>CM066991.1:77454314-83258951 GCA_033977485.1 Hydrangea macrophylla | reverse complement strand
AATCCCATGCCCAGGAGTTTTTAACAAGTGCGTCTTCACCCTCGTATATGACCCCTTGAACTCGCCAAAACAAAAATTGCATTTAAACCGAAAATTGCCTCCTCCTCCTCCAATCTTTTCTAATTTAGTCACATAATTCCATAGTGGCTTATTTTCATCCTGATCACTAACAGGAGTACTACTAGCACCTGAAGAAGACATATTTCCTACAAATATTGACCTAAAAAAAAAAAAAAAAGAAAATATCTTGTTCAGTAGATTAAGAATAATTAATATCTTATATATCTTTACAAATTTTCTAATTTCGATTAATACTAATTACTACACTTTTTTTATTGATTGGGTTGAAAGGGAGAGGTAGTATATATAAAAAGTTAAAGAAAAAAAAATTCAATTTGTAAACCCTAACATCAAGACCATTGGAGACTAATAGATTAAGAAGAAAGAAAAAGAAAACGAAGAAGAAATGAACATCTAAAAGAAAAAGAAAAAGAAAAAAAAATTTGGAACAACCTCGGTGTATGACCTTGCCGGAGCCCTCGCCGGAACCACTCTCTAGCTTCAGCCTCTATCGCCTCTCAAGTCGCAGCTTCGTGGGTTTTGGCTTGGTTTAGAGAGGCTAGAGTTTCCAATACATCAGACCTTATATATAATTTTATTTCCCTTTATTTCATTTGGACCCCCCAAGAAATACATATCCTAAAACTACCACCGAATCTAAAAAAAAAAATAATAAAATACAAAAAACCTATCACACCATGTCTCGGGCGTGTCCGACCGTGTCCTGCAGTGTCCGAAATTAACATTTAATTTAATTTAATTCGGACACTTATACAGGCGTGTCCCCGCTTGTCCGTGTCCGCAGAGTGTCAAAAACGCAAACGGCACCCAAAATGGAGTGTCCATGCTTCATAGTCTATGACTAGTATATATATATCAAGCTTTAAAATCCTCCTTATTAGTTCCTGCAAAAAAAATTCTATTTATTTACAATGGGTTCATTTAATTTAAAGGTGTGGTTGAAAGTAATCTTCTTAGAAAAATATGGGTGACACTATGGGTAGAAATATATGGGTGATAATATCTTCATATACTTCTTGTAGATTGAGGCATGTGGTGGGCAAGCTATTACTTTTGGGGGAGATGTTTCAAAAGAAGCAGATGCTGAATCAATGATTAAAACCGTGAGAAAATGTCACTCTTAATGATTTTTCCAGTTAAAATACTCTAATAAATTACTAATTTCGGTGTTCTTCACGATTGTAACATCTACAGGCAGTTGATAAATGGGGAACTGTTGATGTATTGATAAACAATGCAGGTTGTCAAATTTTCACCTCCTGTTCCATCACACGCACCACACGCACACACACTAATTGGGAAGTTCCGTTTCAGCATGCTGTAGATTCAATTGCAGTCCACTAACTAATCTAATATGAACAGGTATTACTAGGGATGGCTTGTTGATGAGAATGAAGACACCTCAGTGGCAGGAGGTCATTGATCTGAATCTCACTGGTGTATTCCTATGCATACAGGTGGGTGCATTAAAGTACCACCCCCCTTCCCCCCCCCCCCCACCCCCCCCCCCCCCCCCCCCCCACCTATGATAGGTGTTTATGGTCCAATTTCGAGAAAGTGCACACATAGATGCTTGAGTTTTTTTATTTGGCTTAAGTTTTGTACTCATTTCAGGCAGCAGCTAAAGTCATGATGAAAAAGAAGAAGGTATTTCCCCCCCCCCCCCCCCCCCCCCCCCCCCTTCTCTCTCTCTCTCTCTCTCTCTCTGTTTCCCAGTTCTTACTTGAACATTCATTTCTAGAACTAGTACTACAATTATAATAGCAAAATGGAGTTCCATTGCTTCATTTCACAAAATTGTCCATCAAGAAAATCTTGATCTCTTAAAATTATATTTTGTCCTGTTCTTTCTCCTCTCATACCAGAGCGAACAACTTGCATGTGAAAAAGAGGAAATAGAAGTTATTATATTCATAATTTTTTAAATTTACAAGCTTATCCAACTTCTGATTTTGCAGGGAAGGATTATCAATATAGCATCAGTTGTTGGTCTTGTTGGTAACGTTGGGCAAGCCAATTATAGTGCTGCCAAGGCAGGAGTAATTGGCCTCACAAAAACTGTGGCTAAGGAATATTCAAGTAGGAGCATTAATGTGCGTTTTTCGCGAAATGGTTTCCTTTTACTCTATGATTGGACACACTTTGAAATGCAGCGAATGCTAAATGTGGGGAATTAAGCACTAATCAAGGATTTTCATCTGCAGGTTAATGCTGTTGCACCAGGATTCATTGCATCCGATATGACTGCAAAGCTTGGGGAAAGCATTGAGAAGAAAATCTTGGAGACCATCCCCCTGGGTAAGAAAGACGATGAATGATACAAAAGCGTATTTTGTGTGTGCAACCCCTCTTCACTATAAAAATGCTACAATGACCCATAGTTACTTTTCCCTTTTTTCGCTGAGTAATATAACTTACCCGTTTCTATTCCTTTCATACTTGTGTCTTTTTCAACATCCCTTTTCCTATGTAAAGAATTTCTTCTATTTATTTTTCCACACTTATCAATCCTTTCTCCTCCCCCTCCTCCTTTTCTCTCTGTTCCTACCTTCTCCCTCCACATATTGATCTACTACTGTAATTGCTGATAACTATTGTCTCCCTATTATATTCCTACAATATGCGATATATACAAGTGTGTGTCCGTATGTCTTTGTGTATATGTATCTGAAATAGACATAAGAAACTCACAAGTTCCTTGGTGATTTCTTGTCCTCCACTTGAGGCATGAAGTGATGAACTACATCGAATATTTAAGAACAATATGAATGTAGAAAGGTTTAGACAACTAAGACAATTGGAATCTGCTACTTTTGATGCAGGAAGGTATGGCCAACCAGAAGAAGTTGCTGGATTGGTGGAATTCTTAGCCCTTAATCCTGCTGCCAGCTACATTACTGGACAGGTTCTTTGATTCTCTTTCATCTTGACTTATTTATATTCTCTTTGTCATAGGGAGCTTTAGATACGATTTAGTACACTGCCGTTTATTGTGTAAATGTTTCACTTAGAAGCTATGTAGCGGGGATGCGGACACGGCGAACAAAATGTATTTTTTTAATCTGTTGTATAATACTAATGGTAAACTATATTTCACAGTCACAAATGACAAATTAATGAATCATATTCATCACTCAAGCAACAAATTAACTATTATGATATGAGCCACTAGAATTAAATTATCAACAACAAAAGAATCACAGATCAACATTACAAAGTAGGCCACAACAGTCTATCATTGCCAAATCATTTTTAGTGACAATAAGCATGACATAGAAAAGTCACAATGTATTCACTACTAGGAATAGTTTATATGACTATGCAACTACTTGGTCACGGACCATGTGTCGTGAATCAAATGTGTCCGAATGTGTCGGACACGTGTCCGTGATATGTCGGTGTCCAGCATGGATACAGCACGGCAGCGTAAACGGCGTGTTCGTACTACATAGCTTAAAAGGAGACCCTTTTTTTTTTTGGTATAGCCTTCACACTGCCTTTATATTAAGTTTACTGCTTCATATGACACTGCAAAGTTTTTGTGATCGACTTTTGTCTTGGCCCTCCTTTTTGGTACTTGTATCTATTTTGAGCGTTGTTTTTGTTTTTATTTTTTAGGTGTTTACCATTGATGGAGGAATGGTGATGTAAGAGGTCTTAAACACGTCTTGCCCAATTACCGCGAAACGAAACTTCCTATGAGCTGCAGTGAATGGCAGTTCGACTCGGTATGACTAAATTTGTGGAGGCTTATGTATTCAGTTTTTCCTTGGTCCTAGAATAAAGTTAATACTTAGAGGAGTTTTGATAAAATTTTATTGAAGCATGTTATTAATACCAAAACAAGAATTGTGTAACACTTTTGTTCTTTCAATCTGAGTTTTGGCATCTTTTAAAAGCTAGTCAATGGAATGATACACCAGTATGATATTTGTAGCATTTTCACCTTTTCTTTTTCCTGTTAAATGTCGTCAATCATATTTGCTCCTTGAAAAGGATTGTGAAATTGTTTTTATCTTTTTATGTGGAGTATAAAATAATGATTTCAATTGGCTAAATTTATCTTGTTTTCAACATGTCCATATGACTGATATCAATAGAACAGAGAACTAAAGCAGAAACAGTAGTAGCATGGTGGTGCTGAATAGGACAGCAAGCATAAGGTTCAATTCTTATGAGAGAGAGAGAGAGAGAGAGAGAGAGAGAGAGAGAGAGAGAAACAGTAGTATGGTGGTGCTGAAAAGGAGGGCAAGCATAAGGCTCAATTCTTATGAGAGAGAGAGAGAGAGAGAGAGGTGCTGAAAAGGAGGGGCAAGCAAAAGGCTCTCAAATCTTATGAGAGAGAGAGAGAGTATAAATAAAAGCTAAGTGATATGTTCGCGTGAAGCAAGGAAATGGTGGAGTATTTTTTGGCCCTGAGAGAGAGAGAGAGAGAGAATAAATGAAAGCTGTGATATGTTGGCGTGAAGCAAGCAAATGGTGGAGTATTTTGGCCCTGATATGTGGGGTAGGACTGATCGGTGAAATTGACATAAGAAGGTGATGGAAGTTTATGATATGGTCCCTACATTCTGAAACTTTTTGAATTGGTTAAACCTTTGAATTTTTATATGGAGAGTGGTATTACTTTAGAGTTTGGGACATTGTCAGTGACGTCAGTGCATTAATATTTAATAGTTCATTTCTCTTCCTCCAACAAGCAACTCTTTTTTTTTTCCCTGGGTTGAATTTAAGTTGCAGATTTTCAGTTTGTGTATCCTCTGTTTCTCTCTCTACAATTTATTATCAGCATTCTCTCTCTCTCTCTCTCTCTCTCTCTCTCTCTCTCTCTCTCTCTCTCTCTCTCTCTCTCTCTCTCTTTGGGTTACCAACTTACCATGGAAACTAACAATCTATATTCAGACCTTTCTGTTTTCATCTTCTTGCATATTGTTATATATTTATTTGGGTACTTTATAATCTTCCAAAAGTGGAGCCAAAAATACAGGTTTGAAGCTTCAAGGTGTCTCATGTCTCTGTTCCATGGCACCCTTGCAGTCGTCTTAGCCACCTATTCAAACATACAAACACACACCTATCTTAACTTTGCTTCTCCAAACACTACTTTACAAAACACAGCACTTGAATACAGCATTGCCTTCTTCTTCATAGACCTCTTATACTACATAGTCTTCACACCAAACAATGTCCTCTTCATAGCCCACCACTTAGCTACACTCTACGTATTCGTGATATGCCGATACATAGTTCATCACGGCGCGTTTGAGGTCCTCGTCCTTCTCGTTCTTGCCGAGGTCACGAGTGCCTGCCACAACACATGGAGTCTCGCGGGAATCAGAAAGGCCGACAAGGCCGCCGCTGCAAAATTGCACGAGTTCTTGTCACCTCTGTTTTATGGGTTTTTTTCCGTTGTTAGAGGTGTGTTTGGACCCTTGTTTGTGTATAGAATGGGGGTGTTTTATGCAAGTGGTGAAGCAGATGATGTGATTCCCAAGTGGGTTTGGGTATCTTGGATGGTTGTGATTGTTAGTGCAATCTTTGTGAGTATGTTGTGGGTTTTGAATGTTTCGATAGAATTTTATTCAACTAGAACAAGAATAGTAGAAAAGAAATTGTTTTGATCTATGTATAATCTAACGCTATGATTGGGAGTTTAAAAAATGAGAGAAAAGAAGAGAAAAGGAGAGAAAGTACCTCACTTTAAATCTAATTAGCTCTCACCACCCGAAATATCATGGAGGAGACTCGAACGCTAGAATTCTTGGTGAGATCCAAGAGGCCTTACCATGTGCCTACCCCCATGTTGTTAAACTTGTGATTTCAATAGGCTAAATTTGAGGGGGGGGTGGGGATTGGAGGATTAAATTAAGGGACAGAAGATACTGAATAGCTAGAAAAGATACTCAAGATACATAATAGTCCATCAAGGTGGCATATGCATATGTTTCCCAAAAAAGTAGGTATCATCCAGAATGTGAGATATTTAAAACCAACTAATGTGTTCACGTAAACCATAACCTGTTTTCTGATTTAGTAGTGAATTAGCTTTCCCCAAGGAAATTGTGGAGTATTTATTTATTTTTATTTTTATTTTTTTTGCAAGTAGATGTATAGAAGTATAGGACTCGGGTGACAGGACTAAGCGTGCAAACTTTTTGTTTTTTTTTTTAAACAGAGTGTATTTTGTATTATGTACCCAAAAAGGTTATAGAGTTACATAACCTGTCCAAATCCACAATATAAACCAACCCTATGCCTCAACTAGCAGGGTTATCTAATGAAGAACCAAAAGCTGCCAAAATAAAAACAAACCCAGCCAAAAGATGAAACCCAACAGAAAATACAAAACATCTCATCTTTGTAAACAGCAATCTAAACCTCCACAAAAAATAGACGATTCCATCAGCTTTGCTCAGAATTTGACGATGAAAGGTGAGGTCCTACACACACCTCTCTTTGCCAATGAATCAGCGAAGTTGTTGGCGGGTTAATGTGTTTAATCAGTAGATTACAGCTGCAACTAATATCCTTCAATTTGTTGAAAATATCATTTAGTGCATTTTGATGTTGCCAACATGGGGTCGCAACTCCATGACACTGCCAACCTTGAGTCGCTTTCAAGGACGATATCCAAACCTTTCATAGTCACTTAATGGGAACAATATATTTATACCATATAGTATTGCGACTAATTCTGCTTTGTTCGAGTCTTGAATTCCGATAGGTATAGAGAATATCGCCTTAATATTTCCCAAATAATCCCTTGGAACGCTGCCAACTCCCGCTGGTCCTGGTTTCCCATAGATCGACCCATTCACATTGATCTTTAGTGTTCCTTCCGGAGGTGGATCCCACTGCACTTGTTTAACTTGCCTTATCGGTTTTGATGTTGCACATGCCTCTTTTGCATTAAGTCTCATATCTGACACCAACAAAAGTGTCGAATCAGCCGCATAGAACAAGACCAGTCTGAACCAACCCAATTACCAAACTGTGAGACATTATCATCTTTGTTACAGTCTTTCGGTTTTTATTATGTTTGGAAATGCATAATATAGGACCAGGTCCAATCCTACTCACATTTTTACCTCTTGCTTAGAAAAACCAACATCATCGGGTTGGTTTGACAAAGATGTTAAGGGAAATTTTAGTTCCAAACAGCCCTTAATCAAGAAATATATGTTTTTTTATGCTGTTGCCAAGCTGTCAAGGTTTGTCCCTTATGAAACTCAAAGGCTGCATTTCTGATTTTTAATTCCAATAAAAATAAAATTAATAAATAAATAAACAACTATAGATTACTTTCTCTTAAGTTGCGTTTACTAGAAATGAAATTGATATATGTGGTGTTGATCATTACGTTTGATTGATTTCAAGAAGTTTTTCGTGAATGAAATTGAGATAAGAAGGTGATGGTAGTTATATGATCTGGGTCCCTACACTCAAAATCTTGTTTGAATTGGTTAAAGCTGGGAATATTCCGTGAGCAGATATAAAATGGATATAGATGCAGCGTGGCCGGCCTTGTGAGTTTGGGACATTGTCTGTGACGTCATAAATTATCATTATGTACTGCATTAATAGTTCTTTTCTCTTCATCCTACCAGCAACTCTTTTTTCTTTATTTAGGTGAATCTTAGTTACAGATTTTCATTACCTCTCTCTCTCTCTCTCTCTCTCTGTCTCTCTCTAGCTGGGTTACCATGGAAATCTTGGAAAATCTCAGTCCAAACCTTCCTGTATTCATCTTCTTGTTTATTGTTATATATTCATTTGGGTATTTTATAATCTTCCAAAAGTGGAGCCAAAAACACAGGTTTGAAGCTTCAAGTTGTCTTATCTCTCTATTCCATGGCACCCCTGCTGTTCTTTTAGCCACATATTCAATCATACAAACACAAACCCATCTTAATTTTGCTTCTCCGAACACTACTTTACAAAACACAGTTCTTGAATACAGCATTGCTTACTTCATTATAGACCTCTTACACTACATAGTCTTCATACCGAAAAATTTCCTTTTCATTGCCCACCACTTAGCTACACTATACGTATTCGTGATATGCCGATACATGGTCCATCATGGCGCGACTGCGATTCTCGTACTGCTGGCTCTTGCCGAGGTCACGAGCGCGTGTCACAACACATGGAGTCTCGCTGGAAAAAAAAAGGCTGATGTGGCTGCTGCCGCGAAATTGTACGAGTTTTTGTCTCCTCTGTTTTATGGGTTTTATTCTGTTGTTAGAGGTGTGTTTGGACCCTTGTTTGTGTATAAAATGGGGGTTTTTTATGTGAGTGGTGAAGCTGATGATGTGATTCCCAAGTGGGTTTGGGTTTCTTGGATGGTTGTTATTGTTAGTGCAATCTTTATGAGTATATTGTGGGTATTGAATCTTTGGATAAAGTTTTATTCAACCAGAACAAGAATAGCAGAAAAGAAATCAAGTTAGAAAATTATTGGTTTTTCAATTTTTTAGAAACATTGTCTGCTGAAATGGGATTTATGAAGAAATGCACCTAGTACTGGTTTGAAATCCAAATCATGGGAGGTGTTGTAAATGTTGGGAAACCAGTTTGTATACAACTTTTTATTTAAGTGAATATTTGTAGGTCTTTTCCTTGTGTTTTGATGACCAAAATTACCCACAAAAGAGAATAAATTCTTATATAGAATTATTAGATTTGGTTCTGTGGATTTTGCTTCTTGCACTTACCTCTTTGGAATCTAAGCATCTCCAGCACAGAATTTTGAGTAATCCGGATTTCGGTTTCTCGAATAGTGTTCTTATAATTACACCGAATGCACTCCAACAATAGAAGTCAAATGAGTAACCATTTTATTAGTTTAAATATGTTGGTGAAACTACATCGATTGATGATTTATTATATAACAGTTCAATGACTATTATCTTCCCCCAAATTTGGTTACCACTCCTCCCATACTTTGCAAATATGCAAATTCGCTTCATCAGAAACCATTTTGCATACTCCTTTGATAACCATGTTGAAGTGTGAATTTAAGGAGAAGAGTCATTAAATTTGGTGGTTATTGTGTTTGCATCTAAGGTGCATGAAGCAGGGGTGGGAAAGCGTTAAACTTTAAAGGTTTAAAGGTTCTTTGTGAGTGGGGCGTGTTGGAATATATTTTGATAAAATTTCGT
Source organism: Hydrangea macrophylla (assembly GCA_033977485.1). Classification (NCBI taxonomy): domain Eukaryota; kingdom Viridiplantae; phylum Streptophyta; class Magnoliopsida; order Cornales; family Hydrangeaceae; genus Hydrangea; species Hydrangea macrophylla. Next base: position 83,249,709 of record CM066991.1, on the reverse strand, counting down.
TTTATAAATTTATATTATAAAATAGTGGGAGATTGTTATACTTTAAGATACAAATTACTAGCTTTTATTATTTTGCTATGATTGATGCTAGTATTATAGTAATTAAGAGTAAAATTATTGTAATAGTGAGTTATTGTTTAAACCGTTGGTTGGACTGTTTTACAAATAGTAGGAAAAAAAACGTGGGGGAGACTTTGTCAATTACTATTTTCTATCATACATTATATTAATATGTTTATATATATATATATATTGTATATGTTACCTTTTGTTGAGGATGAAGACTTGGTCTTCTACCTAAGTCTATCTCTACAACTGTTGGAGTAAGTTTAGGGTAGCAACGGCACTGTTGGTCAAGGCTTTTTCTTCCCTATTTATTGGCTTAGCCATAAGTTATAAGGTTATACTAACTTACTGTTTTTCTTCAATTAGAAAAATTCCCCATTGCAAAGAAATGAGTTTCTAATTCTAGTGAGTTTCAAGCTTTTGGTAGAGAAAAATATTTGAGCTCCTATTTTCAAAGTGAAAAAGTTTTCTAGTTGTAGTTACCGAGCAAAAAGTCCGAAGGGTGTTAAGTATACCAGTTTCTCGATGTGCAAGGGAAACTGAGACAGAGGTGATTCTGGGCTGTTTTATCCTGGGGACGGCGTGGCAAGTACGAACTGCTTGCACACTTTGGGCAGAGCCGCGAAACGTCTTAAAGAGAGCGAGATCCGCGACTCGGCCCAAGACTTGTTAAAGAGGCTACTAATAAGGTAATTCTATTCCATTTTTATTTTCATGTTCCAACATTTTTAAGACGTGTTCTTCTGCCATAAAACTGGATCATCCTCTTAGTCGCTGGATATCAACTAGCCTATTTTAAATATTAGTATCTTCACTTCAAGAATAAAAGAAGAAAAAAATGTTATTTTTCTAAACTACAAAGAAATTGGTTTTCTTATGTATTTTTTGGAAAATCTATTGAACCCAAAGTTTTTATGTTGGTCTCAATAAATCCACAGAGATTTGGGTAGAAAATATTTTTATGCAAATATAAATATTTTAATAGGATTGAGTTTAGCCTCATGAAGGCTAATTAGAATATCTCTTGAATGTATGTGTAGATATATAAGTAATTTGTTTGCACATGATTTGTATTCTGTTTTCTTATGCCTACATAATTGCAATTCGCAAATATTCGTGGGTCTGTATGTATATATATATATATATATATGTAATATGCATGCATAATTGTTAAGAAAAAAGTTTGAACCGTGTAAATGTATATATATGGATTTTGAAAACTTCATTTTAAATTGTTTCCCAATCAATTACAGAAGCTCTTTGGTGTTATGTTTAGCCTTGTTTGTCAATTTGATTGAGATCCTTTAAATAAGACAAAATGAAGAAAACGCTCCATTGAGTTCTTTGGCTGGTACTTTTGTAGTAGTAAAATAATGATACATCCTTATTTGACCATTCTCATGTGAATTTATTATACCAAATAGTATGGTATATTTTATATACATGTAGGAGCGGACCAGTCACTGATTGTGGTGAGTGCAGCTGATACATATATACTCAGAGTGAGATTGTATTTGGTGTGTGTGTTCCCGTGAACTTGTATATCATTCAAATAGCATTGACTCGTGATGTTTTATTTTTTAGAGGTCCAATTGATCGGATGATCACTAAAATAATTTTGGATAAGCTTTACTAATATGTAAGTTTGTTTTAAAAGAGTACTCACTCTAAAACAAAAATTATTTTTTTTAAGTGTTGAAAAATAGAAAATCCAATTTTTAATATTTTCGAATATTGGATTATTTGGCTTTATGTTACGATTTTAGTCTTAAGAAATTTGCTAGCAATCCATGAAACTTGCCCTTTTGGGACATGCATGTGACAGTATGCTTGTCATTATTAGATATAAAAATTGATGAGACTTTTTAGTCCATTGGTAGTTAATTTTTATGAGTATGTTTCTCTTTATAAATTGAGGGATAGTGGGGGCTCTCAACCTCCTATTTTCATCCCATCTAGCCTAGATATATTGAATGTTAAATGGACGATAAATATCATGACATAGAAATCTAGACCACGAAAGAGTTTAAAAGCTAAGTACTAAAAATAGACTTTTGAAAGTAATTTTTATACATTTACTTTATTGTAAGCTCCTACTTATTTAGAGGATTCTCTTACTTCTTTAAGGCTTATTCTTGAAAAGAAGCCATTCATGTTGAGATGAATTTTATAATGTCCAACGGGACTTGTGGACTTGCTACCTGGAAATGAAATGATAGAAAGTCAGTGGAATTTTTTAAAGATTTTTAAACCCGAGAGTTTTATTGAAAAATGTGTGAAGCTACCTTAGTGGCCAAGGGTTTTAATTAAGTTAAAAGAAAGGATTGATTTGGATACCTATTCTCCTATTTTACATCCATTAAGTTTTATTAAATGTTGTTGATATTTATGATTTATTTTTTAAATGGATGTTATAATTTTTTAAATGGAGATTTAGAGGAGGATATTGTTTAGAAAAACTGGAGGGTTTATAGATATGAATAAAGTGTGCATACGTGTATACTCTTGATATGGTTTTAAAACTGGCACTCAGCTAATAGCATGAAATTTTTTGATCAAACTATTATTTTAAAATAGTTTTATGGTTTTAAAATAAATGAAAGTGACAAATTTATTTATCATAAACACAATGATAAAGTATGTGTTATGGCATTTATGATTTATTAATTTTTTGTTTCTATTTTAGAGATGGCAAAATAGACAAAAATTTATTGTCACTTAATTTTATATGAAAGGATTTGGATGAAACAAGTGTAATATAGAGATTAAAATTACAAGAGCTGGTGATGTCATTTTGAAAAAGATTTTGAGAAATTACTATTATTTTCATATGAATGCCTCTAGGCATATGAGTAACAATCATAATTGTTACTAGAGATTCTCTCCAACGGAGAATGAAAATATTTTACCTGGTGGTTTACTCGATACCAAGGTTCTAATATTGGCAAAGTGAAATTGAATTTCATCTCCGGAAGAAATTAAATTTTGAAAAATGTATTGTAGACCCCGGAGATAGGAATAAATTATTAAAAAAAAAAAATGTATTGCTTACTTCCAAATCTGAAAGAATTTAATTTTTGATTTTTTCAAGGCTGGTTTTAACCAAATTGGTTTTGGGAAAATAAGTATGCAATTTTGAAGTCAGGAATGCAATTGGAAAAATTATGATGTTTTAATGGAAGGCTCTAGAGCCACAAGTGGCTCTATTTTCAGTATTGGTAATTGTTGACAAAATCATGTATTGCTTGAAAGGACCATGAACTTCTTATTACATTGGGTTTTCCGCTATCCTTATAGGACATAGCGATGCTGATTGGAATATCCTTTCAGATGACTCCAAGGCCACAATAAATACACTTTTTGGTATTACTGGGGGTATAATTTTATGGAAGTCTATGAAATAGACTATGTTGGCTTAGTCCACTATGGAATCAGAATGATACCATTAGCTATCGCTAGTGAGGAAGAGCTTGGCTGAAAAGCCTGCTATAAGATACCCCTTTACGGGAGAGATCGATACCAGCTGTTTTGATCCACTGCGATAGTACCGTGGCTATTGCAAAAGTAGAGAACCGATTTTATAACAGTTAGAGGCGACAAATACGTCGTAAGCACAGCACAGTTAGAGAATTTCTCTCTACCGGGATGTAAGAGTGGATCACATACAGTCTGAGGATAATATAGTTAATCATTTGACGAAAGGGTTAGCTCGTGAGAAGGTTTGGAAAACCTAAAGGGATGGGGCTAAAGCCCATTGGTAGTTGAGTCACTTGTGATGGTAACCCAACCTATAGACTGGAGATCCCAAGAAATAGGTTCAAAGGGTAATAACAAGTCACAAAGTGATATGAGTTGAATCATGCTATTGTATATATACGGGGTTCACTCTCCGAGTCCATCCCTTAAGAAGCATGATATCCTGAAGCGATTCACGGATGAGTTATTTGTAACTCTTAATGAGATCTAAACTCTATATTGAGTGGGATACCTAGCTACAGGAGTATCCTTGTTAGACTCACCTATGCGAATGTGGAAGTGGGGCCGCTTCCTATGGAATTTGGGCAAATTCTCTAGAGCTTTCGCTATACTGGGATATAAGCACATGGCCATAAAAGTGCTGGCTTTTGAACTTCACCCTAGTAGGATTGTGTGTGTGGTGTTGTCTGAGATAGAGTTCAAAACTACGGTTACTCTAGTATAATCGGGAGCACTATCACTACGTAAAGGTTCAAGTTGAAAAACACCTTTGCTTATGCACAGTCTTATGATCAATTGCTCGATGAAAAAATTATTATTTTAAAATTTTATTAAAATAAATGGGGGATTGTTGGAATATATTTTGATAAAATTTTGTTTTATAAATTTGTATTATAAAATAGTGGGAGATTGTTATACTTTAAGATACAAATTACTAGCTTTTATTATTTTGCTATGATTGATGCTAGTATTATAGTAATTAAGAGTAAAATTATTGTAATAGTGAGTTATTGTTTAAACCGTTGGTTGGACTGTTTTACAAATAGTAGAAAAAAAACGTGGGGGAGACTTTGTCAATTACTATTTTCTATCATATATTATATTAATATGTTTATATATATATATATATATATATTGTATATGTTACCTTTTGTTGAGGATGAAGACTTGGTCTTCTACCTAAGTCTATCTCTACAACTGTTGGAGTAAGTTTAGGGTAGCAACGGCACTGTTGGTCAAGGCTTTTTCTTCCCTATTTATTGGCTTAGCCATAAGTTATAAGGTTATACTAACTTACTGTTTTTCTTCAATTAGAAAAATTCCCCATTGCAAAGAAATGAGTTTCTAATTCTAGTGAGTTTCAAGCTTTTGGTAGAGAAAAATATTTGAGCTCCTATTTTCAAAGTGAAAAAGTTTTCTAGTTGTAGTTACCGAGCAAAAAGTCCGAAGGGTGTTAAGTATACCAGTTTCTCGATGTGCAAGGGAAACTGAGACAGAGGTGATTTTGGGCTGTTTTATCCTGGGGACGGCGTGGCAAGTACGAACTGCTTGCACACTTTGGGCAGAGCTGCGAAAGGTCTTAAAGAGAGCGAGATCCGCGACTCGGCCCAAGACTTGTTAAAGAGGCTACTAATAAGGTAATTCTATTCCATTTTTATTTTCATGTTCCAACAGGGCGTGAACAGAAGCAGGGTTGGGAGTGGGACCAGTTTAAAAGATTCCTACTTCTAAGGTTTGCATACCTTGTTGGAGATACTCTAACTACTTAAGTTGACTTGGTGATTTATATGCAATAGTTTTTTGTCAGTATCATTGCTCATTTAATTATAACATAAAATTTATCTTACACCCTTGAATTGTACGCTCATTATTTACAGTTTGGTCCATTGTTCGATAGTAGCATTTTGGTCCCTGAAATTTTAAGGGCAAAGGTTCACTTTGCACCATGTGGCAACTTTCCCTAACTTTTTTAATCGAAAGCTCATGAGAGATCAAACTGCAACATTGGTGTGTAGTTCAGGAGTAAGCCTTTGCCTTTAATTAATACTCCATTCGTCTCAAATTGCTTAGCACTTTTGGGAAATCCAATTTTTTAAGGGAACACAATGATTACACTTTTGTCAAACTTTTATACTTCAATTTTCCAAGTTTGCCCCTCATAAATGAATGTAGATTAGTTAGATGTGTGAAAAAAGAAAGGGCAAAACAATAAAGATTCAAAATTTATTGTGTTAACTTTTCAACATGGACTAATATTATGGGACAGCCCAAAATAGAAAGACTGTCCAACAATTAGGGACGGAGGAACAATAAAATTTATATCCAATGGTTTGTCTATTTTCACTACCTTTATGTTTATATGAATAGGAGTCAATGAATCCTACAATTGCAAAGAATTAGTACAACCGAAATTCAGACTCTTTAACATCTATTATTCAATAAACACACTGCACATAAACAGACTAAAAGGACAACCTTAAAGATTCAGCAAAGATTCACACATTTAATTAATATCCACTTTTCTGTTACAAACTGTACATATAGACTTAATGAAGAATGATTAAACTCCTATATATTGGGAGTAAGAATCAATTCAAGGAGGACACAAATTTAACATCTTCTTCTATCATTGCCATCATCTGATGTTGAAGTCGTTTGATTTTCAGTGATAGAAAGTAGGTATTCTATGAATAGAATTTGTAGTTCTTGGCTGAAAGAATGATCAGCCTTAGTCCACCTATGGGTCCTAATATCATCAGAGCAACACCAAGAATTATGCAGACCTGTAACATAGAATCAAAGCACAACAGTTGGGAAAGCCTTCAAGAAATGGAAATTAAAAAAAAAAAAAAAAAACTGATTAATATCAAGCTAGCATTACCCAGTTTGTAATCCAAGATAAGCTGAATCTTTTTGGTTTGTAGATAACAAGCCATATGATACAGGGGAGCTGCAAAAATAAAAATAAATAAATCTAAAAGAGGTAGTTTGATTTTAATTTGTTTGATGTAGAAGGGTAATCAGGTCTTTTGAATACATTTTGTTGCAAAGTGATCATAGTTTGCAACACTATGAAGGAGAAGGTAGAATTTCTTAGACTTACAAAATATGAGGTTGGGGCCAAAGCAAATCCTCCAAAGAACCCAAGAAGGCCACCAAAGAATGGGAATGTCATGGCAATGAACATTGTAATTGCTGCAAGCAAACAGGGTAGAAAGCTTAGCACTCTCAAAGAAGGGGGAAAAAAATTAGAATTTTCTAAAGTGATGTCAAAACCAATTTGGAAATATTCCAAGTTCCGTTAAGAAAAGTATAGGATAGTGGCAATTTAATTCACAAGTAGTTTGGAGGCTGGCAGATATTGAGGCCAAATCCGGAAATGGGGAGGGTTTGGTTTATTGCGATGCCAACAACTATGTGCGCCTATTAGTGCCGTTGGTGGGGTTGAATCAGGCTATGACTCAACTAACTTCTCGAGTGTAACAAATATTGTGGTTGGACCATACGGGCACCCACATTATATTGGACTGGGTCCAGAGAGGGCTGGCTTGGATGCCAAATAATGGGCTTTTGGAGTCTTAAGCCTTATAGGTTTTTATGTGCCTATATATACATATATATCACATGGAAAACCTAAGGATATTTCATATATTCACAGCAGCCTCTCTCTCTCTAACTCACGTTAGTCTCTCTCTCTCTCTCTATCCCTACGGTTCATCTCTCTCTTGGCCATCACCAAAGGAGCCATGGGATTTAGCACGTGATACGTACGAGGACCACTCTAGTAGTGATCTTCACGACCTACGCGAAGCATAAGAGAGTACACGGAGGCAACATGGAGCAGTAGTTCGTGGGTGAAGACGTCGGGCTTGTAACAACACCGTTCGGCGATCCGTCGGGTTATTCCGCTAGGTAAGTGACCTAAACCCGTCTCGTATGCTTGCGTGCATATTATCTAGATTGGTATCAGAGTCATTAGGTTGTTGATTCGCCCGTTTAATCATTCAAAACGAATCTGCCATTGGAGTTTTTCAAGCTTTTTCACAAAACTTTGAAAAATCAATTTTGAAGTGGGTCTAATACAAAACTCCAATGTGGGTCAGATTTTTCTACATGGTTGTGTCTCATATGGTCCCTAGAGTCCCTCCATAAAGTCCCATGGCCTGATTATCTCAAGCGAGTGAGATATTACAAAACCTAATTTTTTGGATCAATAAAAACGAATTTTTTTTTCCGACTTTGATCCAATTTTCTGGAAGATTTACTCCATCAATGTCTCTTTTTTTTGGCTTAAAATTGTAGTACTCCGTGAGATCTTTCCAACGATATAAAATTTGTAAGTTTTCGAAGAAAAATGAGTAAGATATGAGCTTGCAAAGTAGGAGGGTTGAGCAGCCCCCAAAATCCAGATTGGTTTTGTTTTGGGGAAGATGAACCAGAGATTGACCACGCCCACTCTCGCTGAAGAGAGTGGGGCCCACTCGCCGGCCGACGTTGGTCCGGTGACCATGGGTCTGGAGAGTGGAGGTGTGTCTCTTGGCCCTGGTCTATAATACATTTTTATATATTTTTATTGGAAAAATATTTAATTATTTTGTAATTAAAACAGTTTCTACTATTAAATTAAATAGTTTTTTTAATGTTTTAAACTGTTTTAATTGCTTTAAAATTCTGGAAAAATGTGAAAATTTAATTTTTTATTTTTCCTATCTTATGGACACTATGTGGGACCAGAAATAATTTTGTGGTAAATTAATTTATTGAATTTTGGTATTTTAGAGCATAAAATATATGTTTTATATATTATTTTTAATTGCTTAAAATATCCAAAATGAATATTAATTTTTAAAATTAATGTATAGTGTCTAGGACACTGTAAGGGACTCTAAGATAATTTTTGTGTAAATTATCATAAATTTATGGTATTTTAGAGCATATAATTAATGTTTATGGGCGTTTATTTAATTGCTTAAAATAGCCAAAATACACTATTAATTTTTGTAATTAATATGGGACATAAGGGACACTGTTTTAAGATCATGTAAAATTTTGTGGGACCCACAGGTAATTTTTGGTAAATTATCTCAATCATATTAATATTTTAGAGCATATAATTGTGTGTTTTTGTACACATATTAAATTGCTTAAAATATTTTTATTGATTATTAGTTTATGGAATTAACACAATGTGTTTAGAACATAAGTGGTAGCTTGAGAAAATTATTTTAGTGTATTTTCTCGCTCTTTGGGACGTATTTTAGAGCATATATGTTGTGTTGAGTATGCAATATTAATTGCTTAAAATATAATCAATTAAAGTTGTTAATTCTTGAATTTAATGTCTAGTATTTTTTATACACTAATTGGAGACTTGAGAAAATTTTAAGAATTATCTCATTTTTGTTTTGGAATTTTAGAGCATAAAATTTATGCATATGGGCATTTATTTAATTGCTTAAAATAGTCAAAATAGATTATTAATTTTTAAAATTAATATGGGGTGTTTAGAACACCATATTAGACCACTGAAAATCTTTGGAGAACAACTTCTTGAAATTTTTTTTGTATTTTTGAAAATTTTGTTGCTCATAGTTAATTTTGTTTAACTAAATCAATTTATTTCGTTAAATTGATTCAAAATGTTTTTTGGGCCTTGATGAAATTCTGGAAATTTTTATTTATAATGAAAATTTTTTTTTTCAATTAATTAAACTTTCCATAAGGTTTTAAATTAATTGTTAATTTAAAGGGCCCTTAATAAATTGGTTTTAAAATATGTTTTGAGACCGAAAATTGTGTTAAAATTAGTGAAAAATTCAAGATTTTTCATTGATTATACTTAGCTTATGGGAGCTATCCGGTCTGTGCAATAATCATTTTATTGCATATTTTATTATTTTTAGAGGCTCATTGCATTGTTGGTCACGTTTAATTACTGTTATTTGTGATTGGTTGACCCTATGACCTCTAATTCCTCCTCCTTAAGTGGAGTGACGGATGAGTCCATTCATTTTATAATAAGACCACATGAGTGCTTGATGTGTGTGATGAATACATTTTAATCTGGCTCAAATGAATGGACAATAATTGATAATTTATAGAGCTTGTGTCCTCAAGATGTATGTTTAAGGTTGTTCTTGTATATGTTTATGAACAAAGCATCCCTATTTTTTATGGGCTACAAATGTAATGTGAGGACGAGGGTTTTATTTCTTGTATTGGAAAAGCCTACTTGTAAAGGGATGGTTTTCTTTGTTCATGAATCATATACTTAAATTACCTTAACATGTGCTCTAAGTTGTCAATTCGGACCCACGTGGGGGTCCATGCGCACTTTTGTTGTATGACACACTTTATATCTTGTGGATGATCTTAGATAGGTAATTGTACCATCTAATTGATGTTTGTTTAGAAAAATCAATTATAAAATGTTTTTCTTGATTTACAAAATTAAGATTTGATTAATGAGCAATAGCGAATTTTTTGGTCTTAAATTGTAGAAAGGGGAAAACTCATTTGTAATTGGATTTTAAAACAAACCTTATGAAATGTGCAAATAATAATGTCAATCCCTTACGCATGTTCTCAAATATTATTCTTCAAATTTTTTGGATTCACAAAACAAATGTTTTTCAAACCACACTTTGTCGATCTTTATAAAAGTAACAAGTTTAAAAGGGACTAATTTTTGTAATATGGCAATGTAAAGTAACACACCGATAGAATAAGTAAGAGCTTGTGGGCTGTAGGCTTATTCTATGGTCCAACCCATTAAACCGAATAATGGGCCTCCGGCCCAATATCATTATAACCTTAATAGCCTATAATACTTGGCTAGAGAAGGATCATAGCACGCGCTTTATGATAAGCAGCATGCGCCATGATCTTGTTGGGAAGTATATGTACTACCCAATAGCCAAGGTATTATAAGATCAGCTCAAATTTGTTTTCGATGGCACATTCACTACTAGATTAAGTATCTAGTTATGAAGTACGGGAAAGTGAAGAAAACGTTCCAAGTACACGATGACTGGACATCTAAGGTCGATGACAGGTATGATTCGTGATTTTAGAATGCTCGGAACATCTTTACTGGCGAACTGCACTTTCAGGCTATGATTAGTTCTTTGCCTGATTCGTGGATCCATAGAAAACAAATCATGATCCACAAAGGAAATGTTAAATTTTTGGCTTTGACATTTTCTGACATGTTGAGCTGAATACGGAGCGCCAAAAAGGTAAGGTGAACCGTATAGCTATACTCTTGACCACTACTTCCATAAGTGGAAGTAAGCGCAAGGCCAGTGGGCCTAAACGCAATGGTAAGGGTAAACTCGCCTGGAGGCAGGGTGGGGCCAGCAAGTTTGCGCCCAAGACTAACAAGGTGGAAGAGCGCAATCGAGGGCGTTCTCCAGTTCGGTATTAATAGGATGGATACTTTTTGGTGGTAGTGTTACTAGGACATGGCTATCTAGGGATAACTACTTAAGAGTTGTTTTATATAATTCTAGTTTCCTCTGTTATTCATTTATTCTGAGATATGTCATGCTAGACTTGAACGCATAGGATGTAATAGGATGACTTGATTAGCTCGAGAAGCCCTTTTGGGCCCACTCTCTAAGGTTGACCTACCTATGTGTGAGTCTTGCTTAGTTGGCAAAGCATGCCGAAAGCCTTTTTAAAGAGGCTATTAGAGCTACTCAGGCATTAGATCTAGTTCACTCAAAAATCTCTGGACCTATGATTGTAAAGACACGTCATGGCGCCTCTTATTTTCTCACTTTTATAGATGATTTCGTGCGATGTAAGGATCGCGAGTACTTATCTAATCAGTTCTGGGAATTGTGTGAGGAAAAAGTGGATACGCAGACAACTTTCTGTTCCGGAACTCCGCAACAATATGATGTTGCAGAAAGAAGTAATAAGACATTCCTAGATATGGCTAGGACTATGATGGCGCAAGTCCACCTCCCAGTATTTTTTAGAGGATGTACTCTTGATTGCTGCCTACATAGTATAGTGCCTCTCCTCAGTCGGTTCTTTCTACCCCCTTATGAGCTATGGAAAGGCGGAAAGCTCATTTTGGAGCATTTGCGCCTGTGGAGCTCAAGAGGTTATGTTCACTATACCTTGCATAAGTGCGAGAAACTACGCTCGAGAGCTAGAAAGCAAACCTTTAAAAGGTATTCTAATAGCTCGACAGCCTATGCTTCGTATAATGAACAAACGGGTATAGGAATGACAGAAATAGTGCCACATGATATTGAGGATGACTTCCCCAGATTTGTATTACTAAGAGAAATCTTGACCTCCATGAGTTGGAGGATGTTGAAGACAACATACCATCTTTAAGCGAGGGTGGGGAGATTGAGATTCCACATCCAGTAATCGCTATGAAATGGTACTAGTCTCCAGCCGAGTGGGAGTACACCGCTAAACGCTAGTGGGAGTGTACCAGATAGTGGGAGTGCACCACTAGGCACTCAAGATTCTCAGGTAGTACACTGTATGGTGATGAGGAAAACGTTCCCTATCGCTATTTTGAAATTGAGGAAGACATTTTCATATGTGTGCAAATGTGTGCACAAGTGGATGAGGATGAGCCTGCTTCTTTTGTTGAAGCGGTTTTCTTCGTCTGCTGAAGCTGAGTGGATAGTTACTATGCCAGACGAGATGAGCCCTATGGACGTAAATAAGGTCTAGGAGTTAGTTGACATTCCGCCTGTGCGTAAGGCTATTGGAGACAAGTGTGTTTACAAAATCTAATGCAAGGCAGATGGTTCAATTGACAAGTATTAGGCGCGCCTTGTGGCGATAGTTTGTACCCAGAGAGGGTATAGACCATGGAAACATGTTCTCCCAAAGGGTGAGATCTGACTCCATTCGCCTTATCCTAGCAATTGTCGCATATTTAGTTTTTGAACCTTTTTAGTTGGATGTTTAAACTGTTCTTTTCTCAATGGAGAACAGGACGACGAGATAAATATGGATCATCCCATTGGTGTTGTGACCAAAGGGAATGAGCGCAAAAGTGTGCTGTCTCAAACGATCTATTTATTATCTCAAATCGTCTAGGCAGTGTACAATGTGTGTACATTAAATGGTCCAAGAAAAGTGTTTTAATTCTTGATATGTTGATGACGTCCTTTTAACTGGGAATGAGATGAGTTCCATTGTCGCCACTTGAGAGTGGTTGTCCTCTCAGTTTGAGATTGAGGACATGGGTGATTCCAACTATGTGTTGGAAGTTTAGACTGTGAGATATTGTTCTCAGAAGCTCCTCTGTTTGTCTCGAGGAACTTAAAAGATGTAGGTTCTTGAACGTTTTCACATGAAAAACTGAAAACCCATAGACATCCCATTTTTGGGGGACTCACCTTGACCTTAGATCAATGTCTTAAGAATAATGAGAAGAGGAAACAAATGTCCAGTTTGCCATATCCGTCTGCAATAGGGATTTGAAGTATGCTAATGTGTGTACTCGGTCAGATGTCTGTTATGCGGTTGGTTTAATTAGTCGTTGCCGTAGCAACCATGGTCCTGTCACTAGAGAGTAGTGAAGAGTATCTTGCGATATGTTCGCAGGAGGACTGTGGACCTTGCCTTATGCTGTCCGCGATGGAAGCATAATATGTGGTGTGCTCTGCAGCTGTTAGAGAAGCTGTTTTGGTTTAAGAGTTTTTGTAGTAGCTAGGCTCTTTATCTCATAGTAATGAGGTTGTGCTTATCTATGGTGATAACACATAAGCCTGAGCATATCCCAAAGATCTCAAAAAATCATTTTAGCACATAGACATTCGTTTTTGTCACATTTTGAGATGTAGTTTGCGCAATGGGAATTTGTCTTGAGGCATATCTCCAATTGGGGATTTGATGTGCTTAGATATTTTATTGTGATATTGGCATTATTATTCAAGTTTTTATAAACTAGTTGGTTTCTATATATATATTTGTTATAAGTGGAACGAATGCACATTTCTTATATGTCACCGGGCTTAAATCGACCTGCTCACACGGGTGATTCACCTTGGCGCCGAGATAGCGAAGTAGGACATGCGTGTCTACGGCGCTTAGATGGCGAGCAAGATGAGACATTTGTGTTCATAGCGCTTAGATAGCTAGCTAGGACATGTGTGTCCATAGCGCTTAGAAAGCGAGCTTGAACACTTATATCTACGCAGTATAAGAACAGCGAGCTAGATATAAACCCTATTATTTCTATATGTCGCCTTAGATGGATCTAAGATGAGACCTTATACTTGGTCGAACATAGAGATATCCCACGACTCTATGTAGCCTGTTTACAGCCGAATGTGAGTTTTCAGACGGGCGCTAAGAGGAGCGACTGTGCTGGGAGACTCAGGTTAGACGTTTTGTGTAACGTCTAGACTAAGATTCGTATGGTGTTACTTGTTTTTCCAAACACAGAGTGACATGCCCATTTTGATGGAAGAACGCCATAGCATAGATATCGTACTGTATGTGCTTTTGCGATCGATTGTGGAGCAGTGAATGGTTCCTCTTCATTACTGTGTGAGCCATGTAGCATATCCAAGACATTGGTTATCCTACAAACTAGTTGCCTTCACGACTTGAGACTATGTCATGAAGAGGACGCTTGATGACAACTACTTTAGCATGCTATCCTAGGACGACGAGACAATTCTGTTCTATGGGGCGTGTCTGGGCAAGCGATCAAGTTAGTTGGATTGACATGTGGGCTCAGGGAAGACCATTCAATAACACACCATGTTTTTGTGACTCATTAGCAGGCCTGCGACAATCGTAATTTGTTACTGATATGTCATGAGTACATTACATTGAGGTGGTGCAGCAATTCTTTTCACCGAGGGATTGAGAATGCTGTGTCCGGTGTGGTTGAATCGTCTAAGGCATACACGAGAAGCTTCCGAGTGATGTGTCTTGCTGGTTATGGTGATGATTTGGCATTACACTCCTGTCGCTGTACTTTCTTTTCGTAAGGTCGCACGTTCTATTTCCCTGTATGAAGAGTTGAGAAGTTCCGTTGTGTTGAGAGATTGGTTTTTAGTACCAACCCTATGTGGGTGAGTGGGAGATGTAACAAATATTGTGGTTGGACCATACGGGCACCCACATTATATTGGACTGGGTCCAGAGAGGGCTGGCTTGGACGCCAAATAATGGGCTTTTGGAATCTTAAGCCTTATAGGTTTTTATGTGCCTATATGTACATATATATCACATGGAAAACCTAAGGATATTTCATATATTCACAGCAGCCTCTCTCTCTCTAACTCACGTTAGTCTCTCTCTCTCTCTCTATCCCTACGGTTCATCTCTCTCTTGGCCATCACCAAAGGAGCCATGGGATTTAGCACGTGATACGTACGAGGACCGCTCTAGTAGTGATCTTCACGACCTACGCGAAGCATAAGAGAGTACACGGAAGCAACATGGAGCAGTAGTTCGTGGGTGAAGACGTCGGGCTTGTAACAACACCGTTCGGCGATCCGTCGGGTTATTCCGCTAGGTAAGTGACCTAAACCCGTCTCGTATGCTTGCGTGCATATTATCTACATCGAGGATGCCAACAACTATGTGCCTGCTAGTGCCGTTGGTAGGGATGAATCAGGCTATGACTCAACTAACTTGAGGGAGTGTTTACAATTGGCTGTGTTGCAAGCCATCTAGGACCCTCATGAGTTTGGGCACACCCAGATAGGGAAAGCCACTCTGGTCCCGTCCTACCCGTTTTGCCCAATTATAAAAAAAATAAAAAAAATAAAAAAAAAATAATAAAAAAAAGAGGATAGGAAGCACATACCAACATATAATGTGCGAGTCGTGAATCGAAGAGAAGCAGAAGGTGAGAACTTGCATTGTTTCACCAACCAAGTCTCTAGCATGTCAAACACCGGCATTGCGAATATCTGCAACAATTTTTAACAAAACATTGTTTAAAAAAAAAAACTGATACATACATATATATATATATATGAACCAGAAATCAAGTGTTAAAATTTGTAATTTGAAACTTTTAAGAGTCTAGAAATTTAGTTGTTTGTGATGTTGACAAAATGTAATTCTTGGTTAGTGGTTTAAGGTGATATTAGAAGTCCAAAGAGATAGAGGCCATATATTTAGGCCACGTTTGGATGGCAGAGGTGGGATTGGATAATTAGTCCTTTTTAAAAAATAGTCCCGGGACTATTAATACCACCTCCCCCATGGTATAACTTAGTCCCCCATATGGGGGACTATTCTTTTAAAATGGACAATTAGTCCTGTGCTCCATAGCGATGCCAAACGCCGGACTATTTGATTAAAATGGACTATTAGTCCAATCCCCCTCTATCCCCTCCTTAGTCCTGCGAAACAAACGAGGCCTTAAGGTATTGAAAGCTTCCAAACTGGAAGTAAACAAATATTTGGAAAAAAAAAAAAAAAAAGGGCCGATTTGGCTGCATGTACATCCGTAAATCTCCAAATTAAGCAATGTTTTTGCGAAAAAAAATACCAAAATCCAATATGGTATCATCAGAGCTTTGTAACATGATTTAATTAATTAAGAAACAGACCTGGTAGCTTCCAACGACATGGACGACAACAAACATGTTAGCCGCAGCAATAAGCCAGGTGGGTTTCTCAAGGCCAAGTAGGATGTTGTCTTCAACAGTCTTCCCATAAATCCAATACCCAATGAAGGCCACAGGGAAGTAACACAAAGCAACCACTATATAAGCAACAATCACTCCTTTCCACATGGGTTTCTTGGAAGGCTTTTCTGGGGTTGAAGGGATTGTTGCCTGGATTTCAAGTACCACATTGTGACCAGCATAGGCAAAGGCCACATCCCCCAAGGCACTGAAGAAGTTGAATACATTTCCTGATGTAGTTTTGTCTCTTGGACCATAGTCCACATCTGGATGAACCCCCTTTTGCAATGAAGCTACCCAAGCAACCGTGGAGTAACTGAAAGACATCCAAACATGGGAAAGGAATTAGTTAGTTAGTTAGTATTAATGAGGAAAAAGTCTTAGGGGCAGTTTGGGAAAGAACTAGTACTACATATTTAAGTGTTTGTTAGAATCTAAAAACCAGACTATATTTCAAGTTAAGTCTCGTAAGTTCGATAAAATATCACTGACCTCCCTAAATGTTTCGGTTAACCCTTTCACCTAAACAGAATTAATGAAATGACTATAATACTCACACTGAGTTATACATTTTTACAAATAGTAGAATTCAGAAATTGTTGAAAAGACAGATATGCCCTCATCTTATACGTACACAGTATCTGTCGAAATTATATTAGTCAGACTTGTAAGTTTAGAGGCATATTTTTGTGGAAACTTTTGGCATTTCAAAAAACTGACCGCTAACCTCAGTGTAAAGCTATCAAATTTTTTTTAACTGCTGTTTAGGTGAAGGATATGCCCTCATCTTATACGTACACATCTGTCGAAATTATATCAGTCAGACTTGTAAGTTTAGAGGCATATTTGTGTGGAAACTTTTGGCATTTCAAAAAACTGACCGCTAACCTCAGTGTAAAGCTATCAATTTTTTTTAACTGCCATTTAGGTGAAGGATATGCCCTCATCTTATACGTACACAGTATCTGTCAAAATTATATCAGTCAGACTTGTAAGTTTAGAGGCATATTTGTGTGGAAACTTTTGGCATTTCAAAAAACTGACCGCTAACCTCAGTGTAAAGCTATCAATTTTTTTTTAACTGCCGTTTAGGTGAAGGATATGCCCTCATCTTATACGTACACAGTATCTGTCGAATTATATCAGTCAGACTTGTAAGTTTAGAGGCATATTTGTGTGGAAACTTTTGGCATTTCAAAAAACTGACCGCTAACCTCAGTGTAAAGCTATCAATTTTTTTTAACTGCCGTTTAGGTGAAGGAGTTAATTAAACAAAAAAAATACAACTAAACTCGAGAACGGCCAGTGATATTTATCAAATTTACGGGTCTTGCATAGAGCTAAACCTCATGAGAAGTCAGTGTTCTTCACCCTAAATATTACTAAACCAACGTCATACTGGTCTTCACCCTAAATATTACTAAACCTTCGGGTAATGCTAAGGTTCTCAAATTTATAAGGACATCCCAAATGCACTAGGAATGATACCACTGCAACCGTATGTGGTACAGTACAACTGTCCAAGCATGTAGGAACCAAATCTGGGATTCAAATTTTGGAACCATAGCTAGTAGCATGCATTATTACCTCAAGGACATGACAGCAGCAGCAAGTGAGATGCCAGAAATGGAGTTAAAGTTTGGGAGGTGAGAGATGACAAAGTGGACAGAGGAGAAAATCATGATGAAGTAGGTGGTCTTGATTGGGGCACAGTCAGGGCAGACAGTTTCATGGAATTTCTTCAGTGACTTGCCTCCGGTGACCATGTAGACAATACATGTACTGATCTCCACAACCAGCTGTTGAGGTACAACAATCCATAGCCCAAGCTTCTCACCAAAAGCATGCTGCCCTAGCTCATGGTACCTGTCGAAACGCTTTCCGGGAACCATTTCGTGCATTTCAACCATTTGCCATAATGTGTATAGGGTGATGACCCATGACAGTATAAGCACAGTGATTCCAGGACCCCTACACACACACATTTATATATAAGCACTAGTCAAATTTGAAAATTCCCATTTTGTGTAACAAAAACAATGAGGTCAAGGAAATGGTTTGGTTTGGACTGTTAATCAGAAAATTCTAAACCCATCCTATTTTTTGAAAATCGGAAAAATCGGTGGTTGAACCGGAAAAACCAGGAAACTTTTTATTTTTATATTTTTTATTTTTGTATTGCCATTTTAAAATATTACCAATATTTATTACGTAATTATGACATCACAATTCAATTGCGGTGGACCAGCCGTTTGAACCAGCAACCATGATCCGGTAATTTTGTACGGTTCGGCTAATGATTTGGTGTGCATTACATTGAATTTATAAAAATTAAAAAAAAATTAAAAAAAAAAAAGAGTACCCAAAACAACGAAGAAAGACAAATCTAAAAGGGATAATTAAAATTCAGTCTACTTTATGTAGAGAATTTAAAAGTCAGTCAAGTATTTTATTGAAAATAAAAGGAAGTCTAGATAAAGTCCCTAAATTAAATATGCATCAACTTTTTGTTTAAAATGCCTAAAATAACCCCCTCTCTTTGGTCTCTTCTCTCTCTCTCCTCACATGGCCACCACCACCACCACCGGCAGCCACCTCCACCAGCCACCGCCACTACCACCGGCCGCCGCCGCCACCACCACTGGCCACCACCGGCCGCCGCCGCCACCACCACTGGCCACCACCGGCCGCCGCCACCACCACCTCTCTGTTTTTTTTTCCTCTCTCTCTCTCTCTCTCTATATATATATATATATATATATATACATGAGTATATATATATCTAAGGCCACCACCACCCCTACCTATCTCTATCTCTTATCTCTCTTCTTCTCACCACCACCACCACTGGCCACCACCGCCACCACCACCTCTCTGTTTTTTTTTCCTCTTTCTCTCTCTCTCTCTCTCTATATATATATATATACATGAGTATATATATCTAAGGCCACCACCACCCCTACCTATCTCTATCTCTTATCTCTCTTCTCACCACCACCACCACTGGCCACCACCGGTCACCGCCACCACCATCTCTCTGTTTTTTTTTCCTCTTTCTCTCTCTCTCTCTCTATATATATATATATATATATACATGAGTATATATATCTAAGGCCACCACCACCCCTACCTCTCTCTATCTCTTATCTCTCTTCTAACTCCCACCACCACCACGAACCACCTCCCTCATCCACCACCGCCACTGCAGGAAAAAAGAAGAAGAAGAAAGATTTAAAGTTTTTGGAGCAACTGTCTAAACTGAAGGAGCAACTCACCAAACGTAAGGAGCAACTCACCAAACGTATCGGGAGCAACACACCAAACATAAGGAGCAACACGTTTGGTGATTTGCTCCTTCAGTTTAGTGAGTTGCTCCCGATACGTTTGGTGAGTTGCTCCTTACGTTTGGTGAGTTGTCCCTTCCTATAACTCTTTTTTTTTCTTTCCGCAGTGGCGGTGGTGGATGAGGGAGGTGGCTTGTGGTGGTAGTGAGAAGAGAGATAAGAGATAGAGAGAGGTAGGGGTGGCCACCAAACGGGAAAAAAAAATGAAAGAGTTAAAAAATTTGGAGCAACTGTCCAAGCCAAAGGAGCAACTCACCAAACGGAAGGAGCAACCCAGCAAACGTATTGGGAGCAACTCACCAAACGTAAGGAGCAACACGTTTGGTGATTAGCTCCTTCCATTTGGTGAGTTGCTCCCGATACGTTTGGTGAGTTGCTCCTTCCTGCAACTCTTTTTTTTTTTCTTTCCGCAGTGGTGGTGGTGGTGGATGAGGGAGGTGGCCCGTTATGGTGGTGGTGGTGAGAAGAGAGATAAGAGATACAAAGAGCTTGGGGTGGTGGTGGTCATATATTAGATATGTATATATACTCATGTATATATAGATAGAGAGAATTAGGTTGGGGTTTGAGTTTGGGTTGGTGTTGTTGGTGGTGGTGGTGGTGGTGGCTGTGAAAAGAGAGAGAGAGAGAGAAGAGATAGAGAGGTTGGGGTGCATGGTGGTGGTGGTGGTGGTGATGGCCTTTGGTGGCGACGGTGGCCGGTGGTGGTGGTGGTGGCCGGTGGTGACGGCGGCGATGGCCGGTGGTGGCGGTGGCGGCGGCTGCCGGTGGTGGCGGCGGCAATAGCCGGTGGTGGTGGTGGTGGTGGCCATGTGAGGAGAGAGAGAAGAGACCAAAGAGGGGTATTTTAGTTATTTTACACCAAGGTTGATGTATTTTTAATTTCAATAAAGCACTTGACTGACTTTTAAATTCTCTACATAAAGTAGACTGAATTTTAATTATCCCAATCTAAAAAAATATTTGATAAGAGCGTCTCCGAGTGCTAGCTATTTTAAAATTTTAACTTTCCTATTTAGCTAGCTACTTTTTTTCTTTTTCTTCTTTTTATTTATAATTTTGATGTCTCAGATTTGTTGTAATTGGCATTTGGAGAAATTTGACGGTTGTGAGTTGGAGAGGGAATTTGGAGAATCCAAATTGGCTCTCCAAATATGGCTATACATTTACTCATTTACATGGCTAGCTGAGCCACAACTGCTGAAATTTAAAAAAATAAAAAGAAAAAGAAAAATGAGGTGCATGTTGGAGATGTAATCTATTTCGTTCAGGAAATTATTGAGGGAAAAGAAAGAAAAACACAAAGGAAAATAATTTCCTTTGTTTGGTTTCCAAGGAAACGTGCGAGGAAAAAAAAACAGTAGAAAGCAAATTATATCTTTGATTTTTGTTAGTCACTTTCCTCTATTTATATTTCCTTCCATGAATCCGCAAACAAAACAAAGCCAGAAAATGATCTCGTGCACTAATTCATGACCATTTGTGTAAAAAGGTTTGAACATTGGATGTTGTTGCTTTAATACCCAGAAATATGTCAATCTCAAGCATAGTTGTTACTATATATACATATATACAGGACACTTCTCCTTATAGCTTGTGGACTTCTTTCACAACCGTCGGATCACCGATCATGTGTTTCATTAAGGGTATTTTTGCCATTTCACACGATCCAAGGGCTGCAAAAGAAGTCCGCGAGATATAAAGTTATAAACTTGCTATAAACTTGCGGACTTCCTCACAGGAAGCTCTCTGTGTGTATATATATATATATATATTATTTTGATTTGGGGAAGGAAGGAAAAGGGGTACCATCCAAGCTGAGACATGGCATAAGGAAGGCTGAGAACACCAGCTCCAACCATGGCAGTGACATTGTGAAATGCAGAGTACCACCATTTTGCATTCCTTGAGGAAGTTACTGGAAGCCAATCCTCAAGTGCCTTATCTCTTGCAGCTTTGTCATCATTCTCATTCTG
The DNA here is from genome assembly GCA_033977485.1 of Hydrangea macrophylla. NCBI lineage: Eukaryota > Viridiplantae > Streptophyta > Magnoliopsida > Cornales > Hydrangeaceae > Hydrangea > Hydrangea macrophylla. Next base: position 83,228,208 of record CM066991.1, on the reverse strand, counting down.
TGGTCGATTCGACATTTTTCTTCTTCTTCTTCTTCTTCTTCTTCTTCTTTTTCTTTTTTCGTAAGGGAAAAAAAAAAGAAAAAAAAAAAAAAGAGATATGTCTATTCAAGGAGTGCTAAAACTTGTTGAAAAACCAACAAAATTAAGCACTCCTTTTCAACCACAGATGAGTTTTTTTCTTAGCTCTTGTAATATCAATATTTATAGACATAAAGAGATTCAAGAGAAAAATATATAGTAAAGCTATATTTAGCTTTTAATTTGTTGTTACCACAATTGCAATTTCAAATCTTTGGACTGCCACCAATTTAATTAATGGTCTTGCTTTTTCAAATTGGAGTCGCCACTAGTCATAAGACTCAAAAGGGCGAATTGGTAATTTGCCAAGCTTGGCCTTTGTTATGGTTCATTGAATCTATTTCAGAAGATTCTCACCATTGGTTAGGATCCAAGTTTCTTGGAACAGCTAGTTTTGAGGGTCCTAACACCAATTTTTTGCCAAGAAAACAAGCTCCTTTTTTTTGCAAGAAAGTAGGCAGGGTGCAAAAAGACATTTATGTCCAAAAGTTTCTCTCTCCAATATTAGACAAGGGACTTCATACATGGGTGAACTGCATTATTTGACGTGCAAGTATTTTGATTCTGAAATATAGGGACTTTTGTTTCACTAGGATTATTTTCACCATTACATATATTATGATATCCTAGTTTCATATACTTGAATATTCTTGAAAATTCAGATTTGGAATTTTGGAAAATCCGGTGAATTTTGTTGATAGTTCAGCAGACCTAAATGGAAATTCAGCAGAATTTCGACATTTGAAAAATAAATAAGTAAAAGAGAATAGAGGAATTAGATTGACAAATTGTTGAATGAAAAATTTAAAATCTTGAATTGGGAAAATTTGGATTTCTAAAGTTGACTATGAATTTCCAACTCCAAAACTCCTTCTCCTTAGTTGGAAAATTGTTATTTTGCCCGCCCTTCATATATATATATATATATATATATATATTCATTTTTGTAGGTACATATCAGGGACATCAAAAATCTCTAAAACCAAAGTTAAAGCATCACATGTGAGTTTTGGTACACTAATCACTGGTCCTGAATAGACCACACCAGCCAGAAATTGACATTATTAGGAGGTATTAAAGGGCATGGTTAGAATATCGAAAATACATGTGATGTCGAAAATACAAGAAGTGCGTCAAAATTCACATTGAAAAAGAATTCTCAACTTTTCATATGAAGAGATTGATAGAAACCCCTTGGGAAAATTATAATCAAGAAAATTAACACACAAGCTAGGTGATATCAAATATTACAACAATATTTACTTTCCAAAAAAAAAATTACAACAGCATATGAAATAGGTCTTTCATATGTTTAGGACTTGTCAACGCAGCCGTGCCCAGATTTTGGACACATTTCAAACCGAGTCCTTAGAACATAAAAATTTGGAGTTTAGAAAGGCTAAACACCTAAACACACACACCCACACCTGATATGTATGTCCAAATTCATGTAATATAGATCTAGCTTAATAGAACTTACAGATGATGAAAATCAAACATTTATTCACCCTATAGAATTCCCTAGTAAAGAAGTTAGAAAAAAACAACATTACATAAGCAGACATGTGTAGACAGAGCAAAAAAGGCTAAAGAAACATTTACAGAACTCACCAAAACACTATTTATCTCTTCAACTAATTCAATACCCAACTCATCCAAATACCCGGTTCAAGCCATTAAAGAACTCGATCTTCTGTAACTTTGACGCGGTCCTGTGTGGCTCATTGAATCTTCCACAGCTAGGCCTTGTGCACCAAAACAAAAATACTGGTTCATCATCCTCTTATTGAATGAAGTTTGCTTGTGGCTCTTCAATTTTTCACCATTAAAGGAATGATTTGAGCTCAAGGGTCCTGAAACGTCATTTCCCATATCAACACCCTTTCTTTTATCAGTCGATACAGGTGAAGACATGGATGACTCGGAGAAAGGACTCGAAGGTGAATGAACACTTAATTGCGGCATTGCCTGAATGACACCGTGCATTAGCCCGTTCGCAAATCTCTTTCGGGTCAATGGACTCGGAAGATTATTTCTTACCGGAAGTACTCTTTTGTTGTTTGGAAACGAGGACAGCTTTCCAAATCTCTCTCGAAGTGGGGTTGGAGTGTCTTCCAAATTTCTACTTGTTTTGTATGACGCTAAAGAATCATCATCTTCCATTTTAGAGCCATTTTCCTTTCTCTCTTTCCTTCTCCGCCACCCGAGGAGAATCTTCAGCCGCATTGCGGCATTATTCACAGAGCTCGACTTCCTATACTCCGATGAGTCCAAATTACTAAGGTCACTCGAGCATGTACCATACTCGGTACTGGCGGGGTCAAAATTGGAATTAGAAGAATTTTCAATACCCGTGTACAAAAATATTTCCGCATCAGGGATTCTGAAGGAAGTTCCGGGACTGCCCCCAATACCCTGCATTTTTAAATGGGAAGCAAGGGCACTTCTTGTCAAATGGTCATGACAGTTGGAGATCCCTCCAGCTGATATCAACCGTTTGATCAAAATTTCTGAGGATGCCGATCGCGGCCTTTGCTTGAGGAGATCAAGTGGGGTCATCCCATCAGAATCGCGAACGTTAAAATTGATTCCAAAGACAGTCATGAGTAGTTCCACAAGATCGGAATGGAGGTTCCCGATTACCGCCATGTGGAGGGCGGTTCTTCCATCGTTGTTCTTTACGTTAATGATGTCTTCTATATTTGTAATTTTTCCACGGACCAAGTGGTTCATGAGCTGGATTTGGTGGTCAAGTCTTCGGAAACCAGGGGTTCGGAACCCGGCTACGGCCATATGAAGAAAAGTGTCCCCGTAGTTGTTTGTTATAGAGGTAGACGAGGGAGACGCGAGAATTAGGACCTCAACAACAGCTAAAAATCCCCTGTAAGCAGCCACATTTAGTGCCGTGTTCCCCTGATTATCGGTGCAGGTGATCATATCGTAGGAGGCTAGTATATATTTAACCACCTGCATCAATGAAAGATCAATTTGAACAATTTCAGTACTCGTTACACACTAATAAGGGCGTGTTTTGAATGGAATCTTCGGAATGCATTGTCACCAATTGCTTTTTTCCAGCTCTCCCTCCCTTTTTCCCCCCTCCCTATATATCTATAATATATTAATATTCCTACACCTACCATGAAGAAGAGTCACACCAAGTATGTAGCAATGTTTTCTACACTCAAAAAGAATTTAAGCAATTGGAGGATGATGAATAGTGATCATAGTCCGAGCAAAGATATTGATCCTTTTATTTAGGATCACAAAGAGAGATTTAGATGGCTATATATACATATTGCACCTCTGGCTTGAAGAGAAATGTCAATGAACAAGTTAGATATGTTTACCCGAGGAAATTTTTTTTTTTCACATAACTAGAGTTTTACTATTGCATGCTGAATATTAAATGCTAAAAAGAAGGGACAAGGGGGGAACAGATTGCATGCTTTTCAGCAGTTGTAAAATTTTCTATGAATAAAAATTCGACTGCCTACCATTCCATGATTACTGCCTAGTTTACAACGTTAAACTCGGCTACGTTTGGCTCACACATTTAGGCTCCACTTCACTTATGGCAATAGGCATCACAAGATGATTGAGGACAGTTGTTTGGTGTGGTCTTGAGTTAACGACCCTATAGAGTTTGAACTTCCAAGAGCACAAGAGAAAGAGGAAAAAACAAATATTATGGGACTTCTACACAGCCCAGAAGCTCGTCTCAACAAGCGATCGGAGGGGAAGGTCAGAGTGGTTCTAGGCTAACACTAGCATAGATTTGAAACTCAGTTTGGTTCGTGTATATGGATAAGGAAAAGAAAATGAGGAAAAACAATTATTCTAATGTTTTCCTCCATGCTTAAATAACATTAGAAACTAAAATTTTCATAACATAATATAAACTCATAAAAAAACAGGGAGGGGAAGTAACTCAAAAAACAATCAGAATTTCTATTTTCTTTTTCACCCTCTTTATCTTTTTCCCTCAATTTTTTCATTTTTAAACATACACACACACACACAAAGAAAAAATATTTTCCTCGGTGTTCTTTTCCAATCCCTCGCTAAACCCACAAACTAACCATAGTCTAAATGTCGTCACGCCGTCCAATTTGTTCCAGTCATCCCTCTCTCCCCTTCTAGAACCTTCAATTACCAGAAACTAGCAGCCTCTCAATGTCAAGTAGCCAATTCATACATCCATGATCCATTCATAGAAGCACAAAAATTAGCCAACATTGTTGCTTTTATAGCCTCGAAAGCACATACAACATTATCCCAAAATTCACCTATATTTAAAAATATATTTATATATATAGATTCAATTGGATCTCACCTACTTCATTTCCACCCCCCCACCCCTTCATCTTTGACAAAGATTCAGATCCTAGGGGTGCGGTGGTCCGACATCCAGTGCGGGTGCGGATGCCTTTCCGACGAGTACGTGCTACTAGTTAAGATCTCACAAGACCTTCTATACATTCAAGTTCACATACATTAACTAAACGGGCTTTTTAACAAAATAAATTTTTTTTTTTTAAGACATATATATGTATACATCTACAATATCTGTGGCAGTGTAAGTGTAGTTTTCAGTTTACCTCAACCTGGCCTCTCCCAGAAGCAGTATGCAATATAGTAGAACCCTGAGCATCTCTATAAGTCAAAACATCAGAACAATCCACAAGAAGCTCTCTCAACATCTCCAAATTCCCTCCTCTAGCCGCTGCGTGAACTGCCCGGTTCATCATCTCCCACCCAAACACCCTCCAATTACTCTCCTCCCCATCATTCCCTCCTCCCAAACACCTCCTAGACAAGGAAAACTCCATCAACACCCTAAAAACCTCACAATTCTTACTCCTGGCCGCCGCGTAAAATATATCAGTCACCCCATACTCACCCTCCCCAAACACCAGAAATGGGTCCCTCTCTAGCAATTCTTTCACAAAACCCACGTCCCCGGCGGAGGCCGCGGTGTAGAGGAGCCACCCGCCGTAGCCGGCGCGGATTAGGGAGTTCTGGCCCCTCTTTGACGACTCACACTCCATGAGGAGCTTTCGGGCCACGTGGGACCGACAGGCGGCCACGTGGGACCGGTCTTCGTCGTCCCAGACGGTCTCGAGGCGGCGGATGCGGCGGAGAGAGGTGAGCTTGATGAGGAGGTTGGTGTCGAGGTAGAGGAGCTCTCGGACAAGGTCGTAGTGGCCGTTGGCGGCGGCCCAGTCTATCGGCGACGCGTACCACCACTGGTCGCCGGTGCTCTCCCACCGCAGAGGAAAGATTGTGGGAGGCATTAGAATTTTTGGGGGTTGGGGTTGGGACCCACCAAAATTGAACACAATTGAGTGAAATTGGGAATGGAATTGGAGGTTTTATAGTGATCTAATCAAGACCCAGTTTGGGATTTGTGCAAGATTTCGTTTTTTTTCGAGATTGGATTGTGAAGATCAGAGGAAGGTCTGTCCTAATTAATTTATGGGGATTCAGAAACGAAATTGAAGGCAGTTGGAGTGAAATTCACAATCAAATTGGAGTTTTTTTATGGTACTTTAATCAAGACCCAGTTTGAGATTTGTTTTAAGAAAACACAAAGATTTCATATTTTTTTTCTTCTCTCAGAGAAAAAGTCAATCCTCATGAAAAGAGTTTTATGGGGTAAGTGCAAAAATAAATACTAGTTTTTTTTTTTTTCAGATGGGAAAGTGCTGAGAAACTAAACAAGAAAATTGACAAAAGTTCCAAGCAAAAAAAAAAAAAAAAAAGAAAATTGACAAAAGTTGGGAATCTTAGGATCCAATTCTGTGAGTTAGCAAGAAAAAGGGCCTTTAATCTGAACCAAACAAAAAGAAAAAGAGATCAGATAATATCTAAAGTGACAGCACACACACACTCACACACACAGAGAGAGATATGTCATGAAATGTGGGGTTTTAAGGCAAAAGGATAAACGACGAGTGAGGAGAGAATGAAGGAAAGAGAGAGAGAGAGAGAGAGAGAGAGAGAGTTGCTCAAAATAAATGACACAAAGGAAGAATATAGGATGAAATGAAAGATTTAAGAAATCTGGTAACTTGGTAACTGTTTGTAGATGATAAACTTGGTAACTTGGTAACTGTTTGCATAATAAATAAATAAATGAACAAACAAAAAGGAAAAGGACCACTTGTTTTGTTGATTTTTTGCTTGGTGTGGTTGGTCGAGAAAAATTAGGATGAAAAATCCGATATAAATTTATCTTAGATTCCTTTTGGTCCTGAAGACCCAATGAAGAGAGGGAGAGGGAGAGAGAGAGAGAGAACTGACCATTTTAATTTGAGTAATATTTGGGGCACTAACAACTTCTACTAACACTTACTAACACACTCTATCTCTCTCTTAGTGATACTGTGGGGTCCGCAGTGGGTCCCGCAGTACCACTAGGAGAGAGATAGAGTGTGTTAGTAATTGTTAGTGGAAGTTGTTAGTGCCCCTAGCATTGCCCTTTTAATTTTTATTTTTTTCAGTTAAGGCAACTTTTTACATACATAGAATATTTATGTAAGTGACTCTTTATTCACTACACTACAGATTACAGAAGGAGAGAAGACCCGCCAAACAACTGCTGGCATTGGCAAGATATGTTGATTTTTCTTGTTCTCGGTTAATTGTATACTGGAGAACTCGGTTTTTTTTTTTTTTTTTGATTTACTTACCTGGGGACGCACGCACACATACACCCACACACATAACCCAAGCAAGACATAACCCAACAAATTTCTACTGACTAGGGAACAGAGTCAGTTCTACAATGCTAGAAGAGGAGAAAATCCCCTCCCCACTCCCCCTGGGGAGATTCAAACCCTCCACCTCCCACTTGGGAGAGGTAGAGTGATAATTAAATTTTGGGTAAATTACACAAACCTCCCCTGAGGTTTGCCTTAATTACACGGACCTCCCCTCTTGTTTCAAAAATTACACAGACCTCCCTCGAGATTTGTAATTAGGTAACAAAACGCCCCCTCCCCTAATAGTCCGTTAGTTTTTTTACATTAGCCTCCCCTTAAAATTACAATTAGCCCTCCTAATATTATAAAATTGTTATACTAAAGTCCCCCTTTCTCTTATATTTTTGTGCTAATTATAAAATCCCTCATTCCTCCTATGTTTTTGGGTTAATTTTTTTAGCATTAATTTATATCATCTACACAAAATATACACAAAGCATATATATAGGTCCAAAATTTTTTTTTCCCCCGAACAAACCTCTATCAAGCCCCCCCTGTATTAATTTTCTAGATCCGCCCCTGTCTCTATGCTTCAAAAGTGAACACTTAACCCCCTATGATTGTGGACTAAAATAGAACTGTTATGATTTCACTCAAAGAGCGTTAACCCCAAAATTAACATCACAAAATGGGTTAAGTGTATATTTTTTTTTCAGTTTTGAGTGAAATCATAACAATTCCATTTTAGTCCACAATCACAGGGGGTTAAGTGTCCACTTTTGAAGCATAGGGATATGGGCGGATCTAGAAAATTAATACATGAGGGGCTTGATAGAGGTTTGTTTGGGGAAAAAAAATTTTGGACCTATTTATATGTATTTTGTGTAGATTATATAAATTAATGCTAAAAAATTAACCCAAAAACATAGGAGGGAGGAGGGATTTTATAATTAGAACAAAAATATAAGAGAAATGGGGCTTAGTATGACAATTTTATAATATTAGGGGGGCTAATTGTAATTTTCTGGGGAGGCTAATGTAAAAAAAAAACTAACGGACCGTTAGGGGAGGGGGCGTTTTGTTACCTAATTATAAACCTCGAGGGAAGTCTGTGTAATTTTTGAAACAAGAGGGGAGGTCCGTGTAATTAAGGCAAACCTCAGGGGAGGTTTGTGTAATTTACCCTTAAATTTTTTAACATAAAGTGTGAGAGATCTATTAATGAAACATAATGCAATTTGTGATTGGGTGGGGCTAAATACACCACCTTTCTATTAAATGCTCCACCCTGTAGTGTTAAAAGATGAAAATTTGTGAGTGAAAACGGTATATTTAGCAAAAAATATGGTGTATTTAGCCCCGTCATTTTATAACTTGGACACTAACACTATAATGGAAACCTACTACACGAAATTGTGTGGAAAGTTTTAAGATAAGTAGAGTAATTCTTTGGTATTAACAATTTTGCCTAGCTAATTTATGCCCCACGGGTAGGGGTGTATACGAGCTGAGCCGAGCTGATCGCGAACTTTTTCTCGAGCTCTTTTAGACTACTCTCTCCGTCCCATATTAAGAGTCTCTTTTGAGAATTCCAACTTATTAAGGGGACAACCTTGATTTTGGTGAGATTTTCAACTTTCCAACATTGCCCTTTTTGAAATTCAAAATTATAATGTCATATCTAGGGGTGTCATTTGGAACGGAAATTCTGATTCCGACCGATTCCAATCCGAAAAATTCTGATTTTGGCAACTAAATATGCATTCCGAAAAATTCTGATTTTGGCAACTAAATATGCATTTCCGAATTCCGAAAAAAATCGGATCGGAATCGGAATTGTTTTTAGAATTCCGAAAATTCCGAAAAATTTCCAAAAACATTCCGAAATTGTATTTTCTGAAACTTTTCCGAAAATATTCCGAAAAATTTCTGAACATATTCCGAAATTGTATTTTTTCGAAACTTTTTCGAAAATATTTTGAAATATTCCGAAAATTGTGTTCATCCCACATCGAAAAAAAAAAAAAAAAGGATGTGATGTGCTTCTATAAAAGGCTTATAAGTCTGAAGTCTCAAGTGAAATCCCATTAAGCTTGAATTCCGAAAAATTCCAAAAATATTCCAAATATTCCGAAAAATTCCGAATCTGATGAAATTCCGAAAATTCTGAAAATTCCGAAATTTCGGAACGGAATTCGGAATGCATTTTTGGCTTCCGAAAATTTCGGAATTTTTTTCCCGAAAGGGGTGTTTCCGATCCGTTCCGACAGAAACACACCCCTAGTCATATCACAAAAAAGAGAGGGAAGAGTGATGTAATAGAGGACAAATTTGGAAAGTGTGTATTAAAGTACTTTGACTTTTCAAAGAAGACTCTTAAAATGGGACATCAAAAAATGGCATCAAAGACTCTTAATATGGGACAGAGGGAGTATATAGTAAAATATATATATATATATAGAGAGAGAGAGAGAGGGGGAGAGAGAGAGAGATCAGTATGCAAGTTCTTTATAAAGCCTATTTACAAAATCTCTCTTAAATTCTATAGTTTTATAATCGACATACATATAAAGGTCAGTATATAAGCTCTTTGTCAAACCTACTATCAACATTTTCACGAGCCTATCAATAATTCTTAATCAATTGTGTTCACAAGCTCTATCAAACTGAACTGAACCGAACCAAGCCGAATCCAGTCGCAAGCCCTTGTTGAACGACTTGACTTTTTTACACCCCACCCACGGGACAACATGGCTTCTGACCTAGTAAATTAAAGCATCAAGCAGAACCCATACCAAGTTTAAGTTCAAGATAATACTATATATTTTTCACATATGTAGAATGTATAGTCAAGCATCTACATATATATATATAGATATATATATATGGAATTTGTTAACCTACAGTGTAGGAGGGTTTTAGCGACGAAAAAATAAATGCTTTTTGCGACGAATTTTTCGTAGCTAAAAGTTGACCTTTAGCGACGAAAATTTCGTCGCTAAAGCTTTATTTTTCGTCGCTAAAAATGTTATTGTACACCGCTAACCTACAGTCATCATGTTGTAGATTAGCAACCCCTATATACTATATATATATATATATATATATCCATGCCAAATAAATTTTTCATTTTTTTTATTTGTTGGTTTCATTCCAAATTCAATAATTTGAACACGAGAATTTCATCCAATCATGCATTAGTGATATGGAAATTTATAATACTACACTAATAATCTGTATAAAGCACAAGTCACATATAATATACAGTAAGTAATTTGTACATCCATGTTATACATCATAAATATTCACCAGACACGCTTTAATTTGTAAATAAATTAGCATGATTTGTCCCTTCTTCCCTCCCCCAATTCATTCAACTTAGGTGGAATGTCATGGAAAAGTACATTTTTTTTTTCACTAATCATGAGAAAGTACATTAAGTCTGTTGCAATATATATATATATATATATATATGTATATTTCCTTCCATTTTTGCACAATACCTTGGCACATGGAAAGTTATGATGGAAGTACAATGCCAAAATGAGAGATCCGAATTGGGGCAGTTCTATTTTTATAAAGTAATGTTTAAGTACACAGTAAATCTAATAAATACACAAACTATAGTGGCAAATTAAGAAAGGGTGGAGGTACATGTATAGAAATAATGTGGTCCTTGTTTGGTCAAATCTGAGGGATAAAATGAAATAAAAAAGGGGAATTTATCAAAAAGATATTATTATATTATTTATTAAGTTAAAGTATAAATTAGAGAGTGATTTAACAAAAAAGATAAAAAGTTGACAGCTGGTGCTCGCACGGTATAAGTGCGCACATCATAATATCTCCCATGACAACCCCCTCATGACCCACGCGTGCGGCTTGCTTTGCAGACTGCTCGCACCGTACGAGCAGTGTATCATATCATTTTCAATTTCAAAAAATGTTTTAAACTTTGAACATCCATAATTTTTTTCCTACAACTCCATTTTTCGCAAATTTTATACCGTTGGAATCGTGTCAACGAGAGTAACACAACTAGTACTATTGTTGATATGTTTTGAGCAAAAAAAAATTTCATGTTTTTACATACATGAATAATAAGTGAATTTCACTTGATATACATAAAATATTAAGTGAAATTTCACTGAATATATGAAAAAAAATTAAATGAAATTTCACTCAGTTTTTGTTCATGGCGATTAGCTTAGGGTTATGAGACCCTCATGTAATAAAAAATGAATTTTCACTTAATTTCACAATCAATTATAAAATACAAATTTTCAACCAAAACAGGTGTAACAATTCTTGTTAAAATTCGTCTTTTTTTTTTCTTCTCAAACATGCAAATTTCATGTTTTTACATACATAAATAATAAGTGAAATTTCACTTGATATACATAAAATATTAAGTGAAATTTCACTTAATATTCATGTATGCCAAGTGAACTTTCACTGTTTTTTTTTCCTCTTTCATATGAAACAATGCATATTTCGTTTTAACAAAAAATCAAATTTCACAAATCAATTATAAAACATAGTTTTGCCCAAACAAATGCAAAATTCTTGTGAAATTTCACTACAACTCTCCTTAAGAACAAAGTGAACATTCGGTTTTTTTTTTCTCACAACATATCAACTTGGCATACGTGAATATTACGTGAAAATTCTATTAGGTTCATCTGAACATGTCATGTAAAAATAGGAGTTTTTTTCTTTTGCTAAAAAAGTATCAACAATGGTACTAGTTTTGTAGCTCTCGTCAACAAGTTTCCAAGGTATAAAATTTGTAAGAAACAAAGTTGTAGATCAAAAGTTATGCAGGTTTAAAGTTTTAAAAAACATTTTTGAAATGGATATCATATAGTACAGCCACTCACACGGTGTGAGTGGCTGAAGGAAGGAGCCGTGGGAGTCACGTGAGATTTTCTATGGTGCTTGCACTTATACCGTGTGAACACTAACTTAGATTCCTTTTGTCCTTTTTAGAAAATAATCAAACCAATTGGAGTTTTAAACTTATGAGGGTTATTTGTAGGGATTTTCCAACAATTTTCTAAATAAAAATGGAGAATAATGTGTATATATATGACTATATCACATTATAAAAGATGATTTTTTTTCAAGAGCAAAAATCTTCAAAGATGAGAGAAGATTTTTCGTTCTATGTGGAGGAATGTACTTGTTCATTCTAGTACTACAAAGAACATTTGGCATGCCAAAAAATTCAACCAAAACATAATCTTAGGGCTATTTGAAAATGCATAAAAATAATTTAGTCTAGTCTCACACTCATATTCCCTTATGATTTTCATGAAAACCAGCTCATGTTCGTTAAAAAAAATAGGGAAAATTGGTGACATGTCACACTCCGATTTTTAGACAACCAAATGCCCATTTAATAATATCCCAACCAGTACTTAATTGCTCAAAAATCTGAGAGTGAAAACCAATCAACTTGTCATACATTTGAAATAGTAAACTTTGCTGAAAATTTTTCCTCTTTAAAATAATTCACAAACTTTAAGTAACAAAAAATAATCATTTTCATTGAGATCTCCATGATAAAATTCTAAGTTACAATTTACAATAATAAAGAGAATTCTGTTGCCATAACAAAATAAGAAATTCACACTTTTACAAAACTTGAATCAGAGCTACTACAATCGTCCCATAACCCCAAAATAATAAAATGCAACATGGCCCACAATGCCAAGAAATAAAATAAAGTACAACAAAAAAAATAAATACAACTCTAATACTAAACAACACCGCGACTATCTCTTCACCCAAACAGAAGCTCCAAAAAAAATCTCCAAATACTAAACCTGCACATACATTCGACTACGTTTCATATAGAAACGCACCCGAATGCATAACACACTCGGGTCAGTCACATGACTGGTGTGAGTTAAACAAAAATAATAAAATCTGAGGGCTCCAACCTGAACCCGTAGACTACAAACCACATTACAACACTATTGGGCCAAGACAGGTAGTTCCACACACATATTTGGACAAAAGAGTAGTTTCCATTTATGTGGTGGCAAGTAGTTTCTTGCCCAAAATTCAAAGTTACTACGAGTTTTATACTTACCTCGGATATCTATGGTGAGCCAGCCCTGCATAAAAGTTAGTGGGCCCACCATCCTGTAAATCGAACGATCACAAACCATGCGAATAATTCCATACATAAGCCGTTCACATTCTAACTTAAACGTCGCGTTCATTATTTCACGTTTATCAGTCTTATGAAATAATCCATTTTCGTTATTTCTTAGCATTAAATTTATTTTTGTGTTCCCTAGGTTCACCACTTGGCCACCCTCCATGGTACAGCCCACACATATATCCCATGTGTGCCCGGACAAACTACCAACACCCACTCCGGTGCCAGTTTGGTTGGGGTATCAACCAAACCAGGTATACACAACGGACGGCTGGTCAATATGTCAAGACGTCTATACAATATAAGCCGAGCATAAGGCTTATGCCAGCTTGATCACGAAGCCACTGGCAAAAAAGTACACTCAACAAGTCTTAAGCCAGCTTGATCACGAAGCCACTGGCAAAAGAGTGCGAGCTACTTAAAACAATAACACAACAACAGGGAGCGGTGAATGCTAAAGAACTATGTTGCAATTATCTCTTATCATTCGTATTATCCCAATAATTGTGAATTTCGCGTTTATCACATAGTTCCGTCTTATCATCCAATTACATCTCTAACTTTTAGATGCATTCCAATTTCTTACAATAAAAGGTTTTATCAATTAACCCATAACAATCTTCCCTAAAAAATTTCCAATCAAATTACAAGATTTCCAATATACTATTCAGCGTATCTAATTTACTCCTTTTTATCAAAATGACCACACAATAAGGTCAGTTATTTCAGGTACAATAACTTCAAACCAACATTCAATATCCGCCTACGTGAAACCCATAATAAAAATTCAAATTCTCACATCGTAAAGTATTATAACAGTCGTTCCACAATATTTTCATCGGACTCAACGTTAATGACTATCACCCATTTTTTTTTATAGCTCAACATTATATGAGAATTCATGTATCTATAATTAATTTTCGTTAAGTCATACGAATGAATAAAAAAAACACAACTAATCATATTCTCCAATGTCGTACATTTTAATATACTAAAAGCTGCTACTGAAATTTAAATCTACAGCCCAAACGGTGCAGAATCAAGGAAAACTCAAAACACGAAAAGTGTGCAGAATTGCATTTCCTACAGGCCAGTGCGGACAGAATATTCAAATTCAAAACCACGATTTTCTAATAATTTTCTAAAGTTTCTGCAACTGTGTGAACTACACATAAAACGAATTTCACATATTTTTTTTTTACAAACATGAATATTTCACATATAGTTTTTATCAAACTAACGATTCCCCTAACCCTTTTGAATACTCTAATGTCATGATCGCAAAATCACACGAAGTGGAAAAGAAAATATCTAGATTACTTCAACAATAACAACGTATCCATTACAAAGGTTTAACCCTAATAATTAAATTAAACATGTACGTACTAATTTAATTACTCACGTATATACATATACATACGTGTATATATATATGAATGCACAAAGTTTAACTCACCGAGTTGATAAAAAATGACAATCACGAATTCCCTACGATCCACACGTGACCACGAACCCGAGACCGTTCTCCTTCTTCTCCCTTTTCTTCTTCTTCTTTTTCTTCTCTCTCTCTCTCTCTCTCTCTCTCTCTCTCTCTCTCTCTCTTCTCTTCCCTTTTTATTTTAATATGGGGGCTAGGGTTTTTAACATAAGTAGATATGTACACTACACACACAACACATGTCAAATAAACACACATAAATATATAAATCCCGTTTTTCTTCTTGTGAGCTCACAAAACAGACCTATATGAGCCCAGAATGCAGTACAAAGTATTAAAATGAGTAGCCCAATGGGTACCCATGACCCCGATACTAAGTTTTAATGTTAATTACATTATTTAACACATTCGCGGGCCTGTAAACACTATATAACAAAAATACATATCAACCCTTCACTTTTTTTTTAACAAATATAAATTAATAAAATATAACTCACAAACTAAACGCGCTCACTCATAATTTAATTGATACGTCCACCAAACACTTAAATTTTTCAACACGTCTTACATAGGCACACTCATATATTATTGCTAAATGAAAAAAATTAATTAAAATAATTATTTACACACTTAAAAATTTTAGGGTTGTTACATGACAAGTCCCTCTAAATCAAATACTCATGCAATAAAAAAAAAACTTACATTTTTTTCGCCTTTTTAGGCTAAGATACCTTGCCACATTACGGTATCATAAAAAGCCATTTTTGGGTGAAATTTATTATTTATTTATTTATTTTATATGTATTTTATCGATATCAACACATATGACTTGAAATTGTACCACAAAAAAAGGCCACTACTATTACCAAAGTACTCTCTTCGTCCCATAATAAGTGTCTACTTCTATTTTGCACATTGTTTAAGAAAGTTGTATAATTTTAGTTTTTTTGGTTCATTAAATGATCACTTTCCAATTTTGCCCTTAGATGTGATGGGTGTTTGACTTTTTGCTTGTTTGAGGCCACAAATAAATGCTACTTTGTCTTTATTATAAGGGTAGTTTTGGAAAGTAAGTAAAAACTATATGCCAATTTAGGAAAGTGGACACTTATTGTGGGACATCCAAAAAAGGAAATGTGGACACTTATTATCGGACGGAGGGAGTAATAGTGATTATTGCCAAAGTAAACTGGTTATGTGACAAACTGAGACTTATATACTTACTCAGTTTGCTTTGACAATAGTGATAGTAAAAAAAAAAAATAAGAAATTTAGAGCCTTGTTTTGCGTAATTATCTGTCTAAACAAATAGTACTATTTATTGACAAACAGATAATATAATATGTTTGAATTAAACAATCATAGCATGCTCCTTTTTTGGCCCTTTTGGATTTTTTTTTTTTTTTTTTTGTGTATTTTTTTTAGATTTACGCATTAGACTTGCAAATTTTACAAAAACAAGATATTGCAGCATCATTTTGAGAATTTTTTAATTTGTTTTATTATTATTATTTTTTTGTAAACATATAATGTTATATGTTTACAAACAAATAAAATTATCTGTTTGTATTAATGATCATAACTTTATCATTTTTCAGGCTTTTTGTCTTTTTGGGTGATTTATTTTTTTATGTTTTTTTTAGATCTACGCGCAGCTACAGATGTTAACTTTACAAGAAGGGCATATTTTAATATAATTCATAAAAAAAAAAATAGAATTTTAGTCAAAAATTGTCACGCCCCGGAGCAGCATAAATAGAGAAAAATAAATTTCCTTTATGGGTCCATAGGGAATGACAAGTGCAAGTCACCAATATCCACACCACACAGTACTAGTCCAAACAGGAACAGTAAACAACTGAAATATAAACACGGTTCTATCTATTACAAACATCAGAGTACAGTCCACAGGATCGCAACAGGTCTGGAGACAACATATGCCCAAGTACCCGTTAACTACAAAGTACAACAGTAAAAGGAAAAGTAGTAACATAAACTACTATTTATCTTCAGGTCTTCAGCTGGCGTACGGATAGTCATCAGCTTGACCAGTAACAGTGGGGCCATCCTCTGCGTAACTCCCTTCAGGATAATAGTTATTACCATATGTTCCGCCATCTGCATTGTAAAGGACAGGGTAGTCTGGACGGGGAATGTCCAGGCAATAAAAGTCGTCAGCTTGTTGAAAGCTGAGTGAGCACTAACTAACACAGTCTCATAGAAATAACAGAATTACCATTATGAACAATATATGACAGTGATACTAAATATATTCCTCACTCGTTTATTCAGACATATCATTAATCGATTCTTATCAACTCCCACTCTAAGACTGATTTCACAATACCCAACTGACTATCTCGAACTGATTATATCAGCACAACATACCAGTGCTCTTATTCACCGCTATACCGCTTTTAAGAACTCTTGCGAGCACCCATACATCGTTCTCATATAACGACTGGTCCATGGATGTACCCATACTCTTGTTCACTGCTTTTAAGAACTCTTACTGTTCACCGCTTTTAAGAACGCTTGCGAGTACGATACATACACAGCTCTGGTAAACATAAATCATGGATGTGCCACAATTACTCTTGTTCACCGCTTTTAAGAACTCTTACTGTTCACCGCTTTTAAGAACGCTTGCGAGTACTGTGCACCCATAATTCTCACGATCCTGATCAAATCCTTGACATACACTTATCGGATTCAACCTGAGCGAATCATCAGCTCGACTCACACAACTTTGAACATACAAATCCTCTTACTGACTCACTTCTCACTTATCCAATACTACCCAGTATTATCATCTCAAACTTACTACGTCATCGCGTCGTACTATTAATAGCGTTCCGAACCCGACTACGTTACTCACCATGTTATCTCAATCTCGTTATCGTATCTCATTACCTCCGTAATCCATAATATCGCATAATAGGAATATGGAACAACAATTAAACAACTACGCATTATGAATTATAACTGAAAGGAAAATACATTCATGTTCTGCTCGGGTTCGATCGATTGAGGTCCTCTCGATCGATTGAGGAAAGGTGATGTTCGATCGATTGAACTCTTCTCGATCGATCAAAGTTTAAGTGGTCTCGATCGATTGAACTCCGTTCGATCGATTGGGACTCAGTGGTGTTTGATCGATTGAACTCAGTTCGATCGGTCGAACTTCGTCTTCCACAGATTCTGCCAGGGAACGTGCAGAATGTGCTAGGGGGTGTTTGGGTTATAATTAATACGTCCAGAATATGTAAAACATCATAACTAAGATACCGAGTGAGTTTGGAACTCACCGAAAGTCGTTAAGGGCGCGTTTGGCTCAGTTGAAAGCTTTCAAAGCTTTAATGGCCTCTCTCTCTCTCTCCTCTTCTCTGTCTCAGTCTCTTCTGTCTCTCTCAGTCTCCTCTTCTTTCTCTTTTTCTGCTTGTTCTTCTTCTTCTCCTCAGTTACAAAATATATATATATATATATATGTATATATATAGAGATATATGGATGTGTGTTATATATATATATAAACATAAAACTCACAACTCTCTCAACTCTCCCAAACTTCAGCAAACACACAACATACACGAATGCAGTGTATATATAGAGAGGGTGGGTGTCACGACCCATCCCACTACGCGTGGAAATAGGACACGTGGCACGCCACCAAGGCTCATCCAAACATCAATATTATTATACGCAGCGGAAAGATTCTTAAAAACAACCTGGGGTGTTTAAAACTTAGGAAACATTCCCCTCTGAGTTGTAAAATCCATTGAAATCAGAGTTAGGAAGAATTTTGTTCAATTGAAAGTGTTCACAAGAATCCATTTCAAAATACAAAGGCTCAGTCGACTGCCCAGTCGGCTGTCCAGTCGACTGTGTCCGGCAGAAACTAAAATCCTAAATCCTCAACAGAGGTCCAGTCGACTGGGTTATCCAGAACCAAAATGTAACATTATCAAAAGGGGTCCAGTCGACTGATCTGGGGGACTCAGTCGACTGCTTTTCCATTAATAGAAGCAGTAGCCAAAACCTACAGTGGTTCAGTCGACTGATCAAGGGCTCAGTCGACTGCTTCTCCTACTATTCACTTACAGAGTCTCAACCACACGGGATCCAGTCGACTGACCCAGGGTCCAGTCGACTGCTCCCCTGCTGGCAGCCCTGTGTTGAAAGTACTAACAACTCATGCTTCTTTATTCCAACACCAAGCCAACCACAACTGATTTTAACATTTAAAACATAATTATAGGCGTTCAATTACAACATCCAAAACTAAAGTTCTTATTACAACATATTACAAAAATCCAAATCCTTATTACAAGTTTAGGATTTAAAACAAAAGCATATACAAGTGTTTTCCCCGGCGTTCCTCGGCCTTACTCCTCACGCTTCTTCTTGCCCTTTTTCTTTTCACCTGCAATGGAGGAAGTCTCCACTGCTCAGCTATATGATGAGTGTGCAATTCTAAACAAATGCATATGGGCAATTCATGTTTTAAATATCTAATTCACATAATTTAGTCTCCGGGGAGAGAGATACGCATTCACCCAGTATATCGGCAAGTCTTAAATCTTAAACCGCGATGCCAATGGTTAGCCAAGAATCACTCAACCATTGCATCCATCTGCTCTGGTTGGCCACTTCCCACACCAAGCAAGTAGTCGTCACTACTGTAAACTCTCAAACATCGAGAGGCGTGCACCGGCGTAAAATTATATCAAACTCCCCTTTGACCCACATAGACATTTAGCATACTCACATAATCATGTCACCGTGCTTTTCTATACGTACGCACTAAATTTAACCGGCCTAATTTAACACATAAGTTTGCCCGGATCACAAATCATACAAAATATCTAAAACATCCAAAATTGTCTATATTACATAGGTTCGGAATTCATACCTCGAGCTATAGCTCTCAAACTTCAGGAGAAGTACAAGAAGACCAAATAAACGTCAGATCTCCGATCTTAAACAATTCCTACAAGTATAGACATGTTTTTCCCAGATTCTTAAAATTAACTTTTCAGAAAAACTTTGCCAAACGTGGCCTAAGTAGTACCAAAACGTAGATCTCACCTTCACGAGCTCAAATCTTGAATCTGGAGGAAATCTGACAGACGAACGGTCGCCGTTTGTCGTCGCAAAGCCCGTGGCAACCAAATCTCCCTTCTCTCTCCTCTCTCTAGATATTTGTGGGTTTGGATGAGATTTCAATCTCATCCTCATCTATATATATATATAGGCAACTTTCAGGGAATTAAGTTTACCTCCCCACAAATTTCTCAAAACTTCTAATTAAATCCTGAAACGTCGCACACATCCATTTTAGGCCTTTACGAGTGAAAATTATAATTTTCAAAAGTTTTTGACTAAGTCTCGTTTGGGTCCAAAATCACGTCCGAAAACTAAATTCAGTGAAATCTCTACACAACCTACCTTTTATATAACGTGTCACTCACGTTCTCACCACAGTATTCAAAAATGATCTAAGACCAGATCAAAACTACCAAAAATTATACTACACAGGTAAATTACTATTCATAAAATACCAGATATTTCAAATAATATTTAATCACATAAATGTCATTTAATTCTTACGAATGCCTCAATGGATATCGAATCACCGTGTCCTCACTTGACACCCTTCGTTGACCATGGTCAACCAATTCCTCAATTATTAATCAACATTAATAATTCTCACAATTCAATATGTATTTTTAAATGAATGCATTTTCCGGGACGGGTGTGACAGTGGGGGTGCAGGTGGCAGCATTTGCGCAGAAACTGGAATTCTGATAATTACATTCTCGATCGATCGAAAGATGCTCGATCGATCGAACTCAGATCGGTCAGGTTTGATCAATTGAAGAAAGTTTGATCGATTGAAGTGGGGATCACGTATTAAATTCAGGTCGGTAGGATTTCGCTCGCTCGAACAAGGTTCGATCGCTTGAACTATGAAGATGCTCGATCGATCGAACGAGCTTCGATCGGTCGAAGATTGAATTTCTTGAATGGTCAAAAGAAGTATATTGAATCTCTCTGCATTAAATATTTATTGAAAATACGGGGTATTACAAAAATACCTCAATTTGGATTTAATCAATTTAAAGTCAATCCCCCCCCCCCTCCCTTTTTTTTTTTTTGGTCTGGACTCCATCATATGTAAAACTTTGCCAAATCAACTCTCTTGCCCAATTTAATTGAATTAAATCAAGACCAAAATACCCTCCCCCCCCCCCCCCCCCGCCCCCCTTTTTTTTTTGGTCTGGACTCCATCATATGTAAAACTTTGCCAAATCAACTCTCTTGACCAATTTAATTGAATTAAATCAAGACCAAAATACCCTTTGGGTATTTCTACTAACCTAGCCACATTCCACACACATACATAGAGAGAGAGAGAGGGGGGGGGGGGACCAAGTGCAACAATCGCCATCATCTTCGTCGTCGGTGCTGGTGCCGTCACTGCCATCGCCATCGACACATAGATTCGGCCAGCGCCGCTCTTCTTATCTGCTTTGGTGGCCTTGAACTGCACTATTTCAGAGTCTTCGCATCAGGATCAGACACACTAATCTCCTATCAACAGTTCTGATTGCCTCCGATGCGGAGGATGACGAGGTAACCGGAGGACTGATTGGTGGTGGAGCTAATGCAGTAGATGATGTGAAGGTTTCTACTTCATCCATATGAGCATCCACCATGTCTCACAAACACCTCGACTTCTTCTAGGGAGAAAATTGTTTAGAGATTCGAGTCGTGTGCAAATAGCTTGCAAATCTTGAATTTGCCGAAGGGATTATAGAGCCTCTATATATGTATAATGTGACTTGAATGCACCATAATAGGTGGAGCATGCTTCTTTACTCTTCTACTATTCTCTGGATCAACACTTCTTTTTTGAAACATTTTATTTTTCTTTCATCTTAATTCTTATTTGGGTGAAATTGAGTATAGAAATGGTTTGTGGGCATTTTGATCCCTCCCTTGACAATATTTGCTTATGCGAAAAGTTATGTGAAATTTTAAAATTTTACATTACTTATTAATTTTACAAAATAGTTATGTGAAATTTCACATAATATTAGTTATGGAAAAAATAGTAAGATTATCACACTCTCTCTTACACTCTCTACCTTTCTGGACTGAAATTTCACACAAAAAAATTTTGTGTGAAATTTCACGTAACTTTTTTCTAGAGAAACAATGAGACCACTCTCTCCTTCTTATACTCTTTATCTTTCTGGAATCAAATTTCACATTTTTTTTTCTAGACAAACAGTGAGATCACTCTCTCCATCTTATACTCTCTATATATCTTTTTGGTATGAAATTTTACACTGAAAATAGTTGTGTAAAATTTCACATGACTTTTCTTTTCACAATTTTCACATAGCTAGTTGGGTGAAATTTCACATATCTAGTTATGTGAAATTTCACATAACATTTTTCTTTTCACATAGATGGTTGTGTGAAATTTCACATAAAAACGTTGAGTGTAATTTCATACAAATTTTTTTTCCTTCCAGAATTTGATAGATCTTGTTGAATAGATTCTGAAAATATAAGTTTTATAAAAAAAAATTTAATTTCTGAATTGAAAGTTATGAATTTTTTATGTTTGTAAATCAATATAGGATGTTTGGTGCGAGTGACTACACACCATAAATATTAAATGACCATTACATGCGCTACCCATACAAGGAAGGACAATTTCATTAAAAAAAATGCATTAGACCATTCAATAAAGTTAAAAGCGTGGTGGAGTTTTCACAAAAAAAAGTATATTCTTTTGTGTTTTTCACTAAATGTCCCTAAAAAAAAGTACATTTTTGCATTTTAGCTTAAATTTTAAGATTTTTTTTCTTCATGATTTCATAGGTAACATTAATCTTGTTTATCCGATTCCATAACATCAATGTTTGCTAAAAATAGATTTCTAGAACAAAGTTATAACAATTTAAAGTTTTTTATGCATAAAGTATATTTTTGTCCAAAACAAGAATAAATGACCTAACTGACTTAAAAATAAAAATAAAAAAGTAATGTGGGTTTAAACCTTTTTTTTTTTTTATCATACTTGGGTTTAAACTTGGTCATGTTTGGTTTGATGGGGATTATGTTTGGTTTGATGGGGATTTGGCGGAAGCTCCATTTAAAAGAACATGTATAAGAGTGTTTTGCATTGGACTTTGACTCTTATGCAATAATAGGATATTTATAAATGTCGAATATGTAGCAAATCGTTCACTTATGGATGGATTTTAGCCTTTTCAAGTAGCCTCTTAGCGCCGAGACTTTGTGTCTCACTTGGTATGATTGGCTTCTCTCAAGGGGAGGCCAGGGTTCGACTCCTTTGTCCCAAAGGAGTCGAAACCTGGAGGGCAACTCCCCAAGGGGTTTGACTACAATTAAGGTTCAAGATTGTTGGGTGTGAATAAATGTGTAAAATTGTGTGTGTGTGTGTGTCATTACGCTATAATAAATTATAGCTAAAAAATGAGTCCTTGCAATCAAAGACCAGCTAAAAATATGGAGGTGCAATATGTTAATTTTGTTCTTTAACCCTCCATTTAGTGCAGAATAAGACATCCTGCCATCTTAGGTTGTTGAAATAATTAAGTCAGTTTCATTACCAGAAACTACAACAATATAGCAAAGTTTAATGATACTGATTAAATCCACTTTGAGTAATGTTTCGCAAATTACTTCGTACGTTGTTCCAAATAAGTAAAACGTTTTCTGAAAGCATTAATTGTTTTCGTGAGCCTGTTGGAGGCACCTTATACTTTTGCGATTGCGGTAGTATTATAATAATTTTTGTCAGAATAGATTATAGTTATAATAGATTATGAGCTGTACTGTCTGGATATATAATGTATTATAAAAATAGTTATAGTATTATAATATATTATGTACGTGTTTGGTTACATAAATACAAAAGTTATTTTGAATGTCCAAAAGACAATTGTGCCCTTAAACTGTATTGCTATTATAATAAAATTAAGTACATAGTTAGTTTAGTCATGTTAATACATATTATTAATTGGAAATAAATAAGTTAATCAAGTAAATAGGAATATTCATAGTAATTTATAATACATAAAAACTTGTCATTTTGGGTTTTTTTTATGATAAAAAATTGTTTCCAAAAAATATTCAACGTTTTCAGATTTTCAAAATTAAGGGCAAACAATATTTTTTAAGAAAAAGATAGGGTTGCTTCTGAGAAATTTAATTGGAGGTGGATATTTGTACGTTGGTGCTAGGCACATACATTATGAGTCTGTTTGGCACAGCAATAGCTTTGCGATTGCGATAGCTTAGCGATTGCTTTTGTGATAATAGATTACGGTCATAATAGATTATGTTAGTTGTGGTGTTTGGGTAAAGTATTATAAAAGTGGTTATGGTGGTATGATGGATTATGTAAGTGTTTGGATACATAAATGTAAAAGTGATTTTAATGCCAAAAGACAATTGTGTCCTTATATTGTAAGACTAATTATATTATTACTGTGTACATAGTAAAATATAGTTTCATTGATACGCATTAGTAATTGTTATTAAATAATTATTTAGTTATTTAATCACATAAGTAAATATATTAATTTGTTAAAAAGTTATAAAAAAAGTTATATTTTAAAAAAGTTATACTTTAAAAGTTATATTTTAATTATTTTATAGTTGGCGGCAAAGAGTTGTCTTTGATTTTAAGCGTAATGGAAAGCGAGGAGGAGAGAGAACTGTAGAGCTTTAATGCTGGGACAACGTGGTAAAACTGTGGGAAAGTGATGGGCACGCTGGTCTTTTGACCAACGCGCTGACCAAGCATTGACCGCGTTGGCAAGAGAAGCTGGGCTCCTCCAGCTTAGCCCAAATCGTGGAAATCTGCTTCAGAACTGCGATAGCTTTTGGATTGGGTGCTAGCCAAACAGTCCGCAAACCACGTTTAACTCCTTAAGCTGCTAAAACGCAGCCAAATCGCCACGCCAAACAGCCTCTATGTAAGCAAAAAGTGAACGGATTAAAAAGTCTTTTTGTGGTTGAGTAAACCATGGATTTCACGGTCGGACTAAAAGCTGGGTATCATCAGCTTCACCTAATTGCGTTTCAAACACATTTTTTTTGTCCTAAATTGCTTCGCGATTGCCTTTCAGTATGGTAAACCCAAACGTTCTCAAATTTCACAATTGTCTGCTCAAAATAGCTTTTGGGGCACTAATCGTGGTGCCCAAACAGCCTCTGATCAACTAGTGAGAGCAAAAGTTGATATATGGGTGGTGGATTGTCATGAAGAAATTATTCGGTGAGACAGTCACTCCACATACATTCTAACTTGGAATTAGAGGTGTAAACATTTCAGTTCGGTCGATTTTTTTTTTCCCCCCCGATTTTTAGAATGTAAGAAAGCCGACCAAACATGAACGGTTCGGTTGATTTTGTCGGTTTTCGTCCATTTTTCGGTTCGGCCGATTTTAAGCCTAGTATTTAATTTTGAAAATCGGTTGATTTTCGGTCTACCAATTTTTACACCCCTACTTGGAGTGACATTCTAATTATATGAATCGATATGGCCCTTCTGTATATTTAATGATTGTTGACGTTAAGCGACATGCCAAGTTCCCACTACTTGTTATGTCTCTATTTTTAAAGGTCACATGATCCTATTTGATTTGGGATGATACACCACTTCAACACATTAACGTGGCGTGACACTATCACTAAATAACTTCTCGTATTCATGACCATTTGCCAAGTGGACCCTTTGTTGTCTGAGTGCATAACTAATAAATGAGGTGGTGACAAGACTAATAAAAAAGGGGGTGACAAGTAGTTCTCCTAAGTTGGAGAACAATGGACCCTCTTCACCATCTGCAAGTACCACAAGGTCCACAACCTATCTAGATGCCACTCATTTATTTGGTACTGTCTCTCACATAAAATGGCACAGAAAAATAAACTTACGCATGAAAATTATTGTGATTGCAATATTTATGGTCTCATGACTCTCATGTAAAGAATTTTTTAGATACTTCAAATACATGTAGTCAACGAGAATGGGTTATGTTACTCCTTATGTACGATTCACAATGTTAATATTACAATCTCACAATCAAATTAAATACTCTTAAAGTCAGCTTGCTTGAGGTATGCTATAATAATACAAGGACCTCCTTTCGCACAGTTAATAATATTGTTGATTTCTCATAAAGTTTGGGGTTGAATAATACTTACCTCTCTTCTGTTCGGCAAACAAAAATAGCTTTCCTCGATGGTTCTAAAATTCACTTCTCATTCTTATGAAAAACATAAAAACTCGGTATTTTTTTTTTCTTCTCCTCTCTATCTCCGTCTCAAATCCCAACACATTTTGTTTATCTCGTATTTTATTTACGAGTATAATGGTATGTAGTTTTGCATACACCATCCATGACGCTAGGGTTCCTTGTTTAACAAGAGAGATTATTGGAATTAGCAATTACCATATAGCTCAAGTGATCAATCTAATCTATTCAGTCAAAAATCATGCTGTATTACCAAGATTGCGCAAAATTCAAGTTTAAATATAAAAAATAAATAAGGAAAGAAAGAAAGAAGAAGAAAAAAGCATTTCCTTCGAAAAAAACTGGTATGTCAGTTCTCCGGTGTAAAACATATAGTAACTGAAAGGACAACTTTTGCAGACTCCCAAACAGTCCCCAACTCTCATGGAACTAGGAAGTACGGACTCTTCGAAAAGGTAATCGGACTAGCACTGGATGTGTACTAATTAAAGAGAGTTGCACCCGCACTAAGTGTCGGACTGCTGCACCCGTGCTTCATAGTTGTGGAATCTTTCAAAACCAAGTACCCATGTGGTCAAGTGGTATCCTCCCCTTTCCCCCTTGTGGGAGGGGTGGGGTTCGTTTCCCCTTGTGGGAAATTGTTTGGGGGATTTATTCTCTTCAGCCCTCTTTGGGCGAAAGTCCCTTTGAAGTAGGCCCGTGGCCACCCCTGACTGTTTGAAGTGTGTGTATGGCGCCTGCACCATCAGCAAAAAAAAATGGAATCTTTCAAAGAAGATTATGATTTTGTCTTAAGCTTAGATCTGGTCAAAACATTGTAATAAGAAATGTATTCTCTTTGTAGATTTATTAAATACATATATCGGAGAGACCCATAAAATTGAAAGTTAGAGGCAGCTCAATGGCTCTAAGATTGCAGACTCTTTGGATTTATCTTCAAAACTGTAGTATAGTTTTGACCTGGTGTTGTACCTTCCTCCTGTGGGTTTATGATAATAAGATTTATTTTATAGCTTTGCCTGGTCAATGGAGATTAGAAAATCCATTCTGCAAAAATTCTCTCATTTTGGTATTAAGAGCCCGTTTGGGATAATTTAGAAATAAGTCATCTTTTAGTAACAGATTTTTTCTCCAAAGATTTTTAAAAAATATGTTTAATGCTCTAAGGCTTAGTTTGACCCCCACGTGGTTTCTTAAAATGAGTTTATGAAATTTATTACTAAATTATTTGATAATTGTATACAAGTGACACACTACTCTTCAAAAAGACATCATGAAACTAAAAAGCAACCTTGAGCATAAGAATTAGAGAACTTTGTAAAATGACAATTTCATTGGAAATTCCTTTGAACATCAAGTTTTAGAACTGCAATCATTCTCTCTTTTTCAGGTTTAAAGTTAAGGGCGGTGCTAATCGCGCTCCTTTGGTAGCCTCTTGCACTCCACTCAAATTTGAAATAGGTCCCTCACTTTATATAAATATTAGGATTAATTATGTTTAGACCCCTGAATTATGACTCATTATACGTAATTACTAAGTACCTAAGTGGACCTATGTTAGCCCATGGTAACTCATATAGTTAGGAAAAATAAAAACAATAATAAAATATGTGTACTACCCTATGACTCTTATGATACACTCAGTTACTACCAACCCATATGGTTATCCACATGGTCAGATATAACAACAACAAAAAAAAAAGTATATTCCCGAATGACACTTGTGATACGGATAAAACTTCACATACAACTTTCACACAATCTTTTATTCACAACCCATAAAACTGTGTCTATCTCTCCTGTGTCACTGTGGGGTCCATTGACATCACAGGATGACACAGGAGAGAGATAGACACAGTTTTTGTGGATTGTGAACAAAATGTTGTGTGAAAATTATGTGTGAAGTATTACTCTTATGATACACTCAGTTATCTCTAACCATATGGATAACCATGGGCAGTGGTATAACCAGGAATAAATTTCAATGGTGTCAAGCATAATTTTTGGAATTGATTACCGGCAAAGTATGAGAAAGGTAAACTTCGGAGCACGTGCACTGTGACGCCCCGCAAAAATAAAGCATATTTCCATTGAAAAAATAAAATGAATTACACTTTGATTCTTGAAATAAAAGTACAACATTCTTTAAAACTCCTAATAGGTCCATATTTTCCACGGATCTCCTATATCATCCTTAGTCTTATCTCCCTTCCAGGCTTCGGTTACCGGCACTACCTGCATTTAAAAACCACACCGGGAAGTATACAATATGACAGGAATAATAAAGGCTCAAAAGGATAATGACAAACAAATAAATAGAACGACATCAAATCAATTGACCAGTCTCACAACCCAACTGCTCACACTACCCAAACGCTCATACTAGGAGTATCATACCAAGTTCCTCTTGGTCACACAGCAAAGGCCACCAACCTCACCTCACCCGTCTCCAGTACGTCAGTCCCTAGGGCTTGTTGGCCTGTTAGTAGGTGCCCCCTGCTCATGAACCATTCAGTTCCATAGCACTTACTCAACCGCTTACTCAATCGCTCTCACCAAAGAAGTCACACAGCAAAGAGCCACCTCACCTCACCTCACCTCACCCGTCTCCAGTACGTCGGTCCCTGAGGCTTGTTGGCCTGTTGGTGGGTGCTCATTACTTTTAGACCCTTTAGACCAATAACAACACATTCATGGATTCCAAATGAAAGCACAACAAAACTGCAAAAGAGTACAAATAGAGATAACAAGAAATACTCCGGAGAATTAGAAAGCATATTGTACACAACCCGGTACCTATAGATGATGTTGAGCAACGCCCAAACACTTCTCTTCTTCTTTCTTTTCTGTCTCGGCCTAACTCTCTCTTTCTTTATTTTTTCCTTTTTCAACAACTAATGGGAGGGGCTTTTTATAGGGAAAGGGGGAAGGCTACCAATATGTATATATATATATATATATTATACACAACACCTCACAAGACACCTCATAGGACACCTCACAGGACACCTCACAAGCACTCAAGTACCAAGACACCTCATAAGACACCTTACAAGACACCTCACAAGCACTCAAGCACACAAGACACCTCATAGGACACCTTACAAGCACTCAAGCACACAAGACACCTCATATGGACACCTCACATGGACACCTCACAAAATATTCAAGCACATGACACCTCATAGGACACCTCACAGGACATCTCACAGGACACCTCACAAAACACTCAAACACATAACACCTCATAGGACACCTCATAGGACACCTCACAAAACACTCAAGCACATAACACCTCATAGGAGTTGTTTGGGGGTTTGGCTTTGGGTATAAGCATGGTTTGGGGAATCGCAGGTATAATTACGGGTTCCGAAATAATAATAATTACAGTGAAAATCTAGTTAGGTAAATATTATCTTTCATTATAATTATTATTCTTGTAATTATATTATTAAATAATATAATTAAAAAGTCGTATAATTACAGAAAATACAAAAACAGATATTTTCTCAAAATGACTAAAATCGAGATGTCTTCTAAATAGAAATTGAAAACTCTTAACTTCCAATACGAATAACAAATTATTTAACCATACGTAACTTTTCCCAAAAATTATATTTTTAATTCATGACTTATAAAATTAGAAAAATGACCAAAATACCCTTGTGACCAATTTTCGCTAAAATCGCACACGAAGTCTAAATCGTCAATTTAAACATGAAAATACGGGTTACTACATGCACCAACCCTACAACACATGTGTGATGACCAAAAGTCAAGACTCCTAGACAAGAAGACCAAAATAGATGAGGTGAGGTGAGGTATCATGTTCATATAAATATCCCACATATATGAAGTGAAGATCATGGACTAATTTATAAGGCTTGATCGTCACTCTACTTGCAAGCTGCAACAAAACTTTTTAAAACCGTGGGAAAACTAAACTCAAAGGAAGTTCGCAATTAAGCGTGCTGCTCTACAGCAGGCATAGAATATGTGACCCCAGTGAAATCTTTTGTCTTTAGACCCAACGACACGTATGTCACGAAAGCAAGTGGTAAAATTTGAACGTATGCAAAGCTCTGAACAGAGCTGTCACATACATATCCCCCAAGAACATTTTTGTTCATCCATTTTTGGTCACCCATTCTCACCCAAGTCCCCACTGGCTGACATGTGTCTCATTCCAGTAATTATGTTGATAATATAGGGACAAAATGAGAATAGAATGGGACACATGTCACCCAGTAAAAGCCTGAATGAGCAAGGGGTGACAAAAAATACTCTCAAAACCACACACACCTTAGAGTTGTGCAGTTACACACATGTATATGAATAATATATGTACATTTATGTATGTATGTATGTATCTACATATGCGGATGAGGAGACCCATAGTGCACATGTCTAGATTTTACAAACTGGAAAAAGTATTTCGTATCCTCGTGGGTCTTGGGTGGTTTAGGCTATTATCACCTTAATGTACTGCTACCTTGTTTTTATGTGATTGTAGTAAAGCACCCATTGGATCACGAGATCTGATTCCCATTTCCCATTTCCCATTTAAATTTCACTACACTACCAAAATAGGACATGATCACGTGGTACTGCATCTCCAATTGCAGATCTGATAGTCAAAAGACCAGACAAGTAAGCCCCTCATGCAATCAGATTAAAACAATAATGAGACCTAAATTTGTAAATTGCACACTTATTAGTCATTCCACATCCATTTGCCCTGAAATAAAAAAAATTGTCCGAAGTCTCAAGAAAACTTCTAAAGGGGCCTAAAAAATGAGGTCACTATATTAAGTTTCAAAGGAATTAAGAAGAAATTGGAAGAAAACATACCTAAAAATGAGAGGATTCTTAGACATTAGGAAGAATTATAAGAAAATAGGCCTAAAAATTAGACCCCATGCGGTCGCCTCGGGACATGGCCTCAATGTCGGCCCTAATCTCACCCTGTATGTGAGAGAAAGAGTCCAATATTTAGAACCCCTTACAAAGCTCAGTAGATACCTCTCTAACTAGGAAGCATGGGTGCGGGGATACGGACACGGGGATGCAAGTGCGAGAGATTTGTCAATATTTCAAAAATCAAGGGTATTGGGTAGGTGCGAGGGTACTTTATAAATAATAAGAAAATATAATGTTATAAAATTTTATAAACTATACATTATCTTGATTTTTTTTATATAATTAAGACAAATAACAAGCACAAATACTTAAATAGCAATAGAGTAATACTTGGGGCACAACCAAACACACAACTTTTTGGTCACAACCCAATTAATGTGTCTATCTCTCTCCTGTGTCACTGTGGGGTCCAGTGACATCACAGGAGAGAGATAGACACATGAATTGGGTTGTGTCCTAAAAGTTGTGTATTTGATTGTGTCCTAAGTTTTACTCATAGCAATAATAGCCTTTTGATATATAATCTAACTCTCAACATTCTTAACACTATGTTAGAGTCCCCCTTTTTTCAAAAACAAAAAATAAAATAAATAATAGTAACAATAATAATAACTAAAAAAAACATGTTGTATCGAAGAAGAATCCATGCCAGTGCGAGTGCAGCACAGGCAAACACTTTGACCTTTTAGAAGAGTCCATGCTTCCTAGCTCCCTAATTATCGACAACCATGCCAAGAACATTTGAGCTGAGAACTAATGCTATGTTTGGTAGGAGGGATGAAAAAGTGGAAGGAATGGAATGGAAGAGGTATCCCTAGGGAAAGAGAGGGAGCATTCCCTCCTCTTGTTTGGTTAAACATGAAGGAAGTGAGGAAGGAAATAATAGAATATTATATATTTTACTATTTATCCTTACATTAAATTAGATGTCATTAGTTTTAAGGATAACAAAGTCAAAATATAATAGAAGCATTTTCTCTCTCCAAATCCGTCCACTTTTGGATGGATTGAATTTTGTGGACCCAAAAGGAAGTAGCATTCCTCCCTTCATCCCATCTCTCCTCTCTTCCATCTTACCAAACGAGTCAGTTTAATCTCTTCCCTCCTCTCTTCCATCCACCCCTCTCCTTCCTTCCGCTCTTCCCTCAAACCAATCAAAGTTAAAAGAGGGAGAGATCATATACCTATCACACCAGTCATTAGATAGCAACCCTCCTGTTGGGTTCAACCATATCAACCTCAAAAGAGAGGTCATTTACTGAAAGTAGTTATACAAAAGGCCTCCAATATGAGAGAATTATCTCAGATGATCGTCCTACCTGTGTGACTTCCACTATGATTTAAGAATTTTTGTGGATCCCACATGAAACCCAACAGTAATGAAGAAATCACAAATCAAAGTGGCCTGTCACACGGGAAAACTTCTGAGTCTAACCTTCCTTCTTGAATCTAATATCCTGTGCCAAAACGAAATAAATAAATAACAAATTTTGATATCAAACAAGCCTCTCGATTATGTAGATCATCTGGGATTATTTTAGGGCAGCTGAAAATCAGTAATTGGTGTCCTAAGAATCCAAAACATTACAAATCAGATTCTGTTCAGTAACATCAAGAAATATTTGCTCACTTGACCATTGATTACTGTAATTATTTGAGGTAATGCCTTACAATATGAAGATGGGATTTTGGACCTCATGAACTTGTTCTCTTGAATGCTCGAGCAGTTGCCCAGGTTAACATGTCTCAGCTTTATCAAAGTTTATATTCTTCACTTCATTTCAGTCCAATTCGTGCATGTTGTTCATCAAGTAATGCAGCAAGGTAGTTAAATCCAGCACCTAACTTTGACATGCTTAATGATTGAGAAAGTTGGTAACTACCATAACAGCTGACTTGAATTCTGCGCCTAGGATTAGCAACTTCGGGATATTTGCTCCAACTACCATCCCAAACACACCCCAGATACAGAAATACGTGCAACATCCCACGATCCTCTCTCTCTTCTCACAACAAACTCACCATAAATATCACTTCTTCGTTCCTACAACATAAGACGTGTGCATTTGTTTGTAAAATTGTGAAGATGAAAAATCATGAATAAATGCAATTAATGTCTAAATCCATACCACATGAAAGTGGAAATGATACATCTTGAAAAAAAAACGTTACTTATCAGTCTACAGGAATCAAGCTTCCCCTGATCATGTACCAAAAAGATTCCAAATAACCATCCTCCTCCCAAGCTTAACTTCTGCTTGGTTTGGAAGTATTAAGGAAGCATTACAACTTAGCCATTTCCAATCCTCCAAGAAGATAACATCAGATACGGTTTGCATTAAATTGAAAAGACCCAGTCTCAGGTTCAACATGGCTGTTGAAAAGGAATTAGAGAGGGTAGAGATTGGAAGTCATCTGAACAAATTGAAATTAGAAAGGGTACCCAAATTTCAATTTGGGTGGTCTCCGTGTCGGACCCGTGAAAAAACGTATCTTGATTTATTATTTTTTTGACCTCAGGCACGCGTCTGATACTGGCGGACACAAGAGTGGACACGACACGGTATAAAGTACAATTAATTAAAACATATTAAATTTTATTAGCCGTGTCCGTATCCTACATTTTAAATTTTGCAATGTCGTCATGTCCGTACTCAGTATCGTGTTCAGTCTGTCCCCCCTGCCCGTATCTGTGCTAACAGTTTGAACTTTGAAGTCAAGGAAAAGAAAACGGGGAATAAATGAGATAGTATGTTGTCTTGTAAGACCCAAAAATATGCCCTATTTGTCCCTTCCAAGAAAAGGATGTATACCAAGCTAGAAACTCCACACTTCAGAGGCCATGCACACATTTGCCATTTGAAATACAATCAGCCAGGGTGGAACTTCACGAAAAACCATTTAAGTTAGGTTCCAAAGTGAAGATTTTAATACAAAATACCATTTTCGTGTACATGTATTGTCCAAAAATGACATATTTAGGGACATTTTCAATTTTTAAGGAGCGGTTCACTTTTCAACTAGGATCCTTAAGACTAGGGGTGATTGGTGAAACTCGGGCGGGCCCAACCCGTGCCCAGCCCGGGCCTGGCCCAAAAATTACTGAGCTTGGGCCTGCGGTACTTTCACCATGGGCTGGTTTGGGTAGAAAAATGCAGGCCCGAATTCAATTCGGACTGGGCTTGGGCAGAATTTTGCTAACCCATGGAACCCGAGTCCTAGCCCGAATTCCATTTATTTATTATTTTTGACATTAGATTATAGTGTTTTTCAATGACAAGAATACACTATTAGATATTATTCAAGTAGTAAATTAGTAGAATGTTTTTCCCAAATCTAAACAAAAAAAATAGATTTGATACTCTACATATTGTTGTTTACATACTAAAAATTGGTTTGCACTGCAATTCGGGCTCACTTCGCGCTCGGGCTCGGGTTTTAATACTAAGTCACAAACCGGGCTCGGGTTGAAAGTTTAGGTTTATGTTCAGCTCGGGCTCGGGCTTGGGCAGACTACTTGAATTCGGGCTCGGGCCTAGGTAGAGCACAAAACCCTTGGGTTCGGCTCGAGTTGCACCCCTACTTAAGACTCATGCAGATATAATACTAAAGCTTCTCTGGGAAAAGTTAAAAAAAAAAAAAAAGGAACAGAACACAAAATCTAAAGCTTCTCTAGTTGATAAGGATCCACCTACGAAAAGACATTAAAAAAAAGTTCCTCAGATCTTGAGATGAATGTATGGTCTAAAAGCACATCATAAGGTTTTTCCACAATGTGAACATAAAATTTAAGTTTCTTAATTTGCAGTCCGTCTCCATTATAAGTCATGTTCAATTGCAGTCAGCCAGGTATCTAATAAACAATTATACACTCTACATAATTGTTACATCTGGTTCACAATTTTTCAGCATAATTGCATCCACAAATGTTAGTGTTTTCAGCATTGCTCATCACTTTATGAATGAAAACCCACTTTTTGCATATTATCCATGCAAAACTAAGGGTAGTTTGGTCTTTTGTGTGTTAGTGTTAATAGCATTAGTTACTAAACTATCTGAACGCTGATTACTCTTGACACTCGCACTTTCAAAATCTAAAAGTCAATGCTATCATGACAAATGATTTTCATACTTGCAAATTCATTTAAACATTCAAACTCCATCAACTCCACCCAGGGACGGATACAGGAAAACGGAAGGAGGGGGTTTTGATAGGAACGAACGCAGGAAATAGCACCACTGAGTATATGGCTCAGGGGTAGCGCTCCTGAGGCAAATTTTTTTGGGGTCTTTTTATACGAACTTTTCGAGTAAAATTTCTATAAAGCTTGAAATGATACGAAATCAACTTGGGTAAGGTTAAGTTAATGAGGGAAAAGAAAATTTGTTGGACCCAAATTGTGTCAATATTCGTTCAATTGCTCTTGATATGAAATCTATGATTTGACTCACGGTATAGGATGGATTGGATTGCAATTATTGCTACAATATGTACACTACAATCCAAACCATTTTTTTGTCAAGAGTAGGTGGGCTTGAAATTACATTTTTTCCGATATATAAGGTACTGCTATAAAAATTAACACAAAAACTCATAAAATAGGGGGCAGGGGGGGAGGGGGGGGGGCAAGTGCGTCCGCCCCTGACTCCACCCATCCAGCAATGTGCATACACAGACTGTAAATATGCATATAAGTTGGTGGTACAAGCAGGAGATAAAATTACACTTAAATTGCATAAGCATTCACTCACCTTGAAATGTCTGTTATTGAGAAGTTTTCATTTTTCTCATGAAGTCATCGACCCTCTCTGCTGCGTCGTACATATTCTTCTGTTTTATTTCATCCAAAAGAAAGCGACATGTCTGATATCTTGGTGTTATCTCTTGACCTATCATCTTCTCAAATAGAACATATGCCCAGTCACACTTATTTGCTCTACAAAGCCCATGAATGAGAAGTGAGTAAGTCGAGAGATCAAGACTAAGGTGATGCTTATTAACCATGTCATCCAACAACTTGCTCAAGCAATTATCGATCTTCCGGGCTTTAAAGCACAATTTAAGCATTGGGTAGTATGATTGAACATCCGGCTTACAAAACAATGAATGCTCTATCTCCTTGAGAACTTTTAATGCCTTTTGTTCTTGACCGTGATGGCAAAACATAGCAATCATCGAATTGTAGGTCGATGTGTTTGGGGTCACACCCTTCTTTGGCATTTCCACTTCAAAAACACGGGTAGCCTCTCCCACATTGCCAGCTCTCCCTAATGTGTGAATCAAAGCATTATAAAAAAGTGTATCGGGTTCGCAACCAACGGATCTCATTCTCTCGGGTATTTGCAAGGCCTCCTCAAACTCCTCTGACTTTGTAAGCGAACACATGATGGTGGTGTAAGTGACAACATTTGGTGTGCACCCCTGAGCTACCATTTCATCAAGCAAATTGTAAACCTTCTGGAAGTTGAATTGGCGACAATATGATTGGATGATTGTTGAATAGCTAATCACACAAGGGCGACACCCATATCCTTTCATCTCTTGGATTGTCCAGTACGCCTCATCCACCCGATTGACTATGCACCAACCGTGAATAAAAATGTTAAACGTATGAGCATTTGGTGGGATGTGTGATTTGAGCTCCAAGAAGATTGAACGGGCCCGCTCAACCTTGTTCTCTTTGCAAAGTGTGTCAAGAAGCACGTTCATGGCTTCCATATTTTTCTCCAATCCAAAAGCACCCAACTCATCAAATATTCGTACAGCATCTTCCCACTCTCCCGCGCCAGCAAGCCTTCTCATAACCTTAGCTATTGTATTGAGTGTGACAAGATGGCTCTGACTCATTTCCTCGATGAGAGCTCTCATCTTATCCATTTGCTTTGCTTTCCCAAGAATATCCACCATCACATCATATGATTTGGATAACGGTTTATAGTCTTTTTGTGATTCTGCCCATCTAAAAACACCTAATGCGGACTTCCAATCATCTTTGAACCGATGGAGCAACTTCTCAACAAGGTGGTGAGAGATATGAATCGTATCACAAGCTTGATCACGCAAGAGAGACTGAAGGAATTCATCTTCACTATGGCCACTGCGAACTTTAGATACAATAATGTCAAGGTTAGAATGTTCAGTTGAGTCTAAGTTTCGGTGATGTCTGCGATCAATTCTGTCTCTTGTAAAGGAGAAGGTCTCGGGTAGGGAAGGAAAAGCCAATGAAGAAAGAAAAGAGCAGAATTTTGAGAAGATAACACGGGTAGAGGCAGATTCAATTGTTGGGAGTAGAAGAGAGCTGTTTGCTTTAATGTGGTTCTTGACATGGAAGATCATGTGGGGGTGGCCAATGAGAAAAAGATGTTCCGAGTATTCACTCCTGCATTTCCCGTAAGCACAAGTCTTTAGTTTCCTGTCATTTCCTTCATTTCCTAAAAAGTGCCGTAAAACGAGACGAATACAGCATTTTCATATCAAGTTCGTAATGAAGCAAGTCAACAAGTGAGTATATGCCACAATATATGTATATGTATAAGAATGTATAGATGCATCTATATAATAAGATAGAGCGGTATGGGTCCCTCCCAAGTTAGTAACTTTTAATCCGAGCCATCCAGACAAAGTTAGATATTTTCAACCGTCGGATTGTTTGTCCAGCAAAAATGCTTAACCCTATTAAATATTGCATTGTATCCTATTAAAATTCAAAATATTGCATTGATACAAACATTGTATCCTATTATAAATATTGCATTGTCCACCAACGAAATGGAGGGAGGACAGATTCCATTTATCTTCCCTTAAAAATTGGTAAGTATGTTACAGTTAAAATATGAATGTTATGAGATTATTGAATTTAATTTGGGGTCAAATGTGCATTTATCATCCATGAAAGGCATGCGTTTTGTATACAAAAAATAAATAAAAAAATATCAAAATCAATTACCTTCTTGGGCATGCGTTTTGTATCAAATTCAAAATCAAAATCCGAAATAGTGTTACTGGGCATGCGTTGGTGTGCTGCATATATGTGTTTGCATATATACATAATTATTATCTATAAAATAACTTAGGAATGTGGATCCCTCCCTTTTTAATCTAACTTTCAATCTCATCCGTTAAGACAAGAGTGGATATTTTAATTTGTTTGATGGTTTCCCACAAAAATTGAAAACTTAAATATATATACACACACACATACACTCCAGTATATATCCCTATATATATATCATGCCCAGAAAACTACGAGTTAAATGCATTTTCCACCCTCAACTAACATTTTGTGACAGTTTGCCCCTCCGTCACTTTTAGCGTCATTTTTGGCGTCACTAAAAGTGACCATTTTCATCACTACAATGGAGGCGGCAAACTGTCACAAAATATTTGTTTAGGGACCAAACTGCCAAACATGGTATAGTTTGAGGGTGCAAAATGCATTTTATCCAAAAATTACATATATCTAAACTTGATATATTAGGAAACCCAATTGGAGTTTGGAATCATCCCAGCAAGCAATGAAAGGAAATACTGAAATCGTATTTAACATCTACCAAAATTGGAAAAGTAAAAGGATAAGACAAATGAATCAAATCAAAGCGCCAATATGGAGGCCAATATGGTGCACGTGTTATTTATGGGTTAGTTATATATTCGGATTTTGTTAGGCATGCCCGTGAAATCTCTTAGTGTTTTCAAGAATGAAGTAATTAATTAAACGAAGCAAATATGTTGAAAATGCATTGGTTGCGCAGTATATGCATTTATGACGATACAGAGCAAAGATAGCAAGCTAAAAAAATCTATACTTGAAATTCAAAACAAAAAGGAAAGAAAAAATTAATAACATCATGGCTGTATTTATTTATTTATTTTTTTGAATTTGAACTTTTAAAGTGTTGAATTTTTTCTTTTTCTCTTTTTTTTCCCACTTCGTGCCCACGGGCACGGGTTATAACTAGTATAGGTGGGTGTATAAACATGTTCAACGTACATTTATGCACATGACATATGCATATACGTGGATGCATAAGCGCATACAAGACATAACTGTTGATTGATTAGGAATTCAACTTTTGAATGATGATTCGGAAATATACGGTAAGTCATCTTTAGGTTTATAAGCAACTTTTAATTTTGCCAAAGAACTCCATTGGACATTTAAAATGTCAACCAAAACAAGAAAAAGCAAGCAACTTTTATCTCAAAACGTAAGTAGCATATTATCTATGTAATCAGGGGCGGAGCTACAGCTAGTTCAGGGGGGCAACAAGTGCCCTGCCCCCTCTCAACTTTTTGAA
The DNA here is from genome assembly GCA_033977485.1 of Hydrangea macrophylla. NCBI lineage: Eukaryota > Viridiplantae > Streptophyta > Magnoliopsida > Cornales > Hydrangeaceae > Hydrangea > Hydrangea macrophylla. The sequence goes on along the minus strand of CM066991.1, from coordinate 83,189,295 downwards.
ATCGTTTATCTACCTCAATGTAATCTATACTAAATGCATTTGTGCCCCCATTAATATTTTTAATTTGCCCCTTACAAACTAAGAAATCTCACTTTGGTACATAAAGTTTTCTAACTTCCACCCCAGTAAATACTACGAGTATCAGGATTTAACTAAGTTAGCCTAAAATATTTAAATCCTTATATAGATATCCCTCTTGAACCTACAAGATTCTTTGGTTTATGAGTAAAACTGGTTAGGGAAGAGAAAAATAAAAATTTTTAAAAATTAAGCATGATTAGTTAGTCTTTGGATAATAATGTTTCAGTGAAATCCTCATATCAGCCATACAATTTTCGAATCCCTAGAAGCCAAATTAGTGAGTGAGTGAGTGAGTGTGAGGTCCTAAATGACTCGCTATTGGCGATTCGGAGGGGCTCTCTCTCTCTCTCTCTCTCTCTCTCTCTCTCTCTCTAAAGGCAAAACTAAAAAACGGTAAAGAGGAAACTCACCTGGAGTTGAGTTGTCGAATTTTGTCGTCGCCGGCGTGGGTGCCGATATGGGTCTGGAACCTCTCTTTCTAATCAATACGGTGAATTTCAGGTTTGGACCTTTTGGTCTTCAAAGAAGAAGTGAATAGTAATTCAACAATGGTACATCAGCACATCAACAATGATACATACACACACTAAATGACCCACAAAATGACCCACAAGCCCATCTAAGTAAAAAAATTAAAACTTACTGTAGGGCCCACACTCCTCTTTCACACTGTTTGCACCCAAAAACACACAAACATCCCTAATTCTATGAACATTTCCCTCAAATCTCCCAAATCAAACATTTCCCCCATGTTCTAGCTTGGATCTACCATTCAATCAAATGAAAACCCCCATTTATCTGATAAAAATACCAGGTGGGTTTTAATTAATTTCTTTTTGTTTTTCATCTTTTATCATCGTATTGGTAAATTATTGATTGGGTTTTGTGGGTTCATCTGATCAACAATGGCAACAAATGATAGAGACAAACATTGGATTAATAGGCTCAATTTACAAGGAAGACTGGAAGAGTCTATGATTCCTAAGTTAGTGTTTGGTGTCCCTATAATTGATCCACAAAACAAGCAATGTGCTTTGTTTCCTAAAACTAATTTTGTTTCTTTAGAAAATGAGATCCAAACAGAGAGGACTCCAAGAGGTTTTATTGATGCCTGAACAAATGAGAGCATGGATTTCAAAAATCAGTCCTCTGTTTCTTCACAGGGCAATCTCTCACCTTCTTTTCTCACCCTTTCAATGGCTATGGCGGCTGGTAATGTTCTTGATGAGGAGATGTGTAATATCCAAATGGGTTCAGGTGAAATGGTGGCACCCGTTCAATGGCTCCGGCGACGGCTCCGGAATCGTGGTAACTTAGAATCAAAGAGAGGTTTATTGTCAGGAGAGAGAGAGAGAGAGAGAGAGAGAGAGAGAGAGAGAGAAGAAGAAGAAGAAGAAGAAGAAGAAGGGTGATTTACCTATGCTCCGGCGACAGCGACTGCTGGCGGCGGCGCTCCGGTGAAGACTCCAAAATTGGGGTCGACGGAAGGGGAGAGGGTTCTGGGGTTTGTAGAAGGGGGGGAGATTTGGGGTTGTTTGGAGGGAATTAAGGATTTGAGGTGTTATGTGGGGGAAATGTTTGATTTGGGAGATTTGGGGGAAATGTTCATAGAATTAGGTTGTTTGTGTGAAAGAGGAGTGTGGGTTCCACAAAAAGTTTTAATTTTTTTTGCTTAGATGGGCTTGTGGGTCATTTTGTGGGTTATTTAGTGTGTGTATGTATCATTGTTGATAATAATTTATCAGTAATGACATCCCCCCACATATTAATAATTTATTTTTATTTTTTGGAGGGCACTTGGATATAAGAGAGAACTTAAATCTTAAGGTGTGTTTGATAAAATTGAAAATTAAGTACTGAAAATTAAGTGTTGAATTTTAAGTACTGAAAATTTTAAATGATTGAAAATAATGTTTTAAGTAATGCAATAGACTGCATTTGGTGATTATTTTCAGTAGAAATTTTTCACTTAAAGTTTTTCAGTGAATTTTTGGCTACTTTTTCAAATAAGTGATATGTTATCCAAGGCATTGAAAAGAAATAAGTGTTGAAACTTTTTATTTTCAACACTTAATTTGATTATCAAACACACCCTTAGTTTAATGAAAACTCTGTTAATAAAGACTTATCTTTGACAAAAATGACAAAAATAAAATAAATAAATAAATAAATAAATAATCTAGAACTACCCTCCTCCACAAGCCAAACACTCCCCAAGCACCGACTCAGGTTGAAACCCATTTCTCATACCCGACTCTATCCCATAAAAGTCACCCCCATACCCTACCTATTAAAGGCGGGGGCGGGGAATCCGAAAAAACCACCTCATTGCCATCCCTAAGCTTCATTACCAAACCAACCCCCAAGTTTTTAAAATTGTGAAATTTCCTCCAACCTTTCTTATTACTCTTTACACTCACCAAACTTCCCCTCCAATCTTTTTTCATACATTACTCACTGTTTTCTGAGTCATCAATGTACATCTTTTTGACCCAAAAAAAAAAATGTACTCCCTCTGTTCTTTTTTTTTAGACCACTTTTGGGAACTCAACTTTTTAAGGGGACACAAAGAATCTACACCTACTTTTCATAATTGCCCCTAATCATTATAATAACTTTTTTAGTTTTGTCTTAGAGTAGATTTCAAGAAAGGGTAGTTGTTGGCAATAAATATCTGGTGTAGTGTGTCGGGCGTGCCAGAGTCCGTGTGGACTCAAAGTGATGGTGATTACCTAATCTGACTGCTAATCTAAGCGATTTGTTATTTAACAATAAAATAACAGTGTGGGCTTTCTCTACTCTGATGCAAGTAAGAAATTACAAATGGAAACTGCAAAGAGGGAAACTAAATACAATGATTCAGAATACCTCCATAGACAACATCTTCTCCATTGATTGAAAGGTGATGATTACAAATATTCAACGTAAAAGAATAAAAACTGAGCACTCAGGAACCAGAACTCACAGATTAATTTAGATATCTTCGGTGGGAAGTAGTTTTAAAAACTTGGATATATTCAATGGTTAGAGGCCGAACAATTCTTATTTGTTTTTATTTTATTACGCTCAGCTCAGTTTAAGAAACAAACCTTAAATTTAGAACTTATACTTATTCGATTTGTTTGGACATTTACTTGATGTAATATAGAAGACACAAACATCAAACAGGTTAGTATTGGAGCAATAAAACAAACAAAAAGAAATGAAAATTCCATGCTATAGCCTATACAATCCAAATTAATTTGGCCCTAACATACTGTGATTTGATCCCAAAATAATGTGTTTTTGAAAAACTACTTTGATTTTAAAATTAAAGTAATTTCCAAACTCACAACATGCATATTTTGACCAAATCACGAGATAAAAAATTTGGACTATCATAAAGGACTCAAGAGAAATACTTTATTTGCATAGACACAATCGAAAAATTCATATATGATAACCTCGATGCCCATGACAACTTAAACAACTTGTATTTACCCTAACAAAATTCAGATGAATATGTGCGTGTTTGGGGAGTAATTGGGATTTGTAAAATTATTTTTCAAGCTGAGATGATATAACACTTGTAATCGTGTTATTGCATTTCATTGCATTGTCCTGCATGATAATGTAATGTACTGTGCATTTTGGCACATGTGTGAGTGAGTTTTGACTCACGAGGTGATTTGGGTGTCTGTGTTAGAGAACCCTTTGAGGCGGTCACTGTGAAATACCTTAAATGTTTATATGGAAATAAATGTTTACCTGTGTATTTCAATATCTATATTATTTCTTATTTAGAATTTATATCTGTTGTTAGTTTTAGCATCCTGGTGAGCACGAATTAACACGCTATTAATTTGGTAGGCTAATTAGCAATTTCATAAAAATCATGTAGAAATTCGCGTTTTAGCAACCAAACGGAACTTAGTCAGAAACTTTTATAATTTTGAAGTTTCACTCGTGAAGCTATGAATTAGCTGTGTAGAAAGTTTCGGAGACTGTTTATGAGTTTTGAAAACCCGTGGGGAGGTAAACACAATTTTAGAAAATATTGTCTATATATAGAAAGCTATGACTTTCATAATTTTCATAACTTCTAACCTAAAACTCAAAAGGAGGCCAAAGGGAGATATAGTTGCTTCGAGCTTTTCGACGTCAAACGACGACCTTCTGTCAGTCTGTTTTCTCCCAGATTTCATTTTCGAGCTCCTTGAGGTAAGAGCTTCGTTTTGATACCTATTAGGCCTTGTTTGGCCAAGTTTTTCGAAAAAGCCTTTTTCTAGAATTTTTCATAAAAGCTAATAATCGGAATTTTGATCCATAGGAACTGTACTAGAAGCTTTTCTGCACGTTCTTTGTGCACGGGTTTTCCTTGGATCGTAGTTTAAGAGCGTTTTTCGGAGGTGAGTGATTCAACTATGTTTTTGGATTGATTTCTTGCATGTATTCATGTTTTGTATGAATAACATGTGTTAGTTTATATATATATTGTGTAGTTCATATTGGGCAATTATATTGATAAGTAGGCCCAATAGCACGGTGAAATGCTTTGTTTACCGCGAGCATGGTGATATGTATTTGGGCATGTTGAGTTGCTTATTTGGGTCCGAAGGAACACGTGATCACCGAGCCATTTTGTGGAACCGATATAGGCATTAAGGTCGTACGATTGAAGAGAAGAATCGTGGGTCTTACCCTTTCGCGTGGACTTATTGGCAAGCAGTAGCGGATTGGGAGTATGGACGGGCACGTGAGTCTCCGGCGACTAGTATGAAATGTATAGATGTGAATACGAGCATGTTTGTCATTCATATGCATATGTTGTTTTATTCATTAAGCGTTAGCTTAAACAAATCGAAATATGTGTGGTTATTTAAATAACCATTGCAGGTATTAATGTCGGCGAGGAATCGGAGGAGTGATTGTGGGGTGTTGGGAGTTTACTTAGATGGCGGCTCATCGTGCTTATCTCGTAGTTTTGAAATCGAGAACGTTTATTACCTTGCTTTCATAAGGAACTTGTAATAGAATTAAATAGTAGATTGTATTAGAATCTATAGATTAGAAGTTCTAAATATGTTTTGAAACGTTGTTATATATCGTGTATGTCTTTTTCATATGTTGGAGTTGTGAAAGAACTCATGAACTTGGATTTAAGTACGTAAAGGAGTCGATAGTTCATGTTTATGCAAGTCTTGGTACATGTTTGAGATTTGTGCCAAACATGTCCTTAACATGTTCAGTAAACGTTTTCGTTCAAGTGGCATGTTGATATATATGTTTAAATAACTTTCATAAAGTTTCGGAAGAAATATTGGAATTTGATATGGCACTTTTTGTCGCGTCGAAAGTTGGACAGAAACAAGTGGCTTTGCTGTCAAAGGACTTTCGACCGGTCGAATGCCCCTCTGCTTGAAACTTCAGTAAAGGCACTTGGTCGAAGGGACTTTCGACCGGTCGAGAGGGACGTTCAACCGGTTGAGATGCCCCCTGTCAGCTTGTTTGTTCTCCTACTTCCAAATATTTTCAAAAGTTCTAATTACAAACTTAAGCTTCTTTTGGGACCATTTTAAGGGAAAATTTGTCGGATCAAATTTTGAAGCCTCCGGGCGACAAGTGTATTTTTGGTTGGCTCCAGTACGTACTAGAACGAGAGTTATGTTTCTTTTCCGCTACATGTGTTCTTAAAACTAAATTTTTGGGAACGTAAATGAATTGGTTTAACCTCGGTGGCATGCCACGGACTTCGGTTCCGCTATTGTGGGACCGGACTGTAACAGATGAATACTCGCATTTTATAGAGAGGTCTCTTAACCATAGAGGTAAGAAGAAGCGTCAAGAGACAGGCATCATAAGTTTGTACGACTCACGAATATATCTGGTTAGCAGTCGAATTTTTAAATGACATTTATTAAAACATTAGTAGGGCAGATTGTCACACCCGTTCCGGAAAATGAAAATGTTTTAAAATGCAAAATCAGTTTTTGAGAATTATCAATTTTATTTTATAATTGTGAAAGTGGTTGAATGTGGTCAACGGAAGGTTTCAAAGTAATGACATGACAAACTAACACTCGATGAGGCATTGACATGACTTAAATGACATTTATGTGCGTAAATGTTATTTGACGTAATCTGGTATATGTGAATAGTGATTTTACCTGTGTAGTGTAATTTATGATAGTTTTGATCTTGTTTAAGATCATTTTGATTGGTTTATTGATAACGTAAGTGATACGTTGCATAAAAGGTAGGTTATCTAGAGATTTCACGGAATTTAGTTTTCGGATGTAATCATGGACCCAAACGGAACTTAGACGAAAACTTTTATGAATTATAGATTTTCACTCGTGAATCAATAACTTAGACGTTTAAGACGTTTCGAGAGATAATCGGAGGTTTAGAGAATTCGTAGGGAGTTAAACACGATTTTCGAAAGTCGTGCCTATATATAGAAGATCATAAGATATTTTCATTAGTTAAAATTTCTAACATAAATCAAGAAAAGGCCAAAAAGGGGACTACTTCCAGTTTCAAGACACAAATCGACGAACTTCCAGTCGTCGACTTTTCTCCAAATTTTATATTCGGACTCCTCGAGGTATTAGCTACGTTTTGATATCTATTAGGCCACGTTTGACAAATTATTTTTCAAAAGCTAATTCTAGAAATTTGGAAAAAAAACATGTGTTGTAGGAATCCTTTAAGATCGGAGATCCGAGGGTTAATCGGGCTATTAGTACTTCTCCTGAAATTATAGGATCGTAGCTTGAGGTATGAATTCCGAACTTGTGTCATATAGACTGTAGACAACCCATTTTGACCCCAATCCAATCATTTCAAAATAAAGTATTCGTTGACACGAGCCTGCTGCCACTTTTTGAATCATGTCAATCAGACATCAGATGAAAAAGATGTTACAAATCAAAATTTATTGAGACAAAGATCAACATGAGCACGTGCAGCCTTGCACACCAAATAATCTCTCACCATTAATGCACCAGCATTTGCTGGTGCCTATTCCTTTTGAGCTTTTTTTTTTTTTTTGTTGCTTTCTTTCACTTCTTCTTTTGTCTCCCCCCCCCCCCCCCCCCCCCTTCTTTCTCTTTTTTTTTTCCCCCCCTCTTTCTCCCTTTTGTTGGCCTATAAAAGCACCATCTATTTGAGGAAAGAAAAGGAAGAAGGATGAGCGTAAAAAAATACTTTGTCTCTCTCTGTCTCTCTCTCTCTCTCTCTCTGCATCTCCCTCACACTCTATATCTCCCTCACCATCCTCTCCACCTCCCTCACAAAAGACAACTTTTGGGACACAACCCAAAAGATGCGTCTATATCTCTCCTGTGATGTCACTGGACCTCACAGTGACACAGAAAAGAGATAGACACATCTCTTAAGTTACGTCCAAAAAGTTATCTTTGGGTGTCCCAAGTATTACCCATTAATTATTTTGAAGTCATTTTATTTACTTGTCCTTTTCCTCATTTTGCATATGAATGTAGGTGGACGGTAAAAGTTTCATGTAAAGGTAGTGCAAGTAATTGAGGATGAATGTAACTGTTAGGTGAAAGTTTCGATAAATAGCGGGTATAAAGAGCAACTGAAGTGAGGTACGTGTAGTTAGAATTTCCCCTTTCAATGTATGTATAGTGCATTTCAATAAAGTTGTTCAAAAAATAACCTTATTCCAAATTGGCTCACCTATTAGGCTATTTCAACGAGTCCCAGATGCACTTGGGGTTCCAGAAAGGAGCAATTCACTGTGCAAGATGATTTAGGAGAGAGAGAAACCTCGTCACCTCACAGCTCAAAGACTTTGCACAGCACTCAGCACAAAGCTTAGCCGATTCAAATGCTTCCCAAATCTTAATTCAAAATTCTCATCCCAAATAATGTATAATGAATCCACTGGCAATAATGATTAAGACTACTTCAATATCATTCAATCAAAATTCAATGAATCCATTGCCACATCATTTGAGATAGGGATTTTGAATTGGAATTTGAGAAGCATAGCATATTACTGATATTAGCATTTTACTCGGATGTAAATGGCTTCAAGCCTATAATGGTCATAGCAAAGGACTGATCATACTATCTGTACACACTTCAATTGTGCTTATAATTTTAACCAAAATTAACATAACGTGATTTTTTCAAGACAATTACCCCCACCAAACAAGATGATAGCAGAATGATAACGAAGAAATAACAAATTATTCAGGAAAAAAAAAAAAACAACCCCCCATTCAATATTATGCAAAAAATCTCCATACCAACAGTTACGCTTCCGTAATATAAAGGAAAAAGGGGAGAAAAGTAACGACCATACGTTCATAATGGGACCATAAACCTTCTAAATAAAAGCACAAATCCCAAATTTATTCCAAAATAACACTTAAAACCCTCCGAGATTAGACAACTAAACCTTGGACTCATCCAAATAAACAACCGCCTAAGAGTCATTGTTGGAAGCATCATATGCAACATTTTTCAACATTTTTCAACGGAAGCTATATGGACGATCAAGTCAACCACACGTGAACTGCAAAACAGTAAAAAGATAATGTCAACGCAACCATATCGTAGTAGCAATCAACAGTCGAAGCGTGCTCTAAATCAAATTCAAGTTTCAACGAGTGCTAATAGTTATACTCAAGTTTCACTGTTTCAGACATGTATTGGCAGGTGCTAAGCAATAAAACCTGAAGGAAGATAAAACCATTGTTTTAAAAACTGGACCAAACGGGATGGTTTCAACTATTCAGTTTTCTGGTCCAGGAAGCCCTCCAAAATCGTTAATATGGCAAAACTAAAAACAGCTTTATTTGTAAAAAAAAAAAAAACACAATCGAAACGGGTGAGCTTCGACGGAAACTTTATCATTATGAATGTCATCAATCAGGACAAGACAGGCACAAACTTTCCCCAATTCAATCTCCCCTCCTCGCTTAGTGTACTGACCCAGCGAAGTTGAAAGCATCAATTGGTCGCCATATGTAATCAGTACAAGTACTATTTACTAATTCCAAATCATATAAATTAGTGTTTAATGTTTAATATAGTTATGATGTCATTATCCATTCCGGTTGACCGAAGGTCAAATCGGTGACCTGGTTTTTTCCTTTTTCTTTTTCTTTTTCTTTTTCTGGGCTGATTCCCTTAACACTCCGGGTTTAAAACATTTGGATCAAACACAATCCAAATTAGAATGACAACAATTTAAATCACAAAAGTGAACTACTAGAATTACCTGTAGCCCCACTCGTTGTCATACCAAGAGACAAGTTTCACAAAGTTCTCATTCAAGGCAATCCCAGCCTTGGCATCAAAGATACTTGACCTGCACAAAGTGAATCAGGCACATTTATTAATTTCCACATGTAATATCGCATGCTGACAAGAGATCGACGATATTTACCGGCTGTCACCAATGAAGTCAGTGGACACCACATCATCTTCAGTGTAACCCAAAATCCCCTTGAGTTTTCCCTCTGACTCCTCCCTGAGAATAGACAAAAAAAGAGTAACAAATCAGGAGATTGAACGGAATGTAACATTCCACTGCTGGCACCAATTTTACATATACACAGAAACTAAAATGTCTATTCCCAACACTTACTTGATAGCAGCTTTGATCTGCTCATAGGTGGCCTTCTTCTCAAGCCTTACGGTGAGGTCCACCACGGAAACATCCACAGTTGGAACTCGGAAAGACATTCCAGTTAACTTGCCATTCAGTGTTGGCAGCACTTTCCCAACAGCCTATACGAATAGAAAAATTAAATGCAATACAATCAAAATAATCAAGAAAATGGTAACATAAGCAACAAAGAATACAGAGAAAGCAAAAAAACAAATTATCACTTATAATTATGGTTACTAGAACTGGTCGATTGAAGAGTTCGATTCACATGGGTCCATTCAAGTTTCATTCAACCCAATACAATCCACAATTCAATTCGATTCACTACTCATAATCTTGAACTTTGAAGTTTTAAGTGGAAAACCTTGCACGTTTTGAGCCTTGATATTGTCATGAAACTTGTGTAAATTGTTATTTTGTGCATTTTTAAGCACTGTAAATGTACATACGACATTTCAAATTATTTGCAATTCGATCCGATTCACGATTCATTATTTTGGCAACCCAATTCACGAATCGTCTCACAATTTGACAACCATAATTATAATAACAATGTTTCATTCAAATCTCATAGACTACCTTGGCAGCACCAGTGCTGCTCGGAATGATGTTGAAGGAAGCAGCTCTTCCACCCCTCCAGTCCTTGCTTGATGGCCCATCGACTGTCTTCTGGGTGGCTGAATGACATATCAATGAGAAGGAATCAAAACCAATTTCAAGAATAATAGGCAAACGGCAATGTACCTAGTTACATAAACAACCACCAACCAGTAATGGAGTGAACAGTGGTCATGAGACCCTCAACAATGCCAAACCTGTCATTGATAACCTGAAAATTTTCATATCAAAAAAGCATAAGTAAAAGAATTTACCTAATTATAGATTCACAAAAGTAGTTATACACAAAACAGTATTGTAACTTGATATAACCTTGGCAAGGGGAGCAAGACAGTTGGTAGTGCAGCTAGCGTTGGAGACGATGTCAAGTTCAGGCTTGTATTCCTTTTCATTGACACCAACAACAAACATAGGAGCATCCTTGCTTGGGGCTGAGATGATCACCTTCTTTGCACCACCCTGATTATACCAACAATCCATAATGAGACACTCGACTAGACTATATAGTAGTTAATAATTTCCAAATTAATAGATCCACAAGCAATTATTGAAGAACCAACTTGGATCACTTGATTCCATTGTATGTAGATAATCAAGAAAGTTTTTTACAAATTTAAAGTTTTCAAAAAAAAATCCTAGTGTATTAGAATCAATGATGCATTTCCGACATTATGTATGCGTCATAAGACTCGTTTACAAATATATGCCATGTTTTGAACAACTAGCTCAATGCTCTTCGGTTTGGAAGTAATTAAGAGCTTTTTGCTATCTCGAGTTGCGTAATAACATGCATCTTTTGTAATTGGAGAAAATATTAAACAAGTACTCAAGAAAAATGCATATATGTTGTTCCATACTCTAATGAGAACTTGAATATACCGGTGAAAATTCAGTAAAATAAGAGTAGGCGACATAGGGATACACATGCACACATGACCTTCACAAGTCAAAACTCAAGCACATTCACCAAAAGAGCGAAAAGAACACTGCATGCCGTAAAGAGTATAATAGTACATACAACCATCGTAATGCCAACGCTGTACGAATATAAATGTTTTAGGAGGGTGGATTTACAACATATGTAACCTTTTCAAATTCAACAGCTCCATCCGAAAAAAATCAATATATCCCAGGTTGCATACATAAAAACATATGCATCATGAAAACAAGTTGACCTAACTTTAAATTAATCATCTACAAGAGTATTACTCCTGAACTTCGTAAAAATTAGTTTTAGATTGAAAATTGAAATTATGTATGAGATGACTGATAAAAAATCAACAATCAAGTTATCAGTACAACTCCAACACAATCTAACTTTCTAGTCATAAAGGAAACCAACAAAGAAGAGAGAAATTGAAACCACCTTCAAGTGGGCAGCAGCCTTGTCCTTGTCTGTGAAGACTCCAGTAGACTCCACAACAAAATCGGCCCCAGCTTCACCCCATGGGATCTCTTCGGGGTTCCTAAAGGTCATATACAGAACATGTAATCATGATTGAAATTTTCTCCAAAGTGCAAGCAAAATCAAATGTTGCCGAGCAGAAATTCAAATGGTGTAATAGGGTGTAAAAAATTGTTAATACCTGATGCCAAAAACTGTGACTGGCCTCTCACCAAAAAGAAGAGTTTTTTGGTCCTTGACCTTTAGCTCATGGTGCTTCCACTGTCCATGAACACTGTCATACTTGAACATGTATGTCTGCACGCATTTCAATCACAAAATCAGTATAAGCAATCCCAAAGCAATACAAACAAAAATTATAGCTATTTACATATGCAGATACTAAGTCTGCATCTACACACATGCGCCAAATTGTATACAAGATCACAGACACTTCTCTATTGATATGCATATACAGATACGAGGGAGTCCCCATTTTGTTTAAATGAGGATTTCTGTTTACAGCCGTTTGGATCCAATTTGTAGTCTGTGAAATTGCTTCAGTACCCTTTTCATACCCTTAATGAAAAGGGATCCAACAGCTGTAACAAAAGTCCTCATTTTGTTAAAATGAGACTCCGTCATGAGAAGGGTTCTGTAGGCATATATATATATATATATATATATAACCACTACATATGCAGATACTAAGTCTGCATCTACACATACGCCAAATCGTATACAAGATCACAGACACTTCTCTGTTGATTTGCATATACATATATGTGTGTGTGTGTGTGTGTGTGTGTGTGTGCTCACAGATATACAGAGAAAGAGACGAAAGTACCATGTAATCAGTGGTGATAAAGGGATCATTAACAGCAACGAGTTCAACATCGTCCCTCTGGAGAGCAACTCTAGCAACCAAACGACCGATCCTTCCAAATCCTAATGGATATTAACATCAATCGACCAGACAAACAATACATTCAACCAATCAAATAAATACAAATCAAACAAAGAGAGGAAATAAACCAATACCGTTGATTCCGATCTTGATCTTCTTATCAGAACCTTCAAAACAAAATCATAAAAAAAAAAAAAAAAACACACAATCAAAACAGAGAGAGAGAGAGAGAGATTCAATCAAGAAACTGACGAGATCATATACTAGGACATAAGGAAAAAAAGAGTGATTACCCATGAGTGTAGTCTAGAGAGAGAGACAGAGAGAGAGAGAGAGATTAGTTGAGGGATTTAGAGAGAGAGATTAGTTGAGGGATTTAGAGAGAGAGAGAGAGAGAGAGGAAATGAGTGTGGAGAGAGAAGTGTGATTAGGGCTGGTATTTAAAAGGGACGAAGACGAACTAAAGACTTGTTTGGTAAGCGGATTTGTCAGAAAACCGGTGGGACACGGTGGCCTAGTTTTTCTTTTTTTGTCTTGGGGAAAAAGAAAAGCAATTTTAGAAAAAAGGAAATATAAAAACTATGTGTAGAGTTTAGTTTTAGTCGGCCGATTTTTATTTTTCAATTCTTTTAAAATAGATTTGTCTAAAGTTTCACGCTCGAGACTGGCGTTTAAATCTCACTTTCTGTTTAAAAGTTTGTTTGGTTTTTTATTACAAGGGACTGAAGGAGGCAAGTTATTTACAGTTGCAATAAATGAGCGTTTGGAGTAACATATTTATCGGATTGGAATATTCGGGGCACAAAGTCTGTGGGCAGAAGATGTGTTCATGTTGAATTGCACCTTTTGATCATAGGTGTTATTAATATTTAGACTATAAATTATAGAAATATAAGTTTTAATCTCTCATAATGGGTCAAAAAAAGATTTAGTGTATTTGACTTTTTAAAATCTAAAATTCATCCTTAATTGTTAAGAAAATTAAAAATTAGTCCTTTCTCCCAAATGTGTATATTTTTTATGGACAAGATTATCCTTATCATTATATATATATATATATATATATATATATCTCATCAACTTAAAATTAGAAATTTCAAATTAATGAGGGCAATAATTAAACAATAATGCTAGACACACACTCCAAATCACACCTCAAACCACACTCTTGCTTTAAATACATGTACCATGTGTTGTGTAAGTGGTGCACAGAAAAATGTAAAAAATTCAAACAGAATAGAGTATATGCATTTAAAGCATATAGTGTGGTTTGAGGTGTGATTTGAGATGTGTGCCTAGCACTTCTCATAATTAAATGCAATTAATTCTCTCTCTATATTTATCTCTCTCTCCAGAATGGTCATTGGTATTAGGAGATGGGTTTCTCTCTCTCTCCTCTCCTTTATCTGTCTATATATCTCTATCTATCTATCTATCTATCTATCTATCTCTCTATCTCCTCTCCTTTATCTGTCTTTGAATGTTTCTATTCTTGAAATGCCATTGACAAAAATGTGTTTCTTTCTTTTGAATTCCCCTAATATGATGGTTTGTTACTCAAAGTCTCTAACAAAGTGTACATCGAAACAGAGTATTCATGGTGCATTGAGAGATCATAGACGGTCGATCTACAGAGCGGGCAATGAAAATGATTCATAAACCACATGTCGATGCAAGAAACATGGAAGGCATGTGAAAGAAATTTTCTCATTCAAAGAAATTTTCTCATCAAATCCATATTTCTCTCTTCTTAATTTGGTGAGAATATCCCACCATAATATATACTATAATTTCTCATTTATGATTAGTGAAATGGTTTTCGTGCAATGTAGATGCGTGCACTTTTTGGGTGAGAAATTGTATTATTGAACTCCATCAAAATTCTAGATTTGAGAATTTCTCACCAAAATGGACAAAATTTTTCACTTATAGTCAGTGATTCATTTAAAGTGAGAAATTTCTCATTATTGTTGGAAGTGAGAATTTCTCCTAATATTATATAGAATTTCGTATGTTATTATTGAGGAATTTCTCACTCTGTGATGTATTTTAAAGTGAGAAATTTCTCACTTTTCTTTCTCTCTCTCATAATATTTCTATGTTAATTCTCACTCTTATAAATATATATGTATATATTATATGTGTTTTGAATTTCAAAATTCAGATTTATTATATATATATATATATATATGTAGAGAGAGAGAGAGAGAGAGAGAGAGAGAGAGAGAGAGAGATATGGGTTTTTAAATTTTAAAACCCTTAATTGTAGGAGTAGGGGTATTTTGGTTCTCAAAATAGGTGAGGGACTGATTTCTAAGTTGACTTATAGAATTGATCTATTTCTAAAAAATGGCACATTAAAGGATTGAAATCTAACGGACCCTATAAATTATGGTCATGTCACAGAGTTGATTAGAGTTCTGTAGAACACAGACCAAAAAAAAAAAAAAATTTATAGAAATCCAAATTCAACTTCATTATGTTGGAAAGAAATTAAAAAAAAAAATAATGTGTTAATTACATATACACCCTGTATAGTTAGCGTATTTTTCAATTTATTGCATTGTGGTTCCAAACATATTATTATTAGGTTTGGATTAATATACAACTGTAACAAAACTTGTTAAATCTAACGGAATAGAAATATTAGTTCTAACTCGATTCATTACAAATGCGCCTTTTCTCGATACATGTTTCTGTCTTGTTAAATTTAACAGATTTATTAACAAGAATAATGTGTAAAATTGTTATCTTTCTTTGGATCTTTCATTCTATCTCACGTTTTTGTCAATCCCTCTCCCCTAATCTTTTAACATTTAACTCATAAGGGTAGATTCTAAAGGGGATCATAGGCTGGGTTAATTTGATTGTAGGGGTTGTTTTGTAAATCTTAAATGCACGAAAATGAGGCAATTTATGTACTTTATGACATTTAGTGAGGTTATATTTGTGTATGGAGTCTTTCAAGTTTTAATGTCAAGGTAAATTTATCATTTTCTCTTTAAAACAAGATTGACGTGATCAAATTCTAACAATTTAAATTGACTATCGTATGAGAAGGGAGGTGATTGTCAGAATATCTTCATGTTATATGACTGAAAATAATTATAAATCTTACGGGATATCGATGTAGCTCACCCAAAAAAAAAAAAAAAATTTTAAAATTGAGCATGTTTATAGCAAAGCTTTAATTTGTTAGTTCTTTTTAATAGTCCAACTCATCAAATCAACTTCACCATTTATCAATCTCTTTTTTCTCGATATATGTATTTCTTAATAACTATATTGCCCATTCAGGATCTAAGAAAATGTTTAAAGAACTAACTAATATTTGCACAATTGGAACAACCAATACAATGTATGATTACATTCTGGAATAAACTTGAAGTCCAGGCTAAGCAAGGCCAATGTAATGTAAATAAGTGTTTGCAATAAATAATTGGTGTTGGTGTGTGCTGGGCGTGCCAGAGTCCACGTGGACTCAAAAAGAGGTTGAGAGGTAACCTAATCTAACTTCTAAATCAAACGACCGTTAATAAATGTGATTTACTAACAGTAAAAAGGTCTTCACTCTACTTTGATGCAAGTAAGTAAAACTACAAACGGAAAGAAAGGAACAAATTAATTACTGGAAATCAAGAATACCTTAAACAACATCTTCATTGATGGATTTAAATATGATTACACTCACTCGAAGCTAACTAAGGAACGATACTCTCAGAATCACTCAAGAACAAAGTATTGTTATGAGGAAAAGATAAAAGTCTGCCAGAGCAGAAGTGGCGTGTGTGTTAGCCCCTTTCAAATGTTGCACCACATGCCATATTTATAGACTTGTTTGCATAACTGCTCATGTTAGTGGGGATCATGGAGTAGTGGGGTACGTGGCCCCTGATTTCTAGGCATATTTCCATTTATGCTCCCACTATGTCCCATGATCAACTTCCATGATTTCTGTGATGATCCCACTTCTGCCACGTTTCTCTTTTATATAACTGCTTTCCTTTCCAACTAAGCATATCCTGAGGATCACATTCTCATTCCTGCTTAACTGTATTCTGAGTAAACTCATGGCCGATTGTGTTTCCCTCCGTGTAGTTTAATCTCTGCTGGTGATATTAATCGGCCTTCTTCTTAGTATGAAGTCTGTTCATGTCTCTCGGTCTTGATACCAATGTCGCCTTTGACCTTCACTGATCCCATGGACTTGCAACTATAGGAAAAGTCACCGGCCTTATCTGTTAATGCCGAGACTTGTTCCTGGCCTTTCTGATATCGGTCTTGTTTGCTGAGACCGATGTCTATGATAGCCGTTTTACCATTGCCGATATTAGGGATCCACAATCATGAATAAGTTGAACGTTGGTCAAATATTACCGATGTTAGGGCTGCTGTTGAAGCTACGCTGCCACTAGCCACTGGTTAAAACTGGGTATTTCAAGTCTCTTTATCATTTTGTCATCGGTCTTGATACCGATATCCTTGTATTAGAGGTACCATCCTCTTTAGTGGCTGGATCATATATCGGTCTTTTCTGTCCCATCGGCCTTATCCCCATTCATCTGATTACGTGGTCCATTGATGACGCCCTGAGTCCACATGACTGTCACGTGCCTTGGGAAACCCTAATTTTAGGGTGTAAACAATGCCCCCAAAACGTCTTGTCAAACGTGGCTCCATCAGTTTGATGAGACGTTTTTTGAATTCAAATTTAATCACCAACTGAAAACTGGCGGCGTACGGCTCCACGTGGCATCCCCCTAATAGTCCTTCCTGCCTCGTTTCTCGAATCGAGGCATGCCTCTTGGGAACTGATCGGGAGAGAACAAATCCTATTTATACGCCTTTACAAGCATTTGTTAGTACCTTTTTATCCTATTTTTGTATATTTTTACTTCGTTTTCTAATTTCTGACAGGTTTTGGAAGAAATCAAGTATATCAGGCTAAACAGGGTGAAAAAGCAGAAGAAAAGAAGCTGAAAAAGCCAAGTCGCGCGCGCGACCCGCGCCCGCGAAATCTTGAAACCGCTCGCGCGATCCGCTCGCGCGAGATCCCCAGAATCGCTCGCGCGATCCGCGCGCGCGAAGGCCCAAATGTCGCGCTCGCGCGACCCGCTCGCGCGATATGTGGAAAAATCATAGTTGCGTATTTCAGTGTACTGAAGACTCCTGTGCAAACGAAACTGCTGAACGACGTCCAGACTGTAAATTACATGCGTTTCAGTTCGTTTCGGGTTGGGAAGCCTTCCAAAGCTTGTGTAAACTCTATATATACTTAGTTTTAATAGTTTTTAGGGGTTGGCAATTATTATACACACCCATACATACACATTCTACACATATATTTCCAGCCCTTGAAGAGGGAGAAACAAGGAGAAGAAGAAGAAGACCAAGGATCTCCATGGCCTCCTCCATCAACTACTTGCCGATCTCTACTCCTATGGCAGCTTAGATCATCGATCTAGGGTTTCAATGAAGCCCTAGATGAGTAATAGGGTTTTATTTATGTTGTTATTTTAGTTTTATTGTGTATGGATGACAGTCACATGTTTAGAGGATTTTTATAAATAAATCGTACTTCTATTGATTAAATCATTGCTTCCAAAGTTTATTCTTGTCTTAGATCTATTTTGACTGTGATGTGCTCAACGATCTATTCTTGCTGTGCTTGTTTAGATTGTTTACATGTGATGGTGCTTTATTGATTCGTGCTATCAAGTATCCGAATAGTCCATGCCTAGGTTAGACGGATTAGATCACAACCCTAGTTTAGTGTGAGATAATTCGTGCTACCCGAAGATGGATTATGTTGGTGCTTGAACCATGATTATCTTCTTGTCGGAGGAATTGGGCTTGTAGCTACAATTTCCCATATTCATCCAACGTAATAAGCTAAAGTAATTCATAAATATTCCTATTATGAATCTAGTGGTGGATTTGCAATCCTAGGTTCCCTTAAACATTCATTAAAAACACTTTTAATTGCTTTCATAGTTTAGATTTATTTTTATTGTTATTAGTTTAATTAAATCCAAATCAAAATCCGTTTTTCCTAATTAATTAGACTTAGGTTTTAAAATTAAGTTGCTGTAATAATCAATCTCTGTGGGTTCGACCTTTACTTCCACACTACAAATCTTTTGAAAAGTAAAGAATACTTTTATATCTTGATATTGACAACATCAGGAACTCGTTCCCAAATCATAATGACCCCCTTCTGTCTTCTATATAAGTCCCTCACCCTGATTATTTTCCATACTTGCTTTCTTGCCTTAATATTTTCTCGAGAAAATATTTTCTTTTCTTTTCAAATCTCCATGGCCTCCTCTGCTCCCAGTGTTTCTCAAACTGCCGGCGCCACTTCTTCTTCTCCTGCTGCCACTGAAACTGCGCCGGTGGCAAAAACAAACGCCACTGCCGTTAAGCAGGCTCTTGAGACCATCCCTGGGTTAATCAACCCTCAGGTATTGACTCCCTTTCCTCCAAGTTCTTCAATAGGACTAGGTCCGTCCTTTGATTATTTTCCCCCATCATCTTTAGATTCTTACTTCCCTCTGGTTGTGGAAAACGAAGAACTTCTATATCAATCTTCCTCCTTTGACTAGGGCTCCCAGTATGCCTCTTCTAATCCTTTGCAAAATTGGCCAATTCCTTCCCCTGAATGGATCTCCTGGGTAGACCGAGTGGCGGAGGTGAAAGGAGACCTATGGAAGGCTCTTGACATCTATGATGCCATTATGCTTAGCCGAGAGAGGTTTTTCCTTGATAAACCTCTCTTCTTTTCTTCTCTTTTCTTCTGGTCGACCTCGGCCAACGCTTTCTTCTTCCGTTGCGGCCTTATGAGCCCAACAATCCAAGACATTTGCTTCCTCACCGGTCTTCCTGCCCATGGTGAGGAAATAACTCCTAACCTCTCATCTATACTTGAGTTTGAATACCCTAGGACCACATCGGGCAAGGGTACTCGTGTTATTACAGGCTTTGGCCCTTTTATCTCGGCCTGTATGGACCACGGGGAAGTTACTGATCAAGAACATGTTGCCTTCTTGATCTACTGGCTGAACCGGTTCATCTTTTGCTCGGCCTCATATGGCATTACCAAAGAATACACCCACATCGCCCTTGCTCTTGCTTCGGGCACGAAACTTGCACTTGCTCCTCTTATTCTTTCCCACCTCTATCGTGGTATTCTTGAGTTCATTTTTTCCGATTTTAAAAACTCGGGAGGAGCCCTCTGGCTCCTTCAATGTTGGCTGCAATCCTACTTTCCCGAGAAATGCCTAGTGGATAACTTTGATCCAGCTACTCTTCCTGAGGATTCTTCTGCCTTTGCATTTCATTTTGCCGGATTTGGTCCGAAGGGCCTTTCCTTTGATCATCTTTTTTCCTTTTTCTACGAACTCATGGGGAACCGATCGCCCCAACAATTTCTCCCTTTCCATCCTCGGCTTCGGTGCCCGAGATGGCTTCTTTTTGGTCCGGGTCAAGCTCCTGAGGCCGAGAAAGATATTCATGAGGAAATCTGGGCCAGCTTTTTAGTTGGCCGAGATCTTTTGTACAGTCCTATCTTACCTCAACACAACAATAAATGTGGGGTGGAGTACTATAATGCTCCTGCTCTGGCCCGACAATTTGGGCTAAGACAACTAATCCCCATTCCTCCATTCCGAACTTTTAACCGTTCAATGGCAGGACGGTCTCTCTTTTCCGATCTGACCAAGGTCGAGAAGTGCCGTTCCTTCAGTAGATCGGCCCAAACAGGATTGGAATTTTTCCCTTTTGAAGAGCTTCCTTCAACATCCACCGAGTTTGAACTTGGTGGTCCAAAGTTTTATCGGGCTTACGTTGTGAGCCCGTTTTTTCTATTCTTGCACGTATATCTCCACCTGTTGCCGAGAAACCACCTCGTTCATCTAATCCCTCTATGGTTCAGGTTGCAGGTAAGAAGAGGAAAGTTACAACCTCCAAAGGTAAATCTCCGTATCAAGCCGTACTTGCCTTTCGAAAAGTTCTTTAAATTCAAATTTGATCCCAGATATCCCGAGATCATGCGGTCCGATATGAAGTGGCATTTGAGGGCACTTGAGCAAGAACACAAGGATAAATCAACAAGGGCATACAAAAAGTACCTCCAGACGGTTGACTATTCATCCGTCATGCCCTTTGAGCAGTTCTTTAAGCCCTTTGAATGTCGTCCACCTCCCTTGCCTGAGGCCAATTTTTCAATTGCCATTCCGATGGTGGATAAACAGGCATCATCAATGACTGAAGCATGGGAGAGGGTTACTTATACCGGATGGCATGATCTCGGCACGGTTGATCATTCATCGGCCATAAGGGTTGTAGATACTGGAGCACCAGTTTTAGGTATCCTTTTCACTTGTTTTAATCAGCCTTCCCTTTCTCTAACTGATTTTATCTCTATTCTTGTCCAGATGCTCTTCCTAGAGAGAACCCTTCTGGGGCGACCGATATCGAGTCGGATGAGGATATCCCTCTTTCAACTCGGCAACGTCGTAACATTGCCGCGGCTATCGTTAAGTCGGCCAAGGTATCGAATTTTTCCTTGTGCTTTGCTTTCGCATATGTAAAATTTTGAGGCTAACCAGTACTTGTTTTGATTTTAGGGGGCTGGTAGTGCTGCTGCCAAAAAGACTGGCCTGGCGACGATGAAGCCTCCAACTTCTCGGGCAAAGATGCCCCCGCCTCCAAAGTCTCCTTTGAAACCATCAATTCAAACATCCACCTCCCAACCTGCCCCTGTGGAAACAGCCCCTCAGATGACCTATGATCAGCTGATGGCCGAGCTCCAACGATTAAGAGGGCTGGATGAGGCCAGGCAGGCCATCCTGCGTGGTGGGGCCGATATATTATCACCCGCAACTGACAGCGCCGGTGCTGGTGATACCGTGGAGACTACAGAGGATGAAAGACCCTCTGGATCGGATCGCAATGATCCCATCGATCTCAGCGATCCTGGGACTCCTCGGGATACTGAGGGCGTTGGTGAGCAATCTGTTCCTGATTAGCAGGCTTCCACAGATGTTTCTCATACAGAGACATCGGCCTCGCCAACGGTACAACTGCAAGTACCTGTTGTACCACCACCTCCACCGGCGACTTCCTCGACCAGCTCTCCCTCGGTCCAGGTAATGCATTGCCTCTATACTTTCTTTTCCCTCTCCATTGTACTTTTGGGCTTAATTGTGCCTCCATTTGCAGGTTTCCAGTTCTCTTCCGATCCCAGACTTCAGCTCGGTCTCCTCAGTTGAAGCCTTCTTCGCCCTACTCAATCCTGAGCAGCTCTTACAAGCTGAACCTGTCGTTGCTCAGGCTACCGCCGGTCCTTCCTCTGCTGAATACCAACGAGCTGAGGAGTGGTTTCGGACTACGGTCCAACGAAAACTCTCCCAGCTTCCAGATTTTGATGAATTTCACTCGGCCATGGGCCTCTTGCTTTCCTGGCTGGACATTTCCGAAGAAATGAAGGCCGATCTCCGGGATTTGCAAGTGAGGCTACCAGACTATTTGAACCGACATCGGTCTGCTACCAAGCTTATCTCTGGAATCGAAGAGAAGTCCAGGGAACGCAAAGCCCGAGTCGAGCATCTGGGTGCTTGCAAGCAGCAGTTTGAGGCGTCCAAAGCAATGAAGGAGCGCCTCGTTCTGGAGAAGGCTAGGATTGAGGCCGAGATGGCAAGGCTCCAGGCCGAGTTGAACAATGCTGAGGCGGGCCTTGCACTCTCAGAGAAGGCCATTCTAGATATTGGGCGTGCCGCGCGGGAACATGTGGACGCCTTAACCGGGACTACGGCGGCTGCAAGCAGGTGGGAGGCCGATAAAGCTACCGCGGAAAAAGAATTGGAATATCTTGACCGGGCTTGGGAGGAGCTTAGATTAAGATTTGCCAAGAAATGATGTATATATATACATTTTTTTTTTTTTTTTGTGGCCGTTAAAGAATGTACGGCTAATACCATGTAAGAAATTAAATATTAATAAAAATGAGAATTTATTTCATTCCTCCTTCATTCATCTATTGTTACTGACTCCCAAAGGGATGGTACATATTGCTTCAAATACTTTCCATTTATTGGTCTTGTATGCATCTCGCCATCTAAGTCCATTAACCGATATGCACCACCCGTAATGACCGATATCACCTGGAATGGTCCTTCCCATTTAGCTGACCATTTTCCATATCGGGCATCCTTTTCACCCAATGGTAACACAGCTTTCCAGACTAGATCTCCCTCGCCAAACGACTTGTGTTTAACCCTTTTGTTGTATGCCCGGGTAACCCTATTCTTCTGCGCCTTAATACAATCTAATGCTTTAAGACGAACGTCATCGAGTTCTTCCAACTCGGCCAACATTGCTTCGGTGTAATCAGTTGTTTTGAGGCCGAGTTGGAATGCTCGTCTCGTTGACCGAACAGTCACTTCCATAGGCAGCATTGCGTCATGACCGTAAGTAAGCATAAATGGCGTGATGTTTGTGGCCGCTCTTTTAGAAGTACGGTATGCCCATAACGCTTCTGATAACAGATCGTACCATACCCTAGGGTTACCTTCCACCATCTTCTCTATTATACCCTTGATCGTTTTGTTTGATGATTCGGCCTGTCCGTTCCCTTGAGCAAAATACGGAGTTGAATTAAGGATTTTGATACCTCGGCTTTCAGCAAATGCCTTGACTTCATCTCCAGTGAAGACCGATCCTTGATCCGCTGTAATTGTTTCTGGAAGCCCGAATCGGTGAATTATGTGTTCATCAATGAATTTAATCACATATGCTTGGTTCACCGATTTCGCAGGTACAGCCTCTACCCATTTTGTAAAGTAATCCGTGGCCACCACAATAAAACAGTGTTGGCCTGATGATGGTGGGTATATTTTACCAATCAGATCCATGGCCCATCCCCGGAATGGCCACGGTCTAACGATTACCTGCATATCGGTGGCGGGTACCCTCTGTATTGGCCCATGCCTTTGACAAGCCTGGCATCCCTTTGCATAATCAATGCAGTCTTTTAACATACTAGGCCAATAGTAATTGTATCTTCTAAGAAGCCACTTCATTTTTGTCCCCGCTTGATGTGCCCCGCAGATACCTTCATGTATTTCGGCCATTACTTTCATGGCCTCAGTCTTATCTAGGCATCTTAATAAATTTTCATCTTTTAAGCTCTTTTTAAACAATTCGCCATCCAATAAGACATAGTTGACTAACGACAGCTTGGTTTTTCTCTCGGCCACTCTGTTTGGGCATAAGAGGCACTTAATTATTGGATCTCTCCAATCTTGATCATCCGTGATCACCGAGAAAATTTCTGTTGCCATTTCTCGTTGCCTTACTGACGGCAAGATTCTTCTTTGCACTCTTATCAATTTTTCGCTATCGGTTACTTCCAATTTCGTTCCCGATGCCACTTGTGCTAGATTATCGGCCTCGTCATTGTAAGCACGAGCAACGTGTTGGACCCTAACATCATCAAACTCTCGTAATAATTGCAAGGCGATTGAGTTGAAAGGCAGCAACTCTGTCACACCCCAACCCGCCTCGTGCGGATTAGGACACGTGTAACAATGCTACAAGCTCCCAATCACATTAATTTGTAAAGAAATATACGAATTACTAAGAAACACATGTGTTTAACCCCATTAAACAACTCTGTTGTTACAAAATAGGCCCCAAGGGCAAAATGGTCATTTATAAAGTATGTAAAATTTTTATACCAAAAGTTAGAATTTTGAGTCCCGGTTCCAATGCAACAAACGGCACGCGAAACCGAGTTTCCTAGAAGAAGTTATGCATGTTTCCGTAAAAACGGACATGCTGGGGAAAAATACAAGGCGGATCGATCCCTTCATAATGGGCGGATCGATCCATTTATATTAGTCTCCCGCAGAATGTCCCCTTGGAAGGGCGGATCGATCCCTTCACAAGCCGCGGATCGATCCCCTTCACAAATTTGCTGCCAAATTTTGTTTGCTGTCAAAACAAGTTTTAACTTACCAAAACACAACCAAATCACATGGAAACATTATGAAACTTTGGGAAAACATTTCCAATACACTTCCAAACACTTTTAGACTCAATTTAAGCAAGGATCATAGAATCATACCCACAATTGGATCAAGTTAACCATGAACTCATCTCATTCGGTTCAAAAACAAACTTTTCAACTTTAAAACTCAATTCTCATCCAAAGTTTATAAAACTTGTTGGAATTCAACTCAAAGTCATAACTAACATTATAAACACTAAAGAAACATGTCCAAGACACTAACGACACATCCGGACTTGCCGAGATGGTCAAATCCATTACTCGCACCCTACTAGAACAAAACGAGAGAGATTACACATATGTTCTCAAATTTACCTCCAACTCTCCAAAATACATGATTGTGACCCAAGTTCACTTTCAACAACTTAAATATGAACATTAACATAAAAGACACCATACTTTACATCATTTTACAAGTTTCAAAAGAAATTTACAAGCATGGGGCACAAATCTCCCCCATCTCTCCCATCTCTCCCATCCATAAGTCAAGACTTTAATTCACAAGTTGAGAATCTCAACCCACTAGTTACACTATAATATAAGTTTAAAACATATTTACAAGCTCTAACTCTCTTCCCCATTCCCGAGCGCGTCACCTTCTCTCCGGATATCGCTCCGTACCTGCGGTGGTTGTTATGTACCACAACAGAAATAGGAAAACGGTTTTCTTAAGCAATTTGCTTAGTGAGCATTCTAAACATGATTGTATGTTTAACACGTGCAATGCTACCAATAACACATAAGCATAAACGTAATCGCCGAGTCACCGGTTATATGGTTCATTCAGACCCGAAGACCTCCCTTGGTCCCGTGGTCACTTCTATTCCTTGGACTTCCGTATTTATCGGATTCTTCCTCTTCGCCACCCTTATTACTCCCAACAATGAACCATTTCCCCGGTGCTCATTGACTACCACATAGACATATAAGCACATAACACATATTCATGTATCAACATATGATTTTCATAAAATTGACATAGAATTCACACAATTAACATCTTTATAATTCCTAATCATGAATTAACATCTCTAACATCACATATAGCTTGAACCCATTAAACACAATCAGATTTAGGTGTAGAAAACTCACCTTATACACAGATTTTACTCAATTTACACCTAGAGGATGCTGAATTTCCCCAATTTGAGCCCAATTCCCTCACCAAGTAAATCCTACAAGAATTTCGGTAGACGACGTCTCACCGTTAAGTACGAGCTACTAACATCTAGCAATTTAAACAGAAATTAAGGGTATAGAAATGATCGTCTCACCTCCACGAGTCCGAAAACGGCTTCGATTCGCGAATCCGACGAACGGCGGCGACGGAACGGCGAGAATTCGACGTCGGTGACGGTTTCTCCGTTTCTCTCTCCGAGCTCTACTCTTTGTTTTGTTTTAATTCTGCTGTAATTGAGAGACTCTCTCAATCTTGACACCTCCATATGCATGTATGTGAGGTGTCTCAATCTCAATTTTCCCCTTTTTCATTTATACCCTTACTTGGGTGTCCAAACTAATACTACCACATAACAATATCTATTAAAAGCAACTTAGCAAATATCCATGTAATCATATAAAAATGCATTTAATCACTTAAAATGCAAATTACCAATTTACCCTTCAATGGGTTAAATTTCAATACCTGTCCCACCTCTCTAGGGACTTTTCCAACTAGTGTCCCTCTCTGAACACTTTTTACTTGGGCGAGTCCAAGCCTCCCCTTAATCCATTTTATGCACTAATTTCACTAATTAATGCATATTAATACAAATAATTAACCCGTTCTCCGGGTACGGGTGTTACATTTCTCCCTCCCTAAAAAGGAGTTTGGTCCCCAAACTTACTCTTACCTCAAGAATTGAAGAGATGCGGGTACTTGGCTCGGATCTCATCCTCCCGCTCCCAAGTAGCCTCTTCCACTGAATGGCTTCGCCATTGAACCATCACCAAGGGAATCACTTTGGTCCTCAATACTTGATCCTTCCTATCAAGAATTTGCACTGGATGCTCCACGTAAGTTAAATCTTCCCGAATCTCTAACGGTTCCGGAATGATAACATGTTTCAAATCCGGCACATAACGTCGAAGCATCGACACATGAAACACATTATGAACATTCTCTAATTCTTGTGGCAGCTCTAATCGATAAGCTAATGGCCCAACTCGATTAAGAATCAAATACGGTCCAACATATCTCGGACTGAGCTTACCTCGCTTACCAAAACGTGCTATGCCTTTTGAAGGTGATACTTTCAAAAACACATAGTCACCCACCTCGAACTCCAACGGTCTTCTACCCGTATCCGCATAACTTTTATAACGACTTTGAGCCGTTTGTAATCTCTGCTTAATCAGTCGGATCTTGTCAGTAGTGATTTGCACTATCTCTGGTCCCAAAAGCTGTTTCTCTCCAACTTCTGTCCAACATACCGGCGATCTACACTTTCTTCCATATAATGCCTCATAAGGCGCCATTCCAATGCTAGTTTGGAAGCTGTTGTTATAAGAAAATTCAATCAACGGCAAATGAGTTTCCCAATCAGCTTTAAAATCCATAACACATACTCTCAACATATCTTCCAGAATTTGAATCACTCGCTCGGATTGACCATCGGTCTGGGGATGAAATGCAGTACTAAGATGTAAAGCTGTCCCCATAGCCCTTTGTAAACTCTCCCAAAATCTTGATACGAACCGAGTGTCACGATCTGACACTATCGACACTGGTGCTCCATGAAGCCGTATAATCTCTCTAATATAAATCTCTGCAAGTTTTGATGGATCTTTGGTCTTAATAGGTAGGAAATGGGCTGACTTAGTCAACCGGTCTACAATCACCCATATGCTATCATTTGACTTTTGAGACTTTGGAAATCCCGAGACGAAATCCATTGTAATATGTTCCCATTTCCACTCAGGTATCTCCAACGGGTGTAATTCTCCCCCGGGTCGTTGATGTTCTAGTTTCACCTTTTGGCACGTCATACATTTAGACACAAATTCTGCAACTTCTCGCTTCATACCACTCCACCAGTAAATTTCTCGCAAGTCTCGGTACATTTTGGTACTACCCGGATGTATAGAATATCTTGTATTGTGGGCTTCCTCCATAACTTTATTTCTCAGATCTCCAACTTTAGGTACACATAATCGGTTTATATATTTCAGAACACCATCTTGGAAACTGAATTCTGGCCTTCTCCCCTCTGGTAACTCATCCACAATCTTCTTGAATTCTGGATCTAAGAACTGATTAGTCTTGATTTCACCAATTAAACTTGGCTGTGCCACGATCGCAGCCATTAAACCACCTCTAATTTTAGGAACTACCTCAAGCTTCAATTGTTCAAATTCCTTTATCAACTTTTCCTGTCCAGTCAAGGCATAAGCTAAGTTTTCTGACGACTTCCGACTCAAGGCATCGGCAACTACATTGGCTTTTCCCGGGTGATACTGAATTTTTAAATCATAATCTTTCATGAGTTCCAACCATCTTCTTTGTCTCATATTAAGATCTCTCTGAGTGAATAGGTATTTCAGACTTTTATGATCCGTGAAGATTTCACAAGTTTCCCCGTATAGATAATGTCTCCAAATCTTTAACGCAAAAATTACCGCCGCTAACTCCAAGTCATGTGTCGGGTAGTTCTTCTCGTGAGGTCTCAACTGCCTTGAAGCATAGGCTATTACCTTGTCATCTTGTGTCAAAACACATCCCAAGCCTTGGTGGGAAGCATCACTGTATATTCTAAAATTTCCAGTGCTTGTTGGAATTGTAAGTATTGGTGCCGTAGTCAACTTTTTCTTCAATGCTACAAAACAATCTTCACATTCCTTGTTCCACTCAAAAGGTACATCTTTTCTCATCAACCTTGTCATTGGCGTTGCAATTCTAGAAAAGTCTTTAACAAACCTTCGATAATATCCGGCTAACCCCAAGAAACTTCGAATCTCGGATACATTTGTCGGTCTTGACCAATTCATAACAGCTTCAATCTTCTGTGGGTCAACAGAAATACCCTCTTTAGAAATCACGTGTCCTAGAAAAGTGACACTCGTCAACCAAAATTCGCTCTTCTTCAACTTCCCAAACAATTGTTTCTCTCGAAGTCGCTGCAAAACTAGTCTCAAGTGTCGTTCATGCTCTTCCGGACTCTTAGAATAAATGAGAATGTCATCAATGAATACAATAACGAACTCATCCAAATATGATTTGAATACACGGTTCATCAAATCCATGAAGGCAGCAGGCGCATTAGTAACCCCAAACGGCATCACTAGGAATTCATAGTGCCCGTAACGGGTCCTAAAGGCTGTCTTCTCCACATCCTTAGCTTTAACTTTCAGTTGATGGTACCCAGATCGTAAGTCAATCTTTGAAAATACCTCAGCCCCTTGAAGTTGATCGAATAGATCGTCAATACGTGGCAACGGGTATTTGTTCTTGATGGTTACTTTGTTGATCTCCCGGTAGTCAATACACATCCGCATTGTACCATCTTTCTTCTTCACGAATAGTACTGGTGCACCCCACGAGGACACACTAGGTCGGATAAAACCCTTGTCTAGCAACTCTTGCAACTGTATCTTTAACTCTTTCAACTCAATTGGTGCCATTCGATATGGTGCTCGTGAAATTGGTTGGGTTCCCGGCATAACATCAATACCAAATTCAATTTCTCGATCAATCAATACACTAGGTAACTCCTCAGGGAATACATAACTCTCTAACTACCGGAATATCTTCAAGTTTTAAATCGGGACCTCTAGTATCAAGAATACTACACAGAAACCCCCGGCAACCCTTCTTTAATAAACGGCAAGCTTCAATAGCTGACACGATATACGGCGGTGATACAACACCCTTACCTTGAAAATAAAACTCATCTTGATTCGGAATACGGAATGCTACTCCTTTAGTGTTACAATCAATATTAGCATGATTAGCCGCTAACCAATCCATACCCAATATAACATCGAAGTGTTGAATTACTAATGGTACCAAATCAACAGTTAACTCTTTACCATTCACATTAATCTCACACTTTCTAAACACACCCGAACTAACCAACGGAGCCCCCAACGGTATCGCGACAGATAAATCATAGTTTAGGAACTCTAATGGTTTATCTAAATGTTTAGCAAAATGGTGTGACACGAATGAGTGTGTAGATCCCGAATCTATAAGTACATTTGCTAGATGTGAGCAAATGGGAACCATACCTGAGACAACAGTGTCGGCAGAAGCAGCATCTCCCGGCCTGAGTTGAAATGATCTTGCCTCTCGTTGCTCCCTCCTCGGAGGTTGAGTAGTCCTTGGTGTGATAGCGCTAGCCGCAGAAGAACCTA
Source organism: Hydrangea macrophylla (assembly GCA_033977485.1). Taxonomy (NCBI): domain Eukaryota; kingdom Viridiplantae; phylum Streptophyta; class Magnoliopsida; order Cornales; family Hydrangeaceae; genus Hydrangea; species Hydrangea macrophylla. Next base: position 83,159,255 of record CM066991.1, on the reverse strand, counting down.
AACCTGATGCTCCTTGGCGTCTAGTAGGACAATCCTTAGATTGATGTCCCAATTCCTTACAAGTGAAGCATCGACCTCTCATATCTATATTCTGATTTGGACAATTTCTGGCAATGTGTCCCGGTTGTCGGCAACTATTGCAAATGATTGGGTTTGGAAGTTGATTGCAACGGCCCCAATGAAATTTCTGACAAGTCTGACACCTCGGTTTATTTCCACCGGAACCACTACCAATACTAGCTGATGATCCTCCTAAACTCTGTCTTTTTGCACTCCCCTGACCACTGAACTGACTTGATCCCGGTCGTTTACTTTGTTGACTCGGTGGTGGTGGCAAGTTTGAAGTATAACCAAGGTCTCTCTCAGCAATAGAAGCAATGTCCAATGCCTTAGCATAAGTCTCTGGACGGAATACGGTCACTCGTCCTCGGATGTCACCTCGAAGTCCCGCTACAAACTTCCTTGCTTTCACTTTCTCGGTTGTTACAATGTCCCCGGCAAACCTTGCCAAACTCGTAAATTGCGTGGAGTACTCCCGGACTGACTTTCCCCCTTGTACCAACTCCATGAATTCTTGAGCCTTTTGATCCCCAAATGACTCTGGAAAATATTGATCATTGAAAGTCTCAAGAAATTGGTCCCACGTTGTCGGTTGACCCGGGCCTAGCTTAGTACGCCACCAATATTGCGCTTCATCTTTTAACGTGTCTGCAGCAAATAGCACTTTTTGTTCATCAGTACATGGTAATACCCGGAAGATCTTCTCCATATCCGAGATCCAAAAATTCGCCTTCATCGGATCGGCTTCCCCGCGAAATATGGTCGGCTTTTGTTTGTGGAATTTTGAAATAGTAACAATGTCTTCCCTTGGATTTGGATTCGGTTGTACCGGTCTCTCTTCGATCACATGAGTTTCTGCTACTCGTACCAACCCTTCGATTGCTCTTTCAACCCGTTCCATTCGGTTTGAGGTGTCACCTCCAGACATAATGCCTGGCACCCACATATAGTACACACATGCACGTTACTTTTAAATAAACACATGGCATGCTTATCAACATTAAAACATGCTAAGTAAACGTGTATGCATGCTTATGCAACTACGTGTCATTGTGTGCACACTACGCGTCGTATACGTCTCTCGTCCCCAAAGGCTCTAGCCAACTGCTCTGATACCAAAAATTGTCACACCCCAACCCGCCTCGTGCGGATTAGGACACGTGTAACAATGCTACAAGCTCCCAATCACATTAATTTGTAAAGAAATATACGAATTACTAAGAAACACATGTGTTTAACCCCATTAAACAACTCTGTTGTTACAAAATAGGCCCCAAGGGCAAAATGGTCATTTATAAAGTATGTAAAATTTTTATACCAAAAGTTAGAATTTTGAGTCCCGGTTCCAATGCAACAAACGGCACGCGAAACCGAGTTTCCTAGAAGAAGTTATGCATGTTTCCGTAAAAACGGACATGCTGGGGAAAAATACAAGGCGGATCGATCCCTTCATAATGGGCGGATCGATCCATTTATATTAGTCTCCCGCAGAATGTCCCCTTGGAAGGGCGGATCGATCCCTTCACAAACCGCGGATCGATCCCCTTCACAAATTTGCTGCCAAATTTTGTTTGCTGTCAAAACAAGTTTTAACTTACCAAAACACAACCAAATCACATGGAAACATTATGAAACTTTGGGAAAACATTTCCAATACACTTCCAAACACTTTTAGACTCAATTTAAGCAAGGATCATAGAATCATACCCACAATTGGATCAAGTTAACCATGAACTCATCTCATTCGGTTCAAAAACAAACTTTTCAACTTTAAAACTCAATTCTCATCCAAAGTTTATAAAACTTGTTGGAATTCAACTCAAAGTCATAACTAACATTATAAACACTAAAGAAACATGTCCAAGACACTAACGACACATCCGGACTTGCCGAGATGGTCAAATCCATTACTCGCACCCTACTAGAACAAAACGAGAGAGATTACACATATGTTCTCAAATTTACCTCCAACTCTCCAAAATACATGATTGTGACCCAAGTTCACTTTCAACAACTTAAATATGAACATTAACATAAAAGACACCATACTTTACATCATTTTACAAGTTTCAAAAGAAATTTACAAGCATGGGGCACAAATCTCCCCCATCTCTCCCATCTCTCCCATCCATAAGTCAAGACTTTAATTCACAAGTTGAGAATCTCAACCCACTAGTTACACTATAATATAAGTTTAAAACATATTTACAAGCTCTAACTCTCTTCCCCATTCCCGAGCGCGTCACCTTCTCTCCGGATATCGCTCCGTACCTGCGGTGGTTGTTATGTACCACAACAGAAATAGGAAAACGGTTTTCTTAAGCAATTTGCTTAGTGAGCATTCTAAACATGATTGTATGTTTAACACGTGCAATGCTACCAATAACACATAAGCATAAACGTAATCGCCGAGTCACCGGTTATATGGTTCATTCAGACCCGAAGACCTCCCTTGGTCCCGTGGTCACTTCTATTCCTTGGACTTCCGTATTTATCGGATTCTTCCTCTTCGCCACCCTTATTACTCCCAACAATGAACCATTTCCCCGGTGCTCATTGACTACCACATAGACATATAAGCACATAACACATATTCATGTATCAACATATGATTTTCATAAAATTGACATAGAATTCACACAATTAACATCTTTATAATTCCTAATCATGAATTAACATCTCTAACATCACATATAGCTTGAACCCATTAAACACAATCAGATTTAGGTGTAGAAAACTCACCTTATACACAGATTTTACTCAATTTACACCTAGAGGATGCTGAATTTCCCCAATTTGAGCCCAATTCCCTCACCAGGTTGCTCAGGACATACTTGAGTAAGCACAAACTTGTACTCTTCAGCAGTTAACACAATATCCAAATTCCTTTTCCAGTCTATATAGTTTGGTCCAGTAAGTTTGTTTTCTTTAAGTATAACAGCAAGTGGATTGAAAGTACCCATTTAAAAGCCTGAGAATCACACAACATAAATAATTACGTTTGGGCAAAAATTACTATGGATTCGATTTGAAAATATTGGTTCCCTCTACCATATTTGAAAGGAATCCGCCAGCAACCTGATACACCGTGAATAGTATGACTCGATGGGAAGCCATATACTATCCATCATTTGTTCAGATAGACAATTGCCTTTTAATTTTACTATCCAGGCAATGTACTTTGCCTAATAAAATTAAACTGCTGACTTGCTTTGGTCCTATAAATAATAACAGTGACTCAGATGGAGAGGATATTATTATTTATAGCTAAGTGTATACCATCACTTAATTCTAGGTCAAGAGTTCTGTGAGGAACACCTCTGATGGAGAGGTGATCCACACCAACAATCACCCAAAACATTCTTTTAAAGAAGTTTGTACTGATGATTCCATGATCAACTATGTCCGATAGGGAGGATGACACTAGAGCCATCACACAAAATTAATCATATCATCTACAAACCAGTGATGGGGACCATGGGATTTATACTTGATAAATTCCCTCTCCCACTTAGAATTTTTTTTTTTTTTTTTTTTTAAAAAATTGAGGGTTATAATTTTTTTAGAAAAACTTTTAATTTAATTAATAAAAAATAATGGAATACTTGACAAGGATTAATTCATCCTTACTTGTGAAACCCACATGTGTAGATAATAAAATCATTCTATTCTCATGATTTTAGAAAATAAGTACTTATGTTTTCAAATTATGGAATTAGTTTTATTTCTAAATACACATGTAGTTGTCCATCATTTTAAATTAATTAAATTAAACATGCAGCTAGACATCTGAAATAGGTCTAGGAACAATTATCCATGTTGTCCTATTCATTAAACATGAAACAATAATAATCATTCAATCACACATAAATAAGGAAACCACAATAAAATAGGAATCCCACTATTATGGTCAAGCTGCAACTCTTGTGAAGAAATCTTCATGGAACCCAATTAGCTCTATATCGCCACTACGCAACTGCCTTCCAGAACTGTTTTCTGAAACAGCCTTCAGAAATTGCCTCCAAATTGCTTTCTGAAACTGCTTGTAAACTGTCTTCACGAATTCACTTGAGATATATTACATAAACCCTATGCCTCCATAAAGGAGTTCACATGCTATTTCTTTGCAGTAAATTAACCACACATCAATCAAGCGTGGGATCCAATACACACAAATCCTATGCCTCCATAAAGGAGTTCACATGCTATATTAAAACAGCAAAATTAACCACGGATAAAACCATCGTGGGATCCAATCACACAAAATCCGTGACCATAATAGTGGAATAAGAACGCTGCAAAACAAGGGTTAGCACAGTTCTACGTTCTATCCATCCATCAAAACACGCATAAGATCTGTTTTATTGGACAACATGGTTGCATCCAACCCATACGCAGAATCAACGTTGCTCTGATACCACTGTTAGGAAACTGCGTTCCCAGAATCCATTGACTGCACGTATAAGTTGGTACTGCAAAAAAAATTACGTGAAAACTATAATAACCCTACAAGGGCGGAACTAGGGTTACCTTGAACTGCAAAATTGGATTGCTGTAGTAGATGAATCGAGAACACGGGCTCGATAACAGCTCACGATCTTCTACCGTATTCCTTTGCTGCCAGAATATCGAACTGAGTGTGGGCTCTTTCGAAATCCTTTTAGTTTTCTGCTCTTCCCTCTTTACGTTCTATTTTCTATTCCCAGTTATAACACTCTCTTTGATTGCTATGACGATTCAATCCTGATCACATTGATCCGACAAAGATGTGTTCGTCAGGAGGATCAAACGATCTCCGATTTACTTGAATTTTTAACAGCAGCTCCGTCTCGACGTCAGGAACGTTGTGTAAAAAATTCAGCAACTTTCGATCAGTATCGAGCAGTCCGAAGCTCTTTTAGTGAGCGTTGTCCGACGCTAGCGATCTACACTCCTATGTCTCTTGAATGCTCACAGAGACTAGGGTTTGGTGGAAACCCTTCTAGAAGAAAGCTAGGAGGTCAAGGGAAGCTTAGAATATGAAATCATGCAAACTGAGAGAAGAGCCAAGGCAGCATATATATAGGCTACGATAGGGACCATAAGAAGTCAATAAGGAATAGGCTTCCTAATGGAATTAGGAAACCCTAATTCGAACTGAATCAGATTCCTATTTCCATAAATTATAATTCATACCACTAAAGAATTATAATTGCACTCCTACCCTTATCTCAAAAATATATTTCGAGCTCCATGTTATTAAATGCTTATTATCTCCCCATGTTAAGATTACAGATATCCATTAATTAAATATAATTACTGACAATCATATTTAATTAATTTCTTAAAATTCCTTGAGATCCTCTGCTTAACTTATCTGATATGTCGGATACAAAATCCACCTGCAGGGTTTGACATAATCAAAACTTATAAGCTTTCTCAAGGGGATATCATCAATCCCAAAATTGAGACATGGATTCCATCATTAATTAATATCCACCACACAATTAATATTGCCACCCAATCCAATGAGATATTGACCCATTTAAGGATCTCACCCTTTTAGGGATCAAAGTGTAAATATCAAATGTACGTGTCTACAAATTAACTTAGGATTTAGAGCATAAGCACTCATAATAGCCATGAGGTATTAATTATCTTATAAGTCAGTATAAAGATAATTACCCCAAGTCGGTCCTGTTTAATACACAAAATGTACCAGCATGGTGAGTTGAAACTATACCGTTTCCCGCAGTCAAGACAAACCTACTACAACACCATGCAGCAGTCCTACCGATGGTGTGTCCAATCCCATCTAAGACTGTAAACCAAAATCTTACATTCTATAATATCTGATGGCCTGATCTTCCGTGTGTAAGCCGAACTCTACACACCAAACCACCTACTATATAGAATGAGAGACACACATGCATAATATTAAATAAATAATATAATACAAACATTGCCCACACAGATTCTCATAAAAAATGGATTAACTGATTTTATTAAATGAATAATAAATCAACTACATAAAGCATGGCTTTTAGTATATATCCCTAACAGTTACAAACTCCCAACTCTTACACCTAAACTCACCACTTAATTGGCCAATCACTAAGTTTGAATCGCCGATGATATGGATTGCTGATATATCCATCTCGACCATGATTTCAAGGCCGATAATCAGTGCTTCGTATTCCGCCTGGTTACTAGAGCATTCAAAGTCTAGTTTAAACGAGAAGACGGTTTTCCGTTTTCTCGGTGATATTACAATTATCCCTGCCCCTGCGCCGCCGGCGTTTTTGGATCCGTCAAATATTAACGTCCAAGGGGTCAGAGAAATTGTTGATAATAGAGTGGAATCAATTGCCTCATTAAGTTCTGGGCCGATATCCAAACAAGGGTGATCGGCCAAAAAATCAGCGAGGGCTTGGCCTTTTACTGATCTTTGTGGGACGAATTGGAATGTGAACTCCATCATTGCTAGAGTCCACTTTCCTATACGTCCACGCATAATTGGTCTTGATAGCATGTATTTAATGACGTCTGTCTGACAAATCAAGTAAACCAACACCGGAAGCATATATACTCTTAATTTTTGTGAAGAAAAATACAAGGCTAGGCATAATTTTTCTATCGGCGTATATTTACGCTCGACAGTAGTTAACACTCTACTCAAATAATAAACAGCCTGTTCTTTTCCCCATTCATTATCCTGTGCCAACATGCATGCTATAGATTCTTCGGAGGCCGACAAGTACAACTTAAGTGGCCTTTTTCTTCTTGGAGGCATGATCACTGGTGGTTCAGACAAATATTGTTTGATAGCTTCAAAGGCCTTTTGATGCTGACTTTCCCATTTGAACTCTTCCTCGGCCTTAAGCTTGAGTAACGGGGACCAAACATGTGTTCGTCCCGCACAATTTGAAATGAACCTCCGCAAAAAGTTAATCTGACCGAGCAGCCTTTGTAGTTCCTTCTTGTTCCTTGGGGGCTCAGCTGATTAAATGGATCGGACTTTGTTTTTGTCGATTTCGATCCCTCTCTGATGTACTAGGAAACCAAGGAAGTTTCCTGCCGATACGCCAAAGGCACACTTTAGAGGATTCATCTTTAACCCATGAGCTCTCATCTTTTCAAATGATCTTCGTAAATCGGCCAAGTGTTTTTCCTGTGTAGCCGATTTTACAACTACATCGTCGATGTAAACCTCCATGATCTTCCCTATCATTTCATGAAATATTGCATTCATGGCTCGCTGATATGTAGCCCCGGCATTCTTCAATCCGAACGGCATTACTACCCATTCAAATGTCCCAATTGCTCCGGGACATCTGAATGCAGTCTTAGGAACGTCTTCTTCGGCAATGTATATTTGGTTATAGCCCGAATGCCCGTCCATAAAAGACAAAATTTTATGTTTGGCCGCAGCATCAATCAATTGATCGGCCATTGGCATCGGGTATTCATCCTTCGGTGTTGCCATATTCAAATTTCTAAAGTCTATGCAGACCCTTATCTTGCCGTTTTTCTTGACAACAGGCACAATATTAGAAATCCATTCTACATACCTGGTTGTTCTTATGAAACCGGCCTTCAAAAGCCGTTCGATTTCCTCCTTTACTTTGAGAACGACCTCTGGAGACATTCTTCTCGGTAGTTGCTTGAACGGCCTGAAGCCTTCCTTAATTGGCAACCGATGTTCTACCAATTTCCTGGACAACCCTGGCATTTCATGGTAATTCCAAGCAAAACAATCTTTGAATTCCCTTAAGAGGGCGATCAAAGATGCTTGGAAATCTGGTTCGAGTAGTTGATTTATGAATGTTGGCTGATATTCTCCACTTGCCCCCAGATCAACCTCCAGGAGAGGATCCTGTACATCGGCTTTCAGATCATCAAGCTTCGCGGAGGCCGATGCTAACTCATCCAAATTGATGCAATCGTCTAGCATTTCTTCCTGACACTCGCCGATGACTTCGGCCATACTAGCCGATGATGCTAATGCCTGCTTGTCCTCCAGAAATGCCTGCATCCTAGCCACACTGGCCTGTACGGCCTGTGCCCTTCTATGCTTCAGTAATAATTGGTTCTGGTCCATTGAAGGTATGTTCTTCGTCGTTATCAACCGGCGTAATCACAATGGATGGCCGATCAAGTTGTCTGTATACCTGTATTAACTGGTTCTTCTGCTCCCTCACCATGGTGGCCGATTTGGGCCTTCCATTTTTGTCCATCCCGATAAATTTCACGGGACCGATATCGTCCTCGTATAGAACAGCTTCAGAGCAATGTACCCTTGCGACAAAAGGTTTGTGGTCAGCCCACACGACCTCGACCTCATCTCCATTCCAGAATATCAGAAACTGGTGCAAAGTGGAAGGGATACACCAACTTGTGTGAATCCAATCTCTTCCCAGCAGAGCGTTATATGATGCCCCCGAATCTACAACGAAGAAGGCCGTCATGGTGGTCTTTTTCCCCACCGTGAGCTCTACTGGAAGAATTCCCTTGGTTTTTGCAGGGGTGCCAGTGAATCCGCAAACCGTAAGCTCAGTTGGGATCAACTCGCTCTCATCACGTTGTAGCTTCAGCAGCATGATCGAGGGGAGGATGTTTACAGCTGCTCCATTGTCGATTAACACCCTTGAGTATGGCACACCATCGATATTCGCATTGATGTATAACGGCTTCAGATGTTGAGACATCCCTTCCGCAGGTTTCTCAAAGACTACTTTGGCGGGCTTCTTCCCTGCTTCATTCTCGGCCTTCGGCCTTATCACCGAAACCTTTGGTTTTTCGGCCTTTACTTCATGATTAACGAATACAGGTGTTGACGGACCCTTGTGATCCTCATGCACGTCACCTTCCATTTGATTTTCCTGGTTAGATTTCGCTCCAAATGACATCGGTAAGGTGTAAACCATGTTTACCGAAAAATCTTTCGGGATGCTACCAAATTGGATACGTCGCCTTGACTCGTCTTCGTATCCTGAATCAAAATCGGTCATTTCTACGTCCGATTCGTTGTCCTCAGGAACAGATGGCTCATCCAACCTCCGTAGTTTGTTGCTCTCCCCTTCAATCTGAACTTTTCCTTTTTCTTTTTGGCTTGGGATCACCTTCGATCCCACATCTTCCTTCTTGAAAATTTCCTTGTCTGCTCGTTTTTTCTCCATGCGGTACTTGGCCTCCCATTCCCGAGCAGACTGCCTCAAACGTTGTACTCTTCTCTTTTGTGTTTTCGTAAAATAAGCCTGCTCCGGGAATTTTGGGTGTTCCACTCTTTTCCAGCGATTTACTTCTGGACGTGATGGAACAATCATTCGTGGAGATCGAGCTCGGTGTTGGTAGGTTTCCTTTGGGTAATCCTTCCTCTTAACATCCCTATGTTCCTGCCTCGGCTCTTCTCGCCGATATTCCGTCCGTCCAAACTCGGGCTTTCTGTAGTATTGGCTTGGATAGGTCAAACGGCTCTGAATCGGCCTCCTTGGGCTACAAGACCGATAAGCCGTTTCAGTCACTGGCTTGGGTTGATTAGTCACACTGGCTTTGCATTTAGGACATAGTCCTTTCTCTATTAGATCGATCATCCACTGGAATGGTGTTAGGACTGCTGAATCTGTTTTAGGAACCTCTGTCGTGACTTGGGAAGCCACCCTTGCATTTGGTTTCTGATTACTCGCTTTTGTGCTTGATTCAGCAACCTCAGCTCTCCGATTGTCAATTTTTTCCCCCGTCCTTCGCAGAAGGGTGAAATCTGGGGAAACCATGTTTGCTCCCAATGTTTCCGGAAACGGATTGCCATCCACTACCATTTCTTTTTCCTTTTCGGCGAACTTCAGGTTCCCCTTTTCGATCATATCCTGCAGAACATTACGAAACACCAAACAATTATTAGTAGCGTGGCGCCAGGAATTGTGCCACTTGCAATACTCCTTCCCTTTTAACTCGTTTGCCGATGGTAGCTTCACATCATGAGGTAACCGAATCTGTCTATCGGCCATCATGAAGTCGAAAATTTGGTCGGCCATAGCAATGTTAAATGAATATTGCTTGCCGGCCTCAAAGGGTTGTTTTTTAACCGACGACAATTGCGCCTCGGTCGGCTTTGGCAATGGCTGACACATATATGGCCGCTTTGACACAATCTCGGCCTCATCTATCTCACTGTTTATCTCACACTCTGTATTATGTATGTCGTAGTTAGGATCTCTATAATACGTCCCCTTGGACGAGTTTTTCCTTTCTTGCTCTTCCTCGAGCATGCGTTCATATCGGGCAGCCCGTGTTGCGAGTTCGAAGAGATCACGGAATCCCATTCCCTCGAACTTTTTCCTGAGTTCAAAGGTAAGTCCGCCTAACGCTATGTTGACGAATTCGTCCTCAGGCAACGTAATCTTACACCGATGTTTAGCCCGTTTAAACCTGGCTATGTATGCTTCTGCTGACTCATTCGGAAGTTGATATAACCGAGTTAAATCGGCCATGGAAACTTCGGGCTCAGTCCGATAAAACTGGGCATGGAATGCTTCCTCCATTTGATTCCAGGTGTAGAAGGAGTTAGGAGGCAGATTAATATACCAACTGAAGGCTACCCCTGTTAAGGAATTGGGGAATAACTTCAGTAGCAAATCTCCTTGGTGGTTCACCTCTCCACTCTGGAGCAAGAAACGACCGATATGTTCTACGATCGATTGCTCGCTCTCACCTGAAAACATAGTGAAGTTCGGCACCTTATATCCTCGGGGAAAAGGCACTCTCTCAACCGCGTCGCAATGAGGCCTTCGATACACAGGCCTCTGGGTCCTACGGAATAAACCACCGAAGTCTTGGCGAATAACCTCGGCTATCTGCTCCCGATTAACCCTTACCGGCTGATCAGGGGTTATCAGATTTTCGCCTCTGTCATAGGCCAAGAGAGGCCTTTCACAATCGAATATTTCTTGATCAGTCTCTTCGTGGTTTCCGTACAACGGGTTGACTCTTCCCCACTGTTGATCTTTTCCCAGCCCATTTTGGCCGAGCGGTTCTATAAAAGGAATTCTTATCGGGATTGAGGTCTGTTTAGGATTCGAGGTCTCACCTAACACCTCTTTGCCACTTCTCTTGGGAGGAGTGACATATTTCTCGGCCTGGGAGCCTGGGGGAGCCTCATGACTTGCCCCCACCCCAACCTGAGACAGCAAGGTTGGTGGTGCCGATGGTTGTGAGGAAGCCTTTGCCTGATGTTCTTTCATCTCCCTGACTTCACGCAGCACTTCACTCACGTGAGTAAATGTTTGGTCCTGTCTGCTGGACATTGCAGTGAACCGTTGATTGAAATGGTCTAACATGCTTGTTCTCAGATTAGCCAAATCAGCCTGACTTGCTAATAAACTATCTGGGGATTCCATAGTAGGCTTACGTGAGCCCACTTCCTGGGATTGTCCCCTTGATTTCGTTCCTTTTCCAGCCATTTGACACTGTCCCACCGGGCGTGCCAAAAATTGTTTGCAATAAATAATTGGTGTTGGTGTGTGCTGGGCGTGCCAGAGTCCACGTGGACTCAAAAAGAGGTTAAGAGGTAACCTAATCTAACTTCTAAATCAAACGACCGTTAATAAATGTGATTTACTAACAGTAAAAAGGTCTTCACTCTACTTTGATGCAAGTAAGAAAAACTACAAACGGAAAGAAAGGAACAAATTAATTACTGGAAATCAAGAATACCTTAAACAACATCTTCATTGATGGATTTAAATATGATTACACTCACTCGAAGCTAACTAAGGAACGATGCTCTCAGAATCACTCAAGAACAAAGTATTGTTATGAGGAAAAGATAAAAGTCTGCCAGAGCAGAAGTGGTGTGTGTGTTAGCCCCTTTCAAATGTTGCACCACATGCCATATTTATAGACTTGTTTGCATAACTGCTCATGTTAGTGGGGATCATGGAGTAGTGGGGTACGTGGCCCCTGATTTCTAGGCATATATCCATTTATGCTCCCACTATGTCCCATGATCAACTTCCATGATTTCTGTGATGATCCCACTTCTGCCACGTTTCTCTTTTATATAACTGCTTTCCTTTCCAACTAAGCATATCCTGAGGATCACATTCTCATTCCTGCTTAACTGTATTCTGAGTAAACTCATGGCCGATTGTGTTTCCCTCCGTGTAGTTTAATCTCTGCTGGTGATATTAATCGGCCTTCTTCTTAGTATGAAGTCTGTTCATGTCTCTCGGTCTTGATACCAATGTCGCCTTTGACCTTCACTGATCCCATGGACTTGCAACTATAGGAAAAGTCACCGGCCTTATCTGTTAATGCCGAGACTTGTTCCTGACCTTTCTGATATCGGTCTTGTTTGCTGAGACCGATGTCTATGACAGCCGTTTTACCATTGCCGATATTAGGGATCCACAATCATGAATAAGTTGAACGTTGGTCAAATATTACCAATGTTAGGGCTGCTGTTGAAGCTACGCTGCCACTAGCCACTGGTTAAAACTGGGTATTTCAAGTCTCTTTATCATTTTGTCCTCGGTCTTGATACCGATATCCTTGTATTAGAGGTACCATCCTCTTTAGTGGATGGATCATATATCGGTCTTTTCTGTCCCATCGGCCTTATCCCCATTCATCTGATTACGTGGTCCATTGATGACGCCCTGAGTCCACATGACTGTCACGTGCCTTGGGAAACCCTAATTTTAGGGTGTAAACAATAAGGTCCAATAATGGCTATATATGATGTTTAAATTTTTTCTTGCACTCATCCTATGTTGCAAGTATAACAATAATTTGGAGAGAATTTTAATTAAAAATAAATAAATAAATTGTCAACTTTATAACATTACCTTTTTCCTGCCACATGCATACAGGTCATATTGAACTACCAAGATGGAATTTCATTCTAAGCACCTACCCAATGAATCTAAATAATTGCACTAGCTATTTATACACTTATACAACACATAGTCTGCTGCAATAATGCTTATTTTCTAGAATTATAACATTTTGACTTCACTACTACTACATGGAGGGGGCTTTTATAGATGTGATGTAATCAGACATGCCCCTAATATTAAATGGTTTGACTTTAGGACCTCCACAATTCAAAATTCATGTTTTTTTTTTTTTTTTGCTAATGTTATAATTAGTCATGCTGATATAGTCTCAAACAGGCATGACACTTGATGTCACTAAATAATCTATTCATTTGTCTTTCATAGCCTAAATAGAAAGAGAGAGTTTGAGGGTTGTGTTTTTGTTAAGGGGCCAAAGAGACAATTCCTTGACATATTTTCCAAAAGATAGTAGCACATAATATTTCAGGAGTGACAAGTTTTGACTCAACATTTTCAAATGTTTAAACCTATCTTTTAATATTTTTTGGGTGTCTTTATTTTCTTTTACCATTTAATTAAATCAAGTTGGCTTTCATACACACTAATTAATTCAAGTAAAGAGAAAGAGTAAGAGGCTGTTAGGCTAATCCAAGAACCAAGTCTTTAGTTCATGTAAGAACTAACTCTAAATAATTTTGTGGTAGTGGGAGTCTAATCTTGATAAAAAAAGGAGATGAAGGTTGTCATGTGTTTCTACATTCATTTTCAACCTTGTTATGGTTTGTTTACATTTCAATCACTGGGGACTATATTTTTCAAGAAAACTACTTTTATGTGTTAAGACTTATGAAGTTTCACTAGTCTAATGTATGGTTCTATTCAATCTTTGTGGAAGGTTTTAATTATAGAGATGCAAACTTCATGAGAATTCATGATAAAACTGCTCAAGTGAAAAATGAGTAAAATGTATTTGACTCAAAAAAAGATTTTAATGAGAAGGACAAAGTTGAATTTGTTTTTTTTTTTTTTTTTTAAAGCAGAAATTTGTTAAGAATTTCGCAAATTTGACAGAAAAGTTGATGTTTTTTTACTTTAGCCACACTAATGATGGATCCATCCATCTAACTTAGGTATATAATAAAATAAAAAAAAAACCCTTAGGTGGTAAGTCTATGTTTACGAAAAATATAGAGTATAAATAGACCCTTTTTTTTTTTTGCCAAAATCTAGGGGTGGTCATCTTGCTTGTCTCCCCTTTGCTTGTCTCCCCTTTGATCCATCGTATTGGAGTTAATTGTTGATTTCTGAACATAATTAACCACATAAATTGGTTTTAACCATGTAGATGTATTTAACCATTTCTTTAAAGAGTAATGTTGTGTAAATCAAATTCAAATTTTAATTTCCCATCCCAAATAATGTGACGGTAGATCCACTGAATTTTAGAAGTTGTTAGAATGAACCCATAGTGGTCAGTGGGCCCATTAAATTTTGATTGGTGGCACAACATTTAGGACGAAGATTTGAGATTAAATTTAAGAAGCATAACATTACTCTTCTTAAAAAACCGATGGTGAACAAGCCCTACATCTACACGCAACAACCTACATTGGTTCAGCCTACACCCCTCTAATTAATCTATCATGTTTTTTTTTTTTTGGTCCTGGAAATGAAATGACAAAAGTATGAAAGCCAAAAAAAAAAAAAAAAAATTGAAATGACACATTGGCTTAAGAAAAATACACTCTGTCTCATATTATTGGAAGAATACTCTCTCTCTCTCTAGAGCTTCGGTCTTCACACTCTCAGCATTGCAGCTTTGCTCAACACAGTTTTATTTACAAACAAGGTTAAAACAAATTTTACTGCAGAATTGAAGTTTATTCAAATCATTTTCATTTTACCTGTCTGTATGATAAATTAGCACCGATAGCCAAAGAGGTGCTACATGACAACTTACAACTGCGTTGAGAGTTTGCTCATCAAGTCATTTTTCCTAAATAGTGCGAGTTTAGTTAGTCAATCAATAGACATTTTTTTTTTTCATACAATTGGTTGCCAATAAATTATGTCATTTTGACGAGCGGGCTGTAACATAACCTCTCTCTTCAGTGGGCAGGAAGAGGATTCGAATCCCCTATTACTTGCCCCTGTTACTCTTCAGTCGGAATAAATAGTCCTTATTGGACTTTATTGTCAAAATGAATAACCCTTATTAGGTTTTGTTGCGAGACTTTCGGGTTAAATTAGGTCTAGTGTATGTCATTATTCAATTCCTGCATAAGATATGGCAAGGAATGCTATATATCTAAATGGAGTGAAAATCCCAAAATAGTGAAAGCAGGATCAAGTGGCACTCAGAATGAAAAGGACTAATGTAAACATTTTCAAAATTTCAAAGATCTTTAGATCTCATTAGATTTGCATCCTCATCGTGCTACTTATTAATCCCCGGCATCTCCATTTCTTACCCAAAACACACACAAAATTTAACTTGGATAAAAGTAAAACCTCCTTCAATCTTTGATATAAATCCATATCAAATAGAGTTTTACATACTAAGATTTAGATATGAGTTTAGTTTGACTAAGAATTGATTTTTTTAAACTCAAAGGTGGAGATATTATAAAATAGAATGCCACAATTGCCAAAACAAACAATCTAAGTGACAAAATAGGACTTATACACAACTAACTTACTTTGATAATAACATTATTGCTTTGAAATAGTAATAACCAAATGTAAAGAAAAGTAATACTATAGGAGTAATATTTTACAAATCTAAGTATAATGTTCGGAGAGACTCTTATCAAATGGAACTTTACTCAAATTTGAGTAAGATTGAGTTAAATGGAACTTTATTAACTCAAATTTAAGTTAAAGCTTTCTTTGATATGGAGTTCTCCAACAGTTGTACTCAAAATTGGGTAAAGCATAAAAAGCTCATTTAAGTTTGAGTAAAAAAAAAAAAAAAACCTTAAATAAAATGCCCAACCATTCCTAAATTTGAGTATGTGAATATTTCTATTTCAATTTGAGATTAAGTTTAAGTTAAACTCAATATAATACGAGTTTGAGTCAAGTATTCGAGAAGATTTTTGAAGAATTTTAACCAAATCTAAATTTGATTTGGGTTTGTGTACCTTAGTCCTGTGAAGATGGATGAACCAAATACAAAAATAAAAAATAATTGAAAGTGCTGATAAAACCCCACTCTAAAAAAATATAAAAGCACGAATTAAAACCAAATCGAATGCTACCAAAAAGATAGCATTTAGGATTGAGTACGAGGTTTGACATCCCTTCATGAAATTGATTGGAATATGTTACCTTCTTCATCATCTATTGTGTATGTAAATATATATATATATATACACACACACACTCATAACTGATGAGCAACAAATATTTACACATACATGTGCAGGTAAAGATGAAAAAAAAAAACATCAGAGCATTGGATCAATACATCAGGTGTCTCAGACGACCGTCGTGAGAATTGTTAATCCAGAGTCATCATCTGATTTCAGTGTTTTCAATACAAGATTGATTTGAAAATAAAATAAAATAAAATAAAATAAATTTGCGATAGATCAGAGACTTCACCCAGAAGCGGCCTAGGGTTTCAGTTTGATTTGAGTGGAATGAGCAGAGGTAGAGGACTTATAAAAGAGTAAAGGCACTGTGAGTTAGGGTTTGTGACAACTTGTATTGACGCATATGCCCTTTTATCGTTTGCAAATGGGCCCAATACTGACTAGTAAACTTAAAACAAAAATGATAAGGATACACACCAAACGACACACTAAACGACAGACCAATTTTAAATGCATGTACTCTATGCTGTGTAAATGATGCACAGAAAAGTTTAAAAAAAATCAAATAGCACAGGGTACAAGCATTTAATGCACAGTGTGTCGTTTGGTGTGTATACCTATCACTGTTGAACTTAAAAAAAAAAAAAATAGTTAAGTCATGACTTGTGTGTATATGAGCTGATCAATGAGTGTCACATCCGTCTCGGAAAATGAAAATATTTTAAAATACAAAATCAGTGATAATTGTGAAGTGGTTGAATGTGGTCAACAGAAAGTGTCAAGTGAGGACACGGCAATCTAACATTCGATGAGGCATTGACATGACTTAAATGATATTTGATTGATTAAATATTATTTGACGTAATCTGGTATATGTGAATAGTAATTTTACATGTATAGTGTAATTTCTGATAGTTTTGATCTTGTTTAAGATCATTTTGGATGTTGTAGTATTAACGTAATTAATAGGTTGTATAAAAGGCAGGGTATCTAGAAATTCCACGAAATTAGTTTTCATATCGTAATTACGGCGACAAACGAAACTTAGTCAGAAACTTTTATAATTTATAGTTTTCACTCGTGAAGCAATGAATTAAACATATAAGACGTTTCAGGGAATAATGAAAAGTTTTGAGAACTCGAGGAGAGGTAACCGTAATTTTCGGGAGTCGTGCCTATAAATAGAGGAGGCAAGATATTTTCTCATTCACAACTTTTCCAAAATTGAAAATCAAAAGGGAGATTTTGGGATTTTGGGAACTTAGAGCTTGCCCACCCAAATCGACAAACTTTTGACCGTTTATTTTCTTCTAAATTTCATATTCAAGCTACTCGAGGTAAGAATTACATTTTGATACCACTTAGACCTCGTTTGTCTAAGTTTTTCGAAAAATCTAATTTATGAAAATTTGGAAAAAAAAAAAAAACATGTAAATACTAGTAGGAATCACTTCTAATCGGAGGTCTAACGTTTAATTGGGCTAGTTCCTCAAAATTATAGGACCGTAGCTCGAGGTATGAATTCCGAACTTGTGTTATGTAGACAATTTTGGATGCTTTGGACATTGTGTATGAAATTGTGATTCAGGCAAAACTCATGTGTTAACTTAGACCCATTAAATTCAGTAAGTATATATGAATAGCATGATTATATGACTATGTGAGTATGCTAAATGGCTATGTGGGTCAAAGGGGAGTTTGGTAAAAGTTCATGCCAGGGTATGTCTCTCGATATTTGAGAGTTATAGTAATGACGACTAGTTGTTGATTTGGGAATCGGCCCAGCCAGAGCAGTTGGATGCAATAATTGAGTAATCTTTGGCTAGCCATTGGCATCCCGATTTAAGATTTAAGATTTACCGATATACTTGATGGATGCGTATCTCTCTCCCTAGAGACTAAATTATGAAGAAATGATATACACTCAGCATATAGCTGAGCAATGGAGATTTATTCCATTTGTAGGTATGAAGAAATGAAATAAGAATGCGAAGAGTGAGGCCGTTGGGATCACCCGGGACAAATCTCTCCCATTGAGATGTGGTAGTATCATTTCTATGTTGAAATATGTATTTTGGAAGTTAGAACTATGTTTTGGTAATTCTAATGATTGGGCACGATTTCTTAATGATGTAAAATGTTGTAAAACTTCTTTTAGTTAAGTTTGAATGAATCCGAACTCATGGATTCGTGTTTGGAAGCTTTACTTGTCAAATTCAGTTTTTAAAGGAATATTTGTTGATGTTTTATGAATCCAGCCAAATGGACCTTATCTTGTTTCAATTCCGTTTTCTTTCCAATGTTTAGTAAGAGTTATGTTAATCCTTATAGCCGTGCTATGATTCCAAAGTTTGGATTAAAGTATGAGTGTTGAGAGGTTTACAAATGGGTGAAGGTTGAATTGATCCTTAGCAAAAATTCTGCTGCTAGAAGGAATTCTGCTAAAGGGTCATTTGACCGGTCGAAGGGGGTCGTTCGACCGGTCGAAATGACCCTTGCATGGTTTCTTTTTCTACCCCTTCTAGAAATTATTTAAATGTTTTGATTGGTCCTAAGGGTACCTTTGGGACCATAATTAACATAAATTCATTCGTTTCAAAATATAATTACATTTTCAAATTTATACGAATTTTACAACTCAGATGGTATTATTTTCAAAGGAGTTGTATACTCAATATTGTTTTTAAGTTTCTTTCCGCTATTATAATCTTTTAAATGAATTGGATGAGCCTTGGTGGCGTGCCACGTATCCTATTTCCGCCCGTAGTGGGATGGGTCGTGACAATGAGTCCCCGTAAATATGTTTGATAAAGGCTCGGTTTGGTTGATTCGTATAATTAGGGTAAATATCATATACCTCCCTTGAGGTTTGACCTAATAACACTTACCTCCCTCCACCTTTCAGGAACAACACTGACCTCCCTTGACAACCATTGTCAGTACCAAATTCCCCCCTATCGTTAGATTGTCGTTAGGTAAACTAACAATTCACTGCTGACATCATTAAAATAATTTCTAAATGTCCAAATTACCCTCTCTTTGTTTGCTATACACACCCATATATCTACATATACTAGTTGGGGCTCACTCACAATGTGAGTGGAGAGAGAAAATGGAATAAGATAAGAGAGAAAGTTAAAGTAGTTTCTTGGGTATCATTATGACAATTTTGCCCTTATATGTGAGTTTTTTCTATGAATAATTCTTTAGTGACAACTTTCATACAACTTCCTAAAAAGATGTGTCTATCTCTCTCCTGTGATGTCATTGGACCCTACAGTGACACAGGAGAGAGATAGACACATCTTTTAGGAGGTTGTATGAAAGTTGTCACCAAATAATTATCCTTTTTTCTATAAAAGATATCATATTGGCATTTTTGTAAATACATTTTTTAGGTAAAATATTTGTGATACCACTACTTCTTCCTTTATATAATAGTTTAGATAAACAATATATATATATATATATATATCGATCAGGTTCTAGAGTGAACATTTTTTTTTTGCTTGAAAAAACCCGCGGGCTGACCCGCTGACCTGCACACAGCCCACTGACCCGGGGATTTTTTCAGACAAAAAAAATATTCACTGGGTATTGTCGCGCAGCGTTTTCGGAGCGCCAGGCTGTCGGTGTGGGCCCGGCTTCCTAAGAGTGAGTGAATTGCGACTTGATTTTTATTGGGAATGGTGAAAATAGTATTGTAGGGCCTATTTGAAAAAGTTCAGAGTCGCCACCTAACATTTGGAGTGTTAGGACCCCTGCAAAGATAATTAAAGTAATTCATCTTTAACTTTTTTTAAAAAAAAAAGTTTTGAGAAAAGTGGGCCATTTTAAAGGTATGACTCTTAATAGCTATGCAAAATCAGAGATCTTTGAGATGGATTCGGGGACTCGATTATGTCGGGGGAATGTACTAGGCACCCTCGAACATTTGTGCAAACACGGTTGCCAATTTTAGTGATTTTTATTAAAATGAGGCATTTCTTTTGAAAAAAAAAAGTTTTTTTTTTTTTTTTTTAAATTTTTACAGAAAGTGAATAGACGGAAAATGGTGATAGATATGGCAACACTCTTTGAGAGTTGCTTACGTATCTCAAGACGGGAATCAGGCCACAACGTAGTTCTGACTTGTGTGTGCGAGTGTATGCATGATTTTTTTAAAGAAAGAAAAGTGGTTCAGTTTGACTGTGCACGTGTTATATAGTGATTTGAGAAAGAGTTGGTGTAACTAGGAACTTTAACCCACGTGGTATAGTCCTAAATTTTAACCTTTAGAAAGTGATTGAGATTGAAATGAGACTATGCAAGTGATTGGAGAATGATGCAATTTTTTTTGTACTTTTCTATTTTTTATTTTTTTAGTCCTTTTAGTCCAATAGTGGAAGTTAGGATCTATACCCAAATGATTGAAAGTGTACCGGAATAAGGGTCGGTGCCTAAATAACTGAGAAATGATTTTTTCGTACTTTATTATTTTTTATTTTTTATTTTTTTTTTCAGTCCTTTTAGTCCAATACTGGAAGTAAGGATCTGTGCCCAAGTGATTGAAAAAGTATACCGGAAATAAGGGTCGATGCCCAAATAACTGAGAAATGAATTTTTTTTTTTGTATTTTTATTATTTTTTTAGTCCTTTTAGTCCAATACTGGAAGTAAGGATTTGTGTCTAAGTGACTGAAACTTGTACCGAAAGTAAGGGTCGGTGACCAAAAGAAATAAAAGAAAAGAAAAGAAATTTTTTATATTTATTTTATGCCGAAAGTAAGGGTCGGTGCCCAAAAGAGAGAAAAGAGATTTTTTTTTTGTATTTAATTTTTTATGCCGGAAGTAAGGGTCGGTGATCAAAAGAAAGAAAAGAGATTTTTTTTTATATTTTTATTTTTTATGCCGGAAGTAAGGGTCGTGCCCAAAAGAAAGAAAAGAGAATTTTTTTATTATTATTTTTTATGTCGGAAGTAAGGGTCGGTGCCCGAAAGAAAGAAAATAGATTTTTTTTGTATTTTTATTTTTTATGCCGGAAGTAAGGGTCGGTGCCCAAAAGAAAGAAAATAGATTTTTTTTGGTATTTTTATTTTTTATGCCGGAAGTAAGGGTCGGTGCCCAAAAGAAAGAAAGAAGATTTTTTTTTTGTATTTTATTTTTTATGTCGGAAGTAAGGGTCGGTGCCGAAGAGGAAGAAAAAATGTGAAGTGTGTGTAGGATAAGAAGACTTACTTGTGAGAATCTCCTAGTGCAAAGGGGACCATTGGGTCCGATTAATCATTTTGTTCTTTTTATTTCTTTATTTATGCGAATTAAGCGATCTTCATTATTTAGACATGAATTTTCATATTGGAAAAAAAACGTAATCCCCAATAGAACATTGGTCCCCGGATCGCGTCATCCCCAGTAGAACATGACTCTCATTATTAGAAACCACGTAGAATTCCTGTATTGTGAACCATGTAATCCAGAGTCGGGCGTGACTTTTGTCACACCCTGATTTTTGGAAAGCCAAATATCCATTCAAGTGCATAACCTGGTCAATATTTAACCGCCCAAAAATCCAAGATTGCTAACCCACACTTAATTTTAAAAGACCATTTTAAGATAAACTGAATTTAAATTACTTTCATAACCCATATTATTTATTTTTAAACAAAACTCATTTATCATCAAACTCATTACCAAAAACATTACCAAAAAAAAAAAAAAAAATCCACATTTCAAATTTTCTCTGTTCTCATTTATTACAAAATGAAAACCAAACGTTTTCCTTTACATAGAAATAATATAATTTTCTCCATTAAATCACAATAAAATTATCTGGTTATAATAATCAACGGAATAATTTCCAACACTACACTATCTCAAGTCAAATCTGCTACAAACGTCCTCCAAAGTTCAATAACACAACTGAAATATAACTTCATCTAATACAAGCTCTCAACCTTGGCTTACAATGCCAACTAAATAAAAAAAATATCATATAATACATAAATGAAAAGTAGATATATTCAACTTTACAAACAGATCGGCTGCTCCACAATAAACTCCAACTATATTATCCCGCACATCTCATCCGACTACGTTTCAAACAGAAATGCACCCGAATGCATAACACACTCGGGTTGGTCACATGACTGGTATGAGTTAAACAAACCACATGTATTATGGATGCAACTTGAACTCGTAGATTACAAACCACACTACAACATTCTTAGGCTAAGATAGGTAGTTCCACACATATATCTGGATAATAGAGTAGTTTCTATTTATGTGGTGGCAAGTAGTTTCTTGCCCGAAGTAAAACAACTAAATACTTACCTTTATAACTATGGTAGGCCGATACCTGCAAACCATTAATGGGCCTACCATCATGTACAAATAGAAATTAACACAATAGTAGAAAACCAATAACAATGTGGTACTCCCTCCGTCCCATTTTATGTGTCCATCTTTCCTTTTTGGGATGTCCCAAAATTGTTGTCCACTTTCCTAAATTAGTATACAAATTTTACTTAGTTTCCCAAACTACCCTTCCTTGCAATCAATACCGAAACAAAACAAAAAAAGAAAGTGCAATGAATATGAGCAATTGTGGAAAGTAGGTGTAGATTCTTTTTGTCCCTTTAAATAGTTGGATTCCCTAAGATGGACATAAAATGGGACAGAGGTAGTATTAATTAAAATGAATTTATCTCCAACAAAGATCTAGAATTAGACAAAACTTAAAACATGAAAAACGTCCAAAATAAAATTTCCAAGGGAAGAGTAGCATCCTCGTTCATTAATTCTAAATGAATAATTCAGAAATTAATTATTAAGCTTCAGCGGATTGGCCCAACCAACTTGCACCCGTAATTTGGATGTAGGTATAGTATATTTGTTTTATCCGCTCTCACAAATTTCAAATAGGGTTAAATACACTTACACCTCTTGTGGTTTGGTCGATTTGCACTTACCCCCTTGTGCTTTAAATTTTGGCACTAATACCCCTTGTGATTTGGATTAAAGTGCAATCGTGACTTTTTCCATTCAAATTAACAGTTTTAAACTTGGGAGCCCTAATTTGAAGGGTAAAATAACTCTTTTGCCCTTAAAAGTCATATTAAAAGGAAAATAAGTCATAAATCATTTTCTTTAGGTCAAGCACATGACCTATACTAAGAAAATTCTAAAAAATGTCAAAGATTTTTCTCACCCAATTCAAAACCATACGTTTCTCTCTAAACGAATTGAAGTCAACAACTTTTATTCTTAACATTGTTATGAAGACTTGGAGTTAATATGGTCATTTAAGCTTGCGCCATCAACAAATTTTAATGATTGCACTTTAGTCCAAACGAAAGGGGTATTAGTGTCAAAATTTAAACCACAGAGGAGCAAGTGCAAATCGGCCAAACCACAGTGGGTGTAAGTGTATTTAACCCTTTCAAATATTTACACTATGTTTGGATTGAGAGAATTGGAGAGAAGAGAAGAGGAAGAGAACCACTTTCTCTCCAGTTCTCTCGTTTGGATAGTTAAGTTGAGAGAGAAGAGAACGTTAATGGAAAGAACTGGAGAGAAAGGGGGGAGAAAAAGAGCCCAAATTTGGTTCTCTCTAAATTGGAGAGATTGAGGAGAGAAGAGAAGAGATTGATAATAAAATATTTTTACAAAGACCATTACATCCCTGAATGTTTTTTTATATTTCAAACATACCAGTTTAGTTTAATTTATATAGGAGGATAAAACAGTAAATTGATTTTGAAACATTTCTCTTCTCTTCTCTTATGAGAGTTAAACAAACAGGAGAATGTTATGTTTCTCTTCTCTTCTCCTCTCTCTATCCAAACAAGTTAGGCATAACCATGCTTTCACTTCTCTTCTCTTCTCTTACTCTTCTCTTAATGAGTTTCTCTTCTCTTCTCTCCAGTTCTCTCAATCCAAACAGAGTATTAGATGTGGGTGCGCTCATTCTCTCTCTCTCTCTCTCTCTCTCTCTCTCTCTCTCTCTCTCTCTCTCTCTCCTCTACCTGAGAGCAAATCTTGTCGTCTCTCCATCCTCGCAACTGCAATGTGGCTCCTTGGAAGTTAGATTAGGTTCGCCAGAGGTACTGCCACTTTTATCATCCAAAATGCCTTCTTTTTCGAATATATATACATAGATTCTATAAAGAGGGTCATCTCTCTTTATTAAAGGGAGGACTTTGTTTTGACCGTCAGATTGTGTTTAAAAACTCTGAAATGACAAAACTGCCATTAATGAAAACACAATCCGACGGCTAAAACAGAAGTCCTCTCTTTAATAAAGAGAGGGCGCCTCTATATATATATATGCATGGTTGCTGATTACATACATTACGCTCATTATTTGCATTGTTGAATTATGATCACAGGAAACCTAGGATCTATCGTTGATCAATTGTTGATCAAACTATAGTTTTATCCCCTACAAACTGTTTGATTAATTGTTGCTTGTGAAACTGCCATAATTATTTGCTAAACCACATTTTACTAGTTTTATATTCACTCATACATTAACATGGTAAGCTCAGCTAATAAACACTTAGATCGGAAACATTAATATTTGTTGTTCACTCTCACAGAAGTGGATCCAGTGCTTAAAAACTATTTTTAAAATTTTATTTATTTATTTTTTTAAATAATTTTTGGTTCCCACTTATGTGGGAGGGAACAACTTGAATTAGACTCAACGAAAAGTACGAAATTAAATGGGAAAAAATTGTTAATTCCCTTTTAACAAGTTGTCCACCTTGCTAAGAGTTTGACCCTTTCAACTACCTCTCAGCCACAAGAATTGCTGAATTTTAGGAAGTAGTAACACACATTGTCGTATTATTTTCTTGGATGTTGCTAACTTTCAAATGTATATAATTACAAACAAATGAACATAGTAAACTTCACTCCACAAATTTATTTTCGTCTTTTTTGTTTGACGCGACTTCGTTCATATATCTCCCACTTAACTGACCAAACAAGAGAATGGAGTGAAAGTGATCCCCTTTCATTCTCTCCCCACTTAAGTTATCAACTTGTGACAAAATTCTATAGTGGCTTTCTTTTCTCTTTTCTTTTATGGGGAATGTCCTTAAATCCAAGCACACTCTACATATAATCCATGCGTGCTTTGTTTAACACATTTAGATCCTTTGCGTCTGTTTTGGTAAAAAAAAAAAACATTTTATGCATAAAAAACCGAACCAAACAACCTGATCCGAAGTTGTCGATTCGAAACCGAACCAACCGATTGTCCACCCCTAATCACGAGGATACTAGGTAAGATTTTACCCTGAGTAATACGAGACACACCGGAATCAAGGGCCATAATGTGTTGGGTATGAAATTGGGTATGAATTTAGATTAGGGGTGCAAGTCGGACGGGACTTGAGGGTCTCAGGCACTGAGCAGCCTCGGCTCTAGTTACAAAATGGTCAGCCCAAGCCCGCCCAGGCCCATGGTCGACCTGTGGTATCCTTGGTCACGGCCCAACCCATGGTGAAAACGGGTTCCACGGGTTGCTCGAGTTGCCCGAATTGGGCCTTTGACACAGTCTCACTGTTTACATTACCAATTGCCAATTTACTCATTGTGTACAAAATTATCAGTTGTCAAACTAAAATTAAAAAAATATATAGAGAAATATTGTTGGCAATACAAGATTTGGGTACGGAAATCAGAAAAATAAAAAGTAAAACCACAAGAAATCAGAAACTATTACAAATCTCAAAACAAAAAACCTCAAAATAGATAACCTAATTTCAAAACCTAGAGAAATAATGATTCAACCAACCTTGGAAGGAGAGATGGGGAGGCTGCGCTGCTGAGAGTCTGTGCCACTGAGACTCTGCGATAGAGAGAGAAGGAGAGAGAGGCTGCACCAGTGACTCACTGAGAGAGAGAGAGAGAGAGAGAGAGAGAGAGAGAGAGAGAGAGAGAGAGAGAGAGAGAGAGGGTGGAGGCCGAGGGCGGCGGATGATGAGAGGGAGTGAGGGACTGTGAGTTGTTTCAGTTTATTAAGACTCAAGAAGATAGTTAGGGTTTCTTTTCTTAAGACTTAATCAATGGTTGAGATAAGGAGGTCTAAAATCCAGGGTTTAGAAGAAGTGTAAGTATAATGCATTATATATATTATATACATATAAGTTGAATTTGAGCTCGGGCTCGGATTTCATGGATTGGCGATTTTTTGCCTAAGCCTAGTTCGAATTCAATTCGGGCTTTCAAATTTCAGCCAGGCCAGCCCATGTTGAATGTATTGCAGGCCTAAGCCTAATAATTTTCGGGCAGGGCCCGGGCTTCTTGCGGATTGGCCCAACCAACTTGCACCCCTAATTTGGATGTAGGTATAGTATATTTGTTTTATCCACTCTCACAAATTTCAAATAGGGTTAAATACACTTACACCCCTTGTGGTTTGATCGATTTGCATTAACCTCTTGTGCTTTAAATTTTGACACTAATACCCCTTGTGATTTGGACTAAAGTGCAATCGTGACTTTTTCCATTTAAATTAACAGTTTTAAACTTGAGAACCCTAATTTGAAGGGTAAAATGACTCTTTTGCCCTTGAAAGTCATATTAAAAGGAAAATAAATCATAAATTATTTTCTTTAGGTCAACCACATGACCTATATTAAGAAAATTCTAAAAAATGTCAAAGATTTTTCTCACCCAATTCAAAACCATACGTTTCTCTCTAAACGAATTGAAGTCAACAACTTTTGTTCTTAACATTGTTATGAAGACTTAGAGGTTATATGGTCATTTTAGCTTGCTCCATCAACAAATTTTAATGATTGCATTTTAGTCCAAACGAAAGGGGTATTAGTGTTAAAATTAAACCACAGGAGAACAAGTGCAAATCGGCCAAACCACAGGGGGTGTAAGTGTATTTAACCCTTTCAAATATTTAGATGTGGGTGCGCTCATTCTCTCTCTCTTTCGCTCTCTCTCTCTCTCTCTCCTCTAGCTGAGAGCCAATCTTGTCGT
Organism: Hydrangea macrophylla; assembly: GCA_033977485.1. NCBI lineage: Eukaryota > Viridiplantae > Streptophyta > Magnoliopsida > Cornales > Hydrangeaceae > Hydrangea > Hydrangea macrophylla. The sequence continues at coordinate 83,132,084 of CM066991.1, read as the reverse complement.
CTCTCCATCCTCGCAACAGCAATGTGGCTCCTTGGAAGTTCGATTAGGTTCGCCAGAGGTACTACCACTTTTATCATCCAAAATGCCTTCTTTTTCGAATTTATATATATATATATATATATGCATGGTTGCTGATTACATACATTACGCTCATTATTTGCATTGTTGAATTATGATCACAGGAAACCTAGGATCTATCGTTGATCAATTGTTGATCAAACTATAGTTTTATCCCCTACAAACTGTTTGATTAATTGTTTCTTGTGAAACTGCCATAATTATTTGCTAAACCACATTTTACTAGTTTTATGTTCACTCACACATTACATGGTAAGCTCAGCTAATAAACACTTGATCGGAAACATTAATATTTGTTGTTCCCTCTCACAGAACTGGATCCAGTGCTTAAAAACTATTTTTTAAATTTTATTTATTTATTTTTTAAAATAATTTTTGGTTCCCACTTATGTGGGAGGGAACAACTTGAATTAGACTCAACGAAAAGTACGAAATTAAATGGGAAAAAAATGTTAATTCCCTTTTAGCAAGTTGTCCACCTTGCTAAGAGTTTGACCCTTTCAACTACCTCTCAGCCACAAGAATTGCTGAATTTTAGGAAGTAGTAACACACATTGTCGTATTATTTTCTTGGATGTTGCTAACTTTCAAATGTATATAATTACAAACAAATGAACATAGTAAACTTCACTCCACAAATTTATTTTCGTCTTTTTTGTTTGACGCGACTTCGTTCATATATCAGGAGCTAGAAACCACCAGTGCAGGTTTGAGGATACGGATGCAAAGTGTGGGTGCGGGGGATTCGCTAATTTTCCAAAAACCAAGGGTGTGGGTGCAGGGGTACTTCTATAAATAATTGAAAATAAGACTCCTATATAATTTTGTAAACTATGCATTGTCTAGATTTATTATTATTATTTTTAAATGTAATTAAGACAAATAACAAGCATAAATAAGCAGTTCTAGCCTTTTGATGTGTAATCCAACACTCAACATGACTCCAATGTCTTAAAATTATGTTAAGTATCCCCCTATTCAAAATTGTTTTTAGAAAAAACACCATGCTGCATTCGAGAAGAATCCATGCCAGTGCGGGTGCGAATTATTCAACCTTTTAAAAGAATCCGTGCTTCGTTGATCATGAGTCTAACCATGAAATTTTGTCTTTTAAATATGTTAGCTAATTCGTAGCTAGTTATTGCGCACTACGTACACTATATTATATACTAACTGAGAATGGACGACAAATGCTAGGATCTTGAGGTTTGACATTCTTGAGGATCTTACAAAAAGCATGCCTAAGGACAGTTCGAGTACGTACGGATATCACATAACATACTTGGTAGGAATAACTTTACATTATCATTTTAACTAGCAACTATATCACATAAACATTTAAAACCCGTCTTAGTTATGTCAGTTTAGCAATTACAGGTTTTGAAATGTTAGTCATATAATATATTTATTCAGAAACTGTATATTATTTCTATACATTTTGGTCTGACCTGTGTGTTCTTGCAACTACTGTCCAATACTCCCCTGCTCTATAACTCAAGGTTATGTTCTGTACAACATCTTATTCAAGTATATGATTCAAATCATTGTCTGTCTTTTTCTTGGTATAACATGGCTGATCTTCGTGTATATTCTATAGCACAGCAGCAGCTTCAAGTCAGATCACAATGGTGATTGCTGTTGCTGGATCTTCTTAAGAATTCCATTACCAACTTCGAGAAAGCCGAAGAACTATCCTTAAGCAACTCATCTGGGGAGTCATACTCAACAACCTTGCCTGCATCAATTAGATGGTATTGGTAAGCAATTCAATTGCATTTTGAGGATTTAATAATAATTGATCCTAGTTCCTATAATTATTTGGTTGCACTTTTTGCTTTTATTATGGTTGTGCCTACAAAATCACGTTCCACCGAAAACAAGACTTGCATTTAGGCCCCGTTTGGCCAATCACGCTGCAATTAGTCCTCTCAAATACATCTCAAAGCTGCATTTGCCCATGGAAGCTAAACACCTTCATCGAACTGCTTCTAGAAGCCACCAATCCTGCGATTGGCTTCCATAAGCGGTTCCGAAACAGGCTCTTACTTGCCAAAGGTCACTTTAGGTGTCATAACTGAAAAGCTTTTTCTAGTTTCAACTTCCCAAAATTTTCTCATTGAAATTTTAAAAGCCTTCCTATATATATATATATGCGTATATGACGCTTAACATTTAGAAAGTGTTTGTCAATTTAAATATGCGGTATAATTTGGTATTTAGTGTTGAATTTCTAATCAATACCTTCATCAAGAACCAGGACTAGATCGGTATCAATGATAGTGGGTATCCGATGGGCCACCGTTATTACTGTGCACCTGCTTGTTTCTTCTCTTATTGTCTTCTGTATCACATTGTCTGTTGCGGTGTCCACTGAAGCTGTAGCCTCATCCAATACCAATATTCTCCTCCTCTGTAGTAAAACCCTAGCGAGGCATACAAGTTGTCTTTGTCCCACACTCCAATTTTCTCCATCTTCTGCAACTGCACAATGTCCCAAGATTTTAGAAAATTGAATCCAATCAATTGAAGGCCTGTTTGGAATAACTTCCCAAATGCACGTTTTGGGCCAAATGTACTTCTAGGATTAATTTCTTAAGTCCCGCTGTGCCATTGTGATTAGGACTTCTGTTTCTGCCTAAACGCAAAAGCAACAACTAATCCAGATTGGTGCTAAGAAGAATACTTTTTTTTACTTGCACTTATGTACCTGGTGCATCTAAAAGCCTTTGATCCTCCCTTACTTTATCTACAAGCTGACTTTTGTTCAGAACCTAACATACAAAGTTATTTGAGTATAAGTTGAGTTCCACAAAAAGAAAAAAAAAAGAATGCAAAACAAAATTTTCCCATTTTTACCTCCCATATTTCGTGATCTGAATGCTGTTGTAGGGGATCAAGATTTGTCCTCATAGTTCCTTGAAACAATGTTGGATCTTGTGGAATTATACTCAACCTAGACCTCAAATCTTGCAAACCAATCTTAGAAATATCTACTCCATCAATCAGAATCCTTCCTTCGGAGGGCTCCACCACTCTGAAGAGAGCTTGAATTAGAGTGGACTTTCCACTTCCCGTTCTACCCACAACACCAATATTCTTTCTCCCCGGGAAGGTGCAAGTGATTCCCTTTAGAACTCTTGGTAGAGCAGGGGCATACTGGACATTTAGGTTCTCGAGTTCAATCCTTCCGTCGGTTGGCCATTCAAGTTCTGGTCTGCAGTTTTCGATCACTAGTGGAGCTTCACTCGGTATTTTAGTGAATTGGAGAATTCTCTCCACTGAGATCATTTTGTTCTCAACGTTGCATAGGTTCCATATGACCCAAGCCTGGAGTACATTTAGGTTCAACCCATAGGTTGCTGCTAGCCCTGCCAAACCTGCGATCACATCAACTTGAGGTTCAAAATCTGAAGTACTAGTACTAGCGGATAAGAGTTTTACTAAACATTGTTTTATTTACCTATAAGAGTTAACTAGGTAGAGTTATTTGTTGTTATTTGTATTAAAAATAGAGTCTCTTAAGGGGAAAAATGGTGGCTAGGACTTAGGAGGTGAGAAGGTATTTCTTGGATGAGGATTTCAATTTTAGTTTATCTTCAAAATGAACGTTTTAGGCTCCGTTTCCGTTTGCATTGTGGATTTAGAGAAGGAAAATGAAAAGGAAAATGAGATAGAATTCTCCATGCTTAAGTTACATTAGAAATTAAAATTTTCAAAATATAATAGAAACTCGAGAAAAGAAGAGGAAAAGTGACTAAGAAAATGCAAAATTGTTGGTTTCTTACTTTACTCATTGTTTCCTATATTAAACAAGTAAAGAGAAGTGTTGTCAATGTCTTCTTTTCTCTTCCCTCTTTGAATCCATGAACCAAACAGAGCCTTAAGAAGGTGAATTCAGTGAGAAAAACTTGAACTTGAGGGATCAACTTACATTTGGACATAAACCTTATAGTTTTGCTATATATGCTTACTTGGGAATCAGTTACGGAGTTCTTCAATCAATTGGGCAAGCATTAGTTAAAAAAGAATAGGTAGAGCAGACTAGGGAAGTAGCTTACTGGGTTCAATAGCCGACCTTGGCAGGTTCGCCAAGATGACAAGAACAAAGAAGAAAACAAGGTTGAAGAGAAAATTGATCCGAACACAGAGCCATTCCATTGTGGCAGAATTGTGGAAAGCAACGCGTGAGTAGTTGTCAATGAGACTTAGAATTTTCTTGAAGAACCGTTCTTCCTGACTGAAGCAACGAATCGTCGCTGCCCCAGAAATTGATTCTGAAAAATGGTGGAGAATTGGAGCTTTTCGGATCCCAACCATCCTGGCTAGTTCTCTGGCTGTTGTAATGTAGTAAGCCTGCAAAAAGTTTTTGATGCAAAAAGGATAAGAATCATTGAAGGAAAAACATATATGAGCATATGGTTTGTTTCGTATCTAAACACCATCCTTCAGTTTGATCCTCAGGGGCTGTTTGGATGGCTGAGAACCGGTCCTCTTTTTTGTAAGTGAACCAGTTCTACGTACTCAAGTGTTTGGGAGATGTCCTTTTATTACATTGGACTTGAACCTGTTCTATGGATTGCCAGTAAGGCCCTTATTTTTGCATAGGGAATGAACAAAACATGTTTGGGTTCTCAATTTTTATATGGTTTTATGAAGACTAACGTCATGTTGGTTTAACAAAAACAAGTTGTAATAGTATTTTGGTATGAGTCATAGGACACAGACTTCTATGCAAGAAAAAAATATCTACCAAAGACTTAACTATGCTGAACCTATTATTTTGTGAATAAGATAATCCGTAGAAGAATTGAGTGTACAAATATCAAAAATATAAAAAGTTGGATAGGGAATGTATAAAACATGCTTGGGTTTGTTTGGGTTCTCATTTTTTGTATGGTTTTTATGAAGACTAACGTCATGTTGGTTTAACATAAACGTGTTTTAATAGTATTTTGGATACGAGTCATATGACAGACTTCTATGCAAGAAAAAAAAAATCTACCAAAGACTTCACTATTTAGAACGTAATATTTTGTGAATAAGATAATCGGTTCTTTCAGTTTCCAAACACCTATAGAAGAAGTGAGTGTACGAATCTAGAAATTATAGAAAAATTGGGTTAGAAATTTTAAAATGGAGTGGGTTCTTACCTGATACCATACAGAGATTGCAAGGACGGCAAAGAAGAGAAGAAAGACCTGCCAGGCAATCTGGGACATGAGGAAAATGATGCTTAATAGCTGAATAAGCGCAAATGCTAATCCCGCCAATCTATAGGGCATGTCTGTGTCCACAATGCTTTGATCTGTAGAAGACTGTAACCAAAAACAATTTTAAAAAAATCAATATATAGCTTAAACTCAGTGATATGAATGTAGAAATGCACAGAAAATGTAAAATAGTTGGAGATAACTAATACCCGGTTGAGAATTCGGCTTGAAGGTGTAGAATCAAAGAACGATAGTGGTGACCGGAAAATAGATGTGATCATGCCAAGAAAGAGACGTTGAGCTGTCTCAATTGCAATGGTCGAAAGTAAAACCGCCCTCCCCAGTATAAAGATTGAGCTTCCACAAGAGAGCAAAACGAATATGCCAATCATCTTTTTGCTACTGACCCTCCCTTTTTCTTCTGTGGCCCAGGCGATCCAGTAATTGCTGCTCATTTGAAGTCCCTGGAAGAGAACTTGGCAGAGAAGAATAAGTGGAACAAGAGCTCCTTTATATGCCGCAGTGACAAATGTTGAGTAAACATGCCATTTTACTCTACCCGTTTCCGTTTCTTCTTCCTTAGTTCTCTCTCCATTTCTGGTGACATTTTTGAATATCTCTTCTATGAGTTCAATTTGATTGCTCTGATGGGAACTACTGGCTAATGAGTTGTGTATTTTTGGAGGAGGGTTCACTTGGTTTAAAGATTTACCATGAGCAACCATTTGTCTAACTAGTTCGCTGTTGGGATCTGCGATCAGATCTTCGTACTTTCCTGACTGAACAATCCTACCGTCTTTCAGTACCTGTGGGAATATATGTATAGACGTAAGCATTAGTCTTGATGATGTTGATGAACCCCCGCCGGTGGCTTGCACCTCAAATGGGTAAATCCTAGCAAGCACTGACACTTCAAAGAAGGTAACGTGTCGTGTCGACGTGCAGTTTTTTTTAGGACTTCGTCGTGTTGACGTGCCCGTGTCGTGTCGTGTCCGTGTCCGTGTCCGTGTCCGTGTCCGTGCTTCATAGGGTAAATCTCACCACTACCCAAAATGTTTTCATATAGGTGGGTGAGAACCAGCGATATCTGGATAGTATGAGAAACTAGTTCATGTGACCGTCTGTTTATGACCCGCACTGTGATTTGAGCATCCGTGGGTCCACATTAAAACCACATTGATACAGAAGTCACATAAACCATTACACAGTTTAATCGCCACACTAAAATACTTCTTGTATAATATACGAACAGATTCTCTCAATTGAGCTACCAGTGGAATAATTATCGCATGTGACCCTCATATCATGTGACGGCCACTGTTATTTCTCTGTTACTCAGGTGGGACGCACAAGACAGTAAATACCTAAATAATAGTGGGAGTCCCACAGATGTGACAGTCACATGAGATAAACTCGGATAACTTACCATTACAAGGTCTGAACCATCTAAGAATTCTAGCTGATGAGTGACGTAAACGACCGTTTTCTCGGATAGGAGATGCATCAGACAATTCTGCAAACAAGTTACATATTCTCAGAACATTTGTCTAACCATAAAACAAAATAAAATGCATATTGACTTTAATTTACGCTATGAAGATAAGATCTGTACTTGCCTTGAACAGATGTGCCCCAGTATGTGCATCAACTGCACTGAAAGGATCATCTAGGAAATAAAGATCTGAATCACTATAAACTGCCCTTGCCAATTGAATCCTCTGCTTTTGTCCTCCACTTAAGTTAATTCCTCTCTCTCCCACCACACATAAATCTCCATCACCCCACAGTTCAATATCTTTATTTAAAGCACATGCTTCCAAAACATCCTCATAGAAAGCCTTATTTAATTCCTTGCCAAACAAGACATTGTCTCTAACAGTGCCTGTTTGGATCCAAGCACTCTGTGGGACAAATGCTTTTGAGCCATAAACCTTAATTCCTGCTCCAGAAATCCTGGGAATTTCACCAAGTATACTACAGAGAAGGCTTGATTTACCGGACCCCACCGACCCACAAATCGCAACCTTGGAACCCTTCTTGATTTTCAACTTCTCAGTGATTTTAATCATGGGTTTTCTCAAAATTGACTCACATGTTTCCCATGAGTATTCCCCGGTCTCAATTTTAATTGCAACATCGGATGCTCTTGGAGGGTAATAATCCGTCAACTTCTTTTGATCATCTTCTTTGAGGAAGTCTTGGATTCGATCAAGTGAGACCTTTGTCTGAGCAATCATGGAGATCAGCTCCGGGAGATTGTAGATGGGCTCTTGTAGAATTCGGAAAGTTGCCAGAGCTGAGAGAACTGTACCGGAGGTTAATGGTGTTTTTAACGCTATACAAGCACCAAAAGTCACAACTGAAACTAAAGTTGGTGAAGCCCAGAAGAGAAAAGCCACTGCTGAGCATGTATATAGATATCTCTTGAGCCAACTTCTCTCAGTTTCTCTAAGAAGAAGTATCTTCTTCAAGAAAGTGGATTCCCAAGAATGGAGTTTCAAGACTCTCATGCTCTTTAACGTCTCTGAAGTGGCTTTGATTCTCGAGTCTTTAGCTTCCATTATTTTGGTGTGAAACCTTTCTTGCATGTTGGCCAAAGGTGTATTGCTTGCCATAACCAAAACTGTGGCCAAAAGAGCAGCAAATGAAGGGACAACACCGAGGTTCCTGTAAAGAATCGCAAGAGCCAAACAGACTTGAACCGGAAGCAACCAAACTCCATGAACATACCAACAAAAGTCCCCGATTCGCTCCACGTCAACGGAGATGAAATTTACTACTTTGCCATTTCTCATGGTGCCGTACTTGTTGGAAAGAGATTTTTTGAATATCAACACCATAAGAGCTGCCCTGACTTGGATACCGATACGTTGAGCTCCGAAGTACCATTGTCTCTGGGTGAGCGATTCAACTGTCTTCCCGAAGAAGAAGATGAATGCTAGAACAAGCCCGTAGTGGATGCCTGAGCGGTCATGATCCGCGGTTAAGAAATTTACAAAGTTTGTGATCAGGAAAGGACCCAAGTAGGAAGCAACGGTATTGACTCCTGCAAACACAATCAAGAAAATCATGTAAATCTGATGAGTACTACCCCTACTAAAGACATACCAAAAGATGCTTTACATATTCTACTATACTATACAAACGAATAAACAAGCACGTCAAAGAATATGAACTTCCTCTTTTGCCCTTCACTACACCATAATTACCCATATATCTATCTATACATCGTAAGGATATATTGATTTGTCTGAGGGTGAATCTGTCATTTTAGACAAATAATTACATTCAAGTCAGCTTCTGAAATTTTATTTAATATAATAATGAGGTTTTAATCAACAATCTTGTGTCTAATTACATTTGGGTCAACAATTTTTGGGATATTTATTATTGATTTCAAAAAAAGTCAACAAAAGTGGCTATTTTGGTGGCTATTTAGGAATTGATCACTAATATTTACAATTTGGTCAACTTCTTCTCTCAAATGAGGTTTCAATCAACAATTTGTGTCGAATTACATTTGGGTCAATATTTTTTGGGATATTTATTATTCACTTCATAAAAAGTAAAAAAAGTGGCTATTTTAGTGGTTAATTAGGAATTGATCACTAATATTTACAATTTGCTCAACTTCTTCTCTCAAATTTAGGATTCATATATTATGTGTAATTGCATTTAGGTCAGCAAGTTTTTGGATATTTATTATTCACTTTAAAAAAGTTTTAAAAAGTGACTATTTTAGTGGCTATTTAGGAATTGGTCACTAATTTCACATTTTGGTCAACTTCTTCTCTAAAATTTAAGTTTTGGTATATTTAAAATGTCAAATAAAGTGGCTATTTTAGTAGCTATTATGAATTGGTCACTAATATTTACATTTTGGTCAACTTCTTTCCTCAAATTCAGGATTTATAGATTATATTCAAATATCAATTAAGATCTCCAAACACATTCATGCCCTTTTTTTTTTAGAGGAAATATCCTACTTGTGTCATGTATTTTTAGTGGCGCTTTATTAGGTACCTTTACTACTCATTTATAAGATAGTCAGAATTATCAACTTCTTCCGTGAGAAGAGTTTTAGATTAAATAGTTACATTTACACTTTCCTATTTAACTGTTTTAACATTTTATTATACACTTTTAACAACCACTTAACCACATGAAACGACACAATTGCTTCAACTAGTATATATATTTGTTTATACACTACGTGCAAAGCCCTTCAAGGCCAAACCCAAAGGACATGTCCATGTGGTTTAAACACTCAAATATTGGTAACCACTCCGTTATTGGGTAACACAGGGTGGACACCGTAAGGAGTCGAATTGAGGACGTCTGGATTTACAGTTTCGTCTCAAGCAGACTCCATTTCAACTGGGCTACACTGACAAGTTTACTAAAACGCGAGTTACCTGCAAGGACTGCATTTACTGCCAGGGGTCTCCAGATAGCATCGGCTACGGCTTTTTGCAGCGACGAAGCTTCAGTTTTCTGCTTTCGAAGTGATTCTTCCAATAAAGAAGATGCTTTTTCAGCCGTTTCAGACCGAGGAATCGAGGGTATATGCGGTAATTCAAGTTTTTGGATTCGACCGATCTTAAACAGGGGATTAAGCCACTGGAATGTAAGGTGGCTCCAAATTCCAGCGCTGGAAAACTCATCGGCCAGTCTACATGTACTCTCTCTCTCTTGCTGGAGTAATGGATGTTTAAAATCACTATGTTTTTTGCTACAACTAGTGCACAGAGCATTGAAACAGAGCAGTATCAAGAATGGGAATGAAGCAAAATCTGCAATGTTTGGTTCTGGAACATACTTTGGAACTTTAATTGATTTGAAATATGAGATGAGGTAAGGAGAGAGAAAAAGTAAACTCAAGATGGTGGAAAATACCCAAAAGACAATAATGACTAGAGGCCAAGTTTTGTGTTCTCTGGTATATGAATATACCACAAGTATACTAGCTAAAACCCAATCAATACATGAGAAAGCAGATTCAAATGTGATGGTTTTAGAGTTCCAAAACTCATAGAGACAAAAAGAGATGTAGAAGATGGAGATTATGAAATTGGAAAGAAGAGTAACTTTAGTGAAAACTGAAGATTTTCTTGCAGTTGCTCCATTTTTGAACCGTTTATCTCTGCCTTCTCTTCTTTGATTCAGAAGTTCTAAGAAAACCCATATCAGTAACAGCAAGAAGAACACTACATTGACAAGCTTTAAAGAGACGTCCATTTAAGTTTTAACTTCAAAGCTTAAGAAAAGCTTTACAGAACAGAGTAGTTGTAAAAAACACGTATATCAATGTCTAAATAAACTCAAACAATCAAAAAACTAGTACCCAGGTCATATAACAGAACAGGAATGGAAAAACAATGGAATTGAATAGAAAAAGTGGTACAATGATGGCCAATTTGAGTTTTGAGAGTGGACTGTGGAGTGCAGAGAAAGAACCAAGAAAGCACGTGGGGATCTGAGCTTTACACGTAGGATGGTATGTGACTCAGTGCTGTGGACTTGGATGTATGTTAGATATGTCACAATCTTTATCAGCCTACTATCCAATGGAGAAAGTATCCTTGTGGGCATGTGACATGTGAGTTGTTAAATTACAATGTATATATGGTAGGAAATTTTACTCAAAATAATTACGAAACGGCAAATTAGTGAAAAATTCCACAAAGTAATCTTTCAAAGTTTAAAGGACAAATCATCCCAATATTAAACACTATCTTAAAGACTGTAAATGCAGGTTCTTGCGACTATACCATCTCCAAGAGGCACGTCCATAAGAAGAAGAGTGAACCAATCCAATCAAGAGTTGCCCAAAACTCAAAAAATAAAATAGCATAAGATGGAAGTATGTAGAACTCAATTGTATATGTATGCCATCTCTCACATGTAACGTATATTGAAAAGAAAAGTGTTCTTTTTCTATTGAGGAACCTATCCTCTAATGAATAACACAGCCTATTTTTTTAACAAGACTGTAACTCTCAAAAGTTTTGATAAAGAATAATAATAGGTGTCATTATCCATTGGATTTTAAGTTTATATAGCATTTACACCAACCACCACTATTAAATCTCCTATAGTAAGTCAGTAACTCCACTACTAATTATACTTCCCTCAGATTAGATGATAGACTCGGTCAACTAACGACCCACTAAAATATAGACTCTCACATGTATGTCGTCATTGGGACAACAGATCCTAATTTGTCTAGGAATTATATTCTCTTCTCTGTGGGAAAAAACAAAGACATGCATGATAATATGGCTATGTTTGGATGGTGACATTGGGTATCCCATTAGTGGTACAAAAATGGTACACTCACATCTAAAATCTACACTCAATTCTACAACTAACAATTCTAACCATTGATTCTAGTGGGTCCTATGTGGGTTTTACACGGAGTCCACCAGAATTAAGGGTCAGGATGTATTGTTTGTGGATTTAGATGTATTGTTAGTGGTAATGAGTTACCCAGGTTTTGAATAACATAGTAATTCAATTAATATTGCTGGGCTATTGTCAATAATTAGGTCCAGTAATCTTTCATTTTTTTCATCACAATATTTAAGGCAAGTGCATTTAATGTAAATATGTAATAAATATTTATTATTATGGTAAGGGTAAGTCTATTGTAAAAAGTTTCTCATATGAGTAAGCGAGTTTTAACCATTGGATCAGAATCTAGCCATAAGATTCCCAAGAATCTGGAGATATATTGTCAGATTCTGATCCAATGGTTAGATTCCGATTTATTGTCAGATTCTGATCCAATGGTTAGATTCCGATTTATTGTCAGATTCTGATCCAATGGTTAAAACCCGCCTTCTCATATGAGAAACTTCTCACAATAGACTTACCTAGGTTAAAACCTGCATTCTCATATGAAAAGCTTCTCATAATAGGCTTACTACAGTCTATTGTGAGAAGCTTCTATTGTGAGAAGCTTTTCATGTGAGAAGGTGAATTTTAACCATTGGATCAGAATTTAGCCATAAGATTCCCAAGAATCTAGCCTAATAATATGTTTTTTTCCTTTTTATGGATGGCCAACCCAATGTGAATCAAAATACCACCATAGATGTTGGGAATGAGATGTCTATCATCATTGGGATTTCATGTCCCATGAAATCATGGATATATAATACCTAATCATAATTCCAGCTAAAATTATGCTCCAAACATATGAATGGTCTAAATAGGAATGAGATACCCTTTCCTGACCATGACGTGGCCTATATGTATCCATCTCTGTGTGTGTATATATAATTCTGATATCTGAAATTCAAATTTGTGATCCAAAATTTTGGCTGAGGAAATAATTTGACGTACAGAATCTTTAAGATTTTGGTAAAAAGTTTTTCATTGGTTTATTTGAGTTTAAAGATGATTCGACTTTAATTTTGATAAAAAAAAATAATAATAATACTAGGCACACTCTAAGATTCACATTGAAATCCACACTGGACAATCGTGGCCGTTGATTTCGGTGGAGTTCTTGTGGGTTCCACATGGGTCCCATGCGGATTCCACCAAAATTAACGGTCATGATTGTCCTGTGTGGATTTCAATGTGTATTTTAGAGTGTGCGTAGCACTACTAAAAAAAAAACGCCTGAATAGTAAAACTTATTTAAATCAAATCTTTATGTCACAAAATTTTACATAATTAGTTAACGGCCCGTTTGGTTCATGGATTCTTAGGGTGGATTTTGATTCCACCTTAAGATTACTAGTAATCTTAAAATTTATCCTTGTTTGGTTCATGGATTATTCATTGAATTATGGGTCCCATTGGATTTAGAATCCACCCAAAGGTGGAAAATAGGGTGGATTCTAAATCCTAGCTTGGAGGTGGTATTCTCAAATAATACTGGGATTTTGGTTTTCTAATTTCATACTACCTAAATTAACCCTTATATTTGTGGAAGGTATAAGTTAATGTCATTCCTATTATGGATAGCTTTCAAGGGTAGTTTATGTATTTAACATTATTCCTATAATCCTATTTCATTTTCCTTGACCCAACCAAACACCGGATTCTAAATCTACCTAGGATTCCACTCGTGAACCAAACACATTGCAAGGATTCGGATTCCTAGTAAATTGATTACTAGTATTATGATTCCTGGTAATTAGAATCCACCTAAAATAATCTATGAACCAAACGGGCCGTAATAGATTTTTTTTTTACATAATTAATTATGTAATATTTATTTATTATTTTTTTTAATTTTTGGTTGAGGGATATTTTACAAATAGAAAATTATTAGAGAATCTCTACAAGTAACTCTCAAAAGTTTAAAACTCCAATTGGTTTGATCATTTTCTAAAAAGGACAAAAGGAATCTAAGTCAGTGTTCACACGGTATAAATGCACGCACCATAGAAGATCTCATGTCACTGTCGCTTTCTTTCAGCCACTCACACCGTGTGAGTGGCTGTACCATATGATATCCATTTTGAAAATGTATTTTTAAACTTTAAACCTATATAATTTTTGATCTACAACTCTGTTTCTTACAAATTTTATACTGTTGGAACAGGGTCAATGAGAACTACAAAACTTGTACCATTGTTGATACCTTTTGAGCAAAAGAAAAAAACTCTTATTTTTACATGACATGTTCCAGATGAACATAATAGAATTTTCACATAATATTCGTGTATGTGTTATTGAATTTTCACGTAGTATTCACGTATGCCAAGTTGATATGTTGTGAGGAAAAAAAAAACCGAATGTACACTTTGTTTTAGTGAAATTTTACAAGAATTTTGCATTTATTTGGATTGAAAAACAATGTTTAATAATTGATTTGTTAAATTGGATTTTTTTTAACGAAATATGCATTATTTAATATGAAAGAGAAAAAAAAAAGAGTGAAATTTCACTTGGCATGCATGAATATTAAGTGAAATTTCACTAAATTTGTACATGAAGATTGAGTGAAATTTGACTTAAATTGACATTTGAGGGAATTTTTAACAAAGTAAGTATCAAATTACACCTTAAACTCTAGAGAGTTACTTCTAGCGATTTTTTGGATAATTAGTGAATTTTCACTTGACATGCTAAGTGAAATCTCACTGAACGAATACACGAATGTTAAGTTTAACTTCAAGTTTTTCAGAAAGAAGGTATGCACGGGTTCAGTGAATTTTCACTTAATATTTATGTATGCCAAATTTACATGTTTTCAGAAGAAAAAAAAATAGAAAAAGACGAATAGCAATAAAACCATTGCTACCTCATTAAGGCTTAGTTTGGCCCCCATTTTGATGTTTCTCCTTTTTTAAAGCACAATTTCATGTTAATTCATTTGGTAACTAGTTTATGAGCTTTGCAAAAATTGAACTTAGGACTTTTTTGGGGAGAGCTTTTAAAATCTCTAGAATTGAGCTTTAAAAGCTCAAGGTTGCTTTTTAGTTTCATGATGTTTATTTGAAGTGAATTTTCACTTATTAAGTGAAAGTTCACTTATTAATACATGAATATTAAGTGAAAATTCACTTTTATTTAGATGAGGGACTCATAATACCCTAAGCTAATCGCCATGAACACAAATTGGGTGAAATTTCATTTAATATTTTTCATGTATTCAGTGAAATTTCACTTAATTTTTTTTATGTATATCAAGTGAAATTTCACTTATTATTCATGTATGTAAAAATATATAAAAAAATTTTCTCAAAACATATCAACAATGGTAGTAGTTTTGTAGCTCTCGTCGACAAGATTCCAACGGTATAAAATTTGCAAAAAATGGGGTTGTAGGTCAAAAGTTATGGATGCTTAAAGTTTAAAAACGTTTTTCGAAATTAGAAATGATATGCTATACTGCTCGCACGGTGCGAGCAATCTGTAAAAGAAGCCGCGCGCGGGTCGTGCGCGTGTGGCGCGTGGGGTGACGGGGTTTGTGCATAGGATATATTATGGTGCACGCATTTATACTGTGTGAGCACCAGTTGTCAACTTTTTGTCATTTTTGTTAAGTCACTCTCTAATTTGTACTTTAGCTTAATAAATGGTGTTGTAATGTCATTTTTGGTAAATCCCCCATTTACAAAAGAGTAATGCTAGGTACACCTAAACCATACACCTAAAAAGAACACAGGTTGACGTGGATCTCCTAAAATACTCTATGTGTTTATAGATTTGGTAACTAAAGTGTATTTTAGGATATTCACATTAACACTTGTATTCTTTTTAAGTGTACTTTTTAAGGGTACATAACATTACTCTTTACAAAATTAGAAAATGAGTTGGACCTAAAAACAAAAAGTCTAAAAGTCACTAGAATCTTTTGACTAAAATTTTCTAGAATCTTTCATAGGACCAAATTGAATTTAGAGAGTAATTATAAGAAAGTAATGTTATGCTTCTTAAATTTTACATCTCAAATGCTTTTTAAATATATGTGCAATCAGTAGTGAATCCATTAGATTTTGATTGAAGAATTTTGAAGTGATCTCAAAGATGTCCAATTGTCACATCACATGTATTTGAGAAATATTTGGAATATACAATTTGAGAAACATAGCATCACTCATTATAATATGGCCTGAGGTCCATGACAACGAGGTAGGCATTTGATACAAAGTAAAAATGTAATGCTATGCTTTCCAAATTTTGAATCTCAAACGCTTCTCAAATATATGTTACAATAAATTCACTAGATTTTGATTGGACGATGAGGAAGTGGTCCTATCATTATTAAAAATATTCTCACTATCACATATATTTAAAAAGCATTTAAAATTTAAAATTTAGAAAACATAATATTGCTTAAGTAAAAAATTATAGAAATATACATTTTGATCCCTCAAATTCCAGTCAACATATAGTTAGTCACTTTGACTTTGTTAAAACTGAAATTCACCCTTAATTAATGAGATAAAATAGGAATTAGTCCTTTCAGCAGATTTCAACCATTTCGTTTGGACTATTGTACCCTTTTTACTATATTTACATTGATTTAGTTTAGAATTTAATTAGAATATTTCCAATGTAACCGATGCCTTTTTATAGGAAATATAATTAAGTCATGATTTAGGAAATTATGGACTTTCCTTCAATTGGGATTAAGTGGATTGATCCACTTTCCTTTTCAAAAAATTTCAATTCTTTCTCTCTCATTATAATTAATATATATATATATATATATAATGGTTGGCCATAATATAAGGCATCTCTTTCTCTGTCAATGTCGATCATTACAAAAATTGGATGACAAAATTGTCCACGACTCCACGTTCTCTCTCTCTATATATATATATATCGTCTTCAAGCTTTGCCATTTGGGCAGTTTGTGATTGGGAGGTCATTCAATAAAGTATTACTGTAACTTGGTTTGTGGAGGTATTGGATTTGATCCTTTTGATCGGGAGTATCAGCTAGTGGTTTTGTGGTCTCTCAATGATAGGTTGCCATGTAAGGGGTTGATAATTGATTGTTATTTTCTGGTTTCTTGTGGGGGTGTATACTTGTTTATGGAGGAGTCTTTTATCTTTCTTTTGGGGGCTGATCATTGATAAATTGTTGTGGCTTCCCATGGCTCTGTTGCTTTGCTTTTCAACTTTATTGGGTCAGTCAAGTGAGTTGAGGTGAGAAATTTTTTTTTTTTTTTGTGAGAAATTTGTATCATTAATGGTCACTGACCATAATTTTGTTTGTTTTGATGAGAAATTTGTATTATTAATGAGAAATATATGGTTTACTAATCATTATGAGAAATTTCTCACTTATGGTTAGTGTTGCATTTCAAAGTGAGAAATTTCTCATTATAGTTAGAAGTGAGACTTTCTCACGATATATACAGAATTTCGTACCATGTTATTTTGAAATTTCTCACTTATGTTATTTTAAAGTGAGAAATTTCTCACTTTTCATTCTATACTATACAAAATATATTTTTTTTTTTGTTAACTCTCTATTTCTTTCTATATATATATAACACAAATTTAGGTTTTGATTTTCAAAACCCTGATTTATGGGAGTATTTCTCTCTCTCTCTCTCTCTCTCTCTCTCTATACATATATATATATATATATATATAAATATATAATAAATATGAGGTTTGAATTTCAAAACACTAATTTATGGGAGTAGGGGTATTTTAGTCCTCAAAATAAGTGAGGGACTAATTTTTAAGTTGACTTATAAAATGGATCAATTTTTAGAAACGACTACAATAAAGGACTGAAATCTAAAGAACCCAAAAAATTATGGTGACGACCATTAGGGTTTTTTGATCATGCCAAAGGTGTAGAAGTCTGGCATGGACCAAGGTCCAAAGCTCATGAGACCGTACATATAATAATGATAGTAATTCAAAAAGAATTTTATGATCTTGATGCCCATGTCATTTACCTTGACTATCTAAACTTTGAAGAGTTGGTCTCCAGTGTCATCTATACACTGACAAATACAACTGTACACAATACACCACATCTCCACAGACAACTTGCTCGTGTTTTTATTTTTTATTTTATAGCTTTTTTGAGTATCATTATTATTTTTTGATTTCATGTATTTTTTTTTTTTTTTTTTTTAAGATCTATGCAATGAAGTTGACAATTGCACAAAAGAAAATAATTTAAAATCTCATTTTTTGATTTCATCTGTCAAAACAGATGATATTATCTGTTTTGACAAATAACATTAAGTTAAACAATCATCATTTTTCTTATTTTTGGGCCTTTGGGATGATTTTTTTTTTTTTTGGTTTTTTGTATTTCATGTATTCCTTCGAGATCTACACAATGGGCGTGAAAATTTTACAAAAAATGATACGTTGCAACCTGATTTTGAGATTTTATCTGTTTAACTGATAATATTATTTGTCTTCTACTTAAAACTATTCCAAACTTAAATGAGTGTTTGTCTATGTCTCGTATGGATCCTATAAGTGGTCTCACATAATATTGTGAAGTTGCTAATTAATGTACTAATTATGCAACTTGTCCAATTCGTTCTCACAAAGGTACTCCTAACTGACCACAAAAGTGATCTCTACCAATTAACATGTTATTTAAGTAACATAATATGATAACCACATAAACCTTAATAAACATTTAAGCACGTAAGAATTGCTAATCAAGATATTTTTCTCTTAATAAGTTTCTATGAGTAATGCTAGAGACAATTAATTGCACAATCCTTTTCACAATTCACAATTCACAATATTTAAGCAACTTTAATGTTGTGAATTGTGAAAAGGGTTATGCAATTAGTTGTGGCTCTATCGTTAGAGTGCCGGTATGGGCACATTCATTTTTTAATTAGGACACCTAATTTTAAGTTAAAAAATTAATTTTTTACCTTTTACTTTGATTAGTAAGGGCACCTCACTTATTGTACTACATATTATATTTTACAAATAAGGCGTAACTACATTTTACACCCTCCTAGTTTGTCTTTTGTGTTAATTTGGTCCTTGTAGTTTATAAAATGTCATTTTAGTCCGTGTAATTTCATAAGTGTGTCATTTTAGTCCCTCAAAACACTATTTTGTGACAAATATTTTTACTTTCAGTGACAAAACGATTTGTCATTAAATGACTTATTGGACTTATTTGCCACACTTATGAAACTACATGGACTAAAGTAACACTTTCTAAATTACAGGGACCAAACTGACATAGTTAACAAACTAGAAGGGTGTAAAATGTATTTAACCCTTGCAAATAAACTTAAACCATTCCAATTGACAAAAATCAATGCAAAATAAACTTGGACCACCCAGTTGAAACTGCTTTTATATGAAATTAATCGTTTCAACTTTGGCTTCTTTAACATAAGTCCTGCATCAGAGTTTGTAATTGCGACAACCATATTTAATCTAATACCAACATTTTGAGCCCAATAGATAAGCTCTGATTGCGAGTCAAATACCTACATATTTATAAAAAAAATACAATGTAAGAATAATTTAAATTTAATTATTAATGTATTAAAATGGTAAAATATTCACCTTATCAATAGAAAAATATGGTGTTACATCGATATCTGCACGTTGGTTTTCCATTTTATTTGGTATAGATACCAAATAATTTTCAACATCTTTTATTCTTAATTTTTTTTCGGCATATGCTGAATACAAAAATATATGGACATCATCTACTAAGGAATTCACTGTATTGAGTCAAAAAGAATAATTAAAACAATAATACTTAACTAGCAAAATGGAGTAAAATAATTGGAAAAAAATATAAAACAATAAAAGCAAAACGTGGCTGAATTGAATATTTTTTTTTTTTGATCAATCTCATCTGCTCATACAAGCAATTAGAAGTCAAACAGAACCAAATATGAAATATTACATGCCCATAACCACAACGAGAAGAGACAAACTCTGATTCTAACAGAAACAAAAGGAGATCAGATGCTAACAGACTCCATGTTCATGAAATCATTAAAATTATAACAATAAAAATACTATAAAACAATAAAAACAAAACGTGGCTGCAATGGTTTTTTCACAGTTTCACGTAAATACATATTCAAGCATTTGAGTTAGTCTACTTCTCGTGTAATATGTTTCGTTCTCAGTTATATGTACAAACTAAATTAATCACAAATCAAAATTTTGGAGAATTTACAAATTTTTTTTTTTTTTTTTCAGAGAGTCGAATTTACAAATTAATGAGGGTTTCAAGACATATGTTTTCTCTTATTTATAATAAACCCTAGAATAGTACATGGTTAGAGATTCACATAGAATGAAAAAACAAGAAGAGAAAGATCAAAAGTTAGAGAGGAATAAAAAAGAGAGATTTAGACTTACTGAATATTAGTTGAATAACAAACACAACCCTTACTTAAAAAGTAAAAAAAAAAATAAAACCTAAACTTTTTAATCGGTCCGGCTCAATGATGAACCGGGTAAGTGAACAACCCGGTGAACATCATGGGTCGACCCGGTTTTTTATGTTGGGTTATTAAATTTTGCGGGGGAAATCAAAATGTTAGGGCTGAAAAACAGATCGAAAATTTGGGGGCTCACTTTCAGTCCCTCTCTCACTCCCTCTCTGCGACCTCTCACTCTCACTCTCACTCCCTCTCTGCGATCTCTCTCTCACACTCACTCTCACCGATCTCTTGCTCTCACCGATCTCTCACTCTCACTCCCTCTCTCGGAACCCTCTCTCGGAACAGTCGCCGCCACCCCCTCCTCGCCTACACGCCGCAGCGCCGACCACCACTCCAGGTAACACTCACACCCTTCTTGCCTGGTTGTTAGAGAGAGAGAGATATGGACTCCCCTCCCATTGATGATTGCTGCCCCATCTGTTTTCAGAACTTCAACATTGCCTTCAAAACAAACTGTGGACATTGGTTTTGCGGTGCTTTCCCGTTCCATTTTTCTTGATTTTCATCTACATCCTCATTGTTTTCTGAGAAATTGCTTTTTCTTGATTTTCTTCAACATTCTAAACCCTAAACCTCTGATTGTTTTCTGAGAAAATTAGGAAAAAAAAAAGATAAAGAAAACAGAATGTCCATTTACATTTATATTTCTTTAATTAAGTAAGAATTGCTCAATTTGGTGGCCTAAGAATTCCTACATTTACATGTATTATCTTACTTGGAAAACCCTTCTGTTTTCTTTCCTTGTCACTTATTTTCTGAGCAATCAATCTCATGGAAGCCCATCAAATCTTTAACATACTTGAAATGGGGTGTTTCTATAAGCTTATTTTATGACTACCTCTTCCAGTAGGTTCAGAAAATACCATACTGTTATATCTTTAAGTTCATTCATGTTTTTTTTTTCTTAACATGTTCTTGGAAATAATGTCTTTTAAGAAGATTGCTCAGTCTTGGATGGTTGATTCGTTTTAGTCCATGACTTGTGTATTGTATTTGGCCTTACCTTTGATTTGCTGATCTTAGTGGGTAGTCTAATGGCTAACTTTGATCTTTCTTTGAGTGAGTCCTTAGGAATTTTTCGACAAAAAAAATGTAGAATTTCAAAATAAACTACTTAGGTAGGAAATGATTTTTCATTTGCTGATGTGAACACTTGAACATTTCATACAAGTAAAGCCTGTTGTCCACGAAGGTTGATCTCTAAACTGGCTTTGGAAAGGCATACCTTCACTATTCGAAGACAATGGATTGGTTCTCTTACAGTTCAATTCCAGGTGAAAAAGAGTCCACAGTAACCAATAGATAGTTCCACATTGTTTTAACAAACATAAAAATCCATAGCTATCATCCTATGTTGCTTCAAATTTAAGAAAATGTAGACTTTGTCTCCGCATGTTAGATTTGTTGCAACCCGTAACAAGTGAAAAAACAAGGGGGACGAGCACGAAGACGGGTGAAGACGAAGGGACATTGAAGAGCTACTGCAATGGAGAGGGAAGGTTCTGGGTCAATGGAAACCGAAAGTTGCAATTCAAGTAAAGGGAATAGGTCGATGTGTAGATGTTGTTCAATAGCACCGATGTGGACTTCATGGAGCTTAAAGAACCCAGGAAGGAGGTTCATTGGGTGTCGTAACTACAAGGTGATTCAAAACTTTTGAATCTTAAAAATATGTAGATGTAGACATATACTATCAATTATTTTTATTGAATTCAAATGTTTTTTGTTGCAGAATGATGCTTACTGTGGGTTTTTCCAATGGGTTGACCCACCCATATGTGCTCGAGCTACTGAAATTATTCCTCAAATGAGAAGCTCCATGTTGGAAAGCAAATATGAAACTGAAAAATTGACAGAGAAGGTTGCAAGGATTCGAAATAAGAATGCAGCATTGAAAAAAGAAAACGAAGAGATGAAAACCGAGGTGATAAGGCTTAGAGCAGACATCGTAAATCATATCGAAAGGAAGAAATTTTGGTTTCGAGTGTCCATGTTTTTGGTGTGTATTATAATTGGCGTGTTTATGTTATCCAGTGTTGGTAGAAGTGCTAAGTCTAAGAAAATGTATTTGGCGTAGTGCATGGTCAATGTTGCTGGTGTATATTGTAATGATCTTTCTGAGAATGGATGTTGGGAGTTTTCTTATAAAGTGAGTTTATTTAGACATCCTCAATCATTTGTTATTGATATTTGTATTTGGATCCTTGATTTTGTAATGTTCATATACTGCACTAAATTTTGGTCACACAGCACAAAAGACAACACACAAACTGCACATTTTTTTGCTCAAACTGCACAAAAAAATGCACACAAACTGCACAGTTTTTTGCTCAAACAGCACACAAACTGCACAAAAACTGCATAGTTTTTTGCTCAAACTGCACACAAACTGCACAGTTTTTTGCTCAAACAGCACACAAACAGCACAAAAACTGCACAGTTTTTTGCTCAAACTGCACAAAAAAAATGCACACAAACTGCACAGTTTTTTGCTCAAACAGCACACAAACTGCACAAAATTACTGCACAAACACATGGTCAACTTCTGCACAACCACAACACAAATCCTGCACCCAGTTACTGCACAAACACAGCACAACTTCTACAAAACCACAGCACAAATTCTGCACAAAATAGTTTAAAATCCTTCCATACTAGAAACATAACACATGTTCACCCAAATTATGTGCCAACATAATTTTAAAATCCTTCCATAATAGAAACATAACACATGTGCCAACATAATTTAAAAAAAAAAAATTAAAGGAAATTGAAGCTTGATGGACTTTCGGAATCATAGCTATCATCCTCTGAACTTGAACATGGAGTTGCATCTTCATTGACTTGAGAAGCTCTACACAAAGTGAAACCAAAAACAAACTCGTCAATCAATGTGAGATTTTAAAATAATAATAATAATTATTATTATAAAGCAGTAATAAAATAAATATTCATACTGATTTGCAAGCATTGGACAATTCCTTTTGTCATGGGATTGTCCAACTAAACCACAACCATGACACCGTCTTGCTGTAGCCTTCTTCGCCTTCCGTAGTGCCTTTTCTTTCCCTCCTCTAAGCCTTTTCCCACACCCTTTTGCCCTCACTTGCTTGGGTTCATTGTAAGTACGGACATTATTACAACTCATTTGAACTGTACCACAGTCTAAAATTGGAGCACTACCAACAACATGTTCCATTCTTTCACTTGCACTAGCCAAAGCGTCTTTATAAATCTTAATGGATTCTGGACTTGTTAAGGCCTTGTCAATCACCTCCAAAGAACATTGAATCAATTCACTCCGCATTAGTAGATATGATTTGTCATCAGTTATCACTGTGCCCTTGTCATTATCAACCACCACCCTAGTCTTTGCTGTTTTACTCCACCTTTTTAAGATGTAGTGTTCTGGCAGTTCTTCAAAATTGGTCATTTTGTGCAAGTATCCTAACACATGTCTACATGGTATACCTGAGCTCTCAAACAATTTGCAACTACAAGAAGCAAAACATAACTCCTTATCATAAAGAACTTCTCGTACTCTTTGAACTGACTTTCTTTGAACTTTATATACCCGGTGCTTCTCATCCTCCTTCATAAGCTCGTATCTATAGTTCAAGGACTCCCAAAGCTCATCTTGAAATTCATAAAACTTTTTAGACGTATAAATCTCAACCATTTGTAACAAATAGTCATGAAGCATCTTTACCCTTGGCTTCTCGGTTCGATCTTTATGATCGCACAACAATTCTTCATTCCGTTGCCGTAGTAGGCCCCTACCAAATTGGATCATGAAATCAACTAATGAATTTTCCTTCTTCACAAATTTCTTGAAAAATGCGTGAGAGCCTTCGGCTCTTTGACTACTTGTCATATCGGCAGAGAAAATGTGATTACAATACACAGGCACCCATTTAGACCGAATATCAAACATTGACTTCAACCAACTATTGCCATCTAACTCACTCCTCCTAATAAGATCTATCCACATTTCGTCAAACTCTTCCTTAGACTCCGAATTCCAAATACAATTGGAGAACTCATTGTAGTGCTTACTATATTTGACCGAGTCTAGCTTTTCAGAAAACTTCATCAAAATGTGCCAACTACAAAATCTATGGAATGTATCTGGAAGAGTATGGGAAATTGCTTTAGTCATTGCCGGGTCTTGATCAGTAATGATCATCTTAGGGGCATCACCAGGCATAGCCTCCAAAAATTGGTTGAATAGCCAAATAAATGAATCTGCGGTCTCGTCACTTAAAAATGCACAAGCAAAAATGATGGTTTGACCATGATTGTTAACCCCCGTTAGTGGTGCAAAAATCATACCATATCGATTGGTGTTGTATGTAGTATCGAAGACGACTACATCACCATAAAATTGATAAGCCCGTCTAGATGTCCCATCGGCCCAAAAGCAATGTTTTATCCTATGTTCATGATCTGCCTCAATTTTGTATGTGAATGATGGATTTTTCGCCTGTTCCAATTTTAAATACTCACTCAACATGTCTCCATTGTGGCCCTTTTTTTCATTACGCTTATCCCTCTGTTGATTATATAAATCTTTTTGTGTACATCCAATGTTTTCAAACCCTCCAGCTTGGACTCCGAGAAAACTAAATTGCTGATGTGCGGGTATGTTCACAAGTCCAAGTTGTTGCGTCAAACTCTTTTGGGTACTCGAAACGGATCGGTGAGATCTCAAAAAATGCTTCTTTGAAGGGGTTGCCAATGGGTGACAATGGCCCTCCAAAAATTGTGTCACTACATATACCCCTGAGTTGGATCTCACCACAGCTATTTTTGCTTTACAACCCTCTTTCACCGTTCCCCGACGCCTTTGGCTTGCAACATCCGCAACCATTATTCCCTTTCCTTGTTTAAAACATACAAACTCCTTCCTATAAACCACATCACTTCCTTCCATCTTCTTAGACACCCAACTTCGAATACTAAAGCCACAATGTTTAGCATATGCATTGTAGAACTGATAAACATCTTCTATTGTTTGAAATTGTTGGCCAATACTAGGTTTGAGATCATTAGCCACTTCAGGATTGTAAATATCACGACAACTAGAGGTGTCCCCCAATTCATCAGTTTCATAATCTGGACAGAATTCAACAGTCTCTGCCTCTTTATCCATATTGTCATTTCTGGCCGAATTCTCCACCTCCATGTTATTGTCCATAATGCCTTAAGTTAAATAATGAAAATAGTGAGAAAAATACAATCATCATTTCTAGGTTGATCTACATATATCTACTAATTTTGCTTACTAATTTGTATCTACATTGGACTTTTGATTACTAATTTTGCTTACCCATTTGCATCTATGTTGTTGTAGGAGTGTAACTAAAGTCTATTGATTGGTTTAAAATGATTAAAAATTGGAAGGGAAGAGAGTACCAATTAAGAATATGCATCTAAATTATGGAAAATTATCAGCAAACTGTTTCAATTTTGTGGGGTTAATTCCACAGTTTACAATGGCAAAAAAGCTCCTACACCCGAATGAACAATACCTCTCTGACCTCACATTATCTACATGTAATGTCTGTAAAAACACTCTAGACAATTTACACAGGGTACTATAATAATCACTAAATGAACAAAGAAAACTAAAGAAGAAAGAAAGAAAGAAAGAAAAAAAAACAACACATGAAAATCTAAACCCTCCAATTTTCCTTGTTTGATTCATGGATATGGTAAGGGAAAGTAAAAAAAGAAAAGGACATCTACAAGAAATTAAGATTTGAAAACAACCCATAATTTTAAACAACAAAAACAGGGTCACAAGAACAATTATGTATTTATTGAGTAAAAATAAAAAAGAAAAATGCTTACATTGAACCTGGAGGTCGCCGGAGCTGCGGCGTGCAGACGAGGAGGGGGCGGCGGCGACCTGATCTCGGTGAGCAGTGAGGGTTCTGAGAGAGGGAGTGAGAGTGAGAGATCGGTGAGAGTGAGGGTTCCGAGAGAGGGAGTGAGAGTGAGAGATCGGTGAGAGTGAGTGAGACGCAGAGAGGGCGTGAGAGTGAGAGTGGGAGATCGCAGAGAGGGGAGAAGGAGGAGCCCCAACTCTTTGTGAAATGATTTCAGCCCTAGTGTTATTCATTTTCCCCCCAAAACTTAATAACCCAAACTCAGAAGTGAACCGGGTCGACCCATGTTCACCGGATTGTTCACTTACCCGGTTCACTGCTGAGCGGGACCGACTTTTTAATTATATAATTTGTGAGAGACGTACTTAAAAGAAGCTGTAAGCTTAATTTTTTTTACTTAAAAAAAAAAAATACCCAAATTAAAAAATAAACTGACCCTTACCAGCAAAACTATCATTATTGAAGTTTCTGTTTATCCAAAAGATTAATTAGGCTTTAGGCTCTAGGCTTCTCTTTTGAATTTTTATTGGAGAAAGGCTCTCTCTCTCTCTCTCTCTAGCTGAGAGCAAATCTTGTCGTCTCTCTTCCATCTCGCAACTGCAATGTGGCTCCTTCAAGTTCGATTAGGCGCGCCAGAGGTACTACCATTTTTGTCATCCAAAATGCCTTCTTTTTCGAATACAAATATACACACACATATATATATATATATAAATGCATAGTTGCTGATTACATACATTACGGTCATTGTTTGTATTGTTTAATTATGATCACAGGAAACCTAGGATGTATCGTGGATCATTTGCCCTACAAACTGTTTGATTAATTGTTGTTCGTGAAACCGCCTTAATTATTTGATTAAACCACATTTTACGTGTTTGATATTCATTCATACAGAACTTGGTAAAGCTCAGTTACTAAGCACTTGATTAATTTGGAACATGTAATTTCTGCTGTACCCTCTCACAGAAGTGGATCCCAGTGCTTAGAAACTATTTTTTTTTAAAAAAAAACTATTTTTTTTTTATAATTTTTTTTATTATTATTTTTTGGGTCTCACTTTTGTGGGAGAGAACAACATGAAATAGACTCAATGAAAAGTATGAAATTAAATGGGAAAAAAAATGTTAATTCCCTTTTATCAAGTTGTCCACCTTGCTAAGAGTTTGACCCTTTCAACAACCTCTCAGCCACAAGAATTACTGAATTTTAGGAAGTAGTTAACACACATTGTTGATTACAAATAAATAAACATAGTATCTGATTACAAACAAATAAACATAGTAAAGTTCACTATGCAAATTTCTTTTCGTCTTTTTGGTTCGACGCTTATAGCAGATGCGACTTTGATGATATATCAGGACTCAGGAGTGTAACCATGAAAATTTTGTCTTTTAACTCTGTTAGCTAATTCTTAACTAATTATTGAGCACTATGTACACTATATTATATACTAACTGAGAATGGACAAATGCTTAGGATCTTGAGGTTTGGCATTCTTGAGGATCTTACCAAAAACACGCCTAAGGGAAGTTCGAGTACGTACGGGTAGCAAAATTTACAAAACTTCTATTGCACTGGAGTGTAATACTGTAACACTTCGCTATAACTACAAACATACTTAGTAGGATTAACTTTACGTTTAGCAACTATATCCCATAAACATTCGTCTTAGTAATGTCAGTTTAGCAATTACAGGTTTTGAAATATTAGTCATATAATCTATTTTTTCAGAAATTGTATATTCTTTCTATGCATTTTTGTCTGACTTATGTGCTCTTGCAACTACTGTCCAATCCAACCCTGCTATATAACTCGAGGTTATGTTCTGTACAACATCTTATGCACATATCATTCTTCTCTGTCTTTTTCTTGGTAAATCGTGGTTGATCTCCGTGTATTCTATAGCACATCAGCAGCTTCAACTTGATGGTTGCTGTTGGTTGATCTTCTTAAGAATTCCATTACCAACTTCGAGAAAGCTGAAGAACTGTCCTTGCGCAACTCATCTGGGGATTTATGCTCAACAACCTTGCCTGCATCAATTAGATGGTAGTGGTAAGCAATTCAATTGCATTTTGAGGATTTAATAATAATTGATCGTAGTTCCTATTAATATTTGGTTGCGCCTTTGGCTTTTATTCGGGTTGTGCCTACAAAATCATGTTCCATTGAAAACAAGGCTTGCATTTAGGCCTCGTTTGGCCAATCACGATTTTATGCAATTGGTCCTCTCAAATACATAACAAAGCTGCATTTGCCAATGGAAGCTAAGCACCTCCTTCGAACTGCTTCTAAGCAGTTCCGAAAAAGGCTCTTACTTGGCAAAGGTTACTCTAGAAGTCACAACTGAAAGGCTTTTTCTAGTTTCAACTTCCAATATTTTTCTCATTGAAATTTTAGAACCCTTCCAATATATGCACAAAGCTTATTATTTAGACAATGTTTGTCAATTTTAATATGCAATATAATTTGGTGGTGGTTGAATTTAATCATACCTTCATCAAGAACCAAAACTAGGCCAATATCAATGACGGTGGGTATCCGGTGGGCCACCGTTATTACTGTGCACCTACTTGTTTCTTCTCTTATTGTCTTTTGTATCACATTGTCTATTGCTGTGTCCACTGAAGCGGTAGCCTCATCCAATACCAATATTCTCCTCCTCTATAGTAAAACCCGAGCCAGGCATACGAGTTGCCTTTGTCCCACACTCCAATTTTCTCCATCTTTCGCAACTGCACAATGTCCCAATTTTTTAGAATAGTAGATCCAATCATTTTAAGGGTCTGCTTGGAATCACTTCCCAAACTCATGTTTTGGCCCAAACGTGCGGCTAGGATTAATTTTAGGAAGCACTTTAGAGCCCCAAAGTCCGTTTTGGCTGAAGCATGTCCAAAGGTGCTTCAGCCCAACGTGATACGAGAACTAGATCATTTTATGTTTTTTCTAAATTTTTGTTGTGCCCTTTTGTTAGTGCTTCTATCTACACACAAAAGCAATAACTAATCCAAACGGGTCCTAAGAATTCTTTAGTGTTTTTTTTCTGTGCTTACGTACCTGGTGCATCTAGAAGCCTCTGATCCTCCCTTACTTTATCTGCAAGTTGACATTTGTTCAGAGCCTGATATACAAAGTCATTTGAGTATAAGTTGAGTTCCACAAAAAGAAAAAAAAAATGAAAACAAAATTTTCCCATTCTTGCCTCCCATATCTCTTAATCTGAATGCTGTTGTAGGGGATCAAGATTTGTCCTCAAGGTTCCCTGGAACAATGTTGGATCTTGTGGAATTATACTCAACCTAGACCTCAAATCTTGCAAACCAATCTTAGAAATATCTACTCCATTAATCAGAATCCTTCCTTCTAAGGGCTCCACCACTCTGAAGAGAGCTTGAATTAGAGTGGGTTTTCCACTTCCCGTTCTCCCCACAACACCAATTTTCTTTCTCCCCTGGAAGGTGCATTGATTCCTTGTAGAACACTTGGTAGAGCAGGGGCACATTGGATAACTAGTTTCTTGAGTTCAATTCTTCCATCGGTTGGCCATTCAAGTTCTAGTCTACAGTTGTCAATCACTAGTGGATCTTTACTTGGTATTTTAGTGAATTGGAGAATTCTCTCCACTGAGATCATTTTGTTCTCAACGTTGCATAGGTTCCATATGACCCAAGCGTGGAGTACATTTAGGTTCAACCCATAGGTAGCTGCTAGCCTTGCCAAACCTGCGATCACATCAACTTGAGATTCAAAATCTGAAGTACTAGTACTAGCGGATAAGAGTTATTACTAAACATTGTTTTATTGACCTATAAGAGTTTACTAGGTAGAGTTAATTGTTGTTATTTGTATTAAAAATAGAGTTTCTTAGGGGAAAAAATGGTGGTTAGGACCTGGGAGGTGAGAAGGTATTTCTTGGATGAGGAATTCAATTTTAGTTTATCTTCAAAATGGATATTTCAGGCTCCGTTTGCATTGTGGATTTAGAGAAGGAAAAAGAAAAGGAAAACGAGATAGAAAAAAATTTCCATGGTTTTTTTTTTCTTGATGCATAAGTTACATTAGACCTGTAAATGTACCCGTGCGAAAGAGTGATAAGATTGTAGTGTCTAGAACGGTTAGAGGGAGGGGCAGACCTAGACTGACCTGGGAGTATGTAGTGCAACAAGATATGAATTTATATAATTTAAGTGAGCGTATACCTCTTGATCGTGCAGAATGAAGAAAAAGGATTCATACAGTCGACCCCAACTGATTGGGACACAAGGCTCGGTTTGGTTTGGTTTGGTTATGCTTAAGTTACATTAGAAATTAAAATTCAAAATATAATAGAAACTAGAGAAAAGAAGCGGAAAAGTGAAAGAAAATTCAAAATTGTTGATTTCTTACTTTACTTACAGTTTTCCATATTAAAAAAGTACAAAAGAAGTGTTTTCAACGTTTACTTTTCCTTTCCCTCTCTAAATTCATGAACCGAACAGAGCCTTATGAAGCTAAACTCATTGAGAAAAACTTGAACTTGAGGGATCAACTTACATTTGGATGTAAACCTTATATTTTTTTGCTATATATGCTTACTTGGGAATCAAATTGGGCAACCATTAGTTAAAAAAAGAATAGGTAGAGCAGAGTAGAGAAGTAGCTTACTTGGGTCAATTGCTGACCTTGGCAGGTTCACCAAGATAACAAGAACAAGGAAGAAAACAAGGTTGAAGAGAAAATTGATCCGAACACAGAGCCACTCCATTGTGGCAGAATTGTGGAAAGCAACACGAGTGTAGTCGTCAATGAGACTTAGAATTTTCTTGAAGAACCATTCTTCCTGACTAAAGCAACGAATCATTGCTGCCCCAGAAATTGATTCTGAAAAATGGTGGAGAATTGGAGCTTTTCGGATCCCAACCATCCTGGCTAGTTCTCTGGCTGTTGTAATGTAGTAAGCCTGCAAAAAGAATTTGAAGCATAAAGGATAAGAATCATCAATGGAAAAACATGTCTGCATGTGGCATGTTTTGCATCTAAACACCATCCTTCAGTTTGATCCTTAGGGGCTGCTTGGAAGGCTGAGAATCACTCCTCTTGTTCGTAAGTGAACCAGTTCTACATATTTAAGTGTTTGGGAGATGACCTTTAAATACATTGGACTTGATCCGGTTTTATGGATTCCCAGTAAGGCCCTTAGTTTTATAGAGAATGTATGAAACATGTTTGAGTTCTCATTTTTTAATAGTATTTTGGATATGAATCATATGACAGAGACTCTAATCAAGGGAAGAAAATCTAACAAATACTTCACAATTTAGAACGTAATATTTTGTGAATAAGATAATCGGTTCTTTCAGTTTCCAAACACCTATAGAAGAATTGAGTGTACAAATCTAGAAATTATAGAAAAATTGGGTTAGAAATTTTTAAATGGAGTGGGTTCTTACCTGATACCATACAGAGATTGCAAGGACGGCGAAGAAGAGAAGAAAGACCTGCCAGGCAATCTGGGACATGAGGAAAATGATACTTAATAGCTGAATAAGTGCAAATGCTAATCCAGCCAATCTGTAAGGCATGTCTGTGTCCACTATGCTTTGATCTGTAGAAGACTGAAACCAAAAAAAAAAATTGAAAAAAAAATCAAAATATTGCTTGAACTTAGTGAGATGAATGTAGAAAGAACACAACAAATGTACAATAGTTGGAGATAACTAATACCCGGTTGAGAATTCGGCTTGAAGGTGTAGAATCAAAGAACGATAATGGTGCCCGGAAAATTGATGTGATCATGCCGAGGAAGAGACGCTGAGCTGTCTCAATCGCTATGGTCGAAAGCAAAACTGCCCTCCCCAGTATAAAGATTGAGCTTCCACCAGAGAGCAAAACGAATATCCCAATCATCTTTTTGCTACTTACCCTCCCTTTTTCTTCCGTTGCCCAGGCAATCCAGTAACTGCTGCTCATTTGAAGTCCCTGGAAGAGAACTTGGCAGAGAAGAATAAGTGGAACAAGAGCTCCTTTGTATGCCGCAGTGACAAAGGTTGAGTAAACTTGCCATTTTACTCTAGCAGTTTCCGTTTCTTCTTCCCGAGTTCTCTCTCCATTTCTGGTGACATTTTTTAATCTCTCTTGTGCGAGTTCAATTTGATTGCTCTGATGGGAACTATTGGCTAATGAGTTGTGTATTTTAGGACGAGGGTTCACTTGGTTTAAAGATTTACCATGAGCAACCATTTGTGTAACTAGTTCGCTGTTGGGATCTGCGATCAGAACTTCATACTTTCCTGACTGAACAATCCTACCTGTGGGAATGTATGTATAGATGTAAGCGTTACTCTTGGTGATGTTGAGGAACCCCGCTGGTGGCTTGTACCTCAAATGGGTAAATCTTAGGAAGCACCGACACTTCAAAGAAGGTAATGTGTTGCGTCAACGTGCAGTTTTTTTAGGAGTTTGTAGTGTCGACGTGCCCGTGTCGTGTTCGTGTCGGTGTGTCCATTTCCGTGCTTCATAGGGTAAATCTCACTACTACCCAAAATGTTTTCATATAGGTGGGTGAGAACCAACGATATCTGGATAGTACATGTGACCGTCTGCGTTTATAACCCGCACTGTGATTTGAGCTTCTGTGGGTCCACGTTTAACCCACATTGATACAGAAGTCACAGCGACCGTCACACATTTTAATCGCCACACTAAAAAACTTCTCGTATAATATATGCACAGATTCTCTCAATTGAGCTACCAGTTGAATAATTATCGCATGTGACCCTCATATCATGTCACGGCCACTATTATTTCTCTGTTATTGTGCAACTCGGGTGGGATGCAAAAGATAGTAAATACTTAAATAATAGTGGGAGTCACGCAGATGTGGCAGTCACATGAGATAAACTCGAATAACTTACCATTACAAGGTCTGAACCATCTAAGACTTCAAGCTGATGAGTGACATAAATGACCGTTTTCTCGGATAGGAGATGCATAAGACAATTCTGCAAACAAGTTACATATTCTCAGAACATTTGTCTAAACATAAAACCGAATAAAATGCATATTGATGTTTATTTACGCTATGAAGATAAGATCTGTACTTGCCTTGAACAGATGTGCCCCAGTGTGTGCATCAACAACACTGAAAGGATCATCTAGGAAATAAAGATCTGAATCACTGTAAACTGCCCTTGCCAATTGAATCCTCTGCTTTTGTCCTCCACTAAATTAATTCCTCTCTCCCCCACAGTTCAATATCTTTGTTTAAAGCACATGCTTCCAAATATCTTCATAGAAAGCCTTATTTAATTCCTTGCCAAACAAGACATTGTCTCTAACTTTACCTGTTTGGATCCAAGCATTCTGTGGGACAAATGCTTTTGAGCCATAAACCTTAATTCCTGCCCAGAAATCCTAGGAATTTCACCAAGTATATTGCACAGAAGGCTTGATTTACCGGACCCCACTGACCCACAAATCGCAACCTTGGAACCCTTCTTGATTTTCAACTTCTTAGTGATTTTAATCATGGGTTTTCTAAAAATTGAATCACACGTTTCCCATGAATATTCCCCGGTCTCAATTTCAATTGCTACATCGGATGTTCTTGGAGCCTGATAATCCGTCAACTTCTTTTGATCTTCTTCTTTGAGGAAGTCTTGGATTCAGTCAAGCAAGACCTTCGTCTGAGCAATCGTGGAGATCGGCTCCGGGAGATTGTAGATGGGCTCTTGTAGAATTTGGAAAGTTGCCAGAGCTGAGAGAGCTGTACCAGATGTTAATGGTGTTTTTAACGCTATACAAGCACCAAAAATCACAACTGAAACTAAAGAAAAGCCACTGCTGAGCATGTATATAGATATCTCTTGAGCCAACTTCTCTCAGTTTCTCTAAGAAGAAGTATCTTCTTCAAGAAAGTGGATTCCCAAGAGTGGAGTTTCAAGACTCTCATGCTCTTTAAAGTCTCTGAAGTGGCTTTGATTCTCGAGTCTTTAGCTTCCATTATTTTGGTGTGAATCCTTTCTTGCATGTTGGCCAAAGGTGTATTGCTTGCCATAACCAAAACTGTGGCTTAAAGTGCAGCAAATGAAGAGGCAGCAATGAGGTTCCTGTAACGAATCACAAGAGCCAAACAGACCTGAACCAGAAGAAACCAAACTCCATGAACATACCAACAGAAGTCCCCGATTCGCTCCACGTCCGCGGAGATAAAATTTACTACTTTGCCATTTCTTTTGGTGCCGCACTTATTGGAAAGAGATTTTTTTGAATATCAACACCAAGAGAGCTGCCCTGACTTGGATACCGATACGTTGAGCTCCGAAGTACCATTGTCTCCGATTGAGCGATTCAACTGTCTTCCCGAAGAAGAAGATGAATGTTAGAACGAGCCCGTAGTGGATGTCTGAGCGGTCATGATCCACGATTAAGAAATTTACAAAGTTTGTGATCAAGAAAGGACCCAAGTAGGAAGCAAAGGTATTGACTCCTGCAAACGAAATCAAGAAAATCATGTAAAAGGTGATATGAGTACCAACCCCTACTAAAGACATACCAAAAGATGCTTTACATATATATATATATATATATATATTTTTATTGAGTAATGTTAGGTACACCTGAAACATACACCTAAAAAGAACACAAGCTGATATAGATCACCTAAAATACTCCATGTGTTCATATATTTGGTAACTAAAGAATATTTTAGGAGATTCACGCCATCTTGTGTCCTTTTTAGGTGTATGTTTTAGGTGTACCTAGCATTACTCAAACATATATATATATATATGTACGTAAAGCATCTTTTGGTATGACTTTAGTAGGGGTTGGTACTCATCACCTTTTACATGATTTTCTTGATTGTGTTTGCAGGAGTCAATAGTGTTGCTTCCTACTTGGGTCCTTTCTTGATCATATTGTAAATTTCTTAACCGCGGATCATGACCGCTTAGGCATCCACTACGGGCTCGTTCTAGCATTCATCTTCTTCTTCGGGAAGACTGTTGAATCGCTCACTCACAGACAATGGTACGTCGGAGCTCAATGTATCGGTATCCAAGTCAGGCACCTCTCATGGTGTTGATATTAAAAAAAAAAATCTCTTTTCAATAAGTACGGTACCTTGAGATATGGCAAAGTAGTAAATTTTATCTCCGTGGACATGGAGTTTGGTTGCTTCCGGTTCAGGTCTGTTGGCTCTTGTGATTCGTTTACAGGAACCTCAGTGCTGCCCCTTCATTTGCTGCTCTTTTGGCCATAGTTTTGGTTATGGCAAGCAATACACCTTTGGCCAACATGCTAGAAAGGCTTCACACCAAAATAATGGAAGCTAAAGACTCGAGAATCAAAGCCACTTCAGAGACTTTAAAGAGCACGAGAGTCTTGAAACTCCACTTTCTCGAAGAAGATACTTCTTCTTAGAGAAACTGAGAGAAGTTGGCTCAAGAGATATCTATATACATGCTCAGCAGTGGCTTTTCTCTTCTGGGCTTCACCAACTTTGGTTTCAGTTGCAACTTTTGGTGCTTCTATAGCATTAAAAACACCATTAACGTCCGGTACAATTCTCTCAGTTCTGGCAACTTTCTGAATTCTACAAGAGCCCATCTGTAATCTCCTGGAGCTGATTTCCATGATTGCTCAGACGAAGGTCTCACTTGATCGAATCCAAGACTTCCTCAAAGAAGATCAAAAGAAGTTGACGGATTATCAAACTCCAAGTTCATCCGATGTAGCAATTGAAATTGAGACCGGGGAATATTCATGGGAAACGTGTGAGTCGATTTTGAGAAAACCCATGATTAAAATCACGAAGAAGTTGAAAATAAAGAAGGGTTCCAAGGTTGCGATTTGTGGGTTGGTGGGGTCCGGAAATCAAGCCTTCAGTGCAGTATACTTAGTGAAATTCCTAGGATTTCTGGGCAGGAATTAAGGTTTGTGGCTCAAAAGCATTTGTCCCACAGATTGCTTGGATCTGAGACAGTGTCTTGTTTTGCACGGAATTAAATAATGCTTTCTATGAGGATGTTTTTGAAGCATGTGCTTTAAACAAAGATATTGAACTGTGGGATGACGGAGATTTATGTAAGTGGAGGACAAAAGCAGAGGATTCAATTGGCAAGGGCAGTTTACAGTGATGCAGATTTCTCTCTCCATTTTACTCTACAAGATTCCGTTTCATCTCCCCGAGATCTCTCCATTTCTGGCGACTTTTTTGAATATCTCTTGTGCGAGTTCAATTTGATTGCTCTGATGGGAACTATTGGCTAATGAGTTGTGTATTTTAGGAGGAGGGTTCACTTGGTTTAAAGATTTACCATGAGCAACCATTTGTCTAACTAGTTCGCTGTTGGGATCTGCTATCAGATCTTCGTACTTTCCTGACTGAACAATCCTACCTGTGGGAATGTATGTATAGACGTAAGCATTTGTCTTGGTGATGTTGAGGAACCCCGCTGGTGGCTTGCACCTCAAATGGGTAAATCCTAGGAAGCACCGACATTTCAAAGAAGGTAGTATGCAAGCCGTTCAAGGCCAGACCCAAAGGAGATGACCCTGTAGGTTAAACACTCGAATATTGGTAACCACACCATTATAGGGTAACACAGGATGGACACTGTAAGGAGTCGAACTCAGGACTCGAGTTACCTGCAAGGACTGCATTTACTGCCAGGGGTCTCCAGATAGCATTGGCTATGGCTTTTTGCAGCGACGAAGCTTCAGTTTTCTGCTTTCGAAGTGATTCTTCCAACAAAGAAGATGCTTTTTCAGCTGTTTCAGACCAAGGAATCGAGGGGATATGCGGTAATTCAAGTTTTTGGATTCGACCGTTAAACAGGGGATTAAGCCACTGGAATGTAAGGTGGCTCCAAATTCCAGCGCTGGAAAACTCATTGGCCTGTCTACATGTACTTTCTCTCTCTTGCTGGAGTAATGGATGTTTAAAATCACTATGTTTCTTGCTACAACTTGTACACCGAGCATTGAAACAGAGCAGTATCAAGAATGGGAATGAAGAAAATCTGCAATGTTTGGTTCTGGAACATACTTTGGAACTTTAATGGATTTGAAATATGAGATGAGTTAAGGAGAGAGGAAAAGTAAATTAAAGATGGTCGAAAATACCCAAAAGACAATAATGACTAGAGGCCAAGTTTTGTGTTTTCTGTTATATGAATTGATGGTTTTAGAGTTCCAAAACTCAGAGAGACAAAAAGAGATGTAGAAGATGGAGATTATGCAGTTGGAAAGAAGAGTAACTTTAGTGAAAACTGAAGAATTTCTCGCAGTTGCTCCATTCAGAAGTTCTAAGAAAACCCATATCAGTAACAGTATGAAGAACACTACATTGACAAGCTTTAAAGAGACATCCATTTAAGTTTTAACTTCAAAGCTTAAGAAAAGCTTTACAAAACAGAGTAGTTGTAAAAAGCGCATATATCAATGTCTAAATAAACTCAAGCAATCAAAAGACTAGTACCCAGGTCATATAACTGAACAAGAATGGAAAAAACCAATGGAATTGAATAGAAAAAGTGGATACAATGATGGTCAATTTGAGTTTTGAGAGTGGACTGCAGTGCTGAGAAAGAACCAAGAAAGCACGTGGGGTCTGAGCGTTACACGTAGGATGGTATGTGACTCAGTGCTTTGGATTCGGATGTATGTGATATGTCACAATCTTTATCAGCCTACTATCCAATGGAGAAAGTGTCCTTATGGGCACGTGACATGTGAGTTGTTAAATAACAATGTAGGTAAGGTAGGAAATTTTACTCAAAATAATTACGAAATGGGAAAATTAGTGAAAAATTCGTCAAAGTAATCTTTCAAAGATTAAAGGACAAATTATCCCACTATTAAACACTATTCTAAAGGCTGTATTGCCTCTCCACGTGCAGGTTCAGGTTCTTGCGACTATACCATCACTAAGATAAAACCCAAGGTCAGCTTTGTATTGTCTTATTCTATGAGGCACGTGCACAGGAAGTAGAGTGAACCAATCCAATCAAGAGTTGCCCAAAACTCAAAAAATAAAATAGCATTAGATGGAAGTATGTAGAACTCAATTGTATATGTATGTCATCTCTTACATGTAACGAATATTGGAAAGAAAAGTGTTCTTTTCTATTGAGTTCATATAGCATATTACACCAACCACTATTAAATCTCCTATACTAGTCAGTAACTCCACTGCTAATTATACTTCCCTCAGACTAAATGATAGACTCAGTCAACTAACGACCCACTAAAATATACTCTCACATGCATGTCGTCATTGGGACAACAGATCCTAATTTGTCTAGGAATTATATTCTCTTCTCTGTGGGAAAAAATAAGACACATACATGATAACATGGTTACGTTTGGATGGTGACATTGGGTATCCCATTAGTGGTACAAAAATATACACTCACATCTAAAATCTACACTCAATTCTACAACTAACAATTCTAACTATTGATTCTAGTGGGTTCTATGTAGGTATCACACGGAGTTCACCGGAATCAAGGATCAGGATTTATTATTTGTGGATTTAGATGTATTGTTAGTGGTAATGAGTCAGAGCAACTCCAGCAGTAGCATTGGTTTTAACTAGTTATTGTGGCTAAAAACTATTTTAGCTATTCATTATTTAACTTTCAATTCCAACAATGCTCTTCATTTTATCTAAAGATCATATTTAACTAGATTTTGCATGGTGAGATTTGTGGCAGTTTATATTGAAAGAAAATACAAGGGTTAAGATTTGGAGAGAGAACATAGAGAGCCTTATGTGGCTAGATAAATCTAGCTAGTGATAAATAGTAATGTTAAAATGGCTAGTCATGTAGCTAGCCTTCTGGAGCTCATAAATTCCCCTCTGACTAGCTATTTTGACTGAAAAGTTAAAATAGTTAGTCTGCTGGAGATGCTCTTACACAGGTTTTGAATAGCATAGTAATTCAATTAATGTTGTCAATAATTGAGTCCAGTAATTTTTCATTTTTTTCATCACAATATTTAAGGCAAGTACATTTAATGTAAATATGTAATAAATATTTATTATTATGGTAGTAGTATCATACTTAATAATGTGTTATTTTCCTTTTTTTGGATGGCCAACTCAATGGGAATCAAAATACCACCATAGATGGTGGGAATGAGATGTCCATCATCGTTGGGATTTCATGTCCCATGGATATGTAATACCTAATCATAATTCCCGCTAAAATTATGCTCCAAACATAGGATTTGTCTAAATAGGAATGAGATACCTTTTCCCGACCATGATAACTGCCATCCAAATGTGGCTTATTTGTATCCATCTTTGTGTGTGTGTGTGTATAATTCTGATTTGAGGAAATCTGAAATTCAAATTTGTGATCCAAAATTTTGGCTGAGGAGAATTTCAGGGCTGAAATAATTCGAAGTATAGAATCTTTAAAATTTTGGTAAAAAGTTTTTTATTGGTTTATTTGAGTTTAAAGATGATTCTGACTTTTATTTTGATAAAAAGCCACTAAATAGTGAAACTTATTTAAATCAAATCCTTATGTCACAAAACTTTACATAATCAGTTATTAGAAATTTTAAATTTTTTTTTACATAATTAATTATGTAATTTTTATTTATTTTAAAATTTTTGGTTGAGGGATATTTTACAAAAGAGTAATGCTAGGTACACCTAAAACATACACCTAAAACATACACCTAAAAAGAATACAAGTTGACGGGGATCTCCTAAAATACTCCATGTGTTCATATATTTGCTAACTAAAGTGCATTTTAGGAGATCCGCATCAATTTGTGTTCTTTTTAGGTGTGCTTTTTAAGTGTACATAACATTACTCTTTACAAAATTAGAAAATGAGTTGGACCTGAAAACAAAAAGTCTAAAAGTCGCTAAAATCTTTTGACTAAAATTTTCTAGAATCTTTCATTGGACCAAATCGAATTTAGAGAGGAATTATAATAAAGTAATGTTATGCTTCCTAAATTTTACATCCCAAATGTTTTTCAAATATATGTGCAGTGGGTCCACTAGATTTTGATTGAAGAATTTTGAAGTGACCTCACAGAGGTTCAATTGCCATATGTATTTGAGAAACATTTGGAATACAAAATTTGGAAAACATGGCATTACTCGTCATAATATGGCCTGAGGTCCATGACAACGAGGTAGACATTTGATACAAAGTAAAAATAGTTATGCTATGCTTTCCAAATTTTGAATCCCAAATGCTTCTCAAATACATGTTACAATGGACCTACTAGATTTTGATTGGTGGACGAAGAAGTGGTTCTATCATTATTGAAAATAATCTCATTGTCACATGTAGTTAGGAAGCATTTGAGATTCAAAATTTGAAAAACATAGCATTACTTGAGTAAAAAATTATGGTGTCAACCATTAGGGTTTTGATCATGCCCAAGTGTAGAAGTCTATCATGGACCAAAGCTCATGAGACCGTATATATAATATTGATAATAATTCTACAAGAATCAAGTGTAGGTTGGTATATATAATTCAAGTGGCAAAGAGCTTGACATATAAGTCTCATCCAATGCATAGATTCAGAGTTCGAACCTCATCCCCTCCCCGATATAAAAAAAAGAACGGAAAAAAAAAAACTATAAAAGAATCAAGAATTTTATGATCTTGATGCCCATATCAT
Organism: Hydrangea macrophylla; assembly: GCA_033977485.1. NCBI lineage: Eukaryota > Viridiplantae > Streptophyta > Magnoliopsida > Cornales > Hydrangeaceae > Hydrangea > Hydrangea macrophylla. The sequence continues at coordinate 83,091,376 of CM066991.1, read as the reverse complement.
TTACCTTGACTATCTAAAGTCTGAAGAGTTGGTCTCGAGAGACATTTGTACAATGACAAATACAACTGTACACAAGACAGCACATCTCCACATATAACTCACTCGTGTTTTTATTAGTTTTTTTGAGAAATTTTTTTATTTTTTTTTAATTTTTTTTATTTAATGTATTTCTTGGAGATCTACGCAATGAAGTTAAAAATTGTTCGAAAGAAAGCAATTTGGAATCTCATTTTTTGATTTTATCTGTCAAAACAGATAATATTAAGTTAAACAATCATAATTTTATTATTTTTGGGCCTTAGGGATGATATATATATATATATTTTTTTGTATGTCATATATTCCTTCGAGATCTACGCAATCGGCATGAAAATTTTACAAAAAAAGGATACGTTGCAGATGATTTTGAGATTTTATCTGTCTAACAGATAATATTATCTCTTCTACAAAAAGATAAATATTATCTATTTATAGTAACGACGACAACTTTCTTAATTTTTGGGTGATTTTTTTTTTAAAAATCTATGCACCTATGGTGCCAATTTTATGAAAGGAATATATTTTTGTTATATTTATGTCAAAAAAAAAAAATTCACAGATTTTTATATTTGCTTAGTTTTTAGTTTTTCCCCCCAGTATTTTGTGGTTAATGTTGATCTCAGTTGATAGATCTCATTTTGCTGATTCCAAATCATCAAATTTTACGAAAAACAGAATTGTAGAACAAAAGTTATAGCAATTTAAAGTTGTTTAGGTATAAAAATGACCTAATAAGTTAAAGAAAAGTAGTATGAGTTTTAGCTTGGAAGAGTTTTATTTGAGGGAACTATGGCCGAAACCCACAAAAAAATTTCCCCCCAAATTGGGATGGGGGATATATTGCCCTCTTTTACAACATTTCCAGGGCCAAGGCCATAATTAATATGTAATTATGTGTGTGTATATATTTGTATAAGTCTATATAATATTAGAGGTCAGTTTGTCACTGAAGAGTTTATGATTAGGACAAGTTCTTATGATTGGGATCATTCTGATTAGCTAAGCATTTGCTGACTCAAACCCTATACGTGGGTCCAAATCTATACTACTCTTTGTCTCTCTAATATGACCATCTCTCTCCATTCTGATTCACTCTGTCTACCACAGCCGCGACTCTCTCTCTCTCTCTCTCTCTCTCTCTCTCTCATCCATCCCCCTCCTCCTCCTCCTCCCACCGATCCACCCTCTTCCTCATCCTCCTCCAGCCACCGATCGATCCTTCTCCATGAACTACCATCAATCCAGATCCATGATGATACTCATCTCTTCATACCGAGACGGTGGTGTTCATACCAAGGCGGTGGCGTTCAAACCAAAGCGGCGGCGAGAGTTCGAGGCGACGGCGACAGTTCGAGTCAAGAAAACCCCCAACGACTTCAAACCGAGGCCTTTAAACTTCGTAATCGAACAGCGCCTTTGAGGCGGCGACGATTAACATGCAAAGATCAATAAGAGTTTGTTTTTTTGCCAATTATTATAAAGATCAGTATTTATGTTTAATGTTAACGACGAATTCGTATTGTTGGATTTTTTGCCAATTATTATGAAATTTAATGTTAGCATGGTTAATTTCTTAGCCACTGATTTTTAACATGTTTACCATTTTGGGCTTACAGTTTGTTCTTAGCATGGTTCTTTGTACTGTTTGCATTGATCTCTTGCTTTTGAAATGAAAATAAGTGAAAACATTCTTTGATTATCAACCTTTCTATCATTGTGGAAGCACATAGGTGCATAGTGCTCTGTGTTTCCATTGTGTAATTGCATTCTCGAACTTTCTGACTTGAGATGTCTATGATATTGTCCAGGAGGCTCTTGAATGAAAAGGTAACATTAAGGTAAAGATTTCCTGATTTTACAATTTTATTGTTAGCATGTGGAAGTTGAGTTGGTTCATTCAATTTTGATTGGTAATGCTATGGTTTTCATTCAGTTTTTTAAAACCTTTTTTAGTTCAATATCCATGAAAAAAAATACCACCTAAAAAATTCCTTCATTTACATGAGACTTCCTCTTAGAAGCATTAAATCTCCTTGAAAAAAAAAATACAACATACAAAACTCACATCCACCTTAGCTTCCATTATTTCTTTGCTGATATTGAACTTTATTTGAAAAGTTCCCACTTTTTTGTCTTTGTTTTCACTGTTCATGCTGTAATATTTTGTTATGCGACTAGGGGTTAAACAAAAGCTAACAGAGGAGGTTATATGTCCTTTCATTTTTATTTTCGGTGAATTTTTCATTGGTAGTTTGATGCTATGTTAATTTCTCCATTTGCCTTTCCCTTTGTTCTTTTCAGAATTTGCTTTGATTCCAAATTCAGAACACATGTGCTGCTCTTTTTCCTCTTTAACAATTTATGAATTTAGTTTGGATTTTGCAGAACACAATGAGAGATCATCGACAGAATTGTTGTTTTGATGAGCTGGGTTTTAGAGTTAATACCAAATTACTGCACATTTTAGAATTTTGTTTTCTTTGCTTAGATGAGCTGGGTTGTAGTTGATGTAAAAATTATTGTTTAGATTATTATGTTATGACATAAATGGCATGTTTACAGGGTCTAATGTTGAAATAACAATGGAGACTTTGTCGATGTTGATTTTTAATTTTATTTATTTTTACAAATTTTGTACACATTATACAATTTTAGAGTTAAAATTAGTTTTCACAGCTCATTTTAGATTTAGAAACCATTTTTTTTTTTCGGGTAGTGTCCTCGGGCACGGGCAATACCTAGTATATTATATAGTAGGATTGTGTGACTAGGACACACAAAAAATATGACATGGACAAAATAAAAATGACGTGGACATATGATTTGGACAGAAAAACGGGGAAGTTCAATAGGGAGAGTGAAAATTACAGTTTTAAATCCCACATTTCACTCTTACTTGGTAAGTAACTCTCAACCAAAATTAAAAAAAAAATCCTTGCTCTCTGTCTGTCTGTCTGTCTGTCTCTCTCTCTCTCTCTCTCCATATATGACACACATAAATCACTCACATATAATATGCACGTGATATACATGGTTACATTATCCACAAGTAATCAAAATTCAAACTATAAGGTTCAACTGAATTCGTAATCTAATATTGAAAAGTTTAAATTTGCAAAAGAACTTCCTTGATCTGATCTCTATCTCACCATATATGACTGTAATACCCTGAATTTCTGGAGAGTATTAATAAATAATCTTCATTTTCTTATACTTATATAAACTTTTCTTTTCATTGGTGAGATTTAGATACCAATCGATTGCCTTTCATCCCAATCGATTGACATTCTTTCCAATCGATTGCCATTTTATCGACTAAAAGTAATGACGTGGCAACATCCCAATCAATTGCCATTCTTTCCAATTGATTGCCTTCAAATATCTGTTACCAATCGATTGACATAAGCTGAGACAAGTTTTCTTCTTTTCTTTAGCTTTGAACGTGTGGCACCCTTTCCTCTCTCTATATATATGAGCCCATTATTAGCCCTTGGGGCAGTTTTGGCAGCCTTGAGAGAGAGAGAGAGAGTTTGTATATCATATATATACACACATATATCCATATATCTATATATACACACACACACACACACACACACACACACTGCTTGGCAGCCTGGGAGAAGAAGAGAAGAAAGAAGAAGAAAAAGATAGACAGAGGAGATAGAGAGAGGCAGAGAGAAGCAGAGAAGGAGAGAGAGAGAGAGAGAGAGAGAGAGAGAGAGAGAGAGAGAGAGAGAGAGAGAGAGAGAGAGCTTTGGTGTTTTCAAGAAAACCCAACTAAACACACCCTTGGTGAGTTCTAACTCACTTGGTCCCTTTAATTTGATGTTTTACAAGTTTTTTATGAAGCTTAGATGTGTAGAATGCATATGGTGTACTTTTTTATATGTTGTTTTCATAATCTGTTGGTGAAGACGGAGTGCCAATCGATTGGCATAATTACCAATCGATTGCCATCAGTCTGGACCCAATCGATTGGATAGAATTCCAATTGATTGACATTGTTAGAAATCGATTGACATGATTTTTATCCCAATTGATTGAACCTTATCCTAATCGATTGGTATAGGCAGAACATAGATTCCTTTTCCTATTTATTATATTAAGGGTTCGATGGTTCGTTTCTCGATTCGAACTTCTGTTATGCGATTCTGGGTTGATCAGGGGTAATGTGACAACAAAGATAAAGTATTATTAAGAATAATGGATTAACGTGACGATGTGAGTGACATGTTGCTTTCTGGTATAAGTTTGATGTATCCGTTTCTTTTAATCACAGTAATCAGGCTACATGGGAATTGTCATGTGTCGATAGAAGTGCTGAGTTTAAGTAGGTTTGATAAGTTCTAGGAATGATACGTGGGAAGACGCCTGGTCATAATATGCTTTCACTTGCGGTGGACGGTTTATATCCTTAACGAGCAGTGGGCAAGACCATGTAGTCCTAAGGTAGCCAGATGATCCATGTTATATCCTTAACGAGCGGTGGATGGTTTATATCCTTAACAAATGGTGGATGGGAGGATCATTGGTATACAACGAGAAGTCGTGATAATAGATTTGATGTGCTATTGTTCAAAGCGTTGTATCCTTGACATGCGGTAGATGGTTTATGTCCTTAACTAGCGGGGGATGGACTAACGTGGTGTCCATAAATGCGGTGGATGGTTTATATCCTTAATGAGCAAATGGACAGAATGATGGTATGTCTATATATGTGAAACAATTGAGTCTGTTTTTTCTGAATTCAGTCTCTGAGTAACAAGACGATAAGGGTTGGTTAACGATGTTGAATAAAGAATAAGATATTATTATAAAAAGATTTTAACTCATGTCTTCATGAATTTGTTTTACTTCAGATAACTGGTACCTTGTTAGTTTATACTCACTCAGCTCTTAGTAAGCTAATGGCTTTTGATTGCCTGGACCTTTTTCCGTCCAGACTATCCCGTACCTTATTCTGCAGGTGGTGGATCCTACAACGATAGTAACTATCCAGGAGAAGACTACATAGAGGGTTGTTCCGCTGATGACACTTATGCCAAGGGGGATTTCAATGCTGATGTTATGCCAGCTGAAGATTTAGAGATAGTTATTACCCTTTGATTTTCTGTTTAGATGTTTTGTTATATTTGGTACTTGGACATATGTTGCTTCCAAACCTTATATACTTCCGCTGTAGCTTTTCAGTTGTAATAACTCTGATGTTGTAATATAATAGGTTTCCTTTATATTATTGTGGGTTGTTCTTTCTGTTATCTAGAAATTGCGTGGTGTGGAAGATAATGACATTCACCAATTATTCCCTATGGTTCCATAAAGGAAATTTATTTTTCTCTATTTATGCTGTTCCAGGGCGTGATAGGATTTTTGGTATCAGCGCTTTAGGTTGTGATACTGTCGTTCACTAACAAATCCACACCATTTGGTCTTAGTATTTTAAGATTGCCTTGAGATAAGATATGAGTTTAAGATAAGTTCGTCTTTCTAACGTTGGATAGTCTCTTTGCAGAATAGCATGGATCCAGATTTCATCAGTTTGTTACCGATGCTTATGGAGGGCACGTGATCCATGGGGATACAGTGGAGCCAGCTGACCCAGAGTTTTATCGTGAGCGAGTGTGCCAGATAGCTAGTCGACATTTGGAAGAAGACATATGGAGGGCACTTTATGCGACCGGGAGTAATCACCCGACACAGTTGCGTATGGATGTTTACCATTCTGCGAGAGTTGGTAGAGATATTTGTCAGGAGATATTACGGTTAGTTCGGAGTAAGCCAGAGATGGATGAGATTGAGCTGAGATCCATTTTAGCCGCCCTACCAGAGCCTGTAGCTGTACCAATACTTGTAGCCCCACCATCACCGGTACCCGATGTACCAGTTCAGGAGCCTGACCCGATTCAGGATGAGGAGGATCTAGAGCTAGAGGACGAGCATCCCGATGAGGATATTAACAGGGATGGAGAGGAGCCGATAGATGATGATGAGTCGGAGGATGATTCGGAGGAGCCAGAGTTTGAGCTAGAGGATCCAGCGCAGAACCCAAAGGCCGTAGAGGCAGACATAGGGACGTAGACAGATGTAGTAGTTGAGGACGTGGCCGATGAGGAGATCGTTATACCAGAGGCACCCATTATACATCAGATACCAACCGGACCTATTATACATATGGCAGCCATGGCCGATATGGCATTAGGATGGATAGCCAGGATGGTATCCCAGCCAGTAGGTTTCGCTATAGGAGAGGTTACGGTAGCAGGAGCTCTTGATATAGCTGATGGATTCGCAGCAGTAGCAGTCGAGGTCGCCAACCAGGCCATAGCAGACACAATGGAGGACACTGATGCAGAGGTGATAGAGGATTGGGATATTGGAGTGGAATCCGTAGATCTTGTCGCACCAGTTCAGAATGATCCACTCGAGGAGATGGATATCGACTTGGAGGATGAGGCGCCACCAGCAGGATCAGATGCTGACGACCCTTGAGTTAGGATCTACAGAGGGGTTTATGTTTTATTTTGTTAGAATATATCAGGACATGTTGTCCACCTGATTTTTGGGAGCTTGAGAGATAGCTATTTGACCATAGCTTTGTATAGTATTAGCAGTAGTAGTCATAGCATTGTAATAGCTGACCGTAGTGCTGTTTTCATTTTGTCCCATGTGGTACACAGTTTGACTAGTGTGTACTATGCGGTACATCTTTTGTTAGAGCAGTACTTTTGTTATTGATCGTATGTTTGTTTTGGTGTGTTGTTTTCTAGAACTATTATTCTTATGTTTTCTCGCCCTATCTTGTTTCGTTTCTATGAGAAGACTTTCAGTTGATAGTTATATCTCTTGTAGGCAGTACTCGTTATCAGTGTGGTAGGACCCTTGAGAAATCACCAAGCGCGTATCGGAGCATCATTCCAGAAGGAATGGATCCGTCTGGAGTTTTTGAAGCATTCATGCAACAGATGGAACATGTAGGCGATACCTACAACAATACAACTAATCAACGACCGGTCCAACCCCCAGTTGCATCGTTTCAGCAGAGGCAAATAGGGGACAAGTTGTTAGCTAATTTTCGTGGGTTACGTCTCGAGAAGTTCGATGGACTAACAGAACCATGGAAAGCCGAGCAATGGATAAGGGAAATGGAATTGATCTTTAAAGCATTGGAGTGCATCGAGCAAGAGAAGCGTCGCCTTGCTACATTCCAGCTCACCTATGCCGCCGCAGATTGGTGGGAAGCTGAATGAGCCATTATAGGAATAAATGCTGCAAGAGCAATGCCTTGGGAGACGTTCAAGGGAAGATTTTTGGAAAAGTATTTTTCGGAAGATGAAAAGGATCAACAGGAGAAGAATTTCCTGAGCTTAGTTCAAGGAGATTGGACGGTGAGAGAAAATACGACACAATTTGAGCGACTGTCTCGATTTGCCCAGCATATGATCGATACGCCGCAGAAGAAAGTGAAAAGATTTTACCAGGGACTGAATCCCCATCTTCGCCATATGACGATTGGTCACCTAAACCAGAATTTTGAAGGACTGGTCAGACTTGCTGTAAGTCTAGAGAAGGATGCATATCCAGTACAGCGACCTCAGATGAATCGACCACAACCATCAAGGAACTTCCAACAGAGGAATTTCCAGACACAACCACTGAGAAATACCCAAGGATGGAGACCTTAAAGAAATTTTCAAGGTAACAAGAGAACCTGGGAAGGAGCCAGGAAACCTCAGCAGGGTTATAATCGACCCCAGCAATATCAACAGCGGGGATCACAACCTCAAGCACTGTTAACAGCCCCACCAAACAATAGTGGATGATGTTTTAATTGTGGAAGGCCAGGACATATTGCCAAGTTCTGCACAGTTTCCAGAGTCAACCACCGGATGGGTGCTATCTGTCGAAACTGCAACAAGCCAGGACATTTGAGTAAGGATTATCGTGCACCACGAGGAGGACACTATGGGGCACAAGTTCGAGGGATTCAAGGACCCCCAGATCAGACAAGGATGAATGCTATAATCCCAGGGAAAGCAGGTTTTAATGCTAATGAGCAGCAGCATTAGAAAGGTACGCTTGTACTCTTCCATAGTCCAGTTAAAGCTTTATTTGATGTGAGACCTGCACGTTCATTTATTACTGTTAAGAGTGTGCGTCAGTTGGGTTTAGAACCCCAGATACTTGAGCCAGCCCTTAACGCTGTGTCTCCTTTGGGAGTGACTGTTAAACTGGGTAAAGTGTGTAAGGATTGTCCACTAACTTTGGGAGATAGAAATCTTTCAGCAAACTTGGTTGTTCTGTCAATGTCATAATTCGACATTATCCTAGGAATGGATTGGTTGACTAAGTACGATGCCAATTTGGACTGCCCTACTAGGACAATTGTATTTCCGATACCAGGATATTCGACGATTAAATTTCAGTGTCAGCCAACGAGTGATATGTTCTTAACAATTGGATTAGCTACAATCGGAAGTGCGAGTGCGAAACTCAAGATGGATCAGATTTCTACTGTACAAGACTTTCAGGATGTATTTCAGGATATTAAGGGACTTCCACCTAAAAGAGAAATAGCCTGTTGTGTGGAACTAGTACCTGGAACATTGCCTATTTCCAAGACTCCGTATAGGATGGCACCAACTGAGATGTTGGAACTGAAGAAGCAAGTCCAGGAACTTGAAGATTTAGGATTGTTCGTCCGAGCACACCACCTTGGGGAGCACCAGTTCTATTTGTGAAAAAGAAGGACGAAACACTTCGACTCTGCATAGATTACAGGAGTTAAACAAGGTTATAATCAAGAATAGATATCCATTACCTCGGATAGACAACCTATTCGACTAGTTGCAAGGATCAGGGATTTTCTCTAAGATCGATCTACGATTTATCATCAGTTATTAGTTCGACCAGAGGATGTGTCAAAGACTGCATTCAAGACGAGGTACATGCATTATGAATTTCTGGTTAGGCCTTTTGGATTGACGAATGCTCCAGCAGTATTCATGGACATAATCAATAAAGTATTCATACCATATCTGGATAATTCATTATAGTTTTCATCGGCGACATACTGATCTACTCGAAGATAGAGGAAGACCACAAAGAACACTTACAGATTGCATTGCAGACACTTCGAGATAATAAGTTGTATGCAAAGTTCAGTAAGTATGAATTTTGGCTACGGGAAGTCAAATTCTTGGGATATGTTATATCTCAAGATGGTATTTCAGTGGACTCATCTAAGATCGATGCAGTCTTAAGCTGAAACAGACCAACCAATGCGACAGAGATTAGAAGTTTCCTTGGTTTAGCAGGATATTACAGAAGATTTGTAGAAGGATTCGCCAAGTTAGCAGGACCTTTAACAAATTTGACAAGGAAGGAAATAAAGTACGAATGGAAAGACAAGCATGAGGGTGCATTTCAGGAGTTAAAAGAAAGATTAACTTCAGCACCGGTACTTGCGATACCTAAGAGTGCAGAAAGGTATGTGATTTACAGTGATGCCTCGCACCAAGGACTTGGTTGTGTGCTTATGCAGGACGGGAATGTCATTGCATATGGGTCAAGACAGTTGAAGGTACATGAGAAGAATTATCCGACGCATGATCTGGAATTAGCAGCAATAGTGTTTGCATTAAAGATATGGAGACACTATCTTTATGGAGAAAAGTTTGACCTATTTTCCGATCATAACAGTTTGAAGTATTTGTTCTCTCAGAAGGAGTTGAACATGTGACAACGAAGATGGATGGAGTTACTCAAGGACTATGACTTTTCGTTACAATACCATCCAGGTAAAGTGAATGTTGTAGCAGATGCTTTGAGTTGTAAACCTCGATTAGTAATCGTTGCATTGCTAATTCAAAAATGGAGAGCATTAGAAGTGTTAGCTGAATTCGAGCTTCAGCCAGTGAAACCAATGGAAAGACAATATTTTGGATGTCTTATGATACAACCGACGTTGATCAATCATATCATAGCAGCTCAAAAGACGACGGAAGATTTAAAGTTATGGTTCGCCAAGATGTCAGCTAAGGAGCCAGAGATCTGGAGTATCAGTACAGACGGAGCCTTACGATGTAAAGGTAGACTCTGTGTACCTGACGAAGAAAATCTTTGAAAAGAAATATTGGATGAAGCTCATAAATCACGGATGACGGTTCATCCAGAAAGTACAAAGATGTACAAGGATCTGAAGAGAAATTTATGGTCGAAAGGAATGAAAAGAGAGATAGTTGAGTATGTATCTCAATGTCTTACTTATAAGTAAGTAAAGGCAAAACACCAGAAGCCACTTGGACTTCTACACCCGTTACTGATTCCTCAATGGAAATGGGAATACATCACCATAGATTTTGTAGTAGGATTGCCGAAGTCACAGCAGAACCATGATGCTATTTGGGTAATCGTGGATCGACTTACAAAAATAGCATATTTTATTGCCTACAGTATGACGTATCCAGTAGAACGTTTGAGCCGGATGTATCTGCAACACGTAGTACGGTTACATGGAGTACCTATTTCTATTGTGTCAGATCGAGATTCGCCTTTTACTGCAGAATTTTGGAAGAGTCTCCAAACAGCGATGGGAACGACGTTAAACTTGAGTTCAGCTTTTCATCCGTAGACAGATGGACAGACTGAACGAGTTAATCAAGTAATGGAGGACATGTTACGCGCTTGTGTCATTGATTTTGAGAGTTCTTGGGAGACGCATTTACCTTTGATTGAGTTCGCTTATAACAACAGTTATCATTCGAGCATAGGAATGGCACCGTTCGAAGCTTTATACGGAAGACCTTGTCGATTGCCGCTTTGATGGACCGAAGTCGAAGATACTCAACTTCTTGGGCCAGAAATGGTATGAGAAACCAGTGAGAAGATTCAGATTGTACGTGAGTATATGAAGACAGCTCAGACTCGATACAAGAGTTATGTTGACAAGCGACGCAAAGACTTGGAGTTTGCTATTGGAGATCATGTGCAACTCAAGGTTTCACCCGTTCGAGGGATTGTTCGTTTTGGTCAGAAGAGAGGCAAGTTATCGCCGCGATTCATCGGACCGTTTGAGATTCTAAGAGCGTGTTGGGAACGACAATGTTAACGACAATGAGATCAACTTCGAAGATATTGAAGTCAATGACAATGTTACATTCAACAAAGGACCAGTTCGAGTTTTGGATCGAGGAATCAAGAAGCTCAGGAACAAGAAGATTCCGCTAGTCAAGGTTCAGTGGAAGCATCATGATGAAGGAGAAGCTTTGTGGGAGCTAGAGTCAGAGATGCGAGAAAAGTTTCCGTTTTTGTTTTAGTCTCGTTTGCTTTTGATTTTGAGGATGAAATCTTTTGTTGAGTGGTGGATGATGTAATACCCTGCATTTCTGGAGAGTATTAATAAATAATCTTCATTTTATTATACTTATATAAACTTTTCTTTTCATTGGTGAGATTTAGATACCAATCGATTGCCTTTCATCCCAATCGATTGACACTTTTTGGATACCAATCGATTAACATTCTTTCCAATCGATTGCCATTTTACTGACTAAAAGTAATGACGTGGCAACATCCCAATCGATTACCAATCTTTCCAATTGATTACCTTCAAATATCTGTTACAAATCGATTGACATAAGTTGAGATAAGTTTTCTTCTTTTCTTTAGCTTTGAATGTGTGGCACCCTTTCCTCTCTCTATATATATGAGCCCATTATTGGCCCTTGGGGCAGTTTTGGCAGCCTTGAGAGAGAGAGAGAGTTTGTATATCATATATATATATACGCACATATATCCATATATCTATATATCTATACACACACACTGCTTGGCAACCTAGGAGAAGAAAAGAAGAAAGAAGAAGAGAAGAAAGAAGAAGAGAAAGAGAGAGGCAGAGAGAAGCAGAGAAGGAGAAAGAGCGAGAGAGCTTTGGTGTTTTCAAGAAAACCCAACTAAACACACCCTTGGTGAGTTCTAACTCACTGATGTTTTATAAGTTTTTATGAAGCTTAGATGTGTAGAATGCATGTGGTGTACGTTTTTATATGTTGTTTTCACAATCTGTTGGTGAAGACGGAGTGCCAATCGATTGGCATAATTACCAATCGATTGCCATCAGTCTGGACCCAATCGATTGGATAGAATTCCAATCGATTGACATTCCAATCGATTGACAGTGTTAGCAATTGATTGACATGATTTTTATCCTAATTGATTGAACTTTATCCCAATCGATTGGTATAAGCAGAACATGGATTCCTTTGCCTATTTATTATATTAAGGGTTCGATGGTTCGTTTCTCGATTCGAACTTCTGTTATGCGATTCTGGGTTGATCAGGGGTAATGTGACAACAAAGATAAAGTATTATTAAGAATAATGGATTAACGTGACGACATAAGTGACATGTTGTTCTGGTATAAGTTTGATGTATCCGTTTCTTTTAAACAGAGTAGTCAGGCTACATGGGAATTGTCATGTGTCGATAGAAGTGCTGAGTTTAAGTAGGTTTGATAAGTTCTGGGAATGATATGTGGAAAGACGCCTAGTCATAATATACTTTCACATGCGGTGGATGGTTTATATCCTTAACGAGCAGTGGGTAAGACCATGTAGTCCTAAGATAGCCAGATGATCCATGTCATATCCTTAACGAGCGGTGGATGGTTTATATCCTTAACGAGCGGTGGATGGAGGATCACTGGTATACAGCGAGAAGTCGTGGCAATAAATTTGATGTGCTGTTGTTCAAGGCGTTGTATCCCTGAGATGTGGTGGATGGTTTATATCCTTAACGAGCGGGGGATGGACTAACGTGGTGTCCATAAATGCGGTAGATGGTTTATATCCTTAACGAGCAAATGGACAGAATGGTGGTATGTCTATATATGTAAAACGATTGAGTCTGTTCTTTCTGGAGAGTATGTTGAGTTCAGTCTTTGAGTAACAAGACTATAAGGGTTTGGTTAACGATGTTGAATAAAGAAGAAGATATTATTATAATAAGATTTTAACTCATGTCTTCATGAATTTGTTTTACTTCAGATAACTGGTACCTTGTTAGTTTATACTCACTTAGCTCTTAGTAAGCTGATGGTCTTTTATTGCCTGGACCTTCCCCCGTCCAGACTATCCCGTACCTTATTCTGTAGGTGATGGATCCTACAACGACAGTAACTATCCAGGAGAGGAGTACGTAGAGGGTTGTTCCACTGATGACACTTATGCCAGGGAGGATTACAATGTTGATGTGTATGCCAACTGAAGATTTAGAGATAATTATTATTCTTTGATTTTTTGTTTAGATGTTTTGTTATATTTGGTACTTGGGCATATGTTGCTTCCAAACCTTATATACTTCCGCTGTAGCTTTTCAATTGTAATAACTCTGATGTTGTAATATAATAGGTTTCCTTTATATTACTGTGAGTTGTTCTTTCTGTTATCTAGAAACTGCGTGGTGTGGAAGATAGTGACATTCACCAGTTATTCCCTATGTACCCATAAAGGAAATTTATTTTTCTCTATTTATGTTGTTCCGGGGTGTGACAATGACACCCATATATCACTCAGATATATTATGTACGTGATATACATGGTTACATAATCCACAAGTGATCAAAATTCAAACTATAAGGTTCAACTACATTCTAATCTAATACTGAAAATTTCAAAGTTGTCAAACAATCTATAGTGTTAGTTAACATAAAACTCATCCAAACCTCTTATGACCAAATTTAAATTTAGTTAGATTAAACAAACGGATTAGATATATGACCATTCAAATTGAGCTTCTGCAAATCTTAACAAAATTCTCTTGGAAATGAATTTTATTTTATTAATTTATTTGTTTTAGGGTTAACTACATTTTACCCCCCTATGGTTAGACCCATTTTCACTTTACTCCCCTTTACTTCAAAAGTGGACATTTACCTCCCTGTGGTTTTGGACTAAAGTAAAACTGTAAAGATTTCCATCAAAACGGATGAAAATTCTAAAATTAGCCAAAAATATTAACACTTAACCCCCTTTGTGAGGTTAGTTTTGGAACAAAACCCCTATGTGGGGATAATGTTTCCATTTAACCCAACTATTTAGGGCTAATTTTTAGCACCCAACTCCTTTATGAGGCTAATTTTGGGGTTAACTGCCTATGTGGAGTTAATTTTAACACTTAAACTCTCATTCGTGGTGCTAATTTTAACATTAATTCCTGTGTGGGCCTATTTTGAGAAAAATCTTTACAGTTTCACTTTAGGTCAAAACCACAGGGGAAAATGTCCACTTTTGAAGTACAGCGGGTAAAGTGAAAATAAACCTAACCACATGGGGGTAAAATGTAATTAACCCTTTTTTATTTAATGGGTCTTGGAAATTAATTCTTCATATTTGTGTGTGCAAACCCTTATTCCATACATTTCATTCAATCATGACACCCAGATTTCACACTTACTTGGTAAGTAACTCTCAACCAATCTTTTAAAAAAATAAGTAATAAAAAAAACTTCATTGATTTTTCTCTCTCTCTCTCTCTCTCTCTCTCTCTCTCTCTCTCTCTCTCTCTCTCTCACACACACACACACACACACACACACACACACACACACCATATATGACACCCATATATCACTTTCACGTGGTAAGTAACTCTCAGCCGAAATTTACAAAAATAAAAATAAAAAACGTCCTTGATTTTAGATCTCTCTCTCGCTCACCACATATGACACCCATATATGACCCCCATAAATCCTAGATTTCTCTCTCTCTCTCTCTCTCTCTCAACTAATTTTGAAATTTTAAGAAAAAAATGCTTTTAATAGATTAATATATTGCTTCTTACACTTTTTTGGTTGGAAAATTTTGTCTCAAATAATTAACTTTGAATAGTATTGCAATTTAAAATACATATACAACTCATTCTACTGTCTACCATTACCGAGGAAAGGATAATAGAATAGAAGAATAATTTCTTTACTATTTGGTTTATAAACTAGATAGTTTTTTTTTTCTTTTCAAAAGAGTGAACAAGAAAAGGAAGAGAAGTGACATCTAATTTATTAAAAACAATTCTTTTATTTTCAGGAACAAGTCCCTTCACACAACAAATCTCATGAAAACGAGTACACAAATTGATGCAGACCATAGGAAATAAATAATTTAGGAAAAATTGAACCCAAAAAAACCAACATTGATTTAGGAATTTGCTTTAGTTTAGGAATTTGTTCAGTTTTTGTTGACTCTCTTAATTTTCATCTATTGGTCTCTCTCTCTCTCTCTCTCTCTCTCTCTCTCTCTCTCTCTGGTGAAAACAATGGAAAAGATGTAGTTTTAAAAAAAGTGAAATGGAAATTATGGACTATTAGAATGTAAAGAAAACGCTAATTAAGGTGATCATTTAAAATTAACTACCTCCTCTGAGCCACACCTCATATTTTAATAATAGTTACATATGAAATTCTTGGCGGAGATATGGGACTTTCATTTCTTATGCCGCATGAGAACTTTCTTTCCAACTGTTTCAAAAGTAAATCTTGAATTTTTTTATTTGATTCTTGAATTTGGATTTTAGTCGTAGATCAATCCATAGTAGTAAAACTTGCTTAATTAGCAAAAAAAAAAAAAAAAAAACCAATTTTTATTTTTTCATAGTGCCCTCGGGCACGGGTAATTTCTAGTATGTATATATATGGGAGTTGCTATCCTACAACATGAAATGATGAAAGAAAAAAAAATAAGGAAACTCTTTTTGATAGGGAAAAAAAATTAGGAAACCAAACTACAGGGAAACAACATAAACATACAAATTAATTACTACCCTTTTTATTTGGTTTTAGAAATCAAAATTAAGAAATAATGCATAATTATAACTAATCTTATCATTATCTTATTGTTTTAAGGAAAGTAGAGAATAAGGGTGTGTTTGATAACCCAATTTTGTGGTAAAACTGAAAACTTTCAGCACTTAGTTTTTTTCAGTGAGTTTGATAATGTACCACTTAATTGGAAAAGTAACCATAAATCCACTGAAAACTTTAACTGAAAATTTTCTACTGAAAATAGTCACTGAATACAGTCTGTTTCAGTCCTTGAAACACTGTTTTCAGTATTGTAATATCAATTGCTTAAAATTTTCAGCAATTAATTTTCAATTTTATCAAACGTACCCTAAGTAAGAAACTCTTACATTGATGGGTCTGCTAGCTGTAGCTCCCTAATGTGCAGTAAAATGCACAATTAGTGGTATATGCAGTTATGGGAGAGAGGGAGAGAGCTGTGCGTATTCAAAACACTTCCAAAATCGTGGTATATGTAGTTATGGGAAATGAATCTTTAGGAGATCAGGGATAAGGGGATTAATATCCCTAAAATCAAGGGATTTCGGTTTAAGAGAGTAATGTGAGAATTTCTCACCTTTTTTTTTTTGTATATACAGTTGTGTGTATTCAAAATACTTCCAAATTCGTGTTATATACAGTTATGGGAAGCGTATTTTTAGAAGATCATTGATAATGAGATTAATATCCCTAAAATCAACGGATAATTTTCTTATTATTTAGTGAGAATTTCTCACTTAATGTGTAAAAATATTTTCTCCTTATTAAAAGAAAAACTTCTCAGTATTTTAGCATGTCTTTCTTTTGAAAATAATCATAGTTGTGTTATTTATATGCGTAATGATATTAGCAAAGGGTTTTTTTTTCGAGTTTTTAATTTTAGGTGAGAAATTTATGGTTATTTAGTGAGAATTTCTCACTTTTGTTCAAATATATACACACATACAGACAATATTTATCAAAAATTTATCATGTCTCATTGACAAAGTGAGAAATTCTCACCAAATAACCATAAATTTGATGAGAAAACACAAACAAATTTCGCACTATTATTCTCTTAGCGATCATGAAATTTTCCACATCACCAAAAAACTATAAACAAAACAAATATAATGTAGAAAAAATGAAAAGATTATAGAGATTAAACGAAAGACTCGAGTTAGTGTTCTAGCCATTGCTGTCATGCAGTCTTCTAGTCGTCGTCGTCGTCGAATCGAAAACCTTTAGTGTGAAGCCAAGCCCTAATCAAAACAATAATCATTTTTCTCAGAAAACTCCAATGTTTGAATCGAAGCTACGTGAGATTGGTTCCAAAATTGTGAGAAATTTGTACCAAAATTCTTAGATTACATAGTCGATAGTGAATCGAGCTTCTGTGTCGACGATCTTCATGAATCACCTATGAAGGAAGGTGGTAGACGTGGTGTTGCAGAGGTAGTATCGACGATCTTCTTTCTTTCTTTCCATCAACTTTTGTTTCTCTCTCTCTCTCTCTCTCTCTCTCTCTCTCTCTTTCTATGTATATATATATTTATAGTGAGTTCAAAATCCTAATTGTGGGAAGTAAATACTATATATGCGTATATATATTTACATATAATTATATACGAGTTTTTTGGTCCTCAAAATAAATTAGGGACCTATTTCTAGTTTCATTTTAAAAATGGTTCAATTTCTAGTTAGGTGTCTATATTATGACTATATACTAAGTTACCCTATATATATTTATCAAACGCTCAACTTCATTGCAACATAGTATCTTCAAAATGGCCACAGCAGGGGTGATCTCCATTATAACTAAAACACTTACATTACTTCAACAACAGTGGACAACGGTCGCCATTGCTCAGCACTTACACACCCATAAAAAATAAAAAAAAATAAAAGAAGGGAGGAGAAAGATGGCTATGCGATAACCAAATCCAAAGTACCATATCCACTCATCCAGTTCTATAGCTCCACGTCAAATCTGCAATCCTAAGGACACCAGTTTGTTTTTCAAATAGGCCAACTTTGCTTCTACCTTGTCAATATTACCAATGCACACAATAAACAAAAACTTATCATAAGTTGTTCCACACGGACACATACGGTACCGAGTTACCCTGCCAACTCACACATGAAATAATTCATAAGACACTAGCGTTTCAGCAATAGCACTAGATACGTCAACTCAAGCTCGCGCTTGCAATTCCATTCCTTTGGCGGCTCTCAAACCCTCCTCTGCCCCCCTCACAAGAGCCTCATGCTGCCGCTCTATTTCCCTAAACCTCTCTAGATGGGCTTGCCAGATTGGGGATTGAAGCCTCCCCTTCTCTGCTGTTCACGTGAACTCCTCACCGAATGGCCTATAGCCCTCGTTAACGCCCCCATGGCCTATTCGAGATGACTCTTCCAACACTGTTGATTCATTCTAGCTTCCATGTAACTGTCACGCCCCGTAATAGCAAAAATAGAGAAAATAAATTCCTTTTGGACCCGTAGGCCATGACAGTTGAAAGTCACCATATTGTCCATGAACAAAGTCTAATCATCAGAGTAATGAATCAAACCACGCATTTATAAATTCTAAGTTCGATATATATAATCAAAGTTCACTACTAAACTATTACAAACCATCAGTATCTGCAAAAGCCTAAATAAAGTATTATGGCAACATATGCCAATTACAAACTTAACTGTTACAATAATCTCTAAAATATAAACATAAACTAGCTACGACAAGCTCCAAGTCTTTCAGCTTGCGTAGTAGTCATCTCCAGTGTAGCCTCCAATATAGTAGGCTTCCTCCTCATAGCCCCTAGCCATGTACTCATCCCCTGCATACTCATAACTCTGGCCAGCTGGACGTAGGATATCTAGCAACATAAAACACCATCAGCTACAGAAACTGAATGAATGCAAATACTAACAGAGGATCTATAAATATGTAATATATAAGACGACATCATTAAAGAAAATCCTTTCATCGTTCACTTTCATGAATGCACTAACTCAATATATAACAACGAACGTTGTCCCAACCAATCCCAAGCATAACATGGACTCTTGGGTCCACATTCTGCACGTAGCTTTACCATTCCACATTTCTTACCTCGTTTACCGAACGATCCCTTTCTACCCTGGCACGTAGCCCAATACTTCTCAACCTATCCAACCTGATCACATGAAGTCCCACTTCTTTTATATGTAAACCAAATATGTAGTCCCATATCACATAATCTCTTAACTCGACACGAAGTCCCAACTCTCTGGCCAAAATGCCTTGATGTACTCTGGCCAACACGCCCCTGATACATTACGGCCAACATACCCAGTCAATACGCTCGATACATTACGGTCAACATGCCAGCTAATATGCTCGATACATTACGGCCAACACGCCCAGCCAATATGCTCCATTAGTTCTAGTCACCATGCCCTGGCCGACAAGCCCTAACACATACTGGTCTACATGTCCTAATACATACTAGCCATCCCGCCCCGCTGTATTGAACTTGACACGAAGTCCCTTCTTCACATCAACGCATTATTCCAGTCAACACACCTAAATACATTACTTGACATACAAGCCTGACACGTAGTCCTAGCTTTCCCACACATATAGCTATCTTACCCCATTCAATTCCCATACCCAACATCGAATGATCTTCGTGGTCACATTCACACGTACCATCATAAATAGCGTCACGCCCCAAAGTAGCCGAAATCAGAGGGAAATAAAAATTTCCTTTTCGGATTCGTAAGCCATGACTAGTTACATTAATTGATTGTCCTTTAAGCATTCTACACATGGTTAAAGAGTGAGAAGAAGCATAAAAACATCTATTGGTATTCCTCAATAGAACTCAAATGTCTGGGATCTAGCTATTACATCATGAGTTCCAAATAAGAGAACTATAAGGATAGTCTAGGGAGATCTATGCTGGTTGTAATACATATCTAAAACATTGCCTCGGATAAAGGACAATAAAGCATATTAAGTAATTTTAATGTAACTACATCAGAGTCCTTTACTTCAACTTGTACATCTGCTATGTCCCTTCGAGTAGACTTCATCTTGGTAGTCGTCTCCTGTGAAATCTAGACGTAATATATCTAGGGCAAAAAGAGCCGTTAGCTTTTGAAGCTAAGTGAGTTGGCCTAGCCGATCACTCCTAACACAGACAATAATATACAAGTACGACAATATCTCGAACTAAACATTTGATAAGCATGATCTTTAACAAGTATGATATGAGAATATGAGTGAGGTGGTAACGACACAATGCATCATCTATATATTTGACTTTACTCTATCACCTTGGAATTTTAGACACTACAACTGACTCATGTTACATTACCAGTGTAACACTGATAGCTTAGAATAATATGATTACGTTACTATTGTTGCCTTTGCCCGGGGCCACAATAGTAATTTTGGTTTTAAAAGAGTGTAATTTCGTTACTCTTAGGTCTTCATGACCTTGCCTAGGGAATAGAACAGTTAAAGTGCTATTGTCGCCTTCTCCTGGGGCTGCAATAGCATTAGAAGTGGTAACCACTGTGTTCCAGACTTGGTTGGGATATCTTGCTATCGTCGCCTTCGCCCGTGGCCGCAATAGCTTGTAAACCACCAAATCTTGTGACTTGACCATATTCATTCGAATGGGTACTTGAGCTATCGTCGCCTTATCCTGGCACCGTAATAGCATCATAAGTTGTAACCATTGATTCGACTGCACAACTCGGACCTCCGCGGTCGACTAAACATCTGTGACATGTATAATTAGGTCGGTCTCCTCGACTAACCATACATATGTCAACTTGACATCACGACTCGACGACGTTCACATGAGTGTTTATGCAAGTGTATGACGTATAACATAACAAGTATGAATCATAACAACAATTATCAATTACGCATGGAGTATAGTTATCTAGACATATGTTTTCATATAAACAGTTTATCTTTAACTGATGCACTCAAAATACACATAAAATATGTCCACACAAGATACATAGGATATTCATATAATATACGTGGAGTATTTCTATTATATATCAAGTGAGTTAGGACGACTCACCTCGATGCAAATTCGCGAATACAAATATAGCTTCGGTCCCTACAATTCATACAATTCACAAAATGACAATTAACATTCATTCTATTCACAAGGGTATAATGGTAATTGTGCTGGACATCGTTCTAAGTCTAACGTCATTGACTAGACTCAAATCGGAGTCTGTCATATAAAAGGCTGAGTTTCCTATATCAATGTGGGCTCTAGTAGTAAGCTGTATTTTTGACTGAGTCAGAAAGTCACTAAACTTAAGGAAATAGGTCTACACATTATTCTAGAAATTAAGAAACTGACTTTTTTCTGAGCTACAGTTTATTTATTATGAATTATCGAAGATAATTCAATATAGAAAATACAACCGATGGCACACTTAATTACATAAATAAATCTCAATATAGGAACAATACTTGAAAGTATTTATATTAAATACTAGGTATTAAAATAAACTTTCTGTATTTATCTCGTAATTTTTGGAGCTCGTTTAGTATTTAAAATAATTAAACATTGAGTAATAAATTGCGTACTTAAATAAATAAATACTGCAACTTGGTTTTATAATTTGGTAATTTATAAAACAATGATATTTGGCCTTGGGAATAATATTATAATTTTTTGGAATTTAAAATAGTCAATAGGTATTTATTACCTAATTATTATAATTTCAAACTAACCTTTATTATTTATTTGAACCTATATAAATATTAAATATAATATAAAAAATAATATTAACAATTTCAGAATATAAGAAATATTATACAATAATTTTTCAGAATTTAAAGCTAACAAGTTTTGCTTTAAAACTATTTTAAAAATAATTTATAACTTAAATAAAATATGATAACCATTTATTAAATATTTAAAATGTTTAATAAATACTATTTAATAAATACTAACCCTAATTAATTATAGCTGATAATAATTAATAAAATAAATTAACTGCATTAATAATATATTATAGAATTAAATACAATAATCATATATTTAATAACAATTAAACATAATTACTAACCAATTTGTACCGTACACACACTCAAGGAAAACACACCTAAGAATCTTGGTCACCCCTACAAATTTCCTGCGAATTGAACTTACAGTATATATAAATATATAAATATATATATACGTATGTATTTCATATTTTGGCTTAATGCTCAAACGATCATAACACTTTTATTTCTTAATGAAAAGTAGCAAACCATAAGTCAAAAATCGAATGCCTCAACGAGCCCGATCCAAATGGTCTAAGTCTAATGATCTAACTCTTAGTGGTCTATGCGATAGATGGGCAAACAGATTCGGCCTTAAGAGGATAATTGCTCCGTTGGACAACCAAACGAGGCCTAAGCTTCGGGCTACTTATAGGGGAGCTTAAGGGGGGTCATCAAGATCAGTTTGGCATGGTTTTAGGTGATATAGTGACTGTCTAAAAATCAAGCTTCGCATGAGCTTTAATGGCGGTTGGCCATGGCTAAGAGCTCGGACCTCCGTTTAGGCTACGGGGGTGGTCTGTGTACATGTGTGGGACGTACAGAGGATACATAGGGGGGATGTGGGGGGTTTTTACCTTCTTCTCGGTCCAGTCTCGGAGTCTCTCTCTCTCTCTCTAGCTCTTTCACTTCTTGTCACTCCCCAATCCGCCACGGGCAGATTAGGACACGTGTAACAATGCCACCGAGGCACGTCCCTAATGGATATAACATAAATCAAGTTTAAACTATCTTTTAAACTCGTTATAAAACTCATTAGCATGTAACCAACCCCAAGGGTAAAATGGCCATTTTAAAACTTTTGTCGAGTTTCCATCTCAAAATGTACCTTTTCAAATAAGGAACTCAATGTTGAAAACAGAGCGTGAATATGAACTTCCTAGGCCTAGTTATGTTCATTTTTATCTTGAATTTGACTATACTCTAGCACAAGAACATTCTGCCAAGAGTTGGATTAATCCAACTTTCTTTGTACTTGATCCAACTTCTTCCAGAATCAATTCTGTCAAGAGTTGGATCAATCCAACTTTCTTTGTGCTTGATCCAACTTCCTCTAGAATCATTTCTGCCAAGAGTTGGATCGATCCAACTTTTTGTAGAATGAAATTTGCTCAATTCAACTTTCTGCAGAATATATTTTGCTGCTGCTAAAACCAACTTGCTGCTAAAAACTATTTGCAAGTTTTAAATAATCTCAAAACATATGGTTTGCTACCAAAACCCAACTTAACATAAAATGAATCTCTAGGACTCATTTCTAAACCATTGCAAGTGTACTCAATCACCAAATCCGTGAGAAACTTTGTATCACAAGAGAAGAAGCCAAACATGCATCATTCTCCAACATTAAGCTTAACATGAGTAAAAATCTGTCAAAACATGACTAAACCTCCCCAACTCCTTCCATAGAAGTTTCATTTGAAATCCAATCATACCCGTAACATTTATAGTACTTAAAGAAGGTAAGAAACAAGTTTTAAACAAGATTCATGGGTTCAACAACCATCCACAAGCAATATACAAACTCTAAACATAACTTGCTCTCCCAACAAAACCACTTACAACCAAAATCCACAACTACCACCTTATAGACATGAGTTTCAACCCACCATTACAAACTTATAAACATATAAACACGATGATACTCCGCATGGATTCCCGATCACCTTATAGTCAAATCGTTGTGGTCGTCACCACCCTCCCCTTTTCCTTGAGGAAAACATCGTCTCGTCAATACGGGCTAAATAATGGTGATCGTTACTTGACATCCATTGACCCATATAAATACATAATCATGTTAACATATCACATAGAAATTTCAACAAATTTGACAAGTTAAGCTCTACTTAACACATGCTTTATCTACTAATTCAAAAATTAAGCATTTTATCATGCTCAATATTACATAAGATTCATTTAACACCCAATTTAGGATTAGAGTACTTACCTCACAAATTACACCCATTAAAGCCTAGAAACCCCAAATTTCTTGTAAATTTTGACCCTAGTTATCTCCGGTGATATTCCTATATGTAAATATCACGTATATGTATCGTCACCTCAAAGAGGGTCGTAAAAAAATGTTAACAAAACGGCTTCGGTTCGCAAAATAGTGTACCGACGGCGACGAAACGGCGAAGATGGCGGAGCTTCCTTTAGTGGCCGAATTTCCTCTTCTATAACTATATTTTCTTGTTTTGATCTAATGGAGATGATGAGTCATTCAAGAGGTGTCTACCTCTTGAGCCTCCTAACCACTTTTTGCCTATTTGCACTTGTACCCCCATTATTTCTTTAGGCTTTATTATGAAATCCCCTAAACAATTGTATTAATTACCCAATATCTAAGTGGGTATTTGTCTATGTCCCGCAAGGGTCCCAAACGTGGTCGCATATATTTTGTAAAGTTGCTAATTAACCTACTAGTTATGAATCTGGTTCCAATTCACTCTCACACGGGTACTCAAACTGGTACCATAAAAGATCACAACTAATAATAAAATATTAAAAACACTTCAACAATGTTCATTTAATCATATAAATGCAACTAAATGCAATTTATTTAATCCAGACCTCCCGTGGGTCCCACGTCATATTTATCCAATTGTGCCCTTTTATCAAGCACTTATCACGTTGGGGTAACTAGAACTTACCCAAATTATCACATGCTAATAATTATACTAATGAATGTATGCAAAGCAGATATTATCTCATTTCTCCGGGTGCGGGTATTACATTTCTCCCTCCTTTTTGAAATTTGTCCTCAAACTTTCTTACCTCAAGAATCAAACAAGTGGGGATACTTTTCTCGAATCTCATCTTCACGTTCCCAAGTCGCCTCCTCTGCCGAGTGATTACGCCATAACACCATCACTAGAGGAATGACTTTGGTTCTCAACACCTGATCTTTCCTATCTAGGATTCGAACTGGATGCTCGACATAAGTCAAGTCTTCTCGAATCATCAACTGTTCTGGAGTAATGTGGTGAGTCGAATCTGATAAGCAACGTCGCAACATAGAAACATGAAATACATTATGAATGTTAGCCAACTCTTGTGGCAATTCTAACCGATATGCAACAAGACCAACTTTATCCAAAATCATATAAGGTCCTACAAACCTCGGACTTAACTTACCCCGTTTACCAAATCGTGTTATGCCTTTCGAAGGCGATACTTTCAAGAAAACATAATCACCTACCTCGAATTCCAACGGTCTTATACCAGTATCTGCATAACTCTTATATCGACTCTGAGCTACTTTTAGCCGTTGTTTAACTAACTTGATTTTTTTGGTGGTGATTTGCACAATCTCGAGTCCCAAAAGTTGCTTTTCCCCAACTTCTGTCCAACACACCAGTGATCTACATTTCCAGCCATATAATGTCTTCTAAGGCACCATTCCAATACTCATTTGGAAGCTATTACTATAAGATAATTCCACTAATGGTAAATGGGTTTCTCAATCTAACTTGAAATCCATAACACATCCTCGAAGCATATCTTCTAGAATCTGAATAACTAGTTTGGATTGACCGTCTGCCTGAGGATGAAAAGCTATGCTAAAGTGCAAGGCTGTTCCCATTGCCTTTTGCAAACTCTCCCAAAACCTAGACACAAAACGTGTGTCCCGATCTGATACTATAGATACTAGTGTCTCATGTAATCTGATCACTTCTTTAATATAAAGCTCTGCCAACTTTGTCGGATCACGAGTCTTAATTGGCAAGACATAGGCTGACTTCATCAACCGATCAACGATCACCCAAATATTGTCATTAGAATTAGGAGACCACGGCAAACCTGTTATAAAATCCATAGTGATATGCTCCCATTTCCATTCTGGTATGTCTAACGGTTGTACTTCTTTGGAGAGTCGTTGATGTTCTATTTTCACTCGTTGACAAGTTATACACTTAGCCACAAACTCGACAACTTCCCTCTTCATACCACTCTACCAATACACTTCTTGCAAATCTCTATACATCTTGGTATTACCCGAATGCACAGAATACCTTGTGTTGTGAGCTTCTCCAAAAATCTTATTTTTTAACTCTTCAATATTAGAAACACATAAACAATTAATATACCTCAACACATTATTCTAAAAACTGAACTCTGGCCGTCTATCCTCAGGTAACTCTGTGACTATTTTCTTGAAATTTGGATCTAAAAGCTGACTTACCTTGATTTCATCAATCAAACTCGGTTATGCTATGATAGCTGCCATTAAGCCATCTTGAATTTTGGAATCACTTCAAGTTCCAATTGCTCAAATTCTTGTACTAACTTTGCTTGAGCTGTTAAAGAATAAACCAAATTTTCTGACAACTTTTGACTCAAAGCATCGGCAACCACATTAGCTTTACCCAGATTGTACTGAATCTTCAAGTCATAATCTTTCATTAATTCAAGCCATCTTCTCTGTCTCATGTTTAGCTCCCTTTGGGTAAACAAATATTTTAAACTCTTGTGATTGGTAAATATTTCACACGTTTTCCCGTATAAGTAGTGACACCAAATTGTTAATGCGAAGATTACCGCTGCCAACTCCAAATCGTGGGTTGGATAATTCTTCTCGTGTGTCCTTAACTACCTTGAAACATAAGCTATCACCTTACCCTCTTGCATTAGAACGCATCCTAGGCCTTGATGAGAAGCATCACTATATATATTAAAACCTCCAGTACTTGACGGAATATCCAATATCGGTGTTGAAGTCAACTTGTCTTTCAACTTTTGGAAACATTCTTCACATTCTTTATTCCACACAAAGGCCATATCCTTTTTCATTAACTGGGTCATTGGATTCATAATTCTAGAAAAATCTTAAACGAACTTTCTATAGTAACCGGCTAACCTCAAGAAGCTTTGAACTTTGGAAACATTTATCGGTCTTGACCAATTCATAACGGCTTCTATCTTTTGTGGGTCCACAGAAACACCATCCTTAGAGATCACATGTCCAAGAAATGTAATATTTGTCAACTAGAATTCACTTTTCTTTAACTTTCTAAATAATTGTTTTTCTTTGAGTCGTAAAACCAACCTTAAGTGTCGCTCGTGTTCCTCCCAACTTTTAGAATATATTAAGATATCATCAATAAAATAATCACAAATTCGTTTAGATAAGTCTTGAACACCCGATTTATCAAATCCATAAAAGCGGCTGGTGCATTTGTGACCCCAAATGGCATAACAAGAAATTCGTAGTGCCCGTACCAAGTTCTAAAAGTTGTCTTCTCAACATCTTCAGCTTTGACCTTTAACTGGTGATGCCCGGATCTCAAGTCAATCTTAAAAAAGACTTATGCCCCTTGCAACTGATCAAACAAATCATCAATATGTGGCAATGGATACTTGTTCTTTATAGTTACCTCGTTGATCTCTCGGTAATCGATGCACATTCGCATTGTTCCATCTTTCTTCTTCACAAATAAAATCAGTGCACCCCATGGCGATACACTTAGCCAAATAAACCCTTTATCAAGTAACTCTTGCAACTGAGTTTTCAACCCCTTCAACTCTACTGGAGCCATTCCATATGGTGCCTATGAAATCGGTTGAGTTCCCAGTATCACATCTATCCCGAATTCAATTTTCCTCTCAATCAACATGCTTGGCAAATCTTCTGGGAAAACATCTGGAAATTCCTTGACTATAGATATATCTTCTAATTTTAATTCAGTACTTCTAACATCAAGTATGCTACAATAAATGACAAGCTTTGACAATTGCCATCAAATAAGGCGGTGATACTACACCCATCGCTTGAAAAAAAATTCGTCTTGATTCGGCAATTGAATTGTTACTCTCTTGTTCTCACAATCAATAATAGCATGATTTGCAGATAGCTAGTCTATCCCTAAAATAACGTCAAAGTGTTGAATGACCAACGGTACTGGATCAACGAACAACCTTCTACCATTTATGTCAATCCCACAAGCTCTAAAATACTTGAACTCACTAATGGCTCTCTCCCGATGGAAGTGCAATAGATAAATCAAAATATAGTAATTCTGAGGGTTTGTCTAAATTCCTAGCAAATTGATGTGATACGAAAGAATGAGTTGAGCCCGAACCTAATAACATATTGGCAGGTTGCATGCAAATTGAGAGTATACCTAAAACCACCGTGTTGGCCGTAATGGTCTCCCCAGACTTGAGTTGAAGATACCTTCCTCGTCGTTGCTCCCTCCCTTGGGATTGCTGCTGAGATAGCCTCCCTTGGGATTGCTCCCTCCCATAGATGAGTTGGAATCTCCTTGTCTTCTTTTGGGATAATTTGGTTCTCGATGCCCCAGGTCACCACACGAACAACGCCTTATTCCACTGTCATCTGTACTTTGTCTCGGAGTAATACTTTTCTTGGAGGATTAGGACAATCCCTTGCCATGTGCCCCGTGTTAGGGATATATACTAAAAGCCATGCTTTATGTAGTTGATTTATTATTCATTTAATAAAATCAGTTAATCCAGTTTTTATGAGAATCTGTGTGGGCAATATTTGTATTATATTGTTTATTTAATATTATGCATGTGTGTCTTTCACTCTACATAGTAGGTGGTTTGGTGTGTAGAGTTCGGCTTGCACAGGAAAGATCAGACCATCGGATCTTGTAGAATGTAAGATTTTGGTTTATAGTCTTAGATGGATTGGACACACCATCGGTAGGACTGCAGCATGGTGTTGTAGTAGGTTTGTCTTGACTGCGGGAAACGGTATAGTTTCAACTCACCATGTTGGTACATTTTGTGTATTAAACGGGACCGACTTGGGGTAATTATCTTTATACTGACTTATAAGATAATTAATACCTCATGACTATTATGAGTGCTTATGCTCTAAATCCTAAGTTATTTTATGGACACGTACATTTGATATTTACACTTTCATCCCTAAAATGGTGAGATCCTTAAATGGGTCAATATCTCATTGGATTGGGTGACAATATTAATTGTGTGGTGGATATTAATTAATGATGGAATCCATGTCTCAATTTTGGGATTGATGATATCCCCTTGAGAAAGCTTATAAGTTTTGATTATGTCAAACCCTGCAGGCGGATTTTGTATCCGACATATCAGATAAGTTAAGCAGAGGATCTCAAGGAATTTTAAGAGATTAATTAAATATGATTGTCAGTAATTATAATTAATTAATGGATATCTGTAATCTTAACATGGGGAGATAATAAGCATTTAATAACATGGAGCTCGAAATATATTTTTGAGATAAGGGTAGGAGTACAATTATAATTCTTTAGTGGTATGAATTATAATTTATGAAAATAGGAATCTGATTCAATTTGAATTAGGGTTTCCTAATTCCATAAGGAAGCCTATTCTTTATTGACTTCTTATGGTCCCTATCGTAGCCTATATATGTGCTGCTTTGCTCTCTCCTCAGTTTGCGTTTTTCCATCAAGAGTATTATAACTCGCAATAGAAAAGAGAGCATAAAAAGAGAGAGCAGAAACATAAAGAATTTCGAAGGAGCCCACACTCAGTTCGATATTCCGGCAGCAAAGGAATACGGTAGAAGATCGTGAGCTGTTATCGAGCCCGTGTTCTCTATTCTTCTACTACAGTAATCCGTTTTAGCAGTTTAAGGTAACCCTAGTTCTGCCCTTGTAGGGTTATTGTAGTTTTCACGTAATTTTTTTTGCAGTACCAACTTATACGCGCTGTCAATGGATTCTGGTAACGTAGTTTCCTAACACCCGGTCCTCAACAAATGTTGCAAATGATAGGAGACATGTTACATACTCCCTAGTGATATTTACCACAAGTCTGACACTTGGGGTTGTTACCCCCACTTCCCGATGAACTGCCAGAACTCTGTCTTTTAGAATTGCCCTGTCCCTGGAATTGACTACCTTCCAGCTTGAATGTTTGACCTTGCCCTGACGGTAACAGACCCCATTAAGCAATCAAGGCTACGTCTAGCACTTCTGAATATGTCTCTAGCCGATGTGTATCCACTTTTTCCCTGATTTCATCGAGGATCCCTTCCTCAAATCTTCTTGCCTATGTGAACTCATTCGGAGGCAAATCCATTGCAAATCTGGCCAAACTTGTGAATTTAGCGGCATAGTCTCTAACAGTCATATTACCTTGACTGAGATGAGAAAATTCTCGAGACTTTAATTCACTGAAAGACCGAGGAATGTATTATTTTGAGAACTCTTCGATAAACCCATTCCAGGTAGTCGGTACTCCTTGCCTTAATATCGACGTCCACCAGTTCTGTGCTTCCTCCTTCAAGGTATTGGAGGCAAACAAGACTTTCGGTTTCTCTGAGCATGGAAAAGCACGAAAATTTCTCTTCATATCGGTCAACCAATGGTTGGCCTTTATTGAATCGGATTATCCTTTTAACTGTCCTGGCTTTTGCTTGTAAAATGTGACAATGGTTATCGGTTCCAGTCTCTGTCCTGAATTTGACGAGCTCGGTCCTCCTCAACGACTTGAGTTTAAGCCACTCTTACTAACTTTTCCATAACTATCTCTATTCTATCCATATGAGCCGAAGACGGGGTTTCACCTCCAGACATCCTTGCCTGGCAACCACCACAAGGTATATACATACACGTTACTTTTAAATAACTCACGATGCATGCTAAACAACATTTTAAAATATGCTAAGCAAACGTGTATGCATGATTGTGTAACTACGTGTCATTTTATTCAATTTACACGTCACAGTCGTCGTCACTTGTCCCCAAAGGCTCTAACCTATTGCTTTGATACCAAAAATTGTCACACCCTAACCTGCCACGGGTGGATTAGGATACCTGTAACAATGCCATCGAGGCACGTCCCCAATGGATATAACATAAATCAAGTCTAAACTATCTTTTAGACTCGTTATAAATCTCATTAGCATGTAACCAACCCCATGGGTAAAATGGTCATTTTGAAATTTTTGTCGAGTTTCCATCTCAAAAGGTAGCTTTTCAAATAAGGAACTCAACGTTGAAAACAGAGCATGAATACGAACTTCCTAGGCCTAGTTATATTCATTTTTATCTTGAATTTGACTATACTCTAGCACAAGAACATTCTGCCAAGAGTTGGATCAATCCAACTTTCTTTGTGCTTGATCCCACTTCCTCCAATTCTCCCAAGAATTGGATCAATCCAACTTTCTGCAGAATATATTTTGCTCAATCCAACTTTCTACAGAATATATTTTGCTTTTGCTAAAACCAACATGCTGCTAAAAACTACTTGCAAGTTTTAAACAATCTCAAAACATATGGTTTCCTACCAAAACCCAACCAAACATCAAATGAATCTCTAGGACTCATTTCTAAACCATTGCAAGTGTGCTCAATCACCAAATCCATGAGAAACCTTGTATTACAAGAGAAGAAGCCAAACATGCATCATTCTCCAACATTAAGCTTAACATGAGTAAAAATATGTCAAAATATGACTAAACCTCCCCAACTCCTTCCATAGAAGTTTCATTTGAAATCCAATCATACCCGTAACATTTGTAGTACTTAAAGAAGGTAAGAAACAAGTTTTAAACAAGATTCATGGGTTCAACAACCATCCACAAGCAATATACAAACTCTAAACATAACTTGCTCTCCCAATAAAACCATTTACAACCAAAATCCACAACTACCACTTTATAGACATGATTTCCAACCCCACCATTACAAACTTATAAACATATAAACACGATGATACTCCGCATGGATTCCCGATCACTTCCTTCCCTCATCACGATCTGTATCTGCGGTGGTTGTTATTTACCACAACAGAAAAGGAAAATGGTTTTGTTTTAAGCTTACGCTTAGTGAATACTTTAACTGTGCAATTGGAGTATGAAATGCGACGTATGCAATATTTAACAACACAACGATAAAACCAGTCGCTGGTATGTCAAGTAACTAATCACCATCGCATCGGACCCAAGATTTCGGGCCTTTTCTCACTTTAATGCCGCATATAGCAAAAACACACACTCTCACGTGACCGTAGTCAAATTGTTGTGGTCGTCACCATCGCCCCCTTTCCTTGAGGAAAACATTGTCCCATCAATACGGGCTAAATAATGGTGATCGTTACTTGACATCCATTGACCTATATAAAAACATAATCATGTTAACATATCACATAGTAATTTCAGCAAATTTGCCAAGTTAAGCTCTACTTAACACATGCTTTATCTACTAATTCAAGAACTAAGCATTCTATCATACTCAATATCACATAAGCATCATTTAACACCCAATTTAGGATTAGAGTACTTACCTTACAAATTGCTCTAATTAAAGCCTAAAAAACCCAAATTTCTTGTAAATTTTGGCCCTAGTTATCTCCAATGATATTCCTACATGTAAAAATCACGTTATATGTATTGTCACCTCAAATAGGGTCGCGAAAAAACATTAATGAAAATAAAAAAGAAAGGTATATAAATGATCCTCTCACCTCCATGATTTTGAATATGGCTTCGGCTTGCGAAACGTGTACTGACGGCGAAGAAATGGCGAAGACGATAGAGCTTCCTTCAATGGCCGAATTTCCTCTTCTATAACTATGTTTTCTTGTTTTGATCTAATGAAGATGATGAGTCACTCAAGAGGTGTCAACCTGTTGAGTCTCTTAACCACTTTTTGCCTATTGCACTTGCACCCCCATTATTTCAATAAGCTTTATTATGAAATCCCCTAAACAATTGTATTAACTACCCAATATTTAAGTGGGTATTTGTCTATGTCACGTGTGAGTCCCAAACGTGCTCCCACATATTTTGTAAAGTTGCTAATTAACCTACTAGTTATGAATCTGGTTCCAATTCACTCTCACATGGGTACTCAAACTGGCACTATAAAAGATCACAACTAATAATCAAATATTAAAAACACTTCAACAAATGTTCATTTAATCATATAAATGCAATTAAATGTAATTTATTTAATCCGGACCTCCCATGGGTCCCACTTCATATCTATCCAGCTGTGCCCTTTTATCAAGCACTTATCACGTCGGGGTAACTGGAACTTACCCAAATTATCACATGCTATTAACTATACTAATTAATGCATGCAAAGTATATATTATCTCATTTCTTTGGGTATGGGTATTACACTTCTTCTCCTTTTTCTCCTTCTTCTCTTTCTCCTGGTGTGTTGCATGGTCTCAATGTTTTGGCAGAGGGCATAGAGGGTTGAGGGGCAGTGAGGTGAGGGAGGTTGTGGGTTTCTCTCTCTTTTTTTATTTTTATTTTTTTATTTTTGTACTCTCTCTCTAACCCTCACTCTTTCAGGTCCTCTTTCTCTCCCAATATATATAGTGAATGAACACACACGTACATATAATATACAACATATATATATGATATGCACAATACATATAACATACCAAATATACATACCGTGTGTGTGTGGTGTGTTTAGCGGGTAAGAGGGTAGGTGGGTAGGTGAGTGATTTGGGGGTAGTGTGATGGTGAGATGATGGGGTAGGGTGGTGATGGTTGAGTGTGGGAGAAGAAATGGTTGAGTTGATGTGAGGTGATGGGGGTGGTTGTGCTTTAGGGGTATAGGTGTACTTAGGCTAGATATAGGTAACACTCCCAAATCCTTAAATCGTGGGATGTTGAATGTCTCAAGCCACGTGCCACTCAGTTCAGGAAATACCAGTTATACGGGTCTACATGCAATCCAGTCCAGGTCTATGTGTAACGTCTGGGGTAAAAATAATCGGGTCAATAATATTATAATTACAACTATGATTACAGAGCTAAATAACATTGAATATATAATCCTAATGTAGTCACAACTATCGGGCCCGAATAATATAACATATGATTATAAATTAAGGGATAATGAAGAATGTAATATAACTTATTATTATAATACTACGCGAAAGCGAATATATGTACTATATCTTACAGTTATAAAACTTAGCGACTACGAATATTAAGATAATCTATAGTTATAAATTTAATGATAACCAATATTAAAAAATATGATATTAATATACAGGGTCGGGCTTTAGTAATTTAAAAATTATATTAACAAAGTGATACGGATTCTATGAGTACTAAAATCTTGAACGCCGTTGCATATACATGCGTATATTAGTATAGGCTACGAGAATAATTTTGGAAATAAACTCAGAAGTACAGATATAAATTTGGAGTCCATTTTATATATATAGGAAATTTGTGAGTAATACAAATAGTATCGATCTCTGCGGTCGATAGACCCACTACTATGCATGTCGGCTTATCGATTTAATTATCAATAGTATAACATCATTATACAAACGGTTCCACTGTTTAATGCATTAAATCCATTATTCAACATGTGCATTATTCCAACTATCACCATAACAGTCAACATATAACGTATATCGATTAACCAATTCAACATCTATAAATAATTGAAATATTCAATAAACAGAAGGGTTCAATTGATTCGGTAAAGAGTGCAATCAATTGGGATAATCGGGTTAGCAATCGATTGGGAAAAATGTGTAATCGATTGATATAACATGTCACGCCCCGGAGTAGCAAAAATAGAGAAAAATAAATTTTTTTTTTGGGTCCATAGGGAATGACAAGTGAAAGTCACTAATTATCCACACCATACAGTAATAGTCCATAAGGAAATAGGAACAGTAACATAATCACTGAATATATTAACGATTCTATTTATTACAAATCATCAGAGTGTGGTCCATAGGATCACTTACAGGTTTGGAGACAACATATGCCCAAGTACCGTTCAAACTAAAACTAAACACAATTCGACAGAAATAACGAAAATAAAGACTAGGTATAACCATCTTCACATCTTCAGCTGGCGTAAGGATTGTCATCAGCATAATAGCCTTCCCCAGCATAACCAATGTCAGTGGGGCCACCCTTTGCAGAATTCCCTTCAGGGTAGTAGTCGTCGTCGTAAGCTCCATTATCTGCATTAAAAGGAACATGGTAATGTGGACGGGGAATGTCCAGGCAATAACGGCCGTCAGCTTATTGAGAGCTGAGTGAATAGAAACTCCCAGGGTATCAATGACATAACGTATATCAAGTTATTGAAGTGTCTAAGATACTTCCTCTGTATTCCCACGTCGTAACTCTCTTGTTATCCCGAGATCGATAATTACATACTCTGTCTAGAAAGAACAGACTCAATCATTTCACATATGTAGATATACCATCATTCTGTCCATTGCTCGTTAAGGATATAAATCATCCACCGCATTCATGGACACCACGTCAGTCCATCCCCCGCTAGTTAAGGATATAAATCATCCACCGCATGTCAGGGATACAACGCTTTGAATAATAGCACATCAAATCTATTGCCATGACTCATCGATGTATACTAGTGTCCCATCCACCGCTCGTTAAGGATATAAACCATCCACCACTCGTTAAGGATATAACCTGGATCATCTGGCTATCTTAGGACTACATGGTCTTGCCCACTGCTCGTTAAGGATATAAACCATCCACCCCATGTGAAAGCATATCATGACCAAGAAGACTCCGCCCACGTACCATTTCTAGAACTTACCAAACCTAATTAAGCTCAAAACTACTACCGATATATGACTTCCCGTGTAGCCTGACTACTCTGATTGAAATGAACGGATATTGAACTCATACATGAACTGTATAGTATCTAACTTCATCATGTTAATCCATTATTCTTAGTCATCCTTATTTGTGTTGTCACATTATTCTTGATCTACCCAAAATTGCATAATAGACGTCCGAGTCGAGAATTAAATAATCAAACCTCATATATAATAAACCATAGGACTAAACCTTGTTCTGCATGTCTCGATCGATTGAAACCATTTTGATCGATTGAGGGAAAGTAATGTTTGAGCGATCGAAGTTGCTTCGATCGATTGAACTTTCGATCGATTGAACGCTGCTCGATATCTCGAGAGTCGTCTTCTCCATCAGATTACAACAACATATATAAACGTTGTATGGACGTGTTTAATATGACCAAACGTACCAATAACTTATAAAACATTAAACTAAAGAGACCAAGCGAGTAAAAACTCACTTAGGGTGCGTTTAGAAAAGCTTGAAGATTTAGAGTTTCAATGGTGACTCCTCCTCCTCCTCTCTCTGTGCTCCTCTGACTACTCTTTCTTCTTCTTTCTTTCCTTCTGTTTCTCCTCCTCTGACTATGTGTATATATGTATATGGATATATTGCGTATGCATATATATGTATATTAGTATAGATATACATATATATATATATATATCAAAACACACACACAACTCTCTCTCTCTAACCTCTCAAGTTCAGCAAACTCACCAACACACACGAACACAGTGTATATATTGAGGGAAGGGTGTGCAGGTGGCTGTTTTTGCATAAAACCTGGGAATTATGATGATTACACATTCGATCGATCGAAGTATTTTCAATCGCTCGAGAGCAGATCGGTCAGGTTTGATCGATTGAAAAAGGTTTGATCGATTGAAGTGGGGACCATATCATAAATTTATATCGGTAGGGTTTCGATCGATTGAACATTGTTCGATCGCTTGAACTCTGAAATGCTCGATCGCTCGAAAGAGGTTCGATCGATTGAAAGTGAAATTTCAAGTATTGTCAAAGGAAGTATATCTAATCTCTCTGTATTTAAATAATTATTGAAAATACAGGGTATTACATACCAAACTTAACAATTGATTGGGAAAATTGGCAATCGATTGGAAAGATCATCTTCTTCCCAGAACCTGTAAAACACAAACTGAATTGCACGAACACATTTAAGCTTCATTCTTTCTCGTTGAAACACATATAAACAACAAATTTAAACTACCAAGTGAGTATGGACACTCACCTATGGGTGTGGGTGTATGTGTGGGTCTATGGAGCTTCAAAGCTCAAGCTTTGTTTTTCTCTCTCTCTGTGTGTGTTTTCTTTCTCTTTCTCCTTCTCTTCTGTTTCTTCTTCTTTCCTTCTTCTCGTCCTCCTCCTCTGTCCAGACAATGTGTGTATATATGTATGGGTGTGTATATATATAAGTGTATGGGTGTGTCTATATATGAGATATATGCTCTCTCCCAAGATTATCAAAAACAGACTCATGGGCAAGAAATGAACTTGTATATACATGGAAAAAGAGTGCCACACGTCAAAACATGAAGCAAAGTTGA
The DNA here is from genome assembly GCA_033977485.1 of Hydrangea macrophylla. Classification (NCBI taxonomy): domain Eukaryota; kingdom Viridiplantae; phylum Streptophyta; class Magnoliopsida; order Cornales; family Hydrangeaceae; genus Hydrangea; species Hydrangea macrophylla. Next base: position 83,054,288 of record CM066991.1, on the reverse strand, counting down.
AAACCAAGTTCTGTAGGATGCCAATTGATTGGGACTTATAGCAATCGATTGGGTACTGATATTTTGGGGCAATCGATTGGATACAAGGGCAATTGTTTGGGATGGGTACACGTCATGGATTCAGGTCGACAGAGTGGCAATCGATTGGAGAATATGGTAATCGATTGGTATTCAAAAAGTGGCAATCGATTGGTGAAATGCTCCAATCGATTGGGATAACAATTGGTTCAACAGAAGGATAAGGTTTATACAAGTATACAGAGATTAGTATCAAGCCTTATTTATTAGTATACATTCAGAAATATAGGGTATTATAGTAACGCTGCTTCCACATACCAGTTTTCCATGTACTTCACTAACCAAGAAACTTGTAAGTCCCTTACCCCCAGATCTCCAAGAGTGGTCTTCACCCCTCGAAGTACTCCACAGAAGCATGGCTGATGTCTTCCCACACATCTCCTTGATGAGCTCCCCTAAACTTTCACATACCATAGATTGTTCGTCCGGATCCATAAATAACAAACTGCTAAACGTCTCTAGATAACCCGCGCGAACCATCTCGAAGTGTGGATGTAAGAGCCCAGACACAGCAATGCTGCGCCACCCGTTAGACACATCCCCAAATCTGTCTGGAATACTAAGATAGCTTTGAACACAACTAGACGAGTATGATAGTCTGTCCATGCTCTCTGTCTTTTACAAAAAGAAATAGCTACCAAAATAATTAATACAACCTCTACCATTTACCTCCCCTTTTATAACCACAGCACCAACTGCTTACCCCAATCCCCTAATTACCTCCCCTTTTAGAAGAGAAAGAGGACCACTTTTTCTCTAATTCTCTCTTTTGATAATTTAAGTGGGGAGAGAAGAACAGAGAAATGGAGAGAAAGTGGAGAGAAAAGAGCCTAATTTTTTCCTCTCCAAATCGGAGAGACTTTGGGGAGAAAAGAAAAGAAACATAATTAAATAATGTAAAAGACCAATACGCCCCAATATGTTATTTCATCTAACATATATCCCTAATAGAGAATAAAAAAGTAAATTGGTGATTCGAGGTGAAAAGTGCATGTTCATAGCGTATTTTATGGTCCTTTATGCATACTTTTATCCCCAAAGTCCCTATATTTAGGTGCATTCTAATAACAATGTTCTTTTTATTGTGCTTATGCTAAAACATATGTTTTTGCATTGTTTTATAGGTATTAGAATGCAAATCAATGAAGTGGAGTTAAAGAAAAGTGATTCTGGTGGATAGAACAACGGAAGCAGCTGAGAAAACGCCAATTTTGACAATGAAGACTTCAGATTTGGAAGATTTTCCCAGAGATATAAAATGTAGATCTTTGAGTTACGGTCGCGTGGCCGTAAACGGGAGGTCAATCCGAGGTCTGATTAAAAAGTTATGGCCATTCTCCCATCGGTGTGCGGAGCTGTCAAAATCAGAAGAGTTCAAGCGATTGAGCAGAGTTCAATCGATCGAACCTTCGATCGATCGAACTAACTCGATCGATCGAACTTTATATTCATCCAAAAGTCGCGTAAACTCTGCAGGAACCCTATATATAAGTCGTTTTGACGCCAGACGAAGGGAGGACGCACCAGAACGCGAAAAATAGCAGTTTTAGGGTAGTTTAGGGTTAGATTAGGAGTAGATTAGGTTAGATTCATCTTTTTCTTCCTCTTTTTCATTAAGATATTGAAGATTATTGAAGATTAAAGTTTAGTCCAAGATTATTACAAGTTTATTTCAGATTATATCCAGGTTTTTTTTTTCAATCCTTGTTATTTGATTGTTATTAGTTTATATGCTATGATTACTCTAGGTTACTATTTCTGTATTGGTTTATTCATGTTTCCGTAGTTTAGACGTTGAAAATATGTGATGAAATATTGATTCTTAGCCTCTGCCATGCAATCTTTAGAAACCTTGGGCTCGATCGATCGAAGATATTTCGATCGATCGAACCAGAGCCATAGTCAAGCGATCGAAGGCATTTCGATCGATTAAAGGATGATGCTGTCCGATCGATCGAGAGCGCTTCTATCGATCGAATATGTTAATTCTTGAGATGATTCTTTGAAGTATTCCATGACTTTCTGTTTTAGAAATCTGTCATCAAATTGTCCCTATAAGCTCAGTTTGTTACAACATTTTCTAAAACTTAAAGCCTTAAGGCCATTTTCTTCAATGACTTTTGAAAACCACTTTGAATGCTAACACCATTTAGAGTGCAAGTAATTACCATTGTTTTAAACCGTCTTCCAAGTATTTTAAATCACTTGTGATGATGTAGTCCCGGTCATGAAAGGGCTACTGATTCTTTATCTTTAGAAAAATACGGAATACTGAAGAGGAATGAACTCCATAGAACATTAATGAGTATGCATGGTAGATGGTTAGGATCAATGTGGATTCACGTGTTTCCAACACCTTTAATTTAGTTGTTTAATTACGATGTTTCTTTATGTTTAGTTTATTATTTAGTTTAATTTAATTAATTAGGATTTAGTCACTACTACAATTAAACTTTTCTTTTTCTTTAGGTTGTAACTTAGTAGATATTCTTCCTATTCCTTCCCTATGGGATCGAGCTGGACTTATCCAGTATTACTTGCACGATCACCTACACTTGGGTGTTGCACAAGAGCGCACAACTTTTTAGTCGTGTCAAGTTTTTGGCACCGTTGCCGGGGAAGGCACTTATGCTAGAATTTTACTAAGTTATTTCCAATTTTTCTTACTTTTCAAAAAAAAAAAAATCTTTTGGACTTTTTCTCTCACAAGAGAAAAAATTTAAAATTCTATTATTTAAAAATTTTGGATAAACTGAGCTTTAGAAGACTATACCAATCCTTCAACATTACAACCCGAATTTCAAGACACTAACAATGGAATGGAAATTGAGGACTACGACGGTTTATACCGAATGAGGTTAACAACTCATTCAAGAAAGTGATAATCCAACACGAAATCCAAAACCAAACCATTAAGCATGAAGTTGTAGAACCATCTTCTCCTCAATATGCAACCCCAAACATCAACTCCTTCACTGCCTGGATAAAGTTGCACAATTCCTTTATCCAGAGAACCTCAATAGATGACATATATAGTGAGGAGAGTTACACGGATGAGAATGAGGTTTTTATAGATAATGAGAGTTTAGGTGGCTGCACGCAATTAGAAAAGGATGAGTCCCCTGTTGACTCTCTCCCTAACTTTAATAGTGACCCTAGGGAGGACATAATTGAAAAATCTAAATCATGTTTAGATTCATGTGATATTCATGAACCCTCACCTTTTTCGCCCGAAGAGGTGGTGTCACCAAGTTGCCCATCACCTATCCTCGCTATCAATCGAAGCTCTCATCCCAAGCTTGAAAGTCATGTGTACCCTAATATTGAACAAATAGAATGTGTTGTAGAAGAGGATGATAAGGATTCTAGCACATGTAATTCGCCAAATTTTACATTTCAAAATTATTTGAGAGAAGACTTGGAAAATATTGGGCCCACTTTAGATGATCTTAAACTTCAACAAGAAGCTAGTAATCTACTAGACTGCTTGACCTTCTTGAGTAATAACGACTTAGTCGCCCAAATAGACAGCTTTATCCAAGTCCAGTCCAAACCAATGTACATAGAACAGAAATCCAATTCATATGATCACGTTTTCATAGATTCTGTTCTAGAACAAGAGGAGGATAGTAAAGCTTCATTAGATCATTACTTAGACCCTGCCCCTTTTATTGAACCATGGCCTCCCCCTGTTTTTAGTATTAAAATAGAGGCCGTTATAGAAAATACTAACAACAAAGATCTTTCCTTGAGTATAATTCCTAAAAAGTGTGGTATTCCTCTTATAACTGTCCCCAACAAATTTGGCAGCCATAGGTTTTGCATCATCTCCTCTGACCTTGAGCCTGACATTAGTTGGGGGGAGTTGAATTTTTATGAGGACCCCAACATTCTTCTCACTGTTAAATTATTTCATTGGGAGGATCCTCAAAAATTTCGATTATTAATTTATGATATAAATCTTGATTAACCGAATTTATTTACTAAGTAGTTGTATTATATTCTCTATTTTTCTTTGTTGCTACTAATGATTTTGCAGGTAACTTAACAAAGAAATAAAAGAAAATAAAAATAGATAGATATTAATGCCTCGAGGTAACATCCTTCTTTCTCTCGCTTTACTTTACATGACCATGTGCTTAGTTTAGAACATTGGGGACAATGTTTAGTTTTAGTTGGGGGGAGTGAGTCATTACATGCCTCGTTTCTGTCTTTTTTATGATTTAATGTCAATATACCTGCTTAGCAACATGACTCAGTAAATCAAAATTGCAAAAATTTTAAAATTTTTAATTTTTTAATATAATAAAATGGTTCTTGTATTTCTCTCTTAGTTAATGTAGTTAGTTATGATGCATTAGTGTTATTTTCTGTATGTTATTAGTATGTGATACACTATGGTAGTTTGTTTACTATCTTAGTTATAGTATGTTTTATGCCTTTTAATCTTCAAACAACTTTGAGCACATTGTGACAACCTTGTACATAGCTAAAATGGATTAGTAAGCATAGCTTAGGTGTCTTGAGAGACTGTAATGGAGGCTAATAACTCAAGTGAGCTTTTGTGCCATTCTTTGTTTTTGAGGGTTTTATAAAATTACTCTTACTTTTTGAAAAGCGTATTCAATCGTTGTAAGTCTCAATCTTCTTCGTTTTGACTGATTGCTAGAAGAGAACGTTCAGGATTTACCAAACTTTAGAGCTCTTGAATTTACTAAAATGAATAATCCTATGAACTTAGAAGATGATTTAGGCCATCTTTTGACCATACATGCATAATACAGCTTTGGCCTACCTCCATGATATTCCTTTACTTCACCTCTTGAGCCTTACCATATTGCCTTGTCTTCACAATCCTAAAGTCTATACCTAACTCCAAATTAGGAGTTCAAGCCTCAGTTCTGTATTTAGGAGTGATTGGGATGTGTGCATTGACAAGAAGTTTGGTTCTTTGAATAAGGGAAAGTTGGCAAAAAAAAATGATGAAAAAAAAAGAAAAAAACAAGAAAAGAAAAAAAAAAGCATGAAAAGAAAAAAAATGCCAATGGTTGTTACAAAAGAAAAAGAAAAAAAAATAATAAAAAAAAGAAGAGTGTGAAAAAGAAAAAAAATATATTAAAAGAGAAGAAGAGAGAGACTGGAGATGTGGGGGAAGTTTGGAAATTTGTAGTAGACATTCCAATCACATCATTTGAACCAATTGAATATTACGAACCTCTTTCTTCTTAATTGAACACCTCTTTTTCAAAGTCCTGATGATTTTAAGTAAATTGGATTTGAAGTTAAGGTAATGAGAGAGTTCTCCACGGTATCTCGCTCTTCTAGTGAAAAGTATCCTTTCATGAGACTCTGTTCACTAAAATGTTCGTTTTTCTATTCAGATATGAGAAGCATTAGATTCCATTTACAATTACTCTTTATAGCTTCCATATCATGAGTGATAATTATTACACCTAATTCGGAGTGATTTCATCTTGAGAGTGTAATCCCGGTGAGAGTTGAGTCAAAATGAACGTCTTGATAGTGTCTTAGGTTATGCGAGCTTTGAAATTGAAATTTGGTATTTTGGTTGTCCATTCACACACACACTTGAAGATTGATAGGTATGGAACATTCTAATGACTTTGATAGTAGATTAACTGTAATGTGTGTGTTGCATTGCTATGGCTTATTAGAGAGTTTCATGAGATTGTTGAGCTTAACTATATTGCAAAATGAGAGGAATATTTCTTGAAAACATTTAAATGAGAACCATTACCATAAACATAAATTTTGTGGGTAGATTCACTGCAAACCCTCACGAGACAACACTCGTCCACTAGGGGGAACCTAGGGGTTTAAAGGCTTGTTGCATAAGCTAAATGCAATCGCGATTCCTGCGAAAGTGATTTAGGATTTTTACTTTCTTTTGTTTTCAATTTATAGAGTTTAAATAAACATTGCTGTAGTTTGCTTCATTACTAGGGACTAGCAACGAGCTAGTTGGGGGGTGTGATTCGAGGTGAAAAGTGCATGTTCATAGCGTATTTTATGGTCCTTTATGCATACTTTTATCCCCAAAGTCCCTATATTTAGGTGCATTCTAATAACAATGTTCTTTTTATTGTGTTTATGCTAAAACATATGTTTTTGCATTATTTTATAGGTATTAGAATGCAAATTAATGAAGTGGAGTTAAAGAAAAGTGATTCTGGTAGATAGAACAACGGAAGCAGCTGAGAAAACGCCAATTTTGACAATGAAGACTTCAGATTTGGAAGATTTTCCCAGAGATATAAAATGTAGATCTTTGAGTTACGGTCACGTGGCCGCATACGGGAGGTCAATCCGAGGTCTGATTAAAAAGTTATGGCCATTCTCCCATCGGTGTGCGGAGCTGTCAAAATCAGAAGAGTTCAAGCGATTGAGCAGAGTTCAATCGATCGAACCTTCGATCGATCGAACTAACTCGATCGATCGAACTTTATATTCATCCAAAAGTCGCTTAAACTCTGCAGGAACCCTATATATAAGTCGTTTTGACGCCAGACGAAGGGAGGACGCACCAGAACGCGAAAAATAGCAGTTTTAGGGTAGTTTAGGGTTAGATTAGGAGTAGATTAGGTTAGATTCATCTTTTTCTTCCTCTTTTTCATTAAGATATTGAAGATTATTGAAGATTAAAGTTTAGTCCAAGATTATTACAAGTTTATTTCAGATTATATCCAGGTTTTTTTTTTAATCCTTGTTATTTGATTGTTATTAGTTTATATGCTATGATTACTCTAGGTTACTATTTCTGTATTGGTTTATTCATGTTTCCGTAGTTTAGACGTTGAAAATATGTGATGAAATATTGATTCTTAGCCTCTGCCATGCAATCTTTAGAAACCTTGGGCTCGATCGATCGAAGATATTTCGATCGATCGAACCAGAGCCATAGTCAAGCGATCGAAGACATTTCGATCGATTGAAGGATGATGCTGTCCGATCGATCGAGAGCGCTTCGATCGATCGAACATGTAAATTCTTGAGATGATTCTTTGAAGTATTCCATGACTTTCTGTTTTAGAAATCTGTCATCAAATTGTCCCTATAAGCTCAGTTTGTCACAACAGTTTTTAGAACTTAAAGCCTTAAGGCTATTTTCTTCAATGACTTTTGAAAACCACTTTGAATGCTAACACCATTTAGAGTGCAAGTAATTACCATTGTTTTAAACCGTCTTCCAAGTATTTTAAATCACTTGTGATGATGTAGTCCCGGTCATGATAGGGCTACTGATTATTTATCTTTAGAAAAATACGGAATACTGAAGAGGAATGAACTCCATAGAACATTAATGAGTATGCATGGTAGATGGTTAGGATCAATGTGGATTCACGTGTTTCCAACACCTTTAATTTAGTTGTTTAATTATTATGTTTCTTTATGTTTAGTTTATTATTTAGTTTAAATTAATTAATTAGGATTTAGTCACTACTACAATTAAACTTTTCTTTTTCTTTAGGTTGTAACTTAGTAGATATTCTTCCTATTCCTTCCCTGTGGGATTGACCTGGACTTATCTAGTATTACTTGCACGATCACCTACACTTGGGTGTTGCACAAGAGCGCACAACTTTTTAGTCGTGTTAATTGGTTATAAGTACTTCTTTTATTTTCTCTTATGAAATTTAACCAAATGAGAGAAAGCTATGTTTCTCTTCTATCCTCTATTGCCTATCCAAACATGATGGAGAAAACTCAGCTTCTTTTTTCTTTTCTTTTCTTTCTTCTCTTCTCTTGATAAGTTTCTCTTCTCTTCTCTCCACTTCTCTTAATCTAAAAGATTAGTTAGGCTTTAAGCAGGGCCGATCCTGAGGCAAAGTGTTGAAGCAACCGCATGGGGCGTCGTTTATTTGCATATTTTCTTCTAATTTCTTTCTAATTTCTATAAAACTTAGTACAGAGGCATCCCCTTTGAAAGTTTGCATGCATCCTCGAACAATGGAAGAAATAAGGGTACCAAAAGACAGCCCTTGATGAGATGAGCATTTTTGCTTCTAATAGCCATGATCCAACAACGAGTTTATGTAAATAAAAATAGAGGTTGAAGGTTGTAGGCTATGGAGGTTCTTTTTCTACAACAATAGAGAGAGAGAAGGATATATATATATAGAGAGAGAGAGGATGAGAGAAAGAAATGAAAAAGAAAAATAAACTAAAGGCCCAAAGTGGTCGGCCAAATCAAGGGGAGGAGAGGAGAGAAAAATTGTGAAGCTTCCCAAGGAAGCTTGGTGGTTGGTTAGGAGTGGGTCTCACCATGTCCCATCTACACACACACAAATATGTATATATAAGTATTGTGCCAACCAAAAAAAAAGGGCAAATTACATTGACCTCCCATGAGGTATATGATAATTACAGGGACCTCCCTTCTAGTTTAAAAAATAGCACTCACCTCCCCTCTACTTATTTTTTTTAGTGTAAGATTACCAATTTACTCCTTATCTCATTATACATATATATATATATATGTACGTGTGTGTATTTGTGTGAGCGTGTGTGCGCGCGCGCATTAGATAAAATTATATATACATTAGCAAATTTTACAGATTTAGATTTATAGTATTTAGCCCTAACTTTATAAAAATTTGCAGTTCAAATTTTTTTTTTATAAAATTTCAAATTTGGGTTTTATAATCTTTAGCCTAACTTACAATAGTTTACAAATTTAGTTTTTTAATATTAAGTCATTGACTTTTTTGTCTAACTAGTTGATGAAAGATATTAGAACATTTATTTAGAGTAATACTATATTTTCCAAATCATCATCCCAAATGATGTTGAATATAGTTGAACCACTTTCACATCACAACCAATCAAAATCAACTGGGTCCACTGCTACATGTGTTGGGAAACACTTTTGGGAAAGAAATTTAGGAAGCGTAGCATTACTCTTTTATTTATAAATATCAATAATAATTTAGAAACATAAAAACTCATCAACAAAATTATCTACTGCCACTTTAAATGAAAAGAATAACAACAATGATGAAAAAAAAAACAAATTTTTTTAAAAAATGAATAGTTATATTGCATTTTTGTCTGCTTTTTTTTTTAAAAAAAAAAAAAAACATGATTAGTGGAGTCTTATACACACACACACACACACACATACACACACACACACACACACACACACACACACACACACACGGGCAATGCGCGTGCAAGGCGTGTACTAATCAAGTTTTATTGGAGCAGCTCATTCATAATGTTGGGAGCAAGTTCACAATTTTAAAAATATAAAGCATACAAAAATACAGTATAACTATTCATTTTTTTTTAAAAAAAATTTGTTGATGTTTTTATTTATTTGTTATTATTCTTTTCATTTTAAAGTGATAGTATATAGTTTTGTTGATGATTTTTTATGTTTTTTTTAAATTTATTGCTGTTAGTAAAACCTTGATTTGGTATATATTGAAATTTTGTCGATAATTTTTAATTTTTTTTTCATAATTGTTAATACATTTTTTTTTTCATTTTTAAAAGGTAGTGGATAATTTTTTTGATGATTTGTCAAAGGGTATAAAAATCATTTTTAAAATAGAAGGGAGGTGGGTGTAACTTTTGAAATCACATGGGAGCTCTCTGTAATTGTCAGATACCTCAGGGGAGGTTAGTGTAATTTGCCCAAAAAAATAAGTGTGATACCACTTAGACAGAAAATAAATTTACTGTCCCAAATCAAAACCCACAATGGTCAATAATTACCTAAATACCCCTTTAAAAATTATGGGTTTCTACATATATAATCTATTTGTCCAGAAATTGTACATTCTTTCTAGGCTAAAATACACTTTAGTACCCTGTAGTTTACCCTAAGTTTCATTTTGGGCCCTGTAAATTTTTTTGTGTCATTTAAGGCCATTTAGTTTGAACCACGTTTCAAATAAGGCCAAATATGGATGAAGTTAACAGAATATTGGACGGAGACCCCTATGCACGTGAGGAGCCCTGTACAAATACCAAACAAACCCTAATTTCATAAATTGGGAAAAATCTTGCGACAAGAAATTGGGGCAAATCTGATGAACGTTAAAATTTGGGCAAATCTGATCAAGTAAGAGAAGCAGAGATTGAAGATCAACAAGGAATTCCCACATCGTGTCCTGCATTTGACAAAGGTCCCACATCGTGTCCCATGACATTGAAGATGGGAAATACTTTTTTTTCTTTTGGATTGTGGAGGACCATGAGGTGAAAGTCACAGTGTTTAGTGGTCCCCATTAATGCATTTTTTTTTCTTTGTTTGTTATTCTTTACTCAAAATAATGAATGCAAATGTACTTCAGTTTGGAGCAGAGTTTAATAAATGAAACCCCAGAGGTTGATGAGGATAGTACTGATGATAATGTATTGTATGATCCTATGATTGATGGTAGTAGCGATGATGATGATGATGATGATGTTCTATTTGATATGCACACAGACAGAGTTGTATTGGAAAACGAATGGAATGGGGAAATAGTTATATGGGAGGGAAGCCATAGAAACCAAGGTGGTGATGAGTATGAGAAAGTTTCTGACTACTTGCCAAGTGATGATCTAGTTAGTTTGAATGGTAGTAGTGATGATGAACAAGTTGATGTGGTACTTGCTAGTTGTAGACCTATAATTGGACTGGATGGTTGTCATTCGAAGGGACCATGTTGGGGGCAATTGTTGGCTGCAGTGGGGATAGATAATAATGACCAAATGTTTCCGGTAGCATATGCCATTGTAGAGGGTGAGAACAATGATTCTTGGACATGGTTCCTTGAATTGTTGGTAGAGGACATTGGAGGTGTTCATGACAGAAGATGAACGTTCACATCTGACCAACAAAAGTAATAATCAATTGTTTTCAATTATTTGTTTGAAAAGTCTCATTAATGCATACTTTTTTTATTGCATGGTTTGATTCCGACCATGGAATATGTGATGCCAAGAATTGATCATAGATTCTGCTGTAGACATCTTTATGCCAACTTCAACAAAATTCACAAAGGGCTGTTGTTGAAACAAATAATATGGGAAGTTGTAAAGGCACCAAACTAACCCGACTTTGACTACCAAATGAAAGAGATTGAAAAAGTGGACCACAATGCACATGCTTGGCTGACTAAGCTTAACACCTCATGGTGGTGTAGGCATGCATTTAGCCCTGTCCCTAAATGTGGCATGTTGTCTAATAATATCTCTGAAGCTTTCAACAGCTACATCCAGGAGGTTAGAGACCAACCAATTGTGACACTTTTTGAGATGCTAAGGATAAATCTCATGACAAGGATGAGGTTGAAATATGAGAGAATGAAGAAATTTGAAGGTGTCATTTGCCCAAGAATCCAGGACAAGTTGGAGAAGATCAAATCAAGCAGTAGGTCATGTGTCCTGACATGGGGACCTAAAATGTGAGGTTTTGGCATATCCTAATAAGTGATAAGCATTCTATTGATTTGGAGGCGAGGACTTGTAGTTGCAGGAAGTGGGACATATCAGGGCTGCCATGGAAGCATGCATTATCGTGCATTTTCTACAACAACGATCGTGTAGAGGCCTATGTGGATGAGTGTTACATGATGGAGATGTACTTGAAGTGCTATGAATCAATTATATACCCTGTTAATGGTCCAAAGTTGTGGCCAAAGACCAACCATGACTTAATTCAACCTCCCCCATTCAGAAAACAACTAGGCAGACCTAAGATGAAAAGGAGGTTGGGCCAAGATAAGATTGACAAACCAAACAAATTGAGGAGGAAGAACACCATAGTTAGGTGTCAAAAGTGCTAGGAATGGGGTCATAATAGTAGGACTTGTAAAAAGACACCTCAGCCCAAACCAACAGGGAATGCACCCAACCGTGCTCAAACTAGGCATGTACCCAACCCTTCTCTTACTAGGCATGTACCTGCCACCCAACATTCTGGCTCAAGGGTCAAGCACAGCAATACAGGGGGTACCCCTAGAGTTAAGCATGTGGTAAGTGTTTAATGATTGATTTCACAACCCTTGAATGTTATCCCTTGTAATGACACACATTTGTTTATGTTTGATATTCTTTGTAGGTTAAGAGTAAGGTAAAGTTCTACCCACCAAGGCAAAACATGGCACCTGTTGGGGGTTCAAGCCAGCAAACATGGCTTAAAACAGTTCATGCTTATGTTGGGACTTAAAGCCAATTGTCAAGTGCTAGCAATCAATAAACTTGTGTTGGGACTTCAAGCCAATTGGCAAGTGCTAGCAATCAACCCACTTGTGTTAGGCCTCCACCACAGTCGGTTGCAGCTAAGTCAGCACCAATGATGTGGAGAGGGATTCGTTGTTACACCAACAAGCAACCAAATAAGGGTTGAACATGGAATGGTTTTTTGTTGAACATATGTAATGAGTCCTTGTTATTTTTATGCAGCTATATCAACACCACTATGTATTTTTGTTGAACATATGTAATGGGTCCTTGCTCATTTTTGTGTAGCTATATCAACACCACTATGTATTTTTGTTGAACATATGTAATGGGTCCTTGTCATTTTTGTGCAGCTATATCAACACCATTATGTATTTTTGTTGAACAGTGTAATGGATCCTTCTATAGTATTCAAACAGAAATGTATGACTTGTTTTTGGAATTTTGGATTTTTCATTAGACCATAAAATTGCACATCTTGCACATCTTCAACATCATGCTATTACAGCTGTACAACAACTATATTGCTTTTATGGTAAGTACAATTGACTACCTACCCTTCCATTTCCATTGGAACTGTTGGTTCCATATACTATTATAATTACAAACTATGAAATTACCAACACAAACAAATACAACCTTTGTTTACTCCTAGAGCTACACAACTCAAGCTCTAACTTGGACACCTTACTCTCTCTTTGTTGTATAGTAGACTTCAATATGTCAATGTGTTCTGCTTGCTCTTCCTCTCTACAAATCAGATTCCCCAATTCATTCTCTAGCTTCCTTAATTTTTCCCTCATGTTAAGGATGACATGCTCTCCTCTGTTACAAGTTTTGTCATCGTACCATGCAAAGAATCTGCAGCCTCCATTTATCTTGATGTTGTTGACAATTGTAGAACCTTCGACCTGGGTTCTTCTCGGTCCAAGAAGTCTTCATTACTCCCCTTCTTCCACAATAGCAAACAACGTTGCCTACCGATGTCTCTGAGTGCCTACTTGATGCCTCTGAATTCCTTCTGCCTTTAACCTTTCCCCTCTTTGACCCTCTGTTAGTCGACCCTATACTTGAGATTACCCTAATTACTGAATTAGGGTTTAGACGGTGTTTGCAGAAGCTTACCTTCATCAAGATTGAAGAAGAAAAACTGAATTTCTTCTGATTTCTTCTTTTCTTCTCTATTAGATTTATTTTCCCCAATTTCTTGTCGCAAGATTTTCCCCAAATTTTGAAATTAGGGTTCGTTTGGTATTTGTACAAGGCTCCTCACGTGCGCAAGGGTCCAAAGAGGCCACGTGTTAACTTCCATCCAATATTCTATTAACTCCATCCATATTTGGCCTTATTTGAAACGCGGTTCAAATTAGAGGGCCATAAATGACACAAAAAATTTTTATTTTACAGGGCCCAAAATGAAACTTAGGAGAAACTACATGGTACTAAAGTGTATTTTTAGCCTTCTTTCTATGCATTTTCGTCTCACTTGTGTGCTCTTGCAACTACTGTCCCAATCCACCCCTGCTCTATAATAACTCGAGGTTATGTTCTGTACAACATCTTAATGCACATATCATTCTTCTGTGTCTTTTTCTTGGCATAACGTGGTTGATCTTCGTGTATTCTAATATACTATAGCACATCAGCAGCTTCAACTTGATGGCTGCTAGCGCTGTTGTTTGATCTTCTTAAGAATTCCATTACCAACTTGGAGAAAGCTGAAGAACTGTCCTTGAGCAACTCATCTGGGGATTTATACTCAACAACCTTGCCTGCATCAATTAGATGGTAGTGGTAAGCAATTCAATTGCATTTTGAGGATTTATTAATAATAATTGATCCTAGTTCCTAGTTCCTATTAATATTTTGGTTGCGCTTTTTTTTTTTTTTTATTCGGGTTGTGCCTACTAAATCACGTTCCATCGAAAACAAGGCTTGCATTAAATTGGTCCTCTCAAATACACAACAAAGCTGCATTTGCGAATGGAAGCTAAACACCTCTTTCGAACTGCTTCTAGAAGCCAATCCGGCGATTGGCTTCCATAAGCAGTTTCGAAAAAGGTTACTCTAGAAGTCACAATTGAAAAGCTTTTTCTAGTTTCAACTTCCAACATTTTTCTCATTGAAATTTTAGAACCCTTCCAATAAATACACGAAGTTTGTCAATTTAAATATGTGGTGGAATTTGGTGGTGGTTGAATTTCTAATCATACCTTCATCAAGAACCAGAACTAGGTCAGTATCAATGACGGTGGGAATCCGGTGGGCCACCGTTATTACTGTGCACCTACTTGTTTCTTCTCTTATTGTCTTCTGTATCACATTGTCTGTTGCTGTGTCCACGGAAGCGGTAGCCTCATCCAATACCAATATTCTCCTCCTCTGTAGTAAAACCCGAGCCAGGCATACGAGTTGCCTTTGTCCCACACTCCAATTTTCTCCATCTTCTGCAACTGCACAATGTCCCAATTTTTTTTTAGAATAGTGGATCCAATCATTTTTAAGTGTCTGTTTGGAATCACTTCCCAAACTCACGTTTTGGCCCAAACGTGCTGCTTGGATTAATTTTAGGAAGCACTTTAGAGCCCCAAACTCCGTTTTGGCAGAACCATTTCTAGAGGTGCTTCAGCCCAACGTGATGCGAGAACTAGATCATTTGTTTATGAGTTTTTCTTAATTTTTGCCGTGCCCTTTTGATTAGGGCTTCTGCTTCTATCTACAGGCAAAAGCAATAGCTAATCCAAGCGGGTCCTAAGATTACATTAGTGTTTTTTTTTGTCTTTGCTTACGTACCTGGTGCATCTAGAAGTCTCTGATCCTCCCTTACTTTATCTGCAAGTTGACATTTGTTCAGAACCTGTTATACAAAGTCATTTGAGTATAAAAGGTGAGTTCCACAAAAAGATAAAAAAAAAAGAATGAAAAAACAAAATTTTCCCATTCTTACCTCCCATATCTCTTGATCTGAATGCTGTTGTAGGGGATCAAGATTTGTCCTCATGGTTCCCTGGAACAATGTTGGATCTTGTGGAATTATACTCAACCTAGACCTCAAATCTTGCAAACCAATCGTACAAATATCTACTCCATCAATCAGAATCGTTCCTTCTGAGGGCTCCACCACTCTGAAGAGAGCTTGAATTAGAGTGGATTTTCCACTTCCCGTTCTGCCCACAACACCAATTTTCTTTCTCCCCGGGAAGGTGCAGGTGATGCCTTTTAGAACTGTTGGTAGAGCAGGGGCATATTGGACAACTAGTTTCTCGAGTTCAATTCTTCCATCGGTTGGCCATTCAACTTCTGGTCTACAGTTGTCAATCACTAGTGGAGCTTCACTTGGTATTTTAGTGAATTGGAGAATTCTCTCCACTGAGATCATTTTGTTCTCAACGTTGCATAGGTTCCATATGACCCAAGCCTGGAGTACATTTAGGTTCAACCCATAGGTAGCTGCTAGCCCTGCCAAACCTGCGATCACATCAACTTGTGATTCAAAATCTGAAGTACTAGTACTAGCGGATAAGAGTTAATACTAAACATTGTTTTTTTTTTTTTTTTTTTACCTATAAGAGTTAACTAGGTAGACTAGTTTGTGTTATTTATATGAAAAATAGCATCTCTGAGGGGAAAAATGGTGCTTAGGACTTAGGAGGTGAGAAGGTATTTCTTGGATGAGGAATTCAAGGTTTGCTTTTCTTCAAAATGGACGTTTTAGGCTCCGTTTGCATTGTGGATTTAGAGAAGCAAAAAGAAAAGGAAAACGAGATAGAAAACTATATCCATGGTTTTTTTTTTCCTCCATGCATAAGTTATATTAGAAATTAAAATTTTCAAAATATAATAGAAACTAGAGAAAAGAAGCGGAAAAGAGACAAAGAAGATTCAAAATTGTTGATTCTTACTTTACTTACAGTTTTCCATATTAGAAAAGTAAAAGAAGTTTTTTCAAATTTTACTTTTCCTTTCCCTCTCTAAATCTATGAACCGAACAGAGCCTTAAGAAGGTAAACTCATTGAGAAAAAACTTGAACTTGAGGGATCAACTTACATTTGGATGTAAACCTTATATTTTTTGCTATATATGCTTACTTGGGAATCAGTTATGGAGTTCTTCAATCAATTAGGCAACCATTAGTTTAAAAAAGAATAGGTAGAGCAGAGTAGAGAAGTAGCTTACTTGGGTCAATTGCTGACCTTGGCAGGTTCACCAAGATAACAAGAACAAGGAAGAAAACAAGGTTGAAGAGAAAATTGATCCGAACACAGAGCCACTCCATTGTGGCAGAATTGTGGAAAGCAACACGAGAGTAGTCGTCAATGAGACTTAGAATTTTCTTGAAGAACCGTTCTTCCTGACTGAAGCAACGAATCGTTGCTGCCCCAGATATTGATTCTGAAAAATGGTGGAGAATTGGAGCTTTTCGGATCCCAACCATCCTGGCTAGTTCTCTGGCTGTTGTAATGTAGTAAGCCTGCAAAAAGCATTTTAAGCATAAAGGATAAGAATCAGCAAAGGAAAAACATGTCTGCATGTGGCATGTTTTGCATCTGAACACCATCCTTCAGTTTGATCCTTAGGGGCTGTTTGGAAGGCTGAGAATCACTCTTGTTCGTAAGTAAACCAGTTCTGCATATTAAAGTGTTTGGGAGATGTCCTTTAAATACATTGGACTTGATCCGGTTTTATGGATTCCAAGTAAGTCCCTTAGTTTTGGATAGAGAATTGTATGTAACATATTTGAGTTCTCATTTTTTAATAGTATTTTGGATGAGTCATATGACACAGACTAATTCAAGGGAAAAAAATCTACCAAATACATAACAATTTAGAACGTAATATTTTGTGAATAAGATAATATTTTGTGAATAAGATAATCGGTTCTTTCAGTTTCCAAACACCTATAGAAGAAGTGTACAAATCTAGAAATTATAAAAAATTGGGTTAGAAAGTTTAAAATGGAGTGGGTTCTTACCTGATACCATACAGAGATTGCAAGGACGGCGAAGAAGAGAAGAAAGACCTGCCAGGCAATCTGGGACATGAGGAGAATGATACTTAATAGCTGAATAAGTGCAAATGCTAATCCAGCCAATCTGTAAGGCATGTCTGTGTCCACTATGCTTTGATCTGTAGAAAACTGAAACCAAAAAAAAAAATTGAAAAAAAAATTCAAAATATTGCTTGAACTTAGTGAGATGAATGTAGAAAGAACACAACAAATGTACAATAGTTGGAGATAACTAATACCCGGTTGAGAATTCGGCTTGAAGGTGTAGAATCAAAGAACGATAATGGTGCCCGGAAAATAGATGTGATCATGCCAAGGAAGAGACGCTGAGCTGTCTCAATCGCTATGGTCGAAAGCAAAACTGCCCTCCCCAGTATAAAGATTGAGCTTCCACCAGAGAGCAAAACGAATATCCCAATCATCTTTTTGCTACTTACCCTCCCTTTTTCTTCCGTTGCCGAGGCAATCCAGTAATTGCTGCTCATTTGAAGTCCCTGGAAGAGAACTTGGCAGAGAAGAATAACTGGAACAAGAGCTCCTTTATATGCCGCAGTGATAAAGGTGGAGTAAACATGCCATTTTACTCTACCATTTTCCGTTTCTTCTTCCCGAGTTCTCTCTCCATTTCTGGTGACATTTTTGAATTTCTCTTCGTTGAGTTCAATTTGATTGCTCTGATGGGAACTATTGGTGAATGAGTTGTGTATTTTAGGAGGAGGGTTCACTTGGTTTAAAGATTTACCGTGAGCAACCATTTGTCTAACTAGTTCGCTGTTGGGATCTGCTATCAATTCTTTGTACTTTCCTGACTGAACAATCCTACCATCTTTCAGTACCTGTGGGAATATATGTATAGACGCAAGCATTAGTCTTGGTGAGGATGAGGAACCCCCTGGGTGGCTTGCGCCTCGAATGGGTAGATCTCACTACTACCCCAGAGTGTTTTTACACAGGTGGGATAGAGCCAGCGATATTTGGATGGTAAAAGAAACTATTTAATGCGACCGTCATATGTATATGTCCCGCATCGTGATATGATCTTCAGTGGGTCCCTCGTGAAACCCACATTGATATAAAAGTCACAGCGATCGTCAAACAGTTAATCGCCACACTAAAAAACTTCTCGAAATAATATACCCAGAGATCTCTCATTTGAGCTACGAGTGGAAATCTAGGAAGCACCGAGATTCAAATGGAGTGCTGTATTGTGTCCGACACACCTCTGACAACGGTACACCTCCGACAGGGCACCGACACATCATCGATGCGCTCCGACACTTGTTTGATACAGTTTGTTATTTTTTATTATTATTATTATTATTATTATTATTATTATTATTATTATTAATTTATTATTATTTTCTTTTAAGAGAAGTCTTGAGTTTTGGTGCTTAATATGTAAAATAAGGTTACAAAGAGGGGTTTATTTTAAAAAGTTAAAACATTTCATGATAAATAAAAGGAATACTAGACAGTTGACTTATAACAAGTCGTGGTAGTATTGTTATGATATTTTCATGTTCTATTGTTGTTTGGAGGTAATTTACTTAAAATCTTAGTTCTTAGTTGTTTTAGGAATATTGTTATTTTTTATCATACATGGTTATATATATATATATGTATATATATCTACAATATTTATATTTTCCGTGTCGAGGCCGTTTCGTGTTGCATTTTTTTTAGGATTTGCCGTGTCGCCGTTACATGTCGTGTCGTGTCTGTGTCACCGATTCGTGTTGGTGCTTCTTAGAGTAGAATACCTATCACATGTGACGGCCACTGTTATTACTCTATTACTGACTTACTGTGCAACTCAGGTGGGACCCACAAAATACAAAAAAAACTTAAATCATAGTGGGAGTCATGCAGAAATGACAGTCGTACGAGATAAACTCAAATAACTTACCATTACAAGGTCTGAACCATCTAAGAATTCTAGCTGATGAGTGACATAAACGACCGTTTTCTCGGATAGGAGATGCATAAGACAATTCTGCAAACGAGTTACATATTCTCAGAACATTTGTCTAAACATAAAACAAAATAAAATGCATATTGATGTTAATTTACGCTATGAAGATAAGATCTGTACTTGCCTTGAACAAATGTGCCCCAGTATGTGCATCAACAGCACTGAAAGGATCATCTAGGAAATAAAGATCTGAATCACTATAAACTGCCCTTGCCAATTGAATCCTCTGCTTTTGTCCTCCACTTAAGTTAATTCCTCTCTCTCCCACCACACATAAATCTCCATCACCCCACAGTTCAATATCTTTGTTTAAAGCACATGCTTCCAAAACATCCTCATAGAAAGCCTTATTTAATTCCTTGCCAAACAAGACATTGTCTCTAACAGTGCCTGTTTGGATCCATGCACTCTGTGGGACAAATGCTTTTGAGCCATAAACCTTAATTCCTGCCCCAGAAATCCTAGGAATTTCACCTAGTATACTGCAGAGGAGGCTTGATTTACCGGACCCCACCGACCCACAAATTGCAACCTTGGAACCCTTCTTGATTTTCAACTTCTCATTGATTTTAATCATGGGTTTTCTCAAAATCGAATCACACGTTTCCCATGAATATTCCCCGGTCTCAATTTCAATTGCAACATTGGATTCTCTTGGAGCGTGATATTCCGTCAACTTCTTTTGATCTTCTTCTTTGAGGAAGTGTTGGATTCGATCAAGCGAGACCTTCGTCTGAGCAATCATGGAGATCAGCTCCGGGAGATTGTAGATGGGCTCTTGTAGAATTCGAAAAGTTGCCAGAGCTGAGAGAACTGTACCGGACGTTAATGGTGTTTTTAAGGCTATACAAGTACCAAAAGTCACAACTGAAACTAAAGTTGGTGAAGCCCAGAAGAGAAAAGCCACTGCTGAGCATGTATATAGATATTTCTTGAGCCAACTTCTCTCAGTTTCTCTAAGTAGAAGTAGCTTCTCCAAGAAAGTGGATTCCCAAGAATGGAGTTTCAAGACTTTCATGCTCTTTAAAGTCTCTGAAGTGGCTTTGATTCTTGAGTCTTTAGCTTCCATTATTTTGGTATGAAGCCTTTCTTGCTTTTTGGCCAAAGGTGTATTGCTTGCCATAACCAAAACTGTGGCCAAAAGAGCAGCAAATGAAGGGGCAGCACCGAGATTCCTGTAAAGAATCACAAGAGCCAAACAGACCTGAACCGGAAGCAGCCAAACTCCATGAACATAGCAACAGAAGTCCCCAATTCGCTCCACGTCCACGGAGATGAAGTTTACGACTTTGCCATTTCTCATTGTGCCGTACTTGTTAGAAAGAGATTTTTTGAATATCAACACCATGAGAGCTGCCCTGACTTGGATACCGATACGTTGAGCTCCGAAGTACCATTGTCTCTGAGTGAGAGATTCAACAGTCTTCCCGAAGAAGAAGATGAATGCTAGAACGAGCCCGTAGTGGAGGCCTGAGCGGTCATGATCCGCGGTTAAGAAAGTTACGAAGTTTGTGATTAGGAAAGGACCCAAGTAGGAAGCAACGGTATTGACTCCTGCAAACATAATCAAGAAAATCATGTAAAAGTTGATGAGACATACCAAAAGATTCTTTACACACACACACACACACATATATATATATATTTGTTTATATATGACGTGCAAAGCCCTTAAAGGCCAGACCGAAGGACATGACCACACTGGTGTCGGGTAACTCAGGGTGGACACCATAAGGAGTACAGTTTCATTCCAAGCAGACTCCATTTGAACTGGGCTATGATGACAAGTTTACTAAAACGCGAGTTACCTGCAAGTACTGCATTTACTGCCAGGGGTCTCCAGATAGCATCGGCTACGGCTTTTTGCAGCGACGAATCTTCAGTTTTCTGCTTTCGAAGTGATTCTTCCAATAAAAAAGATGCTTTCTCAGCTGTTTCAGACCGAGGAATTGTGGGTATATGTGGTAATTCAAGTTTTTGGGTTCGACCGATCTTAAACAGGGGATTAAGCCACCGGAATGTAAGATGGCTCCAAATTCCGGCGCTGGAATACTCATCGGCCTGTGTACATGTACTTTCTCTCCCTTTCTGGAGTAATGGATGTTTAAGATCACTACTTTTCTTGCTACTTCTTGTACACACAGCATTAAAACAGAGCAGTATCAAGAATGGGAATGAGGCAAAATCAGCAATGTTTGCTTCTGGAACAAACTTTGGAACTTCAATGGATTTGAAATATGAGCTAAGGTATGGAGAGAGAAAAAGTAAATCAAAGATGGTGGAAAATACCCAAAAGACAATAAGGACTAGAGGCCAAGTTTTGTGTACTTTGTTACATGAATATATCACAACTAGACAAGCTAAGATCCAAGTAAGAACTGAGAATAGAGTTTCAAGTGTAATGGTTTTAGAATTCCAAAATTCGTAGAGACAAAAAGAGATATAGAAGATGGAGATCATGACATTGGAAAGAAGAGTGATTTTAGTGAAAACTGAAATTCTTCTCTCAGTTGCTTCATATTTGAACTGTTTATCTCTGCCTTCTCTTCCTTGATTAAAAAAGTCTAACAAAACCCATATCAGTAACAGCAAGAAAAACCCTACATTGACAAGCTTCAAAGAGACTTCCATTTAGTTTAAAAAACCTAAGAAAAGTTTTGCAGAACAGAGCTGTTGTAAAAACACATGTATCAATGTCTAAACAATCTCAAACAAACAAAACACTAGTACCCAGTTCATATAACAGAACAAGAATCCAAAAACAGTGGAATTGATTAGAAAAAAGTGGATAAAAAGATGGCCAATTTGAGTTTTGAGACTGGAGTACTGTGAAAGAACCAAGAAAGTACGTGGGGATTGGTTCAAAGGTGGTGAGCGGATGAATATGGATCTGAGCGTTACACATAGGATTTGGTATGTGACTCAATGCTTTGGACTGTGATATATTTTATATATATATATATATATATATTATATCACAATATTTATCAGCCTACTATCCCTATCCCTAACCCTGGACATGTGAGTTGGTATTCCATATATAAACAATATATATATGGGACCAGAATCTACATCTATATATATATATATATGTGTGTGTGTGTGTGTGTGTGTGTGTGTGAGTTGGTGTATTTTACTGGAGTTCAAGACTTCATAGCTGTCAATTTTTGCATAGAATGTCTTCATGAATGTCTTCATTGGACAACAAAATTAGGAAACATATGATAATATATGTATCCATGTTTATAAGTGTGTATATATATTATTCTGATTTTTAGGAAATCTGAAATAATTTGTTATAGAATCTTTGAAAAATTGGTCAAAAGTTTCTAATATTGGTTTATTTGAGTTTAAAGATAATCCGTCTTTTATTTTGATAAAAAGCCCCTAAAAAGTGAAAACTTATTTACCTTGTATTACAAAACTTCACATAATTAGTTATCAGTTTTTTTTTTTTTTTAAATTTACATAATTAATTATGTAATTGTAATTTTTTGTTTTTGGTTGAAGGACCTTTTACTAAATTAAAAAACGGGGTGTACCTAAAAACAAAATTAGTCTAAAATTCCCTAGAATCTCTCATAGTACCAAATCAAATTTAAAGAGGAATTATAGTATGGCCTGAGGTCCATGATGGGGTAGACATTTGATACAAAGTAAAAAAATGATGGTGACGACCATTAGGGTTTGATCATACCAAAGGTATACAAGTCTATGAATATAATTAACCAAAAGCTGGTGAGACTGTACATAGGATAATTCTAAAACAATCTAGAATTTTATGATACATACCCATATCATTATTCTACCTTGACTAATCTAAGTTTGAAGAGTTGGCCTCGAGTGACATCTATATATTGTCGTCTATATACTGACGTCACTATAATGATGAGTTTTTTAGATTTATTTATACATATTTAATTATCGGTGTAATTGATTTTATCATGTTTTTTTTTAATTATAGGAATTGATAGCTTATTTTAATATGTTAAGCTTGACCCACGGTGAAATAATTTGAGTTTGTGGGGTCCAGTGACATCACAGGAGAGAGATAGACACATTAATTGGGTTGTGTCTCAAAAGTTGTGTATTTGGTTGTGTCCCAAATTTTACTCAAGAAAATATAATGAGACAAATATACAAAGAGGGCTAAATTTTATTTGGGACAAAATATTACACTTTTTTTTCTTCAAAATTATATTTAGGGAGGACTAATTACATAATTTTTTTTAGGCCTGTAAAAAAAAAAAAAAAAAAAAAAAATCTGCCAAAAAATGGGTTGGACTATAGCCATCTCTACCCTTCGCCCTTGCTTTCAGGGTTTTTTTTTTTTGGAAAATAACTCTCAAGTTATTACTTACAACATTACAACTAATATCTATATATATGTATAGGGTTGCTATCCTATAACATGAAGGTTGTATGATAGCATTATACACCAGTTATTAGCGACCAACAGAAACATTTTTAGCGACACAAAAAACTTTTAGTGACATTTTTAAAATATTTCGTTGCTAAAGGTGGAAAAAAATTTGTCGCTAAAGGTGAAAAATTTCGTCGTAAAAAGAGTTTTTCGTTGCTAAAAGGATGCCGTGTTGTAAGTTAGCATTCTTTATATATGTATATACTAGATATAACCCGTCCCTAAATGCACTAAGGAACTTTTCTAACCCAATATGCCTTTATTCAATAACTAACACCACGTGCCTTCGACACTTTCCGATAAGTTACGAAAAAACATTTTTGTAATACATTTTCTAAGCGGAAAAAACATTTGCACCAAAAGCTAAACAATCATCACCCACACACATACATAAAAAGAAAGGTTATGCTCATTCCCAATTGAAACTTCAAATCAACCATGTCTGATCAAATAAAATGACACAGTGAAGTGTGTGCTTTAACAATGAGTAAAATTGCAAATTAACAATGAGCAAAACACACAAACGACATTTCTTTTCTTCTATATACATTTACAACTAAATATGACTCATTCTTGACCATATCGTTTTTTTTTTTTTTTTATTTTTTATATTTATTATTTTGTGGAAACCGTCCCAATTTTTTTTTATGGTACCAATAAATCATATACAAACCCCAATATTCCATCATCTTCCATATGTGAAGTATACAACTTTTTTTTTTATCAAACAACATCAGATACATGGATTACCTTTGCAAATGTTATGTGGTCAAATCAGTGGCAACTTTTTTTCCTTTTTGTGGAGCGTAGTTAGCACTTTTTCTTACTGAGTACTCCTTCCATGTTCTGGGAAAAATAAAATAGGAATTGTTAAAAACACCAAAAATAAGTTGACATGCAAACAATGTTAAAACAAAAGGTTTGAGGAGAGAAAATGTGTGTTTTTCCAAATATACGCATTTCCATATATTCTTTTTCTTGCACATACTCAGGCTCAAAACATGCTAAAGGAGACTCACCATTCCTAAAGCATGAAAATCTCCATTTCTACAAAAGTAAAGAAAAATCGGCCGAGACATATAAACATCAAGACTTCTTTTCAATTCAACCAGACAGAGCCTTCATTTGACTTCTAAGAAAGCAGGGTAAATACCAAATCTCAAAACTTAGCTATTAAGGATTTCCTATATTTAAAATGACAACTTTGCACAAAATCAAAGTTTAAATTAGTTGCTTATTTTTCTCATCCTTCTAGTGGCATAACTAAAATTCTAACAATGCATGCATTCTGCAAATAACAAACTCCAAGTCCATGTGCCTTAGTCACTTAAAACTTTTTGCGTATTCAACTATTACAATACATGTGTTCGGGAAGTAACTAACACCACATGACATCGACACTTATAACAAATGAAAAAAAATTGTTGTACATGATTACAGAAGAGGAATTGATTCAGCCATGGATAATTTGGTAAGATGGCGATGGGTACAATATTCTTCATTGGCTGCTTCTGAATTGCAACTTTAATCATTTTGAAGACATGTAAAAGCCATCACAGTGTAAGGATAACTGGCCTTTGAACTAATCATTCTTAATCAAACTATTGATGTGTGCTCAAATTACTCATATAAGGATAACTGACCATACGCAAAGATTGCATTTATGTGATATGAAAATTAGTAAATGGTTGGAAGTTAAGAAAAAAAAAACAAACAAATAAACATGCAGCCTATTACAAACCGAGCATGGTTAACGTAAAATTACTTATCTTTTCATTATTAATATGTTTCCCAAATTTGAATCCCAAAATTATTTTTCAATTGCTTTCATAGTTACACCACCTAAATAACTTCCAATGAAAATTAAATGGTCTCACTATAATGAAATATGGGACCAAATTTGGGAAATATAGCAAAATGAGTACTGATCGGAGTTAGAAAATCACCAAAGAGATCTTAGAAAATAAGAAATGACATGTTTGGCAGCAGCAAAAAACGGACACAGTCGAAATTACCCTGCAAAATTTACAGATGCATCTAATGAATATCATAGATTCACCAAAAACAAAATTACAGATTCAGAACTTGCAACATGTTATTCTGCAAACAAAAGACCCAGATCTAGAATTAATTCAATTTGAGACATAAAATGGTTATAAATGAATCACATTTAAGCAATTTTTAGATTTTTAGCATTTTGAACAGCAATTTCAAAGATTACAAATTTTTTTACACTTACTTCAACCACATTCTAATGAATATCACAGATTCACTAAAAAAAATTCCAGATATAGAGAGCAATGGTACCATAAGGTTTAGGAGTCAGGTGTTCCAATGGTGATGGTGGTCCTGGAGGAGTGAAAGAAAAAGAAAAGAACGAGAGAGAGAGAGAGAGAGAGAGAGAGAGAGAGAGAGAGAGAGAGAGAGAGAGAAGGTATCCTAAAAAAAAAGGAATAGAGAGGGAGAGAGAGATTAGAAGTTAACTAGAGGAAGAGGAGGCGATGCATGGCCGGGGACGACGTGAGCTGGTGAGGCGGCGACGGCGTGCGCTGGCGGCTTGATCACAACTTTAGATTTTACAATAGACAACTCAATTCAAGCTCTGACATTAATTTCCCATCTATTTTCTGTATTTCAAAACATGATCACATTGTTGGAATGAAGAACACAGAGAATGTGTAAAAAAAAATTCAAATCAAACCATTATAAAATTGAAGGCAATAAGCACACAAGCTAACCACTCCAAGTGGATCCCTTATAGGAATTGGTTTTATATGTAGACAAAGACTACACCATAAATACAATGGCTATTTTTGTAGAGAGATAACAAACATAAGCCTACAAACATTAAGATATCAAACTTCACACCACTGCCAATTTTTGGGAGAGAGAAAATAATAACAATCAGTTACAAAATCAGAAATGTTCTAGATCTATGTTTCCTGATCCACTCAAGAATCAATATTTACAAAAAAAAAAAAGAAGCAAAAGTTGAGAATCAAAATCAAAATAAAATCTCTATGATAAATAAGACAGATGGAGAACAAAATCTGAACGATCTTGAGAATCAAGCAATGAATAGCTTACCTCGGCAAAAATCCTCAACACAAAAATCAATACAGAGAGTAAATTTTAAGAAGAAGGAGCGTGTTGGTGGCGGCGGCGAGAGAGTGATGAGAGAGAGGGCGTTGGGATGGAGAAGAAAAGGAACCGGAGAGAGAGAGAGAGAGAGAGAGAGAGAGAGAGAGAGAGAGAGATGGGTCTATGATAGAGAAGACGAGGAAAATGAGAGATTGTAAATTCCAAGAATGAGAAGAAATAATGAGAAAAGAAAAAGAAAAGTTTTAAAATTCAAATTTGAAATATTTTTCCCTCAACCATCCTAATCAGCAATCCTACTCAGTTTTTTTTAAGCCAAGTCATAAAATTGTCCTAGTCATATTTTAAGAAGAAGAAGAAGCGTGTTGGTGGCAGCAACGAGAGAGTGAAGAGAGAGGGGCGTTGGGATGGAGAAGAAAAGGATCCGGAGAGTGGATCCGGAGAGAGAGAGAGAGAGAGAGAGAGAGAGAGAGAGAGAGAGAGAGAGAGGTCTTTGATAGAGAAGAAGAGGAAAATGAGAGATTGTAAATTCCAAGAATGAGAGGAAATAATGAGAAAAGAAAAAGAAAAGTTTTAAAATTCAAATTTGAAATATTTTTCCCTCAACCATCCTAATCACCAATCCAACTCAGTTTTTTTTTAAGCCAAGTCATAAAATTGTCCTAGTCATATTTTTCCTTCCTAAAATATAATATAGTCATATTTTTCCTTCCTACAATATAATATATATATATATTCTGTTTAAAGCATAAAACGAAAGGAATTAGGAAACTTTGTTGGATAGGGGAAAAAGTTTGGAAACTAAATTAGAGGGAAACAACATAAACATAGAAATTAATTACTAACTTTTTTATTTATTTATATATATTTTTTATTTTTTTATTTTTTATACGGAGTATTTCGTTTTAAAAATCAGAATTAAGAAATAATGCATGATTAATGATTATCACAAATCTTATTATTCTAAGAAAAGTAGAAAATAAGTAAGAAACTCTTATATTGATTGAGTAGTACGGATATCTAAATAATATATTTGTTTATGTAGATTTTCAAGTTTATTCATCAGTTACCAATTAAAGTTTGACGTAATTTCAAAATTATCACGACATATCAGCAAGTGAATAGTTTAGATGCCCAAATCATATACTTAGCATTGATTTGATGTAACTTTATGCATATTTTCTTTGACTTGCGTAAGTTGGAGACATTAAAGTTACGAAAAACTTTTCATGTCTGATCATATGCTTACACTTATTATCATTATCATTATTATTATTATTTTGATATATCAGGGAAGGGAATTTAAACACTCTCCAGTCACTACTTGGATGAGGATGGTACACTTCTTTTGTCGTATCATTTGTTTATTTTTTCCAATATCATTGGAATTTTTGTCCCTCCTTTTTTACCTAAATCAGTACCAAAAAATATGCTATAAAATTAGGTATATTCTATTTAGTTTCATCATTTTATTTGTTAACGAAGCCAATTTATTATTGGGAAGAATTTACCTAGATCATGTTCACGCCAAGTCTCACTTTTATTAGGGAAGAATATTGAGCTCGTAACCAAGTTGGTTGACACAAACTTCCCTATTCTGGTGGTGCAGGATCAAATCCTCATTCCTACCAGTGCCAAACAGACACTGCTCGAGTGCTGCATAGACCGCGCGCTGCCGAGCGGCGAGCAACCTTAGGCATAAAAGAGTAATTCTTTGGTGACATCTTTCATATAACTTTTATACAATCTCCTAAAAAGCTGTGTCTATCTCTTTCTTGTGATGTCACTAGACCCCACAGTGACACAGGAAAGAGATAGACACATATTTTAAAAAGTTATATGAAAGTTGTCTAAAAGTTGTCACCAAAGAATTATCCGACGTGAGTAAAAATTACTCGTAAAATTCCCTAATATCAGGAGGCACGTGTTCGGTGTAGACGGCGTGTGGAGGGTAAAAGCAAAGCTCACTGTAGAGGTGTGTTGTACACGTGCTCAATACACGTGCTCAATCAACATAGGACCACAAAAAAAGTCTGAAAAAGATGCAAGTCTAAGACAGTCTACTGTCTTCCTCAAAAAAAAAAAAAAAAAAAAGACAGTCTACTGTGCTCATTTTAAAATTATTAGGATTTTTTCACCAAGTGGACTATAGTGACTAGTGAGATGGCCCACGAAGATTGGTTGTTACTTTAAAATATGAAAAAGGAGAATACTATGGAATGGTGGTGGTCCACATTAGCAATGAATTACCATGTGAAAAAGTTGTCCCCTTTTAATTTTTTTTTTGGGAGAAAAAAGTTGTCTACTTATTAAAACATAAAAAATTTCATTTTGACTACATTAATCAGGACAACCACGTGACCATAAATTAATTTCATGAAAAGCTAGTTGTGTAGAAAAGTAGTACGTATCTATATAAATAATTAATTTCTTGATAGATAGTGTTGTTTCATCCTATGTATAGATAATTAAATTTGAGTCAATTTTTTTTTTATAGAATTTGAAAGTTAATTTATTATTTTTTCAAAATTAAAAAATATCAATTTTTATTTGTAAAATGAAAAAGTTATCAAATTTTACTTGATATTGTGGAGCAACTCTTTGAAACGTTTGGAGCAACTCGTTTCAAAGTCAGGTGCAACTCTTCACAACGTTGGGAGCAAGTCTTTCAATGTTGAGAGCAATCAGTCACAACGTTGAGGTGTAATTAAATTCATAACATTGAAAATATAAAATAGACTAAAACATAAAATAACTACTCAAGAATTGATTTTTCTTTTTTTTTTTTTAAAAAAAATTTTGTTGATGACTTTTTAATTTTTAAAATTATATTTGATATTTTTTTTAATTTAAAAAAAATAATAAATTGACTTCTAAATTTTATACAAAAAATTAATTAAAATGTAATTATCCAAAACATGTATAAGCATAATTGCCTAAAGATCAGTGTATGCTTTTGAAACCTCAAAAGATCTCGAGCCGACACCACCATGAAGAGGGGTCGTATTCACATTTAGAAATGGTAATCAAATTGGTACTATTAACAAACTTATGGCGGCTCAAACCTAGTAAATATATTATTGGGTGATGGTTGGAGTTGGACAAATGAAAAAGAGAGAAAATAAAATAAAAAGAAAGAGCTTAGAAGGGAACGTGCATTTTTATTTTTATTTTTATTAAATTTAACAAAGAAGTGATGAGGGAAATAATAGTTTAAAAAGTTGAAACAATCATATAACTAATTGAAAATACGAGGCAAAATAGTAGTCATTAGTTATTTTCTCCTTCAAAAGTAAATGTAACAAAGTGTAATAGTGTAATTTGGCCAATATTACTATTCATTCTCTTCAAAATGGGTAGAGTAGCAACAACAGAAGAATTAAGAGGGATTTATTAAACTAAATTATCTGACCCAAAAAAAGGAGCCAAATACGAATTAAAACTTTCAAACAAACTTCCTCTTCCTTTTTTTTTTTTTTTTTTTTAAACTTTTGCTCTATGCCGGTGTAAATTTAAGTACAAAGTTCTGAATATCACATATCCTTCCACAGGGGTAGGGTTTTCGATGATGCAGTTTAGTGGTTTTGGCTGCATCATGCAACCTTATTTCCTAGCCATTATAATGGCTTTAACAGCCTGTTTGGTATGCCACAAAGTAGAAAAGAATTCATTTGCAATTCTTGTTTGTGGAATTCTTGTGTTTGGTTTGACACAAAACAGGAAATGAATTCATTTGCAAATCCACCCAATTCTTGTTTTGGGTGCTTTACAAATCCTACCCATTTTGGTCGGATTGTTCAAGAAATGATTTGTGATTCTTTGCATACATTTCATTTTCCCAAAATATCCCTTTCTTTTATACTAAATACCCACAGTACCCTTGGCTATAGGTTAAACCCTTCATTACACCATTCTGATACTCTCATTACAGCAGCTCTGCCGCCCAAGAACAACTCTCGTCTCCTCCTCTGCTGCCCAAGAACAGGTACTGCTCTCTCTCTCTCTCTCTCATTTGTCTCTCTCTTTCGTCTATATCTATATATATATACACATTGATTCATATATGTATATATATACATAGATTCATATATACATAGTCAAACATATATATATATATATATACATAGATTCATCTATATACATAAATTTCTTCCTACAAACCATGAATTTTGAATTGGGTTTGAACATTGTTATTTAGTACTTGGATGGGACAATGGTTGTATTTTTTTGTTGGATGAACACTGTTGTTTTGGGTGGATGACCATAACAGGGTCAATTTGGGAAATAACATTGATTTAATTCAATTCCAACTTCATACCAAACAACAGAATTGAATAGAATTGAAAAGAATTGAATTCAATTCTATTTCAAACCAAACACAAAACTAGAATTCCAATTCTATTCTTTTCTTTTCTTTTTTATTCTATTCTTTTCTTTTCTTTTGTATTCTACAATCATACCAAACGGATTGTAAGTAAATGTGAGCCATAGGATTAAATCCACTCTTGTATTTGCAAAACCACCCAATAAACTCTCTATCAGTACAACCGGTTTCATCTTTTCACTTTCCCGCCCAACCCATTAGACCTTTATTTATTTATTTTTTTTAGAAGGACGTCCCTAACTTCGTCTTAAGACTTAAACTCATCAGACCAACTTTAAGATAACCCTTTTGTGGCTGAGAAGGACATCCCTACCTTCACCCTAAGTTCATCCTACATAATTTAAGATAACCCTTTTTGTTGCTGAGAAGGACGTCCCTACCTTCTTTCTAAACTCATCCTATTTTAAGATATCCCTTTAATATTGTACTCAAGTTAATTATTAATATTGTGATTGCACAAATAATCGTGGTAGAACAATGGGGTATGATTCAGTCAAAGTAGTTGTTCAATAATAATGAATTGTTTGTTGCGGAGTTAATTTAGTGAAGACTGGCAACAAATTTTTGTGGTTTTATGAAGAATGAAGAGAAAATCAAAGAGCGGCAAAATTAAAAGGAACGTTCGTTCAATTCGAAGAGACCAACATCTGCATTCCTTTATTACTAGTAAGAGGATTTACAAAAATGGTATTTGTGGTATTTCTCATGTAACCATTGTAAATGTAACTAGTTTAATTCATGGGAAATTCTGCCTTTATCTACCTAATTTATTCACTACACTCACATTTTAATAAATTTTTCTTATTACAACTATATCCCTATACAAATTGACATTCAAGGACAAGTTAATAAAAATAGTTTTATAAAATTTACTCTCTACACCCATCTATCTCAATAAACTAGGGCTGTCCAACAAACCCGCCAACCCGCGAGACCCGACCCAAGCCGACCGACTCGACTTCTGTGAGTCGGATTTCACGGATAGCGGATGGAATCACGGGTTTCTTAAGGAAGACCCGAACCCTTTCGGTTTGGATGTCGGTTATCTCAATCATAAACCCGACTTCACCCGACCCGACCACTCTTTAAATCCCTAAAAGATACTGAGTTTCTAAACAATGCACACTCTCATTTTATACCCTCTCTCTCTCTCTCTTCCTCTCTTCCTCTCGTTCTCTCTCTGTCTCTTATCCTCACCCATATCACCATATGCACCCACCTCTCTTCTCTCTCTCCTCTCGTTGCCGCCATGGCCAAAGGCCCAAAGAGTCACATCGGTGCCATGCTTGTTGATGCCAAGCTTCTTAGCCGCCGCCGAACAAGACGGACTCGTTTCCTTCTTGTCGCCGTGAGTCGCTGCCATTGGAGGTTGTGTAATCTCAGGTTTCTTCTTCTTCTTCTTCTTCAACCTGTCCCTTCTCATTCTCTCTCCAGATTTGTAGATCTTGATCTAGATTTTTTTGAGTAGTATATCTAGATCTAAGCATATGAATCTGTGTATACACACCACACCACAGTGTATGTATGTGTCTTATATATATATATATATATATATTGTATATGGTACCACACAATTCATGAATCCATGAAAGATTTTAGGGGGGGTTGAATTATTCATACTTCATATCTGTAGATTTTGATTTTGGAATTGCAAAAAATTCCCATTGTCAGTTTTAACCCGAAACCGACCCGACTCACCCGAAACCAACGAGTCGGTTTCACCCGACTAGGTGGATGGATAACGGTTGTTAGGGGATCAACCCGATGGGATTCGGGTGGATGAACGGGTGGGGGTCAAACACGACTCACCCGACCCGTGGACACCCCTAGTTACTTCAACAACTGGCAAAACTAAAAGCCCCGCCCGGTAAGAGGAATCGGGATAAGTTTTGCCGCTTCCATAGAGACCACGGCCATGACACAGAGGATTGCTTTAAGTTGAAGATAGCCATAGAAAAACTGATCGAGTAGGGTCATCTTGTAGAATACGTTGCGACAAATGGACGGCCTATGCAAGGAGCCCGAGTTCTCGGTCAAATACAACCTCTTGGTCAAATCAACGTGATCTTCGGAGGAACGTCGGGCGGTGCGGACTCATGGTCGGCAAGGAAGAGGCATGCTCGGTCATCCCGGGCGGATGTCTGGTAGGTCCAATCCCACGGCTCCCCGCCAACTGACATACCGACATTCACCTCCGACGATTTGCAAGGCATCCACTGCCCTCATGATGACCCGGTGGTTGTGACGCTCTCCATAGCCAATTACGTGGTCAAGAGGGTGTTGGTGAACATAGGCAGCTCGACCGATATCATGTTCGCGTCAGCATTCGATCAGCTCGGAATGTCCAGGGATGGGCTCCGCCCGGTTGCTACTCCCCTGGTGGGTTTTAACGGATCAAGCACCCAGCCGCTCGGTACCATGGAGCTCCCCGTACTTATGGGAGCTTACCCTTAACAGATATCCCTGCTGTCAAATTTTGTAATCGTGGAGGCTCCGTCTGCCTAGAATGTCATTCTCGGGAGGCCTACACTCAATTAAGCCAGGGTCGCCATCTCTACTCATACCCTGACAGTTAAGTTTCCGACCCCTGGTGGACTCGGGAGCCTGCGTGGAGATCAGGTGACCGCCCCGAGTTGCTATGTCAGCTCCCTTCGCCGGGAAGTCATCACAGAGATATTGAACGTCCAGGAGATGGACCATAGGGACCAGAATGATAGAGTGGGCCCGATCGAAGAATTAGAACGAGTGGCGTTGAACCCACAACTCCCAGACCGAACGGTCAGCATCGGCACCCTACTAGAGCCCCGCCTTAGGGGGAAGCTGATTCACTTCCTATAACAGAGTTAGGATGTGTTCGCCTGGTGTCATGAAGATATGCCCGGGATTGATCCCTTAGTAATGTCTCATCGGCTCAATGTCAACCCAGACTCCCGGCCGGTGAAGCAGAGGAGACGGGGCATGGTCCCCGAGAGACAGAAAGCAGTGAGTGAGGAGGTCGAGAAGCTCCTCAAAGCCCACTCGATACGAGAGGTCCACTACCCCGATTGGCTAGCCAACGTAGTACTTATAAAGAAAAGCAACGGGAAGTGGAGGATATGCGTGGACTTCACCGACCTGAACAAAGCATGCCCCAAGGACTACTATCCGCTGCCCAGGATAGACCTCCTTGTGGATTCCACGACCGGCCATTCGTTCCTCTCGTTTATGGACGCGTACTCCGGGTACAATCAGATCAACATGTACCGGGGACGAAAAAAAGACCTCGTTCATCACGGACCAGGGGACCTACTACTACAAAGTCATGTCTTTCGGCCTCAAAAACACCGGGGCAACTTATCAACGCCTGGTCAATTACATGTTCAAAGACCTGATCGGGAAATCAATAGAGGTGTACGTTGACGATCTACTGGTCAAAAGCCGGGATGAGTCCGACCATCTTGAACATTTGGCCGGGCCTTCAGCATTTTGAGGAAATTCAGGATGAGGTTGAACCCGGCTAAGTACACATTTGGCGTCTCATCTGAAAAGTTCTTGGGGAACCTAGTCAGCAGGCAGGGCATTGAAGTAAACCCCGAGAAAATCCAGGCCCTCATCAACATGCGATCGCCCAGGTCGACTAAAGAAGTACTGAGTCTGGTCGGACGGGTTGCCGCACTGAACAGATTTGTCTCCAGAGCTACTGACCGGTGCCTGCTATTTTTCAAGATCCTCCGTAAGGCGTTTCAGTGGTCTAAAGAGTGTGAGGAGGCGTTCCAGGCATTCAAGAAGTACATGGCATCTCCCCCTCTACTCTCAACACCCGTATCAGGGGAGGAATTGTTCCTATACCTGGCAGTATCACCCGCAGCGATCAGCTCGGCACTCATCAGGGAAGAGCACGAGATACAGTTCCTAGTGTACTATACTAGCCGGGCGCTCCAAGGCGCGGAGAACAGATACTCTCGCATCGAAAAACTTGCATTCGCTCTCATCACCTCCTCCCGGAGACTCTGTCTATACTTTCAGGCCCATGTTATTGTGGTCCTTACTGACCAACCTCTCAGCAGGATCCTAAGCAGGCCTGATACGTCCGGGAGGCTCGTCAAGTGGGCCATGGAGTTAGAGGAATTTAAAGTAGCCTACTGTCCCCGGACGGCAATCAAAGGGTAACCAGTAGCAGACTTTCTGGTTGAGTTCATATATCCGGAAGACCCAGTTGAAGAACTCGACCCACCGGTCCTACCGCCCGGGTTACAAGCTAACATCCCCACCTGGGTGCTGTATATGGACGGTTCCTCAAACCAGCAAGGCAGTGGGGCAGGAATCATCTTGACTACGCCCGACGACATCCAGCTCGAGTATGCCCTAAGGTTTGGGTTCCGTGCCTCCAACAACGAAGCTAATATGAAGTGATGGAAAAATTGGTTTAAATTGAAAGTTTAAACGCGCATCGGAAAAGTCAAGTTATAAAAGCTTAATAGTAGCCCAGAATCTACTACTCGTTAATTCCATAGATGCGCACAAGAGGGGACAAGAGTTATACCTTAGTGTCTTGAACCCAATTCTGATTTTCTTCTTCTTCCTTGGTGATGCAGCAGCCTCCACTAGGTTGTCTTTACCCTTATGTCTCCTGCGGATACTTCCCGGAGAGACTAGAGATGGTGGGATCTCTAATAGAGAGGAAGAAGAAGGTTTGGAGCTCTAAAATAGTTTCTGCAGCCTCTGAAGTTCTAAAATGATGAACTTCTTTTCCAGAACGCAGCTGCCCTATTTATAGATTACCAGAACCGACCTAACCTTCAATCGATCGAAGGACTTCGATCGATCGAACCATTCTCGATCTATCGAACCTGCCATGACTTCGATCAATCGAACTAGCTTCAATCGATCGAACCTGTCTTGACAGCTTCCTCAAGTGTCTTTCCAAGTATCCTGACGGAGTTAAGAGTGGGACCTCCTAGGCTCTTTATTGTTATCTCATATCAGTTGATTAATTCCCATGACCAAACTCTTTGATCAGCAAGTTCATCGACTGATCAGTTAACGTTTACTCCACTATTAAACGATAACTGAACTCCAACGCAAAAGAACATATCCGAAGCGATAACTAGACTTGAATGTTGTACTAATGTCTCTCTACCGTCAGCATTCGCAATCATATTCAGGTAGTCGGATAAACGGTCACTGTCAACCTGAATCATGATTACTTCTTGAATTCCTTGAGTCTCATTCACCTATCATGATTACCAAACATGTTGATAACTTTTATCAACAAGACTGCAGTACTCAGTAACCAACTTGGTGACATTCTCAAGGGAATGCTTACTCTAAAACAGAGGATGTAGTAAGGTCGTCCCATATCACTTAGAGGACACAATAAGGTCTTCTCGTAGATCGTCCCGATCTCAATACTATATCGGTTGATGTATACTATGCTTGGGCACTTTCGTTGCAAAGACTCGGAAACATTACAGATTATGTAACTTTCCTGAACATAAATCAAGCACGATTTTCCAAGAAAATCCTATATTAAGTGTCAAATAACAATACAACAATGCTAGGGTACACCCTTACACACCTAAAAAGCATCCACACTGAGGTGGACCAATGAGAAGAGACTGACAGTAGAATCCGCAGTCTCTATCTCTCTTCTTATTAAGGATGTGCCCCAAACATTACTCATAACAATTTTTTTGGACTAAATTACAAAAGTTTGGAGAGCACATTAGGACCAAAATATAACATACTAGGACCACTTTATAACCATTTGGGACCTCTTGACAACTTGTTGGGACCCATAACAATAGCATTTGTGTTAGGATTGTGCCTAAAATTCCATTAGTGGAATGATTTCCTAATTATGATTGGATTCCTTATTTGGTGGTTTCCTTATCAAATACGGATTCCTTTGATGGTGGAAGTTCCTAGTTTATATAGGACTGTGTGTAAGAGTATTCCTTGTTGTATAAGACTTACCATAGGGGTAAATCCTACTACAACTAGGATTAGGACTATACAATCTCTATAAATATAGGGCTTACCCAAGGGATTGATAAGATTGATTGAAAATCTTCTACATACACAAGAGAGGGCTACAAACTAGTGAGGGAGAGATTAGTTTCTAGCAATTGTGTATGTCATATAACTTGGTTGGAGAGTTATACACGTGATGTCTTGAGCGCTTGTAATCTTCATATTAATCGTAGTGATCACCTTTGCACGTGGACGTAGGCATTGTTGGGCCGAACCACATTTAAATCTTGTTGTGTTTGTTTGCTTGATTTTTCTTTCGTGGTTGTGTCGTTCTTGTTCTGTTTATCTCCATCTTTGTGGGTGTAGTTTCTTGTTGTGATTGTGGGCCCATTCCCAACAATTTGTGACCTCTATTCATTACAATACTTAGGACCTCATTTGCTTACAACCCATTGTGACAAGATTACAATACATTGGAATCTCATTATAACATTTTGGGACTCAAAATTGAAACCTTCTATAGAAGGTTATCAATGGGTTAAATTTTGCATTAAAAGTAGTGCCACTTTTCACGTGGCACTCTAATACCCACACAATTGACATCTTTTGACAAAAAATATGGTCAAACTTAGAGATGTATCAGCATCCTAAAGTACAAAAAATCACTAGGATGTTTTGTAGATTTTTTTTTTTTTGGGATGACGAAGACAAATCCCCCAGCCTGTTCTTCGCGACTTCGAGATCAATACCTATTGTTGTTTTTGTCGGAGTAGAACAGGGGGCAAACTCCGGGTACGTGCACCGACCCCATAACATACACACTAGGTAAATCAGGAAGGTGAGTGAATCACACGACCCCTGGGGACTTCAAACCCCTTGACCTCCCTTTGGGAGGCTAAGGAATTCTGGCCACAACCACTATGCTGTTGTAGAGTTTTGAACCCCCATTTGGTGCTTCTTTTTTTTTTTTTAAAGCACAATTTCATATTAATTCATTTGGTAACTAGTTTATGAGCTTTGCAGAAATTGAACTTAGGGCTATTTTGGGGGGAGCTTTTAAAAGCTCTAAAATAGAGCTTTTAAAAGCTCAATATTGCTCTGTGGTTTTATGGTATTTTTTTTTAAGAGTTTTGTGTCACTTATGTAAAATTATCAAATAAGTTAAAAATGAATTTCATAAACTACTTTTAGAAAACCACTTGTGGACCAAACTAAGCCCTAAGTGATCGGGGTTATTGTAGAATTTCCCCTTTCCACTCTGGCCCTTTTCTTTATGCGGTAGGCTGTTTTGGAGTTTTCTATGACAAAAAAAGTAGTCCCCTGTTCATTGAATATGTACCCTCCTTCGTATTGTACATTATGAACTGGTCATAAATATACACTAATTTGGTAAAGGCCGGGCAGGAGGGCCACAACACATGTAATGCGTCATTTACCTCCACTGATTATATATCATACCCT
The DNA here is from genome assembly GCA_033977485.1 of Hydrangea macrophylla. Lineage (NCBI taxonomy): Eukaryota > Viridiplantae > Streptophyta > Magnoliopsida > Cornales > Hydrangeaceae > Hydrangea > Hydrangea macrophylla. The sequence goes on along the minus strand of CM066991.1, from coordinate 83,015,712 downwards.
TATATAAGAAGAATGCAGCAGCTCAATATGGGACTTAGTCAAATACCATTTTGCCCCTTTCCAAAACTTATATACATACTCGTCATAAGAATATATTGATTTCTACGAGGGCAATTTTGTCATTTCAGCCCACCAAAAATCTTTAGGAAAACTTGTAATTACAAGTGCACCCTTTTACTATACATAATGACTCATACACCTTGATACTCATCATAATGACTTATTTGTTTGTGCGAGGGTAATTATGTCATTTCAAATAAAATATTACATTCAGGCCAACTTTTAAAATTTTATTTAATATAATAATGAGGATTCAATGAATAATATTATGCCCAATTACATATGGGTCAGCACTTTTTGAAATATTTATTATTTACTTCAAAAAAAGTCAAATATTGCGGCTATTTTGACGACTATTTACGAATTGGTTACTAATATTTACAATTTTGTCAACTTCTCGTCTGAAATTTATATTAAAATTTTATTTAATATAATAATGAGAATTCAATCAATAATATTATGTCTAATTAAATATGTGTCAGCAATTTTTGGAATATTTATTATTCACTTCAAAACAAGTAAAAAAAAAATGCGTCTATTTTTATGGTTTACGAATTGGTCACTAATATTTACAATTTGGTCAACTTCTTCTCTCAAATTTAGTATTCATAAAATTCAACAAAAGTGGCTATTTTAATGGCTATTTACGAATCGGTCACTAATATTTACATTTCGGTCATTAATATACCAAAATCCACTTATACTCAAATCTCATACCAAATTTATATCTTCTATTCAAATGCATAAGAGGGGATTGGCACGTGCATTGCACGTGCCGGGACCCTAGTATATATATATATTCGTTCGTATGTAAGTTATTGCATACATGCATGCATTTATCATTTTTGTACTAGTCAAAACAAATCGGCTGTCCACGTGGTATGGTCATTCTTGGCTTTAGGCAAAAGGTATTTTGTTTTTAAGTTGCACCGAACACATTATCCACATATGATTTAGGTGAAAAATGAAAAAGTCTCATGCCTAAATAGATCATGATTATTATTGGGCAATGCTTTTCGCACTTTATTAATTATTATTAAATATATTTCATGGACTGTATTATGAAAATGGAACGACATACAATCAAAGTAGTATCATAGAGTGCAATAATTAATTTTTGAAGTATAAATAGTAATTCTTTTATTTTTTTTTATTTTTTTTCTAAGCTCATGATTATTATTTTCTATTTTTATATGTAACTTCCCGTTTTGAAAGAATCATCATATATCGTTGGGGACCTGGGGTGTAAGAAAAAATTGACGGACCAGATCGACATGATTGACCAAACTGAGTTGTTTAGTCTATTTTCACAAAATAAGCTCAAGCTTAAAAACCGACTGAATCAAAAAATTGACAAAAACGAGCACCAAACATGTTTGGTCGGATCTCAAATATGCAAAAAACTGAAAAATCGAACAGAACCTAACATTTACACCCCCTAATAGATTAAATCTATTTACACTATAAATATATATATGTATATTTTTGTGTGTGTGTGTGTGTGTTTTTTTTTTAATGAAAAATAGGTGGAAGTTGAACGCTCAACCTATGTATTGACGGGTTCTAAAATCTTGCTAAATGCCAAATAAACTATACACACTTTGCAACAATGTTCCATTCAAAAGCATAATATAAATGATGTTACTATTTGATTTAATTTCTCATGGAAAACGTGCCATCCATGAACTTGGAAATGGCCGCCAGTTGGTGTAGACCTGCTGGCATGTTTCTTCTGCTTTTCACTAATCACACACATGTATGTATATATAGGAGCGGAGTCAGAATTTTTGGTTAGGGGGCCTAAGCTATACGGGAGGTTGGAGGTAGCCCCTCTGCAGCGAATTATTTTTGGGTCTTCTTCTTCTTCTTCTTCTTCTTATTCTTCTTCTTTTTTTGGGATCTACTTATTATACATAAACATAAATTCCCCAATTCAACATAAGTCACAAATTTATATGTGCACAAATTCACAAGCACCCCAATTTAATATTAAAAAATTTCCCTAAAAAAACAAAAATTTTAAATTTTCCCAATTCTATTATTTTTCAGTCAACAAATTTTCCAATTAAAAGAGGAAGAAAAGATGTAGAATTAGTTTTAGACCCTATTTTGGGGTAAGAGATGTAGTTTTTAATTTTAAAATGCGATAATTGAAAAAATAATCTGAATCTATTTGAAGAAACTTAAAAATTATAGAGTATCCTTTAAATTTCTAGGGGGCCTATTTGTAAAACTCATAAATTTTAAAGCTAAGACCCTAAGTCTCTTCGCCACTATATATATATATATATATGGATTTGCTAACCTACAGCACATGAGGCTTTTAGTGACGAAAAACATGCTTTTTATTTCGTCGCTAAAAAGGCTGTTGTATGCTGCCAGGGGCGAATCCAGGAGTTTAGCTCGGGGGGGGGGGGGGGGGGGGGGGGGGGGAATTATACGGGGATTTGGGGGCAGCGGCTTTGACTCGAATTTTTTTTTTATTGCTTCAAAAGGGATAAATTAGAAATTTAAGGGACAAAAATGAATAAAGTATGGAATAATTAAAGTAAAATTTAAAAAGTTGATGGTGCAAAATTGAATAAAATATGTAATAAATAAGGTAAAAGAATTATTTTTAGGGGGGGGGGGGGGTGCAAAATGAACAAAATATAAAATATACAAGGTAAAATAATTATTTTGAAAAGTTGGGGAGCAATTAAGAGGCAAAAATGAATAAAGTATGAAATACATAAGGTAAAAAGATTATTTTGAAAAGTTGAGAGGGGGTAATTAAGAGGTAAAAATGAATAAAGTATAAAATTTGTAGAGTAAAAAATAATTTAAAAGTTGAGAGAGGGCAATTTCCCCCCTAGAGCCTTCCTCCATCCGCCCTATATACTACTAACCTACAACCATCATGTTATATGTTAGCAATCCCATATATATCTATATAATAAGATAGAGCGGTGTGAGTCCCTTTCAAGTTAGCAACTTTTAATCTTGACCATTGAGATAAGTTTAGATATTTCAGACCATCAGATTGATTGTCCACCAAAAATAGTTAATCCCATTAAATATTGTATTGTATTCTATTAAAACTCTAAATTAAAAAGGAATTCCCTAAATTAATTTGAATTTGAATAAATACATATCAATATCCAAATTGTCAACTTCAGTAAATACAAAACACAAATCTTGGGTAAAACTAAATCATTAGACAGTTTTTTTTTAGCAAAAAAGGAATTCCCTAAATTAATTTGAATTTGAATATATACATATCTAATAGTAAATACAAAACACAAATCTTGGGAGATAAACTAAATCAGTAGACTGATTTTTTCAAAATAGATATATTGGAATATAAACTTCCCATATCATACATATATTCATAGAGTTTAATTTTTTTTTTTATAGGTTTTTCTTTTTTCCTTTCCGTGACTCTGATCAAATGACTTTCATAAAACTAATCAAACTGATATAATATAAGTGAAAAATCACATAAAGTTGAAGTTTAGGAAGTGGGTTTTAGCAATGGATTTCATAATTCAAGTCTCAAGAAATGTATTCTCACTTGCAATTTTTTTTTTTAAAATCTAGGAAGCGTATTTGTTATATTCTATTGTCTATCTAAAAAATGGGGTTTTTCAGCACTATGGTTGTAAATTTTGCTACCAGTTTGATTAGTTCCACTCTTTTTATAGGTCATTTGATTAGTTCTATCAGTTTGATATAGTCTATAGGGCTAAATTAGTGAAATGAGTAATGCTGCTTCCCAAATATGGGCTAATTATAAATAATCACAAAAGTTTTGCTTTCCTTTTCTATTTCTTTCCAAAAGCTTAGAAAAAACCTTTGTTTTTTTTAAATTTTTTTTTTTTGGTTTTCACTTCGTGCCCTCGGGCACGGGGGAAATCTATACGAATAAACATTAATTATACTTAAAATATTTATTAAATGTTGGACTAAATATATTTAACTAATTGAGTTAATGATATATTTAATATTGGAACCAATGTCTTCTTCACTTAAAATTCCAACTATATCTCAGATCTTTTAAAGTATTGAATTTTTTTTTTCCCGCTTTGTGCCCACGGGCACAGGTTAGTACTAAATAGCATGTGGGTTTGAATGACTTGTACAATTTTACACAAAAGATTTGAAAATTTTAAAGTATTGCATTTTTTTCCCCTTTCTTCTTCTTCTTTTTTTTTTTTATTATTATTTTTTTATTTTTTATTTTTTTGCTTTGTGCCCACGGGCATGGGTTATTACTAGTATATATATATATGGGGGCTGCTAACTTACAATTAGGGATGTTTACGAGTCGGGTGAGTCGGCTATGGCCCTCATCCGCTCATCCATCCGAACATAGTCATATTTTCCCTCCTTCCACCCGTCATCCACTCATTTTGTCGAGTGCACCCGACTCATCGGGTGGTTGGGTGAGTCGGGTCGAGTCAGGTGAAACCTGACTATCTTATTTGTCTCAATTAAGTATTTGGTTTACACATGACTTTGTTGTATTTTATTTATTTATGTTTGCTTTGAATGCCTTTGTCTATATAGTCATGTGCTAGTTTGATGGTTTTAATATTTTTATATCTCTGCTAGTGACATATATATTTTATTGATATAAGAATATAACATATATATATATAATTTAAAGACTATATAATACATTATACATATACTGATATAAGTACATTACATATATATATATATATATATATTAAAGACTATATAATACATAATGTATCTACTGATATAAGCATATTACATATATATATATATATATTTTAAAATTAAGTGTGTTTCGAGTCGGGTTGGGTGAATCGGGTTTCCATCCCCCTAGACCCGTGCCTCCACCCGAAACTGTTGGGTTTTCACCCCCAAGACCCGTGACTCCACCCACATTATTTAAAAACCAAAAATAAGGCTACGGGTGAGTCGGGTGGTCGGGTGAGTCGGGTGATCGGGTGGATTTTGAACAGCCCTACTTACAATATGATGGTTGTAAGTTAGCAGCATACAACAACCCTTTTAGTAACGAAAAACAGATTTTTAGCGACAAAATTTTTGTCGCTTAAGGTTCCAATTTTTAGTGACGAAAAATTTCGTCACTAAAACCTTTTTTTTTTCGTCGCTAAAAGTCTCTTATGCTGTAAGTTAGCAAATCCCTATATATATCTATATTATATTGTATGAAGAAAAAATATGACTAGGACAATTTTATGACTTGGCTTAAAAAAAACTTAGTAGGATTGGTGATTAGGATGGTTGAGGGAAAAATATTTCAAATTTGAATTTTAAAACTTTTCTTTTTCTTTTTCTTTTCTCATTATTTCCTCTCATTCTTGGAATTTACAATCTCTCATTTTCCTCTTCTTCTCTATCATAGACCTCTCTCTCTCTCTCTCTCTCTCTCTCTCTCTCTCTCTCTCCGGATCCTTTTCTTCTCCATCCCAACGCCCCTCTCTCTTCACTCTCTCGCCGCTACCACCAACATGCTTCTTCTTCTTAAAATATGACTAGGACAAATTTATGACTTGGCTTAAAAAAACTGAGTAGGATTGCTGATTAGGATGGTTGAGGGAAAAATATTTCAAATTTGAATTTTAAAACTTTCCTTTTTCTTTTCTCATTATTTCTTCTCATTCTTGGAATTTACAATCTCTCATTTTCCTCGTCTTCTCTATCATAGACCCATCTCTCTCTCTCTCTCTCTCTCTCTCTCTCTCTCTCTCCGGTTCCTTTTCTTCTCCATCCCAACGCCCCCTCTCTCATCACTCTCTCACAGTCGCCACCAACACGCTCCTTTTTCTTAAAATTTACTCTCTGTATTGATTTTTGTGTTGAGGATTTTTACCGAGGTAAGCTATTCACTGCTTGATTCTCAAGATCGTTCAGATTTTGTTCTCCATTTGTCTTATTTATCATAGAGATTTTATTTTGATTTTGATTCTCAACTTTTGAATCTTTTTTTTTTTTAAATGTTGATTCTTGAGTGGATAAGGAAACATAGGTCTAAACCATTTCTGATTTTGTAACTGTTTGTTATTATTTTCTCTCTCCCAAAAATTGGCAGTGGTGTGAAGTTTGATATCTTAATGTTTGTAGGCTTATGTTTGTTATCTCTCTACAGAAATAGCCATTGTATTTATGGTGTAGTCTTTGTCTACATATAAAACCAATTCCTATAAGGGATCCATTTGGAGTAGTTAGCTTGTGTGCTTATTGCCTTCAATTTTATAATGGTTTGATTTGAATATTTTTTTACACCTTCTCTGTGTTCTTCATTCCAACAATGTGATCATGTTTTGAAATGCAGAAACTAGATGGAAAATAAATGTCGGAGCTTGAATTGAGTTGTCTATTGTAAAATCTAAAGTTGTGATCAAGCCGCCAGCGCACGCCGTCGCCACCTCACCAGCTCACGTCGTCCCCGGCCACGCACCGCCTCCTCTTCCTCTAGGTAACTTCTAATCTCTCTCTCCCTCTCTATTCCTTTTTTTGAGGATACCTTCTCTCTCTCTCTCTCTCTCTCTCTCTCTCTCTCTCTCTCTCTCTTGTTCTTTTATTTTTCTTTCACTCCTCCAGGACCACCATCACCATTGGAACACCTGAATCCTAAACCTCATGGTACTATTGCTCTCTATATTTGGAATTTTTTTTTAGTGAATCTGTGATATTCATTAGAATGTGGTTGAAGTAAGTGTAAAAGAATTTGTAATCTTTGAAATTGCTGTTCAAAATGCTAAAAATCTAAAAATTGCTTAAATGTGATTCATTTATAACCATTTTATGTCTCAAATTGAATTAATTCTAGATCTGGGTCTTTTGTTTGCAGAATAACATGTTGCAAGTTCTGAATCTGTAATTTTGTTTTTGGTGAATCTGTGATATTCATTAGATGCATCTGTAAATTTTGCAGGGCAATTTCGACCATATCCGTTTTTTGCTGCTGCCAAACATGTCATTTCTTATTTTCTAAGATCTCTTTGGTGATTTTCTAACTCCGATCAGTACTATTTTTGCTATATTTCCCAAATTTGGTCCCATATTTCATTATAGTGAGACCATTTAATTTTCATTGGAAGTTATTTAGGTGGTGTAACTATGAAAGCAATTGGAAAATAATTTTGGGATTCAAATTTGGGAAACATGGTAATAATGAAAAGATAAGTAATTTTACGTTAACCATGCTCGGTTTGTAATAGGCTGCATGTTTATTTGTTTGTTTGTTTTTTTTTTCTTCTTTTCTTAACTTCCAACCATTTACTATTTTTCATATCACATAAATGCAATCTTTGCATTTGGTCAGTTATCCTTATATGAGTAATTTGAGCACACATCAATAGTTTGATTAATAATGATTAGCTCAAAGGCTAGTTATCCTTATACTGTGATGGCTTTTACATGTCTTCAAAATGATTAAAGTTGCAATTCAGGAGCAGCCAATGAAGAATATTTTACCCATCGCCATCTTACCAAATTATCCATGGCTGAATCAATTCCTCTTCTGTAATCATGTACAATAATTTTTTTTTTCATTTGTTATAAGTGTCGATGTCATGTGGAGTTAGTTACTTCCTGAACACATGTATTGTAATAGTTGAATACGCAAAAAAGTTTTAAGTGATGAAGGCACATGGACTTGGAGTTTGTTATTTGCAGAATGCATGCATTGTTAGAATTTTAGTTATGCCACTGGAAGGATGAGAAAAATAAGCAGCTAATTTAAACTTTGATTTTGTGCAAAGGTGTCATTTTCAATATAGGAAATCCTTAAAAGCTAAGTTTTGAGATTTGGTATTTACCCTGCTTTCTTAGAAGTCAAATGAAGGCTCTGTTTGGTTGAATTGAAAAGAAGTCTTGATGTTTATATGTCTCGGCCGATTTTTCTTTACTTTTGTAGAAATGGAGATTTTCATGCTTTAGGAATGGTGAGTCTCCTTTAGCATGTTTTGAGCCTGAGTATGTGCAAGAAAAAGAATATATGGAAATGCGTATATTTGGAAAAACACACACTTTCTCTCCTCAAACCTTTTGTTTTAACATTGTTTACATGTCAGCTTAATTTTGGTGTTTTTAACAATTCCTATTTTATTTTTCCCAGAACATGGAAGGAGTACTCAGTAAGAAAAAGTGCTAACTACGCTCCACAAAAAAAGAAAAAAAGTTGCCACTGATTTGACCACATAACATTTGCAAAGGTAATCCATATACCTGATATTGTTTGATAAAAAAAAAAAAGTTGTGTACTTCACATATGGAAGATGATGGAATATTGGGGTTTGTATATTATTTATTGGTACCATAAAAAAAATTGGGATGGTTGCCACAAAAAAAAAAAAGAAACGACATGGTCAAGAATGAGTCATATTTAGTTGTAAATGCATATAGAAGAAAGAAATGTCGTTTGTGTGTTTTGCTCATTGTTAGTTTGCCATTTTACTCATTGTTAAAGCACACACTTCACTGTGTCATTTTATTTGATCAGACATGGTTGATTTGAAGTTTCAATTGGGAATGAGCATAACCTTTCTTTTTATGTATGTGTGTGGGTGATGATTGTTTAGCTTTTGGTGTAAATGTTTTTTCCGCTTAGAAAATGTATTACAAAAATGTTTTTTCGTAATTTATCAGAAAGTGCCGAAGGCACGTGGTGTTAGTTATTGAATAAAGGCATATTGGGTTAGAAAAGTTCCTTAGTGCCTTTAGGGACGGGTTATGTCTAGTATATATGTGCGCGCACTTGATTAGCTTCCAAATACCTATGCACTAGAATATATATTGGTCAATGTGCTCATTGCCTCAAATTGTAACTAGCTGTATGGATGAGGACATGGTACAAAATAGGGATTTACTTTCCATAATCGACCTAGCTAGAAGCATCATTATCAATCTGTCCCCGTGCGATGCACGGATTAGTCGAAAATCAAAAAAATAATAAGTCTTCATTTTGAAACTAATAGAACAAAATAACTTATATTTCAGAAGAAAAAAAATCATTCTTGATAGAAGTCTGTAATTTATAGTGTGCAATGAGTCCCACAACGACGTATATGCATTTCATATATTTTTTTTTCACTTGATATAAATAATAAGACTTTAACAATTTTGTTTCATTAGTTAATATATAGAATAAACTTGAAAAAAGTAGAAGATTAGATACGTTCCAGAAGAGTTGTAATTTCTTCTCTCTCTCTCTCTCTTTGGTGGTAAAAAATTGTTGTTGATCAAATAAATACATTTATCTATCTTTGATTAATGGTCTTCATAGCTCCCCCCCACCCCGATAAAATGAAATATATAGCACTATACTTTCTTTTTATTGTGACATTATATATAATAAGTGAAAAAATCTCGAATATACATACACACATTTATACAATAGTCGTAGAATATGCTGTCATATATTTATAAATGTATGTTATTAAACACTAATATGTGCTCTTATTATCCTTTAATTGAATACATCTTTTCTGGTGTAGTTTTAAATTTTGTTAATGTTTTTTTTTTTTATTTTTTTTATTTTTTTATTTTTATTTTTATTTTTAGATTTTGTAAAGAATATGATATATATATCTAACAAACAAAAATAGATGCTTTTTGAGCTTCATAAAAATTAAAATAATAGTAATAAGAGCAGTCTAAAAAATTATCTGATTTGTATTATCAATGTCAATACGACCAAAAAAAATAATGTATGTAGCATAAACATCAGTAGAATTGAAAACTTAGCATTAGTAATTGTGTTGGATTGAGTAATGCTATGCTTCTCAACTTTTACATTTTAAATATGATTCTCAACACATGTGGTAGTGGTACCACTCTAAAAAAATTGTGAGACCACTTAAATATCGTGTTAGGAACCAAATATAGATATGAACTTTGAAAGCATAGCATTACTGGTTAATAAACTCTAACTAATTCACATTAGATTCAAAAATTAAGACCCTACTTTGGTTTTCCACATCTCGTTTGATCGCATTGTAACCAAATATCACTACTCTATCAAGAACCATATAGAGAAGACCTATGTAATACCCTGTATTTTCATTGTACTTTTGTATTTTTATATATATTAATAAAACCATTGGACTTTTCCTTGTCTTTTTTAAATTTTGGGTCCCACTCGATTGGCTTTTACACGAATCGATTGCCACCTTTGTTTACCAATTGATTGCCATTAGTACCAATTGATTGCCATTCTGCCGACCTAAATCCATGACGTGGCACTATTCCAATCAATTGCCTTCTTTTACCAATCGATTGCCGTTAATCGATTGCCACTGGTGCCAATCGATTGCCACCTGTAGAGTTTAGTTTTCAACTTTGCATGAGATCTTGACATGTGGTACTCTCACCCTTTATATACATGAGTTCCCTTCGTCCATTTTGGACTCCTTTGACAGTCTTGAGGAGAGAGAAAGAGAGAGAGAGAGAGAGAGAGATATTTGATATATATACACATATATATACATATACATAAATCCATACATATATCTATATACACACCCACATCCATACATACACACACTCTCTAGGTAGAAAGCAGAAAGAAAAAGAAAAAGAAAAAGAGAAAGAGAGAAAGAGACAGACAGTGAAAGAGAAGGAGAGAGAGGAGAAAGGACTCCCCGAGAGAACTCACGACCACCTCACGTCACCAGGGTCACCGAACCTTAATGTTGAGTGTCCATACTCACATAGTAGCTTAGTAATGCTATTTATAATCGTTTTGGTAAGAAAGAACGAGCGTAGAACGTATGTATATAACTCAGTTTGTGTTTATCAATTTCTGGGTAAAAAGACGACTTCCCAATCGATTGGACTTTTATCCAATCGATTGCCATCTGATCCCAATTGACAATTTTCCCAATCGATTGCCAAGTGTGATACCCCAATCGATTGAATGTCTAAATTCTAAAACGATTGCCATCGTACCCCAATCGATTGGACACCTTAGGTTGGATATTTCAATTATTATAAGATGTTGAGCTGTTACGGTAATGTTCGTTACACCTTGACTGATATTGTGATTTCGGGATAATTCATGCGCTTGAATAATGAATCCCTAATGCATCGTATAAGTGGAACCGCGAATAATGATTAATGTAATAATGTTGATAACCAGATTGAGAAACCGATGTGCATAGTAGTGGGTCTATCGACCATAGAGGTCGATATTATTTGAGTGGGTATGTGTCACAACCCATCCTACTACGTGTGGAAATAGAACACGTGGCATGCCATCAAGGCTTATCCAGTTCTATTAAAGTAAAATAGCAGCGGAACATAAGTCAAATCCATTTAAAATCATAGTTACAAAAAGCTTTGGTCAATTGGAACACTTCTCAAAAGAAATCAATTCTGAAAATAGAGGTCCAGTTGACTGATCGGCGACCCAGTCGACTGGCCATCAAAAGCAGTAAGTTTTAAAAAAAATCAACAGCTCAGTCCAGTCGACTGTGTCGGGGACCTAGTCGACTGGTGCGTAAATTTATCAGTCGACTGGTTCTCTATGCCAGCAGAAAGTGGTGTTCTAGGACCCCATCCAGTCGACTGATTCCCTAACACATCAAAGCAGTGTTTAGTTATACACAGTGATCCAGTCGACTGAAGCGAAAACCAGTCGATTGACCGGCCTCAGCATACTATAGATTCTGCAGAATTTCAAGTTACACTCCACCAATTCAAACTAACACAACCACAACGATATTACTACAGTTTAAAATATAAATACAGGAGTTTGAATACAGGATTATAGTACCACCAACTAATTCCCAAGGTTCCATTACAACATATTACAAATTCATAATCCTTATACGAGTTTAAGGAAGAGAACAAAAATACGAACAATGTGATTCCTCGGCGTTCCACAACGGCCTCACTCCTCACGCTTCTTCTTGTCTTTCTTCTTACTTGTAATGGAGTAAATCTCCACAGCTCAGCTATATGATGAGTGCACAAGTTCTAACATATGCAATATATGATAAAACATGCCTTAATCTCACAATTTATTACAAATAGTCTTTAGGGAGAAAGGTACACATTCATCCAGTAGCGGCAAGTCCAAGTCTTAAACCGCGATGCCAATGGAAAGTCCAAGTCTATCAACCATTGCATCCCCAAGTGCCATGGCAAGTCCAAGTCTATCAACCATGCACAGTAGCCGTCGCTACTAAATTCTCAAACATCGAGAATCTTATTCCAGCATGAATTTGTATAAGACTCCCCTTAACCCACATAGACAACTCAACATTGCTCGCGTAAAGTAGACATGCTTTTCACATTTAATCGCGTGCATAATTAACGGGCCTAAGATTAACACATGGATTTTGCCCGGATCATAATTTTGCCATCAAAATTTAAAACATGTATTTCCCTATATTTCACAAATTAGAACTTCATACCTTGTGCTATGAGGGCCAATTAATCGTTGGATCTCGAATTTGAGGTAATTCCTATAAGTTTTACTGGGTTTTCTCCAAAAGTCTAGAAATTAGATTTTTACAATAGTTTTCCAAACACGGCCTAAGTGGTATCAAAATGTAGGTCTTACCTCCACGAGTTCAAATCTCAAATCTGGAAAAAAATCTGATGGACAAAAGGTCGTCGTTCGTCGTCGCAAAGCCCGTAGGATCAAATCCCCCTTTCTCTCCCCTCTCTCAAGATATTATATGAGTTTTGTGAGAAATGAAAACTCACCATTATCTATTTATAGGCAAACTCTTTGGGAATCGCGTTTACCTCCCCGCGAGTTTTTCAAACTTCTAATTAATCCGTGAAACGTTGCACACATCCATTTTATGTCTTTACAAGTGAAAATTATAAATTACAAAAGTTTTCAACTAAGTCTCGTTTGGGTCCAAAATTATGTCCGAAAACTAAATTATGTGGAATCTCTATGCAATCTACCTTTTATTTAACGTGTCACTCACGTTCTTACCACAGTTCTCAAAATACTAAATAATATCAAAATTACCTAAAATTATACTACACGGGTATAATTCACTATTCATAATATACCAGATAAGTCAAATAACATTTAAATCACATAAATGTCATTTAACCATGCTAATGAAAAATGAACTTTCAAGTTCCCGTGTCTACTCTGACACCTCATCGTTGACTCTCAGTCAATTCTATCTCAATCCCAATATCAATTAACATTGATATACTCAGATCTTTCCAGTTATGTAGGATAAAACAATGAAATTTGGAACGAGTGTGATAGTATGTATGAATGCAGTCGCAGAGATCGTATGATGTCGAGTGTGGGATCCTAACGTGCTGGGATAAGATGGGACTTTGTGTCTGGTTTACGTACAGTGGATTTAGACTACATGTCGAGGTTAATACATCAGGGAGGGATGGCTAGTATGTGATAAGGCATAGTGGCTAAAGGACATCGGGGCGGGGTGGCCAGAGTATAGTAGGGCGTGTTGGCCAGATAATATCAGGGTATTGGTCGTAATGTATCGAGGCGTATTGATCGTGTTGGCCTTAGTGTATTGAGCATATTGGCTGGGCATGTTGGTTAGGATGTATTAGGGGCATTTGGCCAGAGTACATCGAGGCGATTTGGCCAGAGAGTTGGGACTTCGTGACGAGTTAATAGATTGTGTGGTACGAGACTACGTGTCTGGTTTACATGTAAAGGAAATGAGACTACTTGTCTGAGTATGCATTAGATAGTTGGGACTTCGTGTTGGGGTGATAAGTGGTAATGGGTTAGGCTACGTGCTAGGGTAGAAAGCAATTCTTAAGAGATGTAAAGCTACGTGCGAAATGTGGACCCAAGAATCCATGTTATGTTTGGGATTGGTTGGGATGACGTCTGTTGTTATATATTTAGTTGGTGCATTCATGGACATGAACGACGAGATAATCCTTTAAGAATGATGTTGCTATATATACTGCATATCTATAGTTTTGCTAGTATTTGCATTCACTCAGCTTTCGTCGCTGACGGCATTTTATGCAGCTGGATATTCTACGTCTAGCTTGGAAGGGGTATGAGAACACAGGTGAAACGTACCTGGCGAGAGGCTACGAGGATGAAGCATATTATGATCTACGCGGGAGATGACTACTATGCGAGCTGAAGGCCTAAAGCTTACCATAGATAATTTATGTTTATAGTTTAGAGACTATTGTAATAAGTAAGTTTGTAATAGGCGTATGTTGCCGGAATACTTTAATTATATTTTTGTAGATATTTAAGGGTTGTAATAGTTTAGTATTAAACTCTGAGTATATATATCGAACTTAGAAATTCCAATGCATCACTGTTGCACTATGATGATTAGACTTGATTTATGGACAGTGTGGTAACTTTCAACTGTCATGGCCTATAGGTCCAAAAGGGAATTTATTTTTATCTATTTTGCTACTATAGGGCGTGACAGCATAACACCAAATAAAAAAACACAGAATAGAAAACGAACATTCAATCTCCTTAAAAGTGCTCTTCTTATTTCCTTAATTTGAAGTCAAAAAGCTATCAAACACAAAACAATCAATCCAACTATAAAAGTTAAATAAGAATTCATATACATGAATTAGAGAAACAAAATCAAGTAATTGTATAGTGAAAATTCTAACCAAGAAAAGAAAAGACTCTGTAGATGAAAAGTGGTGAATAACTATAATGCTGGGATACTGATCAATCATTGTTTAATTCCAATTCAAATGTATACGATAGATAATATATCAAATTTAATCTACATTAAATTGGAATCCTTATATATATATATCGGTCAATTTAATCTACATTAAATTGGTTCTTTGTTTTTGGTCAATCCTTAATTGTGAATATTAACACAATCATGTAAAAAAAATAAATTTAAATAAGCAAAATTCTCATAAATTACCACTTGGCAAGACCAAAGACTTTGGCTTTCATATATATATATATATATAGAGCCGATCAAGTGCGGACCTCAAACGACGGACCAGGAGCGGACCGACTTTTTGCGACGAAAATATCACTTTTTGCGACGAAATTTTTCGTCGCAAAAAACAATGGTTTTTTGTGACGAAAAATTTCGTCGCAAAAAGTGATATTTTCGTCGCAAAAAGTCGGTCTGCTCCTGAGTCCGTCGTTTGAGGTCCGTCAGAGATCCTGACTGTATATATATATATATATGTATATATCTTTATTAGATGGGCCCCGCTAGGCGGTTTGACCAGAGAACTCATGAATCGGAAACTAAATTTGTTTGGATTGAATATTTTTTTAATTTTTTTTTATAGCAAGAGTTATATTTCATTAAAAGCATTATAAAAGGAACTAGTACAAGCATACAAAAGTAAGAAAATACATGAATAATAAGTAAAGCAAACTTCTGAGCTACACTGCAAATCTCTCAAATCCCTGATAAAGCTGTCTGTGGCGTAGCTCGAGACTGAGCCGGCTGAGGTAGAAAGCTGCCAATTTGATCCACAATAGAGATATTGAAATATTGTCACGCACCAGAGTAGCAGAAATTAGGAGAAAATGAAATTTTCCTTTCTGGGTCCGTAAACCATGACTAGTTACATTAACTAATTGTCCACAACACACTAGATAATAAAAGAATAATTTAAACAAAAGCATAAACTGAATATATACATCAAAAGGTTACTAGCTATTACATCAGATTTTGTAGTTTCAAAAGATAAAAAAAAACAAAAGAGATTAAGGTGTTGGACGCCATTGACATCTTTACATGTAAGGATAAAAGAAGGTGTAATATCGTTGAAGTAATGCGTGTGACGCCAATTTACAACTTAGTATGAATGGACAAAAATCTATGAAGAACAACTTAGTCTTTTCTCTTGAAGCCGCGCCTCTAACTGGCTTGACTATAGCCTTCGTCATTGTAGGCTTTCGCTTCAAATGCTTCCTCTTCATAGGCTTCTCCTTGATAGTCTTTATCCGGGTAATCATATCCTGTAAAGTCTAAACGTAAGAATGTCCAGGGTGTATTGTGCCTTTAGCTTTAATAAAAGCTAAGTGAGCATCCTAACTGAACACTCCTAATAAAAATTTATCCGAAATTAAATAGCGAATAGTTATGACTGTTGAATGAATTATAATGAGACCATGTGTGAACTATGCATCATCCATATGTTCGACTTCACTCGACTTAACATCTGACTCACTTGATTTGTTACATTACCTGTGTCACCGTTGGCTTAGAGTGACTCGCCCAGTGGGTCAAGCTATGGTTACATTACTATTGTTGTTTGCCTCTTCGTGGCCACAGTAGTAATCTTGCTTTACAAGCTAACCAAATACTCTAGGTCCCTAGGACCTTGCCTTATGATTATCGTCGCCGATTTGCGAAACGGTTACTTTACTATCATTGGTTGTCACGATCGTAGTAGTAATCTCACCTTACAAGCTAACCGTGTTTATTCATTTATCGATTTATTCTTATCAATACAGTTACTTTGCTATCATTTTTGCCTTCTCTATGGCCATAGTAGCAATTATTGCCGACATGCGATCCTGTAATTCCATTTGACAGTACCTACTCATTACATCTCAACTTTTGGACCTCCGCGGTCGACTACGCATATTTCCAAATGCATACGGACTTTGTCTCTGTGACGTCCGACTCTATACACGTACACGTTGACGTGACGTTATGACACCGACTCCTACGTGAGGCGTATCATATGTTATGCACGAGGTACAAGTTAATTAAACAGATACAATTCTTAAAATATAGTATGGACCGTGGGCTCATTGTACAATATGTAGCATGGGGTTAATCGGACTACTACTACTACTACTACTACTACTACTACTACTACTACTACTAATAATAATAATAATAATAATCACAGAAAAATTTGCTCGGAGGGGTAACATATTAACATAAGGCTAAACTTTGAATAAATAATAATATTAATAATATTAATGAAATAATAATACATACATTAATATGTTCAGGGTACAACATATTAAAACATGAGGTTGAATCAGAATAAATAATAGTTGTAATACTAATAACTATTATTAACGGAACAATAATACGGGCATTAATCTTCGTGGTATATATGCTAAACACGAGATTAACTAGACCATAATCATAATAATCATAAAAGTATTATATTATTATTATTATTATTATTATTGTTAACATCAGTCATAATACGGACCTAGATTAAGGTTACCGCATGTTAAGTACAAGGTTTAACGGTTCACCACTAAGATAATAATAGTAATAATAAATAGTAGTAATAATAATAATAGTTATAACAGAGATTATCACATGGACCTAAGTTAGGGATACCACATGTTAAGTACCAGATTCTCCAAAAATAATAATAAACGGATGATAATACGGACGTTAATGTAGTATACCAAGTGAGTTAGGAAATCACCATAGGTTCGGGGTCGTGGTGTGCCTCAGGGGTGGTAAGCTGTCCTCCTTCTTTGGTCTCTCTCTCTCTCTCTCTCTCTCTCTCTCTCTCTCTCTCTCTCGGCTAACTCTTTCTTCTCTCTCTCTAATTTCTTTCTTTTTTTGCTTCTCAAAATGAGAGTGAGGGGGTGGTGGGTTTTATAGGGGAAGGGGGATCTCTTCATATAAATACATACATATATACACCACACACAACACTTATATACATATATGACACACACACACCCACCCACACACACACACCCACACCCACACACACACACACACACACTCCATACACGACACATACATGCACAACATACACCCATACTATTCACCCTTCTTATTTCTTGGCACTCACATGTACACACATACTGACACACAACATACAACACACACATGCACACTACACACAAGTACACCTCACTTACTCATCATACTACCCACTACATGTATGTACACGCACACACCATATGCTCAATCACACACCACACTCTCTCAGTCATACTACCTACACTATTGCCACATGCAACCAGTACATGCACACACACCCACATTCATATGCCATACACACTGCACACTCACAATTACACTCAAGCACTCACCCACTCTCTCTCTCTCTCTCTCTCTCTCTCTCTCTCTCTCGATACACACACACACACACACCATATATACTCACGCCTCACACATGTATGCACTTATGGTATGTAAGGGGGTGGAGTGTTGGGGAGGTGAAGGTGGTTAGGGGGTGTAAGGTGGTGGGTAGTCAAGGTAAGGGAGTGTAAGGGGGTGGTTGTAGTGGTTAAGTACTTTTCCAAAATCATGGAATTTGACCAATGTAACATGCCTCGAAATGCATATTTGCACAGAAATATGTACAACACTGGTATAATTACGGGTTTGCATGTAAGTCTTAGTCTAGGTCTATCTCTATTAGTCTGGGTTCTAAATACTGTCCGGGTTCTAAATACAGTCCGGGTAAAACACATTGATATTAAGGCCATAATATAAACTATAACTATGATAAAGTCAACAACACCGAAATTAGAGACTGCAGTTTATAAATACAGGTCAAAAATTACATTAATAAAATCAAAAAAAGGTTACAGGTATTATAATATCCACCTCCTTTCAAAGATTTCGTCCTCGCAATCTGACCTAGTTAGTCATTAAACAAGCCTGGAATCTTCTCTTGCATTTTGGATTCTAACTCCCCCAAGAAGATTCATGTTCGTCATGGTGTCTACACTGAACTTTCACGAGAGGGATTTCCTTAGTCCTCAATTTCTTGACTCCTCGATCCAGAATTTAGACTGGTCCTTCAGTATAACTCATGTTGTTTTTCACCTCGATGTTTGTGAAGTCAATTTTATGTGACGGATCGTGTACAACCTTCCTTAGCATGCTGATATAAAATACATTGTGCACTCCTGATATCTTGGGCAGCAGTGCAAGCTGGTAGACAAAGCGCTCTAAAATTTTAAATGGTCCAATGTAGCGCGGTGACAACTTTTCTCATTTCTGTCTGAATCTGACTACGCCTTGCACTGGAGATACCTTGTGAAGTACGTGATCTACAACACTGAACTCCAATTCCTTGCGGTGGTTATGTGCGTAGCTTTTCTGTCTGCTCTGTGCTGCTTTCATATTTTCTTTCACGATGTTGATCTTTTCATTCGTCTCTCGAACCATTTTTGGTCTTAGAAGTTTGTTGTCTCCAACCTTAGCTCAGTACAACGGTGATCGGCACGGTCTTCCATACAGTGCCTGGAATGGTGTCATCCTGATGCTCAAATGATAACTGTTGTTGTACATGAACTCTACCAATGGCAAGTGTCTCCCAAGAACTCTCAAATCTATGGCACAAGCTCGGAGCATGTCTTCCATTACTTGGTTGACTCATTTTATCTATCCGTCGATTTGGGGATGAAATGCTGAACTTAATTTCAATGAAGTTCCCATTTTTACTTGTAAGCTTTCTCAAAATCCTGATGTAAAATGGGAGTCGCAATCTAATACGATTGATACGGGCACTCCATGTAGTCGAACGATTTGCTATAAGTACATTCTGCTCATCTTCTCAATCGGATATGTCATGTTGTAGGTGATGAAATGAGATGATTTGGTGAGTCGGTATACGATCACCCAAACAGCGTCATGATTTTATTGCGATCTGGGCATTACTACAATGAAGTCCATTATAATGTGTTCCCATTTCCATCCATGAACTAGTAGTGGTTATAATAATCTTGCTGGCCTCTGGTGTTCTGCTTTAACTTGTTTGCAGGTTATACATTTGGATACGTGATCCGATACCTCCCTTTTCATTCTTTTCCACCAGAAGTTCCTCTTTAAGTCCTTATACATCTTGGTTCCTCCAGGGTGTACCGTCATTCTTGACTTGTGCGCTTCGTTCAGTATGTCCTTCCTTAAATTATCCTTGTTAGGCACACAAAGTCTATTAAGATATCTAAATCCTCCATCTGCTCCAATATTCCATTCTATTGGGTTCTTTGCTGATGCTTTCTCAAACCATTGACGAAGTCCTTTGTCCTTCCCTTGAGCTTCAAGGATGCGATTGATAAGTGCCGGTTGTACTACGAGACATCTAAAAAGTTGTCCTTCACTAGATTCAGTCTTCTAAAAGTCAAATTCAGCTAGCATTTCCAACACTCTCCACTCTTTAACCATAAGAGAGGATATGATCAGTTTGCGGGGTTTCTGGCTCAGTGCATCGGCAACTACATTTGCTTTACCAGGGTGGTATTGCAAAGTGAAATTCAACACAGGTACTTCTGAATTTATAAAAAATTACTGTTTGACCCCAATTAAAAAATTGCTCAAAAATAAAGGCAAGTAATACAATTTAAAATAAATACAGAAATGCGATTAGGAATTAAATGAAAATTACAGGTTGTAATAGTGTCACTCACGTTCATACCACAGTATTCACCATGATCTATGACTAGATCAGAACTACCAGAAATTATACTAACATGTATAATTACTATTCATCAAAATACCAGATAGAGTCAAATAGAATTTAAATCACATAAATATTATTTAATCATGCCAATGCATCTTGGATTATCAAATCCTCGTGTCCTTACTGACACACCACCATTGACCCATGTCAACTCAAAAACTCGATTTTCAGCTAGCAGTAAAAATCCTTGAAATTTAATTATGCAATTAAAATAAATGATTTTCCTCAGGACGGATGTGTCACCTTATCCGGGTAGTTATATCCTATAAAGTCTAGACGTGGGAATGTCCAGGGCGTAGTATGCCGTTAGCTTTAATAAAAGCTAAGTGAGTGTCCTAACCGAACACTCCTAATAAACTACGCATTAAAAAGTACATAGTGAATTGTTATGACTGTTGAATGAATTATAATGAGACGGAGCGTGAACTATGCATCATCGATATATTTGACTTCACTTGACTTAACATCCGACTCACTTGACTTTGTTACATTACCAGTGTAACGCCATTGGCTTAGAGTGACTCGCCCAGTGGGTCGAGTTATGGTTACTTTACTATCATTGTTTGCCTCTTCGTGGCCATAGTAGTAATCTTACTTTACAAGCTAACCAAATACTCTAGGTCCCCGAGACCTTGCCTTATAAATATCGTTGCTGATTTGCAAAATGGTTACTTTACTATTATTGGTCGTCGCGACCGCAGTAGTAATCTCGCCTTACAGGCTATCCGTGTTCATTCATTTCTTGATTTATTCTTATCAACATGGTTACTTTGCTATCGTGTTTGCCTTCTCCGTGGCCATAGTAGCAATCATCGTCGACATGCGATCCTGTATTTCTATTTGACAGTACCGATTCACTACATCTCAACTTTGGGACCTCTGCGGTCGACTACTCGTATTTTTAAATGCATACAATCTTTGTCTCTACGATCATCCAACTCTATACCTGTCATGACCCATCCCGTTAACGCGCGAAAACAGGACACGTGGCACGCCATCAAGGCTTATCCAGTTCATTAAAGTGTGAATAGCAGCGGAAACAAAAGTTAAATCAAATTAAAATTAGAGTTATAAAAAGTTTTGCGCCTTTGAAAACACTTCAAAAAGAATTCAGTTTTGAAAAAAGAAGTCCTACCGACTGAATGAGGGTCTGGGCGACTGGAGACCTGAAACAGTGATCGAGAGAGAACAAATCCTAATTACATGCCACAATTCACATTTGTTAGCATATTTTATCCTGTTTTTATGTATTTTTATTTCGTTCTCTAGTTTTGATCAGGTTTTGGAAGAAAACTCTAATCCAGGCTAAATAAGGAGAAAAAGCAAGCTAAAAGAAGCAGAAAAAGGCACCTCGCGCGCGCGATCCGCTCACGCGGAAGTCCAAAAATTGCTCGAGCGACCCACTCGCGTGGCCTCCCAGAATCGCGCTAGCACGGCCCGCTCGCGCGACCTATGCAAAAAAGTGAAAAAGAGTATTTCACTGTACTGAAGACTCTTACTCGAACGAAACTGGCTGAATACATCCAGAAATGTAAAAATAGCTATTTTAGTGCGATTTGGTTTATGAAAGCTTTCTAAATCCTTCCAAATTCTATATAAATCCTATTCTAAATCAATTTTGTGGTTACACATCATTATACAACATTAGATACATCCATATACAAAACAAAACTTCGGCCATTGAAGAGAGGAAAACAAGGAGAAGAAGAAGAAGACCAAGGATTCCTATGGCCTCCTCCATCAACCTCTTGCCATTCATCAATTCTATGGCCAACTAAACTCAAGATCTAGGGTTTCAATGAAACCCTAGCCAAGTAATATGGTGTATTTTATGTTTTTATTTTAGTTTTATTATTTATGAATGACAGTTACATGTTCCGAGGATTTTTATAAATAAATCGTGCTTTTATTGATTAAATTGTTACTTTCAAAGATTGCTCTTGTCTTAGATCTATTTTGATGGTAGTGTTCTCAATGATCTATGCTTGTTGTGCTTGTTTAGATTATTTTCATGTAATGGTGCTCAAATTGAATTATGTTATCAAGTATCCGAATGGTCCATGCCTAGATTAGATGGATTATACCACAACCCTAGTTTAGTGTGGGATAATTCGTGCTAACCAAAGATGGATTATGTTGATACTTGAACCATAGTTATTTTCTTGACGGAGGAATTGGGCTTGTAGCTACAATTCCCCATTATCATCCAACTTAATAAGCTAAAGTAATTCGTAAATACCCTTATTATGAAGCTAGTGGTGGATTTGCAATCTTAGGTTCATTAAACTTATTATAAAAATAAATTTTTAATTGCTTTCATAATTTAGATTTACTTTGATTGTTATTAGTTTAATTCAAATTAAATCCAAAATCCGTTTTTCTTAATTAACTAAATTTAGGTTTTAAAAATTAAAGTGCGTAGTATTCAATCTCTGTGGGTTCGACCTTTACTTCCACACTACAAATCTTTTGAAAGTAAAGCATAAGTAAGCATAATTTTATATCTTGATTTTGACAAGATCAATTTTTGGCGCCGTAGCCGGGGATTGCATTACTAGCCAATTAGTTTTAGAATCTTAGTTTAGTTAATTAGTAAATATTATATTAGGTTTTCTTTTTCTTAGTTTTCCGTTTTATTTTGAGTCACTATATTTTATTTTTATTTTTATAATTTCTTAGGTACTCAAAATTCTAGCGTTTCAAGTGGAACAGCTGTGCACGTCAAAGGAGCTTACGCGAAAAAAAAAATAAAATAAAAATAATTCAAGTAAATTTCTTCCTTTGAAATTCGCTTCAAACCACTGTAAGTCAGGGCGCTGAGACACAATTACTTGTATTAGGTTAGTTGTGGAGTAAGCAATGCCTTAGCTAGGAAACTCGGGATGCTGGGCTTGACGCGGTCATTGCATTACTGGATAATATTCATGGATCATAATAGTTGTGTGCCTGTTGCCTAATTATTTGCGTGATTCTTGTCTTGTAATTGTTTGAGTCAGTTTCTATTTTAGTTATTTTTCTTTTAAGTTTATGTTTGGTACACGTTCTAGTAAACCGAAATTATTTTCTATCGATCCTGAACTTGAACGTACCCTTAGAGTTAATCGGACTCCTCAACCATCGTCTCTATTTCAGGTCGAAATTCAAAGTACCCTTAAAAGGTTAAGAAAAACTTGATTTCTAAACATAAAATCTATTCCAATGGCTGACGGAGAAAATAATGGAAATAACAGAAATAATCCTAATCCTAACATACCTCAACCCCCTCCGCTTAAAGACTATTTCATCCCTACGGCCTATACACCACAGGCGAGTATCGAATTACCGAAGGTGACGGCATCTCACTTTGAGATAAAGTCATCTACCATCGCGCTACTACCTTCTTTCCATGGTCGTATTAAAGAAGACCCTTATCAGCACTTAGGTGATTTTCAAGATATTTGCTCTACTTTCAAAATCCAACACCTAACTGATGATGAGTTAAAATTGTGCGTCTTCCCGTTTTCATTAAAAGATAAAGCTAAGTATTGTCTCCAATCTTTGGAGCCAAACACTATAAAAACATGGGAAGCATTACATACGACGTTTTTACAAAAGCTTTTCCCAATCACAACAACTAATCAGATAAGAAAATCAATTATAAACTTTGTGATGCAAGATGGGGAAACGCTTTACGACACTTGGGAACAATTTAAAGAATTGTTACGCTCATGCCCACATCATCAAGTTCCCAAGTGACAATTAGTTCAGGTCTTCTACAAGGGACTAGTTCCCTCATTTCGTAATACCGTCGATGCTGTTTGTGCGGGTACCTTCCTACACAAAAGTGCCGATGAGGGCTAGAAAATTTTTGAAATTTTGAGCGAGAATTCGATGCCCCAAGCGGTGTCTGTCCGTCCTGAGGGGTACCTTTAACCTAAGCGAGAGGTGAAAGTTGAGTCGAGTCAATCAATTGAAATACAAGAATTATCTAGAAAACTTGACCGACTTATGCAAATGAACAAAACGTCGAGTCCACCCTCTTCTGAAGTATGTGCATTATGTTCTGAATAGTCTCATAATATATTTGCATGTCCTTCTACATCTCAATATCCAGAATTTGTTGAGCAATACGTTAATTCTATACAACAATTCCCACAAAATAACTATAATCCTATGTCGAATAATTTTTCTAATACTTATCGACCCCAATATCAACAAAGTCAATACCAACAACCCCCTCCTAATCCTAGCCCTCCATGGGTTAACGCTTTCGAGGAGAAGTTGTTGTCTTCCCTTAAAAACATAGAAACGCAAGTCTAAGCACAAGCACAAGCACAAATAGTGCACTCTCATACACAATCCATTGCGAAGCTTAAATCCTAAATGGGACAAATAGCTACTGCGTTGAGTTGTAGAAATGAGGGAAAATTGCCCGCGCAAACTATTCAAAATCCTAAGGGACAATACGAGAATGGGTGGTTGAGTGAGCAAGTGAATGCCGTTTCGACTAGGACGACTATTCGAGATGAGGAGATTGTTGTAATTCTGGATGAGGGTAAGAAAAATAAAAATATAAATTTGAATAAAGAAAAGGGTGAGGATGTGGATAGAGTTAGGAAAGAGAATGAACCGGTCCCAATGAATTATATTCCGAGAATGCCATATCCACCAAACGTTGAGGGACCGTCACATTTGTCTAAGAAATGGTCACAAATGGAAGATGTACTCGAGGTATTCTAACAAGTAAAAATTAATATTCCATTCCTCGATGCTATTAGACAAATTCCCGCTTACGCTAAATGTCTAAAAGACTTATGCACGCAAAAGCGCAAGTTGCACAGTCATACTCCGAAAAAGGTCTTCTTCACGAAAAAAGTAAGCTCCATTTTCCAACACGCTACTCCCAAAAATAAAGATCTAGGTACGCCTACAATATCATGTGTCATAGGTGACACTATCATTCATCGGGTTCTCCTTGACTTAGGAGCTAGTGTTAACCTCTTACCTTATCACGTATATAAACAATTAGGACTAGGCGAACTTAAACCCACGGCCGCTACAATACAATTAGCGGATCGTTCAATTAAAATACCTAGGAATCATCGAGGACGTCTTGGTTAAAGTTGATAAATGCTATTATCCCGTTGACTTCATGGTCCTTGACACTGAACCCGTGCTAGATGCTAGGAAACACACTCCTGTCATCTTAGGCCGTCCATTCTTAGCAACTACTAACGCTCGTGTTAACTGTCAGACGGGGGTGATGAAGGTGTCGTTTGGGAACATGAACTTAAAATTGAACATTTTTAATGCTGTGGATCAACCTCCTAAAGACGACGATTACCTATGTGAGGCAGAATGTGAGGTAAGATAGAATATTGAGCCTAACAAAGAACTGAATATGCGTGAGGAAAATAATATAATGGGTAATGAGCGGATGAATCCTGAGAACCCAGACCCGAATGATGAATTTACTCGAAAGGTAAGAAACCGATTTGAACATAATTCGGGATAACCGTCGGTCGGATTAATTCAAAGTGACGTTATTTCTGCTTATCACCGGAGTTTTTCTGATATCCTTAGGGGTACAAAGTCCAATTTTTAGCCTCCATGAATCTTGAGCTAGAACGGCTAGCTGAAGACGTAAAAGATAGCGCTTCTTGGGAGGCAACCCAAGCTTTATTTCATCCCTTTCTTTTACTTTTGAGTGTTTTTGGTCATTTTGGGTCAGTTTTGAGTCCTTTTTGGGTCATTCTGGACAGGTTTGGGGGTCGGAGTAAACTTATTTTCAGCTTATATACAAAGAATAAAGAGAAAGAGGAAAAATGGCAACTCGCGCGCGAGCTTGCCCTTTAGTGAAATTTTTTAAAAACCTTATGTGATATTTAGCCTCAATATCACCTCGCGCCGGAATTCGCGTGTGCGAGGAGGACGCTCGAGTGGCCCGCTCGCGTGATCTGGGGACTTAGAAATCATTCTTTTATAAAATGTTAGAGAAGCATCTCCTTTAACTCGCAGAGGGATTCGCGCGCACGAGGGTCGCTTGCGCGGTCCGCTCGCGCGAGGTGGGGATTTTTCAATTTTTCTCTTTGTTCTTTGACCTTCTATTTCTCCAACCTATCTAGTTATTTTTCATTTATGTTTGTTCTTTTTAGTTCCTTTCGTTTAAGTTTATCTTTGTTTCCATAGTTCTACTTTTGTTTTTCTTTATTTCCTTTACGTTCTTTTAATTCTAGTTTAGTTTCTATTGTTTGCAAAAAAATAAATAAATAAATAACAAAAAAAAGAAAAGAAAAAACATTTGCATTATATATTGGCTTTTATTATTTGTTTGTTTTTTTAATTTTCTTTTGTTAAGTATTAACAGGTGAAATAGTCTCCGTTTGGAGTAATTGAACTTTGATTCCATATTATTATAAGTTCACCTATTTGTGAGTGCTGAGATCGAGGTATTATCATTCCTTTCTTACCTACTCTCCGTTCTTTCGTTTTATTGTTTCATTGGGGACAATGAAAGGTTTAGGTTTGGGGGTATGCACACACATGAACATTATTACACTAAATTTTTAAAATTTTTTGATACTTGTGCTTAAATAAACGATGTTACCGATGTTTTTGTAATCTCGAATTCGATACTTCTTAGTATGTAATGTGATTCGTTATAGAATGGTAAACATGATGTGATTAAATATTTGCTGAAGTCATGATATGGCGTTTTATCGTTTGAATCGTAGTTTTATATCATAGATTTGCACACAAACCTATGCATTGTACGTAGTCGCTTGAATACATGTTTGATGTGAACTACAATATGATTCAGATTTCTAGATAACACATGGTGGACACTAAGCCCAGTGAGCTTTTGAGCCTATCTTTTCTTTATAGAGGGTTATAAATGCATTTTGTGTTTGTTGAATTTCATTAAAATAGCGCATTAACTTGTTGTTTAGTCTCATTATTCTTGTCTTGGTTGATAGTCAAGTTTGAATATTTGCTACCATGCTAAATAATCTTCCACCAAACGTTGAAGAACCATATAACCATAGGACATGATTTTAGGCCTTCTTTGTTTGCTACTGACCGATAAATGATAAATTTCCTTAGTTCGCCCTTTGAGCCATAAAAATGCCATTTTTCTTTAATTACGATTATCCTATTTTTGCTCCAATTTGGCCAACTTGGAGTTCACCCCTGAAAGATTGATCAACATTTAGTGGTGTTAAGGCGAAGTGTGATTGAGAAGAAAAAGAAAAAGAAAATAAGATGATGTTTGGGGTGGTTGCCTTGTTATTTATTGAATATTCGTTTCAAAAGCAACGAGGAGGAAAAGAACAAAAAAAAAAGAAAGAAAATAAAAAAGAAACAGAAGAAGAAAAAATTGAAAGGAATGAAAAGAAGAGAATGAAAAGATGAAATTTGGTAGAAGAGACGAATGAAAGAAATCAAACATGCCTTACAATGCCATTCTAAAACTACCTAATGAGTCCTTTCTATTCTTTTTCATTACCTGAGCTACAATATAACCTTAAAAAGTCCGATTTGATCCTAAACATGGTGTGGATACGAAAACGATGGGAGGGGATTGAAACATGATAACGATTAATTTTTGTTGACTATTAGCGTCCTATCCATGAGACTACTGTTCTTTCGTGTCATGCGTCTTTTTCAAGTCATATGTGAGCATTTCTCGTTTTGAAAACATAATTCCTTTGCTCACATATATTAGAGAGATGACACAAGTTTCTGAGTGTTTTATTTAAGAGTGTAATTAACATTGTGAGATTTGTAGTCGAAGCATAGTTAGATGGTTATCCGAAGTATATACCATGTTCATGACATGCGCGTGTTCATTTTACTACCATATCACACACGTGAAATTTATGAGAAACTCTATTGATTTATACGATGCATGTGCTTGGGATTGCTTTTCATGATGTAGGTAGACGTTTGATTCTGTTTCTTCTTGTTCGTTATTCTATTTCAAATCATCATTTTATAATAAGGAGTATTGAATGTTGTTTTTCATTTTGATAAAACTTTTCTTTACAAGTTAATAAAGATGGTTGTGGGTGACTTCTTGATGAGAACCCTCACGAGACTTCACTTGTCTGACTAGGGACACCTAGAGGTTTAAAAGGCTTGTTGCATACGGTAGATGCAATCGCGATCCATGCGAAAATGGAATAGATTTTTATTAGTAGTTTTATTTTTATGTTTTTTTTTGCTCGAGAACTAGAAAAATGTAGGTTTGGGGGTGTGTTCGGGAGAGAACAAATCCTAATTACATGCCTTAATTCACATTTGTTAGCATATTTTATCCTGTTTTTATGTATTTTTATTTTGTTTTCTATTTTTGAACAGGTTTTGGAAGAAAACACTGATCCAGGCTAAATAAGGAGAAAAAGCAAGCTGAAAGAAGCTAAAAAAGGCACCTCGCGCGGGCGGTCAGCTCGCCGGAAGTCCAGAAATCGCTCGAGCGACTCGCTCGCGCGACCTCCTAGAATCGCGCTCGCGCGGCCCGCTCGTGTGACCAATGCAAAAAGTGAAAACGAGTATTTCAGTGTACTGAAGACTCCTACGCGAACTAAACTGGCTGAATTCGTCCAAAAACGTAAAAACAGCTGTTTTAGTGCGATTTGGCTTAGGAAAGCTTCCTAAATCCTTCCAAACTCTATATAAATCCTATTCTAAATCAATTTTGTGGTTACACATCATTACACAATATTAGATACATCTAAATACAAAAACAACTTCAGCCATTGAAGAGAGGAAAGCAAGGAGAAGAAGAAAAAGACCAAGGATTCCTATGGCCTCCTCCATCAACCTCTTGCCGTTCATCAATTCTATGGCCATCTGAACTCAAGATTTAGGGTCTCAATGAAACCCTAGTCAAGTAATAGGGTGTATTTTATGTTTTTATTTTAGTTTTATTATGTATGGATGATAATTACATGTTCCGAGGATTTTTATAAATAAATCGTGCTTTTATTGATTAAATCGTTACTTTCAAAGTTTACTCTTTTCTTAGATCTATTTTGATGGTAGTGTGCTCAATGATCTATGCTTGTTGTGCATGTTTAGATTATTTACATGTAGTGGTGCTTAAATTGAATTGTGCTATCAAGTATCCGAATATAGTCCATGCCTAGAGTAGACGGATTATACCATAACCATAGTTTAGTGTTGGATAATTCATGCTAACCGAAGATGGATTATGTTGGTGCTTGAACCATAGTTATTTTCTTGACGGAGGAATTGGGCTTGTAGCTACAATTCCCCATCAATTTAATAAGCTAAAGTAGTTCGTAAATACCCTTATTATGAAGCTAGTGGTGGATTTGCAATCCTAGGTTCCTTAAACTTATTATAAAAATAAATATTTTAATTGCTTTAATAATTTAGATTTACTTTGATTGTTATTAGTTTAATTCAAATTAAATCCAAAATTCGTTTTTCTTAATTAACTAAATTTGGGTTTTAAAAATTAAAGTACGTAGTATTCAATCTCTGTCGGTTCGACCTTTACTTCCACACTGCAAATCTTTTGAAAGTAAAGCATAAGTAAGCATACTTTTATATCTTGATTTTGACAAGATCAAGCAGAAAGGTTTTAAAAAAATCACTAGCCCGTCCAGTTGACTGCGTCGGTGTCCAATTGACTACGGCATCAGTTTCTCTGTCGACTGACTCCCCCTAGTCGATTGTGCTTTTAGCAGAACCAAAATCTCCATCTTTCGCCAGTCATCCAGTCGATTGAAAGATGGACCAGTCGATTGGATTTGCCACATTAAAAGTAGTAGCTAAAACAGCACAATGGTCCAGTCAACTAATCCCCTGGCAGTCAGCCCTGTCGTGCAGTTTTACAACCTAAAGTTCTCCAAATCCAAAATCAATACCACCACTATATTACAATGGTTTAAAACATAAATACAGGAGTTTGAATACAAAATTACAGTACTACGAGACTACCCCATGGTACTATTACAATCTATTACAACTTCCAAATCTTCATACAAGTTCTTAGGACAGGGAACAAAACTATAAACAAGTGTGGTTCCCCAGCATTCCTTGGCCTCACTCCTCACGCTTCTTCTTATCTTTCTTCTTACCTGCAATGGAGTAAATCTCCACTACTCAGCTATATGCTGAGTACACAAGTTCTAACAGATGCATATATGACAAAACATGCTTTAATCTCATAATCACATCAATAGTCGCTAGGGAGAAAAATACGCCTTCATTCGGTAGCAGCAAGTCAAAGCCTTAAACCGCGATGTCAATGGCTAGTCCAAGCCTACAACGATTACATCTCCAAGTGCTCTGGCAAGTCGAGGCCTTAAACCATGCATAGCAGCCGTCGCTACTAAAATTCTCAAACATCGAGAAGCTTACTCCGGCATGAATTTGTATGAGTCACCCCCCTTTGACGCACATAGACAACTCAACGTGCTCGCATAAATTTAGACATGCTTTTCACATTTAAGCGCGTGCATAATTAGCGTGCCTAAGATTAACACATGAATTTTGCCTAGATCACAGTTTTGTTATCGAAATATAAAACATGTATTTCTCAATATTTCACAAGTTAGAACTTCATACCTCGCGCGATTCCTCTCAAACTTTGAGGGATCGACTAGAGTGCCAATTAAGCGTCGGATCTCAGCTTTGAGGCGATCCTAAAAGTTTTCAAGGGTTTTCCAGTCTAAAAATTAGATTTTTACAAAAGTTTTCCAAACGCGGTCTAAGAGGTATCAAAACGTAGGTCTTACATCCACGAGTCCAATTCTAGAATCTAGAGAAAATCTGACGGACGAATGGTCGTCGTATGCCGCCGGCAAGCCCGTGGCAACAAATCTCCCTTTTCTCTCTCCTCTCTAGATATTTCCTAAAGTTTTGTAATAAATGACAAAATTCTCTACTCCTATTTGTAGGAAAACTTTCTAGAAATCGCGTTTATCTCCCCGCAAGTTCCCAAAACTTCTAATTAATCCATGAAATGACGCACATGTCCATTTTATGCCTTTACGAGTTAAAATTATAATTTGCAAAAGTTTTCAACTAAGTCTCATTTGGGTCCAAAATTATGTCTGAAAACTATACTCTGTGGAATTTCTACACAACCTATCTTTTATTTAACGTCTCACTCACATTCTCACCACAGTTCTCAAAGAGCTCTACATTGATATTTAAACTACCAGAAATTATACTACACAGGTATAATTCACTAATTATGAAAATCAGGTAAAGTTAAATAACATTTAAAATCATATAAATGTCATTTAATCATGCTAATGCAATCTCGCTTACCAAATTCCCATGTCCTTACTGACACCTTACCGTTGACTCACAGTCAACCTCATTCATCATTATCAAATAACATTGATAATTTACAAAATTTAAAAATGCATGATAAAACCATGAAATTTTGGAACGGGTGTGACAACTCTCCCATCCAAAAAGGAAGGTTGTCCCCAAACTTATACCTTATACGTCGAACAGGTACGGATTCTCATTCTTCATTTATTCTTCACTTTCCCACGTAGCCTCTTCGACAGTGTGACTACGCCACAGTACTTTCACTATTGGAATTGTCTTAGTTCTCTAGACTTGCTCTTTTTGATCTAGAATCTCTATCAGTTGTTCCCCATAAGTCAAGTCTTCCTAAATCTGTAACGGCTAAAGTACAATGATATTACTCGTATCTGCCATACAACATCTCAACATTTATACATGAAATACATTATGCACATGTTCTAATTCTGATGACAAGGCCAATAGGTAAGCTGCTGGTCCTATTATCTCTAGGATCTCAAAAGGTCCTACAAATCTCGATTTGAGCTTTCCTCTCTTCCCGAATCGTAAAATGCCTTTCGAAAGCGATACTTGCAAGTAGACAAAGTCCCCCACTTCAAAGGTCATCGATCATCGCTTCGAGTCTGCATAACTCTTATAACGGCTCTGAGTTTCCTTGAGTCACTCCTGAATCAGTTTTACCTTCTCCGTAGTCGCTTATATTAACTCAGGTCCTAACAAATTTCTTTCTCCAATCTCGGTCGAACAAACCGGTGATGACACTTATGGTCATACAAAGCTTCATACGGAGCTATTCCAATACTTGACTGAAACCCGTTGTTGTAGACGAATTCAATTAACGATAAGTGTTTCTCCCAGTCATTCCCAAAATCTAGAACATAAAGTCTCAACATATCCTCTAGTGTCTGAATCATGCACTCTGACTGTCCGTCGGTCTGAGGATGAAATGCGATATTGAAACTCAACTTCGTACCCATAGCCATCTTTAGACTTACCCAGAACCTCGATGTAAAACTACTATCACAATCTGATATGATCAGGATTAGAACCCCGTGTAGTCTTACAATCTCTTTCACATGCAACTCCACTAACCTTGCGGGCTTAGTCGTCTTGATCAGTAGGAAATGCGCTGACTTTGTTAATTTGTCAACCATGGCCCAAATTTTATCGTTCTTGTTAGAAGACCATCAAAATCCTGAAACAAAATCCATAGTAATCTCGTTACATTTCCACTTTGATACTGGTAATGGCTGTAATAACCCCGCAGGTACTTGTCTCTCTGCTTTCACATGTTGACAGGCGGAACACACAGAAACGTACTTAGCAATTTCACGCTTCATACCTTTCCACCAAAAGTTTTCCCGCAAGTTCTGGTACATTTTGTTGCTTCCCGAGTGTACTGAATATCTAGTACAATGCGGTTTTACCAAAATTCTCTTTCAAGCCTCTCACATTCGGTACACACAATCAATTTCCAAATTTGAACGTTCCTTGTTCCAATGCTAATTCAGGTCACTTTTCCATAGGTATCTCATCTCTCATTTTGCACAAGTAGACATCGTTAAACTATTCTCTCTTAATCTCATCAATAATATCTGGGTATGCTGTAATCGCCATCATTAAACCACCACTAGACATTGGTATCATATCCAATTCTAAACGTTCCATTTCCTTTACCAATTCTTTTTGTTGTATTAGCTCGTTGGCTTAGTTCCTTAGCGTCTTACAGCTTACGTTAGCCTTTCCTGGATGATACTCAATCGAAAGATCATAATCCTTCATTAATTCTAACCATTTTCACTGTCTCATACTCAAGTCTCTTTGTGTGAACATGTATTTCAAACTCTTATGGTCTGTAAAGATCTCACATTTCTCTCCATACAAGTGATGTCTCCAAATCTTTAAGGCATAGATTACCGCGACCAATTCAAGATCATGAGTCGGATAGTTAACCTCATGTGTCTTCAATTATCTAGAAACATAGGCAATTACTTTTCCACCTTGTATAAGCACACATCCCAACCCCTGATGCGAAGCATCACTATAAATAACAAAACTCTCCGTTCCGGATGGTATCCTCAAGATAGGTGTCAACCGCGACTTCAACTCTTGAAAACTGTCTTTGCACTCTTGACTCCATTCAAATGCAACGCCCTTTCTCATCAGCTTTGTCATTGGTAATGAAATCTGTGAGAAATTCTCGATAAACGGCGGTAGTATCTCGCTAATCCTAAGAAACTTCAAATTTTGGATACGGATGTCGGTCTTTGCCAATTAGATACAGCTTCTACTTTGTGAGGATCGACTGAAACTCCATTCTTGTTGATCACATAACCAAGAAAAGTAATACTAGACAACCAAAATTCATATTTCTTGAATTTCCCAAATAATTGCTTCTCCCACAATCTCTGAAGTATCAACGTCAAATGATTCTCGTGCTCCATTTCACTCATCGAATAAATAAGGATATCATCGATAAGCACTATCACAAAATCGACCAAGTAGTCCTTGAAGACTCGATTCATAAGATCCATGAATGTGGCTGGTGTATTGGTAACTCCAAATGGCATGACTAAGAACTCGTAGTGTCTGTAGCGCTTTCTGAAAGTTGTTTTCTCAACATCTTCGGCCTTCACTTTCAACTTGTGATAGCCCAATCTCAAATCTATCTTGGAAAATACTTGTAACCCATGGAGTTAATCAAATAGGTCGTCAATCCTCGGCAACAGATACTTGTTCTTGATCGTCAACTTGTTTAATTCTCGGTAATCAACATACATACACATTGAATCGTCTTTCTTCTTTACAAACAACACTGGAGCTCCCCATGGTGATATGCTAGGTCGAATGAAACCTTTATCAAGTAATTCTTGTAGTTGCACTTTCAGCTCCAATTCTATAGGTGCCATTCTATACGGTGCTTTCAATACAGGTCTTGAGTCTGACATTATTTAAATAGAGAACTCAATCTCCCTCTCAAAAAGGACATCTGGCAAGTCATCAGGAAATATATCTGGGTATTCTCGCACTGTTGGAATATCTTCCATTTTCAACTCACTCGTTGAAGTATCGATCACTGTACACAGGAATCCCTGACATCCCTTCCTCAATAATCTACCTGCTCGAATAGCCGAGATCAAATACGATGGCGGTATAACCCCACTCCCTTAAAAACAAAAATCTCCATACATCAGTGATAAAAAATTCACCTCTTTCCGTTCACAGTCGATGGTAGCTTGGTTAAGTGCTAACCAATCCATTCCTAGTATCACATTAACATGGTTCACAATGATTGGTATAAGGTCTATGGTCATTAACTTCTTACCTAGTTTGATTTCATAGTCCTTGTATACCGTAGACGTCATTATCGGTCTACTAAGGGGTATGTCAATAGATAGTTCATATCCGAACGGTGCCGATTTAACATTCAAATGTTCAACAAAGGCATGCAATACAAATGAATGCATAGATCCTGAGTCAACAAGTATGCGTGCTAAATGCAAACATACATACACCATACCTGAGACTACTGTCTCTGAGGCGGCCATATCTCCCAGGCTCATCTAAAATGCACTCCCCAGACGTCGCTCCATCCTCTGTCCCCCGTCATTGCTCTGTCTAGGCTTCGAACCACTCAAAGCCATAGAACTAGCTCCTTGCTGGGAATGCCTCCTCAGTCAATCTTTGGCTTGATGTCTAAATACCCCACAATTATAACACTTGTCCCTCATGTCTGGAGTCAAATTTGTACTACCCCCTCCTTGGTTCCTATTCTGAGGTTTGACCATGAAACATCGGCCTGAGTGTGGTTAGTTGCAAAGTTAACACAATGGCATGTTACTTGGTGTTCTCCTAAAATCGCTGAAACTAGAACCAGAGCCTTTTAGAAATAGCCTCTTGAAAGATTCGCCTTGGTTCCTATCACCACCCTCATTACCCTGTTTACCGTGCTGATTTTGCCTCGACCTTTCCATCCCACTTTTGGCTACAAGCGCCGTTTGTTGTACTACTCCTATAGTTGAATGTTTGTAGGTCTCCACCCTCAAACGAATATTTTCCCTTAAACCACCTTTAAATTTCCTAGCTCTATCTTCCTCGGTCAACACAGACCCCTTTCTAAATCGCAGCAAAGCATTATACTTTGAGGTGTACTCTGTCACAGTCATCTTCCCTTGTCGAAGATTTTCAAATTCTCTCTTCTTTGCATTGAGGGTAGCCCTTGGAAAGAATTGACTATTAAACTCTGCTTTAAATCCTTCCCATGTTATCGGTGCTCCCTGATCTAGAACATTCACCCAACAATTCCGAGCCTCACCTCTAAGTATATTACTAGCGTTCTCAATCGTCTCCCTATCAATCATTAGAATAGATCAAAATATTCTTTCCATATCCATAATCCAATGCTCTGCGAGCGTCGTGTCAGATGTCCCATGAAACTCTGTCGGTTTTTTCCTGGAAAATTGTTCAGATATTGATCCCATACCCCTATTCTTAGGCGTTGGTACCACAGTTATCGATGCTAGTTCAAATGGAGGTGTGGGAGGCAATCGCTCTGCTATATTCCGTATCATATCTCCCATGTTCCCCATCATTTCTGCCATTTCATTTATACGTCAGGTATGTGGTGATAATTCTCGGTCACCCATAATTATAACTCCTGTAAGTCTCGATGCATAAACACTCTGCATGCATGATAATAACATCTCATGTATGTCAAACAACATATATATATATATATCAAACATCTCTACCATGTATGGATGCACTCTAGGATATGTGATAAATCACTCAACACTCCACTCATCGTCGAACGTTCCCAAAGTTTTGTTACCTCAAGCTTTGATACCAATAAATGTCACGACCCATCCCACTAACGCGCAGAAACATGACACGTGACACGCCATCAAGGCTTATCCAGTTCATTAAAGTTTGAATAGCAGCGAAAACATAAGTCAAATCCATTTAAAATCAGAGTTATTAAAAGTTTTGTGCCTTTGAAAACACTTCCAAAATTCAGTTTTGAAAGCGGAAGTCCAGTCGACTCAATGTGGGTCTGGTCGACTGGAGACTTGAAACAGAAAGGTTTTCAAAAAATAACTAGCCCGTCCAGTCGACTGGGGCCTCAATTTCTCAGTCAACTGACTTCCCCTAGTCGACTGTACCTCTAGCAGAACCAATTCACCATCTTTCGCCAGTCGTCCAGTCGACTGAAAGATGAACCAGTCGACTGGATTTGCCACACTAAAAGCAGTAGCTAAAATAGTAAAGTGGTCCAGTCGACTGATCAATGGTCCAGTCGACTGATCCCCTGACAGTCAGCCCTGTTGTGCAGTTTAACAACCTAAAGTTCTCCAAATCCAAAACCAATACAATCACCACTATATTACAATGGTTTAACACATAAATACAGGAGTTTGAATACAAAGTTACAGTACTACAAAACTACCCCATGGTTCTATTACAATCTATTACAACTTCCAAATCCTCATACACGTTTTTAGAAAAGGGAACAAAACTATAAACAAGTGTGGTTCCCTGGCGATCCTCGACCTCACTCCTCACGCTTCTTCTTATCTTTCTTCTTATATGCAATAGAGTAAATCTTCACTGCTCAGCTATATGCTGAGTGCACAAGTTCTAACAGATGCATATATGACAAAGCATGCTTTAATCTAATAATCACATCAATAGTCGCTAGGGAAAAAAATACGCCTTCATCCGGTAGCGGCAAGTCCAAACCCTAAACAGCGATGTCAATGGCTAGTCCAAGCCTACAACTATTACATCCCTAAGTGCCCTGGCAAGTCTAAGCCTTAAACCATGCACAGTAGCCGTCGCTACTAAAATTCTCAGACATCGAGAAGCTTACTCCGGCATGAATTTGTATGAGTCCCCCCTTCCCGTTGACCCACATAGACAACTCAACATGCTCACATAAATTTAGACATGCTTTTCACATTTAAGAGCGCGCATAATTAACGGGCCTAAGATTAACACATGAATTTTGCTCGGATCACAATTTTGTTGTCGAAATCTAAAATATGTATTTCCCAATATTTCACAAGTTAGAACTTCATACCTCGCGCGATTTCTCTCAAACTTTGAAGGATCGACTAGAGGGCCAATTAAGTGTTAGATCTAGCTTTGAGGTGATTCCTACAAGTTTACAGGGATTTTCCCCAAAAGTCTAGAAATTAGATATTTACAAAAGTTTGCCAAACGCGGTCTAAGAGGTATCAAAACGTAGGTCTTACTTCCACGAGTCCAAATCTAAAATTTGGAGAAAATCTGACGGACGAAAGGTCGTCATATGTCGCCCTGCCCGTGGCAACAAATCTCCCTTTTTCTCTCTCCTTTCTAGATATTTTATAAAGTTTTGTAACAAATGAAAAAATCATCCACTTCTATTTATAGGAAAACTTTCTAAAAATCGCGTTTACCTCCCCGAGAGTTCTCAAAACTTCTAATTAATCCATGAAATGTCGCACACGTCCATTTTATGCCTTTACGAGTGAAAACTATTAGTTACATAAGTTTTCGACTAAGTCTCGTTTGGGTCCAAAATTATGTCTGAAAACTAAATGTTAGCCCCAAAGTGCCATTCCACTAGATTAAATGGATAATTTTGATGATTAACAAACTACTTAGTTGTATTTTCTAATGATCTTAAGTTGATTAAGTCGCAGGAAACATCAGACCTCAATTTATGTTTACTTGATCGTATATCTTCTCACTACATAAAGTCTTGGTGATTTGTGCTCAAATAGTTACAAGCCAAACGGAGCTTTACAAGTTGAAGAATCTTGTTTTAATCATTGTTTTAGGACTCTATGTAAGCAATTTATTTATGTGAACATCTTACTTAAGGGCTCAAAATTTGATTGGAAAAAGGTTTCAAATAGTTAACCCAATCTACCTTTGAAAATCTGCAAAGAGCAGTCGACTGTGAAGTCGTTTCAGTCGACTGATCATCCAGTCGACTGAATGGTCGACTTGGGTACACAGAGATTTTATATGTGTACAAACCAGTCGACTGCCCTCGCGACACAGTCGACTGATCTTTGTATTTTACTATACCCTTTTGAAAAGCAGTCGACTGCCCTGTGAAGTCAGTCGACTGAATGACTGCGATAAAGACAATAACGGCTAGTTAACTGCATTTAATGAAGCATTAATTGCTCCCAACTACCCCCAACGGTTGGAAATCAAAAGGAAGTTATAAATACATTTATTTGAACTTCATTTAAGACTTTCTTTGAAAAATCCAACCAAAAACTTCATCACATTTATTCCTTGAGCCCTAGTTTGGTGAGATCATAAATTCTATTGCTCTAGTTTTCATTTGTATATCTAAAGAGCAATTTGTTGTGGAGCTTAAATCTTGTATTCATCCACTTTATTGAGAGAGTCTTCAATTCTTGTATCAAATCCTATTTATAAAGGTAGTGTGTATTAAGGGTTGGTGTAACCCTAGTTCAAGTGAAGAGGATTTTCTTCCTTGAAGAGATTGTAAGGGTTTAATCTTCACCCGAAGGAGATTGTGATAGTGAAATCCTCAAGAGGTGTTCTTGAGGGGTGGAAGTAGGGCGCGGCATGCGGTTTCCCAAACCACCTAAAAATCGGTTTGCATTGTATCTCTTCTCTTGCTCTTTACTTTGGTTTTGTGATTTTTCTTTTTGGGCAATCAATTTGAACATTTAATAAATTAAGTTTTTAAAATCTTATTCACCCCCCCTTCTAAGGTTTCCTCTTTGGGCCAACAATTGGTATCAGAGCCTCGGCTCAAATTTCTAACGTATTTGAGCTAAAGATCAAATGGAAACCACCTCTACTACTATCATCTATAGTGAGGGACAATCCTCAAATAGACCTCCTTGTTTTAATGGTTCAAATTATGCCTATTGGAAAAATCGAATGAGAATTTACATGATTGCTCAAGATTTTGATCTTTGGCAACTTGTTGTGAATGGGCCTCACATTCCCATCAAGATTGTTGACGGTGTTGAAATTGAGAAAACTATTGAGGAATACAATGACATTGATAAAAGGCTTATCAAAATGAATGCAAATGCTATGAATATTTTATATTGTGGATTAGACCCAAATGAGTATAATAGAATTTCTTCTTGCGAATCCGCAAAGGAAATTTGGGATAAACTTGAGGTTGCTCATGAAGGCACTAATCAAGTTAAGAAATAAAAAATAAATCTACTTGTTCAATCATATGAGATGTTTAAAATGTCTTCAAATGAAACTAGTAGTGAAATGTTCACTCGTTTCACCATTATTATCAATAGCTTAAAAAGTCTTGGTAAAACATATACTAATGAGGAGATGATTGAGAAATTGCTTAGGTCTCTTTCAAAGCATTGGCAACCTAAAGTGACGGCAATCCGAGAAGCCAAGGAACTCTCAACACTCTCATTGGAGCAACTCTTGGGCTCTCTCGTCACTCACGAGTATTTGATAAGGAAGACAAGAAAAAGAACATTGCTCTCAAAACATCTCATGACAATGAAGAGGATAGTGATAGCAATGAAGATGATGAGATGGCTATGATCACTAGGAAGTTCAAAAGATTCTTGAAGAAGGATAAGAACTTTACTAGGAGAACTCCTAAGGCGATAGAGGCTAAAAAGGAGCCAATTATATGCTTCAAATGCAAGAAGCCGGGCCATGTCAAGGCCGATTGTCCTTTAATGAAGAATAACTACAAGAAAACCAAGAAAAGGGCAATGAAGGCTACTTGGGATGATTCCGATAGTGATTCATCAAAAGATGACTCAAGTGATGAAGAAGGGGCAAATATTTGTCTTATGGCTCACTTGAATGAGGTAAATGACCCTACTCCCGATACTTGTTTTGATTCTCTAAAATATGATGAACTCCAAAATGCTTTTGAGGAATTACATCAAGAATTGGAAAACTTGGGAGCAAAGTATGTTTCTCTTAAAAAGAATTTTTCATTACTGTCAAATGAACTGAGTGATTTGAAAATTCAAAATGATCTTTTGAGAAAGGAAAATGAAGCTCTAATCGACCTAAAATCTCAAAACAATTTATTGAGAAAAGAAAAGGAAGAGCTTTCATTAAACGATTTTTCTTCAAGTATCTTAAAGAAAGAAAATGAAGATTTGAAGAAGCAAGTGGAAGACTTAACCAAAACAATAACAAAATTCACTCTGGGGAACAAAATCTAAATATGCTTTTGGGAAAACAAAGGTGTGTTTTTGAAAAAGCCGGTCTAGGATTCAATCCTACCTTTAAAGAAAAGAAATTCAATAACTTCTTTTCAAAAGGTGCTTCCACTAGCTCTAACACAAATCAAGTAAAAAATTCTCATCAAAATTTCTTTGTAAAAGAAGTCTCCTCAAGTATGTCCAATCCTAATATTACATGCCATTATTGCTTGAGAAAAGGACATGTAAACTACAAATGTCCAAACAAAAGAAAACTCAAAATGGTGTGGATTAAAAAGGGAACAACACCTCCCTTTGCTAACAAAGTTGGACCCAACGAATATTGGGTACCAAAGAGGATCACTTAAGCTTGTCTTGTAGGTTTGTCTCAAATCTTCTAGCAAGGATAGATGGTTCTTGGACAGTGGTTGCTCAAGACATATGACCGGAGACAAATCCAAGTTCTTATCTCTCTCTCCAAAGGATGAAGGGAATGTCACTTTTGGAGACAACTCGAAAGGAAGAATCATCGATATAGGTAATATCGGTAAGAATTCCTCGTTAACTATTGAAAATGTACTTTTGGTTGAAGGTCTAAAACACAACTTGCTTAGCATTAGTCAATTATGTGATAAAGGTTTTCAAGTTGTATTTGAATCAAATTATTGCATGATTAAATATGCTAGTTGCAATAAAACATTGTTTATTGCTTATAGAGAAGACAATGTGTATACAATTGATTTTGATGATATTTCTTCTCAAGATGTTAAGTGTTTTGCCGCCTTGAATGAAACAAGTTGGCTTTGGCATAGAAGATTGGGTCATGCTAGCATTGACTTACTTTCAAATTTATCTAAAAATGAATTGGTCAAAGGTTTGCCAAAAATAAAATTTGTCAAAGATAAAGTTTGTGATGCTTGTCAACTTGGAAAGCAAATCAAAACTTCTTTTAAAAAGAAAAAGGAAATATCAACTTGTAGACCTCTAGAGTTACTTCATATGGATTTATTTGGTCCAAATCGAGTTGCTAGTATGAGTGGCAAAATCTATGCCTTTGTCATTGTTGATGATTTCTCTAGATTCACTTGGGTGTTCTTTCTTGCACATAAGGACGAAACTTTTACACTCTTTGTTAACTTTTGTAAACGTGTTCAAAATGAAAAAGGGTATGCGATTAACAACATAAGAAGTGATAGAGGCCGAGAATTTGATAATAATGAGATTACTTCTTTTTGTGAAGAAAATGGTTTTGGTCACAATTTTTCGGCACCTAGAACTCCTCAACAAAATGGGGTTGTTGAGAGGAAAAATAGATCTCTTCAAGAAATGGCAAGAACCATGTTAAATGAATTCTCTTTACCAAAATATTTTTGGGCCGAGGCCACTAGCACTTCATGTTATGTTATTAATCATGTGGTCATTAGAAATAAGCTTAATAAGACCCCTAATGAGCTTTGGAAAAGAAGAAAGCCCAAAATAAGCTATTTCAAAGTTTTTGGATGTAAGTGTTTTATCTTGAATACTAAGGATAACTTGGGAAAATTTGATGCTAAATCGGATGAAGGCATTTTTCTTGGATATTCTCAAATTAGCAAAGCTTATAGAGTTTTTAATAAAAGAACATTGATTGTAGAAGAATCAATGCATGTTGTTTTTGATGAAGCAAATCCTTTTAAGAAAGTATTAGACGATGACATTGACACTTCCAAAGATATTTCAAATAATGTTGAAAACAATGATTCAAACTCTTTACCTCTTGAAAACTCTAAGAAAGAAGACTCTCTTTCCATTGAACCACCTAGAGTG
The DNA here is from genome assembly GCA_033977485.1 of Hydrangea macrophylla. NCBI lineage: Eukaryota > Viridiplantae > Streptophyta > Magnoliopsida > Cornales > Hydrangeaceae > Hydrangea > Hydrangea macrophylla. The sequence goes on along the minus strand of CM066991.1, from coordinate 82,973,008 downwards.
GAATCTAGAAGTGATCTTCCCTTTGAATGGAAAAATGTGCCTAATCATCCTATTGATCAAATCCTAGGAGATCCTAGTCAAGGTGTAGCTACTAGATCATCTCTCAAAAATATTTGTAATAACTTAGCATTTCTATCTCAAATTGAACCCAAGAACTTTGATGAAGCCGAGAACGATGAAAATTGGTTATTGGCTATGCAAGAAGAGCTTAATCAATTTGAGAGAAATGAAGTTTGGACCCTTGTTCCTAAACCAAATGATCACACTATTATTGGAACAAAATGGGTTTTTTGAAACAAAAAGGATGAATCCGGCATTGTTGTGAGAAACAAGGCTAGATTAGTTGCCCAAGGCTACAATCAAGAAGAAGGTATAGACTACGAGGAGACCTATGCTCCCGTAGCTAGACTCGAAGCCATTAGGATGCTTCTTGCCTTTGCTTGTTATAGAAATTTCAAACTTTTTCAAATGGATGTGAAAAGTGCTTTTCTAAATGGCTTTATCTCTGAGGAAGTCTATGTTAAACAACCCCCCGGTTTTGAAAATCCACATCTTCCGGATCATGTTTTTAAACTCACAAAAGCTTTATATGGTTTAAAACAAGCTCCACGTGCTTGGTATGATAGATTAAGTAAATATCTTATTGATCTTGGTTTTAATCGAGGAAAAATTGATACTACTCTTTTTGTTAAAACCTCAAATGAAGATATCTTGCTTGTTCAAATTTACGTGGATGATATTATCTTTGGAGCTACAAATGAGAAGATGTGTGAAGAATTTGCATCATATATGCAAAATGAATTTGAAATGAGTTTGATGGGGGAGCTAAACTTCTTTCTTGGACTTCAAATAAAGCAACATAAAGATGGCATTTTCATAAATCAATCCAAGTATATTAAAGATCTTTTAAAAAGATTTGGATTGGAAGGAAGCAAAGTTTTTCAAACCCCTATGAGTTCTACTTTAAAGCTTGATAAAGATGAAACCGGCAAGCCGGTAGATTGTAAGCTTTTTTGGGGAATGATTGGTAGTCTATTGTATCTCACCGCAAGTAGACCGGATATCATGTTTAGTGTATGCCTTTGTGCTAGATTTCAAGCTTCACCCAAGGAATCACATGTCATTGCGGTTAAACGTATTTTTCGTTATCTTCTAGGTACTATAGACTTAGGTCTTTGGTATCCTAAACATACTTCTTTTGAATTAACAAGTTTTTCGGATGCGGATTTTGCCGGTTGTAAAATTGATCATAAAAGTACTAATGGCAAATGTCATTTCTTAGGACACTCGCTTGTCTCATGGTTTAGCAAGAAACAAAATTCGGTAGCTCTATCCACAGCCGAAGCCGAATATATAGCTGCTGGAAGTTGTTGTGCTCAAACACTTTATATGAAACAACAATTAGAAGATTTCGGACTTTATTATGATCATATTCCCATAAATTGTGATAATACTAGTGCCATATGTTTATCCAAAAATCCTATCCAACACTCAAGGACTAAACACATTGAGATTCGTCATCACTTTATTCGCGATCATGTTCTAAAGGGGGATGTTGATCTTGTTTTCATCAACACCGATCGTCAATGGGCTAATATTTTCACCAAACCTCTTCCCGAAGAACGCTTTTGTGCTATTAGAAGAGAATTAGGTTTGTCTTGCTTGAGTGATTTGCTTTAAAATTCAGTATCTGGACTGCCTTACTCTTTCTTTGTATTTTTTTAACCAAAGCAGTCGACTGGCTTCCCATAACAGTCGACTGGTTCCTTTCTTTTTCCTTTGACTCCTTATTTCTGATCAAATCAGTCGACTGAGGAGTCGACCGTGACGTCGACTGTTTTTACACACTAAATCCCTGCCTACTCCCGTCGACTGAGGCGTCGACTGTTTTTACACTTTGAATCCCTGCCCACTTCAGTCGACTACGGCGTCGACTGAGACTCTGTTAGCCCCAATTTTCTGAGCCCTAATTTGATCGTCAGTCGACTGCTTATGCGATGCAGTCGACTGCTTCTTTAAATTTTATATAAACCGCTTCCTCGTCCCTTTCCTTCTTTACCTGTTCTTTCTTCGGCGATTTTTTTTCCCTCTTCATTCTTATCTTTCCCACTATAAATCCTCCATATCCTCTCTATCTTTTCTCTTACTCTCTCCTTCTTCCTCTCCCTTGAACTCCCTAGACCCCATCATCTCGCTCTTCCTCCTCTCCCTTCCCCTGTGACTCATCATCTCTATTCTCTCGCTCTCTCTCGCTATCTAAACCTTCCTTTTTGGTATCTCATGGCTCCCAAGCTTAAAAGGAAGACCCCTGCTAGTGGTCCATCCTCTGCCCCTCAGGCAACCAAAGCCAAGCGCTTCCCTACTCAAGAGGAGCAAGAAAGCTTTGATGAAGTCTTCTCACACAAGAACGTAGTGTTTGGTAAGATTCTTCCCATTCCTTTTTCTAAATCAGCTAATCTTCGATTAGGATTTCTACTGGAACGTGTAGGATGGCATCTCTTTACTAGTCTTAGCCAACCATGCTATCCCACACTTGTTAAGGAATTTTATTGTAATATGACTTTTGGACATCGTGCAGACTCCCTTAACTCTTTCGTTCGTGGTGTTAAAATTCATTTGAATCCAGACTCTGTTTCTTATATTTTTCATATTCGTCGTGGAGATATTACTGAATATAATATTAATACCTGGAATCAAGGGCACGGATTCGACCTCTCATTGCTTGCCGTCTTATCACCGGCAACAATGAGTTGTCATATCCCGTGAAGCCCCAGGCTTCTGCCCTAACCTTTGAGGCACGTCTTATTCACCATCTTCTCACCTATACTCTTCTGCCCCGTGCTGGCGGTCGAGATTCTGTCTCTTTCTTGGATATCTTTTTAATTTGGTGCCTTCTTGAAAATAAATCTTATGATTTGCCGTATCTCTTTTGCCGCCACATTTGTGAATGTCAAAAGAAGTCCAAAACCAGTTCTTTACCTTATGGTTTTGCTTTAACCACTGTTTTTCGTCACTTCAAGGTTCCCTTGGAGGATGAATTTGATCGTCATGACCCCATTTCTACTGACTTCTACTCTTCCACTATACTATCCCTTATGGGATACAAACTCGTGGGAAATGCCTTTGTTCCCAAGGTCTCTGCTGATCCCACAACCCCTACTGCTTCTACCCCTTCCATTCCTACTCCTTCTTCTCATCCGTCTTCATCTTCCACTCCTCCACCTCCACCTGCTGCTGATACACCCGCTCTTGACATCTTGGAGCAGCTATCCATTCTTTCCGCTCAGGTTCTGAGCCTCTCTACCTCCATCTCTTCTCTCTCTGTCTCTCACACCCAGTCTCTTGAGACTATGCAGGCTTCCTTATCTTCCTCTCAATAGGAGGCAGTTGAGCTTCATCAGCGCGCCATCGTATCCTTACGAGCCGATGTTTTTGAGATTGGTAGCTCTTTGGATACTTTGCGCACTTCTACTGCTGCTACTCAAGAGCTTCTTGATCGTCGTCTATCCTCTCTTCAGGCTTCTGTTGATGATGCTCGTGAGGAGATCCGTATTATCCGGACTCGCTTACACTTTTGACTGTGTCGTTCTTGGTGTGTTGGACAAGATATTGGGTAGATGAATGGTCATTGTAATTTTTGCAAATTTACTGATCTTACAATTCTTTTTGGATCTTGACATATTTTAGTTTGTTCTGTAACTCTCTTTTGGCTATATAGTTTTATCTTGGAAATTTAAATGTTTATATGACACACTTTTATGTTAATACAATCTCTAGTGTTGTTTGTTGTTCTATTCGGAAATATGATGATTCTTTTTATGATTTCCGACCCAACCACACCTATCCTTGCATCATCCTAGGGGGAGCTCTGCCTCCTTCTCTGTTTTTGTTGATGTCAAAGGGGGAGAAAAGTTGCAAACAATAATGTCTTGTATTTATCTTGTAGTTGTTTTGTGAAACAAGTGCGATCATTTCTTGTATTTATCTTGTGGTTGTTTTGTGAAACAAGTGCGATCATTTCTTGTAATTATCTTGTGTTTGTTTTGTGAAACAAGTGAGATCATTAATTGTTTGCATTGATGTTTTTCATGGGCAACAAGTAGTTTGTCATCATCAAAAAGGGGGAGATTGTTAGCCCCAAAGTGCCATTCCACTAGATTAAATGGATAATTTTGATGATTAACAAATTACTTAGTTGTATTTTCTAATGATCTTAAGTTGATTAAGTCGCAGGAAACATCAGACCTCAATTTATGTGTACTTGATCGTATATCGTCTCACTACATAAAGTCTTGGTGATTTGTGCTCAAATAGTTACAAGCCAAACGGAGCTTTACAAGTTGAAGAATCTTGTTTTAATCATTGTGTTAGGACTCTATGTAAGCAATTTATTTATGTGAACATCTTACTTAAGGGCTCAAAATTTGATTGGAAAAAGGTTTCAAATAGTTAACCCAATCTACCTTTGAAAATCTGCAAAGAGCAGTCGACTGTGAAGTCGTTTCAGTCGACTGATCATCCAGTCGACTGAATGGTCGACCTGGGTACACAGAGATTTTATATGTGTACAAACCAGTCGACTGCCCTCGCGACACAGTCGACTGATCTTTGTATTTTACTATACCCTTTTGAAAAGCAGTCGACTGCCATATGAAGTCAGTCGACTGAATGAATGCGATAAAGACAGTAACGGCTAGTTAACTGCATTTAATGAAGCATTAATTGCTCCCAACTACCCCCAACGGTTGGAAATCAAAAGGAAGTTATAAATACATTTATTTGAACTTCATTTAAGACTCTCTTTGAAAAATCCAACCAAAAACTTCATCACATTTATTCCTTGAGCCCTAGTTTGGTGAGATCATAAATTCTATTGCTCTAGTTTTCATTTGTATATCTAAAGAGCAATTTGTTGTGGAGCTTAAATCTTGTATTCATCCACTCTATTGAGAGAGTCTTCAATTCTTGTATCAAATCCTATTTATAAAGGTAGTGTGTATTAAGGGTTGGTGTAACCCTAGTTCAAGTGAAGAGGATTTTCTTCCTTGAAGAGATTGTAAGGGTTTAATCTTCACCCGAAGGAGATTGTGATAGTGAAATCCTCAAGAGGTGTTCTTGAGGGGTGGAAGCAGGGCGCGGCGTGCGGTTTCCCGAACCACCTAAAAATCGGTTTGCATTGTATCTCTTCTCTTGCTCTTTACTTTGGTTTTGTGATTTTTCTTTTTGGGCAATCAATTTGAACATTTAATAAATTAAGTTTTTAAAACCTTATTCACCCCTCCCCCCCCCTCTAAGGTTTCCTCTTTGGGCCAACACTAAATTCTGTGGAATTTCTACACAATCTACCCACATTTTCACCACAGTTCTCAAAGAGCTCTACAGTGATATTAAAACTACCATAAATTATACTACACAGACATAATTCACTATTCATGAAATTAGGTAAAGTCAAATAACATTTAAAATCATATAAATGTCATTTAATCGTGCTAATGCAATCTCACTTACCATATTCCCCTGTCCTTACTGGCACCTTACCGTTGACTCACAGTCAACCTCATTCACGATTATCAAATAACACTGATAATTTACAAAATCTAAAAATGAATGATAAAACCTTGAAATTTTGGAACGGGTGTGACATTACCCGTACCCGTCAACGTGACGTTATGACACCAACACCTACGTGAGGTGTATCATATATTATGCATGAGTTACAAGTTAATTAAACATGCACTATTCTTAAAATGTAGTACGGGCCATGGGCTCGTAGTACAACATGTTATAGCATGGGGTTAACCGAACTAATTATAATAATAACAATAATAATAATGACAGAATAATATGTTCGGAGGGGCAACATATTAACATAAGACTAAACTTGAAATATATAATTATATTAATAATATTAACGGAATAATACAAACATTAATATGTTCAGGGTACAACATATTAAAACATGAGGTTTAATCAGAATAAATAATACTAATAATACTAATAATAATAACATTATTATTAACGGAACAATAATATGGACATTAATCTTCGGGGTATATATGTTAAACATGAGATTAACTGGACTATAATAATAATAATCATATATAATAAAAAAAAATAACAATATTATTATTAATATTATTAGCTGCAATCATAATACGGACCTAGATTAGGGGTACTGCATGTTATGTACCAGGTTTAAGGGTTCACTACTAAGATAATCATACTAATAATAATAATAAATAATAGTAATAATAATAATAATAGTGATAACAGAGATTATCACATGGACCTACGTAAGGGACACTTGATGTTAAGCACCAGATTTTCCAAAAAAAATAATAAACAGATAATAATACGGACATTAATCTAGTATACCAAGTAAATTAGGAAATCACCGTAGGTTCGGGGTTGCGGTGTGCCTCGGGGGTAGTAAGCTTTCATTCTCCTTCTTTGGTCTCTCTCTCTCTCTCTCTCTCTCTCTCACTCTCTCGGCTAACTCTCTCTTTTCTATTTATTTTCTTTCGTTCTTTGTTTCTCAAAATGATAGTGAGGGGGTGGTGGGTTTTGTAGGGGGAGGGGGATCTCTCTCTATATATACATACATATATACACCACACACAACACATACACATATATGACACACACATACACACACACACACACTCCATACACGACACACACATGCACAACATATACCCATACTATGCACCCTCCTTATTTCTTGGCACTCACATTTACATACACACTGACACACAACATACAACACACAAAGGCACACTACACACAAGCACACATTACTCACTCATCACACTACCCACTACACACACACACACACATACACACACACACACACCCCGTACACTCCACACTCTCTCAGTTACACTACCTATACTACTGCCACACGCAACCAGTACATGCACATACACCCACATTCACACGCCATACACACTCACAATTATACTCAAGCACTCACCCTCTCTCTCTCTCTCTCTCTCTCTCTCTCTCTGCACACACACACACACACACACACACACACACACACAATACCCACATACACTCACACCTCACACATGTATACACTTATGGTGTATAAAGGGGGTAGTTAAGGAGGTGAGGGTGTGGAGTGTTGCGGTGGTGAAGGCGGTTGGGGGGTGTAAGGTGGTGGGTAGTCAAGGTAAGGGAGTGTAAGGGGGTGGTTGTGGTGGTTAGGTACTTTTCCAAAATCATGGAATTTGACCGATGTGTCATGCCTCGAAATGCGCACGTACACAAAAAACATGTGCAACACTGGTATAATTACGGGTTCACGTGTAAGTCTCAGTCTAGGTCTATGTCTATTAGTCCGGGTTCTAAATACAGTCCGGGTAAAACGTGTTGATATTAAAACTATAATGTAAACTATAACTATGATAAAGTCAACGACACCGAAATTAGAAACTACAGTTTATAAATACTGACCGAAAATTACATTAATAAAATAAAAAGAAATTTATAGGTATTACAAATATTCTCACCATGGCTGTGAAAAGACCCACAAAAATGCCAGATCTGACAAAAAAATGCTGAATCTGATGAAGACAGTGTTGGATCTAAATGAGTAAATAACCAGATCTGATAGGATAAAGCTGCATTTGCGAAGAGGAGTAACCTAATCTAATCGTAGCATGAGAAGATGAACGAGATCGAGAGTGGAAGCCAAAATGGAACAAAACAAAAACAATCCTCAAAGAGAGGGACAACACCCTCCTAGAGGAGGGATAACTGGCAAAACAAGAGAGCCAGGGCTCCCTCCATGGAAGAGCCTCTAGAAGATCGAGGCATTGGCGGGTAGGGTTCTTAGAGAGAGGTGGGAGCTTTTTAGAGAGAGAGAGAGAGAGAGAGAGAGAGAGAGAGAGAGAGAGAGAGAGAAAGAGACATATGTTTGGGTTGAATATTTGACCGAAGAAGGAAAAGACTTGGATTGGTTAGTAAAACCTGGTCGGTTGAACTGTGACCTGTGCAACCCGACCAGATTTTAAAGAACTGTCAAATTTTGTAATATCATCAATTTAGATTTTGAGTATTTTGTTTGTCAATTACATAATTCCCATTTTGTACCATTAGTGTTCTGGTTGATTAATTCATCTTGCATAATGCATATTTATATATATATATATATATGGGTAAAATATACTTTACACCCTTGTAGTTTGAGTGTGATGTCGCTTTCGTCCTTGTAGTTTAAATTTTGTCATTTTTGTTCTTACAGTTTCAGTTTAGGTTCAATGTGGTCTATTTATGAAAATTTCATATAATTTTTTACAGAATAGGTCATGTGATACACACGTGAGGTATCATTAGGGGCATAATGATAAATTTACTTAGAGAAATTATAGTTTACACACCTGTATTAACCTAATGCTGTCAAAAATTGTAAGAAAATTTAATAAATGGACTAAATTGAACCTAAACTTAAACTGTAAGGACTAAAATAATAAAATTAAAACTACATGGATCAAAATGAAATCAAACCAACTACAAGGGTACAAAATGTAATTTATCCTATATATATACATACATTCCTCATAGCTAGAGAACCCTAGACTTATCTAAAAGAAAATATCAAACCTATAGTATTGTTAGTGTTTTATTGCTAATGTTTTGATCGTGGGCAAAATTCAATTTTAATTTAGTTTATATTTGTTCCGAAAGTGTATTCAACCATTTTTTTAAAGATCTTCTGTTAGGTTGGATACTTTTTTCGGTCAAACTTTATTGTTATTAATTTTTTTTGAAGCACTATTAAATAAACCCGATCCAACTATTAACCCGATAGTTGAACTAGTGACCAATCCACCAAGTCATGTCACTGGGTTGATGTCCGGGCCAATCCTGACAACTATGCATAGAAGTTTAGGCTGTGCCATACACTATTGTGTTTTATTTTTGAGTAACTTCTATGGACATATAGAGTTTCACAAAAAAAAAAATAATCCACAAAGAGTCTATCTCTCTCCTGAGTAGACTTCAGAGTACAGTGGAATCCACAGTGTCATATCAGAGAAACATAATCTCTTTGTAGATTTTTTTTTTGTGACCTCTTCGTTTCCATAGAGTTACTCTTTATTTTTATTTTGGTGTGCTAAAAACCTGGCATACTTTCAAACATTGACACCAAAAATGAGATATGTATGTTACGGCATAAACTATTATGTCATTGTTTGCGCCTAAAAAATATATTTTTTTTAAATAAAATTATAAGGGCCGAATTAATGTTATAGAAAGACCAAATATAATTTTTATTCGGACAAGTAAGACCGATTATGAAGATTAATAATGGCCAAGTAATTGGCTTAAAGTTGATTGGGCCGAACAAGCTCGGCTATTCTTCACATTACATGACTGCATATTTGGTTCGGCTACATGTCAAAGGCAACATGCCAATTCGGCCACCACTCATTTTATGGTGAAGGTCATTTACTTTTTGGGGGTGAAGGCCACCTAGCTGGCCAACATTCCTTTGACATGCCAATTCGGCCTCCACTCATTTTATGGTGAAGGTCATTTACTTTTTGGCTGTGAAGGCCACCTAGCTGGCCAATATGATGAATTTGGCTTTTACTTCATGGTTCGGCCACATTGGGCATGCAATCACTAGTTCGGCCCCCTCTGGGTTAGGCACATATAATTTAATTCGGCCTGATATGGTGGGTCTATTTTTGGAAGTTATTAGCTGATCTACCATCTCTCTAATACGATGATAAATATTATCATATTGATACGGATATTTTTCAAGATAATAATAGATTGTGGAAAGTTTATGATAATATTTTTAAGATATTGGAAATTGATTGAAGATAATTCTTGATAATATATATTTGGTGAAAATTATAAAGATTTTGAAGATTTGGTTGCATTGTTAAAATCATCTACAACAGCTATATATACCAAAGGCAGTCCAAGATGAAAAGGCCTCCTACAGCACATTTCGAAAAAGCATACAAAAAGCACTTGTAGCATTCCAGCACACTTTTCATTTTCTTTTTCTTTTTCTTAGCTTTCTTTATTGTTCATTAATTTCGTCATCTGCTAGTTTATTGATTCATGTATTTTCATTTACTTTTCCGTGGTATGGCTGTGTTACTTGGTTCATCTCCAATGCAATAATACTTCTGCGTTCAATGTTTTGCAATTATCAAGCTTTGCAATTATCAAGCCTTTCAATTCTTGTTCATTAGCCGCTTAGTACCTCTTATTTTCATCACCCAATAACACTACTCGTTTCAGAGTAAGTAGGACCTTAGAAGGGGTATGTATCCCTACTTCCCAACAGTACCTAATTGCCGATTAGCGGGCCTGTAACTATAGGGATAGTTTGGTTATACGTTTGAGTCGATTACGCGCCACAAATATTAATGCTCAGCCAAACAGTCCTACCATTAAAAACTCTAAGTAGGCTGAGTTTATTTTTACTTGAAATATCACACTTGACTATTATGCCAAGCCATCCCCATGTAACAAAAAAATTTATTTAAAAGTACTTAAGCTCTAGATGCTTGATTTAGAGATTTGGTGAAGCAGACAAAAGGAAACCATAAAGTAAATAGATTTTCTAGCTCATTAAAAATTGAGAAAAGTGGAAATATAATTGAAAGAAAGGTAACTTTTCATTTTTAATTTTTTTTAAAACGTATCATTTAAATTTCCTAATAATTTGTGACAAAATTTTAATTCCTTGTTTAACTAATGCAATAAAGAGAATACCCCTGAATATCATTTTTCGCCGCACATCTAGACTTTTCAACATAATATTTTTGCTCACCATTAAGAAATGATTTCATTAATTGATCATAAATGGACAATACAAAACAGAACCAAGGATTTCCAAAAAAGTCTAAAACTATACAAAACCTAAAAGGGTCACTTGAAACCATTTGATTGGAGCGTCAGTGTGTCACTAAATAATTTCTCCAACCCAAACGAGAGCCTTTCAAACTTGAGAGATAAACAGAACGCCCTAGACTTTTCAGGGTTGAGAGAAACATAACATATATTAGACGACAATGATGCAGTGGAAAGCTAAAAGAAAATGTTAACAGGATGAGGTCCATGAGGGTAGTTATGTGAACACATAGTGTCGACACTTTTGTTGGAAGGTGGGTTAATTAAGAATGATCTGGGAATCTCTTATGAGGTTCAGCATCAGAAATGTGAAAAGTGCAAAATTGAAAAAACGAATGCGAAAATTGATAGGAGGACCACCGCCTTGCATCTATCACTTTTCTAGTGCACTCATACACTGTATATATGTGATGTTTATGTGTATGCGTACGTGTATGTTAGAAAGGCTTTGAGTCTATCGCCTTTGGAACTTAAGGGGAGTATGTTGAAAATTCGTAGTCTTGAGTCTACCTTGATCGAAAGTTACAAGGGCTTACTGCATGTTCAAAGAAGTCTATCCATGGAAAATTTTGGGTACATCGAATGAAAAATTTTGGTTACATTGAATGTACCCAATTCAATTTTGGGTATGTACCCAAAATTTTTCATGGATAGAGTTGGAACTTTCAACATACTCCCCTTAAGTTCCAAAGATGATAGGCTCAAAGCCTTTCCAACATACACGTGAGTCCGTCACACCACGTTTATTATGCTAACATAGTGTAATGGTTTATTGGTATGCTGACATGTGGTATTTAAAAAAAATGTGGATATGAGATGTGTCCTTGCAGATTTTCAAATAGTCATGTCCCTTATTTCCAGGGGCATAACTTCCCTACATGTCATCTCTACCTATTTTAAAAAGGCCACATGCCAACACACCAATAATCTGTCACACCACGTCAGCACGATGATGTGGTGTGACGGGCTCACTGAATAATTTCTCCCTACCATCTCTACCTATTTAAAAAAAACCACATGTCAACATACCAATAAACCGTCACACCACGTCAGCATGATAACGTGGTGTGACGGGTTCACTGAATAACTTCTCCCTACCTACGCGGCACTCCATAATTAGAGTAATGATATGCTTTCCAAAATTTATCCCAAAAGTGCGTCCCAAGTAATGTGACAGTGAGGTCAGGTAAATAACTTTCAATCAAAATTCAGCTGGTCCCACTTCATTAGACCTGGCCCCACTGCCACATTAATATTTAGGAAGCACTTTTGGGAAGCACAATATTATTCCTATAATTAATGAGGGCACATTTAGTGGATTCCCTTCATGTAAGAGGTGTGAGTTTCACCCAAAAGGCCCACTCCATGTGGTACCCTCAAGGCAACCAAAAACTCCTCACATACAGGGGTTATGCTATCCTCCTACGCTGGTAAAATAGTAATGCTATGCTTTCCAAATCCAAATCTCCATCCCAAATTATCTGCACCAATCAAAATTCAGTAGACTCATTGACTGTTATAGGGTCACTTCAACATCCTCCAATCAAAATCTAGTGGATCCACTGCCACATCATTTTAGACTGAAATTTAAGAATTTGAATTTAGTAAGCATAGCATTACTCTTTTACCAATCAAAATAGCAACTAAATGTTGAAAAGCAAAAATCTGTTCAATTTGGAAACCATTTCCCTTCAAACTTTATCTTATCTTTCTTTTGAGCAAGTTCTTGGAAATATGTTTTGTTTGTCCTTTTATGACTTCACAATCCCAAAGTGAAAGACCACCACTTCCTCTTAATTGGATAATTAGAGGGCAAAATCTAGACTATGAGTTGAAAATTGAAATGGGCAATTAGTCACGTGCGAGATTGAATGGTCAAATGTCGGACTATTTGTCCTCTCCTTTTTAATCCAACCAAACAAACGTGAAAGGAACAACCATTAAACCACCTTGCCGTAGCAAATATTTATTGTAATCTTTTGATTACAGCCGCTAAGTGAATAGACCAGATTACTATGGACCATGCATTACAATTTAGAAATGTTCTTGTTGTGTATACATTATGAAGATCTGCATTGTTTAGAATTGCAGTAGCCAGCAGTACTGCAATTATCTGTGAATGGCGCTCCATTTGTCAGTAGTACTAGGATGAGCTAATGTTTACTTTTGGAGACAAGTATTATCGAAAGTTTTACTGTGTTTAATACAGAAAATGTACATCAGAATTCACTAGGATGAACTAATTGAGGTTGGGCAGCTATTTTGAGAGACTTGTGTTAAGCTTTGCATGTTGCTAATACTTGATTGTGATGTAGGTTTTATTTGATTCATGAGAAGATTCTTAGTTCAATTTGTGATTGCAAATGTCTACATAGTAATTAACGCCACTTGATTTCAGCTGTTTTTCTTAATGGGTTTGAAAAATGCATGTGAAGTTTTATGATTTTTTTTCCTTTTCCTGTTGGAATGGCCCAATTGGTGTTTGGGGAATAAAAAAATATGGGTACATTGAGAGTGTATAATTGTTAAATCTGCTATTTATCTATTTTTAATAATTGTCCTCCAACTCGATCCATAAGATATTATGTAGGAGTATATAAATTATTTTTAATAATTGAGAGTGTACTATTATGTAGGAGTATTTTATGCCTATTTCTTTTGTGGCCAATTAATTAAACTGTTCATGTAGAGAGCATTTTGTGAAATTTTAGGGACATAATTTTATACAAAGTAATCTCAGAAAAGCCATTGAGAAAGCTTAAAAGTATTAAATGTATGCCTGTTTGGATAATATTGTGTGCTAATTTAGGTTAAGAATGCCGACAGTACCGACCCAAAATCAAATGGTGGCTGTGTTTTGGACGATCATCATGCAGGTCATAGTGATCTACAATACTATGACGCGTTACCATCGTAACCGACTTCTCCTTAAGGCTCCTCACAGGAATTGGAATGCTGACAGAGAGTTAGTACTAATCGAATATTCCACTCCAACGACAAGATTTGTCACGAGCAACTTAGGATGAAAATGGGTGCACTCCATAGGTTGTGCAATTGCTTACGTGCTTACGGGTTAGCTGGTAACTGATTTGTGAGTATTGAAGAGCAAGTGTCTATTTTGATTGGTGCTTCCCAAATCCAAATCTGACTGGCAGGTTTAACATGTCATTATTTGAAATTTCACAACATTGAGCAGTAAACCTGGCTATATGTTCAAGTGTTGTTTGTTTATCAACTCCAGAAAACAAAATGAAATCCAAAATTTTAAAACATTAAAGAAACTCAAACATTTAGTCAATATAATCAGGATAAGGTTTTTGATAATATGGTCATGGTGAAGCCTTAAAAGCTACCCTCAATTGTTCCCTTAATTGATATAGTAATTGTTCTCTTATTTAATTTTGCAATAGTTCTCTTACTACTTCAACTACTTCATCCTTATTTAGACCTAACCGTGGACTCGGTTGTACACTCAGCATTGGTTGATCTAGGTATGTAACTTACACTTACATCATCGAAGCAATCCATAAGTTGGACATCAACTGAGTGAAACGGGCGTAGTTCTCAGCTTTTTATCTGGAATTCACCAGATATTTGGCCAATGAATAAGCCCGAATTCCCTTTTATATGCACAGAAGATGCCCCTGGAAGTAGGGGGTATGACAATTTGAAAATTTGTAAGGACACATCTCATATCCACGTTTTTTTCAAATGCCACATGTTACCATACCAATAAACCGTCGCACCATGTCAGCATGATGACGTGGTGTGACGGGCTCACTGAATAATTTCTCGTAGGGGTGTCATGTAATACATTCAATGTACCCAAAAATTTCCATAGATAGACTCCTTTGAACACTCCTTCGAACAGTAAGCCCTTATAACTTTCAATCAAGGTAGACTCATGACTATGAATTTTCAACATACTCCCCTTAAGTTCCAAAGACGATAGACTCAAAGCTTTCCAACATACACATACAAATACACATAAACATCACATATATACATAGAGTATGAGTGCACTAGAAAAGTGATGGATGCAAGGTAGTGGTCCTTTCAATTTTTAGATTTTTTTTTTCAATTTTCAATATTCACTTTTTTCACATTTATGATGCTCTACCTCATAAGAGATTCCCAGATCATTCTTAAATAACCCACCTTCCAACAAAAGTGTCACTGACTAACTTCTCCATACATTCCCTACATGTCATCTCTACCTATTTTTAAAATGCCACATGTCAACATACCAATAAACCGTCACACCACATGGTGTGATGGGTTCACTAAATAACTTCTCCATGCCTACGTGGTACTCCATAATTAGAGTAATGCTATACATTCGAAATTTTATCCCAAAAGTGCGTGCTAAATAATGTGGCAGTGAGGCCAGGTTATAAACAACTTCCAATCAAAATTTATAATATTTGTCCTCCAACTCTATAAGATATATGTACTGTTATGTAGGAGTATATAAATTTCTTTTATGCCTATTCCTTTTGTGGCCAATTAATTAAACTGTTCATGTAGAGAGGATTTTGTGAAATTTTAGGGACATAATTTTATGCAAAGTAATCTCTGAAGACCATTGAGAAAAGATAAAAGAATTAAATGTATGCCTGTTTGGAAAATATTGTGTGCTAATTTAGGTTAAGAATGCCGAGAGCATTGACCCAAAATCAACTGGTGGCTGTGTTTTGGACGATGGTCATGCAGGCCGTAGTGATGTACACTACTATGACGCATTGCCATCGTAATCGACTTCTGCTTAGGGCTCCTTACAGGAATTAGAATGCTAACAGAGAGTTAGTACTAATCAAATGTTCCACTCCAGTGATAAGATTTGTCATGAGCAACTTAGGATGAAAATGGGTGCGTTCCATAGGTTGTGCATTCACTTACATGCTTACGGGTTAGCTAGTAGCTGATCTGTGAGTATTGAAGAGCAAGTGTCTATTTTGATTGGTGCTTCCCAAATCCAAATCTGACTGGCAGGTTACATTGAGCAGTAAACCTGGCTATATGTTCAAGTGTTGGTTGTTGATCAACTCTAGAAAACAAAGTGAAATCCAAAATTTTAAAACATTAAGGAAACTCAAACATTTGATCAATATAATCAGGATAAGGTTTTTGAGAAGATGGTCTTGGTGAAGCCTTAAAATCTGCCCCCAATTGTTCCCTTAATTGATATTGTAATTGTTCTCTTATTTGATTTTGCAATTGCTCTCTTACTACTTCAACTACTTCATCCTTATTTAGACCTAACTGTGTGGACTCGATTGTACATTAGGATGAAGCCGACCTTGCTTCAGCCAGCCTATCTGCCTCAGTATTGGTTGATCTAGGCATGTAACTTACACTTATATCATCGAAGCAATCCATAAGTTGGACATCAACTGAGTAAAACGGGCATAATTCCTAGCTTTTTATTGGAATTAACCAGATATTTGGCCATTGAATAAGCCCGAATCCCCTTTTATATGCACAAAAGATGCCCCCATTTCAAGGAGTATGTCCATTTTGATGATTAGTGCTTCATATTCGGCTTGATTATTTGTGAATTTGAAATCGAGCCGAAAAGACATTTTGGTCCTTTTATTCTTGGGTGATATAATGACCACCCCTGCTCAGCACCCTCTGACATTTTAGACCCATCAAAGACTAGGTCCATGGCACCAAGGATACATTTAGCACTTTGGGCGCTAAGATTAAGTCCCTTAGAATAGTGGGATTTGGGTGATCGACTAGAAAATTGGTAATGGCTTGGCCCTTTATCGATTGTTGAGATTGGTATCAGATTGCGAACTCTATGAGGGCCAAGGTCCATTTTCTAATCCGGCCTTGCATTATCGATCTAGACAACATGTGTTTAATCATATCCATTTGACAAATGATATAAGTAGAAATGGGCAGCATATATGTCCTTAACTTTTGTGAAGAGAAATACAATGCTAAGCATAACTTCTCAATCGACGTGTATCGCAGCTCGATTAGAGTTAGAACTTTACTAAGGTAATAAACGGCCTGCTCTTTTGCCTTCTCATTGTCTTTTGCTAGCATACTTCCTATAGAGAAATCTGAGGCCGATATATACAACATCAAACTCCTATCTTTCTTTGGTGGCATCAGGACTGGAAGTGTAGACAAGTAACATTTTATTCCTTCACATGCCTGCTGAAAGGAAAAGTCTAAAAATTTTGGGAATTGTTTTTGGGAGAAATGCCTTTATGAATTTCAAAATTCAATCCAGTCATCTTTGTTGAGAAATGTTTTCATATCCTCGTTTTCAAATAAAAATTTCAAAATTTTTGAGAAATTATTTTTGGAAAATCTCAGCATCTAAAGAAATGCTTTTCAAATAAAATACCTGACCTTGGAGAGGGTAGTGAGGATCGCAATGAAAGGTGAAATTGGTGCATTTGACATGAGTGAGGTTCTTATATGCTTATGTGTCTATTTGTTAGGACTAGAATTTTCCTTTCTTTTGCATATAGAGTAGGCACACACGCACACATGCATTGCATCCGTGTGACATATGAACCATTCATAAAAAGCTTCACCAGGTATCTTTAAAAAATAAAAAGAAGAGAGTTTTTTGAAAAATTATTAAAATTTCTTTTGTAGGGCAAAAATAGCATCAAATTCGGGCACGATCTGGTTTAGAGGTCCCACAGCGAGGCTAGTAAGAAGGGAAGAAAACATTGAGATGGCAGACGAAAGAAACGATGGGGAAGTAGCAGAATTAAGGACACTGGTCGAACAATAAGCAGAACAGATGAGGCGACAGGCCGTGAATACGAACCGCATGATGGTCATGTAGAAGCAATAGCACGCTCGCCACCAGTTGCAAATCCACCAAACATTGATCCGCCGATTGCAAGGAAAGAAGGTTGGTATGATGACCTAGAGATGCCAAGGGTCGAGGTTCCCAGAGCAAAAAGGGAAAGGGTGGAAAGAGAAAAGACTGACAAAGAGAGGGTAATGACCGAGAAGATAGAAAAACTGGAAAGGGTGATGCGCAAGGCTCATGGGGTCG
Source organism: Hydrangea macrophylla (assembly GCA_033977485.1). NCBI lineage: Eukaryota > Viridiplantae > Streptophyta > Magnoliopsida > Cornales > Hydrangeaceae > Hydrangea > Hydrangea macrophylla. The sequence continues at coordinate 82,955,094 of CM066991.1, read as the reverse complement.
ACACTTATTTGATGGAGTTAGAAGGTCTGTATGATGTGGTCCGTGAGACACTGCATGTTGGTTTTAAATGCCAATTTTTGATAAGTTTGATGGGACAGGGAATCCTCGCAGTCATGTGAGAATGTGTATCGGGGCTTTCCAACCGAGTGGATTGAGCACCACCATGATGGCCGTCCTATTTCAGTAGACTTTAATTAGGGCTGCTCTGTCCTGGTATCTCATGCTCGAGCCAAGCAAAACTAGGGTTTGGGAAGAGGTGATCAAAGCATTTATGGCACAGTATGAGTACAACCACGACTTAGACGTCATAGTCAGAGATTTGGAAACCACCAGATAATGGAACAGAGAATCGTTCGTCGAATATTTGAGTAGATGGAGGGGAAAGGCAGCTAAGATGGTACAGAGACCATTCGAGAAAGATCAAATCCGAATGTTGTTGAAGAACCTACACCCGGTGTACCAGGATAAAATGAGGTTTCAGTCAATCAACACTTTCGTTGAGGTCTTTGAAGTGGGAACGAGGATAGAGGATGTAATCCATGAAGGGGTAATCAAGAAGGAAGAACAGCCAAATTGATATAGGAGGCCAAGCTACGGATCAAATGGAGGACATTCGGGAGGTCACTCTGGCCCCACCAATGTTAATGCATTGAGTGGACCAGAGAGGAAATTTGACATAACACCAAGAAAAGGAGGGGACAAATAACCGAGGAAATTCTCAGAATTGGGGGTGTCACTGTCAACCGCCCTTGATAGGCTAATGGCAAAAGGGCATCTTCGCCATTGGAATCCCGAACTTTACCAAGTTCGCTTCCGCCAAGCTTCCGAAAAGATCTCTATTGCAAATTTCATCAACAAAATGGCCATTCTACAGATCGGTGCGCAAGGTTGAGGCATGAAATCCAAGGCCTCATTGATAACAAGGTGATATCTGAGCCGCCTATCAAAACTCCAAATGTTACCAGAAATTCACTACCAAATCATCATGTTGTACCTTCGCCACAAGGCCTTTAATTCTTGGGGATAGAAGAGACAACCTTCGATTTGTCTAGACTAATCACCAAGACCAGGACACCAAGGGAGCCTTACCTACTATTGAAAGATTTAGTAATCTGCACTCTGGGGAATCAATCAAGAGAATGTGGAGAGGAAACGTCGAAGCAAACAGATTGGTGGGTTTGGGAAACTAACAATACCAATGTGGATCAGATGGAAGATGACCTATGGTATGAGAGCGATAAAGAGATGGAAACAGAGGAGGAGAATTTGAAAACCGTTCCAGAGGTCGACATTTTGTGGGCAAAGGAAGAAGTCAGTCAACTAACCCAGTCGGGGAGGCATTTCAAATCGCACGAGCTACAGGAGGATCACCAGGGGAGGGAGTTGGATAAAGGGAAGGGAAAAATGGATGAAGAAGCAAAAGAGGATAGGGTTCTGAAGCAAATGAAGAATACGCAGGCCAACATCACCATCTAGGGTTTGCTGATTGCTTCTAAGCGCCATAGGCAGGCAGTCTTGGATGCTTTGAACCAGTCTGATGTTTCTATCGACACAGCACCAGAAGGAATGATCGGTAAAATTCTGACTCTGACCATCACCTTTGCCTCAGATGACGTACCCCCTAGAGGGCCCATTGACAATAAACCACTATATGTCATCGTTGAATGCCTGGGAAATACCGTACCTGCCTGTCTTGTTGACAACGGGTCTGCTTTAAATATGTGCCTGTTTCGAACAGCCAAGCGGATGGGTCTGGACGAGTCAACTTTTACCCCGTCAGAGCAAAAGGTGAGGGCATATGACAACACCCAGAGGACAGTCATGGGAATAATCCTCCTCAATATCACAGTCGGGCCCATGGACAAAGAAATCGAATTCTAAGTCATTGACATCTCCGCCTTCTTCAATCTGCTGCTGGGAAGGTCGTGGTTGGACAGCCTAGGCGCCATACCATCCACCATTTATTAGAAAGCCAAATGTGTTTGGAAAAACAAGGTTTGCGGTATCCTTGGGGACAGTTGGGTCCGCCCGTCTGAAGCTTCATCAAGCGCACTAGTTTTGGAGGTACAATTGTAGTGATAAGAGACGAATCTAGGAGGGTTTGAGTTTATTAACATGTTGGAAGAAGCCAAGCCGAGGGAGTTCTTGCCACTCTATTTCGATCAGTATGCAAGCCCGTTGGTCGTAGGGATTATGAAGAAGATGGGTTTCTTTCCGGGCATGGGACTAGGAAAGAATCATCAAGGACTGTCAAAATTTCCAAGGATCCCCACCTAGACCCACACTCACGGTCTAGGTTATTAGCTGTCGAAAAGAGAACTAAGGGAAAAGAAGAAGGCAGCTGATCGGGAGAGAACAAATCCTAATTACACGCCTTAATTCACATTTGTTAGTACTTTTTATCCTGTTTTTGTGTATTTTTACTTTATTTTCTATTTTCTGTCAGGATTTGGAGAAAGTAAGGATTCTAGGCTAAATGGGGTGAAAAAGCACAAAGAAAGAAGCTGAAAAAGGCACCTCGCTCGCGCAGCCCGCTCACGCGACAGACCAGAACTTCGCTCGCGCGAGGTCCCAATATCGCGCTCGCGTGGCCTGCTCGCGCTACCTGTGTAAAAATAAAAGTTGAGTATTTCAGTGTACTGAAGATCCCCACGCAAACGAAACTGCCTAATTACGTCCAGATTATAAAATATAGCAGTTTTAGTACGAATAGGTTTATGAAAGTCTCCAAACTTGCTCCAAATCTATATATATCTTATTGTAAATCAATTTTTAGGTTTCACACTTTATACACACCATATTATACAACAATATACACAGCCATTGAAGGGGGAAAAGCAAGGAGAAAAAGAAGAGGACCAAGGATTTCCATGGCCTCCTCCATCAACCTCTTGCCGATCATCCCTTCTATGGCCAACTAAACCTAGATCTAGGGTTTCAATGAAACCCTAGCCAAGTAATAGGGTGTACCTTATATTTTTCTTTTAGTTTTGTTATGTATGGATGATGATTACATGTTTAGAGGATTTTTATAATAAAATCGTACTTCTATTGATTAAATCTTTGCTTTCAGATTATATTCTTGTCTTAGATCTATTTTGGATGTGATGTGCTTAATGATCTATATTTGCTGTGCATGTATGGATTATTTATATGTAATGGTGCTTAATTGAATTGTGCTATCAAGTAGCCAAATAGTCCATGCTTAGGTTAGACATATTATGTCACAACCCTAGTTTAGTGTGGGATAATTCGTGCTAACCGAAGATGGATTATGTTGGTGCTTGAACCATAGTTATCTTCTTGATGGAGGAATCGGGCTTATAGCTATGATTCCCCATTATCATCCAACTTAGTAAGCTAATTTAATTCATAAATACCCTTATTATGAAGCTAGTGGTGGATTTGCAATCCTAGATTCCTTAAACATATTTATAAAAACAACTTTTTAATTGCTTTCATAATTTAGATTTATTTTAATTAGTTTCATTAGTTTCATTACAATTCAAATCAAAATCCGTTTTATTAATTAATAGGATTTAGATTTTAAAACTAAAAGCTGTAGTAGTTCAATCTCTGTGGATTCGACCTTTACTTCCACACTATAAATCCTTAAAAAGTAAAGTATACTTTTATATCTTGATTTTGACAATATCAATTTTTGGCGCCGTTGCTAGGGATTGCAAATTACTACCTGTAGTTTTAGAATTTTAGTTTAGTTAATTCGTAAATATTAGATTAGGTTTTATTCTTCTTAATTTTCGTTTTTAATTGAGTCACTAACTTTTGCTTTTGTTTTGTAGTTTCTCAAGTAATCAAATTCTAGCATTTTGGAGAGGAATAGCTTAGCACATCAAAGGAGCTTACACAAAAAAAAAAATAAAAAAAAATTTCAAGTAAATCGCTTCTTCAAATTTCGCATCAAATCACTGTAAATCAAGGCACTAAGACGCAATTACTTACATTAGGTTAGGTGTGGAGTGAGCACTGCATTAGCTAGGAAACCCGGGGGCGCTGGGCTTTGACACGAATCACTGCATAAGGATAATTACATTCATCATAGTAGTACCGTGTGCTTGCTTGTTGTCTTATTAAAGTGATTGCTGTTTGTTTTTGTTGAGTCAGTCGTTGTTTTAGTTTATTTTCTTTTAGTTTATGTTTGGTACACGGTCAAGTAAAACCTAAATTAAATCCGCTTGATCTTGAATTTGAACATAACCTTAGAGTCCTTAGGTCCTCAACCCAAGCTTCTAGAGCTCGGATGATGTTAGACAACAATTCGACACCAAAACCGTCGTCTTTATTTGAGTATGAAATACGAAGTACCCTTAAATGACTAAAGAAACCATGCGTGAATACCATTGAACCGATTCCAATGGACGACTTAGAAAATAACAGAAATAATGTAAATAATCCTAATATACCCCACCGCCTCGTCTTAAAGATTATTTTATTCCCACGAATTACACGCCACAAACATGTATTGACTTACCGGAGGTGTCGGCATCTCACTTTGAGATAAAGTCATCTACCATATCGCTACTTCCTTTTTTCCATGGCCGTATAAATGAAGATCCATACCAACACTTAGGAGATTTTCAAGACATTTGCTCTACTTTGAAAATTTAGAACTTAACTGATGAAGAATTAAAATTGCGACTCTTCCCATTCTCATTAAAAGATAAATCAAAGTATTGGCTTCAGTCTCTAGAGCCAAACCCAATTAGAACATGGGAAGCCTTACACACCGCATTCTTACAAAAGTTTTTTCCTATTATGCGTACGAATCAAATAAGGAAGTCTATAACTAACTTTGTGATGCAAGATGGGGAAACGTTTTATGAAACGTGGGAGAAATTTAAGGAATTACTACGCTCTTGCCCACATCATTAGGTTCCTAAGTGGCAGTTGGTACAGGTTTTCTACCAGGCGCTTGTTCCCTCAATATGTAATACTGTCGATGCCCTTTGTGTGGGACCTTCCTACACAAAAGCGTTGACGAGGCCTGGAAATTTTTTGAAATATTAAGTGAGAACTCGATGCATCAGGCCGTGTCAAGTGCGTTCTGAGGGATATCTTCTACAATCCAAACGAGAGGTAAAGTTCGAGTCAAGTCATTTAATAGAATTTCAAGAACTATCTAAGAAACTTGACCGACTTTTGTCAATAAACAGACCAAACATCAGCCCCATCCGCTCATGAAAGTTGTGCATTATGTTCCGATCCTTCACATTCTATACTTTCTTGCCCATTGGCATCTCAATTTCCAGAATTCATAGAGCAACATATAAAATCTATTCAACAGTTCCCACGAACTAGCTATAGTCCTATGTCGACTAATTTTTTTAATAATTATCGACCCAAATTTCAACAATATCAATGTACACAACCCAACCCTTTGCCTTCTTCACCTCCACGCAATAATCCATTTGAGGAGAAAGTGTTGGCCTCACTTGAAAATTTTGGTTCTATGATTTAGTTAGTACACTCTCACACACAGTTCATCGCAAAGTTGGAGTCCTAAGTGGGACAAATAGCTAACACGCTAAATCGTTTAACTGAGAGTAAGTTGCCAAGTCAACCTACTCCAAAACCTAAGGGACAATGCAAGGTGGGTGGTACGAATGAGCAAGTAAACGCTGTTTCAACTAGGACAACTATTCTAGAGGACGAGGTGATAGAAATTTTGAATGAGAATGCGAACGATATGAACATTAACTCTAATAAAGAGAAGGGTGAGGACGTGAGCCAAAATAGAAAAGAAAACGTGACGACCCTAACTAACTATATTCCAAAACTACCTTTTCCACCAAATGTCAATGAACCATCACATTTATAAAAGAAAACTTCAAAAACTGAAGACATACTCGAGGTATTTAAACAAGTAAAAATCAATAATCCATTCATCGATGCTATAAAACAAATTCCTACTTATGCTAAATGCCTTAAAGACCTATGCAATCAAAAATGCAAATTGCATAGTCATACTCCTAAAAAGGTCTTCCTCACTGAAAAAGTAAGTTCAATTTTCCAATACGTGCCTCCGAAGTATAAGGATCCTGGTACACCAACTATTTCATGTATCATAGGTGACACTATCATTCATCGTGCTCTCCTTAACTTAGGAGCAAGTGTTAATCTCATACCTTACACGATTTATAAACAACTAAGACTAGGTGAACTTAAGCCTATGGCCGCTACTATTCAATTGGCGGATCGTTCTATTAAAGTCCCTAGAGGAATCTTCGAAGACGTTTTGGTTAAAGTTGATAAATGTTACTATCCCGTCGATTTCATGGTCCTTGATACTGAACCTGTGCTAGACGCTAGAAAACATACCCCTGTCATTCTTGGTCGTCCATTTTTAGCCACCTCTAATGCGCGTGTCAACTGTCGAATAGGGGTAATGAAAGTATCATTCGAGAATAGGAACCTAAAATTAAACGTTTTTAACGCTGTTGATCAACCTCCCAAAGGCGAAGATTCTCTATATGTAGAGGGTAGTGAGGTTAGAAGAATGGTTGAACTTAATAAAGATATAAACATGAGTGAGGAGAAGAATATAGTAAGTAATGAGCGGATGAATTTGAATAATACATACCCTAATGACAAATTTACTTAGAAGGTTAGAAATCGATTTGAACATAATCTGGGAGAACCGTTGACTAAATTACAAAATAACGATATTATTTCTACTTATCATCGGAGTCTCCCTCATGCTTTAATGGGTTCAAAGTCCGTATTTTAGCCTCCATGAGTCTTGAGCTAGAATGGTCTAGCTGAAGACGTAAAAAACAACGCTTCTTGGGAGGCAACCCAAGCTTTATTTTATCTGTTTCTCTTATTTTTGTTTGTTTTTGGTCTGAGTCCTTTTTGGTCAGTTTTGAGTCCTTTTTGGTTGTTCTGGACAGGTTTGGGGGTTGGAGTTTAGTTACTTTAAAGTATTTACATAAAACAAGTGAAAAATGAAGAAAAGACCACGTTGCGCGCGCGATAGGTCGCTCGCGCGAGTATGCCCGTTAGACAAAATTTTTTAAAATGTTTCATAAGAACTCTCAGTATTTACTCACGCCTAGAATCGCGCACTAGGGATTCGCTCGCGCGGCCCGCTTGCGCAATCTTTGGCCTTAGAGATTTTTCTATTAAGTTTTATTAAACATGCCTCGGTATTCCCGCGGAGGGGCTCGCGCCCTTGCGCGAGGTAAGGTTTTCAGGATTTTTCTCTTTTGTTCTTTTACCTCCTTTTCCCCAATCTGGTAAGTTGTTTTTATATTTTCTTTTTGTTTACTTAGGTCCCTTTTAGATCGAGTCCTTTATTTTCATAGTTACGTTTATGCTTGTTTTTTTTTCTTTTTTTATTAAGTCTCTTAATTCTAGTTTAGTTTTTACTTCTATTTATTAAACAAAAAAACAAAAAAAACAAAAACAAAAACAAAAAAACAAAAAAAAAACAATATACCCATTTCTTTCCTTTATCATTGTTATTATTTTGATGTTTATTTTATTTTGTCAAGTATTGACAGGTGAATTAGTATCTCCATTCGGAGCATTTGACCTTTCATTCCATATTTATATGTTCACCTGTTTGTGATTGCTGAAATCGCGGTATTATCGTTCCTTCCTTCCGTACTCTCCTTTATTTCATTTTATTGTTTCATTGGGGATAATGAAAGGTTTAGGTTTGGGGGTATACACTCACATGCACATTATTATGCACTGATTTTTAAATTTTTTTTTGATATTTGTGCTTAAATAAACGATGTTACTGACGTTTTTGCAATCTCGATCTTGATTCGATACTTCTTGTAATGTAACTTTGATTGTATAGAATGGTAAACAAAGGAAAATGTGGTTAAACATTTGCTGAAGTCATGATGCAATGTTCAGAATATGTATCATTCGAATTGTAGTTTTATTTCATAGATTTGCACCCAAAGCTATGCACTACACGTAGTCGCTTGAACACATGTTGATGTGAATTATAATATGATTCGGATTTCTAGATAACACATGGTTGAGACTAGACCCAGTGAGCTTTTGAGCCTATCTTTTCTTTTTACAGGATTATAAATACAGTTTGTGTTTGCCGAATTTCATTGAAATAGTGCATTAACTCGTTGTTTAGTCTCATTATTCTTGTCTTGGTTGATAGTCAAGTTAAAATATTTGCTACCATGCTAAATAATCTTCCATCGTAATCGTTGAAGAACTATATGACCATAGGAAATGATGGTAGGCCCTCTTTGTTTACTAACTGTAGACACCCCATTTTGTCGGCTAACAGATTTAGGAGGCCACAAGCATGTCAAACCTCGATGATTAGAAAGATCGGATTTTTAGATATTGCCTCTAACTCTCAAGAAATCAAAGAAATGACCAAAATGCCTCTAAAAGTTCAAAACTCTCCGGATTGACCCAAAATCTCGGAAATCATTCGATGTTGTTCCAAACAAAAAAAGCATATTTTAAAAGATAAATATTTGAAATCGTAAGCTCCCAGAGACCCCCGAAAGTCCCGGAAGTTCCCGGAAAGTCTCTGTTGACCGGTTTGACCAAGATTTGACCAAGTTTGACCAAGGTTTGACCAAAATTATCCAAATTCACCCAAAAGTTTTGAGATCATCCTAGATCATGTGAAAAGTCTTAAAATATGCTTTAAAATAAAATCAGACGGAAACGTCAGTCTTTGGAGGCTCCCAGAACTTCCCGGAATTTCCAGGAAGTGCACTGTTTGACTGCAAGTTTGACCAAAAATCAAAGTCTCCTTTTCGACGTTGAAATATTTTTATCAAATACTAGAGGTCAATAGCTTTCCAATGGTATATTTCACATAATTTCTGGATCTAAAACGAATTTGTTATGAATTTCTGAATGTGAAAAATGAGATCAATTCGGCTTTTATCGCGAATAACGTAAAACTTTTCAAAGTGACCCAACTCCAAACTATTTTTTATTGAAAGTATACCTCAATACCTTTCCAACGGTATATCACAATATCAATTTGGATTTCGTATGAATTTTCTGTGAATTTCGGACGAAATAGGGCAGTTTCGCGAATTCCGGGAGTTTCGGGGGCCAAAATGCAATTTTTTATCAACGGGGGAGTTGACTGCCACGGCGGCATTGGCCCACTGTCGCGGAGGCAGTGGCCAAGTTCCGCGGCGGCACTCTGAGTGATTTTTCATTTTTTTTGTAAATTTTGATTAATTTTTGGGTTTTAATTCAAATTTCCAACAAATAAAACGACATAGTTTTGATTATTCCGGGATTTTGGACCAATTAGAGACTTTTTAAAACCCAAAATACCTCCCCAAGTTGGCCTATAAAGGAGACCCATTTGCTTCCATTTAGGGAAGAGTTTGGAAGCCATTAGAGAGAGATGTAGAGAGTTAGGGAGAAAGAGAGAGAGAAGTATAGATTTTCTTCTTCCAAATCCAATCCAAAATGTGAGTTTCAATTAGTTTTCTAAAAACTAAACTTTTATTTTCAAGCTTTCAATCCATCTTCTTCATCTTCTTTGAGTTTCCTATGAGTTAGGGAGTGATGTACTCACCCATATACGCACATATGAGAGGTTGAATGCTTGTGGTTCCACTATTGAATATCATCTATTGATTTGTTCATTTGCTTGCTTATATACAATGTTCATCTCTTCTTACCTCATTTCTTTTTTATTTTCTTTATTTACTTACTAGTTCATCATCATCTAGATGATGACATGAAGTTTGAGGTGAGTGAATCCTTATGGATGGTAGCTCTTGACCTCAAAACCATGTTTGATAGATGATGATTATAACTTCAATACCTCCAAAGTATCCTTGAAGTTATGTTCAAATAAAAATGAATCTTTCCAACAATCTTGGAGGTTCTTGATGATGAGTTTGATGTTGAAATTTTAAGTGGTTATAATCTCTATTTGATGTTGAAAATGTACTTTCAAAACCTCTATTTCAAAACCCCTCTTAAAACCCCTCATTTTGATCTCAAGAAAGAAAACTCTAGTTTTTCCCAAAATCTTCAAAATAGTGAGTCAAAACAGTGAATGATCTGAGTTCAAAGATTTCTCTAGAACTCAATACTCAATGTATAGATGCAAGACCACTTGTAAAGTCTTCCTATCTCATTAGAGAACAGCCATGAGTTTTTGGTTTGACTTGGAAATACTTAAAATGGTCCATTTGGACCCAAACATTCTCTCCAGATATTCTGTTTTTGCTGTCACAGCAGCTTGGTCTACTTTCAACTTGTTTTACAGAAAACGTTTACAAAACGAGTGGTCTTAACTTATTTTTCCCTTGAACTTCAATGTCTTAGGGAACGTTTCGTATAAAATGGGTCTCTAGATCAATTGTTTTTATTTTCTAAGATTTTTTGACATTTCAGCCGTTAGTACAAACTCTGTTTCTGGGTAACCTCCATTGTTCATATGATTTATCTCAATCTGTAATAGTTACTAAATATTGGCTTTTTGGGTTATGTTCTAGACACAATAAGGAAGATCTCCATAAAAAATCATGCATTGAAAACATTACTAACCCCTCTTTTCAATTTCCAAAAGATCATGTTACTGTTCTGTCCACTATTCACAGCAAGCACACTTTTACTTCCCCCCTTTGATTTGATGCTTACATGCACTCCAAATTAGCTCATGTCTTAGGAAGTAGTTCATACTACATTTTTACATATCCCATGATGATTTCCTTCATTCATTCATACACATTCTAGACTTCTATGTCATTCTAGGAATTCATGAACACAAAGCACACTACAACCTTGGCACATTCTAGATATATACATTGCATCCATGCAAAGATTTGAGGCTTTTGTGACTCCTAATCTAAGAAGATTATAAGGAATGAACTTGATCATACGTTCATATTTCCCCTCGATCTAATCATCCTTTCTCATCCATCCCGGGGATTTGGAGGTCTTCTTTTCTAAAAAATTAGCATGCATCATTCTAGCTTGGTAAGCATACTTTGATCCTTTTGATTTATTTGTTTCAAGAACAATTCATGTCCCCTTTAGATTAGGGAAACTTAATTACTTGATATGTGATTAGACGATTTTTCCTAGGTTTATTTGTGTGATCTTTCACTTTTACATCGTGTGATATTTGGCTTAGATCTTTTGAATGATATCTTATCTTTCGATCTTCCATTTCAAAATTCTTGTGTGATGTAATATACTATCATCGTATTATTTGTCGAACCAAACATAGTATAAGATGATTATTTGGATGCTAATTGAGACCCGTCGAAAGACGGGGCGAGTTGAGGGTATTTTATTCGCGACAACGGCTCCCTCCTCTCTCATACCAAAACCCCGAGCCAAGTTCTTTGCTTATGAAGGACTGGTGCCCTACGTTTGGGTGAGTCAAAATTAGGTTTCTTGGTTCCTTAAAGACCAAATGGCGACTCTGTATCTGTTTTAATAGACCTATTCTCTTTCTTTGATCAAAATCAAATTTCAAACAAAAATAAAAAAGTGGTAGAATTCCGCGTGTCCACAATCTGGCGACTCTGCTGGGGATTTTTTATTTTAAAACAAAATAATACAGAGGTTTGACTCATAAGAAGCATCCTTAAAATCATCTTTTTACTGTGTCTGGTTCATCGCATTGCACTTTGCATTTTCCCCCTTCGACTGTGTCTGAAACGCGGCACTGACATTGTTCAGGTCTTGCTGTGCCAGGGCACAAGTCACCGTTGATACTGTACCTTCCAAGGTATATCGAAAAGAGTAGACACTTCCGTACTGTCTCTCTGACGGTATATTGGAACTCTCGTCAACGGACCCTCTTTGACTAAACCCAGCCTTTGCATATAGATTCCTGTAGAACCTTTCATAGGACTGTTCATTTATCTTTTCAGATAGGACAATGTGATATAACTGCTGTATGCCCTGACGGGATTACCTGTGTGATTTAGACGCTTATGTGGCATGAGGCAGAACCTCTTTCTTATGATTCCCAAGGCAATCACTCACATATGATCACATTGAGTTGACCTGCCTAGGCACCATGACAAGGATGTCTGCTCCATGCTCACAAAGATATACACTGCAAACCTTGTTTATCGGTCCTAAGACATAGGAGTATGACAAACTTATTAGACAGTATGATCACCATCGTCACATGCTCCTGTCATATACACCTGTTCTCCTAGAAACTCTGCCCAACTCATCCAGATATCCCAGTTTCTCTCAGAAACTTTGTCTAAATTTCCCAGAAATTACCAAATATGCCAATTTCTCCCAGAAACTCCACTTAGATTTCCCAAAAATTCCCAAAACACTCAGAAATTTTCAGGTATCCCAGATTCTCTCATAAACTTTGTCTAAATTTCCCAGAAATTCCCAAATATAGCAGTTTCTCCCAGAAACTCTGCTTAGATTTCCCAAAAATTCCCAAAACACTCAGAAATTCCCAGGTATACCAATTTCTCCCGGAAACCCTGTCTAAATTTCTCAGAAATACCCAAAATAACAATTTCTCCCAGAAACTCTGTCCAGATATCCCCGATATAACCGAATTAACCAGTTTCTCCCAGAAACTCTGTCCAAATATCCCAGATATGTCTATTTCTCTCAGAAACTCTGTCCAAACCAACCAAAAATATCCAGATATGCCAGTTTATCTCAGAAACTCTGTCAAGTCAACCAGAAATGCTCAGTCTCTCCTAAAAGCCTTCATAAAACCCTGGAAACCCCTGTTATCCCTTAGAGATCATACTGGAAAGAAAAGTTAGCACACTCTGTATGGCTAGGACTTTACTTGCTTAACTGTTATCTGTTAGAAGTAGGGGCATCATGTAGATTAGGGCTTGCATCCGCATGTTTGCTTCATTAGTCTGCATACACAGTGATAGTCGGGCTGTACACGAGTCAGTCCATGTCTGTTAACATCACTATAGTTGTCATCTCAATCATCACTGTTAAAAGTCTGATACAGTCTTTTCACACCTATATGTCAGTACAAGTTTTGAGCACCCAGGATCTGCATTTGTGAGTCAGAGGATTAGGGAGTCACTTTGTCAGAATCACTCAGCCGAAAGTCAGCTTTATGGATCCAGATGGTTTGGAGGCAAGAATGACAGAAATGATTTACCAACAGTCTGACCGGTTGGCCCAAGTTTTAGCCTTTATGGAAGAACTGAAACAACAACAACCACAATACCCACCTGGGTTCTTACCGCCACCGGGGTTTATACCACCACCACCGCCTGGGTTTGCACCACCTCCCGAGAACAATGTAGATGATGATTGGTTCAATGGGGCCCCACCACTTGCACTTAATAAGAAAATTCATGAAAAACTGGATAAGGTCGACAAGCTTGAGAACATACTGAGAAAGAGTAAGGGGGTCGACGATTACATGTTAGATCTAGAAGGATTGTTTGAGCCCAACAAATTAAAGTTACCTGAGAACTTCAAGATGCCTGAAATTGATCGTTTTGATGGAACTGGGAATCCGAAGAGCCACGTAAAGTTCTGCATGAGTGTTTTCCAATCAATGGGTTGCACCCATGAGCACATTGCAATGTTGCTCCCTCAAACCCTCGCCAAGGCTGCTCTATCCTGGTTCCTGACATTGGAGGTTTCTAAGACTCGGACTTGGGAAAATATAGTCCAGCTCTTCATTGATCATTACTCCTACAACTAAGAGCTCGATGTCACCATCCAGGATCTGGAGACTACCCGACAGAACTTAAATGAGTCCTTCGCTGCGTTCTTGAGCAGATGGAGGAACAAAGTAGCCCAAATGACCCATCGACCAATTGAAAAGGAGCAAGTCTGGATGTTGATCAAGAATCTATAGCCGTTGTACCATGAGAAACTATTCTACCAGTCCATCTCAACATTTGAAGAACTGTTTGAGATTGGGACTAGAATTGAGGATGCAATCAAGGAAGGAAAAATCAAGAATGAAGAATCACAAAGCCAGTCCAAGAGGCCCAACTACTTTCGAAACCCTTCGGATGTCAACGTCCTTAGTAACCAACCCATGGCCTATTCTCTGCAACCATACCAGCTCACAAACCAAATCAGCTCGCCTAGCCACCCTTACCAAAATAGGGTACCCCGTGAATTTTCCAAGTTAGATATCTCCCCCTCTATAGCCTTAGGCTGCCTGCTAAAAAAGGGAGACCTCCAACTCCTTCAGTCTCGTGCCGATCCCCCACCACCTAACTGTGACCTGTCCAAGTGATGTGTCTACCACCAAGGCCCAGGCCATGACACCGATCGGTGCATACGTCTCCGCCATGATATCCAAGACCTCATTGACCGAAGAATCGTTGAGCCACCACCCATTCAACCCCATGTCACCTAAGCCCCTGGTCGGTCCTTTCAAATGATCCCCTTTGCTGAGGCCAATGATTGTTGAAGCTACGCGGTGAGTTGATAGTGTTTGAGACTTTTGCCAATAAAAAAAGAAGAATAAGCGAGTCACCATGACACTCCATTTGAGACCGGTTCGAGTCTGTTCTATGTTTTGAGTATATTGCAAGTTTAGTCTTGTGGTCAAGTCTATCTGTCATCGAGTTATTGTGAGTTTGTATCGAGTAATGTAATCATTCGCTTCTGATGGAATGAAGTCTCATTTTGCCTAATCTGATGTGTATATTTATAAGTGCATGAATCGCTAAAATGAAAATGTCACTTTTCAAATTACCATGGACATTACTCTGCTAATAGATTTTTGCATCAAACAAAAAAAGAGAGAATCCCAAAAAGGCCAAAGTCGATTTCACGTTGACCCCAAAGAAGAGCTGAGAATTAAATAGTCTTACTTTAAGAATTTAAAGATGCTTTTACTCAAATCTCGAAAAGACATACTTGGAACTGACTTGGGGCTTACCTAATACCTTTTTTTTTTTTTTTATCATTTTAAAGCCTTGGGCCCAACCCAATTGATAGCCATGCGAATCTGTGCAGACTTGGTCCTTGATAGTAGCCAAATATTTCAGTGAGTTTCGTCTCCACTTTAAAAAAAAAACAAAAAAAAAGAAAAGCTCGCTAGGTTAAAAACCCGAAAGGGCACCTAGGCAAAAGTTAGAGCTGAAATGGTATTGATTTCCAAGATCTGACCCTAGCCAGTCAAAATTATTTTACAAATGAGAGAATTGTAAGCTTCAAGGTACATCATAAAAACGTGCCTAGATCACATTTCAAAAGGCTCAAAACGACCACAAATAAATCCCGAGAGCTGACGTGCACATTCTGGAATTTCGAGATTATTATCGGAAGATCTCACATGAATCAACTATGTGAAAAGGAAAATTGACTGGCTAAGCAAAAGTGAAAACGATCAATCCTCAAAACAAAAGGAAAAAGAAAAAGAAAAAGAAAAAGAAAAAGAAAAGAAAAGAAAAGAAAAGAAAAGAAAGGGAGATGGAAACTGAATCCTCCTCTTCAAGGCTACCATAAGTAACCTAAGTTTGAGCTTCTTTGACGTTTGGTTTGAAAAACCCTCATACCTCAAACCCCTTCTTTCAAGCCTTGCCTTGAACTACACTCGACCCACTTGGGGAACGTAGGCAACCGCATCGGTTCGGTCGACACCATCATAATCAAACCAATTTTCTTCAAGCCTTGCCTTGAACTACGCTCGACCTGATTCCCACTCGGGGATACGTAGGCAACCGCATCAGTTCGGTCGACACCATCAGTATTAACCCCTCTTCTTTAAAGGTCCTGGCCTGAACTACGTTGGACCTGATCCCCGCTCAGGGGTACGCAGGCAGACTTTCAAAAAGAAAAGAAGGATGGCTCGCTAGGTCACAAATCCAAAAGGACGCCTAGGCAAAAATTAGAGCTAAATCCAAGGTGAGTAATAACAAAAGAGAGAAAAGAGCTCTCTAGGTCACCTCACTAGTGCCTAGGCAAAAGTTATGAGCATTTGAGAGATTAAAGTCACGGTCCTTGCCTCAAGCCAGAAAATCACCTTCCACACTAGGGGCAAACTTCGGCTACTCGCCTCGTTTGCCTGACTTCTACTATCTACCCTTCATACAAGGGGTTAACTTCGGTCACCTACCTCGTTTGCCCAAAACCTCCAATAAACCATCATTCCAAACTAGGGGCAAACTTCGGTCACCCACCTCGTTTGCCTATGAATTCCACTTCATACACCTCAAACTAGGGGCAAATTTCGTTTTCCTAACACGATCCCTTCACACCAAGGACGAGTTTTCAAGTCACCAAGTTATTTTGAAATTTTTTGAAATAGAGCATCTTTTATTCTAAAAGCTAAGGCACTAATTCAAAGCACTTCCGGAGAGAAGTAGAGAACTGATTAGATCAATAGGGAGGAATTTTCAAAAACCAGATTTATCAGCAAAGTGCTGACATATTAAGATGAGGAATGAACATAAAAGATGAGTGGTACATCATTCATGATGAAGACACATTGGATCGTGGCAATTTGAGAATTTCATGTCCAAGTCAATCCTTCTTTATTTGAGTCAGTAGTAATCTGATCACAAGTGTGCCAGAGATCGAGGTTTTATACAAACTAACCCAACTTTCCTTGTCGTTCCTGTTAAGTCCATTTGTCCTGATGGTCTCAAATGTGTGGGTTAAAGGTGATTCCCAATTATAAAAAAAAAACTTTGGATATAAGCAGAAGTACCAAACATTATTACTACACTAGTCAAGGTCGCAACATAAGAAGTGTCCCAGGTACGAGTGGCATAAACTCTTAAGTGGTTGCAAACTACAAACCGATAGTTATTTCTCAAGGTGGCTGATCGGAGGAAATATCGCCAACACCAAGAAACTATTGCTGATGTGTTGATGAGGTGTGTCGGTGAGACGTGATGTTGAGGTATTTTAGGGCTCAGAGTCCAGATGTGTTGATGAGAAGTGTTGATAAGATGTGTTTTAGGGCTCAGGGTCCAGATGTTTTGATAAGATGTGTTGTTGAGGTGTTTAGGGTTCAAAGTCTAAGTGTGTTGTTGAGGAGCATCAGATGTATCGAGGGGCATCAGATATGTTGAGAAACATCGTTGAAGAGTTAAGGAGCATCAGATTTGTTCAGGAGCATCTTTGAAGAGTGAAGGAGCTTCAGATGTGTTGAGGATCATTGTCGAGGAGGAGCATCAGATGTGTCGAGGAACATCAGGAGAGTTGAGAAGCATTGTTGGAGCATCGAGGAACATTAGAAGAGTTGAGAAGCATTGTTGGAGCATTGAGGAACATTGAAAGAGTTGAGAAGCATTATTGGAGCATCGAGAAACATCAGAATAGTTGAGAAGTATCATTGAAGAGTCGAGTAACATCAGATTTGTTGAGAAGCATCGTTGAAGAATTGAGGAACATCAGATGTGTTGAGGAGTATCAAATTTGTTGAGGAGCATCGTTGAAGAGTTGATGAACATCAGATGTGTTGGAAGAGTTGAAAAGCATCATTGAAAAGTCGAGGAGCATCGTTAAGATTTGAAGAACACCGTTGAGAATCAAGAAGCATTGAGAAGCACCGTCAAAGATTTGAGGAACAACATAAGCGCCGTTGAGAATTGAGGATCATCATTGAAATTTGAGAAGCACCATTGAGACTTTAAGAGTCACCGAGTCCATAGTATCACGATTAAGGAGAGCATGAGTCAAGTTTAGAGAGTCACTTCACCCAACACAATAAATTGGCCATAACATGACACATAGCCCATCGGTCGCGGCACACACAAATCACAAAGCCCACTAGGAGTGGCAAACACACCATAAGCATTCTTTTGAGCACTACGGTATCACTTTGAGCCCCACCCTTTTCCTTGGGTAAGACCTCCAGGTCGAGATCCCTCACAAGTCTATTAGTTGTAGCGAAGCGTAGATCACCAAGCCCACTGAGATTGGCGAATACACAGAACACATGTACTAGGACCACAAGCACTTTAGAACACAATACAGGCACGACACAAGTCCACTCGGAGTGGTACACTCCAAAGCACTAGTTCATACTAGGATTAGAACACTAGACATGATAGGACACAATTCATATCACATCCATGAATTGCATAGCACATCCCTGCATAGCATCCGCCTGATTGTTGTGTATTTGCATGTTTTGTTTCTTTGTGCCCCGAACTACGTCTTGGTCTAATTCTCCTTGTGATACGTAGGCAGCTCACATAGAGCGCGACCAACACTAGCCTCAGCACTGGTTTCTTTTTCCTGCTTCTTTTTGCAACACACTTGTTTTTATCCTAAATCTTTAGCCTCCAAAAGTCCTGTCTCTTCAAGGCTTTGGCACTCGCTTGCGACACGCGTTGTCTCGCAAGTTCATGCCAAAGAGGGGAAAACTGTAGACACCCCATTTTGTTGGCTAACAGATTTAGGAGGCCACAAGCATGTCAAACCTCGATGATTAGAAAGATAGGATTTTTAGATATTGCCTCTAACTCTCAAGAAATCAAAGAAATGACCAAAATGCCTTTAAAAGCTCAAAACTCTCCGGATTGGCCCAGAATCTCAGAAAACATTTGATGTTGTTCCAAACAAAAAAAAAATGAATTTTAAAAGATAAATATTTGAAATCTTAAGCTGCCAGAGACCCCCGGAAGTCCCGAAAGTTCCCGGAAAGTCTCCGTTGACCGGTTTGACCAAGTTTGACCAAGATTTGACCAAAATCATCCAAATTCACCCAAAAGTTATGAGATCATCCTAAATCATGTGAAAAGTGTTAAAATATGTTTTAAAAGAAAATCAGACGAAAACTTCAGTCTTTGGAGGCTCCCAGAACTTCTCGGAATTTCTGGGAAGTGCACTGTTTGACTAATTTGACTGCAAGTTTTACCAAAAATCAAAGTCTCTTTTTCGGCATTGAAATATTTTTATCAAATAATAGAGGTCAATAGCTTTCCAACGGTATATCGCACATAATTTCTGGATCTAAAACTAATTTGTCATGAATTTCTGAAGGTGAAAAATGCGATCAATTCGGCTTTTATCGCGTATACCGCAAAACTTTCCAAAGTGACCTAACTGCAAACTATTTTTTATGGAAATTATACCTCAATACCTTTCCAACGGTATATCACAATCTCAATTTGGATTTTGTATGAATATTTTCTGAATTTTGGACGAAATAAGGCAGTTTCGCGAATTCCGGGAGTTTCGGGGGCCAAAATGAAATTTTTGGTCAACGGGGGAGTTGACTCCCGCGGCGGAACTGGCCCACTGCCGCGGCAGCAGTGGCCAAGTGCCGCGGCGGCACTCTGAGTGATTTTTCATTTTTTTTGTAAATTTTGGTTAATTTTTGGGTTTTAAGTCAAATTTCCAATAAATAAAACGACATAGTTTTGATTATTCTGGGATTTTAGACCAATTAGAGACTTTTTAAAATCCAAAATACCTCCTCAAGTTGGCCTATAAAGCCGACCCATTTGCTTCCATTTGGGGAAGAGCTTGGAAGCCATTAGAGAGAGATATAGAGAGTTAGGGAGAAATAAAGAGAGAAGTATAGATTTTCTTCTTCCAAATCCGATCCAAAATGTGAGTTTCAATTAGTTTTCTAAAAACTAAACTTTTATTTTCAAGCTTTCAATCCATCTTCTTCATCTTCTTTGAGTTTCCTATGAGTTAGAGAGTGATGTACTCACGCATATACGCACATATGAGAGGTTGAATGCTTGTGGTTCCACTATTGAATATCATCTATTGATTTGTTCATTTGCTTGCTTATATAAAATGTTCATCTCTTCTTACCTTATTTCTTTTTTATTTTCTTTATTTACATACTAGTTCATCATCATCTATATGATGACATGAAGTTTGAGGTGAGTGAATCCTTATGGATGGTAGCTCTTGACCTCAAAACCATGTTTGATAGATGGTGATTATAACTTTAATACCTCCAAGGTATCCTTAAAGTTATGTTCAAATAAAAATGAATCTTTCCAACAATCTTGGAGGTTCTTGATGATGAGTTTGATGTTGACATTTTAAGTGGTTATAATCTCTATTTGATGTTGAAAATATACTTTCAAAACCTCTATTTCAAAACCCCTCTTAAAACCCCTCATTTTGATCTCAAGAAAGAAAACTCTAGTTTTTCCCAAAATCTTCAAAATAGTGATTCAAAACAGTGAATGATCTGAGTTCAAAGATTTCTCTAGAACTCAATACTCAATGTATGGATGCAAGACCACTTGGAAAGTATTCCTAACTCATTACAGAACACCCATGAGTTTTTGGTTTGACTTGGAAATACTTGAAAATGGTCAATTTGGACCCAAACATTCTCTCCAGATATTCTGTTTTTGCTGTCACAGTAGCTTGGTCTAATTTCAACTTGTTTTATAGAAAACTTTTCCAAAACGAGTGGTCTTAACTTATTTTTCCCTTGAACTTCAATGTCTTAGGGAACGTTTCGTATAAAATGGGCCTCTAGATCATTGTTTTTCATTTTCTAAGATTTTTTGACATTTCAGTCGACAGTACGAACTCTGTTTCTGGGTAACCTCCATTGTTCATATGATTTCTCTCAATCTGTAATAGTTATTAAAGAATAACTTTTTGGGTTGTGTTCTAGACACAATAAGGACGAATGCCATAAAAAATCATGCATTGAAAACATCACTAACCCCTCCTTTCAATTTCCAAAAGATCATGTTACTGTTCTGTCCACTATTCACAGCAAGCACACTTTTACTTCCCCCTTTGATTTGATGCTTACATGCACTCCAAATTAGCTCATGTCTTAGGAAGTAGTTCATACTACATTTGTACATATTCCATGATGATATCTTTCATTCATTCATTCATACACATTCTAGACTTCTAAGTCATTCTAGGAATCCACGAACATAAAGCACACTACAACCTTGGCACATTCTAGATACATACATTGCATCCATGCAAAGATTTGGGGCTTTTGTGACTCCTAATCTAAGAAGATTATAAGGAATGAACTTGATCATACGTTCATATTTTCCCTCGATCTAATCGTCCTTTCTCATCCATCCCGGGGATTGAGAGGTCTTCTTTTATAAAAAATTAGCAACATCATTCTAGCTTGCTAAGCATACTTTGATCCTTTTGATTTATTTGTTTCAAGAACAATTCATGTCCCCTTTAGATTAGGAAAACTTAATTACTTGATATGTGATTAGATGATTTTTCCTAGGTTTATTTGTGTGATCTTTCACTTTTGCATCGTGTGATATTTGGCTTAGATCTTTTGAATGATATCTTATCTTTCGATCTTCCATTTTAAAATTCTCGTGTGATGTAATATACTATCATAGTATTATTTGTCGAACCAAACATAGTATAAGATGATTATTTGGATGCTACTTGAGGCTGTCGAAAGACGGGGCGAGTTAAGGGTGTTTTAGTCGCGACAAAGGCTCCTTCCTTTCTCGTACCAAAATCCCGAGCCAAGTTCTTTGGTTATGAAGGGCCGATGCCCTTTATCCGTTTGGGTGAGTCAAAATTAGGTTTCTTGGTTCCTTAAAGACCAAGTGGCGACTCTGTATCTGTTTCAACAGACCTATTTTCTTTCTTTGATCAAAATCAAATTTCAATCGAAAACAAAAAGAAGTGGAATTCCGCGTGTCCACACTAACCGAACGAAAAATGATAAAATTTCTTAGTTCGCCCCTTTGAGCCGTTAAAATGCCCTTTTTCTTTGTTCACCATTATCTTGTTTTTGCTCCAATTTGGCCGACTTGGAGTTTACCATTGAAAGATTGATAAACTTTTAGTGGTATTAAGGCGGTGTGTCGATTAAGAAAGAGAAGAAAATAAGATGATGTATGGGGAGTTGCCTTGGTATTCAATGAATATTCATTTCAAAAGAAAGAAAAAGGAAAAGAATAAGGTTGAAAGAAGAAAAAAAGAAGTGGAAAGAAATTAAAAGAAAGTATGAAAAAAAAAGGAATGAAAAGATGAAGTTGGTAGAAGAATGAATGAAAGAAATTAAACATGCCTTACAATGCCATTCTAGAACTACTTATTGAATCCTTTCTATCCTTTTTCATTGCCTGAGCCACGTTACAACCTTTGAAAAGTCCTATTTGATCCTATGAAACATGGTTTGGATATGTAAACGATGGGAGGGGGATTAAAACATGGTAAGGATTAATTTTTCTTGACTATTGGCATCCTATCCATGAGACTATTGTTCTTTCGTGTCATGCGTCTTTTTCGAGTCATATGTGAGCATTTCTTGTTTTGAAAACATATTTCCTTTGCTCCCATATATTAGAGAAATTACACCATGTTCTGAGTGTTTCATTTGAGAGTGTAATTACAATGTGGGATTCGTAGTCGAAGCATAGTTAGATGGATATTTGAGTTATATTCTAAGTTCATGACATGCGCGTGTTCATTTGACTACCACATCACACACGTGGGATTTATGAGAAACTCTATTGATTTATACGATGCATGTGCTTAGGATTGTTGTTCATGACGTAGGTAGATGGATGATTTTGTTTCTTCTTGTTCGTTATTCTATTTGAAATCATTATTTTATGATAAGGAGTATTGATTATTGTGTTTTTCATTTTAATAAAACTTTTCATTACGAGTTAATAAAGATGGTTGTGGGTGACTTGTTGACGAGTACCCTCACGAGACTTCACTCGTCCGACTAGGGACACCTAGGGGTTTAAAAGGTTTGTTGCATATTCTAAATGCAATCGCAATCCATGCAAAAATAGAGTAGCATTTTATTAGTAGTTTAATTTTTATTTTAGTTTTGCTCAAGTACTAGCAAAATGTAGGTTTGGGGGTGTGATCGGGAGAGAACAAATCCTAATTACACGCCTTAATTCACATTTGTTAGTACTTTTTATCCTGTTTTTGTGTATTTTTACTTTATTTTTTATTTTCTGTCAGAATTTAGAGAAAAGTAAGGACTCCAGGCTAAATGGGGTGAAAAAGTATAAAGAAAGAAGCTAAAAAAGGCACCTCGCTCGCGCGACAGACCAAAACTTCGCTCGCGCAACCCGCTAGCGCGAGGTACTTTTTATCGTGCTCGTGTGGCCCGCTCGCGCGACCTGTGTAAAAATCAAAGTTGCGTATTTCAGTGTACTGAAGATCCCAACATAAATGAAACTGCCTAATTACGTCCAGATTGTAAAATATAGCAATTTTAGTGTGAATAGGTTTAGGAAAGTCTCCAAACTTGCTCCAAATCTATATATATCTTGTTCTAAATCAATTTTTAGATTACACACTTTATACACACCATATTATACAACAATATACACAGCCATTGAAGGGGGAAAAGCAAGGAGAAGAGGAAGAAGACCAAGGATTTCCATGGCCTCCTCCATCAACCTCTTGCCGATCATCAATTCTATGGCCAACTAAACCAAGATCTAGGGTTTCAATGAAACCCTAGCCAAGTAATAGGGTGTTATTCATGTTTTTCTTTTAGTTTTATTATGTACGGATGATGATTACATGTTTAGAGGATGTTTTTATAATAAAATCGTACTTCTATTGATTAAATCATTGCTGTCAAAGTTTATTCTTGTCTTAGATCTATTTTGAATATGATGTGCTCAATGATCTATATTTGTTGTGCTTATATGGATTATTTACATGTAATGGTTCTTAATTGAATTGTGCTATCAAGTAGCTGAATAGTCCATGCTTAGGTTAGACGTATTATGCCACAACCCTAGTTTAGTGTGGGATAATTCGTTCTAACTGAAGATGGATTATGTTGGTGCTTGAACCATAGTTATCTTCTTGATGGAGGAATTGGGCTTGTAGCTACGATTCCCCATTATCATCCAACTTAATAAGCTGATTTAATTCATAAATACCCTTATTATGTGGCTAGTGGTGGATTTGCAATCCTAGGTTCCTTAAACATATTTATAAAAATAACTTTTTAATTGCTGTCATAATTTAGATTTATTTTAATTAGTTTCATAACAATTCAAATCAAAATCCGTTTTCTTAATTAATTGGATTTGGATTTTAAAACTAAAAGCTGTAGTAATTCAATCTCTGTGGGTTCGACCTTTACTTCCACACTACAAATCCTTAAAAAGTAAAGTATACTTTTATATCTTGATTTTGGCAACATCAGAAGCCGATGCACCATTGGCCCGTATCAGAAAACGCTCAATGGGTACTTTGTGAAGGAGGGAGAGGATTTCCCCTTTTGTGGCTTCCCAGAACCATGGGTGGATCAGAAGGATAATCGCTTAAAGCCAGGGTTTAAGATCTTCATCCCCCATGAATTCTCCAAATATGAAGACCCGTTCCTGTAGGTCCCCGCGAAGTCAGCCACTGTCAAAGACTAGATAGGCGTGCTAGAAGGTCAAGTTATGCAAAACTTCTTAGGCGAAGGAAGCATGGAAGCCGAGAAAAGGGTCAGGAAGGAGTTACGGGAACCAAGGCAAAGAAAGAATATGCCGAGGGTACGGTGGAAGAAGTACAAGAAGAAGACAAAGGGAACGACGTGGAAGGATCTGGAGAAGTAGTGATAGGAGAAGAAGCCAAAATGGGAACAGGGAATCTGCCAGGCTGCCACACTGTAGAACTCAAGAAGGGGGTCAACAAGGAATGAGCTTTGAGTCTAGTGATAGGTATCCCCCCTCCCCGGAGTCTGTAATGGCCCAAATGAGGCATCTTACTATTGTTATGTCTGTTGTAATCACCTAAACAAAATCAATGAAAATATGACTAATTCTGCCTACTCGAATGCGCTCAATGAATGTGATGAATGTGATTGCCACGAAATACCAATTAAATTGCAAAAATTAATTAAAAAAGAAAAAGAATCTGCATGTATAATCATTAAGGACACTCTAACGATTAATCTAGGAAATGAAGATAATTCTCAAAATATTTTTATTGGCTCTACACTTAGTAATGAAGAAAGCAGAGAATTGATCAAACTATTAAATGAATTCAAAGATGTTTTTGCATGGTCTTACAGTGATATACCAGGTATCGATACAGAAATAGTCCAACACCATATCCCCCTTCCCAACTCAAAACCGGTAAAATAGAAATTGAGGCGACTGAGGCCTGAATGGGAACTTAAGGTTAAAGAGGAAGTTGAAAAGCAATTGAGAGCTTGATTCTTGATGGTCACCGAGTACCCAGAGTGGATTGCCAACATTGTGCCGGTTCCGAAAAAGGACGGTCTTGTTAGGGTTTCTGTTGACTTTCGAGATTTAAAACAAAGCCAGCCCTAATGATGATTTTTCTTTACCCCACATTGATGTGTTAGTGGACAACACTGCAGGGCACGAACTCCTGTCCTTTATGGATGGGTTCTCAGGTTATACCAGATTCTCATGGTGCTCGAGGATAGAGAGAAAACTACTTTCATCACACCGTGGGATACATACTGCTATAGGGTGATGCCGTTTGGGCTCAAGAACGCAGGCGCGATGTACCGGCGGGCCGCTACTACATTGCTGCACGACATGATCTACAAGGAGGTTGGAGTGTATGTGGATGATATGATTGTGAAATATAAGGAGAGGAAAGGACACTTTGAGGCATTGAAAAAGTTCTTCGGGAGATTAAGAGAATTTAGAATGAGGCTAAACCCTCATAAATGCACCTTCAGAGTCACTACCGGAAAACTACTAGGATTCCTTATCACTCAGAGGGGAATAGAGGTGGACCCGACCAAAATAAAGGCCATAGTTGAAATGCAGCCGCCAAAGAATGAGAAGGAGTTGAAGGGATTCTTGGGAAGAATACAGTTCATAAGCTGCTTCATCTCAAAGCTCACCCTGACATGTGACCTGCTGTTTAAGCTTCTTAGGAAAGGAAAAAAGTTTGAATGGGATACCCTATGCCAACAAGCCTTCGACAAAATCAAAACCTACCTGTCTTATCACCACCCTCACCCGGGAGACCTTTATTGTTATACCTTTCTGTGTCCGAGGATTCAATGGGGTGTATGTTGGCCCAAGAAGGAGAAGAGGGGCACGTAGAAAAAGCCATTTATTATTTAAACAAAAGAATGACCAGATATAAGCTGCAATACTCACCCTTAGAGAAAGCATGTTGGGCCTTAGTCTAGTGTACCCGTCGCCTTAGACACTACATGCTAGCCTTCCCCGTAACCCTAATATCCCGAATGGACTCACTCAAATACCAGTTTGAAAAACCTGTTTTAACCGGTAGGATTTCTCGGTAGACAATGATGTTGGCTGAGTTTGATATCAATTATGTCACTGCCAAATCCGTGAAAGGAGAGCTGTCATTGAATACCCAGCCGACCTTGCAATAGAATCTGAAGAGAAGGGCGAGTTCCGATTCCCGGACGAAGGAGTGATGGGGATAGAGGAGAATCTGTGGAAAATGTATTTCGATGGAGCAACCAACCAACTGGGCTATGGGGTTGGAATCATCCTTGTAGCACCAGATCCATGCAAATCTGATGCATACCCCACCTTCCCAACTCTATAGCATGACCACACCTTGGTCATTTTCTATATGGGTATTGATATTATCTGCAAAGTAGCTCCAAAAGCCTTCAATGGACACTGATACATAATTTGTGGCAATTGATTATTTCACTAAATGGGTGGAGGCCGTGTCATACGCAACTCTGAAGGCTAAAGATGTGGTGAGCTTTATAGAGAAGAACATAATTTGCAGATATGGGGTCCCGAGTGAGTTTATTTCGGATCACGATAGTTATTTCCAAGGAGAAGTCACCTCGCTCCTAGAGAAATACAAGATAACTCGGCACCAATCATCTCCGTACAGATAACAAACGAATGGGGTAGTAGAAGCAGTAAATAAGAATGTCAAAGCAATCTTGGGAAAAATGACAAACACATATAAGGATTGGCACAAGAAACTGCCGTTCGTGCTATAGGGATACCGGACCTCCGTAAGGACTTTTACGAGGCCACGCCGTATTCTTTGGTTTATGGGATGGATTTCGTCTTTCCAGTTGAAGTAGAAATACCATCTCTTCGAGTTTTGGAAAAATGTGAAGTAACCGAACTAGAATGGATCTGGGGAAGGTATGAGGAGTTGATGTTGCTCGATGAAAAGAAGTTGGCTACGATAAACCATACTCGGGGATATCCGAAAAGGATAGCTCGTGCTTTCAACAAAAAGGTTCGCCCAAGGAAGCTTGCTGAGGGTGACCTGGTCCTTAAAGAACTAAAAGTTCCTATTTATGACACCAGAGGAAAATTCAAACCCAACTGGGTCAGGCCATACATCATTAAGACCCTCCTCTCTGAAGGGGCTGCCTATCTTATGGACCTAGACGGGGTTGAATTTAAATAGCTAATTAACCTCGATCGCCCCAAGAAATATTTTGCTTGATGGCCATTTCTTTGTAAACTTCCTACCTTGATGAACTACGCTTGACCTGATTCCCACTGGGGGATACGTAGGCAACTTGCTCGGTTCGATCATTAATAATTGCCCAAGCGGCCCCCTTCTGTTAAGCCTTAAACCAAACTACTGTGGACCTGATACCCATCCGGGGATAAGTAGGCGGGCTCCTCAAAAGCCTTCGATCTACAAAAACCCAAAGAAAATCTCTATGATAAACTAGGGGCAAACTCGCATTTGCCCAGAACCACTTCAAAGCCTCATAACCAGGGGCAAACTTTGTTTGCTAAACCGAAGAACCCAGATAATATCCTAAACCCATCTCTGGATCTCTTTGCTATCAAAATAAGTACTACAAAGGAACAAATAAGAATTCATGGTATAGAATGATTAAAGCTCTAAGCAATATTTGAAGCAAAATAACAAAAACCAAGAAAAGATCTTGAAAAGAAGATTTTCATAACCTAAAGATAGATCGAAAGAGTGAATACATCGATTTAACATAATGGAACATTTTCTAAAAAAAAACATTCTTTGGAGAGGGAACAGAAAAATCACATTCAAAGGCACAAAAAAGTAGATAGGACTTGTCAGAATTTTTGTAAAAAAAGGCCCTGTCCTATCTCTACATGTCTATGGAGTTTGTTTCTCAACCAAAAACTGAATTTGCAAAAAATACTCAGTAGTAGGAATGACCGAGGCCGGAATCCTCCGAAAGGGAGCAACCACCCTCTCGTACTAAGCCTCAACAAAGGCTTTCACAGTGGAAGAGTACATGATCGAGCTCCTCGTAAAGTCTACCACAATGCCCTCAGTAACATCTTAGAGAAGCCCGTACTGACGGACTATTCGGCTAGGCATATAGAAAGTAGTAGCAAGTAAGCCAGGTAACCAGATACCTGGCCGCCCGGGAAGCCATACAACAACAGAATGGTAACACCACTGTGGGCAGATCCAGCAAATGTCACCAAGAGAAAGGCCCCGAAGCCAATTGAACCAAGCGTTGGCAGAATGGAATAAATGGTGAGTTTCCATATGGTCATAGGGAAGTAGCCTACGAAGGTGTGAGGGGTGTATGAAGAGATCAAGGTGTTCCATGAGCCAGACCTGTAAGACAAAAGGTGCTCCCAAGGATAACATGGCCCCAGCAGTGCAGGCACGATCCAGGCCCATCAAGGTGTCACGCCCAGACGTAGCATAATTCAGAAAAGTATTTAATTTCCTTTATGGACTCGTAGGTAGTGACAAGTGAGTATGACCAATTGTCCCTGCAACAAATATCTTAATAGCATTTCTAGAGCAAAGGATACTAACAAAACATAAGCACCAAAATTAAAACTTACTAACTATTACAGCATTCATAAACTTGGGCACAAAACTCCTTATTCAAATGTCTAAAACTAGTTTATTACAACCAAAAGTAAAAAGACATAGGAAATATAAAGCAGCCTCCTGGAAAGTCCCCTGCCTCTAACTAGCATAGTCGAAAAACCCTGGCTGCTCCTGACCCTGAAAATCTGGACATACAGTCCAGGACGCATCAACGCTATCAGCTTATGAAAGCTGGTGAGCAAAATAAACAAGTGCTCGCAATGTATATATAAGGAATTAAACAACGGTGGAATTTAACTTTAAAAGCAATAGATTCAAGGTTCCAATTCCAACATAAGTCACGGGGGAATAAAGTAAGCAATAAATATGCGACCGTGCATGAACAATGTAACATCTCATCTTTCAGACTCTTTTCTCTCAACAAGACTCGACTCAACCAAACCATTACCTCAGATACCAGGAATAATATCCGATCGATATCTAAGTCGTACACAACACTGTCGCCTCCAATACCAGGAATAACCAGGTATAATATCCGATCGATATAGAGGTCGCACACCACGCTATCGCCTCAGATACCAGGAATAATATTCGATCGATATATGGGTCGATCACGACCAACCATCACTTCGGATACCAGGAATAATATCCGATCGATATCCGAAACGAGCGCCTTAGATACCAGGAATAATATCTGATCGATAT
The DNA here is from genome assembly GCA_033977485.1 of Hydrangea macrophylla. Classification (NCBI taxonomy): domain Eukaryota; kingdom Viridiplantae; phylum Streptophyta; class Magnoliopsida; order Cornales; family Hydrangeaceae; genus Hydrangea; species Hydrangea macrophylla. The sequence goes on along the minus strand of CM066991.1, from coordinate 82,925,772 downwards.
CTAAGCCGTACTCAATACCATCGCTTCGGATACCAGGAATAATATCCGATCGATATCCAAAACGAGCGCCTTAGATACCAGGAATAATATCCGATCGATATCTAAGCCGTACTCAACATTGTCGCCTCTAATACCAGGAATAATATCCGATCGATATTGAGGTCGCACACCAGATCGCCACTCTTTACTCTTTTCACGCTTTCTCACACATATGCATGTTGACACAACCTCGACCCTAATATGTATGTCAATGTTCACAATTTGTAGTAACAGTTATTAATCTCAAAGCTGGATATTCATTCAACATAAATCTCAGTCTTAATCGTTCTTATAAGTCCAATTCTTAACAGTGAGCCTTTAAAATAGTATATCTGTCAAACAGTTCTTTAAAAACTTTCAAAACCTTTTCCAAACAGTCCCTTATACAAAAATACAAAAACTGCTCAAAATGCCCAGGTCACGCGAGCGGGTCGCGCACGCGAAGGGGAATGGGTCGCGCGAGCGAAGGGGGAGAACGGGTCGTGCGAACGAGTCGCGCGAGCGAAGGGGGAGAACGGGTCGCGCGAGTTGTCACAGTTTAATCATCTTCCACGTTTTTCCCCTATTTTTGATTTTTAAACTGAAATTATACCCATTTCTGTTTTCTGTTTCAATTATGTCATGCCATATATGGATTTCTTCGTCTTTCCGCGTAGATTACAAATATATGATCAATTTAAACTAATACGGATTGTATCTCTAGATATTCGCGATTAAAGTAAGGGTGTCAAAACTTTAAATCAACAGTACTTCGCGATACGAACAAATTGCTCCTTGGGATTCGAACCGTAGCTTATTGGGACTAAGATCTTTCATTCCCAATTCACGGATTTCATTTTGGTTAACTTTTGTAAAACTCCAATTTTCAAAACTTTAATAGTGTATCTATATATATATACACACATACACACATATATATACTGAAATATACATATATATACGTTGAGAGTGAGTTTATAATACTCATTGAGGGTGATTAGACTGAAAATTTGAGACCGATAATATCCGCCGAAATATCCGCCGTTAGAAATTTCTCCTCCGATTCTTCTCTGGATTGAAATATATATCTACATAGCTATGTATGTGTGTAAGTGTATATTATATATAATCTGTGTATGTGTGTGATATATGATATGAGTGTGTGTGTGTTGTTCTTGAGAGAACAAGAGAGTGATTGAGATAGAATTAGAGTTATAGAGAATGAGAAAATAGGGAGAGAATGAGGGTCTGTGAGAGTTGCAAGGATATATATAAACTGTTAGTTTTGGGCTCCAAGAAATCAATAGATTTCGCCCGGTGTGGTTGAGCTCACGTGCTCCCACAACGAAGACGCGATATAAGGCGCAGTTTGAAATCAAAACTGGTATTTTACGGTTGATATAAAAATACAAAAAATTGTATTAACGTAGAAAATAAATTCCGGTTTATACAAAAATATAAATATTGTTTTTAAAACCGTCGAAAGTATTTTTTATATTTATGGAAATTACGGTTTGACCCCAGATAAATATTATAAATAGTAATCAAAATCAAATATTCATTGAAAGGAAATATAATAATTATTTATTAATGAAAAAGAAATTACAGGGTGTTACACTCTATCCACCTTAACAGAGATTTCGCCTCGAAATCTGAGCTAACTAATCCTGAAACAACTCGGGGTATCTAGTCCTCATGTACGACTCTAACTCCCACGACGCTTCTCCCTTGTCATGGTGCCTCCACTGAACCTTAACTAAAGGAACGTCTCTTCTTCTCAGCCTCTTGATACTCTGGTCAAGAATCCTCACAGGTCTATCCTTGTAGACAACATTCTGACTTGTCTGAATATCATCAAAATTTACCATATGTGAAGGATCTCGTATGTATTTTCTCAACATACTAACATGGAATACATTATGAACACCAGACATCTTTGGTGGCAACGCGAGTTGATAAGCCACCTTTCCAACTCGCTCCAATATCTCAAATGGTCCGATGAAACGGGGTGCCAACTTTCCTCTTTTCTGACCAAAACGTACCACTCCCCGAACGGGTGAAACCTTAAGGAGTACATGATCTCCGACACTGAACTCCAAATCCTTTCGTCGTTGATCCGCATAACTCTTGTGTCTACTCTATGCAGTTTTCATTATTTCCCTGACCAGTGAAATCTTCTCATTAGTCTCTCCCACTAACTCTGGTCCCAACAATTCTGTGTCTCCCACTTCAGTCCAACACAACGGAGATCGACATGGTCGTCCGTACAAGGCTTCGAACGGTGCCATCCCAATACTCGAGTGATAACTGTTGTTATACGCAAATTCGACCAACGGCAAGTGCGTCTCCCAAGATCCTTCAAAATCGATTGCACAAGCTCTCATCATATCTTCCATAATCTGATTAACACTCTTGTTCTGTCCATCGGTCTGAGGATGGAAAGCAGTACTCATATTGAGCGAAGTTCCCATAGCCCTCTGCAGACTTTCCCAAAATCCCGAGGTAAAACGTTCATCGTGGTCTGATACAATTGATATAGGCACACCGTTCAGTCGCACCATTTGCTGTAGGTACATTCGACTCATCCTTTTTACTGGGTAAGTCATATTGTACACGATGAAGGGTGCGGACTTCGTCAGACGATCCACAATTACCCAAATCGCATCATGGTTCTTTTGTGACCGGGGTAGTCCAACTACGAAATCTATAGTTATGTGTTCCCACTTCCATCCTAGAACGGGTAAGGGTTGTAACAATCCTGAGGGTCTCTGATGTTCGGCCTTCACTTGTTGACAAGTCAAACATTTAGACACAAACTCGGCTACTTCTCGTTTCATCCCTTCCCACCAGAAATTTCTCTTCAAATCCTTATACATCTTTGTTCCTCTTGGGTGTACTGTCAGTCTCGATTTATGTGCTTCTTCGAGAATATCTTTTCTCAAATCTCTGGAATCTGGCTTACACAATTTGTCTCGACATCGGTACCCTCCATCGGCCCCAACCTTCCATTCCTTAGGGTCCTTTTCTAACATCTTGGCAAACCATACTTGAAATTTCTCGTCTTTTCTCTGGGCCTCGATAATTCGACTCACAAGTGTTGTTTGAACGATGAGGCATCCAAGGTGATGTCCGTCACTTCCCTAAAAAATTTGCATATCAAATTCTGTGATTGTCTCTAAAGCTTTCCATTCCCTCATCATCAATAACGCAATAGTTCCTTGAGGTTTCCGACTTAGGGCGTCAGCGACTACATTAGCCTTACCAGGGTGGTACTCTAATGTAAAGTCATAGTCCTTAAGCAGCTCCATCCACCGACGTTTCCTCATGTTCAACTCCTTCTGAGTAAACAAATACTTAAGGCTCTTGTGGTCCGAGAACAAATCAAACTTCTCCCCATAGAGGTAGTGTCTCCAGATCTTAAGTACGAACATGACTGCTGCTAGCTCCAAATCATGAGTTGGGTAGTTCAATTCATTTGGCTTCAACTGCCGTGAACCATAGGCGATAACCTTTCCGTCTTGCATAAGGACACATCCCAATCCTTGATAAGAGGCGTCACTAAAAATAATGAACTTCTCACCATCCTTTGGTATCGCAAGTACTGGCGCTGTTGTCAATCTCTCTTTCAATTCCAGAAAAACGCATTCATGCTTATCAGCCCATTCAAACTTCAAATCTTTCTTAGTCAAACCAGTTAACGGGGCTGCTATCTTTGAGAAACCCTCTACAAATCTCCGATAGTAACCGGCGAGTCCCAGAAAACTTCTGACTTCTGTAGTATTGGTTGGCTGAGTCCAATTCGCCACTGCATCGGTCTTTGAGGAATCAACCGCGATTCCTTGTTGTGATATCACATGTCCGAGGAACTTAACTTCCTGAAGCCAGAATTCACACTTGCTGAATTTAGCATGTAGGCGGTGATCTTTGAGAGTCTGCATCGCAATTCGTAGATGCTGCTCATGCTCTTACTCTGACTTGGATTAGATCAAAATATCATCAATAAAGACAATAACGAATTGATCCAAATAGGGCTTGAATACTCTGTTCATCAAGTCCAAAAACACAGCCGGAGCATTCGTCATCCCAAACGGCATCACTAAGAACTCATAGTGTCCGTACCTCATCCTGAAAGCAGTCTTAGGTATGTTTTCCTTCCGCACCCTCAACTGGTGATACCCTGACTGTAGATCAATCTTAGAAAAGGTCGTGGCTCCTTGTAACTGATCACACAGATCGTCTATCCGAGGTAAAGGATACTTATTCTTGATAGTAACCTTATTCAATTCCCGGTAATCAATACACAACCGTATTATCCCATCCTTTTTCTTCACGAATAACACTGGTGCTCCCTAGGGTGAAGTACTTGGATGAACAAAACCCAACTTTTCAAGTTCTTGAACTTGTTCCTTCAACTCCAGTAACTCTGTAGGGGCCATCCTGTAGGGAACCTTGGTTATAGGTCGAGTGCCTAGTAGCAGTTCCACATAGAATTCTATGTCCCTCTTAGGTGGTAATCCTAAAATGTCTCGGAATACTTCCTCAAATTTGTTGATAACCGGTATTGATGACACTGTCACCTCTGTACTGACAACCTCAATGTTTGTTAGGCATCTGGTGAGGAACATATCACCCGAAGGGTTACATTGGAAATTGAAGAGTCGATTCCCATTGTTCGCAAATGTGATCCTCTTCCTTGCACAATCCAACTTCGCATGATTCTTCTCGAGCCAATCCATTCCCAGGATTATATCAAATTCTTTCATCGACAGAACCACCAATCTTGCCAAAAGTTCACGGTCTCCCATCCGTAGAGGACAATCCTTACATACATGTAATAACTTGACGGTGGTCCCTAAGGGTGAGATAGCACTCAAAGCTTCGACTAAATGTTGCGGTACTATACCCAACTTTCGAACAGTCTTAACAGATATAAAGGAATGTGTAGCACCCGTGTTAAATAAAACTTTAACATGAGAGTTAAACAAGGTTAGAGTACCTTCCACTGCTCGTTGCTCAGGCGGTCCCTCCTCATAAACACCTTCTTCGCACTCTGTTTCTTCATAGCCAGCAGCCTCTGGAATAACAGCATTCAGGCTGGCTTGTCCTTGCTGACCGTAATTACCTCTCCTAGGAGCCTTGCATTCTGGACTTATGTGACCTAGCATGCCACAATTATAGCACACAACTCCCGGACGATCAGCACGCCTAGTTACTCTACAATCTTTAGCTCAGTGACCGGGATTTCCACAATTGAAGCAATTATTGTTGTTGTTCCCTCCTGTTGCTCGAGACGGATACTGCTATACTGCTTGTGTCTGTTGAGGTTTCTTCCCTCCATCCCAGGTCCTTTTCTGTCCTTGAGGGTACCCTGGTTTTTGTCCTAAATAACCCTTCTACTGAGGTCGATTTCCAAATGGTTTCGAATTCTGACAACCATCATTCTCTAACCCCGTAGCCAATCTCACCAGAGCTTCAAATGATTGGCCTAGATGCCCCATAGTCAGATCTCGGAGAGACAAGTTGAGACCCCGGTGATACTTCTTGATTTTCCTCTGGGGTGTATCCACCATATGTGTAGCAAAGCGAGACAACCGTTCAAACCGAGTAGTGTACTCACGGACAATCAGATTCCCTTGAGTGAACTCCATAAACTCTTTCTCTCTCTTATCTTTCTCTTCTTCAGGAAATACTTTTCGATAAACCTTTCCTTGAACACCACCCACGGCATTCTACTTGCAGCTTCTTCCCCTATAGTCACCTTTTCTGCATCCCACCAATCAGCCGCTGCATAAGATAGCTGAAAGTTAGCCAGACGCTTCTTTTCCAGATCAGTGCACTCTATAGTCTCAAAGATACGTTCCATCTGGCGTAGCCACTGTTCCGCTTGCCAGGGTTCATCAGTCCCGCAAAATACTCTGGTCACAGAGCGCGAAACTCCTTGAGAAGCTTATCTCCAGTCTGGTGGGCTTGCCTCCCATTCCCGTTATGATTCCCATTCTGATTATTGTTCATTGTGTTTTGATCACTAACCCTCTCCAACCTCCTTACAAAAGCCTCAAACATTCCGGTTGGATCTACCACCGGGGGTACAACTTCAAAAGCGGGACGATTCTTGAGATTTCTTCCAGCCATATAATCGAGAGAACGGTACCTATCCATTGATCAATCAAGAGTACGGTCAACCTCTCGAGAAGAAAGAAAATTCTCAACGATAGACAGCGACTAAACACAGAATAAAGTCGAACTATCTTATCTTAATTCTATCTTAACGGGATATCCTATGTGTTCTGGACAATTGCTCGAGCCATAACCTGGCTCTGATACCAAAAAGCCTGTCACGCCCCGACGTAGCATAATTCAGGAAAGTATTTAATTTCCTTTATGGACTCGTAGGTCGTGACAAGTGAGTATGACCAATTGTCCCTGCAACAAATATCTTAATAGCATTTCTAGAGCAAAGGATACTAACAAAACATAAGCTCCAAAATTAAAACTTACTGACTATTACAGTAGTCATAAACTTGGGCACAAAACGCCTTATTCAAATGTCTAAAACTAGTTTATTACAACCCAAAGTAAAAAGACATAGGAAATATAAAGCAGCCTCTTGGAAAGTCCCCTGCCTCTAACTAGCATAGTCGAAAAACCCTGGCTGCTCTTGACCCTGAAAATCTGGACATACAGTCCAGGACGCATCAACGCCGTCAGCTTATGAAAGCTGTTGAGCAAAATAAGCAAGTGCTCACAATGTATATATAAGCAAATAAACAACGGTGCAATTTAACTTTAAAAGCAACAGATTTAAGGTTCCAATTCCAATATAAGTCACGGGGGAATAAAGTAAGCAATAAATATGCGACCGTGCATGAACAATGTAATATCTCATCTTTCTGACTCTTTTCTCTCAACAAGACTCGACTCAACCATACCATTACCTCAGATACCAGGAATAATATCCGATCGATATCTAAGTCGTACACAACACTGTCGCCTCCAATACCAGAAATGACCAGGAATAATATCCAATCGATATAGAGGTCGCACACCACGCTATCGCCTCAGATAACAGGAATAATATTCGATCGATATCCAAAACGAGCGCCTTAGATACCAGGAATAATATCCGATCGATATCTAAGCCGTACTCAATACCATCGCTTAGGATACCAGGAATAATATCCGATCGATATCCGAAACGAGCGCCTTAGATACCAGGAATAATATCCGATCGATATCTAAATCGTACTCAATACCATCGCTTCGGATACCAGGAATAATGTCCGATCGATATCCGGAACGAGCACCTTAGATACCAGGAATAATATCCGATCGATATCTAAGCCGCACTCAATACCATTGCTTCAGATACCAGGAATAATATCCGATGGATATCCGGAACGAGCGCCTTAGATACCAGGAATAATATCCGATCGATATCTAAGCCGTACTCAACATTGTCGCCTCCAATACCAGGAATAATATTCGATCGATATTGAGGTCGTACACCAGATCACCACTCTTTAATCTTTTCACGCTTTCTCACACATATGCATGTTGACACAACCTCGACCCTAATATGTATGTCAATGTTCACAATTTATAGTAACAGTTATTAATCTCAAAGCTGGATATTCATTCAACATAAATCTCGGTCTTAATCGTTCTTATAAGTCCAATTCTGAACAGTGAACCTTTAAAACAGTATATCTGTCAAACAGTTCTTTAAAAACTTTCAAAACCTTTTCGAAACAGTCCTTTATACAAAAATATGAAAACTGCTCAAAATGCCCAGGTCGCGCTAGCGGGTCGCGCGCGCGAAGGGGAACGGGTCGCGCGAGAGGTTCGCGCGAGCGAAGGGGGAGAACGGGTCGCGCGAGCGAGCCTCGCGTGCACGAGTTGTCACAGTTTTATCATCTTCCTCGTTTTTTCCCTGTTTTTGATTTTCAAACTGAAATTATACCCATCTCTGTTTTCTATTTCAATTATGTCATGCCATATATGGATTTCTTCGTATACAAATATGTGATCAATTTAAACTAATACGGATTGTATCTCTAGATATTCGCGATTAAAGTAAGTGTGTCAAAACTTTAAATCAACAGTACGTTGCGATACGAACAAATTACTCCGTAGGATTCGAACTGTAACTTATTGGGACTAAGATCTTTCATTCCCAATTCACGGATTTCATTTTGGTTAACTTTTGTAAAACTCCAATTTTCAAAGCTTTAATGGTGTATCTATATATATACACACATACACACATATATTCACTGAAATAACATATATATATATATACGTTGAGAGTGAGTTTATAATACTCACTGAGGGTGATTAGACTATAATTTTGAGACCGATAATATCCGCCGAAATATCCGCCGTTAGAAATTTCTCCTCCGATTCTTCTCTGGATTGAAATATATATCTATATAGCTATGTATGTGTGTAAGTGTGTATTATATATAATCTGTGTATGTGTGTTATATATAATATGAGTGTGTGTGTGTGTGTATGTTGTTCTTGAGAGAGCAAGAGAGTGATTGAGATAGAATTAGAGTTATAGAGAATGAGAGAATAGGGAGAGAATGAGAGTCTGTGAGAGTTGCAAGCATATATATAAACTGTTAGTTTTGGGCTCCAAGAAATCAATAGATTTCGCCCGGTGTGGTTGAGCTCACGTGCTCCCACACCCAAGACGCGATATAAGGCGCAGTTTGAAATCAAAACTGGTATTTTACGGTTGATATAAAAATACAAAAAATTATATTAATGTAGAAAATAAATTCCAGTTTATACAAAAATATAAATATTGTTTTCAAAATCGTAGAAGGTATTTTCTATATTTATGGAAATTACGGCTTGATCCCAGATAAATATTATAAATAGTAATCAAAATCAAATATTCATTGCAAGGAAATGTAATAATTATTTATTAATGAAAAAGAAATTACAGGGTGTTACACAAGGTCTCACCATGGACCAGCATGACGGCGCAAGCATAAGATTCATGTTCATGTAAAGTTTTGTTGTCGCACATTCATTCATAAGGATCCATGAGGAAATTTTGAAAGGAATGGAATAAAGAACACAGAAATTGAAAAAGAATGAGAAAATCGATCAAAGCACTTGGAAGCTCGAAAGTGAGGCACATGCATTCGAGAGCACATTTGAAATAAATCGGAAGGAGAAACACATCATTGTATGTTATGATTCATTAGAATTTCAAGCAGAAAAAATTAAAAAGAAAAAATAAGAGATGTGTATACCTCTCGTCTAAACATTCTGGCAGACATATGTTTATCAGGATCCCGGAGGAGGAATGTGGGGTCAGGATGAGTGGTGGCTTTATACTTAACCTTCTTCCTATTGCCTGAACTGCTAGCCTATCAGAAAGGGAGGAACTGAGCATCAAGCTTTTACAAAGGAATCATGAAAATGAAAAAATAAAGAGAAAGTCAAGGCCGAGATCGAGCAGATTAACCTGAAAATTCGTTGAGACCACTGTAAGAAAAAGGAGAAAAATCTCCAAAGAGAGCTTCAACTTGGAGAGAGTGGAGAGTGAATGAAAAATTAATTGGAAATGGGCGTATAAGTAGTCTGCCCACTCAATGCGGCACTTGATATTCATGCACGGCAGTTGATGAAGTGCCGCAGAGGCATTTAGTGAGTGTCGTATGGTAGTCACGAACTGTCGCATTTTTTCGCGTGTGCCGCGAATGAGACCGTTAAACGGCCTTTTGGATTCCCCCCAAAATTCAAATTGGGTCCTAAAATTTGAATCTGGACCACCGGAGTTTACTTATTTTTGCTTTCTAACCCCCCGAGAATAACTTCCAAGGCCTACCGACGCCCAATTTTTGAAATTTGATAAAATTTGAGTCTGATTAACTCTCGATTTTTGAAGTTTGAATTCTTTGAGTCTGATTGACTCCCGACTTTTGAAATTTAAAATTTGATAAAATCTTAGTCTGATTGACTATTAATTTTTGAAGTTCAAATTCTTTGAGTCTGATTGACTCCCGATTTTTAAAATTTGATAAAATTTGAGTCTGATTGACTCCCGATTTTGAAAAAGATGAATTGATTTGAGTCTGATTGACTTTTAATTTTAAAAATTGAATTAAACATATATGACTGACTCCTGATCTTGATGATTGAAATAAGCAAACATATCCGACGGGACCGAATGACTGCGAATTTTTCAGAGCAAACATATCCGACGGGACTGAGCGGCTGCGGATTTTTAAAGCAAACATATCCGACGGGGCCGAGCGATTGTGAATATTCAAAACAAACATATCCGACGGGGCCGAGCGGCTGCAGATTTTTAGAGCAAACCTGCATTGACACCGAGGTCTAAGTCGCGAAGCGCTACGTAGTCAATTGCGTTAGTCCTTTCGGCAGAAATGGCCACGTATCCTGAAGAGAATTAACATGAGCATTGAGTAGAAGAAGGCATAAACTACATCTAAAAAATGTCAGGATTGCAAGTTTTAGAATCACATCAATCATAGAGCATGAAGTTGCATTAACAGCCATCATTGCAAGAACACATGCATCATGACAAGATAGGTGCATTCATCCATGTGACTACTTGTGCTTATGTGTGTTTGCCCTTCCCTAAACTACGTCTTGGTCCGATTCCTGAATGGATACGTAGGCAGCTCATCATTGAGCACAACCAGCTTGAACCATTACCACATGCCTATTTTCTTTTTGCAACGTAATTTGTTTTACCTAAATCTGATCGTCTGGTCAAAGGCTTGTCTTCGCACAGGCTTCGATGTTCACTTGTGAAACATTTTGCTCCACAAGCTCTATCGAAGAAGGGCAAACTGTAGACACCCTGATTTTGACCAAACGTCGGATTAAGGGGAGTGTTTCCTCTTTATCCGATGATGATAATGTCCGACTAATCTAGGACTTCCAAAAGGTGATTCAAGCTCTTCGAAAGGCTCTGTAATTAAAAACATAAAGAAAGAAAAAGAAAAAGGGAGAATAGAAGAAAACAACACATGTAACATATTGCGATAGTCACGTGTTTCTGCTACAGCACTCACTAATTGCCGTATGGCAGTCAGCAAGTGTCGCTACGGCAGTTACTGATAGTCGCAAAAACACAATAAATACCATTAAAGTTAGAATTGCAGAAAAGACGGCAGTCCGCAGAGTAGTCCACAGCATTCATTGAGTGTCGCACTGGCATTCAGTGAATGACGCGCCGGCATTCAGTGAGTGCCGCTTCCATCTCCGTTGAGTGCTGCATTTTTATGACTGCCAGCTTTGAAATAGTACGTTTGTACCTTCAAAATGACATCCGAAATTAGGGTTTTTACTATGAAATTACCAGAACAACCTTCTAGAATTTTTCTATATAAAAGGGGATGAATATCCCATTACAAGGGATCTTGTTTTGGCTTGGGAATTTTGAATCTAAGAACCTTATCTTGATTCTCCTTGTTTTACACTTCTTAAAAATTTTCTAAACACAATTAGAAGCAAGCTTTATAAGGTAGAGCTAGAAGAAGAGCTTGAAAATCCTAAAACAACCAAGAAGTTGAGGATAGTTAGAGGTAACCTCTAAGTTAATTGGTCTCTAATCCAAGTTCAATCACAATATATAGAACTCCTTAGGGTCATTTACACATACCAATGTTGTGATTGAACTTCTATTACATTGATTTGGGTCAAAATGACTTTAGGTTTAAGGTAAAATAAATCATGAAGCTTTGATTTGCTCTCTATAATTTTTAGAATCTTATGACAGATTTGACCAAACTTGTAAATAATGGCTTAAATGATATTTCCATGATCTAAGGCTCAAACCATGCTTCAATAATGATTACTTAAACTTAAATCCTGAGGTTAAATGATCCAAATCGATGGATAAGTTCATAGCTTACTCTTGTTCACATCCATGTATTCATATACATTCATCCACGTAGATTGATACTTGTAATTAGAATTCATTTTGTACTAGGAATAAACATAATTGTGAGTTCCTTGTGATCATGTTGGGACTATGCCATTTCTATATGGACATTACATTGGCTCCTAGTTGAGACTTTCATATCTATAGGAGTGATGTGATCTCAACTAGTTACAAAGAATTTATAAATTGTGTCATTTCTTCTACTTGATAGATTTAAGCTAGAAGTTTAGGAATTTCATTTAAAATTCAATGTTGTATCTTATCTAAAGAATGCGGACTAACCCTTTGTTTTGTAGCGCTATTAAGGTATGATTTCTCAAACCCCTCTTTAGCTTATTCATTTCATGGTTTTATTGATTTTCGACTTCATGCGCGACACCTTAGAATTAGGTATTGCTTTATGTGTATATATATGTGATTAAAGACCATTTCTTAGGTTTTATTTTCTTTCGTATGCATTGCACGTCCAATATTCGCAGTTGCACCTTGGGTAAGTTCTCTGGTTCCCTATTTACACATCATCTTGCTTGCTATTCGAATTACGTGATTTATGAATGTTATTTTGTCGTTAGTAATTTTACACCCCTTTTAGACATGCTTTTGCAATATATATCTATATCTATGTATTAGTTGAGGGCACCTTGAGATTAATAATTCGATTAAAAGGATTTTGAGTTGAGGCATATCGCGAGATAGGATGAGAGGGGGTGTTTTAGTCTGCCGGGCTCCTTTCCCTCCCATTCCATAATCCTAGGACCTAGTTTGTCTTTTGGTTTCGCAAAAGATCTGTTTGCTTTAAAAATGGTTTCTTAATTTTCCTTTTAAAAATTAAGTGGTGACTCTTGGTATTTGTTTTGAAAATTGTTTTAAACAAAAGTGGGCCCAAATGTCGGTATCCACAGCATGCGTTGCCATAACGCTCTATTTTATTTCCCGCTACTAATTTTGGTTTGTAATAGTTAGTAAACTCTAATTATAATATGTCAAACTTAGATATTGCAATGCGTCGTTTGATTCATTATTCTGATGATTAGACTTTATTCATGGACAATATGGTGACTTTCAACTATCATGGCCTATGGGTCCAAAAAGGAATTTTATTTTCTCTATTTTTGCTACTGCGAGGCATGACAAAATAGGTGCCAAGTTAGTGGTAAAGAAAGTTTGACACTTTCATTGCAAAGGCTGGTTTTAGTAGATGTCATACAGGGCATTACTGCTATTTTAAGAAGCTTTCTACATCTTTTCTCATTTTTGTTTTTGTATGTAGATGATATGCTTGTTGCAGGATCAAGCATGGAAGAGATTCCAAATCTCAAGGCACGGTTGTCTAAGGAATTTACAATGAAGGATTCGGAAAATGCAAAGAAAATTCTTGTGATGAGAATTAGGAGGGACAGGGTAAACAGGAAGTTGAAGCTATCACAGGCAGAATATGTTGACAAGGTTCTAAAAGGGGTTAACATGGAAAATGCTAAACCTATAGCACTCCTTTGGCAAGCCACTTAAGACTTTCCAAAGATCAAGCAGCAGTCACAAATGAAGACCGTAAGTACATGGCTAGAGTACCTTGCTCATCAGCAGTAGGCAGCTTGATGTATTCTATGGTCTGTATAAGGCCAAACATTGCTCATGTAGTGGGAGTAGTGAGCAGATTTATGGCAGATCCGGGCAAGGAGCATTAGGAAGGTGTTAAGTGGTTTTTGAGGTACCTTAGAGGCACTAAAGACGTGGCATTATGTTATGATGGCTCGGACATTCGTATTCAGGGTTATGTGATTCAAATTTAGCAGGGGATATTGACAGCAAGAAGAGCACTGCAGGGTATGTGTTTAGTTTGGGCAGTACAGCAGTCAGTTGGGTCTCCAGGCTATAGCAAATTGTAACCATCTCCACGACAGAGGAAGAGTATGTGACAGCCACTGAGGTTTGCAAAGAAATTGTATGGTTGAATAATTTCATGAAAGACATTAATAAGGAACAAGAGGGGGGTTATCAGTTGTTCAGTGATAGTCAAAGTGCAATTCATCTTACAAAGAATTCAGCTTTAAACTCGAGAACCAAGCACATCGACATCAAGTACCATTTCATTCGCTCACTTTTGGAGGATGGATAGTTCACTTTGGAGAAAATTCATACAAAAGATAATCATATAGATATCTTTACAAAGGTGGTCACTGTGGAGAAGCTGAAGACATGTTCAACTTCTATTTGTCTTTAAGACAAGAAGACAATGATATCTCACACCAGCACTCTATATTTCGATGGAGGTGACAACAGGTTTATCTCAAATCAGTCTTCAAGTGAGAGATTGTTGGGTTTGTGAAGTTTGATCCACTCCGACACCAAGGGTTGGGGGGGGGGGGGCAAGGGTGTTATAGTAATTTTTAGTATAACCCTAATGAGATATATTTTTTCTCTTTGTGCAGCCGCACTATGTTGAGAGCTACGATTGTGAGAGATAGAAAAAATCTATATGTTACCCTTTTGTTCTTTGATCATAGTGGACTAGTGTGAGAGGTCGTAGACATAGGCAATTTGGCTGAATCACATGGTATATTGTGTGTCGCGCATTCTTTGTTTCTTATTATGTTTGCATTGTGTGTGTTTCTGGTCATGATCCACAACATTTTTCAAAGTTGAGAGAAACATAACTATTAGCTTAGATTTCATTAAGGCATTATTGATGTTTGTTTTGATGATGACAAATCTATTGATAATAGCATGCTCTTAATTGTTATATTCTAATCTATTACCAAGTCATTTTCATTATGTTAATCTCTTGATTTATGTACTTAAATGTCCTAACTTTGTTGGAGTTCATGAGATAGCATATGGTGAAACCCGAGAGTGTTGAAACTCAACAAGGATCAAGCTTGAAGACTTGAAGATCTTTGATCCTTAGTTGAAGTCTAGGATTTACATGTAAAGCATCTTGATCATCACTCAAAAGGGCTTAAAGGTTTAAAGTTTTTCTAAAATATTTCAAAACAGAAAAACTATTTTTTACTGGAAAAATAGTCGACTGGATTGTTTTCCTAGTCGACTGGGTGCGTCAATGTTTAGTCGACTGATGGTGAAAATAGTCTACTGATTTTGTGTTTGAAAACATACTTTTTGTTTCAAAGGTTTCTGTTAACCGGATCTTCACCAAGTCGATAGGTTTTATGGCACATTTCAAAGAATTGAAAATCAGTCAACTGGATCGCGACCTCAGTCAACTGGATTGTTGTGCAGAACAGTAATGGCTAGTTTTTTGAAAGGCCATTTATTTACCATTTTGCCACTAACAGCTTTAATTTTTCTAGGCCTATAAATAAATACTTTCCCAAACCATTTAAGATTGATCATTCTATTGGAAAACATCATATTTGAATCACACAACTTGTTGATCTTTAATCATTTATATTTGAGCCCTAGTTGTGTGAGTTAATCAATTTGCTCATATCCTTCATTTGTATATCTTTGAGAGAACAAATTATAGTGAGCTTTTAATTGTATCCATCCACTCAAGAAAGAGAGAGAGAGAGTTTAATTTGTAATTCAAATCATTTGTAAAGAGTGAGGGTTAGTAACCCTTGGGTGCAAAGAAGAGGTGTTCTTCTTTGGGAGAGTTGAAGACTCTTGTAACGGTTTGATCTACACCAGTGAAATAGGTTGAATTAAAGGAATCCTCAAGAGGTGTTCTTGAGGGGTGGACGTAGACCATCGTGTGCAGATTACCGAACCACTTAAAAACTCAGTTTGCAAGTGTATCTTCTTTTCTCTCTTTACTTTATTGTTTGTGATTGTGTTTAATTTTTGTATTAAGTTTTTAAAAGGTCAATTTTCAGCTAAAACCTTATTCACTCCACTCTAAGGTTTCCATTTCGGGCCAACAATTGGTATTAGAACTTCGGCTCTTTTATTTTCAAAAGTTTTTGAAACGTTTGAGTTAAGATCCAAATAGAAACCAACACTTCTCACATTTCTTATAGTAAGGGTCAATCAGAACATAGACCACCTTGTTTTAATGGATCAAATTATGCTTATTGGAAAAATAGAATAAGAATCTACATGATTTCTCAAGATTTTGATTTATAGCCAATTGTAGTAAATAGGCCTCATCTTCCTATAAAAATTGAAAATGGTATTTCAATTCCAAAAGAAATAAATGAATATAGTGATACCGATTCAAAACTCATAAAATTCAATCTATGGCAATGAATTTGTTATATTGCAGTTTAGACCCAAATGAATACAATAGAATTTCATATTGCAAATCCACATAAGAACTTTGGGATAAACTTGAAGTGACTCATGAGGGAACAAGCCAAGTAAGAAAGTCAAACCTAAATTTGCTTGTTCAAACTTATGGAATGTTTAAAATGTTGCCTTTTGAGTCTATTGGTGATATGTCTACCCAGCTTACAACTATCATCAATAGCTTGAAAAATCTTGGTAAAACTTATGCAAATGAAGAAATTATTGAGAAAATCCTTAGGACTTTACCAAAGCAATGGAAAATGAAGGTCACGACTATCCGGGAAGCAAAGGATTTGACAAATTTGTCAATTGTCCAACTTATGGGATCACTCATTACCCATGAAATGGAGTTAGCCATGCTAGTCGAAGAATACAAGAAAAAAGAAGTAAAAGAGATCAAAAGAAGACACATGGCCTTGAAGTCCTTAAGTTCAAAGAAAAAGGGAAAAGATCATTTAAGGATATGGCTTTGATCACCCAAAAATTTGCAAAGTTTCTAAGGAAAGAAAAATAGGGAAAGAAGCCTCCTAAAAATGAAAAATGCAAGAATAAGGCAATGAAGGCCAGTCAAAGTAGCTCCGAGAGTGAATCATCAGGAAACAACTCAAATAAAGATGAGATTGTCAACCTTTGCCTCATGGAAATAGGAAATCAGGTAACCTCTACTTCTTGCTCTTTCAATGACTCTAATGATTTTATTGAATTTCAAAATATAGAGTCAAATCTATGGAAACAAAAGTTTAAGAAGGTTATTGCATTGCCAGTCCTCCATCGTTGAAAAATCATAAGTATGATCATTGAAAGAAAAGATTAGAAATTCATTTTATATCACTTGACATAAATCTTTGGAACATTGTCAAAAATGATTTTTCTCCTAAACCAAAGATTGAATGGAATGAAGTGATCAAAATAACTTTCAAATGAATCTTAGAGTTATGAAAATTCTAAGTAATTCTCTAGGTGATATTTTATATAATAGAATTTGTTCATGCTCTAGTGCAAATGAAATTTAGTTATGTTTCAAAAAATTTCATGTTACTACTAACCTAATTTGTGAAGAGGAAAGAGTGTGCCTATTTGTAAATAAAGATGATGAGAATGAGAAAATGGCAAAAGGGGCCACTTGGAATGATGATGACTCATCCAATGACGACTCATGTGACCAAGAAGGTGCACAAGAGAATTTGGTAATCTCTAATCCTACCTCTATTGTTGAATCTCCAAACTATAATGAGTTTCAATGTGCTTTTGAGGAGTTACATGAGGAGTTAGAGAATTTGGGATCTAAATATACATAACTCTTAAAAATAATTTTTTCAAACTTTCAAAAGAGTTAAATATTTTGAAATCTCAAAAATGAATCTTTGAAGATTGAAAATAAAAAGACATGTTTTAAGAGCACAATCTTCAAATGAGCTTGAAAAAATAAAATTTGGAGTTGAGAAAGAAGTTGGAAGATTAAAAATCTCAAAATGATATTTTGAGACAATAAAAACTTATCTCAACCAATCAACCATCAAATGAGTTCATTGAAAAAGAAAATGTTGAATTGAAAAAAGAGGTTGATGATTTGACAAAAGCTTTGGCCAAATTTACTCAAGGTGAACAAAATTTGAATATGCTTTTGGGAAAGCAAAAATGTGTTTTTGATAAGGCCGATTTGGGATTTAATCCCACATACAAGGAAAAGAAGTACAAAAGCTTCTTTGTAAAGTCCACATCTTCTACTTCAAATTCTCAAAATTCTCACAAGAATTTCTTTGTTAAGGCATCAATCTCAAATAAGACCATTCCCCATTTAACTTGTCATTGTTGCATGAAAAAAGGGCATGTTAATTACAAATGTCCACATAAAAGAAAATTTGACATGGTTTGGATTAAAAAGGGACTACCTCTTATTCCATGGCAAATGGAGCATTTAAGAGATGCTTGGACAATGGTTAAATCTCTTACCTTAAGCCTAGTAGGAGTAGGATACATTAAATTATTTTGATATTTCTCTTGATTTTGATAACATGCTGATCATGTTCGGTTTATCACATTAATTTGTTTTGATTGTGAAATCATGCTTGCATTTCAAATGGCACATTATTTTTGTCTTCAAATATCCATCATTCTAATGAGATAATGTATAATTTTGATGTTATAAGTTGTTTTGGTATCTTGCTGCCTCCATGACATGTTCACTTATCTTGAGGGAGAACTTTTAGTTCAAACCCCCTATCTTTTTGTTGTTGTCAAAAAGGGGAAAAATGATAGAGATCTTTAAAAAGGGAAAAAAAGATCATAGAGATTATTAGAAAGTTATCATTCTTGAATTCATACTTTACATATCCTGTTACTTTGAATGATGACATGAAAATGACTCTTTTTGTACTTTAATTGCTATATCTCTTTTGCATGTTTTGACATCATCAAAAAGGGGGAAATTATTAGCCTAGAATTTCATTAAGACATTATTGATGTTTGTTTTGATGATGACAAATCTATTGATAATAGCATGTTCTTAATTATCCTATTCTAATCTATTATCAAGTCATTTTCATTGTGATAATCTCTTGATTTATGTACTTAAATGTTCTAACTTTGTTTGAGTTTATGAGATTGCATATGGTGAAGCCCGAGAGTATTGAAGCTCAACAACGATCAAGCTTGAAGACTTGAAGATCTTTCATCCATGGTTGAAGTCTAGGATTTACATGTAAAGCATCTTGATCATCACTCACAAGGGCTTAAAGGTTTAAAGTTTTTCTAAAACATTTCAAAATAGAAAAATTGTTTTTCACTGAAAAAACAGTTGACTAGATTGCCTTCCTAGTCGACTGAGTGCTTCAATTTTCAATCGACTGATGGTGAAAACAGTCTACTGATTTGTGTTTGAAAACATACTTTTTATTTCAAAGGTTTCAGTCGACCGGATCCTTCACTCAGTCGACTAGTTTTATGGCGCATTTCAAAGAATTGAAAAACAGCAGACTGGACCGCGACCTCAATAGACCGGATTGCTACGCAGAACAATAATGGCTAGTTTTTTTAAAGGCCAATTAATTACCATTTTGCCACTAAAGGCTATAATTTTTCTAGGCCTATAAATACATGTTTTTCCAAACCATTTAAGGTTGATCATTTTATTGGAAAACATTATTTTTGAGCCCTAGTTGTGTGAGTTAATCAATTTGCTCTTATCCTTCATTTGTATATCTTTGAGAGAGCAAATAGTAATGAGCTTTTAATTGTATCCATTCACTCTAGAGAAAGAGTTCAATTTGTAATTCAAATCATTGTAAAGAGTGAGGGTTAGTAACCCTTGTGTGCAAAGAAGAGGGGTTCTTCTTTGGGAGAGTTGAAGACTCTTGTAACGGTTTGATCTACACCCGTAAAGTAGGTCAGATTAAAGGAATCCTCAAGAGGTATTCTTGAGGGGTAGATGTAGGTAGAAACGCAGTCAAGAATATTTAGAAAAGACAGATTGCCCAACAACCATATTATTAAAATAGAAGATTAATTTCAGACTGCCCAGCAGTCATATAATAAATAGTAATAACATATGCAAAATGTTGTCACTCCAACAGTCAAAAATTTTAAAATAAAGAGCAAAAATATGACAGAAATGCGCGAGGGTACAAATCAGACTGCATTCATGTATGCACAATTTCTGATTTTCAAGCCAAATCGGACAGTCCAAATCCAATAATTGCAACCCCCCCCCCCCCCCCCCCCCCCCCCTGCGCGTACGTGAGAGAGTCTTTCCCCCAACACAAGCTTACAAGCTTATTAAAGGAAAGTATATATAATGTGTGAAAAAGTCTTGTAATTTTGGCAATGTGGGATACTTGTCACATCATGCTTTTAGGCTTGAGTTTGAGTTCTTAAAGTAAAGACGGCCCAAGTAAAGAAGCCGGGAGATAGAACGGTTGACCTCTAGTCTTATACTATAAGAATTGCAAATGGCAAAAGAATATGAGGTCAACCTTCTTATCTTCTACCAAAGGTACCTTCACATGACAGAAGATAGAACAATGGACCTCTAATCTTCCACTGTAAGAATTGCACAAGCCGAAAGAATACGAGGTCCACTTTATTATCTTCCACCAAATGCATCTTCATTTTCCAGAACGATAAGGACAAATAATTGACCATTATAAGAAACAGTAAAGTAAAACCTCTTCTTCGATCACGAGTTGCCCTACAATACCAAGTTTATTTGCCTTGACATGGAATACCAATAATAATGTCACGTGATTTTACTATTTGATATTAAACTCTATAACAGTTCAGTGGTTAGTATACATGAATTTTTTTAAAAAATTGTATTGCAAATAACAAGATTAAAAAATTTTCATTTAAACGGGACGAGGCTGTGTGGCGTTGCACTGGCCTTTATTAAACGGAGTAGGAGTTACGATTTCTCAATCAGCGGGATGGGATAGATTCAGAGTAGGAGTGCGTTAAATAGAGTGGGAGTTGGTAAAAGGGGACTCCATATCAACTCCATCTGTTTGAAATTTCTAGTTGTTACAAGCATAATGACATTGACGACTCCCTTTAACTATTATTGCAGAATGGTGTTTAAGTAATATGTTCATATTTAGACAACATCCGAACAATACTGTTGTTATTGGTGATGATCAAAGATGGACAAAATCACTTGCAAGGAAGTGTAAGCTGAAACTATACTTGCATTGGACAATGATAGAGTTATATTCAAATTGAACTAGCGAATAACATTATGCAACGATTACTGGAGTACCGTTTCCATTTATTGAAGATGCCAAGTAGGATGGAGATCATGGCGAGGCAATGATATAGATTAATGAGGCTCATTGATGGTGTCTGACCCTAAGCTGCCGGACTACAGTTGTGAAAGTGATGGTGACTTTCAACATTACCTCCTCGGTGTTCTCTCTAAAAATTGGAGTCTTAACGTTGTTACGAGCATAATAGCATTTGTGACCCATCTTTGATTACTATCGGATGAATGACGCTTAAGTACTACCTTCCTGTTGAGGATTGAGCCATTTCTTCTGATTATTTGTAGGATTTCTCATTGTTGAATCAATTGTTTTCGAAGCCTATATTTTTGCACACTTCATAAAATTATATACTCCCTCCATTTCAAAATTATTATCACACTTTGGTACTCCAACTTTTTTCAGGACCGAACATAGTTATTGCATGTCTATGATTTCTATTTTTCAAAACTGCCCTCATAATTATCGCATGTCTTTTTTATTTATTTACTTTGTTTTTTTTCTTTTGGAGATTGAATGTAATTTAGATTGAAGAAGGATGAAAGAGAAAATTTGCAAATTGTTGGTTTTGACTTTTCAAATATGACAATTATCTTGGGATATCCCTGTGGATACCGGCATTTGGGCCCACTTTTAAAACATTTTTCAAATTCAAAGAGTCGCCACTTAATTTTTAAAAGGAAAATTAAGAAACCATTTTTAAAAGCAACTGATCTTTTGCGAAACCAAAGATAAACTGGGTCCGGGGATTATGGAATGAAAGGGGAAGAAGCCCGGCGGACTAAAACACCCCCTTTCATCCTATCTCACGATAGGCCTCTACTCAACATCCTTTTTAATCAAATTATTAATCTAAGCATGCCCTCAATTAATACATATATACATATACATCACACAAGCATGTTGGAAATGGTGTAAAATTGCTAACGACAAAATATCATTCACAAGCCACATAATACAAGTAGCAAACAACATGATATGCAATAGAGAACTAGAAAACATACCCGGGATCCGGCCGCGAATATTAAACGTGCAATGCATGCAAGAACAAAATAATCCTAAGAAAGGTCTCTAACACATATATACACATAAGGCAAAACCTAGGCTATGGTGTCGCACATGGAGTCGAAAATCAATATAAATCAACGAATGAAATTAAACTAGAGAAGAGTTGAGGAATTGTACCTCAAATGCGCTACAAAACAAAGGTTAGTACACATGCCTTGGACAAGATATAATATCATAAATAAGTAAATCCTAAGTCATCTCAAATGCGCTACAAAACAAAGGTTAGTACACATGCCTTGGACAAGATATAATATCATAAATAAGTAAATCCTAAGTCATGTTCAATTAGATACATCTTAGACAAGAGATAAGTCCTACTTATGGATATGAATATGTATGAATGAATGTATGAATATGAACAAGGACGGGATATGAATTTATTCACCAATTTGGATCGCTAAACCTCTGGATTTAATCTAAATTATCATTATTCAAAACATGGTTTGGGTCTCAAGACATTAGGAGACCATTTGAGTTAAAATAAATAAGATTAGACAAAAACAGTAGCAGTTTTTTTATGAATTCCAGAGAGCAGACCCGACGTTCAAAAATAGAAATAAAATACTTTCAACGGTTGGCTCTTAATGATTTTTGGATATGTTATGCCTCTGTGAGTCTAGTTTCTAACCCAAAAAGAAAATCAAGGTTTCAACGGTTAGATCTCCGGGAATATGGAAAATACTAGACCTCACTCAGGATTTTACAACTCTCTGTCCAGAGATCTTGTATGATTTTCTAAAAATAGTAAACAAATGAGAAACACTTAGATCTTTTTAGGGTACCTTCCTAACACATTAAGGTACTTATAAAAAATTATTTGAGACCCCAAAAACTTAATTAAGGTTCTGATTTATTAATTTCAAAACAGACTTACTATTCTGAAAGAATTTTAAAACTCTGGACAGATTATGATTAGCTCACAAAAACCATGATCCAACCCTTCTAATTACAAGATCTTTATAAAACAAAAATCACAGTGGTAAAACGATGTGTTATTGACATTTTCCCGTTGGTTTCATTCGATTCCAACGGTTAGATCTTGAACTAAAAATCTTTGATCAAAAACAGTTTGTAAACTCACTGTTTTCTCTTTGTTAGTTCAACTTTGTTGGTTGACCTCAACTATTAAAAACATGAAGTTGGGGCTCAAACCAAACTATTTCTTCTACCATTTGATGGTCATTGAAGACTAAAAGGCATATATATGCTCATAGATTTAATAAAGTATAGCATGGATTCCACAAGATCCAAAGAACAATAAACTTAAATCCATGGATAAAAGTTTGGATTCAAGTCACTACTCCTACCACTTAATGGTCATTGGAGTTTTAAGACATCTCACACTTATGGATCTTGATGAAGTATTGAAATGAACTTCACAAAACCCTCAAAATAAAGAACTCAAGCCTATGGACCCAAGCTTGAATTCAACTTATCACTCCTACCATTTGATGGTCATTGGAGTTAGAGACATGTTCATATGTAGGTTTTAGACGAAGTATGAAAGAAACTTCTCAAAACCTAAGGGAAAGATTAGTCTAAGCCATGGGAGTAGACTTGAACTAACACACTTTCTCCTACCATTTGATGGTCATCGGAGTCTAAATAGAATTAAAAATCATCTTGAACCTCATTGGAATATAGTAAGAATTCCATGAGATTTCTTAATGAAGAGGTCCAAGTCATGAATTAAGACTTGAATCTCACTTATTATATGTAAGTTAAGACTATAATTCATTCTAATCTCCATATAGATCATAAGATCATAGGAAATTAAGAAATCAAACTCAAGAGGATCCAATGAGATATTAAAGATCTCATGGATCTCAAAAGGAAAATAAAGACAAAGAGAAATAGAATCAAAATTTACTTAGAGAAACTTAAGAACACAAATCCTTCAAAATTGATTTTATTTTAAACCCAAGGCATCAATTAGATCCAAATCAATGAAGCAATATGAGATTCAATCACAAGTTCTAAGTGGTGTGTGATGAAATGAGGTAAGAAGAGAGGTTTTGAAAATGTGTAAAGTTCCTAGAGCTATGAACTTGTGATTGAATGACTAAAACCTATCAAGTGATTGAGAGGTTACCTCTAAAAACCTCAAGGGATTCTTCAACTTCTTGTGAAGACCTTCCAAGATTTCCAAAATTTTGTTCAAAGCTCTTCAAATTCTTCAAGCTTCTTCAAGAAATTCTTCTTCTCTCTCTCTCTCTCTCTCTAAAAATCTATATGATTCTTGTGTGTATGTATATCTTGATTTTCAAGTTCAAGTCCCCCAAAATGAAGAGGAAAGTTTGTTTATATAGACCATTAATCCAGGGATAGATGGGTAAATTCGGGTGGAGACCCATGTGCAAAGATTTCTTCTAGAACATGTGAGAAAAGCAGTCTGTTACAGCCAGCGGCACTCGATGGGTGCCGGCGGCACTCACTGAATGCCGGGCGGCACTCACTGAGTGCCGGGCGGCAAACAGAGAGTGCCGGCGCGGCACTCAGTGAGTGCCGCCGCGTTTTCCGCGTGCCGGGGCTAACTGATTTTTGTCCCTCTTTTTGATTTTTCAAAAAATATGTTGGGGTAAACACAATTTTTTTATTTTATGTATGTATATATTTGTATTAAGATCCCCCATGTGCATGGTATCAACCATGTGCATGGTATACATCTAAATATACTACTCTTTTTGTATTTTCTCCTTTTTCCAAGATTTTTTATTTATTTTGTTCTTCTATTTCTTTCAAAAGAACTTCTCTCTCTTTTTTTTTTATCCTCTTAAAAACTGGTTCCCAGACTGTGTTTCTCACACGTTCTTCATTGTTCGAGTTTCTCCCGAATACCCAAACTCTCTCTTTTTTTTTTCTTTTTATATTTTCTATTTTTTTAATTTTGAAATTTGTCTTGAAGAATCAATTGAAGATTTTGAATTTCCTGGAAAATCTTCGAATGTAACCGGCCATTGTCATCATCGGTCTTTTGAGAGGTAACCAATCCCTGGATTTGACGTTTGGTCAAAATCGGGGTGTCTACAGTTTGCCCCTCTTTGACAGAGCTTGTGAAGCAACGCGTATCACAAATGAATGTCAAAGCCTGTGTGAAAACAAGCCTTTGACCAAATAGTCGAATCCAGGTAAAAACAAAAGTACGTTGCAAAATCGGGTGCGCAGATGGCCAAATGCTGGTCGTGCTCAAAGATGAGCTGCCTACGTATCCCAACGGGAATCAGACCAGGACGTAGTTCGGGTAAGGGACAACACATAACTGCAAATAATCACACGGATGAATGCACCTATCTTATCGTGATGCACATGTTCAATGGTTGTCTGCCCCATGCTCCCAAGTTCCTATTATCAGAAATGCACCCTATACGTTTGAATTATCCTATTATGATACCGTCCTACTCTAGGAACATCGTAAATGACATACACGCATACTCTCTAAAAATCATCCGATCGGCTAAGCCGAATCAGGTAGCACGCAGAAAGATTGAGCAGCTCTATGCTCCAAATCTCTAAAAATCATCTGACCGGCTAAGCCAAATCAGGTAGCACGTAGAAAGATTGAGCAGCTCTATGCTCAAAATCTCTAAAATCATCCGATCGGCTAAGCCGAATCAGGTAGCACGCAGAAAGATTGAGCAGCTCTATGCTCAAAATCTCTAAAATCATCCGATCGGCTAAGCCGAATCAGGTAGCACGCAGAAAGATTGAGCAGCTCTATGCTCAAAATCTCTAAAATCATCCGATCGGCTAAGCCGAATCAGGTAGCACGCAGAAAGATTGAGCAGCTCTATGCTCAAAATCTCTAAAATCATCCGATCGGCTAAGCCGAATCAGGTAGCACGCAGAAAGATTGAGCAGCTCTATGCTCAAAATCTCTAAAATCATCCGATCGGCTAAGCCGAATCAGGTAGCACGCAGAAAGATTGAGCAGCTCTATGCTCAAAATCTCTAAAATCATCCGATCGGCTAAGCCGAATCAGGTAGCACGCAGAAAGATTGAGCAGCTCTATGCTCAAAATCTCTAAAATCATCCGATCGGCTAAGCCGAATCAGGTAGCACGCAGAAAGATTGAGCAGCTCTATGCTCAAAATCTCTAAAATCATCCGATCGGCTAAGCCGAATCAGGTAGCACGCAGAAAGATTGAGCAGCTCTATGCTCAAAATCTCTAAAATTATCCGATCGGCTAAGCCGAATCAGGTAGCACGCAGAAAGATTGAGCAGCTCTATGCTCAAAATCTCTAAAATCATCCGATCGGCTAAGCCGAATCAGGTAGCACGCAGAAAGATTGAGCAGCTCTATGCTCAAAATCTCTAAAATCATCCGATCGGCTAAGCCGAATCGGGTAGCACGCAGAAAGATTGAGCAGCTCTATGCTCAAAATCTCTAAAATCATCCGATCGGCTAAGCCGAATCAGGTAGCACGCAGAAAGATTGAGCAGCTCTATGCTCAAAATCAATCAAAATTATCTGATCAGCGCAGATTCACTTTGCGAAAACCAAAGATGCAAATGTGTCATTTTTTATGCAAAGTCAAACTTGACCCTTATTTTTCCCTCTTCGGATTTACTCTCTTTTTCAAGGGTTATTTTCAAATTTTCCTAAATCCGGAAGCATTTGGATTCATATTCGCTTTTAATTTCCGAAATCGAAGATCAATCATATTAACGTCGGCTGAAATTTTTTTCCTAACCTGGAGTCGAACCAAATCAATTTTCAAAGTTCCAGAATCAAACAAGACTCTCATATCAAATCAAATTCCAAAGAGTTGAAACCAATTAGGCTCAATTCAAATATATTTTCAAGGAATCAGAGCCTAATCAGGCTCAAGTCAAATCAACTTCAAAGTTCCGGAGCCGATCGGGCTCAAACCAAATCAAATTTCCAAGAATCAGAGCCAATCAGGCTCAATTCGAATCAATTTTCAAAGAATCAGAGCTAATCAGGCTCAATTCGAATCAATTTTCTAAGAATTGGAGCCAATCAGACTCAAATTAAACCAACTTTCAAAGAGTCAAAGCCAAGCAGGCTCAGTTCAAATATATTTTCAAGGAATCAGGGCCAATCAGGCTCAAATCAAATCTATTTTTAAAGAATCGGAGCCAATCGGGCTCAAAGCAAATCAATTTTTAAAGAATCAGAGCCAATCAGGCTCAAATCGAATCAATTTTCAAAGAATTGGAGCCAATCAAGCTCATATTAAACCAACTTTCAAAGAGTCAAAGCCAAGCAGGCTCAGTTCAAATATATTTTCAAGGAATCAGAGCCAATCAGGCTCAAATCAAATCTATTTTTAAAGAATCGGAGCCAATCGGGCTCAAAGCAAATCAATTTTTAAAGAATCAGAGCCAATCAGGCTCAAATCGAATCAATTTTCAAAGAATTGGAGCCAATCAGGCTTAAGTCAAATCCGGTTTCAAAGTTCGGAGTCAATTAGACTTCGGTTGAATACATGCTTCCGCAAATCCCAGAATCAATCAGACTCTTAATCAGATTAAACTTCAAACTTACTCCAATTTATTTAATTTTCCAAAATCAAAGTTAATCAGGTTCTAATTTAACAAATTTCCAAAGAGTCGGAGCCAATCAAGCTCGAACCAAATCAATTTCCAAAATTTCGGAGTCATTCAAACTTGAAATCAACTCATCTTCTCAAAATCGGAGCCTTTCAGACTCGAGTCAATTCATTCTTCTAAAACCAGGAGTCAATCAGACTCAAATCAGCTTATTTTCCAAAATTTGGAGTCAATTAGACTTCAATCAAATTCAAATTCAGAGTAATCCGGAGTCGAATGAACTCAACTTATTATAATCAGGAGTCAATTAGACCCCAAGCAAGTCAATCTTCATAGAAATCTGGGGTCGATTAGACTTTATCAGCTTATTTATTGCAATTGGGTATTCCTTGACAAAATTTTCAACAAGTATGGGCTTTTTCCTACTTATAAAAGGGCTTTAAAACTCATCTTTCAAACCTCGGGGGTTCTTTTGAAACGAGGGAAATTTATAAGGACATGGGAGCAAAATTCGGGGGTCCTTATGTAAATAGTGAAAATTAGGGGTAAAAAGGCCACCTGTCATGCGCGGCGGCACTCGGTGAAGGGAACCGGCACTCACTGAGTGCCGGCCGGCACTCTACCAAATGCCGGGCGGTATTCAGCGAGTGCCGGAGCCTTTTTGCCGAGTGCCGGTTTGAGCAGCAGTTTGCTTAAAACTTGATTTCTTCTTCTCCCTCTTTCATTCTCTCCTCCCTCCTCTCTCGGATTTCTTCTTCAAAATCTCATCTTTTCTTGATTCTTGCTTCAATAATCACTCACAATCAAGGTATGTTCATAAAGATTACATCTTTGCTTTAAACATTATGTTTGAAATCATATTTGTTCATGTTATTTGATTTCTCTCCTTCAAGATTTCTCATATGAACATTAATTTCTCCCCTTTGCTTGTTTTTGTTTGTAGATTCCCCAATGGCTAGTGGTTCAGGGTCTTATGGTCCCCCCAAGAAGAAGTACAAACCCAATCCGGTCCACAATTCCTCGTTCTTACTTGCCGACCCCGGGGCACATCTCTCAGCACGGGCTTTCAATCGATCGGTATACTTCTAAGACCCCCCCTTTTATGCTCATGATGAGATAATGCAATGTAATGTATGAAGAAAAAATGCATGTATGAACGCCTCCCTTTTTGTGCCCATAGAGCATATGATGATCAATGCATGTATGAATGCATATTTGAACATTCACCCTATTCGCCAATCCCCTCTTTCTTGATTTCTTTGTCATGATTAGGATTCAATGCTTGGTGTTGCGCTCCTTCCCTTTTTATTGTCCTCAGTTAGACACATTGATTTCATTATTCTGTTTATTCATTGCTAATGGGTGGTTGTGCTAACCCGGATGAATTTTGCGTATGCTCAATAATTTCGAATGAATCTATAATCCAATTATTGCTTACGACCCACAAACATTTTGTGTTTAGACTTCAAAAGAGACTCTCTTTTTTATTTTAAATCAACGAGTCGCTTGGACTCTCAAACAAAGAATTTTATTTTCAAATCAACGAGTCGCTTAGACTCCAAAGAAAGAATTTCATTATTTTTCGAATCAACGAGTCGCTTAGACTCTCAAAGAATTTCATTATTTTTCAAATCGACGAGTCGCTTGGACTCTCAAAGAATTTTTATTTTCAAATCAACGAGTCGCTTAGACTCTCAAAGAATTTCATTATTTTTCAAATCGACGAGTCGCTTGGACTCTCAACGAATTTTTATTTTCAAATCAACGAGTCGCTTAGACTTTCAAAGAATTGAATTTTATTATTTTTCAAATCAACGAGTCGCTTAGACTCTCAAAGAATTTCATTATTTTTCAAATCGACGAGTCGCTTGGACTCTCAAAGAATTTTTTATTTTCAAATCAACGAGTCGCTTAGACTCCAAAGAAAGAATTTCATTTTATTATTCCCTCCCTTTCTTATTTTATTTTCTT
Source organism: Hydrangea macrophylla (assembly GCA_033977485.1). Classification (NCBI taxonomy): domain Eukaryota; kingdom Viridiplantae; phylum Streptophyta; class Magnoliopsida; order Cornales; family Hydrangeaceae; genus Hydrangea; species Hydrangea macrophylla. The sequence continues at coordinate 82,896,271 of CM066991.1, read as the reverse complement.
CTTCTTTGTTTTGCAGACTCCAGAATTCGTCCTCAAGGGACACGGGAGTATGGCCCACGGCCGAAGGTGGTACGTGGAGCTCCCTGATGATGTAAGAACCATGGTCAATAATGCTGGATTTGGGCTCTTTGCCTTACTCCTGGAGAAGAGTACAAATGACCGGACCCATATTCAAGCCTTGGCGGAAAGGTGGTGGGACACGACAAACACATTTCATATGCCTTTTGGGGAGATGACGATGACTCCCCTAGACTTTGCCATGATCACTGGCGTCCCATTTGGTGGCCTCCCTATAGCTCGCTATGACGATCTTCAGAACCGTCATGAAGAAATTATTGACTTGCTCGGGGCTCATCCAGGGGATTTCATAGTTCCTGCGAAGTGGTTCCTAGATACCTTCAGGGGTCAAGCTTTCACTGACGATCAAATGGCCAGGGCCTTTATCATGTATGTATTGGGTTGCTCACTGATGAGCACAAAGGGTGACACAATCAATCTTGGGTATTTGGCTTCTCTCACAGACATCGGTCGCATTTCTCAATACAACTGGGGAGGAGCGGGGTTGGCCACCCTCTACAATCATATGAGTGAGGTTTCTAGGAGAAATTCCCCCTCTACGGGCGGGTACTGGAGAGCTTGGGAGGTAAAGCTTCAACTCTATCATTCACTTAATCATTCATTTCATCCTTATTCCTTTTATTGCATTCATTTCTTCTAATTTTGAAAACTGAATTTGCCTTTTTATTTTGCCTTGCAGATATGGTCGCATGAATACCTTCGGATGAGAGCTCCCAGTACCCGAGATAATGAGGCCGCTATTATGCCTCAGGGCTTGAAGTGGAGGAAAGAGGCAACGGGCCGAAAAGTCGGGGCTCATGATTTTGTTGGTTACAGGAACCTTCTCATTAATTTGCGTGAGATTCATGTGACATGGAACCCGTGGGCGGCGGCCCTCCCAGAGGCAGGTGAAGCGATTCAAGCGGCAGTGGCCTATGCGAGGTTGAGGATTCTAATGGTGGGCGAAGCGTGCCGGGAGTGGTACCTTGGTGAAAGGGTGACTAGGCAGTCTATTGCTGCCCCAGATTTTTATGTGCCGTGGGCTCCTCCAGCTACTATGAGGAGCACGGAAACCCTGGATCATGATGACCTGGTGGCTGCCTTAGACGGGGAAAACATTGCAAATCTTCTGGACGGTCCAGATGGTTATGCGGCTTTTAGATTGAATTCTCTTATGCACAATTTTCCCCTTATGGATGTCGTCCGGGTAACCACACTTTTATTCACATATATATTTCTTCTTATTTCCGCTTTCCATTCCTTTTCAATCTTTTAAGTAATAAAAAAAAACTCTTATTCGCAGCCCGTTCCTGGGGTCGCCGAACCCCCAGCCCTTCCACAGTGGAATTGGAGCGTTCCCATGGTCGACATGGGTCAAGAGACCATGTATCAGTTGACCCCTTATACCCAGAATGTTCCCACTATCCCTCTGCAATATGATACAGTCCCCCGGGATTATGCTGAAGAGGGTTTGTCCTATGCGCACACCGTCCAGCACTGGGTTCATGGACGTGAATGGAGGGTAAAATCCTCCTCTGCTTTGAACAACCACCATTATTATAAAATTCAACAGATTTTATTTTATTCATAAGAAAGAATTCAGATGATCACTTTTATTCTAATAACTGCATTCTAATTCTCTCCCCTTTTCCTCTTTTCTTAGGCTGATGGAGCGAGGACCAACGCCGATCTTCAGGCTAGAGCTATGGTATTACATTCCCTTTCTTTTCCTTTCTCTCTCTTTTTTTTTATTTATTATTTTTCTTATATTTCTCTTCTCTTTTTTTTTTTTTTTTTAGGAAGCTGAGATGGCGGCTCTGAGGAGACAAATCCAGGAGTTCCAATTGAGCCAAGGCGGCGGTTATCAGGGGGGTGCTGGCGGTAGTGGTCAAGGCGGTGGCTACCAAGGAGGTGACGGAGATGGGGGCGATGGCGGAGATGGAGGCGACGGCGGAGATGGGGGTGATGGCGGAGCTGGGAGAGGTCAGACAGCTCAGCAAACGCCCAGAAGGAATCCTCGTCGTAGACGAGGATAGCTTTATCTCCTTTATGTTTATATTATGTCCCTGCGAGGACGAAAGAATTTCGAATTCTCTTTAAATTATTTAGGTGAATTAGCAGTACTCATGCATGGTGGCCTGCGTGCCCATTTTGAATTTGTTTATATTCATGCTTGATTGCTTCCCCGGCTCAGTTCTGGAATCTTATTTCCTTTGCTTTATTTAGATCATGAATACCTTCTCTTGGCTTTATTTTGATGAATGGTGCAAACAATGGTGCTTAAAATGGTGATTGGCACCATTTTTATTCAAATTCTGTGCAGGTTTTGGGCTGATTAGAGTTACAAAATGACCCACATGCCTTTTAAACCTGGGCCGGCACTCAGTGAGGCTGGGCGGCACTCAGTGAATGCCGTGCGGCATTCGGTAACTGCCGGCCGGCACTCAGTGAGTGCCGCCGCTTTTTCATCGAGTGCCGGTCAGGCCCCTTTTCTATATAAGCTGCCATTTTGCCCGTTCCTATGTTCATTCGGGATTTCTAGAGCCATTTTGCCTTCTTTGCACTCAAACTTTTCCTTCCATATTCTTCACCTTCCCTCATGGCCCTCATCAGTTCTGATACTCTATATCCATGGATGGATTCCCTCTCTAGTATCGATCGACTCAATTTTGAGTCTCACAGACTGACTGATCTATTCGCATTTCGCCACATAGCTCTGGATGAGGACTTTCTTCGAGCAGCTATCATGTGTTGGGACCCTTCCCTTCACGTCTTTCGGTTTGGTCATGAGGAGGTCTGTCCTCTCTTTGAGGAGTTTAGCTCTATCCTTCACACTGATCCGTATGCTGATTTGATTATTCCACAGATCCAGGCAGGATATATTCAGGATTTATCGGCCCTTCTCGGCATCTCTCGGAGTGCTGCCAGCTCCTTTGTTCGTGATCGTCACATTGATTTTGACCGCCTCTCCTCCACTTATGCACCCATCGGTGATCCTGACGACGGGGGGTATCAGGTTATTAGGCGGAATGCCCTTTCTTTGGCGATGCTTTCCCACTTTTTATTTCAGTCTTCTACTGACATTCTGATTCCAGTCGTATGCGGCCTCCGAGAGATGCGGAGCGCCGTTATGCTCATTCTGGGGGAGACTTTGCTAGGCCTGGATCATGCACATACTGCCGGATCGATGCTGCTCTCGGGGTCACCCCACGTCCTACAGATTTGGCTCTTCGAGCGCTTGGGCTTCTTTGCTCACCTTCCCCTCGGGAGGCTGCTCCCTTATGATCGCATGGGTGTCCATTACCCCTCCCGTACGGTTTCCAGCTGGCTAGCTTGGTTTCGAGGCTTGAGTTATGAGGATGTCTGCTGGATATGCCCCCGATGGTCTTATTGCTCCGTCGCGGTACGACTTCCTGGGCGCGCTGGGATTTGGTTGACTGGCCTGCGAGTCACCACCTTTTACATTCCCAGCCGGGTAGCCCGTCAGTTCGGCTTGCTCCAGGATATCCCCGATGTTATTACTGCTGATTTCTCGAGGAGCTCTGTTCTACGTCCTTCGACCGTGAGGATATTCGCAGAGGCTTGGCATGATAGGGTATCCGCTCCCTTTCGGAGGATTCCAGCTTTAGTTGTTCCGACCGCAGAGTATTTGCTTGAGATTCAGTCTCTGGTCAGGGGATAGCTTCCAGATAGACAAAGTGGACGAAACAAGATTTTAAAAGTTTTGACAAATTCTGCTTAGCTTTGCTATGTTTATTTCCTGTGATGCATTTCCTTTTCCTTTTCCTTTTTATTTGTGTTTTGAAAATGACCTAATCATGAGGAATCAAAGTTAGCACTTCTTTAATTTCTCTGTGTTATGATCAGTTTTCCCTTCAATGTCTCCTTCAGCTTTTATTACTCTTTCATGATTCTTGCTTAGTTTTAATCTCTCTATATAATGAATTCTTGCTTGTTTCCACATGATGCACATTTTGATAGCCAGTAGATCCAGAAATGGGTTTAAGCTTTGTCTGGGTTCATCGGTCCTAGCAAACGAAGTTTGTCCCTGGTTTTGTGATTTAGATGTGGTTCTTGGGCAAACGCAAGTTTGCCCCTAGTTTGGTATGGTGAAAGCTTGGGACTCTTAGGATTTGGACCGAGGGCCTTGTGGGCCCGCCTACTTATCCCCGAACGGGTATCAGGTCCGCAATAGTTCAGCTAAGGCTAAAAAGAATACACATACATCTTTTTTATTTCGTGACCGAACCGAGCAGGTTGCCTACGTATCCCCTATCGGGAATCAGGTCAAGCGTAGTTCATCGATTCTGGAAGTTTTGAAAGGCAAGGTTTCAAGCAAAGTATTTTTTGAGGCGATCGAGGTTGATTGGTTGTTTAAACTCAACTCCATCTAGGTCCATGAGATAGGCAGCTCCCCCGGAGAGGAGTGTCTTGATGATATATGGTCCGACCCAGTTGGGTTTGAATTTTCCTCGTGGATCATAAACAGGCGCTTTAAGTTCTTTGAGGACCAGGTCACCCTCAGCAAGCTTCCTTGGGCGAACCTTTTTGAAAGCACGAGCTATCCTTTTCTGATATCCCCGGGTATGGTTTACAGCAGCCAACCTCTTCTCATCAAATAACATCAATTCCTCATATCTCCCCCGCAACCATTCTAATTCACTTACTTCGCATTCTGCCAAAACCCTTAGAGATGGTATTTCAACTTCCACTGGTAGAACAGCCTCCATCCCATAGACCAATGAGTATGGCGTAGCCCCGGTTGAGGTTCTCACGGAAGTTCGATATCCCCACAAAGCGAAAGGTAGTTTTTCGTGCCAATCTCTATATGTATCCGTCATTTTCCCCAGAATGGCTTTTACATTTTTGTTTGCTGCCTCTACTGCTCCATTTGTTTGTGGTCTGTATGGTGAGGACTGGTGGTGGGTGATCCTATACTTCTCTAAAAATGGGATAACCTCTCCCTGAAAATGACTCCCATGGTCAGAAATAAGCTCATTTGGTACCCCGTATCTGCAGATTATATTTTTCTGGATAAAATTCACCACATCTTTTGCCTTCAAAGTTGCGTATGATGCCTCTTCTACCCATTTGGTAAAATAGTCTATCGCCACAATTATGTACCGGTGCCCATTTGAAGCTTTTGGAATTACTTCCCCGATGATATCAATACCCCACACAGAGAACGGCCAAGGGGTGGTCATGCTATAGAGTTGGGAAGGCGGGGTATGCATCAAATTTGCATGAATCTGACATTTATGGCATCTCCTAACATACTCACAGCAATCCTTATCTAAGGTCGTCCAATAGTATCCCTGCCGAATTATCTTTTTGGCCAACATGTGTCCGCTCATGTGGGGCCCACAGACTCCTTCATGTACCTCTTCCATCATTTTCCTCGCTTCCCTTCCATATAGACATTCTAAATTATAACCGGTGTAGGACTTCTTCCACAACTTTCCCGCACAGATTACAAATTGGGCTGAAAATCTACGAATTGCTTTCTTATCCTTCTCTGAAGCTCCTCCGGGATATTCTCCTTTTTCAACAAAGTTCCAAACATCTATATACCATGGTATCTCATCCTCTCTCTCTTCTTCAATGGCGGCGATTGTTTCATACGAAGGTCGGGTTCTTACTTCTATAGACAAAGTAATCATGGAGACTCTTACAGGAATGTGGATCATTGAGGCTAAGGTTGCTAAGGAATCTGCCAATTGGTTCTCCTCACGGGGAAGGTAATAGAACGAAATTCTTTTGAATTGCATCTTCAGACTCTCTAGGTATTCATGGTAAGGTCTCAACTTCTCATGCTTAATTCTCCAGTCACCCCTCACTTGTGATATTATCAGATTAGAATCCCCGAAAACATCAATCTTTTCCACTCCCAAAGCCAAGGCTGCTTCTATCCCAATTATACAGGCTTCATACTCTGCTGTGTTATTAGTTGAATTATACTTGAGCTTAACGGCCAATGGAGTGGGGGCTCCGCTAGGTGATATGAGGATAATTCTTACCCCGTACCCTATTTGATTAGCTGCTCCATCGAAGTACATTTTCCAAAGGCTCTCTTTTATTTCCATTACTTCTTCATCTGGGAACTTAAATTCCCCCTTCTCTTCGGACTCTATGGCGAGGTCAGCTAAATACTCGGCGACGGCTCTCCCCTTGACAGATTTGGAAGTGACATATCTAATGTCGAATTCAGCCAGCATCATGGTCCAACGGGATATCCTACTGGTTAGGGCAGGTTTTTCAAAAAGGTATTTGAGTGGGTCCATTCGGGATATCATGGTGATAGGAAAGGCTAACATGTAATGCCTAAGGCGACGGGTACACCACACCAGGGCCCAACAAGCTTTCTCTAATGGTGAATAGTTCAACTCATATCCGGTCATCCTCTTACTCAGGTAGTATATGGCTTTTTCCACACGCCCCTCTTCCTCTTCCTGGGCCAGCATGCACCCCATGGAGTTCTCAGTTATGGATAGGTATAGCAATAAAGGTTTCCCAGGCTTAGGGGGTGATAGAACAGGTGGGTTTTGAAGGTAGATTTTGATCTTTTCAAAGGCTTTTTGGCATTGGCTATCCCATTCGAATTTCTCCCCTTTTCTCAACAATTTAAACAATGGGTCACAGGTCATGGTGAGTTTGGATATGAAGCGGCTGATGAACTGTATTCTTCCTAGGAACCCTCTCAACTCCTTTTCGTTCTTTGGTGGTGACATTTCGGTTATGGCTTGAATCTTGGTAGGATCTACCTCAATTCCTCTCTGGGTGATTAGAAATCCCAGTAATTTTCCAGTGGTGACCCCAAAGGTGCATTTTTGTGGATTTAGCCTCATCCCAAACTTTCTTAGCCTTTCAAAAAATTTTCTTAATGCCTCCAAATGCCCTCCTCTTTCCTTAGATTTTACTATCATGTCATCCACATATACTTCCACTTCTTTATGAATCATATCATGTAATAACGTGGTGGCAGCTCTCTGGTAGGTTGCACCTGCATTCTTAAGTCCAAATGGCATGACTCTATAACAATAGGTCCCCCAAGGTGTGATGAAAGTTGTTTTCTCTCTATCCTCTGGTGACATTAAGATCTGGTTGTACCCCGAAAATCCATCCATGAAAGATAGAAGTTCATGCCCTGCAGTATTATCTACTAATACATCGATGTGGGGTAAAGGGAAATCGTCCTTAGGGCTGGCTTTGTTCAGATCTCGGAAATCTACGCAAACCCTAACACGACCATCCTTTTTAGGAACTGGCACAATATTGGCGACCCAATCAGGATACTCGGTGACAATCAAGAATCCAGCTCTCAATTGCTTTTCAACCTCCTCTTTCACTTTAAGCGCCCATTCAGGCCTCATTCGCCTCAATTTTTGTTTTACGGGTTTTGAATTTGGGAAAAGGGGAATATGGTTGGACAATTTCTGGATCAATTCCTGGCATATCATCATAGGACCATGCAAAGACATCTTTGAATTCTTTTAATAGATTGATTAATTCTTCGCTTTCCTCATTGTTAAGTGTGGAGCCAATAGAAACATTTTGTGGATTACCTTCATTTCCCAGATTAATGGTTAAAGTGCTTTCCATGATTTTGCATGCAGGTTCATTTTCTTTTTCAATTAATTTTTGCAATTCATGAGGTATTTCATCATTTTCATCACATGCATCGCAGTTATTATTATGCACAGTCAAGTAAGCAGAATTAGTCACATTCTCATTAACTTTCTTGGGAGCAATTACAACAGACATAGAAATGGAAAGACGCCTCATTTGGGCTAATACAGACTCTGGGTGAGGGGGAAACCTATCACTAGACTCGAAGACCCACTCTTTCTTGCTTTCCCCTCCTATATCAGCAATGAAATGATCTTCCCGTTCCTCTTCCTGAGTTATCTCCTCCATTTCCACTTCTTCTGGTTTCTCTTTGTACTCTGGTTTCTCCTTTTCCTTATTCTCCTTGCTGTCTTCTTCATCCCGGCTTTTCTTACCTTCATTCTTGATCTCTGCAGAGCTCCCCTTTTCAGTTCCCCCACTCCTTTCTTCCAGCAGGTTCTTCATTGCCGAGCCGTCCAAAGTACACACCCAGTCTTGAATGATGGCAGTTTTTGCAGGCTGTTGAAGATAAGGGTCCTCGTAATCAGAGTAGTCATGCGCAAAGAAGATCTCGAATCCCGGCTTCATACGCTTTTCTGCTTCATCCAACCATGGCTCTGGAAAACCACAAAACGGAAAATCTTCCCCCTGCTTGACGAAGTACCCATTAAGAGTCTTCAGGTATGGTTCCATCGGTGCATCAGTTGCTTTCTTCTTCTTCTTCAACTCCTCCTTGGTTGGTGAGTATCCTAGCCCATGGGTGTGGGTTTGTGTACTGATATTCGGGAATTCTGATAATCCTTGGTGTTTCTTGCCTAAACCCATCCCTGGGAAGAACCCCATTTTTCTCATGATCCCGGCCACTAGTGGATTGGCGTATTGATCAAAATACAGTGGTAAAAATTCCTTCGGCTTCCCTTCTTCTATGGCGTTAATGAACTCAAACCCACCCAAACTTGCTTCACCTTCTTGCATCTGTACTTCTAAAATTGGGGCACTTGATGAGGCCCCAATCACATTCATCCAGCTATCCCCCAAAAGATCGCATACCTTGTTCTTCCAAATGTATTTAACTTTCTGATGGATGGTTGATGGAATGGCACCCAAGCTATCAAGCCACGGCCTTCCCAAAAGCAGATTAAATGATGCAGGAATGTCAATGATTTGGAATTCTGTTTCCCTTTCACCAGCCCCGACGGAGAGATTCAAAAAGATGATCCCCATCACTGCCCGTAGAGTATTATCATAAGCCCTCACCTTTTGTTCCGATGGTATAAATGTAGATTCATCGAGCCCCATCCTTTTAGCTGTTCGAAAAGGGCATACATTTAATGCAGACCCGTTGTCGACAAGGCAAGCAGGTAGCGAATTTCCTAGACACTCAACGGTGATGTGCAATGGCTTATTGAAAACAGGGCCCCCAGGAGGTAAGTCAGCTTCAGAAAATGATATAGCAAGACTTGGACTTCTACCGATCATGCCGACGAGATCTTCCGGAGTAACATTGATGGAGACATCTGACTGATTGAGAGCATCAAGTACTGCTTGCCTATGGCGCTTGGAAGCGATCAACAACCCCCAAATAGTGATATTTGCTTGTGTCTTCTTCATTTGTCTTAAGACTCTGTCCTCCTCTTCTTCCTCGTTCAGTTTCCCCTTTCCTTTACTTATTTCCTGTTCTGGGTGATCCTCCTCAAGTTCATGTGGTTTAAAATGTCTCCCAGATCGTGTGAGGTGACTGATTCCTTCTCTAACCCAAAGTCCATCCCATGCCTCAGTAACTTCCACACCTTCCTCTTCACTCTCATACCAAATGTCCTCCTTAACTTTATTGTGATTCTGAATATCGTCCTCTTTGTACCAAAGTAAATTATCAGCTTCAGGTGCCCACCAATTTGCGTCACCAGTCTCTTCCATTTCTTTCCCTTTGCCTTCATCTACCAGCCCTTTTAGAGTGCAGATCTGTGAATCCTCCAACATTTGATAAGCTTTTTTCGGACTTCCCAACTTAGTAATCAATGCTGATGGATCAAAAGAGTTCTCCCCATTTCCCAAGTAGTAAATTCTGGGTGGTGGTACGGCATGATGTTCTGGTAGCGGATTCCTGGTAACATTTGGTGGGTTGGTGGGTGGTTCAGATATTATTTTCTTGTCAATCAGATCTTGAATCTCATGTTTTAGTCTTAAACACCGGTCAGTTGAGTGCCCTTGCTCCTGATGGAACTTGCAATATAAATCAGATTTAAAACTCGGAGGTAGTGGATTCGGTCTGGGTCGCGGCTCTAGTAGGCGGAGATGTCCTTTTGCCACCAGCCTATCGAGAGCCGTGGACAAGGATACTCCCAACTCTGAAAACCTCCTTAAAGGCTTATCCCCTCCCCTCTTTGGGTAATTTCTGGTTATATCAAACTTTTTTCTCATGTTCGCTTAGTGCGTTCACGTCCGTAGACCCAGAATGACCCCCCGAATGTCCCCCTCCTGCTCCATAGTTCGGTCGTCTGTACCTGTTCACTGGCTCCTCTTTTTTGATGACCCCTTCCTGTATCGTATCTTCGATCCTGGTTCCTACATCAAACACCTCGGTGAAGGTATTGAGAGATTGGAACCTCATCTTTTCCTGATAGACGGGTTGGAGGTTCTTCATCAGCATTCGGATTTGCTCTTTTTCAGTCGGCCTTTGTATCATCTTAGCAGCCTTTCCCCTCCATCGGCTTAGAAATTCAGCAAAAGATTCTTTGTTACCCTGTCGGGTAGTCTCCAAATCCCTGATAGTAACATCCAGATCTTGGTTGTATTCGTATTGGGCCACAAACGCTTTTACCACTTCTTCCCAATGTCTAGTCTTCCCTGGCTCCAGAGTGAGATACCAAGACAAAGCAGCCCCAGTTAAAGTCTGTTGAAACAAGACTGCCATCATGCCAGTGCTTAGACCACTAGGCTGAAATGCCCCTATACACATTCTGATGTGGCTGCGAGGGTTCCCTGTTCCATCAAACTTATCGAATACAGGCATTTTGAATCCTGCGGGCAATACCTCACAAACTCCCTCATACAACCCTTCTAATTCTAACAAATAGGTGTCAACTCCCTGGGCTTTTCGGACCACCCTTTCCAACTTCTCCATTTTCTCAGTCATTAGCTTGTCTTTCTCAGCCCTTTCCTTTTCTAGTTTTTCCCTTGCTTCAATTCCTTCTGTTTCATCAAACCAATCTTCATCCCTGTGAGGAGGATCATTGCCTGGCTGCTGTCGTGCTAGTGCTTCTATCATGGTCATCATTCTAGTCATTTGACCCGCTTGCTGTTCCACTATTGTTCTTAACTCTGCCATTTCCCTCGCATTTGCCTCTTGTGCCATCTCTTTTCTCACTAATCTTGCAGTAGAATCTCTGTACCAGGCTATGCTCGTAGTTGATTCTATCTTTTTACCTACAACCATATTTGTTTCAATTATTTTAACAACTTTTTCTCCCTTCTTACCATTATTTCTTTCACTTTTATTATTGATTCATATGCTTTTATGAATGATTCATATGCCACACGGATGCAAATGCATGTGTGTGTGTGTGCCTATTCTATATGCAAAATAAAAGAAAATTCTAATCCTAACACATAAGCACATAAAATCCTTATCCATGTTGAGTGTGCTAATTTCTCCTTTCATTGTGATCCTTTTTACCCTTTCAAGATTTTCAAAAAAAAAAAATAAAATAAAATTTTTTTGAAATCCATTTGACAAGTATTTCTCTTGGATGATGGGATCTTTTCAAAATTCCTTTTCTTTGAAAACAACAACATTTCTAAACAAAAGATGATTGAGTTGAAATTTTGCTTTTGGAATTTATTTGAAAATGATTTCTTTAATCTCAAAGATTTCTTGGATTATATTCTTTAACAAAAAAAGTGATTGGATCCAAATTTTGCTTTGGAAAAGCATTACTTTAGTTGGTAAAATTTTTTGGGTTCCAAGAATTTTTAGGTTCTTCCTTCAAATATGGTTGATTTGAAATTTTAATCCAAAAGTGAACTCAAAATTTTTTGAAAGGGCGATTGAATGCCTTGGAATAAAGATACCAGAAATCTATTTGCTTCCAAAAACGTATTTAAAATTCTTTGGGTAGGAGGATCACATGTTTGGATAATCACCGCACTTTTCATAAATTTGGATGCATACAAGGTCAATGATGCTTGGCTAAACATGATACAAGAGATGTAATCTTATAATCAGGATTTGGCTTATTCTTAAATGTCATAGGACATGAAAAGGAATTGCTCAAAAGTGATTAAGAGGTTACACATCTTTTATCAAGCAAGCATCGTCATCATCTCAAATAATCCCTTTCGGGCACACAAAACTCCCTAGCACATAATCCTAATCAAGAATTGATTTCCTAATTTTGAAAGGTTCTATAGAAGCTACTATGCAAAAGGCCGGGTTTTGGTCAAATAAGGGACCCTTGACACACACCCGATAGGATGCTTCATATACCAAATCATGGTACGAGATCAAGGGTGATCACACGGCCCCATGATGGCTTGACCGACCGGGTTGCCCCGAGCCTCCAAGGTCATAGTTCCGTGTAATCGACTGGAGAGACATGCAAGTGCAATGCAACGGGCACACAAAGATTAATTAATTTAATTAAAAGATGCTTTCAAGTCTAATCCTCGAGTGAACCCAAAATCAGAATTCTGGTCTGCGAAACCAGAGATTCTGGGTTCGATCCTCAGCAGAGTCGCCAGATTGTGGATACCGGCATTTGGGCCCACTTTTAAAACATTTTTCAAATTCAAAGAGTCGCCACTTAATTTTTAAAAGGAAAATTAAGAAACCATTTTTAAAAGCAACTGATCTTTTGCGAAACCAAAGATAAACTGGGTCCGGGGATTATGGAATGAAAGGGGAAGGAGCCCGGCGGACTAAAACACCCCCTTTCATCCTATCTCACGATAGGCCTCTACTCAACATCCTTTTTAATCAAATTATTAATCTAAGCATGCCCTCAATTAATACATATATACATATACATCACACAAGCATGTTGGAAATGGTGTAAAATTGCTAACGACAAAATATCATTCATAAGCCACATAATACAAGTAGCAAACAACATGATATGCAATAGAGAACTAGAAAACATACCCGGGATCCGGCCGCGAATATTAAACGTGCAATGCATGCAAGAACAAAATAATCCTAAGAAAGGTCTCTAACACATATATACACATAAGGCAAAACCTAGGCTATGGTGTCGCACATGGAGTCGAAAATCAATATAAATCAACGAATGAAATTAAACTAGAGAAGAGTTGAGGAATTGTACCTCAAATGCGCTACAAAACAAAGGTTAGTACACATGCCTTGGACAAGATATAATATCATAAATAAGTAAATCCTAAGTCATCTCAAATGCGCTACAAAACAAAGGTTAGTACACATGCCTTGGACAAGATATAATATCATAAATAAGTAAATCCTAAGTCATGTTCAATTAGATACATCTTAGACAAGAGATAAGTCCTACTTATGGATATGAATATGTATGAATGAATGTATGAATATGAACAAGGACGGGATATGAATTTATTCACCAATTTGGATCGCTAAACCTCTGGATTTAATCTAAATTATCATTATTCAAAACATGGTTTGGGTCTCAAGACATTAGGAGACCATTTGAGTTAAAATAAATAAGATTAGACAAAAACAGTAGCAGTTTTTTTATGAATTCCAGAGAGCAGACCCGACGTTCAAAAATAGAAATAAAATACTTTCAACGGTTGGCTCTTAATGATTTTTGGATATGTTATGCCTCTGTGAGTCTAGTTTCTAACCCAAAAAGAAAATCAAGGTTTCAACGGTTAGATCTCCGGGAATATGGAAAATACTAGACCTCACTCAGGATTTTACAACTCTCTGTCCAGAGATCTTGTATGATTTTCTACAAATAGTAAAAAAATGAGAAACACTTAGATCTTTTTAGGGTACCTTCCTAACACATTAAGGTACTTATAAAAAATTATTTGAGACCCCAAAAACTTAATTAAGGTTCTGATTTATTAATTTCAAAACAGACTTACTATTCTGAAAGTATTTTAAAACTCTGGACAGATTGTGATTAGCTCACAAAAACCATGATCCAACCCTTCTAATTACAAGATCTTTATAAAACAAAAATCACAGTGGTAAAACGATGTGTTATTGACATTTTCCCGTTGGTTTCATTCGATTCCAACGGTTAGATCTTGAACTAAAAATCTTTGATCAAAAACAGTTTGTAAACTCACTGTTTTCTCTTTGCTAGTTCAACTTTGTTGGTTGACCTCAACTATTAAAAACATGAAGTTGGGGCTCAAACCAAACTATTTCTTCTACCATTTGATGGTCATTGAAGACTAAAAGGCATATATATGCTCATAGATTTAATAAAGTATAGCATGGATTCCACAAGATCCAAAGAACAATAAACTTAAATCCATGGATAAAAGTTTGGATTCAAGTCACTACTCCTACCACTTAATGGTCATTGGAGTTTTAAGACATCTCACACTTATGGATCTTGATGAAGTATTGAAATGAACTTCACAAAACCCTCAAAATAAAGAACTCAAGCCTATGGACCCAAGCTTGAATTCAACTTATCACTCCTACCATTTGATGGTCATTGGAGTTAGAGACATGTTCATATGTAGGTTTTAGACGAAGTATGAAAGAAACTTCTCAAAACCTAAGGGAAAGATTAGTCTAAGCCATGGGAGTAGACTTGAACTAACACACTTTCTCCTACCATTTGATGGTCATCGGAGTCTAAATAGAATTAAAAATCATCTTGAACCTCATTGGAATATAGTAAGAATTCCATGAGATTTCTTAATGAAGAGGTCCAAGTCATGAATTAAGACTTGAATCTCACTTATTATATGTAAGTTAAGACTATAATTCATTCTAATCTCCATATAGATCATAAGATCATAGGAAATTAAGAAATCAAACTCAAGAGGATCCAATGAGATATTAAAGATCTCATGAATCTCAAAAGGAAAATAAAGACAAAGAGAAATAGAATCAAAATTTACTTAGAGAAACTTAAGAACACAAATCCTTCAAAATTGATTTTATTTTAAACCCAAGGCATCAATTAGATCCAAATCAATGAAGCAATATGAGATTCAATCACAAGTTCTAAGTGGTGTGTGATGAAATGAGGTAAGAAGAGAGGTTTTGAAAATGTGTAAAGTTCCTAGAGCTATGAACTTGTGATTGAATGACTAAAACCTATCAAGTGATTGAGAGGTTACCTCTAAAAACCTCAAGGGATTCTTCAACTTCTTGTGAAGACCTTCCAAGATTTCCAAAATTTTGTTCAAAGCTCTTCAAATTCTTCAAGCTTCTTCAAGAAATTCTTCTTCTCTCTCTCTCTCTCTAAAAATCTATATGATTCTTGTGTGTATGTATATCTTGATTTTCAAGTTCAAGTCCCCCAAAATGAAGAGGAAAGTTTGTTTATATAGACCATTAATCCAGGGATAGATGGGTAAATTCGGGTGGAGACCCATGTGCAAAGATTTCTTCTAGAACATGTGAGAAAAGCAGTCTGTTACAGCCAGCGGCACTCGATGGGTGCCGGCGGCACTCACTGAATGCCGGGTGGCACTCACTGAGTGCCGGGCGGCAAACAGAGAGTGCCGGCGCGGCACTCAGTGAGTGCCGCCGCGTTTTCCGCGTGCCGGGGCTAACTGATTTTTGTCCCTCTTTTTGATTTTTCAAAAAATATGTTGGGGTAAACACAATTTTTTTATTTTATGTATGTATATATTTGTATTAAGATCCCCCATGTGCATGGTATCAACCATGTGCATGGTATACATCTAAATATACTACTCTTTTTGTATTTTCTCCTTTTTCCAAGATTTTTTATTTATTTTGTTCTTCTATTTCTTTCAAAAGAACTTCTCTCTCTTTTTTTTTTATCCTCTTAAAAACTGGTTCCCAGACTGTGTTTCTCACACGTTCTTCATTGTTCGAGTTTCTCCCGAATACCCAAACTCTCTCTCTTTTTTTTTTCTTTTTATATTTTCTATTTTTTTAATTTTGAAATTTGTCTTGAAGAATCAATTGAAGATTTTGAATTTCCTGGAAAATCTTCGGATGTAACCGGCCATTGTCATCATCGGTCTTTTGAGAGGTAACCAATCCCTGGATTTGACGTTTGGTCAAAATCGGGGTGTCTACAATCCCAAAATAGAAAGTGTGACAATAATTTTGGGACAGAGAAAGTAATTAATTCTATTAAACAATATAAATGAGTAACGAATAATCATATGTCAAAAAAAAATTACATGCCAAATAAACATTTATCTCAAGCTATTTAGGTTCATGCTTATAGAAGTTACAATTTTTCGTGACCAAGTTACAATATTCGTTGGAGAAGGTTACAATGTTTTCTATCCAGGTTACAATATTTTGTCTCATAGTTACAAGGGTTATTTGGTCATAGACCCATAAAAATTAATTGTTATAGCCAAAAATGCACGCGATTTGGCCAATTTTTATAAAGCCCCTTGCTACTTTCTGAATTTGGTGAAAAGCTCCTCGCTGGAACAGAAATATTGCTAAGGCAATATCATCTGTCAACTTTAAATCCCCACAACTCACTCGCTTTTTAGCCTTTTTGAGTGATTTTTTTTTTTTACTTCATATATTTCTTCGAGAACTACGCAATGCAGTTGAAAATTGTATAAAAGAAAGTAATTTAGAACCAAAACAGATGATATTAGCTGTTTTGACAGATAACATTAATATTGTATGTCAACTTTAAACCACCATAGCTTACTCGTTTTTTCAGCCTTTTTGAGTGGTTTTTTCTTCTTTTTTTTTCTTTTTTTTTTTCTTTTTAATTTTTTTTTATTTCATGTTTTTCTTCGAGATCTACACAATGGAGTTGAAAATTGAATAAAAGAATAAATTTGGAACCTCCTTTTTTTATTTTATCTGTCAGATCATATGATATTATCTGTTTTGACAGATAACATTAATATTATCTGTTAATTTTAAATCACCATTGTTAGCCCCAAGGTTTTATTCCATGGTTTTGATGCTTAACAAACTGTCAAGTTGCATTTTCTAATGGTCTTAAATTAGTTAAGTATGCAGAAATATCATCATAAATCCTTGAATGTCCACATGAGCATGAACAATTTCCACATATAGAGATTTGAAGATATATGCCCAAAGGACTCAAGCTTGATGAAGAGTTAAATGTTTAAGATCTTGGTTCCAACCTTTTTCTAGGACACTATGTATAGCAATTCATGTTTGTGCACATCACTCTTAAGGGCTCAATTAAACTCAAAAAGGAACTAATCTTTTAAATCCAACATTTCCTTCATAATTGCATAAAAACAGTCGACTGCTCTTTCGATTCAGTCCACTGAAGGGATTAGTCGACTGATCAGTCGACGAGGTTGAACAGACTGGTTATCAAACTACAAACCAGTCGATTGCCTTCCCGATGCAGTCGACTGAGCCTATTGTATTTCTAATTTTTTTTTGAACCTCAGTTGACTGTCCTGTGCAACCCAGTCGACTGAGCGACTGCGAAAAACACAGTAACGGCTAGTTAACTTCATTAATGAAGCATTTAATGCTCCCAACAACTTCCAACGGTTGAATCTCTTAGGGATGCTATAAATACATGTTCTTGAACTTCATTAATTCTTCTTGATCAAACATTTGAACAGATTTTATAACATCTTCATTTATTGAGCCTAGTTTGGTGAGATCATAAAATACCATTGCTCTAGTCTTCAATTGTATATCTTGAGAGCATTCATTGTGAGCCTAAATCTGTATCTATTTACTTTATTGAGAGAGTTTCTTTTCGTGTAACAATTCCATTCAAAAGAAAGTTGTATTGAGGGTTGATGTAACCCTTGTCCAAGTGAAGAGGTGATTCTTCAATTGGAAGAGATTGTAAGGGTTTGATCTTCACCAAAAGAAGATTGAGATAGTGAAATCCTCAAGAGGTGTTCTTGAGGGGTGGAAGTAGGCCGCGGGGTGCGATTGCCGAACCACTTGAAAAATTGGTTTGCTTGTATCTCTTCCTTTATCTCTTTACATTTGTGTTTGAGATATTGTTTAATTTGCAATTAAGTTTTAAAAGTTTAATTTTCACTAAAACCTTATTCACCCCCCTCTAAGGTTTCCATATTTGGGCCAACAACCATAACTCACTCGTTTTTTTAAAGCATTTTTGCGTGATTTTTTTTTCCATTTCATGTATTTTTTTGAGATCTGCGCAATGAAGTTGGAAATTGCAAGAGAAAGTAATTTGGAACCTCATTTTTTGATTTTATCTGTCAAAACATATGATATTATCTGTTTTGATAGTTAATATATATTAAGTTAAATAATCATAATTTTTTTTAAACCTTTTGAGATGATTTGTTTTTTGGTATTTCATGTATTTCTTCTAGATCTACGCAATGGGCATGGAAATTTAACAAAAGAAGATACGTTGCAACATGATTTTGAGATTTTATCTGTCTAACAGATAATATTATCTGTCTTATCTCTCTACAGATAGATAATATTACTGTTTATATTAACGGCGATAACTTTTTAAATTCTTGGGCTTTTGGGTAATTTTTTTATCCCCTGTTTTTTTTTTTCCGAGATCCATGCACCTATAGTGCCAATTTTATGAAAGGAACATGTTTTTGTTATTAAAAAAAAACACAAATTTTCATATTTGCTTAATTTTTAGTATTTTTCCTCCAGTATTTCATGGTCAATGTTGATATCGGTTGATAGATCTCATTTTGTTGATTCCAAAACATCTAATTTTACGGAAAACAGACTTGTAGACCTAGAAAGTTGAAGTTTGGTTAGGCATAAAAATGACTTAATGAGTTAAAGAAAAGTAGCATAAGTTTTAACTTGAAAGGATTTTATTTGAGGGGAACTATGGCTGAAGCCCCATAGTTACACTATTTTATTACCAGGTTACAAAGTGTGTGGCTGAGAAGGGTTACTTGTTTGACCAGTTTTAGAGTGGTTTTGTACAAAGCCACTAAGAAAATTAATCCTATGATTAATAGTTTTTTTCTCCCTTAATTTTTTCATCTAATGGTTGAGGGACTTTCTCTCTCGTGCATGTTTCATGCTTGCATACCACTACGCGAGCATAGAAGGACCCCCAAATAACATGTTCTCCGTGTATGAAATGACGGTAAATCTATCAATAACATTTTTTTTCAGTTTAAAAATGGACTTAATGCCAAACAATTCAAAACTCATGTCCTTATTACTTGAAAAAAAAAAAGGCTAAACTATTCCCATATTACAGTCGTTATTAGGGACTTTTAATTAATTCTCCTATATTAGTTAGATGTAACTTTGTGTATAGATATTCTTCCAGTTGCCTAAATCGGGAACATCCAAATTACAAAACACTTTTCATGTTTGATCATATGCTTACGCATCTTTTGTTGTATCATTCGTTTATTTTTCCAATATCATTGGAATTTTTGTGTTGGATTAAAGTTAAGTTTTGGCCAATTTTAGGGTCAAATAAAAATGGGACCCACTTAGAGTTTAAGTTGAGTCCTTGTGGATTTGTGTTCTCCTCCATGAGGAGATGAAGTTTGGATGTACACTAATCCAAAACTATTGATGAGTGAATGAGAAATTAATGCTTTAAGGTTGCCCCTTACAAGAAGTTGTTGAAATGAAAAAGGTTCATAACTTGCCTTGTCCCACATAAGAAAAATATAAGTAGTCTTTAGTGTATTTATAAGGCTACTTCATGTTTTGGGTTTGGGCCCCAAGGGGTACCCAGTTTTATGGAAGGGGGAGGACCTAAGGCCTTTTGGGTTTACTCCACACGCCTGCGCGCCGCCGTCCGGGCGAGTTGGGTCGTGGGTGTCGGTGCGGTCCGCGAAAAATATTTCTTTTTGGACCCCAGAACTTTCCAGAGTTGCAAAAGACCTCTGGAATTTCTTCACACTTAACATGTGACAGAAATTGAAAGGTCTAAGAGTTTCAGAACTCTAAAAGATTGTTCTTACAACCTTTGGAATTTCTGAACTGATTTGGATTAATCCACATATATCAATCCACTCTCTCCTCTGTCTATACATATTGAGTTCTTCTTCATTTGGAGACACACACAGAAATACAAAGTTTTTCTTCTCCATATCTTCCTTCCTTGGTTTCCTGAGAGAGAGCACGAAGCATAGAAGTTTGCCAGAGCAGTTGTACACTGTGCTAGTACTACTGTTGGAAGCCGATGTATCCTGGGAGACAGACACCAATGATTTCCTCAAGCACATCCGGTGATTGGTTCGATACCTGTGAAGGTTCCTTCAGTCCAGGTTCCTGTGAACCACAGGGAGAAACCCGAGAAATTCCAAGGCGTGGATTTCAAGAGGTGGCAGCAAAAGATGTTGTTCTACCTTACAACCTTGAAACTTGCGAGGTTCTTGAAGGAGGATGCCCCTGTTCCTAACGACAATGAACAAGATCGAGAGGTTGTGCTAGCTATTGGTGCTTGGAAGCACTCGGACTTTTTGTGCCAAAACTATGTCTTGAATGGCTTACACGATACACTCTATAATGTGTATAGTATTAAGACCACCACTAAGGAACTGTGGGAGACCTTAGACAGGATGTACAAAATCGAGGATGCCGGGTCAAAGAAATTTGTAGTGGGGAGATTCCTCGACTATAAGATGGTGGATTCACAGACTGTGATCAGTCAAGTTCAAGAGTTGTAAGTGATCTGGCATGAAATCCATGCTGAATAGATGACCTTAAGCGAAACCTTTCAAGTTGCTGCTATAATTGAAAAGTTACCCCAGCTTGGAAGGACTTTAAGAACTATTTAAAGCATAAGTGAAAGGATATGAAGATTGAAGATCTCATCGTAAGGCTTAGAATTGAAGAAGACAACAAAGGGGCTGACAAGAAATTGGGGGATTTTGGGGCCAAGACTAATATGGTGAGCATGGTCAAAGTTCACGTGGGAAGAAGAAAATTCCTTCTGGTAAAGGGTACAAAATGGGGCCAAAAGGTGGTATCGCCAAGAAGCCTAAATTTTAGTTTCAAGGGAAATGCTACAACTGTGGCAAAACTGGACACCATGCTTCTGAGTGTCATCTGCCATAAAAGAAAGTCAAGAATAATCAGGCTAATATGACGGAGTTAGATTCTATCTCAAGGGATGTCTCTGACATTAATCTGTCTGTTGTGGTCTCTGAAGTGAACTTGGTGGATTCAAACCCAAGGGAGTGGTGGATAGACACTGGTACTACTCGCCACGTATGCTCCGACAAAGCTATGCTCACTTCCTTCGAACCAATTATAAGTGGTGAGAAGATGTATATGGGAAATTCTGTTTCCTCGGATGGTGAAGGCCAAGGGAAATAATTCTGAAGATGACTTCAGGAAAGGAGCTAACTCTCAACAATGTCCGTTATGTACCGAAAATTCGCAAGAATTTTGTATCCGGATCTCTCCTAAGCAAGCATGGCTTCCGAATGGTCTTTGAGTCAAACAAGGCAGTGCTGACCAAAGTGGGAATGTATGTGGGGAAGGGTTATATGTGCAATGGGATGTTCAAACTTAATGTAGCGATTGTATTCCTAAAAATTAATAAAATGAGTACTTCTTCTGTTTACTTGCTTGAGTCTTCCAATTTGTGGCATGGTAGACTAGGACATGTTAATTTTAATTCTTTGCGAAGATTAATTAAATTAGACCACATACCAAACTTTCATGTTGACACAAGTCAGAAATGTAAAACTTGTGTTGAAGCAAAATTAACGAAGACTTCGTTTCAATCAGTTGAAAGAAGCACTGAACCATTGGAATTAATCCACAGTGATGTATGTGATTTAAAAATGGTTCAATCTAGAGGTGGTAATAAGTATATTATTAGTTTTGTTGATGATTGCACTAAATAATGTTATGTGTATTTGCTTAAAAGTAAGGATGAAGCTTTGGATAAGTTCATTCTATACAAGACAGAGGTTGAGAATCAACTTGGCAAAAAGATTAAGGTGTTAAGAAGTGATAGAGGTGGTGTATATGTAGCACCATATGGTGATTGTTGTGCATAAAATGGAATTATTCACCAAACCACTGCACCTTATTCGCCTCCATCAAATAGAGTTGCTGAAAGGAAAAATCGTACCTTAAAAGAAATGATGAATGCTATGCTAATTAGTTCTGGATTGCCACAGAACTTGTGGGGGGAGGCAATTCTCTCTGCAAATTATATTTTAAATAAGGTACCTCAAAAGAAGTTGATCAAACCCCATATGAACAGTGGAATGGTCAAAAACCTTCCTATAAGTTCTTACGAATGTGGGGGTGTTTTGCAAAGGTTCTTGTACCTACTCCTAAGAAAGAAAGGATAGGTCCAAAAACTGTTGATTGTTTATTTATTGGCTATGTACATCATAGTAGTGCGTATTAGTTTCTTGTACATAAATCTGAAAACCCAGATATACACAAGAACACGATCATGGAGTCTAGAAATGCGTCGTTCTTTGAGAATATATTTCCTTATAAAGAGGAATATAGGTCTAAAAAAGTACATTTGAGACTATTGGGGAAACTAGTAAAACCCAAGAAGAGAATGTTGATGTTGAACCTAGACGTGGGAAACGAGCTAGGACCTCAAAATCTTTTGGTCCAGACTTTTTAACTTATGTTGTAGAAAGTGAGCCTCAAAGCTATAATGAAGCTATTAGATCACCAGATGGTCCTTTATGGAATGAAGCAATTAAGAGTGAAATTGATTCTATCATACAAAACCATACTTGGGAACTGGTAGATTTTCCTCCTGGTTGTAAGCCGTTGGGTTACAAATGGATTTTTAAAAAGAAAATGAAGACGGATGGTACTATTGATAAGTATAAGGCAAGGCTTGTCATTAAAGGGTTTAGACAAAAGGAGGGTCTAGACTACTTTAATACGTATTCTCCTGTTATGAGAATAACATCCATTCGTATGATTATTATGATCGCAACTTTGCGAGATCTCAAAATACATCAAATGGATGTTAAGACTGCCTTCCTTAATGGAGATTTGAATGAAGAAATCTACATGGAACAACCTGAAGGATTTTCTGCTCCAGGGCAAGAAAATAAAGTGTGTAAGCTTGTCAAATCATTTATGGCTTAAAATAAGCTCCAAAACAATGGCATGAAAAATTTGACAAAGCTATACTCTCTAGTGGATTTAAAATCAATGAGTGTGATAAATGTGTTTATGTCAAAGACACGAATGAAGGCTATGTCATACTATGTCTATATGTTGATGACATGCTCATAGTGGGTAGTAATGATAAGATCATTAAATCTACTAAGAAAATGTTGAATTCTAAATTTGACATGAAAGATATGGGACTTCCTGATGTTATATTGGGCATCAAGACCTCTAGAAATACTAATGGACTTGTTCTATCACAGTCACATTATGTAGACAAGATTCTAGAGAAGTTCAATAAGTCTGATATAAGTGTAGCCACGACGCTTGTGGACTTAAGTCTACACCTATCTAAAAATACTAGTGAGAGTGTTTCTTAATTAGAATATTCTCGAGTGATAGGAAGTTTGATGTACCTAATGAGTTGTACAAGGCCTGACATCGCTTACTTAGTTAGTAGACTGAGTAGATACACTAGTAATCCTAGTGCTGAACACTGAAAAGGGATAGTAAGGGTACTGCGGTACTTACGATATACACGTGATCAGGGGATTGCACTACATGAGATATCTAGCTATATTGGAAGGATACAGTGATGCAAACTAGATATCCGATATAAAAGTTTCAAAATCTTCAAGTGGATATGTTTTCACACTTGGTGGTGCAGATGTGTCATTGAAATCTTCAAAACAAACTTGTATTGCTAGATCGACAATGGAATCTGAATTCATTGCGCTAGACAAGGCAGCTGAAGAGGCTGAATGGCTTCGCCATTTTGTAACAGATATTCCTAGATGGTCAAATCCTGTGCCAACTATTTGCATATACTATGATAGCCAATCTGCTATTGGAAGGGCACAAAGTAATATGTATAATGGTAAGTCTAGATATATTCATCAAAGACACAATACCATTAAACAACTACTCTCAAGTGGAATTGTCTCGATTGACTATGTAAAGTCAAAGGACAATATTAAGGATCTGCTAACCAAAGGGTTGAACGAGAGTTAGTTAATAAATCATCTAGAGGAATGGGACTAAAGCCTATGACATTACAAGGTACCGGAATGGAAACCCAACCTAGTTGATTGGAGATTCCAAGATCTAGGTTCAAAAGGGACAACATAATTTCATGTACCTTAGGAGAATCACTGAGGAGAAATGTTCTTCTACCCATTTCTATCATAAACGGTGATACCTGCATAGTGTGAGGGTAAGCTTAGCTTTTAATGACTATGTGCGTTGGTATAACCAAGCGTAGTATAGCAGGATACTCTACACCTATATGAATGTGAAGTGGGGCCGCTTCTAAAAGAATTTGAGAAAGGAAAAATTATTAGATAAACATTCACTGAACCAGGCGAGTGTTCAAGGTCAAAATGAACACAAGTGTAAGAACTAAACTATGTTTGGAGAGCTCCTGTGTGAGGTTTGTCGATTGTTTACACTAACGGTAATCAGTTCAAGACTACACGTTCACTGGTCAGCCAGTGAATCGGATAGACTATCACAAGGGGAGGTTCAAAGCCAAAAGCTACCTATCTTTAGCAGGAGTGATCCGTAGTGCTCTCTCTGTCTCTCTCAGTCTCTCTCTCTCTCTCTCTCTCTCTCTCTCTCTCTCGAGTATTCGCTGTCTCACACGTTTTGATTACTTTTATTCATGTGGGAGATTGTTGGATTAAAGTTGAGTTTTGGCCAATTTTAGGGTCAAATAAAAGTGGGACCCACTTAGAGTTTAAGTGGGGGTCCTTGTGGATTTGTGTTCTCCTTCATGAGGAGATAAAGTTTGGATATACACATGTCCAAAACTATTGATGGGTGAATGAGAAATTAATGCTCTAAGGTTTTCCCCTACAAGAAGTTGTTGAAATGAAAAAGGTTCACAACCTGCCTTGTCCTACATAGGAAAAATAGAAGTAGTCTTTAGTGTATTTATAAGGCTACTTCATGTTTTGGGTTTGAGCCCCAAGGGGTACCCAGTTTTGTAGAAGGGGGAGGACCTAAGGCCCTTTGGGTTGACTCCACACATGCGCACACAAGCGAGCGCGCCGTCGCTGTCATCCGTCCGACCGGCAGAGCCGGGTCGTGGGTACGGGTGCGGGTGCGGCCCGCACAAAATATTTCTTTTTGGACCCCAGAACTTTCCAGAGTTGCAAAAGACCTTTGGAATTTCTTCTCACTTAACATGTGACAAAAATTGAAAGGTCTAAGAGTTACAGAACTCCAAAAGATTGTTGTTACAACCTTTGGAATTTCTGAACTGATTTGGATTAATCCACAGATATCAATCCACTCTCTCCTCTGTCTATATATATATTGAGTTCTTCTTCATTTGGAGACACACAGAAATACAAAGTTCTTCTTCTCCATATCTTCCTTCCTTGGTTTCCTAAGAGAGAGCACGAAGCATAGAAGTTCGTCAGAGCAGTTGTACACTGTGCTAGTACTACTGTTAGAAGCCGCTGTATCCTGGGAGACAGACACCGACGATTTCCTCAAGCACATCAGGTGAGGCGACGAATCTGTTTTAAGGAAACTGTGAACTATCACAGACCTCGGTTTGATCAATTTCAGTTTTTGCTTTGTTTAAAATTTCTGTAATTTTCCTCTTTTCTTAAGTTGTAATTTAGAATTTGTTTCTGTTTTTTCGTTTATATCAATTTAAATTTTCCAACATTTTGTTCCTCCTTTTTATTTCTATGGATACCTAAGTTATCATTGAGAATTTTGTCTCTCCATTTCGCTTGTCTTCACTCCCACTTAACTTACCAAATGAAAGAATGAAGAGAAAATAATCTCCTTTCCTCTCTCTTCCCACTTCAGTTATCAACTTGTGACAAAATTCTGGAGTGACTTTCTTTTCTCTTTTCTTTTATGGGGGCTTCAGCCAAAGGTCCCTAGACCCAAACACACCTACATAAAAACACCCACACGTGTTTTGTTTAACGCATTAGGTCTTTTACACATGTTTTGGTCAAAAATATCATTCTTATGCCCACAATTTTTTAAATTGTCATAACTTTTGATCTACAAGTCCAGTTTTTCTAAAATTGAAATATTGAAATCAGAAAAATGAGATTTATCAAACGAGATCAGTATTGATTATACAATTATGGGAGATAATTTTTTATTTAAAAAAAAAGCTAAAATGTGAAAACGTTTTTTACACGAATCTAACAAAAATATGCTTCTTTTGTAAAGTTGATATCCACAGGTGTGTAGTTCTCGAAAAAATGCATGCAATCAAAAAAAAAAATCACCCAAAAAGGCTAAAAAAATCATAAAGTTATGGTACTTTAATTCATATAGATAAAAGCTCAAAATGAGGTTCCAAATTATATGTTTTTGCACAATTTCCAAGTCCAATGCGTAGATCTCGCGAAAATACATGAAATAATAAACAAAATGTCTCAAAAGGCTTAAAAATGAGAATGTTATAGCCATCTAAAGTTGACATTTAAACATAAAATTATTCTTTGTAAACGAATAATTATATCTTTATGCTGAACAACCAACTGAAAAAATAGATTTTTTTTTCTTCTTCAGAATTGCATATCACGAATGGATCTTGTTTTAAAGATCTCAATTTCATGATTCCAAAAATACACATTTTATGAAAGAGTGGGACTAAATGCACCACATTTTTTGCTAAAAATACACTATCTTGTCACTAAACGATGAAAATTTTGTGAGTGAAAGTGATGTATGTAGCAAAAAAGATAGTGCATTTAACCCCACCCTTTGTGAAAAACGAGTTTGAAAACTGGAAATTATAAAATTTTAATGTTTACCTTAAAAAAACTTATTGATGACTTGACATAACTAACTCGTAAAATGACTGGAAATAAGAAGAAAAAAAGAGAGAAATAACCCTACTTATTATTTTTTTTTTTTGAAAACGAAATCTAGAGTAAAAAAAAATAAAAAATACTTCACACACAACTTTCACACAATTTTTTGTTAAAAACTCACAAAATTGTGTCTATCTCTTTCCTGTGTCATCATGTGATATCAGTGGACTCCACAATAACACAACATAAAAATAGATACAGTTTTGTGAATTGTGAATAAAAAATTGTGTGGGAAGTTTTATCCGGAACTCTATTACCAAAAAAAGTAGGAAGACCTAAACTAAAAAGCCACACTTTAGATTTTTACTTTTTTTTTTTTTGCTGGCACTTTAGATTTTTACTTGCAGTGCCTCATTTTGAAGAATTTTTTCACAAAAAAAACCGTTCTTTTATTTAAAAGCTAACCAAAACGATAACCACAGTAAAATCAAAAGGATTTCTTGTACTACCTCTCTCTCTCTCTCTCTCTCTCTCTCTCTCTCTCTCTCTCTCTCCCTCTCTAGCTGAGAGAAAATAATGTCGTCTCTCCGTCCCCGCAACTGCAATGTGGCTCCTTCAAGTTCGATTAGGACCGCCAGAGGTACCATTTTTGTCATCCAAAATGCCTTTCTTTTTCGAATATATGTATATATATATATCTAAATGCATATGGTTGCTCATTACATACATTACGCTCATTATTTATATTGTTGAATTATGATCACAGGAAACCTAGGATCTATCGTTGATCAATTGTTGATCAAACTATCGTTTTATGCTCTTCAATTACAAACTGTTCGATTAATTGTTGCTCCTGAAACTCCCATAATTATTTGCTTAAACCACATTTTGCTAGTTTTAGATTCACTCATACAGAACATGGTTAGCTCAGCTACTAAACACTTGATTAATTTGGAACATTTAATACTTGCTGTTCCATCTCACAGAAATGGCTTCCCAGTGCTTAAAAATTATTTTTTAAAATTTTTTTGGGGTCCTACGGCTGTGAAAGGGAACTAACACAAAGTAGACCGAATGAAAAGTATGAAAGTGTTGTCCAATAGCAAGATTCTGCTAAATAAAATGGGAAAAAATTGTTAATTCCCTTTTAACAAGTTGTCCACCTTGCGAAGAGTTTGACCCTTTCAACTACCTATCAGCCACAAGAATTTCTGAATTTTAGGAAGTATTTAACACACATTGTTGATTGTTGTATCATTTTCTTGGATGTTGCTAACTTTCCAATGTATGTGATCACAAACAAATAAACATAGTAAAAAGTTCACTGTGCAAATTTCTTTTCGACCTTTTGGTTTGACGCTTATAGCAGATGCGACTTCGTTGATATATCAGGACTCAGGAGTGTTACCATGAAAATTTTGTCTTTTAAATCTTTTAGATAATTTGTAGCTAGTTATTGAGCACTACCTACGTACACTATATTATATACTAACTGAGAATGGACAAATGCTAGGATCTTGAGGTTTGGCATTCTTGAGGATCTTACCAAAAGCATGCCTAAGGGCAGTTCAAGTACGTACAGATATCAAAATTTACAAAACTTCTATTGCACTGGAGTGTAATACTATAACACTTCGCTATAAATTGCTTTATGTAAATTCCTGCAAACATAATTAACTTACATTATTATCTTAACTACCAACTATATCCCATAAACATTTAAAATTGCAACTATTGTCCAATCCACCCCGGCTCTGTAACTCGAGGTTATGTTCTGTACAACATCTTATTCACATATCATTCTTCTGTCTTTTTCTTGGTATAATGTGGTTGATCTTCGTGTCTTCTATAGCACATCAGCAGATTCAAGTCAGATCACAATGATGGTTGCTGTTGGTTGATCTTCTTAAGAATTCCATTACCAACTTCGAGAAAGCTGAAGAACTGTCCTTACGTAACTCATCTGGGGAGTTATACTCAACAACCTTGCCTGCATCAATTAGATGGTAGTGGTAAGCAATTCAATTGCATTTTGAGAATTTTAAATATGTGGTGTAATTTGGTGGTGGTTGAATTTCTAATCATACCTTCATCAAGAACCAGAACTAGGTCAGTATCAATGACAGTGGGTATCCGGTGGGCCACTGTTATTACCGTGCACCTATTTGTTTCTTCTCTTATTGTCTTCTGTATCACATTGTCTGTTGCTGTGTCCACTGAAGCGGTAGCCTCATCCAATACCAATATTCTCCTCCTTTGTAGTAAAACCCGAGCCAGGCATACGAGTTGCCTTTGTCCCACACTCCAATTTTCTCCATCTTCTGCAACTGCACAATGTCCCAATTTTTTAGAATAGTGTATCCAATCATTTTAAGGGTCTGTTTGGAATCACTTCCCAAACTCACGTGTTGGCCCAAACGTGCTGCTAGGATTAATTTTAGGAAGCACTTTAGAGCCCCAAAGTCCGTTTTTGGCTGAAGCATGTCCAGAGGTGCTTCAGCCCAACGTGATGCGAGAACTTGATCCTTTGTTTATGAGTTTTCTTAATTTTCGCCGTGCCCTTTTGATTAGGGCTGCTACTTCTATCTACACGCAAAAGCAATAGCTAATCCAAACGGGTTCTAAGAATACTTTTTTTTTTTCCTGTGCTTACGTACCTGGTGCATCTAGAAGCCTTTGATCCCCCCATACTTTATCGGCAAGCTGACATTTGTACAGAACCTGATATACAAAGTCATTTGAGTATAAGTTGAGTTCCACAAAAAGAAAAAAAAAAAAGAATGGAAAACAAAATTTTCCCATTCTTGCCTCCCATATGTCTTGATCTGAATGCTGTTGTAGAGGATCAAGATTTGTCCTCATGGTTCCCTGGAACAATGTTGGATCTTGTGGAATTATACTCAACCTAGACCTCAAATCTTGCAAACCAATCGTAGAAATATCTACTCCATCAATCAGAATACTTCCTTCTGAGGGCTCCACCACTCTGAAGAGAGCTTGAATTAGAGTGGATTTTCCACTTCCCGTTCTGCCCACAACACCAATTTTCTTTCTCCCAGGGAAGGTGCAGGTGATTCCTTTTAGAACTCTTGGTAGAGCATGGGCATATTGGACAACTAGGTTCTCGAGTTCAATTCTTCCATTGGTTGGCCATTCAGGTTCTGGTCTACAGTTGTCAATCACTAGTGGAGCTTCACTTGGTATTTTAGTGAATTGTAGAATTCTCTCCACTGAGATCATTTTATTCTCAACGTTGCATAGGTTCCATATGACCCAAGCCTGGAGTACATTTAGGTTCAACCCGTAGGTAGCTGCTAGCCCTGCTAAACCTGCGATCATATCAACTTGTGATTCAAATCTGAAGTACTAGTACTAGCGGATAAGAGTTAATACTAAATATTGTTTTATTTACTTATAAGAGTTAACTAGGTAGACTAGTTTGTGTTATTTATATGAAAAATAGCATCTTGAGGGGAAAAATGGTGGTTAGGAGGTGAGAAGGTATTTCTTGGATGAGGAATTCAAGGTTTGTTTTTCAAAATGGACGTTTTAGGCTCCATTTGCATTGTAGATTTAGAGAAGGAAAAAGAAAAGAAAAACGAAATAGAAAACTATTTCCATTTTTTTTTTCTCCATGCTTAAGTTACATTAAAAAAAAAGGGCAGCCCGGTGCACTAAGCACCCGCAGTGCAGGGTCCGGGGAAGGGCCGGACAACATTAAAATTTTCAAAATTTAATAGAAACTTGAGAAAAGAAGAGGTAAAGTGACTAAGAAAATTCAAATTGTTGATTTCTTTCTTTACTCACTGTTTTCCATATTAAAGAAGTAAAAAGAAGTGTTTTCAACGTTTTCTTTTCCTTTCCCTGTCTAAATCCATGAACCAAACAGAGCTTTAAGAAGGTAAACTCATTGAGAAAAACTTGAACTTGAGGGATCAACTTACATATGGATGTAAACCTTATATTTTTGCTATATATGTTTTTTTTGGGAATCAGTTACGGAGTTCTTCAATCAATTGGGCAACCATTAGTTTAAAAAAGAATAGGTAGAGCAGAGTAGAGAAGTATCTTACTTGGGTCAATTGCTGACCTTGGCAGGTTCACTAAGATAACAAGAACAAGGAAGAAAACAAAGTTGAAGAGAAAATTGATCCGAGCACAGAGCCACTCCATTGTGGCAGAATTGTGGAAAGCAACACGAGAGTAGTCGTCAATGAGACTTAGAATTTTCTTGAAGAACCGTTCTTCCTGACTGAAGCAACGAATCGTTGCTGCCCCAGAAATTGATTCTGAAAAATGGTGGAGAATTGGAGCTTTTTGGATCCCAACCATCCTGGCTAGTTCTCTGGCTGTTGTAATGTAGTAAGCCTGCAAAAAGAATTTGAAGCATAAAGGATAAGAA
This sequence comes from Hydrangea macrophylla, assembly GCA_033977485.1. Lineage (NCBI taxonomy): Eukaryota > Viridiplantae > Streptophyta > Magnoliopsida > Cornales > Hydrangeaceae > Hydrangea > Hydrangea macrophylla. Next base: position 82,865,205 of record CM066991.1, on the reverse strand, counting down.
TCATCAAAGGAAAAACATGTCTGCATGTGGCATGTTTTGCATCTAAACACCATCCTTCAGTTTGATCCTTAGGGGCTGTTTGGAATGCTGAGAATCACTCCTCTTGTTCGTAAGTGAACCAGTTCTACATATGCAAGTGTTTGGGAGATGTCCTTTAAATACATTGGACTTGATCCTGTTTTATGGATTCCCAGTAAGGCCCATAGTTTTGGATAGAGAATGTATGAAACATGTTTCAGTTCTCATTTTTTATATTGGTTTTATGAAGACTAACGTCATGTTGGTTTAACAAAAACATGTTTTAATCGTATTATGGATATGAGTCATATGACACAGACTTCTATTCAAGGGGAAAAAATCTACCAAATACTTAACTATTTAGAACACAATATTTTGTGAATAAGATAATCGGTTCTTTCAGTTTCCAAACACCTATAGAAGAATTGAGTGTACAAATAGAAATTATGAAATATTGGGTTAGATGTTTTAAAATGGAGTGGGTACTTACCTGATACCATACAGAGATTGCAAGGATGGCGAAGAAGAGAAGAAAGACCTGCCAGGCAATCTGGGACATGAGGAAAATGGTACTTAATAGCTGAATAAGTGCAAATGCTAATCCAGCCAATCTGTAAGGCATGTCTGTGTCCACTATGCTTTGATCTTTAGAAGACTGAAACCAAAAAAAAGATTGAAAAAAAAATCAAAAAATATTGCTTGAACTTAGTGAGATGAACGTAGAAAGAACACAACAAATGTACAATAGTTGGAGATAACTAATATACCCGGTTGAGAATTCGGCTTGAAGGTGTAGAATCAAAGAACGATAGTGGTGCCCGGAAAATAGATGTGATCATGCCAAGGAGGAGACGCTGAGCTGTCTCAATCGCAATGGTCGAAAGCAAAACTGCCCTCCCCAGTATAAAGATTGAGCTTCCACCAGAGAGCAAAACGAATATCCCAATCATCGTTTTGCTACTGACCCTCCCTTTTTCTTCTGTTGCCCAGGCAATCCAGTAATTGCTGCTCATTTGAAGTCCCTGGAAGAGAACTTGGCAGAGAAGAATAACTGGAACAAGAGCTCCTTTATATGCCGCAGTGACAAAGGTAGAGTAAACATGCCATTTTACTCTACCATTTACCGTTTCTTCTTCCCGAGTTCTCTCTCCATTTCTGGTGACATTTTTGAATTTCTCTTCTTTGATTTCAATTTGACTGCTCTGATGGGAATTAATGGTGAATGAGTTGTGTATTTTAGGAAGAGGGTTCACTTGGTTTAAAGATTTACCGTGAGCAACCATTTGTCTAACTAGTTCGCTGTTGGGATCTGCAATCAATTCTTCGTACTTTCCTGACTGAACAATCCTACCATCTTTCAGTACCTGTGGGAATATATGTATAGACTTAAGCATTAGTCTTGGTGACGATGAGAAACCCCCTGGGTGGCTTGCGCCTCGAATGGGTAGATCTCACCACTACCCCAGAGTGATTTTACACAGGTGGACTAGAAACAGCGATATTTGGATGGTTTAAAGAAACTATTTCATGCGACCGTCATATATATATATATATATATATGTCCTGCATCGTGATATGATCTTCAGTGGGTCCCATGTGAAACCCACATTGATATAAAAGTCACAGCGACCAACAAACAGTTTAATCGTCACACTAAAAAACTTCTCGAATATTATACCCAGAGATTCTTTCAATTGAGCTAGCAGTGGAATCTGGGAAGCACCGAGATTCAACCTCTGATACCGCACGCCTCCGACACGGCACCGACACACCATCGACGCTTGTCCGATACAGTTTGTTATTTATTTTTTATTATTATTATTATTATTATTATTATTATTATTATTATTATTATTATTATTATTATTATTATTATTATCGTGGTATTGTTATGATATTTTCATGTTGTATTGTTGGTTGGAGGTACTTTATTTAAAATCTTAGTTCTTGGTTATATTAGGAATATTGTTATTTTTATCATACATGGTTACATATATATATATATCTATATATGTGTGTATATATATATCTACAATATTAACATTTTCCGTGTCGAGGCCGTTTCGTGTTGCACTTTTTTTAGGATTTGCCTTGCCGCCGTTTCGTGTCGTGTCGTGTCAGTGTCACCATATTCGTGTCAGTGCTTCTTAAGGCTTAGTTTGGCCCCTACTTTGGTGCTTCTCCTTTTTTAAAGCACAATTTCATGTTAATTCATTTGGTAACTAGTTTATGAGCTTTGCAAAAATTGAACTTAGGGCTTTTTGGGGGGGAGCTTTTAAAAGCTCTAGAATGGAGCTTTTAAAAGCTCAAGGTTGCTTTTTGGTTTCATGATGTTTTTTTGAAGAGTAATGTGTCACTTGTACAAAATTATCAAACAACTTAATAATAAATTTCATAAGCTACTTTTAAAAAGCCACGTGGGGGCCAAACTAAGTCTTAGAGTAGAATAACTATCACATGTGATGGCCACTGTTATTACTCTGTTACTGTGCAACTCAGGTGGGACCCACAAAATACTAAATACATAAATCATAGTGGGAGTCACGCAGAAATGACAGTTGCACTAGATAAACTCGAATAACTTACCATTACAAGGTCTGAACCATTTAAGAATTCTAGCTGATGAGTGACATAAACGACCGTTTTCTCGGATAGGAGATGCATCAGACATTTCTGCAAACAAGTTACGTATTTTCAGAACATTTGTCTAAACATACAACAAAATAAAATGCATACTGATGTTAATTTACGCTATGACGATAAGATCTATACTTGCCTTGAACAGATGTGCCCCAGTATGTGCATCAACAGCACTGAAAGGATCATCTAGGAAATAAAGATCTGAATCACTATAAACTGCCCTTGCCAATTGAATCCTCTGCTTTTGTCCTCCACTTAAGTTAATTCCTCTCTCTCCCACCACACATAAATCTCCATCACCCCACAGTTCAATATCTTTGTTCAAAGCACATGCTTCCAAAACATCCTCATAGAAAGCCTTATTTAATTCCTTGCCAAACAAGACATTGTCTCTAACAGTGCCTGTTTGGATCCAAGCACTCTGTGGGACAAATGCTTTTGAGCCATAAACCTTAATTCCTTCCCCAGAAATCCTAGGAATTTCACCTAGTATACTGCAGAGGAGGCTTGATTTACCGGACCCCACCGACCCACAAATTGCAACCTTGGAACCCTTCTTGATTTTCAACTTCTCATTGATTTTAATCATGGGTTTTCTCAAAATCGAATCACACGTTTCCCAAGAATATTCCCCGATCTCAATTTCAATTGCAACAATGGATTCTCTTGGAGCGTGATAATCCGTCAACATCTTTTGATCTTCTTCTTTGAGGAAGTCTTGGATTCGATCAAGCGAGACCTTCGTCTGAGCAATCATGGAGATCAACTCCGGGAGATTATAGATGGGCTCTTGTAGAATTCGGAAAGTTGCCAGAGCTGAGAGAACTGTCCCGGACGTTAATGGTGTTTTTAACGCTATACAAGAACCAAAAGTCACAACTGAAACTAAAGTTGGTGAAGCCCAGAAGAGAAAAGCCACTGCTGAGCATGTATATAGATATCTCTTGATCCAACTTCTCTCAGTTTCTCTAAGTAGAAGTAGCTTCTTCAAGAAAGTGGATTCCCAAGAATGGAGTTTCAAGACTCTCATGCTCTTTAAAGTCTCTGAAGTGGCTTTGATTCTTGAGTCTTTAGCTTCCATTACTTTGATATGAAGCCTTTTTTGCATATTGGCCAAAGGTGTATTGCTTGCCATAACCAAAACTGTGGCCAAAAGAGCAGCAAATGAAGGGGCAGCACCGAGATTCCTATAAAGAATCACAAGAGCCAAACAGACCTGAACCGGAAGCAACCAAACTCCATGAACATTCAAACAGAAGTCCCCGATTCGCTCCACGTCCTCGGAGATGAAGTTTACGACTTTGCTATTTTTCACGGTGCCGTACTTGTTGGAAAGACATTTTTTGAATATCAACACCATGAGAGCTGCCCTGACTCGGATACCGATACGTTGAGCTCCGAAGTACCATTGTCTCTGAGTGAGCGATTCAACAGTCTTCCCGAAGAAGAAGATGAATGCTAGAACGAGCCCGTAGTGGAGGCCTGAGCGGTCATGATCCACGGTTAAGAAATTTACAAAGTATGTGATCAGGAAAGGACCCAAGTAGGAAGCAACAGTATTGACTCCTGCATACACAATCAAGAAAATCATGTACAAGTTGATGAGTACCAACCCCTGCTATAGACATACCAAAAGATGCTTTACACACACACCTATACATATATATATATATTTGTTTATATACGTTGTGCAAAGCCTTTCAAGGCCAGACCGAAGAACATGACCCTGTAGCCTGTAGGTTAAACACTCGAATACCGGCAACCACACTGGTGTCGGGTAACTCAGGGTGGACACCATAAGTAGTACTGTTTTGTCCCAAGCAGACTCCATTTGAACTGGGCTACCGTGACAAGTTTACTAAAAGGCTAGTTACCTGCAAGGACTGCATTTACTGCCAGGGGTCTCCATATAGCATCGGCTACGGCTTTTTGCAGCGACAAATCTTCAGTTTTCTGCTTTCGAAGTGATTCTTCAAATAAAGAAGATGCTTTCGCAGCTGTTTCAGACCGAGGAATTGAGGGTATGTTTGGTAATTCAAGTTTTTGGGTTCGACCGATCTTAAACAGGGGATTAAGCCACCGAAATGTAAGGTGGTTCCAAATTCCAGCGCTGGAATACTCATCGGCCTGTCTACATGTACTTTCTCTCTCTGTCTGGAGTAATGGATGGTTAAAATCACTACGTTTCTTGCTACTTCTTGTACACCGAGCATTGAAACAAAGCAGTATCAAGAATGGGAATGAAGCAAAATCAGCAATGTTTGCTTCTGGAACAAACTTTGGAACTTCAATGGTTTTGAAATATGAACTAAGGTACGGGGAGAGAAAAAGTAAATCAAAGAATGTGGAAAATACCCAAAAGACTATAAGGACTAGAGGCCAAGTTTTGTGTTCTTTGTTATATGAATATATTCCAACTAGACAAGCTAACATCCAAGTAAGAACTGAGAAGAGAGATTCAAGTGTGATGGTTTTAGAATTCCAAAATTGGTAGAGACAAAAAGAGATATAGAAGATGGAGATTATGAAAGTGGAAAGAAGAGTGATTTTAGTGAAAACTGAAGTTCTTCTCTCAGTTGCTCCATGTTTGAACTGTTCATCTCTGCCTTCTCTTCTTTGATTAAAAAATTCTAACAAAACCCATATCAGTAGCAGCAAGAAAAACCCTACATTGACAAGCTTCAAAGGGACTTCCATTTAGCTTAAACCCTACATTCAAAAGTTTTGCAGAAACAGCAGTTGTAAAAACACATGTATCAATGTCTAAACAATCTCAAACAATCCAAAGACTAGTACCTAGTTCATATAAAAGAACAGGAATCGAAAAACAGTGGAATTGAATAGAAAAAGTGGATACAAAGGTGGCCAATTTGAGTCTTGAGAGTGGAGTTCTGTGAAAGAACCAAGAAAGTTGATCAGCCTAGGACTCTGATACATATATGTGTATATATATTATATCATAATGGTATGTGACTTAGGACTCTGATACATATATGTGTGTATATATATTATATCATAATCTTTATCAGCCTACTATTCCTATCCTTGGCGAAATTATCCCATATGACCGTTGATCTTGTGGCCCCACGTTGATCTAACGGTTCACGATGGTCCGTTACACCAAATTCCGTCTCGCGGAATAATTTTCCCTATCCCTGGGCATGTGAGTTGGTATTCCATATATAAACAACAATATCTCTCTCTCTATATATATATATATACGGGATCAGAATCTATATATCTATATATGTGTGTGTGCGTGTGTATGTGTTTGCACCTAAAAAATACACTTTTTAAGTCAAAGTTGTTTAAGGCCGATTGAATCTTTTTAATCGAACTCATGAGACCGATTGCAAAATTAATGACTGGTTGGTTAAAAGTTGATCGGACTAACCACTAGTTAATCGGGCTAGCACCATTACTCAATAGGGCTGATCATCATTTGATCGGGCATCACTGTAATCGGACTGACCAAATTCAATCCCGCCTAGGCCTTGTTTGGCAGTTCAGTGCTATCGGGCTTCCATTGTATTTACTCCATCAGGCTGGCCATCAAGTTGTCTCAATCGGGCTGCAGGAATGTACCTTCTGTCCGATTTAGAGTTATCAAGGAGTTGGCGACCATGACAAGTTGCCATGGAATTTTGGTTAATCATGCCCGATTAGGCTAATGCATAGTCATCAGGGTGTTCGGGCTCTCACTTCATGGCCCAGTCCAGTTGCACAAGCCGATGTCAATTAATTCAAGTGATAAGGGATTGGTGTAGCAGAATGGTCAACTCAGCAAGTTTTCCACTTAAAGACTGTATTTTCAGTTCAAGCCGCCACCTCATCATTCATCAACATAGTCTAAGCTATGGTTTCATCAGACTGCTTGATTGGCAAGCCATTCTGCCAGTTCAGAAGTTGATACAGATTTGGCCAATTATGACAAGAGTCAATTCCTACAAACCCTCAATGTGATAATATTTACATTATCAGATTTAGGAAGGAATATCACTTATGGAAAAGATTATGTCAAATATTATCTATTATGGCAAGATAATATTCAAAATATTATCACTTTTGGGGATAATATCAGCATATTATCACTTTTTGGAAGTTATCATTTACTTGGAAGCCAAGTCAGCCGAACCAAGACCACATATGGACCACATTCAAAGTTGCAGATATATACGTATTTATATATATGTATATATATTTGAAGATATGGAAGCTTTGAGCAGTTTATGGAAATAAACTGGTATTTTTTACCAGATTAATATTCATAAGATTTCCTACCTTATCTAGATGATCTCCATGACCGCTATAAATCAGCAGGCTGGCCAACCATTCAAGGCACTCCGCGTCACTTCGACAAACCGCATTCAGACCGCATCCCAATGCATTCTTAAAGCATTCTTAGCGTTCTTAGTTTTTAGGCTTTCATAGCTTTTTTTATATTACATCTATTGTAATATTTTCTACTTTCAACTAAATAAAACATCCATTTTATTTAATTCCTTTTTGTTTCATCACTTGTATGGCTTGTGCGCTTCAGAACTGCCATAGGACTTTTGGTGATGGTACTTTCCTACTCACTTCACACAGTCGTTTGGTTAGAAGTCAGATTCATTAAGCCTTGTGTATCATTCACACAAGCACTTAGGAAATTAATTTGCACACACTCGAACCACTATTGATTCTGGCACGCCCGCGCAAATTACTAGCAAATAGTATGTGTGTGTGAGAGTTGGTGTCTGTAACACTACTCGAGTTCAGACTTCAGAGCTGTCAATTTTTGGATAGGATGTCTTCATGCATGTCTTCATTGGACAACAAATTAGGAAATATATGTATACATGATAGTATGAATGTATCCATGTTTATATGTGTGTATATATATATATATATATATTATTATGATTTTTAGGTAATCTGAAATTCGAGTACGTGACTCCCAAATTTTGGCTGAGGAGAATTTCGGGGCTGAAATAATTTGGTATAGAATCTTTTTGAAAAATTGGTAAAAAGTTCCTAATATTGGTTTATTTGAGTTTAAAGATAATCCGACTTTTGTTTTGGTAAAAGCCCCCCCCCCCCCTTCCCTCCAAAGTGAAACTTATTACCTTGTATTACAAAACTTCACATAATTAGTTAGAATACATTTTTCCTTATCCCAAAATTGCTCACCCAACTCTCCAATTAGTTAATGCAGTGGGACTCAGGGTTAGTAAAGATTAATTAATGGTAAAAAGTTATGGGTCCTGTTGCATTAGCCAATAGAAGAGTTGGGTGAGCAATGTGTGAGCGATTTTGGGGTGAGCAAAAACTGCACTCAATTAGTTATCAGAATTTAAAAATTTTTGCATAATTCATTATGTAATTTTAATTTTTTTGTTTTCGGTTGAAGGACTTTTTACTAAATTAGAAAACGGGATGTACCTAAAAACAAAGAGTCTAAAATTCCCTAGAATTTTTCATAAGTAATAAATGATGGAGACGACTGACGAGTTGACGACCATTTGGGTTTGATCATCAAATTTGATACTAATTAATAAATGATGGTGATGGCCGTTAGGGTTAAATCATGCCAATCATATAGAAGTCTATGAATATAATTGACCAAAAAGCTCGTGAGAACGGACATAGGATAATTCTACAAGATTCAAGAATTTTATGATCATCGTCATGCCCATTTCATCGAGTGACATCAACACACTGACGTCACTGCAAATAAAGGATGGAATTAGGAATTTTTTTTTTATTAGGGGCTGAGTTGGAGAGGCATTGGATATAATGCTGAATTTTTTAGATTTATTTATACATACTAGGATAGAGGCCCGTGCAATGCACGGGTCCGTCAAAATTGGAAAATAAATTAGATGTATTTATTGTTAATGCATTTATAGTTGTCACTTGAAAAAAATTAAATCAAACAATACTAAATCCTAACAAAAAAAAAAGGGAGCTTCGGCCATAGTCCCCTCAAATAAAACTTTTTAACGCTAAAATGCATGCTAGTTTTTTTTTGTTTTTTTTTTAAATTTATTTTTTATCGCATTAGGCTCTTTTTACACTCAAATTGCTCTAACTTTTGTTATATAAGTCCGTTTTTCGTTAAATTTGATATTTTGAAATCAGCAAAATGAGAACCATCAAACGAGTTCAATATTGACCATGAAATATAGGTACAAAAAAAACTAAACATCAAACAAATATAAAAAATTGTATTTTTTCGCATACATATAATAAAAACATATTTCTTTCTTACAATTGGCACCATAGATGCATAGATCTTAAAAAATACATGAAATAAAAAAAAAAAAAAAAAAAAATCACCCAAAAAACCCAAGAATTGAGAAAGTTAAAGTTAACAGATAATATTATTTGTTAGACATACATATATAGATAATATTATCTGTAAAACCTCAAAATCAGGCTGCAACTTAACTTTTTTTAGAAAATTTCTACTCCTATTGCATAGATCTCAAAGAAATACATGAAATCAAAAAAAAAAAAAAAATCACCCAAAAAGTCTTGTTTGGGAAAAGATATGAATTGTATGAAATAATAATTTTATAAAACAAATGAATTAAATTTATTAAGTGTAAATTATATGTGTGTAAAGCCTTGTTTGGGAAAAACCAAAACAAAAAAACAAAAATCAAAGCACAAAATCGGTTTGCCAAACAAGGAACCGAAATTGTTGACTTTTGATCCAATATATGTGTGTAAAGCATTGTTTAAGAAAAACGAAAACAAAAAAACAAAAACAAAGCACAAAATGGGTTTGCCAAACATGTTAGCCGAAATTGTTGACTATTGATCCATGGATTTAGTGCCTTGTTTGGGAAAAAGTGGAAACAAAGAAGACAAACAAAGCCACAAATGATTTGCCAAACAAGCCCTATTATTTTGAAGTGCCTTGTTTGGGTTTAAAAAAAAAAACACAAACACAAATAAAGGCAAAATTCGATTTGACAAACAAGGCATAGCATCTCAATGTATTAGTAAAGGCAAAATTACATATAGGGAGTAAACAATTTAAAGAATTCCAAATTAGGACAAAATTGAAATTAAAAACTACCTAAGATTCTTTTATAGTATAGTGTTGATTTATTGGTATAATTGATTTTATCACAATTGTTTTATTATAGGAATTGATAGCTTATTATAATATGTTAAGCTTGACCTATGGTAGAATAATTTGCTTTGGGCTAAATTGAAAAGTACTAATACTCCAAGAAAAGGTAGTGAGACAAATATACATGGGGGGCTAAGTTATAATTGGGACAAAATATTACGCATATTTTTTTTCTTCAAAATTTAGGGAGGACTAATTACATAATATCTTTTAGGCCTGTAAAAAAAAAAAAGGGAGGCTTGATCTGTGATCCCTAAGATTGGTATTTCTTGGAATAAAGGATAGTCCATTAATAATAAACTCCACAAGGACAAAAGCCTAACTCCATTTTTTCACTCCAATCCAAACCACTAGCAATTCACTTCTCAAGTCTATTTCAAAAATTTCACCTAACCAAATCACCCCTCACTTCATCTTCCCAAAAAAAAAACACAGACTCTCTCACTCTCTCCCTCTCTCACAGATCTGCTTTCTCTCTCTACAATCTCTCTCCCTCTAAGATCTCTCTCTCCTAACCACAACCACCACCGATCTACTGTCGCCACCACACCATAGATTCGCTGCCCTCTGCCGCCACAACCACCATTCACCACGAGTTGCTATGACCACCATCGCGAGCCACCACCAGCACCATCGAGCCACCACCACCTTCCGATGCCACTGTGAGCCACCACCACCACCACCTTCCGGCGCCACTACAAGCCACCACCACCACCATTACGAGCAAGCACTGCCGTCGTCTGTCGTCATCAACTTCCGATCTCGGATCTAGAGTCTCAATTTCCATCTTCAATGTCAAAACGAGCTCGTGGTCGTCTTCTAGATTTCAGATCTAGAGTCTTTGTTTTTGTCTTCATTTTTTTGTGCAATTTTTTGAAATTTGACAGTAAGTGAAATTTCTCTTACTATATTTTGAAGTGAATTTTTTTGGTTTTTAAGTGAAGATCTGAAGTGAAATTTCACTTAACTTTGATTTGAACACATTTCATCACTTTCAATTATAAAAATAGGAGTTCATGGTGTTGTTGTGAGAAACAAAATAATATATCCTAAGTGAAATTCTGCTATTAATGTCTGAAATCCTAAGTCAAATTTCACTTAGGATTTTTGATATCCTAAGTCAAATTTCATTTAAGATTTCTGGTATTTTTAGTTAAATTTCCCTTGTATGTATGTCTTTGAGCTATGCATTGGACAACCATGATTTAAAACTTTTTCTCATAAATTATTGCCATTATCATAGAGTTTTTGCCATAAGTTTATGCTTAAACAAGTGAGATGATGGTGGTCTCCGGAGATGGTGAGGTGGTGGTCGCCGGAGATGGCGAGGGTGGAGGCCGGAGGTGGCAGGGGTGGTGGTTGGAGGTGGTGTGGAGTAGTAGTAATGGTGGCTAGGGTTTGGTTAGAGTTAGAGGTTGAAGATGAGGGTATTTTGGTCTATGGATATTGGGATGACTTATTCTCACTGTGTATTTTAAATTGTCCTTAATTCCAATAAACCTCCTCTTAATGACCTTTTTACCAATTTTCCAAAAAAAAATAAAAAAATATTTCGCCAAAGGGGTTGGGCTATAGCCATCTCTACACTTCGCCCTTGCTTTCAAGTTATTAGTTACAACATTACAACTAATATATATATATATATAAAAGAATTAGGAAACTTTTTTTGATCGGGGAAAATATTTGGAAACTAACTTAGAGGGAAACAACATAAACATAGAAATTAATTACTACCTTTTTATTTTGTTTTAAAAATTAGAATTAAGAAATAATGCATTATTATCACAAATCTTATTAGGTATATTAGGTTATAGACCCCTTAAAATTAAGTTTATTAGTTAAAGACCCACATGATTTAGCTATTTTTTAAAAAAGTCCCTTGCTACTTTTTGAATTTGGTAAAAAGCCCCTCGCTGGAACAAAAAAATGGCTAATGCAATGTTATCTGTCAACTTTAAACCACCATAGCTCACTCGTTTTTTAGCCTTTCTGACTGATATATTTTTTTTTGCATGTATTTTTTCGAGATCTACACAATAGAGTTGAAAATTGTACAAAACAAAGTAGGGATATTTGTTAAATAAATTCATAAAATTATTTTAAAGTGAGACGAAAACCAAGTTGAATTACTGAACAGGATAAAGCACCTCGCATTTTTCGGTTTTGAACTACACCGTTTTTTCTTTAATTTCTTTTTTTTTTTAGACAGAATTGTCCCTTTCTGTATTTACGATCAGATTTCTCCCTCTTTGTCCTTCGCCTTTGATCCGATCTCTCTCTCTCCCTCTCTCTCTCCTTCGAGTCTGCGTTACTACTGAAGAACTCCAGATCTGGTTTTTCGATTGTCAGCTATTCGAGATACATAATTCGTCTTCAGATCTATTTTTTCTTCATCACTTTCTTATAGCATTGTAATATAGGTATGATTTCAACGTTTTTATTTTTTATTTTTTTATTTTTATTTTTAGGGTTTTGAATTTTGAGTTGTAGTTTTTGAATCTCTGTTTGAAATGTATGTCTGATAAATAGACATTGTAATACAAAGTTTACTTCGCAGATAATATTATCTGTTTTAGTCAACATCTATTTTGCTTAATCACGAATTTATTTTGTTTGAACCTCTTCTGAAGCAGATTCTTATTATTTGTTTGGTTATAATTATTAGGTAATGCGTATGTGTTTTAGACAGAAACTGAAAATGATAGTATTAAAATATATAATATTATCTGTTTGAAACAGTTTTTCTGTGCTTTCCGATTTCTGAATCTATTTTTGTTGTTGTTGTCGTCGTTGTTGTTGTTGTTGTTGGTAGATTGTAATGAACAATTTAGTTCTATTGTTGGTGAAGCATGTTGGTTATACAGATGTTGTGAAGGTTTCAAATGAGTTTTGTTACCGCTATTTTGTGGATTTTGTTTGTGGTAGATGGAACAACTTAACACCTAACAGTGTTTCATTTGAGATTTGTATTACTGGGCATTCAAACTGTATTTTAGAGAATGAAGATGATTTCCAAAATATGATTTTATTGGTTAATTGTGTTTGTGGTGGTTGTGGTGATATTGTTGTTATTGAGAAGAGTGGTTGTGTTAGTTTTGTTGAGGATCAGTTTAGTGGTGTTCATGAAGAATATTGCATGGATATGTTGACTAGTGGGCAATGTAGCAGTGAAAGAGACTTACTGTAACGCCCCAAATCCCGGAGATGGGGGTTAGGGTGAATTAGTAAGTCAACAGTCTCTTTAAAACGCAAACAAAACAAGAGAATTGGAAAACCTACAGATCCATTCGACTGATCGGGGCATCGGTCGATTGGTTTCTGAGATCCAGAGAACACACTTTGAAAAGAGATAATCCAGTCGACTAGTAGAATGTCTAGTCAACTAAGTTTGCAAAGGGGCAGTAAAAATCTAGTCTACTGATGCCCATTCAGTCGCCTGTTTTCCATTTACATAGAGCTCAAAACTTAGAGGTTCGGCCTAGTCAACTACTCCTGAAAGTATAGTTGACTATTTTTGAAACATGGAAAATTGATCTTATAATCTTAGCAAATCCAATCGAATGGACCCCCGTTTAGTCGACTGTTTCTTAGCAGCAGAGGAATATGCAGCACAACACTTACCCTTCACAATTTAAAGTCTATAAGCATGTTTTCACAACCATTGTAAAGGAGAGTAAGGGCTATAAAACACCCTCTCAACCCACCCAAGCACGATAAATGTGAAAATCGAGGGGTTCAAACATTGACAAACAAATGTGCAGTCTAACAAAATAGAGTGACTTATGTCACGATTACATACTGATACGAATATAAAGAAACCTACCATGTTTTAGGAATCAAAATAGCAATTCTAGAATAAAGGGGATAACATGTGCCCTATTCCTAACATGAATCGAAGAGTTAAAAGATACAAACTAACAAGTGTCCGATAACAAAATTTTGATGCGAATACATAACTTGCAAATCTAAAATATATAACTACAACAATTCAAACCTAAGCGTGAATGATTCAAATTGAACTAAGTTATACAAGATAAACTATGTATTACACAAGGATAATAATTCCCCACAAATGGGGTCTTTAAAAGGTGTTAGTTATGCTAATCACTCTAGGACCGCGTCCTTGTAAATGGAACCTGAAAAATGGAAATATGTAGTTCTCTGAGCACAAGGGCTTAGTAGAAACATATAGCTAACACAACTCCATGTATTACACGCGTGAGTCCAATGAAGAAGTTGCCAAACCAATGCAATGTCGCTCGTAGGCCTTTTCATGAGTTTTCAACACGCCCACTCTCATTTCAACACTCGGTCTATGGGCCTCCACATTATGGGGGCTTTTAACAACCTCATACGGGTCTTTAGCTTACAATTCCTATGGTTTGCAAGACCAGGAGATCGCGTTCCTGATGTATCCAAACCTCACATTCACACCCATAATAGGGATTATCTAACTTCAAATCAAAGTTCTCACACAAGGAGGGTTTTCTCGTTTTGAAATCTTGGAAGTCCCACAAGGAAAGCAATCCCTTTTCAAATAGAAAGCCCCACACATGGAGGTCTTTCTCTCAAAATATTTTTGTGCATTTTCGTGTTTTCATGCACATGTTCATGCTCGAGAATGACAATGAACAATATCTATATTAATATCAATGCATATTAACAATATTTCTTAATAACAAGGTATAGGCAAGAATTTATGAATTGTCAACTAAGCATGCTATCAAAACTTGTAGTAAAGCTCATAGACATGTTTTCAATCACCAAGTAAACACATAAGGCACATAAGCACTTAGTGGAAACACATAATCAAGAAAGCTAAGTTTGAATGAAAAACATAGCAAATGTGCTTGAAACTTCGCAGTGTTCTAGATTTACATTAATTTACACAATGCACATTTGGTTAGAGTTATATGGAACTTCCTCAAGTTTGAAGAAAATCTTCCAAGAAAAATATTTGGGGCTTTTTCCAAAAAAGGCATCTCCACGTGCTCCTTGTCGCAAGGATCAATAAACTCCGAAGAAGGCATAGCAAGAAACCACCCGAGCTTGATGAGATCTCCTATTGAAGTCTTGGAAGGCTTGAAGCGTGAGCTTCCATGGCAAAAGAGAGAGAAAGAGAGAGATAGAGAGAGAATCAACTAACAAGTAATGAAGTAAAACCCTAACATGTTCTATTTATAGTAAGTGGCTTGGTACAATTCTCAAAGCATAAGATACCACACACACAAACTGCTATATCTCACTAATTGTACCAGTTATGACAAAAGTTAAGTCACGTCCTGCAGTAGCAAAAATAGGGAAAAATAAAATTATCTTTTGGACCATAGACCATGACAGTTGAAAGTCACCATATTGTTCATAAACAAAGTCTAACCATCAGAGTAATGAATCAAACGACGTATTTAGAATATTTAAGTTCAACATATTATAGTCAGCATTTAATACTAACTATTGCAAACCATAAGTAGCAGCGGAAGTGAAATAAGGTATTATGGCAATGCTTGCCGATTACAAACTTTACACTAGTACAAAAGTCTCTAGAAACATAAATATAATTAACTACTGCGAAGCTCCCAGCCTTCAGCTTGCGTAGTAGTCATCTCCGGCATCGTAGGCTTCTTCCTCATAGCTACTTGTAATGTACTCATCCCCTGCGTTATCATAATTGGGAAAACCTGGATGTAGCATATCCAGCGACATAAAACGCAGTCAACTTATGAAAGTCGAGTGAATGTAAATATTTACAGAGTATCATTAGATATGCAGTATTATAAAGAAACATCATTAAAGACCATCTCGTCGTTACCGTACACGAATGCACCAACTCACTATATACAACAACTGACATCGTCCCAACCAATCCAAGCACAACATGGACTCTTGGATCCACATTTCGCCTGTAGCTCTGCATCTCACATTACTCAACTCTTTACTAACCCAGCAAACAGCTCTATACCTCACCACCTATTAAACTTGACATTTAGTCCCAACTCTACTATACGTAAGCCTGACATGCAATCCCAGCGTTATCCCACGTAAGCCTGACATGTAGTCCCAGCTTTCTCGACATTCTTGACGTATAGCTTTCTCGACATATAAGCCTGACACATAGTCCTAGTTTTACCACGGACACGTATTCCCAGCCCACAACACTTATGCCTGACGCGT
This sequence comes from Hydrangea macrophylla, assembly GCA_033977485.1. Classification (NCBI taxonomy): domain Eukaryota; kingdom Viridiplantae; phylum Streptophyta; class Magnoliopsida; order Cornales; family Hydrangeaceae; genus Hydrangea; species Hydrangea macrophylla. The sequence continues at coordinate 82,849,250 of CM066991.1, read as the reverse complement.
AGTCCCATAATCCATAGTCCCAGCTCTACAACACATAAGCCTGACACGCAGTCCTAGCTTTCTCGACACCTTCTTGAAACCAACCTGCTTTACAACCAATTACCTGACTATCCCAACTCATTAGGATCCTGTACGATGTTTGTGATCGCATCCACGCACTTACTCATGACTAGTATCGACCTTTGCGGTCAATAGACCCCCTACTATGCATGTTGGCTTCTCAATCAGGTTAACAACATTATATCATGACCCTTTAATTAAAAATTTCGTCCCCGAAATCCGAACTAAGCATCACTAAACAAAACAGGATACTTCTTACGTATCTCTAACTTTAGCTTTCAGGAAGCTTCTCCTTCGTCGTGGTACTTCTATTGAATCTTCACCAACAAAATTTCCTTATTCCTCAGCTTCTTAACTCCCTGATCCAGAATTCGCACTGGTCCTTTATTGAAAGATACATTATCGTTTACCTCGATATCCTTAAAGTTGATCTCATGACTCGGATTGTGAACACACTTCCTCAACATACTAACGTGAAAAACATTGTGCACTCCTGACATTTTGGGTGTCAATGCGATCTTGTAGGCAACCTTTCCTACACGCTTGAGGATTTCAAAAGGTCCAATGAATTGCGGTGCTAACTTTTCTCTCTTCTAGCCAAATCTGATAATTCCTCGCACCGGTGATACTTTGAGTTGCACATGATCTCTCACACTGAAACCATCCCTATTCTTAGGGAATTCTAATTTGAAACCAACACTATTCTAGGAAAGATTCAATTTGAATTAAGTTCCAACTTCAAAACTCTTTCGTTTCTTCTATTTAACTCTGTGCCCACTCCTCGCAACTCTTATCATCATCTTTCAAACCCTTACCCTCTCCTGCATCTCCAAGCTTCTTAAACCCTAGCTTTCATGGCTGAAATTCCACCTGAATCAATTTCATCCTCCAGTACAGAGGAAATGGCCACTGACTCTGCATTACGCGCTCTAGAAACCCTGAAGCAATTTTAGAGCGCCGCTTTTGAGGGCGTAGTTCTGCAGGTATTAGAGCCTTCTCTTGACTTTACCTCTCCAATTCTTGGTCCAAGTGTTGCTCAAGAGTTTGTCCTCCCAAAGTTTTTAAACTTTTCACCAGGAATGGTCCATTTCTATATGAGCATCCTCATCCTCCATTTCACAGATGGAGTAATAGTAATGACATATGCTACTGGCCTTCCAAACCTCTACTGGAATGGCCAACTTGGGTGGCTAGAGTCACTCCCCTCAAATTAAACGAATGGAAAAAACAAAACATCCATGACCTGATTCAATTATCCACACAACCCTTGCCTATGAATGTCCCTCTTTTATCTGCCACTTTGGCTTTTTGTTCTATGTCTTCCAATTTTTTTCACTTCCCTTGTAGGATGATGTCTCCCACCCTTCTTGATTTGGTAGCCTTAATTAGGGTGAGGCTAGATGGTAATCCCATTAACGCCCTGTTATCCCAGCAGCCCTACTCCATTTTCCTCCACTACTATTGGCTTTGAGAAGAATACCAGTTACCAATCTTTCATTCTAGAACATAAAAAGGCTAATGGGCCTCTGACTGATGCTGAGTATCTTGTTTTTCTTGCTTTCTTGGTTAGTAGGTACTTGACTTGTCCACCCTCTTTCAAGGTTGTCAAATTTGATCTACCCCTGGCCTTAGCCTTGGCTTCTAGCCAAGTTCTCACTTTCGGCCCTTTCCTTCTTGCCCAGATATATAGGGATTGTTTTAGACTAATAAACAACAATTTCAATACTTGGGGAGGTCCCATATGGATCTTACAATTATGGCTTCACTTATACTTCCCTGAGATTAGCCCTTCTTGCACCACTGTGTTTGACCCCTCTATTTATGGCCTGAACTTGACCACATTCTCCTCTAGTCCCTTCGGGTTCTCTAACTGTTTGAGTTTTCTCTTCTCCCTTAGGACTCTACCTCCTTCTAGGTTCTTGCCCTATCATCCTCCTCTCTATGAGCCAGTTTGGTTTAAAGCCTCTTTCCTTGAGCCAAATAGTTATCCTGAAATATGGGCATACTATCTCACTTCTCGGGACTTTCATCACCGTGTGACGAAAGAGAGCTCGGGCAATAACCAATGCGGCGTGGAATCTTATTTTCCAAATTATTGCGTCCGCCAATTTGGGTTAACTCAGGCTCTTCCTTACCCCACTTTTCACCGGCCAACTCAACTCTTTTAGCCCGCACTATTTTTAAGACTTATGAGGCAGTCCAGCAAGTGGATGAGCTGAACAAGCTTCTCCTTGGATGCTTTGAGTTTCATCCTTTCTCTCCTCATCCTGCTTCTACTCCCTCCTTTGATACATTTTGGTTCGAGCATTTTGATCGTTGCTTCCCTAATTTTTCCACTCTACTAAATGCATTATCTCCATCACCACCATTGCCAACAACTAATCTCTCTCCTGTTCAGATTGCAGGCAAACGGAAAAAGAGCCAAGGTATGGATCCTGACCTTAAAGCAGATTATGACTCCATTCTCAAATTTGAAGAATTTTATAGATTAAAATGGAATCCTCAATAGCCTTCTGAGTCGATCTCGGAGGCACATCGAATCAAAATTAAAATCAAACTGAAAAGGGAAAGGGTGGAAAAGAAGGTACATGAACATAGAAAAAAAACATGGAAAAGCCACAAATTTGAAGCAGCTCTATGTTTATGCTGAAAATTGGGTTAAGAGGACATGCTCTTTTCTACCACTGGCTAAATTTGGGATTGCAGAACCAGTCGCCGAGGCTGATGCGTTCGTGGGAGTTACCGTGGCTGAGTATCATTCTGACATGGCTCCCATTTTTGGAGGCATTCCTCTCTCTAGTCATTAGACTACTTGAGCATCTCTCAAACCAGCTGGTTAGTCTCCAATCTTAGTTCTATGTGACCCATTAGGCAGCTTGGTGTTAGGCCTGATTGGCTTGATTTTTCCTTCTCATAACTAAATTAACTTATCTAGTTATTTTTTGCTCTTTTGGTTAGGTCCTTCCAAGCCTTCCATTGCTGTTCAAGCTAAAAAAATGGTTGCTTCCACAAAGGTTTCCTCTTCAACTCCAATTCGGCGCAGTTCTAGGGACACCAAACATCCGAATTATAAAGAGATGGCCAAGAAACCCACCTTGGAACAAACCACCAAAGATCATCCTATCCAATTGGAAGAGGACAAAGAAACCGAGCCCACTCTTCAACAAGAAACTCCCCAGGCGGCGAAGAAAGCTAGAAAAAAGGCACGTGCTCAGAAACAACTGCATGATGAGCCAGCCTTAAGTCCTTCTCTAGCATCTTCCGAATCAGCTCTTCAGTCTAGCGCTACAAAAACTCTTGGGCTTTCTCCTTCTCTCCAAAGTCCTCTTGCCAAGTCCTCTCCACAAACTGGCCAGAGTGACACTGGTATGCCAAGGGATCCTACTGATTTACTTCAACCAACCAAGGTCCTTCAACCTCCAAAATTCTCTTTCTTCAACCCGTTCTTTAGTTGTGGGATTAGGTTCATCAACTCTTGTTGTTTCAACCTCTTCGGGCCCTCAGAATGTCAAAGATCTTCATCTCAGGGCGCAGAACATTAGACTGGTTCTTGCTCAAAGATCAAGCTCAGGTCCTCTTCCTCCGAAGCCAACTCCACCCGTGGCCACTCCTACGTATATTGAAGCCTAATTCCAAGCCAGGGATCTATTGGCTTCTTTGCGTTCTTTAACTTTTCAAAATGCCATGGGCCAACAAGAGGCTATAGAGAGTGCACTCTCCCTACTTTCCATAAATTTCGTTGGCTTCTCTTCTTCATCATCCTCCGCTTCCTTCTTGCACCAATTCAAGAAAATTGCCACTGACATGACTGAGACTGCTCAGAAGATGGCTGAGGTGAAGGAATGTTTTCAAAAACGGGAGGATGTAGCCAACCAGTGCATCTTTTTGTCGGACGCTGCTAAAAGTGGGTAAAAAATTCTGCCTTATTACTGGAAGACATCAAGAAATTGCGGGCTAACCTGGAGAAGATGGAAGCTGACTATGCTTCTCAACAAGCTGATTTGGAAAAAGTCCCTGAACAGTTAGACCAGCTAACTGATGAAATTTCTGCCCTGGACGTGCAGGAAGAGTTATGGATGATAGTGCAGAAAGTAGCAGAGAACACTTTAGTTCAGATCTATGATCAATGGTCTCAGGCCTTGACTCTCCTAGCTTCCTTCTTCCCTTGATTTTCTTTTATGTTTTCAGATGCTTGAGTCTCTTTTGTAATTTTGTTTGAATTTTTTGCAAGTTGGTCATGGGGCCACAACTATGGATTTCTATTTTGCTATAGCCATGTTTGGCTTTATGAATGATGTGTTTGGTATCTTTCATACATATGCTTGGCTTGGTTCTCTTAACACATCATATTGTTATAGCTTTTGCTCTTACATTTCATCAGTCTGACTTTGGACATGGTCCGAGTCCAAGTCTTCAAATTGATTAGGAGTAATCTGTACCCCTTGTGTTTTCCTTTCATCTTGCTTTAGCTGATGCAAGCATTACTCCCACATATAAGGCTGGCATTTCTTCAAGTATTTACCATTAATTAGCCTGTTGTGGATTTGACCATCTGTATTCCATAAATGGTAGGCACCCCCCTTCAGTACTTTGTGAATTTCAAAGGGTCCTTCCCAATTGGGAGACCACTTACCCAATCTATTGTCTTTGAGCCCAAGCGGCAGAATGGCCTTCATGACTAATTCTCCCACAGAGAAAGACTTAGCTTTCACCCTTTTGTTGTAAGCCTTCTCAACTTTCCGTTTTTGAATTCTTAGGTGGTCCAATACCATAAGCCTGACCTCATCTAAGTCTTCTAACTCTGTGAGCATAGCCTGATTATAATCATCCATGTCCATGTCATTCTGCCTAACAATCCTTAGAGACCTTACCGTTAATTCCAAGGGTAGGACTGCATCATGCCCATAGGTTAGTGCAAACGGCATAGTTCCCGTGCTGGAACTTTTTTGAGGTTCTATATGCCCAAAGAACCTCAGACAACAATTCATGTCAGACTCTAGGGTTATTATCAACTATCTTTTGAATATTAACTTGAGGGTTTTATTGGTCAATTCTGCCTGGCCGTCGGCTTGAGCATAATATGACGTGGAATTTAAAACATAAAACCATATTCAAAGGCAAGCTCCAGCATATCATCCCCTGTGAAGGGTGTGCCCTGGTCAACCGTGATGGTTTGTTGTAATCCAAATCTGTGAATGATATTTTCTTTAACGCATTTGATACCTCAGCCTAGCTGACTGATTTTAGTGGCACAGCTTCTACCCACTTGGTGAAATAGTCAGTGGCCATTAGAATATAGGCATGATTCTTTGATGATGGTGGGCTAATTTTACCGATGATGTCCATCGCCCACCCTCTGAATGCCATGGTTTGTTAATTGATTGGAGACTGATTGCCGGCACATGTTGGATTGGCCCATGTTTCTGACACGCCTGACAACCTTTGGCAAAATTAATACAATCCTTCAGAATAGTTGGCCAATAATAATTCTACCTTCTTATCAAGCACCTTATCTTTGTTCTAGCCTGACGAGCACCATACAATCCACTGTGCACTTGCTTCATCAATTTTAAGGCTTTTACCTTACTGGGACATTGCAAGATTGACTCGTTTCCTGCCTTTCTAAACAACTCACCGTCAGCCAGAAAGTAATGCATTGCCTTTCTCCTTATCTTAACGTCTGTGTTGGCGCTGGGGTTTTCCAAGAATCTAATGATTGGAATCCTCCAATCATCTTCATCAGTCTGAAGAGGCATTGCATAAACGGTGTTATCTTCTCCCAGAACTGAGGACTTAGATATCTTTTCTACTATCATCATCCCCCGAAAGACGTCAGTAGGGATCCTAAGTCTCGAGGCAATTTGAGCCAGCTCATTAGCCTCCTCATTTTCTTCTCTAGGCATCTATTTTACTGGTGACTCAGAAAAATTATCAATCAGCCTTAAAGCAACTGAGTGATATTTTCCTAAAACGTCGTTATGCACTTTGTACCTTTCCCCTAATTGATTGATCACCAATTGTGAATCCCTAATCAGTTTTGTAGTCATAGCCTTTATTTCTAACAAAATCTTAAGGCCAATGATCAGAGCTTCATACTCAGCCTGATTATTGGAACATTTAAAATCAAGTTTAAAAGAGAACTGTGTCTTCTTTCCAAATGGGGATGTGAGGATAATTCCTGCACCTGCTGATTCCTGTGTACTAGATCCATCTAACCAAAGTACTCACCGGGTAAGGATACATAATCGATTTCGACTCCTTTTAGGATTTCAGGACTTATATCCAAGCATGAATGATCAGCCAAGAAATCAGCCAGTAATTGTCCTTTGGTGGCCTTCGGCGGAATATATTGCAGGTTGAATTCTAATAAAGTTAAAGATCACTTTGCCACTTTCCTAGTGATAAGTGGTCTTGACAACATGTATTTAATGACATCAGTTTTGCACATGACTTCCACTATTATAGGCAGCATATAATACCACAATTAATACAAGAGAAGAATAAAACCAAACATAAATTTTCAATTGATGTGTATGTATTGTTTGTTCAACATCAGTCAGTATACGACTTAAATAATAAACCATCTGCTCTACATTTTTCTCACTGTTCTGAATCAACAGGCTTCCAATTAAGTCATTGGACACTGATGTATACAATCTTAGGGGTTTGTTTGGCTTTGGAGAGACTAAAACGGGCGGCTTGGCAAGATATCTCTTAATTTGCTCAAAAGCCAGTTGGTGTTCTTGCCTCCACATGAATTCTCTTCATCCTTCAATTTCAGCAGTGGACAGAAAACTTTGATTTTGCCTGCACACTTAGAGATAAATCGGTACAAAAAGTTAATTTGGCCAAGCAATTTTTGTAACAGTTTTTTGTTAGCTGGTGGTTTGGCTTCCATGATGACCTTTGCCTTATTTTTATCAACGTCAATTCCCCTTTGATGTACTAGAAATCCAAGAAAATTTCCAGCTGATACACCAAATGCACATTTTAATGGATTCATTTTGAGATGATGACATCTCATCCTCTTAAACTTTTTATTAACAATTTAAGATGATCGTCAAAGGTTGATTTCACTACCACGTGGGAAAACTTACACTTTTGTAGCATTTGGATACTGTATATGCAAAAGTAGTAATGGTGGCAGAATTGATTACATAAATATTTATTAAATTTTCAAATATTTTAATAGTTGTATGCAACACATAACCTTTCCTCTATTTTACTTAAGGCACGCAAATATCATAAATTTAATCCATTTACCGACGGCCAGGTGCAACGCACGTGCTACTGCCCCTAGTATTAGAGATAATTATACACCGTATACAAAAGTGGTTCTTTCAATGGTTAATAAAATAATTATCACGATAACTTATGTTTACCAAATGGTACCCACAAAAAGTTACCATCACATGGTACCTGAAAAATGGTATTACCCAATGGTACAAAAACATATAATGGCACCGTGTTAGTGTAACTTGGGACCTAAAAATTGAATGTATTGTGTAACTAAAAGTACATGCTTCTATCAGAATTTTACTTTTTTATTATTATTATAGCTCTTAAATAATTATCTATTTACTTATTTATTTTAATCAGGTCATCACATAGGATGGCCTGACTACATTCTCTTACCATTTGGTTAAAAGTTTACTCTTTGGTATAAAGTTTCAATGTCCTATTATCATCCTTGTGGCATCCCTTAAAAAAAATTTGTTAAATTTAGAAAAGAATTTTCAATGGATCACGACGTCCTGAGGTTAGTCCTCACTGCGTCCTCAAAAACCAGTGGCTCTCTATTACAAATTAGGATGTCCTCACATCGTCCTTTGTTCAAATTGTATTTCGTTGAAGTTGAAATATAAATCCATTTTCTACTGTGTTTTGTCATTTCGGGAAAACACTTTCAAAATCACTTGCATGTGTATTTAAATGCTCAAACAAGATTTATAACATAAAAGAGCAAGACTATAAGGGACTTACTAGTTGGAAAGAGAATTTAAAAGAGTTACCATAGTTTATCTATTTTCAAAAAGTATTTCCAAAGGGTCCGAACGTCCTGAGGTTAGTCACCTTTGTGGCTGATAGGGGTGTAAGAAAAAACCGCAAACCGAAAACAGACCGACCGATTTACACCCCTAATGGCTGACACGACTTGAAATGTGTACTCTTGTGTACAACGTCCAAGTGTAGACGATCGTGTAAGTAAAGCTAAAAAGACCAGGTCGATCACTAGGGAAGGAGAAACAAGTAATCCAATAGGTTAACGTCCTAAGAAAAGAAAAGATGAGGAAATTTTAGAGTTGTGGAAACCTGAAGGTCCACAGGTCAACTATTGTAAGCAATTGCAATAAACAATTAACTACTAAGCAGAAATAAATCAACTACTTTAAGACTTAAAGATATTAAACTGGTTTTACTCTGATAGGGAAAACGTTAGGAGCACACTAATCCACGGAACCTCTACTATGCCTATCATTAATGTTCTATTGAGGTTATTTCCTCTTCAACATTCCCTATTTTCAGAGGGTTTAAAACTAGGTAATTCTAACATTAACCATGTAGATATGACATGGCCAATTACAATTAATACTTCATTTACATTTCTTGTTAAATAGGGACAAGCAGTTTAAAACAATGGTTAAGACATACACTTCAAATTCTAAATATCCAAAGTATTTAGCAAAAGTCATTGAAGTAAATGGCCTTAAGGCTTCTATTTTGAAATTTGTTTGACAAATTAAACTTAGTGGATTAATTTATGAACTGAATTTTAAAATAGAAGGTCCTGGAATGCTTAAAAGAAATTACCCAAGGCTTTCCCTCCCAATCGATTGTAAAGACATAATCGATTGGTTGGGTGGCCTCCCAATCGATTGGTGTTGAGCCAATCGATTGGTAGGGCTTTTTTGCAGATTGCATGGCAGGATCTAGAAAATCAATGTTTCATCGTGATTTCCCAACTTCTGCAGTACTCAGACATTTTGAAACTTGCAAAAAATAGATTTAAAGTTGTATTAACTATCAATCTAGAGTAAGACATGATTGGCTTGAGATTTAATATGAAATAACGATAAAAACTATAAAAGTTGAATGATATACGATACTTTGCTAATATTACTATGGAAACTAAAGTAAAACCAAACACAAACAGGATATAAAACTTGAAAACATAAAAGAAACCTGGATTTGATGATTAAACTAATAGTTATGAATCATGCAAAAAAACAAGATCTGTTGAATGCTTCAATGAAAACCTACACAAAACTATACTGATCTCTCCCTACTCTCTCTACCTAGAAAACTATGAAGTAAAAAGGTGGGCGTTCTTTTGGATGTCTTTTATAGAGTTATTTATCGATAATGTTGGGTTAGGGTTGATGGGACTTCAAAGCTTCACAACCCGTGAAACTTTCTGCTAAATAACCTTGCAATCGATTGCTTTAGGTCAACCGATTGCATTTTTGCCTTGTCCTTACAATCTATAACATCCTGTCCAAGCGATTGCATCCCTACCTACCAATCGATTGGTAGGGAACTTCCAGCTTGACATATACTTTCTATTTCTGTAGCTCTACCATTTACCTGCAATGAGTTACAATTCACAGAAATACAGAAAATCTGCACAATAACCTTTCCATAACAAAATGCCACAGAAGCACTTCATTGTGTAAAATGGAGCATTGAAACACAAATGCAGATAAAACTAAGGACTTGGGGACTAGAGTTTGCATTTACTATATCATATCGTGCTAATATTCTACAAATGTCATCACTCATGAACGTCCTCTCCAAACAGTGGGCTTTTTGTTATGATTTAAGATATCCTAAGATCATCCTGATAGCGTCCTAAGTTCAAAACGTGTTTGGTTGAAGGTGAAATAAAGATCCAGTTTTCCACCATTCAAGCTATATTTCGGGATTCCTCTTATTACTCCGTGCATATACATCTCAAGGCATAAAAATAATTAACTCTACACATGGAATAAAGTAAATGGATGCACTCACAAGTTAACGAAACTAATGTCAGGGTAGATCACCAAGCTTAAGCTTATATGGCTACAGCTTCCAAGATTATTCCATCCTTAGCAACCAAACTCAAACTCCATCTTTCACAAGCTCTCTATATTTTTAGCTCTCAACTTCTCTAAAATCACAACTCTCCAAGTAGCTAAATTCTTTGTAGTCGATGCACAGTCGAAGTGTCCCATCCTTCTTCTTCATGAATAACACTGGTGGTCCCCAAGGTGATGTACTTGGACGTACAAAACCCAGGTTCTCGAGCTCTTGAACTTGTTCCTTCAATTCCAATAGTTTGGTAGGGGCCATTCTGTAGGGAACCTTAGTGATCGGTGCGGTACCTGGTATGAGCTCAATACAGAACTCTATACTTCTTTCTGGCGGTAAACCAGAAATGTCTTGAAATACTTCCTCGAAGTCCTTGACTACAGGTATAGATGACACTGTCATTTCTGTACTTCCAACTTTGATGTTAGCTAAACATCTCATGAGGAACATATCTCCTGAAGGGTTACATTGGAAATCAATGGATTAATTCCCGTTGTCGGAGAATGTAATTCTCTTAGCCGTAGCAGACAATCCTTGCACACATGTCCTAACTTGACCGTTGCTCCTAATGGTGAGGTAGCCTTCAAAGCTTTCTCTAAACGGTGAGGTAGGATACCCAATCTTCGAATAGTCTTAGCAGATATGAATGAAAGCGCAGCACCCGTATCGAATAAAACTTTAACATGGGAGTTAAACAAAGTTAATGTCCCTTCCATTGCTTGCTGATCGGGCTGAGCTTCCTCATTGTTCCCCTCTTTATACACAGTCTCGGCATATCCAGCGGCATTAGGAATAACAACATTCAAGCGAGTTTGACCCTGTTGACCATAAGTCACCTGCTTAGGAGCAGTGCAGAACTTGCTGATGTGACCAGGTTCACCATAGTTATAACAGACTATACTTTGCTAAGTAACACGCCTCAGTGCCTTGCAGTCTCGAGCCAGATGATCGGGGTTGCCATAGTTAAAGCATTTCCCAACATTACTTCCTTCTCCCACTCGAGGCTGAGTCGGATAAGTATTGGCTTGGGGTTTCTTGCTTCCATCAAAATTTCTCTTCTGCCCTTGGGTACGATACGTTTGTTGCTTGTTCCCAAAGTTACTCCTCTAAGACGGCCGAAATTCGAACTGCTTACGGTTCACTCGAGCATCTTCCTCCAGATCAGTGGCCAAGCCGACTAGTCCTTCAAACGACTTATCTATATGACCGAGAGTTAGACGACAAATCTACGGTGTCAACCCTTGGTTATACTTGTGTATCTTTTTTTTTTTTTTTTTTTTTTTTTTTTTTCTGTATCAACCATATGGGGAGCGAACCGAGACAGCCTCTCGAATTAAGTGGTGTACTCTTGCATTAATTTAGTCCCTTGAGCTAAATCCATGAACTCTTTATCCCTTCTGTGTCTTTCGGTAGACGGGAAGTACTTCTCCAAGAATTTCCCCTTGAACACCATCTAAGTCATCCCCATAGTAGCTTCGTTCCCAATAGTGGATATCACCGAGTCCTACCAGTCTACAGCGACATCGGTTAATTGGAATGTATCCAACCTCCTCTTTTCCATCTCATTGCACTAGACAGCTTCTACATACGGCTCATCTGCCTCAACCATTGTTCAGTGTTCTATGGCTCTGCAGTACCCGCAAACTGTTCGGACCTTAGTGCACGGAATCTCTGCAGCATCTTATCTCCTGTCTGGCGATCATGTCGATTTTCATTTGGATTGTTAATCATCTCCAAGTGCCTGACAAAAGCTTCAAACATTCCCGTGGGATCGGCAGCCAAAGGTGCCTCCTTAATCGAGTTTCTATTCCTCCTTGGTCTCACAGCCATTCTAAATGAATGTCAATGATAATAGAATGAGGAACACGCATGAAGCAGTAACATAAATCAGAAAAGTGTGTATGATCAGTTCAATGACTACCCTATCCATATGGGTTAGGACGTACATCGTCCATGCAAGAGTTAATGCCAAAAATGGGTCATTGCCCTATACTCACATGCATGTAAATACAGTTTGCAAAGAGAGAGAGAGAGAGAGAGCTACTAGTCAATATAGTTAATATGTACAACGTCATATCTAAATCATCAGTCGTCCCCATAGGTAGCCATCATCAAATCCAGAGAGTCGACAAGGAAAAATCGATGAACATGGAATGGTCCCACCATATCAAAAACACTGCCCTGTGAGGCAGGTGACGAAGCATGCCTTGGGGCATCTCTCTCAACCAACATCTCCTCAGGCAAAACTAGCTGAAGTGCCAGCTCCTCCTTGAGGTCAGCAGCAAAGTCCTCTAGGCCCAAACTATCCTCCCCCCACCTCCTCGTCAACATCAGCCTCTAGATTAAAAGGAGCCAAATGAAAAGCTCCATCATCAATGTCCCCAGCGATAGGGGCCACTGGCTCCTCCTTGGGGATAATCAGAGGGGGCATATCCAACTATGCAAGATTAGCATGGATGATATGGATCTCAAGAGGAATATAAAAGGCATCACTGCTAACAAATCGCACAATCTCTAGTAACACTAGCCACTGAGCCTCTGCAAAATAGAGGAGCTCTAGATGAACACGCGTCAAATCCACCATGCCCACAACATGGACTTGGTGCCACAGATCCAACTCTACTGATACTAAAGCCAGCTGCTCGACGGTCATGTGGTATAAATCAAGAAAAGTTAGGACTACTAACCCTGGAGTCACCTAATGCCTTCCAAACCTGTCGGGTACAAAGAGTGGCTAAAATGGATCCATACCTGACAAAAAAGCACTAACGTATATTAGGGATAATCTTAACAGAAATTATCTTAGGCGTGTGGGTTTCGGGTTTGTCCTCCTGTCGTATCATTGGGTGTGCAAGCTTAAGCTAACAGAATGTGGAATCGGGTCTATATAGGTAAACCCTAACCTGGCTAAACTATTCTGAGATAACCAGGCTCTAATACCACTAATCCTATCACGCCCTGACGTAGCATAAATAAGGAAAGCGTTTAATTTTCTTTATGGACCCGTAGGTCGCGACAGTTTGAAGGATCATTTCCGTACCAAACGTCGATCAGTAATATGATTAAATCAGAGTGAGAACAATCAAAGCTTAGAAAATTTTTCCTAATTAATAATTATTACAGCTTGTGATTATCTAAAGGCACAGCCCGCCTTGCAAATAAAATAATATCTATTACAGTCATCCTTATTACAAGTTCAGTTCATAATCTAAAATAGCAATGACGGTTTCTTCATCCCAAATAGTTGAGTTCATTTATCATAATCGTACGGTCCTGCTTGATTGTAACCTGAAAAGCCTAGACACGTACTCGAAATGTAAAACATACTTACTTACCCTTTCTTTATTTCTCAATTTAAATAATCAACAATTTAGAAAGACATAAATGAATTCGAATTATAAGGTCATAAGGATAATGTCACAATTCATAATCAATAAAATATGTGACCGTGCGTGGAACAATGCAACCATTCTCATTTCACCGACTCTTTTCTCTCGACAATATATCAACCAACTCTCTCTCTCCAGTATCTTGAAATACACAGGTGACCACACTTTAGTACGGGGTACCAGGGAGTGTCCAGTTTGCCTCACACTTTAGTACGGGATACCAGGGAGTGTCCAATTGCTTCACACTTTAGCCATACCACGTATGTCAGGGAGTGTCCAGTAAGCCACACTTTAGCACTACCATGGGTGCCAGGGAATGACCAAGTCGGCGTCACACACTTTAGCGCTACTATGGGCGCCAAGGAGTGTCCAAGTTTTGTCACTGTCGCATTTCAAAGATACTCTAACCGCGTTCTCAAACATCATACTTTGGTACACCATTACTAGGGAGTGTCCAAGATACAATCTCATTCACATACTCTTTCCACTTACAACTGACTCCACATGTATGAGATGTAACTATATGCAGAAAATATAAAGTACTGGGAACGATAGCCACGCATATACGATAAGAATCAAAACCATAATCATTTCTTTAAAACCAAAACGTAACGAAACAGATTCTGCTTTAATACATTTCCCAAACAGAACTTTAAAAACCTTTAAAACTTCATCCAAACAGTCCTTTAACAGAAAAAGACAAAAACCAGAAATGGCCAGGTCACTCGCGTGGGCCGCTCGTGCGACGGGTCGCTCGCGCGGTATGTCACTTTTTCTATTTTTCTTATAAATATTTCTAACTGTCAAAAAATACGAAGGTCGTGCTCGCGTGCCACTCGTGCGACTCTCGCTCGCGCAATCGCGTGTGTGATGAGTAGTTGAGGCTTCATCTTCTTCGTCAGAAATTCCCTGTATCAGCTTTTAAGGTCTATTTTGACCCATTTTGCAATCCGAACTTAAACATGTCTTATAGTATATAAATCTCTTCGATTTTTTGCAAGGATCACAAATATGTAATCAATTTAACACCAATCGACACATAGCTCTCGGATTTTGACGAAAATCTGAAAGACGACAAACTTCAATCCTAACATACTTTCTCATTCGAATGAACTAAGCTCTAATACTCTAGACATGGCATCTATGATATGTACTCTTTCATAATTTTCTATATAAAAAGATTTTGGTTAAGTTTGGAAACCTATGATTTTTCATGCTATGAACTTCAACGTAAAATCATCAATGGTGATTTACAAATCAAGACACATAAGCATGAAATAAGGTATGGATTACATTCTGAGTGAGTTTGTAATACTCACTGTGATAAGTGGTTGAAGTATTCGTTGAGAAAGAATCACAAATAAGATCTCCAATTGATCTTGGTTATGGAGGACTCAAGCTTTCTCTCTCTCTACAATAATCTGTAAATGTAAACTCTCAGCAATCTCTCTTCTTCTAACTGATTTTCAATTGTAAACAAGAAGTGCATGTGAGAGTGTATGTGAGGGAGTTTTGTAGGGATTTTGCCAAACTTA
The DNA here is from genome assembly GCA_033977485.1 of Hydrangea macrophylla. Taxonomy (NCBI): domain Eukaryota; kingdom Viridiplantae; phylum Streptophyta; class Magnoliopsida; order Cornales; family Hydrangeaceae; genus Hydrangea; species Hydrangea macrophylla. The sequence continues at coordinate 82,834,198 of CM066991.1, read as the reverse complement.
GCCACCAAGTTCAACAATCTATACTCAACAAATTCTGTTTGTTTCCAATTTGTAATAATACCCAAAATACTCAGCATATATACATACGTATATACAGTTGTATGAACTCTAAGTTTAAGCTAAGGGTCAAGCATAGATGTATAGGGGTCAAGATAGAGGTGTTTGGGTAAAGTAGTTATTAGGCATAACTCAACACACACATGAATTAGATTGCCAAACATGGAACAAGCTTGTTGTCTAGGAATTACTTAGATTGTTTGGGAAGATAACTTATGGTATAAAATTACACATACATGAAATGCATTCCCTAACAAAGCCTAATCAATCATTAGTTGCCTTAAATGGAAATAAAGCAAGTGTCATGTCTTGCTTTACGAAGGTTCCAAAATCTATAGGAGATCAACGCAGCGCGGATAGTTTTCGAACATAAGCTAGTATTTTCATGGCGCGCTGATCACCACAGAAATACAGAAAATTGATTTTAACATAAGAAGAAATTTTCCGGTTATATAAAAATATAGTTTATGTCAGAAGTAAATAATTTTCCAATGTAAAAGAACATATCTAAAGTAATAACTAGACTTGTAAAATGACACTAATGTCTCTACCTTCAATATTCGTAATCACATTCAGGTAGTCGGATAAACTAGTACTGTTAACTTGAATTGTTACTACATCTTTTATTCCTTGAGTCTTATTCACCTTTCATGATTACTACATATGTTAATCATGGTGACATTCTCAAGAGAATGCTTACTCTTTATCAGAGGATAGATTCTATCTTGACTATATATGTTCACATTAACGCTATGAGTCATGATTATCCAAGATACCCAAGTGCTGATATTGAATACCTCACTGATTGCTAAGTCAAAGTAATCATACTCATGGCTTGTGTTCATTATTGTCTCAAGATTAAGGACACATATTGATGATGCCAAAAATTGGATAGGCGTAATTATATGAGGGAGAGATGAATAGAGGAGAATTGGGTGTGGTTCAGCCCCGTTAATGAAATGACCTACGTCCACGTTGTGCGTTGGTGCACTTCACTAACAGATCACTGGCGGGGACTGGTGAGCCAACAGAGTAAGTGGCACTACCAGCCAAACCGATTGGGTATATGCGTATGAGTGAATATAATATCCTATTCTCTAGGTTCAGAATGCGACCCCTCTGTAACAAGGGTAGGTGACCTCTTTTATAGGCACAAGAGACCACTCGTACATGGTAAGCGAGTTAGATTAGGAAGCCTAATCTAATTACAATCGTTAGGTATGAATTATGGGGAGTTTCCTAAGTAGTTTAGGAAACTGTTTACTCTCTCCATTAGTCTTCTGACCGGATAGGGAAATTACTAAGGGGCTTGATGGTCAAGCTGGGCTTCCTGGAGAGCAATCTACACTGTACGCTCGGGCAGTGCACCCAAATCGGGCGGTCTTAACCGATTCCTCAGCATTACTGAGTCATAAGCGCCTCTTCCGGGTGCCTTGGCATCTTCCTTGATGACGTGGCTATTTGACCTTGACTGGATAGTTTAGGCCTATCAGCTGCCCCCATTTTTGAAACTAATGTGATGCTCTATCAGATGAGGTTAGAAAATTTACACCCCCCAGTAGATCGCTCGGGATCCATCTGGGAGTGTCGCTCGGGATGGGACCCACCCCCTTGGTTACCAGGGAGCGGTATTGTTAGGAACCCGGGGTCGATGGTTGACATGTGTCAATGAATGGTTGGTCTAGTTAGAATCCAACGAGGTTGGTGTAAAAGTAATCGAGCAGTGGTAACCCGACTGCCCAAGTACACATTTAATGTGCGCGCCTTTTGAGGCGACGCTTCACGTGCCCAAGATGACAATTGTCGGACGGTTTTGGCAAGAAAGCTCCATAGCCGTTGGATCTGATCTGATCTGGACCATCCGTGCTTCTTATATAAGGAACACTTGCTCATTTCTTTCATTCCTGCTGACAAGTGATAGAGGTAACCGAGCGGTTTTGAGAGCAAGAGTTTCCCGGCCAAGTTTCTCGAGCCCTTTTCTACGTTGATTCTTGTAAGTCCTTCCTTTCCAAGTTTCCATTTGCTGCATTCCTCCTTCTCATCTTTCTTTTTCTTTCTTTTTGAGTGAGGCTGGAGAGAATGAGCCCCCCCCCTAGGATTTGCCCAGGAGTGGGATTTCTTTTTGCTAAGGTTCATATTCTTCATTAGGATAGGAGGTGTAGCTGAGCGGTTGAACCGATCGGGTTATTCTGTGTTAGCTTTGCATGAGTATTATCTGACTGTGAGGGCCTTATATGCTTTACCTTTTAGGTGCGTAGCTTTGCCTCCTTTATACGTTAGACTTGGGGTTTCAGACCCATACATAGGCCGCCAACTACTCCCTTGCCCAGTCACAAAGAACTTAGAGATGTGTCACTCTAGTTTTGACTCGTCTTTCCAATCGGAGAATGAGCAGTCACGATCAGGGACGCTGGATATGAGCCTGGATCCACCTTTTGTGACCCCCTCTGACCAACACAGCGAGGGGAGGATCCCCGTCCAAGTACCCGATGATGAGGTGGTTCAGGGTGTCCCAGTTGCCTCGATGTTTGAAAGGTCAGGTAGTGAGGAGTCGAGGCCGAATAGTCCCGACATAGTGTTTGCTTGCAAGCTAATTGTTAGCACTCTACGTACCCCTGACATAGGCCGGATCAGGGAGAGATACAATATTCCTGACCACTTTTCCCTGGCGATGCACGATGGCGGGGCTCATACACATGAGTCGGGTTTTGTTACTTTATACAAGGATGTCCTTCTGGCGGGCCTTCGTCTCCCTCTTCACCCTACCACTCGGGATGTGCTGATATATCTCGAGATCTCCCCCAGGTAGCTTGCCCCGAACGACTGGAAGTTCCTGATGGGAGCCATCTCCCTTTAGCCCCAGGTTCTAGGGTACGAGCTCATCCTGCAGGAGTTCTTTTGGACACACCGGCCGTTCCCAGTGCACGGGGAAGCTGGCTTCTTCTTACTCGGGGCCAGGTAAGGAAGAAAGATAATAGTGAACTGCCCTAGCAGTAACAAGGGTTGGAAGAAGAAATTCTTCCAAGTGTCCACTCTCGAGTTTTGCGAAATGGCGCCGGGGGCACAGTTGAGGACCTCCTTGGCGGGAAAGCTGAGGAGTAAGCCACCATTTCCTTTTCTGCTTTGCATTTACTTTGTCGCTATTGCTGAACTAACTGCTTTTTCACTCAAATCGCCTGGTCTATCGACGAGTGCCAGGCAAGGATACTGTCCTTGGTCGAGGACCCAACCGACGTCAATAAGCTGCTGACCCGGATGGGAGACCAGAAGACTTTCTACAAGCCCAAGCACCAGTTTGTAGCTCCCGTCTTTCCTGCAATCATTCTCGGTGAGTTGTCCACCTGTTTCTTGGTTGACTCATTATTCAGTTTTAACTAACTGTCATTGATGTGTATCCTTTCTGACTGTGCAGAGATGGCTCCTAAGGACGCGGCGGCCTTGAAGGAGAAGGAGCGGTGTTGATGGCCCGAGCGGGCCAAAAGAGAAAAAAATCGGACCCCGTTGAGGGCCAGCACTGAAGAGGATCTCTCGAGGGATCCGAACGGGGAAGGAGGCAGTGGGGACCTCGACTCTTGGGGTCACCGTGGCCACGACACCCAAACTACTACCTGCTGCTGCACTGGACGGGGTATCGTTCCTGTGTTTGGACGAGACCACTCCCTCGGCACCACGTGGGAGACCTTCTGCGATGCCAGTGGCGGAGACAGCGGATGGGGTCCGGGAGAGAGTCCAGCCCGGGCTTCTGTAGAGCCAGGTGGACAAATGTTCTCTGCTGGGGCCCGAGGCCTTAGTCGGTTGGCTGTACAGCGTCAGTCATATGGTAAGTCATCCATGCATTTTTCTTGCACTTCTTTTGTTTTTCAGCTCCGTCCAATATACTAACAGTTTCTGTCTTTTTTGTAGGTTGGCTGCTTGGCAGCAGGGGCTGAGGCTACCCTACCCGGGGTGGCCGAGAAGCTCGCTGTTGCTAAGGTGACTCTATCTACAGAAAAGTCCGCTCGGGAGTCCGTAGGCTTTCCCCTCTTCGTGGCAGAGGAGAAGTCTAGGACTTTGGCCCTAGAGCTGGAGGAGGCTTGCAACATTGTTTCAATCGAGCGAGCCGCTCGGAAGTCCATAGAGGCTAAGGCAGTGCCTATAGAGGTCGGGAGTGGCTGCTCAGAAGGAGGCAGAGGTCCCATTAGTGACTCTCTCCGAGGTCACCGCTGCTCGGGAGGCCGAGGCCAAGGATGTGGACGAGGAGTTTGAGGCGGGCTTCCTCAAAGGCTATGCCAATCTGGCCACCCGGGCTGCCTCAGACCACCCAAACTAGGACCTCTCGGGCTATTCGTGGGCGGAGTCCGAATATTGGAAGAAGGATCGAGCCGGTGAGGAGGCCACCGCTAAAGCTGGACCGGTCGGGACTGCAGCCACCGGTGAAGAGGTGGTCGTTGTGGACGACCAGTAGCAACTGCTTGTGTGTATGTGTATGTTTTTTTTTGGTTTATTTTTTTGGGGGAGGGCTACTACAACTACCCCAAGGCAATGTACATAGTTTTTAATTAATGAAAAGGTCCATCGAGGCCCCCTTTTTCATCAATTTACTTTTTTGTACTTGTGTGCCTGTTTGCGATTGCCAGTACCCGACCGGTTTTTAGTTGATCAAAATCCCTGCCTTAGGAAAAGGTTAGGACTGTAACCGGTAGAGAATACTTGGTCTCCTAGGGACCTGTCTTAAAGGTCCCACCCGGTATTGTGTAGGAGTTTATTATCCGGGCAGTTTCTCTGGGCACTGTACGTACTTAGGAATGTTAGGAATGTCCTAGGATTCCATCCCCTGTTAGTGCGCGGTGTGAGTTCCTGTTTTGGTTTGGTACTCCTCGTGCCCTTGCCCCCCAAGCATTTGTTAAGGCAGGTGTTTGCAAAAAAGGTGACCGTAGGAAACCGACCTGGAACGTGGGTGGTTGCAGGGTCTTTTGAGGCTTGCTATCATCAACCGCCTAGGGGGATTTGCCCCCATCGTTGGTTGGGCCTAAGCAAAGCCGGTGCCTCAGGACTCAACCCAAGGTCTTTTGTGGCTTGGGTGTGAACCCGAGGTCTTTTTGTGCCTCAGGTGTGAACCTGAGGTCTTTTTGTGGAACACTGGTAGGGATCATTACTTGTAGTAAGAACAGAAAACCTTTATTTCCTTCAAAAATTTATAATAACTGCTCAAGTAGAGCTACAAAACTTCCTAACCAGTGCTAACCCGCTCGCGTCTGAGCATTACTGAAAATACTTTCGGAGGAGTTGAACATTCCAAGGGTGAGAAAGATCATGCCCATCTAGAGTTTGTAACCAATAGGTGCCCGGGCGGTTGACCCATGTAACTTGGTATGGTCCTTCCCAGTTTGGCCCCAACTTCCCATGGCTCGGGACTTTGGTAGACTGGTTTACCGCCTTTAGAACGAGATCCCCGACATAGAAACTCCAGTGCTTGACTTTTCTATTGAAGTACCCTTTGTTTGTAAGCTGCCACTTTTCAGATATGCCCGATCTCTTTTTTCTTCTACCAAGTCAAGTTCTGCTCTGAGGGCATCTTCATTGTTCTGCTCGCTGAAATTTGCCACCCGGTGTATGGGTAACCCGAGCTCCGTAGGGACTATCGCCTCGAAGCCGTAGGTGAACGAGAATGGTGTCTCTCCTGTTGCCGCTCAGGGGGTGGTACGGTAGGCCCACAAGAGGGTCGGTAACTCTTCTGCCCAAAGGCCCTTTGAGTTTTCAAGCCTAGTTTTGATCGACTGTAGGATTGTCTGGTTTGTCACCTTGGTTTGGCCATTGGCTTGAGGATGCTCGGGAGAACAGTAATGATTGGATACTCCGTAGCCCGAGCAGAACTGCCTGAACACCGGGGTGTCGAACTGCCTGCCGTTGTCGCTGACCAGAACCCGTGGAATGCCGGATCTGGTAAGGATGTTTTTCTCAATAAAACTCTCCATCTTCTTCTCGGTGATTGTCTCCAAGGGCTCGACCTCCGCCCACTTGGTGAAGTAGTCCACGGCAATGACAGCGAACTTAACTTGTCCTTTTCCCATTTGGAGGGGACCGACAATATCGATTCCCCACTGAGCGAACGGCCAAAGGCTGAGGATTGGTATCTGAAGCTCTCCCAGTCGGTTGATCATGGGGGAATGTCTTTGGCATTTGTCATATTTTTTGACATACTCTTGGGAATCCCTGGCTATTGTCGGCCAGTAATAACCTTGCAACATGGCCGTACGTGAGAGTGCCAGGCCTCCTACATGACTTCTGCAAACACCTTCATGGATTTGATATAGTATTGGCTGTACCTGGGCAGGGTGGACACAACGGAGATAGGGGATAGAGAACCCCCTTTTGTAGAGGATACCATCAATAAGGTGACATCTAGCCGCTCAGTACTTGACCCGGCGAGCTTCTTTCTTTTCTTCTGGCAGCGTACCGGTTGTTAGGAACATAGTGATCGCATCCATCCAACTGGGTCCTAAGGCGACCGGTTCAACCTCTATGCCTTCTGAGCGGGTCACGCTGGGCTCGGGTAGGTATTCTACCCTTATCTCAGGCAGGTCTGACTCAGAGGATGAGGCAAGGCGGGCTAACAGATCGGCCCTGGTGTTCTCTTTCCTCGGGATTTGGGTGATTGAGAAACCTTTAAGCTTCTTCGAGACTGCTTGGACCAGGGCCAGGTAAGTTACCATATTGTCTTCCCGAGCCTCATACTCCTGGTTAACTTGGTTGACCATAAGCTGGGAATCACTGTACCCTTGAACCTGGTGTACACGCATTGAAGTAGCCAACTATAATCCAATCAACAGGGCTTCATACTCGGCCTCGTTGTTGGAGGCACAGAACCCGAACCTAAGTACATACTCAAGTTGGATTCCGTCGGGAGTAGTTAGGATGATCCCCGCCCCACTGTCTTGCTTGTTGGAAGACTCGTCTACGTAAAGTATCCAAGTCAGGATGTCTTTCTGCAGCCCGGGCGGTAGGTAGGGCGGGTCAAACTCTTCAACCGAGTCTTCTGGGTATGTGAACTCCACGAGAAAATCTGGTACAGCCTATCCCTTGATCGCCGTGCGGGGTCTGTAGGTTACTTCGAATTCCTCTAACTCCAAGGCCTAATTAACTAGCCTTCCGGATGTTTCAGGCCTGCTCAAGATCTGGCGGAGAGGCTAATCTGTGAGGACTATGATTATGTGGGCCTGAAAATACGGGCGAAGTCTCCGGGCAGAAGTAATGAGGGTAAAGGTGAGTTTTTCTATGCGAGAATATCTGCTTTTCGCGCCTTGAAGTGCCCGGCTGGTGTAGTAGACCCGGAATTGTATCCCTTGTTCTTCTCGGATGAAATCCGAGCTGACCGCTGAGGGTGACACTACCAAATATAAGAACAATTCCTCGTTTGGCACGGGTGTTGAGAGTAAAGGGGGTGATGTCAAGTACTTCTTAAGTTCCTGAAACACCTCCTCGCACTCTTCCAATCACTAAAAGCCCTTGCGGAGGATTTTGAAAAATGGCAGACACTGGTCGGTAGCTCGAGAGACAAATTTGTTCAATGCGGCGACTTACCCGGCCAAACTCTGAACTTCTTTGGTTGACCTGGGTGACCGCATGTTTATAATGGCCTGGATTTTCTCGGGGTTTGCTTCGATACCCTGTCTACTGACTTGGTGTCCCAGAAACTTCCCGGACGAGACGCCAAATGTGCACTTGGCCGGGTTCAACCTCATTCCAAACTTTCTCAAAATGCTGAAGGCCTCGGACAGATGTTCAAGATGGTCAGACACGTCTCGGATTTTGACCAAGAGATCATCAACGTAGAGTTCTATGGATTTCCCAATCAGGTCCTTGAACATATGATTGACCAGGCGTTGATAGGTTGCCCCAGCATTTTTGAGGCCGAAGGGCATTACCTTGTACCAGTACGTTCCTTTGTCCATGATGAAGGAGGTCTTCTCTTCATCCCCGGGGTACATGCTGATCTGATTACCCCTAGCAAGCATCCATGAACGAGAGGAGTGCATGTCCGGCTGTGGAGTCCACAAGGAGGTCTATCATGGGCAATGGATAGCAATCCTTAGGGTAGGCCTTATTCAGGTCAGTGAATTCCACACACATTCTCCACTTCCCGTTGCTTTTCTTGACCAGAACCACGTTTGCCAACCAGTCGGGATAATGGAACAGTCAGATAGAATTCGTCTTTAGGAGCTTTTCGACTTCTTCATATACCACTGCTTGTCTTTTGGGTGCCATACCCCCCGCCTCTTTTGCTTGACCGTCCGGGAGTCTAGGTTGATGTTGAGGCGGTGAGACATGACCCGGGGATCTATCCCAGGCATGTCTTCATGGCTCTAGGTGAAGTCATCCTGGCTCTGCTGCAGGAATCGGATCAACTTATCCTTGAGGCCTGGCTCCAAGAGAGTGCCTATGTTAACGCACTGGTCGGGAAACTTAGGGTCCAACACCTCTTACTCCAGTTCTTCCACCAGACCTACTCATCGTTAGTCCCTCGGGTCCATTCCCTGAATGTTCAATGTTTTAGTGACGACCTCTCCGCGTAGGGAGTTGATGTAGCAGCTCCGAGCGGTTGCTTGGTCTCCCTACAAGCTTCCACGTCCCTGGGGGGTTGGAAACTTGACCACCAGGCTGTATGTCGACACAACCGCCGTAGCTTTGTTGAGAGCTGGTCTCCCGAGGATGACGTTGTACTCGGACGAAGCTTCTACAACTACAAAGTTTGCCAACAGATGTCTGCTGGGAGTAAGTCCCCATAAGAACCAGGAGCTCGATGGTGCTGAGCGGTTGTGTTCTGGACCCATTGAAACCTACCAGGGGAGTGGCCACTGGTCGCAGCCGATCCCTGGATATCCCGAGCTGATCGAATGCTGAGACGAACATGATATCAGAGGAGCTACCCGTGTCCACCAACACCCTTTTAACCATAGAGTTTGCTACGGAGAACGTCACCACTAGCGGATCATCATGAGGGCAGTACAGGTCTAGCATATCCTCGAATGAGAACATTAACACGTTGGTTGGGGGGGCTGGTGGATTGGACATGCCAGACATCCGATCGGGATGCCCGAGCATGCCTCTTCCTGGCCGATTGTGAATCCTCTCTGCCTGAAGTCCTCTAGAGATTACATTGATTTGCCCGAGGAGTCGCGACTGCTCGAAAGTCTGGGCATCTTGTCGAGGTCCTGTGTACCACCACAAACTCGGCTAGATGGCCCTGCTCAATCAGCTTCTTAATGGCGATCTTAAGCTTAAAGCAATCCTCTGTGTCATGTCCGTGGTCTTTGTAGAAGCGGAAAAACTTATCCCGATTTCTCTTATCGGGTGGGATTTTTAGCTTCCCTGGCTACTGGAGTAGCCTCTGGTTCTCAGTAGTGGCCATGACCTCGTGGATAGGCCGGGAAACTGCCGTGAAGGTAATCGGGGCCTGATCCTGACCGCCTCTCTGTTGATCTTGCCTGGGTTTCTTTCCCTGACGCTTCTCAGAGCCCTCACGTTTTCGTTTAGCTTTCGGGGACTCATCTCCCGTGAAGCTGGCGCGCTTGGACTTTAGAAACTCCTCCGTGTCGATGTACTTTCTGACCCTTTCTGAGAGTTCCACCAGGGTTGCCGGTCGGTCACGATGAAACGACGTAGCAACTTTGGTGTGTTGAACTCCCGAGTAGAAGGCCATGATAGCGGCTGTTTCATTCAAGTGGCAAATTTGAAGCCTCTGCTGATTGAAACGGTCCACATAGTCCTTTAGGGATTTCCCCTTACGTTGCTTGACGGTCAATAGCTGGGTGTCCAGTTGCGACCGGTCAAGTATCCCTACGAATTGGCTAATGAAAAACTTGCTCAGTGTCTTGAAGTTATCAACTGTTCGGGGTTTAAGAGCGTGGAACCACTGCGCAGCTGGCTCCTTGAGAGTGCTGGGAAAGGCCATACACAGTAACTCATCGACGGTGGTGACTAACGCCATTTGGGCCTTGTAGGTACGAACGTGATCCACTGGGCTCCCCGTCCCGTCGTAAGAGTTGAGATGCGGTGGCTTAAACTTCCGCGGGATGGGAATCGATGACCCGAACGGTGTAGGGCGACTCGGTCTCTGTGTTGGTATGATCATGGTGCAAGCAGCGGCTCAGTTGCTTGATCTGTTTCTGTAGGTCCTGAATTTGAGCCTTCACGCCTTTTTGCTCAGTCTTCCTTTCTATGTTCGAGCGGTAGGTCGGATCAGATGACGAGGCCTCTGCTTTGAAGTGTGTTATCCTTGGGGATAAGACCCAACTCCGGCTCCGGGTGATCGTATGCCTAAGATCTCCCTGGCTCCTGGCTGAGGGTCCTCAGCCGATTCCAGGGCCATATCTCCTGGCCCCTCCTTTCTGGCAGAACGCCTACTATTGATAATGTCTCTGGCGTCTCCCACCTGGAGTAAGTTAGCCCGGGCATGTTGTCAGGTTTGCCTGTGGGCCTGGCTACGTTCGTCATCTCCGCGCCGTCTCCAACCCGGCGGGGATGCAGGTGCAGTGTGGGTATGTTGTCTGACCTGTGGAGGCTTCGATTGGGCGCGCCTTTCTCGGGCTGCTCCTCGATTTGGGGGAATTCATCCTGCCGGGCCAGCATTACTTCAATCGGCTGCTGGATTCGCCGCTGGCCCTCTAGGAGTTGTGCGAGAGTCGCGGTGACCTACTCGGAGGTCATAGAGGCAGTTGGCCGGCCGGGATGTGAGTCCTCCTGACCGGTTTGAGCGGCAGTTCTTACCCTTCTTCGGCGGCATGATGATCCATCAGAGATTTGTTGACAAGAAACTTGACCAGCTTCCCACAGACGACGCCAAACTGATGATGCCAAAAATTAGGTAAGAGTAATTATATGAGGGAGAGATGAAGAGAGGAGAATTGGGTGTGGTTCGGCCCCGTTAATGAGGTGACCTATGTCCACGTTATGCGTTGGTGCCCTTCACTAATAGATCACCGGCGGGGACTGGTGAGCCAACAGAATCGGCGGCACTACCAGCCAAACCGACCGGATATATGCGTATGAGTGAATATAATATGCTATTCTTTAGGTTCAGACTACGACGCCCCTGTAACAAGGGTAGGTGGCCTCTTTTATAGGCACAAGAGACCGCCCGTACATGTTAAGTGAGTTAGATTAGGAAGCCTAATCTAATTATAATCGATCGGTATGAATTATGGGGAGTTTCCTAAGTAGTTTAGGAAACTGTTTACTCTCTCCATTAGTCTTCTGACCGGATAAGGAAATTGTTGAGGGCTTGGTGGTCAAGCTGGGCTTCCTGGAGAGCAATCCGCATTGTACGCCCAGGCTGTGCACCCAACTGGGTGGTCTTAACCGATTCCTCGGGATTGCTGAGTCATAAGCGCCTCTTCCGGGTGCCTTGGCGTCTTCCCTGATGACATGGCTATTTGACCTTGACCGGATAGTTTTAGGCCTATCACGTATTGTATACAAGTTATGAGTTCCTATTAACTATTGACAGCGATTGAGTGCTCATTGTTCATCAATGCATTGTATGCACTAGTATATTAACTAAGAGTACTCACACACTCTAGTGAATGAGATACACCACTCCATCCAATGGTAGATAATCATGCTACAGTGTGAACTTGATTAGTTATCCAAACTCATCATTCACTATGACAATTCTAAGCATCAGGGAAGAACAACTAGTATCTCCTATGTATGTATCTCATATACACACATGCAAATTACCTACAATGATGTTTAAGGATAGCAAACAAACATTCATCTTGTGAAAAAATACATAGTAAAATGTAAACTGATATCCACAGTATGTCAAAATTTCTAATGCATACAGCACAATCCCTACACCAACAATACCATAATAGTGACAAAATGAGGACATGCGTTCATATTGGAATGTGACCCAAAGAGGCTTTCCTTCTACGTCCTTAATCTGTATAACCCTCCGATGCAGTTTGGTGATATCTACATAAAGTTGAATACAAAATAATCATCCAAACACTGATGAAGGAGGAATATGGGGAAGCACAAAGGGCACCACCAAAACTTGTAGCAATTTTGAACCCAACCACCTTTGTTTTGTTCTCCAATGGAAGGTCGCTAATCCTTAACCAAAAGTGGGAGTGTGTGATTTCTAAGGAATCAAGATGCAATCCTAGAACCCATTTGTGCAAAATTTTAAGTTGACTATCAAAAAACCATGGGTTGTTGGACAATACTCTACTCATATCAAACTCTTTACAGAAAGATAAATTGGAATCAATTTCCACTAAGTTATAAGACGTTAATATGATCCCTTGAACTCCAAATGTTGGAAAGAGTCCGACATAACGCAATTGGATTCACCCGCAAATCACCCAACACCTTAGCAATCAAACTAAGAGAGCACTCTTCAATGCCCTCTATGATATCTGCATGAACAACCTCAAGAATCTCCCTTCTTCCTCTGAAAGGAAAACACTTGCAACCTCTCTGCCAGATCTGGGAGCGAGGCCATTGGGTAATAAAGAAACAGAGAAAATTTAATCAACACAAAACCCAAGAAATTCAAGAAGAAAAACAAACAGATGATACTATGACACTCAATACATAATGAAATCAAAGAACAAAGACGAACAATTGAATACTTGGAAGAGAAAAAAAAAACTTCAAACTCCCAAGAGCGAGATGCCAAGTTTTTATTCCATCTCATTGTTTACTTTTCTAATTTCTGGTTAGTATATTAGGAAGAACAAGAAATAGGGTGAAAAATAATTGTGAGCTATTTCTCTTTCTCTTTTCTTGAATTTTGCATATATTTTGAAATCTTGTAATTTTTTATGCTAGTTAGGCTTGAAAATTATTTTTTTTCCTTTTCTTTGTCCTTCTCTAAATCTCAAACCGGAGTCTAAATAATTAATATGCATGTTATGCAGTAATTTATTGAGTGAGAATTGTTCACAAATCCTCCAAATCTCTATGTGGAGAATTTTTTTAAACAAACTTCCTCACACTTTCAACATGAAATAAAAATGCTTGATAAATGATAACTCATTGATGTGTAATAACCATTGGAATTTTTGTTCTATGATTATGTTACCAAAAATTGTCATATTTTTGTTATTCAAAATGTCCATTAAATGGTAACTCATTGATGGCTAAGAGAATTAGGTAAAATGTTATCAAAACCTCTATCATGAGATTACATTACCAAAATTGATCATGATTTCATTGTGTAAAATTCTTGTTAGATGCTAGCTCATAATTGTTTGCTTATGTTTTCTTTCTCCATATACCACTAGGAGTTTAGAATGAAAGATGCACCAAATTGTTAAGTTTTCATCAACATCAACATCTATTCATTTTTTACTTCCACCACCACATCAACATCTAGGCACTAGAATCCTACATTCAGCATGTTTTTTCTTTTCTTTTCTCAGGATTTATTACCATTGGTAATCATTCCTTCACCTTAGAGTCACACGCGAGTTAAGTCATCACACGTCAGTTCAATAGCATGATAAATAGGAACCAAAAAACATAGTTGGACTAAAGCCTTATTGGCTCATACTTTTGAGATGTTTTTCTCTTCTCCATTCTCAAGCATCTGATTAGACAAACTTGATGAATGATCAACAATTCCTGGGGATAAATGAGAATGATCCGAGTATTTCACAAGAGGAAGTTTAAATAAGAGTAATGAAGCTCTTGCACACACCAACAACTAAGAAAAGTGAAGCAATCACAACCCTAGAAAGCTACCTTAAGAAGACAATAAAATAGAGGATGAAAAGAGAATCATCCCATTCTTTTCTTTAGACATGCCCTTATTGCACTCTTATTTGTCATTCTGACATGTTTGATTCTCTTTCTTGTCATCTTTAATACTTCACTCTCAGTTCTGGTGGACTATGACTATGTGAAGCTATGTACACATACACACACACACACACACAAAACACATGCATGTATAGTGAAGTAAATATTGAATTTGCCAATACAAGTAAGCATTTGATTCTGTGATCCATGGCATGATTGATTATGAGTGATGTAATGGTTATTAAATCTGAGTATCGAATTTGATTTACAAAGTATGTGGTATTCTGATGACACTCAATTATAGTGGGGCCAATTGATTTTATTGGAAGTTATTTTAAGGAATTTCATTACAACATGTTGGGAACTAAATTTGGTACAAATTTAAAGACCATAGCATTAGTCTTGTTTCATTTATGAGTAATGATACAATTCCCAAATTTGAGTCATAACACATTGTGCTGTGGGATTGAATTCACTCTTAGTAGGAACAACTATTTTCATTGGCTGTGTATATGTACACATACATATTTTAACTTATAAAATGAAACGTTTTTATTTGTTGATAAGTATTGAAATGTTTAACACACACATATTTGTAGCATGCAAATTCAACCCGTTCAGCCTGGCGTGGGTTTGGGCTCAGGCTTGCAGTGCTTGACTTGGAACTTTTAATCGAGCCTAGTCAAGCTTGAGATGTCTAGCCCATGCCCTACTAGTAGGCCTCTGGCCAAGCTTGGTGTGTTTATTGGCCAACTGTATATAGATTGTTTTTCAAATATTCACACAAATAAGTTGTAGTATAACAAAAGAAAATGTTATAAATACAGGTGTATTAAAAATACATTTAGAATTGAAAATTCAAAAAAAAGGACGGCCTTGGGATATGGTGTGGTTGGACCTTTGGCAGGCTTGGGCCGGGCTTGGGGCCCAAAAATTCTCCATTAATGTAAAAGCTAGCATCGAAGAACACTTCTTGTATAATTAATATGTTTCTATTATGAAAACAATAATAAAACTAATAATAAAACCAAGCACACAAATATACAATCACACAAAGAGACAGATATTTTAGGTGGTTCAGCAATTTGCCTACGTCCACTGCAGAGAGGGAGTTGTGCTATTACCCTAGGAAATGGTATATCAAGCACTTGGACTATCAGTATGTAGCACCTGCATTTTCCTATCTATTATTCCAAATTTATGTATTTCTCGTGGTGATAGTTTTTATTATACATAATAAGAATTGTTTTTCTTACTCTTTGCTATTTTAAATGATCTATTTGTGTTTGTACACATGTTTGTGGCCTTGGGGAAATTTCTTTAGAAAGCAGACCCGAATGCTCGAGAAGTCGGAGCTCTCGAGCCCCGAGCGCTCGAGCCATGCAAGCACTCGAGCAGTATTTTTAGTGAAATGAGTATTTTTCCCTTGAGTCTCAAAAATCTATAAATACCCAACGTTTTCTCAGCAATTGTACGTTCTGTTTATTCAGAAAATAGAGAGCTTTTGCTGACTCTTGGTCATCCTCATGACCAAGCTCTAGAGGAGAAGATATTGAAGCTCTAGTTCATCAATTCAAGCTTTCTCGATACATCCACTTATATTTTCTTCATCCATTTATAATTCAAGCATGTGTGAGTATAAATTCTCACTTAAAAATCTGTAGGATCAGTTTATACATGACTTTAAGTATATACATGTGAATTAATTGAGGTTATAGCTCTTGCATGCAAAGAAACTTTATGATCAAACTCTTTTTCGTAGTTTTGGTGACGTTTATCATCATCCAAACACACCATAGATCATATATAGTGTAGATATTCATCTAGATACCTTAAGATATAGTTTTTACATGTTTTTAAGGCTTGCATGTGTACTTAGAACGAATTTTAGTCCTTGCATGTAACTATAAAACAAGGATCTGTTTTACTACTAAACCCGAGCGCTCGCGCCTCGGGAGCGCTCTAACTCTGAGCGCTTGAGCTCTCAGAGCGCTCAAGCCTGGCAGTTTTGCCATGTTGTTTTGATTCTCCTATCATGAATGGATTATTGTTTGTTATTACTATGAACTTGAGATTTCTATTAACATGTTAGACAATTTCTGTCCACTTATCACACGAACACTTAGGCTCATTTGATAAATGATGATCTTGGATTATTCTTATAACTTACAAGTTGAACTTCTTATACTTAGAATTAGTCCGTGAACTTTCCTTACATACGACAATGACTTCCACGATGCGACAGCTTTGAGAATAATGGGAATAACAGACACATAATAAGATCAAAACTCCTAAAATAACTATATACGTTACCGAGGGGCTACAATTAATATTCACACGTTAAATGGTCAATTCCCTTGATTTCGATCTAAGAGTTTATGTGTAAGTCTTCAGGATGTCTCCCAAGTTATAGGAATCCCCTTTGGTTGTGATGTTGGTATTCGAGTGATTGTGAGGATGGTATCTGTGTGATTGATATTTGAGTGATTGTGAGGATGGTATCCATGTGATTGGTATCCGAACGATTATGAGCATGGTATTTGTGTGATCGGTATTCGAGTGATTGTGAGAATGGTATCCGTGTGATTGGTATCCAAGCGATTATGAGCATGGTATCCGTGTGATTGGAATCCGGGTGATTTTGGAGGTGTTATTTGTGTGATTGGTATTCGTCAACGATTTTTCGTGTTTGAGTTGTTGTAGTTCAGTCGACCCAGTTATTAGTCACAAAGTGATTCGAGTTGGTTTCTATCTTGTGAAGATATTATCTTTTAGGAACTTATAAAGACATCTATAAGCCAAACTACGAATAATGAACCTAGGTGTTTTTATAACTGTTGCTAACGGCACTTTGTAAGAATTTATGCTCACTCAGCTTGTATTCAAGCTGACAGCATTTTATGACATTGGGTCTAGCGATGCCAGGTTTAGCAGGTAAGGCTCAGCCCGAAGGCGACTACGGTGAGTACGTATACACAGATGAAGGCTGCTATGATGCGGAGTACATTAAAGAGGACCACTATGGAGACTACTATGGATTCGCCAGTTAAAGACAAAGATCCTTGTGTCTTGTTTATCTTTATTTTATGATGTAATAATTTCAGGTATTAGTGACACTTGTTGTCACGAGACTTTTTTATGTTTCGTTTGAATTGGGCTTGTAATATATTATTAGTGTAAGACTCCGTTAATGTTTAATATTACTATGCTATGGGTGAACTAGTCACATTTCCATTATTATTATGTTCTTGTTATTATTTTCTATCGAGGACAATCAGGAGGTTTCTAACCAGTCATGTATCCACGGATCCAAAAAGGAAATTAAATATTTTCCCTATTTTTGGCTTACTCAGGGGCATGACACAGCGTATTATAGGACACTAATATTTTCCTCACTTTCTCACTTTCTCTTCTCTAGTTCTGTAGTTCTTTTCTGTGCATTTTTCCATCCTCAATTCATTGCCATTTATAAGCAATGAATCCAACATCATTGAATTACTCGTGAAATTTGAATAGGAGCAGAGGGTTACATTTTTCAACTTTGCTTTGATGATAATGACTTCCACCAATTTTTACTATTCATAACACTCTCCTTTGGATGTCTTATCTTAAGGATTTTAATACTCCCTATGAGTCGATTGCTCCCCCTCATTTTAGCATGAGTATGATTTCTTTATGACAGCTCTTGGAGTCGGCGCATCCCAATGCTATACACTAGTTTCTTGAATGTTGAAGTTGGTAATGCCTTGGTGAATAAATCTGCTAGATTTTCAATGGAGAGTATCTGTTGAACATTGATTTTGCCTTTCTCTTGGAGCTCATGTGAAGAATTTTGGTGAGATGTGCTTGGTTCTATCACATTTATTGAATCCCCCTCTGATTTGTGCTATACAGGAATCATTATCTTCATAGTATTGTTGGGGTATCTTTGATCGAAGATAAGTTGCATGATCATCGAATATGCTGGATCATGGATTTAACCAAACACATTCACTACTGGTTTCATGTAGTGCAAGAATCTCATAATGATTTGAAGAAGTGGCAGTTAATTTTTGCTTCACAAATCGCCATGAGAGCGCAGTATTTCCACAAGTAAATACATAGCCTATTTTAGATTGTGAATTGTGCGGATCAGAGAGATAACTAGCATCGGCACACCCAACTAATGGGGATTTGGATTCATTTGAATAAAATAATCCCAAATCAATTGAACCACGAAGTAGCAAAAAAATGTGCTTCATACAATTCAAATGTCTTCGAGTTGGAGGTGAGCTAAATCTTGTAAGCAAATTGATAGCGAAGATAGCAAAAAAAATGCTTGATACCATTCCAATGTCTTCGAGTTGGAGGTGAGCTAAATCTTGCAAGAAAATTGATAGCAAAAGCAATATCTGGTCGTGTACAATTTGTCAAATACATGAGAGCACCAATAGTGCTTAGATATGGTACTTCAGGACCATGTAGCTCCTCATCATCATTATGAGGACGATAGGGATCCTTCTTTACATTAAGTGATTTGACTACCATAGGAGTACTCAATGGATGAGCATTATCCATATAGAAATATTTCAAAACTTTCTCTGCATAAGAGAATAGATGTAAGACAATTCCTTCGGGGAAATGCTCGAGTTCCAATCCAAGACAAAATTTATCTTCTGAGATCTTTCATCTCAAATTTCCTTTTCAGATAATCAGCGGTTCTAGTGAGCTCTTCGTGAGTTCCAACAAGATTAAGATCATCAACATATACTGCAATGATTGCAAAGCCAGATTATGATCTCTTATTAACGACGCATAGACATATAGGATTGTTTATATAGCCTTCTTTCAATAGATATTCCCTCAAGTAATTGTACCACATACGCCCAGATTGCTTTAATCCGTATAGAGATCTTTGCAATTTAATAGAGTACATATCTCTTGGTTTTGATTCACATGCTTGGGGCATGTTGAATTCTTCGGGGATCCTCATATGTATATCACCAGTGCGGATCTTAAGCGGGTGTCAAAAGACGGACTTTGGGTTTTAGCGATGAAAAATTTCGTTGCAAAAAGTGACATTTTCGTCGCTAAAAGTGGTCCGCCCCAAAGTCCGCCCCTTAACACCCGCACCTGATCCTCACTATGTATATCACTATCTAGTGATCCATACAAAAATTTTGTAATCATGTTCATTAAGCGTATATCAAGTCCTTTAGACATTGATAGGCTTATCAAAAATTGAAA
Organism: Hydrangea macrophylla; assembly: GCA_033977485.1. NCBI lineage: Eukaryota > Viridiplantae > Streptophyta > Magnoliopsida > Cornales > Hydrangeaceae > Hydrangea > Hydrangea macrophylla. Next base: position 82,815,127 of record CM066991.1, on the reverse strand, counting down.
AGTAATTGCATCCGTTACAAGAGAATATGTTTCATCGTAATCAATGCCAGGTCTCTGTGAGAAACCTTGTGCTACAAGTCTGGCCTTGTATCGTACAATCTCATTCTTCTCATTATATTTCCCTACAAATACCCATTTGTACCCAATGGGATTTAAATCTTCAAGTGTAGGAACTACAGTCCCAAACACTTCCTAATTTTCTAATGAGTTTAACTCAGTTTGTATGGCCTCTTCCCACTTTGCCAATCAATTCAATGCCGACATTCCTCCATATTTTGTGGTTCAGGATCCTTGTCACTTCGAGTGATGTCTAGTGCTACTATAAAGGCAAATATGTGATCAATGATTGTGTAATTACGATTCCACATATTTCCAGTCGACATATAGTTTATCGAGATCTTTTTTTTGTCAAATACTTATGCCTCATCATGGGCTACTTGTTCCTCTTCAGGGGAACTTTGTTTACTACCTTTGGATTTATCAAGTATTTCTATAGTGCTCTTTAGATCTCTTTAAGATTGATCTCGTCAGAATCAAGATGAAAGGCATCCTTTACTTTTTACTATTTGTAGTGTAGAAGTAAAGGCCGAACCCAAAGAGAGAGTTTATTTTTATCCTTTAATTAATAAAACCTAGATCTATTTAGTTATAGAAAATAGATGTTCGATTTATTTATGATTTAATTACTACTATGAAAACTAAACTATGAATGCAAAGGAATTAAACTAATTGAATAAAAGAAATATTTAAAGTTGGTTCTAATAAATGTGGAAGTGATCTAGAGTTGCAAGTCCACCACTAACCATACATTGGGGGTCTATACTTCCTACTTTAAGATATATGATTAGATAGTTAAGATCTACCATAGCTACGAGCCTGGTAGTATCGACAAGAGGATATTACTAGTTCAACCTAAGCATAACTCATCTTCAGTTGGCATGGATTGTCTACCTATAACTAGGGTGTAGCACAACCTATCTTCCCTAGGCATGAATCATAAAAGATATAAACATCACAATCAAGTAAGCACTATTGTATGTAAATGCTCTTATCAATCACAAAAATCAAAGAGTATTGAGTTCAATAGACACAAGGGAAAATTTAAGACAATAATAAACCCTAAACATCATTGATTATTATCATTAAAAATTGATTATATATTTATAATCCTCGAACATACAACCACTATCCAAATACAATAAAACCTAAAGAAGAAAAGCATAGAGATCCCCTTTACATGGCTAGGGTTTCATTGAAACTCTAGATTAGAAGTTTAGTTGCACATGGTGGATGAAAACATGGAGATGGAGATGATTGTCGCCATTAGAAACCTTCAAGCTAGATCGTCTTCTTCTCTTCCGCCTTGAACTCCCAAGTTGCCTCCAAAGTTGTATGATATGATGTGTGAATTGTTGTGTAACCCCAACTTTGAATTAGAATAAGATATATATATATATATATATATTTAGAGGGATTAGGAAGGATTTCATAAACCTAATCCTACAAAAACTGCTATCTCTTCTTTTCTGGACGCATTCAGGCAATTTCATTCGCGTAGGAGTCTTCAGAACATCCAAATACGTAACTTTGATTTTTTCCATTAGCCGCGCGAGCGCGATGCTGGGAACTCACGCGAACGGACCGCACGCGCGATGTGACTTTTTCTGCTTCTTTTGTTCTATTTTTACACCCTAAATAGCCTAGAACTCCTGCTTTCTTCAAACCTGACAAAAAGAAGAAAGCAAAGTAAAAGTACAATAAAACAGACTACTAAGTGCTAAAAAAAAGTGAATTAAGGCATGTAATTAGGAACTATTCACTCCCGATCACACCCCCAAACCTACGTTTTGCTAGTTCTCGAGCAAAAAGAACATGAAAATAAAAACTAACTACTAATAAGAATCCTACTCCATTGTCGCATGGATCACGATTTCATTTAGCTCATGCAACAAGACTTTTAAACCCCCAGGTGTCCCTAGTAGGATGAATGAAGTCTCATGAGGGTTCTCGTCAACAAGAGACCCACAACCTCTTTATTAAACTATAAAAAGAAACTTTATTTAAATGACAACCCAACATCCAACATCCCTCTTGATCAACAGAATTTTAAATAGAACATTCAGTCACAAAGAGTATCATCACCAAACGTCCACCTTCACGACTGTAGTAAACATTGAATTATGAACTCTCATAACCTTGGTTTTCAAAGAAATCTTGTCAATCAATCAAAATATTACATGTTGGAGCATTGTTGGTATACTTCTAGATTTCTTCAACAAACAAAAATTAGTGTTATTCTGTTTTTTTCTTAAACTATTTCTAAACAAGAAAGAACAACAAGAAAGAAATAACTAACTAAAAGAAAAACTACTGAAAACTAACCAAAAGAAACAGTAACAAAAATGAAAAAGAATAAAAGAATCCATAAAACTCCCCCAAACTATATCACCGCATTTCCCTATGCAGGTGGGAACGTGACAATGATATAAATGAACTCCATGGAGAAGACCATAAGAGCGTCCACTCCTTTGAAAGCATCTGATGATGGTGGCGGCGGGATATCTCTGTAGCACCTGAATTTCTCCAGAAATTCCCATTCCTGTTTAGTACTAGTTGATTCTGATTTCGAGGACGAAATTCTTTAATAGGTGGTGGAAGGTGTAACACTTGTAATTTTCTTTCATTATTAATATCAGTTTTTCGAATTTCTGTATTGGACCGACTATATTATTATATCATTATTTTAATTACGTGACGGTATGGACGTGTTGTAGTATTACCATATAGACTGTACTAACCATACCGACTCGATCATAAAAAGATTTAACTTAGTCCCGTACCCGTACCCGGACCCGGACATTAGAAATAATACCCGGTTGCACGTAAATCGAGACTGACACATATACCGAGGAACTTATACACGTAAACTGAAAAAGTGGCACACAATCCAAGATGGGCCCCACATGGCCGGCCACATGGAAAGCTCCATGTCACCACCCCATGTGACACTTGTCCACCTCTAGGACACTTGTCCTTGCATGAATACATGCTTACATGCAAGATGACACTTGCCACCACCCAACATTCTATATACACAAGCACATGCACACACTACACTCTCTTAGTTGGATCATAATCTGAATTTTGGAGAGAAAATTAGGAGACTTGGGTAGTTCATGAGAAAAAGAGAGAAGAAAAGTTAAGAAGGAGTTCATCCTTGAAGTTTGAAGTTCAAGCTCCATTAAGCTCAAAAACAACATCCAAGCTCAATTTCAAGCTTTGGTGAGTAATTGTGAGTAATCTAACTCAATTTAGAACATATATAGTATGTATTAATGTTTAGTAGGAGTTGATGTTGTTGTGTTGAAGTTTTCATGACATGCAAGACAAATCCATAAATCTGAGAAACTAAAACTTTCAGCAGAACATAGTTTAGTAAAATGAATGTTTTGTGCAGCACAAAGATCCGAATTAAGCTAGGTTTTTTGTGGTAAAGGCTAAATCATATAGCTACAAATAACCTTTCTATAGCTCAGTCTAGAAATCACTCCTTCATGGGTGAAATACATGTACAACGCAGTGTTATAGACCTAGGAAAATAGAAACTTCCAACAGAATGTAGTTCAGTAAAATGAATGTTTTGAGGAGTTCAAAAATTGGAATTAAGCTAGGTTTTTTTGTGGTAAAATCTAACTCATTTATCTACAAATAACTCTTCTGTAGCTCAGTCTAGAAATCACTCCTTCATGGGTGAAATACATGTACAACGCAGTGTTGTGAATCTGGGAAACAGAAACTTTCAGCAGAATGTAGTTTAGTAAAATCAACGTTTGGAGCAGCTCAAAAATGAGAATTACGCTAGGTTTTTTTTGTGGAGAAATCTAACTCATTTATTTACAAATAATCCTTCTATAGCTCAGTCTAAAAACCCCTCCTTCATAGGTGGAATTCACGTACAATGCAGTACTATAAATCTGGGACAGAACAGTCCGAGATATAAGAAATGTCTTGTAAAATAAATATTTTTAGTAGCTCAAAAATGTAATTGAAGCTAGATTTTTTTTGTACATGGAGATATTTCTATTATCTACAATGTTTTAGTTTTGAGTTTGATCTACAAAGCAATTTATCATGTCCAAATAAATCATGTTAATTCAGTCAACACAGTGAAAATATATCCTGGCAGATTGTACAGCTTTTTGTATAATGTTTTGTTTATGCATGGTGTTGATTGTTGATGCTAATTTTCTGGAACCTGTGTTGTTATAAAAATCTCGTGCTATGGTAGTGCTATCGCGTAGATGAGTATGTTAAGGGTTTCACCTATATGTTTATTGGTATTAAATTCATGTTATAAATCCATGAGCTACGTGCTATGTTTTTCATTGTTATGAATATAGTTTAATAACCGTTGGAAAACTCATACCCAAGCTTTAAGTATGTTGTACAACACGATTATTGCGTTGATAATGATTGGGTAAGTTCTCATCGTAAGCATATTGAGAGGTAAAACAGAATATCGAACGTAAAGCGAAATACTGACGGTTATAAATGGATGATATTAATGAACTAAACTACAAAACGTACGAACATGTAAAATAACGATAAAACCTTCAATAATAGATTTTATGCGAATAAGAGACATTGGGCCTTGTTTCTAGTCGTGTGACTACCGGTCAAAGTTGATTCGTGAACTTTCGTATCGTGTTTGGATATTTCTTGCAAAATTGGTCTTTCGGTAATTCCATGGTGTCGATCGAAGAGTTATGTTTGGTGTTTTTGATCTGAGGATGGACATGACGTGTTCGGTCAAGTGCGGATGACCTAAGGATCGTCATGTCGTGCTCGATCAAGTGTTTGATTATTTTTCTGCACCCTTGGACTGAGGATCGGCATGAAGTGTTCGGTTATGTACGGGTGACGTGAGGATCGGCATGACGTGTTCATCCAAGTGATTATTAATTTCCCGTACCCTTTGTCTGAGGATCGGCATGACGTGTTCGATAACGTGCGGGCGACCTGAGGATTGGCATGACGTGTTCGACCTAGAGATTGTTAATGTCCCGCACACTTATGCCATTTGGGCGACAGTTTGAGTGCCAGTTGGGCGACAATTAACTATTTATTGTTGAGTGTTGTTCTTTCTTGACCAGTAAATGCATTTGGAGTTAAGTCTTCTTTCAGTCAATATCATTGGTCAGTTCAGTTCTGGGTTAAGTTTCAAAGGGAATGATTAGGTTTAAATAAGACATGGTTTTGAAAATAAGAAAAGACGAACAAGACATAGTATCGAGAATAAGAAATGATGAACAGGATATGGTTTCGATAAATAAGAAGAGATGAAGAATAACTTACCTTAAGTAGTGGTAACCTTAAGGGGATCCTCACTTAGCTTAACCGCTAACGGCTTTTCATGCCACTGGACCTTCCACGTCCAGCCTTTGCAGGTCCAGACAGAGCCGACTGCTATCAAGATGCTGACTTTACTACTAAAGACTATGCTGGTGAAGATTACTACGAGGAAGGCTACGGTTTCACCAGCTGAAGACTTTGGAGCTTTTCTTTTGTTATAGTTCTGTTATTATTATGTTAGTGATGTAATAGTTTAGCTGGTCTTTAAATATGTAACTTTTGGATATCTTTTGGCCTGTAATATACTACTGATGTAAGACTTGGATGCTTTAAATTTCTGCTTCCGCTGAACTTAGTCACTTTCCCATATCACATTATTGTTATATGCATGTTTGGACAATCAGGTGACACTCACAACCAGTCACGTGTCTACGAACCCATAAAGGAAATTTATTTTTCCCTATTTTTGGTACTTCGGGGCGTGACAATCTCGTCTATGGGAATCAAACAACTCCCAGTCAAGATGCTCGGCAAGATCAAAGGGTGGTAGCTCTATCGCCTCATCCTCAATGTCGCTCTTTGGGGCCAAGATTACCTCATCATCCTCCGGTCCGTCATACAAGGCAAAGATGGAAGCTATATCCTCTAGGGACCAGTCGGGGTATGCAGGATGCTGTCTCACAACGTCTAGGACATAATCCGGCAAATCCCTATATGGATATGTGACCTCAGGCGAAGCGGCAACGGTCTTAATAGGCTCACTAGAAGAGGCATCACCTAAACTCTGTATAATGTCCTCTTCATCCCCGTTCGCACGTCATTGATCAAATGATCAATCGAATCAAAATAAGGACTCCGAGGAAGTCGGGGGTGCACCATAGGGACCATCTATGTGTGTGGGGTCCTCACGAAATAAATTGTCATCGTCATCCGAAGAATTAAAAAAAATAGGAATAGGGATGCGAGGACGATGACGGTACCATGAACATGGGTCACATGTGGCAGGGCCGATTGGACCAAAGGGGTTAGCTTTAGGTATACAAGATCTAGGTGAGTGGTCATCTACGGATACACCCTGATCAGAGTGGTGACTAGACTCGCTAGACTACATATCTGACGAAGAGGGTGGAGAGATTGGGTGGTCCATAATAGTGGGAATTGGAATGACGATTCGAGGAATGAGGTAATGCTGTATGGATCTTGTGACTATAAACCTGAAAAAAAAAATTTAACCACAAATACTAATTTATTAGTTATTGTTAATAAAACATAAAACACAAAGTAACATTATTGATTAATGACAACATGCATTGAAATGTAGTTTAAAGTGATGCGAGTACTCACATGGTGTTATGCGAGTTATTTTAAAATTTGAACAGCACCTCCCTCAAACCTGAGTGTTAATGATTTCCTGGTTTAGTGCTATGGGAGTAAGAGAGGTGCTTGTAATAACATGGCACTAATTACGATGATCGCATCAATTGGCAATAAGCATAACTATTTGAAGAACGATGCAAGCACAACTAACAACCAACAACGCTAAAATTAACAGGACTAAAAATGAGCAGTAGGAATATAACCAAATAAAAAAAAAGTGCAAAATAGAAAAATAACTACAGACCCAGATGTAAATAAAAGTGTGGAAATGCAAACTAAACCGGTCGTAGTCGGGTACATCATCATCCTAAAATAAAAAAGAGAATGTAAAAGCAACATTAATAAAAGAATATACATGCCAATGTCTGAAAATGTCTAATCCCTACCCTCAAAAGGCATGAAAAGAGAAAAAGTGTCTGAATCAGTCAACTCCTACTACCCTCCAGGACTACCAACTCGACGCCATAGCCTCCATCACCATCTCCCTCGTCATCATCACCTCCCTCCTCAGCCTCCTCCTCACCAGTCTCTGCAGCAGCCTGCTATACAGGTCATGGAAATACGGACTAGCAAGCAGCCTCTCCCTATACTAGGACCTCCTCCAGGAACTTGGGGTGTGTAAGCTAAAAGTAAGAGTACATGTAGGACTGAAATCAGAGAGTCTCACCTTAAAAATAGTAGACGTCGTCATATGTCCACGTGTGGGGCGTATCCTCTGGGAAAGGTGGACGGTGTGTCTGTCTCTCTCATCGTGCCAGTGATTGGTCCCTAGCCATCCTTACCTCAGTCACTAATCGATCGAGGCTCAACTTCCATTCATTGGAAAAGAATTCCAGAATATGTTGGTCAGTAGGCTCATCAGAGGGAAAAGGAAAGGCTTTGGCTCGAAGGATTGCCGTAATAGTTTGTGGGTAAGGCAGGAATAGCTTGGAATCCGTAGCGTGATCAATGTTGTGTCCAGCAATGCGCATGCCTTCCATAATAATTAATCCATAATGAAACCAATCTCAGCGATCAATAGCGTGGAGGGAATGGTAAATCTCTTTGGTCCTCTCTTGTTCATATCCTAGAGAGTACATGTTCCTTTTGAACACGTAATCGACAAACCACATCTGGCGAGGCATATATGATCTTCGTATGGTATGTCCTGAACCAGTGCGACCGCCGCACATGTCCTGACTAATATGTGTGAACGGGTATTATTTGGCAAGGACATTGAGCGTAGGGACTTGGCATGAGTGAGATGAGAGCTGGAGAGCCTCTGCTATATTATCAGGGTTTATGGTAATGGTATGACCTTCTATCATCGTGCTCAGGTAAGCGTGCTGACTCAGAGATTCTTTGTGGTACTGGAGCTTTTGGTAAAAGAGGCAGACAAGTCTGGGGTAGGTTATGAGGTCTGGATTCTGAAAGAAAATTGGTGGGGCTAATTTACGGGCTGTTAAGGTGTTACAGCCCCATCTAGCATCTTCATCGGCCGTGAAGAAGTCTGCATCGATGGCAGTCTCTTAATTGATACCACGGTTGGCGTATCTAGGGGAGAGGCCATTCAGGTTAGGGTCCGTTTCATTCTCTTTTCCATTTTGTTTCTTTTGTGGCGTTTGTGAACTTGACGCGGATTTAATCGTCCTTTTGGTCATGTTAAGGTCTACATGTAGCGACTGTAAGTCCCTGCAAGTCAAACATAATTCCAGCAAGGGATACAATAATCATTCATCATTGTAAACAAAATAGGGTCCGCAGGGTGACACCTAGTAATTGTGAGAAGAGATTGCCCCTTCCCACTCATCGTCCCAATGAGGGCACACACATGTTGGCGAGTCATGGAGGAGTCATAATGTGTTTAATAGCAATGTATGTATTTCTAAATGTTTCAATTGCCAAATTTTTATTGTCAGATGTTTGTGTGACACTTCATGGATTTGTGTAGTTAGGGTTTAAGGTGTCGTGATTGTTCCTATTTTAAAAATTCCAACATGTGTTAGGTAAAAAATTCAGAATTGATTTACACCCAGGCTTAACAGATCAAGTATGGTTCATTCCTTGAGAAAACCACGGAAAAATCAAAACAATAATGTATTTAAAGTAAATGATTGGGTTTCTGAATTTCATACTTAGCACCGAATAATCTGGTTTGAAATTTCATTGTGCTTGCTACCAAAGAGTGATTTAGGCATGGATTTACTTCATAGTTATACCCCAACTCCTTAATTGCTATCAAAATTTGTGAAGCAGTCCATGATCCAAACCATGTCCCATGCCATGAATGTGAAAGTAAGTTGATTCAAGGATTGATTAAATCTTATGTGATCATATGTACATACAATAATCTCGGAACAAGTATTTAAGAATGTGAATAGGTTTAGATACTAATGAGATTTAGGGTTAGGGTTTGGTTGTGTTAGTGTATCCACAAATATATAGAGAGATATACGCTATGAAGATGGACAAATATAAAATTATGTATAATTGGAAGAGAGAATGGGATTTGGTGTATATATAGATATGTACATAGATATAGATGTGTATAAATGCAACAGTATATATATCTAAATACATTACCTTGCAGAAAGGGGTGAAAAAGAGAGGGGTGCTGAATCGCCACGGACAACGGCGGTTGGTGGTTTTCTGGTAGGGCTGACGTCTGGTGGCGACGTGGTTGTCATGGTGGTAGGCCAACGGTGGTTGGTGCTGATGTGGTGGTGGTTGGTGGATAGAAGGAGAGAGAGTGACTGAGAGAGAGAGAGATCGTGAAAGATAGAGCGAAGAAGAAAAAAGAAGGTTAAAGAAATTAGGGCTGAACAACCCTATTTATAGCTGGAGAGGGAGGTCGCGCAAGTGAACTGTCACAGCCTGGTCCCACAATAGCGAAACTGAAGCCCGTGGCACGCAAACGAGGCAAAACCAATTCATTAATGTTCCCAAAAGATTAGTTTGAAAAACACACGTAGATCATTTTTAAACTAGCAATACAGTCGACTAACCCTCGGGTCCGGTCGACTGGGCCTTTAAATGTTCAGTCGACTGGGCACTATTCCAGCAGAATGCATGTTTTTTGTGCAGAAACCAGTTGACTGGGTCGAGGCTCCAGTCGACTGAATTCATAAAAACCAAAGGAAATAGTCTTTCAAAACAGGGGTCCAGTCGACTGAAAATGGGTCATGTCGACTGCTTTATATCAGCAGTCCCCTTTCTGCAGCATTTCAAAGTTTAAAAGTTTTCTGAAATTAACCAAGATTTAAATACGCACTCCAAACTCATACCAAAACGATTCCCACTAGATTAAAACATTACTAAAGCATAAGTACAAAAGGTTACTAACTATTACAACATTCCAAATCCGTCCTACGATTTTAAGTTAAACATAGTTAAAAAGTCATAAAGATTCTTATTATAACAATTTTATTACAAAACAACTAGATCAACATATTGAGTCATATTCTAATTGAACTCCCAACCCACGTACTCACTTCTGCGATTCCTCGCTGGCATTAATACCTGCAATGGTTATTTGAATAACCACACATATTCGATTTGTTTAAGCTAACGCTTAGTGAATAAAACAACAAATGTACATGAATGATAAACATGCTCGCATTAACATCTCTACATTTCATACTAGTCTCTGGAGTCCCACGTGTACGTTCCATACTTCCTAATCTGCGACTCCTCGCCAATAAGTCCACGTGAAGTTGTAAGACCCACGATTCTTTTCTTTAATCGGTCGACCTTATGCCTATAACGGCTCCACAATGATGGCTTGATACACACACTCCTTTGACCCAAATAACAACTCAACATGCTCAAATACATATCACCATGCTCTCGACATAATCAAAAGATTTCACCATGCTATTGGGCCTACTTATCAATAAATCGCCCAATATGAACTACACAATATATATCTATAAACTAACTGATACTATTTATACAATACATGAATACATGTCAAGAAATCATTCCAAAACATAATTGAATCACTCACTTTCGAATAACGCTCCTATAATTCGATCCAAAGAAAACTCAAGCACAAAGAACGTGTAGAAGTCTGTCTAGTACAATTCCTATGGATCAAAAGTCCGATTATCAACTTTTATGAAAAATTTTAGAAAATAACTTTTTGGAAAACTTAGCCAAACAAGGCCTACGAGGTATCAAAACAACGGCCTTACCTCGAGGAGTTCTAATACGAAATTTGGTAAAAAAACCAGTGGACGAACGGTCATCGTTTGGCGTCGAGAAGCTCTAAGTAATCAAATCTCCCTTTTGGCCTCTTTGTGTGTGATGGAATATTTGCGTACGAGGGCCTCGAAGTGACAATTACAGAAATGTTTCCCTCCGTCACTTATAATAGCTCGCGGTGTACCGAAACGACAAAAGATATAATCTATTATGAATTGGACCATGACTTTGTGGTCGTTCATTTTTGTTATTACTACCTCCACCCACTTGGAAACGTAGTCGACCGCGACTAGAATATACTCAAAACCAAAAGACAACAGAAATAGTCAGATAAAATCTATGCCCCACACGTCGAATATTTCAATTATAAGGATCCGTGTGAGAGGCATTGTCACGCCCCAGAGCAGCAAAAATAGAGAAAAATATACTTCTTTTTTAGGTCCATATGATGGGTAAAAGTTACTAATAGTCCACACCACACGGTACTAGTCCACAAGAACAACAAGAACAGTAATATAAATAACTAAAATATATAAACACAGTGTCACCATTACAAACATAGAGTAGGGTCCTCAAGATCACAACAGGTCTGGAGACAACACATGCCCAAGTACCCGTTAAACTAAAGTTCAACAGAAATATAAAAACTAAATAAAACATCTTCAGGTCTTCAACTGGTGTAAGGGTAATCGTCAACATAACAACCTTCTCCGTCATAACCATCATTTATAGGGCCGCCCTCTGCATAATCAAACTCTGGGTAGTAGCCATCACCATAAATTCCATCATCTTCATTGTTAAGGATAGGGTAGTCTGGACGGGGAAGGTCCAGGCAATAAAGGCCATCAACTAACTAAAAGCTGAGTGAGATCTAACTAACACAGTCTCATAGAAATAACGTAATTACCAGTTATGAGCAATCATATAATAGTGATACTAATAAGATCTTGCTTTCTTATTTAGACACATCATTAACCGATTCTCATCATCTTCCAACTTATTGCCCACTATAACAATCCCGACTGACTACACCGAACTGATTATCACCCCGATATGTTAGTGCTCTTGTTCACCGATATACCACTTTTAAGAAATCTTGCGAGCATCACACATCGTTCTCATATAACCAAGTTTATGGATGCACCAATACTCTTGTTCATCTCTTTTAAGAACTCTTACTGTTCACCGCTTTTAACAATGCTTGCGAGTATCATCCGTTCACAATCAATATGTATCCGTACTCTTGTTCACCGCTTTTAAGAACTCTTACTGTTCACCGCTTTTAAGAACGCTTCTGAGTACAATACATAATGCTCACATCCCACGCAGATGTGTTCACGACCAACTCATGATACTGACATATTGGCACGGACGATCACCAATACTCCACAGACTAAATCCCCTAGATTAACTAATGTTACCCACCATTATAACTCCAACCCTATATTGTTATCGCATCGTATTATTACTAGTGTTTCGAACCTTATTACGTTATTTACCATAATTATCTAAATCTCATTTTCGTATTCTATTACCTCCGTAAATCTCTAATATCGCATAATAGGAAACATGGAACAACTAAACAGCTACGCATTGTGAATTATAAACTTAAGAGAAACATCCATGTTCCGCTTAAGTTTGATCGATTGAAGTCTCTTTGATCGATTGAAGAAAGTACATTTTGATCAACTGAAGTGTTCTCAATCGATGGAAGTGAAGATGGTCTCGATCAATTGAAATCATTTCGATCGATTGAGACTTTGTGTTGTTCGATCGATTGAACTAAGTTCGATCGCTCAAACTTCGTCTTCTACAGGTTCTGCAGTGAAGCTTCAGAATATGCTAAGGGGGTGTTTGGGTTATTCTTAATATGTAAAGAATACGTAAAACATAACAACTAAGCTACTGAGTGAGTTTGGAACTCACTGAACATTGATTAGGGCGCGTTGGCTTGAGCTTTAAGCTTCTCCAATGGTGGCCTCCTCTATTTCCTCTTCTCTGCTTTCTCTCTCTATCTCTGTCTATCTCTATCTGTCTTCTCCTTCTTCTTCTTCTCCTTCTCCTCTGCTTCTCTCTCTTTCTCTAACTGTATATATATAGATATAAATATATATGAGTATATATATGTATGGATTGTGTGTGTATATATATATATAATAAGCACCAATTCTCTCTCTCAAACTCTTAAGTGTTCTGAACCCTCACAATCACATGAGCACAATGTATATATAAGGAGAGATGGGGTGCAGGTGGCTAGTTTTGCGTGAAACTTGGAAATTCTGATAATTACACGTTCGATCAATCGAAAGGAGTTCGATCGCTTGAGAGCAGATCGGTTAGGTTTGATCGATTGAAGTGGGGACCACATCATAAATTTATGGCAGCAGGGGTTCGATCGTTCGAAAGTAGTTCGGACTTTTGGATTGCTTGATCGTTTGAACGAGATTCGATCGATCGAAGATGAAATTTTAGCTATGAACAAGGGAAGTATGTAGAATCTCTGTTTATAAATAAATATTGAAAATACAGGGTATTACATCATCCACCACTCATTAAGGATTTTGTCCTCGAAATCAAAAACAAACAAGGTGTAAAACAAAAACGTAAACTTCTGACGCATCTCTAAATCTAGCTCCCATGAAGCTTCTCCCTCATCATGAAGCTTCCACTGGACCTTGACTAACGGAATCTCTTTGTTTCTGAGCTTCTTGATTCCTCGATCTAAATTGCGAACCGGTCCTTCGTCGAATGTCATGTTGTTGTTGACTTCAATATCCTCGAAGTTGATCTCGTGCGATGGGTTGTGGGCACACTTCCTCAGCATACTGATCTGGAAAACGTTGTGCACTCTTGACATCTTCGGTGGTAACACAAGTCAATAAGCAACCATTCCAACACATTCTAGAATCTCGAATGGTCCGATAAATTGTGGCGATAGCTTGTCCCTCTTCTGACCGAATGAACAATCCCTCGAACAGGTGAAACTTTGAGTAGCACATGATCTCCAACTGCGACTCCAAGTCTTTGCGTCGCTTGTCAGCGTAACTCTTTTATCGGGTCTGAGCTGTCTTCATCTTCTCACGTACAACCTGAATCTTCTCACTTGTCTCTCGTACCATCTCTGGCCCAAGAAGTTGAGTATCACCAACTTTGGCCCAACACAACGGCAATCGGCAAGGTCTTCCGTATAAAGCTTCAAACGGTGCCATCCCTATGCTCGAATGATAACTGTTGTTGTAAGCAAACTCAATCAATGGTAGGTGTGTCTCTTAAGAACTCTCGAAATCAATAACGCAAGCGCGTAACATGTCCTCCATCACTTGATTCACTCGTTCAGTCTGACCATCAGTCTGCGGATGAAAAGCTGAACACAAGTTTAATGTTGTTCCCATCGCTGTTTGGAGACTCTTCCAAAACTCTGCGGTAAAGCGTAAATCTCGATCTGACACTATAGAAATAAGTACGCCGTGTAACCATACAACATACTGTAGATACATTCGGCTTAACTGTTCCACTGGATACGTCATGCTGTAGGCGATGAAATTTGCCGTCTTTGTAAGTCGATCCGCGATTACCCAAATAGCGTCGTGGTTCTTCTATGACTTTAGCAATCCTACCACGAAATCCATGATGATGTGTTCCCATTTCCATTAAGGAATTGGTAACAGTTGTAGAAGTCTAGGTGGTTTTTGATGTTCTGTCTTTGGTTACAAGTAAGACATTGAGATACATATTCAGCCACCGCTCGCTTCATTCCTTCCCACCAAAAATTCTTCTTCAAATCCTTGTACATCTTCGTACCTCCACGATGTATAGTCATCCATGACTTATGTGCTTAATCCAATATTTCTTTTCGGAGATATTCTTCATCAGGTACACAGAGTCTACCTTTATATCTAAAGACTCCGTCTGTACCAATACTCCGGACTTCAAGTTCTTTGGTTGACATCTTTGCGAACCATAACTTTAAATCTTCCGCTGTCTACTAAGCTCTTATGATATAGCTGATCAGAGTTGGTTATACCATAAGACATCCAAAATGTAGTACTTTCATCGGTTCCACTGGATGAAGATCAAATTTAGCTAAAACCTCCAATGCTTTCCATTCTCGATTTAGTAATGCAACGATCACTAGTCGAGGTTTGTGACTCAAAGCGTCTTCTACGACATTTGCTTTACCTGGATGGCATTGCAATGAAAAGTCGTCATCCTTGAGTAATTCCATCCATCTTCGTTGTCGCATGTTCAACTCCTTCTGAGAGAACCAACACTTCAAACTCTTATGATCGGAAAACAGATCAAACTTCTCTCCATAGAGATAGTGTCTCCAGATCTTTAATGCAAATACTATTGCTGCTAACTCCAAATCACGTAACGGATAATTATTCTCATGTACCTTCAATTGTCTTGATCTATATGCGATCATATTCCTGTCTTGTATAAGCACACAAACAAGTCCTTGGTGCGATGCATCACTATAGATCACATACGTTTCTCCACTCTTAGGTATTGCGAGTACTAGTGCAGAAGTCAATCTTTCCTTTAACTCCTGAAATGCACTCTCATGCTTGTTCGTCCATTCGTACTTCTTCTCCTTTCTTGTCAAATTTGTCAAAGGTCCTGCAATTTTGGAAAATCCTTCTACAAATCTTTGGTAATATCCTGCTAGACCAAGAAAACTTCTAACCTTCGTCGCATTGGTCGGTCTGTTCCAGCTTAAGACTGCATCAATCTTAGATAAGTCTACAGAGATACCATCCTGAGATATAACATGTCCCAAGAATTTGACCTCTTGTAGCCAAAATTCGTACTTGCTAAACTTTGCATACAACTTGCTATCCCGAAGTGCCTGCAAAGCAATCTGTAAGTGTTCCTTGTGATCCTCCTCTGTCTTCAAGTAGATCAGTATGTCATCGATAAATACTATAATGAATTAATCCAGATATAGTCTGAATACTCTATTCATCAAGCCCATAAATACTACTGGCGCATTCATCAATCCAAAAGGCATAACTAACAACTCATAATGCCCGTATCTCATCCTGAACGCAGTCTTCGACACATCTTTTGGTCAAATTAATAGTTGATGATATCCCAAACATAGATCGATCTTTGAAAAGATCCTTGATCCTTGTAACTGATCGAATAGATCATCTATCCGAGGAAGTGGATATCTATTCTTGATCGTAACCTTGTTCAACTCCCTGTAGTCTATATAGAGTCAAAGTGTTCCGTCCTTCTTCTTCATAAATAGAAACGGGTGCCCCCCAAGGTGACTTGCTTGGATGAACAAATCCCAAATCTTCAAGTTCTTGAACTTGCTTCTTCAATTCCAGCATCTCACTTGGCGCCATCCTATATGGAGTCTTAGATATCGACAATGTACCAGGTACTAATTCTATGCAGAAGTCTATTTATCTCTTTGGTGGAAGTCCTTTAATATCCTGGAATACATCCTTAAAAGATCGTACGATAGGAATCTGATCCATCGTAAGTTCTGTACTCGTATTCCCGATTATAGCCAAACCACTTGTAAGAAATATGTCACTCGTTGTCTGACACTAAAATCTAATCGGCGGTCATCCTGGTATCAGAAACACAATCGTTCTAGTAGGGTAATCCAAGTTGGTACCGTACTTAGCCAACCAATCCATCCCTAGGATAATGTCGAATTCTAAAATTGACAGAACTACTAAGTCTACTGGAAGATTCCTATCTCCTAAGGTCAATGGGAAATCTTTAAACACTTTACCCAACTTAACAGTCACTCCCAGTGGTGACACAGTATTAAGTGCTGGCTCGAGTGTTTGGGGTTCTAGACCCAATTGACGCACAATCTTAACAGTGATAAATGAACGTGCAGCTCCAGTATCAAATAAAGCTTTAACTAGACTATGAAAGAGTACAAGCATACCTTCGAAATGTTGCTATTCATCAGCATTAAAGCTAGCTTTTATTGGGATGATAGCATTCATCCTTGTCTGCTCTGGGAGTCCCTGTATCCCCTGAATTGGTGCTCTGTAGTATTCTCCGTGTGGTGTACGGAAATCCTTGTTCAAATGTCCCAGCTTGTTGCAGTTTTGACAAATAGCGTCCATTCGGCGGTTAACTCTGGAAATTGTGCAGAACTTGGCAATGTGCCCTTGCTTTTCGCAGTTAAAACATCCTCCATTATTAGTTGGCGGAGTTGTTAGCAGTGCCTGAGGCTGTGGTCCCTACTGGCGGTATTGCTGGGGTCAAGGATAACCCTGCTGAGGTTCCCTGGTTCCCTCCCAGGTTCTTTTGTTCCCTTGAAAATTTCCTTGAGGTCTCTATCCTTGTGTACTCCTTGGCAGCTGATTCTAAAAATTTCGCTATTGAAAACCCCTTGATGACTGAGGTTGATTTATCTACGATCGCTATGCTGCATAGACGACCTTTTCCAATCAGGCAGCGAATCTGACAATCCCTTCAAACGATTGGTTTAGATGACCAACCATCGTATGTCTGAGGTGGGGGTTCAATCCTTGGTGAAATCTCCTCGCCTTCTTCTATGGGGTGTCTATCATATGCTAAGAAAAATGGGATAGATGCTCGAACTGTGTAGTATATTCCCATAGAGTCCATCCTCCTTGAACCAAGCTCATGAAATTCTTCTCTTGCTGATCTCTTTCATCCTTTGGGAAATACTTTTCCAAAAATCTTTCCTGGAATATTCCCCAAGGCATTCTTCGTGCGGCTTCAACTTAGACTGTAGCTCTTCGGCTTCCCACCAGTCTGCGGCAGCGTAAGTCAACTGAAATGTGGCAAGACTACGCTTGTCTTGCTCACTACATTCCAAAACATCAAAAATCAATTCCATTTCCCGTACCCACTGCTCTGCCTTCCATGGTTCTGTTAACCCGTCAAATTTCTCTGGGCGTAACCCTCAGAAATGTTCGAGTAACTTATCGCCAGTCTTCTTAGCGGTGGTGGTGTAACAGGTCTCTGGTGAGTAGAGTGGTTATATGTATCTCCCACATACTCCATTCTCTACATGAAGGCTTCAAAACTCATGTTGGGTCCATACCTTCTGGAATAGGGGCTCCTATTCGTGCTTGATTCCTCAGTCTAACCATAGTGATAATGGTGTTGTGTTCCTATAAAAGACCTATTAGCTGAAAGTCTTCTCGGGGAAATGAAACAAAACAAGATAGAGCGAGAAGCAACAAGAACTAACAGTTCTACAACTCAGCATGCAACAAACATACACACACTCGATATCCAAAAATATTGCTCATATATATACCAAAAGATGTACCGCATAGTAAATACTAGTCAAACTATGTACCACATGGGACATAAGATAAAATAGCACTAAAGTCGGCTATTCACAATGCTACTACTATGGATAACATCTATACAAAGCTATGGTCAAATAGCTATCTCTGAAGCTCCAAAACTCAGGTGGACAACATGTCTTGACATAAAACTAACAAAAAATAAACCCTATAGATCCTGACTCAAAAATTGTTAGTGTTTGATCCTGTTGGTGGTGCCTCATCCTCTGAAAGGATATCCATCTCCTCGAGTGGATCATCCTCAGCGGGTGCGACAAGATCGTCGACAACCACTCCTATATCCCAATCCTCTACTATCTCTGCATCGGCATCCTCCATTGCGTCTGCTATCGCCTAGTTGGTGACATTGACTGCTACTGCGGTAAATCCATCAGCAATATCAAGAGCTCCTACTATCGTAGCCTCTCCCATAACAAAACCCACTGGCTGAGCTACCATCTCAGCTATCCATCCTACTGCCATATCAGCCATGGCTACCATATGCATAATGGGTCCGGCTGGTAATAGAAGCATAACTGGTATCTCTGGCACCATTACCTCCTCGTCCGGCACATCCTCCTCTACCTCTGGGTCATCCTTTATACCCATGATATTGTTAGGAAACTGTGTTCCCAGAATCCATTGACAGCGCGTATAAGTTGGTACTGCAAAAAAAATTATGTGAAAACTACGATAACCCTACAAGGGCGGAACTAGGGTTACCTTAATCTGCTAAAACGGATTGCTGTAGTAGGCGAATCGAGAACACGGGCTCGATAATAGCTCACGATCTTCTACCGTATTCCTTTGCTGCCAGAATATCGAATTGAGTGTGGGCTCTTTTGAATCCTTTCTGTTTTCTGCTCTCCCTCTTTTACGCTCTCTTTTCTATTCCGAGTTATAATTCTCTATATAGAAAAACGCTAAGTGAGGAGAGAGCCAAAGCAGCATATATATAGGCTACGATAAGGACCATAAGAAGTCAATAAGGAATAGGCTTCCTTATGGAATTAGTAAACCCTAATTCGAACTAAATCAGATTCCTATTTTCATAAATTATAATTCATACCACTAAAGAATTATAATTGCACTCTTACCCTTATCTCAAAAATATATTTCGAGCTCCATGTTATTAAATGCTTATTATCTCCCCATGTTAAGATTACAGATATCCATTAATTAAATATAATTACTGACAATCATATTTAATTAATTTCTTAAAATTCCTTGAGATCCTCTGCTTAACTTATCTGATATGTCGGATACAAAATCCACCTGCAGGGTTTGACATAATCAAAACTTATAAGCTTTCTCAAGGGGATATCATCAATCCCAAAATTGAGACATGGATTCCATCATTAATTAATATCCACCACACAATTAATATTGCCACCCAATCCAATGAGATATTGACCCATTTAAGGATCTCACCCTTTTAGGGATCAAAGTGTAAATAACAAATGTACGTGTCTACAAATTAACTTAGGATTTAGAGCATAAGCACTCATAATAGCCATGAGGTATTAATTATCTTATAAGTCAGTATAAAGATAATTACCTCAAGTCAGTCCCGTTTAATACACAAAGTGTATCAGCATAGTGAGTTAAAACTATACCGTTTTCTGTAGTCAAGACAAACCTACTACAACACCATGCTGCAGTCCTACCGATGGTGTGTCCAATCCCATCTAAGACTGTAAACCAAAATTTTACATTCTATAATATCTGATGGCCTGATCTTCTGTGTGTAAGCCGAACTCTACACACCAAACCACCTACGATATAGAATGAGAGACACACATGCATAATATTAAATAAATAATATAATACAAACATTGCCCACATAGATTCTCATAAAAAATGGATTAACTGATTTTATTAAATGAATAATAAATCAACTACATAAAGCATGGCTTTTAGTATATATCCCGAACAGATATCTACCTCAACGGCCTTGGGGTCCTGTGGCTCCTATTCTAGCTCTGGCTCTGGCTCTGGCTCCTCATCAGGAACATTCTCTGGCTCCTCTGGGTCATCATCCGGCTCATCATCGTCGTCGTCGTCGTCTGCAGGATCCTCCTCTGCTGGGTCCTCCTCGTCCATAGGCTCCTCCTCTTTATCCCCATCAATATCCTCGTCGGGATGCTCGTCATCTGGCTCTAGATCCTCCTCACCTTTGATCAACTCAAGCTCTGGAAGTGATACGTCGGGTACCGGTGATGGTGGAGCTATAGGATCTGGTGGAACAGGCCTGGCTAAAATCGCTCGTAACTCAATCGCGTCTACCTCTGGCTTACTCTAGATCAATCTAGCCATCTCCTGGTATATGGCTGCTGTGGTTATACCATAGTGATACGCATCCATACGTATCTCCGTCGGGTGTGTCGTTCCCACTACATAGAAGGAAGTCCACATCCTCTCCTCCAAATATCTACTAGCTGTCTGGCGAATGTGGCTCTGGCATATCTCTGGTATGGCTGGCTCCACAGTGTCACCATAAATAATGTGTCCGCCAAAAGAGTCATCTACGAATAGGTGAAAATCTGGATCCATGCTAACCTGTAAAAGAATCTATCTATCGCCAGGACGATGAACTTATCTTATCATATCTTATCTCAAGAAATCTTAAAATACTAGAACCAGATAGTGTGGAAATATTAGTGAACGAAAGTATCACAACCTAAAGCTTTGATACCAAAAAACCTGTCATACCCCGGAGCAGTAAAATAGAGAAGAAAAATTTCCTTTTTGGGTCCATATGACGGATAAAAGTTACTAACAATCCACACCACACGGTACTAGTCCACAAGAACAATAAGAACAGTAATATAAATAACTGAAATATATAAACACAGTGTCACCATTACAAACATCAGAGTAGGGTCCTCAGGATCACAACAGTTCTAAAGACAACATATGCTCAAGTACCCATTAAACTAAAGTTCAACGGAAATATAAAAACTAAATAAAACATCTTCAGGTCTTCAACTGGTGTAAGGGTAATTGTCAGCATAACAGCCTTCTCCGTCATAACCATCATTTGTAGGGCCGCCCTCTGCATAATCAAACTCTGGGTAGTAGCAATCACCGTAAATTCCATCTTCTACATTGTTAAGGATAGGGTAGTGTGGACGGGAAATGTCCAGGCAATAAAGGCCATCAACTTACTAAAAGCTGAGTGAGATCTAACTAACACAGTCTCATTAACAGAAAGTGATACTAATAGATCTAAAAGCTGAGTGAGATCTAACTAACACAGTCTCATAGAAATAACGTAATTACCAGTTATGAACAATCATATAATAGTGATACTAATAATATCTCGCTTTCTTATTCAGACACATCATTAACAGATTCTCATCATCTTCCAACTTATTGCCCACTGTAACAATCCCGACTGACTACACCGAACTGATTATATCACCCCGATATGTTAGTGCTCTTGTTCACCGATATACCACTTTTAAGAACTCTTGCGAGCATCACACATTATTCTTATATAACCAAGTTTATGGACGCACCAATACTCTTGTTCATCGCTTTTAAGAAATCTTACTATTCACCGTATTTAAGAACGCTTGTGAGTATCATCCGTTCACAATCAATATGTATATGAACTCTTGTTTACAGCTTTTAAGAACTCTTACTGTTCACCACTTTTAAGAATGCTTGCGAGTATAATACATAACGCTCACATCCGTATATGTGTTCACGACCAACTCATGATGCTGACATACTGGCACGGACGGTCACCACACTCCACTGACTAAATCCCCTAGATTAACTAATGTTACCCACCATTATAACTCCAACCCTATCTCATTATCGCGTCATATTTTTACTAACTTTCCAAACCTTATTACGTTACTTACCATAATTATGTAAATCTTATTATCGTATTCCACTACCTCTGTAAATCTATAATATCGCATAATAGGAACATGGAACAACAACTAAACAGCTACGCATTGTGAATTATAAACTTAAGTGAAACATCCATGTTCTGCTTAGGTTTGATCGATTGAAGTCTCTTTCATCGATTTAAGAAAGTGCATTTCGATCAATTAAAGTGTTCTCGATCGATTAAAGTGAAGATGGTCTCAATCGATTGAAATCATGTCGATCGATCGAGACTCTGTGTTGTTCGATCGATTGAACTCAGTCCGATCGCTCGAACTTCGTCTTCTACAAGCTCTACAGTGAACCTCCAGAATATCCTACGGGATGTTTGGTTTATTCTTAATACATAAAGAATATGTAAAACATCACAACTAAGCTACCGAGGGAGTTTAGAACTCACCGAACGTAGCTAAGGGCGCGTTTGGCTGGAGCTTTAAGCTTCTCTAATGGTGACCTGCTCTCTTTTTTCCTCTCTGCCTTCTCTCTTTGTCTCTGTCTCTCTTTCTATCTGCTCCTTCTTCTTTTCCTCTACTTCTCTCAGTTTTTCTGACTGTATATATAGATAGATATATATATATATATATATGAGTACATGTATATATATAGATTATGTGTGTATATATATATAACAAGCACTAATTCTCTCTCTCAAACCTCACAATCACTTTTGACTCTCAAGTATTCTGAACCCTCACAATCATATGAGCACAATGTATATATAGGGAGAGATGGGGTACAGGTGGCTGGTTTTGCGTGAAACCTGGAAATTCTGATAATTACACGTTCGATTAATCGAAAGGAGTTCGATCGCTCGTGAGCAGATCAGTCAGGTTTGATCGATTGAAAAGGTTTTGATCAATTGAAGTGGGGACCACGTCATAAATTTTTGTCGATAGGGGTTCGATCGCTCGAAAGTAGTTTGATCACTTGAACTTCTGGAATGCTCGATCGCTCGAAAGAGCTTCGATTGATCGAAGATGAAATTTTAGCTATGAATAAATGAAGTACATAGAATCTCTGTGTATAAATAAATATTAAAAATACAGGGTATTACAGGCATTGCATCACGATGCGACATATTGCCAGTTTGTTGGCAACGCATGCACTTTTTGACAGAATTCATGAGTATCTTTGAAAAGGGATGGCCAGCAAAATCCACCCTGGAGGACCTTAACGGCCGTAGACGACCACCAAAGTGACCTCCACATTCTAAAGAATGACAAAAATTTAAGATGGAATGAAACTCACTTTTTGGGACACATCGTCGTATGATCTGATCGGGACAATGCTAAAAAAAGACTGGATCGTCCCAATAGTAATGTTGACTTGCGAAAAGAATCGATCTTTATCTTGGCAAGACCATGATGGAGGGACATTTGTTGTAGCTAAGAAATTTACGATATCACTAAACCATGGACATTTCACATTAAATATGGCAAATAGTTGTTCCTCTGGAAACGAATCTTGAAGGGGAATAATATCATTAGAATCGACCAGCATTCGCAACAAGTGGTCAGCAACAACATTTTTGGATCCCTTTTTATCTCTTATTTCATAGTAGAACTCCTAAAGGAGTAAGATCTAACGGATTAAGCGAGGTTTGGTTTCCTTTTTATTCAAGAGGTGACGCAACGCTGCGTGGTCCGTATAGACAATAATTTTAGACCCTAATAGATATGAACTAAACTTATCAAGGGCAAATACGACTGCGAGCAATTCTTTTTCAGTGGTAGTATAATTTAATTGTGCATCATTAAGAGTCTTACTTGCATAATAGATTATACGAGGGATTTTATTGACTTTTTGACCTAAAACGGTTCCAACAGCATAATCAGAGGCATCGCACATAAGTTCAAACGGAATGGTCCAATCAGGTAATTGGATAATTGGCGCCATTGAGAGTAAAGTTCTTAATGTTTTAAACGCTTTAAGACAATCGTTATCAAAGACAAATGGAGCGTCCTTGGCAAGCAAGTTGAACAAGGGTCTAGAAATCTTGCTAAAGTCCTTAATACACTGATGACAAAATCCAGTGTGACCAAGCAATGAACGAATTTGGCGGATGGAAGACGGTGATGGTAGCTTATGTATCAATTTAATTTATGCTTTATCAACTTCTATACCACGTTTAGATACAACATGACCCAGTACAATCCCCTCTTGAACCATGAAATGGCTATTTTCCCAACTTATAACCAAATTTTCTTCCTCGCAACGGGCAAGGACTTTCGTGAGGTTTTGGAGACATTCTTTGAACGTAGGACCGAAAACTAAAAAAATCATCCATAAACACTTCTATGAACTTTTCTACCATGTATGAAAAGATTGCCATCATGCATCGTTGAAACATGGCTGGTGTATTATACAAGCCAAATGGCATGCGTCAGTAGGCAAAGGTGCCAAATGGACATGTGAAAGTTGTTTTCTTTTAGTCGTTGGGTAGACAGGTACTTGGTTGTAACCAGAGTAGCCATCTAGAAAGCAATAGAAGCTCTGACCAGAAATGTTCTAAGATTTCATCAATAAATAGGAGAGGAAAATGATCTTTATAGGTCATGGTGTTAACTTTACAATAGTCGATACATGCCCTCCAACCTGTGGGTTGGCGGGTGGGAACGAGTTCACCTTTTTCATTCAGCACGACCATGATGCCCGATTTCTTTGGAACAACTTGCATGGGGCTGACCCAATTACTATCAAAATTTGGATAAAATATGCTCGCATCTGTAGACACCCCATTTTGTGGGCTATCAGATTTAGGAGACCCATAGCTTGGTGGTTCACAATGATCGCAAAAGACTCAAAAGGACTCTTGGAAGTCAGCTTTATCTCTCAGAATGCTCAGAAGGACCAAAATGCCCCTAAAAGTCTGAAAGCTCCCAGATTTGGACTAAAAGTTCTGGAAACATGCTACGTCGTAAGAAAAACGATAAAATGAGTTTTTAAGAGAAATCGGATGAAATCGTCAGCTCCCAGAGACCCCCGGAAGTTCCCAGAAAGTCCCCGTTGACCGGTTTGACAAGGTTTGACCAAGGTTTGACCAGGTTTGACCAAGTTTGACCAAGTTTGACCGAAATCGCCCGAATTCACCAGAATCATTTTAAATCATGAGAAAAATGTTAAAACAAGTTCCAAAAGAAAATCGAGCGAAAACATCAGCTCCCGGGAACTCCCGGAGGTTTCTAGAACTTCTCGGGAATCCCAGGTTTGACCAGTTTGACAAGAATTTGACTTTGGAACCGGTGCACCAAAACAATTTTCAAACATTTTTCATGGATACTAGAGGTCAATAGCTTTCCAACGGTATATCGCACGCAATTTTCGAATTTAAAACGAGTTTATTATCAATTTCTGAAGACGAAAAAGGCGATCAAATCGGCTTTTATTGAGAATACCGAAAAACTTTTCAAAGTGACTTATCTCCGAACTTTTTTTTATGTAAAGTAGACTCCATTACCTTTCCAACGGTATATCACAACCTTAATTTGGAGTTCGTACGCATTTTCTGTGAATTTCGGACGAAATAGGGCCTTTTCGCGAATACTGGAACCTCAGGGGGGCTAAATAGCATTATCTGGACGAAGGGAGGAGCAGTGCCGCGGCGGCACTGGCCCACTGCCGCCGCGGCACTGGCCCACTGCCGCCGCGGCACTCCCCTCCAGAATAGTGTATTTTTGTAATTAGTTTTGTGGTCCCATTTTGATTAATTAAAAGCCAAAACGACATAGTTTTATGATTTCAGATGTTTGGAGCCAATTGGAATACTTTCTAAATCCCAAAACCACCCCAAGTTGGCCTATATAAACACCCCATTACTCTTCATTTTGGGGGAGGTAGAATGAAAGTTTAGGAAAAGTTTGGGAGAGAAAGTTGTAGAGATAAGGTTAGAATAGAGAGAAAGAAGCTTCCTTCTTTGATTTTTCAAAACAAAAGTGAGTTCTAAACCTTGTTTTTTACTTCATTACTCCCATTTACTTCAACATTCAATACTCCCAACTACCATTTTAGTGAGCATTCAAGAGAGTAGAAGCTTCTTCCATGTCTAGTGTCATTACATATGAGTGAAACACCAATCTACAAGTCTCATGCTTCATGAATATCATCTATTGATCATCATCTACTTGCTTGTTTATTTATTGTTCATATCTTCTTATCCCATTTCTTTTTTTTTTTATTATTTTCTTTATTTACTTACTAGTTCATCATCATCTAAGTGATGACATGAAGTTTGGGGTGAGTGAATCCTTATGGATAGTAGCTCTTGACCTCAAAAACATGTTTGATAGATGATGATCATAACCTCAATACTTCCAAGGTATTCTTGAAATTTATTGAAGTTATGTTCAAAAATAAAAATAAATCTCTCCAACAATCTTGGAGGTTCTTGATAGTTTGGTGTTGGCATTTTAAGTGGCTATAATCCTTATTGAGTATTGAAAATATGCTTTCAAAACATCTATTTCAAAACCCCTCTCAACCCCTTTCATTTTGGTTTCAAGAAACAAAACCTTGTTTTCTCCAAAATCTTCAAAATAATGAGTCAAAACAGTGAGTGAGCTGAGTTCAAAGATTTCTCTAGGACTCAATACTCAACATATAGATGCAAGGCCACTTGGAAAGTCTTCCTAACTCATTGGAGAACACCCACGATTTTTGGTTTGACTTGGAAGTACTTGGAAATGGTCCATTTGGACCCAAACATTCCTTCCAAACATTCTGTCTTTTCTGTCACAGTAGCTAGGTCCACTTCCAACTTCTTTTCCAGAAAACTTTTCCAAAAAGGGTGGTCTTAACTTATTTTTCCCTTACACTTCAATGGCTTAGGGAACGTTTTGTATAAAATGGGCCTCTAGATCATTTGTTTTCATTTTCTAAGATATTTCAACATTTCAGTCGACAGTACGGACTCTGTTTCTGAGTGACCTTCATTGTTTATATGATTTCTCTCATTCTGTGATAGGTATTCAAGATTGGCCTTTTGGGTAGTGTTCTAGACACAATAAGGAAGATCTCCATAAAAAATCATGCATTGAAAACATTCCTAACCCCTCTTTTCAATTTCCACAAGATCATGCTACTATTCCGTCCACTATTCACAGCAAGCACACCTTAACTTTCATTCTTTGATTTGATGCTTATATGCATTCTAAATTAGTTCATATCTTAGGGAGTAGTTCATACTACATTTGTGCATGTCCCATGTTAATTTCATTCATTCCTTCATACACATTTTAGACTTCTAAGTCATTCTAGGAATCCATGAACACAAAGCACACTACAACCTTGGCACATTCTAGATACATACATTGCATTCATGCAAGATTTGGGATTTTTGTAACTCCTAATCTAAGAAGATTATAAGGAATGAATTTGATCACACGTTCATGCTTCCCCTCGATCTAATCATCCTTTCTCATCCGTCCCGGGGATTGAGAGATCTTCTTTTCTCAAAGAATAACATGCATCATACTAGCTTGCTAAGCATATTTAGATTTCTTTGACTATTTGTTTCAAGAACAATTCATGCCCCCCCTTTTAGATTAGGAAGCCTTGATTATTTGATATATGATTAGACAATTTTTCCTAGGTTTATTTGTGTGATTTTTCACTTTGCATTGTGTAATACTCGGCTTAGATCTTATGAATGATATCTTATCTTTTGATCTTCCAATTTCAAGATTCTTATGCAATGTAATATACTTATCATAAATATTAATTGTCGAACCAAACATAGTAGAAGATGATTATTTGGATGCTAATTGAGGCCCGTCGAAAGATGGGGCGTGTTGAGGGTGTTTTAGTCGCGACAAAGGCTCCTTCCTCTCTCGTACCAAAACCCCGAACCGAGTTCTTTGGTTATGAAGGGCCAGTGCCCTTATCCGCTTGGGTGAGTCAAATTAGGTTTCTTGGTTCCTTAAAGACCAAGTGGCGACTCTGTATCTGTTTTCAACAGACCAACCATTTTCTTCCTTTGATCAAAATCAAACAAGTTTCAAAACCCAACAAAAGAGGCGGAATCCCGGTATCCACAATCTGGCGACTCTGCTGGGGACTTTTTTATTTTAAAAAAAAATAATACAGAGGTTTGACTCATAAGAAGCATCCTTAAAATCATCTTTTCACTGTGTCTGGTTCACCACATTGTACTCTGCATTTTACCCTCCCGACTATGTCTGAAACGCGACGCTGACATTGTTCAGGTCTTGCTGTGCCAGGGCACAAGTCACCGTCGATACTGTACCTTCCAAGGTATATAAAAAAGAGTAAAAAACCTCCGTACTGTCTCCCTGACGGTATATTGGAACTCTCGTCAACGGACCCTCTTTGACTAAACCCAGCCTTTGCATATAGATTCCTGTAGAACCTTTCATAGGGCTGTTAATTTATCTTTTTAGATAGGACAATATGATATAACTGCTGTATGCCCTGACGGGATTACCTGCGCGATGTAGATGCTTATGTGGCATACAATAGAACCTCCTTTTTATGATTCCCGAGGCAATCACTCACATGTGATCACATTGAGTTGACCTGCCTAGGCACCATGACAAGGATGTCTGCTCCATGCTCACAAAGATATACACCGCAAACCTTGTTTGTCGGTCCTGAGACATAAGAGTATGAAAACCTGCTAGAAAGTACGATCACTATAACCACATTTACCAGTTTCTCCCAGAAACTCTGCCCAGATATCCCAGATACAACCGTACTAACCCATTTCTCCCAGAAACTCCGCCCAGATATCCCAGATATAACCGTATTTACCAGTTTCTCCCAGAAACTCTGTCCAGATATCCCAGATATAACCGTACTAACCCATTTCTCCCAGAAACTCCAGATATCCCAGATATAACCGTATTTACCAGTTTCTCCCAGAAACTCTGTCCAAATATCCCAGATATGATCAGTTTCTCCCAGAAACTCTGTTCAAATCAACTGGAAATGTCCAGTCCCTCCTAGAAGCATTCGTAAAAACCTGGAAACCCCTTTTACTCCCTGGTGATCGTACTGGAAAGTAAGGTTGGCACACTCGATATGAATAGGACCTTATTTGCTTAACTGCAATCTGTTAGAAATAGGGGGCATCATATAGGTTAGGGCTTACATCCGCATGCTTGTCTCCCATGCATACACCATTCCCATCTCTCTGCACACACTGTCTCGAGTCAGTCCACATCACTGTCTTTGTCTGTCTAAAGTCATCACTGTCAGGATCTGATACACCCCTTTCTCTCAAAATCTGTCAGGTCAGTATAGATTCCCAAGGTCAGCAGCCGGAATCCTCATCGTGGGCCAGGAGTTCAGACAATCGTCTGGTCAAAATCAGCCCGACAGCCTACTTCAGCATGAATAGAGAAGAGTTGGAAAACAAGGTTACCGAGTTGGGAGCAACTACAAGCCAACAGTCTGACAGTCTAGCCCAAGTTCTGAAATTCATGGAAGAACTAAAGCAGCAGCAGCCGCAACCTCCGCCTGGGTTTCCACCACCAGGGTTTGAACCACCCCCGCATGGGAATAATGGGAAGGAAGACTGGTTTCAAGGGGTCCCACCGCTTGCGTACGAGAAGAAGCTCTAAGAGAAAATGGATAAGGTTGACAAGCTAGAGAGCGTACTGAGGAAAAGCAAGGGGGTCGATGACTACATGCTAGACCTGGAAGGCCTTTTTGAGCCTGTCAAGTTGAAACTGCCTGAGAACTTCAAAATGCCTGCCATCGACCGTTTTGACGGAACTGGGAACCCAAAAAGTCATGTGAAGCTGTGTATGAGTATCTTCCAGTCCATGGGTTGTACCCACGAGCACATTGCGATGCTGTTCCCACAAACTCTGGCAAAATCTGCACTATCATGGTTCCTAACCTTGGAAGCCTCCAAAACCCGGGCCTGGGAAGATATCGTTCGAGTTTTTGTCGATCATTACTCCTACAACCAAGAGCTGGATGTCACTATCAGGGATTTGGAAACGACCCGGCAGAACAACAATGAATCCTTCGCTGCGTTTCTGAGCAGATGGAGGAACAAGGTAGCCCAAATGACCCACCGACCGATTGAGAAAGAACAAGTGAGAATGCTCATCCGGAATCTGCAGCCGCTCTACCATGAGAAATTATTCTACCAGTCCATCTCCACCTTTGAGGAGTTATTTGAAGTCGGAACCCGAATTGAAGATGCCATCAGGGAAGGAAAAATAAAAAAGGAAGATCCTCCGAGTCAGTCAAGGAGACCCAACTACTCCCGGAATCCCCCAGATGTCAATGCCCTTAGCAGCCAACCCATGGCATACCCTCCAAGGCCATATCAACCCTCCAACCAGGCAAATTCCTCCAACCGCCCTTTCTAGAAAAAGCCCCCTCGCAATTTTGTCAAGTTAGAAATCTCTCTCTCCTCAGCCCTAGACCGCCTCCTCAAAAAGGGCCATCTCCAACTACTCCAGCCTCGAAATACCCCGCCCCTGCCTAACTGCGATATGTCCAAGCGATGTACCTACCACCAAGCCCCTGGCCATAACACTGATGATTGCATGCGCCTCCGCCATGACATCCAAGACCTCATTGATCGGAATATTATCAAACCACCTCTGAGGCAACCTCACATCACTCAAAATCCTCTGCCAAACCACCAAAATATCAGCCTCATCGAGTCCGGCCCTGTATCCTTCAACCCCGCTACCTATATCACCCCCCTAGGACAGCCCTTACCCCTCATTGACGTCCTGGATTCCGTGGGAGTTCATCTAATCGAAGGGGAGAATGACGAGTGGCAACAACAGCTAGACAATGAGCAAGACCTGTTCTTCCTGGAAGAGCATGATCTAGGGGTGGCAGACCTCAAATGGTATGATCCCAACAAAGAAAGTAATGCTTTTATTTGGGACGAGCCAGAGAAACCATTTGTAGGGACGGATTGTGATTGGTTCAAAAAAGACGGGACTGTAGAAGGACCCACTCCTTCCGAGATTGATCATCTAACCAGGTCAGACCGTCATTATCAGCCTCCACAACCTGCCACCGAAGCAACCGAAAAAGGTCCGATAAAAGACAAGGGGAAGGGTAAAATGGATGAGATCATTGAGGAAGATAATGAGTTGATAAAGCAGCTAAAGAAAACCCAAGCACATCTCTCGATGTGGGATATCATGGTAACATCCTACAAGCATAGGCAAGCCGTGTTGAATGCTTTGGCTGGGATTGAAGTTCCTATTGACGCCGCGCCGGAGGACATGGTGGCTTTCTTGGGCGCACTTACCCCCAACCCCGATCATTACATTTTCAGATAAGGACCTACCACCAGAAGGATCCGCACATAACAAAGCATTGTACATCACTGTCGGATGCAAGGGACAGTAGGTGCCGTTTTGTCTGGTCGATACAGGTTCTGCCCTAAATGTTTGTGCCCTTAGGACTGCCACCGCTTTAGGGGTCAATGTCCTTGACATCACACCATCTGTGCAATCCGTGAGGGCCTACGATAACACCAAGAGGAATGTAATGGGAACTGTCTCTCTACAAATCAGGGTAGGATCTTTGGTAAGCACCGAAGTCTTTCAAGTCATGGACATACCTGCCTCGTTCAACTTGCTGGTTAGGAGGCCCTGGCTGCATACCAACAAAGCCGTATCATCCAGTGTGCATCAAATGATCAAGTATATTCATGAGAAAGAGGTAAAGATCATCCTCGGTAATAGTTGGGGTAATGAAGCTTTCCCGAATTACGCTCCCATTTTTGAAGTCCAAATACCTGAGCTAGAAGAAGGAGAAATCGGGGGATTCTTCATAGAAGAAATCCACGTGATCAATGACGAAGACAGGTTCCCTGAGATCCACTCTACAGTCGTCAACATTGTCCGCAAGATGAACTACTTCCCCGGAATGGGATTGGGCCGACGCCAGCAAGGGATTCGTGAGTTCCCTCAGATCAAAGGGCAACAAGGCACTTTTGGGTTGGGATACAAGCCCACTGAAGAAGACGTCGAGCTACAGAGGCCATGGAAGAAAAGGGTAAGGAGTCTCCCGCCATACCATAAGACCTTGAATGGATAATTCATCAAAGAAGGAGATGATTTCCCTTACTCGGGTTCCCCAAACCCTGGATCCATCCAACCACTGGGAAAAGGCACCCCGGGCTTGAAATCTTCGCTGACTGCGAAAGGCCCCCATATCAATATCCGTTCTATCCCGAAGAAATTGAGAAAACCCCGGAGGAGGACTGGTTGAAATACCTGGACACTGAAGCCATCGAAAAGATGTGGGAGGAATCCGCTGGGAAGAAGGAAGAAAAGAGGGCCAAGAGCCAAGATGATCAGATCAAGCCAACTGAGGAGGGTCTGAGCAACAAGGCTGTAGATTCATCTGTCTGTGTCACCCTATCCCCTGTTCCCCCATAGTCTGTATTACCAATTATCGAGTCTGCACCAGAGTCGGCTGCTGTAAGCCCACCACTGTCCAATGTAGTTACTTCACCTGTCACGAATGAAATGAAAGACGATTCTGCTTACTCCTCTGTGTCTAACACTTGTGAATGCACAGATCCCTCCGAGGATCTCCCAATTGAATTTAAGCAACTAATTGAAAAACCACCTACTTATGAAATAATCGAGGACACTTTATCAGTTAACCTAGGTGAAATAGATAATCCACAAATTGTGCAAATTGGCTCAACTCTTAATAAAGAAGAAAAATAAAAATTAACCCTCTTGCTAAAAGAATTCAAAGATGTTTTTGCTTGGTCTTACGAAGACATGCCTGGGGTCGATCCCGACATTGTTCAACATCATATTCCCCTCCTCCCCAATTCTAAACCTGTCAAGCAGAAACTGAGGCGCATGAGGCCAGAATGGGCACTCAAGGTTAAAGAAGAAGTGGAGAAGCAGTTCAAGGCAGGGTTCATCATTGTCACTGAATATCTGGAATGGGTTACCAATATCGTGCCAGTCCCGAAGAAGGATGGAAAAGTTCGTGTGTGTCGACTTCCGTGATCTAAACAAAGCCAGTCCCAAGGATGACTTCCCACTTCCCCACATTGATGTCTTGGTGGACAACACTGCTGGACACGAACTACTGTCATTCATGGATGGTTTCTCAGGGTATAATCAGATATTGATGGCGCCAGAAGATCGGGAAAAGACGACATTCACCACCCCTTGGGGAACCTACTATTATAGAGTAATGCCTTTCGGACTCAAGAATGCGGGGGCGACTTACCAAAGAGCTGCCACCACTCTGCTGCATGATATGATTCACAAGGAGGTAGAAGTGTATGTAGATGACATGATCGTGAAGTCCAAGGACAGAGAAGGGCACCTGGTAGCACTGGAAAAGTTTTTCGAAAGGTTGCGCAAATACAAGATGAGGTTGAATCCAAAGAAATGCACTTTCGGTGTGACTTCCGGTAAACTCCTGGGTTTTCTCATCACACAAAGAGGGATAGAGGTGGATCCCTCCAAGATCAAGGCAATCCTAGAAATGACACCACCACGGAATGAAAAAGTAGTAAGGGGGTTCCTCGGAAAAATCCAATTCATCAGCCGTTTCATTTCTAAGCTCACAACCACGTGCGATCCTCTGTTCCAATTGTTGAGAAAATGGGAGAAGTTCCAATGGGATGACCAATGCCAAGCCGCTTTCGACAGAATAAAAGCCTACCTTCAGAACCCGCCTGTCCTCTCACCACCCACTCCACATAAGCCCTTATTCCTTTACCTATCTGTCTCCGAAAACGCCATGGGCTGCATGCTGGCCCAAGAAGGAGAAGAAAGCCACTCTGAAAAAGCCATATATTACCTCAGCAAGAGGATGACTGGGTACGAGCTCAACTACTCCACCCTCGAAAAAACATATTGGGCCTTGGTTTGGTGCACTCGCCGACTAAGGCACTACATGCTAGCCTTTCCGGTTGTGCTCATATCCCGCATGGATCCTCTAAAATACCTCCTTGAAAAACCCGCCTTGACCGGTCGTATATCCTGTTGGTTACTTCTACTGTCCGAATTCGATATCAAGTATATTACAAGCAAATCGGTAAAAGGGAGAACCGTAGCGGAACATCTCGCAGAACATGCCGTTGACTCCGAAGAAAGTGGGGACTTTCCATTTCCGGATGAGAATATCATGGAAATCAAGGAAGAACAGTGGAAGTTGTACTTTGATGGAGCAGCCAACATGAAAGGATACGGAGTAGGAATGATTCTCGTATCACTAAGCGGGGACCATACTCCGTTGGCAGTCAAGCTCAATTATAACTCCACCAATAACACCGCTGAATACGAAGCATGCATTCTGGGAATAGAAGCAGCGTTAGAACTGAAAGTTCAGAAGTTGGACGTCTTCGGGGATTCAAACCTCATTATATCACAAGCTAGAGGAGAATGGAAAGTAAAAGAAGAAAGGTTGAAGCCCTATCATGACCATCTGGATCAACTCAAGAGGCAGTTCGAGAACATCACATTCCTCTACTTGCCCAGGGAAGAGAACCAGCTGGTAGATTCCTTGGCTACTTTAGCCTCCATGATCAAAATTCCTGTGGGAGTCAGGATGATGCCTCTGGTAATAGAACAGAGGTACGAGCCTTTGTTCAACATAATCGCCACAATAGAAGAAGAAGAGAATGGAACACCATGGTATCAGGACGTTTGGAATTTCATAGAAAATGGGATGTACCCCCGAGAGTCTACCGAGAAAGACAAAAGGGCCATTCGAAGATTCGCAGCGCAATTCATCATTTGCGGTGGGAAGCTGCTGAAGAAAGGATACAACGGTCACAACCTGACTTGCTTGTTCGGAAAAAGTTCCAAAAGATTGATGGAGGAAATACACGAAGGGGTATGCGGTCCACATATGAACGGTCACATGCTGGCTAAGAAAATCATAAGACAAGGGTACTACTGGACAACTCTGGAGAAAGATTGTTGCGAATACGTGAGAAGGTGTCACAAGTGCCAGATCCATGCAAACATGATGCATGTACCACCATCCCTTCTATACAGCATGACCTCACCTTGGCCATTCTCCACCTGGGGAATCGATATTATTGGTGAAATCATTCCGAAAGCCTCAAATGGAAATCGGTACATCCTGGTGGCCATAGACTACTTCACAAAATGGGTAGAAGCTGCATCTTACACCAAGTTGGGGGCAAAGGAAGTGGCCAAATTCATCAAGAGAAATCTCATATGCCGTTATGGAGTTTCCCATGAGATTATTTCGGATAACGGAAGTCATTTCAAGGCAGAAGTCAGGGATCTGTTCGAGGAGTACAAAATCACTTATCGCAAGTCATCCCCATACAGACCGCAAACTAATGGGGCAGTCGAAGCTGCGAATAAGAATGTCAAGGCCATACTGCAAAAATTAGCTGATACCTACAAGGACTGGCATGAAAAGCTACCATTTGCACTTTGGGGATATAGAACATCGATAAGGACTTCCACAGGAGCAACGCCTTACTCACTAGTGTATGGGATGGAAGCGGTACTTCCGGTCGAGATAGAACTACCGTCCCTACGCGTAATGGCAGAATGTGAAATTTTAGAGTCAGATTGGTTGAAGGAAAGATACGAGGAATTGGCTCTCATAGATGAAAAGCGCCTAGCGGCAGTTGACCATGTCCGAATCTATCAAAAGAGGATAGCACGTGCTTTCAACAAAAGGGTTCGTCCAAGGAAGATTGTCAAGGGCGACCTTGTCCTTAAGGAATTGCGAGCTCCGATCTTTGATCCCCGTGGGAAGTTCAAACCTAAATGGGTGGGCCCTTACATCGTCAAGACCATTCTTTCCGGAGGAGCGACTTATCTCATGGACCTCGACGGTGTCGAATTCAAAGAACCAATCAACATGGATCGCCTCAAAAAGTACTATGCTTGACCATTCCCCAACCAATTCCCTTCAAGCTTTGCCCTGAACTACGCTCGACCTGATTCCTACTCGGGGATACGTAGGCAACCACATCGGTTCGGTCGTTCCACCCATAAAAGAATAAATAACCAATTTCCTTCAAGCCTTGCCCTGAACTACGCTCGACCTGATTCCCACTCGGGGATACGTAGGCAACCACATCGGTTTGGTCGTTCCACCCATAAAAGAATAAATAACCAATTTCCTTCAAGCCTTGTCTTGAACTACACTCGAATTGATTCCCACTCGGGGATACGTAGGCAACCACATCGGTTCGGTCGCCCCCTACCAAAATAACCTTTTCTTTCAAAACCTTGGCCCGAACTACGTTGGACCTGATCCCCGCTCGAGGGTACGTAGGCAGACTTTCAAGAAAATAAAAGAAGGATGGCTCGCTAGGTTGAAAATCTGAAAGGACGCCTAGGCAAAAATTAGAGCTAAATCCAAGGTGAGCAATAACAAAAGAGGGAAAATAGCTCATTAGGTCACCTCCTTGGTACCTAGGCAAAATTATGAGCATATGAGAAAAAAATAAAGTCGCGGTCCTTACCATAACCCAGAAATCACCCTCCACACTAGGGGCAAACTTCGGCCACTCGCCTTGTTTGCCTGAACCTCTGCTAAACTAGGGGCAAATGTCGGTCACCTACCTCATTTGCCTCACAACCATACATATGCCAAAGTAGGGGCAAACTTCGGCCACCCGCCTCGTTTGCCTCCAATAACCCTAGCATGCCCAAGCAAGTACTAAAAGCAACAACTACTTGAAATCTCGATTACAAAATGTTTTTAGAAAGCCAAAATGCATAAAATGAGATTCCCAAAGTAACCAAGGTTCACCGATGAACAAACTTCGAATATTACATAAACAGGAATAATCAAACAAATAAAAGTCTTTCAAAAAGCAATCACGTGTTCAAAGACACTTGGAGGAATGAGCAGAATCAGTCAGGTTTAGTTTTATCTTAGTGTCTTTTATTTCTTCAAAGGTCTTTAGAAGTAGGCCTTTACTCGGTCAGTCCAACCATCAATAAAAGCAGCAATAGTGGTAGCCCTGATCCTGGAAGCAAAGACCCTCTCAGTAAACCCCCCGGGAACCTCCTGAACATGTCCATACTGTCTGGCCAAACGGCAAGGATGATAGAAAGAAGTCTCTCTCAGACCCATCAACCACACTCTCTGGTGACCCCTGAGGCTCGTGGTGATAGCATAAAGGCCCCAACGCCTCATGATCCAGCGAATGTTAGCCTCAGATAAGGCACTCATCATGCCCACCCAATCGGCAAAAGTATAGTGAGGATAAAGCACGGCTCGATGAAAGTAAACCGGCGGTATGCGGCCCGTCCACAGCTGAAGGCGCTCGTATAGCCAAGCCTGTAACACCAAAGGCGCCCCAGAAAGAAGAGGAGTCCCTTGGTTGAAGGCATTACCAAACCATTCAAGGTTTCAGCTAGAACCATGGCCATAGGATTCCTGCTAAGTTTCAGCCCGAGGCACACATGCACCAAGTCAACGGAAGTACTCGAGAACAAGAAGTGCGAAGTGATGGAACTCTGACGGAAGTACACGCTGGGATTCCCAGGACTAGGGTACCGGGCAATAATAGAAGCAATGTTGAGGACCTCACCTTGAATTAGCCGGCGGGAAATAGTGATGGAACAATTTAGATATTCAGCCAAGCCTCGCGTAGGACTGAGGGTATCGGCAGAAGGGAGAATCAAGTCAGAGTCAGAATCAAAGCCAAGAATAGCGCAGAACTCCTCAAACATGGGGCATATCTCCAGGCCATTGAAGTTGAAGACATGGTTCACCGGGTCCCAGTGACCAATGGCAGCACGCAAGAACTCAGTATTCAAGGTCACTTGGCAAAGAGGAAACAGCTCGGTCAAGCCATAGCTGAAGAGGTTAATCCGCTCCACGCCATCCGTGATGTTCAGCCAAGCTGTGAGTTGAGCGGGATCATACAACGCCATATTTTCGGTCGCGGCTCTAAGAAAATTCGAAATTTCGGCAGCACCTCCCCGTTTTACAGACTATCCCACCTGCAAGGTAAAAACACACACTATCACAAAGCTGCCCATCGCAGTAACATTCAGCAATCACAGTGCACATATATCATTGCATGACTACCAAACTAAAACAAGCACACAATTGTGCCTCTAAATCGGAAGATATCCGGCCTGGGAGGCAAAACATCATAATACTTTGTCAAAGGTTACAAACTGTTCCCACACACTGTCCTACACTGTCCAAGTTGTCACATCACCAATATAACCCAATCGAAAACATAAAAAAAAAAAAAGAAAATAAAAATAATTCCCGCTTGGGAAGCCTCAGTCCTCCTCTTCTTCGTCCTCTGTCGGACCGCCCTGAGTGTATGTCGGCGACGGCCTCCTCCTACCACCTCTGCATCTTAGACCAGTCCTCGATGAGCCAGCCCCGCCTCCACGGTACTGCACACACAAATAAAATAAAGGCAATCAGTAAGGGAACAACAAAAAGTACAAAAACAGAGTCGAGTCAGAGACTTACCAAGGACGCCATCTGGTTGGCGGCAAATTGTCGCATACCGTCCATCTGTCAAGGGTAAAATCCAGGGTTAAAACCTCATAACCTTAAGAAAGTGCAAAATTAGAGACATACCCGGTGGTCTCGTGTGAGGACCAAGGACCGCAAG
Organism: Hydrangea macrophylla; assembly: GCA_033977485.1. NCBI lineage: Eukaryota > Viridiplantae > Streptophyta > Magnoliopsida > Cornales > Hydrangeaceae > Hydrangea > Hydrangea macrophylla. The sequence goes on along the minus strand of CM066991.1, from coordinate 82,776,454 downwards.
CTAGCCGCCAAGGCGTGACCCTCCTCAGCGTAACTCCAAGGGACATTGAGGTCGCCTGCTGGCTGAGTAGGGTACCCACACGTGACTCGCGGCACCTCCATCATTTGGGGAGTGCCATCAGCGCCTAGAACATTGACGGTCCAATCCCAAGGAGGGATAGGATCGGGTGCCAAAGGAGCCTGTCTCCTGTACATTTCGCGAAGCTGTAGGCACAAAAACAAGTTAGGGGAAGATAGGTCAAAAACATAAACAACTAATAAAGACAAAAATGTAAAAATAAATCACCTCCAGGAGTGGGAAGTTGGGCATCAGAGAGCGGCCACGGTAAGCCTCATAGCCAGTCTCAGAAAGGAAATGATCCCAAACGTCGGTGCCAGCCAAGGCCGCCAGCAGAGCATCACCAGAAAGATCACTAGCATCCATCGCCGAGGGATTCTGAGGGACGCGATACCTGGAACCACCAACCACCTGCCGGGATACCCGATCGCCAAGGAACCACTGCCTGCAGTCGGTGCTCTCCATCAGAAGGCGGCAAGAGGTAAGAGATTTGACTGCTTGTATCTCCTCTGGGGCGGCATAGGCGACACCCTCCCAAGGCGTCCAATCAACACTAGAGGCCGTCAGCTCAGTTAAGAAGTTTCTGAGCAAAAAAATCCGGTGGGCCCCACTCTTCACCCCGACAACGTCCCTCCGCCATCTCAAGCCTCGTGGGAACAGAGGCACAAGAGCCATGCCATCCTCGTCTTCGCCTGATTCATCCCCAGGGGAGGGAGCTAACATCTTCAGGTATTCAAAGCTCCAAAGCTGCACAGACAAAGGAAATATCAGAACAAATAAAGAAATCAAAAGATAACAAATGAAAGAAGTTGCGGTACATACCTCCCAAGCTCGCCAAAATCCCCCAGTCGATTTAACGTCGCCTCGAGAGACCTCGTCCATATGCTTGTAAAGATGGGCCAGGGCGGCACCGCCCCAGTTATAGGAGGGGATCTCATCAATGGTCGCCAGGCAAGAAAGGAGCCTCAAGCTCACCCGGTCATTCCGCGTCGCAAAGATTGAGCAACCGAGGACATACAGAAGATACACCCTCAAGAGTTGGGAATTGTTCAGGTTATGATTCCCTCTGCCATAGGCCCGGTAAAGCCAGCCGCAAGGAAACCAATGCCTCTCCAGGTTAGGGGGAACAGCCCCAATCAGCATCTCTACAGCCTCCAGGTCGACCTTATAGAAATAATCCAGAATCAGGCGCTTTCCGCCAACCCTCAAGCCCGTAATCATGGAAAAGTCAAAGGGCGTCATGGTCATCTCACCGAACAGCAGGTGGAAAGTATTGGTGGTGTCCCACCACCTCTCAGCTAGAGCATAGGAATGGGCCAAATCATTGTTGCTCTTCGAAACCAGAAGGACGAAGCCTCCGAACCTGGCATCATCTACCATCCTCTTAACGGTAGGCGAGAGTTGAGTATACCACAGGAAAGCGTGGGCAAGGCTACCGTGGCCCTTCAGTGTCACTTCCAGCACCTGCACACAACAAAAACAACAAAAAGATGCATAAAATCACTATTCACGACCCGAGAGCTAAATTCACAAAATCAACATTTGAGCACAAATCGAACTTCTAACGATCTCTAGGTGCACACTACGGCTCACAAAACTAGCACAATACATGAAAGTGGTCCTAAAATGTCGAAAGTTTCACATACCAAGCTCGCCAGAGCCGCGGCCGAAAGATGATATTGGGGGTCCCGTAAAATCAAGTCCGGGGTTTGCATCTCGGCCTTCATCCGTTCCTTAGCCTTCTTAGACGGTCTCCTCGAGCTCGAAGCCATGGATCTACAAAGAAAATGGAAGTCACAGTTAAACTTTCTTCTTGAAAATTTGGGCTAACCAAAACACCAATCAAAAATCCAACTACGGGGAAAGATTACTCACCTGAGAGCGCACAAGCTGCGTTTTGATGAATTTTGACTCCAAAAACACCCTAAAATGGCCAAGAATGAGCTCCAAAAGCTCAAAAACCTGAGATATACAAAGTTGAAGTCCGGCCACCCAGTGCCGCCGCGGCACTGGCCAACTGCCACCGCGGTAGTGGCCCAGTACCGCCACGGCACTGTTCTCCGCGGGCCCCGCTTCACTCCGTTTTGCTCCGTTTCGCCCCGTTTTGGCCTTTTTTAGCCCATTTTTGGCCCCGATCCGCCCTGGTGGCCCATTCCAGTCAAGATTTATGAGGTTTTACCCCAAGCAGGCTAAAAGTCTTCAGGTTACCTTCAAAAGGCAAAAAAACTGGGAAAATTGGCTCCCGAAGACCCAAATCGGTTGTTTCAAGACAACCGTCGCAAATTTTGATCAAACACGAGAGTTCTGATAACAAATCCTAGCTTTCAGCTGACGCACCGAAGAAAAAGAAAAGAGATTCCCCGAGAACACCTACATCATCCCCCGAGGACAAAAGTAGACAGATACCAGCTCCCGGAGGCCCCGACCGGCCCTCTTGGATTGAGCGCCGAAAGATTTGATCAACCGTGAGAGGTTCAGAGATGGATCCTGGTTCCCGATCAAGAAAGAGATTCTCTAAGAACACCTACATCATCCCCCGAGGACAGAAGTAGACAGATACCAGCTCCCGGAGGTCCTGACCGGCCCTCTTGGATTGAGCGCTGAAAGACTTGATCAGCCGTGAGAGATTCAGAGATGGGTCCTGGTTCCCGATCAAGAAAAGAGATTCTCCGAGAACACCTACATCATCCCTCGAGGACAGAAACAGAAAGATACCAGCTCCCAGAGGCCCCGACCGGTCCTCTTGGATTGAGCGCCAAAATATTTGATCAGTCGTGAGAGATTCAGAGATGGGTCCTGGTTCCCCGATCAAGAAAAGAGAGATTCTTCGAGAACCCCGTGTCACCCCCCGAGGACAGATACGGAAAAATGCTAGCTCCCACTACCCTCAGCAGAAAGTAACAGAAGAGAAACCGACTCCCGAAAATCGGCCATCAGGAACAATCAGAACATCGCCCGCATCCAGATCTCCTAATTATCAAGGGTTTTCTCATCTGTTCATTTTCATAGCTTTATCATAAGATCCCTTGGTCACCTTTGGCTGTCATCTTCTAAACAATACGCATCTGATCTATCTCACTTGTTTGCAAAGCACACTTCCCAAGTTCCAAAAATTTACCCCTAGACCCAAAGTCTTCTAAACCTTGATGTCTTTATCTGAGTCATCCACCACATCACGGTCGCAAACGCTAGCCCACTCGGAGTGGCACACCCCACAGCACCTGCTCATACTAGGATCAGAACACTAGGCATGATAGGACTCGTGTACATCACATACATGCATTGCATATCACTCTTTTAGCATAGCATCCGCTTGATTGTTGTGTAGGTGCATGTGTGATTTGTTCCTTTGTGCCCCGAACTACGTCCTGGTCTGATTCCCCTTGGGATACGTAGGCAGCTCACGCAGAACGCGACCACCTTTGACCTCAGCGTCATATTTTTCATCATTTGCATCTTTGCAACGCTTTCATCCTAAATCTATAGCCTCCAAAAAGACCTGTCTCTTCAAAGCTTTGGCACTCGCTTGCGACATGCGTTGCCTCGCAAGTTCATGCCAAAGAGGGGCAAACTGTAAACACCCCATTTTGTCGGCTATCAGATTTAGGAGACCCATAGCTTGGTGGTTCACAATGATCGCAAAAGACTCAAAAGGACTCTTGGAAGTCAGCTTTATCTCTCAGAATGCTCAGAAGGACCAAAATGCCCTTAAAAGCCCGAAAGCTCCCAGATTTGGACCAAAAGTTCTGGAAACATGCTACGTCGTAAGAAAAATAATAAAATGAGTTTTTAAGAGAAATCGGATGAAATCGTCAGCTCCCAGAGACCCCCAGAAGTCCCGGAAGTTCCCAGAAAGTCCCCGTTGACCGGTTTGACCAAGGTTTGACCAGATTTGACCAAGGTTTGACCAGGTTTGACCAAGTTTGACCATGTTTGACCGAAATTGCCCGAATTCACCAGAATCATTTTAAATCATGAGAAAAGTTTTAAAACAAGTTCCAAAAGAAAATCGAGCGAAAACATCAGCTCCCGGGAACTCCCGGAGGTTTCCAGAACTTCCCGGAAATCCCAGGTTTGACCAGTTTGACAAGAATTTGACTTTGGAACCGGTGCACCAAAAAAATTTTCAAACATTTTTCATGGATATTAGAGGTCAATAGCTTTCCAACGGTATATCGCACGTAATTTTTGGATTTAAAACGAGTTTATTATCAATTTCCGAAGATAAAAAAGGCGTTCAAATCGGCTTTTATCGCGAATACCGAAAAACTTTTCAAAGTGACTTATCTCCGAACTTTTTTTTTTATGTAAAGTAGACTCCATTACCTTTCCAACGGTATATCACAACCTTAATTTGGCGTTCGTACGCATTTTCTGTGAATTTCGGACGAATTAGGGCCTTTTCGCGAATACCGGAACCTCAGGGGGGCTAAATAGCATTATCTGGACGAAGGGAGGAGCAGTGCCGCCGCGGCACTCCCCTCCAGAGCAGTGTATTTTTGTAATTAGTTTTGTGGTCCCATTTTGATTAATTAAAAGCCAAAACGACATAGTTTTATGATTTCAGATGTTTGGAGCCAATGGGAATACTTTCTAAATTCTAAAACCACCCCAAGTTGGCCTATATAAACACCCCATTACTCTTCATTTTGGGGGAGGTAGAATGAAAGTTTAGGAAAAGTTTGGGAGAGAAAGTTGTAGAGATAAGGTTAGAATAGAGAGAAAGGAGCTTCCTTCTTTGATTTTTCAAAACAAAAGTGAGTTCTAAACCTTGTTTTTTACTTCATTACTCCCATTTACTTCAACATTCAATACTCCCAACCACCATTTTAGTGAGTATTCAAGAGAGTGGAAGCTTCTTCTATGTCTAGTGTCATTACATATGAGTGAAACACCAATCTACAAGTCTCATGCTTCATGAATATCATCTATTGATCATCATCTACTTGCTTGTTTATTTATTGTTCATCTCTTCTTATCCCATTTCTTTTTTTTTATTTATTTTCTTTATTTACTTACTAGTTCATCATCATCTAAGTGATGACATGAAGTTTGGGGTGAATGAATCCTTATGGATAGTAGCTCTTGACCTCAAAAACATGTTTGATAGATGATGATCATAACCTCAATACTTCCAAGGTATTCTTGAAATGTATTGAAGTTATGTTCAAAAATAAAAATAAATCTCTCCAACAATCTTGGAGGTTCTTGATGATGAGTTTGGTGTTGGCATTTTAAGTGGCTATAATCCTTATTGAGTATTGAAAATATGCTTTCAAAACATCTATTTCAAAACCCCTCTCAACCCCTTTCATTTTGGTTTCAAGAAAAAAACCTTGTTTTCTCCAAAATCTTCAAAATAATGAGTCAAAACAGTGAGTGAGCTGAGTTCAAAGATTTCTCTAGGACTCAATACTCAACATATAGATGCAAGGCCACTTGGAAAGTCGTCCTAACTTATTGGAGAACACCCACGATTTTTGGTTTGACTTGGAAGTACTTGGAAATGGTCCATTTGGACCCAAACATTCCTTCCAAACATTCTGTCTTTTCTGTCACAGCAGCTAGGTCCACTTCCAACTTCGTTTCCAGAAAACCTTTCCAAAAAGGGTGGTCTTAACTTATTTTTCCCTTAAACGTCAATGTCTTAGGGAACTCTCTGTATAAATTGGGCCTCTAGATCATTGTTTTTCATTTTCTAAGATATTTCAACATTTCAGTCGACAGTACGGACTCTGTTTCTGAGTGACCTTCATTGTTTATATGATTTCTCTCATTCTGTGATAGTCATTCAAGGTTGGCCTTTTGGGTAGTGTTCTAGACACAATAAGAAAGATCTCCATAAAACATCATGCATTGAAAACATTCCGAACGCCTCTTTTCAATTTCCACAAGATCATGCTACTGTTCTGTCCACTATTCACAGCAAGCACACCTTAACTTTCATTCTTTGATTTGATGCTTATATGCATTCTAAATTAGTTCATATCTTAGGGAGTAGTTCATACTACATTTTTACATGTCCCATGTTAATTTTATTCATTCCTTCATGCACATTTTAGACTTCTAAGTCATTCTAGGAATCCATGAACACAAAGCACACTACAACCTTGGCACATTCTAGATACATACATTGCATTCATGCAAGATTTGGGGCTTTTGTAACTCCTAATCTAAGAAGATTATAAGGAATGAATTTGATCACACGTTCATACTTCCCCTCGATCTAATCATCCTTTCTCATCCGCCCCGGGGATTGAGAGATCTTCTTTTCTCAAAGAATAACATGCATCATACTAGCTTGCTAAGCATATTTAGATTTCTTTGACTATTTGTTTCAAGAACAATTCATGCCCCCCCTTTTAGATTAGGAAGCCTTGATTATTTGATATATGATTAGACGATTTTTTCTAGGTTTATTTGTGTGATTTTTCACTTTACATTGTGTGATACTCGGCTTAGATCTTATGAATGATATCTTATCTTTTGATCTTCCAATTTCAAGATTCTTATGCAATGTAATATACTTATCACAAATATTAATTGTCGAACCAAACATAGTAGAAGATGATTATTTGGATGCTAATTGAGGCCCGTCGAAAGACGGGGCGAGTTGAGGGTGTTTTAGTCGCGACAAAGGCTCCTTCCTCTCTCGTACCAAAACCCCGAACCGAGTTCTTTGGTTATGAAGGGCCAGTACCCTTATCCGCTTGGGTGAGTCAAATTAGGTTTTTTGGTTCCTTAAAGACCAAGTGGCGACTCTGTATCTGTTTTCAACAGACCAACCATTTTCTTCCTTTGATCAAAATCAAACAAGTTTCAAAACCCAACAAAAGAGGCGGAATCCCGGTATCCACAGCATCTAAAAGTTTGATAACCTATTTCATTACTACCTCTTTCATGTTAGGATTAAGTCATCTTTGCATTTCTCGATAAGGTTTAGCATTTTCTTCTAAATTTATTCGATATATGCATACAGATGGGATAGTCCCTTTTAAGTCGGCTACTGTCCAACCATAGTTTTCTTATGATCTCCTAGGACTTTTAATAGTTAAGTCTCTTGGTTCATAGGTAAATTTGATGCTATTATGAACGAGAGTGCTAGGTCCTAGAAAGGCATATTTGAGAGAGTTTGATAATGGTTTTAGTTCAAGCGTCGGTGGACACTCGGTGGACGGTAATGCAAGTGCATGTGCGAGAGGTGGAAGGGTCTCTATCTTAGGCTTCCAAGGAGGTATAGTTGTGTTCACTGAATCCAATAAACTATTCAACTCTTCAATTGTTGTATCAACGTTAAAATCATTAAAGTTGAAATATGATAAGCACGCTTCCATGGCTTCTTTGGTTAGTATAAAATGGGCAGCCTCTTCTACTAATTCATCAATTAAGTCTATCGCATAACAACTACCTCCTCATCATCCCTATGAGGTTGATTTGATGTGTCAAATACATTAAGGCAAATGGTCATATTTCCAAATGTGATATCCATGACCCTAGTCCTACAGTTTATAATTAAATTGGCCGTAGCTAGAAATGGGCATCCTAGGATAACCGGGACTTGTTAACTGGCGTCAAGGACTGGCTCTGTACCTAGTACAATAAAATAGACTAGATAATAACACCTATCTATTTTTACCAAAACATCTTCTATCACGGTACGTGGGACTTTAATGGAGCGATCCGCTAGCTATAGGGTAGCAACGGTAGGTTTTAGTTCACCTAAGCCAAGATGTTCATACACTGAATAAGGGAGTAGGTTTACACTCGTTCCAAGATTGAGAAGGACCCGGTGGATAAATTTGTCACCTATATAACATCCGATTGTTGGTGTATCTAGGTCCTTATATTTAAGTGTATTATGTTGAAAAATAGAACTGACCTTCTTTGTTAAAAAGACTATTTTAGAAAGATGATTTTGAGATTTTCGCTTTTAAGTACACAAGTCCTTCAAAAATTTAGCATAGGGAGGTATTTGTTTAATTGTTCCAGCAGCGCGATATTGATTTTTAATTCCTTAAAGGTCTCTAAAATGTCTTCCGGTCTCATTACTTTCTTCGCAAAGTGAAACGGGGCATCTCCGCCTGGTGGAAATGGCATTCTAGGCACGTAATTAGGTGGGTTGATGCATTAGATGTATTAGGTGGTGAAGGGGTAGGGTCTTTCAGAACTTGACTAGTATTCCCATCTTGTTCTTTACTGACTTCCTTTCCTATATCTTTTCTAGGTTCAACAGGGGGTGTAACCTCCTCAGGATGCTCAATTGTTCTTGTGGATATCGCATTTACCTGATCACTTGGTGTACCCACTTCATATTGCCCTTTTGGATTCTAAATCAGTTGACTTGGTAACTTACATTCATTGCGATGATTTAACGTATTAGCTAGTTGTCCCATTTGGGACTCTAACTTAGCAATAGATTGTGTGTGGGAGTTAACGAGTTGAGCCTGCAACTGAGATTGGGCCTCTAAATTTTTCAAGGATGTTAACACACTCTCTTCAAAAGATTTATCCCTTGGAGGATTCGCACAGAAGGGAGGTTATTGGTATTGATTGGGTGGAGGCTGATAGGCGTTAGGAAAGTTTATTGCCATGGAAAAGTTGATTGTCTACGGTTTATACCCATTAAGGTTAATTAGGTCTTTGAAATTGTTGAACATCATTGATATGTTGTTCTACAAATTCCGGAAATTGTGAAGCAGACGGGCATAGAAGTGTAGAGTGAGATGGATCAGAACATAATTGGCATATATCATCAGGAGATGGGCCCTGCATATGGCCCATCATCATTAGTTGATCAAGTTTCCTAGATAGTTCTTGAATTTCAATTGAACGACCTGACTCAACATACGCTTCACGTTTAGATTGCGGTGGAAGGCATCCCTCTTGACATACGGACACAGCTTGATGCATTAAATTTTCACTTAAAGTTTTAAATATTTTCCAAGCTTCGTCGGCACATTTATGGAGGAACGTGCATAAACAACATCGATCGTGTTGCGAACAGAGGGAACAAGTCCCTCATAGAAAACTTGTACCAATTGATATTTAGGGATTTGATGATGAGGACAAGAGCATAAAAGTTCTTTAAATTGTTCCCACGTATCATACAGTGATTCACCATCTTTCATTGTAAAGTTTATTATAGATTTTTGGATCTGATTAGATCGGGTGATGGGGAAAATCTTTTGTAGAAACGCAGTATGCAACCCTTCCCATGTTCTTATTGTGTTCGGCTCAAGAGATTGAAGCTAATACTTAGCTTTATCTTTAAGAGAAAATGGAAAAAGACGCAATTCAAGTTCATCATCAGTTAAATTTTAAACTTTCAATGTAGTACATATATCTTGAAACTCACCTAAATTGTGGTATGGATCTTCTTTAACGCGACCGGGAAAAGACGGAAGAAGTGCAATGGTCGATGACTTGATCTCGAAATGAGATGCAGTCACCTCCGGTAGCTCTATGCATGATTGTGGCATATAAGTTGTAGGAGTAATCTATTAAAGGCAGAGGTTGAGGTACGTTTAGGGTTGAGATTTGGAGGTTAAGATATATTCAGGTTAATTCAATTCCCGTTATTACCATTGTTTCCAAGGTCGGCCATTGGAATGGTTTCAATATTAGTAGTTCTAGTTTTTCGTAAGCGTTTAAGAGTACTTTGGATTTCAGACGCAAACAAAGACGACGGTTTAGGCATTGATTCGTCGTCTAACATCAACCGTGCTCTAGAAGCTTGGTTTGAGGACCTAATGACTCTAAGGGTTTGCTCGAGTTCAAGATTCAAAGGATGTAGCGCATGTTTACTCGAACGCGTACCAAACATAAAATAAATAAAATGACACTACGACAAAGACTAACCCATCCAAATGAAGGAATAAACTACGCAAATAAGGAAACCATGCACACAACACTACTATGATGCATGCAATTATCCTGTTATGCAGTGATTCGCATCAAAGCCCAGTGCCCTGAGTTTCCCAGCTAATGCACGTGCGCACTCTATATCTAAGCTAATGCAAGTACTGCGTTTCGGCGCCCTGACTTGCAGTGCTTTGATGCGTAATTGAAAAAAAGCGTAGTTACTTGGCATTTTTTATTTTTACAATTTTTTATTTAAAATCCGCGTAAACTCCATTGGTGTACACCGCTATTCCACTTCAAAGCGCTAGATTTTCATGGCTTAATAGCTGCTAGATAAAGGATAATGTTAGTTTCTTAAAAACTAAACTGGAAAATAAGGGAAATAAAATCTAACCTAATATTTGCTAACTAACTAGACGAAGACTCTAAAAATTAAAGGCAAAAATATCCAATCCCCGGCAACGGCGCCAAAAATTGATCTTGTCAGAATCAAAATGAAAAGTATGCTTTACTTTTTACGATTTGCAGTGTGGAAGTAAAGGTCGAACACACAGAGACTGTTTATATTTATCCTTTAATTAATAAATCCTAGATCTATTTAGTTATAGAAAACGGTTGTTCAATTGATTTATGATTTAATTACTATTATGAACTAAACTGAGAATGCAAAGGAATTAAACTAATTAAATAAAAGCAATATTTAAAGTTGGTTCTAATAAATGTGGATGGGATCTAGAGTTGCAAGTCCACCACTAACCATGCATTGGGGTCTTTACTTCCTACTTTAAGATCTATGATTAGATAGTTAAGATCTACCGTAGCTACAAGCCCGGTAGTATCGACAGAGAATATTACTAGTTCAACCTAAGCATAACTCATCTTTGGTTGGCATGGATTGTCTACCTATAACTAGGGTGTAGCACAACCCATCTTCCCTAGGCATGAATCATAAAAGATATAAACATCGTAATCAAGTAAGCACTATTGTATGTAAATACTCTTATCAATCACAGAAATCAAAGAATATTGAGTTCAATTCACAAGGGAAAATCTAAGACAAGAATAAACCCTAAATATCATTGATTGTTATCATTAAAAACTGATTTTATATTTACAATCCTCAAGCATACAACCACTATCCAAATACATAAAAACCTAAAGAAGAAAAGCCCAAAGATCCCCTTTACATGGCTAGGGTTTCATTGAAACCCTAGATTAGAATTTTAGTTGTACATGGTGGATGAAAACATGGAGATGGAGATTATTGTCGTCATTAGAAACCTTCAAGCTAGATCTTCTTCTTCTCTTCCGCCTTGATCTCCCAAGTTGCCTTCAAAGTTGTATGATATGATGTTTGAATTGTTGTGTAACCCCAACTTTGAATTAGAATAAGATATGTATAGACTTAGAGGGATTAGGAAGGCTTTCATAAACCTAATCCAACTAAAACAGCTGTATCTTCTTTCCTGCATTCAGCCAATTTCGTTCGTATAGGAATCTGCAGCACATCAATATACGTAGCTTCAGTTTTTCCACTAGTCGCGTGAGCGGGCTGCACGAGCACGATGCTGGGAACTCGCGCAAGTGATGTGGCTTTTTTTTTGCATCTTTTGTTCTATTTTCACACCCTAAATAACCTGGAACTCCTGCTTTCTTCTAAAACCTGACAGAAAGTGGAAAACGAAGTAAAAGTTTAATAAAATAGACTACTAAGTGCTAACAAATGTGAATTAAGGCGTGTAAATAGGAACTGTTCACTCCCAATCAATGAGTTTCCACTTTATTAATACGGGTGGGCACAGTCGGTTCGGTTTCGAATCGAAAATTTCGGTTCGGGTTGGGAATTTCGGTACCGAAATCTGAACTGAAATAAACTTCGAAAATATAGTTTGATTTCAAAATTTAAGTTCGGATTCGGTTCAAAACTTTGGGTTGAAACTCAACCAAAGTTTTTTTTAGGTTTTTTTTTTAGGGAAAACTATATATAGTAAATTAGTAATAGCATTATAATTTATAGCAGCATTATTATATATAATATATAGTAAAGTCTTTAATACTTCACTTGTTTACCAAGTTACACCAACACAAGCCACAAGTACAATAAACAATAGCAATAATACTTCAACTGTTCACGAAGTTACACCAACACAAGCCACAAGTATAACAAACAAGGGCAATAACTGAATAGCTTGTCCAAGTTACCAACCTCATACATGAACATTACATTAATACATCTCCAAATTCACCACAATAGAATATAAAACAGTCTCAAACTTAAACATTAATACATTATCCATGAACAAAGTAAATAAAGCATATTACAGAAGTAGAAGACTAGAAGTTCCCCGCTGCACTCATACTAATACCAATCTTCAACACCTTCAAAGATCTAGATATCTGAATCATATTATAGTTCACATCAAACATATATTCAAGCGACTACGTGCATTGCATAGGTTTGTGTAAAAATCTCTGATATAAAACTATGTTTCGAACAACACATATCCTAAACATCGCATCATGACTTCAGCAAATATTTAACCACATTTTCCCTTGTTTACCATTCTATAACAATCGAAGTTACATAACAAGAAGTATCGACTCGAGATTGCAAAAATGTCAGTAACATTGTTTATTTAAGCACAAGTATCAAAAATTTTTTTGAAAAATCTGTGCATAATAATGTGCATGTAAGTGCATACTCCCGAACCTAAACCTTTCATTGTCCCCAATGAAACAATAAAAAGAAGGAAAGGAGAGTACGTAAGGAAGGAACAACGCTACCTCGATCTCGACAATCACAAACCAGGTGAACATATATAAATATGGTGATAAAGTTCAATTACTCCAAATGAAGCCACTAATTCATCAGTCAATACTCGACAAAAGAAAATAAACAAATAAAAGAACAACGCTATCTAATAGACATGTAATGCAGACCGTGGCATACTTGTTGAGAAAATAAACTAAAGTCAAAAGACTCAACAAAAATAAAAAAGAACAAGCACAAACGAACTATCAAAACAAAAAAGGACTCGATCTAAAAGGGGCCTAAGAGAGCAAACAGAAAGAAGAAAAACACACAAGTAAGGGTTGGGAGTGAGAAGAAGAGAACAAAAGAGAAAAACACAAAATTCCCCTTTCGCGCGAGCGGGTCACACGAGTGACCCATCGCTCGCTTGATTCCTCGTGCGAGGAAATACTGAGGCTTGTTTTACAAAAAAAAAAAAAACACTTAAAAATTTTCTAAGTCCAAAACTCGCGTGCGGCGCGACCTCTCGCCCGAGCGAGTCGTGCGCGTGAGTAGCTCATTTTGCTCTGTTGTGTCTAAGAAAGTTAAATGGATTAAAAATAAAAAAGACTACGACCCCTAAATCTGTCCAAAACTAAAAAAAAACTGACTCAAAATGACCAAAAAGTGTACAAAAATGAGGGAACGAAATGATTAAAGCTTTGGTTGCCTCCGAAGAAGCGTTGTCTTTTATGTCTTCAGCTAGACCGTGCTATGCTCAAGACTTATAGAGGCCGAGACTCGAACTTTGTGCCCTTATTAACAGGAGGAAGACAACAGTTGAAAACAGAAATGATATCTTTATGAGTTAATTTGTTCATTGGTTCATCAGGTTCAAATCGATTTTTCACCTTTCAAGTAAATTCCTCGTTAGGATCCAGATTATTCGAATTCGTCCGCTAATTATTCACTATATTGGTCTCCGTACATTTATTTCTTTACTAGGTTCAAAAGTTCATCTAACCTCACTATCCGCTATACATGGGTAATCCTCATCATTGGGAGGTTGATCAGTAGCGTTAAAAATGTTTAATTTTAGGTTCATGTTCCCAAACGACACTTTCATTACCCCTGTTCGACAGTTGACACGCGCAGTAGCAGTGGCTAAGAATTAACAGCCAAGAATGACAGGAATGTGCCCCTAACATCTAGGATAGGTTCGATGTCAAGGACCATGAAATCGACGGATAATAACATTTATCAACTTTTGCTAAGACGTCTTCGATGATCCCTCTAGGGATTTTAACAAAACGATCTGGTAATTGTATGGTAGCGCCTGTGGGTTTAAGTTCACCTGATCCTAATTGTTTGTAAACCGTGTATGGCAGCAGATTCACACTCGCACCTAAGTCAAGGAGAGCCCACTGATTGACAATGTCACCTATGATACATGAAATCGTTGTGTTCCTGGATCCTTATGTTTTGGAGGAGCATGTTGGAAAATTGAACTTACTTTTTTAGTGAAGAAGACCTTTTTCGGAATATGATTGCGCAAATTGTGCATTTGAGTGCATAGATCTTTTAGACATTTAGCGTAAGCTGGAATCTATTTTATAGTGTTGAGGAATGGAATATTTATTTTTACTTGTTTAAACACCTCGAGTATATCTTCAGTTTTCGATCCTTTCTTTGAAAATGTGACGGTTCCTCAATGTTTGGTGGTAAAGGCATTTTTGGAACATAATTAGTTGGGACTGGTTCATTTTCTTTCCTAATTCGACTCGTGTCCTCACTCTTCTCTTGATTCAAATTAATGTTCACATCTTTCAAATCATCTCTCGGAATCTCTATAACTTCTTCCTCTTGTGTAGTCATCCTAGTCGAGATGGTGTTTACTTGCTCACTCATAACCCTGATCTCGTATTGTCCTTTAGGGTTCTAAATAGTTTGACTAGGCAACTTACCTTTGTTTTTATGACTCACCACATTAGCTAGTTGACCATTTGGGACTCAAGCTACACAATGGATTGTGTGTGAGAGTGCACTATTTGTGCTTGTGCTTGTGCTTGTGCTTGCGTTTCAATATTCTTAAGGGATGCCAACACCTTCTCCTCAAAAGTGTTATTATCCCTTGGAGGGATAGGATTAAGAGGGGGTGTTGGTATTGACTTTGTTGAGGTAAGTATTAGGAAAATTAGTCGTCTCATTATTATTATTAGATCTCCACGGGAAGTTAGGATGACTTCTGCATGGGGCATCCAGATTGTTCGTCAGAGGATTATAATTATTTCATGAGAATTGTTAAATCGAGTGTATGTGTTAGTCAACGAATTCCAAAAATTGAGACGCGGATGGACATGCAAGTGTAGAATGCGAAAGATCGGAACATATTTGACAAATTTCGTAAGAGAGTGAGTCCGACATTTGGTTCATCATCATAAATCGGTCAAGTTTTTTAGATAGTTGTTGAAATTTAATTGAGTGACTTGGCTCGAACCGCTCCTCTCGCTTAGTTTCTTATAAGAGTGTAACGTTTTCTTTCCAGGTACAAACATTTCTTAAAAGGGTACAACATTTCTTACATTAGTACAAACATTTGTTATAAAAGGTACAAATTAATATTTTCCACCTTGATACAAATATTTCTTATCAATTATTTGGTTGTACCATACAACCAAACCACTTAATTGTATGCAAGAATTTTCCCTTTCCTTTGACAACCGGTTACCCTCCCCCCCCCCCCCCCTTTTTTGGGCTGAAAAATAGCCGGCTACCCACCTATAATAAATCATTTCAAAGAGAATCTACTTCCATCTAGAGGAGATACTTGTTTATTCAGTATTGGACCGTGCATAGCAATATTAATTTTACTAAGTTATTCAGTAATTCCTTTTGGCTATCGCCTTGTTCTAGCCAATCTCAGTATCGGTGTTTTTTTATGGATCGCCATTTCAAGTATTGCTCCCATTGGACTTCTTATGTCAGGATATGGGTTAAATAATAAATATTCCTTTATAGGTGGTCTACGAGCTCCTGCCCAATCAATACATATTGTATTTTTCTCACCTTTGCACACACAAAAAAAAATAACAATAATAATAAAATTACTCATCACAATTTTTGCTCACATAAATTTTGCACATCCAAGCAACTCATTGGGTGAACATATGGGTAGGGTGGGCATTCGGTCGGTTTGGTTTGGAGAATTACCAACTGTTAACTGACTAAAATTTAATTCGGTTGATTCAGTTCGGTTAGCCAAATTACAAATTCGATTTAGTTTTAAAATTCGATTAACCAAACTAGTAAAGACCACATTTTTTTTTAAAGCTAAAGGCTAAAGCAACTGGAACATATTCCTTGCTTTGATAATATTACTTCAATTCTTTGAACAAAAATTCCTTATGTAAGGTTGGTTTTAAAATACCAGTTGATTGTGAATTAAACGGTTATATAAAATTTCATTTTAATATATGTGATGTAGAGTTCAGACTTTCACTTAAAGAGTTGTAAATTTGACAGAGATGACCAGAGTCTCTAACAGCAAGATAGCTGAATGTGGTGGTGTTAGATGTGCACTCAAATCAACTTAAATTACTACCAAATTCAATTGGGTGTCTGTCAAAACTCAAGATTTTGAATGTCTCTGGCAGCCTTCTTGTTTCACTCCCCAAATTTCAACATATAATGTTGTAGATAAATATGCACGCAAGCATACGAGTCGGGTTTAGGTCACTTACCTAGCAGAATAACCCAACGGATCGCCGAACGGTGTTGTTACTAGCCCGACGTCGTCACCCACGAACTGCTACTCCATGTAGCCTTCGTGTACTCTCTTATGCTTCGTATTAGTCGCAGAGAAACTACTAGAGCAATCTCCGATGATGCCACGATCTAAATCCTAAGCTCCTTGGTGATTAGCTAGAGAGAGAAATCGAGTGTACAGAGAGAGAGAGAGAGAGAGAAAGAGAGAGAGAGACTAACGTGAAGGAGAGAGAGGCTACTGAAAGTCTGTCTCATTAGGCCTTTCCATGTGATATATATGCATATATATATATGCACATAAAACCTATAAGGCTTGGGACTCCAAAGCCCGTTACTTGGTGTCCAAGTCAAGCCTCTTTGGACCCAGTCCAATATAATGTGGGTGCCCGTATGGCCCGACCACAATATTTGTTACATCTCCCACTCACCCACATAGGGTTGGTACTAAAAACCAATCTCTCAACACAACGGAACTTCTCAACTCTTCATACAGGGAAATAGAACGTGCGACCTTACGAAAAGAAAGTACAGCAACAGGAGTGTAATGCCAAATCATCACCATAACCAGCAAGACATATCACTCGGAAGCTTCTCGTGTATGCCTTAGACGATTCAACCACACCGGACACAGCATTCTCAATCCCTCGGTGAAAAGAATTGATGCACCACCTTAATGTAATGTACTCATGACATATTAGTAACAAATTCCGATTGTCGCAGGCCTGCTAATGAGTCACAAAAACATGGTGTGTTATTGAATTGTCTTCCCTGAGCCCACATGTCAATCCGACTAACTTGATCGCTTGCCCAGACACGCCCCATAGAACGGAATTGTCTCGTCGTCCTAGGATAGCATGCTAAAGTAGCTATCATCAAGCGTCCTCTTCATGAGATAGTCTCAAGTCATGAAGGCAACCAGTTCGTAGGATAACCAATGTCTTGGATGTGCTACATGGCTCACATAGCAATGAAGAGGAATCCATTCACTGCTCCACAATCGATCGCAAAAGCACATACAGTATGAAATTTATGTTATGGCGTTCTTCCATAAAAATGGGCATGTCACTATGTGTTTGGAAAACAAGTAACGCCATACGAATCTTAGTCTAGATGTTACACAAAACGTCTAACCTGAGTTTTCCAGCACAGTCGCCACTTCTTGCGCCCATCTGAAAACTCACATTCGGCTATAAACAGGCTACATAGAAACGTGGGATATCTCTATGTTCCACCAAGTATAAGGTCTCATCTTAGATCCATTTAAGGCGACATATAGAAATAATGGGGTTTATATCTAGCTCGCTGTTCTTATACTGCGTAGATATAAGTGTTCAAGCTCGCTTTCTAAGCGCTATGGACACACATGTCCTAGCTAGCTATCTAAGCACCATGAACACAAATGTCTTATCTTGCTTGCCATCTAAACTCCGTGGACACGCATGTCTTAGTTCGCTATCTCGGTGCCAAGGTGAATCACCCATGTGAGCAGGTCGATTCAAGCCCGGTGACATATTAGAAATGTGTATCCATTCCACTTATAACAAATATATATATATATATATATGGAAATCAACTAGCTTATAAAAACTTGAATAATAATGTTAATACCACAATAAAATGTCTAAGCACATCAAACCCCCCAATGGAGATGTGCCTTAACACAACTTTCCTTTACATAAACCACATCTCAAATGTGACACGTGCTAGAATGGTTTTTTGAAATCTTTCGCATATGCTCAGACTTACGTGCTATCACCGTAGATGAGCACAACCTCATCACTATGAGGTGCAGAGCCTAGCCACTGCAAAAACTCTTCAACCAAAACAGCTCCTCAAACCGCTATAGAGAACACCATATATTATGCTTCCATTGCGGACAGCATAAGGCAAGGTCAACAGTCCTGCGAACATATCGCAAGATACTCTTCACTACTCTCTAGTGGTAGGACCAGGGTTGCTATGGCAATGACTAATTAAACCAACCGCATAGCAGACATCTGACCGAGTACACACATTAGCATACTTCAGATTCCCTATTGCGGACGCATATGGCAAACTGGACATTTGTTTCCTCTTCTCATTATTCTTAAGACATTGATCTAAGGTCAAGGTGAGTCCCCAAAAAAATGGAATGTCTATGGGTTTACAGCTTTTCATGTGAAAAATGTTCAAGAAACCTCCAGAGAAGCTTCAGAAAACGATCTCTCACAATCTAAACTCCCAACACGTGGTTGGAATCACCCATATCCTTAATCTCAAACATAGAGGACTACCACTCTCATGCGACGACAATGGAACTCATCTCGCTCCCAGCTATCAACATACAAAGAATTAGAACACTTTTCTTGGATCGTTTAATGTACACACATTATACCACTGCCTAGACGATTATTAACTTGAGATAATAAATAGATTGTTTGAGACAGCACACTTTTTGCGCTCATTCCCTTTGGTCACAATACCAATGGGATGATCCATATTTATCGCGTCGTCTTGTTCTCGATTGAGAAAAGAACAGTTTAAACATCCAACTAAAAAGGTTCCAAAACTAAATATGCGACAATTGCTAGGATAAGGCGAATGGAGTCAGATCTCACCCTTTGGGAGAACATGTTTCCATGGTCTATACCCTCTCTGGGTATAAACTATCGCCACAAGGCACGCCTAATACTTGTCAATTGAACCATCTGCCTTGCGTTAGATTTTGAAAACACACTTGTCTACAATAGTCCTACGCACAAACGGAATGTCAACTAACTCCCAGACCTTATTCGCGTCCATAGAGCTCATCTCATCTGGTATGGTAACTATCCACTCAGCTTCAGCAGAAGAAGAAAAACGCTTCAACAAAATAAGCAGGCTCGTCCTTATCTACTTGTGCACACATTTGCACACATATGAAAATGTCTTCCTCAATTTCAAAACAGCGATAGGGAACTTTTTCCTCATCACCATACAGTGTACTACCTGAGAATCTTGAGTGCCTAGTGGTGCACTCCTACTATCTGGTACACTCCCACTAGCGTTTAAAGGTGTACTCCCACTCGGGTGGAGACTAGTACCATTTTACAGCGATTATTAGATGTAGATTCTCAATCTCCCCACCCTCGCTTAAAGATGGTATGTTGTCTTCAACATCCTCCAACTCATAGAGGTCAAGATATCTCTTAGTAATACAAATCCGGGGAAGTCATTCTCAATATCATGTGGCAACATTTCTGTCATTTCTCTACCCATTTGTTCATTATACGTGACATAGACTGTCGAGCTATTAGAATACCTTGTAAAGGTGTACTTTCTAGCTCTTGAGCGTAGTTTCTCGCACTTATGCGAGGTATAGTGAACATAACCTCCTGAGCTACACGGGCGCAAATGCTCCAAAATGAGCTTTCCGCCTTTCCATTGCTCATAAGGTGGTAGAACGAACTGACTGGTAAGAAGCACTCTAGTATGTAGGCAGCAAACGAGAGTATATCCCCCCAAAACAACAGTGGAAGGTTGACTTGCGCCAGCATAGTCCTAGCCATATCTAGGAATGTCCTATTCCTTCTTTCTGCAACACTATATTATTACAGAGTTTCCGGGATAGGAAGTTGTCTGCGTTTTTCCTTTTTCCTCACACAGTTCCATGAACTGTTTAGATAAGTACTCGCGTTCCTCATACTGTGCGAAATCATCTATAAAAGTGAGAAAATAAGAGGCGCCATGACGTGCCTTTACAAACATAGGTCCACAGATATCATAGTGAACTATCTCTAATGCTTGAGTAGCTCTAATAGCCTCTCTAAAACGCTTTCGGCATGCTTTGCCAACTAATCAAGACTCATACATAGGTAAGTCAACCTTAGCGAGTGGGCCCAAAAAGGACTTCTCGAGCTAATCAAGTCATCCTATCATATCCTATGCGTTCAAGTCCAGCATGTCATGCCTCAGAATAAATGAATAATAGAGGAAACTAGAATTACATAAAATAACTCTTAAGTAGTTATCCCCAGATAACTATGTCCTAGTAACACTACCACCCAAAAATGTCCATCTTATTACCACCGAACTGAAAAATACCCTCGATTGCACTATTCCACCTTGTTAGCCTTGGGCGCAAACTTGATGGCCCCACCCTGCCTCCAGGCGGGTTTACCCTTACCATTGCGTTTCGGCCCACTGGGCTTGCGCTTACTTCCACTTATGCAAGTAATGGTCAAGAGTGTATCTATACGGTTCGCCTCACCTTTTTGGCACTCCATATTCAGCTCAACATGTCAGAAAATGTCAAAACCAAAAATTTAACATTTCCGTTGTGGATCATGATTTGTTTTCTATGGACCCACGAATCAGGCAAAGAACTAATCATAGCCTGAAACTGCAGTTCGCCAGTAAAGATGTTCCGAGTATTCTGAAATCACGAATCATACCTGTCATCGACCTTAGATGTCCAGTCATCGTGTACTTGGAACATTTTCTTTACTTTCCCGAACTTCATAACTAGATGCTTAATCTAGTAGTGAATGTGCCATCGAAAACAAATTTGAGCTGATCTCATAATACTTTGGCTATTGGGTAGTACATATACTTCCCAACAAGATCATGGTGCATGCTGCTTATTAGAAAGCGCGTGCTATGATCCTTCTCGAGATAAGTATTATAGGCAATTAAGGTTATAGTGATATTGGGCCAGAGGCCCATTATTCGGTTTAATGGGTTGGACCATAAAATAAGCATAAAGCCCATAAGCTCTTACTCATTCTATCGGTGTGTTACTTTGCAGTGCCATATTACAAAAATTAGTCCCTTTTAAACTTGTTACTTTTATAAAGATCGACAAAGTGTGGTTTAGAAAACATTTGTTTTTGTGAATCCAAAAAATTTGAAGGATAATATTTGAACATGCGCAAGGGATTGACGTTATTATTTGCACATTTCATAAGGTTTGTTTTAAA
Source organism: Hydrangea macrophylla (assembly GCA_033977485.1). Taxonomy (NCBI): domain Eukaryota; kingdom Viridiplantae; phylum Streptophyta; class Magnoliopsida; order Cornales; family Hydrangeaceae; genus Hydrangea; species Hydrangea macrophylla. The sequence continues at coordinate 82,755,103 of CM066991.1, read as the reverse complement.
ATCCAATTACAAATGAGTTTTCCCCTTTCTACAATTTAAGACCAAAACATTCGCTATTGCTCATTAATTAAATCTTAATTTTGTAAATCAAGAAAAACCTTTTATAATTGATTTTTCCAAACAAACATCAATTAGATGGTACAAATACCTATCTAAGATCATCCACAAGATATAAAGTGCGCCATACACAAAAGTGTGCATGGACCCCCACGTGGGTTCGAATTGACAACTTAGAGCTCATGTTAAGGTAATTCAAGTGTATGATTTATGAACAAAGAAAACCATCCCTTTACAAGTAGGCTTTTCTAATACAAGAAATAAAACCCTTATCCTCACATTACATTTATAGCCCATAAAAAATAGGGATACTTTGTTCATAAACATATACAAGAACAGCCTTAAACATACATCGTGAGGACACAAGCTCCATAAATTGTCAATTAATTGTCCCATTAATCACATACACCAAGCACTCATGCGGTCTATTTAAAAATGAATGGACTAATCCATCACACCATTTAAGGAGGAGGATTAGAGGTCTCGGGTCATCCAATCACAAACAGCAGTAATATAAACATGACCAACTAAGCTGTGAGCCTCTAAAAATAATAAAATGTGCAATAAAATGATTATTGCACAGCCCGGATAACTCCCATAAGCTAAGAAAAATCAATGAAAAAATCATGGATTTTTTTATTAATTTTAACCTAATTTTAGGTCTTAAAACATAATTTAAAACCAATTTATTAAGGGCCCTTTAAATTAACAATTAATTTAAACCTTGTGGAAAATATTATTAATTGAAAAACATATTTTTCATTATAATTAAAAATTTCCGGAATCTCACCAAGGCCCAAAAACATTTTTGAATCAATTTAACATAATAAATTGATCTAATTAAACGAAATTAACTATGAGCAACAAAAAATTCCCCAATAAAAAATTTCAAGGAATTTGTTCTCCAAAAATTTTCAGTGGTCTAATATGGTGTTCTAAACACCCCATATTAATTTCAAAAATTAATAGTCTATTTTGACTATTTTAAGCAATTAAATAAATGCCCAAATGCATAAATGTTATGCTCTAAAATACCAAAATAAAAATGAGATAATTCATAAAATTTTCTCAAGTCTCCAATCAGTGTACAAAAACACTAGACATTAAATTCAAGAATTAACAACTTTAATTGGTTATATTTTAAGCAATTTATATTGCATACTCAACACAACATATATGCTCTAAAATACGTCCCAAAGAGCGAGAAAATCCACTAAAATAATCTTCTCAAGCAACCACTAGTGTTCTAAACACATTATGTTAATTTCCTGAACTAATAATCAATAAAAATATTTTAAGCAATTTAATATGTGTACAAAAACACACAATTATATGCTCTAAAAATATTAATATGATTTAGATAATTTACCAAAAATTATCTGTGGGTCCCACAAAATTTTACATGGTCTTAAAACAGTGTCCCTTATGTCCCATATTAATTACAAAAATTAATAATGTATTATGGCTATTTTAAGCAATTAAATAAACGTCCATAAACATTAATTATATGCTCTAAAATACCATAAATACATGATAATTTACACAAAAATTATATTAGAGTCCCTTACAATGTACTAGACACTATGTATATTTCAAAAATTAAGATACATTTTTGGATATTTTAAGCAATTAAAAACATATTTAAAACATATCTTTTATGCTCTAAAATACCAAAAACAATGAAATAATCTACCTAAATTATTTCTGGTTCCACTCAGTGTCCATAACACTAGAAAAATATAATATTACAAAAATATTGTTTAAAGCAAGGTCCTTAAAATAAACAAATTCAAGACCTTTTAATGCAATAAACGAATTATTACATAACCCTTTATGCAAACTGCAGTGATTCCTTGTATCCAGACCTCTCACAAGATTAAAAAAAATTCAACAATTATTTTAATTAAATGTGTGCCAAAACACATTCATTAAGCCCAAAATACCAAATAGTGAAGAAAATTCACAAAAGAATTTTCCTCGGGTCCCATAAATAATGTTCAAACCTTTGAAATTTAATAATATTAAAAAAATTATTTTATGGAATATTCTAGATAAAATGGATGTGATGGAACCTCAATCTGTATGTGGCTGAAGTACAGTGATAATGACTAGTCCAACTAAAACCAATACCAAGTATTTACACTGATGTAGTAAGAATAACCAAACAAAGCCATATATGTATAGGCCAAACAAGGCCTTAAGGTTTAGTATACCAACTAATCATTATTCATATGTCCATCAGAACTGTACATTAGCCATGCCTATCGCGGAACCGAACTGTGAAATAAGTTTAATTCATTTATGATCCAAAATTGGTGAATTACATATCATTGGAAAAAGTCCTAGGACAAGGAATTAAACCATGCCAGTTTCACGATCTAGGGTTCACAAAAGTCCATTGTTAGGGTTTTATTTTTCTCCTTTGTTTGAGATAATCAAGTCGTGAGACTTTATGGGGGGACTCTGGGGACCATTAGGAACACAACTATGTAATAAATTTTGGACCTTCTATTGGAGTTTTATATTAGACCCACTTGAAAATCAATTTTATCAAAATTTTGGCAAAAGCTTCAAAAGCTTTAATGTCAGATTTGTTTTGGGTGATTAAACGGGCGAATCAACAACCTATTGGCTCTGATACCAATGTAGATAAATATGCACGCAAGCATACGAGTCGGGTTTAGGTCACTTACCTAGCGGAATAACCCAACGGATCACCGAACGGTGTTGTTACTAGCCCAACGTCGTCACCCACGGACTGCTTCTCCATGTAGCCTCCGTGTACTCTCTTATACTTCGTATTAGTCGCAGAGAAAGCTACTAGAGCAATCTCCGATGATGCCACGATCTAAATCCTAAGCTCCTTGGTGATTAGCTAAAGAGAGAAACCGAGTGTACAGAGAGAGAGAGAGAGAGAGAGAGAGAGAGAGAGAGAGAGAGACTAACGTGAAGGAGAGAGAGAGGCTGCTGAAAGTCTGTCTCATTAGGCCGTTCCATGTGATATATATGCATAAACATAGGCACATAAAACCTATAAGGCTTGGGACTCCAAAGCCCGTTACTTAGTGTCCAAGTCAAACCTCTTTGGACCCAGTCCAATATAATGTGGGTGCCCGTATAGCCCGACCACAATATTTGTTACAAATGTGATAAAGAAAATAAAAAAAACTAGTTAGTAGTTACCTTACCTCTAACTCTAAGCTTGAGAGTACTTTGAGAAAAAAAAAAGGCCCTAGAAATCCAAATCCCTACAAAAAGCAAGCCCAAACATCAAGTAAAAATATGAGATTCAAGGATTGTATGGAGAGAGAGAGAGAGAGAGAGAGAGAGAGAGAGAGAGAGAACAACCTCTCAGTCTCTGCGATCAGGAATAACCGGTCAGCGAGGTGGTGACTGGTGTGTGGTCGGCGGGCGGTGGCTGGTGTGGTTAGTGGTGTGTTGTCTGCGACTAGTGTGGTGTGTGGTTGACGACTAGTGAGGTTTGAGGAGATCGGCGAGGCACCGAGGGTGGACTCTGGAGGTCGGCGCCCTTCAGTCTAGGGGTGGGCAAACAGTTCAGTTAACCGAAATTTTTTACCGAACTGAACTAAAATAGCCAATTCGGTTAGTAACCGAACTGAACTAAATTGCATTCGGGCCGTAACCGAACTGTTTCAACTAGATCGGTTCAGTTTCCAGTACCAGTTAAGGAAATCAAATCGACCAAAAATCGAATTAGCAATAAATATGCTGAAGTGAAAAATGAAAATTAGGGTTGAGAACCAAACTTCTTTCTTTTCCCCTCTTTTGCTATGCAACGGCTATGTGAAGATTGAAGGGCTCCGACCTACAAAGTCCAGCCTCCGTGCCTCACCGACCTCCTCCGACCTCCACATCACATATATTGAGTTTTGACAGACACCCATTTGAAACAAGGAGTTGATTTGAGTGCACAACTAACACCACCACATTCAGCAATCTTGTAGTTAGAGACTTTGGTATGCTCTGTCAAATTTACAACTCTTTAAGTGAAAGTCTGAACTCTACATCACATTATCACATATATTAAAACGAAATTTTGTATAACCGTTTAATTCACAATCAGTTGGTATTTTAAAACTGACCTTACATAACGAATTTTTGTTTAAAGAATTGAAGTTATATTATCAAAACAAGGAATATGTTCCAGTTGAATTACATATTTCATATATATATATATGCTGATTACTGATCTCATATGTTTATTTTATTTTTTTCTTCTTCCTGATCGCAGAACTATGTTTGGAACTATATATGCTGATTACCTCTTTACCATCCATATATACAATACTTTATCATTTTATTTTCTTTACCATCCATATGTTCTTTACTAGTTTGCTTAATCAAATTTCATAACCGAATCGCATTTATATTTCGGTTAAGTGAATCGAACCAACCGAATCAAATTTCAGTCAGTTAACAATTGGTAATTCTTCAAACTGAACCAAACCCAAACCAAAAGAATGCCCACCCTTACTCTAGTCTTCACACAGCTACTTCATTGCAAAAGAGGGGAAAGGAAAGAAGTTTGGTTCTCAACCCAAATTTTCATTTTTCACTTCAGCATATATATATATATATATTGCTGATTCGATTTTCGGTTCGATTCAGTTTCCTTAACTAGTATCAAAAATCGAACTGATCTAGTTAAAATAGTTTGGGTACGGCCCGAATGCAATTTAGCACGGTTCGGTTGCAAACCCAATTGGCTATTTTAGTTCGGTTCAGTTAAAATTCCGGTTAACTGAACAATTTGCCCACCCCTACATATGAGATATCCACGGAAAGTGGTGAGCCACATATGTTTACCCAACGGGGTGCTTGAGTGAGTGAAAAATGCACTTATAAATATAAGAGTTAATATCATCTACTATTCCATGACCAGAGAAAACATACCCCATTCACGTAACAAAAAAAAACACCACCATCGCCTGCCTTTAACACGCCCAACTAGTTTGAAAAAAATTACAATCTAGCCCTCAAAATAAAAGAAGAAAGCAATGGGAAATATTTGCAAAATATCTACAGAGCCCATCTTCTATGTATTTACAAATTTGATGATTTTCATAAGTTATTTTGTGAAATCTGGTTGAAAATGTGGAAAAAGATAAAGCATTCAGTCTTCTAAGAACTACGTAAGGGTAGTGTACATTTTAATAAATTCACTATTATTATGTTAGTTTGACTGACGGTCAATAAATGGAAGAGAGAGATTTGTTATGACTTTTAAAAGCTAATACGAGGAATTGTTGTTGGTCAAACCTCAGGGGTAAGTAATATTAACCCTAAACATAAATAGCCAAATTGTTTCCATGTTAGTATGTAATATGGAAATACAGTGGTGTTTTTTTATCCACATTGTTTGAAAAGGTTAAGAACTGATTCAGTTTTTTTAATGACAGTGTCGTACATATTTCAAGTGTATGATAGATGCCATTATGTTGCAAAAAATAAATAATCAATTTTTCGTTTTAAGAACCTCAACTTGGTTGTTTGTTAAACCAAAGCAATGTCATAAGAACCAAAATTAAGGTGGAACTAACCATCTTCCTCTTTATGCATTCCAAAACACCTTTTACCCCTAAATTCGAAAAACTATCCCCGAAATACTTCCTAGTCTAAAATTAAGAGTGCTTGTTTTTTTTTATTGAGTAATGGTATGCTTCCCAAATGCTAAGTCCCAAATTTACATTCAAAAGGATGTGGCAGTCGGCCCATTGGAGTTTGATTGGATGATGTTGAAGTCGTTCCATCATTATTAAAGGTGCTCCCATTGCCACATCTTTTGGAATTGGGATTTGCACTACCACAAAATAGGCCTTTAAAGACAGTAAAAAGTGTTACAATAGGTCACAAAATGTGTCACTAGTTGTCATACCAACACTTACCTAAGTGTCATAATAGGTGCTGTCGTTAAGCCTTGTTAAGACACTTACCCAAGTATTGGTCAAACTGTCAGCTAGTAAAGGTTACTTTATAACGACAGAAAAAGTGTCGCTAAATGTTACTTTTGAAGTGATATATATGTGTGAGTAATGGCAAAATGAAATTGTCATTAGAAATGTCATTAGAAGCTACTTTTATTAAAACACACAGACACACACACATCACACACACACATATATGTATATATATATTTGTGTTGCTATGAGTGTCACTAGAAAATGCACCAATTTTTTTCCTAACAGTCTACCAAAATGTGAACTTAAGACCTCCCTGAATGTGTAGCAGTCTTGAATCCGCTTGACCAAATAACCAACTTTCAACTAGAAGTATGAAAATTATTTATTTGTATATAATATAATATAATTATGTACTATTGACATATATTTAAAGTATTAAACACCATTAGTAATATATTTTATATTACTGATACATTTACTTATTTTTATATTATATACTACTATAGTTGTTATTATCTAATTCACTTATTTAATTTATTGTTTAAATAAATAGCTTTTATTAAATTTAAAAATATGGAGCACTAACAAAATAATTATGTATCCAATACTAATAGAATATCAATACAGTCCAGGAGTATAATTGATTTTTGAACATTTAAAGTTATCTTATATTTATATCACCAAACACCTACATAATATATTCTTCCACTGTAACCACTTTTACAATACATTACCCAAACACCACAACTATTATAGTATAATCTATTCTGACAAAAGCAATTTTAAAGCTATCGCAATCGCAAAGTAGAAGCTACCCTAAATTGGACTGTATGTTTTCCCTTGTGTTCTTCTTCATGCTTAAATAACATTATAGATTAAAAAAATAGACAGAATTACCTATGTCATTTAATTAATGTAGGATAGAGGGCAAACGTTTAAATTTCATACGCCGTTAATTAACGGCTTTGGTTTACAAACACCATTAATCATCACCATTTTGTATGAAAATGATGTTGAGTATCGTCATTTAACAATTGGGAAGCATAGCATTACTCTCATTTATTTTGGTATCTCCCATTTTAATACAATATTACTTTTTGAAAATCAATGTACTTCTTCAACTTTTCATTTATTGAGTTGAAAATACAAACTCAAAATGAGGATAATAATGAAAATTTTAAAATTTCACCAAAATTAGGCAACCTTCGTTAAATATATAGTTGTCTTAAAGGTACAAAATAGGTTAGTTTGATATCATGGTATCTCAAGCTAATAAATCTTCATTTTCAGGTAAATGTCTTCCATAATTTGATAAGAAAGCTAGTTATATGTAAACATTTGAACTATGAGTATTCCTAATATTGTGATATATATATAAATGACGTGACATCATCGTCACATTAAATAATTTTCCCTCAAAGAGTCCATTAATTGGGTCACATACATTTTATCCCTTTGTAATTAGTACAACCACCACCAAATGCTATCAACCACCATGTAAAAAGGAATGACTTTTCCTACATTTGTGGGAATGGTCATTCTAAAAGAAATGCATATGGTCATACCAAACACATAAAATAAAATGAACATAAGAATATTGATTGTTCCATTCCAAAATTCATTCACATCTACCAAATATGCCCTACATTATAGTTTTTATTTAAAGGTAAACTGTAGACTTTGCACTAGCACAATACCAAAAAGAACTCTAAGTTCTTAATGTTTGAACTGTTAGAAATATGATAAAAAAGAATGACTGAATTGATTGGTTCCAATATTACATAAGAAGGGCTATGTATAGCCTCCATACATATCTTAAGGAGTAATGGCTACATCAAAATAATATCAAACTAAATTACATAATATATAATATATGATCTTCGTAGTCATATGATATACTATACACATTAATATCCCTCCTCAAACTCATGATGAGTCAACCGGAACCAGCATGAGTTTGAAAACCATATCACGTAGCAGGTGATTGCCTGGAGTTGAATTGGTATTCCAATGAATAGAGTTGGTAACCACCATGGTGCAGACCAATACTGTGAACCGAGATCAAAAGGTGCTAGCCAGATGTGTAGTGGCAAGTGAGCGTGTGAACCGGGAGTATTCGGTGATGATTGTGATGGCCAAACAAGGACTGGTAAATGAAGGGTTTATATTAGAATGGATGATTAATCATATTACATTGAGAGCCTTTATATAGGTCATTGATGATCAAACTAATTAATCTAGAATATCACAATATCAAATCATATCGTGATATATCATATAATATATGTTGAGTTTTATTAGTTATTAATGTTTTGTATTTGATGATTAGTATAGGGACTTACGTGTAATTATTGTTCATTGCTTATTATAAATAAAGAGGTCTCACAGTTGTGAGAACAAGCCTTCAATAATAATTTTATGCTATTCAACATGGTATCAGAGCCACCATAAATTAGAGTTTTGTACTATCACCACCACCACAAGCCACCACCCTAACCCTAGCTGACACACCCACACATAGCCATAGCATTCGAGGCCATCCAAACACCTCGCCGCAGTCACTACCCAACCCCATCAGACTGCCGCAGCCCTAGATCACCACTAGACCCTAAGCCGCAGCCACTACCACCTGCCCAACCCACGCGCACCTAACACGCCCCTCGGCTCACCCTCTAACTTCCTCTCCTTGAGTCGTAGCCTTCTTACTACCCAGGGTTGTTCTTTCTTAGCCACCATAATTTTTTGAGAACGCTATCTGCTCCTAGTTTGCTCGTCTTCGATCCATAAGGGGATCGATGTTCTTTAATTAGATTAGGTCATCTTAGGCTTCCCTTGACCACCATCCTTTCTCTCATTCTCTGTGTCTACACCCTTCATCATGTCACAAGACAGTGGACACCAGAGAAATCTATTGCCGCTTCTTTAGGTTTTTTCATGGGTAACGAGAGACAGTCATACGTTACTGAGAACCCGGGTTCCAAAATCACCACTGCTTTGTTCAATGGTGCTAATTATCTCTCATGGTCCCAGTCGGCAACTTTATGGCTCCGTAGTCAATTCAAATTTAGATATGTGGATGGTTAAGTCAAGGCCACTAATCATGATGATCCGATATACCTTAAGTGGGAAGGTGATAACTCTCTCGTAATGAGTTGGCTCGTTCATTCTATGGAACCAGAACTTGCAGATCCGTTCTTATATATGGGAACAATCAATGATATTTGGGATACTTTAGCAGAGACATATTCCCGTCAAGGGAATTTCGCCCAAGTATACGAGATTCAAAGAGCAGTTCAGGATGAAGTTAAGGGGATTGCACTATTCTCCAGTATTTCACCTCTCTAGGCTCTCTTTGGAAACGACTTGATCATTTAATCACATTTCAATCTTCTAATCCAATTGATGCAGCTTTCAGAAGTATATTGAAGGAGAAAGACTCTTCAAGTTTCTAGCTGGTCTTAAGGCCGAGTTTGATCCAGTCTGTGGCCATATTTTGGGTATGGTTCCTCTTCCATCTCTTCAAGAATCATTTTCTATTATGCAAAAGATGAAGAAAGTCGCCGATCTATTATGTTGCATCCTCCATCTGCTGATTGTCAGCATTGGTATCCTCTAATCAAAAGGGCGGCAAGTCCTTTACTCCTCAGAGAGATTCCCAGTATATGGGACATACAACAACAATAATAGGCCGTGGTATGATCATTGCAATCATCTCGGACACACTCACGAGACATGTTGGAGGCTTCACGGACGTCCTCCCACTTCCAGGGGACGTGGGGGTGGACGTCATGGTGGACGTGGCCCTCCCAGAACTCATTTGGTTACTGAGTCATCTCCTTTCGAAGAAAATGATAACATTGCCTTATCTCCTTCTCCAGCAGTGGGAAGCATCAGTAGTGCCGATATCGAAACTCTCCACCGTATTATGGCTCAATTAAACACTCCGACTCCATCTACTTCTTTTCCATACAGGTATTTTTGCTAAATTTTTCACATGCTTTACATACTGATTCTAGTCAACCATAGATTATTGACTCCGGAGCTTCCGATCACATGATCGGCCTTTCCTCTGTCTTCTCTACTTATACCCCAAGTTCTGGTAAAGAGAAAGTTAGAACTGCCGATGGTTCTCTTTCATCTATTTCTGGTGAAGGTGTTATTAAAATTTCTAATTCATTACCTTTATCTTCAGTACTTCATATTCCCAATTTCTTTACTAATTGATCTCGTCAAAATCAAGATATAAAAGTATATTTTACTTTTCCAAAGATTTGCAGTGTGGAAGTAAAGGTCGAACCCACAGAGATTGAAATACTACAGTGCTTTAATTCTAAAATCTAAATCTAATTAATTAAGAAAAATAGATTTTGATTTGATTTTAATTAAACTAAGAACAATAAAAGTAAATCTAAATTATGAAAGCAATTAAAGTTGTTTTACAGATATTTGAAGGGAACCTAGGATTACAAATCCACCACTAGATAATAAGGGTATTTATGCATTCAATTAGCTTATTACGTTGGATGATAATGGGGAATTGTAGCTACAAGCCCAATTCCTCCGTCAAGAAAATAACTATGGTTCAAGCACCAACATAATCCATCTTCGGTTAGCACGAATTATCCCACACTAAACTAGGGTTGTGGTATAAACCGTCTAATCTAGGCATGGACTATTCGGATACTTGATAGCACAATTCAATTAAGCACCATTACATGTAAACAATCTATACAAGCACAACAAATATAGATCATTGAGCACATCACAGTCAAAATAGATCAAAGACAAGAATAAACTTTGAAAGTAATGATTTAATCAATAGAAGTACGATTTATTTATAAAAATCCTCTAAACATGTAATCATCATCCATACATAATAAATCTAAAAGAAAAACATAAAATACACCCTATTACTTGGCTAGGGTTTCATTGAAACCCTAGATCGAGCTTTAGTTGGCCATAGAATTGATGAACGGCAAGAGATTGATGGAGGAGGCCATGGAAATCCTTGGTCTTCTTCATCTTCACCTTGCTTTTTTCTCTTCAATGGCTGAAAGTATGGTTGTATATTGTGTGTATATTAATTGGCAACCCCTAAATTGAAGTAAAATAGGGTATATATAGATTAGTAGCAAGTTTTTGGAAGCTTTCCTAACCCAATTCGCACTAAAACTGTTGTATTTAGCTTTTCAGACGTAATTAGGTAGTTTCGTTCACATAGGGCTCTTCAGTATAGCAAAATACGCAACTTCGGTTTTTATACAGATTGCGCTAACGGGCCGCGCGAGCACGTAATTGGAAGGTCGCGCGCACAGATCTCGCGAGCGATTTCTGGGATCTCGCGCGCGCGAAGGGCTTTTTTCCAACTTCTTTCTTCTTGCTTTTCTCCTTATTTAGCCTGGATTAGCGTTTTCTTCCAAAGCCTGCTCTGAAATAGAATAGGAAATAAAAATACATAAAAACAGGATAAATTATGCTAACAAATGTGAATTAAGGCATGTAATTAGGATATGTTCTCTCCCGATCACTAATCTTTTATCCACTACTCGTATTACTCATGATCTTAACCGTAGTGTCACCTTTTTCCCGTCTCATTGTGTCTTTCAGGATCTTTCCACGAAGAAGGTGATTGGCAGTGGTAGAGAGGAGAATGGCCTATATTTTCTATTGCCAGAGGGAGACATATAGGGAAACTTGACACAAGCAGCTCATCATATATAGAGAGAGACTACTCCAGGGAAGCTTGGTTATGGCATCAGAGATTAGGCCACCCTTCATTTTATTTACTTCGTTTTTTATTTCCTTTTCTTGTCAGTAATAAAAGTGTTTCCAACATTTCTTATGAGGCTTGTGAGTTGGGCAAACACCATCGTGCAACTTATAGTTCTAGTTCTAATAAAAGTACTATTCCATTTGCTATTATTCACACTGATGTTTGGGGTTCTTCCCCTGTTCCCACTCTAAATGGCTACAAATGGTTTGTTACCTTGATAGATGACTGTACTCACACTACTTGGGTTTATTTGTTGAAAGATAAAAATGATCTTACTCACTATTTTTTTAGTATGGAATGATACATCAAACATCTTGTACTAATACTCCTCAACAGAATGGTGTTGCAGAGAGAAAAAACCGTCATTTTTTAGAATCAGCTAGGTCAATGCTCTTCTCAATGCATCTTCCCACGCCTGACTTGGGGGAAACAGTTCTCACTGCAACCTATCTTATCAATCGTCTTTCTACTCGTGTCCTTGGTAAGAAATCTCCTATTGAACTTCTTACTAATCCATCCTCCATATTTCCCATTCCTCTTAAAGTGTTTGGTTGTGTGTGTTTTGTTCACAATCATTCTCCTTCTCGTAAGAAGCTAGATCCTCACTCTATCAGGTGTGTCTTTTTGGTTATTCTCCAACTCAGAAAGGGTACAAGTGTTATCATTCCTCTACTCGTCGGTGGTATGTATCTATGGATGTCATCTTTGATGAGACACTTTCCTACTTCCAGTCTTCTCTTTCTCCTCTCCAAGGGAGATAGAGCACCAAGAAGAGCATCCCTCTTTCATTGTTCCCTTCCCTATATCTAGAGAGGAAGAGGGAAAAAAAGAGAGGATGAGAAAAGAAAAAGAGAGGATGAGGAACAAAAAGGAGAAAAAGAGGGAGAAAAAATAGAGGAAGAGGAAGGAAAAAGAGAGGAAAAGAGAGTAGGTAAGGAGTTGTTAATATATACCAAGGATACGAGGAGACAGATCTTTGGGGCAGCAGAAAAAAGGCACATCTCTCCAATCCCACTTCGGTTGTCTTCTTCTAGTGAAGATGATTCAAGTATTTCCTCTCCCTCTATTGTTAATTCTCCAATACCAATTATTGTTGATCCATCTGATGAGGATAATTAAGATATGCCTATTGCCTTACGAAAGGGAACTATAGCATGTGCTAAACATCCTCTTTTAAATTTTGTGACATACTCCCATTGGTCTCCATCATATAGAGCCTTTGTGTCGCAAATCGATTCTGTGTCTATTCTTAACCATGTTCAAGAAGCTTTGTCTAATCCTAATTGGAAGAATGCCATGGTAGAGGAGATGAAAGCTCTTTACAAAAATGGGACGTGGAAATTAGCAGAGTTACCATGAGGAAAAAAGACTATAGGATGCAAGTGGGTATTCACTGTGAAACATAATGCGGATGGGACTATTGAGAGATACAAAGTCAGGCTTGCTGCTAAGGGCTTTACTCAAATATATGGGGTTGATTACCAAGAGACATTTTCCCCAGTTGCAAAAATAAGCTCCATCAGGATCCTTTTGTCGCTAGCAGCAAATCTGGAATGGCCCTTGCACTAGTTTGATGTCAAGAATTCATTTCTACATGGTGACTTGGAAGAAGAAGTGTATATGGACATTCCTCCCGGGTTTGAGGATAGTAAGACACAAGGTAAGGTATGTAGCCTCCAGAACTCCTTATATGAAGCAATCTCCTAGAGCTTGGTTTGATATATTCTCTCAAGCTATGATAAGGTATGGTTTCAGACAAAGTCAAGGAGATCAGACTCTAATTATCAAGCATTCATGACAAGGGAAATTGACTGCTTTGATAGTCTACGTGGACGATATAGTTTTCACAGGTGATGACTTAGTATAAATGGAGCAGTTGAAGACCTATCTGGCTAAGGACTTTAAAATTAAGGATATGGGAGATTTGAATATTTTTGGGAATCAAAGTGGCACTCTGAAAAGAAGGGTTGTTTATATCCCAACGTAAGTATGTTCTGGATCTCCTAAAGGAGACAGGTTTGCTTGGTTGTAAAGCAGTTGATACTCCCATGGATCCGAATACGAAACTTAGTGATGATCCTAGTGGAGAACCAGTTGAAAAGGGGGGATATTAGAGATTAGTAGGGAAACATATCTATTTGGCTCATACTAGACCTGATATCACTTTCGCTATTAGTGTAGTAAGTCAATTTATGCATGATCCTATACAACTTAATCTTGATGCTGTGATTAGAATTATGACATATCTTAAGTCAGCTCCAAGGAAAGGAATATTCTTTGCCAAGAATGGTTATATGCTAGTTGGGCCTACACCGATGCAGATTGGGCAGGTTCAGTGAAGGATAGGAGATCAACTATGGGGTATTGCACATTTGTGGGAGGTAATTTGGTCACATGGAGAAGCAAGAAGCAAGTAATGGTAGCCAGATTAATTGCAGAGGCCGAGTTTAGAGCTATGACACAAGGAGTACGTGAGTTATTATGGATTCAGATAGTTTTCACTGATTTGGGGTTTGGGCCAAAGGACTCTATGAAACTGTACTGTGATAGTAAATCAACCATTAGCATTGCTCATAATCCGGTTCAACATGATAGGACAAAAGACATGGAGATTCACAGACATTTTATAAAAGAGAAGCTAAATTGTGGTAGTATTTGCACTCCATTTGTCAAGTCTGGAGAGCAACTAGCAGATGTCCTCACAAAGAGTCTAGTAAGTCGATCGTTTCACTTTATCCTTACCAAGCTGGGAATGAGAGATATCTTCGTACCAGCTTGAGGGGGGTGTTGAGTTTTATTAGTTATTAATGTTTTATATTTGATGATTAGTATAGGGACTTACGTGTAATTATTGTTCATTGGTTATTATAAATAAAGAGGTTTCACAGTTGTGAGATCAAGCCTTCAATAATATTTTAATCTTATTCAACAATATATTCATATCAATCGTGTTAATGACTGAATATATTATATGATATACTTTAACATCCCCCCTTAAACTGAAAGGTAGGAATATAATGAAGACTGAAGTTTGTAACCATGTGATCGTGGCACTGACCGGACAAACTAGTATGATAACGTCTATTTGAATAGAATGTCGATGTTGATAAGGCGTAACCGACATCAAGTGGTGATAATTACTGGATCTCAACCACCAAGCAAGCGCGTGAACCAAATAATACGGTAATGAGAGTGCTGGTAGAACAGATCTGTTGGGTTGAGCGTGTGAATCGAGTGTCTGCATGAGTCGGGACTGTCCGACAATGAATGCGCTAGCCAATTCGACATCGCTAAGTGAGCGCGTAGAGCTGAGAGTATACGGATGATGAGTGCGCTGATCGATGAAGAGTGACAGGTGAGCGCAATGCACGGCTAATGTCGTATCAACATGAGTCGATGGATCGTGATGTGCGTACCAAGAGTTATCCGACAGAGATGCACGGACCAGAAGATCCACCCACGATACATTGGTACCAGAGTGTGGCATAGGAAGATCTATCCCAGGTGAGCGTGAAAGGAATGATGCATATCTAGATCGAGGTCTGGCGGGTGACAAGATCATCATCCGCTGGCATGATGGCGGAATACGATAGAGTTGTAACCAAAGTCCAGGTGCTTATAGCTCTGATGCCATGTTAGAAATATGATAAAAGAGAATGACTGAATGGATTGGTTCCAATATTACATAAGAAGGGTTATGTATAGCCTCCATAGATATCTTAATGAGTAATGGCTACACTACAACAAACGGGACTTTTTGTGGCGCACAGTATTTGTGGCGCACGATACGCGCCACAAATACTGCTTATAGCTATATCAAAATAATATTAAACTAAATCCCATAAAATATTATATGACCTTCATAATTATATGATATATTATACACATTAACATGAACCATATATAGACTATATAGTAGGAAATGACTTAAAACAGACAGGAGAATAGAGTGTGATTAAACCTTATTAACTTAGCTGGCCGGTGTAGTGCGTTGGCTTGAAATGGCCAAGCTTTTGGTTACAATATATAATTTAAACAGAATGGGTGATGCAGAGCTTATGATAATGCTTTAGAGTCAACATCCAAGCATAAAAAAATTGGCATACTTATCTTGAACCAAGCCTAAGATAGATAGATACAGTATTATATTAGACAGGGACTTGTGCAAACAATGCACATTTTGACAAATATTTGGATTTAACCATAAGCAAGCACTTATTTATAGAAGAATCATGACAGATGGTTTATTTGTAACATTTCCACGTCAACGTGATCAAGTGGCATGACAGGGTTACTTGCTCAAAAATTCACTATCGCAACACAAGGTTTGAACAAATTTTGAATTTAAAAATTCAACCACACATTACTTCTACCACCACCTATGCACGATTACAAGTATACTACCATGGTAGTTTAAATTTGTTGGTTAAGATTTCATTAAACCAACTTAGATGCTCATCTGATGGCTCCAATTCAGTCAACTATTGGAGAAATTATTCGGTTATTTTGTCTTCAGCATACTGATGTGGTGTGCCTCTTCTAATCTAACTAGGTCATACATCTGACCCCTTATTTTCTGGAGATTATGTTGATAATTTTTTATATTTGAAATTTTAGAAACTAGTCAAAATCTACAAGGAAGGAGGCACATATATGTTATAGATTAAGAGGTCAAACCACGTTAGTACGATGACGTGATGTGATAGATTCGTTGGAATAACTTCTCCAAATCGTGCATATATCATATGACCAAAACTACCAGAGTGCATGATTAAAGTTTCCTTAGACATATGGTTGCTTGAATCAATAGCAAACCGCAGATAACATGGAACTGAATAAGAAAATATCATAATCTCTGTCTTGTTTTTTTTTTTTTTCAAAGAAGGAAGAGGGATTCGAACCTGCTCCTAAAGTGTTTGGGGAGTTAGTGTCTATCTGCCTTCAGATTGAACCTCAGAATATTCAAACATGTATTAAATTCTAAAATAGTGTAAAATAAAAGCTTTTTGCCTGGATTTAAAAAATAAATAAATAAAATAAAATAAAAAGAAAGAAAGAAGAAGAAACACGCTTATATAAACAAAGACCAGAAGGGTCTTCCTCATATAAACAAAATCATATTTTTTATAGAAAGTATTTAGAAAAATCTAGTCATCTACCGATCTACGTCAGAGTATAATATATATATATATATATAGTGACTTTTGAAAAGAAATAATAAAGTTAAAAAATAAACAAAGACTTGAAGTGATCCATTCAGTGGGGTATACAGGGCTGGCGGGGCCACGGCTGAAAAAATCGTTCATATAATATTTTAAAAAATTAAACTTTTTAAGCTTGGCCCCCCAAACAACTTTGTGATTTTTACACGGCTCCTCCCAAAATATTGGCTTGCCCAAAACAAAAATAGATAATTATTGGAAAATTTTTACAAGTAACTCTCAAGATTTTAAAATCCAAATTGGTTTGACTATTTTCAAAAAAGGATAAAAGGAATCTCAGCAGTGCGAACACGGTATAAGTGCGAGCACCATAAGATATCTCATCTCACTATAGCCCCTCAAGCGCCTCATGCTTGCCTTCAGCCGCTCACACCGTGTGAGTTGCTGTATCATATGAGATTCATTTCAAAAATGTTTTTTAAAACTTTAAGCCTCCATAACTTTTGATCTACAACTCTGTTTTTTACAAATTTTATACCGTTAGAACTGCGTCGATGAGAGCTACAAAACTAGTACCATTATTGATATACTTTGAGCAAAATAAAAAACTCCTATTTTTACATGTCATGTCCAAACGAACCAAATAGAATTTTCACATAATATTCGTATATGGTTACTAAATTTCACTTAATATCATGTATGCTAAGTAGATGTGTTTTGAGGGGAAAAAAAAACGAATGTCCACTTTGTACTTAAGGAGAGTTTTAGTGAAATTTCCTAAGAATTTTGCATTTGTTTGGGTTGAAAAACTATGTTTTATAATTGATTTTTGAAATTTGATTTTTTTTAACGACATATGCATTGTTTAATATGAAAAAGAAAAAAGCGTGAAATTTCACTTGGCTAGTAACAAAATGCCGGAATTCTTGTTAAAATTTGAGAAAAATGGAGTTGTGAATCAAAAGTTATGGAGGTTTAAAGTTTAAAATACATTTTCAAAATGGGGTTTCATATAACACAGCCACTCACATGATGTGAGTGTCTTTGGGACACCACGCGCGCGTGAGGTGAGGCGTGAGGAAAGCGTTGTTTCATGAATCACGGGAGATGTTATGGCGCGCGCACTTATATCGTGTGAGCACCAGTTGTCAACTTTTTGTCCTATCACTTTGTAATTTGTATTTTAACCTAATAAATGTTGTGGTGATGTCCTTTTTGGTAAATCCCCCAAACAAAAATCTTAAATAAATTCATGCTCACCCTCTTCTACCATTGGCTAATGTAGTGGGGTCTAGTACTTTCAAGGCTGCCATCTGATATGGGGCTCTCTCAGGTTCATCAGGAAATTCCTGAACGCGATAAAGTCATGAGCCCGGTCTTCCGCCCAGCTCGCTCTTTCTGCCACTTCAGCCCCTGGGGCATAACAAGAGCATCCGCCGGTCGGGTCAAAGGTGGCATCATGTTGAGATACTCGTAGGACCAAATCTGGAAAAAAAAAGGATGAAAAAGAGAAGAAAGAAGAAGAAAAGAAAAAAAAATATATTGAAAAAAAAAGGAACGGAAAAGGGAACATACATCCCATGCTCTCCAAAAACTACCCATCGAGGTAAGGCGATCTCGAGATAGCTCTCCCATGTGCCTGTAAAGAATGGACAGCCCTGCACCGGCCTAGTCGTACTCGTAGATCTGGCCCATGTCCTCCAGAGACCCCAGCAACGCGACCTGGATCCGATCGCCTTTGTTGCTCAACAAAGAGCACCCCAGCAGATACATGATTAACCCTCTAGCCATCTGCTCATCTGAAAAGCCCTCCTGGTCCTTAAACGTGTCAAGGAACAACTTGGCCGTGACTGAAGGCTCATCTGGAAATACTCCCAGCAATATGAGCACTCGGTCCCATTCCGTCTCCACATCGAGCATCCGTAGGCACTCACCCCCAAAAGGGATCCCTGTGATCATGCTGAAGTCAAAGGGGACTCATTGTCATCTCCCCAAACTCAAAATGGAAGGTGTTGGTGGTGTCCCACCACCGCTCTGCGAGGGCGTGAATTTGTCAGAGATTGTTGGAGCTCTTGGTCAAGAGCTTGACAAAATCCCCAAAATCGGTCGCATCAATATACCCCTGATAGTGTTGTTCAAAGACTCGTACCACTCAAAGCCATGAGCAAGGCTGCCATGACCGTTCAGCGACTCGGGCTGAAGTTGTAAGAAGTCATAAGAATTTGATGTCAGTATGCAACAAGCAAAGAAAAGATAAAGTAATAATGAAAAATAAAAAATAAAAAAATTTGAACAGTTTTAAGAACAAGGCACGTATGTTCTAATTATCATTGAGCTAAAATTGGAAAATCATAAGAGGACAAGGAAAGGGATATACCTCTCGTCAGAATGCCCGAGCGGATATATGCTCACCAGGATCTCGGAGTAGAAAACTAGGGTCACCATGAGGAGTGCGCTTGTATTTCTTCCTCCTCTTGCTCGAGGCGCCCGAGCCGCTTGCCATAATAGCCGATCTATCAAAGAGAGAGGGAGATCCCAAAAGTTTTAGAGAAAAGGGGAAGGGAAATAAAAAGGGAAAAAAATAACAACAATGGAGAAGAAAATTAAGATTCTGATTGTTAACCCTTTAAATCACTGCGAATAAATGAGAAAAAAATCCTAAGAAAGATCGAGGTCGAGGAGATGTTGAGAAGTTAAAGAAAATGAAAAGAAAGAAAAGATATAAGCAATCTGCAAGCCCTGAACGGCACTCAAAAATCTACGAACGGCAGTCACCGACTACTGTTCGGCACTTGCTGAATGCCGTTGTGGTATTCACTAAGTGCCGTTGCGGCAATAACTAACTGCCGCATTCCATTGCGCGTGCCACAAAATTGGATAACTAAAGGGTCGGATATTTCTCCCTCCAATTCAAAAAGTTCCAAACATTTTGAATTCAAACCCCCAAGGTTTGCACATTTGCTACACTTTGATCCTGGGAAAATAAGTTTTCGAAACAGTGTGATTCCAGATCCCTATAAAAGTAAACAGTGAGTCTGCATGACTCCAGATTTGGAAAATAAGTCAAAAGTTTTAAAAGATTCATGTGACCTTAGATTTTGAGGAAATTGTTTTTGAATCGAACTGAATCCCGATTTTGGAAAATTTTAATTCATCTGAGTCTGATTGACTCTTGATTTGGGAAATAAGAAATTATTTAAATCAGATTGACTCCTGATTTGGATTCTGTAAAGTCTAATTGACTCTCAATTTTTGAAATAAAAATTATTTTAAGATCGACTCCCGATTTGGAAATTTTAAATTCTGTCAAGTTTGAACAATTCCAAACTTTCAAAATTGGAATTCGTTTTGAGTCTGATTGACTCCCAACTTTAGAAATTTGAATTCTTTGAGTGTGTTTGACATTTTAGAAATTGAAAATTGAATTCGGATTTTGAAATTTGAAATGCCTTTTAGTCTGATTGACTCCGGAAATTTAATTCTATTGAGATAAATTGACTCCAATTTTTTAAAAGTTCAAATTCTTTGAGCCCGAATGGCTCCATCTTGAAAGAAATCCTATTCGTTGAGCCTAGATGGCTCCCTGTAAAAAAAAATAAAAGATAAAATATATATATATATATAAATTCGTTGAGCCCTAATGGCTCCCTTTGTAAAAAGTCCAATTCTTTGAGCTTGAATGGCTCCATTTTCTAAAGAAATCAAATTCTTTGAGCCCAAATGGCTCCCGTGTAAGAAATCCAATTCTTGGAGCCCAAATGGCTCCCTTTGTAAAAAAACTCAACTTGTTAAGCCCGAATGGCTCCATCTTGAAAGAAATCCAACTCTTCGAGCAGGAATGGGCCGAATGGCCACCTTTTCATAAAAAAAAGTCAAATTCTTTGAGCATCAATCGACTCCCTTCGAATATCAAAATCTGGAGGGCATAACAAATTTACGTTCTTGGTCCTCGTAACAAATTTGTGTTGACCTATTTTGGGAGTGTAATAAATTTACTTTCTCGGTCCTCATAACAAATTTGCGTTAACCTACTTCAGGAGTGTAACAAATTTACATTCTTGGTCCTCGTAACAAATTTGGGTTGACCTGTTTCGGGAATGTAACAAATTTACATTCTCAGTCCTCGTAACAAATTTGCGTTGACCTGTTTCGGGAATGTAACAAATTTAAATTCTTGGTCATTTTAAAAAATTTACGTTCTCGGTCCAACAAATTTGCGTTGACCTATTTCGGGAATATGACAAATTTGTGTTCTCAGTCCTCATAACAAATTTACGTTGACCTGCTTCGCGAGTGTAACACATTTACATTCTCGGTCCTCATAACAAATTTGTGTTGACCTATTTCAGAAATGTAACAAATTTACATTCTTGGTCCTCATAACAAATTTGCGTTGACCTGTTTCGGGATTGTAACAAATTTACATTCTCGGTCATTGTAGCAAACGTGCATTGACCCATTTTGGGGGTGTAACAAATTTGCTTTCTCGGTCCTTGTAATAAATTTTCGTTCACCTGTTTCGGGAGTGCAACAAATTTACATTCTCGGTCATTGTAATAAATTTGCATTCCAATCTTCGTAACAAATTTGCGTTGATCAAATTTTCCAATCAAGATTCACCCTTGCAACGAATTTGCATTGGTTAAACCTCAGTCAGTCATCTCTGACCATCGCATCATGCAGCATGTATCACATTATTAGAGTTTGAAATAGGGTGAGCGTATCATTTCACCATCATGTAGCATGGTCAGATTCATTTTCATTCCCAGTGGTAGCATTGCATGAGCATGTGCATTACGATAGGATAGGTGCATTTATCCCTATAATTGTTTGTGCATGTATGATGTCCCTTGTCCGAACTACGTCCTGGTTTGATTCCCGTTGGGATAAGTAGGCAGCTCACCATTGAGCACGACCAGCACCGACCATCTATACGATCATTTTTTTCCAATGCACTTTGTGTTTACCTGAGTTCGACAGTTCAGTCAAAGGCTTGTCTTCACACAGGTTTCGACATTCACTTGTGATAAGCGTTGCTCCACAAGTTCTGCTGAAGAGGGGCAAACTGTAGACACCCCAATTTTAACCGACCGTCAAATTCAGTGGATGATTACCTCTAAAACCGATGATGACAATGTCTGACTGAATTCAAAGATCTTTATAAGTTGACGATCAAGAATAAGTATCCATTACCGAGAATTGACAATCTATTTGATGAACTTTGTGTGGCACAAGTATTTTCCATTGTAGACTTGACATAGGGCTAACATCAGTTGAAAGTAAAAGCCGAGGATGTGGAGAAAATAGCTTTCAGAACACGTTACGAACATTATGAGTTCCTAGTAATGCCTTTTGGAGTTACAAATGCACCAGTCGCGTTCATGGATCTTATGAACCGAGTCATGAAGGACTACTTAGACGATTTTGTGATAGTACTCATCGACTATATTCTTATCTACTCACCGAGTGAGATGGAGCATGAGAATCAGTTGAGATTGAAACTTTATAGATTGCGGGAAAAGTAACTATTTGGTAAATTTAAGAAGTGTGAATTCTGGTTGTCTAGCATTACTTTTCTTGGTCATGTAATTGACAAGAATGGATTTTTAGTTGATCCTCACAAAGTAGGAGCAATATCCAATTGGCAGCGACTGACATCCGTATCCGAAATCTGAAGCTTCTTAGGAATAACGGGATACTACCACCGTTTTATTGAGAATGTTTTGAAGATTTCACTACCTGTGACAAAGTTGATGAAAAATGGTGTTACTTTTGAATGGAGTCAAGAGTATGAAGACATTTTTCAAGAATTGAAGTCACAGTTGACGAGAGCACCTATATTGACGATACCATCCGAAATCGAAGGGTTTGCAATTTATAGTGATGCTTCGCATCAAGGCTTAGGATGTGTAATGATGCAAGGTGGCAAGGTGATTGCCTATACATCTAGACAGTTGAAGACACATAAGGTAAACTATCCGACTCACGATCTTGAATTGGCCCCAGTAATCCATGCCTTGAAGATTTGGAGACACTACTTGTATGGGGAGAGATGTGAGATTTTCATAGACCATAAGAGTTTGAAATATATTTTCACCCAGCGGGATTTGAATATGAGACAGAGAAGATGGTTGGAGTTGATGAAAGACTACGACCTTTTGATTGAGTATCACCCGAAAAAGACTAACGTAGTAGCCGACGCTTTAAGTCGGAAGACGACAGAGAACTTAGCCGATGAGCTAACCAAGCAAAAGGAATTAGTCAAGGAAATGGAACGTTTAGAGTTGGATGTGATTCAAAGGCCAATGGTGGCTTGACGATGGCGATCATAGCTCACCCAGACATTATTGATGAAATCAAGATAGTACAATTCAATGACCTCTACTTGTACAAGATGAGAGACGAGATACCTTTGGGGAAATGACCCAGTTTTATTATGGAACAAAGAGTGTTGATGCTTGGAAATTGATTATGCGTACCAAATGTAAAGGACTTAAAAGAGAGACTTTTATAGGAGGCACATAGTACGATGTACTCAGTTTATCCCAGAAGCAATAAGATGTACCGAAACTTACGCGAGAACTTTTGGTGGAGAGGTATGAAACGGGAAGTGGCTAAGTATGTTTCCGAGTGTTCAGCATGTTAACAAGTTAAGGCAGAAAGATAAGTTCCTGCAAGATTGCTACAGCCATTACCTGTGTCAGAGTGGAAATGGGATGAGATCACGATGGATTTTGTTTCCGAGTTTCCACGGTAGTTGAATAAGAATGATAAGATTTCGGTTACAGTTGATCGATTAACGAAATCAGCGCACTTTCTACCGATCAAGATGACTAAACTTTGAGGTTGGCAGAGTTGTATGTGAAAGGGATTGTAAGACTACATGGGGTTCCAGCTGTGATTGTATCGGATCATGATAGTAGTTTTAAGTTGAGGTTTTGGGGAAGTTTGCAAGAAGCTATGGGTACGAAGTTGAGTTTCAGTACTGCATTTCATCCTCAGACCGATGGGCAATCAAAACGTATGATTCAAACGCTAGAGGATATGCTTAGACTTTGTGTTCTAGATTTTGCGAGTAATTGGGAGAAACACTTTCCATTAATTGAATTTACCTACAACAACGGATTTCAGTCAAGTATCGGAATGGCACCTTATGAGGCTTTGTATAGGCGTAAGTGTCGTTCACTAGTTTGTTGGACCAAGGTTGGAGAAAGAAGATTAATAGGACCTGAGATAATACAGTTGACTATTGAGAAGGTAAAGTTGATCCAAGAGAGACTTAAGGTAGCTCAGAGTCGTTATAAGAGTTATGCAGACTCTAACCGACGATCGATGACATTCGAAGTAGGAGAATTTGTATACTTGCGAGTATCGCCTTTGAAAGGTATAGTCCGATTTGAGAAGCGGGGAATCTTAACCCAAGATTCATAGGATCTTTTGAGATCCTAGATAGAGTAGGACCAGTGGCTTACCGATTGGCCTTGTCATCAGAGTTGGAACATGTACACAATGTTTTCCAGGTGTCAATGTTGAGACGGTGTATGACGGATACGAGTAAGATCATAGTACTAGAATTGTTATAGATCCAAGAGGACTTAACATACATAGAGCATCCAGTGGAAATTTTAGATCGGAAAAAACAAGTGTTGAGAACGAAAATGATTCCGATGGTGAAGGTGTTATGGCTTATAGCCATACGGTTGAGGGAGCTACGTGGGAGAACGAGGAAGAAATGAGAAATGAATATCCACACTTATTCGACTTTTGAGGTATAAGGTTTGGGGACAAACTTCCTTTATGGAAGGGAGAGTTGTCACATCCGTCCTGGAATTTCATTATTTTAACATGTATATTTGAAATTTGTGAGTTATCAATGTTATTTGATAATGGTGAATGGAGTTGACTGTGAGTCAATGGTGAGTTGTCAGTGGAGACACGGGAACTTAAAAGTTCATTTTTGCATTGGCACGATTAAATGACATTTATGTGATTTAAATGTTATTTGAAATATCTAGTATTTTGTGAATAGTAAATTTACCTGTGTAGAGTATATTTTTTCTGGTAGCTTTGATATGGTTTTAGAATGTTTGAATACTGTGGTGAGAACGTGAGTGGTACGTTATATAAAAGGTAGGTTATCTAGAGATTTCACAGAGTTTAGTTTTCGGACGTAATTTTTGGACCCAAATGGGACTTAGTCGAAAACTTTTGTAATTGATAATTTTCACTCGTGAAGTCATAAAATGGACGTGTGCGACGTTTCAGGAGTTAATTAGAAGTTTTGAGAACTCGTGGGGAATTAAACATAATTTCCAAAACTAGTGTCTATATATAGTTGAGTTGAGAAAGAGAAAAAGGAGATTTGTTGCCACGACCTTTGCGATAAGGATCGGCAACCTTTCATTCGTCAGTTTTTCCCTAGATTCCATAGTTGAACTCCTTGAGGTAATACCTACGTTTTGATACCTCGTAGGCCACGGTGGCAACTTTTTACAAAAATCTAATTTCTAGAAATTTAGGGAAAACACATGTATACTTGAAGGAATCAATTGAGATCGGAGATTTGACGGTTAATTGGGCCTCATATTCATCCTTCAAAGTTTGAAGGGAATCGCACGAGGTATGAAATCCTAACCTATGTTCCATAGAAAAAATACATGCTTTAAATTTCGGTGACGAAACTGTGATCCGGGCAAACTTCATGTGTTAATAGTAGGCCCATTTATTATGCACGCGCTTAAATGTGAAAAGCATGTCTAACTTTTGCGCGAGCACGTTGAGCTGTTTATATGGGTCAAAGGGGGCATTTATACAATTTTAAGCCGGAATAAGCTTCTCGATATTTGTGAATTTAGTAGCGACGGCTACTGTGCATGTTTGATAGACTTGAACTTGCCATGGCACTTGGGGATAAAATGGTTGATAGACTTGGACTTGCCATTGGCATCGTGGTTTAAGACTTGGACTTGCCACTACCAGATGCATGTGCATTTTTCTCCGTAGAGACTATTGATGTGATATATGAAATTAAAGCATGTTTTGTCATATATGCATATGTTAGAATTTGTACACTCAGCATAGCTGAGCAGTGGAGCTTTATTCCATTGTAGGTGAAAAGAAAAAGGGAAAGAAGAAGCGTGAAGAGTGAGGCCGAGATGACGATGGGGAACAGGCTTTCTTATGTTTTTGTTTCTTTCCAATAATGTAATAAGAACTTTAATTTCATAATATGTTGTAACTAAATCTCGGAGAAGATTTGTAGTATTGTAACCGTGGTAGAACTCTTGTAATTATGTTTTGAATTATGGGAATATAGTTGTGTTTATGTTGGTAATTGTTTGGAGAAACCTCGGGTTGAATTGCTGCAGCATTGTGCAGTTTTAGGAGGGATCAGTCGACTGGGTCCCTGACACAATCGACTAGACCCCTGTGTTCTTTAGAGATTCTTTCAGTTTTTGAAGGCTTCAGTCGACTAAAGGAGAGGCATAAGTCTACTGGTTTCTGCACCAAAACATGGTATTATGCATGCACAGTGTTCAGTCGACCGAACAAGGTACCAGTGGACTAAGAATTTGAGGCCCCAGTCGACTGGATCCCCGACACAGTTGACTGGACAAGGCCGTTAGATTTTATACTTTTTGCTTTGGACCTCCAGTCGACTGGACCCATGCCACAGTCGACTGGACCTCTGTTTTCAAAACTGAATTCTTTCTGAACGTGTTCCAATTGAGCCTTTTTCTAACTCTGATTTTAAAGAATTGTACTTATGTTTTTCTGCTACTATTTTTACTTTAATGGAATTGGTTGAGCCTTGGTGGCGTGCCACGTGTCCTATTTCCGCGCTTAGCGAGATGGGTCGTGACAGACATCCACCAAAAACTTGATAGACATCCACCAAAAAACAAAATCTCCAAACTTGCAATGAGCAATAGCCATTATGTCAGGAGCCAATTAGATGTTATTTAGTACCACTGGACAACCTCAATCACACCTGATCACAATGTCCACCAATTGTTGAATAAAGCACAAACATATCAGAACTTCAAAAACAAACCCATAGCAGAACAAGACCCACCCCAAATTGAAATGCTTCTTGTAATTTGTTGTAGGTAGAAATTGCAGAGATTAATTATGCCACATGAACATCAACACCTGACCAAAACCAGCATCTGTTACTACATTGACACCTGACCAAAAGAACCCACACACCAAACTAAAAAGTTCATGTTTCCACAGCTTTCTTGAGCTACTAACAGAGATGTACTCGAAGCAAACCGTCTCGGCACAAAACAAGTGATAAACCACATCCCAACAACAAATCTCCCAAAACATAGAATTATGCACCATGATGAAGCAGCCAAGAAAGATCCCAGGAAACCCAGCAATGTAAACCAGCCGAGACATGTAGACGTACAACAGCATACATCAGCCCACATCACTTGCCAATTTCTTGAACAAGCAGCATACAAACAGCAGCAAGAACAACAGAGACTCCTCAATTAAATTAGATCAGACGGCCACTCCTGATAAACAAAATACAATTCCAAAAAAAAAAAGCCCTGATGTAATATCTGCAGAAGAACTCCGGATAAAATCTCCGAAAACAAATACACCAACCTCTCAACGAAATCGGCAAGAAAGGTCTTGTTTATGTATGGTGTTGGGAAGAGTCGATTTTTTTGTAGGGGCTTTAGCCAACATTCCTTAGACCCAAACATAATCTACAAAAAGTCTACATTAAGTCATTTGCACTTGTTTTTAGTAAAAAAAAAATACCCTCTTTTGTCCTAAAAAAATTCAAATTGTCATAACTTTTATTTTCTTTCCTGTAAATTTTGATGTTTTGTAATAAAAAAAACGATATCAATATTGACAATGAAATTCTAAAAAGAAGAAAAAAAAACGCAGAAAAATGTATTTTTTTTTTTTTGCATGAATCAAATAAAATTGGGTAAATTTTACTTTTCACTCTTGTAGTTAGAGAATCGTGACACTTTCATCCTTGCTCTTTCAATTTGGATATTTTAGACCCTAGAGTTTCATAAGTATAACAATTAAGTCCAATTAGTTTTTATTATTAAACTTAGAACCCTAGTAGTTTAAAGAATTTTACTAAACTCCCTCGAAGTTTCTTAAATTAGTATTTTCTCGTTTATTTGAATATCGAATTATTTTACGACTACCATCAATCAATCTGGTATCAGAGTTTAGTAACATAGTAAGTTAATTTTATGAATATTTGATATACAAAAGAAGTGGAATATGACAATTTAAATAATACAACGTCATTATAAATCATAGTAGAACAAAACAATACTTGAATAAAATATTAA
This sequence comes from Hydrangea macrophylla, assembly GCA_033977485.1. NCBI lineage: Eukaryota > Viridiplantae > Streptophyta > Magnoliopsida > Cornales > Hydrangeaceae > Hydrangea > Hydrangea macrophylla. The sequence goes on along the minus strand of CM066991.1, from coordinate 82,726,857 downwards.
ATGAACTTATTAAAAATCTTGAAAATCATCAACTAGAGATTGTTAACGAAGTTAGACAGACATCTACAAAATCTTGTACAAATAAATAAAATAATTAGCAATCAAGGAAGAAGACCATAAACCTTTGGATTCTTACCCTTGCCCATATAGAGAAGGTCCTCTAGAAAATCCTTTTGAATAAGCAATCCATAAAAAGGAAAATACCCTAAAATTAAAAAATGAGTCTTTATTTAGGCATTTTAATTTTAATTTTATTTTTAGGTATTTTTCTTTTTTTGGATTACTAACTCGAAAGGATTTTCTAGAGGACCTTCTCTATATGGGCGAGAGTAAGAATCCAAAGGTTCATGGTCTTCTTCCTTAATTACTATTTTTTTTTTCTGTTTTGCGCACAATATTTTGTATATGCATGCCCAACTTCGTTAACAATTTATAGTTGATGATTTTTAAGACTTATAATAAGTTCTTTTAAAAATTTTTTATTAATGTATTGTTTTGTTCTATTATGATTTGTGTTGAAGTCGAATAATTGAAATTATCATATTCTACTTTTTATGTATATCTAATATTTGTATAATAAACTTACTAGGTTACCAGGCTGATGAACCATGCTTTGTACCAGATTGATTGAAGACTGTGGTAAAAATAATACAATATTCACACACAAAAAAAAAATCATAAATTTAAGAAAATTTCTGGAGAGTTTAGTACAATTCTTTAAGCCACTACATTTCTAAGTTTACTTCAAAAGACGTTATTGGACTTAACTAGTACATTTATGAAACTATACAGTCTAAAATATCCAAATTGATAGTGCTGGGACAAAAGTGTCATAACCCTCAAACTAAAAGGGTAAAAAGTGCAATTTACCCATAAGAATTAATTCCTTTTGTAAAATAGATATCCATAGGTGCGGAGATCTCCAAAAAAATACATTAAGCAAAAAGAATCACCAAAATAATGCAAAAAATGATAAAGTTATGATCCTTTAATTCAAACTGATAAAATCTTCAAATGAGGCTCCAAACTACCTGCTTTTGCATAATTTCCAAGTCCAATGCGTAGATCTTGAAAAAAAAAATACATGAAATTAGGGGCAATTAAGATTTACTTCATTTTAGAGTACTTTTTAAGCATTGGGTCCAACAACAAAAAAATCTTTAGTGAAAAGTCCCTCAATATAAAACAGGGAAAAAAAAATCCCAGCAATTTTGTGAATTTTCACTAAACTTTCTTGTAAAATTTCACTGAACTTTGAAAATTTGGTGAAATTTCACAAGAAAGTATAGTGAAATTTCATAAAATCATCAGGATATTTTTTGCCTTATTTTACATGTGAGGACTTTTCACTAAAAAAAAAGTGTTAATAACATTTTCTAATGGGGGACTTAACACTAATTAACCCATAAAATTCAAAAAATAAATAAGTAAATGAGATGCCAACAAAAATTGGTAAAATTGTGACCTTCTAAAGTTGACATTTATTTTTAAAAAATAATATTATTTTTTGGATCAAATGATCTATTTTCGTTGTTTGAGTATCAAGATTATATGTTCTTGCAAATTTGGCAACTTCAATGCATATATCTTGAACAAATACATGAAATAATAATAAAAATTATCAAAAAGACTAAAAAAAAAAAGAAAAAGAAAGTTATAGCCATTTAAACTTTATATTTTTCAAATAGCCAATGTAACCGTTTGGATTTTATTATCTGTGATCTATTTTTGCGCTATTTGAGGCTAAATTTACCTATTTTTGCAAAATTGGCAGACACAATTTCTTAGGACATGTGGATCTTGTTTATAGATTTCAATTTCACAATTTCAAAAATGTAAATTTTATAGAAATGGTCTTGAATATTGAAAGTTATAGTATTTTAAAGTTGAAAGAAAATTAATAATAACATGGCATGACTAACTCTCAATAGCTAAAAATAACTTCAAAAAAACAAAAAAAGAAGAATCAACGAATGACTCTAATTGGTTAAAAAAAAAACTAGGGGAAGAACCTAGGCTTAAAAAAACAAAAGCTTTGGATTGTTGCTTGTCCACCTCATTTTGAGGAAAAAAATCTCCTTTTATTTTATACAAAATAACTACACTTAGACTCGAGTACAAAATCTCCCTTGTGAACCCAAACTTCGCTATTGATGGCCCCTTAGAGTACTACATTATCATTCTTCCATGTTTTGGAAGAAAGTTCTCCAAGAAGCAATATACGATGACTAGATTATTGGGGAAGATAGTTCGAGGAGAAGTTATCTAGTGAGTCTGTCATACCATGCCATGATGCTGATGTGGTGTGACACTCCAATTATATGGGGCCATGTGGCCACTAAAGTTAGGAGTTAGTTGGAGGTAGAACTTATATGGTCTTCAACAACAAGATGTCTTGTCCCATAATATTTGGTTTAGTAACATAAATCACAAATTAAAGTTCTGTTTGATAAGTAATTAAGTGTTGAAAATTAAAAAATTCAGTCCTTGCCATTTTCAATGCTTTTGATAATGTATAAAGGTGTTTAACTTAACTGAAAATGTTGCCAAAAATCTACTAAAAACATTAAGTTAAAAACTTACACTAAAGCAAATTGCTAAATGCAGTCTGGTTTTGATCTAAAGTGAACATCTTGTTGACAATTACACCATTAACTTGAAATGTTCAATACTTAAAATTTTGTATGTAATTGAATTTTATCAATCAAGACCTAAATTTCAATGCACGGTGCACATTGATTTGAGCTTTTATGACCAAAGCCATCACAACTGAGATTTTGGGAAGAATAGAATGGGCATGTTGTTCCGTACGTCCATAAAGAATTAAAGATGGTAGTAAGAATTATAACTAGTAGTTCATGATCTCTAATCAACTTTAACAGAGTTGTCTCTTGTTGACCCTAGGGTTTTCGAAGAGGATGTTTGGGGTTGCCCCGAGTCCTTAACTTCAATGGTGCTTGTGTGATTTGTTTCTTTTTTTTTCGTTCCTTCTTTGATCTACGATGGATTCTAACGTTGATAGAATGTTTTCGAATCTTGCTCTCATCGAGGAGAGGGAGGGTGCGACCTTGGAAGATGATTTTTTTTTTCTTGTGTAGGTTTAAGGAGGGACTATGTCTCATGGGATCTCTGCATTGTGAGACTGCTCAATATTGAGATATTGAGGAAAGTTTTGAAGTCACTCTGGAAGGGGCATGGCTACTCTATGAGGGAGATGGGTGTAATCATTATTTGTTTGAGTTCAATTATGTGGAGGATAAAAAGTGAATCCAGCTATTGGAACCTTGGACTTTTGATAATAATCCTTTATGCTGGAATGAGTTAGATGTCACGATGACGGGTAATACGGCTTCTTTCGATCATATGTCGATTTGGCTTCAGATACATGATCTTCCAATTGGCAGTATGACGAAGAGTTCGGATCCAAGTTGGGCAGTAGAGTTAGTGAACTTCTCATGGTGGACACGAATGATGTTGGTCTCAGTTGGGGTGAATTTTTATGAGTCTGCGTACAGATGGACATCAAAAAATCTTTAGCAGCGTGGGGCAATGCTAAAGTTTCATGATCAGTCGGTGTGAGTTTGATTCAAATACAAACATCTACCAAACTTTTTGACACGCATAAGAATGTGCAATCTCTTAACAACACCCAAGTGTAGGTGATCATGCAAGTAATATACTGGACAAGTCCAGGTCGATCCCATAAGGATGAATAATGGTTGGGATGAAGTTCTAATCTACTGGGGTGAAAAGAATATAAACTAGGAAGGTAATTAAACAAGACTGTAAAATTAACAAGAACTAATTAAAACAGTGAATTAATAAGAATTAATTCATACGTAGATAAAGTGATAGAATTACACAAATTCACACTAAACTCGCCAACTATCATGCCTAAGGAAAGATACGGCAAGTTATAGCAATCCAACGGGTGCCTATTTGCATTTGTGATTTTCAAGAGTCGAACCGGTGCCAAATACTTATTATTTTGCATGAAACAACATCAAACAGTTCACTAATTGAGTCTGGGCAGATTCAAAACACAAGTTTAATTCCCCAAAATATTTTTTTACCATTTCAAGTTATTGCTATTTGAAATGCAAGAAATATGTTTGGGCAACTATCATCATGAACCAAAAGCAAACTTGAGTGTAGAATTCGAGAGTTATGTTTAATATTGATAGAAAATATTCCATTCCCAGTTCCAAAATTAGTATTACAGAAAATGTTGGATTACACAAGTTGCCCATTGAAGAACTTGCGTGATGTTGGCTTAGTTTAGTGCTTCATCACATAATCCTAACTAGGAAAGTACTGTAGCATTGTAAATCTATCACTACCCATTACATATAATGAAAACGTGCTTACTACTATAATAGGATCTGTTGAAAATGGAAAAGAAATCATGAACAAGCTGAAACTAATAAAACACCATTCAACTGGAGAGAAATGATTGTGTATCATAAATCTAAAGTTCAAACAAGCATTGAAGGAGTTATAAGCATTGATCTTTACAGAAAGCATTTAGAACTAACAGAATACAACAAAGTAAGAAATAAAATGAATTACAAACCTTATTTACCTACTAGATTGGAATGGAATAACAAAACCCAAGTTAAAATCCTAAAGGAGATGAAGAACTTGAGAAATCGTGCATAGAACACTGCTTATATCTCTGGGAGGTCGCAGAATACCCTAAACCTTCCTTCATCGCAATTTTTTATAGGTTTAAGAGTTGCTAGATTGGAAAGGTCGTAAAGGGTCAAGAAACCGGTCCCGCAAACTAGTTACTAGTACATGTTCCCACAAACTGGTTTGTAGGAAAAATTGGTTTCTGGCTACTACAGTTAATAGCTTCACGCACTGATGGAAAAATTGGCATAACTCTTTGCTCGGACCTCCGATTGACGTACGATTTGCAGCCATGCATCAATAACTCGTTGATCTACATTTTTCTTGATATGATTAACTTCAAAATATGAGGTCTTAAATGACCAAAATGTCCTTCAAGAAACTACAAATGGTATTCTCCAACTCAATGTTGTAAAACCTGGATCGGACCGGGTGGTCTGACCGGTAAAACCAGAAACCGATTCTTAGTACGGTCTGGTTTGAACTGGTAATCGTTCTTAGAAACAAAATCGGTCTACAAATGAAAAACCGTCGAAACTGGACAGTTGAACCTGAAAATAATAAAATCATTCATGGTTCACTTGAACCAAACCGGTTGTTACTATATAGAGTGAACTCAAATTAGGTCATTCTCATATTTTAAAATATCATTTCTTCAGCCGACACTGGTTCCCTCAGCCCCTTTGTGTGCTTACACTGTCCACTCCATCGGAGTTCCAAGCCACCGCCGCCACTCCACTGGTGCTTAATCACTCGTCGCCGTCACAGTCGGCATTGATGTGAATCAATTAAAAAGGTGAGTTTATGTGTCTTGGTTCTCTCTCTCTCTCTCTATATGTACATATATATATATATGAACCCCAGAATATTGTTTCCATCATTACTATCATGTGGCTATTAGGGATTGATTTTGATTCTTTACTTTGTAATTGGTATGACACATAAGACTCTATTTGGCAATGCAACAATATTCAGTGATTTGCGATATTCCTTACTTGATTTGCAATCTGATAGGCATAACTAGTGATTTGCTATGTTCCTTACTTGATTTCAGATCTGATGACTATAAATTGAATTATTCATCAAATGATTATCATATATATATACGGTTGATAGGAGTTAATTGATTCTTAAGGCCTATATAGGGTTGTTTTGCATATTTATAATTTTATAATATTATTAATATATAAAGAAATATATTTAATACATAATTATGACAATACGGTTGAATTACGGTTCACCTGAGGGTGAATCTCTAACCCATGACTCGGTCATTTTTCCAGATAATGAATGGTCTGGTATTGAAAACATTGCTCCAACTCATTTCTTCGTTTCCACTTTTCTACCTGCTTTGATTCTTCAAGCTTCACTTCCAAAAGGTCCATGCATCTCATAATTTGGAATAACACACAATTAAGCATATTTTAGTGTTAATCATTACAAACACTCCATGCTATGAGAGTACATGAAAACTAGGGGCTAAAGTATGCATATTTCTGTCTATAAACGCTTGTGAATATACAATATTCAACGCTAATCACACCCCCAACTAGCTCTTTACTAGTCCCTAGCAATGAAGCGAACAAAAACAGGACTATTCTATAGACTAGAAACAAAAATGAAATGAAATAAAATAAAATAAACCTAACTCACTTTCGCAGGAGTCGCAATTGCATTTAGTGTATGCAACAAGCCTTTGAACCCCTAGGTTCCCCTTAGTAGACGAGTTATGACTCGTGAGGGTTTACAATGAATATACCCACAAATTCCTATGCATAGTTCTATCGAGTGATTAAGATGCTTCTTCTCTCATGCAAATGCCATTATACTCAACAACCTCGTGAAATTACTGACACGCCTTAGCAATGCAACGCACACAACAAAGTTCATTTATCATCAGAATCATTAGAGTGCTTCATATAAATTGAACTTCAAGTATGCGTGAGTGGACTACCAATATACAAAACATTCCCTTCATAGTTTACACAATCTAAAATACCTTCACGATACAAAGCTTCAACTCAACTCTTACCGGGATTACACTCATAATATGAAATCTTTCTGAAACAGGTGTAATGTGTATCTCTCATGGTATGGAAGCTCAGAATTAGTAGATGCATAACAGGCAAATGCTCTGCATACTAACACTGAAAAATGATTACTTTGTAGTTCAAAAAGTCTCAAGGAATGGAAAACCACCTACTAGAGGAATGAAATACCGCGGGGAACTCAATTCTCACTTTAACTTCAAAACTAAGCTATTGGGAATCATTAGGACTTGCAAGAAAGGGTTGTGAGATATAGGTGATGAATGGGAATTAGCATGTCTAGGCATGTGATTGGGCAATTTTACATTTGACTCACCTTTTTGACTTCTCCATTTTTTTTTACTTTCAATTCATCACTCTTTTCTTTTTCAACACTCATTGTTGTACCATTTTCTTTCTTTTTCACTACCATTGCTCCCTTTTTTGGTTCTTTTTCTTTACAGTTGCACTTTTCTCTCTTTCTTTTGTTTGTTTTGGGCATTTCAACATTTTAAGGATTCAAACTTTCTTTTATTACTCAAAAGCATCACCCTCATAGATGATTTACCACAAAATAATAATGCTCCAAGCACATGCTTACATTGGGATATGCATGTGCTTACATATTAATGTGTTCCAGTAGTCTGGAGTGTGGTTAGGAACTTCTTTGAGATCAAGAACAGGGTAAACATGTGTCAAATACACAAGAAGGGTCTCTTTTGGTAAGTGTGAGTGTTTGATAGGGAAAAGGTTGTGAACTGCAGTGTCGATGGCCTAAATCATGTTTTAGATTTGTTAGTTCATTAGTTCAAGCAATTCAAGAGTTCTAAATAGGTATATCCTGCACATTCTCCTCTAGCAGTTAGTCAAATACAAAGAAAAATAAGACTTTCAACGAGTTTAACCGCTTTTCAAAAAGTAAGAGATATTGTACTAATCCTCAAAATCAACGAATGGCTCAAAAGCTCACATTGGGGTTAATCATCTCCATTTTGTGTCTCAACAGTGTGTAAATAATGCTCACTAGTTCATTTCAGTTAAGTACAAGGCTGTCACATATGCTTCAGATTGTTTGAGGTTCAACGAATATGTAGCATTCCATAATTAAGATGATAAACAAACTACGAGTATGTACAGCACACTAATAGCATACATGCATGTCATGGATATTTCATTGCTAACAGAGGAGGGGTCAATTTCACAGATGTAACTATGCATAATGATTCGATTTTTTTTTTTAAAAACATGCATAATATAGACTTATATCTGTAACATTATGTAGTGCACAAATTAACCCTTGAAATGATACAAGTGGAGTATCATGTACTCCCACCGCTTAACTAAGTACTTGCATTGTCCTCAATGTAAGGATGAGAAGTAAAGTACAGGAAAGATATCACCTGGGTAGCTGAGAAGATCTGAAAGATAACACTGCATTCTTGCTAAACTGGCAAATAAAACTTAATACATATATCCATTAGAATAATTAAAATAAGAAATTGGAACAGCAATAGATATATCCACATAGTCCATAGATAGCAAACATGAAAATTGACCTCAAAAGGAATACCACAATGATGAGTCATAAATAGGTAGAGCAAAATACATCATCATCGTGGCTATGTACATCATCAGGGTTCCAAAAATATATCCAGCGTCATCCAAAAATACACAAAAAGTGAGATCCATATACAAGACTAGGACTATCAAAAAGGCTAAAAACGTCTAACATATCTATAGTCCTAATATGTGGCTCCCTCAACATTCTTGCCAGCATCAACAAACTCGACATCAAAATCGAATCCAAGATCATCAGCAAGTATGTGACTTGGAGTAGAAGTGCTAGGAAAGGAAGGGTCAATAACAGGATCCAAGTTACCCAATGAATCAATAGGAGTGCCCTGTAGTGGGAGGTCCTGTGCTAGTAGAGGCTACTGCACTAGAATGTCTCGTGTATGCTCCATAGCCTCCGACTTAGGTCTGGCAATTCGCTATAAGGTTAGAATACCAGTACCCTGAGGGGCATCCATCTATCTGCTCATCTATGCCACTAGGGCCTCCATCGTCTTCTTAGCTCGTGCCTTCATAGTGAACCTCTCATCTAAAATGTCCAATCAAGTCAAGATCTATGACTGGTAGTCCAAAACCAATGATTGTTGCCATAACAACTGAGCCAGTTAATCTGAAATAGAGGGAGGGACCACGAGGTTATTGTGGCAGCACTTTTGGCGCCGAGCTGCCTCAATGGGATCCTCCTCCTATGGAGTCTCTGGCTAGGCTGCCTCTAAAGTGGACCCTTCAGCTCCTTTTTTCTTTCTTCTCTTGAATTTCCCCTTTGATCAGTTCTCGTATACTGCACTAAAAACACTAAGCTTGGCCTATTGATTGTCCACATCAGTGGGCTACTTGGGTATCAAGGTTTGCTCACATAATCTATGTAAAGCCCAGGCACTCCTCCATGTATCCACCTGTGAGCTATGATAAAATGCATCCATCGTGTACTTAATGTAGAAGCTCACTAAGAAAATCAACCTCCCTATCCTAATAGCAAAAGTAGCCCTCGTACGCCACTCATCCAAGTTAGATGTAGTAAAAGTTGGGAACAAACATGCAGTGACTACGAGGAAGAGCATCGGATACTGGGCTGTGAGGTCCACCTTCCTAATCCTCCCCTCAATCCACTCTATAATTGTGCCACCAGCAAGCTCTTCAGCTATCTGGGAAAGAGTGTGTCCTAGGTCTATAGTACCAATTCTAGGAAGAAAGTAACTATCTGGGACAAGGGTAATGCCCAGAGCTATGGCTACTGTGGTTGTGCTGACCTTGATAGACTGACCATGAATGCATCCGCAATAAACCAGTGATTGCCTGGGCACTACGATCAAAGAAGACCCGAGCTCGTGAATCTATGTGAAATTACACCGCTTAGGGTGCACCAACAAATCAACCCAACCCGTGTATGCACGAAGTTGGCGAAGGTAGAACGAGATGGGGCAACTAGGTGCACTATCAACAGAGCGCTCGATGAGGACTTGACAGTGTACAAAATACTCATTCAAGACTTGTCCTTATTTGAACAAAACCCATGAACAGGAGCCAGATTTGAGACCTCAATAGAAGTTGACTTCTTCACTTTCTTCTTAGTCTTTGGCATCTAAAAGAGTAAAAGAAGTACCACGAATTGATCAGCATTGCAGAAGAAGGGGGCTGAAATTGGTTACTGCTACTAATTAACTGGCTTGTGTGAGGAATCGATTTCTAAAAAGGGCACCAGCAATTTGTTCTCCCTACAAACCAGTTTCTGGGTTACCATTTCTGTAGCCATCGAGGTCTGGGGCTTGAAAATTATGAAACAGAAGATTTACCCAAGCAAACCTCTACTAATTCATTGGGAACCAATTCAAGAAACATTAAAATTTAGAAAACTAAGGTTAAGTCCATAACTTCATTCCTGATAATGGAGGTTCCACACTTTTGGGGTTCGGCTATGGGGTTTTTGAATTTATCAACAATATTTAAACCACATGAAAATGAAAGGTTAACCCACAAATAATGTTAATCCAAATTCAAAACCTATACCTAGACACTAGGTAGAACCCTAAAATGGCATTCACCATTTCAGATCATGGGGTAGCCAACAATAGAGGTTTCAAAATTGGGGGTTTTAGGTTTTGAAACATTAGAGCATTAAGATTTAAACTAAACCCCTCATTCTTATTTGTAAAACATGATTGTAACCTCAGAAATTCGAAGAAGTTGGGTCAGATTAACTAACCTCTTGATTGTCGATTCAGCCGAGAGTGAGTAGATGATGTTGTGATAGTGATGGAGTTTGGTGCTATTGATTATGATGAGGAGATGATTTGAAACCTCCCATGTGCTCAATTTTTCCCCACAAATCAATTTGTGTAAGGCTCATGTGTATGGGTGTGTATATCACAGAACACCAAAGCTCATAGTTTGGTGATTCGAGGATTTAGAAATGTGGGCTATGAATTGGCTGAAATACCCAAAATGGTTAAGAGGAACCGGTTACTTGGAAGGACCAATTTGTGGGTCTTGTACTAGTAACTAGTTTACGTTAAAAACTGGTTCCTTACTCCCAGACTGCTATAATTCAACTGCAACCGCTGTGAACTAGAACACCACCCAAACTTCAATGACACTCAAACTTAAACATACCTACATCTCCACAAACTTCATTTTGATATATAAAAATTAAAACATTCATCCAATGTGGATTAAAGCGTTATTTAGACTTGCATTTTGAACATAATAACTTTGAACAACAACCGAAATCCAAAGGTACTTTCACTACTTCTTTGGGTGCCAATTCAAACTTTTGTTGAATTTCAGAACCACCTCCATTCAATTCGTGTGCCGTATACCAACAACCTAAATTTCAAATGGTCATTGCATCCATACAAATAAGAGTTTGAAGCTCCATGTTGTTTTTCAAGAATTGAAAGGACCCCCCAACTAACCTTTTCTAAATAGTTGGTTTGTTTGATGTAAGCAGCCACGCAATCTTGTGAACTTTAAGCAAGGATTGGAAGTATTGGTTAAAAAAATGGAATATGTGGTGGAACCATGTGAATGGGGTATGGAGTGTATGGTTCAAAATAACCCGTTTCTATCGGTACATTCGAATTAACAACATTGGTCCAAGGTGGAGCCTTTTCACTTTGGGAGGAATGTACCGAATCTTCACATTTAAGATGATCTGACTGACTATCTATAACACCCGTACTCGGGAAAAGATTTGATTACCATTGACACAAGATGACAGGGCAATAGCTTATGCCTCGAGACAATTAAAACCTCACGAAAAGAACTATCTGACTCACGACCTGGAGTTAGCGACAGTAGTATTTGCTTTGAAGATTTGGAGGCATTACCTATACGGGGAAACTTGTGAAATCTTCACCGACCATAAAAGTTTGAAATATTTATTTACTCAAAAAGATCTTAATATAATACAAAGAAGGTGGTTGGAGCCTATGAAAGACAATGACTTAAAGATTCAATATCACCCTGGGAAAGCGAATGTGGTCGCCAAAGCCTTAAGCCAGAACTCATTGGAAAACATAGCTTATACCTTGATGGTACAGGAAACGTTGGTAAAGGAATTTTAATAATTAAAACTTGTAGTGATTCATAGAATTGAAGGTGGATTAATGGCTGCAATTGTGGCATAGCCGAGTCTAATTGGTGAAATAAATTCTAACCAGCTTCTAGATCCAGATTTTAAGAAGATTGTGGATGAATTACCTAAGGGTAGGAGGCCAGAATTTAGTTTCCAAGATGGTGTTCTAAAGTACATCAACCGCTTATGTGTTCCTAAAGTTGGAGACCTAAGAGATAAAGTTATGGAAGAAACTCATAACACTAGATATTCAGTGCATTCGGGTAGTACCAAAATGTATAGAGACCTACGGGAAATTTATTGGTGGAGTGGTATGAAGCGAGAAGTCGTAGAATTTGTTGTGAAGTGTATGACTTGTCAAAAAGTTAAGATGGAACATCAACGACCCGGAGGAGAACTAAAACCTCTGGAGATACCAGAGTGGAAGTAGGAACATATTACAATGAACTTTGTATCAGGTTTTCCAAAGTCTTTAAAATCAAATGATAGTATCTAGGTTATTGTTGACTAGTTGACTAAGTCAACCTATTTCTTACCAATGAAAACCAAGAATCCATCAACGCTTGTAGAGATTTATATTATAGAGATTGTTAGACTCCATGGGGCACTAGTGTCAATAGTGTCAGACCATGACACTCGATTTGTGTTGAGATTTTGAGAGAGCTTATAGAGTGCTATGGGGACAACTTTGCATTTTAGTACCGTATATCATCCCCAAACCGATGGTTAATCCGAGAGGGTGATTCAGATTTTGAAAGACATGTTGAGGAAGATAATGTGAAGATTTTGGAAGATAATGTGGGTGTTTCTATTGATGAGAAAACATGTACCATTTGAGTGGAACAAAGAATGTGAAGATTATTTTTTAGCATTAAAGGAAAAAATGACAACAGCACTGATACTTACAATTTTGACAAGTACTGGGAATTTCAGGATTCTATAGTGATGCTTCTTATCAAGGCTTCAGATGTGTTTTGACACAAGATAACAGGGTGATAACTTATACCTCGAGACAATTAAGGCCTCACAAAAAGAACTATCTGACTCACGACTTGGACTTAGCGGCGTTAGTATTTACTTTGAAGATTTGGAGGCATTACCTATACGGGAAAAACTTGACACGACTAAAAGGTTGTGCGCTCTTGTGCAACACCCAAGTGTAGGTGATCGTGCAAGTAATACTAGATAAGTCCAGGTCGATCCCACAGGGAAGGAATAGGGAGAATGTCTACTAAGTTATAACTTAAAGAAAAAGAAAATAAGAATGAATGATTGGAGGTGTACTAACAAATCCTATTTAATTAAATTAAACTAAATAATAAACTAAAACTTATAGAAACATAACTAATGAAATAAATAAATTAAAGGTGTTGAAAATACGAGAATCCACAGTAATCCTAACCATCTACCATGCATACTCATTAATGTTCTATGGAGTTCATTCCTCTTCAGTATTCTGTATTTTTCTAAAGATATAGATTCAATAGCCCTTTCATGACCGGGACTACATCATCACAGTTGATTTAAAATACTTAGAAGACGATTTAAAACAATGGTTATTACTTACACTCTAAATGGTGTTAGCATTCAAAGTGATTTTCAAAAGTCATTAAAGAAAATAGCCTTAAGGCATTAAGTTCTAAAAATTGTTGTGACAAACTGAGCTTATAGGGACAATTTGATGACAGATTTCTAAAATAGAAAGTCATGAAATACTTACAAGAATCATCTCAGGAATCAACATGTTTGATCGATCGAAGCGCTCTCGATCGATCGGGTAGCTTCATCCTTCAATCGATCGAAATGTCTTCGATCGCTTGACTATGGCTCTGGTTCGATCGATCGAAATACCTTCGATCGATCGAGCCCAGGTTTTCTAAAGATTGCATGGCAGAGGTTGGGAATCAATGATTCATCACATATTCCCAACGTCTAAACTACAGAAACGTAATAAATCTAATGCAGAAATAACAAAACATAGCAATCATTAACATCTAAAGTAACAAACAATCAAATAAAGAAAAAGGAGAAGAAAAACCTGAAATAATCGGAATTAAACTTGTAAATAACTTGAAATAAAGTTGAATCTTCAATAATCTTCAATATATCAATGGAAAAGAGAAAAAATAACATGAATCTAACCTAACCTACTCCTAATCTAACCCTAAAACTACCCTAAACTGCTGTTTTCTGCGTTCTGGAGCGTCCTCCCTTCGTCTGGCGTCAAAACGACTTATATATAGGGTTCCTGCAAAGTTTAAGCAACTTTTGGATAAAAATAAAGTTTGATCGATCGAGCTTAGTTCGATCGATTGAACTCTGCTCAAGGGCTTGAACTCCTCTGATTTTGACAACTCTGCGCATCGATGGGAGAATGGCCATAAATTTTCACTCGGACCTTGGATTGACCTCTTGTTTATGGACACGCGACTGTAACTCAAAGATCTACATTTTATATCTCTGGGAAAATCTTCCAAATCTGAAGTCTTCATTGTCAAAATTGGCATTTGCTCAGCTGCTTCTGTTGTTCTCTTCACCAGAATCACTTTTCTTTAGCTTCACTTCATTGATTTACATTCGAATACCTATAAAACAACGCATAAACATATGTTTTAGCATTATCACAATAAAAAGAACATTGTTATTAGAATGCACCTAAATGTAGGGACTTTGGGGATAAAAGTATGCATGAAAGATCAAGTAATACACTATAAATATGCACTTTTCACCTCGAATCACACCCCCCAACTAGCTCGTTGCTAGTCCCTAGCAATGAAGCGAACTACAGGAATGCTTATTTAAACTCTAAGAATTGAAAACAAAATAAAGTAAAAACCTTAAATCACTTTCGCAGGAATCGCAATTGCATTTAGCGTATGCAACAAGCCTTTAAACCCCTAGGTTCCCCCTAGTGGACGAGTGTTCTCTCGTGAGGGTTTGTAGTGAATCTACCCGCAAAATTCATATTTATGGTAATGGTTCTAGTTTAAATGTTTTCAAGAAATTTTTCCTCTCATTTAGCAATGTTGTTAAGCTCAACAATATTATGAAACTCTCTAGTATGTCATAGCCATGCAACACACACATTATAGTTAATCTACTATCAAAGTCATTAAAATGTTCCATACCTATTAATCTTCAAGTGTGTGTATGAATGGATAACCAAAATACAAAACTTTAATTTCAAAGCTCGCATAACCTAAGACGCTATAAAGACGTTCATTTTGACTCAACTCTCACCGGTATTACACTCTCAAGATGAAATCACTCCGAATTGGGTGTAATAATTATCACTCATGATATGGAAGCTATAAAGAGGAAATGTGAATGGAATCTAATGCTTCTCATATCTAAATAGAAAAAAGGAAATTTTATAGCATAAAGTCTCATGAAATGATACTTTTCACAAGAAGAGCGAGATACCGCGGATAACTCTCTCTTTACCTTAACTTCTAATCCAATCAACTTAAAATCATCAAGACTTTGAAAAAGAGGTGTTTGGTTAAGAAGAAAGAGGCTTGTGATTTTCAATTGGGTCCAAAGATGTGATTAGAATGTCTAATACAACTTTTCAAACTTCCCCCACATCTCCAATATCTCTATTCTTTTTCTCTTTTTTATTTATTTTTCACACTCTTCTTTTTATTATTATTTTTTTTTCTTTTGTAATAACCATTGGCACTTTTTTTTTTCTTTTCATGCTTTTTTTTTCGTTTTTCTTTTTTTTCTCTTTTTTATTTCTTTTTTTTCATCATTTTTTTTTGCCAACTTTCCCTTATTCAGAGAACCAAACTTCTTGTCAATGTAACACACCCCAATCACTCCTAAATAAAGAACTGAGGCTTGAACTCCTAATTTGGAGTTAGGTATAGACTTTAGGGTTATGAAACGAGGAAAATATGGTAAGGCTCAAAGAGTGAAATAAAGGAATATCATAGAGGTAAGCCAAAGCTGTATTATTCATGTATGGTCAAAAGATGGCCTATATCATCTTCTAAGTTCATAGGATTATTCATTTTAGTAAATTCAAGAGCTCTCAATTTTGGTAAATCCTGAACGTTCTCTTCTAGTGATCAGTTAAAATGAAGAACAAAAATGAGACTTTCAACGAATTAATACGCTTTTCAAAAAGTATGAGTAATTTAATAAAACCCTCAAAAATAAAAGAATGGCACAAAAGCTCACTTGGGTTATTAGTCTCCACTACAGTCCATCAAGACACCTAAGCTATGCTTACTAATCCATTTTAGCTATGTACAAGGTTGTCACAACGTGCTCAAAGTTGTTTAAAGATTAAAAGGCATAAAATATACTATAACTAAGATAGTAAACAAACTACCATTGTTTATCACATACTAGTAACATACAGAAAATAGCACTAATGCATCATAACTAACTACATTAACTAAGAGAGAAATACAAGAACCATTAAAAATTTTAAAATTTTTGCAATTTTGATTTACTGAGTTATGTTGCTAAGCAGGTGCATTGACATTAAAATATAAAAAGAAAGAACGAGGCATGCAATGACTCACTCCCCCCAACTAAAACTAAACATTGTCCTCAATGTTCTAAACTAAGCACATGGACATATGTAAAGTAAAACGAGAGAAGGAAGGATGTTACCTCGAGTCATTAATATCCAATTTTGTATTTATTTATTTTTTAGTTACCTGCAAAATTATTAGTAGCAATAAGGAAAAATAGAGAATGTAATATAACTACTCAATAAATGAATTCGCTAATCAAGATTTTTATCATAAAGTAATAACCGAAATTTTTGAGAATCTTCCTTGTGAAATAATTTAACAATGAGAAGACTTTTGAGATCCTCATAAAAATGCAACTCCCCCCTAACTAATGTCAGGCTCAAGGTCAGAGGAGATGATGCAAAACCTATGGCTGCCAAATTTGTTGGGAACAGTTATAAGAGATATACCACACTTTTTAGGAATTATACTCAAGGAAAGATCTTTTGTGTTGGTATTTTCTATAACAGCTTCAATTTTTTTATTATCAAAAACAGGCGGAGGCCATGGTTCAATAAAAGGGGTAGGGTCTAAGTAATATTCTAATGAAGCTTTACTACCCTCCTCTTGTTCTAGAACAGAATCTATGGAGATGTGACCATAGGAATTGGATTTCTGTTCTATGTACATTGATTTGAACTGGACTTGGATGAAGCTATCTATTTGAGCCTCAATATCATTATTACTCAAGAAGGTCAAGCGGTCTAGAAGATTTCTAGCTTCTTGTTGAAGTTTAAGATCATCAAATGTGGGCCCAAAAGTTTCTAAGTCCTCTCTCAAAGAATTTTGAAAATTTTAATTTTCTGAAATACATGTGCTTGAATCCTTACCATTCTCTTCCACAACACATTTTATTTGTTCAATATTAGGGTACACATGACTTTCACACTCGGGATGAGAGTTTTGATTAATAGAGAGAATAGGTGATGGGCAACTTGGTTAAACCACCTCTTCGGCCGAAAAAGGTGAGGGTTCATGAATATCACATGAATCTAAATCGAATTTAGAATTTTCAATAACGTTCCCCCTAGGGTCACTAACAAAGGTAGGGGTAGAGTCAACAGGGGACTCATCATTTCCTAATTGCGTGCAGTCACCTAAACTCTCATTATCTGTAAAAACCTCATTCTCATCCGTATAACTCTCCTCACTATATATGCCATATATTGAGGTTCTCTGGACAAAGAAATTGTGCTACTTTATCCAGGCAGTGAAGGAGTTGATGTCTGGGGTTGTATATTGAGGAGAAGATGATTCTACAACTTTATGCTCAATGGTTTGGTTTTGGAGTTCTTGTTGGGTTATGACTTTCTCGAGTGAGTTGTTAACATCATTCGGTATAAATCTATCATTGTCCTCCAATTCCATTCCATTATTAGTGTCTTGAATTTTAGGTTGTAGTGTTGAAGGACTGGTATAGTTTTCTAAAGGTTGGCTAGCATATGCTTGTTGATATCTAGTTTCTAATTTATCTAGTGCACTATCTAGCCTTTTCATTTCACTAAGCAGCAATTTTAACATACCATTATCCTCAACTTGGTTATTCTCCTCATTATTACTATACGAAGTTTCGCCCCATAGTGTTTGGTAGTAATTCCCATCCCATTGTGTTTGTGGACAAGATCTGCCAAAGGGAAAGTCTTGGTGCGTTTGGTAATCGTGGGAGCTACTACTATATCCTACATTATCATTTTGGTAATATCCCCATTGCGATTGATAGAACTCTCCATGTCGAGGTTCTTGTTGCGTTTGATAATATGAGGGACTACAACTATCATTTTCACATTGTGGTGATTGGTAGCACTCGGATTGATAATGCGCGTCATAAGTGGGTGCTTGCCAACTTGGGGAATAACTTTTTTGATTTTCAAGTGTGTACCTATTATTGGTGCTTTTGTTGTATGGAGGGTAATATGGATAAGACATGTTTATCCAAAATTTTTAGACAATAAATTTTTTTTACTTTTCATTTTTTTTATCTTGTGAGAGAAAAAGTCCAGAAGTTTTTTTTTTTATTATTATCATTTTTTTACTAAGTAAGAAAAATTGGAGATAACTTAGTTAAATTCTAGCCTAGTTGCCTTCCCCGGCAACGGCGCCAAAAACTTGACACGACTAAAAAGTTGTGCGCTCTTGTGCAACACCCAAGTGTAGGTGATCGTGCAAGTAATACTGGATAAGTCCAGGTCGATCCCACAGGGAAGGAATAGGGAGAATGTCTACTAAGTCATTACCTAAAGAAAAAGAAAATAAGAATGAATGATTGGAGGTGTACTGACAAATCCTAATTAATTAAATTAAACTAAATAATTAACTTAAATTTATAGAAACATAACTAATGAAATAAATAAATTAAAGGTGTTGGAAATACGAGAATCCACATTAATCCTAACCATCTACCATGCATACTCATTAATGTTCTATGGAGTTCACTCCTCTTCAGTATTCCGTATTTTCTAAACATATAGAATCAATAGCCCTTTCTTAACCGGGGGACTACATCATCACAGTTGATTTAAAATACTTAGAAGACGGTTCAAAACAATGGTTATTACTCACACTCTAAATGGTGTTAGCATTCAAAGTGATTTTCAAAAGTCATTGAAGAAAATAGCCTTAAGCCTTTAAGTTCTAAAAATTGTTGTGACAAACTGAACTTATACGGACAATTTGATGACAGATTTCTAAAACAAAAAGTCTTGGAATATTTATAAGAATCATCTCAGGAATCAACATGTTCGATCGATCGAAGCGCTCTCGATCGATCGGACAGCGTCATCCTTCAATCAATCGAAATGTCTTCCGATCGCTTGACTATAGCTCTGGTTCGATCGATCGAAATACCTTCGATCGATCGAGCCCAGGTTTTCTAAAGATTGCATGGCAGAGGTTGGGAATCAATGATTCATCACATATTCCCAACGTCTAAACTACAGAAACGTAATAAATCTAATGCAGAAATAACAAAACATAGCAATCATTAACATCTAAAGTAACAAACAATCAAATAAAGAAAAAGGAGAAGAAAAACCTGAAATAATCAAAATTAAACTTGTAAATAACTTAAAATAAAGTTGAATCTTCAATAATCTTCAATAAATCAATGGAAAAAAGAAAAAATAACATGAATCTAACCTAACCTACTCCTAATCTAACCCTAAAACTACACTAAACTGCTGTTTTCTGCGTTCTGGAGCGTCCTCCTTTCGTCTGGCGTCAAAACGACTTATATATAAGGGTTCCTGCAGAGTTTACGCAACTTTTGAATGAAAATAAAGTTCGATCGATCGAGCTTAGTTCGATCGATCGAAGGTTCGATTGATTGAACTCTGCTCAAGGGCTTGAACTCCTCTGATTTTGACCACTCTGCGCACCGATGGGATAATGGCTATAACCTTTCACTCGGACCTCGAATTGACCTCCCGTTTGCGGCCACGCGACCGTAAATCAAAAATCTACATTTTATAACTCTGGGAAAATCTTCCAAATCTGAAGTCTTCATTATCAAAATTGGCATTTTCTCAGCTGCTTCTGTTGTTCTCTTCACCAGAATCACTTTTATTTAGCTTCACTTCATTGATTTACATTCTAATACCTATAAAACAACGCATAAACATATGTTTTAGCATAAAAGATCATGTAATACACTATAAATATGCACTTTTCACCTCGAATCACACCCCCCAACTAGCTCGTTGCTAGTCCCTAGTAATGAAGCGAACTACAGCAATGTTTATTTAAACTCTAAGAATTGAAAACAAAATAAAGTAAAAATCCTAAATCACTTTCGCAGGAATCGCGATTGCATTTAGCGTATGCAACAAGCCTTTAAACCCCTAGGTTCCCCCTAGTGGACGAGTGTTGTCTCGTGAGGGTTTACAGTGATCTACCCACAAAATTTATATTTATGGTAATGGTTCTAGTTTAAATGTTTTCAAGAAATTTTTCCTCTCATTTAGCAATGTTGTTAAGCTCAACAATATTATGAAACTCTCTAGTATGTCATAGCCATGCAACACACACATTATAGTTAATCTACTATCAAATTCATTAAAATGTTCCATACCTATTAATCTTCAAGTGTGTGTGTGAATGGACAACCAAAATACAAAACTTTAATTTCAAAGCTCGCATAACCTAAGACGCTATCAAGTCGTTCATTTTGACTCAACTCTCACCGGGATTACACTCTCAAGATGAAATCACTCCGAATTGGGTGTAATAATTATCACTCATGATATGGAAGCTATGAATTGTAAATGTGAATGGAATCTAATGCTTCTCATATCTAAATAGAAAAACGAAAATTTTTTAGCATAAAGTCTCATGAAAGGATACTTTTTACTAGAAGAGCGAGATATCGCGGAGAACTCTCTCTTTATCTTAACTTCTAATCCAATCAACTTAAAATCATCAAGACTTTGAAAAAAAGGTATTTGGTTAAGAAGAAAGAGGCTTGTGGTTTTCAATTGGGTCTAAAGATGTGATTGGAATGTCTACTATAATTTTTCAAACTTCCCCCACTTCTCCAATCTCTCTCTTCTTTTTCTCTTTTTTATTTATTTTTCACACTCTTCTTTTTATTATTATTTTTTTTTTTTGTAACAACCATTGGCACTCTTTTTTTCTTTTTATGCTTTTTTTTCTTTATTCTTTTTTTTCTCTTTTTTATTTCTTTTTTATCATCATTTTATTTTGCCAACTTTCCCTTATTCAGAGAACCAAACTTCTTGTCAAAATAACACACCCCAATCAGTCCTAAATAAAGAACTGAGGCTTGAACTCCTAATTTGGAGTTAGGTATAGACTTTAGGATTATGAAGACGAGGAAAATATGGTAAGGCTCAAAGAGTGAAATAAAGGAATATCATAGAGGTAAGCCAAAGCTGTATTATTCATGTATGGTCAAAAGATGGCCTAAATCATCTTCTAAGTTCATAGGATTATTCATTTTAGTAAATTCAAGAGCTCTAAATTTTGGTAAATCCTGAACGTTCTCTTCTAGTGATCAGTCAAAATGAAGAACAAAAATGAGAAATTCAACGAATTTATACGTTTTTCAAAAAGTATGAGTAATTTAATAAAACCCTCAAAAATAAAAGAATGGCACAAAAGCTCACTTGGATTATTAGTCTCCACTACAGTCCTTCAAGATACCTAAGCTATGCTTACTAATCCATTTTAGCTATGTACAAGGTTGTCACAACGTGCTCAAAGTTGTTTAAAGATTAAAAGGCATAAAATATACTATAACTAAGATAGTAAACAAACTACCATTGTGTATCACATACTAGTAACATACAGAAAATTGCACTAACGCATCATAACTAACTACATTAACTAAGAGAGAAATACAAGAACCATTAAAAATTTTAAAATTTTTGCAATTTTGATTTAGTGAGCTGTGTTGCTAAGCAGGTGCATTGACATTAAAGTATAAAAAGAAAGAAACGAGTCATGCAATGACTCACTCCCCCCAACTAAAACTAAACATTGTCCTCAATGTTCTAAACTAAGCACAGGGACATATGTAAAGTAAAGCGAGAGAAGGAAGGATGTTACCTCGAGGCATTAATATCCAATTTTGCATTTATTTATTTTTTAGTTACCTACAAATTATTAGTAGCAATAAGGAAAAATAGAGAATATAATATAACTACTCAATAAATAAATTCGGTTAATCAAGATTTTTATCATATAGTAATAACCGAAATTTTTGAGGATCTTCCCAGTGAAATAATTTAACAATGAGAAGACTTTTGAGATCCTCATAAAAATGCAACTCCCCCTAACTAATGTCAGGCTCAAGATCAGAGGAGATGATGCAAAACCTATGGCTGCCAAATTTGTTGGGGACAGTTATAAGAGATATACCATACTTTTTAGGAATTATTTACTCAAGGAAAGATCTTTGGTGTTGATATTTTCTATAACAACCTCTATTTTTTTATTATCAAAAACAGGCGGAGGCCATGGTTCAATAAAAGGGGTAGGGTCTAAGTAATATTCTAATGAAGTTTTACTACCCTCCTCTTGTTCTAGAACAGAATCTATGGAGATGTGATCATAGGAATTCGATTTCTGTTCTATGTACATTGATTTGGACTGGACTTGGATGAAGCTATCTATTTGGGCCTCAATATCATTATTACTCAAGAAGGTCAAGCAGTCTAGAAGATTTCTAGCTTCTTGTTGAAGTTTAAGATCATCAAATGTGGGCCCAAAAGTTTCTAAGTCCTCTCTCAAAGAATTTTGAAAAATATAATTTTGTGAAATACATGTGCTTGAATCATTACCATTCTCTTCCACAACACATTCTATTTGTTCAATATTAGGGTACACATGACTTTCACACTCGGGATGAGAGCTTTGATTAATAGAGAGAATATGTGATGGGCAACTTGGTGACACCACCTCTTCGGCCGAAAGAGGTGAGGGTTCATGAATATCACATGAATCTAAATCGAATTTAGAATTTTCAATAACGTTCCCCCTAGGGTCACTAACAAAGGTAGGGGTAGAGTCAACAGGGGACTCATCATTTCCTAATTGCGTGCAGTCACCTAAACTCTCATTATCTGTAAAAACCTCATTCTCATCCGTGTAATTCTGCTCACTATATATGTCATCTATTGAGGTTCTCTGGACAAAGGAATTGTGCAACTTTATACAGGCAGTGAAGGAGTTGATGTTTGGGGTTGTATATTGAGGAGAAGATGATTCTACAACTTCATGCTCAATGGTTTGGTTTTGGAGTTCTTGTTGGGTTATGACTTTCTCGAGTGAGTTGTTAACATAATTCGGTATAAGCCTATCATTGTCCTCCAATTCCATTCCATTATTAGTGTCTTGAATTTTAGGTTGTAGTGTTGAAGGACTGGTATAGTCTTGTAAAGGTTGGCTAGCATATGCTTGTTGCTATTTAGTTTCTAATTTATATAGTGCACTATCTAGCCTTTTCATTTCACTAAGCAGCAATTTTAACATACCATTATCCTCAACTTGGTTATTCTCCTCATTATTACTATACGAATTTTCGCCCCATTGTGTTTGGTAGTAATTCCCATCCCATTGTGTTTGTGGACAAGACCCGCCAAAGGGAAAGTCTTGGTGCGTTTGGTAATCGTGGGAGCTACTACTATATCCTACATTATCATTTTGGTAATATCCCAATTGCGATTGATAGAACTCTCCATATCGAGGTTCTTGTTGCGTTTGATAATATGAGGGACTACAACTATCATTTTCACATTGTGGTGGTTGGTAGCACTTGAGTTGATAATGCACGTCATAAGTGGGTGTGCTTGCCAACTTGGGGAATAACTATTTTGATTTTCAAGTGTGTACTTATTAGTGGTGCTTGTGTTGCATGGAGGGTAATATGGATAAGACAAGTTTATCCAAAATTTTTAAACAATAAAAAAAAAAAATTTATTTTTTTTATCTTGTGAGAGAAAAAGTCCAAAAGTTTTTTTTTTACTAAGTAAGAAAAATCGGAGATAACTTAGTAAAATTCTAGCCTAGTTGCCTTCCCCGGCAACGGCGCCAAAAACTCGACACAACTAAAAAATTGTGCGCTCTTGTGCAACACCCAAGTGTAAGTGATCGTGCAAGAAATACTGGATAAGTCCAGGTCGATCCCACAGGGAAGGAATAGGGAGAATGTCTACTAAGTAATAACCTATAGAAAAAGAAAATAAGAATGAATGATTGGAGGTGTACTAACAAATCCTAATTAATTAAATTAAACTAAATAATAAACTAAAACTTATAGAAACATAACTAATGAAATAAATAAATTAAAGGTGTTGGAAATGTGAGAATCCACATTAATCCTAACCATCTACCATGCATACTAATTAATGTTCTATGGAGTTCATTGATCTTCAGTATTCCGTATTTTTCTAAAGATATAGAATCACAGCCCTTTCATGACCGGGACTACATCATCATAGTTGATTTAAAATACTTAGAAGACAGTTTAAAACAATGGTTATTACTTACACTCTAAATGGTGTTAGCATTCAAAGTGGTTTTCAAAAGTTATTGAAGAAAATAGCCTTAAGGCTTTAAGTTCTAAAAACTGTTGTGACAAACTGAGCTTATGGAGACAATTTGATGATAGATTTCTAAAACAGAAAGTCTTGGAATAATTAAAAGAATCATCTCAGGAATCAACATGTTCGATCAATCGAAGCGCTCTCGATCGATCGGATAGCTTCATCCTTCAATCGATCGAAATGTCTTCGATCGCTTGACTATGGCTCTGGTTCGATCACTCAAAATGCCTTCGATCGATCGAGCCCAGGTTTTCAAAAGATTGCATGACAGAGGTTGAGAATCAATGATTCATCACATATTCCCAACGTCTAAACTACGGAAACATAATAAATTTAATGCAAAAATAACAAAACATAGCAATCATTAACATCTAAAGTAACAAACTATCAAATAAAGAAAAAGGCGAAGAAAAACCTGAAATAATCTAAATTAAACTTGTAAATAACTTGAAATAAAGTTGAATCTTCAACAATCTTCAATAAATCAATGGAAAAGAGAAAAAATAACATGAATCTAACCTAACCTACTCCTAATCTAACCCTAAAACTACCCTAAACTGCTGTTTTCTGCGTTCTGGAGAGTCCTCCCTTCGTCTGGCGGCAAAACGACTTATATATAGGGTTCCTGCAGAGTTTACGCAACTTTTGGATGAAAATAAAGTTCGATCGATCGAGCTTAGTTCGATTGATCGAAGGTTCGATCGATTGAACTCTGCTCAAGGGCTTGAACTCCCCTGATTTTGACAGCTCTACGCACCGATGGGAGAATGGCCATAACCTTTCACTGGGACCTCGGATTGACCTCCCGTTTACGTCCATGTGACCGTAACTCAAAAATCTACATTTTATATCTCTGGGAAAATCTTCCAAATCCGAAGTTTTCATTGTCAAAATTGGCATTTGCTCAGCTGCTTCTGTTGTTCTCTTCACCAGAATCACTTTTCTTTAGCTTCACTTCATTAATTTCATTCTAATACCTATAAAATAACGCATAAACATATGTTTTAGCATTAACACAATAAAAAGAACATTGTTATTAGAATGCTCCTAAATTTAGGGACTTTGGGGATAAAAGTATGCATAAAAGATCATGTCATACACTATAAATATGCACTTTTCACCTCGAATCACACCCCCCAAACTAGGTCGTTGCTAGTCCCTAGCAATGAAGCGAATTACAGCAATGTTTGTTTAAACTCTAAGAATTGAAAACAAAATAAAGTAAAAATCCTAAATCACTTCCGCAGGAATCGCGATTGCATTTAGTGTATACAACAAGCCTTTAAACCCCTAGGTTCCCCCTAGTGGACGAGTGTTGTCTCGTGAGGGTTTGCAGTGAATCCACCCGCAAAATTCATATTTATGGTAATGGTTCTAGTTTAAATGTTTTCAAGAAATTTTTCCTCTCATTTAGCAATGTTGTTAAGCTCAACAATATTATGAATCTCTCTAGTATGTCATAGCCATGCAACACACACATTATAGATAATCTACTATCAAAGTCATTAAGATGTTCCATACCTATTAATCTTCAAGTGTGTGTGTGAATGGACAACCAAAATACAAAACTTTAATTTCAAAGCTCGCATAACCTAAGACGCTATCAAGACGTTCATTTTGACTCAACTCTCACCGGGATTACACTCTCAAGATGAAATCACTCCGAATTGGGTGTAATAATTATCACTCATGATATGGAAGCTATAAAGAGTAAATGTGAATGGAATCTAATGCTTCTCATATCTAAATAGAAAAACAGATATTTTATAGCATAAAGTCTCATGAAAGGATACTTTTCACTAGAAGAGCGAGATACCGCGGAGAACTCTCTCTTTACCTTAACTTCTAATCCAATCAACTTAAAATTATCAAGACTTTGAAAAAGAGGTGTTTGGTTAAGAAGAAAGAGGCTTGTGATTTTCAATTGGGTTCAAAGATATGATTGGAATGTCTACTACAACTTTTCAAACTTCCCCCACATCTCCAATCTCTCTCTTCTTTTTCTCTTTTTTATTTATTTTTCACACTCTTCTTTTTATTATTATTTTTTTTTCTTTTGTAACAACCATTGACATTTTTTTTTCTTTTCATGCTTTTTAATTTCTTTTTTCTTTTTTTCCTATTTTTTATTTCTTTTTTTTCATCATTTTTTTTGCCAACTTTCCCTTATTCAAAGAACCAAACTTCTTGTCAAGATAATACACCCCAATCACTCCTAAATAAAGAACTGAGGCTTGAACTCCTAATTTGGAGTTAGGTATAGACTTTAGGATTATGAAGATGAGAAAAATATGGTAAGGCTCATAGAGTGAAATAAAGGAATATCATAGAGGTAAGCCAAAGCTGTATTATTCATGTATGGTCAAAAGATGGCCTAAATTGTTATAATACAGAGAGAATAAGAAAATGCAGAAAAGTAATACTAGAATCAAGCAAGCTTTTTTCATTGATATGCTCCCTATTTATAGGGTAAGGTAGGGGTGTGTAGATAAATATTACTTTACAATTAGATCCCTAACCTAATACAAAATGTGGACAGCCACACATAAATATGTAATATTTACAACACTCCCCCTTGGATGTCCACCATTAAATGATTGTTGCCTCATTAAAACCTTACTAAGGAAAACCCAGTGGGAAAAATCGAAGCTAAGGAAAAAGAGTACAACGTTCTTCAGGAACTTGGTGGATGCGCATAATGCTGCCTCATTAAAACCTTGATAAGAGAAAACCCTGTGGGAAAAAAAACTCTAATCGAAGGAAAAAGAGTACAACGCGCCTAAAATTCATTGTATACTTCAGGATGCTTCTAGGATGCTTACTTTATGATCACTCCCCCTCATTTAGAGAAAACTTCAGTTGGTCTGATGATTAAGACGACGCATGCCAATTCCATACACCAATTTCTGAAAAATTGACTTGGGTAATGCCTTAGTAAAGAGATCAGCAAGATTATCGCTTGATCGAATTTGTTTGACTTCAATTTCACGATTCTCTTGAAGTTCATGTGTGAAGAAAAATTTGGGTGAAATGTGCTTGATCCGATCTCCCTTGATGAAACCTCCTTGAATTTGAGCAATACATGCAGCATTGTCTTCATAGATTGTAGTCGGCTCATCAATGACTGGAGTTAATTGACAACTACTCCGTATATGCTGGACTAATGATCTTAGCCAGACACACTCTCGGCTTGCTTCATGGAGTGCTAGAATTTCAGAATGGTTGGAGGATGTAGCTACTAAAGTTTGTTTAGTAGAGCGCCAAGAAAAAGCTGCATTATTGTTCAAAAATACATAACCTGTTTGTGAGCGACCCTTATAAGGGTCGGACATATAACCTGAATCTGTATAACCAACTAAATGGGAATGATTAGATAAATCAGATGAATAAAACAAACCCATATCAATGGTCCCACGAAGGTATCTAAAAATGTGTTTTATTCCAGTCCAATGCCTATAGGTGGGTGCAGAACTAAATCTTGCAAGCAGATTCACAGAAAATGCAATGTCTGGTCTTGTACTTTGAGCCAAGTACAATAGTGCACCAATAGCACTCATGTATGGTACTTCAGGACCAAGGATTTCTTCATTTTCTTCTTTTGGTCGATATGGATCTTTCTTGACATCTAGGGACCTGACGACCATGGGTGTACTTAGTGAATGAAATTTGTCCATATTAAAGCGCTTCAACATCTTTTCAGTATAGCTTGATTGATGAACTAATATTCCACTAGTACTTTTCTCGAGCTGCAGGCCGAGACAAATTTTGTTTCTCCAAGGTCCTTCATTTCAAACTCTTTCTTTAAATATCTAGCAGTTTTTTCAAGCACTTCTGGAGACCCAATTAGATTTATATCATCCACATAAACTGCGACTATGGCAAATCCATTTTCAAATTTCTTAATGAAGACACATGGACAAATGGGATTATTTTCATACCCTTCCTTAGACAGATATTCACTAAGATGGTTGTACCACATTCTTTCGGATTGTTTCAAACCGTACAATGCACGTCTTAGTTTGATCGAATACGTACTTCTTGGTTTTGCTTCAGGCAAAGCCAATCCTTCAGGGATCTTCATGTAAATATCTGTGTCTAAGTCCCCATATAGGTATGCAGTTACTACATCCATGAGTCTCATGTCTAGTTTTTCAGAAACTGCGAGGCTTATTAAATATCTGAATGTGATTGCATCCATAACTGGGGAGTATGTTTCTTCATAATCAATCCCAGGTTTCTGCAGGAAACCTTGTGCTACAAGACGTGCCTTGTATCTTGCAATATCATTTTTCTCATTTCTTTTTCTCACAAACACCCATTTAAAACCTACCGGGTTTACATTCTTCGGTGTTTGTGCTATAGGTCCAAATACACCACGTTTTTCAAGAGATTCCAATTCTGCTTGAATTGCTTCTTTCCATTTTGGCCAATCATTTCTTTGTCGACATTCATTTATACTACGCGGTTCGGTATCATCATTTTCATCATTGCCCTTGGATATTTCAGTAGCTACTGCATAAGTAAAGATGTCATCGATGACTAACTTCTTTCGCTCCCACATTTCTCCTGAAAATATATGGAATATTGAGATCTCACTATTATCAGGTACCTGAGTCATAGTCTCTTCAAGGACTAGTGCCTTGTCTAAGGCATTATCTTTCGCAGAGATTTCAGGGAAAGTGGGCTTTTGATACATAACCTCTTCTAGAGTGTTATGAACATCTTCTTCGGGAGCCATATTAGGACATGATTTTTCATTCACTCTCCGCTTCCGGGGAGCTGAATCTTTGGAACCTATAGGTCTACCACGCTTCTGGCGTGCAACAGATTCATTTGTTGCTGTATTCGAAGTTCGTCCTACAGGGACACTAATTCGAGCAGGTGCATTCATAGCTGGCACATGTGACTTTGTCACCTTAGCTGCATCATTGAATGAATCAGGTAATTGGTTTGCAATTTCCTGTAAATGCAATATTCTCCTTACCTCATAATCACATTGAGAAGTTCTTGGATCTAGATAAGACAAAGTGGAAGTAGTCCATGATAATTCACGCCGTTCTTCAGGAACAAATTGTTTGCTATTAATTTCATTTTCTCCCCCTAACGGCGGGAATACTGTCTCATCAAATTGGCAATCTGCAAACCTGGCAGTAAATACATCACATGTTAATGGTTCTAGAAAACGAATAATAGAAGGTGAGTTAAAACCAACATAAATTCCCAACCGCCGTTGGGGACCCATCTTAGTACGTTTTGGGGGTGGTATAGGAACATGTACTGCACAACCAAATTTTCGCAAGTGTGAAATGTTAGGCTGACGACCTGTCACAAGTTGGGCAGGTGAAAATTGATTATAAGAAGTGGGTCTAAGTTTAAGTAACATTTCAGCATGCAAGATAGCATGTCCCCATGCACTAACAGGAAGTCTAGATTGCATAAGCAAAGGTCTTGCAACAAGTTGAAGGCGTTTAATTAGGGATTCTGCTAAACCATTTTGTGTGTGTACATGCGGGACAGGATGTTCAACATCAATTCCTATGGATGAACAATAGTCATCAAAAACTTGAGAGGTAAATTCAGCTGCATTGTCGAGTCGAATAGACTTAATTGGTTGGTCCGGAAAGTGTGCCTTAAGTTTGATAATTTGACCAAGTAATCTGGCAAAGGCAAGATTACGTGTAGAGAGTAGGCATACATGTGACCATCTAGTGGAAGCATCTAATAAGACCATGTAATATCTAAATGGGCCACTAGCAGGGTGAATTGGACCACAAATGTCGCCTTGTATCCTTTGTAAGAAGGATGGTGACTCAAAAGCAATTTTAAGAAATGAAGGTCTAGTAATAAGTTTTCCTTGTGAGCAAGGAATGCAAAGGTGTCCACTAGGCAAAATCAAATGTTGGTTTACTAGAGTATGCCCATTTGAGTTATCCACTATCTTCTTTAAGATTGTAGATCCAGGATGACCCAAACGATCATGCCAAAGAATTAAATTACTTGGGTCTTTGAGCTTCTGGCTCCCTTTAAGCTTTTGGCTCATAATGGCATGTGATTCAACAATCGCAATTGTTGTGTAATATAATCCCAATGAGAAAATAGAGAATTTTTCTAATGTAAGCTTCTGGCTTCCAACATAAGAAATTATGCATAAAAATTCTTTGTTACCTTCATTTTTAGTTTCAATATGATACCCATTCATGCGTATATCTTTAAAACTTAGCAAGTTTCTTCGGGAACTACTTGAATATAATGCATTTTGAATAAATAGGTGAGTACCATTTGGTAACAAAATATGGGCTCATCCGGAGCCTTCAATAATTTGTGCAGATCCAGCTATAGTGGACACATTTTGTTTGCTAAGTTCTAGTGTAGAGAAGAACTTTTGACATTTAAGTATGGTGTGGGTTGTCCCACTATAGACCAGGCATATATCATCCTCGCATTTTTGCATCCCAAGATCCATACCTTGAAAAAAAAAGTAAAGAAAAAAAAATATTTAACTAAGCAATGAACTATATTAAATATTATTCTACGCATAATTATTCAAATATTCCAAACAAAATTCATCTCATGCAAATAAGCAAAATAAAAATAATCTAACTAAAGAAATTATCCAGCTAGCTAGACTGAGGCTGGTGGATCTCCTAACATTATATTGAATGCCTCATTAGTGACAGGCTCTCCATCTTCATCTTGAAAAAAATCTGAACAATCCAAGTGGGTGTTGCCAATTGTGTATCCAGATGGGATATCACTATTTTCCCATTCTTCCAATAAGTTTGTCTCTGCGGTTCTAATAGATGCTTGGTACTGCTCCACCTCCTGCTTGGACGCACGACAATTGCGTGACCAATGTCCACTTTTTCCACATCTGTAACAAACATCATTGGGTGCATTTGTATTATTAGATGTGCTCTTAGTACCTTTGGCAGGAGTTGCAGACCATTTCTTGTGGTTCTTGAAATTAACATTCTTTTGTGGACCAAAATTATTATAGCCACCTCTCTTAGAATGATTATTATGACCACCTCTTCTGGGGTTACCACCTCTTCCAAAGTTAATATTTCTACCACGTCCCCTGCCTCGGCCTCTTTGGTAGGCAAAGTTTGCATTTGCTTCAGGAAATGCCACGGCTCCAGTTGGTCTAGCATTATGATTTTTCATTAGAACCTTACTATTTTCCTCTGCAACAAGGAGACAAGTTACTAATTCTGAATACTTGGCAAAGTTACGCTCTCGATATTGCTGCTGCAGGAGCACATTCGAGGCATGGAAGGTTGAGAGTGTCTTTTCGATCATTTGAGCATCTGTCACTTTTTCACCACATAATTTAAGACGAGAAACAATATTGAATAATGTGGAGTTATATTCTGAAACCGTCTTAAAATCTTGATACCTCAAGTTCAAAAACTCGCTATATGCATTGGGAAGTATGACCATCTTCTGGTGGTTATACCTGTCTTTCAGGGACCTCCATAGACTCAAGGGATCTTCCTTAGTTAAGTATTCATTCTTGAGGTCATCATGAATATGGTGACGCAAGAAAATAAGTGCAAATGCTTTCTCTTCAAGAGACATTTTATTTCCTTCTTCAATAGCATCACCCAACTTTTTAGACTGCAAGTGAAGTTTGGCATCAAGCTGCCAAGACAAATAGTTCCCTCCATTGACAGCAAGAGCATTAAATTCAAGTTTTGTAAGACTCGACATCTGAAGGGAGAAAAATAAATAAATGAATAAACAGTTAAAGAAGATATACAATTTGGGCATGATAAAAATTATAATACTTCAGGATTTCAGATAATATCATGTGAAACTTCCAGTTTCGATTAACCCTTTTATTTGAATAATAAAACATAAATAAAAAAATAACTTCCAATAACTGGAATAATAGAACTTCAAGTTCTAAAACATATATCACAGATCGTTAGGTTTGGATTATTATGTTCATATGGAACTTCAGGTTCCAAAATATACATCACAGATCTTCAGGTCTGGACGATTATTTAATAAGGAACTTCATGTTCTCATATATATCACAGATCTTCAAGTCTGGATTGTTATTTTATCGAGAACTTCAGGTTCTCATATATATATATATATATATTATTTCATATCTTGAGCAATAGAATTTACATAAAGAAGGTAGTAAATCACTATAATATTCAACTATTAAAATAAATTATAACAAAAATCTACACTAATTATTGACACCAAGTCCAAAAATCAGCCAAGTAAGCAAGATATATGATGTGGAGGAAAGGATAGAAAAAAAAAAAAAGATAAAAAAATTATGAACAAATAAAACCAAGTGTTCTTTCATCAAATGATGGCAAATCATACATAAAAGTCAACAAGTATGACTCGAAAGTCAATTTTGTTTTGGTTTGATGCCATAAGTTTGCATCAGGTAACATACATATAGGATATATACACGTATGATATTATATCAACAGTAAGTTATTCAAGCCGTATAGGAAGGTCGTGGCTTCAAATTTTTTTTTCTTCAAAAAAAATCATGGCTGTTGGGTTCAAAAAAAAAACAGAGAAAAAAAATATGATGTGAATTTGTGGTTTGAGAAACAGGCAGTATTATAGAAATCCGTATGCCTTACGTGATTTCTTATTATAAAGAAAGAAAAAAAAAAAAACCAACCTTCTTTTCAATACCTAGGGTTTTGAGAGGCTATCGTGCAAATAACGTGTTATAATACAGAGAGAATAAGAAAATGCAGAAAAGTAATACTAGAATCAAGCAAGCTATTTTCATTGATATGCTCCCTATTTATAGGGTAAGGTAGGGGTGTGTAGATAAATATTACTTTATTATTAGATCCCTAACCTAATACAAAATGTGGACAGCCACACATAAATATGTAATATTTACAACATAAATCATTTTCTAAGTTCATAGGATTATTCATTTTAGTAAATTCAAGAGATCTAAATTTTGGTA
Source organism: Hydrangea macrophylla (assembly GCA_033977485.1). NCBI lineage: Eukaryota > Viridiplantae > Streptophyta > Magnoliopsida > Cornales > Hydrangeaceae > Hydrangea > Hydrangea macrophylla. The sequence continues at coordinate 82,693,507 of CM066991.1, read as the reverse complement.
AATCCTGAACGTTCTCTTCTAGTGATCAGTCAAAATGAAGAACAAAAATGAGACTTTCAACGAATTAATACGCTTTTCAAAAAATAAGAGTAATTTTATAAAACCCTCAAAAATAAAAGAATGGCATAAAAGCTCACTTGAGTCATTAGTCTCTACTACAGTCCTTCAAGACACCTAAGCTATGCTTACTAATCCATTTTAGCTATGTACAAGGTTGTCACGACGTGCTCAAAGTTGTTTAAAGATTAAAAGGCTTAAAATATACTTTAACTAAGATAGCACTATTGTGTATCACATACTAGTAACATACAGAAAATAGCACTATTGCATCATAACTACTTACATTAACTAAGAGAGAAATACAAGAACCATTAAAAATTTTGAAATTTTTGTAATTTTGATTTACCGAGTTATGTTGCTAAGCAGGTGTATTGACATTAAAGTATAAAAAGAAAGAAACGAGGCATGCAATGACTCACTCCCCCCCAACTAAAACTAAATATTATCCTCAATGTTCTAAACTAAACACATGGACATATGTAAAGTAAAGCGAGAGAAGGAAGGATGTTACCTCGAGGCATTAATATCAAATTTTTTATTTATTTATTTTTTAGTTACCTGCAAAATTATTAGTAGCAATAAGGAAAAAAAGAGAATATAATAGAACTATTCAATAAATAAATTCGGTTAATCAAGATTTTTATCATACAGTAATAGCCGAAATTTTTGAGTATCTTCCCAGTGAAATAATTTAACAATGAGAAAACTTTTGAGATCCTCATAAAAATGCAACTCCCCCCCCCCCCCCCCCAACTAATGGCAAGCTCAAGGTCAGAGGAGATGATGCAAAACCTATGGCTGCCAAATTTGTTGGGGACAGTTATAAGAGATATACCACACTTTTTAGAAATTATACTCAAGGAAAGATCTTTGGTGTTGGTATTTTCTATAACAGGCTCTATTTTTTTATTATCAAAAATAGGCGGAGGCCATGGTTCAATAAAAGGGGTAGGGTCTAAGTAATATTCTAATGAAGCTTTACTACCCACCTCTTGTTCTAGAACAGAATCTATGCAGATGTGGTCATAGGAATTGGATTTCTGTTCTATGTACATTGATTTGGACTGGACTTGGATGAAGCTATCTATTTGGGCCTCAATATCATTATTACTCAAGAAGGTCAAGTAGTCTAGAAGATTTCTAGCTTCTTGTTGAAATTTAAGATCATCAAATGTGGACCCAAAAGTTTCTAAGTCCTCTATCAAAGAATTTTGAAGAATGTAATTTTGTGAAATACATGTGCTTGAATCCTTACCATTCTCTTCCACAACACATTCTATTTCTTCAATATTAGGGTACACATGACTTTCACACTCGGGATGAGAGCTTTGATTAATAGAGAGAATAGGTGATGGGCAACTTGGTGACACCACCTCTTCGGCCGAAACAGGTGAGGGTTCATGAATATCACATGAATCTAAATCGAATTTAGAATTTTCAATAACGTTCCCCCTAGGATCACTAACAAAGGTAGGGGTAGAGTCAACAGGGGACTCATCATTTCCTAATTGCGTTCAGTCACCTAAACTCTCATTATCTGTAAAAAAAAACCTCATTCTCATCCGTGTAACTCTCCTCACTATATATGTCATCTATTGAGGTTCTCTAGACAAAGGAATTGTGTAACTTTATCCAGGCAGTGAAGGAGTTGATGTCTGAGGTTGTATATTGAGGAGAAGATGATTTTACAACTTCATGCTCAATGGTTTGGTTTTGGAGTTCTTGTTGGGTTATGACTTTCTCGAGTGAGTTGTTAACATCATTCGTTATAAACCTATCATTGTCCTCTAATTCCATTCCATTATTAGTGTCTTGAATTTTAGGTTGTAGTGTTCAAGGACTGGTATAGTCTTCTAAAGGTTGGCTAGCATATGCTTGTTGATATCTAGTTTCGAATTTATCTAGTGCACTATCTAGCCTTTTCATTTCACTAAGCAGCAATTTTAACATACCATTATCCTCAACTTGGTTATTTTCCTCATTATTACTATACGAAGTTTCGCCCCATTGTGTTTGGTAGTAATTCCCATCCCATTGTGTTTGTGGACAAGACCCGCCAAAGGAAAAGTCTTGGTGCTTTTGGTAATCGTGGGAGCTACTACTATATGCTACATTATCATTTTGGTAATATCTTCTTTGCGATTGATAGAACCCTCCATGTCGAGGTTCTTGTTGCGTTTGATAATATGAGGGACTACAACTATCATTTTCACATTGTGGTGGTTGGTAGCACTCGGGTTGATAATGCGCGTCATAAGTGGGTGCTTGCCAACTTGGGGAATAACTATTTTGATTTTCAAGTGTGTACCTATTATTGGTGCTTGTTTTGTTTGGAGGGTAATATGGATAAGACATGTTTATCCAAAAATTTTAAACAATAAAATTTTCTTATTTTTTATTTTTTAATCTTGTGAGAGAAAAAGTCCAGAAGTTTTTATTTTTTTTTTTATTTTTTTTTTTTACTAAGTAAGAAAAATTGGAGATAACTTAGTAAAATTCTAGCCTAGTTGCCTTCCCCGGCAACGGCGCCAAAAACTTGACACGACTAAAAAGTTGTGTGCTCTTGTGCAACATCCAAGTGTAGGTGATCGTGCAAGTAATACTGGATAAGTCCAAGTCGATCTCATAGGGAAGGAATAGGGAGAATGTCTACTAAGTTATAACCTGAAGAAAAAGAAAATAAGAATGAATGATTGGAGGTGGACTAACAAATCCTAATTAATTAAATTAAACTAAATAATAAACTAAAACTTATAGAAACATAACTAATGAAATAAATAAATTAAAGGTGTTGAAAATACGAGAATCCACATTAATCCTAACCATATACCATGCATACTCATTAATGTTCTATGGAGTGCATTCCTCTTCAGTATTCCGTATTTTTTTAAAGAAATAGAATCAATAGCCCTTTCAAGACCGGGACTACATCATCACAGTTGATTTAAAATACTTAGAAGACGGTTTAAAACAATGGTTATTACTTACACTCTAAATGGTGTTAGCAGTCAAAGTGGTTTTCAAAAGTCATTGAAGAAAATAGCCTTAAGGCTTTAAGTTCTAAAAACTGTTGTGACAAACTGAGCTTATAGGGACAATTTGATGACAGATTTCTAAAACAGAAAGTCGTGGAATACTTAAAACAATCATCTCAGGAATCAACATGTTCGATCGATCGAAGCGCTCTCGATCGATCGGACAGCGTCATCCTTCAATCGATCGAAATGTCTTCGATCGCTTGACTATGGCTCTGGTTCGATTGATCGAAATACCTTCGATCGATCGAGCCCAAGTTTTCTAAAGATTGCATGGCAGAGGTTGGGAATCAATGATTCATCACATATTTCCCAACGTCTAAACTACGGAAACATAATAAATCTAATGCAGAAATAACAAAACCTAGCAATCATTAACATCTGAAGTAACAAACAATCAAATAAAGAAAAAGGAGAAGTAAAACCTAAAATAATCTAAATTAAACTTGTAAATAACTTGAAATAAAGTTGAATCTTCAATAATCTTCAATAAATCAATGGAAAAGAGAAAAAATAACATGAATCTAACCTAACCTACTCCTAATCTGACCCTAAAACTACCCTAAACTGCTGTTTCCTGCGTTCTGGAGCGTCCTCCATTCGTCTGGCGTCAAAACGACTTATATATAGGGTTCCTGCAGAGTTTACGCAATTTTGGATGAAAATAAAGTTCGGTCAATCGAGCTTAGTTCGATCGATCGAAGGTTCGATCGATTCAACTCTGCTCAAGGGCTTGAACTCCTCTGATTTTGGCAGCTGTGCGCACCGATGGGAGAATGGCCATAACTTTTCACTCAGACCTCGGATTGACCTCCCGTTTTTGGCCATGCGACCGTAGCTCAAAGATCTACATTTTATATCTCTGGGAAAATCTTCAAAATCTGAAGTCTTCATTGTCAAAATTGGCATTTACTCAGCTTCTTCTGTTGTTCTCTTCACCATAATCACTTCATTGATTTACATTCTAATACCTATAAAACAACGCATAAACATATGTTTTAGCATTAACACAATAAAAAGAACATTGTTATTAGAATGCACCTAAATGTAGGGACTTTGGAGATAAAAGTATGCATAAAAGATCATGTAATACACTATAAATATGCACTTTTTACCTCGAATCACACCCCCAACTAGCTCGTTGCTAGTCCCTAGCAATGAAGCGAACTACAACAATGTTTATTTAAACTCTAAGAATTGAAAATGAAATAAATTAAAAATCCTAAATCACTTTCGCAGGAATCGCGATTGCATTTAGCGTATGCAACAAGCCTTTAAACCCCTAGGTTTCCCCTAGTGGACGAGTGTTGTCTCGTGAGGGTTTGCAGTGAATCTACCCACAAAATTCATATTTATGGTAATGGTTCTAGTTTAAATGTTTTCAATAAAATTTTCCTCTCATTTAGCAATGTTGTTAAGCTCAACAATATTATTAAACTCTCTAGTATGTCATAGCCATGCAACACACACATTATAGTTAATCTACTATCAAAGTCATTAAAATGTTCCATACCTATTAATCTTCAAGTGTGTGTGTGAATGGACAACCAAAATACAAAACTTTAATTTCAAAGCTCGCATAACCTAAGACGCTATCAAGATGTTCATTTTGACTCAACTCTCACCGGGATTACACTCTAAAGATGAAATCACTCCGAATTGGGTGTAATAATTATCACTCATGATATGGAAGCTATAAAGAGTAAATGTGAATGGAATCTAATGCTTCTTATATCTAAATAGAAAAACGGAAATGTTATAGCATAAAGTCCCATGAAAGGATACTTTTCACTAGAAGAGCGAGATACCGCGGAGAACTCTCTCTTTACCTTAACTTCTAATCCAATCAACTTAAAATCATCAAGACTTTGAAAGAAAGGTGTTTGGTTAAGAAGAAAGATGCTTGCGATTTTCAATTGGGTCCAAAGATGTGATTGAAATGTCTACTACAACTTTTCAAACTTCCCTTACATCTCCAATCTCTCTCTTCTTTTTCTCTTTTTTATTTATTTTTCACACTCTTCTTTTTATTATTATTTTTTTTTTCTTTTGTAACAATCATTGGCACTTTTTTATCTTTTCATGTTTATTTTTTCTTATTCTTTTTTTTTTTCTCTTTTTTATTTCTTTTTTTTCATCATTTTTTTTTTTGCCAACTTTCCCTTATTCAGAGAACCAAACTTCTTGTCAAGATAACACACCACAATCACTCCTAAATAAAGAACTGAGGCTTGAACTCCTAATTTGGAGTTAGGTATAGACTTTAGGATTATGAAGACGAGGAAAATATGGTAAGGCTCAAAGAGTGAAATAAAGGAATATTATAGAGGTAAACCAAAGCTGTATTATTCATGTATGGTCAAAAGATGGCCTAAATTATCTTCTAAGTTCATAGGATTATTCATTTTAGTAAATTCAAGAGCTCTAAATTTTGGTAAATCCTTGATCGGGAGAGAACAAATCCTATTTATATACCTTAATTTACGTTTGTTAGTACCTTTTTATCCTGTTTTTGTATATTTTTACTTCGTTTTCCATTTTCTGACAGGTTTTGGAAGAAATCAAGTAAACCAAGTTAAATGGGGTGAAAAAGCAGAGCAAAAGAAGCAAGAAACAGCCCTTTGCGCGCGCGGCCCGCTCGCGCGAAATCCCAGAAATCGCTCCCGCGATCCGCTCGCGCGACTTCCCAATATCGCACTCGCGCGGCCTGCGCGCGCAACATATGTAAAAATGGAACTTGCGTATTTCACTCTACTGATGATTCCTACGTGAAGGAAACTGCCTAATTACGTCCAGATTGCAAAATATAGCAGTTTTAGTGCGTTTCGAGTTAGGAAAGCTTCCAAAACTTGTTGTAAATCTATATATACCCTATTTTACTTCAAATTAAGGGTTGCCAATTATTATACACACAATATTCAACCATACTTTCAGCCATTGAAGGGAGGAAAGCAAGGAGAAGAAGAAGAAGACCAAGGACTTCCATGGCCTCCTCCATCAACTACTTGCCATCTACCACTTCTATGGACAACTAAACTCAAGATCTAGGGTTTCAATGAAACCCTAGCCAAGTAATAGGGTGTATTTTATGTTTTTATTTTAGTTTTATTATGTATGGATGACAGTTACATGTTTCGAGGATTTTTATAAATAAATCGTACTTTTATTGATTAAATCATTACTTTCAAAGTTTATTCTTGTCTTAGATCTATTTTGAATGTAGTGTGCTCAATGATCTATGCTTGCTGTGCTTGTTTAGATTATGTACATGTAATGGTGCTATAGTGAATTGTGCTATCAAGTATCCGAATAGTCCATGCCTAGATTAGACGGATTATACCACAACCCTAGTTTAGTGTGGGATAATTCGTGCTAACCGAAGATGGATTATGTTGGTGTTTGAACCATAGTTATTTTCTTGACGGAGGAATTGGGCTTGTAGCTACAATTCCCTATTATCATCCAACTTAATAAGCTAAAGTAATTCGTAAATACCCTTATTATGAAGCTAGTGGTGGATTTGCAATCCTAGGTTCCCTAAACATATTTATAAAAACAATTTTTAATTGCTTTCATAATCTAGATTTACTTTAATTGTTATTAGTTTAATTAAAATCAACTCAAAATCCGCTTTTCTTAATTAATTAGACTTAGGTTTTAAAATTAAAGCACTGTAATATTTCAATCCTGTGGGTTCGACCTTTGCTTTCACTACTACAAATCTTTAGAAAAGTAAAGTACACTTTTTATATCTTGATATTGACAACATCAATCCTGAACGTTCTCTTCTAGTGATCAGTCAAAATGAAGAACAAAAATGACACTTTCAACGAATTAATACGCTTTTCAAAAAGTAAGAGTAATTTTATAAAACCCTCAAAAATAAAAGAATGGCACAAAAGCTCACTTGGGTTATTAGTCTCCACTACAGTCCTTCAAGACATATAAGCTATGCTTACTAATCCATTTTAGCTATGTACAAGGTTGTCACAACGTGCTCAAAGTTGTTTAAAGATAAAAGGCATAAAATATACTATAACTCAGTAAACAAACTACCATTGTGTATCACATACTAGTAACATACAGAAAATAGCACTAATGCATCATAACTAACTACATTAACTAAGAGAGAAATATAAGAACCATTAAAAATTTTAAAATTTTTGCAATTTTGATTTACTGAGTTATGTCGCTAAGCAGGTGTATTGACATTAAAGTATAAAAAGAAAGAAACTAGGCATGCCATGACTCACTCCCCCCAACTAAAACTAAATACTGTCCTCAACGTTCTAAACTAAGCACATGGACATATGTAAAGTAAAGCGAGAGAATGAATGTTACCTCGAGACATTAATATCCAATTTTGTATTTATTTATTTTTAGTTACATGCAAAATTATTAGTAGCAATAAGGAAAAATAGAGAATATAATATAACTACTCAATAAATAAATTCGGTTAATCAAGATTTTTATCATACAGTAACAACCGAAATTTTTGAGGATCTTCCCAGTGAAATAATTTAACAATCAGAAGACTTTTGAGATCCTCATAAAAAAACTCCCCCCAAATAATGTCAGGCTCAAGGTCAGAGGAGATGATGCAAAACCTATGGCTGCCAAATTTGTTGGGGACAGTTATAAGAGATATACCACACTTTTTAGGAATTATACTCAAGAAAAGATCTTTGGTGTTGGCATTTTCCCTCTATTTTTTTATTATCAAAAACAGGCGGAGGCCATGGTTCAATAAAAGGGGTAGGGTCTAAGTTTCTAATGAAGCTTTACTACCCTCCTCTTGTTCTAGAACAGAATCTATGGAGATGTGATCATAGGAATTGGATTTCTATTCTATGTACATTGATTTGGACTGGACTTGGATGAAGCTATCTATTTGGGCCTCAATATCATTATTACTCAAGAAGGTCAAGCAGTCTAAAAGATTTCTAGCTTCTTGTTAAAGTTTAAGATCATCAAATGTGGGCCTAAAAGTTTCTAAGTACTCTCTCAAAGAATTTTGAAAAATAAAATTTTGTGAAATACATGTGCTTGAATCCTTACCATTCTCTTCCACAACACATTCTATTTGTTCAATATTAGGATACACATGACTTTCACACTCGGGATGAGAGCTTTGATTAATAGAGAGAATAGGTGATGGGCAACTTGGTGACACCACCTCTTCGGCCGAAAGAGGTGAGGGTTCATGAATATCACATGAATCTAAATCGAATTTAGAATTTTCAATAACGTTCCCCCTAGGGTCACTAACAAAGGTAGGGGTAGAGTCAACAGGGGACTCATCATTTCATAATTGCGTGTAGTCACCTAAACTCTCATTATCTGTAAAAACCTCATTCTCATCCGTGTAACTCTCTTCACTATATATGTCATCTATTGAGGTTCTCTAGACAAAGCAATTGTGCAACTTTATCCAAGCAGTGAAGGAGTTGATGTCTGGGGTTGTATATTGAGGAGAAGTGATTCTACAACTTCATGCTCAATGGTTTGGTTTTGGAGTTCTTGTTGGGTTATGACTTTCTCGAGTGCGTTGTTAACATCATTCAGTATAAACCTATCATTGTCCTCCAATTCCATTCCATTATTAGTGTCTTGAATTTTAGGTTGTAGTGTTGAAGGACTGTTATAGTCTTCTAACAGTTGGCTAGCATATGCTTGTTGATATTTAGTTTCTAATTTATCTAGTGCACTATCTAGCCTTTTCATTTCACTAAGCAGCAATTTTAACATACCATTATCCTCAACTTGGTTATTCGCCCCATTGTGTTTGGTAGTAATTCCCATCCTATTGTGTTTGGGGACAAGACCCGCCAAAGGGAAAGTCTTGGTGCATTTGGTAATCGTGGGAGCTACTACTATATCCTACATTATCATTTTGGTTATATCCCCATTGCGATTGATAGAACTCTCCATGTCGAAGTTCTTGTTGCGTTTGATAATATGAGGGACTACAACTATCATTTTCACATTGTGGTGGTTGGTAGCACTCCGGTTGATAATGCGCGTCATAAGTGGGTGCTTGCCAACTTGGGGAATAACTATTTTGATTTTCAAGTGTGTTCCTATTATTGGTGCATGTGTTGTATGGAGGGTAATATGGATAAGACAGGTTTATCTAAAATTTTTAAACAATAAGAATTTTTTATTTTTTATTTTTTTTATCATGTGAGAGAAAAAGTCCAGAAGTTTTTATTTTTTTTTTAATTTTTTTTTTTTACTAAGTAAGAAAAATTGGAGATAACTTAGTAAAATTCTAGCCTAGTTGCCTTCCCCGGCAACGGCGCCAAAAACTTGACACGACTAAAAAGTTGTGCGCTCTTGTGCAACACCCAAGTGTAGGTGATCGTGCAAGTAATACTGGATAAGTCCAAGTCGATCCCACAGGGAAGGAATAGGTAGAATGTCTACTAAGTTATAACCTGAAGAAAAAGAAAATAAGAATGAATGATTGGAAGTGTACTAACAAATCCTAATTAATTAAATTAAACTCAATAATTAACTAAAACTTATAGAAACATAACTAATGAAATAAATAAATTAAATGTGTTGGAAATACAAGAATCCACAATAATCCTAACTATCGACCAGCATACTCATTAATGTTCTATGGAGTTCATTTCTCTTCAGTATTCCGTATTTTTCTAAAGATATAGAATCAATAGCCCTTTCATGACCGGGACTACATCATCACAGTTGATTTAAAATACTTAGAAGACGGTTTAAAACAATGGTTATTACTTACACTCTAAATGGTGTTAGCATTCAAAGTAGTTTTCAAAAGTCATTGAAGAAAATAGCCTTAAGGCTTTAAGTTCTAAAAACTGTTGTGACAAACTGAGCTTATAGGGACAATTTGATGACAGATTTCTAAAACAGAAAGTCATGGAATACTTAAAAGAATCATCTTAGGAATCAACATGTTCGATCAATCGAAGCGCTCTCGATCGATCGGACAGCGTCATCCTTCAATCGATCGAAATGTCTTCGATTGCTTGATTATGGCTCTGGTTCGATCGATCGAAATACTTTCGATCGATCGAGCCCAGGTTTTCTAAAGATTGCAGGGCAGAGGTTGTGAATCAATGATTCATCACATATTCCCAACGTCTAAACTACAGAAACATAATAAATCTAATGCAGAAATAACAAAACATAGCAATCATTAACATCTAAAGTAACAAACAATCGAATAAAGAAAAAGGAGAAGAAAAACCTGAAATAATCTAAATTAAACTTGTAAGTAACTTGAAATAAAGTTGAATCTTCAATAATCTTCAATAAATCAATGGAAAAGAGAAAAAATAACATGAATCTAACCTAGCCTACTCCTAATCTAACCCTAAAACTACCCTAAACTGCTGTTTTCTGCGTTCTGGAGCGTCCTCCCTTCGTCTGGCGTCAAAACGACTTATATATAGGGTTCCTGCAGAGTTTACGCAACTTTTGGATGAAAATAAAGTTCGATCGATCGAGCTTAGTTCGATCGATTGAAGGTTCGATCGATTGAACTCTGCTCAAGGGCTTGAACTCCTCTGATTTTGACAGCTCTTCGCACTGATTGGAGAATGGCCATAACTTTTCACTCGGACCTCTGATTGACCTCCCGTTTACGGCCACGCGACCGTTACCCAAAGATCTACATTTTATATCTCTGGGAAAATCTTCCAAATCTGAAGTCTTCATTGTCAAAATTGGCATTTTTTCAGCTGCTTCTGTTGTTCTCTTCACCAGAATCACTTTTCCTTAGCTTCACTTCATTGATTTATATTCTAATACCTATAAAACAACGCATAAATATATGTTTTAGAATTAACACAATAAAAAGAACATTGTTATTAGAATGCACCTAAATGTAGGGACTTTAGGGATAAAAGTATGCATAAAAGATCATGTAATACACTATAAATATGCACTTTTCACCTCGAATCAGGAAGACTTGTGAAATCTTCACCGGCCATAAAAGTTTAAAAAATCTATTTACTCAGAAAGATCTTAATATGAGACAAAGAGGGTGGTTGGAGCTTATGAAAGACTATGACTTAAAGATTCAATATCACCCTAGGAAGGCGAATGTGGTCGTCGATGCCTTAACCCAGAAGTCATCTGTAATACCCGTAAAATTCCGTTAATAATAAATAGGTCCCCGTATTTTTTTTGTTCGTATTAAATCCCAGTGTTTTAGGTCCTTAATTTCAGAAACCCGAATAAACACATGTGCGTATTTAACTATTAAGTTCTTAGACTGCGTATTGCGAACCCGGACTGACTTGCACGTTAGCCCGTAGAATCTGTATCTAAATCGGACTGCATAGCACGTACATCTAGAGGCGGCTCAACCATACCATAAATAGAAGATAAGAATCTATCCTAAAATGGAAAGTGTACTAATACCCTACAATTATCCATTGTGTATAGGCTTTTACACAAACCACCCCCTTAAACCCCCGGATTTCCCCCTCATCCTACCAACTGCCGGCTTCACTATCCCTCCTCCCAATGTATACCCTCTAAATCAGTCACACTCTCACCATCACTCCCATCTTATCCCACAAGATACACAATCTGCAATTACAGATGTGTATGTACCACACTTGTGTATATAAAGAGGGTATAACCGAGACTTAGAGAGAGAGCAGGAGAATTATCCACCACACACACAGAGAGAGAGAGAGAGAGAGAGAGAGAGAGAGAGAACCGCCGGAGGTGGAAGGAAGGAGAACCGAGGCTTCCTCAGGTAAAACCTCCACCCCGTGATTATTGTTATACACTCACACCCCCTCACACTCACGCACAGACCCTATACATGCGCCCAAACAGAACCTAAGCTCTCTGAAAACCCAAAATCACCATTAAAGCTCCCTTACCGGAGTTCATTTTTCCCAAACACCACCATGGCCTTTAAAAATTAGACCATACAGACCCTATAGGTCCCAGATAGACCCCCTAATCTCGGTTTTTGAAGAAAACAACGTTTGGCCGGCCATGCACTGGATTATCCTTTTCAAACCGAAAAACGATAATCCTCTGGTAGGAGCCCTAAACGAATGAACCTTGACCCTAGCTTACAGTATGTTGAAGAGGGCCCCATTCCGGTCTTTTTGGCGTTGACCTCGACAATTTTCATGGAGGAACGAGAGAGATACAAAGCTTGAAAGTTTTCCGGCTAAAAACGAACGTCGCCAGCGGCGGATTGACTCGCCGGAGAAGAAACAAAACCCTAGCGCATGAATTGGTGGTACCCTAGGCTTAACCAGTTGTACAGACCCGTTTCCATTCGGGTTATATCGTTTTAATTCTATCGGGTCAGGTTCATTTAAAATAACCCAAAGGTCATTAAACCAAACGACGTCGTTTGGCGTCGGATCCGACCAGATTTGGTTGGGTCTGGTTCGGGCTAACAAATCGGATTAGTATGAGAGTTAATCTGGGTTCGGGTTTGGGTATACGGGTTGGACAGTTTAGTTAATAAAAGGAAGACCCGATTCGGATTTGGGTTGACCCGCGAGTTTTGGCCCTGGACTCTGTTGAGTCTATATTTGGGTAACCCAATGGATCGGGTTAGATCCGGGTTTGACCCTCGGGCTTTACTTATAATTATAATTAATTGTTTTTTTATTACTAATTATTCTACTAATCTTAATTAAGGTTTATTAGTCTGTTTTATATGGCTAATTATCCTGTTTAACTTAATTAGTGTTATAATAATATGTTTTAGTAATAATTAGTATATAATAATTTAGATTAGTGTATAACTATATTATTTATAATATAGTTTGTATTAATTAATATATATGGATAATTATAAATGATTTTAAATTGTTTAAAAATCTAATCATGGTTTTAATAATACTATAAATTATATTTTAGTAAATTATTATATTATTTTTGATAATATTCTTATATTATGAATTATTATAATTACTTAAATTTATTATTTATTGGTTTAAATAATAAGTAAATGTTTTAAGTTAAAATAATTAGGTAATAAATACCTAATGATCCCTTTTCAAGTATAGGAAAATTATATTAAATTCTCCTAAGGTCTAGTACCTCTATATTGTAAATTATTATTTACAAGACCCTAGATTTAATATTCTAATAATTATTAATTGCGTATAAAGTATCCGTTTGGTTGTATTTTAATTATTTAAAATACCAAACGAGCCCCGAAAATTACGAGAAAAATACCCCTAGTCTATTTTAAGGCGTAGTATTTAATAAAAATATTTATAAGGTCAAATATCTCCCTAAATCATATTTTATAATTATGGGATCCCGCAGTCTATTATTAGACGTTTTAAACTTCAGAAATTCATAATAAATAAACCGTAGCCCAGAAAAATACGCAGTCAGTTCCCAGAGTCTTAGATTTATGTCTAGAACATTCCCTTAAAGTTTGGTGATCTTTCGACACAGTCAAAAATACAGCTTATCTTTAGGGCCCGAACTGGTATAGAAAACCCAGCCTTTTATGCGACAGACTCCGATTTGAGTCTAGTCAATGGCGTTGGACTCAGAATGATGTCTGGATCATCATGTTGAGGTTTAGGAACCCACCCGGCACAATTACCATTATGCCCTGATTTTAGTAAACTTATTAATCAATGTTCTATGTAATCTTAATGCTTTGTAGGCACCGCTACGCTTGTTTTTACGCAACCGCTTAGAGGTGAGTTATCCTAACTCACTTGGTATATTATAGAATTATTCTTTGATCATATATGTATGCCCAGTACGTTCTGTGTGGATGATACTGATATGTATTAGTTATGTGAATGTGATAGTGATGCTTATATAATGAATGCATGTTAGCTAACTATACTCCATGCTTAGTTAATAATCGCTTATATGCTTGTTTATCATGATTTCTGTTTCTACAGTCACATGAACATTCATATGAACATAGTCGAGTCTTAATGTCAATGTTGACATCTGCATGGTTAGTCACGGAGACTAACCCAGTCATATCAATTTATACATTGTATGGACCGCGGTGGTCCGAGTGGTACAGTCAAGTAAATGGGAACAACAATGAAACTGCTATAGGGCCCTGCTAGGCGACGATAGCCAGAGTTTCCATTGAAATCATTGAAGTTATGCATGAATTGATGATTGATACGCTTTAGGGCCCTGCTAGGCGACGATAGCAATGTATCCATCAGAATACAATAGTTACCTTTCAAATGCTATAGGGCCCTGCTAGGCGACGATAGTGCTGTAACTATTCTATTCTCTAGGCAAGGTCACGAGGACCTAAGAGTCCAATGATTACTCTCTTTTAAAAACCAAAACTGCTATAGGGCCCTGCTAGGCGACGATAGCAACGTAATTATTCTACTCTGAGCTAACGGCATTACACTGGTAATGTAACAAGTCACATGAGTTGGTTGTGGTGTCCATGGTTGAGTTAAAGTCGAATAAATTGATAATGCATTGTGTCATCATTTTACCATGTCATATGCTGATTGAATGTTGGTTCAAGATATTGTCATATTTGTATATCCTTAAATGTATTAGGAGTGATCGGTTAAGACGATTTCACTTAGCTTCAAAAGCTAACGGCTCCTTCCCTGCCCTGGACTTTTTACGTCTAGGTTATAATGAGGAAAACTATCAAGATAACAATGAAGATGAATATCACTATCCTCATAATGAGAATTATCAGGAAGGTGATCCTGAGGCAGACTATCAGGAAGAGCTTGATAACGAAGGCTATGGGTTTGCCAGTTAGAAAGAGGACCCTGGCCTACTTCTGCATTAAGACTTCTCTTATGTTTTAATTATCTTTTGGTTGATATAATATTTAAGTGGGGTAAATCGCCCAGACTTATCTTTTGTGGTTTTCATTTGGAACTTCTGTAATAGCCTAAGTAGTAAAACACTCTAAGTTCCCCCATGAATACCATTAGACGCTTTTGCAAATTTCTTACTCTGATATATATATATATATTTTTTGTTAGTATATTTCATGGATAGGTCAGCCTTATGTAACTCGCCATTCCCTACAGGTCCAGAAAGGAAATTTTAAATTTTTCCTATTTTTGGCTACTCCGGGGCGTGACATCATCGAAAACTTAGCTTATACCTTGACAGGACAAGAAAAGTTGGTAAAAGAATTTGTCCAATTAAAACATGAACTGAATCCAAGAATTGAAGGTGGTTTAATGGCTGCAATTGTGGCACAGTCGAGTCTAATTGGTGAATCAAAGTCTATCTAGCTTCTAGATCAAGATTTCAAGAAAATTGTGGATGAATTACCTAAGGGTGGGATGCCAGAATTTAATTTCCAAGATCGTGTTTTGAAGTACATCAACCGCTTATGTGTTCCTAAAGTTGGAGCCCTCAGAGACAAAGTTATGGAAGAAGCTCATAATACTAGATATTCAGTACATCTACGAAGTACCAAAATGTATAGAGACCTACGAGATATTTATTGGTGGAGTGGTATGAAGCAAGAAGTTGCATAATTAGTTTCTAAGTGTATGACTTATCAAAAAGTGAAGATGCAGTATCCAAGACCCGAAGGAGAACTACAATCTCTAGAGATACTAGGTTGAAGTGGGAACATATTACAAAGGACTATGTATCGGGTTTACCAAAGTCTTTAAAATCAAATAATAGTATCTAGGTTATTGTAGACCAGTTGACTAAGTTAGCCCATTTTTTACCAATCAAAACCAAGAATCTCTCAAAGCTTGGAGAGATTTATATTAAAGAGATTGTTAGACTCCATGGGGCACCAGTGTCAATAGTATTGGACTGTGACACTCGATTTGTGTTGAGATTTTGGGAGAGCTTACAGAGTGCTATGAGGACTGCTTTATTTTAGTACCGCGTTTCATCCCTAGACCGGTGGTCAATTTGAGAGGGTGATTCAGATTTTGAAAGACATGTTGAGGGTATATGTTATGGACTTCAAAGTCGATTGGGAGACTCATTTGCCATTAATAGAGTTTTCCTAGAACAATAGTTTTCAAACTAGTATTGGAATGGCACCTTATAAGGCATTGTACAAAAGAAAGTGTAGATCGCCAGTTTATTGGACAGAAGTTGGTGTAAAATAGTTTTTGGGACCGGAGATAGTCCGAACCACTACCGACAAGATCCGATTGATAAAACAGCGGTTGCAAACAGCTCAAAGTCATTACAAAAGTTATGCAAATATGGGTAGAAGACCATTGGAGTTCGAGGCAGGTGACTATGTATTTTTGAAAGTATCGCCTTCAAAAGGCATGCACATTTTGGTAAGCGAGGCAAGCTCAGTCCAAGATATGTTGGACCTTATTCAATTTCGAATCAAGTTGGACCATTAGCGAATCGGTTAGAATTGCCACAAGAGTAGGCAAATGTTTATAATGTGTTCCATATGTCGATGCTTCGTCGTTGTGTGTCAGATTTGAAACATATCATCATTCTAGAACTGTTAGAGATTTGGGAAGATATGACCTATGTAGAACATCCCGTGCAAATCCTTGACAGAAAGGATAAGGTGTTGAGAACCAAAGTGATTCCTCTTGTGATGGTTCAATGGCGTAGCCATTCATTTGAAGAAGCAACTTAGGAGTAGGAGGATGAAATTCGAGCAAAGTAGCTACACTTGTTCGATACTTGAGGTAAGAGTAAGTTTAGGGACCAAACTTCCTGTTAGGGAGGGAGAAATGTAACACTTGTACCCGAGAAAAGGTTTGATTACCATTCAAATATGCATTAATTAATATAATTAGTGTATATGATGGATTAAGGGGAGTCTTAGGACTCGACCGTAGAAAGTGTTCAGTAAAGGACACAGTTTGAAAAGTCCCTTGTTAGTTGGGACGGGTTACGAAGTAGGACCCAGTGAAGGGCTCGGATAATAAAATCTGCATTTACATGATTAGATGCATTTTATATGAAAAAATGAGCATATGTGTAAGATGCTTTCATATTATATATTGGTACATGTGTTAGCTTTTGGTACCAGCTTGGTGTTGGGATTGTGCCCTCAAACCATTACTTTATGTATGAGACATTGACATTTTAATATATGGATATCAGCTTTACATTTTATCGTGTATTTTATTTTCATGAGATGATTGTTAATCCTTAAGTATCATAGTAAGTAATTCATGTGTGTATGAGATACATACAACTGAGATACGAATTACTATTTCCAAAAGAGCTACCTAGTATGTTGATTGAGCAAGAAGTAGAGTTTGGTATTGATGTTATGCTAGGAACTTAACTGATTTCACAAGCACCGTATTGAATGGCACTAGTTGAGTTGAAAGAGTTGAAGACTCGGTTACAAGATTTGCTAGACAAGGGTTTTATTCGGCCTAGTGCATCTCAGTGGAGTGTACCGGTATTATTTGTAAAGAAGAAAGATGGAACAATGCGGATGTGCATCGATTATCATGAAATCAATAAAGTGACGACCAAGACCAAATATCTATTGCCATGTATTGATGATCTATTCGATCAACTTCAAGGGGCTCAGATATTCTCAAAGATTGACTTAAGGTCAGGCTACCATCAATTGAAAGTTAAGGAAGGGGATGTGGAAAAGACCACCTTTAGAACCCGCTATGAACACTATGAATTCTTAGTGATGCCATTCGGGGTACTAATGCACCAGCAGCCTTTATGGATTTAATGAACCGTGTATTCAAATCATATTTAGATGAGTTTGTGATAGTATTTATTAATGACATTATAATCTATTCTAAGTGTCCGGAGGAACATGAACAACTCTTGAGGTTAGTTTTGCAGAGACTTTGAGAGAAACAGTTATTTGGGAAGTTAAATAAAAGTGAATTTTGGTTGACAAGTATTACTTTCTTGGGACATGTGATCTCCAAAGAGGGTATTTCTATAGACCCACAGAAGATAGAAGCCATGATGAACTGGACAAGACCAACAAATGTGTAAGAGATTCGAAGTTTCTTGGGGTTAGTTGGATATTATAGAATGTTTATCAAAGACTTTTCTAGAATTACAACTCTGATGACACGATTGATGAGAAAATATGTTCCATTTGAGTGGAACAAAGAATGTAAAGATTGTTTTCTAGCATTGAAGGAAAAGTTGACAACAGCACCGATACTGCAATTTTGACAATTACTGGGAATTTTAAAATCTATAGTGATGCTTCTTATCAAGACTTAGGACGTGTTTTGACACAAGATAACAGGGTGATAGCTTATGCCTCGAGATAATTCAGACCTCACAAAAAGAACTATCTGACTCACAACTTGGACTTAGCAGCGGTAGTATTTGCTTTGAAGATTTAGAGGCATTACCTATACGGGGGAGACTTGTGAAATCTTCACTGGCCATAAAAGTTTGAAATATCTATTTACTCAAAAAGATCTTAATATGAGACAAAGAATGTGGTTGGAGCTTATGAAAGACTATGACTTAAAGACTCAATATCACCTTCGGAAGGCGAATGTGGTCGACGATGCCTTAAGCTGGAAGTCATCATAAAACTTAGCTTATACCTTAAAGGGATAGGAAAAGTTGGTAAAATAATTTGAACAATTAAAATTTGAACTGATTCCAAGATTTGAAGGTGGTTTAATGGCTGCAACTGTGGCACAGCCGAGTCAAATTGGTGAACCAAAGTCTACCCAGCTTCTAGATCTATATTTCAAGAAGATTATGGATGAATTACCTAAGGGTGGGAGGCTAGAATTTAGTTTCTAAGATCGTGTTTTGAAGTACATCAACCGCATATATTTTCCTAAAGTTGGAGTCCTAAGAGATAAAGTTATGGAAAAAGCTCATAATACTAGATATTCAGTGCATCCGAACAGCACCAAAATGTATAGAGACGTACAGGATATTTATTGGTGGAGTGGTATGAAGCTAGAAGTCGCATAATTTGTTGCTAAGTGTATGACTTGTCAAAAAGTAAAGAACGAACATCCAAGACCCAGAGGTGAACTACAATCTCTAGAGATACTAGAGTATAAGTAGGAACATATTATAATGGACTTTGTATCGGGTTTTTCAAAGTCTTTAAAATCAATAATAGTATCTGAGTTATTGTAGACCGGTTGACTAAGTTAGCTCATTTCTTACCAATCAATAATAGTATCTGAGTTACAATAGTATCTGAGTTATAGTATTGGACCGTGACACTTGATTTTTGTCAAGATTTTGGGATAACTTACAGAGTGCTATGGGAACAGCTTTATTTTAGTATCGCGTTTCATCCCCAAACCAATGGTCAATCCGAGAGGGTGATTCAAATTTTGGAAGACATGTTGAGGGTATATGTTATGGACTTCAAAGCCGATTGGGAGACTCAATTTTCCGTTAATAGAGTTTTCGTAGAACAATAGTTTCCAAACTAGTATTGGAATGGCGCCTTATAAGGCATTGTATAGAAGAAAGTGTAGATCGCCAGTTTGTTGGACAGAAGTTGGTGAAAAATAGCTTTTGGGACTGGAGATAGTCCAAACCACTACTGACAAGATCCGATTGATAAAACAGCGGTTGTAAACGGCCCAAAGTCATTACAAAAGTTATGCGAATACGGGTAGAAGACCGTTGGAGTTCGAGGTAGGTAACTATGTATTTTTAAAAGTATCACCTTCAAAAGGCATAGCATGTTTTGGTAAGCAAGGCAAGCTTAGTCCAAGATATGTTGGACCTAATTTGATTTTGAATCGAGTTGGACCATTAGCTTATTAGTTGCAATTTCCACAAGAGTTGGCAAATGTTCACAATGTGTTCCATGTGTCGATACTTCACCGTTGTGTATCAGATTTGAAACATATCATCATTCTAGAACCGTTAGAGATTCAGGAAGATGTGACCTATGTAGAACATCCCATGCAAATCCTTGACACAAAGGATAAAATATGAGCTAAGTACCCGCACTTGTTTGATACTTGAGGTAAGAGCCCCAAACTTCCTGTTAGGGAGGGAGAAATGTAACGCCTGTACCCAAGAAAAGGTTTGATTACCATTTAAATATGCATTAATTAATATAATTAGTGTGTATGATGGATTAAGGAGAGGCTTAGGGCTCGCCCGTGGAAAGTGTTCAGTAAAGGACACAGTTGGAAAAGTCCTTATTAGTTGGGACATGTTATAAAGTGAGACCCAGTGAAGGGCTTGGATAATAAATCTAAATTTACATGATTAGATGCTATATACATGAATAAATGAGCATATGTTTAAGATTCTTTAATGTTATATATTGATATATGTGTTAGCTTTTGGTACCAGCTTGGGGTTGGGATTGTGCCCTCAAACCATTACTTTATGTATGAGACATTGACATTTTAATATATGGATATCAGCTTTACATTTTATCGTGTATTTTATTTTCATGAGATGATTGTTAATCCTTAAGTATCATAGTAAGTAATTCGTGTTTGTATGAGATACATACAACTGAGATACAAATTCCATTTGTATGAGATACATACAACTGAGATACAAATTACCATTCTTTGATACTTAGAATTTGTCACAGTGGAAGATGAGACTGGATACCTCATCAGGTCTACACTGTAGCATACTAACTACCATTGGATGGAGGGATGAATCTCAATCACTAGAGTGTAACTCTTAGTTAACATGCTAGTGCTTATAGTGCATTGACGGACCTGAGTTTCCTATTAAAACTTAAGGCTGTCAACAGTCGATAGGAACTCATAACTTGTATAAGGTATGTGTTCTCAATCTTGAGACGATTATGAACACAGACTATGGATATGACTGCTTTGACTTACCAATCAGTGAGGTCTGTAAAAGATCAACACCTGGGTATCTTGGGTATGTCATGTTTATAGGGTTGTGAACATATATTGTCAAGGTAGAATCTACCCTCTGATCAAGAGTAAGCATTCCATTGAGAATTTTACCAAGTTGATTACTGAGAACTGTAGTCTTGTTAATAAGTAGTTAACAACATGTTTTGGTAATCATGGGTGGTGAATGGGACTCAAGGATTACAAGATGTAATCATCATTCAGTTTGACAGTAACAGTTTATCCGACTACCTGAATATGATTATGAATGCTGACGGTAGAGGGACATTAGTACACCATACAAGTCTAGTTATCACTTCGAATATATTCTTCTGTGTTGGAGTGCAGTTATTGTTTTATAGTGCAGTAAATGTTAACTAACCAGTCGGTTAATCGCTGATCAAAGAGTTTGGTCATGGGAATTAACAACTGGGTCTGAGCCAACAATTAAGAACCAAGGAGGTCCCACTCTTAGCTCCGCTAGGATGTTTGGAAAGGCACAAAAGGATTTTGTCATGGTGGGTTCGATCGATCGAAGAGTCTCAATCGTTTGAAGTCTTGGCAAGTTCGATCAATCAAGGGTTCGATCGATCAAAGTCACTTCGATCGATTGAACGTAAGGTAGGTTATGGGAATCTATAAATAGGGAAGTTGTGTCCAGAAATAAAAGTTCGTCATTATATTATACCAAAAGTTGCAGAACTATTTTAGGGCTTCCCAAACCTTCTTTATCCTCTCTATCAGGGTTTCCACCAACCTTAGTCTCTCCGAGAGCATCCATAGGAGTCATAAGAGTGAAGACCATCTAGTAGAGGCTGCTGGAAGTCAGAGATTTCAGAATTGGGTTGAAGACCGTGAGGTATAATTCTTGTCCCTTCTCTTTTACTCATCTATAGAGTTAACGAGTAGTAGATCTGGGCTACCAATAAGTTTTTGTGACTTAATCTTTCTGTTGCGCGATTAAAATAATTTTAAACCTATTTTCCTTCAATTGGTATCCGAGCCTCGCTTGTTTGGATCTATAGATGCATTTTGGAACACTAGTTTTGATTTGCATGTTGTTTTTACAACTGTTTTCAAAACTGCATCATCACAAATCTGTTTTTACAATGTTTACGCAGCAGAATACAAATCTGTGATTGCATTGATGATTGATTCAATCGATCGATCGAAGGAGTCTCGATCGATCGGACCTCTCAGTTCTCAAGCGATCGAACAGTGTTCGAGCGATCGAGACTGGTTCTCTGTCCAGGTAGTCTGTTCACAGTTTTAAAGGTTTTTAAAATATATGCTTTAATTTTGATTATTCTATAATTTTTTTCAAATCATTCTGTGAAATTGAAACTTCAATCGGTTGAACATAGTTCAATCGATCAAAGGTTCGATCGATCGAACCTCTGTCGATGGATCGAAGTGTGACAGAGAATTGAGATGATGTTTTAAGTACTAATTCAGTACGTAAAGAGTTTATGTACTGTGTGAATAAATTAGGAGTTCCAACAGTTACATATATTTGTTATATATGCGTCGATGTGCGTACGACTAACCCTTTTGCAGCAAGATAAGTCCACTATCTCCCATGGCACCAAATCCTAAGATTGGTGTATGTTGTATTAATTTTGGTTTGGTTTTGAGGCATATGTAAAGGGCACTGCGACTTCAATCCTACGAAAAGGAAAGTCGTACCGGTTTTCCTAGCCTTTTATTTCATAGTATTCCCTATTTTGAAATAAATTGTAAGCTTCAAAATAAGCATAGGTCCAATGTAATAGAATTAGGAAGCCCATAAAGATGGAGCAAGAAGCCATTGTCCATGAAGATGGAGTCAGAGGCGATCAAACCAAGAAGGAGGTTCTATGGAGATAGAGCCATGGGAGATAGAGGCATTATTGAATGTCTTTATTTTCATTTTAGTTTTTTGTTTTATGTGCTTGGTTTGTAATTGGCATTTAATTATATTGTTACTATTTGCATGCACGTAAAACAAGTTTTCTAAAATAAAATTCAAATACCATTCCTACACATTAGTAAACATTGGATGTTTATGGGTAATGTGTAGAAACAATTTTTCCTCTAAAACGCAAAATCCTTATTTATTAAATCTAGTGGGAGAGGGTCTAATTATAACACCCACGATCTTCCATTAATGGTTCACTGCAAGATGAGTAGTGCATTCTATGTCACCTAGCCAGGGATGATCATTCCATACGGATAGGTTCAGTCAGACATGTTAGAGGGTGACCACCACACAGAGGCACTGCTTGAGGCGGTTGTGATTGGATCCTAGTTAATGGTACACACTAGCTAAGCTATGAATAAGGGATCCCACACGGGACGTTATACAGAAACTTAGAGATCAAATAGGTTCAGGATTCATAACTTGTTTTGCAAGAGTTACATAACGGGCAAGTCTTGATTAATCAAAAGATCGAGTATTGACCTCCACGAGGAGGCTTTACTCTTTCGTTTTGATATTCCGGTGACTTTGTTTTAAAATAAGAGTTTTACGGATTCTTTTATTTCAAACTGTCAAATTCTGATATACATATTTATTTTGTCTTTTGATTTTTTTAGTAAATCATAATGTATGGATCTGCATTTAGTCCACTTGCCCGCATACTCACTCAAATCAAGTTAATTAGAAACAATTACACAGAATGGAAATGAAACCTTGACATCATTTTAACTGTGGAGGATTACATATATGTCCTTACCACCCCATGCCCTAAAGAACCCACTGCAAATGCTTCGACTAGTGCTAGACGCGAGTTCGATAAATGAAAGAAATCGAATGGAATGGCTCGTTGCTACATTGCTTCTATGGCTGATGTGTTGCAACAACAATTCCAATCGAATGATTCTGCCAGTGTCATTATCAAATCCCTAAAAGAAATGTTCAGGCCTGCTAGACAGATTGCCATGCAGAAGATAATGAGTGCGAAGATGTCAGAAGGGACTCCAGTCAAACAACATATTTTAAAAATGATTGGTTATTTGAACGAACTGGAGACCTTGGGAGCCAAGATCGACGCAGAGACCCAAGTTGATATAATCCTCAATTCATTGTCGCCTTTATTCACTCAATTTAATCTTAATTATAATATGAATAAAATGGATTTCTCAATGAGTGAATTTTTATGAGTTCTTTACTGGCAGCGGAAGGGGTGATCAAACCTGGGGGCAACGTTCTGAATGTTGAGAAAAGCTATTCCTCTTCCCGATCTGCGCCAAAAGGTAAGAAAAGGAAGAAGAAGGCTGGCACTGGTGGTCTGAGTGTTGGACCGGTCCCTAAGATTGCAAAATTTAAGGGAAAAGGTAAGGGCAAAGGGAAGGTGGGTGGCCAAGGCAAAGGAAAGTGTCTCCAATGCAGTGAGAAGAGCCACTGGAAGAGGAACTATCCAGAATTTTTAGCTGTAAGTGTTCAAGGTAATATAGGATCACATGTGATTGAAGTAAGTTTATAACGGATACTTCAAACACTTGGTGCATTGATTCTGGTGAGACTAACCATATCTGTAATTCATTGCAGGGGTTCAGATTAACCAGGAGGTACAGTGATGGGGAGATCATACTTACTCTAGGTTCTAGCGCAACTGTATCTACGGTTGCTATAGGAGTAGTAGTTTTATAATTTGAAGACAATAAAAGTTTGGTTTTATCAGATGTACTTTACGTCCCTTTAATGAGACGTAATTTAATTTTAATTTTTAATTTATCGAATAATGGTTATTCTTTTTATTTTGGAACTGAGGTTGTGATCAAAAGAAATGGCTCTTTTGTATGTTCTCGTGTCAAATCAAGTGGTTTGTATGTGATTATTCCTAATATTTCTAAAGACTCTTGTATAGAACTTAATAACTCAGTGGTAACTGTACCATCTAAAACAAAGGAACCTTCCACTAATCCAACAAGGCTTTGGCATATGAGGCTTGACCATATCAATCTAAATAGGATTGGCAAACTAGTCAAACAAGGGGTCTTAGGCAATTTGGTTCTCGAACCAATAGAAGTCTGCGAGTCTGGTTTAGAAGGTAAGATGACTAAAAGGCCCTTTCCTGCAAAGGGCAATAGGACCAATGCATAGTTGGAATTAGTTCATACTGATGTATATGGACCAATAAATATTAGAGCACGGGGTGGTTATGAGTATTTCATCACATTTACTGATTACTATTCTAGGTATGGATATGTGTACCTAATGAACCACAAGCCTGAAGCCTTTGAAAAGTTCAAAGAGTTTAGGGCTGAAGTGGAGAAGCAATGGGGCACACACATCAAGGCCATTCGATCTGATTGAGGTGGCGAGTACCTCTCTAATGAGTTTATCACCTTGTACAGAATGTGATTCTGTCATAGTTAACTGCACCTGGTATGCCTCAGTAGAACGGTATAGCGGAGAGAAGGAATCGGACTCTTTTAGACATGACTAGGTCGATAATGAGTTATTCTGAGTTCTATTATTACTTTGGGGTTATCCTTTGGAAACCGCTACATACATACTAAATCTAGTACCAAGCAAATCTGTTAGCAAGCCTTCTTTGCAACATCTCCGGATATGGGGGTGTCCGGCACATGTGCTGAAAGGAAAGATGAGCAAGTTGGATTCTAGATCAGAAGTATGTTACTTTGTGGGGTATCTAAAAGGTACTTATGGATGGTATTTTTATGATCCAAGAGAACAGAAAGTGTTTGTTAGTACAAATGCTATTTTCTTGGGGAAGAGTATATCATGAACCATAAACCTAAGGGAAGGATAGATCTTAGAGAGATAGAAGGAGAGCCCTCAGTCCTTTTCGCAGTTGATAATAATGTAAGACAAGAAAATACCACTTCTTTACCCATCTCCGCACCGGTACCTCGTCTTAGTGGGAGGATTATCAGCCAGCCTGATAGATACATGTTCTTAGGAGAATTTTTTGAAGCTGTCTCCATAGAATCTGAATCTGAATCTGATCCTACCACATATGAAGAGGCAATGGCTGATGTTGATTCAGCTCATTCGATTAAAGCTATGAAGGCTGAATTGGAATCTATGGATTCCAATCATGTCTGGGATCTTGTAGAACTTCCAGCCAATATTAAACCCATTGTTTGTAAGTGGGTTTATAAGAGGAAAAGAGGATCTGATGGAAAGGTTGAAACCTTTAAGGCAAGGCTTGTAGCGAAAGGTTATATACTCAGAGGGAGGGCACTGACTATGAGGAAAGCTTCTCGCCAGTAGCCACGCTCAAGTCCATCAGAATACTCTTATCCATTGTTGCATGCCTAGATTATGAGATCTGGCAGATGGACGTCAAGACTACATTCTTGAATGGCAATCTTGAGGAGGACATCTATATGCAGCAACTAAAAGGGTTCATAGCTGGTGGAAAGTTAACTTGGTATGCAAGTTGCAAAAGTTCATTTATGGGCTTAAGCAAGCATCCAGGAGTTGGAACTTACGTTTTGACCGAGCAGTCAAGTCGTTCGATTTCATACAGAATTTGGATGAGCCTTGCGTATACAAGAAGTGTGAAGGAAAAGTGGTGGCTTTTCTTGTTCTTTACGTTGATGATATTCTACTCATTGGGAGTGATGTAGCAGCATTTCAACTGTTAAGGTTTGGCTAGCTAGTACTTTAGATATGAAAGATCTAGGAGAGGCGAGCTATATTCTTGGGATTAAGCTCTTTCGAGATCATAAGAGAAAGATAATGGGATTATCTCAAGCTGGTTATATTGATAAGGTGCTAACTAGGTTTTCAATGGATAATTCGAAGAAAGGTTTATTACCTTTCAGGCATGGTTTAGTGTTCTCCAAGGACCAGTGTCCAAAGAGACAAGAGGAGAGGAATCGCATGGTAGGAGTTCTCAATGCTTCGGCAGTAGGAAGTCTCATATATGCGATGTTATGCACTAGACTAGATATCTGCTTTGCTGATGGCATGGTTAGCAGGTATCAATCAAATCTAGGTCCAGAGCACTAGACAACTGTTAAGCACATTCTTAAGTACTTGAGAAGAGCTAAAGATTACATGCTTATATATGGCGATAGTGAGTTAATTCCAGTGGGATACACTGACTTGGACTTTATGTCAGATAAAGATTTGAGAAAGTCGACATTCGAACATCTCTTTACATTGGGAGGTGGTGCTATTAGTTGGAGGAGCATTAAGTAGAAATGCATTACAGACACAACTATAGAAGCCGAGTATATGGCTGTATGTGAAGCCGCAAAGGAAACTATTTGGCTCAAGAAGTTCTTTATGGTGCTCGAGGTGGTACCAGTGTCACTGTCATCTATTACGTTATATTGTGATAATAGTGGGGCAGTGGCTCAGTCCAAGGAGTCAAGGAACCACGAAAAGGGAAAGCACGTAGAGTGGAAATATCATCTAATTTGAGATATTGTTCAACATGGAGATGTGACTGTCACCAAGATTGCCACCGCTGACAATCTTGTGGATCGGTTTACAAAGGCCTTGCCATAGAAGGTCTTTGATCGTCATCTAGATAGTCTAGGTCTTAGATGTAGTCCTGAATGGTTATGAGTGCAAGTGGGAATTTGTTGGGATTGTGCCCTCAAACCATTACTTTATGTATAAGACATTGACATTTTAATATATGGATATCAGATTTACATTTCATCATGTATGTTTCACTCATGAGATGATTGTTAATCCTTAAGTATCATAGTAAGGTATTCATGTGTGTATGAGATACATGCAACTGAGATATGAATTACTATTCTTTGATAATTAGAATATGTTATAGTGGAAGATGAGACTAGATACCTCATCAGGTCTACACTGTAGCATATTAACTACCATTGGATGGAGTGATGAATCATAATCACTAAAGTGTAACTCTTAGTTAACATGCTAGTGCTTATAGTGCATTGGCGAACCTGAACTTTCCTATTGACACTTAAGGCTGTCAACAGTTAATAGGAACTCATAACTTGTATATGGTACGTGTTCTAAATATTGAGACGATTATGAACACAAACTATGGATATGACTGATTTGGCTTACCAATCATTGAGGTTTGTAAAAGATCAACACCTGGGTATCTTGGGTATGGAATGTTTATAGGGTTGTGAACATATATTGTCAAGGTAGAATCTACCCTCTAATAAAGAGTAAGCATTCCCTTGAAAATGTCACCAAGTTGATTACTGAGAACTGTAGTCTTGTTGATAAGAAGTTATTAACATGTTTGGTAATCATGAGTGGTGAATGGGACTCAAGGAATACAAGATTTAATAATCATTCAGGTTGACAGTGATAGTTTATCCGACTATCCAAATATGATTATGAATGCTGACGGTAGAGGGACATTAGTACACCATACAAGTCGAGTTATCGCTTTGGATATGTTCTTCTGTGTTGGAGTGCAGTTATCGTTTTATAGTGGAGTAAACATTAACTGACCAGTTGGTTAATTCACTGATCAAAGAGTTTGGTCATGGGAATTAACAACTGGGTCTGAGCCAACAATTAAGAACCTAGGAGGTCCCACTCTTAGCTCCGCTAGGATTTTTGGAAAGGCACAAGAAGATTTTGTCATGGCGGGTTCAATCGATCGAAGAGTCTCGATCGATTGAAGTCTTGGCAAGTTCGATCGATCAAACTTGGTTCAATCGATCGAGGGTTTGATCGATCGAAGCCACTTCAATCGATTGAACGTAAGGTCAGTGATGTTGTCAAAATCAAGATATAAAAAGTATGCTTTTATTCATGCTTTACTTTTCTAAGGATTTGTAGTGTGAAAGTAAAGATCGAACCCACAGAGATTGAATACTACGCACTTTAATTTTTAAAACCTAAATTTAGTTAATTAAGAAAAACGGATTTTGGATTTAATTTGAATTAAACTAATAATAATAAAAGTAAATCTAAATTATGAAAGCAATTAAATATTTGTTTTTATAATAAGTTTAAGGAACCTAGGATTGCAAATCCGCCACTAGCTTCATAATAAGGGTATTTACGAATTACTTTAGCTTATTAAGTTGGATGATAATGGGGAATTGTAGCTACAAGCCCAATTCCTCCGTCAAGAAAATAACTATGGCTCAAGCACCAACATAATCCATCTTCGGTTAGCACGAATTATCCCACACTAAACTAGGGTTGTGACATAATCCGTCTAACCTAGGCACGGACTATTCGGATACTTGATAGCATAATTCAATAAAGCACCATTACATGTAAACAATCCATACAAGCACAGCAAATATAGATCATTGAGCACATCATAGTCAAAATAGATCTAAGACAAGAATAAACTTTGAAAGTAATGGTTTAATCAATAAAAGCACGATTTATTTATAAAAATCCTCGGAACATGTAACTGTCATCCATACATAATAAAACAAAAATAAAAACATAAAATACACCCTATTACTTGGCTAGGGTTTCATTGAAACCCTAGATCTTGAGTTTAGTTGTCCATAGAAGTGGTAGATGGCAAGTAGTTGATAGAGGAGGCCATGGAAATCCTTGGCCTTCTTCTTCTTCTCCTTGTTTCCCTCCCTTCAATGGCTGAAAGTATGGTTTTATATTCTGTGTATATTAATTGGAAACCCTTAAATTGAAGTAAAATAGGGTATATATAAATTTACAACAAGTTTTTGGAAGCTTTCCTAACTCGAAACGCACTAAAACTGCTATATTTTGCAATTTGGACGTAATTAGGCAGTTTCTTTCGCGTAGGAATCATCAGTATACTGAAATACGCAAGTTCCATTTTTACACATGTCGCGCGAGCGGGCCGTGCGAGCGCGATATTGGGAAGTCGCGCGAGCGATATTCCGGATTTCGCGCGCGCGAAGGGCTTTTTCTTGCTTCTTTTGCTCTGCTTTTTCACCCCATTCTACTTGGTTTACTTGATTTCTTCCCAAACCTGTTAGAAAATAGAAAACGAAGTAAAAATACAAAAACAGGATAAAAAGGTACTAACAAATGCGCGTTAAGGCGTATAAATAGGATTCGTTCTCTCCCGATCACACCCCCAAACCTACATTTTGCTAGTCCTCGAGCAAAATTAAAATAAAAATTAAAATTACTAACAAAAATACTACTTCTTTTCGCATGGATCACGATTGCATTTAGCATATGCAACAAGCCTTTTAAACCTCCAGGTGTCCCTAGTCGGACGAGTGAAGTCTCGTGAGGGTTCTCGTCAACAAGTCACCCACAACCATCTTTATTAACTTATAAATTTAAAAAGTTTTATTAAAAACGAAATACATAATATTCAATACTCCTTATTATAAAACGATGATTTAAAATAGAATAACAAACATAATGAAACATCCACCTAAGTCATGAAAAACAATCCCAAGCACATGCATCGTATAAATCAATAGAGTTTCTCATAAAATTGCACGTGTGTGATATGGTAGCCAAATGAACACGCGCATGTCATGCACATGAAGTATACTTCGGATAACCATTCAACTATGTCTCGACTACGAATCTCACAATGTTAATTGCACTCTAAAATGAAACACTCAGAAACATGTGTAATTTTTCTAATATATGTGAGTAAAGGAAATATGTTTTCAAAACGAGAAATGCTCACATATGACTGGAAAAAGACGCATGACACGAAAGAACAGTAGTCTCATGGATAGGACGCTAATCAATCAAGAAAAATTAATCGTTACCATGTTTTAATCCCCCTCCCATCGTTTACATATCCAAACCATGTTTCCTAGGATCAAATAGGACTTTTCAAAGGTTATAACGTGGCTCAGGTAGTGAAAAAGGACAGAAAGAATTTGTTAGGTAGTTTTAGAGTGGCACTGTAAGGCATGTTCGATTTTTTTCATTCGTCTCCTTCTACCACATTCATCTTTTCATTCTCTTCTTTTCATTCCTTTCAATTTATTATCCTTCTGTTTCTTTTTCATTTCTTTTTTTTTTTTTCAACCTTATTTTTTTTCTCTATTCTTTTCCTCTTCATTGCTTTTGAAACGAATATTCAATAAATAACAAGGCAACCACCCCAAATATCATCTTATTTTCTTCTTCTTCTCAATCACACATTGCCTTAACACCACTAAAAGTTGATCAATCTTTCAGGGGTGAACTCTAAGTTGGCCAAATTGGAGCAAAAACAGGATAATGGTAATTAAAGAAAGAAATGGCATTTTAACGGCTCAAAGGGGCGAACTAAGGAAATTTTTCATTTATAAGTCAGTAACAAACAAAGAATGCCTAAAATCATGTCCTATGGTTATATGGTTCTTCAATGTTTACAATAGAAGATTATTTAGCATGGTAACAAATATTTTAACTTGACTATCAACCAAAACAAGAATAATGAGCCTAAACAACAAGTTAATGCGCTATTTCCATGAAATTCGACAAACACAAAATATATTTATAACCCTCTATAGAGAAAAGATAGGCTCAAAAGCTCACTGGGTTTAGTCTCCACCTTGTGTTATCTAGAAATCCAAATCATATTATAGTTCACATCAGACATGTATTCAAGCGACCACGTGCAGTGCATAAGTTTATGTGCAAATCTATGATATAAAACTACGATTCGAACGATACATGACCTAAATCATCATATCATGACTTTAGCAACTGTTTAATCACATCTTCTCTTGTTTACCATTCTATAACAATCCGAGTACTATGACAAGAAGTATCACATTTATATTGCAAAAACGTAGGTGACATCGTTTATTTAAGCACAAGTATCGAAAAATTTTGAAAAATTTAGAAAAATTGCAGTATAATGTGCATGCGTGTACATACCCCCAAACCTAAACCTTTCATTGTCCTTAATGAAACAATAAAACAAAAGAAAGGAGAGTACGTAAAGAAGGAACGATAATACCTCGATCTTGACAAGCATAGAACAAGTGAACACAAAGGAATATGGCAATAAAGTTCAATATTGCATGTTACGTTTTGATAAAAGAAAACAAACAAACCAAATAATAAAAGCAGCTAAAAGAATTTTAACTAAGCTAAACGAAACTAAATAAACTATAAGACTGGACAAAACTAGGAAAACAGAAAAATAATAACTATAAAAGAAAATAACACATAACTATAAACAGGAAAACAACAAAAGACTCGATCTAAAAAAACCTAAGAAACAAACAGAAACAGAAAAGTAAAAACTACTCGAACAGGTGGGGGAAAAGGATATAGAAAGCAAACGAAAAAAAATCAGGAAAATGGGACAATCGAGCGAGCGGCCGTCGCGCGCGCGAATCCAAATTTGTTTTTTTTTTTTTTGTAATCAATACCTCGCGCCCGCGAAACCAGGTACGAGGAGAACCTGCGGCATCAAATAAGAAAAAACAAGGAAAAATCACTAAGGCACAAACTCGCGCCAGCAGCCTGCGCGAGCGACGTCTCGCGCAGCACAAACTCGCGCCAGCAGCCTGCGCGAGCGACGTCTCGCGCGCGCGAGATTGGTGTTTTCTCTCGGTTTACTTATTTTATGTATATAAATTAAAAATAACTTTACTCCAACCCCCAAACCTGTCCAGCAACTCAAAAACAGACCAAAACAACCTGAAATCATGCAAAAATAATTAAAACAAACGAATTAAAGCTTGGGTTGCCTCCCAAGAAGCGCTGTCTTTTACGTCTTTAGCTAGACCGTTCTAGCTCAAGATTTTATGGAGGTCGTAACTCAGATTTTGTACCCTTGAGGATATCAGGGAGACTCCGGTGGAAAGCAGAAAGAACATCACTATGAGTCAATTCATTTAACGGTTCATCCTTATTATGCTCACATCGATTTCTCACCTTCCGAGTAAATTCATCGTTAGGGTCTAGGTTATTTAAATCCATCCGCTCATTATTCACTATATTATTCTCCTCACTCATATTCACTTCATTAGTAAGTTCAATATTCTGTATAACCTCACTACCCTCCACACATAGATAATCATCGTCTTTGGGAGGTTGATCGACAGCGTTAAACACGTTTAATTTTAAGTTCAAATTCCCGAATGACACCTTCATCACCCCCGTTCGACAATTGACACGCGCATTAGCGGTGGCTAAGAATGGACAACCAAGAATAACAGGGGTGTGCTTCCTAGCATCTAGGACAGGTTAAGTATCAAGGACCATAAAATCGACGGGATAAAAACATTGATCAACTTTAACTAAGACGTCCTCGACGATTCCTCTAGGTACTTTGACGGAACGATCCGCTAATTGTATGGTAGCGGTCGTAGGCTTAAGTTCACCTAGTCCTAGTTGTTTATAGACGTGATAAGGTAAGAGATTAACACTCGTACCTAAGTCAAGGAGAGCCCTATGAATGATAGTGTCACCTATGACACATGAAATAGTTGGCGTACCAGGATCCTTATACTTTGGAGGTGAGTGTTGAAAAATAGAACTTACTTTTTCCGTGAGGAAGACCCTTTTAGGAATATGACTATGCAGTTTACGTTTTTGAGTGCATAGGTCTTTTAAACATTTAGCATAAGTGGGAATTTGTTTAATAGCATCGAGGAATGGAATATTGATTTTAACTTATTTAAACACCTCGAGTATATCCTCAACCTTTGATCCTTTCTTAGACAAATGTGACGGTCCCTCGTCATTAGGTGGAAAAGGTAACTTTGGAACATAGTTGGTTGGGACCGATTCTTTATCTTTCTTTTTCCTATTCATTTCCTCACCCTCCTTATTCGAGTTATTATTTATATTTTTCTCACTCGTATCCGGAATTTCAACTTCTTCTTCTCTAGTAGTCGTCCTAGTCGAAACAGCGTTCACGCTCTCACTCGACCCCCCATTTTCGTATTGTCCCTTAGGGTTTTGAACAGTTTGCGCAGGCAACTTTCCCTCGTTTCTACGACTCACCGCAGTAGCTATTTGTCCCATTTGGGACTCAAGCTTCGCAATAGATTGTGTATGAGAGTGCACTATTTGTGCTTGTGCTTGGACTTGAGTTTCTATGTTTTTAAGGGATGCCAACACCGTAGCCTCAAAAGCGTTATCCCTTGGAGGGTTAGGATTAGGAGGTGGGTATTGGTATTGACTTTGTTGATATTGGGGTTGATAAGTATTAAAAAAATTGTTCGACATAGAATTATAATTATTCCGTGGGAATTGTTGCATACAATTAACGTGTTGCTCAACAAATTCCAGATATTGAGATGCAGAAGGACATGCAAAGATATTATGTGACGGTTCAGAACATAATGCACATACTTCTGAAGAAGGTGGATTGGACCTAATCCCCATCCTCATAAGTTGGTCAAGTATTCTATTTAATTCTAGTATTTCAATTGATTGACTTGACTCAAACTTTACCTCTCGCTTAGGTCGAAGGTATCCCTCAGAACGTACCGACACAGCCTGGTGCATCGAATTCTTGCTTAACGTTTCAAATATTTTCCAGGCCTCGTCGGCGCTTTTGTATAGGAAGGTATCCACACAAACGGCATCGACGGTATTACGGACTGAGGGAATAAGTCCCTCGTAAAAGACCTGTACTAACTGCCACTTAGGAACTTGATGATGTGGACACGAGCATAATAATTCTTTAAATTTCTCCCATGTGTCATAAAGTGTTTCCCCATCTTGCATCACAAAATTAGTTATAGATTTTCTTATCTGATTAGTTCTTGTGATTGGGAAAAACTTTTGTAAAAATGCGTTATGTAAGGCTTCCCAAGTTTTAATCGTGTTTGGCTCAAGTGATTGAAGCCAATACTTCGCTTTATCTTTTAAAGAGAATGGGAAGAGACGCAGTTTTAAGTCATCATCAGTGAAATTTTAGATTTTTAAAGTAGAGCAAATATCTTGAAAATCCCCTAAGTGCTGATAAGGGTCTTCATTTATACGGCCATGGAAAGATGGAAGTAGCGAGATCGTAGACGACTTTATCTCAAAGTGAGATGCCGTCGCCTTTGGTAATTCGATACCAGCCTGTGGCGTGTAAGTCGTAGGAATAAAATAATCTTTAAGCGGAGGAGGTGGTAGTATATTAGGGTTATTGTTGTTATTTACGTTATTTTCGCCGTCGGCCATTTTAATCGGTTCGATTTTAATCGTTCGAGTTCTCCTTAACCGTTTAAGGGTACTTTGAATTTCGACCTCAAACAACGATGACGGTTTCGGAGTTTGACAGATTCTAAGGGTACGTTCAAGTTCAGGATCGATAGAAAATAATTTAGGTTTACTTGAACGCGTACCAAACATAAACTGAAAAGAAAAGAAATTAAAATAAGGACTGACTCAACAAATACAAAAAATAATCACGCAAATCAGACAATAGGCAAGCACCCAGTACTACTATGATGCATGAATATTATCCTGTAATGCAATAACCGCGTCAAGCCCAGCACCCCGGGTTTCCTAGCTAATGCACGTGAACAATCACTCCTAAACTAATGCAAATAGTGCATCACAGCGCCCTGACTTACAGTGGTTTAAAGCGAGGTTCAAAAGAAGCAATTTATTTTATTTTATTTATATTTTTTCAAGTGCGCTCATTTGGTGTGCTTAGCTAATCCACTCGGAAACGCTAGAATTTCGATGACTCGAGAAACTACAAAATAAAATCAAAAGGTTAGTAACTCGAAACAAAAATGAAAAATAAATAATAAAAAAAACTAATCTAATATTTACGAATTAACTAAACTAAGATTATAAAACTAAAGGTAGTAATGCAATCCCCGGCAACAGCGCCAAAAATTGATGTTGTCAAAATCAAGATATAAAAAGTATGCTTATATTTATGCTTTACTTTTCTAAGGATTTGTAGTGTGAAAATAAAGGTCGATCCCACAGAGATTGAATACTACGCACTTTAATTTTTAAAACCTAAATTTAGTTAATTAAGAAAAATGGATTTTGGATTTAATTTGAATTAAACTAATAACAATAAAAGTAAATCTAAATTATGAAAACAATTAAATGTTTGTTTTTATAATAAGTTTAAGGAACCTAGGATTGCAAATCCACCACTAGCTTCATAATAAGGGTATTTACGAATTACTTTAGCTTATTAAGTTGGATGATAATGGGGAATTGTAGCTACAAGCCCAATTCCTCTGTCAAGAAAATAACTATGGTTCAAGCACCAACATAATCCATCTTCGGTTAGCACGAATTATCCCACACTAAACTAGGGTTATGACATAATCCGTCTAACCTAGACATGGACTATTCGGATACTTGATAGCACAATTCAATAAAGCACCATTACATGTAAACAATCCATACAAGCACAGCAAATATAGATCATTGAGCACATCACAGTCAAAATAGATCTAAGACAAGAATAAACTTTGAAAGTAATGGTTTAATCAATAAAAGCACGATTTATTTATAAAAATCCTCGGAACATGTAACTGTCATCCATACATAATAAAACTAAAATAAAAACATAAAATACACCTTATTACTTGGCTAGGGTTTCATTGAAACCTTAGATCTTGAGTTTAGTTGTCCATAGAAGTGGTAGATGGCAAGTAGTTGATGGAGGAGGCCATGGAAATCCTTGGTCTTCCTCTTCTTCTTCTTGCTTCCCTCCCTTCAATGGCTGAAAGTATGGTTTTATATTCTGTGTATATTAATTGGCAACCCTTAAATTGAAGTAAAATAGGGTATATATAGATTTATAACAAGTTTTTGGAAGCTTTCCTAACTCGAAACGCACTAAAACTGCTATATTTTGCAATCTGGACGTAATTAGGCAGTTTCTTTCGCGTAGGAATCATCAGTATACTGAAATACGCAAGTTCCATTTTTACACATATCGCGCGAACGGGCCGCGCGAGCGCGATATTGGGAAGTCACGCGAGCGATATTCTGAATTTTGCGCGAGCGGTTCGCGCGCGCGAAGGGCTTTTTCTTGCTTCTTTTGCTCTGCTTTTTCACCCCATTCAACTTTGTTTACTTGATTTCTTCCAAAACCTGTCAGAAATAGAAAACGAAGTAAAAATATACAAAAACTGTATAAAAAGGTACTAACAAATGCGTGTTAAGGCGTATAAATAGGATTCGTTCTCTCCCGATCAGTCAGTTCTGGAAATCTATAAATAGGGCAGCTGCGTCAAGAAATAAGAATTCGTCATTTTATTATACCAGAAGCTGTAGAAACTATTTTAGGGCTTCCCAAACCTTTTCTATCCTCTCTATTAGGGTTTCCACCAACCATAGTCTCTCCGAGAGCATCCATAGGAGTCATAAGAGTGAAGACCATCTAGTGGAGGCTACTGGAAGTCAGAGATTTCAGAATTGGGTTCAAGACCATGAGGTATAATTCTCGTCCCTTCTCTTGTACGCATCTATAGAGTTAATGAGTAGTAGATCCGAGCTACCAATTAGTTTTTGTGACTTAATCTTTCCGCTGTGCATTTAAAATAATTTTAAACCTATTTTTCCTTCACTTGGGTACCCATATAGGGGCAGGATTGAAAAGATTCATAATGAGTAGGTGCGATAGCAACTTCGCAAAATAGTTAGGACCATGTTTGGGACCCATACGGGACTTAGACAAACACCCATTTAGATAATTGGGTAGTTAATAGAATATTTGGGGGATCTCATAATAAGAACTAAGAAGTTTGGAGGGTGTAAATGAAAACAGATGAAAACTTGTGACACATCAGTGCATGTGTCAAGAGAGTGGGAGGACTCTCAAAATTAACAAAAGAAATCAGTTTAGAGAAGAGAGGGAGAAGTCGGAGCCGAGAGAGAGAGAGAGAGAGCTCCGTTGTCGTCTTCTTGCCGTTCCGTCACTGCCGTTAGTCTAATTCATGAACCGAAGCCATATTCGGACTCGTGGAGGTGAGACGGTCATTTGCATGTCTGTCTTTTCTATTTTAATCATCAAATTTTAGGGACCCATTTTAACCGATGACACGCGATTTGCCGAAAACATGTAGGATTTACTCCAGAGTGAGAAGTGGGTTGGAATTTAGAGGAATTATGCATTTTTCTAGCTTATTTGGGTAGAAATCGAATAAGGTGAGTTTTCTAGCCAATAGCCTTGATGTGAGACATGTTATATGCTTCAATTACTAGTTACAAAATATAATTCTAGAATTTGGAGTTGAATTCATGTTAAAGTTGAAATTGCATGTTAATTTGGTTGGAGGAATTATCATATTTATGTGGCTATGTGCTTATATGTGTTAAGTGTTCAATGAATAGTTGGGAGTAATGGTTCATTGGGGTGAAATAAGGAAGGAGAAGGAGAACAAACCAGTTTGGAATGGTAGTCCAAGGAATAGAAGTGACTGCGGGTCCATGGGAAAGGTCATCGGATCTGAGTGAACCATTAACCCAATTATTCTGCAATTACGTATGCTTGTGTGCTTTAAATTGTTGCATTATACATGCCCATGTCATTAAAGCACGGTAGTTTATTCACTAAGTGTAATGCTTAAGAAAGTTGTTTTCCTATTTCTTTTGTGGTACATAACAACCACTGCAAGTTCGGACCAGTTTCTGGAGAGGAGATGATGAAAACGTGGAAAGGGACTGGGCTGTCTCTGGTTTTAATGTTCAAAGTTTTGTCGATGTGTAATGATTTTGTCAAGTGAACTAGTGTAATATGTTTATTTGTAGGATCTATAACTTGTAAACTATGTAAGTTATGGTTGAGACTTGTACCGTAGCTATGGGAAATGTTTATGTTTAACTAAGCCATGATGTTATAATGAAGTTTGGAAATGTTTTTGGCTTAAGTTTGTGCTTTAAATTTTGCTTTGGGTTGCTCATTAGAGTGCTGCAGAATGCTCTGCTGCTGCAAACCAGTCAACAAATCGGGCGTATAGTCGATTGGATCATTTTTTCCCATAGGTTGAGCTCTCTATAATTTGCATTTCCAGTCGACTAGACTGAAGTTCAGTCGACTGGGCCTTTTAAAACTCAGTGGACCGGGCCAAGGCAGTCGACCGAACCAAGGGTTCTCAGGAAAGAGCTCTCTGTAATTTGCATTTCCAGTCAATCGGACTCCCGACCAGTCGACTGGATTTTCCAGTTTTAAAATAATATGGGTATTTCCTCATATATCTAACTAACATTTCTTGAAAGCACGTTAATAATTGATGTTTAGGTTGGATAATCCTTTGTTACACGGTCGTAATCTGTGCATGGCAGGATGGGGTATAACACTATCACTCTCTCGAACCCATTTACAAATCTTTTCAGAAATATCTTCAAAGTCTTCCCAATCAAAGCTAGCTAGAAACTCCTCAACTCCATCAACTTCTTCAGAAAATGAGGTATTCGTGCACCCAATTGATTCACACTCATTGTGATTTCCAGGTTCCTATGGAATGTGACTTTGATTGTTATCTACAAATTCATAGGATTGGACAGAATCAACATCCACTTGTGAAATTGAGTACACACAACTTGCGTTATCACTCTCCTCCTTATCTTCCGGGTAATAGGGATGTGAGAAGATCTTGACATTCAATGTCATATTTCCAAACACTATTGTCATTAGCCCATTTCATATTCGGATATTTGCATCGATAGTTGCTAGAAATGGTCTTCCAAAGATGACTGGCATTTGGGCATCACCAGCGGGCACTGGTTCTGTATCCAACACGACGAAGTCCACGGGATAAACAATTTTTTATTTGGACCAAGACACCCTCAATCATTCCACATGGCACTTTGATAGATCTCTCAACAAGTCATAAAGTTACTCGGGTAGGCTTCAACTCACCCAACCCCAACTGGTGATAAACTGAATATGAAAATAGGTTAACGCTTGATCCTAAGTCCAAAAGTGCATAGGGAATTCTTTTGTTTCCCAGAATACATGAAATTGTTGGAGTTCCTGGATCTTTAAACTTTGGGGGCAAATTGCACTTGATGATTGAGCTCACCTGCTCTGCTAAGTATGCTTTCTTTTTCACAGTTTGATTAAGCTTCACAGTGTACAAGTCCTTCAGGTGCTTGGCATATGCAAGGACTTGCTTTATAGCATCCAAGAGAGGAAGATTGATGTTAGCTTGCTTAAGTGTTTCAAGAAACTCCTGACTCTTGGTTCCTTATGGTTTCATCAATCTTTGAGGATAAGGAGCAGGAAAAGGACATTCTAGCTTCTCAATTTTAGCTTTGCTTTCCCTACTCTTTGTTAACCTCTTGATTTCTTTAGCATGCTCTTTCTTGAGATTTTTAATTTCTTTGCTGAACTCTGCCCTCAACTTCTCTATTTTCTTGGAGAGTCCATTATCAATGGGCATTTGCTTTGTTTCTGCCCCGCTTTGCTCTACTGACACCTCATTGTCCTTGTCATGCTCCGGTACAAGAGGTATGTCATCCGTTCCCACAATTCTTCCATTTCTAAGTGTTGTGATGGCCTTGGCTTGCTCAAGATTGTTAAAATCTGGAAAAGAAAGCCCTTTTCCCTTTCGGTCAGGTTGTGGTTGATTGGGGACAATATTATTTTGTTTGGCTCTCATTTCTTCAACTGAGGACTACATCTCTCTTACCACTCGAATCAACTGTTGCATCATCATGTGGTTGAGATCCTCTTGTATCTTCTTGTGCGAGCGCACAAAATCATTAGAGCTTTGTTGTGTAACATGTGAACGTTAAGCTACTTGAAGGGGTTGATGTGAAGGATATTGCATTGGAGGCTAATTTCCAATTTGAGCTGAATGAAAGCATTCACTTTGATTTTGTTGAGGTGGCTGATGAAATTGACTTGATGATGTGCCCGCCTCATTATTGAAGTTAGAATTTTTCCAAGTAGGATCATTTGTGTTAACTTAGGGGTAATTTAGGGGACCCCTATAGTTATTCATCGCATTTACCTCAGTTGGAGCACTCACTTGTTGCACAGGCAAGTAAGGACACACATGTGTTGTATGTCCCATGATACCACAGTTACCACACGGTTCTGGCATTGGTTGCACTGGTTGGTTTACTCCTCGTCTCTCCATGACTTCTATCCTTTGAGCTAACCGTTCATATTTCAAAGCTAGTTCATCCTCTGCTTTTAACTAAAATATGCTTTTCATTGGAGATTTCTTATCTTCCACACTACTCTCCCATTGTGTAGCAGTCTCAGCAAGCCATTCGAAATAATTTTTAGCTTCATCTTCATTCTTGCTAAAAAAATCACGTGCTCATCATTTCAACCAATTTCTTTGATCTTGGAAGGATTCCATCGAGGAAGAAACTGATTAAGTGCCACTTTTTCAAATCTGTAGTGTGGGCATGACTACAAAAGTTCTTTAAAACGTTCCCAGACTTGTGTAAATGTCTCACCCTCATTCTGGAAGAACGTCTTTATTTGTCTCAAAAGATCATTTGTTAGGTGGACAAGAAAGAATTTCTTCAAGAAAGCTATACTCATAGCTTGCCACGTAAGATTGGAATTAGGACGGAGAGACAGGAACCAAGCTTTGGCTTTATCCTTCAAAGAGAAAGGAAAAAGTTTCATGCAAATGGCCTCATACGGGCAAGTTTGATTGGAGCATGCTCTAAACACATCTTCAAAGTCACGGATGTGAAGATATGCTCGTTCTTTATCTGTTCCATATACGATTGGCAAGAGTTGAATCATGCCATTCTTAAATTGGAATGTTCCTAGATGTCGTGGAATTGTGATGCACAATGGGGAGGCAGTCCTCTTAGGAATTAATAGCTCGCGCAACGGGCGCAAACCATTGTCCCTTCATTTTGGGGAGTTCTCACTCTTTCGACCCTCGAATCCATCGTTCTCATTATCACCAAAATTTTCCTCATTTTCATTATTTTCCATATTAGTCGAACTCGATGATGAACTCGAACTTCAGTGGGATAAAGCTAAGATAGAATCTATAGACATGAAAAGGAAGAAACCTCCTCGTGTGGGGATTGTAAAGAAGAAGAAGAGAAAAATAGAAATGGGGCAAGGAAAGACCGAAACTAACTCTAATTGTCTGCCATCCTCGGCAAAGGTGCCAAAAACTTGACACGCATAAGAATGTGCAATCTCTTAACAATACCCAAGTACAGGTGATCGTGCAAGTAATATACTAGGCAAGTCCATGTCGATCCCACAGGGATGGCTTAGGTCAAAGTTCACTAAACTCGCTCCAAAGAAAAAAAAAAGATGAATAATGGTTGGGATGAAGTTCTAATCTACTGGCGAGAAATAAAACTAAACTAAGAAGGTCATTAAATAAAACTTTAAAATTAACAAGAACTAATTAAAACATCGATTTTATAAGAATTAATTCAAATGTAGATAAAGTGTTAGAATTACGCAAATCCACACTAAACTCGCCAACTATCATGCCTAAGAAAGATATGGCAAGTTATAGCAATCCAACGGGTGCCTATTTGCATTTGTGATCTAAAAGAGTCGAACCGATGCCAAATACTTATTATTTTGCATGAAACAACATCAAACAGTCCACCAATTGAGTCCGGGCAGATTTGAAACACAAGTTTAATTCCCCAAAATATTTCACCATTTCAAGTATTTTGCTATTTGAAATGCAAGAAATACGTTTGGGTAACTATCATCATGAATCAAATGTAAACTTGAGTGTAGAATACGAGAGTTTTGTTTAATATTGATAGAAAACATTCCATTCCCAATTCCAAACTTAGTTTTACAGAAAATGTTGGATTACACCAGCTGCCCATTGAAGAACTTGCATGATGTTGGCTTAGTTTAGTGCTTCATCGCATAATCCTAACTAGGAAACTACACTAGCATTGTAATTCTATCACTAGCCATTACATATAATGAAAACGTACTTAATACTACAATAGGGTCTGCTGAAAATAGAAAAGAAATCATGAGCAATCCAAAACTAATAAAATACCGTTCAACCAGAGAGAAATGATTCTGTAATCATAAATCTAAAATTCAAACAAGCACAGAATGAGTTATATGCATTGATCTTTACAGAAAGCATTTAGAACTAATAGAATACAACTGAAAATAAGAAATAAAATGAATTGCAAACCTCATTTACCTAGTAGATTGGAATGGAATAACAAAACCCTAGATAAAATCCTAAAGGAGATGAAAAACTTGAGAAATCGTGCATGGTACACTGCTCTCGGATCTATGGGAGGTCGCAAAATACCCTAAACATTCTGTCATCACGATTATTTATAGGTTTAAGAGCTACTGAATCAGAAAGGTCGTAAAGGGTCAAGAAACTGGCCCGGTTACTAGTACTGTTCCCACAAACCAGTTTGTGGGAGAAATCGGTTTCTGAGTACTCTGGTTAACACCTTCGTGCACTAATGGAAAAATTGGCATAACTATTTGCTCAGACCTCCAATTGATGCACGGTTTGTGGCCACGCGTCAATAACTTGTTGATCTACATTTTTCTTGATATGATCAACTTCAAAATATGAGATCTTAAATAACCAAAATGCCCTTCAAGAAGCTACAACTAGTATTCTCCAACTCATTTCTTTATTTCTACTTTATTCTACTTGCTTTGATTCTTCAAACTTCACTTCCAAAAGGTCTATGCATCTCATAACCTGGAATAACACATAATTAAGAATATTTTAGTATTAATCATTATAAACACTCCAGGCTATGAGAGTACATGAAAACCTAGGGACTTAGGGGCTAAAGTATGCATGTTTCTGTCCGTAAACGCTTGTGAATATACAATATTCAACACTAGTCACTTTTGGTTTAGGTATGGTTGAGTGGGGAATTCGGAGATGGAATGTGTTCATACATTGCAAGATGGCTTGTGACATAATCCTACGCTTGTTCAATATGGAGTCTGACTTTGGGCATTAAACTCCAAATGCCAAGACTTGAGGCCATCCAAAGAGGGCCAACCATCGCTGGAACGAGCACCCAAAGTTGGGACTAGTCAGAGTGTGACTCTGATACTAGCACGATTTTGGGTACTGGTGGGAGTGGGTCTTAGTGGAATACCTTAGATTCTTTATTTGATGATCTGTCAGTTTCTCCGAGTAAGGTTTTCCTAGGCCCATCTATAAGCCAAGGTGATGTCCAAAGCCCTTTGAAATTGTTATTGTCCAATGCCCTTTCCTGAAACTGTGTTGAGATATAACACAATGATGGCTGACATTGGTCCGACAGAGCCTGTTAGAGCAAGATCTTTGTGGAAGTGTAGGGCTCATAATGCGGCTAGTGTGGACACTTCACAGACGTATCCTGGGTCTACGCGCCAACAACTGAATCGTTCTTTATTCTTATTGGATGAGGCTGGGAACAGTCAATACAATTCTAAAAAAGCTAAGGTTTACTCTCCGTTAATTGATTATGTTTCTTTACCAAAGGCGATGGCTGTGGTCTAGAACCGCCTAGTTCAATGAATATCTTATGTTGGACTTGCATCAGGCTATTCGTGCACTTCGCCAGTTGGTAAAAGTGGAAGCTCCCAAAATAGTTTTCTTATCGGAAACTCGATTGACTAGTTCTCGTATGCAAGTTGTTACTAGGCTTGTGGGTTTGAAAAACTATATTTTTGTTAGTGGTATTGGGAGTGGATGTGGAATAGTGCTTCTTTGGGATGACTCTTTAGTGGTCTTCCTTCAAATTATGTCAGTCCATCACATTGACGTTGTGATTAAGGAGAGTATTAGAATGAACTGTGGAGGTTCATAGGCTTCTATGGGTATCCTGATGTTTCTAAATAGTGTTTTACTTGGAATTTGTTAAAGCAGTTGAAGTCAGTCTCGGATCTCCCGTAGCTCATAGATGGGGATTTTTAATTAAGATCTTTTTTGTGGGAGGAGGGGAGAAATGTTATTGACCTGATATTGTAGAATATGTTTTGAGTGGCTCTTGATGTTTGTCAGCTTCATGACCTTTACTTTAGAGGCAATATGTTCACTTAGCAATGTGAGATGGAATTTCATTTAGGAACGGCTTGACCGTTTTGTTTGGTCTGATCAGTGGAGCTCCCAGTTTTTGAATGCTATAATCTACCATCTTGTTGCCCCTACCTCTTATCATGCCCCTATTGTTATTCGGTTGCATGGCCCCCAGACTAGACCTGCCAGA
Source organism: Hydrangea macrophylla (assembly GCA_033977485.1). NCBI lineage: Eukaryota > Viridiplantae > Streptophyta > Magnoliopsida > Cornales > Hydrangeaceae > Hydrangea > Hydrangea macrophylla. The sequence continues at coordinate 82,648,691 of CM066991.1, read as the reverse complement.
CACACCAGACGATTTCTCTTTGATGCTATGTGGTTAAGTCACGGTCAGTGTGAGTAAGTGGTTTTGGGGGCTCGGGAAAGATCAAGCGTGTGGGGCTGATTTGGAGACGTGGAATCATGCTACATTTGGGAATGCCTATAGATAATTTAAAGACAAGAGAGATGCCCTTGCTAAGTTAAGGGGGAATCCGATTGCTCTTAAGGACATGGCTGCCGAAACAAATCTCTCTTCGGAGATTAATGCTATTTTGGAGAGGGAAGAAACTTTGTGAAAGCAATACTCGAGACAATCTTGGTTGAAAGAGGGTGATCGAAATACATTGTATTTTCATAAATAAATAAAAAAGCCTCTTAGCATCATAAGATGAACTTTGTTAAGGACTTGATGGGCAAGGATGGTGTATGGGGGGCTACCAATGACCATATCCAGGAGGTAGTGATTGAGTATTTTCATGATATTTTCACCTCTTTGCATCCTACAGAATTGGATGATATGCTTTCTTTGGTTAATTCCTGGGTTTCTGAAGAGGCTAATGCTCGACTTCTTCAACCAGTTTGCATAGAGGAAGTGGGGAAAGATTTGCTTCAGATGGGCCCAACGAAAGCTCTAGGGCTAGATAGTATGTGTGCTCTGTTTTATCAATATTTTTGGCATATTGTGGGCAATAATGTTTTTGTTTTGGTGAATGACTTTTTTAATCATGGGGTTTTGTCAGATAATATCAACCGTGCTCATATTGTTCTTATTCCAAAAATTAAGTATCCTAAGTAAGTTAGTGATTTAGGCCAATCTCCCTTTGTAATGTGATTTACAAACTTATTTCTAAGGTGGTGGCTAATCGGGTAAAAATTATTCTCTCTGGGATTATTACTCAAAACCAAAGTGCCTTTGTTCCAGGAAGACTAATTTTGGATAATGTTCTAGTTGCTTTCAGGGCAATGCACTACTTTAAATCTAATTCAGAGGAAAAAATTGCCAGATGGCTTTCAATCTTGATATGAGCAAGGCCTATGTTCATCCTAAATGGGCTTTTGTTAGAGGGACGCTTATTAGACTGGACTTCTGTGAAAGGTAGGTGGATTTGATTATGAAATCCATTCAATCGGTTTCTTATTGGATTTCTCTAAATGGAGAGCTTACAAACAGTTTTGTGCCAACTCATAGGATTAGACAATGTGACCCAATTTCTTCGTATTCATTCATTTTATGTGCTGACATTTTCTCTTCTACTTTAAGTCGTGAAAGCTTTAGGGGAAATATTGGAGGGGTGAGAATTGTGAGGAATAGTTCTAGTCACACTCACTTATTTTTTCCAGATGATTGTCTCCTATTTTATTGTGATAAGGAGGATGAATGCCAGTATTTGATGAATATTCTTAGAAAGTATGAGGTTGCATCGGTCCAAAAAGTGAATGTAAACAAGTCATTATTTTTTTGAGTCTCAATACTCCGAAGGTTGTGTCCACAAATATTAATGCCAATTTGCGAGTCGAATCGCTGACGGCTCACGAGAAGTATTTGGGTCTTCTATCCCTTATTGGCCATTCCAAAAGGCAAATCTTTGGGAGTATCCGAGACCGCGTGGCTAATAAGATAAAAGGTTAGAAGGATAACTTACTGTCTAAAGGGGGAAGGGGAGTCTTAATTGAAATGGTTGCTCAGGCGATCCCTACTTTTGGTATGTTCTACTTTCGACTCCCTTTATCCACTTGTAATGAGATCTCAAGCCAACTTGCTAGTTTCTGGTAGGGTAGCTTGGGTAATAAATGGAAATCCATTGGGCCTCTTGGGAAAGGTTATGCAAACGAAAAAAAAAAGAGGGAGCATGGGCTCTTGGGATTTGCTTGTTTTTAACCAAGTTTTGCTTGCAAAGCAATTGTGGAGGTTATCCCAGATGTCTAATTCATTGTTTTACCAAGTCTTTAAAGCTCACTCTTTTCCCAATTCCGATTTGATGCACGCAAAGTTGGGTTCATACCCATCCTTTACATGGAGGAGCATTTGGGGATTATGGACTTATTTAGAAGGGGAAGTCGGTGGTGGATTGGTGATGAGAGTCTTGTAAGAGTGGGTTTTGATGCATGAATCCCAATTCCCTTCTTCATTTTTGCATGTTTCCCCTTTACAGACGGAGGTGAAGCATAGTAAAGTTTCTACCCTTATTGATATGCAATCTGGTACTTAGAATGTTTCTGTTAGTTGGGAAAAGTTTATGTCGCATGAGGTTGATGTTATTCTTAGTATACCTATTCATAGGGTTGTACAAATGGGTTCTCTTATATGGCATTGGGATAGGCAGGGTTTATTCACAGTTCGTTCGGCTTATCATGTGTGTGTGCAAAAGAAAAAGAAGGAGGTTGGGAAAGGTGAATGTTCAGGCCAATGTAACGATCTCCAGTGGTAGTGGCTTTGGGATCTTCCGGTTCCTACCAAAATTAAAGCCTTTGACTGGACCATTTTTTATAATTTTCTCTCGTGTAAAGAGAACCTTATACAGAGTGGCATGGATATTTATCCTTGATGCATTCGTTGTGGGGATATTGAAACTATCACGCATGTGTTGGGTGGATGTCGGTTTGCTAAGGATGTGTGGTCTCTTCATTTTTCAGAGAGTCTAGCCAAGTTTGAGAATCGATTGGGTGTGGGTAATTGGCTCGATCATGTACTTCAAGTGGAGCCGACGGATCGAGTCTTATTATTTTTTGTTTACAACTTAAGCAATCTAGGGAGATAGAAACAAAGTGGTGTTTTATGGTGAGGGAGCAACGGTCTCCACTGTAGGCGACTTTGCTAAATGCTACTGCGCTGAGTTTTCACAATTGAACGAGAGTCCAGTTAGTAGGAGTGGAAGGCTGAGTCTGGCGGCATGGGCATCCCCTCCTCATGGTCGCTTGAAGCTTAATGTGGATGGGGCACGATTTGAAGAGCTGGGGTGGGTATGGTGTGGGGGTGTGGTTCGAGATCATAGTAACCAGGTTTGTCTTTGGTTTTTCTTTGTTTGGGCATGGTTCTCTTCATCCCGCTATGTGTATGGCCATGGCAGTACTCCGTGCTTGCGAGGAGGTGAAAGGGGCTGGTCTTTCTTGTGATTCCATTGAACTTGATGCATTAAATGTGGTAAGTCGTCTTCATGATCCAGGTCCATGTCTTACCCCTTTTGGGCACATTATTGATACCACAAAACAACATCTTTCTCATCTCCATATTGCAGATATATATCATGTGCGTCGTGACAGTAACAAGGTGGCCCACGAGCTTGCACATTTTACGAAGATTAATCGAGCAAATGTCATCTTTTTTTATGCTCCTCTTCAATCTTTGGCTCTGTCTGAATCTATAACTCTTTGAGTTTTGGCAATGATAATTCCACTTTTCCATCAAAAAAAGAATTAAGATGGTATTTTTTTACTATTATTTGGATAACTTGTGCTAATGTATGGAAGAATTTTATTTCAGGAAGGGGATCATCTTTTCTTTTGAGAAGTTATTCCGTGAGCTTGTCACACTACGTCACTATGCTGACGTGGTGTGACGGTTTAATTGTAAGGCGATATGTGACTTTTTTAAAAAGGTGAAAGGTCACATGTATGGAAGTTGTACCCCTGGAAATAGAGGGCATGATTATTTGAAAATTTAATAGGGGGCATGATAATTTGAAAATTTTGTAAGGACACATGTCATGTCTACATTCTTTCAAATGTCACATGTCGCTTTATAATTAAACCGTCACACCACGTCAGCATGATGACGTGGTGTGACGGGCTCACTGAATAATTTCTCTTTTTTTGGGGAGACAAGAGAGGAATTATCTAAAGGCTATCAAAGTGAGAGTTGTTTTTTTTTTTGGTATAATCTTTGAGTAATGCAAAGTTTCTAAATTTGTGAAACCACCTATGTATAACTTGAGTAGCATTGGTGCTGTTCAAAATGAGACTTAAAAAAAAACCAGATTTTACAAAAATAATTTTTAAATATTGAGACTCACTTTTGTGAGAGGGAACAACATCAACTGCACCCAAGCAACACTACAGAAGCTTTGTCCCTAAATTTGTATCTCGAAATTCGTTTCCAACTTCTATCGAAAATATATATGTATATATATATTTCAAACACATGTGGTAATAGAAACATCTATTTTCAATGATAGTGGATCAGTTTAGTTTTATTGGAAGTTATTTTAGGTAGTTCTACTATCATATATGTTGATAACCAAATTTAAGGAATCAGAGCATTATTCTTGTTTAATTTATAAGTAATGATGTTGGTTTCCAAAATTGGTTAACCAATGTGACCACATTAAACATTGATCAAACCACCTGATTTTTATTAGAACTTGTTTTAGAGGTTTCCACTGCCTCATCTATTTGGAATTATATTTGAGATATTAATTTGAAAATCATAACAATTTCTCTTCAAATCTATTTGGTCATGAAGGAAAAGAAGAGAAAACATAAATGAAAACACTTTTCGTTGTTTAGCCGGTGAGAAAGCAATGAGAAAAATGTGGAGGAAAAGAAAAAAGATTGACAATAATTTAAAATTTTGGAATTTTTCGAGTCAATTTATTTCCTCTTTCCTTGATTTACTTGTATATTTCTAAAATCCATAATTACTAATGAATTTATAACATGGAGAACAATACTAGGGAAAACAGAAAACAGAAAGAATGCAACTTTCCCTCTAGTTTTCCTTTTCCTCACCAGTCTAATAACCAAACAGAACCTTCGTTTATTCTAAAGATATTGTAGGGATTTCTAATTGGTTTTGGGTGATTTTGATAGGATTTTGGACCCTTAAAATTTTTTACTCTTGTAATTTCATTCATATTTCTGAATTGTACAATTTGCTAGCTCACAATTTGTACTTGTAGTCTTGTACTTACAGCATTACAAAGTCCATTTAATAGACTAAATTAGGGATGGCAATGGGACGGGTTTTCGGATTCCCCACCCCATCCCGCCCCTAATAGGTAGGGTATAGGAGAGGTTCAAACGAGCTAGGTAGGGGCGGGTATGGGGTGAAATTGTTAAACCCGGGTCGGGATCAGGGTTCAAGTGAAATTTTCCGAACCTGTCCCGATTATACAGCATATTTACAAAATTACCCTTGTTTTTCATAAGTATTACAATAATGGTAATATAAACACTAACATGGACTTAGGGTTTCAAGTCCACATCACACATTCACACGCACAGCCGCAGCCCTCCGTCTCTCCCTTTCCCACTCTGTCGCCAGTGACATCGAAGCCCTTGGTTGCAGCTCGTCGTCGAAGTCCGCATGTGTGATTCGTCGCACTCGAAGTCTGCCATTGTGCGATTCATTGCCGTCAAAGTCTGCTTGTGTACGATTGGACTCAGATTGGAGTCTCGAGATCGTCGATTTGTGTGTATGTGTGTGTGATTAGTGTGTGTGTGTGTGTGTATATATATATATATGTATGTGTGTATGCAGTGTGTGTATACATGTGAGCAGTGTGTGCATATATTCCTGTGTGCAGTGTGTTCTTGCGCGTGTTGTGTATTTACATGTGTGCAGTGTGTGTATATTTGCAGTTGCTTCCTCATCACCAGCTTCTTGTTCTTTTGAAGTGTGTGTATATTGACCCATAGTTCACTTTTAGTTTTAATTTCCATTGCTCTTTCTTATAGTGAATGTTTGCATCTCAAAATTTATATCACTCTAATTTTGTTCATCGTGGTGGATTTGAGTGCTGGTTTTGTTGGATTTGAACAAAATTGACTGGGATTTATTGGTGGATTTGTTTGGCTCAAAGATTTGCTAAGCTTGAGATATGTTCAGAATTTAGCTAGGCGGAGCGGGGTCGAGGTTGGGATTCCTCACCTCACGGGGCGGGGCAGGGTCAGGGTTAGGGTGAGTACATATTCAATCGGAGCGGGGTCGGGGAAAAACCACCCCGTCCCATACCCGCCCCGTTGCCACCCCTAGACTAAATCTATTATTTTCAGTACTATAGTATTGCTAGATGTCCAATCTTTAAAAAAAAAAAAAAAAAAAAAAAAGTTAAAAAAAAAAATATATATATATATATATATATATGTTTTACTTGAAGTTCTCACATTCCCAACTCTAAAGTTTGATTCCAATTCTGTAGTTTTTTATTTATTTTTTTGTTGATTTTTATTATTTATCATCCCATTCTATAGTTTCGAGTTTTATCAAGTGAAAACACAAATAACGTAGTAAGGAGTGGAAAATAAAAAGCATTGCAACTTAAAAATAAAAATGCAATCCGCCGTGTTAAATTTTAAAAATAAAATACGTGTCCTATATTTATATCATTGGTTTAGATCCTTAAATTTTGTCAAAACTTTTTTTTAATAAAAATAAGTAAATCAAAACAATTGCAACAAAAAAACTTAAGACCCAATAAAAATAAATAAATCCTGCTTAATCGGATAGCCTCTCATGAGGTAACGTCAGTAACACGGATATTCTTTTGTAGTATGCAAACGTCTGAGATGGAACCCTAATAATGTTAATCATGTATTCAAATGTGCTAATAACTTAAAATTGATTATAATTCCTCAATTTTAAAAGGGTTAATATCACCTACCACATCTAAAGTTTAACTAGAGAACAGTTATCCTTCTCATGTTTGAAGAATAACACTTCCTCCCTACTGTGGCAAAATTACAATTTAGCCCTCAAAATTAATTAAAAAATAATTAAAAGTATTTACAAAATATCTAAAGAGCACATATGTTAGGTATTTATAAATTTTAATATTTTAACGATTCTAAAAAATTTATTTTTTGAAATCGTTTGAACAATTTTCATAATTCTTAATTTTTCCGAAATTATCACGATTTTTCACGAATGTGAAATTTATTTTCAACATTTTGACAATCCTTGATACACATCAACATTTTTTTTCCAAAATCATGATTTTTTTTTTCTTCATGTTTTCTCATATAAATGGTATTAAAATTTATGTAATTTTCAATTCGAAGAGCTTTGATGGATCTATATGCCAACCCGAAGGTCGTTTTTATCTTTAAAAAATTATAAATTTAGTAAAAAGTCCCTCATTTTAGACTTATTAAGTTTAAAGGACAAATAGCATTTCATTGTAGTCAAAACTCCATGACTACTACAAATTAATCGGATCAAATCCCCATATTTTAAAATTTATGTGAAATTTCACATAACTTTTACAACATGTGGATTTCACTAAAATAAAAAAATAAAAAAAAAAATAACATCTAAAAAAAAAAGGTGTTGGGGGGGGGGGGGGGGGGGGGGGGGGGGGCGCCTAATACTATAAAAGTCTATTTTAAAGGACTTTTGACTTAAATTCTAATTAAAAATATGGGTAACAATAGTTTAGGTATATTTTAATAAACCAAGCACTGTTCAATAAACAGAAGGGTGGATTTGTTATAACTAATAAAAACTCAGGGGGAAAGTGTTATTCTTCAAACCTGAGGGGGGTAAGGGTTATCCGGTCAAACCTCAGGGGTGGTAGGTGATATTAACCCATTTTAAAAACCAACACCTATTGAAAAGGAAAAGTTTGCCCTTGGAGAATGACTATACTTTTATGTATATACTATGACTATTTTTTCTTAATTTGGTAAGGTGGAATTGGGCATTGTAATTAAAAGACAACATAAAGCTAACTGTTAACTGATGATTAGATTGTCATTTTAGGAAATGTGATTAATGGTAGTCTCTGCTTCTTTACCAGCAGTAACAAACTTGATTTCAAGTGGTCAACTTTGATTGCCATTATAGGAAATGTGATTAGGGTAGTCACTCTGTATTCTATGAATCTGAGATAAGTATATTCCAATATATCATTCCCATCAAACCGTCAGGCTCTAGAGTTTACAGAGTAGAGTGAACATACCCAGTGAATATATATATATATATATATTTTTTTTGCCTGAAAAAACCCGCGGACTGCCCCACTTATCCGCTGACCCGCGGTTTTTTTTAGGCAAAAAAAAATGTTCACTGGGTACGGTACGTTCACTGTACCCTGTTCGCTCTAGAGCATGTCCGTATATATATATATATATATTAGTTAAGTAACGTTTAGGTGCATAAAATAAGATTTTTTATGGAAACTTCCATGAAAATGATGTTGAGCTTATTGTACTTTGAGTAGCAGTTACAGTAAAAAGTTGATTTTAATAACATTTAGAGTACTAATTATTTTATTAGGCAAAAATTCTTAAAAACAACTACTAAGAGTTCACTTAATATTCATGTAAGTTTAGCGAAATTTCCCTTGGAACTAAGGATTTTTCCTAATCTTGCATTATAATTGTCCATAACTATAAAATAAGTGGATATAATGGTCTTATCACTCAATCTCCCAACTTGTTATTTCGAGAGCCTGAGCAAAATAATTTCTGGTAGAACAAAATCATCTTGAAGGGCATGTTTGGAAATCCTTAAAATACTATATGGTTTAGCCCTATTTTTATGAAAACTAGGGTTATGCTGGTTTGATAAAGATCACTTTTTAACTTTTAGGAGGTATATTAGGGCCTGTTTGGCAACTACTATTCAACTGCAAAGAAAAATAAAAATAATTGCATTTAGCCAAAAGCTGCCCTATATGCAGGTTTTTGTCAAAAGCAAATTTTGCGACTAGAATTTGGCCAACAGTTGCTTTTTAGTTATTGGAGTTTTTCAAGCACTTGTGGATCTAAAAAACTGTTTCCATGAACTCCTATACTAGAAATCGACGTTCAACAAACACATAAATTTTAGAACCAGTTCATAAGCAGTTATTTGCCTTTCCAAACAGCCCCTTTGATGTGGGACTAAGCATCCAGATTCACACAATCTTGACTACAAACTCTGTAATCCCATGGAATCAACATTAATCGTGTCAAATTCTTACCATACTTAGACAACTCCATTTTTGCTTCACTATGCATGTGTGTTCAAGCACATCTATATAAATGTGTGTATATATACCCAGAGATCCACACATACAAACATACACCCATAGATCCACACACACAAACATACACCCTCCAGAAAGTGAAAGGGCAAGCAACAAAAATGACAAGAAAGAGAATAAGACACGCTAGAATGACCAATGAGAGTGCAAGAAAATCTTGCCTCAAGAAAAGAAGTGGCGGTATTATCAAGAAAGTAGAAGAGCTCGTCGTACTATGCGACGTCGAAGCCGCCGTCACAATTTACAGTCCCGGAGAACCCAATCCTGAAACGTTTCCATCTCAAGAGGAGATGCAAAGAGTGTTAATTAAGTACCAAAATACTCCAGAAATGGAGAGAATTAAAAGGACGACAACTTTAGAGTCGTACCTCAAGGAGAGGACTGAGAAAGAAGAGGAAAAGTTGAAGAGACTTCAGAAGAGGAATCATGAGAAAGAGATGAGAGAACTCATGAACAATCTCATTATGGATGGTGCTTATATTAATCAGCTTGATGTGAGGCAGCTAACTGATTTTTCTGCTTTTGCTTCTGATTTGCTGAAGCAAGTTCAGATAAGAGACAGTGAACTGGATAGTCAGAATCCGGATCCTCCTCCTCCTCCTCCTCCTCCTCCACCACCGCCAGCTGCCCTTGCTGCTCTTCCTCCTGTTCAGGCGGCGACGTTAGATCAGGCGGGCCCATCTCAGGCGGCGACATTAGATGAGCCAGGCCCATCTCAGGTGGCGACGAGGTTAGATGAGGCGGGCCCATCTCAGGCGGGCGGCGATGATGCGGGTCTGAGCTCAATTCCGCAGTCCATGATGGATTTGATGAACGATCAGTGGTTCATGGAGACCATGATTGAAAATCAAAACATTGGGGCTGCCTCCACCAGTGGTACTAACAAAGATCAGGAGCAGCCTGATGACCCGGATAGCCCATGGCCATAGCAATCCCTTCTATTTTATGTATCGATCTACTATATAAACACAGCTGTACATGCGTTTGTAGTTTATGGATTTTTTTTTTTTTTTGGTTAGGGTGCTTATCTATCGTTTTGTAATTTCTTGTATCAAAACTATGTAATTTGAGTTGAAAGCCAAACTCCATGGATCTAATCAACAACTTATTTTCCATCCAGAAGAGCACAATTGGTCACTCATAGCCAAAAAGAAAAGCCATTAGAACATAAAAGCCTGATACATTAATCATCCTTATTCAATTTCCCGCGCAATGCATGAGAAATTTTTACTACATCGATCATTTCATGTCCACCCATAGTCCATAAAAGAAAAGCCATCGGAACAACATAAAGGACTGAGGCAATGCATGATATCAAAATTTTTAACCTAACCGATCATGTCATGTCCACGTTAATTATTTTCCCGCGTAATGCATGGGATTTCAACAGAAGTCTGATCAATCATTGTTTCAATATTCCCGCGTAATGCATGGATATCAAAACATACAAAATGAAGGATCATTTCAAGTCCACGTACACCTTCGTAAGATAACAAACTCATTAATTTCCCACATAAAGGCCAAATCACAATAAAAGCTTTGATTGATTGGTATGTTTGTTTATGTTCATGTTCCACGTCGGAAGTTTAATTAATTAGTTCCTAACGAATAAGTTTAGTTAAGAGGATGGGTACAAATGCAATGAAATACTAAAATCTAATACTCCAAGGTATACAAGTTTTATTTTTTTTTTGCTGATCGTTGAACATTAAAAAGGTCTACAATCTGTTGGAGTAGAATAGATACCTATTTGAATCTGTTGGAAAACCTCATGTTATAACTTTGACAATAGTTTGTTATTAGATGGAAACATTAGACATGTCCATAGGTGAAAGATATTATTTGGACAACTGTTAATTTGCAGACAAAAACTTCAACTATAGCCAAGGAGGAACGTTTTGGATACAAAATAGCATCCCTGTATAGCTGTATTAATCAATCATGTAGTATACAAACTTACATAACTCTGAAGAACAAAAAAAAAAAAAAAAAAAGGTAAGGGGCAATTACACTGAAACAGCACATATAGTGAAGAAAGGGAAAGGATAACACAATATAACCAGTAGCCAATAAATTATAAAGTAAGAGAATTCAAGCGAAACACAGTTAGAAGAACTTGCTATACTGACCAGCGAGAGAACCTCTGAGATTTGAATACAGACCATGTAGGGAGTACTGCCGAAGGTTCTTAACTTCATACCACGAATTGAAATCGGATTTGTGTTTGTCAGTGCCGGAAAAGGCCAGTTGTATCCCAAGACTGCAATCTACAGAACCCCCTCGGTTCTTACAGCTGCTCATTTTGATTGTACAGTCCTGATTGTTGAGGCAGACAAAGTCAGAGTTGCCTGAGCATGAAGCGCAGCCATCCCTCTTCCAATACAAGTTTTGCAGCCTACCCTTCTTGAATTCTAGAACCTGCAAACACATAATCACAATAGTCTCCGTGAGAATCTACACATATACATATATGTGTATATAAAAAATTATGTATATATATGCTGGTAGGTGCAGGTTAAAAATCAGGAACAATATGCAACATGTTTTACTTACAAGAGTAAAGCTGGTAACAATATATGTACTGTTTGCAACGATAGCAGGCGGGGACCTCGCAGCATATTTGCGACCAGCAAATGCCACCATATATCCTCCATAAGAATCCTGGGCAGGCAAAATGATTACAGATGTTACAATATTTTTTGAAAAATGCTATAGAAATGGAGATAAGAAGTTGTGACTGTTATCTATAAAAGGAAAAAACCTTCCAACGAAAAAGCCCAAAAAGATGAGTAGCATAGCTTATCACATTCTACCACTCAACGGCCATAAACATTCACATATCACTTGTCAAATAAAAATCCACATCAACTAACTATTGGAGTTGTTTTACCTAAAAACAAAGAATTGACAAAAGGAAAATCATATCATTACACAGAGATGGAGGAAAGAGGTCAAGCCAGAGTCAAGCCTATACACATCACAGAGAGATCATACATCAATGAATTAAAGGCTTCCATGGGCCATGCTTATACTTTAGCTACATAATACCACACATCTTATTACCAAAGAATAGAAAACTCAATATGATGGTGTCAAAGTTGGTGATAAAGGCCACACGGGTACACTTTTAATGAGGAACTAAATTTCAAATTTATGATTATACGATTATATCTATAGCTATAAAAACACATATTGCATTGAATAGACCACGTAGTAGATATTTCATTCATATTCAGATACACGACGTCTGTTTAGTGTTTACACAAACCAGTGTTCTAAAAATCCTCCTAGGCCCCGCCTAGGCACTAGGCCTTGCCCAGTCGCCTGGATTTTCACTTAATCCTTGCAAAAATCCCACAGTAATTTAGGCCTGGTCTAGGCCGGGCCTAGGTCGGCACAAGAGGCCTAGGCGGCCCAAGAGGCCTAGGGGTGGAACTGTTATTTTCTTGAAATAATAAAAAGGGCAAAACCCTAATAATCCCCTCAACCACCAAACCACAGCCGTACATTCAATTGACTACCAAGAGAGAGAGACTGAAGACAACTCACGACCAGCCAAAGAAGAAGAAGAAGAGAAGCAGAGAGACACTGAAGTGCGCACCTTGAAGGAAAAAGATGTAGATGTACAGTGTACTACTTGGTAGTGAAGCTAGTAACGCACAAGGATGGATTGTTGATGGTGGTGATGATGACGAAGTTGAGCCCGGTTCGGGAATTACTTGGGGAATGGCTGGAGAGGCATCGGGATCGGATAATGTCTTGGAGCCTCGAAGAAGTGGTAGAAATGTTGGAGTAAGAGAACTTCATGAAGTCGATTTTGTATCTGATGAGGATACAGAAGAAGAGGGTGATGAGTATGAGTTTGAGTCTGATAGAGAGAGAGTGTTGGAGCAATATGGAGAAGAAGAGTTGGAACTTAGAAGCTTAGTTTGTTGATAAGCATCAATTTAAATTACATTGTTGATATTTGATAATGTGACTTTTTTTTTTTCATATTAGTCTATTAGAATTGTCTCTGTATTATTAATTTTGCTTTAAAATACTAGGCCTCCGCCTAGGCCCCTAGACCCTAGGCCTCCCCCTACGGCCCGCCTACCGCCTAGGGATTTTAAGAACACTGGCGTATATTAATGTGTATATTGGAAAAATAAAGCGAAGTAAAAAAGAAAAATATTAGGGAGAGAGAGTAAACTGACTTGTGCATCTACCTGTTTAGCAATATTTTTTCCCTTTTCTACTCCTATTTCTTGTCGTTCTGATTCGGTAAATGTATCCATAGCATGGATAAAGAAGGGAGGAATAAATTTCCTCCAATGGCTACCAAAGCTAGAGGCTTTCGATACCTCGTGTTTGAAAGAATGTGACATGAGCAATAAAGGGTGCATAATGATTGACAAGTTCCATATTTTACCTATTCTCCGGAAAAAAAAAAAAAAAGAAGTTTCCATGGTTTACCTACACAGTAACACCTATTTATAGCAAAGTGAATTCGATGGTGTCAGAGTTGGTGATGAAGGCCACACATGCATGAGTATACATCTAATGCAGATCTGAATGCCAAATCTATGGTTACCTATAACTATCGAATCGTTACTACTTCTGTATAGCAGCGTATAGCCTACATGGTATTTTTTTTTTCCACATTCAGAAACATGTTGCGTGCTTATACAAACACTACTGCACTGCAAATACATCAGTTTCTGGTTTGAAATCAAGGAAAATCACTATAACTAAAGTCATTTTTCATGAAAGGAAAAAAGAGAAATACAATTCTAAACCACTCTTAAAGGCTGGTGTAGGTACTTGGTTTGTTTCATGAATGCCCATGCTTACATGGCACCCCCTAGAGGATTCATTTCCTATGTATCAAGCAGCACAATCTCTCTGCGAGATGATCACTTGTGCCACAATGATGAATACCGGAAAACTGGATCTCCTAAAGGCAAGTTAAACTTAGTTTAGCTCGGGATCTGGTTTTGAGGTATTCTTTCTAGCGTCAAACTAATCTCCTCTAGTGGAGTTTGGTTACCTTCTTTTCTTATGGCCCCTTTCGCTTGGTTTTGGTACCCTTGAGCTTTACCACGACCGTATGCATGGGATGATTATGTAACCTAGATGGCCCAAGGTGAGAGTTTAACAAGATTGGTCGCAACAACGGCCATTTCCGTGGTAAACTTGGTCATTTTAGAAAAGTAGAGAATCTTCCTTCTAGCATCTTCTAATTCAATTATGGGCAGTAATATGGTTGGGTCACATTAATTGCATGAGCTAACGGTATTAGACGTGACTTCTAATGTCATGTCCAGTTGAACCATTCACGTGAATTTGATACTACAAATTGCAATGACCCCATAACGAGGAAAGAAGAATAGGTGGAAATTCTCTCGACATTGAATGAACCCCTTAAATAGCTAGTCCCTCTTTTAGATAGCAAAGCTCGTCATCACAAGTATTCAAGGAACAATTGCATATCTCTGGTTCAAGCAACGAACTTAACTACCTTCACAGTAAACCTCATCAACATTAGGCAGTGATGTCACTGATGTGAGACTGCGCGCGCGCGTACACACACACCCAAACCAGCCCCCAAAATTTGGGAATGCGACTCTAATGCAAGAGAGCATGTGTATCAATATTCATTCACCGTTTGTAACTAGAAGCAAAACCACATGACATTACTGCCACGCACGTACAACTCTTCAATTTCTTCAAGAATTGCTACACAATCAAAACCATAGCTGTGGTCCACAAATTAACCCTAGTTACAGAGCATTAACAAGTATATCCGCCATGATCAAGCAACTCAATTACATTCCAAATTGGTATTAAATCAGACTTCAAATCCAATATCCAACAAGAACTATAGCCTCAACATATACAAAAACCTTAAGTCAAGCTCCTAGCAGAATCAACATAACTTCTTGTCTCACAAGATGCAAACTTTTCCCTTTTCTGTAACATTACCAACTTAAAATTTCTTCCTATGTCTTTCCACATTGTCTAATAACAGAACCTAGTTTCAAAACTCTAGTATGAGATCTAACGATTTAACACGATCAAATTCAGAATGTGTATATTTACATGTAAATATATATATATATATATATATATTAAGAGAGAGAGAGAGAGAGAGAGAGAGAGAGTAGAGAATTGGTACCGGAGAAAAGTTAGTGATGTCACTGGTGTTGATAGTGAGGAGAGAGATCTCGTCGACCCTAGGGCGGAAGAGAGAAAGTTGAGAATTGGAGGAGAGAGAAAGCCTTCGATCGCAGGGGGACAGCTGCGAGTTGTTGAAGAAGAAGGAAGTCCTCGCCGCGAAAGCGATCCCGAAGCTGAACCCGTCGGACCGCTGGATCGCGGCGTCGGAGCACGGCGAGAACACGAGGTTCGTGTCTGAGCTCGATTCGGTGAGCCAGAATAGCGTTGTTCAGACCAAGAGAGCGATCGTTGAAAGTCTCGGAACCGCCATTCTTGAGAGCTTCGTTTGAACAAGTGTTGCAGACTTGTAGGTGAGGAGTTATTTTTTTTTCTTTTGGTAAATATAACCTCCATACACGAGGTATGCCTTAATAAGTTAATACACATACCTCTTCTTACATTTCAGAAATTTCACTTTATCTTTCTTATTTTTAAATTTTAATATTATATTTTTTTAAATTTTCTAACAATTTTGTTAAAGGGAGGAAAAAACTAATTCTAAAATTTAAAAATAAGGGAAGCAAGTGATACATACCCCAGATTTATCCAGCTCAACACCTCAGATTTATCTAGCTCAACACAAGTGGATTAATCATTAGTTAACTAAAGTAGTTAAGCAATTAGTTAAGCAGTAATTCTGTTCAACAACTTGTAACATCATTTTTTGATATAAATCATTGTATAGTCTGTAATGTGAAACAAGATATTGAATAAAGGATTTCTCTCTTCTCTCTCTAAACTTCTCTGGGTCTCTCTCTCCTCATCTTCTTCTTCTTCTTCTTCTCTGTGAATTCTTGAGTTCTTGACCTAATTTGTAAATTGAGCTTAACAATTGGTATTAGAGCCATCGGTTCTCGAAATCATTGGCCGACGGCGTGAGATCAAACGATGTGAAGAAATTGGAAGAGGCGATTAAGAATCTGCAGCAACAACTCCATGATTCTGATCAGAAACATGACCGAATCGTATCTGAACTGAATATCAACCATGAGAAAGATCTAGCCGACCATCGAAGCATGATGATTGGGTTGAATCTTTAACACAACGAACTTCAAAATCAATCTCAGAGAGGCGATTCTCAGTCGCAACATTTTCAGACAAAGTTAACCAAAATCGACTTTCCTCGTTTTGATGGAGAAGACTTGGAAAGGTGGTTATTTAGATGCGATCAATTCTTCGAAATCGATCAAACTCCAGAAAATCTTAAGGTCAAAATGCCTACAAGGCAGGGCCCTACAGTGGCATCATAACTTCATGAAAGGGAAAACACAAGTGGAAAACATTAAGTGGAATGATTACATTCAAGCCTTGGGGACCAGATTTGGGGAACTCATCTATGAAGATCCTATGTCCGACCTCAAGAATCTCAGGCAAGAAGTTACCCTTCAAGAATACATAGAAAATTTTGAACAAGTACTTCACAAAGTTAATTTGAGTCTTAAATATTCTGTAAGTTGTTTCTTGGCTGGACTTAGAACTGAGATTCAGATGCATGTACGAATGTTTAATCCAAAAACTCTATACGAAGCCTATTCTTTAGCCAAACTTCAAGAAGCCACCCTTTTGCCACAAACCCTTACTCAAGACCACCTCCCAAACCCATACATCTAGCTTCACCCAAGCTGACATTCAATCAATACCATAAACCCCAGTTTAACCCATCCCATCAAACCAACACAAGAACCCCAACCAACAACTCAGGCCTTTTACTTACTCCAATCTCCAACCCTCTACCTAAACCAGTACAATACCCACCAAAACCCTTGAACAGACTTTCTGATAAAGAATTAGAAGCCAAAAGAGCAAGAGGACAATGTTTCTGGTGTGAAGAAAAGTTTATACCAGGACATAAATGCACAAGAAAGCAACTGTTGATCATTGAAGTAGATGGTGACATAGCTAAGGAGGATGAAATGATAGATGCAGAACCTGTGAATGAAGAGGATGAATCTCTACACCAGATCTCAGTGCATGCTCTCAATGGTTCCTATGGGTATCAAACTATGCGACTGACTGGTATGATTAGAGGAAAGGTTCTACAAATCCTCATAGATTCTGGAAGTACACACAATTTTGTAGATACAAAATTGGCCAAGAAACTAAATTGTCCACTTATTGAAATCAAACCTACTAAGGTAGTTGCAGCTAATGGTAACTATTTGCTATGCACAAAAATGTGTAAGGAATTTGAATGGAAAATGCAAGGGAAATGTACTCCACAGATGTGTTAATGCTAACTTTGGGCAATTATGATATGGTGTTGGGAATACAATGTCTATCAACACTGGGGGATGTACTATAGAATTTTAGTAAACTTCATATGAAATTTGAGTTGAGTGGAGCAGAAGTGACATTACAGGGCCTTGCTGAAGGGAAGGTTCAGACTATAAATGAAGAAGATCAAATGGTTAAACTGTTGTCAAAACCTCACCAACTTGCTATGGTTCAGCATTACAATCTCCAAGTTCAATACTCTCCTAACTCCCAAATGCAAACAACTGTAGCTGCGGATACTGAAGAATCTAAGGACCATCCTGATATGAAGGCCTTATTACAAGAATTTTCGGATCTATTTGTAGAGCCTAAAGGCCTCCCTCCATGTAGAGTTCAAGATCACAGGATTCCATTGAAAGACGGGACACAACCCATCAACCTTAGACCATACAGACACTCAATTATGCAAAAAGATGTGATTGAAAAGATAACAATAGAGATGCTTGGCAATGGTACCATTCAAGCTAGCAACAACCCCTACTCATCATCGGTAATCCCAGTCAAAAAGAAGGACCAAACATGGAGAATGTGCATTGATTATAGGGAGCTGAACAAGTCTACCATTAAAGATAAGTACCCCATTCCAATTATTGAGGAATTATTAGATGAATTACATGGCTCTAGTGTGTATTCTAAAATTGATCTTAGATCTAGTTATCATAAAATCCGAATGCATTTTAATGATGTTCATAAAACTGCATTTCGAACACATGATGGTCACTATGAATTTCTAGTTATGCCCTTCGGCCTTACTATTGCTCCA
This sequence comes from Hydrangea macrophylla, assembly GCA_033977485.1. Classification (NCBI taxonomy): domain Eukaryota; kingdom Viridiplantae; phylum Streptophyta; class Magnoliopsida; order Cornales; family Hydrangeaceae; genus Hydrangea; species Hydrangea macrophylla. The sequence continues at coordinate 82,630,518 of CM066991.1, read as the reverse complement.
TCCACTTTTCACAGTTTGATGAAGGAAATTTTCAAACCAATTCTAAGACAATATCTTGGTCTTCTTTGATGACATCCTAGTGTACAGTAAGGATTGGGAAACTCACCTTAATCATCTCAGAAAAACATTTGAAATCCCGCGAGCCAATACATTATTTGCCAAACTCAGCAAATGCCACTTTGGGGGTGCTAAGGTAGAATACTTGGGACATATTGTGTCAGCTGAGGGTGTCTCCACAGATCTGAGAAAAATTGCTGCTATTATCTCGTTGCCTCTTCCCAAAAATATCAAAGAACTCAGGGGGTTTTTGGGACTAACTAGTTACTATAGAAGATTTATTAAAAACTATGGGGCAGTATGTAGACCACTTATGGATCAACTCAAGAAAGACAATTTCCAATGGTCTATACTAGCCACAGAGACCTTTAACCGGCTAAAGACAGCTTTGACATCCCCTTCGGTGTTAGTATTACCTGATTTTTCTAAAGATTTTGTCATTGAGACAGATGCCTCAGACTATGGAATAGGAGCTGTCCTAATGTAGCAAGGACACCCAATTGCCTTTATTAGCAAAGCCCTCTCACCTCAGAACCAACACATATCCATCTATGAAAAGGAAATGTTAGCTATACTTTATGCAGTTGATAAATGGAGACACTATCTAGGGGGAAGACATTTTATTATAAAGACAGATCATTAAAGTCTTCAATATCTGCTGCAACCAAGAATCAATAACCCTAGTCACACATACTTGGCTCACTAAATTGATGGGATTGGACTATGAAATTTGCTACAAAAAGGGAAAAGAAAATATGGCAGCTAATGCTTTGTCTAGGGTTACTAGTCAAGAATTATCTCTAATGGCTCTTTCTGCAGTATCTTCAGATCTCTTAACAAGTATTCAATAGAGTTGGAATGAGGACCAACAACTAATTGATCATCTTCAAACCAACATTTCCAGCCCTTCTAAGTACTCTTGGCATCACAATCAGTTGAGAAGAAGAGGCAAGTTAGTAGTGGGCAATAATTCAGAGTTACAAAATCAGTTAATCACCCTTTACCATAGCTCCTCCCTAGGTGGACATTCAGGGATTCATGCTACAACCAATAGACTTGGTTCCCTTTTTTATTGGAAAGGACTTAAGAAGCAAGTTAGACAATTCATTAGGGAATGCTCCACTTGCCAGAGATATAAAAATGAAACCATAGCTGTCCCGGGACTTCTACAACCTCTCCCAATTCCTGAGGGAATTTTCTCAGATATCAGTATGGATTTTATTTCTAGACTCCCTTCCTGCTCTGGCAAAGATGTGATCATGGTAGTGATAGATAGACTGAGCAAATATGCACATTTTATGCCTCTATCTCATCCCTACACTGCCAAGACAGTAGCCCAGCTATTCTTGGATAATGTGTTCAAATTACATGGTTTACCTCTCACCATTGTTAGTGATAGGGACCCTATATTTCTCAACACTTTTTGGCAAGAATTGTTTAAACTACAAGGAGTGAGTTTACATTTGTCATCTTCCTACCATCCCCAAACTGATGGGTAATCAAAAGTCCTTAACAGGTGTTTGGAAGCTTATTTGAGGTGCATGTGTGGTGATAATCCTCAACAGTAGGTCAGGTGGCTTTCCTTAGCAGAATGGTGGTATAATACCTCCTTTCATTCAGTTATTCACACCTCACCGTTTGAAGCTCTTTATGGCTATTTACCTCCAATCCATATTCCATATTTCCCTAAAGATTCTAATGTTGAAGCAGTTGATAGAGTACTACAAGACAAAGAAGAGATGTTGAAACTTCTTAAGTATTACTTGACTAGAGCTCAGAATAGATGACCCAACAGGTCAATAAGCACAGATCAGAGAGACATTTTCACTATTGGTGATTGGGTCTACCTCAAACTCCAACCCTATAAATAGCAGTCCATGGCCTGGAGGTTCTCCCACAAACTTTCTCCCAAATACTTTGGTCCTTACCAGGTAGTGGACAGAATTGTTCCTGTAGCCTATAAACTAGCCTTACCAGCTCATGCCAAGATTCACTCTACTTTCCATATCCCACAGCTCAAAAAGTCCACTGGAAATCAAGTTGCTAGTCCTGATCTACCCCCTACACCTCATACACCTCCTCTTGAGCCAATGGCTATTCTTGACAGAAAGATGGTTCGTAGAAGAAATGCAGCTGCCACACAAGTCCTTGTCCATTGGTCACATTCCTCCCCTGTTGACGCCACTTGGGAATTTTGCAAATGAACTCCAGCTCAGACTTCCTCACTTTTCCCTTGAGGACAAGGGTCATCTTTAGGGGGGCTATTGATACATACCCTAGATTTAACCAGCTCAGCACCCCAAATTTATCCAGATCAGCACAAGTGGATTAATCATTAGTTAGCTAAAGTAGTTAAGCAGGTAGTTAAGCAGTAATTCTGTTCAACAACTTGTAACATCATTTTTTGATATAAATCATTGTATGGTTTGTAATGTGAAACAATATTGAATAAAGGATTTCTCTCTTCTCTCTTCTCTCTCTAAACTTCTCTGGGTCTCTCTCTCCTCATCTTCTTCTTCTTCTTCTTCTTCTTCTTCTTCTTTCTTCTTCTCTGTGAATTCTTGAGTTCTTGACCTAATTTGTAGATTGAGCTTAACAGCAAGTAAAATTCCTGAAACGTGAGGGGAGGTATATGTATTAAGGATAAATCTCAGAGGAGGCAGGTGATATTTATATATATATATATATATATTTTTTACTGTAATTAGACGGTACTTCGGGGAATGATCTCATGTTTTGTGGACGTATTGGCGTTGGCCTTTTGGCCACTGATTGATCTGCATGATTGGCAATTGCGCATATCATTTGACTCATTTCATTTCCCAATCATGCACCCGAATAGGTGGAACCCAACTAGCTCGATAGTCAAGTTGGCCAGGGCCGATCTCTCAATGGGATGGTTGTGGGTTTAATTCTCCTTAGAAAGAAAATAAGGGAGACAATTTCTTTAAAGTAGGGTATGTTTCCCCTTGTGTGTGCGTGTGTTACTAACTCCACTCATGTCACAGAGATGGTTTGTTTCTAAGACACTAGAACAAAAAAAAAAGTAGAACCCATTTTTGCTCACCCCAAATTTGCTCACTCATTGATAATCCAACTCATTTATTGATTAATGGAGTATGATCCATGATTAATTAATGGTGTAAAATCATGTGTCTCACTCTATTAACCAATAGGTAAGTTTGATGAACAATTTTTGGGTGAGCAAAAATGTATTCCGAAAGGTGACCCTCACACCACGTCATTGACATTGTCATCATCATCGTCATCGTCATCATCATCGTCATCGTCATCCTGCTTCCATGGTTTGACTCACATTCATCCCCACATTGCAGAGAAATTCTAAAGTGGGATGAAGTGGTTTCACCTCACGTGAAGTGGAAATTTTGTGGCCATTGGATAAATTAGTGTTCTCATCGTGGCATGACACGTGGCGAATGTGGTTATGAACAATATTGGTTTGTACCTTCTTACAAATCTTTGTACTTTATTAAGCAACGTTTGGACTTACCATGTATGTGGGTAATTTTACTCCTACATGTATTTGGCAAGGCACTCTATATAAATAGAGAGTTATGATAGGGAAGAAGGGTATGTTGAAGAGAGGGTCAAGATCGTTGAGAGAGACTCAAGTAAGATAGTGGGGCTTCGGCTCATTAATGGGCCTCTGCCTATCCGAACTGTGAGAGTGTTCTTCATGTGGTAGCTACGACTACAAGTCCTTAGCAGAAAGGGGAGTAATCGTTGAATCCTTAGAGAGAAGGAGAAAGTAATCGGTGTATCCTCATATGCGGAGGAGCTCTTGACAGGTTAAAAGATGGTGAGAGATCACTAGGAGTAGTAGAGACTTGGTGAGTAGCTCGAGTAGAAGCCATTATTCTAAAGTTATAATATAAATGTCCATGTGTGTGTGTGTGATGTCTTCAAAGAGTGGCTTGCAATCTTATCAATAAAAGAGTAGTCGATCTCTGTGGTTGTGGCTTAGCCCGATGGGATGAACCATGAGAAATGTTGTCTTATGTTGATTATTCTTCAATGTGTCTTTTTATCTTGTTATTGAATTCGTGTGAATTATTTAGGATAATTGATTTTGGGGGCCTACCGACACAACAAGAAATGAGCTATATTGTTATTCTATGATTCACAGTGATAGTTGGGTGATTGAAAATATAAGGGTTAAATGCATTATACTTTTGTGGTTAGATTTGTTTCACTTATTATGCTTGTTCAAAAATTCACACTTAATGTGATTGTGAATGAAGTGAAACAGTTAAGAATTCTATCAAAATTAACGGATTAAGTACATTTAACGTCCTGAGTTAGGTTTATTTTTCACTTTACCTTATTATGGTTCAAAAGTTGCATTTAACCCGTCATGTGATTGTGATTCAAACTAATTGTATAATTGTCATTCCAAGTAAAAAATTAACACTGTTTGGATTTGTTCTTAACACACAGTCACAACCTCGGAATTAATTGTCAAACTTTTGAACTATACTAGATAAATAAAAAAAATATTGGCTAAATTACACAAACCTCCCGCTTGCCTTAATTACATGGACCTCCCTTGAGATTTCAAAAATTACACGGACCTCCCTCAAGGTTTGTAATTTGGTAACAAAACGCCCCCTCCCCTAACGGTCTGTTAGTTTTTTTACATTTGCCCCCCTGAAAATTACAATTAGCCCCCCCTCCCCCCAATATTATAAAATTGTCATACTAAGCCACATTTCTCTTATATTTTGTGCTAATTATAAAATCCCTCCTCCCTCCTATGTTTTTGGGTTAATTTTTTTAGCATTAATTTATATCTACACAAAATACATATAAATAGGTCAAAAAAAAATATTTCCTCCGAACAAACCTCTGTCAAGCCCCCCCTATATTAATTTTCTAGATCCCCTGCTCCTATGCTCCAAAATAATATCCTTTAACCCACCTATGTGAGGCTAATTTTGGGGTTAAAGGATATCATTGCTCCCTTAAAGAAAGTTAACCCCAAAATTAACATCACAAAGGGGGTTAAGTGTTTATATTTTTAACCAATTTTAGAATTTTCGTCAGTTTTAAGTGAAATCATAGCAGTTCCATTTTAGTCCACAATCACAGGGGGTTAAGTGTCCACTTTTGAAGCATAGGGGCATGGGTGGATCGAGAAAATTAATACAGGGGGGACTTGACAGAGGGTTGTTCAGGGAAAAAAAAATTTTTGGACCTATTTATATGTATTTTGTGTAGATATATATTAATGCTAAAAAAATTAACCCAAAAATATAGGAGGGAGGAGGGATTTTATAATTAGCACAAAAATATAAGAGAAAGGGAGCTTAGTATGACAATTTTATAATATTAGGGGGGTTAATTGTAATTTTCAGGGTGGGCTAATGTAAAAAAACTAACGGACCGTTAGGGGAGGGGGCGTTCTGTTATCTAATTACAAACTTTGAGAAAGGTCCGTTTAATTTTCGAAACCTCAGGGACGGTCCGTGTAATTAAGGCAAACCTCAGGAAAAATTTATGTAATTTACCCAAAAATATTTTAACCCAAAAAATAACATAGGAGATTAGGAGGTACACTCGGTGAAAGACGAATACACTGGTCTGGCTGCATTTATATAAAGTCAAAGGAGAATCCAATGGATGCAAGTGAAGGCCACCACTTCCCACAAGAATTCTATACTCCCATTTTATTTAGTATTTACGTAATAAAACTACTCTAATTAGTTGCTCCATCTTCGAATATATTTTAGTCGTTCATACAAAATTTCCAAGTAATGACCCTCAGTTTTGTATTTTTGGCTGCTAAACTAGGGATTGCAATGCCAATGGAGTTGGGTTTAGTAATTTCACCAACTCCATATATCCTCCTCAAGTTAAACGTGAACTTACTCGAACACTCAGTCCCGGCTAATAAGTTAAACCGACTCGTATTCTATCTAATATTACTCATTCCGAGCGAGTCCACTCTGCTCTTCGCCATTTGAATAACTTTTCTCTTTAATATATATGATTATGGAATAAGATTTGGAGTAATTAGGGTTTAGTTGATTTTATAGTACTTGTATGTATTAGGTTCAAGAGTGAATTTTTTTTTAGTGAACGGTCACTTCCGTATAAAACTAGGCAAAAATATTATGATGATTTTATGAATTGAGGGACTTTTTTTTTTAATTTAACACTATCATCGAAATTTTTGTTTAATTCCAACAAATGAATTGGGTTGAGGGAGTTTTCACTAAAAAAAAAAAAGTCTCAACTGTATCCTTTAACCTATAATCCTAATTGAAAATTTAACACTAAATCTCTATTATATATGTGTATATATATAAGGACAACTAAAAGAAGTATTCAATTACTCATACAAAACCAGGTCGGATTTAGAAAGTTTATGTTGGGGGGGCTTGGGGGTAGTTGACTGCACGGGGTTCAGGGGCAGCGTCCTGGAGGCGATTTAATTTGGGGGTTTATTTATACATTTTTTTCGTGCAGATAATATAAGATAATGCTATAAATATTAATACAAAAATTCAAGAAATCTTCTCTCATTGTATATAAGCATCAAAGTTACAAAACTTTGGGACGTTTTTCTAACCATATAAAATTATAACTAACAAATGACACCTAGAAATAACTACCAGATGTCATATTTTTACTATTAAATGGCATATGAGAAAATTTATTAGTAATTGGCACCAAAGGTACAAGAAAATGATACCTTGTTACTTCAAATTGAGACCCAGAAATTAAATATATCATACTTGGATATAGATATTGTATAATTTTTCAATGCTAAAAAACTAAGTAGAGAATTTCTACATTTCAAGAGGACTTGAATATAAAAATATAGAGTTTTTTGAAATATGGATGATATTTATGTAAAATCAACAAGACTTAAGCCCCCTAGCCCTAGGATAGACCCGCCCCTGAACAAAACTTTCCCACTTTAGCTACAACTTTTCATTTTCTTTTTTTTTTTTTTTTTTTTCACTTTCTCCACCTTTCTACATCCTTTGCTCTCTCTTACTTGCACTTGGCAGCTCTCCTACTTGCACTTGGCAGCAAGGACCACTTCTACTTTTCGGAGAAAGAGAGAGAGTGTATAAAATGAATACTCGTCTTTTTTTTTTCTTTTTTTTTTTTTTTTCTTTGAGTCTTATATTTTATTTTGGGATGTCTTAAAATTGGTATCCATTTTTTAAAATTGGAATGCAATTTTTACTTACTTTTAAAACTACTCTTTCTTGAAATCTACACCAAGATAATACTAAAAAAGTTAGGGTGGGACTAAATACACCACTTTTTTGCTAAATACATCACCTTGCAGTGTTAAAAGATAAAAAAATTTGTGAATGAATAAAGTGTATTTAGCAAAAAAAGTGGTGTATTTAGTCCCATTCAAAAGTTAATGTAATGATTAAAAACAATTATAAAAAATAAATGTAGAATCTTTTTATCTCCTTAAAAAATTGAATTCCCAAAAATAAACTAAAAAAAAGGACAAAAAAAGTAATACAGTTAACATGTGTCAATGAGAGCATTGCGGGTTGACAAATCACTAACCACTGCAAAACCAACCACAACAAGAAACTGACTCAGATGCCAGTTGGTTATGGTTGAACCACCAGTTGGCAGTTACGTATGATGATCTTTTTCTTATATGTTCTATGAATAATGCTTGGGGCACCAAGGGATACAAAGAACTTCCACAAAATGAGTGGAAAGTCTATGTGGCACACTGGGACCCGCCAGTAATTAACCATTTTTTCCATTAATTGCTGGCGGGTCCCAGTGTGCCACATAGACTTTCCACTCATTTTGTGGAAGTTCCTTGTGTCCTTTGGTGCCCCAAGCATTATTGATGTTCTATGGTTCAACCACCAGCTACGTACGATGATCTTTTTTTATAAGTTCTATGATGGGAGGAGGTTGTGATACATCCATGGTAGTTTTGGATGTATGGTGCGGCCTCTTGAGCAAAAAATCAATGGCCCAACTTCAATCCAGTCTGTAAAAGACTGCAAAAAGGACAAAAATTGACGGACATTTAATACGCATGTGACCTGTTGCAGTCGTAGAGTGTCAAACGGGGCGGCTCGCCCTGCCCGCCCTTGCCACTTTGATGAGTTCGGCGAATTTTGACGAGCCATAGGACGGGTTGGAGAAATAGATGGAGTGGGGCAAATTGACTCGGTAATGGATATAGAGTGATTTGCCCCAATCCACTAATTCGTGGATCAACAGGGCGAGATGGGGGCAGGGCGGCTAACTCGCAGGTTGGTTGACGAATTAGCCCACAAGTTAGCTCGCGGGTTGCTTACAAAAACTTATTTTTTATTTTTAATAAAAAAATTTCTAAAAAACTATTTAATAAAATACTTTATTTAAAAATAGTTTGTTGAAAAAAGTATTTTATAACTATTTTTTTTAAATGTTTATTTTCCACTGAAAAGTTTAAATAAATTGTTTATTAATAAATATTTTGATTGAAAACAATCAAATAAAAATGTTTTATTCACGGGTTGGTGAGGCGGGGCGGGGTGGGTCCGCAAGGCGAGGCGGGTTTCGAGGCGAGGCGAGTTGTTGGCGAGTCGATGGGTTAGACGAGCTAGGTCACGGGGGCGAGTTGTGGGTTACAAAAATAGAAGTCAACTCGGACTTATACCCTATGAATTGAGTCACGAGCTGAGTTCGTCCACGGGGCAGGATGAATTACGACTCGCCAAATGACGAATTGGGGCGGGGCGGGCCAATTCGCCCCGTTTGACACCCCTATGCAGTAGGTCATTATGCGTGTGAGTAACAATTATTGTTCATGTGTAAGAAAAATTGTTTCTGTCGTAATAAAAGTTCTTCCTGAAGCCAACTATTTCTACCAACCAATATTACACAAAGTGCACTTAATGTAACAAATGTTGTCCTTAAAAATACTGAAGGACTAATATTTAGTTTATGTTTTCAATAGGACCTATTTCTAGTAATTTCTACAATGAAGAACTAAAATCTATTTTACCCTTTTTTGAAAAGCTTCTCTTTTCTGAACCAATGCAAGCGTAGCCATTTGTAGGAGAAAGAATGTTTATCTATTTTTGGAGAACACCAAAAGGCAATAGTTTGTTGTATCAAAACAAGGGTAGCATTTCTATTTGATGACAAATATGAGTGCTATTACTTTATTAGTGAAATAAAATAAATATTAGTAAAGTGATAATAAATACGATACCCCATTGTGATTGTTTTAGTACATATTCTTACAAACATTTGTAGGATAAAGTGTTCTTATTTTATCAGTGAAAAAAAAATTTAGTGACGTGAATATTTAAATGCATCCTATTGGTTATTCTTAATGTATTTTCTTGCAAACATTTGCAGGGATAAGAGTGTTCTTAATTACTTTATATATTAGTGAAAAAAAGGATTAGTGAAGTGAAAATAATTAAATGCAGCTTATTGTGTATTTTTAATGTATTTTCTTACAAACATTTGTAATAATAAGAGTGCTCATATCATATGTATTATTAGTTCATTTGGAATGTAACATGAATGTCCTTACTTAAACAAATAAAAATGTGAGTTATGTGTTTAAAAATATCATATCATGAAATAAAATAGAACACACATCTTTTTCCAAAGCATATGAAACTACATATAGTAGTAGTTTTTACTAGGAGTTTTTGAACAAGTGAAAAAAGAAAGTAGAAATGTAAGGGTACAACTTTTTCCTATTCTAGAACAATACGGGTACATTTTTATCATAGGAACAATAAGGGTATAACATTTTTTATCGCGACACAATATGGGTACAACATTTTCTAATCTTAAGAACAATAAGGGTACAAAATTTTCTTATCGCAACACAACATGTGTACAACACTTGTTTACCAAAGGAACAATAATGGTACAAATATTATCACGACATAATATGGGTACAACATTTCTTAATCAATGGAACAATAATGGTACCATAGTTGTTCATTAAACATAGTCCATATTATATGCATACCACTCATCCTTAAATAGTTGTTCACTACACAACTACAACTTGAAAAAACATACTTAAACAGTTGTTCATCAAACATAGTACATATTACATGCATACCATAACGAAACTAATCAGAAAGGCTAAACAAAGTATATAGATCGCCAACAGAAAGGTTGTCCATCATCTCTCATTAGGCACCTAGAAAGAAAATACTAAAAATCACCATCAACATCGTCGCGTTACGATAATCTGGTAGATTAGGATATACATCAGCATAATATGGATCCTCTTCAATATCTTGTATAACAAAGACTGGAGGGTCATAATACTTTTACATCTTTGATTGCATGAAAACATTGCAATCATAATTTCATCTGTAGAATCTTTTGCTCCAGTAAATGTATGACCCGATCGTCGTCCCTATATGGATTTTGCATCAAATTAGGAGTGTGACCATTCAGAACTAGTAGCCCGTGCCAACGACAATATACTTCGCACTCACACCTTATGCTAGTAGGGGGACAATAGTTGTTATTGATGAAATACAAAGGGTATAGCATTTCTTATCGATGGAACAAAGAGGTTATAAAATTTCTTATCGGAGGCACAATAAGGGTACAACATTTTCTTATTGATGGTACAAAAAAGGTACAACACTTTCTTATGAATGGTCCAATAGGTATCGATGGAACAAAAAGGGAACAACATTTGTAATCGATGGAATACAAGGGGTACGACATGTTCTTATCGCAACACAATATGGGAACAAAATTTTTAATCTTAGGAACAATAAGGATACAACAATTTATTTATCGTGTCACAACTTTAGCACAACATTTTTTAATCATAGGTTCAATAAAGAGAGCATTTTTGCTCACCCAAACACTTCATTGGGTGAGTATGTAGGACCCATCACTTTTTATGATAAAAAATTATAAATAAAAAGTTATGGGTCCCACATGCTCACCCAATGAGGTTTTGGGTGAGCAATGGTTGGGTGAGCATAATGGTACAATATTTTGTTATTGATGGTACAACCAAGGTACAACATTTTGTTTTGGATGGTGCAATATAGGTACAACAGTTGTTATAATTGATGAAACAAATGTTGGAATTGTTGCTCGATTTTGTTAAATAGAAGAAGGAATCAAAAGTTGGCAGTACTGCTCGAACGGGCTGCACCAACGGGCTTTGCATGAGCGGGCATGGGTACGAGCTCCTAGTGCGTTTTGGTTTATATCTTACTGTAATCTTACTCAATAGGGTGACTACTCGAGCGGTGTCCACGCGAGTGGTGACTGGAGATTTTGGCAGCGAGAATAAGGAAGTTATATATGATTTGGTTTCCTAATTCAGTTTTGGTAGTAAATCCTAAGCATATTGGATTAGGGAATACGTGTATCTCCTATATAAGGACTCTTTGGAGTCATTGGAAGTTACTTTACATATTTTGAAAGAGAGATTTATTGTTCAATTTGTAGAACCTCTTGGTTCATTAGGATCTCTATTTGTTAGCCTCTTTTGTTTTGTTTTGTTTTGTTTGGTTTTGTTTTGGTGAGGTTTTGTTTGGAGAGATCATTCGTTTTGGTTTTGGTGAGGGATTGATTCCTTACGTTGGCATTTTAAGTATTCGTTTGTTTGATTGTAGATTGTTCCTTGGCACTGGGGAGTGGACGTAGGTATAGTTGGCCGAATAACTCGTGAAAATCTTGTGTTTTTGTGTGTGTTTGTTTTGCCTTCACTTTTCTCGTTTGGATTATTGTCTTTGCTTGTGGTTTGAAATAGCACTTCTGCACAACAAAGTGGTATCAGAGTTGCAGATTGAGATCTAGGGCATGACTACAACAATATGTGTTTTAGCAACGAATCATGGTAAGGAAAGATAATTTTTCTTGGTAAAAGTATAGTATTAGCAAGGAATTTTTTTTTCTTGCCAAAGCCTAAAAGACATACACATTTGGTGATGAAAGTCATATTTCCTTGCCAAAAGTGATGTATTTGGCGACGAAGTTTCATTTTCCTCGCTTATAGTGAATTATTTGGCGACAAAATATCAAATTCATTGCTAAAAGGATTGTTTTGACAAGGAAAGTTCAATTCCTTGCTAACAGAATGTTTTAGCAATGAAATAGTTTCCTCGCTAAAATTTACTTTTAGCTAGAAAACTATTATTCCTTGCTAAATATGGATTTTAGCAAGGAAACATTTTGTCCTTGGCTAAAGTTATGTGTAAAATAAAAAAAATGAGAAAAATAACTTCTACAATGAAATAGTTTCCTTGATAAACCTTGCTTTGGGTAACGAAAATAAAAAATCCTTCCTAAAACAAAGAATTAGTTCACATAATAAAATTTTCCCCAAAATTTCCCTAAAAACAATATTTCCCTAAAGCAACACTCAAAATCAGTTCACTTAACAAAAAATCAGTTCATTGCTTGCCCTTGTTGCAATCTTTTCCCCCAAAAAAGGTATGACTCTCTCTCTCTCTCTCTCTCTCTCTCTCTCTCTCGGTAGTGTATGATTTTGTGTGTGTGTGTGTGTGTGCACGCACGCGATTGTGTCTGTGCTTGTGTATGAAATTGTGTGTGTGTGTGATTGTGTGCATGTGTGTGTGTGTGTGTGTGCAATTGTGTCTGTGTATGTGCACACGCAATTGTGTATGTGTGTGTGTGTGTGAGAGAGAGATTGTGTGTGCAATTGGTGTGTGTGTGTGTGTGTGTGTGTGTGTGTGTGTGTGTGTGTGTGTGTGTGTGTGTGTGATTGTGTTTGTGTGAGTGTGCGCGATTGTGTTTCTATGTGTGTGTGGGATTGTGATTCAAATTTCATTCTAGTTTTATCACAGCAGTTGTCATGACTCTAAAATCTATTAGTACTATTTTTTTTAAAATATTATTAGTGTTATTATTAATCCTCACAAATTATGATTAAATTTTATTTCATATTTATGAGACTTGAGACCCAACTATTGAAACCTAAACAAAAGCCCAGATTAGATGTAGAACTTTTCCCACATTTATATGTTGCATCTCTATCCAAGCTAGCACCCAAATTTTACAAAGCCAAACAACCCCTTAATACTTGGCCGACTCCCTGCACAAGCTAATCATTATCATCATCTCCTATTCTTTTATACAATGGCCTAGCTACTTGTTAATGATTTCTTTTATGGACCACATGCAAATGCTTCTTTCAATTGAAGGTGTGATCACATGCTATTAAAGCCACTCTTACACGCAACATCAACACATACACATGGCTATCTACTTCCCATAACCAGACACATGCTAGCACACTCCCACTTTGACTGCAACACTCTACATCATCCCACACACTCCACCTTATAGGCTACATCATCTCACACACCAAGTTGAGTATATGTATGTGAATGTGTGAGGCGAACTTAACAAGGTGGAAAACCACTTTGGTCCTTATATATCCCACTGAGAATAAGAAGTTGTAGAAACTTTAAAGACTTCATTTTGCACAATAGTATGCGAGCGTGTGTGCAAGGCTCATAGTGTACCAGTGTGTGTGCTGTGAAGAGAAAAGGAATCGAACTAACTTTCATAGCATTTTCGACTCCAATTTCGGCCCATATCTTTATCAGGCTTCTAGTAAGTTTCTTCTACACTTTTATTCTATGTTTAGTAGGGTACTTAGAGCTCCCTTATTATAAAAAAAATGTTGTCTAAAACTACACTAAAATTGAAGCTCAAAATAGCCTGAGAACCATGTTCATATCAGGCCAAGACTACGAAATGTTGTTAACGCCACTAGGCTTTGTTGTAAAAGACTTAAGGACTTCTAAGAACCCTAATAGGCATTTCCAAATGATCTATTATGGCCAGAATTCCAACTCACAACCCTTAGGAGAAAGTGAAACCTTTAGAGATAGAAGTGAACAAATTTCATACCATTTGTGGCCTCAAGACCAAAGCTGATTTTTGGTCTGGTAAATGTGAGTTAATTGCATGTTATTACTCTATGCTAAATACTCTTCCCATAGCAATAAACATGTTTAAAAATAAAGGTCTAGAACCTAGTTAAAATGGCGTCGAATGTAGCCTGAAAAACATGTCAGAAATGTGTCCTTGCAATACCTTATCTATAACTTCTGAAACTAGAACAAGATGATCCTTACGTCCCCACGAGACCACTATAAAAACATTTTGGTGTATCTCTACACCTAAAGACATGACCATAGTATTATTCTTTTATGGGGTAAAAGAATAATTTCCATTCTTCGGAAAATTTAATTAAATTCGAATTATAAAATCAGCATATTTGGAATATTCCACACGAAAAAATGAGCAAAAATGACTCTTGGTTCGTTAAAAATGATCGAGAAATGAGGAAGTTCCGAAACCGCAAATATTGCGGCCAAACATGGCCACCGGGCCGGGCATGGTCATGGGAGATGACCACCTTGCATAAGTTGGTCCTAGCATTTTTTTAGGAGTTGTTCCATGTGCATCAGCATTGGGTGTGTTTGGTACAAACATTTCAAATGGGTTACTTTAGGCTTTGTTTATTTTAATTAGACTAATGTATATGAATGAGTTTTGTAATTCTTTAACACTATGAACTCTTCATATAAAATTGGATCCACATTGAGCCTGTGCAAGTCAAATGGAACCTAAGAAAATATTATGTTTAGTAATACATAAAGAGTTTCTTTTAATATTTTAATTTAATTACTCAATTATCCTTAAAGAACAATAAATTATTATTTTACTCCAATATCGTGAGCTTAAATGCTACATTCTGCATGTTCAATATTTTGTGCAGGACGTGAGCTTTAATTGATCTATAATAGAAGCTTTCTTAACCTCATAAGCTACAAAGGTGAGTGTTCATATTCCTTTTTGTTGATTCCACTTCTCACGGGTGAATCTAATTCTATCTCCAGTTATCAATGACATTATATAATTGCTATGACTCATTTCTGAACATTATCGGTTGGTTCTACTGAAAAGGGGATTATATATGTTTATTACAAAGTTAATGCTCAAAGTTGCTATGTTATTGTGAAATTATTCATTATTCCCAATGTCAATTACCAGTACCCCAGACTATGAAATATAGCCCTAAGTGGTTGGTCCTATTGGACCCATGTAATGAAGCCCCAAGTGGCCGATCCTATTGGACCCATGAACCTGACTAGCAAGGTTGCCTTTGATCAATGTGCCATGTAATATAAAATAAAAGTGTGCATGAGTGGGTAGTTGGTAAATTGGCATTCATGTAAAGATGTTTTCATAAAAATATTGATTGAATCTGTCGTGATAATTTGTGTTCATCATTCATAATGCTAGTGTTGTTATCTATTTCTGTCGATACACAATCCTTTTTATGATTATCATCTAGGTTATGTTCATTCACTGAGCTTCTACTCATGCTCTCCATTCTTTTTCTTTTCTAAAACCCCTTTCAGGTAAGGAATCATTTGAGGATGAATACATAGAGGAAGAAGCCATTATAGTTGGAGACGAGTCCCTTCAGGAAGGTCCCGTCTTAGATGGAAAGTAGTAGAGATAGGATCATTTTCATTATGTAATTACTTAAGTTTACCCTAGACAGATTTACTTTAAGACTTATCGTTTAACTAGTGTATTTTATGTTTTTAAGGCTTATGTTGGTCTAAGACTATGTCGTGTAATATGAAGTTTTGTATTTATGGAAATTTATGGCCTTAACAACCGTTTCTATAAAGTGTCATTTCGCTTCTGCTAGTTTTTTGTACAAGTTATTAGGTCTCATAGGCCGGTTATGCACCCTAAATCCACATGCAGAGTTTGGGTGCATGACAACTTGGTATCAGAGCATAAGATTTTAGGGTACTAGAAGACATAGAGTATTGACTACGACTCCTAAGTTAGAAGTTTATAATTATTTAAGTATTATGTGTAGATTGATATATTTATATACTTCAATACTTATTTTTCTCATCATGTTCTAGTCTAAATAGTGTTAACGAGGAATCGCGGTGGTACAGCTAGAATGGATCAAACTACCAAAGGTCATTATGCCTGTGTCAAGAGAATTATGGAAGGATTAGCATACGCTACACAAGAGAATGGAAATGGGTATAGGAATGCTAATGGGCGTGTCAACGGCCAAGGAGGAACGCTTCTTGACATAGAACGCTTTCAAAAGCTCAAACCGCCAGCATTTTATGGCAAGGCTAACCCTTCTGCAGCTGAGACATGGGTCCGAAAGATGGAAAGACTATTCAAGCACTTTTCTTGCACCAAGGAAAAAAAGGTGAGCTATGCCACCTATACCTTTGTCGGTGAGGTTGACCATTGGTGGAGTACCCTAGAGGACAGCAAAGAGGGAATAACATGGGATCAATTCTTCGTTCTTTTTGATGGAATGTACTACCCTAAATCCGTGAAGGACCAAAAAGCAAAAGAGTTCATAAACCTCAAGCAGGGGAACATGACTGTTCTTCAATATGCTACGGAGTTTACTTCTCTATCAAGATTCGTTTCCTACCTCATTCCAACTGAAGAGAAGAAGGAAAGAAAATTTGAGGATGGTCTACAACTTCATATTTGAAATAAATTAGAAATGTTCGAATTCCAAACATACAGAGAAGTGTATGATTGTGCTCTCAAGGCAGAAAGGACGAACGCATGGTTCCAACAGAGAAAAGATGTTTCCAAAAGACCGGTGAATAACCAAGGAAAAAGTCAGTGAGGAGGTATGAAGAGGCAATTCCCTGGAATTTCTTGCTCTAATGTTAATGACCAGGCCAAGAAAGGGCCACCAGATAACAGAGCCCCATGCAAGACTTGCGGGAAGATGCACGAAGGTGTTTGTCAATTCAGCTTTGGATCTTGTTTCAAGTGTGGAAATACAGGCCACCTAATCCGAGATTGTCCTACGATGAAAGGGATTGTTCAAGCACCAACCCCGATCAATCAACGTATGACTTAACATCAGGGAGGTCAGAGAGGAAGTCAGCAACGCCAAGGGCGTGAATTTGCACTCATTCCTGGAGAGAACAATGAACAGGTAGATGCCATGGTGGCAGGTATTATCCCTAGTTGTGGCTTTGATGCTCATGTACTTATAGATTGTGGATCTATGCATTTCTTTGTATCTCTGCTATTCGCTTCAAGATTTTATAAATCTCCAGAACCACTGGGTTATGAACTGTCAGTTGCTATTCCTTCTGGCACTTCCTTTATTGGTACCCAAGTGTATCGATCATGTAAAATCATGATAAGTAATATACCTTTGCTAGTCGACCTCATACCCCTAGAGATTCGAGGTTTTGATGTCATCTTAGGAATGGACTGGTTGTCATCGGTCCACGCTACCATTGACTGCTCTGCCAAGCAAGTCAACTTTCAAATTCTCGACCGACCAAATTTCTCTTTCAAAGGAAGGGGTGTCTCATCGCCGCCTTGTCTTATCTACTCCATGCAAGCAAAAGAATTACTTAAAAAGGGATGTCAGGGTTACCTATGCGTCATATTGGGAGATTCGACTGCAGAAGTCATCTTGGAAGATGTCCAAGTGGTAAGAGAATTTTTAGATGTTTTTCTGGAGGACCAACCAAGTACTCTAATTGATAGAGAGATCGAACTCACCATCGACCTCGTTTCTAGTACTCAACCTATATCGAAGGCCCTTTATCGTATGGCTCCAATGGAACTAAAGGAATTGAAAACCCAATTGCAAGAATGACGACATCCTATTGACGCGTTTTCTTATCACACCTAAGTGTAGGTGATTGTACAAGTAATAAAGTTCTGGAAGTCCAGGTCGAACCCACAGGGAACGGAATAAAATTTTATAAAGTTAGGCAGATAACTATTTTGTCACTAAAAAGAAAATAGAAGATGGTGGATTTTTGTGGGGTTTTACTAAACTACCAATTTTTATAGTTTTGCAATAAAAGTAATTAAAGCTATTTTTTCCTAATTAGTTTACGGTAAAGATTTTCATAGTGCAAAATAAATTGACTAAGATACAAGTAAGAAAAAGAAGAAAAATAAATAAAAGCTAAATTTTTGTGAGATAAACTTTTTAGATTTAATAATAGCGAAAGATGGAAATAATACAGATATTTAATCAAAACTATTAAAAAAATAGGAAATATTAATTAACTAGGGGGAAATGAGTTCAAGGAATTGGGAATATGCAAAACAACACTAGATCCCACAACTTTTGTGCATTTGAAAAGCATTTGGCATTTAAGACCGCAAAGTCATTCTTTATTTAAAAATAAACTTTCACTAGTCAGGGTCATATCAAGTGTGTCAGGTTTGATATGAAACGACGTCGTTTGGTTTAAAGAAAAATAAAAAGGCAATTGGGCAGTAGCCAGGTTCGAACCGTGCCCCGCGGTGGACGTGGGTTATTCGGCGTCCAGTCCCCACCACACTGCCACTACACAATTGCCTATCCATTATTGGATAGAAATATATATAAACACATATTTGAAATATTAACTTTGTCATATGAGTTGTTTGAGTATGCTAGGTGTTTTTTTATGACAAAAAGGCATAGTTTGACAATCCACATAATTAGGCTTTTTATTTCAAATATGTACTCTTTTGAGCCCAATATAGCCATAGTATATAAACATGTTAAATGGTCATAAAGTATAGATACATAGATATTTTTGGCCATAAATGGAAAAACAACCCATCTAGATAAATTTGCCCATTTAAGATTAGTGCACAGAAACTGTGGTTTCTAAGTTTTTATTACATATCCCCAATTAAAGTTTTAGCCTACCATTTTGGAATTGAAACTGTCTTTCAAATAAAATTTAAAGATAATAAAATTTAAAGATAAATTAAATAGGTGTAAACAATGACTGCTCAATTAAAACTAAAGCTATAAAACCAAGGTAAATGTGAAAACTAATATTATTATATTATTTTCTTTACTTAACATGAACTGGGGTTGAATTTGTCGAATCTGCAAAATAGCAAAGTTTAGTACAACTAGGCTAATAAAATATACATAGATGGAAATACTGAACCAAAAATAAAATACTAAACCTTTGACTTTGGATTCTTGTGGGGTCACAGTGGTTGAACTCCAAGAACACAAATAAGACCAAACCAAATCCTAATCTACTTTTGGAGTGAGATATGAATATGGTGTGCTTGGGGCTTTGTTTGGTGATTACAACAACTACGTGGCTAAAAAATATGATATGTACTTACAAAATCTGTCTTCTAGTGAATAATATTGCTATAAAAACTAAAAATTTGGAGTTTCTAACTATTTTAGGGGGCAACTATAAGTACTACTAGACTAGAAATATTAGATCAAATTTTAAATAGGAATATTTTACTACTACAAATTGACAAAGGTCATACAAGAAAATAAATATTTTAAATATAAGAAATACAGTACACAAAGTTTTGCTACATATTTTTGAACATGAAATCATCAATTACATCAAAGTAAAATTTTACAACTACTAGAACTAGAAAAGGCAAAGAAAAATTAAAGTTTCCTATTTCTAGGGACAATATAAAGTGCTCACATGATAACCTCTCCTAAACTATTCTCTCCCTAACAGTGATTGTGAAGCTGTGCTTGTTGTGTGTTGTTTGTGGAGCTTCCTCCCTTCCTTTGGCTTCTGCTCCTCAATTTATAGACGAATTCTGTTGTGAATTCATCATTCGCTTCGTCATTTGAATAGGAAGCGAGCAGTACAATTGAGAATCTTTGGTTCATTTCGTCAATTTCTCTGTCCATTTTTTCCTTGTATGTCAGATCCTATTGACTACAGCTGCATACAGAGAGAGAGAGAGAGAGAGAGAGAGAGAGAGAGAGGAGAGAAAGAAAGGAAAAAGCTTCCTACATATACCTATCATACTCAAGGCATTAATTGCCTTGTTGAAATTTTTTTTTCTTTCTTTTGTTTTTCTTGGGTAGGTGTTTTTGTTTTCTTCCGTTTTTTTTTTTAATTGTTGTTGGAAGTGTTGGTTTGACATATGAGAAATAATCATGTGTGATTGCTACTTCTTTCCTTTCCTTTATTTCACTTCATTTTTATCTAAACATATAAAATGTGTAAAAACAAATAATTACATGCATTTGAGTGACATCACCGATAAATTATATTAATTCAAATATGCATGTAAAACTAGGAATTTGGGGGATTAAATGAGCACAATGTCTATTATATTGGCACATAAATGTGCAATATTCAGTGTTTGTCACACCCCTCAACTAGCTTATTGCTAGTCCCTAGCAATGAAGTGAAAGAGAAATTATTCTAAAAGTTTTATTAAAAGGTAAGAGTAGGCTAAGGAAAACAAAGTTACCTAACTCACTGTCGCAGGAATCGCGATTGCATTTAGCGTATGCAACAAGCCATTAAACCCCTAGGTTACCCCTAGTGGACGAGTGTTGTCTCGTGAGGGTTTGCAGTGAATATACCCACAAAATTCATTAATTTTTTTTTAAAATATAAAAGTAAAGTAAAATAAAAATCAAGGTAGATTTTCACCTTTTACAACAGATAAGATTAAATTTGGCAATAAAATGAAATTTCCAAGTATGTAATAGTAATGCAACACATATACTCACAGTTTGTCAATGGTAGCATTTTTTTTATACTCTTTAAACTCACAGTGTGTACTTGAAAAATCAAGCAACTGATCTTAACTTCAAAGTTTACATAGTCAATAGTAGTCATAAAACTTGTAGTTTTAACTCAAATCTCACTAGAATTTCACTCTTTTAATGAGAAACTCTCAAAAACCGGTGTAGAGAGCATCTCACTTGGTAGGGAAGCAAAGATAGAGGAATTGCTTCCATTTTTTTTATGACTCAATATATAGGCATTTGGAGTACAATAAGTCTTATGAAAGAATACTTAGCATTAGAAGAGCGATCTACCGTGGAGAACATCCTTATCACTTAAATTTAAAACTCAATTTCTTTTAAATTATTAGGACTTTGACTGGTAGGTTAGAAATTAAGATGAATACGAGATTTTGGGGTGTATTTGTTCTAAGCATGTGATTGGAGTGTTTGCGCAATTCATTCCAACCTTTTCTTCTTCTCATTTTTATCATTTGTACTGTCTTTTTTTTTTTTTTTTTAGTTTCTCATTTTTTTTTCTTTTTTCTTTTTTTAAATCAACTCCTTTCTTTCTTTACCACTTCTTGTAATATCATTACAGTCCAAAATCACATATCTGGATATAGAAGTGAGGTTTGTACTCCCAGGTGGAGCAAGGCATGATTTGGATAGAACTGAGAATAAAGTAATACAAGGTGAAGGGGGGTGTATTTGAAAGAAAAGATGGCCTAAATAATTTTAAAAATCGATTGACTTTGTTCATTTAAGCAATTTAGACGTTCTAATAGTAAATCCTGAACGTTCTCTTCTAATGATCAGTCAAAGAAAAATAAGAAAAATAATGAGACTTTCAACGAGTGATATGATAAAGAGAATAAAATGAGACTGAAAAGAATAATAACGCTCATAAAGGAAGATTGGCACAAAAGCTCACATGGGTTAATTAGTTTCCACTACTTGTCTTTAAACTGCATAGTTTATGCTTACTCATCCATTTAGATTCAGTAAATATTTTCACACTGTTTCAAAAAGATTTAAAGTCTAAAGAGTTTCTAGCATTTGAAAATAGTAAAGCATGTGACAATGTGTTGTATGCTATTAACATACCCAAAATAACATTAACGTGACAAATTTATCTTATATAAAGTAAAAGAAAAACTTCTGAAAAATCCTAAGCGCATCCACTAAGTTGAATACATATATGGTGCAACTAGTATCCTCTGTACCTATACAAAAGAGGCTACGCAATCCGGAGCGTCCAAGTTGTCATGATTACCCATCCACCTTTAGTAAAAGATATGAGTCTAGAACCACTAGCAAGCTAAAACATCAGTAAGAGGCTAGGAGATAACTCTGGCTTTACTTAGTTTTTCCCTACCTCTAGGGACATTCACCGCACTAGACATATCTGGTAATGCTTGGATCATGCAAATTACTCCTATCGAACCAGCTAATGAAAGCCAGATGTACACGTAGGATCATTTTAAAGTCTGACCTGACTGAAAATTATTGTATGTACAAAAACTAAAAATAAAAATAAAAAGAAATGAGAGATGGGAAAACAAAATTTATTTGGGTATCAAAGGATCCAGTCCTCTTTCTCAACCAAAATTTTCTTTTGTTTTGATTTGAATTGTCTTTATAGCAGTAGTAAACTTTAAAAGATGTGCCATTATGAGCAATTAAACCAGGACATTCTTCTTTATAACAATTCAAACACCATCCTAACCTTTTAGCTTTCCTTTTGATGGCATAAAGGCTAGTGCCAGCAAAGGGTTTCTTCTGCTCAGAAACAAGTGAGCGACCTATTAACGTCTGGTCATCGACTATTGGATCCATTTTTTATACTCTCAGCTAACTAGAGAGGCTAGACTCAACCCTTCCACTCCTTCCAACTATCAACTAAGATCTAATTAAAGAGAGCTTAGAGGGGGTGGGTGTGAATTTTATTTAAAAACTAAAAATATTTATATTAAAAAAATATATACATTCAGAAACTAAAAAGAAAATATATATTTTTTTCTTTTTATTATATTTTAACAAAAAAACTAAAACACACAAAAAGAAAAAAAATACATTTTTCTATATATATATATAAATAAAACAGAAAACTAGAAACTACATTTCTCTCTCTCTCTCTCTCTCTCTCTCTCTTTTAGAAAAGTCCAAGACATCGTATCATTACAATAATAATAATAATAAGAAAAATTATGGTATAAACTTCGAAAATCATAAGAGCGGTGACGTGTTCATAATTCATATATATATATATATATATTTTTAACAAGGGCAACGCAGCATTATCATAACAGCCATTAAGAAAATGACAAGATAAAGTTCAAAATACATAAGACCAATAGCTAGCGCGTCATCCATTTTTTTTTACAAAGAAATGGAAGAATATCACCTGTCTCTTGAAAATCTGAAAACCTGGTAGGGCCGTAGATCGAGTGATATTTTCAAGCTTCTTTGGTGCGTGGGTACCTACAACTTATGGATATCATTTTTGTTAAATAATGGAAAAAATCTAAAATAAAAATAAAAATATAAGCTGAATCGGAAAAACAAAGAATAAAATCAAAATCAAGCTTTTCTCTGGATTATAGATCTTACCTTTAGTGATAAGTAGAGTGGATCTTGATTTTGGATTGAAGAAAATTAAAAAAAAAAAAGAGAGATTGAGAGAGATCGAGAGATTGGGGGAAGAGAGTGAGAGAGTTGCAGAGAGTGAGAGAGAGAGATCGCGACGAGAGAGTGAGACGAAGAAGAAAAAGAAAGGAAAAAGAGAGAGGGAAAAGTTTTTAGGGTTCAAAGCCCTATATAAAGCCATTTTCTCTTTTTCAGTGTATCTCTCTCTAGAGAAACTAATTTTTTTTATGAAATAAAGATAAAATAAACAAACAGGTGTTAATCGTGTAACCGTCCCCCCCAACTGAGTTTGACATTGTCCTCAATGAGTGAGATGAGAAAAAGAAGCTAAGGATAATAAAAAGAAATACAAAAAGAAATGGTAGAATAATAATGACCAAATTAACTTATATATAAAAAGTTATCTAATTAAGAGTATAGGACTTATGAAAATATAAATACTTTGATACACTATGTCCTATACCAATTATGTTTTAAGATATTGAACATCATTATAGTTAGGGTCCTCCAAAGGAATGGACTCCAACTCAGGTTCAAATCCTTCTAAAAATGGCTTTAATCTATGTCCATTAACTTTAAATGTATTTCCATCTATAGGGTCCTCAATCTCGACAGTTCCATAAAGATAAACATTTTTTTACAATATATGGACCAGTCCATCGAGATTTCATCTTTCCTCTAAAAAGATGTAGTCTTGAGTCATATAATAGAACTTTTTGCGCGGGGGTAAATCTTTTGTGCAAAAGATTATTATTATGATACATTTTAGTTCTTGCTTGATGAATTCGAGCATTATCATATGTGTCTTTACGAATTTATTCAAGCTCACTTAATTGTAATTTTCTTAAAATTCCTCCCTCTTCAATATTACAATTTAAAGTTCTAGTAGCCCAATATGCCTTATGTTCTAATTCTACTGGTAGGTGACAAGCTTTTCTATAGACAAGTCTATATGGAGACATCCCCAAATGAGTCTTATAAGCAGTTCTATATGCCTACAAAGCATCTGTTAATTTTGAAGACCAATCTTTACGATTAGAATCCACAGTTTTTTTCGAGAATATGCTTAATTTGCCTATTAGCTAATTCAGCTTGTCCATTTGTTTGTGGATGGTATGCAGTTGACACCTTATGGGTCACTCCATATCTTTTCATTAATTTTTCAAATGGCTTGTTACAAAATGAGTTCCTTGATCACTTATTATTGCTTTTGGAGTTCCAAATCGAGAAAGTATATTATCTTTTAAAAATGCAATAACTGTATGGTGATCATTCTCTCTTGTAGGAATAGCTTCTACCCATTTTGAAACATCTTCGACTGCTAATAAAATATATTCATATTAGCAAGATGGAGGAAAAGGTTCCATAAAGTCAATGCCCCAACAATCAAATATTTCAATTGTAATTATAGGGGTCATTGGCATTTGATTTCTTTTCGTAATACTGCCCAACATTTTGCAGCGGTTACAAGCCTTACAATATAAATATGAATCTTTAAATAGAGTGGACCAATATAAACCGCTTTGTAAAATTTTCATGGCAGTTACTTGAGATGAAAAATGTCCTCCACAAAAGGACGAATGACACATGAAAAGTATATTTTCGATTTCTTCATTAGGAACACATTTCCTAATTACCTGGTCAGCACAATATTTAAACAGATATGGGTCATCAAAGTAGAAATGCTTAGCAATAGCTAGGAATCTTTTTTTATCTGGTGATGACCAATTGCTTGGTATTTTTCCAGTTACTAAATAATTAACAAAATCAGCGTACCATGGCAGGGAAGTCACAGAAAATAACTGTTCATCAGGAAAAGAGTCTTGAATAGGTAAGGGTTCACTAGTATTGTCTTCAAAAGTGAGGCGGGATAAGTGATCAGCTACCACATTTTCTACTCCTTTTTTGTATTTGATTATTAAATTAAATTCCTGTAGTAGGAGTATCCACCTAATAAGCCTAGGCTTACTGTCTTTCTTTGAAAGAAGATATTTAAGAGCTGAGTGGTCAGTAAAACAGACAATAGGGGAACCAATCAAGTATTGCCTAAATTTATTAAGGGCGAATGCCACGGCTAGCAATTCTTTTTCAGTAGTTGAGTAGGTCATTTGAGTACTATCCAGAGTTCTACTGGCGTAGTATATAATTGATGCTTTTTATCCTTTCTCTGCCCTAGGACAGCTCCAATGGCAAAGTCGCTAGCATCACACATTAATTCAAATGGTAAACTCCAATCAGGAGATTGCATAATAGGTGCAGTAGTGAGATGCTCTTTTAATTTCTCAAAGGAGTTTTGACATTCTTTAGTCCATTCAAAAGGTGCGTCTTTGGCCAATAATTGACATAAAGGTCTGGAAATAGTACTGATATTTTTTTATGAATCGGCGATAAAACCTGCATGTCCTAAGAATGAACGGATGTCTTTTACAGTTTTGGGAATAGGTAAATTAGTGATAAGATCTATTTTGGCTTTGTCTACCTGTATCCCATTTTTCTGAAATAATATATCCTTAGACAATTCCTTTAGTGACCATAAAATGACATTTTTCCCAATTAAAACTAAACTTTTTTCTTCACATCTCTGGATAACTTTCTGAAGATTGCTAAGGCAATCATCATAGGTTTTGTCAAAAATTGAAAAATCATCCATAAAGACTTCTAATTTTTTTTCTACCATATCACTGAAAATACTTAGCATACACCTTTGAAAGGTCGCAGGTGCGTTGCAAAGACCAAAGGGCATTCAGCGATAGGCGAAAGTTCCAAATGGACAAGTGAAAGTAGTTTTTTCCTGATCTTCTGGTGCAATCTCTATTTGATTATAACCACTATAACCATCTAGAAAACAGTAATACTTATGACCCGCTATTCTTTCTAACATTTGATCCATAAAAGGTAAAGGAAAGTGATCCTTACGAGTTACAGCATTGAGTTTTCTGTAGTCTATGCATACACGCCATCCAGTAGTGACACGAGTGGGAATTAATTCTCCCTTTGAATTCGGAACAACTGTAATTCCTGCTTTCTTCGGCACAACTTGTGTTGGACTTACCCATTTACTATCGGATATTGAATATATAATGCCCATGTCCAGTAGCTTGAGAACTTCCTTCTTAACTACTTCCTGCATAATAGGATTAAGTCTTCTTTTCAGTTCTCTTGAGGTTTTAGCATTATCTTCAAGATATATATTGTGAGTGCATATTGAAGGGCTTATTCCTTTTAAGTCTCCTATACTCCAACCAATGACACTTTTATGCTTCTGAAGCATACGAATGAGTTTATTTTCTTGACTAGAGTCTAGAAGAGATGATATTATTACGAGATAAGTATTATTATTATTAAGGAAAACATATTTAAGCTCTTTAAGGAGTTCTTTTAATTCCAACTGTGGAGTTTGTAAATTAGATGGAAGTGTTAATATAGTCTTTGGTGGTAAAGGTTCAAAATATGTGGTCCATATTGCTTCTTAAATTATTTCTTCTGTTGAATCTTCATTAAAACATACTTGACTCATAAGATGTTCTTGTAGATTATTACTGTCTAGCTTCTGAATAGAGATATTAATAACAGATTCTACTGGATCATTGTAACAAGTCAAGTTAAAATATTCTCGTGATAGAGATTCAATAGCATGAACTTCTTCAATATTCTCATCTTCTTCTTGATGTTGTGGATTAGAAAAAACTTTAATATTTAAAGTCATATTTCCAAATACTACAGTCATCATACCACTGCGGATTCGAATAGTGGCATCAATGGTAGACAAGAAATGCCTTCCAAAAATGACTGGTATTTGCACATTAGTATCTAATACCGGTTCTGTATCAAGGATGACAAAATCTACTGGGAAAATAAAATTTTCAACTTTGACAAGAACATCTTCCAGAATTCCTCGCGGGTATTTTGTAGATCTATCTGCAAGTTGTAATACCATGCGAGTAGGCTTTAGCTCACCTAATCCAAGTTCTTGATAAACAAAATAAGGAAGCAAGTTCACACTAGCTCCTAAGTCAAGGAGTGCGTCATTAATTTTGTGATTTTCAATAATACACGATATTGTTGGTGTACCTGGATCTTTAAATTTTGTTGGTAAATTATGTTGTACGATGGAATTAATTTCTTCAACGAAGTCAGCAGAATACGCATCCTTTCGTACATTTTGCTTACGTTTTACAGTACATAAATCTTTTAAGAATTTTGCATAAGCAGATACTTGATTAATTGCATCTAAGAGAGGAATATTAATATGCATTTGTTTAAATAATTCTAAATGTTCCTGATTCTTATCATTTTGGTGTTTTCTAAAACGTTGTGGATAAGGAATTTGAGGAAGTATTCAGGAGTTTCCTCTGTTTCTTTTTCCACTAGTAAAGAAGATGTTTCATTTTCTTGAGAAATTTGTTGTTTTTCAAGGGTTTCAACTTCGTCAGTAATTTTATCTTCATTTATTTCGAGGACAATTTCTTCTAAAGAAGGTGAAATTTCTTGTCCAACAGTCTTATCACTTCTTAGTACAGTTATAGCTTTTACTTGTTCATGTTGATTATTACCAGAAGTTGAGGGATCACCTTGTGGTTGTCCCCTTGGATTCGGTTGTGGTTGGGCAGGAAAAATGCCTTTTCCTTTAGAATCATGTTGATTATTAATCCTATCCACAGATGTTTGTAGTTTCCCTATGATTTGTATTAATTGTTGCATCATAGACTGTAAAGGCTCTTCTTGCACTTTCTTGTGCGGAGGCATATAAATATTAGAATTTTGCTGTGTATTAGGATATGTATTTTGTGTTTGTTGAAATTGAGGCGGAGGAGGTAAATATTGATTATTTTGAGGAGGTTGATGTTGAGTTTGAAATTGTAGAATACCCTCTTTTGTATACATATGATTTGGAGGATTTCTCCAATTAGATTGGTATGAATTACCTTAGGCGTTTTGGGGACCCCTATAATTATTCACAGCGTTTATCTCTGCTGGAGCTGTTTCTTGATAATTTGAACTATTAGGTCATTCATTCGCAGAGTGTCCTAAAGTATGACAACTGTCACAAAGTTCTCTTTTCTTCTTAGGTAGATAATTTTTTTCTACTGTTATAACTTCTACTTTACGTGCTAATTCTTCATATTTCAGTATTAATTCATCTTCTGTTTGTAATTGGTATAAACTTTTAGCTTTTTCCGTTCTACCAATTTCTTCTTTTTCCCATTGGGAAACATTTTCGCTAAGCCAATCAAAGTATGATTCAGCTTCGTCAGTAGTTTTACTAAAAAATTCTCCTTGACACATAGTTTCAACTAATTTCTTTGATTTTGGTTCTAATCCTTCATAAAAGAAATTAATTAGACGCCAATTTTCAAATCCATGATGTGGACAAGCTAGTAGGAGATCTTTAAAACGTTCCCAAACTTCAGGGAATGGTTCCTTTTCTTTTTGAGTAAAAAGTTTAATTTTACGCATCATACTATTAGTTAAATTTTTTGGATAGAATTTTTTTAAAAATGCTTCATTCATATCATGCCATGAAGTTATAGATCCAGGATGGAGAGATAAAAGCCAAGCTTTAGCCTTATTTTTTAAAGAAAAAAGAAAAAGCTTAAGACGGATTATTTCAATAGGACAGCTTTGATCAGAGAACGTACTACAAACTTCTTCAAATTCACGAATATAAAGATAAGCACGTTCTGACCCCATTCCATGGAAAGTTGGTAAGAGTGGAATCATGCCATATCTAAAGTGAAAATTTCCTGTGTGTCTAGGTAGAGTGATGCAAGAAGGAGTGATGTTTCTTTCTGGGGTAAATGAATCACGTAAAGGACGTTGTTCACGTTCTGGTAAAACAAATTGTGGTATATTTTCCCCCTGCTCACTATGAGCATCATCAGCTATTCCTTCTATGCCATCAATTTCATCCATGATTCTAGGAAACTGTATACTAGATGATTCACTAGAAATATTAGAATTATGTGGTACTTGATATAAAGCATCAGTAGTATCTAAGGACATAAGAAGTAAGTGAAAACTAATTGATAATAATATTATTATGATTATTATTATTATTATTATTAGCTAAGTAAAAACAAAACTCTTTTTTTTTATTTTATATATTTTTTATTTTTATGTTTTTTTTAGAAGATAGGTTTATATATGTATATAAATATATGTTTTTTTTAGAAGATGCACAAGTACATAATTATAAATATATAGTTATATATATATTTAACAAGGAAAAATTACATGTAGTTTTTTTATTTTTCTTATGTTATCATTTAAAAAAAAAAAAAAAAAACTAGAATATTTATAAAGTAGAATAGGCATATATATATATATATATGTATAGTGAGATAAATAGTTTTAGATCTAACTTTTTAATTTTTATTTTTATTAACCTTTCCCCGGCAACGGTGCCAAAAACTTGACGACATCCTATTGACGCGTTTTCTTACCACACCCAAGTGTAGGTGATCATACAAGTAATAAAGTTCTGGAAGTCCAGGTCGAACCCACAGGTAACGGAATAAAATTTTATAAAGTTAGGCAGATAACTATTTTGTCACTAAAAAGAAAATAAAAGATGATAGATTTTTGTGGGGTTTTACTAAACTACTAATTTTTATAGTTTTGCAATAAAAGTAATTAAAGCTATTTTTTCCTAATTAGTTTACGGTAAAGATTTTCACAGTGCAAAATAAATTGACTAAGATACTAGTAAGAAAAGGAAGAAAAATAAATAAATGCTAAATTTTTGTGAGATAAACTTTTTAGATTTAATACTAGCGAAAGATGGAAATAATACAGATATTTAAGCAAAACTATTAAAAAAAAAAATAGGAAATACTAATTAACTAGGGGGAAATGATTTAAAGGAATTGGGAATATGCAAACCAACACTAGATCCCACAACTTTTGTGCATTTGAAAAGCATTTGGCATTTAAGACCGTAGAGTCATTCTTTATTTAAAAATAAACTTTCACTAGTCAGGGTCATATCAAGTGTGTCAGGTTTGATATGAAACGACGTCGTTTGGTTTAAAGAAAAATAAAAAAGGCAATTGGGCAGTAGCCAGGTTCGAACCGTGCCCCGCCGCAGACGTGGGTTATTCGGTGTCCAGTCCCCACCACTCTGCCACTACACAATTGCCTATCCATTATTGGATAAAAATATATATAAACACATATTTGAAATATTAACTTTGTTATATGAGTTGTTTGAGTATGCTAGGTGTTTTTTTTATGACAAAAAGGCATAGTTTGACAATCCACATAATTAGGCTTTTTATTTCAAATATGTACTCTTTTGAGCCCAATATAGCCATAGTATATAAACATGTTAAATGGTCATAAACTATAGATACATAGATATTGTTGGCCATAAATGGATAAACAACCCATCTAGATAAATTTGCCTATTTAAGATTAGTGCACAGAAGCTGTGGTTTCTAAATTTTTATTACATATCCCCAATTAAAGTTTTAGCCTACCATTTTGGAATTGAAACTGTCTTCCAAATAAAATTTAAAGATAAATTAAATAGGTGTAAACAGTGACTGCTCAATTAAAACTAAAGCTATAAAACCAAGGTAAATGTGAAAACTAATATTATTATATTATTTTCTTTACTTAACATGAGCTGGGGTTGAATTTGTGAAATCTGCAAAATAGCAAAGTTTAGTACAACTAGGCTAATAAAATATACGTAAATGGAAATACTGAACCAAAAATAAAATACTAATCCTTTGACTTTGGATTCTTGTGAGGTCACAGTGGTTGAACTCCAAGAACACAAATAAGGCCAAACCAAATCCTAATATACTTTTGGAGTGAGATATGAATATGGTGTGCTTGGGGCTTTGGTAGGTGATTACAACAACTATGTTGCTAAGAAATATGATATTTACTTGCAAAATCTATCTTCTAGTGAATAATAATATTGCTATAAAAACTGAAAATTTGGAGTTTCTAACTACTTTAGGGGGCAACTATAAGTACTACTAGACTAGAAATATTAGATCTAATTTTAAATTGGAATATTTTACTACTACAAATTGACAAAGGTCATACAAGAAAACAAATATTTTAAATTTAAGAAATACAGTACACAAAGTTTTGCTACATAATTTTGAACATGAAATCATCAATTACATAAAAGTAAAATTTTACAACTACTAGAACTAGAAAAGGCAAAGAAAAATTAAAGTTTCCTATTTCTAGGGACAATATAAAGTGCTCACATGATAACCTCCCCTAAACTATTCTCTCCCTAACAGTGATTGTGAAGCTGTGCTTGTTGTGTGTTGCTTGTGGAGCTTCCTCCCTTCCTTTGGTTTCTGCTCCTCAATTTATAGACGAATTCTGTTGTGAATTCGTCATTCGCTTCGTCATTTGAATAGGAGGCGAGCAGTGCAATTGAGAATCTTTGGTTCATTTCGTCAATTTCTCTGTCCATTTATTTCCTTGTATGTCAGATCCTATTGACTACAGTTGCATACAGAAAGAGAGAGAGAGAGAGAGAGAGAGAGAGAGAGAGAGAGAGAGAAAGGAAAAAGCTTCCTACATATACCTATCATACTCAAGGCATTAATTGCCTTGTTGAAATTTTTTTTTCTTTCTTTTGTTTTTCTTGGGTAGGTGTTTTTATTTTCTTCCGTTTTTTTAATTGTTGTTGGAAGTGTTGGTTTGACATATGAGAAATAATCATGTGTGATTGCTACTTCTTTCCTTTCCTTTATTTCACTTCATTTTTACCTAAACATATAAAATGTGTAAAAACAAATAATTACATGGATTTGAGTGACATCACCGATAAATTATATTAATTCAAATATGCATGCAAAACTAGGAATTTAGGGGATTAAATGAGCACAATGTCTATTATATTGGCACATAAATGTGCAATATTCAGTGTTTGTTAAAGAACTACTGGATAAAGGTTTTATCAGAAAGAACTACTTGATAAAGGTTTTATCAGGCCTAGTACCTCTCCCTGGGGTGCTCCAGTCCTATTTGTGAAGAAAAAGGATGGAACTATGAGACTGTGCATTGATTATCATGAGTTAAACAAAGTAATGACAAAGAATTGTTATCCTCTCCCAAGGATTGATGACCTATTCGATCAACTACGAGGAGTATAAGTGTTCTCAAAGATTGACCAAAGATCAGGTTACCACCAATTGAAGGTGAAAGCAGAAGATGTGGAAAAGACAGCCTTTTGTACTCGTTATGGTCATTATGAGTTCCTAGTGATGCCTTTTGACGTCACCAATGGTCCCGTCGCATTCATGGACCTCATGAATCGAGTATTCAAGCCTTATCTTGATGATTTCGTAATTTTATTCATCGATGATACCCTTATCTATTCAAAGAGTCTCGAAGAACACGAACGTTATTTGAGAACAGTCTTGCAAACGTTGAGAGATTGTCAACTGTATGCGAAGTTCAAGAAATGTGAGTTATGGCTTTCTAAGATTTCTTTCTTGGGGCACATGATCTCAAAGGAAGGCATATTGGTGGACCCACATAAGATAGAAGCAATCAAGTCTTGGCAAAGACCAACAACTACAACTGAAGTGCACAGCTTCCTAGGTTTGGCTGGCTATTATTGGAGATTTATGAAGGATTTTTCTAAGATTTTAGGACCTATGACATAGCTAACACAAAAGGGTGTTGCTTTCGAATGGACGGACGAACGCAAGAAATGTTTCCAAGAATTGAAGAATAGATTGGTTTCAGCACCAATTCTCAGCATACCTACTGGAGATGGTGGGTTTGTAGTTTATAGTGATGCTTCTTATTAAGGATTAGGGTGTGTCCTGATGCAACATGGAAAGATTATTGCCTATGCATCCCAACAACTCAAGATCCATGAGAAAAACTACCCTAGTCATGATTTGGAACTAGCCGCCGTAGTGTTTGCACTAAAGATTTGGCGTCACTATTTGTATAGTGAAAGATGTGAAATTTTCACCGATCATAAGAGTTTAAAGTACTTATTCTCGTAGAAGGAGCTTAATATGAGGCAGCGAAGATAGCTCGAGTTAATGAAAGACTATGATCTTGATATTCAATATCATCCCAGGAAGGCTAACGTAGCAGCAGATGCTTTGAGTTAGAAGTCCTCAGGAAATCTAGTTTTTGCACTTACTTCGCAACAAATATTGATTAAAGATTTTGAAAGAATGGAAATTGAAGTTACTCCTCATCGTTCTAAGGATGTCCGAGAAGCCCTTATCGCCCAACCTGTAATTATTGAGGAAGTGAAGAGATATCAAATGCAGGATGTCTACTTAAAGAAGATTACTATGGAAATACCGAAAGAGAAAAGACTTGGATTCTCATCAAAGGATGGTATTCTACAATACCAAGATCGTGTTTATGTTCCCAACATCCCAAAGATTAAGAGAAAAATACTAAAGGAGGCTCATTCCTCTAAATTTGCAGTTCACCCAGGTGGAACGAAGATGTACCAAGATATGAAAAAACCGTGGGGGTGGCCGAATATGAAAAGAGAAATCGCTAACTTTGTATCACGTTGTTTACATTTTCAGCATGTTAAGATTGAACATCAGCGTACTGGTGTAGCTCTTTAGCCTCTTCCTATACCAGAGTGGAAATGGGAGCACAATCAGTAAAACAGAACGATGCTGTCTGGGTAATTGTGGATAGATTGACAAAATCTGCCCACTTTCTACCAATCAAGGTCACTTATTCAACGGATAAGTTAGCAAACTTGTACGTCACAGAGATTATCAGGCTTCATTGTGCACCAGCATCTATCATCTCTGATAGAGACCCCAAATTTATGTCTCGCTTTTGGAAGAGTTTACAAGGAGCTATGGGCACTATTCTCAACTTCAGTACTGCCTTTCATCCTCAGACAGATGGCCAGTTTGAACGAGTAATTCAGATTTTAGAAGATATGCTTTGACTTACCATTTTGGACTTCAAGGGTAATTGGTAAGAACATCTACCTCTCGTCGAATTTTCTTACAACAACAATTTCCAAGCAAACATTGGCATGGCACCAATTAAGGCGCTTATGGAAGGTAGTGTCGATCTCCTATCTATTGGACAGAAGTTGGAGAATGGAAAATTGTGGGACCAGAGATAGTACAATTAACAATGGAGAAGATCCAACTCATTCGCCAACGTATTCAGACTGCTCAGTGCCAGCATAAGAGTTATGCCGATACATGTCAAAGAGACCTAGAGTTCGAAAAATGTGATCATGTGTTCCTCAAGGTGTCACCTTCAAGAGGCATCATTCATTTTGGAAGAAAGGGTAAACTCAGTCCTCGTTTCATTGGATCATTCGAGATCTTAGATAAGGTTGGACTAGTGGCTTATCGTTTGGCGTTACCACCCGACCTATTAAATGTCCACAATGTATTCCATGTTTCCATGCTTCGCCGTTATATTACAGACCCCAGTCATGTCTTAGCTCATGAACCATTGGAAGTACGGGAAGATCTTGTCGAGCAACCAGTTTAAATTTTGGTTCGTCGTGATCAGATTTTGTGAACTAAAGTCATTCCATTGGTCAAGGTTCTTTGGCGAAATCATGCGATTGAAGAAGCTACGTGGGAAAGCAAAGATGAAATGCATGACAAGTATCCCCATCTTTTTGACCTGTAAGGTAAGGTTAGTTTGGAGGACCAAACTTTCTTAAGTGGGGCATAATGTCATGACCCTAAAATCTATTAGTACTATTTTTTATTTTATATTATTAGTGTTATTATTAATCCATACAAATTATGATTAAATTTTATTTCATATTTATGAGACTTGAGACCCAATTATTGTAACCCAAACAAAAGCCCAGATTAGATATAGAACTTTTTCCACATATATTATGTTTCATTTCTATCCAAGCCAGCACCAAAATTTTACAAAGCCAAACAACCCCTTAATACTTGGCTGACTCACTACACATGCTAATCATCATCATCATCATCTCCTAATCTTTTATACAATGGCCTAGCTACCTGCTAATGATTTCTTTTATGGACCACATTCAAATGCTTATTTCATTTGAAGGTGTGATCACATGCTATTAAAGCCACTCTTACACACAACATCAATACACACACATGGCTATCTACTTCCCACAACCAGACACATGCTAGCATACTCCCATTTTCACTGCAACACTCTACATCATCCCACACACTCCACCTTATAGACTACATCATCTCACACACCAAGTTGAGTATATGTATGTGAATGTGTGTGGCAGACTTAACAAGGTAGAAAACCAATTTGGTCCTTATATACCCCACTGAGAATAAGAAGTTGTAGAAACTTTAAAGACTTCATTTTGCACAATAGTATGTGAGAGTGTGTGCAAGGCTCATAGCATACTAGTGTGTGTGCTGCTTAGAGAGGAGGAATCGAACTAACTTCCATAGCATTTTTTACTCCAATTTTGGCCCATATATTTATCAGTCTTCCAGTAAGTTTGTTCTACACATTTATTCTATGTTTAGTAGGGTACTTAGAGCTCCCTTATTATGGGAAAATGTAGTCTAAAACCACACTAAAATTGAAGCTCAAAATAGCCCGAGAACCATGCTCGTACCGGGCCAAGACTACGGAATGTTGTAACGCCACTAGGCTTTGTTGTAAAAGAATTAAGGACTTCTTAGGAGCCTAATAGGAATTTCCAAATGACCCATTATGGCCAAAATTCTAACTCATAGCCCTTAGGAGAAAGTGAAACCTTTAGAGAGAGAAATGAACAAATTTCATACCATTTGTGGCCTCAAGACCAAAGCTGATTTTTGGTCTAGTAAATGTGAGTTAATTGCATGTTATTACTCTATGTTAAATACTTTTCCCATATCAATAAACATGTTTAAAAATAAAGGTCTAGAACCTAGTTAAAATGGCGTCGAATGTAGCCTGAAAAACATGTCAGAAATGTGTCCTTGGAATTACTTATCTATAACTTCTGAAACTAGAACAAGATGATCCTTACGTCCCCACGAGACCACTATAAAAACATTTTGGTATATCTCTACACCTAAAGACATGACCATAGTATTATTCTTTTATGGTGTAAAAGAATAATTTCCATTCTTCAGAAAATTTAATTAAATTCGAATTATAAAACCAGCATATTTGGAATCCACACAAAAAACTGAGCAAAAATGACTCTTGGTACGTTAAAAATGATCGAGAAATGAGGAAGTTCCGAAGCCACAAATTTCGCGGCCAAACATGGCCACCGGCCATGCATGGTCGAGGGAGATGACCAGCTTGCATGGGTTGGTCCTAGCATTTTTTTAGGAGTTGTTCCATGTGCATCAGTATGGGGTGTGTTTGGTACAAAATTTTTATATGAATGAGTTTTGGGGTGTGTTTGGGTTACTTTAGGCTTTATTTATTTTAATTAGACTAATGTATATGAATGAGTTTTGTAATTCTTTAACACTATTAACTCTTCATGTAAAATTGGAACAACATTGAGCCTGCGCAAGTCAAATGGAACCTAAGAAAATATTATGTTTAGTAATAAATAAAGATTTTCTATTAATATTTAATTTAATTACACAATTATCCTTAAAGAATAATAAATTATTATTTTGCTCCTATATCGTGAGCTTAAATGCTACTTTCTACGTGTTAAATATTTTGTGCATGACGTGAGCTTTAATTGATCTATAGTAGAAGCTTTCTTAACCTCATAAGCTACCAAGGTGAGTGTTCATATTCCTTTTTGTTGATGCCACTTCTCACGAGTGAATCTGATTCTATCTCCAATTATCAATGATCTTATATAATTGCTATGACTCATTTCAGAACATTACCATTTGGTTCCACTGAAAAGGGGATTATATATGTTTATTATAAAGTTAATGCTCAAAGTTGCTATGTTATTGTGAAATCCATTCATTATTCCCAATGTCAATTACCATTACGACAAACTATGAAATATAGCCCTAAGTGGTTGGTCCTATTGGACCCATGTAATGAAGCCCCAAGTGGCCAGTCCTATTGGAGCCACGAACCCAACTAGCAGGGTTGCCTTTGATCAATGTGCCATGTAATATAAAATGAAAGTGTGCGTGAGTGGGTAGTTGGTAAAATGGCATTCATGTAAAGATGTTTTCATAAACATATTGATTGAACCTGTCATGATATTTTGTGTTCGTCATTCATAATGCTAGTGTTGTTATCTATCTCTATCGATAACAATCCTTCTTATGATTATCATCTAGTTTATGTTCATTCACTGAGTCTTTTACTCATGCTCTCCGTTCTTTTTCTTTTCTAAAGCCCCGTTTAGGTAACGAATCATTTGAGGATGAATACATAGAGGAAGAAGCCATTATAGTTGGAGACGAGTCCCTTTAGGAGGGTCCCGTCTTAGATGGGAAGTAGTAGAGATAGGATCATTTTCATTATGTTATTACTTAAGTTTACTCTAGACGGATTTACGTTAAGACTTATCATTTACCTAGTCTATTTTGTGTTTTAAAGGCTTATGTTGGCCTAAGACTATGCCGTGTAATATGAAGTTTTGTATTTGTGGAAATTTATGGCCTTAACAACCGTTTCTACAAAGTGTTATTTCGCTTCCGCTAGTTTTCTGTGCAAGTTATTAGGCCTCACAGGCCGGTTATGCACCCTAAATCCATAGGCAGAGTTTGGGTGCTTGACAACAGTTGCTCTCTATAAACTAGAAAATGCTGTGTTTTCAAGTGCATGTGCAATGAATGAGTAAAATCGTTAAGGCTTGAATCGAATAAGTGCCCTATATGCCATCAATCTATTGAGGAAATCGTGGAGATCAAGCGATAATGCTGATCAGTAAATGCCTTTCTCTTCATCCCGGAGTATATCATATGTAAGTAGCTACTATATTCTTTTCTTCAATGCCTATTTTCCTCATATATATATATATATTTGTATAGATGTACTAGTGGCGGGGGCTGTGCAAGCAGCTTGGTGCCTGTGGGTAACTGTGTACCTACAAGTATCCGTAAGCTATTATTGTTGATTGTAGACTTATTTAAGGAGTTGTTGAATTAAACAAATAGAATTATGAAAATAAGATATTACATTCATATTGCAGTCAATACTAGTAACCAAAATTTCATATGAAAATTTAAAAGGGTGAGAAAATTGACTTGAGAACAAGTTGAATTAAGAGCTCCAACTCAGGTTGGATAACTTTTACACACATAAAAAGAGAAATATATCAATCCAGATTGTGCATCAGTAAATAAGAGTTTTACTCTGGGAAATAAATTTAAACACCACCTTTCACCAAGAATCCCTTTATACTCTCTCTGATTATTCATCCATACTATTCTTTTGACAAGGGAACAAAAAATCAAAATTTCAAAAACTTGATTCTATTAAAATATGAAAGCAACGAAAACCAAACATGTCTCTTACATTTTCTTCATTTTCTTTCTGTTATATAGTATTTGTAAACTCACCAAATGATAGATTTTAACATGTATGAGTATGAATTTATTTATTTATTTATTTTTTGCAATATCTTCCCTACCAAATTGCAACTGTTTAGTTACTTTACATTTCTATATGTTGGTTATTCGACCAACATTGTAGTTTTTAGGATTTTCTTCATGCAATAGGGTAAGAAAAGAAATTAGCATTTGTGGATTAAAATACCGCTCCCCTAATTCTCTTCTCTCTCTCTCTCTCTCACTCCTCTCTTTCTCTCTCTCTCTCCTCTTCATAGTCAAAGACCTAAATTTTCTTCTCTTTGTCTCTAATATGTCTAAGTGTCTCTCACACCCAAGCTCTCTCTCCTCTATCCTCACCCAACTGAACCACCACCACCACCACATGATCATCGATGACACTCTTTCACACCACCACCATGCCACCACAAGGTCTCTCTCAAAAATATGTTTCAAACCCAAAAAAGTTTCTCAAGACCCAAATCAAAATTTTGGAAAATCCCAAACATAAAATGACTAAAACCTCAAACCAATTTTGAAACCCCAAATAATTTCTCAAATTTAGGCAGGTGAAATAATTTGGGATTTTAGTTTGAGTTGTTAATTTGTTTGAAATGTATCCATTCTAGTTGAGAGATTAACTTTTGATCTTGTATTTTCTTAAAGTTTTGGTTGTTAATTTGTTTGAAATGTATCTATTTTAGTTGAGAGGTTAACTTTTGATCTTGTATTTTCTTATTTTTTCATATGCTTACTTTTTTGATGTCCAAGAGGCTATTTGGAGTGTTCTTAGAAGTCTATTGCATAATGATTATTTTTTCCTGGTTGAAATGGCATATCTTGTTAATTAGAGCCTTAGGATAGTGAGGCTATGTATTGCTTGGTATTTCTCTTTCAAAGATTTGTCTTTTCATTTTTTATTTTTGTATGCTTTCATGTGGTATTGCTTTAATAAAATACAGCCTTAGGATAGTGAGGCTATGTATCACGCAAGCTTTAATAAAATAGAGCCCTAGGAGAGTGAGATTATAATTGTTTTTGATGATGGTTTATTATTGGGTTTCATCTAGATCTACAGAATTCATGAGATCTAAGTTTATGTTCTAGGTTTGAATAAATGTTCATGCATACACACATACTTTTTGTGTTGACCATATACGCCATAGAGAACTTGAGAGATTTTTAGCGCAGTCGCTCTATCAAAATTGATTTATTTATTTATTTTCTAATACTACAAATTCAAAAATTCCACTAAACCATTCCTTGCTAAATCATTTACGTAGAACTTATGTGTTAGTAGATATAGACAAGAGTTTAATACCATTGACTGGCACAAAAATGATTAGATTGAGTGAGCAATATACAAATGGGGTAAAGTCATTCCTCAAGTTTGCAGTTGCGGTTAAGGACAATGAAGGTACTATTCGGTGTCCTTGTACAAGATGTGTGAACTTTCTCTTGCAGTTGCTTCCAACTATTCACATTCATTTGATCACAAATGGGATTATAAAATCATATGTTCACTGGGTAGAACATAGGGAACCTCAAATCTCGCCAAGTAGTGCCGAGGATTAAGGTAATGATTATCAAATGGCAAATGATGATAGTGGGGGTCCAAATGGTATGGATGAAATGATAGAGGATCTAGTAAGGCGTGAGACAACTGATATGACCAACTGGGAGGAAGTGCAAAATTTTAATAGACTAATAGATGATGCAAAACGTGGATTTACCCATGTTGCAAGGACTTTACTCTATTGAAGTTCATCATTAGTATACTTGATGTGACGGTAGTGAACAATTGGAGTAATAAGTCACTTGACATGCTTCTTGGGTTACTGTTGAAAATTTTACCATAGGGTAATTTGGTTCCGAAATCGACATTTGAAGCGAAGAAGATACTACATGACCTGGGCATGTCATACGAGCACATTGATGCATGAAAAATTGACTGTGCCCTCTTTTGGAAGGAGAATAAAGGCCTTGATAACTGTCCAAAATGTGAAGAGTTGAGATACATGATCAATCATGGCGAGGGTAAGAAGATCCCCCCATAAGGTTCTTCGTTATTTCCCTTTAACACCGAGGTTGCAAAGATTGTACATGTCTAGGAAAAGAGTGTCAGATATGAGATGGCATAAAGATAAATGTGTGGATGATGGGGTATTGAGACATCCGGCCAATAGTACAGAGTGGAAAGAGCTAGTGGTAGTATCCAGAGTTCGCCTGGGAGCCGAGGAATGTGAGGCTAGGGCTAGCCACTGATGGGTTCAACCCTCTCGGGAACATGAGTACTTCTTACAGTATGTGGCCTCTAATACTCATACCCTATAACTTACCACCCTGGCTGTGTATGAAAGAGCCATTTTTATGATGTCATTGCTTATTCTGGGCCCTCGTAACCAGGGAAAGTGATCGACTTATGATGAATTGAAGGAATTGTGGGAAAATGGTGTATTGACTTATGATGCCTTGACTAGTTAGACTTTTAAGATGCGTGCATATTTGTTGTGGACAGTACACAACTTTTTTACATATGGTAACATATCTAGCTAGAGTATGAAGGGTTATATGGCTTGCCCCATTCACAATGACGAACTATATTCAGAACGCTTGAGAAATAAGATTGGGTACACTAACCATCGCTGCTACTTGCCTGAGAATCACTCTTGGTGAAAGAGTAAGGCCTATAATGGTAAATGTGAGACAAGGACTAGATCCCTCAAGTTACCAATTGAAAAGGTACAAAATCAGTTGGATCGGATGCCAGTTGTCAACTTGGGAAAGTTTTCAAGCAATCATAAAGAAGTAAAATGAACCAAGGTAAGCATCTTGTTTGAGCTTCCGTACTGGAAGGAGTGAAAGCTCCAACATAACATCGATGTGATGCACGTGGAGAAGAATATTAGTAAAAGTATCTCCGAAACTATGTTGGCCATTGATGGGAAGAACAAGAACACATACAAGGCACAGTTATACTTACAAGATTGGGGCATTAAGGAAGAGTTGCACTTGGAGGAACTTCCCAATGGATCTTATGTCAAGCCTCATGCAATGTTTTCATTGACCCTAAAGGACAATGAAGGTTTTTGTGAATTTTTGAAATCTACAAAGTATCCAAATGGTTATGCAGTGAATCCAAAATGCACGAATAAGAAGGGGAAAATAAATTTGGGGGATACTCATTCTAATGATGACTATATACCGTCAG
Organism: Hydrangea macrophylla; assembly: GCA_033977485.1. Classification (NCBI taxonomy): domain Eukaryota; kingdom Viridiplantae; phylum Streptophyta; class Magnoliopsida; order Cornales; family Hydrangeaceae; genus Hydrangea; species Hydrangea macrophylla. The sequence goes on along the minus strand of CM066991.1, from coordinate 82,588,628 downwards.
ACAATGGAGATGATGAGTCATTTGACTCTTTAGAACATGAGGTATTATACGCGTTCTGACTTTATGGGTTGTAACTGATTTTATTTGTAGAAATTAAACTTTATAGCATATCATTTATCTCGATTTAATGGAATTAAAGTCAAAACATGTTTATTTCCATTGTATCCTTTTCAGGTAAGTAAGATGCCACTAGCACGCCACCTCACATTTTTTGAGCCTTCGGTCTCCCAACCAATTCAAGAGAGGGATGCCCTGCTTGAGGGGAATAGCACGCCCACTGATATGGGTGTTCACAACCTTGCTGGGGGATCTATCCTTCACACCGAGGAGATGACGAATTCGGTCAGTGAGCTACGGGCTAGTAGTGAGCCATGGGTTAGCAGCGCTGGTACTTCATCAAAATTACTCAAATTTATCACTTTATAATTTATTTTACTTGATCTCTTCATTAACCAACCGAATCAATATTATGTTTTAAATAGGATCATCAACCAATAGACAAGGGCCTACCTAAGGACTTCGGGCTGACCTCCGGATTGAGAAAGAAGGCAAGCTTCCAGTGCTCATCCCTATATAGTTTAGGCAGCCGGTGGGGCCATATGCTACTACTTCTGCTGTCGCCATAGGCATACAGATTAGATGGAATTTACAGTGCCTGGGCGTCCAAAGATGGTCTAAAGTACCAGAAACCTCAGTCCTCTTGATAGTTCAACTCTTCAACGTAGTTAAAACAACTCTATATTTATTTATAAACTTTGTCCAGATATACTTTATAGTTAATCATCTCTAATATTTTTTCAGGATAAGTTCAACGTGCAAGGCGACGAGGTTGTTGTCCAAAAAGCAACGAAAGCGAAATACGGTTCACTACTTAGTGGTTGGTGTCACAGATTGTACAAGCATTATAAACATCTGAGAAAATAAGAGTGAAGAATATACCAGGAACCACCACCCAAAATCTTGCAATCGTGATTAGTGGATTGATTTAATTGATAATAAATGGAATGACCCAAAATTTCTGGGAACAAATTCATTTGTATACAAAATCAATAGATAAGGTTGAAGATTATGAACAAAATCATATATGTTTATATATTGTTTAATTTTCCATGCAGCACCAATCAGCCGTGAACTCGGCCAATCGAGCACATTCAAAGACCAATCACTCACGCGGCTCGAGTTTGTTTGCAATTATGGCTCATTAGCTGGTGTACATTCTTTATTTTTTAAAATTATTTTACCACTATCCATTATTAATTAATAACTTTATACTTTAACAACCTAATGAATCAGTTAGAAGAGAATCATGGAGTTACCAATATGTAAGAATTTTACCACTCTTGTCACTTCAGTAAAGCAAAGAACAATTGGGTGTCTTCGAACCGCGGGACTATACATGTAAATATTCTCTCTTTACTATTGATAAGTGGTCAAAGTCTTCAAATTAATATATTAGAATTGATTGAATTTCAATTTGTTGTAAATATGATAGGAGGATATGATAAAGTTTAAGGAAGATCATACATAGCATCCCAATGCAACTCCGCTAAGTACCAAGGATATATATGTTCAATGTTTGGGTGCACGATTTGGCATAATGAAGGGACTCGGCATGAAACCTCCTCATCTCGTTCCACGATGACATCTATTGAGGATAGTGAGCATGTCAAATATCTTGAGAAAAAGATGGAGGAGATTATTATTAAGACACAATCTGAGAGCCAGAGTCGAATTCAGGAGATGGCTGTGCAGATGGCAAGCTTATATCAGTGGGCTCAGAGACATGGTTTTAATCGGCCTGGGGGCTCATCTAGTGCCAATGGAGCTTCTTGATAAGTAGAAATTTATAATTACTTAATTGATGTATAAATAAAGAGAGTTGTCAGAAGAAATGGAATGAATAACGAACTTCCGGGGTGGATTTTGTAGCTTAAAACGTCGAAAAACACCCCCCAAACACCCAAAATTGAGGTTTTAAGGGTCAAGTCAGATAACTGACTATTTGGTTGCCACCAAAACCATACTCCTACCTTGGGTACAACTAAATAGACTTGTAGGAAGAAGCATAACGAATAGCGGACATTTCGGGTGGATTTCATAGCTTAAAAAGTCGAAGAACATCCCTAAAACACTCAAAATTGGGGTTTTAAGGGTCAAGTCGGATAACCGAGTATCAGAATGCCACTAAACCCACAGCTGCACCTCATGTACAACTAAATAGACTTTTAGGAAGAAACGGAATAATTGACTCTCGGAGTGAATTCCGTAGCTTAAAACATAAAAAAAATACCCCAAACCACCCAAAATCGAGATTTTACGGATCAAGTCAGATAACCGACTATATATGTAATACCCATAAATTTCTACGTTAATAAAAAAAATTCCAGTATTTTGATTTCGTTGTCCCAGAAACCTGAACATATATATATACGTATTTATTTATTTATAACTTAGACTGTAAGTCTCAGACCCGGACTGACATATCGTGCTAACCCGTAAAAATTGTATCAAACTGGACTGCATGGCACGTGATTCCAAACGACGGTGATATCATACAAAAATGCAAATGTGAAGTACATGCCCTAAATAGCTATACGTACTAACTAACTATAACCCATTGTGTAATCACCCTTCCCCAAACACTCCCTTAACCCCACGGCTACCACCTCAAACCCCCTCCTACTTGCCGGGTAAACTCCACACACTCTCAACCATCGGCTTTTTTCCCCTCCCAAAGCACACCACCTCAATCAATCTCCCTCATCTACTCAAGGGCAGATTTTCAGAATCTATGTGTACATATGTGTGTGTATGGATAGGTGGGTTGTGTATATATATATAGAACCGTGGGAGAGAGAGAGAACCACCAAGAGAAAAAATAGCACACACACACACACACACACACCTCACAACTTCCCCTCTCTACACCCTCTGCAACTAACCAGAAGAATAAGATGATTGAATAAAGGGGACAGACGCAGAGAAGAGAGAGAGGGAGACCGACCGGAGACGAGAAAGGAGTGAGAAAGAACCTGAGACTGGTATATATACTCCTACACCCCCTCTATATTATTTCTATGTACATTGTACACCTCACACACACCCCAAGACTTCCCGTACATGACCCAAACAGAGCCCAAGGTTCTTAACTGCTCCAAAACCTCCATTAAAGCTCCTCGCCGGAGCTTGAATTATCAACATCAACCAAACAACCCCAAATTGGTATTAACTAACCAGAATGATCCCCTTAGTACCCCTCTCGATCAGTTTTTCAATTGGTATATGTTTGGTAGCCCATGCAAGCCTTTATCCTCAAGAAAACCAAAAAGTATAATCCACAAGTAGGACCCTAAAATGAATGAATTAACTAACTCATAAGCTTCTAGTATGTTGTACAGGAGGCCTAGATGATCTGCTTGGCGTTGGTTTTATAGATTTACGTGGAGAGATGAGAGAGATATAAGCATTTGAAGTTTTTCGACGATAAACGGTCTCGCCGGCGGCGAGATGGGTTGTCGGAGAAGAAAAGATTTCCAGTTTATATCGTTTACCCATTTTAAATTAAGTTGGGTCGGGTTGTGGGCATGGATTCGGGTTAGACTGTAAGAGTAAATGGATAATGGACCAAGTTATATTAATTACTAAAGGGTCGAGTCAGATCTTTTAAGTTGAATCAGGTTGTATGTGTAAGCGGGTAACCCGTTGGGTTGGGCCGGATCCGGGTTTGACCCGTGTGTCTTTGTTTTAATTTTTATTAGTTAAAATTAATATGTTAATCATTAATTAAGTTGTTTATATATTAATAACTATCCTATTAATCCAGATTAATGAATCAATATACTCTTTTATTAATAATTAGCATTTTAATTATTCTGTTAATTAGGATTAGTGTTTATATGTATTATTTACTATTTATTGTATATTAATAAATAGTTATAAATGGTTTTAAATAGTTTAAAAATAGTTTTAAATGCCAAAAATTATATTTTAATATTCTGAAATAATATTTTATAATAATGTTCTCATATTTTGTTAATATGTTGTATACTTCATATGTGATTCTTATTAATTATTTAATGTAAATAAATAATAAGAATTAGTTTTATATCAAAATAAATAGATAATAAATATCTAACGACCATTTTAAAATATAGGAAAATTATATTAAATTTTCCTAAGGCTCAATGCCTCTATTTTATAAATAATTATCTATAAAACCCAAACTTTAGTAGTATTAATACTATTTAAAATATTTATAAAGGATCCGTTTGATTGTATTTAAATTATTTAAATACCAAAAGAATTCCAAAAATTATGAGAAAAATACCACTAGCCTATTTTAAGGCCTATTATTTAATAAAAATATTTTAAGGACCAAATGACTACCTAAAATATATTTTATAATTAGGGTGTTCCAAAGTCTATTATTAGACGATTAAAACTTTAATAATTCATAGGAAATAAACTGTAGCTCAGAAAAATACGCGATCAATTTCCTGAGTCTTAGAATAATGTCTAGAATAAACCCTCAAAGTTTGGTAACCTTTTGACATGACGAATTTTCCTAACTCACTTGGTATATTATAGAACTACTCTTTTATGTGAATACCCAGTGTATCCTGTGTGGATATATCTATCGATTAGTATATATGTGGATGTTAAGATTTACTATTTATATTATGAACGTATGCTTAGATAACTATACTCCATGCTTAGTTAATAGTCGTTATTCATGCTTATTACGTTTATGTACATGTTATGTAACTATATGAACACTCATATAGAATTAATCGAGTCATGATGTCAATATTGAGGTTTTCATGGTTAGTCGAGGTGATTAACCCAAGGTTGTTGTCATATATGTTTGAGTGGAACACGGAGGTCCAGTGGTATATTCAAATCAATAGGAACGACAAAAGTTATAGAGGCCCTGCTAGGCGACGATAGCAAAAGTACCCATTCAAATCATCGAAGTTAAACATGGGTTGATGGTTTATACGCTATAGAGGCCCTGCTAGGCGACGATAGCAAAATATCCATCTAAACTTTGAATACAATAGTTACCTTTTATAAAGCTATAGAGGCCCTACTAGGCGATGATAGCACTGTAACTATTCTATTCTCCAAGTAAGGTCACGAGGACCTAAGAGTAAAATGATTACGCTTTTTTAAAACCAAAACTGTTATGGCTAGGCGACAATAGCAATGTAATCATTCTACTCTACGCTAATGGCGTTACAGTGGTAATGTAACAAGTCACATGAGTCGTTATGGTGTTTGAGTAAAGTCGAATATATCGATACTACATTGTGTCATCATACTATCATGTTATATGCTCATCAAATGTTTAGTTCAAGATATTCATCGTACTTATATATCATTACATGTATTAGGAGTGATCAGTTAGACGAACCCACTTAGCTTCAAAAGCTAACGGCTCTTCCTGCCCTGGATATATTATGTCTAGGTTATAATGAAGAAGATCATCAAGGTAACTATGAACAAGAGTATGTCAATCCTCAAGAAGGGGACTATCAGGAAAGTTATCTTGAGGAAGACTTTTTAGAAGAGTATATATGCTGATGAAGGGCATGGATATGCCAGCTAGAAATAAGATCCTGACCTATTACCGCATTAAGATTTCCTTTATGTTTTCGAAACTATCTTTAGTTTATTGTAATAATTTAAGTGGCATCGATTGCCCAAACTTATGTTTTTGTGGTTTTCATTTGGAACTATTGTAATAGCCTAAGTAGCAAAACACTTGAAGTTCCCCCATGAATAACATTAGACGTTTTAAAATTTCTTACTCTGATATATCTATGTTAGAATACTTGTATGGACATGTCAGCCTCATGTAACTAGTCGTGGCTTACGGATCCGGAAAGGAAAATTTTATTTCCCTCTAATTTTTTCTACTTTGAGGCATGACATGATTTTTGGTATCAGAGCACTAGGTTTAGTTGTGCTCGTTGACTGTCCAACACGCTTAAGGTAAGAAACTTAAGATACTTTAGGGATAATAACCGATACTAAAATAGTTTTCTTCCAAACAAGTAGTATGGAGAACCAAAAGAAGTCTGAAGCTAAAAGTGGGGAACTGTGGACACGCGAAATTCCACGACTTGTTATTTTTGTTTGAAATTGATTGGATCAAAGAAAAGGAAGGTTTGTTGAAAATAGATACAAAGTCGCCACTTGGTCTTTAAGGAACCAAGAAACCTAATTTTGACTCACCCAAATGGATAAAGGGCACTGACTCTTCATAACCAAAGAACTTGGCTCAGGATTTTGGTACGAGGGAGGAAGGAGCCTTTGTCACGACTAAAACACCCTCAACTCGCTCCGTCCTTCGACGGGTCTCAATTAGCATTCAAATGATCATCTTATACTATGTTTGGTTTGACAAATAATACTATGATAGTATATTACATCACACAAGAAGATCGAAAGATAAGATATCATTCAAAAGATCTAAGCCAAGTATCACACAATGTAAAGGTGAAAGATCACACAAACAAACTTAGGAAAAATTGTCTAATCACATATCAGGTAATCAAGTTTTCCTGATCTAGGAGGGGACATGGATTGTTCTTGAAGAAAATAATAAAAGAGATCAAAATATGCTTAGCAAGCTAGAGTGATGCATGTTAATCTTTGAGAAAAGAAGACCTCTCAATCCCCGGGATGGATGAGAAAGGAGGATTAGATCGAGGGGAAGCATGAACGTGTAATCATGATCATTCCTTATAATCTTCTTAGATTAGGAGTTATGGGATCCAGTGGTGGAACATTTTGAGCCCAAATCTTGCATGAATGTAATGTATGATCCAAGAATGTGCAAAGGTTATTGTGTGTTTGTGTACATGGACTTTCTAAAGTGACTTAGAAGTCTAAAAAGATGAATGAATGCATGGGGGAAATCATCATGGGATATGTACAAATGTATTATGGACTACTTCTTAAGATATGAACAAATTTGAAGTACATATAAACATCAAATCAATGGATGGAAGTAAAAGTATACTTGCTGTGAATAGTGGACAGAATAGTGACTTGATTTTGTGGAAAATGAAAAGTACGGATAGAAATGTTTTCAATGCATGATTTTTTTGGAGATCTTCCTTATTGTGTCTAGAACACAACTCAAAAATCCAATCTTTAATAACTATTGTAGATTGAGAGAAATCATATGAACAATAGAGGTTACTCAGAAACAGAGTTTGTACTGTTGACTGAAATGTCAAAAACTCTTAGAAAATGAAAACAAATGATCTAGGGGGCCATTTTATATAGAACGTTCCCTAAGACACTGAAGTTTAAGGGAAAAATAATTTGGGACCACTCCTTTGGGAAAAGGTTTCTGTAAAACAAGTTGAAAGTAGACCAAGCTTCTGTGACGGTAAAGGCATAATATCTGGAGAGAATGTTTGGACCAAAATGGAATCCTTCCAAGTATTTTCAAGTCAAACAAAAAATCATGGGTGTTCTCTAATGAGTTAGAAAGACTTTCCATGTGGTCTTGCATCCATACATTGAGTATTGAGTTCTAGAGAAATCTTTGAGCTCATATCATTCACTATTTTGACTTACTGTTTTAAAGATTTTGGGAAAAACTTGAGTTTTGTTTCTTGAGATCAAAATGAGAGGGTTTGAGAGGGGTTTTGAAATAGAGGTTTTGAAAGTATATTTTCAACATCAAATAGAGATTATGACCTCTTGGAATATCAACATCAAACTCATCATCAAGAACCCCCAATATTATTGGAGATATTCATTTTTATTTGAACATAGCTTCAAGGATACCTTGGTGGTATTAGAGTTATAATCATCATCTATTAAACATGTTTTTGAGATCAAGAGCTACTATCCATAAGGATTCACTCACCTCAAACTTCATGTCATCATTTAGATGATGAAGAGCAAGTAATTAAATAAAGAAAAAAAAAAGAAATGAGAATCTGAAGAGATGAACATAATATGAAGAAGCAAGATAGTAACAATCAATAGATGATAATTAATGTGATTTTGAACTTGTAGCTTGGTGTTTCACTCATAGATATTGACATTTGGACATGGAAGTAGCTCCCTAACTCATGAATGCTTAGAGAAATGGTGGTTGGGTGTATTGATGATGAAGTATATAGAAGGATGATGGAAGAACTTGAGTTTCGAACTCACTTTCTATAGAAAATCAGTGGGAGAAGCTCCCTTTCTCTCTTCTAAACCTACTCTATCTCTCTTTCTCTCTAAAATTTTCTCAAGTTTTGCACTTGCCCCCCCCCCAAATGAAGAGTAATGGGGGGTTTATATAGGCTAATTTGGGGAGGTTTTGGGATTTAGAAAGTGTTCACATTGGTCCCAAACATCTGTGAACATAAAACTACATCGTTTTGGTTTTTAATTAATCAAATTAGACCCCCAAATAAATTATAAAAATGGACTCAGCGAGGGTTGAGTGCCGCCGTGGCACTGGCCATGTGCCGCTGTGGTAGTGGCCCAGTGCCGTCGCAGCACTGTTCCTCAGATGCCCAGAAAATTATATTTAGACCCCCAGCGATTCCGATATTCGCGAAAAGGCACTATTTCGTCCAAAATTCACAAAAAATGCGTACGAACTCCAAACTGAGCTTGTGATATACCACTGGAAAGGTATCGGAGTCTAATTTCTATATAAAATGTTTCAGAGTCAGGTCACTTTGAAAAGTTTTACGGTATTCGCAATAAAAGCCAATTTGTTTGCCTTTTTCACCTTCATAAATTCATAATAAATCCATTTTAAATCCAGAAATTATGTGCGATATACTGTTGGAAAGCTATTGACCCCTAGTATCCATAAAAAAATGTTTGAAAATTGTTATGGTGCTCTAGTTATAAAGTCGAACTAGTCAAACTTGGGATTCTAGGGAAGTTCTAGAAACCTCTTGGAGCTCCTAGGAGCTGACGTTTTCGTTCGAGTTTCTTTTTAAAACTCATTTTAATACTTTTCACATGATCCAGAATGATCTTGGAATTTTTTGGCGAATTCGGATGATTTCGATCAAATCCTGGTCAAACCGGTCAACGGTGACTTTTCGGGAATTTTCGGGACTTCTGGGGGTCTCTGGGAGCTGATGATTTTATCTGATTTTTACTTAAAAACTCATTTTCTTACTTTTCTTATGACATAGCATGTTTCCAGAACTTTTGGTCCAAATCTTGGAGTTTTCGGGCTTTCAGGGGCATTTTGGTCATTCTGAGCATTTTGAGAAATAGAACTAACTTCCAGGAGTCCTTTTGAGTCCTTTTGAGTCTTTTTTATCATTGTGAACTACCAAGCTATGGGTCTCCTAAATCTGATAGCCGACAAAATGGGGTGTCTAGAGTTTGCCCCTCTTTTGCATGAACTTGCGAGGCAACGCATGTCGCAAGCGAGTGCCAAAGCTTTGAAGAGACAGGTCTTTTGGAGGCTATAGATTTAGGATAAAAAGCGTTGCAAAAATGCAATGATGAAAACAAGAACGCTGAGGCTGGTGCTGGTCGTTCTCTTCATGAGCTGCCTACGTATCCCAAGGGAATCAGACCAGGACGTAGTTCGGGGCACAAAGGAACAAATCACACATGCACAACAAGATAGGCGGATGCTATGCTATGAGGATGATATAAAATGCATGGATGTGATATGAATTGTGTCATGAGTCCTATCATGCCTAGTGTTCTAATCCTAGTATGAGTTAGTGTTGTGGGGTGTGTACCACTCCGATTGGACTTATGTGGTGCTAGTGTTTCTGACTGTGATATAGTTATTGACCCAAATAGGGACACAAAGGTTTGAAGACTCTGGGTCTTGGAGCAAACTTCTCAATTTTGGAAAGTGTGCTCCACAAGCGAATGTAATCGGATGTGGCATCCCAGAGGACGTTAATCAAAGATGAAGTTTGACAGATAACCGATGGACATGGAAGCCCTGGACACAAAAACCCTAAGAATTCAAGTAATGGACATGAAAACCAGAGATGTCAAGCGACGGACACGGAAGCGTCATTAATGGACATGAAAGCCCAAGATTTTGAATGATGGTAAACTAATGATGATTAATGGACTGACGATTCATGAATTGAGAAGACGAGTAGATAGTGAACTAATGTGACTATCATGGATTAGATCAACAGTTGGACTAACTGTGATCAGAAGGACTGACGATGTATGAATCGAGATGACGAGTCGATAGTGAACTACTATGACTGTCATGGATTGGACTGCCGATGTACGAATCAAGATGACGAGTAGACAGTGAACTACTGTGACTGTCATGGATTGAACTGACGATGTATGAATCAAGATGACGTGTCGACAGTGAACTACTGTGATTGTCATGGATTGAACTGATGATGTACGAATCGAGATGATGAGTCGATAGTGAACTACTGTGACTGTCATGGATTGAACTGATGATGTACGAATCAAGATGACGAGAAGACAGTGAACTACTGTGACTGTCATGGAATGAATTGATGATGTACGAATCGAGATGACGAGTCGACAGTGAACTACTATGACTGTCATGGATTGAACCGACGATGTACGAATCGATATGCCTGTTGGGGATTAAATTGAATCTGCTGGGGATGAAGCGACTCTTTCTGGGATCTCTCTTCAACTACTTCTCTTGACCGGGAACCAGGATTCAACTTCAAATCTCTCATAGTTGATCAAATCTTCTGACCCAGAACTGGGATTCATCTCTGAATCACTCGCGGTTGATCAAATCTTCTGACCGAGAATCGGGATCCATCTCTGAATCTCTTACGGTTGATCAAATCTTGCAACGCCCAATCCAAAAGAGCCGATTGGGGCCTTCGGGAGCTGATGGATTCTCTGAGAATCTTTCTTCAATTCTTGACCTAGAACCATGATCCATCTCTGAATCTCTCGTGGTTGATCAAATCTTGTAATGCTTAATCCAAAAGAGCTGGTTAGGGCCTTCGGGAGCTGATGGACTCTCTGAGAAACTCTTTTCAATTCTTGACCTAGAACTAGGATCCATCTCTGAATCTCTCGTGGTTGATCAAATCTTGTAATGCTCAATCCAAAAGAGCTGGTTAGGGCCTTTAGGAGCTGATTTTTCCTACCGGGGATAAAACCTTGTCAATCTTGACTGAAATGGGCCACTGGGAGGGAATGGATAATGCACTCTACTAGGAAGAAGGAAATACGCCTGTTGAATGGGAGTAAAGGTATCATTCTATTTGTGATGAGGGATACGGAGATGGTCTACGGCGGTTAAGGTTTTGATATTGAAGGAGGAGGGTGATCAAAACTCACTCATGGACTTATGTTGCATGGAGATGATGGTTAACTTTCAGAGGTTTGGAAAGGGATAAAATTTACATTTTGCCCCAAGCTTGGACACTTCTCATGCTGACGCCTTGACTGGTGCAGTAATGATGTTTGGTACTCCTGCTTGTATTGTCATTAAAATGCTCTTAATAACTTAATTTGAAAAATTCATTATTCGTCACTATTGACTTACACATTTGAGACTACGACAGACTCTTTTTTTGAAAAAGACTATGACAGACTCAAAAACTGACAAGCACCGACACGCGAGGGCGACACATTTGACACCAAAATGAAACAAGCTCGACTTGACAAAACTTAATGTGCTTTCATCATAAATGATGTACCATTTCTCTTCTGTGTTCACTCCGCATAATTTTGATGATAAATTTCATTTTGAAAGTTCTTTCCTATTGATCTAATCAATTCTTTGCTTCTCTCAAGATGTGCTTTGGATTAGTGCCTTAGCTTTAGAATAAAAGATGCTCTATTTCAAAATTTCCAAAACAACTTGGTGACTTGAAAACTCACCCTTTGGTGTGAAGGGATCGTGTTAGGCAAATAGAGTTTGCCCCTAATTTATAGGTAAATGAGGTAGGTGACCGAAGTTTGCCCCTAATTTGGAAGATGGTTGTTTGAAGGTTTTGGGCAAACGAGGTAGGTGACCGAAATTTGCCCCTTATATGAAGGGTAGATAGTAAAATTCAGGCAAACGAGGCAGGGGCCGAAGTTTGCCCCTAGTGTGGAAGGTGATTTTCTGGCTTGAGGCAAGGACTGTGACTTTAATCTCTCAAATGCTCATAACTTTTGCCTAGGCACCAGTGAGGTGACCTAGCGAGCTCTTTTCTCTCTTTTGTTATTGCTCACCTTGGATTTAGCTCTAATTTTTGCCTAGGCGTCCTTTCAGATTTTCAACCTAGCGAGCCATCCTTCTTTTTTTTTTTAAAGTCTACCTACGCACCCCCGAGTGGGGATCAGGTCCAACATAGTTCGGGCCAAAGTCTTGAAGAAAAGGGGGTTGACTATGACGATGTCGATCGAACCGATGCGGTTGCCTATGTATCCCCGAGTAGGAATCAGGTCGAGCGTAGTTCAAGGGAAGACTTCAAAGAAAAAGGGGGTTATTCAAACCAATCGTCATACAAGTTCAACTTTGGGTTACTTGTGGTAACCTAGAATAAGTGGATTCAATTTCGATCTCCCTTTCATTTCTTTTTTTCTTTTTCTTTTTCTTTTCTTTTTCTTTTTCTTTTTCTTTTTCTTTTTCTTTTTCTTTTTCTTTTGTTTTGAGGATTGATCCTTTTCAATTTCGCTTAGCCAGTTAATTTTTCTTTTCACATAGCTGATTCATGTGAGATCTTTCGATCATAATCTCGAAATTCCAGAATGTGCACGTCAGCTCTCGGGATTTATTTGTGGTCATTTCGAGCCTTTTGAAATGTGATCTAGGCACATTTTTATGATGTACCTTGAAGCGTACAATTATCTCATTTGTAAACTTATTTTGACTGGCTAGGGTCAGATCTTGGAAATCAATACCTTTTCAACTCTAACTTTTTCCTAGCGAGCTATTCTTTTTCTTTTTCTTTTTCTTTTTTTTTTTTCTATTTTTTTTAAAGTGGAGATGAAACTCACTGAAATGTTTGGCTACCCTCAAGGACTAAGTCTGCACATATTTGCATGGCTATCAATTGGGTTGGGCCCAAGGCTTTGAAATGGTGAAAAAAGGTGTTGGGCAAGCCCCAAGTCAGTTCCCAGTATGACTTTTCAAGATTAAGGCAAGAGCATCTCTTAAATTCTTAAAGTAAGACTATTCAATTCTCGGCTCTTCTTCGGTGTTAGAGCAAAATCGACTTTGGCATTTTCAGGATTCTTTTTTTTTGTTTGGTGCAAATTTTTTTTAGCAAGGTAATATCCATGGTATTTTGAAAAGTGACATTTTCAGTTCAGTGATTCATGCACTTATGACTATACACATCAGATTAGGCAAAATGAGACTTCATTCCATCAACAAGAGAGGGATTACATTTCTTGGTACATACTCACAACAACTCGATGACAGATAGACTTGACAATAAGACGAAACTTGAAATAGACTCAAAATATAGAACAAACTCGACTAGACTTGACCTAGTCTCAAATGGAGTGTCACGGTGACTTACTTATTCTTTTTTTTCTTTTTTGAAAGATCACCCTCATTTTCTTTGTCAGTAAAAGTCCCAAACACTACCACTTCACTTGCACAGGTTCAACATTCATGGTCCTCAGCAAAAGGGATCGCTTGAACAGATAAGCCAGGAGCTTTATATTCGACGAAGCTGACGTTTTGGGTAACATGGGATTGGATGGGTGGTGGCTCAATGATGTTTCGGTTGATGAGGTCCTGGATATCGTGGCGGAGGTGCATGCAATGGTTGGTGTCGTGGCCTGGGCCTTGGTGGTAGGCACATCGCTTGGACAGGTCACAGTTAGGTGGTGGGGAATCGGCACGAGACTGAAGTAGTTGGAGGTGCCCCTTTTTGACCAGGCGCTCTTGGGATGAGGAGAGGGTGATTTCTAGCTTGGCAAAGGCACGTGGTTGCTTTTTCTGGTAAGGGCAACTAGTGGTTTGGTTGGAGGATTGGTATGGCCGAGGAGGGTATGCCATGGGTTGGCTGCACAGGGTATTGACATCCGAGGAGTTTCGGGAGTGTAGACACCCCAATTTTGACCAGACATCAAATTTAGGAGAGTGTCACCTCCAAGTCCGATGATGATAAGGACCGAAAGATTTGAAGTATTCCAAGCTCTTCAGAAAGTTCTCTAAAACGCGATAAAATTTCACAGAAAGAAGAAAATACCAGGTATTTAAGAGAATTCAGGTATAAGACATGACTTTTGAAAAGTATCTTCAAAAATAATTTGCTTCAAAAAGGGTGAAGACCTAAAGAGGGAATCTTAGCTAAAAACGGCACACGGCAGACTGCCGCGGCACTCACTGAGTGCCACACGGCAGTCAGAGAGTGCCGCACGGCAGTCAGAGAGTGCCGGGCCGGCATTCACCAAGTGCCGCCAACAATTTCTGACTGTCGTTCACTTTTAAAGTCTGTGTTTTGCAGTGCAATACGTATGCGTATGCGAATAAGAACAAAAAACTGATAAAGTAAGACTGACAAAAACGCGGCAGTCCATTAATTGCCGCGACATTTGATGAATGCCGCACGGCAGTCATGAAGTGCCGCGACGGCAGTCATGGACTGCCACCGCGGCATTCACGGACTGCCGCGACAGTTTCTTGATTGCCGCCCTGGGTAGTAGTCTGTCTAATTTCAGAAAGTACACATTGTACTACCAAATGAGATGTTTACACATGTCTTTTACTCCGAATTCACTGAAAATATCTGGGTTATTTTGTCTATAAAAGGAGAGGATCTCCCAAGGGAAGAGGAGGACAACACATACAAAAAATACACTACCATCACACCAACATTTTAGAGAGAAAAGAGAGAGTTTAGAGAAAACTAGGAAGAAGAGCTTGGAAGATCTTCAAAGAAGAGAAACTTTGAGGATAGTTGGAGGTGATCCTCTAACTATAAGTTATTTTATTTGCATTCTTTCCTTTGAATCCTCAAACTATTTTGTTTTCCTTGCTTCATTTCTTTTATTGTTCATACTTCCTTCTTGAGACTCTTGGAGATCCTCAATATCTCTCTTGAAATCTCTTGAATGTGATCTTTTGAATCCCATGAAAGCTTATGCTTCACATGGAAGTCAAAGTTTGATCATCATAAACAAATAGATGGATCCAAGTCCATACTCATGACTTGGGTCCTCTAAGCTTGAGTTTTCATGGAGTCTCCTTATATTCCTTGAAAACTCATGAGTTTTAGTCATGTCTTCATCTCCAATGGCCATCAAATGGTAGGAGGAAGTGGTTTTGAGTCTAAGTCCATCTCCATGGCTTGGGTTCCTTATCTTGTAGATTTCATGAAGTCTATCCATACTTCATTTGAAACCTATGGGAAATAAAAGTCTTTAGTCTCAAATGACCATCAAATGGTAGGAGAAGTTGTTTGGTTTAGACCCAACTTCATGGTTTAATAGTTGGAGTTACCAAATAAAAGTTGAACTTGACAAATGAAAACAGTGAGTTCACAAACTGTTTTTGATCAAAGATTTTTAGTTCGAAATCTAACCGTTGAAATCAAGTGAAACCAACGGGAAAGTGTCAATAACACAATGTTCTACCACTGTAATTTTTGTTTTTATATGGTTCCACGTTTAGAATGGTTTGATCATGGGTTTTGTGAGGTAACAACAATCTGTCCAGAGTTTCAGAATAGTTTCAGAACAGTGACACTCTTTTGAAACAATTAAATCAGAGTTCTAATAAAGTGTTTGTGACTCCAAATATTTTTTTCTATGAATTTTAATGTGTTAGGAAGTCACCCTAAAAAGAACAAAGCATTTCTGATTTTTTTGCTATTTTTAAAAAATCAAACAATATCTCTGGACAGAGAGTTGTACATCTCTGAGTGATGTCTGATGTTTGTCCTTTTCCCAGAGATCCGACCGTTGAAACTTTGATTTTCTTTTTGATTCTGAAACTAGACTCACAGAGGCATCTTGTGTCCAAAATTCACCAACATCAAACCATGAGAGACGTGCTTTTTATTTTCTTAAAGGTCTGGTCTGCTCTCTGCAATTTTCAGAGTTTTATGACACATTTGACCAACCTTGTAAATAATGGTCCAAATGACTTTTCTATGACTTAGGGCTTAAACCATGTTTCAATTATGAATAGTTGAGCTTGAATTCAAAGTTTAAGAGTGTTTCATAGTTTATTCTTGTCCATGTACATATTCATCCATATGGTTTGGCACTTGTAATTAGGACTTATTTGCTTTAGATCTAATTACATTTGATAGATTTAAGCTAGAAATTTAGGATTGTTATTTCTAACTTCATATCTTGTATATCATGTGAACTAACCCTTTGTTTTGTAGCGCATTTGAGGTACAATTTTTCATCCCTTCTCTAGTTTATTCTTTTTTTGATTTTATTGATTTTCGACTCCATGCGCGACACCTTAGACTAGGTCTTGCCTTAAGTGTTTTATGCGTTAGAGACCTTTTCTTAGGTTTATTTTATATGTATGCATTGCATGTTTAATATCGTTGCCGGATCTCGGGTAAGTTCTCTAGTTCCCAATTTGCATATCATATTGCTTGCTACTTGAATTATGTGGCTTTTGAATGATATTTTATCACTTGCAATCTTACACCCTTTGGACATGCTTTTGTGATGTATATGTATATATGTATTAGTTGAGGGCATGCTTAGATTAATAAATTTGATTAAAAGGATGTTGAGTAGAGGCCTATCGCAAGATAGGATGAGAGAGGGTGTTTTAGTCCGACGGGCTCCTTCCTATCTCATTCCATAATCCCCGGACCTAGTTAATCTTTGGTTTCGCAAAAGATCAGTTTCCTTTCAAACGGTTTCTTAATTTTTCCTTTTAAAAATTAAGTGGCGACTCATTTGTTTTAGAAATTGATTTTGAAAAGCTGTGGGTAAGTCAACCTGCGATATCCATAATCTGGCGACTCTGTTGGGGATCGAACCCAGAATCTCTGGTTTCGCAGACCAGAATTCTGATTTTGGGTTCACTTGAGGATTTGACTTGAAAAATGTCCTTTTAATCGAATTAATTAATCTTTGTGTACCCGTTGCATTTCACTTGCATGTCCAGCCAGTCGATTGCACGGAACTATGACCTTGGAGGCTCGGGGCAACCCGGTCAGTCAAGTCATAATGGGACTGTGTGATCACCCTTGATCTCGTACCATGATTTGGTATATGAAGCATCCTATCGGGTGTGTGTCAAGGGTCCCTTATTTGACCAAAACTCAGCCTTTGCATGATAGCTTCTGTAGAACCTTTCAATCTTAGGAAATCAATTCTCGATTAGGGTTATGTGCTAGGAAGTTTTGTATGCCCGGAAGGGATTACTTGAGATGATGACGATACTTGCTTGATGAAAGATGTATAATCTTTTAATCACCTTTTAGCAATTTCTCCTCGTGTTCCACGACATTTGGAGAACATGCCGAACCTTGATTATAAGATTATACTTCTTATATCATGTTTAGCTAAGCATCATTGACCTTGTATGCATCCAAATTCATGAAAAATACGGTGATAATCCGATCATGTGATCCTTCTACCCAAAGAATTTTAAATCCATCTTTGAAAGCAAATGGATTTTTGTAATCTTTATTCCAAAGTTTTCAATTGCTCTTTCAAAAAAAGAAATCTTTGGAGTTCACTTTTGATTAAAGCTCCAAACTAATCTTTGGGAATTATTTTTGGAAGAAATGCTCTTCAAATGAATTTCAAAACAAAATTTCAATCCAATCATCGTTATTAAGAAACATTTTCACATTCTCATTTTTTAAATAAAAGATTCAAAATTCTTGAGAATTGTTTTTTGAAAAATCTCATCATTTAAATAAATGCTTTTCAAATGAATTTCGAAAATAATTTGCCCGACCTTTGAAAGGGTAGTGAGGATCACAATGATAGGTGAAATTGGCGCATTTGGCATGAGTGAGGATTTTATGTGTTTATGTGTTTTATGTGTTAGGACTAGAATTTTCCTTTCTTTTGCATATAGAATAGGCACACACACACACACATGCATTGCATCCGTATGACATATGAACCATTCATGAACATTTCACTAAGCATTTGCAAAAGAAAATGAAAAAACAAAAAAAATGACAAAATGAAAATTCTTTTGAAATCAATCAAAATTGATTAAAAATGAAACATGACTGTAGGTGAGATAGCATCAAACCCAGAATAGTTTGGGTTAGCAATTCAAGCGTGAGATTAGTTAGAAGAGAGAAGATAATTATGTTAAGCCTAATGATTCGAAGAAGAGCCACTTAACTGAGAAATTGGCCATATGGGTGGACAATTTTACCACAAACATGGGTAGCAAACTCGAAGGTTCAAATAATGCTAGTAAGGTGATAGTATTTTGAAATACTGCTGCTAAAGCAAATGTGGATGCTCCTGGGGACCCAATAATTTGAAAATCGTCTGTGACACTCCAGTTGAGACCAAGTCGAGTCCAGTTATGATAAGTTGGAGTCAAATGTCAAGTCCAGTCGAGTCTTCTGGTCAGTCTGTTATCAGTGTTTGTCGAGTTTATCGAGTCGAGTGAGGTAATCCTCTTTTCCTACTAGTTGAGTAAAATCTCATTTTTCTTGATTTAGTGTGCTAAGTTGTGAATGTATGGATTATTAAGCCAAAAAAGGAGAAAAAGTCACTTTTTCAAACGACCATGAAAAATACTTTGTTAATAAATCTTTGCATTGAAAAGGATCCCCAAGTGATCAAAGCAAATTTTGTGCCAAAACCATGGAGGAGTAGAGAATTGATTAGCTTTACTTTAAGAACTTAAAGACGCTCTTGCTCAATCTTGAAAAGATGAACTTGGGACTTGAAGCTTGCTCACCACCCCCTTTTCTCAAATACCAAGCCTAAAAGATGAGCCCAACCAGTCTAAAGCCATAAACTTCGTCCTTGATGGTAGTCAGGCATTTTAAATGAACTTCTTATTCCAAAAAAAAAAGAAGAAAAAGGAAAAGAAAAAGAAAAAAAGGAGCTCGCTAGGATGAAAACCCGAATGGGCGCCTAGGCAAAAGATTAGAGCACAAATAAGATGCATGTTGATCTCAAAAATCATAATCCTAGCCAGTCAAAATCATGGAAAGAATAAAAGAGAAAAGAAAGGAAAGAGAAAAGAAAAGGCAGAGAATAGATAAGATTGAGAATTCTTGAGCACTCCAAAGTAGATCATTGGCACATGAACTATCTCAAGGCTTTGTGTTGTTCTTAACAAAGAAAAGAGATTAGAAATGAAAAGAGGGACTTATCAGCTTCAAAATTTTCGTGAAAGACTCAAACACTAAGTGAGCCTAAAACAATACAGAGATATCTTTGAAAAAAAAAAGAGAAACAAATAAAGATTTGAAGGGCTGATGTTACTTTGTGAATATGATAGATGAGAGTTGTAAAGATTAACTGGCTAGTGAAAAGGTTAAAGAATCAACCATCAAAAAAAAAAGAAGAAAAGAAAAGAGAAAAAAAAAGAATAAAGGAAGACGTAGTTCATCATGCTACATAAGGGCTACCACAAGTGACATGCACTCCCTAGACCCAAATGGCAACATGGCTCGAAAAGCCCACCAATTCTTGAAGCCTTATTCTTTCAAGACCTCCAGAGTTGATAAACTACGCTTTGACCTGATTCCCACTTGAGGATACGTAGGCAACCTGCTCGGTTCGGTCATCACCCCATCATCTCATGCTATCCTTCTTTCAGGCCTTGGCCGAACTACTTTGGACCTGATTCCCGCTTGGGGATAAGTAGGCGAACCTCCCAAGGTTCTCGGTCCATAGCCATCCCTAAACTGTAAGCAGCACCCTTTTACGCCTTTGGTTTCATTCCTTCAGACTAGGGGCAAACTTACGTTTGCCTGAAGCCACATATATATCGCCAAACCAGGGGCAAACTTCCTTTGCTGAAAATCCCTTTTATCATAGAAGCAAACCCCTAAGTTTCTTTCAAACTAGGGGCAAACCTTGTTTGCCAAAATCCCTCTGTGCCAGAGGCAAGTTCTCGAGAAATTGAGTTTGTTTTGAAAGGATTGAAATAGAGTGCCTTTCATTCTATAAGCTAAAGCACTAATTTGAAGCATACTCTAGATAGGCAAAGAATTCGCTAAATCGAAAAGGGGAAGTTTTCAAAGTGTCGGTTTATCAGCAAAACACTACCATTTGTAAGATGATAAAAAGTGAGATGATACGTTATTCACAAAGAAAGCACATTGATTCATAATGAATGTAGAGTTTGAGTCAGTCATTTTGAGTAACTAGCTTTGTCAGGTCTGTCCTCCTTTGATGAGTCAATAAATGGTCTCAAATGTGTAGGTTTAAGATGATGAATAAAGATTTGAAAAGTTTTCATGAGCACCCCAAGAGCAGTACAAGCAGAAGTTTCGAACACTATCACAGCATAAAGTGGCAATATAAGAAGAGTCCAAAACTAGGGGCAAAGGTGACTTCCCTCTTTTGACAGAATCGATGTGTTTCTTCCAAAGGTCCGCGAATGCAGAAAATCATTCTTTATATCAGCTCTGTTCAAATTCTTTGAGTCTTGCTTATAAAATAAATTGAATTGAGTCTGATCGACTCCTGATCTTAGAAGATGAAATTGAATTGAGTCTGATTGACTCCTAATAAGTGGAATTCGAACTTGATTTGAGTCAAAATGACTTTGGACTTGGTGAAACTAAATTTGTTTGAGTCTGACTGACTCCTGATATGAAAAGTGAAACAAATGGAGTCTGATTAACTCCTAATTTTGAAAAAGTTGAATTGATTTGAGTCTGATTGACTCCCAATTTAAGAAATTAAACTAAACTGAATTGATTTGAGTCCGATTGACTCTTGATTTTTTATAATTAAATTGCAACATGAGTCCTTGTGAGGTTGTTGATTTCTGCTATTGCAACATAAGTCCCCAAAAGGGCTGTTGATTGTCGCTTTCGCAACATAAGTCCTTGAAAGGCTGTTGACCATCGTTCTTGCTTGTAAGCCTCTGAGTGGCTATTGACCAATATCTTACCATGTTGTTAGTGCTTCTCTAAGCATTAGTCCTCAATGGCAGCTTCTCTTCACCTTGCATTAGTCCTCAATCGCAGCATCATCTCTGTTAGGCCTCGATGGCAGCATCATCTGCATTAGGCCTCAATGGCAGCATTATATGTGTTAGTCCTCAATGGCAGCATCATTTGTGTTAGGCCTCAATGGCAACCTTGCATTAGTCCTCAATGGCAGCATCATTTGAGTTGGTCCTCAATCGCATCTGCATTAGTCCTCAATGGCAGAGCATTATATGTGTTAGTCCTCAATGGCATCATCATTTGTGTTAGGCCTCAATGGCAACCTTGCATTAGTCCTCAATGGCAGCATCATTTGAGTTGGTCCTCAATGGCATCTGGCAGCATCATTTGTGTTAGGCCTCAATGGCAACCCTCATTTTTGACAATATAACATATTTATATTCTCGGTCTTCGTAACAAATTTACGTCGATCCTCTTGGTTGGGAGTGTAACATATTTACATTCTCGGTTTTCGCAACAAATTTGCGTCAGCCCTTGTTTTGACAATATAGCATATTTATATTCTCGGTCTTCGTAACAAATTTACGTCGATCCTCTTGGTTGGGAGTGTAACATATTTACATTCTCGGTTTTCGCAACAAATTTGCGTCAGCCCTTGTTTTGACAATATAACGGATTTATATTCCCGATTCCCGCAACGGATTTGCGTCAACCCTCGTTTTGAGAATATAACATATTTATATTCTCGGTCTTCGTAAACAAATTTACGTCGATCCTCTAGGTTGGGAGTGTAACATATTTACATTTTCGGTTTTCGCAACAAATTTGCGTCAACCCTCGTTTTGAGAATATAACATATTTATATTCTCGATCTTCGTAACAAATTTACGTCGATCCTCTTGGTTGGGAGTGTAACATATTTACATTCTCGGCTTTCGCAACAAATTTGCGTCAACCCTCGTTTTGAGAATATAACATATTTGTATTCTCGATCTTCGTAACAAATTTACGTCGATCCTCTTGGTTGGGAGTGTAACATATTTACATTCTCGGTTTTTGCAACAAATTTGCGTCAACCCTCGTTTTGACAATATAACATATTTACATTCTCGATCTTCGTAACAAATTTACGTCGATCCTCTTGGTTGGGAGTGTAACATATTTACATTCTCGGCTTTCGCAACAAATTTGCTTCAGCCCTCGTTTTGAGAATATAACATATTTGTATTCTCGATCTTCGTAACAAATTTACGTCGATCCTCTTGGTTGGGAGTGTAACATATTTACATTCTCGGTTTTCGCAACAAATTTGCATCAACCCTCGTTTTGACAATATAACATATTTATATTCTCGATCTTCGTAACAAATTTACGTCGATCCTCTTGGTTGGGAGTGTAACATATTTACATTCTCGACTTTCGCAACAAATTTGCGTCAACCCTCATTTTGAGAATATAACATATTTGTATTCTCGATCTTCGTAACAAATTTACGTCGATCCTCTTGGTTGGGAGTGTAACATATTTACATTCTCGGCTTTTGCAACAAATTTGCGTCAACCCTCGTTTTGAGAATATAACATATTTGTATTCTCGATCTTCGTAACAAATTTACGTCGATCCTCTTGGTTGGGAGTGTAACATATTTACATTCTCGGCTTTCGCAACAAATTTGCGTCAACCCTCATTTTGGGAATATAACAAATTTATATTCCTGATCCTCGTAACAAATTTACGTTGATCCTTATCTTGAGAATGTAACGTATTTGCACTCTCGGTTCTCGTAACATATTTACGTTGATCCTTTGTTTGAGAATGTAACGTAATTGCACTCTCGGTTCTCGCAACATATTTGCGCTAACCCCTGTTCTGAGAATATAACAAATTTATATTCCTGATCCTCGTAACAAATTTACGTTGATCCTTATCTTGAGAATATAACGGATTTATATTCCCGATTTTCACAACGTATTTGCGTTGACCCTCGTTTTTGAGAATATAACGGATTTATATTCTCGGTTTTCGCAACGGATTTGCGTTAACCCTCGTTTTGAGAATATAATGGATTTATATTCCCGGTTTTCGCAACGGATTTGCGTTAACCCTCGTTTTTGAGAATATAATGGATTTATATTCCCGGTTTCCGCAACGGATTTACGTTAACCCTCGTTTTGAGAATATAACGGATTTAAATTCCCGGTTTCCGCAACGGATTTGCGTTAACTTTCGTTTTGAGAATATAACGGATTTATATTCCCGGTTTTCGCAACAGATTTGCGATTAACCCTCGTTTTGAGAATATAACGGATTTATATTTCCGGTTTTCGCAACGGATTTGAGTTAACCCTTAAGATCAAATCAAGAGCACCTTCATGACCCCCGTAACAGATTTCTGCATAGATAACTTTCCCTGACTAACATGTCACGAAATGTGCATCGTACGTGTGGAAAACATGATAAGCATAACACTTACACAACCAGGTCAATCTAGAAAACACCATTGCATGGCACTTGCTTCACGACAGGATAGGTGCATCCATCCGTGTGACTACTTGCGTTTGTGAATGTTCGACCCATGCCCGAACAACGCTTTGGTCTGATTCCTGATGGGATACGTAGGCAGCTCGTCACGGAGCACGACCAATTGGAATTTCGCCTGTTTTTGCAATGCATTTTGTTTTTACCTAAATTCGATAGTCTGGTCAAAGGCCTGTCTTCACACAGGCTTTGACATTCACTTATGGGACGCGTTGCTCCACAAGCTCTGTCAAAGAGGGGCAAACTGTAGACACCCCAATTTTGACCAGACGTCAAATTTAGGAGAGTGTCACCTCCAAGTCCGATGATGATAAGGACCGAAAGATTTGAAGTATTCCAAGCTCTTCAGAAAGTTCTCTAAAACGCGATAAAATTTCACAGAAAGAAGAAAATACCAGGTATTTAAGAGAATTCAGGTATAAGACATGACTTTTGGAAAGGATTTTCAAAAATAATTTGCTTCAAAAAGGGTGAAGACCTAAAGAGGGAATCTTAGCTAAAAATGGCACACGGCAGACTGCCGCGGCACTCACTGAGTGCCGCACGGCAGTCAGAGAGTGCCGCACGGCAGTCAGAGAGTGCCGGGCCGGCATTCACCAAGTGCCGCCAACAATTTCTGACTGCCGTTCACTTTTAAAGTCTGTGTTTTGCAGTGCAATACGTATGCGTATGCGAATAAGAACAAAAAACTGAGAAAGTAAGACTGACAAAAACGCGGCAATCCATTAATTGCCGCGGCATTTGATGAATGCCGCACGGCAGTCATGAAGTGCCGCGACAGTTTCTTGATTGCCGCCCTGGGTAGTAGTCTGTCTAATTTCAGAAAGTACACATTGTACTACCAAATGAGATGTTTACACATGTCTTTTACTCCGAATTCACTGAAAATATCTGGGTTATTTTGTCTATAAAAGGAGAGGATCTCCCAAGGGAAGAGGAGGACAACACATACAAAAAATACACTACCATCACACCAACATTTTAGAGAGAAAAGAGAGAGTTTAGAGAAAACTAGGAAGAAGAGCTTGGAAGATCTTCAAAGAAGAGAAACTTTGAGGATAGTTGGAGGTGATCCTCTAACTATAAGTTATTTTATTTGCATTCTTTCCTTTGAATCCTCAAACTATTTTGTTTTCCTTGCTTCATTTCTTTTATTGTTCATACTTCCTTCTTGAGACTCTTGGAGATCCTCAATATCTCTCTTGAAATCTCTTGAATGTGATCTTTTGAATCCCATGAAAGCTTATGCTTCACATGGAAGTCAAAGTTTGATCATCATAAACAAATAGATGGATCCAAGTCCATACTCATGACTTGGGTCCTCTAAGCTTGAGTTTTCATGGAGTCTCCTTATATTCCTTGAAAACTCATGAGTTTTAGTCATGTCTTCATCTCCAATGGCCATCAAATGGTAGGAGGAAGTGGTTTTGAGTCTAAGTCCATCTCCATGGCTTGGGTTCCTTATCTTGTAGATTTCATGAAGTCCATCCATACTTCATTTGAAACCTATGGGAAATAAAAGTCTTTAGTCTCAAATGACCATCAAATGGTAGGAGAAGTTGTTTGGTTTAGACCCAACTTCATGGTTTAATAGTTGGAGTTACCAAATAAAAGTTGAACTTGACAAATGAAAACAGTGAGTTCACAAACTGTTTTTGATCAAAGATTTTTAGTTCGAAATCTAACCGTTGAAATCAAGTGAAACCAACGGAAAAGTGTCAATAACACAATGTTCTACCACTGTAATTTTTGTTTTTATATGGTTCCACGTTTAGAATGGTTTGATCATGGGTTTTGTGAGGTAACAACAATCTGTCCAGAGTTTCAGAATAGTTTCAGAACAGTGACACTCTTTTGAAACAATTAAATCAGAGTTCTAATAAAGTGTTTGTGACTCCAAATATTTTTTTTTATGAAGTTTAATGTGTTAGGAAGTCACCCTAAAAAGAACAAAGCATTTCTGATTTTTTTGCTATTTTTAAAAAATCAAACAATATCTCTGGACAGAGAGTTGTACATCTCTGAGTGATGTCTGATGTTTGTCCTTTTCCCAGAGATCCGACCGTTGAAACTTTGATTTTCTTTTTGATTCTGAAACTAGACTCACAGAGGCATCTTGTGTCCAAAATTCACCAACATCAAACCATGAGAGACGTGCTTTTTATTTTCTTAAAGGTCTGGTCTGCTCTCTGCAATTTTCAGAGTTTTATGACACATTTGACCAACCTTGTAAATAATGGTCCAAATGACTTTTCTATGACTTAGGGCTTAAACCATGTTTCAATTATGAATAGTTGAGCTTGAATTCAAAGTTTAAGAGTGTTTCATAGTTTATTCTTGTCCATGTACATATTCATCCATATGGTTTGGCACTTGTAATTAGGACTTATTTGCTTTAGATCTAATTACATTTGATAGATTTAAGCTAGAAATTTAGGATTGTTATTTCTAACTTCATATCTTGTATATCATGTGAACTAACCCTTTGTTTTGTAGCGCATTTGAGGTACAATTTTTCATCCCTTCTCTAGTTTATTCTTTTTTTGATTTTATTGATTTTCGACTCCATGCGCGACACCTTAGACTAGGTCTTGCCTTAAGTGTTTTATGCGTTAGAGACCTTTTCTTAGGTTTATTTTATATGTATGCATTGCATGTTTAATATCGCTGCCGGATCTCGGGTAAGTTCTCTAGTTCCCAATTTGCATATCATATTGCTTGCTACTTGAATTATGTGGCTTTTGAATGATATTTTATCACTTGTAATCTTACACCCTTTGGACATGCTTTTGTGATGTATATGTATATATGTATTAGTTGAGGGCATGCTTAGATTAATAAATTTGATTAAAAGGATGTTGAGTAGAGGCCTATCGCAAGATAGGATGAGAGAGGGTGTTTTAGTCCGACGGGCTCCTTCCTATCTCATTCCATAATCCCCGGACCTAGTTAATCTTTGGTTTCGCAAAAGATCAGTTTCCTTTCAAACGGTTTCTTAATTTTTCCTTTTAAAAATTAAGTGGCGACTCATTTGTTTTAGAAATTGATTTTGAAAAGCTGTGGGTAAGTCAACCTGCGATATCCACAGGGAGTATTTAGGCCTCTTGGACTGGTTTTGGGGTTCATCCTTCTTGAACTTTTCTTCTCTGATGGCATCCTCTATTCTGGTTCTTATTTCAGATAGCTCTTTACCAATGCTTTGCGCCATCTTCTCAAATTAACTCACCCTTAAATTCAGCTGCTCAACAGTGGTTTGTAACTTGTTCACTTTCTCTTCTAGAGCTTTGTGGGCCATTGGTGGATCGATGATGGTCTAGCCCTTGATTAAGATAGTGAATTCTGGGAGGTACAGAAGTGCGCTTACCTAGGGCTATGTTTTTTCTGTAAATAGAAGTAAAAGCCCAAATTAGTAGAGGCGCAAAATACTTTTTATGGACTCCTAGGGGAGAGATGATCAAGATTTTGAAGATTCATCGATGTGAATAGATGACGGTCATAGTATGTATATGACCATTATATAACGATTGACATAAGTGAAGATGATGACATGTATGCATTTGATGTGTAGAGACTGACATGTGTGAGACTAACAAGATGTGCGTGCATATAGACTGACACAACTTGTGTATGCATATGAGACAAGCATGCGGATGCAAGCCCTAATCCATATGACCCCCCTACTTCTAACATATAGCAGTTAAACAAGTAAGGTCCTAGTCATACAGAGTGTGCTAACTTTTATTTCAAGTATGATCACTAACAAGAGAGAATTAGAATTTTCTGGAAGAAATATGGATTTTCTGGGATACTCGGGAAATGGGAGAAACAAGGATTTCTGGGAATTTAGAGTTTCTGGAAGAAACAAGTATATCCGGGCGAGTTTGACAGAGTTTTTGGGAGAAGACTGGGAAATCAGAGTTTATGGGAGAAGCCTATAGGAAAAGCAGGGATTTTAAGGTTTCTGAGAGAAACATGGATTTTTGGGAAATCTAGGCTGATTAGACGGAGTTTTTGTGAAAACAGGTATATTTGGGTGAGTTTATGAGAAATTGGAATTTCTGGGAAGCTTGGGTAGAGGTTCCGAAGAAATATGTATTTTCTGGAATTTTAGGTGAAACGAAGATACCTAGGGAGTTCGAATAGAACTTCTGGGAGAAGCAGGAATATCTGGGTAATTCGGACAAGTTTTTCGGGGAAATTTGGGAGATCTTGGTAGGGTTTCTAGGAAAAAGGGATTTCTGGGAAATCTCGTGGATTTTGGCAGAGTTTTTGGGAAATGGGAATTTCTAGGAAGTTTAGATGGATTTTAGTAGAGTTTATGGGAAATAGGAATATCTGGTTAAATCGGATAGAGTTTACGAGCAAAACTGGCATATATGGGTGAGTTAGATAGAGTTTTCAGGAGAAATAGGTATATCGGAGTTCCTAGGAGAAACTGAGATTTCTGGGTAATCTGGGGAGAAACAGGAACTTCTTGGAGAAACTAGAATTTTTGGGAGATCTGGGTAAATTGGACAGTTTCCAAGGAAAATTGGGATATATGACAGGAGCAGGTGATGATGGTGATCATACTGTCTAGTAGGTTTTCATACTCCTATGTCTCTGGACCAACAAACAAGATTTGCGATGTACATCTTTGTGAGCACAGAGCAGACATCCTTATCATGGTGCCTAGGTAGGTCAACTCAATGTAACCACATGTAAGTGATTGCCTTGGGAATCATTAGATAGAGGTTCTGCCTCATGCCACATAAGCGTCTACACCGCGCAGGTAATCCCACCAGGGCATACAGCAGTTATATCACATTGTCTTATCTGAAAAGATAAATTAACAGTCCTATGAAAGGTTCTATAGAAATCTATATGCAAAAGCTGGGTTTAGCCAAAGAGGGTCTGTTGACGAGAGTTCCAATATACCGTCAGAGAGATAGTACGGAAGTTGTTATTCTTTTTGATATACCTTGGAAGCTACAGTATCAACGGTGACTTGTGCCCTGGCACAGCAAGACCTGAACAATGTCAGCACCGCGTTTCAGACACAGTCGGAGGGGGAAATGCAGAAGTGCAATGCGGTGAACCAGACACAGTAAAAAGTTGATTTTAAGGATGCTTCTTATGAGTCAAACCTCTGTATTATTTTGTTTTGAAAATAAATATCTCCAGTAGAGTCGCCAGATTGTGGACACTCAGAATTCCACGTCTTTTGTTTTTGTTTGAAATTGATTTGGATCAAAGAAAAGGAAGGTCTGTTGAAAACAGATACAGAGTCACCACTTGGTCTTTAAGGAACCAAGAAACCTAATTTTGACTCACCCAAATGGATAAAGGGCACTGACCCTTCATAACCAAAGAACTTGGTTCAGGGTTTTGGTACGAGAGAGGAAGGAGCTTTTGTCGCGACTAAAACACCCTCAACTCGCCCCGTCTTTCGACGGGCCTCAATTAGCATCCAAATAATCATCTTATACTATGTTTGGTTCGACAAATAATACTATGATAGTATATTGCATCACACAAAAGATCGAAAGATAAGATATCATTCAAAAGATCTAAGCCAAGTATCACACAATGTAAAGGGGAAAGATCACACAAACAAACTTAGGAAAAATCGTCTAATCACATATCAAGTAATCAAGTTTTCCTGATCAAGAAGGGGACATGGATTGTTCTTGAAGCAAATAGTCAAAGAGATAAAAATATGCTTAGCAAGCTAGAGTAATGCATGTTAATCTTTGGGAAAAGAAGACCTCTCAATCCCCGAGACGGATGAGAAAGGAAGATTAGATCAAGGGAAAGCATGAACGTGTGATCATGATCAATCCTTATAATCTTCTTAGATTAGGAGTTACAAAAATCCCAAATCTTGCATGAATGCAATGTATGATCCTAGAAAGTGCAAAGGTTGTTGTGTGTTTGTGTACATGGACTTTCTAAAGTGACTTATAAGTCTAAAAAGATGAATGAATGCATGGTGGAAATCATCATGGGATATGTACAAATGTAGTATGGACTACTTCTTAAGATATGAACAAATTTGAAGTAAATATAAGCATCAAATCAATGGATGGAAGTAAAAGTATACTTGATGTGAATAGTGGACAGAATAGTGACTTGATTTTGTGGAAAATGCAAAGTATGGCTAGATATGTTTTCAATGCATGCTTTTTTATGGAGATCTTCCTTATTGTGTCTAGAACACAACCTAAAAAGCCAATCTTTAATAACTATTACAGATTGAGAGAAATCATATGAACAATAGAGGTTACTCAGAAACAGAGTTTGTACTTTCAACTAAAATGTCAAAAAATATTAGAAAATGAAAACAAATGATCTAGGGTCCCATTTATACAGAACGTTCCGTAAGACACTAAAGTTTAAGGGAAAAATAGTTTAGGACCACTCCTTTTGGAAAAGATTTTTGTAAAGCAAGTGGAAAGTAGACCAAGCTTCTGTGACGGTAAAGGCAGAATATCTGGAGAGAATGTTTGGACCAAAATGGAATCCTTCCAAGTATTTCCAAGTCAAACCAAAAATCATGGGTATTCTCTAATGAGTTAGGAAGAATTTCCAAGTGGTCTTGCATCCATACATTGAGTATTCAGTTCTAGAGAAATCTTTGAGCTCAGATCATTCACTGTTTTGACTCACTATTTTAAAGATTTTGGGAAAAACTTGAGTTTTCTTTCTTGAGATCAAAATAAGAGGGTT
The DNA here is from genome assembly GCA_033977485.1 of Hydrangea macrophylla. Lineage (NCBI taxonomy): Eukaryota > Viridiplantae > Streptophyta > Magnoliopsida > Cornales > Hydrangeaceae > Hydrangea > Hydrangea macrophylla. The sequence goes on along the minus strand of CM066991.1, from coordinate 82,558,386 downwards.
TGAGAGGGATTTTGAAATAGAGATTTTGAAAGTATATTTTCACATCAAATAGAGATTATGACCTCTTGGAATATCAATATCAAACTATTCATCAAGAACCCCCCATATTATTGGAGAGATTCATTTTTATTTTGAACATAAAACATGTTTTTGAGGTCAAGAGCTACTATCCATAAGGATTCACTCACCTCAAACTTCGTGCCATCATTTAGATGATGAAGAGCGAGTAAGTAAAATAAGAAAAAAGAAATGAGATTAAGAAGAAATGAACATAATATGAACAAGCAAGTAAATAACAATCAATAGATGATAATCAATGCGATTTTGAACTTGTAGCTTGGTGTTTCACTCATAGATATTGACATTTGGACATGGAAGTAGCTCCTTAACTCTTGAATGCTTAGAGAAATGGTGGTTGGGTGTATTGATGATGAAGTATATAGAAGGATGATGGAAGAACTGGAGTTTAGAACTCACTTTCTATAGAAAATCAGTGGGAGAAGCTCCATTTCTCTCTTCTAAACCTATCTCTATCCCTCTTTCTCTCTAAAACTTTCTCAAGTTTTGCACTTGCCCCCCCCCCAAATGAAGAGCAATGGGGGGTTCATATAGGCTAATTTGGGGAGGTTTTGGGATTTAGAAAGTGTTCCCATTGGTCCCAAACATCTGTGAACATAAAACTACATCGTTTTGGTTTTTAATTAATCAAATTGGACCCCCAAATAAATTACAAAAGTGGACTCTGCGAGGGTTGAGTGCCGCCGCTGCACTGGCCATGTGCCGCGGCGGCACATGCCCAAAAAATTGTATTTAGACCCCCAGAGGTTCCGGTATTGGCGAAAAGGCCTTATTTCGTCTGAAATTCACAAAAAATGCGTACGAACTCCAAACTGAGCTTGTCATATACCGTTGGAAAGGTATCAGAGTCTAATTTCTATATAAAATGTTTTGGAGTTAGGTCACTTGGAAAAGTTTTACGGTATTCGCGATAAAAGACAATTTGCTCCCCTTTTTAACCTTCGAAAATTCATAATAAATCCGTTTTAAATCCAGAAATTATGTGCGATATACCGTTGGAAAGCTATTGACCTCTAGTATCCATGAAAAATGTTTGAAAATTGTTATGGTACTCCGGTTTTAAAGTCAACTTTTAGTCAAACTGGTCAAACTTGGGATTCCCGGGAAGTTTTGGAAACCTCTAGGAGCTTCCAAGAGCTAACGTTTTCATTCGATTTTCTTTTTTAAAACTCATTTTAACACTTTCCACATGATCCAGAATGATCTTGGAATTTTTTGGCGAATTCGGATGATTTCGGTCAAACCCTGGTCAAACCTAGGTCAAACCGGTCAACGGGGACTTTCCGGGAACTTTCAGGACTTTTGGGGTCTCTGAGAGCTTATGATTTCATCTGATTTTAATTAAAACCTCATTTTCTTACTTTTCTTACGACATAGCATATTTCCAGAACTTTTGGTCCAAATTTGGGAATTTTTGGGCTTTCAGGGGCATTTTGGTCATTCTGAGCATTTTGAGAAATAGAACTAACTTCCTGGAGTTCTTTTGAGTCTTTTTTTATCATTCTGAACCACCAAGCTATGGGTCTCCTAAATCTGATAGCCGACAAAATGGGGTGTCTACAGGAACATAGAATCGCTAAGTACAAGAAAGTCACTTCCCGAGGCCTAGTTCATATTGGTACCGCCATCAGACATAGTGCTCATGAGAAGATAAGAAGATGGACAAAATATTTCTTGCTTGGAAAACATATCCCCAAGGCTGCTCATATTAGGGTCATAACATTACACATTGTGCCTATAGAGGTGGATGAGACCTCTCACACTTCTAATAATCTTACAACAATTGACCATGAAGAACCACAGCCTAAAATGATACCTCTAGAGAACCCTGCCAACCCAATAGACAGTTCAGATGATGAGGAAATAGAAATAAACCTGGCTGATGAAGATCTCATAGGAAAAGGAACAGTATACATGTATGATCCCGACTGGCCGATAGGGTGGGATAATGAAAGATGGATGTCATCGACACCCCCAGAAGAGATTGAAATTTCGGAAGAATTTCCACAACTAGAAGACTAGAACGTTCTAGTTAGTTTATTCTTTTTGTTATTTATGTTGTAAGGGGATTATCATCCTACATTTTGGCGAAAGTATATGTAAAAGTCATATTTCGATTCCTCACATGTAATGACTTTCTTATTAATGAAAACCTATCGATTACTTTCTGACTACCCATATTTGTATTATTCCTCATTATGATCTGATAAGTTAACAGGTTAATTTCTAAGTGATAAACCTTAAGATACTTCGAACTAGTACCTTATTAAGATAGTTCTTTAGGTGAAACAGGTAACATGGAACCCACCTATGTCCCAGACAACTTCGGAGGCCGTCTAATATTTCCCAATAGTGTAGTGCCAGTAAACCTAGATGTTTATCATCACTAAATCTGGCAACTCACAAGAGATGGAGGAAAGAGAAACCTATGGATCGATATGAATAAAAGTAATATTCATAACCCTGACACCCTACGTCTAGAAGCTATCTACGATGCCGAGATCATCAAGAAAGTCCATGATGAGATGGTTAAGCTACTCAAGGACCCTGAGGATTTTCAAAGGATGTATACCAATGCCTAACGGATGCCTCTATTGCCTTCCGTACTTCTCCAACAACCCCCTCCATTCTAAGGAGTGCCTATGCACCAAACGCAATCCCGAGAACCAGGCTACTATGTAAATGATGACTTTGGAGGACATATGGTTTACCCCGATGGCATCGAACCTGTTGACCCAGAAGGATTCATTGAGAATGAAAAGCTGAAGGCCCGTCAGCGCCTCCGAGGCAGATTAAAAGTCCAGTATCATGTATACCATATCTCTGACCATCAATGACTCCAAGCTAAGGCCATCCATACTGCATATACCCAAGGGTTAATGCACGGAGAGATATAGAGGTTAGCAATGGATGGCACTGTCTTCCAACCATTAGTAAATCAAATACTACAAGAACCCTCCATTCACCCAGAAGACCACCTTGTTTGGCAACCTAATGAGAATGCCCCTGTAGAAGTGGCACCCCTAGTGGTAGAACCTGCTGCCAAACCCAATAATCCAGAAATGTCATATGACAAACCAGACATGTATTTGGAGGAAGAGGATGACAAGGAGGATAATATGGAAGAAGACCCTGAAGAAGAAAACCCTAAAGAGGAACCCGAATAGGTAGTACCCCTTCAGCCTATGTGTGGCCAACCTATAGTAGAAATACCCGCAGACGATAACGATAACGAAGATGATGTTGATATCAAGGATTGGGACTTGGGTGAACCCAATTTGGATGAAGATGGACCACACGACTCTGATATGGGAGAAATCAGATTCGAGCCTGACCTAGATGACTAGTTGTAGATGATCTATTATAATGTATTAGTTGTCTTAGTTTAATTGTACTAAGTTGACTTAGGCTGATGACCATTTTTGTTGTAACAATACATGTAATAGGGTAATATCCCAAGTTTTGTATCCATGTATTCTAGGAAGGCTTTACCTATGTAACCGTTATCTTATTAATGAAGAAGATGTTTTAGTACCATACTTGATCCAATGAACGTATTACTCTCTTGTTTATTTTATAAACATATTTAGATACCCAGATAAACCTTGCATACTAGTTTCTAAGTAGAATACTTCTGTAGGTAAAGCAGACAACTGTTGGCAGACAGACCAAGAAAGAATCAACGCATAGGACCCCCAAACCCTGCTGGAGGAGCACCGAAACCTATTCCTACTAGAATGGACCCTACCAGAGTGTTTTGTGTGTTCTCACAATGCCTAGAACACATTGGAAATAATCACGGTCCCAACAACAACAATGCCAACCACAATCTCGTAGTACCACCTAGACCACAAGAGGATCGTACGGTGGAACAGTTCCATGCAATGCGACCAGATAAATAATAGAATGACTAAATCATGGGAAGCAGAACAGTGGCTTCATGGATTGGACATTATCTTTGATACCTTGGGATGCTCCGAAGTTGAGAAACGTCGATTGGCTACCTACCAATTAACCTATGCTATAGTTGACTGGTGGGAGTCTGAGAAAGTAACGCTAGGAAGAGCCGCACAGAGGATGACATGGACAACATTCAAAGAGCTGTTCCTAGAGAACTAATTTCCTCAGACAGAAAGGACCAAAAAAGAGAAAGAGTTCATTGACCTAATCCAAGGTAACCAAAATATACGAGAGTACACAGTGCAATTCGAGCGTCTTTCTTGATTTGTGAACCATATGATCGATAGCCCAGAAAAGAAGAATTGGAAATATCACCTAGGACTTTCCCTACCCTTGTAAAAGCTGACCTATGGCCACCTGAACCAAATGTTCAAAGCATTAGTAGGAATGACACATGGCTTCAAAGAAATCACCAGTCACGAACAGAAGCGCTTTGTAAACCAACCACCCCCTCTGAGATTTAATCAAGGAAAAAGACAAGCTCCGGCTAGTAATCAAGTGTACAAAAGAAACTAGAATGGTGAAAATAAGCCGCAGACAACTCCCTTCCATAATAAACTGGCTATGCCATTTAAACCAACTCCGCCCAAAGGACCATCAGGGACAACAAATAACAACCGTGGAGTCTGCTTCAACTGCGAAAACCCTAGACACATGTCAAAGGATTTTCATGTTCTGAAGAAGAATAGTCGCCCAGAAGTGGTCTACTTTAACTGTAACAAGAAAGGACATCTGGCTAAGGATTGTAGGGCACTCCGAGGGGGTTACTATGGAAGATCTGCACAAGGACAGACTCACCTCAATGCTACTATCCCTGAAGAGGTAGGATTTGATAAAAAAAGAGCAGCAGAATCTGAAGGTACTCTAACCCTTTTTAACAGTCAAGTAAAAGCTTTGTTCGATATTGACGCATCAAACTCATTTATCGCAATTAGAATTGTACAACGCTTAGGCTTAGTACCCTAAATGATGGATATAGCTCTGAACACTACATCACCACTAGGAGTGATTGTTAAATTGGGAAAAATATACAAGGACTGCCCTCTAAACTTGAAAGATAAGAATCTCCCTACTGATTTGATAGTTTGTCGATGAAGGAATTCGACGTGATCTTAGGAATCGATTGGCTCGCTAAATACAATGCTAAGTTAGTTTGTGCTATAAATTCCATATTCTTTTCAGTGCCTAATGGTGAACTGTTTGATTTCAAGTACAATCCCTCGTGTGATGTTTTCCTCACTAACTGTCTAGCCACCCTTGGAACCACGAGTGATGAAATTTCCAAAGCCCGAATCCCCGTAGTTTAAGATTTTGAAGATGTTTTTCAAGAAGTTAAAGGACTACCACCTAAGAAAGATATAAATTTCTATAACAAGCTGATACTTGAAAACCCACCAATATCAAAAGCACCCTACCGAATAGCCCCAATGGAGATGTAAGAGCTAAAGACGCAAGTACAAGAGCTTGGAGACCTTGGATTCGTCCGTCCAAGCACTTCACCATGGAGAGCACCGGTACTATTTGTCAAGAAGAAGGATGGAACCCTTCGACTCTGTATCGACTACAGAGAATTAAACATGGTTACAATCAAGAATCGGTATGCACTACCAAGGATTGATGATCTTTTCGATCAGGTATAAGGAGCCACAACATTCTCAAAGATAGATCTACGGTCCGGATACTCTCAATTGCTTGTTCGACCTGAGGATGCACCCAAGTGGCCTACAGAACCAAATATGGACACTATGAATTTCTGGTTATGCCATTTAGATTGACCAATGCCCCATCGGTATTCATAGATTTAATGAATCAGATCTTCAGGCCATACCTAGATCAATTCATTATTGTGTTCATAGATGACATCCTCATCTACTCTAAGACTGAGGCAGAACACGAAGGACATGTGAGGACAACACTTCAAAATTTACGAGACAATCACTTGTATGTAAAGTATAGCTAGTGCGAGTTCTGGCTAAAGAAAGTCAAATTTTTAGGACATGTTGTCTCACAAGAAGGAATTGCAGTAGATTCGTCAAAAATTGGCGCTGTCTTGGATTGGAAAAAATCGACCATAGCAACAGAAGTTAGAAGTTTTCTTGGTCTAGCTGGATACTACCAGAGATTAGTGGAAGGATTCTCTAAGATCACAGCCCCTCTCACTAGATTAACCAAAAAGGATATGAAGTACGAATGGAATGACAAGCATGAACGTGCATTTAAAGAGTTAAAGAAAAGATTAACCATGGTACCGATGCTTGCAATACCGAAGAGTGGTGAACAATTTACCATATACAATGATGCGTCACACCAAGGACTTGGATGTCTGCTTATGCAGGACAGAAGAGTGATAGGGTATGGATCACGACAATTAAGACCCCATGAGCTTAACTATCCTACGTACGATCTAGAACTAGCTGTAATTGTCTTTGCACTCAAGATTTGGAGACACCACCTCTACGGAGAGAAGTTTGATCTATTTTCATATCACAAGAGCCTGAGATACCTATTCTCTCAGAAAGAGTTGAACATAAGATAGCGACATTGGATGGAATTGTTAAAGTACTACAATTTCACGCTATAGTATTACCCTAGTAAAGCTAACATTGTTGCTGGCGCGTTAAGCCAGAAACCTCACAAACTCATCGTATCCTCTAGCATGATTAGAGAATGGAAAGTATTAGAGATGTTAATAGAATTTGATTTTTAGAATACCGAGTCAATTGAAGGGCGACTCTTTAGATGTCTAGTAGTACAGCCAGTACTCATAAGTTGTATCCTTGAAGCTCAAGTAAAGGACGAAGGACTTCAACAATGGTTTGAGAAAGTATCAGCAAAGGACCCCACCGAATGGAATATAAGAGCAGATAGAGGATTTAGGTGCCGCAATTGACTTTGTGTACTCGACATGGACAACCTGAGGAAATGTATATTGGATGAGGCACACAAGTCCAGGATGACTGTTCATCCTGGAGGAACAAAAATGTACAAGGATCTAAAGAGAAACTTTTGGTGGGATGAAATGAAAAAGAGAAGTAGCGAATTATGTATCCAAGGGCAAGACCTACAAACAAGTTAAAACTGAACATCAGAGAGCAGGAGGGTTGTTATAACCACTACCAGTTCCGGGATAGAAATGGGAGCACATAATGATGAATTTCGTTATCAAAATTCTGAGATCAAAACAGAATCAAGACACTATTTGGGTGATCGTGGATCGATTCACCAAATCATCTCACTTTATCGCTTATAGTATGGCTTACGTGGTTAAGAAATTGAGTAGAATGTACATACAACAAGTCGTTCGACTACACGGAGTACCTATGTCAATCGTTTTAGATCGTGATTCACGCTTCATGTCAGGATTTTGGGAAAGTTTACAAACAGCACTTGGAACTTCATTAAAGTTAAGTTCAGCATTTCATCTCCAAATCGATGGACAGACTGAGAGTCAATCAAATAATGGAAGACATGCTCCGAGCCTGTGCAATAGATTTGATGGGAAGAGAACCTACCACTGATAGAGTTCACATACAACAATAGCTACCATTCAAGCATAGGGATGGCACCATTTGAAGCTTTGTATGGAAGATCGTGCAGATCCCCTTTATGCTAGGCAGAAGTTGGAGATGGAAAACTTCTAGGACCTGAGATAGTTTGAGAAATGAGTAAGAAGATCAATATCGTCAAAGAAAAGATGAAAGCAGCACAGCGTAGGCAGAAAAAGCTACGCGAACAAACACCGAAAGGACTTGGAATTCAATGTTGGAGATCATGTATTCCTAAAAGTATCACTAGTACGAGGAGTTGTCAGATTTGGACAAAAAAGAGGAAAGCTTTCTCCACAATACATTAGACCGTTCGAAATTCTAGAACGCATGGGAAAAGTTTCATACAGACTCGCACTGCCACCCAAGATGTCAGGAGTTCATAACGTTTTTCATATTAGTATGCTAAGGAAAGTTGTGTACAATTAGTCTCATGAAATCAACTTCATGAATATCGAAGTGAATGACAATGTGACGTATAAAAATGAAGGGCCAATGAAAATTTTGGAACGAGGAACTAAGAAGCTGAGGACTAAGGAGATCCCTCTAGTGAAAGTTCAGTGGAAACATCATGATGATTGTGAAGCTTCTTAGGAGATAGAATCAGAAATGCATGAGAAGTTTCCTTACCTTTTCAATGTATAGCTAGTTCTGATTCTGGGGACGGAATCTTTAATAGGAGGTAGATGATGTAATACCCATAAATTTCTACGTTAATAAAACAAATTCTAGTATTTTGATTTCGTAGTCCCAGAAACCTTAACATATATATATACGTATTTAATTATTAATAACTTAGACGGTAAGTCTCAGACTAGACTGACATATCGCGCTAACTCGTAAAAACCATATTAAACTGGACTGCATGGCACATGGTCTAAACGACGGCAGAATCATAAAAAAATGGAAATGTGAAGTATATGCCCTAAATAGTTATATGTACTACCACAAACTAACTATAACCCACTGTGTAATCACCCTTCCCCAAAGACTCCCTTAACCCTACAGGCTACCACCTCAAACCCCCTCCTACCCGCCGGGTAAACTCCACACACTCCCAGCCGTCGGATTTTTTTCCTTCTCCCAAAGCATACCACCTCAATCAATCTCCCTTATCTAGTCAAGTGCAGATTTTCAAAATCCCTGTGTACATATGTGTATGCATGGATAGGTGGGTTGTGTATATATATAGATTCGTGGGGAAAAAGAGAGAAGCACCGAGAGAAAACATAGCACAAATACACACCTTACAGCTTTCCCTCTCTATACCCTCTGCAACTGACTAGAAGAATAAGAAGATTGAAGAAAGGGGAAACACACAGAGAAGAGAGAGAGAGAGAGAGAGAGAGAGAGAGAGAGAGAGAGAGAGAGAGAGAGAGATAGAAGGAGAGAGAGACAGAGACTGATTGGAGACGAGAAAGGAGGGAGAGAGAACTCGAGACTGGTATATATACTCCTACACCCCCTCTATATTATTTTTATATACATTGTACACCTCACACACACCCCTAGATCTCCCGTACATGACCCAAATAGATCCCAAGGCTCTTGACTCCTCCAAAACCTCCATTAAAGCTCCTCGCCAGAGCTCGAATTATCAACATCAACCAAACAACCCTAAATTGGTACCAACTAACCGGAATGATCCCCTTAGTACCCCTCTCGAATAGCTTTTCAATTGGTATATGTTTGGTAGCCCATGCAAGCCTTTATCCTCAAGAAAATCGAAATGTATAATCCACTAGTAGGACCCTAAAACGAATGAACTAACCCATAAGCTCCTAGTATGTTGTAGAAGAGGCCTAGACAATCCGTTTGGCGTTTGTTTTATAGATTTACGTGGAGAGATGAGAGAGATATAAGCATTTGAGGTTTTCTGGCGATAAACAATCTCGTCAGAGAAGAAAAGATTTTCGGGTTTATATCGTTGACCCATTTTAAATTAAGTTGGGTCGGGTCATGGGTATGGATCCGGGTTAGACTGTGAGTATAAATGGTTAATGGACCAGGTTATATTAATTACTACAGGGTGGGGTCGGATCGTTTAAGTTGGATCAGGTTGTATGTGTAAGCGGGTAACCCGTTGGGTTGGGCCGGATCTGGGTTTGACCCGCTGGTCATTGTTTTAATTTTTATTAGTTATAATTAATCTGTTAATCATTAATTAAGTTGTTTATATATATTAATAATTATCCTTCTAATCCGGATTAATGAATCAATATACTAATATTTTTAATAATAGCATTATAATTATTCTGTTAATTAGGATTAGTGTTTATATGTATTATTTATTATTTATTGTATATTAATAAATAGTTATCAATAGTTATAAATGGTTTTAAATAGTTTTAAAATAGTTTTAAATGCCAAAAATTATATTTTAAAATTTTGAAATATGATTTTATAATAATGTTCTCATATTTTGTTAATAAACTATATACTTCATATGTCATTCTTATTAATTATTTAATGTAAATGAATAATAAGAATTAGTTTTATATCAAAATCAATTGATAAAAAATATCGAACGACCATTTTAAAATACAGGAAAATTATATTAAATTTTCCTAAGGTCTAATGCCTCTATTTTATAAATTATTATCTATTAAACCCAAACTTTAGTAGTATTAATATGATTTAAAATATTTATAAAGGATCCGTTTAATTGTATTTTAAATTATCTAAATAACAAACGAATTCCAAAAATTATGAGAAAAAATACCACTTGCCTATTTTAAGGCCTAGTATTCAATAAATACACGGTTAGTTCCTAGAGTTTTGGAATAATGTCTAGAATATCCCCTCAAAGTTTGGTGACCTTTTGACCAGGCCAAAAATACAGCTCACCTTTAAGGACCCATACTGGTATAGGAAACCCAGCCTTTTATATGATGGACTCCGATTTGAGTCTAGTCAATGGCATTAGACTCAGGATGATGTCTAGATCAATATATTAAGGTTTAGGAACCCATCTGGCACAATTAACATTATGCCCTTAATTCTAGTATGCATATTAACCATCGTTCTATGAATTTATATACTTTGTAGGAACCGCAGCTACGTTTGCTTTTACGAAACAGCATCGAGGTGAGTCATCCTAACTCACTTGGTATATCATAGAACTACTCTTACGTGAATACCCAGTATGTTTTGTGTGGACATATCTGTTGAGTATTATATATGTGGATGTTAAGATTTACTATTTATATGATGAACGCATGCTTAGATAACTATACTCCATGCTTAGTTAATAGTCCTTGTTATTCATGCTTATTACGTTTACGTACATGTTATGCAACTACTTGAACACTCATATAGACTTAGTCGAGTCATGATGTCAATATTGATGTTTGCATGGTTAGTCGAGGAGATTAACCCAAGGTCATTGTCACAGGTTTGAGTGAATCGCGGAGGTTTGAGTGGTACAGTCAAATCAATGGGAACAACGATAAATTTTTAAAGGCCCTGCTAGGCAACGATAACAGAAGTACCCATTCGAATCATTGAAGTTAAACATGGGTTGATGGTTTATACTCTATAGAGGCCCTGCTAGGCAACGATAACAAAATATCCATCTAAACTTTGAATACAATAGTTACCTTTTATAAAGCTATAGAGGCCTTGCTAGGTGACAATAGCAGTGTACCTATTCTATTCTCCAAGAAAAGTCACGAGAACCTAAGAGTAAAGTGATTACACCTTTTAAAAATCAAAACTGTTATGGCTAGGCGATGATAGCAATGTAATCATTCTACTCTAAGCTAATGGCGTTACACTGGTAATGTAACAAATCACATGAGTCGTTATGGTGTTTGAGTAAAGTCGAATATATTGATACTGCATTGTGTCATCATACTATCATATTACATGCTTATCAAATGTTTTTTCAAGATATTCGTCGTACTTGTATATCATTACATGTATTAGGAGTAATCAGTTAGACGAACCCACTTAGCTTCAAAAACTAATAGCTCTTCCTGCCCTAGAATATTACGTCTAGGTTATAATGAAGAAGATCATCAAGGTAACTATGAAGAAGAGTATCTCAGTCCTCAAGAAGGGGACTATCAGGAAAGTTATCCTGAGGAAGACTTTCCAGAAGAGTATGCTGATGAAGGGCATGGGTATGCCAGCTAGAAAGAAGTTCCTGACCTATTACCGCATTAAGATTTCCTTTATGTTTTAGAAACTATCTTTTGTTTAATGTAATAATTTAAGTGGCGTCGTTGATCACCCAAACTTATATTTTTGTGGTTTTCATTTGGAACTATTATAATAGCCTAAGTAGCAAAACACTTGAAGTTCCCTCATGAATACCATTAGACATTTTGAAATTTCTTACTCTGATATATCCATGTTAGAATATTTGCACGGACAGGTCAGTCTTATGTAACTAGTCATGGCTCACGGATCTGGAAAGGAAAAATTTATTTTCCTCTAAGTTTTGCTACTCCAGGGTGTGACAATTTAGCTGCCACAAAACCCATGCTTCCACCTCGAGTAAAACTACATAGAGTTGTAGGAAGAAATAGAATGAGTAATGACTTTCAGGGTGGATTCCGTAGCTTAAAACGTCAAAAACACCCCCAAAACACCCAAAATTAGGATTATATGGGTCAAGTCGGATAACCGACTATATGGCTGCAACTAAACCCATACTTCCACCTCAAATATAACTAAGTAGACTTGTAGGAATAAATGGAATGAATAACGAACACGCAGGGTGGATTCCGTAGGTTAAAACGTCAAAAAATACCCCAAACAACCCAAAATCGTGGTTCTAAGGGTCAAGTCAGATAACCAACTATTTGGCAGCCACTAACCAATACTCCCACCTTAGATACAACTAAGTAGACTTGTAAGAATAAATGGAATGAATAACAGACTCCCAAGGTGGATTCCATAGCTTAAAATGTAAAAAAAAAAAACAACCCAGAACACCCAAAATTGAGGTTTTAAGGGTTGAGTTGAATGACCGATTATTCGGCTACCACAAAACCCATATTCCCACCTCAGGTACAACTAAATAGACTTGTAAGAAGAAATAGAACGATTAACTGTCTATCGAGGTGGATTCGGTAGCTTAAACTGTCCAAAAATACCCCCAAAACACCCAAAATTGAGGTTTTGAGGGTCATGTCGGATAACCGACCATCCGAATGCCAACAAACCTGAACTCCCACCTCGGGTACAACTAAATAGAATTGTAGGAAGAAACACAACAAATAACAAAATCTCAGGGTTGATTAGCATAAAACGTCGTGGTCTTAGACGTAAATAGAATACCATGTATTTTTTTTTTTTTTTTCAGTTTATAAGATACCGATGTTATTCTTATATTGTTGATGTAGATGGGGAGTGAAGTTGTGGATTGCTAGCTCGAGTTTGTCCAGCAATTCATTCTTTGTGATATGAGTGAAATTTTTTTATTATCTGGTCGGATGGTTTTTTCTTTGTTGGTACTATGTCTTTTTTATTTGATACTATGATGAATGGTTGATTATGTGGATCGATGGATTTTATTATTTAATATTATGGTATATTGGACATATTTTTGATTATTCTATTATTCGTATGTTGGATAGGTTTTTGAAATATTACAGGGTTAATAATAAATATTAGATTGGGCGGGTATTGGTGGGGTTACTTTTAGTGAGGAAACTAATTCCTTGCCTTTTAGGAATAAAATTAGCAAGGAAATTTTTTTTCGTCGCTAAAAACCACTTTTAGCGAGGAAATTATTTCTTTGACTTAGATTAATACAATTGCCAATGAACTATATTTCGTTGCCTTAGGTTAATACTATTAGCAAAGAAATTTTTTTTTCTTGCAAAAAATGACTTTTAGCAAGGAAATAATTTCCTCGCCTTAGTGTTACATATTTAGCAACGAAATTTTTTCCTTGCCAAATATCAATATTGAAGACAAAAATCTTACCTTTTGGCAAGGAATCAATCCATTTAGCAACGAAAATATTGAGCATTAGAAAGGAAAAAAATTCCTTGCTAAAAGTTAAGAATTGGCAAGGAAAATATTTTTCCTCGCTAGAGGCTTTAGAGACGAACCTTTAACAAGGAATCAGGCAACGAAAGACTTTCCTTACTAAAGGCTTTCGCCATGAAATTGTGACATTTAGCAAGGAATTTTTTCCTTGCAAAAACCATTTTTTGTTGTAGTGGCATATGGAGGGAGAAGAAGGATTTGATGGTAAGAAGACGGGTGACAAGTCAACGACTTCTAGTTCGAGTATACAAGGTACGAAGATGTCACTTCTGGGAGGAAGATTTGAAGTTGAAAGTTCAACGGAATAAACTATTTTGGGATATGGCAGTGCAAGAAGAGGGATGTCCTTGTACAACAAGGATTGGATTTTGTGTTGGAAGATAAACCTTCAAATTTGGATGAATAGTTGAAGATGAACAAGTTGGCATGCGGATCCATTTGATTTTGTCTCGCTAAGGATGTGAAGTATTTGTTATGAGGAAGAATATGGCAAAAAGTATTTGCAAGAAATTGGTAGACAAGTATGTGACCAAGAACATGGAGAATCGACTCTATTTGAAGAAGAAGATCTTCCGGTTTCAATTTGTTAAAGGTACGTCTATGTTGGGTCACTTGAATGCGTTCAATAAATTACTTGCTGATTTATTGAATTTGAATAAAGTTGTTAAGGATGATGACAAGGCTCTCATTCTTTTGAATTCCTTACCTAATTCGTATGAACATTTGGCAACCACGTTGATTTATGGAAAGGATTCAGTCAAGTTTCAGGATGTGTTGAATGCTCTCATGAACCATGAGTTTAGGAAGAGAGATAAGGATGCCCGTAACAATACATCTGAAGCTTTAGTTACAAAAGGAAGACCAACGGATAGGAGGACACAGTTTGAAACAAATCTCGTGAGAGAGGAGTTTCAATTGGTAGGTCAAGATTGGCCAAAGATGAGTGTGCTTTCTGTCGCGAGCTTGGTCATTGGAAGAATGTCTATCCTAGGTTAGTGGATGATTTGAAAAAGGATACGACTGTGGTATAAGTTAAACATGATGATTCGGAATTTGTATTGGTTAACACAGTTGAAGAGACTTGGATAGATGGGTTCTTGATTTAGCTTGCTCTCATAATATATATCCCAATATGGAGAGTTTCACCAAATTCAATTTGTTAAAAGGTGGAGCATTTCATATGGACAATGGAGTGATTTGTGAGAAGATGGGAGTGGGTGATGTTCGTTTGAAGTTGGATGATAGAACCATCAAGAAGTTGACAAACGTATGGTATGTTCCAGATTTGAAGATGAATTTGATTTCGGTGGGTGCTTTTAGAGTTGAAGGGTTTCAAAGTCATATTGGTTTATGGAGGCTTGAAGGTCTCAAAAGGTGCTCTTATTTTGCTTAGAAGGGTAAGGGAAAATAATTTGTATTTCTTGTGGGATCATTCGATTGGAGGTGGAGCCGCCACCATTGGGAAGAAGTCTTTTGTTTTGTCCAAGATTTCGCAAATAAAGTACAGACAAGTTGATTTGGGGACTCGGCAAGGTCCATTGGAAGAAGGTTTATTGGAAAGTTTCCAGACCCGCAAGGTTTGTGTTGGAGAGCAAGTTGTGTTTGGGGAGGACACTAGTTTGGATGTTGACATGTTTGTTTTTGGATGGGATCGTTGATATGCATTTGGTAGATGGGAGTCCTATTGGAGGAGTTGATTTGGAAGTATCCCCATTTTTAGAGAAGGTGGAGTACAATAATTGCCTTGTCCAAGTTGGTTTGGAAGAGGTGTATTCTCAACCTCGTTTGGTTGAGAATACTCATTTGCTATCTTTGGTCATTTGTGTGGATTTGGAGTTGGTACAACTCAATTTGGATTGTGAAAATAATTTGTTTAGTGATTTTGTTCTCTTGGAGAATTTGTTGACTTCGGTCATTGTTGGGTTCAAGTTCAAACTAGGTTTGGACTTGATAAGTTTGCATTGAAGATCACAATTTGGAGACCGGAGCAAAGAACATTTGTTTTTTGTATTTGGTATAGGACTTCGTATCAAGGTGGAAGATGATTACAGTTTTGCATTTGTTTTTGGTTTTGTATTAGATTTGGCTTTGGATTTGTATTTGGTTGATTTAGAGATCAAGCATTTGGATCAATTCTCACCAAGGTAGAGTTTGTTTGTTTTGGAGTCGTGTGGCTCAATTTGTTTTGGAATTTAGAATCTCGCCAAGGTGGAGATTGTTGGAATATGGCTCGATTTAGTTAAATAGAAGAAGGAATCAAAAGTTGGCAGTGTCGCTCGAGCGGGCCGCGCAGGGGGCTTCATGCGAACGGGCATGGGTGCAAGCTCCTAACGAGTTTTGGTTTATAACTTATTATAATCTCGCTCAATAGGGTGACCACTCAAGCGGTGTCCGCGCGAGAGGTGATGGGAGATTTTGGCAGCAAGATTAAGGAAGTTATATACAATTTGGATTCCAAATTCAGTTTTGGCAGTAAATCCTAAACCTATTGGAATAGGGAATATGTGTATTCCTATATACGGACTCTTTGAAGTCATTGAAAGTAACTTTACATCTTTTGAAAGAGATATTTATTGTTCAATATGTAGAACATCTTGGTTCATTAGGATCTCTATTTATTAGTCTCTTTTTGTTTTGTTTTGTTTGGTGAGGTTTCGTTTAGAGAGATCATTCGTTTTGGTTTTGGTGGGGGATTGATTCCTCCTGTTGGCATTGTAATCATCCGTTCGTTTGATAGTAGATTGTTACTTGGCTCTGGGGAGTGGACGTAGGCATAGTTGGCCAAACCACTCATGAAAATCTCGTGTCTTTGTATGTGTTTGTTTTGCCTTCTCTTTTCTCGTTTGGATTATTGTCTTTGCTTGTGGTTAGAAATAGCCCTTTCGCACAACAATAAAAAGGGTGCAACATTTGTTATTGATGGAACAAAAATGGTATAACATTTGTTATTGATGGCACTATAAGGGTACACCATTTTGTTGTTGATGGCACAACCAAGGTACAACATTTTTTTTTGAATGGTACAATAGGGGTACAACAATTGCTATCAATGGAACAAAAATAGTACAATATTTTGTAATCGATGTAACAAAAAGGGTACAACATTTTGTCAAACGAAATTGAAAACTCTAGTTAAATTGCAAACTTAATTATTTTATAATTTTTCTAACATTTAATATTTTAATTTTGTTGGTCCAAATATTGAATATTAATTGAAATTTCAAATATTAAGTGAAACTTCACCAAATTTTTTAAGTGAAGTCAAATAATTAAGTTAAGTGAGTAGCATTTTAAGTGAAGTTGCAGAACCAAACATCACTAAATTAGGGGTGTCATTTGGAACGGAAATTCCGATTCCGACCGATTCTGATCGAAAAAATTCCGATTATGGCACCTAAAAATTAATTCCAAATTCTGAAAATATTTGGAATGGAATTGGAATATTTTGAGAATTTCGTAAATTCCAAAAATTTCGAAAATGTATTTTTTGAAAATATTCCAATGTTTTCCGAAAATAGTCCAATTTGCTTGTGTTATATATATATATATATATATATATATCTAATAAGTGGGTGTCTCAGTATAATTTTGAAGGGCTTTGCACTAAAATTGAATTTACAAAACTTAAGAAAGTTAAAAGGGATTAGGTTAGGCGTCAAATTTCAGTCCCATTCATTCTCCTCCCCCCACCCCCCCCCCCCCCCCCCCCCCCCCCCCCCCCCCCCCCATGGCATCTCTCTCTTTCCAAAATCCCAATCTCTCTCATCCTCATGAGATAAAGCATGGAGGTGGTGGTGTAGTGACCGGCTATGGTGTCACTCTCTCGATGAAGAAGACGCAATGAAGGATGGAGGTGGTGTTGAAGAAGACGCGACGAAGGACTGAGGTTAGGCATCACTCTCTCTCTCTCTCTCTCTCTCTCTCTCTCTCTCTCTCTCTCTCTCTCTCTCTTTTTGGGGAGGGGGGGGGGGGGGGGGCGAATCTCGATCTCTATCTAGAATCCCTCCAATCATGAAGTTTTTTTGGGTATACGGTTTGATGGATGCTCTGTGTGTTTTTGTAGTTATATATAGATCTCTATTTGTATTCTTGATGAATCCATTCTCCATGCTTGAGATCTATGAGTTTCCTCTCGCAAATTTCACATCTATTTGTATTTTTCAACTCAATCTCTAATTATGAAAATCCTAAAAAAAATAAAATAAAAAATCAGTGAATCTCATATCTGTGAGCTTCCCCAATTTTTTTAAAATTTCGTATCCTTAAAGATTCTAAAAATCCTAAAAAATGATTCCGAAAAATTCTGAATTTTTCAAAATTTCCGAATATTTGGAATCGGAACACAAAATAAGAATTCCAAAATTTTTGAATAGGAAACGGAATTGGTTTTAATGTTCCAAAAATTTTGGAAATTCTTCGGAAAGAGTGGTTTCCGTTCCGTTCCTGCCGAATGACACCCCTACACTAAATATGCAATCTTTCAAGGTATTTTTTAAGTTCAACAATTTAATATTGAATGTTATTCTGAAACATTTTGAAATGTGTTAATATATTCTTAGCCTAAATATTTAATATATAGTTTTTGATGAAATATCGTAATTTTTTTTAAAAACTTTTTTAGTCTACCATATTATTTAGTCCAATTTAAATATAATACTGAATGGATTTTTTTTTTAGTATGAATAATTTTTAAACTAAATATTTAATATATTACCATATGTATTTTAAGAATTTTTTCTATATTTTACAATGATAGTCATTTCTGTGGAAATGGAATGGGTATTCCTTAGGTTTTGACAAACAATGTGCATTATTGTTTAAATTGGAATGCCCATTCAACTGTATGGTCACAACAAATACAAGAATTGAATGAACTCAGCAGTGACCATTCGATTTAGAGATTCATACTTGTCTACCAAACATGCCCTTAATACTTTTAGGACCATTTTTCTACACAATAGTACCACATGTTAGTGATAGTGATTTAGCAAAGAGTTGTTATTTCACAGTGATGCTACCTTTGAGATGTGTCACTTTGTAATTAACCAAAAAACCTATGGATAAAAAGAATCTCTATGTCATCCTCATACTAGAGTTCGAACATTGCCCCCTCCCTCAAGCCCTGACACTTATGGACTCGCACAAGACCACAATATCAAATAATTTTAAAACAATTACCTTTATGATTATAATTAAATTAGGTATAAATAGATAATTTCTAAATATAAATGATCAATGACAAATTTTATTAATGATATATAATATAAAATGTTTACTAAAAGGCTCAATACTTTCACATATTTTTCAATCGAAATATTTTGAGTTTAATATTTTTTAAACTTAATACTTTCAAAGTAATGGTATGCTTTTGATGTTGTCAAAATAAAGTATTTTAACCTATTGAAAACAAAGTATGTTGGGAGTAGAGTGTCGAGTCCATAGGGGTTGATACAATAACAACGTTTAGGAAGTTTAGAAATTAATTATAATGCTAAAAGGAATAAATAAGAAAAGATGATAAAGAAAAAGGGAAAAAAAATGAATTTGCATCTTTTGGGGTGTTTGTTTGGTTTTTGCAGGATAAAAAGGAAAACTAATCTAAAGGTTGGGATCATTCCCCCCATGTTGGTTCACAACACACTAAGGTAACATCTCAATGTGGCATATTATCAAACACAATGAGTGCATCTATGTGTTAGATGAAACGAGCTTTGAAATTTTCATAGAAATGGATTTGAAGCTAACGTTTGACTATCAAGGATGCATGACATACAAGATGAAGCCTCCATGGCTTATAATATGAATGATTTGTCCACCCTACACTAACTAATCTACTTGATAGACCAATCACCTATGAAGCCTTCAAAAGGTAGTATTTAAAACCCAAGAGTTTGAACAATCAAAGATGCTTGACATCAAAGATAAAGACTCCAAGTTTTAAATCCCACACACAACATTTATCAAACACATGGAGTACAAAACACAAAGTTACATAATATTCCATATGAAATATATAAGGTACGATTCAAAGTCTAAGTTTTGACAATGAAAGATGCATGGCAAATAAGATGGAGCCCCTAGTTTTGAATCTTATACAAATGAACCCTAAAAATGCTACAACATTAAATCCAAGAGTTCATGATCCAAAACCTAAGTAAATCATAATAGAAAATATAGCAATATCATCAAGGGAAATGAGATAGAAAATATACTTAGCCATTAAATTTCAATCCAAGCTTCAAATTTACAACAATGAAGAGAAAATAGAAGGGAACCCAAAGGGACTTCCCAAAAATGAGAGAAGAAGAAGAAGAAAAATAAAATGCAAGATGGCTACAAAAACCCTATCTCTTCGTATTTATACAAAACACACTCAATGGAAAACTTGTAAATAGAAAGAGGGAAAAAAACTGCAGGGGCGGATCGATCCGTAGCAAACGGGTGGATCGATCCGATTTTCTTATATGCTCGCAGAATGACTATCCAGGATCGCGGATTGATCCACCCTTTGAGGCAGGATTGATCCAACATTGAAATTCTGGGGAGTAGCTTCCTTCAAATGGGCGGATCGATGCGCGGTCTTAGGCCAGATCGATTCGCCTTTGCTGAAACTGAATCCTTCTCCTTTTTATGAGATAAAAACCAAACGGGATTGGTTCTCACTTTGAACAAGTCCCCAATTCCTACAAGAAAGATATTTTTATTAGATACATGTGAACAATAAACAAGATTAACAAAATCACAATTTATTCATTAAATATCCCAGTTAAGGTGATAATTCGTCCCCAATAAGAGTAAAATCATGAAGTCAAGAATGCAATATTGAACACGAATTACACCCCCAAACTTGCATGTTGCTAGTCTCTTAGCAAGAAAGCGGAAGACCAAGAGAATTAAGAATAATCTTGCACAACAATTTATTTCAAAGGAAAGATAAACCGTTTTTGTGGGGAACACTATTGCATCGAACATATGCAACATGTCGTTAAACATCTAGGTTACTCATAGAGGCAGAGTGTTGTCTCTGGAAAGTTCTCATAATGATACCCACAAACATTTTGTTTCCTCATGATAGTTGCCTTCTAACTAGCGCCAACACTCAACATAGCCCCAAGAATTTTCAAAAGATTTTAGTACATTACACTCAAATCCAAAAGTCTTCAAACTATTAATGTTATTAGATAAACTTCATTAAGTTCAATCTTGGATGCGTGTGTGGTATGAAGTGCATAACGACAAACTTTCAAGAAGATGGCACTACTTTCATAATCTGGATTTCGTTCAAAATGCGCTTCAACTCAATTCTCACCGGTATTACACTCTAAAAATGAATCACTTGAAATGGGTAATACACTTGGGACATGATGGGCTAACAGAGTAATGAAAATGGGTACCAAAGCCACGCACATACCGATAATGAAAAACGTAAGCGTGAAGAAAGAGTAAAAATTAATCTCATGAAAGATACCATTTATTAGAGGATATGCAATAACTCTAACTACTTGTCATGATCGTCTCAAACTCCGAATCACAAAACTTGAGGATCAATTAGGTCCTTGGGGGGATTTTAAAGTGGAAAATGTGATGTGAAGGACAATGGGAAAAGAAATGAAGTGTTTGGGTACAAACTTGGAGTTCATTGGAATGCATGGATGCAAATGACCATAAGAGATGAATCATCCACAAAAATTTCTTTGAAGCTCACAAAGAGAAGTATAATTGACAATGAACCTCTTTTTCTTTCTTATTTTATTTTATTTCTTTATTTTATTTTTATTTTTATTCACTTTTTTGTTTATATTTTTTAGAACTTCTTTTCTTTTCTTTTTTTTTTTCTTTGTACTCTCTCAGCATGATTCAATCTATTCTACAACATTACAAACACAATCTCATGCAAAGACATCCCAAAAATATAATTCGAATGCCGATATGGAAGGTGTATGATTAAGTGAAAGAAGGGTGTGTGTGGTTGAAACTAGAAATGGTGGAAAGAAGGGGCTAAAATCATTTTCTTGGACAATTTGATTCTTTGTTATCCACTACAATGACAAGCAAGTAAGAGTTTTGCATTCCACAAAAGGATTCCTCTAATGAACAATCAAAGCATGAAGATAAGATTATCTACGACTTTTGTATGTTTTTCAAAAAGTGAAAATTGAAGTATATAATACTCATCAATGGAAAAAAGGATCTAAAGCTCACAAGGGTAAAGTCTCCACAAATGTTTCAAATGATTTTCGGGTAACAATTACATTAAGCATTCTCCTAACACAAGTAGTCATGCAATGTGCTCGATAATTCAAGATTTAAAATTCATGAAATTTACTATAATCAAGATAGTTATTGAACTAATAGGATTCAATAAGTGTCGCATACTAATGTCGACAGAAAATTCAAGACAAGCGTCATTGCTCAGCATTAGAACGAGTCAACTATACTAAAATCATTGGAAACTATACATATATATATATATATATTTGAATCATCTTTTCTTTTATAAAAAAAAAAAAAAAAAATCATGCTTGGAGAATTAATGGCAAGAAGAAAATAGAACACCAACATGATGGGCGAATTTCCCACACCCCCTAACTAGAACATTGCATTGTCCCTAATGCAAATGGTTCTAAACAAGAACAAAAATGAGTAGGGATAGAGTGATATCACCAACAAAAGGAGCGATAACTGATGAGCACAAAAATGATGTTCCTGCACATGAATCACTACCGAGCACATCAAGCAAATAAAAGAAGGGGAAAAACTGAAGATGAAATGATTAGGAGATGATGCGGATGAATTTGAAAATTAGAATGTTGAATCTACCACTAGCCCAACATGGAAAAGAGAAATAATATTCCTTTAAATGAGGTGTTCTAGAAAGTTTGGCAAAACAAACAAACTTTGCATTACTATACTATGACTCTACCTTGATTAACATAATTTGCCAACCCTACAACTAAATTTTATTAACTAAACTACATGGTGAAAAACATCACATTCTCTTGGTATGAGTCAAGCATCTTAACACAGAGCATACTTATCACAATAACCAATAAGTGGTAAATTACTACACTATGCAACACCTTTGATTAGAATGACACATCCACCCCACATTAACTAAGCTATATGATAGACAAATCAACTTCTCTTAGAGTGACTCATGTGCAACAATACACCACTTTTTATTAAGGACAACTATATAAGAAATCACGAAAATCAATTACATATGCCAAAATTTTCAAAGAACAACAACCAAAGGAGATACTATCACCATCATCCGCCACTAGCACACCGCCACCGACAACCACCACGGACATCCTCAAGACCCACAATAATTTTTTTACAAACCCTAGCCCCAAATCCCTCGAACATACCCTCCAGGCTCCATCTTGTGGCCTAACCACCACCAACACCACCACCACGACGCCTCAAACCCCATCATCACCGCTGATCGCCACCAAACCCACCACCATCACCACGCTCAAACCCATCACCAACCCCAATCCTAATTTCTTCAGCCATGATGTCGATCACATTAATCCTAGCAAAGTTTTATTCGAATGATGCTCTCCTTAAGTTTTATAGATGAGAGATGAGAGGAGAAAGAAGAAATAAAATTCATCTCCATGCTGAAACAGAGCTGTTGAAAAAAAGATGAGAATGGGTTGAGAGAAACGATTGGGAAAGTGGTAAATAAAAGCAGAAATTATTTAGTGTATATGAGCTCACCTATAATTACATGACCATTGGACTTCTAAATAATCAAAAAAAAAAAAAAAAAAACAAAAAAAAACAAAACAATGGCTATAATTAAGTTCCAACAACTAAAAATACGTTACAACAGCTCTAAAATATATAATTTTTTTTTCTGATGAAGTAATAGTATAAACCTGATCTGCCTATAAATTAGAAACTTTCACACTAAAAGTTTTGTACCCATCTCAAACATTTGTGCCCATATTTTACTTTCACAATTTTTGGATCCCAATATGAATCCCAATTTTTTCACAAATGAGTTAGGCACATAATTTTCACAATTTTCAGATTATTACTCACAAACTAATCTCCAACCAGGGTCTAGTAGAAAAAAGCGAGGTTCCAGTTTCATTGAGCGAGAAGACAACCTTCTAGTGTCAACATAGCTCAATATCAGTATGGATAGAGTGCACGGGAACGATCAAAATAGGAACATATTGTGGGGGCAAGTTCTACATTATTTTCACCAACACAAGGATTTTGCTAGCGATCGAGAATCAAGGTCACTACAACAAAGGTGATCGAAAATTCTACATGCTACTAACAAGTTTTGTGGCTACTATTCAACAATTGAGAATGCAAATCCTAGTGGGAAGAATGAACAAGACAAGGTAAATTTATTTTTTCCTATTTCATTTTTTGCTATTTCATTTTATTATTATTTCTTCCTCATTAATTTACCCAAGTCGTTATTTTTTTTTTTTTATGTCCAACAATGATACTTTCAATTTATTTTTTCCGATTGCATTAGCTGGAGTTTTGTATAAAGCAAGAAATGAAGGTTAAAAATTCTTGTTCCACCATTGTTGGACTAAGCTGCGACGAGAGCCAAAATAGTTGGATGAATATAGTAAGATGAACCATTCAAATCGAGGAACGAATACGAATTCACCCCCTAGCATGTCATCACCATCTACTCCTGGTACTCCAATAGACAATTCGATAGATGACTCCCCGATAACAGGATTTTTGCAAAGGCCACCAGGATAGAATGTTGAGAAGAGAAAGCAAAAAGATTGCGAGAAGAATAATGTTGAACAACCTATTATGGTTGATATCATCAAAGATATGGTTAAAAGGGCAAAGATAACTAGCATTACTCTAATTAAATTAGGAATAAATAGATAATTTTTAAATATACATGTTGTATAATATAAAATATTTAGTCAAAGGTTGAATAATATTGCTTGCCAAACAAAAGAGGTTGGATGGATAGAAAAATATTTTGACTGGGCAAGGTGATAACCGGATATAGGGGGGTTTTGTAGTGAATTTTCAAAACCCACTTTCATTTTGAATGACTGGCCCAAAGGCCCCAAACTCTTCCATGTGATTTGATCCCACGGTGGGAAATTGGGAAGACAAGAGGGCTGTACCATACGGCCAAAACAGCCAGGTCGGATGGTAGCCATATCCTATATGATGACTTCCACCTACAGAACTGCAATCACTCTCACAATCAATCATTACATCAATAACCTAACCTTCGCCAAAACGCATACACACATACACACAAAAATAATTTATTCATATATATGTTATATACAAATCTAACGCAAATTTATAGGTATAGTTTGGGGCCCATTCGCCGACGTACTTAATTAACCTCATTGTTACGCGAATCAGACATGACTTATGATGTGTTTGATAATTAAGTTGTGAAAATAAAAATATTTAGTAATTATTTTTTTAGGGGGTTTGATAACGTACTACTTAATAAAAAAAAAATTTGTCAAAAATCACTGAAAATTTTAAACGAAAATTTTCTACTAAAAATAATCACTGAATGTAGTCTTTTTTAGTACTTGAAAAACAATTTTTTTTACTGCAAATTCAATTGCTTAAAACTTTCAATACTTAAAATTCAATACTTATTTCAAAACTTAATTTCCAATTTTATCAAATGAATCCTAAGTGCCATTTAGCAATAACTCATGCTTCTGCGATTAATTTGCGATGAAACACAAAAGTTAGATTGTCAACAGTTTATTTTAGCTTTCATATGTCCTACTCACTTATATAAACTCTAACAGTTGTTGCCAAACGCAATATCCTTATGGTATAATTAGAGGGTTTTGCATTTAAAATATCTCACACTTTTTACTGCATTTGCATTTTATTCCTCCCATTCTGTACATCATTTTCCCTCTTTTAACACTCTATTTCTTTTTAAATTAATATGTATCTAAATAGTAATGAGTTATAAAATCTATTTTAACAAATTATAAGGAAGAAAGAAAGATAAAGAGAGGGATTCTCTTTAGCTGTATATAGAAGTAAACAATATGGACAATTAATATCGCACCTTATTCTAATGTAAATCGTCAATGCACCAGCTTATGTAGTGGTGACAGGAACGTGCATTAATGCATGAGATAGTCATAGACATAAATATTATATATATATTATATGCATTTATATATTATGCGATATGGTTGACGAATTGAGCTAGACAAAGTCACATGAAACAAGCGTAGAAATAAAGGTTTAGAGAACCGTTGACATCCGATCGGTAACTTCCTTCCAAAAGCTAATTACCTAGGAAATTTTATGATACAACTATATCTACTGGTTTGGTTGCTACATAATGTTTCAAAATATTGTGGTCATGTATCAAAGGTTAATGACTGTGACACAAAAAACACATACATAAAGCTGTTAACAAAAATTTATTGTGTCTATCTAGGGATGGCAACGGGACGGGTATGGGACGGGGTCCCCATACCCCGTTCCCGCCCCGCTTCAGTAAACCCTTCCCCAGCCCCCGTCCTGTCCCGTATAGTACCTCTCCCCGACCCCGCCCCGTCCCGATTATGATTTTTTTTTTTTGAGTACACAAATTTAAAAAGCAGTTTTTTAATGCATTTTTTCCCCAATAGTGCAGTTTTTTTTAACTTACCCAATTAGTTCCCTAATAGTGCAATTTTTTTTTAAATGGTAATACACATAACAATTGAGGGGTAAAAATATAAATACAAGTATATTCGGGGCGGGTTAGGGTTTTTTTGACCCTACTCCGACCCCGACCCGAACCCAACACGGGTGTTGAAAACCTCCCCCATACCCGCCCCTAACCCTATTAAGCTCACCCCATACCCTACCTATTAAGGGCGGGGTGGGGAACCCGGAAAACCCGCCCCATTGCCATTCCTATGTCTATCTCTCTCCTGGTGGGATTCACTGACATTGTAGGATCTGTTGAGGCTGAGGAGAGAGATAGACACAATAAATTTTTGTGAGCAATTTTATATGAATATTTTTTGTGTCACAAAAGCATTAACTCTGTATCAAATTAATTGTTGTTGTATCAAGGTCCTAAAATATTATAATTTTGAAAACTATTTTGATTCTAAAACCAATTAACGTGAGTTTTACAATTACATAATGTTCGGACCACTATGTTGGGATTTTAGAATATTTTGGTATTCAAATTATATTGTATGATACAGTCAATATCACTCTAACTATATCATAGAAGGTCTCAAGAAACTAACATATTCAAAACCGAACTTTAATTATGAACTCACACATTATCTCAGTTTTCCTTTTCTTAATTTCAAATACATCTTCCCTTAATTAAAACTCCACAAATCTCTCTCTCTCTCTCTCTCTCTCTCTCTCTCTCATGTTAAAGTTGACTTTCCAAATCTATAAGCCCCCAAATAACCACTACATCTGCCCGCAGCCATGGATGACCAAAACAACTCAATCTCAACCCATCCCACCACAATCCCATCTTCCCATTTCTCTCCAAAAAGATGAATAACACCACGGGCAGCTCCGGCGGGTTTATGGGTTCCCAAAATATTGGCGGGTTCGGGTATGGAATCGGAGTATCCGTTGGAATTCTTCTGCTCATCACAACTATCACTCTGGCTTCATATTTCTGTACCCGGGTTCCGGCTAACCCATCGGTTCAGAGGAACCGAATTATTCGCCGGGACCCACCCGAGGCACAACATTGTGTGGTGGATGTGGGGCTCGATGAGGCCACGCTCTTGAGCTATCCGAAAATGCTTTACTCCGAAGCGAAGCTGCGAAACAAAGATTCGACCGGGTCGTGCTGCTCTGTTTGTTTGGCGGATTATAAAAGTACTGATATGATTCGGGCTTTGCCCGATTGTGGGCATCTCTTTCACCTCAAGTGTGTTGACCCATGGTTGAGGCTCCACCCGACTTGTCCGGTTTGTCGGACCTCTCCGGTACCGACCCCGCTTTCGACGCCTTTGGCTGAGGTGGTCCCACTTGCAAGCAGACGAGACTGATTACCAGATTGAAGCTTTAAAAAGTGATAGCATAACGGCAAATTAATATGGGTTCTTTATCATCTTTAGGACACTCGATTTTGTATATTTCTCTCACCCCCACCTATTTTTTTTCTTTTTTTTCTTTTCTTTTTTTTTTTTTTTGGTTTTGGTTTTTGTTTAAATGCCACCTATTGAAACAGATATTTAAGCAATGAAATTTCTAAGATTCTTTAACATCTGTTTGGTTTGCGGATTTCGTTAGGGAAAATCAAAAGAAAAGAAAAAGGAAAACATGAAGGGATAATAATTGTATTGTGTTTTCTTTGGCGTTTAATTAATACTAAAATTGAAAATTTATAAACTATCATCATAATATATGGATAAAGGAAAGGAAATGACTTACAATATTTAAAATGTTTAATTTATCTCCGTATTCTCTTTAATTTCTTTGCCATTTTTTTCATCGTTTCCTGATTAAACAAACGAAAGAAAATATTTTGGTCTGCGTTTTCTTTTATTTTTCCGCAATAAATCCAAGAATCAACAAAGCCTACACATATGCTGTTTTGGTTTTTGAATACATTTCAGTAATCAATGTATGCAAGTTAACTTGTAGAATTACACATAGAACTAGCAATGCAAAAGTGTTATGAGCTATGAAGCACGGACTCTTTGCAAAGATCGCCGAGCGCACATAGTGTAGGTGCAATGAGGATTTGTCTGAGTTTTTTGGAGTTTGATTTGCGACAAAGGTCCATGTGGGTGTGAGGCGAATGTGATTGAGACACTTCTGGGTAAGACTAGAGCTTGTTTGTAACATTCTTTTAGAAAAAAGAAAACGCAAGTTCTTCATACAATTTTGAAAACTTTGTTGATCTAAAAGACAAGGAAGGAAACATATAATACCAAACGTCTAGAGTGTACATAATGCACTAACAGATCTTTAAACAAATGCACTAGCTTTATTTTCTTGGGTTGCATTGCTTATTAGTAGACTAGTAGTTTATGTATTACTTGTGTAGATGGCATTTATACGTATTGCTTGTTAATTATTATATCAAGTCATGTAGTGGAAGAATAGTCCATATAGTATTATAGAGAAGCGCATTTTTAACATTTTACATAATTACCATCGCCACACTCTCACATCTGAATTTTAAAAAATTGACGAATCCTCCGCACTTGCGTTTCTAGGTTCTAAGGCAGGAGCATAAACTTTAAGTCTCTGTTTTGGTTCATAGAACTAAGTCAAGAAAAGAAAGAAAAACTTTGCAGAAACCACTTCTCTTCGTTTGGTTAATAAGGAATCACCTAGTAAAATAGGAACGAAAATAAATTAAGTTAAAAATATAAACCAAAATCTATGAACTTGGTGAATCAATTCCTTATTTTTTTCTAGGGTTTCTATTATGCTTTAAAATCTTGGGATAGCAAAGTTTCAATCGACTTTTGTACCAATTTTAGAAGTCATTTTACTACTTTCTCTAAATTAGAAGAATGTTTATTTTTGTGCAAAATAAAAAAAGTTGTCAAGTTTTACACAACGTTAATGTCGGAAGCAAATCTTTATAATGTTAGGCAAAAACTCTACATAAAGTCGGGAGCAACTCATCACAACGTTTGGAGCACTCTTTCATAACGTTTTGGTGAAAGTTTACAACATTCAAATGTAAAGTAGACTGAAACTTAAATCAACTCTTCAAAATTTGATATACATATATATACGAGAAGGCTCTGGGATGGACTGTCTGTAAATGGGTGTCACTTTTACCGACGAAAAATTTGTCTCTAATGCTAAACTACACCTTTTGCGATGGTGTTGTTCACCTTTAGCGACGAATTTTTTGTCGCTAAAAGCCTGCCCCATATGTATGTTTTAAAGTTTATTGATGACCTTTTAATTTATTTTAATTATTGTGGATATTTTTCTCATTTTGAAAAAGTAATAGACCAAATTTTAATTTTCCACAAAAAATTGACTGAAACGTAATTATCCCAAAAACTTTAATTACTAATGTGATCTAATTAAGCATGTAAGAATACACTATGAAAAACACTAGCAAATAACTTTCTTTATCCTTTTTCTTTCCTTTTCATTCTCTAAACTAGTCGATACCCCGTGCTATGCACGGGTTGTTCTGAACACCCAGTTATTAATTTATTCGTATCTAAAATTTGTATCTACAAAGTTGATTTGCTATAGAAGGAAAATAGAGGGAAATATTACACACAAACTAAACGGAGAAAGAAGAAAAACATATGGCACCTTCTGGAATAAACAGATTGCATTGACAATCTTAGAATTCACCTGAAATAATTTAGAACTTCACGTTGCTAGTATTCATCTATGGAAGTATTAACTTTTCTGGAAGTTGAATGCCTTGATTGAAAAGTAAAAGATGAATCCAAATAGCACAGCTATGCCAACAACAATAATCCCAACATATCCCACGAAATCATGTCTATACCCAAAATAAGTCCTTAAAAATTGCTCCACCGTTTCACCTGTGTCAAGCTTGTTCTCTCTGTCTCCATACTGTGAAGCAAGTAACCCATACAAAGTCCAAGAGAAAGAAGGACAAACCCAATAGAACCACCTCCACCAGATTGGAGTCATCTGCCACAAAAAAAGGTTTAGTTCTAGTGATTTCATTTTTGCAAGAAACTGAATATGAATGACTGAAACTTACTAGCCGTGGAATGAGAAATTAGAGATTCAAAACTTACTGGCCGTGGAATGACTGAAAATACTATTTTTATTTCTTGTGCATATATACCGTCAAGTAGTGGTACATCATTTTGGAACCAATTAGAGATTCAAAATGTGGGAAGCATTTCATTTCTGAATGTAAAATGTGCCTAACGAAACATGCTTTTTATTTAATTTAACCCAAGTTCCACCAGATAGGGAACCAACCTAACTGGCATTTTCGAATGATTCAACCATCCTTATCCCAAAAACCAAAGTTGATTCAACCTATAACAACCTGCATTTTCATTTAATTTTAATTTGACATTTTCATAATTAATTTGTACTCTAGTCTTATTTAATTTCTATTCCCATGTGTTAAACTTTAATTCTTGTTTTAATGGTTATTGAAACTCTTGTTGGGGCCAAACTGCAATTTTTATAAAGTTAGTAATATCTGTGTGGATTTTAAAATTTGTATTTCAAAGACAGGTGAAAATAATTTCTATGGATTCAATCAGTATTTTTATAAAATCGGAAAATCGATTCTTACATTAAAATGAAATTTCTGTATTTCTGTGGTGACCACCGCGCCCCAAAAATACCAGTTTATACTCAAAACTGCCCACACTGTGTTAAACTTCCACAGATTTTTAGAATTGACGTAAAATTGGAAGTGACTATACATTACTTTCTAATTATGGCAAACTAATGATTGCCTTAGGTTTTGTTTGGAAAGTATAGTTTGTGTGTGTAAATGTGGTACCATAAGTTCCATTTCCCAAACACTCCTTGACCCCTACTACTCTAATTTGCCTCTTCACCATCTGAGAGTGTGTATACGTATATGCATTATGTATATGGGCTGTATATAATTTATATATGCAATTAACTAATTAAAATCCAATTTGTTGAGCCTTGATCAAGGGACTTGGAGCCCAAGTTCTCCAACTTGCCATTCTATTTATACACCACTAACACACACTTGATCCTACACTTTTGGTAAATATACAAAGAGTTAGAGAGTTTCAGAGAGAAAAGAAAGTGCAGAAAGTTCATAATTTCAAAAAATATTATAGAGAGAGGAAGCTTCAAGACTCCATAGCCAAAGCTTTTATTTGGTTGCTAAATTCTTATATCTCTCTCAACAACTTCTTCAATCTATATCACAATGAGTATTATTAACTCACTATGAATGTAATTACATGTTTAATTTCTGTGTGTGTAGCTTAGTATGTAAAATCTCCATGGAAATTTTACGTTAGTGATCATAGCTTGAAAAATCATGGTTTCCAAAACTCCACCAAAATCAGTTTGTGTGGATAAATATGATAGATTACTTGTCATATATACTATACCTAAAGTTTTAGAAACCAATTTGTTCATATGAAAAAGTATATAAGAAAATTAGTTTTGATATCTTTTAGTTTTTCATAAAATTCTTGAGTTATAAATTGATTTATGTAAAATTAGTTATGGATTCTTAATCCTCGTTGAAAAACAAAGAGATTCATATATAATAAGGCCTAGTAACTTCCGGAATTGAAAATGGGTCAATTTAGACCCTTAAAACTGAAACAGAGCAGTTTTTTTTTTTGATTACATACCTGGATGACACACGCCACACACACACGCACACACCCAATCCAAGTATTAGGAACCCAAGAGATTGGCCCGACGGGAGCACAAGGGGTATACTACAAAGAAAGGAGGAATTAAATTCCTCCACTCACCCAATGGTGAGATTCGAACCCCTCCCCTCCCACAAGGGGAAGAGGAGGTGATACCATTGGGCCACTAGGGTCCTTGGTAAACAGAGCAGTTTCAGTGAAGAAGACGAAGCCTCAGCATTAACTCGCGCGTGCGATCGCGCGAGCGAGGGTCGAGCGAGCGACCCCTCGCGCGAGCGATCCGCGCGTGCGAGCCCTGTGTTTTCTGGCCGTTGGAAAAGTTTTATAAAAGAAAAATGAAAAAATGGGCAGATCGCGCGAGCGATCCCTCGCGCGAGCGGCCTGCGCGCGCGACCTGGCAGTTTCTGGTTTTTGTGTGTTTTCTTCTAAGGGACTGTTTTGGATTAATTTTAAAGCACTGTTAAGGTTATGTTTGGGAATTTTATTAAAACAGAATGCTATTGGTTATGTTTGAACGATTAAAACGATGTATTTCAACTTATTGATCCCCGTACGTACGGTGTGCCTTTAACACAGTGATTTACTTTATGTTTAAGTTCATATCATTTATGTGGGGTCAGTGGTACATGCATGTGGGTGTCAGTCAGTGTGGAAAAAGAGTAATGGTCAGTGTGGAAAGAGTATGAGATTGAGATTGAGTTTGAGATTGTGTTGTGGACACTCCCTGGTTGTTGTGAACCAAAGTGTGTGACGTGTTGAGATTGCGGTGAGAGTGTCTTTGAAATGCGACGGTGGCAGAATTGGACACTCCCTGACGCCCATGGTAGCGTTAAAGTGTGTGACGCCGAACTTGGACATTCCCTGGCACCCATGGTAGTGCTAAAGTGTGGCCTATGGATACTCCTTGATACCCGAGTCTGGATACTGCGTGAGGGTTCCTCCGGTATTTGCATGGCGGATTAGGTATTCAAAGTGTGAGGCATTGGACACTCCCTGGTAACCCGGACCAAAGTGTGAGGCAAACTGGACATTCCCTGGCACCCCGTTGCTAAAGTGTGGCTACTTTAGTGTTTCAAAGATACTGGAGTGAGATAGTGGGTTGTTGTGTCTGTCGAGAGAAAAGATTCGGCAAGATGAGTGTGGTGCATCGTCTCATACACGATCATATGCTTTATGAATGAGCGACTTTGAATATATATCCCTCGTTGGTTTATAAATTGAATTCTTTCTACGGTTAAACTATTGATTTTACAAATTGAAAATGGAAAAAGGTAAATGGGTATGTGTTACATTTAAAGTTATGTTTTTAATACTCACCAGCTTCTTGAAGCTGACGACGTTGATGCGTCCTGGACATTCGTGTTCAGGCTTTTCAGGTTACGACTATGCTGAGCCTTATGACTATGCTAATTGAGAACGGCTGCGTTTGGAAGAGAAACTGTTATTGTCATTGCATATTTTAAGTTATATGTTTTAAGTTATGAACTGGTTCGTAAATAAGGATGACTGTAATAGACATTAAGTTATTGTTTTGTTTCAAGGCGGTCTGTGCCTTTAGATGACCCGTGCTGTAATATCTATTAAGTTAGAAAAATTTTATAAGCCTTGATTGCTCTGCTCTGATTATTATGTTTTGTTGTTCGACGTTTGGGACGGAATCGATCCTTCAAACTGTCGCAACCTATGGGTCCATAAAGGAAATTAAACGCTTTCCATATTTATGCTACGTCGGGGCGTGACACAACCAATTAAGAAATCTTCCTAAAGACATATTCCTATATTTTCTCGTCTAAGTTTGATACCAAATTTTCATGACTCAACTACTCCTCTATATATATACCTCTCTCTTCCCTTGTGTTTTTTCTTCTTCTTCCTGCATTTAATATAATATACGAAGCTTTCAAGCCAACCAACTCCCATCTCTGCACGTCTCTGTTTGTGATTATGGTGGCGTTAAAATAAATAAATAAAACTAACCTTTTATTTTTGCCAGGCTATACAAAACACCTATTCGCTAACTATATAATTTGTAGGTGCAACCTTCTTCATATCTTCATCTGCAGTAGTTACTCTTTAATCTCTGCAGATAGAATACATAATTGCCAAACACAATATAGCAAGTTCTTCTTTACTCTTTAGCTCTTATTTGAATATGCATATATATATATACACATTCTTATACACATACACCTTTCAATTTCTCCAGTCAATCAATAAAAAATGTACATAAATAAATGAAGATAATTGTATAGCTGATAACATGTTGGTGGTGGTTTGGTCGGTCAGAGTGGTGAATTTGTGAGAAAGGAGAGGAGGAGAGAGAGAATGAAGTCACGGAGGGATAGAGAGAGTGAATGTGCATTGATATGAAAATGGAAGCCATAAATCTTGAATAAAGATTATAAGAAGTCCCATTCAAGTAATCGTGAAATTTTTTTTGTTTTTTTTGAGCTTTGACGCAAACCACCTTAAATCTTTGTCGAATAAATAGATCACTTCCTTGTGAATTTTCCAAAGATATTATTAGTGTAACAAACATATAAAAAGGCACAAAAAAAATAAAAATAAAAATAAAAAGTGAGGCAGAATTCTAAAATACATACCAAAAACTATGTTGTAGAAGAAAAATATGGTATACCATATGATGGCAATAAAAATTCAGTCCATCATGCCAAAGAATAGATCCTTTGAAAATTCACAATATTCTTGTTGGTACATTTACTCATGCGAAAAAAAAATCAAATTTGAATTTTGAGCATACTCTAAGTATTTATTATCTTTTAAAAACTTATTGGTATGATATCTTGCACGTCTTTTGTATTCTTGTTAGACTTGAACTCTCCTAGCAATAGTCTATGGGTTAGATTTATATTGTATTTGTGTAATTGCCTTTACAATTTGAAGAATTAGAATCCAGTTGCAAATCAATGAAAAAGACTACAACAAATTCCAATTCTCAGGGTATAAAGTTTTTCAATCATAAAGCTCTGAGTACTGCAGTTCTAATTATTCATAACATGGTGAAAATGAATAGTATACTAACCATTTCTCTAGTTCTTCTCAGTTAGTCTCCAAACTTTTATTAAAAAAAAAAAACATTAGTAAAGCCCAACTACAAACAGAAAATTTATAAGCACGACGCTTATCTATTCAAGAGACGATCTTCATAGCTCATTTTGACATAGTATGCTCTTCATATACCCTTAAATGTAAATCAAAAGTTGTTAAATACATATAGTATGAACCAACTCAACCTTAAACTTTGAAGTCAAAAAGAAAGAAAAATTTCCTATACAAAAAAAAAAAAAAGAAATAAAGCAAATCGTTTGAACATAAATATATGTACACAACAATTATGGATCTACATGAAGTTTGTATAGATTTGTTTCATTACTTAAGTCATTAAAGCACCAAATCAATAAACAAAGCACCAATTTCAGCAAAAAAAAAAAAAAAAAAACCAATCAACAAACAAATTAAGAATTAGATGTTATAAGAGCTCTTTTAAAGCTAATAACAAAGTTTCAAAACTTAACGAACACATAGACAACTACACATTCAAATACTAAAAAAGATAATTCACACACAGACGCAAAAAATCCTATAAATCAAAAGCATACCAATTAATCATTTCTTTGAGGGTGTTGCTCCCAAAGAGATTGAGTTTTTTCAAGTTATCATCATCAAATAGAAGAGAGCCAAAAGATCTCCAATGGAGATGCCATTCATCATCAAATTGCTTATGGTTGCCTTGGAGCAGCCTGTGATGCAAAGAAATGTCAAGGCTTGCACTCACACCACATAACAAACTTGATATCCCAAGAAATAGCTAGCTAAGAACAGAAATCAACAATAAAAGAAATACAGGTTGGCCGGTGAGGCAGTGATGGTAGGAGAGAGAGAGAGAGAGAGAGAGAGAGAGAGAGAGAGAGAGAGAGAAATCAGTCCAAAAAAACCAAAAGAGAAGTTTTTGAAGGAATGAATCACACGAGTCAGAGAGAATTATAGTGATAACAATCCAATTTAAGATAGGCTTTAATTTTGGTCATTTAAAAAAGTTTTTGAAGGATAGAATCACGTTAGTTAGCCAATTTAAGATTGGCTTTAATTTTGGTCATTTAGTATTTACGTCAGTGATGTAGAAATGGAGAGAATTATGGGTGAAGTTATTCTATATTGAGTATGCATGTAATGAGTTAATTAATTGGCTACAAATAATGTATGTGTATATATATATATATATCTAAATCCCAAAATATTAAAAATTTAGAAAGAAAGCCACGTGGCAAAACAAAAAACCTCTGCCAGGAGGAA
Source organism: Hydrangea macrophylla (assembly GCA_033977485.1). Lineage (NCBI taxonomy): Eukaryota > Viridiplantae > Streptophyta > Magnoliopsida > Cornales > Hydrangeaceae > Hydrangea > Hydrangea macrophylla. The sequence continues at coordinate 82,522,166 of CM066991.1, read as the reverse complement.
CTATTTGCAGAGCCGGCTGCAACTCATTCCGATATCTCCAAGCATTGCTATGTCAGCTTTGGATTACTCTCATGCACACCACCTCCTTGATTTGTAGGCCAGGCCAGCAGCAGACATGTCCTTAGATATTCTCGTACTCATGAGCATAAAGCCTGTGAATTTACACAAAATAAAATGAAATTGGAAAATAATTAGGTTCAATGTATCAGAATAACAACCGTGAATGTGTAGCAAATTTTCTCTACTGAAAATGTGCAAAAAAAAAATAAAGATTAAAATACAACCAATCAATCACAACAATTATTGTCAACACATTACAAAAATCCTAATCAACAGAATGATTGATCAGAACAAAAACAATATAGCTGTGAACCAAAACCCTAAAATCTTATACTGTTCCACAACATGCTTTGCAAAGATTATTAGCAAAAGAAATTGAAACGGACAGCCACACAACTTTTAGAGCACTTTCAACATTGAAGAGCAAAAAATGATCAAACATGTTAAAAATAAAGTAACCCATAACTCAATTGTTAGACCGCAATCAAACCAAATGAGAAGAAGAGACTGTCCAGAACGTTAGAGGGAGAGAAAGGGTGAGATTTATTTAATTTCGAAGAGAGTAGTTAGGGTTTCTTTTAAATAGGTTGAAACCAAATGAGAATTAGAGAGATGAAAAGATTCAATGAATAAGTTGGTTTTGATTCAAATGCTATGTTATCCAGCAAATTGCCGATTTTGAAAGATAAGTACTTAAAGAAGTGGTAAGAGGAGGGCAATTCTGCATGCTTGTAGGTTTCTAAAAATGGGCCTTTGGACTGAATGCCTCCAACAATCACAACAGAAAAGAGAAGAAAAAAAATGTAATGTAAAGAACCAAATGAAGCTCTGTAATATAAAAAACCAAATAATATAACACTATACCAAATCAAAGCTCTCCAATTACCCCAAATCCAGCTCTTCTCCCAGAGAATGACATACTCGCAAACCTGTGCAAAATCAAAATCAAAAGCAAATCAGATTTGACACTAAACACGATTCAAGGCTGGAGATCCATGAGAAATAGAGTATATATTCACCATTTAAGGTTTTGTAACATGGAAAAGGAAAAAATAAAAATCAAACAACTCGTGGATCTCCAGCCTGCAATGGTGATAGCGAGAAAGAAACAAAATAGAGATTTGGGGGGAGGGGGTATTGGAGGAGAGACAGTATGGGTTTTTAAATTCTAAAAGAGAGAAAACTGAGAGGAGAGAGAGACTTTGAGTGGGAGAGTGAGATTTTGAGTCAAATATTAGAGGGGGAGAAAGATGTGCATCAAATTTAGAGGGGTGAGAGATTTCAGTCCGGGAATTGCTGAGTGATTTGGGGCGTGAAAACTGATATGGCTTATCAGGTGAAAAGATTTCATTAAATCCAATGTATATTTATTTTTAAAAATATAAAAAATGTAAAATCTCACAAAATGTGCCACGTGGCAAAACGAAAAACCTCTGTTTTCATATATATATATTAGATTTACAAACCAATCAAATCCCTAAGCATTGTCAAATTACAGTTTGGCAGAGATGAAAAGATGAATAAAAACTATGAATCAATTATATATTAAGAAATAGATGTACCTGTTTGATCAATAAAGGATGATTTAGCAGAAGTGATTGTTCTACCACTGACCAAAAGGAAAAAGGTTCATCGACCTAGAGGGAGGTCTGAGGTCAACCAAAATAAAAAGGACATAAAATCAAAATGCCTTAATTAAATTTTTCACAGAAACTAGAGTCATTTAGTATAAAGTCCTAAATAGTGTAAATTTGTTGCAATTGGTCTACTCTTTAAAAAATTTTAGTCTAAGTTCCACAACATAAAACATGGACATTTCTACCCTTGCCCCCATCTCGCGCACATGCTATACTCTTCCCCAATATCACGTCAGAATTTTAGGGCTTTCAAATTTCAAAAAACCCAAATCAATTATGCCCTAAATTATCAGAGCTGTGACTTCTTCTTCTTTTGATCGAGCAGTCTATGGTTCTGTAGAACTTGAGTGTCCACTCATTGCTCTGTTTGGATGAATAGGTGCCCTCTAGATATTCACCATCTAGTGAACAAGGATTGTATTTATGTTCCATTTTTTCATTATATCGTTTCTGTTTGTGATAAAAAAAAATAGGACTTATCATTAAACTTCCATAGAAGAAAAAATGGCGAGAGGAAATTGAAGAAAGCCAGTCAACTCAGATGTCGGCCACTCGAATATTGAAGCTAGACTCTAACGCATACGAGAAAATGGAGAAGAAAGGTAAGTGAGTGGCTTACATTGTTTTTGGAAATCAATGATGAATTTTCACACTATGCATGTTTGTTTGATCATAATCACAAGTGTTTTTGGTCAAAGTCATCTTATTAGGAAGAAAAAGTTTGGGGGAAAAAAATAGGATATTTGATTCTTAAGTCAGTTGACAATCGATTCAGCGATTGATTATTATTTTCTTTATTTTTTTTTGTTCAAATACATTTAGATATTATTTTTCATGTCAATTTAAGGATCAAGAGAAATTTTTTAGATTTTGCTTTACTCATTATTCTCAAAACCTACAATCTAGGGTTTCTGCCAAATTCTCCAGACTGCAAACCTAATATGTGTGTGTGAAATTTCATCCCCATTTATCACTTCATAAAATGGCAGTGAGAAATTTAATACTCACATTGCTACACACATTGTCATATTCTAACGTGTACCATGGTTCATATCACATCGCGTCCTAGTATTTAATTTCAAACTATTTTGAACATTTCATGCTGTGTGAATTTTACACTGCCACTTGCCGTTTGAAATATCACACACACAGCGTTAGCGCTAAACGGTGTGTACAATTTTCATGAAGTTGTTATGTAGTCTACAATTTTACACTCATTGCAGAGTTTGCAATGGACACGTAAAATGGCAGTAAAAAATTTAACACTCACATTGCTATACACATTGTCATATTTTAACATGTGTCATGGTTCATATCGCACTTCGTCCTAGTATTTAATTTCACATTGTTGTGAACATTTCATACTATGTGAATTTATACACTGTCACTTGCCGTTTGAAATATCACACACACAGTGTGAGCGTTAAACGATGTGTATAATTTCATCAAGTTGCTACATAGTCTACAATTTCAAACTCATTGCAGAGTTTGCAATGGATTCATAAAATGGTAGTGAGAAATTTAACTTTCACATTGCTATACACATTGCCATACTCTAACTTGTGTCATGGTTCATATCACATTGTGTCCTAGTATTTATTTTCACACTATTTCCAACATTTCATATTGTGTGAATTTCTGCACTGCCACTTGTCATTTGAAATATCACACAGTGTAAGCGTTAAACATTGTGTACAATTTCATCAAGTTGCTACGCAGTCTACAATTTTCACACTCATTGCAAAGTTTGCAATGGATTCATCCACATTTTCAACACATATATGAATTCATTCTCTGTTGTAGTGGGATCAAATATGTAATACCCTGTATTTTTAGATGTATAATAATAAATGAGACTGGGTATTGTCATGTACACTTGTATGACCCTTACCATTCTGTTGGACAATTTGTGTCCCAATCGATTGCCATTCTGCCGACCTAATTTCATGACGTGTCCCGATCCTAATCGATTGCCTTTAGTCCCAATCGATTGAAACCTGCAGAGTTTGGTTTTCTACTTTGATTTATGGTTTGACATGTGGCTCTCTCATTTTTTATATATGTATATATGTCTTTATTTCAGACCTTGGTGAGGTTTTTGACAGTTTGGTTTCAGAAAGAGAGAGAGAGAGAGAGAGAGTATATCTGTACACACAGATCCATACATATGCACACACACACACATACACACACACACACATATATACCCATACCTATGCACACACTGCCCAAAGTAGCAGTGAAGAAGGAGATAGAAGAGAAGAAGAAAGAAGGAAAGAAAGGAGAGACAAAGGAGAGAGAGAGAGAGAGAGAGAGAGAGAGAGAGAGAGAGAGAGAGAGAGAGAGAGAGCTAGAGTTTGGAAGCTCCATAGCCACCAACTTAACCAAACACACCCATAGGTGAGTCCAAACTCACTTGGTCCCATTATATGATGTTTTTATAAGTTTTAACAAGGATTAGACATAACTAATGCATCCCTTAGACGTTTATATATGCTAAACTGAGTTTCTGCTGGAAAAGACGAAGTCCCAATCGATTGGGAGTTTTCCCAATCGATTGCCATCAAGACCCAATCGATTGGTAGTTTTCCAATCAATTGCCATTGTTTCTAACCCAATCAATTTCCAAAGTTAGTAATCGATTGGTATTGCTTTGGATCTAATCGATTGCCATTTTTTCCCAATTGATTGTAATGATTTCTATCCCAATCAATTGGCATGTGTCACCAATCGATTAACTGTTACAGATTATGGATCCTCTTGTTATATAAAGGGTTTGATCATTTTGATTTCGTTTCGTACTTCTGTTATGCGACGATGGAGTAATAAGGCATAATGTGATAACAAAGAATAGTATGGTTATGAATAAATGGAATAATGTTACGACATTAGATATTATGTCATTCGTGGAGGAATTTGATATCTATTTTATTTCAATCAGAGTAGTCAGACCACAAGGGAATGTCTTGTAATCGTTAGTAGTTCAATGATAAGTAGGTTTGATAAGTTCTGGGATTCTGGCAGGAATGAGAATTGGTCAGTCATATGTCCAGAAAAGTGGTAGACTGAGTATATGTCCTTAAAAGAGGTAGACCGGACTAAGTAGCTCTAAGATAGCTGGTAGTCCAATCATATATCCTTAAAAATAATGTACGCAATAGATGACCTCTATGACCTGCGGTGTTACACGGTAGATGGTATCTATGACTTGTAGTGGACCAAAATTGCTGGTAGATATGGTTAAGTCATGGTAATAGAACTGATGTGTCTTTGCTCAAAGCGTTAAATCCTTGACCTGTAGTGGACTGTGCACATGTTCTTAAAAGCGGGGGATGGACTGACGTAGTGTCTACGACTTACGGTGTACGCGGTAGATGACCTCTATAACTTGTAGTGTTACGCAGTAGATGGTATCTACAACTTACGGTGACGCGGTAAACAGAGCATTAGTGTATCTAGAAGTGTTATAATCAAGTATGTATCTCACGAGTCTAGGTTGATAAGTATTGGTTTAAAAGATGTGGAATCGGGTAACGAAGGTTTGGAATAAAAAGAAGATTCTAACTAGGAGAACTTAATTTAGATCTTTCATAACTTGTTAATACTTTATATAACTGGTACCTAGTTAGTTTTTATTCACTCATCTCTCAGTAAGCTGACGGTCATTATTGCCTAGACATTCCCCGTCTAGACTACCATGTTCCTTATCTTGCAGGTAATGAAGCTTATAATGACGGCTACTACCCGAAAGGTGAGTATGTGGAGGGTGGCCCATTGAGGACGGATGTGCGGGAGAAGACTTCTACACTGATGATTACGTTTATGAGCTAAAGTCGTAGATAGTTTTTAGTTTATATTTCCGCTATAGACTATTACGTATTTGGTACTTGGGCATATGTTGCTTTCAGACCTTTTATATTTATGTTGTTGACTCTGATATTGTAATAGCTAGGACATGTATGATATATTTAGTTTGGTTATATTATGGTTCTTGTTTATTAGCTGACTAGTACTATGTGGTATGGACAATTGAGTGACATTCACTAGTCATTCCCTATGGACCGAAAAAGGAAATTTTATTTTCTTTATTTTTGCTACTCTGGGGCCTAACAAAATCTAAATTGATTCTCGGTGATTTTGGATTGCAAAAATTAGTTTTCTCGGTGATATTGGATTGCAAAAATTAGTTTTTTGTTGTATGGCTTCGAATTCATACGCTTCAAAGTGGTAGCATTCTTATGCTGTGTGAGATTTATGACTACATCTCATTGTTCAACTTTGGGATTTCCCACTTGTTAGATTTTACACTAATGTCTTCCGTTTGTCTATGCAGCCCATGCTCAAATAATATGATTATCTTTCTTCAACATCTATCCTCAACTGGAAGAGAAAAAGTAGTGTGTAACACCCTATATTTTTATTTCGTTTAATAAATGAATATTTCATTTTATTCCTATTTATAATATTTGTTTGGGGTTAAACCATAATTTTCATAAATATTTGTTATGGATTTGAAAACTGTAAATGTATTTTATTACAACCCGAAATTTATTTCCTACACCAATATTACTTTCTGTTTTTTTTTTTATTTCCACCGGATAATACCAATTTTATTTTAAGTTGCGATTATATCGCGTTTTGGGTGTGGGACGTGAGCTCAACCACACCGTATAATTTATAGGCTTTGCTTGGAGCCCAATTTTGCATATCAGTATATATATATGTATCAATCTCTCCCAGTCTCTCATTCTCTTCTCTACATATTCAGTCTTTCAATTTTCTCTTAACTCTCTCTTGATTTCTCTCAAGAACAAACACACACACACACAGATTATATACATACTCATACACACAGTCACATACATAGATATGTATATATTGATATATCAAATCAAGAAAGAACGAGGAGGAATTCTGACGACAGATTGTTCGGCGGAAAATCTCGGTCTCTAATTCTCAGTCCTAACACTTGAATAAGTATTATAAACTCACTCCCAATGTGTATATATATTTTTGTGAATATAGACATGTATATGTGTAAATATATGTGTTCCACCAAGGAAGCTTTGAAATTGGAGTTTTATGAAACTCAATCAAAATCAACTCCGTGAATTAAAAGTGAAAGTCCTTAATCCCAATAAGCTGTAATTCGAGTACTACGTCTTAATTCATCCGTATCGCGACGTATCGTTGATTTAAAGTTTTGACATCTTTACATTAATTGCGAAAATTGAGAGATATAATCCATATTAGTTTAATTCGATTGCGCATTCTTAATCTATGCAAAAAACTGAAGAAATCCATATACTACTTGACTTATTTGAAGCAGAATCTAGAAATAGGTCAATTTTCAGTTTTAAAATCGAAACAGGGGAGAAAACGAAAGAGATGAAGATTCTGCTTCATCTCGCGTGCGTAACCTGCTCGCGTGACCACTCGCTCGTGCGACTTGGGTAGTTTTGGGCAGAAAGTAGATTTTTACAGATTTCGCAAAAAAGGCCTGATCGCTCGCTCAACGGGACATTTTTGGTAGTTTGTCCATTTTTGTATAAGAAACTGTTTGGAAAAGGTTTGGGAATTTTGTAAGGAACTGTTTGACAGATATATTGTTTTAAGGGCTTACATTTAAGAAATGGATTAATAGGAATGATTAAGACTGAGGTTTACATTCGTACGAGTATTCTGATTTGTAATCAATGGCTGATGTTACGATTCATGACATTGACATGCATAGTAGGGTCGAGGTTGAGTCGACATGCATGGTGTATTAGAAAGCGTAAAAAGAGTAAAGAGTGGCAGTGTTGTGTACGACTCAGAAATCGATCAGATATTATTCCTGGTATCTGAGGCACGTGTTTCAGATATCGAGCGGATATTATTCCTGGTATCCGAAGCGATGGTATGGTGTGCGACCCCGATATCAAGCGGATATTATTCCTATTATTGGAGGCGACAATGTTGTGATCGACCCCGATATTGGTCGGATATTATTTTTGGTATCTGAGGCGATAGCATAGTGTACGACTCAAATATTGATCGGATATTATTCTTGGTATTTGAGGTGCGCGTTTTGGATACTGAACGGATATTATTCCTAGTATCCGAAGCGATGGTATGGTGTACGACCTAGGTACTGAGCGGATATTATTCCTGGTATCTGATGTAATGGGATGGTTGAATCGAGTTTATCGAGAGAAAAGAGTCGGTAAGATGAGATATTACATTGTTCATCCACGGTTACATATTTATTGCTTACTATATCCCCCCCATGACTTATGTTGAAGTTGGAACCTTGAATTTATTGCTTTTAAAGTGTAAATTGTACCGTTGTTATATATGCTTATATATACTTTGCGAGTGCATGCTTATTTTGCTCACCAACTTACTTAAGCTGACAGCGTCGATGCATCCTAGACTCTATGTCCAGATTTTCTAGGTCAAGATCAACCAGAGTATTTCGACTATGCTAGTTAGAGGCAGGAGACTTTCCAGGAGGACTGGATTATATTTCATATGTCTTTTATTTTGGTGTTGTAATAGACTTTATGATAGATTTGAATAAGGCTGTTTGTGCCGAAGATAATGATTGATGTAATCGTTTAGTAAGTTTAATTTGGGAGCTTATGTTTATTAGTAACCTTTTCTTTAGACACGCTATTTAAGTTATTTGTTGCAAGGATAATTGGTCACTCTCACTTGTTACGACCTACGAGTCCATAAAGGAAATTAAATGCTTTCCTGATTTATGCTACGTCGAGGCATGACATAGTGCTAAGGGGCGTCTTTCTGTAAGCACCCAAGATATAGAGAATCCTGATGTGAACATGCTGAACTCACCCCGACAAGTTTCCGGATCTCTAGATTGTGGCGGGTACTCTGCCAAATCACGACAAATTTTTTCCATTCACCAGTCACATCAGAGTACAATGCAAATCAGTGCAGGGCCGATTTAATCCATGAGTTCATAAACACTCATGAAATGTCTTGGACATTGGTTTAACACGAAGCCAGAGAAGAAGTTTTGAGAATTAGTGGGCAACTTGATTGTGTAACAAACTTATAGGTGATAATTCATTGATTTTTGCTATCTGCTTGTAACAACTGCATTTATGTGAATACTGCAGTTAACATTTCTGTGTGATTTCTGGTCTTGGGTTTTTAGCATAACCTATTTAGTGTTAGCTTAATCGTCTTTTGTTTGTCATGAAATTTACTTATAAATTGGAATCAGAAATTTCTCATATGATGTTATTGATCTTCAATAGGTGATGTTTATTAGGTGAGATTTCTGTGAGGAATATACCTAGCAAGGGAGTGTTACAAATGTCATAGTGTTAAAATTAACCATACACAAGTGTGAAATTCAACACTATAAAATTCTTTGTTTTTGATAAGAATAGTGTGAAATTTGACACTAGTACTGTAAAATTCTAAATGAGAACTCACAGAATGCAAAACCTTCATTCCAAAACGTAATAGTGAGCCCAAACTCATTTATGATGTGATATGTTGATTGAATATGAAATACACTGTGAATTAGAAATGGTGAAACTCGTTTGTAATAGATTTTTAAAGTACTATCCGAAAATATTGGGATATTATTTCTATATATATTGTAACCAATATTAATGGGGATTTGATAAGATTTTGACTGATCTGGTAACTGATTCAATCTTTAAATCTGTATTAAATATATGTATATAGTATTTATACGGTTATATACATATAGGTTAGGGGTAGAAAAGTCATCTAATAATTCCATATTAGGATATTTAGGACTAATCTCTAACAACAATCACAATTATAGGACCTATTATTATGAAGTACCAATTGGTGGACCTATTACAAAAAAACTTTGTTAGAATGAGAGTTTTCGCCATATTTTTCTAGAACTATGTATTAAAACATTTCCAATTTTAAGGCCATGATTCAGTTACATTTCATAAATTGATTCCTCGTATTGGAGAAAATATTCAATATAACAGTTAATTAGATGACGTGATATCACAAGCCAATAAAATCTCCATATTTAGACACAAGTTTACCCTAATTTCGTGGAAAAGATAGTTACAAGCATCATATCTATCTATGTGTATTAGCTAGTGAGGTAATAGAGATGACGATGTGGCATCACCGTTACATCGAATTTTTTCTGATCATATTGGATTTCCTAAGTTTAAGAATAATCCATTTTTAATTTTACTCAAAACTCCATAATTTGTTTTGTTAAATTTTATGTTTAATTAGGGACCTTTTACTAGAATAAAAAAATAGACATAAAATAATAAAAAAAGGTATATTTTATAGAAGTTTTGACTTAAATTTCTTTCATTAAATTCAACACCATGAAAACCCTAATATAGAAATCCAGTAGATAACTAATATGAAAGCCTCATAATTATTTAGTATCGAGCGGGCCACTCGAGCTATAGGTCGTGAAACTCACATTTCCTATTTCGTTTAGAAAAAGGCTGAAAGATTCCTAATTGTATAGGATTACTTGAAAGGGATGTTTCTTGGGTTTAAGATCATTTTGTCCTTCTGACGATAGATAGTTTCCTTTGTAGGTTAGTATGGATCCGGACTTCCATATGTTTGTGGGCAACTCATTTGGAGGACATGTGATTCACGGGATACAGTTGAGCCCTTTATTCCAGAGATATGCTATAGCCGTATTTGTCAGATGGATAGCCGTTGTTTAGAGGAAAGGATATGGACATCTCTTATGTCGAGGGACTGACACATCCAATGGAGATACGCATGAATGCGTATCATTATGCCAGGACATGAGAGGCCATATATCAAGAGATGGGATGATTGATCCAGAATAAGCTGGAGATGGATGCGATCGTGTTGCGCGCTATTCTAGCAGGACCTATCCACCATAGCCTGCAGCTGCACCATCACAGGCAGCACTGCCATCACCAGTACCCGACGTACCAGTTCTAGATCCCCAGGATCATCTTGATGATGTAGAGTTAGAGCCGATATAGGATAATGAGGATCCAATAGAGGATATTGAGCTAGAGGATAATGAGGATATAGACGGGGATAGAGAGGAGGAGCCTATAGATGATGAGCAGTTGGAGGATGACCCCGAGGAGTTAGAGTATGCACCAGAGGAGGATGAACCCGAGTACTTGTATTTGCTCATGTCCCACGTGGTACATAGTTTGACTATTGTGTACTCTGTGGCACATCTTTTGATATATATATATATATACGAGGATCTTTGAGATATTTGTAATGTGCTTCCATTTTGTTATGAGCTTATGATTTAAAACTGTTAATTCCTCTCGTCGGTTACTTTTTCTCGATTTTGTTTCTTCAAGAAGACTGTCAGCTAATCGATAGGTCTTTGGTGGGTATACATCACTAGATCACAATGGTTAGAGCGAGAAGGGATCCACCACGATTAAGAGCACCCATCCCAGAGGGTATGGATCCATTTGGTGTCTTCGAGGCATTTATGCAAAGGGTGGAGCACGTAGGGGATACCTACAACTATGCGACCGATCAACGACCTGTCCAACTCCCTATCATACCATTTTTGCGAAGGCACACCAGAGACACATCACTAAACAAGTACGAGTTGTCACTTAATTTTTAAAATGAAAATTAAGAAACCATTTTCAAAGGAAACTGATCTTTTGAAAACCAGAGATTTCTAGGTCCGGGGATTATGGAATGAGAGGGGAAGGAGCCCGACGGACTAAAATACCCCCTCTCATCCTATCATGTGATAGGCCTCTACTCAACAACCTTTTTAATCGAATTACTAATCTAACCATGCCCTCAACTAATACATATACGAAAATTCTATGGAGAGGGCGCCCTCTCTTTAATAAAGAAAGGGCCTCTATTTTGGCCGTCAGATCGTGTTTAAAAACTGTGAAGTGACAAAACTACCCTTGATGAAAACACGATCTGACGGTCAAAACAGAGGCCTTCTCTTCATTAAAAAGAGGGCGCCCTCTCCATAGCCTAACTGATACATATATATATACATTACACAAGCATGCCGAAAGGGGTGCAAGATTGCTAACGATAAAAGGCATACAAAACCACGTAATTCAAATAGCAAGCAAGATTATATGCAATAGAGAACAAGGAAACTTACCCGAGATCCAACTATGATGTAGAAACGTGCAATGCATACACAAAATATAAACCCTAAGAAAAGGTATCTCACGCATATATACACATAAGGTAAGACCTAGTCTAAGGTGTCGCTCATGGAGTCAAAAATCCATAAAAATCAAGAAAAAAATCAACTAGAGAAGAGTCAAGAAATCATACCTCCATAGCGCTACAAAACAAAGGGTTAGTCCATATGCTTTTAATAAAAAATATAATATTAAATCCTAAATGAACTTCTAACTTGAATATATCAAATATGGAAGAAATTGACATAATCATGAATTCCTTCTAAATAGTTGGAATCATAACACTTCTATAGATATACAAGTCTCAACTCAGAGCCAATGTAATATCCATATAGAGATGGTATAATTCCCAACATGATCATAAGGGACTCACAACTAGGTTCAATTCAATGCATACACATATTAGTTGGGGACGAATTCTAATTGGTCTCATTCAATTCCAATGGACCATGAATTAATTAAAAATCTTTGATTGCATTTGGTTAATGAATTCACTGCACCAATATTGATATTCAAGCCATGAAAATTCACAAGTCAATTCCTCTATCAAGTTGATGATCTTTGAGGAATTTAGACTTATTTTATTCAACTCTCCTCCCAAATTAATAATTTTTGGAGACTAAATATGACCAAATCCATATAAACCTCCATGGAATATGGAGAAAATTCCATGAGATTTCAAATTAGAGGCCCAAATCATGAGCCAAGACTTGGATCCACTAATCATATATGGATATAACTATGATCTACCTTATTTCCCATATAAATCATAAGATTATAGAGAATTAAAGAATCAAACTCATGGGAATCAAATGAGATATTGAAGATCTCACAAATCCCATTGAGTATAATACAAACAAAGAAGAGATGAAATCAAAATTTAATTGATAATCTAAATCAAAATTCTTTTTAGAAATTTGTTTTGCCTCAAATCCTTGGCTAATTAGATCCAAATCAATGAAAACAAATGGGAACTCAATCACAATTCTAGTGGTGTGTGATGAAATGAGGTGGGAAGACACTTTTTGAAAACGTGTAAAGATCTTAGTCAAAACTATGAATTGTGGTTAAATTATTATATATGAAGATAGATTTGAAGGTTTTACCTCTAGACCTTCTCAAAATTTGTAGTGATGTTGAATTCCTCAAGCTTTTCCTCTTCTTCTTCCTCAAGCTTCAAGCTCCTTCAATGGTGATTTGATGGATTGTATAAATTGGGTAGAGTTTGGTGGGGTTTGGGTATGAGATTTGGTAGAGTTTCTCTCTCGATATTTTCCTCCTCTAAAGCTCTCCCAATATATTTTTCTATATAATTCAAGTGTCCAATCTCTAAAAATGAGAGAAATGAGTTTTTTTTTTATAGACTTTGATTTCCTTTGTGGCTAAGATAAGGGTAGATAGGTCAATTTGGGTATTGGCTTAGATTAGGAATATGCCAAGAAATCTCTAACTCTCCAAATCACATGGGATACTTTCTTTTATTATTTTCCTTTTCTTACATATGTATATATATGTATGTATAGACACATTTTTCATTATAAATCCAAATTAATCATATGAGTCACCAAATTGAATATTTTTCTTTTTTCCTTTTGAATCTAAAAATATGAGAAACAATGTTATTTTTAGAAAATGTCATTTATCATTATTATTATTATTTAATCCATTCCATTATTTTTAGAAAGTTACCCATGATCCAGTGAGCTCGAGACAGATGGTCAGTGATTGGCCAAATCTAGGGGTATTAGGAGCAAGATTTGCGAACTTGAAGCGTTTCAGAAGTCGAAGCGATGAACTTGAAAAAAATCGTTGGGCCATTATTCGTCATTGATTTTTAGAGGTAAATCCCCTTAAGTTTAATAGTTCGGTCAAAATTGGGGTGTCTACAGTAGGCTCGTTGCTTTCTTGTCCGGGGTCTTTGGTATTTAGAAATTCTTCAGTGTCAGTGTATTTTCCAACCCTCTCTGTAAGTTCAAACAAGGTTACTGGTTGGTTTTTATGAAACGACGTGGCGCACTTGGTGTGTTGAACTCCCGAGTAGAAGGCTGTAATGGCGACTATCTCATTCAAGTAGTGGACTTGAAGCTTCTGTTGGTTTAACTGATCGGTGTAATCCTTTAACGACTCTTTCCTCAATTACCTGATAGTGAGTAGTTGGGTGTCAGGTTGTGGCCGGTCAAGCATGCTTATGAACTGGCTAATGAACTGTTTGTTGAGCTCCTTGAAATCCTTGACTTCGGGGCTTCAGGGAGTGAAACCATTGAGCGCCCGGGCCTTTCAAAGTGCTGGGAAAGGCCAGGCAATGTAGTTCGTTGGTGTTGGTGGTCAGGGCCATCTGAGCATTGTAGGTCCGGACGTGGTCCATCGGGCTTCCTAAGCCATTATAAGAATCTAGACGAGGCTGTTTAAATTTACGCAGGATGGTAAACCTCATGATCTGGCTAGAGAATGGTGACTCGGTCCTGGAGTTGGCATAATTCTGAGTAGTATTTTGGTCGAGCTTTTTGGCCATTTCGTCAATCTGTTTCTCAAAATCCTTGATGTGGGCCACCACTTTCCAACCAATATTCGGGATGTAGGTCAGGTCAGGTCAGTGGAAAAGGCTTCCTCCTCACGGTGTACTGTCTCCTAGGATCGGGCTCGACTATGACTCTAATTGATCGTGTGCCTAGGTTCACTTTGGCTCTTGACCGAGCGGTTCTGGACCGATTCTCAGGTCATATGCTCCTGCCTCTCCGCTCGTATAGTACACCTTTTGTTGATGATTTCTCTTATACCTCTAATATGGTTCGGGTTCTTACGAGCATGTTGTTAGGTCCAGATGGACTCAGCAAATAGTTCATTAGCCAGTTCATGACCATGCAAATAGGTCATGACCATGTCAATACCGAGACGGAGTCATGAGTAGCATTTTGGTCTAGCCTCTTGGCCATTCCACTGATTTGTCTTTCCAAGTCTTTGATGCAACCTTGCACATCCTCCTGACCTGTATCGACACGGTAAGTTGAGTCGGCTGAAGAGGCTTCCTCCTCACGATGTGCTATCTCCTGGGATCGGGCTCGGCGATGACTCCGGTTGATCGTGCGTCTAGGATCACTTCGGCTCTTCACTGAGTGATCCTGGACTAATTTCCAGGTTATATGCTCTTGCCTATCCTCCCGGGCAGCATTCCTTCATTGATGATTTATCTTATGTCTCTAACATGATTTGAGTTCCTCCGAGCACGTTGCGGGTCCAGATGAGCTCCCGACCATACGCAGCGTTCTCGAGCTGTGACCCGACCGGTAATAGATTGCTCCATTGGGCCATTAGGAGTTTGATTTACCGCTAGGTTTGGTGCTGGACCTACAAAAGCTGCATTAGAGTTGGGGTGATCTGCTCAGGTATCAGGACTGCCGCAGCCAGCGTCAGGGCCGGCGAAACATCCCGATTAGCCTGATGTGCAGCCTTCTTAACCTTCAATGGCATGAACTGTTTGCTGAGCTCCATAAAATCCTTGACCGATCGTGGCTTTAGGGAGTGAAACTGTTGAACAGCCGGGCCTTTCAAAGTGCTGGGAAAGGCCAGGAATGTAGTTTGTCGGCGTTGGTGGCCAAGGCCATCTGAGCCTTGTAGGTCCGGATATGGCCGACCGGGCTTCCCGAGTCGTTATAAGAATCTAGACGAGGCTGTTTAAATTTGCGCAGTATGGCGAACCTTATGATCTGGCTGGAGAATGGTGATTGGTCCTAGAGTTGGAGTAATTCTGAGTAGGGTTTTGGCCGAGCTTTTTGGCCATTCTGTCGATCTGTTTCTCTAAATCCTTGATGCGGGCCACCACACTCTTTAGACCAGTATTCGAGACATAGGTCGGATCAGTGGAAAAGGCTTCCTCCTCGTAGTGTGCTGTCTCTTGGGATCGGGCTCGGCTATGACTCCGGTTGATCGTGTGCCTAGAAACACTTCTACTCTTGACCGAGCAGTTCTTGACCGATTCTAGGGTCATATGCTCCTGCCTCTCTGCTCGGACATCACACCTTTCGTTGATGATTTCTCATGCACCTCCAACACGATTTAGGTTCTTACGGGTACGCTGTTGGGTCCAGGTGGGCTCCCGACCACGCACTACGCTCCCGGACTATGACCCGACCGGTGGTGGATTATTTCGTTGGGTCAGCAGGGCTTCAATCTGCTGTTGGGTTTGGTGCTGGCCTTCCAGGAGTTGTACTAGAGTTACGATAATCTGCTCAGGTGTCAGGCTGTTGTGGCCAGCGCCAGGGCTAGCGGGACGTCTCGGTTAGACTGCTGCACAGCCTTTTTACCCTTCTTCAGAGGCATGTCTATCAGCCAAGAAATTTATTTTTTGAGAAATCCGTCGATTCCCACAGACGGCGTCAAGCTGATGATGCAATTTTTTGGGTAAGATAAATTAAAACAGATCAAGGAGAGAAAAACAGTGAGAGATAATATGAGACCGGGTTTGTATATGGTTAGGCCTTATTAATGAAGGAACCTACATCCACACTTGTGTCTAAGCATGTTCAATATACTCTAAAAATGTCGGGGACCTTTGTTGAACCAACAACAATTTGGAGCTACCAGAGGTCGGCCGAGCACGATTATGATTGCTATAGGGGTGTTGTGCAGATTGAAAAGTCGATCCCTTTCTATAGGGGTGAGTGGTCTCTTTTATAGATGCAAGAGATCTACTCGTACAAGCAAATTAAACAGATTAAGTAATACATCTGATTTAGGATTGATTGGCATCAATCAAGGGGATTTCCTAATTGGATTAGAAAATAATTTGCACTTTCCATTAGTCTTCTAACTTGTATAGGAAACTATCTGGAACATTCTGGATCACATCTTTGGGCTGAACCATGCTGTATCCATGATGGGCCGGGCCGGCGTTATAACCCCGACTAGTTTGGTCGGGCATCGGGATGCCGAGTCTACTGCTCGGGACACTTTTGCTATCCAGACTGGTTGATGACTAAATGATACTATCCTAACCTTCATGTCAGGCTTCTCCTCTGACTAGGTCGTGCCACATGTCCGGGAAGTCTCGAGTAATCTGGGCCAGACAAGATGGGGACCGGTTGCTAAGTAGAACTGCTCGGTCATAGAGTAGAGCCAATTTTGGGTGTGTCACATAAAAATGTAGATGCTACTTGTAACACACTAATATCATAGCAGGTTTTCTTTGTATCATATAGATTCCATTTATGTCTTCTAAATATGTGGGTGATGAAAGATTATGTATGAATGAGTGTTCATTCTTTTAGACCTTGAGAGACCCACATTTCTGTGGATTATTGTCAACCTATACTGATACTCAAGAAAGAATGGAAAAATTTTCAAAATGTTATGTAATGTCTATGTGCCCTTGTGAAATATGTAATTTGGGGTATTCTCTCTAATGTGAAATTTTGAGTGCTTTAGAAGTAATACAAGCTGAATTGTCTTATTTATTAGTCCTATAATATTCTGCCTGAATTCATATGTTGCAATTTCTGTAGTTGCTGGTTTTGTGAATTTGGAAAACTATAGAAAAAAAGCGATATAGTTTTAAATTCCGAGTTTCTTGTGCTTGATTTGATTTCACTGATGGATTATGTGTTCGTTGATTTTAATTTGAACTGTGATCTCATATTTTTCGTTGTTTATTATGTTTCTAATTGTTCATCTCATGTTTTTGGTTGTTTATCATTTCTATATCCATCTATTGCCCTATGATGATTAGGAGCAGAGAGGTATGGATGAGAAGAAAATATTGCTTAGATGAATAGTACCTTTCACAACTTCTTCCTTCGTAACCGTGTTTTAAACAAAGAGTCATAAGGTGAGTTGATTACTTTGATTTTGCTGTTTTCATTGTGTTGTCAAACATATATGAGTGCTGCTAGAAAAAATTGCTCACTGTTTTGATTCGATTGCTTAGCTGACCCCAAAATAATTGGGAGTTGAGTTGAGTTGAGTTGAGTTGTTTCTATTGCTTAGATGAATATATAGCTACCTTGCAATCAAATGCACCCATAGCGTATTGGCTCCATGTAGATATTGAGTAATGTTTTCAAACCTAAGTTATTGTGTTAAATTATCAATCTAATTATTATAAGTAGTTAGAAATAGTCACTGACCAAGAATTCCCACACATAAGGACAACTGGTCGGCTTATAAGGATAAAGATACCACAAGGTTGCCTCTGACCAGTTGGTAATGAGAGCAAGCTTTTTCTCAGTGAGGTTGGTATCATTACTTGCCCCTACATGTCAGTGACATGCTTGAATTGGAAGATGGTTAAGGAGGATTACCTCAAAATTCTATGTAACCATACACTGGTAACCTTTAAATAAATTATAATTATTTGGTCGTCAAAGTTATTGTTCAAGTGATCAATGTGAATAAAAAGTTTATTACTTTTCTATACTTTTAGTTCAAATTTGATATTGACATTAACATAGCACATGTGAAGTTGGCTGTTGATGATTACATAAAGAATCGATGTAAGGACCATAGACACAAGATTCGCACTCACTTCAAAAAGCTGGGCGGCAATCTTGCAGCACGCAAACATCCCTTTGATGGTATTAACCAAGAAGATTGGGTTATGTTATGCAATCATTTCATAGATGACAAATATCAAGTTAGAAAAAATTGGATTATTTTAGTGGATTTGTTAAAATGTATGCATTTTTTTACACTAACAATTTCACTTCAGTAAAGGTGCAAGACAAACTCTGAGAATCGAAATAACTTAAAAGTTAATCATTTTGGGGGTTCAAATTCCTTTCAACAATACAGAGAAGAGCTGGAATAGATACTTTTATTTTATTAGCTCTCTTCTATCGGTGTAACGACATCTCACATTATTTAGCATGAGAACAACAAATCTCACAAGATGATAGATGTATATGAGCATACTCACTACGATCCCGAGAAAGGTTAGGTTCACCAACAGGCAAAGGATAACCATGTATGAATGAAAACTAAGACTTGCTATAATAAAATATGGCAAGTTCGTTTCTTTTTCTCTATTTTTTTTTTGGTTTTTACTTGCATTAACCAAATACTTTTCTAGGATTCCATGGTTACTGAACAATCTGAGTTCGTTCCCAAAGGCACGACTCCACCAACAAAAGAGGAGATTTATGAGAAGGTTTTTGGACCAAAGACATTTTTTTGGCATGGTGTAAAACCTACTTCAACATCAAGATTGAGCCAATGCCACCGTGTGGAGATGGAGAAATATCAAATAAGAGGGCTGAGGCGACAGAGAAATGCAATGATGAGCTTATGCAACAATTACAAGACGTGAAACCGACAGAGCCAAATGGAAATACGACATGCCTTACCTGTATCTCACCCAGGGGGTGCTCCTACTTTATGGTAAACACTTACATATGTTGTATTTTTTATGGGTTATCACTGGTATATAGTCTTTGATAATCTATGAATCCTTATTGGCATATAACTGATTTTGTCTTCTTGTTGAATCTATTATTTTGCCTTTGGGTTTGTTCTTTGGATGGTTAGTTTGTATGAGCTTGTGTTCTTTTTTGAATGGTTCTTTGTAAGCTTAGTCTAGGTGTCTATTTTAGGCCTGTTATAGTTTGTGGTATAGGTTGAGTTTGGGTTTATTTCGGGTGTACAATGTCTTGGTTGATCCTTTTTGTGGCTTGGTGGGTTTGCCTCGGGTCTTTGCTTATGATATGGGCTCTTATTTTTCTATTGGGTCCAAGGGTATGATCAGTTTCTTGGCCTATGTGTCTCTTCTTTATTTCTAATGCTTTCGAGGATTCTTTTTCTCAATAATGATCCTTCTTTGGTTAGAGTAAAAAAATATGAAATGCAATATTTTGCTTTCGTTTTTGCAGATTTGTCGGTTACCGCCATGCTTCAGCTGAGTTAATGCTTATGATATGTTTTTGTGACTTTCAAGGGAAATAAAAGTGATATAGAACTTGTTTTTTGTTTTGGCAAAACTTGTACAATAGTTTATTTTGGAACACTTTGTACTACACTTCGTTTTAGAAATATTTGTAGTGCTTTAGTTGGGTTCATGTATATGATGGCTATTGCTATCAACTTTTTTTTGGTAGTTGTTCTTTTTTGAGAAATGTAAGGTTGCAATCTATTAGCAATACTTGATATTTCAATTGATTATAATTTATGGCTTTTTAGATTTACTAGTTTTAATAGGGAAAGAAGGCAATATTTATATGATCGTATAAGAAATTTTGTTATGATAATTATTTGTGAAGAAAATAATTTGGTTGCAAAATGTTGATTTGTATTCAAAATGCACTAAGAATTTTGTTACAAATATTCAACTTTTCGCCTCTAATTTTTTCGTTACATATAGCATAACACATTTTGCAACAAATGTACTGGAGCTTTTGTGACAACTTTTCTTCACTATTGCGCCATGTTTTTGCAATGAATGTTTCATGGTAAATACTCCTCACATTTAGTTTAGTTTGCAGACCTATTTGCCACGAACTTATGTATTTGGGACAAAATATTTCTATAATTTGGAATTAAAATATCGTTGCTAATATTTATGGCTTTTTTGACAAAATTATGTTCGTTGCAAATAGTCTTTGTTATTAGTGACGAAGTTTTGATTTTTGTCGCAATTACGTATTTGCCACTCACTAACCCCAGGAAAGGCTCGACTACATCAAGATAGAGGGTCTTTGGGTCTGACCAGCAGAAATTATAAAAATGATCCAAACTATCTCAACATTGACCTTATCTATTACTGAACCATGTAAAGGACCATCCTACAAGATTGAGATCGACCAACATGCAGTTTTGTATGAAATTGATGAAATCAATGATGATGCAATTTTTGGGCAAGAATAATTTGAGTAGATCAAGGAGAGAGAGCAGTGAGAGACTCAATTTGTATATGGTTCGATCATGTTAATGAAGGAACCTACGTCCACGTTTGTGTCTGAGCACGTTCACTATACAGTTAAAAAACCGGTGACTTTTAGTGAACCAACAACAGTTTGGACCTACCAGAGGTCGGCCGGGCATGATTATGATTGCTATAGAGGTACTATGCAGACTAAAAGTGTTTTTCCCTTTAGAGGAGGTGAGTGGTCTCTTTTATAGATGCAAGAGACTCACTCATACAAGGAAGCTAATCAGATTAGGTAATACAATCCAATTAGGATGTGATTGACACAAATCAAGTGAGTTTCCTATCTGTATTAGGAAACTTTATACACATTCCATTAGTCATCTAACTTGAGTAGGAATCTAGCTGGAGTGTTCTGGACCATGCCTTGGGGCCTAGATGAGCTGTCCCTATGGCATACCATGCCTGTGCGGTCTTCCTGACTTGTTGGTCGGGCCTCGTGCATGTACTGCTCGGGAAGTCTCAGGTAATCTGGACCGCTCGGGATGGTACTTATCCAAGTAGTAGTTTGTGACCTGGTCGGGGTAAGGGTCGGTCAATGAGTAGTACCGCTCGGTCATAGGGTAGAGCCAATTTTGAGCGTATCAGTTACCCTCCATTTCCAAGGTTGTCAGGATGCTATATCGGGGGAAGTTTGGAAATCTATTTGATGTCGCTTGCCATTGTCTGAGTGCTCAGGAATTGGCTAAGAGTTGAGACTTGGCCTAATTCGGAGTCTTTTGTTTAAGTTAGCTCCTAGGATGGTTGTCTTTTGTCTAGTAAACCTTCGTCAAGGTTGTTGGTAGAAGAACTTGACTATGTTGGAAAAGCCGACCTAAAGCGTGTTGCTTTAAGGTCCTTTTCATGTTAGCTCCCAGGATGGTTATCTTCTGCCTAGTAAGCCTTCGACAAGACTCTTGGTAGAAGAGTTTGACCATGTTGGTAGAGCTAACCTAAAACGTGTTACTTTAGGGCCTTTTTTGCTCCTATGTCGTGGGCCAACCTAAGAGCTTTTAGTTGCCTCTATCGTCGGTTTGGGCCTAAGTGGAGTTAGTGCCTCTGGGCATTGTAGCCACCCTGGTTGTCTAAGGGTTTTACTTAGTTGAACCCAAGGCCTATAAATGCGGGGTGTGACTTCCTGTAGTCTTTATTCCCTCTTGCCCCCCAAGCTTTTGTTGGGTTAGGTGTTGCGAGAACAATTACTGTAGGCAGCCGACCTTGAACATTGATAGTTCTAGGTTCTTTTGATGCCTCGGGTGAGATCTCGAGGCCTTTTCTGCCTCAGGTGTGATCCCAAGGTCTTTTGCTGCCTCGGGTGTGATCCTGAGGTCATTTGGTGCCTCGAGTGTGATCCTGAGGTCTTTTCTGCCTTAGGTGTGATCTCGAGGTCTTTTGCTGCCTCGGGTGTGATCCCGAAGTCTTTTGCTGGTGCTCTTTGATATAGTCCGTGGAGCCTCATATTATGATCGAGCGAAAGTACCATTGTAGCTGGGCTCACCTGGACTGTTGGAGACAGGAGGTCGGGTCAAGATCACTGAGCTCCTGGCCGTTGTCAATTGGAGGCCATGTCGAGATTGCTGGATCCTGACTGCTGCGAACTAGAGGTCGGGTCGGGTCGGGGCTGCCAGACCTGGACAGTTGTGAAGGAAAATCAGGTTTAAAAATTATTTTTAAACGCACAGCGGAAATATTGAGTTACAAAAACTTTTGGTATCCCAGGATCTACTACTCGTCAATTCTATAGATGCGTACTAACCAGCGGGGACAAGAAATATACCTCAGGTCTTGAACCCAATTATGATTTTCTTCTTTCTTGGTGATGGAGCAGCCCCCACTAGGTTGTCTTCACCCTTATATCTCCTGTGGATGCTTCAGGGAGAGACTAGAGATGGTGGGATCTCTAATAGAGAGGAAGGAGAAGGTTTGGGACTCCAAAATAGTATCTGTAGCTTCTGGTTAATAAAACGACGAATGCCTTTTCCAAAACGCAGCTGCCCTATTTATAGATTCCCAGAATCGACCTAATGTTCGACCGATCGAAGTGTCATCGGTTCGATCGACTTCGATCGATCGAACCACGTTCAAGCGATCGAACCTGCCATGACTTTGATCGATCGAACAAACTTCGATCGATTGAACTTGCCTTGACAAGATCCTCATGTTCCTTTCTAAGTATCCTAGTGGAGCTAAGACTGGGACCTCCTAAGCTCTTTATTGTTGGCTCAGACCAGTAGTTAATTACCATGATCAAACTCTTGGATCAGCAAACTAACCAACAGGTAAGTTATCGTTTACTCCACTATAAAACGATAACTGAACTCCAATGCAAAAGAACGTATCCGAAGCGATAACTAGACTTATATGGTGTACTAATGTCCCTCTACCATCAGCATTCAAAATCATATTCAAGTAGTCAGATAACTGTTACTGTCAACCTGAATCATGATTACTTCTTGTATTCCTTTGAGTTCCATTCACCTCTCATGATTACCAAACATGTTGATAACTACTTATCAACAAGACTGCAGTTCTTAGTAATCAACTTGGTGACATTTTCAAGGGAATGCTTACTCTTTATCAGAGGGTAGATTCTATCTTGACAATATATGTTCACAACCCTATGAACATGACATACCCAAGATACCCAGGTGTTGATCTTCTATAGACCTCACTAATTGGTAAGTCAAAGCAGCCATATCCACAGTCTGTGTTCATAATCGTCTCAAGATTGAGAACACGTACCTTATACAAGTTATGAGTTCCTATTGACTGTTGACAGCGTTGAGTGTCAATAGGAAAGCTCAGGTCCTTCAATGCGCTATAAGTACTAGCATATTACCTAAGAGCTAAACGCTAGTGATTGAGATTCATCACTCCATCTAGTGATAGTTAATCATGCTATAGTGTAAACCTGATGAGATATCTAGTCTCATCATCCACTGTGACAAGTTCTAAAGTATCTAAGAATAGTAATTCATATCTCACTTGTATGTATCTCATACACACACGAATTGCCTACTATGATACTTAAGGATTAACAATCATCTCATGAAAGAAACATACATAATGAAATGTAAAGCTGATATCCATATATTAAATGCCAATGTCTAATACATAAAGTAATGGTTTGAGGGCACAAACCCAACAAACTCCCACTTGCACTCACAACCAAACAGGATTAAATCTGAGACCTAGACTATCTAGATGACGATCAAAGACCTTCTGTGGCAAGGCCTTTGTAAACGGATCCACAAGATTGTCAAAGGTGGCAATCTTGGTGACAGTCACATCTCCACGTTGAACAATATCTAGGATTAGATGATATTTTCGCTCTACGTGCTTTCCCTTTTCGTTGCTCCTGGCTCCTTGGACTGAGCCACTACCCCACTATTATCACAATAAAGCGTAATAGGTGATAGTGACGTTGGTACCACCTCGAGCTCCATAAGGAACTTCTTGAGCCAAATAGCTTCCTTTGTGGCTTCACAAGCAGCCACATACTCAGCTTCTGTAGATGAGTCTGCAATGCATTTCTGCTTAATGATCATCCAACTGACAGCACCACCTCCCAAGGTAAAGAGATGACCGGACGTCGACTTCCTCGAATCTTTATCTAACATAAAGTCCGAGTCAGTGTATCTCACTAGAATTAACTCACTACCACCGTACATAAGCATGTAATCTTTAGTCCTTCTCAAGTACTTAAGAATGTGCTTAACGGTTGTCCAGTGTTCTGGACCTGGATTCGATTATTACCTGTTAATCATGCCATTGGTAAAGCAGATATCTGGTCTAGTGCATAACATCGCATACATGAAACTTCCCACTACCGAAGCATAAGGAACTCCTGCCATGCGATTCCTCTCCTCATGTGTCATTGGACACTAGTCTTTGGAGAACGCTAAACCATGCCTAAAAGGTAACAAACCTTTCTTCAAATTATCCATTGAAAACCTAGTTAGCACCTTATCGATATAACCAGCTTGAGATAATCCCATTATTTTTCGCTTACGATCCCGAAAAAGCTTTATCCAAAAAATATAGCTCGCCTTTCCTAGATCCTTCATATCAAAAGTACTAGCTAGCCAAACCTTGACCATTGATAATGTTGCTGCATCATTCCCAATGAGTAGAATGTCATCAACGTAAAGCATAAGAAAAGCCACCACTTTCCCTTCACACTTCTTGTATACACAAGGTTCATCCAGATTCTGTATGAAACCAAACAATTTGACCGCTTGGTCAAAATGTATGTTCCAACTCATGGATGCCTGCTTAAGCCCATAAATGGACTTTTGTAACTTGCATACCAAGTTACCTTTTCGACCAGCTATGAACCCTTCTGGTTGCTGTATTTAGATATCCTCCTCAAGATTGCCATTCAAGAATGTAGTCTTGACGTCCATCTACTAGATCTCATAAGCTAGGCATGTAGCAATGGATAAGAGTATTCTGCTAGACTTGAGCATGGCTACCGGCGAGAAGGTTTCCTCATAGTCAATGCCCTCCCTCTGAGTGTAACATTTCGCTACAAGCCTAGCTTTAAAGGTCTCAACCTTTCCATCAGATCCTCTTTTCCTCTTGTAGACCCACTTGCAGCCAATGGGTTTAATATTGGCTGGAAGTTTTACAAGATCTCAGACCTGATTGGAATCCATGGATTCTAATTCAGCTTTCATAGCTTTAACCCAATGAGCTGAGTCAACATCAGTCATTATCTCTTCGTATGTGGTAGGATCAGATTCAGATTCTATGGAGACAGCTTCAAAAACTTCTCCTAAGAACATGTATCTATCAGGCTGGCTGATAATCCTCCCACTACGATGAGTTACCGGTGCAAAAATGGGTGAAGAAGTGGTATTTTCTTTATTTACATCGTTATCAACTGTGGGTAGGACTGAGGGCTCTCCTTCTATCTCTTTTAGATCTATCCTTCCTTTAGGTTTATGGTTCATGATATAATCATCCTCTAAGAAAACAACATTCATACTAATAAACACTTTATGTTCTCTTGGATCATAAAAATACCATCCATAATTACCATTTGGATACCCTACGAAGTAACATACTTCCGATCTAGAATCCAACTTGCTCATCTTTCCTTTCAGCACATGTGCCGAACACCCCCATATCCGGAGATGTTGCAAAGAAGGCTTGCGCCCAATCCACATCTCCCGTGGTGTCCTGGGAATAGATTTGCTTGGTACTAGATTTAGTATGTATGCAACGGTTTCCAAAGAATAATCCCAAAGAAATAATGATAACTCCGAATAACTCATCATCAACCTAGTCATGTCTAAAAGAGTCCGATTCCTTCTCTCTGCTACACCGTTTTGCTGAGGTGTACCAGGTGCAGTCAACTGTTATAGAATCCCATTCTGTATGAGGTGATCAATAAACTCATTAGAGAGGTACTCGCCACCTCGATCAGATCGCATGGCCTTGATATGTGTGCCCAATTGCTTCTCCACTTCAGCCATAAACTCTTTGAACTTTTCAAAGGCTTCAGACTTGTGCTGCATTAGTTACACATATTCATACCTAGAGTGATCATTAGTAAATGTTATGAAATATTCATAACCACCCCGTGCTCTAATATTTATTAGTCCACACACATCAGTATGAACTAATTCCAACAATGCGTTGGTCCTATTGCCCGTTGCGGGAAAGGGCATTTTGGTCATCTTACCCTCTAAACAAGACTCGTAGACTTACATTGGTTCGAGAACCAAATCGCCTAAGACCCCTTCTTTGACTAGTCTGCCAATCCTATTTAGATTGATATGCCTAAGCCTCATATGCCAAAGCCAGGTTGGATTAGTGGAAGGTTCTTTTCTTTTAGATGGTACAGTTACCATTGAGTTATTAAGTTCCATACAGGATTCTTTAGAAATATTAGGAGTAATCACATACAAGCCATTAGTTTTAACACCAGAACATATAAAAGAACTATTTCTTTTAATAACAACTTCTGTTCCAAAAAGAAAAGAATAACCATTATTCGATAAATTTGAAACTGAAATTAAATTACGTCTCATTGAAGGGACGTAAAGTACATATGATAAAATCAAAACCTTATTGTCTAGAAATTCTAAAACTACGACTCCTATAGCAACCGCAGATACGGTTGCGCTAGAACCTAGAGTTAGTACAATCTCCCCATCAATGCACCTCCTGGTTGATCTGAACCCCTGCAATGAATTACAGATATGGTTTGTCGCACCAGAATCAATGTACCAAGTGTTTGAAGTATCCATTATAAAACTTACTTCAGTCACATGTGATTCAATCGTACCTTGAACTCTTGTAGCTAAGAATTCTGGACGGCTCCTCTTCCAGTGGCCCTTGTCGCAGCATTGGAAACACTTTCCTTTGCCTTGGCCACCCACCTTCCCTTTACCCTTACCTTTTCCCTTGGATTTTGTAATCTTAGGAACCGGTCCAACACTTGGACCACCAGTGCCAGCCTTCTTCCTTCCTTTTTTACCTTCGGGGTAGATCGAGAAGAAGAAGAGCTTTTCTCAACATTCAGAACGTTGCCCCCAGGTTTGATCACCCCTTCCGCTGCCAGTAAAGAACTCATTAATTCGCTCATTGAAAAATCTATTTTATTCATGTTGTAATTCAGTTTAGATTGAGAGAATGACGGCGACAGCTTATTGAGTATCATATCAACTTAGGTCTGTGCGTCAATGTTGGCACCTAGGGTCTCCAGCTCGTTCAAATAACCAATCATTTTCAAAACATGTTCTTTGACTGGAGTCCCTTCCGACATCTTAGCACTCATTATCTTCTACATAGCTACCTATCTGGCAGGCCTGCCATGCTCCCCAAACATCTTTTTCAGGGATTCGATAATGTCACTAGCAGAATTATTTGACTGGAATTGGTGTTGCAACACACTAGCCATTGAGGCCAGAATGTAGCAATGAGCCATTCCATTCGACTTCTTTCATTTGTCGAACTCGCATCTGGCAGCTGCCGAATCATTTGTCGCGGGTTCTTCGGGGGATGGGGTGGTGAGGACATATATGTGATCCTCCATAGTTAATACGATGTCAAGGTTTCGTTTCCATTCTATGTAGTTATTTCCAGTTAACTTTTTTTGAGTGAGTATGGTGGCAAGAGGACTAAATGTAGATCCAGACATTATGATTTACTATAAAATCAAAAGATAAAATAAATATGGAAATCAGATTTTGAAAGTTTGAAATAAAAGAGTCCTTAAAACTCTTATTTTTGAAACAAAGTCGCCGGAATATCGAAACGAAAGATTAAAGCCTCCATGTGGTAGTCAATATTCGATCTTTCGATTACTCATGACTTCTCGGCTATGCAACTCTTGCAAAACAAGTTATGACTCCCGAACCTATTTGATCTCTAAGTTTTTGAATAGTGCCCCGTGTGAGATCCTTTATCCATAGTTTAGCTAGTGTATACCATTAACTAGGATCCAATCACAGCCGCCTCAAGTAGCGCCTCCGTGTAGTGGTCACCCTCTAACACGTCTGATTGATCCTATCCATAGTAAGTTCACGTCTGGTAACCAATGAGTAGTGTACCATCCGTATGGAATGATCACCCCTGGCGAGGTGACACAGAATGCACTACTCATCTTACAATGAACCGTTAATGGAAGGTCGTGGGTGTTATAATAAGACCCTCTCCCACTAGATTTAGTCAATAAGAATTTTGCCTTTTAGGAAAAATTGTTTCTACACATTACCCATAAACATCCAATGTTTACTAATGCATTAAAAATGGTTTTTGAATTTTATTTTAGAAAACATGTTTTACGTGCATGCAAGTAGTAACAATATAATTAAATGCCAATCACAACCAAGCACATAAAATAAAAAAAACTAAAATTGAAACAAAGGCATTCATATGCCTCTATCTCCCATAGCTCTATCTCTATAGAAGCTCCTTTTTGGTTTGATCGCCTCCAGCTCCATCTTCACAAACAAAGGCTTGCTCCTCCATCTTCATGGGTTCTCTAATTCTATTACATTGATCCTATGCATCTTTCAAAGCTTGCGATTTATCTAGAAAAGGAAATAGCAACAATAAAATAAAAAAGGCTAGGGAATTCGGTGCGACTTTCCTTTGCATAGGATTGAAGTCACAGCGCCCTTTAGACATGCCTTAAACCAAACCAAAATAAATACAATCATCCACCAATCTTAATATTCAAAAATTAGAATTTAAAAGACTTGGTGCCATGGGAGATATCGGACTAATCTTGCTGCAAGAAGGTTAGTCGTACACACATCCACGCATATATAATATATATATATACTACTATTGGAACCCTAATTGATTCACATAGTATCTAAACTCTTTATATACTGATTTAGAACATAAAACAACATCTCAATTCTCTGTCACACTTCAATCGATCGATAAGGGTTCGATCGATCGAACCTTCGATCGATTGAACATTGTTCAATCGCTTGAACTTTTCAGCTTCACAGAGTGATTTCAAAATAATTTAAAATTAAAATATACATATTTTAAAAGCTTTCAAACTGTGAATAGAACACCTGGATAGAGAAGCATTCTCGATCGATCAAACACCATTCGATCGATCGAACAGAACCAACGTTCGATCGATCGAATCTAGTTTGATTGCTTGAGAACAGACGAGCTTCGATCGATCGAGACTACTTCGATCTACCGAACTCACCTTGTATCTAATGCAATCACATGCTTGTATTCTGCTGCGATAACACTGCAGAAACAGATCATTGACGATGCAATTTTTTAAAATAGTCCTAAAATTAAAATGCAAATCAATACTAGTGTTCCAAAACGCACCTATAGATCCAAACAAGCGTGGATCTGATACCAAATGAAGGAAAAACATGTTCAAAATTTATTTTTAAATGCGCAGCGGAAATATTCAGTTACAAAAACTTTTGGTATCCCAGGATCTACTACTCGTCATTTCTACAGATGCGTACTAATCAGCCGGGACAAGAAATATACCTCAGGTCTTGAACCTAATTCTGATTTTCTTCTTCCTTGGTGATGCAGCAGCCTCCACTAGGTTATCTTCACCCTTATGTCTCCTGCAAACGCTTCCAAAATAGTATCTGCAGCTTCTGGTTAATAAAAATGACTAACACCTTTTCCAAAATGCAGCTACCCTATTTATAGATTCCCTGAACTGACCTAACGTTTGACCGATCGAATTGTCATCGATCGATCAAACTTTCGATTGATCGAACCACGTTCAAGCGATCGAACCTGTCATGACTTCAATCGATCGAAGATCGATCAAACCAACTTTGATCGATCGAACCTGCCTTGACAAGATCCTCATGTGCCTTTCTAAGTATCCTAGCAAAGCTAAGAGTGGGACCTCCTAGGCTCTTTATTGTTGGCTCAGACCAGTAGTTAATTACCATGATCAAACTCTTTGATCAGCAAACTAACCAACAGGTCAGTTATCGTTTACTCTACTACAAAATGATAACTGAACTCCAACGCAAAAGAACATATCCAAAGCGATAACTAGACTTATATGGTGTACTAATGTCCCTCTACTGTCAGCATTCATAATCATATTCATGTAGTCGGATAACTATTACTGTAAACCTGAATCATGATTACTTCTTGTATTCCTTGAGTCCCATTCACCTCTCATGATTACGAAATATGTTGAAAACTACTTATCAACAAGACTGTAGTTCTCAGTAATCAATTTGGTGACATTCTCAAGGGAATGCTTACTCTTTATCAGAGGGTAGATTCTATCTTGATAATATATGTTCACAACCCTATGAACATGACATACCTAAGATACTCAAGTGTTGATCTTCTATAGACCTCACTGATTAGTAAGTCAAAGCAGCCATATCTACAGTCTGTGTTCATAATCGTCTCAAGATTGAGAACACGTACCTTATACAAGTTCTGAGTTCCTATTGACTGTTGACAGCGTTGAGTGTCAATAGGAAAGCTTAGGTTTGTCAATACACTATAAGCACTGGCATATTAACTAAGAGCTAAACTCTAGTGATTGAGATTCATCACTCCATCCAATGGTAGTTAATCATGCTACAGTATAAACCTGATGAGATATCCAGTCTCATCATCCACTATGACAAGTTCTAAAGTATCAAAGAATAGTAATTCGTATCTCACTTATATGTATCTCATACATACATGAATTACCTACTATGATACTTAAGGATTAACCATCATCTCATGAAAGAAACACACACAATGAAATGTAAAGCTGATATCCATTTATTAAATGCAAATGTCTAATACATAAAGTAATGGTTTGAGGGCACAAATCCAACACGTTGGACACTGAAGGAACTGCCAGAACCACTGGGCTTCTCGAGCTGATCTCGCTTCTACTTACTTCTTGAAGGTTTGTCGCTTACATGTTGGAAAAAGTGGTTTAAAGTTAGAGTTTAAACGCGCAGCGGAAATAGGTTAAGTTATAAAACTTTTGGTATTCCAGGATCTACTACTCGTCAATTCCATAGATGCGTACAAGGGGGTGCAAGAATTATACCTTAGTGTCTTGAACCCAATTCTGAAACTTTAACTTCCAGCAGCCTCCACTAGATGATCTTCACCCTTATGACTCCTGCGGATGCCTGCCGGAAAGACTAGGGTTGGTGGAAACCCTAATGGAGAGGATAAAGAAGGTTTTGGAACTCCAAAATAGTTTCTGCAGCTTCTGCGTTCAAAACGACGAACAACCTTTCCAGAACGCAGCTGCCCTATTTATAGATTCCCAGAACCGACCTAGATTTCGAGCGATCGAAGTGGCTTCGATCGATCGAACATTCGATCGATCGAACCATCTTTGATCGATCGAACCTGTAGACTTCAATCGATCGAACTATCTTCGATCGATCGAACCTGTCTAGACATCATCCTCATTTGCCTTTCCAAGCATCCTAGCGGAGCTAAGAGTGGGACCTCCTAGGCTCTTTATTACTGGCTCAGACCAGTTTGTTAATTACGATGACCAAACTCTTTGATCAGCAAACTAACTAACTGGTCAGTTAACGTTTACTCCACTATAAAACGATAACTGAACTCCAACGCAAAAGAACATATCCGAAGCGATAACTAGACTTGTATGTTGTACTAATGTCCCTCTACCTTTAGCATTCGTAATCATATTCAGGTAGTCGGATAACTGTTACTGTCAACCTGAATCATGATTACTTCTTGTATTCCTTGAGTCCTATTCACCTCTCATGATTACCAAACATGTTAATAACTCTTATCAACAAGACTGCAGTACTCAGTAATCGACTTGGTGACATTCTCAAGGGAATGCTTACTCTGAATCAGAGGGTAGATTCTATCTTGACAATATATGTTCACAACCCTATGAACATGACATACCCAAGATACCCAGGTGTTAATCTTCTATAGACCTCACTGATTGGTAAGTCAAAGCAGTCATATCCACAGTCTGTGTTCATAATCGTCTCAAGATTGAGAACACATACCTTATACAAGTTATGAGTTCCTATTGACTGTTGACAGCATTGAGCGTCAATAGGAAACTCAGGTCCGTCAATGCACTATAAGCACTAGCATATTAACCAAGAGTCACACTCTAGTGATTGAGATTTATCACTCCATCCAATGGTAGTTAATGATGCTACAGTGTATACCTGATGAGATATCCAGTCTCATCATCCACTGTGACAAGCTTTAAGTATCAAAGAATAGTAATTCGTATCTCATTGTATGTATCTCATACACACACGAAATACTTACTATGATACTTATGGATTAAACAATCATCTCATGAAAGAAACATACATAATGAAATGTAAAGCTGATATCCATATATTAAAAAGTCAATGTCTAATACATAAAGTAATGGTTTGAGGGCACAAACCCAACAAACTCCCACTTGCACTCATAACCATTCAGAACTACATCTAAGACCTAGACTATCTAGATGACGATCAAAGACCTTCTGTGGCAAGGCCTTTGTAAACGGATCAGCAAGATTGTCAGATGTGGCAATCTTGGTGATAGTCACATCTCCACGTTGAACTATATCTCGGATTAGGTGATATTTCCGCTCTACGTGCTTTCCCTTCCCGTGGTTCCTTGGCTCCTTGGACTGAGCCACTGCCCCACTATTATCGCAGTATAGTGTAATAGGTGACAGCGACGCTGGTACCACCTCGAGTTCCATAAGGAACTTTTTGAGCCAAACAGCTTCCTTTGCGGCTTCACAAGCAGCCACATACTCAGCTTCTGTAGTTGAGTCTGCAATGCATTTCTGCTTAATGCTCCTCCAACTGACAGCACCACCTCCCAAGGTAAAGAGATGACCGGATGTCGACTTTCTCGAATCTTTATCTGACATAAAGTCCGAGTCAGTGTATCCTACTGGAATTAACTCACTACCACCGTACATAAGCATGTAATCTTTAGTCCTTCTCAAGTACTTAAGAATGTGCTTAACGGCTGTCCAGTGCTCTGGACCTGGATTCGACTAATACCTGCTAACCATGCCAACAGCAAAACAGATATCTGGTCTAGTGCATAACATCGCATACATGAGACTTCCTACTGCCGAAGCATAGGGAATTCCTGTCATGCGATTCCTCTCCTCCTGTGTCTTTGGACACTGGTCCTTAGAGAACGCTAAACCATGCCTGAAAGGTAACAAACCTTTCTTCGAATTATCCATTGAAAACCTAGTTAGTACTTTATCGATATAACCAGCTTGAGATAATCCCATTATCTTTCGCTTGCGATCCCGAAAGAGCTTTATCCCAAGAATATAGCTCGCCTCTCCTAGATCCTTCATATCGAAAGTACTAGCTAGCCAAACCTTGACCGTTGACAGCGCCGCTACATCATTTCCAATGAGTAGAATGTCGTCAACGTAAAGCACAAGAAAAGCCACCACTTTTCCTTCACATTTCTTGTATACACAAGGTTCATCCAGATTCTGTATGAAACCAAACGACTTGACTGCTTGGTCAAATCGGATGTTCCAACTTCTGGATGCCTGCTTAAGCCCATAAATGGACTTTTGCAACTTGCATACCAAGTTACCTTTCTGACCAGCTATGAACCCTTCTGGTTGATGCATATAGATGTCCTCCTCAAGATTGCCATTCAAGAATGCAGTCTTGACGTCCATCTGCCAGATCTCAAAATCTAGGCATGCAGCAATAGATAAGAGTATTCTGATGGACTTGAGCATGGCTACCGGCGAGAAGGTTTCCTCATAATCAATGCCCTCCCTCTGAGTATAACCTTTCGCTACAAGCCTAGCCTTAAAGGTCTCAACCTTTCCATCAGATCCTCTTTTCCTCTTGTAGACCCACTTGCAGCCAATGGGTTTAATATTGGCTGGAAGCTCTACAAGATCCCAGACCTGATTAGAATCCATAGATTCCAATTCAGCCTTCATAGCTTTAATCCAATGAGCCGAGTCTACATCAGCCATTGCCTCTTCGTATGTGGCAGGATCAGATTCAGATTCTATGGAGACAGCTTCAAAAACTTCTCCTAAGAACATGTATCTATCAGGCTGGCTGATAATCCTCCCACTACGACGAGGTACCGGTGCAGAAATGGGTGAAGAAGTGGTATTTTCTTGATCTATATCGTTATCAACTACGGGTTGGACTGAGGGCTCTCCTTCTATCTCTCTAAGATCTATCCTTCCCTTAGGTTTATGGTTCATGATATAGTCATCCTCCAAGAAAACAGCATTCGTACTAACAAACACTTTCTGCTCTCTTGGATCATAAAAATACCATCCATAAGTACCCTTTGGATACCCTATGAAGTAACATACTTCCGATCTAGAATCCAATTTGCTCATCTTTCCTTTCAGCACATGTGCCGGACACCCCCATATCCGGAGATGTTGCAAAGAAGGCTTGCGCCCAATCCACATCTCTCGTGGTGTCCTTGGAACAGATTTTCTTGGTACTAGATTTAGTATGTAAGCAGCGGTTTCCAAAGCATAACCCCAAAGGAATAATGGCAACTCAGAATAACTCATCATCGACCTATTCATGTCTAAAAGAGTCCGATTCCTTCTCTCCGCTACACCATTTTGCTGAGGCGTACCAGGTGCAGTCAACTGTGACAGAATCCCATTCTGTACGAGGTGATCAATAAACTCATTAGAGAGGTACTCGCCACCTCGATCAGATCGAATGGTCTTGATATGTGTGCCCAATTGCTTCTCCACTTCAGCCCTAAACTCTTTGAACTTTTCAAAAGCTTCAGACTTGTGCTGCATTAGGTACACATATCCATACCTGGAGTGGTCATCGGTAAATGTTATGAAATACTCATAACCACCCCTTGCTCTAATATTTATTGGTCCACACACATCAGTATGAACTAATTCCAACAATGCATTGGTTCTATTGCCCTTTGCAGGAAAGGGCCTTTTGGTCATCTTACCCTCTAAACAAGACTCGCAGACTTTCATTGGTTCTAGAACCAAATCGCCTAAGATCCCTTCTTTGACTAGTCTGCCAATCCTATTTAGATTGATATGCCCAAGCCTCATATGCCAAAGCCTTGTTGGATTAGTGGAAGGTTTCTTTCTTTTAGATGGTACATTAACCACTGAGTTATTAAGTTCCATGCAAGAATCTTTAGAAATATTGGGAGTAATCACATACAAACCATTTGATTTAACACCAGAACATATAAAAGAACTATTTCTTTTAATCACAACTTCAGTTCCAAAATGAAAAGAATAACCATTATTCGATAAATTAGAAACTGAAATTAAATTACGTCTCATTGAAGGGACGTAAAGTACATCTGATAAAATCAAAATTTTATTGTCTAGAAATTCTAAAACTACGACTCCTATAGCAACCGCAGAAACAGTTGCGCTAGAACCTAGAGTAAGTACGATTTCCCCATCACTGCACCTCCTGGTTGATCTGAACCCCTGCAATGAATTACAGATATGGTTAGTCGCACCAGAATCAATGCACCAAGTGTTTGAAGTATCCGTTATAAAACTTACTTCAATCACATGTGATTCAATCATACCTTGAACTCTTGTAGCTAAGAATTCTGGACAGTTCCTCTTCCAGTGGCCTTTCTCACCGCATTGGAAACACTTTCCTTTGCCTTGGCCACCCACCTTCCCCTTGCCTTTACCTTTTCCCTTAGATTTTGCAATCTTAGGGACCGGTCCAACACTTGAACCACCAGTGCCAGCCTTCTTCTTCCCTTTCTTTCCTTTCGGTACAGATCGGGAAGAGGAAGCGCTTTTCTCAACGTTCAAAACGTTGACCCCAGGTTTGATCACCCCTTCCGCTGCCAAAAGAGAACTCATCAATTCGCTCATTGAAAAATTCATTTGATTCATATTATAGTTAAGTTTAAATTGAGCGAATGAAGGCGACAGGGAATTGAGGATCATATCAACTTGGGTCTGTGCATCGATGTTGGCACCTAGGGTCTCCAGCTCGTTTAAATAACCAATCATTTTTAAAACATGTTCCTTGACTGGAGTCCCTTCCGACATCTTTGCACTCATTATCTTCTGCATAGCTACCTGTCTGGCAGGCCTGCCATGCTCCCCAAACATCTTTTTCAGGGATGTGATAATGTCACTGGCAGAATCATTCGATTGGAATTGATGTTGCAACACACCAGCCATTGAGGCCAGAATATAGCAACGAGCCATTCCATTCGACTTCTTCCATTTGTCGAACTCGCGTCTGGCAGCTGCCGAAGCATTTGCCGCGGGTTCTTCGGGGCATGGGGTGGTGAGGACATATATGTGATCCTCCGCAGTTAATACGATGTCAAGGTTTCGTTTCCATTCAGTGTAGTTGTTTCCAGTTAACTTGTTTTGAGTGAGTATGGTGGCAAGTGGACTAAATGTAGATCCAGACATTATGATTACTGAAAATCAAACAAACAAAATAAATATGGATATCAGAATTTGACAGTTTGAAATAAAAGAATCCTTTTAAAACTCTTATTTTAAAACAAAGTCGCCGGAATATTGAAACGAAAGAATAAAGCCTCCGTGTGGTGGTCAATGTTCAATCTTTCGATTAATCATGACTTGTCCGCTATGCAACTCTTGCAAAACAAGTTATGACTCCCGAACCTTTTCGATCTCTAAGTTTCTGAATAATGCCCCGTGTGGGATCCCTTATCCATAGCTTAGCTAGTGTGTACCATCAACTAGGATCCAATCACAACCGTCTCAAGTAGCGCCTCCGTGTGGTGGTCACCCTCTAACACGTCTGATTGATCCTATCCATAGGAAGTTCACATCTAGTAACCAATGAGCAGTGTACCCTCCGTATGGAATGATCACCCCTGGCGAGGTGACACAGAATACACTACTCATCTTACAATGAACCGTTAATGGAAGATCGTGGGTGTTATTTGATAAGACCCTCTCCCACTAGATTTAGTAAATTAAGGATTTTGCTTTTGAAAAATGTTTCCACACACTACCCATAAACATCCAATGTTTACTAATGTGTTGAAAACGGTTTTTGAATTTTATTTTAGTAAACTTGTTTTAAGTGCATGCAACAATGTATTATACGCCAATCACAAAACAAGCACATAAAACAAAAAACTAAAATGAAATATAGACATTCAAACAATGCCTCTATCTCCCATGGCTCTATTTCCATAGAACCACCTTCTTGGTTTGGTCGCCTCCGGCTCCATCTTTATGGACAACGGCTCCTTGCTCCATCTTCATGGAATTTCTAATTCTATTACATTGGACCTATGCTTCTTTTGAAGCTTACAATTTATTTAGAAAAAGGAAATAGCAAAAGAGAAATAAAAGGCTAGGGAAACCGGTGCGACTTTCCTTTTCGTAGGATTGAAGCCGCAGCGCCCTTTACATACGCCTTAAAACCAAACCATTAATAAATTACAACATGCACCAATTTCAAACAATTTAAATATAAATATTTAAACGACTTGGTGCCATGGGAGATAGCGACTAATTTTGCTGCAAAAGGGTTAGTCGTACACGCATCCACACATACATAACAAATATATGTAACTATTGGAACACTTAATTGATTCACACAGTATATAAACACTTTACATACTGAATTAGAACTTAAAACAGCATCTTACTTCTCTGTCACAGTTCGATCGATCGAAGACCGTTCGATCGCTCGAACCTTCGATCGATTGAACACTGTTCAATCGCTTGAACATTCTGTTTCACAGAATGATTTAAAAATTTTACAGAAATAATTTAAGATTAAAGTATAATTTAAAAAACCTTTACAACTGTGAACAGAACACCTGGACAGAGAATCTGTCTCGATCGATCTAACACTATTCGATCGATCGAACACCAAAAGGCTTCGATCGATCGAAACTAGTTCGATCGATTGAGAACAGAATGTTCGATCGATCGAAACAAGTTCGATCGATCGAACCCACCTTGCATCCTATGCAATCACAGTTTTGTATTCTGCTGCGATAACACTGCAGAAACAGATCTGTGACGATGCAGTTTCGAAAACAGTTCTAAAATCAACATGCAAATCAAAACTAGAGTTCCAAAAATGCATCTATAGATCAAACGAGCGTGGCTCTGATACCAATTGTTGGAAAAAAGTGGTTTAAAGTTAGAGTTTAAACGCGCAGCGGAAATAGGTTAAGTTATAAAACTTTTGGTATTCCAGGATCTACTACTCGTCAATTCCATAGATGCGTACAAGGGGGTGCAAGAATTATACCTTAGTGTCTTGAACCCAATTCTGAAACTTTAACTTCCAGCAGCCTCCACTAGATGATCTTCACCCTTATGACTCCTGCGGATGCCTGCCGGAAAGACTAGGGTTGGTGGAAACCCTAATGGAGAGGATAGAGAAGGTTTTGGAACTCCAAAATAGTTTCTGCAGCTTCTGACGTTCAAAATGACGAATAACCTTTCCAGAACGCAGCTGCCCTATTTATAGATTCCCAGAACTGACCTAGATTTCGAGCGATCGAAGTGGCTTCGATCGATCGAACATTCGATCGATCGAACCATCTTCGATCGATCAAACCTGTAGACTTCAATCGATCGAACTATCTTCGATCGATCGAACCTGTCTAGACATCATCCTCATTTGCCTTTCCAAGCATCCTAGCGGAGATAAGAGTGGGACCTCCTAGGCTCTTTATTGCTGGCTCAGACCAGTTTGTTAATTACCATGACCAAACTCTTTGATCAGCAAACTAACTAACTGGTCAGTTAACGTTTACTCCACTATAAAACGATAACTGAACTCCAACGCAAAAGAACATATCCGAAGCGATAACTAGACTTGTATGTTGTACTAATGTCCCTCTACCTTTAGCATTCGTAATCATATTCAGGTAGTCGGATAACTGTTACTGTCAACCTGAATCATGATTACTTCTTGTATTCCTTGAGTCCCATTCACCTCTCATGATTACCAAACATGTTAATAACTCTTATCAACAAGACTGCAGTACTCAGTAATCGACTTGGTGACATTCTCAAGGGAATGCTTACTCTGAATCAGAGGGTAGATTCTATCTTGACAATATATGTTCACAACCCTATGAACATGACATACCCAAGATACCCAGGTGTTGATCTTCTATAGACCTCACTGATTGGTAAGTCAAAGCAGTCATATCCACAGTCTGTGTTCATAATCGTCTCAAGATTGAGAACACATACCTTATACAAGTTATGAGTTCCTATTGACTGTTGACAGCATTGAGCGTCAATAGGAAACTTAGGTCCGTCAATGCACTATAAGCACTAGCATATTAACCAAGAGTCACACTCTAGTGATTGAGATTTATCACTCCATCCAATGGTAGTTAATGATGCTACAGTGTATACCTGATGAGATATCCAGTCTCATCATCCACTGTGACAAGCTTTAAGTATCAAAGAATAGTAATTCGTATCTCATTGTATGTATCTCATACACACACGAAATACTTACTATGATACTTATGGATTAAACAATCATCTCATGAAAGAAACATACATAATGAAATGTAAAGCTGATATCCATATATTAAAAAGTCAATGTCTAATACATAAAGTAATGGTTTGAGGGCACAAACCCAACATTACATGCCTGGGGTCTTTGGCCTTTAGAAATTCTTTAGTGTCAACATATTTTTCGACCATCTTTGCGAGTTCTACCAAGGTCTCCGGTCGTTTTATGTGAAACGATGTGGCTCATTTGGTGTGTTGAACTCCCAAGAAGAAGGCTATAATAGCGACTATCTCATTCAGGTTGTGGACTTGAAACTTCCATTCCTTGAACCGATTAACATAATCCTTCAATGACTCTCCCTTCTACTGCATGACAATGAGTAGCTGGGTGTCAGGTTGCGGCCGGTTGGGCATGCCTATGAACTGGCTGATAAAATGTTTGTTGAGCTCCTTAAAATCTTTGACCGATCGAATTTTAGGGAATGGGACCATTGCACGACCGGGCCTTTCAAAGTGCTTGAGAAGGCCAGGCAGTATAGTTAATCGGCGTTGTGGGCCTGGGCTATCTGTGCCTTATAGGTCCGAACGTGATCGATTAAGTTTCCCTAGCCGTTATAACAATCAAGATGAGGTTGTTTTAATTTATGTGGGATGGAAAACCTCATGATCTGGCTGGAGAAAGGTGACTCGATCTCGGTGTTAACATAATCTTGAGTAAGGTTCTGGCCCAGCTCCTTCGCCATTCCATCGATTTGTTTCTCCAAATCCTTGATACAGGCCACCATACTTCCCGACCGGTATTCGGGACATAGGTGGGTCAGTGGATGAGCCTTTCTTCTCATGGTGTACTGTCCTCTAGGACAAGGCTTGGCTATGACAACAATTTTTTGTGTTCCTAATATCATCTTAGCGCCTGGCTGGGTGATCATGGGTCAATTCCCGGGTCCTGCATTCTCGCCTCCTCCTTCTGGCAGCACGTCTATCATTGATGATGTCTCTGGCATCCTCAACATGGGTCGTGTTGGTTTGGGCACATTGTTGGGTCCATGTCAGTTCCTGACTATGCTCATCGTTCTCGAGTAGTGACCTGACCTGTGAAGGGTTATTCTGTTGGGCCAACAGGGCTTCGATCTACTGCTAGGTTTGACGCTGGCCCTCCAGGAGCTGTGCAAGGGTCGCAGTGATCTACTCCGGTGTTAGGACTTCCGCAGCTGGCACTGAGGCTAGTTGAACGTCCTGATGAGCCTTCTTCGGGGGCATGACTGTCAGATAAGAAATTTGTGTTTTGAAAAATCTGTTGCTTCCCACAGACAATGCCAAGCTGATGATGCATTTTTTGGGCAAGAATAATTTAATCAGATCAAGAAGAGAGAAGCAGTGAGAGACTCAATTTGTATGTGGTTCGGCCTTATTATTGAAAGAACCTATGTCCACGTTTGTGTCTGAGCATGTTCACTATACTATTAAAAAATCGGTGAGTTTTGGTGAACCAACAATAGTTTGGAGCTAGAAAAGGTTGGATATGCACGATTATGATTGCTATAAAGGTGCTATACAAAATAAAAGTGCTCTCCCCTTTGGAAGAGGTGAGTGGCCTCTTTTATAGATGTAAGAGACCCACTCGTATAAGGAAGCTAATCAGATTAGGTAATACAATCCAATTAGGATGTGATTGACACAAATCAAGTGAGTTTCATAATTGTATTAGGAAACTTTCCACATATTCCATAAGTCTTATAACTTGAGTAGGAATCTAGCTAGAATGTTCTGGACCATGCCTTGGGGCCTGGATGAGCTATCCCTGTGACATATCGTGCCTGTGCGGTTTTCCTGACCACCTCGTGCATATACTGCTCGAGAAGGCTTAAGTAATCCAGACCGCTCGGGATGGTACTTATCCAAGCAGTAGTTCGTGACCTGGTCGGGGTAGGGACTGGTCACTGAGTTCATAGAGTAGAGCCAATTACGGGCGTATAAGAAAACAACACCTCATTTTTCACATTCGTCTTCAACAGCATTAAAATCCCCAATGAAGCACCACGAAATATCTGTTTTGTTTTTAATTCTATAAGGTCTTCCTAAAAACTTCTACTCTTGTTATCCAAACTTAAGGCATAAATATTACAAACGATACATTCCATATTACACTCCACAAATATTCCTTTTAGAACAATAAATCAAGAGCCTTTAATGACCTCTTATAAATTAAAGAAATCATTATTCCAAAGACATAAAAGACGTTTAGAGGCCCCCACAAAACCAACCCCTTCGATACGATCAAAATGTCTTCCACTTAGCTGTCTCAATAGAGCGCCCTTTACTAACTCCAATTTAGATTTCTAAATACATAGCATCCTAGTTTGGAATCCAAGACCATTCATTTTTACAACCATTTTTCCTTTCTCCCCAAACCTTCAACATTCTACTTTCAGATTGTTTCCAAAAGCCCACTGGCTCTTGATAACCAATCTGAGCTAGAAAACCCTGAAAGAACGTCCTCTGATTCCACGGAAGATATCAGCAACAGAGGTAACAGAGTTAGCTAGGTCATGGGAGAGGATAATTCAGGGTAGAAAGAAAAAACGAATATCCAGACTCAAATCATTGAGCCAAATTTTGTTATGTTGTGGAGGAGGGAAACTTATTAAACAAAGTACTTGCGTAATATCCAATCATAGGGTCAAATCTAAATCAAAACCTAAATCCAAAACCATTTCTAGAAAGAAACCTACTCTCATCATAGATAGTAGAGATCAATTGGATTTTGGAATTAGAGCAACGACGGGTTCTATCCCAGATGATGGCATTGATAAGAGAAACAAAGTCATCAGCAAGGAAGCCAGACAGCTTGGAAATTGGGTAAAACACTAAGTATGACATTCGATGGGAATAGGAACGAAGCTTTAAACATTTTCAATGGGCTTGAGAAGTAATATTGGGATGATTTTGAGCGATGAATGAACAAATAGCTTGTGCTCTGATGGAGATCTGAGGTTCAATTTATTGCCAGTTGATCATCTGGAACATTCATGGGTTAGGAAGAAGGTAGAAGAGAAGAGTAGTTAAACTTGCTTTCCGTTCACAAAA
The DNA here is from genome assembly GCA_033977485.1 of Hydrangea macrophylla. NCBI lineage: Eukaryota > Viridiplantae > Streptophyta > Magnoliopsida > Cornales > Hydrangeaceae > Hydrangea > Hydrangea macrophylla. Next base: position 82,479,371 of record CM066991.1, on the reverse strand, counting down.
ACTTGATATGTTGTTCATTTAGGAATCAAAATCGTCTAGCGTGAATGATAGATTCATCGAATAACTGGTAGGGCCTAGGGACCTCAACTACAAAAGTGTGGATACGGTAGGAACGGTAGGGGGACTTATTACCATTTGGTATGAAAACTTCTTTAAGGTTTCGGATGTTCATATCTTTCCCAGATTATCATCCTCCTTGGTTCAATCCTATCTCTTAGTTTAACTGCGCAATTTGTAATGTATATGCTCCGAATGAAGAAGGAGCTAGAAAATAAATTTGGGGCAAAATTGAGAGTTTGATCTACACCTTGAATAGACTTTGGAATATTGGGGGAGATCTCAACAATGTTGTGAAGCCTCATGAGAGAAGTGGTACAGGTTTTAATCGTAGAGGATGTATACACTTTAATCAGTTCCTTTCTGAAGCAGGTCTTGTGGACATCAGGCTCTCAGGTAGATCCTTTACCTGGAGCAACAATAGGGTGGTTGCCTCATAATCTAGACTGGACAGGTTCCTAATCTCTCCATTGCTTGCTCAGCATTTTTCTAATCTCTCTCAATGGTGCCTACTACGTAGCCTGTCTGACCACAATCCAGTTATTCTTGCTGATTCTTACAGCAATTGGGGACCCATTCCCTTTAGGTTCTATAACTTCTGGTTGCATGACAATTCTATTAGCATTGCCATTGATAATTCACTATTGTCCCCTTATGGGAGAAGGAATGCTAGGGGCTCCATCAAGCAGAAAATTCTTTCCTCTAAGGATGCCATCTTATCCCAGATTAAAAACTCATCCACTGATAGCACACGGGTAATTATAGAGCTCGAAAGCAATATCAACCTGTTGGAGATTCAGCAAGAGCAGCAATAACTTTCAGCCGAAGATAGGAAGAAGAAATTTAAACTCACGGTTGAACTTTGGTCAGTGTATAAGGTGCAAGAAGCAAACATTAGATAGAAGTCTAGAGTCAAATGGCTATAAGAGGGTGATAAAAACACTGCCTTCTTCCTTGCCGTGGCAGCCAACCATTAAAGAAAGAAAAGTATTCTCAGACTGTTATGAGGGGATACACATTTGGTGAACTCTAGCGACATTAAACATGTAGTATCATCCCACTTCAGAAATCATTTTCAACAAAGATCCTCTCACTCATACGCTCTGAATGGGCTTGGCATCAAATCTCTCAATACCATGCAAAGTGCTATGGTAGAAAAATCATTTTTTGCTGGGGAAATTGAATTGGCGCTAGTAGGATGTGATGTGAACAAAATCCCCGGACCTAGATGATTTCACTGTCCAATTTATTCAATCCAAATGAAGCATTATTAAAGAAGATTTTGTTCTTTTCTTGAACGAGTTCCATCAAAATCCAGATGTGATTTGAGGAGTTAATTTTTCCTTTATTGCACTAATTCCCAAGTCTGACAATCCCTCCGTAGTAGCGAAATTTAGACCAATCAGCCTAATCGGGTGTGTATACAAAATAGTGGCAAAGGTGTTATCAATAAGGCTGAGAAGGGTTATGGACTTTATTATCGGCAACTCCTAATTTGCCTTTATCAAAGGAAGACAGATCCTGGATTGCATGTTGATGACCTCCGAAGTCGGTGACTCACTAAAAAAAAGTGCTGAGGGCGGTCTGATGCTCAAGATTGACTTCAAAAAAGCTTTCGACAGCGTCAATATCTAAGATCTATCCTTCAATATATGGGTTTTGGAATCAAGTAGATCTCATGGATGAATGGATGGTTCTCGACAGCAGCTTGCTCTGTGCTTATCAATGGTTCTTCTTCGTAGGAATTTCACCTCCAGCAGAGCCTAAGATAGGGTGGCCCTCTATCGCCTCTTCTCTTTAACATTGTTGTGGAAGGTCTCAATGTTTTAATCACTAGAGCCGTTAGCCATAACCTTTTCGATGGTGTCCCTGTGAAAGAAGGCGGGATGAGAATCACTCACCTGTAATTTGCTGATGATACTATTCTTTTATGCAAAATCAATTTGGAGCAATTCCTAATCATTAAAAGAATTCTCAAATGCTTTGAAGCAGCTTCTGGGCTGAAAATCAATTTCGCAAAAAATAGCCTAGTGGGCTTGGGTATTGATAATGATACTATCCAATATTGGGTTGAGCTCATCAAATGCAAACCTGAATCTCTTCCGACCAAGTATCTAGGATTCCCCTTGGGGGCTAACCCAAAGAGAACTGCGACATGGGCACCAGTGGTGGAAAGAGTAAGAAAAAGGCTGTCCTCGTGGAAACAAAATCTCCTCTCCATTGGGGGTAGATGTACACTTATCAAGTCAGCTCTCAGAAACCCTCCTCTCTATCGTATGTCATTTTTCCTCATGCCAAAATGTATTATCTCTGACATTGAGATGCTATGAAGGGCTTTCTTGTGGAAGGATAATAGCGAAGCCAAGAAGCACCATTGGGTCAGATGGAATGTTGTTCGTCTCAGCAAGCATAAGGGCGGATTGGGTATTGGAAATCTCAAAGATAGAAACATTGCCATGCTTCTTAAATGGGTTTGGAGGTTCAGTCAAGAAAAACTTGCACTTTGGAGAAAGGTTCTATGCAACAAATATGATCCACGGGAGGCAGGTATTAGGTGGAGTCCCAATCTCAACTGTATGCATTCTCCCTTCGTGAAAAATCTCTTCAGCATTCTATCTCCTCAATCCCTGTATGTACACGTAATCAAAGTAGGAATGGGAGTCAAATATGAAATGGACAGTTAGTAAGCTTTTGGTCCGATGTATGGCTTATGGAGTTGGTGCTTAAAGAATCCTTTCCTCGAATATAAGCACTAGCTATCAACAAACATGGACCCATTTCTGATTTTGGGTCTTGGGTGGAATTTGATTAGGTTTGGAATATACAGTTGAATCGAACTTTGTTTAATTGGGAAATTGAACAATGGGATTCCTTCATCTCTCATATTCACCTCGCGAAGCTTTCTTGCCTGAGCGGAGACAAACTTATTTGGAAATTTGACTCAAAGGGTCTTTTCTCAATAAAAAAAAACTTATGTTCTACAATGGAGGTTACTGCCCACAGCCTACTACTCCTCTTTTCCCAATTTGGAAAAGTCACATACCAGTCAAAGTTCAAATCTTCTGTTGGCAGGCACTTCAAGACAAAATTGCAGTGAAATAAAATATTCGGAGTTTCTTAGACCCTCAGGCAGCCACTTGTGCACTATGTGGAGAAGAGGATGAATCTATCTCACATATGCTAATACAATGCAAATTCTCTTGGAAAATTTGGAGCAGTTGTTTGTCTTGGTGGAATGTCTAAACCTGTGGCCCAAACTCCTTCTTTAATTGGTGGAATCAGTGGGCCTCCTTATGCCCATCGCCGAGCACTATAGAGGTAATGAACTCCCTTTTCTTTGCAATCTCTTGGTCCTTATGGCTATGGCGCAATAGGGTCATTTTTTAGGAGCACATTGGCACCACCCAGGAACTTGTGAACCTCGTAACGATCAGGCTATGTTGGTGGATGAAATCTTTTGTCCCCTCTTTTAACTACTCTTGCAATGACTTTTTACGAAATATTGCCAAGGCTTCCCATGTCCATAAACCTGTAGAGTCTCTCCCCCCACAAGAATGGTCCCCCCAACTTCTAGTTTCCTCAAATTCAACACTGATGGATCCTCACTCGGCAAACCTGGGCCTACAGGGATAGGTGGAGTTTTGAGAGACTCCAATGGCCTCGTCTTAGCCTTATTCTCGAAAAGTGTTGGTGTAGCTGACTCAAATGCAACTGAATTTCTGGCGATCCATGAAGCTGTCCAAATGAACTTTGCATTTCTATATTCAAATAATGGCTATGGATGCCTCATTTTCGAAAGTGATTCCAAGATCGCCATCTCTTGGGTTAAAAATCTGGATTTGGTGCCTTAGAGCCTAAACTCCACGACAAATTCACTCTGTAATGCGCTGATTAAACTCAAAACCATTTGCAACCCATATATTTGTACATGTTCGGAGAACTACATACTACTTTGCTGACTCGCTAGCCAAGTCCGGAGTTCACAGAGCACATCCTTGGTCAGCCTGGACTTAATACACCGCTCGTGGACCTCGAAAAGGGGATCTCTTCTTGATTCTTTTCTCCAGAAATTTAATCAACATCAGATCCTCTTCCCAGTTCACTTTTGTTTTCTTCTTTGTGGGTTATAACTCTGCATAGATTCTAACCAACACTTCCTTTCTTCCCCCTCCCCCCCTTGTGTTGTTGTAATCTTTCTCTTTCATTAATCTAATCCCCCCTCGTGTCATTGAGGTTCGTTCGAAAAAAAAAAATTTATTTTAAAAAAATTCAAAACCACTTAACTTCCATAAAAAAAACCAGCCATGAAACTCTTACTGGACCCTCTTGAACTTTTTCCCATCCTTCGCTTATCAACCTTTTAAATCTAGGTCAACAGACTTACCAATTCGTCGTAAGTCCTTTTGCTTCTCTTTGAACACTCAAAACTTGCTTGCTTGCTTGAGATTTCTAATCGGTATCAAATCACAATGGGCTGATCCCAAGAAATCCACTTCCACTGTATCAGCTGCATCACAATCGATCTCACGTTCCAGCCTCACCTAACTCTTTGACTTCCCCTTATAACTCGACTTCTTGGATCATCCTTGCAAAAATTCCATCGAGCTCTGGGTCATGGTTTCCAGAATCAAGTTATTCTTCTTCAATTAACACTTCGAGGCTAATGAATATTCATGGTCCTAATGTTGTTTGCATTTGGGCATTCCGCTAAATGGCCAACCCCGTCCAAGTATTCATTAAAATTCACCTGTACACAAAATCCACTATATTCATTATTAATAATAATTTATTCAAATTGCCCATACATGGTAGGGACTTCCACCAACTCCTTTGAGCAACCTTCCCTTGTAGTAGCGGATTGTCTCTTCGAATTCTCCCATTCCTCAGCTACAATTTTGGATAATCTCCAACTCAGAATGCAACTGCGTTTCTACCACATAGTCAACCCTATACACACTGTCCACTTGTTTCCCTTTACTTGTATTTGCCGCCACACCAGCACTATCTTGCTCCATCACCGGTAAACCTCGACATCCGACGAAGGAAGAATCCGATGACTCCATTCCATACATCATCGACGACGCTTTGACACCATACAATCACATCTCCTCTCCTCAACCATTTGAATATCAAGATGTTTTTCATCCACATGAGCACTAATCATCTCATTGATTAAGCCTCTTTCAAAAGTATGGCATTGAATCCTGGCAAAGTCAAGTCTTCTCTTATCTTTTGTCATCCCATCAACTCCAATTAAAGTAACTCTGAGATTTCCTAACAATACGAGGAATATGTGGTTCCACAACTGTGCATCTTAGCCATGTCACTCTAGATTTGCCAATGTCTTCATCTTCCGAGGGTTTAACCATGTCAAACCATCGACCAACCCATTCTCCACCGTCATTCCGAAATGCTTCCTTTTCATGAGCATCCTCAAAAGACAACAATTTTTTATTTTAGTAATATGTCCCCCAACAGAAAAATTTCACACAATTAGTATTTCAATTTCACATAAGTAATTTGTAATATAAAAATTAAAGTTGATTTTGTTAAGTTTCACTAATCAGAGAGTTTTGATCAAAATTAAAATTGATTTTTCTTAAAACTCGAATAATCAAATATGAGGACTTTCTACCAAAAATTTGTTAATTAAACAATTTGGGTTTATATGGGTTGTCCATTTCCAACTCATCAAAAAATTTCATCAACCAAACAATCATTCATATATTATGGGCGGTTTGGACGGATTGACAAGCTGGGTTTTGAATTGCTGTACTGTACATTCAATACCTTTGCCCCTCATGTCATAGTTAGTTTTGACCAAAAAAATAAAAATAAAGGGTCATAGTTAGTCTCTCTATCTACCTCCTCTCTAGCAATCTACGTTAATATATACTATCTCCATATGTACACTTTTTTTTTTCTTTTTTTTTCTTTTTTTTGCTGAGAATCTCTATATGTACACATGTATATACATATATGTGCATCCACATAAAAAGGTAGCAGCAAAGAAGAGGATTTGAATGATGAGTTTTATGGTTACTCTTTCTCTAGCAATCTTAATTAGTTAGGTTTCTAATATTTTACTCAGCCAAACAGACTAGGTATTTTTTTTTTTTTTTCCTGGTTTGGTGAAGGAAGAAATAAATAGAGTTTTTCTTGTTCTCAATTTAATGGCTTTGTTTTTCTCTTCAAACAAGCACCTCAATTGGGAATGACAGAAATTTGCTTTTAGCTTTTGCCCACCCAAATGGTACACGATCTATAGTACTATTCTATAAAGGAAAAAAATAGGGGTAGCCAAAATATTTTTTACAAGCATCTATATTAACATTAAAACCAATAAATATTTTTTTACTACAAATGTATATTTAAGTGTTCTAAAATCTCATTTAACAAAATCAATTATCTGAAAATTTTTGAAAAGTAACCAACAGTTAATCACGTCTCATCTCACATTCAAAACAAGGGGAAAAAAAAAATATAGAATATTGTTGAGAACCCGAAGTGGGAAGATAGAGAGTATTTCAAGGTGGATTTGTGCAATGGATGGATGAGGCTGGATCCTCTGGTAAGCAAACTGTCACTCAACATTGAATTCCAATGGTAGTGTTTATTATGCCTTTCTTTATAACTTTCATGTTTCTAACCACTTGATTTTTTTATTATTATTCCAATAAAGACTAAAGAGTATTCCATGGTATATTTTTGTAATAAGAAGGAACCTAAATACTTTGATGAACTGTATAACACGTGTATATTGTGTATATATGTGTATGCCAATTGAGGCGTTTGGGATAAAAGCCAAATAAATACACCACATTGCAACATGTACAGAAGGAAATGAAAAATTCTTATCACATGGATTTAACAATTTCCATCTAAGAACTTATGTTGTTTAGGTATCAAGAAAATTAGTTTAACTATAACTATATATAATGCTAAGCTTTCCCAAATTTAATTCCTAAATATCATGATCCAAGCACGTGGTACAATTATTAAGCCATTTAGGAACCAACTTTTCTATTCAATTTCGGGAAACATTAATCAAATTATAGCGATCGCTTCATGTACTTTATGAAACTAATATTATGTTGGATTTCACAAGAACTAGATACTTAGTAGGTGTGAAATTACTTTTTTAGCTTTCTAGCAAGAGCCAATTGAAACATTTATTATGGGGCATGTTTTTATCAGTTTACTTCTTCCATTCAAACCTCATGCATTTGTCTTTATTTTGCGGTTCACGCATTGCGTGTGCAAAGCTCTGCAGTTGAGAAAATTATATTAATTTAACCAATAAAAAGCATTTCGATATTTGGATGGATAACTTGCCATAAAGAAAAATTAAGACACATAATTAATTTTCAAATTAAATTGTGAAGGTTTAGAAAAAGTTGTTTGTTGGGAGTAAGAGCACCAAGGACATATGGTGCTGACTACAAGCTAAAGCTAAAGTCAATTCAAGCGGGGTCTAAGTCAATTTTCTTTTGCATCGATATAAAAAGAATCAATAATTTGCACACGCAAAGTGTGTGCGCGCCAGTCGCTAGTATTAAATTAAGATATTTGAAATTAATTAAAAACCCGCAATTACCTAATTTGAACTAGTACTACAGGTAACTTAGTTGATTTTAAATGAGATGGTTCACTTGTAGAAATTAGTGTATGATCCTAGATATTCGTGGCTTACGTGGGATCAAATACATGTGTTAAATGCACATTTGTATTAAGTACGTGTTCGTGGAGGGCATGTGTTAAATGCACATTCATATTAAGTACGTCTTCGGGGATTCTTTCACCTTTTATGTATGCTGTTTACGATTGTCCTTTAATCACACATCTTTTAATTGACGGTTTCAAGTGTTGCAATTAATAACACAATATCCAAATGAAACTCGTTCAAGAGGCTGGAAGTAACCTATTTGTCATCACATTACGTGCTCTTTGAAAGTAAACAATTAACATCCCATACAAAATAAGTTGATAATCACATTACAATTTATTCTCAAAAGCTGAAGTACTACAACACTAACAAAGCTGTGATGATGATCACCACCCGTTATTCAAACATCAAAACACAAGCTCAAATCGATGCATACAAGTTACAAAACCACCTCAAAGATTTTGCGACTAATAATGAAACAAATCTTAAAATTAGTAGCCCACTAGTCTAGGGGCCACAGCCTAGGTAGGAGATGCAGCATCGAATGTTATCCGAATGCACATCAATGGACGGTTGCTTACATCACTGATAGTCAGCTTCACATTGTTTCGCCCCTATATATATAAATAACATTTGTTAGTACAAATGCGTACAAAAATTATGCATGTTCTTTTCTTTTATTTTATTATTATTTTTTTTAATGAACAAAAAAGTAAAATTGTTCAAGGTTAATTGCTAATAGAGTTATGTTATGCTTCTCGAATTAAAATCTTAATTTTAATTTTTAAATGTTTTGTTTATTGTACCACGTGCAATGACATGGTGTATAACCAATCACTATTACTGCATCTTTTAAAAATATTAAGCCATATAGAGACAAATTTGGGATTCCAAAATTTGAGATTCATAGCATTATTCTTGCTAATAAGAGTTGATCGGAGGATGTAATAACTATAGAATGACCACTACAATAAACTATGCATGCATATATGCTAGCTTAAGGGATCAAATGTTAATCTGTCCCAAAGTAGAGTAATATTAGAATTTGGTAGTTTTAGTAGAAAAAGTTAACCAAACATCTTAGAGCAATGTTGCACAATATATGGCTAACTACACTTTGTCACCTCCTAGCTAGTTGATGTCGATCGATGTCCCTTCGTCACGATAGATTAAAACTTAGACACATCAGATTTTGTAGTTTCTAATTTGTGTCAATATTCAACCCCTTTTTTTAAAAATGGGTCAAAGTTTTTGACAAAAATTAATGAATTTTAATTTGATCATCTTGTTACTAATTCTTCCCGATTTTAATTGACACCAATTATAGAGATTCCGAAGGTCAACTTTTAAACTACAATTGACAAAATGACTAGACTACGAGAGTGCAAATTAAGTGCAATTAGTCCTAGCTACATTATTACGTCACACAAGGTCTAAATGTCAAGCCTGTGCTCAATATAACATATATGTCTTTTTTAACTAACAATATATCCGCTAAATTAACGTAACATTGGTTGTCATAAAAATAATATAAAAAGGACTCAGACTAAACCAAAAATTCTCTATTTTAGGCATTCCAAGCAAGCATGTCACGTACGTTAGCTAATGTGGAAAACGAACATGAAAAGATATTATTTACTACATAATAATGAGGTTGAAAGACATGTAATTAAGTAGAAGATAATTATAATTTACTTACTGGGACATAAAGATTGAGTGATGGATCCACAACCATTTGAAATTTAGTGTAAGGATCAACTGGGCAAGTCTCCACCTTTCTACAGACAGTAGTCTGCTCAAAAGTGGCCAAGGACGTACCTGCCGGGACCGGCTGTGCTTGAACTAGGTCGATTATCTCAATGGTTAGTTTCGTATCAGGTTCTATTTTTGTATATGCATCTGTATATAGGAGATATATATACACAAGTTAATTTTGGGCATTCCTCATATGTGTATGTATTTACATATGTAACTAATTCTACCGTATTACATATATAAAAAAAAATAATCATTACAGAAGGGGAATGGGAATTTCAACCTGCGCTTAAGACGTGAAAGAAATTGATGCTGACCAACTCGAGTAGGACCCCATTCTTAACTAACTCGATCATAGTGGGATGTTTGAATAATATTCATTCAAAGAAAAATAAAGTAATGACATGGCAGTAGGACCACTTAAACATACATCTAGTAAAATTCAAATGGACCCACCGCACAAATACAAACATTGTTCGAATATAGGTAGATACAAAATACTTCAAATTCACTTTGGTACATTCAATTTTTCCGTAAAATTTCATTTCAGTCCATCTGGTATTAGTTGAACCACATAAGGCTCTCAAATTTCAAACTGATTTTCATTATAGACGTTGTGCTGGTTTTTTTTTTTTTTTTTTTCTGAACAATAAGATAATTTCATTGAAGGAGAGAGGGAGAAGCCCCATATCAAGTCAAAGCAACATTCTCAATAGTTAACAATCCGAATGATTGAATGCTTTATAAATCGGAAATGCTAGATGCACAAAAAAAGTTCACAACGAAATGCACAACCAGCTTAAAATTGTCGGACTTCGTGCTAAAAAGTCTGTACACACAAAAAGACAAAAAAAAAAGAGTATACAGCTTTTTCAACACGAGGTCCAACAAATTAAAACAGATTATGTATTTCGTTGTGCACTTTTTTTGTGCATCTAGCATTACTCTTTATAAATTGAACAAATTGGTAGAGTTGAATTTGTCAATATTTTTAAGAAGGTAATGCTTTTGCAGACAGTCACGCTAAAAAGGGAGTCACGAGTCAAAGTTTTTTCAAAGAATGGTGGTGACGTGTCACTTTTGGTATTGGACTTTGTTGAGGTAATAATGCTTTGGTGTTTGTGTGTATGCATGTGTAAGTCTATCTCGGTCTGTTTTTGTTGGTATTTAGCTTCTCGAGTCTGTTGAGGTAAATCATAACTTGTAGTCTAAACCAAATTAATTTTTTTGCAAAAGTATTAGGAACCGAAAGATTTTTGACATTTGAAATATGTTTATATATATATATATATATATATATTCAGGGACGGACTCAGAAATTTTGTTCAAAAAAGATTGAAACATATATAGTCAAGGGGCAGAAACATTCGGAAACAGAATTATTTTTCTTTCGGATTACTACCACATGTACATGTGAGAGTGAATACTCACACACACACCAAACAATGTCATTATAATATCAAACTGACTAGATAGGAGTACCTGTCTCTGCAGTAATGTTGAATGTAGCTTTATTGAATGCTTTCACAGGATTAGGACTGACTTCAACTTTACTGACCGAAATATTATAATAACCCGATTCTGCAATTATTTAAAAGAACAAATAGATAATTTCATTTTGTAGCAACAATATTGACTCACTCACTGTTAAACTAGGGGAAGAGCACGTACAAATTGAATGCCCATTGGCAGTAAATTAGTATAATTGAAAGATAATGAAAATAAGAATTAAAGCAGTGTAGTTGAGCTAATAAGTAATTTAGGGGAAAAAAAAAAAGAAAGAAAAAAGAAAAACGATTAAAAAGTATGGATTAAAGTCAATCATGTTATTACGCAAATTGAAATGAAGATGAAAATGTACTGAGAAAAAAGAAGTCGTATTAATAATGTCATTAACACAGTTGAATATATATATATATATGTGTGTGTGTGTGTTTTAATTTGTAATGCATGACTACTATTAATTTTAGAATAGAAATTAACAATCAAGATGTTTTGGTAAGAAGTCTTTTAGCAACAAATGTTGCAGCCCATTCCTTGAAAGGGTATAATAGTAAATTAACAAGTAAAACTTTGTTGATCAAGATCGGTTAAAGAGGGAGCTAACTCCCTATTTTATAGTACATGTTTAGATTAAAAGAGAAATTTTTAGGCACTGCGGTATTCCACGTGGCATGTTGGTCTGGTAACTTCACGTTCCAACCAATGAGAATCGGTTATTTGAGTGGGAAACAAAATCATATATGATAGTTTGTCCTCTGCAACTACTTACAGAATAATGCATGCATTCTTCTCAAATTTATATATCAAATGTACTCCAACATATGGGGTAGTGGGCCCACCTGATTTTTATTGGAGGTTATTGAAGTGGTTCACTATTATTAATGGTGGTCTCAGTGCCAATATGTTGGAAAATATAGTTGGGATGTAAAATTTGGGAAGCATAGCATTAGTCATGCATATAACGTACTCTATGCATGCTTCTCAAATTATTTTTTCAAATGTGTGTGAAAGTGGTTCCTCTTGATTTCATTAGAGAATGTTAAAATAGTCCCCCAATTATCGAGAGAGGTCTCACTGGCCACTGACACCTGTGCTGAAAATCATATTTGAAGTACAAAATTAGAGAAGTATAACATTTAGTCTGCATGTAACTCACCGCAGTTTAGAAATGAGAGGGCTTGGGTCAATTGTACAAGCAGAAAGAGTGATAAAAGTATGGGAACCAAAGGCTTCATGAACTGAATCACTGCCATTGCTTTCTCCCTAATCTGTCACATGAAATGAATGTACTTAAATACAAGCTTTTAGAAACTCAGGGGCTTGAATTTTGAATGTTGAAAATTTCTTAAGCTAGAGAGTGTGTGAGTGAGAGTACGAGGGAGAGAGATAAGGGATATTTCCATTTACCTTCAACTCTGAGATGATGTTGATATGAAAAGTATGCTGCAACAGTAGGTTTATATACTAAACTTTCTGCCTTATGATCATTATTATATTTTGACAAGTGTTTGTGTTAGGATTTTTTAATGTCTATGTATTCAACATTATTTATAAATTGTGTCCAGGTCGTGCTTATGTAGGACAAATCGTGAGCAATGTCTCGTTTATGTAATAGTAACATATATAAAGTTTGAGTGCAGTTTTGCTCATCCCAAAATTGTTCACCAATTTAATGAGAGAGGAGGGTGAACAAATGTTGAGCAATTTTAGGGTGAGAAAAAATGTATTCATAAAGTTTGGGGACTAAAGTGCCAAATTTGAATCTTTAGGGTGCAAAATGTAAAGTTGCCCAAACTTCAGGGGTGCAAAGTGTAATTAACCCAATAAAAATATACAAACACAACATACTCTCGTTGGATTGATAGTCATTGATAGTCACGTTATCAAGTGCAGACCCAAGATTTTGGATTGAGGTGGGCTGGAAATTCGGATAGTGGCTACACTCACAAGGGGGCAGCGCCACCATTTTTTTTTGGTCGTGGGGGGTCTATCTATACATTTTTTATTTTATTTTTGTATCATAAATTTTATAGGTTTGTTATGTCACGTATTTCGGCCATTTTTTAGAGTTGAGATGTTTGCACTTATAATCCTCTCCTCTTGTTCCGTTAAAGTTTCGCTCCTTTGTGCATATTACTTATCATTTTTTCGTTAACAAAGCGTTGATTGTATTTCGTAAAGTTCGAGTAATGGTACGTAACACAGTTTTTTATTGAGCTAAATTAAGAAGCAATAATAAAACCCGAAACATTGCTATGGAATCAAATATATAGTATAATGGAACAAAAAGTGTTGTGCAAAGATTTAAAGTGGACTAGATCGATTACAAAGATTGGAATGGATTGTAATCCATTTAGAGTGGATTAGATAACAATTGGACTAATATATTACATATAAAATTTTTGTTCTTAAAAAGTCGAGTTTGACTAAATTAAGAAGCTAGTGGGAGAACATATGTGTTGACACAAATGTATAGAGTGGGCTGCCCAAATATAAAGATTAGGCTGAATTACCATTAGACACAAAATATTATCTTTTTTTTCTTTTTTTTTTACCACAAAAGAACTTTTTATTAAATGGTGGAAAACCACCAATGGATACAATAACAAAGTTCTATCAGCAGTCGCTTAAGAGAGCACAAAAAAAACAACACCCAAAGAAAAGCCAATATCAAAAACCTTAGGAGAGCAAAGCACCAATAAAGCCTTACAACATACCCACAAAAGCCAAAAACAAAACCAAAAACTCCCCCAATTCCACCCACCCCCAAGAAAATCAAAACCATACCGAAGAAACTTGAGACCTATATGAATCAAACTCAGCAAGAATCCACCACAAGCACCCCAAAGCTGAAAAATTCAACATCACCACACCAATCAAAATGCAAGAATCCACCAAACTTGCTTTCGCCTCATAATAGAAAACCACGGAAAAAAGTAAAAGAAAAGAACTCCCAGCAAGCATCACAACAGAAATGCCCAATTTGAGAATCAAACTTCATTGCTTTCGCCTCACAATAGTGCTTATGTGATTGCGATGTTTATATCTTTTATAATTCATGCTTAGGAAAGATGAGTTATGATACACCCTAGTTATAGGTAGATAATTCATGTGAACCAAAGATGAGTTATGCTTATGTTAAACTAGTAATATCCTCTTGTTGATACTATTGGGCTTGTAGCTCCGATAGATCGTAACTATCCAATCATAAAACTTAAAATAGAAAGTCTAGACCTCCAATGCATAGTTAGTGGTGGATTTGTAATCCTAAATCCCATCTACACATATTAAAACAATCTTGAATTTTGCATTCATTCACTTAGATTTAATTTTAGTATCTTGTTTCCATAATTTCATAGTTAGTTAATAGTAATAGTAAAATCAACAACCATTCAAACTTTTGTTTTCTATAACTAAATAGATTAGGTTTTCTTAATTAACGGATAAAAATAATCAATTCCTGCGGGTTCGACCTTTCCTTCCGCACTACAAATCTTAGAAAGTAAAGCATATTTTATATCTTGATTCTGACAAGATCAATTTTTGGCACCGTTGTCGGGGATTGCAATATTTTTGCCATTAATTTTTAGAATCTTAATTTAGATAGTTAGTAATATTAGCTTAGATTTTATTTCCTTTATTTCTAGTTTAATTTTCGAGTCGCTAAAATTATCCGTGATTTGTAGCTTACAAGTCATCAAATTCTAGCAAATTGGAGTAGAGCAACAGTGCACGTCAATGGAGCTTACGCGAACCTGAAATATAAATTTGCAATAAATTCAAAATATCAAGTAAATTCGTTGTTTTTAAATTTCGCATCAAAACACTGTAAGTCAGGGAGCTGAAACGCATTACTTGCATTAGGTTAAGTGTTAAGTGAGCATGTGCATTAGCTAGGAAACCCGGAGCGTTGGACTTTGACGCGAACCACTGCATAACAGGATAATTACATGCATATAGTAGTATTGTGCGTTTGCGTGCTTGATTATTTGCGTAGTTTATTCTAGTAGTCGGTTGAGTCAGTCCTTATAATAGTGTCAGTTTCTTTAGTTTATGTTCGGTACCCGTTCGTGTAAACCTAAATTACATCCACTTAATCTTGAACTTGAACATACCCTTAGAGTCTTAGGTCTTCAACCCAAGCTTCTAAAGCTTAGTTGATGCTAGATGACGAATCAACACCTAATCTGTCGTCTTTGTTTGAGGATGAAATTCAAAGTACTTAAACGTCTAAGAAAAATTAGAACTATTAAAATTGAACCTATTCCAATGGCTGATTTTGGAAATAATGGGAATAACAAAAATATCAAAACAATGGAGGCAACCCTAACATAACTCCGCCTCCACCGTTAAAAGATTATTTTACTCCCACAACTTATAAACCACCATCGTGTATAGAATTATCAAAAGTGATTGCATCTCACTTTGAGATCAAGTCAGTGACCATCGCACTCCTTCCGTCGTTTCACGATCGCGCTAAAGAAGATCCCTACCATCATTTGGGTGAATTTCAGGATATCTGTGCTAAATTAAAAATTCAAAACTTAACAGATGATGAGCTAAAATTGCGTCTTTTCCCATTTTCCCTTAAGGATAAAGCAGAGTATTGGCTCTAATCATTAGAGCCAAACTCTATAAGAACATGGGACACTGCATTACTACATAAGTTTTTCCCCATCACTCGAACAAATCAAATTAGAAAATCTATAATGAATTTCACGATGCAAGATAGTGAAACCCTTTATGATACGTGGGAACAATTTAAGGAACTTCTACGATCCTGCCCTCAACATCAAATCCCGAAATGGCAATTAGTACAGGTTTTCTACGAGAGACTCATTCTTAGCGTTCGCAACACTGTCGATGCTGTTTGTGCGGGGACGTTCCTCCACAAAAGTGCCGATGAAGCTTGGAAGATATTCGAAACCTTAAGTGAAAACTCAATGCGCCAAGCTGTGTCCGTACGCCCCGAGGGATATCTTCCACCACAACCTAAAAGAGAGGCTAAAGTTGAATGAGGACGTTCATTTGAAATTTAAGAATCATCTAAGAAACTAGACCAACTCATGATGATGGGCCACATGCAGGGCCCACCTCCTCCTACCGAAATATGTCAGTTATGTTCTAATCCATCGCATTGTACACTTGCATGTCCTTCTGCTTCACAGTTTCCAGAATTTGTGGAACAACATATCAATGTTGTTCAACAATTCCAAAGACCCAATTATAACCCCGCTGGTTAAAAACTGGACATGACATGGAGACCTCACCCAAACCTCTCACGGAAGTCAAATAGTGAAGGACCTGTAGACTCCCCATTTTGTCGGCTATCAGATTTACGAGACCCATAGATTGGTGGTTCACAATAATCAAAAGGGCTCGAAAGGACTCCTGGAAGTTAGTTCTATCTCTCAAAACGCTCAGAAAGTGGTACAAATGACCAAAATGCCCTTAAAAGCCCAAAAACTCCCAGATTTCGACCGAAAGTTCTGTAAACATTCTACGTCATAAAAAAAGTGGTAAAATGAGTTTTGAAGCAAAATCAGATGAAATCGTCAGCTACCAGAGACCCCCGGAAGTCCCGGAAGTTCGCAGAAAGTCCCTATTGACCGGTTTGACCTAGGTTTGACCAGGGTTTGACCGAAATCATCCAAATTCGTCAAAAAGTTCCAAGATCATTCTAGATCATGTGAAAAGTACTAAATCAAGTTTTAAGAGAAAATTGGACGAAAACGTCAGCTCTTGAGAGCTCCCAAAGGTTCCCAGAACTTCCTGGAAATTCCAAGTTCGATCGATTTGACCTAAAGGTTGACTTTGAAACCGGAGTGCTGTATTATTTCTTAAACATTTTCATTGATACTAGGGGTCAATAGTTTTCCAACGGTATATTGCTCATAATTTCTAGATTTAAAATGAATTATTATGAATTTCTGAAGGTGGAAAAGACAATCAAATCAGCTTTTATCGCGAATACCGAAAATCTTTTCAAGGTGATCTATCTACGAACTATTTTTTATTATAAAAAGTAGACTCCATTACCTTTCCAATGGCATATCACAACCTCGGTTTGGAGTTCGTATGCATTTTCTGTGAATTTCGGACGAAATATGGCCTTTTTACGAATACCAGAACCTCAGGGGGCCTAAACTGTATTATCTGGACGTCTGAGGAGCAGTGCCGCCGCAGCACTGGCCCACTGCTGCTATAGCACTCTCCCCTAGGACAGTCCATTTTTGTAATTTATTTTGGGGGTCCAAATTGATTAATTGAAAACCAAAACGACGTAGTTTCTTGTTCACAGATGTTTGGGACCAATGGAGCACTCTTTAAATTCGAAACTCCCCCAAATTTGCCTATATAAACCCCCCTTGACTTATCATTTTGGGGGTGCCAAATACAAGTTTAGAGAAAGTTGCAGAGAGAAAGTTGTAGAGATAAGGTTAGAATAGTGAAAGTGAGCTTCCTCCTTTTGATTTTCAACAAGAAAGTGAGTTCTCAACCTTGTTTTTACTTTAATACTCTTCTTTACTTCACATTCAATACATCCAACCTCTATTTTAGTGAGTTTTTATGAGATAGGAAGCTACTTCCATGTCCAAAGTCACCATATATGAGTGAAACACCAAGCTACAAGTCCAAAATCTCATTGAATATTATCTATTGATTACTTTACTTGCTTATTTACATACTATGTTCATCTCTTCGTAATCTCATTTCTTTTTATTTTTCTTTATTTACTTACTAGTTCATCATCATCTAGATGATGACATGAAGTTTGCGGTGAGTGAATCCTTACGGATAGTAGCTCTTGGCCTCAAAAACATGTTTGATAAATGATGATTATAACTTCAATACATTACTATGTATTCTTGAAGTCACATTCAAATGAAAACAAATCACTCTAACAATCTTGGAAGTTCTTGACTTGAGTTTGATGTTGATATTCCAAAAGGTTGTAATCTCCATTTGATGATGAAAATATGCTTCCAAAAACTCCTATTTCAAAACCCCTCTAAAACCCCAATATTTGGATTCCAAGAAATAAACCTTGTTTTTCTCAAAAAATCTTCAAAACAATGAGTTATTCAACTTCAAAATAATATTCTGAGTTCCATACTCAATGGGTGATTACAAGACCACTTGGAAAGTCTTCCTAACTTATTATAAAACACCCATGATTTTTGGTTTGACTTGAAAACACTTGGAAGGGTTCCATTTTGGTCTAAATATTCCTTCCAAACATTCTATTTTTTCTGTCACAGCAGCTAGGTTGACTTTCAACTTGTTTTCCAGACAACTTTTCCAACAGGAGTGGTTCCAACTTATTTTTCCCTTGAACTTCAATGTCTTATGGAACTTTATATATAACATGGGCCTCTAGATGTTTTGTTTTCATTTTCTAAGATTTGTCAAGATTTCAGTCGATAGTACAAACTCTGTTTCTGAGTAATCTCTTTTGTTCATATGATTTCTCTCAATATGTAATGGTTATTGTAGTTTGGCTTTTTGATATGTGTTCTAGACACAATAAGGATGATCTCCATAAAAAAATCATGAACTAAAAACATTTCTAACCCCACTTTTCCATTTTTTCAAAATCAACTCACTGTTCTGTCCACTATTCACAGCCAGCATGTTTTAAGTTCTTTCCTTTGATTTGATGCATACATGCAATCCAAATTAGCTCATGTCTTAGGAAGTAGTCCATACCACATTTGTACATATCCTAAATTAACAATCTTCATTCATTCATGCATATTTTTAGACTTCTAAGTCATTCTAGAAATCCATGAACACAAACACACTACTACCTTGCACATCCTAAGACCATACATTGCATCCATGCAAGATTTGGGATTTTTGTGACTCCTAATCTAAGAAGATCATAAGGAATGAACTTGATCATATGTTCATGCTTCCCCTCGATCTAGTCCTCCTCTCTCATCCATCCCGGGGATTGAGAGGTCTTCTTTTCTCAAAGATTAACATGCATCATTCTAGATTGCTAAGCATATTTTATTTTCTTTGATTATTTGTTTCAAGAACAATTCATGTCCCCTTTAGATTAGGAAAGCTTGATTACTTGCTATGTTGATTAGATGATTTTTCCTAGGTTTTTATGTGATGTTTCACCTTTGCATTGTGTGATATTTGGCTTAGATCTTATGAATGATATCTTATCTTTTGATCTTCCATTTCAAGATTCTTGTGTGATGTAATATACTATCATAGTATTAATTGTCGAATCAAGCATAGTAAAAGATGATTATTTGAATGCTAATTGAGGCTCGTCGAAAGATGGGGCGAGTTGAGGGTATTTTAGTTGTGACGAAGGCTCCTTTCTCTCTCGTACCAAAACTACGAGCCAAGTTCTTTGGTTATGAAGGGGCGGTGCCCTTTATCCATTTGGGTGAGTCAAAATTGGGTTTCTTGGTTCCCTAAAAGACCAAGTGGTGACTCTGTATCTGTTTTTAACAGACAATTCTTTTCATTTCTTCAAATCAATTTCAAAACAAAAGGAAAATCAATTCTGAAACCCCGCCGGAAACAAAAACAGAATGGGGGTGGACACAGTACCGTATTCAAAACCTGAGACAACAAACTTTCCAAATGCATATAGGCCTCAACCTAATCAATAACAACAACCCCTTCCCATGCTAATCCTCCTAGGGATAAATCTTTTGAAGAGAGTGTGTTGGCATCTTTGAAAAACTTAGATGCCCCAATCTCAATCGCAGTCTCAACTCGTTAACTCCCACACGCAATCCATCGCTAAGTTAGAATCCCAAATGGGACAACTAGCTAATACATTAAATCGTGGTAATGAAGGAAAGTTACAGAGTCAACCGGTTCAAAACCCTAAAGGGCAATATGAGATAGGTACAACGAGTGACCAAGTGAATGCGGTGTCAACAAGAACAGCTGAGCGCCCTGAGGAGGTCGTACCTCTTCCCGAACCTAGAAAAGATAAGCGTAAAGAAATTGATAAAGAACAAGATGGGAATGATAATACCATCACGAAGGACTCTGCTCCTTCGGTACCTAATAAGTCTAAAGCAACAAACCCATCGAATTACGTGCTTAGGATGCCGTTTCCCCTAAGCGTAGATGGCCCATCTCACTTTTTAAAGAAGGGAACATGATCGGAGGATATTCTAGATGTTAAAGAAGTAAAAATTAATATCCCACTGTTCGATGCCATTAAGCAAATACCTCCATATGCTAAATTTCTAAAAGACTTGTATACTCAAAAGAGGAAGTCTAGAAATCATTTATCTAAAAAAGCCCTTTTAACGGAGAAGCTTAGCTCTATGTTTTAACACAACACACTCAAATACAAGGACCCGGGTATAGCAACTATCGCGTGTCATATAGGTAACAAGTATATCCACCGGGCCCTTCTTGTCCTTGGAGCGAGTGTGAATTTACTCCCTATTCTGTATATGAACATTTGGGCTTAGGAGAACTTAAACAAACCGCTGCTACCTAACAGCTAGCAGATCGTTCAATTAAAGTTCCATGTGGGGGTGATAGAGGATGTATTGGTAAAGGTGGATAGATGCTATTACTTGGTCGATTTCATTGTTTTAGATACTGAACCAGTCCTTGATGCTAGTAAACACGTCCCAGTTATCCTAGGACGTCCTTTCTTAGCTATAGCAAATTCAATTATCAAATGTAGGACTGGGGTAATTGATATCACGTTTGGAAATATGACCGTTTGTCTTAACATATTTAATGCATTGAATCAACCTTATAGGGGTGATGAGGAGGCAGACTGTTATGCAATAGATTTAATTGACGAATTGGTAGAAGAGGTGGCTCCTTTTATATTGACTAAAGAAGCCTTGGAAGCGTGTTTTTCTCATTTTAATTTTAATGATTTTAACATTGATACGAATATCGAAGAATTGAATAAACCATTGGAATCGGTGAACACGACTAGTGTCCTTCCTTGGATGCCCAAAATAGAGGCCCTACCACCTCTCGCGCATGAACCTGCATTACCATCCATCGAGTGTCCCCCGACACTTGAACTTAAACCGTTACCGAACTCTCTGAAATATGCGTTTCTAGGACCTAATATGACACTCCCGGTCATAATTGCATCAAATTTAACTATGATTCAAGAAGTACAACTATTACAGGTCCTAGGGAATCATAAGAAAGCGATAGGGTGGACGGTAGCTGATTTAAAAGGGATTGACCCATCTGTTTGCATGCATCGAATTAACTTAGAAGAAAACGCAAAACCATCTAGAGAGATGTAACGACGGCTTAACCCTAATATGAAGGAGGTAGTCATGAAAGAGGTCATTAAACTATTAGATGCGGGCATTATCTATCCAATCTCCAATAGTAATTGGGTCAGCCCCACACAGGTTGTTCCAAAGAAATCGGGCATTATGGTTGTGACAAATGAAAAAGGAGTCCTCATACCCACCCGTCAAACTAGTGGTTGGCGGGTATGCATTGACTATCGTAAACTTAATACTATGACTCGTAAGGATCATGTCCCTCTCCTATTCATCGATCAAATATTGGAACGTCTATCAGGTCAAAGCTTTTATTGTTTTCTAAATGGATACTCTAGTTATAACCATGTACCTATCTGTCCTGACGACCAAGAGAAAACAACATTCACATGTCCCTTTGGCACCTTTGCTTATCGCCGTATGCCGTTTGGTTTGTGCAATGCACCGGCCCCTTTATATCTTTTATAATTCATGCTTATGTGATTGTGATGTTTACATACAATAGTGCTTATGTGATTGTGATGTTTATATCTTTTATAATTCATGCTTAGAAAAGATGAGTTATGTTACACCCTAATTATAGGTAAATAATTCATGTGAACTGAAGATGAGTTATGCTTAGGTTAAACTAGTAATATGCTCTTGTTAATGCTATTGGGCTTGTAGCTACGATAGATCGTAACTATCCAATCATAAAACTTAAAGTAGAAAGTCTAGACCCCCGATGCATAGTTAGTGGTGGATTTGTAATCCTAGATCCCATCTACACATATTAAAACAATCTTGAATTTTGCATTCGTTCAATTAGATTTAATTTTAGTATCTTATTTCCATAATTTCATAGTTAGTTAATAGTAATAGTTAAATCAACAACCAATCAAACTTTTGTTTTCAATAACTAAATAGATTTAGGTTTTCTTAATTAACGGATAAAAATAATCAATCCATGTGTGTTCGACCTTTACTTCTACACTACAAATCTTAGAAAATAAAGCATACTTTATATCTTGATTCTGACAAGATCAACATTCCCAAACAATCGAGTAACATAACTCATTGAGCGAAAAATCAAAACAAATCTAAACCAATTATTCAGAACAACAAAAAACTCAACACCCACTGTAAAGATACACCCATAAATGAAAAATGACACACACCACCCCGTCGAGACACCAAATTAACTCACACTATGAAGAGGAAAACACACAAACACCCAGTAGAGAAAGGGAGCCCAACCCATACACCATCAGTGACACATTGCACTCACACAAAATATTGTCTATAAAACGAAGTTTTCTCAAAACTTTGAATGGGCTACATGCCCAGCTTTGCATGGCGCTAGGTCTGCCTTGTACGTTACAAATTTTCAAGAGATTCTTTAGGAGTTTGTCTCATTGAAGGAGAAATTTTAAGTTACCTTGAGGGTTAAGGTGGCATGTTGACATGGTATGTACCTTTCAGTCAATAAGAATGAGATATTTGGGTTAGAGCCACGTTCTCTTTGATAATATTTTACTTAAATAAAATGATTTCAAAAGAAGAAGGAAGCCGAGAAGTAATTCCAAGGAAGTCACCATAAAAGTCGTTGGCGAGGAAGAATTTCCGTTTATTCTTGGGCCATGTTGAGCTCTTGTAATTGGTTTTGGTAGCTAGATTTAGGATAGACTCTGGATTTTTTTTTTTTTTTTTTTTTGTTTCTGTTTGTGAAACCTTTTTCTCTAGCATGTTTCTTTTTTTTTTTGAGCGCATTGTAATTCCTAGGGTATGGCCCTTTTTTTTCGTTCTAATTAACCTTTTTTTGAATAATAATAATAATAATAATAATAATAATAATAATTTCAGACTAAATATATGTATCAAATTTGAACATACTAAATAAAAAGATTTTAATTTAGTTTGCTGTTGTTGGCTACAATCTCACACTGTATTTTATCAAAACTACATTCTCGAATTGCTTCGTCTGGCGTCTTATTAGTATTACATAATATAAGGTTAAATATCACCTGTCTCACCTAAAGTTTGGCAATAATATACACACTTCTTATCACGTTTCAAAAATCTCACTTACCTCTCTTATTTCAGAATTTTAGTGTTAGATTTCCTTACATTTTCTAACGATTTGTTATATAAAGAGAGGAAAGAAACTAATACTAAAATTTAAAAATAAAGGAAGTAAGTGCTGAAACGTGAGAGAATATATATATATATATATATATATATATTAAGGCTATACCGCAGGAGAAACAGGCTATGTTTACCAATTATATAAAGAGCAATGATAGATGCACAACAAAAACCCACAACTAATTGTACAACCTGCTTAAAATTGTTGGACTTCGTGCTGAAAAAACTGTACACACAAAAAGACAAAAAAAGGAGTGTACAGCTTTTTCAGCACAAAGTCCAACATTTTTAAGCAGATTGTGCAATTAGTTGTGGGTTTTTATTGTGCATCTATCATTTCTCTTATATAAAATAGAACCATGATATGCCATCTGTTATGACCGCAATTTTCTAATTACTATTTCCTATCGTGCATATTATTATAACCAACATCCATTCCTGGGATCTGAAGTTAGAATTATAACTTGAATTAATGACAGTCAACGAGGCAAATGTTGCCAACTCGATTAGTGGTTCCTTCATTTGACTAAAACATATGAAATCAAATGAAATCCCAATGTTGATTCGCTAAACGGAATTGGTGTAGAACACTTCTATACCTCCTCGATCTTTTTCAATTGCTACATGTATTTGCATGCATAATATTATAGATGGTGGTACTTATTCAACCACGTAATAATGATATTAAAAAAACCAAAACAAATTGTTATCAGGAAAAGTAGTATAATGTTGCATGTTCAAGTGATTAAATTTTTTTTTTTCCCTGACCCAAAAAAAATGTGACTATTTTTCTATTGGCAAATTGTACCTGGATTTGATCTCTTGTATCCTTCTAGTATCTTTTACTTTAATTTTTTTAAGGTTAATTATAGATCAATACACCCCCTATACTTAGTCCGTTTTTCACTTTGTCCCCTATACTTTAAATTGTGTCACTAATACCCCTTATAGAACTTTTGACTAAAGTGAAACTGCTAGAAAATAAGTTAAATTTAACGGTGCATAAGCCATGTTTGGCAACAACTTTTGGAGTTTACCACTAATTACGAACTCCGAAAGCTAAAATAAATTATTTGGCAAAATAACCTCCGCAATTACAATGGGCGAAAAGCTACCTTGGGCAACTTGTACCAAGCGCAATTTTTGTGATTATATCGTCTAAGAAAAAGAAGCTACCAAACAGTTCTCAAAGGGGTATTAGTGACACGTTTGAGACTATGAGAGAGCAAATTAAAAAATGCGCTCACGATATAGGAGTTCAAAGTGACAAATAATCCACTAAATAAGTTTCAGTTCCGTTAATTTAACGGAATTAATGTTAACATTTTTGTTTTAGTCCAAATAACCAGGAGAAAAGTGAAAAAGGGTCTAAGTAAAGGGGGTGTATCCTTTTTTTTATTACAAGGGGAAAGGGTGCGTGTTGAACACTACAATGAAAAAAGTTTAAGACCCAACTCAGCGCGAAACGAACTATACTCACCTAGCACTTCAAAGACAATGATGAAGGGAATATATATGGCCACTCTGAGATGTGCAAATTTTAAGGGGGAAAGCCTTAATTTTTAACTTAATTTCCAATTTAAGTATATTTGGTGCTAAAAATGAAAATTTTCCTCTCATATGCCTTCATTTATCACGACTTACCCCTATGTGATGACATTCTATTTCTCATCAATTCCGTTTTCAAAGAACTGCTGGAGTATTATCCGTACATAAGAGAGATTTATGAAGAATTTATTATTTTTTTTTTTTAAAGTGACTTGTTATGTAGAAATATTTTAAAAAGTTGTTTAGCATTTAGTATAGGTGCAAAAATAAGAGATTTTTCCTAAAGGATTTATCGCTGATGCAAAAGTAGTAAACCTAACAAAAATTGATGAGAGAGAGTGGAGAGAGAGATGAGCGAGCAAAGAGGGAAGGTGCCATTCGCTGAGTATGAGAATAAAAAATTCCAATGCAGTTTCAAAGGCACCATACAACCTAATGGAAGCATTTGTTAAGATGCAGCAAACATGTACATTGTACAGTGAGTCAGATTTTGAAAACCATGAGAAGCGGCAAGGGAAGAAAGTAATGGATGACCATGATGACTCTTGGACAATGGTTAAGGGTAGAAGGAACAGATTAAATACCAGAGAATCAAAAAATTTCCCAACCATTTTCGTCAATAATATCCCTGAAAAGGTAGATGAAATATGGTTGGGGGTGTCTTTGATCAATTTGGGAAGGTTATGGATGTGTTCATAACTCAGAAAAGGAATAAAGGAGGAAGGAAATATGGATTTGCGAGGTTTTTGAAAATTGAATATGCAGAATTGGCGATTCGAAGAAGCCTTGGAACACCGATTAGGAGTTAAAACATGTATATATTTGAGCTCGACTTATTAATTAAATGAGATTGAAATTCAGACTTAAGATTGGCTTAATTATCTTGCTGGTCGAGTAGAACAAAACCAAGCCCTTACCGAACATGTTTTTGAAGTCTTGTTGATTGGCGCGACTTGTATACACCCTAAGCGTAGAGTATACATGGGTCTAACCATAGAGTACTACACATGGGATATAATTAACCTTTGGGTAAATATCATTGTCCCCCCGAGGTTTGGTCTAATATCAAAGACCTCCCCTGGGTTTTAAATAATATCATTGATCTCCCTTATTTTTAAAACTATGTATCACTAACCTCCCTTTTATTGATGGCAGTGGATGAAATCTTGTGATGTTAACAAAATTTAAAGGTGAAATGATATTGTTGCCTTTCTTGTTTTGACTATTTGACCAAAATAACCTCAAAAAACTTGTGTCAAATGACAAAAATGCCCCCACATTATATATTTCAGTTGACAAATTCACACCTTGAAATACCTAATGTCAGGGCATTTATGTCATCTGATACAAGCTTGTGAAGATACTTTGGTCAATTAATCAAAAATAAGGACGATAATATCAATTTAGCTTTAAAAATTGTTGACATCATAAAATTTCTTGAAGCACCGTTAATGGAAGAGAGGGGGGTTGTTTAGTGATACATAATTTTAAAAATAAGAGAGATCAATGATATTATTCAAAATTCAAATAAAATCTCTAATATTAGATCATACCTAAGGGGAGGTCAACGATATGTACCCTTAACCTTTTATTTATATGTGAGCACCCGTAAGTGAGATTGAGAAAAACTTATCAATTCATAATTTTTATCCTAGATAAACAAATAACTATTACATAAATTTTTTATATTATTCAAAAGTTCTTCGGTATGTACTAAAACAATAATGATAGGTGCACAACGAATTGCAAAAACGTGCAGTACAGGGTTGGACCTTGTGTTAAAAAGTCTGAACACACAAAAAGGTGTGTGTAGACTTTTCAGCACAAAGTCTAACCATGTGTTGCACATTTATGTAATTCGTTGTATACCTAAAATATAGAAAGATACACCACGCCCAATGCTTTTCAAGGAATTCTGATGGAGGTTGTCTAATTAAATAACTTGAACTAACAAGTCACGGCAGAGAGTCATATCATATGAGTCAAAAAGATACCTACTTGATTAACGGCCGTTTCGGAATTCTATGATTTAAATAAAATAAAGTAAAACAGTTTTGCGGAACACTCAGTTACACTTTGTATCTTTTTTTATTCTTATATGTCACCGTATTATATACATAAGCTTGTATAAAATGTAATAAAATGGATTTAATTGTCAACAGCCCATTGATCCGCACATAATACATTAAAGGAGTACTTACAGCACTAACCAATAATACGAATAACAAAAATGATAAGAGATAGGAAATAATCAAGATACATATTATATGTTGTCATTGGCATGATTTTTTTTTTTTTTTCATGAATAAATTAGCTGAATCATTCCAGCAGATGGGATATGATCAAGATATATATTATACGTTGTACTCACATGGTTCTTTTTTCTTTTTTTTTCATACATAAATAAACTGAATCATTCTTGGAATTAATGTGTCATTATATAGTTATAGTTTATGTGATCTAATATTCAAGTTATAGGTTATGTGTTTCCCACTCTTTATAAATATGCAAATTTGTCATATGCACTTGATTGGTGAAACGGAATATGGTTAATATTAAAAAAAAAATGATTAATTATTATGATATATCGGAAGTATATCATGACTTACCGAGAACTTCGCGTTGTAGATAAACATATGCACATGATTGGTGAAACGGAATATGGTTAATATTAAAAAAAAAATGGTTAATTATATTAACACCCTGGAAATATAACCTAAAATAATGTAACACCTCCCAACTTTAGAACCTGACGAGTTCTCCCTTAGAGTTAACTCAGTCTAACAGACATAAAGTAAATTAAATTTTACGATATTACCCTCACTGAAAGGCACAATCCCTTAACCATTTCTCTCTCTTCCTCTCCCAGTATTTTTTCTCCTTCATGGATCAAATGTCAGCCATGAATTGTGCTCCACAAAAGCTACCCCACTGTCTCTTTATGCCACTAAATATACACCTACCTTGCCACTGTGCATTTTTTTTCTTCTTTTCTCACGCTTCCTATCTCTATTTTACTATTAGCTCTATGGCTCAAATGTTTTGTAATTAGAGTAGTGGTGAGCACTGATGCTTTGCTTGAGAAATTTGTGGTTTCATTAAACTTGAAGGAGACAACTCGACAGATTTTTGAAATTAGAGTAATGGATGGTGGTTGTGAAGCTAATGGATGGTTTTATCGTTCAAATGATCAAGCTTTAGGGTTTGGATGGATTTCATCAATAGTGGTCATCAATTGATCATATTCAGTAAAAGTTGTAGTATTATATATGTATATCACCAAAAATATGAGTGTCACGATCCATCTCGCTACGTGCGGAAATTGGACACATCGCACGTCACCAAGGCTCATCCAATTCTATTAAAATAAATAGTAGTGGAAAACAGAAGTAAAATCCATTAGTATCATCAGAGTTATAAAAAGTTTTGTCTAATTGAAACATTTCCAAAAGAATCCTTTTTGAAAGACAGGGGTCCAGTCGACTGTGGTGGTTCCCCAGTCGACTGTAGAACAAAAGCAGAATGTATAAATGTCCAATAGCCCAGCCCAGTCAACTGTGTAGGGGACTTAGTCAAGTTGGGTCTCAATTTCTCAGTCGACTGATACCTTGTCCGGTCGACTGATCCCATTCTAGCAGAAGGGTCATGTTTTCGTGCAGAAACCAGTCGACTGATTCCCATCATTCAGTCAACTGATGTCTTTGAAAACTGAAAGAATATCTCGATAAAACAGGGGTCCAATTGACTGTGTAGGAGACCCAATCGACTGATCACCCACCAATCTGCACAATCTGCAGCAATCTCAAGCCATGGTTCTCCAAACCAATATCAACACAAACACAACTATATTCCCACAATTCGAAACATAAATACAAGAGTATTTACTAGGGATTACGTTACCTCTAACTCATGTCAAGATTCTATTACAACATATTACAATTTCTAAATTCTTATTACAAGTTTGAATAAAAACAAAAGTATGAACAAGTGGTAATCCCCCAAAGTTCTTCGACCTCACTCCTCTCGCTTATTCTTTCCTCGCTTCTTATCACCAGTAATGGAGTAAAGCTCCACTGCTCAGCTATATGCTGAGTGCACAATTCTAAAAGTATGCTTATATGACAATCCATGCTTAAAACATCTAAAACACATCAAAATAGTAGCTAGGGTGAGTGGTACGCATTCATCCGGTAAATAAAACCGATATCGTGGAAGGCACACCTCTTCCACACGCGCACCCCATATAATGGTTGGGCATTCCTCTATACCAAGTACTGTGTCCTGATTGGGCCTTCCTCCATACCAGACACCACACAATCAAAGTTACAATCCTCAAAATTCGAGGAGCTTACCCCCGGATGAAATTGCACCAAACTCCCCTTTGACCCAAGTAGACACATATAGGATGCTCACATAAACATTATACATGCTTTTCTAACATATTCGCGTGCATAATTAACGGGCCTAATTAATACATGAATATTTCCCGGATCCAAATTATCAAGTTCGATATTTAAAACATGTAAATTCCATATAATTCATAAATCTAGAATTCATACCCCGTGCGATTTCTTCCTAACTTCGAAGGATCAACTAGAGGCCTGAGTAAACATTAGATCTCTGTTTATACGCGATTCCTACGAGTTTCACCTGGTTTTTTCCAAATTTTTAGAAATTAAATTTTCAGAAAAATTTTGCCAAATGAGGCCTAAGAGGTATCAAAATGAAGCTCTTACCTCGAGGAGCTCAAATGTGAAATCTAGAGAAAATTGACGGACAAACGGTCGTGGATCGGTGTCGTGAAGCTAATAGCCACCAAAATCTCATTTTTCTCTCTCTCCAAGATATTTTAGAAAGTTTTGTAAAATAATGAAAACTCATCCTTACTATTTATCAGCAACATTTCCTGAATTTATGTTTCCCTCCCCACGAGTTTTCAAAACTTCCAATTATCTCCCAAAATTGTCATGCCCCGAAAACTAAAGCGCGAGGAAAGAGGAAAGTTAGAGGGAAGAGAATTGAAACCCAATCACAAATGCGGAAGCGACTTTGGAATCTCACGGGGATTCCTACCATGATGACTTACTAACACATAAGCCAAAATGGACTTACAGGTCAACAGGTCAGACAAAGATAAAGACTTTTGATAACCAAGTTTAAAAGACTAATCAAGCAAGTTCAAGATTAAGAAATGCCTCGAAGAGTTTTTATAGAAAAGTGTTGTTGAAAACAAGATATTAAATTATATAAAGATGAATTCATTTTTAAAAGGTAAAGAACATAATTATATCATAGGGAACTTATGTCCTTAATTAAATCAAAACAAAAATTGGGAAATGTGTGATATAGTGTAAAAGCACTACTCATACGCTTTTGAAATCATGAACGAAAACCCTTTTTTGGTGGATAAATAACCTTATTATCATATAGGAAGCTTAAGTTGTTAATTAGACCGGACATGGAATTCGGAAAATATGAGTCGTAGGCCAAAAACACTATAAATGAACAGTTTTTATTATTCACTGCTCACAAATAAATAAAATGTGAGCAGTTTTTACTATTCACTAGTTGAAAATTTTTACTTTGTTTTAGCTAGGTATGACAAATTCACATGAATATTTTACAACCTTCAAAATGGAATTCCTAACAAGAAAAATATCGATGGCAAGTCGACGGAAAGAAGTTTAAGAAGCCTAATTTAAAAACAACAAATTCCGGTAAGGATTTAATTTAAAAGCAATCAGTCTGGCAAGGACAAAACCAAACATAACTGAATCCGACAAGGATTCAAATTAACACACATGCATAAAACTTTAAAAGAGATGCGACGATCTCGGAAACATAATTACATAATACATGTAGACACCCCATTTTGGAGGGGACCGCCCCCCACCTTCGGGGCGGGCGCGACAATACAAATAAGTTTAACAAGTGTGAAAGGCAAGGACTAACATTTGTCCATCAAAATTACAACAAGGCTTCCCAATAACAAAAATATGGAAGTTTAAGCTCAAGAGTTTTGTAATAAAATTAATATAACCATTTTCTTTTTAGCGCATTGAACTATTACAAACTACCCAAAAGGGTAAGATTCACATGGGAGTTGTCCTTATACATAACTAAGCATGAGTCCTCAAAATAGAACAAAATGTCTCAAAGTCTACGCGTCGGGTCACATGTGCCCTTTGCCCTTATCAAGCTCACCTGACAAAAATGTTTTGTCATTTTTATGAGAACGACGGCTCGTAGGAAACATTGCAACAAATCAATATGCTGTCCAGAATAAGTATGAGATGTCGTGCGATGCATAGCCACCAAGGCTAAAATGAAATGACAAGAGCTTTACGGCCATGCATGATATGTGCACTCCTCTCATTTCCGAACTATGACCCACCCGCACATGGAGTGTAGCATACCAACTTTCAGGAGCTAACCGAATATAGTTGGAGTTTGAATGTTTCTAAGAGTCATTCTCCCTATCTCACATCACAACCCATATACGAATTTTCTTAAATCAAATTCCCTCACATGGAGTTTTTCTTAACAAAACATTTATGTCGTGATAAAGGGAATGCTTGCCGATTAGGCTTCAATGCATATGATGTTAACAATGACATTAAGGATGATCCACCACAACAAATTAAGCGATAATTCTAGTCCATTAGACATGATATCAATGGCCTCAAAGAATGTAATTAAATTGCATAATTTGACATTCCTAACAAGGATTTTCAAACAAATATTCTAGTATGCTTTTACACATAAAGGGAGCATCCTAAGCACATCTAGCATCACATAATCACATTTAGTATAACTCAAGCATGTAATTCACAATTTGGCATACAACCTAACTTTATAACTTTGGGGAAAACCTAATGCATGTGTCTAAATCATTCTCCTAACATCATTCTAATCACATTTAACACCCTAATATCACAACTTGCAAAACCAAGGCATATAAATTATATTTAGGCAAAATAATCCTAACATTACAACTTTGGGGAAAATTCTAATACATGTGTCTAAATCATTCTCCTAACAATCCCATAAGCACATATCACCTAAAAATGAAAATCATATTGAAAAGAAGCAATGACATCTACCTCTATGGAGATTTCTTCCAAAATAAATGGAAGAGTCCAAAATTCCTAAGAAAGTCCAAAGAGCTCAAATGACTCCAAAAAGATGAAAAGAGAAGTCATAGGAAGTCCAAGAACCCATTGCATGTAATAATCCCTCAATAGAACTCCATGGTTGAAGATGAGAAATCTTGAAGCTCTATGTGATTTGGGTAAACTACAATAATGGACACAAAAACGATTTCGAAGGTCTCTCTAGGTAGCTCTTGAAAATCTAAGACTAAAATGTGAAATAGCAAAACTCACGAAAATCACTCGTTGGTGGTCTATTGGAAGCTTGAAGAAGAAGATCAATGGAGGTTTTTTGTATACCCAAATAGATATAGAGAGAAGGTGGAGAAGAAGAGAGAGAAAGAAAGAAAGAAAAAATGAGAAGTG
Organism: Hydrangea macrophylla; assembly: GCA_033977485.1. NCBI lineage: Eukaryota > Viridiplantae > Streptophyta > Magnoliopsida > Cornales > Hydrangeaceae > Hydrangea > Hydrangea macrophylla. The sequence continues at coordinate 82,446,945 of CM066991.1, read as the reverse complement.
ATGAGAGTGAGAGAAGTGGCAAGCCCTTTAAGTTGGGGGTGGGGCCCACTAGTTGCTTGAATTTGGTTTTGCTCTTTGAATTGACTTGAAATAGTATATACCATGTGTGTGTGTGGTCCAATGTTACACACCCAAATTAAAACATGTACCCACTTTAACACTAAGTTAATAAAAAGGAATAATAATAATAATAAAATAAAGTTGTCACACCTGTTCTAGAAAATCATGATTTTTAAAATGCATAAATGAAATTTGGTGAATTATCACTATTTGTTGATAACTGAGAGTGAGGTTGATTGGAGGTCAACGGTAAGGTGTCAATCGAAGACACAGTAATAAGAAATCATATGGCATCAACACGATTTAAATGACATTTATGTGATTAAATGTTATTTGTGATATCTGGTATTTTCATGAATAGTAAATTTACTTGTGTGAAGTAAATTTCTGGTAGTTTGATCCTATTTTATTATATCATTGTAAACACTGTGGTGAAAACATGAGTGATACGTTGCTTAAAAATTAGGTAGTCTAAAGATTCCACAAAATTAGTTTCAGAACGTATATTTTTGGACCCAAACAGAACCTGGACGAAAACCTATATAAATTTAAGTTTTCACTCGTGAAGTTATAAAATAGACGTGTGCGACATTTCAAGAGTTAATTAGAAGTTTTGAGAACTCGTGGAAAGGTAAACGTAACTCCCAAGAGTTGTATCATTGATTGAAGATAAGTCACACGACTCTCGAATATGTTGTATCATGGATCTCAATCAAATGCATTCACGATTGGCTTCATGTAATGCAAGAATCAGAAAGATAACCAGCATTAGCATATCCAACTAATGGTGATTTTGATTCTTTTGGATAAAATAATCCTAAATCAATTGTACCACGAAGATAGCAAAAAATGTGCTTAACACCATTTCAATGTCTTCGAGTTGGAGCTGAGGTAAGCTTTCTAACAAATTGACAGTAAATGCAATATCTGGTCGTGTACAATTTGCAAGATACATGAGAGCACCAATTGCACTTAGATATGGTACTTCGGGACCAAATAACTCCTCTTCATCATCATGAGGATGATAGGAATCCTTTTTACAATCAAGTGATCAGACTAACATTGGAGTACTCAATGGATGAGCATTATCCATATAGAAACATTTCAAAATTTTCTCTGTACATGTGGATTTATGTAAAAGGATCCCTTCAGGAAAATGTTCGAGTTGCAATCCAAGGCAAAATTTTGTTTTTCTGAGATCTTTCATTTCAAATTCCCTTTTAAATAATCGGTGATTCTTGTGAGCTCTTTGGGAGTTCCGACAAGATTTAGATCATCTACATATACCGCAATAATTGCAAAGTCAAATTCTGATCTCTTAATGAAAACGCATGGAAATATAGGGTTGTTTATATATCCTTCTTTCAACAAGTATTCGCTCAATCAATTGTACCACATGCGTCAGGATTACTTCAATCCGTATAAAGATCACTACAACAAATCTACTTTTCAGTGACGCACAATATTTGCCACGCGCAGATTGCGTGGTTAATAATGTTTGTTTGCGACGCACTAACAAATTGGCGACGCACTAATTAAGCGTGGCAACTATTTTTCAGAAAAGTCAAAAAAAATTATTTGCAACGCACATTTGCGTAGCAAAAAGTTTTAAATTATCTGCCACGCACCATGCGCGTGGCAAATAATATTATTATTATTGGCCACGCGCATGGTGCGTGGCGAATAAATTTTCGTTTCTCTCTTTACATTTCCCCCTCAAACCACATACCCCCTCGAACCACATACTGAAAAGAAGAAAAGAAGAAACCAAGAAAAAGAAGAAGAAGAAGAACCGGCGACCCCTACTAACGCCGCCTCTAGCCACCGCCGGCGGTATGTGCTCCTCTCTCTCTCTCTCTCTCTCTCTCTCTCTCTCTCTCTCTCTCTCTCTCTCTCTCTCTCTCTCTATGTGTGTGTGTGGGTGTGTTAGGGTTCAAAAAAATTTGGGACAATTGAAATTAGTGATGATTTCTAATATATGCTTCCAAAATGTTTTCTGTCAATCCATAATATGCCAACACTATGCAACAGTTTCCTTGAGAATCATTTAAAAGTACTTCATTGGGTTGCCTTTGTTTGGTTAGTTGAATAAAAGTGGATAGTAGATTTTTGCTTTGATCCTTGGCTGGTTCAGGTTTGTTATTGTCCTTGAATGGGGCTGAGTTCTCTGTTTTTGAGCCTTTGGGTAGGTTTTCCTGGGGAGTTTAGATTTCCACTTCTCTGTGCCCTTGGTTGGGTGGTTGTACTTACTTTGGCCTTCTGGGCCTTTTAATTTAATTGTCTTGATGTTCAAAAAATTGACTTGTACTTTTTAATTTAGTTGGTTATTGAGATTGTTTTTAGGAACACTGATTAAAAGAGAAAAAAAGAAAAATTGCTGCAGTGTATTTATTTCTTCATTTCAATGGGCAATGGTCTGCTATTAGGTTCTAAGAGGTGATTTCAATGGGCAACAAGTCCTTCTGGGCTTTTTAATTTAATTGTCTTGATGTTCAAAGGCCTTACTTGTAACTATTTAAATGCCAGGGGTATGGTAGATCACTCTAGTTGATGCTCCAATGGGGGATGTGGCTATGTGAAAAAGCCCAATTTTCTTATGAACGTGGGACCACATAATCAAGTGGTTGATCCTAAAGCAAAACAGTCAGTGAAGAAAACTTTAAATCCATATATTGAAACTCATAGCTTGAAATTAGTAGGCCTAATCTCATTTCTAGTTTTCCTTCACATTGAACATAATGATAAGCACAAAAAATTGGGGAAATTGAAATTAGTATTCTATATATTGAAACTCATAGCTTGAAATTAGTAGGCCTAATCTCATATCTAGTTTTCCTTCACATTGAACATGATGATAAGATTTGGACCCCTCCCCCAATTTTGATATATTAGTTTGATAAGTTTTCATATAAAATACACAATATGAATTTCTATTTCATTAACTACACAAACCTTAAATATTGTAAAACTTGAATCAATATTTGTCAAATCTTTACAAGGGTGTTTGTAAATTGGATTTCATTCATAATTTTTTTTTCTATTTTCTTTTTTCATCTACTACATATTTGAATTTTGGGTATTGTTTGATGGAGGACTATAAGTTCCTATTGGTTTTTACTATTTTCTTCGATGTATTGATAAATCTATCATTTGATTTTTATTTTTGAATGAAGACAATTGTTTTTTATATTTGATTAAGTCTTGATCTAGGATGACTCTATTTTTTATTTGTGTGGGGGTGGGGGATGAAATTTATTCTTTTTATTTTCATAAGTGTTGATGAGGATCGAAGATTAATATCTTTACGATCATATTTTTTTTACTTTTGTTTTTTATTTTCATTTGATCAAGGTTTTTCATTTTTTTTAATCGTTTACTTGATTGTTGGCTTCATCTATTGGGTTGGTGACCCATGCTTTTCATAAAAATACAGCACAATTTTAAAAACTATTTTCAAAATATTACTTTCAATTAATAAATAGGGCCACACACTCCTTGTGTGTGCTAATTTGTTTGTTTTTTAGACTTTTTTTTAGCCAATTGTTTTAGGTAATTTTTTCCCTCTTGTTGAAGCAATTTTTTAAATGATTGGACATTTAAATATCTTTCTAATATTTTTCAAGAAATAAAGTGTAATGGTTTAACTGTAATTATAGAAAACTTAAAAAATAATGTTGGTACCCCACCCTTCCCCTTTATAATAGTATAGATATACATGTATCTATATGTATGGTGACTTGGGAGTCCTAATATCTTTGCATATAAAATATTTATAAGGTTTTGTAGGCCCCATTTTTTTTTAGTTTCAATGTTTTTTTTTTAGTTTCAGTGCTAATGAGGAGCAACCATGGGAACATAAAACAAGCACTACTATGTTTGTAGGAAACATAGCAGTTGCAACTCATTGACACCATTTTAAGAGTTCTCTTAGAAGAGTCGAAGTGATTTAATACAAACTTTTCAAGTTTGCCCTTTATTATTACAACTCTTACCTCTCTTTTTTTTTATGTGATACAAGAATTTTGAATTTTGAAAAGAGCAATATTGACAAGTTATAAAATCTCACTAAAATCAAAGATGCCTCCTTAATAAGTTGGAATCCTCAAAAGGGATTCTTAATATGGGAGGTAGGTAGTATTTTTTTTGGGCCACTCGAAATTGGACTTTCGTAGTATAAACTACAGATACATATGCCATGAGTTTTACTACTGGCTTTTTGCCCAACAAAAAATTTGGTAGTTGAATTCTTTAGAATTTGTTAGTATATCTACTTAGTTAGGTTGATTCATTTTAAAGATTTTTTTTAGCAGATATGGATAAGCAATGGATGAAGATTAAAACTAGATACTTACCTGAGTATCAGAAAGGGGTTGACGATTTCATTGAGTATGCACGACCGTCTGCAGACAGTGGTAGTAGGATAATATGTCCGTGTGTGATGTGCGGGAATAGGGTATTTAAGCACATTGATATAGTGAAAGCGCATTTGCTCGATAAAGGGATAGATATCAATTATACTACATGGGTTGATCACGGGGAGGCTTATCAAGTATTGAGTGAGGACGAGGACGACGATGAACCCTGTGGTGATGGTAATGAAGGTTTGCGAGAAATGTTGGCAGACTTGGATGGGGGTTCGACGAGTCATGTCATGCTTCAAGGGGATGCCTCTAGTAGTAGTGATCCTAGAGAATCGGGTCCCCTTGGACTCTTGTTCAAGGATGCAAATCTGGAGCTTTATCCAGGTTGTAAGACGTTCTCAAAGTTAAATTTTCTAGTGCAATTGCTTCATCTTAAGACCATCAACCTTTGGACAAACAAATCGTTTGACATGAATCTTGCATTGATTAAAAGAGCATTCCCCAAAGGGGAGACCCTTCTGAACTCATGGGTTCATGGCATGTCCAGTTTGCAACAAGGATACATCTTCACAATCATTGTACTATGGAAGGAAGAGATGCTACATGGGCCATCGTCGTTTCCTACCACGGAACCACAGGTGGCGAAATCGCCAAAAGGATTTGTTTGATGGCAAGCCCGAACACAGATTCACTCCTAAGTTATTGTCTGGTGATGATGTTTTGAAACAACTAGAACACATCGAACCTGGAAAGTTTGGAAAGGTACCGGGTACTAAGAAGAAGAAGCGTACTCCGGTAGAGTTGAATTGGACAAAGCGTAGTATTTTCTTCGAATTACCATATTGGAAGACGCTTATGTTGCGGCACAATTTGGATGTAATGCACACCGAGAAGAATATCTGTGATAATGTTCGTGGCACTTTAATGAATATAGAAGGAAAAACAAAGGATAGTGTTAAAGCCCGAATGGACTTAGATTTACTCGGTATGAGAAAGGAGTTGCACTTGGCTCGAAATGGAGATAAATTTACTGTGCCACCGGCATGCTATACATTATCAACTGATGAGAGAAAGAAGTGGTGCGAGTGGTTTAAATCAGTGAAGTTTCCAGATGGATATGCATCAAACATATCTCGATGTGTTAATGTTAAAGATGGAAAAATAACTGGTTTGAAGAGCCATGACAACCACATGCTTTTACAACGGTTTCTTCCGGTTGTGATCCGAGGCTATCTTGATGAATTTGTATCTACCACATTAATTGAGCTAGGATTATTTTTTAGAGAATTGTGCGCCAAAAAGTTGAAATTGCAAGTACTAGAGAGCCTAGAAAATGACATTGCCATAATCCTTTGTAAGTTGGAACGTATATTTCCACCAGCTTTCTTTGATGTTATGGTTCACTTAGCAGCTCACTTACCTGTCGAGGCTATGATTGGTGGACCTGTCCACTACCAATAATACTCAAAATAATCTCCTTAGGCCTTTTACAACTAAGTTTTGAGATTTTGGGGGGTCGAAACTAGTTTTGGCACTCGGAGAGGCACGAGACCGGAACTCACACCTCACACATGACCAACTAGACTTGCGTGAACAAACGGCATGCAATTCCTACACACGGTTTGCAAGTTAGGCGATAATACGCAAAATAATCTCCCTAGGCATTTTATAACTAAGTTTTGATGTTTGGGGGGTCGAAACGAGTTCCGGCACTCGAAAAGGCACGAGACTGGAATCCACACCTCACACACGACCAACTAGACTTACAGTAACAAATGGCATGCAATTACTACACACATTTTGCAAGTTAGGCGATAATACGCAAAATAATCTCCCCAGGCCTTTTATAACTAAGTTTCGAGATTTTGGGGGGTCGAAATGAGTTACGGCACTCAGAGATGCACGAGACCAGAACTCACACCTCACACACGACTAACTAGACTTGTGGGAACAAACAACATGCAATTCCTACACACGGTTTGCAAGTTAGGCGATAATACGCAAAATAATCTCCCTAGGCCATTTATAATTAAGTTTTTGAGGTTTTGGGGGATCGAAACTAGTTCCGGCACTCGGAGAGGCACGAGATCGGAACTCATATCTCACACAAGACTAACTATACTTGTGGAAACAAACAGCATGTAATTCCTACACACGCTTTGCAAGTTAGGCGATAATACGCAAAATAATCTCCCTAGGCCTTTTATAACTAAGTTTTGAGGTTTTGGGGGTTTGAATTGAGTTCCAGCACTCGGAGAGGCATGAGATCGGAACTCATACCTCACAGACGACCAACTAGACTTACAAGAACAAACGGCACGCAATTCCTACACACGGTTTGCAAGTTAGGCGATAATACTCAAAATAATCTCCTTAGGCCTTTTACAACTAAGTTTTGAGGTTTTGGGGGGGTCGAAACTAGTTTTGGCACTCGGAGAGGCACGAGATTGGAACTCATACCTCACACACGACCAACTAGACTTGCGTGAACAAACGGAAGACAATTCCTACACACGGTTTGCAAGATAGGTGATAATACGCAAAATAATCTCCCTAGGCATTTTATAACTATGTATTGATGTTTTGGGGGGTCAAAACGAGTTCCGGCACTCCGAGAGGCATGAGACCGAAAAATCCACACCTCACACATGACCAACTAGACTTGAGGGAACAAACGGAACGCAATCCTTGCATTCGGTTTACAAGTTACGCAATATTACGCTAATCATTTTTTATTGTCTTATTTTTAAGTTCAATTGTTATATTTTTATTTACGACTAATGCTTTTTTTTTCTTTTTCTTTTTCTTTTTCTATTTTTAGATTGGGAGGCTCTAGTACCTGCATTGGATGATTTTATTCTCGATTTTTATTCTATTTTTGTCCTTAGACATATTTACGAAACTTTTGTACTAGTATTTGAACATCTTTTGATATTGTGGTTTGTAATAACTATATTTTAAATTTGTGACTTGCTTTGGTTATTGACAAATTATTCGAATGAATGTATGAAGATTAAAATTATTGTTGGTGGTGTTTTAGCAGGTTTATTGGTTCAAAATAAAAAAATTCAAAAAAAGGAAAAGAATATTTCAAATCTAGTATTGCTATTTGCAACTCACATTTATTGCGTGCCTAATAATCATTCGAAATACTAAATGATGTAGCGTGGCAAATACTGCCTTATTAGCGACGTAAATGAGCGTCGCTGATAATTACTGAAATATTTATTATAGTATTTGCCACGCACTATTGTGTGGCAAATACCTCTTTATTAGCCACGCACTATAGCATGGCTGATAATTACACTCACTATTAGCAACGTACAAATGCGTCGCTAATAATAACTTCTTTTAGCGACGCGGTCATTTTTGCTAAGTAAGACAATTATTAGCAACGCACTTGTGGATTATTTGCCAGGCGCGGACGCGTCGCTAATAAAAATAGTATTAGCAACGCGTTGACTGCATCGCGCAATTTTATTCGTTACGCCATTTTTCGTTACGCTCGTGCGACGCGCGAATTGCGTGGCAAATACTTTCAGCGACGCACTTTTTGACTATTAGTCACGAACCTGCGCGTGGCAAAAAACCAGATTTGTTGTAGTGGATCTTTGAAGTTTAACAGAGCACATATTTCGTGGTTTTGAGGTATATGCTTCATGCATTTTAAATCCTTCAGGGATTCTCATATGTATGTCACTATCTAGTGATCCATATAAATATGTTGTAACCACGTCCATTAAGCACATATCAAGTCCTTCTATCTAATCAAAAATTGAAACGTAATAGCATCCATAATAGGATAATATGTTTCATCATAATCGATGCCAGGTCTCTGCGAGAACCCTTGTGCCATAAGTCTGGCCTTGTCTCTCACAATCTCATCTTGTTCATTACATTTTTTGCAAAAATACCCATTTATACGCAACGAGATTTATACCTTTAGGTGTAGAGACTACATGCCCAAATACTTCCCGTTTTTCTAGTGAGTTTAACTCAGTTTGGATAGCCTCTTTCCACTTTGGCCAATCCTTTCTACATCGACATTCTTCCGTACTATGTAGTTCAGGATCTTAATCACTTCGGGTGATTTCAAGTGCCACTGTAAATGATCCATGACAATATTATTACGATCCCATAAATTTCTAGTGGACATAAAATTTATCGAGTTCCTTATGGTCTAATACTTGTGCATCTTCGAGGGCTACTTGTTCCTCTTCAGGGGAAATATGATCTCCAATGTTGGATTCAAGCATTTCGATCATGTTCTTTGAGGTTTCTCCAGGAACTTCTACCTCATTCATATGCCCTTTTAGTTTTCTCTTTCAGGGAACTTTCTCATTTGCACCACTGGGTCTACCACGCTTTATGCGTGCTGTAGATTTACTTACCACTACACTACCAGATTGCCTGTAGGGACTTTACTTCTTGCTGGAGTATGTATAGCTGGTAAATATGATTTTATAGCTTTCTTTGTATCAGTGAATGCATCAAGAAATTGATTTGAAATTTCTTACAAATGAATGATCATTTGTACTTCAAGTTCACATTATTTAGTACATGGATCAAGATGAGACTGAGTCGATGTTTGCCAAGAAACTTTTTCATCAAAATGGCAATCTGTAAGTCTTGCCTTAAAGAGATCACCCGTTAGGGGTTCAAGGTATCTTATTATAGATGGAGAATCAAAACCAACATAAATCCCAAAGCATGATGAGGACCCATTTTTGTACGTTGTAGAGGTGCAATAGGAACTTACACAGCATAACCAAATACTCTTAAATGGGAAACATTGGGTGGTTGCCCAAAAACAAGTTGTGAAGGAGAGTATTTATGATAAGCAGTTGGTCTAACACGAACCAATGATGCAGCATGTAATATGGCATAACCCCAAGCAGAAACAGGTAGTTTTGTTCTCAAAAGTAAAGGTCTAGCAATCAATTTGAGACGTTTGATAAACGATTCATCTAGCCCATTTTGTGTATGTACATGAGCAACAGGATGTTCAACATGAATACCAATAGGTATGCATTAGTCATCAAAAATCTTAGATGTGAACTCACTGGCATTGTCAAGGCGTATAGCCTTTATAGGGTAGTCAGAAAATTGTGCTCATAATTGAATGATTTGGGCAAGAAGCCTAGCAAATGTAGCGTTATGAGATGACAACAAACAAACATGTGACCATCTAGTAGAAGCATAAAGTAAGACCATGAAGTAAGAAAATGGTCCAGATGCTGGATGGATGGTTCCACATATATCTCCTTGGATGCATTCCAAAAAGACTGGGGATTCAAAGTTTACTTTTGTAGGAGATGGTCTTATAATCAATTTTCCTTGTCAACAAGCAGTACAAGGATTATCACTAGGCAAAAGAATTTTTTTATTTTTCAAAAGATGTCCATGTGAGGTTTCAATGATCCTACGCATCATAATAGCTCTAGAGTGACCAAGACGGTTATGCCAAAGACCAAAAACTTTTAGGTTAAAAAACTTTTGGTTTATCTCAACATGTGATTCAATAGTATTAATCGTTGTCTGGTACAACCCGGATGGATGAGCATGAAGTTTTTCCAAAACATGCTTTTTGCTTCAAACAATTTTTGTAGTACAAAGGTAATCAATTTACCTTCATTAACAGTTTCAATGTGGTATCTATTTCGGCAGATATCTTTAAAACTGAGCAAATTTTTTTAGGATTTGTTAGAGTATAAAGCATTTTCTAAATGAATGGTTGTTCCTTTTGATAAAAATAATGCTTGCTTTTCTAGATCCTTAAATGAGATTAGATGTACCGGATCAATATTGTGTTCACACTGGCTTCTGCTAATTTTAAGTTCAAGAAAAATCTCAACTCTCAAAGAATGGTATGTGTAGTTGTACTATCAACCAGACATCTATCTCCTTCTTTCATTATGCAATCTATCAAGTAACAGAATTCATATATTAGTACGAACAAAAGGTTTATTTACTATTCAAGGAAAATGCATGCAGTGTTACAAGCCAAACTTTAATACATCAAGAAAAGTATATGCATAGTACCACAAGCCAAATATTAATACATAGCACAGATGGTATAAACACATTCATTGTTTAAGAGACCAAGGTAAGGATCAGAGTCAACCAGGAAATCAGCTGTGTCAAGACGAGTGATATCCAATGGGTTATCGTGGTCAACAAAATTTGTCTCTATCTCATTTTCTTCTCCTTTTCCTTTTATTGAGTCTTGATAGAAATCTACTAGATGTTTTGGCGTACGACAAGTACGCAACTAGTGTCCTTGCATCCCACATCTGTAGCAGCCATCTTCATCTTTCTTGACAGCCCTTTGTACACCTTCGCCATTTCTATTCCACTTTGGGTGGTAAGGTACGTTGTTCTTATATGTATGATAACCGTCACAGCACCAATGTTTATTTCTTCCTTAACCACGACCATGACTATAACCATGACTGCGACCACGACTATGATTATTCCCACGACCATGTCCATGTTTTCCCCCCTTGTCCAGCTCTTTGGTTATTGTATGGAACTGCACCCCTTCAGCGAATGTTGTTCCATGTGCTTCAGGTAATGGAGCAGAGCTTGTTGGACGACGATGATGATTTTTCTTCAATAGTTCACTATTTTGTTCTGCCACGAGAAGATATGATATTAACAAGGAGTACTTCATGAATCTCTGCTCTCGATATTACTCACGCAAAAGCACACTCGAGGGATGAAAAGTGGATAGTGTCTTCTCTCTCATCTCTGAATCAGTGACAGTTTCTCCATACAATTCCAATTGAGAACTAATTTGAAATAGAGTTGAATTTTACTCTCTAACTGTTTTATGATCCTGGAATTGTAGTTGGATCAAGTCATATCTAGCTTTTGGTAAACTAATTAATTTTATATGTTGAAAACGTTCCTTCAAATTGGTCCAGAGGACAAACAAGATATTCATCTTGTAATCCTTCATAGATATGGTGCTGAATAAACTCTAGTGTACTGGCTTGGTCTCACTCTGATTCATAATTTCCTTCTATAATAGTATTCCAAAAATCATTTTATTCCAAAGATCATTTGCTTTTAGTCGTATTTCAGCCTTATGAGCCCATGATAGATAGTTGTTTCCCAGGATGTCCAGAGGCGCATATTTAAATTTGTCAAGATTCGACATATTTAAACACTATACAAATAAAAGAAAATAATGTTTAGAATCAAGTAAAAGGAAGGCATGTAGATAAACAGATTAATGTCAAATAAAAGATTTAATAATGCAAAAAAAACCTTCTTCGAGAGGACAATTAGTTTGATTCTCCATAATCTTTTCAAGAGATTTCTTCTTCGGGAGGGTCATGAGTTTTCTCTGTGGGAGACTATCCACCACATGTATATATATATACTTAATATATGTATAGATAATTACTCAATCGCGTTATAGTAGAGTGGTAGGGACTGAGGACCTTTAACGCTAAGGTCTCCGGTTCGAAACCTGGCTATCCGCGATTGTTTTGTTTTGTTTTTTTTTTCTTTAACTCTTCAGTTTTTGCATTCAATAATGGTTAGACAATCGTGTGATAGTAGAGTGGCAACGAACTGAGTGCCGAATAACCTACGTCTGCAGACTCGAGTTCGAACCTGCCTTCTGCACGGTTGTCTTTTGTTTTTGTTTTTGTTTTTTCTTTTGTTTCATTTACTATTCAAGAGTTATGTCTGAGATATCAATGATTTATTTACTACTTATGAAAGAAGTTCATTTATTGTCTCTTCGGGAGACTAACTCTTTAGGAGTACTCACACACATACAGAAAGGTAAACATATATATATATACATATATCTCTTCGGGAGAGTAATTCATTAAGAGTATGATGAGTATTTCTGCAGAAGATTTATCTATTAACTCTTCAAGAGATTTAGTAATTAGCTGTTCAGGAGTTTTTACAAATTTGCCTCTTCAAGAGACTATCTATAATCACTTCTTCGGGAAGTTTGCAATAATTTTCTCTTCGGGAAGAGTAAAGTTTATAATCACTTCAGGGGTGCATATATGTATACATACATATAAAAATATAAGTGAAACAATATAGATATATTGTGCCCTTTGATATGAGCCAACCCAGTTGGTATAGGCTCGTGCAGATAACATGTTATAAAACTAATAATAAGACAGGGACACAAATAAGCATTCACACAAAGGGACACAGAAATTTCAGGTGGTTCGGCAATTTGCCTACGTGCACTGCGAAGGGGGAGTTGTATTATTACATGAGTAAATGGTACAATACAAACACTTGATTTATCAGTGTATTTTATAACACTAACATTCCTCCTCTCTTTCTTTTATCTGACTCTCAGTTCTCTGTGATATTTTTCTCTTCTTTCTACTACATGTGTTTTTGCATGTGTTTCCTTCGTTGAGCTAAGTCTCAATTTATAGGGAGTTCATCAGACAAAGCATTTAGTGCTTATCAAAACCTTTACATAGGTTTTTGACAAACTTGCCTTTAGAATTTGACTTTGGTGGCATTCATTTAATGCATACATTTCATAATATTAAACTGTTACTATATTTTCAAGACCTAAAGCAAGACCATAACTATAGGTGCTCTTTATTCTAGCTCGATAGTAAATCCATAATCAATCTTTAAACACCTAGGCCCATAAGCCCAATAGTAAGGTCAATTGGACAAGTTCATGTATCATCTCAAGACGTTTATTAAGCCCAAAATAAGGCCCTACACAAGCCCAATAATGTACCACAATTCAACTCCCAAGCAGCCCCTAAAACAATTGAAACACCCCTCCCAACAAGCCCTAAAAACAGTGGGCTTTACCCACTAAGACTCATTTGACCAGGCCCACCACCCATGGTCAAAGCTCATATACTAGGCTTGAAACCAGCCAACAATTCCAGATTTTAGTCCCATTAAGAGGCCCAACTCGTAGTCCAAGGCTCTAAACAGTGGCTTTCCCCCTTATTTTAAAGTCGTAAAGCCTTGGCCCTAAAGCCCAAATCCAAGGTCCAAAGTTTCGACCCATTTACTTACCCATAATTCATAAATTCGATTAGATGTATTAATACATAGGTCCAATACAAGGCCTAAAAACAGTGGCTACTAATCAGTTTTGAAACACAGTGTTTGGCAGCTTGAAGTAGCTTTAGTATTTTTGGCCATATATATCTCCACTCAAGGATCCAAATCACTCAAATTTTATTGTTCTGGAAAGAAGACACCTAGACCTATAACTTTGTAGTTTTGAGCATTTCAAGAATCACTTGCCTTGCTTATCAAAATTAGACATCAAGTGTAAAAAACCTGAATGAAACAGCAGCAGTGTCACAAATCTTAACGCTGTCCTAGTATATTGGCCATAACTCTTGAGTCTTGACTCAAAAATCCAAATGATGCACGGTTTTCGACTACAGAAAGAAGACTTAAAGGCTAGTGGAAAGGTGATAGAGAAGGAAATTCCAGTGTAGGCTTTCATAACCTCTGGAAATTATAGAGGGAAAGAAAAGGAAATTGGTGTACATGGCAGGTGCGTCATTTCCCCGAAGGTTGGCTACTCTTAAGAGGCAACAAGGATATTTTGGATATTTTTCAGCAAGTAAAGAATAATTTTCAAAATAGATGCTATTAAATAAATTCTTTCTTGTGTACATTTTTGAAAGATCGATCTTTGCACAATGAAGCGTAAGTTTTATAATGTGCAAAAGAAAGCATTGCTCTAGTGGAACAGTAAGTGCTATCATTCAGCACAATATTTCTCCCAAATATGCAAAGATCAAGGTTGTCCCACAATCTCATGTATGATTTGGGTAATTAAAGGTTTGAAAAAGTTTTTTTCTTAATTTGGGAGCTAGCGTTAGTTATCCTATTATCGTACTCAATTTATGAACAATTGGTTCTTAATTGGTGAATTAAAACCTACCAAAGTTGTTTTACAACTATGCAAACCGATTTGTTCGCACACCGAGAAAGGTTGTAGATCGAGGATCATGTGCTAGCTAGTTCAAATTGATAAATTCTTTTTTCCTGTAAACTTTATTGTTGGGAAATCATAATGCCAGAGCAATTTTCTTTATTGCCAGAGCAGATTCTAACACTTTTTTATTTGTAACGGAAAAAATCCGTTAGTAATGTCAAAATTCCGTTAGAAAATGTGGATTGTTCTGGCAATAAAGGAAATTGCTCTGGCATTATGAATAGCCTTATTGTTTTGGATATATATATATATATATATATATCAAAGATTCTCTAAAGAGGGTCACCTCTCTTTAATAAAACAAAGGTCCTCTCTTTAATAAAAAGAGGACGCCCTCTTTAGAGCCTGACTGTATATATATAGTTGCACAACCTAGCACCTCTAATCCTGTTATTTAGAGACGTCGTTGATTAATATTTGCTACTAGCTTCTAATGCTTTAATTAATTGCAAGAACACCAAACTCCAATTCTGAAGACAGTCATGATCTAAATAACAGGATTCTGAGGAATGGAGCATTATTCCTTTTGTGGAGTATCATATATCTCTTTTGGGTAGCATTAATACTTTTGTTTAGATGAGTTAAATATGGTCCAATCTTCTGTGGAGAGTAAATTTGCTCATTATGGTTTATCTAGTCCACTGGAAGCATGTGAATTGTTTGGTAGAGGGAATGTTGTAAAGTGTTTGTAAGACGGACCTAAGCCCTAATTAAAATCCTATGAAAAAGATTTGATAAGAAATCCAATCATATTTTTGTTAAATATTGATTTGCTTTTATTTATCTATATATATCTATATAATATTGGAGCTCAGTGTGTGTCAAGTCATATTTTTCAAGGTAGTTTAGTGTGTGTACAGTCAGCACTTAACCAATTAAACTGTAACACATAAACTCTGATTTGGCCAAACACCCCTTTACTCTCAACTCTCATTCCTTTCCCCTCAGCTCTGTCTCATTCTTGAACCCGTAGACTCTCACCCCTGTCTCTTTCTCTGCCTCCCTCCATCACCGCCCCGCCCACCTCCGCTTCTTCTTTCTCTCTCTCTCTCTCTCTCTCTCTCTCTCTCTCTCTCTCTCTCTCCATTACAGCTATGTTCCAGTGCAGAGAGTCCAAGTGTTAAGTTCCTACGCAGATCCGGTTCAGTTATGTTCTCAGAGTTTTTTTTTTCTTCATGGATACATGTTCTTTTTCTTTATTTTATTTAAATTTAAATTTTCACAAAAAGTTTTCTTCATACACTTTTCTTTTACTTTAGATCCTAAAAACTTCATGTGAATTTTTTCCCAAAAATTTTACTTTAGCAAGTTCATGTGTTCAGATCTTTAGGATCTGTCCCAAAAAGTTCATGTTATTGCTTTCATTTTTTCTGCACAAAAAGTTCATGTGTTCAGAATCTTTAGAACTTTAGGATCTGTCTTTTTCCCCCAAAAAGTTCATGTGTATTTTTTAATTTCCCAAAAAGTTCTGTGTTTTGTCTCTTCAGCAAGTTCATGTAGAAATTTGCAATTTTGAAAATAAGGCTTCATTTTATGATTTGTAATCTAAGATTGGAAATTTTTCCTAATCTCCAAACTTTGAAATTTTCCCTAATCTCAAATTTTGTCACGTTATGGAACTGTTCAAACGATTCTAGGACACGTGGCACGCCACCAAAGTCTAACTCAAGTGATTAAAGTTTCAAAATAAGCTTAAATCAAATAAGCTCAACTAACAAAGAGCAAAATCTTGTCTTTGCAATCAGCCAAAACCCCTGTTTTAACAAATAGTAAATTCTCAAATAATATTATCAAATCACAAGTTGAAATCAACACTAATGCTTTAAACCATTTAGAATACACCAAAGTCACAAACATGTGCTTCCAAGTTCAAGCAAGAGTTTTTAAATACTCTAATAAAAGTACCAAATATAACCATTAACCGATTAAACCCAAAGAAAAACTCCAAGATTAACGTCCGAAACTAACCCAAGTTCTATACATAACATTTAACCACTAAAACCATATATTACAAGCATCAAGGCTACCAACTCCTATTATACAAGTTTTACACCAACTATGTTACAACATACTCTACCATCGGGATTTGAAACTAATTACAAACATATTACAAGTTTAACACTAAAAGCAGGTAACTATTAATAAAATTACAACTTCCCAAACCCATAAGCTAGCCAAGCCACTTCCCAGCTCACTTCCCCGATTCCTCGCCGCGATCACCTACGATGGTTATTCAATAACCACTACAATATATAAGTTATATGCTTGTGAGCAATGCCAATCATGGACATGGATAATAAACATGCTCAATTCAACATATTACAAAGAACTATAGTCTCCAGCAATTACTAGTTCACTCCCACCACTACCGGCTAGCCCGCGGCTCCACTCTCCAAGCCCTTGTGACTAGTCATGACCCACGCCCTCACACGTATGGTCCCATAGGCCTTTGGCGGCCGTGGTCGTCACTGTTGGGTTTGTACCCTCAAACCATTACTTTATGTATGAGACATTGACATTTTAATATATGGATATCAGTTTTACATTTCATTGTGTATGTTTCTTTCATGAGATGATTGTTAATCCTTAAGCATCATAGTAAGTATTTCGTGTGTGTATGAGATACATACAAGTGAGATATGAATTACTATTCTTTGATACTTTAGAACTTGTCGTAGTGGATGATGAGACCTGATATCTCATCAAGTATACACTGTAGCATGATTAGCTACCATTGGATGGAGTGATTATTCTCAATCACTAGAGTGTAACTCTTAGTTCATATGTTGTGCTTAGAGTGCATTGACGAACCTGAGCTTTCCTACTGACACTCAAGACTGTCAACAATCGATAGGAACTCACAACTTGTATAAAGTACGTGTTCTCAATCTTGAGACGATTATGAACACAGACTGTGAATATGGCTGCTTTGACTTACCAATCAGTGAGGTCTATAGAAGATCAACACTTGGGTATCTTGGGCATGTCATGTTTATAGGGGTTGTGAACATATATTGTCAAGATAGAATCTACCCTTTGATAAAGAGTAAGCATTCCCTTAAAAATGTCACCAAGTTGATTTCTGAGAACTGCAGTCTTGTTGATGAGTAGTTATCAACATGTTTGGTAATCATGAGAGGTTAATGAGACTCAAGGAATACAAGAAGTAATCATGATTCAGGTTTACAGTAACAGTTATCCGACTACCTGAATATGATTATGAATGTTGTCGGTAGAGGGACATTAGTATACCATACAAGTCTAGTTATCGCTTCGGATATATCATTTTATAGTGGAGTAAACGATAACTGACCTGTTGGTTAGTTTGCTGATCAAAGCGTTTGATCATGGTAATTAACTACTGGTCTGAGCCAACAATAACGAGCCTAAGAGGTCCCACTCTTAGCTCTGCTAGGATACTTGGAAAGGCACATGAGGATCTTGTCAAGGCAGGTTCGATCGATCAAAGTTTGTTCGATTGATCGAAGTCATGACAGGTTCGATCGCTTGAACGTGGTTCGATCGATCAAAGGTTCGATCGATCGATAACACTTCGATCGGTCGAACGTTAGGTCGGTTCTAGAAATCTATAAATAGGGAAGCTGTGTTTTGGAAAAGAAGCTCATCATTTTTATTAACCAGAAGCTACAGATACTGTTTTAGAGTCCCAAACCTTCTCCTTACTCTCTATTAGAGATCCCACCATTTCTAGTCTCTCCGGGAAGCATCCGCAGGAGACATAAGGGTGAAGACAACCTAGTGGAGGTTGCTGCATCACTAAGGAAGAAGAAAATCAGAATTGGGTTCAAGACCTGAGGTATATTTCTTATCCCGCTGGTTAATACGCACCTATAGGATCCTGGGCTACCAGTTTTATTTTTGTAACTAATTACTTCCGCTGTGCGTTTCAATTTAATTTTAAACCTGTTTATCCCTCAATTGGTATCAGAGTCACGCTTGTTTGGATCTATAGATGCGTTTTGGAACACTAGTTTTGATTTGCATGCTGATTTTAGGACTACTTTCGAAAACTGCATCGTCACAGATCTATTTCTACAGTGTTTACGCAGCAGAATAAAAATATGTGATAGCATTGGATGCAAGGTGAGTTCGATCGATCGAAGTAGTCTCGATCGATCGAAGCTCGTATGTTTTCAAGCGATTGAACTAGATTCGATCGATCGAACGTTGGTTCTGTTCAATCGATCGAATGGTGTTCGATCGATCGAGAATGCTTCTCTGTCCAGGTGTACTTTTCATAGATTCGAAAGTTTTTAAATGTATACTTTAATTTTAAATTATTCTGTAAATATTTTTAAATCATTCTGTGAAACTGAAAAGTTCAATCGATTGAACAGTGTTCTATCGATCGAAGGTTTGATCGATCAAACCCTTGTCGATCGATCGAAGTGTGACAGAGAACTGAGATGCTATTTTATGTTCTAATTCAATATATAAAGAGTTTATATACTATGTGAATCAATTAGGGTTCCAATAGTAGTATATATATTTGTTATATATGCATGGATGTGTGTACAACTAACCTTCTTGCAACAAAGTTAGTCCGCTATCTCCCATGGCACCAAGACTTTTAAATTTTGTATTTAATGGTTTGAGATTGGTGTATATTATATTTTTATTATTGGTTTAGTTTTAAGGCATATGTAAAGGGCACTGCGACTTCAATCCTACGAAAAGGAAAGTCGTACTGGTTTCCCTAGCCTTTTATTTTCTTGTTGTTGATTTCTTTTTCTAAATAAATTGTAAGCTTCGAAAGAAGCATAGGATCAATGTAATAGAATTAGAATATACATGAAGACGGAGGAGCAAGCCGTTGTCCATGAAGATGGAGCTGGAGGCGATTAAACCAAGAATCAGGTTCTATGAAGATAGAGCCATGGGAGATAGAGGCATCGTTTGGATGCTTTTATTTCATTTTAGTTTTTTGTTTTATGTGCTTCGTTTGTGATTGGCATTTAATTATATTGTTACAACTTGCATGCACGTAAAACAAGTTTTCTAAAATAAAATTCAAAAACCGTTTTCAATACATTAGTAAACATTGGATGTTTATGGGTAATGTGTGGAAACAATTTTTTCTAAAAGCAAAATCCTTATTTACTAAATCTAGTGGGAGAGGGTCTTATTAATAACACCCACGATCTTCCATTAACGGTTCATTATAAGATGAGTAGTGCATTCTGTGTCACCTCGCCAGGGGTGATCATTCCCTATGGAGGGTACACTACTCATTGGTTACTAGATGTGAACTTCCTATGGATAGGATCAATTAGACGTGTTAGAGGGTGACCACCACACGGAGGCACTACTTGAGGCGGTTGTGATTGGATCCTAGTTATTGGTACACACTAGCTAAGCTATGGATAAGGGATCCTACACGGGGCATTATTCAAAAACTTAGAGATCAAAAAGGTTCGAGAGTCATAACTTGTTTTGCAAGAGTTGCATAGCGGACAAGTCATGATTAAATGAAAGATCGAGTATTGACCGCCACACAGAGGGTGACTTTGTTTTAAAATAAGAGTTTTAAGGATTCTTTATTTCAAACTGTCAAAATCTGATATCCTTATTTATTTTGTCTTTTGATTTTTTCAGTAAATCATAATGTCTGGATCTACATTTAGTCTACTTGCAACCATACTCACTCAAAACAAGTTAACTGGAAATAACTACACAGAATGGAAACGAAACATTGACATCATTTTAACCACGGAGGATCACATATATGTCCTCACCACCCCATGCCCCGAAGAACTCCCGGCAAATGCTTCGGCAGCTGCCAAACGCGAGTTCGATAAATGGAAGAAATCGAATGGAATGGCTCGTTGCTACATTCTGGCCTCAATGGCTGGTATGTTGCAACACCAATTCCAGTTGAATAATTCTGCCAGTGATATTATCGAATCCCTGAAAAAAGATGTTTGGGGAGCATGGCAGGCCTGCCAGGCAGGTAGCTATGCAGAAAATAATGAGTGCAAAGATGTTAGAAGGGACTCTAGTCAAAGAACATGTTTAAAAAATGATTGGTTATTTAAACGAGCTGGAGACCCTAGGTGCCAACATCGATGCACAGACCCAAGTTGATATGATCCTCAATACGCTGTCGCCATCATTCGCTCAATTTAAGCTGAATTACACCATGAATAAAATGGATTTTTCAATGAGCGAATTAATGAGTTCTTTACTGGAAGTGGAAGGGGTGATGAAACCTGCGTATAACGTTTTGAACGTTGAGAAAAGCTCTTCTTCTTCTCGATATACGCCAAAAGGTAAGAAAGGAAAGAAGAAGGCTGGCACTGGTGGTCCAAGTGTTGGGTCCCTAAGATTGCAAAATCCAAGGGAAAAGGTAAGGGCAAAGGGAAGGTGGGTGGCCAAGGCAAAGGAAAGTGTTTCCAATGCGGCGACAAGGGACACTGGAAGAGGAACTGCATAGAATTCTTAGCTACAAGAGTTCAAGGTATGATTGAATCACATGTGATTGAAGTAACTTTTATAACGGATACTTCAAATGCTTGGTGCATTGATTCTGGTGCGACTAATATATCTGTAATTCATTGCAGGGGTTCAGATCAACCAGGAGGTGCAGTGATGGGGAAATCGTACTTACTCTAGGTTCTAGCACAACCGTATCTGCGGTTGCTATAGGAGTCGTAGTTTTAGAATTTCTAGACAATAAAGTTTTGATTTTATCAGATATACTTTACGTCCCTTCAATGAGACGTAATTTAATTTCAATTTCCAATTTATCGAATAATGGTTATTCTTTTCATTTTGAAACTGACGTTGTGAATAAAAGAAATGGTTCTTTTATTTGTTCTGGTGTTAAATCAAATGGTTTGTATGTGATTACTCCCAATACTTCTAAAAATTCTTGTATAGGAATTAATAACTCAGTGGTAACTGTACCATCTAAAAGAAAGGAACCTTCCACTAATCCAACAAAGCTTTGGCATATGAGGCTTGGCCATATCAATCCAAATAGGATTGACAGACTAGTCAAAGAAGGGGTCTTTGGCGATTTGGTTCTCGAACCAATAGAAGTCTGCGAGTCTTGTTTAGAGGGTACAATGACCAAAAGGCCCTTTCCCGTTAAGGGTAATAGGACCAATGTATTGTTGGAATTAGTTCATACTGATGTGTGTGGACCAATAAATATTAGAGCAAGAGGTGGTTATGAGTATTTCATTACATTTATTGATGACCACTCTAGGTATGGATATGTGTACCTAATGCAGCACAAGCCTGAAGCCTTTGAAAAGTTCAAAGAGTTTAGGGCTGAAGTGGAGAAGCAATGGGGCACACATATCAAGGCCATTCATTCTGATCGAGGTAGCGAGTACCTCTCTAATGAGTTTATTGATCGCCTCATACAGAATGGGATTCTGTCATAGTTGACTGCACCTGGTATGCCTCAACAGAACGGTGTAACTGAGAGAAGGAACCGAACTCTTTTAGACATGACTAGGTCGATGATGAGTTATTCGGAGTTACCTTTATTCCTTTGGGGTTATGCTTTGGAAACCGCTACGTACATACTAAATCTAGTACCAAGCAAATCTGTTCCCAAGACACCACGGGAGATGTGGATTGGGCACAAGCCTTCTTTGCAACATCTCCGGATATGGGGGTGTCCGGCACATGTGCTGAAAGGAAAGATGAGGAAGTTGGATTCTAGATCGGAAGTATGTTACTTCATAGGGTATCCAAAGGGTACTTATGGATGGTATTTTTATGATCCAAGAGAACATAAAGTGTTAGTACAAATTCTATTTTCTTGGAGGATGATTATATCATGAACCATAAACCTAAGGGAAGGATAGATCTGAGAGAGATAGAAAGAGAGCCCTCAGTCCAACCCACAGTTGATAATGATGTAAATCAAGAAAATACCACTTCTTCATCCATTTCTGCACCGGTACCTCGTCGTAGTGGGAGGATTATCATCCAGCCTAATAGATACATGTTCTTATGAGAAGTTTTTGAAGCTGTCTCCATAGAATCTGAACCTGATCCTACCACATACGAAGAGGCAATGACTGATGTTGACTCAGCTCATTGGGTTAAAGCTATAAAAGCTGAATTGGAATCCATGGATTCCAATCAGGTCTGGGATCTTGTAGAACTTCCAGCCAATATTAAACCCATTTACTGTAAGTGGGTCTACAAGAGGAAAAGAGGATCTGATGAAAAGGTTGAGACCTTTAAAGCTAGGCTTGTAGCGAAAGATTATACTCAGAGGGAGGGCATTGACTATGAGGAAACCTTCTCTCCGGTAGCCATGCTCAAGTCCATCAGAATACTCTTATCCATTGTTGCATGCCTAGATTATAAGATCTGGCAGATGGACGTCAAGACTGCATTCTTGAATGGTAATCTTGAGGAGGACATCTATATACAGCAACCAGAAGGGTTCATAGCTGGTCGGAAAGGTGACTTGGTATGCAAGTTGCAAAAGTCCATTTATGGGCTTAAGCACGCATCCAGGAGTTGGAACATATGTTTTGACCAAGCGGTCAAATCGTTTGGTTTCATACAGAATCTGGATGAACCTTGTGTATACAAGAAAAGTGAAGAGAAAGTTGTGGCTTTTCTTGTGTTTTACGTTGACGACATTCTACTCATTGGGAATGATGTAGCGGCGTTCTCAACGGTCAAGGTTTAGCTAGCTAGTACTTTCGATATGAAGGATCTAGGAGAGGCGAGCTATATTCTTGGAATAAAGCTCTTTCGAGATCGTAAGCGAAAGATAATGGGATTATCTTAAGCTGGTTGTATCGATAAGGTGCTAACTAGGTTTTCAATGGATAATTTGAAGAAGGTTTGTTACCTTTCACGCATGGTTTAGCGTTCTCCAAGGACTAGTGTCCAAAGACACAGGAGGAGAGGAATTTCATGGCAGGAGTTCCCTATGCTTCGGCAGTGGGAAGTCTCATGTATGCGATGTTATGTACTAGATTACATATCTGCTTTGTCGTTGGCATGGTTAGCAGGTATCAATCGAATCCAGGTCCAGAACACACTGGACAACCGTTAAGCACATTCTTAAGTACTTGAGAAGGACTAAAGATTACATGCTTATGTACGGTGGAAGTGAGTTAATTCCAGTGGGATACACTGACTCAGACTTTATGTCAGATAAAGATTCGAGGAAGTCGACGTATGGTCATCTCTTTACCTTGGGAGGTGGTGTTGTCAGTTGGAGGAGCATTAAGCAGAAATGCATTGCAGACTCAACTACAGAAGCTGAGTATGTGGTTGCTTGTGAAGGCGCAAAGGAAGCTGTTTGGCTCAAGAATTTCCTTATGGAGGTGGTACTAGCGTCGTTGTCACCTATTATGCTTTATTGTGATAATAGCAGGGCAGTGGCTCAGTTTAAGGAGCCAAGGAACCACGGAAAGGGAAAGCACGTAGAGCAGAAATATCATCTAATCCGAGATATTGTTCAACGTGAAGATGTAACTGTCAGCAAGATTGCCACCTCTGACAATCTTGCGGATCCGTTTACAAAGGCCTTGCCACAGAAGGTCTTTGATCGTCATTTAGATAGTCTAGGTCTCAGATATAATCATGTATGGTTGGTTATGAGTGCAATTGGGAGTTTGTTGGGTTTGTGCCCTCAAACCATTACTTTATGTATGAGACATTGACATTTTAATATATGGATATCAGCTTTACATTTCATTGTGTGTGTTTCTTTCATGAGATGATTGTTAATCCTTAAGTATCATAGTAAGTATTTCGTGTGTGTATGAGATACATACAAGTGAGATACAAATTACTATTCTTTAATACTTTAGAACTTGTCATAGTGGATGATGAGACTGGATATCTCATCAGGTATACACTGTACCATGATTAACTACCATTGGGTGGAGTGATTATTCTCAATCACTAGAGTGTAACTCTTAGTTAATATGCTAGTGCTTAGAGTGCATTGATAGACCTGAGCTTTCCTATTGACACTCAAGACTGTCAACAGTCGATAGGAACTCACAACTTGTATAAGGTACATGTTCTCAATCTTGAGACGATTATGAACACAGACTGTGGATATGGCTGCTTTGACTTACCAATCAGTGAAGTCAATAGAATATCAACACATGGGTATCTTGGGTATGTCATGTTCATAGGGGTTGTGAACATATGATATGATCACCAATCTGCATCAAATCTATAACATGCCTCATGACTGTAGTTGCTTATTGAGAATTGGCTTTCAACCAATCATGCAAAGCACTATCAACATTATAATGTAACACAAACATTTAATCCTTAAGACCTTGCAGGTCTGGATTATTCTCACTTCCAACCATCCTTATTGGCTGAAAATCTCCCACATTGTGGCTTCCTTCAATATTCTTGAAATTGTTCCCGCTTTGAACATATTCATTTGAACCCTCGATTACCTTTAAATTTTCATCGGCCTACATCTTTTTTCTTTCAATTGACTTTGAGCTTTCATCATATCTTTTGAATATGAATGAGATTTCTGACTTCCAGTCACCGACCTAAGCTCTTGATGCCAATACCACGTCCCATTCACAACTATACTAATCCCATGCTATTCCACACGAAAGACACCCCCATGACTTCCCACGTGGCGACATTATTCAACATGATACTTGATAACCAATTAACGACGTGAATTGATTCAACACGTAATACGTTCCTCATTATTACACATAAAGGTACAAGTCGCTTAAGCATGTAATTCTCAATGTACAATGTTATCAAACGTTCCAATTATTTTCTTCTTATCGTGGTTCAACATGCAAAAGGTTTGATACAACACATATCAACTAAACCTTGTATAACATAGCTCAAAAAGCATTATGCAACACTCTGCTAAGAGGCAATCAATTGGCTTTCTAAGCAATCGATTGGTCAAAGCCCATAAGTAGAAATCGATTGGCAATTGATTGGTGAAACTAGTAATTGATTGGGCAATTAAGCAATCGATTGGAAATGCAATCTCTTGGGATCGATGACAATCGATTGGCACTGATGGAATCGATTGGTCATTGTCTTCTTCCTCAGAATCAGGCAGTGACAAATTGTTTTATTGAAACTCCATTTTCTCTTCTTTTCTTTCATTAGAACTCATGTAAAACACCATAACACAGCTACCAAGTGAGTATGGAAAACTCACTACTAGAGAGAGTGTGTGGTCTAGAGAGAGAAAGCATGGCAAGCTTAATGGTGGCCTTCTTTCTTCCTTCGCCCTTCCTGCCTCTTTCTTTATTGTTTTTCTTTATCTCTTTCTCTCTTTCTGTTTTCTTTTTTCTTCTTTTTCTCCTCTTTCTCTTTCTTGAGAGATAGAGAGTGTGTGTGTGTGTATGTGTGTGTGTGTGTTGTGTGTATATATGGTGTGTGTGTGTATATATATATATATATGGTTTTGACTCCAAAATTCATCCAAGCAACAAATACACAAAAGGGGTCTCATATATATAACAAACAAGAAGGCCAGGTGTCAACACCCTATGAAAACTTGGAGACCAGTTCTGCTCTTTGGCAATCGATTGCCAAGGGCAGCAATTGATTGGTAACAACTGTGAAGCTAGGAAATTGATTGGTAAGGCAACAATCGATTGGTGATGTCGGTCAAGACACAAAGGAAATCGATTGGAAAAATGAACAATTGAATGAGAAGGCCTATGACAAGAAATCATTTAAATAAAAATCAATAGATTGGAGTGTGAAGGCAATCGATTGGTAGAATTAGCAATCGATTGGTAAAAGAAAAGAAGCAATCAATTGATCAGACAATCAATTGGTGAAGGAAAATACTTTTGCTCACCCAAAAAATGGTACACCAATGCTCACCCAAGCATCTCATTGGCCAATGCTGTGACCTATTGTTTAATCCTAGGTCCCACTGTATAATGGGATGCTTGGGTGAGCATTGGTGTACCATTTTTGGGTAAACAAAAATGCTCTCTTGGTGAAGCTTATAAGTTAAAAATTGAAATGAGCATTACATCATATATGCCACATCATAATACTGAATTTCATTCATATGAGTGTATTACAATATTACACAGAAATTACGAGTATTACAGATAGATCTTCAGTTTTGGTAGAAATTGAATTTAAATAGAGTAGAAATAATCAGGTTTCATTTTTAATTTCAAATTATAAATATGCCACTAGAATTAAGGGATTTGATAGCCATTTAATAATTTCCTAAAAAAAAATATCATGATTATTTAAAAATAAGGGCATGTTTGTCATCCAATGAGAGACTTATTATCATATCAATTTCTGGAAAGGAGAGCTATTACTATAAAAGTCCACCATATTGAACTAAAAACTAATTAACCCTTTTTAATAGTATATCTCTAATAGGCATGTGCGAAGGTCTCCTAGTATTAGTGTGTATATGTATATACGGATAGGTTCTAGAGTGAATATACCTTTTGAATATTTTTTTTTCCTGAAAAAACCCACGGCTGCCCCGCTAACCCGCACTCGCCCCACTGACCCGCGGATTTTTTTAAGCAAAAAAAAAAATGGTTCACTGGGTATGTTCATTCTATAGCCTGACAGTATTTGTATTATATTTTTTCGATGTTACTAAAATTTATTTTAGAGTAATGCTATTCTCAAATTTTGCATTCAAGTACATGTGGCAGTGGGCTCACTAGATTTTAATTGGAGAATGTTGAAGTGACTCTACAGTAGTTCCACTACCACATATATTGAGATGTAAAATTTGAGAAGCATATCATTACTCTTTATTTTAGCGAAATTTTCACACTTCTAACTTGAAAAAGACTTTTAAGTCTTGAGTTACTCTTTGGGCAAAAAAAAAAAAAAAAATCTCACAAAAACAATTCACAATTTTTTTTAGTTAATACTATTGTAAGAAGCTTCTCATATGAGAAAGCACCTAATAGCCCATTGAATGTGAAATCAGCCACAGAATTCCTGAGGATCTCGAGATGTATTTATGACTACTTTATCAACCAATGACTATAAAATGTTTTCTCATATGAAAAGGTTATTACAATAGCATTATCCAGATTTTTTTATTTATTTTTTAATTTTTTATGTCTATTTCTCTCTTAGGGTCTAGTGACAATAGTGTCTATCTTTCTTAGTGGGGTTACTGCCAATGTAGAGATAGACACATAAAAAATATAAGGATACATACCAAACGACACACTAAATGACACATCAGCTTTAAATGCATCTACCTTGTGCTGTGTAAGTGATGCACAGAAAAGTGTGAAAAATTCAAACAGCACATGATACACGCATTTAAAGCACAATGTATCGTTTGGTGTGTATCCCTATCGTTGTTGTATACACATTGTGGTTTTTTTGTTTTTTTTTGTGTGTGTGTGTGTGTGTGTTTTTTTTTTTTTTTATTAGGAGTTACTGCTCAATTTGAGTCTTTGATGATCTCAAAAAAAAAAAAAAAAGAAAAGAAAAAAAGAAAAATTAAGTCAATGCTTTGCAGCTCAATTAAAAATTTAAAAGTTGCGACTACAGAAATCAGAGTATCCACTCCAGCAACTGATTTTGTGATTATTATGGTTCTTTCAGAAAATATAATAGAGAATCATGACTTCTCGAAAGGATTAGAGAATTGGATAATCACCTCCAATTATGAGTCTGTGGTTTCAGGTCCATCGGACTCCTCCGACTACCGTCCTGAAATCTGTCCAATGTCAGGGGACAGCTATGTTGTCGTCGAGAATCGGACACAAACTTATCATGGACTTGAACAAGAAATCACCAACAAACTTTCACCAGGTTCCCTTTACAAACTTTCTACTTGGGTTCAAATTTCAAGCATTAACGAGGGTTACGCCCCTGTGGAAGCTACCTTGAGATTAGAGTTCAATGATTCTCCCACTGACTATTTGTCAATTGCAGTGTAAATATTATACTACTACAATGTGTTTTTGTATCTATCTATCTATCGATTGCCTTTATTGATGTTTGTTTGTGGTGGGCTTTGATTTCATGAATTTCAATTGTGGTGAGTGATGAATCTGATGATGCAGGATTAGGATAAAGAATGGGGAGTGGGAAAATTTGGAAGGTACTTTCTCCTTGTCACCCATCCCAAAGGGGGTCTTTTTTTATTTGGAAGGCCCTGATCCTGGAATAAATCTTCTTGTTGACTCTGTTGTGGCTTATGAGGTACACCATTTTTCTTTCCTTTTTTTTTTTTTCCCTAGTTTTTTTTTTTTTCCTTTCTATTACTCCCCCTCTGTCCCATTTTATTTTATGTGTCCCTTTTCTCATTTTTGGATATCCCAAAATTATTGTCCCCTAAGAGTATTTAATACTACTTTTATTATACTTTCCATAACTACCCTTCTTGATTTTAAAAATACCCAACAAAAAGTGCATGAGAAAAAAAGTAAGAGGGCACTTTTGGAATTTTGCTTTAAACTTTTCATATGTGGGATGCAATCATGATGTTCCTTAAAAAGTCTGCCTTTTCAAAGGGACACATAAAATGGGAAGGAAGGAGTATGAATTATGACTTGATTTTCACAACCAATGACCTGTGACCTTGGTCAGGGTGCACGTAGGACCCCATACACCTATACTCGACCCTTTGGTCCACGTAGGATCCTTCTTTGACCGTCTTCTCGGGTGTGTGGATTCGGGATATGACAAATTTATTATGTGATAACCAAGCCGCTGTTCATATTACTTCTAATCCCTTGTTCCATGAGAGGACGAATCACATTGAAGTTGGCTGTGTTCAAGAGAAACTTTTGCAGAATATGATTCATACAGTACATGTGAAATCGATTAGTTAGTCGTCTTATTTACTAAAGCATTGGGTGGGATTCATATGATATGATATGTATGCTCCAGTTGATAAATACATTTCTGACAAGTTGGGTGCATATGATATGTATGCTCCAGTTGAGCGGGAGTGCTAGAAGGGTATATAATACATTAGTCAGACTGTCCAATGCACTGGGTATGCGCACTGGGCTTTTAAGCCTAACAAAATCGCAGCCGCCCCGCTGACCTGTGCCCCGTTCCATCGCCTAGTGCGCATAAAAGCCCAGTGTGCATAAAAGCTCAGTGCGCAAACCCTGTGCTCTGGAGAGTGTTAATAGTGTGTATTACTGTATATGTGTTGTCCCACATCGCTTAGTTAGTGATTTAGTCTAGGTGTTGGAAGCCTATATATAGGCTCTTGTAATCTTCTTTTTATTTATTCAATATATTGTGATTCCACACATTTACATGGTATCAAAGCAGGTTATTGCTGGGCCCAATTTGTCCGCGTGTGCTCCACGTCACCCTATCTTAGTAATCCATGTGTTTGGCTTTCAGTCATGCCACACGTGCGGGGGCGTGTTGAGATTGTTTGTCCCACATCGGGGACTTATAACCTTGCTACTCAATATATAAGTTCAAGGGGTCACTCCATCCATTGCCAATTGGTCTTGGGTTGGATGTTCCAATTTAACATGGTATCATCAGGCGCTGTAGCTGAATCCAAAATAGTCTCAACATGCTGATGACGGCGGGTGTATGTCTGGAGGTCAGGACGGTCCAGCCCAGCTTTGGGAGGTAGGGAGAGGGGAAGGGGAAGGGGAACCATAAAGTCAGGATCAGTAATAGAGTGAGACTCAGAGTAATATGGAGTAGATTCAAAGAAGGTAATATCAGCAGAAACAAAGAAGCGACGCAAGGAAGGACTATAACAACGATAACCCTTCTTTGTTCTGGAGTACCCCAAGAAAACACACTTGATAGCACGGGGATCCAATTTATCGGTACCTGGAGTAAGTTGATGCACAAAACAGACACACCCGAACACATGTGGAGCAACAGGGAAAGGTGGGGTAGTAGGAAACAAAGTGGCATGGGGTGTGCCCCCATCAAGGATGGAAGACGGCATACGATTAATTAAATGGCAAGCAGTAAGAACTGCATCTCCCCAGAAATTCTTGGGGACCCTCATCTCAAACAACAATGTACGGGTGACTTCTAACAAGTGACGGTTTTTTCTTTCGGCAACCCCATTTTGCTGAGGGGTATGAACACACGAGGATTGATGAAGCATGCCATATTGTGCCATATATGTGGTGAAAGGATGGGAAAAATATTCTTGTGCATTGTCACTACGGAGAATTTTAATAGGAACATTAAACTGAGTCTTTATTTCATTACAGAATGTAGAAAAAATAGAAAATAACTCAGAACGATTTTTCATTAAATAAAGCCACGTAGTTCGGGAAAAATCATCAACAAAACTAACAAAATACCGATATCCCTTAACAGAGGTAATACGGTGTGGACCCCAAACATCGGAATGCACTAATTGAAATGGACTAGTCACACGTTTATTAACTCGGGGAGCAAATTGGACACGGTGATGCTTCCCCAATTGACAGGACTCACACTCTAAAGTAGATAAATTACTTAAACTAGGTACTAAAAGCTTCAGATTGGCCAAGGAAGGATGACCAAGACGGCAGTGGATCTGGTGAGGAGACACAGTGGCAGGACACACTGTTGGAGTAGAAGAGTAGGCAATTCATCAAAGTAGTAAAGACCTTCGGATTCATGCCCGACGCCAATCGTCCTCCGAGTCGTCAAATCCTGAATAAGAACAGAATCAGGGAAAAAGGAAACACAAGCATTAAGATCTTTAGTCAACTTCGCAACAGATATCAAATTAAAGGGTGAACGAGAAATAAAAAGAACAGATGATATGGATAAAGACGGGGATAATTGGACAGTCCCTATGCCTTCAACGGGCATAGAAGAGCCATCTGCCAAAGTAACGGGAGGTAAAGATGAGGACGGTTCAAGAGACGAAAAAAGGGTGGATATACCTGTGAGATGATCGGTGGCAGCAGAGTCAATTACCCAAGGACGAGTACGGGAAGTAAGACAAGCAGCAGAGGTACCTTTCTGAGCAAGCGAGGTACTAGGAGCAGAGGCATGCTGAGAGGCCTGGAACTGAAGGAATTGAGAGTACTCTTCACCAGAGATGGAAATCGGATCACCCGCAGCAGGAGCATGAGAAGATGGCGAAGCATCGCTAGAGACAACAGCATATGCAAATCGAGCAGGGCGACCAACAAGATCCCAACATGTCTCCTTATAATGACCATCCTTATCGCAATTGGTGCAATGAGGACGACCACCACGACCACGGCCCCCATATCTACCACGATTACCACCACGGTAACTACCACGACCACGACGGGGATTACCATCACCCCGACCAGTAGTGGAGGGCGGAGCCTGAGTAACTAAGGCAGAATGATCAGTAACAGAGGAAGTAGAACCCTGATCACGAGACGTACTCCGGAGAACACGCTGGTAAGTCTCAGCAAGAGAAGGCAGAGAGGCACCCCCTAGAATCTGGGATCGAACAGGCTCAAAATCAGGTTTTAAACCAGCAAGAAACTTCATTACGGCCATTTGCTCCCGCTGTTCGTGCTGTTTTTTTGCATCAGTAGTAATGGGCATAACACCGTTCAATTCTTCAACTAACCGTTTGAAGGAGGCAAAATGCTCAGTAACTGAGAGATCACTTTGCTGCAATTGAAAATACTGAGAGGAGAGATCATACATCCGAGTGAGATCGCTGGAGAATAAAAGATGTGCATAATCCCAAATATCCTTACAGGTGCCCAAGTGACTACACATATCCGCAATATGTGGTTCCATACAGTTCCAAAGGAGGGCAACGATTTGGGCATCCATTTGTTTCCATGTCTTGATGGTCTTGTCATCGGTGGTGGGAGAAGACTCGGTAAGGTGATCATCAAACCCCAAGCCAGTGAGAGCAATATTGACAGCCCGGGACCATTGGAGAAAATTAGATCCATTCAACTTCCTAGTGGTGAGTTGAGGAAGAGCTTTGGACTCCATGGAGATTGAAAGAAACAAAATGGAAGCGCAAAGAAGCCAAAAAACGTAACACAGAAGCAGATCGGAGCCCAAAAACCTTGAAAAAAAGGAGCCAAAAGGCTGCCGGAGGCTCGCCGGAGCTGCTGGAGGGTCGCCGGAGTCAGGCGAGGGTCGCCGGAGGGTGGGCTGAAGGGTTGGTGCTGCGGCTGCTTCCTTTGTGGCTGCGGCTGCTTCCTTTGTGGCTGCGGCTGCTTCTTTGACTGTTAGGGTTAGGGTTTTGACTGTAGGGGCTGCAGTTGAGTGAGAAAGAAGCTCTCGAATTTCTTACGGAAATCCGGCAATGATAATGAACTTTCGAATCCTAACTAAGGATTGGCAAGATGAGCAAAACCCAAGAACGATTGCTCTTCGGAAGGGTAAGCGTACTTGTACTTCTCATCCTATTTCAAATTTTGTCTCTTATGATCATTTGTCTCCTACTTTCTCTTCGTTTATTGCGTCTTTGTCAACTTTCTCTATTCCTAAGTCTACAGCAGAGGCACTTTCCCATTCAGGATGGAAACAAGCTATGGAGGATGAGATGCTTGCCTTGACAGAAACTGGTACTTGGGAATTGGTACCTCTTCCTTCTGGGAAATCTGTGGTTGGGTGTCGTTGGATTTTTACTGTTAAAATGCATCCTGATGGTACCCTTGATCGATTGAAAGCACGTCTTGTTGCCAAGGGCTATACTCAGGTTTATGGTCTTGATTATTCCGAGACGTTCTCTCCGGTTGCCAAGATTGCTTCCGTTCGTCTCTTTATCTCTCTTGCTGCTACTTATCACTGGCCGTTACATCAGTTAGATGTCAAAAATGCATTTCTCAATGGCACTCTTTTGGAGGAGGTTTATATGGAGCAACCACCTGGGTTTTGTTGCTCAGGGGGAGTCTAGTATGGTTTGTCGGTTGAAGAAGTCCCTATATGGTCTAAAACAGTCCCCTCGTGCTTGGTTTGGAAGATTTAGTGAAGTCGTTGCACAATTTGGTCTCCAACGGTGTGGTGTTGATCATTCTGTCTTTTATAAGCATTCTTCGGCAGGTAAAATCCTACTTGTTGTTTATGTTGATGATATTGTTATAACTGGAGATGATTCCAAGGGAATTCAGGAGTTGAAGCACTTCTTGCAAAAGCAGTTCCAAACTAAAGACTTGGGACAACTTAGATACTTTCTGGGCATTGAAGTGGCTAGATCTAGTGAAGGGATTTGTCTCTCTCAAAGAAAGTATGTTCTTGATCTCCTCTCTGAAATAGGCATGTTAGGATCCAAGCCCTTGGATTCTCCTATGGATCCTAATATTAAGTTGTTACCAGATCAGGGAGAGCTCATTGATGACCCAGAACAGTACAGACGTCTAGTAGGGAAGCTTAATTATCTAACAGTAACTAGACCTGATATTGTATTCACTGTGAGTGTGATTAGCCAGTTTATGGATTGTCCTCGAACAACCCATTGGGATGCAGTGATGCACATTTTGAGATATCTCAAAGGTGCTCCAGGACGTGGTTTGTTATACAAAGACCATGGTCACATACGAGTTGAAGGTTACACTGATGCAGATTGGGCAGGTTCTCTTGGTGATAGGAGATCCACTACTGGCTATTGTGTTATCGTTGGGGGCAACCTTGTTTCATGGAAAAGCAAGAAACAAACCGTGGTAGCTCGGTCTAGCGCAGAATCGGAGTACAGAGCAATGGCCCACACTACTTGTGAGCTAGTATGGATGAAGCATTTATTAGAGGAACTTGGGTTTACTCAAACTACCCCAATGAGTTTATTTTGTGATAATCAAGCTGCAGTTCATATTGCTTCTAATCCCGTTTTTCATGAAAGGACAAAGCACATTGAAGTCGATTGTCACTTTGTTCGAGAGAAGCTTTTGGAAAATGTTATTCATACAGTGCATGTGAAGTCTGCCGATCAGTTAGCCAATTTATTTACTAAAGCATTAGGAGGGATTCGAGTGAAATATATTTGTAACAAGCTTGGTGCATATGACATGTATGCTCCAGCTTGAGGGGGAGTGTTAATAGTGTGTATTACTGTATATGTGTTGTCCCACATCGCTTAGTTAGTGATTTAGTCTAGGTGTTGGAAGCCTATATATAGGCTCTTGTAATCTTCTTTTTATTTATTCAATATATTGTGATTCCACACATTTACAGAGAGCTTGACTGTGTAATACGTATGTAATTATATTGTAATATCCCAACATTTTGACATGTGATAATATTATCTTAATGTGCATTATACGATAATGACATGAATATAAATAAGATTTGCATACCTAATCTTATTATACATGACAATTTATTTGGCATTTGCTTATTTTGAAAAACATGGAATTAATTAATGCCTTGTATTGGATATATATTTGATGTAAAATGTTGAATTGCTAGACAAGGGCATAAATGATAGGAGTAAAAAGAATATATTTTCCTAACTAGTAGGTGAATTAGCAATTCACGAGAACTAGAGGAGCTATTGTGTAATTAGTAAGAAATATGGTAGGTGAAAGTGTAATTTTGGAAATTTGGTAGAATTTTCCTAATCAAGATTAATTAGTCTAATTGAGATTAATTAGCTTAATGATGATTAGTTAGCCTAATCAAGGTGCTAGCTTACATTACCTAAGCTAGTAGGTGGCCTAGTAGGTGGGCAAGTAGGAGGTGTTGGGCTATATTTGGCTAAGTCCATGTGTATTCAAGTGGGCAAGAGAGAGAAATGGAAGAATAGCTAGTTAAATAAGATGTACATCTTTTTGAGGTACTTGTCTCTATACAAGCAAGTAGGTGCATAGAAGAAAGGGAAAAACAAGAGAGAAAAGAAGGAAAAACAAAGGGAAAAGGGTGCTAGGGAGATTTCTATCTCAAATTGAAGCTATACTTGAGAAGCTAAGGGTAAGAGGATTCTTTCTATGTGATTTAATTTCATTTCCATAGAGTTTTGATGGATTAATTAGAAGAATTCATATTGATTTGCTATAAAATCTTATATGACTTGTAGGAGTTTGAAAGTGAGCATTATATCTTGTCAATTCTATATCTAGAGCAAGGTGAGTAACCTCTATCTTTGAGGAAACTTTTCAAGTAATGAAATTGTGGCATATAAATGATTTACTTTCAATTCATGAATTATGAGCATGTGTGTATATCATGATTGACTATATGTGCAAGAGATAGAAAGGATTATGTGTTGGAAACATGTTTATGTGATTATGTGGTTGAAGAAGCAATTGTTCTATCACTACAAAGAGAAAGCTCCAAAAGGGAGTGTAGAAAAGCCTTCTAAGGCTTGAGTGTTCAATACGCCTTGTGTAGGGTATTGGATAGCTCGGAACAAGGATAAAAGGTGCCATTACGGGCACGGGGTAGTGAGAAGAACAAGAAGCTTTGGAGATAAATACTTACTTGGTTGTGATTCATTATGTTACATTGAATTGCATATCACGTGTTTAAATGATATACACAAATTTATGTCAAAGAGCATGTTATTCATTGAGCTTCAGCTCATGTGGTTATTGAATAACCATTTCAGGTGAAAGGAAAGAGAAGGAGAAAGAGAAATAGAGGACGAAAGAGGAGAGCAAGTGTTTAATGTGCATATTGTATATGGCGTAGTTGTTGTAGTTTGAGACTAAGGACTTGTAAATTATGTTGTTAGGTGACCATGTGTAGAACTTGATGTATAAAACTACTATGTTCGTGTATGAAAGGTTTTGGCAAGTGTTTTTGCTATTCAAGCATGTTTGATTGCTTAGATACTCATGGCTAGAATTGTGGATAAAAGCTGCTTCGATCGATCGAAATACACACTGTTTTAATTGGTTCAAAACGACGACTTTTACGAAAAAAACAGACATAACTTTTTCTGAAATTTTGAAACCGTGCATCGTTTTCAACGTTGGAACCTAGACTCAAACGGCTATCTTTTGGCACAAAATCTAACTCAAATTTTCAATTCCTATTATACCCTTGGGGCTAATCACTTGCAAATGTGGTTTAATTGGGAGCCTAAAAACCCATTTTGTACGTTATTAACATAGAGTCAGGCCTCGGTGGCATGTCACGTACCCTCGTGCCATACTTAGTGGATTTGGGTCGTGACAGAGTTGGTATCAGAGCTAAAGGGTTAAACTTGCATATATTGCATGATTAAGGTGCATTGAATGAATATGTGCACGTATACGTGATACTTGAGATGTTATGTGGCATGATTTATGTGACACGATTAGTAGAGCATGATTATCATATGATACATGACAAGGCATGGATTACATGATGTTAATTATATGAACTGATCCTATTTATGTTTATAAGATGGCAGAAGGGCAAGGTTCTCCAAGTAAGAGGATGGACAGAATCGAGGAACTAATTGAAAGATTTGCACAAACTGTAGAGCAACGATTTCAGGATAATAAAACAGGAGCACAGAGTCAGGAAAATCGCGAAGCAAGAACTACTCAAGCTGCTATGGAAGGTTTCAAAAAGTTAAAACCTTTGGCCTATGATGGGCGTCCTGATCCACATGTTGCAGAGACATGGGTAGCGGAGATGGAAAAGACTTTCACTGTGTTCCAATGTACTGAAGAGGAAAAAGTTACTTATGCTGCTTTTATGTTACGAGGTGAAGCTGATAAATGGTGGCGTATGGTGAAAAAGGTGGAACCTAACATGAATTGGCGACGATTTTTGGAAGTGTTCTATGGTACATATTTTCCTAAGTCTGCTCAAGAGCAAAGAGCTAGAGATTTTTCCAATTTGACTCAGGGAAACATGACTGTATTACAATATGCTGCCAAATTTTCAGAGTTGTCCAGCTTTGCTCCATCTGAAGTGGCTACCGATGCTATGAAAGCAAGGAAGTTTGAAAATGGCTTACGTTGGGGTATTCGTAGTCGGGTGGATGTCTTTCGATTCCAAACATATTTGGAGGTATTGGACACAGCACTCATAGTGGAGCGAGATGGGGAAGAATTCCAAAAGAATAGAGATCAACAAACAAAGAGGCAAGGAGAAGGGCAACCAAGAGGACAAGGTTATTTTAAGAAGCCAAGAGTTTCTAGTATGGGATTTGGATCATCACGTTATGGAAGCAATTTCCAAGGGGAGAGTAAACCCGTTTGTCCAACTTGTGGGAAACAACATAATGGGCCTTGCTATTGGAACAAAGGTTTATGTTATAGATGCAAACAACCTGGGCATGTTTCTAAGGATTGTCCTCAATCCTATTCACGGGGTTCCGGTTCAGGAAGTGTTTGCTTTGAATGTGGAGAAAGGGGACATTTTGCTAAAGAATGCCCACAGCGACGTTCAAGGGGTCCAAGCTCATCTATACCAAGCATAGCTACTCATAAATCAGTCCAGAAGTCTGATGGAGAAAAGAAAGAACAGAGGCAAGGTCGGATGTTTGAACTTATACCGGGAGATACGTTTATAGCTGATACAGTTGTGTCAGGTACACTCCTTATTTGCGCGTACCCTGCACATGTACTTATTGATTCTGGATCCACACATTCATATGTATCTTGTTGTTTTGCTAAGAATCTGGATAGATCTTCCGAATCTTTGGGATATGTTTTATCTATTGCTATTCCTTCGGGAGTATCTTTGAATAGTGCTTCTGTCTATAAAGCTTGTGGAATAGAAGTGGATGGCAGAATGTTAATGGTAGACTTGATACCTTTGAACATCCAATACTTTGATGTTATTTTGGGGATGGATTGGTTATCTACTTATCATGCTTCGATTGACTGTCAAAATAAGAGAGTTTTATTTCAAATTCCTGAGCAAACTGAATTCTATTTTCAAGGGACAGGGGTAGTGTCGCCACCATATGTTGTTTCGGCAATGAAAGCATGTCGCTTGTTAAGGAAGGGATGTCAGGGTTTCTTATGTAGTGTTGTGGACACTAAAACCTCAAATCTTGCTTTAGAAGATATTTCAATTGTACGGGAATTTCCTGATGTGTTTCCAAATGATCTATCTGACACTCTAATAGATAGAGAGATTGAATTTTCAATTGATGTAATACCAGAGACTCAACCGATATCCAAAACTCCTTATAGAATGGCACCGGTTGAATTGAAAGAACTGAAAACACAATTACAGGAATTGTTGGATAAAGGATTTATACGTCCTAGTGTGTCGCCTTGGGGTGCACCAGTATTATTTGTAAAGAAAAAAGATGGTACTATGCGGTTATGTATTGATTATCGAGAACTCAATAAGGTGACTATTAAGAATAAATATCCTTTGCCGCGAATCGATGACTTATTCGATCAATTACAAGGTGCTCAAGTGTTTTCAAAAATTGACTTAAGGTCGGGATATCATCAGTTAAAAGTAAAAGCAGAAGATGTAGAAAAGACTGCATTTAGAACTAGATACGGGCATTATGAATTTCTTGTGATGCCATTTGGTGTGACTAATGCTCCTGCTGCTTTTATGGATTTAATGAATCGAGTGTTCAAGGCATATTTGGATGATTTTGTTATTGTTTTTATTGATGATATTTTGGTTTATTCAAAGAGTTCTGAAGAACATGAAAATCACTTGAGAATGGTATTACAAACTTTGAGGAAGAACAAGCTTTATGCTAAATTAAAGAAATGTGAGTTTTGGTTGCCTAGCATTACTTTCTTGGGGCATGTGATATCTGAAAAAGGTGTTTCAGTTGACCCTCAGAAGACAGATGCTGTTGATTCTTGGCCTACACCCACAAATGTTTCAGAAGTTCGTAGTTTTCTTGGTTTGGCTGGGTATTATCGTAGATTTGTTAAAAACTTTTCTCGAATTGCCATTCCGATGACTCAGTTGTTGCATAAGAATATACCGTTTGTATGGACTAACGAATGTGAACAGAGTTTTCAAGAACTGAAGAACAAATTGGTTACAGCTCCTATATTAACGATTCCAACGGGAAATGGAGGATATGTGATTTACAGTGATGCCTCTTACCAAGGGGTAGGGTGTGTACTAATGCAAAATGGTAAGGTTATCGCTTATGCTTCTAGACAATTGAGGCCACATGAAAGTAATTACCCCACACATGATTTAGAACTTGCAGCAGTAATCTTTGCTTTAAAGATTTGGCGACATTACCTTTATGGTGAAACTTGTGAAGTTTTTACAGATCATAAAAGTTTGAAGTACTTGTTCACTCAAAAGGAGTTAAACATGAGGCAAAGAAGATGGCTGGAGCTAATAAAGGATTATGATTTGACAATACAGTACCATCCAGGAAAAGCTAATGTGGTGGCGGATGCTTTGAGTAGGAAGTCTTCAGGTAATTATGTTTTTTATCTTACTACTCAGAATCACTTGTTGATGGACTTGGAAAGAATGGAAGTGGAAGTAATTTCTTTCGATAAAAGTGGAGTTCTTGCAACAATGGTAGTGCAACCTACGTTGCTTGAAGAAATAAAAGGGGCACAGATGAATGATGCATTTCTTAAGAAGATTTGTGATGAAATACATGAAAGTAAGCGAGCTGATTTTTCTATTCAAGATAATGTTTTGAAGTTTAAGAATCGGATATGTGCTCCTAATATTGATGAAATCAGAAAGAAGGTTTTGATAGAAGCTCATAATACCAAGTATTCCATTCATCCTGGGAGTACCAAGATGTATCGAGATTTAAGAGAAATTTATTGGTGGCCAAGAATGAAGAAAGAAATTGCAGAGTTTGTATCACATTGTCTGATATGTCAACAAGTAAAGGTAGAGCATCAGAAACCAGCAGGGTTACTCCAACCACTCCGTATACCCGAATGGAAATGGGAGCACATTACGATGGATTTTGTGGTGGGATTTCCGAGATCATCCCGAGGTAACAATGCTATTTGGGTAATTGTTGACAGGTTAACTAAATCTGCGCATTTCTTAGCTATGAAAACCACTTATTCGAAAGAGAAATTGGCGGAGTTATACATTGGAGAAATTATTAGATTACATGGTGCACCTGTCTCTATTACTTCTGATCGAGATCCTAATTTTGTAAGTCGATTTTGGGAGAGTTTGCAGCGGGCAATGGGTACAACTTTGAACTTTAGCACGGCCTTCCATCCACAAACTGATGGACAATCAGAAAGAGTAATCCAAATTTTAGAAGATATGTTAAGGGGATGTGTTCTGGATTTTAAAGGCCCGTGGGAAGAACATTTGCCACTTATCGAGTTTGCATACAATAATAGTTTTCAATCCAGCATTGGTATGGCGCCTTATGAAGCACTATATGGAAGGAAATGTCGTTCACCAATTTGTTGGACTGAGGTGGGAGAAAGAAAGTTATTGGGATCGGAGATTGTACAATTGACTACTGATAAAATTAAATTGATCCAACAGAGGCTTCGAACAACACAAAGTCGACAGAAAAGTTATGCGGATACTAGAAGAAGGGACCTTGAATTCCAAGTAGGTGACTATGTCTTTTTGAAGGTGTCTCCGTCGAAAGGTATAATCCGGTTTGGAAAGAGGGGGAAACTTAATCCTCGATATATCGGACCGTTTCAGATCTTGGAACGGATTGGACCTGTATCTTATCGTTTAGCTTTACCTTCGGAATTGAGTAATGTACATAATGTATTTCATATATCCATGTTACGGCGGTATCTCTTTGATCCGGCACATGTTTTAGCGCATGAACCCTTAGAGGTTCGGGAGGATTTAACGTATGTAGAGCGTCCGGTTGCAATTCTAGCTCAGCGGGATCAAGTGTTACGAACCAAAGTGATTCCTTTGGTAAAAGTTTTATGGCGGAACCATTCCGTGGAAGAGGCTACGTGGGAAAGGGAGGATGAAATGCTTGAGAAGTATCCTTCTTTATTTGGAATCACAAGCTAAGACAAGTTTGGAGGACCAAACTTTTATAAGGTGGGGAGGATGTAATATCCCAACATTTTGACATGTGATAATATTATCTTAATGTGCATTATACGATAATGACATGAATATAAATAAGATTTGCATACCTAATCTTATTATACATGACAATTTATTTGGCATTTGCTTATTTTGAAAAACATGGAATTAATTAATGCCTTGTATTGGATATATATTTGATGTAAAATGTTGAATTGCTAGACAAGGGCATAAATGATAGGAGTAAAAAGAATATATTTTCCTAACTAGTAGGTGAATTAGCAATTCACGAGAACTAGAGGAGCTATTGTGTAATTAGTAAGAAATATGGTAGGTGAAAGTGTAATTTTGGAAATTTGGTAGAATTTTCCTAATCAAGATTAATTAGTCTAATTGAGATTAATTAGCTTAATGATGATTAGTTAGCCTAATCAAGGTGCTAGCTTACATTACCTAAGCTAGTAGGTGGCCTAGTAGGTGGGCAAGTAGGAGGTGTTGGGCTATATTTGGCTAAGTCCATGTGTATTCAAGTGGGCAAGAGAGAGAAATGGAAGAATAGCTAGTTAAATAAGATGTACATCTTTTTGAGGTACTTGTCTCTATACAAGCAAGTAGGTGCATAGAAGAAAGGGAAAAACAAGAGAGAAAAGAAGGAAAAACAAAGGGAAAAGGGTGCTAGGGAGATTTCTATCTCAAATTGAAGCTATACTTGAGAAGCTAAGGGTAAGAGGATTCTTTCTATGTGATTTAATTTCATTTCCATAGAGTTTTGATGGATTAATTAGAAGAATTCATATTGATTTGCTATAAAATCTTATATGACTTGTAGGAGTTTGAAAGTGAGCATTATATCTTGTCAATTCTATATCTAGAGCAAGGTGAGTAACCTCTATCTTTGAGGAAACTTTTCAAGTAATGAAATTGTGGCATATAAATGATTTACTTTCAATTCATGAATTATGAGCATGTGTGTATATCATGATTGACTATATGTGCAAGAGATAGAAAGGATTATGTGTTGGAAACATGTTTATGTGATTATGTGGTTGAAGAAGCAATTGTTCTATCACTACAAAGAGAAAGCTCCAAAAGGGAGTGTAGAAAAGCCTTCTAAGGCTTGAGTGTTCAATACGCCTTGTGTAGGGTATTGGATAGCTCGGAACAAGGATAAAAGGTGCCATTACGGGCACGGGGTAGTGAGAAGAACAAGAAGCTTTGGAGATAAATACTTACTTGGTTGTGATTCATTATGTTACATTGAATTGCATATCACGTGTTTAAATGATATACACAAATTTATGTCAAAGAGCATGTTATTCATTGAGCTTCAGCTCATGTGGTTATTGAATAACCATTTCAGGTGAAAGGAAAGAGAAGGAGAAAGAGAAATAGAGGACGAAAGAGGAGAGCAAGTGTTTAATGTGCATATTGTATATGGCGTAGTTGTTGTAGTTTGAGACTAAGGACTTGTAAATTATGTTGTTAGGTGACCATGTGTAGAACTTGATGTATAAAACTACTATGTTCGTGTATGAAAGGTTTTGGCAAGTGTTTTTGCTATTCAAGCATGTTTGATTGCTTAGATACTCATGGCTAGAATTGTGGATAAAAGCTGCTTCGATCGATCGAAATACACACTGTTTTAATTGGTTCAAAACGACGACTTTTACGAAAAAAACAGACATAACTTTTTCTGAAATTTTGAAACCGTGCATCGTTTTCAACGTTGGAACCTAGACTCAAACGGCTATCTTTTGGCACAAAATCTAACTCAAATTTTCAATTCCTATTATACCCTTGGGGCTAATCACTTGCAAATGTGGTTTAATTGGGAGCCTAAAAACCCATTTTGTACGTTATTAACATAGAGTCAGGCCTCGGTGGCATGTCACGTACCCTCGTGCCATACTTAGTGGATTTGGGTCGTGACATATATGGTGTGTAATTAGTAGTCCTACATGGAAAAGGAGTATAACTATCTAGGTTATGCTAAGTCTAAAAATACGATTCATTGTATTAGTTCGTAATCGTCTTGGAAAACCATTATAATCTTTTCATTTAGCTAGAAATTGGAGCTTTTATGTTAGAAGATAACAACCTTGGCAACTATTATGGTATAAGTTACTACTATTACTAATAACCTTAAATTTGGTGGCTTTTTAATAAAATAAATATTCAGACACAATGAAGTATTATATTTTTCACATATAAGTAAACTGTTTATAATTAAAATATAATAACCATAACAATGGATTAATTGGTTGGTCTGACAGTTGACCAGATGAACCAGAAAACGTTTGAAAACAGTTCGTGCATAGCACGGGTTAGTCCTGCCCAAACATTAAGGGTGCAAATCGCCATTGAACCAAACATTGAGGATGCAAAATGCTCTTAATTTATGGTGAATGACTAAAATACCCTTAAATAAGTCACATGACTCGCACATGGCCGTTATTTTTGGACAGAAATTCTGACGGAAGGGCCACATTGCAACTCGATATACATTAAGGACCAATTTGAGAAAATTGAAACATTAGAGTGAAAGTCCAAAATGGTGTATACATTAGGGGTGCAAAATGCTTTTTACCCTAAAATAAATATTCAGATACACTGAAGTAGTATTATATTTTCCACATTTAAGTAAATTGTTTATAATTAAAATATAATAACCATAACAATAGATTAATTGGTTGGTCCGACAATTTGCCAAATGAACCAGAAATCGTTTGAAAACAGCTCGTGCATAGCACATGGGTTATCACCTTGTAAAGTTATCATGTTGTGCTTTCTTCTCTCCGTGTCTATTAGTTTCTGTCTAGTTAACTAACCTATTGCATGCTAATAGAGGCTCCTAACATGTCTTCCTGCACCCATGTGGACAGATACCAAGGAGTGCCCCTGTTGGAGATGGGAACACTGTAATGAACTCGGCATTTGAAGATGGCCTTAATAATTGGCGTGGGAGAAACTGTGAAATCCAATTACATAACCAGTCTAACGGAAATGGAGAAATACTTCCATTTACTGGACATGCCTTTGCATCAGCCACAGAACGCAGAGACAAGTGCAGTGGAATTCAACACGATATAACTGCAAAGGTACAGCACAGACTTGCTTATGAGGTCATTGCAGTGGTACGAATAAATGGAAGCAATGTCACAGATGCAAAAGTGAGAGTAATTCTACAGGTTCTAGAGAAAAACCTCCATAATTATGAGGAACGTATTACCAAGTTAGTTACTTTCACCTTTCCTAGTTGTAGATTTTGCACCTGCTAGTTCCACTTATCCTGCATGGATTTGTATTTTGCCAGTTCAAATCCTTGTTGGGTTCCTGGATTTGAGCAGTAAGGCCCTGTTCCGATGGAAGAGATAGGAGATGAGGAATTTAATGAAATGCATAATACTCCCTCTGTCCCATATTAAGAGTCCTTGATGCCATTTTTTGATGTCCCATTTTAAGAGTCCTCTTTGAAAAGTCAAAGTACTTTAATGCACACTTTCCAAATTTGTCCTTTATTATATCCAACTCTTTCCTCTCTTTTT
Organism: Hydrangea macrophylla; assembly: GCA_033977485.1. Taxonomy (NCBI): domain Eukaryota; kingdom Viridiplantae; phylum Streptophyta; class Magnoliopsida; order Cornales; family Hydrangeaceae; genus Hydrangea; species Hydrangea macrophylla. Next base: position 82,402,231 of record CM066991.1, on the reverse strand, counting down.
TTTGATGTGACACTATAATTTTGAATTTCAAAAAGGGCAATATTGGAAAGTTGAAAATCTCACCAAAATCAAAGTTGTCCCCTTAATAAGTTGGAATTCCCAAAAGAGACTCTCAATATGGGACAGAGGGAGTAATAAGATTCCTTGTGTCCTCCTATCCCAAGTACTTGCTCGGATCGAGGCATTTATTTTGGAAACAGCATACTTCCTAATTTCAATGGAATTATCTTTTAAGAAATAATTTTTCTCTTTAATGAACTAATTAGGCCACTAAATGATGCAGCCTATAAAGAACTGCATGGAAAAAGTAAATTTAAAGAGAGCATGTTATGTGCAATTGTTTCACTTCAAGGTGGAACCCACTGGGGACCTTGAATAATAAAGTTTTATAATTAGTAGAGTCAAGGTTAATTTTGACGTGGAGATGGCGGTGGAATTCATGGAACGTTGACACCGTAAAATGTCCAGTCAATATAAATAACTTTTGGCACTTCCAATTAGCTTCGCTATTTCTAGTACTGTTTATGCGTGAGGATGGTGTGCTTAACCACTTGCTGATAAGGTTTTGAGCGTTGGAGTTTGGAAGTGATATAGTCCTTTATGTTACATTCATAGTACTTTGTAGTGTAGTACTTTATAATTTGTTAGTAGCACTTTTTGTTATTTTGATTTTGAGTAGTTATTCTGTGTTGGTCAAACCATGCTCTCTCTCTCTCTCTCTCTCTCTCTCTCAAACCCTAAATATTACATTTTAAATCTTAACTTACCCATAACTAACATAGGATTCAAAATGGACATCATCAGGAAACAGTTCAAGATAACCAAGACCATTTATGTTCAAAGTGTGTGGAATAACGAAAAAAGGAGTGTGTTCCATAAATACCACAGTGCGAGAGGCACGGGATCTATTAGCTACAGGATCGTAACAATGATACTTCTCTCCCTCAGCATAACCAAGAAAGACACGCATTCAAAAGAGCAAAAAGAAATAAAAACTGGTAGAGAAAATAAGTAGACGAAGCTAGTGTGGGAGTAGTCCACCTAGTAGAAGAGGTATGTAAACAAGACTTGATCCAAATCTGTAAAGAATTTCCTTCAGAGTTTCTGGAGGACATCCAGAATTTTTGAAGAAAATGTAACTTTCGAGTACAAAGAAGCCTATAATAGGTACTGGGTTGTGCTATGTGGCTTCAGTGATAATAGCAAAACCCTCCACGTTGCAACATACCACGGCATGACGCCTGGACCCAACACTTCATGTGGTCGCTACAGCTCCGTCACCCTTCAAGTGTCTCACACAGAATGACAGTTGACGTCATCTCCTTAGCAGCTTGAGATTGTGCTCACTACCATGGGCACCGCGCTCACTGCCATGAGCATCGCACTCATCTCCTCGGCAATTTGAGCACCCCGCTCACTGCTTTGACCATCGCACTCATCCCCTCGGGAACTCGAGCACTGCACTCACACCAAATGAGGTCCACGACCAAGCCAATAAGACCCGGGTAGTTACCACCGTAGAGTCTCAAGTACCTGGCTTTGTGGCTAGACTCTGGAGCCAAGGGTATCATCCTAGCATAATCCCCTCACCGGATAACGCTAGGATCGGTCCCAAAGATAGAGTGAGAGACACACGTGTTATACCCATTGTACCCCTCACCCAATTAGATCGACCTGACATTTAATCTCTAAAAACTCAACGACTTTGATGCCCTCAACTACTATTTGTTACATTAAATGCTCCAAAACGAACCCCAATGAGAGAGGCCCTCCGGAGGTGCCACGTAAGTCAAATGTCAGCCCCTGGTATGGCTCAAGGATGTGACCCGCATCCAAATCTTCAGATAAATATCCCCTTTTGCCACATTCAGTACTCAGTGAATTAAGTGTGTACAAGCAATTAACTACTAAGCCTCTAACATTGTGTCTTCACTCTCAACTTGGGACTCTCTCTTCTCCCAACTTGGGAATGCCTTGACTCCCAATTGAGTCAAACTCTTAAAGACTTTCGTCTCTCTTACGTTTTATATCTCTTCTACATCACACAAGAACACTCATTCCATAGTTTGGCAACTACGGTGAGGAGATATACTCGCAAGCATGGTTGAACCAAAAAAGACGAAAGGGCTTCCCACAAAGTCAAAAGTCCAACCTAGCAGTTCTAACACTCATGCTCTGAGTATAAACCCCGACAACATCCCAGAGCGTTCTCATTCCCACGACTCCTAGGAGTCAGTGGCCGCCCTGGGATTCTCGCATCCTAGCACCGACAATACTCAATCACAGTGGCCGACGATGCTTCACCACCGTTCCTGGTAGCATATGGGAAGTCGTGGGCGTAGTCAAGAAATGGTGCGCTCGTGTTACCCGAACCCGCGATCTCGCCCACTCAGGATGATAAATTAAAGGACATTACTCTTTGTATCTTCGGATCGTCAAGTATCACATGAAGGAAGGTTGTGCACTCCGTAACATTTTCCAGCAGAAGAAGTCAAAGGATTACAAATCACGTCTTACCCTGACGTGGTGGCCACCACCAAGGTCATTCTCTAGGTCGCAAATATGCATAACGAGGCATGCGAGATCTTTGAGTAGATACATAAGAATTTAACAAACAAAATTTTATACTTCCCCAAATGGATTTTTTATCACTATGGTTTAAAACTTTAAATCATGCTGAATAAAGATTTGATACATGTCGAGTTGAGGTTGGAATGCTAACATATTACTGAACCAATACAATATTGAAACATGTAATTTTATTGTAAAATTCAATTAGGAGTTTGGAGTTCTAAGACGATATGGAAATTATATCAGTATTGGAAACATGATTTCTTTCCATCCAGCTTTTTTCTGTATAATCACACTTGATAAAAATGCAAGATGAGAATCTTTCCATTATTTCTATGATGACCGAACCATCCTAAAGATCACAGGTGAGCAAAAATGAGTGGACAAAACTTGAAGGAGTATTTCTTCTGAAAGATGCCCCATCAACTGCAGTCATTCACTTGGATGGGCCACCTCCAGGCATTGATATTCTTGTTGATAGTGTAACAGTAAGGCCGGCACAAGAATGTTCTCTCCTCCCTTTGCCTAATTATGAGGTTTGTTGGTTTATCATTGATTTCAAATAATTAGATTTTGTTTTGAGAGGGCAGCACATGCAAGGTTTGGCATAATTCCAAACTCTAGTTTGCATGTACGACTCTCACGTGAAATTTAGTAGCTCCATTCATAATTTATATTATTTAAAAGTAAAATCCATCATCCTGAATTAATTAAGTAAATATGAGATTTTCATCATATTTCTTGTTATTAGGCCATTTCCAAGTTTTCTTGGAATGTGGAATGTCAAAATGAATGATTATAGGCATCACCTTTGAGATGACCACAATTTTCTTAAGCAAAACTATTTAAGGTCATTATTTTTCAGTTGAAATGCTGTGTAAAAGTATGAGTGCTGTTTTTGCTTTCAAACATGCCCAAACAGGCCGTAAATAATTCCGTACAGGCTGCAACATTTGGAAGCAACATAATTGATAATTGCTACTTTTATGATGGAAAAAGGATGTGGCTTAAGCATGACTACTGTGAGCTAGAAGTTCGAACTGGTTCACCACGTATAGTTCCTCCAATGGCTAGAGACACTCACCAATCTCATATAAGTATTCTAAGTTGCAATTATTTGTTTGTTACGAGCCGTGCTCAGCGCTCATCAGGCCCGGCGCAGAATATTAGCAGTAAACTAAAACTTTATTTGACATATCAAGTGTCTGCTTGGGTTCGGCTTGGTTTTGGAGTTACTAGTCCTCAAGATGTAATAGTGACTCTCGAATTGGACGGCCGGAAAGTGCATACATGCCAAGTTGAAGCTACTGATAGCAGATGGCATGAAATTGGTGGATCCTTTAGAATGGAGAAGGAAGCATCTGAAGTCAAGGTTTATGTTCATGGTCCTTCTTCAGGTGTCGACTTCATGCTTGCTGGACTTCAAATTTTTCCTGTTGACCGTAAAGCAAGGTTTGAGCATTTGAAACAAAAAGCGGAGAAGGTATTCCCACACTTGATGAAGCTTGAAAAACTCATTTCGGTGATGTTTGATATTTGTGCTTAATTAGAGTGTCCCAGCATCAGAAGTTTGATAGCATTCTCGACTGCCTCATCCCTCAATTGGTTTATGTATCTATTACCATCACTTATGGTAAAGATCACCTCATTCAATGGCATTTATGAAAATCCACCTATTGAGTCATGACATCATAAATAATCTAACAAAATATTTTTAGTGAATTATTCTTAGGGACCACTTGAATGGTCTATACTGGCCTATTTGGGGGACAAATTCTTAGAATAGTTTCACTTCTTGTCCATGCGGCACTTCTTTATTCATCAAATATTTTCTACTTGGAAAAATATTGCTTGGAACTAGATGATTTTAGTCATATTCAGCAATTGTAGAAGGCAAACCTTGGTGCAATATAAAGGTTTTTCCATTGTTCTTGGCATCACAAGTTTGAAATCTAGAAACAACCTCACCGCACGAGGAGGCAAGACTCGTACATGTAACCATCCCTAGACCCCCACAGTGACAAGAGCCTCGTGAACTGACATTTTGCCATTCTTTAGTTTAGACAGCAATTTTGGGACAAGAAAAAGGGGATGTAAAATCATGTTTGTGAGTTGGTGTCTCAGTTCTAGATATTTGTTGATCTAAGACTCATGTCATGTAGTCCATCCGTATTTGCATTTTAGCCTCTTTTTTTTTTTTTTTGACTCGTACTCTAATGAGGAGATTAATCCTGACCTTCTCATCGAATGAGTACAGCTGAAAAGACATGCTAGCAATTATTGTATGTATATTCCCAGATCCACACCACCGTTTGCAGAGGAGAGATTCAACTCATTTTCTACCTCCAACATTTGGACAGTTCACAATATAGTTCCTTAAAACATGTTAAACTTGGTATACATTGTTAGATCCATTCTCTAACAGCTTGAACTTTTGGAGCAATTGGTAACATAACATGGTAGGCACCCTTTGTTCGGAGAGGTCATGGATTCAAGTCTCTTCCCCCGTTCTGTTGTGCATGTTTGATCTTTATTATTATCTCGTTAGGAGTTTGTTTCATTGGTTCCTTGGGGAGGGTGTTAAAGCTTGATATACATTGTAGGACCTATTCTCTAACTGCTCAAGGCATATATGTCAACTTAACAGAACACCACCACAAGCTCCCGTTCCCACTCTTAGCATATCCTGATTTTAGGAAATCTGATATCTGCAGTGAATTTCTTCATAAAGACAATAGCACTGAGAGAGAGAGAGAGAGAGAGAGAGAGAGAGAGAGAGAGAGAGAGAGAGAGAGAGAGAGAGAGAGAGAAGAAAGCATAAAACATAAGATTCCTGTTCAATTCTGATCAACATAAGAATCTTTCCTGACATACGTTCCGGAGTCCAAATCATTACCATCATGTATAACAACCCTCTTCTGCAATAGCAATGGAAATTATTAATTTGCCTGGAGTTTTTGATAACACAGTACAATAACATTTCGTGTACATTAATCTCCAACCTACTTTGAACATTCTCTATTGCAGATACGAATGCGTGACGTAGTCTTGAAATTCCATGGCACAGAAACCAGCAAGTTGCAAGGTAAATGTATCAAAGTCAGACAAAAAAAGAACACTTTTCCCCTTGGGTCTTCTATCTCAAAGGCAGATATGGGAAATAAAGACTATGTCAATTTCTTTGTGGAGAACTTCAATTGGGCTGTATTTGGTAACGAGTTGAAATGGTCTTGTACAGAACCACATAAAGGTGAGTTTGATTACGAAGATGCTGATCAACTTTTACGCTTTTGTGAGGGAGAAGACATAAAAACCAGAGGTCATTGCATCTTTGAGGAAGTGGAACACAAAAACCAGCAATGGGTTCGATCATTGAACGATGCTGATTTAGAGACAGCCATTGACGATCGTCTCAAAGGTCTTTTGAACCACTTTAAGGGGAAGTTTAGGCACTATGATGTGGACAATGAAATGATGCATGGCTCTTTTTATCGGGATAGATTGGGTGGTAAAGATATCAGATCATATATGTTCAAAAAAGCCCAAGAACTTGACACATCAGCCACCTTGTTTGTGAATGATTACCATGTTGAGGATGGGTGTGATGCAAGATCTTCACCTGAAAAGTACATTGAACACATCCATGATCTACAAGAACAAGGTGCTCCCATTGGGGGAATAGGAATACAAGCACATATAGATAGTCCTGTTGGGGCCATAGTGTGTTGTGCTCTTGATAAATTGTCTAAACTTGGTTTGCCTATATGGTTCACTGAGCTAGATGTGGCATCAATAAGTGAGAATGTTAGAGCCGAGGACTTGGAAGTCATGCTACGTGAAGGCTTTGCACATCCTGCAGTAGATGGCATCATTCTATCTCAATCATCACAGCTTCTTATGAACAGGTCAGATGATTCAACCTTTGAACACCCGAAATTTGTTATCAATCAAGTTGGTAAGAAATATGTTGATCTGAGAGAAGAATGGTTGACCCGTTGTGATGGTGTGATCAACGATGAAGGTGAATTTGCTTTTAGAGGCTTCTATGGGACATACATTGTTGAAATTGATGGCTTCCAAGAGAGAGTTTCCAAAGAATTTGATGTTGAAAAGTCATCGCAGCTCAAAGTAGATGTAATTTTGTAAGAGATTGTTCTGCCGTTTCTGGAATTTTCTTTTCATTTTTAAAATGAAATTATTATAGAAGGGAAAACAAAGTTCACGAGCCATTGTGGGCATCTGTGTCAGGAGTGTTAGATACTTAGATGTACACACTTTTACCCTTTAGACGAAAATAATAGAAACTATCTTCTCTTTTCCACTCTTTTCTTGGTGGCTGTGAATACAAAATATAGATTGTAAAAATATTCCAATTATATTCTCATAAAAATGATATTCTCAAGTAGTATTACCATCTTTATGTAGGTTAAATTTTTTTCATTTGGCTACTGACAGATTTGAGAAAAACTTTACTTCTCAGTTTGGGTAAAGATGTTTTGCTTGCTCACTGAACGGTGCCTACTTTTAATTATTTCAGCACTTAAATTTTTTTTTTAAATTTTTTTTTTTTGGGAGGCCAGCATTTCAACACTTCAACGAGTAAGTAATACAATGAGATATATTTTTGTGCTTTAAAAGGGCTCCTTGTGAGGATTTCACTGATATCTTTTGTTGTAATTTATCACAACTGAACTGCCTGAAGTAGAGAAAATGGATCTGCAATGCTTCATCTTTGTACTGTTTAAACATAGTACACTCACTACCTGGGTGGCTCCAACGGATGTACATACCCTTATTATTGGTATTTTAAACAAATTTGACATCCATGAAATTAAGCATAATGCATCCGGTGAATTTAATGATTTTTGGTAATTAACACAGTTCAACTAACACCTTCAAACCTTCACAGTTAGAGTGGTCGATGAATTTTTATTTATTATTATTTTTTTTAAAAATCCCAAGGTGGCGAGTAGTTCATTAGAAAACCTAAGCGGAAATTTGGTGATCTTTACTTAATAATAATCTTCACTTGCATATCGAATTACCAACATTTTACGTAGTAATGGTTTGGAAGAAATGAGACACCCATTTCCTACTACAGAAATCTAAGAAAATGTGACTAGAATGGTTGAGTTACAAGAGAGTTCCTTGTTAGAAATATATAAGATAGTCACGGTATATTATAGAAAGTGTATATATATATTATCTCCTTAAGCTAGAAATCATATATTCCCTTCTTAATTGTTTGCACCTAAAATATAATATGACCAACACATTTAAATATATTTATATCATATAGATGATTCTAATGAGATATCTCAATATTAATTGGTTTACCTCATTGACAATCGCTTCCATATTCTTATCTCATTTACAATATCTTCAATATTCTGTAACACCAACATTGATTACTACCATACGACTTTTCTAGATTATGGATTTCTAATTTGTCGAATTTGGAAACCTAAAGCTGAGAGGAATTTTAAATCGTTTCTAAATGGATGCGATTTATCAAAATTTCCTGAATAATATTTACATGGATCTAAAGTACAACACTTGAGCACACCACCTAGCATTACTCTAATAATAAAATAGAAGAAAAAAGAAAAATAGAAAAAGAAAAGAAAAGGCTAGTTATCAAATTTAAGTTGATGAGAGCTCTTTTGCATACTTGGGTGCTTCTTTTCTTGCACGCTAATATATATCTGAGATTTTTAAGTAAAAAAGATCGGTTCCTCATGACCACTCTACAAATACCTCATTCTCGCCCTCTTGGACTTCGAATGTCAAAAGTTTCTTCAAGACAACAAGCTCAACATTGTATGTCCCATGGAATCCTCTAAACTTGAATTCTCCATTTTCGTCAATCACACCATCGATATTTGTCGACCACTCTTTTCTAAGGTCAAGATACCTTTTCCCAGCTTCATTAGGTGCCCCATCTGCGTTCACCAAGTGCGCGTTATTGCTCTGGCTCATAAACGTCTCCCAAAGTTGGGAAAGCATAATACCATCCACTGCAGGATGTGCAAAACACTCACGAAGCATAATCTCCAAATCGTCTGCTCTAACAAACTCATTTGTGGAGGACACATCTAGCTCTGTGAACCATATTGGCAAACCAAGCGTTCCCAATTTATCCAAAGCAGCACACACAATGGCCCCGACTGGACCATTCATGTGGGCTTTTATTCCTATTCCACCAATTGGAGCACCTTCCTTTTGTAACTGTATGACACGATTAATATATTTTTCGGGACTAAAATTACTGCCTTCATCACATTCACTTTGATCATATATTTCGTTTAGAAACAGAACAGCTGAATTGTCAAGTTCGCGAGCTTTCTTGAACATGTAAGATTGGATGACTTCTCCCAATTTATCTGGATAGAAAGATCGTTGTAGCATCTCATCGTGTACATCATAGTGCCTGAATTGCTCCTGGTACATTGTCAGAAGAGCTTCTAAACGGTTTTGAATGGCAGTCATCAACTTATCTCTGTCCAGATTTTGAACCCATGGCTGGATGTTCTCTTTTCTTGCCGAGAAGATACAGTGGCCCCTCATCTTCATTCCATGATGCTCACAAAATTTTAACAGCTCATTAGCATCATCATAGTTAAACTCATCTTGCTCAGGCTCTGTGTGAGCCCATGTCAGCTCCTCCTTGAACACAGCCCAGTCAAAATTTTCAACAAAGAATTTCGTATAATCTTCGTTGTATATGTCTGTCTCGGTAACACACGACCCAAAGGAAAACTTGTTTTCTCTTTGTACCACTTTCACACGTGCTTGTGTCAAACGACTGGCTTCTTCACCGGTAAACTTCAATATCACATCACGCATTCGTATCTGTGGTGTGGAGTATTGATAAGCATTGCAATTATTTCATATGTATGTTAAGGTACAAATCTCATAGACAATCATTTCCATTGCAAATATTTTTTTTTTGGGTAAAATGGCATTTGGTCCCTAAACTTCTAATCATAGTAATTTGCACCCTAAACTACTTGACCTGTTGAAATCTCATCCTCCGTCACATACCGTAAAAAAAACTGACAGAATGTGATTACGTGGCATGAGCATGGGCAGCCCACTTGATCACTTTCGGCTATTTTTCTGATGGGTTGTGACAGTGGTTTGAGATTTCAATAGGTGAAATAGTTATATTGAGTAGCTAGGTTATAAGTCCCCGATGTGGGACAGACAATCTCGACACGCCCCCGCACGTGTGGCATGACTGAGAGCCAAACACGTAGATTACTGAGATAGGGTGACATGGAGCACACGTGGATAAATTGGCCCAACAATAACCTGCTCTGATACCATGATAAATTGGAGCATCCAACCCAAAACCAATTGGCAATGGGTGGAGTAACCCCTTGAATTTATACATTGAGTAGAAAGGTTATACGTCCCCGATGTGGGACAATCTCAACAGTTTAGGGTGCACATTGCCACACTTGAAAGTTGTGGGACCAAATTGTAAATCGAGGCATAGTTTATTTTCTTTTGCATTATCATTTTCCAGCTCACATTTTAAGACAACAAATTTCTAGCCATCAGTGTATTAAACTGTCTACCTGTCACATGTTTAGATATAAACCTCAAAGATGCATGAGTAAGTGTGATAATGATAATGAGCACAAGACTGAGTGTGATAAGTTGTTTAAGTCACCAACTTCTTAAAATGTTAAGAAAATTACGCCAATAATATATATATTTCAAGCTTCAATAGAAGTAACTAGCATTAGTAATAACATACCTTCTCAGTCTTCTCTTTTAAATATGTAATCCTTGTTTGCCAGTCAACTGAAAAAATCTGAAATCCAGCAACCATGAAGTTGACATTTGGAGAAGGCCCATGGACATAAACCATAACTTTGGTTGGTTCCTTCTCAATTCTAAAAGATCCTCCAATTTCATGCCACTCGGCTGCATTCGCTTCAACTTGGCCCCCGTTAATCTGTTGGTTATCAATTTTGAGTGAGACATACACATTTTCTTTACCTTTCACTGCAGGACCAATCCGAACCCAAGCGGAGATTTGGTATGTGACATAAAGTTTCAACTTCTCAGTGATTATTTGAGCAGGGCCTGATGAAGTCTGCGAGCGATTGCTCACAAGGATATAATAACCGCTTAGAGGTTTCTGCATTCTAAGAGATTCTCTAGCCATTGGAGGAAGTATACGTGGTGAACCAATTCCCACATCTAGAGTGCAACCACAAAAAGGGATCCATCCTTCTGTTGTATTATCATCCACATTATAACTTTCCTCCTCGTAAAGACTCAGGTTTTTGATACTATTCTCGATTATATTAACTCCATAAGATCCATGCTACCAAAAAAAGAGTGGATATATGCTTAGTGCGATGGGAAGTAATTGTCAAATGAAATTTCTCATCAGAACTTATAAACCAGATCTTAACCAAAAAAAAAAAAGAGATAAAAAAGCTTTTACTCAACCAGCTAGCGAACCTGGATAAGAGGACGAGTTGGTGCATCAAGTTGAGAAATTGCTTGCACATGCTTTACGGTTACATGCTTGATAAGAATATCTGTCCCTCGATGTGGACCAGCTATACAAATGGCTGCTGTCAATTGGGGATAATTAATTATGAACTTCCCCTTCAACTGTACCCAGTTCTCTTTTGTTGCCCATGCCCTTCAAAAAAGTACTTACCTCCCTTTAGGAATTAAAAGGAAAATCTAGCATAGTGTAAATTAGAGCATATACAATTAACCTTCAATATGTTAATTTAGTTCTTATATTATACATAAATTTGTTGAAGTAATTCTAGGGATGTGACCAGAAATGAACAACCAGACAGACATTTGGCAACTGCCAGACAGCTAAACCAATAAACCATGGCCTGGACAACAGGAGCTAAGACCCGCAAAACCCAAGAGCAGGAAAGGTCCAAAATGCTACCCGGTTGTCCCAAGAAGTGAAATAATAAGGCCCGACAACAGAGCGCCTCGGACTGGGCCCAGTTGCCTCACCCCTGGGCCACATCTCACTTTTCTTATAAAACCCTATTGAACCATTATGGTTTAGGGACGGAAAAGAAAAGACCATATCCCATGTTAGGAAACTCCACATCGTTGATAAGGTAAAGATATCTCTAAAACTTACATAACTCAAAACATCTAAAGCCTATAAAAAAGGGCTAGCCAGTTTCGGCACACATCCTTAATAGTACATATTCATGCTCTCCTTCTAGGCTCTAACTTGCTCGTCGGAGGAGACTTTAGGTCCAATCCATCGTCTTTCTTGCAGGTACACGAAGGAGCAGATACAGATCAGCACCAGTGCAATTTTTGGCTACAACAACTTGTAGCCTGTGGGGAACATAATTAAAAGCCTCGTTCTCGCTCTCAAGAGATTTCCCCGTCCCTTTCCAAGCTAGTCCATCCACTGTGAATGTGAATCAGTCCATTGCACATACGTAATTCTAATCATATGTAACTAAGACACCAGAACGCTAAGCTTGAGATCGGTGTTCAACCGAATCCAACCTTGCTTAACAAACTTGCTTAACACCACTGCATCTGATATTTCCAATAGCCACATGACAGGACTCATCTTGCCCAACGCTACATCGAAGTCTGATTCACTTAGAACCGTCAAAGTGCACTAAAAGATTTGAAATTAAAAGTCAAACGCATCAGATCTAGCACGCACAAACCCTAAGGACACAGACTTAAACCTGAGCTCTCCTAAGAGCAACCCTAAGTCCTGGCAGGACCAGGCATATCCTAATTTCTCCGCAGAGCAACGCTAAGCTGAGCAAAACCAGGCATATCATGAGCTCTCCTAAGAGCAACCCTAAGTTCAGGTAGGACCAAGTCACCAGGCACATCCTGAGCTCTCCGTAGAGCAATGCTAAGCCCTGGCAGGACCAGGTGTATCCCGAGCTTTCCTAAGAGAAATCTTAAGTCTTAGTACATCCTGAGCTCTCTGCACAGGACCAGGCACATCCTGAGCTCTCTGCACAGGACCAGGCATATCCCGAGCTATTCTAGGAGCAAGCTTAAGTCTTGGTAGGACCAGGCACTTCATGGTAAGACCTGGCAGGACCATACATATCTGGAGCTGTCCTCAAAACAACACTAGGCCCCTGACAAGCCTAGGTACCTTTGTGGTCTTCTTAGAGCCCTAAAACGCCTCAGCATAACCTGGACATTACGACAAGCAGAAGTCCTGGCCAGATTAGACAAATGAGTCCTGACTAGGACATGTAGGTCTCCCGAGTAGGAGCCACGAACCCTATCAGACGAAATCTAGAACCCCCTAGTATTGATTGGGCTACGCCAGAAGCTCCGGTGGCCACGACCAAAGCGCATTAGGATGGACGACATTTTACTTAGGTGTCCTTGAGATTTGCACATCTAGGACAAAAGGAGACATACCCAGACCTTTTCATAGGCCAGACGAGACACACCCCAAACCCATTATCGGGAGCCTGATGCTAAGTTTGTGATCAATATATCACACAAAATCTGGTGATAAGAATCATACCCATTCAAAATACATCAGTGTAGTCAAATATCCCCGAACGCATCTTGAACAAATTAACATGGTTAAGCATTGTTTTAGCATTAACCAGTGCTTGCCTAATATCCTGATCAGAACATTTGCATCGTACTCAGGGCCTAACCTTAGTATAGCCTGACCAAAAAGACTGACCTTATGAATTGTTGAATCGATTCTTGCAAATGGTGTGCTTTATAAAATGGTTTCTTAAACCTGTTCAATAAAATGGTCTAGGTGAAGTTATCGTAAGATGGAACACCAAGGGGGTAAAAAGTTGGCTCTAATCTTTGTTGAAGGTAAAATGTTCTTAGTGAATCTTTTTTTTTCTTTTTTGATTACTTGTGGTCTTTGATTTGTTAGAGTTTTATTGATTTATGTCTTGCAATATTGAAGATCATAAAACGCTGTAATAGACTCGATAAATTGCTAGCATATGCATTTGTAAAATCTTTACAAAGACTTAGGTTTGGTTCCTTTCTCTTATAGTTTTTTCGAATTAAAGGTGCCATTATAAATAAATACATTAAACGTGCGATCTTTTATTTTGAATTTTTGTGTGATGTCCGTGTTTTATTGTGATAGTTACTAATACTCTTATCATTATGAGAAGTGGTTACAAGCAATCATGTCGTTCGTGGTGGAGTAATATGAAGAGGTTGCGATTAAACATAAAAATATAATCAGTGTTGTTTGATGAAAAAATTTTGATAGACAATTGAGGAGTGAAGAGAAAAGAAAAGAAACCTAACTTTTTCTCGTTTGGATAACTTTCTTAAGAGAAAAGAAAAGAAAGTACTTATAACCAATTTACTTTTTTGTCCTCTATTAGGGATACATGTTAGATGGAATAATAATATATTAGCGCGTATTTGTCTTTTACACATTATTTAATTAAGTTTCTCTTCTTTTCTCTCCGGAATCTCTCCGATTTGGAGAGACACAAAACTGGACTCTTTTCTCTCCACTTTCTCCCCACTTTCTCTCCATTTCTCTTCTCTTCTCTCCCCACTTAAATTACCAAACGAGATAACTGGAGAGAAAGTGGTACTCTTTCTCTTCTCTTCTCTCCATTTCTCTCAATCCAAACGAAGTGTAAGTGATACAAGCAACTTATTAGGGGGTCAGTTATTTACTTTATAGTGAAGTAACATGAAGAGGTAGTAAAAAGGAAAAGCAATATTTAGTTTGTAGCATATTAATATAATAAGGGTAGGAGAGAAAAATTGAGTAGCTTAATTGTTGTATATATAATGGGCTATGTATGTGGGGGCAATTTAGAAAGTGTAAAACACTCAAGAGGCGTATATATTTATATGGGTGAAAATTGGAAGATATATTTATTGTTGAATGCTCATCCAACAGTTAAACCCGTCTTCTCATATGAGCTGCTCACTAAAAATTTATCCTTTTTTTTTTGGTCCTTCTTTCTTCTCTACTGCATTTCCAATATGATATAAAAACGTCCATAAATTAGGCAAATCTAAATCATTTTAACACCTCTTCTTTCCCAACAGATCTTAGCACAATCTAGTTCATGTTAGGAAAAAATGTATTTTATAATAAAGTTTTTAGTAAACTTTGAGATAAAGTTTTTAGTAAACACTTTGGTTCAAATTGGACCCACGGATGTATTTTATAATAAAGTTTTTAGTAAACTTTGAGATAAAGTTTTTAGTAAACACTTTGGTTCAAATGGGACCCACGGGTCCACATTGAATACATTGGTATAAAATACTTTAAAGAGGTGAATGATAAATTGTGTCTTTACCCACTGGAAGTATTGGCTGAAAAGTGCAATCAGTTGCACTGCCAAACAAGGTCTTAAATGTACCTTTACATCTTTTCCTTTTGTATCATATCATCTCCATCTCCCAATACTTGTGACTATTCGAACAGTCTCATGGGTAAATGGGTGTAACTATTTATCAACCAGTCTTCTCATTGTCTATATATTACATACGCCCCACTTGAGTTTTTTTTTTTTAAGGAACATTCATACATGTGTAGGAATATAGTAATACATATTTAGAGAGAACAATTGCCATTAGTGGGTTCGGCAGGTTCACAGATTGAAGTGCTGCTTCTGTGTCTATCAATCAAATTATCCTGGGAGGCAGACGTCTATTTTGAGCTATAAGCACCGGAGTGGGGGCGAAATCTGTCTTAAGGAGATAGTGTTCAACACTAGATTTGATCCTTTCATTCAGAATTTGTATTTCGAGATTTCTATTGTGTCGATTTGTAGAACCTGTAAGTGTTTATGTTTTATGATTCTAATTTATTCTAGATCTGAAACTTTTAAGTGGTTATTTATAAGTTTTATAGTTCAAAATGCAATTTCGGCTCGTAATCGGATGCAAACTATATTCGAAATATGTTTAGAAAAATTAAAAGACATTATGAATTGTAGGATGTAAATAATGAATTATATATAACTGTATTTTTTATTTATTTTTAAAAAAAAATATATATATATATATATAACTGTATTCATCATTTCAACATTTGGGCAAGTTAATATCATAAGCACATCATGACATCTTCTATATCTAGATAATAAATAATTATCGGAAAGTTAGGATTCAATCCTTAACTAAAGTACCAAAAATTATAAAGTGATCGGTTTTTTGGTTCTTTAGTCAAGGCAATGTCAGCAATTTGCGTAAACAAGCTCCACGCCCGCAGCCAAGCGCTCTCCAAACTTTTCAGTCATTCACACGGTATGAATGGTTGTATTGTAGCATTCCTCATTTCGAAAAATATTTTAAAATTTTAAACCTTCATAATTTTTGATCTATAGCTTCATTTGTTACAAATTTTATACCGTTAGAATTGCGTTTACGAGAGTTACAAAACTAGTACCATTATTGATATGTTTTGAAGAAAAAAAAAAGATTTTGAAATTTGAAGAAATTTTGATTAAAAAAAAGATTTTTAAAATTTGATAAATTCACAAAATAACTTTGTCAAAATTTTTGAAAATTATTTTGTGAAATTTCACAAAAGTAGTCTTGTGAAATTTTGGATTTTTTTATTTTTAAATTTGATAATTTCACAAAGTAACTTTGTCAAAATTTTTGAAAATTATTTTGTGAAATTTTCACACAAGGCATGTAAAATTTCAATTTTTTTTTGCTCAAAACATATCAACAATAGTACTAGTTTTGTAATTTTGAGAAAAATGGAGTTGTAGGGTAAAAGTTATGGAGGTTTAAAGTTGTAAAATATTTTTGGATTTTGGTATACAATTATCATACGGTACAGTGCTCGCACCTGCAAGTACATGCGCGCGTGGAAAGCTCGACTAGTGTGTAAAATGTGGGAAATGTTTATGTGCATGTCACTTTGTCATTTTGTGAAAGATATGAGACTTTTAATTAAATGCAGATACTGAATTTCTTTTTTGCTAAATTTGTAATTAGCAATGGATATTTCTCTAACTGTCCCTAAAATTATCTCTAAGTTAGCTAGAAGCAACATATATAGGAAATTAAAGGCAAAGAAAACTAACTTGGCTATGACTAATTTTTCTCGCTCACGGAGATTTGGACGTCCAACCCATAAATTTGCTTTAACATCGGCATCGATGACATTATTTCCCAATATCTGAACTTGTGCAGTGATCTCATAAACAGCCTTTCGTTCCAACCTTGCACTGATGTCTTGCCAGATTCCACTTCTGCGTCTTAAGCGTCTGGTTGCTTTTGCTCCTCCACCTTCACAGTTACTTTCAATTTTACACATGAACCCAGTCCAATGATTTAGTCCATCATTAAATTCTGGGTTTTGTATAATGTTGTTGTCATTTCTACCAGGGACACACCTTTCAATCTTTCCTTTCAAAAAATGTAGAGTGAAGCATTTGTTAAACTAATAGGTAATAAGTACGATCCCACTTAGCGGAAAAAAAAAAAAAAAAAAAGTACAATCCTAGCAACTTTTAATTTTGAAAAAAAATACTACTTATTGAGGGATAAAAATCAAAAGTTAAGAGTTAATAGAAAAAAGAATATATAAAGAGAGGCACAACTACAAGTAATTAATAGCTTGATAAAACAACTAATAGGTCAACTTTGCCTTCTATTCCATATACTTTCCTTCCCTATCTCTCCATGTTTTCTAACGCCTAAGAAGTACAAATACGCATATTGGGGGTGTTAAAAAACTAATGTCGTGTTTACAATTATTTCAAAGCTTATGTCCATTTTGTTCTTATATCTTGTTTGGGAGAATTCTATGATATGACCATTTTTTACTTTTTGGGGAACAACATTTTGTTATCCCGAGTACAAAATTTAGTCACATTTCTGGTAACAAATTTTTGTATTCAAGATAACAAAATGTTGTTCCTCAAGTAACACAAGTTGTTCCCGAAAAAGTAAAAAAATTGTCGTACCATACGACCGATTGTATCATAGAATCACCCATCTAGCTTGTTTTTGATGTCTGCGAAGTGTAGACTTGTGATTTGATCACCTAGTGGAAGCCTAGCAATTGTAAATGTCTCGCCCTAAAACTCAAATGGTGGATTTAAGTCACGTGACCAACCCTCGATGCCTAACTTGTATAGAGACAATTAAATCTTATTTTAGATAAATTTCATGAAGACGATAGTATTACATATCAATTCAAACTTAATATATATTCTTATTACTGGTTAACTTGAGCCTTTGAACCTAGGCTTTGATAATTCCATTGGAATTACTCATGTTATTTAACTAGATAACTACTATTTCAAGTTTCTTCCTCATCTACAACGTCTTCCTCAACCAGGTTAGTGAATAATCGTAACCCTAAATGTTGTATATCAATGGTAAATGAGGTAAACATAATAAGCGGTACATCACGAGAGTAGAATATCATCAGGACAATAACAAATTCATAACAAGAATAACAAATACATACTTAGAAGGTCAAATTATCAACCACTCACTCATGCCCACTTATACATACATATATTGCAATAGCTAACTAATCAGCAACACTCGTAGACCCAATAAGGAAGGTCGGCCAACTTTGGGCTACTTGTAGATCCGATAAGGATCATTCGACATAGGGGCTCATAGTTTCTTAGTAGAACCAATATGTAATCACAGAATGTTGATAATTGACACTAGAATCAATGAAACTTGTTTACGGTGCAAAGACTTTGAAAATGGAACTTACACTAACTTCAAATAACATCACCTCTTTCAATGGAACAAATCAAAGTGTTCTAGAACAAATCTAAGAACAATGACTTAGTAATTAAAGTAAAGTTTGTTTAAGTAGTATAGAGGAGTTGAATCTGTAAAAAGGGAAATGATGACTTACCTTGGCAACTTATATGAGTAAAATAATTCTTTTGTAAATAAGTTTACTCTCAAGTCCTACACAATACCTATGATAAAACTAGTAATTTAGTCTAAGTCCAAAGCACGTGGGCAAAATGGTAATTATAGCTTCTTAGGGGTTGTTTTTATAATTTTACCAAATATACACCCTTATGTAATTACAAAAATAATGCCATTGACTAGGGTCGGTTCTGAGTTCGTTACAGTACTCTATAGAAAAATACAGCTTCGATCTATAGCAATTTGGGCTCCAAAATAAGCGATAAAATTTCTTGTCTCCAAAATTTACAAAATTAGTATCTAAATATTCTAAATTTTGTTCTGATCACAACTGTATTGACCGTGTATTTTTTAGAGTTGCACAAAACTATAAAAGAAGTTTCGGAGTTAATAATTCGTATTTATAGTCCCATTTTAAACCAAAACCTCAAATACATATCAGGCGGGTTTCGAAATTTACCAAAATTTGGGAAATGGCATAAAATAATTTCTAATGAATTGAAAATTTTGAAATGACCAAAGTACCCTGTGTGTTGTTAATCAGTAATTAAAAATAGGGAGATTAGTCGAAACTCCTTGTTTAGAAACTTTCTTGGTGTTTGATCCAGTCAACGAATCAATTTAATCAAAACTCCATATAAATTTTTTTGGACAAAATTTCCCAATTCGTGAAACTCAGGCTCGCTCCTTCATTTTGAGCAGACTGCATGTGACAACGTGACTTTCCTAACAAACTTTTCAAAAAAATTCCAAACTTTAAAAATTCATAACTTGTGATCTAGAAATCTTTTTTTTTTTTTTGTAAAATTAATATTTTTCGGAACATACTTGACGAGATCTATCAAACAACTACCATTTGGAAAAAAAAAAGGTTGGGTTGGGCTAAATTAAGAAGTGAGAAGAACATACGTTGGGTTAAATATATAGAGTGGGATGATTTACCAATATTAGACCAGAATATTACATGTACAACATATTTTTTCCAAAATTTGGGGTAATCAACAACCCGGGGCTGGGTTTGCCCTTGCCCAGGGTCACAAAAAACCTATAATGATTTTGCTTAGATAACAAAACATTGTACCCAAGGTCATAAAATAAACACTATAGTTGGTCGTATGATAGAACCAAACCACTTGGTGGTATCTAGAATTTTCCCATAACTTAAGAAAACTCGGTGGTGTGCGTAGTGGTTTGCGCGCAACTGAACGCGCGCGCGCGCGCGCGCACACACACACACACACACAGAGAGAGAGAGAGAGAGAGAGAGAGAGAGAGATATAAGGCTGTTAGGCAACCACATGTCACGTAGATGAGAAAATTGTAATCTATGACAAAAGAATTCAGCCCACCATGAGAAAAAGTTATGGGATTTTTGGTGAGAAATCCCTAAAATGAGGTGGGATATAAGCAAAAACTCAAAGTTTTTGGCTTTTTTAGCCAAGGTCCCTCGCCACTTTTTTGGTTCCAAATAGAATCCTTCTTTACTTTATTTTATTTTATTTTTGTCTTCTTATTTTCAGTAATTTTTAACCCTTTGAGAGTTAGTTATGCCATGTCATGATTAGTTTTCTTTATATTTTAAAATTCATATATAACTTCCAATTTTCAAACTCGTTTTTCATAAAATTTATATTTTTAGAATCATAAAATCAAAATCTTTAAAACAAGATCCATATGTGATATACATGAAATTATGAAGGAAAAAAAATCAATTTTTTTAGTTGGTTGTTCAACGATTTTATCTGTTGACAAACAGATGTATAACAGATAATTTGCTAAAATGTTAACTTTCAATGGTCACAACTTTCTCAAATTTTTTTTTTTTTTTTTGGCATTTTTGGGTGATTTTCGTTTGATTTTATTCATTATTTGGGCAAATTACACTTTAGTCCAATAAACTATACACCTGTTTTCAATTGGGTCCATTTACTTATTTTTTTTTCAATTGAGTCCTTGAATTTCTAAAATTTATTTCAATCAGACCCAAATTCTTACACTGTTAGCTTAAATTATTAGAAATTGTTACGTACGTTGCGCATAATGTTTACCTGTCACATATTAGGTTAAGACAAACACGAGAGATTGTGAATTGTGTAAAAAATCGCATTCAATCAGATCCGAAATCGCGTTCAATCAAATTCGAAAACACATTCGACTAGATCGAAAATTGCATTCAATCATACCCAAAATTGCATAATTTTTTGGCCATTCACAATCTCCCATGCTTGTCTTAACCTAGCATATGACAAGTAAGCATTACGCGTAACGTACGTGAAAATTTCTAAAAATTTAAGCTAACAGTGTCAGAATTTAGGTCTGATTGAATGAGTTTTTGAAGTTCAAGGACGACCCAATTGAAAAAAAAATAGTTTATGGACCCAAATGAAAACAGGTGTACAGTTTGATGGACTTAAGTGTAATTTACCCTCATCATTTTGATATCTATGCATTGAACTTGGAAATTGTGTAAAAACAGATAACTTGCAGCCATATTTTGAGCTTTTATCTGTTTACAAATAGGTAACATTAGAATATTATCTATTTCAGCTAAACGACCACAACTTTCTCATGTTTCGGCCTTTTGGTTGATTTTTTTTCCATGTATTTTTTTAAAATCTACGCATTGGACTTGCAAATTGTGCCAAAAAATTTGGAGTCACATTTTGAGCTTTTATTGTCTGGACATATAATATTATATGTCTCAATTAAACGACCATAACTTCTTTATTTTTAGTGATAATTTTTTTACAATGTATTTTCCGAGATCTATGCACCCATGGATGTCAATTTTACAAAAAAAAAAAGAATGTTTTTATTAGATTTATTCAACAAAATACGCTTTCACGTTTTAGTTTAATTTTTTTTTCCTTCCATAATTTCATAGTCAATATTGATTTCGTTTGATAGATCTCACTTTTCTGATCTCAAAACATCAAAGTCTATTATATATATATATATATATATATAAAGGGGACTTATAAATCAAAAGTTATCAAAATTTAAAGTTTTTTAGATATAAAATGGTATTTTTGAGTACCAAAACAAGTGCAAAGGGCTTAATAGATTGAGAAAAAGAAGCCTGAGTTTTTGCTAGCCCATGCTTTGGTATAGCCCTATGAGAAAAAAATGTAAGTAATTAACAAAATCACTATACAAAACCACCCTAGTTTTTCATCTAAAAGTAGTCTCTCTCTCGCCTACTCGCAGGTGGGCGCAAAACCACCTGCGCCGCAGCCCGCAGGGTAGAAGTTTCCCATAACTTAAAGTTCTAAGAATTAACTGAAGCAAAAACATATTAGAGCAACCAGGCTTCGGTGCTATTAGCACTCTTCACCACTGTCAATTCCAGACCGAGAACAATGATTTCCATACATGCAAAACTACCTAGTACCTCCAAAATAAAATGTAACTTACCATTTTAAAAATCAACAACTATTGATCGGCAAATTTACCATTAGAAAAAAAAAAAAAAAAAAAAGAAAAAAAAATATCTCTAATTAGATAAAGAGTAAAACTTCATCCACAACCTTCACACAACTTTCTATCCATAATTCACAAAAGTGTGTCTATCTCTTCTGTGTCATTGTGGGATCCATTGACATCACAGGATGACAGAGAGAGATAGATACACTTTTGTGGGTTGTAAATGAAAAATTGTGTTAATGTTGTAGGTAAAATATTACTCGTAGATAAAAGATTATATGAAATTTTTATTAACTTTGTTGAAGGGTAAATTGGTCATTATAAACAAGAAATAAAAATCAAATTACGATGAACTGATCGTTGACTAATGGAAAGGGAAAAGGATAACTCAACCCCAAACCTCAAAGAAAATCAATATAATTATTTACGTAAACTATGAGAGATGGGAGGTCCTTAAACTTAAGCAGTGGTTGTAGTTGTCTTTCGATCTCTCTCTTTATTGAAAAGAGAGAATTTAGCATTTCATGTGGTGCATATCCATTCAATAAAAATGGCGTTCCATAAAGCGAGTCTAGCAAGACCAAGAACTTAGTAAGGGACCGACTTTGACAACACAATGAAGTACTTAACAACAGTAAAACCTCTGATTGAATCATAAGGTAATGAAGTACTACCTCCGTCTCATTTTATGTGTCCATCTTAGGGAATCCAACTATTTAAGGGGATAAAAAGAATCTGCCCATACTTTCCACAATTGCCCATAATCATTGCACTTTCTTTTTTGTTTTGTTTTGGTGCATGTTGATTGAAAGAAAGGGTAGTTTGGGAAACTAAGTAAAATTTCCATACTAATTTAAAAAAGTGGACAACAATTTTGGGACATCCCAAAAAAGAATAATGGACACATAAAATGGGACGGAGGAAGTACTTAATAACGAACGTGTCAATGAATCTTCAAGTTAAGTGTTTCCAAATAACCAAAATTATAAAATAATAAAGTAATTTCTTGTTCATTGATAGGTCTCGAAGCCTAATCTGTCCTTGCTTTCAAGTGCTTTAGTTTGGCCCCCATGTGGCTTTTTAAAAGGAGCTTATGAAATTTACTACTAAGTTGTTTGATAATTTTATACAAGTGACACACAACTCTTCAAAAAGATATCATGAAACCAAAAAGTCACCTTGAGCTTTTAAAAGCTCTATAGAGCTTTTAAAAGCTCTAAGTTCAATTTTTGCAAAGCTCATAAAGTAGTTACCAAATGAATTAACATGAAATTGTGCTTTAAAAAATGAGAAGCACCAAAAGGGGGGCCAAACTAAGCCTAAGCCTCAGTAAAAGCAAGCATCTTCCTTTTCCAGAATCCTAATGGTACTTATGTGGTGCATATGATACTCTTTTATTATTGAGTAATGCTAGAGTATAAAGAGATGCTTGCAAAAGGATGTGACATCCTATGTGGCACCCATGTGCCAGTAGGATTCACCACGTACACTTGACACATGGGATGCCACATCTTTTTGTGAGCATCTCTTTGTGACTCTTTTATTACTCTAGCATTACTCTTTATCAATAGAGGTTTTTTTGGCAAAGAAAATCGGTATTATAAATCGGCTATGTGCTCACCAGGACAAAAATAGGTGTTTTAGTGTATGTTAATGAAGAGGATTTTTAATTTATTCCGTATTTATTTTGTTCCCAATTTTAGTGTATTCATTTAATGTACCAAAATTTCATAGATTTACTCCCTTTGGTAAATTTCTTATTTTTTATGCTCATTTTGGAAAACTTAATTTGGACAGTTTTTTTTTTGGTGAAGGACTTATTATGTGTTGCTCCAAACACCACCTAATCCCAACTATAGCCAACAGTCCCTATAATTTCTAACCTAAGCTAAATAGATCTAACTAATTACTTTTATTTTTTAAAAGAAATTTTGCTTGGGAAAACTAATTTTTGGCTTTAGCGCTCTTCGGCTTTTGGCTTATGGGCTGGGGCGCTATTGATTTAAAAGTTGTTCGTCTGAAGGGCTTTTGGCTTAAGTGATGTCTGACTTAATGACTTTTGACTTAAGGGGTGTTTAACTTTTGGCTTGAGAGCTTTTTGCTTACGATCGAGTTGTATATGAAAATATTTTATCGTAATTTATCGAAAAGTGACGAAGACACTTTAATTTATCAAGTACCGAAAACACGTGGAGTTAGTTATTGAAGGAAGGCACACAAATGATTAGAATTGTTCGATTAATAGTGCTTTCTAACAGCACTTACACCAAACTGATACTGCATTTATTTTCTTATAAAAAAACCCCATCCCAAAAAAAAAAATAATAATAATATTAAAATCCCTTGGAATTAATAGTGATTATGAACAAAGGATTTTTACCTGAGTAATAGTCACAGAGTCAACCAGCAAGTCTACTCCTACCGGGGGGCCTTCCAAATAAAATGTAACCCGATTGGGTTTAGATGACAATGAAAAAGTAAAGCCTTGAAACTTCTCCCAACTTCTGTCCCCTACTAGAATACTGATGAAAAAAAGCGAAGAATCGAAAGGCAAATTTAATTAATTATATTCCCAATAAATAGCTAGATTAATTAATGAATAAGAAAACAAAAAAAAAAAAAAAATTTAATTTACCATCCAATACTTGAATAGGCATTTGGTCTGGAACTTAGCCATTCAAGTCTTAAAGTAGCCTCGACTTGAGTTAATTCTTGCATATTTCCAAACACTCTAACCACAGCAGAGACTTGATAAAGGGTGCCTACCGAAACAGAAGTAGTGATGTCTTGTTCCAAGCCTTGCCATTCCGCAACCCGGTTTGTTACTTTAACAAAGTAATCACCTGTTTCTGCTGACACTCCTACTCCTCCTTCCGGACGACGACATGAATCAATTGAATTACATACAGATCCATATCCAGACATATATTCCCAAGGCTCCGCCTTTCCACTAGAGAAGTCATGGTTCTGTATGATATTCTTACCACCAGCTTCTAATTCTTCTCTCTATATCATTAATCAATAATTGAATCAATTAATGCATTGTTAAATTATTAGCTAGTATTTAGGAAAAAACTAGAAAAGTAGAGTACTACTAGTTTGTTTTCGTTTCTCTTTTCTTTTTCTTCTCTAAATCCATGAACCAAACAGTACAGTCTAATAACTCCCAATTTTTTTTTTCGTATAAATACTACTCATGATCAGCATCTTGAAAGAGGACATCACATAGTGACAGTGTATTATTTTGCTTACTACAAGTGATCTGGGGAGAAGTGGGGAGTCAAGAACTTCAAAAATAAGAATCCCGGCCACCAAATACTTAATACTTTTGTTTATAAAGAACAAGCCAACAAGTTTGTGCTACAACTTCTTCTTTCTTTTCCCTCACTAAACCATTGAACCAAACAAGGTCTAAGAATGACACTTGAATCTGAATATCCAATAACAATTCCATTCAAACCAAAATATATATATATATATATATATATATAGAGAGAGAGAGAGAGAGAGAGAGAGAGAGAGAGAGAGAGAGAGAGAGAGAGAAATTTATGTACATCACTTGCGAAGAAAGAGAGAATAAGAATCAGTACGTACCTTGCTCCGAAGACTATTTCCTCCATCGGAGTAGCAAGACAACACTGATCCCATTTTCGGTGGGCAGTGCTAGACTTCTACGGTTCCTGGCTTAGTATATATAGTTAGTTGACTGACTCTTTTCTTATTAGTGTGCAATGCATAAGCCAAGTAGTCCTCTCAACTGTTGGACCATATAAATAAAATTGGAACAAAATTACCGGATCAGTAGCTTCTTTAACATAGCATGGGCCGAGTCGCGGATCTCGTTCTCTTTAAGACGTTTTGCGGCTCTGTCCAAGTGTGCAAGCAGTTCATACATGCCACGCCGCCCCCAGGATAAAACAGTCTAGAAATCAGCTGTCTCAATTTATTTTTGCACCAAAATAAATTGGAAAACCAAACACCTTTTCGGATTAATTGCTCGGAAACAAAAAATGAGTATAATATCGAACACTCAAAAAATATGGAACACAACCGAAACAAACTTAATTTTTTTTTTATAGCAAATACTTGCTGGGAATGGTACTATAACTTGATAAAAGTACACACTGTTTTTGGTTGCCTTTTTTTGTATATATAAACTCTCCACACACACTGCCTTTTATGGGCACCAAAATATGACTGTTTGGGCTAAGGCCCGTTGGAAATTAAATGTTTTTTTTTACTGTTACACATTTAAGTGTTATAAACATGTTTTTAGCCGAACAAAAAACGTGGTGGAATACATGGATTTAAAAAAAAACAGTTTTAGTTTAAAAAGAATGATCCTCAAAATAAATAAATAAAAAGTTTCTCTTATTTTCCCAATACACTCTTATATATATATATATATTATTGATATATATATATTAATATATATAACAATCCCCCACTTGTATTTGGAAAAAGTTAAAAGTTCATCGAGCAATCGATCATAGAATTGTGCATAAGTAAAGGTGTTTTTCAACTTGAACCTTTACATAGTGATAGTGCTTCCGATTATACTAGAGTAACCGTAGTTTTGAACTCTATCTCAGACAACACCACACACACAACCCTACTAAGGTGTATTTTAAAGCCAGCACTTTTATGGCCATGTGCTTATATCCCAGTATAGCGAATGCTCTAGAGAATTTGCCCAAATTCCATAGGAAGCGGCCCCACTTCCACATTCGCATAGGTGAGTCTAACAAGGATACTCTTGTAGCTAGGTATCCCACTCAACATAGAGTTTAGATCTCATTAAGAGTTACAAATAACTCATCCGTGTATCGCTTCAGGATATCATGCTTCTTAAGGGATGGACTTGGAGAGTAAACCCCGTATATATATAATAGCATGATTCAACTCATATCACTTCGTGACTTGTTATTACCCTTTGAACCTATTTCTTGGGATCTCCAGTCTATAGGTTGGGTTACCATCACAAGTGACTCCACTACCAATGGGCTTTAATCTCATCCCTTTTTGAGGTTTTCCAAACCTTCTCACGAGCTAACCCTTTCGTCAAAGGATCAGCTATATTATCCTCAGACCGTATATGATCCACTCTTACAGCCCCGGTAGAGAGAAATTCTCTAACCGTGCTGTGCTTACGACGTATTTGTCGCCTCTTACCGTTATAAAATCGGTTCTCTACTTTTGCAATAGCCGCGGTACTATCACAGTGGATCAAAACAGCTGGTATCGGTCTCTCCCATAAAGGGGTTATCTCATAGCAGGCTTTTCAACCAAGCTTCCCTCACTAGCCGTAGCTAATGGTATCATCTCTGATTCCATTGTGGATTAAGCCAACATAGTCTATTTCTTAGACTTTCATGAAACTGCGCCCCCAGCAATACTAAAAAAAGGTATTTACTGTGGCCTTGGAATCATCTGAAATGGTATTCCAATCAGCATCGCTACATCTTCTAAGGATAGCGGAAACCCTCTCACAATGTAATCCGAAACTCATGGTCCTTTTCAGGTAATACATAACTTCCTCAATAATACTCCGGCCAATACTAAAAATTTAGCCACTCATGGCTTTGTAGTCTTCCGTTAGGAGATAGCAATTGGCATTAAGCAATTAGCATCACTGTAACCTTCAAGTACAGTGAAAACCTTTTTTTTTTTTTTTAAATAATAATAATAAAATACCTAAATTAATAGATTTCTTTTAAAAACTTATAATTCTTCCAATTGCATTCAAATTTTGAAACTACATACGTATGTCTCAAAAATTTTGGTTAAAACTATCCTTGAAAAACAAAAAATTAAATTATTTCGAATTTCGAGATATGCGATATATTTTTTATTAAAAAAATATTCTCTTCTTATCTCCGGAGTATACAACGCATCTCCAAATTTTAATTTCTTCCCGGAGGTAAAATACAATTTCACTCTCTAGCCCCAAAACCTTGGTCACCAACCGAAACATTTTTTTTTCATTCTCCATAGATGAGTTTCTCTTGTAACAATTGTGATTGTTACACATATGCCCAGAGGCACTCATATATACATATATATATACCGTGGTAGCGTACCTACATAAAACTCTTTATTGCTTTAGCAATATCAAGTCTAACATAATATGTAGCATATCTTGAACTACCAATAAAACTAGCATTATCCTTTTGATTGACTTTATCACAATCATTTGTGAGAAATCTTACACTTTGGATCAAAATGAGCGCATAAAGTTCTGTAGTCAAAATAATAATAATTTCATAAAACTTTTTTTCAAAGTACTATCAATAGCACTTGAAATTTTAATTCATAAAATTATATAGGCACCACCCAAATCCTTCACATCAAAAATTAAGTGACAATAAATTTTTGGTCTCTTTTGCAACATCTAAAATAGAACCAAAAAATTAATAAATCATCAATATCATAACACATACTCCATTTGTGTATGACAAATAAATACAATTTTCCACTTTCAATAAAATTGAAACTATTTGAAAAAATAGTTTGTTCAAATTTCTCATACCTCGGGGTGCCATTTTTAAACCATATAATGCATAAATAAATGTACACACATGATTCTTATATGTAAACCCTTTAGGATTATACAAATAAATTTCATCCTCTAATTCTCCATTATAAAAAAAAATGTGGTTTTAACATCCATTTCATTAGTATGTAATCATAAATAGCATCAACAACATCTAAAATTTAATGGACGTAAAACAGGATAATAGGTATCCAAAAATCAACATTTTCCTTTCACTTAGAACCCTTTACTACTAAAGTAGTTTCACATTTTCAATAGAACTATATGATTAAAAAGATTTCCAACACTCCACTTACTTCCAATCCAAGTGGTAAATTCACAAGTTCCCAAAAAATGGTTGGAAATAATATAATCAACCCATTTATCTCGAATGGCTTTTTTCCAGAATAACATTTTGAAAATGTAAGAGTTTCTTTAAACAAATACAACCCCTTCTAAATTAAATGTATAAATAGTACATTTCGAAATATTTTTAGCACTTAGCTTTCATACTCTTTTGTGTTTCAAATAATATGTCAAGATCTCTGTCATGCACTCTAACTTAACAGACCTTAGGTGAGACGGGAAAACAGGAGCTTGAGAACCCCCACTATTCCTCAATTTAAAAGAGATTTATGCTCGTAAAAAGTAGCATCAATAGACTAAAAAGTCATAGAATACATGTATCAAAAAAGCATGGTCTACAGCTTTACTAGCAAGTTACTTAGGATTAAAAAATTCTATCATAAGCCAAATAACCCAAATTTAAATTGGGTTTTCTATATTTTTTCAATACTCAAATGATTAATTTTTGTTTTAGAGTGAGATACTCTATTAGGAAACAAAATATACACTCTAGTAAAGCTTGTTTCAAAAATATTTGAGTCATCTCAATTTGATCTTTGCAAATCAAAGTTATTAGACCAAAAGTCAACAAATTCATGGCACAAACACAACACACCAAATCCCTATCTTTTGGTGCCAAAAAAAAAAAAAAACTGATTTAACCTTCCCAAACAGTCGCTATAGTGAATAATATTACCCCACACTCTCGTTCATGAGATAGTACAACCAAATTCACTTGTCACACTGATAATCCTCCTTTCTATGATTCCTACACGTGAATTCACTATTTGGACTTTGAAAGAATCAAAGGTAAATTTGAAAAACATTCTTAACAAACACAAAACATATTTATATTCCACACATCAACACCTGCACATGAACAGCCGGCCCTTTCCCAATATTTTTTCCTCCTAAAACCACAATGGAAAAAGTCTCAAAAAACTCGGTTTTGTTTGATTGGGTGGAAATTGCTCTAATCCATTTATTCGACATTACAAATCTCTTCTATTTAACACCATGGTCTAGCACTACCATAAGTCCTCACTAGATCACATGGGTAAGTACGCTTTTCACTTTCTACCGTAAAATACATATACATGCAAGGTACATGAATATATACTTATATGTGAATAAGAAAGAGATTGCTCGTCATGAGCATACACACTTATATCTACACATACAGTCGGTGAGAGAAGAAGTATCAGATTGGCCTCCATGGGGTTAAACTCAAGCCTTCAAAAATATAATTTTTTCATAAAAACAATAATTTTCTACCCAAGTCTCTGTGGCTTTAATATGGTCCACACTCAAAGTTCTAGCCGGGTTCATCAATTTTTTCCAGAATATGCAAGAAAGTCAATTTCTTTATAATTAAGAAAAAACAACTTAAAGTGATGACCATCAAGTTTAAAAAGACTTGTGAGATCTGGGGACTTAGAGGATGACCCATAATACATGGCAGAAGAAATCGTCTTAAAATTGTTGGAACATATAAATAAAATTGGAACAAAATTACCGGATCAGTAGCCTCTTTAACATAGCATGGGCCGAGTCGCGGATCTCGCTCTCTTTAAGACGTTTCGCGGCTCTGCCCAAGTGTGCAAGCAGTTCATACATGCCACGCTGCCCCCAGGATAAAACAGCCCAGAAATCACCTCTGTCTCAATTTATTTTTGCACCGAAATAAATTGGAAAACCAAACACCTTTTCGGATTAATTGCTCGGAAACAAAAAATGAGTATAATATCGAACACTCAAAAAATATGGAACACAACCGAAACAAACTTATTTTTTTTTTATAGCAAATACTTGCTGGGAATGGTACTATAACTTGATAAAAGTACACACTGTTTTTGGTTGCCTTTTTTTGTATATATAAACTCTCCACACACACTGCCTTTTATGGGCACCAAAATATGACCGTTTGGGCTAAGGCCCGTTGGAAATTAAATGTTTTTTTTACTGTTACACATTTAAGTGTTATAAACATGTTTTTAGCCGAACAAAAAACGTGGTGGAATACATGGATTTAAAAAAAACAGTTTTAGTTTAAAAAGAATGTTCCTCAAAATAAATAAATAAAAAGTTTCTCTTATTTTCCCAATACACTCTTATATATATATATTATTGATATATATATATTAATATATATAACATCAACTTATATCTAGAGCTTAGGCTTGTGTCTTCTTTTTTTTTTTTTTCTTCGGGTTAGGATGACAAATTCCCCCGCTAATTAAGACAATTAATCTATTGCCGTTTTATCGGATTAGAACAGGGGTATATTCAGGGTACTTGCACTGACCCCACAACACACGCACTAGTTAAGTCAAGGAGACAAGCTAGCGGTAAGATCTGAACCAACACCAAGTTGGTGTTTGAAAATCGCATCCATTTTCCCTTTCCAGATTTGTGAGAAAACAATGCAAGAACAAAAAATAAAGCAATCAGAAAGAAAACACAAGATTTCTACATGCTTTAGCTAATAATGCCTATGTCCACACCGCTGTAGAGTTGTATTAGCTTCAAGGGTTTTTGAATGGTGTTTGATCCATGTTTACAGCTTTTGGAAATAGTATTTACAGCTTATACAAAGTTTCCTACGAAGTGGCTTTCTTAAACCAGTTAGAAACCAAAGACTGCTGCTGAAAGCCAGATCCCGCTCGAGCGGCTCGCTTGGGCGGATCTCCTAGCAGTCGACATTCTAGAATGTTTAACGACTTTTCCTCGAACCACCCTACTTGCTCGAGCGGGGCCTCCGCTCGTACAGAAATACCTCGTCCAACTTCTTCTCCTCCTTTTTGAATCGAAAGCTCACTGAAACTATTCAAGAATTTCGAACCTCTGACCTCCCTTTAGGAAACCAGAAGGCGGCTATGTCACGTTGGACGTTACTTGGCTTGTGTCTACATCATGGCTTTCTTTAAAAGCCATATAACGCGATCTACCATATAATTGCAATAACAAATTCAACTTAGAACCTCAGACTGACAATTGAATCTAATTAGTTGTATATCATGCCTTTCTTTACAAGCCATTCTATCTCAAAGTCAATTCATAATTCCCTTAGAGCAACTCAAAGGGCAATAGCCATTTTTGCTACGAAAATTAGTAATTTGCTCAGTTCAATAATAAATGGCTACTCAATATTCCTAGCATACGTTAATTATGTATTTACATTGGTAAAACAGGATCAAATAGCAAATTAATTCAAATCATGAGGAACGAGTGAGGTCTTCCCTCTTTGTATTTTGTCAAATAGAAAGGAAGTGAGGAAGTGAAAAAGGAAGTATTATCTGTCTTTTACTTTATACCCTTATATTGATAAAGTATTATTTACACTGAATGACAAATTTTAACCGACGAGAGAAATTATTTCTCTCAACTAATCCATTCATTTTTGGACGGATTAAAATTTGTGGGCATAAATGAAAGAGGCAAGCCCTCCCCTTCATAGGAAATTTTTGTCTAGTACGTACAAAAAGTACTTGGCAATTTGCCTACCAACTTTTGGATTTAGGTATTTTGGTAATGGGATACCTAGCTAGTTCTTTCGATTTTTCTGCTGAAAGGGTATGGCTAGTGGGACGATTAGTCCGCTGGAGTTGCGCTCCTAACGCGACCTACCATATATGTAATATTGGTGGAAGGAAACTATGTGGGGGCAATTTCATTATATTCGAAAACTTGACAGATCATGTAGCCTTTCCGTTCTAATTTTCTTCATGCTTCCCTAAAAATGATATTGTAAAAAATAAAATCGAAAACATTTGTTTATTGTAAAATTGAATCAAGATATAAGTAATGTAAAGCATATCATGAGATAAGTAAGAACGATCTCGCCTGTGTTATTGAGAGGCGTTGTAACACTGTTTTAAAGCAATTTTGTCTCACTATGTGAAGGTTGTAATGACATAAGCAATTTCAAGAATCAACCCAATATTAACAGACGATTCTCCAAAGGGTTCATGCATGTATGCCGGGAGATGCGGTGAACAATCTGTCTCAAAAGATGCCCAAAAGTAAAAAATTAACCAAAAATTAACTGACAATGTTATGTATATTTCTATATCAAATTGAGTAATACTTGGGGCACAACCAAAGTCACAACTTTTTTTGCACAACTTTCATTTTGTGTCTATCTCTCTCTTGAAGGGTCCCATAGTGCCAGTGACCCCACAGTGCCCACTAGGAGAGAGATAGACACAAAATGAAGATTGTGCAAAAAAGATTGTGACTTTGATTATGCCCCAAATATTACCCTATCAAATTATAGGACACCCAGTCAGTATATATAGGGTCCAGGGGATGTTACAGCTCATTAAAGCTTGCACCGGAAAATTTCTAAAAGACAATTAATACCCAATGAAACCCAAAATTAAAGCATAGAAATTAAATTGAAACAAAGTTAAAGTGTTATAAAATGTAAATGTCCACATTAGTCAAAAAGCCTAGTCTAGTTGATTGAAAATTTGAAGGCTTACCTGCTTCATGACTTTTGTGTCCTGAAGTATTGGTTGCTCCGGTGCTAAAAACGCCTATAAATTCAGTACTCAATGCCAGAGCAATATGCATGCAGATGAAAGATAAAAAAGAAAGATCAATTTTCTGATATACACACTGGTAGTGAGAATATTTGAGTTGTATAAAGTTCCTTAATAATAAGAGTGATTTCCCTTCGAGTGGATAAGGCAAATTACTAAGGGCAATGTAGTACTACGGGGCCCACTGCGGACTCCACAATACCACTAGGAGTGAGATAGAATATGTTAGTTTGTGTTAATAGAAGTTGTTAGTACCCCAAATATTACTCAATTACTAAACCACCTAAAATTATCCATGTCACTTATGTTTAATTGCTTTATTTGTTTACTTGCTTGTGGTCTTGCTTTTAGTTACCAGTTAGACCTAATAAAAGAAAAGATTAGAACTAAAGCTTAAATGCGATAAACTTCTCCAACAACAAAATACATACATATATATATATACACACACACTTTAGAATTAGCTAACCACCAAAAAAAAAAAAATAATAATAATAATAATAACAATTTTTTGGGACCAAAATATAAAATATTGGGACCAAAATATTGGAACCACTCTACAATTATTTGGAACCTCATTAGAACATATTGGGACATAGAGTACAAAATCCTCTAAATATAGGCAAGGCGCGAAGTCTATCATTTCAATTCCTACTCTGGAGTTAACCCTACACATTTTTGACAAATCACGTGTCACCGACTAAAATGGGTCATCAAAATTCAATGATTAAAATAGAAAAGAATGGTATAAAAATGATCGTCTCAACTCTACGAGCTAGTCCGAATATGGTTTCGATTCGTGAAACGGACGTCGAACGGCAACGGAACAACAAGAAAACGACAAATAGAGACTTGTTTCCCTCTCTTCTTCTCTCGGCGCCACCTCTCTCTCTCTCTCTCTCAAATTTTATGTTTTCTTTTCTTTTCTTTTCTTTTCTTCTTTTTTTATTTTTTTATTTTTTTTTAATTTAGTTTACCGACTCATATGAGATATACATATCATTTTCCACCATTTCTATTTACACCCCCAAATGTTCCTAACTTTCAATTATGAAATCCCCTAACCATTATATTAACTACGAAAATCTTTAAATGGTTTTGTGTCTATGTCTCGCATGGGTCCCAACCGGGGTTCTAAATGTTTTATAAAATTACTATTTAACCTACCAATTATGAAATAGGTCCAATTGCTTCCTCATTTCAGTACTCAAATTGATCATGGAAATGATCCCTGATAATAAAAAAATATTGAAAGCGATAAAACATTTAACCAAATACACATTTAAATATAATACAATGCAAATAATGCAATTTAGACCCTGCGAGTCCCTCTTTCACATCTGTCCCACCTCTAGTGGAACTTCCACTTGTGTCCTCAACATGCACACAACCCACACCAGTGAGTCCATTACCCACCTTAAACACATCACATATTAAATAGACGCTAATCATGCATTTAAAATAATTTTACCAATTTTGTTTTTACCGGACCAAAACAAATGAATATAATATATATCTTTCTTAAACAATATGCAAACTTGTAGTAGACACTTATTTATACGGAAGGAGTATGTAGTACTTTAAGTTTTCTTAATAGTACTTTTATTTTAATTTGTTTGTTGGCTTTTCATTAGTTACCAGCTTGTGTGGTCAGCATGAGTTAAGTAGGGTATATGGAGTAAGCTAGGGTTTAAAAAAAAATGAGTTTTGGGACTACACAACTAACATTTTGGGATCCCAAATTGTAACTTGCTATAGAACTTTATCATTAGGCCACTTTTAGATCAAAGGACTGTCACTTTACATGTAGCAAACTAAAAGTTGGCACACATTTAATGTTTTTGATCAAAGTCAACTAATTAGGAATGTACCATACATCCAAAATTATTAAGATGTATCATAATTTTTTTTTTAAATTTTTATTAGTATATTCGAAAAGAAAAAAGAAAAAAAGAGAAAGTTGTTTATTGCAATTCCAAAAGATATGAAGTCAATTAAATATCCTGCCCTACCACGTACGATGTATGGTAGAATTTTCCTAGTTATTATTATGTTAAAAAAAGAGGCTAAGTTGTTTATTGCAAAAGACCAAAAGATGTGAAGTCAATATCCCGCACTACCTATAGTACGACCTATGTATATATATATATATATATATATGTATTTTTGTGTACGTAAAGGTGAACATACGAAAAGTTGCTAAGGGTTTTTGTTTACGGAAAGACGATTGTAAAAGTGAAGGAGACATTCCAAATTTCCAAGAATGGTTGATGAAGCTGTGGAACGAGTGGTACCCACGTTTAATGGTTCTGTTGAGCCTCTTGTTCCAAATTATTCTGGTCATCTTCGGAAACAAGCGCAAATACACAGCTAGACACTGGGTGAAGTTCATTCTATGGGTAGCATATATGTCCGCTAACTCGGTTGCCACAATTTCTCTGGGTATTCTCTACAAAACCCAAAAAGGTGCTCATACACACTGTTAGAATAATTTCCATTTATTATTTATGTTGTACCTTACCATTCTCTGTGTCTAGGTTCGTACTGTACTACACTGTACTACTTTTGTACTACATTTGTACTATGTCCTCTCACTAGCCTATATAAGGGTGCTCTCTGTAAAGTTATTAGACACATCAATACAATATTCCCTTCTCTCTATTCTTTCATGGTATCAGAGCCATAACATTTTCGGATCAACTCACCACATCGGCATCACCAAATCTGCTCCAGCCACTGACCGGATCTGCAAGACCACAAACATCATCATCACGCCACCTTGCAAGACCACAAACTCATTACTCATCATCACCAAACCACTACTGACATCATCAAGATCAAGATCACAATCTTCATCATCAAGATCAAGACCACAATCTGCCAAAGACTTCTACCCAACCATCATTGATCAATCAGCCGCCCCTCCATTTCTCAATCTGCCACCGAAAAAAAAAAAAAAAAAATACATTATCTAAATCACCATCACGCGATTCAGTCCCAGTTCGAAAACCGTAGCCGCAAGATCGGACCAGTACCCCAAATTTTTCTCTTTAAGATTTTAGATTCTACTGTATTTGTAATATTTTTACCCCTAAAACAGCCAGCCCACTCTTGTTTTTTGATGAGCCCAGCCCATTTGTTTTGAGCATAGTAATTTCAGCCCACTTGTTTTTTTTTTTTTTTAATCCATCCCAAGACCATTTAAATACCCAAGTCCAACCTTAAACCACCTATCTACTCAAACCCAGCCCGCTGTTAAAATCATCCCACCAAGACCCTACCCACAAGACTCGATCCTGTATTGACCCGATCCACACCCTAAACACCCAATCCCTGTCAACCCTACCTTCCCACTGATCCTGTATGGAGCGTACTGAGGCTTCCCAACCCATCTCCATCATTATGGATGGTACCAACTACATCATTTGGGCTCAAGCGATGTCCAGTTTTTTACGGGGACACAAACTTTGGCGCATCATCACTGGCGATATCACTGAGCCCACACCGGCCGAAGGAGAAGATAAAGCAAAATTTAATGATCGTCTTGAGGATTGGGATAGCAAGAATCACAAAATTATTACTTGGGTCCACAATACTTGTGCTGCTTCCATCAGTCTCCAGTTTGGTAGATTCACCACTGCCAAATCTCTTTGGGACTTTCTAGCCAAGCGTTACACCACCGCTGATCTTGCTCATCAATACCAACTTCTAAGCACTCTCCACCGCATGAAGCAACAACCCGGGCAAACAATCAATAGTTTTCTCTCAGAAATACACTATGTTTGGGATCAACTCACTTCTTCTGAGCCGGATTTTTCCGATGCCACTAGTGCCGAGATATTCACAACTTATCGTGATCGTCAGCGCCTGTTCTTTTCTTGATGGCTCTTACTGACAATTTTGAACATGTTCGTGCATCTCTCCTCCATCGCAGTCCTCTACCAACTCTCGACCAAGCAATCACTGAATTTCTCTCCGAGGAAACTCGCCAAACACCTGCTACCGACAGTGTTCTTGTTACATCCAAAGAACTTTCTTCTACCACTGTCCTTGCTAATCATCGG
This sequence comes from Hydrangea macrophylla, assembly GCA_033977485.1. NCBI lineage: Eukaryota > Viridiplantae > Streptophyta > Magnoliopsida > Cornales > Hydrangeaceae > Hydrangea > Hydrangea macrophylla. The sequence continues at coordinate 82,364,879 of CM066991.1, read as the reverse complement.
GGGTATTCACCCAAGAATCGTTCTCAATCCAATTATCAATACAAGAATCATGCCCAATCCAAACATCATTACCCTCATACCTATGACTCCTCCAAACCATGGTGCAACTACTGCAAAATCGGTGGACACACTCTCTTGGATTGTCGCGTCCGCATCTGCAAATACTGTCAGAAGCAAGGTCCGGGTCATTTGCAATACGACTGCTCCCAACATCCTGCCAAACAGCACTCCATGCCTCGCAGTGTTTCATCCAAATCTGCTGCTACTACAGCCGACCATTCATCCAATGCTTTTGCCGAAGGACTCACTACCTCTCACGTGGAAGATATTGTCAAACAAATCCTCGCTCAATCTGGTAATCCCACTCCTACTGCTCTCTCCGTCACTTCAGGTAATTCATCCTGGTTTTTTGACTCTGGCTGTTGTAATCATATGACACCGGATCCCACTCTTTTCACTACCACAAACTCTGCCTCTCACACACCAACTATTCAAACCGCTGATGGTTCTCCAATGTCAGTTAGTCATATAGGCATGGTTTCCACCTCTAATACTTCACTTCCTCACACTTATTACATTCCCAAACTCACTCTGAATCTTATATCTGTTGGGCAATTGTGTGATCTTGGTCTTACTGTTCTTTTTTCCTCCTCTGGTTGTTGTGTGCAAGATCCACGGACGGGGCGGACTCTTGGGATAGGCCGTAAAGTTGGACGACTTTTTGAGCTCGTCAATCTCCACATCCCAACACACCTCACCCACTCTATTCAAACAGCTGCTCCAGTCTCCACCAGTTCTCCTATTAGTCTCTGGCACTCTCGTCTTGGTCATGCTTCTATTGGTCGCCTGCAACCTTTAGTTTCTAGTGGTCAATTAGGACTTATTAATAAGGAAACATTTGATTGTCTTCCATGTCAACTTTCAAAACAAACAACATTGCAATTCAATAAAAGTGATTCTTTTTCTTCTGCTCCTTTTGACTTAATTCATTCAGATGTTTGGGGGCCTTCTCCCACTGTCACTATGGGAGGATCAAGATACTTTGTTATTTTTATTGATGATTATTCTCGTTATACTTGGATTTTTCTCATGCGCAATCGGTCTGAGCTACCTCAACTATATTTTGATTTTGCTACTATGGTCAAAACTCAATTTTCTTACAATATCAAAGTTTTTCGTGCAGACAATGCTGCTGAGTACACTGATACTGGAGTTCTTAATTTCTTACGCCAACATGGCTCTCTCCCACATCGTTCTTGCCCAGGAACCTCCCAACAAAATGGTCGTGCTGAGCGGAAACACCGTGATATTCTAAACACTGTTCGTACCCTCCTTACTTCTGCCTCCTGTCCCGAACGTTTTTTGGGGGAAGCCGCTCTTACAGCTGTCTACACCAAGAATCGTGTTCCATCCCCAATCATTGACAATCAATCTCCATATGAACGACTGTATGGTCATTTACCTGATTATAGTACACTCAAGGTTTTTGGCAGTGCTTGCTTTGTTCTCCTTGAACCTCATGAACGCACCAAATTAGAGTCCCGTTCCAGCCTATGTTGCTTCCTTGGATATGGTATTGAACACAAAGGATACAGGTGTTGGGATCCTTACTCCAAACATCTCCGTGTGTCCAGGCATGTTATCTTCTGGGAACACAAGATGTTCTCCTCTATGTCCAAATTTCACCTCTCACCCGATACTACTCCTCTTCTCTTCACTGATCCTTCGGTAGACTTGTTTCCAGAAAGTGCAGATACAGATCAGCCTTCTACCATATCCACATCTCCTGAGTTACCTGCTCCTACTGATGATGCTCATGAGTCACCCACCTTGCCCTCTCTTGAGCTGCCTGCCCCGACTACTGGTCCTGATCCACCTCTCCGACGAAGTGACGGGGTAAAAACTCCTTCTATTCATCTTCGTGATTATGTTGCTTTTTCTACAATCCTTTCTCATCATGAACCTCAGTCTTACCACGAGGCAAGCTCTAATCCTCTTTGGTAGAAAGCAATGGATGATGAATTGCAGGCACTTGAACAAAATCACACATGGGATTTGGTAGAATTACCAAGTGACAAAAATGCCATGGGATACAAGTGGGTTTACAAGATTAAAACTCACTCAGATGGATCCATTGACCGCTACAAAGCCCGCCTTATAGCCAAAGGTTTTACCCAGGAGTATGGGATTGATTATGAGGAAACATTCGCTCCAGTTGCCCGTCTTACTTCTGTTCGCAGCCTCATTGCCGTTGCTGCAGTCCGCCGTTGGGAATTATTTCAAATGGATGTCAAAAATGCATTCCTAAATGGTGATCTCACTGAAGAAGTCTATATGCGTCCTCCTCCTGGTTATCATCATCATTCCCACCAAGTCTGCAAACTCCATAAAGCTTTGTATGGCCTCAAACAAGCTCCACGAGCCTGGTTTGCAAAGTTCAGCACAATTGTTGAGCGCTTCGGTTTCACAGCTAGCTCCTATGATTCGGCTCTATTCATTCGCCGCACTAATCAGGGCATTATACTTCTTCTCCTCTACGTGAATGATATGATTATCACTGGAGATGATACACCTGGAATTCTGGGCCTCAAAACTCATCTAAGCCAGCATGTTAAAATGAAAGATCTAGGCAAACTCAACTATTTTTTAGGACTTGAGATCGCTTCCAATTCTGACGGCTACTATCTCTCACAAGCCAAGTACTCTTCTGATCTTCTTACTCGTGCGGGAATCACAGGTAACAAGACCAGTCCTACACCTCCTATGGATGGTACTCTTCTAGATGATCCCACGTTATACCGTCAACTAGTTGGGAGTCTAGTCTATCTCACAATTACTCGCCCTGATATTGCCTATGCAGTCCATATTGTCAGCCAATTTCTCTCTGCCCCTCGATCGTCTCACTATGCTGCTGTTCTTCGCATTCTTCGTTATCTCAAGGGAACAATGTTTCATGGTCTGCATTTTTCTGCTCATTCCTCACTCGAGCTCTGTGCTTATTCTGATGCAGATTGGGCAGGAGACCCTACTGATCGACGATCCACTACAGGGTATTGCTTATTTCTTGGTGATTCTCTGATCTCTTGGCGAAGTAAAAAGCAAACGGTTGTTGCTCGCTCAAGTACAGAAGCAGAATATCGAGCCCTAGCAGATGCTACTCAAGAACTACTCTGGCTCCGATGGTTACTCGAAGACCTAGGTGTTACTCATTCCAATGCCACTATTATCTACTGTGATAGTCAGAGTGCTATTCAGATTGTGCACAACGATGTTTTTCACGAACGCACTAAGCACATTGAGATCGACTGTCACTTTGTGCGCCATCATCTCACCAGTGGCACCATTCGACTTGTCTCAGTATCTTCTGCTGACCAAACTGCTGATATCTTCACCAAACATCATCATCTAGGACATCTTCAGGATCTAGTTTCCAAACTCAAGATGATCTCAATCTTACCACCTTGAGTTTGAGGGGGGCTGTTAGAATAATTTCCATTTATTATTTATGTTGTACCTTACCATTCTCTATGTCTAGGTTCGTACTGTACTACACTGTACTACTTTTGTACTACACTTGTACTATGTCCTCTCACTAGACTATATAAGGGTGCTTTCTGTAAAGTTATTAGACACATCAATACAATATTCCCTTCTCTCTATTCTTTCACACACGAACACAAATCGTTGGATCCAAACTACATTATCACTGCCTTGTGGGCACCCTTTCTTCTCCTCCACCTAGGTGGTGCTGATGTAATAACAGCTTACTCTCTAGAAGACAATGAACTTTGGCTTAGACACTTGATGACGTTGCTCACTGAGGTTGGAGTGGCTTTTTATGTTATCCTTGGGTCTTGGACTGGTACTACCCTTCATTTATTGGTCAAACGGGGTTCTAAATATTTTATAAAATTATTATTTAACCTAGTGTCTGGAATAGTTAGAGGGAGAGGCAGACCTAGACTGACTTGAAAATATGTAGTGCAACAAGATATGAATATATATAATTTAAATGAGCATATAGCTCTTGATCGTGCAGAATGGAGAAAAAAGATTCATACAGTCAACCCCAATTGATTGGGACACAAGGCTTGGTTTGGTTTGGTACTATTTAACCTACCAATTATGATATAGGTCTAATTACTTCCTCCTATTAGTACTCAAATTGATCATGGAAATAATCCCTGATAATAATAAAATACTAAAAGTGATAAACATTTAACCAAATACACATTTAAATGTAATATAATGCAAATAATGCAATTTAGACCCCGTGATCCCCTCTTTCAAATCTGTCTCACCTCTAGTGGAACTTCTACTTGTGTCCTCAACGAGCACACAACCCACACCGGTGAGTCCATTACCCACCTTAAACACATCACATATTAAATAGATGCAAATCATGCATTCAAAATAATTTTACCAAATTTTTTTTTTCCGGGACAGGGTTTATGGTACTAAAATAGGAAAGTATAGTTATGTAATGGACCAAAACAAATGAATGTAATATATATTTATATATCTTTCTTAAATAATGTACAAACTTGTAATGAACACTTATTTATGGATGAAAGGAGTACCATGTTTAATGGTGTAGTGCTGTAAGTTTTTTAATAGACTTTTATTTTAGTTTGTTTGTTGGCTTTTCATTAGTTACCAGCTTGTGAGGTTAGCATGAGTTAAATAGGGTATGTATAGTAAGCTAAGGTTAAAAAAATGAGTTTTGGGATATTGATTCTCTTCACACAAAACCTTAGTCAATTCTGCGATATTTCTTCAATATACTTTGCTATTGCAATTCTATTGCATCAAGTTGGGAATACATAACAACATTTTAGGATCCCAAATTGCAACTTGCTATAGAACTTTATCATTAGGCCACCTTTTGCATCAAAGTAGTGCCACTTAACATATAGCAAACTAATAGTTGGCACACATTTAATGCTTTTGATCGAAGTCATCTAATTAGGAATGTACCATACATCCAAAATTACTAAAATATATGATAGAATAATTTTCCCAATTTTGATTATATTCAAAAAGAAAAAAGAAAAACAGAGAGGCTGTTCTTTATTGCATTACCAAAAGATGTGAAGTCAATTAAATATCCTGCCCTGCCACATACGATGTATGGTAGAACTTTCCTAGTTCTTCATACATTCAAAAAAGGAGGCTAAGTTGTTTTATTGCAAAAGACTAAAAGATGTGAAGTCAATATCCCGCACTACCTAGTACGGAGAATTTTTTGGCTACCTCTAAGGTATCACGTGACGTGCTACTTGGTATTCTGTATCCAATAGAAGCGCACCACACGAATAATGGAACACACCATAAAAAACTTAAATTGCCCCAACAATCTTGTGGTACGACCTTTATATATATATATATAAATATAGGATAATGCTATGTGCATATAAAGTGTACACATAAAAATCTGATAATGCTATATGCATGAATCATTACTCATATATATATATATATATATATATTCTGTGTAAAGGTGAACATAAGAAAAGTTGCTAAGGGTTTTTATTTACGGAGAGAAGATTGAAAAAGTGATGGAGACATTCCAAGAATGGATGATGAAGCTGTGGAACGAGTGGTACCCACGTTTAATGGTCCTGTTAAGCCTCTTGTTCCAAATTATTCTGGTCATCTTGGGAAACAAGCGCAAATACACAGCTCGACACTGGGTGAAGTTCATTCTATGGGTAGCATACATGTCCGCTAACTCGGTTGCCACAATTTCTTTGGGCATTCTCTCCAAAACCCAAAAAGGTGCTCATACACACGAACACAAGTCATTGGATCCAAACTACATTATCACCGCCTTGTGGGCACCTTTTCTTCTCCTCCACCTAGGTGGTGCTGATGTGATAACCGCTTACTCTCTAGAAGACAATGAACTTTGGCTTAGACACTTGATGACGTTGCTCGCTGAGGTTGGAGTGGCTTTTTATGTTATCCTTGGGTCTTGGACTGGTACTACCCTTAATTTATTGGCCATACCGGTGTTTGTGGCTGGGACTACCAAGTATTTAGAGAGGACATGGACACTCAGGTCTGCGAGTAGTGACTACTTCAGAGAATCGCTGCTTCCTCGTCCCAATCCAGGCCGCGATTACCCAAAGGTTGTGGCTGAATACATTAGAAGAAGAGACCAAGGCAGAAGTACAACTCCCCAAGTGAGGGTTGAAGCTTATAGTATCTACAATGATGACAGAGACATTGCCGGTGATGCCAAGATTTTCCACAACGCTTATTTCTTGTTCCTGATGCTCAGGCGCCTCTATGCAAAGCTTATCCTCAGCTTCCAGGACCATAAACACAGCATTTCTATATTCAAATACATGACTCCTGTGAATGCTTTCAAGTTGGTCGAGATTGAGCTTGGATTTATGTACGATGTTCTCTATACCAAATCAGCGACAGTCAATTCTCTCACGGGCATCTTTCTCCGCTCAATCACCTTCTGTTCTACCTTATTATCATTTGTGGTGTTCGTCATCGCCATCGACAAGCGTTTCTACTCAAAAATCAATGTAATATTAACTTACCTACTGTTCAGTGTCGCCATTCTTTTGGAGGTATATGCGATGTTTCAACAACTTTCCTCTGACTGGACATTGCTCTGGCTCTTCCCCAAAGAAGAAACAATGTTCTGGTTAAGCAGCAAGCAGTACAAGCCGTTTGGATTTGGCCTGATCCATCGATGTGTCTCATCTTATCGAGCATTCGCGACCAAAAGTACCCAGAGATGGTCTCATTCTGTGTCACAATTCAATTTGCTTAATTTCTGCCTCAAAGAGTACAAGAAAACAAAGTGTAAAATCGTCATCCAGAAGCTAATACGAGTAGTACTCTCGGACACTTTGGAGAAGGAATTGTACCACCGAAGTTTAGGGGAAGTTCCAATCCATCTGAAAGAAATGATCTTCAACAGGCTACATCAAAGATCAGTGTTGTATGCCAACGACTTAGAAGCTTGCAGGAAGTTCTGTTCTCTACGGGGTGATCGGGCACTAAGAGAGAGAAACTGTCTCGACATCCTAGGTTGGAGCATTAATGAGGTCGAATTTGATCAAAGCATTCTGTTATGGCACATCGCCACAGATTTATTATGTCATACTACTTCAGGTCTACACGAGGAAGAAGAATCCAATAAGTGGGCCATAGTAAGCAAGTTGTTGGGGGATTATATCCTGTTTCTTCTAGTGATGCGTCCCTTCATGTTGCCGGAGGGAATTGGACAGATCAGGTTTCAAGATACGGTTGCCGAGGCGAATAGATTTTTCAAAGATGAGTTGTCCCAAGTAGTAGTAAGTAAAAGTGAAGCTTGCAAGAAGCTGCTTGAGGTGAGAACTGAAGAGATTCAACCCTATGAAGTGAAGGGAGACAAGTCTAAGTCGGTGTTGTTCAATGCCTGCAGGCTGGCAAAATCACTGGAATCACTGGTGAAAGAAGAGAAAAGGTTGACGAATGAGCACAGATGGGAGATGGTGAGCCTTGTTTGGGTGGACATGCTTTTCTATGCCGCGAATCGGTGTGGATGGAGACACCATGCTCAGCAGCTTAGAGAAGGTGGAGAGATGCTCACTCATGTCTGTCTCCTAATGACACATCTGGGCCTAAGTGAACATTTCCAAATTTTACAAGGTGGCTCCAGGACTTATTACTAGCTACACACATACATGTAGAAAATGAGGTGATCATCCTCATCCATATTCCAGATGCATCATAGTTGTTCTAAGCTAGATTTTTAGTGTATTTGTGTTTTTACTTTGTAAATTTTTATCTTTATGCTATGTTGGTAAGAGGGATATGATAATATGGATGGAAGGGAAGGAAGGAGGGATGGAAAAGATATCTCTAGGGAAATGATAGGAAAATGAAGGTGGGGAGGGAAAGAATGGAATATTCGGTATTTTACTATAATAAACTTAAATTAATATAGTAATCCCTCCATCCCATAATAAGTGTCCATATTTCCTTTTTTGGACGTCCCACAATAAGTGTCCACTTTCCTAAATTGGTATAGAGCTTTTACTTACTTCCAAAAATACACTTATAATAAAGACAAAGTAGCATTTATTTGTGGTCCCAAAATAAGCAAAAAGTCAAACAACCATCACATCTAAGGGTAAAATTGGAAAGTGACTCTTTAAGGAACCAAAAAAATTAATATAATACAACTTTCTTAAACATTGTGCAAAATGAAAGTGGACACTTATTATGGGACGGAGGGAGTATTATGTACGTTGATTGGATGGCAAAAATTTCAAATAATAAGAAAAACTTTTTTCCTCTCATAAACCATCTACTTTTGGACGGATTGAAATTTGTGGGTCTGAAGGGAAGAGGCTGTCGTGCCCCAAAATCCACGACACGTTGATGGGTCAAAGAATCAAAGGAAGAGGTTAAAGAAGATGAAAGATCCTATGTGGACCAACCAAACAGTGCGGAAGGTGCGAATGAATTCTATGTAGATATATTCCAAAGAAAAATCAAAAAGTCAAAGATTGACCCACAAGGACCAAACGGGTCAATTAAGGTCAATCAACATTGTTTTGGTTTTCAACGGAGTTTTAAAATACAGAAATGTGAAGTCCCAATAAGAAAGAGATACATAGTTAGAAGTTTGTTTTGAAAGTCATGTAATATAGGTTTTTGAGAAGTTACAACCAAACGATCTTTAAGAAATCAAAAGTAGTAATTTCCCCATAATAGACTATCCACAAACTAAGTATAAACCAAATTAGATTTCGAAAATTTTGAAGTTTTAGAAAAAGTTATGCCCAGGTCAGAGGGTCTTTTGACCGGTTCCTTTCAACTAGTCGAATGTCCCCTGTCCAGAATTCATACTAAGTTTTCAAGGTTTTGAAATTTTCAAAGTATAGAACTTGTATGGGCATACCATAAACTTACCAATGACTCATAGGAACAACAGAACATCTGAACCAACATGAACACAATTTACTATACACCATATAGCCTCATTACTAACAGATATTTCAGTTGGGAAAAATATTTTTAACAAATATTTCCGTTAGTATTTTGGCGTTGATAATACTGCTAACAGATATATTCGTTAGTAAAATTAATTCTTTTAACGGTTATATCCGTTAGAAATCTATTTACTTACGGTTTATTTTCCAACTATTTTTAAAGTTTCCGGTAAAATACTAACGGTTTGTGACGAGATTACTAACAGCTATATCTCTTAGTAATTTAAAAAAAAAAATTTACTTATGATTTTTCTAACGATTATATCCGTTAGAAATATTGAAAAATCTAAAAAAATATTTAATTTATAAGCTCCCCAATTTTATTTGCACCTAGCATACATTTCACACCACCCCTAATTTACAATTGTAACTAATTTCCAAAAAACACATAACAATCACAATCGACAACAAACACAACAAAAACAATCTATAGTAATTATAACAAGTAGAATTCAAAATGTTTCATCCATCCAAACTTAAACTAACAACAAACCATGTCTTTGTTGAACCTATATAGCGAATGTGACTTTAGAACATGAAAAGTATTACCAATTAATAACGGCCGATCACATGGAATCTAGCTAGCTTGCCAAGAATGATGTCCAAAAGCTCAGTCCTACGCTTTGACTCTCAGTGCCCCGTTTGGTAGCTGCCAAAAAAAAATGCAGATTTATAGTAATGAATTCCATCTTTAAATTACAAACATGGAATATAGAGGCAAAGCATTTGCTTGCTTTCTAATTGATTTTCTTTCATTTGCAATTATTTTCCTCTCTCTTACTAGTGGACAGAAATTTTAGAGAGTTCTTTAATGGCTTTCAACTGCTTGGAGTCTCGAGTAGTTCATAAATGTGTCATCTTGCAATTCCAGTCCGTTGATTGCCTTTTATTGTAAACATAGCACTTTATGTGTGAAACCATCAAAACCACTCAACTGGTGCAAACATGTTTCCCAATCTTTTCCATTTAGCGATTTTTCGTGAAAAGAAGAGAAAGTACTAGAAATACACTTTTCTTGATTTACTTAGTGTGAAAACATGACAGCAAGGAAAAGAGGATAGATTGGCTTTTATACACGTACAAATCAGGCTTTGAATCTCACAACTTGTAACACCCTATATTTTTGGGTGCATATAAATGAAGAAGACTTGATACTATTCCCTGTATACCTGTAAGACCCTTACCCTTCTGCCGAAAAATTTTGTGTCCTAATCGATTGGAACCATTACCAATCGATTGCCACTTTAAACTCCCAATTGATTGCCCATTTTTTTTTCCTAATTGATTGCCCTTGCTGACATACCCAATCGATTACTTCTTTTGTTGGGATAATACACATATATCACATATATTTTGCATGAATAATCATGACAAAGCCGTGACCCATTTAGTAGTTGAAACAAAATGGGAGTATTGAATTGTGTAGCCTTAGAACTTCTAGAAGTTGTGGTTGACAAGAATCGATTGGTCCAACAAATCAATTGTGTTCAAATTGAAGTGAACTTCACTTGTTTACATAGTTGGGACTTGCTAGGTGGTGATACATGTGTGAATATATAAATATGCCATACATTATAGAAGAGTTGAAATCACTCTCGGGCAGTGAGAGTGGTGACGAGAGAGGGTGCCCCTTTGGGGGCATGGTGACATTAATCACTAAGGGTTTTCTGTGAGGGTCTTTCACAGTGTTATAGAGATGTGAGGAAGATAGGGCATTTCTTTATTTCTGTGATTTCTATATGTATTACGGTGATTATGTCTGGTTCTTTGGGGTATTGAGTGGGGAATGTACAAGGGTCTTGTATTTGGATTATGGGATTTAATCCATGTAACTTATACCATATTTTACTCAATAGTGAAAGAATGGATCTCTCAGGTATGGACGTAGGCAGGTGTTTGGCCGAACCACATAGAAATTGTCTTTTCTTTGGTGTGCATGTTTAATTACTACTCATGTGTGTATTTTTTGGGAGAATTTGGTTCCACGTGTTAAATTCCCAACAAGTGGTATCAGAGCTATTATTGATCAGATCATGGTGATAGAGGTGCACGATGATAGTGGAGATTAGCAGCACGATGGTTAAAAGATAACACAGGATGAAGAAAAAAAAAGGAACAGGTGAACAAGTTAGTACCTTGGTGACGGTGGTTATGGTCATGGTCCCGTGAATGATAGGCTTCAAATTTGTTTTTTGAAGTTTGTCATAGTAAATTATTCCATGTGGCATGGTGTAGCAAAAGTTGAATCATGATTGGTTGGAATTTCAAGAACCTTGTGGGGATAAGCTATGTTGCTTGGAATTTAGGTTAGAGATGGTTCCTAAGGTTTTTCAGTGCTGCATATTCATCTGTTGGTGCGGATTTATGAAATCCTGCACGGATTGAAATTTTTTTTTTCTTGGTGATAGATCCTATATATATAGCAGCAGGTTGGGATCTAGGGTTGAAAAATTATGATACTGTGATTGTAGCAGGTTACGTATGGTGAAGAGGTTCTCACATTCCACTAATATGGGCATTTCTCTTGGGCTGTTAGATTTCGGGTACGATAAGTATGTGCTTCTGGAAAAAATGATTTGATGGGTTCCACGAAGGTAGAGGCAGACACAGGCGTAATCACCCGACAGAGGTAATTGTTAGGATACTACGCATAGGAACGTTGATCAAATATTTTTGGAGCAGGTTCGCTATTTGGGTGGTGTGATATTGTAATACCCTGTATTTTGGAGTATATGTTATTAATAAGACTTCGTATTTGTACCTGTATAACCTTACCTTTCATTTGGTAAAATTGGGTTACCAATCGATTGCCTTTGTATTCCAATTGATTTTCACTTTTACACACCAATCGGTTGCCATGTTTCCCAATCAATTGCCATTGTGCCGACTTGATTTCATTAGTGGCAATATACCAATCGATTGCCTTCAAATATCTGTAACCAATCAATTGCCATAAGTTCCAATCAATTGGCATCTGCAAAGACAAGTTTTCTTCTTTGCCTTGTGGTTTAACATATGGCAATTGATTTCTCTATATATATGAGATCATTTTTGGCCTTGGGGCCAGTTTACACAGATTCTTGAGAGAGAGAGAGAGAGAGAGAGAGAGAGAGAGAGAGAGAGAGAGACACACACACACCATTGATATACATACAAATATCCATATATATATACACACACAAGTATACGCAAACACACTCTCTGGAGAAGAAGAAAAAGGAAGAGAAGAAAAGGAAAGAGACAGAGAGCAGACAGGGAAACAGAAAAGAGAGAGAAAGCTTGGAGGTTTCAAGCTCACACACCAACCAAACACACCCTAATTGAGTTGTAACTCACTTGGTCCCTCTGTTTGATGTTATACATGTTGTTATGAAGTTTAGATGTATTAAATACATCCTTACGATGTTTACATACACTATTTTTTTAAAATCTATTGGAGAAGATAAAGTGCCAATCGATTGGCATATTTCCAATCGATTGACATCAGTCTGGACCCAATCGATTGGATTGAATTCCAATCGATTGTCATTCCAATCAATTTCTAAATTTAGCAATCGATTGCCATTGTTTTGGATCTAATCAATTGCCATTTTATACAATTGATTGTTACTTAGTTTCATCCCAATCGATTGGACCCTTGTCCCAATCGATTGGCATTGGCATAACATGGATTCCTTTGCCTATTTATTTTATATGAGCTTCGATTGTTCGATTCACGATTCGGACTCTCAGTTTACAACTATTGGGATAATCAGGAATAATGTAACATCAAAGAATAAGTAAGGTTTATGAATAATGGATTTTATATAACAACGTTAGTTATTATGTTATTCGTGGATAGAGTTTGATATCCTTTTTCATTTAAAACAGAGTAGTCAAGCCACAAATGGGAATAGTCATGTGTCAATATTAGAACGAAACTTAGGTAGGTTTGGTAAGTTCTAGGAATGATACATGGATGGACGTTTGGTCGTGATATGCTCTTAAAAGGCGGTGAGCTATGCATATGCTCTTAAAAGCGGTGAGCTGGACCAAGTAGTCCTAAGATAGACCAAATGATTCACGATATGCTCTTAAAAGTCGGTGAGCTGTTAATGTTCTTTAAAGGCGGTGAGCTGGGATGTCTGGTAGATGACCCTGAGTTGTGGCAATAGATCGATATGCCTTGTTTGAAACATTATGTCCCTGTAATATGGTGAGCTGTGCATATGTTCTTAAAATTAGGGGACGGACCGACGTGGAGTCTATGACATGCGGTGAGCTGTGAATATGCTCTTAAAAGTGATGGATGGAATAAGGGTATGTCCCTAGAGTTAAACGATTAAGTCTGTTCATTCAGTTAAGACTATGTTGAATATCGGTCTTCGAGTAACAAGACAACAAGGGTTGGTTAATGATGTTGAGTAAAGGAGAAAGATAGTATTATAGTAGAATTTAACCCGTGTCTTCATAAACATGTTTTACTTCTTATAACTGGTACCTTGTTAGTTTACATTCACTCATCTCTTAGTAAGCTGACAGCCTTTATTATGCTTAATGTAAATGGGTACTTGGGCAAATGTTGTCTCCAGACTTGTTATGTTACAGTGGACCAACTCTGATTTTGTAACGGATAGAACTATTGTTATATATGTGTTCAATTAGTTATATTACTGTTCTTGTTTTGGACTAGTACTGTGTGGTGTGGACAATTGAGTGACATTCACCCGTCATTCCTTATAAACCCAAAAAGAAAATTTATTTTCTCTATTTTTGCTGCTCTGGGGCGTGACATGATTTTTGGTATCAGAGCTCTTGGTTATGGTACTTTCGTTCACACGTTGTTCCACACCATCTGATCCTAGCATTTTAAGATCCCTGAGGTGAGATATGAGTTTGAGATAAGACCATCCTTCTGATGATAGGTAGTTTTCCTTGCAGGTCAGTATGGATCCAGAGTTTCATAGATTTGTGGATGAACCCTATGGAGGACATGTGATCCATGGGGATATTGTGGAGCTAGTTAACTCAGAGCGTTACTAGTATCACATACGGCAGATAGCCAGTCGTTATTTGGAGGAGGATATGTGGAAGTCCCTCTATGTTGACGGACAGACTCACCCGCCCCAGATGCATATGGATGTTTATCATTCAGCGAGGATTGATAGAGATATTTATTAGGGGATTATATGTTTGATCCAGAGCAAGTTGGAAGTGGACGCTATAGAGCTATGAGCTATTCTTGGAGGACCTATTGAGATAGCACCAGCAGTAGCACCACCATCAGCGGTACTTGAGGTACCCATTCCAGAGCCACAGGAGCATCTTGAGGAGCCAGAGTCACTAGGCCGAGTCGGTAGTAGATGATGACCCAGAGTAGGATCCCGTAGAGGACATCGAGCCCTTCGATGATGCCGAGGAGTAAGAAGAGGATCCAGAGGAGGACCCGAAGTTTTTTGATGAGGAGGATATAGGGGTAGTAGGAGATGAGGGTATGGAGGTTGTTGCAGTGGAGCATGAGGAGGTATTCATACCAGAGATACCGGTTATGCCCAAGTAACCAACTGGGCTTATATTACATATGGCAGCCGAGTGGGTAGTAGGGATGGTTGCATAGCCAGATGGACTTCCGATAGGAGAGGCTGCAATAGGAGAGGTGGCGACATCCTATTGACGTGTTTTCTTATCCACACCCAAGTATAGGTGATCGTACAAGTAATAAAGTTTTGGAAGTCCAGGTTGAACCCACAGGGAACGGGAAACAAAGATAAGCAGTAACTATTTTGTCACTAAAAAGAAAATAAAAGATGATGGATTTCTGTGGGGTTTTACTAAACTACAAGTTTTTATATTTTTGCAATAAAACTAATTAAAAGCTATTTTTTTTTTCTAAGTAGTTTACGGTAAAGATTTTAACAGTGCAAAATAAATTAACTAAAATACTAGTAAGAAAAGGAAGAAAAATAAATAAAAACTAAATTTACATCAAATGACTTTAGGGATATTATTATAGCAAAAGATGAAAATAATACAAATATTTAAGCAAAGCTATTAAAAACAAGAAATATTAATTAACTTGAAAGAAATGATTTAAAAGAATTGAGAATAAGCAAACCAACACTAGATTCCACAACTTTTGTGCATTTGAAAAGGATTTGGCATTTAAAACCGCAGAGTCATTCTTTTTTTGAAAATAAACTTTCACTAGTCAGGGTCATATCAAGTGTGTCATGTTTGATATGAAACGACGTTGTTTGGTTTAAAGAAAAATAAAAAGGCAATTGGGCAGTAGCCAGGTTCGAACCGTGACCCACCGCGGACGTGTTATTCAGCGCCCAGTCCCCACCACTTTGCTACTACACAATTGCATGTCCATTAATGAGTAGAAATATATATATATATATATACACATATTTGAAAGATAAACTTGTCATATGAATTGTTTGAGTATGCTAGGTGTTTTTTATGACAAAGCATAGTTTGACAATCCACATAATTATATTCTTATTTCAAATATGTAATCTTTTGACATCCAATATAGCCATAGTATATAAACAAGTTCAATAGTCATAGACTATAGATAGATAGATATTTTTTGCCATAAATGGAAAAACAACCCATCTAGATAAATTTGCACATTTAAGATTAGTGCACAGAAGCTGTGGTTTCTAAGTTTTTATTGCATATCCCCAATTAAAGTTTTATCCTACCATTTTGGAATTGAAACTGTCTTCAAAATAAAACTAAAAGATAAATTAAATAGATGCACACAATCATCGTCCAATTAAAATTAAAGTTGTAAAACCAAGGTAAGGGTAAAACTAATTTTAATATATTGTTTCTTTACTTAACATGAGTTGGGGTTGAATTTGTGTAGTCTGCAAAATAACAAAGTTTAGTACAACTAGGTTAATAAAATATACATAAATGGAAATACTGAATTAATAATAAAATACTAAACCTTTGACTTTGGATTCTTGTGGGGTCACAGTGGTTAAACTCCAAGAACACAAATAAGGTCAAACCAAATCCTAATCTAATTTGGGAGTGGGATATAGGTATGGTGTGCTTTGGACTTTAGTAGGTGATTATAACAACTATGTGGCTAAGAAATTTGGCATGTACTTGCAAAGTCTGTCTTCTAATGAATGAAAATATTACTATAAAAACTAGAAATTTGGGGTTTTCAACTATTTTAGGGGACAAGTACAAGTACTACTAGACTAAAAATATTAAATCTAAACTTTAATAAGAATATTTTTACTACTACAAATTGACAAAGGAATTACGAGAGAACAAATATTTTAATTTAAGAAATACAGTACACAAAGTTTTGCTACATATTTTTGGAACATGAACTCATCAATTACATAAAAGTAAATTTTACAACTACTAGAACTAGAAAAGGCAAAGAAAAACTAAAGTTTCCTATTTCTAGGAATAATATGAAGTGCTCACATGATGACCTCCCTAAATTATTCTCTCCTTAACAGTGTGTGTGAAGCTGTTGCAGCTTGTTGGTTTAAGCAGTTGATATCTTTGAGAATTGTTGTGATGCCTCGTTTTATAGACGATTTTTGAGAGAAAAATCATCATTGCATTTGTCAGCTTTAGCACGAGATTTGCCATTTCTTTCTCCGCAGTCTCAATTTATTCAGTTCTCTGACATTGATCCTGCAAAAATAAGAGGAAAAAAAAAAAGAACAGAGAAAAAGAGAGGGAAAGAGAGTTAGGCTAATAAAAAAAAGCATCACTTTCAGTTTGAATTCTCGCTCTTTGGTTGTTGATTCATTTTTTATTTTTTATTTTTTTATTTTTTTATTTTTTATTTTTTTATCTTTTGGATTGTTTCTCCGTTTTTCACTATTCATGTTTGACTAACAAGATATACTATGGTGTGGTTGTTACTTCTTTCCTTCCCTTTATTTCACCTCATTTTTACCTAAACATATAAAATATGTAAAAACACATAATTACACGCATTTGAGTGACATCATCATTAAATTGTATTAATTCAAATATTGCATGTAAAACTAGGGATTTGGGGGATTAATTAAATGAGCACTATATTTATTATATTGGCACATGAATGTGCAATATTCAGTGTTTGTCACACCCCTCAACTAGTTTATTGCCAGTCCCTAGCAATGAAGTGAAAAGAGAAATTGTTCTAGAAGTTTTATTAAAAAGTAAGAATAAACTAAGGAAAATAAAATCTAACTCACTATTGCAGGAATCGTGATTGCATTTAGTGCATGCAACAAACCGTTAAACCCCTAGGTTACCCCTAGTGGATGAGTGTTGTCTCATGAGGGTTTGCAGTGAATATACCCACAAAATTCAATTAAAATTTTTTTAAGTAAAAATATAAAGTAAAATAAAAATAAAGGTAGATTTTCTCCTTTTACAACAGATAAGATTCAATTTGACAATCAAATGAAATTTTCAAATATGTAGTAGTAATGCAACACATATACTCACAGTTTGTCAATGGTAGCATTTTTTTATACTCTTTAAACTCACAGTGTGTACTTGAAAAGTCAAGGAACTGATCTTAACTTCAAAGTTTACATAACTATTAGCAGTCATAAAACTTGTAGTTTTAACTCAAATCTCACTGGGATTTCACTCTTTTAAGGAGAAACTCTCAAAAACCGGTGTAGAGAACATCTCACTTGGTAGGGAAGCAAAGATAGAGGAATTGCTTCCATTTTGATGACTCAATATATTGGTATTTGGAGTACAATAAGTCTCATGAAAGAATACTTAGCATTAGAAGATTGATCTATCGTGAAGAACATCATTATTACTTAAATTTAAAAATCAATTTCTTTTAAATCATTAGGACTTTGACTGGTAGGTTAGAAATTAAGATGAGTAGGAGTTTTGGGGTGTATTTGTTCTAAGCATGTGATTGGAGTGTTTGCTCAGTTCATTCTAACCTCTTCTTTTTCTTCTCCTTTTTATCATTTGCACCGCCTCTTTTTTTTTTTTTAAATCAACTCCTTTCTTTCTTTACCACTTCTTGCAATATCGTTACAGTCCAATCACATACATAGATATAGAAAGTGAGGTTTATACTCCCAGGTGGAGCAAGGCATGATTTGGAGAGAATTGAGAATAAGGCAATATAAGGTGAAGGGGTGCAATTGAAAGAAAAGATGGCCTAAATCATTTTCAAAATAGATTGACTTTGTTCATTCAATCAATTTAGACGTTCTAATGGTAAATCCTGAACGTTCTCTTCTAATGACCAGTCAAAAAAAAAATAACGAGACTTTCAACGAGTGATATGATAAAGAGAATACAGTGAGACTGAAAAGAATAGTAATCCTCATAAAGGAAGATTGGCACAAAGCTCACATGGGTTAATTAGTTTCCACTACTTGTCTTTATATAACTGCATAGTTTATGTTTACTCATCCATTTAGATTCAGTAAATATTTTCACACTGTTTCAAAATATTTAAAGTTTAAAGAGTTTTTAGCATTTGAAAATAGTTAAACATGTGACAATGTGTTGTATGCAATTAACATACTCAAAATAACATTAACGTGTCAAATTTATCTTATATAGAGTAAAAGAAATTTTTTTGAAAAATGCTAAGCGCATCCACTAGGTTGGATACATATATGGTGCGACTAGTATCCTCTGCACCTATACAAAAGAGGCTACGCAATCCGGAGCGTCCAAGTTGTCATGATAGCCCATCCACCTCTAGTAAAAGAGATGGGTCTAGAATTACTAGCAAGCTAAAACATCAATAAGAGGCTAAGAGATAACTCTGGCTTTACCTAGTTTTTCGCTACCTCTAGAGTCATTCACCGCACTAGACATATCTAGTGATGTTGGGATGATGCAAATTACTCCTATCGAACCAGCTAATGAAAGCCATATGTACACGTAGGATCATTTTAAAGTCTGACCTGACTGAAATTATTAAATGTAATGAAAATAAATCTAAAAACAAACAAAAAAATAAAAAGAAATGAGGGATGGGAAAACAAAATTTATTTGGGTATTAAAGGATCCAGTCCTCTTTCTCAACCAAAATTTTCTTTTGTTTCCATTTGAATTGTCTTTTGTAGCAATAGTAAACTTTAAAAGATGTGTCATTATGAGCAATTAAATCATGACATTCTTCTCTATAACAATTTAAACATCATCCTAACCTTTTAGCTTTCCTTTTGATGGCATAAAGGCTAGTGCCAGCAAAGGGTTTCTTCTGCTCTGAAACAAGTGAGCGGCCCATTAACATCTGGTTATCGACTATTGGATCTATTTTTTATGCTCTCAACCAACAAGAAAGGCTCGACTCAACCCTCCACTCATTCCAACTATCAACTAAGATCTAATTAAAGAGAGCTTAGAAGGGGTGGGTGAGAATTTTATTTAAAAACTAAAAATATTTATATTAAGAAATATATACATGTATTCAGAAACTAAAAAAAACTAAAATTCTTTTTTTTTTTTTTTTTTTTTAATTCTAGAGCAGACAGCTAGAAAATGAAAACTACATTTTTTTTAACAAAAAAAAAAATCTAGAACATGCAAAAAGGAAAACTACATTTCTCTCTCTCTCTCTCTCTCTCTCTCTCTCTCTCTTTAAAACAAAGTTTAAGACAATGCATCATTACAACAATGATAGTAAGGAAAATTATGTTATAAAGTTCAAAAATCAAAAGAGCTCTAATGAGTTCGTCATTCATTTAAAAAAAAAATAGAAAACTTGGAAGAAAAAAAAACAATTAGATTTTTTTTAACAAGGGCAACGCAGCATTATCATAACATCAATTAAGAAAATGACAAGGTAAAGTTCAAAATACATAAGACCAATAGCTAACGCGTCATCCAGTTTTTTGTTTTGTTTTGTTTTTTTTTTTTATAAGAAAAGGAAAAATATCACCTGGCTTTTGGAAATCTGAGAACCTGATAGGGCCGTGGATTGAGTGGTATTTTCAAGCTTCATTGGTGAGTGGGTACTTACAACTTATGTATTATATTTTTGTTAAATAATGGAAAAGAGAGAAAATAGAAATAAAAAATAATAAAAACTTAAAATTTAAGCCGGATCAGAAAAATAGAAAATAAAATCAAAATCAAGCTTTTCTCTAGATTATAAATCTTACCTTTAGTGATCGCTAGAGTGGATCTTGATTATGAATCGAGAAAATTAAAAAAAAATGAAAAGAAAATGAGAGATGGAGATCAGATCGAGAGAATTGCAGAGAAGAGAGAGAGAGATCGCGATGGAGAGAGGGAAAAGAGCAAAGAGAAGAAGAAGAAGAAAAAGAAAGGAAAAAGAGAGATGGGAAAAGTTTTTAGGGTTTGAAGCCCTATATATAGCCATTTTCTCTTTTTCAGTGAATCTCTTTTTTAAAAGATTAAACTTTTTTATTTTTTTTTTATAAAATAAAGATAAAATAAACAAACATGTGTTAATCGTGAAACCGTCCCCCCTAACTGAGTCTGACATTGTCCTCAATGAGTGAGATGAGAAAAAGAAGCCAAAGATAACACCTGTAATAAAAAGAAATACAAAAGGAAATGATAGAATAATAATGACAAAATTAACTTATATATAAAAAGTTATCTAATTAAGAGTATAGGATTATGAAAACATAAATACTTTGATATACTATGTTCTATACCAATTATGTTTTAAGATATTAAGGAGCATTATAGTTGGGGTCCTCCAAAGGAATGGACCCCAACTTAGGTTCAAATCCTTCTAAAAATGGTTTTAATTTATATACATTAACTTTAAATATATTTCCATCTTTAGGGTCCTCAATCTCTACAGTTCCATAAGGATAAACATTTTTAACTATATACGGTCCAGTCCATCGAGATTTCATCTTTCCTCTAAAAAGATGTAATCTTGAGTCATATAATAGAACTTTTTGCCTAGGGGTAAATCTTGTGCGCAAAAGATTCTTATTATGATACATTTTAGTTCTTGTTTGATGAATTCGGGCGTTATCATATGCGTCTTTACGAATTTCTTCAAGCTCACTTAATTGTAATTTTCTTAAAATTCCACCCTCTTCAATATTATAATTTAAAGTCCTAATAACCCAATATGCCTTATATTCTAATTCTAATGGTAGGTGACAAGCTTTTCCATAAACAAGTCTGTATAGAGACATCCCCAGATGGGTCTTATAAGCAGTTCTATATGTCCATAAAGCATCTGTTAATTTTGAAGATCAGTCTTTACGATTAGAATCCACAGTTTTTTCAAGAATATGCTTAATTTGTCTATTAGCTAATTCAACTTGTCCATTTGTTTGGGGATGGTATGCAGTTGACACTTTATGGGTCACTCCATATCTTTTCATTAATTTTTCAAATGGCTTGTTACAAAAATGAGTTCCTTGATCACTTATTAGTGCTTTTGGAGTTCCAAATCGAGAAAGTATATTATCTTTTAAAAAAAATAATAACTGTACGGTGATCGTTTTTTCTTGTAGGAATAGCTTCTACCCACTTTGAAACATATTCGACTGCTAACAAAATATATTCATATTGGCAAGATGGAGGAAAATGTCTCATATAGTCAATGCCCCAACAATCAAATGTTTTAATTGTAATTATAGGGGTCATTGGCATTTGATTTCTTTTTGTAATACTGCCCAACATTTGGCAGCAGTTATAAGCCTTACAATATAAATATGAATCTTTAAATAGAGTTGACCAATATAAACCACTTTATAAAAATTTTATGGCAGTTACTCGAGATGAAAAATGTCCTCCACAAAAGGACGAATAACACATGAAAAGTACATTTTCGATTTATTCATTAGGAACACATTTCCTAATTACCTTATCAGCACAATATTTAAACAGATATGGGTCATCAAAGTAGAAATGCCTAGCAATAGCTAGAAATCTCTTTTTATCTGATGATGACTAATTGCTTGGTATTTTTTCAGTTACTAAATAATTAACAAGATCAGCGTACCATGGCAAGGAAGTCTCAAAAAATAACTGTTCATCAGGAAAAGAGCCTTGAATAGGTGGGGGTTCACTAGTATTATCCTCAAAAGTGAGGCGAGATAAGTGATCATGTAATGACCCGTAATTTAATAAGGGGTATTTTAGTAATTTATACATAAATTTGGACCCAATTATTTTTGGTATATTATTTTTTTCCCAACTTGAAAAAAAAAAAAAAAAAAAAAAATTAATGTTGCATTATTGCTTGCATAGGTATGAATGTACCCACATATTTAAAACATTGTGCATTTGGACCATACCCGTGGGACCCATATGTTTTGGTTGCCCAAATTTTAACCACACAAAATACACACACATTCTCTCTCCTCCCTCTAAAGTGGCCGGCCACTTTGAAGAGGGGGAGACCCACGTTATTTTTTTTTCTCTTCTTTCTTTTCTCTCTTCTTCTTCTTCTCTTCTTCTTCCTCTCACTCCCTTCCTCAATGATCCACCATGGAAGCTCAACACAAGCTTTGAACCTCAAATTTCTTCAAAAGTCAAGGTGCTAGGAGCTATAGGACCAAACATTGGAAGATTTGGAAGCATTAACTCAAGATTCTAGGAGCTCTTTCTCTCACTCTTCTCAAGCCCTAACTTTGAATTGGGTGTTCTTTGGATTTCTCCAAGAACAAGGTAGATTTTCTATGTATTGATACACTTTAATTCCTATTTCTAAGTATGATGATGCATGTGTGTTGATTGTTGGGTAAATTTCTAGGGCTATGTAGTATATCATTAACTTAGGTCCTAGATCCTATGAAACTACATGTTCATGTGTCCATGGGTGCATTTTATTTCCTCCTTCAAAGTATGAATTGCAAAACTTGTTGGTGAAACCCTTGGATTTGATGAATTGCCCTAACCTAGTTCTCTTTAAATTTCTTGACTTAGAATGGAACTATGTGATTTACATGCTTAAGTTAATATCTATGTGCCTACTTGTCTACTTGCTAGTTGAAATCCATGTTAGAAGTTAAGTTGGAGATGTTAGCTTTGGTTATTGGAATTGCATGTGTAGAGGTCATGAGTTACTATACAAATTTTACCATTTGTGATTCAAGGTGTGCAAAATGTGCTTAATTCTAGCTTAGTACTATTTATGGAGCATAATGGGTTAATATTACATTTGAGCTCATAACATGAATTTTATTATTGTTCCTTTGATTTCTCAACAATAATGCATAAGACATTATACATTGATTAGTGGACATGACATTGCATAAGCATTGACATTGGTTGAGTGAATCAAAGGGATTCATAGCATTTGTGCCATATCGGCAAAGACATTGCATACACATGATATGCGTTGAAAAGATCCCTCATAAGGAAGGGCATAAAATGAGATGATATGGAAATCCGGATGCGGGTTGTGATGTGAGACAGGGTGGACGTACCTAAGAACGTGCCAAACGCTAACTTATAGCCGACTAGCTATCGGAAGGTTAGTATGCTAAGTTTCCAGTGGGGGATTGCTCGCAGTCCGGTAACGAGGGGAGTGAACGATTACATGCATGGCTAAGAAGCCTTACATTTGCATTGCCTCGGTGGCAACCTCATTGCATCGCATTTCATCCTTAGTCATAGAAATTACTTTGTGTCTTTACATACATTATCTACTTAGCCGTCGCGCTAAGGGACTACGATCACAAATCTTTTTGCAGGAAATATTGACAAGGGGAAAGACCCCAAGTCCGAGTAAAGGGTGGGATTAAAGGTATCCTCTTTTTGAAGCCTCTTGTTGGAGGACTTTGTTTTGAGAGCTAGCTCGTGGATGGAAAGGGGGACATGTAATTTATGTGATCTAGTATCATGGAATAGGATTAGATCAATAAAATTGCATGTACTAATTCATATGAACATTGAATATGAAATCTGTAATAGCTAGGCTCACTTTCTTTTGGGACCGACACACGTTGGCCGCGTCGTTGTGTTGTGTACATATTTAAAACTTCATGTATGTTGCAAAGAACCTCTCTTTTGTCTTAATATCTCTTGACTTGGATGTATCCTAACTCTTTTAAAGACTTGAAGCTCTTTGATGTTTATATAGAATCTCTTTCAATGCCTTAAGTATGCGTGTTGATTTGGATCCTTGCCGGATTTGTCCATTTTGCCTTTAAAAGAAATGTTTTAAAATCTCTCTCCCCCAATCTCTCCCCCCCCCATTTTCCCTCTCTTTAATCTCGTTCCATTTCCCAAACTTTCTTTTCTTTTATTCATGTTGGAATGGTATTTCTTTTTAAAATGTTTCCGAATGTGAAAATACGCGTGCGTGTGTGCTTAGAATACCTTCCCTCTGTCTCTCTCCCTATCTCTCCCAATATCTCTCTCCCAATCTCTCCCTCTCCCCTTCTTTCTCTCTATTACCTCTATTACCTCTCGTTTTCATTATGTTTCGAACGTATAAAGTCCCGGTTGGTTTACACACATGTTATACACCTTTTCAGACTTGTGTATGTATGTTTGAGATGTCAAATCCGAGGATTTAACGGGAATGGGCACGCATGCGAAATGCTGCCAAAATGCTGTCAAAACTGCTGTCAAAAAAATACTGCTATGGTTTTTCTTATTTTCTGTCCAAACGGTGAGGAACTGAGAAAATGTCAGTCGGGAAAAGTTGTCTAAAATTACGTTTTACATGGGACAACGCGGACGGAATATCAGATTTCAAAATATATGAGTGTCGAAAATCTTTTTAAAGTTTCAGCAACATAGAAAATTAATCCTGGGACTGATTGTAGCAGTGAGCTTTTTCTGCCCAAATGGTGCGGAACTGAGAAAATATCAGTCGGGAAAAGTTGTCCGGAATTACGTTTTACATGGGACAGCGCGGACGGAATATGAAATTTCTAATGGCATGATTATTTACAAACTGTTAAAAGTTCAGCTAACACATGATCTTTTATCATTCTTTTCTTTTGTATCTTTCTTTCTTTCCTTGCACTTCGACAGTCGGGGCGTTACAGATTGGTATCAGAGCTTAACCGGGTTCGAATACCTTGGTGCTCTGGGAGTTCATTTGGGTCTTTATATGACTTTTGCTTCGTGTTTTGAGGTGTTAATTTCATTACTTAAATTCAAGGCATGTGTTGTAGTTGACTTGCTTAGATGATTGCATGCCGACATGATTATGTGCATAAATGCGAATGTGAAGTATATTAACATATATCGGAATGTTTTAAAGAGAGTATGTTCACTTGATTTATGTTACATGCCTTGAAGATTAGATGTTCGCATGACCATGTGCCTTTGTGCTTACGTCTTTGTGCTTTCTTGTGTATTTTTTTTTAGTGATGCCACCTCGAGTGAGAGGTCGTGCTAGGGGCCGTCCAGCAGGCCGTGCTAGGGGCCGTGCTCGAGGTCGTGTTGGCGCTGGTGGCCGTGGGGTAGAGGCTTCTTCTTCTTCCTCCGCCCCCGGCGATGCTTTTGGTGGAATTCCTGGGGGAGCTCAATTCTTTCGTGAGATGGCTGAAGCCATGCGGGAGTTCACTCAAGCTGCCCGAGCGGCCCGAAATGAAATTCCGCAACCTCCTCCCGTCGCCTTAGTGGTTCAAGAGCCTCCTCCTGTTGCGGAGCCTATTGTTCCTTTGGCACCGGCGGAGCCTAGAGTTCTATCAGTGATGAGGGAGTTTGAGAAGCGTAATCCTCCCATTTTCTCGGGTGATCCTGACCCAGTCGGGGCTGAGCTTTGGCTGAAAAGGATTGTCCGCATCTTTGATCATATCGGGCTCGTAGAGGATCATCTCCGCATTGATGCCGCTACTTTTCAATTCTCTGGTAGAGCTCAGATTTGGTGGGACCTTGTTTTGACGACTAATGCTCTTGAGGGTATGACTTGGGCACTTTTGAAAGCCTATTTCTTGGGAAGTATTTTCCGGACAATGCATGCAATGCTAAGAGGGTGGAATTCTTATCTCTTCAGCAAGGAGATATGTCTGTTGCCGATTTTGAGGCTCTCTTTGGGGACTTAGCGCGATTTGCACCTGATATCACATCCAATGATGCTACCAAGGCAAGAACATTTGAGCGCGCACTTCGACCGGGTCTTCGTGGAAAGGTTATGGGTTTCGAACTCCCGACCTATAACCAAGTGGTACAGAAAGCAATGATCTTTGAAGAGGAGTATAATAGTTCCAAGAAGATTAGAGACGCTCGTCCTTCAACCAAAAGATCTCATACTGAATCATCTAGTGGTCCTCAGAACAAGAAGCCAAGGTATGAGGCTCCTCGACAGCAACAACAGTCCTCTTATACTACACATCATTCGAATCCAGCACCCACTGCTTCTCGACCTCAGGCTCAGCGTTCACAGGCTCGTAGTTCTCGACATTCTACATCAGCCCGTGGTGGGCATCACCTAGGGCCAAGGGTATGTTTCGGTTGTGGTGATCCCAATCATTTTCTCAAGAACTGCCCTTTCAAGCAATCTGTGCAATCTGCACCTTCTATTATGGGACATCACCAGCAGAGTGTTAGGCCTTCGCTTCTACCATCACCGCATGTACCACCTACTGCTCAGAGTTCTAGACCCAGTGTTTCCAGGGGTCAACAGTACCCGTTGCTAGGATCTTTCAGAGGTGGGCAACAAGCTCTAGCCACCCCACCGCAGGTGTACAATCTTGGTACTGCTACATCTTCCGACACCCCTGAACCGTCTGTCATCCGAGGTACATTACTAGAGTTCAATTCTAGGGCATCGGTTCTCTTTGATACTGGGGCATCTCATTCATTCATATCGTCTGCATTTGCATCGGCGTTAGGGTTGGAGGTAGGCCATTTAGGTTCTACGCTCACCGTAGACACTCCCGTTGGAGGATTGGTTCCATTAGACCTTGTATGTCGAAATTGTGAGCTTATCATATCGGACCAAAATCTTAAAGTTGACTTCATTATAATTGATATGTCTAGTTTTGATGTGATACTTGGTATGGATTGGCTTAGCGCCTATCGCGCTTTCATTGACTGCTTTCGTAGGAGAGTCACCTTCCTTGCTCCGTCAGGAGAGACTTGTGTGTTTTTGGGGGATCATCCTAGCTTCCCGACTTCGCCCTTACATCTTTTGCATGGGAGGGGAGGACATAATGATTATTTGGCTAGTTTGTTGGTTGATGAGCATAGGGTGACTCATGGAGAGTTTCCTCCAGTTGTTTGTGAGTTTATTGATGTATTCCCTGAGGATTTGCCTGGCTTACCACCCATTCGCGAGATCGAATTCACAATAGACCTTGTTCCGGGTACATCTCCTATTTCTATTCCGCCGTATCGAATGGCTCCTGCTGAGTTGAAAGAGTTGAAGTCTCAACTAGAAGATCTTCAGGACAAGGGATTTATTCGCCCTAGTGCTTCGCCCTGGGGAGCACCGGTTCTCTTTGCCAAAAAGAAGGATGGATCTTTGCGATTGTGTATAGACTACCGCAAGTTGAATCGAGCTACAATAAAGAATAAGTACCCACTTCCAAGGATCGATGACTTATTTGATCAACTTCGAGGATCAACGTGTTTTTCGAAGATCGACCTGAGATCGGGCTACCATCAATTAAGAATACAAGAGCAAGATATTCCCAAGACAGCCTTCCGTTCACGTTATGGTCACTTTGAGTTTCTTGTGATGCCCTTTGGTTTGACGAATGCTCCTGCCGCATTCATGGACTTGATGAATCGTATATTTCACTCTTATCTTGACAAGTTTGTTATTGTTTTCATCGACGACATTCTCATATATTCACCTTCTAGAGAGAAACACGAGGAGCATCTTCGTATCATTTTACATACATTGAGAGAGCACCGCTTGTACGCCAAGTTTTCTAAGTGTGAATTTTGGTTATCTGAAGTAAAGTTTCTTGGGCACGTCGTGTCTAGTGATGGAGTTTCTGTGGATCCATCAAAGATTGAAGCTGTGATGGATTGGCAACCACCGAAGAATGTCTTTGAAGTTCGAAGTTTCTTGAGGCTAGTGGGTTATTACCGACGCTTTGTGAAGGATTTTTCGCGCATAGCCATGCCTATGACCAAGCTTACACGTAAAGGGATGGAATTTGTATGGACCGAATCTTGCGAACAAGCTTTCCAACAATTGAAGACTCAGTTGACCTCGACGCCTATTCTAGTAATACCCGAGCGAGGATTGGGATATGCCGTGTATTGTGATGCTTTGAAAGAGGGTCTTGGATGTGTTTTGATGCAAGGAGGCAAGGTTGTTGCCTATGGTTCTCGACAGTTGAAACCTCACGAGTCAAATTATCCTACGCACGATTTGGAACTTGCAGCTGTGGTCTTCGCGTTGAAGAGTTGGAGACATTATCTTTATGGTGAGCGATTTGAAGTTTTCTCTGATCACAAGAGCCTTAAGTATATCTTCACACAACGTGACTTGAATTTGAGGCAACGACGATGGATGGAATACTTGGAAGATTATGATTTTGATCTACAATATCATCCCGGAAAGGCCAATGTCGTGGCTGACGCTCTTAGCCGGAAACCTCGTTCCACTTTAGCTTCTATAGCCATCCAAGAGTGGAAGATGCTACAACAACTTAGAGACTTCGATGTTCATCTTGCAGAGGCCGATGGACGTGCTACATTATTCGCTTTGGTTGCTCAACCGACGCTTTTGAGTCGAGTTTTGGAGGCCCAACAGTCCGACGATGAGACCGAGTCACTTCGATCACGTATTTCTAGTGGTGAAGCGATTGATGGGTGGACTTTTAGTCCTGAGCACGGTGTAAGATTCAAAGGTAGACCTTGTGTTCCTACGGCTTGTCGTGAAGAGGTCTTGAAGGAATTTCATCATTCTCGCCTAGCAGGGCATCCAGGTGGCACGAAGATGTATCAAGACTTACGTCGTCAGTTTTGGTGGAAAGGGATGAAACGATCCGTTGCAGAATTTATATCCAGTTGTCTGACGTGTCAGCAAGTAAAGGCCGAACATCAGCGACCTCCAGGTTTACTTCAGCCTCTTCCCATTCCGGAGTAGAAATGGGAGCATATCGCTATGGATTTCGTTACTGCACTCCCGAGGACTTTTCGTCAGCACGATGCTATTTGGGTGATCGTTGACCGCTTAACCAAATCTGCACATTTCTTGCCCATCAAAGTGACAGACTCTATTGATGTTCTCAACAAGTTATACGTTCGTGAGATCGTGAGGCTTCATGGTGTTCCCGTCTTTATTATTTCTGACCGCGACTCTAGGTTCGTTTCTCAGTTCTGGCAGAGCCTTCAGAAGGCTTTAGGGACCCAGCTTTTGTTGAGCACAACATTTCATCCACAGACGGATGGACAGTCTGAGCGTACTATCAATCTAGTATTCAAATGGCGCCGTTTGAGGCCTTGTATGGCCGACCCTGTAGATCTCCTTTGTGTTGGACTGAGGTTGGCGAGTCATCCATCTTGGGTCCTGATTTGATTCGTGAGACGTCCGAGAAGATTGACATTATTCGGAAAAGATTGATTACCGCGCAGAGCCGTCAGAAGTCATATGCCGATCGTCGTCGTCAGCCACTACCTCTCCGTCCCGGTGATCATGTGTTTCTTAAGGTTTCACCTAGACGTGGAGTACTTCGTTTCGGGAAGAAGGGAAAACTATCACCAAGGTTCATTGGGCCATTTGAAATTCTTGATAAGATTGGTGAAGTTGCCTACCGATTAGCCCTTCCACCTCAGCTTTCAAAGGTTCATAACGTTTTTCACGTTTCAATGTTGCGGAAGTATCAAGAGAATTCTTCGCATATTTTGGATTGGAAAGAGATCGAGGTAGATCAAGACGTTTCCTACGAGGAACAACCCCTTCGCATACTTGAGAGGAAGGACCGCATTCTTAGAGGTCGGACGATTCCTTTGGTTCGAGTTCAGTGGGACCATCACAACGTTGAAGAATCGACTTGGGAGACAGAGTCAGAGATGAGGTCTCGTTATCCCCATCTCTTCGCCGATTGAGGTAAGTTAAATCTAAACACGGCATACGCATTGTGATTTACTGCTAAATTGAGTTGATGATCTATTGATGGTTTGTGGTTATTGTCTTGTTTGTGTTTTGAATTCCGGGACGGAATTCTTTTAAGGGGGGTAGATTGTAATGACCCGTAATTTAATAAGGGGTATTTTAGTAATTTATACATAAATTTGGACCCAATTATTTTTGGTATATTATTTTTTTCCCAACTTGAAAAAAAAAAAAAAAAAAAAAATTAATGTTGCATTATTGCTTGCATAGGTATGAATGTACCCACATATTTAAAACATTGTGCATTTGGACCATACCCGTGGGACCCATATGTTTTGGTTGCCCAAATTTTAACTACACAAAATACACACACATTCTCTCTCCTCCCTCTAAAGTGGCCGGCCACTTTGAAGAGGGGGAGACCCACGTAATTTTTTTTTTCTCTTCTTTCTTTTCTCTCTTCTTCTTCTTCTCTTCTTCTTCCTCTCACTCCCTTCCTCAATGATCCACCATGGAAGCTCAACACAAGCTTTGAACCTCAAATTTCTTCAAGAGTCAAGGTGCTAGGAGCTATAGGACCAAACATTGGAAGATTTGGAAGCATTAACTCAAGATTCTAGGAGCTCTTTCTCTCACTCTTCTCAAGCCCTAACTTTGAATTGGGTGTTCTTTGGATTTCTCCAAGAACAAGGTAGATTTTCTATGTATTGATACACTTTAATTCCTATTTCTAAGTATGATGATGCATGTGTGTTGATTGTTGGGTAAATTTCTAGGGCTATGTAGTATATCATTAACTTAGGTCCTAGATCCTATGAAACTACATGTTCATGTGTCCATGGGTGCATTTTATTTCCTCCTTCAAAGTATGAATTGCAAAACTTGTTGGTGAAACCCTTGGATTTGATGAATTGCCCTAACCTAGTTCTCTTTAAATTTCTTGACTTAGAATGGAACTATGTGATTTACATGCTTAAGTTAATATCTATGTGCCTACTTGTCTACTTGCTAGTTGAAATCCATGTTAGAAGTTAAGTTGGAGATGTTAGCTTTGGTTATTGGAATTGCATGTGTAGAGGTCATGAGTTACTATACAAATTTTACCATTTGTGATTCAAGGTGTGCAAAATGTGCTTAATTCTAGCTTAGTACTATTTATGGAGCATAATGGGTTAATATTACATTTGAGCTCATAACATGAATTTTATTATTGTTCCTTTGATTTCTCAACAATAATGCATAAGACATTATACATTGATTAGTGGACATGACATTGCATAAGCATTGACATTGGTTGAGTGAATCAAAGGGATTCATAGCATTTGTGCCATATCGGCAAAGACATTGCATACACATGATATGCGTTGAAAAGATCCCTCATAAGGAAGGGCATAAAATGAGATGATATGGAAATCCGGATGCGGGTTGTGATGTGAGACAGGGTGGACGTACCTAAGAACGTGCCAAACGCTAACTTATAGCCGACTAGCTATCGGAAGGTTAGTATGCTAAGTTCCCAGTGGGGGATTGCTCGCAGTCCGGTAACGTGGGGAGTGAACGATTACATGCATGGCTAAGAAGCCTTACATTTGCATTGCCTCGGTGGCAACCTCATTGCATCGCATTTCATCCTTAGTCATAGAAATTACTTTGTGTCTTTACATACATTATCTACTTAGCCGTCGCGCTAAGGGACTACGATCACAAATCTTTTTGCAGGAAATATTGACAAGGGGAAAGACCCCAAGTCCGAGTAAAGGGTGGGATTAAAGGTATCCTCTTTTTGAAGCCTCTTGTTGGAGGACTTTGTTTTGAGAGCTAGCTCGTGGATGGAAAGGGGGACATGTAATTTATGTGATCTAGTATCATGGAATAGGATTAGATCAATAAAATTGCATGTACTAATTCATATGAACATTGAATATGAAATCTGTAATAGCTAGGCTCACTTTCTTTTGGGACCGGCACACGTTGGCCGCGTCGTTGTGTTGTGTACATATTTAAAACTTCATGTATGTTGCAAAGAACCTCTCTTTTGTCTTAATATCTCTTGACTTGGATGTATCCTAACTCTTTTAAAGACTTGAAGCTCTTTGATGTTTATATAGAATCTCTTTCAATGCCTTAAGTATGCGTGTTGATTTGGATCCTTGCCGGATTTGTCCATTTTGCCTTTAAAGGAAATGTTTTAAAATCTCTCTCCCCCAATCTCTCCCCCCCATTTTCCCTCTCTTTAATCTCGTTCCATTTCCCAAACTTTCTTTTCTTTTATTCATGTTGGAATGGTATTTCTTTTTAAAATGTTTCCGAATGTGAAAATACGCGTGCGTGTGTGCTTAGAATACCTTCCCTCTGTCTCTCTCCCTATCTCTCCCAATATCTCTCTCCCAATCTCTCCCTCTCCCCTTCTTTCTCTCTATTACCTCTATTACCTCTCGTTTTCATTATGTTTCGAACGTATAAAGTCCCGGTTGGTTTACACACATGTTATACACCTTTTCAGACTTGTGTATGTATGTTTTAGATGCCAAATCCGAGGATTTAACGGGAATGGGCACGCATGCGAAATGCTGCCAAAATGCTGTCAAAACTGCTGTCAAAAAAATACTGCTACGGTTTTTCTTATTTTCTGTCCAAACGGTGAGGAACTGAGAAAATGTCAGTCGGGAAAAGTTGTCTAGAATTACGTTATACATGGGACAACGCGGACGGAATATCAGATTTCAAAATATATGAGTGTCGAAAATCTTTTTAAAGTTTCAGCAACATAGAAAATTAATCCTGGGACTGATTGTAGCAGTGAGCTTTTTCTGCCCAAATGGTGCGGAACTGAGAAAATATCAGTCGGGAAAAGTTGTCCGGAATTACGTTTTACATGGGACAACGCGGACGGAATATGAAATTTCTAATGGCATGATTATTTACAAACTGTTAAAAGTTCAGCTAACACATGATCTTTTATCATTCTTTTCTTTTGTATCTTTCTTTCTTTCCTTGCACTTCGACAGTCGGGGCGTTACAGATCAGCTACCACATTTTCTACTCCTTTTTTGTCTTTAATTATTAAATTAAATTCATGTAGTAGTAGTATCCACCTAATAAGCCTAGGTTTAGTGTCTTTCTTTGAAAGTAGGTATTTTAGAGCTGAATGATCAGTAAAACAGACAATAGGGGAACCAATCAAGTATTGCCTAAATTTATTAAGGGCGAATACAACGGCTAGCAATTCCTTTTCAGTAGTTGAGTAGTTCATTTGAGCAGTATCTAGAGTTCTACTGACGTAGTATATAACTGATGCATTTTTATCCTTTCTCTGCCCTAAGACAGCTACAATGGCAAAGTCACTAGCATCACACATTAATTCAAATGGTAAGCTCCAACCAGGAGATTGCATAATAGGTGCAGTAGTGAGATGCTCTTTTAATTGCTCAAAGGAGTTTTGACGTTCTTTAGTCCATTCAAAAGGTGTGTCTTTGGCCAATAATTGACATAAAGGCCTAGAAATAGTACAGAAATATTTTATGAATCGGTGATAAAAACCTGCATGTCCTATGAATGAACGGATGTCTTTTACAGTTTTGGGAATAGGTAAATTAGCTATAAGATCTATTTTGGCTTTGTCTACCTGTATCCCATTTTCAGAAATAATGTAACCTAAGACAAGACCTTTAGTGATCATAAAATGACATTTTTCCCAATTTAAAACTAAACTTTTTTCTTCACATCTCTGGAGAACTTTCTGAAGATTGCTAAGGCAATCATCATAAGATTTGCCAAAAATTAAAAAATCATCCATAAAAACTTCTAAATTCTTTTCTACCATATCACTGAAAATACTTAGCATACACCTTTGGAAAGTCGCAGGTGCGTTGCAAAGACCAAAGGGCATTCGATGATAGGTGAAAGTTCCAAATGGACATGTAAAAGTAGTTTTTTCATCTTCTGGGGCGATCTCTATTTGATTGTAACCACTATAACCATCTAGAAAACAGTAATACTTATTGCCCGCTATTCTTTCTAACATTTGATCCATAAAAGGTAAAGGAAAGTGATCCTTACGAGTTACAGCATTGAGTTTTCTGTAGTCTATGCGTATACGCCATCCAGTAGTGACACGAGTGGGAATTATTTCTCCCTTTGAATTCGGAACAACTGTAATTCCTGCTTTCTTTGGCACTACTTGTGCTGGACTTACCCATTTACTATCGAAAATTGAATATATAATGCCCATGTGGAGTAGCTTGAGAACTTCCTTCTTAACTACTTCCTGCATAATAGGATTAAGTCTTCTTTGCATTTCTCTTGAGATTTTAGCGTTATCTTCAAGATATATATTGTGAGTGCATATGGAAGGGTTTTTTCCTTTTAAATCTGCTATACTCCAACCAATGGCACTTTAATACTTCTGAAGCATACTAATGAGTTTATTTTCTTGATTGGAGTCTAGAAGAGATGATATTATTACGGGATAAGTATTATTACTACCAAGAAAAGCATATTTAAACTCTTTAGGGAGTTCTTTTAATTCCAACTGTGGAGTTTGTAAATTAGATGGAAGTGTTAATGTAGTCTTTGGTGGTAAGGGTTCAAAATGTATGGTCCACATTGCTTATTGAATTATTTCTTCTATTGAATCTTCATTAAAACATACTTGACTCATAAGATGTTTTTGCAAATTATTATTGTTTAGCTTTTGAATAGAGTTATTACTAACAGATCGATTCTATTGGTTCATTATAACAAGTCAAGTTAAAATATTCTCGTGATAGAGATTCAATAGCATGAACTTCTTCAATATTCTCATCTTCTTCTTGATGTTGTGGATTAGAAAAAACTTTAATATTTAAAGTCATATTTCCAAATACTACAGTCATCATACCACTGCAGATTCGAATAGTGGCATCAATGGTAGCCAAGAAGGGCCTTCCAAAAATGACTGGTATTTGCACATTAGCATCTAATACTGGTTCTGTATCAAGGATGACAAAATCTACTGAAAAAATAAATTTGTCAACTTTGACAAGAACATCTTCTAAAATTCCTCGCGGGTATTTTGTAGATCTATCAGCAAGTTGTAATGCCATGAGAGTAGGCTTTAGCTCACCTAATCTAAGCTATTGATAAACAGAATAAGGAAGCAAGTTTACACTAGCTCCTAAGTCAAGGAGTGCGTGATTAATTTTGTGATTTCCAATGATACAAGATATTGTTGGTGTACCTGGATCTTTAAATTTTGTTGGTAAATTATGTTATACGATAGAATTAATTTCTTCAACGAAGTTAGCAGAATACGTATCATTTCTTATATTTTGCTTACGTTTGACAGTACATAAATCTTTTACAAATTTTGCATAAGCAGGTACTTGATTAATCGCATCTAAGAGAGGAATATTAATATGCACTTGTTTAAATAATTATAAATCTTCCTGATTCTTAGTATCTTGGTGTTTTCTTAAACGTTGGGGGATAAGGAATTTGAGGAGAATATTCATGAGTTTCCTCTGTTTCTTTTTCCACTGGTAAATTAGATGTTTCATTTTCTTGAGAAATTTGTTGTTTTTCAAAGGTTTCAATTTCAACTTCATTAGCAATTTTATTTTCATCTATTTCTTCCTCAATTTCTAGCATATTATTATCCTTATTTGCATGCTCAATTTCTTCTAAAGAAGGTAAAATTTCTTGTCCAACATCCTTACCACTTCTTAGTACAGTTATAGCTTTTACTTGTTCATGTTGACTATTACCAGAAGTTGAGGGATCACCTTATGGTTGTCCCCTTGGATTAGATTGTGGTTGGCAGGAAAAATGCCTTTTCCTTTAGAATCGTGTTGATTATTAATCCTTTCCACAGATGTTTATAGTTTTCCCATGATTTGTATTAATTGTTGCATCATAGACTGTAAAGGTTCCTCTTGTACTTTCTTGTGCGGAGGCACATAAACATTAGAATTTTGCTGTGTATTAGGATATGTATTTTGTGTTTGTTGAAATTGAGGTGGAGGAGGCAAATACGACTTATTATTTTGAGGAGGGAACTGTTGAGTTTGAAATTGTAAAATATCTTCTTTGGTATACATATGATTTGGAGGATTCCTCCAGTTAGACTGCTATGAATTACCATAGGAGTTTTGAGGACCCCTATAATTATTCACAACATTTATCTCTGCTGGAGCAATTTCTTGAAAATTTGAACTATTAGAACATGCATTCGTAGGATGTCCTAACATATGACAGTTGTCACAAAGATCTCTTTTCTTCTTAGGTGGATTATTTTTTTCTACTGTTATAGTTTCCACTTTACGTGCTAATTCTTCATATTTCAGTGTTAATTCATCTTCTGATTGTAATTGGTATAAACTTTTAGCTTTTTCTGTCCTACCAATTTCTTCTGTTTCCCACTGGGAAGCATTTTCTTCAAGCCAATCAAAGTATGATTCAGCCTCGTCAGCAGTTTTACTAAAAAATTCTCCTTGACACATTGTTTCAACTAATTTCTTTGATTTTGGTTCAAATCCTTCATAAAAGAAATTTATTAAACGTCATTTTTCAAATCCATGATGTGGACAAGCTAGCCGGAGATCTTTAAAACGTTCCCAAACTTCAGGGAATGGTTCTTTTTCTTTTTGAGTAAAAAGTTTAATTTGATGCATCATACTATTAGTTAAATTTTTAGGATAAATTTTTTTTAGAAAGACTTCATTCGTATCATGCCATGAAGTTATAGATCCAGGACGGAGAGATAAAAGCCAAGCTTTAGCTTTATCTTTTAAAGAAAAAGGAAAAAAACTTAAGACAAATTATTTCAATAGGACAACTTTGATCAGAGAACGTACTACAAACTTCTTCAAATTCACGAATATGTAAATAAGCACGTTCTGACCCCATTCTATGGAAAGTTGGTAAGAGTGGAATCATGCCTTGTCTAAAGTGAAAATTTCCTGTATGTCTAGGTGGAGTGATGCAAGAAGGAGTGATGTTTCTTTCTGGGGTAAATAAATCACGTAAAGAACGTTATTCACGTTCTGGTAAAACAAAGTGTGGTATATTTTCCTCATGTTCACTATGAGCATCATCAGCTATTCCTTCTATGCCTTCAATTTCAACCATGATTCTTGGAAATTGTTTACTAGATGAATCACTAGAAATATTAGAATTATGTGGTATTTGATATAAAGCTTTAGTAGTATCTAAGTACATATGAAGCAAAATAAAAACTAAGTTTTAAAAATATTGTTATTATTATTATTATAACTAAGTAAAAAAAACTCTTTTTTTATTTTATATATTGTATATTTTTTTAATATTATTTTTAGAAGATAGGTTTATATAGGTATATATATGCTCTTTTTTTTAGAAGGTGCACAAGTACATACCTATAAATATGTATTTATATATTTAACAAGGAAAAATTATATATAATTTTTTTATTATTATTTTTAAAAGAGACTAGATTATTTATAAGGTATAATAGATATAGATATAGTAGGAGAAATAGTCTTAAACCTAACTTGATTTATTTATATTTTTATTAACCGTTCCCCGACAACGGCGCCAAATACTTGACGACATCGTATTGACGCGTTTTTTTATCAGCACCCAAGTGTAGGTGATCGTACAAGTAATAAAGTTCTGGAAGTCCAGGTTAAACCCACAGGGAACGGGAAACAAAGATAAGCAGTAACTATTTTGTCACTAAAAAGAAAATAAAAGATGATGGATTTTTGTGGGGTTTTACTAAACTACAAGTTTTTATATTTTTGCAATAAAACTAATTAAAAGCTATTTTTTTTCTAAGTAGTTTACGGTAAAGATTTCAACAGTGCAAAATAAATTAACTAAGATACTAGTAAAGAAAGGAAGAAAAATAAATAAAAGCTAAATTTACATCAAATGACTTTATGAAAATTATTATAGCGAAAGATGGAAATAATACAAATATTTAAGCAAAGTTATTAAAAACAAGAAATATTAATTAACTTGAGAGAAATGATTTAAAAGAACTGGGAATATGCAAACCAACACTAGATTCCATAACTTTTGTGCATTTGAAAATGATTTGGCATTTAAGACAGCAGAGTCATTCTTTATTTGAAAATAAACTTTCAATAGTCAGGATCATATCAAGTGTGTCAGGTTTAATATGAAATGATGTCATTTGGTTTAAAGAAAAATAAAAAGGCAATTAGGCAGTAGTCAGGTTCGAACTGTGAGCCGCCGGGAACGTGGGTTATTCCGCGCTCAGTCCCCACCACTCTGCCACTACACTATTGCTTGTCCATTAATGGGTAGAAATATATATATATATATATATACACACATATTTGAAAGATAAACTTTGTCATATGAATTGTTTGTGTATGCTAGGTATTTTTTATGACAAAATGCATAGTTTGACAATCCACATAATTATATTCTTATTTCAAATATGTAATCTTTTGATGTCCAATAAAGACATAGTATGTAAACTTGTTAAATGGTCATAGACTATAGATACATAGTTATTTTTGGCCATAAATGGAAAAACAACCCAGCTAGATAAATTTGCCGATTAAAGATTAGTGCACAGAAGCTGTGGTTTCTAAGTTTTTATTGCATATCCCCAATTAAAATTTTAGCCTACCATTTTGGAATTGAAATTGTCTTCAAAATAAAATTAAAAGATAAATTAAATAGATGCACACAATCATCGTCCAATTAAAGTTAAAGTTGTAAAACCAAGGTAAAGGTGAAAATTAAATAATATATTGTTTCTTTACATAACATGAGTTGGGGTTGAATTTATGGAATCTACAAAATAACAAAGTTTAGTACAACTAGGCTAATAAAATATACATAAATGGAAATACTGAATTAATAACAAAATACTAAACCTTTGACTTTGGATTCTTGTGGGGTCACAGTGGTTGAACTCCAAGAACACAAATAAGGCCAAACCAAATCCTAATCTAATTTGGGAGTGAGATATGGGTATGGTGTGCGTTGTACTTTAGTAGGTGATTATAACAACTATGTGGCTAAGAAATCTGGCATTTACTTGCAAAATCTGTCTTCTAATGAATGAAAATATTACTATAAAAACTAGAAATTTGGGGTTTCCAACTATTTTAGGGGACAAGTACAAGTACTACTAGACTAAAAATATTAAATCTAAACTTTAATAGGAATATTTTTACTATTACAAATTGACAAAGGAAATACGAGGAAACAAATATTTTAATTTAAAAAATACAGTACACAAAGTTTTGCTACATATTTTTGGAACATGAAATCATCAATTACATAAAAGTAAATTTTACTACTACTAGAACTAGAAAAGGCAAAGAAAAACTAAAGTTTCCTATTTTTAGGGACAATATGAAGTGCTCACATGATAACCTCCCTAAACTGTTCTCTCCCTAACAGTGTGTGTGAAGTTGTTGCAGCTTGTTGGTTTAGACTGTTGGTATCTTTGAGAATTGTTGTGATGCCTCGTTTTATAGACAATTTTTGAGAGAAAAATCATCATTACATTCGTCAGGTTTGGCCCGAGATTTGCCATTTCTTTCTTCACAGTCTCAATTTCTTCTGTTCTCTAACATTGATCCTGTAAAAATAAGTAAAAAAAAAAAGGAACAGAGAGAAAGAGAGGGAAAGAGAGTTAGGCTAATAAAAACAAAAAAAAACATCACTTTCAGTTTGAATTCTCGCTCTTTGATTGTTGATTCATTTATTTTTATTTATTTATTTATTTATTTTTATCTTTTGGATTGTTTCTCCGTTTTTCACTATTCATGTTTGACTAACAAGATATACTATTGAGTGGTTTATACTTCTTTCTTTCCCTTTATTTCACTTCATTTTTTACCTAAACATATAAAATATGTAAAAAAAACACATAATTACACGCATTTGAGTGACATCATCATTAAATTATATTAATTCAAATATGCAAGTAAAACTAGGGATTTGGGAGATTAAATGAGCACTATATCTATTATATTAGTACATGAATGTGCAATATTCAGTGTTTGTCAAGAGGCTATGGCTATAGTTGGGGATTTTGCCTAGATGGTCGTCGACATTGCAGATCCCGCATTTGGTGTTGAGGATATGGATGTTGACGATATGATTGTCGAGGACTGGGATATTGGGGTGGTAGTAGGAGTAGTAGTAGTACTAGCCGAGGATGATCCACAGGTAGAGATGGACATTGCACCTGAGGATGAGGGCCCACTAGCAGGATCGGATGCTGACGACTTTCGAGTCAGGATCTAGAGATGTTTAGATTTTCCTGGTATTTATATCAGGACATGTTGTCCACAGGATTTTCGGGGAGCTTGAGAGATAACTATTAGACCACAACTTTTATTGTATAGATAGATGCCACTAGTAGTAATCTTATGTATAGCTGACCTTAGCATTGTATGTTGCTTATGTCCCACGTGGTACATGGTACAATTACTGTGTACTCCATGGTACATCTTTTATATATATGAGTAGTACTTTTAATATTGATTGTATGTTGGAGTGATATATGCTGATGGTAGAACTGTTAGTTCTTATTGCTGTTTATCGCTCTATCATTGATTTCGTTTCTCCGAGAAGACTTTCATTTAATCGATAGGTCTTTTGTAGGTACACTTCACTAGCACACTATGGTAGGACCCTTGAAAAATTATCAAGCACGAATTGGAGCACCTATTCCAGATGGAATGGACCCATTATGAGTTTTTGAAGTTTTTAGGCAAAGGATGCACCTACAACCATGCTACCAATCAACGACCTGTCCAACCCCCTGTTGCACCGTATCAGCCAAGACAAATAGAAGATAAATTATTAGCACATTTTCGTGGGATGTGACCAGAAAAGTTCGATGGGTTAACATAACCGTGGAAAGTCGAGCAATGGATAAGAGAAACGGAGTTGATCTTTGAAGCGTTGGAATGCAACGAACAAGAGAGGTGTCGTCTTGCCACGTTCTAGCCCACCTATGCCGTCGCAGATTAGTGGGAAGTTGAGCAAGCCACTATAGGGATGAACGTTGTATGAGCGATGCCTTGGAAAACGTTCAAGGAAAGATTGCTGGAGAAATACTTTCCGGAAGATGAAAAGGATTAACAGGAAAAAAACTTCATGAGCCTGGTCCAAGGAGGATGGACGGTAGGGAATACACCACGCAGTTTGAACGATTATCAAGGTTTGTTCCCCACATGATTGACACCCCGTTAAAGAAGTGAAGATATTTCACCAGGGACTGAACCCCCATCTTCGTCATATGATGATTGGTCACCTGAACTAGAGTTTTGAAGGACTGGTCAGACTTGTTGTAAGTCTGGAGAAGGATGCTTATCCAGTACAGCAACCACAGACAAATCAACCCCAGTCGTCGAGAAATTTTCAGTAGAGGAATTTCCAAACTCAGCCGCCAAGGAATACCCAAGGGCGGAGACCTCAGGGAAATTTTCAAGCCAATAAGAGGACCTAGGATGGGACCAGGAAGCCCTAGTAGGGATGTCTTCGACCCTAGCAATATCAACAGCGAGGACTGCCACCTCAGGCACTATGTACAACTCCGCCACCAAATGATGGAGGATGTTTTAACTGTGGAAAGCCAGGACATATTGCAAGAAACTAGACCGCCCCCAAAATTTAATCGTAGGCCAGACATCGTCTGTCGCAACTACAATAAGCTGGCACACTTGATCAGGGATTGCCGTGCACCACGAGGAAGACACTATAGGGTCCCAGTTCAAGGAATACAAGGACCCCCAGATCAGACTCAGGTAAATGCCATAATCCCAGGGGAAGTAGGCTTCAACGCTGATGAACAGTAGCATCTGGAAAGTATGCTTGTACTCTTTCATAGTCAAGTTAAAGCTTTATTCGATAATGGTGTTGCACGTTCATTTATCGCTGTTAAGATTGTGCGTTAGTTGGGTATAGAACCCCAAACACTTGAACTGACACTTAATGTTGTGTCACCATTGGGAGTGACTGTTAAGTTGTGTAAAGTGTACAAAAATTGTCCACTAACTCTAGAAGATTAGAACCTTCCGGCAGACTTGGTAGTTCTGTTAATGTTTGAATTTGACATTATCCTTGGGATGGATTGGCTTACCAAGTATGGTGCCAACTTGGATTGCCCTACCTGGACTATTGTGTTTCCAATACCTGGACATCCGACGATTAGATTTCAGTGTTAGCCAATGAACGACATGTTCTTAACAAGTTGTGTAGCTGCAATCGAGAGTACGCATACGGAACCTGTAGTGGACCAGATTTCTACTGTACAAGACTTTCAGGATGTTTTCCAGGATATTAAAGGATTTCTACCCAAGGGAGAGATAGACTTTTGTGTGGAATTAGTACCTGGGACATTACCAATTTCTAAAATCCGTATCGGATGGCGCCAACTGAGATGTTGGAACTGAAGAAGCAAGTTCAGGAGTTTGAAGATCTAGGTTTTGTTCGCCCAAGTACGTCACCATGGGGAGCACCGGTGTTATTCATAAAGAAGAAGGAAGGGATACTCCGACTTTATATAGATTATAGGGAGTTGAACAAGGTAACAATTAAGAATATATATCCACTTCCTCGGATAGACGATCCATTCGACCAGTTATAAGGGTTAAGGATCTTTTCAAAGATTGATTTGCGTTTAGGATATCATCAGTTGTTAGTTCGACCAGAGGATGTATCAAAGACTACGTTCAGGACTAGATACGGGCATTATGAGTTTCTAGTTATTCCTTTTGGATTAACTAATACACCAGCAGTGTTCATAGACTTGATGAATAGAGTATTTAGACCATATCTAGATCAATTCATTATAGTATTCATCAACGACATACTAATATACTGAAAGACAGAGAAAGATCACAAGGAACACTTACAGATTACTTTACAGATGCTCCGAGATAGTAAGTTGTATGCAAAGTTTAGCAAGTGCGAATTTTGGCTACGTCAAATTCTTGGGACATGTTATATTTCAAGATGGTATCTCTGTGGAGTCAACTAAGATTGAGGCAGTCTTAAGCTGGAACAGACCGACCAATGCAACGGAGGTCAGAAGTTTCCTCAACCTAGTAGGATATTATCAGAGATTATCAAAGGATTCTCCAAAATAGCAGGACCTTTGACAAATTTGATGAGAAATGAGATAAAGTACGAATGGACAGACAAACATCAGGGTGCATTTCAGGAGTTAAAGGAAAGATTGACTTCTGCACCAGTACTTATGATACCTAAGAGTGGGAAAAAGTATGTGATCTATAGGGATGCATCACACCAAGGATTGGGTTGTGTGCTGGTGCAAGACGGGAATGTTATTGCATATGGATCCAGACAGTTGAAGGTACATGAGAAGAACTATCCTACGCATGATCTAGAATTGACAGCAATAGTGTTTGCATTAAAGATCTTGAGACACTATCTCTATGGGGAGAAGTTTGATCTGTTTTTCGATCATAAGAGCTTGAAGTATTTGTTCTCTCAGAAGGAATTGAATATGCTACAACGAAGATGGATGGAGTTGCTCAAGGACTATGACTTCTCATTGCAATACCATCCAGGTAAAGTAAATGTCGTAGCAGGCCTCGATTAGTGATTGCTGCATTATTAATTCGCGAATGACAAGCATTGGAAATGTTAGCTGAGTTTGACCTATAGTCTATGGAGTTAACAGGAGGACAACATTTGGGATGCTTTATGGTACATCTAAATTTGATCAACAGTATCATAGAGGCTCAACAAATAAATGAGGATTTGAAGAATTATGGTTCACAAAGATTTCAGTGAAAGAACCAGAGCTTTAGAGCATTGACATAGACGAAGCCTTGCGATGTAAAGGTAGACTCTGTGTACCTGACGAGAAAAATCTCTGAAAAGAAATATTGAATGAAGCGCATAAGTCACGGATGACTATTTATCCTGGAGTTACGAAGATGTACAAGGATCTGAAGAGGAATTTCTGGTCGGAAGAAATGAAGCAAGAAGTAGCTAAGTATGTATCTCAGTGTCTTACTTGTAAACAAGTAAAGGCAGAACATCAGAAACCACCTTGACTACTACAACCATTACCAATTCCCCAATGGAAATGGAAACATATAACCATGGATTTCGTGGTAGGTTTGCTGAAGTCACAGTAGAACCACGATGCTATTTGGGTAATCGTGGATAGATTGACAAAGAAGGCACATTTTATTGCCTACAATATGACGTATCCAGTGGAATGTTTGAGCCGAATGTATCTATAGCACGTTGTTCAACTGCATGGCAAACTTGTTTCTATCGTATTAGATCGAGATTCGCTCTTTACTACCGAGTTTGGAAGAGTCTCCAAACAGCAATGGGAATAACACTAAACTTGAGTTCAACATTTCATCCGCAGACCGATGGGCAGACCGAACGAGTTAATCAAGTAATGGAGGACATGCTACGCGCTTGAGTTATTGATTTTGAGAGTTCTTAGGACACGCACCTGCCATTGATTAAGTTTGCCTACAACAATAGCTACTATATGAGTATAGGGATGGCGCCATTTGAAGCTTTATATGGAAGACCTTGCCAATCGCTGCTATGTTGGGTCGAAGTCGGAGATACTCAACTTTTTGGGCCAGAAATAGTACGAGAAATAAGCAAGAAGATTTAGATCGTACGTGAGAAGATGAAAACAGCTCAGACCCGACACAAGAGTTATGCTAATAAGCGATGCAAAGACTTAGAGTTTGCTATTAGAGATCACGTACTACTCAAGGTTTCACCTCCTATTGGGATTGTCACGCCCCGGAACGGCATAAATAGAGAAAAATAAATTTCCTTTATGGGTCCATAAGGAATGACAGGTGAAAGTCACTAATAATCCACACCACGCAGTACTAGTCCAAAAGAAAAGCAACAGTAATCAACTGAAAATAGCACACAGTGCTAACTATTACAAAATATCAGAGTATGGTCCACAGGATCACAACAGGTCTGAAGACAACAAATGCCCAAGTACCCGTTAACAAAAGATTTAACAGAACAACTGAAATTAAATCT
Source organism: Hydrangea macrophylla (assembly GCA_033977485.1). Lineage (NCBI taxonomy): Eukaryota > Viridiplantae > Streptophyta > Magnoliopsida > Cornales > Hydrangeaceae > Hydrangea > Hydrangea macrophylla. The sequence continues at coordinate 82,319,936 of CM066991.1, read as the reverse complement.
AATTATAACATCTTCAGTCTTCAACTGGCATAAGGATAATCCTTCCTGGCGTAACTGTCATCGGTGGGGCCCTCCTTTGGATAATAGTCATCAGTGTACTGGTCCTTACCTGCAGAATAAGGGGCAGGATATTCTGGACGGGGAATGTCCAGGCAATAAAAGGCCGTCAGCTTACTGAGAGCTGAGTGAGCATAAACTAACGAAGTACCAGTTATCTGAAATAAACACAAGCTTATGAAAACACGAGTTAACATCTTATTATAACCAATCTTGTTTCTCTATTCATTCTTGTAAACCGACCCTTAACGTCTTGTTACTCGAATACTGAACTCAACATATTCTGATCTTTCATGAACAGACTCAATCGTTTAACTCTAGGGATACACCCTTATTCTGTCCATCGCTTTTAAGAGCATATGAACAGCTCACCGCATGTCATGGACTCCACGTCAGTCTGTCCCCAGCTTTTAAGAACAATGGTCCTGTTCACCGCATTTCAGGGATATAACGTTTCGAACAAGGCATATCAATCTATTGCCACGACTCAACGTCTTCTACTAGTGATCCCAGCTCACCGCTTTTAAGAACAATGGTCCTGTTCACCGCTTTTAAGAGCATATCATAGATCATCCAGTCTATCTTAGGACTATTTGGTCCAGCTCACCGCTTTTAAGAGCATATGCACAGCTCACCGCTTTTAAGAGCATATCATGACCAATCGTCCATCCACGTACCATTCCCAGAACTTACCAAACCTACTTACGTTCCATTCTACATCGACACATGACAAACTCCCAATGTGGCCTGACTACTCGGATTAAAAGAAACGGATATCAAACTCATATCAAAATCAACACGTCACCCATCTCTTCATATACTTTTTATTCATTAACCGTAAATCTTTGGTGTCACATTACTCCTGTCTACTCCATAGTCGCATAATGGAATCCGAATCAGGAATCGAACAACTAAACCTCTTATATAATAAACAGGTAAAAGAATCCATGTTCTGCTTATGTCAATCGATTGGGACAGAGGTTCAATCGATTGGAGCAAAAGTTATGTCAATCGATTGATAAACATGTCAATCGATTGGAATAATGTCAATCGATTGAAAATCCTATTCAATCGATTGGGATGCAACTGATGTCAATCGATTGAGATTATGTCAATCGATTGGCACTACGTCTTCTCCAGCAGATTGTAAAAACAGCATATATAAACGTACACAACATGCATGTAACCCATCTAAACATCATAATAGCTTATATAAACTTCATATAAAGGGACCAAGTGAGTTAGGACTCACTTAGGGTGCGTTTGGATGTGTTTAAGTTTGAAACCTCCAAGCTCTCTCTCTTCTTCTTCTCTGTCTCTGTCTTCTTTCTCTCTGTCTCTTCCTTCTTCTTCTTTTCTGCTTCTTCTCCTTCTTCTCCCAGCTGCCGAAGGAGTGAGTGTGTGTGAGGGTGTGTATATATGTGTAAATATAGAGATATAGATAGATATATGTATATATCTCACAAGAGTATGTATATTTCTCTCCCAAGGTCTGAAAAACAGCCCCAAGGCCATGAATGAACAAGTATATATAGGAATATGGGATTGCCACGCGTTTAAAGCTGAAGGAAAGAAGAAAACATTTCTCAAGTTATGTCAATCGATTGAGACACCAGTCAATCGATTGGTAACAGATATTTGTAGTCAATCGATTGGAAACAATGTCAATCGATTGGGATCATGTCAATCGATTGGAAATGTTGACACGTAATCACTTTTAGTCGGTTGAATGTAAATCGATTGGGATAACTTATCAATCGATTGGTATCAGAAAAGTGTCAATCGATTGGGAAAACTTATCAATCGATTGGTATCAAAAAGTGTCAATCGATTGGGAATATGTCAATCGATTGGTATCAAAAATTCACCAAAAGGAAGAGAAAGTTTATACGAGTATAGAAATGAAATACCAGGTCTTATTAATATACCGAAATACAGGGTATTACATCATCCACCACTCAACAAAAGATTTCGTCCTCGAAATCAAAAGCAACAAGGTCTAAAACAAAAACGAAAACTTCTCACGCATCTCTGACTCTAGCTCCCACGAAGCTTCTCCTTCATCGTGATGTTTCCACTGAATTTTGACTAACGGGATCTCCTTGTTCCTGAGTTTCTTGATTCCTCGATCCAGAATACGAACAGGTCCTTCGTCGAACGTAACGTTGCTGTTGACTTCGATATCCTCAAAGTTGATCTCGTGCGCTGGGTTGTGAACACACTTCCTCAGCATACTGATGTGAAAAACGTTGTGCACTCCTGACATCTTTGGTGGCAACGCAAGGCGATAAGCAACTTTTCCAACACGCTCCAGAATCTCGAATGGTCCGATGAAACGTGGCGATAATTTGCCCCTCTTCTGACCAAATCTAACGATTCCTCGAACAGGTGAAACCTTGAGTAATACGTGATCTCCAACGGCAAACTCCAAGTCTTTGCGTCGCTTGTCAGCATAACTCTTGTATCTGGTCTGGGCTGTTTTCATCTTCTCACGTACGACTTGAATCTTCTCACTGGTTTCTCGTACCATCTCTGGCCCAAGAAGTTGACTATCTCCGACTTCGGTCCAACATAGCGGCGATCGGCAAGGTCTTCCGTACAAAGCTTCAAATGGCGCCATATTTATACTCGAATGATAACTATTATTATAGGCGAACTCAATCAGAGGTAAGTGCATCTCCCAAGAACTCTCAAAATCAATGACACAAGCTCGTAACATATCTTCCATCACTTGATTAACTCATTCCGTCTGTCCATCTGTCTGCGGATGAAAAGCTGAACTCAAGTTCAATGTCGTTCCCATTGCTATCTGGAGACTCTTCCAAAATTCTGCAGTAAAGCGCGAATCTCGGTCTGACACAATAGATACAGGCACTCCATGTAATCGTACAACGTGTTGTAGATACATTCGGCTCAAACGTTCTACTGAGTATGTCATGCTATAGGCAATAAAATGTGCCGTCTTAGTAAGTCGATCCACGATTACCCATATTGCATCGTGATTCTGCTGTGACTTCGGCAATTCTACCACAAAATCCATGGTTATGTGTTCCCATTTCCATTGAGGAATTGGTAACGGCTGTAGAAGTCCAGGTGGTTTCTGATGTTCTGCCTTTACTTGTTTACAAGTAAGACACTGAGAAACATACTCAGCCACTTCTCGCTTCATTCCTTCCCACCAGAAATTTCTCTTCAGATCCTTGTACATCTTTGTACTTCCGGGATGAATCGTCATCCGTGACTTATGTGCTTCATCTAATATGTCTTTTCGGAGACTTTCTTCACTAGGTACACAGAGTCTACCTTTACATCGTAAAGCTCCGTCTGTACTAATACTCCAGACTTCTGGTTCTTTGGCTGTCATCTTGGCGAACCATAACTTCAAATCCTCTGCTGTCTGTTGAGCCTCTATGATACGACTGATCAAAGTTGGTTGTACCATAAGACATCCAAAATGTTGTCCTTTATTTGGCTCCACTGGCTGAAGATCAAATTCAGCAATTTCTTCTAATGCTCTCCATTCTCTAATTAGTAATGCAGCGATCACTAATCGAGGTTTACGGCTCAAAGCATCTGCTACTACGTTTGCTTTGCTGGGATGGTATTGCAAAGAAAAGTCATAGTCCTTGAGTAACTCCATCCATCTCCGCTGTCGCATATTCAACTCCTTTTGAGAGAACAAATACTTCAAGCTCTTATGATCGGAGAATAGATCAAACTTTTCTCCATAGAGATAGTGTCTCCAAATTTTCAATGCAAACACTATTGCTGCTAATTCTAGATCATGCGTAGGATAATTCTTCTCATGTACCTTCAATTGTCTTGATCCATATGCGATAACATTTCCATCTTGCATAAGCACACATCCAAGTCCTTGGTACGATGCGTCACTGTAGATCACATACTTTTCTCCACTCTTAGGTAATGCAAGTACTGGTGCAGAAGTCAATCTCTCTTTTAACTCCTGAAATGCACCCTCATGATCGTCTGTCCATTTGTACTTCGTCTCCTTTCTGGTTAAGTTTGTCAAAGGTCCTGCTACCTTGGAAAATCCTTTTACGAATCTTCGGTAATATCCTGCTAAACCAAGAAAACTTCTGACTTCTGTCACGTTCGTCGGTCTGTTCCAACTTAAGACTGCATCAATCTTAGATGAGTCTATCGAAATACCTTCCTGAGATATAACGTGTCCCAAGAATTTGACTTCCCGTAGCCAAAACTCACACTTGCTGAACTTTGCATACAACTTGCTATCTCGAAGTGTCTGCAAGGCAACTTGTAAATGCTCCTTGTGATCCTCTTCTGTCTTTGAGTAGATAAGTATATCATCAATGAACACTATAATGAATTTATCCAGATACAGTGTGAATACTCTATTCATCAAGTCCATAAATAATGCTGGCGCATTCGTCAATCCAAATGGAATAACTAAAAACTCGTAATGCCCGTATCTCGTCCTGAATGCAGTCTTCGATACATCCTCTGGTCGAACTAACAGCTGGTGATATCCAGAACGCAGATCGATTTTGGAAAAGATCCTTGATCCTTGTAACTGGTCGAATAGATCATCTATCCGAGGTAACGGATATCTATTCTTAATCGTAACCTTGTTCAACTCCCTGTAGTCTATACAGAGTTGAAGTGTTCCGTCCTTCTTCTTTACAGACAGAACTGGTGCTCCCCAAGGTGACGTACTCGGTCGAACAAATCCTAGATCTTCAAGCTCTTGAACTTGCTTCTTCAGTTCTAACATCTCAGTTGGTGCCATCCTATATGGAGTTTTAGAAATAGGCAATGTACCAGGTACTAATTCCACACAGAAGTCTATTTCTCTTTTCGGTGGAAGTCCTTTAATATCCTGAAATACATCCAGAAAGTCTCGTACAATAGGAATTTGATCCATAGTAAGCTCCGTACTCGTACTAATGATCGTAGCTAAACCACTCGTAAGAAACAGGTCGCTTGTCGGTTGACACTGAAATCTGATCGTCGACTTTCCTCGTATTGGAAATACAATCATTCTAGTAGGGCAATCCAAATTGGCACTGTACTTAGTTAACCAATCCATTCCTAGGATAACATCGAATTCTGACATCGACAGAACGACTAAGTCTGCTGGCAGATTCCTATCTCCCAAAGTCAAAGGGCAATCTTTACACACTTTACTCAACTTAACTGTCACTCCCAATGGTGACACAGCATTCAGTGCTGACTCAAGTGTGTGTGGTTCTAAACCCAACTGACGCACAATCTTAACAGAAATAAAAGAACGTGCGGCTCCAGTATCAAATAAAGCTTTAACTGGACTATGAAAGAGTACAAGTGTACCTTCCAAATGTTGCTGCTCATCAGCATTAAAGCCTACTTCTCCTGGAATAATAGCATTCATTCTGGTCTGATCAGGAGGTCCTTGAATTTCTTGCACTGGTGCCCCGTAGTATCCTCCTTGTGGCGCACGACAATCCTTGCTCAAGTGTCCTGGTTTTTTGCAGTTGCGACAGACAATATCCGGCCTGCGATTAGATCTATGGGCAGTGCAGTTCCTTGCAATATGTCCGGGCTTTCCACATTTAAAACATCCTCCACTATTGCTGGGTGGGGCTGTTAGTAATGCCTGTGGCTGTGACCCCTGCTGGCGATATTGTTGAGGTCGATTATAACTCTGCTGCGGTTTCCTGGTTCCTTCCCAGGTTCTCTTGTTTCCTTGAAAGTTTTCCTGAGGTCTCCATCCTTGGGTATTTCTCGGTGGTCGATTATGGAAATTCCTCTGTTGAAACCCTCATGACGACTGAGGTCGATTCGTCTGTGATTGTTGTACTGGATTAGCATCCTTTTCTAATCCTGTAGCAAATCTAACAATTTCCTCATACGACTGGTTCAGATGACCAACTATCATATGTCTGAGGTGGGGGTTCAGTCCTTGGTGAAATCTCTTCACCTTTTTCTGCGGAGTGTCTATCATATGCTGAGCGAATCTGGATAGACGCTCGAACTGTGTTGTATATTCCCGTACATTCCATCCTCCTTGGATTAAATTGAGAAAGTTCCTTTCCTGTTGATATCTCTCATCTTCTGGAAAATACTTCTCCAAAAATCTGCCTTTAAATGTCTCCCACGACATAGCTCTAGCGGCATCGATCCCAATAGTGGCTTGCTCAGCTTCCCACCAATCTGCGGCGGCATAAGTAAGCTGAAACGTAGCAAGGCGACGTTTCTCTTGTTCGCTGCATTCCAATGCTTCAAATATTAACTCCATCTCTCTTATCCATTGTTCTGCTTTCCATGGTTCTGTTAGTCCATCGAACTTTTCGGGACGTAACCCACGAAAATTTGCTAACAGCTTATCTCCAGTCTGTCTTGGTGGCGGGGGTACAAAAGGTCTCTGGTGGGTGGAGTGATTATATGTATCCCCCACATGCTCCATTCTCTGCATAAATGCTTTGAATATTCCCGTCGGATCCATCCCTTCCGGAATAGGTGCTCCATTACGTGCTTGGTGATTTCTCAAGGGTCCTACCATGATGATAACGAGTATCGCCTACAAGAGACATATTGATCAGCTGAAAGTCTTCTCGTAGAAACGAATTCAAGATAGAACAAGAAACAGCTAGACTAACAATTCTACTAAACAACACAGCACAACGCATCAATCAAACAATAACCAAAAGTACTGCTCGTATATATATATATATATCAAAAGATGTACCGTATAGTACACACTAGTCAAACTGTGTACCATATGGGACAAGAGTTACAACAACTAAAGTCAGCTAATACTATACAAAGCTATGATCAATAGCTATCTCTCAAGCTCCCAAAAATCTAGTGGACAACATGTCCTGGTAAAACTAACAAAACTAAGCCCTGCAGGTCCTGACTCAAAAGTCGTCAGCATCTGATCCTGCTGGTGGTGCCTCGTCCTTTGGATCTATATCCATCTCCTCGAGTGGATCATCCTCAGCTGGTGTGACAAGATCTCCGACTACTGCCCCTATATCCCAATCCTCTATCATCTCTGCATCATCGTCCTCCATCACGTCCACTATCGCCTGGTTAGCGACATTAACTGCTACTACGGCGAATCCGTCAGCTATGTCAAGAGCTCCTGCTATAGCCACCTCTCCCATAACAAAATCTGCTGGCTGTGCTATCATCTGAGCTATCCATCCTACTGCCATATCGGCCATGACTGCCATATGCATAATCGGTCCGGCTGGTATCTGAAGCACAACAGGTACCTCTGGCACAACTACCTTCTCGTCGGGCGCATCCTCATCTACTACAATGTCTACCTCAATAGCCTCTGGGTCTGGTACTGGATCCTCTGGCTCAAACTCTGGCTCCTCGGGGTCATCCTCAGGTTCATCATCATCTGCATCGTCTGCATGCTCATCCTCTACTGGGTCCTCGTCATCTATCGGCTCCTCCTCTCCATCTCCGTATATGTATTCATCGGGATGCTCATCCTCAGGCTCTAGCTCTGGCTCTGGGACGGGTACTGGTGATGGTGGGGCTGCTGCTGCTGCTGCTGGTGCAACTACGGGCTCTGGTGGACCGGCTATAATGGCTCTCAACTCAATCTCATCCATCTCTGGCTTACTCAAAACTAGTCATAACATCTCCTGACAAATGTCTCTACCGACCCTCGCAGTGTGGTAAGCATCCATGCGCATCTGTGTCGGGTGAGTACTCCTGGTCACATAAAGCGCTCTCCACATGTCCTCCTCTAAATGTCGACTAGCTATCTGGCACACACGCTCACGATAAAACTCTGGGTCAGCTGACTCCACGGTATCTCCATGGATAATATGTCCTCCATAATCATCAGTCACAAACTGGTGAAACTTCGGATCCATGCTATCCTGCAAAGGAAACTATCTATCGTCAGGAAGACGAACTTATCTTATACTCATATCTCATCTTAAAGAATCTTAACAACACTAGGACCAGATGGTGTGGAATGATCGGTGAACGACAGTATCACCCCCTAGAGTACCAAACTCAGGCTCTGATACCAAAAACCTTGTCACGCCCCGGAACGGCATAAATCGAGAAAAATAAATTTCCTTTATGGGTCCATAAGGAATGACAGGTGAAAGTCACTAATAATCCACACCACGCAGTACTAGTCCAAAAGAAAAGCAACAGTAATCAACTGAAAATAGCACACAGTGCTAACTATTACAAAATATCAGAGTATGGTCCACAGGATCACAACAGGTCTGAAGACAACAAATGCCCAAGTACCCGTTAACAAAAGATTTAACAGAACAACTGAAATTAAATCTAATTATAACATCTTCAGTCTTCAACTGGCATAAGGATAATCCTTCCTGGCGTAATTGTCATCGGTGGGGCCCTCCTCTGGATAATAGTCATCAGTGTACTGGTCCTTACCTGTAGAATAAGGGGCAGGATATTCTGGACGGGGAATGTCCAGGCAATAAAAGGCCGTCAGCTTACTGAGAGCTGAGTGAGCATAAACTAACGAAGTACCAGTTATCTGAAATAAACACAAGCTTATGAAAACACGAGTTAACATCTTATTATAACCAATCTTGTTTCTCTATTCATTCTTGTAAACCGACCCTTAACGTCTTGTTACTCGAATACTGAACTCAACATATTCTGATCTTTCATGAACAGACTCAATCGTTTAACTCTAGGGATACACCCTTATTCTGTCCATCGCTTTTAAGAGCATATGAACAGCTCACCGCATGTTATGGACTCCACGTCAGTCTGTCCCCAGCTTTTAAGAACAATGGTCCTGTTCACCGCATTTCAGGGATATAACGTTTCGAACAAGGCATATCAATCTATTGCCACGACTCAACGTCTTCTACTAGTGATCCCAGCTCACCGCTTTTAAGAACAATGGTCCTGTTCACCGCTTTTAAGAGCATATCATAGATCATTCAGTCTATCTTAGGACTATTTGGTCCAGCTCACCGCTTTTAAGAGCATATGCACAGCTCACCGCTTTTAAGAGCATATCATGACCAATCGTCCATCCACGTACCATTCCCAGAACTTACCAAACCTACTTACGTTCCATTCTACATCGACACATGACAAACTCCCAATGTGGCCTGACTACTCGGATTAAAAGAAACGGATATCAAACTCATATCAAAATCAACACGTCACCCATGTCTTCATATACTTTTTATTCATTAACCGTAAATCTTTGGTGTCACATTACTCCTGTCTACCCCATAGTCGCATAATGGAATCCGAATCAGGAATCGAACAACTAAACCTCTTATATAATAAACAGGTAAAAGAATCTATGTTCTGCTTATGTCAATCGATTGGGACAGAGGTTCAATCGATTGGAACAAAAGTTATGTCAATCGATTGATAAACATGTCAATCGATTGGAATAATGTCAATCGATTGAAAATCCTATTCAATCGATTGGGATGCAACTGATGTCAATCGATTGAGATTATGTCAATCGATTGGCACTACGTCTTCTCCAGAAGATTGTAAAAACAGCATATATAAACGTACACAACATGCATGTAACCCATCTAAACATCATAATAGCTTATATAAACTTCATATAAAGGGACCAAGTGAGTTAGGACTCACTTAGGGTGCGTTTGGATGTGTTTAAGTTTGAAACCTCCAAGCTCTCTCTCTTCTTCTTCTCTGTCTCTGTCTTCTTTCTCTCTGTCTCTTCCTTCTTCTTCTTTTCTGCTTCTTCTCCTTCTTCTCCCAGCTGCCGAAGGAGTGAGTGTGTGTGAGGGTGTGTATATATGTGTAAATATAGAGATATAGATAGATATATGTATATATCTCACAAGAGTATGTATATTTCTCTCCCAAGGTCTGAAAAACAGCCCCAAGGCCATGAATGAACAAGTATATATAGGAATATGGGATTGCCACGCGTTTAAAGCTGAAGGAAAGAAGAAAACATTTCTCAGGTTATGTCAATCGATTGAGACACCAGTCAATCGATTGGTAACAGATATTTGTAGTCAATCGATTGGAAACAATGTCAATCGATTGGGATCATGTCAATCGATTGGAAATGTTGACACGTAATCACTTTTAGTCGGTTGAATGTAAATCGATTGGGATAACTTATCAATCGATTGGTATCAGAAAAGTGTCAATCGATTGGGAAAACTTATCAATCGATTGGTATCAAAAAGTGTCAATCGATTGGGAATATGTCAATCGATTGGTATCAAAAATTCACCAAAAGGAAGAGAAAGTTTATACGAGTATAGAAATGAAATACCAGGTCTTATTAATATACCGAAATACAGGGTATTACAGGGATCGTTCACTTTGGGCAAAAGAAAGGCAAGCTATCGCCGCGATTCATTAGACTGTTTAAGATTCTAGAACTTATTGGGAAGGTTGCTTATCAACTTAAATTTCCGCCGAAGATGTCAGGAGTGCACACCGTATTCCACATCAGTATGCTGAGGAAGTGTGTTCATAACCCCGTGCACAAGATCAACTTTGAAGATATTGAAGTCAATAAAAATGTTACATTCAACGAAGGACCAGTATGGATCTTGGACCATGGAATCAAGAAGCTCAGAAATAAGGAGATCTCATTGGTGAAGATCCAGTGGAAGCATCATGATGAAGGAGAAGCTTCATGGGAGCTAGAGTCAGAGATGCGTGAGAAGTTTCCTTTTTTATTTTAGGCCTAGTTTGTTTTTGATTTTGAGGACAAAGTCCTTAATGAGTGGTGGATGATATAATAACCTGTATTTTGGAGTATATGTTATTAATAAGACTTCGTATTTGTACTTGTATAACCTTACCTTTGATTTGGTAAAATTGGGTTACCAATCGATTGCCTTTGTGTTCCAATCGATTGTCACTTTTACATACCAATCGATTGCCATGTTTCCTAATCAATTGCCATTCTGCTGATCTAATTTCATTATGTGGCAATATACCAATCGATTGCCTTCAAATATCTGTAACCAATCGATTGCCATCAGTCCAATCGATTGGCATCTGCAGAGACAAGTTTTCTTCTTTGCCTCATTGTTTGACATGTGACAACTGATTTCTCTATATATATGAGTTCATTTATAGCCTTGGGGCCAGTTTATACAGATTATTGAGAGAGAGAGAGACACGATCGATATACACACAAATATCAATATATATACACACAAGTATACACACACACTCTCTGGAGAAGAAGGAGAAGTAGAAGAAGAAAAAGAAAGAAAGGAAAGAAGGGACGAGACAGAGCAAACAGAGAGGCAGAAGAGAGAGAAAGAAAGAAGAGAGAGAAAGCTTGGAGGTTTCAAGCTCACACACCAACCAAACATACCATAAGTGAGTTGTAACACACTTGGTCCCTCTATTTGTTGTTTATACAAGTTGTTATGAAGTTTAGATGTATTAAATACATCCTTATGACATATGCATATGCTTTTTTAAAAAATATATTGGAGAATATGAAGTGCCAATTGATTGGCATATTTCCAATCGATTGACATCAGTCTGGACCCAATCAATTAGATAGAATTTCAATCGATTGTCATTCGAATCGATTTCTAAAGGTAGCGATCGATTGCCATTGTTTTGGATCCAATCAATTGCCATTTTATACAATCGATTGTTACTTAGCTCCATCCCAATCGATTGAACACTTGTCCTAATCGATTGGCATTGGCAGAACATGGATTCTTTTGCCTAGTTATTTTGTAAGAGCTTCGATTGTTCGATTCTCGATTAGGATTCTTAGTTTACGACTATTGGGATAATCAGGAATAATATAACATCAAAAATAAGTAAGGTTTATAAATAATGGATTTTATATGACAACGTTAGTTATTATGTTATTCGTGGATAGAGTTTGATATCCATTTTCATTTCAAATAGAATAGTCAAGCCACAAATGGGAATAGTCATGTGTCGATATTAGAACGGAACTTAGGTAGGTTTGGTAAGTTATGGGAATGGTACATGGACGTATGTTTGGCGGTGATATGCTCTTAAAAGGCGGTGAGCTGTGCATATGCTCTTAAAAGCGGTAAGCTGGACCAAGTAGTCCTGGGATAGACCAGATGATTCACTATATACTCTTAAAAGTCAGTGAGCTGTTAATATGTTCTTAAAAGGCAGTGAGTTAGGATGTCTGGTAGATGACGTTAAGTCGTGGCAATAGATCGATATACCTTATTCGAAACATTATGTCCCTGTAATGCGGTGAGTTGTGCATATGTTCTTAAAAGCTGGGGACGGACTGACGTGGAGTCCATGACATATGGTGAGTTGTGAATATACTCTTAAAAGTGATGGACGGAATAAGGGTATGTCCCTAGAGTTAAACGATTAAGTCTGTTCATTCAGTTAAGAGTATGTTGAATATCGGTCTTCGAGTAACAAGACGATAAGGGTTGGTTAATGATGCTGACTAAAGGTGAAAGATAGTATTATAGTAGAATTTAACTTGTGTCTTCATAAACATGTTTTACATCTTATAACTGGTACCTTGTTAGTTTACATTCACTTAGCTTTTAGGAAGCTGACAGCCTTAATTACCTGGGCATTCTCTGTCCAGCCTACCCCATTTTTGATACTACAGGTGACGATCAGTATAGTGATGGCCACTACCCAGAGGAGGGCTATGCCGAGGGTGGTCCTGTTGAGGATTACTACACCGATGACTACCTCTACGCCAGGTATAGAATAAAGATAGATACTTAGCTTCTAAATTTTGTTTAACTTTATTATGCTTAATGTAAATGGGTACTTTGGCATATGTTGTCTACAGACCTGTTATGTTCCAGTGGACCAACTCTGATTTTATAACAGATAAAACTATTGTTATATATGTGTTCAGTTAGTTATATTATTATTCTTGTTTTGGACTAGTACTGTATGGCGTGGACAATTGAGTGACATTCACCCGTCATTCCCTATTGACCCAAAAAGGAAATTTATTTTCTCTATTTTTGCTGTTCCGGGGCATGACAGATATTGATCCCAAAGCTTCAGAGGAATCTAATATTGTTGCTGAAATCACACACGGTGGTTGTGAGAAGTGTGGATGGTTTGTGTCTTCTGATTGGTAGAATTGTTCTCCTAAGTCCGCGATGAAAAATTCTTATATAAGTGAGTGCGTGGATGGTTTGTTCACAGTTCAGACGATGGTGAGGGAAAATCATGCTTTGGGAGAAGGAGAGGTCGAGGCTCTTCTCTGGTGGAGTTAATGTGTATAATTAACTTGGGGCAATTGTACATGTATTCGCCATATTGTTCGAATCAGGGGTGTCGAGACCATGTGGATTCGAGGTATGTGCAATCTAATATTAGTTATGGGCAATGGTGAAGTGTTTGCGGTTCGTCAAATGGATGCGAAGCAGTAGGCTTTGTGGGCACTTCAGTTGAGGGGGTGCGAGCACACCGATTAGGGGGTGTTGGTGATGTGTGGTGGAGTACTTACCCTATATGTGATATAAGGGGTAATTATTGGATAATACATATATATCACGTATATTTTGCATGGATAATCATGACATAGTCGTGACCCATTTAGTAGTTGAAACAAAATGGGAGTGTTGAATTGTGTAGCCTTAGAACTTTCAGAAGTTATGGTTGGCAAGAATTGATTGGTCCAACAAATCAACTGTGTTCAAATTGAAGTGAACTTCTTCACTTGTTCACACAGCTGGGACTTGCTAGGTGGTCATGATAGATATGTGTATAAATATGCCATACATTGTAGAAGAGTTGAAATCACTCTCGGGCAGTGGAGTGGTGACGAGAGAGGGTTCCCCTTTGGGGGCATTAATCCCAAGGGGTATTCTGCGAGTGTCTTTCACAGTGTTATAGAGATAAGAGGTAGAGAGGGCATTTCTTTATTTATGTGATTTCTCTATGTATTACAGTGATTATGCCAGGTTCTTTGGGGTATTGAGTGGGGAATGTATAAGGGTCTTGTATTTGGGTTATGAGATTTAATCCATGTAACTTGTACCATGTTTTACTCAATAGTGAAATAATGGATCTCTCGGCTATGGTCGTAGGCGGGTGTTTGACCGAACCACATAAAAATATGTGTCTTTTCTTTGGTGTGCATGTTTAATTACTGCTCATGTGTGTGTGTTTATTTGGGAGAATTTGGTTCCGCATGTTAAATTCCCAACATCTTTACCAATCGATTGCCTTCATGAATATCAACATCCAATTGATTGCTACTGGTCTCAATTGATTGCTAAGGTGCAGAACTTGGTCTCCAAGTTTTCATGAGGTTTTGACGTGTGACACTCTCTTTCTCTATATGTACCCTCTCATTTCATGCATTGGGAGTTAGTTGGGCAGTTTTCTTGAGAGAGAAAGAGATATAAGATATATATACACAGAAACTCATATATATATATACATATATACACCCACATACCCACATACATACACACACTGCTGGAAAGGAGAAGAGAGAAGAAGAGGAGGTGAAGAAGATGAGATAGAGAGAAGGAAGACAGGAAAGAGAAAGAGAAGAGAGAGAAAGCTTGAAGCTTTGAGCTCCATAGCTCACACACACACACACACACATACACACACACTCAACTAGGTGAGTTGTAAACTCACTTGGGCCCTTATATATGGAGTCTTACAAGTTTCCAAGAAGGAAAAACATAGCAACAACGTCTCCTTGAACGTTTTAATGCTAGACTATCATCTCATTGGAGAAGACAAAGTCCCAATTGATTGCCATAAACCTGGACCCAATCGATTGCCAACCATTCAAAATACGTCTCTGCCTCGTCCTCATTCTTGTTCATGAACTTCCCATGGCACATAGTTTCAACTAGTTGCTTCATTTTAGGGATGAGCCCATCATATAATAAACTTATTGTTCTCCATTTCTTGAAGCCATGGTGGGGACATGTCAACAAGACATCCTTGAAGCGTTCCCACAATTGAGAAAATGTCTCACCATCTCTTTAGGGAACATTTTGGTCTGTCTCATAAAATCACTGGTGAGATGGTTCAGAAAAAGCTTATTTGCAAAGATTTCATTCATATCATGCCACGTCCTAATGGAACTAGGTCAAAGAGATAGAAGCCATGCTTTTGCTTTATTCTTTAGGGCAAAGGGGAAAAGCTTACGCCTAATGACATCTCTGGGTCATGCATGATCTGCGAATGTGCCACAGACCTCTTCGAGCACTTGGATATGCATATACGCTTTCTCTCCATCCAATCCGTGAAAAAGGGACAATAATGGAATCATCCCGAGATGAAACTGAAATGTCCCAGGATGTGGAGGAATGAAGATGCAAGATGGTGTTGCATGTCACTTGGGAGTCATTAGTTCAAGGGGGCATAAACTGCTTCCATTTAGAGCGAAGAGATTGTCACCATGCTGACTCCCGACATCCTCATTATCATGCATTTGAGGATCAATTCCATTAGTCTTATTATTCTGTAAATTGGGACCAATAGGAAAATGTTTATTATTGTTATCCATAAAGCCTGAATTGGTAGGAGTAGCAATGGGATTAGCTTAACTATTACACGAACTGGCTAACGTGTTTGGTTCAGAAACGACGGTGACGATGGAATCGTCGGACATGATCAACAGAACCTACCTGAGCATGTCAACTAACTAATAAACAAAATGGAAACACAAAAATAGAAATGGGATTGAGTATAGACTGGACTAACCTAGAACTTCTAACTTCGATTGCCTTTCTCGGCAACGGCGCCAAAAGCAGGACATAGTGTGGAATGTGTGCCCTTGAATGCTATGTCCAATTGTAGACGATCATCTAAGTAGTAAAAACTAGTGAAGACCATGTCAAACCCTAGGGAAGGAATGAGAACTATCGTTTCTAAATTAAACCAAAAAGAAATTAAAAGATGACGAAAGTAGAAGGAAAGTTCTAACTAACTCTAATTATAACAGTGCAAGAATTTAAAGATTAATCTACTGAGTTAAAGTGGCTACACTAGATAAAAGCATAATTAAAACAGATTAACTATGATTAATTAAAGCGTTGGGAACATGTGAATCCACAATGACCAGATCCTTGCCAGAAATAACATGAATCTACTATCGGGTTATCTTTTCTTCAACACTTTCCATTTTCAGAAGATTTTCAAAGTGAAGTAATCCTTTAAACTAGTTATGTTACTGGAAGATGACTAGTATGTAAATTAATTAACTTGTATTAAGAATCAAAATAAAAATGGCATTGTAAATCAATGAAATGGTACATCACTTCAACTAATTGGTAATAGATGTGGTTTGCAAAGTTCATTGAAAAAAAGGCCTTAAGGTCTTATACATTGAAATCAACTTATGAAACTGAACTTGGTGAATCAGGTTATGTACTGGTTACAATAAACAAGATTCTGAAATGCCCAAAAGAAGATTACCAAGAGCAGTTCCTATAATCGATTACATAGACATAATCGATTCTAGAAACTGCTTATGGGTACCTAGAGCCGATTCTAAAGGTCTTCCATGCAAATTCTCTGGCATCGATCTGTTCCTTGTTTCAACTCATGTTCCCAGTCCTACGAGCCTAGCATTATAGAAGGCATATAAATATGGTTATGAACTAAACTAAATTAAACGAAAAAGCTAGATTAAACATGATTGAAACGAGATCTACCATTAACGAATAAATAAAATCTTAAAAATTGTAAAAAAAAAAAAAAAAAAAACTATGAATAAAGCTATGGTTAGCTTAGAACTAAAGATTATTGAATATTAAATAGTAAGTAGAACCTATAAATATCCAAACACAATTATAGAAAGCGATCTTGAAAGAAACTAGAAGATGTTGCGTTAAAATTATAAACTCCAATGTAAATCTTCAAGAACAATGAGGAAAATCTATGTTTCTCTCTCCATCAAATACATACCACATATATATAGATGAGAAAGTTCTAGGGTTGCTGGAAAACTAAAGTTGCACAGGATTATTTATTCACAGAATCGATTCTCTGGGTGAATCGATTCTATTTTGGCCTGTGTAATACCCGTAAAATTTCTGTAATAATAAAATTTGTCCCCGTATTTTGTTCGTATTTCCAGTAATTGATTTTTGAAATTTTAGAACCTGAACACGCATACATAGTTAATTACTTAGACTGTAATTTTCAATCCCGGACTGACGTTGCATGTAAAACCGTAAAATCTGCATTTATATCAGACTGTCTTTCACATAGCCCTAGACGACGACTCAACTGCACAAATATAGTAATAAGAATCTTTCCCTAAATGGCATTGTACTACCCAACCTCCCTAGGAACTATTGGTTAATAGCATTACCCAATTAACCCCCCTCTACCCGTCAGATACCCACACATACACCACCACCATCGATGCACACACTCCCACCCCCTCTATAATCAATCCATCACTCTATCCCCTCCATCTCTATCAAACAGATTTAAGAATCTGTGTATATGTATAAGTATGATGTGTATAGGAGAGTTGAGAATAGAAAGGGGGATAGCACAGAGAGTTGAGAGCTAGAGAGAGAGCTCGCCGGAGATAGGGAAGGAAGAAGAGAACCTGAGGCCCCTAAGGTAAACCCCACCCCCTCTGGTTCATTTCTGTATCATATGCACTCTCACACACACTCCTGGACCCTCCATGCACGCCCAAACAGAGCCTAAGCTCTCTGTGACCCCAAAATCACCATTAAAGAGCCCTCACCAGAGCTCATTTTCCCAAACACCACTATGGTCTTTAAAAATTAAACCAAACAGACCCTGTAGGTCCCAGATAGACCCCCTATGAACGGCTTGAAGCTTGGACCCCGTTTGGGCGACCATGCATCGGATTATTCTCTCAAGAACTCGAAAGAATAATTCATTTGTGGGACACCAAAACGAATGAACTAACTCTTGATTTCATACTATGTGATAGAGGAGATCAAACCGGTCATTTTGGCGTTAAAAATAGCAATTTACATGGAGAAATGGGAGAGATATGGACTTGGGAAGTTTTCCGGCCAAAATGCGCCTCACCGGAGATGATGACCGGAACCCTAGTGCTTAAATTGGTTATACACCAAGCTTCAGTGGGTGTACAAACCCGTTTGGATTTAGGGTTATATCGTTTTAAAGATAAGCGGGTCGGGTCGTTTAAAATAACCCGAGAATCACGTAACCAAACGACGTCGTTTGGCTTCGGATCCAACCAAATTTGATGGGTCAGGTTTGGGTCGTGACTGGGCGGGTACGTTTGTGAGTAGAAGTGGATCCAGGTTTGGTTCAACTTCGGTTCGGGTTTAGTCCTAATTGAGTAAACGGGTATAGTTTAATTGTTAGTAAATACGGAATACCCGTATTAGCTAGGTTCGGATTCGGGTTGGACCCGCGAGTTTATGGCCATGGACTCTTCTGAGTCTTTAAATGGGTAGCCCATTGGATTCGGATCGGGTCGAGTTTGACCCGCGACCCGTTTAGTATTATTATTAGTATTGTTATAGTTTGTTTAATTTATAAATGTTATTAGTTGGTTTTTAAATTATGTAAAATTAGTTTTAATCCATTATAAAAATCTGGAATATTATAATCTAGTATTATTAATATTCTGAAATTATTTCATTTATGTATATAATGTTGATTATCCATTATGTTAAATAAATGATCAAGGATTATTAATAATTATAAATGATTTGTAAATAGTTTAAACTATTTTAAAAATAGTTTTAAATACCCAAAATTATATTCTAAATAATCTGAAAATATTATTTTTTAAGTATAACATTATATTATGAAATAATAATATAATCCTTATATAATGTGCGTATTATTTATTTAGCTTCAAATAAGTAATATGTAAGTGTTTCAAATTAAAATAATTAGGTGATGAATACCTAACGACCACTTTATGTATAGGAAAATTTTATTAAGGCCTAAATGCCTTTATATTATAAACTATTATTTATAAGACCTAAACTTTAATATCCTAATAATTATTCATCAATTATAAAAGGACCCGTTTGGTTGTATTAAAGTATTTAAATACCAAACGAACTCCAAAAATTATGAGAAAAATACCACTAGCCTATTTTAAGGCCTAGTATTTAATAAAAATATTTATAAAAGCCAAATATAGTCCTAAATTATATTTTGTAAATATGGGACTCTGTAGACTATTATTGTACGTTTAGAACTTCAATAATTCATAATAAATAAACCGTAGCTCAGAAAAATACGCGGTCAATTCCTAGAGTCTTAGAATAATGTCTAGAACACCCCTTTAAAGTTTGGTAACCTTTCGACACGGTCAAAAATACAGCTTATCTTTAGGGCCCACAATGATTTAGGAAACCCAACCTTTTATGCGACAGACTCCGATTTGAGTCTAGTCAATGGCGTTAGACTTAGAATGATGTCTAGATCATTATGTTGAGGTTTAGGAACCCATCCGTCACAATTACCATTATGCCCTTAATTTTAGTACGTTTATTAATCAACATTCTATGAATTTATATACTCTGTAGGAACCACCGCTACGCTTGTTTCTACGCACTCGCATCGAGGTGAGTCGTCCTAACTCACTTGGTATGTTAGAATTATTCTTTGTACGTATATGTATACCCAATGCGTTCTGTGTGGGCGATACTGATAAGTGCGAATTATGTAAATCTTGAGATTGTTTCGTATATAATAAACGCATATTAGTTAGCTATACTTAATACTTAGAATTATTCGTTGATATTCCTGCTAATCATATTTTCACATTTATACAATCAAATAACATTCACATGAACATAGTTGAGTCATGATGTCAATGTTGACGTCTGCATGGTTAGTCACGGGGACTAACCCAGTCATATTGTTGTACACATTGAGTGGACCGCAGTGGTCCAAGTGGTACAGTCAAGTAAATGGGAACAACGATGAAACTGCTATAGGGCCCTGCCAGGCGACGATAGCCAGAGTTTCCATTGAAATCATTGAAGTTATGTATGAGTTGATGGTTGATATGCTATAGGGCCATGCTAGGCGATGATAGCAAAGTATCCATCTAAATACAATAGTTACCTTTTGAATGCTATAGGGCCATGCTAGGTGACGATAGCGCTGTAACTATTCTATTCTCCCGGCAAGGTCACGAGAACCTAAGAGTCCAATGATTACACTCTTTTAAAACCAAAATTTGCTATAGGGCCATGCTAGGCGACGATAGCAACGTAATCATTCTACTCTAAGCTAACGGCATTACACTGGTAATGTAACAAGTTACACGAGTCAGTTGTGGTGTCCATGGTTGAGTAAAAGTCGAACATATCGATACTGCATTGTGTCGTCATACTACCATGTCATATGTTCATTAATATTGTTTCAAGATATTGTTGTATTTGTATATCCTTAAATGTATTAGGAGTGATCTGTTAAGACGATTTCACTTAGCTTCAAAAGCTAACGGCTCCTTCCCTGCCCTGGACATTTTACGTCTAGGTTATTATGAGGAGGACTATCAAGGTAACCCTGAAGGTGAATATCACTATCCTCAAGATGGGAACTATCAGGAAGGTGATCATGAGGCAGACTATCAGGAAGAGTTTGATAACGAAGGTTACGGGTTTGCCAGCTAGAAGAAGGACTCTGGCTTACTTTCGAATTAAGACTTCCTTTGTGTTTTAAATAGCTTCCTTTTGTTATGTAATAATTTAAGTGGTATTGATCGTCCAAACTTATCTTTTGTGGTTTTCATTTGGAACTTCTGTAATAGCCTAAGTAGCAAACACTTTAAGTTCCCCCATGAATACCATTAGACGCTTTCGTAATTCCTTACTCTGATATACATCTATGTTAGAATGTTGCATGGACAGGTCAATTTTATGTAACTCGTCATTCCCTACGGGTCCAAAAAGAAAATTTTAAAATTTTCCTATTTTTGGCTACTCCGGGGCGTGACAGCCTGTGACTTGGAATCGATTCTATGACGGAATCGATTCTAAAAATCTGACTAGGCAAATCGATTCCATGATCGATTTTGAGCTTCTTTTCAACTTTGATTTTTCTCTTCAATTCTCCCTCTTCCCTTCATCACTTGTTCCCCATTCTTGCTCCAAATTACCTTTAATATCTACAGAAACACAACAAAATACCACGAATGTACATGATTGTGTAAAACATAGCATTAAAGCACAAAATTAGGTAAAACAGGGACTTGAAGAGTTTAATTAGTGTTTTTGATGGTGAATCATGTTAACATTATGTAAATATGAAGACCAATCATGATACATGAGATATCAAATTCGTCACAGCTCCTTGCGCGCTAGCTGGTACACCTCGTCCGATGGGACAAGTGCTTCCCTTCGGTCACTCGGCATTTAATGTGCCAAATTGCCCCTGATTCTTCCTCAACTAGACCAGTTCGTTCTCAACCAAACTGGTTCACCTCCAACCAGACCTAATCCTCTATAGAAAGGCCATTCAGTCGTTAGAAAAATAATCCAATACATTGCCTGACGGAGGACAAGGTCTTTACAATACATCATCAGGCATATCAAATCTAACTCTACCAACAGAAGATCAACAAGAAGCATCAGCAAATTTCCAAAGTTGAGTCAAAATGGCATCATGCCAACCTTGAAAATGGGGGGCAACTGTACACCCAAAATTATTTGTATGAGCACCCGATCCAGAGTTTCTGAGCCACCACAAATGTAGTTAGCTGGCTCAGATAGGGCCTCACCAAGCCAAGGCATTGAGTAAAGACCCCGACCCTAGGTCTGGATGAGCTCAGGACCATATTTTCCATCAGCACAGCCCTCGGACAGCTTATAGCCGAAGTCCTGCACTATTCCAACACATAAAACTCCTTGGCCAACATGCCTACAAGAGACAATTTGCCCTAGGACTGCATGAAATGGAAAGAATACAATTGGGGACAATTTTCTAAACCAACTAGGAAATATAATCCTCATCTTATACATGGGAGGACTTAATCTCTCTCTCTCTCTCTCTCTCTCTCTCTCTCTCTGTTTACGCCTCTCTTATAGAAACCCTAATTTCCACGCTGCACTGCCAACCCTTGGGAGTCCCAATCACCATTGTTAGATCACAAAGTTCACTGCAGTAGTTTTATGAATTAGTAGAGTGCTTAGACACACAAGTGGACGTAGACGGCTTAATTAACAGTGCTGAACCACATACAAACTCTCTCTCTCTCTCTCTCTCTCTCTCTTGTTCGCAATTCACTCACATAAAATCGTATCTCATTTAAGCTGACCCAAATCTGGTACCATCATTGTGTATATGGAAAAGAGTTTGGTTATGTCTTGCATTTTTCTATTAGTCTAGCGGGGCTTGTTTTAGGCCATGCTTGGGAATGATTAAGCTGGATCAGGTTCAGATCAAGTTTCAATTTTATCTAGTATAGATGAAACTATTGGTTTGACAAAAAGAGAGTTCTTAGATCAATTTAAACCAGGCATGGACTCCACTTAATGCTAGTAAAAAGAGTTATTCAACTACTACATTGTACTTATGGAACTATTTCTTCTTTGAATCACATAACGAGTTCTTGAACTAACCAAACAGTGTCTGAATTCCTTAGTCTTTTGACATTCTGAATGGGCTTAGCTCATCTGTGTTTTCTAGAAAATAATTAGAAAAAGGACAGTACAATAAATCTTATACCTATTTGTACTTTTGTCCATTATCTTTATATTATAGCAACTTGATTCTTCAACTTTTAGGTAAACTACGATATCAACCTTACGTAGAAAAAAAAAACTGACAAAAAAAGTCATTAAACAATCGAACAACCTCTTAGTGCTTTGTCTTTCTAGGTTCTGAATGGAGATAGTTCCTCTATTTATTTGTGTTTTATGTAAAATATTAAAATTAGGGTAAATTTAATTTTGCACCCCCATCCTATAGACCAATTTGCAGTTTGGTCCATTATCTTCTTATTTTAACAACTTGGTTCTGTAACTTTTAAACCAATTGTAATCACTACAAGGAAAAAGGCTTTTTATGTCACTTTAAAAATTGTATTTTATTTCGAGTGACATAATTATTTCTCGCGTGTGCTTTTTATGTCACTTTTTAACTATTTATGTCGGTTTTTAAAAAAAGTGACATAAATACTTTATTATTTATGTCACTTTTTTGTAAAAGTGACATAAATAATAAAGTATTTATGTCACTTTTACAAAAAATCGACATAAATAAATATGCGGTGGCAAATTTGTAAATAAAACAAAGTTTAATTTTATGTCGGTTTTTGCAAAAGTGACATAAATAAAGTTTTATGTCACTTTTTTAAAACGTGTTGGCAATTTTGTAAATAAGTTGGATTTTTTAAAAGTTTTTAAAACCAACGAAATTGAAAAGTTAGGTTTTAGAAACCCTCCCTCTGCAGACCCAGACCTCCCTCTCTCTCTCTGGATCGTGGAAACCCTCTGCCTCCTCCTCCTCCTCCTCCTCTCTAACTCTCTCTCTCTCTCTCTCTCTCTCTCTCTCTCTCTCTCCCCCCACTCCGCCACTCTCTCTCTCTCTCTCAGACCCCCCACTCCGCCACAAACCAACTCACATAGCCGCTGCTGCCCCCCTCTCACATAGCCGCCGACTCACATACCAGCTGCCGTCACCTCTCCCACTCATCCACTCGCTCCAGGTTTCTCTCTCTCGTTGTGTGTGTGTATGTGTGTGTGTGTGTGTATATATATATGCTATGAGTCAATCTCGTTGATTTCACTTTTGATTGATTTAATTTGAATGATTTTGTTGGATTTAAGAAAGAACTGAGTGTTTGTGTTTTGGAATTTATCATTGGTTTGATTGTAGAAATATGGTTTGATGATATAGATTTATTGGAGCTTTGAATCTCTATTTCGCGTGGAGAAAATTTGACTAAGGGTTTAATATAGATGAGATAGATTTTTTGGAGCTTTGATTAGTTCTAACTGATTTCTCTGTCTCAAAGGTTTTTATTTATGTATTAACTGTTGTTTTTTTAAAAGCTTTTATTGGGTTTGGTTTAGTTCTAATTGATTAAGTTAGGTTTACTAACTATTTCCTTTTTGATCGATATCTCTGCCAATTGAGGCTTTGTTCAGACCAAATGGTAGGACTCAAAGAGGCCCGTTTTACATCTTTCTTTTTGAAGAGCAAAGGTTTTGTTTTTTGACTTCTTTTTTTTTTTTTTTTTATACATATATATATATATATATTTTTACTAACTAGGTTCATAAGCAAATTGGCCTTTGTTCTCACTTTGCTTTCTATTTACTATTCTTTTGTAATTGCTCACTTTATGCAGGTTTTGCTGTTTATCTATCTCTCTTACACAGAAATGCACATATTTTATATTTTCCCCCCCATTTTCTCTACTGTGTGTGTTGCCACTTCCAACATGTATTCAAGCAAGTTGAGATTGTCTATTTTTTATTCCATAGGTAGGAAAGGTTACTGCTGGTCTGCTAGATAAGGGAACTTGTGTACGAGCTATTTTGGTGCCTTTGCTTGTGTGTCACTGATTTGGGTGCTGGTAATCCAATTCTCTACCTACTGTCTATGCTTTTGCCATATGGATTTTTAGTAGGGTTGAAGAAAAGAGTATTATTAATTCTCCCTAGGTTTTGGGTTGAAAATTTTATATTCATCTGTCATAGGAAATGTTGCTCATCCATAAAAAAGAAGGGACATAGTAAATGCAACGTGTTTGGCTTGTACCATTGAAGCTAATCTACTTTTTATTTAGATATAGATATAGATATAGATATAGATAGAGATGTCCCAAAGAGAATTACTGTCGAATGGTTCCGTTAGAGCATCTCCAATGCAAAAAAGTTATTTTACATCTTTCAAACTTATATTTTAGCAATTTTACAATGTCAAAAATCTATAATTTGACAATTATGCTCCAATGCAAAAAGTCATCCAAAATGTCATTTTTTGGCACAAAAGCTATTAATCTAGTACATTGGGCAGTGTGTTTTGTACACTAGTTTTGCCATAACTAATAAAAAATGATTTTTTTTAAACAAAAGCAATTGATGTTGTACATTAGATTGTTGTTGTGCATTAGGAATGAAAAACAAGAAAAATTACAATGGTCAAAATTTGACAAAAGCCAAATCCTATGCTATATTTGAGAAAGTAAGTGACTTTCTCAAATTTTGGCAACACAAATGGCCTTGCATTGGAGCACATATTTTGTGCAACTTTCGCAAATTTTAACTTTGATGATGGATTTGACTTTAGCATTGGAGATGCTCTTAGCAGTTTCTTGATATATTTAACATGCTTTGACTCTCCTATTATTTGCTAGTGAAAGGAAAATCAAGTCTAGTTCTAGTTGTATTCTCATGGAATAGCCCTGATAATGACATTGTTACCTATATATCCTTTCTAAAACCTTTTCTTGAATGTGTGAGAATTTTATATGAAGGCCATGGCATTATGGTTGATGGTATGAAAATAGCTTTTTATTTTTGCAGGGACTGCATTGTGTGTAATATAGCATATTTGGGCGTTGGCATTGTGTTATTCTTTTTTCTCTTTTTCTAAACTGCTTTAGTTGTGCCTGTTTTGTAGGTTAATCAAATTTGGGGTGATAATACGTATGTGAATTACTTTTTTATTAATTTCATTTGCTTTGTCATTTGGGTGTGCATTTACATGCGTTCATATAATTTATTAATTTTTTTTTTTCAAATGCTTTCTATGGGACATTGTAACTGCCAAAGGGATTTTTATTTCCATTATCATCGTGAGTTGTTAGTACTAGCAGAGTGAGATCGGGTTGATTCATAGTTTAGGCACTTGTGTACCTCTCTGTCTAGTGGGACACTACTAGTGCAATGGAGATTTAGACATTCTTATAGTATGGGATTGATTGGATTAAAAGCCTTTGCCAATTTCCCTTCTATTTTGTTTATTTTTCAATTTCTTTTCCCGTTATTATTTGTTGACTTTGAATGTACCCTAATTGGTTAGTCAATGATCAAATGGTTTGACTTGATCTACTTCTTACACTGATTTAATCGCTGGTATCTTTCTGAAATTTAATGAGGGAAAAAAAAAGCAAAATGGTGAGCAAAATAGGAAGGAAAAGAGAATATAGTGAACGACAAATTAGAACTTAAAGTTTTGTGAGTCACTTCCATTCCTTTTCTTGAATTTCTATTGTATTTTGTAAGTTCTTTATTTCTAATGTTATTTAAACATGGAGGAAGGCGAAAGAAAAAAAATTAGGAAATTGTTTTCCTTCATTTTTTTTTTACCATTTTCTTCTCTAAAATCTGCAAACCAAACAAAGTCATGCTAAACTAAATGTATTTGGCATTCGCTTTCTATGTAGGGAACTTATTTTATGCTCTCAACTTGCTTTGAAAGCAAACTTTCTGAATCAGCAATAATAATTGAGAGGCATTATTATTCTTGGAGTATTGTATTTGTTTGGAGTGTTGAGTATTTAAAGCTCAGTAATCCAGCGGTTTGGCAAGTGGGTTTGGCGACGGACGACTCTCTAGTTTCCCACTCTCCAAGAACACTCTTGCTCTTTTCACCATTGCACGTACCGAGTTTCATTTTTTGTTTCCATTCTTTTTCTGCAATTTATGTTTCTTCTTCATGTAGCCGCAATTTATGTCTATCTAGCTACCTTCTTTTCTGCAATTTATGTTTTTTTTTGCTATGGGCTGCTTTATTTGATAATTTTCAGTTAGATGCAATCAATTTTTGTTTCTCTGAAGTCTGAATGAATAATAGGAATCGGAAAGTGAGAATTTACTTTAGTGATGGGGTCAACTACACTAGCCATTAGGTTTGAACTTACCTAGGTTGAAGTGTGAGGCTTTTCAGTATATAGTAGATGTTGTTTTCACTCTTATTATCCTTTTCCCAATTTTCAAAGGCCTTTTTTTCTCCATTCTCACAGAAAAGTACTTGTAAGAAAATATAGATAAAGTAGGTAAGCATGACTAAAAGGAACTTTAATATTTTTAAATCTTACTTTTCAGTATAAAGTAGATGTATAGCATGTATGTTTCTTTTAACTTCTAGGAGAACACCTCGAGATTAACATACTCTATTTTGTGGACATTGTGCTTTCAGTTGTGACTATAGTATATATGAGGCATTCTTCATGAAACCTAACTCGCACCTCAACCACACCTCTATTCTGCTGTTGTATGATGCCATTGTCAAAAGAAGAGTCCTACTTGGTTGGCCAAGTTTAATAAAACTTAACCTCATTAGTACTAGTATTTTTTGCCCAATTTGACAATTTCCTCTTGAATCCCTTTTTGGAATAATATCACCAAACAACCTCATATCCATGGAGGACTTTTCGGGTTTTCTATACCCAAAACCTTCGCTAAACACTACCTTGAATTTTTGTTAATTTAAAAACACTAATTTCTTTTGCGGGTCATCCTGTTAGTTTGTATTGGAAGCGGTGGAAAACTTAGAATTATGACATACATCGATATCTGAAGATGGATTTAGGTTTGGAAAACCTTGCCGTCTATGGTTTAAAAGGATAGATGTAATTGAGTTGAGACCCATGACCAACTTTTGACTATGAAAATGCAGATCAAGCTTCAAGAAAAAAGAACAGATAGAATTAGTAGCTACGGATTTTCTATAGAGTATCTTTATGATAGAGTGTGTATAATTTAGAGGATTTTCTTAATCTTCACATAATATCCCAATAAACTGGTTTGTAAACTACTTGTAAGTTGCTTGCTATTACAATGGCTGCATGAAGCTAGTTGTCACTACCTAGAAGTTGCCGAGCAAGTAGCAACAATACTTTTTGTTAAGTAACCCCCTTTAACAATTCTATATATAGATTATAGAGTTGGATACCACTTTTAAGGGGTATTTTGTTAGCATAAAATGAAGATTTTTCTTTATCTCCTTGGTTCTTCATAAGCTTAGTTTGAGCCCGATAGAAATGGTAGTCGAGCCATAGTTGCTGGAAATTGTAGTGATCTGCTCTAAAACCTGATTGACAAGTTTTTGGCCGTGATTTGCTCTAAAACCTAATTTGCTTAGTCTCTATTTTCCTCCCCACGTAGAACAGCGATGAGTTTTTTTTCCTTCTCTAGGAATCTTTATACACTGGAAGTAAAGTGCTTTTGAGAATAATTTAGCATTTCTTTGTGATCTAATTCTTAATTTGTTTGTAAATTCTAGAATTGAAGTTTGAATGGTATTTGTAACAATTTAACTCTTGATTGATTTCTTTGGTTAATATTCTATGCAGCAATAACAAATTCTTTGATATTAAGTTGTTTAATGAATTTAGGAATTTAGTTATTCGTCCTTAATAACTACGATTTATTGGTGACAACTTTATATGGCCTTGTTTCTACAGGAATTTCCTTTTTTTTTTTAGTTGAATAGAGGGTGGGGAGGGGGATTTGAAGATGACAAACTGCATCAATACCGTCAAAAGAGCAATCAGAGAAAAAGCATTCTCAGGTGCCATTCAACCTATGTCGAGTAGTTAAGCACTTAGAAAAGCAAAAAAAAAATTAGTTACCATAGATTTGATTTTGTCAACTGTTTTGCTTCTAAGCATATATTGATATTGTTTTCCTATTCGAAATTCCAACTTTGTTTTTCATTTGTAGGGTTTTCATTGGTTTTATTGAATTTATTCAACTATTTACATGCACCATGTAGTCAGTTAAGAGTGCAAAATTTCATGCTGTAATTATTCATGGTTTCGCATGAACTTCCACAAGCTTAGGCCGATTGCCCTCACACTTTAGAATCAAATTGTTGGCAACGAAAAGGCCTCAACTAGCACAAATACAAACCTCAACACCCGTCTTAATTGTTCTCCATATCAAAGTAGCAAACCACACCGGCGCCGCTACAGGCCGCGACGACCACCATCATCATCAAGATGATCCCATGCCACCACCACGCCGAGAGCTTGTTGAGAAACAACACCATGCCACCCACTTATTCTGAAGGTGTTCATCTATGAAAAGTTGGAACCATCTTTAGAAGAGGAACTAGAACTACCCTATATGTAGAATTTCAGTCAAACACATGGGTTTCCCTTTCTCTAACCCGTTAATTAATCCATTTAACTCGGTTGATGGTCAGGTCCCTATAATCTACAAGGAAATGGAATTTGCTGGATGCACACCAGATTGGAAAGTTAGAGAGATGCTGCAAACTGCCTTGATGGTCCTGGATGATACTGTGGAGGTCGCGTGAGTCTTTATTTGTGACTATCTCGTGATAGTTGGTTTGTTCATTTTATGCTCTACTTGTCACGTTTTTTTTTTCTTTTTTCATTTGAAATTTTCTCCCTGTTAGAGCAGTTGTATACTTAAAATGAACAAACCACCACCACCACCACCATATACCATCCCATACCATCATACAACCACCAACCCCCTAACCCTCTCTGCAAAAAAATAGTAAAATCTCAAAACTTAGTTTCAGAATGTTTAAGTTTATGAATTTGCGTATTCACTTCTAACTTGCTATCTGTCACGCCCCGAAAACGGAACACGTGAACGGAAAGGAAGAGAGATAAAGCAAAGTTAAACATACACACAACACGGAAGCGACCATAACAAACCAAGTTTAAAAGAGCTCATACACTTATTAAAACTTGAAAGCTACAATGGAAAATCTTGAAAATTTAATGTTTGAGAGCGAATTACAAGAAGTTTTGAAAGGATGCACCCTACAACAATTTAATAACAAAGGGGAGAACAAAAGGGACCCAATCCAAGGTCAAACCAAAAGAAAATATAAAAATAAAAATTTTAGTTCGGAAAACACTATTCATCGCCCGAAAAATTCCCCAAAAGGTACCCCGTTTTTTTTTTACACAGTATCTTAGAATCATATGGGGACGTTTGGGTTTTAATTAGCCCTTCTATCGGGGTCCGAAAAAGGGTGCTGTAGGCCAAAATGGACCTCTCTGGCAGCCTTGAAAAACACTATTCATCCCCCAAAACAAGAGCAGTTTTTACTATTCATCTCCCTCTAAAACTTTGGTTTTGCTCGGTTTTATTTTGGAACTTCGTGGGAACGTTTTGAAACATTAATAAGGTGTTTTTAACAAGAAAAATATCGACGGCATGTCGACGCAATGACGCATACTTAACCAAATTAAATGAATCCGACAAGGATTACAAACATATAAACAAATCCGACAAGGATTGCAAACACAAAATGAGATCCGGCTAGGATCGACAAAGTATAAATAACTAGTAAAGCATGAGTTGAGTAAGAGATGCAACGATCTCTAAATATAAATTACAAGTTGGTTTTTCAAAAAGGAAGTGTAAGGACTAACACTTGTCCATAAAATTCACTATAAGTCTTCCAATGACAAAAATCAAGAATTAGGAGATCAAGGAGTTTTGTAACTACATAATACAATGGCTATCATAGAATTAAGCTATTACAAACTCCTACAACAACAAATACATTGGAAGCTATATATATCTATAATGTTAAGGCTTAGCCTTCAAAAAGATTTCACGATGACGTCTACGCGTCGGGTTCACATGTGCCCTTTCCCCTTATCAACATCACCTGAAAAAGAGGTTTTTGTAGGTTCATTAGGCACGATGGCCTAGTAGGAAATATTGCAAGAAAACAATATGCAATCCATAATTAAGTATGAGATGCGGTGCAAGTACAATGCAATGCCGCCGTGGCAAAATGGAAATGACGGGTGCCTTAGAGGCCATGCATGATATGTGCACTCCTCTCATCACCGGATTATGAGCCACCCACACAAGGAATGTAGCATACCAACCTCCGGGAGCTAACCGGAATAAAATTGGAGTTTGAATGTTCTAAGGGTCATTCTCCCTGTCTCACATCACAACCCATATTCGGATTTCTTAAATCAAATTCCCACACAAGGGGTTTTTCCTTCTTTCAAAAATCAAAATTTTTGAATGTCATGCCGATGCTATGATT
This sequence comes from Hydrangea macrophylla, assembly GCA_033977485.1. Lineage (NCBI taxonomy): Eukaryota > Viridiplantae > Streptophyta > Magnoliopsida > Cornales > Hydrangeaceae > Hydrangea > Hydrangea macrophylla. Next base: position 82,288,982 of record CM066991.1, on the reverse strand, counting down.
TGCCAATTCGGCTCAAATGCTTATGTATGCTATGACAAAATGATCAACCAACATGTTCATGGCATCATTCAATCTCAAGCATAATCCACCAATACATACATTTTTACATAGAATTTCCGAGAATTTCCAACTAGCGTCCTAACATGGTTATCACATAAAGGGAGCATCCTAAGCATGTCTAACATCACATAATTGGATTCAACCTCAACAAAACACATAATTTCATATTTAGGTAATTAGCCCTAAATTTACAACTTTGGGGGAAATCCTAAATCATGTGTCTAAGTTGTTCTCCTAACAAATTAGAGGTCACAAATCACCTTAACTATAAATAACATATTGAATTAAAGCAATAACATCTACCTCAAAGTAATCTTCCCAAAATAAATGGGGAAAACCAAGAAATGCAAGAAAACTCAAGAGCTCCAAATAGAAATCTAGATGTGGGTGAATGAAGCCCAAGATGACCCAACAACACTTCCCAAAGCAAGAATCTCCCAAAAGCCCTCTAAGGTTGTAGATGAAGAATTTGAACCCTAGGCAAAAATTGGGAAGTCTTGAAAATGAACTTGGAAGAGAATTTGGAGAACACCACAAGGAAGCTCTTGAAATTCTAAGACTAATTTGTGAAATAAGAAAATCTTCAAAAACCTTTCTTTGGTGCTCTAATGGAAGCTTTTAAGAAGGAGAAAACATGGAGGAAAATGGTGTATGTATCCTAGAGAGAAGGGGGAGAAGAAGAGAGAGAAAGAAAGAAAAGAAAAATGAAAGTGAGGGGAGGAGAGAAAGAGTGGCCGGCCATTATGGGGGGAGTGGGGCCCACTAGTTGTTTAGATATTTAGTCTTGCATTTTGACTTTACCCAATGTGATATAAAGCATGTATGTGTGTGTGGTCTAGTTTTACACACCCAAATTAAAACATGTACCCCTTTTAAGCACTAAGTTAACAAAATTAAAATATACAGTAACACATGCTAAAATAAATTTAAATACTGCACAATTAAACACGAGCGCACACATAAGCACTTAAAAGACAATTTTACCCTTACTAAAATCTTGGGTTATGACAATCTACCCCCCTTAAAAGAATTCCGTCCCGGAATTCGGAACAACTAAGCGCAAAAAGGGAGCAACGACTTGCTCAACCTTTTCTAAGAAATACTATCAAATAAAAGAAACTTGCTCTACTCGGGGAAAAGGTGAGGATAACTCTTCCTAGCTTCACCCTCGTCCTCCCATGTCGACTCGCCAACGTTATGATGGTTCCACTGAATCCTTACTAACGGAATAACCCTGCCTCGTAATACACGATCTTTCCTCTCAATGATACGGATAGGTTGCTCTTCATACGACGTGTCTTCCCCAAGAGGCAACTCGGTCCAATCTAAAACATGTGATGGATCTGGGTAATGCTGATGGCGCGGATCTGAGTTACATCTACGAAGCATCGAAACATGGAATACATTGTGTACACTCGATAACTGTGGCGGAAGAGCCAGTCGATAAGCAACGGTGCCAACCCTCTCAAGGATCTCAAACGGCCCAATAAACCGCGGCGCTAACTTACCACTCTGACCAAATCGCTGTAACCCACGACGGGGTGAAACTCTCAGAAACACATGATCACCAATCTCAAACTCAAGTGGGCGACGATGGCGGTTGGCATACGATTTCTGACGACTCTGAGCTATATTCAACTTCTCACGAATTACTTTAATCTTCTCTGAAGTCTCTCTAACCATATTGGGACCATGAAGAATAGTCTCGCCTACTTCACCCCAACATAACGGAGATCGACACGGACGGCCATACAATGCCTCAAATGGTGCCATCTGAATGCTAGCCTGATAACTATTATTATAAGCAAACTCGGCCAAAGGCAAATGATCTTCCCAATTACCACCAAGTTCCATAACACTAGCCCTCAACATATCCTCTAATATCTGAATAGTACGCTCGGACTGCCCATCTGTCTGAGGATGAAATGCTGTGCTAAGTAGAAGCTGTGTACCCAAGGCTCTCTGCAGACTCTGCCAAAAGTGAGATACAAACTTCGAATCACGATCTGATACAATCGAAACTGGAATACCATGAAGTCTCACAATCTCCCGAATGTAGATCACACTAAGAGTATCTGCAGTGTCGGTTACCTTAATCGGCAAGAAATGTGCGAATTTAGTCAAACGGTCCACAATAACCCAAATAGCATTATGCTTACGTAAGGTCCTAGGAAGTGCTGTAACGAAATCCATAGTAATATGCTCCCACTTCCACTCGGGAATAGGAAGAGGTTGTAACAAACCTGCGGGTCTCTAGTGCTCGTCTTTTACTTGTTGACAAACTAGGCAACTAGCAACAAACTCGACAACTGCTCTCTTTAAACCCTTCCACCAGTATTGGCGACGCAAATCATGATACATCTTTGTACCCCCCGGGTGAACGGCAAAACGGGAATGGTGAAACTCTTTCAAAACATCTTCCCTACAAGCAACGGGAACAAACACTCGATCTCGGAATCTCAAACCTCTAGTGTCATCAAAGGTCCAACCTTTTTCACCATCTCCACTAAGCATACGAGAAGTCAAAGCAACGGTCTCATCATCGGATTTCTGAGCCTCTAGAATTCGGGTCAAAAGTGCCGGTTGCGAATTCAAAGCAAACAAAGTAGCTCGGTCGGGAGTCTCGGAACAACAAACCTCAAAGTCATCTAAATGCCTCAACATTTTCCACTCTTGTACCGGTAAATACGCCAAGGTCCCACGAGGCTTCCTACTAAGTGCATCGGCCACAACATTGGCCTTGCCCGGATGGTATTGCAAATCAAAGTCATAGTCCTCTAAGTACTCCATCCAACGGCGCTGTCTCAAGTTAAGATCCCGCTGTGTGAATATGTATTTCAAACTCTTATGATCGGAAAAGACCTCAAATCTCTCACCGTACAAATAATGTCTCCAACTCTTCAATGCAAATACCACGGCGGCAAGCTCTAAGTCATGAGTAGGATAGTTCTTCTCATGTGGTTTCAATTGCCTAGAGCCATAGGCTATAACCTTACCCTCCTGCATTAATACACAACCCAATCCATCAAGTGAAGCATCACAATAAACGGTATAGCTCAATCCACGCTTGGGGATAACAAGGATAGGTGCCGAAGTCAAACGAGCCTTCAATTGTTGGAAAACATTTTCACAAGTATCATCCCAAACAAATTTCACCCCTTTTCTAGTAAGCTTAGTCATAGGCATAGCTAGACGAGAGAAATCCTCAACAAAACGACGATAGTAACCCGCTAACCCCAAGAAACTACGGACTTCAAATACATTTTTCGGTGGTTGCCAATCCATAACGGCTTCAATCTTAGACGGATCTACGGATACCCCATCACTAGAAACAACATGCCCAAGAAACTTTACTTCGGATAACCAAAACTCACACTTAGATAGTTTGGCATACAACCGGTGTCCTCTCAGAACCTCTAATATAACGCGGAGATGTTCCTCGTGCTTCTCCCTATAAGGTGAGTAAATCAAGATGTCATCTATGAATACAATCACAAACTTGTCCAAGAATGGACTAAACACACGGTTCATCAAGTCCATAAAGGCGGCGGGAGCATTTGTTAAACCGAAAGGCATAACAAGGAACTCAAAGTGTCCATACCGGGAACGGAAAGCAGTCTTAGGAATATCACACTCCCTAACACGCAACTGATGGTAACCCGACCTCAAGTCAATCTTAGAGAAACAAGATGAACCACGGAGTTGATCAAACAAATCCTCGATTCTCGGAAGTGGGTATTTATTCTTTATAGTCACATGATTTAGCTTGCGGTAGTCAATACATAGTCTAAGCGAACCATCCTTCTTCTTTGCAAAAAGAACGGGTGCTCCCCAAGGAGATGTACTAGGACGGATGAATCCCCTAAATTGTAAGTCCTCTAACTGTGTTTTCAACTCCTTCAACTCGGCGGGTGCCATTCTATATGGCGGGATCGAGATCGGTGAAGTGCCGGGTACTAAGTCTATCGAGAACTCAATCTCACGAATAGGTGGTAGCCCAGGTAAGTCCTCGGGAAAGACATCGGTATATTCACAAACAACCGGAGGAAACTCAATCAAGACTGGTTCATTCTCGTCAGAAAATAAACTAGCCAAATAATCAACATGATTCTTCCCCCTACACAAACTGTGAAGTGAACGCATCGGAAACTCCAAACGGTCACCCTCAAAACGACCTAGGTCTCCGGATGGTAGAACAAAAGTAACCCTCCTCTTAAAACAATCTATATAAGCTCGGTAGGTACTCAACCAATCCATACCCAAAATTACATCGAAACTAGACATGTCGAAAACAATTAAATCAATAACAATATTTTGATCCGCTATAACAAGTTCGCACCCACGACATACCCGATCCAAGGGAACTAAACCTCCAACGGGAGTATCAACTAAAATCGTAGAAGTCAAACGGCTCATCTCTAAGTCCAAAGATGATGCATATGACAATGATATGAATGAACATGATGCGCCAGTATCAATAAGCACAGAAGCTCTAGAACTGAATACTAGTAGGGTACCTCGGATAACTGAGATATCGGGGGCAACTACAGAAGATGATGCGGTAACAGGATGGGACATAGTAGGAAGCGGCCTCGGGGCTTGTTGCCCTCCTCCGCGATGTCCTATATAATGAAGCTGGCCTCTAGGAACATTAGGCCTGGAGCTCTGAACAGAAGAGGCTGCTGGTGGTGACACAAAAGGTGGCCTATATGCCTGCTGATATGGCCCAGAGAAAGGTGTGTGAACCTGTGGTGCTGTCTGAGCGAACGGGCAATTCCTCTTTATATGATTCGGGTCGCCACAATTGTAACAATTTCTAGGACCCACGGCACCCCCTCCACGGGAAGAACCAGGACGGCGAGAACCACGAGACTGAGACTGCTGTGGCTGAGATGAGAACTGAGTAACCGGCGGGGCCTGAATAGGTATCGGTGAGGAATAGGAAGACTGCTGAGGGACATAATCTTGCCTCGGCTTCTTGAATTGGCTCCCACTCGACGAGCCCAACTGACTACCCTTCGACGGACCCCGGAGTTCTTTATCTTTCTTCGAACTCAGAAACTCTTCCTCAAATACAAGTGCCTTCTTAACCACTTTGCTATACGAGTCTAGCTCAAACCCAATGACTTTCGTACGAAGGCCCTGACGAAGTCCACTCTCAAAGGTCCTAGCTTTAATTTTATCGTCAGCGGTGATATCGGGTGCAAAACGGGCTAAGTCCCCAAAACACGCTTCATAATCAGTAACCGACATCTCACCCTGACGAAGATTCAAAAATTCGGTTCTCTTGGCCTGACGAGCAACGGGTGAAAAATACTTGTCAAGGAAAATCTGAGTAAAAGAATCCCAAGTCATACCTTCCAAGGTCTGTGTAGTAAGTACAAGTTCCCACCAAACTTGGGCCCGACCCGCCAATTGAAAGGTAGCGGCATCAATGCGAAGGTGATCCTCAACAATACCCAGGTGCTCGAAGATCCTAACAATTCTTTTCAACCAAAGCTCTGCCTGAACTGGATCCGTTTCTCCCGAGAAAACTGGAGGATTCTTCCTACCAAATTCTCTCATGGCCGATTGTGCCCTCGGCTCTGCCTGAACACCAGGCGCAGGCGCCACTACGGTAGGAGCTACCGGTGGAGGTGGAGGTGGAATGTCATTCCTTGCTGTTTGGACAGCTTGGGTGAAATCCCTCATCACGGCCATCATCTCAGCAAAGAACTGAGCCCCACCAGGAACTCCCGGAATAGATACAGGTGTAGGATTAGGAGCGGGAGCAGAAGAGGATGAGGAAGACTGGGCTCCTCGACCTGCGGCTCCACCTCGACCCCTAGCACGACCCCTAGCACGGACAGGAGGTCGGCCTCTAGCACGGCCTCTAACACGCGGTGGCATAGCTAGGCAAAAGAAATAATTACCAATGAATTAGATGAAGCATTAAAGTAGGCGTCTAATTCAAACATTCATTAAGCAATTCATATGACGACTAATGAAACACGTAGCACTTGAACATGTAAATGTCTACCATGCAAGTACTTGAAAACATTTAACACATACGCATGCTTATATGGCAATCTAGTACTTAATGCAAACTTTTAACTGAAACAATGGAAGCATAAATAAAAACTTAGACATGTAAGGAAAATTAGCATGTAGGTCCAAATTAAACTCCCAGAGTCCCTAGGTATTCAAACCCGGTTAGCTCTGATACCAAGTTGTCACGCCCCGAAAACGGAACACGTGAACGGAAAGGAAGAGAGATAAAGCAAAGTTAAACATACACACAACACGGAAGCGACCATAACAAACCAAGTTTAAAAGAGCTCATACACTTATTAAAACTTGAAAGCTACAATGGAAAATCTTGAAAATTTAATGTTTGAGAGCGAATTACAAGAAGTTTTGAAAGGATGCACCCTACAACAATTTAATAACAAAGGGGAGAACAAAAGGGACCCAATCCAAGGTCAAACCAAAAGAAAATATAAAAATAAAATTTTTAGTTCGGAAAACACTATTCATCGCCCGAAAAATTCCCCAAAAGGTACCCCGTTTTTTTTTGACACAGTATCTTAGAATCATATGGGGACGTTTGGGTTTTAATTAGCCCTTCTATCGGGGTCCGAAAAAGGGTGCTGTAGGCCAAAATGGACCTCTCTGGCAGCCTTGAAAAACACTATTCATCCCCAAAAACAAGAGCAGTTTTTACTATTCATCTCCCTCTAAAACTTTGGTTTTGCTCGGTTTTATTTTGGAACTTCGTGGGAACGTTTTGAAACATTAATAAGGTGTTTTTAACAAGAAAAATATCGACGGCATGTCGACGCAATGACGCATACTTAACCAAATTAAATGAATCCGACAAGGATTACAAACATATAAACAAATCCGACAAGGATTGCAAACACAAAATGAGATCCGGCTAGGATCGACAAAGTATAAATAACTAGTAAAGCATGAGTTGAGTAAGAGATGCAACGATCTCTAAATATAAATTACAAGTTGGTTTTTCAAAAAGGAAGTGTAAGGACTAACACTTGTCCATAAAATTCACTATAAGTCTTCCAATGACAAAAATCAAGAATTAGGAGATCAAGGAGTTTTGTAACTACATAATACAATGGCTATCATAGAATTAAGCTATTACAAACTCCTACAACAACAAATACATTGGAAGCTATATATATCTATAATGTTAAGGCTTAGCCTTCAAAAAGATTTCACGATGACGTCTACGCGTCGGGTTCACATGTGCCCTTTCCCCTTATCAACATCACCTGAAAAAGAGGTTTTTGTAGGTTCATTAGGCACGACGGCCTAGTAGGAAATATTGCAAGAAAACAATATGCAATCCATAATTAAGTATGAGATGCGGTGCAAGTACAATGCAATGCCGCCGTGGCAAAATGGAAATGACGGGTGCCTTAGAGGCCATGCATGATATGTGCACTCCTCTCATCACCGGACTATGAGCCACCCACACAAGGAATGTAGCATACCAACCTCCGGGAGCTAACCGGAATAAAATTGGAGTTTGAATGTTCTAAGGGTCATTCTCCCTGTCTCACATCACAACCCATATCCGGATTTCTTAAATCAAATTCCCACACAAGGGGTTTTTCCTTCTTTCAAAAATCAAAATTTTTGAATGTCATGCCGATGCTATGATTTGCCAATTCGGCTCAAATGCTTATGTATGCTATGACAAAATGATCAACCAACATGTTCATGGCATCATTCAATCTCAAGCATAATCCACCAATACATACATTTTTACATAGAATTTCCGAGAATTTCCAACTAGCGTCCTAACATGGTTATCACATAAAGGGAGCATCCTAAGCATGTCTAACATCACATAATTGGATTCAACCTCAACAAAACACATAATTTCATATTTAGGTAATTAGCCCTAAATTTACAACTTTGGGGGAAATCCTAAATCATGTGTCTAAGTTGTTCTCCTAACAAATTAGAGGTCACAAATCACCTTAACTATAAATAACATATTGAATTAAAGCAATAACATCTACCTCAAAGTAATCTTCCCAAAATAAATGGGGAAAGCCAAGAAATGCAAGAAAACTCAAGAGCTCCAAATAGAAATCTAGATGTGGGTGAATGAAGCCCAAGATGACCCAACAACACTTCCCAAAGCAAGAATCTCCCAAAAGCCCTCTAAGGTTGTAGATGAAGAATTTGAAACCTAGGCAAAAATTGGGAAGTCTTGAAAATGAACTTGGAAGAGAATTTGGAGAACACCACAAGGAAGCTCTTGAAATTCTAAGACTAATTTGTGAAATAAGAAAATCTTCAAAAACCTTTCTTTGGTGCTCTAATGGAAGCTTTTAAGAAGGAGAAAACATGGAGGAAAATGGTGTATGTATCCTAGAGAGAAGGGGGAGAAGAAGAGAGAGAAAGAAAGAAAAGAAAAATGAAAGTGAGGGGAGGAGAGAGAGAGTGGCCGGCCATTATGGGGGGAGTGGGGCCCACTAGTTGTTTAGATATTTAGTCTTGCATTTTGACTTTACCCAATGTGATATAAAGCATGTATGTGTGTGTGGTCTAGTTTTACACACCCAAATTAAAACATGTACCCCTTTTAAGCACTAAGTTAACAAAATTAAAATATACAGTAACACATGCTAAAATAAATTTAAATACTGCACAATTAAACACGAGCACACACATAAGCACTTAAAAGACAATTTTACCCTTACTAAAATCTTGGGTTATGACACTATCCGTGAATCGGAATTGCGTGCCGTTTCTTCCTACAAGTTTATTTAGGTGAGTATGAAGTTTAGGTTCTGGTCCCTTGTCATTTGAGTGCCAAAACCCATTTGGTCTCTCAAAACCCCAAACCTTAATGCGAAAAAATAACTTTAGGATCACTTAGACCTGAAAATTCTTAGTTATGGAGGTTTTGAGTACTGAAACGGTAAATCGCTTAACCAAATGCCACAAAACCTTACTCGCACCTCAAACATGCCTAATTAAACTTGCGGGAACTAATGGAATGCATAACGGATTCACGATTCACAGATAATGCGAAAAAAATGACTTTTTTATTACTTACTTAAAAATTCTTAGTTTTGGGGGTTTTGAGTAGTGAAACGGTAAACCGCTTAACCAAACGCCACGAAACCTTACTCGCACTTCAAACATGCCTAAATAATGTGAAAAAATGAGTCTTTCATCATTCCGAGTCCCGGCCTGAACACATTTTGGTCTCTCAAAACCCCCAAACATAGTTTTACTCTTTTATTATTTTATATATACAACTAATCAATGAAAACTTTTTCTTTTTTGTAGGTACAAAGTTTCACATCTTGATGGAAATTCTAACAAGTGAACAACTTTTTTTGTTGGGCTAATTTTTTGTTGTTGCTTTCATAATTTTTTTAGTACTTTTTGATGAATATGTAATATGTATATGTTATTAGTTTAGCACTTGACTCGGATTGATTGTGTATTTTTTTTGTTCATTCCAATATATTAATTGGTTGATATTTAGATGAATCGATGAAATTTAGTAGTTGAAATAGATCATTAATTGAGTTGGATTTAATTTTATACAGGGTGCTATTGTATATATGCACATGTTGGTATTTATTATTTTTACAGGGTGGTATTTATGTCACTTTTATAAAGTATTTATGTCACTTTTAAAGTATTTATGTCACTTTTAAGACATTGATGTAATAATTTTGTTTGGTATTTATGTCACTTTAGGTCAAAAAGTGACATAAATAAATTGGTATTTATGTCACTTTGAAGTATTTATGTCACTTTTAAGACTTTGATGTAATAATTTTGTTTGGTATTTATGTCACTTTTTTTACTTTTATGTCACTTTAGGTTAAAAGTGACATAAATAAAATGGTATTTATGTCACTTTTAAGTATTTATGTCACTTTTTATTAACAAATGTGTTGATTTTATGAAACATTTATGTCACTTTTATAAAACATTTATGTCACTTTTAAAACATTTATGTTGCCTCCATTTATATCACTTTTTACTGGAAAAAAAAGTGACATAAATACCTATTTATGTCACTTTTTAAGTGACATAAAAAGCCTTTTTTCTTGTAGTGAATGTCAACCTTCTATAAAAAAAAGTGACAGAAACTTGTTTGGTGGTGCCACATGGAAAGAAACTGGCCAAATTTTGACATTATAGTTGGCCTATGTTCAAGAATCAAATTGTTTCAAATGGAAGATAAGGGACCAAACAACAAATTGGTTTATATTTGAAGGGTGCAAAATTCATTTTAATTTTATTGTGTGGAGTAGTGGTCTCGTGCAAGGATATAAGTGCCGTAGCCCGGGGACTGTTGTTTGATATCCAATAATGAGCGTGACATGGAGCACCATTTTATGAACTAGGCTAAGGAGTTTCTCGGGTTCTAAATTGATTTTACCCTTAAAGCCTGAGGTTAATGATCAATGTGCTAAAATAACAGTGGTTCACATGTGCAATACTTCATTTTCTATATAGACACTCATATAATTAAGGGACGATTGGTCATAGCTCCCTATAGTGGACCATAATAGGCAATCAATCCCTGCGTTTTTTTTTAGTGCCACAGGTCCCTGTAATGTTCTGTCGACAAAACTGCTGACTCTCCTTATTTTTAGCAACTACAGTGCATGCTTCCCCAAAATAGGTTTTTTATTAATATTTTTTTTCAATCTTTAAAATGCCATAGCTTTCAAACTACAGATCGGTTTTCGATAAAATTATATATCTGTGATATATAAAACAAGATCTACAAAACAAGATGCATATTGACTATAAAATTCTTCAAACGAAAAATTTTTGTCTAGGTAAAGACTGTGACATGATAATAGATGTTACTGTCTTTGTAGATGTTACTATCTTTCGAATCACAAAAAATATACCCATTTTGTAGATGTTACTGTCTTTAACCATATAAAAAATAGTAACATGACGCTGTCTCAAAGGGAAAAAAAAGTTAATTAATTTGATTTGTGATCGATAACTCAATAAAATGCAAGACAGTAACATGACAATCATATGGAATACAGTAACATAAAAATTATAGCTGATACAGTAACATGACACGGTCTCAAGGAGATGTTAATTAGATTCATGATAGCTAATACAGTAACATGACATTGTCTCAAGGAGATAGTGCCATAAATTAGGCAGTGACATACTCTGCCTTAAGCCGACAAAGGCATACTATGCAATTGAATACAATTTGAAATCAAAGAAAAGAAAGCAAAATTGTAATTAGAGAAGTACATCAAAGCTTTTTTTTAGCCATTTGGATTGCTTAGACAAGCTTACTACCTTTTTTGAATTCAATTTTTCGGTGGCTTTTTCTCCCAAACTCTCTTAATCAGAGATCGGTTGGTGACGAAGAGATCGAGTGACGGAGGTGGCGACGAAGAGATCAATGACGGTGGTAGTCGACACACAGGTGGTGGTTGGTAGTGCGATGTTGGCACAAAGTGATGGTGGCTGGCGGCGTGGAGTGACTATGGTGGTTAGCAGTGCGTTGGCAACTGTGGCTGGCAGCGTGAATGTTGGCGACGATGGATGATCGAAGATGAGGTACAATGACTAGAGAGGTCGGAGGAAGTAGAGGCTGCGATGGTGTGCTAGACGGTGGTGTTATATATATGTATATAGATATACATATATATATATATATATATATAGAGAGAGAGAGAGAGAGAAGATGAATGGGTTGGAAGTTGGTACGCACTTTAAACGTGTTAATGGAGGGCATGTTTGTCAATAATTTTTTTAAACATTTAAATATGGACTTATTACAGGTTTTTTAAAACTTTCTATCCTTACTAAGCTAAAAAATGACGCTTTTATTGTTGGTAGGAAAGCCTTTAATGGAGGAACTTTTAATTAATTTTCCCTATAATTAAGCACGACACATGCTATATAACATATCGCGATAACTATGCCTTTTCTGTTGTTATTTAATTCATAAATAAAAGTTGATAATATATGATATAACTGCAACAAAACACATTTTTTGTCACGAATAAATTGTTGGAAGATATGGAAGATTGAGATATATGAAGATAATATTGAGATATGAGAAGATATAATTGGGGAGATTTGATACTATTAGGAAAGATTTTATTTTATTTTATTTTTTTACCTTAATTAGTTGGATATAAAGCCTATGTAAAGGCTTCTCATATTGTGATTAATAATAAGTTTTGATTATTTAGAAATTTAATATGATATCAGCCCCAAACCCTATTCTGGGATAAAGCTCTCCACATTATTCCACCTACTAGCGGGTGGCAGCCCGCTGCCCGTCGGAACTCTCGATTTTACAGATTTTTTGATCTCCATTTAAGAACAGGTCACTGATCTAGTTCCATTTTCGTTTCTTTATTTATTTTATTTCTTTATTTATTTTTTTGCTTTTGTTGTGTCAATCCAAATCTGAGGGTTACAGTTTCACCCAAAAAAAAAAAGGTGGGGAAGAAAGCCTATATGCTGCCGAAATAGTCCAATTGTTGGACCTTTCATCCAGACCTCTCCTGCCTCCATTGCGGCCACCTTTGATGACTCATTCAGTGCACTCAAATCTTTCAGGACAGTTGCAATCTTTACTCCATCATTTCGCGATCCTTTTTTGTTTAGTCAGAGAATGTTTACAGAGATATGGAGTTGAAGAGAAAGTGGGTCCTCTGTTTTGAAAGGAAAGTTTAGAGAGAGAAGAGTCCGTGGAAAGAGGCTCTTTGAGATCCTTTGTTTTTTCAACAAAGTTACCAACAGTCACATGGGATTTTTAGGAATCCAAAGCGGAGAGATAATCCAGTATGACATGATTCATTTGAACTAAGGATCTTGATTGGTCAAATTTTATTTAGAGATTTGTCCCCAAATGTTTCAAAAATTAACTTGTCTCAAAGTTTTAAATAAATTACAAAATTGTCCCAAAAAGTTTTAAAAATTACAAAACAGCCCCATAATTTCTGAAATTTACAAATATATCCCTTTTTTTTTGTTGGAAATTACAGAATACCTCCAAATTTTCAAAAAATTTCAGTTTTTTTAAGCCATGTTTGGCTTTGTGCTTTGATGGGGTTTTGTTTCTTTAGTCTTCCAAACTTCGGTATTCGTATTCACTCGCACCTTCAGTTTGAGGGGGAGAACATAGGAGACAAGACCAGATGACAGCATTCCCGAGGAGGGGGCCCTCTATATCACACGAGCGATGAGACCACTCGAAGAGGGACCCGCTACACCGCACAGATTGGTGTGTTTGAACACACAGCCCCTCCTTCAACTTGAGGGGGAGTGTTGAAAACAAGACAACTACCTCTATTTATGTGTCATACGATGGATAATTCCGTGGGCACATCTCATATTTCTCCATATGATCTTGGAGCTTTAGATGTTTATATGATGAGACCACCTAAGATGAGCCGCATGTGGACCTCCTAAGAAGGGGTTGCACGTGGACGAGAGACTAGCTAAGAGGGGCCGCTGCAACAGTCTAGGTGGAGTTTTAAAGAGGATAGTTAGGTACAAGGTTGTCTTCCATATTTGTGTGCAAGTTCGACACTTCAACAAGTATTCGTGTGCCATCTTGAGGGGGAGTGTTGGAAGATATGGAAGATTGAAATATAGGAAGATAATATTGAGATATGAGAAGACATGCTTGGGGAGATTTGATAATATTAGAAAAGATTTTATTTTATTTTTATACCTTAATTCGTTAGATATAAAGCCTATATAAAAGTTTATCATATTGTGATTAATAATAAGTTTTGATTATTTAGAAATTCAACATAAATTGCGCGGTAATTGGCATGTTGTGCAAAAGACAGAACCAAGAAACACCTACGATATTGTTGGGATGGAATTCGTGGAGAATACTGAAACTGGCCCCATTGCCGACGATAAGAATATAGACAACTGACACTTCTGAAATTGATGGTGTCATTGAAGACGACAAAATGGAGAATGAGGAACTAGAGCCTTTACTTTTGAACAGGGAAGATGAAAATCCTGACCATGTTCATGATAATTCTATAGGAACCAATGTGGTGTTAGATTCTATGAATGATACATTCATTGATGATGACGATGATGAGATAGATTGAAAGATTATTGTGACAGTGAAAGATGTTTTGCTCAGTAATGATGATACAGATATGGAGAATTGATGTTCACTTGTGTCTTTGATTTGTACCTGTCTTTTCATCAAACTTTTATCAGATGTGCATATTCACATATTTAATCATCTTCACATGTACATTTTATTCATTGTGATATTTACATGTTTAGGGACATCGCAGCTTGTACAGAGTTCAAATTTAAATTTTATATATGAGTGTATGTCCAACTTGCTTTTTTTTTTTTTTTTTTAGTGAATGGTGATTACAATTGGTTTTGCCAAAGGATGGACCTGGTGGGAAAAGGGGCTCAAACCCCCCAAGCTTTTGGAAAATTATTGACATATCTTTAAAAATTAGACTTAAGCTCCCCTAAAATTTTAGAAAGCCTTGTTTATGAGTCATCATAAATTCCAAGTAAAGCACAATTGAACTAATATTGAGGCCAAAATATTGTTATTCATGACTAATCCTATATATTTGGTCCAATACATTTTCTTCTCATTTCTTAGATTAACATAACCCAAATTGATTTATAATCACTCAAAACTTTAAGAAAATTCTACAAGAAGACCCCAAAAAATCACCTCGGGGCACTGCCCTCGAACACCCATATATATGTTCAACCCTACAATTGTAAACTCTTCGTTTTTCCCCTGCCTAGCCCTCCAAATTTAATTTTTTGCATGAGTAATTTTTGGGACAACTTTCATACAACTTTCACACAACCTTCTTAAAAGATGTGTCCATCTCTCTCTTGTGATGTCACTAGACCCCACAGTAACACATGAGAGAGATAGACACATCTTCTAGGAGGTTGTGTGAAAGTTGTATGTATGTTGTGTCCCAAAAATTACTCTTTTTGCATCCCCACTGGTTTTGGCATAGTTGAAATATGAGACTTGGTGTTTTCAAAATGTACTAACTTGGATGAAGAGTAAAGCAATAGTGGCAAGTGAGATGAATTTGAGCTAGATTTAGTGTAATCGAAAGAGCTGAGGTCCAGTGAGGTTTTTTTGGGAAAGACATAACAAGACTAGCAATTGACAATTTCCATGACTTGGTGGAATATTTGCCTCTATTCTATTGATATGTAGGTGAAGTTCGTTCAACATCAATAAATTCCCGAGAGAATATGGAATATTTCCCTAGAAGTTGGTTGTTTGCAAGAGTGAGTCTTTGCATTTTTCGATGATTAACAGTTCCATCAAAAATTGAACCCGTGAATAATTGATTACTGTCTAGGGGTGGACACAAGCTAAGTCACTCAACAATGGCTCGTGGCTCGGCTCGATAACTGCTCGGCTCGTTTAATAAACAAACCCAGCTCGAGCTTGAATGCTAAGCTCGTTTAATAAACGAACCAAGCTTGGGCACACATGAGCTCGGCTCAATAAGGCTCGTGAACACGCTTGATTAAAGCTCGTGAAAAAGTTTAATAAAAGGCCTGTTTGTATATATATATTTACATATATATATATATATATATATATATACATTCATGTAATACACAAAATATTTTTTGCAAAATTATTGACTCTAATAGTGACTAAAGTCTCACGTACATATAAATATAAAATGATATTGGGTTTTGGTCAAATCAACCAAGAGATAGAAAGTGGAGAGAGGCAAAGAGTTTTGCTATACATTAGTTCCACATCGGCTATAAATAAGGAGACAGACAAGAAGTTGGGTCTACAAAGCGGAGAGAGGCAACAAGTTTGTCCATGTGCCTGATGTGCTTATTTTATTTATAATGGGCTGGGCCGGTAAAGTAGCCAAGCAATTTTGGAGCTTTAGCTTTGGCTTTAAGTGTTCAATCTTTGGCTTTTAAGTGTTTTAGCTTGTCCACAAGGTTTGGTTCGAGCCGAGCTCAAACTTGAGCTTAAATCGAGCTTATTCTCAAGCTTGAGTCAACCTTATTTTTGAGCTGGTAATCGAACGAGCTCGATTTTGTTCATTCTTTGTCAAGCCGACCTCGAACCTTTTCGTAAAACTTTTTATCAAGCTCGAGCCGAACTTGAGTAAGGGTGTAACAAATTGAGTCGAGCCTAAGTTCGGTTAAGCTCTGAGTACACCCCTATTACTGTCCAATCCTAAAAAGATCATGTTCCAAAAATTTGATCATTTGATGCTAATTGTATTGCAATGAGTTCATTTGAGAGATTTGCTATAGAATTAGGCAACAATCCTCAAAAGTTATTGGAACTTAGATCTGGAAATCTCAAATTGCTACAACAAACTATAGGGTTAGCAATTAATAATCTAAAGCCCAAAGTGTAGAATTAATAATCTTGGTACAAAGTGAAACTTTGCCCAAACTATAGGATACCAAAATGTCTACAATAAGTAGACTCGTGCAATGTACCTTTGTGTTCCGTCAAATTGCAATAACGGAGATAGACAGGGCCTACATTGCAACGAAATCGAAACTACATTGCAACAAAATCAAAACTACCTGACCCAAAGTGTTGCAATTAAAAGTCGAGGATCAAAAGTGAAACTTTGCCAAAACTACGAGTACTAGTGTTTTTTTTTTTTTTTTTTTTTTGAAGTTGGTACTAGCGTTTTTAAGCCAATAAGCCTACATTAAATGGTGACAGCTTCATATCAAGGTTCATATCACAGAATTCTTGTCTCTGTCAAACATGCACATCAGTACGAGGAATTTCTTTTCTAGAATCTTTTATAATATATTTTGCTGAACAAATTGCAGCTTGGAACCACACAGGGGTTCAAGGTGATGGGGGCATTGTTTTCGAGGCAAAAAAAATTGAGTCAAGTTGCGCTTATTTTGGTGCAGAATTTTTTGTATTAGAAAGATTACAGTTTGTTCGGTGAGATTTTTGGCCATTTTCAAAAATTGAGAGGTTTTGTGCTTGTAATCGTTATTGCATATAGCGAAACCTTAATTCGTGCTTTGTTTTATTTTGTTTTTTATTTTTACTTTTTTTATTATCATAATTGTTGATTACTAATTATAATTTGTAAAGCTTTTACATATGTGGATAAAAATTTAGGTTGGACTAAATTGGGAAATGAGAAAAAATTGAGTTGGACTAATATTTAGGGTAGAGAAATTATCCCATGAGCGCATCACACCATGTGACGGGCTCATGGGATAATTTCTCTTTAGATTTAGCGTGGGCTGAATTACAAATGGGAGAATATATATATGTATATATA
The DNA here is from genome assembly GCA_033977485.1 of Hydrangea macrophylla. NCBI lineage: Eukaryota > Viridiplantae > Streptophyta > Magnoliopsida > Cornales > Hydrangeaceae > Hydrangea > Hydrangea macrophylla. Next base: position 82,271,613 of record CM066991.1, on the reverse strand, counting down.
TATACTACTATAAAAAGTTTCACCAGGATTAAATATTGAAATCAATTTTCAAACATTTCTTCTACCCATGCATGCTACTACATACATAGTTTTTTTCTACTATTAACATTCTCTGAAATTGAGTCATGTAATCACAGAGAGAAATTGAAAGAGAAATGAAACAAGCAACAAGAACACAACAATTTACGTGATTTGGGCTTAATGCTTATGCCCATATAGGAGATGGGATGATTTAATTATTAATTATGAGAAAAATGGTTACATGTACACTATATATATATATATATATATATGCGCTTCCAACTCTCTCAGAGTTCTAAATACTCTCATCAAGAAGGATGTAACACATATATACTCCGTGACCCTAGAACACAAAATCTGAATTTGAACGACACACAGCGGAGTAATCAGAATTTTCTAAATCTTAAAATTATAAGTGAGAGAAAAGAAACTTAATTACTTTAATAACATTCATTCAAATGGAAGTGTTTCACTGACTAAAGGCCACCTTTAGGCTTTAACAATCATCTTGTGCGAGTTTTGATATTTTGAAAATGTTGCATTACAGGTGTTTGCACCCAAAAACCGTCAATGATTTTTGAGCCCGAGTGAAGTGGAAGTTGGGTGAAGGAGACGTTGGGGCAAGTAGTAATGACTCATCGGACTCAAGAGGTAAGCCCGATGGGGGAAACAACTGTTGAAAGATGAGGAGAGTCCGATGGGAGCATGTGGCAAGTGTAAGCATCATCGGGCTATGAGAACATAACTTATCATGTTGAGAGCCCGATGGAAAAGTAAAGCAACGATATAACTAATCGGACATCATGGAAAGGAAGAGTTTGTCCGATTGATCATAAGAAGTTGAGGAAATATGATCGGACATGAAAGAAGTCATGAGCCCGATTCATCCAACAGGGAGAGGTCGATTGGCGAAGGACAGGGCGTTGCTATTCACAGCTGGCATGATGACGTCATCAATGAGAGTTTTTTTGGAAACAGGAGTCCGCCTGGGAAAGGAGTTGTTAGCTGCCAGCTGGATTGGAGCGTTTAAATCCCTAAATTAAAGGGATTAATTCAAGCAAGTTCTGGATAAGGAAGGAGATGGTGATATAGAAGGATTCCTTCAAATCAGCCAATCAATCAGTAGCTTGGGGCGTAAGAAAAGGAATCATAGTCCAAATGGGAATCAGTTCAGGCCGCTATAAATATAGAGGCAGGCCTTCAAGCAAAGGACTCCGCGTCTCTTTCGAAAACAGCATACACAGCATTCAGCACATTCAAGGCATTCAGAGCACTTTTTCTAAGTCTTTGTTTCCTAGCTTTAATAGCAATTAGGTCTGTCTTTTTGTTATTTTGTATTCTCTGTTTCTTTTGAATAATCAGTCCATTCTGTTGTTCTTGAGATCTGTTTTATTTTTTCAAGCATTTAATAAAATCTATTTTTTTATTAAACCGTTTGTGATTTGTTTAACCTGTTTAAACTTGATACTTTTTAGCTTGTGCGCTTCAGTACTGCTAAAGGATTTTTAGTGAGGGTACTTTCCTACTCACTATACACAATCACCAGTTTAGAAGTCAGATTTACCAAAAGCCTTGTGTATCACTGACACAAGCAGATAGGAAATTAGTTTGCACGCTTACACAACACACACACCGAACCACAGATTGGTTCTGGCACGCCCGCGCAAATTAGAGGAAACATTTTTGGCACGCCCGGTGGGACCCACAGTGTCAAATCATGCCTCCGAAGAGAGATAAGACGACAAAGGACGATCAGCATATGGATCCGCCCACGGAGGAGAGCACCGGCCAATCTCCACAGGACGGTAGTATCACGTTAGAAGCCATCTCGGAAGCCATGAGGGCTAAGTAGAGCCCATGTGGCATGAGTACAACGCGCTCATAGGTTCTATGGGCAACCTCAAATCGGTCATGCAACAAACGACCGATATCCATAAAAGTCAGGCTGATCTGATCCATGAAACCAGGACCACTCACGTGAAGTTGGACCGACTGACAGAAACGATCGGAAAGTTGATTGAAACCTATAAGGCCGGATCTAGGGGAGAGCAGGTCAACGGCTCGGGCTCGGGTACCTCGCTGGAGTCCGATAAGCCGAAGAGCCCACCATATGTCTGTCCGAACTTAAGAGACGGAAATGGCTCAGGAAAGCAGTCTGAGTCACAGACCGGCATCATTGGCAGTGTGGTGGTCACCGATCCCAACGGATCGGCGACACCAGGGTTTGGAGGATCTGCCGGCCAGAATGAAAGTTCAGTCGGCCACACACAGCCCCAAGGGAATGGCCATGGGGGGCAGAGGAACAACGGTGGGTTTTGGACCCATCAGGTCCAGAATAACCAACAGAACGGACCACCGCCGTTGATACCCCCGATAAGGAATGTTCAGCCCGTAGTTCAACCCATCAATAGGGAAGAGCTGGTAGCGGCCATACACGAGGAGTATGGCCCGTTTATGCGGAGACTGGAAAGGCCGACTTACAGACGGCCGTACCCGCCGGAGATTGACCGAGTCATATTTCCTCAGGGGTATAAGGTACCGAATTTCACTCTATTCTCAGGAGAGAGTGAACAGTCCTCGGTTGAGCACATAGGCCGTTTTATTATTCAATGCGGCCATGTGGGTCACAGCGACCCATTGAAGTTAAGGCTGTTCCCAAATTCGCTAACGGGCATGGCGTTTTTGTGGTACGTCAACCTCCCAGCCAATTCGGTGTTAACTTGGCAAGGGATGGAGGAGTTGTTTCACGGACAGTTCTATAGGACTGAGCCCGAGACATCATTGGCAGATCTGTCGCGAATGATGCAACTAGTGGGGGAGACCGTGGAAACATACATAGACCGTTTCCGAAAGGCAAAATACCGCTGTAAGACAGTGTTGCCCGAGGAGGAGTATGCAAAGATGGCCATGGGGGGCATGTCCTTTGAGCTTCGCAAGAGGTTTGAAGGAAATGACTTCCGTGATCTGTTCGAGCTTGCCACACGGGCGGGTCGCTATGAACGCATTCTCTTGGATGAGCAGGAGAAGAAGAACTCTTCCAAGGGAACATATTACAAAGACCCCAATTACGAGGTCCACTTGGCAGAGTGTGACCTTGAAACAGAATGCGATATGGCCGAATTAATTTGCAAACGGCCAATCGTATGTAACGCCTTGAACAAGCCTGTTAATAATAACGCTGCTGCAAAGAAGATGGCGTTCGAGGCGGGAAAAAACTATACTTTCGATATAACAATGGCTGATCAAATATTCGATGCCCTATTGGCCGATAAAGTGATCAAGCTAAGTGAAGGTCATCGGATTCCAAAGGCCGATGACATAAAAAACAAAGAATATTGTAAATGGCACAATTCTTGGAAGCACGCTACTAACAATTGTGTTGTTTTTCGCAATTTTATACAGGAAAACGTCGAGAAGGGGGTCTTCAAATTCTCGGACAAAGCGATGGGGATCGATGCAAATCCTTTTCCCCAGATCACGGGCACAAACATGGTGATGCCCGACCTAACTAGGTTGTCAAGGCCGAGACTGAAGATTGACTTATCTGACGAGGAAAAGCCAACACAAAGGGAGGGTAAACAAATTGCTACTTCGGCCACCAATGGGCCGAAGGTTACAATACATGACCTCCGAAAAAGTCACCAAGAACGCAAGACGGAAGTACAGAAAGCTGACGAAGAGACGGCTAAATCCAGCACGGATAATCTGATAGCTGATCTACGGCGACAGCTGGAATTCATCGAACAAGGCCTTTGCCCGAGGTGCAAGGCCGACATCAAGAAGGAAGTCTCGAGCCCGAGTAAGAGGCCGAGAAGCTATGAAAATCGGGACTCAAGCCCGAGAAGGCCCGTACATGAAAGATTGTCATTACCGTGGCAAGGCCAGGCCAAGCCCGAGTGGCGTGCAAAACATCCGTTGGGACACCAAGTCGGCCAGCGAGAATATGGCCGACTGGGGGAAAGTAGTTCCCAAGTGATCCCAAGGCCTCAGAGGCAAGCAACAATTTCTGGAAGGAGCCCGAGGATGGTGCTACCGCCTAGGGTAGAAGATCAAAAATGGCATAGAGCTGAACACTCCAAGTTCCCAGCACGGCCGCAATATAGCAAGTCCCAGAAAAGAAGATATCAGAGAATGCGACAGGCCAAGCGGGAACGCCTTTTGTTGAAGAATCAGGTAGGAGGTCCGATTGCTCCCACCGAGCCTCGGAAGGAGAGAGTCCGACAAGAAAGTTCACAGGAAAAGGGGACAGGTACGGTTGACAAGATGATTGAGTCCGATGGAGATGGGTCGGATTCTAGTTTTTCGCCAATCCAATTCGGGACAATTCCAGTAGGTCTGTCTTCTAAGATGGTGTTTACACTACCCCTGTCTTTCATGGCCAAGCCGGATCAACCATCGGCCATGGAAGGGGATGTGGTTGAAGGCTCAGTTAAGGACTCGACCGTTATGGAAAACTTTTGGAACGGGGGAGAGGTCGTTAAACCTAAAGTGGTGGAAGCCACTAGCAAAAGTGTGGACGCCACCGATGGGCAGACCGATCGGCCAAAGATTACTATCTTAAGGCCGAAGGAACAACAGACTGAGGAAGGAGTGAAGACCGGACCAGTTAAAGTGGTGTTTGAAAAGCCAACACACCAGATGTCCCAACATCTAAAGCCGTTGTATGTAAAAGGGCACATAGAGGGCGTCCCGATAAACAGGATTCTGATTGATGGGGGGTCTACTATCAACATCATGCCCCAAATCATGTTAAGGATCTTGCAGAAATCGGAGTCGGAGCTGATTCCGACAGAAATGAATGTCCAAAGCTTCACGGGGGCACCTTCAAGGACGAAGGGGATCCTACCCTTGGAACTGACCGTTGGCAGCAAAATGGTCATGACTGCGTTTTTCATCGTGGAAACTTCAGCGGCCTATAATGCTTTATTAGGCCGGGATTGGATACAACCAAACTATTGTATTCCCTCCACCCTTCATCAGTTGTTAATTTTCTGGAGAGGAGATGAGGTCGAAGTGGTAGGGGCAGACACCAAGCCCTTTGTAGCCCGGGTGCAGACGGCCGATGCAGTCTTGTATGAAGATGACATCGGGCCAGTGAAGTTGTTGGGATGTAACAAATTGGGAAGGCCAAATACGGCGACCTTCCTTAAAGGTAGTTCGTCGGACATCAAGGCATATTTCCATAATCTCAGTCGGACAGAAGAATCAAGGCCGATCGAGATTGTAGAACAAGAAGACGTCCATGGAGAGTCCGACAATTGAAGAACGGAAGCTGCTGGCCTTAAGGGCCAGCATGGCCAGATGGTGTGCATTCTTGGCCGACCGAAGATTGGAAATCGGCCCTACTGACGGAACAATCAATCTAGCTGATTGCATTTACGAAGAAGAAGCCCCGAAGGAAGAAGAGATTCAGATACATGAGTTGGAAATGGCCACGGCTAAGCTGGATGATCTTAAGGCCGATGTCCAGGACCCTCTCTTGGAAGTCAACTTAGGCGAAGAAGGGGAGCACAAGCCTACCTATGTGAGTCAGATGTTGGATCCTCAGGGTCAGGCCGATATGATTGCACTCCTGCATAAATATAAGGATTGTTTTGCTTGGGAGTATGATGAGATGCCGGGTCTGTCAAGAGAACTGGTGGAACACCGATTGCCAATTAAATCGGGGTTCAGGCCGTTCAAACAGCTGCCTCGGCGCATGTCACCAGAAGTGACATTGAAGGTGAAAGAAGAAATCGAACGATTACTAAACGATGGCTTCATTCGGACAGCCTGATATGTCGAATGGGTCTCGAATGTAGTGCCAGTAGTGAAGAAGAATGGGAAGCTAAGGGTTTGCATAGACTTCAGAAATTTAAACTTAGCTACCCCGAAAGATGAGTATCCCATGCCTATGGCCGATCAGTTAATTGATTCGGCCGCTAAACACAAAATTCTGTCATTTATGGACGGGCATTCGGGGTATAACCAGATTTACATCGCCGAAGAGGATGTCCCGAAGACTGCTTTTCGGTGCCCGGGGGCAATTGGAACCTTTGAGTGGGTTGTCATGCCTTTCGGACTCAAGAACGCTGGAGCCACTTATCAGCGGGCAATGAATTCAATCTTCCATGACATGATCGGGCAGTTCATGGAAGTTTACATAGATGATGTAGTGGTAAAGTCAGGGAATTACACCGATCATTTGAGAGATTTGGAAAAGGCGTTTGAAAGAATGCGGGCTCACGGATTAAAAATGAACCCTCTCAAATGCGCATTCGGTGTTACAGCAGGAAATTTCTTAGGTTTCCTGGTACATCAAAGGGGGATAGAGATTGATAAAAATAAGGCTCGGGCTATCCAAGCAGCAAAACCGCCTGCTAATAAGAAGGAACTCCAGAGATTGCTCGGGCAAATCAATTTCTTAAGAAGATTCATATCAAACTGTGCAGGGAAGACCCAAATATGGACCCCACTATTGAAGATCAAGACCGATGAAGACTTCAAGTGGGAAGACAGCCATCAACTAGCCTTTGAAGGAATCAAACAGTATCTGTCAATGCCTCCAGTGTTAATGCCACCAAAAAAGGGTAGGTATTTAAAATTGTATATATCGGCTTCTGATTGCTCTATAGGTAGTATGCTAGCTCAGGATAATGAGCAAGGTAACGAGCAGGCCGTTTACTATTTAAGTAGAATTCTGACTCCAATCGAGCAGCGTTATGCGCCGATTGAGAAGTTATGCTTGGCTTTGTATTTTTCTTCACAGAAGTTAAGAACATATATGCTTCCTGTTTCCACTTATATAATATGTCAAACGGATGTGATAAAATACATGCTATCAAGACCAATCATGAGAGGCCGAATTGGGAAATGGACCTTGGCCTTGATGGAGTTTGCCATTGTCACGCCCCGACGTAGCATAATACAGGAAAGCATTTAATTTCCTTTATGGACTCGTAGGTCGTGACAAGTGAGTATGACCAATTGTCCCTGCAAACAAATAACTTAACAAACATTTCTAGAGCAAAGGATACTAACAAAACATAAGCTCCGAAATAAAAACTTACTAAACTATTACAGCAGTCATAGTCTTAGGCACAAAACGCCTTATTCAAAAGTCTAAACTAGTTTATTACAAAACCCAAATTAAAAGACATAGGAAAAATAAAGCAGCCTCCTGGAAAGTCTCCTGACTCTAAGTAGCATAGTCAAAATACCCTGGCTGCTCCTGACCCTGAAAATCTGGACATACAGTCCAGGACGCATCAACGCCGTCAGCTTATGAAAGCTGGTGAGCAAAATAAACAAGTGCTCGCAATGTATATATAAGCATATAAACAACGGTGCAATTTAACTTAACAGTAATATATTCAAGGTTCCAATTCCAACATAAGCCATGGGGAATAAAGAAAGCAATAAATATGCGACCATGCATGAACAATGTAATATCTCATCTTTCTGACTCTTTTCTCTCAACAAAACTCAACACAACCAAACCATTATCTCAGATACCAGGAATACTATCCGATCGATATCCAAAACAGCACACCAAACTATCGCTTCAGATACCAGGAATAATATCCGATCGATATCTAAGCTACACTCAATACCATCATTTCGGATACCAGGAATAATATCCGATCAATATCCGAAACAAGCGCCTTAGATACCAGGAATAATATCCGATCGATATCTAAGCCGTACACAACACTACCACCATCGCTTCGGATATCAGGAATACTATCCGATCAATATCCGAAACGCGCGCCTTAGATACCAGGAATACTATCCGATCGATATCTAAGTCGTACACAACACTGTCGCCTCTAATACCAGGAATACTATCCGATCGATATTGAGGTCGCACACCAGACCGCTACTCTTTACTCTTTTCACGCTTTCTCGCACACATGCATGTTGACACAACCTCAACCCTAATATGTATGTCAATGTTTCATAAATAACACCCTTAATAAATCACAAAGCCGGAATAATCGTACGAGCATAAATTTCGGTCTTAAACATTCTTACAAGTCCAAAGTCTAACAGTGAGCCTTTAAACCAGTGTATTTGTTAAACAGTCCTTTGAAATCTCCCAAAACATTTTCCAAACAGTCCCTTACCAAAAATCACACAAACTGCCAAAACTGCCACCTCGCGCGAGCGGATCGCGCGAGCGAGGGGGAGGGCAGATCGCGCGAGCAGATCGCGCGCGCGAAGGGGCTGGACAGGTCGCGCGAGCGGATCGCGCGCGCGAGGGGGGGGAAAGGTCCGCGCGAGCGGGCCGCGCGAGCGAGCCTCGCGCGAGCGGGTCGCGCGCGCGAGTTCTTGCAGAACGTCGTCTTCTTCGTCTTCTCCCCTGTTTCTGGTTTTAAAACTGGAATTTACCCATTTTCAGAATCTGTTCGTACTAAGACATGTGATATATGGTTCTCCTCGGTTTTCCGCGTAGATTAAGAATACGCGATCAATTTTAACTAATACGGATTATATCACTAGTTATTCGCGATTAAAGTTAGAGTGACAAAACTTAAAATCAACGGTTCGTCGCGATATGAGTAAATTACTGTGTAGGATTCGAACCACAGCTTATCGGGATCAATATCTTCCATTCCCAATTTACAGAATCGATTTTGGTTACGATTTCTAAAGCTTCAATTTCCAAGCTTTAATGGTGTTTTCATATATATACATATATACACACTTATATACACTGAAAAACACATATATAGACATTGAGAGTGAGTTTAAATTACTCACAGAGCCGATTATACAGAAAATTAAAGGCCGAGAACTTCCGCCGTAAAAATCCGTCGAGAATGCCGTTGTTCCGAAATTCTTCCCGTTCTTGATTTTGAGATATATATATAGCTATATATATCTATGTATGTGACAGTGTATATATATATAATCTGTATGTGTGTGTGTGTTTGATTTTGAGAGGAAGAGAGAACAATGGAGAGTTATGGAGAGAATGAGAGATACTGTGAGAAATTTAGAGATACACACACATATATAAACTGTGCCCAAAATTGGGCTCCAAGCAAGGGAAGGATTTTACACGGTGTGGTTGAGCTCACGTGCTCCCACACCCAAGACGCGATGTAGTCGCAGTTTTAAAACATTAACTGGTATTTTCTGGTTTTAAAAATAAAATACAGAAAATTATATTAACATAGGAATTAAATTCCTGGTTATACAAAAATATAGGTATCGATTTTGAAACCATAGAAAATATTCTCTATATTTTCAAATATTACGGTTTGACCCCAGATAATTATTATTATAAACAGAAATAAAATCAAATGCTCATGGAAATGAAATGCAGTATTTATTTAGTAATGATAAATAAAATACAGGGCGTTACAGCCATCCAATACCGATCACAGCAATCGGTAAAAGGCCAGGCCATAGCCAATTTCTTGGCCGATCACCCAGATCCTGCTGATTTGGGAACACTGCTTCCAACACCTAAAGTACTGAGCACATCCTTAGTCCCATGGACTTTAATCTTTGACGGGTCCAAAAACGCAGAAGGTGCTGGGGCAGGGGTGGTAATTGTATCACCCAAGTACAAAAAGACAAAAATGTCTTTTCGGCTCAACTTCAAATGCACTAACAATCAGGCCGAGTACGAAGCACTTATAATCGGACTAGAAATACTCCTTGAAATGGGGGCATCTTCTGTGCATATAAAAGGCGACTCAGGTTTGGTGATCGGACAGATTGCTGGAGAGTTTCAGATAAGGAGTTGGGAGTTATGCCCGTTCCATGCAGTTGCTACTCAGCTCATGGAAGCATTTGATGACATTAGTGTGAGCTATATCCCAAGAACAACCAATACTGAGGCCGATAAGTTGGCAAAGACAGGATCAGCCTCACCTTCCCAGAAGAGTGCAGAAGACCAACTCATCACGGTCAATGTCCGGTCATTACCGTCCGTTGCAAAGAGGGGTTGGTACACTACTACCAATTCGGTCTTGATGGAGGATAGCGATTGGCGAGTTCCTATTATTGAATACCTGAGTCACCCAAATGTCAGAGTAGACCGAAAAGTCAGGTTGTTTGCTGTCCGATTTGTGGTACTAGATGGGGAATTATTCAAGAAACCGATCGGTGACGACGTGGTTTTGAGGTGCTTGGGGAAGAAGCAGGCCATGCAGGTTATGGCCGAAGTACATGAAGGGATATGTGGAGCACATCAAGCCGGCACCAAGATGAAGTGGCTATTGAGGAGGTATAATTATTATTGGCCTGGCATGTTGAAAGACTGCATCAGTTATGCCAAGGGTTGTCAACCTTGTCAAAAGCATGGTCCGATTCAACATGTGCCGGCCAAAGTATTGCAACCTATAATCAAGCCATGGCCGTTTAGGGGATGGGCGATGGATTTGATTGGCAAAGTCTTACCGCCATCATCCGGCCAGCATTGTTTCATAATAGTGGCTACGGACTACTTTACCAAGTGGGCCGAGGCCATACCTTGTAGAACGGTGACACAAGCCACCGTCATAAAATTCATTGAAGAACACATTATCCATAGGTTCGGCCTTCCAGAAACAATCACGGCCGATCAAGGATCTGTGTTTACAGGGTCGGAGACATCAGCCTTTGCAGAAAGTAGGGGAATCAAGATTCTTAATTCTACACCCTATTATGCACAGGCTAATGGTCAGGCCTAGTCTACTAACAAGATCCTTAAGGGGATCATTGAGAAGATGATCGTGGAGAATCCTAGGGAATGGGACAAGCTTTTGTCCGAAGCATTATGGGCCTATCGGACGTCAAAGAGATCAAGTACTGGGGTTACACCGTTCATGCTGACCTACGGGCATGACGCGATGTTACCTATGGAAGTTACGGTCCGATCGGCCAGAAGGGCTTTACAGAATCAACTAGAGCCCACTGAGTATACGGAGGCTATGATAGCTGAGTTGGAAGGACTTGATGAAATGAGGCTAATGGCTTTGGATGCATTAAAAGTACAAAAACAACGGGCCGCCCGAGCTTACAATAAAAGGGTGAGAGAGAAATCTTTTTGCACCGATGATTTGGTGTGGAAGGCCGTGTTACCTATTGGGGATAAGGATAATCGATATGGTAAATGGTCGGTCAATTGGGAGGGCCCTTTCATAGTTCACCATGTTAAAAGAGGAGGTGCTTACAGGCTTCGTGATTTAGATGGGACTATACATGTCCGATTAATCAATGGTCAGTATTTAAAGTCTTATTATCCAACGTTATGGGAGACCATTGATCTAGATTATAAACCTAATCCTAGGTTGGAGTATGATCAGCTGATAAATTATGAGCCGGAGCCCGAATGATTTAGGTGAATAGGGATTTTGTATTAATAGGCTGAGCACAGCTTACTTACAAAGTAATAATAAAAATTATTTTTTACAAAGTATACATAAACAGGAGTCGGTCTCTAGGCCGACCCGAAATTCCTAAGTTTAGCCTTCAAGTCTTCCCATGTCTTGATGGCTCCAGACCGATCTCGCTTAGCTTTTTCCAGCTTTTGGGCCCAAGCCCGGGATATGGGGACGCTGGCTTGTAACTGATCACTGCACTTCTGAGCATCACCGCCTAGCGAAGAAAGGGCTTCGTCAATTTTTTCGAGAGCGGCGCTGTTGGTGATGACATCGGCCTCACATTGGGCAAGTTGAGCTTTTAATGCAGCAATACGGTCCCGTAGCCAAGTATCCCTTGCTAGAACCTGAGCCCGAGAGGCCTTCCCCGCTTCAAATTTAGCTTTGGCCCCTTCCAAGAAATTTAATGCCTTCTGCCGGGAGCCTAGATGCAGTTCTGCATCAGCTTGAATTTTCGAGGTTGATCTGTCCATGAGACGGGCACTGGGAAGTCTCTCTTTTATCTCTAACAGTAAGGATAGTTGCCCGTCAGAAAGGGAAGGATCGGCCATGAGAGTATTCAAGGCAGAGTCAATGTCAGCAGTGGCAGGAAGGTTGGAAAATTCTTGGTCTGCCAGTCCGAGGAGTAAGTCCTTGGATTGTTGCAGAAGGGAAGGGGAAACAGCTTCGGGCTCCAGGGGGCCGAGGTCAAAAGCTCCCAGGTCCAGGCCCAAGAAAAAGTCATTGAAAGGAATAACGGGCACTGGGTCTGAAGGATCGGCCTATTCAAGAAAATACAGTCAGGTATTGTTTTTAGAATCGTATGAATTAACGCAAAGTAACACAGCAATACCTGGGTGTGAGGATGAAGCGAGGCCGAGATTGTTTCGCGAATATCGGCCTCGCTTGGTTGAGAAGATGTTTGTGAAGAAGCAGGGAGGCCGGTTCCCACGTCCGGACTCATTGGGGCCATTGTCGTCTGTGGGGCTTCTGTTTCAGGGACAGAGCCCGAATTATCATCACCGGCCTCCACGGCAGACGCTTCAAGAGGACTGACCTCGGCCACCACCGGTCCTGGTACTATGTGAGCAGGAGAGCTGACGGCGGTGGTAGGTTCCCCTTGTCCGGTGGGAGTTTCGTGTGCTTCAGGGACGGCTTGATTTACTTCCTCCCCAGCGGCCTCTGTGGTAGGTTCAGTACCGGCCTCACCCTCAGTACTCGAAGAAAGAACAACTTGCTCAGGGACTTGGCCGATATGAGCAAGGTCTTCGTCTCCGTCTCCGCTTGAAGGATCTAGAGGAGGCACGATGTGAAGTGGCATCACCCTAACGGCCACTCGTTCAAGAAAAGTCGTGGCAGAGGCCGGTGATGTAGGGAGAGTTGGGGGAAGAGTCTGAGCAAGGTTTGGAAGTGGATCCTCTCCCGAATCTTCATCAGCAAGCTGCAAAGATAGAACAAAAGGATTAATATTGAATAACAGGAATTCGGGCTCAAATCAAAAGGGGGAGTGCAAACCTGAACAGAGGCCGGTGTTTTTTGTTTCTTTTGAGGCGGACCCTTGCCCGGGGTTTGTTTACGAGCCGGTCTCTTGGCGACTTGTTTGCGCCGGGCTGGAGCTACTGCTGGTACAGGGACATCGGCAACCGTGGCCGATGTTGCAGTGAAAGGAGCCAGGGCCTCAGCAGCGGTGCGTGGAAATATGTTTCGAGCCCGTTCACCCCACCATTGGGTGAACTCTTCTGATACTACTGGCCGGGCAGAGAAGGGTGTAAAATTAAACGCGGCTTTGAGCCGGGCTGACCTCTCGGTTATCTTCTTCACCTGCCCGTCGTTAACGATAAGGCCCCGTTCAACCCAGTCAACGTTGACGGTGATACCAGGAGGAACGGGCACTAGCTGAGTAAGCCCGAATTGGCGGGCATATAGAGGAGCAAAGTAGTACTCGGCCCCGCATTTATTGTTGGCCGACGGGATGCTTGGGCTAAAAATAATGTCTCTAGCTACTAAGTAGCTAGAAAAAATTTCATTATAGGTAGACTGGGTGCCCGAACCCCAGTTTGAAGGGTTATTGGAGAGCTGGAGAAAAGAAGAGAATTGAAGGAAAAAGAATGGGGTGAAGAGATTGACGTCCCTAGGGGAGCAACCCTGGTAAAAGAAGGAAAAACACTCTTCAAAAGAATGTAAAGAAGGAGATACGTTCATGAATTGAACGGCAGAGATAGGCACGTCGTCCAAGGGAGTAATGGTGGGTTGGAATTCAGGGAAGTAAGAATGAAGCCACAGTTGCAGTATCCACATCGGGCTCCCACCAGCACTGAAGCCCGAGTGAACAAAATCTGTTGTGCCTCGGACCAAATGTGCCCAAACCAGCGTAGCCATGGCCAACGGCTGCCCCGATGCAAGGGCCAGGGCTACGGTTGTATATTCTTTAGTGATGGCCTGGCTGGCTGAGCAGAAGAGATATTTGTTGAGCCAGTAGATGAGGAAGGCAGTGTGTTCTGCAACGGACACCGCCGTATCATCTGCCCCGATGCAGGCAGCAAGGAAACCTCCAAAGGCCGTGATCGGCCTGTGAGAAACGGCCCCGTCCCTGACAATTTCTTGTTGTGGATAGGCAAAGCTGGCCGTTCCAACATTAAGCCCGGGAATGATCTCTTGTCCGTGGGGACGGAGGCCGAGCAGATAGCTAATATCTTTGACAGTAGGAGCCATTGGTCCGCAACAAAAAAGAAAGCCGTTGCAAGACGTGGACCAGAAGAGTAGAGCAGAGAGAAGGAGAGGCCGGTCTATTTCAATGCAAGACCGGCTGAGCATGATTGCATCGTAGATGCCCGTTTGCTTCCAGACGGCGGCCTTAGAGGCCGAAACCCTAGTTACCCATTTGTCCCAGTCAGCGGCGGGGGTCGGCCATCCTCGAATGGGTTGGTTCGCCGTCTGGACCTTGGTCCAATGAGCAGGGACTTGAAGGAACGTCTCGTTTTCTACCGGAGGAAAGAAAGGAAGAAAACCCGCCGGAGGGTGGCCCAGAAACGCTGTGCCCAGGCCTGGTGCGACGGGAGAACCGTCGGAGGAACTGTAGGGGGTGAGGTATTCAGTGGTTATGTCAGCGGCGTGAGCTTTGGCCAAAGCCCTAACCTCCCTACAGCGATTTTGTGGCGGTGGAGCGTCTGCGAAGGATTTTTTTCCTTTGGAGGTGGGCGGAGCGGTTTTGGGAGCCATGACAATGGAAGGAAGAAAGGTCGCCGGAAAAGATGAAGATAAGAGTGAGAAGCTCTGTGTGTGCTTGAATTTCTGAAGAGGGTAAAATATGAATGTGTGATGAGTTTTCGGACGTTGGGTGGTATTTAAATATCACGACGCCGTAATCATGGCGCATTAAATGTAGGGTGACTGGTGGGATTCTCCATAACCTGACGTTAGCTGCGTGCTTGACGCGTGGCATATTTGAAATTCAAAACGTCACATCAATCAGGGCGGGACGTTTGATATGACCTTTTGGGGGGCAATTGTTTGCACCCAAAAACCGTCAATGATTTTTGAGCCCGAGTGAAGTGGAAGTTGGGTGAAGGAGACGTTGGGGCAAGTAGTAATGACTCATCGGACTCAAGAGGTAAGCCCGATGGGGGAAACAACTGTTGAAAGATGAGGAGAGTCCGATGGGAGCATGTGGCAAGTGTAAGCATCATCGGGCTATGAGAACATAACTTATCATGTTGAGAGCCCGATGGAAAAGTAAAGCAACGATATAACTAATCGGACATCATGGAAAGGAAGAGTTTGTCCGATTGATCATAAGAAGTTGAGGAAATATGATCGGACATGAAAGAAGTCATGAGCCCGATTCATCCAACAGGGAGAGGTCGATTGGCGAAGGACAGGGCGTTGCTATTCACAGCTGGCATGATGACGTCATCAATGAGAGTTTTTTTGGAAACAGGAGTCCGTCTGGGAAAGGAGTTGTTAGCTGCCAGCTGGATTGGAGCGTTTAAATCCCTAAATTAAAGGGATTAATTCAAGCAAGTTCTGGATAAGGAAGGAGATGGTGATATAGAAGGATTCCTTCAAATCAGCCAATCAATCAGTAGCTTGGAGCGTAAGAAAAGGAATCATAGTCCAAATGGGAATCAGTTCAGGCCGCTATAAATATAGAGGCAGGCCTTCAAGCAAAGGACTCCGCGTCTCTTTCGAAAACAGCATACACAGCATTCAGCACATTCAAGGCATTCAGAGCACTTTTTCTAAGTCTTTGTTTCCTAGCTTTAATAGCAATTAGGTCTGTCTTTTTGTTATTTTTTATTCTCTGTTTCCTTTGAATAATCAGTCCATTCTGTTGTTCTTGAGATCTGTTTTATTTTTCCAAGCATTTAATAAAATCTATTTTTTTATTAAACCGTTTGTGATTTGTTTAACCTGTTTAAACTTGATACTTTTTAGCTTGTGCGCTTCAGTACTGCTAAAGGATTTTTAGTGAGGGTACTTTCCTACTCACTATACACAATCACCAGTTTAGAAGTCAGATTTACCAAAAGCCTTGTGTATCACTGACACAAGCAGATAGGAAATTAGTTTGCACGCTTACACAACACACACACCGAACCACAGATTGGTTTTGGCACGCCCGCGCAAATTAGAGGAAACAACAGGATCTTTTGCTTATGACGAAAATGCATACTCCTTTATCCCATTTTATGTTTGAGTAATTCTTGGGACACAACTTTCATACAACTTTCACATAATCTTCTAAAAAGATGTGTCTCTCTCTTGTGATATCACTGGACCCCACAGTGACACAGGATAGAGATAGACACATCTTTTCGGAGTTTGTGTGAAAGTTGTATGAAAGTTGTGTCCCAAGAATTACCCTCTTTGTTTTCACCTTTGGGAGTTCAACTTCCTAATGGGATATGATGATTGCCATTCATATGGCACGGATTTACCGCAATTGTTCCAAAATATCATTACTTGTTTTTTTGTTTTTTCACTTTTTATTGGGTAATTTCAAAATCAGTAAGGGAAGCAATTTTTCCTTTTATTTAAGTTGGATCAACTTAGGAAAAAACAATTGTCAAAACATATAACTACGTATATAAACCAAATTTAACCCACTCATTAATATATAGCTTCACGCCTGATGACACAAAAAAACCTTTGATAACCCATGTCCAATTTATTGCGAACAAGGGAAGCAACACAGTGACATGGAAGATGAATGGTTTATTAACTTCTTACTATAATAAACTATCTACAATTTTCAAATTCTGGTTGTATTTTCAGCAAGTGCTCTAACCTTCATGTGCTGTAATTTCAGGTCCTTTGGGTGAGTACCAATCCCAACAAACAGCTGTTTGATCGCAATGATTTGGGTGACAGCGTCTTTGATGTCCATTCGATCACCTGGCGAATCTGAAGAACAAGTGAGTCCAATTCTAACAAGCGAATTCAGGCAATTTTGAAATCTCATTGTTACCTCATTTTGGTTGTTGGGGACTTCTTGGCTTATTCCATCAGGAAATAGTTGAGGATCTGCAATTTGAAACACATGTTCAGGCAAAGCCTTTTCAGCAAAAGCGTGAAGATTGAGGCCGTCTTTGAACATTTCATCTGTTGGTCTCTTTCTTGTTATTATCTCTAGTAGTAGAATCCCATAGCTGTACACATCCCCTTCCATTGACGCCTCACGTCCCATCCCATACTCTACAATATATGTACATATACACATATAAATAGATAGAGAGACCGGTTAGGAAATTGTTGGTCATTAAAAGAAATGCTTATGATAATAGCATCAGAGAATTCAAAGAAAAGTAAGGGGTGGTTTAATTAGGAGTTGCAAGAATAATAATTTTTTCTTGTTCACTAATGAAGCAATTCTACTTAACATATGAAGTGTTAGCTATGTGCTTTATATTATGGAAGCCATGTCCAATCAAACTATACTTTTGAAACAAATGCTTTATAGGACTAACATGATATTAAAAGAATTCAAAGCAAACTACAAAATTCGACGAGCCATGAGCTTAAAAAAATTTCATAGGATAGCAGATAATGAAGAAAAGGAAGAAAATTGTATAAAACTTGAAAACCTTAGTTTGATGTCATCATACTTTCTTTACCTTTCTATATTATTCAGTGACTGGATTAAAAAAAAATATATGTTTATTAGTGTTTTTTTATTTTTTTATTTTGCTAAACTTCATCAACCAAACAAAAGTAACGTAATAAGAATGGCTAATAAAGTCAAGGCTTTACAATATGGTTTGTAACAAAACCTGATGCTACAGCAATTTTGAGAGATAGAGACAGATTAGGAAATCGTTAGAATGATCATAGTGTTAAGAGAATTCAAGAAGGCATTGCTTGATTCATAGATAGTGAGGGAAAAGAAAAGAAACCATTGAGGAGTAAAGAATTAACGTAGTGAGGAAAATACTTTTCTTTGTTTGGTTAACAAGGAAAGTAGGAAGAAAAATAGAAAGAGGGAAAATGAACATACAAATTTTGTGTCTTGCAAGTAAATTTATTTTCTCTTTTCTTGAATTTCTGTAAGATTTTGAGAGAAAAAAAGATGTCTAACGTTGAGTGGTGCATGTAAAACCCCAGGGAAACAATGTTACTTCTCATTTTTCTTTTCCTTTCTTATTCCTTTCATAGATTCACATACTAAACAGAAGCTTTTAAGAGACTCGAGGAAGTCATACCTGGAGGAATATATCCAATAGATCCTTTGATAGCCATAGAACTCATCTCATTTTGACTTGGATCATCAATGGATCTATTGAGAAACTTAGCTAAGCCAAAATCCGTGACATGGGCAGTCATGTCCTCGCCTAGTAGAACATTACTCGGTTTCAAATCTGAGTGGATAATAGGATTGCGACTGCAGTGATGAAGATAATCCAATGCAGAAGCAACGCCAATTGCTATATCCAATCTTTGGCAAAAGCTTAGAACTCTTTCCTGATCTATTCTCGGATGTAACCAACCATCCAAACTTCCATTAGGCATGAGGTCGAAAACTAAAGCTTTAAAATCGTTGCCTTTGAAGTCCATACTCGAGCATGTTGACAAGATCTTCATGAGATTTCTATGTCGAACTTCTTTCAAAGTTTTGCATTCAACAAGGAAAGTTTTTGCAGCTCCTTTCTATTGCAAGTTAAGTACTTTCACTGCAATAGGCTTTTCGTTTCCCTCAAGAACTCCTTTGAAAACAGAGCCAAAGCTTCCCACACCGATCAAGTTCTCATTATTGAATCCATTTGTTGCTTTAAGAAGTTCCGTGTAAGAAATTCTCAAGAACCCGCCTTTTGGAAAAGATTCAAAAGTTTTTCTTCTCTTTGATTTTCTTCTCCACAGAAATGCACAAACGAGAACTGTTATAATGAAAAATGTTCCAGCTACAATTATAAGGATTTTGACAGTCAGAGACAGTTTCTTTTTCCTTGACAGATTCATGGGGCACGAAGGGAGTTCAAGTTCTTGGATTCCACCACAAAGATTTCGGTTTCCAATTATGGAAAATTTACTGCGGTTTGTAAAAATTCCTCTAATTGGAACCTCACCCTCGAAGTTGTTAAACGAAAGATTTAAAAATGAGAGTGAAAAGTTCTCCAAATATTCAGGAATTTGATCGGATAAATTATTACTAGAAAGATCCAAGTAGCTAATGCCTCTCATGCTACTCAAGGACAATGGAATGGTTCCTTGAAGATTGTTACCCTGCAACTCAATGGTCTCCATGGAAAGACAATTTCCAAGGCTGCTCGGAATTTCTCCGAACAAGTCATTATTAGATACAGATGGTGTTCCAAGAGCTTGTAAGCTCCGGATTTCTGTAGGTAAAGAACCAGTCAAAGAATTATCAGATAAATTGAGGTAAAACAAATGACGCGTAGGACTAATGGCTTGACCAGGAATCGAACCGTTTAACTCATTATTAGATAAACGTAAGAATTGGAGTTGTTGACACTTTCCGAGAGTGAAAGGAATTTTTCCTCCCAAATTGTTGTTTTCCAACCTTAGATGAAGCAAATTGGTAAGATTTCCTAAAGAGGATGGAATTGGACCAGAAAGTCTGTTGTCGTTCAAGTAAAATATTTGCAACCTTGAAAGCATTCCAAGAGAATTGGGGATAATACCTGTAATGAAATTTCTTTGCAGTACAAGTACGTTCAAGTTTCCGAAGACTTCAATTCCTTTTGGAATTTCTCCCGAAATCAAATTCTCTTCCATTACCAAATCTGTTAATTGGGTTGAGAGATTAGCGAGAGAAGCTGGTAAAGAACCTTTAAATCGGTTATTACCTAGTGCTAGTAATTGAAGATTGGTACAATTGGTAAGGGACGAAATGAAACTCAAATCATCATCATCACTATTAGCAGTATTTGCTATGTTTCCCAAGGAATTATTTCGCAGATTAAGCCACCAGAGATTCTGCAAATTCCCAAGATTATGAGGAACTGAACCGGAGAATTTATTTGCAGATAGATCAAGTCTTAAAATCCCCGAAGCATTTGCTAATGAATTAGGAATTTTCCCAGAAAACTGGTTAGTATGGAAATTAACCAACTGCAAATTAGGAAGTGTCAGTCCGATGTTTGGAGGAAGACTTCCCTGAAGTTGGTTAGAAGAAAGGGAAAACAAAGTCATGGATGAGAGATTGTAGAGAGATAAGGGGACACTTCCAGAAATTTTATTTAGAGCAATGTAGATTTCCTGCAAGTTTGATAACCCACCAAAAGTTTCAGGAATTGTCCCAGCCAAACTGTTTGCAGCTATAGAGAGAATAGTGAGAGAAGACAGGTTTCCAATCGAAGAGGGGATTGTTCCTGTTAGATTGTTGGAATTAAGATCAAGTATCTCAATAATGAAAAACGAGCCGAGCTCCACTGGAATATTCCCTCTGAGTTGGTTATATCCTACACCAAGTGCAAGAAGATTGGAGCATTGGGAAAGATTCACAGGAATTTCACCTTGGAAACTATTATTCCTCATATCGAGAATCCTTAACCTGAATAAGTTTCCAAGTTCGTGGGGAATTTCTCCATGGAAGGAGTTGTTATTAAGATTGATTAAAATAAGGAAGCTCAAGTTTCCAATGTAGGGAGACACAGTTCCTGACAGTTGGGAGGAGTTTAAAACCAGTGCGGACACCCTTTGGTGGCGAATATTACATTTGACCCCCCACCATTGGCAGAAATTGAGCGAATCATTCCACGATTTCATGATTCCTAGAGGATCTTCTGTGATTCCAAGTTTGAAGGAAAGCAAAGAAGCTCTATCTGTTTCATTGCTTGGAGCACTAGCAATGGCCTTTTCTGCTCCAAAAGCAATTAAAACACTGATCAGTAAAATGAAACAAAGAACCAAAAGGCTCATTGCCGTTTACTCAGTTCACAGTAATTTCTATATGTTCCTGGAAAATTTCTATCAAAAAATAAACGTGGTCATGAATGTTGTCAAGCTAACAATTGTGGTCAAGATTGGAGCACCACTTTCGGCAATAATATTATAGGCCTTCCAAGAGTGTATAGATTTCTATACCTTTGCCATCAATCACGATGACTGTCATTTTGCATATAAGTGTAGCTTTGCTCACCCCAAAATTGCTCATCATTTGCTCACCGTCTTCTCCCATTGGTTATTGCAATGGAGTCCAGTACTTTATACCATTAATTAATTCTTATTTAATACTGCACCCCACTGCATTAACCAATGGGAGAGAAGGGTGAGCAAAGAATGAGTAATTTTGAGGTGAGTAAAAATATATTCTTGGTATATTATATACACATTTGTAACCAATGATTGATCGAGTTGAATATTATTCTCATTACCTCAATTTCAATTCTTCTACAGTGGTCCCTCCTATTTCTACACGGTTTTCTTGGAAAATTATAATTTTAACATAGTTAAAGTGGAAGTCCATATTTGATCTCAACACTTTTTTGTTTGGACTTCTAGGGTGCGCTTGTTTCCGTGTCCACAAAATTGTGAAATAGGTTATTTAAAATGAGCTTATTGTGTAAAGCTTTACTTAGTGATATTTGCTGGTTGTCAAAATTAGTAAATTTCACCTTATCATATAATTAATTTATCCTTTCTTCTTTTTTTCCTTTTTTTTTTTTTGGTTGATCGTGGTTTCACCAAAACCTCCTTTAAATGCTCTAATTCAAGATAGCTAGAGACATTAATTACGTCTTTGACACCTCTTGCTCTTGCCGTCATCCTCTAGAAATTCATTTTCTTTTTTTTTTTTGAGTGTCGATATGATTCATGGTGAGTCTCTCTCGATCTCACTCTCATGTTAATATGTGTGTATGTATGCATACACCTATACAGTAAGGTCGCTAATCGACTAAATAATGCATAAATTTTATAGAAATTTGGTATTAAATACCAAATTAGGAGAATTATTTGGTTATAAGACACAAGGGAAAAATATTTGGGGATAAGTCCATGATTACTGGACATTAATAAACATAAATCCTTTGACCCATTTAATATCATAGTTTGTTACCATTACACCCTTCACACATTTCCCCTTACTGGGTTTGCAGTTAGAGAGAGAGAGAGAGAGAACATCGATCTCTGATCGGACCACCAAGCACCGTCGTCACTGACCGCCGAGATCCAGAGGCGAGACCACCGGTGACCACCATCATCTCCGGCGACTACCAACATCCTCCGTACTCACCCACAGCGAAAGTCATTATCGCATCTCCATCCACCGCCATCGCCGACAACCACCACCAACTACGTCCATCACCAATAACCACTAACCACGGCCATCAGCGACCACCAAGAATTTCAGATCCACCACCTCCGTGAGCAGATCTAGTGGCGTGTTCAAAGATTCATGAAGTCCCTTGTGTGGCGCCGTCTAGCTTCACTTTTGGCTTAGTTGACTCAACGATTTGGAAGGAGAGATGTGCTGATGGAGAAAACCGATTAATGAGAGTGTTTTTCATATGATTATCTCTGTTTTGGCTTGCAATGAATGGGACAATAATTTCATAACAAGGTATTTAGTTGTTAATTTGTGATGTAAAAGCAGGGGAAAAGTGGTGTTGTGGTGCTCTTTTTTTTTTTTTAACACATTTTCTTGTGAAATTTATCAAAAAAAAAAAAAGTTAATAAACTTTCTCAAATTTGTTTGTTAGAATACTGTATTTTCATTGAGTGTCACAAACTTGATAAATTTCAAAAGTTGTGAAATTTCACAACTTTTTTTTTGTGAAATTTCACAGCTTTTTTAGTGTTGAAACTCTCTTTAGATATGTGATTTAATTCTCTCTCTCTCTCTCTCTCTCTCTCTCTCTCTCTCTCTCTCTCTCTGGATCTAACTCCTTCATCCTCTCTCATTCGATAACACAACTTCTATACTCCAAACAATACATAATTAATACTCCAACAAATTTCACAAACTTTTTTAGTGAAATTCCACAACTTTTTTTTTTGAAATTTCACAACTTTTTTTTCCCTCAGAATTTCTTACAAACAATATTACTTTCTTGGTAGATCTTGTCAAGTAGATGTAAGAAATATAATTTCTACTTAAAAACAATGTGTAGATTGGAAGTTATGAATTTTTGAAGCGTGAAAACACTTTGGAAAAACTGTTAACAATGTCCGACGAAGTCGCCGGAGCTCCGACGAGGTCACTAGATCGAGCTCAGACGACATCTTGGTGGTGGTCGCCGGAGGTCCGGCGAGGTGGTCGGAGGTCCGGCGAGGTCGTCGGAGTTCATGGTGGTGTCGTGCCTATTGTGTAGCAATTTTAGCAAAATGATGAGGGTAGTTTAGTCAATTGAAGGGAGAGAGGACTTAGAACTAAACTTTTTGCTTGTTAGATCTAATACTAAAATATTACCCTAAAATAGATTTAACACCAATTGCCCCTAAATTTTAATTAAGCACATTACGAAAATACAAATTTAGATAAACTTCTTTGAATTATACCGTAAATAATTAGACAATTCTTATAAAACATACCAAAGGTACCCTTAACATTTGTTTCATTAAACGTAGTTGGCAAATTAAAGTTTTACCCAGATGGATATTTTTTCAGTTTAAATTTCACTCATATATATATATATATATATTTTTGATGATGTGAAGTTTGTAGAAATCATGATGCAAATTCCTCACATGAGGCAACCATGACATCGATCCAGAATTGCGTACAAGGTCAAGAGTCCAAGTTGGACAATATGAACACAAGACTACAAGAATATGGCAAATTCTTTGGTGGGATCAGTGGCTTTGCCCGCACCGTGCGGTCTGGGGAGAGTAAGGTGGAAGGGGCAGAGAGTGTGACACGCGGTTATGGAGCATTAAATGCTATCAAGTTTCCCAGTTACACAACCGGTCAATTAGGTGTGATTGTAACTCGCATGAGGAGGATTGTAACTGTATGACAAGAGATTGTAACACAGATATTGTAACATTGTGAGAAGGATTGTAACTGTATAAGTAAGGACTGTAACTAACATGAGGAGTTTTGTAACTGTATGCCAAGAGATTGTAACATCGTGAGTAGTTTGGTAATTGTATGACAAAAGATTCTAACATCGTGAGAAATTTTGTAACTGTCTAACAAATGATTATAACTTAAAGGCAGAACCATAAAAAAAAAGATTGTAATTATTGTCACAATATATTGTAGCTCCGTGAGAAAAAATTGTAACTCCATGACAAATAATTGTAACTTGAATGTAGAATTGCAACTCTATGAGATAAAACTGTAACCAAGTACATTTAAACTTTCCAACAACCGGTAGGTAGATCATTTAGTACATCAATTAAATTTGCTAGTGACAAATGGTTATTTATCAATCTCAATTTTGAAATTTAAGACAAGAAAAACAATAGTCTCTCTCATTTTTCAAACCAAAGAAATCCACAACTACAAAACAACCAAAGAGAAGAAGACAAAAAGTTGGAATAAGACAAATCTTTGAGAATAAGACAAAGTGCATGTAGATATTGAAATGAATAGTTTGAAGAGGACGAGTATACAACGATGAAGAAAATGCTTGTCACCAAGTCTTCCACTAATGACACCTTCATATGTAGGAAGAAGAAAATGTATGGAAAAAAAATGTTTGTCACCAAGTCTTCCACTAGTGGCACCTTCATGCGTAATCTATTTAGTATGTCATATGCTTGAAGCTTAATGGGTCAACCTCCAAATCTTCCACTAATGGCACCTTCATACATAGGAAGAAGAAAATGTCATTGATTGTAACCTTTTTTTTTATTTTTTATTTTTCATATTCTTAAATGTAAAAATAATTTAAAAGTATTCATAAAAAAGGATGCAAAGAAAGATTGAGGTTAAGGCATGTTCTTAAGTTACAATTTTTGGTGACAAAGTTACAATAATTGGTGAAAAATGTTACAATATTCATTGTCTATGTGACATTATTTTGTGGTATAGTTACAATAATTTTCACCAATGTTACAAAATGTATGACTTCTGCAATTAATCAGTAAGATTGTAACCTTGATGAGCAAATATTATAACTTGTTAACAAAATATTGTAACTTTGATGACAAATAATTGTAACATAGTCACTCTGGATTGTAACTCTGTGACAGAATATTGTAAATCGTTTACAAAATGTTTGTATATCCCATGTACATAGTAATGCAATAGTATGAAAATATTTAGTAACACTGTACTATATGAGTCTCTATATTGTTAATAAAGATGTCCAACTGTTTAAGATGTGATGGTCGACCTCATGTCTTCCACGGTTAGAATTACAAAGGCCGAAAGTACATGAGGTCAACCCTATTATCTTCCAGAAAGGCACATGTATGTACCGGACGGTCATAATGGGTCGACCTCAACTTCTTCCACCAAGGAACCTTCACATGATGGACGAATAAAAGTTCACTGATTATAACATTTTTTAATCTATTTTACTGGTATTTACATACTTATTATAAAGTATTGATATTAAAGGATCCAAAAAAATAATTAAGGTTCAAGCATACACAAAAGTAACAATACGTGGTCACCAAGTTACAACATTTGGTGGATAATCTTACAATATTTTTTGTCCATGTTATAATATTTTGTGGTGCAGTTACAATAGTTGGTCACCAAGGTTGCAAAATGCTCGAATCACCCAATAAATAACTGAGGTTGTAACCCTGATGTCAAAGTATTGTAACCTCTTGACAAAATGTTGCAACTTCGATACAAAAAAGTTGTAACATAGTCCCTTTGGGTTGTAACTCCGTCATCGAAATATTGTAACCCGTTCATAAAATGTTGAACGTAAAGCTCGTAGTGACTTTTAATACGTACAATTGTCGTGTAAGTGTTATTAATAAGTGTTTAAGAAGCTCTTACCAACTTGCACGCACAGTTTCAAACTATTCTCATAGTGGGTCTCTACTTGAAGAAACATGTTCGATTTAAATATTAACACTCTGTATTAGTCTATATGTTTAATAGACATGTGACTGTTAGTATAACGCAATAAGTGTTTATTTATACAACACCTAGAATTGAGGAGTCAATTCCTTAACTGTTTCAAAATAAGTGTTGTCCGATGAGTCTAACATATTAACACAGTGATATATGAGTCTCACATCAAGGGAAACATATCCGATCTAAACAGGATTACATTACATTACATTTCCGTAATACAAGAAGGCTACATGGACGAAATTTAAACTAAACAAACACAAGGCCGCTGAATAACTGAACATTCATTCGTCATCCAAACCTATGACATTATGAAGATTGTTGAGATCTAGAGTTATATCGAGGTGTCCAGAGATGCGAGGTAAACACTATACAACTACACTATTTAAGATCAATGCGACGCCAGGAACGATCTTGCCTTGCCATTTTTTATCCATAAAGATATTGGGGTCGATCCTACTACACATCTTTCCAGTGTGATCCTTAATAACACAGAGCTAAATGTCATTATGAAAATCATTACCATCTATGGGGGTCAAGCTTTCCAAAATACCCACGACCCGATCTACCAGCCAAGGGCCATTCTAGGGTTCTAATATCGCAATGGGATACTAGTCTTCTGTGTCTAAGTACCCACAACCAAGGGTTCTTCCGAAATGTATCATCCTCGGTGGGCTCTTGTTGTAAGGAGGCCCTTCGGAGAAAGCCGATCAGGCCGGGGATGCGCCTCGTGGGAGATCGGGATGAATTTTCTCAGGATGAACCATGTCTTTCCATCTTCTAGGGAGTTCGAAATAATAAGTTAGATTGAAAAGGCAGAGAGTTGTCGATGTTGTTCACTTGATTTACATGTGTCAATGACAAAAAAAGTTGGTTTTTTGAATATTTAGAACAACCAAGTTGGAAGAGTAAACATTAAATATGAAATATAGTATGGTAAACATAACTTTTACGTGCTGGAAGCAACAACGGTCCACCATATACCTTCCATCATAAGATTTTTACATTTCGGAAGAATAACAGGTCGACCTCTAGTCTTCAAGTATAAGAATTTCAAATGCCAAAAGATTATGAGGTCGACCTTATTATCTTCGATCCACCAAAGGCACCTTCACATGCCGAAAGATAGGACAACCGACATATAGTCTTCCACTGTAAGAATTACACATGGCAGAAGAATAAGAGGTCGACCTCATATTGCAACTTCAATGAAAACAAATTGTAACATTGTCCCTTTGGATTGTAACTCCATCACAAAATATTATAACCCATTCACAAGATGTCGGATGTACAAGTCTATATGTTTAATGGACATGTAACTGTTAGTAACCATGCAATAAGTGTTTAATGGACATGTAGCTCCGTCATAGAATATATGTATTTATACAACATCTAGAATTAGAGTGACAATTCCTAAACTGTTATCATAGTGGGTCTCTACTTGAAAAAATATGTCTGATCTAAATTGTAACATAGTAGTTGATGATGCCAAAAATCGGTAAGAGTAGAGTAGAGTAATTTAAGGAGAGAGAGAGAGTGAGAGACTATTTTTTTTGCATCTGGTTCGGCCCTGTTAATGAAGGTACCTACGTCCACGGGTGTGTCTGAGCACGTTCACTAGCAGATCACCGGCGGGCCTGGTGAGCCAACAAAGAGGGGCGGCACTACCAGTAATACCGGCCGGGTGTATGCGTATAATGGTAAATTTTATAGAGGTGCTGTGTAGACTAAAGAGTTGGCAGCCCCTTCAATGTGGGGTGAGAGGTCTCTTTTATAGATGTAAGAGACCTACTCATACATGGATAAGGAAATATAATCCTATTGATATAGATTGGCATTAATTATGGGAATTTTCTAATTGGATTAGGAGATAGTGTGCACTTTCCATTAGTCTTCTAGCTTGAGTAGGAAACTGCCCGTAATGCTCGGGATCATGCCTGTGGGCCCGGATGAGCTGTTCCCGCGGCGGGATGTGCATGTGCGATTTTCCCGACCTGCTGGACGGGTCATGAATGAACCGCTCGAGCTGATGCTTCTGAGGAGTTGTGCATGATTTGCCCAGGGCATGGACTAGCTGCTGATTTTGAACCACTCGGTGATAAGATAGAGCCAATTTTGGGCGTATCAGCTGCCCCCCATTTCCAAGATTGGCCAGATGCTATATCGGGGCAAGTTTGGAAATCTGTTTGATGTTACTTGCCACTGTCTGAGTGCTTGGAGAAGCTTCCTCGGGGCTTCTGAGCCTGGTGAGTCCTCGGGAACTGACTGAGAGTTGAGACCCAGCCTAGCTTGGGACCTTTAGGTGCTCGGGAACTGACCGGGAGTTGAGACCCAGCCTAATTCGGAGTCTTTGAATGCTCGGGAAGTGACCGAGAGTTGAGACTCGGCCTACTTCGGAGTCTTTTTTCCTTGAGTTAGCTCCCAGGATGGTTATCTTCTGCACGTAAACCTTCGTCAAGGCTGTGGGTTGAAGGATTTTACCATGTTGGAAAAGCCGACCTAAAGCGTATTGCTCTAGGGTCCTTTTTTGTGTTAACTCCCTAGGATGGTTGTCTTCCGTCCGGCCAGCCTTCGTCAAGACTGTTCGGAGAAGAGCTTGACCATGTTGGTGGAGCCGACCTAAATCATGTTGCTTTAGGGTCCTTTTGTTCCTCTATCGTCGGCCAACCTAAGAGATTTTAGTCACCTCTATCATCGGTTTGGACCTAAGTGGAGTTAATGCCTCTGAGTACTGTAGGTGCTCGGGTTGTCCAAGATTTTGACTTGGTTATCCGTGAGGCCTGTAGATACCCGGTGTGATTACCTATTTAGTTCACTATGCCATCTTCCCCCCAAGCTTTCGCTAAGACGAGGGTCTTACAGAGGCTATGATCTGTAGGTAACCGACCTGGAACATAGTGGTTGTAGGGTCTTTTGAAGCTTGCCATCGTCGGCCACCTAGGGGGTTTTCCCCCATCGTCGGTTGGACCTAAGAGAAACAGGTGCCTCGGGCATGACCCCGAGGTCTTTGGTGCCTGGGTTCGGAGCCGGAGGTCTTTTTAGTGCCTGAGTTCGGAGCTAGAGGTCTTCTTCGTGCCTTGGGGTTAGGCCCAAGGTCTTTGTATGCCTCGGGGTTAGGCCCAAGGTCTTTATATACCTCAGGGTTAGGCCTGAGGTCTTTGTATGAGTTCTCTGACAATCAGTGGAGCCTCATATGGTGATCAAGCAAGTACCATTGTAGTCGGGATCTTCTAGACCGATGGAGACAGGAGGTCAGATCAGGATCGTCGGGCTTCTGACTTCTCTGTGCTGGAGGCAAAGTCAGAACTGCTTGATCCTGACCGATGTGAACTGGAGGTCGGGTCAGGGCTGCCAGACTCAGACCGCTGTGACCGCTGTGAACTAGAGGTCAGGTCAGGGCTGCCGAACTCAGACCACTGTGAACTGGAAGAACTGTAAGAACGCCCGGGCCGATCTCGTTTTCGCTTACTTCTGGAAGACTCGTTGTTTTCTTGCTCGGTGTCTTTGGTCTTCAGAAACTCTTCAGTGTCAATATATTTTCCAACCCTCTCTGCGAGTTCAACCAAGGTTACCGGTCGGTTTCTATGAAACAACGCGGCGCACTTGGTGTGTTGAACTCCTGAGCAGAAGGCTATGATGGCGATTGTCTCGTTCAGATTGCGGATTTGAAGCTTCTGTTTATTGAACCAGTCGGTGAACTCCTTAAGGGACTCATTATTCTGTTATCTGACCATCAGTAGCTGCATGTCTAGCTTTGGCCGCTCATGCGTACCGGCGAACTGCTTGATGAACTGCTTGCTGAGTTGTTTGAAACTGTAGATCGATCGGGGCTCCAAGGAGTAGAACCACTGCTTGGTCGGGCCTTTCAAAGTGCTGGGGAAGGCTAGGCAGTGTAGTTCATCGAAGTTGGCGGCTAGGGCCACATGAGCCTTATAGGTCCGGACGTGGTCGACCGGGCTTCCCGAGCCGTTATATGAATCTAGCCGAGGCTGCTTAAATTTGCGCGGGATGGAGAACCTCGCGATCTGGCTAGAGAATGGTGACTCTGTCTCGGTATTGGCTTGATTCGGAACACGGTTTTGACCAAGCTTTTTGGCCACTCCGTCGATCTGCTTCTGCAAGTCCTTGATTCAGGCTTCCACTCCTTCCCGACCGGTATCTAAGGAACTAGTCGGGTTGGTGGAAGATGCTTCTTCATGGCGGGGTGTTGTCCTCTGGGATCGGGCTCGGCTATGACTCCGGGTAACCGTATCCCCAGGGACGACTCAGCTCTTGACCGAGTGACCCTGGACTGATTCCCGGGCCATATGCTCCCGCCTTTCCTCTCAGGCAGCACACCCATTATTGATGTCTCTGGCATCCTCAACACGGGACGGGTTGGCTCGGGCACGTTGTCTGGTCCAGATTGGTTCCCGACCGTACGTAACATTCCCGGGTCGTTTCCCGGCCCCTGGAGGACGGCTTTGCTGGGCCAGCAGGGCTTCGATCTGTCGCTGGATTTGACGCTGGCCCTCCAAGAGTTGTGTGAGGGTCGTGGTGATCTGCTTAGATGTCATGGCTGCCGCAGCCGGTGCCGGGGCCGGGGCCGAAGGAACATCCCGGTCGGACTGCTGATCAGCCTTCTTACCCTTCTTCGGTGGCATGACGATCAGTCAAGAGATTTGTTGATGAGAAGACTATGTCGAGTTCCCACAGACGGCGCCAAACTGATGATGCCAAAAATTGGTAAGAGTAGAGTAGAGTAATTTAAGGAGAGAGAGAGAGTGAGAGACTATTTTTTTTGCATGTGGTTCGGCCCTGTTAATGAAGGTACCTACGTCCACGGGTGTGTCTGAGCACGTTCACTAGCAGATCACCGGTGGGCCTGGTGAGCCAACAAAGAGGGGCGGCACTATCAGTAATACCGTCCGGTTGTATGCGTATAATGGTGAATTTTAAAGAGGTGCTATGTAGACTAAAGAGTTGGCGGCCCCTTCAATGGACGGTGAGAGGTCACTTTTATAGATGTAAGAGACCTACTCATACATGGATAAGGAAATATAATCCTATTGATATAGATTGGCATTAATTATGTGGATTTCCTAATTGGATTAGGAAATAGTGTGCACTTTCCATTAGTCTTCTAGCTTGAGTAGAAAACTGCCCGTAATTCTCGGGATCATGCCTGTGGGCCCAGATGAGCTGTTCCCGCGGCGGGATGTGCATGTGCGGTTTTCCCGACCTACTGGCCGGGTCGTGAATGAACCGCTCGAGCTGATGCTTCTGAGGAGTTGTGCATGATTTGCCCGGGGCATGGACTAGCTGCTGATTTTGAACCGCTCGGTCATAAGATAGAGCCAATTTTGGGCGTATCAGTAGTATTCCATCATATATTAACCCAGTGATATATGAGTCTTACACCAAGGGAATATGTTCTTGGTGGTAGTATTCCATGCCAAGTTCTCCTTGCTGGTGGATCTCTACTTGGACATACAGTTCCAGACCATTATCATGGTAGGTTTCACTTGAAAAAACATATCTGATCTAAATAGTAACATAAAATATGAGTCTATATGTTCAATTGACATGTAAGTGTTAGTCATCACACAATAATTGTTTATGAAGCTCTTGTTCCACATCTAGAATTGAGGAGACTATTGCTCAACGTTTATCATAGTGGGGCCTCTAATTGAAAAAACATGTTCGATTAAAATAGTAACACAATATATGAGTCCATATGTTTAATCGACATTAAGTGTTAGTGATCATGCAATAAGTGTTTATTCGGCTCTTCTACAACACCTAGAATTTAGCAAATCATTGCTCAATTGTTATCAGCACCTAGAATACGAGGTTGACCTTATTATCTTCCACCAAGGCACTTTCACATGCCAAAATAAGAGAAGGTCATGGATCATAATTGTTTTAAGTCTTCATTATTGGTAATTATGTACTTAATGTAATGTTTTGATGATAAAGCAAGCAAAGAAAAAGTTGGGGTTCATGCATGCATAAAGGTACAAATATTCTGTGACCAAGTTACAATCTTTTTTCTCCATATACAAGATTATGTGGTATATTCACAATATTTTGTCACTAAGATTACAAACAGTTTGAATTCCACAACTAGTCACTCAGATTGTAACACTGATGACAAAGGATAGTAACCTATTGACAAAATACTGCAACTTCGAAGAAAATAAATTATAACCTAGTGCATCCATACTTGGACAAATATGTCTGATCTAATTTGTAACACGGTAGTATGATGATCATTTAGTAACATGGTACCATATGAGCCCTTACAGTGATAAATGAAGAATTCCATGTTGGATATGAATATTGTTGCGCCCCAAAAATGACCCTAGCATGACGATGTATGTGTGTACTTTAAAATAGATGCTTCTTGAAAAAGTGGAGGACCTTTATTCATTTTTACAGAGTTGTCACCTAACTGATTTAATGATGTGTATGCTATATAAAATGTTTTTGAAGTAAAGTAAAAGGCCCATTTAAAATTGTGTGACTCTGTAAAAATGATATGTTTTGCCAATTAAGGGTTTGAAGGCTCAATTATGTTAGGGGAAGGAGTTAGGAACCCCTAAACGTAAGGATTACCATGCTACTTGGTGTCATATTAGCTTTTCAGTCTAAGTGAAAATGAAATTGTATCATAAAATGGGAGGTGGGTTTTTATTTGGTGTGACCGAACCCCTTGTGGGCTACCTACGTATCCCGAGTTTAATCGAGAATCAGGTCGTGCATAGTTCTCCCGTTTCTCAGGAGGATTTTATAAAGTAGTTTAGTTGTACTCCAGGTGAGGAAATGAAATTGGTGCCAGTTATACTCATGGTGAGCTGACAGATGTGGTCAGGGAACTTTAGCCTTCGACGGCATGGTCCTGAACTTTGAAAATGTGGGATTTAATCCCAGAATGACTGTTACGCCTAGACGTAGCATGAATAGGGAAAGCATTTAATTTCCTTTATGGACTCGTAGGTCGCGATAGTTTGAAGGATTGATTCCGTCCCAAACGTCGAACAGAACAATAATTTAAATCAGAGTAAGAACAATTAAGGCTTAAAAATTTTTTGAAGCATAATACTTATTACAATGCATAGTCATCTAAAGGCACATCCCGCCTTGCAACAAAATAATATCTATTACATTACTCCATATTACAAGTTGAGTTCATAACATAAAGCAGAAATAACAAATTTTCCTCCTCAGAGAGTTGTACTCAGTTCGCATAGTCATATTGTCCAGCCAGGTTATAACCTGAAAAGCCTAGACATGAATGTCCAGAGCGCATCAACGCCATCAGTTTCATGAAGCTGGTGAGTATTAAAAACATATGCTTGTAATGTAAAACATACTCGATTACTATCGTTTCACAGATTTAATTATTCAACATGTTAGAGATATAATAATGAATTCAAATTGTAAAACAATAAAGATAATGTTATAAACTTCAATCAATAAAACATGTGACCGAGTATGGAACAATGCAACCATTTTCGTCTCACCGACTCTTTTCTTTCGACACCACATCACCCAACTCTCTCGTTCCAGTACCTTGAAATATTAAGGTGTCCACCCTATAGTACAAGAGTACCAGGGAGTGTCCAGTTTGCATCACACTATAGTATACATGTACCAAGGAGTGTCCAGTTTGCCTCACACTTTAGCCATGCCACAGATGCCAGGGAATGTCTAGTAGGCCACACACTTTAGCACTACCATGGTGCTAGGGAGTGTCCAAGTCGGCGTCACACACTTTAGCACTACCACGGGCGCCAGGGAGTGTCCAATTTGTCACCGTCGTATTTCACAGATACTCTAAACCATATCCTCATAGCATCACACTATAGTACACAAGTACCAGGGAGTGTCCAATACACAACATCATCCATTTACTCTTTTCACACTGACTATCACTCACCATGTATGTAAACTTGACTCACATGTATGTCATATAATTTTATACAGAAAATGTAAATTATTGAAAAGTAAAATCAATGCATACGCAAGAAATTCAAGTCTTTAATCTTCCCTTTTTAACATAATATTACAACCATAATTATGTTTTAGCATATCTCCCAAACAGTACTTTAAAAACTCTTAAAACTTCTTTCAACCAGTTCCTTGTAAGAAAACAGACAAAAATAATAAAAGGTCTAGTCGGTCGCGCGGGCCGCTGCGCGAGAGGTCGCTGGCGCAATATGCCTCTTTTTGAATTTCTTTTTAAAATTTCTAGATATATCATAAATAAACAGGCCGCAAGCGTGGGCAGCTCTCGTGGTTTGCTCGTGCGAGTTGTCACAAAGTCTTCATCTTCTTCGTTTTTCTCCCTTGTTTCAGTTTTGTGGTTTATTTTTGACCCATTTCAATTCCGAATGCAAACATGACATATAATATATGATTCTTTTTGTTTTTCCGCAAGGATTACGAATACACGATCAGATTAATGTGAATCGAAACGTAGCTCTCGGATTTTATGTAAAACCGTGAGGTGACAAAACTTAATTTCTAATATACTTCCTAGTATGAATGAATTAGGCTCCAATACTTTAAATATGGCATCTATGAACTGTAATCTTTCATTTTTATCTATCAAAACCATTTTGGTTAAGTTTGAAAAATCATGATTTCAAGCTTCAAGCTTTATGAATGAACTCAACAATGGTGATACATGATTCAAAGCATACAAACAGTAAATGAAATATATATTACATTTCAAGTGAGTTAGAAATACTCACTGTGATAGAAGATAGAGGAAATTATTGAGAAGGAAAGCCAAATAAGAATTCCAAGCTTCAAGCTTCCAAGCTATGGAGGTTGAAGCTTTCTCTCTCTAAAATTGTTGTATAAACTCTCTACACTCTCTCTCTAAAATTATTGTATAAACTCTCTACACTCTCTCTCTACTCTGTGTTTTCTGTTTGAAATCCCTCAGAATGTGTGTGTGATGGTGTAGTGTTTATATATAAAGAAAATATCAAGAACTTGGCCACCAAGTTCTTTCTTGATCACTCTACTAATAGAATTATACATATATACATAATATATAGATATTATACGTACGTATATACACAATCACAGATTGTAGGGGTGGTTTAGATTAGTAGGGGTCAAGTATAAGGTGTTTGGGTATTTCTAGCTTTTAGGCACAAATATCACACAGAAATAAGCATTGCCAAACAAGGTACTAGCAAGTTGTCTTGGAATTTATTAGAGTGTTTGGGAAAACAACTTATGGCACTAGAAATTAACATGCACAAAAATACATTGCCAAATACACCTAGCTAATTGTATTTAATGAACTTAAAGCAAATGTCACATATGATTGGATGGGGAATCCCAATGTATGGGAGTTCAACGTGGCATGGATAGTTTTCTTACATAAACTGGTATTTTCTTGGCGCGATGATCACCACAAAAATATAGAAAATTTATATTAACGTAAAGAAGAATTTCCTAGTTGTATAAAAATACAATTTGAGTCAAAAGCAAATTTTTTCACCATTTTGAAAATACAGTTTTGAAATCCAACATAGGTATTCCTGAATTTATAAATAATTTCTAATAAAGAATTTCTATCAATTAGAACAAGTAATAGAAATAAAAATATGAAAATTACATTTAATAATAAATGAAAATACAGGTTGTTACAATGATTTTTAAAATGTATGAGACTTAATCCCGGAAAAGATTTTGGAAATGTGGGACTTAGTCCCAGAATTGATCTTGAAAATATTTCAAAAATGTGAGATTTAATCCCATAAGCGATTTGAAAATGTGGGACTTAGTCCCAGATGTGGGATTTAATCCTAAAATTGATTATGAAAATGTGGGACTTAGTCCCAAAATTGGTTTCAAAAATGAGAATTAGTCCCAGGATTGATGTCACGGCCCAGTATAGCAAAATAAGGAAAATTTTCATTTCCGTTTTGGACCCGTAGGTCATGACAGGTGATGGATCGCTCGTCCTATACTTAGCTTAACATGTACCAGAAAAACAGAGTAAATAAACCAGCAGGGAAGGAAATATAAATCAATATTACAAACTTAATTAATATTACACTGTCTCAAATAAAAGCATTTCTTAAGACATAAGTCGCCTTATTCAAATTAAAACAGTATTCATATAATTTATTACAACTTTAATAAATTATAAAAGCAGCCCTATAGACTTCTTTAGCTAGCATAATCGTATAACCCTGCATAGCCATCTCCTGGACATTTTGGGTGTCCAGGACAAAATAAAGTCATCAGCTAATGAATGTCGAGTGAGTATAATGAACACACAAACAATGTATATAAAAGTACATTAATTGTCTTTACATTTAGTACCTCATAGTATAGTTAATCCATTATTCCAGACTTCCAGTCATCGCATTTAAACAGTTAATGAACAGTTATATCAATTATATAAGACTGTGCATGAACAATGTAATCATCTCATCTAACTAACTCTTTTATCTCAACCAAAATCTCTCGACTCATTCAGTTCACTAGAACCATCCAGCAATAGGCCGTTGTTTTAGATCGGTCTATCGTATCTAAGCCGGCCTGGACACGACCAGATTGGCCTACCATATCCAAGTCGGCTTGGGCTCAATCCTTCTTAAATATTCTGTCGTATCCAAGTCGGCCTGAAATAATCAATGTGACGTAAGACTCTAACTGACATAGCGTATCTAAGTCGGCCCGTGCTCAATCATTCCTAATTAACCTGCCGTATCCGAGTCGGCCTGGGATAATTAAGGTGACATCATCCAAGACACTTTCTCTTAACTTATTTCTCACATAACACATGTGCTGAAACCAAACGACCCCTTTCCAACATTCCATCTCAACTATGCAAATGTATGACTTGTTTTATTTACGATTTTCTTGGCATAATTATAATACATTAAAACGTGTTGTTATATTTATTCAAACCAAGTTATAATATTTTGATCATAGATACTTCTTTCAAAATAGTATTAATGACATAGTAGTTAGGTACACCAAGATCTCTTCAGCTCGGCCAAATGAGGTTAGCTTAGAAAAAAGAGTTCAGCCAGCTCGGGCAAAAGAGGCCAGCTCAACTCGGCCAAAAGAAGCTCAGTTCAGCTTGGCCAAAAGGAGTTCAGCTCAGCTCAGCTCAATTCAACCAAAGAGGTTAGCTTAGGTTGGCTAAAAGGAGTTCAACTCAGCTCAGCTCTGCCATAAGGAGTTCAACTCATCTCATCTCGCCCAAAAGGAGTTCAACTCATCTCATCTCGCCCAAAAGGGTTCAAGTCAGCCAAAAGAGTTCAGCTAAGCTCAGCTCAGCTTGGCCAAAAGGAGTTCAACTCAGCTCAGCCAAAAGGAGTTCAGCTCAGCTCAGCTAAAAGGAGTTCAACTCAGCTCAACTCAGCTAAAAGGAGTTCATCTCAGCTCAGCTCTTTTGGTGAACTCTAGCTCTTCTAGTGAGCTCTATCTCTTCTGATTGTCGTCTTCAACCTTTAGCTACTGGGTTCTCTGCTACACTTTGAGTTTTTCAAACCTAATCTAAACAAGGCTTGTAATATATCCTTTTTTTCATTTTTCTACGTAGATTACGGATATATAAGTTTGACATCGTGATTTTTACCATAGCTCAACATATACTAGAAAAAAAAGATTGATGAAACTTAAAATCGAGTGTTCTTCGCAACTGTTATGTGTTATCATTCAAGACTTGAAACCTAGCCTCTATGGGTCATAATCTTGCATTATTTATTCACGGATCGCGTTTTCGTTGATATTTTCAGTACCGCTATTTTTTGGGCCACCATTGATATATATACATATATACCCGTATATATCTATATTTAGCACCCACATATCATTCCTATATACTTGAATTACATTGAGAGTCAATTTAGAAGACCCACCGGATCTTAGTTTGGTGGGATTGGGCTATGGAGAGAATTTTGAGAAACCGTAATAAAAGCTTCGTCAATAAAATCAATGGCTATGGAGTTCACTCATGAATGTATTTGATCATTTGGTGCACAGTGGATGACACAGCTTTGTTGACATGCAACTAGGGCCTCCTAATCAACAAATTGAACGAGGTACGTATGTCCATAAATTGAAAGATTTCAATGCTAACCAAAGATCCTACCCGAATTTGGAGAGAAACAGTCCCCATCACATTTCTCTTGGTGTTATCGTAGGCCCTCACAGATTGCACAGATGGTGTGATGTCAAGGATGTTAACCCCCAAGGCAGTGGCGAGCGGTTGCTAACTCAAAGGAACCTAGGGCCCATAAGAAGGGAAAACACATTGAGCGTAAGTATCACCTGATACGAGAGATCGTGCAAAGAGGTGATGTTAAAGTGACCAAGATAGCATCAGCAAATAACCTGACAGATCCTTTCACCAAGAGCTTACCGGCCAAGACTTTTGATAATCACATAGAAGGGATAGGAGTGAGGTGTGTCGCATCATGGCTTTGAGTCTAAGTGGGAGATTGTTAGGGATATATACTAAAATCCATGCTTTATGTAGTTGATTTATTATTCATTTAATAAAATCAGTTAATCCATTTTTTTTTTTGAGAATCTGTGTGGGCAATGTTTGTATTATATTATTTATTTAATATTATGCATGTGTGTCTCTCATTCTATATAGTAGGTGGTTTAGTGTGTAGAGTTCGGCTTACACACGGAAGATCAGGCCATCAGATATTATAGAATGTAAGATTTTGGTTTACAGTCTTAGATGGGATTGGACACACCATCGGTAGGACTGCAGCATGGTGTTGTAGTAGGTTTGTCTTGATTACGGAAAACGGTATAGTTTCAACTCACTATGCTGGTACACTTTGTGTATTAAACGGGACTGACTTGAGGTAATTATCTTTATATTGACTTATAAGATAATTAATACCTCATGGTTATTATGAGTGCTTATGCTCTAAATCCTAAGTTAATTTGTAGACACGTGAATTTGATATTTACACTTTGATCCTTAAAAGGATGAGATCCTTAAATGGGTCAACATCTCATTGGATTGGGTAACAATATTGAATGTGTGGTGGATATAAATTAATGATGGAATCCATGTCTCAATTTTGGGATTGATGATATCCCCTTGAGAAAGCTTATAAGTTTTTATTATGTTAAACCCTGCAGGTGGATTCTGTATCCGACATATCAGATAAGTTAAGTAGAGGATCTTAAGGAATTTTAAGTGATTAATTAAATGTGATTGTCAGTAATTATATTTAATTAATGGATATCTGTAATCTTAACGTGGGGAGATAATAAGCATTTAATAACATGGAGCTCGAAATATATTTTTGAGATAAGGGTAGGAGTGCAATTATAATTCTCTAGTGATATGAATTATAATTTATGGAAATAGGATTTTGATTCAGTTCGAATTAGGATTTCCTAATTCCATAAGAAAGCCTATTCCTTATTGACTTCTTATGGTCCCTATCGTAGCCTATATGTATGCTGCTTTGACTCTCTTCTCAGTTTACGTTTTTCCATATAGAGTATTATAACTCGAAATAGAAAAGAGAGCGTAAAAAGGGAGAGCATAAAACTAAAAGGATTTCAAAAGAGCCCATGCTCAGTTCGATATTCTGGCAGCAGAGGAATACGGTAGAAGATCGTGAGCTGTTATCGAGCCCGAGTTCTCGATTCGTCTACTATAGCAATCCATTTTTGTAGTTTAAGGTAACCCTAATTCCGCCCTTATAGGGTTATTGTAGCTTTCACGTAAATTTTTGTAGTACCAACTTATGCGCGCTATCAACGAATTCTGGGAATGCAGTTTCCTAACAATAAAGGACCTGCATTGCCCCCACGACGATCCGCTGGTGGCAATGCTCTCCATACCCAATTACATGGTAAAGAGGGTGTTACTAGACATAGGCAGTTCCTCGGATATTCTGTTCGCTTCAACCTTCGATCAGTTTGGGATATCAAGGGACCGGCTCCTACCGGTGGCAACTCCCTTGGTCGGGTTCAACGGTTCAAGCACACAACCACTTGGGATGATCGAGCTGGTGGTCTTGATGGGGACCTACTCATAGCAAGTCTCAGTGATGGCAAACTTCGTGGTAGTGGAGGTTCCATCTGCATACAACGTCATCCTTGGTAGGCCAACGCTCAATAAAGCCAAGGTAGTTGTGTCGACCTACAGCCTAGTTGTCAAGTTTCCAACCCCCCAGGGGCAGGGAAGCCTAAGAGGGGATCAAGCAACTTCCCGGAGCTGTTACATTAGCTCCCTGCACAGAGAGGCCATTACGGAAACACTAAATGTCCAGGAGATGGATTAAAGGGAAGCCAGGGACGGGTTAGCCCGGTTGAAGAACTCGATCCGGTGGTGCTAGATCCCCAGTTCCTTGACCGGTCATTCAGTATCGGCACCCTCCTGGAACCAAGCCTCAGGGAAAAGTTAATACAATTCTTCAGAGAGAGTCAAAATGTCTTCGCCTGGAGCCATGAGGACATGCCTGGAATCGATCCCCGGGTCATGTCCCATCGACTCAGCACCAATCTAAGTTGCTGCCCGGTCAAGCTGAAGAGGAGGGGCATGGCCCCAAAGAGGCTGGAAGCAATGCGTGAGGAGATCGAAAAACTCCTCAAAGCAAAATCTGTCCAGGAATATAATATCTCGACTGGTTAGCCAATGTGGTGCTGGTCAAGAAGAGCAATGAAAAGTGGAGGATGTACGTGGATTTCACGGACCTGAACAAAGCTTGTCCCAAGGACTGCTATCTGCTACCCATGATAGACCTC
Organism: Hydrangea macrophylla; assembly: GCA_033977485.1. NCBI lineage: Eukaryota > Viridiplantae > Streptophyta > Magnoliopsida > Cornales > Hydrangeaceae > Hydrangea > Hydrangea macrophylla. The sequence goes on along the minus strand of CM066991.1, from coordinate 82,231,074 downwards.
CTTGTAGAGTCCATGGCCGATCACCCATTCCTCTCCTTTATGGATGCGTACTTAGGATACAATCAGATCAACATGTATCCCGAGGATGAAGAGAAGACTTCCTTCATCACTGACCAGGGGACGTATTGCTACAAGGTGATGCCTTTCGGCCTCAAGAATGCTGGGGCAACTTACCAACGCCTGGTCAACCACATGTTCAAAGACCTAATCAGGAAAATAATGGAGGTGTATGTTGACGACCTCCTAGTAAATATTCGAGATGAGTCCGGTCATCTTGAGCTCTTGGCTGGGGCCTTCAGCATCTTAAGGAAGTTCAGGATGAGGTTAAACCCAGTCAATTGCACTTTGGAGTCTCGTCCGGGAAATTCCTAGGACACCTAGTCAGCAGGCGGGGAATTAAGGCAAACCTGAGAAAATCCAAGCAATCATCAACATGCGGTCACCCAGGTCAACGAAGGAAGTCCAAAGTTTGGCCGAACGGGTGGCAGCACTGAACAGATTTGTTTCCCAAGCTACCGACCAGTGCCTGCCATTTTTAAAATCTTCCACAAAACCTTTCTATGGTTAGAAGAGTGCGAGAAGGCATTTCAGGAACTCAAGAAGTACCTAACATCGCCCCCTCTGGTCTCAACGCCCGTACCAAAGGAGGACCTGTTCTTATATTTGGCGGTGTCACTCTCAGCAGTAAGCTCGGCACTTATTCGAGAAGAGCATGGGGTACAGTTCCCGGTTTACTACATAAGCCGAGCACTCCAAGACGCAGAAAGCCAGTACTCCCGCATTGAGAAGCTCGCCTTTGCCCACATCACCTCTGCCGGAGATTCCGCCCGTAATTTCAGGCCCATGTCATCATGGTGCTCACAGATCAACCTCTCCGCCAAATCCTGAGCAGGCCTGAGACATCCGAGAGGTTCATCAAGTGGGCATTGGAGTTAGAAGAATTTGAAGTAGTCTACCGACCCCAGACGGCGATCAAGGGGTAGGCAGTGGCGGACTTTCTTGTAGAGTTCACATACCCAAAAGACCCAGTTGAAGAGCTCGAACCACTTAGGCTACCGCCCGGCCTACAGTCTGACATCCCTGCCTGGATACTTTATGTGGACGGGTCTTCTAAAGGCAACGGGGTAGGGATCATCCTGACCACGCCTGACAAGATCTCGTTAGAGTATGCACTAAGGTTTGGGTTTCATGTCTCTAACAACGAAGCTGAGTACGAGGCCTTGTTGGTTAGGTTGCAGTTGGCTACTTAATGGGCGCATAGCAAATCCAAGGATACAGCGACTCCCAGTTGGTCGTCAACCAATTCAATCAGAAGTATGAAGCTCGGGAAGACAACATGGTAGCCTACCTAGCCCTGGTCAGGTCGGTCACCAAAGAGCTCAAAGGTTTCTTAATCAAACAGATCCCGAGAGAGGAGAGCACAAGGGCCGAGCGATTAGTGCGTCTAGCATCATCTTCTTAGTCAGATCTGCCTGGGATAATGGTAGAGTATCTGCCCGAGCCTAGTGTGTCCAACTCATAAGGCATGGACGTTAACCCGATTGATGTAGGGCCCAGCTAGATAGATCCTATCATAAAGTTCCTTACCACTGGATGTCTTTCGAACTAGAAGGATGAAGCCCGCCGGGTCAGATATCGGACGGCTTGATACCACCTCGTTGATAGCATCCTCTACAAGAAGGGGTTCTCTATGCCATATCTCCGGTGCATCTACCTAACTCATGTCCAAGGAATATTGTATGAAATCCATGAAGGAGTGTGTAGGAGCCATGTTGGAGGTCGTAAGGCCCTGCTATAGGGCTATTACTGGTCGACGATGGCTCGGGATTCCCAAGAATATGTCAAGTAGAGTGACAAATGTCAAAGACATGCACCCATGATCAACCACCCAGGGAGCTCTAGACCCCAATCCTCAACCCCTGGCCATTTGCCCAATAGGGCATCGACATAGTCGGACCTCTTCCCATGGCTAAAGGCTAGGTCAAATTCACCATCATCGCTGTGGACTATTTCACCAAGTGGGCAGAAGCCTAGCCCTTGGCAACAATCACTAAATAAAAAAGATGGAACGTTTCGTCGAAAGAAACATTCTCAGTAAGTTTGGCATACCCCGGGTAGTGGTTAGCGATAATGGAAGACAGTTTAACACACCTGTGTTCAGGCAGTTCTGCTAGGGTTACGGAATATCGAATAAAAATTCTTTTTTGCCAAATGATTCTTCATCCCATATTCCATTGAACCACAAGACCTCGGGATTACACCTGAGACACCCAAAAGACCTCAAGATCACACCCAAGACACCAAAAAGACCTTGGGATCACACCTAAAGCATCGAAAAGACCTTAGTATCATAAACTGAGGCATTGGTTTTGCTTAGGTCCATAACCTACGATGGGGGCAAGCTCCCCTAGGTGGCTGATGATAGCAAACCCCAAAAGACCTTGCAACTGCCAACGTTCTAGGTTGGTTACCTATGGTCTTTTCCTTTGCACATGCCTGCCTAAACAAAAGCTTGGAGGGATGGGCAGGAGGAATATCGAACTAAACCAGGAAATCATATCGAGCACTAAAAGGACTTGGAACTAACCTCTAAAACATTCCTAAGTGCCTAAATTGCCTAGAGTTAACCGCCCGGTGTTGGAAAAACTCCTTCAAATACCCCGAGCGGGGCCTATAGACTTACAAGCTAGCTGGGTCAGGTCGGCATAGCCCGCGAAGAAGCCAGCTTCAAACTTCTCCTCGGCGTCCTTCGCCCCCGCCTCCTGGCCGACAATGACCTCAGAGAGAGCAAACTTCTTGGCTTCTGCGGCTTCCTTCCCAGCATCCGCCCCCACCTTCTCAGCCTCCGTAGCGGTCACCCTACCTTCTGCAGCCTTTCGAGCTGCCCGCTCGGCCGCAAGGTCCTCCCAAGCTTCCTCCAAGTCTAGGGCCAAGGCCCTCGCCTTCTCCTCCTCCACAGTAAGAGCAAAGTATAAGGCCTCCCGCGCCGCCTTCTCAGAAGGCAGTGCGGTTTCAACGGTGGCCAGTCTTTCAACCATTCCAAGTAGGTACGCCTCAGCCCCTGCCGCCAAACAACCAACCTGCAGGGTTGAAACAGAAGCCATCAGTTATCGCGGGCAAGAGTGTAAGAAAAATGAATGAAGAGCTACTCACCATATGGATAATGGTGTATATCCAATCGGTCAAGGGCTCGGGTCCCATCCTAGAGCACGTGTCCACCTGGCTTTGCAACAGCCTAAGTCAGAACCTAGCTCGGACCTCATTCGCTGTCTCCACCACTGGCATCCCGACCGAAATGTCGTGTGACCTGGAGGGCATGACGACCTCGATACTGGGAGTTAAAGTACTGACTAGTATGGTGTCAAAAGGGCACTTGGAGGGCACATCAATAGTCACACCAAGAGTTGATATCCCGGTCACTTCCTTCCCCATTTAGGGCCCCTTGTGGATCTTCTTCAGCTGCTGGCCCTCAGTGGGGCCCTGCCTCTTTCTTCTCTGGCTAGCCAGTGTGGCATTCAGAGCAGCCATATCTCTAGGAGCCATTTCTATGAAACCAAGGAAAGATACAGGTCAGCTGTATGCGAAATTGATCGAATAGCAAGGCAATTAGAATATAGCCAAAAAACGTACCACCAATGATCGGAGGGAACATGGGTGCCTCAAACTGTTGGTTGGGCTTGTAGAAGGTTCTTTGATCCCCAGTCTGGGTCAGCAGTTTGTTGACGTCCGTGGGGTCGTCGGCTAAGGACAAGATCCTAGCCTAGCACTCGTCGGGAATGCAGGACGGGTCGGCTGATCCCACTGCAAAACAAAGGGCAGTTAGCTCCATGACAACATCAAAGTAAAATAAAACAAGAGATAAGGCAGGAGCTTACTTCTCAACTTCCCCGTCCAGGAAGTCCTCAACTGTATTCTCGGGGCCTTCTCATAGAGCCCAAGGGTGGATACTTAGAAGAATTTCTTTTTCCACCCCCTGTTTTTGCTCGGACAGTTGACTATTAATCTCATCCCCTGCCTGGCTACAAGCGAAAAGAAGTTAGCTTCCCCGTGAATCAAGAACTATCGGTGTGTCCATAAAAACTCTTGTATGGTAAGCTCGCACCCAAGAATCTGGGGCCATAGGGAGATAGCCCCCATCAAGAACCTCCACCCATTCGGAGCGAGTTGCCAGGGATCAATTTTGAGGTATATCAGTACGTCCCAATCAAGAGGGTAGAGAGGAAGTCGAAGGCCCGCCATGAGGACGTCCTCATAAAGAGTAACGAAATCCGACTGGACTACGCAAGCTGCTAACGATCGACTCATAAGAAAAGACTACGTCGGGGCTATTCGGAACTGACGCCTCATCGCCCGACCCCCTAGACACCAAGGCAACTGGGAGATCATGAACCGCCTCATCATCGGACACCCAAATAGGAATCTTGCACTCACTATATTGGTCAGACGGAGTCGCAACAGGTGGATCGAGACTCGTGTCCAGGGTCCCTGACCTAGATTGTTTGTCTTCTGATCGGGATGATGAATTAAAGCCAGAGTGATACATCACTAAAACTCCTACGGTGGTATGAGATAGTAGCCAATGACCTAAGTATGGGTTAGTAACCCCAAGCCTAAGGTACAAGGGGCAGATATAAAATCCTAAAGGGCCTGGCGTACAAGGCTCTAAGTTAACATAACACACGGTCAATACTACCTTGGGACACCCCGACCGGTTCAGCCGCTCTACCAGGGAGGACGAGCTACCTGACCTAAAAAGAAGATGAACCTAAGAAAGAAAAAATCATACTCCCTTACGAGACTTAGTGGATTCGTGCTCTCTAGTCTCACTTGGGAAAGAAGAGGAAAGATAAGAAGGAAAAGTACAGTGAATTGAAACTGGGAGGTGAAGACTTACAGAAAAAAAAGACGCAGGAAAGAGCTCAGAGGTCTTGACCGGATGCTTTTTCTCTCAACCCACTCGGTAGACTCAAAAGTTGGACAGCAGAAATAGCGAAAATGAACAAGTATTCCTTATATAGGTAGCGGGGATGATCCAGATCAAATCAGATCCAACGACCAGGAAATTTCCCCACCTAAATCGTCCGACAATTGTCACCTCAGGTCGTGTGCACAATGCAGGGTCACCCCAGAATAGGCGCAGCCCAAGCATGTCTCACGACGCACTCCAGGGGGTTCCAGGCAGTTTCCTATCTCAGTTACAAGACAAGTGGAAAGTGCAAGTTGTTTCCTAATCCACTTAGGAAACTCCCATGATTTGTGCTGATTAATTGTAATTAGATTGTGCTTCCTAATTGGTTTACTTACCTTGTACGAGTGGTCTCTTGCACCTATTAAAGAGACCACTCACCCCCATTGAAGGAGATCGCATGCTTTATCAACAGAATCCTAATTCTACATTGCATTCATACTCTACCCGGCCTGTTTCTAGTAGTTCCAAGCCATTGTTGGTTCACCAAAAAACCCCCGGTGACTTTCATATCATAGTACAAGTACTACGGCATACCACGTGGACGTAGGCTCCTTCGTTAACAGGGCCGAACCATACTCAAATCTCCCTTATTCAATTCTTCTTGCCCACAACCAAATTTCGGCATCATCAAGAAGTATATAGTTTGTATGTAAATATGTGTGAGGATAGAAAGAGAGATGGTACCTCTGCCTCACCCTTTATAGAATAATATAGATTTGGCACAATTGATTAGATTCCAAACTTAAGCCACTGCTTCTAGGCCTTGTTTTATCTAGTAATAGAGTTTGGATATACATATATAAATTTGCAAAATAACAAGCATCAAATCTTTACAAGGAAATTGCATAATAAGAGCGAAATAAAAATAGACCACAACAGGTGAACTTAATTAAGGATTTCAAGTCAGCCCAAAAACACTTTTTATGTTAATTATTAGCACATTAGATGGAGAAGCTAAAATATATAGTAGTATATTTAAAAAGCTGAAACAAATAATCAAAGCTTCTTACAACCGCTATTGGTGGATAAACGGGATATGCAAAGACAGTTAAATTGGAGTAAAAGTGTTATAATTTTATTGCAGCAATAGTAAGCAATATATGTATTAGAAATGTATATGAGATAATAACCTGTAGCTCAGCTTTGCACATTTGAACAGCGTTGCATCCCAACTGTATTCTCTCTACGTCTTGCCCAAAAAGGACACCTTTATTTGCTTCTGCTGAAGGGTTTAAAGGATAACATCTACAGAAGTGGGACCTTAGCACTTTAAAACTATTTTTTAAAAATTGTCCTGAATCCCACTTTTGTGAGAAGGAATAACACGAAAAGCATTGAGTGAAAAGCACCCAAGTGTTCTCCCTTTTATGTTAATAAACAAAAATGAGGATACAGTTTAAAAAATATGCATCAATATTATAATATTGTTGATATTTAATAGATGGTGTGGCATCACACTGCAATGGTAAGTATGATACTTTTATGTATGTTTAGAACTTACTATGTTATTTTTTGTTTTGTATAGTATTTGTTAAGGTAGTTCTTGCACACTTTGGATTCACGTATTTTGTGTACAACTTAAAAGTATTCAAAGTAGGGGTGTCATTTGGAATGGAAATTTCAATTCCGACCAATTCTGATCCGAAAAATTCCTATATTGACAACTAAATATGCATTCCGAATTTCAAATTTCTGAATCCCGAAAATTCTGAAGAAAAAAAAATCGGATCGGATCGGAATCGGAATCGGAATCGGAATTGTTTTTAGAATTCCGAAAATTCCGAAAAATTTCTAAAAATATTCCGAAATTGTATTTTCTGAAACTTTTTCGAAAATATTCTGAAAAATTTCCGAACATATTCCGAAATTGTATTTTTCGAAACTTTTTTGAATTATTCCGAAATATTCTGAAAATTATCTAAATGGCCTACAAGTCTCAAGTGAAATCCCATTAAGCTTGAATTTTGAATATTTCGAAAAATTCTGAAAATATTCCAAAAAATTCTGAATCTGATGAAATTCTGAAAATTCTGAAATTTCCAAAACTTCAGAATCGGAAATAATTTTGGAATTTTCGAAATTTCGGAACGGAATTCGGAATGCATTTTTGGCTTCCAAAAATTTTGAATTTTTTTCTGAAAGGGGTGTTTCCGATCCGTTCCGGCCGAAACACACCCCTAATTCAAAGTATAGCTCAATATCTATAACTATATTTAAAAGGAGAACTATTTCCCTTCCTCTCACTTATGTCACTTGGCATTTTCTATATTTTTCTTTTATCCTATGTGGCATTTCCTAATTTTTGTTCATTTTATTTCTATCTTTTTCTTTCCTTCTATAGATATTCTCCCATTTTTCCTCTCCCGTCCCCTATACTCCCAACAATCATCTTTGCTGCTTATTTAATTGTTTCTCTCTCATGCTATCTCTTTCTACGAGTCGTTTCTAAGAAAATGGCATTTTATTACTTATTTATTAGACTAGAGTGTATTTTAACTTTAAGGATATTTCCAGTGTTAGTCGGTCATACTAAAACCGAATCCATAGAGTCGTTTTTTTTTTTTACTAAAATCGAGTTTATTCTTAAAATCGATTTTTCTAAAATCGATTTTAATGTTGAATTTTTATTTTACCGAAATATTTTCAAGAAAATGATCTTGGGAAAAAAGAAAACGAAAGAAAATTAATAAGTCGGTTTTACATAAACAACTTTAAAGTCGTTTTTACTAATGACGAAGTTAAGTTAAATTATTTTTAGTAAGAACAACTTTAAAGTCGGTGTTACTAAGGACGACTTTAAAGTCTGTTACAATGTTATCAGTCTCATTTAGAGCTCCTCCATCCCACTCTTTACTCTCTCTCTCTCTCTCTCTCTCTCTCTCTCTCTCTCTCTCTCTGTCCGTCACTCTCTCTCTTCTCTCATCCTCCATATATATATATATGTTCGTCTCTCTGTTCGTCCCTTACCACCACCATACCACCATTTTCGAGGAGGAGTCCGACGAGGGCCACCGCTAATACCACCAGGAGATCTCCACCGCGGACCACTGTTGCAGGTATATATATTTATAGATGTGTGTTTATATATATGTATGTTTTGAGTATATTTATATATGTATTTACATGTATGTATTTATATATATGTATATTTTGAGTATATTTATATATGTATTTATATTTATGTATAATTAGAGTATGTATATAAGTACATCTGTTTATTTTTTTATATATATTTTTACCTAGGGGTATCATTTGGAACGGAATTTCCGATTCCGACCGACTCCGAGCCGAAAAATTCCAATTCTGGAAGCAAAAATTTGCATTCCGAATTCCGAAAATTCCGAAAAAAATTGGAACGGAATTGGAATTGTTTTTAGAATTCCGAAAATTCCGAATTTCCGATCCGAAAATTCTGAAAATATTCCGAAAGAATTCCGAATATAATTTTCAAAAATATTTCGATAATATTCTGAGTTCTTATATTATACAATGTAAATATGTAATACATATATACTATGTAACCATGTTTGATATTTTTTTTAGGTGTTGATATTATGAACTTAATGTGTTTTAAGTGTTAGTTGTTGCTTTAAAAAAAAATGTGTTGTATTTTATGTTGGAAATTTGTAATAGCTGTTTGGATTATTTTTATTGTGTAGGCAGTGGTTGGAAAATTTCGAAAATTCCGAAATATTCCGAAAATATCCGAAAATTTCCGATTCCGAAATTTCGGAATGGAATTTGGAAAGCATAAGTAGATTCCGAAAATTTTGGAATTTTTTCCGAAATAGCCTATTCCGTTCTGTTCCGTCCGAATGACACCCCTAATTTTACCCCATGTGATTATATGTATCGGTTTTTGTTAAAGAAGAATATGATATGGCTTTAGACTATAGGTAGATTTAATTTAATTGGGGTTAATTTATGACAATATATTAAAAAAATAGAAGACAAGGTTATCCCGTTAAAGGTGAAAAAGCACCTCTAACCAAGTCAAGTTATCCAGTTAAATTACAGAAGGAATATTGGACTTTTATTTATAGTTGTTTTAGGTGGTTCTATAGTCATGTTAGTTGAGAATAATATTTGGGATACAAAAATTTAGGATGTAAATGTTTGGCACAAACATTGTTGGACACAGAGTATCATCCAGCTATTGATTGGCGCGAGTCCCACCACCGAACGCTTCTCAGCCATAGAAAATCAATGGTCGAGATATGTTCGGTGGTGGGGCCAGCGCCAATCAATGGTCGGATGACACTTTGTGTCAAAATGTGTGTATAGCACTACTCAAATTTTTTTTTTTTGTAAAACCAACACTTCCATTGCGAAAATCTCAAAAAATTACCCCCCCCCCCCCCCCCCCCCCCCCAAACAAAAAATCATTTAAAACGGCCACAGAATCGCAAATTTATGGGCATTTTAGAACATGTTACTGTCTTTAAGTGTTGCCCAGATACAAACAGTAACATGATACTGTCGACAGTAACAATTCTTCAAATTGACCAAATAATTGTAAAATTATGGCCATTTTATCATATGATACTGTCTTTACTATACTTTCCAAGTAAATATAGTAGCATATTATCAAAAACTAAACGTTTTTACAAAGATAGTAACATCATTGTTGCAAAAAAAGTTGCAAAATTAGGGTCATTTAGTTGCTGTTACTGTCTTTAAAATTTATCTCATGCCAAAAAACAGTAACATACCATTAAAGATTAGCAACATGGTATTGACCAAAGAAACATTAACATGTCGTCGATGGTAACATTTCTTCAAATTATCCTAATAATCGCAAAACTATGGCTAATTTCAGATGTTACTGTCCGGTTAAAGATAGCAACGTATCATAGAATGAAAAATAATAATAATAATAATAATGATAACAATAATAATAATAATAATAATAATTATAAAATAATTCAAAGGTAGTATCATGTCACTGTCACAAAATACAGTGACATTACGTTATAGTGATCCGCCAATAACATAATTTATTTATTTTTTTTGCATCTTTTTCATAGTCGTTGTGGATCTTGTTTGATAGATCTTTCCTTCAAAATAACAAATATATAAATTTTATTCAAAATGGAGTTGTGGTTTGAAAGTTATGGTCTTTAAAATGTGAATATATATATATATATATATAATTATTTTGGGATACGCACTAAGGTGACATTAGTTCACCAGTATGTTCTAGGTGTGAAAATTGCGATAAATTGTCAATAATCTTATTTTCAGGTTAAAAAATATTTAATGCCAAACAATTTAAAGCACATGTCCTTATCACAATTCCAAACCACAACTCCATTTTGAATAAAATTTATAATCTTAACAAATAAAATTTAACAAATATATAATCTTTTTTTTTTTTTTTTTGTAAAACCGACACTTCCATTGCAAAAATCTCAAAATATTACCCCAAAAAAAAAATCATTTAAAACGGCCACAGAATCGCAAATTTATGGGCATTTTAGAACATGTTACTGTCTTTAAGTGCTGCCCAGATAAAAACAGTAACATGATACTGTCGACAGTAACAGTTCTTCAAATTGACCAAATAATTGTAAAATTATGGCCATCTTATCATATGATACTGTCTTTACTATACTTTCCAAGTAAATATAGTAGCATATTATCAAAAACTAAACGTTTTTACAAAGATAGTAACATCATTGTTGCAAAAAGTTGCAAAATTAGGGTCATTTAGTTGCTGTTACTGTCTTTAAAAATTATCTCATGCCAAAAAACAGTAACATACCATTAAAGATTAGCAACATGCTATTGACCAAAGAAACATTAACATGTCGTCGATGGTAACATTTCTTCAAATTGTCCTAATAATCGCAAAACTATGGCTAATTTCAGATATTACTGTCCAGTTAAAGATAGTAACGTATCATAGAATGAATAATAATAATAATAATAATAATAATAAATAATTCAAAGGTAGTATCATGTCACTGTCACAAAATACAGTGACATTACGTTATAGTGATCCGCCAATAACATAATTTATTTATTTTTTTGCATTTTTTTCATACTCGTGGATCTTATTTGATAGATCTTTCCTTCAAAATAACAAATATATCAATTTTATTCAAAATGGAGTTGTGGTTTGAAAGTCATGGTCTTTAAAGTGTGAAAATATATATATATATATATATATATAATTATTTTGGGATACGCACTAAGGTGACATTAGTTCACCAGTATGTTCTAGGTGTGAAAATTGCGATAAATTGTCAATAATCTAATTTTCAGGTTAAAAAAAATTTAATGCCAAACAATTTAAAGCACATGTCCTTACCACTTAAAAAAAATGAACTGAACAAATCTCCTAATTCAGTCCTACACAAAGATTGTTAATTAATTATCCCTATATTAAATTGGACAAGGCTCATGTACACAGAAACAAACATCCACCAAAGAGTTTAGTACAACAGAATTCATTAAAGTATAATAAACGTGGAAGGAAATTAAATTAAGTAAAAAAAAAGGGAGGGGGGGGGGGGTATATCTCTTGCAGAAAATTCATATTAATTGATGATGCCAAAATTTGGTAAGAGTTAGTAGAGCAATTTTAGGAGAGAGAGAGAGAGAGAGAAAGAGACTATTTTTTGTATGTGGTTCGGCCCTGTTAATGAAGGTACCTACGTCCACGTGTGTGTCTGAGCACGTTCACTACCAGATCACCGGCGGGCCTGGTGAGCCAACAAAGAGGGGTGGCACTACCAGTAATACCGGCCGGGTGTATGCATATAATGATGAATTTTATAGAGGTGCTGTGTAGACTAAAGAGTTGGCCGCCCCTTCAATGGGGGGTGAGAAGTCTCTTTTATAGATGTAAGAGACCTACTCATACATGGATAAGGAAATATAATCCTATTGATATAGATTGGCATTAATTATGGGGATTTCCTAATTGGATTAGGAAATAGTTTGCACTTTCCATTAGTCTTCTAGCTTGAGTAGGAAACTGCCCGCAATGCTCGGGATCATGCATGTGGGCCCGAATGAACTGTTTCCGCGGCGAGATGTACCTGTTCGGTTTTCCCGACCTGCTGGGCGGGTCGTGGATGAACAGCTCGGGATGATGAGTAGACTAAACCGCTCGGGATGATGCTTCTGAGGAGTTGTGCATGATTTTCCCGGGGCATGGACTAGCTGCTGATTTGAACCGCTCGGTCATAAGATAGAGCCAATTTTGGGTGTATCAGCTACCCCCCATTTCCAAGATTGGCCAGATGCTATATCGTGGCAAGTCTGGAAATCAGTTTGATGTTACTTGCCGCTGTCTGAGTGCTTGTGAAAGCTGCCTCAGGGCTTCTGAGCCTGGTGAGTCCTCGGGAACTGGCTCAGAGTTGAGACCCAGTCTAGCTCGGGACCTTTAGGTGCTCGAAAACTGACAGGGAGTTGAGACCCGGCCTAATTCGGAGTCTTTGAGTGCTCGAGAAATGACCTAGAATTGAGACTCGGCTTACTTCGGAGTCTTTTTTGCTTGAGTTAGCTCCTAGGATGGTTATCTTCTGCCCGTAAACCTTCGTCAAGGCTGTGGGTAGAAGGATTTTACCATGTTGGAAAAGCCGACCTAAAGCGCATTGCTCTAGGGTCCTTTTTACTGTTAACTCCCCAGGATGGTTGTCTTCCGCCCGGCCAGCCTTCGTCAAGACTGTTGGGAGAAGAGCTTGACCATGTTGGTGGAGCCGACCTAAATCACGTTGCTTTAGGGTCCTTTTGCTCCTCTATCGTCGGCCAACCTAAGAGAATTTAGTCACCTCTATCATCGTTCTGGACCTAAGTGGAGTTAATGCCTTTGAGTATTGTAGGTGCTCAGGTTGTCCAAGATTTTGACTTGGTGATCCACGAGGCCTATAGATACCCGGTGTGATTACCTGTTTAGTTCACTGCACCGTCTTGCCCCCTAAGCTTTCGCTAAGACGAGGGTCTTACAGAGGCTATGACTGTAGGTAATCGACCTGGAACATGGTGGTTGTAGGGTCTTTTTAAGCTTGCCATCATCAGCGACCTAGGGGGTTTGCCCCCATCGTCGATTGGACCTAAGTGAAGCCGGTGCCTTGGGCGTGACCCCAAGGTCTTTAGTGCCTGGGTTTGGAGACCGAGGTCTTTTGAGTGCCTGGGTTTGGAGTCCGAAATCTTTTGAGTGTCTGGGTTCGGAGCCCGAGGTCTTTTTAGATGCCTCGAGGTTAGGCCCGAGGTCTTTGTATGCCTCGGGGTTAGGCCCGAGGACTTTGGAAGGGCCCTCTGACAATCGACGGAGCCTCATGTGGTGATCAGGCAAATGCCATTGTAGTCGGGCTCATCTAGACCGATGGAGACAAGAGGTCGGATCAGAATCGTCAGGCTCCAAATTTCTCTATGCTAGAGGCAAAGTCAGAACTGCTTGATCCTGACCGATGTGAAATGGAGGTCGGGTCAGGGCTGCCGGACTCTGTTTGCTGTGAGCTGGAGGTCGGGTCGGGGCTGCCTGACTCGGACTGCTGTGAACTAGAAGAACTGTCAGAACTCCCGGGCTGATTTCGCTTTCGCTTGCTTCTGGAAGACTTGTTGCTTTCTTGCCCGGGGTCTTTGATCTTTAGAAATTCTTCAGTGTCGATGTACTTTCCAACCCTCTCTGCAAGTTCGACCAAGGTTACCGGTCGGTTTCTGTGGAACGACGCGACGCACTTGGTGTGTTGAACTCCCGAGCAGAAGGCTATGATGGCAATTGTCTCGTTCAGATTGCGGATTTGAAGCTTGTGTTGGTTGAACCGGTCGGTGAACTCCTTGAGGGACTCATTATTCCGTTGTCTAACTGTCAATAGATGCATGTCTGGCTTTGGCTGCTCATGCATACCGGCGAACTGGTTGATGAACTACTTGCTGAGTTGTTTGAAACTGCAGACCGATCGGGGCTCCAAGGAGTAGAACCACTGCATGGTCGGGCCTTTCAAAGTGCTGGGGAAGGCTAGGCAGTGTAATTCATCGGAGTTGGTGGCCAGGGCCATCTGAACCTTGTAGGTTCGGACGTGGTCGACCGGGCTTCCCGAGCCGTTGTATGAATCTAGCCGAGGCTGCTTAAATTTGCGCGGGATGGAGAACCTTGTGATCTGGCTAGAGAATGGTGACTCTGTCTCGATATTGGCTTGATTCTGAGCACGATTTTGACCAAGCTTTTTGGCCACTCCGTCGATCTGCTTCTGTAAGTCCTTGATTCGGGCTTCCACTCCTTCCCGACCGGTATCTAAGAAACTGGTCAGGATGGTGGAAGAGGCTTCTTCTTCATGGAGGGGTGCTGTCCTCTGGGATTGGGCTCGGCTATGACTCCGGGTAACCGTTCGCCTAGGGACAACTCGGCTCTTGACTGAGTGACCCTGGACTGACTCCCAGGCCATACGCTCCTGCCTTTCCTCTTAGGCAGCACGCCCACTGTTGATGTCTCGGCATCCTCAACACGGGACAGGTTGTCTCGGGCACGTTGTTTGGTCAAGATTGGTTCCCGACCGTACGCAACGTTCCCGGGTCGTTTCCCGGCCCCTGGAGGATTGCTTTGTTGGGCCAGCAGGGCTTCAATCTGTTGCTCGATTTGACGCTGGCCCTCCAAGAGTTGTGTGAGGGTCGCGGTGATTTGCTCAGATGTCATGACTGCCGCAGCCGGTGCCGGGGCCGGAGGAACATCCCGGTCGGACTGCTGGTCAGCCTTCTTACTCTTCTTCGGTGGCATGACGATCAGTTGAGAAATTTGTTGATGAGAAGACTTGTCGTTTTCCACAGACGGCGCCAAACTGATGATGCCAAAATTTGGTAAGAATAAGTAGAGAAATTTTAGGAGAGAGAGAAAGAGACTTTTTTTGTATGTGGTTCGGCCCTGTTAATTAAGGTACCTACAACCATGTGTGTGTCTGAGCACGTTCACTAGCAGATCACCGGCGGGCCTGGTGAGCCAACAAAGAGGGGCGGCACTACCAGTAATACCGGTCGGGTGTATGCATATAATGGTGAATTTTATAGAGGTGCTGTGTAGACTAAAGAGTTGGCCACCCCTTCAATGGGGGTGAGAGGTCTCTTTAATAGATGTAAGAGACCTACTCATACATGGATAAGGAAATATAATCCTATTGATATAGATTGGCATTAATTATGGGGATTTCCTAATTGGATTAGGAAATAGTGCGCACTTTTCATTAGTCTGATAGCTTGAGTAGGAAACTGTCCGTAATGCTCGGGATCATGTCTATGGGCCCGGATGAACTGTTTCCGCGGCGAGATGTGCCTGTGCGGTTTTCCCGACCTGCTGGCGGGTTCGTGGATGAACCGCTCGGGATGATGAGTAGACTAAACTGCTCGAGATGATGCTTCTGAGGAGTTGTGCATGATTTTTCCGGGGCATGGACTAGCTGCTGATTTGAACCGCTCGGTCATAAGATAGAGCCAATTTCGGGTGTATCATTAATTGATGTGCTTATTATATTGATTTAGCAAATTTGTACATTTTCTTCGAATTTGCGCACATTGGATGTTTTTGAAATTGTGACTTAAGATTCAAAAAAATTGCTTATGATCATTCGTGCTACACATGATCATTGGTAGCTTGCTTAAGATTATTTGTAACTTTAGACCAAAACTATAAGTTGATAAAAAGGGAGGGGGAAAAAAAGTATTAACAAAAATCGGTTTAACATTACGTATGAATGATCATTCATTATGTATATTATTTATCATTTTTTTTTAAATTATAAAAATTGGAATGTCACTAAAAATTCAAATCCAAGTTAATTTTGCTTAATTATATTTGTTTTCTAACAATTCTATATTTTGTATGCTAAATTATTCATTTTACTTTACAAAATAAGTTAAATCATAGATATACTCTCCCGTGCGTCGCACAGGTCCAAATGCTAGTGTACAAAGAAACAAACATCCACCAAAGAGTTTAGTACAACAGAATTCATTAAAGTATAATACACGTGGAAAGAAATTAAATTAAATTAAAAAAAAAAGAGGGGGAGGGGGGGGGGGGGGGGGGGGGGTAGAGTGGAACAAACAAGTTTTTTTTCTTTCTCCCTTCAAACAAACAAAGGAACTGAAAACATTAGGGCATGACAAGTCAAACCAAAACAACAAAGGTCAAACCCAAAACAAAACTACATGACATAAATGCAATCATAATTAAACTCATAATTATGAAACCTAACGAGATGATGAAGATGAAGATGATGATGAAGATGAATCCTCCAGTACTGCTGTATCTGCCGGTACAAAAACATCCTTGTAGTGGCAGATATAAGGTTCGTCGCAGCCCACGTAATGTCCAGCCCACCTCCCCGTATCAATTTTAGTAGCATCCCAAAGCGAAGCATACAAGAACATTGGTTTATCCGGAATTAAACCTTTACTGCTCTTCTTCTCAACTCTCCTCACCAACTTTTCATCAATCAACCATTCGATCACATTCGGCTCCCACTTAATCACGTAATTGTGAAACCCATCAGAACAGTCGAACCCCAGATCGTGTGACACCGCTCCAATGTCCTTCCCCTTCACATGGTAATCGGTCTCTATAACTCTTCTGTTTTTGCCTAAGATCTCAAAGTCTATCTCGTCTTGATCTTTGGAGCCTTCGAGGGATGAGAGATAGATATTGAAGTTGAGGCCACTAGTGTTGCCTTTTGGACATTTTATTTTTGCTCCGAATGTGCCGTACATGAACCGAGTTTTGGAGTGCCAGCATGAGCCACCCTCACTGTCATAGGTGATTAAAATTTCGTTGGATTCAGGCTTGTGAGTACAATTCTCTGGACTGTAGTCCACCACGATGTTTCTGAGGATTTGTGTTTTGTCTGCCATCAATCAAGTATACGTAGCTGAAAATAGATCAATTACTCGTATAACACAGAATTGAATACACACACATATATATACTCTATCAAAAGGCCAATAAGGCATCAAGAATTATTTTCTTCCTTCTTGTTCAATACTTGGTTCTTTTATGTGTCTTTCTGTCGTGTTCAATATTTTTTTTTTACATGTAGGGCTAAGCACATATATCCAAATAAATAGCAGTCCAAAGATGCCAAAGATATCTTAATCTTAATAAATAAATAAATTATGCCAAAGAGATCTAGTCATACATAGCAAAACCGACCGGATTATATTATTTTAACTGCTACAATAGTGATCCGGCGGTTGGTCCGATTTGGTTCTTTAATTGGACTACCTGAGTAATTAATTTGGTTTTAAAAAATCACTAAATAAACCAATATTCAAACTCCTTTTTTTGAGTTGCATGTGGGCTTGGAAGGTTTGGGCACAAGTTTTGGGCGAATGGGGATCACATGGCTGTATACCATCCTCGATTTTTTCATTGGTGGGAACAGTGGCCTTCATTGTGTCCTCATGGGGTAAAACCAAAATTCCAACTATTGGGAGTAACACTTTCCAACCCTGTCAAGTGTAATTAAATATAAATTAAATATCAACCACAAAAATAATTAATATGGCACCCAAGCAATAAAAGCAATAATAAAGAGACACCAAGAATTTGTGGAAAAACCTTTCAATGAAAGAGGGAAAAAGTATAGGACAACTCCGAGTAATTCCACTATATCAAATAAAGAATACAAAATGTTCTCTCAAATTTTTGCCCAAAACTTGAGGTATCCAATCTATGAGAGTGAGTACAAAAGGGTTACCTTGTAAGGATTAAGCCCCTTACTCAGCCAATTATAGAATTTACAGAGAAGAAAGAGAAAATGAAGATATGAAGAAGACGGGGGAATAGAATTAGAGAAGAAGGAAGAACAAAACTGGAAGAGAGAGAAGAGAATTAAGAGAGAGAAAGTAGTTAGATGAAATCAATCATATTATTGCATAACCTCTCCATTAAGTCGATACAACTATATATAGAGCTTGGTTCAGCTCAATGTAGCTAAAATGTAACTGTAACTAACAAATCTACCAATGAGAAAGGACACGTATTCATTTCCCAACAGCTAGCTTTAATCCAATGATCACGATGCAATCCCTAGATCCAATGGTCAGCAAGCTCTTCTTCAAGCTTCAGTCATGACAAAGACCCACCTCTCAACAATTGCTGTGTCGTGACAAATATCTTGCAAGGATTAAGCCCCTTACTCAGCCAATTACAGAATTTACAGAGAAGAAAGAGATGATGAAGATATGAAGAAAATGAGGAACAGAATTAGAGAAGAAGGAAGAACAGAACTGGAAGAGAGAGAAGAGAATTAAGAGAGAGAAAGTAGTTCGATGAAATCAATCATATTATTGCATAACCTCTCCATTCAGTGGATACAACTATATATAGAGCTTGGTTCAGCTCAGTGTAGCTTAAATGTAACTATAACAAACAAATCTACCAATAAGAAAGGACGTATTCATTTTCCAACGGCTAGCTTTAATGTAATGATCACAATGCAATCCCTAGATCCAACGGCCAGCAAGCTCTTCTTCTGGCTTCAGTCATGACAAAGACCCACCTCTCAACAATAGCTGGGTCATGACAAATATACCTCCGTTGAAAACATCCTTGTCCTCCTCAAGGATGAAAATAGAAATGATAGGCAAGAGACCTTTAATTGTTCCACCTGGATCTTGTCCCCTTAACCAAACTCTGGTTGCTTTGTTTAACCCGTATCGGATGCAGTTTTTGCTGCTCCAATGGATCCAAATGAGAGTTTCTGTGATGGTAACTCTTGTCTTCCCCAAGAAGCTCTGTGCTTGAGCCAGATTTTTAAGCACACTGGGCTTGGATGAATTTACCTCCAACCACTGAACTCTGGAATTACCTTGCAGCTGCTCTGCCATTTGTTTGAATGAAAGACCCTTCGCTACTTGAATAGTTAATTCCATAATGTTTGACACGATTGCTTTATCACTGAGATTAAACTGTAATTCCTTAACCTCCACTGGATCAATCTTTTCATCTCTTTTGTGGTGTTCTTGGTCCTTTGTAACATTTCCAGAGACCATTACAAGTTTGTAATGAATTGCTTCTTGATCTTCACGAATTAAATCGTTGGCACCCATTTCCTCACAGGGAGAATACTTGATAGAAATTCCATTTTCTTGTGCCATTACTTCCTTGAATTTCTGCCTAGATTTTGTCGTATTTCTGTCCAAACTTTGAGCAAGAAATCTTGTCACTTGAAGAGGGTACTAAACCATTTTCTTGTTTCCTTCGAATGAACTCAAGGTATCCTTCTTGCAACTCAGCTATGTGCCAGGGTCTGGGGCTCATACATTTGCACCAAGGACTTGATTTCTTCCTTCAATCCACTGATGAATGCCGAGACAAAATACCTTTCTGAAGAACCCCAATTCCTTGCTAAAGCCTCTGACTTCCAAACTTCGAAATTGGTTATGTATTCTACACAGAACCTTCCCCTTGTGGAACAATTCTGGAAATTTGAAATGGTGGGTGGTGTTCATTTCGATTACCTCTATACCATGGGGTAGCAAACCCATTTCCATCATCTACATTTCTGGTCATCAAAGGGTTGAGTCTGTCAGCCCTAATTGCAGAATTACTCCCAGTTATTGCTTCAGGAGTAGGCAATAACCCATTATGCTCCTTCCCTGTATCTGGTGCATTACGATTGAGATTGTTCATTAAGATTTTGAACTTTGCATCAATTTGTGCTTCAAGACTGGCAAATTTAGAGTCAAATCTTGATTCCAATCCAGCTATTTTGGTATACACGTCTGCCATCTACGTTTGAAGAGCATTTATGTCAATTTGATGATGTTGTGTAAATTACCACTGATATTCACTGCGAATTTCTGGTAATGGGGTTTCCATGGTAACAAGAACAAGTTGAATCTTGATGATTGAATTGAGAAGGAAGAAGATGTAGGAAAAGAAGTGGAAGATGAAGAAGATTTAGAGAAGGATTATGGAAGATTTTCCCAGATCATGCTTTGATACCACTTGTAAGGATTAAGGCCCTTACTCAGCCAATTATAGTATTTACAGAGAAGCAAGAGAAGATGAAGATATGAAGAAGACAAGGAACATAATTAGAGAAGAAGGAAGAGCAGCACTGGAAGACAGATAAGAGAATTAAGAGAGAGAAAGTAGTTGGATGAAATCAATCATATTATTGCATAACCTCTCCATTCAGTGGATACAACTATATATAGAGGTTGGTTCAGCTCATTGCAGCTAAAATGTAACTGTAACTAACAAATCTACCAACAAGAAAGGACACGTATTCATTTTCCAACGTCTAGCTTTAATCCAATGATCACAATGAATTCCTAGATCCAACAGTCAACAAGCTCTTCTTCTAGCTTCAGTCAGGACAAAGACCCACCTCTCAACAATTGCTGGGTCATGACATACCTCTTAGGGTTCACAAACCCAAAAGAAATCACCAAATAGATACAAGCATAAGCTACCTCAAAACCCCAAGGATTTTGGCACACACAAACAACCCCTTAGTTGCTCACTCTTCCTTCCTTTTCTCGGCCACTGTTCACGAGCAAGAAGAAAACCTCTCTGTCACTGTTTGATGCACTGAATGTCAAAGGGGATTAAACCCTTGTTTAATTCAATACAGGCTTTTAAGCCTTTACCTTTGCTGAGTAACTAAATGGCATTTGGGCCCACAGGCCACAAGGCCCGTTTAGAAAACCAACACTTAACAAGTCAGTCCAATAACCCATTAAATAGTTATTTATTGTCTCATGTATATCAGGCGAGAGGGAGAGCTGAAACCACTCTCCAAAAGCAACACATAGTATACCCAATAAATCTCTCCCATTTAGACACACTATTGATTGCTGCTTGTCTCCTTAACTATGTCCCCTCCATATCGGTACATTTAACCCTATATGAGTTATGGATCGGAGAAAAGCCCAATTTGGACAATTTGTGGCCTTGAGCTCAGCTCAGAAGCTTACGAACATACCGCTTCTCATGGAAGGTTGGACTTAGAGGCAGGTAGTGTATCTTTATATGATAAGTGATATGTTTTTGTAGGTGAGTAGCCTGATGGGAGGGTGACTGAGATTAAGTTACGTGATATGGAGTTCCTCGAGGAGGATTTCTAGAGGTGAATAGGGACATAGAGCTCTACGAGATGGAGGATCTAAATAAAGGCGCACCGAGACGCCTAGTTGAGAGTGAGGAAGAAATTCCTCAGTCTCCAAGGGCCAGTGAGTTTGACTTACCTCTAGATGGACTAGTTCCAATGGATGTGGATTCTCTAGACCCTCAGCAGTGGAAGAGCAAACGTGGAACCATCCTTTGTCATCTTTTTGAGATTGAGTGAGAGGCGTTCATGGTTGTGCCCCAAGATGATGACGAGCCAATAGCAATTAGTGAGGCGCTCTCATCTTTTGCTAGTAAAGAATGGAATGCTGCAATGCATGACGAGATGGAGTCCATGAGGACAACCATGTCTGGGACTTATTTAAGCTTCCATTAGGGCGTACGACTATTGGGAACTAACGGATTCTAAAAAGTCAAACACTAGGCGGAGGGTTCCATTGAAAGGTATCAGGTACATCTAGTGGTGAAGAGTTGCCCCAACAGATGGGTGTTGACTATGAGGAAACCTTCTCTCCGGGAGTGAGGTTTCGCTCAATTCGTCTGATTCTAGTTATATTCACGCATTTGGACTTGGAATTGTACCAAATGGATGTCAAGATTTCATTTCTCAATGAAGAATTAGATGAGGAGATCTATATGGATCAACCTGAAGGCTTCATGATAAATGAACAAGAGCGCAAAGTTTGCAAGCTCCAATGATCCATATTTGGCTTGAAGTAATCATCCAAATAGTGTTATCCGAGATTTCATCGAACCATTACTACTAATGGGCTCACGATGATCAATGAAGACCACCGTGTGTATGTCAAGAGATCTAAGAGTGGCTTCCTGATAATGTCAGTGTATGTCGATGACATTTTATTAGCTGGCAATGACAAGGAGTTAATCGAAGCCACCAAAGGGTGGTTGTCCTCTACTTTTGAAATGAAGGACATGGGTGAGGCAAGCTATGTGCTCGGTGTTAAGATCCTTAGGGACCGCACAAGGAAGCTTGTTGGTTTGTCACAAGATACTTACATAAGGAAGATCCTTAGAGAGGTTGTAGATGCAAAGCGGCAAACCCATAGATACTCTTGTTGCCAAAGAAGAGTGCCTAAACCTTGATATGTGTCCAAAGACTCCTGAAGTCATAGAAAAGATGGCCACTGTTCCCTACTCCAGTGGAGTTGGGAGTCTCATGTATGTCATGATGGTGTACTCGACTAGACAAATCCTATGGAATTGGCTTAGTCAGTCGATAGAAATACAACCCTGGATTTGGTCACTGGAAAGAAGTCAAGAGGGTTTTGCATTACCTAAGGGGTACTAGTGACTATATGTTGAGTTACCGTAGTTCAGATTTGTACTTAGCTAGCTATAGTGACGTCGATTTTGTCATATATAGTTACGCAGAAACAAGTGATCCGGAAGAAAATCCCTACGAGTAACATAATTGTTGATCCCCTAACTAAACCCATCGCTTGAGAAGTTTTCATTTGTCATGCCCGGAGCAGCAAAACTAGAGAAAATGAAATTCCTTTTTGGGTCCGAAGGCCATGACTTGTGAAGTCACTGAATTGTCCACACCACACAGTTCTAACCAATAAATAATAAGGGAATAGTAATAGAAACCAAACTGGTCATAATATAACATCACTCGAGTTATTACAACATCGACTGGAAATAAAATAAACTAAAGTCTTAGGGCAGCATATGCCCGATTACAAAACATGATAATTAAAGTCAATCGCAGAAAGAGGATCTATAGCCTATTCTATTCTTCAGCTGACATATACGTAGTCGTTAGCATAGTAGTCCTCCCCAGCATATCCGTCCTAGTTGGGGCCACCCTCTGGGTAGTAGCCATCATCGTAGGGTTCGTTAACTGTATTGTCAGGAATAGGGTATTCTGGACGGAGAATGTCCAAGCATAAAAGGCCGTCAGTTTATTGAAAGCTAAGTGAGTAGAAAACTAACGAAGTACCGAAGACATGAAGTAATTATAAGCTTATAAAAGGGGATAAGATAGAGTTCTACAATAGTATCTTCACTTTTTCAATACATTCGTTATATGATTCCACTTCTTGTTATACAACATATCGTAACCGACTGATTGATGAACATATGCGATAGTAATACTCCTGAATACACCAATGCTCTATCCACCGCTTTTAAGAACATATCCATGGTCCACCACATGTCATGGATACCACGTCAGTTCATCCCCCGCTTTTAAGAACATATGCACAGTCCACCATATGTCAGGGATTTAATGCTTCGAGCAAAGATACATCAATTCTATTGACACGACGTAATGATGTCTACCAGTAATCTTGGTCCACCGCTTTTAAGGACATATGAACAGTCCACCGCTTTTAAGGACATATGATTGGATTACCAATTTACCAGCTATCTTAGAGCTAATTGATCCGGTCCACCACTTTTAAGAACATATGCATAGTCCACCGCTTTTAAGGACATATGATGACCAACGCTCATTCCCGTAAGAATCCTAGAACTTAACAAACCTACTTATCGTTATACTAATGCTGATACATGACATTCCCGTGTGGCTTGACTACTCTGATTGAAATGAATGGATATCAAACTCATTCATGATCGATATATATATATACCTAACGTCATAGTATTAATCCATTATTCTTAATCATACTATTCTCTAATGCCACATTATTCTCTTCGTTGTCACATAGTCGCGTATAGAAGGCATGAAATAGTAATTGAACAACTAAATAGTTCATATAATAACTAACAGAAAATATCCATATTCTGTAACTTCCAATCGATTGGGACAGAGGTCTAATCGATTGGGAAAATTTCCAATCAATTGGATCACAATCAATGCCAATAGATTGCATTGCAAACTTTTGCAATCGATTGGGAGTCATACAATGTTAATCGATTGGATAAAAGTTCAATCAATTGGGTCTACGTCATTGGCAATCGATTAGGAAAAAACCCCAATCGATTGGGACTTCGTCTTCTTCACAGAGACTGGCAGTCCAAAATTTACACGTTCGAGGAACGTGTTTTGCTACGTCTTTCCTTCTTAAAAGAGTATAAAACTACATATGAATGAGACCAAGTGAGTTTGGGACTCACCTAGTGGGTGTATATGTGTGTGGGTGGATATGGAGCTCAAGCTCTCTCTCTCTCTCTCTCTTCTTTCTTCTTCTTCTGTTCCTCTTATATCTTCTCTTCTTCTCCCCTTCTCTGTCCAGCAGTGTGTGTGTGTGGTTATATACATATATACCTAAGTTGCACGAAGCGGGAGCGGGGACGGGAGCGGAAGCGGGAGCGGGAGCGGAAGCGCCAAAACATGAAAGTGTTTGAGGTTGGGAGGGGAAGCTTTGATATTCTTTATATATACATATATACATTCTTCATTATTATTATTATTACGAGAGGAAAAGAAATCTAGAACTTATGTCATTTTTTAAAAATTATGATTCTTTTGTGGCTCTTTTAGAAATAATTTGGGGTGAAAACAATAGGTACATATTAGTTGTGGAGTTATTTGCAAATGATTATTAATAATATGAAAATGTAAATAATTGCGGTGTGCCATACTTAAAAATTTATGCTTTTATTGTGGCTCTTTTGTAAATAATCATAGAGTTAGGGTTAAAATAGTGGGTAAATATCACCTACACCCCCTGAGGTTTGCCCCGATCACAGACGCCACCCCTCACGTTTCAATAATAACACATACCTCCCTCCAGGTTTGAAGTGAGTATCAAATCCACCATCCGTCAACTATCCGTTAAAGAAATTGACGGAGAATGTATTAATGTGTTTAAAATGCCTAAAGTACCCTTACTCTCATTCTCAAAATTTAAGGGTAAATATCACCTAGACCCCCTGAGGTTTGCCCTGATCACACTCGCCACCCCTCACATTTCAATAATAACACATACTTGTTAATGGAAGCTTCAATTTTTATCTTGGATCCAAAATTTCAATCCATACAGTACAATACCAAATGCATCTCCTAAATCATAACCCACAACAAAAATTTCATCCCTTCTTTCAAAACCCATTTCGTAAATCAAGGCCAAGTCTTTTTGTTTGGACCAAAAACATTCCAAATCCAATTCTAATTGATTACATATATGAATATTCTAGACACTTTTTTAGAGAGAAGTTAGGGTTCCAAAATTGCATTGGAGTTGTAAAGACCCATTTTTTGCGAACAAAAATTTCCATGAATTGAAACATTGAGAGCAATCAATTCAATTTGGTAGAAACTTCATGAATGCAAACCCACTTCCATAAAACCAAACCGAATCTGCATTCATGAAGCTTCTACCAAATTGATTTGGATTGCTCTCAATGTATCAATTCATGGAAATTTTTGTCCACAAAAAATGGGTCTTTGCAACGCCAATGCATTTTTGGAACCCTAACTTCTCTCTAAAAAATTGTCTAGAATATTCATATATGTAATCAATTAGAATTGGATTTGGAATGTTTTTGGTCCAAACAAAAAGACTTGGCCTTGATTTACGAAATGGGTTTTGAAAGAAGGGAGGAAATTTTTGTTGTGGGTTATGATTTAGGAGATGCATTTGGTATTGTACTGTATGGATTGAAATTTTGGATCCAAGATAAAAATTGAAGCTTCCATTAACAAGTATGTGTTATTATTGAAATGTGAGGGGTAATGAGTGTGAGTGGAGCAAACCTCAGGGGGTCTAGATGATATTTACCCTTAAATTTTGAGAATGAGAGTAAGGGTACTTTAGGCATTTTAAACACATTAATACATTCTCCGTCAATTTCTTTAACGGATAGTTGACGGAGGGTGGATTTGATACTCACTTCAAACCTGGAGGGAGGTATGTGTTATTATTGAAACGTGAGGGGTGGCGTCTGTGATCGGGGCAAACCTCAGGGGGTGTAGGTGATATTTACCCTAAAATAGTAGTATAAATATATTATGTGGTGCTATTTGCAAAAAAGTAATAATATTATACTTCTATTATAATAGAGTTCTAATATTTTTAAAAAGTTAGTGATCTAATAGCAATAAACTAAAATATCAAGCCCTTAAGGAGAATATCTATAGATACAAACATTAGGGTTTCCTTATATCTTCTTCAAGGCAGCACTCAGCAGCCACTCTCATTAACAGCTACGAAGAGAGAGAGAGAGAGAGAGAGAGAGAGAGAGAGAGAGAGAGAGAGAGAGACGATGAGTGAAAGAGAGCGAGAGGAAGAATCACAGATCTTGATGTTCATGAAGGAAAAAGACTTGTTGATAGCGGCGACGACTAGAAGCATATGTTGCTCTGTTTTTCTTTATCTTCTCGTCAGATCTACTCTTGGTCGCAAAACAGAGAAGACGAGGAGATGGAGCTACAAACCATAGGATGATTTGGTATGTTTCCCCAACTCACAATCGTTTATTGTTGGAAAATCTATGAGCCATCAGTGGTGTGTCGAATCTTCTTTGATAGAATCGCGAATCTGTGTTGTGAGATTCGCGTTTCCCAAACGATTCACTGTGAGAACCGCGGAATCGCGATTCTAAGCGTGATTCGTTTGCAAAAGTGACAATTCCTGCAACTAAGATATATACATATATGTGTGAGGTATATGTATATATATGTACATATGGGTGTATATATTTGTATCCAATGTCTCTCTCTCTCTCTCTCTCTCTCTCTCTCTCTCTCTCTCTCTCTCTCAAATTTGTAAAACAGACCTATATAGGCACGAAATGAGAGCATATATATAGTGGGTGAGAGTGTCATGTGTCAAAACCTTAAGGAAACTTGGAGACCAAGTTCAGCTCCCATCCAATCGATTGGTGCCAGTGGCAATCGATTGGGCTCATATATTTATGAAGACAATCGATTAGGAAAGGGGCAATTGATTGGCTATGTCGGCAAGAGTTCAATCGATTGGGATACCAAATTGGGCAATCGATTGGCATAAAGGCAATCAATTGGAACTCAAAATTCATCAAAGGTAAGATAAAGTCTCATATATACAAGATTAAGTTATACATTCACTGTATTTCATTAATAAATATATATATCCAAAAATATAGGGTATCACATCATTGGCCATGTTAGGGCTTTAGGACTACGTAGGTGGTGATTTATTTTATTTTATTTTTTGGTGGATTCAATTGATCACTTGTTTCTTTATGTTTTATGAGATTGTGATATTTATGCCATTTATGCATTTTATTAGTTCTTTGCTCTATGGTTTGGCATGTGATATAGAACACACAATTGATTGATAGTATGTCAACAGGTTGTGATTGGCTCACTAACACGAGCAATCGCCTTTAGCGCTTGAAATAGCGAGCAAGGATGAGATGCTTAGTCAAGGTGTCGCCTTAGTAGAAGCCAATATGAGGTCTTACTAGGAGAAGACCGAAAATAGGTATACTCGCTATCGATTATACCTGTCGAAAGCCAGATGCGAGTTCTTCATTTTAGCGCTTAGATCTGTGTAGAGTGTAAAGAACTTGAGTTAGGCGCTAGCATTGCGACTAGACTAAGATTTGTGCAGTGTTGGAGTTAGTGACATGCACTCTTTTGGAAGAGTTGCTCCATTATAATGTGTAATACATACTACACGTGCTTAGCAACTTTTATAACGAAGTGAGTGAATGGATCCCTGCTTCCTCACTGTGTGAGTCCTAGTCTGTCACACCCCGTAGTAGCAAAAATAGAGAAAATAAATTCCTTTTTGAACCCGTAGGCCATGACAGTTGAAAGTCACCACATTGTCCACAACCAAAGTCTAAACATCAAGAGTAATGATTCAAAACACGCATTGGAAAGTTCTAAGGTCATTTTTTTAATCAGAGTTTAATACTAAACTATTACAAACCTTAAGAATCTGCACAAACGTAATTAAAGTACTACGGCAACATACGTCGATTACAAACGAAACTATTACAGAGTCTCTAAAAACATAAGCATAACTATCAACAGCAAGCTCCAAGTCTTCACCTTGCGTAGTAGTCAGCACCAGCATAGCCTCCGTCATTATAGGCTCCATCCTCATAGCCCCTATTCATGTATGCATCTCCTACATACTCATAACCCTGGCCAACTGGACGCCGAATATCCAACGGTATAAACGCCGTCAGCAACAAAAGCCGAGTGAATGCAAATACTAACAGAGTATCTATAGATATGCAGTATACATAAACAACATCGAGAAAAGGAGCATCTCATCGTTCGCATGTATGTATGCACCAACTCAATATAGAACAACAGACGTCGTCCTAACCAGTCCCAATACATAACATAGACTCTTAAGTCCAAATTAATCAGACAAGTAGTACCATACCTACGGTCTATCAAACACCGACACACAGCCCTAACATTCAGGCCAACCCGCCCTGATATAATACAGCATGCAGTCCTGACATACTACAGTACTCCGCTCTGCTATACCATAGCCCTTAGCTCTACCATACCACTGCACTTAGCTCCATACCTCGGCATTTTCGACAATCGGATTTTCAGTTTTCAAATTTTTTTTTGGTTCACCCCAATATTGCAGTGGGTTTCTATGATCAAAATTAAGAAAATGTTGAACCCCTTGCCTATATTTGTACGACAATAGTCTTTTGGTCATCCAAGACCTATTCATATCCTAGAACAAATATCGCAACAACCTTTAATTTGCATGTTTGGTATATATAATCCTACTCCAACCAAAATAAAAAGTGTAAGATTCAACAAAAACACGAATAAGTATGACTGACACACAAATGTATGTTCAAACTTTAACGTCAAAATTGGAGCACTCTGTACCATAAAGGGCATGGGTATAGAATAGCAGTAAATTACAGCAAAAATATTTTGGAAAGTTAAAATGTAACCTTTTTCATATAATCTGTAAATTCATACTAAATAAAACTCCCATGAAGTTTTCATGATTAAGATAGATAATGCAATCAATAACATTAGAGTAATGTTATGCTTCCCAAATTTATACCCCAAATGTGATTCTGAACACATGAGACAGTGGACCACTTGACTTTCATTTTCATCGGAGGATGTTTTAGATCAATTTGATACCCAATACATATAGCAATTGGACTCCAAAAGCTAAATTGTAATAAAGGTTAAGTGATCCTATTATAGTTAAATGTGGTCCAAATAGAGAACTATAACATTATTAGTAATTTATTAACTTTAGATTTGAGGTTAATTGTCACACATCTTGACAAAGAATGACTAACAATTTACAAGGAGATTTTAAATTGCCAAAATATATAAGTAGTCAAATAGTAAAAGCCAATCAAGCTAATATGAGGGGATTGGCATGTGACCCAACAAAAAAGTTCTTCAACATATGTCAATATAAAATAACATTGAAAAATAGATTTCAAGGCATGGATGTGTGTAAATTATATTTATAGGCAAGTGTGTGTGTGTGTGTGTGTGTGTGTGTAAGATCAAAATATCTATTACTCCGTATGTTTTTTGCACTATCTCATGAGTTGCATTTATAGAACTTTTTGGATAAAATATCTAAATAGTATACGCTATTTTTTCCAAATTTTATATTCCAAATTGGTTCCCAACACTTGTGCCAATGGTTTGGGGAAGCATATTATTACTCATATCTAAATAGAGAGTAATTTCTATTTTCCAACTCCAATGACAATATTTTTATTGCCACCATTTTGACATACAACAATGCTAGGGGCACAAACAAGTTTCTCAATAAACACACTCTATCTCTCTCCTATTCGGACCCCACAGTGCCACCTAGGAGAGAGATAGAGTGTGTTTGTACGTGTTTGTGAAACTTGTTTATGCCCCAAATATTACTCTTTGACATATGTCCCATTTGGGTAAAAAAAAAAAACCATTACCACAGTACTTCTCCAACTCGGCAAAAATTTAAAATCTGTGAGAGAGGATAAAACTATTACATTTAATATTTGCATCCCATATAGGGTACCATTTAGTAGTCGGGTTGATAGAAAAGTAGCCAAATTGTAAAAGTCAACAAAGTTGGAGGGAAATAGACACGTTCGCACGTGGCTATTACGTTGTCACCTAGTATATATATATATATGTAAATATTTTTCATGTATCAGTAGGTGTAAACCTAATAAGATTACATCAAAAATGACATTAAATAACATAAAATTTGCTGATATTTACAATTTTTGGTTACTATTAAGCTTAAGCTTGACACATGTTCAAATGTTGTCAGCTTAGTTGCTCTTTGCCTAATGTGTTTGTTTCTTATTAATAATTTATATTAAAACCAAATGTGTTTGAGAACAATGAGAAGCATTTGGGATACAAAATTTATATTAAAACATGTGTTGGGACCACTTTTGGGATACAAAATTGGAAAGCATAGCATGGCTTCTAAAATTGTGGGCAAAACACGTGTTGAGATCCACATTCGGATACAAAATTGGGAAGCAAAATTGGGAAGCAGCATAGCATGACTCTTCTAAAATTGGAGGCAAAACACGTGTTTGGAACCACATTTGTATACAAATTTGGAAAGGATAGCATTACTCTTCTAAAATTGGAGACAACACGTTTGTTAAGAACCACATTTGGGATGTAAAATTGGGAAGCATTGCATTACCCCTCTAAATTGGAGACAAAACACAATCTATTGGAACCACATTTGGGAAACAAAATTGCAAAGCATGGCATAACTCTTCTTAAATTGTCGACAAAACACGTGTTGGGAAACACATATAGGATAGAAATTTGCCGAAGCATGGCATTACTCTTCTAAAATTGTAGACAAAACACGTGTTGGGAACCACATATGGGAGACATGTGTGTTGGGAACCGCATTTGTGATATAAACTCAGCTTAGCAAAAACACAAACACATGGCGAGCAAGGACCCAGTAAAAAAAATAAATAATAAGAAACAATTGCTCAAAGCTTGGCCCAATACAAGAAACTGAAATAACAAATGAGACAATACTGAACCTAATCTTGTATGATTCAACAGTGTTTGGCATCTTTTCAATTAAACTAATTACCAAATCAAATAGATATATGTTCCAATTGTATGCGATACTGCCCATTTGGGAAATAACAAGACCCGAGATATGTACTTGGAAGCATTCAAAAAAGTGTTTTTTGGCTATGGATACCTGAACAATAGTGCTTGATGGTCACGTAGGTGCAGACTTCGCCTGTGACAGCACTGTTGCTGTTGCTGTCGTCTTCGCCTAGGGATTTCTCAACGTGAAGCAAGTCTGTCTTAAAAACGAATAATGGTGTGAGCTGCAGCGGTGTGTGTCGCGGGGAAGAGAGAGGCAGAAGGTATGATGTGTTGGTGATGGTGGTGGCGGCTTTACGGTGGTGGTGGTGGTGGTGATGGTGATGCGAAGAGAGCGGATGTTTTTTTTAAATTCTTTTTCTTTTTCTTCTTCTGTTTTTTCGTGAGCCTGCTTTTTTTTTTTTTTTTTTTTTTTTTGCTAAAACAGCAATATATATCATTAAAACAAGCACAAGTACACGAAATAAAGAAAGACTATCCTACAACACATGGATAGCCTTTGGTCAGAAACAACAGAAAAGCAAGTGAGGGACAAGATCCCCTCCTCATGCGAAAAATAAGAAAGGGAAAACACAGAAACACATCCCCGTGCACCTAAGAGAGGCAACCAAGAAGAGTTTAAACCCACATGCTTGAAAGCTATGAGAACCCCCATCCACTAAAATACCAGAGTACCACCCTGGACGGGTAGGAGGTCATGGTTGCCGCTTTCCTTGAAGAGAGAACTTAGATGTGTCGGAACTGGATTGAGAACTCCAACTCCGGACAGGACAACACCGGATCTGCAAGAAAACATCTTCAGATCTGGGGAAAGCACACGAGAACAACCTTCACAAAGGAAGGGGGAGAGTTTCACAAAGGAAGAGGGAGAAAACCAAACAAGGCCTTATTTAGAGTTAGAACAAAAAGGGAAAAGGGGAAGGGGGAGTGAGGGCGACTAAGGAAGAGGAGGAGCTGTGGGGTGATCTGTGGAGGAGAGAGGAGCTGCGGCTGTTAGGGTTTGAGAACAAAGAAACCAGTCGTTTCTCTCTCTCTAGGAATCGCCTAGAGAGAGAGTTTTTCGTGCGCCTGCTGAAATAGGTTTTTAACCTCTTATGTCGCTTTTTTACTTTTTTTTTTTTTTTTGCTAAACATGTCGCTTTTTTATACAGTGAGTGCATTTTGTTAACTCAAAATTGTTCACTCATTGCTCACTTAAAGACTAATATAGTGGGTTTAGCAAAAAAAGACTAATATAGTGGGCCACATAACTTTTTACCATTAATTAATCTTTATTAATCCCGGGTCCTATTGCATTGACTAATGGGAGAGTTAAGTGAACAATTTTGGGATGAGCAAAAATCTATTTTATATAAAAACTGACATAAAAACTGTATTATTTATGTCATTTAATTGAAAACCGACATAAATGGCTAAAAACTTACATAAATATTTTGAAATAAACTTCATGTACTATTTACAAGGATTAAATAGTACTAAGTCCTATTAAGTCCTACTAAGCGTATATTCATTGTAATTGGCCAAGCCCAAAAAACAATTCATTGATAAGTCCACAAATAACCATAATGTCCTCACTTCATCCCATGAGCTATCCAGCTCCTTCCAAACTCGGCGCTTGCAAACACATCAACGACGATCTCGGAAGAACGCCAACGATCACTCCTAGAATCTCAGAATTTCAAATTCAAACAAAAAAAAATATGTTTGATTTTCACTGTTGTTTTTGTGAAAGAGTAGGGTTTCAGTTCATTACAACGTTTTTAAGTTTGGGGTCGAAGAAATTTCTCACTCATCCTGTCGAAGATGGCGGTGTAATTCTGATGCAATTGAAGAATGAAGAGAAAAGGTATATGTTGGAATATTCAGAATATTATTATTCCCGTGATTTATGGATCACGATGTTTTAGGAATAGATTGATTGGATCTTATCTGTATTTTCCTTTCTTTTCTTTTATTTCCTTTTATTAGTTTCTCATGGATGTATATATATACCTTGTACTTTACCATTGTGGAATAAGAAAATATAGTTTCTTCTTGGTATCAAAGCCAAAGAAACTAAAACCCTATAGCCTCTTCTTCTTCCAGTCACACCACCTCCACCTGCGCCATATCACCTCTGCCACCACCAGCCCCCTGCGCCAGCCACCAGCCACATCACCCACCTGCGCCGGAACCCTAGTCCCCTCCTTACTCTCGGCCAAGCCTTCCTAGGCTCTCGGTTCTCCTTTGGTTAGCCTCGGCTAGCCCTTGCGCAGCCACTAGGCTGCGTCTTGCCCCATTCGTGGGTCTTGTGATGATTTAGAGGCCTTTCGTGCTTCCATTTTTCTCTTGGGCTACCTTGTGTGTTTTTGGTAGCCTCTGCATGTTGCTGTTGCTGTTGTCTCTATCCAGCAGCCTTTACATCTTCCTCTGCGCCTTGTTGCTCGTGACTGTTCTTCGGGATACTATTCACGATCACTGTTCATAATGGCTGATAATAGAACCGACAAGGATAAGGGTACTAATCATTCCCCTACTGGTTCACAGTTACGTCAGGATCTCTCTATGTCCCTGACTCCACATTCCCCTGCGCAGAGGGTGACTACTGTTCTCATGGATGGGCAAAATTTTGCCGCATGGTCTCATTCCATTCACCTTTTTCTTGGTGCCAGAGGCAAGTCCAGTTGGCTTCTTGGCACCACACTTAAGCCTGCTCCAACCGATCCCACCTTCGATCAGTGGAATATGGACAATTGTACTATCCTGAGTTGGTTGTTCAATTCAATGGAGCCTCGTATTTATCATATGTTCATGTATCACACTTCTGTCCACGGCTTATGGAATGCGTTGACCTAGATGTATGCGCATAAGCGCAATGAGTCATGGATTTATCAGCTTCATCGTGAAATTTCTTAGTCGTCTCAGGATTCTCTCCGGATGAGTGTCTCAGATTATTTTGGTTATCTACAGTCCCGTTGGGAGGAGTTGGCTCAGTACGAACCTCTTGGTGATATTCCTGCTGAAGCCGCTATTGTTATTGTCCAACGCCTGGATCGTCTGCACACTTACCAGTTCTTGATGGGTTTGAAATCTGAGTTCGAATCTCTTCGTACTCAGATTTTGAACACGTCTCCTATGCCCTCTCTCTACGAGGCCTTTGCTATTGTTGATGGTGATGAGCGTCGTCGCCTATTAATTCAGACTTCTATTGCTCCAGTCTCAGATTCTCCTGTTGTTCCTGATCAGATGGCCTTTGCAGCTCATGCTGGCTCTCGCCCCAGCGGTCGAAAACCTCCAGTCTGTAAGCATTGCAATGTTGTTGGTCATACCAAATATCGTTGTTTCCAACTCCATCCCGAGTTGAAGAAACAGTATGCCACTCGAAGTCGCAACCCAGGTCCAACCCGCTTTGCTTCTATTGCTGAGACCAGCCCCGAACCTATTACTTCTGATCTTGGTCAGCTTCATCAGAACCAGAGTATGCTTCAATCTCAGATTGGACAGATTCAGAGTCAGCTTGGCTCCCTCCTTCAGCAGCATCAGTCTGGCTCTTCTTCCACAACGGCCATTACTACAGGTACTTCCACTGCTTTACATGTTAAGACTGGAACTCCAAGGTGGGTTTTGGACTCAGGAGCAAATGATCACATGACTGGTGAGTTATCCCTTTTTTCGACTCCTCTTACACTTGTTAACCAAATTGTGAGTATTGCTGATGGTTCCACCACTCGTGTCCAGAGTAAGGGTAATGTTTGTTTGTCCTCCCAGCTTACTCTGTCTTCAGTCCTTCATGTCCCTCAGTTATCATTTAATCTTTTATCTGTAAGTCGCCTTGCAAAGAGTTAAAATTGTGCTGTCATTTTCTTACCTGACCGTTGTCTCTTGCAGGACCTGACTTTGAAGAGGATTTTTGGTACGGGCCATGAGCATGACGGACTCTACTTCTTTGGGGAACCTCCACCACCACTTTTGTCCTCTGGTTTACAGGCGTCTGTTTTACCTAGTTCTAGTTCTAGTTCTATTTCTCTGTCTAATAAAAATATAGAGTTGTGGCATGCCCGGCTAGGACATGCTAATTTTCAATACCTTTGTTTACTTTTTCCCGAATTAATAAAAGCCTGTAAGACCCATAAATTTCAATGTGTGGTGTGTGAACTTTCTAAGCATTCTCGTTCATCTTATATTCCTCGCATGTCTCGAGCACCTTGTGCTTTTGATGTTATACATTCGGATGTATGGGGACCTTCCCCTATCACTGCTTTATATAGGTATCGGTATTATGTTACGTTTATTGATGATTATTCACGGTGCACATGGGTTTATCTACTTAAAAAGAAATTTGAAGTTTTTCCATTATTTATTCAATTTTTACAAATGGTTAAAACTCAGTATCAAACTGTTGTTCGCGCTCTTCGATCTGATAATGGCCGTGAATACGTTTCTAATGACTTCTGTTCAGAACTTAATAAAAAGGGTATCCTCCAACAACTTACTTGTACTTATACCCCGGAACAGAATGGTGTCGCAAAACGTAAGAACCGCCACATTATGTCTGTTGTCCGGTGCCTTCTTCGCGGTATGGAGGTACCTAAATATTTTTGGCACTTAGCTGTTCTCATAGCTACATATCTTATTAACCGTACCCCAAGTCGTGTCGTAAATGGGAAAGCCCCTCTACATGTCCTTCAGCCCAATTGTACACTCTTTCATATTTTACCTCGTGTATTTGGTTGCACTTGTTTTGTTCAGAATCGCAGTCCTCTTCGTACTAAGCTTGATGATAAAGCTATACGTTGTGTTTTTCTTGGTTACTCTTCTCTCTCTAAAGGATATAGGTGCTATGATCCCATTGGTCGTCGTTTCTATAATTCTATGGATGTTACTTTTCTGGAAGATGTTCCTTACTTTCCAGGTCCAACTACATCCTCCGCTCCTGTTCCTCAGGAGCCTCTCACTATACCCGAAGAGTTACCTCGTCCGGTTGCTGTCTTTGATTCCTCTCCTTCTGAGGTGAACCTACCACCTATAATTACATCTTCGCCTGAATTTCGTTACTCACGGCGTCCACAGACTCATGCTCATGCTCCGCCACCAAATTCTTCTCCGGATCCAGGTCCAGCTTCTCCTGTACCTGTCAGACGTTCTACCCGGATTTCTCGCCCGGTAAATCGGTATGGTCATGCTTGCTATACTCATCATCCTATTTCACAATATATCTCTTATTCAGCCCTTTCACAACCCTATCGAGCTTTCCTTAGTCAGGTTGATTCAGTTTCCATTCCCCGGTCTGTGTCTGAAGCTCTCCAAAATCCGTATTGGGTCCAAGCCATGCAAGCAGAGATGGATGCCCTCCAGCATAACCATACTTGGGATCTTGTTTCTCTTCCCCCCGGTGAAAAGACTGTCGGTTGCAAATGGGTCTTTACAATTAAATACCTTCCAGACGGTTCTATTGATCGTTATAAGGCTCGCCTAGTTGCTAAAGGCTTTACTCAGATTCCAGGCAAAGACTTCAGTGCAACCTTTGCTCTTGTAGCCAAGCTTAATACTGTTCGCCTTCTTATTTCTCTGGCTGCATCTCAGTCTTGGCCTCTTCACCAACTTGACGTCAAGAATGCATTTTTGAATGGGGATCTACAGGAAATCATTTATATGGATCCCCCTCCGGGTTTTCGGGCTGAGGGGGAGTATTCTTGGAAAGTCTGTCGGCTACGTAAATCACTTTATGGATTGAAACAATCCCCTCGGGCATGGTTCAGTCGCTTTAGTGCTGTTATTTTATCTATTGGGTTCACTAGGTGTCACTCTGATCACACCTGCTTTATTCGACGACGTTCTGATGGTCGATGTATTATCCTATCTGTTTATGTTGATGATATCATTTTTACTGGTAATGATACTGCAGGGATTACAACGGTAAAAGAGAAACTTGGAACGACATTTGATGTCAAAGACTTGGGTCCTCTCCGGTATTTTCTCGGTATTGAAATTGCCCGATCTCGTCATGGGATTTCAATAAACCAGAGGAAATATATCTTGGATCTTCTTAGCGATACAGGTATGATGGGTTGTCGTCCTGCTTCCACACCCATGGATCCAAATATCAAAATATCATCCGAGTCAGGAGATTTGTTATCTGATTCAGCTTCGTATCAGCGTCTTGTTGGACGTCTAATTTATCTAACCAATACTAGACCTGATCTTGCTTTTGCTGTAAGCATAGTTAGCCAGTTTATGCATGCTCCACGTACATCTCATATGGATGTTGTTCATCATATTCTTCATTACCTGAAAACTTGCCCAGGACTGGGTCTCTTCTTTGCTGCAGGAACACAGTCTGGGGTCACATGTTATACAGATGCTGACTATGCTGGGTCCAAGAGTGATAGGCATTCAACTTCAGGTTTTTGCACGTTTTTTGGTAAACATCTTATCTCTTGGAAAAGCAAGAAGCAAGCAGTCGTTTCAAGATCATCAGTTAAAGCTGAATATCGTGCTATGACACAAGGTACTTGTGAGCTTCTGTGGCTTCGATCTATTTTACAAGAATTGGGGTTTCCAGTGTCTGAGCCCTCTACATTGTTTTGTGACAATAAGTCCGCTATAATGCTTGCATCTGACTCCGTTCTGCATTAGCGTACCAAGCATATTGAAGTTGATATCCATTTTATCCGAGAGAAAGTTCGTTCTGGTATTATCTCTCCGTCCTTTGTTCCCTCTTCAGATCAGACTGCTGATGTGTTTACAAAGTCCGTTGGGCCCTCACTGTTAAAGTTATCAATTGTCAAGCTGGGATTAGTGAATACCTTCACTCCAGCTTGAGGGGGAGTGTTGGAATATTCAGAATATTATTATTCTCGTGATTTATGGATCACGATGTTTTAGGAATAGATTGATTGGATCTTATCTGTATTTTCCTTTCTTTTCTTTTATTTCCTTTTATTAGTTTCTCATGGATGTATATATATACCTTGTACTTTACCATTGTGGAATAAGAAAATATAGTTTCTTCTGTATACAATCATGCATTCTGTGTTTTAAACCAAAACACATGGAATTTCTCACTACATTGCTTGCTATTGGGCAAAAATAAGGGGTTTTGCATCGGAAATCCATGTGCGATACTCTCTCCGACAACATTAGGACTTCACGTTGTTCCGATGCATTTTCATAACACCAATGACTTGATTTCTTGATTTCATTTGTTTTTTGTGAAAAATAATTTTTAAATAAATATGGGACAAAAAAGGGCTTTTACATCAAAAATCCATGTGTGATACTTTGTTCGACCACATTGGGGCTTGGTTTTTGTTTTGATGCATTTTGTTTCATTTTGTTTCAATGCAAGAAAATAAATAAATAACACCCCCCCCCCTCCCCCCAGGTTGAACGTGGAATTCAAAATAGTCAAATGCAGTTAGAAATTTACACATGTACATATATAACGAAGTAACAGGCACTCATTGAGTGAAAAATCTCTAATATGCAATGATAAAATAAATAAATAAATAAACAAAACAAAACTCATTCACATGTGCAGTGATAAAATTCTCAATCCCATGTGCAATGATAAATTTATCACTCACACTTGCTGTGAAAAAAGGTTCACATATCTAGTGAGAAATGTGCAGTGATAAATTTATCGCTCACACTTATTGTGAAAAAAGTTCACATATCTACTGAGAAATTTAACATTACAGATTGGTAAATAGTATTAATGAGAATTTACGTGTTATAAAGTTCACATATATGCTTAGAATTTTTACATTACCATTTGAGTTTATGAAAGAAGAGTAATATATATAATACTTAAGAAGGCGGAAACATCTTGGAATTTGGGAAAGAGCCTTGGTTTCACTGGCAATTTAACATACCTAGTGAGAAGTTACATGATTCTTGAAGGATGAAATTGCTTGTGGCTGTTGTTGGTTGTTGTTATCTCATGTTGATAGGCGTGTGATAGTTGATCGGTTCTTTAGTCTCTCATCAGTAGCTGGGCCTCGATGTTTTCTGCACGCTTGGAATGTTTGAGAATGTTAGGTGTTGTTTTTGCTATGACCTTGGTTGGATGTGCTGCAATGTTTGTGTTGAAAGACATTCTTGTCTGTTGGATTTCATTGATGTTGTTTTTTGTTCCTGGCTTCGGGAAGTGAATTTCCAATTCTAGTTTTTCCCTAGTTGCTGCCATAATGTCGATGTTTCTTTGCTGTGAATTTGTGTCATAGTTTCGGTTTCCATTGGTGGGCTACTTGATTGTTTCTCTCACTTGGAGGATTTCTTGAGGTGCAACGCCGATGGTTTTGCTTCGTTGGGATTTTTGGTTTTGGAATCATGGTTTTATGATTTAGTTATGCCATGTTTCTTTTCTTTTTTGGGTTTTTGGTTCTACTTTGATGATGTTTGTTTTCGATTTTTGGTTTTATGATAGTACAGTGTAAAATTATGCATTGTAATGTAGTGTAAAATTGAATGATAATTAAGTGATGCTTAATGAATAGCCTTATGCTTCTTTCTATATATAATTTTTGGATATTGGATTTGTGTAACCAATCATATTAAAATTTGTATACCTAAATTGGGTTTTGTTTGTTGTAAGGACTAGTTTCCTCAATATATCTGCATAGGTTTTGGTCCTTTATGCTATAATTGTGAGCAAGATTTCTGAAATGCAGTGAAAAATTCACACTGATAATGTAGTATAAAATTGTACGCTGATTTCCATCAAAACAAACATAGTACACTAATACGTGACTAATCATTGCTGCCAAAAATACCTTTTTTTTTATATATGGGGGAGGGGATGTGGTTCAAACATCGAACCTATGCATTGGAGGAAACTTATAAATGACAAGCTCTTTGACACTTGAGCTATACCAACCTATGTGCCAAAAATACTTGTCATGTTGACCAAAATTTCACTAAAGATATGAAAATCATTAAAGATATGAAAATCAATAATTAAACAACAAATTTAATGGCTATATATATAAGCCTATAATTATGGGATTTAATACCCAAATTCAATTACACAAAAGATATGGAAATCATTAAATGATAAACTTAATGGCTATATACAAACATGTATACTAATGTGTTTATTATATATGTGTGTGTGTGTGTGTGTGTGTGTGTGTGTGAGAGGGGGGTAAAAGAGTCAAACAAAAATCATAAATTTGGGATTTTGGACTAATTTCAACAAACTTCTTGATCAAAAGGACTTATTAATATAATCTTTTTTGGAATGGACCTAATCCAAAAAAGTTTGGCCAAGAGGGACTTTTGGCTAGATTCTTTATTTACAAACACATCATTTTTATTTATGGTCTTTTTTAAATACTAACATATTTTTGTCAGTTGTTTCAATATTGACATAAAAAAGTGTTATTATTTATGTTGTTTTTAAAAAAAAAAACTGGCATAAGAACTGTCGTATTTATGTCAATTTTTTAAACAAAAAACATAAATACTTAAAACCTAACATAAAAAGCACACGCGAGAAATAATTATGTTACTCAAAATAAAAGTGACATAAAAATAGTTTTAAAAGTGACATAAATAGCGTTTTTCCTTGTAGTGTAGACCTCTTAACTATTGATGCGGCATTGTCTTCCCCTTATGCAATAAAATGGAAAGACGCAATAACAAAAGAATAAAACTCTAGAATAAGAAAGTGATGTTTGGGAATTAGTGGATTTGTCTATAGATAGAAAAGCCATACATTATACATGGATTCTCAAAAGAAAATACAAACCTAATGGATCCATTGATAAATTCAAAGCGAGATTAGTGACTAGAGAGTTTACTCAAAAGCCTGTTGTATATTACGAAGAGACATATTCACATGTTGCTAAATTTATTTCTATTAGAATTTTAATGTCTATTGTTGCTACAATGGACTTGGAATGATTTTAAATAGATGCAAAATATGCTTTCTTAAATGGGGAATTTAAAGAAGAAATTTTTATGCAACAACCCGATGGTTATAAAATTCAAGGTCATGAAAACTAGGTTTATAAGCTTAAAAAATCTTTGTATGGCCTTAAGCAATCTTCAGGGCAATAGTATTTGTAGCACCTTGAATTTCCTTAGAAATTCCACCTCGGATATTAGAAAATAGTGATTTTACCCGGGGAAAACGGTTACAGAAGGTCCATTAGAATTTCCTTAACTAGGAACCTTTGGATAGGGTCCATAATAATCCTCTTGATGACTATGATATCATTTGTAACCTAGTAATTATTAGAATAGTCGTAACCTTGACATTATGATTTCATTAAGGATTTATAGACGGACTGTTATATATATATATATATAGGCACGTGCACCGCCCTGTAATTATATACTTTTGCTACTATATTCATTTTCACAGTTTTTGCACCTAACTAGAATGTTGGCATACATCCTAATGCACTTAACCCGTGAGTGGGACCTACACTGTACTTAAGAACCATGTGGACCCCACCTTAATGATCTACCCTTAGACACACACAAGCATACACACACTTGTAACCACGTCGGTGCACCCATCACATGGGATAGGCTCCCTTATTTCCTCCCTCTATATAAGAAACACCCCCTCACCCTTATTACTCTCATCCCCAACCCCCTAATCTGTCCATTACAAATTGTATATAGAGAGAGACCCCGAGAGGGTTAGTGAGAGTGAGAGTGTACTTAGAGAAGAAAGATCAAGACACCACACACACATATATTGTTTACACCCACACACCCCTCTCTTCATCATCTCTGTTCTATCTCTCTCTCTCATACCCTGTACACCACGTGGACCAGAGAGAAGGAGGAAGAAGAAGAAGAAGAAGATCGGAGGAGAAAGAGAGATTGAGACAACCTGAGGTAAACCAAAACACCCCCCTTTGATTTCTGGACCCTTGCATGTCATTTAAGAACCCTTAGGGTCATTTGCATGTTGTCCAAACAGAGCCTTGTGCTCTGGTTAAGCCCAGGCCGCCATTGGAGCTCCTCACCGGAGCTCGGATTTTTGAATCCAACCAAAAGGCCCCTAAGTTACACCATTGTGACCCCCTTGGTCCCAGATGAACCCCCTTGTAGCAGGTTTTGATTTGGTGTACGCTTCAATGGCCATGCAGGCCATTATTCTTGTTATTGATCAAAAACGATAATGGTCTGGTTTGGGTAGTAAATGAGATGACTAGGTCTTCATCTTAGAGTATGTTATAGAGGGGAGAAATCCGGTCCTTTTGGCGGTAATATAGGCGATTTCCATGGAGAGGAGAGAGAGAGATATAGGCCTGGGAAGATTTTCCGGCGAGTCGCGGGTCACCGGCGGCGTCGGGATCGCCGGAAAAGAAGAAGAAACCCGTATGGGTTTCGGGTTATAACACCCGGGTTACGAGTTGGGTCGGGTACGGGTCTGGGTGGGCTGTGCTGAGTGTAGAAGTGGGTAGCGGGCCGAGTTAAATAAACCCACGGGTCCCTTTAAGTGGGACGACGCCGTTTGGCGCCGGGTTGTGTCTAGGTCGGGTTCGGGTAAATGGGGCGGGCCAAGTTGTTAGTGGAAGTGGGTTCGGGTGTGGATCCGGGTTCGGTTCGGATTAGGTAAATGGGTTGGGTTAGTTTGTGAGTGTTAGCGGGTTAGGTTTCGGTTCAGGTCAAGGAGTTGGGTTGGGTTTATGTGTTTGTACATACGGATAACCCGTATTTATTCGGGTTCGGGTCAAACCCGCAAGTTTTGGTTGGGTCCCTTTGTTTGTGTTAACGGGTAGCCCGTTTCCCCATGGGTCGGTTCGGGTTGACCCGTCGGGTCTGAGATTATTATTATTATTATTATTATTATTATTATTATTATGATAAGTATTATTAGTTTTAATTAGTTTAAAATGTTTTAATTTTTTTAATAAATATAAATGGTTTATAATTATACCATTAATGTTTTAGATTATAGAATATTATTCTTAATATTATGTATATCATTATTACATTATATATATTATATATTTATTATTTATATGGTTAATATAAATAATAAATATCAGTTTTAAATAGTTAATAAATACATATATGTATTTATAAATTCTGAAAAATTAGGGGAATGTCTCCAATGTTATTTTATTATATCTCAAGAGTTATAAAGCTATAATATCATAGTCTAGTAAGTTATTTTATGAGTATATTAATTATTAAAAATACCAAACGAGCTCCAAAAATTATGAGATAAATACTGGTAGTGTATTTTAATATCTAGTATTTAATAAAATACTTCAAAGTACTGATTTCACAGTATAGGTATATTTATGTATTTAAATCCCTTTTCGGGTATTTTCGGGTATATGCTATCTTCAATAATTCATAATAAATAATCTAGGACTCCGAAAATTAAGCGATCAGTTCCCATAGTCTTAGAATAATGTCTAGATCGTTTTCCTTAAGTTTGGTGACCTTTCAACTCGGTCAAAAATACAGCCTGTCTTTTAGGACTGCATTAGTGTAGTAAGCCCTACATATTACCTCGTAAAACGCGACGGACTCCGATTTGAGTCTAGTCAATGGCGTTGGACTTAGAATGACACATAGATCACTATTTTGAGATTTATAACCTCATTTAGTAAAATTACCATTTTGCCCCTATAGTTGTACTCATACATTATTGCTGTTTATTCCGTTTATTCCGTTTATTGTTGTAGAACAGGACGATTATCTGCTTTTCGATGATCGGTGACTTGAGGTGAGTTTCCTTACCTCACTCTAATCCTAATAAGATTAATATAAGATGTTTAAAAGTTATCTGTATGATGTTTTGTATAAGTAATATGCTGATTTATGATGCTACATGTATTCCAATAATTATAAGACTATGCAAAACATGTTATGGTAGTGCTATCGCATACGTGAGCATGTTAAGGGTTTTATCTATATGATTATTGGTATCAAATCCATGTTATGTGATCCATGTTTATATGTTATGTTTTTGCTGCTAACTGTTAAATGCACATTTTACGATGGTTGTTAACCGGACTAGATAACGCATACTATGTTAATAATAAAGAGAAATGAAAGTAGTTTTGCATGTGAGTATCGGTAGTGGACTCACTTGCATTTCATGACATGTGTTAGCATGCATTGTATGAGAAAGAGAGGTGTTTGATGAAAATGTGAATAAGATGAGATATGTGAATGTGAAAGAGATGTGATTTCTAGATCCGATGGATCAACGGCTGACGAGCCGGGTGGACATGAATGGCTAGGGTTCCTAGCACGCCTCTCGCCGTTGAAGACGTCCGGTGATGCATATACGTGGTTGAAGACGTCCCATGTATCGTTGAAGACTTCCGGCTAGTGCTCTAATATACATCTCAGCCGTGTAGACGACTGGTGAGAGTATACACATGGTTGAAGACGTCCCATGTGCCAGTTTCATTGTTTATAGGTAGTGTGCACCGTGAAGACGTCCGACGACCTATCAAGGGAATAAGTATGAATCGTTGTTATAGCATGTTATCATCCTTGATATACCGCGTGTTGTCAAATGGATGAGAAAGAGAAAGTGAATGATGAGATTGAATTGATGAGTAAAAGGGTTTGGTTCGAAATGATTTGGTTTTAGAAAGTTTTGGTTTTAAAATGAAATGGTTTTGAAAAGTGTCTGTTTTAAAAAGTAAGAGTTGGGAGTAAGTCGCATTGGTCATGCATTTGCACGCACGAGGATATAATAAGGAGAATGTATTCTATGATGCTATGTTTATCTGTCTACCTGTCTTGTTGAGACCTCTGCAATGTCCGTGGTGAGAATGCATCTTTTGATAAGAGATTAACCATATCTTAAGATACTAAACTATGACGTGAGTCGAGAGATGTTTTGTATTTATTGATTATTGTGCAGT
Organism: Hydrangea macrophylla; assembly: GCA_033977485.1. Taxonomy (NCBI): domain Eukaryota; kingdom Viridiplantae; phylum Streptophyta; class Magnoliopsida; order Cornales; family Hydrangeaceae; genus Hydrangea; species Hydrangea macrophylla. The sequence continues at coordinate 82,186,168 of CM066991.1, read as the reverse complement.
TGAGACTCTCACTCAGCCTTATTCTAAGGCTGACAGCATGTTACGCCCTGGGCATTCGTATGCCCAGAGTGTTGCAGGTTTGGAGATAGATAGAAGAGTTCAGGATGCAGTGCCATGGAGCCAAGGAGAATAAAGCCTTGCCGAAGATCTGATAGATAGTTTATCAAGTTTTTAAGCTTATGTAAATTGTTTAGTATGGCCTCTTGTATTAGGATTGAAGTTATTGTAACTCTTATTTAATTTCCGCTGCTGTATTTATACTCTGATAAGTTTAGGTCATGCTTATGCTCTAGCATTTCCCTTATGATTGAATGGTGCAGAGTTAGAAGGACAGTGCGGTTAACAAACTAGTCACGTGTCTACGGAGCCATAAAGGAAAATTTTTATTTTCCTTATTTTTGGCTTACTCCGGGGTGTGACAGTATTACACTTTTCATAAAAACTGTTACCAAATTTGGATTTAAAGCTAATGATTATGATCATTGTGTATATCATTGGAGTAGTGGGAGTGATTTCATGTTTTTGTCTTTAAATGTTGATGACATTCTAATTGCTGAAAATAATGTTGCTTGTATAAATGAAGGGAAAGATTTCTTAAAATCACAATTTGAAATGAAAGATTTGGGTGAAACATCGGATGTTTTGGGGATTGAAATCATTAGAGTTAGAAACTCTAGAACTCTTCATTTATCTCAAGAAAAATATCTTGAAAAAGTTTTGAATTTCATATGGATACTTCAAACACGATGGATACTCCTGTTCATAAACAAACAAATTGTTATGCTCAAGATGTTGGTAGTATAATGTATGTCATGCTTTGTACTAAACCTGATATATCTTAGGTTTGTTGTGAGCTTTGTAAGTAGATTTCAATGTGATCCAGGTGAGGCTCATTGGTCAGCTGTTAAGAGGATATCCAGGTATATCAAATGAACAAAAAACCATAAGCTAGTACATCATGCTAATGGTGATATTTTAATTATAATCTGATGTTGATTTTTCGGGTGATACATATGATGAAAAACGCACATCAGGTTATATATTTCTCCTGGGTGGGGGAGCTATTTCCTGGTGTAGTACAAAATTAAGTTGTGTAGCCAAAAGTACTCTAGAAGCTGAATATATTGCATATATATAGCAGTGCAACATCTGAGGCCGTTTGGATAAAAGAGTTTCTTTCAGAATTCAATATTGAAAAAATAGTCAACGAGCCTATAAAAATCTAAGCGTGATAATCAAGCAACAATATGCACCATTAATAATGGCGAGCTTGGTTCAACAGAAAAACACATAGATCGTCATATTATTATATTTTCGATTTGGAACAAAAGAATGCCATAATTATCAATTATGTATCATCCAAAGAGATGGCGGCGGATCCATTAACAAAAGCAATTGCTCCTGAAATATTCAAATTAAGGATATGTCTTATCCATGAGTATTAGAACATGAACATCTAGGCCTAATTGACCGAGTGGGAGATGTTAGATAGAATGGCCAAATAGCCATCAATGCAATGGTTAAATAGTATCGTAAAATCATGCAATAATGTGAATGATATTGTTTAATTTGTTAATAATATTTGTTAGGCTAAATTATATTTTAGTACCCTGTAGTTTGGGCGAAGTTTCACTTTAGACCCTAGAGTATGCAAGGCACATGAGTGTGTCGTCAAGTTGCATTGATGGTGTTAGAGGTAGGGCCTACATTGAAACCAATTCAAAACTACATGAACAAAAGTGTTGCAATTAAAACTAGAGGACCCAAAATAAAACTTCACCCAAACTTTAGGGTACCAAAATGTAATTTAGTCTATTTGTTATTATTTTAATGCCCTATTTTAGTTAGAAATACTTTTTTTTTACCATATTGGCTTCGTGGGATTTGATTTGGGAAACTTAGTTGAGTGGTTGCACTCGATAAGAATAGTGCTTGTGATTGGAGATTTTGTGGAATATATGAAAGAGATATTGTAGGAGGAAAGTTGAGTAACGTTTTACTTGAACGTTACCATTCCATTAATTCATAGAAAACCACACTTGTGAAATTGTTTTTTTGATAAACCCAAGATCTCTCAACCACAAATCTGTGCACAATCCTATTCTAATTTATTTTGTGCAATTTCGTTCTCTAATTTTTGCTTCAGATTGGATGTGATGTTGAGTGTTGACCATTGTAATTATGGGACTGCTGCTGTGCTGCATTGTACTTTGTTAGATAACAGATATTGTAATCTGAAAATGCAAGTAGAAAATTTCTCATCTGAGTAACTGATGATATGATTTTGAAATTTGAATGCCAAATCTTTTATTAGTTGTACCGCCATGTAATAAAATGTTATGTGATACCATACATATTGATACAATTGCAATCACAGCACCATCAACATTTGTTTAGTTTGTACCCATCAGTTGGTTGTGTGTATTAGCAGAAGGTAAACTGTTACAAGGGTCTTAATTGAAGATCTTCTATGATATTGGTATTTATAATTGCGTCAAAATCTGAAGATAAAAATCGAATGTAACATGTCAAAGAAAATATTACCAACAACTAAAATTGATGGTCTAAAATTTTGAGGTAAATTACACTTTATATCCCTGTAGTTTGGATGTAATGTCATTTTAGTCCTTACTATTTTTATTTTGTCATTTTTGTCCTTATAGTTTTATTTAGGTTCAATGTAGTACATTCATAAAAATTTCATACAATTTTTGACAGAAATAAGTCATGCGATGCACAAGTGAGGTATCATTAGGGGCATAATAGTAAATTTACTACGAGAAATTACACTTTACAAACTTATATTGAATCTAAAAATGCCAAAAATTGTAAATAAAAAAAAAATGAAATTGATGAATGGACTGCATTGTACCTAAACTGAAATTGTAAGGTCTAAATTGACAAAATTAAAATTATAGAAACCAAATTAACATTATAGCTAAACTATAAGGGTATGAAATATAATATACCCAAATTTTGACGTAGTAACAATCTATATTGGGACCTTTGTTACCGTATTTGTAACCAAGTTACAATATGAAGACAAAATGTTATAGACCTTTTGCACTATGATATAAAAGGACCTTGGTTATTAAGTAGAATATTTATTATCAAGTCACAACATTTAGGACCAGTTGCAATATTTTGGGACGTGGTTGTAATGTTGTGGGGCCAAACCTCTACTAGCGATTGCTACTAGTAAAAGATAAGAGTAACGATATATGTACTTCTAAATGCACAATTAAATGTACAATCTTACTTTAAAATGTTGGATCTCGTGTTGAAAAGTCTGTACACAAAAAAGGGAGATATGCATGGTGTATAAGCTTTTCAGCACGAAATCCAATATTTTTAAGCAGAGTTGTACATTTAATTATACATTTGAGAGTGCATCTAGCATTACTCAAAAGTTAAAGTGCAATTATGCTCACTTTACCCGTGGCATATTTATAGCCACGAATTGCACTCTCTCCTTAACGTTCCATGCAACCCATACCACTAGAAGCAAAATCAGTTATAAGCATTCTGTCTAAAGTAATAACTCTTTTAAGTATTTTATTAGAAGCAAAATCAGCAATAGGCATTGTGTCTAGATTCAGCCAGTGTGTTAGTCAAGGTTTTCTTTTCTTTTTTTTTTTTTGGTAATCGGTGGTGTTCGGGCCAGCTTGCGCGCACCTCGACTAATCTCCCGAGGCCTGGAGGCGCCGGGTGAATACTCCAGTGGCCACGCTCCCCATGACTCGAACACTAAGAAGCTTACCACTCGGCCACAAGGGACTTGGTTGTTAGTAAAGGTTTTCATTTTTACACAACCACCCAATTGTATGTACAATTTTTTTTTTATGGGTGATATGGGATCCAATGTAGGGCCAAAGAACCCGAGCGTATAGAGTAAACCGTGATACGTACACACTAACAAATAAGATGAGTCAAACTCAAGATGTCTGGATACAGGTGCAAGTTCCATTTCAACTGAGTTGGCCTAACAGATTTTTTGAATTGTATGTAAATGGAAGTATGTTAGCATTAGGTCTATAGTGATGTGCTTATGTGAATAATATTACATCTAGTAGTTGGGTAAGCTGGAACTCAAATTGTGGATTGCATTGTATACTTTATGGTAGGGATGGATTGAGAAAGAGAGTCATTGGCTGGTACAAAAATGGTCCAGTGGCTGCATTTGCTTTATATTCAGAGAGACCTCTAATTGATGAAAAGAGAAAAAGAAGGAAACATTGCTTTTGCACCCTTGTGATTGTATTATGGCCATTGGCACACCTTGTCCCCCTGGGTTTAGATCTGCTATGGTCGTGCCCTCTATGATAGCGTGAAGTTGTCAATCAAGTTGTTCCAAGTCAACATACAGGCCATTTCAGCGATGCAATGGATTTAGGTGCAGTTTCTTATGTACGTATATATGATATTGTTTTGGAAGGTGATTGGTCCACATGCACAATTATTGTCTATATGTACACTTTAGGGACTAGTCATGCGATGAAATTTAAGAAAAAAAAAATGTATTGGTCTAACAATTTGATTGTTTTCGGATAACACTGACGGTCAATACTTCATATTTTCTTAGGTATATTTCATACAGTTTTTACTATTCGAAATAGTTGAAAAAGTACCAAAGAAAATATACCCAAGTTTTTTCTTATGGTGAAATGACCAAATTGTCACTTAATTTAATTACATGGTGGTTGAGTGGTAGTAAACATTGAGGTAGAGGGAGGAAAAAAGTGAGCAGCCTAATCACTACTCTTTATTAAGCAATCATTCAAGAACTTCAAAAAAGCAAGAAAAAATGGCTTTTCAGTTTTTCACTTTCCAATCTTTGGAATCCAGATGAAAAAGAAAAGTCTCTATCAACCATTTCTCCTTCAATTTCCTTACTAGTCCTTACCCACAACTGATCATCCCCTTTCTTGGTCTTATTAGCACATGTAACCCAAATCAACTAGAAGAAAATTCCTTCACAAGAGAATGAAAGGAATGAAGGGAAAGTTCCTAAGGAAACTGAAATCAATCTCCACAATTACCACTCTCAAACAAGGCCTTGTTTTTCAAGTAAATCCACCCAATCAAACCATACAAACCTCAACAGTTCACAAACTAGAGCAAGAACATAAGAACAACCACTCATCCGAGGTCTCAAACGATGTAAAAGAGGATGGAACGGATTCAAAATTCCATCGCGGTGACAGAGGAAATTTTTCACCCTCCATAAAATCCCAAGAAATGCTTGTGTCTCAAAGTGTTATTGATCATACTATTCCATTGAATTCCTTACAAGAGAAGTGTCCACCGGGTGGGTTTGATTCGGTGATACTATACACGACAAGCCTGAGAGGGATCAGGAAGACATTCAAGGACTGCAACGCGATCCGTTTTCTTTTGGAGAGCTTTCGAGTTCTCTTCCACGAAAGAGATGTTTCTATGCACTTGGAGTTCAGAGAAGAGCTGTGGAAGGTCTCGGGGGGAAGAGTAGTCCCTCCGAGGCTTTTCATCAGAGGGAAATGCATCGGAGGGGCTGATCAAGTAGTGGAATTGCACGAGAAAGGAAATTTGAAGAACCTCTTGAAAGGGATACCTATGAACACTTTGAATGGACCATGTAATGGATGTGCGGGGGCACGGTTTACTATGTGTTCGAGCTGCAATGGTAGCCGTAAGATCATTTCGGATGGGAAAGACGGTGGATTGTGTGTTAGGTGTCCAGATTGCAATGAAAATGGATTGATCAAGTGCCCAATTTGCATTGTGTGAAAAATTCTTTCTTTTTGTCACTATGATGACTTGCTATTGTATGATATGTATTTATTAACTTGCTTTTTTAATACTTCAGAATTTGGTCTGTGTGGTGCTCTATAGTATTGCTTCTTTCGTTTGAATTAGCTTGTATATATGAAAAGGGTGCAATTTAATCTTCTTGTTGAAACTTCAAAAAGCTGATCTTAATTTGCTTGTGGAATGTAATGTAATGTGAACTAGAAGTGAGAGTAACAGAAAATCAAGTGAAGAGTCGAGTATAAAATGCTATGGCAGCATTTTTTTAGTATAATATTCAACTAGCCATATTTTATATACACACAAATATTTATTTGTATGTCTTATATACATACCGGGCCGGTCCTGACAAATTGGGGGCCCTAGGCGAATATTGAAAGCCGGGGTCCTTTAAACAACGAGGGTTCTGAAGTAGCGCCCTCGAAGCGAAAATTTTTGGGTCATTTTATACATGTTTGCCTGTATAATTTCTATATCAAACATGTTATAAACCTTATAGTGTTGATTTGTGAGTGTTTTTTTTTTGGTCATTTTTTAGAATTCGGGGGTTTAGTAATTGTAATCCTTATTCTATGTACCGATTATGATTTTCTTCTCCTTCAACACTATAAGATTATGATTTTCTTCTCCTTCGACACTATTAGAATTCGGGGGTTTAGTAATTGTAATCCTTATTGTATGTACTGATTATGATTTTCTTCTCCTTCCACTAGCCTCTTTGGCCTTTTGTAATTCCACATGTGTTCATATTATTACTTTTTATTGATAATAATTGTTAAGAGTTTATCTATGATAATAATTTATAAAGCTTGATCCAACCTAAAATAATTTAGGTTGAGCCAAACAAAAAAGTGAGAAGATAAGTACTATTAGTTTAAATATTTAGGGTGGGTTGGATTATAATGGGGCACATACAATTATTTATTTTTTCCAGTATTTGCTTCGCCTATTTTATTATTGGTTCAACATATTATAGATATAACTTTTATTTTGAGCCCTACTCAGTATTTTTCAGAACCCTTTTAAAGAGCAAAATATGAACAAAATGTGAGGCCCTAGGCAACCGCCTACCCCGCCTATAGGCAGGGCCGACCCTGTATACATATATAGATCTATGAGTAGCTGAACCTATGAGTTTCCCACCCGAGAATGAAAAACTGAGAAGTGACCCAACCAACCACACAAATATTTATTTGTACGTCTTTATATACATTATTTAGGCTTAGTTTGGCCCCCACATGGCCTTTTAAAATGTCTTATGAAATTTATTATTGAGTTGTTTGATAATTTGTACGTGTGACACGTTACTCTTCAATAAAAACATCATCAAATAAAAAAGCAACATTGAGCTTTTAAAAGCTCCATTCTAGAGCCTTTAAAAGCCCCCCCAAAAAAGGTCCTAAGTTCAATTTTTGCAATGCGCTCATAAACTAGTTACCAATTGAATTAACATGGATTTGTGCTTTAGAAAAGTAGAAGCAACAAAATGCATGGGGCCAAACTAAGCCAAGAACAAACTAATAAACCTGAAATAACATAGTTCAAGTTAATCTCCAAATATTCCCTGATAATCAATTCCAATAATTTGGCCGTAGAATTTGAGATACGTGTGCCTGAGAACAAAGATATAGTTAGGGTCTGTTTCAGAATGCATATAACACAATTAGATTTATTATAATACTCATTCTCTATCTGATTTTTTGTTCAAACCAGCATCAAGTTTTTTTTTTTCGTTTAAAGAGGACAAATCACCAAGCATGTCCGTCCGCGACTTAGGGACTTTGCACAGATTACGTATTGCCATTTTTATAATAATAGAATTTAGGCAAATCCCGGATACGTGTACTGACCGTACCACACACACCCCAATTAAGTCAAGGAAGCAAATTAGCTGTAGAATCCGAATCCACACCAACCAACCAGCGTCACGTTGATTGTGACAAAGATAGCATTTTCAAATATATTATTGATAAAGGGTATATTTTAAAAACTAATATATATATATATATATATATTATCTTTAAAAAACTAATACATATATATTAACCGCTTCTTTTGTGAATAATAGAATTGGTTCTTGCAGTCTCAAAACAGGCCCTAGCCTGAGAAACTTGAACCTAGTTTGGCAGTAAATCCTCCAGGCCAGGCTTTAACCAGGTCTCTTCTACAGCTTGCAGTTGATCCACAAAGAACAGTATGTTAGTTGTCCTAGCATTAGCAAAAATTGGAACATTCACTGCACTAATAACAAACTTAAGTACGTTTACATGGTATAATCAGTTAAGAGAGAGAGAGACAGAGAGAGAGAGAGAGAGATGGGCTTTTCGGCATTGGCCAGGCAACATATGAAGTCCAATCCAAACAAGAGCCTAGTGGTGATAGTCGTAAACAGTAATGTATACGAGCCGAGTCAAGTTTATGTATGTTTAAGCCCGGTGTGTTTATTAAACGCCTGAAATTCAGGCTTGAGCTTAGCTAATTAATTGAACGAATCGAGCTCGAACCGAGCTCGTGTATGCTTGAACTTGCCTTATCTTTTAAATGAGCCTAAAATTCTCCAGGGGCCTACTAACGCATGAGCTCTATCGAGCCGAGCTCATGTGTTTTAGCTCGGCTCGTTTACTAAGCGAGCCTAAAATTTATGCTTCAGCTTGGCTCGTTTATAAAGGAGCCGCGGCTTTATCGGAACATATTCGACATACAACCCTAGTCACAAAGCAAGAATGGGCATAAATATTGGCTATTTGAGAAAGTCAAAAATTGGACCAGTCTAGGTCTCACAATTATTTATCTAGATATTGTGAGACCAAGGAAAAACTGGTTTAACAAAGAAACAGTTTCAATAGAGTCATTAAACAGAGCACGGGCCAAGACCCTTGTGGTCTAGTGGCATCAATCCCTCTACCCCTAGTGGGAGGGGGAGTGTTCAACTCCCATTGGGAGTGTTTGTGGGAGATTATTTCCTCTTTGGCCGTCTATGGGGGAGTCTCCTTTGAAGTGGGCCTTGGCCAGTTTTTTTTTTTTTTTTTTTTTTTTTTTTTTTTTTGTGTGTGTGTGTGTGTGTGTGTGTGTGTGTGTGCACCTGCTGGCATTTTTCCTAAATCAAACAAAATAAATAAATAATTGACTAGACACGAACTCCTACGCCAAAAAAAAATTGGCACTCACCAAATCGGTTCAACCACAACCAATTTGTTACTTGAGTTGATTCCACAAAAATAGCATAATTAATACTTAATCATTAAACTAGGGTGTTTTGAAACTTAAAGACATAAACAGCGTAAATTGTGTTTACTAATAACGACTCTATATACTCGTTTTTAGTAAAAAAAATGACTTTTTATTTAAAATCGGTTTTAGTAACACCGAGTTAAGCAAATAGTTTTTTTTTATTTTCTACGAAAATAGTATTTTCTAGAAAAAAAAAATAAAGAAAAGAAAAAAGAAAATTGGTTGTAAGTCATTTTTACAAATAACAACTTTATAAAAGTCGATTTTATTAAACACGACTATATAGAGTTGTTATTATCAGAAACGACTTTAAATAAAATTCGGTGTTACTAATACCGACTTAAAAATCGTAGTTAGTAAAACCGACTTATGAAGGAAATGACATCTTATCAGAGAGTACAGAGTGTTGTTCAATCATGCAGCTTTTTGTCAGGTCGTGCGACTCAATTTGGGTTATTGATCTTGTGGGAGGGGAGATATATATAAATGGCCATGCTCGCACATATTGGCTATAACAACGAATCAAGGACTAGATCCTTTCCAGTTTGTAGCAAAAGAGTATAGCATGGAATCTTTTATTCGTACATGGGAGAGCAATTTCCAGCCCCTAGAGCACGAGGACTATTTGCAACAAATTAATGTACCTGTCTTGCTACCAAATGAAAACACTCGGCGTGTGATAAGGCCGGGTCGTCCCCAGTCTGCACGTATCCATAGTGACATGGATGTACCCAGGGCCCGTATGCCTAAATAATGTAGTATTTATAGGGTAACTGGCCATGATCGACGCCGGTGTCCGGCACGACCACGAGTTGTTGCTGATTCTGACATTCAACTGTAACTTGAGTTGTGTGATTTTATGATTTTATTTTCCCTTAAATGTATGAATTTTTAATCATAATGATCATTTTGTTCTCTTAAATTAAGTTCATGCTTAGAATTTTGTATACAAACTGGAAAAGTAATGGTAAATCTGAATAGTTATATAATTCTCAAATTTAACGGTCCAGACTTTTAAGATAACGAAGAGTGTAATCAGGGTTATGGTATACACTATAGTACTCGTGACAACAATATGACTTTTCGTTCATGGATAGACAACCAGGGAGAGAATGTTGAACAAGACCGTCACTTTCATCACGTTACCATTCTAACTCAGATGACTTGACAACTCACTGACTTCTGATGTCTGATTTGACAGCTCACTGACTTAATACACCTGACTTGACTACTCGCTGTCGTAAGCCAGATGACTTCAGAACACTCACTGTATCTGACGTCACATAGATGATTTGACAACTCACTGACTTCTGATGCTTTATTTGAGAACTCAGTGACTTCTGATGCTTTATTTAACAACTCACTGACTTCAGAACACTCAGTGACTTCTGACGCATGACTTGACAACTCGCAATGTCTAACGCCATACATACATTTAGACTTACAGTGTATGCCCTATATATAATGGAGTCTTTAACTCTAAGGACGTACCTAACCAATCTACGATATTATTACAAACTCCCTACCCTAGCAGATGGAAGGAGGTGGTTCATCCCGAGGTAATTCATCACGAGCTCCCATGAGGCACATCCTCTGCCTAACCAGTTTTCTCCGAGGGGCATTACAACTACAGCCCACGAAGGACAATACATTCTGGAAGAACCCTTGGTTGACAGTCATAAACTGTGGGTATTTAGACATGGGAGACTGGTGTCCCATCTAGACATTAGTACCCCAAAATGGCCCTTGGCTGGCAGATCATATTGTGGGGGTTTTGGAAAGCTTGACCAAGATAGATCGTAATGATTTGTTAACGACACTTACCTCTGTGTTATTAAGAATCATATGGGAAAGATCTATGGTAAGATAGATCGGCAGATATTTGAGGATGAAAAATGGCAAGGAAAGATCATTCCAGGTGTTGCAATGATCCTGACTAGTGTAGTCGTATGGCATTTACCTCCTTCCGATAGAAAATTGGATATAACTCTCAGCAATCTTCAGAATGTCATAGGATTAGATGAGGAATGAATTTTCAGTGGCCTTTGTTTTTCGGAGATGTCTTTCGTCCTTATGTTGTTAACGTGTCTGTTTTTGTTTTTTGTCCCCTTAATCCTATTCAATCTATGTAGTGCTTTTTTTATTTCTGCAATGTAAAGTAATGGTGTGTAATCCATTTTTACTAAATAAATACATCTTTTTGTAAATATTATGATGTAAGAAGTGTTGAGAAAAACAGGTTTAAATGGAAAGTTTAAACGCGCAGCGGAAAAATCAAGTTATGAAACTTTATTGGCATGCCCGGATCTACTACTTGTCAATTCTACAGATGCGCACAAGAGGGGACACGAGTTATACCTTAGTGTCTTGAACCCAATTCTGATCTTCAACTTCCAGCAGCCTCCACTAGATGATCTTCACCCTTATGACTCCTGCGGATGCCTGCCAGAAAGACTAGAGTTGGTGGGAACCCTAATAGAGAGGATAGAGAAGGTTTTGGGGCTCCAAAACAGTTTCTGCAGCTTCTGACGTTCAAAACGACGAACAACCTTTTCCAGAACGCAGCTGCCCTATTTATAGATTCCCAGAACCGACCTAGACTTCGAGCGATCGAAGTGCCTTCGATCGATCGAACATTCGATCGATCGAACCATCTTCGATCGATCGAACCTGCAGACTTCAATCGATCGAGACATCTTCGATCGATCGAACCTGTCTGGACATCATCCTCAAGCATCTTTCCAAGCATCCTTGCGGAGCTAAGAGTGGGACCTCCTAGGCTCTTAATTGTTGGCTCAGACCAGTTTGTTAATTACCATGACCAAACTCTTTGATCAGCAAACTAACTAACTGGTCAGTTAAAGTTTATTCCACTATAAAACGATAACTGAACTCCAACGCAAAAGAACATATCCGAAGCGATAACTAGACTTGTATGGTGTACTAATGTCCCTCTACCGTCAGCATTCGTAATCATATTCAGGTAATCGGATAACTGTTACTGTCAACCTGAATCATGATTACTTCTTGTATTCCTTGAGTCCCATTCACCTCTCATGATTACCAAACATGTTGATAACTCTTATCAACAAGACTGCAGTACTCAGTAATCGACATGGTGACATTCTCAAGGGAATGCTTACTCTGAAACAGAGGGTAGATTCTATCTTGACAATATATGTTCACAACCCTATGAATATGACATACCCAAGATACCCAGGTGTTGATCTTTTATAGACCTCACTGATTGGTAAGTCAAAGCAGCCATATCCACAGTCTGTGTTCATAATCGTCTCAAGATTAAGAACACGTACCTTATACAAGTTATGAGTTCCTATTGACTGTTTGACAGTCTTAAGCGTCAATAGGAAACTCAGGTCCGTCAATGCACTATAAGCACTAGCATATCAACTAAGAGCTACACTCTAGTGATTGAGATTAATCACTCCATCCAATGGTAGTTAATTATGCTACAGTGTAGACTTGATGAGGTATCCAGTCTCATCATCCACTGTGACACATTCTAAGTATTAAAGAATAGTAATTCGTATCTCACTTGTGTGCATCTCATACACACACGAATTACTTACTATAATACTTAAGGATTAACAATCATCTCATGAAAAGAACATACACAATGAAATGTAAAGCTGATATCCATATATTAAAATGTCAATGTCTCATACATAAAGTTATGGTTTGAGGGCACAAACCCAACAAACTCCCACTTGCACTCATAACCATTCAGAACTACATCTAAGACCTAGACTATCTAGATGACGATCAAAGACCTTCTGTGGCAAGGCCTTTGTAAACGGATCAGCAAGATTGTCAGCTGTGGCAATCTTGGTGACAGATACATCTCCACGTTGAACAATATCTCGGATAAGATGATATTTCCGCTCTACGTGCTTTCCCTTTCCGTGGTTCCTTGGCTCCTTGGACTGAGCCACTGCCCCACTATTATCACAATAAAGCGTAATAGGCGACAGCGACGCTGGTACCACCTCGAGTTCCATAAGGAACTTCTTGAGCCAAACAGCTTCCTTTGCGGCTTCACAAGCAGCCACATACTCAGCTTCTGTAGTTGAGTCTGCAATGCATTTCTGCTTAATGCTCCTCCAACTGACAGCACCACCTCCCAAGGTAAAGAGATGACCGGACGTCGACTTCCTCGAATCTTTATCTGACATAAAGTCCGAGTCAGTGTATCCCATTGGAATTAACTCACTACCACCGTACATAAGCATGTAATCTTTAGTTCTTCTCAAGTACTTAAGAATGTGCTTAACGGCTGTCCAGTGCTCTGGACCCGGATTCGACTGATATCTGCTAACCATGCCAACGGCAAAGCAGATATCTGGTCTAGTGCATAACATCGCATACATGAGACTTCCCACTGCAGAAGCATAGGGAACTCCTGTCATGCGATTCCTCTCCTCCTGTGTCTTTGGACACTGGTCCTTGGAGAACGCTAAACCATGCCTGAAAGGTAACAAACCTTTCTTCGAATTATCCTTTGAAAACCTAGTTAGCACCTTATCGATATAACCAGCTTGAGATAATCCCATTATCTTTCGCTTGCGATCCCGAAAGAGCTTTATCCCAAGAATATAGCTCGCCTCTCCTAGATCCTTCATATCGAAAGTACTAGCTAGCCAAACCTTGACCGTTGACAATGCCGCTACATCATTTCCAATGAGTAGAATGTCGTCAACGTAAAGCACAAGAAAAGCTACCACTTTCCCTTCACTCTTCTTGTATACACAAGGTTCATCCAGATTCTGTATGAAACCAAACGATTTGACCGCTTGGTCAAATCGTATGTTCCAACTTCTGGATGCCTGCTTAAGCCCATAAATGGACTTTTGCAACTTGCATACCAAGTTACCTTTCCGACCAGCTATGAACCCTTCTGGTTGTTGCATATAGATGTCCTCCTCAAGATTGCCATTCAAGAATGCAGTCTTGACGTCCATCTGCCAGATCTCAAAATCTAGGCATGCAGCAACGGATAAGAGTATTCTGATGGACTTGAGCATGGCCACCGGCGAGAAGGTTTCCTCATAGTCAATGCCCTCCCTCTGAGTATAACCTTTCGCAACAAGCCTTGCCTTAAAAGTCTCAACCTTTCCATCAGATCCTCTTTTCCTCTTGTAGACCCACTTACAGCCAATGGGTTTAATATTGGCTGGAAGTTCTACAAGATCCCAGACCTGATTAGAATCCATAGATTCCAATTCAGCCTTCATAGCTTTAACCCAATGAGCTGAATCAACATCAGCCATTGCCTCTTCGTATGTGGTAGGATCAGATTCAGATTCTATGGAGACAGCTTCAAAAACTTCTCCTAAGAACATGTATCTATCAGGCTGGCTGATAATCCTCCCACTACGACGAGGTACCGGTGCGGAAATGGGTGAAGAAGTGGTATTTTCTTAATTTTCATCGTTATCAACTGCGGGTGGGACTGAGGGCTCTCCTTCTATCTCTCTAAGATCTATTCTTCCCTTAGGTTTATGGTTCATGATATAATCATCCTCCAAGAAAACAGCATTTGTACTAACAAACACTTTCTGTTCTCTTGGATCATAAAAATACCATCCATAAGTACCCTTTGGATACCCTACAAAGTAACATACTTCCGATCTAGAATCCAACTTGCTCATCTTTCCTTTAAGCACATGTGCCGGACACCCCCATATCCTGAGATGTTGCAAAGAAGGCTTGCGCCCAATCCACATCTCCCGTGGTGTCTTGGGAACAGATTTGCTTGGTACTAGATTTAGTATGTATGCAGCGGTTTCCAAAGCATAACCCCAAAGGAATAATGGCAACTCAGAATAACTCATCATCGACCTAGTCATGTCTAAAAGAGTCCGATTCCTTCTCTCCGTTACACCGTTCTGCTGAGGCGTACCAGGTGCAGTCAACTGTGACAGAATCCCATTCTGTACGAGGTGATCAATAAATTCATTAGAGAGATACTCGCCACCTCGATCAGATCGAATGGCCTTGATATGTGTGCCCAATTGCTTCTCCACTTCAGCCCTAAACTCTTTGAACTTTTCAAAGGCTTCAGACTTGTGCTGCATTAGGTACACATATCCATACCTAGAGTGGTCATCAGTAAATGTTATGAAATACTCATAACCACCCCTTGCTCTAATATTTATTGGTCCACACACATCAGTATGAACTAATTCCAACAATGCATTGGTTCTATTGCCCTTTGCAGGAAAGGGCCTTTTGGTCATCTTACCCTCTAAACAGGACTCGCAGACTTCTATTGGTTCGAGAACCAAATCGCCTAAGACCCCTTCTTTGACTAGTCTGCCAATCCTATTTAGATTGATATGACCAAGCCTCATATGCCAAAGCCTTGTTGGATTAGTGGAAGATCTCTTTCTTTTAGATGGTACAGTTACCACTGAGTTATTAAGTTCCATACAAGAATCTTTAGAAATATTGGGAGTAATCACATACAAACCATTTGATTTAACACCAGAACATATAAAAGAACTATTTCTTTTAATCACAACTTCAGTTCCAAAATTAAAAGAATAACCATTATTCGATAAATTAGAAACTGAAATTAAATTACGTCTCATTGAAGGGACGTAAAGTACATCTGATAAAATCAAAACTTTATTGTCTAGAAAATCTAAAAATACGACTCCTATAGCAACCGCAGAAACGGTTGCGCTAGAACCTAGAGTAAGTACGATTTCCCCATCACTGCACTTCCTGGTTGATCTGAACCCCTGCAATGAATTACAGATATGGTTAGTCGCACCAGAATCAATGCACCAAGTGTTTGAAGTATCCGTTATAAAACTTACTTCAATCACATGTGATTCAATCATACCTTGAACTCTTGTAGCTAAGAATTCTGGACAGTTCCTCTTCCAGTGGCCCTTCTCACCGCATTGGAAACACTTTCCTTTGCCTTGGCCACCCACCTTCCCTTTGCCCTTACCTTTTCCCTTAGATTTTGCAATCTTAGGGACCGGTCCAACACTTGAACCTCCAGTGCTAGCCTTCTTCTTCCCTTTCTTTCCTTTCGGCACAGATCGGGAAGAGGAAGCGCTTTTCTCAACGTTTAAAACGCTGCCCCCAGGTTTGATCACCCCTTCCGCTGCCAATAAAGAGCTCATCAATTCGCTCATTGAAAAATCCATTTTATTCATATTATAATTCAGTTTGAATTGAGCGAATGATGGCGACAGCGTATTGAGGATCATATCAACTTGGGTCTGTGCATCGATGTTGGCACCTAGGGTCTCCAGCTCGTTTAAATAACCAATCATTTTCAAAACATGTTCTTTGACTGGAGTCCCTTCCGACATCTTAGCACTCATTATCTTCTACATAGCTACCTGTCTGGCAGGCCTGCCATGCTCCCCAAACATCTTTTTCAGGGATTCGATAATGTCACTGGCGGAATTGTTCGACTGGTATTGGTGTTGTAACACATTAGCCATAGAAGCCAATATGTAACAACGAGCCATCCCATTCGACTTTTTCCATTTATCGAACTCGCGTCTAGCAGCAGCCGAAGCATTTGCAGCGGGTTCTTCGGGACATGGGGTGGTGAGGACATATATGTGATCCTCCGCAGTTAAAACGATGTCAAGGTTACGTTTCCATTCAGTGTAGTTATTTCCAGTTAACTTGTTTTGAGTGAGTATGGTGGCAAGTGGACTAAATGCAGATCCAGACATTATGATTACTGAAAATCAAATAAACAAAATAAATATGGATATCAGAATTGACAGTTTGAAATAAAAGAATCCTTAAAACTCTTATTTAAAAACAAAGTCGCCGGAATATCGAAACGAAAGAATAAAGCCTCCGTGTGGTGGTCAATGTTCGATCTTTCGATTTATCATGACTTATCCGCTATGCAACTCTTGCAAAATAGCCATGACTCCCGAACCTATTTGATCTCTAAGTTTCTGAATAATGCCCCGTGTGGGATCCCTTATCCATAGCTTAGCTAGTGTGTACCATTAACTAGGATCCAATCACAACCGTCTCAAGTAGCGCCTCCGTGTGGTGGTCACCCTCTAACACGTCTGATTGATCCTATCCATAGGAAGTTCACATCTAGTAACCAATGAGCAGTGTACCCTCCGTATGGAATGATCACCCCTGGCGAGGTGACACAGAATACACTACTCATCTTACAATGAACCGTTAATGGAAGATCGTGGGTGTTATTTGATAAGACCCTCTCCCACTAGATTTAGAAAATTAAGGATTTTGCTTTTGAAAAATGTTTCCACACACTACCCATAAACATCCAATGTTTACTAATGTGTTGAAAACGGTTTTTGAATTTTTATTTTAGAAAACTTGTTTTAAGTGCATGCAACAATGTATTTATACGCCAATCACAAAACAAGCACATAAAACAAAAAACAAACTAAAATGAAATATAGGCATTCAAACAATGCCTCTATCTCCCATGGCTCTATTTCCATAGAACCACCTTCTTGGTTTGGTCGCCTCCGGCTCCATCTTAATGGACAACGGCTCCTTGCTCCATCTTCATGGAATTTCTAATTCTATTACATTGGACCTATGCTTCTTTTGAAGCTTACAATTTATCTAGAAAAAGGAAATAGCAAAAAGGAAATAAAAGGCTAGGGAAACCGGTGCGACTTTCCTTTTCGTAGGATTGAAGCCGCAGCGCCCTTTACATACGCCTTAAAACCAAACCATTAATAAATTACAACATGCACCAATCTCAAACAATTTAAATATAAATATTTAAACGACTTGGTGCCATGGGAGATAGCGACTAATTTTGCTGCAAAAGGGTTAGTCGTACACGCATCCACACATATATAACAATTATATGTAACTATTGGAACACTTAATTGATTCACACAGTATATAAACACTTTACATACTGAATTAGAACTTAAAACAGCATCTTACTTCTCTGTTACAGTTCGATCGATCGAAGACCGTTCGATCGCTCGAACCTTCGATCGATTGAACACTGTTCAATCGCTTGAACATTCTGTTTCACAGAATGATTTAAAAATTTTACAGAATATTTTAAAATTAAAGTTTTTCAATTTCAAAACTCTTTAAGACTGTGAAACAAAGTCCTGACAAAAAGTCTGTCTCGATCGATCGAACTCTATTCGATCGCTCGAACAACAGAAGGTTTCGATCGATCGAAACCTGTTCGATCGCTCGAGTACAGAGCATTCGATCGATCGAACATTCTTCGATCGATCGAACCCATCTTGCATCCAATGCAATCACAGATTTGTATACTGCTGCGATAACACTGCAGAAACAGATCTGTGAAGATGCAGTTTCGAAAACAGTTCTAAAATCAACATGCAAATCAAAATAGTGTTCCAAAAAACGCATCTATAGATCCAAACGAGCGTGGCTTTGATACCAATTGTTGAGAAAAACAGGTTTAAATAGAAAGTTTAAACGCGCAGCGGAAAAATCAAGTTATGAAACTTTATTGGCATGCCCGGATCTACTACTTGTCAATTCTACAGATGCGCACAAGAGGGGACACGAGTTATACCTTAGTGTCTTGAACCCAATTCTGATCTTCAACTTCCAGCAGCCTCCACTAGATGATCTTCACCCTTATGACTCCTGCGGATGCCTGCCAGAAAGACTAGAGTTGGTGGGAACCCTAATAGAGAGGATAGAGAAGGTTTTGGGGCTCCAAAACAGTTTCTGCAGCTTCTGACGTTCAAAACGACGAACAACCTTTTCCAGAACGCAGCTGCCCTATTTATAGATTCCCAGAACCGACCTAGACTTCGAGCGATCGAAGTGCCTTCGATCGATCGAACATTCGATCGATCGAACCATCTTCGATCGATCGAACCTGCAGACTTCAATCGATCGAGACATCTTCGATCGATCGAACCTGTCTGGACATCATCCTCAAGCATCTTTCCAAGCATCCTTGCGGAGCTAAGAGTGGGACCTCCTAGGCTCTTAATTGTTGGCTCAGACCAGTTTGTTAATTACCATGACCAAACTCTTTGATCAGCAAACTAACTAACTGGTCAGTTAAAGTTTATTCCACTATAAAACGATAACTGAACTCCAACGCAAAAGAACATATCCGAAGCGATAACTAGACTTGTATGGTGTACTAATGTCCCTCTACCGTCAGCATTCGTAATCATATTCAGGTAATCGGATAACTGTTACTGTCAACCTGAATCATGATTACTTCTTGTATTCCTTGAGTCCCATTCACCTCTCATGATTACCAAACATGTTGATAACTCTTATCAACAAGACTGCAGTACTCAGTAATCGACATGGTGACATTCTCAAGGGAATGCTTACTCTGAAACAGAGGGTAGATTCTATCTTGACAATATATGTTCACAACCCTATGAATATGACATACCCAAGATACCCAGGTGTTGATCTTTTATAGACCTCACTGATTGGTAAGTCAAAGCAGCCATATCCACAGTCTGTGTTCATAATCGTCTCAAGATTAAGAACACGTACCTTATACAAGTTATGAGTTCCTATTGACTGTTTGACAGTCTTAAGCGTCAATAGGAAACTCAGGTCCGTCAATGCACTATAAGCACTAGCATATCAACTAAGAGCTACACTCTAGTGATTGAGATTAATCACTCCATCCAATGGTAGTTAATTATGCTACAGTGTAGACTTGATGAGGTATCCAGTCTCATCATCCACTGTGACACATTCTAAGTATTAAAGAATAGTAATTCGTATCTCACTTGTGTGCATCTCATACACACACGAATTACTTACTATAATACTTAAGGATTAACAATCATCTCATGAAAAGAACATACACAATGAAATGTAAAGCTGATATCCATATATTAAAATGTCAATGTCTCATACATAAAGTTATGGTTTGAGGGCACAAACCCAACAAGAAGAAGAACCCCAATTGCCAATTCTATACTTATTCCAACAAATTTGCAAGTGCAATTTTATTGAAGCAATATATTACAATAATATCACAGTAATAGAGCACTGAAAATATAATAATAATATCATATGACATAAACTTTGACGTTAAAGTGATTTACTCAAAATATAAGTACAAACAAATGTCCAAAACAACGTACCCATACCAAAATATAAGTACAAACAAATGTACAAAACACCACTTTTCAAAGGAACATATCTATGTTCCACACGGGGGTGCAACAATAATCCTCTTAGGTCTACCTCTCTGCTCTCCCTCATCCTCATCGTCACCAACATCTGGGGCTACCTCCGGTGGCACCTGTGTATCTGGTGCAACCTAGGCCGACTGCGAGGAACCTGGCTCTGATGGTGCTAGGGTATCTGTTGCAACCTGGGCCGACTGAGAGAAAACGGGCTCTGATGCTGCCAGGGTATCTATAATAGGCAGGGACAGCTACTCATGGCCCACATCTGGGCACAATTGTGTATCTACAACAATCTCAGACTTCGACTCCTGACCCACAACTGGTGCCAACTGTGTATCTGAATCAACCTGGGTCAAAATCAAAGAACTGGCGTCTTCTGCCGCCTTCCCAATATCTGGAGCAAAGGGACCCGCCTCAATTGTCGCCAGTGTAGTAAAAGCAATATGTCTTCCACGACGTCTCATCGAGGGTCCTCTCCCACGCCCTCCTCTCCCACGTTCTTTCCCACGAACCACTACTCCACCAATAACAATCTGTGTCACCTCTCCCATATCTGCATCGTGTGGTAAATGGGTCGGCATGGTCGGTGGTATGGTAATGGTGGCAGTGGTGGTAGGCGGGTCAACATGAACTTGGGTCAACGTCTCGCCCATATCAGTATCGTCTATAGCTGCCGGGGAGGTGGCGATGGGGGTAGCCAGAGTATGGGGGTAGGCGGTGGTCTGGTGGTGGTATATGCGGGGTGGGTTGCTAGTGAGGCCACGGGACGTATGGTAGTAGTGGTGGTAGTATATGCGGGGTGGGTCGGTAGTGGAGCCACGGGTCGTACGGTGGAGGTGGTGGCGATGGTATATGCGAGGGGGGTGACTAGTGAGGTAGGTATGGTGGTGGTGGTGGTAGTGGTGGTGGTGGTGGTGGTAGATGCGGGATGGGTGGCTAGTGGGGCCACGGGTTGTATGATGGGGGTGGTGGTAGCCGTGGTAGATGGCGGAGGTGGTATCGTACCAAACAAATCATATACCTCATCCATCGGAATATCATCAAGAAGATGTAAAAGGTCTGATCCCTGAAACTATGATAGGTCATCAAATAAAGGGTCGGGGACTGGGGCTGTCCTGCTAGTGCTAGGGGCGTCGGGTTCTGGGGTTGTCCTGCTAGTGCTAGGGCGTCAGATGATGTGCCTACTGAAGGAGATATCGACGAATGTATCTGTTGTAGTACCTCAGCATATGATGTAACAATCCCCTGAAGAGTACTATAGTGATCACAGTCATGACCACTATACCGCTGTA
Source organism: Hydrangea macrophylla (assembly GCA_033977485.1). NCBI lineage: Eukaryota > Viridiplantae > Streptophyta > Magnoliopsida > Cornales > Hydrangeaceae > Hydrangea > Hydrangea macrophylla. Next base: position 82,164,690 of record CM066991.1, on the reverse strand, counting down.
AGCTGGTCTGCACACTCTGATACACCGTGCTAACAGTGCAAACCTGAAAGAATACAAATATAAGACAAGCAACCTGTGGTGGGTCTAAAAAACTAATAAAATATAAACAATTTAGTTAATTTACATACGTAGCAGGAGCTCAACAGTAGATCCTTCTCCGTGGAACCAGTCTGCGCTCGCTCTATGTGTCCGACTTGTAGAACTATAATCCGGTGATACCACCGCATGTAAGGATTGGTGGACTCCATGCGCATGTCTACTATATCACCCCCGACAATAGAGGTCCTCTGGTATGCCCACATCTGAATATACTCCCGGTGGAACGCAGTCCGATCCTATTATGCCCGTCCGCATCGATCTATACCATGTAGGCGTCGTGATGTGTCGACCAGCTTTGGGACTGTCTGTCAAAATTTGAACTACCGAACGACCCTATCAAGCATGTGCCACTTAACAGTGTCTACGCAGATCAAAGGAGTGCGAGCTCTTAATGACTCGTGTCCCACCTGGTACACATGAGGGAACACGTAACCATGCGGCTCCACTAAGTATAGTCGTCACTCAAAATGGGCCTCATCCAAATGGTCCAGCTGATCTCTGAGTACACAACGCACGTAAGTGCTGATGGTACACAGCTCCAAAGGAGCCGTCCGTTGTGGATATCGCATTTTTTCTTACCCACGGCTTGTTTATTTAAAACCATTTCCAATTTCAAAATACAAAACACGAGTCGCCACTTCATTTTTAAAAGGGAAATTAAGAAACCATTTTAAAGCAAACTGATCTTTTTGGAAATCAGAGATTAACTACATCCGTGGATTATGGAATGAGAGAGGAAGGAGCCCGGTGGACTAAAACAACCTCTCTCATCGTATCTCGCGATAGGCCTCTACTCAACATCCTTTTAATTAAATTACTAATCTAAATGTGCCCTCAACTAAGACATATGTATGCATATACATTACAAAAGCATGTCTAAAAGGGTCTAAGATTGCTAATGGTAAAAATATCATCCAAAAGCACATAATTCAAATAGCAAGCGATATGATATATGATAGGGAACAAGAGACCTGACCCGGGATCCAACCACGAATATTTTAGACGTGCATTGCATACAAAAGAAAATTAAAACCTAAGAAATGGTCTCTAATCACATATATAGGCATAAGGCAATACCTAATTCTAAGGTGTCATGCATGAGGTCAAAAAATCAATAAAATTAAGAAATTAAATAAACTAAAGAGGGGTTTTGAGAAATCATACCTTAAAAGCGCTACAAAACAAAGGGGTTAATCCACATGCTTCAAACAAGATATCAAATAATTAATCCTAAACTTCTAGCTTAAATCTATCAAGTATGAAAGAGTTGACATGACTATGAATTCTTAGTACAAAGTAGACTCTAATCACAAGTATAAATCTACATGGGTGAATATATGAAAATGAACAAGAGTAAGCAATGAAGTTATTCATTGATTTGGATCCTTTAACTTTTGAATTTAAGTTTCACTAATCATTATTAAAGCATGGTTTAAACCCTAGAACATAGAAAGGTCATTTGAACTACTATTCACAAAGTTTACCAATTCTGTCCAAAAATTCTAAAAATTACAGGGAGCAAATCAAGAATTCAAAAATGGGAAAAGCATAATTCTCATGGTTTGATGTCAACGAATTTTGGACACAAGATGCCTCTGTAAGTCTAGTTTCCAACCCAAAAAGAAAAATCGAAGATCAACGATTCAATCTCTGGGAATTGGATAAACACTAGATGTCACTCAGAACTTTACAATTCTCTGTCCAGAGTTCTTGTATAATTTTCTAAAAATAGTCAAAAAAAATCTAAAGGCTCTAGCCTTTTTAGGGCATCTCATTAACACATTAAACTTCATAGAAAAAATTATTTGGGGTCAAGGATGCTTGATTAAGACTCTGATTTATTCATTTTAAAAAGGTGTTACAGTGCTGAAACTCTAGACAGATTGTAGTTGTTTCACAAACCCACGACTAAATCATCTTAAACATGACATCTTATTAAAATAAAAATTACAGTGGTAAAACTTTGTGTTACTGACATTTTCCAATTGATTTCATTCAATTTCAACGGTCCATTATTTAACTAAAAATCTTTGATCAAAAGTGGTTGATGAACCTACTGCACATTTGTCAAGTTTATCTTTTACTTGCTAACTTCAACTACCAAGCCATTAAGTTTGGCTTAACTTAAACCACTTTTCCTACCATTTGATGCTCATTGGAGGTTAATGACACTTTTACTTGTAGATTTCAACGAAATATGGAAAACTTCATGAAATCTCAAGAATAATAAACCCAAACCATGTTGATAGACTTGGATTCATTAACTAAACATACCAAGTATCAACTTTAATCCCCTTGTAAGTCATGAACTTACAAGAAGGCTAAAGGATTTCAAGTCAAGGGATTCAAGTAAGACATTGAAGGTCTCATAAATCCCAAGAGATGAATGAAATAAAAGGAAGTGACTCAAGATTCAAATATCATCCAAATTAACATACATTTAAAGACTAATTAGTCTAGAGTCTACCTCCAAATATCCTCAACTTGTGATTTTGAAAGACCTCCATAAGTTAATCAAGCTCTTCAACTTTAACTCACACACAACTTCTTCTTTAAACACTTATAAAGTTGACTCTTAAGTATGTTTAGAAAATTTTCTAGAGGTTTAAGGCAAAGAGAAAGTCTAGATAAGGTTAGAGATTCAAGAATTCATCCCCCCTTTGTAATGGGATATTCACCCCCTTTATATAGGCAATTTTTAGAAGGGTATTTCAGTATTTTCACAGTAAAAACTCGGATCCCGTATGTCCTTTTGATGGTACAAAACATACTGTATTACAGCTGGCTAGAAAACGCGACACTCACTTAGTGCCGCAACGGCACTCTATGAATGTCGTCGCGGCATTCATTGATTTTTGCAACGACATTCAGTGAATGCCGCGGACAACTCCAAGGACTGCCATTTTTAAAATTTTGTGGCATTTAAAAGTTTTGACGGTATTCGGTGATTGCCGGTCCGGCAATCAGAGAGTGGCACCGGTAACCCATAACTGCTGCAGATTTTACCATATGCCGTACTTTCTACTTCCCTTGTCCTTTCTTTTTTCTTTCTTCCTTTTCCTTTTGTTTCTAGTTGAGTAGTCTTTTGAAGAGCTTAAATCACTTTTAGAAATACTAGATTAGTCGGACATTGTCATCATCGAATCTGGAGGCAGCACTCCCCTTAATTCAACGTTTGGTCAAAATCAGGGTGTCTACAGTTTGCCCCTCTTTTGACAGAGCTTATGGAGCAATGCGTTTCATAAGTGAATGTCGAAGCCTATGTGAAGACAAGCCTTTGACCAAATTGTCATCATCGAATCTGGAGGCAGCACTCCCCTTAATTCAACGTTTGGTCAAAATCGGGGTGTCTACAGTTTGCCCCTCTTTTGACAGAGCTTATGGAGCAATGCGTTTCATAAGTGAATGTCGAAGCCTATGTGAAGACAAGCCTTTGACCAAATTGTCGAATTTAGGTAAAATAAAATGCATTGTAAAAGAAAACAGGCGTGCGACAATGGTTCATGCTGGTCGTGCTCAATGATGAGCTGCTTACATATCCACTCATGAATTAGACCGAGACACAGTTCGGGCAGGGGTAAAACACATACACAAGCACAAATAGTCATACGAATGAATACACCTAACTTATCGTGATGCACGTGCTCTATAAATGATGTGATTTTAAAACGTACAGTCCTGACACTTTTAGATGTAATCCATGTCCTATGCTACTCAATGCTCGTGTTAATTCTCTTCAAGATGCGCGGTCGTTTCTGCCGAAAAGACGAACACAATTGACTAGACGGTGCTTTGTGACTTAGGCCCCGGTGTCAATGCTGGTTTACTCTATCTCATGTTCTCTTTACACGATGCATGCTACATGATGCAATAATCGAAGAAGATTATCAAACATTGGTCGATGCAAATCTGTTGCAAGGATTAAGAGATATGATTTTTTTTTTGAAAATTTTGGCCAACGCAAATCCGTTGCGAGGACCGAGAACGCAAATCTGTTACATTCTTTAATTTTTATCATCTTAAATCTGTTACGTGGATCGAGAATATAAATCTGTTATATTTTCAAAGCGAGGCCAACGCAAATCCGTTGCGAGGATGGAGAATGTAAATCCGTTACATTCTCTAATTTTTATCATCATAAATATGTTACGAGAATCAAAAATATAAATCTGTTATATTCTCAAAGTGAGGCCAACGCAAATCCGTTGCGAGGACGGAGAACGCAAATTTGTTACATTTTCCAATTTTTATCATCGTAAATCTGTTACGAGAATCGAGAATATAAATCTGTTATATTCTCAAAGCGAGGCCAACGCAAATCCATTGTGAGGACGGAGAATGCAAATCCGTTACATTCTCCAATTGGCTTGATTCAATTCAAAACTCCTAAAATCTAGGAGTTGATCATATTCATATTTAATTCGATCTTAAATTCTCAAAATCGAGAGTCAATCACACTCAACTCAGATTTTTCAATATCCGAAGTCAAAATTTTCAAAATTTCAAAATTAAGAGTCAATCAGACTCAAATTCTTTCCAAATTTTCAAAATCAAGGGTCAAACAGACTCAATTCAAATTTTTTCACAATCGAGAACCAATCAGACTCAAATTAATTCAAGTCTCTAAAATTGGAAATTAAGCAGACTCTATTCAATTTATTTTCAAAACGGGAGTCTGACAAACTCAAATTATTTCAAATTTCAAAATTCAGAGTTAACCGAACTCAAAAGAATTTATAATTCCAAAATTAGGAGTCAACCAGACTCAAGTCAATTCAATTCAAAATCTAGAGTCAGTCAGACTCGAATAAGTTCAATTCCAAAAATCCAGAGTCCTTTAGACTTAACTCAATTTTCTAAAATCGAGATTCAATTAGACTCAAACAAATTCCCTTCTTAGTCAAACAAATTTCATTCAATTTATTTTCAAAAATTCAGAGTCCATCAGACTCAAATCTTATTCAAAATTTCTAAAATCGAGAATCAATCAGACTCAAAGCATTCAAATTCTTCAAAAATCGGGAGACAATTTGACTCAACAAGAATTTAAATTTTACAAAATCTGAAGTTCATCAGACTCGAAGAATTTTCTTATTTAATAAAATTGGGAGTCGAATCGAACTTGAGGAATTTTTAAAATTTTCTAAAAACAAGAGTCGAATCAGACTCAAAGTATTTTTTATTTTCAAAAATTGAGAGTCAATTTAGACTCAAAACATTTCAAATTTACGAATAGAGATTGTCGTAGATGACTAACAGAGATCGTCATAGAAGACTAACAGGGATTGTCATTGAGGCCTAACAGATTACCGTAAAGAAGATGCCATTGAGGACTAACGCTTAGAAAGAGAAGCTTCCAATGAGGACTAACACTTATGAAGCGGACCTGTCATTAAGGACTAACGCTTATGAAGAGGAACTACCATTGAGGATTAACGCTTGTTCGGGAGTCTCCTCGTGCTCACTTCGAACTCAAAGAATTGATTTCACAAAAAGTTCGGGAGTCCGCTGACCCAGAGAGTTGATTTTTTTTTCAAAATTTGGGGAGTCTTCTGTCACGCCCCGGAGCAGCATAAATAGAGAAAAATAAATTTCCTTTATGGGTCCATAAGGAATGACAGGTGAAAGTCACTAATAATCCACACCACGCAGTACTAGTCCAAAAGAAAAGCAACAGTAATCAACTGAAAATAGCACAAAGTGCTAACTATTACAAACTATCAGAGTATGGTCCACAGGATCACAACAGGTCTGAAGACAACAAATGCCCAAGTACCCGTTAACAAAAGATTAACAGAACAACTGAAATTAAATCTAACTATAACGTCTTCAGTCTTCAACTGGCATAAGGATAATCCTTCCTGGCGTAACCATCATCGGTGGGGCCCTCCTCTGGATAATAGTCATCAGTGTACTGGTCCTTACCTGCAGAATAAGGGGCAGGATATTCTGGACGGGGAATGTCCAGGCAATAAAAAGGCCGTCAGCTTACTGAGAGCTGAGTGAGCATAAACTAACGAGGTACCAGTTATCTGAAGTAAACACAAGCTTATAAAAACACGAGTTAACATCTTATTATAAAAAAATAACATTATCTTGTTCCTCTATTCATTCTTGTAAACCGACCCTTATCGTCTTGTTACTCAAATACCGAACTCAACAGACTCTGATATCATGAACAGACTCAATCGTTTAACTCTAGGGATACACCCTTATTCTGTCCATCGCTTTTAAGAGCATATGAACAGCTCACCGCATGTCATGGACTCCACGTCAGTCTGTCCCCAGCTTTTAAGAACAATGGTCCTGTTCACCGCATTTCAGGGATATAACGTTTTGAACAAGGCATATCAATCTATTGCCACGACTCAACGTCATCTACTAGTGATCCCAGCTCACCGCTTTTAAGAACAATGGTCCTGTTCACCGCTTTTAAGAGCATATCATAGATCATCCAGTCTATCTTAAGACTTCTTGGTCCAGCTCACCGCTTTTAAGAACCATGGTCCGGTTCACCGCTTTTAAGAGCATATCGTGACCAATCATCCATCCACGTACCATTCCCGGAACTTACCAAACCTACTTACGTTCCATTCTAACATCGACACATGACAATTCCCAATGTGGCTTGACTACTCTGATTAAAAGAAACGGATATCGAACTCATATCAGGAACAACACGTCAACCCACGTCTTCATATTACTTTTTATTCATTATCCATAAATCTTTGGTGTCACATTTCTCCTGTCTACCCCATAATCGCATAATGGAATTCCCGAATCAGAAATCGAACAACTAAACCTCTTATATAATAAACAGGCAAAAGAATCCATGTACTGATCATGTCAATCGATTGGAACAAAAGTTCAATCGATTGGAACAAAAGTTATGTCAATCGATTGAGAAACATGTCAATCGATTGGAACAAAAGTTATGTCAATCGATTGAAATCCTATTCAATCGATTGGGATGCAACTGATGTCAATCGATTGAGATTTATGTCAATCGATTGGAACTACGTCTTCTCCAGCAGATTGTAAAAACAGCATATATAAACGTGCACTACATGCATGTAACCCATCTAAACATCATAATAGCTTATATAAACTTCATATAAAGGGACCAAGTGAGTTAGACCCTGTCACGCCCCGGAGCAGCATAAATAGAGAAAAATAAATTTCCTTTATGGGTCCATAAGGAATGACAGGTGAAAGTCACTAATAATCCACACCACGCAGTACTAGTCCAAAAGAAAAGCAACAGTAATCAACTGAAAATAGCACAAAGTGCTAACTATTACAAACTATCAGAGTATGGTCCACAGGATCACAACAGGTCTGAAGACAACAAATGCCCAAGTACCCGTTAACAAAAGATTAACAGAACAACTGAAATTAAATCTAACTATAACGTCTTCAGTCTTCAACTGGCATAAGGATAATCCTTCCTGGCGTAACCATCATCGGTGGGGCCCTCCTCTGGATAATAGTCATCAGTGTACTGGTCCTTACCTGCAGAATAAGGGGCAGGATATTCTGGACGGGGAATGTCCAGGCAATAAAAAGGCCGTCAGCTTACTGAGAGCTGAGTGAGCATAAACTAACGAGGTACCAGTTATCTGAAGTAAACACAAGCTTATAAAAACACGAGTTAACATCTTATTATAAAAAAATAACATTATCTTGTTCCTCTATTCATTCTTGTAAACCGACCCTTATCGTCTTGTTACTCAAATACCGAACTCAACAGACTCTGATATCATGAACAGACTCAATCGTTTAACTCTAGGGATACACCCTTATTCTGTCCATCGCTTTTAAGAGCATATGAACAGCTCACCGCATGTCATGGACTCCACGTCAGTCTGTCCCCAGCTTTTAAGAACAATGGTCCTGTTCACCGCATTTCAGGGATATAACGTTTTGAACAAGGCATATCAATCTATTGCCACGACTCAACGTCATCTACTAGTGATCCCAGCTCACCGCTTTTAAGAACAATGGTCCTGTTCACCGCTTTTAAGAGCATATCATAGATCATCCAGTCTATCTTAAGACTTCTTGGTCCAGCTCACCGCTTTTAAGAACCATGGTCCGGTTCACCGCTTTTAAGAGCATATCGTGACCAATCATCCATCCACGTATCATTCCCGGAACTTACCAAACCTACTTACGTTCCAGTCTAACATCGACACATGACAATTCCCAATGTGGCTTGACTACTCTGATTAAAAGAAACGGATATCAAACTCATATCAGGAACAACACGTCAACCCACGTCTTCATATTACTTTTTATTCATTATCCATAAATCTTTGGTGTCACATTTCTCCTGTCTACCCCATAATCGCATAATGGAATTCCCGAATCAGAAATCGAACAACTAAACCTCTTATATAATAAACAGGCAAAAGAATCCATGTACTGATCATGTCAATCGATTGGAACAAAAGTTCAATCGATTGGAACAAAAGTTATGTCAATCGATTGAGAAACATGTCAATCGATTGGAACAAAAGTTATGTCAATCGATTGAAATCCTATTCAATCGATTGGGATGCAACTGATGTCAATCGATTGAGATTTATGTCAATCGATTGGAACTACGTCTTCTCCAGCAGATTGTAAAAACAGCATATATAAACGTGCACTACATGCATGTAACCCATCTAAACATCATAATAGCTTATATAAACTTCATATAAAGGGACCAAGTGAGTTAGAACTCACCTAGGGTGCGTTTGGGTGTGTTTAAGTTTGAAAACTTCAAACTCTCTCTCTCTTTCTCCTCTTCTCTGTCTCTGTCTTCCCTCTCTGTCTCCTCCTTTCTTCTTTCTTCTTCTTTCTGTCTTCTTTCTTCTTCTTCTCCCAGCTGCCGAAGGAGTGAGTGTGTGTGAGGGTGTGTATATATGTATAGATATAGATATATGTATGTATAACTCAAGAGGTATGTATATTTCTCTCCCAAGGTCTGAAAAACAGCCCCAAGGCCACTAAATGAAACATATATATAGACATAAGGGAGTGCCACGCGTTTAAAGCTGAAGGAAAGAAGAAAACATTTCTCAGCTTATGTCAATCGATTGAGACACCAGTCAATCGATTGGCAACAGATATTTGTAGTCAATCGATTGGAAACAATGTCAATCGATTGAGATGAATAGCAATCGATTTGGAAAGTTTGACACGTCATCACTTTTAGTCGGTTGAATGAAAATCGATTGGGATAACTTATCAATCGATTGGTATCAGAAAAGTGTCAATCGATTGGGAATATGTCAATCGATTGGTATCAAAATTCACCAAAAGGAAGAGAAAGTTTATACGAATATAGAAATGAAATACCGGGTCTTATTAAAATACCAAAATACAGGGTATTACATCATCCACCACTCAACAAAAGATTTCGTCCTCGAAATCAAAAGCAACAAGGTCTAAAACAAAAATGAAAACTTCTCGCGCATCTCTGACTCTAGTTCCCACGAAGCTTCTCCTTCATCATGATGCTTCCACTGAATCTTGACTAACGGAATCTCTTTGTTCCTGAGTTTCTTGATTCCTCGATCTAGAATACGAACAGGTCCTTCATTGAACGTAACGTCGCTGTTGACTTCGATATCCTCAAAGTTGATCTCGTGCGCTGGGTTGTGAACACACTTCCTCAGCATACTGATGTGAAAAACGTTGTGCACTCCTGACATCTTTGGTGGCAACGCAAGGCGATAAGCAACTTTTCCAACACGCTCCAGAATCTCGAATGGTCCGATGAAACGTGGCGATAACTTGCCCCTTTTCTGACCAAATCTGACGATTCCTCGAATAGGTGAAACCTTGAGTAATACGTGATCTCCAACGACAAACTCCAAGTCTTTGCGTCGCTTGTCAGCATAACTCTTGTATCTGGTCTGGGCTGTCTTCATCTTCTCACGTACAACTTGAATCTTCTCACTGGTTTCTCGTACCATCTCTGGCCCAAGAAGTTGACTATCTCCGACTTCGGTCCAACATAGCGGCGATCGGCAAGGTCTTCCATACAAAGCTTCGAATGGCGCCATATCTATACTCGAATGATAACTATTATTATAGGCGAACTCAATCAGAGGTAAGTGTATCTCCCAAGAATTCTCAAAATCAATGACACAAGCTCGTAACATATCTTCCATCACTTGATTAACTCGTTCCGTCTGTCCATCTGTCTGTGGATGAAAAGCTGAACTCAAGTTCAATGTCGTTCCCATCGCTGTCTGGAGACTCTTCCAAAATTCTGCAGTAAAGCGCGAATCTCTGTCTGACACAATAGATACAGGCACTCCATGTAATCGTACAACGTGTTGTAGATACATTCGGCTCAAACGTTCTACTGAGTATGTCATGCTATAGGCAATAAAATGTGCCGTCTTAGTAAGTCGATCCACGATTACCCATATAGCATCGTGATTCTGCTGTGACTTCGGCAATCCTACCACAAAATCCATGGTTATGTGTTCCCATTTCCATTGAGGAATAGGTAACGGCTGTAACAATCCAGGTGGTCTCTGATGTTCTGCCTTTACTTGTTTACAAGTAAGACACTGAGCTACATACTCTGCCACATCTCTCTTCATTCCTTCCCACCAAAAATTTCTCTTCAAGTCTTTGTACATCTTCGTACTTCCGGGATGAATAGTCATTCGTGACTTATGTGCTTCATCCAATATTTCCTTCCGGAGATTTCCTTCATTAGGTACACAGAATCTACCTTTACATCGTAAGGCTCCGTCGGTACTAATACTCCAGACTTCTGGTTCCTTGGCTGACATCTTGGCGAACCATAACTTCAAATCTTCTGTTGTCTGTTGAGCCTCTATGATACGACTGATTAAAGTCGGTTGTACCATCAGACATCCAAAATGTTGTCCTTTCATTGGCTCCACTGGCTGAAGATCAAATTCAGCAATTTCTTCCAATGCTCTCCATTCTCTAATTAGTAATGCAGCGATCACTAATCGAGGTTTACGGCTCAAAGCATCTGCTACTACGTTTGCTTTGCCGGGATGGTATTGCAAAGAAAAGTCATAGTCTTTGAGTAACTCCATCCATCTCCGCTGTCGCATATTCAACTCCTTTTGAAAGAACAAATACTTCAGACTCTTATGATCGGAAAATAAGTCAAACTTTTCTCCATAGAGATAGTGTCTCCAAATTTTCAATGCAAACACTATTGCTGCTAATTCCAGATCATGCGTCGGATAATTCTTCTCATGTACCTTCAATTGTCTTGATCCATATGCGATAACATTTCCATCTTGCATAAGTACACATCCAAGTCCTTGGTACGATGCATCACTGTAGATCACGTACTTTTCTCCACTCTTAGGTAATGCGAGTACTGGTGCAGAAGTCAATCTTTCTTTTAACTCCTGAAATGCACCCTCATGCTTGTCTGTCCATTCATACTTCGTCTCCTTCCTTGTTAAATTCGTCAATGGTCCTGCTATCTTGGAAAATCCTTCTACAAATCTTCTGTAATATCCTGCTAAACCAAGGAAACTTCTGACTTCGGTTGCATTCGTCGGTCTGTTCCAGCTTAAGACTGCATCAATCTTAGATGAGTCTACCGAAATACCTTCCTGGGATATAACGTGTCCCAAGAATTTGACTTCCTGTAGCCAAAACTCACACTTGCTGAACTTTGCATACAACTTACTATCTCGAAGGGTTTGCAAGGCAACCTGTAAATGCTCCTTGTGATCCTCTTCTGTCTTTGAGTAGATCAGTATATCATCAATGAACACAATAATGAACTTATCCAGATATAGTCTGAATACTCTATTCATCAAGTCCATAAATACTGCTGGCGCATTCGTCAATCCAAAAGGCATAACTAAAAACTCGTAATGCCCGTATCTTGTCCTGAATGCAGTCTTCGATACATCCTCTGATCGAACTAACAGCTGGTGATATCCAGAACGCAGATCGATTTTGGAAAAGATCCTAGATCCTTGTAACTGGTCGAATAGATCATCTATTCGAGGTAACGGATATCTATTCTTAATCGTAACCTTGTTCAACTCCCTGTAGTCTATACAGAGTCGAAGTGTTCCGTCCTTCTTCTTTACAAACAGAACTGGTGCTCCCCAAGGCGACGTACTCGGTCGAACAAATCCTAGATCTTCGAGTTCTTGAACTTGCTTCTTCAATTCCAACATCTCGGTTGGTGCCATCCTATATGGAGTCTTAGAAATAGGCAATGTACCATGTACTAATTCCATACAGAAGTCTATTTCTCTTTTCGGTGGAAGTCCTTTAATATCCTGAAATACATCCTGAAAGTCTCGTGCAATAGGAATTTGATCCATCGTAAGCTCCGTACTTGTACTCCCAATCGTAGCCAAACTACTCGTAAGAAACAGGTCGCTTGTCGGTTGACAATGAAATCTGATCGTCGGCTTTCCTTGTATTGGAAATACAATCGTCCTAGTAGGGCAATCCAAATTGGCACTGTACTTAGTTAACCAATCCATCCCTAGGATAACATCAAATTCTGACATCGACAGAACGACTAAGTCTGCTGGCAGATTCCTATCTCCCAAAGTCAAAGGGCAATCTTTACACACTTTACTCAACTTAACTGTCACTCCTAATGGTGACACAGCATTCAGTGTTGACTCAAGTGTCTGGGGTTCTAAACCCAACTGACGCACAATCTTAACAGCAATAAAAGAACGTGCGGCTCCAGTATCAAATAAAGCTTTAACTGGACTATGAAAGAGTACAAGTGTACCTTCCAAATGTTGCTGCTCATCAGCATTAAAGCCTGCTTCTTCTGGAATAATAGCGTTCATCCTCGTCTGATCAGGAGGTCCTTGAATTCCTTGCACTGGTGCCCCGTAGTATCCTCCTCGTGGCGCACGACAATCCTTGCTCACGTGCCCTGGTTTGTTGCAGTTGCGACAGACGATATCTGGCCTGCGATTAGGTCTGAAGACGGTGCAGTTCCTTGCAATATGTCCGGGCTTTCCACAGTTAAAACATCCTCCACTATTGCTGGGTGGGGCTGTTAGTAATGCTTGTGGCTGTGACCCCTGCTGGCGATATTGTTGAGGTCGATTATAACTCTGCTGTGGTTTCCTGGTTCCTTCCCAGATTCTCTTGTTTCCTTGAAAATTTTCCTGAGGTCTCCATCCTTGGGTATTTCTCGGTGGTCGATTATGGAAATTCCTCTGTTGAAACCCTCGTGACGACTGAGGTCGATTTGTCTGGGGTTGCTGTACTGGATTAGCATCCTTTTCTAACCCTGTAGCAAATCTAACAATTTCCTCATACGACTGGTTCAGATGACCAACCATCATATGTCTAAGGTGGGGGTTCAGTCCTTGGTGAAATCTCTTAACCTTCTTTTGCGGCGTGTCTATCATGTGCTGAGCAAATCTGGATAAACGCTCGAACTGTGTTGTGTATTCTCGTACATTCCATCCTCCTTGGATCAAATTGAGAAAGTTCCTTTCCTGTTGATCTCTCTCATCTTCTGGAAAATACTTCTCCAAAAATCTGCCTTTGAATGTCTCCCACGACATAGCTCTAGCGGCATCGATCCCAACAGTGGCTTGCTCAGCTTCCCACCAATCTGCGGCGGCATAGGTGAGCTGAAACGTAGCAAGGCGACGTTTCTCTTGTTCGTTGCATTCCAATGCTCCAAATATTAACTCCATCTCTCTTATCCATTGCTCTGCCTTCCATGGTTCTGTTAGTCCATCAAACTTTTCGGGACGTAGCCCACGAAAATTTGCTAACAGCTTATCTCCAGTCTGTCTTGGTGGCGGGGGTGCAAAAGGTCTCTGGTGGGTGGAGTGATTATAAGTATCCCCCACATGCTCCATTCTCTGCATAAATGCTTCGAAAATTCCCGTCGGATCCATCCCTTCCGGTATAGGTGCTCCATTACGTGCTTGGTGATTTCTCAAGGGTCCTACCATGATGATAACGAGTATCGCCTACAAACGACATATGGATCAGCTGAAAGTCTTCACGTAGAAACGGACTCAAGATAGAATAAGAAACAGCTAGACTAACAATTCTACTAAACAACACAGCACAACGCAATCATCAAATAATAACCAAAAGTACTGCTCGTATATATATATATATCAAAAGATGTACCGTATAGTACACACTAATCAAACTGTGTACCATATGGGACAAGAGTTACAACAACTAAAGTCAACTAATACTATACAAAGCTATGGTCAAATAGCTATCTCTCAAGCTCCCAAAAATCTAGTGGACAACATGTCCTAATATAAACTAACAAAATTAAGCCCTGCAGGTCCTGACTCAAAAGTCGTCAGCATCTGATCCTGATGGTGGTGCCTCGTCCTCTGGGTCAATATCCATCTCCTCGAGTGGATCATCCTCAACTGGTGCGACAAGATCTCCAACTACTACCCCTATATCCCAATCCTCTATCATCTCTGCATCATCGTCTTCCATCACGTCTACTATCGCCTGGTTAGCGACATCAACAGCTACTGCAGCAAAACCGTCAGCTATGTCAAGAGCTCCTGCTATAGCCACCTCTCCCATAACAAAATCTGCTGGCTGTGCTATCATCTGAGCTATCCATCCTACTGCCATATCGGCCATGGCTGCCATATGCATAATGGGTCCAGCTGGTATCTGAAGCACAACTGGTACCTCTGGCACAACTATCTCCTCCGGGTCATCCTCCTCATCTACTACTACGTCTGCCTCAATAGCCTCTGGGTCTGGTACTGGATCCTCTGGCTCAAACTCTGGCTCCTCGGGGTCATCCTCAGGTTCATCATCATCTGCATGCTCATCCTCTACTGGGTCCTCGTCATCTATCGGCTCCTCCTCTCCATCTCCGTCCATGTCCTCATCGGGATGCTCATCCTCAGGCTCTAGATCCTCCTCATCCTCAATCGGCTCAGGCTCTGGCTCTGGGACAGGTACTGGTGATGGTGGGGCTGCTGCTGCTGCTGGTGCAACTACGGGCTCTGGCGGACCGGCTACAATAGCTCTCAACTCAATCTCATCCATCTCTGGCTTACTCAAAACTAGTCGCAACATCTCCTGGCAAATGTCTCTGCCAACTCTCGCTAAGTGGTAAGCATCCATGCGCATCTGGGTCGGGTGAGTACTCCTGGTCACATAAAGCGCTCTCCACATGTCCTCCTCTAAATGTCGACTAGCTATCTGGCACACACGCTCATGATAAAACTCTGGGTCAGCTGGATCCACAGTATCTCCATGGATAATATGTCCTCCATAAGCATCGGTAACAAACAGGTGAAACTCCGGATCTATGCTATCCTGCAAAGGAAACTATCTATCGTCAGGAAGACAAACTTATCTTATACTCATATCTCATCTCAAAGAATCTTAATACACTAGGACCAGATGGTGTGGAATGATCGGTGAACGACAGTATCACTCCCCTAGAGTACCAAACTCAGGCTCTGATACCAAAAACCCTGTCACGCCCCGGAGCAGCATAAATAGAGAAAAATAAATTTCCTTTATGGGTCCATAAGGAATGACAGGTGAAAGTCACTAATAATCCACACCACGCAGTACTAGTCCAAAAGAAAAGCAACAGTAATCAACTGAAAATAGCACAAAGTGCTAACTATTACAAACTATCAGAGTATGGTCCACAGGATCACAACAGGTCTGAAGACAACAAATGCCCAAGTACCCGTTAACAAAAGATTAACAGAACAACTGAAATTAAATCTAACTATAACGTCTTCAGTCTTCAACTGGCATAAGGATAATCCTTCCTGGCGTAACCATCATCGGTGGGGCCCTCCTCTGGATAATAGTCATCAGTGTACTGGTCCTTACCTGCAGAATAAGGGGCAGGATATTCTGGACGGGGAATGTCCAGGCAATAAAAAGGCCGTCAGCTTACTGAGAGCTGAGTGAGCATAAACTAACGAGGTACCAGTTATCTGAAGTAAACACAAGCTTATAAAAACACGAGTTAACATCTTATTATAAAAAAATAACATTATCTTGTTCCTCTATTCATTCTTGTAAACCGACCCTTATCGTCTTGTTACTCAAATACCGAACTCAACAGACTCTGATATCATGAACAGACTCAATCGTTTAACTCTAGGGATACACCCTTATTCTGTCCATCGCTTTTAAGAGCATATGAACAGCTCACCGCATGTCATGGACTCCACGTCAGTCTGTCCCCAGCTTTTAAGAACAATGGTCCTGTTCACCGCATTTCAGGGATATAACGTTTTGAACAAGGCATATCAATCTATTGCCACGACTCAACGTCATCTACTAGTGATCCCAGCTCACCGCTTTTAAGAACAATGGTCCTGTTCACCGCTTTTAAGAGCATATCATAGATCATCCAGTCTATCTTAAGACTTCTTGGTCCAGCTCACTGCTTTTAAGAACCATGGTCCGGTTCACCGCTTTTAAGAGCATATCGTGACCAATCATCCATCCACGTACCATTCCCGGAACTTACCAAACCTACTTACGTTCCATTCTAACATCGACACATGACAATTCCCAATGTGGCTTGACTACTCTGATTAAAAGAAACGGATATCGAACTCATATCAGGAACAACACGTCAACCCACGTCTTCATATTACTTTTTATTCATTATCCATAAATCTTTGGTGTCACATTTCTCCTGTCTACCCCATAATCGCATAATGGAATTCCCAAATCAGAAATCGAACAACTAAACCTCTTATATAATAAACAGGCAAAAGAATCCATGTACTGATCATGTCAATCGATTGGAACAAAAGTTCAATCGATTGGAACAAAAGTTATGTCAATCGATTGAGAAACATGTCAATCGATTGGAACAAAAGTTATGTCAATCGATTGAAATCCTATTCAATCGATTGGGATGCAACTGATGTCAATCGATTGAGATTTATGTCAATCGATTGGAACTACGTCTTCTCCAGCAGATTGTAAAAACAGCATATATAAACGTGCACTACATGCATGTAACCCATCTAAACATCATAATAGCTTATATAAACTTCATATAAAGGGACCAAGTGAGTTAGAACTCACCTAGGGTGCGTTTGGGTGTGTTTAAGTTTGAAAACTTCAAACTCTCTCTCTCTTTCTCCTCTTCTCTGTCTCTGTCTTCCCTCTCTGTCTCCTCCTTTCTTCTTTCTTCTTCTTTATGTCTTCTTTCTTCTTCTTCTCCCAGCTGCCGAAGGAGTGAGTGTGTGTGAGGGTGTGTATATATGTATAGATATAGATATATGTATGTATAACTCAAGAGGTATGTATATTTCTCTCCCAAGGTCTGAAAAACAGCCCCAAGGCCACTAAATGAAACATATATATAGACATAAGGGAGTGCCACGCGTTTAAAGCTGAAGGAAAGAAGAAAACATTTCTCAGCTTATGTCAATCGATTGAGACACCAGTCAATCGATTGGCAACAGATATTTGTAGTCAATCGATTGGAAACAATGTCAATCGATTGAGATGAATAGCAATCGATTTAGAAAGTTTGACACGTCATCACTTTTAGTCGGTTGAATGAAAATCGATTGGGATAACTTATCAATCGATTGGTATCAGAAAAGTGTCAATCGATTGGGAATATGTCAATCGATTGGTATCAAAATTCACCAAAAGGAAGAGAAAGTTTATACGAATATAGAAATGAAATACCGGGTCTTATTAAAATACCAAAATACAGGGTATTACATCTTCAGACTCAAAGAATTTGAACGGAGCTGATAGAAAGAATAATTTTCTGCATTTGCGGACCTTTGGAAGAAACACATCAATTCTGTCAAAAGAGGGAAGTCACCTTTAACCCTAGTCTTGGACTCTTCTTATATTGCCACTTTAGCATTATGTTGTGATAGTGTTCGAAACCTCTGCTCGTATTTCCATTAGGATGCTCATGGAGACTTTTCAAATCTTTATTCATCATCTTAAACCCACACATTTGAGACCATTTATTGACTTATCAAAGGAGGACAGACCTGACAAAGCCAGTAACTCAAGATGACTAACTCAAACTCTACATTCATTATGAATCAACGTGCTTTCATTGTGAATAATGTATCATCTCACCTTTCATTTATTCATTATCTTACAAATGGTAGTGCTTTGTTGATAAATCTAAACTTTGAAAACTTCCCCTTTTTAATTTGGAGAATTCTTTGCCCATCTAGAATGTGCTTCAAATTAGTGTTTTAGCTTATAGAGTGAAAGGCACTCTATTTCAATCATTTCAAAACAAACTTGATTACTTGAGAACTTGCCTCTGACATAGAGGGATTTTGGCAAACGAAGTTTGCCCCTAGTTTGAATAGGACTCGGAGGCAATTCTTTTGGAATTTAATGAGGTGTTCAGCAAACGAAGTTTGCCCCTAGCTTAGCGATATATATGTGGCTCCAAGCAAACGTAAGTTTGCCCCTAGTCTAAAGGAAGGAAACCTAAGGCGCAAAAAGGGTGATGCTTATAGTTTAGGGATGGTTATGGACCAAGAACCTTGGGAGGTTCGCCTACTTATCCCCGAGCGGGAATCAGGTCCAAAGTAGTTCAGCTAAAATTTGAAAGAAATTGCCAGATAATAGCAAGGATGTCGACTGAACCGAACAGGTTTCCTACGTATCCCCAAGTGGGAATCAGGTTGAGCATAGTTCATCGACTCTGGAGGTCTTGAAAGAACAAGGCTTCAAGAATTTGTGAGCTTTTCGAGCCATGTTTCCATATGGGTCTAATGAGAGCTCTTTCTTGGGAAGATTTTATAAAACGGCCTTGTGGTAGCTTTTAAACAGGATGATGAGAACATGAACTACTTCTCCCTTTTTTTTTTTTGGTTTGTGGCGGTTGATTCTTTTCACCTTTTCACTGGCCAGTCAATCTTTACAACTATCATAACACATCATGTTTTATTCATACTCTATCATACTCACAAAGCAATATCAGCCCTTCAAATCTCAACTTGTTTTTCTCAAAGATATCTCTACATTGTTTTAGGCCTACTTAGCAATTGAGACTGATTGATACTTTCAAATCTCTTTTTTCTTATTTCTAATTTATTTTCTTTGTTCAGAACAACTCAAAGCCTTGAGATAATTCATATGCCAATGATGTACTTTGAAGCGCCCAAGAATTCTCAATCTTGTTTATTCTCTGCCTTTTCTTTCTCTTTCCTTTCTTTTCTCTGCCTCACTATCTCTTACTCTCTCCATGATCTTGATTAGCTAGGATTCAGGTTTTGAAGTCAAACACGCATCTTATTCCTTTTTTGCTCTATCTTTTGCCTAGGCGCCCTTTGGGGTTTTCATCCTAGCGAGCTCCTTCATGTTCTTCTCTCTTTTTATTTTTTCCTTTTTGTGCTCACTTTTTTCTAGGCGCCCTTTCGGGTTTTCATCCTAGCAAGCTCTTTCTTTTCTCTCTTTTTTTTGGAAGAAGAAATTCATTTAAAATATTTGGCTACCATTAAGGATCAAGTCATGGCTTTGGACTGGTTAGGCTCATCTTTTAGGCTTGGTATTTGAGAAAAGGGGATGGAGAGCAAGCTTCAAGTTCCAAGTTCATCTTTTCAAGATTGAGCAACAGTATCTTTAAATTCTTAAAGTAAAGCTAATCAATTCTCTGCTCCTTTTTGGTTTTGGCACAAAATTTGCTTAGATCACTTGGGGATCCTTTTCAATGCAAAGATTTATTAACAAAGTATTTTCCATGATCGTTTGAAAAAGTGATTTTTTTTTTTGGCTTAATGATCCATTTATTCACGACATAGCACACCGAATCAAGAAAAATGAGATTTTATTCAACTACAATAGAAGGAGGATTACATCACTCGACTTATTATAAAGACTTGAAAAATAAACTCGATAACTGACTGACTCAAAGACTCGATTGGACTTGACACTTAACTCCTACTTGACACGACTCGATTACCGAACTAGACTTGACTTGGTCTCGATTGGAGTGTCATAGATGATTTTCAATTTATTGGGTCCCCAAGAGCATCCATATTTGATTCGGCAGCAGTATTTCCAAATACTATCACTTCACTATCATCATTTGGACTTTCGGGTTCGCCTTTTCCCAATAGCATGTGTACAGAAATATCATCCTCGTCCATGGCCCAATTTTTAGCAGGACAATATTCATCTGAGTCAAACCAAGTATTATCAATGCCTATTCCAAATTTGTTGATTGGGCCAGGGCCTGTTGGTTGTTATGCACTCAAGAAAGCAGTAAATCCCTTGCAGGTGCTCAATGATGGCCGGGATTGAAAGGTCGGAGAGTGAAAAGCTTGCAAGTCATGATCATTATGCCAAAGGTCACTTGGTGGATTTGGCAGAGGAGTGATGATTTTCTGATCAATGAGATCCTAGATCTCATGGCGGAGTCTAGAGCAAGAATTGGTCTTGTGGCCTTGAGTATGGTGATAGGTGCAATACAATGATAGATTAAACTTGCGGGGTAAAGGATTTGGTGGTGACCTTGGGTCCAAGGATTTGAGGTGGCCCTTGGTTAAGAGGTGATTGAAGGCTATGGATAATGGCATGCCAAGGTTGGCGAAGATTCCCGGCTTGTGGGTTTGGCTTGATTTTGAATTCGACTTGGAGCTTGAGCCAACTTTGAGAAGTGAGTTTGGATTGCTTAGATATGGGCTTGAGATTGGATACAGGCTTTGTAGATTGGCCAGGTACGACAACTGGATTTGGTGATTGGCTAGATATGAGCTCTGGTGATTGATTGGGGTTGGGTGCATGGTTGGATTTGGCATGGGCCTTGGTGCATGGGTGGGTTTGGACATGGCTGTTGGTGCTTCTTTAAGCGATCCATTATTCTCTTTTCCAGATGATCCATCTTTTTCTCATCATGGCCCATTTGATCTTTCAATAATTGAATGAACTCAAGCATGACCTTCTCCGGTTGCTTCACCCTCGAATCTTGTTGGTCAACAGTGGCTTGCAATTTGCTCACTTTCCCCTCCAAAGCTTTCAAGGCCATTGGTGGATCAATCTCAACATGATGGTCCATGTTCTCCTCTAATCAAGAAAGACGACCAAGAAGATTAGAAGCATCCTTATTAGGAGATCTGGTTGTTCCACTCTTTCTATAAATCCACAACATAGATGGGAAAAAGGTTTGCATGCAGAATTGAACAGTAAGGAATTTTCGAGGGACTTTGATCTTGATTGGGAAGAAGATGTTGTGAGGTTGTACGCTACATGTGTGCAATGATATTGGTTGGGGAGAGTGTAAAATGTACATGATCTAACGATTTGATGTAGCTAAATGGATGCACCACATACATGGCACATGGATGAAATGCAAGTGTGTGCGTGCCTATTTTATATGCCAAAGAAAAGAAAAATTCTAATCCTAACATGTAAACACATAAGCACATAAAATCCTCGTTTATGTCAAATGCGCCAATTTCACCTCTCATTGTGATCCTCACTACCCTTTCAAAGGTCGGATATTCAAAAATTTTCGAAATTCATTTGAAAAACATTTCTTTAAATGATGAGATCTTTCAAAACAATTCTCAAAGATTTTGAATCTTTTATTTAAAAATGAGGATGTGAAAATATTTCTCAAAAATTTTGCTTTGAAATTCATTTGAAGAGCATTTCTTCCAAAAATAATTCCCAAAATTTTTTGAATTTTTCCTTAGAAGACGATCATGTGAAAATATACTTTAACAAAGATTAGTTTGGGGCTTTAATAAAAAAAGTGAGCTCCAAAGATTTTGAAAGTGTGATTTTCCGAAAAACCTTGGGGTAAAGATGGTAAAAAAAAACTTGTTTGCTTACAACAATGGATTTAAAATTCTTGGTGTCATTAACCTCCAATGACCATCAAATTGTAGGAAAAGTGGTTTAAGTTAAGCCAAACTTAATGGCTTAGTAGTTGAAGTTAGCAAGTAAAAGATAAACTTGACAAATGTGCAGTAGGTTCATCAACCACTTTTGAATCAAAGATTTTTAGTTAAATAATGGACCGTTGAAATTGAATGAAATCAATTGAAAAATGTCAATAACACAAACTTTTACCACTGTAATTTTTGTTTTAATAAGATTTCATGTTTAAGATGGTTTAGTCGTGGGTTTTGTGAAACAACTACAATTTGTCCAGAGTTTCAGCACTGTAACACCTTTTTGAAATGAATAAATCAGAATCTTAATCAAGCATCCTTTACCCTAAATAATTTTTTCTATGAAGTTTAATGTGTTAATGAGATCCCCTAAAAATGCTAGAGCCTTTTAGATTGTTTTTACTATTTTTAGAAAATCGTACAAGAACGCTGGACAGACAGTCGTAAAGTTCTAAGTGACGTCTAGTGTTTATCCAATTCCCAGAGATTGAACCGTTGATCTTCGATTTTTCTTTTTGGGTTGGAAACTAGACTTATAGAGGCATCTTGTGTCTAAAATTCATTGACATCAAAACATGACAACTACGAATTTCCAATTTTTGAAGTCTTGATTTGCACTCTGTAATTTTCAGAATTTTTGGACAGATTTGGTAAACTTTGTAAATAGTAGTTCAAATGACCTTTCTATGTTCTAGGGTTTAAACCATGCTTTAATAATGATTAGTTAAACTTAAATTCAGAGGTTAAAGGATCCAAATCAATGAATAACTTCATAGCTTACTCTTATTCATTTTCATATATCCACCCATATAGATTTATACTTGTGATTAGAGTCTACTTTGTACTCAGAATTCATAGTCATGTCAACTCTTTCATACTCGATAGATTTAAGCTAAAAGTTTAGGAATAATTATTTGATATCTTGATTGAAACATGTGGACTAACCCCTTTGTTTTGTAGCGCTATTAATGTATGATTTCTCAAAACCCCTCTTTAGTTTATTTAATTTCTTAATTTTATTGATTTTTCGACCTCATGTACGACACCTTAGAATTAGGTATTACCTTATGTGTATATATGTAATTAGAGACCATTTCTTAGGTTTTTATTTTCTTTTGTATGCATTGCACGTCTAAAATATTCGCGGTTGGATCCCGGGTAAGTTCTCTCGTTCCCTATCACATATCATATCGCTTGCTATTTGAATTATGTGGTTTTGAATAAATTTTTTTTTCCATTAGCAATCTTACACCCTTTTAGACATGCTTTTGTAATGTATATTTATAGATATGTATTAGTTGAGGGCACATTTAGATTAGTAATTTAATTAAAAGGATGTTGAGTAGAGGCCTATCGCGAGATAGGATGAGAGAGGGTGTTTTAGTCCGTCCGGCTCCTTCCTCTCTCATTACATAATTCCCGAACCTAGTTAATTTCTGGTTTCCAAAATGATCAGTTTGCTTTAAAATGGTTTCTTAATTTTCCTTTTAAAAATTAAGTGGCGACTCATGTTTTGTATTTTGAAATTGGAAATTGATTTAAATAATAAAGTTGTGGGTAAGAAAAAATACGATATCCACAATCTGGCGACTCTGCTGGGGATCTAACCCAGAATCTCTAGTTTCGCAGATCAAAATTTCTGATTTTGGGTTCACTCGAGGATTAGACTTGAAGCCATCCTTTTAATCGAATTAATTAATTTTTGTATGCCCGTTGCATTGCACTTGCATGTCTCGCCAGTCGATTGCACGGAACTATGACCTTGGAGACTCGGGGCAACCCGGTCGGTCAACTTATCATGGGACTGTGTGATCACCCTTGATCTCGTACCATGATTGGGTTTGTGAAGCATCCTATCAGATGTGTGTCAAGGGTCCCTTATCTGACCAAAACCCAGCCTTTGCATGGTAGCTTCCATAGAACCTTTCAATTCTTAGGAAATCAATTCCTGATTAAGGTTGTGTGTTAGGAAGTTGTGTATGCCCAAAAGGGATTACTTGAGATGATGACGATGCTTGCTTGATGAAAGATGTACAACCTCTTAATCACTTTTAAGCAATTTTTCTTAACGCCCATGACGTTTAAGAATATGTTAGATTTTGATTATAAGATTACATCTCTTATATCATGTTTAGCTAAGCATCATTGACCTTGTATGTATCCGAATTCAAAAAAGTGTTACAATGCTAAAACTCAGGAGAGATTGTAGTTGTTTCACAAAACCCACAACTAAATCATTTTAAACATGAAATCTTATTAAAACAAAAATTACAGTGGTAAAACTTTGTGTTATTGACATTTTTCAATTGATTTCATTCAATTTCAACGGTTCATTATTTAACTAAAAATCTTTGATCAAAAGTGGTTGATGAACCTACTGCACATTTGTCAAGTTTATCTTTTACTTGCTAACTTCAACTACCAAGCCATTAAGTTTGGCTTAACTTAAACCACTTTTTCTACCATTTGATGGTCATTGGAGGTTAATGACTTTTACTTGTAGATTTCAACGAAATATGGAAAACTTCATGAAATCTCAAGAATAATAAACCCAAACCATGTTGATAGACTTGGATTCATTAACTAAACATACCAAGTATCAACTTTAATCCCCTTGTAAGTCATGAACTTACAAGAAGGCTAAAGGATTTCAAGTCAAGGGATTCAAGTAAGACATTGAAGGTCTCATAAATCCCAAGAGATTAATGAAATAAAAGGAAGTGACTCAAGGTTCAAATATCATCCAAATTAACATACATTTAAAGATTAATTAGTCTAGAGTCTACCTCCAAATATCCTCAACTTGTGATAAGTTAATCAAGCTCTTCAACTTTAACTTACACACAACTTCTTCTTTAAACACTTATAAAGTTGACTCTTAAGTATGTTTAGAAAATTTTCGATAGGTTTAAGGCAAAGAGAGAGCCAAGATAAGGTTAGAGATTCAAGAATTCATCCCCCCTTTATATAGGCAAATTTTAGAAGGGTATTTCAGTATTTTCACAGTAAAAACTCTGACCACGTACGTCCTTTTGATGGTACAAAACGTGTTGTATTACTACTGTCTGCTAGAAAATGCGGCATTCACTGGAAATGGAAGCGACACTCACTGAGTGCTGCAACAGCACTCTATGAATGCCGTCACGGCATTCATTGATTGCCGCAAACAACTCCAGGGACTGCCGTTTTTTAAATTTTGCAGCTTTTGAAAGTTTTGACGGCATTCAGTGACTGCCGATGCGGCTCGCATTGACTGCCGGTCCGGCAATCAGAGAGTGTTGCACCGACAACCCGCAACTGCCACAGATTCCCATATGCCGTACTTTCTACTTCCCTTGTCCTTTCTTTTTTCTTTCTTCCTTTTCCTTTTGTTTCAAGTTGAGTAGTCTTTTGAAGAGCTTGAATCACTTTCTGAAATACTAGATTAGTCGCACATTGTCATCATCGGATCTGGAGGCAGCACTCCCCTTAATTCGACGTTTGGTCAAAATCGAGGTGTCTACATCCACCTGAACAAATAAATGAAAATAATTGTTATAGTACTCTACAAATCATATATTTTAACATTATTGAATGGAACTCCAACTAATACATGAACCCACGCGGCCTAATGGGAAGATTCGGATGGGCCTGGAGCAGTTGAAAATCAATGGGAGGAATGCTGGACAAGCCCGGCCTAATCGCCGATATACGCTCCCATGCCCACATCTGCAACAACAAGATGCATCATAATTAATATGTTCTTTTTTTAATTTATATAAATAGGGTTTACTTAATGAGATATTAAAACATACCTACAATAACGTAACTGGGCCGCAAACATCGCACACATGCATACGGGATGATCGACATAAGCATCGATACCCTTTCCAATATGCCTGATCCCCAGCTCATGCGGCCACATGCGTCCAAATCACATAGCAACGGAAGATACATCAACTTACCCTTGTTATCCGATGTATCGGATAACAAGAGACCTCCAAGCAGTCACAATATGGCAGCACGAGCATACTGCTCAAGTGTCTGGACTAGCAAGACACCTGTTGGCACAGCCTCCAAATGCTCGGCTATCCAGGAGAGATATATCCTATCGTGGTCAAACCTCTTAGGGGGTGATGCTACCCCCAGTAGCTCCAAGCAGAGAGCCTACCAGTGTGCAATGCTACGTGACTCAACCATGCATGTGACTGGCTCTCCATCCATAGGCAGACCCCACAACACAGCGACGTCCTAAGTTTGACGGTCGCCTCACCTACCAGTATGTGAAAGGTGTGCGTCTCCTGACGCCACCTCTCAAGTAATGCACTGATGAGGGCAGGGTCGCACTGGATCCAGCCGACTCGGAAAACTCCATAGAATCCAGCTCACATCAAATATGGCATCAGTCGTGAATCGATGCCCCACTCCCATAGCCTGGAATCAGACCTACGTACTATAACGAACGCATCGTAATCCTACAATCGCAAAAATTATATTAGATTTGTGATATTAGTATATTGGTACAAAATAACATACATATATATATAGATATAATTTATACATACCCTGGGATGCTCCCATATATCCTGCGATATGTCGGTCGACTATAAAGTCAGGACAGATGGGTCTATAGGACCCCACCGCGGACGCGTCATCTAAACTGCATTAATTATACATTTACAAATTAACCACATATTTTGGTATTCTGAATTTTTTCAACAAATTAACCAAAAGGTTCACAGTTCAATTAACTGGAGGGTGGTAGATGATATTAACCAAAAATAAAATTACTATCAATTATAATAAATTCATATGAAAAAAAATATACACAAGGGGTAAATTGAATTAATAAACAAACTAAAATATAAAAAATTATTAACAACGGGTTGCTTAAGGGTAATGTAAATGGGACATTTTGTATAAGCTATAGCACTACCAATTCATAGGAAATGGGAATGACCAAAACAAAAAAAAAACCTTTTTAAATTTTGTTTATTACAATATTTATGTATTCTTTATTCTAACCTGCACGTTTAGTCGATTTGGCCAGGGGAAGTGAGGTAGAAAGATAAATTTTAAGTGACTCGACAAATTGTATCTAGAGTTTGGCGTGAGTTTACACCCTACAGCTCACTTTACTTCCTGACTTATCTTATCTGACGTGTATGTTGTGAGGCGGTGCACGTATCCAGAATTTGTCCCTTTGTTCGACTCCAATAAAAATTGGTGTCGATAACTCGTTATGAAAAATGCTACTAAATTCAGGACCGCGGAGGACAGGTAAAGTGATTTATCCTCGTCTCTCAAATTTGATCCTTTTTTTAATATTTTATTTTCTATATAATTTTTATAAAAAAATAATTTTATGATTATCTAACAAAGGACTTATTAAAAAATAGTTTTAGATCAGGTTTGCGTTCAATAAGTCATTTCTTAGATAATCATAAAATTTCATAAAAAAATAATCATTTTTTCGTGTTGTCGAGTTACTGATTTTTTGAAAAAATGATATACACAAGGGTAAATGTAACAAATAATCATTTTTTCAACCAATTAGCCCATCTACTAGGTATTTTCTAATTTTATAATTCTTTTAAATTTTATGAAATTTTCAAGATTTTTCAGTATTGTGAAATCTATTTTCAGCATTTTGACAAATCCTTTGAAACACATCAACATTTCATTCCAAAATCATGATTTTTTTTTCTCCTCAAGCTAGTCTTCGAAGAGGAAGAAGAGACCGATCTATATGCTAACAACCCCAAGGTATTTGATCTTTTAAAAATTATAAATTTGGTACAAAAGTCCCTCGTTTTGGACTAATTAAGTTTAAAGGACAATTCGTTTCTTTTTTTTTTTTTGGGTCTATGTTTGAATTTTTCATACTTTTTTGTGTGCCACTTACACAGCACAGAGTACATACATTTAAAGATAGATGTCAAATTTAGTGTGAATTTCAAAGTGTGCCTAACATTACTCCATCAAAAAATGGGTACATGATATTAATAAACCAAACAGAGTTCAATTAACTAAAGGGTGGTGGCGGATGATATTAACCCAAACAAAATAACAACCAATCCTAATAAATTCATATAAAAAAAATATATACAAGGGGTAAATTGAATCAATTAACAAACTAAAAAATAAAAAATTATTAACAACGAGTTGCATAAAAGGGTAATGTAAATGTAATTAATTAATAAATATACTTATACATCTACATATACATACATATCAAAATATACATATATATATATATACCTCATCGGAAAGAGAGAGAACGTTGGTGGTGTCGTCGTCGGATGGAAGTGAGAGAGAGAGAGATATCGCCGGAGAGAGAGAGAGAGAGAGAGAGAGAGAGAGAGAGAGAATCACCAGAGAGAGAGAGAGAATCGCCAGAGAAGAGAGATAGAAAATGAGAGAGTGAACAAGAAAACGAGAATGGAAGGAAATGAACCGACTTAAAAGTCGTCATTAGTAAACACGACTTTATCGAAAGTCGTTTTTGGTACAACCGACTTTAGTTAAAGGCGTGATTGTTAAAAACGACTTTACCTAATATCGTGATTACTAAAAACGGCTTTTAAAATCATCTTTGGTAATACCGACTTATTCTGCGTCACTGGTCAAAAATGTCCAATCACTTACAGAGACGACTAAAGTCGTTTTTTGTATAACCGGCTTTATTCAAAGTCATTTGTGGTAATAACGACTCTATATAGTCGTGTATACTAAAACAGACTTTTCTTTTTTTCCAAAAAAATACTATTTTCGTAGAAAATAAAAAATAAATAAAAATAAATTTGCTTAACTCGGTGTTACTAAAACTGATTTTAAATAAAAAGTCGTTTTTTACTAAAAACGACTCTATAGAGTCGTTAGTAAGAACGATTTACGCTGTTTCTCTCTTTAAATTTCAAAACACCCTGGTTTAATAATTAAGTTTTAATTATGCTATTTTTGTGGAAACAACTTTTTGCTACTTTCCCAAAGGGCCTCTTCACAAAATAAGTGCAGGTCAGCTGGACATATACATAGGAAAATATAGAGTGGCCACTAAAGAGATTCTCACAATCATATGGTTGTTTAGAAGTGCAGATGGTCTGCAAATTGGGCCTACGGACTGATATTCATCCATATACTTTGGAGGTCTGAATCAAACAATAAACCAATTATACCATGAGAACAAATTGAGACTCCCTATAATTATGGGAATATCCTAAATTTACATATTAAAAAACACTTTGAACAAAACAGGAAGCCTACACCCTACATAGGCCCACACATCAATCACAGCGTATGGTGTGTAAAGATATGGTATATTATATATGTATGTGTGTGTCATATAGTTTGTGTGGTAGGTGATAAAGCACCTTACAGAGCATCAAATGGGGAACTTTGGATGGAATTCAATAATACAAATACTAATCAAAGTAGAGAATCTTTCCATGTCCTGGTTGAACAAATCTGAGAAAGTTATCTTTACAGCAAAAGGGTTAGAACTACATTGGGCAATGAATATCTGGTTGCTACACTTAAAACAATCATCACAAAACAGAATGTAAGCTGTTCAATTTATACCCCTGTTAAAACCATATGGGAAATTGCAATACATCAAGCTATGCTGCCAAATGTTTATTCTGTCTCCACACCAAAAGATACATGCATATACACAGCTAAGTGACAACAAAAAGACTGTCGATAAAGTTTTTCAAGAATATTTTGTATTGTTCTGATTGGTCCAAGTGAGTTTCACATAGTCAACAGTGCACATGTGGACAAATTACAGAGCAGAACAAGACGAAATATTACCTAAAGAAACTTTATTGAAGTAGTGTCCACAACCGAAAAGGAGAATAAACTAAGAAATGCAAGAAAAATGGAAATAGATTAGAGCTTAGAGGTGATTCAGTTGGAAATTTTGAGATTAGAAAATGATATACATATTTGTCCCTTTCCAAGACAGTCAAAATTCAAGGGAGAGATGCCACACAAAGGTAGAATAACTAACACAAGACACAAACACAAAGCTCCAAACATTGTAAAGAAAACACACTTCCCTCCACTCCAAAGCCACTCAAACTGAAATGGGCTTCTCTTTAAAAACCCATTCACCTCATGACATACTCCATGATAAAATGAAGAAGAAAAAAAAAAAGAAGTTAGATAATCACACTTACCTACACAGGGACCCCTCTAGACATTAACCTCTGTTATTGAAACCTCAACTTCTTGTGGCCTTTCCATAGCAGCTTCTATTGCCGGAATTTCGGTCGCTAGTCGTTCTAACCGTGTATAATGAAACTCAATTTGTAATCTTTGGTGAAGCGGTGTCAAAGACATTAAACCTTTCTTAATATCAACTTGCAATTCCCTAATCGGGATTGCAGCCAAAAAGCTCTTAATATACTCCTTGCAAGACTCCTTGCCTTGGCACACAATTTCCTCGTTCTCTGTGCTCTTCATTGATCCCTCGGATTTGGTTTCCACAGATTCTTCGTTCGGGTTAGTGGGTCCCACTGCCGCAGCAACTATCTGCTGATCACTGGTGGGTTTCTCCTCCAATGACTGAGTACCACTTGGCAGTTTGTATATTGTTGTATTTCTATCGAATTTCAGGATATAAGCCTGGTCGCACCCCTCGTAAAGCCTCTCTCCTAGAGTATCGATGATGTAATAGGCCTCTGGTTCAACCTTGAGGACGAAAAAATGGTCATTCCAACTTATTATATAAACTTGGGGTTCACCATTAGTGGGACCCTCTGAAGCAGAATGGCTAATCTCGTCCCAGATATTGTCAAACGACATCGCACCATGCAAAAATTCAAATCTGCCCTCCTCCATCCCATCTGGATGAAAAAACCCGATGAAGGACTTTCCAGGAATTACCGAAAGCGGGCGTACTTTGGCTTGGAGGACCGTTTCAAGATCAAAGTGCTTGTCGGGAAACCGTTCCCGATAGGTCTCGTTCTCACATAGGTTCCTCCAATCCAACGAGCCTTCTCTGATAAGACTGTCGAATTGGGACTTAACGGGCATTAAATCACGGTTGTTTTGAAACCAATCAGCAATTACGGTAACAAGGGCTGTGCACGCACTCTCACCCGCTGCCCGTTCACTCCGCTGATCAATTGAAGCAAAGAAGACCTGAGTTTGAAGCTTCATGTGTCCATCGCGGCTAGTTACTTCTTTCTGTTCCCAGATGCCAATGGCAAAATTGTCATCTCCAAACTCTGATACTGAAGTTCGATTTGCACTTAATTCTTCATCATTCTTATGCCACTGCCATAACAACAGATGTTATCAGCATAGAAATATTTACATCTTTCTTGAGCAAAAATACTCTAGCATAAATAGTAATAAATGTGTAAATAACATCAACCCCAAATTCAATATGGTGTCAACATTTACGATTTTAGGAGATAAGGAGACTAATTATGTCATGGTTCACCTGAGTCATGTGACTAATTATTTGCAAGGGAGAGATTTATAAACACTAATCCCATGTTGGTAGGAGGGATGGAAAAGTGGAAGGAAGGGAATGGAGGAGGGAAGGAAGAGGTATTCCCAATCAAAAGGAAGGGAGTTGTCTCTCCTTTGTTTGGTTAAATAAGAAGGAAGATAGGAAGGAAAGAACAGAATCTTGTATGCTTCATTAAGCCCTTACATGGCAAAAGTATGGTTTTGTTTCAAGGGCAAAAAAGTCAAAAGACTAGGGAATCTTTTTCTCTGTCCAATCCATCCACTTTTGGACGGTTTGGAATTTATGGGTTCAGAGGGAAGAGTCATCCCCTTCCCTCTTCATCTCCCTCCCCTGTTCCCTCGTACCAAACAAATGATTCTAACATCTTCCCTCCTCTCATACCATTCTTTAATGCTCTCCACATTAGAAATCCCCAGAAGTTCAGTGAACTTGCAAAGAACCAGGAACACGTATCATATGTGATGGCCCAAGACAATCAATAACATGGACTAGGTTTGTCACCAATGACGCAACTATGATTCATAACTCCATTTTAGAGAAACATTAATCAAGATGAGCATTCGAGAGTTAAAACCAAAAGATAAAAGAGCAATAAACGGTTCTTACCCCAAGAGATTCATCAGAGCTCAGCTGGCGTCGATCGAAGTCAATGTCATCCCCACCTTCTTCCCCATAAGCCTTCTTCAAAAGTGGCTCCCCTTTGGGTTTGGGAGACCTGAAGCTAAGCTTCCTTTTCCTCCATGGTAGGATACTCCGTTTCGAACTCTGCAACAAAGTTGACTCAGAAATTGAGGCAGTCGAATCCTCCACGTGTGAACAACCCACATCTGATTTCCGGTTACTATAGTAAACCCAATCTTCATCCTCACCGTTGAACCTCGTAATAGAGTAAAATGATCCCCCGGCACAATTTGCATAAGCCAATGTGCCATAGCTAAATGACTTTCTTACACTAGAATCCTCCTTGCTCTCCTCTGATTCTCCTTCCTCAAATTCTTCGAGTGACTCCGAGTCAAACGGGTAGGTGTATTCGCCTTCCTCACTCCTTGTGGAGGACCTGCCCTCGCTGCCCTCTTCCTCACGGCAGGCCTTTTTTGCTCTTCTCGTTGAGACATACTCTGTAAAAATTTTAACCTTTCTCAGACCAGCCTTGAGTGCAGAAAGCTCGTCTTTCTCTGCCGGAAGTGTGTCTCCGGACCGCGGTGGAGATGGGCTGGGCACTATAGACCTCTGTACAGACTCTGAAGGTTCTTGAGTAGTTCTCAATTCCAATAAACCGAGTGATATCTGAAAAATAATAGGCTCAAGATTGGAAGAACCAAGATGACAAGAAAACATATTAAATCTCTATTTGTTTTGCGGATTAGAGAAGGAAAACACAAAAGAAAAACATGTTCATTTTTTTTTCCCTTGTGTTTCTTCCATGTTCAAATAACATTAGAAAATAAAGTTTTCAAAATAAAATGTAACTCAAGAAAAAAAGGGAGGGAAAGGACTCACAAAATTCAAAATTTTTTATTTGTTTCTCACTATATTTTATTTTCCTTACTATATTCCTTGATAACCAAATACAGAAAAGTGTTGTCCTTCATGTTTCCTTTCCTTTCGCTCACTAAACCCACGAACCAAATAGAGCTTAAGGGAACATAATTGCCAATTAAAGTCACATTAACCGCAAATGGTACATACACAAAGTGAGGGTTGAGGCTCAGCTGCACCGCCGGAGACAAGTGGGATAGTAAGATCAAACTCCTTTTCTTCTGATTTTGAAGCATATTCAGCAAGGTTCAATGACGCTATTCCAACAACCGGAACCTTGTTCTTTGGCCCTTGGTTCAAACCCTGAAGTCAAACAAGAGGAAGTATGGTTTTGTAAAAAGTTTAATCGACAAATTCTAATCATCAAAATATTGGAATGTATATATATATATACATAATCCATCGTAGTCGCAAAAATCTCAAATTACGCACGATAAAAACACGTTCTAGTTACTTCCCAAAAAAAAAAAAAAAACACATTCTAAAGCAAATAAATACCCTTCCCTTTTTCAAAAGGAAGAATTGGAATGTAATGATGATATCACACATAAATTGTGTGTATCTGTATCCGCAAAGGAAAGCGACAAACGTTAAGGTAACGACAAACCGTGGTACTAATTAGTCCAAATCACCAAGAATCTGATAATAAAAAAAAAAAACTCCATTGTAATTGGAAAATCTCAACATTATGCATAATAAAAATGCATTCCTAACTTGCCAAGAAAAAAAAAGGACACGTTCTAACGCAAACGTCTTCCATTTTTCAAAGGGAAGAAATGGAACGTAATGATGACATCGCACATAAACATGTGTGTATCGGCAAAGAAAGCGAAAAAAATTTAAAAAAAAAAACGACAAACGGTGGTATGAAGCCTCTCAAATTCAGGGCTGAAATGCTTTAAATTTGTATAAAGAGTTGCGAAATACGGATCATTTAACAAAAAATTTCAACAAAATGCAATCCCCAAAGTGAAACGCCCTAAATAGCTCAATCAAAAGAAACAAGAAAATCACAAAGAATCTATCCTCAACCACTCAAAAAATCCCCAAAATTAGTCAAACAATTTCCTAGTTTGTAAGTTTATCAAGTATACCTACATATACAATTTAAGTCCAATGCATACGACAAATGACACAAAATCTAGAGAAAAAAAAGAAACAAATTACAAAAAAAATATCGCGCAATGTAAGAAGTACATAATAAAGCTGAATATGCTTTATCTTCATTCTTTACTTCCTTCTTGACATAAAGGACACATGTATTGCAGAAAAACAAAAGGTTCATGAAAATCTGTAAACAGCTTTGAGCCATCTCAGATAATACCCTTTTTTTTAAATAAAAAATAAAAATAATAATAATAAATAATAAAATTAAAATTTAACCAAAAAAAAAAACCCTCTCTTTCTATATTAGTATAGATAGGGGAAACACACAAGCAAATTCAATCACAAAATACACCAACAAACCATCAATTCCATGATATAATCAAGAATTTCAAGAAATGATCAGAGATATTCCACAACCCCAAAAAGAAACCCTCGCAACAAAGTACATATACAGATACAAAAATGAAAAATAAAAAAACACACACAAACACATACACATATACCTATACTGAAATTCCAAAACACCCACATTTCTCACATCAAACAATACCTAAATACACAAGATTTTTAATTAACATTAAAACCCAAAAGAAATCCACACCCAAAAAAAAAAAAAAATTAAATAACAAAAGACCCATTAAAGAAAAAGTCAAAGTCATAAGGACCAAGTACTCACATTCAACACTGAAAATGAGATCTCCCAGGGATGAAAAACATTGTCTCTGTACCCAGAAAGATTAACAACGGTCTGAAATTCCTCATCCCACTGAACGACGCCGTCTGGGCCCACACCCTCCTCTTTCGTGAAATTCCTCTTCACGGTCCGCCTGAACGAGCTAAGCGCTATCTTGGGCCCTTTCCACCTGATCTCCACCGCCAATCCCGCGACCCCATGGTCCTTCTCTGTGTCCGCATGCACCGTACTGTACCCCTCCAGCCCTTTTATCACCAGCCTCACCTCGAATTTCTTCGAGAGGAGAGGTGGCCATGGCCGCCATCTCATCATCTTCACCACCATTTTCTAGAGAGAGAGAGAGGGTTTTCTAGAGAGAGAAGATCCGCATAAATTACAGACTGGAGTAAAAAATATATATATAAATTTGAAATACTTGTAAAACTCTCTCTCTCTCAGAAAAGGGTATTCTTCGGATCTTCAAAAATCTTCAAAGATAAAACGGTTAGAGAGAGATTCAATGCGTTGTTAAGGTGGGGGAAAAAAATGGAGGATTTGTCTCCGCGTAATGCTCGAAATATTAGAGAGAGAGAGAGAGAGAGAGAGAGAGAGAGAGAAGGAGAGGCGAATATGCCGTTATTTTCTGCTTGGATAGTAAAATTTAGAGAGGGAGAGAAAGTGGAGAGAGAAGAAGAGGGGCCGGGCAATGGAATGCTAAATTGAAATGTTTGGTAAAGTGGAACCACAGGGTTGGGTTAAGAAAACTCAAGGCGTGTTTGGTAAATCAATTTTTGTGTGTTTGATAATATATATTATTTAATTAAAAAAATAGTTAAAGATCTACTAAAAATATTAAGTGAAATTTTGCTTTTGAAAATAATCAGTGAATATAGTCTAGTTTAGTTATTAAAATATTGTTTTCAGTATTGTAAATACAAATCGAATAATGTTAGGCATACAACACAAATCACAACACAAACCACAACCATACTTTAAATGCATGTACTTTGTGCTTTCCAAAAAAATGTGGGTCATATGTGAAAAATTCACACAGCACAAGGTACATGTATTTAAAGCATGTGTTGTGATTTGTGTTGTGGTTAGTATTGTGTGCCTAGCATTATTTATACAAATCACTTAAACTTTTCAATACTAAAATTTAGCACTTAATTTTCAGTACTTAATTTTCATTTTCAGTTTTATCAAACACACTCTCACTATATGTGTTTTATATATGTGTGTGTGTATCTTGTGTATGTATGCATATAACCACATTCCTTTTGGTTGAGTGGTAAGATTCTTGGGTGTACTATCCAAGAGGTTTAGTGTTCGACTCATGGGGAGCATTGCCACTGGAGAATTCATTTGGCGGCTTGTTTACACCCTAATTTGGGATTTTTCAAAGCACATGACAATCACGTGGCCTAATGACGTCATCACACGAGCAGGTAGGCAAATGAACAGGGATTGAGGACGATCACGGGGAAAAGACCGATATCAGAGCTACCTACTTGTAGCGGTGATACATACAATAAGTGAATATCGGTGTTAAGACCGAGGACAGGATGATACTGGTTACTCAAAGAAAGACCTCGATCTAAACACGCAAGGCCAAGGTTGCAAAGTAGTACCATAGTCGTAACTCCTCAATTAAAGGGATGTGCAGAACCGAAAGTAACAATAATATCCTAGTTATATTACCATAAATAACAGAATGTATGGATATATCTGTATAATATTCTGTATACAATACTTGTGGGTAAAAAGGTAAAATTATTTACCTTAATTTGGAGATTTTGTTATTTTTTGACCTATTGCCAATATCTTTTTTAAGTTGGGCCTAATTCAAAAATCTTTGGTAGAAATGGATTATGGCTAATTTCCTAATAAAAATATGTATGCATATCTATATATAATATATAGTAATGTAGGTGTCATGTGGCACCCCTACGTAATTGGGATGCCACATAGCATCCATACACCATGTCTATATAGATATATAAGACTGTATATATATATATTTAAAATATAATATTATTCAAAAAGTTAAAAAATTTAAATAAATAAATAAAACCTCACTTACTGTATTTGCCTCTCTTCCACCATATATATTTTTTTCATTTTTTTTTTTTACTTTTTTTATTTTTGGTTTTTTTTTTTAACAAACTTTGTGGGTAATATATATAGATTTAAAAAAAATTTGAATGATACCCGTGCATAGCACAGGAAAATGCTAGTATATATATATATACAAAGATTCTCTACAGATGACTACCTCTCTTTATTAAAGAGAGGACCTCTGTTTTGGCCGTTGGATTGTGTTTAAAAACTGTGAAATGACAAAACTGCCATTAATGAAAACACGATCCGACGGCCAAAACAGATGTCTTCTCTTTAATAAAGAAAGGGCGCCCTCTTTATAGCCTAATTGTATATATATATATATATATATCTGATGGGAGTATATTTATATTCCGAGTGTAACGCCGTATGAACGAGGCAGTTGACTTTCGTTTTGGTTGTGACTATTAAGTCAACAACTATTTTTAGGTGGGTTGGAAAACTTTGGGAGATTTTTTTAATTTATTTACTTATTAGAAAAACTTTGGATAATCTTATTTCCTTTACTTTTCATCTTTATATCTACATCTACACTATATTATAAAAGAGTCTAACAATGATTTCAATTTTAATTTTGTCCTAATTTGAAATTCTTTAAATTGTTTGCTCCTTATATGTAATTTTGCCTTTACTCATACATTGAGATGCTATGCCTTGTTTGGAAAACCAAATTTTGCCTTTATTTGTGTTTGTGTTTTTTTTTAAACCCAATCAAGGCACTCAAAAACTAATAGGGTTTGTTTGGCAAATCAGTTGTGGCTTTGTTTGTCTTGTTTGTTTCCACTTTTTCCCAAACAAGGCACTAAACCCATGGATCAAAAGTCAACAATTTCGGCTACCTTGTTTGGCAAACCGATTTTGTGCTTTATTTTTGTTTTTTGTTTTCGTTTTTCCCAAACAGTGCTTTACACACATATATTGGGATCAAAAGTCAACAATTTTGGTGCCTTGTTTGGCAAATCGATTTTGTGCTTTGGTTTTTGTTTTTTTGTTTTGGTTATTCCCAAATAAGACTTTACACATATATAATTTATGCTTAATAAATTTAATTCATTTGTTTTATAAATTTATTATTTCATACAATTTCATATCTTTTCATACTAAAAAATGATAGGGATACACACTAAATGACACACTAAACGACACACCAACTTTAAATGCATATACCATGTGTTGTGTAAGTGATGCACAGAAAAGTGTGAAAAATTCAAACAGTACATGGTACATGCATTTAAAGCGCAGTGTGTCGTTTGCTGTGTATCCCTATCATTGTTGTTTTATACGCATAATAAATATATAATAATAATCATAATACATATATAAGAAATACTTGGCAAAGTTAAAAGACAAATTGTAATTTACAATTACTAATACATTTAAAATCATATTTTATTACACACACATACATATAAATTATGTGTGTGTGTGTGTGTGTGTGGGGGGGGGGGGGGGGGGGGGGGAGGGGGTGGAGAGAGAGAGAGAGAACAAATATGATTAGATTTTTCAAAATATCATGTGGTATAATGTTAAAACTAAGTTATTACTTTTAAATAACACTTTCAATTTTATTGTATGAAGTTTGTATGTAATTAAACAAAAAGAACAAAAGACAAAAGACAAAAAAATGATAAGATTTTTCAAAATATCACGTGTTATGATATTAAAAATAAGTTATTACTTTTAAACAACATTACTCTCAACTTTATTGTATAAAGTTTATAAGTAGTTGTATTATTTTGTACATAGTTCATACAATAAATTGTGGTTAAAAAAATAAATTAATTAAAGGAGAGAAATGCTAAAACAAACAGAAGTGAAAACACTAAAGAAAGATTTGGAAACGAAAAAAAAAAATAAAGAAAAGAAAATATATTTGCATCCATCCAGGATTATTGAAGCTTTTACGTTTACATCTTTATTTTGTTAGTAGTACATATTTAATACATTTAGGATTTAATGTTATTTTATTTTATTTTTTTTAGGATTTAGTATTGTTTGATTTTATTTTTTTCAAGTGACAAAATTATAAATGTATCAACCATAAATACATCTAATTTATTTTTCAATTTTGACGGACCCGTGCATTGCACGGACCTCTATCCTAGTATACATAGAAATTTGGTAAAAATTCTGACGGATTATTTGAGTTTGAAGTATAATCTATATTTAATTTTCCTCAAAGTAAAACTTTTAATAAATCATCAAGTTGGCCCAGCCTATCTCTCTTTACCATTGGGAAGATTAAGGGTTCGAATCTCTTTAGAGGGATTTCTTTACTTGCCCTCTTGTTGTTCGTCAGTCGGAATGGGTGGCCTTTGTTGGACTATGTAGTAAGGCTTTGGGATGGGATTGGGATGGAATGTGGTGTGTGGTGTGTGTGTATGTATGTCTTGTCATAATCTAGGTAAGTATAAAAAAAAAATAATAATAAGAAAAAAAAAGACTTTCAATAAATCAGATCATAATTCTTATGTATAAAAATTCACATAATTTGTCATATGATATTTGACATGACTAATTAGTCACGACTAAAGTGAAATGTTACAAAATTTCACATAACTCAAGTGAAATTTTTGTTGATGTACTTTTTTGCTAAAATATATATATATATATATAAAAAAAAAAAAAAAAAAAGAACAGATTGGACCTAAAGTTAATTAAAAAAAAAATCTTTATACAACTTTTGGCTAATTCTTGATATAAAGATATTATCTTTTATCGGCTATGAAAAAAAAAAGATTATATTTTATCCTTTTTCAAACCCTAATGTGGGTAAGGTCTATATCTGCAAAAGGTTAAAGAAGAAAAACCTATAAGTATTTATAGTGGCGGGCTCAGAACTTTAACCCAGTGGGGGCAAAGGTTTTACAGAGGTTCGGGGACAGTACTCCTGGCCGATTTTATTTATTTACTTATTTTTAAAAATAGTATAATTTATGGGATTTTTTCATAAGCTTCGTGTATATATATGGGATTGGAAATTCTGTATTTTTTTTTTATCTATCTCACGGAAAATAGGAGGTTAATGGTGAATATGGGGTCTTTGAGTCTTTCGAGAGCTTCTGGAAAACTTCAAACTTCATTCGCGTGAGAACATTTTCTTATTTTTTATTTTTTTAAGAAAATGCCTTGTGTGACACTAGGGGACTCTAGGTGGTCTTTGTTTTGCTTTTTGGTCTTTTATTCTAACACATATACATATATACACACAATATATAATATTATAGAATTCAGAGGGGGAACAAGTTGTCAATTAAAATTTGTCGAAGTTCTTCAAAGTTCTATAATTTACAAAAGAGTAATGATATTACCAAATTTCTATTTCAAATGTGTTTCCCAAATGACCTAGTAGTGGGACGAGGAAAACAATTTCCAATCAAAAATCAACTGGCTCCACTGTATTTGACCTGACCCCACTGCCACATTATTTGGAAAGCACTTTTGGAATAGAAATTTGAGAAGTATATCATTACTCCTTACAAAAAGCCCCCGAATTAACAAAAAATATTAATAAAAATTCATATATTTTTTAAAATTATCATATGTAACCTATTTTTTCCCGGAAGCTCAGGGGCGACTGCATGCCCCGCTGGGAGTCCGGCCCTGACTGTATTTATAAAGATTATGAGCTGTCAATTACTTTAGATTTTATCTTCACCAAATTTAGAAAGTAGGAGTTGGAGAATCAAAATATCTTCCCATGCAAGAGTAAATTGCGTGTATCTAACCCTTTTCGTACAGAAAAATCTTGCAAACCTGAAAATTAAGCGATGTATAAATAGTCTAATAACAAGATCTGTGGTTTATAAGTGAACTTTGAGATAGAAACAGGAATGAGATTAAACATTTATCAGGTTCGATGCATTCTCAACAGACATGAAAAATAATAATAATAAAGCAGCATACATTGGATGATTTGCACGATGTTGAAAGCTAGTGCTACTTAAATTGTAAGTCTTAATTAATATCTTTTCTTTTTTCTTTTTTGCTGGTGATGAGATTTTAGCAATATTTGGTATGATGTAATCAAATTTTTTTTTTTTTTTTGATACTTGATGTAATCAATTCTAAATATTCAAAATCACCTCAATTTCATTGTAATGAGTGCCTCAAATTTCGTAAATTATTTTACTTACCCTAAAAAAAATAAATATAAACTACACTCAAGCCGCCGCTAAAATTTCATAAATAAAAGCCCTCTATTTTATGAATATTTGAGTTTTTGGTTTAATTTTAACAGAGTTTGTAATTCCAACTCACTTCGAAAATATATATCTTAGAATAGATTACAATATATACAATATATAAAATATATATCTTAGAATAGATTACAATATATACATTGCAACACTAATTGTAATTCATCACATCCATTACCATGAGTTATGTCACAAATTCCAAATAGTAACCAAACTAACATTAAAGAGATTATAATCCAAAATCATCCTAATATTTAGTCGTCGAATACATCGTTTTTTCACTTCTTAACTTAACCGAGCCCAAATTGATTTAATATCATTTCAAATTTTATAAAATATTCTACACGAAAAGTGTATATAAATATAACAAAAAAAGTAGCCTCAAGAGCACTGCCCCCAAACCCCGAAAAAAATTTCCCTCCAAGCCCATCTTCCAAATTTTGCCCCTTCCAAATTTTGCCCCTAACATCAAATTCCTGCATCCGCCCCTGCTTTTACATATGAATAGGAGGATGAAATGCTAAAATCTGATTGTGTAACACCGGCCTTTTATCTGTATTTACCTATTTACTAATGTATTTCTGTCATCTGTACTTGTATATGTGAGTTTACGATCGTATGTATTAAACTCTGGTTATAACCCATATGAATATTGTTTATATTACTTGAACTTTTTAACCGTGAATTAGGAGCCCCGAGCGCTTGAGTCCTTCCGAGTGGTCGAGCCCTGAGCGCTCAAGCATCCCGAGCGCTCGAGCTATTATTTGATGCGAATGACTATTCTGCCCCTATACTCTCAAACTCTATAAATAGGACCTCTCTCTCCCTCATTTCGTCTCTGCTGTTATATTCTGTAGAGAGAGAGCTATCTAGAGAGTGACATAAAGCGAGAACCAAGAGAAAGATCATCTCTCTCTTCTTGCATCCACCCTTTCATGTGAATTTGATTCACACACACACATACATTGCTGTATATCTGCACATCTACCATCTCTGGATGTTGTCACAAGAAGATCAAGAAGAAGAAATAAGATCAAGAAGGAGAAGAAAGAACAAGACCACCATTGGATCTTGCATGGGAGTTTATTGAAGATCAACACCCACACACATTTTATTTTCATCATTTATCATCATCTAACTCAAGATGAGTGTTTTTACTCACTGTACAGCATAAGGAAATATGTTTTTGGAAGTAAAAAACAACATGCATGAAGCTCAATTCGAAATCCAAACTGTTTTATATACGAAACTGTCAAACTGTTGCTAAATCAATTCTTCCGAGTGCTCAAGTCAGTGCGAGCGCTCGAGTATGGAGCGCTCAGCCTAGCGCAAGCGCTCGGACTCACTGTGTTTCCATAGTTTTGGTATTTTACATGTAATATGTGGTACCATGTGCTTTGATGATTGTACATATGGCTAAAATAGTTGTATACGTGTTGTATAGTATGCATAAGCTTTTGCATGTGTACTTGAAAAGCATTGATAGTTGTAAATTTCCATGTATATTGATGTTTTTAAAGCAAGAGTAGTAAATTTTTTAAGGTGGAGAGCTCGATACAACTCGAGCGGTCAAGCAGGGGAGCGCTTGAGCTTGATAGACTGTGAAGGATTGTAGATTTGCTTTGCATTTACTAAGTTGGACTAGTCTACGCTTATGGGATTATATAACTAAGATATTGAAATGATATTGGATCATGATTAGGTGTTGTACCCCAGTAATTATATGCATTACCGAGTTATACCCTGAGCTTTTGAGATGATCAGTAAAAGAAAGGATTGTAGTATGTTTATATAGCCGAAAAGATAGTAGCAATTAGTTCGATTACACGTCTGAATTAGAACAGTCAGTCTCGGATGTGGCGTGAGTTCGCAGTTAGATGTCTTGGATGTCAATGAGACCATTAGGGTGATGATGGCGAGTGAAGTACCTTGTCAGTACTGTTGTTGTAAGTGGTTGTCATGTAGATGTTTAACCGGCCATGGGGGCGACGATGTCAAGCTTCGGCCATTAGGGCGACGATGACAAATAACTAATGTTGTATCGTGGTCAGTTGTGTTGATGGTTAATCGGCCATGGGGGTGACGATGTCAAGCTTCGGCCATTGGGGCGACAATGACAAATTAACCAAGGCTGATATAAATAAGAAGGGGTTACGAGGCCATTGGGGCAACGATGACAAAAGTTAACCTATCGGCCGGAGGGTGACGATATTCAAAGCCAACGGTGTGCACACCGGATAAAGTTCAAAAGTGTTAGAGTTGAAAGATTGGACCAAAAGTCCAAAGTGAAGTCAAGTTCAAGTATGTTGGATCAAGTCTAGGGATGTTTAAGTGAATAGATTGGGACGAAGGTTCAAAGTAAAGTTGAATATAGTTAAGCGGAAATCAATTATGCATATGTAGAGAATTGGGGGAAGAATCCCCGTGTTAATAGGACCTTGAGACGTTAAGCGTTGTCATTCATATTATAATCATGAATAATGAGAATGAGAAGAAATGATGTTTTCAACCCTGCTAACGGTTTTACTTGAGACTGTGTGAGTGTGTAGAGGCATTCACTCGGCTTGTATTCAGACGGTATTTTATGCCTGGACAATCAAACGTCTAGATTTTACAAAAGTAGAATTTGCAGGCAAGGAGGTGCACAAGGATGAAGGCTATGGCTTCGCAAGCTGAGGAGAGTGAAGTAAAGAAGAAGGCCTAGTCTTTCAATTATTAATTCTTTGATCTCTTGTATTTTGGGACACGTGAAGTCCAATATCATTTTGTAAGGCAATGTTGCTTATGGCTATTTCTATTTCTAAATTCTGATGATGTTTGTTAAGACGAGGATGACTATTTTTAATAATTCAAGCGTATGACCATGAATGTTTTAATTTTATGCTTAGACCCACTATGGATATTGCTTATTATATTACTGTTACTATATATTGTTGGACAATTAGGTGATCTCAATCAGTCACGTATCTATGGGTCAAAATTGAATTTTTTTTTT
The DNA here is from genome assembly GCA_033977485.1 of Hydrangea macrophylla. Taxonomy (NCBI): domain Eukaryota; kingdom Viridiplantae; phylum Streptophyta; class Magnoliopsida; order Cornales; family Hydrangeaceae; genus Hydrangea; species Hydrangea macrophylla. The sequence goes on along the minus strand of CM066991.1, from coordinate 82,120,625 downwards.
CTTTTTATTTTGCTACTCCGGGACGTGACAAATTGACGAAATATGGAGATGTAACCAAGCAAAAATATCAAAAATAATAATAATAATAATAATAATACATGTAAAATGGTACAATCCACTAAGATCCCATTTGATAAAACTGGAAGGTAAGTACTAAAATTAAATGCAAAATTTTTTGTGCTGAAAGTTTTTAACCTATTAAATTTATAGTACTGAAAATAATGTTTTACTTAAAGTTTTAGTGAAAGTTTTTTACCTGAAAAATTTTCAGTAGATTTTTTATTATTACTTTATAATTTAAGTTGTGAGCCCCTTGTATAGTGTACACTATCAAATACAAGGGGAAAAAATAACAGTAAGTGTTGAACTTAATTAGGTTGTTAAATAAGTACTAAATCAATTTCATAGATAAAGAACAAGAATAATACAGTATTTATTTGGGTTTTATTAATATGTGCTCTTAGGGCATATGTTAAGCTTCCAAAAGTGGAAATAAACAAAGGAGTCAAATATTGAATCCCACACCAAACACTGAAACTCACACTGCACCCCTTGTTTATTTCTACTTTTAGAATTTTAATATCTGTCCTAAGGGCACATGTTAACAAAATTCTATTTAAAAATTTGGGAAGCATATGATATCTTAGGTTTTGTACTAATGTTTGCAAACAAATCAAACATTTTGTTTCACCATCATCCAAACCAATGATTATAGATCTTAAAAGATCTGCGGTTGTATTGTGCCTTGAGATGGACAAAATAGTAGTGCACTGCAGGCGTTGTTTTTCATGCCCAACATTGTTTATAAAGAGACAATAATGAGGTCCTTACTTCAGTTACTTTGTTTCCCCAACCAAACATGGACATTGTTATTTTCAACCACATTTGTTTGGTTGTCACTTGGTCACTGTAACCACATAAAATAAATTCTTCCTTGAAATGTTTTTGACAAAAAGCTAATTATTTTGTCTTCATATGATTGGTTTAATAGTGCTTCCATATAATGAAGATTATAGATGTAGCAAACCTACACCTAATGAATTTTATTATTATTTTTTTTTGGATAGGGGGAAAATATTAGGGATTTATTTGAGAAAGTTTATAATAGGATCGGTTTCAGACCCTTTTTAATTACTTTCATCTTGTTTCCAACTAGTATTGCTATCGAATTGTTTTGATATATAACAAGTTATTTTGGGATATTTTTAAGTTTGACATGAATTTTTATCTAACGAAAAAGTAGCTATATAATCACTTAATTATTTAAAATTGATTCTTTTTTTCTTTTTTAAGAAAAGAATCGATACCCATATTACCCAAATAACCTCTCGGTCTTACATGAAACTTTTAAGCTTATTCGGTGCATGTGTTTGAAGTATGTGCATCTGCATGGGAAAATTAAGCTCACCTAAAGTAATGAATCTCTTGTCATGAACAACAAAGGGAAAAGAAAAAAAAAAAAAAAATAGATATATGGTATCATGTTTTTGCTTTCATTTTTTTGAAAACAAAAACCGAAAATGTGTTTGATAATTGGCAAATTGTTGTCGTTTTTCTTTTTTCTTATTTTAAAAACGACAATGAAATTGGGCCCAAAAACATAAATAAATAAATAGTGATTTTGCAGTTTTCAATTTGATGAAAACAAAATTAGTTTTTATTTCAAGAATTTAGAAAACTGAAAATCGAAAACAAAAACGAGACCAAATCGAGCCTAATTTTAATACATTATTTTATCGTGGTATATCTTGCTCAACATAGTACCTAAGTATTTGTAGGGGTGAGTAAAAAACACTTTCTTAAAATTACTCACAACTGAATTGACCGTAAATCGACCAAAAATCGATAAACCCAACCGAACTGATCACTTCAATCGATTTTCAAAACATGAAAAAATCGGGGAAAAAAAAACCGACCAACCAAACATCCCTAAGTATTTGATTCTCATAAAGGCATAGGCCACATGGAGCAAATAGTGTCTCTCATTAGAGCTACTTAGTGGTATGATTGTGTAGGGTAACTCAGCTTAGTTACCCTACGGGTGTCCCACAGTAGTGTTGTTAAATGACAACCTAGCATAGCGTAAAGTAAGCGAACCTAAGTTTGCCATTTCACTAATTTCGCTTATTTACAGTCAAACGATAAAACCATTGCCGTTTCCGACTCAACATGCAAAAGCCATTGCCATTTGCTTTTTTTTTTTAAATACAAAAATGATCCAAACGACGAGCTCAATGCCGGCCGGCAAAGACTTTGTCGTTTGGGTTTTTCTTGTTTTCTTTTTTTTTTTTTTTACTAAGAGTGAAGAATTGATTAAAAAAAATAATTAAATGACAAAACAATAGTTACTCTGCCGATCCTCCCTCTGTCGGCTCACTTCAAACATCACTGTGAGACTTTCAATTTATATATATATATATAAAAACTTAGCCTAAATCCACCTTACAATTATCACACCAATGCAGATGCTCTTATTCCAAGAAATTTCTCATATGATTCATCATTCATTAAACGCCATGAAATTGATAATAGAGTCAGACCACACACGTGCACGTGATTTACTTGTCTGTATAGTGATAGTTTGTGGAATTTGAATTCTGGCGTCCTCTGGTAAAGAAACAATTAAATGTCTGTATTAATTGTACTTACATAAACATCTTTATTCCATGCAACTTTTCTTATAGATGCATTATAATATTATTTTATTTTATTTTTTATTTTTGTTGAAAAAAAATATACCTTGTCTTTTAATCGTATTAATCCCCACAAGGGCATGAGTTTGTGGTCAACAAAACTCCACTTTTTTTTTTTACTTCTATAACAATTAATAACTCTCACTATATGCTATTTTAATTTCAATATCTCAATGTGAAATATATCAATATTGGCACATGTACTTTGAAAAAAAAATCTATATATTTCACTTTTATGCGGAATGGAGCATTACATTTCTCTCTCTCTCTCTCTCTCTCTCTCTCTCTCTCTCTATATATATATATATATATTTGCTGCTTTTAGTATTTGATACATAAAATGAGTTTCTTCAAGTATCTGTTTAATCACCAAGAAGAGATTGGTGTTGGTTGTCCGACAATCCTATTTTTGTCGCCTAGCAAAAAAGATCTTTCAATTTCTGTGAAATTCTCTAAAGATTTCAAACTAGAAGTAAATATATATATATATATATTTATATATATATATATATATCTTGAGTATGGTTTGAGAAATGATTGAAGTTTGCAATCTGTCATGAACTATTATTTCCCCATATAGAATTGATGAGGCATACAAGTTATGCCATTTTCCCTATATAGTTTGTTGAAGATTTAACTTTTAAGTTGTCTATTTACTCTTGTTTGGTGAATAAGCGTTAAATGATTTATGAGATAGGACATTCTAATTAAAGAAAAGTTGTGTGATTTAATTTGATCATGTACAGGTTTGGTGAACATCTTATTCTTGTTACTATGAAAATGAACTCTCACATAAGGCTTGCTTGGTCTAAAATTCTAAATGAAGTCAGGTTCTGATGATGAGTAATGTTGATGTTGGTTCATTTCCTTGTCAATATGTGTTAAATTGTTAATCTAGATGGTAACTAAAAACTTGATTCACTTAAAAAAAAAGTCTTTTTTCTCGAGTGTTTGAAAACATGTCAAACATATGTTCACACTTAATTAAAGAGCATAATAATACTCAATTGCTTTATAGCAGGTATTTATAGGATCTCTATGGGAATATGAGAAGTTTTGAAAAAAGGGAATATATATATATATATATATATATTTGGTAGTATTTTCTAGAAAAGTTTAGCGTTTGGTATTGCGGTTGAAATTAGAAATTTTCAACTTTTTCGAAAAAGATTTGTGACCATTATAATAATCTCTTTTTTCAGCTTTTCAAAAAGTCTGGTTTTTAATAGCAATAAAAAAATAAAATAAAAACCAACTTTGTACGTATTGTATTTTTAGTATTCAAAATTTTAAGGAGTTGAATTTGAATTCTGAAAATAGTGTTTCAAATACTGAAATAGAAGTGACTTTTTTTAGTAGAATTTCTACTTAAAATTTTTCAGTAGATTTTTTGCGGCTATTTCAGTTAAATGCTAATTATCAAATGCACTGGAAAAATAAATCAATGCTAAAACTTTATTTTTATTTTTAATACTTAATTAATTATCAAACACACCCTTAATATGATAATCCTTGTGAAATTTTTGAAGTTAAAATCATGACGTGATCCTCGATCAAATCTCCAATCTCAGCCAACCATATCATATCTAATCTAGCTCACATAGAATCAAGAGTGACCAAACCATATGTGCACAACCTAAAGCTTGAAATGCATGCATGTTTTGGTGAGTTCTTGCTTAAATTTACTTTTCAATCATCATTTTCGTAATAAAAAAAAAAGTCTTAATTATATGTAAAATGAAATTATCTCCTTGTTCTTCCTAACTTTTGCTGCATTATTTTTCAAATGGACCCATTAAGGTTGTTTATGTTCACAATCATTTAGTCAAGCGAACTCAATTATGGGATGCTTAAAGAGGTCTTGACATAGTTTTTTTTTTCCCTTTGAATGCTACATGCATTCAATGGCCACGTTTTCTTCATAGAACTAAGGGGAGGATACAAGAGGACTGGACTAATAGTCTATTTTAATTGAATAGTTCGGCGTTTGGCGTGACTATTCTGCTCGGGACTATCTGTCTATTTTAAAAGAATAGTTATACCATATGGGATGTGGTATTATTAGTCCCGGGTTATCCAATTAAAAAGGACTAATTGTCCAATTGCCCATATCTTCAATCTTGTTTCTTGTTTTGATATATGATAGTGTTCAAACCACCCAAAAAAAATGGTTAAATCAACTTAGCTATACTCCGAAATAAAACTAATGCACTCCATGGTACTATTGATACACCATGTAGTATCATGTAGTGAATGCATTACATGCACGGAGTATATTAGTTTATCCATGGATTGGGAATAGTAATTCCCTTAATAAATTAGGTTTATGTAATGAGGTTTTAATTGCAATAAATAGCACTGGTTAAATAATGGCCCTCCAAATTTAAGCAGATGATCACAACCATGATATCAAAGTGTGGATGTGATTTCTTACGAGTTGTAACCAACAACCATGTCAATTCCACAAGTTTTAAGGCTCTTAAACTTCAAATGCCAAGCTGTAAAGCCAAACTCATGTCCCACTAATAAAGGAAAGTCCTAACTTGTGTGTGTGTGTCTCCACATCACATGAAAACTTAATTCTCATTTCCATTCACCAAAAAGTGTTGCTAAAGAAACCCATATTGTGATCCCTACCCTCCCTTTTAAGCAAAATCATAATGGTACGTACAAGTGTACATGTGGTGCACATGTGCTCATTGGTCCATTAATCAAGCCACTTACCACACAAGAAATAAGATTCGTTTGATTATATCCTAGCTATTGATGATTACTTGCACCAAAAAAAAAAAGAAAATGAAAAGTTGACTTAGAAACTTTCAAACTTGATCATTCAATATTAATATTGCATTACAAGGAAGAACATGCAATGCATATATTTGATTTGAGAAAATTGTTTGAATACTTGTTCAATATATGTCGAGTGAAGTAGTTTTAAGTGTCATGACGAGATTTAATTAAGTCTACAAGACTTTGAAAGGGATGACAGAGTTTTAAAAGGGAAATTTTATAAATCGGCTCTCAGATTTAAGATGTGGAAGCACAAATCCAAAGCATCTATTATATATATTTAAAAGGCAAGGCCAAAAGCCTCCTCTTAGATATGCCAACTGGCACCTACGTGGCAGTCTCTACATTCAGTAATTTATCTATGTGGACAACTGAAGAAAACCCTCCTCTACCATATGCGCAGCGGCTACTCAGCTTCATCACCACCCACCGCCTCTTCCTCTCCCAGACCCATCGTCTTCGCGCCCCACCATAATTGCTAATCCATTTTAGGTAATTGCCTATCGATTGCAAAACCTTTTTTCCTGATCATCTTAACGTCTCACCGTCTTCTCTTCTTCCCTACCATTGAAACGGCAATAGGAACAACTCTCCCAGATCAGCAAAATTGCGGCACCACCCAGACCATCAAAAAATGGTTGGTGTCTTCTTGAAAGTTCACAATATATGTTTCCAAACTTTTTCTATTTTCATTGTTGTTTTTTGATGATCTTGCGAAATCGATACTGCCTTAATCCACTTCCCTAGAATTCAAATCAAAAAAGTTGTCATTGGAAATGTTTAGGTGGGTTGGATCTACAGAAATTGAATTTACCTCTTAATTCGTTAAACATGCAGAACTAGAAACTATTGGGTTCGATTTTTGTCTTTCTGGAATTTTGATATGTTGATAGTTTCTTTGTTTTGCCTTTTTGTTATTTGATCTTTTGTACGGGATGCATCTTACTCATTTGGTGTTGTTTTCTGACTTTTGTTTAGTCTTGCACTACAGGTGCTTGATGTTTAGTCGCTTAGACTTTTTAGTTTTAGAAGGGGTTTTTTTTTTTTTAGTTGCTTCGTTCAATCCTGTGATTTGGCTTGTATTGGGTTTGAGTAATGTTTTGAATCCCAAATTTTGAATCCCAAATGCTCTCTTAGTTTTACTACATGTGGTACCAACAATCACTATCACACCGGTTGGTACCAGTATTAAGCCATTGGAACCAATGTGGAATTCAAATTTAGGAACCATAGAATTATTCATGCACCGGATTATATAAAAAACTACTTTTTCACTTCACCGTTGTTATTTTATATTGTGAATGAGTATTAGTGTTGAGTCCATATCATGGAGATCACTTCACAGCAATGCAGAGAAGTTCGAGTTCCAGGCTAAGGTGTCTCGGCTTATGGACACCAATATCAATTCTCTTTACAACAACAAAGGTATTTTCTTGAGAGAGTTGATCTCCAATGCTTCTGATGTAAGTATATTTTGCTTAGGGGATTCCATTTGATGTAAATTTTCGTACGATATTTCTGGGTTCAGTTTAAATGTAATTGTTTCTTAATTCCGGGCATTAGACAAGATTAGGTTCCTCTCCCTTACAAATAAGGACGTATCGTGAAGGCGGCAATGCTAAGCTTGACATTCAGGTTAGTAATTGGCGGCTTTTGTTAGGTGCCTGTATCTCAAGTACTTAATTAAGTTGGTGCTTTCAATTTCAGCTCAAAATGGAAGCATAGCATTATTCATTTGGTTTCAAAAACTTGGAAGCATATCATTATTTATTGGATTTATCCCATATCTCATATTTGTTTATCAATAAACTATTGCTTGATTGACAGAAGGAAAGAAAAACTCGGTCTTTTACATCAGAGACAAAGAGAGAGAGAGTCAATTGGGTATTTTTTTTGCTATGTTTCTCAAATTTGATTTCCAAATATTTTGTAGTTGTATACCCGTCTAGCATGTGGTACAACTGTTAAGTCATTTGGACACCAAAGTTGGGATTAAATTTGGGAAGCATAGAATTATTCATGTCTTTTGATTTGGCCTTTAGATTGACCTTTTTACCGGATTTAAAAGCAATACATGTTAAAGTAAAAGAAAAGTAATTTAGTCTTAAAACAGTTTTGAGAAACCAATAAAAAGTTAAAACAGTTTGGTATTAAAAAAGAAAAAAATTAAATCGGTTTATTTGTGGTATAGGAAAAAATAACTGAGTGACAATGAATTGATTTGTTACATCTATTCAAATATGTAATTGTTATTTTCACTGTGCTCTAATTCCTTAAACGTACCACTTTATTGTCAATTTTCGAGATCTCAACTCTTGGTATGGGTTTATTTGAGATCTCAATGCTTGGCTTTCTTGGTATGTGTTTAACATGAGCAATCAAATTTCTGCATGTCACTGCGCTAACTATTAATTTCTGAACTTCTTTATGGTTTATTATCAATTTTGTGCCTTTTGTTTTCTGTCCTTTTTTTTTTTCCGTGTGTGTGTTTCAGGGCCAACTACATTGGACTTCCCTGAGTTTGCATCTATTACAGTTCCCCTCGAGGTAAGAGAAGTGACAAGAAACTCCCTTGAAATTAATTCTTCATTGCAACCCCATCCTTTGACTTTTTGACAAAAAGAATTAAACTTCACGTTTGAATTGCTGATTTGCTGTTAAGAAATATTAAACTTCACGGTTGGTTCATGACCTTTTCCCTCATTACCATTTTCCAAGCTCTCTCTCCGTACCTGGAATGTTTTTGACAGGTTTTTCAGGATTTACTTCGGTTTGATGAAAGATTATGTGGTAAGGGATTATCACATTTTGTTCATGTGGTTTTGGATTTGAGGTATGTCGTCATCAAGAGATATGGTTGTTTTTTGGGCTGATCCCCATAGCCAAGTAGTTTTTTTTTTCATGATTTGTTAACCTCCAGCTATGTGTTTTTTTTAAATAATGGGATTGTAAGTATTTCTTTGGTTTATTCGTTGGTTTGTGGGCTGCTTTGTTGACTGTGGTTGTGATTTGGGGATTAGTGTTCTACTAAGGTTATGTTGCCATGGTCCCCTGGGTCATGCATGCTAGGTGTTTTTGTTTTGTCCTCAATAAGGTTGGGTTGGATGTATTTTGAAAGCTATTTTCTTTGAATGTTTTTTTGCTCACTCCAAAATTGTTCACCCTTTGCTCACCTTCCTCTCTCATTGGCTAATGCAGTGGGGCCCCCAAGGACCTATAGCATTTTTAAGGCTATAACAGAAGAAGCTGCTGCTGCTCTTCTCCTTTCCGGTTGATCTCAATGCCTTGATTTGAGAATTTGTGCCCCTGTGTATTTGAGTTTGGGGCTTATAAGTTTTTGAGGGTAGATGGTGAGCCCATATTATTTACACTACTCAAAATGTGTGTGTTTTGCTTGGATGTGCTTATTAGTGGCGGTTAATTATTGGGTATGTTTGTAATTGAGTATTATGTGAGTTGGCTGTGCTATTAGTGGCGATTGTGATTGTCTTAGGTGAGGTAGGAATTCTCAGGGATCTATTTGGTACCTTCATGATGCTTGGCGGCCCTTTTGTCTTTCTTTCATTTTGAATAGAATTTAGGAGATGTATCATTATACCAGAAAGAATTCAATATGTTTTGTTTAATTCTAACTTCTGCTTACTTATATGTATATATATTTATTTATTTTAGCCAATTAAGATGAAGATCCACTAATCCAAATCGCAATCCAACATTGCTTATTGATAGGTTTTGATTATTTTTATTTATAATTTCTGCATCGATAGCGACCCGTGCATAGCACGGGTTATCGACTAGTTTTTATATAATTTCAAAAGTCTCTCATATTTGAATATTCAACGGATGTGCTCCCTCATTTGAATCTTTTTTAATTAGATGACAAATTGCCGAATTTGTTGGAAAATTCTAAACGCGAAACAAAATTCTTCCTTAGAATCGGTGAAACGCTTACAAACAGAATAAGGAAAACAAGAAATACAGAGATTTACCATGAGTCATCCAAAAACATGTTACGTCCATAACTTTGCAGAGTATTATTATGCTCTGGGATTGCAAGAGGGTTGCGACCACAAAATACAATGAAAGAGATTGGATTTTATATAAGCTTATATATGTTTCCTAAGCAAAACTTGTTTCATAAACAAAATAGGAAATCAAATCTGTGCAGGCTCGATCGCTCGACTGAGCCGGAAGAGCGACATTAATTACAGTCCCTCCATCCCCTCAAGCGAACCCAATCCGCTTGACATTCGTGGGACAAACACTATGCTCGCCCCAGCGTGCAACTCGCCCGGGCGAGATTCCAAACTCTCAAGGGTCATTACCTTCGAACAAAACCTCTCAGGAGACAAAACCCAATACAATATTCTCCAGATTGAAAAACACATTGGTGGTAAGGTTGGTTACGTGATGCTATCATTAGTTTTCTTTATATACCAAAATTCTATCACTTACAAATTTCCAACTCCATCCTTTTTTCATAAATTTTATATTTGTGGAATCGTGAAATCAAGATCTCTAAAACAAGACCAATATATAATTGACATGATATTATTTAATACCATGTATTTTCAGTATTTTATAATACAAAGAGATTCTGTATACTTGCCTTGACCTTATTGGAAATCTTACTTTCAATTGATCGAGCATTCTTCAAGCGATCGAGGGTTTCTTTCTTTAATCGATCGAAGTCTTTTCAAGCGCTTGAGCATTTCATTCTTCAAGCGATCGGAAATTATTCAAGCGATCGAAACCTTACCGACCTAAATTTATGACGTGATCCCTACTTCAATCGGTCAAACTATTTTCATTCGATCAAACCTAGCCGACCTGCTCTCAAGCGATCGAAGAAGTTTTGATCGATCGACATTATCAAAAACTTTATCCCAATTTGAGCACTGGACATGCCACCTACCCCTATCGTTTCCCTATATATACATGTATTTCATGTATGTGTGTGAGAGTTTTGTTTGGTTCAGTGAACTTAGAGAGAAAGAGAGAGAAAATGTGGGATTTATATACATATACACACTCATATATATACTACCCTATATATATAATCGGGCAGAGAGAGAGAGAGAGAGATATATATATAGATAGATAGATAGATAGATAGATAGATGACAACATACAGAAGAAGGAGAAGAAGAAGATAAGGAAGCGACAAAGAGAGAGAACAAGACAGAGGAGGGGGAGGAGGAGAGAGAAGCCATTCGAGGAAGCTTAAAGCTTCACAAGCTTGCCAAACACGTCCTTAGCACTTTTGGTGAGTTCTAAACTCACCCGGTAGCATTAGTATGTTTTTTTTTTGTTTTTTTTTTTATTTTTTTATTTTTTTATTTTTATTTTTATTTTATTTTTATCTATTTTGGAAGTAAATGAATGCACCCAAACACCCCCTAACTAGTCTGGATGTTCCTGTCCAGCCTTATGAAGAAGACGACGTTCGATCGATCGAACCGAGTTTAATCGATCGAAGCTACCAGAGTCTCAATCGATCGAAATGACTTCAATCGATCAAGACTACCTTACCTTCAATCGATCGAACTTTACTTTTTTCAATCGATTGAGATGACTTCAATCGATCGAACATTTCAGTACATGATTATTTCTTGTTTGTTATTATCCAAACTATTTAACTGTTCATATAACAATACATACTTCCATTTTGCGATGCAGTTGAATAAAGAGATAATGGGATGCTGTAGTAAGAGTACTTGCGAGTAACATATTCAGGGTCGGACGTAGTAATGAGTGCTTCTAATTGAGTTTGATAATTCGTTCCTTTCAATAAGAGTAGTCAGACCACATATATGGGACTGTCATGTATCAGTAGTAGTACAACGATAAGTAAGTTTGTTAAGTTCTGAGATGGTTACGGGAGGCATAAATTCTCAAACGCGGTAGACAAACGAATATGTCTATGACATGCGGTGGCTAAGAATATGTCAATATCGATAAGTCATGACTATAGAATTGATGTGTCTTTGCTCAAAGCATTAAATCTTTGACATGCGATGGACTGTGCATATGTCCTTAAAAGCAGGGGATGGACTGGCATAGTGTCTATGACTTGCGGTGTATGCAGTAGATAGCCGCTATGACTTGTAGTGTTACGCAATAGATGGTATCTATGACTTACGTTGACGTGGTAAATAGAGCATTGGTGTATCCAGGAATATTACAATCAAGTCTTTCATTGATGAGTCTGATGTTCTAAGTTCGGGTATAAAGACGTGAGTAACCGATTAATGGGAATGGGAATGGGAATAAAAGAAAGAAAGATATTACTAGTAGAACTATATATTATGCCCTTCATAACTTGTAATTACATTATACCTATGATATGGTGTTAGTTTCTATTCACTCAGTTTTCATTAATTTGACGGCGTTTATGCCTGGACATTCGCTGTCCAGACTACCCTGTTCCTAACCTTGTAGGTGACGATCACCACCAGCATGATTACTACGTGGATGAGGACAATGTTGAGGATGAACTTAGAGCAGAAGGCAATGTTGGGCACGACTACTGCGTTGGCAACTACCCTTACGCCAGCTAGAGATGAAGATAGATGTTTAGTTTTATATTTCTGTTGAACTTCTATATACTTAGTACTTGGGCATATGTTGTTTTTAGACCTTGTACATTCCTGTAGCGCACTCTGATGATTTTGTAATAACTAGAATGGTTGTAACATATTCAGTTTATTTATATTATAGTTATGTTGTTTTGTCGAACTAGTACTGTGTAGTGTGAACAATATAGTGACATTCACCCATTATTCTCTATGGATCCAAAAAGAAAATTTATTTCTCTATTGTTGATGTTCCGGGGCGTGACATATTAAATTCCAGAATAAGAATTTCCAATTTTTATTGGTTCTCCGGGGATTTTATCTATCATACCTAACTGTGACAGGTAATATTATATGTTACTAAAATATCTATTTGAAATTGTCATACTTTATTTTCTGGCCTTCGATCTGGGTGATTTTTTTTTCAAGATTTATGCAATAGACTTGCCAATTTTGAAAAAAAAAACATCTTATTTTAAACATTAATACGAGCTTTTTTGGTTTGAAGATTTTATCTGCCATAATATTATCTATTTAAATATCCACTCTAAAAGGCCATAACTTTCTCATTTTTTATAATTTTTTTCATTTTTATTTTTATTATTATTTATTTTTTGCATTTTTGGGTGATTTCGTTTTTATGTCATGTATTTCTCGAGTGCTATTCATTTATGCATGCCAATTTTGCAAAAAAAAAAAAAAAAAAAAAGTCGATTTTTGTAAGATACAACCAAAAATAATGATTTTGCCTTTTTGTTCAATTTTTTTGCGTGATAGTTTGTTTGATTTCAAAATTTTATCATCAATATAGATCTTGTTTGATAGATCTCATTTTTATGAGTTCAAGACATCAAAATTTATAAATAGTGAACTTGTAGAACTATATTATTTGAGTAATGTTATGCTTTTCAAATCCAAATTCAAATCCACGTACATCCCAAATGATGTAGTAGTGGGACCACTGGGGTCACTTCAACCTCCATCAATCACAATACAGTGAGCCCACTATCACATCATTGGGATGTGAATTTAGGATTTGGATTTCAAAAGCATAACATTACGCATATTATTTTTCCAACGTACATGAACTTGTCTTTTCATAATGTGTAAACGTTTCAAATTGAAAAGAGTAAATTGCACTGAATTTCCTTGGGGTTTTGGCATAATAACAATTAACTCCATTAGTTTGAAAATTTTCGCTAACCTCCCTTAAGGTTTGTAACTTCGTTACACGTACTTAGCTCCATTTTCTAAATAAATTAATATATATATATATATATATCTATTTTCTAGAAACTGTAAGAAAATGCGACAAAAATGGTCATTGTTTTTTAATTACCAATTAAAAGTGTTATTTTATGTAGTGTTAAACTTTATGTGATTGATATTTTATTTAATTGGTGTACCTTAATTCCAAAGTGAACTACATGGGTTGGCAAGACTTATGTAATATTTCTAGTTAAACTTTATATTTTAGTTAGATCATTAACTCATGTAATAACCAGCTTGTATAATTTAGCTCATGTTTTTACAGGAATTGTTGTTATCACTGGTGTTGAATAGGTTGGTTATATCTAGTACTAGTGTCGTTGGTTTGGGGATGTCATTAGTTTGGGACGTTTGAACATGAGATTTATTTGTTGGGTTGGTTGTAAATGGTTATTTTTAGTACTTTTCTTAAAGTGTTTTTAAACTCTTGCTTGTACTTGGAAGCTCATGTTTGTGACTTTGGTTTGACTCTAAATGGTTTAAAGTGTTGATTTCAACTTGTGATTTGGTAATATTATATGAGAATTTACTACTTGCTAAAAATAGGATTTTTGGCTGATTGCAAAGACGGTTTTGTCTTTTGTTGGTTGAGCTTCTTTAATTTAAGCTCATTTAAAACTTATTTTTGAACTTTAATCACTTGTGTAAGGCCTTGGTAGCGTGCCACGTGTCTTAGAATCGTTTGGGCGGTTCCGGGGCGTGACAGTTTGCCCCCAGTTATTCTTTAGTCGGAATGAGTAGCCCTTGTTGGGCTTTGCTATGGGTCAATGTAGGGCTTTAGGATTACGTTGGGGCTGGAGGGTGTGTGTGTATCCAATCCGGATCTTAGTAAGTATAAAAAAATGTCACACCCCAACCCGCTTCAGTGGATTAGGACACGTGTAACAAAACCATATGCATCCAAAAATACATTAGTAAGTAATAAACCATGTTAGTTATTAAGAAAAACCATGATTTAAACTAGCAGAAAAGGCCTTGCTATGACAAAATAGCCCCAAGGGCAAAATGGTTATTTATTAAAGTTTGTAAAATTTTATACCAAAAGATAGGTCTTTGAGTCCCGGTTCCAATGCAAAAAACGACGCGCAAATTCGATTTTTCTAGAAAGAGTTATGCACGTTTCCGTAAAAGTGGACGAGCTATGAAAAAGCTAAGCTGATTGATCCGCCCTTAACCTGGATCGATCCGTACTCCTGTTTTTCAACATAATGTCCCCTGAAAAGGGCCGGATTGATCCACCCTTTAACCCGGATCGATCCGGGCTCTGCAGAACTGGTTTTGCTGCTAAAAACTCTGTCAAAACATTACCAAATCATATCCAAACCAAGCCAAACTTAATAGCACATTAGGAAAACATTCAAATCCATTTCTAAACATGTTTAAACATAAACCAAACTTATAAAAACACATACACAACTACGTTTAGATTAATGTAATCCATGAACACCTCCTTTTGAAATCAAAACAAATATTTGACATTCATAATACTTATCAACTTGTATTTTACATGAACTTTTGGATTTTGGCTTAACTACAACCAACACCATGTTTACAAAAGGAAACATTGTTCAAAGCATCTGCGACTCTATTCGGACTTACCGAAATAGTCTAAGCTAACCTCTTTCGAAATGACAACCAAAAGATGGAAATTCACCCAAGTTCTCCAAGTCAATCTCATAACTACCAAAACACAAGTTTAAGATCCAAACTCCTTAGTTACAACCCAAGTACTAACTTTAACATAAAAGAATCTACATTATGCAATAAATTACAAGTTTCAAGGAGATTCTTAAGTACAAGTCTCAAATCTCCCTCAATTCCCCCATTTCTCTCGTCGCACGTCATTTCCTCTTTGAGTATTGCTCCAAACCTGCGGTGGTTGTTATTTGCCACAACAGAAAAAGAAAAAACGATTTTCTTAAGCATTAAGCTTAGTGAGCAATCTAAACATGATTGATTGTATAATACGTGTAATGCTACAATAAGCACATATCTCAAACTCGTAATCGCCGAGTCACCGGTTCTATGGTTCACTCAAACCCAAAGACCTCCCTTGGTCCCGTGGTCACTTCTATTTCTTGGACTTCCGTATTTATCAGATTCTTCCTCTTCACCACTCTTATTTCTCCCAACAATGAACCATTTTCCTCGGTGCTCATAGATTACCATATAAGCATATAGAAATGTAAGCACATAAGCATAATAATTTCCATATAGTTGACATGCAAATCATAATCTAGCATATTCATAGTTCCTAAGCATGAATTATCAACACTTAATCACCATTATTGAAGCATTTAACACATAAAGCCTCAATCAATTTTCAGCTAGAAAACTCACCTTAGCAAGATCTACCCAAATTAAATAAAAAAGATGCTGAATTTTACCAAATTAAAGCTCAATTTCTACTCCCAAGTGAATCCTACATGAACTCGGTAGACGGTGTCTCACCGATTAGTATGAGCTACCAAAATTTGACAATTTAAGAGTAAATTAAAAGTATAGAAACGATTGTCTCACCTCCATGAGTTCAAAAACGGTTTCGGTTCGCGAATTAGACGTCGGACGGCGACAGAACAGTTGAAAATCAACGTCGGCGTCTCGGAATCTCGTCGTCTCTCTCTGAACTCTCTCTTTTCTTTAATTTCTGTAAATGAGAGCATATGCTCTCTTGACACACACATGCAATGCATGTTGTGTTGTCAAACACACAATTTTTCTCACTTTTCGTTTACACTCCTGGAATTCTTAAGTTCTTATTATGAAATCCCCCAAATATTCCATTATCTACCCAATTATCTAATGAGTGTTTGTCTAAGTCCTGTATAGGTCTCAACGTGGGTCCCACATATTTTGTGAAATTGCTATTGCACCTACTAGTTATGAATCCTTTTCATTTATACCCTTATGTGAGTATCCAAACTAACACCAAATGCTAACATATAACATTATATAATATGAGAGCATTTTAGGCAAATATTCATGTAATAATATAAATGCATTTAATCACGTAAAATACAAATATTTTTTCTAGGCCGTTCGCTAGGTCCTACTTAATTAATTGTCCCTCCTCACTAGGGACTTTTTCCAAATGGTGTCCTTCTCTAAACACTTTTTCCACAGGCGTGTCCAAGCCTCCCCTTAATTCATTTTATACATTGATTATATTAATTAATGCATATTAACATGATATTTAACCCGTTCTTTGGGTACGTGTGTTACAAAACAAAACAAAAAAATCATTGCTAGTGTTCCATTTTTAACAGTGGAGATCATATAGTTTTGCATATCACAAGAGATACTTTTGTATTTTGACTTAAACTTGAGAAATATATCGTTTTGTAATTTAATTTAATTTTTCTCTATAATTGGGTAATAGCCAATACTAGTCCCCATAACACGGAGTTTTGAGAAAGGGGAAAATGAATGTAAAAATAACATCCGACATAGGTAAACTAACTATTAGGGCTTATCTAAGTTAGCCAGGAACAGGGGCGGAGCCCTTGAGGGTTGTGGTGGGCTAGCCACCCCATTTTTTGACAAACTCAGTTCCCCTAATTAAAAATCTTGGCTTCACCCTTTGCTAGGACTCTCATCCTCTATCTTCGAGGTAGAGGATTCGAAATCTCCCGTGGGATCGATGCGAGTTTATTAGAAAGACGGATCTCTAGCATACTAAGTCCAAGTGCTTTGATGTGAATCCGAATCCTAATATCAACTTTGCTTCCCTGATTTCTTGGTTCTAGTTCTTTTTCATGGAAAACAAAGAAACAACCTATAGAGCCATGGCTATGACTACTTGGCTTGGCTATACTTGCTCCAAGATATTAGTGTTCCTCTTTCTTCACTCATTCTGCTCTTTCAAATTTTTGCGCTCTAATTTGAGAGGGAGTATTAAGTTATACACAAGTGAGCAGAGAGCTTTTCCAATAAAACGGTATGCATGTTATCAGATCAATTCATGAGCCCTGAGTTTGTCTCTCGGTTCTACTTTGAATAAAGGTCAAAGTTTGGAAGGACAAGGTGAGGCTGTCCTCATCTCCAAAAAAATAAAATAAAATAAAATAAAAATGAAGAAGAAGATATTTGGCATAGATTGAGCAAACTTATGGTTCTCTTTAGAACTTTATATGGATGTTCGCAGTAGGAACGCAATAATGTAGCGCGGTGATAAACTCGGTAGCTAGATTCCTAAACATTGGCGCAAAGCCATGAACACATTGGTGCCTTGTTTAGCATGCGTGAAAAACCTAGGATGAAACAGTTCCTAATGAGCACGCGTGAAAAACCTAGGATGAAACAGTTCCTAATGAGAGTACAAATATTTTATAGGCTTTATTATAAAATAGACCCTTAAGTCTGGTTTCTCTGTTATTTTGGTCCATATAGTTTCAATTGCGTTAACTTGGTCCGTTAAGTTTTAAATAGAAACAATTTGATCCAAATGCCCCATTTTATGATAAAAGTTAACAGAATTTACTCACATACTACGCACTGTCACACTTTTTAGGGGCAAAAATAGAACACCACCAATCTCTTAACCCGCTAATCAGTGTAATTGTGCATAACTGTAGATAAATTCTGTCATATTTTCTGATAGAATGGGGCATTTGAATCAAATTACTTCTATTTAAAACTTAGGGACCAAATTCACACAATTGAAACTACAGGGACTAGAATAACACAAGGACCAAAACTCAGGGTATATTTTGTATTTAACTCTATTTTATACCATATACACTATTCCAATTAAATATTAAAAAAGCGTATATACGTACACAAACAAATGGAGATGTAAAGTAAGAATTTCTTAGGAATTCATTTTATTTTCAATCTTCAATAAAAATGTGATTTGCCCTAAAATTACATTTGAATAAAAACATCAAAATTTAAGGTGTCTAATAAAATAATAAGAAGTGTAGAATTTTCCGATTTTATTAAACATGCATTATCACATATATAGCAAATTAGCCAAGAGAGAAAACAACTCTTATTTAGATTCTTGGGGCTGTTGGCTATGGTCCCCTCATGTTGGACGATAATAAGGGATAGATTTTCATATATATATATATATATATATTTGTGCGCCAAAGGTCTTTGTGATTTTCAGTGAACGAAAATGTCTACTTTATTCAACAATTGCACCACACATATGCCACCTCAGCCCATAATTTAAGGAAGATTGTTATTTTTTGTTTTCCAAATTTTAAATTGTCATAACTTTTAAATTATAATTTTTTTTCATAAAAATTATATATTCGTAATTTAGAAAACAAGATCTATCAAACAATATCCATAGTGCCTATAAAATTATTAAAAAAAAAATTGAAATTTTGCAGGTCACAAACGAATATCTACAAATTAATTTTTTTTTCATAAAAATTATATATTCGTAATTTAGAAAACAAGATCTATCAAACAATATCCATAGTGCCTATAAAATTATTAAAAAAAAATTAAAATTTTGCAGGTCACAAACGAATATCTACAAATTAAATTTTTTTTTTTTGTAAAACCAACACTTACATTGCGTAAATGTCAAAAAATTACCCCAAGTAATTAAAAAAAAATCATCCAAATCCACCACAGAATCGCAAAGTTATGGCCATTTTAGAACATGTTAGTGTTTTTAAGTGCTGCCCAAGTAAAGACAGTAACATGATACTGTCGACAGTAACATTTCTTCAAATTGACTAAATAATTGCAAAATTATGGTCATTTTATCAGATAATATTGCATTTATAATACTTTCCAAGAACATATAGTAATATAATATCAAAAACTAAACGTTTTTACACAGATAGTAACACCATTATTGTAAAAAGTTACAAAGTTATTACCATTTAATAGATGTTACTGTCTTTAAAAACTATCCTCATATAAAAAATAGTAACATATCATTACAAATTAGCAACATGGTATTGAACAAAGAAATAGTAACATGTCGTCGACAATAGCATTTCTTCAAATTGACCTAATAATCGCAAATTATTGTCAATTTTCAGATGTTACTGTCCAGTTAAAGACAGTAACATATCATCAAATGCAAAATAACAAAAATAAATAAATAATTCAAAGATAGTATCATGTTACTAGCGCAAAAGAGACAGTAACATTACGTTATAGTGGTCCGACACCAACATGATTTTTTTTTCATAGTCACTATGGATCTTGTTTGATAGATCTTTCCTTCCAGATAACAAATGTATAAATTTTATTCAAAATGGAGTTGTGGTTTGAAAGTTATAGCATTTTAAAGTTTGAAAAAAAAAAACACAATTCTTTGAAGAACGTGCTGAGATGGCAAAACATAAATAGACAATGTTCTATATGTGTGACAGGGGCAAATTTGCCAATAGCCTTATTTGCAGTTTAAAAATAGACTTAAGGCCATAAAATTAAAAAATGATTGGACTTACCTCTTTAAAAAAAAATGAGCTAGGCTTATCCTCTATTTCCTTCCAAAACATGGACTTCTATTTAATTTTTCCTATATTGTTTTAGGCTTTTAGCTAAGTTTGCGTCGTCTTCATAATAATACGAAAAATAAAATATATGTGACAAACAATTTATGGTAATTAAACTTACTGTAACAGGATTATAATATCATTAAACTTCTAGAGTAGTTTGCCCATGCATAGGTTGGCCTACCTAGTGGCAAAGAGCTTGACATAAATAATCATTTATAATGCATAAATTCGATGTTCAAACCTCATTTCTGTCCCCCATATATATATATATATATAAAGAGAGAATAGTTTGTCCATGCACTACACCAAAAAGGGCAAACTGGCACTGTTTAAAACCGTGCCAGATCCAATCTGGCACGGTTTTAAACCGTGCCAAATATCGGGGAGCCAAATTTTTTGGCACGGCTTAAAACCGTGCCAAATTTTGGTCAAAGCGTGCCAAAATGGGGAATCTGGCACGCTTTTTTGGCACTGTTTAAAACCGTGCCAGATTTTTAATAGTGTTGGTGACACATGGTCAATTTTGTGCGCAACACGTGTCACAATTTTGGCACTCTTTCGACACGGCTAAAAACCGTGCCAGTTTGGTCTTCAGTTTAAAAAAAATATTTAATTTGGCATGCTTTTGGCACTACTTTGGAACGGATTTCAGCAGTGCCAAAAGTCTTTTAGGGAAAAAAAAAATTAAAAATTTGGTAGCATTTCAGTACCAATAGAAAAATAGCAATAGCACCTGTATTTCAAATAGCACCTAGAATCACAGCCACGGGTATCAATTAATATATAATGAAGTATCCAATAGAAAATAAATTAAAAAAAAAAAAAAAACCATTATCATCCAACATATAGTGTATAAAGCCTCAACTCTATAGCCCTTCTGTCATAGTTACACCCAATTGTAATTAAATAGATAAACGACTAAAAAGTCCACATTTGCTTCCTCAACAATGATCCAATATAGCATCCACATCGGCAAGATACAACAAAGTTAACAAGTTATCAAGAAAGAAATAATGCAATGTATCTTATGGAGATAACATGATAAAACAAATATTTAAATAGATAACTTTTGACTATTCATTGGCACTAATTAACATGTTTGCTCTTATTTTAAAATCGATTCGGTTAATCTCTTGTTTGGAATCAGTTTCCTGTGTCATTACCACAATATCATTATGCTAGAGTATTGCCCATGCCTAAGACAATTACCAACCAAAAAATGATGGTTTTAACTCCAGAAATATACGTGTACAAAAACTAATGTAGAAACATGGCATGTAAAGGGAGCCACTAGCCAGCATACTAAAACTGAAAGTACTTCATTTTGAATTGAAACAAATGTGATTGAAAATACTGTTAGTCTTACCAGTCGATGACTATGGTGTTATCCTCTCTGACTTGGTTCTTAGGTTGCAGTCAGCACCCTATAAACAAAAATAAAAGGCAAATTTCAAACACTAGAAACCTAGAGACATAAAGCTAGATTGTTAGTTGAGGCTCAACCGGTATCCTTCCAACATATACCAATCAGCAGCCGTAAGATGTTTGTTCAAGCCTAATCTGGAAAAGCATAACACTAAAATCTCCATGTTCTTCAAAAGAATCTAGAAAACATAAGAAAGATTATAAGCATGAAACATAGTATATGTACACGTGCAAATGACTAAAAGGATTGAAAAGATAATGAGCAAAGAACCTTATTAGTTTATTTGCCAATTTACAAAAGATTAAAAGGAAAATTAGGAAATCAGTCCCTAATGTTAAATTTTCAACAATAAAATCACTCAAGTCGTGATCACGGTTGAATTATGTCAAACCAACCTTGGGTCCAATCAATTAGCAAAACGGTGTGTTGAAGAAAAGGGAAGAGAGAAACTGGTTGCTGGCTTCAAGTTCATCTGAATTGATGATTGCTGGCTTTAAGTTCAGCTGAATTGATGATGAAGTAAATCTTTAGTTCCCAATGAACAGGGAAGCCTCCAAAATTTAAATCAAGCTGAAACAAAAAAAGGGTACTTTATTTTGAGTTCACAATTTTACTTGGATCTTGAGTCGACAAATCAGGCCAAGAGATGAGAACCTTAACAGACAACAGAGACTAAAAAAATTAGACTAAAGTGAACTATTAAGATTTTACCCACATATGTGGGACTAATTTTTAACACGTAACCCTTTTGGGAGGCTAATTATGGGGTTCACTATCTATGTTGAATTAGTTTTGACACTTAACCTCTCCTATATGGGCCTGAATTTAACACTTAATCCCCATGTATGGCTATTTTGAGAGAAATCTTAGTAGTTTCACTTTAGTCCAAAACTACAAGGAGGTTAAGTGTCCACTTTTGAACCACAGGGGTAAAATGAAACGGGCCTAACCACAAGGGGTAAAATGTAATCAACCCTTTTTTAATTTTATTTTCTAATCGGCCAATTTAGTTGGGTTTAATTGTCTTATTCAAATCAAGCCATGGCAATTGGAGTGGCATTGTCTTGATGTGTCACTTTAAAAATTCTGTGAAACCCAAAAGTGAGGCAAAGAAAGAAAAAAAAAGGAGGGAAAATAACTCATCAGAGACCATACAAAATTCATGTATTTGCAAAAAGGAAACAAAGACTAATTTCTATTTTCACAAGTTAGAAAACTGACTTAGCTCATTGACAACACAAAAACATGGAAGAGGTACTATCAACATAAGGAAAACAGTACACTCCTATCAGCATTGACAATCATTTCCTACTTACAGATGCAAATGTTTTGATCTATTCATTCCCAATCTTACTTACTGCTATATTGGGGTGTGTCTACCACCAGCTAGGAACAAAAAGTGCCGATCATAACGATAAAAAGTTAAATTTCTAGTAGTTGATTCATGAAATACTATAATTTCAAAAAGATGAGAAGCCTTTCTTATTTTTTTCATTTCGTATTGGGTGCTTACAGTGAGGCGAAGAAATCTTCGTTGGCTTGGGGTTGAAAATTAGTAAAACATTACAACATGAAAGGATAGTTTGGGACTGAAAATTCAGCAAAACAGGGGCTGTTGGGGGCTGTTTTAAGCTCTAATTAGGGGCTGGAAAATTCAGCAAAACGGGGGCTGTTTTACGCTCATATTAGCCGCTGAAAAATTCAGCAAATCAGGGGCTGTTGGGGCTGTTTTTAGATCTATTTAGGGGCTAACAAATACAATTGCAAACTAGATGGTAACCACTAGATTACCTCATTGCAAAACCAAAAGAAGCCCATCCACTAATCCATGTTTGTCAACTTTCAAATTAACCAGAAGAAAATAACAAATGAAGCAAACACGCAGAAATACTCGTAAAACACAGATTTTATTACCTGCAGAGCTCTGTGTGGTCCTAGAGACTTGTGACGCCGTCTGATTTCTCGTTCAGATGCCTTAAAATTGTTTCAATGGAGAAGAAACAACTAGCTACCACTGCATTAAACCCTGAAGTAGAAAAGAGAAAATAAGTTTAGTAGCCAACACCATGGATATTAAAAAAGGAAAAGATAAGACTATTTCTATTTAATTTTTATCAACTGCTATCCCTACTGCATTTCTACATAATTTTCACCATTGCTAAAACATCCACTTGTAAGCATGCTATTTCAAATCTCATTATACTGATACTATCTATTATTTCCACCCCTTCCCTTTCAGAAATCTACCACTTTAAGTCAGTTATCTAATTACAGAATTTTGAACTAGCTTTTAACATGTGCTCATTTGGAAAAACACATGAAACCTCCCATATGGTGAAGAGAAGACAACACATGCACCAAACTAATCGTATACTATCTCAATCTGCACCAGCAACCAAACATGTCAGAATTGAGCCAACAGCATAGGAATACAAGGCAAAATACACCATAGATGGAAAGAAGGTCGCAAAAAAGTGAATATGGTATTCTTTGGAACAATTGAGTTCCTACCTTGTAAAACATGCGGATGTGCAAGCCCTAGGCAATTATATTCTGAATAACAAAACATAGAGGTTACATACTTACATATGCCGAACACTAAAGTGAACAATAGCAAAGCATCAACTCTTTTAAGACAAATTTAAAACAAAACTTTAAAAAAAATAATTCGAGTTTCAAAAGCAGATAAAGAAACAAAGGACTGGTATCTTTCACGGATCCATAGTGAAGGGCTTCCCTTCTTAAGGGTGGATAAGAGCAAACATTATAAGCAGTGTTGAAATCATAATCTCAACACACCGCAGCCACAAAGTAACTGCATCACAGTCATACTAGTGGTCTAAAGAACAAAGCTCATAAAGACTCTAAGCGTCACTGTGATTTCACCCAATGTACGTATATTCTACTAATGAATAGATGCTCTGAATATTTTAAACATATAAATGGGTTGGAAAATAAGGTGGTGGATATCCCATGTAAGCAGGTGCTACAACTGTAGGAGAAGTTGGAGAACATTTCTATTCTCCATGGTTGGTCCTCTTTCTCCATTAAGGAGCAATAGTTTTATCCTTAACTCATTAGGAAGGACTAATTATCATTCCAACATGCCTTTTAATTTTTAAGATTTGTTAAAATTGCAGTTTACGCCTGAAGAAAGAGGGAAAAAGAAAAGGACATGTCAACATGTGAACTAGTGTCGCAAAATTCTTCAAACCCAAGTAGAATCTCACAATGTGACATCCTATATTTCTATCAGAAAATGTTTTGTACACATACCAACCTACCAAGTTCACACTGACTAACAAATTAAAGTGTGAACAATGTGCATGCCTACACACAGACTTGTTTCATGAAAAACAAGTTATCTCACTCTCCTAGATGAGTGATGTGGGTACAAATCATTCCTTTAAACTCAGAGAAGAAAAACAGAATATCTAACCCCAAGCTCGTAGCCAAACCATTCAGATGTATACAACAATATAAAGACCTTGAGTCACAAATGAAGATGAAACACACATTCTCCTTTGTTGGAATATATCTTATTAAGATACTAAAAGAAAGAAGGGTTAACATGCAAAAGAAACAATTCCTTGGGCATGAAGAATGATTGATCATAACAGTATAGGTGGATATTACATAAATGAGAGAGAGATACGGCATATTCATTAACCTATCGATCAAAAATATCAAAGAAAATAAACATGATAATAAAACTATCAAAATGTTTTACCCCAGAAGGAGGTGTTGGGTTTCGGGTAAACTTGGAGCCTCCAGGAGACCATGGAACTGTTCATTAGAAAAAGTAAGTGAGTTTTCAAACTACAAAAGTTTAGTGAAGCAGATAATTTAATTTAATTTATGATCACAGTAGCAAGCACTACTAAAGCAACTTTGACAACTTTTCACGGTCAAATAATCCCTTCAGTCCACCTAAGAGCAAAAACAGCCACACACAAATGGATATAACCATAGTCACAATACAATGAATTTTTCTCCCCTTATATCAAAAAATAAACAATCACTTATGTGTTTGGATGAGAATGCACACAGCACGAGAGAGGAGATGGGCCCTTACCCATTGTTCACAATTAATTTTAGAATGAAGTTACAACAATCTGTAGAGTAGTCAATCCTAAGATAAAAGAAGATGAGTGGGATGATCCATTACTGAGAAAACCTTAATGTGAACGGTTAGATATCTAATGTATTTGATCCTCTAAGTGAAAATGGCACCCAATGACTCCTCTTTTTGTCTAACAAGCAGATAAAACTTCTGTGATAAAACTTAACAATGTAAGGATCATGGTGCCGCCACTTATTATAGCTCGCTTCACCACCAGCTATCATTTTATCTATGGTTTCAGGATCTTCCTGGCAATTCGGCAAATAAACAGATGGAATAACAAAATCAGGAATCATAATAAAATGCAACTCTTCTACAAGATGGGGAACGAATCAAACAAAATGTAAAATGATCGGTTCACATTATATCCCCAGTTAGAAAATAAAAAAACTAAGAGTTAAAAGCCCTAAATAAAAAATAAATAAAATGTTCTAATCCATATTTACATTAGTTAATTGTAGTA
Source organism: Hydrangea macrophylla (assembly GCA_033977485.1). NCBI lineage: Eukaryota > Viridiplantae > Streptophyta > Magnoliopsida > Cornales > Hydrangeaceae > Hydrangea > Hydrangea macrophylla. Next base: position 82,094,816 of record CM066991.1, on the reverse strand, counting down.
AAGCAAACCAAATTCTTTGAGAAACCCAACGATTAGTCTGACTAATATATATATATATATATATATTGAAACCAAATGACATGAGATAGAGAGATAACTTTTAGATTGAAACCCCAAAACCAGTGGTGTTGGGCACACCACACCACAGCTTCGTTGGAAAAAAAAAACAGATTAGATATAAAGATTAGAGATCAATATGAAGCCCTAAATCAAAAATAAACTAAAGCCCTAAATCAACTCACAAATACCTTCAATATCAGATTTACGAAAGAGGTCCAGAATTTTGGGAGAAGTTACATCGTCCTTCACCTTCATCATACCGGTAAGCTCCAAATCGTCCACCGCCGCGGCCTCGGGTAGTGGTGGTAGTGGTGCTTTCGTGTAAGTAGAGAGAGAGAGAGAGGATGAGATTTACCAATCGGTGGCTTCTCATGATCGATCTGCAAGATCTGGACGGTGGTAGTGGACGACCGTGGTGGACGACGACAGTGGACAATAGGGATGGCGATGGCACCAGAGCCTTCTCACGATCGCCTCTATGTCGCTTCTTCTCTTCTCTCTCTCTCTCTCTCTCTCTGTAACACCAAATGACAGATCATTTTCTCTGGCTGATGAGAGAAAATGGAGGGTGTGTGTGAGAGTGTAGATGATGAGATGGAGAGATGAGAATGGTGGTGGCGGCTAGGGTTCATAATAGGAATGAGAGAGATGGAGAGATGAAGAATGATGTGGCTAAGGTTTAGAAAGAGGGGATAGAGGAGTGGAGGTCAGTCAACGCTGGTTTAGGGGGGATGGGGGAAATTTTGGGGGGAAAAGTAATGTTTATTCACAAAATTGCCACCGCTTGGTTTATAGCACGTTTGATGGTGCCCATTGGCACGGCTTTAAAGCGTTTCATATTTGGCACTGTTAGAAACCGAGTCAAATTGGCCTATAATAGTGCCAAATTTTGGCACGGTTTTAAACAGTGCCAAATCAAAATTCGCGAAACGTGCCAGTTTGGCAGTTTTGGTGTAGTGATGACGCGCTTCAACTTCCACGCTTACTTTAAATTTTTATGAAAAATATTCTTGACTTAGTCTTGTTTTCCAATGTGGATATTAAGTAAGTGTTTGGACTTCTAAAGAAAATGAAAATAAATGATCTATTTTGAGTGGATAAGCTTAAAAATATGATATATATAACTTGTTAAAGATCAAAAAATAGTTGGTGTATAAAGTAGGAATGGGTTTATTTGAGGATAAGGGCATATTTTGATCTTCAACAAGTTATTTCATAATTTTATCGTTTCCATAAATTTGCAAGGATGGAATAATTCATAATTTACAATGCTTTTCGATATAGAAATTTATCAACTTGAATAACGTCATTTAAAAAAAATAAAAGATGTTAGGAAGTTGTAATTAATCTAGGAATGACCACATATGGAGAAATGCAGGTAAGTTCTCTATTTTCTCATTGAACAAATTTAAGCTGATGAGTTTTTATATTAAATTCTTTACAAATCGTGAATGATCTCATTAATTTTGTATACACGCAAAAAGGTCATAAGTTTAAGTGTTAAAAATTTAAAATGCTACATGGCTTGTGATTTTTGAAATTGAAAAGGGCAAAAAATGGAGTCATTTTCAAGTACTCTAACATAAAATCCAACCAAATCCTTCACTTACTAAGGCCCCGTTTAATAAAATTGAAAATTAAGTACTGAAAATTATGTTATGAATTTTAAGTACCAAAATTTAAGTGATTCAATTTGTAATACTAAGAACATTGTTTCAACTACTGAAATAGACTGCATTCAGTGATTAGTTTCATCAGATTTTTTCACTTAAATTTTTCAGTGATTTTTGCTATTTTTTCAATTAAGGGTTATTATCAAATGCACTGAAAAAATTAAATGCTGAAAGTTTTCATTTTCACCACTTAATCAGTTAATTGGAATATCAAACACATCCTAACTCTACTTTTGTGAAGTTTTAGAAAAAAAGTACATTTTCAACAACAATAAAGTGGACGCGGACACTGTAGAAGTCCACGTTTTTATCAATATGTCCAAACAAGGCACATTCTTGTTGACCCTTTCTAGATGTCCTTTAATACCCATGATCATGAGACTATGAGGGCCCCTTGATCTGTAAATTTAGGTCGAGAGGTGCATGCATTTTCTATAAATTTAGGGCCCCTAGCTTCATTCATATATTTTTCTATAAGGGATTTTTTTTCTACAAAGATGTTCTGAAAAGTTATTTAACGTACGTAGTACTAGTGTTGGTATAAGAGAGTAACTTACAATTACTGGACAGTCATTGTCTTTTACACTAGGACTTTTGAGATATATGACAATTTGCTGAGCGGATTGGTAAGACCTCTCTTTCCGGTCGGGAGATTAAGGGTTTGAGTGTTTTTGAGAGAATTTTTTTATTTGCTTTTTGTTGTTCGTCAATTAAAATGAGTGGTTTTTGTTGGAATGTACTGTGAATCATTATGGGGTTTTGGAGTTGGGGTGGATTAGATGTGGGTGTGGGGGTGTGTGTGTGTGTATCTGTCATAATACAAGTAAGTCAAAAAAAAAAATAAAAAGGTTTAGTTCAGTTGTTCTAAAAAAAAGTCCAAATAAGTTTCTTCGAGAAAACAGGAATTTTGTTGAATTTAAGATAATTAATTTTTGAAGAAATTACACTTTAGTCCATTAAACAATACACCTATTTTCAATTGGGTCCATAAACTTTTTTTTTTTGCTATTGGGTTCTTGAACTTCAAAAATTCATTCAATCAGATCCAAATTCTGACACTGTTAGCTTATATTATTAAAAATTGTCACGTACGTTATGCGTAATGCTTAGCTATCACATGTTAGGTTAAGACAAACACGGAACACTGTGAATGGCTAAAAAATGACATGATTTTGGGTATGATTGAATGCAATTTTGGATTTAGTCGAATGTGTTTTCGAATTTGATTGAACGCGATTTCATGTTTAATTGAATGTGATTTTCTCACTATTCACAATCTCCCATGTTTGTCGTAATCTAATATGTGACAGGTAAGTATTACGCGCAACGTACGTGACAATTTCAAATAGTTTAAGCTAACAGTGTCCGAATTTGAGTCTGATTGAATGAATTTTTTAAGTTCAATGATTCAATTGCAAAAAAAAAAATAATAATAATAAATAAATAAAAATTTATGGATCCAATTAAAATCATGTTATAGTTTAATGGACTAAAGTGTAATTTACCCTTTATTATTATTTTTTTAATTTAAGGTGAAGTTGATTTCTAAAAATGCAATAGAAAGTTAGTCGCAAAAGGCCTTTAATTTTATAATAATTTATAAAATCTCAAATAGTTAGCTTCCAAAGTATGAACCCTAGAAATAGTCAACCGAACAAAGTGTTTAAAATCAGATTTAGAATTTAAATTTAGGATGCATTCCATTATAGTACATATAAACCCTAGAAACAGTCAACCGAACAAAGAAAGCATAGTGGGACTTCTAAAAAGAGAGTTTAGTGACAATTACATATGCACTAAGGATCGTCGGCCGCAAGATGGGGTAATGTCGGGTGGAGAGCACCCACGGGGCACTGACACGACCACATTTTTTATTATTATCATATTATATTATTTTTTTGCATTTTTTCAAAAGGCAAAAAAAGAGATATATATATATATATATATATATTGTGGTCATGCCTCTGCCACATGGGTGCTGTTGCCCACCCAGCAGCACCCTGCTCGTTTCCGAGGATCCAAACCCTTACATATGATAATGAAATTAATGCAATGCCCATTAACTAATAGAAAACAACCACTTGTTGAATCAGGACTACCTAAGCCCCTGACTTGTCACTGACCACTAGGGATGACATAAATCTCTGATCCGCCAGAACTCTGCCCCGCCCTGCCCCTCCCCTAATGGAACAGTTTTTGAGGAGGTATCATAGGAACGTGAAAATGAAAACCCTACAGGAGTTAGGGAGGAGATGGTAATTGAAAATATCCCCGATTAAAACTCGCCCCTCCCTGCCCCGATTAAAGTGTCAAATATAGTCATATACCATATACGTACTTTCCTTTTATATCCGAAAATACCTTGACTTATATATGTACATTATACCATGACATATAAAAAAGAAAAAATATACTACGTATTTCAAAAATTTAAAAGTTTGACTCATAAAATAAAATAAACTCACCATGTTTACTTTTCAATTTATCATTCAATCTATTAATTTATTAAAATATAAGTTTTTAAGTTTTATTTAAGTTACCCTGGTGGTAAACTCGTCACCGCCCTAATAACTAACCGACCAAATCCTACTCCGCTACTAATAGGGTTGGGGCGGATTTGGTAAACAACATTTTAATAGGAGTAAGAGTTGGGAAGAGACTAGCTACTCTGTACCAAACCTGCCTCGTTGCAATCTCTACTGACCACACAATTGGCATATAGTGAAAAAGGGAAAAGATGAACGTTTTTTTTTTTTTTTTTGTTGTTGTTAAGGGAAAAGGAAAAAGATGAACAAACAATTTTTATTGCATGAGACAATTGAAAATAAGTTGCAATATTTGACACTTAGTGGTGTCAAAAATTATACCCAGATGCCAAAATTTGAAAGTTTAAGCTTTATTTGTTACTTAGGTTTGAGGGGAAAGGGGAAAAATAGAGGAAAAAATTTTCTTTTATTTAGTTAATAAGAAAAACGATGAAGAAATTATTTTTTTTTAAAAGTTAAAAATAAATTAAATATTTTGAATGTTGTGACTCACTGTCCTTCTTTTATTCATATATTAATTATATTTAAAATTTTTAAAATTTCAATATTATTTAAGCATGAAAGAAAATATAATGGAGTAGAAAATAAGAAGAAACTTGTTATTCTTCTTGTTTTTCTTTATCATTTCTTTTCCAAATTATTCTCACAAAATTCATGAATACTAATGAACAAATTGCATAGTACTGAACAAATTGCACCGAATTATTGTCCCTTCCTATATCACTTAGAGCGTCAACAATAGGGAAGGGTTATTGGATAACTTAGGAGAACTTACGGTAAAGTTATTAACAACGCTGTCGTTTGTGCTACTGTATAGGATGGTAAAACTTAAGAAAACTTAACTTTGTGGTACCACTAAATTTCGCTAATGTAGGGAGAAACGACACAAGATGTGCCGCCCCGCTCCAAACGGCACATGAAATACCGCCCCCTTGCAAACGACACATGATGTGTCGTCCCCCATGAAGCACACGGCACATGATGAGCCGCATGAAGTACACAACACATCATTTGCCATCCCCCATTGCTCATGGCATATGATGTGCCGCCCCATGTATTGCCCATTGCTAACACCTTCTCTCCCCTACAATAACTTAACCTAAGTTTCTCTTAAGTTCCACCTTCCCACTGTGGATGCTCTAAGATCCACAGTGGGAAGGTGGAACTTAGGCGAAACTTAGCCTAAGTTGTCGTAGGGAGAATAAGGTATTAGTAGAGGGGAATAATGGGGCGGCACATCATGTGCCGTGAGCAATGGGTGGCACAATATGTGCCGTGTGGAGTGAGTGAGAAGCGGCACATCATGTGCCGTTTGCAAGAGGCTGGCATTTCATGTGCCGTTTGGAATGGGGGCGGCACATCTTGTGCCGTTTCGTCCTACATTAGCGGAACTTAACGGTACCACAAAATTAAATTTTGTTAAATTTTACCATCCTATACAACAACAGAAAGAACCACATTGTTAATAATTTTCAGTTAAGTTTCCTAAATTTTCCGATACAGCTCCGGAGCTCCCCACTGTTAATGCTCTTACTATATTACTCCGTATATTAGACTAATTTGACTAAACACCCAAAGACCAGCTAGCAGTGAGACATATTCTTGAGGTATCATCATCCGGTCATTGCGTTCCCAAATTTGTTTTGATTGTTCTCATACTAAACAATTGTTAATTAATCATTTGGAATAAACATTGTGGATACCATTACCATATAATAAATTATAATAATTCAATTTGTCTTCATGCTTTTGGATAGACAAAAAAAAAAAAAAAAAAAAAAAAAAGAAGAAGCCAAAATGTGAAGATTTTTTTGCACTTTTTTTTTTTGGTCAAAAAAGTGCAGGGAAGACTTCAATTAAGGCCCTACAATACAATTTAGTTCTAAAAGGAAATCAACAACCATATTGTTTTATTCATTAATTATCATTTTGTTGGCTTTGTAGTTCATATTGAGTACATGCAAGGATATATCAATGCTAGCTAAGATAATGGGTGCCACGTGGCATGGTCTTTGACAGTGATGGATTATTATCAATAACAAGTAAATTGTTAAAGTTTTAGTATTGAATTTCATTGGACTATATTTCATGGATAAACATTGGCTAGCTTTGGAAATGTAATGAACAGCAAAAACAGATATGGACATTATTTTATGGGAATGTGCATAGTATTCACCTAAATTACTCACTTGCTTGTTTTGCAATTAATGAAGAGTTTTAGTTGTCCATTTCATCTATGGTCTCTTTTAGGTGACCAGTTTATGCGTCTCTAGCATTACTCAATTTTATCTGAAGTGAATAGCAAAAAAAAAAAAAAAAAAGTCTAGTTCGAAGAAGATCCCCTCAATCACCGGACGTTCGCTGCATTGTTACCTCTGCCCTGCTAGCATAGCTTCAACCGTATTCGTCGATCGGAGTTTACGGTTACAAGACTGGCTTATATAATCAATGAACCTTAGGCCTACATGTTTAGGATAATAAATCACGTTACGTTGATCTATTATGGATGTTAAGGCTCTAAGACAAGACGGTACTGATTGTTCAATGTAAGACCTAACTGATTTTTAAATGGCTGCCAGTATTGCCAAAGCAATAGTAGTTATTGTCAAAGCAAACTGGTTATGTGGCAAACTAGAACTTATGCACATAGCTAGTTTGTTTTGACAATAACCACAATTGCTTTGGCTATAGTAGTAACCTTTCAAAATCACCCTCAAGTTTTCCAAAAATACCCATGAATCCATGATTAACATGTTTAGTCAAGAAAATGATAATATTTCACAAAAAGTAACTTCTTTATTTTAGTTTGAAATGTCCTAAATTAAAAGTTTGATCTCTTTAAAAAAAGTTCATGTACTTCACCTTGTTACTTTTCAAGTTTACCCAATGTAGATGAATTCTCCTAGTTTTCATTTAATGTCACAAAATTTTAAACTCAAAAAAAGAAAAAAGAAAAAGAAAAGACAATAGTAGAAAATTAAAATTTTCACTAAACATAGTATCGTCTTTAAATAATTGGAGTTCCACCTCCTCCTCCTCCTCTTCCTCTCTCTCTCTCTCTCTCTCTCTCTCTCTCTCTCTCTCAAACGCGTGCAGTCGTGCACACACACACACCAATTGCACATATAGTATAACTTTCATCCAAATATTATTATAATTTAGGGTATATTTCACTTACCTCCCATAAAGTTTGGCCTTAATGCACATATCTCCCCTCACATTTTAGGAATCTCACTTACCTACCTTATTTATGAATTTGAGTATTACATTGCCTTCAATTTTCTCAACCTCCCCAGACCCCACAATGGCGGGAGTCTCGTGCATTAGGCTGCCCATTTTTTTATTCCCTTAATTTTTTTAACTATTTGTTAAAGGGAGGGCGGAAACTGATACTAAAATTTAAAAATAAGGGAGGTAAGTGAGATTCCTGAAACGTGAGAAAAAATATATATATTAAGGCCAAACCTCAAAGGAGCCATATGATATTTACCCTATAATTTAACATTAAAGATTTAGTCCATAGTAATGAAAGGAACATGGTGCTGCTTCTATATTATTGCACAGTGCTCAAGGAATACTACTCCATCATATGCTGATATATATGCAGTAAATTAATAAATGAAAATGTTTTTGGCTCTAGGAAATAAAAAAAAAAAAAAAAAATAGAAAACAAAAGTTGTTGGTAATGGAATTACAACCACCCACTGTCTACAGAGTCCCTGGACCTGCTCTGCCTCAGAGAAAGAAATAGAGTATCTCCACTGGCTTTTTTGCCTTTGGTGTATGGATAACAAGAAAAGGATGTCACGTGCAACAAGAAGCACTACAATGTACATTGTACACACCTTTTCTTACACCTTTACACACACACACATGCACACGTATATACATATATATATATATATATAATGTCATATATATAATGTCTGCAGACTGTGCAGTGGAATACTTTGACTCCCGTATTTGGGATATTTAAAAGGGAAAATTACACTGACCTCCTCTGAGGTATTTGACAATTATAAGAATCTCTCTTATGTTTTCAAAAATTATACTTACCTCCCTTCTATTTTAAAATGATTGTTATACACTTGGGCAAATCATCAAAAAAATTATGCACTATCTTTTTTTTTAAAAAAAAAATAACAATTACGAAAAAAATTAAAAAATCATTGACAAAATTTCTGTATATACCAAATCAAGCTTTTGCTAATCTTTTTTTTTTTAAAAAATATTACCAGTAAATTTTAGAAACATAAAAATCATCAACAAAATTATCGACTACCACTTTAAAATGAAAAGAATAATAGCAACAATGAAAAATAATAATAATTTTTTTTTTCAAAAAATGAATAATTATATTGTATTTTTGTTGACTTTATATTTTTAAAATTGTGAACTTCCTCCCAACATTGTGAATTAACTGCTCCAATGAAACTTAATTAGTACATGCCTTGCACGGGCATTGCCGTAGTGTGTGTGTACATATATATAAGACTCCATTGAGCATGGTTTTTTTTATATATATATATATATAAATAAAACAAACAAAAATGCAATATAACTATTCATTTTTTTAAAAAAATTGTTGATATATATATTTTTGTTCTTATTTTTTTTTATTTTAAAGTGGTAGTAGATAATTATTATTTTTTATATATTTTAAAATTATTATTGATATTTATAAATAAAAGAGTAATGCTACGCTACCCAAATTTTTTTCCCAAAAGTGTTTTCCAATACATGTGATAGTGGACCCAATTAATTTTGATTAGCTATGATATTAAAGTGGTTCAACTGTGATCTCACTTACATATCATTTTAGGAAGAAAATTTGGTAAGTATAACATTATTCTAAATAAATGTTCTAATATCTTTCAACTAGTACTTGGACAAAAGAGTTAAATAACTTAAATTAAAAAACTAAATTTATAAACTATTGTAAGTTAGGTTAAAGATTATAAAACCTAAATTTGAAATTTTCATAATTTATTTTGAGTTGCAAATTTTTATAAAGTTAGGGCTAATCACTATAAATCTAGATCTGTAAAATTTGCTAATGTATATATAATTTTATCTAATGTGCGCGCACGCATACACACACACAAATACACACACATGTATATATATATAATGAGATAAGGAGTAAATTGGTAATCTTACACTCAAAAAATAGATAGAGAAGAGGTGAGTGTTGTTTTTCAAACTAAAAAGGAGGTCTCTGTAATTATCATATTCCTCAAGAATTTGCCCTATTTAAAATATCATGAGAGTGGTGTATGTTGAACCACAGTCCACAAGACCGCCATTGCATCACTACACGTCATAATATTTGAGAACCGTACTTCGAATTTAAATTTGAGAACCGTGTGTATACGTTATACATATATGTGTTAAAGAGTATATGTTTTGTATCACATTAGTTACATAACGAAGAGTTTCTCTTTTTAAGTCTTTTATTTTATTTTATTTTATTTTTATGTGCTTTATATTTAAGCCGAAAACAATTTTTTTCGAAAATCAAAGACACTGAAATAAACAAATTTTTTTTTTTTTTTTTTGTGCTTTTTATTTAAACCGAAAACAATCTTTTTCGAAAATCAAAGACATTGAAAGAAACACCAGCAATGATAAAAACAGGATGTTAACACCCAGAGCCCATAAGGCCTCAGAATGTGACAAAGCTCAACGACAACCACAAAACAAAAGTAATGCAAGTGGGCTTCGGAAACATACCCAACCACAATTAATACTACCATTTAAAATTAATAAATAAATAAAAAGCAAGTAAGATACACTGTATAGTCAGAGCTGACAATTTTTGACCTGACACGAAAATAAACGGATTTGGGTGACCCGTATAATGGCACAGGTCATAAATAAGTCGACTTGTTTGACACGATTAATAAATAGGTTGAAGAGGGTCAACCCGTCAAACCCGTTTGACCCGATTAACTGATTAAGTATTTAAGTGCAGTTGGGGTATTTTTTTTTTGTTCTAAAAATAAATTTTAATAATCTGGAAGTATAAAATACAAATAATATAAATATGAATTAAAAAAATATTTATTTTAAACAGATATAAACTAAAATTGTTTTTTTTTTTGCTCAAAAAAATAATAGTTACCAATTTACCAAACAAGTAAATCTATACATAATTATTAATAACTAATGTAATAAAAAATAATAATTAATGGAGAGAGGAAGCTAGAAGCAATAAGCAATAAACTAATTAAGCATCATGCATTGCACAAAAACAAAAATAAATAAAAAAAAAGAAAAAGGGAGGATATCAGGAATCCCCCACAACTCACAAGTTGGATTGGAAATTTGCCAATTTGGGAGAGAAATAAATTAGACAAATAGATAAAAGGAGGGTTAGGATTTAGTTTGGGGGTTATGCCTGCAACCAATGGCTGAGATTGGTTGGATTTCCAAATTTATTAAATGTGGAAAGTTCTGTATGACTATTATCAATTTATCATATTATGACTTATGAGTTGACTGTATAGTCTGTATGACTTAGTAAAAATAGTACTATTTCTTCTTGTTCATTTTGTTTGGATGTGCTTGGAGCCTTGGATGTTAAATTTATAATAGTTGGATATTGTTATATTTATAGTATTTGGGTATTTAAGATGATACGTAATACGTGTTAATAATTGATGCATTTTTGTATTCTTAGTAGGGCTATAAGCTTTTTCGAATAGCCGAACTGAGCTAACCGATCGATTTTCATAAAATTACCTACAATTAAAAAACTGACCCGACAACCCAAATTGGCAAAATCGACCAAAAGGCGAAAAAATCGACCGAATCGACCACTTCGGTTGGTTAATAAAACATGAAAAAAGCAAAAAATAAAAATAAAAATAAAAAGAGGGAAAAAAAATAACGAACCGAACCGATGACTCGGACACCCCTACACGGGTTAGACGGATTAAACGAGTGACCCGTGTATGACCTGGCATGATTATAACCCGACACAATTATGACACGTTAAGAATGACACGATTACGACCCGACATGATAATGATCGGACACGATTTATGACCCGACACGGTTATGACCCGACATGACCCGATTGCCACCCCTAACTGTAGCCAACCAATATATTTATAATATATATAACATATATATATATATACACGTAGGAAACTTGCCATAAATTTCTCTTAAGATTTTAAATTAGGCCCAACTTAAAAAGATGTTGACAATAAGTCTAAATATAGTGAAATCCCCAAATTGAGATAAATACTTTTATCTTTTTACCTACAAGTGTTATGTACATAATTATATACAGATAAATATAGATTTTTTTGGATATACAGTACATAATTAACGATTATATGAGGATTTTCAGTCACAAACAAACCCATTAAATGTGGAGATAATAATGGAAACAACTAATCACAATTAGTATGGGCCTGTACGTTAGAATGGTTTTCAAATTTCAGAGAGATCTTTTGGCTTTGTCAAGTAGCATTAGTTATTAATCCATTTTCTCCATTCATTACTATAAATTCATGAAATCTTACTAGTGTTTTTTGATTTACGATTTTTCATGATGTGTTGCAGTTATGTTTAGTGTTAAATTTCACTTTAGAATGAACATGAGTGTTAAATTTCACACTAGAATGATTATGATTTTGACATTGAGGATTTTTACAATAACTTTTTCTTGAAGAGTAGAAATTATAAAAATTTTAGTGCATACTAGTAGTAGACAAATGGAAAAGTGTGAAATGTTAAATTTAACACCTACATTTGATTATGTCAAATTACAAATTTAATATAAAAAAATTGGAAATGTGTGAAATGTTATTCAACAACTGGAAAAAGTGTGAAAGGTTAAATTTAACACCTACATTTTATTCGAGTTATTCAACAAATGGAAATCTGAGTGTTGCTATGGTAGATATGCTAACATTTTTGAGTGTAGAATTTAAATTGAGTATGAAATCTAAGTGTAAGATTTGAGTGCAAAGTGTGAGTGTAAAATTTTGTAAGAACCCAATTTCCAGAATTTGACCAAACCAAAAACCCAAACCATGGACACTAACCATCACATGAACATTCAACCATAAGAACGACCAAATTATAGGGCTTAACTGAAAAATAAAAAAAACAGAAAAAGACATGAGTGATCAAAAAAGAGAAAACCAGAAAAAAAAAAAAAAAAATTTCCACTACTCCCCCAAACCAAAAACCCTTCATCACTACATGCAGTACATAATTTATCACTACAGAAAACTGCAATCTTGTAGATCTGTCTACTCTTCTGGATCTCCATCCACCTCTCGACCTGTTTCGTGTACCCGAGCCATCTCTACTTGACTAGATCCATCACCATCATGCCAGTGTTGAAGTGACAAGGTCGCCGACCGGCGAACGTGACGGAGAACCGCTTCTCCGACCAAAAACTCTATTAAATATTTGTTGAAGTTCACGTGACAGTACTCCGAAGCTCTGATGGTCTCTGTCCCCAAGCTTGTACTTCATAGCTTCGAAATATCATCGACCGCTACGAGATCAATATTTATCTTAAAACCTTATGAGATTGAGATTCTGACAACGTTGGGGTTGCATCGAAAGGCAAAGACTAGCAGGCTCGACGAGATCGACATGATCTTGTTGGTGATCAATGGGATCCAAAAGCAATTAGAGAGAGAAAAGGGAGAGAGATATGGTCTGAAGGGTTTTGAATTTAAAGAGAGAGAGAGAGAGAGAGAGAGAGAGAGAGAGGGAGGGCCTGAAGGGTATGATTTCAAATTTTGAAAAACCTATAATCATGGTATGTATTTGGAAAGAGGGAGATTGTTCTCTCTCTTATTAATATTAATGTATCTGGAATAAATTGGGGGTAGTATGGTCTTAATAATATTAATGAAACTATAACTAAATTGTTTTTGGGCCTAAACCTATTACACATTAAATGGAGCTAATATAACTTATTAGTAGTTATCCCTATATATATAAAGCACATTTAATCTGTGGGGCTACTAACCTACAACATGGTGGTTGTTGGTTAGCAGTGCATACACCAACTTTCAACGAAAAAAAAAATGGCTTTAACGATGAAATTTTTCGTTGCTAAAATTCCTGACTTTTAGAGGCAAAAAAAATCCTCGATAAAAGTATTTTTTTCATCGCTAAAAGGGCGTCATGCTATAAATTAGCATTTCCCTTTAATCTAATATATATACGGACAGCTTACCTACGTGTTGTAGGTTAGCAACGCATACACCAGTTTTTAGTGACAAAAAATTCAATTAGCGGCAAAAATTTTATTGCTAAAAACCTCAACTTCTAGCAAACGAAAAATTTTATTGCTAAAAAGCATTTTTTTTTCGCTGTTAAAAGGGCGTCGTGCTATAAATTAGCATTCCCCAATATTTTAAATGACAAATGGTCTACGCTTTAGTAAAGATAGTACATATAATACAACAATTAGTTTGTGCATTCGATAAATAAAATGTGATTTGTGCATTTGATAAATAAAATGTTCATTTATCTTGCTTTTATTTATCTTCTTTTAAAAAAATATATGTATACTGGGCACGTGCATTTACTAGTATATATACATATATATATATATATATGAAAACATAATATGTAGGTTTTGCCATGTGGTGGCTTATGTGAAAAGAAGGTATTTTATTATTTTAATATTTTTGTATATTTTGTACGTATATATATATAAGTATGTGTGTGTACACACATATACTATAGATAGATAAAATTAAATGAAAACAAATTTAACTATGGAAACTAATTCAAATGAAAAAAAAAGGAAGTAACTGACAAGCTAACTTTGAAATCACAAACAAGACCACTAGTTTATAGCCACAGTTTTCCTTTTTAAAAAGAGTAAGAAGTTTATGTACAAAAAGAGTTTGTATCAAATCTCTTTGTGTTTGAGCAATGTATCTGTATCTGTATATGTATATATGAATATATATATATATATCTATGTCTAATACAGTTTATGAAAAGATGGATCAAACCAGTGAGGTGCGACAATCGCCATCCTAAAGCAGCTAAGCCTCCATACGTGAAAGTTCAAACGGCAACAACAGCTCAAAAATACAACACATGTGTGCTCACAGTAGTCTCATCAGGGGTCACATCTATTGTGAGAGACAAAACAACTTTCTCGGAGTTTCCCAAAACAATAACACAAAACTAGAAAAGTATGTGGAGAAGATGTATGGTAGGATATAGTGTAGTAAGCTCAAATCTATGGATGGATTTTTCAACAACCCATAGGCTCCTTATATAGGCACCCATGTTACTCACTTAATCTGTCCATAAGTATAAAAGTTTTGAATGTTACATACAAACAAAATTGAAAATACAACTTATATATATATGATAAAAGCTTAAAATTCCAAAAGAAAACTGAAACATTGAGTGCCTGAATTCAAAGTGAATAAATAGGAAAAGAAAAATAATGAAAGATAAGTTTTAAAAACTTTCAAACTTTAACAATCCCCCACAACTTTTAAAACTTCTCAAAAAATGAAAAATAATATTCAAATAAGATTAGGCAACCTTTTACTGTGCAATAGGTGTAGGTGTCTTTCACACTTGAACCTCACTTAGTGTCGACAGTTTTCCATCTGAAGAATGATAGTGAACTACACCTTGAACTAAATTCTTTGAGCCAGATTTCAACATATCACACACACAACACTAGTGCTCGACTTAGTTCGCGGGGTTAGTGCTATTAAAGGCCATGCACTCGATATTGATTCTTATGGGAGTTTTAGAGGACAGCCCTATCCCCACGGTCACGGTCTCACGACTGTTCCCACTTAGGTGAGTCCTCCAAAGGTACATGTGACTTGTACCTTATAGGAGTGTTCCTGCCTCAGGCTCATTTAGGGAAATCCCTTCCTACACGTCACCACATAATACAACACATTGCCATAGGGATAAGCAAGAGCATTATATATATATATATATATATTTGTGGCTCCTCATGTAAAAGTGCTGGATATACAAGTCACGCAGTATGGATTATTTTTACCCATTGAACCTCCTTCATGGGGTTCCCAATCATAGGGGTTGGGTTACCTCCCTAGTTAACTTCCTTGAGGGCTTAGGCCCATCCCCCTCGACATATCTAGGATTGCATTCCTAGAAAGATCCTTGGTCAATTGATCTACAATATTACGATTGGACTTCACAAAGTCCAGAGATATTATATTTTTGTTGAGCTTGCTCTTTACACTTTTTAGTCTCAGTTGAATATGACGATCCATCTTATTGTTAGAATGAGCTTGCCTTGCAAGTTCAATTACTACTCTATTATCACACTTTATTAAGATTACAGGTATTAGTTTATTTATTAAAGGTACATCCATCAATGAATTTTTAATCCATTCACCCTCATTACATGTAGTATCTAATGCGATTAAATCAGATTCCATAGAACTTCTAGATATAAGGTTTGTCTTTTAGAAGCCCGATATATGACAGCCCCTCCTAGTAGGAAAGCGTATCCAATTGTTGATTTAATGTCTAAACTATCAGTTATCCAATGAGCGTCACTATAACCTTCAACAACTTTTGGGAAAACCTTTATAACATATGGAGTAATCTAAAGTTCCTCTAAGATATTTGAATACTCTTTCTAAAGTGGTCCAATGTTCACTACTTAGATTATGAGTATACCGACTAAGTCTCCCAATAACATACAAAATATTAGTCCTAGACTTATTAGCTATATAAAATAAAGACCCAATCATCTGTGAGTACCTCAATTGAGAAATAGGATCACCATTATTCTTTTTCAAATGTAAATGAGGGTCATAAGTTGTAACAGACTTATAATCAAAATATTCAAACTTCTTCAACATATTTTCAATAGTACTTGATTAGTTTAGAGTGATAGCTTCAAAAGTTCTTTCTATTTTCATACCTAAAATCTATAGTTCGGGTAAACCAAATCAGATTTTGACTTTATGAAATGGGCGGAGTTTCAGAAATTGTTTTGATTAGTTTAGAGTGATAGCTTCAAAAGTTATTTCTATTTTCATACCTAAAATCTCACATAAGCTTCTCCTATATCCTTCATTTCAAGTCTCCTCGAAAGATAAGATTTAACATTCTCAACCATCTTCAAGTTTGTTCCAAAGATAAGAATATCATCCACATGAAGGCATAAGATAACACAATTTCCAATTTGTTCTTTGTAATGAAGACATCTATCATATTCAGGAATCTTAAACCCATTTTCTAAAATAACCTTATCAAATTTTTCATGCCATTATTTTGGAGCTTGTTTAAGACCATATAATGATTTGACTAGCCTACAAACCTTATGTTCTTGACCTTATATTTTATAACCCTCGGGTTGCTCCATATATATCTCTTCATCTAAGTCTCCATTTAAAAATATGGTCTTACCATCCATTTGATGTATAACTATATCATAGACAGAAGCTAAGGCTATAAGAATTCTCACTGTGGTAATACTAGCAACAGGTGAGTATGTATCAAAGTAATCTATTCCTTTCTTTTGTGTATAACCTTTTGCCACTAGTCTCACTTTATACTTATCTATACTGCCACTAGGCTTTAGCTTCTTCACAAAATGCTCGAAGACAAGTGAGAGAGTAGTCGCCTCCCCTACCAGACCCAAGCCTTTTGATTTTCTTATCTAACTGGTTTTCAACTTCATTCTTATAAATTTTGAATTTGTTAAAAACTTCATCTTTGGTATTAATTAAATAAACATAGAAGTATTTTGAACAATCGTCAATAAACGTCACAAAGTACTTATTCCCAACTCTAGTAGGATGTCTATTTGAGTCACACACATCACTATGTATTAATTCTAGGAGTTGGGTATTTCTCTCTACACTCTTGAAGGGTTTTCTAGTTTGATTGGCTTGTACACATATTTTGCACTTGCTTTTAAAATTGATTTGTGTTTTGGGAATAAAATTAAGGATCATAAGCCTTCACAATTTTTTCCAAACTTATTGTCATACCCATCCAAAAATCATTTATTTTAAAAGGGCATAATTAAATTTTAAGAAATTGTCAATGTTACTTGATAATTGTGGATGTGGTTGATGTGAGTCAACATAAGGTGTCAAGTGAGGACATGACAATCTAATACTCAATGAGACATCGTGTGATTAAATGACATTTACATGATCTAAATGTTATTTGAAATATCTAGTATATGTGAATCGTAATTATACCTATGTAGTGTACCTTTTTGGTAGTTTGATCTTGTTAAAGATCATTTTGAACAAATTAGAGATAACCCATGCGATGCATTTCATAAAAGGTAGGTTATCTAGAAATTCCATGAAAATAGTTTTCGAAACGTAATTACGGACCCAAACGAAACTTAGATGAAAATTTTTATGGATTATAGATTCTTCACTCATGAATTGATAACTCAGACGTTTAAGATGTTTTGGGAGATAATTGGAAGTTTTGAGAATTCATGGGTAGCTAAATGCAATTTTTGAAAGTTTTGCCTATATATAGAATGTGAGTTGAGATATTTACAAAATATCTCAAACCAAGAGAGAGAAAAGGGAGATTTTGGAGCTTAGAGCTTTCCGACGCAAATTGACAAACTTCTGCCCGTTTATTTTCAACCAAATATCCTCTAGATAAAAGCTACGTTTTGATACCTCTTAGTCCTTGTTTGGCTAAGTTTTCTTGGAAAATATGTCAAAACTCGTAGGTTTTGCATATAATTGGGGATTTAGCCTAGTATCGGTATTCTTACAATCCTCCTGAAATCTTAAGGGCGTAGCTTAAGGTATGAATTTCTACCCTATGTTATATACGAAATTTCCATGTTTTAATTATCATAGGCAAAATTGTGATCGGGACAAAATTCATGCGTTAGTCATAGGCCCGTTAATTATGCATGCGAATAATTATGAAGAGCATGTCTATTTGTTTACTTGAGCATGCTAGATGATTATGTGGGTCAAAGGGGAATTTATAATATTTCATCTGGGGTAAACTTCTCGATGTTTGAGAACTTAGTAGCGACGACTACTATGCATGATTTAAGGCTTAGACTTGCCAGGGTACTTAGGGATGCAACGGTTATAGGCTTGTACTAGCCATGGGCATCATGGTTTAAGGCTTGGACTTGCCGCTACTAAATGAATGCGTATTTTCTGCCTAGAGACCATTTGATTTGAATTATGATATTGAAGCATGATTTGTCATATATATATATATGGATATGTTAAAAAGTTTGCACTCAACATATGGCTGAGCAGTGGAGCTTTATTCCATTGCAAGTGATAAGAAAAAGGGGAAGAAGAAACAAGAAGAGTATGGCTGATGGGACGACGGGATTGCCCTTGTACATGTTTTTGGTTTCCATTTTCATGTTGTAAGAATGAACCTTTGAGTAACTAGAACTATGGTTATCTAACTTAGATTCTTGTAATGGATTCATAGTTTCGTAAATGTGTTTTAAAGATGTTGTAATACAGTTAGGATCTCTATGATTTAAGTTTGGTATGTGTAGTTAAACCGTGAATGAGATTGAACAACCTTAGAAAGATGGAATTCTACAGAATGTGCAGTAATTGGCAAAACAATCGACTGGTCCAGAGTCCAATTGATTGGACACACCGTTTAAAATATCTTTTTTAATTTTTCAGACACCAGTCGACTGGCATTGAAAAATAGTCGACTGGATTGTGTTTCAAAATAAGACTTTCTGTTTATTTCTGTCTAGTCGACCGGGTGGGTATCAGTTGACTGGAAGTTTGACACCACAATCGACTGGGTCCCTGACACAGTCGAATGGATTAGGCTGCTGAGTTGTGATGCCTCTGTGACCTCCAAAGCAGTCGATTGGGTCACAGTCGACTGGTTTGCTGCTTTTTAAAATGAATTGTTTCTGTAGGTGTTTTCAAATGGGAAAACTTTTTGAAATTCTATTTTTACAGATTCTACTTAAGTTTATTCCACTGCTATGTTCTTTAATTGAATTGCGTTAGCCTCGATAGCGTGCCATGTGTCTTATTTCTGCACGTAGTGGGATGGGTTTTGACACTTATATGGCCTAACCTTCCATGCCATACATCACAAGATTCAACATTCAAAACTTGAGAAACCATTTCACTATAGACCATTTAGCAGAGATGATCAAAAATATCAGAAACTTGGTATAGAGTACAGCGGATTGATTACCTCCAATATCTCCTTTTGAGGCAACACCAATAGCCGTGGCACATGCACCTGAGAATCGAGGTGTGAGATCTGTGTCAGAATAATTTATAAGGAAGAAACCGACGGAGTTTCATGAGACCTCTGACACGACGCTAGCATAGCACTGGGTGATGGATATAGAGAGGATTTTCAGATTTATTCTGATGTCCGATGCGCTAAAAAATGAGAACGCCAGTGATGTACTATGGAGTGAAGATTAGAATTGGTGGGTTAATGTGTTGGATCAAGGGACACCAATTACTTGGGAAGGATTCAAGATGGAGTTCAATCGCCGGTTCTTTCTGCGAGCCACTCACAATGCAAAAAAGAGAGAGTTTGAAACCTTAAATAAGGAGATATGACAGTGATTGAGTATACTTCCAAGTACAATGCCCTATTAAGGTTTAAAAAGGGTTCTGTGCTGATGGAGGAGGATAGAACAAGGAGGTTTGAAGAAGGATTGAGGGAGAACATCCGCTTGATGGTGGAGACCTATGAGCACTCAACAGTTGGAGCGGTGTGTCATGACCCATCCTGCTACGTGCAGAAAAAGGACATATGGCATGCCACTCATCCAATTACATTAAAGTAAATAGCAGCGAAAAACATAAGTAAAATTCATTAATATCAGAGTCATAAAAAGTTTTGCATATTTGAAAACACTTAGAAGAACATCTTATTTTGAAACCAGCAATCCAGTCGACTGATCCAAGGTTTGATCGACTGGAAATGCAAGATAGAGAGAGTCCAAATTCACAATAGTTAATCCAGTCGACTGTATTTGGGACCTAATCGACTGTGGCCTCAAACTTTCAGTCGACTGATACTTCCCGGTCGACTGTTTCTATCGCAGAATGAAAACAACAATTCAACCCAATGCTCCAATCGACTGCATCGGGGACTCAGTCGACTGTTTTTCAATGTATAAGAGCAGTGTCTATATCAAAATAGTCTTCCAGTTGACTATTCCAAGGCCAGTCAACCTTTTACCCTAGCTTGTTAACATAATACAAAATTCTAACTACGGTTCTCCGATTCCAAATTTAACACACCTATAACTATAAATCAACGACTCAAAACATAAATACAGAGGTCTTACTATAGATTATAATACTCCAAATCCTTCCAAGATTCTAAAATAACACATGGTTTTACCTTTCCAAAGTTTTATTACAACATTAGGAAAGAAACAAAAACATCTACAAGCGTGATCCCGTCGTCCCATCGGCCTCACTCCTCGCGTTTCTTCTTTTCTCGCTTCTTTTCACCTGCAATGGAGTAAAGCTCCTCAACTATATGCTAAGTGCACAATTCTAAATGTATGCTTATATGACAATCCATGCTTAAAACATCCAAACACATCAAAATAGTCTCTAAGGTGAGTGGTACGCATTCATCCGGTAAACGAAACCGATGCCGTGGAAGATACACCTCTTCCACGCACCCCGTACACTGGTTGGACCTTCCTCCATACCAGGTACCATGTCCTGGTTGGGTCTTCGTTCATTCCAGACATCACCACTATCAGTATTACAATCCTCAAATTTCGAGGAGCTTCCTAATGAATTTGCACCAAACTCATTGATCGGCGACGAATAGTTACCGTTTATAGTCCTAAAGTTATGCTTTGTTAGCCCATTTCATGTAGTTATTAGTTGTTTTTTAATAAATATTCTATATTTTGTAGGTTTAGGAGCTTTAACTTGTAAATGCTCAAAAATCCAATGATTAGTGGCTTTAGAAGTCATTCTGGGCTCAAACTGTGATTCCGATAAAAGTTGAATGTTGTAGTAGCCTCGAAAAATGGCATTTTTGATAAGGAATACTTCATATTTGAGAAATTTCTCCAAAGATATAAACTGTAGATCATCGAGTTGAGGACACATGGCCATAAATGGTGAGTCAATACAAGGTCGAAGTCAAAAGTTATCGCAATTCTACGATCGATGCGCGAAGTTGAGAAAAATGGAAAAATGGCCAGGTCGCTGGAGCGACCCGCTCGTGCGACCCATGCGAGCAACCCATTTAAAAAGTGAAAAATGCGTATTTTGAGGTACTGAAGACCCCTGTGCGATCCGAATTGGCTGAATACGTCCAGAAACGTAAAATCAGCAGTTTTAGTGCGATTTGGCTTAGGAAAGCTTCCTAAATCCTTCCAAACTCTATATAAATCCTATTCTAAATCAATTTTGTGGTTACACAACATTACACAATATTAGATACATCCATATACAATTAAAAACTTCAGCCATTGAAGAGAGGAAAACAAGGAGAAGAAGAAGAAGACCAAGGATTCCCATGGCCTCCTCCATCAACCTCTTGCCAATCCTTGATTCTATGGCCGCTTAAACCAAGATCTAGGGTTTCAATGAAACCCTAGTCAAGTAATAGGGTGTTATTTATATTTTTCTTTTAGTTTTATTATGTATGGATGATGATTACATATTTTGAGGATTTTAAATAATAAAATCGAACTTCTATTAATTAATTCGTTACTTTTAAAGTTTATTCTTATCTTATATCTATTTTGAATGTGATGTGCTCAATGATCTATATTTGCTATGCTTGTATGGATTATTTACATGTAATGGTGCTTAATTGAATTGTGATATCAAGTAGCCGAATAGTTCATAACTAGGAAAGACGGATTGTGCCGCAACCCTAATTTAGTGTGAGACAATTAGTGCCAACCGAAGATGAATTATGTTGGTGCTTGAATCGTAGTTATCTTCTTGACGGAGGAATTGGACTTATAGCTACAATTCCCCATTATCATCCAATGTAATAAGCTAATTGAATGCATAAATACCCTTATTACGAAGCTAGTGATGGATTTGCAATCCTAGGTTCACTTTAAATATCGTTTAAAACAACTTTTAATTACTTCCATAGTTTAGATTTATTTTAATTGTTCTTAGTTTAATTAAAATCAAAGCCAAAATCTGTTTTTCATAATTAACTAGGTTTAGGTTTCAAAATTAAAGTTCTTAAGTAATTCATTCTCTATGGGTTCGACCTTTACTTCCACACTACAAATCCTTAGAAAGTAAAGCATACTTTTATAACTTGATTCTGACAAGATCAATTTTTGGCGCCGTTGCCAGGGATTGCAAATTACTACCTTTAGTTTTAGAATCTTAGTTTAGGTAATCTGTAAATATTAGATTAAGTTTTCTTTGTCTTATTTTTTGTTTTATTTTAAGTCACTAACGTTTCCTTTTATTTTGTAGATTTTCTCGAGTCATCAAATTCTAGCGTCTTGGAGAGGAAAAGCTTAGCACACCAAAAGGAGCTTACGCAAAATATTTAAAATAAAATAAATATAAATCGCTTCCTTAAAAATTTCGCATCAAACCACTGTAAGTCAGGACGCTGAGACGCAATTACTTGCATTAGGTTAGGTGTGGAGTGAGTATTGCATTAGTTAGGAAACCCGGGGCACTGGGCTTTGACGCGAATCACTGCATAAATGATAATTACATGCATCATAGTAGTAATATGTGCCTGTGTGCTTGATTATTTGCGTGATTGCTTTTTGTATTTGTTGAGTCAATCATTGTTTTAGTTTATTTTCTTTTAGTTTATGTTTGGTATGCGTTCAAGTAAACCTAAATTACATCCGCTTGATCCTGAACTTGAATGAACCTTTAGAATCCTTAGGTCATCAACCCAAGCTTCTAGAGCTCGGTTGATGCTAGACGACGATTCGACACTGAAACCGTCGTTGTTGTTTGAGTCCAAAATACGAAGTACCTGAAAAATACTAAAGAAGCCACGCTTGAATATCATTGGCCCTATTCCAATGGATGACTTAGGAAACAACGGTAACAACGGTAATAATGGAAATAACCTTAGTATACCTCTGCCTCCTCCGCTTAAAGATTATTTCATTCATACGGCCTATACGCCACAACCAAGTATCAAATTACCGGAGGTGACGGCATCTTACTTTGAGATAAAGTCATCTACCATCGCACTACTCCCTTCATTCGATGGCCGAATTAAAGAAGATCCTTATCAGAACTTAGGAGATTTCCAAGATATATGCTCTACTTTGAAAATTCAAAACTTAACTGATGATGAACTAAAACTGCGTCTCTTCTCGTTTTCCTTAAAAGATAAAACAAAGTATTGGCTCCAATCTCTAGAGCCAAACACAATTAGAACATGGGAAGCCTTACATACCTCATTTTTGCAAAAAATTTTCCCTATTACGCGTACAAATCAAATAAGAAAATCCATAACAAACTTTGTCATGCAAGATGGGAAAACATCTTATGACACGTGGGAGAAATTTACAGAATTATTATGCTCTTGTCCACACCATCAAGTTCCCAAGTGGCAATTGGTACAGGTCTTCTATGAAGGGCTTATCCCCTCTGTACGGAACACAGTTGATGCTGTTTTTGCGAGGAAAGTTCCTCCACAAAAGCGCCGACGAGGCTTGGAAAATTTTTGAAACATTAAGTGAGAATTCTATGCACCAGGCTGTGTCTGTACGCCCCGAGGGATATCCTCATCAACCTAAACGTGAGGTAAAGTTCAAGTCAAGTCACTCAATGGAATTACAAGAACTATCTAAAAAACTTGACCGACTTATGACAATGAACTAAACGACAAGCGCACCCTCTTACTAAACTTGTCAAATATGTTCCGACCATTCACATTCTACACTTACATGTCCATCCGCGTCTCAATTTCTGGAGTTTGTGGAGCAACACATAAACTCTATTCAACAATTCCCACGAAATAGTTATAGTCCTATGACGACTAATTTTCCTAATACTTACAGACCCCAATTTCAACAAACTCAATACTAACACCCCCCTCCTAATCCTAACCCTCCAAGAGTTAACGCTTTTGAGGAGAAGGTGTTGGCGTCCCTTAAGAATATCGAAACGCAAGTGCAAAGACAAGCATAAATAGTGCACTCTCACACATAATTCATTGCGAAGCTTGAGTCCCAAATGGGATAAATAGCTAATACAATGAGTCATAGAAATGAGGGTAAACTGCCTAGTTACACTATACAAAACCATAAGGGACAATACGAGAATGGGGGTTTGAATGAGCAAGTAAATGCCGTCTCAACTAGGATGACTATTCGGGAAGAGGAAGTTGTTGAAATTTTGAATGAGACTGAGAAAGAGGTAAACATTAACTCGAATAAAGAGAAGGGTGAGGACAGGAGTAAAAGTAGAAAAGAAAAGGAACCAACTCCATCAAATTATGATGATGCCAAAATTTGGGTAAGGAGAAATATACGAAAGAGATGGACACAATGAAGTTTGTATGTGGTTCGGCCCGTTTGTATGTGGTTCGGCCCTGTTAATGAGGTAGCCTACGTCCACGGGTGTGTTGATGCGCTTCACTAGCAGATCACCGGCGGGCCTGGTGAGCCAATAATTGGGCGGCACTACCAGTAAAACCAACCGGGTGTATGCATCTTAGTGAAAATAATATGCTATTCTGTAGGTAGAATGTGACCCCTTTCAATGGGGGCGGGTGGCCTCTTTTATAGGTGCAAGAGACCACCCATATAAGGTAAGTTTATAGATTAGGAAGCCTAATCTATTTATAGCTTGATTTACATGAATTTAGGGGTGTTTCCTAAGTGGTTTAGGAAACTACTTGCTTCTTCCATTTAGTCTTCTAACTGGGATAGGAAACTGCCTGGAGGCTTGCTGGCCAAGCAATCATACCTATTGGGGGAGCGCCCATGTGGGGTCCATCTGGAAAGAACTCTCAGACTTACGACCAAACTGGGCAGTTTTGCATAACAGCCCGGGATGGCTGTGTAGTCAGTCCAAATTTAAGATAACTTGGCTTCTCTTTACTGAGGTGGCGAGGCTTGACTTTGACCTGATATTTTTGTGCATATTAGTTGCTCCCCATTTTTGAAACTAATGGGATGCTCTATGGGATTAGGTTTGAAAATTAAGACTATTTCTAAAAAATCGTTCGGAAGCCCCGGGTTACTACCCAGGTCCTGACCGATTGAGCTGGTCTTCCGGGGTCAGGACCGAGCGGTGGCTATGTAGGCTCGGGACCAACTTCTGCCATATGTCACTTGGTCACTGGCCTGGTCAGGATCTAGCAAGGCTGGTATGAACATAGCCGAATAGTCACATTATAGCCGGACCATCACGTTTGGCATTAATTGGGCGTGTCTTTTGAGGCAATGTTCTGCGTGCCCGAGATGACAATTATCGGTAGGTTTAGGTGGGAAAATTTCCTGGCCGTTAGATCTAGCTTGATCTGGAATGTCCACGCTCCCTATATAAAGAACACTTATTCATTTCTGGGATTCTTGCTGCCAATTGATAGAGATACTGAGCGGTTTGAGAGCAAAAAAGCGTCCGGTAAAGCTTCCCGAGCCCTTCTTCTGCGCTAATCCTTGTAAGTGTTCCCTTTTTAGTTTCAGTGCATCATCCTCTTCTTCTTCTTTTTTGAGCAAGGCTAGAGAGAGCGAACCTTCTTAGGTTAGAACGGGAGTGGGACTTTTTCTTTCTCAGGTTCTGTTCCTTCTTCAATTCAGGCGGTATGTTAGATAGGTTGAACCGAGCGGGCTGTCCTGTCACCTTGTCTTCCAGACTATATACTTTTTGCCTTTTAGGTTGATAATTCTACCCCCTTTATACCTCAGACTCGGAGTTCCTGACCCATAGCCAGGTCGTAGCCTGCTCCCCCACCCCTAGTAGGAGTGCCAGAGATGGAACATTCTAATTTTGACTTCGCGTCTAGGTCAGAGAACGAGTGGTCCCAGTCGGGAACTCCTGACACAAGTTTAAGTCCGCCTTTCGCTACCCCGTCAGACCATCAGATTGAGGGTAGAATCCTTGTCCGTGTGTCTGATAGTGAGTCGGACCAGGAGGCCCCAATCTCCTCCGTCTCCCGGGGTGGGGGCGATGAGACACCCGGGGAACGATGAGACACCAGGGGAGCCTGACCCCGAGGTGGTGTTCGACTGTGAGTCTATCCCTTCTATTATATGTTCCCAGGACCTCGTCCGGATTAGGGATAGGTATGCTCTTCTTAATGGTTGCTCCTTGGCCGTGAACCCCGACGAGGTACATCTCTACCAGCCTAGCTTTATCACCTTGTACTAGGATGCACTTATGGTTGGCCTTCGTCTTCCACTGCACCCTGTCGCCCGGGACATCCTGATCTACCTCGGGATCGCTCCCGGGCAGTTAGCTCCTAATGGGTGGAGATTCTTGATAGGGTCCATCTCTTTGTGGCCCCAGGCCTTCGGATACGAACGTACCCTCCAGGAGTTTTTATCAGCCCACCGACCATTCCCTGTGCACTGGGAGGTCGGGTTCTTTTCTTTTTCTGTCTGGTAGGAAGATCTTTGTCAAATGCCCAAGTAAAAACAAAGGGTGGAAGAATCCCTGTACATGTGTCTGATAGTGAGGCAGACCAGGTGGCCCCCGTCGCATCCGTCTCCCGGGGTGGGGGTGATGAGACACCAGGGGAGCGATGAGACACCAGGGGAGCCTGACCCCGAGGTGTTGTTCACCTATGAGTCTATCCCTTCTATTCTGCATTCCCAGGACCTCGTCCGAATTAGGGATAGGTGTGATCTTCCTGATGGTTTCTCCTTAGCCTTGAACCCCGGTGGGGCAAATCTCTACCAGCCTATTTTTGTCACCTTGTATGAGGATGTACTTATGGCTGGCCTTCGTCTTCCACTGCACCCTATCACCCAGGACGTCCTGATCTACCTCAGGATTGCTCTTGGGCCGTTAGCTCCTAATGGGTGGAGATTCTTGATGGGGTCCATCTCTTTATAGCCCCAGGCCTTCGGATATGAATTCACCCTCTAGGAGTTTTTATAGGCCCATTGACTGTTCCCCGTACACCAGGAGGTCGGGTACTTTTCTTTTTTTGCCCGGCAGGGTAGGAAGATCATTGTCAAATGCCCAAGTAACAACAAGGGGTAGAAGAACAAGTTCTTCCAGGTATCCACCCTTCGTCTCTACAGCTGAGAACTTCCTGGGTGGGGGAGTTGAGGGGTAAGACCGCCCAGTATGCTTCCTTTTGTTTTGTTTACTCCAGGAGGTTGTCAATCTGCTAACTATTTTTATGTTTTTATTGGCAGGCGAGTCGACCGAACCTCCAAGGATCCCCGAGGTGTGCCAGGCCAGGATCTTGGGTTTGGCGAAACTTCCTACCCATATCTGGAACGTGCTATCCCAGATGGGTGATTTCGTCTAGTCCTACTCTCCGAAAGAGCCCATTCAAGCTCCTACTTTCTCTCCAATCACCCCTGGTGAGTGCTTGGGTTGACTGCCCTTCTTGTTATGCTTCCGCCGTCTTCTATGGATACTGACCATGTACTTTTCCAGGCAAAAATGGCCCCAAAGAGGAACTTGGAACAATTGAGGGAAAGACAGGCCGCTGCTGCTGCTACTGCTGCCGCCCGGTTGGCGGTGGCACAGGGAAAAAGGCTTGCCGCAGAGGCCTCGGGTGAGAATGCCCCCTGAGGCGGATCTGTCGCGGGACAACCAACCTTCCGGAACCCTTGGGGACGTCAGCTCCCCACATAGTAGCTATGGAGGAAATAATTACCTGGACGGACGTGCCGTCCGGCTTACTGATTGGGGGAGCCGCTGAAGTCAGGGAGAGGGTGAAGTCTGCCCTCATGCTTAGCCAGGTGGAAGCATGCGCCAGTCTGTCCCCCGAGGACTTTCAAGGGTAGCTCTATAGCCTCTCTCATTTAGTAAGCTCTTCTGTCTCGTTCTTGCCTGCTATGTATTTATTTACTATTTCTTGTACTATTGACTTGACAAGTCTCCTACCCTTCAGTGCAGATTGGCTGTATGGCCGCCGGATCTGAGTCCCTCCTCTCTTCTTTTGTTAGGAGGGCGAGCACTGCTGAAGTTGCCTTGGCAAAGGAGCGGACAGAGTCATAGGTCGAGAAGACTGTCTTGGCCATGGAGCAGGACAAAACCAAGACCCTAGCCCTAAGCCTTGGTGCGGCCCAGGCCAAGCTGGTGACGACTTTGGCCGATCTGGAGGCTTCCCGAGCACTTGCGGTGGCGGAGGAGGCCTGAGCAAAGGTTGCAGCCGAGATGACGAGTACAGAATCCACGAAGGAAGCATTTGATGACGCCTTCTTCTAGGGTTATAAAGATCTGAAGCGGAGAATTGCCTGGGATCACCCCGAATGGGACATCTCGTCTTATGAGGAGATTGACTCAATTTACTGGGACGTTGGTCCCCCTACTGCCGGAGACTCACCTGGCTTGGCTGGAACTAGTGAGGAGCCTGCCCCAGGCGGTAGCTTGGGACTGGGAAGAGGAGCTGCCTCGGAAGGAGAGACTTGGGAGACCAAAGACGTTGTCAAGGTGGACGACTAGGGTCTCCGGCCTATTTTATTCCTTTTTGTTATTTTGGTTGTTGATTTTTTTTGGGAGGCTACTACAACTGCCCCCCCGGGCTGTACAAACTATTTTTTAATTAGTGAAAAGGTCCTTGAGACTATTCTTTCCATCAATTGTCTTTGCACTTGAATGCCTATTTGTGATTGCCTGTGACCGACCAGTTGTAAATCCCGTAGGAACCTTGCCATAGCAAAAGTTAGGACTGTAACCGGTAGAGAACACTTGGTATTTTAGGGACATGTTAAGTAGGTCCCACTCGGGTGTAGTGCAGGTTTATGATTGTTTACTACTCGGGCAGTTTCTCTGGGTACTGTAGGTACTTAGGAATGTTAGAAGTGTTCTAGAATTCTAAGTCCTGTTAGTATCCGGTGTGATTTCCTGTTTAGTCTGGTGTTTTCCTACCCCCCAATCTTTTTCTAAGGCAGGCTTATAGAGGGGGTGATCGTAGGAAACCGACTTGGAATGTGGGTGGTTGTAGGGTCTTTTGGGACTTCCCATCATCAACCACCTAGGGGTTGTTGCCTCCCCATTGTTGGTTGGGCCTAAGCAAAGATTGTGCCTCGAGTTTTGGACCCTAGGTTTTTTAATTGCCTGGGGTCTGACCCTGAGGTCTTTTAAGTTCCTGGGGTCTGACCTCGAGGTCTTTTGAGTGCCTGGAGTCTGACCTCGTGGGGTCTGACCCCGATGTCTTTTAAGTGCCTGGGGTCTGACCCCGAGGTCTGACCCCGAGGTCTTTTGAGTGCTTGAGGTCTGACCCTGAAGTCTTTTAAGTGTCTGGGGTCTGACCCCGAGGTCTTTTAAGTGAGAAAACACGGGGAAGAATCATTTGGTGGAAAAGGAAACTTTTATTATTATAAAATTTCTTGGCCAGAGCTACATTCTTCCTAGCCAACATTATTTTCATGTTTTACTAAAAGTACTTGCGAAGGTGCTGCACGTTCCACGGATGAAAGAGGTCATGCTCGTCTAGAGTTTGTAACCAGTAGGTGCCTGGACGGTTGATTCGGGTAACTAGGTACGGACCTTCCCAGTTCGACCCTAACTTTCAGTGGGCCGGAACCATAGTAGACTGGTTTACAACCTTAAGGACCAAGTCTTCCACCTGGAAACCACAATGCTTGACTCTGCTGTTGAAGTACCAGGAGACTCTCTACTTGTATGCCACCACTTTTAGGTAAGCCCGATCTCTTTTCTCTTCTACCAAGTCTAGTTCTCCTCTAAGTGCTTCCTCGTTTCCCTATTCACTGAAATTTTTCACTTGGTAAGTAGGTAACCCGAGCTCTGTGGGGACTACAGCATCGAACCCGTAGGTAAGTGAAAAGGGAGTCTCGCCTGTTGCCGCTCGCGGAGTTGTACGGTAGGTCCACAGGAGGGTTGGAAGTTCTTCCGCCCAAAGGCCTTTGATGCTTTCAAGCCTAGTTTTGATTGACTGCAGAATAGTTTGGTTGGTCACCTCTGCCTAGCCATTGGCTTGAGGGTGCTCGGGGGAGGAGTAATGATTCAAAATCCCGTACCCTGAACAGAACTGCCAGAACACCCGGGTGTCAAATTGTTTGCCATTGTCACTGATCAAGACCCGGGGGATACCGAACATGCTTAGGATATTCTTCTCAATAAATCTTTCCATCTTCTTCTTTGTGATCGCGGCTAAGGGCTCGACCTCTGCCCACTTGGTGAAGTAGTCCACGGTGATAACCACGAACTCAACATGCCCTTTTCCTATCGGGAGGGGACCGACGATGTCGATGCCCCACTGAGCGAACGACCATGGACTGAGAATTGGTGTCTGAAGCTCTCCCGGGCGGTTAATCATCGGGGAGAACTCTGGCACTTGTCACACCTCTTTACATGCTCCTGGGAGTCCCGGGCCATAGTCGGCCAATAACATCCCTGCAGTAGGGCCTTTTTGGAGTGTGCCCGACCTCTGGTGTGATTCCTGCACACTCCCTCGTGGATTTCATACAATATCACTTAGACCTGTGCAGGATAGACACAGTGGAGATATGGGATTGAGAATCCTCACTTGTAGAGGATTCCATCAATGATGTGGTATCTAGCCGGCCGATATCTAACCCGGCGGGCTTTCCCTTTTGCCTCTGGTAAAGCCCCAATTGTTAGAAATGTCACGATTGGATCCATCCAGCTGGGTCCTAGGGCGACAGGCTCGACCTCCATGCATTCTGAGTAGACCACACTTAGCTCGAGCATGTATTTAATCCTTATCCCGGGCAAGTTTGACTCAGATTGGCTGTAGAGTCAACAAGGAAGTCTATCCTGGGCAATGGGTAGCAGTCTTTGGGGCAGGCCTTATTCAGATCAGTGAAATCCATACACAATCTCCACTTCCTATTGCTTTTCTTGACTAGTACAACATTTGCTAACCAATCGGGATAGTGGACCTCTCGGATGGAATTGGCTTTTAGGTGCTTCTTGACTTCCTCACATATTGCTTCTTGTCTCTCGGGTGCCATACCCTGCCTCTTCTGTTTGACCGAACAGGAATCCGGGTTGGTATTGAGATGGTGAGACATTACCTGGGGATCTATTCCAGGCAAGTCCTCATGGCTCCAGGCGAAGACATCCTGGCTTTACCACAGGAACTAAACCAGCTCCTCCTTGAGGCCTGGCTCTAAGAGAGTGCCAATGCTGATGGTCCGGTCAAGAAACTGAGGATCCAACACTACCTGTTCTAGCTCTTCCATTGGACCCACTCTGTCACTTTTGTCTCTAGGATCCATCATCTGAATGTTTAGTGTTTTCGTAATGGCTTCCCGGTGTAAGGAACTGACATAGCAACTTCGAGCGACGACTTGGTTTCCTTGCATGCTCCCGGGTCCTTGAGGGTCGGGAATTTAACCACCAGGCTGTACGTTGACACTACCGCCTTGGCCTTGTTGAGAGTTGGCCTTCCCAGGATGACATTGTACGTAGATAGGGCTTCCACAACCACAAAGTTTGCCAGTACAGATGCCTACTGGGGGTAGGCTCCCATAAGGATCGGGAGGTCAATGGTATCGAGTGGTTGGGTACTGGACCCGTTGAAACCTACCAGGGGAGTGGCCACTAGTCGGAGTCGATCCCTGGATATCCCGAGCTGATCGAATGCTGAGACAAACATGATGTCAGAGGAGCTGCCCGTGTCTACCAGCACCCTTTTGATCATGTAGTTTTCTACGGAGAGCGTCACCACCAGCGGATCATCATGAGGGTAGTGCAGGTCTAGCATGTCCTCGGATGAGAACGTCAACACGTCGGTTGGGAGAGAGCGGGTGGATTGGACATGCCAGACATTTGATCGGGATGCCTGGGCATGCCTCTTCTTGGCCGACTGTGAAACCCCTCCACCCAAAATGCCTTCGGAGATTACATTGATTTGCCTGAGGGGTCACGACTGCTCGGGAGCCCGGGTTTCTTGCCAAGGTCGTCTGTCTACTGCCATAAATTTGGCTAGGTGGACCTGTTCGATCAGCTTCTCAATGGCGATCTTAAGCTTAAAACAATCCTCTACGTCATGCCCGTGGTCTTTGTGGAAGCGGCAAAACTTGTCCCGGTTCCTCTTACCGGGCGGTCTTTTTAACTTGGCAGGCTCCTAGAGTAGCCTCTAGATCTCTGCGGCGGCCATAGCTTCGTGGATTGGCCAAGAAAGTGGGGTAAAGGTAATTGGGGCCTAATCCCGACTACCTCTCTGTTGATCTTGCCTGGGCTTCTTTCTCGGACCCTTCTTGGAGCCCTCATATTTCTGTTTAGCTCTCGGGGACTCTTCTCCCGTAAAGCTAGCACACTTAGACTTCAAAAACTCCTCCGTGTCGATGTACTTTTTGACCCTCTCTGAGAGTTCTACCAGGGTTGCTAGTTGGTCATAGTGGAACAACGTAGCAACCTTGGTGTGTTGAACCCCCGAGTAGAAAGCCATGATTGCGGCCGTTTTGTTCAGGTTGCGGATTTGGAGCCTCTGCTGATTGAAACGGTCCACGTACTCCCCCAGGTAATCTCACTTTTGCTTCTTGACGGTAAGCAACTGGGTGTCCGGTTGTGACCGGTCGAGCATCCCCACAAACTGGTTGATGAAGAGCTTGCTCAATGTCTTGAAGTCATCAACCGTTCGGGGTTTTAAAGCGTGGAACCACTGCGTGGCCGGGCCTTTAAGGGTACTGGGGAAGGCCATGCATAGTAACTCGTCGACCGTGCTGACTAGCGCCATCTGAGCCTTATAAGTGCAGACATGATCCACTGGGCTCCTTGAACCGTCATAAGAGCTGAGATGTGGCGATTTGAATTTCTGAGGGATAGGGAATTCCGTGACCCGAGTAGTGTAGGGCGACTCGGTCTCTGTATTGGTATAATCGTGGCACTGCTTGCAGTTCAGTCTTTCAATTTACTGCTGTAAGTCCTCGATTTGGAGTTTTACATCTCCCCCGATTTTCCCCTTTATATCCGAGTGGTACGTTGGGTCCGATGATGAGGCCCCCTCTTAGAAGTGTGTCATCTTTGGGGATAGAACCTGGCTTCAACTCCCGGTAATCGTATGCCTAAGATCTCCCCGATTCCGGACCGAATGGTCTTTGGCCGATTCCTGGGCCTTTTGTTCTGATTCCTCCCTTCTGGCGGTGCTTTGTTTGTTGATGATATCTCTAGCATCTTCCACCTGGCGAGGATTAGTCCGAGCTTGCCGCCTTGTATGCCTAGGCGCTCTGCTACGGTCACCATCCTGGACGTGTTACCAATCCGACGGGGACACTGGCGCAGAGTGGGTATGGTTCCATACTCGTGCGGGTTCCCAGTCGGGGACACTCTTCCTGGGCTGGTTTTCGGATTGAGGACGCTTTTCTTACAGGGCCAACAGCGCTTCAATTTGCTGCTAGGTTTGCCGCTGGCCTTTCAGAAGTTGCGCGAGCACCGCTGTCACTTGCTCAGAGGTCATGGAGCTAGCCTGCTGATCGAGTTGCAAGTTCTCTTGACCGGTCTGGGCAATATTTTTTGTCCCCGTCTTCGGTGGCATGTTGATCAGTCAAGAAATTTGTTGGTGAAAAATTTATCGGTTCCCACAGACTGCGCCAAACTAACGATGCCGAAATTTGGGTAAGGAGAAATATACGAAAGAGATGGATACAATGAAGTTTGTATATGGTTCGGCCCCATTAATGAGGTAGCCTATGTCCATAGGTGCGTCGATGTGCTTCACTAGCAGATCACCGGCGGGCCTGGTGAGCCAATAGTTGGGCGGCACTACCAGTAAAACCAACCGGGTGATATGTCTTAGTGAAAATAATATGCTATTCTTTAGGTTTAGAATGCGACCCCTTTAGTCTTCTAATTGGGATAGGAACTGCCTGGAGGCTTGCTGGCCAAGCAATCACGCCTATGGGGGTCACGCCCATGTGGGGTCCATCTGGAAAAAACGCCCGGACTTACGACAAAATCGGGCAGTTTTGCGTAACAGCTCGGGATGGCTGTGTAGTTAGTCCAAATTCAAGATGACTTGGCTTTTCTTTGCTGAGGTGGCGAGGCTTGACTTTAACCTGATATTTTTGTGCATAACAAATTATATTCCAAAAATGCCTTTTCCACCAAACATCGATGAACCTTCACATTTTTCAAAGAAAGGGTCAAAAATAGAAGATATACTCGAGGTGTTTAAACAAGTTAAAATCAATATTCCATTCCTCTATGCTATTAAACAAATTCCCTCTTACGCTAAATGTCTAAAAGACCTATGCAGTCAAAAGCGTAAGTTGCACAGTCATATTCCAAAAAGGTCTTCCTCACAGAAAAAGTAAGTTCAATTTTCCAGCATGCTCCTCCAAAGTATATGGATCCCGGTACACTAACGATCTCATGTGTAATAGGTGACACTATCATTCATCGTGCTCTCCTTGACTTAGGAGCGAGTGTGAATTTCTTACCTTACCACGTCTACAAATAACTAGGTCTAGGTGAACTAAAACCCACAACTACTACCATACAATTAGCAGTTCGTTCTGTTAAAATCCCTAAAGGAATCGTCGAAGACGTTTTAGTTAAAGCTGATAAATATTATTACCCTATCGATTTCATGGTCCTTGATATTGAACCCATGTTAGATGCTAGGAAACATACTCCTGCCATTCTTGGCCGTCAGTTCTTGGCTACGGCCAATGCTTGTGTTAACTGTCGAACGAGGGTAATAAAAGTGTTGTTTGGAAATATGAATCTAAAATTGAACGTTTTTAACGCTATTGATCAACCTCCCAGAGTGGATGATTACCTATGTAAGGTGGATAGTGAGGTAAGACAAACAATTGAATCCAATAATGTAATAAATTTGGGTGAGGAGAACAATACTTTGAATGATGAGCGGACGAATTTGAATAACCAAGACCCTAATGCTGAATTTACTCGGAAGGTAAGAAATCAATTTGAACATAATCAGGGAGAACCGTCGAATGAATTAACTCATAATGACATTGTTTCTGCTTTTCATCAGAATCTCCCTAATACCTTCAAGGGTACAATGTCTGAGTTATAGACTCTATGAGTCTTGAGCTAGAATGGTCTAGCTGAAGACGTGTTCTAGCTGAAGACGTAATAGACAGCGCTTCTTGGGAGGCAACCCAAGTTTATTTTATTTGTTTTTCTTATCTTTTAACGCTTTTTGGGTCATTGTAGTCTGTTTTTGAGTTCTCTGAACATGTTTGGGGGTTAGAGTAAATTTATTTTGAACTTATACACATAAAACAAGCGAAAAAAGAAGAAAAGACCAAGTTGCACGTGTGACCCGCTCGCGCGACACGTCGCTCGCGCGAGATTTTTCCTTAGAAGAAAATTTTCCAAAATTTTTATATATGCTCTCAGTTTCTTTTCGTGCCTCAAGTCACGCGCGCGAGGGGTTTGATTGCGCGGCCCGTTCACGTGATCTGTTGCCTTAGAAATTTTCTTTTAAGAAATTTAAAAGCAGTCTCAGCATTACCTCACAGAGGGATTCGCGCACGCAATGGTCGCTCGTGCGAGGGGGGATTTTCTGTGTTTTTCTGTTTGATCTCTTACCTCCTTTCTCCCGAATCTGGTTAGTTGTTTGTTCTTTTCTATTTGCTATCTTTAGCCCTTTTACAAGTAGGTCCTTCTTTGTTTTCATAGTTCTGTTTGTTTCATAAATATTTTCATCGAGTCTTTCACTGTTAGTTTAGTTTTTCAACACTTAGGTGATACTTCTATTAGCATTCGTTCTTTGGTT
Source organism: Hydrangea macrophylla (assembly GCA_033977485.1). NCBI lineage: Eukaryota > Viridiplantae > Streptophyta > Magnoliopsida > Cornales > Hydrangeaceae > Hydrangea > Hydrangea macrophylla. Next base: position 82,058,731 of record CM066991.1, on the reverse strand, counting down.
TCTTTTCTTCTGTCAAGTATTGACATGTGAATTAGTGTCTCCACTTGGATCAATTGAACTTTAATGCCATATTCATGTACGTTCACCTGGTTTGTGATTGCTGAGATTAAGGTATTATCGTTCCTTCCTTACGTACTCTACTTTCTTTCGTTTTATTGTTTCATTGAGGACAATGAAAGGTTTAGGTTTGGGGGTATGCACATTATTATGCACCGATTTCTTAAAATTTTTTCAATACTTGTGCTTAAATAAACGATTTTACCTACATTTTTGCAATCTCGATTCGATACTTCTTGTTAGATAACTTGTATTGCTATAGAATGGTAAACAATGAGAAGATGTGTTTAAACATTTGCTGAAGTCATGATGCGACGTTTTAGGTATGTATTGTTCGAATCGTAGTTTTATATCATAGATTTGCACACAAGTTGTGCACTGCATGTAGTCGCTTGAATACATTTTTGATGTGAACTATTATATGATTCGGATTTCTAGATAACACATGGTGGAGACTAAACCCGATGATCTTTTGAGCGTATTTTTTCTTTTTAGAGGGTTGTAAATACACGTTGTATTTGTCGAATTTCATTGAAATAGTGCATCTACTCGTTGTTTAGTCTCATTATTCTTGTTTTGGTTGATAGTCAAGTTAAAATATTTATTACCATGCTAAATAACCTTCCATCATAAATGTTGAAGAACCATATGATCATAGGAAATGATGGTAGGCCCTCTTCATTTACCACTGACCGAAAAATGATGAAATTTCCTTAGTTCGCCCCTTTGAGCCATTAAAATGCCTTTTTTTTTTTTCCTTTAATCACCATTATCCTTTTTTTTTTTGCTCCAACTTGACAAACTTAGAGTTCATCACTGAGAGATTTGTCAACTCTTAGTGGTGATAAGGCGGTGTGTTGATTGAGAAGAAGAAGATAAGATGCTATTGGGTTAGTTGCCTTGGTCTTTAATGAATATTCATTTCAAAAGTAACGAAAAAAAATGAAGAGAAGAAAGTAAAGAAGAGGAAAGAAATTAAAGAAAAATATGAAAAGAAAAGAATGAAAAGATGAAAGTTGGTAGAAGAGATGATGAAAGAAATCGAATATGCTTTACAATGCCATTCTAAAACTACCTAATGAATCCATTCTATCCTTTTTCATTGCCTGAGCTACGTTACAACCTTTGAAAAGTCCTATTTTATCCTAAAAAACATGGTTTGGATATGAAAACGATGGGAGGGGGGTTAAAACGTGATAACGATTATTTTTTCTTGACTGCTGGCATCCTATCCATGAGACTATTATTCTTTCGTGTCATGCGTCTTTTACGAGTCATTAGCGTTTCTTGTTTTGAAAACATATTTCCTTTGCTCCCATATATTAGAGAAATTACACATGTTTCTGAGTGTTTCATTTGAGAGTGTAATTAGCATTGTGAGATTCGTAGTCGAAGCATAGTTGGATGGTTATCCGAGTTATATTCCAAGTTCATGACATGCGCTTGTTCATTTAACTACCACATCACACACGTGCAATTTTATGAGAAACTTTATTGATTTATATGATGCATGTGCTTGGGATTGTTTTTCATGACGTAGGTGGATGCTTGATTCTGTTTCTTCTTGTTCGTTATTCTATTTCAAATCATTGTTTTATGATAAGGAGTATTGAATGATTGTTTTTCGTTTCTAATAAAAATTTTAAATTTATAATGAAATAAAGATGGTTGTGGGTGTCTTGTTGATGAGAACCCTCGCGGGACTTCACTCGTCCGACTAGGGACACCTAAAGGTTTAAAAGGCTTGTTGCATATGCTAAATGCAATCGCATTTCCTGCGATAGTGAGTTAGGATTTTTAAATCCAATAGTATTTATTTTAATGTTTTTTTTCTCGAGGACTAGCAAAGTGTCGGTTTGGGGATCGACGACGAATAGTTGCCGTTTATAGTTCTAAAGTTACGCTTTGTTAGCCTATTTCATGTAGTTATTAGTTTTTTTAATAAGTATTCTATAATTTGTAGGTTTTGGAGCTTTAAATTGAAAATGCACAAAAATCCAATGATTAGTGGCTTTGGAAGTCATTTTGGGCTCAAACGGTGATTCTGGTGAAAGTTGAATGCAGTAACAGCCTCGAAAAATGACTTTTTTTTTTACAAGAAATACTTTGTATTTGAGAAATTTCTCTAGAGATAAAAAATGTAGATCTTCGAGTTATGGACGCATGGCCACAAACAGTGAGTCAATACAAGGTCCGAATAAAATGTTATTGCAATTCTACGATCGGTGCGCGAAGTTGAAAAAATTTGGGAAAAATGGAAAAATGGCCAGGTCGCTAGAGCGACCCGTGCGCGCGACCAACTCGTGTGACCCATGCAAGCGACCGTTGAAAAAGTGAAAAATATGTAATTCGAGGTACTGAAGACCCCTGTGTGATCTGAATTGACTAAATACGTCCAGAAATGTAAAAACAACAGTTTTAGTGCGATTTGGCTTAGGAAAGCTTCCTAAATCCTTCCAAACTCTATATAAATCCTATTCTAAATCAATTTTGTGGTTACACAACATTACACAACATTAGATACATCCATATACAATTAAAAACTTTAGCCATTGAAGAGAGGAAAGCAAGGAGGGGAAGAAGAGGACCAAGGATTCCCATGGCCTCCTCCATCAACCTCTTGCCAATCCTTGATTCCATGGCCGCTTAAACCAAGATCTAGGATTTCAATGAAACCCTAGTCAAGTAATATGGTGTTATTTATGTTTTTATTTTAGTTTTATTATGTTTGGATGTTGATTACATATTTTGAGGATTTTAAATAATACAATCGAACTTCTATTGATTAAATCGTTACTTTTAAAGTTTATTCTTATCTTAGATCTATTTTGAATGTGATATGCTCAATGATCTATATTTAGTTTATTCTTGTCTTAGATCTATTTTGAATGTGATAGGCTCAATGATCTATATTTACTGTGCTTGTATGGATTATTTACATGTAATGGTGCTTAATTGAATTGTGATATTAAGTAGCCGTATAGTTCATGCCTAGGAAAGACGGATTATACTGCAACCCTAATTTAGTGTGAGACAATTAGTGCCAACCGAAGATGAATTATGTTGTTGCTTGAATCGTAGTTATCTTCTTGACGGAGGAATTGGGCTTGTAGCTACAATTCCCTATTATCATCCAATGTAATAAGCTAATTGAATGCATAAATACCCTTATTACGAAGCTAGTGGTGGATTTGCAATCCTAGGTTCACTTTAAATATCGTTTAAAATAACTTTTTATTGCTTCCATAGTTTAGATTTATTTTAATTGTTCTTAGTTTAATTAAAATCAAAACCAAAATCCATTTTTCACAATTAACTAGGTTTAGGTTTCAAAATTAAAGTGCTTAAGTAATTCAATTTTTGTGGGTTCGACCTTTACTTCCACACTACAAATCCTTAGAAAGTAAAGCATACTTTTATATCTTGATTCTGACAAGATCACTCCCTTTTGACCCAAGTAGACACATAACATGCTCACATAAACAGTTATACATGCTTTTCTGACATATTCGCATGCATAATTAACGGGCCTAATTAACCCATGAATTTTGCCAGGATCCAAAATATCAACTCGATATTTCAAAACATGTAAATTTCATATACTTTATAGATCTATAATTCATACCTCGCGCGATTTCTCAGGAACTTTGAAGGATCAACTAGAGGCCCGAATAAACATCGGATTTCGAATTTTTTAGGTGATTCCTATAAGTTTTATTGGATTTTCCCCAAATTTTTAGAAATTTGATTTTTTTAAAAAGTTAGCCAAATGAGGCCTAAGAGGTATCAAAACGTAGATCTTACCTCAAGGAGTCCAAAATCGAAATCTGGTAAAAAACTGACGCATGAACGGTCATCGTTCGGTGTTGTGAAACTCGTGGCACTAAATCTCCTATGTCTCTCTCTCCTCAAGATTTTTTACGAACTTATAAAAAAAATTAAATCTCTGTGGACATGCGGAATTGGTCGTCCACTGTTTCAGTTTGTTTGAAATTGATTTGGATCAAAGAATGAAAAGGAAGGTCTGTTGAAGACAGATAAAGAGTCGCCACTTGGTCTTTAAGGAACCAAGAAATCTAATTTGACTCACCCAAATGGATAAAGGGCACCGGCCCTTCATAACCAAAGAACTTGGCTCGGGGTTTTGGTATGAGAGAGGAAGGAGCCTTTGTCACGACTAAAACACCCTCAACTCGCCCCTTCTCTCGACGGGCCTCAATTAGAATCTAAATAATCATCTTGTACTATGTTTGGTTTGACAATTAATACTATGATAGTATATTACATCGCATAAGAATCTTGAAATGGAAGATATAAAGATAAGATATCATTTGTAAGATCTAAGCCAAACATCACATAATGCATAGGTGAAAGATCACACAAATAAACCTAGGAAAAATTTTCTAACCATATAACAAGTAATCAAGTTTTCGTAGTCTGAAAGGGGACATGAATTGTTCTTGAAACAAATAATCAAAGAAATCAAAACATGCTTAGCAAGCTAGAATGATGCATGTTAATTTTTGAGAAAGGAAGATCTCTCAATCCTCGGGACGGATGAGAAAGGATGATTAGATCAAGGGGAAGTATGGACATATGATCCAACTCATTCCTTATAATCTTCTTAGATTAGGAGTCACAAACGCCATAAATATTGCATGGATGCAATGTATGATCCTCGAATGTGCAAAGGTTGTAGTGTGTTTGTGTACATGGCCTTTCTAAAGTGACTTAGAAGTCTAAAATATGCATGAATGCATGGGGGAAATCATCATTGATATGTACAAATATGGTATGGACCACTTCTTAGGATATGAACTAATTTGAAGTACATATAGCATCAAATCAAAGGATGGAAGTAAAAGTATACTTGTTGTGAATAGTGGACAGAACAGTGACTTGATCTTGTGGAAATTGAAAAGTAGGGTTAGAAATATTTTCAAAGTATGATGTTTTATTGAGATCATCCTTATTTTGTCTAGAATTCAAATCAAAAATCCAATCCTCTATAACTATTACAGATTGAGAGAAATCATATAAACAATAGAGGTTACTCAGAAATAGAGTCCGTACTATCGACTGAAATGTTGAAAAATCGTAGAAAATGAAAACAAAATATATAGATGCCCATATTATACAAAATATTCCCTAAGACACTAAAGTTAAAGGAAAAAATGAGTTGGGATCAATCTTTTTGGAAAAGGTTTTTTAAAATAAGTTGAAAGTCAACTAAGCTACTGTGATAGCAAAAACAGAATGTCAGGAAAGAATGTTTGGGTCCAAATGGACCCCTTCCAAGTGTTTAAGTTAAACCAAAAATCATGGGTGTTCTCTAATGAGTTAGGAAGGCTTTCCAAGTGGTCTCATGCTAATACTTTGAGTATTGAATCCTAGAGAAATCATTGAACTCAGATTGTTCACTATTTTGATGATTTTGGGAAGAACTAGGGTTTTATTCTTTAAAATCAAAATGAGGGGTTTAAGAGAGGTTTTGAAATAGAGGTTTTGAAAGTGTATTTTTAGCACTTAAATGGAGATTATGACCACTTGAAATATCAACATTGAACTCATATCAAGAACCTCCAAGATTGTTAGAGAGCCTTGTTTTCATTTTGAAGACAACTTCAAGTATGCATATATAGGAATGTATTGAAGTTGAAATCATCTACCAAACATGCTTTTGAGGTCAAGAGCTACTATCCATAAGGATTCACCCACCTCAAACTTCATGTCATCATCTAGATGATGATACACTAGTAAATAAACAAAGAAAAATAAAAAAAGAAATGAGGTGAAGAGAGATGAACATTCATATAAACAAGCATATAATAACAATCAATAGATGATAATCAATGTGATTTTGGACTTATAGCTTGGTGTTTCACTCATATATGGTGACTTTGGACATGGAAGTGGCTTTGTATCTCATAAATACTTACTAAAATGGAGGTTGGATGTATTGAATGTGAAATAAATGGGAGTAATGAAGTAGAAAATAAAGTTCAGAACTCACTTTCAAGTTAAAAATCAAAGGAAGAAGCTTCTTTTCTCACTATCCTAACCTTATCTCTACAACTTTCTCTTTATAACTTTTTCTAAGCTTTCATTTGCACCCCCCAAAATGAGAAGTCAAGGGGGGTTTAAATAGGCTAATTTGGGGGGAGTTTGGGATTTTAAAAGTGCTCCAATTGGTCCCAAACATCTGTTAATATAGAACTATGTCGTTTTGGTTTCTAATTAATCAATTTGGGTCCCCAAAAGAAATTGCAAAAATGGGTTCTGTGGGGGTTGAGTGCCACCGCAGCACTGGCCATGTGCCACCATGGCACTGCTCCTCAGATGCCTAGAAAATTACATTTAGGCCCCTAGAGATTCCAGTATTCGCGAAAAGGCCCTAATTCATCTGAAATTCACAAAAAATGCATACAAACTCCAAATTGAGCTTGTGATATACCGTTGGAAAGGTAATGGAGTCTACTTTTCATAAAAAATAGTTTGGTGTCAGGTCACTTTGAAAAGTTTTGTGGTATTTGCGATAAAAGTAGATTTGATCGTCTTTTTCATCTTCGTAAATCCATAATAAATTCATTTTGAATTCAAAAATCATGTGCGATATACCGTTGGAAAGATATTGACCTCTAGTATCCATGAAAAATGTTTGAAAAATGACACAACACTCTGCTTTAAAAGTCTACTTTTAGGTCAAATCGATCAAACTTGGGAGCTCCCAAGAGTTGACGTTTTCGTCTGAGTTTCTTTTAAAACCTATTTTAGTTTTTTTCACATGATCTACAATGATCTCAAAACTTTTTAGAGAATTTGGATGATTTTGGTCAAACCCCAGTCAAACCTGGGTCAAACCAGTTAGCGGGGACTTTCTAGGAACTTTCAGGACTTCCGGGAGTCTCTAGGAGCTGACGATTTTATCTAATTTTTATTCAAAACTCATTTTATCACTTTTTTTACGATAGCATGTTTCCAGAACTTTTGGTCCAAATTAGGGAGTTTTTAGGCTTTTAAGGGCATTGGTCATTCTGAGCATTTTGAGAGATAGAACTAACTTCCAAGAGTCCTTTTTGAGTCTTTTTCGATCATTGTGAACCACCAAGCTATGGGTCTCCTAAATCTAATAGCCGACAAAATGGGGTGTCTACAGTTTGCCCCTCTTTGACATGAACTTGCGAGGCAACGCATGTCGCAAGTGAGTGCCAAAGGTTTGAGGAGACAGGTCTTTTTGGAGGCTATAGATTTAGGATAAAAGCGTTGCAAAAGATGCAAGGATGATGTTGAGGCTAGTGCTGGTCATGATCTTTGTGAGCTGCCTACATATCCCAAGGGGAATCAGACCAAGACGTAGTTCGGGGCACAAAGAAACAAACACATGTAAAACAAGACAGGCGGATGCCATGCTATGAGGATGATATGCACTGCATGGATGTGATATGAACTATGTACTGAGTCCTGTCATGTCTATTGTTCTAATCCTAGCATGAGCTAGTGCTCTGTGCTACTCCGAGTGAGCTTGTGCCATGCCTGTGTTGTGTTCTAAAGTGCTTGTGGTCCTATTACACGTGTTCTGTGTATTCGCCACTCTCAGTGGGCTTGGTGATCTATGCTTCACTACAAGTCATAGACTTATGAGGGATCTCGACCCGGAGGTCTTATCCAAGGAAGAGCGTGGTGCTCAAAGTGATACTATGGTGCTCAAAAGAACACTTGTGGTGTGTTTGCCACTCCTAGTGGGCTTTGTATATCGTGATCGATGGGCTAGGTGTCATGTTATGCCTAATTTGTTATGTTTGGTGAGTGAAGTGACCCTCTAGACTTGACTCGTGCTCCCCTTAATCATGATGCTGTGGACTCGGTGACTCTCAAATTCTCAACAGTGCTTCTCAAATTTCAATGATGATCCTCAATTCTCAACGGCGCTTATGTTGTTCCTCAAATCTTTGACGGTGCTTCTCATTGCTTCTTGATTCTCCACGGTGTTCTTAAAATCTTAACGATGATCCTTAAATCTTTAATGATGCTCCTCAATACTTCAATGATGCTCCTCAACAAATCTGATGCTCCTCAACACATCTGTTGTTCCTCAACTCTTCAACGATGCTCCTCAACACATCTGATGCTCCTCTTCGACAATACTCGTCAACACTTCCGATGTTCCTCGATGTTACTCTACTTTTAAACGATGATTCTCAACTCTCCTGATATTCCTCAATGCTCTAACAATGCTTCTTAACTCTCCTGATGTTTCTCGATGCTCCGACAATACTTCTCAACTCTCCTGATGTTCCTCGATGCTCTGACAATACTTCTCAACTCTCCTGATGTTCCTCGATGCTCTGACAATCTCTGGGCTCTAAAACATCCTCACAAAAACATCTAATCAGTAAACCTGGACTCTAAGCCCTAAAACACCTCAACAACACATCTTATCAACATATCTAGACTCTGGGCCATAAAACACCTCAACAATGCATCTTATCGACACTCCTTATCAACACATCTGGACTCTAAATACATCAGCAACAATTTCTTGGTGTTGGCGATATTTTTTTCGATTAGCCACCTTGAGAAACAACTATTGGTTTGTAGTTTGCAACCACTGATGAGTTTATGCCACTCGTACTTGGGACACTTCGCATGTTGCGACCTTGACTGGTACAGTAATGATGTTTGGTACTTCTGCTTGTATCCATATTTTTTTAATTGGGAATCACCTTAAATCCACACATTTGAGACCATCAGGACGAATGGACTTAACAAGAATGATGATGACAAGGAAAGTTGGGTTAGTTTGCATGAAACCTCGATCTCTGACACACTTTTGATTATATTACTACTGACTCAAACAAAGAAGGATTAACTCAGACATGAAATTCTCTAATCGCCATAATACATTATGCCTCTATCATAAATGATGTACCGCTCATCTTTTATGTTCACTCCTCATCTTAATATGATAGCACTTTGCTAATTAATCCAGTTTTTGGAAAATCCTCTCTATTGATCTAATCAATTCTCTATTCCTCCCAGGAAGTGCTATGAATTAGTGCCTTAGCTTTTAGAATAAAAGATACTCTATTTCAAAAAATTTCACAAGAAGTTGGTGACTTGAAAACTTGTCCTTAGTGTGAAAGGATTGTGTTAGGCAAACGGAGTTTGCCATTAGTTTGAGGTGTAGGAAGTGGAATTCATAGGCAAATGAGGTGGATGACCGAAGTTTGCCCCCAGTTTGGAGGATGGTTTATTGGAGGTTTTGGGAAAATGAGGTGGGTGACTGAAGATTGCCCCTTGTATGAAGGGTAGATAGTAAAATTCAGGTAAACGAGGTGGGCAACCGAAGTTTGCCCCTAGTGTGGAAGGTGATTTCCGGCTTGAGGTAAGGAATGTGACTTTAATCTCTCATATGCTCAAAACTTTTGCCTAGGCACTGGTGAAGTGACCTAGCGAGCTATTTTCTCTCTTTTGTTATTGCTTACTCTGGATTTAGCTCTAATTTTTGCCTAGGCGTCCTTTCAGATTTTCGACCTAGTGAGCCATCCTTATTTTCTTTTTGAAATTCTACCTACGTACCCCGAGTGGGGATCAGGTTCAACGTAGTTTGGGCCAAGGCTTTGAAAGAAGAGGGGGTTGGTTATGATGGTGTCGACCGAACTGATGTAGTTGCCTACGTATCCCCGAGTGGGAATCAAGTTAAGCGTAGTTCAAGGTGAGGCTTGAAATAAGAGGGGTTGATTATGGTGGTGTCGATCGAACTGATGCGATTGCCTATGTATCCCCGAGTGGGAATCAGGTCGAGGATAGTTCAAGGCGAGGCTTGAAAGAAGAGGGGTTGATTATGGTGGTGTCGACCAAACCGATGCGGTTGCCTACGTATCCCCGAGTGGGAATCAGGTCAAGCATAGTTCAAGCCAAAAGGTTTTGAAAAGGTCGAGGTATAAGGGTTTTTCAAACCAATCGTCAAATTAGTTCAAACATAGGTCACTTGTGGTAGCCTTGAATAAGAAGATTCAGTTTCGGTCTCCCTTTCTTTTCTTTTCTTTTCTTTTTATTTTAAGGATTGATCCTTTTCATTTTCACCTAGCCAGTCAATTTGATGTGAGATCTTTCGATCGCAATCTTGAAATTACATAATGTGCATGTCAGCTCTCAGAATTTGTTTGTGGTCATTCGGAGCCTTTTGAAATATGATCTAGACACATTCTCATGATGTACCTTGAAGTGTACAATTCTCTGTATCACCAAAATTTTCTTTATTTCATTTTCTTCATAATTTTGACTAGCTAAGGTCAGATCTTGGAAATCAATACCTTTTCAGCTATAACTTTTGCCTAGGTGGCTTTTTGGGTTTTTAGCCTAGCGAGCTTTTTCTTTTCTTTTCTTCTTTTCTTTTTGTTTTTTTACCTTTTTTTTAAAATGGAGATGAAACTCACTGAAATGTTTGGCTACCATCAAAGACCAAGTCAACATAGATTTGCATGGCTATCAATTGGGTTGGGCCCAAGGCTTTGAAATGGTAAAAAAGGCTGTTGGGCAAGCTCCATGTCAGTTCCAAGTATGTGTTTTTGAGATTTGAGCAAAAGCATCCTTTAAATTCTTAAAGTAAGACTATTCAATTCTCGGCTCTTCTTCGGTGTTAGCGCGAAATGGACTTTGACCTTTTCAGGAATCTTTTTGTTTTTGATGAAAAAATTTATTAGCAGAGTAATATTCACAGTACTTTGAAAAGTTTATATCAGTTGATTCATACATTCATGACTAGACACATCAGATTAAGCAAAACGAGATTTCATTCCATCAAAAGAGAAGGATTATATTGCTCGACACATACTCATAATAACTAGATGATAGGCAGACTTGACAACAAGACTAAACTTGAAAACATATAACAGACTCGATCTGGTCTTAAATGGAGTATCAGAGTGACTCGCTTATTCTTATCATTATTTTTAGCAGAAGTTCCAAACACTATCAACTCACCGCATAGCTTCAATAATCATTAGCCTTAGTAAAGGGTATCATTTGAAAGGACTGGCCAGGGGCTCAGGTGACATGGGGTTGAATGGGTGGTGGCTCGATGATTCTTTGGTCAATGAGGTCTTGGATATCATGGCAGAGACGTATGCACCGGTCGGTGTCATGGTCTGGGCCTTGGTGGTAGGAACATCGTTTGGACAGGTCACAATTAGGTGGTGGGGGATCGACACTAGGCTGTAGGAGTTGGAGGTGCCCCTTTTTTTAGTAGGCGGCCTAAGGCTACGGAGGGGGAAATATCTAGCTTGGAAAATTCACGGGGTATCCTATTTTGGTAAGGGCGATCAGGCGAGCTAGTTTGGTTTGTGATTTGGTATGGTTAGGGAGAATAGGCCATGGGTTGGTTACTAAGGGCATTGACATCCGAAGGGTTTCAGGAGTAGTCGGGCCTCTTGGACTGGCTTTGTGATTCTTCATTCTTGATTTTTCCTTCCCTGATTGCATCTTCGTTTCTAGTCCCAATCTCAAGTAGTTCTTCAAATGTTGAGATGGACTGGTAGAATAGCTTGTCATGTTATAGCAGCTGTAGATTCTTGATCAACATCTGAACTTGTTCCTTTTTAACTAGTCGGTGGATCATCTGGGCCACTTTATTCCTCCATCTGCTCAAGAATGTAGAGAAGGACTCATTGAAGTTCTATCGGGTAGTCTCTAGATCCCAAATGGTGACATCGAGCTCTTGGTTGTAGGAGTAGTGATCAAGGAAGAACCGAACTATATCTTCCCAAGTCCGTGTCTTAGAAACCTCCAAGGTCATGAACCAAGATAGAGCAGCCTTGGTGAGGGTCTGAGGAAACATCATTGTGATGTGTTCATGGGTTCATCCTATTGACTGGAAAACACTCATACATAACTTTACGAGGCTCTTTAGATTCCCGGTTCCATCAAAATGGTCAATTTCAGGCATCTTGAAGTTCTCTAGCAGTTTCAGCTTAACAGGCTCAAAAAGGCCTTCCAGATCTAGCATGCAGTCATCGATCCCTTTGCTTTTCCTTAGTACGCTTTCTAGCTTATCAACTTTGTCCATTTTTTCTTGGAATTTCTTCTCATACGCAGGCGGCAGGACCCCTTGAAACTATTCTTCTTATCCGTCGTTCTCATGTATAGGGATGGGAGGTGATATAAACCCCAGTGGAGGTGGTGGCATGAACCCTGGCGGGGGTGGTGGGAACCCAGGTGGGTATTGTGGTATTGCTGTTTTAGGTCTTCCATGAATTTCAAGACTTGGGCTAGGCTGTCGGACTGTTGATTTATGGTTACTCCCAACTTGGTGACCTTATTTTCTAACTCTTCCTGATTTATGCTGAAATAATTTGGCGGGCTAATCCTGACCAAATGGTTGTTTAAATTTTTGACCTTAGACGAGGATCCTAGCTGCTGACTTTGGGATTCTATAGTGACATACAGATTTGAGAGAATTGTATCAGATTCTGACAGTGATGACTTTAGATAGACAATGATAGTGATGTTATCAAGTGTGGACCGACTTGTGTACAGACTGACTGAGATAGTGCGTGCAGATTGATAGGAATGGTGCATGCAAATGAGACAAGCATGCGGATGCGGGTCCTAATCTATATGATGCTCCTACTTCTAACGGATAATAGTTAAGCAAGTAAGGTCCTAGCCATACAGAGTATGCTAACTTTACTTTCCAATATGATCACTATGGGAGAAAGAAGAATTTCTAGGATATTTGGGAGATTTTGGGGATTTTCTAGAATTTCTAAGAATTTGGATAGAGTTTCTAGGGGAAACAGGCATATAAGGGAAATTTGAGAGATTTGGACAGAGTTTCTGGTGCATTTGGGAAATCTAGGAGATTCAGACAGAGTTACTGGGAGAAACTGGTCATATCTGGGTAATCCGGGGGATTTGGACAGAGTTTCTGGGAGAAACTGGTCATATCTAGGTAATTTGGGGGATTTGGACAGAGTTTCTAGGAGAAACTGGTTATGTTTGGGGATAAATTGGTGCATTTGGGAAATCTAGTTATGTCTGGATATTTTTGGGATATCTGGACAGAGTTTCTGGGAGAAACTGGTCAATCTGGAAAATTTAGACAAAGTTTGTGGGAGAAACTGGGATATCCAGATGAGTTGGGCAGAGTTTCTAGGAGAAACATGTGTATATATCAGGAGCATGTGATGATGGTGATCATATTATCTAGCAAATTTTCATACTGCTATATCTTAGGACTAACAAACAAAGTTTGCGGTTTATATCTTTGTGAGTATGGAGTAGACATCCTTGTCATGGTGCCTAGGTAGGTCAACTCAATGTGATCACATGTGAGTGATTGTCTTGGGAATCATAAGAAAGAGGTTCTGCCTCATACCATATAAGCATCTACACCGCGCAGGTAATCCCATCAGGGCATACAGCAGTTATATCACATTGTCCTATCTGAAAAGATAAATGAATAGTCCTATAAAAGGTTCTACAGAGATCTATATACAAATGCTGGGTTTAGTCAAAGAGGGTCCGTTGACGAGAGTTCCAATATACCATCAGAGAGACAGTACGGAGGTTTTTACACTTTTTGATATACCTTGGAAGGTACAATATCAATGGTGACTTATGCCCTGGCACAGCAAGACTTGAACAATGTCTGCACCGTGTTTCAGACACAGTCAGAGGGAAAATACAAGAGTGCAATGTGGTAAACCAAACATAGTAAAAAGATGATTTTAAGGATGCTTCTTATGAGTCAAACCTCTATATTATTTTGTTTTGAAAATAAAATTCATCCCTAGCGGAGTCACCAGATTGTGGACACGCGGAATCGGTCGTCCACTCTTTTAGTTTGTTTGAACTTGGTTTGGATCAAAGAATGAAAAGGAAGGTCTGTTGAAGACAGATACAGAGTTGCCACTTGGTCTTTAAGGAACCAAGAAACCTAATTTGACTCACCCAAATGGATAAATGGCACCGGCCCTTCATAACCAAAGAACTTGGCTCGGGATTTTGGTATGAGAGAGGAATTAGCCTTTGTCACGACTAACATACCCTCAACTCACCCCGTCTATCAACGGACGCCTCAATTAGCATCCAAATAATCATCTTATATTATGTTTTGTTCGACAATTAATACTATGATAGTATATTACATCACATAAGAATCTTGAAATGGAAGATCTAAAGATAAGATATCATTCATAAGTTCTAAACCAAATATCACACAATGCAAAGGTGAAAGATCACACAAATAAACCTAGGAAAAATCGTCTAACCACATATCAAGTAATCAAGTTTTCGTAGTTTAAAAGGGGACATGAATTGTTCTTGAAACAAATAATCAAAGAAATCAAAACATGCTTAGCAAGCTAGAATGATGCATGTTAATTTTTTAGAAAGGAAGACCTCTCAATCCCTGGGACAGATGAAAAAGGATGATTAGATCGAGGGGAAGCCTGGACATATGATCCAACTCATTCCTTATAATCTTCTTAGATTAGGAGTCACAAAAGCCCTAAATCTTGCATGGATGCAATGTATAATCCTAGAATGTGCAAAGGTTGTGGTGTGTTTGTGTACATGGACTTTCGAAAGTGACTTAGAAGTCTAAAATATGCATGAATGAATGGGGAAAATCATTATGGGATATGTACAAATATGGTATGGACCACTTCCTAGGATATGTACTAATTTCAAGTACATATAGCATCAAATCTAAGGATGGAAGTAAAAGTATACTTGTTGTTAATAGTGGACAAAATAGTGACTTGATATTGTGGAAATTGAAAAGTAGGGTTAGAAATGTTTTCAATGCATGATTTTTTATGGAGATCATCCTTATTGTGTCTAGAATTCAAATAAAAAATACAATCCTCTATAACTATTACAGATTGAGAGAAATCATATAAATAATAGAGGTTACTCAGAAACAGAGTCCTTACTGTCGACTAAAATTTTGAAAAATCTTAGAAAGTGAAAACAAAACATTTAGAGGCCCATATTATATAGAAAGTTCCCTACGACACTGAAGTTCAAGCAAAAAATGAGTTTGGACCACTCTTTTTGGAAAAGTTTATGTGAAATAAGTTGAAAGTCAACCAAGGTGCTGTGACAACAAAAACAGAATGTCTGGAAGGAATGTTTGGGTCCAAATGGACCCCTTCCAAGTGTTTCCAAGTTAAACCAAAAATCATGGGTGTTCTCTAATGAGTTAGGAAGGTTTTCCAAGTGGTCTCATGTTAATACTTTGAGTATTTAATCCTAGAGAAATCTTTGAACTCAGATTGTTCACTGTTTTGAAGATTTTGGGAAGAACTAGGGTTTTATTCTTTAAAATCAAAATGAGGGGTTTAAGAGGGGTTTTGAAATAGAGGTTTTGAAGGTGTATTTTCAGCAGTTAAATGGAGATTATGATCACTTGAAATATCAACATTGAACTCATATCAAGAACCTCCAAGATTGTTGGAGAGTATTGTTTTCATTTTGGAGACAACTTCAAGAATACATAGGAATGTATTGAAGTTGAAATCATCATCTATCAAACATGCTTTTGAGGTCAAGAGCTACTATCCATAAGGATTCACTCACCTCAAACTTCATGTCATCATCTAGATGATGATGAGCTAGTAAGTAAACAAAGAAAAATAAAAATAAAAATGAGGTGAAGAGAGATGAACACTCATATAAACAAGCATATAATAGAGGTTGGATGTATTGAATGTGAAATAAATGGGAGTAATGAAGTAGAAAACAAAGTTTAGAACTCTCTTTCAAGTTGAAATTCAAAGGAAGAAGCTTCTTTTCTCACTATCCTAACCTTATCTCTACAACTTTTTCTAAGCTTTTGTTTACACCCCCCAAAATGAGAAGTTAATGGGGGGTTTAAATAGGCTAATTTGGGGGGAGTTTGGGATTTTAAAAATGCTCCCATTGGTCCTAAACATTTGTTAACATAGAACTATGTCGTTTTGGTTTCTAATTAATTAATTTGGGTCCCTAAAAGAAATTGCAAAAATGGGTTCTGCGGGGGTTGAGTGCTGCCGCGGCACTGGCCATGTGCCGCCGCAGTAGTGGCCCAGTGCCTCCAAGGCACTGCTCCTCAGATGCCTAGAAAATTACGTTTAGACCCCTAGAGGTTCTAGTATTCGCGAAAAGACCCTTATTTGTTCAAAATTCACAGAAAATGTATACAAACTCTAAATCAAACTTGTGATATACCGTTGGAAAGGTAATGGAGTCTAATTTTCATAAAAAATAATTCAGAGTTAGGTTACTTTGAAAAGTTTTGCGGTATTTGCGATAAAAGCCGATTTGATCGCCTTTTTAACCTTTGAAAATCCATAATAAATTAGTTTCAAATTCAGAAATCATGTGTGATATATCGTTGGAAAGCTATTAACCTCTAGTATCCATGAAAAATATTTGAAAAATGACACGACACTCTGGTTAAAAAGTCAACTTTTAGGTCAAATCGGTCAAACTTGGGATCTCTAGGAAATTTTGAGAACCTCTGGGAGCTCCCAGGAGCTGACGTTTTCGTCCGATTTTATTTTAAAACTCATTTTAGTAATTTTCACAGGATCTAGAATGATTGCAGAACTTTTTGGAGAATTTGGATGATTTCGGTCAAACCTCGGTCAAACCTGGTCAAACAAGTCAACAGGGACTTTCGGGACTTCCGGGAGTCTCTGGGAGCTGACGATTTCATCTAATTTTGCTTCAAAACTCATTTGATCACTTTTCTTACGACATGCCATGTTTCCAGAACTTTTGGTCCAAATCAGGGAGTTTTTAGGCTTTTAAGGGCATTTTGGTCATTTTGAGCATTTTGAGAGATAGAACTAACTTCCAAGAGTCCTTTTCGAGTCTTTTTCGATCATTGTGAACCACCAAGCTATGGGTCTCCTAAATCTGATAACCGACAAAATGGGGTGTCTACAATCTCACCCTTCTTATTTATAGGCACGGTTTCCGTAATTTACGCTTACCTTCCCATGATTTCTCCAAAACTTCAAATTTTCTCCTGAAACGTCACACATGCTCATTTTATCCTTTCACGAGTGAAAACTAAAAATTATAAAAGTTTATGACCAAGTTCAGTTTGGGTACAAAATAAGGATCCAAAAACTAATTTATGTGGAATTCCTGTACAACCTAACTTTTATCAGCATATCACTCACGTTCTCACCACAATATTCAAAACAATCGAAAAGGATATTAAACTAATAGAAATTTACCCTACGCAGGTAAAATAACTATTCACAAAATACCAGATATTTCAATTAATATTTAAATCATATAAATGTCATTTAGTTAAATCAATGCCTCGTGATTATCGGATTATCGTGTCCTCAATTGACACCTCAACGTTGACCCACGTCAACTCCACCTCAATTATTAGCTAGCATTAATAATTCCAGGAGTCACTTATGCAATTTAAAACAATGTGATTTTCCAGGGACGGGTATGACAACTCTCCCCTCCAAAAAGGAAGTTTGTCCCCAAACTTATACCTCATGAGTCGAACAGTTACGAATATTCATTCTTCATCTCTTCCTCATTCTCCTACGTAGCTTCCTCGACTGTATGACTACGCTATAGCACTTTCACCATTAGAATTGCCTTTGTCCTCAACACTTGCTCCTTGTGATCCAAGATTTCTACTACATGCTCTGTATAGGTCAAATCTTCCCGGATTTGCAACGGTTCTGCTACTATGATCTTACTCACATCTGACATACAATGTCTCAGCATCGATACATGGAAAACATTGTTCACATGCTCCAATTATGATGACAAAGCTAATCGATAAGCCACTGGTCCTACTCTTTCTAGGATCTCAAATGGTCCTACAAATCTTGGGTTAAGCTTCCCCTGCTTTCCAAATCGGACAATACCTTTCGAAGGTGATACTCACAAGTATACAAAATCTCCTACTTCAAATACCATCGGTCGTCGCTTAGAGTCCACATAACTCTTATAATGACTCTGAGCTACCTAAAGTCACTCCTGGATTAGCTTCGCTTTTTGTGTAGTCAATTGTATTATCTTGGGTACTGTCAACTTTCTTTTTCCAACTTCGGTCCAACAAATCGACGATCGGTACTTACGCCCATATAACGCTTCATACGGTGCCATTCCTATACTTGACTGAAATCCATTGTAGGCAAACTCAATTAACGACAAGTGTTTCTCCCAATCACTCCCAAAGTCTAGGGCACAAAGTCTAAGCATATCCTCCAATGTTTGAATCGTTCGCTTCGACTGTCCGTCGGTCTGAGGATGAAAAGTAGTGCTGAAACTCAGTTTAGTACCCATAGCTTCCTGTAGACTTCTCCAAAACCTCGATGTAAAACTACTATCACGATCTAATATAATCACTGCTAGAACCCCATGTAGTCTTACGATTTCTTTCACATACAATTCTACTGACCTTGAAGGTTTAGTCGTCTTAATCGGTAAAAAATGCGCAGATTTTGTCAATCTATTAACTATAACCCAAATCTTATCATTCCTATTGAATGATAATGGAAGTCCTGAAATAAAATCCATCGTGATCTCATCCCACTTCCACTCAGACACTGTTAATGGTTGTAGTAGTTCTGATGGTACTTGTCTCTCTGCTTTGACCTGCTGACACGCCGAACATTCGGATACGAACTAGGCGACTTCTCGCTTTATACCTCTCCACCAAAAGTTCTCTTGCAAGATTCGGTACATCTTGTTACTTCTGGGATGAACCGTATATTTGGTACTATGAACTTCCTCTAAAAGTTACTTTTTAAAATCTTTTACGTTTGGTACACACAATCGGTTCCCAAGCATCAATACCTCTTATTGCAACGTAAATCTAAGTCATTTTCCTAAAGGTATCTCGTCTCTCATCTTACAAAAATAACAATCATTAAAGTGTTCTACCTTGATTTCATCAATAATGTCTGGGTGAGCTATGATCGCCATCATCAAGCCACCATCAATCTCTGGAATCACATCTAACTCCTAACGTTCCATTTCTTTTACCATTTCTTTTTGCTAAGTTAGCTCGTCGGCTAGGTTCCTTTTCATCTTCTAGATTAAAGCATCGGCTACCATATTAGCCTTTCCTGGATGATACTCAATCAAAAGATCGTAATCCTTCATCAGCTCCAACCATATTCTCTGTCTCATATCCAAATCCCGTTGTGTGAAAATATATTTCAAACTCTTGTGATACATGAAGATTTCACACTTTTTCCCGTACAAGTAGTGTCTCTAAATCTTCAAAGCATGGATTACTATGGCCAATTCCAAGTCATGAGTTGGATAATTAACCTCATATGTCTTCAACTATCTAAAGATAAGCAATTACTTTGCCACCCTACATAAGGACACATCTGAACCCTTGATGCGAAGCATCACTATAGATCACAAAACCCTCGGTTCTAGATGGTATGGTCAAAATAAGTGCTCTCGTCAAACGCATCTTCAACTCTTGAAAACTATCTTCACACTTTGAACTCCATTGAAATGTAATACCCGTCCTCATTATTTTTTTTATAGGTAGCAAAATCTTTGAGAAGTTCTCGATAAAACAGTGGTAGTATTCAACTAATCCCAAGAAACTTCAAATTTCTGACACTGAAGTCGGCCTCTGCCAATTAGATACAGCCTCTACCTTGTAAGGATCAATTGAAACTCTATTCTTGTCTATTACATGACTAAGAAAAGTAATGCTAGGCAACCAGAATTCACACTTCTTCAATTTCTCGAATAGTTACTTCTCTCACAATCTTTGAAGTATAATCTCAAATGGTTCTCGTGCTCTATCTCACTCGGTGAGTAGATAAGAATATCATCGATGGACACTAACACAAAGTCATCCAAGTAGTCCTTGAAAACTTGGTTCATGAGATCCATGAACACGGTTGGTGCATTCGTAACTCCAAATGACATGACTAAGAACTCGTAGTGTCTATAGTACATTCTGAAAGCTGTTTTCTCAACATCTTTGACCTTTACCTTCAACTGATTGTAGCCCGATCTCAAACGATCTTGGAAAATACTTGTGCTCCAAGAAGTTGATCAAATAGATCGTTAATTCTCAGCAATGGATACTAGTTCTTGATTACCAACTTGTTTAACTCTCAGTAGTCAACACACATACGCATTGAACCATCTTTTTTCTTTACAAGCAACACTAGAGATCCCCAGGAGGATATACTAGGTTGAATGAAACCTTTGTTAAGTAGTTCTTGTAGTTGGTTTTTCAATTCTTTCAACTCTATAGGTGCCATTCTATACGGTTCTTTCAATACGGGTCTTGCGTCTGACATTATCTCAATAGTAAACTCAATCTCTATCTCAATAGGAACATCTGGTAAGTCATCCAGGAATACATCTGGATAGTCTCGTACTATCGAAATATCTTTTACTTTTAATTCGGTCGCCGAAGTATCAATCACTGAACATAGAAACCCCTGACATCCCTTTTTCAGTAACTTTCCCGCTCGGATAGCTGAAATCAAGTATGGCGGCAGTATAACCCCACTCCCTTGAAAACAAAAGTTCCCATACAATAGTGATCGAAAATTAACTTTTTTTCGTTCACAATCTATAGTAGCTTGGTTAAGAGCTAACCAATCCATTCCTAGTATCACATCAAAATGGTTCACAACAATTGGCATAAGGTCTATGGTCTTATATATCGTAGAGGTTACTGCCAGTTTATTAAGTGGCACAGCAATGGATAAATCATATCCTAGCGGTGTAAACTTAACATTCAAATGTTCAACAAATTTATGTAACACAAACGAATGCGTAGATCCTGAATCAACGAGTATACGTGCTAAGTACGAACATACAAGCACCATACCTGAGACCACTGTATCAATAGCAGTCACGTCTCCAGGATTCATGTAAAAGATCTTCCCTCCCTTTGCTTTGTCTCCAGTTTCCTCTCATTTGACTGCTTAGGCTTCGAACCATTGGAAGCCATAGAACTAGCCCATTGTTGAGAACGCTTCCTCGGGCAATCCTTCGCTCGATGTCCTAAAATACCACAATCAAAACACTTGAGTTGCAGATGGGATACAGAACTTGCAATATTTTTCCCTTTAGTTTTACTCTGAGAGTTTTTTAGAAAACATCAGTCGGTGTATAGTCGATTACACAATGAGCACAACGATATATTACTTGGTATCCTTCTAGAATCACCAAAACTAGAGCTAGAACCTCGTGTAAATGGCCTCTTAAATGATCCACCTTGTTCCAATCATCACCCTCATAACCTCGCTTTCCTTGCTGATTCTGTCTCATTCTTTCCATCCCACTTTTGGCTACAAGCGCAGTTTGTTGCACTACTACAATGGTTGAATGCTCTTAAGTCTCTACCTTCAATCGAATATTCTCTCTTAACCCTTCCTTAAACTTCCTGGCTCTATCCTCTTCCTCCGTTACTGAACCCTTACCAAACCTTAGCAATGCATTGTACTTGGACGTATATTTAGTTTCGGTCATATCCCCTTGCTTAATATTATCAAACTCTCTCTTTTTTGCGTTGTGAGCAGCCTGCAGAAGAATCGGCGATTAAAATCTACCTTAAACCTTTCCCATATAATCGGTGATCCTTGATCTAGAACATTTACCCACTAATTCTAGGCTTCACCCCTCAATCCATCACTTGCATTCTCAATCTTCTCCTTATCGAACATCGGAATAGATCGAAAAATTCTCTCCATGTCCATGACCCAATGCTCTGCTAGCGATGTGTCAGCCGTTCTTTGAAATTCCATTGGTTTCTTTCTAGCAAACTATTCGAACATGGATCTCATTCCTCTATTCTTGGGTGCATGTACTATAGCTATCGATGCTGCTTTAAATGGAGGTATTGGAGGCAATCACTTTGCTATTTTTCATTTCATGTCTCCCATATTCGCAATCATTTCTGTCATTTCATTCATACGCCAGGTATGTGGTGATAATTCTTGGTCACTGCTCATGATTATAGTCCTGTTAACCTCTCGATACATAAACGCTATGCAGGTATGACAATACTAAAAATAATGTATGCACAACAACATATATATGCATCAAACATCTCTACCATGTATAGATGCATTCTAGAATATGTGTCGATTCACTTAAACTCCATTCATCGTCGAACGTTTCCCAAGTTTTGTTACTTATTGCTCTGATACCGCTAAATGCCATGACCTATCCCGCTACGCGTGAAAAAAGGATACGTGGTATGCCACCAAGGCTCATTCAATTCCATTAAAGTAAATAGTAGCGGAAAACATAATTAAAATCCATTAAAACCAGAGTTATAAAATGTTTTACACATTTGAAAACACTTAAAAGAACATCCTATTTTGAAACCAGCAATCCTGTCGACTGATCCAAGGTTCGATTGACTGGAAATGCAAGACACAGAGAGCCCAAATTCATAGCAGTTAATCCAGTCGACTATGGCCTCAAACTTTTAGTCAACTGATACTTCCAGGTTGATTGTTTCTCTTGTAGAATGAAAACAACAATTCAACCTAATGCTCCAGTCGACTATTTTTCAATGTATAAGAGTAGTGTCTATATCAAAATAGTCTTCCAGTTGACTGTTCCAAGGCCAGTCGACTATTTCACCCCAGCTTGTTAACATAATACAGAATTCCAACTACGGTTCTCTGATTCCAAATCCAACACACCCGCAACTATAAATCAACGATTCAAAACATTAATACAGAGGTCTTACTACAAATTACAATACTCCAAATCCTTCCAAGATTCTAAAATAACACAACGTTTTAACTTCCCAAAATTTTATTACAATGCTAGGAAAGAAACAAAAATATCTACAAGCGTGCTCCTATCGTCCCATCGGCTTCACTCCTCACGTTTCTTCTTTCCTAATTTCTTTTCACCTGCAATGGAGTAAAGCTCCACTACTCAACTATATGCTGAGTGCACAATTCTAAATGTATGCTTATATGACAATCCATGCTTAAAACATCCAAACACATCAAAATAGTCTCTAGGGTGAGTGGTACGCATTCATCCGGTAAATGAAATCGATGCCGTGGAAGACACACCTCTTCCACGCACCCCGTACATTGGTTGGGCCTTCCTCCATACCAGGTACCGTGTCTTGGTTGGTCCTTCCTCCATACTAGGCACCACCACTATCTATATTACAATCCTCAAATTTGGAGGAGCTTACCCCCTGATGAATTTGCACCAAACTCCCCTTTGACCCAAGTAGACACATAACATGCTCACATAAACAATTATACATGTTTTTCTAACATTTTTGCGTGCATAATTAAAGGGCCTAATTAACACATGAATTTTGCCCGAATCCAAAATATAAACTCGATATTTCAAAACATGTAAATTCCATATATTTCATAGATCTATAATTCATACCTCATGCAATTTCTTCAAAACTTTGAAGGATCAATTAGAGGCTCGAATAAACGTCAGATCTCGAATTTTAGGTGATTTTTACAAGTTTTATTGGGTTTTTTTCCCAAATTTCTAGAAATTTGATTTTTAGAAAAAGTTAGCCAAACGAGGCCTAAGAGGTATCAAAATGTAGATCTTACCTCAAGGAGTCCAAAAACAAAATCTGGTCGAAAACTACGAACGACTGATTGTCGTTCGGCGTCGTGATGCTCGTGGCACTAAATCTCATATTTCTCTCTCTCCTCAAGATATTTTAGGAAGTTACAAAAAATGAAATCTCACCCTTCCTATTTATAGGCACGATTTCTGTAATTTACGCTTACCTCCCCACGAGTTCTCCAAAACTTCAAATTATCTCCTAAAATGTCGCACATGCCCATTTTCTCCTTTCACGAGTGAAAACTAAAAATTACAAAAGTTTTCGACCAAGTTCTATTTGGGTACAAAATAAGGATCTAAAAACTAATTTTCGTGGAATCCCTATACCACCTACCTTTTATGCAGCGTATCACTCACATTCTCACCATAGTATTCAAAACAATCCAAAAGGATATCAAACTAACAGAAATTTACCCTACACAAGTAAAATTACTATTCATAAAATACAAGATATTTTAATTAACATTTAAATCATCTAAATGTCATTTATTTAAATCAATGCCTCGTGATTCTCGGTTTACCGTGTCCTAAATTGACACCTCACCATTGACCCACGTCAACTCTACCTCAAATATTAACTAACATTAATAATTCCAGGAATTCACTCATGTAATTTAAAACAATATGATTTTCTTGGGACGGGTATGACACAGTGCAACAAACGACACTTGTGGCGGAAAGTGGAATGGAGAGGTCGAGGCAAAATCAACAAGATAAGCGAGGCAATGAGGGTGGTGACCAGAACCAGGGTGGACCGTTCAAGAGGCCTTTCATAAGAGGCTGTGGTTTTAGTTCCAACTTCAGTGGACAAGGTAGACTGACGAGCAATATACCAATTTGTCCACTCTATAATCGGCCACACACAGGTCAATATTTTATGACTAACCCTCAGAACAGGACTCAAAGAATGAGTGGTACAAATTTTATACCCAACTTATGAGGCAAATGTTATGATTATGGAATAGTTGGACATCAATCCAAGAATTGTCCAAGGAGACGTCCTCAACAAGAAGCGAGTTCTATAGCTTCAAGTGGTTCAAAGCCTAAGCAATCCAATGAGAGGAGACAGGGGATAGAGCATCATAAAGGGAGATCACTCCAGATGAATCTTGGGGATATGGTTGCTATGCATACAGTGGTCTTAGGTATAGTGCCTATATATTCGCATCTAGCACGCATACTCGTTGATTTGGGATCTATGCATTCATTTATGTCACATCTTTTTTTGAACATTTAAATGTTAGATTGGCACCTTTAGGATATGAATTATCCATTTTAGTACCTCTTAGTAAGCCGGTAGTGCCGTCTGTGATATATAAGGATTGTGAGATCAAACTAGGCGAGAAGTTGATGACCGTAGACCTTATACTGATTGTTGTGAACCATTTTGACTTGATCTTAGGAATGGATTGGTTATCTCTTAACCAAGTCATGATAGATTGTGAACAGAAAGAAGTTAATTTTTGATCATTGGTGCATGAAAGTTTTTGCTTCCAATGTAGTTGGGTTGTACCGCCATCGTATTTGATTTCGGCTATCTGAGCGGGTAGATTGTTGAGAAAGGGATGTCAAGGATTTCTATGTCTAGTAATTGACACTTTAGTGACCAAATTAAAGGTGGAGGACATTCCAATAGTATGAGAGTATCCCGATGTATTCCTAGATGATCTACCAGATATTCTTATTAAGAGGGAGATTTAGTTCACCATTGAGATAATGCCAGACTCAAGACCCATATCGAAAGCACCGTATAGAATGGCACTCGTAGAATTGAAAGAATTAAAAATCATGAGCTACTTGACAAAGGGTTCATTCGTCCTAGTATATCACTGTGGGGAGCTCCGGTATTATTTGTAAAGAAGAAAGATGGTTCAATGCACATGTGCGTAGTACAAGGAATTAAACAAGTTGATAATCAAAAACAAGTATTCGTTGCCTAGAATCGACGATCTATTCGATCAACTTCGTGGGGCATAAGTATTTTCCATGATAGACTTGAGATCGGGTTATCATCAGTTGAAGGTAAAAGTGGAAGATATTGAGAAGACAACTTTTAGAATGAGCTACGAACATTTTGAGTTCCTGGTCATGGCATTTGGAGTTACTAATGCATCAGCCACGTTCATGGATCTTATGAATTGAGTCTTTAAGGACTATTTGGATGATTTTGTGATTCTGTTCATAGATGACATTCTTATCTATTCACTGAGTGGGATAGAGCACGAGAAATACTTGAGATTGATACTCCAGAGATTGCGAGAGAGGCAACTATTTGGAAAATTTAAAAAAATGTGAATTTTGGCTAGCTAGCATTACTTTTCTTTGTTATGTGATTGACAAGAATGGCATCTTAGTTGATCCTCACAAGGTGATGGCTGTAACTAATTGCCAGAGATCGACTTCAATGTTAAAAATTTAAAGTTTCTTAAGATTAGCCGGATACTATCGTCGTTTCATTGAGAATTTCTCAAAGATTTCATTAACTATGACCAAGTTAATGAGGAAGGGTATTACATATGAATGGAGTTCAGAATGTAAAGACAGTTTTTAAGAGTTGAAGTTGTGTTTAACAAGAGCACCTATCTTGATGATACCATCCGGAATCGAAGGATTTTTGATTTAGAGTTATGCTTCGGATCAAGGCTTGGGGTGTGTACTTATGCAAGGTGGCAAGGTGATTGCTTACATGTCTAGATAGTTGAAAACACATGAGGTTAGTTATCCTACTCACGACCTTGAATTGGCTGTGGTAATCTATGCTTTGAAGATTTGGAGACATTACTTGTACGGGGAGAAGTGTGAGATCTTTACAGACCACAAGAGTTTAAATAATTATTTACGTAACACGATTTGAATATGAGATAGAGGAGATGGCTTGAGTTGATGCAGGATTATGATCTTTTGATTGAGTATCATCCGGGGAAGGCTAATGTAGTAGCCGACACTTTAAGCCAGAAGACGATAGGAAATTTAGTTGACGAGCTAAACAAGCAAAAGGAACTGGTCAGAAAAATGGAACGGCTGGAGGTAGATGTAATTTTAAAGACTAGTGGTGGATTAATGATGACAATCATAGCTCACTAAAACATTCTAGATGAGATTAAGGCAGAATAGTACAAAATGACTAGTACTTATGTAAAATGATAGACAAGATACCTTCAGGGAAATGACCTGGTTTTACGTTGGAACATGGAGTGTTAATGATTCGGAATCGACTGCGTACCAAATTTGAATGACTTGAAGGAGAGAACCCTAGAAGAGGCACATAGTACTAAATACTCAGTTCATCCAAAAAGTAACAAGATGTACCGAAACTTACGAGAGAGTTTTCGGTAGAGAGGTATGAAACAGGAAGTTGCCAAGTTTGTGTCTGAATGTTCAGTGTGCCAATAAGTTAAAGTAAAGAGACAAGTACACGCGGGACTATTACAACTATTACCAGTGTCAGAGTGGAAATGGGATGAGATCATGATGGATTTTGTTTATAGATTTTTCCCGATCATCAAACAAGAATGATAAGATTTGTGTTATAGATGACCGAATGACAAAGTCAGCTCATTTTTTACCGATCAAAATGACTAAATCGGCTAGACTAGCGGAGTTTTATGTGAAAGAGGTTATAAGACTGTATATGGTTCTATCAGTGATCGTATAATATCGTGATAGGTGTTTTACATCAAGGTTTTGGGAAAGTTTACAGAAGGCTATGTGTACGAAGTTGAGTTTAAGTAACGCTTTTCATCCTCAGACTGATGGGCAATCAGAGCGCATGATTTAGACATTAGAAGATATGCTTAAACTGTGTATTCTAGACATTGGGAGTGGTTGGGAGAAACACTTACCAATGATTGAGTTTGATTACAACAATGGATTTCAGTAAAGTATCAGAATGGCACCGTATGAAGATTTGTATGGGCGTAAGTGTCGTTCACCGGTTTGTTGGATCGAGGTTGGGAAAAGAAGACTAATAAAACTTGAGATAATACCGTTGACTACAGAAAAGGTGAAGTTAATTCAGGAGCAACTTAAGGTAACTCAGAGTTGTTATAAGAGTTATTTAGACTCTAAACAACGATCGGTGACATTTAAAGTAAGAGACTTCGTGTACTTGACAGTATCACCTTCGAAAGGCATTGTCCGATTTGGGAAGCGGGGAAAACTTAATATGAGATTCGTAGGACCGTTTAAGATCCTAGAGAAAGTAGGACTAGTGGCTTATCGACTAGCCCTATCATCTGAGTTAGAATTTGTGCACAACGTGTTTCACGTGTTAATGTTGAGACGATGTAAATCGGATATGAGCAAGATAATTGTACCGAAACCATTACAAATCCAGGAAGACTTGACATGTATAGAGCATCTGGTAGAGATCTTAGATCGAAAGGAGCAAGTATTGAGAACACAGACGATTCTGATGGTGAAAGTGCTATGGCGTAGTTACACGGTTGAGGAGGTTACGTAGGAGAATGAGGAAGAGTGAGGAATGAATATCCATATTTTTTCGACTTATGAGGTATAAGTTTGGGGACAAACTTCCTTTTTAGAGGGGAGAGTTGTTACACCCGTCCTGAAAAATCATATAATTTAAAAGGGCATAATTGAATTTCAAGAAATTATCAATGTCACTTGATAATTGTGGATGTGATTGACGTGAGTTAACAGAAGTTGTCAAGTGAGGACACGACAATCTAATCCTCAATACGACATTTGTGTGATTAAATGAAATTTATATGATTTAAATGTTATTTGAAATATCTAGTATATGTGAATAGTAATTATACCTTTGTAGTGTACTTTTCCGGTAGTTTGATCTTCTTAAAGATCATTTTGAACGAATTAGAGATAACCCATGTGATACGTTTCATAATAGGTAGGTTATTTAGAAATTGCACGAAAATAGTTTTCGAAATGTAATTACGGACCCAAACGGAACTTAGACGAAATATTTTATGGATTGTAGATTTTCATTCATGAATCGATAACTTAGACTTTTAAGACGTTTTGGGAGATAATTGGAAGTTTTGAGAACTCGTGGGGAGCTGAACATAATTTTTAGAAGTTTTGCCTATATATAGAATGTGAGTTGAGATATTTTCAAAATATCTCGAACCAAGAGAGAGAAAAGGGTGATTTTGGAGCTTAGAGCTTTCTGACGCAAATCGACAAAATTCTGTCCGTTTATTTTCAACCAAATTTCATATTTGGGTTCCTCGAGGTAAGAGCTACGTTTTGATACCTTTTAGGCTTTGTTTAGCTAAGTTTTATAAAATTCCTAATATTGAGTTTCCTTGGAAAACATGTCAAAACTCGTAGATTTTGCCTATAAATAGAGATTTAGCTTAGTATCGGTATTCTTACTATCCTCCTGATATCTTAAGGGTGTAGCTTAAGGTATGAATTTCTACCCTATGTTATGTTGGAAATTTCCTAGTTTTAATTATCATAGGCGACATTGTGATTCGGGAAAATTCATGGGTTAGTCTTAGGCCCGTTAATTATGCAAGCGAATAATTATGAAGAGCATGTCTATTTGTTTACGTAAGCATGCTAAGTGATTATGTGGGTCAGAGGGGGGACTCACACAATTTCATCTGAAGTAAGCTTCTCGATGTTTGAGAATTTAGTAGTGATGGCTACTGTGCATGGTTTAAGGCTTGAACTTGTCAGGACACTTGGGGATGCAACGGTTGTAGGTTTAGACTAGCTGTGGGCAACACGGTTTAAGGCTTGGACTTCCCGCTATCGGAGACCATTTGATGTGAATTACGATATTAAAGCATGATTTGTCATATATTGTTAAGCCCCGGAATAGCCAAAATAGAGAAAAATAAATTTCTTTTTTGTAATCTCTGCACCACATAGTACTAGTAACAAGGACAGTAATAATATCACATCGAATATATTACAAATGTTCTATCTGCTGCAATATCATCAGAGTGCGCTACAGGAAATATAAATCGTTTGTAAGTAATAGATGCCCAAGTACCAATTATAATAAAGTTAACAAACATATAAACTAAAACTCTGTCTTCTTCTTCAGCTCGCGTAAACGTAATCGTCCGGGTAATAGTCTTCCCCAGCCTCTCCAACATCAGTAGATTCATCCTTGGCGTAGCCCTCCTCCGGGTAGTAGCCACCATCGTCAGGTTCATTACCTGCAATAGCATAGACAGGATAGGCTGGACAGGGAATATCCAGGCAGTGAAGGCTGTCAACTTATTGAAAGTTGAGTGAAAATAAACTAACACGATCTCATAGATATAAAGTAGTTACCAGTTATGAACGATATATCGTAGTGCTACTAATAATATCTTTTCTTTCTTTTATTCCGAACTCGTTATCCGATTCTTATCGCCTTTAAACCCTAAGGCTGACTATACCAATCTGTGGACACCCCATTTTGTCAGCTAACGGGTTTAGGAGGCCACAAGCATGTCAAACCTCGATGATTAGAAAGATCAAATTTTTAGAGATTGCCTCTAACTCTCAAGAAGTCAAAGAAATGACCAAAATGCCCCTAAAAGTCCAAAACTTTTCGGATTTGCCCAGAATCTCAGAAATCAATCATTGTCGTTCAAAATAAAGAAAAATTATTTTAAAAGATAAATATTTGAAAACGTCAGTTTGCAGAGACTCCAAGAAGTCCCATAAGTTCCCGGAAGTCCTCGTTGACCGGTTTGACCAAGTTTGACCAGGATTTGACTAAAATCATCCGAATTCGCCCAAAAGTTTCGAGATCTTCTTAAATCATGTGAAAAGTCTTAAAAAATGTTTTAAAAAAAAATCGGATGGAAACGTCAGGCTCTGGAGGTTCCCAGAACTTCCCGGAATTTCCTAGAAGTGCATTGTTTGACCGATTTGACTGTAAGTTTGACCAATAGTCAAAGTCGCCTTTTCGATGTTGAAATATTTTTATCAAATATTAGAGGTCAATAGCTTTCCAATGGTATATCGCACATAATTTTTGGATCTAAAAGGAACTTGTTATGAATTTCTGAAGGTGAAAAATGTGATCAATTCGGCTTTTATAGCTAATACTGTAAAAATTTCCAAAGTGACCCAACTCCAAACTATTTTTTATGGAAAGTAGACTTCGATACCTTTCTAATAGTACATCAAAATCTCAATTTGGATTTCGGATGAAGTTTTTGTGAATTTCAGACAAAATAGGGCCGTTTCACGAATTCCGGGAGTTTTGGGGGCCTAAATGAAAAATATGGTCAACCAGGGGGTTAACTGCCATGGCAGAACTGGCCTACTGCTGCGGAGGCAGTGTCCAAGTGCCGCGGTGGCACTCTGAGTGACTTTTCATATTTTTTTTTTTGTAATTTTTAGTTAATTTTTGGGTTTTAATTCAAATTTTACCAACAAATAAAACGACATAGTTTTGATATTCTGAACTTTATGGACCAATGAGAGACTTTTTCTAATCCCAATTACCTCCCTAAATTGTCCTATAAATGAGACCCATTTATTTCCATTTGGGGAAGAATTTGGAAGCTCCATTAGAAAAAGAGGAGAGTTGAAGTTGTTGGAAGAAAATTAGAGAGTTAGGGAGAAAATAGAGAGAGAAGTAGAGATTTTCTTCTTCCAAATCTAGAATGTGAGTTTCAATTAGTTTTCTAAAAACTAAACTTTTGCTTTCAAGCTTTCAATCCATCTTGTTCATCTTCTTTGTGTTTCCAATGAGTTAGAGAGTGATGTACTCACCCACATACACATATATGAGAGGTTAAATGCTTGTGGTTCCACCATTGAAAGATCATTGAATATGTATTTGTTGTTCTCTCCTAATCCTAATCCCATTTCTATTTTCATTTTTCTTTATCATACTTGTATTTCGTCTTCTCAACCCCATTACTATTTTGATTTCTTTACATTCTAGCTTAATCTCTTCCCAACCTCCATTTCTATTTTGATTTCTTTATTATGTGCATCATCTTTCCCTCAACCTCAACCTCATTTCTATTTTGATTTCTTCTTCTTCCAAGTTCTTGAGGTTTCAAGTGGTAAGAGGATGTTCTATGTGGTTACTTCATCTTCTCAAGTATATAGATTCATGCTTTGAATATCTATTTCAAAACCCCCAATCAAGAACTCAAACTGTATTCCAAAACCCAAATCCATTTTCTTCAAGAATGATCCAAAACAGTGATCTGTTCAGGTTCAAGGATTTGTTTTGAATTAAATACTTGAGATATGATGCTGAAACCACTAGGTAAATCACTCTAATACATCATAGTTTATCCCCAATATTTAACATTAATTATAGAGATGTGAAAGTACCATTTTCGGATTTTTATAGTTCATGTAAATAATCTGTAGTTTTTCTCACAGATTGTAGTATGATTTCTTGCATTTGTTTTCACCAAATAACATGGCCTTTTCTATTTTTTTTATTTAAACTTCAATATGTTATGAAACTTTTTGTATCTTTTGAACATCATAAGAGTTGTTTTACTATTTATAAAGAATCATACAATATCAGTCAACAGTACAACTTTTGTTTCTGAGTCATGTGTACATTATGATTTGTTTCTTTTAATCTGTGATACCTATTGAAGTTTGGTCTTTTTCTGTGTATTCTAGACACACTAGGGAGGCTCTCTGATTTTTTCCACATTTTCCTAGGCATGCTTGACCATCTATTATGATTTTATAAAGTGATGAACACAGTCTGAACACTATTCACAGCAGACCACTTTTTGACTTTCACACTTTGATGCAACACTCTCTTGTATCTAGATGAACCCACATCCCATGAACATATTCTTTACAACTCTTAGCATATTGTATCATACCATGTATCATCTATCATCTTATGTAGCATACTTCCATGGATTCTTGAGTTTGGTTTATAAATAAAACCATGTTTTGCAAATTCTATAAGGAATTCTTGAAATGAGTTAGGAATTGATATTCCGAGTGGTTAGAATCTTTTATCCAATAGCTGAAAATATGATTTTAAAGCTTCCATTTCAAAACCCCTCTAAAACCCCCATATTTTGATTTCAAGAAATAAAAGCTTGTTTTCTTAAAATCTTCAAAATAGTGAGTTGTTCAACTTCAAAATAATATTCTGAGTTCAATACTCAACGGGTGATTACAAGACCACTTGGAAAGTTTTCCTAACTCATTAGAGAACACCCATGATTTTTGGTTTGATCTAAAAACACTTGGAAGGGTTCCATTTTGGTCCAAACATTCTTTCAGACATTTTGTTTTTATTGTCACAACAACTAGGTTGACTTTCATCTTGTTTTTTCAAAAAACGTTTAAAAAAGGAGTGGTCTCAACTTATTTTTCCCTTGAACTCAGTATCTTAGGGAACTTTCTGTATAATATGGGCCTCTAGATGTTTTATTCATTCATGCATATTTTAGACTTCGAAGTCACTTTGGAAAATCTATGAACACAAAATACACTACAACCTTCGCACATTCTAGAATTATACATTGCATGCATGCAAGATTTGGAGTTTTTGTGACTCTTAATCTAAGAAGATTATAAGGAATGAACTTGATCACACATTCATGCTCCCGCCGATCTAATCTTCCTTTCTCATTCATCCCAGGGATTGAGAGGTCTTCTTTTTTTTTTTATTTTTTTTATCAAAGATTAACATGCATTATACTAGCTTGCTAAGCATACTTTTATTTTCTTTGATTATTTGTTTCAAGAACAATCTATGTCCCCTCTTAGATTAGGAAAGCTTGATTACTTGCTATATTATTAGACAATTTTTCCTAGGTTTGTTTGTATGATCTTCACCTTTGCATTGTTTGGGATTTGGCTTAGATCTTATGAATGATATCTTATCTTTTGATCTTCCATTTCAAGATTCTTATGTGATGTAATATACTATCATAGTATTAATTATCAAACCAAACATAGTATAAGATGATTAATTGGATGCTAATTGTGGCCTGTCGAGAGACGAGGCTAGTTGAGGGTATTTTTGTTGCGACAAAGGCTCTTTCCTCTCTTGTACCAAAACCCCGAGCCAAGTTCTTTGGTTATGAAGGACCGGTGCCCTTTATCCATTTGGGTGAGTCAAAATTAGATTTCTTGGTTCCTTAAAGACCAAGTGGTGACTCTGTATTTGTTTTCAACAGACATTTCTTACCTTTTTTTCAAATCAATTTCAAAGCAAAAGGAAAATCAATTCCGCGTGTCCCCGATTGACTGAGATGATGCAAGTATATCATTACGACATACGAGTACTCTTGTTCACTGCATCAAAGCTTTTAAGAACTCTTGCGCGCACCATACATCATTCCAATATAACTGCTGGTATATGGACACACAAATATTCTAGTTCATCGCTTTTAAGAACTCTTACTATTCACCACTTTTAAGAATACTCGTGAGTATCGTTCGTCCATAATCAATACATACTAGCACTCTTGTTCACCTCATCAAAGCTTTTAAGAACTCTTGAGAGTAAAATACATAACTCCCACATCCCACGCTTCACGACTAATCCCTGAAACTGACATGCTGGCCTTGAGAGGCACCGATACCCAACTGACCCAATAACTACCATGTTGTGTAACGTTACCCACCGCTATACCTCGTACTATAAACCTTATCTCATTATCATGTTGTAATATTACTAACGTCCCGAACTCAAAAACGTTACTCACCATATTATCTCAATCTCATTATTGCATCCCATTATTCCTTAATACATAATATAACATAATAAAAGTATGGAACATCGATTAAATGACTAAGCATTATGAATTATAAACTCAAAGGAAAACAACCATATTTTGTTAAGTTTGATCGATTGAACTCAGTTTCAATCGATTGAGAAAGGCTAATGCTAATGCCAAAGCAGAGAGTGTCGCTAAAAGTTTTAGCGATAGTTATTTTTTAACCCCAAAACTTTTAGCGACACTTTCTATTTTGGTATTAGCAATTTCTGCTTTGGCATTAGCATTTCCCTTGAGAAAAGTGAACTTCAAGCAATCGAAGTCCTTTCGATCGATTAAAGGTTCAATTAATTGAACCCAATTCAATCGCTTGAATATCTTCTTCTCCAGCAGTTTTAGACAATGAATGTCCAGAGGTGTTGGGGAGTGTTTGGGGTCAATATTTTACATCCAAAACTTGCAAAACATTAAACTAAGCAGCTGAGTGAGTTTGAGACTCACCAAATGTTGTTAAGGGTGTGTTTGGTAAACGTGAGCTTGAGCTCCCTCTAATGGCCTCCTCATCTTTCTCTCTCTCCCTCGCATGGACTGATATATATAAGGTGTATGTGTGTGTATATATATGGAAGTGTATGTATATATCAAACACAAGCACTCTCTCTTTCTCTCTCTAACTTCTCTGAACAAACAACCCTTACACACACAAATATCCAACATGTATATAGAGGGAGAGGTTCGCAAGGTGGCAGTTTGTGCGCAGAAACTGAGATAAAAATTTTGATAAGTTCGATCGATCGAAGCTTCTTTGATCGTTTAAGAACAAGTCAGCCAGGTTAATTGATTAAAAATAGTTCGACTGATTGAAGTAGGGACCACATCATAAGTTAATGTCGGTAGGGTTTCGATCGCTCGAGAAAGGTTCGATCACTTGAACATTGAAACTCTCGATCGCTTGAAACAACTTCGATCGATTGAAAGTGAAATTTCCAATATGGTAAAGGCAAATACACAAAATCTTTATTTATTATTATACCATCTAAAAATACAGGGTATTATATATATATATATGTATATGTTAGAAATTGTGCACTCAGCATATAGCTGAGCAGTGGAGGTTTACTCCATTGCAGGTGATAAGAAGAAAGGGAAGGAGAAATGAGTAGAGTGAGGCCGATGGGACGATGGGATTACCCTTGTACATGTTTTTGATTTCCATTTCCATGTTGTAATAATGAACCTTCGAGTACTAGAACTATGGTTGTTTAACTTAGATTCTCGTAATGGATTTGTAGTTTTGTAATTATGTTTTACAGATGTTGTTATACAGTTAGGTTCTCTATGAGTTGAGTTTGGTATGTGTAGTTAAATCCTGAATGAGATTGAATAACCTTAGAAAGATGGAATTCTACAAAATGTGCAGTAATTGGTAAAACAGTAGACTGGTCCAGAGTCCAGTCGACTAGACACGCTATTTAAACAAAATATCTTCTTCAATTTTTCAAAAACCAATCGACTGGGGTTTAAAATTAGACGACTGGATTGTGTTCCAAAACAAGACTTTCAGTTCATTTCTGTCCAGTCGACCGGGTGGGTATCAGTTGACTGGAAGTTACAGTCGACTGGAAGTTTGACACCATAATCGACTGGGTCCCCGATACAGTCGACTAGATTTGTGACCTCCAAAGCAGTCAACTGGGTCCCCGACACAGTCGACTGGTTTGTTGCTTTCAAAATGAATTGTTTCTTAAGTGTTTTTAAATGGGAAAACTTGTTGAAATTATGTTTTTATAGATTCTACTTAAGTTTTTTTCGCTGCTATGTTCTTTAATTGAATTGGGTGAGCCTCGGTGGCATGCCACGTGTCCTATTTCCTCACGTAGCGGGATGGGTTGTGACACTTATATATCCTAACCTTCCATGCCACACATCACAAGATTCAACATTCAAATCTTGAAAAACCACTTCATTACCTTGCACGAAAATATTTATTTTGAATAATCCCTCACATACATATCCCTTTCCATTAAATACATCATTTCTAGTTATTACAACTTTATTGGACTCCATAACAGCTTTAAAACACTGTTGAACTAGAGACGACCCACTAACAAGATTTCTTCTTATTTTTGGAACATGTCGCACTCCTTTTAAAACTAAAGACTTTTCGGACGTCATCTTCAATTCAAAGACTCCAATGCCATGTACTCGTGTGATAGAATTATTTCCTAGAGTTATACTTTCTCACTTTATTTCTGATAAATTTTAAAACAACCACAATCAAAACACACATGAATATTTGCTTCAGAATCAAACCACCAATCATTATCTTGATAAGAAAAATTAACTGAATGTAAATTATACCTAAGGGTAGGTTCAATAGGATTGTCTTGTTCCACTAGCATGTTGACTTGAGCCCTTATTCCTCTTTGATTGACATTTAGCTTTGGCCTTGGTGAGAATGGCTAGGTCTTTCTAAAGTAACAATCCTTCGCCTTGTGGTTGGTCCTTCCACAAACAAAGGAAGGCCTTCATTCTCTCTCTAAGCCCTTTTGTTTATTATTATTGATTTGATTAGGATGGTTGTTGAACCTATTGTTTCTAAAGTTTTAACCCCCCGGATAAAAGTTGTTCCTATTGTTTCTATTACAAAACCTATTGTTGTTGTGAGCGTTGTTGTTAATGTGATAATTGGATATGGGAAAAATTAATATGATATTATGTTGGATTAGACTCAGATGATGTTAACATTAATGTAATGAGATGAACTATTTTATGCTAACTATTAATATAAGATGAACTGTTTATTGATTAATAGTCATATGTTGTTATTGTCGAACTATATTATAGTCGGAACACGATTGCATTTTAATAATCAGTTAATGGACACGATTTAATACATACAGAGCATATAGCAATTCTAATATCTCGAGAGTAATGCATTTCACGACATGTTGTCAGCATGTATGGTTGTAGGAAGAGCTAGGAAAATTTAATGAGAATTGGGATATATGCCTTTATGTGTAACAATGTGATAAGTGTACTTTGGATCCATGGGATATATGGCTAACGAGCCAGGTGGACGTGGGACGATTAGAGTTCCTAGTGCAGCTCTCACTATTGAAGATGTCCAATGATGCGTGTACGCTGTTAAAGACGTCCATTGCACCGTTGATGACATCTAGCTAGTGCTGTAATGTATTCTCAATTATGTAGACGACCAGTGAGAGTATACACAGCATAGAAGATGTCCAATGTGCCACTCCCATCATTTACAGATAGGTTGTATTGTGGACGATAACCTGTCAAGGGATTATGTGGTATAGGACACCACCTTATAGACGACCAGTGTGGCCTACCAGCTTAGTTATGTGGTATTGACGTATGAATACAAATTTGTATTGATCGACGTATGGATAGGAATATGAATATGAGTATGGATAGATGCGATGGTTGTTAAATCATGGATTCAGCATCCCGATGTGAAGATAGATGCATAGGTTACATGCATGGATTTAGTGATGCCAGACACTTGTGTATGGAATCATGTGTATGCTTTAATGGCATGATGAGAAGAATATGATGAGATATTATACCATTGTCTCTATTTAATATGATTACGGTTATCATTGATTTGATGTATAATTTAATGAGACCTTTGTTATGTCTATGAGTAACGTCATTAATGAGAGATTAACCGCATTTTAAGATGCTAAATAGTAGCATGTGAGGAGCATTTGGTTAGTATACTCACTCGACTTTGTATTCAAAGCTGATGGCTTTTTATGGCATGGACATTCCAACGTCCAGCTCTCTATAGGGATTAAGGACGGAGGTCTGATGTTCCGCTGGACTTGGAGCTGAAGGCTTGAAGTCGAAGACGTGCTATTGTGTAATAACTAGTTTATACATTCGTCGTACTTCTATTAATATTTGTTGTAAGCTTCAGACTATAAACCTGTTGCTGTAATAGTTTTAGTTGATTGCGACCTATGAATTTTAGTTGTAGACTCTGATTATGTTAATAAGATATGTTCTATGAATAGCATCCTACTTATCGTTATATATATTTGTTGGTTTGAGTAGATGAGAAGGCGGCTATTCACTAGTCACAGGCCTACAAGCACAATCCCAGGAGTCTAACTTAGTCTTAGGAGAAAAACAAGTCTCTTAGTATTCACGTTGTAACATACTGTTTTTAATGGATATATGTAATATATATATATAGGGGTTGCTAACTTACAACATGATGGTTGTAGGTTAGCAGCATACAACATCCTCTTTAGTAACAAAAAACAGGTTTTCAGCAACAAAAATTTTGTCGCTAAAGGTTCTAGCATTTAGCAACAAAAAAGTTCGTCACTAAAAACTTATTTTTCGTCGCTAAAAGCCTCTTGTGCTGTAAGTTAGCAAATCCCATATATATATATATATGAATGTAGAAGAGTAGATTTATCATATTTTCGAGTAGCTCATCCAACAAAATTTGATGATCGTGCATTAGACATACATTGCGGTAAAAGAAAGAAAACGTATCAATACAAGTTTATAGACGTCTTTAGGAAGTCTTCCAATAGATCTTTTTCTTACAATATATTTAACTGATGCTCTATTTTCTTGTTAGTTTGGAATTTCATGTACCATTGGTAAAAAGGGTAGCCCAGTGCATGAGGTTCCCGCCATTACGGGATCTGTTAGTTCCAAGAGAGACTGTTTCTAGATTCGAACCCGTGACCTCCAAGTCACAGTAGAGTAACCTTACCATTGGTCTTCTAAGAAATTGAAAAAACTTCCTATGATGTACAAGTGAAACTGTTTTTGCAAAATTACAAAGGGTGGAAAAATGGAGTAATACTTGGGACACAACCAAAATACACAACCTTGGGACACAACTTTCATTTTGTGTCTATCTCTCTCCTGACGGGCCCCACAGTACCAGTGAACCCCATAGTACCCACTAGGACCACTAGGAGAGAGATAGACACAAAATGAAGGTTGTGTCCCAAAGTTGTGTCTTTTGATTGTGTCCCAAGTATTAGTCGGAAAAATGTCATCTGTGCAAATGTTCTATATATTTTTAGAAGGAGATAGATATTTTTTGATCTAGAGGTAATTGTTCCATTTTGTTCCATTTTGTGCCTTTTTAATTTTTGGTTGGATAATTTCATTTGTTCGACCAATTAAGATTTACTGAATTATTTGATAACAAATAGAGGACTATCATATCTACCTTGGATATTGGAATTTGTTGGAGGTTGCTTTGTTATGACTAAATTTGGGTAGGAATTGAGCTAATACTTCAATTTTTTTAACCCGGGGGGTAAAATCTAAATCTAACTCTAAGGCAATAATAAAAAGAGGTACGCTTTAAAAAAAAGTGAAAACTTAGGGTGCGTTTGATAAAACTGAAAATTAAGTGCTGAAAATTAAGTGCTGAATTTTAAGTACTGAAAATTTTAAGTGATTGAATTTGTAATATTAAAAACAGTGCTTCAACTACTGAAATGGAATGCATTCAGTGATTATTTTCAGCAGAAAATTTTCACTTAAAGCTTTCAGTGGTTTTTTGGCTGCTTTTTCAATTAAGTAGTATGTTATCAAACGCACTGAAAAAGAATAAGTGCTGAATCTTTTCATTTTCAGCACTTAATTGGGTTATCAAACATACCCTTACTCATTGACACACTCGAAATGTAATTCTTAATTAGATCATTACCACAAGATTCTACATTTTAAAAGAGTTTAATTAAAGTCTTAAAAACTAATTAGTAATACTGTATAAGAAGCGCAAATTTTTTTTAAGATGGAAAACAATATATAATAACCCCCAAAAAATAGTACACATGCAGTAAAGATAATTAATGAATATGCTTAGACACCAAATTTATGTGAATAAAAAATGTATATGAATATGTAGACCTATTTACAATATTTTTGGTACAAAAATAAAATTAACAAAACATTAATTAACGAATAATTTATACGATTTATAGAGTTTCAGGTGATATGATCTGAGGTTAGTTTATCTGTAACTAATAATAGATATCTTAAGAAACCGGACCTGAGGGTAATTCGAATTTTGGAAGCATGACTCATGCTAATCAAGACATGTCACAAATAAGGATGACCATTCTACTCTAGTAGCCATAAGCCCCATTTCTCCACTCAAGTGGTTGTGTGTTCAATGCCCCCTCCCTCAATATATCCAAAAAAAAAAGGGAGAGAGAGAGAGAGACATGTCACAAGTACATTAAAAATATAAAAATAAAAATTCACTTCAGCAAGTGTTAATAAAGTACATAACAAAAATACTGTATTAAGGTTAATTTGAGCAAATAATGCCATGATTTCTAAATTTTTATCCTAAATATGGATCCCAATCCGTGTAACAATATGACAATATTCAATTATAGTGGAACCACTTAATTTTAGCTACAATTTATTTTAGATAGTCTCACTCCCACATGTATTGGGAATTAAATTTGGAATTGGAATATAAAAATCATACATTACTCATACGAAATAAAAACTCCGATATGTTTTATTGTGGCTTACAAGATTTAAACAAAATAAATAAGTCCATATTTTAGGTCTTTTATGTCCGGAGGTCCATTGAATTGCGTATTTTTAATTTTCTTATACAGATTGGAAAGTTTTAAATGGGACAAACAAATAGTCTGTTTATAAGTGTACAATTTATATTTGATTTGGTAATGTTGATTAAATTCTAACACAAGAACTGCTTATGTGCAGTTTATTGATCACTACTCACTAGGCAGCATGTTTTCTGAGGCCTCTTTTTTTTTTTTTTTTTTTTTTCTTTTGGGGGGGGGGGGGGGGGGGGGGGGGGGGGGGGGTTAATTATATTGATATTGATGATCATAAATTGTAAAAAATTTCTAGAGTATTTTTATTTTTCATACTATAATTTAGCCTTTATAAATTTTAACAACCACCTACCTTGTAATTGATAATATCCTTAAGGATAAAACTTGGTGCACAACTTGTGCACAATCTAAAAAAATGTGTCTATCTCTCTCTTAGTAGAAGATAGACACATTTTTTAGGTTGTGCACAAAAAGTTGTGTAGAGATTGTGTCCATAGAATTGTCCTATCGTTAAAACTAATTTTAACGGTCATTATGCACAAAACAAAATGCAAATATTAAACACTAATTGTTTGCACCTAAAAAATACATTTTTTAAATTAAAGTTGGTATAAGGCCGATTAAGAATTTTTAATCGGACTCATGAGACCGATGGCAAAATTAATAAGTGGTTACTTCGGAAGTTGATCGGGCTTATTACAGTCGGGCTAGTAACATTGTTCACTCGGACTGAACTCATTTTTAATCGGACTGTGCACATCTATTCAGACTGATTTGTCAAACGGGCTGCCAACCATTTGGTTCTTGTTCAATCGGGCTGCCTATTATTTTGGCCATCAATATTGTAGTCTCTTTGATATGTGTCTTGCAATATTTGATCAATTTGTAAAGTGATGTGGTGACCCTACCTCAGTTGGCAGCCGGTCTGACCTTAGAGACCGATTCCATGGGTTATGAATGGAGGCGGTTAGGAAACAAGTTAAGGGGCCCACCATGATTTAGTCTATGGCCATTCTAACGTTCATGAATTTGGCAATGTAGCCAAGGGATTGGCAGTATAGGTTTTCCCTTGGTTTCATTGTGCCATTTAATGGATGATGATGTAAGCGTTGGTACGGGATTGATGGTGACCAAATTAAGTCTGATTACTTAAGCTCACACGTGGCCATAGTAATTTGTGTAGTGATTCAGTCTGATAAGGGGATATGTGATACATATTTGATCTCTTTACGGTACAAACTCTCAAGGTGATATATAGATTTTATCTGATATGGTCAAATATTATCACTTAAGAGGGTAATATTATCAGCTTTAGGAAAGGTAATATTTTTGAAGATATTATCAATCAGGGAAGATAATGTTATTTGATTTGGAAAGTATATCTATTACTTGGGAACCAAGTCAGCCGAATGAAGACCACAAAGGGGACCACATTCAAGATCAATATATATATGTATATATATATATAATTGAAATTATGGAAGCTATTATCAGATATGGAAGAAATCTGGTATTTCAAATTTCCTACTTTATCTTGAAGACCTCCATGGCCGCTATAAATTAACAGGCAGGCCAAGCCTTCAACTCACTCGGCGTCTCTTCGAAAAAGCATTCAACCATGCATTCTTAGCGCTCCTAGCATTCCTTTTATTTTTCTTAGGCTTTCCTAGCTTTTAATTACATCTTTGTAATTTTTCTTTTCTTCTACAATTAAATAAAAATGCTATTTTTATTTAATTTCTTTATTGTTCATCACTTGCTAGACTTGTATGCTTCAATACTGTCTAGGGACTACAGGCCAAGGGTACTTTCCTACTTGGCCATCACAATCGCCTGTTAGAAGTCAGATTTCCAAACCTTGTGTATCACTCACACAAGTGACTTAGGAAATTTTGTATTATTAGTTTGGGCCTACCTAACAAGGCTCTGGCACGCCCGAATAAAATATTATAGCAAACAATTTGGCACGCCCGGTGGGACAGCCAAGTGATGAGCCATGCATACACTGAAGCATGGCTACACTTCTACAACAACCAGATTGGTTGGCGGAATGAGTCAATACGCCAACTTCGCGAAGAAATCTATCGTTTCTACAAGGATGGATGTTGGAATGAAACTGGTCATCTTTACAATGAGATAGACCGTTTTGAGGCCGACATGCGATTTTTTAATCAAGAAATCGGCCTCCTCATAGCTTCGAGTGGAGCTGATGAACCGCCGCCCGAGGGAAATTCGTTCATGTCTCTAGACGAGTTTCTACACGGTGACTGGCGAAAGAATCTTGTTTGTGACAACATTCTTCGTGCTCTTGAAGATATGAAGGCGCACTCGAGGGAACAGCAGGAAAGGCTTAGCCGGTTTGAAGAAGACACGAAAACAGGCCTGGCAATACTAGAGGCTCAAGGGCAGAAGATCGAGCAATTTTTAAAGTCACGACAACGGCCCGAGAAGGCCGATGTTACCACGCTGTCCAAACCGCTCGGGGGGCAAGACGGCGAAAAAATAATTTTTGACGAAGGGCCGAGTGATCTTACATCGGCCATAGAGCCTCTCCCCGACGTTGAAGAAGACGACGAAGCACTCGGGGGGCAAATTCAAGACGAGCCTCAAAATTTTGTTGAGGCCGAAGAAGAAAAGTGTGATAGGCCGAGGGATCCCGTATCGGCCATAGGGCCTCCTAGTGATGAGGAGGACGATGATGAAGACCCTCTAGTTGATGAAGAAATCGGCGTTGAACCGCTCGGGGGGCAAGTCTCGCAGAGACCGGTTGATGCTAAATCGGTCCATGAAGTTTTTGAAAATATTCCTTTGAGGAAACTCAGCCTCAAGGAATTGTTTAATTTTTTCGGTCTCTTTGTTATGACCGATTATTATTTTTATTTTAAGCCAATTAATTATTTGGCTTGGGTTAATCTACATCCACGGTGGCTGAGTGGATGTCACCAAAAACTTACGGTTATTTGGTGGCTATTTTTACAACAATGGTATTATCAAGAAGACTGAAATTACTGAAGACCGGACTGAATTAATTCAGTCAATAGTGCTATTCGGACTCACGAGACCGAGAGCAATAATAATAATAAATAAAGTAATGCTAGAAGGACGCTAGGGATGCTGAATCGGACATAGAGGCCGATGGTGTAACTTATTTCAAGAGTGCAGTCAAGTGGTGGAGCCCGATTATATGATGCTGTCTCAGTCGTGCTACACAGTGAGATATTACACATGGAGGGCCCGATTCATTCAGAGGTGTTGCACGATAGTTGCAACAATTACAATCGAACTCTTGGCCAAGCCCGATGTTAGTCCAAAGATCATCGGTCTACATGATGAGCCCGATCGCAGTCTAAAGGTAATCGGGCTAGATAAATATGGCTATTCAAAATTCATTGTTTTCATTTTAAACAGCCAGGGGGGCAATTGTTTGCACCTAAAAAATACATTTTTTAAATTAAAGTTGGTATAAGGCCGATTAAGAATTTTTAATCGGACTCATGAGACCGATGGCAAAATTAATAAGTGGTTACTTCGGAAGTTGATCGGGCTTATTACAGTCGGGCTAGTAACATTGTTCACTCGGACTGAACTCATTTTTAATCGGACTGTGCACATCTATTCAGACTGATTTGTCAAACGGGCTGCCAACCATTTGGTTCTTGTTCAATCGGGCTGCCTATTATTTTGGCCATCAATATTGTAGTCTCTTTGATATGTGTCTTGCAATATTTGA
This sequence comes from Hydrangea macrophylla, assembly GCA_033977485.1. Lineage (NCBI taxonomy): Eukaryota > Viridiplantae > Streptophyta > Magnoliopsida > Cornales > Hydrangeaceae > Hydrangea > Hydrangea macrophylla. The sequence continues at coordinate 82,014,089 of CM066991.1, read as the reverse complement.
TCAATTTGTAAAGTGATGTGGTGACCCTACCTCAGTTGGCAGCCGGTCTGACCTTAGAGACCGATTCCATGGGTTATGAATGGAGGCGGTTAGGAAACAAGTTAAGGGGCCCACCATGATTTAGTCTATGGCCATTCTAACGTTCATGAATTTGGCAATGTAACCAAGGGATTGGCAGTATAGGTTTTCCCTTGGTTTCATTGTGCCATTTAATGGATGATGATGTAAGCGTTGGTACGTGATTGATGGTGACCAAATTAAGTCTGATTACTTAAGCTCACACGTGGCCACAGTAATTTGTGTAGTGATTCAGTCTGATAAGGGGATATGTGATACATATTTGATCTCTTTACGGTACAAACTCTCAAGGTGATATATAGATTTTATCTGATATGGTCAAATATTATCACTTAAGAGGGTAATATTATCAGCTTTAGGAAAGGTAATATTTTTGAAGATATTATCAATCAGGGAAGATAATGTTATTTGATTTGGAAAGTATATCTATTACTTGGGAACCAAGTCAGCCGAATGAAGACCACAAAGGGGACCACATTCAAGATCAATATATATATGTATATATATATATTTGAAATTATGGAAGCTATTATCAGATATGGAAGAAATCTGGTATTTCAAATTTCCTACTTTATCTAGAAGACCTCCATGGCCGCTATAAATTAACAGGCAGGCCAAGCCTTCAACTCACTCGGCGTCTCTTCGAAAAAGCATTCAACCATGCATTCTTAGCGCTCCTAGCATTCCTTTTATTTTTCTTAGGCTTTCCTAGCTTTTAATTACATCTTTGTAATTTTTCTTTTCTTCTACAATTAAATAAAAATGCTATTTTTATTTAATTTCTTTATTGTTCATCACTTGCTAGACTTGTATGCTTCAATACTGTCTAGGGACTACAGGCCAAGGGTACTTTCCTACTTGGCCATCACAATCGCCTGTTAGAAGTCAGATTTCCAAACCTTGTGTATCACTCACACAAGTGACTTAGGAAATTTTGTATTATTAGTTTGGGCCTACCTAACAAGGCTCTGGCACGCCCGAATAAAATATTATAGCAAACACTAATCAAGAAAATGATTTTGAAATAATAAAAATTGACATGCATCATGTGTTAGTGAATGCTCAACAGTTTTGTAAATTTAGGGGGTGTAAATCTTTTATTATTATCAAGAAGTTAGTATACATGTAGATTCATAGAATTAAATTGATAGGGAGGAGGGAGTTTTTTTCAAAATACAAACTACTTAGTTCTAATAATGATAGTATTATTTTTTTCTATTAAAGGTCTCATGCATTGTACGGGTGCTCAACTAGTTGGAGGAAAGAGAGGGAATGCTTATAACAACACCATAATTAATTGCAAATAAAAATAGCTATTGAATAGTTGGTTTTATTACCTTGGACACACACATCCAACCCAACCTGACCTCAAGGCCTCACACACATCTAACCTAACTCGACCTCAAGACCTCACAATGGCCACATATATACTGAAGAATAGAGGGTCAAAGACTCTCCTCTAGGGAGAATCGAATCCTTAAGCTTGCACTTTCATTTAGAGAAGGCAGAGTCACACCACTAAGCCAAAAGACCCGTGTAGTTAAGAACGTTGTTAGATGGGGATAATGGAGTGTAAGAGATGAAGTGGAAGATGACATGATACAATTATATAATTCGGGGACCTTCTTCCATAAACAAATAAGAAATTTGAACTTGGTTACGATACAATAAGACCAATTGGTACTTCCAGATGACACTGTAAAATGATATTATCAAATGACACATTGTTACTACAAAATACTAGAAGTTACTAAGCATTGGCAACAAGTTACAACTGATGACATATTTTTACTACAGATTGGGTCCTAAATTTTGGTTGTACCATACAATAAAAATTACATGAATTATTGGAGAATTTTCCTATAGTGCAAGGAAAGAAGCCAGACCAAGCATGTCTGAACTAAGTAATCTAAGTGGGAAAACCAAAGAGTGAATTGCATGGGCATAGTTATATTAGATTAGATTACGGGTGTGTTTGATAACTCAATTAAGTGATGAAAAAGAATATTTTTAGCACTTAATTTTTTTCAGTGCGTTTGATAATGTATCACTTAATTGAAAAATCAACCAAAAATCCACTGAAAACGTTTAAGTGAAAATTTTTTGCTGAAAATAATCACTGAATGCAGTCTATTTTAGTTCTTGAAACACTGTTTTTAATTTTGCCAATACAAATCACTTAAAATTTTCAGCACTTAAATTCAGCACTTAATTTTCAGTACTTAATTTTCAGTTTTATCAAACATACTCTACGTTAACAATCTTCATTGGTTTTTCTTATGTATAAGTCATGGATTTTGAAGGTTTGTGTCCTCTCAAATTAACTAATCCTCATACATGCTCAATTGTTAAAATTTTGTTATTTTTGGAGAAGGGCATCATGGTAGATGCATGGAAGTTAATTAGCCAATTAGGGCAGCCAATACTTTAATAATAAATTTACTCTTAATTTCTTGGCCAATATAGCTTTGAAGATATGAAAGAAAATACAACAGAAATCATTAATCGTGAAAAACAAGGGGGGTAAGAGAGATTACCAAAAATATATCTTCTTCTTCTTTTTATTTATTTATTTTTTCTCATTTCACAACCCAATGCATGCAAATTATAAAATATTGAACTCCCTTGTACAATAGGATCCTAAGAAAAAGGCTATTCTTATTAATATTTTTTAAACTAATCTTACAAATTACTAGTGGGAATGATAATAGTACATGTTGCATTTATTGTTAACTTAAACATTTCCATGTAATGGAAGTTTGTATAAAGTTTTGCTTTTCAATAACACTTCTCATGACATGGGAGTCTAGGGCATGCATGTTCGAGAATTTTGTGAAGAAGAAGAAGAAAACTCTCATCTTCTTTCTTTTTTTTTTTTTTGACAAATAACATTTTTGAAAGAGAAATTTTGAACCTGATACAAACTCTTATAGTCATATCACTTATGTAAGAAAAAGTTCATCCACTAAATACTTAAAGAACATACATATTCGGTTTAGTTGCAAAATAAAGATACAAGTTTTAGTCATTCGAAACAGCCCCAGATGGCATGTGGGCTAGACTACTTCATGTCAGTATGACTTTTCAATTTTTGTTTGTTTTCATTTAATGGTCCACATTTCATTTGTATAATGTGTCCAAGTGTACATTCAATTGCTTGGGAAAGGCCTAAAAAGCCTAATACATATGAGATGGAGAAAGACATGATGATTGATGAGTTGGATCTATTGACTTTGAAATGGAAGCCATGATTATATATATATATAGGACATTAGTGGGTGATGGGGAATCAATCTAATGGCCACATTTTTTCATTTCATTTTCCCAAGTGGGGTAAGGAAATGGAGGAATCCCAGGAATGGTGCCTTCACATTGGATAGCAAATTTCTTTTTTGCTATGTTAGAGGTTGACACCAACAAGCACAATTTGCCTCATCAAATCTCCACTATGACATATAAAGTAGCATTAGGCTTGCACCACCATGCTTTCTAATTTCTAGTGATTATATGTCATATATTAGTAATTGTCTGTGCATGTGGACAAAGCGTAAAAAAAAGAAAAAAAAAAAAAGGCTAATCAACCCTTGTTTTTAATTCCAATCTATGCCTCGATGTGCTTTATAGAATTCTCAAACCATTGTGGATGTCGCAAAAAAGTTTGCTAAACAAACTCATTTGAAAAAAAAAATACAATGCAATTATGTAACATGCAGTACAAAGAAGTAAATAACAATGTATTTACATGAAGTGCAGAGCTAATTGGTAATCAACCTCCAAAATCACATTATTCTCAACTAATTGGTGTCTCCCAATAACAGTAAAACAATTACAGTAATAGCAAAACATAAAAAATCCAATGAAAAGAAGAAAAAATAAAAATTGAGTCATCTTTCAAGTAAATTTTCAAATTCTCCAACACATACTCTAATCTCGTGTTCCTCACCTTAGAACTCCTAGTTGTATGTACATATATATGGGCTTGAAAAGTTATGCACCTTATATAATCAAGCACATTATGACAAAAATTGAAGTAATAATGAAGCATAGTTTTAAGAAACAACCATAGAAGGTTAACATAACTCGAATGTTAATTCTCGGTTTGATTCTTAGATTTAGTTGGGGAAAAGAAAGAAAAACACGAAGAAAAGCGTATTTTTTTTTTGGGGTCTGGTTACCACGAAAATTTGTGAGAATGGAAATAGGAATGAAAAAAATAGTGGGAACCAAATTGAATTTATTAAATTTTGTGAGTCACTTTCCCTCCTTTCTTAACTTACAAAACTATGTTGAATTTTTTATTTAGCTTTTATTGTTATTTGAGCATGGAGAATCAGAAAACTACAAGGGAACTAGTTTTTCTTCTTGATTTCCTTTTACTTCTGTTTTCCTTCAATAAATCCAAAAACCAAACAAAGTATGAGGAGATTGTACATGAGTATCCCAACTCCAAAATGCACTGTACAAAATGTAAAAGAGACATTAACACATTATGATTCTAAACATTGAATTGACCTATTAAATGAAATGAAAAAAAAATTAATGAAAAAAATCAAAATGAAGATCACCTAGAATGATGAATTTGAGTTAATCTTGAATTTTAATCCCAAATTAAAAACTAGAAATTCTTAAAATAATTTTAAAACAAGGCACAACTCAAACCATATTTTCTACACAAAGTTAATTATTAGCAAATCTGGGCATTTCAAAAACAACAAAAATCCAAATTTCAAGGCCTAAACACGATTATTTAGGTGAAACACACGTTTTGATCCCGCCCCTCCATACGCCATTTTGTACCGAATATATGACTGTTTCTTGATTGATTTATGTTTAACGATACATTTTATCTAATTGCCTCTTCGACTTGTTCCGGGGTTGTGGGCACAAAATTAAGGGGGGCAACGTAGGCAATTTTTAGAAGAGAACGTGCCTGATTATGACCAAAGTATATTTTGTTGGATTCTTGTATCCACTATGAAATGAACTTGTTGGCCATGAGAGCTAGATGACTCATTGAAAAGAGAAAGAGCTTCTAGAGGGGGAAGACCATAGCACAAACTTTTCAGGCCTAAGGTGGTGGTTGGGTGTTTGTAGGGTGACAAACCTGATTTGATAACCAATACTATATATGTGGCATCACGAAAAGTTTAGGTCTACTGAATGATTTTGCTTGGCTTTACATGAGCTAGGGTGCGGTGCAAGAAAATCGAGAGGGACCGAATAGATCAACCGAATCGATCAGTTCGGTCGATTTACTAAAAAATAATCCAATGTTAAAAACTAAATCAGACACTAGACCGAATCAAATCAAAACACAATGCGCGATCGGTTTGAAAACCCCCGAAAACCGAATGCGTAATCGGTTTGAAAACCCCCCAAAACCTAACTGACCCAAACTGATTACACCCCTAGTCCTATATATAACTTTGACAAAATTCACGTGGGATTAAGTATATGAACATATATGCTTGTCTCACCAATTTCGGTTGCCTAGATCTATGTTACATGGACTCTCCTACTAGCCCCAAGTACCCGATCCCCGTGTCCGACGCCCGTACCCAATTTGGACACTCGGATCCTCCACAAGTGATGTTGAAAAGGTAAGTAGAAGCTCAAAATTGTGGGCAAAGAGGTTTCTAACTATTGATATTAAGAAACATAGTATGTTTATACGTTCAGAAGGTGTCCACATATCCGTATCCAACGTTTAGACACATGTCCCCGGATCCTAAGATTTGGATTTAAAGGAGGTCCGACACCTAGATACATACCCGCACCCGACACCCATACCCGAGTCTGGGTAACATAGGCCTAGATCACCCAGTGAACTCGTCACTCACCCACATCTAACGCTAATTTTAGGAATATTAGTCATCACATGGAGTGGTTAGATTTTGTTATCAACCAGATCACTTAATTGGCCTAACAATGGCAATTATTAACGTAACTATGTTGCGAAAGAAATTATAAGCACAATTTTTTTGAACATGTCAATGCATTACATTCTCCACCAAGGAAGCATTGGTTCTTCTAAAAGATCGAAGAATCTGTACTTGGTGTGCATTTGTCCGCACTGGCATGGATTCTTCTCGAATAGATGCGACATGGTGTTTTCTCTAATTATTTATATTTTGTATTTAAAAAGGGGGACTCTACACAACTTTAAAAACTTCCAAGTCTTAAGGAGTTGGATTACACGTCAAAATACTACGGAGTAGTATTGCTTATTTATGATGATATTTGTTTTCATTACATAGAAAAACGAAAAATCAAGATCATGTACAATTTATAAATATAAAATTATATAGAAGTCTATTTTTGAATAATTTATTAAAGCACCTCCACGCACACTTGCAGACTTGATTTTTAGAAAATTGACAAATTTCCCCTACACCCGTATCTCTGGCACAAAAATTCCAAGATCTCCACACACACAAAGCACATTTATGTATACTAGGAAATCGGCCCGTGCAATGCATGGGCGTTGGATTTCGTAGAAAAAAAAAAAAGGTATATTTTTTTTTAACGTGGACAAGAAAGAGAAATAAGTTTTATTAATTCTGAAAATGGTGTTAGAAAAATATGATTTAATAACTATATTAATTGATGTTAACCTACAATTTAAGACTCTTTTCTTTATCGTATAGATAACATATATATATACATACATATATACAAAAAGGGTAATATAAAAAAAGCAAAAGGGTAATTTGATAACTCGATTTGACAAAAGAGTAATTTGCAAAAAATTAAGGGTAATTTGATTATTCAATTTGTAATTGTACATACTTTAAATTTTTAGGCTATTTTCTTTAAAGTACATATAAACTATACATATATATATAAATTTACACACGCACACTCGTATATGTTATATACAAAAGGGTAATTTGGTAATTCAATTTAACAAAATTGTAATTTGTAAAAGTTATAAGGGTAATTAGATTATTCAATATATATATCATAATATAATAAAAGAGTTTTTGGTAATTTAATTTAAGAAATGGAAATTTATAATGGTAAACACTAAACTTTAAGCTCTTTTCTTGAAGGTATAGAAACAAAAGGGTAATTTGCACAAGGCATAAGAGTAATTTGGCTATTCAATTTATGATTGTACACATTTTTATTCAATTTTGGTATACTATAATATATTCAATAAATATATAATGCTAATAATAATAATAATTTTTTTAAGGCATGAGTGTGTAATAAAATTAAATGTCTAAGCATGTATGTAAATTAAACTTATAGACACACATCAATTTTTCAAGAAAAAAAAAACCAACATCGTATGTGAATAAATGATAAAAAAAAGAGTGTGGAGATGTATGGAATTATATAGGATTTCAAACGGGAAATGGTAAAAATGAATAATTCAAAAAATAACAAATAAGGATAAAATTGAAATTGGAAATCACATTTAGCAATAAGGACAAAATTAAAATTGAAAATCATATTTAGCCTCTTTTTATCTAGGGTATATATAGATATAGATATAGATTTATATAGGGTATATAAAACAAATGGTAGTGCTTTGTTTGGAAAAACCAAAAAAAAAAAAAAACAAAAGAAAAACAAAACAAAACCAAAGGCATAGCCCAATTTGGGCCCAATTTGAGTTGTGTTGTGCCTTGTTTGTGTTAGTGGTTTGTTTGGGAAAACCCAAAAATAAAAAATAAAAACAAAACCAAACAAAACACCAAATAAAACAAAACAAAACCAAACAAGCTAGTGACTTGTTTGGGAAAAACAAAAAAACATACAAACCACAAAACCAAAAAAATGGTTGTGCCAAACAAGGCACAACCTACAATTGTTGACTTTTGGGTTTGTTGAACCAAATTGTAAATATTCGTAATTATTGCTTGAAAAGTTGATTGAATCATTATTAGTGGATTAAATATTTTTAAAAGTTTAATGAAATTATAAATATTTGTAATTATTGTTTGAAAAGTTGATTGAATCATTATTTCTAGAATAATTCAATTTTAAAAGTTGACCTAATAGTAATAAGGGTTGTTTTGTGTATGAAATGACCAACCTACCCTCACAAAATGACAAAAATAAGAAAATAATCATTAAACGGAAATGGAACAAGAAATAAAAGTAAGGGTAAGAATGTGATTTCAAACAAATAAAAAAAATGAAAAATTAGAACAAAATTGGAATTGCCCCCGACTCGATATATTTATTGTTTAGGGGGTAGAAATAGTGTAATTTTATTATTTATTTATTTTTTTGCCGACCCCAATTGATTGGGACACAAGGCTTGGTTTGGTTTGGTTATTATTTATTTATTTTTTTGTGCAGACGAATCTATCCCATATTTTTTTCACGAAAATTTTGTATTATAAGCTTAATTTTTTTTTTATTTATTTTTATCAATTTCACTTTGATATTTGTGTGGCAGTGTGTGTCCAACTTTAAGTGTATCAGATTGTTTACAAGATTATAAGATATTAGCATGGTAGTTTAAAAGAATATAAGATATTACCAGATTATTATAAGCTTTAAGTGTATCAGATTGTTTAAAAGATTATAAGTTATTCATGGGATAAATTAGTTTGTACAAAATATCACATAAAATTATAATATTTACCCAAAAAAATTCCAGTGGGGGGCACTGTCCCAAAACCCCTGCATAAGCTTCTGGACCCATTGAACTACACTCCAGGGTCTACGGACACATAGTGTCATTTTGGGCTGAAAATAATATAATATTCCCATTGTGCCCTTGCTTATTTTGTAATTGGGTGGATTTTGCACAATTTTCAAACTATAGGGTGTAAATTGCCAAAATTAAAATCATAGGGACCAAATTGTCACAACCCTTAAACTATAAGGGTGCAATTTGCAATTTACCCTAATAGTATCAAAGAAGAAGTAAAATTACACTGAAGGAGAAACAAATTAAAGAAATACCAAATATGGACAATCAATTGGAATTTTTTCTGCTCATGAGCCTTAAGGCTCTTTTATATAATGGTGTAGATAAATTAATTTGTGCAAAAAATCACATAAAATTATATACTATTTTTACCCAAAAAAATTCCAGTAAGGGTGCTATCCCAAAACCACCGTATAAGCTTTTGGTTCTATTGAACTACACTCCTAGGTCTATGGACACACAGTCATTTTGGGCTGAAAATAATATGATATTCCCATTATGCCTGTGCTTATTTTGTAATTGGGTAAATTTTGCACAATTTTCAAACTATAGGGTGTAAATTGCCAAAATTAAAATCATAAGGACCAATTTGTCACAACCCTTAAACTACAGGGGTGTAATTTATAATTTTTCCTAATAGTATCAAAGAAGAAGTAAAATTACATTGAAGGAGAGACAAATTAGAAAAATACCAAATAAGGACAATTAATTGGAATTTCACTATTAATGAACCTTAAGGCTCTTTTATATAATGGTGTATATATATACACATATACACACATTTGATGATGAGGTGCTGCTGAAGCAAAGATTCACTCATAACCACCACAAATTGCTAAGAGCATTTGCACGTGATGGTCTTGGCAAGTAGTGGCCAGATTATCTCCCATAAATGAGACAACTCGGTTATATAGCAATTCCCTATTGGTCGGAACCGCCACATGACTTATGATTCTCAGGATTAAAGAATAATTTCTTCTAGCTTCGCTCCTAGTCCATACAGTCATATTTTTCTCTTTTGTGTTTTTTTTTTTGTTGGTAGGATGTGTGTGCATGTGCATAGAGAAAAATAGCTATTTACACACCCTAATTACGTATACTTGTTTATATAAATTTTACATATAAAGAATGTGTTCTCTTGCAGAAGAAACTGAGACACATATGAAGGGAGCCCATCACAACCAAAACAAAGGTTTCTAAACTAGTGAGCCTGTTTTTTTTTTTTTTTTTCAATTTATGCTTAATTAGGCGATCTTATCGTGATTGGTAGAACTGTTTATTATCGTTTGGGAGTTTTTTTTTAATATATTGTGTGTTATGCACAAAAATATCAGGTCAAAGTCAAGTCTGACCACCTCAGCAAGGAGAAGCCAAGTCACCTTGGATCTGGGCTGACTACTCAACCATCCTGGGACGCTATGCATAACCGCCCGGTTCAGAGTCTGGGCGCCCGCTCCAGACTGGCCCCACATGGGCGCACCTCCGGAAGGCGTGGTTACTTGCTCGGCATGCTTCTAGACAGTTTCCTATCCTAGCTAGGAGACTAAATGGAAGGAGCAAGTAGTTTCCTAAATCACTTAGGAAACTCTCCTAAATTCATGTAAATCGGTTGTAATTAGATTAGGCTTCCTAATCTGTAGACTTACCATTGTAGAGGTGGTCTCTTACACTTATAAAAGAGGTCACTCACTCCCATTGAGGTAGGGGTGGGCATTCGGTCGGTTCGGTTCGGTTTTGGACATTTCGGTTCGGTTTTGTTCGGTTCGGTTTGGACAAATAGAAACTGAAACTGAACTGAATTAAAAATCGGTTATTTCGGTTCGGTGACTGAAATTATCGGTTCGATTCGGTTTTGTAATTCGGTTAACTGAAATATTTTGCACACTTTTTTTTTTTTTTTTTTTTTTTTTCCCCTTGGTTTGATAATCCATTAAAACGGTTATATAACATTATAACTTATATGTCATAACAATTAAATGAACATGTAACCTATAAATATTGAACATAGACAATTCAAAGTATTATAACCACAAACGACAAACCACACAAATATTACACACTTTAATATTACAATCACAAACTACACAAAATGATGAAAATATTATGTCTCAATTTTACAACCACAGGTGACAGGTCCTTAGGTCCACACTCCACAGGACCACAACAGTGCAATAATAAGTCACAAACCACACAAAATATTTTGTCTCAATAGACATTTCATATTGCATTTGTACCTGTAACCTGTCAACATTGAACATAGTCATATATTTCCAACTCCTAAGCCAAGTTTCCAAGTTCCAATAAACACACACAAAGAAAACAATAAGCATGAAAGTTAAAACATTCAACAAAGTCTACAAAATGTAAAAAATACAAATTCTCAAATCAATACAACATTACAAGTTACCAAATACCAACTAGTTCACAAATACATCTAACAAACTTACTTCCCAAGTCTAGAAATGTAAAATGCTCACCAAGTACCAACTACCATTTACGAACGAACAACAAACCTTTGCCTTCAACATTGTCAACAAGCAATGATCAATCATCAAAGATCTAGAATATTGTTGGAGTCATTTGCAATCTTCAACAATTCTACAAATACAAAAATATTTACAATAGTCACAAAAATTTTTTAACATTAATTAGCACATATAATATAAGTACGGAATACTAACTAAAAAAGTCTAAAATAGAAATATTTGCTTACCTTCCTCGATCTTCTCAAGACTATCTAAATCCTCCTCAACACAAATCGGGTGAGATTGGGGACGCAACCAATCTTGAGCACACACAATAGCCTGTACTATCCTTGGAGTCAAGGAGCTCCTAAATGCATCAAGAACACGCCCTCCAGTACTAAATGCTGACTCAGAAGCAACTGTAGAAATCGGAACTGCCAACACATCACGAGCCATCTGTGCAAGTATAGGAAATCGAGGTGAATTGACCTTCCACCACTTCAAGATGTCAAAGTCATCATCGTCCTCCTCGGTAGCCTCACCAAGATACCTATCCAATTCTGACTTAGAATCCACATTCCCACTTTCAGATTTATACTTGTCGTACTCCTTCTTCATTAAGGTTTTCCTCCTTTTCTGAGGCTCAACATTAGACACATTAGATCGTCCAGATGATGCATGGGAAGAGGAAGTTTTAGTGGTTGGACCTTCGTTAAACCTCTTATACTCATTAAACATCTGAAATGTTCCCTCTCTCACCAATTTAACCATGCCTTGTCCCACAACTTCCCCATACATTTGGATAATGACAAACTCCAAAAAACCAAACTTATGACGGGGATCCATCATCATACTGATAAAAATCAACAAGTTCATCTTTTCCGGATCACCCCAATACTTGTCATATTTTGCCTTCATCTTTGTTGCCATGTAACTCAGTTCAAAATCATCACTAGATTGCCACCCTTTCAACAAAAGATAAAGCTCACTAATTTCACTGAGGAATGAATTGGATGTAACATATAAAGAGCCGGAGACCCTCAATGTTAAGTGATAAAAATGTTCTAAAAATCGAACTAAACGCCTAACATTAGCCCAATCTTCCTCACTTGGAACCCCTTTTCCATCACTACCTGAAAGATCAGATTTATAAGTTGAATCTTGCATGCTATACCTTTCAAAGGCCCTCTCAAACTTCTCAGCTGTATCCAACATCAAATATGTAGAGTTCCACCTAGTAGGAACATCAAGGCATAACATTTTCTTACTCTCAATCTTTTCAAATTCAACACACTCTTTAAATCTTCTCAATCTAGCTGGTGATTGCCTTATATATCTAACGGCCCCACGAACTCGAATAACAGACTCACCAACTTCTTTGATGCCATCAACAACTACAAGGTTTATAATGTGTGCTACACACCTCATGTGGAGATGCTTGCCACCTAACACATTTGTACCCCAAGTATCAAACCTCCTCTTTAAATATGAAATTGCCACATCATTAGAACTTGCATTATCAACAGTAATCGCAAGAACTTTATCAATACCCCAATCAAGTAAGCATTTTTCCACTGCAATACCTATGTCCTCACCTTTATGACTTTTAATTGGACAAAAATTTAAGATCTTTTTCTGCAAAGTCCAATTATTATCAATAAAGTGTACCGTAAGAACCATATAGTTGATTCTTTGCACAGATGTCCAAGTATCTGTGGTGAGACAAACTCTCCTATTTGGTTCCTTCAACCACATTTTCAATTTTGACTTCTCTTGCATATAGAGATCATAGCAATCTCTACTAATAGTCCTACGTGATGGAAGAGAGAAGTCAGGGGGTAATGCAACTGCGACAAATTGTCTAAACCCGGGCCGATCAACAAAACCAAATGGGAGCTCATCAGTAATTAACATATGCTCTAGTGCCTTCCTAACAGCTATAGTCTCAAACCTCCAAGTACCCATAGTATTTACCCCAGTTTCATTACTTCCTGTTCCTGTTTGTTGATACCCAGTAATCTTTGTTTGGCTAAGATCATGATTATACGGGTTTGCCTTGCAACTAAGCATGTGATTTTTTCAGTGTAGCAGTCCCACAAGATTTTGGATCAGCCGAATATGGTTTTTCACAATAGTTACACCTCGCTTTCCTAAACCCCTTATCATCAGTGAACTTAGTAAAATGTTTCCAAACCAAAGATCTAGGAGCCATGTCTTTCCTTTTTTTGCCACTCTCTGAATTTATACTTTCAGGTGTACTTTGGCTTGCTATGTGCTCACTCTCAGTCTCACTTGAGTCACTTCCACCCGACATAGTGATAGTGCTGTGAAATTAAGGCCTAAATCAATTACCAAATGGGCATTAAAATGTAGACAAAATTATGACATTTGAGGTATTTGTTACATAACTTACATCAACAAGACAACAAACAAAGTTACATTTGAGGTATTTGTTATAACAAAATTACACCAACAAAATTATGTCAACAAACATCAAAGTATCAAATTAAGATGTAACAAAGTTTAGCTCATGCATTCAAATGATATGAAACAAAGTTAGCTCACACATCAATGATCAAATTGTAACAAAGTTAGCTCATACATGATACATCAAACTGTAAAAAACTAGAAATGTTGAAAAAAAAATAGTGATTTGAAAAGTTGAAGACTTCAAATGTTGAAAAAAATAGTGATTTGGTAGTTCAGAGTTCATACATAGACATAGTCATATATATAATAATATATCATGCATTCATAATTTCATACATATAAATAAATATACATATATACATACACATATATATATACCTATACCTTGAAAGTTGAAATAATGAAATCTGGAAGGACTAAGGAGAGCTTGAAAACTGAAATCTAGAGGAAGACCTGCGGCGCGCCGGCGGCTCGTGGGGAGGAGATGAGATCGTGACTCCACAGTCCACTTCCACTAACTCGTGAGAGCTTGAGAGGGGTCCGAGGGGATGGAGGTTGAGATCGTGATATGGGATGGAGGTTGGAGACTTGGAGTGCTGCCGTGCTGGTCCGCCGGAGTGGAGGCTGTGGAATCGCCGAATCGCTGCTCTCTGCGATTGGGCTGCTGGAGTGGTCCGAGCGGCTGGAGTGTAACGAGTGTTTGAGAAATCAAGAGGGTAAAGTAATTTAGGGTTTTTCTTTTAAGACTTTAAGTCATTAACTTATACTATTATATATATATATATTATAATACATATTTAATATTTCGGTTTTTTCGGTTCGGTTCGGTTTTAAAATTTCATACCGAAAACCGAACTGTATTATAAATTTTAGTTCGGTTTTAAACTGAACTGAAATTTTTGCCTGAATTAACTGAACTGAAACGAAAATTTTAGTTCGGTTCGGTTCGAATTTCGGTAAACTAAACTATTTGCCCACCCCTACATTGAGGGGTATCGCAAACTGACTCTAAAGAAGAGCATACAAACAACTCACTACTATGCATATACTCGATCGGTTTTTGGTAGTGCCGTCCAGTCTGTTAGCTCACCAATAGCCACCGGTGATCTGTTACTGAAAGTGTATTGACGCACCTGTGGATGTAGGTCACCTCGTTAATAGGGCCGAACCATGCACACACAAAGTTTATTGTGTCTATCTCTCTCTCCAGATTATTCTTATCCAAATTTTGGCATCATTAGTTTGGCGTCGTTTGTGGGAAAACGACTGCTTTCTACAAAAACAAATCTCCAGCTGATCGACATGCCTCCAAAGAAAGGTAAGAACACCACTGCTCCAACGGGACCGGCGAACTCACAAGCCGGACAACTGGTAGCCTCTATGACCTCCGAGCAGGTCACCGCGGCTCTCGCACAACTCCTAAAGGGCCAGCGGCGAACCTAGAAGCATATTGAAGCGTTGTTGGCCCAGCAGGATGAGCTCCCCCAAATCGAGGAGCAGCCCGGGAAAGGCGCTCCCAAGCGAAAGCCTCCACGGGTTAGACAACATACCCACACTGCACTTGCATCCCCACCGGGTTGGAGACGGCACAGAGATGACGAACATAGCCATGCACCCAGGCGAACCCGACAACATGCGCGGGCTAACTCGCGCCAGGCGGGAGATGCCAGAGACATCATCAATAGTAGGCGTGCTGCCAGAAAGGAGGGGCCAGGAGATATGGCAAGGGAATCGGCCGAGGACCCCCTGGCCACGAACCGGGGAGATCTCAAGCACACGATTACCCATAGTTGGAGCCGGGTCCTATCCCCAAGGGCAACACACTTCGAAGAAGAGGCCTCGTCATCTGATCCGACCTACCGCTCGGACATAGAATGGAAGACCGAGCGGGAAGGTGTGAAGGCTCAAATCCAGGACTTGAAGAAACAAATCGAACATTTGAGCCGCAAGCAGTGCCATGATCATACCAACACAGAGACCAAATCACCCTACACCGTTCGGGTCACCGGATTCCCCATTTCGCGGAATTTCTGCATAAGAAAATCCAACCATTAAAGTTTTGTTTCAAAATAGAGAAAAATGTGCTGTGAATCATAGATATTTAAGTTGCTGTCTTATGATATTTGTCCCACACTCTGCTCTTATACACACAAAAACACATATATATTTGAGTTTCATATCTAAGTTATTTCACTATATTTGCACTTTCTAAAGAATTTTATATTTGTTGTGGGCAGGAAACCATTTCAGGACCCAAAACCTTTTCAATAGTTTTTTTTAATAGTCCTTGATGCTTTGATCATAGTTCACTGAATCTCAAAACTAATTATAAATCCATTTTATCCAGTAATGGTTTAGGTAGCTTGGGATGTTGAGCTTGGGCCTCTGTAGCTTGAATGACCACAGGTACCAAATAAATTTCTTTGTTGGTATTCAATCATTTCATAAAGTTTTAGTTTCAATTTATTTATGTTTTTGGCAAGAGTAAATAGTTTTAGTTGATTGTTCATCATAAAAGTTTCAGGTTTCTTCTTCTTCTTCTTCTTTTTTTGTAAACTTTAACCAATCATGGTCTTTTACATAGCTTCAATTTGTTAATTTGCAATTTGTAAAGATGTATATATAGATTGTATAGCTAATTTTTTTATTACTTTATGTTCTCGAAATTAATATCACAGGAGCGACACCGAAATCTGTGTTATAATTGATGAATGTGAAGGATCTTGCTCAAGCAAGACCTAGACGATACTGAGAATCGAATTTCAGACATGTACAAGGTAATTTATTGTCCGTATTAGTTTAGCGAGTTCTTCAGGGTGGTGATTGCAAATTTTCTATGAGGTTACATCTGTTGTGGGTATGTTGAAGAGAAAAATGAAACATATGCTTCCAATAACTAGAGGTTATATCAAAATAATTTATTGATGAAGCAGTGGTGTTATGCAACTAAAGCCCTTTCAAATTAAGGTTTAAAGTGAATAATTTCTCCCGTGACAAGTGTCTACTTTTGAACCATGGGGGGTAAGGTGCATAAAACATATCTGTATTAGACATTGAGTCAGGCAGAGCATAAACAACTTAGGCTTTAGTGTGATTAGAATGCTAATTGGTATCAAATGAAAATGTTTTGGCAAAGCACTCTCTGTAAAGATCCACTTGATTTAAGAAGCCCCACCCACTGTATAAAAATACACCCACGACTTCCCCATGTGGCAAACTACTCAGAGTAAAAAAGACAACAAAATAAACAACAAACTTAACTCAGTTTATAATGTTTATATGTCCTCGTGACTATTCTCGATTGTATAAGTCGTTTAAGCACGTTATTCTTGAGGTACAACATTCTTACTTATTCCAATTATTCCATATTTATCGTGGTACAACATGCAATAGGTCTGGCATGACAATTTTAATTATTCCAGTTTTAGTTTCCTGGATACTGATCAGAGAGTTGTTGAGGAGACAACCACATGGCAATAGTTTTCTTCATCTTCTTCCCTATTTTCTTCTTATTTCACTCTTTGCGAACATTTGAGCTTCTGATTGTTAAAATCTCAAACTCAAATGTTCTGATTGCCTTTTTAAAATCTTTTTTAGAGGTTACAAGTAGTTGAAATTTATTACAAAATGAAATCTTTAGAAGTTTCAAATAGTTGAGAAGGTTTACAAAGACATAACACTATTCTTTATGTAATTTAGATTGTTCCAATCAGCTATGCAAAACCGAAATTCCTCTTGCATTCTCATCTTCCCCTTTGCCTTATGTTTCTTTATGTTTTGCTTTTATTTCCTTCTCAGAATGAAGCTGTCAAGTAACTCCACAAGATCCAATCCTTGGTAGGTAAACACATCACCACTCCTCTGCCTTGATAAATTGAATGCAATTGAATATTGCTTATTTAAGCATTATTTGATCAATCTTAGTCTTATTCATTGTTGACGGGAAAATGTTTCAGAAGAAACATTAAGTATGTACAAATCTTACTCCTATTCATTGCTTATGTTGTTTTCACTTAGTAAAGGAAATAAATTTTGCATTCTGTATGAAGTTAAAAAGTTCACTGTGTTAATAAATTGTGGAGTTCGAATAAATATTTTCATTCTAAATTGAGGCTTAGGCAAACTTTGTTCTCTTTTTTTTATAGGTGGGGGTGTTTCCACGTGCATTGGGAAGGGCAGTTTCTTATAATCCTCATACTTGATTTACAGTTTAGTTGTATTTTTTCATGTGATTTAGCGAGTGACATAGTGTTAAAATTTTGATTGAACTAGGGAAAAGTTGATGATAATGATTTTTACAGAAGACTCAATCCCCTTCTTTTTTTTGGCCCCGTACCCACAGGCACGACAATTACTAGTATTCCATATGTATACACGTATATATATAAACATATACATATTACACACATATTTCGTATGTATATGTAGTTTTTGTTCATCGAGAACTTGACATTTTGTAGCTCATTTGATGGACTCTGCTTAGTCTGCTTTGATGGCAGCTGTTGAAAGTGAAATTAAAGACTCCATTTTTGTTATGCTATGGTGTGATTTACATGAACTTGTAAATTGCTGCCATAAAATTGTATTCGCATTGATCGAGGTAATAAGGTAGTGTTCTATCATTTCTGACATATAAATGCAGCTCTAGGGATCAGTGCTTCACCTTTAGAAGATAACATGCGATATTTTAATGTGATGATACTAGGTCCATCACAATCTCCCTATGATGGTAAATAGCTAGCTAAAGCAATCTCTTTGATTAAATAGTTCATGTATATGCGAATTGTATTTACATTTGTGTGAGCAGTGCTTTGGCTTTTTTAGATTGTTTTAGGACCTATTAAGTTTGAGTGTTGGACTAAATATTTGACAGAATCTGAATGGGGTGCATGACAGTTCTTGTCTAATGACATGTTTGCTGTGATTTTGGGTGCCAAAGAAAATTGAAAAAAAGACAGAAGTGAAGAGAAGTCGAGGGAAAGTAAGTAGCTTAAAACTTTTATTTTCTTCCGAATTTATCAAGATCGGCCACTTTTGGGTTATATTCGTTTGATTAGGCAAGAGAAGTGTTGATATTTTACATGGGCACATGGAGCATGGATTAGGGACGAATGCGTTTAACTTACACGGGGCTAAGTAACAAATAGATGTCATCTTTGCAACACCTATTGAAGCTTTTAATTTTGTCTCCTCATGGGGGGCTATTTGTTGAAAACAAAGTGTTGATTTTGTTAATTGTTTTTGCAGTTGCATTATCCGAATAGTTTTAACCTCAACATGGAATTTGCACCTGAAATGCTTATTAACGATAATTAACAATGCCAACTTTTTAGAGTATTTTCCTTTAAAATCAGGCTATGTATATATATTTTTAAATGCATTTCCAATGGTATTTAATTGTAGGAAAAAAGTTGTTGAATTACTGTGTTGGTCCGGTCTTAACCCATTGGTTGTTTCATTTCTCATAAAATATATGTTTTATTAGATTTTTCAGCTAGAAAAAGTTCAAAAGCGTTTGGACAAAACGGGTGATTTCGAAGTACCACTACCAAGCAATGGTTTATTGAAGTGCAGAGATTATTATTATTATTATTATTATTATTATTATTATGTGTTAGATTCAATCAAATGTTTGTAAATTGGAATGGAATACCATAAATTAATTGTATGAGCATTTCTAAGTGAAAAGTCATATTGGAATGAAATATTGAGTAATATGTAGCTTTTCTTTCTCTCTCTCTCTCTCTCTCTCTCTCTCTCTCTCTCTTTTATTCTTTAGTTTTTATCAAGTAAAATTTTAATGTTGCAATTCAATTAACTATGCTTGTAAATTAGGTACGAATAAATAGTGGGGAGCATATGAATTAAATATATTTTTTATACTACATAAATATTTCTAATTTGTCACTGTTCTAAACCGTGAAAATTAGAAAAAAAAGGTGACATTTTTTTTTACATACTAGTCACTACTCTTAATAATTGTCATAGTCAATAACCGTGACAAAGAATGTGACTAAATACCAAAAATTGTCACGGTTAATGACCGTGACAAATATATAAATTGTCACTGTTATAAATAGTGACAAAATCGTGACAATTGAAAGTGATAGGTCACTTTTAAAGTGTAACAAATGAACCGTGACAAAGGCCATTTGTCACGATTTTGGACAGTGACAATAATTTGTGTCACACCCGAAAATGTCACGGATTATAATTGTGACAAAGGGCCTTTGTCACTGTCCAAAACCGTGACAGATCGGTCATTTTGGTGTAGTGATAGATGAGTATTAAGATTAGTTCTGACTTAAGGAGGTCTCTTTTCAGGTAGCATGGCACCATCGCGCTTCGTTCCAGATGAATTGGAGGACACTATATGTATGAGGGTAGTATCGAGCTAGCAGATCCACAGTACTATACCTGGAAAGTTAGGCAGAGAGCCATCACAGAGACAGTGCGAGACATGCTGATTGAGCAGCACATATTTAGGACCCAGGACCCATAGGTGATACGTGAAGAGATGATCTACTGCAAAGACACCTTCTGATGCATGGAGGAGGATTCCCTGCAGATGTTGCAAGACCATTTTTGTTATCTAGTCTACTTACAGAGGTTAGAGAAGTGCCCCCACCTCCCCCGACAAAAGTCACCACCATAGACACCTCCACCCCCACCAGAGGAGGACATGACTGATGCACCCATAGTTGATGAGGACATAGAGGATGAAGATCCAGGCGAGGATGAGGGCAACAACGATGATGAGCCGGAGGATGATGACGAGGAGATAGAAGATAAGGAAGATGATGACATCGACGATGAGGAGCCAGAGTATGATCTAGAGGATGACCCAGAGGACCCCCGAGGACCCAGTTGGTATGGATGTGCCAGTTGGAGTAGATATTATGGTAGCAGAGGGTTACCCAATGGAGGAGGCTATAGCAGAGGATGATGCAGGTGATGACACTGTGGTACCAATCTTACTAGGCGATGTGATAGCACTACTGGCAGCAGAATGGACTATAGAGATGGCTGCACATCCCCATGGATTTGAGATAGGAGTAGTAGAGTTAGCCCATGATATGGCAGAGGCTGAGGCACTTGCTGCTGCATTCGATGCAGCCCAGGCCGATATGACCGATGTGGGAGACTTCGGAGTTGTTTTGGAGCATGATGGACCTGAGCTACCAGAGGAGGATTTGATAGAGGAAGAGGATATGATGGATGATGATGATGACATGGACGAGGATGATGTTTTATCTGAGATTGCCCCAGAGGATGAGGCTTCTATCAATGGATATGGTGTGGATAACTTTTGAGTCCAGTACCTCTAGCACTTAGACTTTTGCTTTTGGCTTCATCACATATTGTCCACTTACTTTTGACACTTACATAGACAGCTATTGACCATAGACTTTTTGTATAGGAAGCCACCAGTGGTGGTCTTGTTTATATCTTTGTTAGATCTTGTATAGGATCATGTACTACGTGGTGCACAGGTGATCTGTTATGTACTCCGTTGTACATCTTTTGGATATATATATTTATGGCAGATCATTTCTTTTGATTATTTCTATTGTCATCTCATTATTTATGTTATGTTGTGATTTAGATTCGTGCTGTACTTCCCGTTGTTTTAGTTATGGTTGTTTCCCCAAGAAGATTGTCTGTTAATCGTTAGATATTTCATAGGTATATGATTCGTGCCCAATATTGCATTCTTGAATACATGTTCTTTATTGTATTGGACACGAATTATCACTTAACCGGGAGATTTAATGGGTAAATTTGTGCGTTTGTGGTTCTTCTTGATGTTCTCTCTTTGCTAATAATCCCCTTTTTTTTTCTTGTAGGTAATTAAGGTTTGTTGGAGGCTTTGCTTGTGTGGAAGTAAGGAAGAAGGAAGAAGTCATTATCTAGCCGAGCGGATCGATCCGCCCATTTCACATGGATCGATCCGCGAGTTTTCTAAAACTCTCTGCCCAGAAATCCGAATGCGGATCGATCCGCTGATTCCACTTGGATCGATCCGCGTGTTTTACTGAAGATTCTGACGACGAGTTCAACAAGCGGATCGATCCGACATTTTTGCCTTGGATCGATCCGCGATCTCTGCTGATGATTTCTTACTTTTATTACAACTTTGCCATTTTGTTTTGGGACTATATATAGTTTATGTTGGTTTTCTTTTAGGGTTGTCCAATTTTTATGTATTGTTTTAGCTTATTTTGTAGTTTTTGGCTCTTAGGGTAGAAGCTCTCATCTCTCTCTCCCATTACTCCCCATCCACCAACATTCACTTACATTGATTGCTAGGGAGAGAAGAGAGTTTGTTGTATTGAATGATTGAAGATTTTATTAGAGCAAGTTTTGGATTTCTCATAGCATTTATGGTGATTTCACCTAGTTGGTATAACTTCCCTTCCCCTCTCTTTAATGTTGTTGTTATTGTAATTATGAGTATCTAGACCTTTAAGGTTGGGGATCATAAACCCACCATTGGACCTTTGTGTATCTTATTGTAGGGCTCTCACACTTTGAAGCATACCTAGAGTTCATGGGGGTATGGTTTGATGTTTGGAGATCTCACATCTAATGTCAAGCATTTGAAGTGATTAAATCCCTACACTCTAACCATACACCCATGTGTTGTATTGGAACATCCATCTAGCATGTGGGTTGACCACCACATGTTTGATGGTTTGCCACAATGGAATTTTCTACTCTAGAATGTGCTTCAAGTGTGAAAGTCATGTGTTGTTGGTCCAAGGTGGGGGAATGCTCCCCAACCTCAAGTTCCCCATTTACAAAATCCACAAACATTTACTTACCCTTAACTTTGTCCATAGTTACTTTTCACATTCGAAATAGTCTTTATAGTTATTCTAGAAACCATTGAATCAAACCCACAGTCGAAAAGACTCATTTTTAATTCTTAGTTTGTTAATCGCCATTCGCATTATAATTGTTTATTAAGCGCCCACCAAGTATTGTTACACTCCAATCCCTGTGGACTCGACACCCTATTTCCACCGTACTACGTTTTAATAGGGTTAAATAAGAACTTGATTGTGACGTAATCAAAATGGCGCCGTTGCCGGGGATTGGCATTGATAACAACCTTAGGTCGCTTAGTATCTAATTATAGTGCTTTTACTTCTAACCTTCGTTGCTTGCTTGTTGAGTGTATTTGAAGGAGTAGCCTTTAAGTGAAAATCAACAGCTTCTCACAATGTCAAATCCGAGCAACGCAGGTATGACTAACCCCTTTGCAGTGAATTCTAATGTTAGTTCTAGTAGTAGTAGTAGTGGGTCGTTTTGGCGACCTCCTACCACATCCTCACCATCATTCACTCAAAATTCGCACAGTACCAGCCATCGAGAGCCGGTAGTTGATGCATTTTCGGATCATGCCACGTTTGCCACCGAGGGCGAAACTCCCATGGATCGATTCCATCGGGAGCAATGGGGTCAACATAACCCCGCTCCTCCACCCAGGTACCCGCCACATCAACCACCTCCTTTTCAACATCCTTACGCCCCTCCGCCTCCGCAAATGGATCAAACCTTTGGGAGAACGATCGGGGATTACCTTCAACCCGAGACCGTGTCTTCCCCATCTTGCATAACATTCCCGTACAATGCGGGGGTGTTTCGATTCAAACCGGGAATGATCAATCTCTTACCCAATTTTCATGGGCGAGAGAACGAGGACCCCTACAAGCATATTAGGGAGTATGAGGACATATGTGGGACATTTGAACAACAAAGATGCACACCCGAGCTCATAAGGCTCAAATTGTTCACATTTTCCCTCAAGGATAGGGCGAAAGATTGGTTAGTGACCCTACCCCCAAATTCCATAGGCTCATGGCCAGAACTCCAAAAGCAATTCTATAAGGAGTTTTTCCCCATGCACAAGACACAAGCTTTGGTCAAACAAATTCAAAATTTCTCCCAGGGAGAGCATGAGACCTTTGCTGAGTGTTGGTTGAGATTCAAGGATCTCCTTAGGAAATGCCCACACCATGGTTTTGACAAATTCCGTCAAATTTCCATTTGTTATGGGGGGTTACAACCCAACACAAAACAATTGATCGAAACCATGTGCTCCGGGAGTTTCTTAACTCTAGAAGCCGAGCAAGCCGAAGCCCATCTAGAATATGTCTATGAAACTTCGCGTGGGTGGGGTACATCTAACCCTCATGACCGCACACCACCGGTCACTGTAGCCCCTTTGAATCACAACCTCTGTCAAGTGTCTAATGAAGCGGGCTCCATATCCAAACTCACTAGAAAAGTAGAGGCTTTGGAATCTCAAAAGGGCCCCATTGGACCCAATCCTCACCCGATCCTAGCACCGATCAATCCGTTGCATTGCTACTTGTGCTATGATCCGGAACACTCCACCAATGAATGCCCCGTCCTTCCTATCCTCCAAGCACAAGCTTTGGAGCAAGCATGTGCGCTTGGGATGAACATTAGGCCTAGATTCAATCCTTCCCAAAATGATGCCTACAATCCTCCCGGAAGGTGGAGTGCCCCGGGACACAATTACCACAACAATAAAGGGGCAACGGTAGTACCGAATGCTCCCCCACAACCATACTATCCACATCAACCGCCTCCACCACCTTATTCCCCTCCGAACTTTGGTCCACCAAACCTTCAATCCCAAGGGCCACATTTCCCCCAAAATCAAGGGGCGCATCAACATTCAACTCCTTATGTGCCCCCTCACAAGAAGAGTTTTGAAGATCCTAATCATGGTGGCTTGGCCCAAAGAATGAGCCAACTTGAGCAATCTATCCAAGTGATGCAATCATCGCACGCTCAAAGCATGCAAGCGTTGCAAGCTCAATTGGCTCAATTACTCCAAAATCAACAAGTTGTTGACAAAGGAAAGCTTCCGGCGCAACCATTTCAAAATCCGAAAAGTCAAGGGACTAATGGAGCCTCAAATTCCAATGTCGAACATCTAAAAGGAATCACCACTCTTCGAAGTAGAAAAACTGTGGACAACAAGGTCCAAACACCTCCCCAAGGACCACAAGTGAGCTATCTCCCGGATAGAGGAGAGGCCGAGCTCAATGAGGGGGACTCATTGCCCCCTAATGTTGAAGACTTGGAGGGGGACTTGTCAAAGGCCCCCGACTTCATGGACCAAGAGTTTCTGAATCCCGCTCCCCCATTTCCTCAAAGGCTTAAGAAAAAAACCGAGAATAACAAGAATCATGAGTTTTTGGAATTGTTTAACAAAGTTGAGATCAATATACCTCTTTTGGAGGCCATCAAACAAGTTCCGGCCTACGCAAAATTTCTCAAAGATCTTTGCACTGTTAAAAGAAAACTCAATGTTAAGAAGAGTGCCTACATGGCCGCTCATGCGAGCTCCGTTATACTTAACGAAGTTCCTCCAAAATACAAGGACCCCGGTTGTCCTACCATTGCTTGTGTGATTGGACAACTCCATATCGATAGAGCACTCCTTGATTTGGGGGCGAGCGTGAACCTACTTCCTTACTCGGTATATGTCCAATTAGGCCTCGGCGAACTTAAAGAGACCCGTGTCACTTTACAAATGGCCGACCGCTCGGTCAAGATGCCACGGGGTATAATAGAGGATGTTATTGTTCAAGTTGGTAACTTCTACTATCCGATGGATTTTATCGTGCTCGACACGCAACCCGTGGTCAATGAGCAATCACAAATTCCAATCATCTTAGGGCGGCCGTTCCTTGCTACCGTTAATGCCTTAATCAATTGTAGGAATGGTCTCATGCGTTTAACTTTTGGAAATATGACTGTGGATGTAAATATTTTCTCTCTCTTTAAGCAACCGGATATCGATGAGGAGGACGGGGATGGCATTTATGAAATCTCCCTCATTGATTCGTTGGTGCAAGATTTTTTTAGTTTTTCTAGTGATTCCGAGGTTAATGATTCTTGCATCACTTCTTCTCTTGACCAAACTTATGTGCTTAATGACAATATAACTCACATTGACTATGTTGAGGAATGTTTAGTTCGTGACACTACCATTGTTGGGTGTTCTCATGAATTCGAAAGAAAGAATGAGTTGAGTGATGAGGAGAAAGAGAGCGAGGACGGGGTAGGTGTTGTGGGAACCGTCGAGGAGGCCAAGTGGACCTCCAATTTCGAGAGATTACCCCTGAGGGATAGTTTCCCTCTTCCTTCTAATGTCGTTACGCCAAGGCTCGAGCTCAAAGTTTTACCAAACGAGCTCAAATATGTTTTCTTGGGAGAGCACGAGAGCTTTCCGGTGGTGATTTCTTCCCAACTAGACCCATGTCAAGAAGGGAAATTGATGACGGTGTTGAAAGAGCACAAAAGTGCTATAGGGTGGTGTGTAGCGGACTTGCGGGGCATCTCTCCGAAGATTTGCACCCACAAGATCTATCTAGAGGACGAAGCCAAACCTTCTCGCCAAATGCAAAGGAGGCTCAATCCTAAGATGAAAGAGGTGGTGATGACCGAAATCATCAAGTTGTTGGATAATGGGATCATATACCCCATTTCCGATAGCGAATGGGTGAGCCCGACCCAATTGGTTCCCAAAAAGTCGGGGATCACGGTAGTGAAAAATGAAAAAGAAGAGCTAGTGCCTACGAGAACTACCACGGGATGGAGGGTTTGCATCGACTATAGGAAGTTGAATACGGTCACACGAAAGGACCATTTCCCGCTACCCTTCCTAGATCAAGTCCTTGAAAGAGTGGCCGGCCACAAATTCTATTGTTTCCTTGACGGGTATTCGGGATACAATCAAATTGAGATAGCCCCCGAGGATCAAGAAAAGACCACCTTCACATGTCCCTATGGCACGTTTGCCTATAGGAGAATGCCTTTTGGGCTATGCAATGCACCCGCGACCTTTCAACGGTGCATGCTTAGCATTTTTAGTGACATGGTGGAGAAGTTCCTTGAGGTCTTCATGGACGATTTTAGTGTTTTTGGCGATTCTTTCGACAAGTGCCTCGAGAACCTTGAGAAAGTTTTAAAAAGGTGCATTGAAAAGAATCTTGTGCTTAACTGGGAAAAGTGTCACTTCATGGTGACACACGGCATCGTCCTAGGCCACATTGTCTCGAGCGAGGGGATGCAAGTGGATAAAGCTAAGATTGATGTCATCTCCAACCTTCCACCCCCAAAAACTCTTAAGGATGTTAGGTCATTCTTAGGTCACGCAGGTTTTTACCGGCGTTTTATCAAGGATTTTAGCGCTATCTCGCGACCTATGTGCCAACTCCTCGCGAAAGATTCCGTTTTTGAATGGTCCCCCGAGTGCCAAGAGGCATTCGATAAGCTTAAGGAGTCACTCACCACCGCACCCATAATGCAAGCCCCCGATTGGAACCTTCCATTCGAGCTCATGTGCGATGCTAGCGACTATGCGGTAGGGGCCGTGTTGGGTCAACGTAGAGACAAGAAGCCCCACGTCATTTACTACGCTAGCCGGACCTTAGATGACGCCCAAATCAACTACTCCACGACGGAGAAAGAGTTGCTAGCGATAGTTTTTGCTCTCGAGAAGTTCCGGTCCTATGTAGTAGGATCACCGATCACTTGTTTCACCGATCATGCCGCTCTTAAGTATCTATTCTCTAAGAAGGATACTAAAGCGCGCCTTATTCACTGGATCCTACTTCTCCAAGAGTTTGACCTCTCCATCAAGGATAAAAAGGGGGTGGAGAACGTTGTCGCGGATCATTTGTCACGTTTGACATTTGATCACAATCATATAGACCCCATACCCATTCAAGAATGTTTTCCGGATGAGCAATTGCTTAAAGTCTCCACTCTCCCGTGGTATGCGGATGTGGTAAACTTCCTTGTAACGGGCCAATTGCCTCAAGAATGGTCCACTCAAGATCGTGTGAGAGTTATTTTGATGGCACGATCGTTCTTTTACGATGACCCTTATGTCTTCAAATATTGTGCCGATCAAATAATTAGGCGATGTGTGCCGAACGATGAAATATCCAGCGTATTGTCGTTTTGCCACGACCAAGCATGTGGAGGACATTTCTCTTCACAAAAGACCGCGTTCAAAGTGCTCCACAGTGGCTTGTATTGGCCCACAATATTCAAGGATGCACATGCCTATTGCAAGGCATGTCCTAGGTGCCAACTCCTCGGAAAAATCACCAAGAGGAACTCCATGCCTCTAAACCCCATTCTTACCATAGAAGTTTTTGATTGTTGGGGAATAGATTTCATGGGACCCTTCCCTAAATCCAATAATTTCGAATACATCTTGGTGGCGGTCGATTACGTCTCCAAATGGGTTGAGGCCATACCGTCTCGGACCAATGACCATAAAGTGGTTTTGAAATTTCTCAAAGAGCATATCTTGTCCCGGTTCGGCACCCCGAAAGCCATAATTAGTGATCAAGGGGTACACTTTTGTAATTCCCCTTTTGCTCGCTTGATGGAGCAATATGGCGTAACCCACAAAGTTTCTACCACTTACCACCCTCAAACAAACGGTCAAGCCGAATTAGCTAATAGGGAAATTAAAGGAATCCTCGAAAAGACGGTCGACCTGTTGAAAAAGGATTGGTCCTCTAGGCTAACCGATGCGCTTTGGGCATATAGGACGGCCTATAAGACGAATTTAGGAATGTCCCCCTATCGGTTGGTCTACGGGAAGGCTTGCCATTTGCCGGTCGAACTGGAACATCGAGCTTATTGGGCGATCAAGAAGCTCAATTGTGATTTTGATGAGAGTGGTGAGAAGAGAAAGCTTCAACTCGATGAGTTAGAAGAAATTCGGAGTGAACTCTACGAGAGTTCTAAAGTGTACAAGGCGCGTGTCAAAGCGTTTCACGACAAGCGGATTGTTCGAAAACAATTCGTTGTTAATACCAAGGTCCTTTTGTACGACTCACGGCTGCACATTTTTCCGGGTAAGTTGCAATCCCGTTGGATTGGCCCTTACATGGTACATAAAGTCTATCCTCATGGAGCCGTGGAAATCCTAGATCCCAAAGATGGGACCATTTCTAAGGTCAATGGGCAGCGGCTCAAACCTTTTCTCGAGGGATTTGACACTGAGTTGGTATCAATTCCGTTGGAGGACCCCACAGTTGGGGTCGAGTAAACTCTCGTGAGTATACTCTCTTTTTGTATGCCCAATGATTAATGCTTGGCATAATTTTTGTTCTTATAATAGTTCTCGTCATCCACTTGTGTTGTTTTTCTAGTCCTGTATCCATACTTAAGGGGTTTTTGTATGCTGGGAACTAAGCGGATCGATCCGCCCTCAAAGCATGGATCGATCCGCCTGTTTTTTGAAACTCTTTGTCAGATTTCGTGTGTTGCAGATCGATCCGCCCATTGCACATGGATCGATCCGCCCGTTTTTCCCAACTCTCTGCTACAAATTTTGAGTGTTGCGGATCGATCCGCCATTTTCACTTGGATCGATCCGCCCGTTTTTCCCAACTCTCTGCTACAAATTCGCGAGTTACGGATAGATCCGCCCATATCACTTGGATCAATCCGCCCCTTTTTTCAAAGTCTCTGCCCAGATTTCGCGATTCGGATCGATCCGGCTTCTTCACGCGGATCGATCCGCGCCTTTTCAGAGTCGTACTGACAGCGTTTCGTAGGAGCGGATCGATCCGGCCTCTTCACGCGGATCGATCCGCGAGGCCGGAAAACTGTCTTCTTATTCTTTTTAAGGGCTCATTTGTTGCATCATTTCTCATTTCTATTGAGCCCCTTTTTCCCCAAAGTTTCCAACCCCTCAAAACTCATCTTTTCAAGCTTCTTCTTCCAAGATCCACTCAAGGTAATCTTTACTCTTTGTTTTCTCTTCCATTAGCTTGTTGTGAGAGCATGTTTTTGTTCAATTGGTTGGGTGATTTCTTCAATTATGCACTCTTTTGCACATCAACCCTTAGAACTTTGTTATCTTACACTTTTGCTTACATGGTTAGTGGTTGAAAGCACTTAGCACATTGTCTTGTTGGTTCTTCATTCCGTGATGATTTTGGGGGAGGTTTACACTTCACATCTCATAAATTGCCCACATTTTCATAGTGCACGCTAGGTGTTTGACAAAATTCTTGTATGATTGCTTTTCTTAGTCTTAGCATTTGAGCATCATGATTTCTCAACTTGTGCATTTGGCTTAAATTTTTGCTAGACTAAGGTTGCTCTTTCTTGTGCATTCACGTAGGTTAAACACATTGGCCCCTCTTTTCCTCACATTCTAGTAGAGTAGCCCCCATGAGCGTTTTATAGATCATTTTCTTAATTGTCGTGGGTGATCTTCTTCTTTTGTACAGGGACAATGGTGTCTGCTCTTAAGTACAATCGAACCCAACTTACCCCGGCCAATCGGGGATTTGAGGGCTTTAGGGCACGGACCGAGAAGACTTGGTATGAAACTTATTTCTTGAAGAAAAAGCCTATTTTGCCCGAGCGCCGCGTAGTTTTTGCCGACTTCCCGTTTGAAGTTAAGGCCATTTTTCAGAGACGCCGCTGGCTTTCCCAACTTGAATATTCCGGGGGGTTCAATGAAACATGGGTTCGGATGTTTTATGCTAGTATTGTCACCACTGGGGCTCACTCTTTTGAGGCCTATGTGCGGGGTGTTTCCATTCCCATAACAACCGCATCTTTGGCTGTGTTATTGGGCATCCCGCATGTTCAAAATCACACACAGATGATTGCTGATCCACAACAGGGTCCCTCCGCCCATGACATGGCTGCTCGCTTTGTCGGCCAGCCCACACAATGGATCTCTGACCAGTTAGCTCCCTCCTCTTTTACCAAATTTTATCGCCTGGCTAACCTCATTTTGACAGGGGCAGTGGCACCCACCAAGCATAAGACTGTTCGGAGG
Source organism: Hydrangea macrophylla (assembly GCA_033977485.1). Lineage (NCBI taxonomy): Eukaryota > Viridiplantae > Streptophyta > Magnoliopsida > Cornales > Hydrangeaceae > Hydrangea > Hydrangea macrophylla. The sequence continues at coordinate 81,983,575 of CM066991.1, read as the reverse complement.
GATCATGGTGCCTTATTGTACGCGGTGTGTGATAACTCTATACCGGTCGACTTTGCTACTATAGTGATCGACCAGATGATTGCCTCTTCTCTCGACACCACCACCTCAGGCAGCCTGCCCTTCCCTACACTCATCACCCGCCTTTGCACTCATCATGGGTGCAACGCCTTAGACTCTGACCTTTTGAAGCCTGCGCCGTCACCAATCAACTCTACTACCATCTCTAAGAGTGATGCTCAGATTCATTCGCATGCTAAGAGGGTGAGGGCCGAAGAGGGTCCTAGTGGTGCGCGCGAGGAGGAGGCAGGCCCCGCTTATGACATGTCTGAGGTGTACCAGCGCCTTGACAGTTTGGGGGAGGAGCAGCAAAGGCAAGGCCGGGACCTGATGGGATTACGTGGAGAGGTTCAGGATTTCCGCGGGGATTATCAGCGGGACATAGGCATGATGATGCGCTTCGAGAGCGATTTCTACCAGATGCAGTTCCCTGGCGCAGACGTTCCCTACTACTTCCAGAATCCTTACGGTGGTTCAGGTGGTTATGGTGGCGCTGGAGGTTCGGGTGCTTATGGTGGAGCGGGCGGCCAAGGCGGTGGTGGCGACGACGTGGATGATTAGCTGGATTTACCTCAAGTTCTAACTCCATAGGATCTAATTGTAGTGCGTTAGCATTATTTCTTTTTAGCGAGTTTAGAATTTGTTGGTGCCTTGGGATGACAATTGTGGGTGTTTTTATCGTGGTGTTTTCTTCTTTTGGGAACTTGTTGGATATTTTATTATGGTGTGGATGTTTGTACTGCTTTTCGTTATTTGTACTTTGTGGATGGTTTGAACTATTGTGTTGTTGACTCTATGGCTTATTACGTACTTCTTTACTCTTGTGCCATGTCAACTTCATTTCTCTTTTTCTTCTTTTCTTGGTGTACTCTACTTATGCAGGCACAGTTTTACCGCATGCGTCCGTTGGAGTCCGGTAATAGTGTTCTTCCCCTTTTGCTTTCTTGTTTCATTGAGGACAATGTTTGTTCCTAGTTGGGGGGTGTGAGAGCATGCTTTATATATAAAAAAAAAAAAAAAAAAAAAAAACCTCGGGTTTCCATTGATTTTAGTATAGTTGCCCCGTGCTAATGCCGATTAATGACATTTTTTTTGCGAATGTTCTTCTGATTTTAGTATATGACATTCGGTAATCCTATTAGCTCCATTACTATCGTGGTCATAGTAAATTGCATGAAGCTTAAAATCTTGGTCTATCAAGCACGTTGCATGACTACTTGTGTTAGGAGGATGTTTAATGCAATTGTCATTCGAAAATTGTTCGAAACATATGTGGAGACGATGCCTTTGTGAGCTTTTGATCTTTCCTCCCATTTGTGAGTGTTATATACTTCAATTCTCTCTTTTTGAAAAACATACATAAGTCGTAGATAATCTCATCTTCTTGTTTGATTGTTTATTAGAGGAATCTTTTTGTGGAACGCAAAACTCTTGCTTGCCTGTCATTGTAGTGGAGAACTAAGAATCACACCACCCGAGATAATGATTTTAGGTCCTTCTTTTCACCATTTCTAGCCTCAACCATACATACCCTTCCGTCATTCAACCATACACCTTCCATATCCGTGTTTGAATTACACCATAGGGATGTCCTTGCATGGGATCGTGTTTGTAAAGTTGTAAAAGAGATTGAATCATTTTGTTGTGAGAGTACAAAAAAAAAAAAAAAAAAAAAAAAAAAAAAAAAAAAAATTCATAGTCGATTGTACTTCTCTTTTTGAGCTTCAAAAAAAAAAAAAAAAAAAAAATAATTTCTGGATGATTCACCTCCTATTGTCATTTGTATCCATGCATTCCAATAAATCCCAAGTTTGTACTCAAACATCTCATTTCATTTCTCATATTCCTTCACCACAATTCACTTTTCCACTTTACAATCCCCTCAAGGACCTAATTGATTCTCAAGTTGTGTGATTTGGAGTTTGAGACGATCATGGCAAGTAGTTAGAGTTATTCCACATCCTTTAGTGAATGGTATCTTTCATGAGATTAATTTTTACTCGTTTTTCACGCTTACGTTTTTCATCTTTGGCATGTGCGTGGCTTTGATTTCTATTTAAATTACTCTTTTTGCCCGCATGCCCTGAGTGTATTACCCATTCTGAGTGATTCATTTTTTAGAGTGTAATACCCGTGAGAATTGAGTTGAAGCGCGTTTTGAACGAAATTCGGATTATGAAAGCATTTCCTTCTTCTTGATAGTTGTAGTTATGCACCTCACACCACACACTCATCCAAGATTGAGCTTAATGAATTTTAGCTAGTAACCTTGATAGTTTGAGAACTTTTTGGATTTGCGTGACATGCGCTAAAATCTGTTGAAAATTCTTGGGACTATGTGAGTATCGGCGTTAGATAGTAGGCAACTATCATGAGGAAATGAAATGTTTGTGGGTATCATCCCAAGAACCCTCCGGAGACAACACTCCGCCTCTACGGGTAGCCGAGAGGTTTAACGGCTTGTTGCATTCGCTAAATGCAATCGTGTTCCCCACGAAAACGGTTTATCTTCCATTTTGAATAAATTATCGTACAAGGATATTCTTGAATCTCTTGCTTTTTAGCTTGGTTGCTAAGAGACTAGCAACATGCTAGTTGGGGGGTGTGATTCGTGCCCAATATTGCATTCTTGAATACATGTTCTTTATTGTATTGGACACGAATTATCACTTAACCGGGAGATTTAATGGGTAAATTTGTGCGTTTGTGGTTCTTCTTGATGTTCTCTCTTTGCTAATAATCCCCATTTTTTTTCTTGTAGGTAATTAAGGTTTGTTGGAGGCTTTGCTTGTGTGGAAGTAAGGAAGAAGGAAGAAGTCATTATCTAGCCGAGCGGATCGATCCGCCCATTTCACATGGATCGATCCGCGAGTTTTCTAAAACTCTCTGCCCAGAAATCCGAATGCGGATCGATCCGCTGATTCCACTTGGATCGATCCGCGTGTTTTACTGAAGATTCTGACGACGAGTTCAACAAGCGGATCGATCCGGCATTTTTGCCTTGGATCGATCCACGATCTCTGCTGATGATTTCTTACTTTTATTACAACTTTGCCATTTTGTTTTGGGACTATATATAGTTTATGTTGGTTTTCTTTTAGGGTTGTCCAATTTTTATGTATTTTTTTAGCTTATTTTGTAGTTTTTGGCTCTTAGGGTAGAAGCTCTCATCTCTCTCTCCCATTACTCCCCATCCACCAACATTCACTTACATTGATTGCTAGGGAGAGAAGAGAGTTTGTTGTATTGAATGATTGAAGATTTTATTGGAGCAAGTTTTGGATTTCTCATAGCATTTATGGTGATTTCATCTAGTTGGTATAACTTCCCTTCCCCTCTCTTTAATGTTGTTGTTATTGTAATTATGAGTAGCTAGACCTTCAAGGTTGGGGATCATAAACCCACCATTGGACCTTTGTGTATCTTATTGTAGGGCTCTCACACTTTGAAGCATACCTAGAGTTCATGGGGGTATGGTTTGATGTTTGGAGATCTCACATCTAATGTCAAGCATTTGAAGTGATTAAATCCCTACACTCTAACCATACACCCATGTGTTGTATTGGAACATCCATCTAGCATGTGGGTTGACCACCACATGTTTGATGGTTTGCCACAATGGAATTTTCTACTCTAGAATGTGCTTCAAGTGTGAAAGTCATGTGTTGTTGGTCCAAGGTGGGGGAATGCTCCCCAACCTCAAGTTCCCCATTTACAAAATCCACAAACATTTACTTACCCTTAACTTTGTCCATAGTTACTTTTCACATTCGAAATAGTCTTTATAGTTATTCTAGAAACCATTGAATCAAACCCACAGTCGAAAAGACTCATTTTTAATTCTTAGTTTGTTAATCGCCATTCGCATTATAATTGTTTATTAAGCGCCCACCAAGTATTGTTACACTCCAATCCCTGTGGACTCGACACCCTATTTCCACCGTACTACGTTTTAATAGGGTTAAATAAGAACTTGATTGTGACGTAATCAGTATACCTCACAAGAAACACTATAGTTGGGAACACGAGATATCAAGTGCGACTAGGAGCACCCATTCATGAGGGTATGGACCCAATTAGAGTTTTCAAAGCGTTCATGCAACGAATGGAACATGTTGGTGACACCTACAACAATGCCACCCATCGAGCCAATAATGGCAACAACCATGTTGCTCCTCTGAGATAGATAGGTGATAAGCTATTGGAACGAGACCAAAGAAATTTGATGGCATGGCAAAATCGTGGAAAGTTGAACAATGGATACAAGAGTTGGAGCTAAACTTTGATGCCTTGGAGTGTAGCGAGCTTAACAAGAGACGTCTAGCCATATTTCAATTGACTTACTCTGTCGCAGACTGGTGGGAGGTCAAGAGAACCACAATTGGGATCAATGTTGCATGGAGAATGCCTTGGAAAGCACTCAAGACTCGATTTCTCGAGAAGTATTTCCCCGAGGACGAAAGAGACTAACAAGAGAGGAATTTCCTAAGTCTAACTCAAGGGAACTGGATAGTCAGGGAGTATACTACACAATTCGAGTGACTTTCCCATTTCGCTCCGCACATGATAGATACCCCTGTTAAGAAGGTTAAACGATTCCACCAAGGACTCAACCCATACCTCGGACACATGATGATAGGTTATCTAGGCCAGACATTGGAAGGGAGCATTAGTCTTGCTTCAAGTTTGGAAAAGGATGCTTACCCTGTACAAGGATCACAAGTGAATCGGCCTCCGCTCAGATCCTTCCAACTGAGGAACTTTCCTATGCAATCATCGAGGAACAATCAGGGATAGAAACCCCAGACTAACAACTACTAGGGAAATAAGCGTATTTGGGACGAGACAAGGAAGCCCCAAGCTAACTTTCCTCGATGGAAAAATCAACAACGAGGACCATTTCAAGCACACCGCCGCCCAATGACAGAACACTGATGGATGTTTCAACTGTAGAGTGCCTGGACACATTACAAGGTATTGCACAGCTCCCAAGACCAACCGCTGTAATTACCTCATCTACCGCAATTGTAACAAGCCTGGTCACATGAGCAAGGATTACCGAGCACCTCTTAGAGATACTATGGAGCGCCTGCTCAGGGACAACAAGGACAACAAGGATAGGTTAGGCTAAATGCCATCATCCCTGATAATGTAGGATACAGTGCTGAGAAACAGCAACACTTGGAAGGTACACTCATTTTATTTCACAGTCAAATTACAGCTTTGTTTGATACCGGTGCTGCCCGTTCTTTCATAGCTATTAAGATTGTGCGTGATTTGGGTTTGGTACCCCTAGAACTCGAGATGACCCTTAATGTTGTTTTACCTTTGGGAACAACTAGAAAATTGACTTAAGAACAAATTGAATTAAGAGCTCCATTATAGAATTTGGGCCTAACCATTAAGCAAGGAGTGATGGGAATGATGGAACCAGTAAGGTGTGCAAGGATTGTCCCTTGACCCTAGATAGAAATCTCGCGGCAGACTTGATAGTCTTGTCAATGTCTGAGTTCGACGTGATCCTAGGAATGGTTTGGCTTACTAAGTATGGTGTCAATCTAGATTGTGTTAGTTAGACCATTGTCTTTTTGACACCTGGTTGTCTGCAGATTAGATTTCAGTGCCAACCGTTGAGCAACATATTTGTTATGAGCTACTTAGCCAAGATCAAGAGTTCAAGCATGGAGCTTACTATCAACCAGATCCCCGTTATTCAAGATTGTGAAGATGTATTTTGAGATATCTCAAGACTTTCGCTGAAGAGAGAGACAAACTTTTGCATTGAGCTAGCACCTGGAATGTTGCTGATTTCCAAGACCCCGTACCGGATGGCGCCAATAGAATTGCTAGAGTTGAATAAACAAGTTCAGGAACTCAAAGACTTAGGTTTCATTCGCCCGAGTATGTCACCTTGGGGAGCACCAGTACTATTTGTGAAAAAGGACGAAGAGCTATGACTATGTATTGACTACAGAGAGATGACAAAGGTCACAATCAAGAATAGATATCCACTTCCCTAGATAGATGGCCTGTTTGATCATTTACAAGGATCAAGGATCGTTTCGAAGATTGATTTGCATTCAAGTTATCATCTTTTGCTAGTTCGATTGGAAGATATACCGAAGACTGCCTTTAGGATGAGGTATGGGCACTACGAGTTTCTGGTGATGTCTTTTGGATTGACCAATACCCCGATAGTATGTATGGACTTAATAAATAGAGAATTCAGACCATATCTGGATCAATTTATTATAGTATTCATTGACAACATTATGATTTATTCGAAGATGGAAGAAGAGCACAAGAAACACCTATAGATTGCTCTACAGACTTTCAGAGGCAACAATTTGTATGTGAAGTTCATCATGTATGAATTCTGGCTTCAGGAAGTCAAATGCTTAGGAATAAATCGACCAATGCAATGGAAGTTACGAGTTCTCTTGTATTGGCTGGATATTACGGGAGATTCATGGAAGGATTCTCCAAGATCACATGACGTTGACAACCTTGACAAGGAAAGAGATAAAGTATGAATGGACTGACAAGCATGAGGATGCATTTTTGGAATTGAAAGAGAGACTGACCTCAACACCTGTACTTGCGATAACCAGGAATGGTGAACAATTCATAATCTATAGTGACGCATCACACCAAGGACTTGGTTGTGTACTAATGCAAGATGGAAATGTTATTACATACAGATCAAGACGATTAAAGTTGCATGAGAATAACTATCCAATGAATGATTTTGAACTAGCTACAATCGTGTTTGCCCTGAAGATTTGGAGACACTACTTGTATGGAGAGAAGTTTCATTTTATCTCAGAAGGAGTTGAACATTCGACAACGAAGATGGATGGAACTACTCAAGGACTATGATTTCTCTTTGCAATACCAACCGGGCAATGCAAATGTTGTAGCTAACGCATTGAGCCAAAGGCCCTACCTTTTGATTGCTTTGATTTTGATCAGAGAATGGCGAACATTGGAGATGTTAGCCAAATTCGACCTCCAACCAGTGGAATCGGGAGAAGGACAACACTTTGGATGTTTGGTCTTGCAATCGACTCTCATCAGCTATATCTTGGAAGCTCAACAGTCAAACAAGGATTTGAAGTTGTGGTTTACTAAGATGTTCGCAAAGGAATTAGAAATATGGAGTATTAGTACGGATGGAGCATTGAGATGTAAAGGTAAACTCTATGTGTCAAATGACGGTAGTCTCAGAAAGGATATTTTGGATGAAGCGCATAAGTCAAGGATGACTATCCACCCTGGAGGAAACAAGATGTATAAGGACTTGAAGAAAAACTTATGGTAGGAATGAATGAAGAGAGAAGTGGCCGAGTATGTATCGCAATGTCTTGTTTGAAAACAAGTGAAGGTAGAACATAAAAAACCACCTAGACTACTACAACCGCTACCGATTCTCCAATAGAAATGGTAACATATCACCATGGATTTCGTGGTTGATTTTCCAAAGTCATAGTAAAACCACGTCACTATTTGGGTAAGAGTAGATCGACTCGCCAAGTCAGTGCATTTTATCACCTACAACATGACGTACCCAGTAGAATAATTGAGCCGAATGTATCTATAGCAAGTTGTATGACTGCACGGAGTACCTATCTCAATAGTATCGGATCGAGATTCATGTTTCCTCGTAGAATTCTGGAAAAGCCTTCCGACAGCAATGAACTTCACTGAACTTGAGTCTAGCCTTTCATCTACAGACAGACGGTCAGACAGAACGAGTTAACCAAATGATGGAGGAATTGACATAACTTTGAATTCCTTTTAATTAGTTGGAACCATGGCACCTCTATAGATATACAAGTCTTAACTAGGAGCCAATGTAATGTCCATATAGAGATGTCACAGTCCCAACATGATCATAAGGAACCCCGAGTCAAGTAAAATTTGGTTCAATTAAGTGTAACTTAGACCGAAAAATAAGTTCTACTCATGAGTATCAATATGTATGAATGAATGCATGATCATGATCTATGAGATATTCATTAGTTTGGATCATCTAGCCTCTGGGTTTAAACTTAATTGACATTATTTAAGACATGGTTAAGATCTTAGGACATTAGGAGCCCATTAGATTAGAGTTGTTCAGGGTTTATCAAAACTATGACAGAATTGCAAGAATTATAGAGAGCAGACCAGACTATCAAAATTAGAAATAAACCAATTCCAACAGTTTGATCTTAATGATTTTTGAGCATTTGATGACTCTGTGAGTCTAGTTTCTATACTAAAAAGAAAATCAAAGATGCAACAGTTAAATCTCTGGGAATAAGGTCACAACCAGACATCACTCAAAAATCTATAATTCTCTGTCCAGAGTTTTTGTTTTATTTTCTAAAAATAGTACAAAAATCAAAAACACTTTGATCTTTTTAGGGTATCTCCCCAACACATTGAACTACCTATAAAAATTTATTTGTGGTTAAGAAAACTTTAATAAAGTTCTGATTTACCCATTTTAAAACGAACTTACTGTTCTGAAACTTTTGGACAGAGAGCAAACTACTCACAAATCATAAGACCAAACCATCCCAAGTATAGGATTTCATCAAAACAAAAGTTCTAGTGACTCAAATATAAGTTCTGAAAATTCTCCAATTGGTCTCACTCAATTCTCACGAACCATGATTTAATTAAAAATCTTTGACCTTAGTGAGTTCATGAGTTCACTACACCATCGTGGAATTGGTATTCAAAATCTTAACTACACCTAATTCCTCTCCCAAATACTTGTTCCTTGAGGAATATGGATCCATGTTTATTAGTTCTCCTCTCAAGTTAATGGTCCTTGGAGACTAAGATATGACTCAAAATCTTATGAACCTCATAGAGTATAGAAATAACTCTATGAGACTCAACTTGAAGGACTCAAGTTATGGTTCAAAACTTAGATCCAATAAAATATCATATGGATGTAACTAGGACCCATCTTAATCCCCACATAAATCATAAGATTGTGGGAGACTAATAGATCAATACCAAAGGAGACCCCAATGAGATATAGAGGATCTCATGGATTTCAAAGAGAAAATAGAGACAAAAAGAAGTAAAATCAATATTTACACAACATCCAAAAAAATGCTTTTACAATTTGTTTTTGTTTTAAACCCAAGGCTACGTCTAAATCCAAACCAATGAAAACAATACTTGAAAATTCAATCACAAACTCTATGTGGTGTGTGATGAAATGGGATAAGAAGAGAGGTTTTGAAAATGTGTAAAAGTCCTAAATCTATGAGTTTGTGATTGAATCTAGCCTAATTCTAGATAGAATTAGAATGTCACCTCTATAAGTTGATTTGTTGATGAAGATCTTCCAACTTCTTCAACTTCTTCTTCTAATTCTTCAAAGAAAACTCTTGAATTCTTCAAAATTTCTTGATTTCTCTCTTAAATCTCTCTAGTTTTTTTTTATATATCTTGCAAAATAGGAGAAGAGGATTGAGGGAGAAGAAGGATCTTTGTAATGGAGGTGAAGGCCTCCTTATATAGGCCACAATCTCAGGGGTAATTGGGTAATTTTGGGTGGAAAACCCATGTGCAAGAATATTCCATACGTATTTGAGAAAAATAGGCTGTTACAACGAGCGAAACTCATTTAGTTGTCTGCAGCACTCAGTGATTATGGACACGCAGAATCGCTCATCCACTCTTTTTGTTTTGGTTTGAGATTGTTTTGAAGAAAACAAGAAGGAAAGGAAGGTCTATTGAAAACAGATACAGAGTCGCCACTTGGTCTTTAAGGAACCAAGAAACCTAATTTGACTCACCCAAATGGATAAAGGGCACTGGCCTTTCATAACCAAAGAAATTGGCTCGGGGTTTCGATATGAGAGAGGAAGGAGCCTTTGTCATGACTAAAACACCCTCAACTTGCCCCATCTTTCGACGGGCCTCAATTAGCATCCAAATAATCATCTTATACTATGTTTGGTTCGACAGTTAATATTTATGATAGGTATGTTACATCACATAAGAAACTTGAAATGGAAGATCTAAAGATAAAATATCATTCATAAGATCTAAGCCAAGTATCACACAATGCAAAGTAAAAGATCACACAAACAAACCTAGGAAAAATCGTCTAATCACATATCAAGTAATAAAGTTTTCCTAATCTAAGGGGACATGTGTAACACCCTGTATTTATTTCAATTTAATTTCTTTTCAAAATATTTATTTGGGGTCAAAATGTAATTTCCATAAATATAGAAAATACTTTCTATGGTTTCAAAACCGATATCTATATTTTTGTACAACAGGGAATCTAATTCCTACACTAATATACTTTCTATATTTTTATTTCAACCGTAATAATACCAGTTTTGTATTAAATCTGCGTCTATACCGCGTCTTGGGTGAGGGAGCACGTGAGCTCAACCTCACCGGGTGATTTCTACCCATTGCTTGGAGCCCAATTTTGGGCAATCTATATATGTGTATCAGTGTCTCTCTCTCTCACTCACAGTCTTTCAATCTCTCAGCTCTCTGTATCTCTCAAGTCTCTCTCAATTCTCCCAACTCTCTCAAGAACAACACACACACACATATACAGATTATATAATATATATACATACACATACAAATACATACATTGCTATATATATCAAGATCAAGAGAACGGAGGAGAAGTTCTTAACGACGGAATCGACGGCGGAATTCTCGATCTCAAATTCTTTACACTAGCACCTTTGTGAGTATTATAAACTCACTCGCCGTGTCTATATATGTATATTTCAGTGTATATAGGTACATATATATATATATGTATATAGGTGGATAACACCATGAAAACTTTGAATAGGAGTTTTACAAAACTCAACCAAAATCAATTCCGTGAATTGATTTTGGAAGATCTCAGTCCCAATAAGCTGCGGTTCGAATCCTACGGAGTAATTCGTCCGTATCGCGACGTACCGTTGATTTAAAGTTTTGACAACCTTACTTTAATTGTGAATATCTAGAGATATAATCTATAATTGTTTAAATTGATTGCATATTCGTAATCTACGCGAAAAACTGAAGAGATCCATATATTATAGTATCGTTTGAAACAGAATATGAAAATGGGTAAAATTTCAGTTTAAAACCATAAACAGGGGAAAAACGAGGAAGATGATGAAACAGCAAGAACTCGCGCGCGCGACCCGCTCGCGCGAACCATTCCCCCATTCGCGCGCGCGACCCGCTCGCGCGACCAGTGCTCCACCTTCGCTCGCGCGACCACCCATCCCCCTTCGCGCGCGACCCGTTCTCTCACTTTGCGCGCGCGACCTGGCATTTTGAGCAGTTTTTGTATTTTTATATAAGGGACTGTTTGGAAAAGGTTTTGAAAGTTTTTAAAGAACTGTTTGATAGATATACTGTTTTAAAGGCTCCCTGTTAGAAATTGGAATTATAAGAACGTTTCAGATTGAGATTTATGTTGAACGAATATTCAGCTTTGAGATAAATAACTGTTACTGTAAACTGTGAACATTGACATACATATTAGGGTCGAGGTTGTGTCAACATGCGTGTGTGTGAGAAAGCATGGAAAGAGTAAAGAGTGGCAGTCTGGTGTGCGACCTCAATATCGATCGGATATTATTCCTAGTATTGGAGGCGACAGTGTTGAGTTACGGCTTAGATATCGATCGGATATTATTCTTGGTATCTAGGGCACTCGTTTCGGATATCGATCGGATATTATTCCTGGTATCCGAAGCGATGGTATTGAGTTACGGCTTAGATATCGATCGGATATTATTCCTGGTATCTAGGGCGCTCGTTTCGGATATCGATCAGATATTATTCCTGGTATCCGAAGCGATGGTATTGAGTTACGGCTTAGATATCGATCGGATATTATTCCTGGTATCTAGGGCGCTTGTTTCGGATATCGATCGGATATTATTCCTGGTATCCGAAATGATGGTATTAAGTGAGGCTTAGATATCGATCGGATATTATTCCTGGTATCTGAAGCGATGGTATGCTGTGCTGTTTTGGATATCGATCGAATATTATTCCTGGTATATGAGGTAATGGTTTGGTTGAGTCGGTTTTTGTTGAGAGAAAAGAGTCAGAAAGATGAGATGTTACATTGTTCATGCACGGTCGCATATTTATTACTTACTTTATTCTCCCGTGACTTATGTTGGAATTAGAACCTTGAATCTATTGATTTTAAAGTTAAATTGCACCGCTGTTTATTTGCTTATATACACATTGCGAGCACTTGTTTATTTTGCTCACCAGCTTGCATAAGCTGACGGCGTTGATGCGTCCTGGACTGTATGTCCAGATTTTCAGGGTCAGGAGCAGCCAGGGTATTTCGACTATGCTAGTTAGAGGCAAGGGACTTTCCAGGAGGCTGCTTTATATTTCCTCTGTCTTTTAATTTGGGTTTGTAATAAACTAGTTTTAGACTTTTGAATAAGGCGGTTTGTGCCTAAGTTTATGACTACTGTAATAGTTAGTAAGGTTTAATTTTAGAGCTTATGTTTTGTTAGTATCCTTTGCTCTAGAAATGCTATTAAGATATTTGTTGCAGGGACAATTGGTCATACTTACTTGTCACGACCTACGAGTCCATAAAGGAAATTAAATGCTTTCCTGAATTATGCTACGTCGGGGTATGACAGGCTTTTTGGTATCAGAGCCAGGTTATGGCTCGACCAATTGTCCAAGACACATAGGATCTCCCGTTAAGATAGAATTAAGATAAGATAGTTCGACTTCATTCCGTGTTTAGTCGCTTTCTATCGTTTAGAATTTTCCTTCTTCTTGAGAGGTTGACCGTATTCTTGTTGATCAATGGATAGGTACCGTTCTCTCGATTAAATGGCTGGAAGAAATCTCAGGAATCGTTCTGCTATTAAAGATGCACCCCCGGTAATAGATCCAACCGGAATGTTTGAGGCTTTTGTAAGAAGATTGGAGAGGGTTAGTGATCAGAATGCAAGGAACAAAAATCAGAATGGGAATCATAACGGGAATGGGAGGCAAGCCCACCAGACTAGAGACAAACTTCTCAAGGAGTTTCGCGCTCTGCGACCTGAGTATTTTGCGGGGACTGATGAACCCTGGCAAGTGGAATAGTGGCTATGCCAGATGGAACGTATCTTTGAGACCATAGAGTGCACGGATCTGGAGAAGAAGCGTCTGGCTATCTTTCAGCTGTCTTATGCAGCGGCTGATTGGTGGGATGCTGAAAAGGCAACCATAGGGGAAGAAGTTGCAAGGAGAATGCCGTGGGTGGTGTTCAAGGAAAGGTTTCTCGAGAAGTATTTTCCTGAAGAAGATAAGGACAAGAGAGAGAAAGAGTTTATGGAATTGACTCAAGGGAATCTGACTGTCCGTGAGTACACTACTCGGTTTGAGCGTCTGTCTCGCTTTACTCCACATATGGTGGACACACCCCAGAGGAAAATCAAGAAGTATCACCGGGGTCTCAACTTGTCTCTCCGACATCTGACTATGGGGCATCTGGGCCAGTCATTTGAAGCTCTTGTGAGATTGGCTACGGGGTTAGAGAATGATGGTTGTCAGAATTCGAATCCGTTTGGAAATCGACCTCCGCAGAAGGGTTATTCTGGATAGAAACCAGGGTACCCTCAGGGACAGAAAAGGACCTGGGATGGAGGAAAGAAACCTCAATAGACACAAGCAGTATATCAGTATCCGCCTCGAGCAACAGGAGGGAACAACAACAATAACTGCTTCAATTGTGAAAATCCCGGTCACCGAGCTAAAGATTGCAGACTGACTAGGCGTACTGATCGTCCGGGAGTTGTGTGCTATAATTGTGGGATGCCAGGTCACATAAGTCCGGAATGCAAGGCTCCTAGGAGAGGCAATTACGGTCAGCAAGGACAAGCCCGCCTGAATGCTGTTATCCCCGAGTCTGCTGGCTAAGAAGAAATAGGGTATGAAGAAGGTGTTTATAAGGAGGGACCGCCCGAGCAACGAGTAGTGGAAGGTACTCTAACCTTGTTTAACTCTCATGTTAAAGTTTTATTTGACACGGGTGCTACACATTCCTTTATATCTGTTAAGATTGTTCAGAAGTTGGGAATAATACCGCAACGTTTAGATGAAGCTTTGAGTGTTGTCTCACCCTTAGGGACCACCGTCAAGTTATTACATGTATGTAAGGACTGTCCTCTACGGTTAGGAGACCGTGAACTTTTGGCGAGATTGGTGGTTCTATCGATGAAAGAATTTGATATAATCCTGGGAATGGATTGGCTCGAGAAGAATGATGCGAAGTTGGATTGTGCAAGGAAGAGGATCACATTTGCGGACAATGGAAATCGACTCTTCGACTTCCAATGTAACCCTTCGGGTGATATGTTCCTCACCAGATGCCTAGCAAACATTGAGGTTGTCAGTGCAGAGGTGACAGTATCATCAATCCCGGTGATCAAGGAATTTGAGGAAGTATTCTGAGATATTTTAGGATTACCGCCAGAAAGGGACATAGAATTCTGCGTGGAATTGGTGCCAGGTACTCGACCTATAACCAAGGTTCCCTACAGGATGGCCCCTACAGAGCTACTGGAGCTGAAGGATTAAGTTCAAGAACTTGAGAAGTTGGGTTTTGTTCGTCCAAGTACTTCACCCTGGGGAGCACCAGTGTTGTTTGTGAAGAAGAAGGATGGGTCAATGCGGTTGTGTATTGACTACTGAGAACTGAATAAGGTTACTATCAAGAATAAGTATCCTTTACCTCGAATAGACGATCTGTTTGATCAGTTGCTAGGAGTCATGACCTTTTCTAAGATTGATCTACGGTCAGGGTATCACCAGTTGAGGGTGCGGAAGGAAGGCATACCCAAAACTGCTTTCAGGACGACGTACGGACACTTTGAGTTCTTAGTGATGCCGTTTGGGATGACGAATGCTCCGGCTGTGTTTATGGACTTGATGAACAGAGTATTCAGGCCCTATTTGGATCAATTCGTTATTGTCTTTATTGATGATATTTTGATCTATTCCAAGTCAGAGGAAGAGCATGAACAACATTTACGGATTGCGATGCAGACTCTCAAAGATCACCGTTTGTATGCTAAATTCAGCAAGTGTGAATTCTGGCTTCAGGAAGTTAAGTTTCTCGGGCATGTGATCTCTGAACAAGGAATCGCAGCTGACTCATCAAAGGCCGATGCAGTGGCGAATTGGACTCGGGCGACCAATGCTACAGAAGTCAGAAGTTTTCTGGGACTAGCTGGTTACTATCGGAGATTTATAGAGGGTTTCTCAAAGATAGCAGCCCCGTTAACTGGTTTGACTAAGAAAGATTTGAAGTTTGAATGGACTGATAAGCATGAACGCACTTTTCTGGAATTGAAAGAGAGATTGACAATAGCGCCAGTGCTTGCAATACCAAAGGATGGTGAGAAGTTCACTATTTTTAGTGACGCCTCGTATCAAGAATTGGGATGTGTCCTTATGCAAGACGGAAAGGTTATCGCATATGGTTCACGACAGTTGAAGCCGAATGAATTGAATTACCCAACTCATGATTTGGAACTGGTAGCAGTTGTGTTTGCGCTCAAGATCTGGAGACACTACCTCTATGGGGAGAAGTTTGATTTATTCTCAGACCACAAGAGCCTTAAGTATTTGTTTACTCAAAAGGAGCTGAACATAAGGCAACGTCGGTGGATGGAGCTGATTAAAGACTATGACTTTACATTAGAGCACCACCCTGGTAAGGCTAATATAGTCGCTGACGCCCTAAGCCGGAAACCTCGAGGAATGATTGCTTCATTGATGATGAGGGAATGGAAAGCTTTAGAGACAATCGCAGAATTTGATATGTAGATTTCTGAGGGAAGTGACGGACATCACTTTGGATGCCTTGTAGTACAACCAACACTTGTGAGTCGAATTATCGCAGCCCAGAAGGAAGATGAGAAATTTCAAGTATGGTTCGCCAAGATTTTGGAAAAGGACCCTACAGAATGGAAGGTTGGAACCGATGGAGGATACCGATGTCGAGACAGATTGTGTGTGCTGGATTCAGGGGATTTGAGAAAAGATATTCTCGAAGAAGCACATAAATCGAGACTGACAGTACACCCAAGAGGAACGAAGATGTATAAAGATTTAAAGAGAAACTTCTGGTGGGAAGGGATGAAGCAAGAAGTAGCCGAGTTTGTGTCTAAATGTTTGACTTGTCAACAAGTGAAGGCCGAACATCAGAGATCCTCGGGATTGTTGCAACCCTTACCTGTCCCAGGATGGAAGTGGGAACACATAACTATGGATTTTTTGGTTAGATTACCCCGGTCACAACAGAATCATGACGCGATTTGGGTAATTGTGGATCGTTTGACGAAGTCTGCATACTTCATCACATACAATATGACTTACCCAGTAGAAAGGATGAGTCGAATGTACCTACAGCAAGTGGTGCGATTGCACGGTGCACCTGTGTCGATTGTATCAGACCGCGATGCACGTTTTACCTCGGGATTTTGGGAAAGTTTGCAGAAGGCTATGGGGACTTCGCTCAAGATGAGTACTGCATTCCATCCTCAGACCGATGGACAGACCGAGCGCGTAAATCAGATTATGGAAGATATGCTCAGAGCTTGTGCGATTGACTTTGAAGAGTCTTGGGAGTCGCACTTGCCGTTAGTTGAATTTGCGTATAACAACAGTTATCACTCGAGTATTGGGATGGCACCATTCGAAGCCCTGTACGGACGGCCATGTCGATCTCCATTGTGTTGGGCTGAAGTGGGAGACACAGAACTTTTGGGACCAGATTTGTAAGAGAAACCAATGAGAAGATTTCACTGGTCAAGGAAAGAATGAAAACTGCACAGAGTAGACACAAGAGTTATGCGGATCGGCGACGAAAGGACTTGGAGTTCAGTATCGGTGATCACGTACTCCTTAAGGTTTCACCTATTCGAGGAGTAGTACGTTTTGGTCAGAAAAGAGGAAAGTTGGCACCTCGTTTTATCGGACCATTTGAAATGTTGGAGCGAGTTGGAAAAGTGGCTTATCGACTCGCGTTGCCACCAAAGATGTCTGGTGTTCATAACGTGTTCCATGTCAGTATGTTAAGGAAATACATACGGGATCCTTCACATGTGGTAAATTTTGATGATATTGAGACAAGTCAGAATGTTGTCTACAAGGATAGACCTGTGAGGATTCTTGACCAGAGTATCAAGAGGTTGAGAAGAAGAGACGTTCCTTTGGTTAAGGTTCAGTGGAGGCATCATGACGAGGGAGAAGCATCGTGGGAGTTAGAGTCAGACATGAGAACTAGATACCCTGAGTTGTTTCAGGATTAGTTAGGTCAGATTTCGCGGCGAAATCTCTGTTAAGGTGGGTAGAGTGTAACACCCTGTATTTATTTCAATTTAATTTCTTTTCAAAATATTTATTTGGGGGTCAAAATAAAATTTCCATAAATATAGAAAATACTTTCTATGGTTTCAAAACCGATATCTATATTTTTGTACAACAGGGAATTTAATTCCTACACTAATATAATTTCTGTATTTTTATTTCAACCGTAATAATACCAGTTTTGTATTAAATCTGCGTCTATACCGCGTCTTGGGTGAGGGAGCACGTGAGCTCAACCTCACCGAGTGATTTCTACCCATTGCTTGGAGCCCAATTTTGGGCAATCTATATATGTGTATCAGTGTCTCTCTCTCTCACTCACAGTCTTTCAATCTCTCAACTCTCTGCATCTCTCAATTCTCTCTCAATTCTCCCAACTCTCTCAAGAACAACACACACACACACACATATACAGATTATATAATATATATACATACACATCCAAATACATACATAGCTATATATATATCAAGATCAAGAAAACGGAGGAGAAGTTCTTAACGACGGAATCGACGGCGGAATTCTTGATCTCAAATTCTTTACACTAGTACCTTTGTGAGTATTATAAACTCACTCGCCGTGTCTATATATGTATATTTCAGTGTATATAGGTACATATATATATATATATGTATATAGGTGGATAACACCATGAAAACTTTGAATAGGAGTTTTACAAAACTCAACCAAAATCAATTCCGTGAATTGATTTTGGAAGATCTCAGTCCCAATAAGCTGCGGTTCGAATCCTATGGAGTAATTCGTCCGTATCGCGACGTACCGTTGATTTAAAGTTTTGACACCCTTACTTTAATTGCGAATATCTAGAGATATAATCCGTAATTATTTCAATTGATTGCATATTCGTAATCTACGCGGAAAACTGAAGAGATCCATATATTACATGTATCGTTTGAAACAGAATCTGAAAATGGGTAAAATTTCAGTTTAAAACCAGAAACAGGGGAAAAACGAGGAAGATGATGAAACTGCAAGAACTCACGCACGCGACCCGCTTGCGCGTGGATCGCTTGCGCGGCCCGCTCGCGCGAACCATTCCCCCATTCGCGCGCGCAACCAGCTCGCGCGACCAGTCCTCCACCTTCGCTCGCGCGACCACCCATCCCCCTTCGCGCGCGACCCGTTCTCTCCCTTCGCGCGCGCGACCTGGCATTTTGAGCAGTTTTTGTATTTTTATATAAGGGACTGTTTGGAAAAGGTTTTGAAAGTTTTTAAAGAACTGTTTGACAGATATACTGTTTTAAAGGCTCCCTGTTAGAAATTGGAATTATAAGAACGTTTCAGATTGAGATTTATGTTGAACGAATATTCAGCTTTGAGATAAATAACTGTCATTACAAACTGTGAACATTGACATACATATTAGGGTCGAGGTTGTGTCAACATGCATGTGTGTGAGAAAGCATGAAAAGAGTAAAGAGTGGCGGTCTGGTGTTCGACCTCAATATCGATCGGATATTATTCCGGGTATTGGAGGCGACAGTGTTGAGTTACGGCTTAGATATCGATCAGATATTATTCCTGGTATCTAGGGCGCTCGTTTTGGATATCGATCGGATATTATTCCTGGTATCCGAAGCGATGGTATTGAGTTGCGGCTTAGATATCGATCGGATATTATTCCTGGTATCTAGGGCACTCATTTCGGATATCGATTGGATATTATTCCTGGTATCCGAAGCGATGGTATTGAGTTACGGCTTAGATATCGATCGGATATTATTCCTGGTATCTAGGGGGCCTGTTTCGGATATCGATCGGATATTATTCCTGGTATCCGAAATGATGGTATTGAGTGCGGCTTAGATATCGATCGGATATTATTCCTGGTATCTGAAGCGATGGTATGGTGTGCTGTTTTGGATATCGATCGGATATTATTCCTGGTATATGAGGTAATGGTTTGGTTGAGTCGGTTTTTGTTGAGAGAAAAGAGTCAGAAAGATGAGATGTTAGATTGTTCATGCACGGTCGCATATTTATTACTTACTTTATTCTCCCGTGACTTATGTTGGAATTAGAACCTTGAATCTATTGTTTTTAAAGTTAAATTGCACCGCTGTTTATTTGCTTATATACACATTGCGAGCACTTGTTTATTTTGCTCACCAGCTTGCATAAGCTGACGGCGTTGATGCGTCCTGGACTGTATGTCCAGATTTTGAGGATCAGGAGCAGCCAGGGTATTTCGACTATGCTAGTTAGAGGCAGGGGACTTTCCAGGTGGCTTCTTTATATTTCCTCTGTCTTTTAATTTGGGTTTGTAATAAACTAGTTTTAGACTTTTGAATAAGGCGGTTTGTGCCTAAGTTTATGACTGCTGTAATAGTTAGTAAGTTTTAATTTTGGAGCTTATGTTTTGTTAGTATCCTTTGCTCTAGAAATGCTATTAAGATATTTGTTGCAGGGACAATTGGTCATACTCACTTGTCACGACCTACGAGTCCATAAAGGAAATTAAATGATTTCCTGAATTATGCTACGTCGGGGAGTGACAACATAAATTGTTCTTGAAACAAATAATCAAATAAATCAAAATATGCTTAGCAAGCTAGAATGATGCATGTTAATCTTTGAGGAAAGAAGACCTCTCGATCCCCGAGATGGATGAGAAAGGAAGATTAGATTGAGGGAAAGCATGGACGTATGATCCAACTCATTCCTTATAATCTTCTTAGACTAGGAGCCACAAAAGCCCCAAATCTTATATGGATGCAATGTATGATCCTAGAATGTGCAAAGGTTGTAGTGTGTTTGTGTACATGGACTTTCTAAAGTGACTTAGAAGTCTAAAACATAAATGAATGCATGGAGAAAATCATCATGGGATATGTACAAATATAGTATGGACCACTTCCTAAGATATGAACTAATTTGAAGTGCATATAAGCATCAAATCAAAGAATGAAAGTAAAAGAATGCTTGCTGTGAATAGTGGACAGAACAGTGACTTGATCTTGTAGAAAATGAAAGGTAGGGTTAGGAATATTTTCAATGCATGATTTTTTATGAAGCTAATTCTTAGTGTGTCTAGAACACAAATCAAAAATCCAATCCGCAATAGCTATCACAGATTGAGAGAAATCATATAAACAATAGAGGTTACGCAGAAATAGAGTCCGTACTGTCAACTGAAATGTTGAAAAATCTTAGAATATTAAAAAAATGATCTAGAGGCCCATATTATACAAAACGTTTCCTAAGACACTTAATTTCAAGAAAAAAATGAGTTGGGACCACTCCTTTTGGAAAAGTTTTCTGTAAAACAAGTTGAAATTCAACTAAGTTGCTATGACAGCAAAAACAGAATATCTGGAAAGAATGTTTAGGTCCAAATGGACCACTTCCAAGTATTTTCAAGAAAATCCAAAAGGGTGTTCTCCAATGAGTTAGGAAGACTTTCCAAGTGGTCTTACATTCATATATTGAGTATTGAACTCAGAATAATTCTTTGAAGTTAAATGACTCACTAGATTTTTGAGAAAACAAGGTTTATTTCTTGGAATCCGAATATTGGGGAATTTAGGAGGACTTTGAAATAGGGGATTTGAAAGTATATTTTCAACACTCAAAGAGGAATAAAACCACTTGTAATATCAACCTCTAACTCATTTAGATAACCCCCAAGATTATTGGAAAGGTTTTCTTTATTTTGGAAATAACTTTAAGAATACATAGGGATGTATAGGTTATAATCATCATCTATCAAACATGTTTTTGAGGTCAAGAGCTACTATCCATAAGGATTCACTCGCCTCAAACTTCATGTCATCATCTAGATGATGATGAACTAGTAATTAAATAAAGAAAATAAAAAAAGAAATGAGGTAAGAAGAGATGAACATTGTATATAAGCAAGCAAATGAACGAATCAATAGATGATATTCAATGGTGGAACCACAAGTATTCAACCTCTCATATATGTGTATATGGGTGAGTACATCACTCTCTAACTCATAGGAAACTCAAAGAAGATGAAGAAGATGGATTGAAAGCTTGAAAATAAAATTTTAGTTTTTAGAAAACTAATTGAAACTCACATTTTGGATTGGATTTGGAAGAAGAAAATCTCTATTTCTCTCTCTCTTTCTCCCTAACTCTCTATATCTCTCTCTAATGGCTTCCAAGTTCTTCCCCTAATGGAAGCAAATGGGTCTCGTTTATAGGCCAACGTGGGGAGGTATTTTGGGTTTTAAAAAGTCTCTAATTACTCCAAAATCTTCAGATTATCAAAACTATGTCATTTTATTTGTTGGAAATTTGAATTAAAACCCAACAATTAACCAAAAATTACAAAAAAAAATGAAAAATCACTCAGAGTGCCGCCGCGGCACTTGGCCACTGCCGCCGCAGCAGTGGGCCAGTGCCTCCGCGGCAGTCAACCCCCCCCCCCCCCCCCCCCCCCGTTGACCAGAATTTGCATTTTAGCCCCTAGAACTCCCGAAATTTGCGAAACGACCCTATTTCGTCCGAAACTCACAGAAAAT
This sequence comes from Hydrangea macrophylla, assembly GCA_033977485.1. Lineage (NCBI taxonomy): Eukaryota > Viridiplantae > Streptophyta > Magnoliopsida > Cornales > Hydrangeaceae > Hydrangea > Hydrangea macrophylla. Next base: position 81,961,622 of record CM066991.1, on the reverse strand, counting down.
TCATACGAAATCCAAATTAAGATTGTGATATACCGTTGGAAAGGTATTGAGGTCTACTTTCCATAAAAAATTATTTTTTAGTTGGGTCACTTTGAAAAGTTTTGCGGTATTCGCAATAAAAGCCAAATTGATCGCATTTTTCACCTTCAGAAATTCATAACAAATTCGTTTTAGATCCAGAAATTATGTGCGATATACCGTTGGAAAGCTATTGAACTTTAGTATTTGATAAAAATATTTCAACATCGAAAAGGAGACTTTGATTTTTGGTCAAACTTGCATCAAACAGTGCACTTCCAAGAAATTCCGGGAAGTTCTGGGAGCCTCCCAAGACTGACGTTTTCGTCCGATTTTCTTTTAAAATATATTTTAAGACTTTTCACATGGTCTAGGATAATCTCGGAACTTTTGAGCAAATTCAGATGATTTTGGTCAAATCTTGGTCAAACTTGGTCAAACTTTGGCCAAACCGGTCAACGGAGACTTTCAGGGAACTTCCGGGATTTCCGGGGTCTCTAGGAACTTAAGATTTCAAATATTCATCTTTTAAAATACTTTTTTTTTTGTTTTGAACAACATTGAATGATTTCTGAGATTCTGGGCCAATCCGGAGAGTTTTGAGCTTTTAGAGGCATTTTGGTCATTTCTTTGATTTCTTGAGCGTTAGAGGCAATCTCTGAAAATCCGATCTTTATAATTATCGAGGTTTGACATGTTTGTGGCCTCCTAAATTTGTTAGTCGACAAAATGGGATGTCTATAGTGAGTGCCGTTCCGGCACTCAAAGAGTGCCTTTGAGTGTCGTTGCGGCAGTCACTGAGTGCTGGCGCGGCACGCCGCTGGCTATGCCGCGTGCCGCAACCAATGTATTATCCCCTTATTATTCATTTTTCAAATTATATGCTAGGTATATATACTTTATACTTATACTGATACATTTTAGTAGATTATGTTAGTATTCTATACTATATCAAAATTCTTTTCTTTTCTTTAAAATTCTTTTTCTTTTCAAAATTCTAATATAAATAATCAATTTTGAAATTGACTTTTGGACTGTTTCTTTCTCATGCATATTTCATATTCGGGTTTCTTCGAATCACCTGATTTCCCCCTTTTTCTCAATTTTGAAAGCTTAGTTTGAAGATCTTCTGAAGAATTTGAATCATTTGGAAAAGTTTTCGAATTCCACTGGCCATTGTCATCATTGGCCTAGAGGTAACCATCCCCTGAATTCGAGGGTCGGTTAGAATTGGGGTATCTACAGTTTACCTTCTTCGGCAGAGCTTGTGAAGCAACGCGCATCATAAGTGAATGTTGAAGCCTGTGTGAAGATAAGCATCTAACTAAAATATAGTATTCAGGTAAAAAACAAAGTGCGTTGCGAAAAATAGGACGCCTAAATGGTCGGTGTTGGTCATGCTCAATATTGCGCTGCCTATGTATCCCAACGAGAATCAGACCAGGATGTAGTTCGGGCAAGGGGCCACACACAAGCACACTTAGTCATGCGGATGAATGCACCTATCCTATCGTGGTGTACGTGCTCGAGCAATGCCATGCTCCATGCTCTCAGGTGCAATGCCTTAGAACCAAACTGCTCTCCTTGTAACAAACTGCATTCTATGCCTTAAATTTTCTATTATGATATGTCATCCTAATCCAAGGAAGGCCACGGTTGATACAAATGCGTTTTTCTTTTTTCTTTTTCTAACACTTTTTTAGGAATCGTATGATCGATTGAGATACGCCTCGTGCCTTAGACCCCGATGTCAAATAAGGAACCAACTGATTAAAAGACTGAGATTCGCCTCGCGCCTTATACTCTTATGTCTTCTAAGAATCGTCTGATCGATTGAGATGCACCTCGCGCCTTAGACTGTGATGTCGAATCAGGTAGCACGCTATAAGACTGAGATGTGCTTCTTGCCTTATACTCCGACGTATTTCAAAAAGTCATACGATCAACTGAGATGCGCCTCGCTCCCCATACTCCGGTGTCGAATCAGGTAGCACGCTAAAAGACTGAGATGCGCCTCGCGCCTTATAAAAAAGTCATTCGATCTACTGATATGCGCCTCGTGCCCCATACTCCGGTATTGAATCAGGTAGCATGCTAAAAGACTGAGATGCGCTATGCGCCTTATACTCCGACATCTTTCAAAAAGTCATCCGATCGACTGAGATGCCTTGTGCCCTACACTCCGGTGTCGAATTAGGTAGCACGCTGAAAGACTGAGATACGCTTGGAACCTTATACTTCGTTGTCTTTTAAGAATCATCTGATCGACTGAGATGCGCCTCGCGCCTTATACTCCGGTGCCGAGTCAGGTAGTACGCTAAAAGACTGAGTTGCGCTTTGCGCCTTATATTCCGTTGTCTTTTAAGAATCATCTGATCGACTGAGATGCACCTCGCGCCTTATACTTTGATGCCGAGTTAGGTAGCACGCTGAAATACTAAGATGCGCTTCGCGCCTTATGCTCCGATTTCTTATAAGAATCATCTAATCGACTAAGATGCGCCTTGCGCCTTATATTCCCATGTCGAGATCGGTGCAAATTTCTTGCAAGCAGTGAGAACGTAAATACCTTACATCTTCAATCTAAAAACATTGTAAATCTGTTGTGAGAGTTGTGGAAAACAAACTCGTTATATCCCCAAATCGTAAACTTTGCGTAGATCAATCCCAATTCAAAAGACACCTAAAATTTAGGAGTCTGCCACAGTTATTCTCAAATCAATTTTTCCAAAAATAGGAGTCACTGAGACTTAAATCCCAAAATTTTCTAAAATCAGGAATCAAACAGACTTAAATCGAATCAGATTTTAAAATCTGGAGTCAATCAGACTAGAATCATAATCAATTTTCTCAAATTTTCTAAAATCTGGAGTCCATCGGACTCGAATCAAATCAATTTTCAAAAATCAAGAGTCAATTAGACTCAAATTTTTTTTCAAATTTTCTAAAATCCGGAGTCCATCAGACTCGAATCAAATAAATTTTCTCAAATCAAAAGTTAATCAGACTCAAAGCAAATCAATTTTCGAAAATTAGGAGTCAATCAGACTTGAATAACATCAAATTTTCTAAAATTCGGAGTCCAATAAACTTGAATCAAATCAATTTTCTAAAATCCGGAGTCCATCAGACTCGAATCAAATTAATTTTTAAAAAATCAGGAGTCAATCAGACTCAAAGCAAATCAATTTTCAAAAATCAGGAGTCAATCAAACTTGAATCACATCAAATTTTCTAAAATTCGAAGTCCAACAGACTCGAATCAAATCAATTTTCTAAAATCTAGAGTCCATCAAACTCGAATCAAATCAATTTTCAAAAATTAGGAGTCCACTATACTCAATTTTAACTTAATTTCTCGCGACTGGGGCCAATTTTAACTTATAAGAGGGTTTAAAATTTCTTACTTCAAATCTTGGAGGCACTTTTTTTAAAACGAGGGAAAATCTTGGAGGACATCTAAGAAAAATTCGGTGGTCCCCAATATAAATATGAAAATATTGGGGGAAAAGGGCCACCTGTTATGCGCAGTAGCCCTCGATGATTGAGCAGCGACACTCAGTGAGTGCCGATGCGGCACTCGATGACTGCTGCGCGGCACTTGTTGAGTGCCGCTGTCTTTTCACCATCAGCCGCTGGGTCAGGTAGTTTGTTTAAAACTTAAGTTCTTCCCTTTTCTTTTTCATTCTCTTCTTCCCTCTTTCATTCGATTTCTCTACAAGATCTTCCCCTCCCTTGATTCTCAACTCTAGATTCTCTCCAAATCAAGGTAAGTTGCCCCTTCCATCATCAAGATTGCATCTTTTCTTGATTCATTGGTTGAAATCTTTGTTTAGTTCATATGTTCTCTTTGTGTTTCCCCCAAATCACTCACATAATCTATGTTCTTCTTTCATATTTTCTTGTAGACTTCAAAAAATGGCCAGTGGTTCAGGATCCCATGGACCTTCTAAGAAGAAGTACAAACCCTCTACCGGCCATAGTTCATCGTTTCTACTCACCGACCCCGGGGAGCATCTTTCGGCCCGTGCGTTCAATAAATCGGTATAATCTCAATCCCTCTCTTCTTTTATGACGATGAATGCAATGAAATGCAATGCATGATGATCAATGTATGCATGAGTGTGTCCTTGATTTTGTGAAAATGTGATATGCCCAAACCATTGTTATGCCTCTTTTTTTTTTTGAATTGATTTTAAATGGACTGCCATGATCATGTTCAATGCTTGAAATTATGCTTTCGCATGTTCCCCTTGTTTTGATTCATTGATTTCATGCCAAGATCATGCCCACGAATTTCATTATTCTATTTATTCTTCAAAAATGAGGGGTCGCACCGACCCTGTAAGGCACTCAATTTTTTTACCTAGACTAGGCTTATTTACTTTCATACCCAAGATTCACGGTCATGGAGTTCATATGACTTGAGAATTTATTCAAGAAAATCATGGAGTCGCTTTGACTAAAAAATTCATTCCAAAAAATCATGAGGTCATCGTGACTCAAAAATTCACTTTTCAAAACCACAGAGTTGCTACGACACAGGAACTTTATTTTTTGCCAAAACATGGAGTCACCCAAGACTTAGAAATTCATTCATCCATCATTCATCATTTTCTTTTTCTATCATTTTTAGCACATAGTCACCAAGACCCAAAAATTCGTTCTTTTGAAAGCACGAAGTCACCAGGACTCAAAATTCACTTCTTCAAGACCAAGGAGTCAATATGACTTCAACAAAGTTTTATCTTTTGAAAACACAGAGTCGCTACAATCTTAAAAGAATTTCTTTTTACAAAAAAAAAAGGAGTTGCTAGGACTCAGAAACTTGTTTTTAAAATCATGGAGTCACTAGGGCTCAAGAACTTACTTTATTATTTTCCTTTTGAGAGCACAGAGTTACTAAGTGACAAGCGGGGGTATTTGTAAAACAGGATAAAAGGAAGACTTGATTCCAAGCAAGACAATTCAAATATGAAAAGTGAAGTTCAAGCGATCGAAGATAACTCAAGCAATCTAGAATTCGATCGATCGAAGGAAGTTCAAGCGCTCGATGATCCCAGAAGTTCAATTGATCGAGTGATGTTCGATCGATCGAACATGACTTTTATCAGAACTTACGCGCACGCAGCGGAGACACAATTTTTAATCCTAGTTTTAGGTTTTAGTATAAATATACATTTTTGTTTACATCCTGGGGGGCCACACATTGTTTTTCATCAGTTAACATAGAGAGAGTGCGTTGCTTTGATTTTTGTAGGGTTTCATTACTTGGATATTGCATTGGATTGAAGTTTGAAGTTTATTAACAGTTCGGTTCATTCCAGGTTTTGTGATATTAGTTTTATTTACATTCTGTTAATTATTCAGTCATTTTAATCCAAATAGATCATAGTTTCTCTTGCTTGTAGTGATTACACCATAGTTTTTCATATTTTGCATGTTTAAAACACAACCAAACAAAGCCTTAATGAAACTTGACGTTAAAAATAGATTTGAGACACTCCAGACCATGTATGAGTAGTCCTAGGGTTAGGAGATCATGATGAAATAGTGATCTCCAGCCTCTGCCATGTAGCAGTTTAAAACCTGTGTTCGATGTCGATCGGACCAGTGATAGAGTCAAGCGATCGAAGACATTTCGATCGATTGAGAGATGACGATTTTTGATCGATCGAAAGCGCGTCGATTGATTGAATATTCTGATTCTTGAGAACATCCTATGTAGTATTCCTAGACTTTCTGCTTTAGATATTCTTTATCAAACTGTCCCCAAATGCTCAGTTTGTCAAAACAGTTTCTGAACTTTAAGCCTTAAGGCATTTTTCTTCAATAACTTTTGCAAGCCACTTTGAATGCCCACAGCATTCAGAGTGCGAGTCTTAACTATTGTTTTAAACCGCTTTCTTGTGTTTCGAATCAACTATGATGATATAGTCCTGGTCATGAAGGGCTATGGATTCTTTATTTTAAGAGAAATACGGAATACTGTAGAAGATGTACTCCATTGAGCTTTAATGTAACTGCATGGTAGATGGTTAGGTCACTGCAGATTCGTGTGATCCCAACATTCCTCTTTATTAAGAAACACAGTTTTTAATTATCGCTTTAGTTAATTAGTTAATCGTTAGTTAATTTAGTTGTTTCCTTTAGTAGATGTTAATTTGTGGAACTTCGTGTTCTACACCTTGCTTAAATCTTGAATTTTCTTTTCCTTTTAGAGTTTAATCTAAGTTTCTAGTTTCCAACTTTCCTTGTGGAATCGACCTGATCTTAACCAGATTACTACTTGCATGTCTACCTATACTTGGGTATTGCACACAAGCGCACAAAAAATAATTTTTGTGTCAAGTTTTTGGCGCCATTGCCGGGGAGAGTAACAAGCTAACGCTTAGATTACCTCATTCTATCTTTACCTATTTCAGTTTTTCATTTTCTTTCTCTTTAGGTTTAAAAACTTTTAGGATTTCTTCCCTTTTATGTCTGATAATTCCATCGAAAGAATTTATAGAAATCCATTCTACCTATCTGAATCTTCTAGTTCTATAAATCCTGTAGTCACACCTACCGATTCAATGGCTAATAATCAAAGTAAGAATGGTGAGAATATGGTTGTAGCTATTGACGACTCGTTGCATCCTCTGTGCGATCTTATGCAACCCAAACACACACTTACGCCTTCTTGTATTCTCATTCCACCCCATGCAGGCGAATTCCAATTTCACAATGGAATGATTCAACTCCTTCCAACCTTTCATAAAATGGAAAGCGAGAAGGCATATCTACATGTCAATGATTTTGAGGGTGTTTGTAAAACATTCTCACAAAATTGTCCTGTAGACGTAACACGTCGACTAATGCTTTTCCCTTTCACCTTGAAGGATAAAGCAAAAGCGTGGCTGCTCACCCTCAAGCTAAATTCAATCTTCACATGGCAAGCGATGAACACTGCATTTTTAAAGAAATTCTTTCCACCTCGCATGATCACCGAACTTAAGCATCAAATCAACTCTTACAAACAAAAGAGCAATGAAACATTTACCCAAACTTGAGAGCGTTTCAAAGATTTGCTTCTCTTATGCCCACATCACGAGTATGAGAAGTGGAGTACCATCAGCTACTTTTATGAAGGACTAAATGGTGAAACGGAAAACTAGTTAAAACTATGAGCTCAAGTCCATTTCTTCACAAAAATACCGAAGAGACTGAAACCCACTTCGAGTGGTTTAGCCGAACATGCACATGAATGGTCTAAGTCTGTTGATGTCCCACGAGTACAGATATCAGGTGTAGAGGAGAAAAGTTTATACCAGTTAAAAAGTGAAGATCACCTAATGACCAAATATGAAGAATTAGTTAAGAAAGTAGAGGAGTTAGGGATAAAAGGAGAGAGTTCTAAACAGATTTTACCTGACAAACCATGCGGCACATGCAATATGCTAGGACACACCACTCAATACTATCCTAATATGCCGTACTTTCAAGAACAAGCCCCCGTGGAAATGAACGTCATGCAAGGATATAGAGGGGCGGGGAATTCATATAGTAACAATAATAATTTTCAAAATTATAGCAATCGATGGAATCACCCCGATTTTGATTGGAAAAATGATGCTGGGACCCAAAATCAATACCAACTACAATAGCCCTACAACAATAATAACCAATATTAAGGGCAATACAATAGGCAACCCCAGCCATTCAATCAAAACAGATCTAATAATTACAACCGAATAATCAACAGTCAAATGTGTACGTGCCACAGCACAAAAAGGTGCAAGAAGAAGATCCACTCTCTAATGTGAACTTAACACAACAGTTAATTCAAATGATTAGCAAAATGTCTGCAATATTAGAGAGAATGGATGCATGACAAGAAGGCTCGGGTGGAACATTTTCTGCCCAACCACTTCATAACCCTATGGGATACAACAATGGTCCCAATAATTAAGAACATGCTAAAGTCGTGACTACTCTGAGAAGCGGCAAGAATATAAGCAACAATATGCCTCTCTCTACTCCCGAAGCGTATGAAGCGGATGAAGTGGTGAATAAAAACAAACCTTCTACTCAGGAAGAGGAGCCATCTACAAAAAATGAACCGTTAGACTCAAATGATGAAGCTCCTAAGGAAGTGGAAGAAGTTGAGATAAGGCCCGGAAAGGAGCTTGTTAATGATGAATTACCTAAATGCCCTTTCCTCGCGCCTTACCCTCAAAGGCTTAAAAAACCCAAAAAATGAGATAAAGAATTAGGAATTCCTGGAACTGTTTAAACAAGTCAAAATAAACCTTCCACTCCTTGATGCTATTAAACAAGTACCGGCCTACGCTAAGTATCTCAAAGACTTATACACGGTCAAGAGGAGGCAAAGTCTGAAGAAACACGCTTATGTCGCTTGCCAAGCAAGTGCAATCATCCAAAAGACCCCGGTACTCTAACTGTCTTATGCTAAATTGAGAATCAAAGGATAGACAATGCACTCCTCGTCCTAGGAGCAAGCGTAAACCTGCTGCCATACTCAGTTTACAAACAACTAGGGTTGGGTGAACTTAAACCTACCCGAGTTGCACTACAACTGGCAAAAGGTCAGCCAAATACCCTAGAGGAATACTAGAAGACGTTTTCGTTCAAATAGACTCATTTGTGTTCCCAGTTGATTTCGTGATTTTAGACACTGAACCTGTGTCTTATCTATGTGCACAAATTCTGGTGATATTTGGACGTCCATTCCTCAACACAATTGATGCCACAATAAAAATAAGAAGTGGTATAATGACCAACAAATTCGGGAACATGACTTTAAAAGTCAAAATCTTTTCAAATCCCTGACCTGAAGAATACGAGGATGAGGAAGAAGTTAACTCCATCAAAACGGTCATTGAAGATGAGGCTGATTTGGTCGATTACAAAGATAAGAGGTAGTGGTGTCACAATTTGATGCTGTCTACCAACCTAAAAACTCTACCCCATTGGACGGCGACCTAAATCTAACTTGCCTCATAATGGAAACGAAAGAGGAGGATAGAGCTGAATGCATGTGGGTAATACCATATGAACCATAGCCTCCAAAAATGAAGTTAGTCATGCCCTCAAACTTTCAGTTTTCCGATTTGGATTTAAAGGAGTTTTCCAAAGAGCTCAAATACGCTTTTCTAGGGACTGAAAAGACTTATCCTGTCATAAGTTCATCTACATTAAATTCAGAACTAGAGGGTAAATTAATCCAAATGCTGAAACAACATAAGGGAGGAGCATTGGGATGGACTATTGCCGACCTTAAAAGTTATAAGCCCGTCTGTCTGTACCCATAAAATATATTTGGAGGAAGACGCTAAACCATCACGACAAATGCAAAGGCAACTGAATCTTAACATGCAAGAAGTAGTCAAAAAGGAAGTTCTAAAACTACTTGATGTTGGGATCATATATCCTATATCTGACAGCCCTTGGGTCAGTCCAACCAAAGTGGTACCAAAGAAAGTTGGCATAATGGTTATTCCTAATAAAGATGGCGAATTGGTACCACCACGCGTCCCCACTAGATGGCGGATGTGTATCGATTACTGAAAACTGAATACCGTGACCCAAAAAGACCACTTTCTATTACCATTCATGGATCAAATGCTAGAACGAGTGGCGAGTGATAAGTACTATTGCTTTTTGGACGGATACAGTGGGTATAACCAAATTGAAATTGCTCCTGAAGATGAGGAGAAAACAACTTTCACATGTCCGTTTGATACTTTTGCTTACCGTCGTATGCCCTTCGGTTTATGTAATGCACCTGCTACTTTTCAGCGGTGCATGCTTAGTATAGTTAGTGATATGGTCGAGTAGACACTTGAAGTTTTTATGGATGATTTTTCTGTGTTCGGCCATAGTTTTGAAAATTGTCTTGATAATCTTGAACGTGTGCTAGTACGATGCGAGGACAAACACCTGGTACTAAATTGGGAAAATGTCATTTCATGGTAACCAGTGGAATAGTCCTCGGCCACATTATATCTGACAAAGATATCCAAGTGGATAGAGCGAAAATTGACATAATCTCGAATCTACTTGTCCCCCGTACGGTTAAAGACATCCGCTCTTTTTTGGGACATGTAGGATTTTACCGTAGATTTATCCAAAATTTTAGTGCTATTTCCCGACCATTATGTTAACTGTTAGCTAAAGACACGCCATTCAAATGGTCAAAAAACTGTCAAACATCTTTTAACGCACTAAAAGAACACCTTACCTCTGCACTGATAATACAGGCACCCGACTGGGGTTTGCCATTCAAACTAATGTGCGATGCTAGTGACTACGCCATTGGTAAAGTTCTAGAATAGAGGAAGGATAATAAGCCTTACGTAATATACTACGCCAGTCAAACACTTAACGAAGCTTAAAAGAATTATACGACTACCGAAAAAGAGCTACTGGCTATAGTCTTCGCTTTAGATAAATTCAGGTCATATCTAATAGGGTCCCGAATCGTCTGTTTTACAGACCACTCAGCCCTTAAATACTTGTTATCTAAGAAGGACGTGAAACAAAGGCTTATCCGTTGGATACTCCTACTCCAAGAATTCGATATCACAATCAAAGATAAAAAGGGAGTAGAGAATGTGGTCACTGACCATTTATCTCGATTAACGTTTGTTGACAACACCGAACCAATGCTAATTAAGAATGAATTCCCAGATGAGCAACTGATGACTGTTTCCTGTTTGCCCTGGTCTGCGAATATAGTAAATTATCTAGTCACAGGAGAGACCTCAAGTCATTGGTCTAATCAAGACAAGAAACGGTTCCTCTCGTTCGCACGTCACTTTTTTTAATGATCCGTACTTGTTCAAATATTGCACTGATCAGGTCATTAGACGTTGCGTTCCAAATAAGGATATAATTTTAATCCTAGCATCATGCCATTCTGAAGCTTGCGGTGGCCACTATGCTTCACAAAAGACTGCACAAAAAGTCCTATACAGCGGTTTCTACTGGCCCACTATATTTAAAGATGCATATTCTTTTTGCAAATCATGCCAACACTGTCAAAAGCTTAGTACAATTTCAAAAAGAAACTCTATACCCTTGACTCCTAGTATTATAATTGAAAATTTTGACTGTTGGGGCATAGATTTCATGGGCTCGTTCCCAAAATCAAACAACTGCGCATACATACTCCTAGCTGTGGAATATGTATCAAAATGGGTAGAGGCGATACTGATGCGACGCAATGATCACAGAACAATACGTAATGTCCTTTCTCAAGGAACATATTATGTTGCATTTCAGAACCCCGAAGGCACTAATAAGTGACCAAGGCACGTATTTTTGCAATAGGCCCTTGGAGTCACTCCTCAAGAGATACGGGGTCAATCACCAGATTGCTCTAGCCAACTACCCACAAACTAACAGGCAAGCAGAGTTGGCTAACTGAGAAATCAAGCATATTCTCGAAAAGACGGTTAGTTCAAACATAAAAGATTGGGCATACAAATGACTGATGCTCTATGGACGTACTGTACTACTTATAAAATGAACCTAGGAATGTTCCCGTATAGACTGGTGTACAGAAAGGCTTGCCACCTTCTTATTGAAATCGAACATAAAGCATATTGGGCGACACGCTTGTTAAACTTCGATATCAAAGAGGGAGGCAGTTAAGAAAACTCCAACTTGCAGAGCTAGAGGAAATCCGTAGATTAAGTTGCATAAGGAGAGGATGAAGGATCATCACGATAGAACTATCTTTCGCAAATCATTTGAGCCAGGGCAGAAAGTCTTACTTTATGACTCTCGCCTTTACCTTTTTCCAGGAAAGCTCCGAGCTCGGTGGACAGGTCCGTTCATTATTAAATCTGTTTTTTCACATGGGGTCGTTGAGCTATTAAATCCAAGGAACGAGGAAAGTTTCAAGGTCAATGGCCAAAGATTGAAGCCGTTCTTGGATAACTTCGAACCTGAAGTTGAGCACATCCAACTGGATGAACCCAACTACTCCTAGATCTTAAAACACCAAAGAGTGTTCTCACACAGTTGTATTATTTTCTTTTACTGCACTTTGTTTGTTTTATTTATTTCTGTCTTTTTGTGTGTGACCTCGACTCTAATATGCTATTCTATATAATCTCTCCCCTACAGGCTATAAGAATGAAAAATGACGAAATCCATTTAATCGGGCTGTGCGCTGATTCTGAATACCAGAATCCTCTCTGGACTGCCGAGGAGATTGCATTCTACCTTTTTCCTTATCAAGAGCCCAGGGCAGATGATGTAGTTGACCTGACCCAAGAACCTTACAGTCCTATCCTTCTCAACATTAATCCTTTTGAGCATATGGACTTCCTTGAAGAGGAAGGAGAACCAGAGGGGTATTTCGACGGGGAAGTTGATGATGCCCTCTTGGAATAGTGGGAGAACGACTCGATGTGGGAACCATGGGTTGAAGAAGATTTACAGGATGTGGTGCCCGAACGGCATAACGTTGTCTTCACATATGTGGATGACTTCATTGTCATCGAGTCAATTCCGTATATTATGTGCTCATGAGCTATTTGTTGTCCTGGCTTCAATGCCCCCTACCTGCTAGTGCACATGGTTCTATTACGCCAATAGTGATGTTAACTCATTGTCACATTTTATTTTCTTCTCATCTTTCTTTGCGTATTCCTTTCTATTAGTTCTTTCACTTATTTTATTTAATTTCTTTCTTTTTGGTTTTCTTCTGTTGTCCTTGTCCAGGATTATCACTATGTTCCACAATGGTCTGCCGGTGTTCCTTCCGTACCAACTATTTCATGGACCTGGACCTTACATAGGGTCTCCTGGTACTACGTCGTAAGAGAGCAAACAGCTGTAAAATTATACTCCTCTATCAATGTCACCATCCAGATCACCTCTTGCATGTGCAATCAATTCTTTGGAGATTTTAGACACTTTCGATGATATTCTGGACGCTTTCAGATCCTTATGGAGTTGTGAATTATCAAGTTTGGACTCCACTTTTGAAGATTTGGTGGAGTATGAAATAATTTGCAGAGAAGGAATTTTCATGTTCGAAGATTAGCGGCTCACTTCAGTTACGTTTTGTCATTTGGTCAATCTTTTATCAATTGAAGTGTAAGGCTGGACAAAGAATTGTTAGTTTTGTTTTTAATTCTATTTTTTCTGTCAATAAGGTCTTAAGTGCCAACTTGGGGATTATAGTTGGCAAAATGGATGCTATTAAAAATTTATATTTCTGAAATTTGCATGTTTATATTACTATGATGATGAAGTCTGGCTTACATATCTGCATTTGCACTGCTTTTATCATATTCCTGTATGTCTAGAACATTTTTTGTTAGTTGGGGGTGTATAGGTATTCTATTTATGAATTTCCAAAAATTTTGGGTTTCAATCAATCGAAATACTTTTGATCGATCTAATTCTTGGAGTCCTCAAGCACTTGAACAAGACTCGGTCGATTGAAAGTTTGATCGATCGAACTGTCTCAAGAGATCGAGACTTGTATTTAAACGATGCATCCAACGTACACTTCATCAGTTTCTTTCTCTCCCTCTCACTCTCGAGCGCTTTAGCACAGAGAGAGAGAGAACTCGGGGTGATTTGTTTTCTCCCTAATCATACACATCGATTGGAGAACCCAAGCATCCCTAAAACATCATCATCATCATCTCGTGCTCTCCTTTGCGATTACTGAGATAAGGAAAATTATAAACCCCCTAAGTATCTCTCCATTCAAAACGTAAGGGGGTGCCCCCCATTGGTCCGAAGACCAACTATTAGTAATCTTAGTCTTAGGTTTCTAGTTTGTTTCGTTTAATTTTTCGTTTTCTTTTCTGTCTCTGCGTGTACGCTTTGCTCGATCGAACGAGCTGGTTTCGAGCGATCGAGGCCAACCCATTTTTCAATTGATCGAGAACAGTTCGATCGATCGAATTGATGTAGAGGCAAATTCTTCTTTTGGTCTTTAGTTCTTGTTTTCATTAGTCTTTTCTTTTCATTTTCAATTTCAGGGAATTCAAGATGAATCTTGTCATGGGTTATCACAAGGAAAAACCCTTTGATCTCACGATCCCCGACCCGGTCCCACAGCACGGCTTCAGGAATACTCTAGACAGGCAATGGTTCATGCAATACTTCCGATCTAGGAAGGTGATGTTCGAGCGCCCTCTCGAGACAGCATGGCTCTCCACCCCCTGGTACTTGGCCAGGATACGGGTTATGCCACACTGGTACGATTTACTCTCCCAGTCTAAGAGAGTAAATTTTTCTTGGATCCGACAGGCCTGCACAACGATGATCCAAGACCCGGCCGCCCCGTTCACGTATCGTTCTTTATTCCGCGGTCGGGAGTTTATATTTAGTCCAGCCACTATCACAGCCGCTATTGGGGTACCTTAGGTACCGAGTTATGTATGTCTACACCGCCCCGATGCACCTGAGACATCACCGACCACTATCATCAGGGAGATCACTGGGGGTGCCGTTTCACAAGGAGACGGCTACCATGGGGGTGCTGGAGGTAGTGGCCAAGGCAGAGATGGCGGTGATGGCAGGGCCAGGGGAAGTCAGACAGCTCCACAGGCGCCTAGGAGGAATCCCCGTCGCCGACGAGGATGATCTATCTCTCTTTTTCATTATTTCATGGAGTCCCTACGTGGACAAGATAGTAGAAACTTCTTTCTTTTTTATGTATGAATTTTAAAACTGATATGACTTGTATGTATGACGGCTAATGTGCCGATCCTGCTATCCTATGCTTATAAACAGTTTCCTGAAAATTTGAATGCTTTTATTGATGAATAACGCGGGAGTTGCTGCTTGAATGCCTGATTTAACAATGCATAGTTTTTTTTCATGCTTCTTTTATGTAGGTTTTGGGCTGATTAACAAACTGCACCAGGAACTACCTGGAAGTTGACCGGCACTTAGTGAAGCTAACCGGCACTCACTGAATGCTGCGCGACACTCATCAAGTGGGCCGGCACTCAGCGAGTGCCGCCCAGTTACTTTTTCTGTATAAAAGCTGATTTTTCTTTATTCTTTAGAAATTTCAAACTTCCATATTCTTTTTCTTCTTCTTATCTAACCTCTCATCTTATTCTCATTTTTTTTACTCCCACCATCCCAAATTGCTGGGCACTTTTTTTATTTTGGGATGTCCCAAAATGCTTGTCCATTTTTAAAAGTCAACACACTGAATTTTGTATCTTTCCTATTTTGCCATTTTTTTTTCCACAATTCCAACAAATCTTAATTTATAGGAAAACTAAATTAAGGGCAAAGTTGGAAACTAAGAATATTGAAACATGAAAACAATGTAATAAATGATGTTCCCTTAAAAAGCTGGGTTCCTCAAGAGTGCCAAGCAATTTGGAACGAAGGGAGTACTGCACTTCTCATGGCCCCTATCAGTCCTGGCATTCTCTTTCCATGGATGGATTCCCTCTCAGGTATCGATCGACTCAACTCCGAGTCCCACAGGCTGACAAACCTTTTTTTCTTTTCGTTATTGACTCTAGACGAGGACTTATTTTGAGCCGCTATCAGGTGCTGGGATTCCATACTCCACATTTTTCGGTTCGATCAGGAGGAGACTTGCCCGCTGTTCGACGAGTTTACCGCCATTCTCCACACCGATCCTTATGCTAATCTGATAGTTCCTCAGGTACAGGTGGGGTATGTTCAAGATCTAGTGGCCCTTCTCCATATTTCCCGTAGTGGTGCCAGTTCTTTCATCCATGGCCGTCATGTCGATTTCGGCTGTCTTTTTACTACTTATGCCCCTATTGGAGATCCAGATGATGGGGGATATCAGATATAAGGCGCAGTGCCCTTTCTTTAGCCATGCTCTCTGATTTTCTATTTTAGTATTCTATCAATGTCCTTATCCCCATTGTTTGCAGTCTTCGAGAGATAAGGAGTACAGTCATGTTAGTCCTCGGGGAGACTTTATTGGGCCTAGACCATGCCCATGCTACTGGGGACATGCTCTCTTTTGGGGCTCCCTATGTTCTTTAGGTTTGGCTTCTGGAGCGCCTAGGTTTGTTCATTCACCCTTCTCACACCAGGAGGCAGCTCCCTTACGATCGTTTAGAGGTTCATCACCCATTTCTTTTTGCTGACTATTGGTTCTCTTGGCTTCAGAGCCTCTTTTACGAGGACATTCACTGGGTATGCCCTAGATTGATTTACTGCTCAGTTACGGTACAGCTCCCCAGACGCCCTAGTGTTTGGTTACGAGGTTTTCACGCCACCACTTTTTACATTCTGGGCCGGGTAGTTCGCCAGTTCGGGCTGCTTCAGGAAGTCCCGAATGCCATTTCTGTAGATTTTTCGAGGAGTTCTGCCTTGTACCCTTCCACTATTAGGATCTTTGCCGAGGCTTGGCACGACAGAGTGTCCACCCCCTTTTGGAGGATTCTTGCTTTAGTTGTTCCTACTGCCGAGTACCTGTTCAAGATTCAGACTTTGGTCGGGGGATAGTCTTTACGACTAGATAGACATAAGTAAAAGGAAACAACAACTAGATTTCAATTTCAAAACTTCGACAAATCCTGCTTGCTCTTACTACGCTTTATTTGAATCATGTAATGTTTTTTTTCCAAAGGCTTTTCCTTGTATTTTGAAAATGTTCTAATCATGTTAAATCGTAGTTTGCACTCTTTCGTTCTTTTTAGCTTATGAAAATTTTCCTTTTAATGTCTCTTTTAGCTTTCATTACCTCGCTTTGAGTCTTGCCTAGAGCTTTAATCACTCTATACCATGAATCCTCATTTATTTTCACATGATACGCATTTTGATAGCCAGTAGATCCAAAGATGGGTTTAGGTATCATCTGGGTTATT
This sequence comes from Hydrangea macrophylla, assembly GCA_033977485.1. NCBI lineage: Eukaryota > Viridiplantae > Streptophyta > Magnoliopsida > Cornales > Hydrangeaceae > Hydrangea > Hydrangea macrophylla. The sequence continues at coordinate 81,944,757 of CM066991.1, read as the reverse complement.
TGGATTGGCAAACAAAGTTTGCCCCTAGTTTTGGGGATTTGATGTGGTTCTAGGCAAACGCAAGTTTTCCCCTGGTTTGTCATAGAAAAACTCAAGATATTGGATTTTATCAAGAGTTGGATTTAATTTGGACCAAGGGCCTTGAGAGCCCGCCTACTTATCCCCAAATGGGTATCAGGTCCGTAGTAGTTCAACCAAGGCTAGAAGGAAAGTACCTTTCAGGAGATTTTATGACCGAACCTAGCAGGTTGCCTCGGTATCCCCTAGCGGGAATCAGGTCAAGCATAGTTCATCAAGGTAGGAGGTTTTGAAAGACCAGGTTTCAAGAAAAATATTTCTTGAGACAATCGAGGTTGATTGGTTGTTTTAACTCAACCACATCCAGGTCCATGAGATAGGCAGCCCCTCCGGAGAGGAGTGTCTTAATGATGGATAGTCCGACCCAGTTGGGTTTGAATTTTCCTATAGGGTCATAAATGGGCGCTTTAAGTTCTTCGAAGACCAAGTCACCCTCAGCAAACTTCCTTGGGCAAACCTTTTTGTTGAAAGCACGAGCTATCATTTTCTGATATCCCTGAGTGTGGTTTATTGCCACCAACCTCTTTTCATCTAGTAACATCAGCTCTTCATACCTCCCTCATAGCCATTCAAGTTTGGTCACTTCATATTCTGCCAAAACTCTCAAAGAGGGTATTTTGACCTCAATCGGAAGAACAGCTTCCATCCCATAGACTAACAAATATGGCATAGTCCTTGTTGAAGTTCTCACGGAAGTTCGGTAACCCCATAATGCAAACGGTAGTTTTTCATGCCAATCCCTATGTGTATCTGTCATTTTTCCCAAGATGGTGAGTGATCCTATACTTCTCAAAGAGCGAGATGACTTCTCCTTGGAAATGGCTACCATGACCAGAAATGAACTCATTTGGAACCTCATATCTGCAAATTATGTTCTTCTCAATAAAACTCAACACATCCTTAGCTTTTAAGGTTTCATATGACGCTATTTACACCCATTTGGTAAAATAATCTACCGCTACAATTAAATACCGGTGTTCGTTGGACGCCCTTGGAACCACTTCACTAATAATATCAGTACCCCATATGGAGAACGACCAAGGAGTGGTCATGCTATAAAGTTGGGATGGTGGGGGTATGCATCAGATTTGCATGGATTTGGCACTTATGGAATTTCCTAACATACTCACAGCAATCCTTATCCAGAGTCGTCCAATAGCACCTTGTCGGATTATCTTTTTGGCCAACATGTGTCCACTCATGTGGGATCCACAAACTCCTTCATGTATCTCCTCCATCATCCTTCTAGCTTCTCTCCCATGCAAACACTCTAGATTATAACCAGTATAAGACTTTTTCCACAATTTTCCTACGTAGCTTACAAACTGAGCAGAAAACCTCTGAATCGCCTTTCTATCCTTTTCTGAAGCCCCCTTTGGGTATTCTCCCTTTTCAATAAAACTCCAAACGTCCATATACCATGGTACTTCGACCTCCTCTCCATCTTCATGGCTGCGATCATCTTGAATGAGGGCCAGGTCCTCTCTTCAATGGATAGAGAAATCATGGTAACTCCCACACGAATTTGGATCATTGAGGCTAGGGTTGCTAGAAATCGGCTAATTGTTTTTCTTCGCAGGGAAGTTAGTAAAATGAGATCTTCCTAAATTTCACTTTCAAGCTCTCCAGATATTCATGGTAAGGTCTCAACTTCTCATGTTTTATTCTCCAATCCCCTCCTACTTACGATATTATCAAATTAGAATCTCCAAAGACATCAATCTTCACAATTTTTAGGGCCAAGGCTACTTCCATCCCAATTAAACATGCTTCATATTCTGCCGTATTATTGGTTGAGTTATACTTAAGCCTGATAGCTAATGGGGTGGGGGCTCCACTCGGTGATATAAGGATGATTCTGACTCCATACCTATCTGATTGGCGGCTCCATCGAAATACATCCTCCATAAATCTTCTTTTACCTCCATTACTCCTTCATTAGGGAACTTAAACTCTCCTTTCTTCTCGAATTCTATGGTAAGATCAGCTAAATACTCGGCAACGGCTCTCCCCTTGATAGATTTGGAAGTGACATATCTCATATCGAATTTGGCTAGCATCATGGTCCACCTGAAAATCCTACTGGTTCATATCTTTTTGAATAAGTATTTAAGTGGGTCCATTCGGGCTATCATGGTCACAAAAAAGGCTAGCATATAATGTCTGAGGTGGCAGGTACACCATACCAGGGCCCAACAGGCTTTTTCTAGTGGTGAATAGTTTAGCTCATATCCGGTCATCCTTTTACTCAAATAGTATTTCACTCTCTCTATATGCCCCTCTTCTTCTTCTTGGGACAACAAACACCCCCATCGAGTTCTCGATTACAGATAGGTATAGCAGTAAAGGTTTTTCGGGTTTGGGAGGTGATAGGACAGGTGGGTTTTGAAGGAAGGTTTTGATCTTTTCAAAGGCTTTTTGGCATTGGCTATCCCATTCAAACTTCTTCCCCTTCCTTATCAATTTGAACAGTGGGTAGCATGTCATGGTAAGTTTGGATATGAAATAGGTAATGAACTATATTCTACCTAGAAATCCCCTCAACTCCTTTTCATTCTTCTATGATGGCATTTCGGTTATGGCTTGAATTTTGGTTGGGTCTACTTCAATCCCCCTCTATGTAATGAGAAATCCTAACAACTTTTTCGTGGTAACCCCAAAAGTACACTTCTGTGGGTTTAACCTTATTCGAAACTTTCTTAGCCTCTCAAAGAACTTTCTTACCGCCTTTAAATACCCTCCCCTTTCTTTGGATTGTACTATCATGTCATCTACATACACCTCCACTTCTTTATAAATCATGTCATGTAGTAACGTAGTGGCGGCCCTTTGATAAGTTGCACCCACATTCTTAAGTCCAAATGGCATAACCCTATAGCAGTAAGTCCCCTAGGGTGTGATAAAAGTAGTCTTGTCCCTATCCTCCAGTGCCACTAGAATCTAATTATACCACCGAGAACCCATCCATAAAAGACAAGAGTTTGTGTCCTGCGGTATTATCCACTAGGACATCAATGTGGGATAAAGGGAAATCATCTTTAGGGATGGCTTTGTTCAAATCTCGAAAATCAACACAAACCCTAATACAACCATCCTTCTTTGGAACCAGCACAATGTTAGCGACCCAATCTAGGTACTCAGTGACAATCAAGAATCTAGCTCTTAATTGCTTGTCAACTTCTTTTACTTTAAGCTCCCATTCAAGCCTCATTCGCCTTAATTTTTGTTTTACAGGTTTCAAATTTGGGAAGAGGGGAATATTATGGTGGACTATCTCTGGATCAATTCTCGTCATATCATCATAAGATCATGCAAAGACATATTTGAGTTCATTTAATAAATTGATTAATTCTTTGCTTTCCTCATTACTAAGTGTAGAGCCAATGGAAACATTTTGTGGATTATCTTCATTTCCTAATTAATTATCAAGGTGCTTTCTATGATTTTACATGAAGATTCATTTTCTTTTTCGAATAATTTTTGCAATTTGTCCAATATTTCATCACATTCATTACATGCATCACAATTATTATTTTGCGCAGTCAAGTAAGCAAAATTAGTCATCTTCTCATTGATATTCTTAGGAGTGATTACAACAGACATGGAAATATTAAGACGCCTCATATGGGCCATTATAGACTCCGGGGAGGGGGGATACTTATCACTAGACTCAAACACCCATTCTTTGTTGGCCCCTTGCTTGATCTCTATAGTATTACAACCCGGCAGACCCTTTGTCTCTTCTTCGTTCTCTGGCTCTTCCCCATTCTCTGGCTCTTCCTCATCCTCTGGCTCTTCCTTATTTTTCGGCTTTTCCTCATCCTCTGGCTTTTCAGCCTTGGCTTTATTCTCTTCACTTTCCTCGTTCTGGCCTTTCCCACTTTCTTCTTTCATATCTTTTCCCAAATTACCCTATTTGGTTTTCTCACTTTCTCCCTCTAATAGATTTTTCATCACTGAACCATCCAACGTGCCAATCCAATCCTGAATGGCAGAACATTTCATAGGCAGCTGAAGGTAAGGATCTTCATAATCGAAGAAGTCATGTGCAAAGAATATCTCAAATCTCGACTTCACACGCTTATCTACACTATCCATCCACGGTTCTGGTAAGCCATAGAACGGGAAATCCTCTCCTTCTTTGACAAAATAACCATTGAGAGTCTTCAAATAGGGCTCTATTAGCGCATTGGCCGCTTTCTTCTTTTTCCTCATTTCTTCCTTTGTCGGCTGATACCCTAACCTACGAGTGTGGGTTTGTGAGATGATGTTTGGAAATTCTGGCAATCCTTGGTGCTTCTTACCCAATCCCATCCCTGAAAAGAACCCCATTTTTCTCATAATTCTGGCTACCAGCGGAATCGCATATTGGTCAAAGTAAAGTGGCAGGAACTCCTTTGGCTTGCTATCCTCTACCATATTAATGAATTCAAATCCACCCAAGCTTGCTTCTTCCTCTTGCATTTATACTTCCAAAACTGGGGCACTAGATGAAGCTTCAGACATATAAATCCAATTGTCCCCCAAAATATCATAAATTTAATTCTTCCAAATGCATTTAACTTTTTGGTGGATGGTTGATGGAATGGCACCTAAGTTGACTAGCCAAGGTCTTCCTAAGAATAAGTTGAACGATGAAGGAATATCGATGATCTGAAATTTTGTTTCCTTTTCCACTGACCCGACAGAGAGATTTAGAAAAATGATCCCCATAACTGCTCATTGAGTGTTGTCATGGGCCTTCACCTTTTGCTCTGATGGTATAAATGTTGACTCATCAAGCCCCATCCTCTTGGCTATTCAGAATGGGCATACAATTAGCACAGACCTGTTGTCAACAAGACAAGTGGGCAAAGAGTTCCCTAGACATTCGATAGTGATATGCAACGGTTTTTTATGAGCCGGCCCTCTGGGAGGTAAATCTGCTACGAGAAATGAGATAACGAGAGTTGGGCTCTTATTGATCATACCAAAAAGATCCTCTGGGGTGACATCAATGGAAACATTCAACTGATTGAAGGCGTCAAGGACTGCCTGTGTGTGATGCTTGGAAGTGATTAGCAGTCCCCAAATAGTGATGTTTGCCTGTGTCTTTTTTATTTGCTTTAAGACCCTATCTTCTTCCTCTTCTTCATCTAGCTTTCCCTTCCCTTTTCCCAAGTCCTAACCCAGATGGTCCTCGTCCAACTCATGCAGCCTAAAGTGTCTTCCTGACCGAGTTAAATGACTGATTCCTCCTTTTAACCATAGGTTGTCTTGTTCTTCAGTTACTTCCACGCTTTTTATCTCACCCTTGTCACTATCGTACCATAAGTCTTCTGCCTAATCGATGCTTTGATCATTATTCTCTTTATACTAGACTGATTTATCAGTTTCTGATGCCCACCTCTCCAAAGTAAGATCCCCCTCGACTGTTTTTCGATTGTGTAGATTGACATAACCTCTGGCGGTTGATATGATTCCCTTGTTTCCCCAATTGTGGTAATCAAATTGGAAGGATCGCAAGAAGTTTCTTCTATCTCCAAGAAATAAATGCCTGGTGGTGGTGGTTATACTGCGTGATAATTTGGTAGCATGTTCTTGGTGACATTTGGCATATTGGTAAGAGGCTCAGATATCCTTTTCTTGTCTATCAAATCTTGGATTTTGTGCCTCAGCCTCAGGCATCAATTAGTAGAATGTCCTTGCTCTTGATGGAACTTGCAATATATGTCAGACTTGAAGTTCAGAGGAGGTGAGTTCGGCCTCAGCTGTGGTTCCAACAAATGAACGTTCACCAGTAGCCTGTCGAGAGCTGTAGACAGTGATACTCCCAGATCCAAAAAATTTCTCAATGGCTTATCCCCCCTCTTTTAGGATAACTTCTTGTTATATCAAACTTCTTCTTTGGTTTACTTAGCGCGTTTATATCTGTAGGTCCTGAATGACCTCCTGAGTGCCCCCCTCCTGTCCCATAGTTCGGACACCTATATCTGTTCACTGGTTCATCCCTTTTGATCACCCCCTCTTGTATTGCATCTTCAATCCTAGTTCCCACGTCGAATACTTCAGCAAAGGTGTTGATTATACTCATTGGCCTCTATACCATTTTAGCCTCTGTACCATTTCAGCATCCGAATTTGTTCTTTCTTGGTTGGCCTCTGTAACATTTTACCTGCCTTTTCTCTCCAATGGCTCAAGTACTCAGCAAAAGATTTCTTGTTCCCCTGTCTGGTAGTCTCTAGATCTCGGACCGTAACATCTAGGTCTTGATTATACTCGTATTGGGCCACAAACAACTTTACGACCTCTTCCCAAATTGTGGTCTTATTCGGCTCAAGTGTAAGGTACCATGACAAAGCAGCCCCGGTTAATGTTTGCTGAAACAAGATAGCCATCATGGTTGTGCTCAAGCCACTTGGCTGAAAGGCCCCTATGCACATTCGAATATGGCTACGGGGGTTTCCTGTTCCATCAAACTTATCAAATACTGGCATTTTGAACCCGGTAGGTAATATCTCATGTACCCTGTCATATAACCCTTCTAATTCTAGTAGGTAAGTATCGACCCCTTGGGCTTTGCGCATTACCCTTTCCAGCTTTTCTACTTTCTCAGCCATCATCTTCTCTTTTTCAACTCTCTCCTTCTCTACCCTTTCCTTTTATGCTCTCGGTAACTCAGCCCTTTCTGGATCATCAAACCAATCCTCCTCCCTCACGACTAGAGGAGGGTCGATAACTGGTGGGTTAGCTATGGGCGGCTGTCGTGCCATTATTTTCATCATGGTCATCATCCTAGTCATCTGTCCTGCTTGTTGTTCCACTATGGCCCTTAATTCTGCTATCTCTCTTGCGTTTACCTCTTATGCCATCTCTCTTCTGACTAACCTTGTAGTGGAATCTCTATAACAGACTGTGCTTATACCAGGTTCTATTTTTCACCTACAACCATATATTTTGATTAATTTGGATTCATTTGGAAGAAAGGCTTTTGGTATGATTTCTTCTCCCTTTTTAATTATTTCAGTCAATTTTATCAAATGCTTGGTAATAAATGTTCGTAAATGATTCATATGTCATGCATATGTGTGTGTGTGTGTGCGCCTATTCTATATGCCAAAATAAAAGCAATTCCTAATCCTAGCACATAAGACACATAAGCACATAAAATCCTCATCCATGTCAAGTGTGCTAATTTCTCCTTTCATTGTGACCTTCACTACCCTAAAAAAAAAATTTATTTGAAAAGCATGATGGGATCCCTTAAATCACTTGGATTTTCCTTTTAAGGTGAAAGCATTTTTCGTAAAAGGTGATTGAGTTGAAATTTTTACTTTAAAAACTTACTTGACAAACATTTTTCTAGATGATGAAGTCTTTTTCAAAACAATTCTCGTGAATTTTGAAAAGAATGGGGATATGAAAACATTTCTCAATAAGCGATGATTGGGTTTACTTTGCTTTGATCAAAAGAAAGTGAGTTTCAAAGATTTTTCTTATAAGAGTGACTTTCCAAAATACTTTGGGATTTGCAAAGATGAATTTGAAAACTTTTGAATAGGAATGATCACATGATTGGGTAATTACCGTACTTTTCATGAATTTGGATACATACAAGGTCAATAATGATTAGCTGAACATGATATAAGAGGTGTAATCTTATAATCAAGATTCGACATGTTCTCAAATGTCATTGGTCATGAAGAGGAACTGCTCAAAAGTGATTAAGAGGTTACACATCTTTCATAAAGTAAGTATCGTCATCATCTCAAGTAATCCCTTCCGGGCATACAAAACTCCCTAACACATAATCCTAATCGAGAATTGATTTCTTAAGATTTGAAGGGTTCTATAGAAGCTATCATGCAAAGGCCGGGTTTTGGTCAAAATAAGGGACCCTTGACACATACCCAATAGGATTCTTCATATACCAACACATGGTATGAGATCAAGGGTGATCACACAGTCCCATGATGGCTTGATCAATCGGGTTGCCCCGAGCCTCCAAGGTCATAATTTCGTGCAATTGACTGGCTAGACATGCAAGTGCAATGCAAAGGGTACACAAAAATTAATTAATTCGATTAAAATGATGCTTTCAAGTCTAATCCTCGAGTGAACCCAAAATAAAAAATCCTGGTCTGCGAAACCAGAGATTTTGGGTTCGATCCCCAGTAAAGTCGCCAGATTGTGGATACCGACATTTGGGCCCATTTTTTGTTTAAAACAATTTTCAATTTCAAATCCAAATAAAAAGAGTCACCACTTAATTTTTAAAAGGAAAATTAAGAAACCATTTAAAAGCAAACTGATCTTTTTGAAAACTAGAGATATCTAAGTCCGGGGATTATGGAATAAAAGGGGAAGGAGCCCAACGGACTAAAACACCCCCTCTCATCCTATCTCGTGATAGGCCTCTACTCAATATCCCTATTAATCGAATTATTATTCTAAGCATGCCCGCAACTAATACATAAATATAGGTATACATAGCAAAAGCATGTCTGAAAGGGTGTAAGATTCTAACGATAAAATAGCATCCAAAATCATATAATTCAATTAGCAAGCAATCATGATATGAAATAGGGAACTAGAGACTTGGGATCTCGCCGCGAATATCAAACGTGTGATGCATGCAAGAAAATAAAAATTAAGAAAAGGTCTCTAATCACATATACACATAACGCAAAACCTAATCTAAGGTGTCGCACATGGAGTCGAAAAAATCAATAAAATCAACAAGTAAAATAAACTAGAGAAAGTGTCAGGAAATTGTACCTTGAAAATGCTACAAAACAAAGATTAGTCCACATGCTTCAAACAAGATATCAAATAATCAATCCTAAATTTCTAGCTTAAATCTATCAAGTAGAGGAGGAATTGACATAACTTTGAATTCCTTTTAACTAGTTGGAACCATGGCACCTCTATAGATATACAAGTCTCAACTAGGAGCCAATGTAATATCCATATAGAGATGTCATAGCCCCAACATGATCATATGGAACCCCGAGTCATGTTCAATTTGGTTCAATTAAGTGCAACTTAGACCAAAAAATGAGTTCTACTCATAAGTATCAATATGTATGAATGAATGCATGATCATGAGCTATGAGATATTCATTAGTTTAGATCATCTACCCTCTGGATTTAAACTTAATTTACATTATTTAAGACATGGTTAAGATATTAGGACATTAGGAGTCCATTAGATTAGAGTTGTTCAAGGTTTATCAAAACTGTGACAGAATTGCTAGAATTACAAAGAGCATACCAGACTTTCAAAATTAGAAATAAAACAATTCCAACGGTTTGATTTTAATGATTTTTGAGTATGTGATGACTCTGTGAGTCTAGTTTCTATCCCAAAAAGAAAATCAAAGATCCAACGGTTAAATCTCTGGGAATGAGGTCATAACCAGACATCACTCAGAAATCTGCAACTCTTTGTCCAGAGTTTTTGTATGATTTTCTAAAAATAGTAAAAAAAATCAGAAACACTTTAATGTTTTTAGGGTATCTCTCCAACACATTGAACTACCTAGAAAAATTTATTTGAGGTTGAAAAACTTGATTAAAGTTCTTATTTACCCATTTTAAAACGAACTTACTGTTCTGAAACTTTTGGATAGAGAGCAAACTACTCACAAATCATAAGACCAAACCATCCCAAGTATAGGATTTCATCAAAACAAAAGTTCTAGTGACTCAAATATAAGTTATGAACATTCTCCAATTGGTCTCACTCAATTCTCACGGACCATGATTTAATTAAAATCTTTGACCTCAGTGAGTTCATGAGTTCACAGCACCATCGTGGATTGGTATTAAAAATCTTAACTAAACCTAAACTAAACCTAATTCCTCTCCCAAATACTTGTTCCTTGAGGAATATAGATCCATGTTTATTAGTTCTCCTATCAAATTAATGGTCCGTGGAGACTAAGATATGACTCAAAATCATATGAACCTTATAGAATATAGAAAAAACTCTATGAGACTCAACTTGAAGGACTCAAGTTATGGTTCAAAACTTAGACCCAATCAAAAATCATATGGATGTAACTAGGACCCATCTTAATCCCCACATAAATCATGAGATTATGGGAGACTAATTGATCAAGACCAAAGGAGACCCCAATGAGATATAGAAGATCTCATGGATTTCAAAGAGAAAATAGAGACAAAAAGAAGTAAAATCAAGATTTACATAAAATCTAAAAAAAATGCTTTTATAATTTTTTTTGTTTTAAACCCAAGGCTATGTCTAGATCCAAACCAATGAAAACAATACTTGAAAATTCAATCAGAAACTCTATGTGGTGTGTGATGAATGGGGTAAGAAGAGAGGTTTTGAAAATATGTAAAAGTCTTGAATCTATGAGTTTGTGATTGAATCTAGCCTAACTCTAGATAGAATTAGAAGGTCACATCTATAACCTCAAGAACTTCTTGATTTGTTGATGAAGATCTTCCAATTTCTTCAACTTCTTCAAATTCTTCAAAGAAAACTCTTGAATTCTTCATAATTTCTTGATTTCTCTCTTAAATCTCTCTAGTTTTCTATATATCTTATAAAATGGGAGGAGAAGGATCTTTGTAATGGAGATGAAGGCCTCCTTATATAGGTCACAATCTGAGGGGCAATTGGGTAATTTTGGCTAAAAAACCCATGTGCAAGAATATTCCATACGTATTTGAGAAAAACAGGCTGTTACAGCGAGCAGCACTCACTGAGTTGTCTGCGGCACACAGTGAGTGCTGTTTTGGAACTCACAGAGTGCCGTTGTGGCAGTAATTGAGTGTCGGTGCTGCACTCGCTACTCAGCAAGTGCCGCCGCCTATGCCGCATGCTGCAGCCAAGGTATTATCCCCTTATTCTTCATTTTTCAAATTATATGCTAGGTACATATACTTTATACTTATACAAATACATTTTAGTAGATTGTGTTAGTATCCTACTATATCAAAATTCTTTTCTTTTCTTTAAAATTCTTTTTCTTTTTTTTTTTTATTTTCTTTTCAAAATTCTAATATATATATATATATATATTCAATTTTAAAATTGACTTTTGGACTATTTTTTTCTTATACATATTTCATATTCAGTTTTCTTTGAATCACCTGATTTCCCTCTTTTTCTCAATTTTGAAAGCTTAGCTTGAAGAATCTTCTGAAGAACTAGAATCGTTTGGAAAAGTCTTCAAATTTCGCTGGTCATTGTCATCATTGGCCTAGAGGTAACCATCCCATGAATTCAAAGGTCGGTTATAATTTGGGTGTCTACACCAGGGAGAAGCTTCATGGGAACTTAAGTATCAAGTAAGTAATTCGTGTGTGTATGAGATACATACAAGTGAGATACGAATTACCATTCTTTGATACTTAGAATTTGTCACAGTGAATGGTGAGACTGGATATCTCATCAGGTTTACACTATAGCATAATTACTACCATTGGATGGAGTGATGAATCTCAATCACTGGTGTATGTCTCTTAGTTAATATGCTAGTTCTTATAGTGCATTGACGGACTTGAGTTTTCCTATCGACAGTTAAGGCTATCAACAGTCGATAGAAACTCATAACTTGTATAAGATACATATCCTTAATCTTGAGATGATTATGAACATAAACTGTGGATGTGACTGCTTTGACTTACCAATCAGTGAGGTCTTAAAGATCAACACATGGGTATCTTGGGTATGTCATGTTCACAGGGTTATGAACATATATGGTCAAGATAGAATCTATCATCTGTTAAAGAGTAAGCATTCCCTTGAGAATGTCATCAATTTAATTATTAAGAACTGCAATCTTGTTTATAAGTAGTTATCAACATGTTCGGTAATTATGAGTGGTGAATGGGACTCAAGGAATAAAAGAAGTAATCATGATTCAGGTTGACAGTAACAGTTATTCGACTACCTGAATATGATTATGAATGTTGAAGGTAGAGGGACATTAGTATACCATAAAAGTCTAGTTATCGCTTCAGATATATTCTTTTGCGTTAGAGTTCAGTTATCGTTTTATAGTAGAGTAAATGGTAACTAACTAGCTGGTTAGTTTGCTGATCAAAGAGTTTGATAATGGGAATTAACAACTGGTCTGAGCCAACAAAAAGAGCCTAGGAGGTCCCACTCTTAGCTCCGCTAGGATGCTTAAAAAGGCACAAGAGGATCTTGTCAAGACAGGTTTGATCGATTGAAAGAGTTTCGATCGATTGAAGTCAAGGCAAGTTTGATCGATCAAAAGTTGTTCAATCGATCGAAGGTTCGATCGATTAAAGCCACTTCGATCGGTCGAAGGCTTAAAGTCGATTTTGGAAATCTATAAATAGGGCAGCTGTGTACAGAATTTTAGTAATCGTCATTTTCTATATGAGAGCTACAAAAACTATTTTAGGGTTTTCTTAGCCTTCTTATCCTCCCATTAGAGTTCCCACCAACTCTAGCCTCTCCGAAACCATCCGTAGGAGTCGTAAGGGTGAAGATAACCTAGTAGAGTTTGCTGCACCATCAAGAAAGAAGAAAATCAGAATTAGGTTCAAGACTTGAGGTATGTAATTCTTGTCCCCTCTCTTGTACGCATCTACAGAGTTAACGAGTAGTATATCCGAGCTACCAATAAGTTTTTGTAACTTAATCATTCTGCTGCGCGTTTGAAATAATTTTAAACCTAATTTTTCCATCAAAAGGAAATTTATTTTTCTATATTTTTGCCTTTCCAGGGCATAACAGGGTTTCCCAAAGCCTTCTTATCCTCTTTATTAGGGTTCCCACCAATCCTAGTCTATCATGGAGCATTCAAGGAGACATAAGGGTGAAGATCTCTTAGAAGTTGTTGTTGCACATTAAAGGAGAAGGACAAAATCAAAATTGGGTTCAAGACCTAAAGGTAAAAATCTTCTCCCTCTTATTCTACGCATATATGGAATTGATAAGTAGTAGATCCAGGCACACCGATTAAATTTTGTACTTTGCATTTCTGTTGTACATATTAATAAGTTTTCGAAACCTATTTTTCCTACAATAATACCCTGAACCTAATCTTAAATCTAGAAAATCCCATATTCACAAGATTCTCTCTAAGTATCCAGCTAAGAGTCTAAAAATGTCCCAAGGCAAGTAAGCATTTAGGACAACAGATATTCAATAACAATGAAAGTAATATGCAAAAGCAAAAATTATATTCATAATGTTTCTTTGTGGGGGGAAGAAGGACCCCTCAGTCTAGTCTACATCGGATAAAAAAAACTACTGCTCTAGAATGGCCATTTCTCCTGGGGGAGTTACTCTAGAACCAATGGAGGCATCAATAACTTTGGAAGGAGCTTTGCCACTAAGAAGTGTCTTAGCCAAGGGGTCAGCCTCAGGATCCATAACCAAAGAGGGAACCTCGGTATTCTCCTCATCGATCCCTTCTACATCAGGGAACACGAGGCTAAAATCAATTTCAGTAAATTAGATTCTCAACTTTCCTGAAATGTCCTCTTCACATTCGGCTCATCCTTTGTCATATCCTTTTTTTGCTAATACAGATCCCATAGCTACCAATTCGTCCTTTTTCTAATTCAAGTAAACGAGGGCAGTAGCTTTTTTCCCCTCTTCCATGTTCTCCTTTTAAATTAGTTGTGATCTCCTTCTCAGCCCCAAGAAGGGCTTTAACAGCCTCGACCCTTTTGGTAGCTTCTTTAAGTTGAAGCTGGACTTCCAGAAGCTTGGAGTCTATGGTTGCCTTCTCTAAACTGACCCGAAAAGGTCGGTTTGGATAGCATCGGCTAGCTGCCTTGGTAAAAACTTTCTCCACCTGCTCGGCCAAAAGCTCCTCCATATTGGAGCCTTCAAAGTTGACCTTGCCAATGGCAGCTGTCATGAAAGCCCCTGGAAAGGAACAAAAATTTAGAGGTCTGTAGTAGAGCAAAGAAACAAAGAAAAGAATGATCTAAGACTAAGAGTTACCTCAAGTTGAGTATTAATGCTGGACTGAAGAAATCCAAGCCACTTCACTAAGTCAATGCTGGCAAACTTGACCACCAATTTCTTTCAATATGCTTTGATATACGCATCTGCAAACTTGCCATCCCAAAGTATAGGTTGGCAAGCCAACTTAGATTTGCCCTCGCTCTGCCCTTTGGCAATAGTGGCAGAGGCAAGAAGGGCCTTAGATTGAGGAAGGACCAGGAGCACAGGTCTGAGCCAGTCTGGTCTTCAGCCTCAGAAGGCTTAAACTCTTCAATGACCTTATACGCCATCTTCAGGAGACATGGTGGTGATCGGGTAGATTGAACAGAAGTTGATGTTTCTAGCATACCCCTCTTTGTGCCTCTAGTGGTAGCCAAGATCATTGCCATGATGTCGTCTATTCGAATCAAGTTGGTGTCTAGAAGATTCTTGCTAGATAAAAGACTAGCTTGGCTCTAATTCTTGGTCTGGAAAAGGTTTTCAAATTTATCTTTGCCTTGGAAGTCACACAAGGCCTTTGATGGCAGTCTCGCGCTGCAAGGACGAAAGAGAAATTAAAAAACACCCAAAATTATAGGAAGATGAAAAGCCCTAAAAACTAATTCCCCTTACGTGATATCCCGACAAGTTGGGGAACATCTCCGATAAAGCCACGGATAAAGGAAAAGTCACCTTCCATTTTATACGGACCGACTCCAAATCATCCACAACATGATGTCCAGATGCATATTCATAAAATACCCAGACCCAAGCTTATTCCATCAAGTTTTACCATATTCAGGTGAGATAAGACTTCCAGACCCATCAATGTAACACAACTATTGGGAAGGAGTTGACAGGGGGTAGACCCGAAGAATTTAGAAACTCGCAAAAAAAATAAGGACAAAGGGGTAACGTAACCCCCAATTTCAAAACATGAGGGTAAAACGCTATCTCCCTCCTCGAAGTCAAGTACGGTCTATTCAGGGCTAGGAACCCTACATTCCAAGTCATCTATTTTATATTTCATTTTGATAAGGTCTAACTTCTTTTTCGTCATTGAAGAGGTGTTCATAGGGCCATCACATCTGAGATAGGACCATTCTGCTCAAACCTCTGGTTAGAATTCGTCAACTATTCTTGTATGAGGGGTATGAGTAGACGGGTTTTTAAAGCCAGTACGCTTCGATGAAATCGACAAGGAAGACAAAGAAAAAAAGGATAGGAAATCTGACCTAGGGTAATAAAAACGGTTGGACAAAGGCCTTGAGCAGATTGTCTTCCCAAGCTATAAATAGATAATTCAAATTGATCAAAGCAGCGTAAACACCAACCCTAGCGGATGTCTCCTTATTTATTTACTCAAAATCCAGACCTCGAGAAAGCCAACCGACATCATTAACATCGCAGCTGTTCTTACCTAGCGAAGATGCGTGGACAGATGCATCGCGTCACTTCGAGAACAGAGTCCTAATCCAGTGGTCTAAATTGAGACAAGACGGGGGAGTAGTTGATACGGCTTCGTTTCACCACTCCACTATAACATGACACATGGAAAGCATGATACATAGTGGAGGCACCGTATATAACCACTATTGGCTAGGCCCAAAACTAAACCAAGACTAAGTCCATCTAACCGTTGAGCCCATAACTGAATAGCCCTCTTTGTTATGATAGTTTGGAATTAGTATCCCATTATCTGAAGACGAGGACAGTTGGCACTCACCTGGATGGTCTCCCCAATAGGAAGAAACCGGTATTCAGTCCACGTCTGAAGAGTGGGCGACTAGATCGAAATAACCGCAATTAGTTGGAACCCATCGCTATATAGATGCAGGTAGAACAGAGGAGAAGGTACACAATCTTTCCCTCTCAATACTCTTTATAAGCTCTATGTACTGTGACTAACTTAGCCATCGGAGGAGACTCAGGGAGTACTGATTCGAGGTGAAAAGTGCATGTTTATAGTGTATTACACGGTCTTTTATGCATACTTTTATCCCCAAGTCCCTCTATTTAGATGCATATCAATGATTAAGTGTTTTCTATGATGTTGAGACTCAAACATGTGTTTTTACACTATTTTACAGGTCATGGAAAGCAAACATTGCATAGAAAGTGATTCTGGTGAAGAGAACAACATAAGCAGCTGAGAAAACGCCAATTTTGACAATGAAGACTTCAGATTTGGAAGATTTTCCCAGAGACAAGAAATGTAGATCTTTGAGTTACGGTCGCGTGGCCGCAAACAGGAGGTCAATCCGAGGTCCGAGTAAAAAGTTATGGCCATTCTACCATCGGTGCGCAGAGCTGTCAAAATCATAGAGTTCAAGCGATTGAAGAAGAGTTCAATCGATCGAACCTTCGATCGATCGAACTAAGCTCGATCGATCGAACTCTATTTTCACCCAAAAGTTGCGTAAATTCTGTGGGAACCCTATATATACGTCGTTTTGACGCCAGACGAAGGGAGGACGCTCCAGAACGCGAAAAACAGCAGTTTAGGGTAGTTTTAGGGTTAGATTAGGAGTAGTTTAGGTTAGATTAATCTTCTTCTTCCTCCTTTTCCATTGTAGATTGAAGATTCAAGTTTGTTTCAAGTTTATTCAGATTATATTCAGATTATTTACAGGTTTTTTTTCTTTCCAATCTATGTTCTTTGATTATTTATTAGTTTAGATGTTGATGATTGCTATGTTTTACTGTTTCTGCACTAGTTTATTCATGTTTCCGTAGTTTAGACGTTGGGAATATGTGATGAAACATGATTCCCAACCTCTGCCATGCAATCTTTAGAAAACCTGGGCTCGATCGATCGAAGGTATTTCGATCGATCGAACCCGAGCCACAGTCAAGCGATCGTACACCTTTCGATCGATTGAAGGATGATGCAGTTCGATCGATCGAGAGCGCTTCGATCGATCGAACATGTAATTCCTGAGATGATTCTTTTAAGTATTCCATGACTTTCTGTTTTAGAAATCTGTCATCAAATTGTCCCTATAAGCTCAGTTTGTCACAACAGTTTTTAGAACTTAAAGCCTTAAGACTATTTTCTTCAATGACTTTTGAAAACCACTTTGAATGCTAACACCATTTAGAGTGCAAGTAATTACCATTGTTTTAAACCGTCTTCCAAGTATTTTAAATCAACTGTGATGATGTAGTCCCGGTCATGAAAGGGCTATTGATTCTTTATCTTTAGAAAAATACGGAATACTGAAAAGGGATGTACTCCATAGAGCGTTAATGAATATGCATGGTAGATGGTTAGGATTAATGTGGATTCACGTGTTTCTAACACCTTTAGTTTATTGATTTAATTAGTTGTGTTTTTTTATGCTTTAGATTATTCTTTAGTTTAATTTAATTAATTAGGATTTAGTCGCTACTACAATTAAACTTTTCTTTTTCTTTAGGTTGTAACTTAGTAGATATTCTTCCTATTCCTTCCCTGTGGGATCGACCTGGACTTATCCAGTATTACTTGCACGATCACCTACACTTGGGTGTTGCACAAGAGCGCACAACTTTTTAGTCGTGTCAAGTTTTTGGCGCCGTTGCCGGGGAAGGCAACTAGGTTAGGATTTTACTAAGTTATTTCCATTTTTTTTTTCTTTTTCTTAAAAAAAAAAAAAATCATTGGACTTTTTCTCTCACAAGAAAAAAAATATTTCTTTTGTTTAAATATTTTGGGTAAACATGTCTTATCCATATTACCCTCCATACAACACAAATACCACGAATGGGTACACATTAGGTAATGAGAACTATACCCCGAGTTGGCAAGCACCCACATATGATGCACATTATCAACCTGAGTGCTACCAATCACCACAATGGGACAACCATCGTGTTAGTCCCCCATGTTATCAAACGTATCAAGAACCTCCACCTGGAGAGTTCTATCAATCGCAATGGGGATATAGCCAAAATGATAGTGTAGGATATAGTAGTAGTTCCCACGATTACCAAATGCACCAAGACTTTCCTTCTGGGGAGTCTTGCACACAAACACAATGGGAAGGGGACTATTACCAACAACAATGGGGTGAAACTTCATATAGTTATAATGAGGAGAATAACCAAGTTGAGGATAATGGTATGTTAGAATTGCTGCTTAGTGAAATGAAAAGGCTAGAGAGTGCAATTGATAAATTAGGAGCTAGATATCAACAAGCATTTGATAGCCAACCTTTAGAAGACTATACCAATCCTTCAACGCTACAACCTGAATTTCAAGACACTAATAATGGAATGGAATTAGAGGACAATGATGGGTTCATACCGAGTGAGGTTAACAACTCATTTGAGAAAGTGATAACCCAACAAGAACTCCAAAACCAAACCATTGAGCATGAAGTTGTAGAACCATCTTCTCCTCAACATACAACCCCAAACATCAACTCCTTCACTGCCTGGATAAAACTGCACAATCTCTTTGTCCAGAGTACCTCAATAGATGACATATATAGTGAGGAGAGTTACAAGGATGAGAATGAGGTTTTAAAAGATGACGAGAGTTTAGGTGATTGCACGCAATTAGGAAAGGAAGAGTCCCCTGTTGACTCTACCCCTACCTTTGAAAGTGACCCTAGAGAGGACATAACTGAAAAATCTAAATCTGATTTAGATTCTTGTGATATTCATGAACCCTCACCTCTTTCGACCGAAGAGGTGGTGTCACAAAGTTGCCCATCACCTATCCTTGCTATCAATCAAAGCTCTCGTCCTGAGCTTGAATGTTATGTGTACCCCATTCGTGAACAAACAGAATGTGTTGTGGAAGAGGATGGTAAGGATACTAGCACATGTTCTTCACAAAATTTTAACTTTCAAAATTCTTTGAGAGAAGACTTGGAAAATATTGGGCCCACTTTAGATGATCTTAAAATTCAACAAGAAGCTAGCAATCTTCTAGACTGCTTGACCTTCTTGAGTGATTATGACATTGAGGCCCAAATAGATAGCTTTATCCAAGTCCAGTCCAAAACCATGTGCATAGAACAGAAATTCAATTCCTATGATTATATCTCCATAGATTCTGTTCTAGGACAAGCGGAGGGTGGTGAAGCTTCATTAGAACATCACTTTGACCCTGCCCCTTTTATTGAACCATGGCCTCCCCCTGTTTTTAGTATTAAAATAGAGGCTGTTATAGGAAATACCAACACCAAAGATCGTTTCTTGCATATAATTCCTAAAAAGTGTGGTATTCCTTTTATAACTGTCCCAAAAAAATTTGGAAGCCATAGGTTTTGCATCATCTCCTCTGACCTTGAGCCTGACATTAGTTGGGGGGAGTTGCATTTTTATGAGGATCCCAACATTCTTCTCACTGTTAAATTATTTTATTGGGAAGATCCTCAAAAATTTCGGTTGTTAATCTATGATAAAAATCTTGATTAACCGAATTTATTTACTGAGTAGTTGTATCTATGTTTCCTTGTTGCTACTAATGATCTTGCAGGTAGCTTGAAAAAAATGGATATTAACGCTTCGAGGTAAAATCCTTCCTTCCCTCGCTTTACTTTACATGTCCATGTGCTTAGTTTAGAACATTGAGGACAATGTCTAGTTTTAGTTGGGGGGGAGTGAGTCATTGCATGCCTCATATCTTTTTGTTGTACTTTAGTGTCATATACCTGCTTAGCAACATGTAACTCAGTAAATTAAAATCTGCAAAATCTGCAAAAATTTTAAATTTTTTTTTTTTTTTTTTTTTTAAGATAATAAAATGGTTCTTGTATTTCTCTCATAGTTAATGTAGTTAGTTATGATGCATTAGTGTTATTTTCTGTATGTTATTAGTATGTGATATACTATGGTAGTTTCTTTACTATTTTAGTTATAGTATGTTCTATGCTTTTTAATCTTCAAATACTTTGAGCACGTTGTGACAACCTTGTACTTAGCTAAAATGGATTAGAAAGCATAGCTTAGGTGTCTTGAGAGACTGTAGTGGAGACTAATAACCCAAGTGAGCTTTTGTGCCATTCTTTGTTTTTGAGGGTTTTATAAAATTACTCTTATTTTTTGAAAAGCGTATTAATTCGTTGAAAGTCTCATTTTTCTTCTTCATTTTGACTGATCACTAGAAGAGAACGTTCAGAATTTACCAAATTTAGAGCTCTTGAATTTACTAAAATGAATAATCCTATGAACTTAGAAGATGATTTAGGCCATCTTTTGACCATACATGGATAATACAGCCTTGGCCTACCTCTATGCTATTCCTTTACTTCACCTCTTGAGCTTATCATAATCGCCTTGTCTTCACAATTCTAAAGTCTATACCTAACTCTAAATTAGGAGTTCAAGTCTCAGTTCTTTATTTAGGTGTGATTGGGATGTGTTGCATTGACAAGAAGTTTGGTTGTGTGAATAATAGAAAGCTGGAAAAGAAAAAAATGATGAAAAAAAAATGAAAAAAAAAAAGCATGAAAAGAAAAAAAAAGTGCCAATGGTTGTTACAAAAGAAAAAAAAAAAGGAATGAAAAGAAGAGTGTGAAAAGAATAAAAAAAAAAAGAAAAGAAGAAAAGAGAGATTGGAGATGTGGGAAGTTTGAAAAGTTATAGTAGACATTCCAATCACATCCTTTGACCCAATTGAATATCACGAGCCTTTTTCTTCTTAATCTAACACCTCTTTTTCAAAGTCCTGATGATTTTAAGTAAATTGGATTTGAAGTTAAGGTAATGAGAGAGTTATCCACGGTATCTCGCTCTTCTAGTGAAAAGTATCATTTCATGAGACTTTGTGCACTATAAAATTTCCGTTTTTCTATTTAGATATGAGAAGCATTAGATTCCATTCACATTTACTCTTTATAGCTTCCATATCATGAGTGATAATTATTACACCTAATTCAGAGTGATTTCATCTTGAGAGTGTAATCCCGGTGAGAGTTGAGTCTAAATGAACGTCTTGATAGTGTCTTAGGTTATGCAAGCTTTGAAATTAAAGTTTTGTATTTTGGTTGTCGATTCACACACACACTTGAAGATTAATAGGTATGGAATATTCTAATGACTTTGATAGTAGATTAACTGTAATATGTGTGTTGCATTGCTAGAGCATACTAGAGAGTTTCATGAGATTGTTGAGCTTAACTACATTGCTAAATGAGAGGAAAAATTTCTTGAAAACATTTAAATGAGAACCATTGCCATAAACATGAATTTTGTGGGTAGATTCACTGCAAACCCTCACGAGACAACACTCGTCCACTAGGGGGAACCTAGGGGTTTAAAGGCTTGTTGCATATGCTAAATGCAATCGCGATTCCTGCGAAAGTGAGTTAGGATTTTAATTTATTTTGTTTTCATTTTTAGAGTTAAATAAGCACTGTTGTAGTTCGCTTCATTGCTAGGGACTAGCAACGAGCTAGTTGGGGGGTGTGATTCGAGGTGAAAAGTGCATGTTTATAGTGTATTACACGGTCTTTTATGCATACTTTTATCCCCAAGTCCCTCTATTTAGATGCATATCAATGATTAAGTGTTTTCTATGATGTTGAGACTCAAACATGTGTTTTTACACTATTTTACAGGTCATGGAAAGCAAACATTGCATAGAAAGTGATTCTGGTGAAGAGAACAACATAAGCAGCTGAGAAAACGCCAATTTTGACAATGAAGACTTCAGATTTGGAAGATTTTCCCAGAGACAAGAAATGTAGATCTTTGAGTTACGGTCGCGTGGCCGCAAACGGGAGGTCAATCCGAGGTCTGAGTAAAAAGTTATGGCCATTCTACCATCGGTGCGCAGAGCTGTCAAAATCATAGAGTTCAAGCGATTGAAGAAGAGTTCAATCGATCGAACCTTCGATCGATCGAACTAAGCTCGATCGATCGAACTCTATTTTCACCCAAAAGTTGCGTAAACTCTGTGGGAACCCTATATATACGTCGTTTTGACGCCAGACGAAGGGAGGACGCTCCAGAACGCGAAAAACAGCAGTTTAGGGTAGTTTTAGGGTTAGATTAGGAGTAGTTTAGGTTAGATTAATCTTCTTCTTCCTCATTTTCCATTGTAGATTGAAGATTCAAGTTTGTTTCAAGTTTATTCAGATTATATTCAGATTATTTACAGGTTTTTTTCTTTCCAATCTATGTTCTTTGATTGTTTATTAGTTTAGATGTTGATGATTGCTATGTTTTACTGTTTCTGCACTAGTTTATTCATGTTTCCGTAGTTTAGACGTTGGGAATATGTGATGAAACATGATTCCCAACCTCTGCCATGCAATCTTTAGAAAACCTGGGCTCGATCGATCGAAGGTATTTCGATCGATCAAACCCGAGCCACAGTCAAGCGATCGAACACCTTTCGATCGATTGAAGGATGATGCAGTTCGATCGATCGAGAGCGAGCCACAGTCAAGCGATCGAACACCTTTCGATCGATTGAAGGATGATGCAGTTCGATCGATCGAGAGCGCTTCGATCGATCGAACATGTAATTCCTGAGATGATTCTTTTAAGTATTCCATGACTTTCTGTTTTAGAAATCTGTCATCAAATTGTCCCTATAAGCTCAGTTTGTCACAACAGTTTTTAGAACTTAAAGCCTTAAGACTATTTTCTTCAATGACTTTTGAAAACCACTTTGAATGCTAACACCATTTAGAGTGCAAGTAATTACCATTGTTTTAAACCGTCTTCCAAGTATTTTAAATCAACTGTGATGATGTAGTCCCGGTCATGAAAGGGCTATTGATTCTTTATCTTTAGAAAAATACAGAATACTGAAAAGGGATGTACTCCATAGAGCGTTAATGAATATGCATGGTAGATGGTTAGGATTAATGTGGATTCACGTGTTTCCAACACCTTTAGTTTATTGATTTAATTAGTTGTGTTTTTTTATGCTTTAGATTATTCTTTAGTTTAATTTAATTAATTAGGATTTAGTCGCTACTACAATTAAACTTTTCTTTTTCTTTAGGCTGTAACTTAGTAGATATTCTTCCTATTCCTTCCCTGTGGTATCGACCTGGACTTATCCAGTATTACTTGCACGATCACCTACACTTGGGTGTTGCACAAGAGCGCACAACTTTTTAGTCGTGTCAAGTACAACCCTCCTTGCGTCTTTTGTTTGCCTTGTGTGCAGGATCATTTTCTGAGGAGCTGTCATCTGCTGCTTTGCCCAACTATCGTATCTGAACATCATGAAATGGGCAACATTATTACTAATGGTGCTTAATACTTTAAATATATGTTAATAGTACATGATTTTATTATATACAAATAAATAATTTTCATACTTGCAGTTAAAAGTTGGCCATTTGGTCAAGCGGATTCAAAAATGCTACACATTCAAGAAGGTCTTAAGTTCAAAACTTGGTAGACTGTTAGAAAAAAAATTTGGTGCAATTTATATATATATATATATGTGTGTGTGTGTGTGTGTGTGTGTGTCTATGTGTGTGTGTTAATAAAAGTATCTTCTAGTAACAGTTCTAATGACACTTTCATTTTGTCATTACTCACAAATATGAAACTTCAAAAGCAATATTTAGCGACACTTTTAATGACACTTTTTCTCTGTCGTTACAGAGTAACATTTACCAACAGTTTTACCAACACTTAAATAAGTGTCTCAACAAGGCTTAGCTACAGCACCTATTATGACACTTAGGTAAGTGTTAGTATAACAACTAGTAACACATTTTATGACTTATTACAACACTTTCTTCTGTCTTTAAAGACCGATTTTGTTGTAGTGGCCCATTTATATTATCTCATATCAATAGGTCCTAGTTTGGTGAATGTTTTTAGAGATTAATCCACAATCCCCAATTAAAGATAAATCTATTGACTCTTTTATCCCTCAAGCATATACACAGCAAGATATATATAGCTATACATATTCTATATTATGACTTATTACTAGATTTCTATGCATAGATATTCCTTAAATAATTTTGATTTTGACTTGCCATATATATATATATACACATTAATTCTGGAAGTTATGATAGCATTTTGACTTGTCATATTTTGCATTAATATCCCATAATTATAATGATTTTCATTTTTTGAGTTTGTTGCCCTGAATCGCGTTAATTCTTGAAAAAAAATGTTGTGAGGGAGAAATTTATCATTCACAACAGTGTGAAATTTCATACTATAATACAGTGGAAAAATATGTATGAGTAATGCTACACTCACACCAAATTCCACATCAAATTCTACACCCAGCAATCCTGTCTCTTGATTTAGTGGGCCTCATGTGAGTCTCACATGGGTCCTACATGGGATCCACAGGAATCAAGGATCAGGATGTGTTGGGTGTGAAATTTGGTGTGAGTGTAGCATTTTTTAATATGTATTAGTAAAATTTTCAACACTATTCATTTTCACGCTTTTATGCGTATATCATCATATTTGTACTCTCAATATTGAATTTCACACTACGGAATAAAAATTTATAAATCTTCCTCTGCCCTATATTGTGAAATTTCTCACTATGTCAGAGATATGAATACTTTAGGATTGGTTAATGTACTCTCAAATGTTGGAATGACCTACATTTTTTCGAATATTTTTCTGTTAACAAGGCATCTATAATTTCACACTATTGAATAAAAATATATAGATTTTTTGTGTATTGTAGTGTGAATATTCACACTATATCATGAAATTTCACACTAAGTCACACTAGTTAGCTAAATTAGGAGTTATTACTAAATTTCTATACAAAGATACGAAGTATTCATTAAATAAATCTAATTTTTGATGTGCCATTTATATATATAGACACATTAATTATGATAGTCAGGGACGGATCCATGATTTTTTGTTAGGTGGGGCCTAAATTATACGGAGGTTCAGGGGCAGCGCTCCCGAGGCGAATTTTTTTAGGTCTACTTATACACAATTATGTATAAAATTGGTTTAACACCCCTAGTTTGGGGGTAAATCATGTAATTTTAGGGGGTCTATTTCTAAAACTTGTAATATATTACATGTAAATCTAGAATTTTCAAAAGTTCAGAGGGGCTTGTGTCGAAAACCTATAAAATATTGTATGTAAATTTAGAATTTTTAAAAGTTCAGGAGGGGCCTTTGTGAATTTTAGAAGGGCCTATTTGTAAAATTTGTAAAATATTATATATAATTATGTAATTTCCGAAAGTTCAGGGGGCCTGTGCCACCCCTCACTTGTATGTAGATCCGTCAGTGATGATAGTTACGATAGCATTTTGACTTGTCATGTATGATGTTGAATTAATATCCCATAATTGTTGTGATTTCTGTATTTTAGTTTGTTGCCTTGAATCACACTAATTTTTGGAAAATATTAGTTGTGAATGAGAAATTTATCTCTCACAGTAGAGTGAAATTTCAACAGTGTTTTAGTGGAAAATCTACACATTTTGTTCCAACAGTGTGAAATTTGATATTGCTAGGCCATTCAAACATCTGAGAGAAAACTCTATACTGCAGAGGGGACATTAAAATGCTTACTGAGATTTCACAGTATAGGACCATTTTCTAAAAGAATATGCATATTTGGTTTACTTGCAAAATACACAGACACAAATTTCAGTCATTCCAATCAACCCTAGATGGCATGTGGGCTAGACTACTTCATGTCACTTGTCAGTATGACTTTTCAATTCTTTGTTTGTTTTCATTTAATGGTCCACATTTAATTTCATGTGTATAGTGTGTCTAAGTGTCCATTCAATTGCTTGGGAAAGTGCCTAAAAAGTCTAAGAGTATGTCTTTGGGTACAAACAAATTTTATAAATACAATCCATAAATATCATAATATGTCTATTTTTCTCTTCAGTAGACCCCACGGTATCAGTGAACCCTATAATAATAATAGGGAGACACATTAGAATGTTTCTGAATTTTTTTTTGTGGCATTTAAATTGTTGTACCCAAAGACTACTCAAACCTAATAAATATGAGATGGAGAAAGACATGATGGGTTGGATCTACTGACCTTGAAATGGAAGCCATGATTATATATAGGACATTAGTGGGTGATGGGGAATCAATCTAATGGCCACATTTTGCTTTCATTTCATTTTCCTATGTGGGGTAGGAAATGGAGGAATTCCAGGAATGGTGCCTTCACATTTGATGGCAAATTTCTTTTTTGGCTATGTTAGAAGCTTGACACCAACAAGCACAATTTTCCTCATCAAATCTCCACTATGACATATAAAGTAGCATTAGGCTTGCACCACCATGCTTTCTAATTTCAAGTGAGTTTATGTACATATATATATGGGCTTGAAAAGATATGCATCATGTATAATCAAGTACATTAAGACCAAAAATGAAGTGATAATGAAGAATAAAACCATAGAAGGTTGACATCACTTGAAACATTATTTCTCTGGTTGATTCATAGATTTATTGAGGAAAAAGAAAGTAAAATGTTTTCTTTTGTCTGGTTACCAAAGAAAATAACTTAAAACATGAGAAGAAAATAAAAATATACTGGAAAACAAATTAAAAATTTGAACTTTGCCAGCCATTTTTCCCCCTTCTTCTTAAGTTACAATAATTTTTTGAAATTTTTTAACTTTAAGTACTATTTAAGCGTGGAGAAAAACACATGCAAGGGAACTAATAAACAAAAACCAAGGAGATTTTACCTGTCAATATCCCCAATCCAAAATCAACCTTACAAAACATCAAAGAGATATGAACACGTTAATTAATATTTGGGACATGGAATTCACCTATGAAATAATAGGAAAAGAAATAAATAAATTTGAAAATTAAAAATCCTAAAATAGTTCTAAAAACAAGGAACAACTCAAAGCGATTCTACCCAAAGTTATTAACAAATGAGAACATTTTGAAGCTAACAAAAACCCAAATTCAATGCCTAAAAATGATTATTTAAATGAAACGTGAATTTTGTTCCCTGCACCATTTTTTGGTCAAACACACGAGTATTTCTTGATTGATTTGTCTAATTGGAGAAATTATTCAATGAGCCCGTCACGCCACGTCAGCATGATGACGTGGTGTGACCTCTCAATCTTAACCACACATATGCCCCCTACTTTTAGGGGATCATGCAATATGGATATCAAAATTTAAAATAAAAAAATAAAAAAAAAATAAAAAACAAACTACCCACCACATGTCATAACCTCTTAGTGTTAGTGGCCACATGACACTTTTTTATTGGGGAGGTCACACCACATCATCACGCTGACGACGGGCTCACTGAATAACTTCTTGTCTAATTGACTCTTCGACTTGTTCTGCATCAAAGGTTGTGGGCACAAAAAGGGGGAAAACATTGGCAACTTTCAGAAGAGGACCTGTCTGATTAAGACCAAAGTATATTTTGTTGGATTCTTGTATCCACTATGAAATGAACTTGTTGGCCATCTAAAGCTAGACAACTCATTCAAGAGGGAAGACCATAGTACAATCTTTTCATGTCTATGGTTAATTGGGAGTTTGGAGGGTGACAAACCCGATTTGATTACCAATACTATGGCATCACAAAAAGTCTAGGTCTCCGGATGATTTAATTTCGAAATAATCTATTTACACGCACCATATTTAATCTCTACATTCCACCTTCTATTAAAATTATAAAAATTTAGCCGAAAATTCCTAGAAGTAACAGTTTAGAGTTTAAAGTCCAATTTGATTCTTTGTTTGTTGAAGAGTTCCTTAAAGCTTGAGTTAAGTGAAATTTTGCTTAATATTCAAGAACTGGTTCAATAAAATTTCACATAATATTCATGTATGCCAAGTGAAAGTTCACTTTAAAGTTATGTATAAAGGATCTTTTCTTCATCAAAAATCTTAATTGTCTTTAATTCTAAAAAATCTTATTATAATATCATTTTTACTAATTGCCCCTTAAAATTAAAACAACTTGCCCTCTACCCCGAACAATCATTCCAAATTTGCTCTTACATTAAAAACTCACCAACTATTTTAATACTAACTACACCCACCTTTCTGTCTCGTTAAATAAATAAATCCATCACACTCTAGTAATTGGGTTTTGACAAAATTCCCAAAACGTGAGACAGTGTATACAAATCCTAAGAATGATGTGTATGGTCGCTTCACATCTGCTTTGTAGTTTGTCATGCGTTGTCATTCAATAAAATTACTTTACGACAAAATTCCCAATTCACGAAGAAAAAAAAAGGGTTTTCTAGAAATTGAGTTTTTGATCCCAAAAAAAATTATCATCAACTACAAAAAGGGTCTTGGGAAATTTCTCGAACAACATGTTTGAAATATTTTACCAAAAACTATAAGGAAATTAGGATTTGAGAAATTCCCAAAACTAAAACCCATGTATAATCGCATACAACTGCAAACCGTAGGAATTGCAACAAAATTAGTTTTTGAGAACATTCCCAAATGCAAAAGTACGAATGATTCAAGCTAGATGCAACTATAAACCATACAAATCTTGTGTGTTTTTGTCATTACCTTTTCTGTCCATTTCTTCCATTCTTCGATAATGCAAAAACCATCATTGAGTTTTTTGATTTCTTCAACTTGCAAAAGTTAATTGTTTTAATGATCCAAACATTGATCAAGACTTGAAAAGCTTTGAAGAAGGTCAAATCGCCCTTGATTGCTTCATAACTCCTCCCATTCCTCGATTCGTTTATTAGATTCCTTCAATTTCCTTTGAGAATTTGGACAACTTTGGGCGGAATATGGAAGCAAACTTGGCGACCTTGATTGTCAAGCTTCTGTCAATGGCATCAACGAAGAGTGAGAAGAGACAGACGAAGAGAGGAAGTGGAGAATATTTTGGGGGATTGGGTGAATGCTTCATGGATTGGGGGAGTAATCGCAGAGGAAGTGGAGGATTTTTAGGGATTTCCTGTTGTTTTTTTTTTAAGTTGATTGCTGATGAAATAAGATTAGTTCTATCAATTTAATATGTTGTAGGGACTTTAGACTCCAATTGGTTAAATGAGGAACCTATGAACCCAAAAGATCCCTAAAATGCCCTTAATTCTAAATAACCTCTCTTTTTTTTCCCTTTTCCTCATGTTTTTCCTATTTTGTTTCCATATATTTAGAATCTTTTTTAATGCCCAACGTTCGGATTATTTTTAACAGCTGTAACGTTTAAGCTTTAATGCCAAACATTCAAAATTTTTAAAGCCCAAAGTGTTCTGATTTTCTCCTTAAAAACCAATCTTTGTATAGTGTTTGTATGCAATTTTAGAGTGTTAGTATATTATTAGTCTATGTACATTGTCCTATGTAACTTAGTGTAAATGTAGTCTACATACATTATACTTTTTAGGTTGTACTAGAGTTATACTTTTCCTTTCCCTACTTAGTTTTCTCTAAGCCTAGACAAAGGCTTCTCTTTGTAAGGGTAGACATACATTGAATACATACAATTCCATTGCCCTCTCTCTGTTAATCTTATCATGGTATCAGAGCTATAAAGCTCTTGGTGACCTTCTACAATACCAACATCACTGCCTCACCGGATTACCACCACCATCAGTGTCATCATCATCAACAACTTTGCCACAGTTCATTTTTTTTTCAAACCATCAGTGTCATCATCATCAATAACTCTGCCATAGTTCACTTTTTTCAAATCCACAAAATAGTATGTGAAACAACCAAAACGCACCATATGCTTTTGTCACACCCTGACATAGCAAAAATATGGAAAATTTTCATTCATTTTTGGACCCGTAGACCGCGACAGGTGAGAGTAACCAATTGTCCATACGCCAACTAAACAGAAATGCTAAAGCAGAGTAAATGGCAAGCGGGGATAAATAAGACTTAATATTCCATTCCCAAACTTAACTAAACTATTCCATCAATATCTATCTTAGGCATATATCACCTTTACAATATTATTCCAAATAAAAATATATTGTTTTAACTTACTGTTGGGATTGTGCCCTCAAACCATTACTTTATGTATGAGACATTGGCATTTTAATATATGGATATCAGCTATACATTTTGCTATGTATGTCTTTCATGAGATGATTATTTATCCTTAAGTATCATTGTAGGTAATTCGTGCATGTATGGGATACATACATGTGAGATACGAATTACTATTCATTGATACGTAGAACCTATCACAGTGAATAATGAGACTGGATACCTCATCAGGTTTATACTGTAGCATGATTAACTACCATTAGATGGAGTGATGAATCTCAATCACTAGAGTATGACTATTAGTTGATGTGCTAGTGCTTAAAATGCATTGACAGACCTGAGCTTTCCTATTGATACTCAAGACTGTCAATAGTCGATAGGAACTCAATAACTTGTATATGGTATGTGTTCTTAATCTTGAGATAATTATGGACACAGACTATAGATATGGCTGCTTTAACTTACAATCAGTGAGGTCTATAAAAGATCAATACCTGGGTAACTTTGGGTATGTCACGTTCACAGGGTTGTAAACATATATTGTCAAGATAGAATCTACCCTCTGAGTAAGCATTCCCTTGAGAATATCACCAAGTTGATTACTGAGAACTATAGTCTTGTGGATAAGAGTTATCAACATGTTTGGTAATCATGAGAGGTGAATGGGACTCAAGAAGTAATCATAATTCAGTTTGACAGTATCAATATATCCGACTACCTGAATATGATAATGAATGCTGACGGTAGAGGGACGTTAGTACACCGTACAAGTCTAGTCATCATTTCGGATATGTTCTTTTGCGTTGGAGTTCAGTTATCATTTTATGGTGGAGTAAACATTAACTGATTAGTTGGTTGATTTGCTGATCAAGGAGTTTGAACATGGGAATTAACAACTGGTCTGAGCCAACAATAAAGAGCCTAGGAGGACCCATTCTTAGCTCCGTTAGGATACTTAGAAAGGCACATGAGGATCTTATCAAGAGAAGTTCAATCGATCGAAAAGAAAGTGTTTTGATCGATTGAAGTCTAGACAAGTTCGATCGATCGAAGCCTCTTTAATCGATCGAAGGCTTAAATTCAGTTTGGAAAAGTATAATTAGGGCAGCTGCGTACAGAATATTAGGGTCATCGTTTTTCTATACCAGAGCTGCAGAAATTGTTTAGGGTTATCCAAGCCTTCCCTATCCTCACTATTAGGGTTCCCACCAACCCTAAATTTTCTGGCAAGCATCCATAGGAGTCATAAGGGTGAAGACTACCTAGAGGAGACTGCTGGAAGTTGAAGATTTCAGAATTGGGTTCAAGACACAAAGGTAAAACTCTTGCCCCCTCTTGCACGCACCTATAGTATTGATAAGTAGCAGATCCGGGCATACCAGTAAAAGGTTTAATCTTTGGTTTTTCAATGTGCATATAAATAAGTTTTCAAAACCTATTTTTCCTTCACTTACAACTTCAAACATAAGAAATATAAAAAAAAAAAAAAATTAAAAAAAAAGGCTCCTTCCAAAAGCTCATGTCTCTAGTTAGAATAGTCATAGTCCTCTGTATCTTGATTTCTTGGGAAACGTTGTCAACTTGAATACAAGTTAAGTGAATATAATAAACTGGCACACACAATGTATATAAAAGCATACTTAAAGCCATCGTGGTTTAGCGCCTTAAAGCACGGTTAATCATTTATTCGAAGGCGTCTTCAAATAATACATAAGATATATGTAACAACCTGAAATTTCCATTTAATTTAATTGCATTTTCATATTTATTTTAATCTGTATTTCTTGCTTTAATTTTTTTCAGCAAATCTTTATTTAGGGCCAAACTGTAAATTTTATAACTTCAAGAATACTTGTGTTATGTTTTAACAACTAAATTTTCATAAGACCTACCTGTGATGTGATTTCAAATCTGTATTTTCAAAAAGGTGAAAATATTTACTTTTGACTCAAGCTGTATTTTTATGAAACCAGAAAATTATTTCTCACTTTAATATAATTTTTCTGTATTTTTGTGGTGAACACCGCGCCGCAAAAATACCAGTTGATGTTTGAAAACTGTTCGCGCTGCGTTTGGGCTCCCACAAACTGGGATTCCCCGTCAATCAGACATGACTATTGCTTTATGAACATTTAATACTTGAAATCATTTGTTAAGCTTTGTTTGGATTATGCATTGACGTTTGAGTAGTTGTTGTGCCATAAGCTTTTTTGGCCAAACACCTAAAGAGATTCCTAGACCACTTGTATGTGCCTTGTTTGGCAATGTGCACTTTGCATGTGTTTCTCTTATGCCTTATAGCTAATTACCCAAACACCTTCAAATTGACCCCTATTAGTCTAAGCACCCCTTCAAGTTTTGCATATAGTGTATATACGTATGTATGTGTGTGCTGTATATACTATGTATATATGTTTAATTAGGAAATTAAACCAATTATTAAGTAAGGAAGAATTTACTTGGCCTCCAAGTTCATCAATTAGTTCTCTATATATACACACAACTAACACACATTCTGGAGAGGATTTCAAAATGAAATAGAGAGTTTCAAATAAAGAGTTTGAGAGTTCATTTACAAAAATATTTCCAGAAAGAGAGAACTCAATCCACCATAGCCAAGCTTGAATTGGGTGTGTTTATTTTGCTATCTTTCGCAACATACACTCTTAGTCACAATCACAGTGAGTATTTGAACTCACTCAGAATGTAATCCATAGTCTATTTTTGCTTTATATATGTGCAATTGTGAAACTCCATTGTTGAGTTCATCAATGGAAGTTCAAAGATTGAACCATGGATTTTTCAACCTTAATCAAAATCCATTTTTAGAGATGATTATGAAAGATTATAGTTCATAGAAGCTAGGGTTAAAATATTAGAGCCTAATTCATTCGTGTCGCGACGTATATAAGGAACAAAGTTTTGACACCTCTCGGTTTTTCGTAAAATCCGAGAGCTAAGTTTCAATTCGTGTTAAATCATTTACATATTCATAATCCTCGTGGAAAAATGAAGAGAATCATATACTATATGTCATATTTACTTTTGGAATCAAACTAGGTCAAAAATAGGGTATAAAACTGAAACAGGGGAATTCTGACGAAAAAGATAAAAAATCAAAAAAGTGACATATCGTGCGAGCGGACCGCCCGAGCAACCCATCGTGCGAACGGCCCGTGCGAGCGACTTGGCCTTTTCTACTTTTTGTCTGTTTTATGTTAAGGGACTGTTTGGGATGAAGTTTTACATGTTTTTAATGAACTGTTTGGATTTTGTACTAAAACAGAATTCTATTTTGTTATATTATGTTAGAAAGGAATGATTATGGATTCGATTCTTCTCATATATACATGGTTATCGCTCACAGTGCTTTATATTTTCTAAATATAGTTATATGTCATACATGTGGAGTCAGTTGTACATGTATGGTAAGTGATGGTCAGTGTGGAAAGAGCAAATGGTTAAGATTGTGTTTTGGACACTCCCTGGTACTTGTGTACTAAAGTTTGGTGGTTTTGAGAACGTGGTTTAGAGTATCTTTGAAATGCGATTGTGACAAAATTGGACACTCCCTGGCGCCCATGGTAGTGCTACAGTGTATGACGCCGACTTGGACATTCCCTGGCACCCGTGGTAATGCTAAAGTGTGGCCTACTGGACACTCCCTAGCATACGTGGCATGGCTAAACTGTGAGGCATTGGACACTCCCTGGTAACCTGTACTAAAGAGTGAGGCAAACTGGACACTCCCTAGTACCCCCGTACTAAAGTATGGTCACCTTAGTATTTCAAGATACTAGAGTGATAGAGTTGGGTGATGTGTTGTCAAGAGAAAAGAGTTGTTGGAAAGAGAATGGTTGCATTGTTCCATGCACGGTCACATGTTTTATGGATTAAAGATTATGTTATTATCGTTACGATTTTATAATTTGAATTCATTACTGTGTTTCTGAATTATTGAATAATTAACTTGTTAAATGAAAATGGGTAAATGAGTAAGCTTTACATTACGAGCACCTGTTTTTAATACTCACCAGTTTCTTAAAGCTGACGGCGTTGATGTGCCTTAGACATTCGTGTCTAGGCTTTTCAGGTTATAATCAGGCTGGCCCGTATGACTCTGCTAATTGAGAACAACTACTCCTGAAGAGAAACTATTTTAATTATTGCTTTAGTAATGAACTGAATTTGTAATAAGGATGACTATAATAGATATTATTTTGTTTCAAGGCGGGTTGTGCCTTTAGTTAATCACGTGCTATAACAGTTATTAATTTGGTAAAATTTTGTAAGCCTTGATTACTCTTACTCTGATTATATTATATTATTGTTCGACGTTTGGTACGGAAATCGATCCTTCAAGCTGTAGCGACCTACGGGTCCATAAAGGAAATTAAATATTTTTCATATTTATGCTACGTCGGGACGTGACAATATAGATCAACGGGTGAAAATTCATAGGAAACATATTCTTCTTTGTATGTTTCAACAGTTATACAATAAAACATATGATACCATGTAAACAAATTATGCAACCATGCATGAACAATGCAACTTTCTCATCTCACCGACTATTTTACCTCAACAACAATCTCACAACTAACATATAGTTTTAGAATAGCATGCCTTCTCAATGGTCAAATGAATGGTATTATCAACAGTACCACATCAAGATATTAGATGTCACCGTCACCTCCATCTACTCGTACAATACTGTTAGTTTAGAATAGAATGCCTCCCAAGGGCCAGATGATTTTGATATACAAATGTGTCTTTTTAGCCGAATGGTCAACATAGATAGTAGCGCGCCTCCCAAGGGCCGATCAACAATCAAGATATTCTCTAAAACCATTGCCACCATTCTCTATCCCTTTTCTCAAAACATACTATGCATACCGACATCTCTCGACTCAACACATACTAGGCATACTGACATTAATGTAGTGATGAATGGTTGTGGTATCATAACACGCATATCCTTCTAATCACTTGGTACATCAATTTCATAAACCATAATAAGCTTAGCATGAAACATACTCAATTTCATACGTGATTGAATACCATATAAACATGAAGTACAATATTCAAGACTAAATTAGATATTTATTTTAGCATGCATTATTTTACTTGTGAATTACTTATCTGTGGTTTATAACTCTAATCATGACCTACATCAATTCCACCAACACGTGTCCTAGTTTCTCATCATTAAATATGCTCGACACAAATCATATTCGTATTTAACTTAGTTTTTCACAAATGTGATTGATTCCGATTAAATCCAAGATATCATATTTTGATTGTAAAATCATGTACAACATTCTTTAAAAATAGTATTAATGATATAGCAATAGGGTACATCAGTTACAGCAGAAGGTACAACTGATTTAAAGCATAAAACAGAACTTGCATAAAAAAATAGTCCTTTAATTGATCAAGTTATGATCGATCAACCCTTTATCGATCAAGCCACGATCGATCAACCCTTGATTGATCAAGACTGTCGTTTTCAACCTCCAGCTTTTGAGTTATAGTGAGTGAGCATTTCGAGTTTTACAAAATGAATATAAACATAGGTTGTAATGTACCATTCTCTCCATATTTTCGTATAGATTACGAATATATAAGCCTAGATGCTCAATTATTACCATAGCTCTACTTATATGTGAAAATCCGAGAGTCGCCAAAACTTTAATTTGATTGTTCGTCGCAATCTTTACAAATTAACATCTAATACTTGAAACTAAGCATATAGGGACTGTAATCTACCATTTCCAATTCACGGAATCCATTTTTGTTAACATTTTTGGTACCTCTATATTTGGATCTCCATTTATCTATATATATATATATACATATAGGCATATTCATCCCCTTTTGAAGCCTACGGATTGTATGTATAGACTTAAAGTACATTAGGAGATAGTTTAAAAGGCTCACTGGTTCTTGTAGTTGCTAGACTAAGAGACCGAAATAATTCCGTAATTTCCGTAATATAAACTTCGTAATAAAAATGGCCTTGAAGCTTACTGTGCTTCTTCTTCTCCTCTACTATAACTCTTTTCTACTTGGATCTTCTTCCTCTTCTTCATAGTTCCAGATTGTATGTGTATGTACTGAGGGAGAGAAAATGAGAGAGAGAGAGAGAGTGTGTGTGTGTGTGTGTGTGTGTATGCATGTGTGTGTGTGTATGTGTGTATGAATTAAGAGCTTGCACAGAGAGTTTGTGCTTTGAAAATGTATGTGTATGTGTGTTGTATTTTGTATGATTTGTGCACTATTGGTGTTGTTCAGAGCTTGGGTGTATACATATACCTATTACATGGCTCGGGGGAGGTTGGAGGGTATGTGGTCTTAAAGTGTACACACAGAAGCACCACATATATAGTTCATCATTATACTCAATAATTCACGACAATAATACGACTTGATTGATTGAAATCAATCAGTTTGTTCAAGTTAGTCCGATTAGCTTTAGGAAAATATCTCAAACATAATCATTAGGGATAATAATGCATATGATGTGATATTATACTTTATTAATGGTTTATCCCAAATCGTAGGGTACTTTGGAGCGCAATCTTTACAAAATAATACAGATAAAAATACTAGGGGTTACAAACTTAAAGGCATTAAATTTATAATTAATAATACATGTAGGAATTATTTATTAAAATAATACAGTTACTAGGAATAATACACAGTAATAAAATAAAACTGGTATTTTATTTAATATAAGGGAATTAGAAATTACAGGTTACTAGAGCTTTATCTCACCGTGAAACAACCAACATTCACTGTGAAACAACAACCAAACAAGCCTTATACTGCAAATCAGCCTACCAACACCATCAAACCAATAGCACCATCAAATTAGCCTTCACCCTCAATTGCGACCATGTCACGCCCTGGAGTAGCAAAAATAGAGAAAAATAAATTTCCTTTTTGGGTCCATAGAGAATGACAAGTGAAAGTCACTAATAATCCATATCACGCAGTACTAGTCCAACTAAAATGACATGAACCGTAATAACATCAACTGAAATAGAATAAGTGTAACGATTACAAATATCAGTGCGTGGTCCTCAGGATAACAACAGGTCTGGAGACAAGATATGCTCAAGTACCCATTAAACTAAAAATAGAGTTTAACAGAAATATAAAACTAATATAA
The DNA here is from genome assembly GCA_033977485.1 of Hydrangea macrophylla. Classification (NCBI taxonomy): domain Eukaryota; kingdom Viridiplantae; phylum Streptophyta; class Magnoliopsida; order Cornales; family Hydrangeaceae; genus Hydrangea; species Hydrangea macrophylla. Next base: position 81,907,687 of record CM066991.1, on the reverse strand, counting down.
CATCTTCATCTTCTAGCTGGCGTAAGGGCAGACGTCAGCGTAATAGCCTTCTCTGGCATAACCGGCATCAGTGGGGCAATCCCCTGCATATTCCCTTCCCAGGTAGTAACTATAGTTGTAGCTTCCCTCACCTGCATTGTTAAGGACAGAGTAGTCTGGACGGGAAATGTCCAGGCAATAAAGGCTGTCAGCTTACTGAAAGCTGAGTAAGAACTAACTAACACAGTCTTATATAAAGAATGTAATCAATATTCATGCACGATATAGCAATGATGTTAATAATATCTTGTTCTCTTTATTCAAACACATCATTAACTGATTCTCATCCTCTTCCCATTTTAAGACTGATTGTACCAATTCCCGACTGACTATCTCGATATGATTATATCGTCATAACATACTAGTGCTCTTGTTCACCACTTTACCACTTTTAAGAACTCTTGCAAGCACCCATACATCGTTCTCATATAACGACTGGTCTAAGGACATACCCATACTCTTGTTCACCGATTTTAAGAACTCTTACTGTTCACCGCTTTTAAGAATGCGTGCGAGTATTGTACATGCACAACTCTAGTAATTACAAACTATGAGTGTGCCACAACTACTCTTGTTCACCGCTTTTAAGAACTCTTACTGTTTACCGCTTTTAAGAACGCTTGCAAGTACAGTGCACCCATAGCTCTCACGATCCTAGTCAAATCCTTCTTACTCAATTATCGGATTCAACCTGAGCGAATCATCAGCTCGACTCACACAACCTCGAAACATAACCAATAACCCACTGACTCAATCACCAATTATCGAATGCTACCCATTGTTATACCTCAAATCTTATCTCGTTATCGCGCCGTACTAACATCAACATCTCGAACTCGACTACGTTACTCACCATAATTATCTCAATCTCATTATCGTATCCCATTACCTCCGTAACCCATAATATCGCATAATAGGAACAAAGGGTATCAGTTAAACAATTACGCATTATGAATTATAAAATTAAAGAACACATCCATGTTGTGCTAGGTTCGATCGATTGAAGTCATCTCAATCGCTTGAGGAAAGTGAAGTTTGATCGATTGAAGTATTCTCGATCGATCGAAGTAAAGGTGGTCTCGATCGATTGAAAGCATTTCGATCGATTGAGACTCAGGGTTGTGTAGACACCCCATTTTGTTGGCTATCAGATTTAGGAGACCCATAGCTCGATGGTTCACAATGATCAAAAAGACTCAAAAGGACTCCTCGAAGTTGGTTCTATCTCTCAGAATGCTCAGAAAATGGTACAAATGACCAAAATGTCCCTGAAAGCCCAAACACTCCCAGATTTGGACCGAAAGTTCTGAAAACATGTTGTGTTGTAAGGAAAGTCATAAAATGAGTTTTCAAGCAAAATTAGATGAAATCATCAGCTCCTATAGACCCCCGGAAGTCCCGGAAGTTCCCGGAAAGTCCCCGTCTACCGGTTTGACCAAGGTTTGACCAGGTTTGACCAAGATTTGACTGAAGTCATCCAAATTCGCCAAAAAGTTTCGAGATCATACTAGATCATGTGGAAAGTACTAAAACGAGTTTTAAAATAAAATCGGACAAAAACGTCAGCTTCCGGGAGCTCCCAGAGGTTCCCAGAACTTCCTGGAGTTCCCTGGTTTGACCAGTTTGACTAAAAGTTGACTTTAAAACTGAATCTCCGTATCATTTTTCAAAAAAATTTCATGGATACTAGAGGTCAATAACTTTTCAATGGTATAGAGCACATAATTCCTGGATTTAAAACGAATTTATTTTGAATTTCTGAAGGTGAAAAAGGCGATCAAATCGGCTTTTATCACGAATACTACAAAAGTTTTCAAAGTGACCCATCTCCGAACTATTTTTTTATGAAAATTAGACTCCATTACCTTTCCAACGGTATATCACAACCTCAGTTTGGAGTTCATACGCATTTCCTGTGAATTTCGGACGAAAGAGGGCCTTTTCGCGAATACCAGAACCTCTGGAGGCCTAAATGGCATTATCTGGACATCAGAGGAGCAGTATTGCTACGGCATTGGCCCACTACCACTACGGCACAGGCCCAGTGATACCGCGGCACTCTCCTCCATAACAGTCCATTTTTACAATTTAATTGAGGACACAAATTGATTAATTAGAAACCAAAACGACATAGTTCTATCTTAACAGATGTTTGAGACCAATGGGAGCACTTTTAAAATCCCAAACTCCTCCCAAATTAGCCTATTTAAACCTCCCTTGACTTCTCATTTTAGGGGGTGCAAACACAAAGGTTAGAGAAGTTGTAGAGAGAAAGGTGTAGAGATAAGGTTAGAATAGAGAGAAAAGAAGTTTATTCCTTTGATTTTCAACTTGAAAGTGAGTTCTAAACTTTGTTTTCAACTTCATTGCTCCCATTTACTTCACATTCAATACATTCAACTACCATTTTAGTGAGCATTTAAGAAAGAGGAAGCTACCTCCATGTCCAATGTCACCACATATGAGTGAAGCACCAAGCTACAAGTCTAATGCATCATTGATCATCAACTATTGATTGTTATTATATGCTTGTTTATATAAATGTTCATCTCTCCTTACCTCATTTCTTTTTTATTTTTCTTTGTTTACTTACTAGTTCATCATCATCTAGATGATGACATGAAGTTTGAGGTGAGTGAATCCTTATGGATAGTAGCTCTTGACCTCAAAAACATGTTGGATAGATGATGATTTCAACTTCAATACATTCCTATGTATTCTTGAAGTTGTCTTCAAAATGAAAATAATATTCTCAAACAATCTTGGAGATTCTTGATATGAGTTCAATGTTGATATTTCAAGGGGTCATAATCTCCATTTAAGTGCTGAAAATACACTTTCAAAACCTCTATTTCAAAACCCCTCTTAAACCCCTCATTTTGATTTCAAAGAATAAAACCCTAGTTCTTCCCAAAAATCTTCAAAACAGTGAACAATCTGAGTTCAAAGATTTCTCTAGGACTCAATACTCAAAGTATTAACATGAGACCACCTGGAAAGTCTTCTTAACTCATTAGAGAACACCCATGATTTTTGGTTTGTCTTGGAAGCACTTGAAAGGGGTCCATTTGGACCCAAACATTTCTTCCAGACATTCTGTTTTTGCTATCACAGCAGCTTGGTTGACTTTCAACTTGTTTTACATAAACTTTTCCAAAAGGAGTAGTCCCAACTCATTTTTCCCTTGAAATTCAGTGTCTTAGGGAACTTTCTGTATAATATGGGCCTCTAGATGTGTTTTTTTCATTTTCTAAGATTTTTTGACATTTCAGTCGATAGTACGCATTCTGTTTCTGAGTGACCTCTATTGTTTATATCATTTCTCTCAATCTGTAATAGTTATTGAGGATTAGCTTTTTGATTTGTGTTCTATACACAATAAGGATGATCTCCATAAACAATGATGCATTGAAAAATTTCTAACCCTACTTTTCAATTTCCACAATATCAACTCATTGTTTTGTCCACTATTCACAGCAAGTATACTTTTACTTCCATCCTTTGATTTGATGCTTATATGTACTTCAAATTAGTCCATATCCTAGTACGTGGTCCTTACCATATTTGTACATATCCCATGATGGTTTCCTCCATGCATTCATTTATCTTCTAGACTTCTTAGTCACTTTAGAAAACCCAAGTACACAAACACACTACAGCCGTTGCACATTCTAAGACCATGCATTGCATCCATGCAAGATTTGGGGTTTTCGTGACTCCTAATCTAAGAAGATTATAAGGAATGAATTCAATCACACGTTCATGCATCCCTCGATCTAATCTTCCTTTCTCATCCGTCCCAGGGAGTGAGAGGTCTTGTTTCCTCAAAGATTAAGGCTAAGCTTATTTTGATCTCTTTGTTTATTTGTTTCAAGAACAATGCACATCCCCCCTTAGATTAGGAACACTTAATTACTTGATATGTGATTAGACGATTTTTTCTAGGTTTATTCGTGTATCTTTCACTTTTGCATTGTCTGATATTTGGCTTAGATCTTATGAACGATATCTTATCTTTTGATCTTCCATTTCAAGATTCTTATGTGATGCAATATACTATCATAGTATTAATTGTCGAACCAAACATAGTGTAAGATGATTATTTTGATGCTAATTGAGGCCCGTCGAGAGACGAGACGAGTTGAGGGTGTTTTAGTCGCGACAAAGGCTCCTTCCTCTCTCGTACCAAAACTCCGAGCCAAGTTCTTTGGCTATGAAAGGCCGGTGCCCTTTATCCGTTTGGGTGAGTTAAATTGGGTTTCTTGGTTCCATAAAGACCAAGTGGCGACTCTGTATTTGTTTTCAACAGACCTTTTCTTTTCCTTTCAAAATAATCTCGAACAAACAAGAAGTGGAAATATCGCGTGTCCACAATCTGGTGACTCTGCTGGGGATTTTATTTTCAAAACGAATTAATACAGAGGTTTAACTCATAAGAAGCATCCTTAAAATCATCTTTTTACTGTGTCTGGTTCACCGCATTGCACTCCTGCATTTCCCCCTCCGACTGTGTCTGAAACGTGGCACTGACATTGTTCAGGTCTTGCTGTGCCAAGGCACAAGTCACCGTTGATACTGTACCTTCCAAGGTATATCAAAAATAGTAAAAACTTCCATACTGTCTCTTTGACACTATACTGGAACTCTCGTCAATGGACCCTCTTTGACTAAACCCAGCCTTTGCATATAGATTCCTGTAGAACCTTTCATAGGACTATCAATTTATCTTTTCAGATAGGACAATGTGATATTACTGCTGTATGCCCTGGTGAGATTACCTGCGCAGTGTGAACGCTTATGTGGCATAGAACAGAACCTCTTTCTTATGATTCCCAAGGCAATCACTCATATGTGATTACATTGAGTTGATCTGCCTAGGCACCATGATAAGGATGTCTGCTCCAATTTTATAAAGATATGCACCGCAAACCTTGTTTGTTGGTCCCAAGTCATAGGAATATGAAAACTTGCTAGACAGTATGATTACCATCGTCAAAACTTCTTCCATCATACATACATGTTTATCCCAAAAACTCTGTCCAGATATCCCAGATATAACCTGTTTTTCCCAGAAACTCTGTCCAAATATCCCAGATATAACCCGTTTCTCCCAAAAACTCTGTCCAGATATCCCAGATATAACCCGTTTCTCCCAGAAACTCTGCCCAGATATCCCAGATATAACTTGTTTCTCCCAGAAACTCTGTCCAGATATAACCCGTTACTCCCAGAAACTCTGCCCAGATATCCCAGATATAACCTATTTCTCCTAGAAACTGTGTCTAGATATCCCAAATATAACCTGTTTCTCCTAGAAACTCTGTCCAGATTCCTCAAAATATCCTGGAAACCCTTACTATCCCTTGGCGATCATACTGAAAAGGTTAGCACACTCTATATGGCTAAGACTTTACTTGCTTAACTGCTATCTACTAGAAGTAAGAGCATTATGTAGATTAGGGCTTGCATCCACATGCTTGTCTCATTTGCATGCACCATTCCTGTCGGTCCGCACGCACTATTTCAGTCAGTCTGTACACAAGTCAATCCACATTCTTTAACATCACTATCATTTGTTTGTCTAAAGACATCACTGTCAGAATCTGATACAATCCTCTCAAATCTGTAGGGCCACTATAGATTCTCAAAGTCAGCAGCAGGGATCTTCATCCTGGGTCAGAAATTCAGACAATCGTTTGGTCAAAATCAGCCTGACAAGTTATTTCAGCATGAATCAAAAAGAGTTAAAAAATAAGGTGACCGAGTTGGGAGCCACCATAAGCCAGCAGTCCGATAGCCTGGCCCAAGTCTTGAGGTTTATGGAAGAATTGAAATAGCAGCAGCTGAAGTATCCACCTGGGTTCCCACCACCACCATGTTTTGTGCCACCACCACCGCCAGGGTTTTGTACCACCTCCCATCATTGAACATGAAAATAATGGGGAAGAAGATTGGTTTCAAGGGATCCCACCGCCTGTATATGAGAAGAGGTTCTAGGAGAAAATGGACAAAATTGACAAGCTAGAAAGTGTATTGAGGAAAAGCAAAGGGGTTGATGACTACATGCTAGACCTGGAAGGGCTCTTCGAGCCTGTCAAATTGAAACTGCCAGAAAACTTCAAAATGGCCGCCATTGACCATTTCGATGGATTTGGAAATCCGAAAAGTCATGTGAAGTTGTGCATGAGCATCTTCCAATCAATGGGCTGCACTCATGAGCACATTGCGATGTTGTTCCCACAAACTCTCACAAAGTCTGCACTGTCATGGTTTCTTACCTTTTGGAAGCTTCCAAAACTCGACATGGGAAGGCATCGTTCGGGTTTTTGTTGATCACTATTCTTACAATCAAGAGCAGGATGTCACAATTAGGGATTTGGAAACCACTTGGCAAAACAACAATGAATCCTTCACCGCTTTCTTGAGCAGATGGAAGAATAAAGTGGCCCAAATGACCCACCAACCGATTGAGAAGGAACAAGTGAGAATGTTAATCTGAAATCTGCAACCGCTTTACCATGAAAAGTTGTTCTATCAATCCATCTCTACCTTCGAAGAGTTGTTTGAAGCAACTTAACATGCTCAAATACATATCACCATGCTCGTGATAATTAAAACATATCACCGTGCTATTGAGCCTACTTATCAATATAAATGCCCAATATGAACTACACAATATATCTCTAGGAATTAATACATGCTATTCAAACATAACATGAATACATGCCAAGAAATCATTCCAAAACATAGTTGAATCACTCACCTCCAAATAACGCTCCTATAATTCAATCTGAAGAAAACCCGTGCACAAAGAACGTGCAGAAGTCCATCTAGCAAAATTCCTATGGATCAGAATTCCATTTATCAACTTTTATGAAAAATTCTAGAAAATAACTTTTCGGAAAACTTAGCCAAACAGGCCCTAATAGGTATCAAAACGAAGCTATTACCTCGAGGAACTCAAATATGAAATCTGGGAGAAACCAGACTGACGGAAGGTCGTCGTTTGGCGTCGCAAAGCTCTAAGCAATCAAATCTCCCTCTAGCCCCCTTTTTGGCCTCCTCTTGAACTTTAGGTTAAGAGTTGTGAAATATCTCAACTCATCTCTATCTATATATAGGCAACATTCTCGGGGAATTACGTTTACCTCCCCACGAGTTTTCAAACTCCTAATCAGTCTCTGAAACTTTCTATACAGCTTATTCATAGCCTTACGAGTGAAACTTCAAAATTATAAAAGTTTTCGACTAAGTTTCGTTTGGTCGCTAAAACGCGAATTTCTATATGACGTTTCCGAAGTTGCTAATTAGCCTACCAAATTAATAGCGTGTTCATTCGTCCTCACCAGGATACTAAATCTAACAACAGAAATAAATTCTAAAACAGAAAATAATACAGATATTGAAATACACAGGTAAACATTTATTTTCAGATAAACATTTAAAGTGTTCCACAGTGACCGTCTCATACTCGGAGAGACGTCACAACAATAATTCCTCAATCACCACAGTTTCAAAGGGTTCTCTAATACAGACACCCAAATCAACTCGTGAGTCAAAACTCACCCAAACATGTGTCATAGGACACGCCACATCACATTATCATGCATGACAATGAAATGCAAAAGCAATAACACGAATGTGGGTGTTATATTACTCGTGGAACTACGTGTTCTACACTTTCCTTAAACATTGAATTTTTATTTTCCTTTTAGAGTTTAATCTAAGTTAGTAGTTAGTTGATAACCTTTCCTATCGGATCGACCTGGTCTTAACCAGATTACTACTTGCACGTCTACCTGCACTTGGGTATAGCACACAAGCGCACACAAAATAATATCGTGTCAAGTTTTTGGCGCCATTGCCAGGGAAGGCGACTAGTTAATACTTAGATTACCTCAATCTTTCTCAATCTATTCTGTTTTCTTTTTCTTTTAATTCTTTAGATTAAAACCTTTTAGGATCTTTTCCCTTTCATGTTTGATAATTCCGTTGAAGGAATTCTAGAAAATCCATTCTACTTATCTAATTCCTCTGATTCTATTAATCCCGTAGCCACACCTACAGATTCAATGGGTGATAATCAGAGTGAAAATGGTGGCAATGTGGTTGTGCCTTTGGATGATTCTTTGTGTCCCTTGTGCGATCTCATGCAACCTGAACACGCACCCATGCCCTCTTGCATTCTAATTCCACCCCACGCAGGCGAATTCCAATTTCACAATGGAATGATTCAACTCCTTCCAACCTTCCACGGAATGGAGAGCGAGAAGGCATATCTACACGTTAAAGACTTCGAGGATGTTTGTAAAACATTCTCGCAAAACTGTCCTATAGATGTGACACGTCTAATGCTATTTCCTTTCACCTTGAAGGACAAAGCAAAAGCGTGGCTGCTCACCCTTAAGCCAAATTCAATCTTCACCTGGCATGCGATGAATACCGCATTTTTAAAGAAATTCTTCCCACATCGCATGACCACCGAGCTAAAATGTCAAATAAATTCCTACAAACAAAAGAGCAATGAAACCTTCACTCAAACGTAGGAGCTTTTCAAAGATTTGTTTCTCTCATGTCCACATCACAGGTATGAGAAATGGCAAACTATTAGCTACTTCTATGAAGGATTAAATGGTGAAACGAAAAAACTAGTTGAAACCATGAGCTTAGGTCCATTCCTTCGCAAAAATATCGAAGAAGCTGAAACTCACTTCGAGTGGTTAGCCGAACATGCCCATGAATGGTCTAATTCTGAAGATATCCCACGCGCTCAAATATCAGGTGTAGAGGAGAAAAGTATATATCAACTAAAAATTGAAGATCACTTAATGACTAAATTCGAGGAACTAGCTAAGAAAGTAGAGTTAGGGATGAAAGGAGAGAGCTCTAGGCAGGTTTTGACTGAAGAACCATGCAGCACATGCAATATGTTGGGACACACCACTCAAAACTGTCCCAATGTGCCGTATTTTCAAGAACAACCCCCCATGGAAATGAATGCCATGCAAGGGTACAGGGGGGTGGGGAATTTCTATAATAACAACTTTCAAAATAATAATAATAGATGGAATCACCCCAGGTTTGATTGGAAAAATGATGTTGGGACCCAAAATCAATACCAACAACAGCCCTACAACAATACTCAATATCAAGGGCAATACAATAGGCAGTCCCAACCATTCAACCAAAACAGACCTAATAATAATTACAACCAAGTTCAACCCTCTAATAATCAACAGTCAAATGTCTACATGCCACCACATAAAAATGTGCAAGGGGAAGATCCACTCTCTAATGCCAATTTAACACAGCAATTAATTCAATTGATGAGTAAAATGTCTACGACATTAGAGAGGATAGATGCCCGACAAGAGGGACCGGGAAGGACCTTCCCTAACCAACCACTTCAAAACCCTAAGGGATACAACAATGGTCCCACTAATCATGAATAGGCAAAAGCCGTGACTACTCTAAGAAGCGGCAAGATTATAGGTCACAATATGCCTCTCTCTACTCCCGAAGAGTACGAGGAGGACGAAGTGGTAAATAAAAATGAATCTTCTACTCAGGAAGAGGAGCCATCTACTAATAATGAACCATTGGAAACAAACACTGAAGCTCCTAAAGAAGTAGAGGAAGTTGAGAAAAGACCCAGAAAGGAGCCCGCTAATGATGAATTACCAAAATGCCCTTTCCCTGCACCTTATCCTCAATGGTTAAAGAAACCCAAAAAATGAGGCAAAGAATCAGGAGTTCTTGGAATTGTTCAAACAAGTCAAAATAAACCTTCCACTCCTTGATGCTATTAAACAAGTACCGGCCTACGCCAAATATCTCAAAGATTTATGCACGATCAAGAGGAGGCAAAGTGTGAAGAAACATGCTTATGTCGCTTGCCAAGCAAGTGCAATTATCCAAAACGAATTACCTCCAAAACTCAAAGACCCCGGTACTCCCACTGTCTCATGTCGAATTGGGAATCTAGGGATAGACAACGCACTCCTCGATCTAGGAGCAAGCGTAAACCTACTTCCATACTCAGTCTACCAATAATTAGGGTTGGGTGAACTTAAACCTACCCGAGTTGCACTACAGCTGGCAGATAGGTCAGTCAAATACCCTAGAGGAATACTGGAGGACATCCTCATTCAAATAGACACATTTGTCTTCCATATTGATTTTGTGATCTTGAACACTGAACCTATGTCTAATCCATGCGCACAAATCCCGATAATTTTCAGACGCCTATTCCTCAACACAATTGATGCCACAATCAAAATAAGAAGTGGCATAATGACCATCGTATTTGGGAATATGACTTTAATTCAAATCCCCAAACTGAAGAATACGAGGATGAGGAAGAAGTTAACTACATCGAAATGGTCATTGAAGATGAGGCCAATTTGGTTGATTATAAAGATCCTTCGGAGGTAGTGGTGGCACAATTTGATGCCGTCTACCAACCTAAAAACTCTACCCCATTGGACGGCGACCTGAATTTAACTTTCCTCATGATGGATACGCTAGAGGAGGATAGAGATGAATGCATGTGGGTAACACCATATGAACCATTGCCTCCTGAGACAAAAATAGTCATGCCCTCCAACTTTCAGTTTCCCGAGTTGGAATTAAAGGAGTGTGGATATCGCAGGTTTTATTCTTTCTTTTACCCACAACTTTTCAAAATCAATTTCTAAAAACAAATGAGTCGCCACTTAATTTTTTAAAAGGAAAATTAAGAAACCATTTTAAAGCAAACTGATCTTTTGCGAAACCAAAGATAAACTGGGTCCGGGGATTATGGAATGAAAGGGGAAGGAGCCCGACGGACTAAAACACCCCCTTTCATCCTATCTCGCGATAGGCCTCTACTCAACATCCTTTTTAATCAAATTAATAAACTAAGCATGCCCTCAACTAATACATATATACATATACATTACACAAGCATATTAGAAATGGTGTAAAATTGCTAACGGTAAAATATCATTCATAAGTCACATAATTCGAATAGCAAACAGCATGATATGCAATAGAGAACTAGAGAACATACCCGGGATCCAGCCGCGAAATGGAAACGTGCAATGCATACACAAAATACAAAGCCTTAGAAAAGGTCTCTAATTCACATATTCACATAAGGCAAGACCTAAGCTAAGGTGTCGCACATGGAGTCGAAAATCAATTCAAAATCAAATAAATGAATTAAACTAGAGAAGGGACGAGAAGTTGTACCTCAAATGCGCTACAAAACAAAGGTTAGTACACATGCCTTAGACAAGATATAATATCAAAGAGTAATTAATCTTAAGTCATGTTCAATTAGATACAACTTAGACAAGGGATAAGTCCTACTTATGAATATTAACAGGTATGAATGAATGCATGAATATGAACAAGAATGAGATATGAATTTATTCACTAATTTGGATCCCTAAGCCTCTGGGTTTAATCTAAATTATCATTATTCAAAACATGGTTTGAGTCCTAAGACATTAAGAGACCTTTTGAGTTGAAATAAATAAGATTAGACAAAAACAGTAGCAGTTTTTTTATGAATTACAGAGAGCAGACCAGATATTAACAAATAGAAATAAACTTCTTCCAACGGTTGGATCTTAATGATATTTGGATATGTTATGCCTTTGTGAGTCTAGTTTCTAACCCAAAAAGAAAATCAAGGTTTGAACGGTTAGATCTCCGGGAATATGGAAAAAATGAGACATCACCAGCATTCTACAACCTTCTGTCCAGAGATCTTGTATGATTTTTTAAAAATAGCAAACAGATCCGAATTGCTATATTCTTTTTAGGGAACCTTCCTAACACATTAAGGTTCTTATAAAAAATTATTAGAGGTCATAAAAACTTGGTTAGAGCTCTGATCTATCAATTTTAAAACCGGTTTGCTGTTCTGAAACTATTCTGAAATTCTGGACAGATTGTGGTTGTCTCACAAAATTCATGATCAAGCCATTCTAAGCATAAAATCTTACCAAAACAAATATTACAGTGGTAAAACAATGTGTTATTGACACTTTCCCGTTGGTTTCACTTGATTTCAACGGTTAGATTTCGAACTAAAAATCTTTGATCAAAAATAGTTTGTGAACTCACTGTTTTCATTTATCAAGTTCAACTTTATTTGTTAACCCCAACTATTAAATCATGAAGTTGGACTTAAACTAAACCATTTTCTCCTACCATTTGATGGTCATTGGAGACTAAGGACATCTTTAGACCTATGGATTTTTTATGAAGTATGAAATGGACTTCACAAAATCCCAAACAATGAACTCAAACTTATGGACCAAAACTTGAGTTCAAATCATTACTCCTACCACTTGGTGGTCATTGGAGGATAAAGACACACATATATGTAGGTTTTAGATGAAGTATGAAGAACTTCTCAAAACCCAAGGAAGAGATTAGTCCAAGCCATAGAGATGGACTTAAACTAAAACATTTCTCCTACCATTTGATGGTCATTGGAGACTAAAAAAGCAAATCTACTCTAATCTCCATGGAATATAGTATAAATTCCATAAGATCCATAGTAAAGAGATCCTAGTCATGAGTTGATACTAGTATCTCACCAACTATGTATAGATTATGACCAATCTCCACATGGATCATAAGATCATAGGAAACTAAGGAATCAAAACTCAAAGAGTTTCAATGAGATATGGAAGATCTCATGAACCTCATGAATGAAATAGAAATAAAGGAAGTCAAAGTTTTATTGTCTCAAACCCAAGGCATTAATTAAATCCAAATTAATGAGATGTCATGAGATTCAATCACAAGTTCTTGGTGGTGTGTGATGAAATGGGATAAGAAGAGAGGTTTTGAAAATGTGAAAAGTTCCTAGATCTAAGAACTTGTGATTGAATTATCCTAATTCTACCAAGGATTAAGAAGTTACCTCTATGACCTCAAAGAATTCTTCAATTTCTTGTGAAGTTCTTCCAAGATCCTCAAATTCTTCTCAAAAACTCTTCAAATTCTTCAAGAAATTCTTCTCTTCTTCTCAATTCTCTCTCTAATTCTCTCTCTAAACTCAAGTATATCTCTTGTATATGCTTGTATATTGATTTCAAAGCTCAAGTCCCCTAAAAAGAATGAAGCAATTCGAATCTGTTTGCTATTTTTAAAAAATCATACAAGATCTCTAGACAGAAGGTTGTAGAATGCTGAGTGATGTCTCGTGTTTTCCATATTCCCGGAGATCTAACCGTTCAAACCTTGATTTTCTTTTTGGGTTAGAAACTAGACTCACAAAGGCATAACATATCCAAATATCATTAAGATCCAACGTTGGAAGTATTTGATTTCTATTTTTTAATATCTGGTCTGCTCTCTGTAATATCTGGTCTGCTCTCTGTAATTCATAAAAAACTGCTACTATTTTTGTCTAATCTTATTTATTTCAACTCAAAAGGTCTCTTAATGTCTTAGGACTCAAACCATGTTTTGAATAATGATAATTTAGATTAAACCCAGAGGCTTAGGGATCCAAATTAGTGAATAAATTCATATCTCATTCTTGTTCATATTCATACATTCATTCATACCTGTTAATATTCATAAGTAGAACTTATCCCTTGTCTAAGTTGTATCTAATTGAACATGACTTAAGATTAATTACTCTTTGATATTATATCTTGTCTAAGGCATGTGTACTAACCTTTGTTTTGTAGCGCATTTGAGGTACAACTTCTCGTCCCTTCTCTAGTTTAATTCATTTATTTGATTTTGAATTGATTTTCGACTCCATGTGCGACACCTTAGCTTAGGTCTTGCCTTATGTGAATATGTAAATTAGAGACCTTTTCTTAGGCTTTGTATTTTGTGTATGCATTGCACGTTTCCATTTCGCGGCTGGATCCCGGGTATGTTCTCTAGTTCTCTATTGCATATCATGCTGTTTGCTATTCGAATTATGTGACTTATGAATGATATTTTACCGTTAGCAATTTTACACCATTTCCAATATGCTTGTGTAATGTATATGTATATATGTATTAGTTGAGGGCATGCTTAGATTATTAATTTGATTAAAAAGGATGTTGAGTAGAGGCCTATCGCGAGATAGGATGAAAGGGGGTGTTTTAGTCCGTCGGGCTCCTTCCCCTTTCATTCCATAATCCCCGGACCCAGTTTATCTTTGGTTTCGCAAAAGATCAGTTTGCTTTAAAATGGTTTCTTAATTTTCCTTTTAAAAAATTAAGTGGCGACTCATTTGTTTTTAGAAATTGATTTTGAAAAGTTGTGGGTAAAAGAAAGAATAAAACCTGCGATATCCACAAGGAGCTCCCAAAAGAGCTCAAATACGCTTTCTTAGGGACTAAAAAGACTTATCCTATCATAATCTCATCTACATTAAATTCTGAGCAAGAGGATAAATTAGTCCAAATGTTGAAACAACATAAGGGAGCATTAGGATGGACTATTGCCGACCTCAAAGGCATAAGTCCGTCTGTTTGCACTCATAAAATATATTTGGAGGAAGATGCTAAACCTTCATGACAAATGCAAAGGCGTCTGAATCCCAACATGCATGAAGTAGTCAAAAAGGAAGTTCTAAAACTACTGGATGTTGGGATTATATATCATATTTCTGACAGCCCTTGGGTCAGTCCAACCCAAGTGGTGCCCAAAAGGCAGGCATAACAATCATTCCTAATAAAGATGGTGAATTGGTACCAACACGCATCCCCACCGGATGGCGAATGTGTATTGATTATCGAAAAATATATAACGTGACCCGAAAAGACCACTTTCCATTACCATCATGGATCAAATGCTAGAACGAGTGGCGGGTCATAAGTACTATTGCTTCTTGGATGGATATAGTGGATATAATCAAATCGAAATCGCTCCCAAATATCAAGAGAAAACAACTTTCACATGTCCGTTCGGTACTTTTTCTTACCGTCGTATGCCCTTCGGCTTATACAATGCACTTGCTACCTTTTAGCGATGCATGTTAAGTATTTTTAGCGATATGGTCGAACAGATACTTGAAGTTTTTACGGATGATTTTTCTGTGTTCGACCATAGTTTCGAAAATTGCTTAGACAATCTGGAAGGTGTATTAGCACGATGCGAGGACAAGCACCTGGTACTAAATTGGGAAAAGTGTCACTTCATGGTGACCAAGGGAATTGTCCTTGGCCACATTATCTCTGATAAAGGTATCCAAGTGGATAAAGCTAAAATCGATATAATCTCGAACCTACCTGTCCCCCGTATAGTTAAAGACATCCGATCTTTTCTAGGGCACGCGGGATTTTATCGTCGCTTCATCCAGAACTTTAGTGCAATATCCCATCCACTCTGTCAACTGCTCATTAAGGACGTACCATTTGAGTGGTCAAAAAGCTGTCAAACATCATTTGACGCATTAAAAGAACACCTTACCTCCATACCAATAATACAGGCACCCTACTGGGGTTTGCCATTCGAACTAATGTGCGATGCTAGTGACTACGCCATTGGCGCAGTCCTAGGACAGAGGAAGAATAATAAGCCATACGTAATCTACTATGTCAGTCGAATGCTTAATGAAGCTCAAATGAATTACACAACTACTGAAAAAGAGCTATTGGCAATAGTCTTCGCTTTGGATAAATTCCGATCTTATCTAATAGGGTCCCCAATCGTCTATTTTATAGACCACTCAGCCCTCAAATACCTATAATCCAAGAAGGATGCAAAACAAAGGCTTATCCATTAGATACTCCTACTCCAGGAATTCGATATCACAATCAAAGACAAAAAGGGAGTAGAGAATGTTGTCGCTAACCATTTGTCTCGGTTAACGTTTGTTGACAACACTGAACCCATACCGATCAAGGAAGAATTCCCAGATGAGCAACTAATGACTGTTTTTAGTTCACCATGGTATGTTGATATAGTAAACTATCTAGTTACGGGAGAGATCCCAAGTCATTGGTCAACTCAAGATAAGAAACAGTTCCTCTCGTTCACATGTCACTTCTTCTTCGATGACCCGTACTTATTCAAGTATTGTGTCGATCAAGTCATCAGACGTTGCATTCCCAATGAGGATATAACCATGATTTTAGCTTCATGCCACTCCGAAGCTTGCGGTGGCCACTTTGCTTCACTGAACATCGCACAAAAAATCCTACATAGCGGTTTCTATTGGCCAACCATATTCAAGGATGCCCACGAATTTTGTAAATCGTGCCAACGCTGTCAAAAGCTAGGTGCAATCTCAAAACAAAATTCTATACCTTTAACTCCCATAATCACAATTGAAATTTTTGATTGTTGGGGCATAGATTTCATGGCCCATTCCCGAAGTCAAATAACTGCGAGTATATACTCCTTGCTGTAGAGTATATCTCAAAATGGGTAGAGGCAATTCCAACAAGGCGAAATGATCATCGAACAGTAATTTCTTTCTTAAAAGAAAATATTATTTCGTGTTTTGGAACCCCAAAGGCCTTAATAAGTGACCAAGGAAAGCACTTTTGCAATAGACCCTTGGAGTCACTTCTCAAAAAGTATGGGGTTAACCATAAAAACACCTTAGCTTACCACCCACAAACTAATAGGCAGGCAGAACTGGCTAACTGAGAAATCAAACATATCCTCGAAAAGATGGTTAGTTCAAATTGGAAAGACTGGGCATATAAGCTAACCGATGCGCTATGGGCATACCGTACTGCTTACAAGACAAATCTGGGAATTTCCCCATATAGGCTAGTATACGGAAAGGCATGTCACCTCCCTGTTGAAATCGAGCATAAAGCATATTGGGCAACACGTTCATTGAACTTTGATATTAAAGAGGGGGGTCATCTCTGAAAATTCCAGTTAGCTGAACTAGAAAAAATACGTCGCGATGTGTACGACAACGCCAAATTACATAAGGAAAGGTTGAAGGCTCACCACGACAGAACAATTTTTCGCAAATCATTCGAGCCAGGACAAAAAGTCTTGTTATACGACTCTCGCCTTCACCTATTTCCTGGAAAGCTCCACTCCCGATGGACAAGACCGTTCATTGTTAAATTTGTTTTCCCACAGGGGGCCGTTGAGCTTATAAATCCTAAGAACGACAAAAGTTTCAAGGTCAATGGCCAAAGATTAAAACCATTCTTGGAAGGTTTCCAACCAAAAGTTGAGCACATCTAACTGGATGAGCCTAACTATTCCTCTACTTAAAACACTAAAGAGTGTTCTCATACTGTTGTTGTATTTATTCCATTTGCTGCACTTGGTTATTTTATTCATTTCTGTCTTTTTGAATGTGTCATTACGTTTAACCTACTATTCTTTATTATATATCTCCTGCAGGCTGTTTAGAATGAGAAATCATGATGGTACACGGTCTATGTTTTCGATTGGTTCATGGGCTGACTCAAAAGATCAAAACCCTGCATGGACCACTGACGAGATTGCATTTTGCTTTTCACCGTACCAAGGTCCGAATGCCGATGATGTAGTTGACCTGACTCAAGGGTGCATCCCTTACAATCTTGCCCTCCTCCAAATTAACCCTTTTGCCAAATGGATCTTCCAGAAGAGAAAAGAGAACTAGAAGGGTATTTCATCGGGAAGGTGGATGATGCACTCTTGGAACAATAGGAGAACGACTCAATGTGGGAGCCATGGGTGGAAGAAGATCTACAGGATGCGGTGCCTGAACGCCATAACACTGTCTTCACATATGTGGATGACTTCATTGTTATCGAGTCGATTCCATATATTTATGTGCACATGAGCTATTTGTTTTTCTGGATCCAATGCCCTCTACCTGCTAGTGCACATAGTTTTATCACGCCAATAGTGAGGTTAACGCTGTGTCACGTTTCATTTTTTTTTTCGTTGTGTTTTGTTTATTCCTTTCTGTTAGTTTTTTCATTTGTTTTATTTACCTTCTTCCTTTTGTTTTGTTTTCCTTTGTCCAGGATTACCACTATGCTTTACAATGGTTTGCCAGTGTTCCTGGCTGAGGAGAGGAGGAGAGGAAGAGGCACCGATACTGAGGGTGCTGCTTCTGGGATGCCTTCCGAGGCTAAGGAGCGTGATTCAGGTAATGAGGTTGACCCTGTGGAGGAGGTTGAACGTTTTGAGCTGAGACAGAGATCTCAAGCTCAGGCATAGGAAGAGTCGTCTTCCGTGTCTCTCCAGTCTCTCCACTCATTGATTATTGAGGAGAGGGAGGCACAGGTACGGCTTGAGGGCAAGGTCGACCGTATGAAATTTCTGCTGGAGGTGATTTTGGTACAGATAGGGGTAGATCAGTCTATTCACACAACTTCACATCCACCTACTACCCCTTCTGTACCACCCACCACTGGTCCATCTTCTTTTGTTCCGCCACCATCTTCTGATCCTACCACTCCATCTACATCCATAGCTCAGCCTACTATTTATGATACTCCACTTCCACCACCTGCTGATCCCTATGCCCCATCATCATCATCTGCACCACCTCCAGTTGTGGCTGACCCATCATTCTCTACATTAGCTGTCACAACTGTGAATGACCCGGCGACGGCTACAACTGTTGCTGAGGGTGGAGATGAGGATGATCTTGCTGCACCGATCGTGATTTTATCTGACATTGGAGATGATTAGATTCTGCCAGTTGATGGTGGGAGTTTTGTTGTATTTTGTTTATTTCTGTTTTCTCTCCTCTCTTGTTGTTTTCTTTTGAGTATTTGGATATTTTGGACTGTATGGCTATGTTTGGACATTTTGATCACTGCTCTGTTGCTTTTATTGTTTTATCATCCCAGTGATCAATTTTTATATTATGTATGAATCTCATGTTCTACCATTTCATATTTTCTTTCTTTTGATCTTGGCTGCTTGGAGTTTGTATGCCTTCTTTACAGATTGCTATGCTTGCAGTTATTTCTTTGCTTTATCAGGTGATATCTCTCTATCTCTATTTGAAAATCAACTTCTGAGGACATCGTAATTTTTAGTTGAGGGTGGGATGTAGATAGATAATCACCTGCACATAGTTATACATAGCAATCTGGATAACTTTATTGCACATATCATACAAACTCGATTAGAAAAAATAATAATAAATAATAATAGTTTAAACAAATTCAAATGAATTGATTTAAAATTGAAGAAATGTGAAAATTTTTGAAATTATGAACTTTATTAGTAGAATGACTTTGAATATTCACTCCTATTTAGTTGTATCAAGCAATAATATATTCATATTAATCTCATCTTTTTATGAATTAAGTTCACTCGTTTTTTTAGTTTCACTAAGATGATTGCATATGTTGACTATTTTTGTATCCAAAATTCATATACACATGTTAATAGCTATGTAGAAACCTAAAATAGAGTTAATATGATTTTTGTTCTCTAAGGAATGAGTAGTGGAAACTAGTTACCCTTAGTGAGCTTTTGAATCAAATCTTCAATTCTGAGGGAATTATCACATTGAATTCGAATTGTTTTTCTTGAATATTCTTATTAAATTCGTTGAATAGTCTCTAATCCTTCATTTTGGCTGCTTATTAGAGGAGAACATTCAGGATTTACCAACTAAACTCAATGAACACTGAAGTGCTAAAACTAAGAAGTTAAGGAAATGATTTAAGCCATCGTTATTCACTCCTTAACCTTTTCATATACCTGTATCAACATTCAAGAATCTGCTTTACTCTCAACCCCACACCGATTAAATATTGCCAGTTCTAGTATGGAAACCCGAATTCCTAATCTTATACTTTGACCTCAATGAACCCCATTGCACATCTAATATGATTAAACTGTTGAAGTATAGGAGGGATTAGTACGTTGTAGGAGTGACCTTATAAAAGAAAATATATAAGGAGATGTTTGAATGTGGATATTTCCATTCCAAAAAGAAATATATATATATATATATATGAAAAGAGAGGATGGTTGTAATGAAGTGAAGAAAAATCACTAGAGTCAATCAAATGCTAAAGATGTGTGATTCTTACCCCTCTTATTTCTATCCTACTATATAAAGAACCGAAAAGTCAAAGCCTTAATGATTCTTAAACAACTTAGTTTGAACATGAACGTGTAATTTGAGTTATCTATGATATTTCGCTCCTCTAGTAAGTAGTATCCCTTTCATGAGACTATACACTCTAAATGTTCGTCCTTTATTGAGTCAAGTGTGAAAGCACTAGTAACCAAAATATCATTCTTATTAAAGCTTTCACACCAGGTGCGATCATTATTAAATGAGTTTCTGTGAGATGTTCATTTTTTAGTATAAATCCATGTGAGAATTGAGTTGAAACTACAAGTTCTGAGAGTATAATAGTCTAAACAACTCTAAAATAAAGTTTGATGCATAGCTGTTAACTTCACATACACACGGATACATGGATGTGATGCATATGTTATATTCATCTTGGTGACATGAGGAGCATGTGAATTTCTGTCATGGTTTGTATGAGGGTGATATGTTTTGTAGAGATAAGTTAACAGTTGTATGGGAGGGAATGTTTACAAGTTATTCTATATCTTTTTGAGCTTAAAAATCAAGAATTTTATGGGTATATTCACTGCAAACCCTCACGAGACAACATTCGTCCACTAGGGGAACCTAGGGGTTTAACGGCTTGTTGCATTTGCTAAATACAACCACGAATCCAGCGAAAGTGAGTTAGGAAGTTTCTCCTTCTATTTATATTATTTTGCTTTAGTTTATTTTGTATTAGTTTAGTTGTTATAGTAATAGTTTAGCTTGTTTTTATTTTCACTTTATTGCTAGGGACTAGCAATTCGCTAGTTGGGGGTTGTGACAAGCAGTGGTATTTGTAAAATACAACCGTGCTAAAAGAAGAAAATATGCTGATTTAGTCCTCAACTCCTTGCCATTTCTGCACTTTGTGTTACAATGCTAGTTTTTACACAATATGATTAATCTATGATAAGTTTTATTGTTTTAGTTTTTACTTGTGCAGATTACTGTTCTGCTGTGTGAAGAAATGGATAGCAAGATAAAAGGAATGCTTGATTTTAAGGAAGACAATTCAAACATGAAAAGTGAGGCTCGAGCGATTGAAGATCTCTCAAGCGATCGATGTTTTGATCGATCGAGATTAGTTCAAGCGCTCGAAGATTCCAGATGTCCAATCGATCGAGTGTTGTTTGATTGATCGAACATGGTTTTTATCAGACTTACGCACATGTAACAGGGATGGAGTTTTTAACCCTAGCTTTACGTTTATCTATATATACTCATTTTGTATACGTCCATAAAGACGCCCACTTTAGTTTTCATCAATTTACATAGAGAGAAGAGACTTTGTTCTTGATTTTTGTAGGTTTAATGCTTTGAATATTGCCTTTGGGATTGATATCTATGGTTTAATATAAGTTCTTCCATTCCAGGTTCTGTAGCCTTAGTTTATTTACATTATGCTTGCCTACTATTGTAGTTTAATCTGTTAGATTGTAGCTTTGCATGTTAGTTAGAGTTAAACCATTAGTTTTTATAGATTTCATGTTTAAATCACAACCAAATATAGCTTTAATGAATTTTTACATTAAAACTATTATGTGACACTCCAGGCCATGTCTGAGTAGTCCAGTGATCTCTAGCCTCTGCCATGTATCAGTTTAGAACCTGTGTTCGATCGATCGAAGTTAGTTTGATCGATCGAATCCCGGACACAGTCAAGCGATCGAAGCCATTTCAATCGCTCGAAAGATGATGATTCTCGATCGATCAAAAGCGCATCGATCGATCAAGCAGTCTAATTCTTGAGAAGATCCCCTTTAGTATTCCTAGACTTTCTGTTTTAGAGATTTGTTATCAAATTGTCCCCAAATGCTCAGTTTGTCAAATCAGTCTCTGAACTTAAGGCCTTAAAGCATTTTTCTTCAATATCTTTTGCAAACCACTTTCAATGCTAACACCATTGTAGGTGCGAGACTTAACTATTGATTTAAACCACTTTCACATGTTTCAAGTTAACTGTGATGATATAGTCCCGATCATGAAAGGGCTATTGATTCATTATTTTTAGAGAAATACGGAATACTATAGCAAGATGAACTCCTTAGAGCTTTAATTTAGGTGCATGGCAGATGATTAGGTTACTGTGGATTCGTGTGATCCCAACGTTCCTCTTTTATTAAGTAAGAAACATTTTTTAAAATACCGCTTTAGTTAAATTGTTAATTCGTAGTTTAGTTTAATTGTTTTACTTTTAGTAGCCGTTACTCGTGGAACTACGTGTTCTACACTTTCCTTAAACATTGAATTTATATTTTCCTTTTAGAGTTTAATCTAAGTTAGTAGTTACTTGATAACCTTCCCTGTGGGATCGACCTGGTCTTAACCAAATTACTACTTGCACATCTACCTACACTTGGGTATAGCACACAAGCGCACACAAAATAAATATCGTGTCAATCAGCATCCATCACAGGAGCGGCATGAGGAACGCAGTACCTCAGACCACCAACTACCTGTCGAAACACCCACTCACCAAGATACCACTGCCAATGCTCAGTACTCTCTATCAGAAGTCGACAAGAAGTAAGAGGCCTCACCGCCTGTATCTCCTCTTGGGTAGCATAGGAAACATGCTCCCAAGGTTTCCAATCAACACTAGCAACTGTCAGCTCGGATAAGAAATTTCTCAGGAGGACGATCTGGTGGGCCCTGCTCTTAACCCCAACAACATCCCTTCTCCATCTCAAGCCCCAAGGGAACAGAGGTACAGGAGCCATGCCATCCTCATCTTTACCTGACTCATCGGCGGGGGTAGGAGCCAACATTTTCAGGTACTCAAAGCTCCAGAGCTGCACGAAAAAGTGAAAGTTAGAGAACAGAAACAAGAAAGGACCAAAAGGAAATGAAAGGTCGTAGAATATACCTCCCAAGCTCGCCAGAACCCTCCAGTGGATTTAATGCCGCTGTGAGAAACCTCACTCATGTGCTTATAAAGATGGGCCAGGGCGGCACCACCCCAATCATAAGAAGGAATCTCATCAATGGTCGCCAAGCAAGAAAGGAGCCGCAAGCTCACCCAATCATTCCGTGTCGTAAAAATCGAACAGCCCCAATCAGCAAGCCCAATAAAGCCAGTTGTAAGGGAACCGAGGCCCCTCTAGACTTGGAGAAACAGCCCCAATTAGCATCTCAACGGCTTCAGGATCAATCTCATAAAAATAATCCAGGATCACGCGCTTACCGCCAACTCTCAAACTAGTGATCATGGAAAAGTCGAAGGGCACCATCGTCATTTTTTCAAATAACAGGTGGAAAGTATTCGTCGTGTCCTACCATCTCTCCGCAAGAGCATAGAAGTGGGTCAAGTCATTAGTACTCTTTGAAACTAAGCGGAAAAAGCCGCCAAACTCGGCATCGTCTACCATTTTCTTGGCAGTAGGTGAAAGTTGAGTATACCACAGAAAAGCATGGGCAAGACTACCGTGGCCCTTCAAGACCACCTCCGGCACCTACACACACCAAAAACAACCAAAACAAGACAAAATCACTATTCATGACCCAAAGTCCAACTTCACAAAATCAATAAACAAGCACTAAACAAACTTTCAACGACCTCTAGGCGCACACTATAGATCACTAAACTAGCACAACGCACATAAATAGTCCTGAACTACCAAAAGTTTCACATACCTGACTCGCTAGAGCCGCGGCCGAAAGATGACGTTGAGGGTCATGTAAAATCAACTCTGGGGATTGACTCTCAGCTCTCACCCGTTCCTTGGCCTTCTTGGAGAGCCTCCTCGAGCTTAAAGCCATGGATCTACAAAGAAAATGGAAGTGAAAACTAAACTTTCTTCTTGAAAATTAGAGGAAACTAAAACACCAATTGAAATTCCAATCGTGGGGAAAGATTACTCACCTGAGCATGGCCAAAAATGAGCATTTGGAGCTCAAAAACTCAAGATATACACACATGGAGTCCGGCCACCCAGTGCTGCCATAGTACTGGACAACTGTCATCGTGGTAGTGGCCCAGTGCCGTTACGGCACTGCTCCCCATGGGCCCCGTTTTAGTCTGTTATAGTCCATTTTGACCCATTTTGGCCTTTTTTTAGCCCATTTTTGGCCCCGATTAGCCCCAGTGGCCCATTTCAGACAAGGTTTACAAGGTTTTAGCCCCAACAGATACAACTTATCCCCAGAGGATAGTTACAGAGAGAAAATGGCCCCCAAGAGACCTGAACAGGCTTTTTCGGACGGCCATTGCAAGATTTGATCAACCACGAGAGATTTAGAGATGGATCCTAGTTCTCGATCAGAACTAAGAGAGATTCCCACACCATCCCCCGAGGACAAATTTAGAGACATGTTAGCTCTCGGAGACCCTAATCGGCTCTCTTGGATTGAGCATTGCAAGATTTGATCAACCGTGAGAGATTCGGTGATGGATCCTAGTTCTCGGTCAAAGAAATTCGATCAACCGTGAGAGATTCAAAGATAGATCCTGGTTCTCGATCAGTAGTCAAGAAAGATTCTCGGAGAGTCCAAAACCACCCCCAGCGGACAAATACAGATAGAAATCAGCTCCCGGAGGCCCTAACCGACTCTCTTGGATTGAGTATTGCAAGATTTGATCAACCGTGAAAGATTCGGTGATGGATCCTGGTTCTCGGTCAAAGAAATTTGATCAACCGTGAGAGATTCAGAGATGGATCCTGGTTCTCGATTGATATTCAAGAAAGATTCTTGGAGAGTCCAAAACCACCCCTAGTGGATAGATACAGACAAAAATCGGCTCCTGAAGGCTCTAACCAGCTCTTTTTGATTAAGCATAGCAAAATTTGATCAATCATGAGAGATTCAAAGATGGATCCTGGTTCTCGGTCAGAAGTCGAGAGGGGTTCTCAGAAAGAATCTCCCAATATCCCCAGTAGAAGATAACAAAAAATCAGAACCAACTCTTATGGCCTTGCGTCCGTTAATAAGCTTCCTCATCTATCAGTCGCCGTGAGCTTCCTCACCTGCCGTTATCGTGAGCTTCCTCACTCTGGTTATCTCACCTGTCAGTTATCACGAGCTTCCTCACTTACTGTGAGCCTCATCATCGTAAAGGTTCCTCATATATCGAGAGCTTCCTCACTCTGGTTATCTCACCTGTCAGTGAACCTTCTTATGTATCATAAAAATTTTCACCAAATCGGTCACCGTGAGCTTCCTCACTTGTCGCGAGCATCCTCACTTCAGTTATCATAATTTCCCAAATTATTGATCTATGTTATCCTCAAGAGCCCTGTGTCCGATCCACTTGCGAGCACACTTTCCAAATTCAAGAAGTTTGCCCCGAGACCCAGAGTCTTCTAAGCCTTGATGTCCTTATCCAAGTCAGCCACCACATCACAGTCGTAAACACTAGCACAACATAAAGCCCACTCAGAGTGACATACAACTCACAACACCCGCTCATCCTAGGATCAGAACACTAGACATGATAGGACTCGTGACACAACTCACATCACGTCCATTCATGGCATATCATACCACAGCATCCGCCTATTCGAATGATGCATTTGCATGTATGTTTTGTCCCTTGTTCCCCCGAACTACGTTCTAGTCTAATTCCCCTTGGGATACGTAGATAGCTCCCACAGAGCACGTCCAGCACTAACCTTAACATCATGTTTTTTATCCTTACATCTTCACAATGCTTTCATCCTAAATCTATAGCCTCCAAAAAGACTTGTCTCTTCAAAACTATGACACTCGCTTGCAATAAACGTTGCCTCGCAAGTTCATGCTAAAGAGGGGCAAACTATAGACACCCCATTTTGTCGACTATCAGATTTAGGAGACCCATAGCTTGGTGGTTCACAATGATCAAAAAAGACTCAAAAGGACTCTTGAAAGTTGGTTCTATCACTCGGAATGCTCAGAAAGTGGTACAAATGACCAAAATGTCCCTGAAAGCCCAAACACTCCCAGATTTGGATCGAAAGTTTAGGAAACATGTTGTGTCATAAGAAAAGTCATAAAATGAGTTTTCAATCAAAATCATATAAAATTGTTAGCTCCCAGAGACCCCAGGAAGTCCCGAAAGTTCCCGAAAACTCCCCGTTGACCGGTTTGACCAGGTTTGGCCAAGGTTTGACCGAAGTCATCCAAATTTGCTAAAAAGTTCCAAGATCATTTTAGATCATGTGGAAAGTACTAAAATGAGTTTTAAAAGAAAATCGAACAAAAACGTTAGCTTCTGGGAGCTCCCAGAGGTTCCCAAAACTTCCTGGAGGTCCCTGGTTTGACCAATTTGACCAAAAGTTGACTTTAAAATTGGAGCACCTTATCATTTTTCAAACCTTTTTTATGGATACTGGAGGTCAGTAACTTTTCAATGGTATATCGCGCATAATTCCTGGATTTAAAATGAATTTATTATGAATTTCTGAAGGTGAAAAAGGCGATCAAATCGGCTTTTATCACGAATACCGCAAATTTTTTCAAAGTAATCTATCTCCAAACTATTTTTTATGAAAATTAAACTCCATTACCTTTCCAACAGTATATCACAACCTCAGTTTCGAGTTCATACGCATTTCTTGTGAATTTCGGACGAAATATGGCCTTTTTGCGAATTCTGAAATCTCTGGGGGCCTAAATTGCATTATCTGGACATCAGAAGAGCAGTACCCCCGTGGCACTGTTTACTGCTGCCGCGACAATCTCCTCTAGAACAGCCCATTTTTGCAAATTTTATTGGGGGACCCCAAATTGATTAATTAGAATCCAAAATGACATAGTTCTATGTTAACAGATGTTTGGGACCAATGGGAGCACTTTTAAAATCCCAAACTCCTCCCAAATTAGCCTATTTAAACCCCCCTTGACTCCTCATTTTGGAGGGTGCAAACACAAAGGCTAAAGAAGTTGTAGAGAGAAAGTTGTAGAGATAAGGTTAGAATAGAGAGAAAAGAAGTTTCTTCCTTTAATTTTCAACTTGAAAGTGAGTTCTAAACTTTGTTTTCAACTTCATTACTCCCATTAACTTTACATTCAATACATCCAACTACCATTTTTGTGAGCATTTAAGAAAGAGGAAGCTACTTCCATGTCCGATGTCACCACATATGAGTGAAGCACCAAGCTACAAGTCCAATGCATCATTGATCATCAACTATTGATTGTTATTATATGCTTGTTTATATAAATGTTCATCTCTCCTTACCTCATTTCTTTTTTATTTTTCTTTGTTTACTTACTAGTTCATCATCATCTAGATGATGACATGAAGTTTGAGGTGAGTGAATCCTTATGGATAGTAGCTCTTGACCTAAAAAACATGTTGGATAGATGATGATTTCAACTTCAATACATTCCTATGTATTCTTGAAGTTGTCTCCAAAATGAAAATAATGTTCTCCAAAAATCTTAGAGGTTCTTGATATGAGTTCAATGTTGATATTTCAAGTGGTCATAATCTCCATTTAAGTGTTGAAAATACACTTTCAAAACCTCTATTTCAAAACCCCTTTTAAACCCCTCATTTTGATTTCAAAGAATAAAACCCTAGTTCTTCCCAAAAATATTCAAAACATTGAACAATCTGAGTTCAAAGATTTCTCTAGGACTCAATACTCAAAGTATTAACATAAGACCACTTGTAAAGTCTTCTTAACTCATTAATGAACACCCAAGATTTTTGGTTTGACTTGGAAGCACATGAAAGGGGTCCATTTGGACCCAAACATTCCTTCCAGACATTCTATTTTTGCTGTCACAGTAGCTTGGTTGACTTTCAACTTGATTTACAGAAAACTTTTCAAAACGGAGTGGTCCCAACTCATTTTTCCCTTGAAATTCAGTTTCTTAGGGAATTTTCTGCATAATATGGGCCACTACATGTTTTGTTTTCAATTTCTAAGATTTTTTGACATTTCAGTCGACAGTACGAATTCTGTTTGTGAGTGACCTCTATTGTTTATATCATTTCTCTCAATCTGTAATAGTTATTGAGGATTGACTTTTTTATTTGTGTTCTAGACACAATAAGTATGATCTACATAAAAAATCATGCATTGAAAACATATCTAACCCTACTTTTCAATTTCCACAAGATCAACTCACTGTTTTGTCCACTATTCATAGCAAGTTTACTTTTACTTCCATCCTTTGATTTGATGCTAATATGTACTTCAAATTAGTCCATATCCTAGGAAGTGGTCCTTCTCATATTTGTACATATCCCATGATGGTTTTCATTTTCTAAGATTTTTTGACATTTCAGTCGACAGTACGGATTCTGTTTGTGAGTGACCTCTATTGTTTATATCATTTCTCTCAATCTGTAATAGTTATTGAGGATTGGCTTTTTTATTTGTATTCTAGACACAATAAGTATGATCTCCATAAAAAATCATGCATTGAAAACATATTTAACCCTACGTTTCAATTTCCACAAGATCAACTCACTGTTCTGTCCACTATTCACAGCAAGTTTACTTTTACTTCCATCCTTTGATTTGATGCTAATATTTACTTCAAATTAGTCCATATCCTAGGAAGTGGTCCTTACCATATTTGTACATATCCCATGATGGTTTTTTCCATGCATTCATTCATCTTCTAGACTTCTAAGTCACTTTAGAAAACCCATGTACACAAACACACTACAACCGTTGCACATTCTAAGACCATGGGGTTTTCGTGACTCCTAATCTAAGAAGATTATAAGGAATGAATTTGATCACACGTTCATGCTTCCCTCGATCTAATATTCCTTTCTCATCCATCCCAGGGAGTGAGAGGTCTTCTTTCCTCAAAGATTAACATGCACCATTCTAGCTGGCTAAGCATATTTTGATCTCTTTGTTTATTTGTTTTAAGAACAATTCATGTCCCCACTTAGATTAGGAAAACTTAATTACTTGATATGTAATTAGACGATTTGTTCTAGGTTTATTCGTGTGATCTTTCACTTTTGCATTGTGTGATATTTGGCTTAGATCTTATGAACGATATCTTATCTTTTGATCTTCCATTTCAAGATTTTTATGTGATGTAATATACTATCATAGTATTAATTGTCGAACCAAACATAGCGTAAGATGATTATTTGGATGCTATTTGAGGCCCGTCGAGAGACGGGACGAGTTGAGGGTGTTTTAGTTATAACAAAGGCTCCTTCCTCTCTCGTACCAAAACCCCAAGCCAAGTTCTTTTGTTATGAAAGGTCGGTGCCCTTTATCCGTTTGGGTGTGTCAAATTGGGTTTCTTGGTTCCCTAAAGACCAAGTGGCGACTCTGTATCTGTTTTCAACAAACCTTTTCTTTTCCTTTTGAAAACAATCTCGAACAAACAAGAAGTGGAAATTCTGCGTGTCCACAAGATGTTCGATCAATTGAACTTAGTTTGATCGCTCGAACTACGTCTTCTACAGACTCTGCAGTGAACGTCCAGAATATGTTAGGGGGTGTTTGGGTCCTCTTTAAATGTACAGAATATAAAAAATATCACAACTAAGCTACTGAGTGAGTTTGGAACTCACCAAAAGTTACTGCTTGAATTCCAACCTTGAGCTTTAATGGCCTCTCTCTCTCTCTTTTGCCTCGTCTCTGTCTCCTTCTCTCTCTTATGCCTTCTCTTATTCTTCTTCTTCTTCTTTCTTTTTTTTGCAAGTATATATGTATATATATGTGTTTATTTTTATAGATGTTTGTGTATATATATAAAACACAAGCTCTCCCAACTCTCTCTAGACTCTGTGGGTTCAGCAAACACACACAACACACGAGCACAATGTATATATAGAGGGGAAGGGGTGCAGGTGGCTGTTTCTGCGGGAAACCTGGGAATTCAAATGATTACAATTTCGATCGATCGAAAGAAGTTCGATCGCTCGAGATCAGATCGGTCTGGTTTGATCGATTGAAGAAAGTTTGATCGATTGAAGTGGGGACCACGTCATAAATATATGTCGGTAGGATTTCGATCTCTCGAACAGGGTTCAATCGCTTGAACTCAAGAAATGCTCGATCACTC
Organism: Hydrangea macrophylla; assembly: GCA_033977485.1. NCBI lineage: Eukaryota > Viridiplantae > Streptophyta > Magnoliopsida > Cornales > Hydrangeaceae > Hydrangea > Hydrangea macrophylla. The sequence continues at coordinate 81,877,662 of CM066991.1, read as the reverse complement.
GAAAGAAGTTCGATCGATTGAAAGTAAGATTTTGGCTATGAATAAGGGAAAGTATATAGAATCTCTCTGCATAAATATTTATTAAAAATACAAGGTATTACATCATCCACCACTCAATAAAAGATTTCATCCTCAAAATCAAAAACAAACAAGGTCTAAAATAGAAACGAAAACTTCTCACGCATCTCTGACTCTAGCTCCCATGAAGCCTCTCCCTCATCATGATGTTTCCACTGGATTTTCACTAACGGAATCTCCTTGTTTCGCTTCTTGATCCCTCGATCTGGAATACGCACTGGTCCTTCATTGAGCATAACGTTGTCGTTTACTTCAATATCCTTAAAGTTGATCTCGTGCGCTTGGTTATGAGCACACTTTCTCAGCATACTGATGTGGAAAATGTGTGCACTCCGGACATCTTTGGTGGCAACGCAAAGCGATAAGCAACATTCCCAACACGTTCCAGAATCTTGAACGGTCCAATGAAATGCAGCGATAACTTGCCTCTCTTTTGACCAAAATGAACAATCCCTCAAACAAGTCAAACCTTGAGTAGCACGTGATCTGCAATGGAAAACTCTAAGTCTTTGCGTCGCTTGTCAGCATAACTCTTGTGCCGGGTCTGAGCTGTCTTCATTTCTTACGTACATTCTGAATCTTCTCACTGGTTTTTTGTACCATCTCTGGTCCAAGAAGTTGAGTATCTCCAACTCCATCCTAACATAGCGGGGATCGGTAAGGTCTTCCGTATAAAGCTTCAAACGGCGTCATCCCTATGCTCGAATGATAACTGTTGTAAGCGAACTCAATCAATGGTAGGTGCATTTCCCAAGAACTGTCAAAATCAATAACACAGGTGCGTAGCATGTCCTCCTTCACTTGATTAACTCATTCAGTCTGTCCATCAATCTGTGGAGGAAAGGCTAAACTCAAGTTCAATGTTGTTCCCATCGCTGTTTGGAGACTCTTCCAAAACTCTTAGGTAAAATGCAAATCTTGATCTGACATAATTGAAATAGGTACTTTGTGTAATTGTACAACGTGTTGCAGATATATTCAGCTCAAATGTTCTACTAGATACCTCATACTGTAGGCGATAAAATGTGTTATCTTCGTAAGTCGTTCCACGATTACCCAAATAGCGTCGTGGTTCTACTGTGACTTTAACAATCCTACCATGAAATCCATGGTAATGTGTTCCTATTTCCATTGAGGAATCGGTAACAGCTATAGAAGTCCTAGTTGTTTCTGATGTTCTACATTTACTTGTTTACATGGGCTACATACTCAGCTACTTCTCACTTCATTCCTTCCCACCAGAAATTTCTCTTTAGATCCTTGTACATCTTTGTACCTCCAGAATGAATCATCATCCGTGACTTATGTGCTTCATCCAATATTTCTTTTTGGAGATTTTCTTTGTTAGGTACACAGAGTCTAGTTTTACATTGTATGGCCCCATCTGTACTAATACTCCAGATATCAGGTTCCTTTGTTGACATCTTGACGAAACATAACTTCAAATCTTCTACTGTCTGCTGAGCTTTTATGATACAGTTGATCAAAGTTGGTGGTACCATAAGGCATCCCAAATGTAGTTCTTCCATTGGTTCCACTGGCTGAAGCTTGAACTCAGCTAATACTTCCAATGCTTTCCATTCCCGGATTAATAATGCAGCGATCACTAATTGAGGTTTACGACTCAAAGCATCGGCTACGACATTCGCTTTACTTGGATGGTATTGTAATGAGAAGTCATAATCCTTGAGTAACTCCATCCATCTTCGTTGTCACATGTTTAACTCCTTCTGAGAGAGTAAATACTTCAAACTCTTATGATCGGAAAATTGATCAAACTTTTCTCCATAAAGATAGTGTCTCCAAATCTTCAATGCCAACACTATTGCTGCTAACTCTAGATCATGCGTAGGATAGTTCTTCTCATGTACCTTTAACTGTCTGGATCCATATGCAATGACATTCCCATCTTGCATCAGTACACACCCAAGTCCTTGATGTGATACATCATCATAGATCACATACCTTTCTCCACTCTTAGGTAACACAAGTACTGGTGCAGAAGTCAATCTTTCATTTAACTCCTAGAATGCACGCTCATGCTTGTCTATCCATTCGTACTTCATCTCCTTCCTTGTCAAATTTTTCAAGGGCCCTGCTATCTTGGAAAATCCTTTGAGAAATCTCTGATAATATCCTGCTAGGCCAAGAAAGCTCCTAACTTCTGTTGCATTAGTCGGTTTGTTCCAGCTTAAAACTGCATCGATCTTAGATGAGTCTACTAAAATACCATCCTAAGATATAACATGTCCCAAGAATTTGACCTCTTGTAGCCAAAAGTCACACTTGCTGAACTTTGCATACAACTTGCTATCTCAAAGCGTTTGTAAAGTGATTTGTAAGTGTTCCCTGTGGTCTTCTTCCATTTTTGAGTAGATCAAAATGCCATCAATGAAAATTATAATGAATCGATCCAGATATTGTCTGAATACTCTGCTCATTAAGTCCATGAATACCGCTCGCGCATTTGCCAATCTGAAAGGGATAACTAAAAACTTTTAATGCATGTATCTCGTCCTGAAAGCAGTCTTTGACACATGCTCCGGTTCAACCAAAAGTTGATGATATTCCGAATGTAGATCGATCTTTGAAAAGATCTTTGATCCTTGTAACTGGTCGAATAGATCATCTATCCAAGGTAGTGGATATCTATTCTTGATCATAACCTTGTTCAACTCCCTGTAGTCTATCAAAGTCGAAGCGTTCCATCCTTCTTCTTTACGAACAGAACTAGTGCTCCCCAAGGTGACATACTCGGGAGAACGAATCCTAAATTATCAAGTTTTTGAACTTGTTTCTTTAGTTCCAACATCTCAGTTGGTGCCATCCTATACGGAGTCTTAGATATCGGTAATGTTCCAGGTACTAATTCCACACAAAAGTCTATCTCTCGCTTCGGTGGAAGTCCTTTAATATCTTGGAATACATCTTGAAAGTCTTGTACAGTAGGAATTTGATCCATCGTGAGTTCTATATTATTACTACTGATCGTAGCTAAACCACTTGTCAAGAACATATCGCTCATTGCCTGACACTAAAATCTGATCATCGGTCTTCCTAGTATCGGAAATACAATCGTCCTAGTGGGGCAATCCAAATTGGCCACATACTTGGTCAACTAATCCATCCCTAGGATAACGTCGAATTCTGACATTGACAGCACTATTAAGTCTGCTGGAAGATTCCTATCTCCCAAGGTCAATGGACAATCTTTACACACGTTACCCAGCTTAATAATCACTCCCAATGGTGACACCACATTAAGTGCTGGCTCAAGTGTCTAGGGTTCTAAACCCAACTGACGCACCATCGTAACAGTAATAAATGAACGTGTAGCCCCAGTATCAAATAAAGCTTTAATTAGACTATGAAAGAGTACAAGTGTACCTTCCAAATGTTGCTGCTCATCAGCAGTAAAGCCTGCTTCTGCTGGGATAATAGCGTTCATCCTAGTCTAATCTGGGGGTCCTTGAATTCCTTGAATTGGTGCCCCATAGTACCCTACTCGAGGTTCGTGACAATCCTTTCTCAAATGTCCTGGCTTGTTACAATTCCGTCAGATAGCATCCATCCGGTGATTACTCCTGGGGATGGTGCAGAACTTGAAAATATGTCCTAGCTTTCCATAATTAAAACATCCTCTGCTATTGCTTAGTGAGGCTATTAATAGCACCTGAGGCTGTGGTCCCTGCTGGTGATATTGCTGGGGTCGAGAATAACCCTGCTGTGGCTTTCTAGTTTCCTCCCAAGTTCTCTTGTTCCCTTAAAAATTTCCCTGAGGTCTCCAACTCTGGGTATTCCTCGGTGGTTGGTTTTGGAAATTTTGCAAGTGAAAACCTCTTGATGACTTAGGTCGGTTTATCTGTGGTTTCTGTGCTGGGTAAGAATCTTTTACCAACCCTGCAGCAAATCTGACGATCCCCTCAAACGACTGATTTAGATGACCAACCATCATATGTCTGAGGTGGGGATTCAATCCTTGGTGAAATCTCTTCACTTTCTTCTGTGGAGTGTCTATCATGTGCTGAGCAAATTGAGATAGACGTTTGAATTGTGTAGTATATTCCCGTACAGTCCATCCTCCTTGGACCAGATTGAGAAAATTCTTTTCTTGTTAATCTCTTTCATCCTCTAGGAAGTACTTTTCCATAAATCTTTCCTAGAAGGTCCCCCAAGGCATTCTCCTTGTAGCTTCGACTCCTATTGTAGCTCTTTCGGCTTCCCACAAATCTGCGGTAGCAAAAGTGAGCTGAAACGTAGCAAGACGACGTTTCTCTTGTTCGCTGCACTCTAGTGCTTCAAAGAATAATTCCATCTCCCTTATCCACTATTCGGCTTGCCAGGGTTCTGTAAGCCCATCAAACTTCTTGGTATGTAAACCACAAAAATTTGCTAGTAGCTTATCACCTGTCTGTCTCGGTGGCGGTGGTGCAACAGGTCTCTGGTGAGTGGAGTGATTATAAGTATCTCCCACATGCTCCATCCTTTGCATGAAGGCTTCGAAAACTCCCGTTGCATCCATTCCCTCCGAGATAGGGGCTCCTAATCGTGCTTGATTCCTCGGTCTAACCATAATAATAATGAGTGTCGCCTATAAGAGATCCACTGATTAACTGAAAGTGTTCTCGTAGAAACGAAAACAATATAAAATGAGGAACAGCAAGAACTAACAGTTCTACTAAACAACACATTACAAGCTCAAGCATACACTCAATATCCAAAAGTATTGCTCATATATATATATGTCAAAAGATGTACCATGGAGTACACAGTAACCGTACCATGTACCACGTTGGACATAAGCAAAAATACAGTGTTAAGGTCAGCTATTACAATACTACTACTATGGATAACATCTATACAAAGCTATAGTCAATAGCTATCTCTCAAGCTCCCAAAAACTCAGGTGGGCAACATGTCCTGGTATAAAACTAACAAAAACTAAACTCCTGTAGGTCCTGACTCAAAGATCGCTAGTGTCTGATCCTACTGGTGGTGCCTCATCCTCTGAATCGATATCCATCTCCTCAAGAGGATCACCCTTAGCTGGTGTAACAAGATCACCGACAACCACTCGTATATTCCAATCCTCAACTACATCCTCTACCTCAATGTCCTCCATCACATCTGCTATCTCCTGGTTAGCGACATCGACTGCTACTGCAGCAAATCCATCAGCTATATCAAGAGCTCCGACTATCGCAGCCTTCCCCATAACAAAACCAGCTGGCTGAGCTACCATCTTAGCTATCCATCCCACTGCCATATCGGCCATGGCTGCCATATGCATAATCAGTCTTGCTGGTAACTAAAGCATAACGAGTACCTCTAGTATAACTATTTCCATGTTAGGCTCATCCTCCTCTACCTCTGCATCATCCTGTCCAATCATGATATCTGCCTCAACGATGGGGTCCTCTAGGTCCTCTACTGGGTCCGCTGGCTCAAGATCCTCATCAGGAATATACTCTGGCTCCTCCGGGTCATCCTCCGGCTTGTCATCATCATCATCGTGTGTAGGCTCCTCCTCTGTTGGGTCCTCATCGTCCATAGGATATTCCTCTCTATCCCTGTTAATATCCTCATCAGGATGCTCGTCCTCTGGCTCAGGGTCCTCCTCACCCTGAATCGGCTCAGGCTCTAAAATAGGTACATTAGGTACTAGTGATAGTGGGGCTGTTAGGGATATATACTAAAAACCATGCTTTATGTAGTTGATTTATTATTCATTTAATAAAATCAGTTAATCCATTTATTTATGAGAATCTGTGTGGGCAATGTTTGTATTATATTATTTATTTAATATTATGCATGTGTGTCTCTCATTCTATATAGTAGGTGGTTTGGTGTGTAGAGTTCGGCTTGCATACGGAAAATCAGGCCATCAGATATTATAGAATGTAAGATTTGGTTTACAGTCTTAGATGGAATTGGACACACCATCGGTAGGACTGCAGCATGGTGTTGTAGTAGGTTTGTCTTGACTACGGAAAACGGTATAGTTTCAACTCACTATGCTGGTACACTTTGTGTATTAAACGGGACTGACTTGGGGTAATTATCTTTATACTGACTTATAAGATAATTAATACCTCATGGCTATTATGAGTGCTTATGCTCTAAATCCTAAGTTAATTTGTAGACACGTACATTTGATATTTACACTTTGATCCCCAAAAGGGTGAGATCCTTAAATGGGTCAATATCTCATTGGATTGGGTGGCAATATTAATTGTGTGGTGGATATTAATTAATGATGGAATCCATGTCTCAATTTTGGGATTGATGATATCCCCTTGAGAAAGCTTATAAGTTTTGATTATGTCAAACTCTGCAGGTGGATTTTGTATCCGACTTATCAGATAAGTTAAGCAGGGGATCTCAAGAAATTTTAAGAAATTAATTAAATATGATTGTCAGTAATTATATTTAATTAATGGATATCTGTAATCTTAACATGGGGAGATAATAAGCATTCAATAACATGGAGCTCGAAATATATTTTTGAGATAAGGGTAGGAGTGCAATTATAATTCTTTAATGGTATGAATTATAATTTATGGAAATAGGAATCTGATTCTGTTTGAATTAGGGTTTCCTAATTCCATAAGGAAGCCTATTCCTTATTGACTTCTTATGGTCCCTATCGTAGCCTATATATATGCTTCTTTGGCTCTCTCATCAGCTAGCGTTTTTCTATATAGAGAATTATAACTCGGAATAGAAAAGAGAGTGAAAAAGAGGGAGAGCAGAAAACAGAAAGGATTTCGAAAGAGCCCACACTCAGTTCGATATTCTGGCAGCGGAGGAATACGGTAGAAGATCGTGAGCTGTTATCGAGCCCGTGTTCTCGATTCGTCTACTACAGCAATCCGTTTTTGCAGTTCAAGGTAACCCTAGTTCCGCCCTTGTAGGGTTATTATAGATTTCATGAAATTTTTGCAGTACCAACTTATACACACTGTCAACGAATTCTGGGAACGCAGTTTCCTAACAGTGGTATCAGAGCAACGTTGATTCTGCGTATAGGTTGGACGCAACCATGTTGTCCAATAAAACAAATCTTATGCATGCATTGATGGATGGATAGAACGTAGATCTGTGATAACCCTTATTTTGCAGCGTTCTTATTCCACTATTATGGTCACTGGTTTTGTGTGATTGGATCCCACGATGGGTTTATTCATGGTTAATATTACTGTTTTGATATAGCATGTGAACTCCTTTATGGAGGCATAGGATTTGTATATATTGGATCCCACGCTTGATTGATGCGTGGTTAATTTACTGCAAATATATAGCATGTGAACTCCTTCACGGAGGCATAGGGTTTATGTAATATATCTCAAGTAAATCTGTGAAGATGGTTCATGAGAGCAGTTTTACAAGCAGTTTTCGACATCAATTTAGAAGCAGTTTCAGAAGGCAGTTTCAGAAGACTGTTTCAGAAAATAGTTCTGGAAGGCAGTTGCTGATGGTAAATCGAATTTAGCTTCCGGGGCGCTGCCCCGGAAACTCCGCGGGGGGCGCTGCCCCCTCGACCCCCGCGAGCTGACCGGGCAGCTCGACCCCCGTTGCGTAGTGGCGATATAGAGCTTATCAGGTTCAATGAAGATTTCTTCACAAGAGTTGCAGCTTGACCATAATAGTGGGATTCCTATTTTATTGTGGTTTCCTTATTTATGTGTGATTGAATGATTATTATTGTTTCATATTTAATGAATAGGACAACATGGATAATTATTCCTAGACCTATTTCAGATGTCTAGCTGCATGTTTAATTTATATTAATTTAAAATGATGGACAACTACATGTGTATTTAGAAATAAAACTAATTCCATAATTTGAAAACATAAGTACTTATTTTCTAAAATCATGAGAATAGAATAATTTTATTATCTACACATGTGGGTTTCACTAGTAAGGATGAATTAATCCTTGTCAAGAATTCCATTATTTTTTATTAATTAAATTAAAAGTTTTTCTAAAAAATTATAACCCTCAAATTTTTTTTAAAATTCTTAGTGGGAGAGGGAATTTATCAAGTATAAATCCCATGGTCTCCATCACTGGTTTGTAGATGATATGATTAATTTTGTGTGATGGCTCTAGTGTCATCCTATCGGATGTAGTTGATCATGGAATTATCAGTACAAACTTCTTTAAAAGAATATTTTGGGTGATTGTTGGTGTGGGTCACCTCTCCATCAGAGGTGTTCCTCATGGAACTCTTGACCTAGAATTAAGTGATGGTATACACTTAGCTATAAATAATAACATCCTCTCTATCTGAGTCACTGTTATTATTTATAGGACCAAAGCAAGTCAGCAGTTTAATTTTATTAGGCAAAGTATATTGCATGTATAGTAAAATTAAAAGGCAATTGTCTATCTGAACAAGTGATGGATAGTATATGGCTTCCCATCGAGTCATACTATTCGTGGTGTATCAGGTTGCTGGCGGATTCCTTTCAAATATGGTAGAGGGAACCAATATTTTCAACTCGAATCCATAGTAATTTTTGCCCAAACGTAATTATTTATGTTATGTGATTCTCAGGCTTTTAAATGGGTACTTTCAATCCACTTGCTGTTATACTTAAAGAAAATAAACTTACTGGACCAAACTATATAGACAGGAAAAGGAATTTGGATATTGTGTTAACTGCTGAAGAGTACAAGTTTGTGCTTACTGAAGAATGTCCTGAGCAACCTGGTGAGGGGGTAACCGCTGAGGAAACCCAGGCTCACAAGAAATGGGTCAAGGCTGATGAGATGGCGCGGTATTACATTTTGGCATCCATGTCAAATGTGCTGCAACATCAGCATCAGTCAATGGCCAGCGCCTATGACATGATGGAGAGCCTCTGAGAGATGTTCGGGGATGAAAGTCGTGCTGCTAGGTAGGTTGCCATGAAAGACTTGATGAACACAACCATGGCTGAGGGGACGCCTGTAACGGATCATGTTCTTAAGATGATATCTCTTCTTAATTAACTAGAGATCCTTGGAGCTACAATCGACGGGGAAACCCAGGTCGATATCGTACTCCAGTCACTGCCAGAGTCTTTTAAGCAATTCCACCTCAATTACAACATGAATAAATTTAAATATACTTTGGCGGAGCTGCTTAAAGAACTCCAGGCAGCTGAGGGTCTCAACAGAAAGTTAGGGAGTGCTCTTGTGTTTGAGAAAGGTTCTGCTTCAAAGCCGAAAGGCAAGAAGAAAATGAAAAAGGCTCAAAAGAAGGTCGTGGGTCCTCCGCCAATCCAAAGGCCACGAGGACAACCAGGAAAGCCTAAAGGCAAATGTTTTGTTTGCAAGCAGCCAGGACACTGGAAGAAGCAATGTCCAGTTTATCTCGCCAGACAGAACAATCAAGGTAAATCTCATTTACTAGTTGTTGACTTGTGTTTAGCGGTCCGATCTACCGGTACCTGGTGTGTAGATACGGGAGCCACTGATCATGTATGCAATTCTTTGCAGGGGTTCCAGGGAACCAGGCAGCTCAGTGATGGAGAGATTTATCTATATATGAAAAATGCTACGAGAGTAGCAACAGTTGCAGTAGGAGATCTACATCTTAGTTTTGGTAGAGATAGAATTTTAATATTAAGAATTTGTTTTTATGTACCTTCTATTAGAAGGAATTTAGTTTCAGTTTCTAGTTTAGTAAAGAATGGATATTCAGTTCATTTTAATAAAGTAGTAATTATTAAATAAAATAAACGTTTTATTTGTTCTGGTCAATTGGTGGATGATCTTTATATTATAAATCATATCTCTCCTATACTGCAACTTAATAAATTGAATAACACAAATAGTTTGCCATTTAAGAGAAAAGAACCTTCGAGGATGAACCAAACGCATCTTTGGTGTTAGGAAACTGCGTTCCCAGAATCCGTTGACAGTGTGTATAAGTTGGTACTGCAAAAATTTCATGAAATCTATAATAATCCTACAAGGGCGGAACTAGGGTTACCTTGAACTGCAAAAACGGATTGCTGTAGTAGACGAATCGAGAACACGGGCTCGATAACAGCTCACGATCTTCTACCGTATTCCTCCGCTGCCAAAATATTGAACTAAGTGTGAGCTCTTTCGAAATCCTTTATGTTTTCTGCTCTCCCTCTTTTTCACTCTCTTTTCTATTCCGAGTTATAATTCTCTATATAGAAAAATGCTAGCTGATGAGAGAGCCAAAGCAGCATATATATAGGCTACGATAGGGACCATAAGAAGTCAATAAGGAATAGGCTTCCTTATGGAATTAGGAAACCCTAATTCAAACTGAATCAGATTCCTATTTCCATAAATTATAATTCATACCACTAAAGAATTATAATTGCACTCCTAATCTTATCTCAAAAATATATTTCGAGCTCCATGTTATTAAATGCTTATTATCTCCACATGTTAAGATTACAAATATCTATTAATTAAATATAATTACTGACAATCATATTTAATTAATTTCTTAAAATTCCTTGAGATCCTTTGCTTAACTTATCTGATATGTCGGATACAAAATCCACCTGCAGGGTTTGACATAATCAAAACTTATAAGCTTTCTCAAGGGGATATCATCAATCCCAAAATTGAGACATGGATTCCATCATTAATTAATATCCACCACACAATTAATATTGCCACCCAATCCAATGAGATATTGACCCATTTAAGGATCTCACCCTTTTAGGGATCAAAGTGTAAATATCAAATGTACATGTCTACAAATTAACTTAGGATTTAGAGCATAAGCACTCATAATAGCCATGAGGTATTAATTATCTTATAAGTCAGTATAAAGATAATTACCCCAAGTCAGTCCCGTTTAATACACAAAGTGTACCAGCATAGTGAGTTGAAACTATACCGTTTTCCGTAGTCAAGACAAACCTACTACAACACCATGTTGCAGTCCTACCGATGGTGTGTCCAATCTCATCTAAGACTGTAAACCAAAATCTTACATTCTATAATATCTGATGGCCTGATCTTCCGTATGTAAGCCGAACTCTACACACCAAACCACCTACTATATAGAATGAGAGACACTCATGCATAATATTAAATAAATAATATAATACAAACATTGCCCACACAGATTCTAAAAAAAAATGGATTAACTGATTTTATTAAATGAATAATAAATCAACTACATAAAGCATGGCTTTTAGTATATATCCCTAACATTTGGCACTTACGCCTTGGTCATATTAATTTGAAAAGGATTCAAAGACTGGTTCAAAATGGGCCATTAGGCTCATTGGAAGTGGAGGCACTTCCAGTTTGTGAATCCTGCTTGGAAGGTAAAATGACCAAGAGGCCATTCTCGGCCAAGGGCTATAGAGCAAAAGAGCCGTTGGAACTTGTTCACTCTGATTTGTGTGGTCCTATGACTGTCCAAGCAAGAGGGGGATTTGAGTACTTTGTCACTTTCATCGATGATTACTCAAGGTATGGGTACATTTATTTAATGCGGCGTAAGTCTGAATGCTTTGAGAAATTCAAAGACTTCAAGGCTGAAACGGAGAAGCGTCTAGGTAAATGTATCAAGACACTACAATCTGATCGTGGTGGAGAGTACCTCTTGGGAGAGTTTAGGGAATACTTATTGGAGAAAGGGATTACATCCCAATTGTCTGCACCCCATATGCCTCAGCAGAACGGTGTAGCAGAAAGAAGGAACAGGACTCTCATGGACATGGTAAGATCTATGATGAGTTACTTGGATTTACCAATTTCCTTTTGGGGACACGCATTAGAGACAGCTGCATACATTCTAAACTTGGTACCATCTAAGTCAGTACCTACTACTTCCACGGAATTGTGGACTGGGCAAAAGCCTAGTCTGCGGCATATTCGGATCTGGGGTAGTCCAGCACATGTGCTGAAAGGGAATGCAGAAAAGTTGGAATCAAGAACAGAAGTATGTTTCTTTGTTGGGTATCCAAGAGGAACTAAAGGTGGTCTGTTTTATAGTCCTAAGGATCAGAAGGTTATTGTTAGCACCAATGCCACATTCTTAGAAGAGGACTATGTTATGGACCACAAGCCCAGAAGTCGTATTGTTCTAGAGGAAATGAGAGGAGAGACACCGAGACATACTTCTTCGATACCAACGGTACGAGAAGAAACACCACAAGAAAGAGTTTTCGATATTCCATTACCACGTCGTAGTGGGAGGATTATCGAAACTCTTGTAGATCCCGAATCAACCATTAACATGCAGGTTCCTGAACCAGTACAACGTGTAGATAATGGTGTATTAGGTTCAGAATCTTCACAACAAAATATCAGTGATGCACAGACACGGGTTGTGCCTCGTCGTAGTGGGAGGATTATTATTCAACCTGGCCGGTATATGTTCTTGGGAGAGTCTTATGATCGGGTCCCTGATGAACGAGGTACCGACCCCTGTAACTACAATGAAGCACTCCAAAAAAAAGATGCAGATCTTTGGCAAAAGGCTATGAAGTCTGAAATGGAGTCCATGTACTCCAATCAAGTCTGGGTTCTTATAGAACCACCCAATGAAATAAAACCCATTAGATGCAAGTGGATCTATAAGAAGAAGAGAGGAGCAGACGGTAAGGTGGAAACCTTTAAAGCAAGGCTTGTTGCGAAAGGGTTCACTCAAAAAGAAGGAATCGATTATGAGGAAACTTTTTCGCCAGTGGCAATGCTGAAGTCTATCCGGATTCTCTTATCCATTGCTGCACATTTTGATTACGAAATTTGGCAAATGGATGTCAAGACAGCATTTCTAAATGGGAATCTTGACGAGTGCATCTATATGATGCAACCAGACGGGTTCATTGCGAAGGGCCAAGAACACATGTTGTGCAAGCTTAAGAAGTCCATTTATGGACTTAAGCAGGCATCTAGGTCTTGGAATATCCGCTTTGATCAAGCAATCAAGTCTTTTGGTTTTGATCAATGTGCGGATGAATCTTGTGTGTACAAGAAACTTGATGGAAAAGTGGTGGTGTTCTTAGTACTATATGTGGATGATATCTTGCTAATCGGAAACGAAGTAGGGGTATTATCTTCTGTAAGGGTATGGTTGTCCAGTCAATTCGATATGAAGGACTTGGGAGAAGCCGGTCACATCCTAGGGATCAAGCTTATGCGAGATCGCAAGAATAGGATGTTGGGCTTGTCACAAGGCACTTATATTGACAGTATTCTTGCAAGGTTTAGCATGCAAGATTCCAAGAAGGGATTCCTTCCTTTCAGACACGGAATTACTCTATCTAAGGATCAGTGTCCTAAGACACCTGATGAGATAGAGAAGATGAAGGCAGTTCCTTATGCCTCGGCAGTAGGAAGCCTAATGTATGCTATGCTATGCTATGTACTAGACCTGACATCTGCTTTGCTGTTGGCATGGTTAGTAGATATCAGTCTAATCCAGGGCAAGAACATTGGACTGCGGTGAAAAATATTCTCAAGTACCTGAAAAGGACTCGAGACTATATGTTAGTTTACCAAGCAGACAGTCTTGTACCCATTGGGTACACATATTCTGATTTCATGTCAGATAGGGATTCCAGAAAGTCTACCTCAGGATATGTGTTTACCCTAGGAGGTGGAGCCATTAGTTGGAGTGAGGTGTGTCGCTTCATGGCTTTGAGTCTAAGTGGGAAATTGTTAGGGATATATACTAAGCCATGCTTTATGTAGTTGATTTATTATTCATTTAATAAAATCAGTTAATCCATTTTTTTTTAGAATCTGTGTGGGCAATGTTTGTATTATATTATTTATTTAATATTATGCATGTGTGTCTCTCATTCTACATAGTAGGTTGTTTGGTGTGTAGAGTTCGGCTTATACACGGAAGATCATACCACCAGATATTGTAGAATGTAAGATTTTGGTTTACAGTCTTAGATGGGATTGGACACACCATCAGTAGGACTGCAGCATGGTGTTGTAGTAGGTTTGTCTTGACTGCGGAAAACGGTATAGTTTCAACTCACTATGCTGGTACACTTTGTGTATTAAACAGGACCGACTTGGGGCAATTATCTTTATACTGACTTATAAGATAATTAATACCTCATGGCTATTATGAGTGCTTATGCTCTAAATCCTAAGTTAGTTTATAGACACGTACATTTGATATTTACACTTTGATCCCTAAAAGGGTGAGATCCTTAAATGGGTCAATATCTCATTGGATTGGGTGACAATATTAATTGTATGGTGGATATTAATTAATGATGGAATCCATGTCTCAATTTTGGAATTGATGATATCCCCTTGAGAAAGCTTATAAGTTTTGATTATGTCAAACCCTGCAGGTGGATTTTGTATCCGACATATCAAATAAGTTAAGCAGAGGATCTCAAGGAATTTTAAGAGATTAATTAAATATGATTGTCAGTAATTATATTTAATTAATGAATATCTGTAATCTTAACATGGGGAGATAATAAGCATTTAATAACATGGAGCTCGAAATATATTTTTGAGATAAAGATAGGAGTGCAATTATAATTCTTTAGTAGTATGAATTATAATTTATGGAAATAGGAATCTGGGTCCTCCTCACCCTGAATCGGCTCAGGCTCTAAAATAGGTACATTAGGTACTAGTGATGGTGGGGCTACAGGTGCTAATGCAGCTACAGGCTCTGGTGGAACAGGCTCGGCTAAATCGCTCTCAGCTCAATCGCGTCTACCTCTAGCTTACTTTGGATAAACCTAGCCATCTCCTAGTATATGGATGCTCGGGTCAAAGCATAGTGATACGCATCCATACGTATCTCTGTCGGGTGTGTCGTGCCCATAATATAGAGAGAAGTCCACATCTTCTCCTCCAAATATCTACTAGCTGTCTGACGAATGGCTCTGGTAAATCTCCGGTATGGCTAGCTCCACAATGTCGCCATGAATAACATATCCGCCAAAAGAGTCATCTACGAATAGGTAGAAATCTAGATCCATACTAACCTGCAAAGGAAGCTAACTATCGTTAGAAGGAGGAACTTGTCTTATCATATCGCATCTCAGGAAATCTTAAACACTAGAACCAGATGGTGTGGAGTCGTT
This sequence comes from Hydrangea macrophylla, assembly GCA_033977485.1. Lineage (NCBI taxonomy): Eukaryota > Viridiplantae > Streptophyta > Magnoliopsida > Cornales > Hydrangeaceae > Hydrangea > Hydrangea macrophylla. The sequence continues at coordinate 81,862,521 of CM066991.1, read as the reverse complement.
AGTGAATGACAGTATCACAACCTAATGCTCTGATACCAAAAATCCTGTCATGCCCCGGAGCAGCAAAAATAGAGAAAAATAAATTTCATTTTTGAGTCCATAGGGAATGACAAGTGAAAGTCACTAATAATCCACACCACGCAGTACTAGTCCAACTAAAATGACATGAACCGTAATAACATCAACTGAAATAGAATAAGTATAACGATTACAAACATCAGAGTGTGGACCTAAGGATCACAACAAGTCTGGAGACAACATATGCCCAAGTACCCGTTAAACTAAAAATAGAGTTTAACAGAAATATAAAATTAATATAATGTCTTCATCTTCTAGCTGGCATAAGGGTAGTCGTCAGCGTAATAGCCTTCTCCGGCATAACCGGCATCAATGTGGCCATCCCCTGCATATTCCCTTCCCGGGTAGTAACCATCGTCGTAGGTTCCCTCACCTACATTGTTAAGGACAGAGTAGTCTAGATGGGGAATGTCCAGGCAATAAAGGCTGTCAGCTTACTGAAAGCTGAGTAAGAACTAACTAACACAGTCTCATAGAAATAATGTAATCAACAGTCATGCACGATATAGTAGTGATGTTAATAATATCTTATTATCTTTATTTCAGACACATCATTAACTGATTCTCATCCTTTTCCCATTCTAAGACTGATTGTACCAATTCTCGACTGACTATCTCGAACTAATTATATCATCACAACATACTAGTGCTATTGTTTACCGCTTTACCGCTTTTAAGAACTCTTGCGAGCACCCATACATCGTTCTCATATAATGACTAGTCTATGGACGTACCTATACTCTTGTTCACCACTTTTAAGAATGCTTGCGAGTATTGTACATACATAGCTCTGGTAATTACAAACTATGAGCGTGCCACAACTACTCTTGTTCACTGCTTTTAAGAACTTTTACTGTTCACCGCTTTTAAGAATGCTTGCAAGTACTGTGCACCCATAGCTCTCATGATCCTAGTCAAATCCTTCTTACTCACTTATCGGATTCAACCTGAGCGAATCATCAGCTCGACTCATACAAACTCGAAACATAACCAATAACCCACTGACTCAATCAACAGTTATCCAATGCTACCAATTGTTATACCTCAAATCTTATCTTGTTATTGCGTTGTACTAACATCAACGTCCCGAACTCGACTACGTTACTCACCATAATTATCTCGATCTCATTATCATATCACATTACCTCCGTAACCCATAATATCGCATAATAGGAACATAGGGTATCAGTTAAATAATTACGCATTATGAATTATAAACTTAAGGAACACATCCATATTCTGCTAGGTTCGATCGACTGAAGTCATCTCAATCACTTGAGGAAAGTGAAGTTTGATCTATTGAAGTATTCTCGATCGATCGAAGTGAAGGTGGTCTCGATTGATTGAAAGCATTTTGATCGATTGAGACTCAGGGTTGTTCGATCAATTGAACTTAGTTCGATCGCTCGAACTACGTCTTTTACAGATTCTGCAGTGAATGTCCAGAATATATTAGGGGGTGTTTGGGTCCTCTTTAAATGTATAGAATATAAAAAACATCACAACTAAGCTACTGAGTGAGTTTGGAACTCACCAAAAGCTACTAAGGGCTCATTTGGCTTGAATTCCAACCTTGAGCTTTAATGGCCTCTCTCTCTCTTTTGCCTTGTCTCTGTCTCCTTCTCTCTCTTCTGCCTTCTCTTGTTCTTCTTCTTTTTCTTCTTTCTTCTTTCTGCCAGTATATACATATATATATATATATATATGTGTGTGTGTGTTTATAGATGTTTGTGTATATATATATAAAACACAAGCTCTCCCAATTCACTCTAGACTCTATGGGTTCAGCAAACACACACAGCACACGAGCACAATGTATATATAGAGGGGAAGGGGTGCAGGTGGCTGTTTCTACGGGAAATCTGGGAATTCAAATGATTATAAGTTCGATCGATCGAAAGAAGTTCGATCGCTCGAGATCAGATTAATCTGGTTTAATCAATTAAAAAAAGTTTGATCGATTGAAGTGGGGACCACATTATAAATTTAAGTCGATAGGGTTTCGATCGCTCGAACAGGGTTCGATTGCTTAAACTCTGGAAATGCTCGATCGCTCGAAAGAAGTTCGATCGATTGAAAGTAAGATTTTAGCTATGAACAAGGAAAAGTATATGAAATCTCTCTGCATAAATGTTTATTGAAAATACTGGGTATTATAGACCCCACTAAATCCCGCTGCCACTAAATCTGGTCACCACCACCCAATCTCCGCCGCCCCTCTTCTACCCACAATCATCATCAATCTCACCACCACCACCGATCACCAAGTCACCACTACCACTGATCAAAACCCCAAATCACTCAATCTCTACCACCTCTCTTTTACCCATAATAGTCATCAATCTCACCACCACCGATCAAAACCCTAAGTCACTACTACCACTAATCAAAACCCCAAATCACCCAATCTTTCTCTCCCAAATCACCCCATCACCACTACCACTGATCACCACTTTGTACCTATTATTTTATTTAACCTACATTACCTGACCCAATACTTTATCAACCCGACCCAAACAACCCAGTCCGATAACACAATCTGATAACCTAACCAGACCCTTTCATTCCATGAACCGTATAGAGCCTTCCCACCCTATTAGAACTATTGATGGGCCGAATTTCACTAGCTGGGTCCAAGCTATGTCTAGCTTCCTGAAAGGCCACAAGCTCTGGAGTTACATCACTGGTGACATTTCAAAACCCAAACCCATTACAGGAGACCCCGAAGCCAAATATTTTGATAGACTTGAAGATTGGGATAGTAAGAACCATCAAATCATTACTTGGTTCCAAAACGCATCTGTTAGTTCTATCCATCTTCAATTTGGCAGATTCTCCATGGCTATATCTGTCTGGGATTTCTTAGAAAATTGATACACCACTGCTGATCTTACACATCAATATCAACTTCTCGAGAATCTTCATTAAATGTGACAGCAACTTGGTCAATCAATCAACAATTTCCTTTCTGAAATTCACTATGTATGGGATCAACTCACTTCTTTTGAACCCACTTAGACCAACTCCTCTGATGCTGAAAAGTTCTATCAATATAGGGACCGATAACATTTGGTCCTATTCTTGATGGCGATTACTCATGAGTTTGAACCTGTTCGTGTATCCCTTCTTCATCGCATTCCACTACCCACAATGTAGCAAGCAGTTTCTGAACTCCTTTTTGAGGAGACCCGTCTTGCCACTTGCAAGACTCCTAATACTGATGCAGCCCTAGCAGTTCACAAAGGGTCGTCATAAAAATCATCAACATATTTCTTCCGGATAATAATGCACCTACTATAAGCTGCTTGGACATGTTCTCTTGGATTGTCCTACACGTGTTTATAAGTATTGTAAGAAGCTTGGATCTGGTCACTATCAAAGCAACTGCTACAAGAATCCCAACAGAACTTCATACAACAACATGTCCAGAGGGGGCTCTTCTAGGTCAATCAACATATCCCGAAGAGGCCCCATTCGCCCTATAGCCACAAATGCCGACAGACCACCATCCACTGGTCCTACTGAAGGTCTTTCTGTTGCTCATCTTGAGGACCTCCTCAAACAAGTTTTGGCACACTCTGGTAATACACCTTCTACTGTCAAGTCTGTCACCCTAGGTATATTATCTTGGTTCTTCAATTCTGCTTATTGTAATTATATGACACCCGATCCCACCATCTTGTATGCCAAATATTCTACTATTCATACACCATCCACATTGCTAATGGTTCCCATTTGTATGTCAACCATGTAAGAGACATCTCCACAACTCATACATCTCTTCTTTATGCATATTTTATCCCCAAACTCACTTTGAACCCCTATGTTGGTCAGCTTTGTGATCTTGAACTCACTGTTACTTTTTCTGCCTCTGGTCATTGCGCGCAGGATCCAAAGACAGGATAGACTCTTGGGATAGGCCATAAGACTGGATGACTTTTTGAACTCATCGGCTTTCACATCCCATCTCACCTTACTTTTTTTAGTTCAAAAAGTAGCTTCCACTACATCCACTCTCTCTCTCTACCTTTGGCACGCTCGATTGGGTCATGCTTACATTGGTTGTCTGCAAACTTTAGTGTCTAGTGGTCAGTTATAGTCAGTTAATAATGAACACTTTGATTGTTTTTCTTGTCAAATTGCAAAATAATCAGCATTTCTGTTTAATAAAACTGTCAATTTTACTTCTGCACCATGTAACTTGATTCATTCTGATGTTTGGGGACCTTCTCCCATTGTCACTATGGGGGATCTAGATACTACGTTATCTTTGTAGATAACTACTCTCGTTGTACTTGGATTTATCTTATGCATAGTCAATCTAAATTACCGTAGATATACTTCGACTTTGCTAACATGGTCAAAACCCAATTCTCTCGCCATATCAAAGTATTTCGTGCTAATAATACTGGTAAATATAAGGATTCTAGAGTTCTTAAATTACTTCATCAACATGGAACACTTTCTCATAGCTCATGTCCTGGAACTTTTCAACAAAATAGGCGTGCTGAATGCAAACATAAACACAAATATATTCTCAACACTGTTCGTGCCCTACTTTTATCAGCCTTATGTCCTGAACGTTTTTGGGGAGAAGCTGCTCTCATATCTGTCTATACCAGGAATAGTGTCCCTTCTCCCACTATAGAATATCAATCTCCTTATGAAAGTCTCTATGGTCGTCCACCTGAATACAACACACTCAAAACCTTTGGTTGTGCCTACTTTGTCCTACTCCAACCACATGAGTATACTAAACTAGAACCTCATGCTCGCATATATTACTTCTTTGGTTTTGGTATTGAACACAAAGGATATTGGTGTTGGGATCCTTCTTCAAAACATCTTCAAGTATCTCACCATGTTGTCTTCTGGGAACATAAGATGTTCTCCTTTATATCCCAGTCTTACCTTACTCCTTCCAATACTCCAAACTTCTTTGTCAATCCTTTCATGGAATTGTTTCCCGACACCTCTAATACAGATTCTATTGGCCCAAAATGGAAAGCTTAGAGGGAGAGAATAAGGTTTTAGCAAAAAATTAACCTTCTTAAGGATCAATAGTAAATTAAACACAATCACAAACAATAAAGTAAAGAGAGGAAGGAAGAGACACTTGTAAAATAAGTTTTCAAGTGGTTCAGCAATCCGCACACCGCAGCCTACGTCCACCCCTCAAGAACACCTCTTAAGGATTCCTTTAATCTGACCTACTTCATGGGTGTAGATTAAACCATTACAAGAGTCTTCAACTTTTCTAAAGAAGAACACCTCTTCTTTGCACACAAGAGTTACTAACCCTCACTCTTTATAAATGATTTGAATTACAAATTGAGCTCTCTCTCTCTCTCTCTCTCTCTCTCTCTAGAGTGGATGGATACAATAATAGGTCACACAACAACTCTTTAGTGAGTGGATGATATAAATGAAAGCTTACTACAATTTGCTCTTACAAAGACATACAAATGAAGAACTAGAGCATATTGATTAACTCACATAACTAGTGCTCAAATGTGAATGATTAAAGATCAACAAGTTGTGTGATTCAAACGATGTTTTATAATGGAATGATCCTGACTAAATGGTTTAGGAAAACATGTATTTATAGGCCTTGAAAGATTATAGCTGTTAGTGGCAAAATGGTAAATAAAAGGCCATTCAAAAAACTAGTCATTGTTGTTATTTTGAGCAATCCAGTCAACTGAGGTCCCAATCCAGTCAACTGCTTTTCAAACAGTTTTCAAATGTGCTAAAAATTAATCGACTTAATTAAGGGTATGGTCGACTGTTTTTCAAACAGTTTTAAAATGAGCCAAAAACCAGTCTCGACTAAAAGAAGGGTCCAGTCAACTGAAAACTTTGAGACAAAAAGCATGTTTTTAAAACACAAACCAGTCGACTGTTTTCACCATCAGTCGACTGAACTTTGAAGCACCCAGTCGATTGAAAAAATGATCTAGTCGATTGTTTTTCCACTGAAAAATAGTTTTACTCTTTTGAAGGTTTTGAAACAACTTTAAACATTTAAGCCCTTTATAAGTGATGATCAAGATGCTTTACATGTAAATCCTAGAATTAAATAAGATGAAAAATTTTCAAAACTTCAAGCTTGATCCTTGTTGAGCTCCATCATTCTTGGGCTTCGCCAAATGCTATCTCGTGAAATCAAACAAGGTTCGAACATTTAAGTGCATAATTCAAAAGATTAGCACAACAAATTTGACTTGATAATTGATTGGAATAGAACCATTAAGAGCATGCAATTATCAATAGATTTGTCATCATCAAAACGAACATAAATAATGCCTTCAAGAAATTTAAGGCTAAATATTTTTCCCTTTTTGATGATGTCAAAACATATAATAGAGATATAGCAATTAAAGCACACTAAGTGTCATTTTCATGTTAGCATTCAAATATGCAACGTATGAATCCAAGAATGATAACTTTCCAATAATTTCAATTATCATTTTTCTCTATAATCAACGATCTCTATCATCATCTCTACCATAATCTCCCTTTGTGACAATAGCAAAAAGATAGGGGTTTGAACTAAAAGTTCCCCCTCAAGATAAGCAAACATGTCATAGAGGCGAAAAGATACCAAATCAACTAAAGTAAACATAATGATATGTTCCCCCTCAACATATGCATATATGAATAAACTTCAATTATAACATCAAAATTATGCATTATCTCCTTAGGAGTATGGAATTACTATGAACATTAAAACAACGTGTCATTCGAAAAGCAAGCATGATTTCATAATCAAAACAAATTAATGTGATAAACCAAACATGATTAACATGCTATCAAAATCAAGAGAAATATCAAAACAAATTAATCTATCCAACTCCTACTAGGCTTAAGGTAAGAGATTTAACCATTGTCCAAGCGCCACTTAGATCCTTCATTTGCCAAGATGGTAGGAGAGGATCCTTTCACAACCCAAATTATGTTAATTTTCTAACGAAATAAACATTTGTAATTAACATGCTCTTTTTTCATGCAATAATGACAAGTTGTATGAGGGGTATTCTCATTTTGGTTTGAAGCTTTAATGAAGAAGCTATTATATGAATTTTGAGATTTTGAAGTAGAAGATGTGGACTTTGCAAAGAAGTTTTTGTACTTCTTTTCCTTGTATGTGGGATTAAATCTCAAATCGGCTTTGTCAAAAACACATTTTTGCTTTTCCAAAGCATATTCAAATTTTGTTCACCTTGGGAAAATTTGGTCAAAGCTTTTGTCAAAACATCAACCTCCTTTTTCAATTCAACATTTTCTTTTTCAATGAACTCATTTGAATGTTGATTGGTTGACAAAAGATTTTCTTGTCTCAAAATATCATTTTGAGATTTTTAATCTTCCAATTTCTTTCTCAACTCCAAATTTTCTTTTTCAAGCTCATTTGAAGATTGTGCTCTTGAAACATGTTTTTCATTTTGAATCTTCAAAGATTCATTTTGGGATTTCAAAATATTTAACTCATTTGAAAGTTTAGAAAAATTCGTTTCAAGAGTTATATATTTAGATCCCAAATTCTCTAACTCCTCATATAACTCCTCAAAAGCACATTGAAGCAAATTATAGTTAGGAGTTTCAAAAATAGAGGTAGGATTAAAGTTTACCAAATTCTCTTGCGCACCTTCTTGGTCACATGAGTCGTCATCAGATGAGTCATCATCATCCCAAGTGGCCCCTTTTGCCATTTTCTCATTCTTATCATCTTCATTCACAAATAAGCACACTCTTTCCTCTTCACAAATTTGGTTAGTAGTAATATGAAAATTTTCTAAACATGACTAAATTTTATTTGCATTAGACCATAAACAAATTCGATTATATGTGGTATTATCTAAAGCATCATATATAATTTTCATAGCTCTAAGATTTAATGGAGCATTATTTTGATCACTTTCATTCCATTCAATCTTTGGTTTAGGAGAAAAACCATTTTTGACAACGTTCCAAATATTCATGTCAAGTATATAAATTAAATTTCTATTCTCCTTTTCCAATGATCATACTTATGATCTTTCAATGATGGAGGAGTGGTAATGCAATAACCTTCTTGACTTTTGTTTCCATAGAACTTAACTCAATATTTTGAAATTCATTAAAATCATTGAAAGAACAAAAAGTAGAGGTTATCTCATTTTCTATTGCCATGAGGCAAAGGTTGACGATCTCATATTCATTTGAGTCATTGGTCGATGATTCACTCTCGGAGCTACTTTGAGTCGCCTTCATTGCCTTTTTCTTGCGTTTTTCATCTTTAGGATGCTTCATTCCCGGTTTTTCTTTCCTTAGAAATTTTACGAATTTTTGGGAGATCAAAGCCACATCCTTATCCTCATCACTCTCATGATCTTTGCCCTTTTTCTTTGAGCTTCGGGACTTTAAGGCCATGTCTCCTTTTTTGATCTCTTTCACTTCCTCTTTCTTGTCTTCTTCGATAAGCAAGGCTAACCCCATTTCATGGGTAATGAGCAATCCCATGAGTTGTTCAATTGACAACTTTGTCAACTCCTTCGCTTCCTAGATAGTTGTGACCTTCTATTGCCATTGCTTTGGTAAAGCCCTAAGAATTTTCTCAATAATTTTTTCATTAGCATAAACTTTACCAAGATTTTTCAAGCTATTGATGATAGTTGTAAACCGGGTAGACATATCACCAATAGACTCAAAAGGCAACATTTTAAACATTTTATAAGATTGAACAAGCAAATTAATTTTTGACTTTTTGACTTGGCTTGTTCCCTCATGAGTCACTTCAAGTTTATCCCAAATTTCTTTTGCGTATTCGCAAGATGAAATTCTATTGTCTTCATTTGGATCTAAACTGTAATATAAGAGATTCATAGACATAGCATTCATTTTAATGAGTTTCTTATCGGCATCATTATACTCATCTTCTATTTTTGGAATAGAAATACCATTTATAAATTTTGTAGGAAGATGAGGCCCTTTGACCACTATTTGCCATAAATCAAAATCTTGATAACTCAAATAAATTCTCATTCTATTTTTCTAATAAGCATAGTTTGAGCCATTAAAACTTGGTGGTCTAGAAGCCGATTGACCCTCACAATAAAAAATGCGAGAAGAGTTGGTTTCCATTCGATCTTAACTCTAGATTATAAAATATTTTGAAAATAGAAGAGCCGAGGCTCTAATACCAATTGTTAGCCCGAAATGCAAACCTTAGAGAGGGGGTGAATAAGGTTTTAGCATAAATTAACCTTTTTAATGATTAATAGCAAATTAAACATAATCCCAAATAATGAAGTAAAGAGAAAAAGGAAGAGACACTTGCAAACCGAGTTTTCAAGTGGTTTGGCAATCCGCACACCGCGGACTACGTCCACCCCTCAAGAACACCTCTTGAGGATTCCTTTAATCTGACCTACTTCATGGGTGTAGATCAAACCATTACAAGAGTCTTCAACTCTCCCAAAAAAGAACATATTTTCTTTGCACACAATGGTTACTAACCCTCACTCTTTACAAATGATTTAAATTACAAATTGAGCTCTCTCTCTCTCTCTCTCTCTCTCTCTCTCTCTCTAGACTGGATGGATACAATAATAACTCACACAACAACTCCTTCGTGAGTGGATGATACAAATGAAAGCTCACTACAATTTGCTCTCACAAAGATATACAAATGAAGAACTAGAGCAAATTGATTAACTCACACAACTAGGGCTCAAATGTGAATGATTAAAGATCAACAAGTTATGTGATTCAAATGATGTTTTCCAATGGAATGATCCACACTAAATGGTTTAGCAAAACATGTATTTATAGGACTTGAAAGATTATAGCCGTTAGTGGCAAAATGGTAAATAAAAGGCCTTTTAGAAAACTAGCCATTGTTGCTGTTCTGCGCAATCCAGTCACCTGAGGTCGCGATCCAGTCGACTACTTTTCAAACTATTTTGAATGCGCCAAAAATCAGTCGACTTAAGTAAGGGTATGGTCAACTATTTTTCAAATAGTTTTAAAACGAGCCAAAAGCCAATCAACTGAAAGAAGGGTCTGGTGGACTGAAAACTTTGAGACAGAAAGTATGTTTTCAAAACACTAGCCAGTCAACTATTTTCACCATCATTCGACTAAACTTTGAAGCACTCAGTCGACTGGGAAAACGATCCAGTCGACTATTTTTCCATTGAAAAATAATTTTACTCTTTTGATGGTTTTAAAACAACTTCAAACCTTTAAGCCATTTATGAGTGATGATCAAGATGCTTTACATATAAATCCTAGACTCAAACAAAGATGAAAAATCTTCAAGACTTCAAGCTTGATCCTTATTAAGCTCTATCATCTTGGGCTTTACCAAATGCTATCTTATAAAATCAAAAAAGGTTAGAACATTTAAGTGCATAATTCAAGAGATTAGCACCAAGAAAATGACTTGATAATTGATTGGAATAGAACCATTAAGAATATGCAATTATCACTAGATTTCTCATCATCAAAACAAACATAAATAATGCCTTAAAGAAATTCAAGGCTAACAGATTCATCATCTGCCACTGAAGTCCCACTAGACTCTTATGATAGACCACCCCTCATGTCATCTCCACTGATATTTCATCTGAGTTGTCCATCTTAGTCCCTCCTGAGTAGCCTATTTAATTTGATGGATCTACACCAGCTTTTGATGATCTCCCTCGACGTAGTGACTAGGTAAAAACTCAATATATACGTTTCGTGATTTTGTTGTTCTTTCTGCCATTTTATCTCATCATGAACCCCAGTTCTATCGTGAGGCTAGCTCTAACCCTGTTTGGAAGAAAGCAATGGATGATGAATCGCAGGCACTCGATCAAAATCACATATGGGATCTGGTAGATCTTCCAAGTGGAAAAAATGTTATGGGGTGCAAGTTTACAAAATCAAAACTCACACTGATGGGTCTATTGAACACTACAAAGTCCGTCTGGTAGCCAAGGGATGTACACAAGAATACGAAATTGATTATGAGAAGACCTTTGCTCCCATTGCTCGCCTTACTTCAGTTCGTAGTCTAATTGTCGTTGCAGTGATCCATCAATGGGAATTGTTTAAGATGGATGTGAAAAATGTCTTCCTTAATGGTGAACTTAATGAAGAAGTTTACATGCATCCTCCTCTAGGTTACCATCACTCTCCTAATCAGGTCTGCAACCTTTGTATGGCTCTCTATGGTCTCAAATAGGTCCTTCGAGCATGGTTTTCCAAGTTCAGCACTATTGTTGGAAATTTTGGGTTCACTTCTAGCTCTCATGATTCTGCTCTCTTTATCCGCAAAATAGAACAGGGAACTATCCTACTCCATTTCTATGTTGACGAAATGATTATCATAGGGGACGACTCAATCGGCATCTCATATCTCAAAACATATCTCATTCAGCATGTTAAGATGAAGAATCTTAGGAAACTTAATTATTTTTTGGGACTCGAGATCACTTTAAGCTCTGATGGTTACTATCTCTCCCAAGCCTAATACTTTTTTGATCTTCTTGCTCGTGCAGGACTCGCCGATAATAAGACCAGTCTTACTCCTCTTGAGCTCAATTCTAAGCTTACCCCTATGGACAGTACTCTTCTAGATAACCCCACTTTGTTTCGCCAGCTGGTTGGGAGTCTAGTCTATCTCACTGTTACTCGACTCGACAATGCCTATGCTATTTATATTGTCATTCAATTTCTCTCTGCTCCCCGCTCGTCTCATTTTGTAGTCATGCTATTCATTCTCAGATATGTTAAAGGAACTATGTTTCATGGTCTACATTTTCTGCTCATTCTTTACTCGAGCCTTGTGCCTATTCTAATGCAAATTAGGTAGGCGACCCCATTGATCGTCGATCCACTACAGGGTATTGCTTCTTCCTTGACGATTCTCTTATTTCCTAGCAAAGTAAGGAACAAATCGTCATTGCTAGCTCTAGTACAGAAGCAGAGTATCGTGCCCTAGCTAATGCTACCCAAGAATTCCTTTGGCTTTGTTGGTTATATGAAGACTTAGGAGTAGTTCATTCCACTACCACTACTATTTATTGTGACAATAAGAGTACCAACCAAATTGCTCACAATGATGTTTTCCACGAATGTACCAAGCACATTGAAATTGATTGTCATTTTGTGCGTCACCATCTAGCTCGTGGAAACATCTAACTTGTCTTTATTTCTACAGCTTATCAAACTGCTGATATCTTCACCAAAGCTCATCTTCCAATATGCCTTCAGGATTTAGTTTTCAAACTCAAGTTGATCTCAGTTTTACCACCTTGATTTTAAGGAGGGATTTTAGTATATTATTAGTTTGTATACATTGTGTAGTCTACATACATTGTACTTTCTAGGTTGTACTAGAATTGTACTTTTCCTTTCCCTACATAGTTTTCTCTAAGCATATATAAAGGCTTCCCTTTGTAAGGTTAAGGCTTCCCTTTGTAAGGTTAGACATACAATTGAATACATACAATTCCATTCTCCTCTCTCTCTTTATCTTATCACGAAGAAAAAAATAGTGAGCTACCATAGATTTTATGGACAGTGTTTCTAGATTGTTGTTGCAATATAATTCTGCAAATTTAAGAGATAGTTTTACAAGTTCTAAGATACCAAGCAACATTCAAAAAGGGTATGAATTTACCAAATTCTCGCTATGCAATAGAGACTGAGATATAAAAGATTATGGGCTAGCTGTTTTAACCCGGCGATGGTGTGATAAAATTTGAACTGCTTGCACAATCTTGGGCAGAACTACAAAATATCTTAAATAGATCGACCTAGTCTATGACTCAACCTAAGTGATACATACAAAAATGTCTAGTGACAGCAAAGCTCTACTCCAGCATTAAGGAATGCCAGGACGTCCAGGGACCGACCACATCCATTCCACAGTTAGCCCGAGTGGTACGCCTATTGTCATCAGGCCTGACCAACAGGTCGGGAATGCTACACGAGCTCGATTCGTCGTGGGCACAGCCTAGCCAAGCCCATGAGACATGTTCCAGAATGTTCCAGATAACTTCATATACAAGTTGGAAGGCTAATGGGAAGTGAAGATCGTTTCCTAATCCAATTAGGAAACCCACACGATTTATGCTAATCAATCCTAATAAGATTGCATTAACTTATCAGTTTACTTGCCTTATATAAGGAGATTTCTTAAACTATAAAAGGAACCCTTCACCCCCTAGAGGGGGGATCGCAACTTTATTTTGCATGCATATACATTTTTCGATCGGTCTCTGGTAGCTCCATCCCTTTGTTGGTTGAACAAAGGCCACCGGAGATTTCATATATAGTACAAGTGCTCGGACACAAATGTGGACATAGGTCTTTTCATTAATAGGGCCGAACCACATCTCTTGTCTAATTCTTCTTATCTCTTACCCAAAATTTGGCATCATCAGTTTGATGCTGTCTGTGGGAACGACAATTTTTCATCAACAAATTTCTTGACTGATCATCATACTACCCAAAAAGAGCAAGAAGACTACTTAGCCAACTGGTTAGACGGACCCATCGGTCGTTCAATCAGCAGCTCCTATAACTCAATAGCATATCACTGCGGCTCTTACATAACTCTTGGAGGGCCGACATCAAACTTAGAAGTAAATCAAAGCCCTGTTGGCCTAATAGAATAGGCCTCCATAGATTGAGGAACAACTAAAGAACGATGAACGTGGGTGGGTGCCCGTGCGGATCCGACGACATGCCCAAACTACACCAGAATCCCCCAGGCTATGGGATAGCCCGGCAACAATGAGATTGGACGGGATCCCATACGAACCTAACAAAGTGCCCGGGCCAACCCAAACAGCATGGGGGATGCCAGAAACATCATCAATGATAGGTGTGCGGCCAAGCGGAAGGGGCAGAGCGCTTAACCCGGGAATCGGCCCAAGAGCGGCCAACCAGGAGTCAAAGTGACCTTAGGCATACAATTAACTTGAGTTAAAGTAGAGCCCTATCCCTGAGGACAGTGCACTTTGAGGAGGAAGCCTCTTCCTCTGACCCGACCTACCACACTGATACTAGACAAGATACCGGTCAGGATGACGTAGAAGCCCGCATCAACAACTTGGAGAAATAGATTGAGAAGTTAGGTTGAAAACTAGGTTATGATTATACCAACACAGAGACTGTGTCATCGTTCAATAACTGGGTCACAGGATTTGCCATTCCATGCAAATTTAAACAGTCTCATCTTAACTCTTATAATGGTTCGAGAAGTCTGGTCGACCATGTCTAGGCCAATAAGGCTCAGATGGCACTAGCGACCAACACTGATGAACTGCACTGCTTGGCCTTTCCCAGCACTCTCAAGGGGCCAGCCACACAGTGGTTCCATTCCCTTAAGCCCCACTTGGTCGGCGACTTCAAGGAACTCAGCATACTTTTTGTCAGCCAGTTCGTGGGTATGCTTGGCTAACTATAACCAGACACCTAGCTACTAGCTGTCAAGCAACAAAAAGAAGAGTCCTTGAAGGACTATGGTGACCGATTCAACCAGCAAAAGCTTCAAATTCATGACCTAAATGAGATGGTCACAATTATGGCCATTTGCTCGGGGGTTCAGAACACCAAGGTTGCCACATCGTTCCACCGTCAACGACCGGCAACCTTGGTTGAACTCTCAGAGAGGGTCAGGGTATATTGACACCGAGGAGTTCTTGAAGTCAAAGCATTCTAACTTTGCGAAAGATGATTCCCCGAGATCCAAAATGAAAATGGGAAGGCTCCAAGAAAAGCCCGGGAAAGAAGCAGGATCAGCAATGAGGTGGTCAGGATTAGACCCCGATCACCTTCATTCCACTTTTCTAGCCCATCTAAGAACTCATGGTGGCTGTCGAGGCTTAGAAGCTGCTCAAGAAACCAACCAAGTTGAAGCCCGAGAAAAAGAATCGGGACAAGTACTGCTGCTACCACAAAGACCACGGCCATGACATTGAGGATTACTTCAAACTCAAAATTGCTATTGAGAAACTCATCGAGTAGGGTCATCTAGCCGAGTTTGTTACCACAGACAGACGACCGCGATAAGATGCCTGAGCCCCTGAGCAACAGCAACCCCTCGGTCATATTAACATGGTCTCCAGATGAACGTCGGGTGGAGGAGATCCACAGTTGACAAGGAAGAGGCATGCCCGTACAACCCG
The DNA here is from genome assembly GCA_033977485.1 of Hydrangea macrophylla. Lineage (NCBI taxonomy): Eukaryota > Viridiplantae > Streptophyta > Magnoliopsida > Cornales > Hydrangeaceae > Hydrangea > Hydrangea macrophylla. The sequence continues at coordinate 81,847,276 of CM066991.1, read as the reverse complement.
AGTGAATGTTGTGTATGTCCAACCAGTCAAATGCCCTCCAACCGATGTCCTGACCTTCTCATCTGACGATATCCGAGATCTGCATTACCCCCATGATGATCCACTAGTGGGAATGCTTTCTATAGCTAATGGTCAAGAGGGTACTCATGAACACGGGAAGCTCCTCTGATATACTTGACACGACTAAATAGTTGTGCGCTCTTGTGCAACACCCAAGTGTAGGTGATCGTGCAAGTAATACTGGATAAGTCCAGGTCGATCCCACAGGGAAGGAATAGGAAGAATGTCTACTAAGCTACAACCTAAAGAAAAAGAAAATAAGAATATATGATTGGAGGTGTACTAACAAATCCTAACTAATTAAATTAAACTAAATAATAAACTAAAACATAACAAAACATAATAAATTAAATAAATAAACTAAAGGTGTTGGAAACACGTGAATCCACATTAATCCTAACCATCTACCATGCACATTCATTAACGTTCTATGGAGTTCATTCCTCTTCAGCATTCCGTATTTTTCTAAAGATAAAGACTCAGTAGCCCTTTCATGACCGGGACTACATCATCACATTTGAGTAAAATACATGGAAGACGGTTTAAAACTATGGTTATTACTTGCACTCTAAATGGTGTTAGCATTCAAAGTGGTTTTCAAAAGTCATTGAAGAAAAGGCCTTAAGGCTTTAAGTTCTAAAAACTGTTGTGACAAACTGAGCTTATAGGGACAATTTGATGACAGATTTCTAAAACAGAAAGTCATGGAATACTTAAAAGAATCATCTCAGGAATTAACATGTTCGATCGATCGAAGCGCTCTCGATCGATCGGACTGCATCATCCTTCAATCGATCGAAAGGTGTTCGATCGCTTGACTGTGGCTCTGGTTCGATCGATCGAAATACCTTCGATCGATCGAACCCAAGGTTTCTAAAGGTTGCATGGCAGAGGCTGGGAATCAATATTTCAACACATATTCCCAATGTCTAAACTACAGAAACATAATAAAACTATTGCAGAAATAGTAAAACAAAGCAATCAGCAAATCTAAACTAATAAACAATCAAAGAACATAAATTGGAAAGAAAAAACCTGTAAATAATCTGAATATAATCTGAATAAACTTGAAACAAACTTGAATCTTCAATCTACAATGGAAAAGGAGGAAGAAGAAGATTAATCTAACCTAAACTACTCCTAATCTAACCCTAAAACTACCCTAAACTGCTATTTTTCGCGTTCTGGAGCGTCCTCCCTTCGTCTGGCGTCAAAACGACGTATATATAGGGTTCCCACAGAGTTTACGCAACTTTTGGGTGAAAATAAGGTTCGATCGATCGAGCTTAGTTCGATCGATCGAAGGTTCGATCGATTGAACTCTCTTCAATCGCTTGAACTTCTCTGATTTTGACAGCACTGCACACTGATGGGAGAATGGCCATAACTTTTTACTCGGACCTCAGATTGACCTCCCGTTTGCGGCCACGCGACCGTAACTCAAAGATCTACATTTCATTTCTCTGGGAAAATCTTCCAAATCTGAAGTCTTCATTGTCAAAATTGGCGTTTTCTCAGCTGCTTCCGCTATTCTCTTCACCAGAATCACTTTCTATGCAATGTTTGCTTTCCATGACCTGTAAAATAGTGTAAAAACACATGTTTGAGTCTCAACATCATAGAAAACACTTAATCATTGATATGCATCTAAATCTAGGGACTTGGGGATAAAAGTGTGCATAAAAGACCGTGTAATACGCTATAAACATACACTTTTCACCTTAAATCACACCCCCCAACTAGCTCGTTGCTAGTCCCTAGCAATGAAGCGAACTACAGTAATGTTTAATTAACTCTAAAAATTGAAAAATAAAATAAAATAAAAATCCTAACTCACTTTCGCAGGAATCACGATTGCATTTAGCGTATGCAACAAGCCTTTAAACCCCTAGGTTCCCCCTAGTGGACGAGTGTTGTCTCGTGAGGGTTTGCAGTGAATCTACCCACAAAATTCATGTTTATGGTAATGGTTCTCATTTAAATGTTTTCAAGAAATTTTCCTCTCATTTAGCAATGTAGTTAAGCTCAACAATCTCATGAAACTCTCTAGTAAGCCATAGCAATGCAACACACACATTACAGTTAATCTACTATCAAAGTCATTAGAATGTTCCATACCTATTAATCTTCAAGTGTGTGTGTGAATGGACAACCAAAATACAAAACTTTAATTTTAAAGCTTACATAACCTAAGATACTATCAAGACGTTCATTTTGACTCAACTATTACCGGGATTACACTCAAAAGATGAAATCACTCCGAATTAGGTGTAATAATTATCACTCATGATATGGAAGCTGTAAAGAGTAATTGTAAATGGAATCTAATGCTTCTCATATCTAAATAGAAAAAATGGACATTTTAGTGCATAAAGTCTCATGAAAGGATACCTTTCACTAGAAGAGCGAGATACCGCGGAGAACTCTCTCATTACCTTAACTTCAAATCCAATTTACCTAGCATCATTAGGACTTTGAAAAAGAGGTATTCGATTAAGAAGAAAGAGATTCGTGATATTCAATTGGGTCAAAGGATGTGATTGGAATATCTACTATAACTTTTCAAACTCCCCCATGTCTCCAATCTCTCTCTCTTCTTCTTCTTCTTCTTTTTTTTTTTTTTATGATTTTGTTTTCACACTCTTCTTTTTATCATTATTATTTTTTTTCCTTTTGTAACAACCATTGGCAATTTTTTTTTTCTTTTTCTTCTCATGCATTTCTTTTTTTCTTTCATTTTTTCTTTGCCAACTTTCCCTTATTCACACTAACATACTTCTTGTTAACGCAACACATCCCAATCACACCTAAATAAAGAACTAATGCTTGAACTCCTAATTTGGAGTTAGGTATAGACTTTAGGATTGTGAAGACAAGGCGATTATGATAAGCTCAAGAGGTGAAGTAAAGGAATAGCATAGAGGTAGGCCAAAGCTGTATTATCTATGTATGGTCAAAAGATGGCCTAAATCATCTTCTAAGTTCATAGGATTATTCATTTCAGTAAATTCAAGAGCTCTAAAGTTTGGTAAATCCTGAACGTTCTCTTCTAGTGATCAGTCAAAATAAAGAAGAAAAATGAGACTTTCAACGAATTAATACGCTTTTCAAAAAGTAAGAGTAATTTTATAAAACCCTCAAAAACAAAGAATGGCACAAAAGCTCACTTGGGTTATTAGTCTCCACTACAGTCTTTCAAGACACTTAAACTATGCTTACTAATCCATTTTAGCTAAGTACAAGGTTGTCACAACGTGCTCAAAGTTGTTTGAAGATTAAAAAGCATAAAATATACTATAACTAAGATAGTAAACAAACTATCATAGTGTATCACATATTAATAACATACAGAAAATAATACTAATGCATCATAACTAACTACATTAACTAAGAGAGAAATACAAGAACCATTTTATTATCTTTTGAAAAAAAAATTAAAAATTTTAAAATTTTTAAAATTTTTGAAAATTTTAATTTACTGAGTTACATGTTGCTAAGCAGGTATATGACACTAAAGTACAACAAAAAGATATGAGGCATGCAATGACTCACTCCCCCCAACTAAAACTAGACATTGTCCTCAATGTTCTAAACTAAGCACATGGACATGTAAATTAAAGCGAGGGAAGGAAGGATTTTACCTCGAAGCGTTAATATTCATTTTTTTCAAGCTACCTGCAAGATCATTAGTAGCAACAAGGAAACATAGATACAACTACTTAGTGAATAAATTCGGTTAATCAAGATTTTTATCATAGATTAACAACCGAAATTTTTGAGGATCTTCCCAATAAAAATGCAACTCCCCCCAACTAATGTCAGGCTCAAGGTCAGAGGAGATGATGCAAAACCTATGGCTTCCAAATTTGTTGGGGACAGCTATAAGAGGAATACCACACTTTTTAGGAATTATACTCAAGGAAAGATCTTTGGTGTTGGTATTTTCTATAACAGCCTCTCTTTTTTTATTATCAAAAACAGGCGGAAGCCATGGTTCAATAAAAGGGGTAGGGTCGAAGTGATGTTCTAATGAAGCTTCACCACCCTCCGCTTGTCCTAGAACAGAATCTATGGAGATATAATCATAGGAATTGAATTTCTGTTCTATGCACATGGTTTTGGACTGGACTTGGATAAAGCTATTTATTTGGGCCTCAATGTCATAATCACTCAAGAAGGTCAAGCAGTCTAGAAGATTGCTAGCTTCTTGTTGAATTTTAAGATCATCTAAAGTGGGCCCAATATTTTTCAAGTCTTCTCTCAAAGAATTTTGAAAGTTAAAATTTTGTGAAGAACATGTGCTAGTATCCTTACCATCCTCTTCCACAACACATTCTGTTTGTTCACGAATGGGGTACACATAACATTCAAGCTCAGGACGAGAGCTTTGATTGATAGCAAGGATAGGTGATGGGCAACTTGGTGACACCACCTCTTCGGTCGAAAGAGGTGAGGGTTCATGAATATCACAAGAATCTAAATCAGATTTAGATTTTTCAATTATGTCCTCTCTAGGGTCACTTTCAAAGGTAGGGGTAGAGTCAACAGGGGACTCTTCCTTTCCTAATTGCGTGCAATCACCTAAACTCTCGTCATCTTTTAAAACCTCATTCTCATCCTTGTAACTCTCCTCACTATATATGTCATCTATTGAGGTGCTATGGACAAAGAGATTGTGCAGTTTTATCCAGGCAGTGAAGGAGTTGATGTCTGGGGTTGTATGTTGAGGAGAAGATGGTTCTACAACTTCATGCTCAATGGTTTGGTTTTGGAGTTCTTGTTGGGTTATCACTTTCTCAAATGAGTTGTTAACCTCACTCGGTATGAACCCATCATTGTCCTCTAATTCCATTCCATTGTTAGTGTCTTGAAATTCAGGTTGTAGCGTTGAAGGACTGGTATAGTCTTCTAAAGGTTGGCTATCAAATGCTTGTTGATATCTAGCTCCTAATTTATCAATTGCACGCTCTAGCCTTTTCATTTCACTAAGCAGCAATTCTAATATACCATTATCCTCAACTTGGTTATTCTCCTCATTATAACTATATGAAGTTTCACCCCATTGTTGTTGGTAATAGTCCCCTTCCCATTGTGTTTGTGTGCAAGACTCCCCAGAAGGAAAGTCTTGGTGCATTTGGTAATCGTGGAAACTACTACTATATCCTACACTATCATTTTGGTTATATCCCCATTGCGATTGATAGAACTCTCTAGGTGGAGGTTCTTGATACGTTTGATAACATGGGGGACTAACATGATGGTTTTCCCATTGTGGTGATTGGTAGCACTCAGGTTGATTATGTGCATCATATGTGGGTGCTTGCCAACTTGGGGTATAGTTCTCATTACCTAATGTGTACCCATTCGTGGTATTTGTGTTGTATGGAGGGTAATATGGATAAGACATGTTTACCCAAAATATTTAAACAAAAGAAAAAAAAAAAAATCTTGTGAGAGAAAAAGTCCAATGATTTTTTTTTTTTTTTTTTTTTTTTAAGTAAAAGAAGAAAAATGGAAAAACTTAGTAAAATCCTAACCTAGTTGCCTTCCCCGGCAACGGCGCCAAAAACTTGACACGACTAAATAGTTGTGCGCTCTTGTGCAACACCCAAGTGTAGGTGATCGTGCAAGTAATACTGGATAAGTCCAGGTCGATCCCACAGGGAAGGAATAGGAAGAATGTCTACTAAGCTACAACCTAAAGAAAAAGAAAATAAGAATATATGATTGGAGGTGTACTAACAAATCCTAACTAATTAAATTAAACTAAATAATAAACTAAAACATAACAAAACATAATAAATTAAATAAATAAACTAAAGGTGTTGGAAACACGTGAATCCACATTAATCCTAACCATCTACCATGCACATTCATTAACGTTCTATGGAGTTCATTCCTCTTCAGCATTCCGTATTTTTCTAAAGATAAAGACTCAGTAGCCCTTTCATGACCGGGACTACATCATCACATTTGAGTAAAATACATGGAAGACGGTTTAAAACAATGGTTATTACTTGCACTCTAAATGGTGTTAGCATTCAAAGTGGTTTTCAAAAGTCATTGAAGAAAAGGCCTTAAGGCTTTAAGTTCTAAAAACTGTTGTGACAAACTGAGCTTATAGGGACAATTTGATGACAGATTTCTAAAACAGAAAGTCATGGAATACTTAAAAGAATCATCTCAGGAATTAACATGTTTGATCGATCGATCGAAGCGCTCTCGATCGATCGGACTGCATCATCCTTCAATCGATCGAAAGGTGTTCGATCGCTTGACTGTGGCTCTGGTTCGATCGATCGAAATACCTTCGATCGATCAAACCCAAGGTTTCTAAAGGTTGCATGGCAGAGGCTGGGAATCAATATTTCAACACATATTCCCAATGTCTAAACTACAGAAACATAATAAAACTATTGCAGAAATAGTAAAACAAAGCAATCAGCAAATCTAAACTAATAAACAATCAAAGAACATAAATTGGAAAGAAAAAACCTGTAAATAATCTGAATATAATCTGAATAAACTTGAAACAAACTTGAATCTTCAATCTACAATGGAAAAGGAGGAAGAAGAAGATTAATCTAACCTAAACTACTCCTAATCTAACCCTAAAACTACCCTAAACTGCTGTTTTTTGCGTTCTGGAGCGTCCTCCCTTCGTCTGGCGTCAAAACGACGTATATATAGGGTTCCCACAGAGTTTACGCAACTTTTGGGTGAAAATAAGGTTCGATCGATCGAGCTTAGTTCGATCGATCGAAGGTTCGATCGATTGAACTCTCTTCAATCGCTTGAACTTCTCTGATTTTGACAGCACTGCACACCGATGGGAGAATGGCCATAACTTTTTACTCGGACCTCGGATTGACCTCTTGTTTGCGGCCACGCGACCGTAACTCAAAGATCTACATTTTATTTCTCTGGGAAAATCTTCCAAATCTGAAGTCTTCATTGTCAAAATTGGCGTTTTCTCAGCTGTTTCCGCTATTCTCTTCACCAGAATCACTTTCTATGCAATGTTTGCTTTCCATGACCTGTAAAATAGTGTAAAAACACATGTTCGAGTCTCAACATCATAGAAAACACTTAATCATTGATATGCATCTAAATCTAGGGACTTGGGGATAAAAGTATGCATAAAAGACCGTGTAATACGCTATAAACATACACTTTTCACCTCGAATCAATACTCTTTACTTCACCAATCGATCAGTTCAGAATATCAAGGGATCGGCTCCGACCAGTGGCTACTCCATTGGTGGGATTTAATGGATCTAGTACACAACCGCTCGGGATGATCGAGATGCTAATGGGGACCTACCCGCAGTAGGCCTCCATGATCGCAAACTTCGTTGTAGTAGAGGCCCTGTCCGCTTACAATGTCATTCTCGGGAGACCAACACTCAACAAGGCCAGAACAGTTGTGTCTAATTATAGCATGATCATTAAATTCCTGACCCTGTAGGCGTCGGGAAGCCTGAGAGGAGATCAAGCCACTGCCCGAAGGTGTTATGGCAGCTCCTTGCATAAAGGCGCAATTTCGAAAGCACTAAATGTTGAAGAGATGGACCCAAGGGATGTCAGTGATGGAATCAGCCCAGTTGAAGAACTCAGTCAAATAACATTGGACTCCGGGTGTCCCGACTAGTTCTTCGGTATTGGCACTCTCCTGAAACTAGATCTTAGAAAAAAGTTAGTTAAGTTATTGAGACAGAATCAAGATGTCTTTGCGTGGGGCCATGAGGATATGCCTGGAATAGATCCTCGGGTCATGTCTTTTATTCGAGCTTCCGCCTGGTTAAGCAAAAGAGAAGGGGCATGGCCCCTGAAAGATAAAAGGCAGCACGCGAGGAGGTCAAAAACTCCTCAAAGCCAAGTCAATCCGTGAAGTTCAGTATCCTGACTGGTTGGCAATGTTTTTTTGGTCAAGAACAACAACAACAAATGGAGGCTCTACATTGATTTTACCGATTTGAATAAAGCCTGCCCCAAGGATTGCTACCTGCTACCACAGATAGATCTCTTGGTGGACACAACGGCAGGCCGTTCATTGGTCTCGTATATGGATGCTTACTCTGGGTATAATCAGATCCACAGGTACCCTGGTGACAATGAAAAGACTTCCTTCATCACTGACAAAGGAACATACTGTTACAAGGTGATGCCCTTCAGCCTCAAGAATGCTGGATCAACTTATCGGCGCTTGGTCAACCACATGTTCAGAGACTTGATCCAAAAGAGAATGGAGGTGTACGTTGATGACCTCCTGTTCAAGAGCCGGATGAATCCAATCATCTCGAGCACTTGGCCGGGGCCTTTAGCATCCAGCTAAGAAAATTCCAGATGAAGTTGAACCCGACTAAGTGCGCATTCGGAGTCTTGTCCAAGAAGTTCTAGGGACACCTAGTCAGCAGGCGGGGAATTGAGGTGAACTCGAAGAAAATCCAAGCTATCATCAACACGCGATCACCCAAATCAACCAAGGAATTTTATAGTTTGGCAGGGCAGGTGGCAGCATTGAACAGGTTCGTGTCCCGAGCTACAGATTGGTGCCTGCCATTCTTCAAAATTTTACGTAAGGCCTTCGAGTGGTCGAAAGAGTATGAGAATGTGTTCAGGAGCTCAAGTGGTATCTGGCCTCGCCTCCTCTACTCTCAGCACCCATCCCAAAGGAGGAATTGTTCTTATATTTGGCAATGTCGCCCTCAGCGATCAGCTCGATGCTGGTCAGAGAAGAACACGGGATACAATATCCAGTGTACTACACCAGACGGCCGTTCCAAGGAGCGAAAAGTCGGTATTCGCTAATAGAATAGTTAGCCTTTACTCTCGTCACTTCCGCCCGACGACTTCACCCATACTTCTAAGCTGATTTTTGTGAATTCCTCAAAGAAAGAAAAAAATTTTTGATTGGTTTAGTATGGGTTTTGATGAATATTGGGTTTATTTTATATGTAATCTTTCTTTATTTATCACTTTGAAACGATCATAATGTACAGATTCAAGTTACCTATATATTGTTGTGATTATCTATGATCTAAAAAGATCATAATTTTGGTGTCTTCACTTGATGAATTGTTCTTGTTTATGGGATAAATCTTATATTCTGGTTGATTTATTCCCCTTTTATTTCAAAATTTTTTCTACCGTTGGTAAGTGATTTCAAAAGTTTTTTACCGTTGGGATTTTCCCGAGATAAGTGGCGAGGGTGAATTTTCAGTCAAATTTGGCGAGTAACTTTGTTAGTGCTATTTTGACGAGGGGAGTACTGAGTCTCTTGGAGGGTGAAAATTTTAAAATTAGCTCGCCACTCTACCATTCTCGCTAGAATAGAGAGCTGCTAGAGTTGCTCTTAGATGTTATTCACTAGAGAGGGAGACGGAGAAAGAGAGAGAGGGAGAGAGAGAGAGAGAGAACATAAATTTATTAGAGAGAGAGAGGTGCCTTTAATAGGCCATAGGGGCAAAAAGGCCATATAAGAAAGTGTGGTCTCACGTGATAGCAAAATCATGAAGATTTTGACAGTTCAAGAAACGGAGGACTATTAGTGTCAAACTGGTATACATGAGGGGGTCAGTTTGTTCTAAAATAAAGATCAGGGGGTGTAAGTGAAAACAGATGATAATAGAGGGGGTGTTTACATAGTTTAGGAGAAATCTTTTGCCCTCTTTTAACTCTATCCCTGACTTCTATCTCTCTACAATATTTCTTGAACCAGACGCTCACCATTGAAGCAATTTGAATCCTCAACAACAATTATACACTACTAGTATTTGTGTTGTTGATCAATATCATCTCAAGCCACAAACTCAGAAAGAACTCCAACGAAGGTAGTTTTCGATTTTATATGTCTTTGAGGTGACTGGTTTTTTGTAGTTTCTGATTTCAATTTACACTCTATTTGGTTTTGGAGAAATAGTGTGAAATTCTATGAATTTTCGTTCGTAGTCTATCTGGATTCTTTTGTTTCCTCATTTTTCATAGTAGCAAGACTTACAAATGTAAATTCTATCAGTTAGTTGTAATCCAACAAATGCTAGTAGGAAATGAATTAACAATGCAAAATCAGGGGTTTAATTTTTACTTACTATTTATTTAAATTTCTGATTTGCAATGTTCTAAAAATCGGCCTAGGCGCTAGGCAGAGCCTAGCCACCATGATTTTCCCTAGGCATTAGTAAAAATTGCCCAAGAGATTGGGCGGGCCCCAGTGTCATGGGCTTTAAATTTTTTAACACCTTCCCGTGCAGCATTTAGACTTACCCCCACTACTGTTAGATAAGTAAGCCTTGCTAGCACTCAAAGTAGAGAAGAGATGGAGAGTTGGGAGAAAGAGTACTGTATTGCTCTCAAATGCTTTACAACTCTTGGATGGTTTAACCAAATGAGGGCCTCTCATTTTTATAGGGAACTAAAAATACAATGAACAGTCTAAATCATTTCGATCTGACGGTTATCATCAATCATCTTGAATACTCCTAGGAAATATCTATATGTTTACAAGCTCTACCATTTTTTTAAAATTCTCTCTTGAAGTCTATAATGTACAAGATGTAAAAGCATATAGGAAGCCCTAGATTCTTCTAGAATGTATAAGTTATGCAATGCACAACATTCTTCCATAGGCTACCACCAAATGTTTGAGAAAATATCAAGCCGTGATATTAGGCGTGTCATGCCCCGACGTTGCATTAATAAGGAAAGCATTTAATTTCCTTTATGGATTCGTAGGTCGCGACAGTTTGAAGGATTGATTCCGTCCCAAACGTCAAACAATATAATAACTTATATTAGAGTAAAAGCAATCAGGGCTTATAAAAATTTTCAAACATAATAATTATTACATCACGTAGAAATCTTATGGCACAACCCGCCTTGCAAAAATGTTAAAATCTATTACACCGATTCTTATTACAAGTTCATTTCATAATTTAAATCAGAATTATATCATTTCTCTCCACGAATAGTTGTTCTCAATTCGTATAATCGTATTGTCCATCTTGATCATAACCTGAAAAGCCTAGACATAAATGTCCAGGGCGCATCAACGCCGTCAGCTTCAAGAAGTTGGTGAGTATTAAAAACATATACTTGTAATGTAAAACATACTTCCTTATCATTTCCTATTCACATGTTTACTATTCAACATGTAGAAATGCATGAGTGAAATCGCATTTAAACAGAAACAAAAGGACAACATAATAATATTCAATTAATATAACATGTGACCGTGCATGAAACAATGCAACCCACTCATCTCACTGACTCTTTTACCTCAACTACAAAACCCAACACAAACAGTTCCCCTGAATCACCAACCCATGGCAGTTAGGTGTAGAATGTTTGTCGATATGTCTACCGTATCCGAATCGGCCTAGACGTATCTAGACATTCAAGGTTATAATAACCTGATCGGTCTACCATATCTGAGTCGGCCTGGACACGATCAGACTGGCCTGCCGTATCCGAGTGGACTTGGGCTCAATCCCTCTTAATTAACCTGCTGTATCCGAATCAACCTAGGATAATTAAGGCTATAACACATCGCTGATTGACATGCCGTATCCGAGTCAACCTAGGCTCAATCCTTCCCAATTAATCTGCTGTATCCGAACCGACCTGGGATAATTAGGGTCGCAGCTTACATAACACATTCTCTCGACTCTTCTCAACTCACTATCTCATACCATGTATGTCAACTCGACTCAAACATGTATGTCACATGACTCATACGGCGACATAATTACTGGAAAGTAACAACAAACAAGCATACAAGAATTCAAGTCTTTTTAACTTTATCTTTTAAAACGGATTCTGAAATAACATATTTCCCAAACAGTGCCTTAAAAACCTTTAAAACTTCTTTCAAACAGTTCTTTATATGAAAACAGACAAAAACCATAAAATTTCCCAATCGCACGAGCGGGTCGCTCGCGTGGGTCGTACCGCGATAAAGTGCAGAGACTTCATCTTCTTCGTTTTTCTCCTCTGTTTCAGTTTTTGGACTAATTTTTTTACCTTTTTTTAATTCCGAACTTAATCATGGCATATAATATATGATTCTCTTCGCTTTTCCGCAAGGATTACGAATCTATGATCGGATTAACATAAATAGAACCGTAGCTCTCTGATTTTACGTAAAATCGAGAGGTGACGAAATTTCATTTCTAATATACTTTCCAGTATGAATGAATTAAGCTCTAATACTTTAAACATGGCAGCTATGGACTGAAATCTTTCATTATTATCTATCAAAATAGATTTTGGTTAAGTTTGAAAAATCAACTTTTTCAAGCTCTAAGCAACTCATCAATCGTGATCTTTGATACAAGCTACATAAATAGAAATCAAGGTCTGAAACACATTTCAAGTGAGTTTAGAATACTCACTATGATTCGAGATTAAGAGTTTGTTGAGAAAGAACTTCAAAATAAGAAACCCACTTGCAAGTTTTTGGTTATGGAGGTTGTACTCTCTCTCTCTCTCTCTCTCTCTCTCTCTCTAAAATTTCTGTAAAAACACTCTGTATAACTCTCTATTTTTCTCTCTAATTTTTAGTTGTACAATCTGCAGGTTGTAAGAATGTATGTATATATAAATTTTGAGAACTTGGACTCCAAGTCCCTAAAAGCTCACTCTATAATTCCAATTTTGCTTTTAAACTCTAATATGCATAATATACCTAGTATCCATATATGTATATATATATATATATATAATCAGCTATAAATCAGATTGTAGGGTTGCTAGGAAGTATTAGGGGTCAAATTAGGGTGTTTGGGTAATTCAACTTATGGGCACAAATTAATACACACAAATTTGCATTACCCAAACAAGCCTAACCAATGATTGGGTGACTTAAATGAACTTAAAAGCAAATGTCAAATCTTGCTTTACGTAGATTTCAAAATCTGTGGTAGTTCATCGCAGCGCAGACAGTGAATTGGTATTTTCGCGGCGCGGTGATCACTACAAAAATACAGAAAATATATATTAATGTAGAAAATAATTTCCCGATTGTATAAAATTACAGTTTGAATCAAAAGTACATATTTTCACCGTCTTAAAAATGCAGTTTTGAAATTCATCACAGGTATTCCTTAATTTATAAAAATTACAGTTTGACCCTACACAATATATTTCTGTTAAATAAAACAAGTAATAGGAATGTAATATTGAAATTACATTTAGTAAATAAAGGAAAATACAGGTTGTTACAAGGCGGGTCTTTTTTAAAAAACTTTTTAAAATGCGGAGTGAGATTGGTATTTTAGTAAAATGAGATTAAATTAAATCAATGGTGTTTTTGAAAAATATGAAAACTTTGATTGGTTAAGTTTTATTAGAAGTTAACTTTGATAAGGAGCATGAGTTTGAATCCAATAGAGAGAAAGTATTGGAGGCAAGGATTAAATTTCTATTCGGTCTATTATTTTAGTGAGCTAGGAAACAGAAACGTTTCGGTTTCGTTTCGGAAACATATGAAACACCAGAAAAAATTAGAAACACTAAGAAACTTGTTGAAACAAGACTTTTAATCTTAACTGTATGCACATATAAAGCTAATAATTGATTAATTGATCATTTTGAGAGGTATATGTATGTAATTATATCAATAATATATAGTTTAAATTGAAAATACATGACGATTTAATCATCGATCTACTGTCAAACAGTTCATAGAATACATAAAGCATTTCATAGAAAAGAAAAGTTACATATAAGCACATAAGGAGCTAATAAGACATCTCTAAAATACATATGGTTGTTCATCTAACAAATTTACATCCATTCGGCTATAGAGTATCGAGTGGGCGCATAAACTGGTCTAGGCTCCTGGTATTCACAAAGGGGAACATTATATGTTTTATAGATATGGTGACAATATTCAGTCCAACTCATGTAAGCACGAAACCATGCCTCATAATCAGTCATAAACCTCTCATAATCTCATCGACTACATCTAATTGTTGAACAGCAAATGAAGTTAAGTATTGCTTCAAACGTTATACGTAGTACTCCGTTATCCCTATGCTTCCAATCAATATCCCGTTCTCGCTTCTTCTTCTTCTTCTTCTTTTTCTTTTTTTTTTTTCCAGTTGATTGTGAAGTGATGTCATTTTGGTCCCTGTAGTTTCATAAGTGTGTCATGTTAGTCCATCGCACACTTTTTGTGACAAATTTTTTACTTTCAGTGACAAAACTATTCGTCACTAAAGAACTTATTGGACTTATTTGACACATTAATGAAACTACAGGGACTAAACTGACACTTTCTAAATTACAGGGACCAAACTGACATAAGTGACAAACTACAAAGGTGTAAAATGTATTTAACCCAATTTATTCAGATAGTAAATTTGTTGAATTTATCAATGATCATTATAAATTTAAGTATGAATAAGTAATTTTATAAGGACTAGTTAGTGATAAGGACAGTTTATGATTCTTGTATAGTCATATATCTAACAAAAAAACCACTTTAGTGAAAAGTCTCTGCACTTGTATATGTACACTAAACTTATATTTTAAAATTTCATAAAACTACGAATTTAACAAAAGTAGTTTTGTGAATTTCACAAATTCACAAAAGTGTATATAAGCAAGGACTTTTCACAAAACTGTAAATTTTTAAGGTCCTTTAGACTCTTAAGTTCAGAACAATGGACTTAACACTAATTATCCTTTTTTGGAATGAGAAAAATAAAATAAAACTGAAATAAACTGGTAAGACAATACTTGATTTAGTGCTACTACCTAAAATCAAGTATTTCCCTGGAGTGGAATGAGGAAATATTCAATTTAAACTCTGTTTGGTTCTTGGATTTTTTGAGGAAAAAGAAAAGAAAAGAAAATAATGTTATCAATTTGGATGTGCTTACTCTATCACATAGGATAATATCTACAGTAGTGGGGTATTTTCGACCAGTCGAATGGTACGTGGGCAAAAATTCCTCTCCTGTTGCAGCAGCACCATTCATGCTGCTATCGTAAGCTAAAATATTTTAATATAAATAAATAAACCAATTAATAAAACTATGTATGAGATGCATAATTAATTAAAGGGTTCTTTTAACATAAGAAAATAGCTAGAAATAAAAATAAATAATTGAAATTCAAACCTAACTTTCCATCAGTGTGTACCCATGTATTTTTTAGTACGTACTGCACACGTTAAACATTTATCTTAATTAAATACTAAAACTATATGGGTTTTATTAATATGTGCTCTTAAGGTATATGTTAAGATTCTCAAAGTAGGAAAAAAAAAAAAAAAGAGGTACAGTGTGAATTTTAGTGTCTGGTGCGGGATGGGTTTAGTGTTTGTCTCGTTCATTTATTTTTACTTTTAAACATTAACATATGCTGCTATGCACTAAAGGGCACGTATTAACAAAACCCAAACTATAATAGTATAATGAGTGTAATGCACCACTTAATACAATACAGAAAAGAGAGTGGAGAGTCTGGAGACCAACCCAAGTCCAAGGCAGGAACCCTAGGCGAAGGCCAAGAAGAAGAAGAGTGAGTGACGGCAAGGGAAACCCTACTAGTCCGGATCGGACGAAGACTGTTGGAGAAGAGACTCCTCAACCAGGTAAGTGATTTATAACCAAAATCCCTCAAAATCAATTTCATCATTTTTTTCAGAGAATCTGTCTATCTGTCTCTGGTTTTCCCCAATTTTCATTTATTCATTTTTTGATTGATTCCAAATTGATTGAAATTCGAAACCCATTTACTTTTCAGTTGTTTTCACATGATAACTCTCGTTTCCTTTGGAAACATTGGACGAAACACACACACACACACACACACACACCACCGAAACGACTTCTTTTCGTGAGAAGTAGCACTGGAATTTCGTGATTCCTGGTGGGGGGGTTTCGTTTCGGTCAACTACGATACCACCGAAAAGTTTCTGTCGGTTTGATGATATGAATTAGAAATTTAGTTTGTTGGTAATGTGAGTTTTGTTTATATAGATGACAATTGTCTCTATATTATTAATTTTGTTTTAAAAATTAGTTTTTTGCCTAGTCCCCGCCTAGGCCTCTGTCTAGGCCCCTAGGCGCTAGGCCCCCCTCCACCGCCCGCCTACTGCCTAGCGATTTTTAGAACATTGCTGATCCCTCATTAGGACATTGTATATACATAGACAGAGAGGTAGGAATTATATATTGGTTATCATCAAAGTTGTTGGATTGACTTATTTAGATTTCTGGAATACTAGGGGCATGTTTAGTTCTGCCTTTGATATTCACATTTCAAAAAAAAAAATGGAATTTTTTTATGAATCCCTATTAGATTCCTTGAGAGAAAGTCAAAAAGTTATTTCCACGTATTCATTCTAACTCTGTTTAAGAACTATGAAATAGGAAGCAGTATGACACTTCTAAGAAGGTAATGTGTCACGTGTCGTGTGTCGTGACTCTTCGCAGAAACTTTTCTTGTGTCAATGCGCAATTTTTTTGTTTAGATTTATCTTGTCTGCATGCCCGTGTCCGTGCTTAATACTGATCTTATGTTACGAACCTAAAAGATAGTAACTTGGAAAAGTAAAATTCAATAGAGGAAAGATGACGAATGGTTGAATCGAGGCAACCGGACCCCCAAATGATTACTTCGAGGTTAATAAACCTCCAAGGTTAGATAAACTAACACAAAATGCGTTTAAACTTCTAAATTTTTCCATTAACAACAATGGCTTAAATAGGCAAAGAATTACACATGACCCACTAACAAGCAACTATCTAGACAACCCCATTAACCCACTAACTATGACATTTATATCTAATAAAATTATGCAATACATCTTATCCTTGGCGCAGTGCTTGGAATTATCTTATTGCATTGTATTGTTTAGAATGAATTTGGCTTTATTAATCACCTGTGTACAACAAATGATATCCATCTGCAGCTCATTTTGATCGCAGCACTTCATTAGCCAATTCATAATGATTGCCGTGCACACACACGTACATTTCCTCTCTTTTTTGTTGGTTTTCATTAACAAGTGTATGTATGTGTTCTTATGATTGACTCTCTCTTTCATTCTTTTTTTTTTCCCCTCCTTATATTTATCCATGCTTAGACATCTTTCTTGTCATTGCACATGCTTCACTAAATCATATTTTGAAAAAGGAAGTGATGAAATTAATAGAACATTAATTTTTCCTTGTGTTTGGTTTACAAAGGAAGGTGGGCAGAATATAAAGAGAGAGTCAAAAGTGGTAAAGAAAGAGTAGATGTCCTATATATATATATATATAAGAGATCAAGAAGTTTAGACTGTAAGAGAACCCTCACGGTCTTGAAACCATTAAATGGTCAAGTTTGAAGGCTAAGGGCTTGAAACTGAATGATCAAAACTGAAAAATGTAAACAATTCTTTGGAAATGGGTATCCAAAGATTGGATCAAAAAGAAGATCTGGGAAAAAAATACCACCAAAAAAACTTTCTTCACTTACCTGAGAGTTCATTTTCAAAGCATTAAATCCTTGAATTTTAATAAATTATATTAAAATTTTGATTTCCCAAACAGGTTCTTGGAAGAAGTTGAATTTATGCAAAACAAAACTGTAGGAAAAGAAAAGCAGAAACTGGATTATAAAGCACAAAACATAAAGGAGAAACTATATTGGGAATCGATTACCTCACATAAATGTTCGGCGGTGGCTGTTTTTAATTTTCATCTAACTTATGTGAGCATAAGGGGCTGTTTGGGGCTGTTTTTCATACTTAAACAAACTGCCCCTTAACTACTACTGCCATTCCCCACTGTTGAAATTTAAGACAAAAAAAAAAAGTGATTGAATTGATTCTAAAGTAGGAAATTGTTACGATTATTGTTTTTTGTTTTTTCTTTTGTGTAAAAAAGTTCATTAGTTGTGTTGATGGTTATCCTAAATGGCCCCTTATTCTTTAGGTTTATTCGTTTGACCCACCACTTTTTTTTTGGATCATGCCCATAGGCACCCAACAGCCAAAAAAACAAACTCCTTTACATGAATAAGGTAGTGAGATTTGGCCCAATATCCAAAGGGCCAGTTGGGTCAACTGGTTCTCTCTTCTGTTTTGGTCCTCTCTATAATATACACACGGTTTACATGTAAGATATATATGTATTGTGTAAAGAAGGAAAAAACAAAAAAAATTAGATGATCACAATCTCTAAGTCAAAGGCACACACGACTCTCTTAACTTTTGTAGTGGTGGATGGAGATTGTGACACAGACTAAGCCTTCTATGGTTCTACCCATTTTCTTTTTAATTTGTTTGTTAAGCAATTGCATACTAGGCTTGCTTGCATGTTACGCCCCTCGTGTTCCTTCCACTTAATCTATTATAAGTGCTTCACTCTATCTTTGAACCCAAGAACCATATGACTGATGACAATAATTTTCATCAGGAGCATTTATGGATTACTCAGAGATAATAAAGGGAGACAAACTTGTATTGAGGGGGCTGAAGTTTCACGGATTTCACGGGGTGAAGCCAGAAGAAAGGACGCTGGGGCAAAAGTTTGTGATAGATGTAGATGCCTGGATGGATCTCCAAGCAGCTGGTAAATCGGACCACCTATCAGATACAATCAGTTATACTGATATATACCGGTGAGTGCTAACTTATATCTATATCTATCTTGATTGAGAGACTTGAGACAGACAAATAAATCAAGTTATTGTGTTGATATTTCAGCGCAAGGTGATAGCTTGAGTGGTATCTCCTCCACCTCTCAAAGGGAAAATAGAGACTTCCAAGTGTCAGTTGAAACAAAGTGAATGAGTTGTCTTACATATAAATACGTATGTATGTGGGAAATGCTAACCCGCTTGAAAGTACACAGTTTTAGATGGACAAAACGCACTTTCCAGATCATTAAAATGAGAACACAAAAGTGAATTTATGGAGCTAAAGAAATTACTTTAGTGCCCTTACTGTAACATTACTTAAATTGATTTATTTTATGGAGGTGGCTAGGACTTTTATTGCCACCCTTTAGAGAATGCCATGTGGGGCGCCTAGGTGGTGGTTGCTAAAGCTTCCACTTGTGCATACTAGTGTGTATTCGCATCAATCCTCACTGATAATTTCTCAAGGCGAAGAGGAGGAATCTCCAGTTAAACTCAAAGAAAGAGCAAGTATGGTCAACTTGAGCTGCTCTCTTGCTTCTGTTTTTAGTAAATGAAAACACCGTATGAGCTGCTCTCTTGCTTCTGTTTTTAGCAAATGAAAACACCGTAACTCAGGTTGACAGATGAAAGTTTCCAAAAGCTACATGTTTTTGGGTCTTAAAATCGTCCTCTTTTAGTCATCCTCTAAAATATGAAGTATCAGCCCTGAAAAGATAACATTTTCTTCCAGTTTGAAATTATCAAATCTCAATGAGCTCATTTTGGAAAGATTTAAGGAACTGCATTCTTTCCTCCTGAATCTTCACTAGATAATGTTAGCTTTTACTTTAATGTTGAAAACATATTCTGTTATTTTCTGTTTACCTTTTACTGTGCTCTCCTTTGAGATTGTACTATCCTTTCTGAAGGTTTTGAGTCATTGCCTTGCAGCGTAGTCAGAGAAGTTGTTGAGGGACCGCCTCATAATCTTCTGGAGTCGGTGGCTCAAAGTATCGCATCGACAACTCTGACCAAACATCCCCAGATAACTGCAGTTCGTATTAAGGTTGGGAAGCCTCATGTTGCTGTTCATGGTCCTCTTGATTACTTGGGTGTTGAGATTCTCAGATACCAAACCGTCGATGCACAGAAGTGAGCTTTTTCTGTGTAACTTATTCCATTGGCGCTGTTTCGAGTCAAAAACATATTCTGTTTAAGAGTATTATCCGTTCAACCAGGTGTTTGTTAGAACTTGGGCTAAGAAATTGTATGATTATTTTCTGGGCAATGCTCTGGGCACACCCAAATACACACTTCACTCACATCACTCTAGTGGATCCCGTAGTCTCTTTCTCTCTTTCCATTAGTCCACCTTAGGGTGTGGACTTGGGTGTGTGGGTTTTGCGTGTGTCCCAAACTTTACCATTATTTTCTTGGTCTAGCTTGGTTGCTTCCTGGTTTTATAAATCCAAGTTATGTTGTATTGGATGGTGATCATGTAGAGTGTTTCTTTCACCACCATGTGTTGGGGTAAAGTATGGATCAGTAACTACTCTAGAGTAGGCCTGGCAAATGGGCGGGCTTGGGCCTGGGCGGGTTTGGGTTCGGGTTGGGCCGGACCTAAGTTGGGCCTGCTTTGTGTTCGGGTCGGGTCATCACCGGGTCAGGTTTGGTTATGAACCCTGTCCCATTTTTTTTTTAGTTATTTTTATTTATTATTTTTTTTTTTAAAATCAAGTTTAATTTTAAACTCCCCAAAATTTAAAATCAAAAACTTAAAATATAAAATCAAGAACTGATAGAAAACTATTCGAACAGAGAACTGACGCAAAGAGAATTGTGATACTGATAAAGCCTGTTGTGTACATGCGTATATCTAAATCACAATCATATATTGTATATGTATACGCTTATGTAGTAATTAAACCAGATCAGATAAATATGGACCATATATTGGAAACTTCCCACCGCTTCACTTTAAGGCCATGTTTGGCCTTGCACCAAATTGGTATAATTAGAGACTAATATTTATCTAACACAGCACAATTGATACTACCTCTTTATCTTCATATATTCACATTAATTTACATCAAATGCTCCAACAAAGACGACCATAACTGATTCGTGTATCTACAAACCCAGATGAAACCCAGACTGAAATTAGTGAAAATCTACAAACCCAGATGAAAACCCAGACTCAAATTGTTTTCGAAAAATTGAAGAAGACTCATGCATAGAGTTATACAACTATAATATATATATATATATATGGAGAGAGAGAGAGAGAGAAACCTGTTAAGAAGTAAATCTTAACGAGAATCAGAGATCTTGCTCGAAGAGAAGTACATATCTTGCTTAAAATTGTGATTACATGCTTGATCTTCTGTGAAATTGTGATTACATGCTTCGGATACCTCCGGTTGGCCTAGAGAGAGACAAGAATCAGAGTCCTAAGTTCATAACCTAGGGTTTTGAGAAGCCAGTGAGAGAGAGACGATCGTTTTGAGAGACGGACAAAACAAAGATTGGGTGTATTTTGTTTTCGCCCAACCACGGCCCGAACCGAAGTAAAACCCAAAATCAGCCCGCAAAAAAATTAGCCAAACCAGAAGTCAACCCGCGACAAAATTAACCAAACCCGAAGACAGAATTTTCGGGCCAAAAGGAGCTGGCTAGCAGTTTCGGGCATTGTTTGCCAGGCCTTCTCTAGAGTCTATGCCATGTGTTTGATTGATATAACTTTCCTTTTCATGTCTTCTCACAAGAACTAACCTCTTAACTTCCCTTGAACGCAGTATCAAAAAAAAAAAAAAAACTTCCCTTGAACGCATCCAGTGGTGGATCCAGAAGTAAAGGTTAGGAGGGCCAATTTGAAAGTATCCAAGATAAAAATAAAAAATAAAAAAATTGTGAGGCCCACCAAACGAAAATTCTATGAAAGATTCTAGTGGATTTGTATGTTTCAAACATCATAGTGGTTTGAGTCACAAAATTTTGAAACTCTGAAAATTGCTCTGCTTTAAAATCAAAGTGGTTTTCAAAATTCTACCATTTTGGGACAAAAGTGACAACATTTATGCACAAAATTCGGATGTGGGATACATGCTAAACTACTAGGATGTATCACACAAGATTGCCCACTGGATGCCTCATTTCGAATACCATTCTTTCTTCTCTTGAAACTCGTACATCCTGAGATCATCTTTTAAGTTAGCTAGTGAACTAGTTTTTGATCCAAAACAGGGATCTATAGCTGATTTACTCACAAAGATGTTAACTAATTTTTATACATTCCTGAGATCATGGTTTTTGAGAATTGTCCCCACAGGTAGCTGAACTGGGGATCTCTTTGTACTAACTAGTGGTAGTTGGTTCGAGTAGCCAGGGGACCATCTCATGTATACAAGGTCAGAAATTTATATCGAAAGCTGAAGTAAGAAAAAGCCTTGGACCAAAGATTAAGGTTTTTTTAGCTAGATTACCATTGGGTTAAGATATTACATACAAAAATCAAATTTAAAATTTATGGGTGAGACCAACTTTAGCTTTGCCTCTACATGTATAGGTCAACGCAAGTCCGCTTATAATTAAACACCTTGGAGGACTTTTAACAGCCTAGGACTATGTTTTTGAAAGAACCGTTTATTGAAAGTAAAAGTGATCAGGTCACGAGTCATTGGTTTAACTGTTGGGTCAACTAGAATTGAACTGTGATGTCATAATATGTAATAAATATTAATAATATAAATTTAAAAAATATGAAAAAAAAAAAATTAAATTCAAAATTTTTCGAGTTTTAGGTTCAACGACTGATTTTACTGGTTCAACCATCGGTTTTTCGATTTAAAAATAGAGTGGTTCACCGTTTCAAACCGGACCATTTCCTAAACCGGTCGGTCCAGTTTTTAAAATAATGCCTTGGGAGGACTATCAAGATTTACTTATTCAAGACACTAGTCACCTATTTAAGAATACATTTTTGCTCACCTTATTTTTGCTCACCATTGCTCACCCAAGCTTTCATTGGGTGACATGTGTCCCATTTCAGTAATTATATTAATGATATATATAGGGGCAAAATGAGAATGTTTTCAGTAATTATATTAATGATATATATAGGGGCAAAATGAGAATGTTATGGGACACATGTCACCCAGTGAAGCCTGAATGAGTAAGGATGAGTAAAAATACTCTCCCTATTTAATTGACTGTCCAGGGTCCACAGCACCTACTGAAACCCTTGCCTGCCCAATGAAACAATGAAATGCAATACAAACCAAAAGATCTTATCCAAACAAGTGCACCAATATCTAAGGGTGCGTACATAATGACTACTTCAGAATTTATTCTCACCAATTGTAATTGCTTTCTCTCCTTCGTTATCAACTTATTTTAAAGATGAATTATAACATAATTTTTATTTTTCCCCGAGATCAAGCCTTGCTTTTTTACTTTTAAGTTGGAGATAGTATTTTTTCACTTTAGGACATAGTCGGGGTTAAAGTAAACGGTGCACAATGGAACAAAAATATTAGCTTCATTTTCAGAATACAAGATCAAATTTCATCTCCAAGATTGACATTTTCACAAGTGGATTCTACAAATAAATGTTCACTATGGTCTGAGTTTCCTCATTAACCACTTCTTTCGCAGAGAGGAATCCAATGCTAAAAACATCCTTGCTTTTCTCTCATCCTCCAGGAAGTCGCAAGCATCAAACAGGAGATCTTCATCAATGTCTGGTATGGCCTGAACTGCATCAATCACATTCTTGGTCGACACAGAGTTCTCATTCTCCTTCTTCTTCGTTAAAGTCGTAACAGCCACTACCATCTCTCTTAATGCATCAGCCATTCCTCGATCCATCCTCTGAGCTTTTTTAGATTGTTCAAGTGTTGCTTCGGTCTCAAGTTGAGGTCTTTTCTTCTCATTCAATAAATTCTTTTCACTAATCCGATCCAATGTCTCTTTACATGGTTCATTCATAATTTTTGTAGTAGAAGTGGGAACAGAAACTCCGCCAACACATTTCATTAGGTTCCCATTCTTCATATTATCTTTGATCCAAGAAGTTTCATTGCCACATATGGTGCTCATTTCAATAAAATACGGCATGGGTTTATTTCTATACCTGCGAAGGTTGCGATGTGCCTGCAATTTAAAACTAGTAAGCTTTCTGAAGAAAAAGCTTTGGGACAAATACAATATTTTCCAGAAATTTTATTTTGAACCTTATTACTACAAATCATTTAACACCATCAAAAAAAAAATATTTTATGTCTTATTTTTATTTTTTTGATAGAAATCCCCTCAATTTTTATTTCTGTTTCAATTGAGAAAAATCAACATGACAATTGAGTTTAGTAAAGAGTTGTCCATAATCCTTTTTTAACTCGATTTCAATTGCGGACAATACAAAATAAAATATATTTGACTCAAAAGAATTTGTACCTTAATGACATTATTCCAGACAGGATTATCAGCTACCACCATTTGTTGTGTTTCATCCCAACTAAACCCTCTTTGACGAAGAAGAAATTTTACAGTACAGTATTGCTTTCTCAAAATATTGAAACGATTTTTTAGGATCACCGTACCATATTGACATCCAAATTTTGTATCGAAATCAGTCATCATGTGTATCCATGCTTTCTTCTTGAATGTACGGCCAATCTTACTCCCTTTATGCACCTGGTCTAGCATAAGTTGAATGAGATGCTGGTCCATTGTTTCAGACCACTCAACTTTGTTACGATCATCTTTGGCAGGAGTCTGATCATCCAACATTTTTGCTGCAAGTTATGGGAAAATAATCAAAATTCTAAAAACGTAGCTCGCACCATTGAGGATCTGTTTGATTCTTACCGAGGAGAATGGGGAAAAAAACACTACGGCTTTGTTTGGTTTGCAGATTTATCGGAAGAAAAGAAGGAAAATTAGTTACCGTGTATTTTCCGTAGTGTCTTCCTCCATGCTTAAACAACATTTAAAGTTTCTTCCTAATTTCCTCACTATTTTCCCTAGTAACCAAACAAAGGAAAATGTTTCCTTGCTATTTTTCTTTCTTGTCCCACACAGAATCCATGGACCAAACAAAGCCTAAGGAAAACATAATTTCTCTGTTTGGTTTAGGAAAGATAAGAAATATGATGAGCAATAAATATAAAATTTTGAATTTTTTGAGTCACTCCCCTTCCTCTTTTCTTGAGTTCCTATTACATTTTAAAAAGGGTGATGCTATTTCCACTCCATCATTGAACCAATGCACTCCATGGTACTACTCTTAAAGTATGTGGTACCATGCATGTCATGCATTGCATATATAGTACCACATGCTCAGAGAGTGGTACCATGGAGTGTCTTAGTTCAATGATGGAGTGGCAATAACAATTCCCTTTAAAAATTCCTATTTTGGGATGTAAAAAAGCATGGACGAAAAGGCTACAGAGATTCAGAGAACATTAGGAAATTAGTTATCCCTCTCGTTTTCCTTTCCTTTTCCCTAATCTTTCTCTCAATCTACAAACCAAATGGAGCCTTAGTTTTACAGTGTTGTAACAGTGACATGAATGATATAATGTCATATACTACATCATTACATAAGTATATGATGTATAACACAGATGAAAATATGTATTCATAAATGCAATAGACACATAGTTGGCTATTTTTTCTGCAATAAAGTAAAACAACCTAGATCAATAGTTATAATAATCAAAACAAATTTTCAAGTAGATCCATAGTCACCAACTCTACCATCTCTACCATGACTTACCCTCCTCGTCATAGTCTACGTCAAGAGATGAAAGGCTGTATCTTCCATCAGCAACTGAATGCCCACATATTATGCACAATTCCTCATAATATGGGACAGCTCTTCTTCTATACATTCGCATGTCAGGATGGGCCTACATGTGGAGCGTAAGGCTGAGAACAATTTGCAATTTGAACTCAAATTGTTGCTCTAGGCCCTGTTTGGTTCGTGGATTTAGTGAAGGAAAAGAAAACACTGAGGCAAACACTTTTCTTTAATTGGTTAATAAGGAAACAATGATCAAAATAGGAAGGAAAAAGAAAATACGATGAAAACTAAATCAAAATCTTGAAATTTTCGGAGTCACTTCCATTCCTCACTTCTTGAGTACCTATTATACTTTAAAATTTATGAACTTCTAGCGTTATTAATTCTTTAAGCATGAAAGAAAATATTACGATGTGGAGATAATCTCCTTTCTTTTTCCTTCTCTACATCCACAACCCAATCAGAACCTTAGAAAGTTTTGAGATAATTTTTTACCTTAATATACTCATCCCATGTATGATCATCGGCTGTAACCATCTGCCTCTTCTCATCCCAGCTAAACCCACTCCGGTTAAGAATCTTTATGTCATTGTATTGCTTCCTCAATCTCTTGTATCGGTTTTTCAAAACATCTACGTCATGTCTGAACCCGAATTTCTCATTGAAGGGTTCAATCATCTGTTCCCATGCTTGTTTGCTAAATGCATTACAAGTTTTATTTTGACTAGAGCGCACTCGATTTAGCATAAGTTCAATAAAACAATGATCCATTGGTGAAGTCCAATTAACCCTCAGATTATCACTGCTGCTACATGAATCCTCACCCATTCTCAATCCCTGTATTTAGAAGGATGGTGACGAGAAAGTATGATTAATGCTCACAGATATACACATCACTTTTTCCCTAAAACAGATATACACATCAGTACATCACATTAGAGAAAAAATGTGAATGAACAACACATGCCATCAAGGTAAAATATTTTCAGTACATAATTCAACATTTGCTTAAGATGTCAATCAAATTTTTGGATTTTCTTTCCATTGAAACAGTAGAAAAATCTGCACTTCCTAAGTACTTTAGGTTCTCAGGAGAAGAAAAGAATTGCATTTGTAAAGAAAAAAATTTTCTCTTAGGCTCTTTGCAGGGGTGGATCTAGAAATTTCAAGTTGGAGGGCCTTGTAATGAGTATACAGGGGTTCGGGGTTTTTTGAGGGTCTATTTATATGTATTTTTGGTGCAGTTGATATAAGATAATGCTATAAATGTTAATACAAATACTCAAAAAAATCATCTCTCCTATTTGTATGATACATACATCAAAGTTGCAATACTTTGGAACCTATTACTATCCAATATAAAGTTATAACTTCCAAAAGGCACCTAAAAATTACAACTAGATGCCACATTTTAATTATCAAATAGCACATAAGAAAAGATAATACTAAATGGCACCAAAGGTACAACAAAATGACACCTAATTAATTCAAATTGGAGCCAAGAAATTGAATGTATTATACTTGGATGTATTGTAGAATTTGTCAAAAACTAAAAGAAAATAAGGAGTTTATAAATTTTAGGGAGGGGGCAAAGAAATTGTATTTAACACCCCCACCCCCCCAAATACATCCGCAAAAGGGGCAAAAAAAAAAAAAAGATTTTTATCAACAGCACATACTCCAAGAAAATATTTGTTGAGCAACTATTTTTTGTTTGCCATATTTCTCCTTATGTTTGGTGATAACTTAACAGATATTCCTAGACATTGATCTGAAGGGAGTGCTGCTATATAAAACCTACAAAAGGAAGATTAACCTAAGAGAAACACAATCAATCTTCCCCTCATTTGAACTGAACACCTAACAGACGACGAGTCCACCACAAACATTGAAAGCGATCATCGCAGTCAACTATTTGGTAATTAAGAAAATTTCAACCAGTTAATGGAATTTTCTAAATTGCATTTAGAAATGCTGTCTTAATGCCAACCAAATATATATATATATATATATATATTTAAAACTTACTGTAACAGTAACACCTGAGCTTGTTGGAATTTAACCACAAAAAATGAAAATTCATATTCAAGGCCAAGAAAATGACGGCTCAGAGGACCATGGAAGCTATCAAACAAAGACCTTTTACTTGTGTTCTACTGAACTGTTTATTTGAACATAAACTAATTCCCATTTCAATTTTTTCCCTGAAAACCAAAAAATGTAAATTTATGCTCTGTTTGTCATGTAGTATCATCACTTTATATCAATTTCAGGCCCATTTTTTTGTTTTTTTTTTTTTTCTGCTTGTAACTAATTACAGAACTTTTTTTAGGCATACATATAGAAGTTGAAGAGAAACATTTTCCCTAAGAATCTAAGCTACAATAAGTTATCAGAGAAAACAAATTTAACCCAAAATCCAAAATTTTAAAATCTCATTTGCATTCCACAGTAATAAAGCAAATGTCTGTATATTGAGTAAAACGAATGATCAAGATTCAAAACCCTAGTATTTTATCTAACATACAGAATAGATACAGATATATGTATATAATGAATATACATAATAAATAGTTTGTGAATGAAGTATAAAAAGAAATTTAGAACCCTAACAATGTTGAAATATTTCATTTTACTGAGAAGTAGTAATAAGAGAAAGAGAGAGAGAAAAAGAAAAAGAAACAAAACAAAAACAATAGAGAAGAAGGTACCTATTGGCTATTGCGCAAGTAGGATTGAAAGATGAAGATCCGATTGGTGAACGGGGTGAAATACGCTTATCCAGGAATAAGAGAGAGTAAGGCCTCGTTTGTTTAGTAAAAACCTAACTTTTCAAGAGGGCTGCAGTTTGGGCTTGGGCGGGTTAACATGAGCCCGGTCCGAGCTCCCAACTCATAATTTACTCTGGTCGGCATTCGGATTAGAAAGTTTAAACTCGAATTAAATTTAGTTTGGATTTAGACAGTGAGGATAATAACTCGAATAACTCAAACTCTTGCGCGAACTTATTTATAGATACAAGGGCGGAGGCTGCATGGGACTAGCCTACTAGGGTGGGCTGCCGACCCCCCCACCCCAAGCTCAAGCTCACTTTAGTATTTGATATCAAACCTTATTATATTCGTTCTTATTGTAGCCCAACACATTTTAGTATTCTAAATTCAAATTATAGTCAAACTCACCTAAGACACCATACATAATAGTACATATGATATTCTAGCCCAAGACCACCCTAATACTTGGCACCAAACCTTATTATGTCTATTCTCATTTTAGCCTAATCCAATTAACGGCCCATTTGGTTCATGCATTATTGTAGGTGGATTCTGACTACCAGGAATTATAATACTAGTACTTAATTTACTAGGAATCTGAATCCTTGCAAGTTCACGAGCGGAATCCTAGGTGGATTTAGAATCCAGTGCCTGTTGAGTCAAGAAAAATGAAATAAGAATAATGTTAAATACATAAAATACCCTTGAAGGCTATCCATAATAGGAATACATAAATACATAAACTACCCTTGAAGGCTATACATAAACTACCCTTCCACAAATATAAAGACTAATTTAAGTTGTATGAAATTAGAAAACCAAAACCCCAGCAATTTTTTAGAATACCACCTCCTAACTAGGATTTAGAATCCACCTTATTTTCCACCTTTGGGTGGATTCTAAATTCGATGGGACCCACAATTCAATGAATAATCCATGAACCAAACAAAGATAAATTTTAAGATAACTGGAAATCTTAGGGTGGAATCAAAATCTACCCTAAGAATCCATTAACCAAACGGGTCATAAGTGTTCCAAACCCAGTTTGAGACCATACATCGTTAAATAATAAATATTTATCTCTCCTTATATATTTATCTCATTATCAAATATATAGAAATAGACCCCCAAAAAAAATTTCGGGGACCTGTATAGTTCTCAGCCCCACCCCCCCCCCCCCCCCCCAAAAAAAAAAAAGAACAACAACACAATCCATAACATGACTTTAAATGCATGTATCATGTGTTATGAAAGTGGTTTATAGAAAAGTATGAAATTTCAAATAGTACAAGTTACAACACATTTAAAGGCCTGTTGTAGAATGTATTGTGGAATGTGTTGTGTGCCTAGCTGACGATGTCTTACTGACGCGTTTTCTTATCAACACCCAAGTGTAGGTGATCGTACAAATAATAAAGTTCTGGTAAGACCGGGTCGAATCCACAGGGAACGGTAAAAAGAGTTTTAAGATAGGAAGTAATTATTTTGTCCCTAAAAATAAAATAAAAAATGATGAATTTTGTGGCTTTTCCTAAACTAGGGGTGTTAGCGGTCGGTTTCGGTCGGTTTTTTCGGTTTTTTGTGGTTTTCAAAACCGACCAATAGGTTCGGTTTTGGTCGGTTTTTCGGTTTCGGTCGGTTTTTCGGTCGGTTTTAGCTTGTACATACATTGTATAAACCGACCAATCGGTTTTTTGGACAATCGGTTTCGGTCGGTTTTCGGTTTTTCGGTTTTTGTTATCACCCCTATCCTAAACTACTAATTCTTTTATTTTTGGAGTAAAACTAATTAAAAGCTATTTCTTTTAGTAATTTACGGCAAAGATTTTAACACAATACATTAAAAATAGACTAGCTAAGATGCTAGTAAGAAAGTAAGAAAAATGAGATAATAGCTAGATTCACATGAAACAAACTTTTTGGATTTTATTATACCAAAATATGAAAATAATACAAATATTTAATCCAAGTTATCTAAAAACATGAAATATTAATTACCTTGGGAGTAATGATTTAAATGGATTGGGAATATGCAAATCAACACTAGATCAATAATTTTTGTGCTTTTGAAAGGATTTGACATTTTTAAACAGAATGATTCTTTATTTGAAAATAAACTTATACTAGTTGAAGTCATATCAAGTGTGTCTATGTGCTCGTTGCTTTTTGTCTTTCCTTTTATTGCATTACTTCAACTTCAACTTCATTTTCACTTAAACATATCAAACATGTAAAAGCACATAACTACACATATTTGAGTGGCATTATCATTAAATCATATTAATTCCAAAATACATGTAGAATTAGGGTTTTGGGGATTAAATGAACACTATATCTATTACATATTCATTGTTTATCACACCCCTCAACTAGCTTATTGTTAGTCCCTAGCAATAAAGTGAAAGAGAAATTGTTCTAAAAGTTACTAAAAGTAGGTGTAGACTAATGAAAATAAAACATAACTCACTGTCGCAGGTATTGTGATTGCATTTAGCATATGCAACAAGCCATTAAACCCTAGGCTACCCCTAGTGTACGAGTGTTGTCTCATGAGGGTTTGCAGTGAATTTACCCACAAAATTCAATTTTAAATTTCAAAAATGTAAAAATGAAGGTAGATTTTATCCTTTTAGAACAGATAGGATTAAATTTGGCAATAAAATAAAATTTTCAAGTATGTAATAACAATGCAACACACACACTCACAGTTTGTCAATAGCAACATTTTTTATACTCTTTAAACTTACAGTGTGTGCTTGAAAAGTCAAGTAGTTGATCTTAACTTCAAAGTTTACATAACTAATAGCAGTCATAAAACTTGTAGTTTTAACTCAAATCTCACTGGAATTTTACTCTATTAATGAGAAACTCTCAGAAACCGGTGTAGAGAACATCTCACATGGTAGGAAAACAAACACAGGGAAGTTGCTTCTATTTTGATGACTCAATATATAGGCATTTGGAGTACAATAAGTTTCATGAAAGGATACTTAGCACTAGAAGAGTGATCTACCGTGGAGAACATCCTTATCACTTTAGTTTAAAAATCAATTTCTTTCAAATCATCAGGACTTTGACTGGTATTGGGTAGAAATTAAGAAGATTAGGAGATTTGGGGTGTATTTGTTCTAAGCATGTGATTGGAGTGTTTGCGCAATTCATTCCAATCTCTTCTTCTTCTTCTCCTTTTTATCATTTCTACTCTCTTTTTTTTACCACTCAATTCTTTCTTTACCACTTCTTAATTTTCTTGAAATATCATTACAGTCTAATTAAATACCTAAATATAGAAGTGAGGTTTGTACTCCCAAGTGGAGTAAGGCATGATTTGGATAGAATTGAAACTAAGGCAATATAAGGTGAAAAGAGGTGCGTTTGAAAGAAAGTTGGCCTAAATCATTTTCAAAATAGATTGATTTTGTTCATTCAAGCAATTTAGAAGGTCTAAATTTGGTAAATCCCGAACGTTCTCTTCTAATAAGGCATTTCTTCGGACCGGACTCTTTATGGTCAGTCAAAAAGAATAATAAGACTCTCAGCCAGTGATATGACAAAAAGAATGAGACTGAAAGGATCAGTAACCCTCAGAAAGAAAGATTGGCATAAAAACTCACATGGGTTAATGTGGACACGCGGAATTCCACCTCTTGTTTGTTTGAAATTATTTTGAAAGGAAAAGAAAAGGTCTGTTGAAAACAGATACAGAGTCACCACTTGGTCTTTAAGGAACCAAGAAACCTAATTTTGAGTCACCCAAATGGATAAGGGGCACCGGCCCTTCAAAACCAAAGAACTTGGCTCGGGGTTTTGGTACGAGAGAGGAAGGAGCCTTTATCGTGACTAAAACACCCTCAACTCGCCCTGTCTTTCGACGGGCCTCAATTAGCATCCAAATAATCATCTTATACTATGTATGGTTCGATAATTAATACTATGATAGTATATTACATCACACAAGAATTTTGAAATAGAAGATCAAAAGATAAGATATCATTTATAAGATCTAAGCCAAATATCACACAATGCAAAAGTGAAAGACCACACAAACAAACCTAGGAAAAATCGTCTAATCACATATCAAGTAATTAAGTTTCCTTAATCTAAAGGGGACATGAATTGTTCTTGAAACAAATTAACGTAGAAATCAAAATATGCTTAGCAAGCTAGAATAATGCATGTTAATCTTTGAAAAAAGAAGATCTCTCAATCCCCAGGACGGATGAGAAATGAGGATTAGATCGAGGGGAAGCATGAACATGTGATCATGATCATTCCTTATAATCTTCTTAGATTAGGAGTTACAAAAACCCCAAATATTGCATGAATACAATGTATGATCCTAGAATGTGCAAAGGTTGTAGTGTGTTTGTGTACATGGACTTTCTAAAGTGGCTTAGAAGTCTAGAATGTGTATGAATGAATGAAGGAAATCATCATGGGATATGTACAAATGTAGTATGAACTACTTCCTAAGACATGAGCTAATTTGGAGTGCATGTAAGCACCAAATCAAATGATGGAAATAAAAGTGTGTTTGCTGTGAATAGTGGATAGAACAATAACATGATCTTTTGGAAATTGAAAAGAGGGGTTAGGAATGTTTTTAATGCATGATTTTTTATGGAGATCTTCCTTATTGTGTCTAGAGCACAACCAAAAAACCCAATCTTTAATAACTATCACATATTGAGAGAAATCACATAAAGAATAGAGGTTATTCAGAAACAGAGTCCGTACTGTCGACTGAAATGTTAGAAAATCTTAGAAAAAAAAAAAGAGATCTAGATGCCCATATTATACAGAAAGTTCCCTAAGACATTTAATTTCAAGGGAAAAATAAGTTGGGACCACCCATTTTGGAAAAGTTTTCTGTAAAACAAGTTGAAAGTCAACTAAGCTGCTGTGACAGCAGAGGCAGAATGTTTGGACAAAAATGGACCCCTTTCAAGTATTTCCAAGTCAAACCAAAAATCATGCGTGTTCTCTAATGAGTTAGAAAGACTTTCCAAGTAGTCTTGCATCCATGCATTGAGTATTGAGTTCTAGAGAAATCTTTGAGCTCAAATCATTCACTGTTTCGACTCGCTGTTTTAAAGATTTTGGGAAAAACTTAAGTTTTCTTTCTTGAGATCAAAATGAGAGAGTTTGAGAGGGGTTTTGAAATAGAGGTTTTGAAAGTATATTTTCAACATCAAATAGACATTATGACTTCTTGGAATATCAACATCAAACTCATCATCAAGAACCCCCAATATTATTGGAGAAATTCATTTTTATTTTGAACATAACTTCAAGGATACCTTGGAGGTATTGAAGTTATAATCATCATCTATTAAACATGTTTTTGAGGTCAAAATCATCATCTATTAAACATGTTTTTTAGGTCAAGAGCTACTATCCATAAGGATTCACTCACCTCAAACTTCATGTCATCATTTAGATGATGAAGAGCAAGTAAGTAAATAAAGAAAAAAAATAAAAAAAAGAAATGAGATTAAGAAGAGATGAACATAATATGAACAAGCAAGTAAATAACAATCAATCGATGATAATCAATGTGATTTTGGACTTGTTGCTTGGTGTTTCACTCATAGATATTGACATTTGGACATGGAAGTAGCTCCCTAACTCATGAATGCTTAGAGAAATGGTGGTTGGGTGTATTGATGATGAAGTATATAGAAGGATGATGGAAGAACTTGAGTTTAGAACTCACTTTCTATAGAAAATTAGTGGGAGAAGCTCCCTTTCTCTCTTCTAGACCTATCTCTATCTCTACAACTTTCTATAACTTTCTCAAGTTTTGCACTTGCCCCCCCCCCCCCAAATGAAGAGTAATGGGGGATTTATATAGGCTAATTTGGGGAGGTTTTGGGATTTAGAAAGTGTTCCCATTGATCCAAAACATCTGTGAACATAAAACTACATCGTTTTGGTTTTTAATTAATCAAATTGGATCCCCAAATAAATTACAAAAATGGACTCTGCGAGGGTTGAGTGCCGCTGCGGCACTGGCCATGTGCCGCCATGGAAGTAGCCCAGTGCCGCCGCAAATCCTCAGATGCCCAGAAAATTATATTTAGACCCCCAGAGGTTCCGGTATTCGCGAAAATGCCTTATTTCGTCCAAAATTCACAAAAAAAATGCACATGAATTCCAAAATGAGGTTGTGATATACCGTTAGAAAGGTAATGGAGTCTACTTTACATAAAAAAAAATAGTTTGGAGATAAGTCTCTTTGAAAAGTTTTGCGGTATTAGCAATAAAAGCTGATTTGATCGCCTTTTTCACCTTCGAAAATTCATAATAAATTCGTTTTAAATCCAGTAATTATGTGCGATATACCATTGGAAAGATATTGACCTCTAGTATCCATGAAAAATATTTGAAAATTGTTACGGTGCTCCGGTTTCAAAGTCAACTTTTGGTCAAACTGGTCAAACTTGGGATTCTCGGGAAGTTCTGGAAACCTCTGGGAGCTCCCAGGAGCTAACGTTTTCATTTAATTTTCTTTTAAAACTCATTTTAATACTTTCCACATGATCTAGAATGATTTCGGAACTTTTTGGAAAATTTAGACGATTTTGGTCAAACCTATCAACGGGGACTTTCTGAGAACTTTCGGAACTTTCGGGGGTCTCTAGGAGCCGACGATTTCATTCGATCTTGCTTTAGAACTCATTTTATTGTTTTTCTTACGACATACCGCGTTTCCAGAACATTTGGTCCAAATCTGGGGTTTTCGAGCTTTCAGGGGCATTTTGGTCATTCTGAGCATTTTGAGAAATAGAACTAACTTCCAGGAGTCCTTTTGAGTCTTTTTCGATCATTGTGAACCACCAAGCTATGGGTCTCCTAAATTTGGTAGTCGAAAAAATGGGGTGTCTACAGTTTACCCCTCTTTGGCATGAACTTGCGAGGCAACGCATGTCGCAAGCAAGTGCCAAAGCTTTGAAGAGACAGGTCTTTTGGAGGCTATAGATTTAGGATAAAAAGCGTTACAAAAGATGCAATGATGCTGAGGCTAGTGCTGGTCGTGCTTTTCGTGAGCTGCCTACTTATCCCAAGGGAATCAGACCAGGACGTATTTTGGAGTACAAAGGAATAAATCACACATACACAACAAGACAGACAGATGCTATGCTATGAGGATGATATTCAATGCATAGATGTGATATGAATTGTGTCCTGAGTCCTATCATGTTTAGTGTTCTGATCCTAGCATGAGCTGGTGCTGTGGGGTGTGTGCCACCCCGAGTGGACTTATGTTGTGCTAGTGTTGAATCTAATGCAGTGGTTAATCCTGATAAGGATACCAAGGTGTTGAAGACTCTGGGTCTCGGGCAAACTTCTTAAATTACGGGAAGTGTGCTTCGCAAACAAATATAATCGACCATGGGGTCCCAGAGGACGACAACTAAAGATAATCGACGGACACAGAAGTCTTGGATACCAAGCGATGGATGAGAAAGTTCAAGATAACCAATTGGAAAAAGGGTTTTGCGATAACCGACAAGCGAGAAGGCTCACAATAGCTGATGGGTAGGTGAGGGGGCTCATAATTTTTTGACAAGGGAGTGAGGAAGCTCACGATAAGGGAGAAGCTCACGATTTTTGTTTGCTGAGGAAGCTCATGATCTTTATTTGAGGATGCTCACAATAACCGATGGTAGGTGAAGAGGCTCACAATTTTGGACAGAGGAGTGAGGAAGCTCACGATAAGTGAAAAAGCTCATGATAAGTGAGAAAGCTCACGATTAGTGAAAAAGCTCACGAGTTTGGACAAAGGAGTGAGGAAGCTCACGATAAGTGAGAAAGCCCACGATTTTGGATGAAGGAGTGAGGAAGCTCACGATAAGTGAGAAAGCTCAAGATTTTGGACGAAGGAGTGAGGAAGCTCATGATAAGTGAAGAAGCTCACGATAAGTGAGAAAGCTCACGATTTTGGACAAAGGGGTGAGAAAGTTCACGATAAGTGAGAAAGCTCATGATTTCAGACAAAGGAGTGAGGAAGCTCACGATAAGTGAGTAAGCTCACGATTTTGGACGAAGGGGTGAGAAAGCTTACGATTTCGGACAAAGGAGTGAGGAAGCTCACGATAAGTGAGAAAGATCACGATAAGTGAAAAAGCTCACGATTTTGAATGAAGGAGTGAGAAAGCTCACGATTAGTGAGAAAGCTCACGAGTTTGGACAAAGGAGTGAGGAAGCTCACGATAAGTGAGAAAGCTCACGATTTTCAGACAAAAGAGTGAGGAAGCTCACAATAAGTGAGAAAGCTCACGATAAGTGAGAAAGGAGTGAAGAAGCTCACAATAAGTGAGAAAGCTCACGATAAGTGAAAAAACTCACGATTATAGAAAAAGGGGTGAGAAAGCTCACGATTTCAGACAATGGAGTGAGGAAGCTCACGATAAGTGAGAAAGCTCACGATTTTGGACAAAGGGGTGAGAAGCTCACGATAAGTGAGAAAGCTCACGATTTTGAATGAAGGGGTGAGAAAGCTCATGATAAGTGAAAAAGCTCACGATAAGTGAGAAAGCTCATGATAAGTGAGAAAGCTCATAATTTTGGACAAAGGGGTGAGAAAGCTCATGATGAGTGAGAAAGCTCACAATTTTGAACAAAGGAGTGATGAAGCTCATGATAAGTGACAAAGCTCACAATTTTGGATGAAGGAGTGAGGAAGCTCACGATAAGTGAAGAAGCTCACGATAAGTGAGAAAGCTCATGATTTTGGACAAAGGGGTGAGAAAGCTCACGAAAAGTGAGAAAGCTCACGATTTCGGACAAAGGAGTGAGGAAGCTCACGATAAGTGAGAAAGCTCATGATTTTGGATGAAGGAGTGAGGAAACTCATGATAAGTGAGAAAGCTCACGATAAGTGAGAAAGCTCACGATAAGTGAGAATGCTCACAATTTTGAATGAAGGAGTGAGGAAGCTCATGATAAGTGAGAAAGCTCACGATAAGTGAGAAAGCTCATGATTTTGGACAAAGGGGTGAGAAAACTCACGATAAGTGAGAAAGCTCACGATTTTGGACGAAGGAGTGAGAAAGCTCACGATAAGTGAGAAAGCTCACGATTTTGAATGAAGGAGTGAGGAAGCTCATGATAAGTGAGAAAGCTCACGATTTTGGACAAAGGGGTGAGAAAGCTCACGATAAGTGAGAAAGCTCACGATTTTAGACAAAGGTGTGAGAAAGCTCACGATAAGTGAGAAAGCTCACGATTTTGAATGAAGGAGTGAGGAAGCTCACGATAAGTGAGAAAGCTCACGATTTTGGACAAAGGAGTGAGGAAGCTCATGATAAGTGAAAAAGCTCACGATAAGTGAGAAAGCTCACGATTTTGAATGAAGGAGTGAGGAAGCTAATGATAAGTGAAGAAGCTCACGATAAGTGAGAAAGCTCACGATTTTGGACAAAGGGGTGAGAAAGCTCACGATAAGTGAAAAAGCTCACGATTTCGGACAAAGGAGTGAGGAAGCTCACGATAAGTGAGAAAGCTCGTGATTTTTGGACGAAAGAGTGAGGAAGCTCATGATAAGTGAGAAAGCTCACGATGAGTTCTAGAGATTCGTGTCTAGGATTTTCAGGTTATAATCAGGAGGGACCTTATGACTATGCTAATTGAGAAAGGCTGCTTATGAAGAGAAACTGTTTATCATTATCTTATGTTTTAAGTTATGAACTGGATTTGTAATAAAGATGACTGTAATAGATGACAGTTATTATTTTATTTCAAGGTGGTCTGTGCCTTTAGGTGATCCCGTGTTGTAATATTTATTAAGTTAGGAAAGATTTGTAAGCCTTGATTACCCTACTCTGATTTATGGTTTTATGTTGTTCGATGTTTGGGACGGAATCGATCCTTCAAACTATCGCGACCTACGGGTCCATAAACGAAATTAAACGCTTTCCATATTTATACTACATCGGGGCGTGACAACTGTATTCCCTCCACTTTGCATCAGTTAATGATTTTTTAGAAGGGAGACGAGCTAGAGGTAGTGGGGGCCGATACGAAGCCATTCGTGCATGTATTCAAATGGCTGATGCATTATCATATGAAGTCGACATCGGACCTGTAAAGCTGCTAGCATGTGGAAAGATGGGCAAGCCAAATGCAGCAACATTCATCAACGAGAATATGAAGTGTTGCCCTCAACTCAATTGGACAGAAGAAGTCAGACCGGTTAAACTCAAAGAAGAAGATGTGATTAATGAATCAACAACCGATTGAGATTTAGAGACAATTGACCCTAAAGGCCAGCATGGCCAAATGGTGTGCATATCTGGCCGATAGGCGATTAGAGATCGGCCCAATTGATGGTATGGTCAATCTGGTTGATTGTATTTATGAAGAAGAAATGTCAAGGGAGGAAGAGATCCAAATGGATGAACTGGAAACGGCCACAGCAAAGCTGGATGATCTGAAGGCCAATGTTTAAGATCCACTATTGGAAATCAACTTAGGCAATGAAGGAGAGCACAAGCCTACTTATGTAAGTCGGATGCTAGAACCACAGTTTCAGGCCGAGATGATAGCACTATTACATAAATACAAGGATTACTTTGCCTGGAACTGGTAGCACACCGATTGCCAATTAAATCGAGGTTCAAGCCATTTAAACAGCTACCTAGGCGTATGTCACCAGAGGTTACACTGAAAGTCAAGGAAGAAATTAAGAGACTCCTTGGGGCTGGCTTCATTTGAACTGCCAGGTAAGTGGAGTGGGTCTCGAACGTAGTCCTTACAGTAAAGAAAAATAGAAAGCTCAGGGTCTGCATTGACTTCAAAAACCTAGACTTGGCTACCCCAAAAGATGAATACCCAATGCCCATGCCCCATCAACTCATCGATTCGACTGCCAAGCACAAGATCTTGTCCTTTTATGGATGGGAATTCAGGGTACAACTATTAGGAAACTGCGTTCCCAGAATTTGTTGACAGTGCGTATAAGTTGATACTGCAAAAAAAATTACGTGAAAACTACAATAACCCTACAAGGGCGGAACTAGGGTTACCTTAAACTGCTAAAACGGATTGCTGTAGTAGACGAATCGAGAACACGGGCTCGATGACAGCTCACGATCTTCTATCGTATTCCTTTGCTGCCAGAATATCGAACTGAGTGTGGGCTCTTTCGAAATCCTTTCTGTTTTCTGCTCTCCCTCTTTTACGCTCTCTTTTCTATTCCGAGTTATAATTCTCTATATAGAAAAACGCAAACTGAGAAGAGAGCCAAAGCAGCGTATATATATAGGCTACGATAGGGACCATAAGAAGTCAATGAGGAATAGGCTTCCTTATGGAATTAGGAAACCCTAATTCGAACTGAATCAGATTTCTATTTCCATAAATTATAATTCATACCACTAAAGAATTATAATTGCACTCCTACCCTTATCTCAAAAATATATTTCGAGCTCCATGTTATTAAATGCTTATTATCTCCCCATGTTAAGATTACAGATATCCATTAATTAAATATAATTACTGACAATCATATTTAATTAATTTCTTAAAATTCCTTGAGATTCTCTGCTTAACTTATCTGATATGTCGGATAACAAAATCCACCTGCAGGGTTTGACATAATCAAAACTTATAAGCTTTCTCAAGGGGATATCATCAATCCCAAAATTGAGACATGGATTTCATCATTAATTAATATCCACCACACAATTAATATTGCCACCCAATCCAATGAGATATTGACCCATTTAAGGATCTCACCCTTTTAGGGATCAAAGTGTAAATATCAAATGTACGTGTCTACAAATTAACTTAGGATTTAGAGCATAAGCACTCATAATAGCCATGAGGTATTAATTATCTTATAAGTCAGTATAAAGATAATTACCCCAAGTCAGTCCCGTTTAATACACAAAGTGTACCAGTATAGTGAGTTGAAACTATACTGTTTTCCGTAGTCAAGACAAACCTGCTACAACACTATGCTGCAGTCCTACCGATGGTGTGTCCAATCCCATCTAAGACTGTAAACCAAAATCTTACATTCTATAATATCTGATGGCGTGATCTTCCGTGTGTAAGCCGAACTCTACACACCAAACCACCTACTATATAGAATGAGAGACACACATGCATAATATTAAATAAATAATATAATACAAACATTGCCCACACAGATTCTAAAAAAAAATGGATTAACTGATTTTATTAAATGAATAATAAATCAACTACATAATGCATGGCTTTTAGTATATATCCCTAACAATCTCCCACTTAGACTCAAAGCCATGATGCGACACACCTCACTCCTATCCCTTCTACATGACTGTCAAAAGTCTTGGCCGGTAAGCTCTTGGTGAAAGGATCTGCCAGGTTATTTGTTGATGCTATCTTGGTCACTTCAACATCACCTCTTTGCACGATCTCTCGTATTAGGTGATACTTACACTCAATGTGTTTTCCCTTCTTATGGACCCTTGGTTCCTTTGATTTAGCAACCGCTCTACTATTATCGCAATAAAGGGTAATAGCCGATTGTACCGCAGGTACTACTCTTAGATCCATAAGGAAGTTTCTGAGCCAAACGGCCTCCTTAGCGGCTTCCGAAGCAGCCACATACTCGGCTTCCATGGTAGAATCAGCAATACATGACTGCTTGATACTCCTCCAACTAATGGCTCCACCTCCTAGGGTAAACACGTATCCTGAGGTAGACTTTCTGGAATCCCTATCTGACATAAAATCAGAATCTGTGTACCCAATGGGTACAAGACTGTCTGCTTGGTAAACTAACATATAGTCTCGAGTCCTTTTCAGGTACTTGAGAATATTTTTCACCGCAGTCCAATGTTCTTGCCCTGGATTAGACTGATATCTACTAACCATGCCAACAGCAAAGCAGATGTCAGGTCTAGTACATAGCATGGCATACATTAGGCTTCCTACTGCTGAGGCATAAGGAACTGCCTTCATCTTCTCTATCTCATCAGGTGTCTTAGGACACTGATCCTTAGATAGAGTAATTCCATGTCTGAAGGGAAGGAATCCCTTCTTGGAATCTTGCATGCTAAACCTTGCAAGAATATTGTTAATATAAGAGCCTTGTGACAAGCCCAACATCCTATTCTTGCAATCTCGCATAAGCTTGATCCATAGGATGTGACTGGCTTCTCCCAAGTCCTTCATATCGAATTGACTGGATAACCATACCCTTACAGAAGATAATACCCCCACATCGTTTCCGATTAGCAAGATATCATCCACATACAGTACTAAGAACACCACCACTCTTCCATCATGTTTCTTGTACACACAATATTCATCCGCACATTGAACAAAACCAAAAGACTTGATTGCTTGATCAAAGTAGATATTCCAAGACCTAGATGCCTGCTTAAGTCCATAAATGGACTTCTTAAGCTTGCACAACATGTGTTTTGGCCCTTCGCAATGAACCCGTCTGGTTGCATCATATAGATGCACTCGTCAAGATTCCCATTTAGAAATGATGTCTTGACATCCATTTGCCAAATTTCATAATCGAAATGTGCAGCAATGGATAAGAGAATCCGGATAGACTTTAGCATGGCCACCGGCGAAAAGGTTTCCTCATAATCGATTCCCTCTTTTTGAGTGAACCCTTTCGCAACAAGCCTTGCTTTAAAGGTTTCCACCTTACCGTCTGCTCCTCTCTTCTTCTTATAGATCCACTTACATCCAATGGGTTTTATTTCATTGGGTGCTTCTACAAGATCCCAGACTTGATTGGAGTACATAGACTCCATTTCAGATTTCATAGCCTTTTGCCAAAGATCTGCATCTTTATCTTGGAGTGCTTCATTGTAGTTACAGGGGTCGATACCTTGTTCATCAGGGACCCGGTCATAAGACTCTCCCAAGAACATATACCGGTCAGGTTGAATAATAACCCTCCCACTACGACGAGGCACAACCCATGTCTGTGTATCACTGATATTTCGTTGTGAAGATTCTAAACTTAATACACCATTATCTACACATTGTACTGGTTCCGGAACCTGCATGTTGATGGTTGGTTCGGGATCTACACGAGTTTCGATAATCTTCCCACTACGACGTGGTAATAGAATATCAAGAACTCTTTCTTGTGGTGTTTCTTCTCGTATCGTTGGTATCGAAGAAGTATGTCTCGGTGTCTCTCCTCTCATTTCCTCTAGAACAATATGACTTTTGGGCTTGTGGTCCATAACATAGTCCTCTTCTAAGAATGTGGCATTGATGCTAACAATAACCTTCTGATCCTTAGGACTATAAAACAGACCACCTTTAGTTCCTCTTGGATACCCAACAAAGAAACATATTTCCGTTCTTGATTCCAACTTTTCTGTATTCCCTTTCAGCACATGTGCTGGACTATCTCAGATCCGAACATGCCGCAGACTAGGCTTTCGCCCAGTCCACAATTCCGTGGGAGTAGTAGGTACTGACTTAGATGGTACCAAGTTTGGAATGTATGCAGTTGTCTCTAATGCATGTCCCCAAAAGGAAATTGGTAAATCCGAGTAACTCATCATAGATCTTACCATGTCCATGAGAGCCCTGTTCCTTCTTTCTGCTACACCATTCTGCTGAGGCATACGGGGTGCAGACAATTGGGATGTAATCCCTTGCTCCAATAAGTATTCCCTAAACTCTCCCAAGAGGTACTCTCCACCACGATCAGATCGTAGTGTCTTGATACATTTACCTAGACGCTTCTCCGTTTCAGCCTTGAAGTCTTTGAATTTCTCAAAGCATTCAGACTTACGCTGCATCAAATAAATGTACCCATACCTTGAGTAATCATCGATGAAAGTGACAAAGTACTCAAATCCCCCTCTTGCTTGGACAGTCATAGGACCACACAAATCAGAGTGAACCAGTTCTAAGTGCTCTTTTGCTCTATAGCCCTTGGCCAAGAATGGCCTCTTGGTCATTTTACCTTCCAAGCAGGATTCACAAACTGGAAGTGCCTCCACTTCCAATGAGCCTAATGGCCCATTTTGAACCAGTCTTTGAATCATTTTCAAATTAATATGACCAAGGCGTAAGTGCCAAAGATGCATTTGGTTCATCCTCGAAGGTTCTTTTCTCTTAAATGGAAAACTATTTGTGTTATTCAATTCATTAAGTTACAGTATAGGAGAGATAGGATATATAATATAAAGATCATCCACCAATTGACCAGAACAAATAAAACGTTTACTTTCTTTAATAACTACTACTTTATTAAAATGAACTGAATATCCATTCTTTACTAAACTAGAAACTGAAACTAAAATCCTTCTAATAGAAGGTACATAAAAGCAATTTCTTAATATTAAAATTCTATCTCTACCAAAACTAAGATGTAGATCTCCTACTGCAACTGCTGCTACTCTCGTAGCATTTTCCATATATAGGTAAATCTCTCCAACACTGAGCTGCCTGGTTCCCTGGAACCCCTGCAAAGAATTGCATACATGATCAGTGGCTCCCGTATCTACACACCAGGTACCGGTAGATCGGACCGCTAAACACGATTCAACAACTAGTAAATGAGATTTACCTTGATTGTTCTGTCTGGCGAGATAAACTAGACATTGCTTCTTCCAGTGTCCTGGCTGCTTGCAAACAAAACATTTGCCTTTAGGCTTTCCCGGTTGTCCTCATGGCCTTTGAATTGGCGGAGGACCCGCGGCCTTCTTTTGAGCCTTTTTCATTTTCTTCTTGCCTTTCGGCTTTGAAGCAGAAGCTTTCTCAAACACAAGAACACTCCCTGACTTTCTGTTGAGACCCTCAGCTGCTTAGAGTTCTTTAAGCAGCTCCGCCAAAGTATATTTAAATTTATTCATGTTGAAATTGAGGCGGAATTGCTTAAAAGACTCTGGCAGTGACTGGAGTACGATATCGACCTGGGTTTCCCCATCGATTGTAGCTCCAAG
This sequence comes from Hydrangea macrophylla, assembly GCA_033977485.1. NCBI lineage: Eukaryota > Viridiplantae > Streptophyta > Magnoliopsida > Cornales > Hydrangeaceae > Hydrangea > Hydrangea macrophylla. The sequence continues at coordinate 81,803,096 of CM066991.1, read as the reverse complement.
GATCTCTAGTTCATTAAGAAGAGATATCATCTTAAGAACATGATTCCTTACATGCGTCCCCTCAGCCATGGTTGTGTTCATCGAGTCTTTCATAGCAACCTGCCTAGCAGCACGACTTTGATCCCCGAACATCTCTCGGAGGCTCTCCATCATGTCATAGGCGCTGGCCATTGACTGATGCTGATGTTGCAGCACATTTGACATGGATGCTAAAGTGTAACACCGCGCCATCTCATCAGCCTTGACCCATTTCTTGTGAGCCTGGGTTTCCTCAACGGTTGCCCCCTCACTAGGTTGCTCAGGACATTCTTGAGTAAGCACAAACTTGTACTCTTCAGCAGTTAACACAATATCCAAATTCCTTTTCCAGTCTATATAGTTTGGTCCAGTAAGTTTGTTTTCTTTAAGTATAACAGCAAGTGGATTGAAAGTTCCCATTTAAAAGCCTGAGAATCATATAACATAAGTAATTACGTTTGGGCAAAAATTACTATGGATTCGAGTTGAAAATACTAGTTCCCTCTACTATATTTGAAAGGAATCTGCCAACAACCTGATACACCGCGAATAGTATGACTTGATGGGAAGCCATATACTATCCATCATTTGTTCAGATAGACAATTGCCTTTTAATTTTACTATCCTGGCAATGTACTTTGCCTAAGAAAATTAAACTGCTGACTTGCTTTGGTCCTATAAATAATAACAGTGACTCAGATGGAGAGGATATTATTATTTATAGCTAAGTGTATACCATCACTTAATTCTAGGTCAAGAGTTCCATGAGGAACACCTCTGATGGAGAGGTGACCCACACCAACAATCACCCAAAACATTCTTTTAAAGAAGTTTGTACTGATGATTCCATGATCAACTACATCCGATAGGGAGGATGACACTAGAGCCATCACACAAAATTAATCATATCATCTACAAACCAATGATGGAGACCATGGGATTTATACTTGATAAATTCCCTCTCCCACTTAGAATTTTAAAAAAATTTGAGGGTTATAATTTTTTAGAAAAAAACTTTTTATCTAATTAATAAAAAATAATGGAATACTTGACAAGGATTAATTCATCCTTACTAGTGAAACCCACATGTGTAGATAATAAAATTATTCTATTCTCATGATTTTAGAAAATAAGTACTTATGTTTTCAAATTATGGAATTAGTTTTATTTCTAAATACACATGTAGTTGTCCATCATTTTAAATTAATATAAATTAAACATGCAGCTAGACATCTGAAATAGGTCTAGGAATAATTATCCATGTTGTCCTATTCATTAAACATGAAACAATAATAACCATTCAATCACACATAAATAAGGAAACCACAATAAAATAGGAATCCCACTATTATGGCCAAGCTGCAACTCTTGTGAAGAAATCTTCATTGAACTCGATTAGCTCTATGTCGCCACTACACAACGCTCGCGGGGGTCGAGGGGGCAGCGCCCCGGAAGCTAAATCCGATCTACCATCAGCAACTGCCTTCCAGAACTATTTTCTGAAACAATCTTCTGAAACTGCCTTCTGAAACTGCTTCTAGATCGCTTTCGAAAATTGCTTGTAAAACTGCTTGTAAAACTGCTCTCACGAACCATCTTCACGGATTTACTTGAGATGTATTACATAAACCCTATGCCTCCGTGAAGGAGTTCACATGCTATATATTTGCAGTAAATTAACCAGCATCAATCAAGCGTGGGATCCAATACATACAAATCCTATGCCTCCATAAAGGAGTTCACATGCTATATCAAAATAACAATATTAACCACGAATAAACCCATCGTGGGATCCAATCACACAAAACCAGCGACCATAATAGTGGAATAAGAACGCTGCAAAACAAGAGTTAGCACAGATCTACGTTCTATCCATCCATCAATGCACGCATAAGATCTGTTTTATTGGATAACATGGTTGCTTCCAACCTAAACGCAGAATCAACGTTGCTCTAATACCACTGTTAGGAAACTGCGTTCCCAGAATTCGTTGACAGTGCGTATAAGTTGATACTGCAAAAAAAATTACGTAAAAACTACAATAACCCTACAAGGGCGGAACTAGGGTTACCTTAAACTGCTAAAACGGATTGCTGTAGTAGACGAATCGAGAACACGGGCTCGATGACAGCTCACGATCTTCTACCATATTCCTTTGCTGCCAGAATATCGAACTGAGTGTGGGCTCTTTCGAAATCCTTTCTGTTTTCTGCTCTCCCTCTTTTACGCTCTCTTTTCTATTCCGAGTTATAATTCTCTATATAGAAAAACGCAAACTGAGAAGAGACCCAAAGCAGCATATATATATATATATAGGCTACGATAGGGACCATAAGAAGTCAATAAGGAATAGGCTTCCTTATGGAATTAGGAAACCCTAATTCGAACTGAATCAGATTCCTATTTCCATAAATTATAATTCATACCACTAAAGAATTATAATTGCACTCCTACCCTTATCTCAAAAATATATTTCGAGCTCTATGTTATTAAATGCTTATTATCTCCCCATGTTAAGATTATAGATATTCATTAATTAAATATAATTACTGACAATCATATTTAATTAATTTCTTAAAATTCCTTGAGATCCTCTGCTTAACTTATCTGATATGTCGGATAACAAAATCCACCTGCAGGGTTTGACATAATCAAAACTTATAAGCTTTCTCAAGGGGATATCATCAATCCCAATATTGAGACATGGATTTCATCATTAATTAATATCCACCACACAATTAATATTGTCACCCAATCCAATGAGATATTGACCCATTTAAGGATCTCACCCTTTTAGGGATCAAAGTGTAAATATCAAATGTACGTGTCTACAAATTAACTTAGGATTTAGAGCATAAGCACTCATAATAGCCATGAGGTATTAATTATCTTATAAGTCAGTATAAAGATAATTACCCCAAGTTAGTCCCGTTTAATACACAAAGTGTACCAGCATAGTGAGTTAAAACTATTCCGTTTTCCATAGTCAAGACAAACCTACTACAACACCATGCTGCAGTCCTACCGATGGTGTGTCCAATCCTATCTAAGACTGTAAACCAAAATCTTACATTCTATAATATCTGATGGCCTGATCTTCCGTGTGTAAGCCGAACTCTACACACCAAACCACCTACTATATAGAATGAGAGACACACATGCATAATATTAAATAAATAATATAATACAAACATTGCCCACACAGATTCTCAAAAAAAAAATGGATTAACTGATTTTATTAAATGAATAATAAATCAACTACATAAAGCATGGCTTTTAGTATATATCCCTAACAACAACCAAATTTATATCGCTGAGGAGGATGTCCCGAAGACAGCTTTTTGGTGCCCAGGGGCAATTGGAACCTTTGAGTGGATTATCATGCCCTTCGGGCTGAAGAATGTAGGAGCCACCTATCAACGGGCAATGAATTCAATCTTCCATGACATGATTGGACGATTCATGGAAGTCTACATTGATGATGTGGTGGTAAAGTCTGGTGATAACGTCGATCATTTAAGGAACTTGGAAAGGGCGTTCGAAAGAATGCGGGCTCACAAGCTGAAGATGAACCCTCTCAAATGTGCATTCGGCGTTTCAGCAGGGAACTTCTTAAGTTTCTTGGTGCACCAACGAGGGATAGAGATCGATAAGAATAAGGCTCGAGTTATCTAACCAGCAAAGCCCCCAGCCAACAAGAAGGAATTCCAAAAGCTACTCGGGCAGATCAATTTCCTAAAAAGATTCATATCCAACTATGCCAGAAAGACTCAGTATTGACCCCACTACTGAAGATCAAGACCGATGAAGAATTCAAGTTGGAAGACAGCCATCAACAGGCCTTTGAAGAGATAAAACAATACTTGTCTACTCCTCCAGTGTTAATGCCACCTAAGAAGGGTAGGTACCTTAAACTGTATATATCGGCCTCTAATTGCTCAATAGGAAGTATGTTAGCTTAGGACAATGAGCAAGGTAATGAGTAGGCCATTAATTATTTGAGTAGGATTTTAACTCCAATAGAATAGCGCTATGCGCCGATTGAAAAGCTGTCTGGCATTGTATTTTTCATCACAAAAGTTAAGAACATATATGCTACATGTTTCTACCTATATCATATGTCAAACTGATGTGATTAAACATATGTTGTCAAGACCTATCATGAGAGAACAAATTGGGAAATGGACCTTGGCCTTGATGGAATTCGCCATTCAGTACCGATCACAGCAATCGGTCAAAGGCCAGGCCATAGCCAATTTTCTGGCTGATCACCCAGATCCTACTGATTTGGAAGATTTGTCACTAGCACCTAAGGTACTAAATACGTCCTTAGTCCCATGGACATTGGTCTTTGATGGATCTAAGAATGCATAGGGGCTAGGGCAGGAGTGGTCATTGTATCACCTAAATATAAAAGACAAAGATGTCATTTCGGCTCGATTTCAAATATACCAATAATCAGGCCAAGTACGAGGCACTCATCATCGGACTAGAAATACTCAGTGAGATGGGGGCATCATCTATTCACATAAAAGGGGAGTCAGGGCTGGTGATCGAATAGATATCAAGCGAATTTCAAATAAAGAGTTGGGAGCTCTGCCCGTTTCACTCAGTGGATACTCAACTTATGGATTCGTTTGATGATATAAGTGTGAGTTATATCCCTAGGTCAACAAATACAGAGGTTGATAAGCTAGCGAAAATGGGATCGGCCTCGTCGACTAGAACGGGTTTAGAGGATTAAGCTATCACGGTACAAATCCTATCGCTGCCATCCATGGCAAAGGTATACGTACTATAACCAATTCAATTTTGATGGAGGACGATGATTAGAGGATCCTAATCATCAAATATTTAAAGCACCCAAATGTTAGGGTAGACCAAAAAGTCAGACTGATCGTAGTCCAATTTGTGGTGCTTGATGGAAAACTATTCAAGAAACCCATCGATGATGACGTGATCTTAAAATGCCTCGAGAAGAAACAAGCCATGCAGGTAATGGCTGAGGTGCATGAAGGAATCTGTGGAGCTCATCAGGCTGGTACCAAGATGAAGTGGCTTTTACGAAGGTATAAGTATTACTGGCCAGGCATATTGAAGGACTGCATCAGTTATGGTAAAGGGTGCCAAGCTTGCCAAAAGCATGGCCCAATTCAAAGAGTGCCGACCAAAGAACTCCAAACTATCATCAAGCCATGGTCGTTCAGAGGATGGGCCATGGATTTGATTGGCAAGGTTCTCCCTCCTTCATCGGGCCAACATTGTTTTATTATAGTAGCTACGGACTACTTTACTAAGTGGGCCAAGGCAATACCATGTAGAATGGTGACTCGGGCTACGATGATCAAATTCATTGAGGAACACATAATACATCGGTTCGGCCTCCTAGAAACAATAACAGTCGATCAAGGATCTGTGTTTACAGGAACAGAGACCGCAGCCTTTGCGAAAAGTAGAGGGATTACCATTCTCAATTCTACTCCATATTATGCTCAGGCCAACGGACAGTCTGAGTCAACAAACAAGATCCTTAAGGGGATCATTGAAAAAATGATAAATAAGAACCCAAGGGAATGGGACAAGCTACTGTCAGAAGCACTGTGGGCTTATCGGACATTTAAAAGGTCCAGTACTAGGGTCACTCCGTTTATACTGACCTCGGGCATGATGCTATGCTACCTATGGAGGTCACAGTCCGATCGGCCAGGAGGGCACTGTAAAATCAGCTTGAGCCCACTGAATACACTAAGGCTATGATAGTTGAGTTTGAAGGACTTGATGAAACAAGACTGGCAACCCTGGACTCATTGACGGTACAAAAGCTACGTGCAGCCCGAGCATACAATAAGAGAGTGAAAGAAAAATCTTTTTGCACGGAGGATTTGGTTTGAAAGGCCGTCTTGGCTATCAGAGACAAGGACAACTGGTATGGTAAATGGTCGGTCAATTGGGAAGGTCCCTTCATCGTTCACCAAGTCAAGAGAGGGGGAGTACACAGGCTGCGTGATATTGATGGAGCGGTCCATGCTAGACTGATAAATGGTCAGTATTTAAAGTCTTACTATCCTACTTTATGGAAAACTATTGATTTGAAATATAGACCGAATCCAGGGTTAGAGTATGGTCTACTTATCAATTATGAGCCTGAGAGCGAATAATCAAAAATCCTTAATTGCATTAATAATAGCTAGGCACAGCTTACCTACAAGTGTTCAGCACAAATATATATATATATATATATCTATAAGTACAGATCAAAAATCGGCCTCTAAGCCGATTCAAAATTCCTAAGTTTTGCTTTTAAATCTTCCCAAGTTCTTTCAGCCCTAGTTGATCTTGCTTAGCTTTGTTGAGCCTATGGGTCCAGATTCAGGCAGTTAAAGTGTTAGCATGTAGCTAGTCGCTGCATTTTTTAGTGTTGCCCCCTAGCTGAGCCAAGACCTCGTCAACCTCACCAGGGCTACATCATTGGCTACGACTTCGGCCTCACACTTCTCCACCTGTGCCTTGAGAGATGCGATACGAGCTTGGAGCCAGGCGTCTCGAGCAATCACTTGAGCCTGAGTCGCTTTCCCAGTCTCGTATTTCGCCTTGGCACCCTTCAGGAACTGCATTACTTTCTATTGGGCTCCAAAATGAGATTCGGCCTCGGTCTGAATAGCAAAGGCCGGTTGATGAAGAACACGGGAGCTCGGTAATCGTTCCTGGGCCTCAACAAGCAAAACCAGCTGCCTGGGAGAAAGGGAAGGATCACTGATGAGAGTAGCTAAGACGTTGTCAAGCTTAGAGGCCGCAGGGAAACCGCCCAGACCACAGGAAGTCAGTCCAAGAACCAGGTCCTTAGACCATTGCAAACTTGAGGGCGAGGCAATGGCAGGCTCAAGTGGTCCTAAGTCAAATGCCCCTAGGTCCAAGCTGATGAAGAAGTCGTCAAAAGGATTGAACGGCTCGGGACCTAATGGGAAGGCCTGCTCAAAGTTTCACAATTAAAATGAGTTAGTAATACTAGCAAAGGGAGAAGAAACATGTCCAAGCGGGAAACATGGTACCTGGGTTGGCAATGGTGTAGAGGCCAATGCATCTTGAACGGCCTCGCTGCTTGGTTGGAAGGTGGACGGTTGAGATGGCTGCTGGTCTGGCTCAAAAGGAGGTGCCATAATCGTCTCCTCCATTTGGGTGCCAGTTCCTTCACCCGTGGTCTGCACAGCCTCTGTCGTGGCTGAGGTTTCTGCCAGAGCACGATCCTCACTACTGGTAGTTGGAGGATTTACAGGAGTAGAAGAGGTTGGATTGACCATGGTCGTTTCCTCTATGTGCTCAGTGACCGATCATGTAGCCACAAAAGGATCAGCCTGATCAATCATATCATCGGTCCGACCAACCACTAGTGAGACCTTGTGTTCGACTTCTTCTCTAGCCACCTCCACAGTTGCATCACCCCCGAGCACGTCCTCAATACTGGAGGAAAGGACCACTTGTTCGGGACACTACCCTCAGCAGAATCAACATCATCATCCCCATTAGAAAGAGTGAGAGGCGGGACAACCCTCAAGGGAACCACTCTCTCTATAACTCGCTTGAGGAAGGCCGCCGCTTGTTCAGGAGAAGTTGGAAGGTCGACGGGAAGACCTTAAAATCGTGCGCCAGAAGGTTATGTTGCTTGTGGTTGAGAGCCCTGCCCAGTCAGTATGTCTTTCCCATAATCCTCATTCACAAGCTAGAATGAAATGGAAGGGTATTAGAAGGGTGGATGGGTTTAATCGGATAGTACAAGGCAAGGAGGTGTAGAGTAATACTTGAGCAATTGAGGCTGATGTCTATTTCTTTTTCTTTGTTGGCCCTTAACCTGGTGCTTGCTTACGGGCCGGCCTTTTTGTCACTTGTTTCCATCGGACTAGCGTCGTTGCTATAGCAGGTACATCGGCCTTTGTGGCCGATGATATGGTAAATTGAAGTGATGCCTTAGCAGCGGAGCCCTTAAATATTTGGGAAGCCCAATCGGACCACCATTTGATGAACCCCTCAGATACAACGGGTCGGACAGAGAACAGAGTGAACTTGAAGGCTATTTTCAGTTTGTTCGATCACTCCTTAATCTTCTTCACCTGCCCATCGTTCACAATAAGGTCGCGTTCCACCCAGTCAACATTTACAGTTATGGCTAGCAGAACGGGCACCATTTGAGAAAGACCAAACTGACGGGCATAAAGTGGAGCAAAGTAGTACTCTATCCCACATTTGTTATTAGCAGAAGGGATGCTCGGGCTAAAGATTATGTCCCTAGCTACCAAGTAGCTAGAGAAGATTTCATTATAAGAAGACTGGGTGCCCTGGCCCTAGTTAGTAGGGTTGTTGGGAAGTTGTGGAAAGGTGGGAAAGTGAAGAGAAAAAAAGGGTGTGAAGAGAGGTGTAGCCCGATTGGCACACTCCTCATAAAAGAATGAAAAACACTCCTCGAAGGAGTGAGAAGAGGGAGTAACATCCATGAAATGGACAACGAAAATGGGAACGGCAGCCAGTTGGCGAGCGTCCGGCCTGAATTGTTGAAAGCATGGATACAACTAAAGTTGAAAGATCCAGATTGGGCTTCCCCCCGCACTGAAGCCTGATTGGACAAAATCGGTCACACCACAGACCAGATGTGTCCAAACAAGACTGACGAGGGATAGAGGCTTACCAGAGGCTAGAGCCAAGGCTAGAGTAGTGTACTCTTTAGTTATGACTTGACTAGCTAAATAGAAGAGATACCTGTCCAGCCAGTAGATGAGGAAAGCAGTGTTCTCGGCATCGGTCACCTCAGCCACTTCCTTGTCTATGTAAGTGGTCAGAAAACTGCCAAAAGCTGTAATCGGCCAATATGACACAGCTCCATCTCTGACTGATTCTTGATGAGGATAGGAGAAACTGGCTGTTCCGACATCGAGTCTAGGCATAACCTCTTGCCCGTAGGGGTGAAGACCGAGCGTAAAGCTTATGTCTTTAATAGTGGGGCCCATCGGGCCACAATGGAAGAGAAACCCATTGCATGAAAAAAAACCATAACAGAAGGGTTGAAAAAAAAGAGTGGTCGGTCTATTTCTAGTTTTGAACGACTAAGCATGATAGCATCAAAAATGCTAGTTCGCTTCCAAACATCGGCCTTAGAGGCTGATACCCTGGTTACCCATTGTCCCAATTTGTAGCAGGGTGGGTAGCCGTCCAGACTTTGCTTCAGTTAGCAGGAAGCTGGGGGAATGATTCATTTTTTACTGGTGGAAAGTAGAGGTGGAAGGCCACCAGAGGATCGCCGCGAAAAGCCGTACCAAAGCCAGGTGCCGCCGGGGTACCGTCAGAAGTACTATAATGTGTGAAATATTCAGTAGAAATCTCAAAAGCATGGGCTTTGGCTAGGGCCCTCACCTCTTTGCATCGGTTTTGGGGAGGAGGAGCATTAAGAAAAGTTTTTTTACCCTTGGAAGAGGTCGTCGGGGCAGTTTTGGGGGCCATTACAGTAGGTGATGATGGTTTTTTACTCGCTGGAAAAGATGGAGATCCTTAGAGAGAGAAGCTCTGAGTTTCTAGAGAAAGAAGAGAAGGCGCTGATGATATTGGAAAAGTGAAGAGATTGTAGACACCCCATTTTGTCGGCTATCAGATTTAGGAGACCCATAGCTTGGTGGTTCACAATGATCGAAAAAGACTCAAAAGGACTCCTGGAAGTGAGTTCAATTTCTCAAAATGCTCAGAATGATCAAAATGCCCCTGAAAGCCCAAAACTCCCAGATTTGGACCAAAAGTTTTGGAAACATGCTATGTCATAAGAAAAGTAAGAAATGAGTTTTTAAGAAAAATCAGATGAAATTGTCAGCTCCCAGAGACCCCCGGAAGTCCCAGAAGTTCCCGGAAAGTCCCCGTTGACCGATTTGACCAAGGTTTGACCAAGTTTGACCAAGGTTTGACCAAAATCGTCGAAATTCGTTGAAAAGTTCCAAAACCATTCTAGATCATTTGGAAAGTATTAAAATGAGTTTTAAAAGAAAATCGAACGAAAACGTCAGCTACTTGGAGCTCCCAAAGGTTTCCAGAACTTCCCGGGAATCCCAAGTTTGACCAGTTTGACCAAAAGTTGACTTTGAAACCGGAGCACCGTAACAATTTTAAAACATTTTTCATGGATACTTGAGGTCAATAGCTTTCCAACGGTATATCGCACATAATTTCTGGATTTAAAACGGATTTATTATGAATTTCCGAAGGTGAAAAAGGCGAGCAAATTGGCTTTTATTGCGAATACCGTAAAACTTTTCCAAGTGACCTAACTCCAAAATATTTTATATAGAAAGTAGACTCCAATATCTTTCCAACGGTATATCACAAGCTCAGTTTGGAGTTCGTACGCATTTTCTGTGAATTTCGGACGAAATAAGGCCTTTTCGTAAATACCGGAACCTCTAGGGGCCTAAAAAGAATTATCTGGACGAATGAGGAGCAGTGTCGCCGTGGCACTGATCCACTGCCGCCACGGCACTTTCCTCTAGAATAGTCCATTTTTGCAATTTCTTTTGGGGGTCCATTTTGATAAATTAGAAATCAAAACGACGTAGCTCTATGTTTTCAGTTGTTTGGGACCAATTGGAGTACTTCTAAAACCCCAAAACCACCCCAAATTAGCCTATATAAACCCCCCCCCCCCCCCATTGCTCTTCATTTTGGGGGGCCAAGTGTAAAACTTGAAAAAGTTTTAGAAAGTTGTAGAGATAGATATAGGTCTAGAAGAGAGAAAGGGAGCTTCTCCCACTAATTTTCTATAGAAAGTGAGATCTAAACTCAAGTTATTCCATCATCCTTCTATATACTTCATCATCAATACACCCAACTACCATTTCTCTAAGCATTCATGAGTTAGGGAGCTACTTCCATGTCCAAATGTCAATATTTATGAGTGAAACACCAAGCTACAAGTTCAAAATCACATTGATTATCATCTATTGATTGTTATTTACTTGCTTGTTTAAATTATGTTCATCTCTTCTTAATCTCAGTTCTTTTTTTATTTTTTTTTCCTTTATTTACTTACTTGGTCTTCATCATCTAAATGATGACATGAAGTTTGAGGTGAGTAAATCCTTATGGATAGTAACTCTTGACCTCAAAAACATGTTTAATAGATGATAATTATAACTTCAATACCTCCAAGGTATCCTTGACGTTATGTTCAAAATAAAAATGAATCTCTCCAATAATATTGGGGGTTCTTGATGATGAGTTTGATGTTGATCTTCCAAGAGGTCATAATCTCTATTTGATGTTGAAAATATACTTTCAAAACCTCTATTTCAAAACCCCTCTCAAACCCTCTCATTTTGATCTCAAGAAAGAAAACTCAAGTTTTTCCCAAAATCTTTAAAACAGTGAGTCAAAACAGTGAATGATTTGAGCTCAAAGATTTCTCTAGAACTCAATACTCAATGTATGGATGCAAGACCACTTGGAAAGTCTTCCTAACTCATTAGAGAACACCCATGATTTTCGGTTTGACTTGGGAATACTTGAAAGGGGTCCATTTTTGTCCAAACATTCCTTCCAAACATTCTGCCTCTGCTGTCACAGCAGCTAGGTTGACTTTCAACTTGTTTTACAGAAAACTTTTCTAAAAGGAGTGGTCCCAACTTATTTTTTCCTTTGAACTTCAATATCTTAGGGAACTTTTTGTATAATATGGGCCTCTAGATCTTTTTTTTTTTTTCATTTTCTAAGATTTTCTAACATTTCAGTCGACAGTACGGACTCTATTTCTGAATAACCTCTATTGTTTATATGATTTCTCTCAATCTGTAATAGTTATTAAAGATTGGCTTTTTGGGTTGTGTTCTAGACACAATAAGAAAGATCTCCATAAAAAATCATACATTGAAAACATTCCTAACCCCTCTTTACAATTTCCAAAAGATCATGTTACTGTTTTGTCTACTATTCATCCTTTGATTTGATGCTTACATGCACTCCAAATTAGCGCATGTCTTAGGAAGTAGTTCATACTACATTTGTACATATCCCATGATGATTTTCTTCATTCATTCATACACATTCTAGACTTCTAAGTCATTCTAGGAATCCATGAACACAAAACACACTATAACCTTGGCACATTCTAGATACATACATTGCATCCATGCAAAGATTTGGAGTTTCGTGACTCCTAAACTAAGAAGATTATAAGGAATGAATTTGATCACACGTTCATGCTCCCCCCTCAATCTATTCTTCCTTTCTTATCCATCCCGGGGATTGAGAGGTATTCTTTTCTGAAAGACTAACATGCATCATACTAGCTTGCTAAGCATATTTTGATTTCTTTGTTTATTTGTTTCAAGAACAATTCATGTCCCCTTTAGATTAGGGAAACTTAATTACTTGATATATGATTAGACGATTTTTCCTAGGTTTGTTTGTGTGGTCTTTCACTTTTGCATTGTGTGATATTTGGCTTAGATCTTATGAATGATATCTTATCTTTTGATCTTCCATTTCAAGATTCTTATGTGATGTAATATACCTATCATAGTATTAATTGTCGAACCAAACATAGTAAAAGATTATTATTTGGATGCTAATTCAGTCCCGTCGAGAGACGGGGCGAGTTGAGGGTATTTTAGTAGCAACAAAGGCTCCTTCCTCTCTCGTACCAAAACCCCAAGCCAAGTTCTTTGGTTATGAAAGGCCGGTGCCCTTTATCCATTTGGGTGAGTCAAAATTAGGTTTCTTGGTTCCTTAAAGACCAAGTGGCGACTCTGTATCTGTTTTCAACAGACCTTCCTTTTCTTTCTTTGATCCAAATCAATTTCAAACAAAAACAACAAGAGGTGGAATTCCGCGTGTCCACAATCTAGTGACTCTACTGGGGAAATTTATTTTCAAAACAAAATAATACAGAGGTTTGACTCATAAGAAGCATCCTTAAAATCATCTTTTTACTGTGTCTGGTTCACCGCATTGTACTTTTGCATTTCCCCCCTCCAACTGTGTCTGAAACGCGGCGCTGACTTCGTTCAGGTCTTGCTGTGCCAGGGCACAAGTCACCGTTGATACTGTACTTTCCAAGGTATATCAAAAAGAGTAAAAACCTTCATACTGTCTCCCTGACGGTATATTGGAACTCTCGTCAACGGACCCTCTTTGACTAAACCCAGCCTTTGCATATAGATTCCTATAGAACCTTTCATAGGACTGTTCATTTATCTTTTCAGATAGGACAATGTGATATAACTGCTGTATGCCCTGACGGGAGTACCTGTGCGGTGTAGACGCTTATGTGGCATGAAGCAGAACCTCTTTCTTATGATTCCCAAGGCAATCACTCACATGTGATCACATTAAGTTGACCTGCCTAGGCACCATGACAAGGATGTCTGCTCCATGCTCACAAAGATATACACCGCAAACCTTGTTTGTCGGTTCTAAGACATAAGCTATGCTAAAGGGAAGCCCGATGAATGATTAAGAGAATACACTTGGCAATCAAACACAGTGTTGGGAATAAACGGTGAAATCCTCTTGTGTAAGCTTGATTGGTAGTGAGCATTCATAAGATTATCATCGGACATGGAAGTCACAAAGCATGACAGGTAGAGGTTGCTCTTGTCCGATAAAGTTAAAAGCGAGGTCAGGCGAGCCCTATGGGCCAAAAGGGAAAAGGCAGTGCTGTTCTTAGCTGTCTTGGTGACGTCATCCTGATTGAAAGGAAGCAGAGTCCGTTTGGGAAAGCAATCTAATCACGTCCAGCTAGATATGGAAGGCTGATCCCTAAAATATTGGGATTGATTCAATCAGAATTTGGGATTAGGAAAGATTTAACAATTAATCATCTGCATGGAGCGCAAGTTAAGGAGTCCTTGCCTTGTCTAGATTGCTATAGGCCGCTATAAATATAGAGGCAGGCCAACCGTTCAAGGCACTCAGCGTCATCTCGATAAACCGCATTCAACAGCACTCATATAGCATTCAAATCTTTGTGTTATCATTGTTCTGCATCCATAGCAAATAGGTCTGTTCCTTTTTGTTACTTTCTCAACTTTTTTTCATTCATTGGACAATCAGAGCCTGTTCTAATCTTGTTCTTTGGTTGTATGTCTTATTCTCCAAACATTTAATAAAATATATGTATTTTATTAATCGTTTACATAGTAAACTCTTGCACTATTTGGCTTGTGTGCTTCAGTACTACCAAAGGATTTTTTATGAGAGTACTTTCCTACTCATCTTACACAATCACCTTTTAGAAGTCAGATCTTAAAGCCTTGTGTATCACTCACACAAGCGTATAGGAAATTAGTTTGCACACACCGAGCCTGTTTGGCTCTGGCACGCTTGCGCAAAACTATAAGCAAACACCTACTAATTATGAACCTTTTCAATAACGCCCTTACATGGGTACCCAAATTGGTCCCATTAGCTGACACAAATAATAATATTTTGTTAAAACTACTAATCAATTAATGAATTAAGCGCATAAAATAATCATATGGCATCAACATGTATTATAATTAAACAATTAAATTTACATGTCTGCCATTTAAGTACATAAATGCAAATGTATGCAATTTATATAATCTGAACCTCATTGGACCCCACTTTTATATCTATCACATTCATAATAGAACTTCCAACTGTTTTCCCAACTGGACACTTTTTCCATCGGTGGGTCAACAATCCCACCTTCATTCAACATATGCATTATTAATAATATTCTATGCATCTAAATAATATATTGACTCTCTTTTTTTCGGATACGGGTGTTACATAAAGGCTTCATTCATATCATGCCTTGAAGTTATAGATCCAGGACGGAGAGATAAAAGTTAAGCTTTAGCTTTCTCTTTTAAAGAAAAATGAAAAGGCTTGAGACGGATAATCTCAAGGGGACAACTTTGATCAGAGAACGTACTACAAACTTCTTCAAATTCAGAATATGTAAATAAGCACATTCTGACCCCATTCTATAGAAAGTTGGTAAGAGTGGAATCATGCCTTGTCTAAAGTGAAAGTTTCATGTATGTCTAGGTAGTGTGATGCAAGAAAGAGTGATGTTTCGTTCTGGGGTAAATAAATCACGTACAGAGCGTTGTTCACGCTTAGGTAAAATAAACTATAGTATATTATCCCCATGTTCACTATGAGCATCATCAGTCATTTCTTCTATGTCTTCAATTGCAGCCATGATTCTAGAAAATTGTATACTAGATGAATCACTAGAAATATTAGAATTATGTGGTACTTGATATAAAACCTCAGTAATATCTAAGGACATATGAAGTAAAAGAAAGCTAGGAAACTATGTTTTTTAAAACATCATTTTTATTATTTATAGGTAATTAAAAAAAACCTTTTTTTTTGTAGACGATAGGTTTATATAGGTATATGTGTGTGTGTGTGTGTCTTTTTTTTTTTTTTTAAGAAAATGGACACGTATACACTTATGAATACATATTTATACATATTTATCAAATAAAATTATCTACATTTTTTTTAAAATATTATTACTTTTTATGTTATTATTTAAAAAAAGAAAACTAAATTATTTATAAGGTAGAATAGGTATAGATATATTGGGAGAAATAGTTTCAGACCTAACTTTATTTTTTGTTTTAATTTATTTTAGTCGCTCCTCGACAACGGCGCCAAAAACTTGATGACGTCCTACTGACGCGTTTTCTTATCAACACCCACGTGTAGGTGATCGTACAAGTATTAAAATTCTGGTAAAACCAGGTCGAACCCACAGGGAACGGTAAAAAGATTTTTAAGATAGGAAGTAACTATTTTGTCCCTAAAAGGAAAATAAAAGATGATGGATTTTTGGGGCTTTTCCTAAACTATTAATTTTTATATTTTTGGAATAAAACTAATTAAAAGCTATTTTTTTTAGTAGTTTACGGTAAAGATTTTAACACAACACATTAAAAATAGACTAACTAAGATGCTAGTAAGAAAGGAAGAAAAATGAGATAGTAGCTAGATTTCACATGAAATTAACTTTTTGGATTTTATTATAGCGAAAGATGGAAATAATACAAATATTTAATCTAAGTTGTCTAAAAATAGGAAAGATTAATTAACTTGGGAGAAATGATTTAAATTGATTGAGAATATGCAAGTCAATACTAGATCACACAACTTTTGTGCTTTTAAGGTTTGGTATTTTTAAATAGAGTGATTCTTTATTTGAAAATAAACTTATACTAGTTGAAGTCATATCAAGTGTGTCAAGTTTGATATCAAATGATATCGTTTAGTTTAAAGAAAAATAAAGAGACAATCGGGCAGTAGTCAGGTTCGAACTCAGCCCACAGACGTGGGTTATTCGACACTCAATGCCCACCACTCTGCCAGTACACGATTGCCTGTCTATTAATGGATAGAAATATATATATATATATATATATATACATACTTAAAATGTAAACTTTGTTAAATAAATTATTTTGTATGATGGGTGTTTTTTTATGACAAAAGGCATAGTTTGACAATTCACATAATTAAATTCTTATTTCAAATACATGATATATAAATATGTTAAATAGTCACAAACTATAGATATTTTTGGCCAAAATGGAAAAATAACTCATCAAGATAAATATGCTCATTTAAGATTAGTGCACAAAAGTTGTGATTTCTGAGTTTTTATTGCATATCCCTAATTAAAGTTTTAGCCTACCATTTTTAGAATTGAAAATGTCTTCTAAATAACCTTTAAAGATAAATTAAATAGGTATACACAATTATTGTCCAATTAAGATTAAGGTCATGACACCAAGGTAAGAGTGAAAGCTAATATTAATATATTTTTTCTTCACTTAACAATAGTTGAGATTGAATTCTTGGAATCTGTAAAATAACAAAGTTTAGTACAACTAAGCAAATAAAACATAAATAAATTGAAATGCTAAACCAAAAATAAGATACTAAACCTTTTACGTTGAATTCTTGCTTGGTCACAATGGATGAACTCCAAGAACACAAGGCCAAACCAAATCCAAATCTAATTTGGGAATAGAATATGGATAGGGTGTATATGCTTGGGGCTTTAATAGGTGATTATAACAACTATGTAGTAAATAAGTCCATAATTTAATTGGAAAATATGTCGTACAGTGAATGGTGTTTTTGTTACAAAAACTGGAAATTTGGGGTTTCAAGCTATTTTAGAAACATCTGCAACTACTAATTATACTAAAAACATTAAAAACACTAAAATCTGAAAACTATTTTTTCATACAGTAGATGAAAATAATTACAGAGATTTTTGAACTTGAAATTATCAATTACAGAAAAGAAAATCTTTACAACTTTTAGAACAAAATTAAACAAAGAAAAGATTAAATTTCTACATAGCAACTTTGGCTATGGAATTCTTCCTATGGTTTTCACTCTGGCTGTGTGGCTCTGTGTGCTCTCTATGTGGCTGTGTCTCCAGTGTCTCCTCCTCTCTTTCTTTGGCTGTCTATTTATAGCTGAAGATCATATGTCTTGCTTTAGTGAAGGATGAGAAGATTCGTCATCCAGTTCGTTATTGAACAGTGATG
Source organism: Hydrangea macrophylla (assembly GCA_033977485.1). Taxonomy (NCBI): domain Eukaryota; kingdom Viridiplantae; phylum Streptophyta; class Magnoliopsida; order Cornales; family Hydrangeaceae; genus Hydrangea; species Hydrangea macrophylla. The sequence continues at coordinate 81,785,517 of CM066991.1, read as the reverse complement.
AAAGTGAGGGTTTGCTCATTTTTTCAATCCTCACCCATTTTTTCTTCTAACACCATGTTAAATCAATCTGGAGAGAGAGAGAGAAAGAGAGAGAGAGAGGGAGAGAGAGATTCCCAAATTTCCTACATTACATACATATGTAGAAATGTCCCTTTCAAGGCATTAAATGCCTTGCTTGTTTTTCTTCCTGATTAATTTTTTTTCCTTTCTTTGTCTTTTCTTTTTTTTTTTTTTTGGATTTTTTCTTTGGTCTTAAAACTGGTAGTTAGGAATTTTTGACATCGTAAATAAGCACAAATGAGCATGGGAGATAATCCTATGTGCTCACTGCTTTTTTTCTTTCCTTTTATTGTATTGCTTCAACTTCATTTTCATCTAAACATATAAAACATATAAAAGCACATAATTACACATATTTGAGTGACATTATCAATAAATCATGTTAATTCCAAAACGCATGTAGAACTAGGGATTTAGGGATTAATTGAGCACTATATCTATTATATTAGCACATGAATATGCAATATTCATTGCTTGTCACTAGCATTTTTCTATTGAGATTGACCAAAGGCCCTTCCTAAGGCTATTCACACGTGGTGCCCATGTGGAATTTTTTTCACCTTCCACATGGCACCCATGTTGTATTCTATTTTATTTTGATTTTATTTGATAATTTTAGTTATACATTTTTAGTAAATACGAACATTAATTAAAAAAGGCTTTTCAATAAACTTAAAAGCCTCTCTTCAAAAATTGAAACAGGAGTATTTAGCATTATACATGTATGTATTTAGTGAACATGAATTTTTTTTCCGGTTAAATACATTGTACACATTTTTCCTTGAAATGTATTTACCATGATACATGTATGTATTTAGTAAAGTTCATGTATAGGAGTTAGGGAGATAACATTAATTTGTTATTTGATTAAATATATTGCACACATTTTTCTATAAATGCTTTTCAATGAACCTAAAAACCTCTTTACAAAAATTGAAACAAATGTATTTAGCATTATATATATATATATATATATATGTATTTAGTGAACATGAATTTGTTTTTTGATTAAGTACATTGCACACTTTTTTCAAGAAATGTATTTACCTTTATACATGTATGTATTTAGTAAATTTCATGTATAGAAGTTAGGGGATAACATTAATTTATTTTTTATTAAATACATTGCACACATTTTTCTATAAATGTCTTTAGCATTATACATGTATGTATTTAGTGAACAAAATCCTTATACATATATTTATTTAGTGAAGTTCATGTATAGGAAATGGAGAGATATACATGTATCCATTAAGTGCTTAATGTTACTACTCCCTCTCCCCCCTCGATCGATATTTTAAGCATTCTCCTTATCTTTTATGGGGTTTTTTTTTTAAATGCTTGCAATTATGATTCTTCTGGAAGTTAGACACTCAATTGGCAAAAGCAATGCATACACTGCAGTCACTGCTAATATTTAGTCATAAATAATCTGAATTTTATTTTAAACTTTTGAAAATAGCCTATGCATAGCACGGGTTCTTGCCTAGTATGTATATATTTATAGGTTTATATTATATATTATAGTTGTATTGTATTTTTATCTATGTATTATTTTTAACCATAGGATCATACTATTTTTTAGTGCCAAATATATCTCATTAGTTTCTATTGAGACACTAAATTGGTAGGTGAAATATTTTTTCTCAAATTTGAATCAAAAAACTAGATTTAATACTCTACAGAAGTTGTTTCTTTATTGCGAATCAGGATAGGGTTTGAGTAGTAAAATTAGGCTTGGGCTCACTCTAGTTTGGTTGGTCAACCTCAAATCTGGCTTGCGTTCGAGCAGACCACACTAAAACTCAAGTTGAGCCTAAACAGGACTAAAATAACCCCAACCCGCCAGAGTTGTAACCCTACATATGTCGGGTCTTCTCGCATTCCCATCCACTTGTAGAAAAATGGGAAGAAAGGAAGTGAATAACTTCTTGCTTACATACTCACACGTATTGTATACGTGCTTAGCCATTCACCAAGCTTTCGTGAACATGTATAATAAAGGTTTAGCTTGGCTTGGCTTAGTTAATAAACAAGTAAAGCTCATACACACACGAACTTAGCTTGATAGAGCTCGTGATCGACACATTTGAATAAGGCTCGTGAATAAGCTTAATAAAGGGCTTTGGTATACCAACTTGTGTATATACATTAATTATAAAACTAAGTAGTTTTAGAGAATGCATGAGCTCGACTAGTTTATACTAGTAAAGATCAAGTCTGAATAAGAGGTTATATTGAACCGACTATTATTTATAGGAGTCAAGATCAAGCTTGAATTTCAGGCTCGTTCAATAAATAACCAAGCTCAAGCATAAATGTCACGCCCCAGATCCACATATATGAACCTAGGTCATGTGGCATACCACCAAGGCTTGCACTTAACTCACACAAGCCCAAACTTGTCCATTAAATAACTCAATTAAAGAGAAATTTCTTTAAATCCATGGAAAAGCATTATCATTTGGAAAATACAAATTCAGTCGAGTGACCTGAACATCTGGTCGACTATTTTCTAGATTCCAGAAGGCATAGTTTGAAAAGCACAATCCAGTCGACTAATAGTAAATCTAGTCAACTATGGTTGCAAAATAAGGGTAACAAGTCTGGTCGACTGATACAACATGCAGTCAACAGTTTTCACATTCCAGAGAGTACAAATTGAAAAGTTACAATCCAGTCGACTACTTTAGAACCCAAAAACTTGACTTGATTTTTCCAGCTAAACCAGTCGACTGGGTCTTGAGTTCGGTTGGCTACTTCTTAGCAGTAGAGAATTTTGCAGCTCTCTAGCTTTGTCACACCCGTCTAGGGAAAAGTACATTCAATTTTAAATGCATATTTGAATTCTAGAATTATTAATGTTGATTAACAATTGGGATGAGGTTGACTATGGGTCAATGGTGAGTGTCAAGTGAGGACACGGGGAATTGGTAATTCATGAGAAATTGGCATGGCTAAATGAGATTTATGTGCATTAAATGTTAATTGGGTTATCTCGTATTTTGATGAATAGTAATTATACATGTTTGATATAATTTTTGGTAGTTTGATCGTGACTTAGATCGTTTCAAATACTTTGGTGAGAACGTGAGTGATACCTTGTATAAAAGGTAGGTTATCTTGAAATTTCACAAGAATGGTTTTCGGAACGTAATTACATACCCAAGCAAAACTTAGACGAAAACTTTTATAATTTATAGTTTTCACTCATGAAGCAATGACTTTAACATTTAAGACGTTTTGAGAGATAATTAGAAGTTTTGAGAACTCGTGGGGAGTTAAACATAATTTTTTAGACTAGTGTCTATATATAGCTTGACTTGAGATATTTGTCAAAATATCTCAATAACAAATATCTTGGGAGAGGGAGAGAGAAGGGAGATTTGTGGTTTAGAGGTTCTCGACGCCAATCGACGGACTTCTGCCCATTTATTTTCTTTCAAATTTCAAATTTGGTTTCTCAAGGTAAGAGCTACGTTTTAATACTTCATAGGCCATGTTTGGCAAACATTTATAGAAATTCTAATTCTAGGAATTTGGGAAAACACATGTATACTTATAGGAATCATTTGAGATCGAAGATCCAACATTTAATCAGTCCCCTAATGCTTTCCCTGAAGTTATAGGACCGTAGCTCGAGGTATGAATTATTAACCTATGTAATATAGGAAATTTTGGATGTTTTAGATATTGTGTATGAAATTGTGATTTGGGCAAAACTTATGTGTTAACTTAGGCCCGTTAAATTCAGCAAGGACTTATGAATAGCATGTTTATAGGACTATGTGAGTATGCTAAATGATTATGTGGGCCAAAGGGGAGTTTGGTATAACTTCATGCCGGGGCACGTCTCTTGGTGTTTGAGAGTTTTAGTAGCCACGGCTACTTGCTTGGTTTGGGAACCGGCTCAGCTAGAGTAGTTGGATGCAATGGTTGAGTGACTTTGGCTAGCTATTGGCATCGCGGTTTAAGATTTAAGACTTGCCGATATACCGGATGAATGTATATCTTTTTCCCTAAAGACTAAATTATGTGATTTAGATGTTTAAAGCATGAATTGCCTCATATGCATATGTTTAGAATTTACACTCAACATTTAACTGAGCAGTGGAAACTTTCTCCATTGTAGGTGATAAGAGGAAGAACAAGAAGAAACGAGAAGAGTGAGGCTGATGGAACGACGGGGCCATCCTTGTGCATGTTTTTGTTTTCTATTCCAAATGTTGTAATAAGAATTTTGAGAAGTTGAAACAATGTACTTAACTTAGAAATCTTGTGGTGGATTCATAGTATTGTAACCTATAGTAAAACTTCTGTAATTATGTTTTGGATTGTTGAAATATAGTTGTGAATATGTTGGAATTGGATTGGAGAATCATGGCTTGAAATCTACAGAATGTTTAGCAAACAGAGGGAAAATAGTCGATTGGTATAGGGACAATCGACTGGAGGCCTGTGTTGAGTCAGCTACTGCCCTAACATATTAAAAGCAGTCGATTGGGTCCCTGACGCAATTAACTGGATAGTTGGGTTCGAATTGTTATTTCATTCTGTAAAAGAAACAATCAACTTAGTTGAGACCACGGTCAACTGGATCGTGTTTTCAAAATGAGAATTTCTGCTAGATTAGGGTTTAGTCGACCGGGCAGGTACCAGTCGGTTGAAAAATTGAGACCCCAGTTGACTGAGTCCCTGACACAGTCAGCTGGATGGGCTGCTGAGGTTTTAGACTCTCTGTATCTTGCATTTCTAGTCGACCGGACCTCTGATCAGTCGACTGGATTTGTTGGTTCCAAAAAGAGTATTTCTTTAAGTGTTATCAAATGTGAAAAACTTTTTATAACTTTGAATTTTGTAGATTTTACTTATGTTTTCTGCTGCTATTTACTTCAATTGAATTGGATGAGCCTTGGTGGCGTGCCACGTATCCTATTTCTTCCCGTAGCGAGATGGGTTGTGACAAGTTCAAAGTGACCTCAAAACCCATTTCAACCATCATAAACATATATACAAATAGAATATACAACTCCGAGCTCGTTAAGCATGTTCGGTAATAAACGGAACGAATTAACGATTATAAAACCAACAAAAGATTACAAGTCCTACTCCAATCCCAATGGAAAATATAGTTCAGGCCTAATCCACAAGAGGACCATAATTAAAAACTCTGAGTTTAAATAATAGTTAGAAACAAAAAACTGTAAACATGAAACCACGACCATTCCACACGATCCTTCCATTCCTGTCTCACTTCTTCATTTCCTCACCATGATCACCTACAATGGTTATACAATAACCACTACAATATATGCTATATGCTTAGTGAATGGCGATAATTTAGAATATGGATCAATAACAATTTCAATTTCATCATATAACACATAATTATAGTCACCGGGAATAGCAAGTGCATTCACCCCTCAATCTAGCATGTGACTCCATCGTCGAGTCCACGCGACTAGTGAGCACCCACGCATCTTCCTTCACATGCAATACCCCAAAAGTCTCTGGCAGCCCAAATTCACAACACAAATGGTGACAAGCACAGGTATCCCATTAACCCAAATTGACAACTTAACATGCTCACATAAGATATAACATCATGCTTTTACAATCAAATTAGGCCTAATTTACCACATGAATTTGCCAAATGTAAAATAAACTTTGTAAAATTTCTATATAGATATGCTTCAACATAACAAATGAAACCCAAGCATGGAATTCATCCAAAATTCACAATTAATGTCACTCATCTCTCAGAAATTGTTCCTGCTTTAGAGATTAGTGCTCTTCTATATTCCGAGTACAATTCCTATACAAAAACTACAAACTATAAAATGGGTCACAGAAAAATTGTCACTAAACGCTACAAAATTGGTACCAACGTGTTCGACTTACCTCCAGGATTCTGAATATGTATTCAGAATTGAAATTGAACGACAAACGGCATGTCAAACGGCTTCAAAAGCTTGGCCTCTCTCTCTCTCTCTCTCTCTCTCTCTCTCTCTCTAAAAGGAAGAAGAAGAAGAAGAAGAAGCTGACTCATCTTCTAATGTGTCTCATATATATGCTTAATCCATGTTTGTTATGAAACCCCCAACTTTTTCACTTTATTTTAAATATACCCCTACCGATTATGAAACTATAATAAAACTATCCCGAACTTAAATGGAACTTTGTCTATGTCACGTATGGGTCCCATAAGTGTTCTATATAATATTAAGAAGTTGCTAATCAACCTACTAATTAAACAATGTATCCAATTCTCTCTCACAAGGGCATCCCAAACTGACCACGGAAGTGGTCTCTATAACTAACATAATATAAAAAATAATATTACAATATCTCACATATGCCCATAATAACATTTAAGCACATAAAAATGGTTCCCCATCACTGTCCCATCACACGAGGACTTCTCAACACATGCTCTAATTTGGGACTGCCACATTGGCCAAAACTGGGTTCCTAATTGGATACTCATAACCAACTTAGTGGATAAAAATCCACTCACACATATATTCACAACATTATTAAATAACTAATAATGCATGTTAAAGATGATTAAATGTAAACCACAGGAGCGGGTGTCACAATATATGAGCTCGGATCGTATAATGAGCAAGCTGAGCTCAAGCTCGTTGCAATACAGTTGTAAAACTTAAAAAAAAATAGATATTAAAAAACTGCTTTGGGCCAAGTGGCCAGCTGCAAAGGTCTATGAGTGACTCATTTTTTTACCGATTGAATCGCAAAATAGGGTTTGCAAAACAATTTCATTTTAATTTTGGAATTTCCATAATCACTTGTGAGCTCCAAAAGTTATTGCCAAACACCTTCTTAGCTTGGGAAGGAATTAGAAGAATGATGATATTAGGATAATGCTACGCTTTCCAATTTTGGTTTCCAAATAGCTTAACAATTGTAGACATGTTGTGCTAGTGGTCAGTGGCACCATATATCACTGCATATAGTACAACTTCACAAAGCATTTGAGAATTGGATTTGAGATTCAGATGAAAAGCATAGAAATACTCATAACATTATGGTCTCAAACTGAATTCTATGAGATACTTGTTTGGAAAGGCAAAAAGTAAGTTTTAAGGACTGTTTGGGAGTGATGAAAATGGAAATAAATTCACACCAAGTCTTACTTTTATTTAGTTCTTATGAAAAACAAGAGTTATGATAGTTGAGAAAGAACCAGTTTTTGGATCGTTTTTAAGCTATACATTGATTCTTATTGTTAGCCTTAAGGTAGATTAAGGCATATTTAATTATGTTTTGATGATGTCAAATATGCTATGATAATTATATGATTCATTCTTTGTTATTATCATAGTCATTTTCATGCTCATATATAATCTCATGTATTAATATTGTATCAATGTTTTAACATCTTTGTGTGCATGAGATTCAATTGATGTAGATCAAGATTACAAGGAGCTCAACAAGGATCAAGCTTGAAGACTTGAAGATATTTCATCCTTGGTTGAAGTCTAGGACCACCATTGTAAGGCATCTTGATCTCACACTCTTAGGGGCTCAAACAAATGCTAAAAGTTAAAGTTTTGGAAACAAATTTTAAATAGGTCATCTTTAAATCAATGCCCCAACCAAATGGAAAATAATTAGATGTTGAATTTTATATGGTTGGAAAGGTATTTGAATCTAGTTTCCAAAACATCAAACGGATCGAAAATCCGAGTTTTGTAGAGAGAGTTATGGTCGTTTTAGTAAAGATGTGTCAGGCTGTCAAACAGAGGGGCAGTCGACTGAAGGCCCGATGTAGTCGATCGAAATGAGCAGAATGCAAACAGAACCCTCTGTAAACACATTCCAGTCGACTGCTTTAAGGGCCAGTCGACTGCTTCAAGGTTCAGTCGACTGAATCGACATGAAAGACACATAACAGCTAGTTTTAAAAGGGGCTTTTAATTACCATATGTGCCACCAACGGCTATAATCTTCCAAGGCCTATAAATACATGTTTTCCCACACCATTTTATGTTGATCAATCAATAGGAAAACATCTATTTTCAATCACACAACTTGTTGATTCTTAATCATTCAATATTGAGCCCTAGTTGTGTGAGTTTCTCAATTTTCTCTAGCTTTCAATTGTAATCTTTGAGAGAGTGAATTGTAGTGAGCTTTAAATTGTATTATCCACTCTATAAAGAGAGTTCAATTTGTATCAAATCAATTGTAAAGGTTGAGGGTTAGTAACCCTTGTATGCAAAGAAGAGGTGTTCTTCTTTGGGAGAGATCATAGGCTCTTGTAACGGTTTGGTGCACACCCGTAAGTGCTCCGGGAACGGTTTGGTCTATACCCGTGAAGTAGATCGGATTAAGGGAATCCTCAAGAGGTGTTCTTGAGGGGTGGACGTAGGCCGCGGGGTGCGATTGCCGAACCACTTGAAAAATCGGTTTGCAAATTTCTCTTCCCTTCTCTCTTTACTTAATTGCTTGTGATTGTGTTTTAATTTGCAACTTGTTTTAAAAGGTTAATTTCCGCTAAAACCTTATTCACCCCCCCTCTAAGGTTTCCACTTTTGGGCCAACACTTATGTACCTAAGAAGCAGTTACACAAACACATAACAATTTAGAACTGATTCTCTTATAAATACTTTCGAGTTTTAACTTACTGTATCAACAAGATTACAATTTTGTTTTGAAAGTTTTTTTGACCATTTAAATAGTTGAAAGATTTAGTACTTGTTAACCTGATTTCATAGAGTGAGTTTTTATTTTCGTCACCTCCAGCCCCTTTGTAATACCGACTACTTTTGTGTTGCCACTTTTTACGATAATAAGGGTTGATCATTGATTAAAATTAGTACAACTTTTACTAATATTAAATGATGCATACTGGTCTTAATTGGAAAGTGAGACAAAAAATTGTTAGGCCAAATATATAAGAATGGGTGGATTAAAATGGAGTCAACGCATTCATATAAAAAAAATCGATATTCGGGTGGACTGCATTGCAATCAGACCAACATATTTCACATAACATTTTAATTTTAATTTTAATTTTTTTTTGTGTAACTCAATATTTTTTCAAAATCCTCTAAAAAGTAATAAAAAAGAGTAAATATCACTTACCTCCCTTGAGGTTTGGCTTAATAACACTTACCTCCCTCCAGGTTTCATGAGTAACACTTAACTCTCTTATTTTTTAATTTCACTAACACTTACCTCCCCTCTGTTAACAAGGCATTAAAAATTAACGGAATGACAAAGATATCACTTAATAACAATTAAAATTACCAAAACTATCCTTCATCTTCTTCTTCTCAAACCCTTCATCTCTTCTTCTCAAACATAAATTTTGTAAACCTTGTAATCTCTGCAGAGGTTTATGCACATATAGTATATATGCATACGTAGATGGATATTTGTACATATGTATATGTATAATTATAGTTCTCCACACAAACCCCCAATTTGACCACCATGGTAGGCACCCACCTTCTCTCTTTCTTTCTCTCTCTCTCTCTCTCTCTCTCTCTCTCTCTCTCTAACATTCCTCTCTAAAAAGGGTAATATTATTGCTCAATGTGCACATACTTAATTTGTATATCCACATAATATATACGGAGAAGAAATTCTCTTTCATCCAATATGTATGTGCAAATAGAATTAGAAATTGATGTTGCCATGGATTTTTAGATAGAGAAATGTCTCATGATTTAGGTGTAAAGAATTAAAAATAGAACACTGTCCTAGCTTCGTTCTCTTCCGTCTAGGGTCTTTACTGACTAATTAATCAGCACTGAACCACCATCAAGCCTGCAATTTCAAAACATCCAAAAAGGCAATCAAAGAAGATTTGCGACCCATCACTACTTTTCTTCATAAAATGGTGAAAATGGTTTTGATGAAGGTACTCATGTGATCACATCTCAAGTGAATGGAGGAATCAAAATAATGGACTGACCATTGTAAATTCGTAACTCTAAGAATCAATTGAAAGGTTGCGACATAATTACTCCAAGATGAGGTGTCTTCATGACTTTCAAGTTTGTTTTCTTGTTCATTTTATCAAGAATTAATGAAAGAGAAGAAACACTTTTCCAAAACGCTGTCGTTTTAGCTAGGGCAAAATGATAATTTTACAATGTCCGTTAGACCCGTTAGAAGACAAAATCTGACAGGGTAGGTTAGTTTTACTCCAAAAATATGGAGGGAGGTAAGTGTTATTAGGCCAAACCTCAAGGGAGGTAAGTGATATTTACCCTAAAAAATGAACAAAATCTGAGACCACGAACTCTCTAAAGTCTAACTTGTTGACCAAAAAAAAAGCTCTCTAGCTAACCTACTCCAGGCCCAACCTATGATAGTCCAATTAAGAATGAAGCAAGGTAGTGATCAAAAAAAAAAGAATGAAGCAAGGTAGATGGCCAGCCTAATTCCAATTTTAAAAAAAGGGTTAAAAGTATTTTTCACCCCTAATGTTTACCCCCATTTTGCACTTTGCACTCTAACTGTCACGACCCATCCCGTTACGAGTGGAAATAGGACATGTGGCATGCCACCAAGGCTAATCCAATTCAATTAAAGTAAATAGCATCGGAAAACATAAGTAAAATCCATGAAAACCAGAGTTATAAAAAGTAGGGGTGTAAACGGTTCAGTTCAGTTCGGTTCGGTTCGGTGTGGTTTTTGACAAAACCGATCGGTTTCGGTTTCGGTTTCGGTTCGGTTCGGTTCGGAGTGTGTAAATTTTCGGTTCGGTTTAGGTTTTGCACTGCACAACTTAAATTAAAACCGACCGAACCGATCGGTTCGGTTCGGTTTGTCGGTTTGGTTCGGTTTTTGAACACCCCTAATAAAAAGTTTTGCGCATTTGAAAACACTTAAGAAACACCTTAGTTGAAACACCCTGGTTAAAACCAGCACTCCAGTCGACAAATCAGAGGTCCGGTCGATTAGAAATACAAGTTACTGAGAGCCTCTCAAACTTAGCAGCCAGTCCAGTCAACTATGTTGGGGACCCAGTCAACTGTGGCGAGTCAACTGGTACCTTTCCATCGATTGAAATCCTAACCCCCAGAAACTCCCATTAGAAAAACACGATCCAGTTAACTGTTTTTCTCATAGAATGAAAACAACATTTCTAACCCAATGATCCAGTCCAGTCGACAGCTTTTCAATATATTAGAGTAGTGGCTGGTTGAAAACAGGCATCCAGTTAACTGTCCATAAACCAGTCAACTATTTTCTCTCAATTTGCTATGCATTTTGCAGAATTTCAAGGTTGTGATTAACCCAACACATTACAACATGGTCCTCATTGTATTACAACGCATTCAATCCATAAATACAAGAATTTATTATAGATTACGAAACTACTAATCCATTCTAAGGTTCCAAGTTAAAAACAGAACATAATTCTAGTTCATTACATCTCTTATTACAACTTTGGAATGAAAGCAAAAACATATACAAGAGTGATCTCATCGTCCCATCGGCCTCACTCTTCACGTTTCTTCTTTCCTCTCTTCTTATCACCTGCAATGGAGTAAAGCTCCACTGCTCAACTGTATGTTGAGTGCACAAATTCTAACATATGCATATATGAAAAATCATTCTTTAATCTCATAATTCACATCAAATAGTCTCTAGGGAGAAAAACACGCATTCATCCAGTAGCAGCAAGTCTAAGTCTAAAACCGCGATGCTAATGGCTAGTCCAAGCCTACAACCATCGCACACCAAGTGCACTGGCAAGTCCACATCTTAACCATGCACAGTAGTCGTCGCTACTAAAATTCTCAAACATCGAGAAGCTTACTCCGGCTTGAAATTGTATAAGTCCCCCTTTTCCCACATAATTACTTAGCATGCTCGCATATAAATTAGACATGCTTTTCACATTTAAGCGCATGCATAATTAACGGGCCTGCTATTAACACATGAATTTCACCCAGATCACAATTTTGTCATCGAGAATCAAAACATATGTATTTCCTATATAACATTGGTTAGAATTTCATACCTTGTGCAATTTCTCTCTAATTTTGAAGGAAGTACTAGAGGGTCGATTAAACGTCAGATCTCCATTCTCAAGTGATTCCTACAAGTATACATGTGTTTTCTCCAAATTTTTAGAAATTAGATTTTAGAAAAACTTAGCCAAACAAGGCCTAAGAGGTACCAAAATGTAGATCTTACCTCAAGGAGTCCAAATATGAAATCTGGTTGAAAACTGACGGACGAACGATCATCGTTTGTCATCGGGAAGATCGTAGCCATAAATCTCCCTTTCTCTCTCTCTCTCTCCCTCAAGATATTTAGACTTTGAGATATTTGTGAAAGAGTAATATTTGGGGCACTAACAAATTTCACTAATACTCACACCTACACTCTCTCTCTCTCCTAGTGGCACTGTGGGGTGGAGTGCCACTAGGAGAGAGAGTGTGTGTGTGGGTGTGAGTGTTAGTGAAATTTGTTAGTGCCCTAGCATTGTTGTTTGTGAAATATCTCCACCACTTACTATTTATAGGCACGACTTTTTGAATTCGCGTTTAACTCCCCACGAGTTCTCTAATCTTCCAAATATCTCCCAAAACGTCTTAAACATCTAAGTTATCGATTCACGAATGAAAATCTATAAATTACAAAAGTTTTCGTCTAAGTTCCGTTTGGGTCTGCAATTATGTTCCGAAAAATATTTTCATAAAATTTCTAGATATCCTACTTTTTATGCAACGTATTACCTACGTTCTCATTCTAACATTCCACATGATCTAAAATAAGAATAAAAAACTATCATAAATACTCTACACATGTAAAATTACTCTTTACAAAATACCAGATATTATCAAAGAACATTTAATTCAGATAAATGTCATTTACATATGACAATGCCTCATGCATTACCACTTTTCCATGTCCTCGATTGACATCCACCGTTGACCCACAGTCAATTCCATTTACAATTATTAAACCACGTTAAAAATTCCCCAAAATTCATTTATGCAATTAAAATAATTAAAATTTTCGAGACGGGTATGACAACTCTCCCCTCTAAAAAGGAAGTTTGTCTCCAAACTTATACCTCTTGAACCGAAAAGGTGCGGATATTCATTTCACATTTCTTCCTCATTCTCCCACGTAGCTTCCTCGACTGAATGATTACGCCACAATAATTTTGCCATTGGAATCATCTTCGTTCTTAACACTTGCTCTTTTCAATCCAAGATCTCTACTGGATACTCTACATAGGTCAAGTCCTTTTGAATTTGTAATGGTTCAGGTACTATGATCTTACTCGTGTTTGTCTTACACCATCTCAACAATGATACGTGAAAAACATTATGTACAAATGCCAACTCGGACGATAAGGCAATTGTGTAGGCCATTGGTCCTACCCTCAATCCTACAAATCTTGGATTGAGCTTCCCCTCTTTCCAAATCGTACTATGCCTTTCGAAGGCGATACTCGCAAGTACATAAAGTCACCTACTTCGAATGTCATCAGTTGCGCTTAGAGTTCGCATAACTCTTATAATGATTCTGAGCCACCTTAAGTCGTTCCTGGATTAACTTCACCTTCTTAGTACTTAAATGTACTATTTCGGGTCCTAACAACCTTCTTTTCCCAACTTTGATCTAACAAATTGGTGAACGGCACTTTTGACATATAAAGCTTCATACGGTGCCATCCCAATACTTGACTGAAACCCGCTGTTGTAATCAAATTTGATTAACGGTAAATGTCACTCCCAATCACTCCCAAATTCTAGAACGCATAGTCTAAGCATATCTTATAGCATTTGAATCATTCACTCTAACTGTTCGTCAGTTTGAGGATGAAAGGTGGTACTAAAAGTCAATTTGGTAGCCATGGCCTTCTACAAACTTTCCCAAAATCTCGATGTAAAACTACTATTACGATCTGATATAATCACTGTTGGAACTCCATGTAGTCTTACAATCTCTTTCACATACAACTCTGCTAACCTCGAAGGCTTAGTCGTCTTGATCGATAGGAAATGAGCTGATTTTGTCAACCTGTCAACTATAACCCAAATCTTGTCATTCTTGTTAAGCGAATGTGGAAATCCGAAAAAAAAATCCATTGTGATCTCATCCCATTTCCCCTCGGACACTGGTAACGGTTTAGTAGTCCTGCAGGTACTTATCTTTTTGCCTTGACTTGTTGAATGTCGAACACTATGATACACACTTAGCAACTTATTGTTTCATACCTCTCCACCAAAAGTTTTCTCGTAATTTCCGGTACATCTTGTTACTTCACGGATGAACTGAATATTTAGCACTATGAGCCTCCTCTAAAAGTTTCTCCTTTAAGTCTTTTACGTGTGGTACACACAATCGACTCCCAAATATCAATACTCCTTGTTTCAAAGTAAAAACCCGATCGTTTTCCCGAAGGTATCTCATCTCTTATCTTACACAAGTAACCATCATTGAACTGTTCTGCCTTGATCTCATCTATAATGTCGAGTGAGCTATGATCACCATCATTAAGCCACCATTGGTCTCTAGAGTTAAATCTAACTCCAAAGACTCCATCTCCTTTACCAATTCTTTTTGCTGAGTTAGCTCGTGGCTAAATTTCTTGTCATCTTTCGGCTTAACGCATCAGCTACTACATTAGCCTTCCCAGGGTGATATTCAATCGAAAGATCGTAATCCTTCATCAACTCCTACCATCTCCTATGTCTCATGTTCAAGTCTTGTTACGTGAAAATGTACTTCAAACTCTTGTGATCTGTAAAGATTCACACTTTTTCCTGTACAAATAATGTCTCTAAATCTTAAAAGCACGGATTACCGCAGCCAATTCAAGGTCGTGAGTCATATAATTTATCTTATGTGTCGTCAATTATCACCTTGCCACCTTGTATAGGAAACTCTAAATTCTAACACTAAAGTCGGTCTCTACCAATTAGGTACAGCTTCTAACTTATGAGGATCAACTGAAATTCCATTCTTTTCAATCACGTGACCAAGAAAAGTAACGCTAGGTAGCCAGAACTCACATTTCTTAAATTTCCTGAATAGTTGTTTCTCTCGTAATCTCTAAAGTATAAGTCTCAAATGTCTCTCGTGTTCTACTTCATTCGGCGAATAGATAAGAATGTCATCTATGAATACAATCACAAAGTCATCTAAGTAATCCTTAAAGACTCAATTCATAAGATCCATGAACGCAGCTGGTGCATTCGTAACTCCAAACGGCATTACTAGAAATTCATAGTGTCCGTAGCGCGTTCTAAAAGATGTCTTCTCTATATCTATGGCTTTTACTTTTAATTGGTGATAGCCCAATCTCAATCTATTTTTGAAAACATTTGTGCCCTATGAAGTTGATCGAATAGGTCATCAATTTTGGGCAACAGACACTTGTTCTTGATTGTCAGCTTGTTTAACTCTCGGTAGCCGACACACATTTGCATTGAACCATCTTTATTCTTTATAAACAACACTGGAGCTCCCCACGGTGAGTCTCGTTTGGATAAAACCTTTGTCAAGTAGTTCTTATAGTTGGATTTTCAATTCTTTTAATTCTACAGGTGTCATTCTATACGTTACTTTCGATATTGGTCTTGAGTTTGTCATTGTCTCAATGGTGAACTCAATCTCCCTCTCGATAAGGACATTTGGCAAGTCATATGGGAATACATATGGATACTCTTGTACTATTGGAATGTCTTCTACCTTTAATCCAGTCACCGAAGTGTCAAATATCGAACATAGAAATCCCTGACATCCCTACTTCAACAATTTACCCGCTCGGATAGCTGAAATCAAATACGACGGCAGTGTAACTCCATTCCCTTGAAAATAAAAGTCTCTTGCACTGGTGATCGAAAATTGACTTCTTTTCGTTCACAATCTATTGTGGCTTGGTTAAGGGATAACCAATCCATTCCTAAAATCATGTCAAAATGGTTCACTACCAACGGTATAAGGTCTACGGTCATCAACTTTTTGCCTAGTTTGATCTCACAGTTCTTGTACATCATGGACGTAATTATTAGCTTACTAAGTGGTACGGTAATGGACAATTCATACCCTAAAGGTGCCAATCTAACTTAAATGTTCAACAAAATGATGCGACACGAATGAATGCGTAGATCCTGAATCAACGAGTATGGGTGCTAAGTAGGGGTGCAACTCGGGCGGGACTCAAAGGGTTTTGGTTCTGCCCAGGCCCGAGCCCGATTTCATGTAGTATGCCCAAGCCCGAGCCCGATATTAACATGAACTTTTCAACCCGAGCCCGATTTGTGATTTACCTGTAGAATTCGAGCCCGAGCCCGAGCCCGACTTGAGCCCGAATTGTAAATTTTTTTTTTTTGCAAACCGATTTGTAGCATGTAAACAACAATATTTAGAATATCAAATCTATTTTATTTGTGTAGATTTGGGAAAAAACATTCATCTGTTAATTTAGTGCTTGAATAATATCAAATAATGTATTCTTGTCACTAAAAAAATACTATAATCTAATGTCAAAATAATACATAAATAGAATTCGGGCTTAGGCTCGGGTTCCACGAGTTAGCAAAATTCTGCCCAAGCCCGACCCGAATTGAATTCAGGCTTACATTTTTCTACCTAAGCCCGCCCATAGTGAAAGTACCACGGGCCAAAGCCCAGTAATTTTTGGGCCGGACCCAGGTTGACCACGGGTTAGCCCACCCGAGTTGTACACCTAGTGATAAGTGTGAACATACAAGCACCATACCTGAGACCACTGCATTCGTAGCAGCCACATCTACGGGATTCATCTAGAATGACCTCCCTTTGTACTGCTCTGTTCCCTGCCTCCTCTTATTAGACTGCTTAGGCTTCAATCCACTCGAAGCCATAAAACTCGATCCTTGCTGGGGATGTCTCCTCGGATAATTTCTAGATTAATGCCCAACCATTCCATAATCATAACATTTGCCTCTCATATTAGGTACCTAACTAGTACTGTTCATCCCTTGAGTTTTATTCTAAAAGTTAGTTAGAAAACATCAGTCAGTGTGTGGTCGGTTGCAAAGCGGACATATTGGTATATTGCTCATCAGTCTCCCTTGTCCACTAAAGCTAGAACTAAAACCAGAGCCTCGCATGAATGACCTCTTGAAAGATCCGCCGTGGTTCCGGTCACCTCCCTCATTCCCTCGCTTGCCTTGCTGATTTTGCCTCGATCTTTCTATTCCACTTTTGGCTACGAGCATCGTTTGTTGCACTGCTGCCATAGTTGAATGCTCATAGGTCTCTAACCTTAAAAAAATATTCTCCCTTAAACCTTCCTCGAACTTCATTGCTCTATCCTCCTCCTTTGGCACTGAACCCTTTCCAAATCTCAACAATGCATTATACTTGGAAGTATATTCGATTATGGTCATGTCTCCCTATCAGAGATTGTCAAAGTCTCTCTTTTTCGCATTGTAAGCGGCTCACAGCAAGAATTTGCGATTATACTCTGCCTTGAACCCTTCCCACATTATCGGTGCCCCTTGATCCAACACATTTACCCACCAATTATGATCTTCACCCTTCAGTACATCACTTGCATTCTCTATATTTAGTGCATCGGACATTGGGATAGATGTGAAAATTATCTCCATGTCCATAACCCAAAGCTCCGCTAGCGTCGTGTCAGATAACCCATGAAATTTCATCAATTTCTTCCTCGTGAATTGTTACAACACGGGTCTCCCACCCTGAGTCTCAGGTGCATGTACCATAGCTATCGGTGTTGTCTCAAATGGAGGTGTCGGAGGTAACCGTTCCACTAAATTCCGAACCAGTTCTCTAATATTTCCAATCATTTCTGTAATGTGGTCCATGCGTTGAGTATGTGGCGATAGATCTTGATCATCCCTACTCATGATTATACACTCATGTTAATCTCAGTGCATAAATACTATGCATGTATGGCAACAACGAAATCATGTATGTACAACCACATACCATATGTATGAATGCATTCTAGAATATATGCCAAAACACTCAACACTCCACTCGACATTGCATGTATCCAAAGTTTTGTTACGTATAGCTTTGATACCAATAAATGTCACGACCCATCCCGCTATGGGCGGAAATAGGACATGTGGCATGCCATTAAGGCTCATCCAATTCAATTAAAATAAATAGCAGCGGAAAACATAAGTAAAATCCATGAAATTCAAAGTTGTAAAAAGTTTTGCGTATTTGAAAATACTCAAGAAACACCCTGGTAGAAACCAGCAATCCATTCGACTGATCAAAGGCCTGGTGGACTGGAAATGCAAGATACAGAGAGCTTCACAAACTCAGCAGGCAATCCAGTCGACTGTGTCAGGGACCCAGTCGACTATGGTGTCAAATTCCCAGTCAACTGGTACCTTCCCATCTACTGAAAATCCTAACCCCCATAAACTCTCATTAGGAAAATACGATCCAGTCGACTGTGGTTTTCACCCAATCGACTGTTTCTCTCACAGAATAAAAATATCATTTCTAACCTATGATCCAATCAACTGCATCGGGGACCTAGTTGATTGCTTTTCAATATATTAGAGCAGTGGCTGGTTCAAAACATGCCTCCAGTCGACTGTCTCTAAACCAGTCGACTGTTTTCTTTCGATTTGCCACACATTCAGCAAAATTTCAAGGTTGTGATTAACCCAACACATTACAACATGGTCCTCATTGTATTACAATGCATTCAACCCATAAATACAAAGTTTATTACAGATTACGAAACTACTAATCCATTCTGAGGTTCCAAGTTAAAAACAAAACATAATTCTAGTTCATTACATCTCTTATTACAACTTTAGAATGAAAGCAAAAACATTTACAAGAGCGATTATTTCATCCCATCGGCCTCACTATTCACGTTTCTTCTTTCCTCTCTTCTTATCACCTGCAATAGAGTAAAGCTCCGCTACTCAGCTATATGCTAAGTGCACAAATTTTAACATATACATAAAAGACAAATCATGCTTTAGTCTCTAGGGAGGAAAAATAAGCATTCATCCAGTAGCGACAGGTCCAAGTCTAAAACCGCGATGCCAATGGCTAGTCCAAACCTACAACCATCGCACCCCAAGTGCCCTAGAAAGTCCAAGTCTTAAACCATGCACAATAGTCGTCGCTACTAAAATTCTCAAACATCGATAATCTTACTTAGTCTTGAAATTGTATAAGTCCCCCCTTTGACCCACATAATCACTTAACGTGCTCGAGTATGAATTAGACATGCTTTTCATATTTAAGCGCGTGTATAATTAACGGGCCTACTATTAACACATGAATTTTGCCTGGATCACAAGTTGGTCGTCGAAAATCAAAACATGTATATTTCCTATATAACATAGGTTAGAATTTCATACCTCATGCGATTTCTTTTTAATTTTGAAGGAAGTACTAGAGGGTTGATTAAACGTCGGATCTCCATTCTCAAGTGATTCCTACAAGTATACATCTGTTTTCCCTAAATTTTTATAAATTAGATTTTAGAAAAAACTTAGCCAAACAAGGCCTAAGAGGAACCAAAACGTAGCTCTTACCTCAAGGAGTCCGAATATGAAATCTGGTTGAAAACTGACGGACGAACGATCGCCGTTTGTCGTCAGGAAGATCGTAGCCACAAATCCTCTCTCTCTCTCTCTCTCTCTCTCTCTCTCTCTCTCTCTCTCTCTCTCTCTCTCTCTCCCAAGGTATTTAGTATTTGTGAAATATCTCCACCATTTACTATTTATAGGCACGACTTTCTGAATCCAAGTTTAACTTCCCACAAGTTCTCTAATCTTCCAAATATCTCCTAAAACGTCTTAAACATCTAAGTTATCGATTCACGAATGAAAATCTATAAATTACAAAAGTTTTCGTCTAAGTTTCGTTTGGGTTTGCAATTATGTTCCGAACACTATTTTCATAAAATTTCTAGATATCCTACTTTTTATGCAACGTATTACCTACGTTCTCATTCTAACATTCCACGTGATCTAAAATAAGAATAAAAAACTATCAAAAATACTCTACACAGGTAAAATTACTATTAACAAAATACCAGATATTATCAAAGAACATTTAATTCAGATAAATATCATTTAAACATGTCAATGCCTCATGCATTACCACTGTTGACCCATAGTCAATTCCATTCACAATTATTAAACCACATTAATAATTTTCCAAATTTCATTTATGCAATTAAAATAATTGAAATTTTGAGACGGGTGTGACACTAACAGTTTAATTTTCTTAATTTGGCCCCTGATATACACACATACACACACACACACATATATATATATATATATAATGAGTTGCAATGTAGCCCTTCTGTCAAATTTTTTGTCAAAAACTAACAGAAACTTGCTTATGTGCATCATTTATAGGCCACCAGGTCAACATAATATTTAATGAAATATTGAATTGGCCAAGGGTATTGATTGGGTCAATACAATTAAATGGGTCAACAATATTGTTTGAGTCAATATCATTAACAGCCCCCCTCAAACTCAAGGTGGGAAGATAGAGACCAACTTGAGTTTGGAATGAAATCCTGATGACGACTCGGCAGATGAGGCGAGCTTGAGCGAACCGTCAAGCAAACCGCGTGTCAATATTGATAAGGCATAATCTGTTGGGGTTATATCTCATGTAGGATAATTCCATTAATTTAGGGATTATGATTTGGCTAGATTCGTATTGTAATTTGGTTTCCTTTGTGATAGAGTTGTATTACTTTTCAAATAAGTAATGGTTGTTGTGTAGGAATTTAGGAAGCCCTTAGTGTACCAAGTTGGGGGTCTCCCCTCATGGGGGTACATGGTCTAGGATGAGAGAGTGAGTTTTTTAAGATATTGAGAGTGGGTGTACAAAGGGTTTAACGGTTGGGTCATGGGATTTAATTTAATGTTTTCTTATACAATTTTTATTCTCAATAGTGAAAAAATGGTTCTCTCGATGGTGGACGTAGGCATTGTTTGGCCCAAACACGTAAAAATCTGTGTTTTCTAGGGTGTGCTTGTTTATTACTATTTATGTGTGTGTTTGTGTGTTTATTAGGGGGAATTTGGTTCCGCATTTTAAATTCCCAACAAGTGGTATCAAAGCCATGGTGATAAGATCATGGTGGGCAGAGCACATGGTGACAGTGGGATAGAGCACGGTGAAAAGATAATATAAGATTGAAAAAATTATATATATCGGTGAAGCAGCGTGGGTGACACCTCACTGGTCATGGGCGTGGATGACTTACTTGAAGCATGAAGTCTTGGATGAGGTAGTTATCCAACGTGATAAGGTGTACTAAATCAAAGGCTCTGGTTGGTCAAAATTTTTGGGAGCTTGTGGGACAAGCTATGTTGTTTGGAATTCGGATCAGAGGTGGTTCCAAAAGGTTTCAGACGCTTCAGATTCATTAGTGGGTGCAAATTTATGAAATTCTGCATGGATTGGAATTTATTTTTCTTGGTGATAGATCCTATATATTGCAACAGGTTGGGATTTAGGGCCAAAAATAATTTTGATGTTACTGTGATTGTAGCAGGTTGCGTATGGTGGAGAGGTTCTCACATTCCACTCATACGGGCATTTCTCTTGGGTTGTTAGATTCCCGGTATGGTAAGTATGTGCTTCTGGAGAAAATAATTTAATCACCTGACAAAAGTAATTGTTAGGATACTTCACATAGGAATGTTGATCAAATATTTTTGGAGCTGGTTCGCTATTTGGGTGGTGTGATATTGATCCCAAAGTTGCGAAGGAATCTAATATTATTGCTGAAATCACACACGGTGGTTGAGAGAAGTATGGATGGTTTGTGTCGTCTGGTTGGTAGAGTTGTACTCCCAAGTCCTTGATGGAAAATTCTTGCAAGTGGGTGAATGGTATATTCATAGTTCAGACGATGGTGAGGGAAAATCCTGCTAAAGAGAAAGGGGGATCGAGGCTCTTCTCTAGAGTTAATGTGTATAATTAACTCACGTAGTTGCACATGCATTGGCCGTGGTTTAACGAATCGGAGGTATAGAGACCAAGTTGATTCGGGGTGTACATGCTGGAACGGAAGATGATCAATGGCAAGCAGTGGCAAAGCGATCAGCTTTGTGGGTGCTCTGGTTGAGGGGGTACTAATTACGTATGATAGAATAGTTGAGCAGTTTCCCTAAAAAGTGATAGAGGGGGTGATTGTTGGGATTATATCACATGTGGGATAATCCCATTAATTTAGGGATTATGATTTGGCTAGATTCCTATTGTAATTTGGTTTCCTTTGTGATAGACTTGCAATCCTTGTCCAATAAGTAATGGGTTACAAACTCTATATAAAGGGATGTTGTATAGGAATTTAGGAAGCCCTTAGTGTGCTAAGTTGAGGGTCTCCCCTCATGGGAGTGCATGGTCTAAGATGAGAGAGTGTGAGTTCTTTGGGATATTGAGACTAGGTGTACAAGGGGTTTAAAGGTTGGGTTATGGGATTTAATTCAATGTTTTCTTGTACCAATTATTTTATTCTCAATAATGAAAGAATGGTGTGGACACGCGGAATTCCACTTCTTTTGTTTGTTTTTGTTTTGAAATTGATTTGAAAAAGAGATAAAATAGGTCTGTTGAAAATAGATACAGAGTCGCCACTTGGTCTTTAAGGAACCAAGAAACCTAATTTTGACTCACCCAAACGGATAAAGGGCACCGACCCTTCATAACCAAAGAACTTGGCTCGGGGTTTTGGTACGAGAGAGGAAGGAGCCTTTGTCGCAACTAAAACACCCTCAACTCGCCCCGTCTTTTGACGGACCTCAATTAGCATCCAAATAATCATCTTATACTATGTATGGTTCGACAATTAATACTATGATAGTGATCGGCGACGAATAGTTACCGTTTATAGTCCTAAAAATACGCTTTGTTAGCCCATTTCATGTAGTTATTAGTTATTTTTTAATAAGTATTCTAAATTTTGTAGGATTTGGAGCTTTAACTTGAAAAAGCACATAAATCCAATGATTAGTGGCTTTGGAAGTCATTCTGGGCTCAAACGGTGATTCCGATGAAAGCTGAATGTAGTAGCAGCCTTGGAAAATTGCATTTTTGACAAGGAATACTTTGTATTTGAGAAATTTCTCCAGAGCTATAAAATGTAGATCTTCGAGTTACGGACGCGTGGCTTCAAACGGCGAGTCAATCCGAGTTCCGAGCAAAACGTTATCGCAATTCTACGAAAGTTGCGCAGTGCAGTGAAAAGGACCTCGCGCTAGTGGGCCGCGCGAACGACCTGTGAAAAAACTAAAAACACGTATTTTGTTAAATTAAAGTGCCCAGCGAAGGTGGTTTGCGCATATGACGTCCAGAAACGTAAAAACAGCTGTTTTAGTGTGATTTGGCTTAGGAAAGCTTCCTAAATCCTTCCAAACTCTATATAAATCCTACTCTAAATCAAATTTAGATATACAAATCATTACACACTATTATACACATCAATATACAGCCATAATATACATTATTTTCCAGCCATTGAAGAGGGGAAAGCAAGGAGAAGAAGAACAAGAACAAGGATTCCCATGGCCTCCTCCATCAACCTCTTGCCAATCTTCAATTCTATGGCCGCTTAAACCTAAATCTAGGGTTTCAATGAAACCCTAGCCAAGTAATAGGGTGTATTTTATATTTTATTTTAGTTTTATTATGTATGGATGACAGTTACATGTTTAGAGGATTTTTATAAATAAATCGTGCTTCTATTGATTAAAATCATTACTTTCAAAGTTTATTCTTGTCTTAGATCTATTTTGACTGTAGTGTGCTCAATGATCTATGCTTGATGTGCTTGTTTAGATTAGTTACATGTAATGGTGCTTAAATTGAATTGTGCTATCAAGTATCCGAATAGTCCATGCCTAGATTAGACGGATTATACCACAATCCTAGTTTAGTGTGGGACAATTCGTGCTAACCGAAGATGGATTATGTTGGTGCTTGAACCATATTTATTTTCTTGACGGAGGAATTGGGCTTGTAGCTACAATTCCCCATTATCATCGAACTTAATAAGCTAAAGTAATTCATAAATACCCTTATTATGAAGCTAGTGGTGGATTTGCAATCCTAGGTTCCTTAAACATATTCATAAAAACAATTTTAAATCGCTTTCGTAATTTAGATTTAATTTCATTGTTATTAGTTTAATTAAAATTCAAATCTAATTCCATTTTCTTAATTAATTAAATTTAGGTTTTAAAATTAAAGTGTTTTAGTATTTCAATCTCTTTGGGTTTGACCTTTACTTTTACTACTACAAATCTTTAGAAAAGTAAAGTATACTTTTCATATCTTGATTTTGACAACATTAGATAGTATATTACATCACATAAGAAACTTGAAATGGAAGATCTAAAGATAAAATATCATTCATAAGATCTAAGCCAAGTATCACACAATGCAAAGTTAAAGATCACACGAATAAACCTAGGAAAAATTGTCTAATCACATATCAAGTAATAAAGTTTTCCTAATCTAAGGGGACATGAACTGTTCTTGAAACAAATAAATAAAGAAATCGAAATATGCTTAGCAAGCTAGTATGATGCATGTTAATCTTTGATAAAAGAAGACCTCTCAATCCCCGGGACGGATGAGAAAGGAAGATTAGATCGAGGGGGAAGTATGAACATGTGATCAAATTTATTCCTTATAATATTCTTAGATTAGGAGTTACAAAAACCCCAAATCTTGCATGAATGCAATATATGTATCTAGAATGTGTCAAGGTTGTAGTGTGTTTTGTGTTCATGGATTCCTAGAATGACTTAGAAGTCTAGAATGTGTATGAATGAATGAAGGAGGTCATCATGGGATATGTAAAAATGTAGTATGAACTACTTCCTAAGACATGAGCTAATTTGGGATGCATGTAAGCATCAAATCAAAGGATGGGAGTAAAAGTATGCTTGCTGTGAATAGTGGACAGAACAGTAACATGATCTTGTGAAAATGGAAAAGAGGGGTTAGGAATGTTTTCAATGCATGATGTTTTATGAAAATCTTACTTATTGTGTCTAGAACACAACCCAAAAAGCCAATCTTTAATAACTATTACAGATTGAGAGAACTCATATGAAAAATGGAGGTTACTCAGAAACAGAGTTTGTACTGCCGACTGAAATGTCAAAATATCTTAGAAAATGAAAAAAAAAAAACATCTAGAGGCCCATATTATACAGAACGTTCCCTAAGACACTGAAGTTCAAAGGAGAAATAAGTTAGGACCACCCCTTTTCAAAAGGTTTTCTGTAAAACAAGTTGAAAGTAGACCAAGCTGCTGTGTCAGCAAAAACAGAATATCTGGAGAGAATGTTTGGGTCCAAATGGACCATTTTCAAGTATTTCCAAATCAAACCAAATATCATGGGTGTTCTCTAATGAGTTAGGAAGATTTTTCAAGTGGTTTTGCATACATACATCGAGTATTGAGTTCTAGAGAAATCTTTGAACTCAGGTCACTCACTGTTTTGACTCACTGTTTTGAAGATTTTGGGATTTGAAATCAAAATGAGAGGGATTGAGAGGGGTTTTGAAATAGAGGTTTTGAAAGTATATTTTCAACATCAAATAGAGATTATAACCTCTTGGAATATCAACATCAAACTCATTATCAAGAACCCCCAATATTATTGGAGAGATTCATTTTTTTTTAACATAACTTCAAGGATACCTTGAAGGTATTGAAGTTACAATCATCATCTATCAAACATGTTTTTGAGGTCAAGAACTACTATCCATAAGGATTCACTCACCTCAAACTTCATGTCATCATTTAGAGGATGATGAACTAGTAAGTAAATAAAAATGTCAAAAAAGAAATGAGGTTAGGAAGAGATGAACATAATATGAACAAGCAAGTAAATAACAATCAATAGATGATAATCAATGTGATATTGGACTTGTAGTTTGGTGTTTCACTCATAGATGTTGACATTTGGACATGGAAGTAGCTTCCTAACTCAAAAATGCTTAGAGAAATGGTAGTTGGGTGTATTGATGATGAAATATATAGAAGAATGGTGGAGGAAAACAAGATTGAAACTCACTTTCTATAGAAAAATAGTAGGAGGAAGCTCCTTTCTCACTTCTAAATCTATTCCTATCTCTCTTTCTCTCTACAACTTTATCAAGCTTTTTACTTGGCCACCCCAAAATGATGAGTAATGGGGGGTTTATATAGGCTAATTTGGGGTGGTTTTGGGATTTAGAAAGTGCTTCATTGGTCCCAAACATCTGTGAACATCAAACTACATCGTTTTGGTTTTTAATTAATCAAATTGGACCCCCAATCAAAATTACAAAAATGGACTGTTCTGGGGGAGAGTGCCGTGGCGGCACTGGGCCAGTGTCGCGGCGGCACTACTCCTCCTTCGTCCAGAAAATGCTGTTTAGGCCCCCAGAGGTTCTGGTATTCGCGAAAAGGCCCTATTTTGTCCGAAATTCACAAAAAATGCATACGAACTCCAAATTGAGGTTGTGATATACCGTTGGAAAGGTAATGGAGTCTACTTTACATAAAAAAAATAGTTCGGAGATAGGTCACTTTGAAAAGTTTTGCGGTATTTGCGATAAAAGTCGATTTGATCGCCTTTTTTGCCTTCGAAAATTCATAATAAACTCGTTTTAAATCCGAAAATTGTGTGTTATATACCGTTGGAAAGCTATTGACCTCTAGTATGCATGAAAAATGTTTGAAAATTGTTACGGTGCTCCAGTTTCAAAGTCAAATTTTGGTTAAACTGGTCAAACCTGGGATTCCCGGGAAGTTCTGGGAACCTCTAGGAGCTCCCAGGAGCTGACGTTTTCGCTCGATTTTCTTTTAAAAATCATTTTAATACTTTCCGCATGATCTAGAATAATTCCGGTGAATTTGAACGATTTCGGTGAAACTTGATCAAACCTGACCGAACCTTGGTCAAACCGGTCAACGGGGACTTTCTGGGAACTTTCGGGACTTTCGGGGGTCTCTGGGAGCTGACGATTTCATCTGACTTTGTTTCAAAACTCATTTTATTACTTTTCTTATGACATAGCATGTTTCCAGAACTTTCGGTCCAAATCTGGGAGTGTTTGGGCTTTCAGGGGCATTTTGGTCATTCTGAGCATCTTGAGAAATAGAACCAACTTCCAGGAGTCATTTTGAGACTTTTTCAATCATTTTGAACCACCAAGCTATGGGTCTCCTAAATTTGATAGCCGACAAAATGGGGTGTCTACAGTTTGCCCCTCTTTGGCATGAACTTGCGAGGCAACGCATATCGCAAGCGAGTGCCAAAGCTTTGAAGAGACAGGTCTTTTGGAGGCTATAGATTTAGGATAAAAAGCATTGCAAAAGATGCAATGATGTTGAGGCTAGTGATGGTCGCACTCTGCGTGAGCTGCCTACGTATCCCAAGGGGAATCAGACCAGGACGTAGTTCAGGGCACGAAGGAATAAATCACACATGCACAACGAGACAGGAAGATGCCATGCTATGAGGATGGTATGCAATGCATGGATGTGATATGAATTGTGTCCTGAGTCCTATCATGTTTAGTGTTCTGATCTTAGTATGAGCAGGATATTGTGAGTTGTGTCACTCCGAGTGGGCTGGTGTTGTGCTAGTGTTTGCGATTGTGATGTGGTGGATGACTCAGATAAGGACATCAAGGTTTAGAAGATTTTGGGTCTAAGGTCAAACTTCTGGAATTTGGGAAGTGTGCTTTGCAAGCAAATGTAATCAGATGTGGGGTCTCTAAGGATGTTAATCAAAGATGAAGTTTAACAGATAACCGATGGACATGGAAGTCTTGGACACAGAAACCCTAAGAATTCAAGTGATAAAAACCAGAGATGTCAAGCGACGGACACGGAAGCACCATTAATGGACACGGAAGCCCTAGATTTTGAATGAGAGCAATGAACACAACACATTTTGAATGGGAGTGATGATAAACTATGATGATTAATGAACTGACGATGTACGAATCGAGATGACGAGTAGTTAGTGAACTATGTGACTATCATGGGTTGGACCAACGGTTGGACTAACCGTGATCAGAAGAACTGACCATGCACTAATTAAGGTGGCGAGTCAACAGTGAACTACTGTGACTGTCATGGATTGGACTAATGATGACGAGTCGACAGTGAACTACTATGACTGTCATAGATTAGATCAACAGTTGGACTAACCGTGATCAGAAGGACTGACGATGTACGAATCGAGATGACGAGTCGACAGTGAACTACTGTGACTGTCATGGATTGAACTGACAATGTACGAATTGAGATAACAAGTCGACAGTGAACTACTGTGACTGTCATGGATTAAACTGACGATGTACGAATTGAGATGACGAGTCGACAGTGAACTACGGTGACTGTCATGGATTGAATCAATGGTTGGACTAACCTTGATTAGAAGAACTAACGATGTACTAATCGGGATGACAAGTCGAGAGTGAACTACTGTGACTGTCATGGATTAAACTGCCGATGTACGAATCGAGATGACGAGTCGATAATGAACTACTGTAACTGTCATAGATTGAACTGATGATGTACGAATCGAGATGATGAGTCGACAGTAAACTACTGTGACTGTCATGGATTGAATTGACGATGTACAAATCGAGATGACGAGTTGACAGTGAACTACTCTGACTGTCATAGATTGAATCAATGGTTGGACTAACCTTGATTAGAAGAACTGACGATGTACTAATCGGGATGACAAGTCGATAGTGAACTACTGTGACTGTCATGGATTGAACTGCCGATGTTCGAATTGAGATGACGAGTTGACAGTGAACTACTGTAACTGTCATGGATTGAACTGATGATGTACGAATCGAGATGACGAGTCGACAGTGAACTATTGTGACTGTCATGGATTGAACTGATGATGTACGAATCGAGATGACGAGTCGATAGTGAACTACTGTGACTGTCATGGATTGAACTGACGATGTACAAATCGAGATGACGAGTCGACAGTGAACTACGGTGACTGTCATGGATTGAATCAATGGTTGGAATAACCTTGATTAGAAGAACTGACGATGTACTAATCGGGATGACAAGTCGACAGTGAACTATTGTAACTATCATGGATTGAACTGATGATGTACGAATCGAGATGACGAGTCGACAGTGAACTACTGTGACTGTCATGGATTGAACTGACAATGTACGAATCAAGATGACGAGTCGACAGTGAACTACTGTGACTGTCATGGATTGAACTGATGATGTACGAATCGAGATGACGAGTTGACAGTGAACTACTGTGACTGTCATGGATTGAATCAATGGTTGGACTAACCCTAATTAGAAGAACTGGTGAATTGATATGCCTGCTAGGGATTAAATTGAATCTGCTGGGGGGTGAAGCGACTCTGCTAGGGATGAAAGTGGTTTCTTCTATGGTCTTAACTGAGATACACCATATTCATTCAGGACACTTTTCTGGAGATGAACCAGCTCTGTTGGGAAAGACTTTGTTGGGGATGAGAAGATTCGACTGGGGAATGAATGGTTACACTGCGAATAGAGTAATTCAGCAGCGGATGAAGAACATTTGTGACATGATTTCGAGTTGGCTGCTGAGGAGCTGGTACAAGATAGCCAGTGGATCTTGTGAATTGATTTTGTAAAGGCAAGTGAATGCGATTGGAGGGGTGTCACCAATGCTGGAGGTTCTTGGGGCTCATATCATGTTGTAGACTTGACAAGTACAGTAATGGTGTTTGGAATTTCTGCTTGTATCCACAGGTTTTATAATTGGTAATCACTTTAAACCCACACATTTGAGACCATTAGGACAAATGGACTTGACAACAACAACGATGACAAGGAAAATTGGATTGGTTTGTATGAACCTTGAACTCTGATACAGTTTCGATTAGATAATTACTGACTCAACCAAACAAGGATTGACTTGACAGAAGTAACGACACAAAGTGCCCAAATTAGCATAATTCAATGTGTCTTTGTCATAAGCGATGTACCGCTCATCTTTTATGTTCACTCCTCATCTTAATATGGTAGCACTTTGCTGATAAATCTGGTTTTTGAAAATTCTTCCCTATTGATCTAATCAATTCTTTGCTTCTCCCAAGAAGTGCTTGGAATTAGTGCCTTAGCTTTTAGAATAAAAGATGCTCTATTTCAAAAAAAATTTAAAACAACTTGGTGACTTGAAAACTCGCCCTTGGTGTGAAGGGATTGTGTTAGGCAAACGGAGTTTTCCCCTAGTTTGAGTTATAGAAAGTAGAATTCATAGGCAAACGAGGTGGGTGACCGAAGTTTGCCCCCAATTTGGACAATAGTTTATTGGAGGTTTTGGGCAAACGAGGTAGGTAACCAAAGTTTGCCCCTTGTATGAAGGGTAGATAGTAAAATTAAGGCAAACGAGGCAAGTAGCCGAAGTTTGCCCCTAGTATGGAAGGTGATCTCAGGCTTAAGGTGAGAACCGCGACTTTTAATCTCTCAAATGCTCATAACTTTTGCATAGGCACTTGTGAAGTGACCTAGCGACCTATTTTCTCTCTTTTGTTATTACTCACTTTGGATTTAGCTCTAATTTTTGCCTAGGCGTCCTTTCGGATTTTCATCCTAGCGAGCCATCCTTCTTTTCTTTTTTTGTGAAAGTCTGCCTATGTACCCCGAGTGGGGATCAGGTCCAACGTAGTTTGGGCCAAAGTCTTGAAGAAAAGGGGGTTGATTATGATGGTGTCGACCGAACCGATGCGGTTGCCTACGTATCCCCGAGTGGGAATTAGGTCGAGTGTATTTTAAGGCAAGGTCTTGAAAGAAATTGGTTGAGGGTTTTTCAAACCAA
The DNA here is from genome assembly GCA_033977485.1 of Hydrangea macrophylla. Taxonomy (NCBI): domain Eukaryota; kingdom Viridiplantae; phylum Streptophyta; class Magnoliopsida; order Cornales; family Hydrangeaceae; genus Hydrangea; species Hydrangea macrophylla. The sequence goes on along the minus strand of CM066991.1, from coordinate 81,754,608 downwards.
TCGTCAAAAAAACTTAGCTCACTTGTGGTAGCCTTGAATAAAAGGATTCGGTTTCGATCTCCCTTTCTTTTCTTTTCTTTCTGAGGATTGATCCTTTTCACTTTTACCTAGCCAGTCAATTTTTTTTTCATGTAGTTGATTCTTGTGAGATCTTTTGATCACAATTTTAGAATTCCAGAATGTGCATATCAGTTCTCAAAATTTATTTGTGGTTGTTCCGTGCCTTTGGAAATGTGATCTAGGCACGTTCTTATGACATGAAGCATACGATTCTCTCATTTGTTTCATCAAAAATTTCTTTCTTTCATTTTCTCCATCATTTTGACTGGCTAAGGTCAGATCTTGGAAATCAATACCTTTTCAGCTCTAACTTTTGCCTAGGTGCCCTTTTCGGGTTTTCAACCTAGCGAGCTTTTTTTTTCGAAGGGGGAAGAAACTCATTGAAATGTTTGGCTACCAACAATGACTAAGTCTGCATTTGACAGGTTTGTATGGCTCTTAATTGGACTAGGCTCAAGGCTTTAAAATGGTGGAAAAGGGTGTTGGGCAAACCCCAAATCAGTTCCAAGTATGTCTTTTCGAGATTTGAGCAAAAGCATCTTTGAATTCTTAAAGTGAGACTATTCAATTCTCGGCTCTTCATCGGTGCCAGCGTGAAATCGACTTTGACCTTTTCAGGGTTCTTTTTTTGTTTGATGCAAAAATTTGTTAGCAGAGTAATATCCATGGTAATTTAAAAAGTGACATTTTCAGTTCAGCGATTCATGCACTTATGATTACACACATCAGATTAGGCAAAATGAGACTTCATTCCATCACAAGAGAATGATTACATCACTCGATACAAACTCACAACAACTCGATGACAGACAGACTCGACCACAAGATCAAACTTGAAATATATAGAACAGACTCGACTTGGTCTCAAATGGAGTGTCTTTGTGACCCATTTATTATTCTTATTCCATTTTTTTTTAGCAGAAGTTCTAGACACCATCACTTTACTGCATAGCTTTAACACTCATTGGCATCATCAAAGGGATCACTCGAGCGGTTGATCCAAGCCAAGATAGTGGATAGGATTAGGATGGGATACATCCTCTATGACGTTCTGAATGTCATGGCGAAGGCGGATACATTGATCGGTGGCATGGCCTAGATTTGGTGGTAAGCACATCGTAGGCTCATGTTGTAGTGGGAGGGTATGGGATCCGGTAGCGGCTTGTGAGGGAGGAGCTGTAGGTGGCCCTTTCTGAGTAGGTAGTCCAAGGCTGTGGAAAGGGGAACATGAAGTTTGGAGAATTCACGAGGGCCTTTTGGGCGATTTGGCGGAATAGACTGGTATGGACGGAGAGGGTAGTCCATTGGTTGGTTACTAAGCGCACCGACTTCTGAGGAGGCCAGGGGATAGTTGGGTCTCTTGGACTGGTGATGGGGTTCATCATTCTTGAACTTTCCTTCTCTGATGGCATCCTCTATTCTAGTGCCAATTTCAAACAGTTCTTCAAATGTTGAGATAGACTGGTAGAATAGTTTGTCGTGGTACACTGGTTGCATGTTCTTGACCAGCATACGTACTTGCTCTTTCTCAATAGGTCTGTGGATCATTTGGGCCACTTTATTCCTCCATCTGCCCAAGAACGTAGTGAAGGACTCATTGATGTTTTGCATGGTCGTCTCTAGGTCCCGGATGGTGACATCAAACTCTTGGTTGTAAGAGTAGTGATCAATAAAAGTTCTAGCAACATCTTCCCAGACTCGGGTCTTGGAGGCTTCAAGAGTTAGGAACCAGGATAGTACGGCATTCTTGAGGGTTTGAGGGAACAACATAACTATGTGCTCATGGGTGCATCCCATAGTTTGGAAGATATTCATGCACAACTTGATGTGATTTTTTGGGTTCCCAGTCCCATCGAAGCGATCAATCTCTGGCATTTTGAAGTTATCGGGCAGTTTCACTTTGACGGGTTCGAACAAGCCTTCTAGATCTAGCATGTAGTCGTTAACCCTCTTGCTCTTTCTTAGTACACTTTCCAGCTTGTCTACCTTATCCATCTTTTCTTGAAGCTTTTTCTCATATATAGGTGTCGGGACCCCATGAAACCATTCTTCCTCCCGTACAAAGACAAGAGGTGGTACAAACCCAGGAGGTGGTGGTGGCATGAAACCTACTGGTGGTGGTGGGAACCCATGTGGGTACTGTGGCTGCTGTTGTTTTAGTTCTTCCATGAAACTCAAAACTTGGGCCATGCGATCAGACTGCTGGTTTATGGTTGCTCCCAACTCAATGACCTTGTTTTCTAATTCTTCCTGATTCATGTTGGAATGACTTAGCAGGCTAATTTTGACCAAATGACTGTTCGAACTTCTGACTTAGGACGAGGATCCCAGTTGCTGACTTTGGGAATCTATACTGACCTACAGATTTGAGAGGAGGGGTGTATCAGATTCTGATAGTGACGACTTTAGATAGACAATGACAGTGATGTTAACAGATGTGGACTAACTTGTGTAAGATGGACTGATACAGTGCGTGCAGACCGATAGGAATGGTGCATGCATGTGAGACAAGCACGCGGATGTAAGCCCTAATTTATATGATGCTCATATTTCTAACAGATAGCAGTTAAACAAGTAAGGTCCTAGCCATATAGAGTGTGCTAACCTTACTTTCTAGTATAATCACCAAGGGATAACAGGGATTTTTGGGATATTTCGGGAAGTTTGGACAGAGTTTTTGGGAAAAATAGGGATTTGGAAGATTCTGAGGAATTTCCAGAAGTTATGGGAGTTTCTAGGAGAAATAGGGATTTCTGGTTGAATTGGACTGAACTTCTGGGAGAAACTAGTATTTTGGGTATTTCTGATAAATATGAATAGAGTTTCTAGAAGAAACAAGTATATTTGGGTATTTCTAGGAGATTTGGGCAGAGATGCTGGGATTTTTGGAGAATCTGGGAGATTTGGGCAGAGCTTCTAGGAAAACAGGTACTTTGGGTATTTCTGGGAAATTTAGACAGAGTTTCTGGGAAAAACTGGTATATCTGGGAAAATCGGACAGAGTTTCTGGGAGAAATTGTTATATCTGGGAAATTTGGGAGATTTGGATGACGGTGATCATACTGTCTAGCAAGTTTTCATACTCCTATGTCTTAGGACTAACAAACATGGTTTGCGGTGTATATCTTTGTGAACATGGAGCAGACATCCTTGTCATGGTGCCTAGGCAGGTCAACTCAATGTGATCACATATGAGTGATTGCCTTAGGAATTATAAGAAAGAGGTTCTGCCTCATGCCACATAAGCGTCTACACCGCGCAAGTAATCCCGTCAGGGCATACAGTAGTTATATCACATTGTCCTATCTGAAAAGATAAATCAACAGCCCTATGAAAGGTTCTACAAGAATCTATATGCAAAGGCTGGGTTTAGTCAAAGAGGGTCCATTGATGAGAGTTCCAATATACCGTCAGAGAGACAGTACGGAAGTTGTTACTCTTTTTGATATACCTTGGAAGGTACAGTATCAATGGTGACTTGTGCCCTGGCACAGCAAGACCTGAACAATGTCAGCGCCGCGTTTCAGACACAGTCGGAAGGGGGAAATGCAGAAGTGCAAAGCGGTGAACCATACACAGTAAAAAGATGATTTTAAGGATGCTTCTTATGAGTCAAACCTCTGTATTATTTTGTTTTGAAAATAAATATCCCCAGCAGAGTCGCCAAATTGTGGACACGCGGAATTCCACTTCTTTTGTTTGTTTTTGTTTTGAAATTGATTTGAAAAAGAGAGAAAATAGGTGTGTTGAAAACAGATACAGAGTCGCTACTTAGTCTTTAAGGAACCAAGAAACCTAATTTTGACTCACCCAAACGGATAAAGGGCACCGACCCTTCATAACCAAAGAACTTGGCTCGGGATTTTGGTACGAGAGAGGAAGGAGCCTTTGTCGCGACTAAAACACCCTCAACTCGCCCCGTCTTTTGACGAGCCTCGATTAGCATCCAAATAATCATCTTATACTATGTATGGTTCGACAATTAATACTATGATAGTATATTACATCACATAAGAAACTTGAAATGGAAAATCTAAAGATAAAATATCATTCATAAGATCTAAGTCAAGTATCACACAATGTAAAGTAAAAGATCACACGAATAAACCTAGAAAAAATCGTCTAATCACATATCAAGTAATAAAGTTTTCCTAATCTAAGGGGACATGAATTGTTCTTGAAACAAATAAATAAAGAAATCGAAATATGCTTAGCAAGCTAGTATGATGCATGTTAATATTTGAGAAAAGAAGACCTCTCAATCCCGGGGATAGATGAGAAAGGAAGATTAGATCGAGGGGGAAGCATGAACGTGTGATCAAATCATTCCTTATAATCTTCTTAGATTAGGAGTTACAAAAACCCCAAATCTTGCATGAATGCAATGCATGTATCTAGAATGTGCCAAGGTGTTTACACCCTAATTTGGATTTGCCCAAAGCACATGACAATCACATGGCTTGATCATAAGAGCAGGTAAGCAGATGAACATGTGATAAGGCCGATGACGAAGGAAAGTGATATCAGAAATAGTTGCGGATAAAGATGGTACATTCAATAAGAGAATATCGGTGTCAAGACCGAGGATAAGATGATACATGGTTCTCAAGGTAATACCTCGGCTTTAACTAGCAATGCATGGGCCACAACAGCCATAACATCGGTCAAATCAGACCGATGTCCAAGCAATCAAGGCGGTAAAAGGTTGATTCATCCCAACTTATTATCGGTATTGAAACAAAAAAGGATAATAGGTTCTAATGGATATATCGGTCTTGATAAGTCAGGCCGATATAGAAGGGAGTAGCGATAGACACAATATACTTTGACCTCAGTTGATAAGGCCGATGGCTTCCCTTGCAGATCCTGCAGTGGTTAGACCATAGGATGATAGCTAACAGCAGCAAAGCAGAAGAGTGTAATATCGGCCTTGGGAAAGGGTAAAAGCAATCTTTGGAATAATTTAAGTCAGACGACATCGGTTGAACGAGACCGATGAATAGTAGACTTCCTACTGAGTGGGAGGCCGACTTCCATCAACTAGCAAAAATTAAGCTACTCAAAGAAGGATGAAATCGGTCACCTGGGATTTACCCACAAGTCTGTCAGGCAGTTAGCTGAAATAAGAACGTGTGCTTTAGAAGATGCTGAGCTGGAAAGAAGGCAGTTACACAAAACAGGAACGTGGCAGAAGAAGGATAATTAAAAGATCATGGATAATCTTGGGGTAAAGAAATGGGCGCAGTAACTTGTTCATGCCTGGAAATCAGGAACCACCACCCACTAACCCCACTAACTTGAACAGTTCCTCTCTCTCAAAGTCTATAAATAGGGCAGGGTGTGCAACATTGAAGGGGGCTAACACACACGCCACTTCTGCTCTAAGCAGACTGTAGTTTCTCCTCATAACAATTCTACTTTTGTTCTTGAGTGATTTTGAGTGATTTGTGAGTTCTCATTGTTCTTTGAGTGTTTGTAATAATTACTTTTCTTTCAATCAATGGAGAAGATGATGATGGTAGAGGTATTCTGAAACTCTAAATTAATTCCCTTTTCTTTCCGTTATTTGTATTTACTTACTTGCATCAGAGTAGGATAAAAACCTGCATTTTTTAATATTTTAACAAATCGTCCAACATAGAAGTCAGATTGAGTTCACAACTCTTCTTGAGTCCACACGGACTCTGGCACGCCCGACGCACACCACACCAGAATTTATTGTAAACATAAGGTTGAAGTGTGTTTCGTGTTCATGGATTCCTAGAATGACTTAGAAGTCTAGAATTTGTATGAATGAATGAAGGAGGTCATCATGGGATATGTAAAAATGTAGTATGAACTACTTCCTAAGACATGAGTTAATTTGGAATGCATGTAAGCATCAAATCAAAGGATGGGAGTAAAAGTATGCTTGCTGTGAATAGTGGACAGAACAGTAATATGATCTTGTGAAAATGGAAAAGAGGGGTTAGGAATGTTTTCAATGCATGATTTTTTATGTAGATCTTACTTATTGTGTCTAGAACACAACCCAAAAAGCCAATCTTTAATAACTATTATAGATTGAGAGAAATCATATGCAAAATGGAGGTTACTCAGAAACAGAGTTCGTACTGTCGACTGAAATGTCAAAATATCTTAGAAAATGAAAACAAAACATGGGTGTTCTCTAATGAGTTAGGAAGATTTTTCAAGTGGTTTTGCATCCATACATTGAGTATTGAGTTCTAGAGAAATCTTTGAACTCAGGTCACTCACTGTTTTGACTCACTGTTTTGAAGATTTTGGGAAAAACTTGAGTTTTCTTTCTTGAAATCAAAATGAGAGGGATTGAGAGGGGTTTTGAAATAGAGGTTTTGAAAGTATATTTTCAACATCAAATAGAGATTATAACCTCTTGGAATATCAACATCAAACTCATTATCAAGAACCCCCAATATTATTGGAGAGATTCATTTTTTTTTAACATAACTTCAAGGATACCTTGAAGGTATTGAAGTTACAATCATCATCTATCAAACATGTTTTTGAGGTCAAGAACTACTATCCATAAGGATTCACTCACCTCAAACTTCATGTCATCATTTAGAGGATGATGAACTAGTAAGTAAATAAAAATGTCAAAAAAGAAATGAGGTTAGGAAGAGATGAACATAATATGAACAAGCAAGTAAATAACAATCAATAGATGATAATCAATGTGATATTGGACTTGTAGTTTGGTGTTTCACTCATAGATGTTGACATTTGGACATGGAAGTAGCTTCCTAACTCAAAAATGCTTAGAGAAATGGTAGTTGGGTGTATTGATGATGAAATATATAGAAGAATGGTGGAGGAAAACAAGATTGAAACTCACTTTCTATAGAAAAATAGTAGGAGGAAGCTCCTTTCTCACTTCTAAATCTATTCCTATCTCTCTTTCTCTCTACAACTTTATCAAGATTTTTACTTGGCCACCCCAAAATGATGAGTAATGGGGGGTTTATATAGGCTAATTTGGGGTGGTTTTGGGATTTAGAAAGTGCTTCATTGGTCCCAAACATCTGTGAACATCAAACTACATCGTTTTGGTTTTTAATTAATCAAATTGGACCCCCAATCAAAATTACAAAAATGGACTGTTCTGGGGGAGAGTGACGCAACGGCACTGGGCTAGTGCCGCAACGGCACTGCTCCTCCTTCGTCCATAAAATGCTATTTAGGCCCCCAGAGGTTTTGGTATTCGCAAAAAGGCTCTATTTCGTCCGAAATTCACAAAAAATGCATACGAACTCCAAATTGAGGTTGTGATATACCATTGGAAAGGTAATGGAGTCTATTTTACATTAAAAAAAATAGTTTAGAGATAGGTCACTTTGAAAAGTTTTGCGATATTTGCGATAAAAGTCGATTTGATCGCCTTTTTCGCCTTCGGAAATTCATAATAAACTCGTTTTAAATCCGAAAATTGTGTGTGATATACCGTTGGAAAGCTATTGACCTCTAGTATTTATGAAAAATGTTTGAAAATTGTTACGGTGCTCCGATTTCAAAGTCAAATTTTGATTAAACTAGTCAAACCTGGGATTCCCGGGAAGTTCTGGGAACCTCTAGGAGCTCCCAGGAGCTGACGTTTTCGCTCGATTTTCTTTTAAAAATCATTTTAATACTTTCCGCATGATCTAGAATGATTCCGGTGAATTTGAACGATTTCGGTGAAACTTGATCAAACTTGGTCAAACCTTGGTCAAACCGGTCAACGGGGACTTTCTGGGAACTTCTGGGACTTCCGGGGGTCTCTGGGAGTTGACGATTTCAACTGAATTTGCTTCAAAACTCATTTTATTACTTTTCTTATGACGTAGCATGTTTCCAAAACTTTCGGTCCTAATCTGGGAATGTTTGGGCTTTCAGGGGCATTTTGGTCATTCTGAGCATCTTGAGAAATAGAACCAACTTCCAGGAGTCCTTTTGAGTCTTTTTCGATCATTGTGAACCACCAAGCTATGGGTCTCCTAAATCTGATAGCCGACAAAATGGGGTGTCTACAAATGGTTCTCTCGATCGTGGGCGTAACCATTGTTTGGCCGAACCACGTAGAAATCTGTATTTTTTTGGGTGTGCTTGTTTATTACTGTTTATGTGTATGTTTGTGTGTTTATTGGGGGGAATTTGATTTTGCATTTTAAATTCCCAACATAATCGGCATCAAGTGGTGCTCATGACTGGATCTCAACCACCAAGTGAGCGCGTGAGCGGGATAATATGGCTATGACGGCGCTGGTAGAAGAGATCTGTTGGGTTGAGCGCGTGAATCGGGAGTGTCCGCATGAGTCAGGACTACAAGTCACGCAACTTATTTAAGAGTATTTTAGTCATTCACCATAAATTGAAAATATATTGCACCCTTAATGTTTGGTTTATTTGACGATTGACACCCTTGATGTTTGGGTCGGTTGGACATATATATATATTATAAATAAAAAAAATGTGTTCCGTCATAATTTTTGGGTGCCTCTACGCTACCCATTAATACTAGTAAGAGAACTAATCCAAATAAAACAAATCTAAAGTTATCTAACCTATCATAATTGGAATTTTAAATCAACTCTAATTCTAAAAGGGTAGGGCTAAATCCACCACATTTTTTACTAAATTTACCACCTTTTGAGAGTACATTGTTTACTTTTACGTTATATATTTTACGTTGTATGTATTTGTGTTCCCTCAACTTTTGATTTTTTTTCTTTTTCCTACATATATATATATATATATTAATCATAATTCAAATTAATGTTGATTCAAAGAAGCGTTACAACTGGCTAGTGGCAGAGCCACAATTTGAGCCTAATGGGGCACAACCACACACACTTAGGCTTAGTTTGGCCCCCATGTGGTGCTTCTCCTTTTTTAAAGCACAATTTCATGTTAATTCATTTGGTAACTAGTTTATTAGCTTTGCAAAAATTGAACTTAGGGCTTTTTTGGAAGGGCTTTTAAAAAGCTCTAGAATGGAGCTTTTGAAAGCTCAAGGTTGCTTTTTGGTTTCATAATGTCTTTTTGAAGAGTAATGTATCACTTGTATAAAATTATCAAAGAACTTAGTAATAAATTTCATAAGCTCCTTTTAAAAAGCCACGTGGGGGCCAAACTAAGCCTTAATGGGGGCTTGGGGGCAGCGCCCTTGACCTATTATTCTTTGTTTTTTTTTTTTTTTTTGTAATATTGTATCTTTGAGCTTTAAAAATTGTATGATTATTCCGTGGGTTCTAGAATTACCCAAAGACAAACAAATCTCTTCATAACTCAATTTTTTATTTTTTATTTTTATAAAAAAAAGATCACATGTTTTATTTCTTCGTTTCACCTACAAAACAAAAAACTTTAGAAGTTTAGGATCTTAGTGAGATTTATGGATCAAAGTCATTTATTTAATTTTTTTAATTTATTTGTGGATCAAAGTCAGATTTTTGAGTTTAAAGCGAAAAATTCTGGCACAAAAAGTTAAAGGGATAAATTACTAAAATCGGGAGGGGCATGAATACATATCATACGTGTACATCTAGGGCAAAAAAATTTAAAGTTGAGGGAGACACAAATGCATATAGCTGGAAATATATAGTGATACATTTCAGAATGTTCAAAGTATCCATTACTCCCGATAGACCATCCTGCTCGACTTCGAGGTCGGGATAAAGCGCTCGGGTTAACTCCTCATCCAGCACACGTGAACATAGGCTGCTTCATTAATAGCGCAAACCACATGCAAATCCTATCTCTTTTCCTTATGCATTTATTTCACCCTAAACACTATATCTGACCCATTTAACTAAATCCAGTATTATCATATAGGGTAAAAGTCAATAATGTACTAAGTTTGTTAATCTTTTATTGTATTTTCTTTGTATTTTATTTCCTTGAATTTTAGAATTAGAGTTTATTTAAAATTTCAATTAGAATAGGTTTGATAACTTTAGATTTGTTTCATTTTATCTGGATTAGACCTCTTACTATTATTAAAGGGTATTGCAAAAGAGGCACTTAAAAATTATGTCGAAACACTATTTTTTTAAATAAAAATCAAATATGTTCAAACGATCCAAACATTATAGGTGCAAATCGCCAAATGAACCAAACATTAAAGGTGCATAATGTTTTTAATTTATGGTCAATGACTAAAATACCCTTAAATAAGTCACATGACTCACACATGGGCGAGTTTCTGTTAGTTTTTGACAGAAATTCTAACGGAAGGGCTACATTACAACTCGCTATGTACATTAGGGGTCAAAGAGTATAAACATTAAGGCTGCAAAGTGCTTTTAACCCTAAAAAAAAAAAAATTGCTCACCCCATTATGCTCACTCATACCTCCACTCGATGACATGTGTCATATTCCATTCTCATTTTGCCCTTGTATTATTAATATAATTACTTGAATTGAATGCATATCACCCAATAAAAATTTAAAATCTAAATGGATAATAAATGACTAAAATGGGGTGAGAAAAAAACTCCCTAAAAAAATTAAAATTTTGGTTGACTTCTCTTTTCCGCATTTATGTACTTTAGAGAAACGCAATAAATGAAACGACCCCATTTTTTAGTTGTTAGTTAGAACCTTAAATACATTGTACCCAAATTTGTAAGTAACTAACTGCATACGTGTACTATAGAAACACAATAAAATTAGAGGACTCCATTTTTTTGTCGGTAGTTAGAACCTTCAATACATTTTACCTATCATCATTTTCACTTTTTTTTTGTTGTTAGTTAGAACCTTCAATGCATTTTACCTTTCATTATTTTCACTTTACTCCTATATTCCAAAAATTGTCACTTAAACCACATAATTTAACTGAAATTCTTAAATATTTCATCAAAACTAACATATTAAATACATTTTACCTCGTTGTGCTTAGGCGCATTTCATTTTACCCTCCTATGCTTCAAAAGTTGAAACTTAAACAAAAAATTTAGGGTATATTTGTTATTTCAGTTCAAAATTAACATTATTCGAATTTACATTTAACACACAACAACAAAGAGGTTTTAAGTTTCAACTTTTAAAGGCTTAAATACAAAGTATACCCACGAAGTTTGGTCCCTGACTCATTTTAGTTCATGTAGTTTTAATTGCATCAATTTCGTCCTTGAAGTTTTTAAATGGAAGCAATGTAGTCCATATGTCCAAATCCGGCGAGAAAAGTTGACGGAATTCACTCACATGATCATATGGATTGTCACGTTTTTTAGGGGCAAAAATAGAATACCACCAATCTCTCCAGTCATTTATCAACATAATTATGCGTGGAAGTAGGTGAATTATGTCAAATTTCCTAACAAAATTTGATATTTTGACCATATTGCTTTTATTTAAAAACTTCAGGTTCTAAGTTGACGTAATTAAAATAATAGGGACTAGAATGAGGCAGGGCCAATCCTCAGGATATATTTTATAATTAAGCCATTTTTAAACTAAAATAGATTAAATAGAAAATTGGCATAATCACATCCTTAATTAATTACACTAAATATCAACATCATAGGCCCATAACAACTATCTATCTAAACTACTATAGAAAGTCAAAATTAGGGATACCACAGATTTTTAACCTAAAAAATATATTAACAGAAATACCAAAATGGTGTACTCCATAAAAAAATACTCACATAAAATGACAAAATTGTCGTAATACACACTCTCTACAAACTACCAATACACAATAAACTACTTTTAACTTCCCTCTATCTTTCTCTCTGAAATTTGAAATTATCTTTTGAGAGCACTTTTGCTCACCCAAATTTGGTTCACCATTGCTCACTCATACCTTCACTGAACTTCCGTCTATCTCTCTCTCTGAAATTTTAATTTATCTTTTGAGAGCACTTTTGCTCACCCAAATTTGGTTCACCATTGCTCACCTATACCTTCACTGTACTTTTGCTCACCCAAATTTGGTTCATCATTGCTCACACATACCTTCACTGCATGGTGACCAAATTTGGGTGAGCAAAAGTACTCTCTTATCTTTTTCCATTTTTTTTCTCTCACTTACAAAGTGAGTGGAGCCCTACTATTATTATTATAAAGGGAAAAAGAGGAGTACCAACTATATTTTACCTACACCCTATATTTACAATTAAATCAAGTAAGTTTTAGTAAGAAAATACATGTACAATATTAATGATACTAATTTGTCATACAAATTAGGGTAAAATGCATTTTGCACCCTCTATCTTGTTCGGCACTTTGGTCCCTAACCAAAATTTTTTTTTCGTATGTTAGTCACTCAACTAATTTTTTGTTGCAGTTTGCTCCGTTACTTTTAGTATTATAAAATGTTAGTTGAGGGACTAAAATGCACAAAAAAAATTTATTTAGAGACCAAAGTGACAAACAAAGCATAATTGAAGATGCAAAATACATTTAACTCTACAAATTATCAAAACAAAACAAATCAAAAATGTCAAAAAAAAAAAAAAAAAAAATTGTTCTCTCCTCTCACTTAGTGAATGGCCCTACTAGTCATAACAAAGGCCAAAACTGTTGTTGGCCAACTGACATTTATGAAAACCTTGCCCCTTGCAAGTTAGGTCAAAATCAGAAGTAGACTCAACTGGCAGAAGTAAGCAGAAGAAAAATCTTACAGCGCGTTTTTTTTTTTTGGGGGGGGGGGGGGTGGTTGGGGGTGTTTGGAAGCAACAGCCCCGCATTATTCGGTGTTTGGCCAGACATTTGAAGCAAGTACTGTTTTGTCCACATATGTATTTCAGTAGATGAGGTAGCAACATTGGACTAAGAATGTGTCTTAATGCTAAGGGTAATGCTAATGGGCAATATTTTGGACATAAAAGGGTTATAAAGGAGAAATTATTCAGTGAGTATGTCACGCCACGTCAGCATGCTGACGTAGTGTAATTATTTAATTTTAATCACTCACTTACTTACCCCCTCTTTCTAGGGGAATCATGACAAGTGGTTATTGATATTCCAGTAACCACTTGTCATGATCTCTTTAAAAATAAAGGGCAAGTGGATGATTAAGATTAAATAGTCACACCACATTAGCATGCTGACATGGCGTGACGAGCTCATTGAATAACTTCTCGTCATAAAATGATGTGATATCCGATATAGTAGTAGGACCTACCACACTTAACTCAACATGAGATGCCAGAATCTTTTATGAGCATCTCTTTGTGACCCATTTGTGTTTCTAGAATTACCCAATGCTAATTGTCACAAGATTGGAGTTGCTAAAGGCAATATTTGGTTTATAGATTCAGAAAGAAAAGAAAAGAAAAGAAAAGAAAATGAGACCGAAAACTTTTTTTTTATTTTTTATTTTTTGTTTGGTTATTAAAAAAAAAAAGCGAGCAAAATAGAAAATAAGAGATATCATAATGAGAAATATAATAGTTTAGAACTTTTGGATTTTGTGGGTCATTTTCCATCTTTATTTCATAAGTTACAACAATCATGTATTGAAAAATATTTTAAATGTTATTTGACATTTAAAAAAAAAATTAAAAAAAAAAAAAAAAAAAAAAACACAAACAAACAAACACACAAGAAAGTTGTGTTCTTTATCCTTTTCCTTTCAAGAATCCACAAACCAAACAAAACCTAAGGTGTATATGATATGACATTTCAGTATGCATGTTAATTACATTATCATTTTTATTTTTAACTTATTTTAAAGATAAAATTTTAGTACAATTCTTATTTTTTTGTTAGAAACAAATCTTACTTTCAAACTAAGTTCCTTGTGGCCGAGTGGTAAGCTTCTTGGGTGTACTACCCAAGAGGTTTAGTGTTCAAGTCATGGAGAGCATGGCCACTGGAGTATTCACCCGGTGCCTCCAGGCCTCGGGAGATTAGTCGAGGTGCGCGCAATTGGCCCAGACACCCCCGATTACCAAAAAAAAAAAAAAAACAAATCTTACTTTCAACTACTTGGCAGTTAACCAAGTCCCTTGTGGCCGAGTGGTAAGCTTCTTGGGTGTACTACCCAAGAGGTTTAGTGTTCGAGTCATGGGGGGCGTGGCCACTGGAGTATTCACCCGGCACCTCCAGGCCTCGGAGGATTAGTCGAGGTGCGCGCAAACTGACCCGAACATCCCCGATTTCCAAAAAAAAAAAAAAAACTACTTGGCAGTTTTAGATATGGTGCATGATGTTACGTTAGAGGACATGAATTAGAGTCGGTGGAACCATAATCTTATCATCTCGTATTAAAAAAAGGTCATTTTTGTTCTAAATGGAGCATAAACTTAAAAAATAAATTAAAATCATTCTTGTCCCAACTGCACCAAAAACTTAAGGTAATGTTTAAGAATTTTCAAAAATGAAAGCTTAATTCTCATATAATCATGTCAATAGAAGTTTTTATTCATAACTTCCAGTCAAAATAAATTTTTTTTTTTTGGGTGGCTGTGCAAAAACGGTAGGGCAATCGCAGGTAACCTAACTACTTCCCTAAACGTTTACATGAGAGTCTCTTACTCACGGGGCCAGGGTTCCTTGACGCGACACCCCATGAAAGGCACACTAACCGAAGAGCTTGTTTGGCCAAAGTTGTTCTCCCGAGCCCTGACCCACCTAGACACTATAATAGAGGTTCTTAATGTGTAGAATCAATCACGACCAAGCTTAAATTTATTAATGCAAGCACAGTTCGATGACAATAAAATCATCTATCATGCACCCCCAGCTTGAACACGTGACCTATTTGACCACAAGAAGGCCTAACCACTGCGCCATGCACCCACCTCGGTGGAGCTTCCAGCCAGCCTTTACACACACCACACTTACCACTTTATTTACAGTTGGATGCCCTTGCATAACTTCCTGAAATAAAGTAATAGACAGATAGTTATTAAGTTAAACTCGACTGAAATAAAGTATCAGATATTCTAATTTTATCTACCAAAAAGTGTCAAAGCCCTTTAATTAGTTTCAACTTACTGCAGGGCCGGTCTTGAGATTTTGAGGGCCGTATTCGAACTTTTAAATGGAGGCATTCTGTATCTTAACATAAATATTATAAATATTACTTATTAATTACTTAAATAATAAATTTGAGATAGTATTTTTTAGAATAGGCCCTGCCTAAAGGGGGGCCCTACGCGGCCACGTGTACCGCTTCCCCTTAGGACCGGCCCTATTAGTTTGTGGTTAATACTACCAGTATTAACATCACTAAACAAACTGACGTGGAATTTTATTTTTAATTGGGTTTTGTTATAATTAGTATACTTTATTCAATACAAAGACATCTTTATCTCTCTCATGTGTCACTGTGAAATCCACTAACATCACAAAAAGAAGATAAACACATCTTTTAAAAAGGTTGTGTGAAAATTATATCTCAACTGTACTCTTTTAATTACCCGTTGGCCGTTGTACTTGCAAGTATGCGCGTGTGTTTACTCCCTCAATGGACGCGTGACAAGTAGACGAGGGTCTAGCAACGTATCCAATTCTTCGCTGTGACCATAACGTCACCCAAAATTTTCCCTCCAACTTATCAGAAGCTACCACGTGTCCCACTATTCCATGGTATATGACCGTATTTGATATTTCCATGCTGTCCGTCCATTGACTGTGACTTTAACTTGTTCTTTTTTTTTCTTTTTTTTTAAATCATAATTGTTAGGATAAATGTCACTTATCACCCCTGAGGTATGACCTAATATCAAAGACCTCCACTGAATTTTGAATAGAATGCATTTTTGCTCACCCAAAAATTGGCCACTCAATGCTCAGCCAACTCTCCTATTGGTTAATGCAGTAGGACCCAAGATTAAATGAGAAGTAATTAATGATGTCAAATCCTAAGTCTCAATGCATTGACCAATGAGAGAGTTGGGTGAGACGTGGGTGAACAATATTGGGTGAGCAAAAATGCTCTCTTTTGAATAATATTGACATCCTCCCTTATTTTTAACAATAATGCTAGTGTCACCGAATTAAACTGAAGAGTTGCACCGAATGGGGTGGGCTCCGCTTACT
Organism: Hydrangea macrophylla; assembly: GCA_033977485.1. Lineage (NCBI taxonomy): Eukaryota > Viridiplantae > Streptophyta > Magnoliopsida > Cornales > Hydrangeaceae > Hydrangea > Hydrangea macrophylla. The sequence continues at coordinate 81,738,548 of CM066991.1, read as the reverse complement.
TTGCACACTTTGTTGTTTGAACAAAGTGCTAGGTAGGGGTGGGCATTCGGTCGGTTCGGTTCGGTTTGGAGAAATTCGGTTCGGTTTTGTTCGGTTCGGTTTGGAGAAATGGGAACTGAAACTGAACTGAATTATATTTCGGTTCGGTTCGGTTTTGGTCAATTCAGTTCGGTTTGGTTCGGTTTGGAAATTCGGTTAACCGAATTTTGAAAAAACTATACTTTTTTTTCTTTTTTTTTTTCATTTTCACAACTTTTTTATATGTTTCTTGTCCCATTTTCTTTCATATTACAAAGAAAACATATGTTTATATTTACTTATATATATTATACTTATATTTTTGTAATATATATAGTTGTGTATAAAAATATATTAATAATATATAAACTAAAAAAAAATTCGGTTTTTCGGTTCGGTTCGGTTTGGGAGAGTGGAACTGAAAACCGAACTGAAAAAAAAATTATAGTTCGGTTTGAAACTGAACTGAAATTTTTAACTGAATTAACTGAACTGAAATGAAAATTTTAGTTCGGTTCGGTTCGAATTTCGGTTAACTGAACTATTTGCCCACCCCTAGTGCTAGGTCCGATCTTGCTTGCTACCCATTAAAGTGCAAAATTCAAAAAACCCGCCCAAAAGGAAATATAAAAACCTGCCCAATTCGCAAAATAGAATATCCCTCTCTAGACTCAGTTCATTCCTCCTCAAAAATCAGACCGGTGCTGTGAATTGGGCGATTTGGAGACGAAGCATAGGTACATCTCTCTCTCTCTCTCTCTCAAAATATTGACAACTTCTCTCTTCTCACGTAAGGGCTGCGATTAGGGTTCGATTTGGGAGACGAAGCACAGTTTGGAGAGGCCGAAATAGAAGATCCATCTCTATATGTGTGGTGTTTGAAATAGAAGATCCCTCTCTCTCTCTCTCTATATATATATATATATATATATGGATGTGTATATATAATTGTAGACTACACATTGGGAATTGTTTCCCATAACACCAAACTTTTTAGATTCAATTACCAATATTGCTTTCAAGTTTTAAGTATATGAGATTAATGAACATTTTATTCACCACATTTGAGAATTTATGAACATTTTTATTCAGCATAATTTCATTAAGAACTAAAATAAAATAGGATGCAGTTGAAATGAATATTTTCTCGATTTTTAGTTTTGGCCTCTGATAGGGGATGGAGATCAATGATGGGTTGGTTTTAGTTTTTTGGTTCAGTAAATTGTGGCTATATTTTCCTACTTACATATGGTTTCAAGGTTCTGAGATGGCTTGAGGGTTATAACTATGATCCTTGGTTTTAATTTTACTCTCTCTTTTTTAATGGGAAGGTTTTTACTTTGGTTGTAGTTTTATCAGCTTATGCTAGTTCAGAGGCAGTAGATGAAGGTTTAATACTCTTTGAATCAATGAAAAAGGAGTACGAGATTGATCCAAAGATTGAGCATTATTTGGGGGTCATCGATGTTTTACGCAGAGTTGGACATGTAAATGAAGCAATGGAGCTCATTGAGAACATGCCAATTGAGCCCACAGTTGAAATTTGGGAGGCTTTGAGTTTTGCTCGAACACACGGAGATGTAGGACATCTCTTAGGATCATAAAGAACCTTCGGATATGTGGCGACTGTCACAATGCAATAAAAAAATCATGTCATTGTTCGGATGGAGCTGATTGTGAGGGATAACAAGCACTTTCATCATTTCAGGGATGGCAAATGCTTTTGTAGGGATTACTGGTAACCGAGCTAGTAATTTGAAGTTCTTGTATACCGCAGATGTTAAAGGCAAAACTGTGGATACTTGATAGGAGATGAACATTATGTATCTTATATAAGTCATGTTTTGTATCAAATTTGATTACCATTTTCAATACAAATCAAGCATAGATTTGCTAGTTTTTCTGTCCTTGCAGGCAGCAGCTTTCGTGATAATAAATCATTTTACATGTCACAACCAATTTTTTTCCTCTTTTGAGAAATATTCTTCACTGTGGAAGATTGTTATTTACACTTAATTATGTACATTATGCTATGATCCTATCTAGGACAAATGCACTTGCATAATGCTTGAAAGAAATGAATGTAGGGAGGGTAGCTAAAAGGAGCTTTGCTGTGTTAAGGATTTATTGGGATAAAGAGATGTATCTAAAAGGAGCTTTCCAGTCTGAAGATTGATGTTTAAGAGTGCAATGATGATGGTTGGCCATTTCTTTGGTTGGCTACCACCTCTGTAACAGCTTCATCTATGGCTGGAACTCTCACAAATGACTTCATAACATCCTATGCAATAAAACCTATTGCGACTGATGGTACAACCTGTAGAACACACAAAAGCAATATTAGTACTAGCCACAAAATACAAGTTTACCCGAATTCTATTTGTGCACTCTAATGTTCACAAATCGAACCCTAATCGCAACCCTAAGCAACAACAAATCCGAAAAGGTCAAGATTTTGAGAGAGAGTGAGAGAGATTTCCAACCTGTTTGAGTTTTAGACCAAATTGCTGCCCTGAGATGAAGCACCCAAAGCTGCGATTTTGCTGAGGAGATCGAAAGGTCTAGCTGCGATTTGGGTTTAAAAATGAAGAGAGAGAGAGAGAGAGAGAGAGAGATTGACATTTCGAACCTGTTGTGTTCTGCAGCAAATTGCCCTCTTCATTCTCTTTGTTCTTGCGATCAATAATGGTGAGAGAAAATGTATACTTTGTTTTGTGTTTTGTTGTTTGAAGCGGCAAAATAGGTGGATTTTTTAAAATTAAAACCGAAATGGGTAAAAGAATGGATCCGACCCAGCATTTGTTCAAACAACCATAACGATGCTGCAAAGTAAGTGGAGCCCACCCCATTCGGTACAACTTTTCGGTTCAATTCGGTGAAACTAGCATTCTTGTATGTTTAAAACATTGTATCACTCACATCTCTTACAGGGGCAGACTGATCAAGGGACAAGGGGGGCTTAGGTTTTTGAAAAATATCAGATTTATCTACAAGAAAAACTATTTTTATAGTTAAGTCCCTCTGAAAATTATAAAAGTCCCCCTTTGACATTATAAATTTATCATATCAAGCCCCCTCTGGCTTATGTTTTGTTCTAATTATATAAAAGCCCCTCCCTCCTTCTTATGTTTTTATGATGATTTTTATATCATTAGCTTATATCATCTACACAAAATGTATACAAAATATGTATAAATAGGTTCAAAAAAATTTGGGATATCAAGACTCCTTTAAATTGATTTTCTAGATCCGCCCGTGATCTTTTACAATAACGGAGATAAACATAAGTGGATGAATGTGGCGCTAATAAATTTTTAAAATAAAATGACCTCATTGCTCTTATTTTTGACTGATTGACTAAAGTAACCTACAAGTCACAAGATAGTTTGAAGCAGGATAAATGCCCCTATCTTAAAATTTTCATTTGACAAATGTAGCCTCACTTTAAAATAAAACAAAGAAAATCTGTGTGTCTTTTGTATAACATCAAATTTATATATATGTATATATATATTTTATAATAAATAAGTGAGAACGACATGATAATTTAAAATGTTCAATTAACACCGTCATTTGTTAGGTTAGTGAGAATGGAGGTACCTAGTTAAAATTTAAGGGAGGTCGTCAATGATATTTACCATTATTATTATTTAGTTATTGCGGTGGGTTGGTGACTTGGTGAAACTCTATGTGAGCCCCACGTCAACCTCCACACATAAGCCATGACTATATACACACACGTATGTATATATTAGTAAAAAAACGTTTTTTAACTTTGGAAACAGCTGTGAAATATTGGTACTTCTGCTCCGTGTCTGCAAATTCGTTATCTTCAAGGGAGAGCCATGTTCTATATCTGTCTAGATGGTCTCTTCAGGTGATCTTGTCTCTTTCTTGTATTCAACTCTGTTGAGATCTGCAATTGAAGTTTGACACTAATAAGTTTCTCTTTTTCAATCGTGGGTCAAGCTCACAATTCCAAAATACCAACTGGGGTAGTCTTTGATTCTTGAAACAGCTATTTGTGGACTTGTAAGTTGAATTTTGATGGTTTGTTTTTTCAATTATTTTGCATATTCTGATTGATATGCTCGTTTTGCTGATTTAGATGTCTTTTGTTATATGATTAAAATGGTGATGCAGTCTTGATGTAGGTAGAAATGTTTTTTCCATCTAATTGTTATTGGCCTAGAGTGTGTATGGTCCCCTTCACTTCTTCTTTTTCTTCTTCTTGATTTTGGAGCTCTTATATGCACAGTTCAATAAATATATGGATTTTGCAAGTGGGTTGTTTGGTTATTTTGGTATTATGTTGGTTAATATGCTAAAAAAGGAATTTCTTTGGGTGCTTTTAGGAGGATATTATATTTGGGCGAACAAAGAATATTTTAATTTCTTGCTATTTGTTTCAAGAGATTAAAACAGGACTTTGTCTGTTTCCTCAAAAAGGAGAGGACATTTTTTAATATATATGTAGTTTGGTTTGTAGGGATGGGACAGAAGATATGCAGTCATAATCACCAATATGTTGCTCAAATGCTATGTCTATGATCTTGGGTCTTTTAGTTTTTGATTTTTATTCACATTTTAATGAAATTTTTTTCTTATTTATGATTCATTTTGTTATCAGACACCTAATTTCAAGGTCAGGGGTTGATATTAAAATAGATTTAGTATTCGATATATGTCCTCCAACTGACTTTTTCTATAGAGGGGTTTTGGTTGCTTGATAAAATTGCTTCATCCAATTTTAAGGTCCTTACTTTTGCTTGCTGTTTCTATCTAATAGGCATTTGACTGAAAACACTTTACAACAGCAAAACTCATTTATCCCTTGAATATCGACTACCAAGTTCAGGGGATGAACTGAAAACAATTTGTGTCGGTTCCACATTTCTTCCTTCTTGAGGTTTTAGAGGGACCTTTTTGTTGATCTACTGGGGATGCTCAAATGAAGAGGAAAGAGAAAATCTCTCAGTACAGAAGAAGGCTGGACAAGACGCTGACATCCGAAGATCTTGCTAGCGAGGATACACTCAAGGCCCTTGTTAAGAATCAAATTCTACAATCATCACAAGGTGCAATTGAAGGTCGTTTGTGTGCGTGTGTTTATATGTGTGTATCTTAAGAGCTGTGAAAGCTATTTTCATGAATCACACAGACTAACTATGTATACATGTGTTTTGCAGAATATATCGATAGTGTAGTGGAAAAAAGAACCAAGGAAGTAGTAAAGACTCTTGACCTGTTGAAGAGTGCTTCTATAGCTGATGATCAGGGGTCAAGACCTAAAGAGACACAACATGGTGGTTGGAAAGTATGCTATATAGTCCGAAAAATAGTTTCCGTATTAATCTTCTTCTTTTTTTCTTCCTAATATCCATATTGGTATAAACTATAAAGGGAAAGAAACATGGCTGACAACTAGCTCATAAATTTGTTGGTCGTGTTTTCTCTCTCTGTAACTGACCAGCTTATTATTTCTTGTTTGCCTCGAGATTTAGAAGTCTCCACAAAGGCCCCGTTCGGGAATTGCAATTGGGATTTCAATCACGCAATGGGGCTTAAATTGTGGTTCCCATAACTGTTTGGGATTTCTGCGATTGAAATTCAATTCCGGTTTTTATGTCAACCAAGCCCAAAATATGGAGATATATGGACTATTAGCTTTTATATCCATATTTACGATGGGTGCTGGGATTTTTGACAGATAAAACAAGATACTGATGAGTACCGTGTCATGTACCGAGAAGGACCAGAAGGCACTCCCTTTCATACACTTCTTGTTGAAGGCTATATAGATGGGCCAATAGATGTTTGTAAGTTGAATTTAAATTCTTAGCGAATTTCATCTTGTCCTCCAATTTTGAGTTTTGAGTTATTAAACGTTAAAGATCCCATACTTACCCACAGGTTTATGCATCGGATGGGAGTCAGCCCTTTATAAGAAATGGTGAGTTATTCAAAATTCTCTATATATTCTTTCTCAATAATTTTGTTACTCACCCAGATACGTAATGTCAAAAGTACCCGACGGAAGTTTTGTCAGGGACAAAGCTAGGAATAATCCTCGAGGGAGCGACCTACTTAGGTTAAACGCTACTTAAGGATAGATAGCAATAAAATGTTCAATTAACTGATTATTTGTATTTTGGTGTGTGTTATAGGTTAACAACGCTCACATTATGGACTACAACATGCTCTCTCTTCTTTTTTTTTAGGATAAAATGCATTTTGCGCCCTTGAACAATAAATCAATTTACGCTCTAGTCCTTCCTTTTTTCATTTGAAGCAATTTGGTCCTTCAACTTTTGGTCCTTTGCAATATCAACCTTCTATAAACTTTTGTCTAATAAAGTAACAGAAACTCGTCACGTGGAATGTGGCTTTGCACCACATGGAACCTTGTGATGAGTTTCTGACAATTTTTCCAGACACAAGCTAATGGAAGGTCAAAGGACTAAATTGCTACATTTGAAAGACGAGGGACCAGACTTCAAATTGGAGTGTAGTTCAAGGGTGTGAAATGGATTTTGTCATTTTCTTTTCAAACCGTGGAGGAGCATAAGCTGATTAAGTTGATGAAATTTCAGCAGAGGTGGAACACATTATAGTGACAAAGTTGTTGGTAAATTTAAAGAAACATGTTGACATTTGAAAAATACACTCTCTCTCTCTCTCTCTCTCTCTCTCTCTCTCTCTAGGTGTGTGTGTGTGTGTGTAGCTGTTTTTGTTTTGGTGGACAATAAGACAAACAAATCTCTCATCACTGTTCTAGGATTTAGTGCAAATTATGCCTATGTTGTCAAGCTAATCAATAATATTCATGATGTATATGATAAGGCTATTCGAGCATGTGAGACGTACAAATAAAGTAATTAAGTTATGCTATATTAGACAAGGTCTATTGTTTTATGAGAAACTCCTGTAACTTCACAATGGAGTGTCGAACGATCATTTTATTTTGATTTTTTCTTTTTTTTTTCTACCCCTTACCAGGTGGCCTCAGTCTACCATTCCTACTTTCAAAGTTGTCGCTTCCGAATGTTTGCAAAAGGTCCGAATTAGTGAACAGATATCTTTAGTGAGGTTCGTTCTAAAATTATAAAATATCGATTTTGTTTATATCTATATTAGCCTCCTAAAATTTTCATGTGGGAATGCTGGAAGAAAGGATGAAGGTTTCATGGCCGCTGTCAGCAAGAGAGGTCGTAGTGCATTACTTTGCGTTCGAGTATTTTCAAGATGATCTAGTCATTGTGCTTCTCAATTCGGTAGTCACTTAAAGTTATCTTATTGTTACATACTTAAATAAGTTTTAATTTACTTGCTATATTTATTTTATTTTATTTTTTTAAAAAAAGAAGAAAAAATTAGCAGTTATTTTATAACACTTAAATACATGATATATTTTCTTTTAGATATCTGACTTGGAGAGCATCGAGAAAAGTACTCATGGGTTCACAAAAGAGGGTATACCTGATGCACAAGATGTAGTACGGATGGATTTGGTGGGAGGATTTGCTTTACAAAAAGTCACCCCAGACAGCAGCTACTTTCGGTGAGTCGTAGTTAATGCTGCCTTCGCAATGGAAGCGACTTTTTTCGTTTTACATGTACATTGATACATTTCCTAGATAAGGAGAGGAAAAAAAAAAGAAAAAAAAGGAGGTGGGTGGTGAGGATAGAGTGGAGTGAGCTAGTAGAAGTTGAAGATCGTGGGGCTGTTAACTCGAGTCATGTCGTATGCAAAGCACCATCTCCAACTTAAAAGTGGAAGCAAGACTTGCTCTTTTGAAAGAGTAAGGAATTATATTGGGTTACTCTTTAAAGTAATTGGAAATGAAGAGTACGATATAATTACAATTGGTGATAATGCATTCCATAAATGACATTCCTAACACACCACAAGTCATCATAGTCCGTGAATTGTCTAATTAAATTATTAAACTAGGTGATTGAGGTTGGTTTTCTGAACATCCAAGTTAGAAGATTGAAGGACTTGTGTCATGGCAGTATAAAACCACTCATGTCCCTAGTTGGACATTATTCATATGCTGAACAATTTTCAAGATCGATTCAGAAATATATTTACAACTCCATGAATTGAAAAGGTTCTTTGAATTAGTGCAGAGAAACTGCCAAAATGACCAATTTTTGAGGGAAGTGTTCTTTTAATAGTTGGCTTGTTTGTAAGTTTCCTGATATACATGTTCATGTGTGCCCATGATTTCCCAATTGCCATCTATTCTTTGTTGTTGAATCTCACCTATCTAGCCAGCCCTTAAAGTTTTTGAAACCAACCGAAAGTTTGAATTTCAAAAGCTGAAAGAATTGAACATAAAGAGAGATTTTAACGAATGAGCATAAAGGTCAAGTTCAGAATTTGGGTTGGAGTTGGATTTGGGTTGATGCAGAAAATGGGTAACCTCAGTTTGATAGTTCATGGTAAATAACCTTATGTATTGTTATGCTTTTCGATCTACTCTCAGTTAAATTATCTTCCATATTTACTTATTTAGCAATTAGATTGGTAAATTATTGATATGCAGATATGAACATCCATCCACATACCGAACACACACACTCTTGTTTGCTCTCATCTTGATGTGGGCCTAGTGGATTTTTTGGTATTTGCTAATTACATGTCACATTTCGTATTTAAGGCCACATATTAGCTTCCCAGTAATTGTAAAGAGGCTAAAGATTCTGTGTACAGGTGGTATTTGCTGCCATATAAAGAAACGTCAAGAAGTTCTTTTCTTTTTTGAGTCCCATATGCTTCTAAGATCATTTGAAAAGATTGTAACCTAGGGACCTGATTTAAAATTAGTTTAGGGTCTGTTTGGAAAGGCGAAGAACCAGTTCTGTGGTTCATAAGTCAAACAGTTCTACAAATTCAAGTGCTTGGTTATTGTCCATTTCTGGCGCAGGAGTCGACACCCAGTCTAATATATCTCTTGAAATTGGTTCTTTGTGAACACAACATACCTTGGTTATCATTAAACCCAGGATGAAAGAGGGACCGGTGCTTAACTAGGTCCTATATTAAGCATTCTTAAACAGGCCCTTACTATAGAAAAGAAAAGAACGAGCAGCTAAATAGTCACGTACTTCTAAACTTTTCAGGACGATTGCAAACATGGATATAAAGCTTGACTTCGTTCCTCCATCGTTCATTAATTTTGTTGCAAGGCAGCTCGTTGGCAGTGGTTTCAAACTCTATCAAAAGGTTATACTTTGCTTTAAGATACAGAGTAGTTTTTTTTTTTTTTTTTAATTTCCTTACATTTCATTTTAAAAATACTGGACTTTCTCTCATGATCTTTTCTTGATTTGTCTATTGCTTATTCCAACTAAAATGATGGGAAATCTCATTGCTTTTTTAAACTTGAATTTTTATGGATTGATTGTAACATCCCAAATATTGTGACCGAACTACCCCTCTCCTTTTCCTTTCGGTTTATGAAACACCAAGGGCAATGTGGTCCTTAAAAGTGCTAATGGTGTGGGTAGCAAGACACTTGTGCTGACTATTTAATGCTGATTAACAGGAAGTCGCTTCTGTGTCTAAAGGTGATGAAGATTTTAGGGAGGCCCTAAAAGACCCATTCTATACCCGAATCCGTGAAGCTCTTTTTTCCAATAATAAACAGGAGGCGGCTCCGGAACCAGAAGATCTCAAGGATGATGGTTTCATTCTCCCGGAAGAAAACCTAAGCACGACTATGCAAATAGCCGAGGAGAACAATAAAGATGTTATGAATGTTCCTAGTAACAAAGATCTTTGTGAGATAGAGGAAATTGTGGAAGAAGAGATTGAAGAAAGTAGACACTTAGAAGAAGATGGAAAGAAAATTTATATCCCTCCAAACAATGGAATTTCAGAGAAGCGCCGCGTCAATGATAAGAAAGTTGTTATTAGACCTGAGGTGGAACAAGCACTAGGAACATTAGAGAAAGTCATTTCTATCTTTCGGGAAAACGGATTTAATCCCCAGACGAAAGTAGAATTCACAAATTTGGGGAAGAGTGAACCAAAAGATTTGAAATCTTCGGAAGATTTTCAAGTTTGTCTAAATGGGGGAGTTTGTGTTGAAAATTCGAGAATTGAAGATGCAGAGAAGAGCTCAAACGCACCGAGAAACAGCTCTGGCAGTCATGCCTCCAGGTATAAAGTCATCTTAATTGTCTCCATTATTTTCTATTTAAAACATGTTTACCCTATTATGCCATTTTGGTCAATTCCTTCTTGTCCTTCAAACAAACATCCTCCTCCACTAATGCTTCGAAAATTTTGAGGCCAATGAAATTGTTTACATTAACACGCTCAACAAAAGTAAACCTGTCTGTGACTATGATATAAATCAGGGATTTGTTTTGTATGTTCTGCTGGATACCCTCACATTATTGCCATTTATATATCCTAAAAAGTTCCTAGATCCATAGTTCATATCCCTCTCTCTCTCTCTCTCTCTCTCTCTCTCTCTCTCTCCATGTGATAACGGTTTTCATTTTTTTGGTAAGTAACCCATGGAGGTTTTCAGTTGCAGTTAATACTTAAATTTACTCATCTTGATTTTTTTACTACATTTTAACTATTTTCAAACATGAGCGAAATGATTTTTCCTCCCTTTTTATTTTCCTTTGCTAAATCTTCTTAACAAACAAAGCATATTACTTACTTCATGATTTTATTAGTAAAAATTCCAAATACATGTGCTAGAGCTTGACATACCATATATATACATATATATTTTCCATTCTCTATTAGCACAAGCTTTTGTAGTAATTGGTGACTTAATATCATATCGTAGCCTTGTTTGTGAGAGGTCTTTGGTCCCTGGTCTGGTTTGGATATTGCACTGAGTTGTTTGTTGTCATTATGATGGACAGTCGTTTCTTGCCTCTCCGCTCGCACTTGAGGCCTCATGTTGGAGCTTCTGAACTTGATATGCATTGTTGGACCTTTTAAGCTTTTGGAATAATTAGGGGACTTAATATCTATGATGTCCTTTCAAGCCAAAAAACTGTTTTTTTTTTAAAAAAAAAAATAGACAAACAGGACCTTTATTGATTTTCGTTGTTCGAGTTTGACAGGTGTGCGGAACCAAATTCTTACTCCAGGGAGGGAACCCATAACAGGATAGCACCCGAAGAAGCCTCGCCTGAAGACCTTCCAAATCCAAGTGAGGCTCTCCACAATTCTTTGCCTTCCTCCCAAAATGAAGCAACAACTTTGGACAAAACCACATGCGATAAGCTGGTCAGTTCTGTTGCGAATGGCACGCATGTAATTAAACCGAGTAAACCGAAGAATAAGAAGCTGAGGTACTGGTGCTTAAATTTCATTTCTGGGCAGTAATAGTGGCTTCAAATGGGGAAAGGAACTTGAGATCCACGAAAAAAAAAGTGTTTGTCAATCTGAGTCATTTCAGACCCCCAACTGGGTCCCCTGAGAGTATGCATCTTATCTTACATGTTATTATACAAAAATATAAAAATAACCCTTTGTCTTAGTTTATGATATTCATATGTTTTTGGGGGTGTGTGATGAGTCAAGATTACAAATAGCAAGAAACAAGCGTAACTAATTGTGTAGATGTTGTTTTGAATATATTTGATCACAAATTTGTATTGAAATCTGAAGTAAATAGGAATATTTATGGTGTTTGCATATACAAGGACGAATGCATGTGAAAGTGCAATTTTCATGTAATACCCAAAAGTTCTAGCAATGTCAGTTCTTTTACGATCGAAGGGGTTAGCCTGAGCTATAAGGTGAGATGTGATTAGCACCCCATGAAGCAGTGGTCCTACTTTGGTGTCACCGGTTGGTTCAAAGAAGAGCATATATGTCTATAATTGATAAGTAATCATACTATCATGCGGAAAACTTATGAATTTCGAATTTAATACATCTCAAGATCTATCAAATACTGAAATTATATGTGTACCATTTTTTGCCATTGTCAATTGATAGAGATGGTGATTAGAAACCCTTTAATTGAAGACTTGATATAAGGCTTCTCCTTCTTCTCTTTGTCTCTCAATCTTTCACAAACTTACTGTAATGAATATATATTGAAAGGGGAAGTTTGTATATTTTATAGAGCAGAGAAGAGGGCCCTAAAACAAGTGCTTTAGAAAATTGTTCCATAGTTAGTTTTATGTAACCTCCAAAGCAGTTATTTTTATATATATATATATATATTATATTTTATTAATTAGGCATATTTTCTATTGGCTAATAAAATGGTAGTGGAGCCCAACCAACTTAGGAGATTGTGGATATCGCATTTTTTTTACCCACAGTTTTTTAAAATCTTTTCCAATTCTAAAATGTAAAACACGAGTCGCCACTTAATTTTTAATAGAAAAAACTAAGAAACCATTTTAAAGCGAACTGGTCTTTTTGGAAACCAGAGATTAACTAGGTCCGGGGATTATAGAATGAGAGAGGAAGTAGCTCAGCGGACTAAAACACCCTCTCTCATCCTATCTTGAGATAGGCCTCTACTCAACATCATTTTAATCGAATTATTAATCTAATGCCCTCAATTAATACATATATATATATATATATATACATTACAAAAGCATGTCTAAAAGGGGTGTAAGATTGCTAACGACAAAATGTCATTCATAAACCATATAATTCAAGTAGCAAACAAGATGATGTGTAATAGGGAGCAAGAGAACTTACCCGGTTCCAGCCGCGAATATCAAACGTGCAATGCACACAAAAAGGTAGAAATCCTAATAGAAGGGTCTATAATTACATATATACACATAAATTAAGACCTAATCTAAGGTGTCGCGCATGGAGTCGAAAATCAATAAAATCAAGAAATAATTAAATTAGGGAAGAGTCAAGAAGCCATACCTTGTCGGCGCTATAAAACAAAGGTTAGTCCACATATTTCAGAAAGGATATAAAATATCAAATAATCATCCTTGAATGTCTAGCTTAATTCTACCAAGTATAAGAAATGACACAATTTATGAATTCTTTGTAACTAGTTGAGATCACATCATTCCTATAGATATGCAAATTTCAACTAGGAGCCAATGCAATGTCCATATAGAAATGGTATAGTCCCAACATGATTACAAGGAACTCATAATTATGTTTACAAAAATGAACTCTAATTACTAGTATCGATCTACATGGATGAATGTATATGATTACATGGATATGAACAAGAGTAAGCTACGAATTATTCCTTGATTTGGATCATTTAACTTTTGGATTTAGGTTTAACTAATCATTATCGAAACATGGTTTACGCCCTAGGTCATAGAAAAGTCATTTGAACTATTATTTACAAAGTTTAACAAATCTATCCTAAAAATTCTGAAAATTGCAGAGAGCAAATTAGAACTTCAAAAATAGGAAAAGCGTAGTTCTCATGGTTTGATGTCAATGATTTTTGGATACAAGATGCCTCTGTAAGTCTAGTTTCCAACCCAAAAAGAAAAATCAAAGATCAACAGTTCAATTTCTGGGAATTAAACAAATACTAGACATCACTCAGAAATTTACAACTCTCTGTCCAGGGATTTTGTACGATTTTCTAAAAATAGTAAATAAATCATAAAGATTATAATCTTTTGAGGAGATCTTATTAACACATTAAACTTCACACAAAAAATTATTTAGAGCCAAGAAAGCTTGATTAACGTTCTAATTTATTTATTTAAAAAAGGTGTTAGTGTTCTGAAACTCTAGACAGATTATTGTTGTTCCACAAAACGCATGACCAAACCGTTTTAAACATGAAATCTCATTAAAAGAAAAATCAATGGTAAAACTTTGTGTTATTGACGTTCTCCAATTGGTTTCATTTGATTCCAACGGTTCGTTGTTTAACTAAATTTTTTTTTTTTTATCAAAAGTGATTGGAGAACTCACTGCACCTTTTGTCAAATACATCTTTTATTATAAACTTCAACTTCCAAGCCATTAAATTTGGCTTAACCCCACATTACTTCTCATACCATTTGATGGTCATTGAAGACTAAGGCCGCTCATTACTTATGGACCTCAATGAAGTATGAAGGAATTTCATGGAATCCCAAAATAATGAACCTAAACCATGGAAGTAGGTTTAGATCCATTGACCAAACATACTAATATCAACCTTAATCTTCTTACAAATCATGATTTTATAATAAGTTTAAAGGACTTCAAATCTAAAGATTCAAATAAGACATTGAAGGTTTCATGAATCCTAACAGATAGACATAATTAAAAAAAGAAAGGGAAATCCAAAAAGGAAATATCTAGATTAACTTTACCATTTGTTTAACTTTATACTCTAAGTTAGTTTGATCCAAATCCAATGATATGCAAGTTCAATCACAACATTAGTGGTGTGTGATGAAATGAGGTGGGAAGAGAGTTTTTGAAAATATGTAAAGATCCTATGAGATTCTAAATATTGTGATTGAACTCAAACTAAATAAGCTAATTAGTCTAGAGTTTACCTCCAAATATCCTCAAATTCTTGGTTGTGTAAGGATTTTCCTAAGGTTAGTCAAGCTCTCCTTCTAGCTCTTCCTTCTAAAACTTGCTTCTAATTGTGTTTAGAAAATTTTATGAGGTTTAAAACAAAGAGATTTTAAGAATCTAAGTCAAGATACTCACCAATTCAAGATCCTTTGTAATGAGATATTCATCCCCTATATATAGGCAAATTTTGAAAGGGTATTTCAGTATTTTCAGGGGTAAAACCCTAATTTTGGATGTCCTTTTGAAGGTACAAAACGTAGTATTGCAAAGCTGGCAAACACAAAACGCGGTACTCAGTAGAGATGGAAATGACACTCAATAAGTGTCGGTGCGGCACTCACTTAATGTCAGCGCGGTATTCACTAAATGCCGGTACGACACTCAATGAATGCCGCGGACTGCCGCCTTTTATGGAATTCTGATTTTAATGGCATTTGATGTCTTTTTTACGGCTATCAGTAACTGCTATTGCGGCACTTGCTGAATGTCGTACGGCAATTAGTGAGTGCCACAACGGCAATCCGTGACTGCCGCAAAGTGTTCCGTGTGCCGTTTCCTCCTATTCTCCATTTTCCTTCTTTCTTTCTTTATGGTTTTGAATTTCAGAGCCTTTCGAAGAGCTTGAATCACCTTTTGGAAGTCCTAGGTTAGTCGGCCATTGTCATCATCGGATCTAGAGGTAACACTCCTCTTAATCCGACGTTTGGTCAAAAATCGGGGTGTCTACAGAGATTAATGGACCACTTTCATATGACTCAAAGTCACGTGGATAACATTCTCCCACCACTTAGTCTATTATGATGCAAACTATGATTTTAATAAAATATGCAATTTTTTTAAAAAAACTTTTGACTCTGTTGGACTCTATACTAAAAGAATTTAACATGTGATCACAAATTCCTAAAAACTAGCCAATAAGCCCAATTAATAAGAAACTGTAATACTATGATTAGCTTAGACTATTAATGTGAGTCATAGCGGTTGTATAGCATCTATGTCATACTCCCTTCTATGTACCACACCATTAATAACCTTTACTAACCTAGTCTATTATGCCAAAATGCCCCTGTAATATGTCTTGTTAAGACATTTCATGTTCATCAAATAACCAAACATAATCTGTGCACACATAATTGAAAACAGAAAACAGACAAAAAACAAACTATCATTGCGCAAAAGTGTCATGTACACAACAACTGAAAGATCAATCATTATACATATCAAGGATTACTTGAAAGACCCATCCTAATAACATGTTCCTTATATGGCTTTGGAGGTAATCCTTTAGTCAATGGATCAGCAACCATAAGAGTGGTACTTAAATTCTCAATTGACACTTGTTGTTTCTGGACTCTTTCTCTAAGAACCAAGTACTTAAGTTCTATGTGTTTGGAACCACTAGAGTTCTTCCCATTCTTGGAGAAGAAAACTGATGCGGTATTGTCACAATAAAGTTTCAGTGGCCTGGCAATGGAGTCAACAACACCAAGTCCTGAAATAAAATTCCGCAACCATAGAGCATGACTTGGCCTCAAAGCATGCCACAAACTCGGCCTCCATCGTGGATGAAGCAATAATGGACTACTTCACACTCTTCCACGAGATTGCTCCACCAGCTAGCAGAAACACAAAGGCTGATGTGGACTTTATGCTATCTAAGCAACCAGTAAAATCCGAGTCTGAGTACCCGATCACTTCTAACTGATATGATCTCCTATATATGAGCATATAATCCTTCGTCCCTTGAAGATATTGCACAACCTTCTTCGTTGCTTTCCATTGTTCTATTCCTGGGTTACTTTAATATCTACCTAGCATTCTAACTGCAAAACTAATATCTGGTCTGGTACAAGTCTGAGCATACATTAAACTCCCCACAGATGATGCATACGGTATTTTCTTCATTTGTTCCTTTTCTAAGTCATTCCTAGGGCACTGCCTTTCATTTAACTTATCACCTTTTATGATTGGTGCATCATTAATAGAACACAACTGCATATTGAATCTTTCCAAGACTCGATTGATATAATCTTTCTGAGATAGGCCTACCAATCCTCGAGATCGATCCCTAAAGATCTCTATACCAATGACATAGGATGCCTAACCCATATCAACCATCTTAAAGCTCTTGGCGAGATACTCCTTAGTTTTGTGCAATAAACCAAGATCATTACTGGCTAGCAAAATGTCATCCACGTAAAAAACTAAAAAGATAAACTTACTCCTACTGACCTTCAGATATATACACTGATCAACAGTGTTTTCCTTAAATCCAAAAGCAGTAATAGTATCATTAAACCTTATGTACCATTGTTTGGAAGCTTGTTTAAGACTGTAAATGGATTTCTTTAATTTACAAGCCAAGTGTTCTTTCCCTTCCTTTGTGAACCCTTCAGGTTGCTCCATGCAGTTATCCCCATCCAAATTTCCATTCAAAAAAGCGATTTTCACATCCATTTGATGTAACTATAAGTCATAATGTGCTACAAGTGCCATTATAATTCTTAGTGAGTCCTTCTTAGATATGGGAGAAAAGGTCTCTCTATAGTCAATGCCTTCTTTCTGAGTGAAATCTCTAGCCACAAGTCTGGCCTTATATTGTTCAATATTGCCTTGAGCATCGCGCTTGGTCTTGAAGACCCA
Source organism: Hydrangea macrophylla (assembly GCA_033977485.1). Taxonomy (NCBI): domain Eukaryota; kingdom Viridiplantae; phylum Streptophyta; class Magnoliopsida; order Cornales; family Hydrangeaceae; genus Hydrangea; species Hydrangea macrophylla. The sequence continues at coordinate 81,721,372 of CM066991.1, read as the reverse complement.
TTTACAGCCGACTTTCTTACAATTATTAGGCAATTCGAAGAGATCCCAGACACCATTCTGGTCCATCGATTTCAACTCTTCATTCATAGCATCGATCCATTTACGGATCCTTGTTAATCCCAATATCAAAATCAGATTCTTGTAGATACACCACATAATTATCTGAAATGGCAGGTCTCCTTTTCCTCTGAGATCTTCTCAAAATTACAGGTTGTGGTGGTTCTACATTATTTTCAATGGCAATATCCTCATGAAGTGGTAAATCATTTTCATTATGTTATTCGTTTGCCTCAACTGGTTGAGTAGGTTGAGGAACAAGAATTTCTCGAGGAGGAAAGGGTGATGGGATATCCACTCTTATTTCCTCAAGATTTACTTTTCTTGATTCATCACTCCCACTAATTTTGCCATTCTCTAAGAATCTGGCATTACCGTTTTCCACTATCCTCGTACTATGGTTAGGAAAATAAAATTTGTACCCTTTTTTACTTAGCTGGATAACCAATGAAATATCCATATGTTGTCCTTGAATCTAACTTTTTCTCATGTGGATTGAAGATCCTTGCTTCTGCTGGACAACCCCAAACATGTAAATGTCTCAAACTAGGCTTCCTACCAGTCCACAACTCGAAAGGAGTTGTTGGGACTGCCTTACTAGGAACCGTGTTCAAGATATACATTGCAGTCTTTAATGCTTCACCCCACAATGAATCAGGTACAGTTGAAAAACTCATCATACTCCCAACCATATCCAAAAGAGTACGATTACGCCTTTCAGCAACTCCATTATGTTGTGGCGTACTTGGCATTGCGTATTGAGCACAAATGCCACGCTTTTTAAGAAATTTGGCAAATGGGCCAGGATTTTGGCCCGTCTCATCATATCTACCATAGAACTCACCACCTCTATCAGATCTCACTATTTTAACCTTTCTATCTAATTGTCTCTCGACCTCAGTAATGAACACCTCGAGGATGTCAACGACCTGAGACTTTTCATGTATTAGATATATATATATATATATATATAACCATAACGAGAAAGATCATCTATAAAGGTGATAAAGTACCGCTCTCCAGCAAAACATGGAATGGAGAGTGGTCCACAAATATCTGTATGAATTATCTCAAGAAGCTTAGTACTTCTTGTGGCACCTTTCTTAGTGTGTTTAGTTTTCTTTCCATTAATGCAACCCACACATACTTCAAAATTAGTGAAGTCTAGGTTATCTAAAATCCCAGTCATCACTAGTCTCTCAATTCTATCCCTGGAGATTTGCCCCAGTCGCCTATGCCACAAGATTGAAAACTTTTCATTAATTAGGCCACATTTTGAACCAACATTCAAATGCAAGGATATTAAAGATTGTGCAAACTCATGAGTCAAGGAATTTTATACAAACCATCACATAAAATACCATAACCAACTACAACAGAGTTAAACAACAAACTGAGTTTTGCACAACCAAATAAAGCTGAATATCCAGTAATATCCAACTTAGATAAAGAAACTAATTTCCTAGAAATGGAGGGTACATATAAAGTGTTCATAAGATCCATCTGATGACCTGTCTCTAAGAGTAGGCAGTAGGTTCCAACAGCTACCACTTCCGCTTTGAGACGGTTCCTCATATAGATGAATCTTTCACTGTCCTTCGGCTTCCGGGTGGTATGGAATCCCTGCATCGAATTTGTTATGTGAGTCGTGGCTCCAGAGTCAATCCACCAAGTATTAGAAGCAACTTCAGCAAGATTTGATTCATAACATACAAAAGAAAGATTTATCCCTCTCATTTCGAACCAAGCTCTACTCTTGCTGCAGTCTTTCTTCACATATCCTTTCTTGCCACAGAAGTAACATTTGACAGTGAACTTTCCACGGCCCTGGCTACTTTTCCCAGGTCCAGCTCCTTTCTTTGGCGAAAATCTCTTTCCTTTCACAAACTTTCCTTTCTTTTTATCTCCTTGAGTTACAACCAGCACAGAGTGGGGTCCTTCTTGCCCCAATCTCACTTTCTCTTGAATGCACATACCAGTCAGCTCATTCAAATTCCACTTATTTTTGTGAGTGTTATAGTGAATTTTGTATGGACCGAACTGAGGAGGGAGTGAGTTGAGAATAAACTGCACCAAGAAGGATTCATCCACTTGCATTACTAGTGCTCAAAGTTTTGCAGTTTTGTTAGTTATACAGAGGATGTGTTCCTGAACTCCTCTATTACCATCATATTTGACAGTAGTTAACTCTGTCATAGTTCCAATGAGCTATTAGTTTGAGGGATGGAGGTCTTGATGTTATTAGCCATGGTCATCCTCATAAACATAAGACTAAGTCTGTTTGATCTCTCCCAAGCTTTCAAAGTATCAACTTGTTTTACAGTATCAGCAGTAACTTCCTCAGGTTTTTCAGCCAAAAGTGCCATGTCGAGATCTAACATACCTAGTGTGAATTGGACTTGTTCATACCATTCTGAAAAGTTTGACCCATTGAGAGTCGGAATGCTAGATGTATGAGAGTGCAACGAAGTGGGAATATTCATTGAAATAATATAGGACAATGCTCACGTTAAGGCCTTGAGTCTATCCATAATATAGAATTATTATTATTATTAATTTTTTTTTACTGTATGCAAGAACACACGCACCCATGCAAACCCAATGAACTAGGACCTACGAAAGCAAGCCCATACGACACACTAGAGCATATGGGCCAAAGAGGGGAAAAACCCCTCAAACCACTCCCCTTAAGGGGAATGGAACCCTCAACCTCCCACTTGAGAGAGGGTTAGTCATGCCACTAGACCTTAATATAGAATTATAAATTCTAAATAGATGAACTATTGATATCACATTGGTTCCACCTTTGGGCGAAAACTTTAGCATATCTAGTGTCCACTCTATAGGTGTAAAATATTATCACCTATATAGGTCTAATGTAATTTATGCCACCTACTAGTTAGTTATGTTACCTTTGGGTATCCAATTCTACACTACTAAATGACACAAATTACATTACCATATCCAATTCATAGTCAGTTATAAGTGACTCTCCTTTGGGTTAGTCCCAATCTCCTAACTATGACTGCTATTGAGAATATAATTGTCTTTTATGTCACCCTTATTTGACTAGTCTTTCATGTAGCTTTACATTCATAAGGTTCACTAACCTAGGTCACTTTGGTGACTACCAAATTAATAAACCTTATAAATATAAAACTAACCAACAATATTCTCTAACCCTTAATTGGAGTTAATATGTAATTTCTAAAATTGTCATTAATTTACTTAATCACATTCATACTACAAAATAAATAGGAACATGTTTTATGTGATTAAAATCTATACAATGACAAATAATTAACAATAACTCTATAATTTTCCATAAAATAAATAAACTGAAAACACATTCAATTTCGTTTGTGAATCATGTTTGACATTTAATACCATATACAGTTAATATTGTATTATAATGTAAACTAGAATTTTCAATTACATAAAGAATCTCATTCCCAATCTCACTTATGGTATGGATAAGCATTAAATGCAAGTTGTATGCAATATAAATAATATGCATATGCATGTATATGTATACCAGTAATCATTGCTCAATTGTATCACTACAAACAAAATAATATTTTCAGAATACTTGAATATTTGCTAGGCAATGGGCAAAACCACGTGCAGTGTAATACTCGTCCTTAATAAAAAAATAATATCAAATTCTCTCATTAACTGTATCCCTATGGAAAAGCAAAGATTCATACAATGTATATATACAGAATGTGCGTATATACAGTGGCCTCCACATTATATATATATATATATATATGCACATAATATATATATGTAAATATATTCTCAGATCTTATGAACTGAGTGGCACAACATATATACGGCTACCGATTACGAACAGATTAATATGTAATTGTTCTCAAAATTATTATTCCAAGATGCATGATTCAAAACCCTGCTTTGATACCAATTGTAAATCTATAATTGATAAAGTAATTATACTATCATGCGGAAAACTTATGGATTTTGAATCTAATAAATCTCAAGATCTATCAAATACTAAAATTATATGCGTACCTTTATTTGCCATTGTCAATTGATAGAGATGGTGATTAGAACCCCCTTAATTGAAGACTTGATATAAAGCTGCTCCTTCTCTCTGTCTCTCAATCTTCACAAACTTACTATAACTGGTGGATATATATTGAAAGGGGAAGTTTGTATATTTTTAGAGGAGAGAAGAGGGCCCTAAAATAACTGCTTTAGAAAACTGTTCCATCGTTAGTTTTATGTAACCTCCAAAGCAGTTATTCATTATATATATATATATATATATTATATTTTATTAATTAGGCATATTTTCTATTGGCTAATAAAATGGTAGTGGAGTCCAACCAACTTAGGAAACTAATGGACCACTTTCATGTGACTCAAAATCACGTGGATAACAGAGCACGATTATGTAATGGGATAAAAAGTTTCTTTGCCAAGAGGGCTAGTTGGATTTTGCTTGCCGCCGTTGTAGTAACCTCTCTCAGTGTCTCTTTTCTTTAAATGCTTTCTCCCACCACCTAGCTATCGGGTCTATTGGTATGGGCCCTAATCGCTCGTAACGATCCTTGTAGCTCACTTCATCGTCTATCCAGGGCCGGTCCCGAGTATTTGGAGGCCCGGGACAAACTACTAAAAAGGAGGCCCTTATACGGGGGTTCAGGGGCAGTGCCCTCAAGGCGATTTTTTGGGGGTCTATTTATACATAATTGGGAATTTTTTTTAGGGTTTACTTATACATAATTGACGATTTTTTGGAGGGGTCTACTTATAATGAGTCTATTTGTGAAACTTAAATACTGTATGGTGTCTTTCAAAATTCTAGAGGAGCCTATTTTCTAAAACTTAAAAAAGTCTTATACTAAACGTTTAATTTTTAAAATTCTAGGGGCCTTTGCTTTTGAGTTATATATACATCTACATCAATATATATATATATATATATAGGTGATGACACTAAATTGGGCCTTGGAGAATGCCTAAATGTAAAATATAAAAAAGTCTCAAGGTAAAAATGTAATTATGAAAATTTCAAGATGCCCTCAAAATTTTGTGAACTTTGGTGGCCCGGGGCGGTTGCCCCTTTTGCCCCCCCTTTGGGCCGGCCATGCGTCTATCCCTTCTGTCGCTGTCTCAAAACATAATACTTGCTGAACAATTTACCCATCTTAGAATGGAACTATGTTGATCGATTGAAGCATGAAACGGGATGTAAAGAAGAGTGACAAGCTTAGGGAGGTCCTCCCAAATCAATGCATGAGGCTCTTCTACCATTTATAAAAAAAAAAAAGGTTGTCAAAAGAATTCTCAACGCTAAATAAGACTAGTAATCTCCTGTACTATTATAAATTAAATAACATACTAAGGCATAAAATAGTAAATTAATACATATACCAACCCTATTTATAAACCCTCACTACTAAATGATATATATATATACAAAGATTTTTTAAAGAGGGTGCTCTCTTTTAATTAAAAAGAGGATCTCTGTTTTGACCGTTGGATCGTGTTAAAAAACTGTGAAATGACAAAACTGTCATTAATGAAAATATGATCTGACGGCCAAAACAGAGGTCCTCTCTTTAATAAAGAGAGGGCGCCCTCCTTAGAGCCTGACTGTATATACATATATAGACTTAGGCTCCAGTGCGCACTGGGTGAACGGACTGAATTTTTAAGCCTAAAAAAATCATGATGTGCCCCATTGACTAGCGCCCTGTCCTGCTGCCCCGCCGATTCGCAATTTTTTTAAGTTTAAAAACCCAGTGCGTTCACCTAATGTAAACTAGAGCTGGACACTATATATATAGATATATATTTTACAGCTTCACTACTAAAGGAGATTGATTGAACATTTATGTTTTTCCATTGAAAAGTATATAAAATTTTGAGAATTGCAAAGAGTAATACACGACATATTCACAAACATCGTGGGAATGAATCATACCCAAGCAAACCCATGACTGACAGGCTGCCCATTCTTAATACAGTAAAATTACATTATGTATAGTCTCTATAAATTTCAGTTACTAGTACCGAACAATCACTAATCCGATAAGACAATCGGATTGCAATCTAATGGCTTAATCGTCGGTCCGGTTAGACCACTTTTAACTTCTATTATATCATAAGCACAAATAAAATTGTTTTTTTATTATTATAGAAATATACAATTTGGTCCCTAAATATGGCCATTAATAGCAATTGATTCTGACTTGATTTGGTGTATAGAAATTAATCCTTAATTTGTAATAAAAATTAATAATTAGTCCCTATTCCTAAATGGTTAGTATAAATTCGGACCATTATACCCTTGACATACATATATATATATATATATACAGTTATATATATATATACAGTTATGGAAAACATGTTTTTAGGAAATAATGGATAAGGGAATTAATATCCCAAAAATCAAGGGATTTTGGTTATTAACAGTGTAATGTGAGAATTTATCACTTTTTTTTTTCCTTTGTATATTCCGAAAACTTCCAAAATTGTGTGATATGCAGTTTTGGGAAACGTATTTTTAGGAGATCATGTATAAGAGAATTAATATCCCTAAAATTAGGGATTTTTGATTTAACAGAATAATGTGAGAATTTCTCACTTTTTTGTGCAAAATTTCTCACTAACTTCATTTACATAACATATGATCTATTGATTCCAGTCTATGCAAGTGAGAAATTTCTGACTAATTTAATCTACATACGATGTGTAAAAGCATAATCGTAGTAAATCAAATTTTCTATAACAAAATATAAGAAGCATAAATCAAACTGCAAGAAACTTCTCACTAGTTTTATTGATTTTCAATATACTTTTGAGCAATTTCTCACTGAATTAATATCCCTAAAATCAAGGGATTTCGGATTTAACAGAGTAATGTGATAATTTCTCTCTCTCTCTCTCTCTCTCTCTCTCTCTTTGTTTATACTGCTTTGTATATTCAAAAAACTTCCGAAATTGTGTTATACGCAGATTTGGAAAACATATTTTTAGGAGATCATGGATAATGGAATTAATATCCCTATAATCAAGAGATTTTCGCTTTAACAAAGTGATGTGGGAATTTCTCATTTTTTTGTGAGAAATTTCTCACTAATTTCATTTACATAACACATTATCTATTGATTACAGTCTATACAAGTGAAAAAATTCTCATTAATTTAATCTATAGACAATGAGGAAGTAATTTTTTACAGCTTATATAAGTGAGAAATTTCTCACTAATTTCACTACATAACAAATGAGCAATTTATTACAACCTATAAAAGTGAGAAATTTCTCACTAACTTCATGTACATAACAAGTGAGGAATTTCTTACAGCCTATATAATAAGGAGATCCTCATCAATACTATATGTATGTATACAAACGGTCAGGATCTTAAGCGGATCTTAAAAACCGGACCTAAAGAAATTTCAAAAGTGAGAAATTTAAAAAAATGATAAATTCACACATTTTTGTGAGAATTTTTTACTTTTTACACAGTTGGGACTGTGTATACAAATTCATGGAAGTGAGTAAATTGATGGCACAACCATCGATGAATGCATCAAATCCATGAGCCATTTCGGAGTGATTGTCTTCTGTATCGTCTCACGATCGGTTGATTTTGTTGATGATGGGTTGCAAATTTGAAACCTTTCTTTTTCACTCGCATTTCGAGAACAAAGATGAAATCGAATTTTCGCGCCTAAAACGATTTAATTCCTGTGAGATATTTTGATTTTTTTTTTCTCACGAATTAGTGAGTAATTTGTCCACAGAGTAGTCACCGGCGGAGAGGGGTGGCCGTAGATGGTGGTGCATGGTTGGTTTAGGTGAAGGGAGGTAGAGAGGGGAGGAGGAGGAAGGTGGTGGGTGGTGGGTGGTCGCTGATGGCGGTGGTGGGGCTACAACCCTCTCTCTCTCTTCTTTCTCATTCTCTGTCTTCATCTTTCTCTCTCTAGCAGATTTTCTCTCTCTCTCTCTCTATATATATAGACAGTCAGGCTCTTAAGTTACCTTAAAAAATGGACTGTGTAAAAAGTGGGAATTTCTCACAAAAAAGTGGGAAGCGTGTTAAAAGTGAGAATTTCCTTGATCTGAATTTGAAACCCAGATTTTATGTGAATATATATATATATATATATATACGAGGGCAGTTTTGTCCTTAAAATACTATAGGGATCTATTTCTAGATTCATTTGAAAAAGGGGCATATTTCTAGTTAGATACATATATTATAACTATATATTAAATTACCCTTTTTTTTAATCAGAAGCACAAATAAACTTGTTAAACATAGCAAATATATGACAATTTATATCTAAATGTATTTTCAATACAAAAAAAGATAATAATAGTGGATTAGTAATCATTTTGGCTGATGTCAAAGTCAAATAGTTACCAAGGTTCACTCCCTCTAGAGTTAAAATTCTCACAATATTTAAGACAGGTACACATTTTAATTTACTCTTTTAACCAACTAGTTTTTTAAATAGAAACAAACATTCCAATTAAAAGTTTAAGCAGAAAAAAAAAAAAAAAACCAATTAAAAAGTTAAAACCACTTCAACTACATGTTCACGGGTTTAACTTTTATCGAACCAGCCGGCTCGGTGCATAGTAAATCATGGTTAACCGGCAAACAGAAGTTCGACGCACTTCTTCTTTCGCCCCAAACCAAAACTTCAATTTTGCACCGGCGATCTCCCATCTCTCTCTCTCTCTCTCACACACACACACACACACACACACACACACGCTCTCTCTCTCTCTCTCTCTCTCTCTCTCTCTCTCTCAAAATGTGGAAGAAGCAGCTATGGACACCTCTCTCAAGAACTCTACGCAGAGCGCTTCCTTCAACCTCTCGTCATTTCTCTATTTTCGAGGCCCAATTTTCCACTGCTTTACCTTCAGTCATCGGTGAAGAAAAACCTAGGGTTTACCCAGGTCGAAGAAGGAATCAACTTTTTGGAAATCACAGAATTCATGGGAAACATTTTTCCTCGGAATCTTCCGAGAAAGTCGTCATCCCCAGATGCTGGAGCTGTGATGCTGCTGTTGCTGTGGCTGGCACTACGACGCCGTTTCTCTTTTGTGAGTCTTGTCGGACCATTCAACCTGTTGATCACTCCATTGATTACTTCCACATATTCGGATTGTAAGTGTTTTTTATTTTTTTATTTTTCACAATCATTAATACAAACCCAATTTTGAATACTAACCTTTTTCTTCGCATATTGCCTGAAAGAATTTACATCTGTGTGTGTATATGTATATATATATATATATATATTCTCTTTTGTTCTAACTGTAGGAGTAGTTACAATTGCCCCATTTGGCTACTGATAAATATATGAATAGAGTAGAAGATAGGACTTTTATTAACTTGTTTTTACGATGTTTTGGTTCTGAAGAACTGAGCATTCCCTATAATTAACTTAAGCCAGTGAACCATACAGTTGAAAAACTGTGAAGTTTGGCCTGCTCTTCTGAAGAGCAATTGGGCATTGTTTGTTGTATTGTACCCAGTTATTACAATGAACTGGGTCAGAGAATTTGAAAGTCTGGCAAAAATTTGAAACTTTCCACATGATTGTATATTCTGTTTGGTAACTGGGATTTGGGTTCGACGGGGATTTTGTGTTTCATTGTCATTAAATTATCAAGCTTGAATTTTTAATTCAAAAGTTTGAATAGGGAATACTAGTTTTGATAGTGCAAAACCGAAGCTGGCCCAGATAGATGGCATTAATGTAAGAGATAGGTATATTGATAGATACAGCCCTTTTATATGCTTCACAACCATATAATGGTATACTAAGTACTTCTTTGGAATTTTAACAGGAAAAAAAAGTATGATATTGGGGACCAAAATCTTGAAGGTAAATACAAAGACTGGCAAAAGAAACTACATCCTGATCTGGTCCATTCAAAGTCGGAGGTGTGTCATATTGTAATTTCAATGTTTTATGAGTTTCGTTTGGTCTCTTACATTTTTTGTGTTGACTTGATATCCTCCACGCCTCCCCCCCCCAAATCAGAGAGAAAGAGAATATGCTGCTGAACAGTCTGCTCGGGTAATTGATGCATATCGCACGCTCACGAACCCATTGTCCAGGGCCATATACATTGTAAGAATACAATTGTCATATAAAGTTTGTTATCTCTGGATGTTATCTTTAAAGATGACTTATACATTGAATTCGTGATCTTAGCTATTAATTTGTCATTTTTTATTTGGACTTAATAACAGTTATCTTGCCCATCATGTTACCAGATGTTTAACTGAGGCCCTGTCTGTATTGGGTGTGGCTTTTGCATCTAGGCGGAAGCAGAAGTAGAAACCCTAATCACAAGGGCACGATTGGAATTAAGATAAATATATTAAAACCCCAATCTGCTTCCCTTATCGAGTTTGGACAAACACCTTTGGACTTGCTTCAACCAATTCGTTATTTTGGGGCTCTAAAGTGCTTTCTTATGTTAACCCAAATATGCTAATATGTGCATTTGGGTCCTAGAAGCACGTTTGGACTAAAACGCGTGTTTGGGTGATTCCAAAGGCCCTAAATGTTTCCTGACTTTGAGTTGCAGGAAGAATAATCCACCATCCAGATATCCAAGGCTAAAAAGGTTTTTTGTATACATGCCAACTTTAGCTCACACTCAACTTACTGAATAAACAACAATTTGCCCTTATTAGGAAAATCGGGTATGAGAGTATTTTCTTTTGATGCTTTGACTACCAAATAGGTTCCTGAGGCTTGAACAAACTCATCAATGAGATTTCTTGTTTTTCATTTATTTTAATGGTTCATAGATCGTAATATATATATATATATATATATTTTTTATATTTATCTTTGGGACTAGAAGTAAATGAATTTAATTCTTGCGCTTGGTGATTATGAAGAACCTAAGGTCATTGTTTGGGTGAGTAACAGTCCGTTGGAAAGACTTCTCCTCTAGCTTTGTATATTTGTTTTTTGTTTTTAATTTTTCTGTACTTCACTCACTATCCTTATTAGCTTTTCTTTTCCATTTCCAGACGTAAATCAAAAGTGAAACTTGACTTTTCTTCTGACTTTTGCAGCTGAATCTTGAAGGCGTGCATGTGGATGAGGAACAAACAGTGTCTGAACCAGAGTTGCTAGCTGAGGTAATTTCTGTGGGAGTCTGATCCAGTACAAACCTGGGAACTAGTTTTTACCCCCTTTCATTTTATTTTTTAAAAATTTTTATTTTTGCTAATTACTAAATTTCATTTGTAAATCAGAAGTTGCTTTAATTAGGTGTTGGGTCATTGCTAATTTTCACGACGAGTTAGTGACCAAATAGTTTTAAAGTCTGTACCCATTATAAATCAAAGGTAATTTTGTCTAAGGAAGTGTTGTATGGAGTACTATGAAGTATGAACATAATGCATATTTTTGAAGCATGAAAATTTTTGGACTTCACAAGAACTTCAGTGTGGAAACTTGATGTTGGGAAAAAGAAGTTGGATTTACAGGGAATAAAGAAGGAATTGTGAATGGTCAAACTCTGGACAACAGTTAATTTGAAGGCTCTGTTTGGTTCATGGATTTAGTGAGGGAAAGCAAAAGAAAACACCTAGGAGGGCACTTTTCTTTGTTTGGTTAATTAGGAAAAATATACGAAAAATAAGAAGGAAAAGAAAATGCAGCGAGGAATCTAGGAAGCGCCGACACTTCTAAGAAGGTAATGTGTCGCGTGTCGTATCGTGTCCGACACACGGACACGACACTTCATGGACACTTTTCCTGGTGCGTCGACGTGCAATTTTTTAGGATTTTGTCATGTTGACGTGCCGGTGTAGTGTTGTATCTGTCGGAGTGTCCGTGTCGGTGCTTCATAGTGAGGAATAAATTAAGATTTTGAGTTTGGTGGGTCACTTCCCTCCCTTTTTTCCTTAATTTACAGTCTTATTCAGAATTTGTTTAACTTGTAAAGGTATTTAAGCATGAGGGAGAACAGAAGGATATGAGGAACTGGTTTTGTCTTGTTTTCCTTTCCTTTTTCTTTTCCCACACTAAATCCGAAAACCTTACAGAACATAGTGTGTCACAAGCAGTAAGTGCCCACTTCCACAAAAGATGTTCTTTACGGATTTAGAAGTGGTGTGCTTCGCTGGATGTGGCCTCACAGTTTCAAAAGATTCTTCTGGTAGTTTATATAAAAAAAAAAAAAAAAAAAAGAGAGTGATTGGTTGGTGTCTATTCTGATGATTGTTTAAGATTTATAGATTTTAAGCCTAAGAGGATTTTGACGGCATTCTGAATCTTAATGATTTGTTAAATTGCAGATTCTGGATGTTAGGGAAGCTGTTGAAGAAGCTGAAGACTCTCAGGCTTTAAATCAGATCCAGGATCAGGTATGAATGACTGCTTTAGATACATTTAAATGAGAAAGAATGTTGGAGTCCGTGTGGTAGGATGCCTCTTGACAACCATACTTGAGTTTATTCCAGTTTCATGCAATCTGATAGGATTCTCGATTGAATACAATTCACAAGTTACAATTTTGAACTTTGAAGTTTTAACTGGAAAATTTTCAACATTTTGAGCCTTGATATTGCATGAAACTTTTGTCAATTTGTTTTTTTGTTCATTTAAGCAATGTACGTGTGTTTTTATATGTACATTGTACATACGTATATATTGTTTTTTATTTTCTAAAAAATGTGAATCTTGTCTTTCAAGATTCAATACGATTTACAATTTTGTCAAATCGAGAATCAATTTGCCAAAGTTGAATTTATGGTACACTTTCGATTTTAAATTTCCTATAGCCATACACTTGTTTTCAGCTTTGTGAAAAAATGGAAAATGGTGGAAAGTGGAAAGATGTTTGAATTGATAGTTATTATCTTCCAACAAGAGGTGTGTTGGGGTAAGTTGGTACTCTGGATAGGGATGACACAATTTGTAGGTTCATAACCCTTTCAATATGTGCCATCTCCAATCCACTTGTGTGGGAGAACGACATAAGCCGATCTGAGTCTCACTTTCTGTGAGATATAAGTAATGACTTCTTTACAATAACCTTCTTAGTTCTCTTTTCGCAGATGCAAGAAAAATTTAAACATTGGTCTAAATCCTTTGCGAATGCGTTTGACGGTCGCAAGTATGAAGAAGCTCTGACTTCTATCCAAAGGATGACTTACTACATGCGTGTAAATGAAGAAATTGTCAAGAAGCTTTGATACAGGTATGCAGTTGGTGATTCTCTGCCTAAAACTTTTGACTATCTAGATGAATTTGCAATTATGTGGTGAAATAGTGGTAGCATAACGTGTTTTTTAAGAACATGAGACATGAGAAGTTTTCTCCTAGCAATCTAGTCACAAACATGCGCATACATCATTTAGGAACTACACCTAAAAGAGGCAAGTATTTGTGTCCAACACGTGTCATCATATCTACACATGCCATCCACTTCTTGAAAAGTGTTGGACATGCCAGACACATGACGTCGCACGAAAGACAGGTGGACGTGTTTTAGATGCATGATGGATACACTTAGGTATTTTGGAGCTACGTGTGCAACATTATTGAAATTACGAAGCCAAGGGGATGAAAAATCTAATGAAGGTGAAGTTTTTCTACCTGTAGTCTCTCATCCCTCAATTTATAGAGTTTATTATAAATGCATTAGAATAATCTTAATTTTTATGCTCTTATTAAAAGTCCTAAAAATCAAACTTTACTTGTGCAAAGTAGCTTAGAACATGCTAATATCCAGATTCCGAAGACTATTCTTTGGAAGGATATAGAATTACCTAATCATTGGATTTTAGAAAATGAAAATCATTCTAAAAATTTCCAAACCAATAATATAGTTGATCTAGATCATGTACAACAATTCACAGAATTAGTTTTGATGAACAATGTATTTGGATGTCTTCTTTAAAAAATAAAGATTTTGATTCTAATTCTTCTAGATCTAGTACGTTTTGTATTCCTCATAGGACCACAACACTAAGAAAAGATAAAGATCTTCACAGTGACAGTGATACTAAGCTAAAAGGTATTAAGACTACAGCCCAAGTTAGTAAGCCTTGTTACAAGATACCTAGTGAAGATAGTTTCCCTAATTCTCCTACACAAACAGATTTTGAAGGTCCTAATAAAGAGTTATTTACTATGAGTAAAAATTTTAAGATTAATATGAAGATGCTAAATATTGAATTCAATGCGCCTATTAATTCAGGCAAAAAACTTATTTACTAAGCCACTCATAATTTAGATGAGACAAAGTCCATTTTACAAGCCTGGAAAGATTACATGATGTTAGTCAGAAAAAATATTTATTTCTTTGAATATTTAGAAAATTTTCATAATAAAATAAATGTTATTACTAAAACAACATGGATTAGAAAGGAAGATAATGGTAAGATTTCTTCGGTCAATCCACCCTTAGAGTCTATAGTTCTTAGTGACAAGGGAACAGATATAGTAGCCTCACCTTTTAAGTTATCTATTGATACTGAGATTAAAAAGGTGATAGCATAGAACAATTATACTAATCATGTTTGAATGTTAGGAAAACAACTAAAACATATAGAAACAAAAATAGGAAATCCTAAGTCAGCTAAGATAGAAAAACTCTTAATTAAATTACCAGAGGTTAAATCCATTAGTACTACCCTCAAGTCAGATGCTAGCAAAACTATTGATAAAATAGAGAAAATGTTAAAGGATATGGAAAAATCCCAAGGTAAAAGACCTGAGATTACAGAAGTTGTTGAGGATAGTGCATCCCACAACCTCAATACCATTATTAAAATTGATATCCCCACGGAAGAAGACTTTAGTGATGATATTAGTCTAATAGAAGCACAATTTGCTGAATTAGAATTAAATAGGATACATAAATCCCATAGATCACAAGTCGTACCTACTTCCCTTACCAAAAATTGGTATCCAAGACCTACACCTCCTGATCCCCAATTTGAGGAAAGAAACATTCAAAACCAGTTTTCAATTCCTGCTAATAAGTTATATGAATGGAACATAGATGGATTATCTGGGCAAGAAATCCTTAATAAGTTAACCCATATGACCATGGTAGCCAATAGTTACATAACCAATCATAACATAAGTCAAACCAAAATAGTTGATTTATTTGTCATAGGATTTAGTGGTATCCTTAAGTCTTGGTGGGAAAAACATCTCACTGAATCATCTAAAGACCTGATTAAGTATTCTGTTCAACAGGATGATGATGGAAATACCATCTTTGATGAAAAAATAGGACGTGGTGTCCCTGATGGTGCTAATACCTTAATATATACTATAGTCAAACATTTTATTGGAACCCCTAGTAATATAACTGCTAGGATACATGATCAGTTAAGTAATTTAACTTGCCCTACTCTTAGTGATTTTAGATGGTACAAAGATGTTTTCACATCTAGAGTCATGCTTTAGAGATGATAGTAATGAACCATTTTGGAAAGAGAAATTCATAAATGGTTTACCTAGTTTATTTGTACATAAGATAAGAGAAGTACTTAGTTAACACCAAAGGAATAATAGATTATAATAATTTTAACTTATGAGGCATAGTCAGTACAATCCAAGAGAAGGATTAAAATTGTGCATAGACGTGAAAATTAGTAAACAAGCTAATAATGTAAAAAGAAAAGCTAAATACAAATTAGGAAACTTTTGTGAACAATATGATTTAACCCTATAGCTCCTTCAAGGCAACATAGGATCAAACATAGTTAACATAGATATAGTAAACACAAACATAGTAAATGAAAAGACACTCATGACCCATTTAGGCCTAGTAAGTCAAAAGGAAATGATTTCAAAAGTAAAAATAAATTTAGTAACAATAAGAGTAATGATAAGTGACAAATGCGGTAAATTTGGTCATCATGCTAAGGATTGTAGGGTTAAAATCCAGATTAAATCCTTCGAATTATCTAGTGAAGTTACAGAAAATATTTATAAAATTTTAGTCTTTAGAATTAAGAAATACTATGTACAGTCAGATAATGATCCTAGTTCATCCCTTTATGATTCTTTTTTTATTTTTTATTTTTAAATATCCCTATATGATTCTAATATTGAACAATATGATTCCCCTGATATAATAATACAATGTCGGGATGAATGTTGTAAAGAAAAAACAGTTAATGTTCTAACTAAAAACAATGAACAAGAAAAGTTACTATTAGATTTAATTAGTACTCCCTCCGTCCCTTTTTTTGAGTCCAATATTCCATTTTGGGATGTCCCAAAATTAGTGTCCACTTTCCTAAATTGGCATACAATTTTTACTTACTTCCCAAAACTACCCTTCCTTGAAATCTACACCAAGACAAAACTAAAAAAGTTATTGCAATGATTAGGGGCAATTGTGGAAAGTAGGTGTAGATTCTTTTTGTCCCCTTAATAAGTTGAGTTCCCAAAGGTGGACTCAAAAAAAGGGACGGAGGGAGTAATATATAAGATGAAGAGTTAAAATCAACCTACTTAAACAAACTTAGGATACTGTTGTCTAAACAAGATGAAACTAGTAAAACTATCCACCCTACTATTAGTTTTAAGAAAACCCTTGAAAGATTTAATAAATCTAAAAAAGGAAGTTACAATCCAGGATCTACAACTTGAAATTAAACAAGTAAAAAAAAGATATAAAAACCCTACAAGACCAATTTGCTAAGTTGGATCCTTTTTTTTTTTTTTTTTTCTTTCGGAAAACAATTTGCTAAGTTAGATCAAAAACACAATACATCCGGCCATAGTACATCATCTAGTGATGATCCTTCATCTAGTCACAAGGCAAGTCTAAAGAATGCATCATCTAGTCACAATGCAATTCATTGTAATGATGAATCCAAGAGATCTATTAACTCTAAGGATAAGATTGAAGAACATAGTTTTCTTCAAGTCATGAATAAAATGCATTTACAAAAATGGCATTGTAATGTTAAAATTGTGGTAAGCAAAGAATTAAAAATAGAGACAATTGCTCTAATTGATTTAGGTGCTGACCTTAATTGTATTCAAGAGGGATTTATCCCAACTAAATATTATGTAAAAACTAGTGAACGTCTTAGTTCTGCTAATGGTAGTCAAATGCAGATTGAATACAAGTTACCTAGTGCTCATGTTTGTCAAAACAATGTTTGTGTTAAAACACCATTTGTCTTAATAAAAAATATGACTGGCAAAGTCGTTTTAGGAATCCCATTCTTATGTTTGCTATACCCATTCACTACTGATAATAATAGATTAACTACTCATGCATGTGGTCAAGTAGTTTAGTTGAAATTTCTTACTAAACCATTAATTAGAGATCTAAAACAGTTAAAGTTTCAGTCTATATCTAAAAATATTAATGTCTTCCATTGTAAAACTTTACACTTAAAGTCACTCTAAGAGGAATTTAAATATAAAAAAATTGAACAATCGTTAACTAGTAAGACACTTCAAAGGCAAGTAGAAGTTTTAACAATAATAAAGTTATTAAAAATTTATGCTCAGACCTACCTAATGCATTTCGCATAGGAAAAAGCATATAGTTACTCTTCCTTACATTGAAGACTTTTGTGAGTCATATATCACCACTAATGCTAGATCTATTCAACCAAGTCAAGAAATCAAGATTCCACACCCTGATAACACTGATGATATAGTCAAAAGTTTTATTCCATTTTCTCAACATATTAATATTATTTTTGATGTTTCAGCAATGTCTTCACCAAGCACTAATGGAAAAGAAAAAGTCATTGCCACGTATGATTATCCAAAGCAAGATTTCACTTTTACCCCTCGGCAAACTTCACATCCAGTCATCCTACAATCAATTCAAAACCCAATGAATATATATCGAGAAACAATATGTGATTTAACTAAAAAATCCATTGTCATCCTTGATAATTTATATTCCGCTTTTGAAAGAAACCACAAACGCTTATTTGGCAAATCACTGATAGCGACAGAGCTTCAGTTACGAGTAGTTGAGCTCCAGCAGGAGACCAATCCTAGCAAAACCCAAAGAAATGATTCTTTTTTATCAAAGAATGCTTTGCTTTCCTTTTGTTGGGGGGGGGGGGGGGGGGGGGGGGGGGGGGGTAGGAATCCTCACCTTTCATTACTCATGTCTTGTCTTTTCCAAATTGCAAAAATTGCAAATCAAAACAATTTATGGCCCGAATGTATAATTCAGCAGGATTATCTTTTTAATCTACAAGCTATAGCTTCTCGCAAAGTCAAACCCCTTTTGAGATATAAGTTTGATCAGTTATTTTATCGTAGTACTGATTTAATGAGTCAATTTGGGCCCTTCTTATCCACTGATTATAAAGCATGGTTAGATTTTTACCATTTACTCCACCAGTCAAATTCCTCTCAAATACCCAAAGTCCCAAATGGATTTATCTAGTTCTAAAAAATTCAGTTGTGGAGAGATTTATAGAGTTGTCTGTCTTGAAACTCAAGATGCACAATTCATTTCTGAAATTTTTGAAAAAGGATTTCTCAAAATATTAGTTGTCACTTCTTTTAAACAACTTCAGTCACTCCCAAAGATTATCCGCAACACGGTCAAAGATTATACTAATCGAGTCAATAATCAAAGATTTGGTTACATAGCAATTCTTGGTATCACTTCAGCCAATCTTGAATGGATCCCACCTTTTTATGATCTATATCCATCGGTCCATCTTATAAGGATTTTTGGGGCCAATGATTGGAATTTCACTTTTATTAATAGAGTTGATTTTGAAACCCAGTCAATACAGTCAATACCAGCAAGTACCTTATTCCTCGATCATTCTAAAAGAAGAGCCAAAGCTCTCAATACTATTAGAATGAAACTTTGACAGAAATTGGTTTACTTGGAGTAGAACCAAAAGGATAGTCATCCAATCATACACTCCGAGAAGAGATCCATGGATTTCAAAAATTGACAATGGTCTTTTCTCATATGATGATGCTAGTAAAGAGATCTCCGATGTCAACATTCAGATTGAAGAATATCATTATTGGTATCCAAAGTTTGAAGAACCAAGAGACATCACCTACATTGAATTTCACATGCTTCAAAGTTACAATGACTGGACACCTCATTACCATAATGACTATGATAATGATTATCCATTTGAAGAAGTGGCTGATCCCAATATCAACAATGCCATGGATTACTGAAGGCATCCAATGATGCTTTTTCACAAGAGTTAAATCCCATTATCCACGTAAGTATGGAGTTTTCTCAGTCATAAGCACTACCCCTGCTCCAATCACAGGCCCCACAACCAAGTCTATAATTGATTCCACATTTGCCATGAGATCATCATCTGCAGAATTAAAGGCTTTGGCCAAATAGTCACTTGCCTAAGCTAGTCAAATTGATTAAGAATACAATAGTCACAGTTCAGAAGGATCATGCTCTCCAGGTCAGCATTTTGATCGCTATTCCAGTGCATTATTCCAGGATGCCAGGACTCATATGAAGACAGTCAAAATTAAAGAGTATCCAATGCCCATAGTAAGGCATCCAATGCACCTATCATAGTATTAACCAGTTAAAGCAAAAAAATTTCAGTGAAACTCCTTTAACCTGGTTAAAACTACAGTACTACAGTAAAAAGTGGATTGAACAACTCAATGTGACCAACAAGCTTTTTAGACCGCAATAACACTGCGTATCAGACAAGCTTTTCAGAACCCAGCTTTTCGGAATCCTTTCCAGCTCACAGGGCACTGAAACTTCTCCCTTTCCAGCTCACAGAGCACTGATAGTTACGAGAGGAATAGGACCCCTCTGAAGGCTATATTAACCCCCTCACTTCTCAGTTACAATAAGCATCTTCTTCTTTCATTTTCTTAAGATCTCTTTGATCATTTCTTTTATATTTCTCTTATTGTAATATTTTCATCTTATAGGGTTTTATCAAAACAAAATTCTTATTCTAAGAGGTCCATCTGACACATACCTAGGAAGACACGTACCCTTTATCCTCCGCTCAGCCCTTCTCTCTCTTAAGGACTTATTGTTTGCCAGGATCTAAATGAGGTGGTCTAGAACTAGGTGGTTTTACATTTATTATTAACTGAGAAGTGAAGGGGTTGATATAGCCTTTAGAGGGGTCCTATTCATCTCGTGACTCTCAGTGCTCTATGAGCTAGAAAGGGAGGAGCTTCAAAGCCCTGTGAGCTAGAAAGGATTTTGAAAAGCTGGGTTCTAAAAAGCTTGTCTGCCACGTAGTGTTATTGCGGTCTGAAAAGCTTGTCGGTCACATGGAGTTACTGTTTAATCCACTTTTTACTGTAGTACTGTAGTTTTAACCAAGTTAAAGGGAGTTTCATCGGGAAACTTTTGCTTTAACTGGTTAATGCTATGGTAGGTGCATTGGATGCCTTACTATGGGCATTGGATACTGTGTAACTTTGACTGTCTTCATATGTGTCCTGAACATCCTGGAATAATGCACTAGAATAAGGATCAAAAGGCTGAGGAATCAATTGTAGACTTGGCTGTGGGGCTGTGATTGGAGTAGGGGGACTGCTTATGACTGGGAAAACTCCATATAGTGTTCTAAAAATCGGCCTAGGTGGCGCGTAGGCGCTAAGCAGTGCCCCGCCGTCTGGATTTTCTCCTAGGCTTTTAGAAAATCGGCCAACATATTAGACGGGGGTATAGGCGGGCTGGTGTAAGATTTTAATTTTGTTAAAATAAAAAGGGAAAAAAATTACTCTTAACGGTTACGTCTAACATTAGTGTATATATATATACACTTAATGTTTAAGGGTGTGTTTGATAACCCAATTAAGTGGTGAAAATGAAAACTTTCAGCACTTATTTTGTTTCAGTGCATTTGATAACGTATCACTTAATTGAAAAAGCAGCCAAAAATTGAAATGAGATGAAAGAAGTGAGATGAGAAATGAGATGAAAGATGGGAGGGGGGAGGGGGGGGAGGCGACGGTGAAGAGGTGGGGGTGAATAGGTGGGGGAGAGGTGGGGGGGTTTGAGGCGAAGGGGGCCTTGGGGCGCAGCCAGGAGCGTCTGAGACAAGAGAGAGAAGTGAGATGAGATGAGACTTGAGAGATCTAAAAATTGAAAATTAATCTGACCTAAAAAACTTAACCAAAGGCTAAAAGGCTTGGTTACTGAACCGGCCACTTTATCTGAACCGACACTGGTTCTCCGGTTTTCCAATTCCCTGTTTTAATCATAAAATGGTTTAGCGGGCAGAACCGGACCGGAGTACCGACCGGTCGACGGTTCAACCGGCCGGTCCGGTCCGGTTTTCACAACATTGCTAACTAACGATTTTTTGTTTCTGCAACACCATTTTGCTGAGGTTTGTGCACACACGATGACTAGTAGAGCAATTCACATTTGTTCATGTATGTAGTAAATGGATGAGAGAAATATTCCTGTGCATTATCTGAAGGAAAAACAGGTTTAAAATGTATTTTTAAACGCGCAGCGGAAAGGTTAAGTTTCAAAAACTTATTTGGTAGCCCAGATCTACTACCCGTTAATTCTATAGATGCGTATAAGAAGGGGACAAGAAATTATACCTCAGGTCTTGAACCCAATTCTGAAATCTTCAACGTTGGTGATGCAGCAGCCTCCACTAGGTTGTCTTCACCCTTATGACTCCTATGAATGCTTCCTGGAGAGACTAAAGATGGTGGATCTCTAATAAGGAGGATGGGAAGGTTTGGGAACCCCTAAACAGGTTCTGTAGCTTTCGTGTAGGAAAAATGACGATTATTAAACCCTGTACGCAACTGCCCTATTTATAGATTTTCAAAACCGACTTTACCCTTCGAGTGATCGAAGTGGCTTCGATCGATCGAACCTGTCATGACAAAAACCTCCTGTGCCTTTCCAAGCATCCTAGCGGAGCTAAGAGTGAGACCTCCTAGGCTCTTATTGTTGGCTTAGACCAGTTGTTAATTCCCATGACCAAACTCTTTGATCAGCAAAATAATCAACTGATCAGTTAACGTTTACTCCACTATAAAACGATAACTGAACTCCAATGCAAAAGAACATATCCGAAGCGATAACTAGACTTGTATGGTGTACTAATGTTCCTCTACCTTCAGCATTCGTAATCATATTCAGGTAGTCGGATAAATGGTTACTGTCAACCTGAATCATGATTACTTCTTGTATTACTTGAGTCCCATTCACCCTTCATGATTACCAAACATGTTGATAACTACTTATCAACAAGAATGCAGTTCTCAGTAATCAACTTGGTGACATTCTCAAGGGAATGCTTACTCTAAACCAGAAGGTAGATTCTATCTTGACAATATCTGTTCACAACCTTATGAACATGACATACCCAAGATACCCAGGTGTTGATCTTTTATAGATTTCACCGATTGGTAAGTCAAAGCAGCCATATCCACAGTCTGTGTTCATAACCGTCTCAAGATTGAGAACACGTACTTTATACAAGTTATGAGTTTCTATCAACTGTTGACAGTCTTAAGTGTCAATAGGAAAGCTCAGGTCCGTCAATGCACTATAAGCACTAACATATTAACTAAGAGTTACACTCTAGCGATTGAGATTAATCACTCCATCCATTGGTAGTTAATCATGCTACAGTGTAGACCTGATGAGGTATCCAGTTTGATCATCCACTGTGACAAGTTCTAAGTATCAAAGAATAGTAATTTGTATCTCACTTGTATATATCTCATGCACACACGAATTACTTACTATGATACTTAAGGATTAACAATCATCTCATAAAAAAGGACATACACAATGAAATGTAAAGTTGATATCCATATATTAAAATGTCAATGTCTCATACATAAAGTTTCTGGTAGATTCTATCTTGACAATATATGTTCACAACCTTATGAACATGACATACCCAAGATACCCAGGTGTTGATCTTTTATAGACTTCACCGATTGGTAAGTCAAAGCAGCCATATCCACAGTCTGTGTTCATAACCGTCTCAAGATTGAGAACACGTACTTTATACAAGTTATGAGTTTCTATCAACTGTTGACAGTCTTAAGTGTCAATAGGAAAGCTCAGGTCCGTCAATGCACTATAAGCACTAACATATTAACTAAGAGTTACACTCTAGCGATTGAGATTAATCACTCCATCCATTGGTAGTTAATCATGCTACAGTGTAGACCTGATGAGGTATCCAGTTTGATCATCCACTGTGACAAGTTCTAAGTATCAAAGAATAGTAATTTGTATCTCACTTGTATATATCTCATGCACACACGAATTACTTACTATGATACTTAAGGATTAACAATCATCTCATAAAAAAGGACATACACAATGAAATGTAAAGTTGATATCCATATATTAAAATGTCAATGTCTCATACATAAAGTAATGGTTTGAGGGCACAAAATCCAATATTATCGCTACGAAGAATCTGAATACGAACATTAAGTTGAGTTTCAACTTCATTACAGAATGCAACTCAAAACGATTTTTCATTAAATAAATCCAAATTATTATGGAGAAATCGTCAACAAAACTAACAAAATACCGATACCCCTTAATGGAGGTTATACGGTGTGGACCCCAAACATCCAAATGTACCAATTTAAATGGACTAGACACTCTGTTATTGACCCGGGGGACACAGTCATGTTTCCCCAACAGACACGACTCACATTCTAATAAAGCCAAATGACTCAGACTAGGGACTAGCAGCTTCAAGTTGGCCAAGGAAGGATGTCCGAGGCGGCAATGAATCTGGTGGGGAGATACGCTAGCAGGACAAGCTGTGGGAGAGGTAGGTGGTGGAGATGAACCATCTAAATAGTAGAGACCATCGGACTCATGCCCTACGCCAATCGTCTTCCGAGTCGTCAAATCTTGAATAAGAACAGAATCAGGAAAAATCGAGACACATGCATTAAGACTCTTAGGGTATGTTTGATAACCCATTTAAGTGATGAAAATGAAAAGATTCAGCACTTATTCTTTTTCAGTGCGTTTGATAACAAACTACTTAATTGAAAAAGCAGCCAAAAAATCACTGAAAACTTTAAGTGAAAATTTTCTACTGAAAATAATCACTGAATGCATTCTATTTCAATAGTTGAAGCACTGTTTTCAGTATTACAAATTCAATCACTTAAAATTTTCAGTACTTAAAATTCAGCACTTAATTTTCAGCACTTAATTTTCAGTTTTATCAAACGCACCCTTAGTTAACTTAGCTATAGATATTAAATTAAAAGGAGAACGAGGTATATAAAGAACCGATGATAAAGACAAAGACGAGGACGGTTGAACAGTCCCCTATTCCTTCAACAGGGATAGAGGAACCATCAGCTAACGTCACATGAGGTAATGAGGAGGATGGTTCAAGAGATAAAAAAAAGGTTCAATATACCTATGAGATGATCAGTGGTAGCAGAGTCAATTACCCAAGGTGCAGAACGAGATGTGAGGTAGGCAGTAGGAGTACCTTGCTGAGCCAGCGAGGTACTAGGACCGGATGCCTGCTGAGACGCTTGGAACTGAAGGAACTGAGAGTACTTTTCACGAGAAACCGAGAAATGATTATCAGCAATTGGAGCAGGAAGAATGAACAGCATTAGCAAAACTTGTAGGACGATCAATGAGATCCCAAGAAGTTTCCCCAGTATGACCATCTTTCTTTTCCCTTACACTATGTTTGGGAGTTTAGGAGAGAAAAGAAAAGAAGAGAAAGTCGTAAGTGATGAGAGAAAAGAAAAGAAGAGAAATGATGATGGTTTCTTTCACGTTGTTTGAGAGTTTAGGAGAGAAGAGAAAGTTGCTTTTTTTCCTCTTGTTTGGGAGTTGCAAAGAAAAGAAAAGAAAAGAAAAGAATAAAAAATTACCATTCTATCCATTAATTGTACCTTTTTGTTTTTGCAAATAGAGGATGAGAGATACCAATGAAGAAGAGACGGAGAGTACCCAGAAGCGTGTAGGAGACGTTGAAACTTCCAGGAAAAAACTTCGAATTGGGGTGCTTGTGATTAACGGTTTTTTTTTTTTTTTTTGTAGCAGTTGTGGCTGACATATATAACAGTGTATTATATTAGCCATAGGACTTGGCTGGAATTTAAATTTGTTAAGAATTAAATAAAGTGTGTTATGGGTATTAATAAAATATCATTAATTATCACTTTCTTTTCTCTCCATTTCTTCCCAATTTGGAGAGAAAGAAAGTGGGGGTTACTTTTCTCTCCTTTTCTCTCCCTTTCTCTCCTCACTAAAACTCCCAAACGAAAGAAAGTGAGAGAAAGTGAGGTACTTTCTCTTCTTTTCTCTCCATTTTAAAACTCCCAAACATAGTGTTAGTGCTTGGTGAAGACATTGCTGAAATATCAAAAATGATATTAGTATGTTGAGAAAATGGAATAAAATTTTAGACTATATCATCAATATTATCAGGGTGTGGAATCTTGATATCTTGACTTGGTTGAATAGATCTAGCATTAGTGGTGATATGTGACTCACAAAAGTCTTCAATGTTGGGAAGAGTAACTATATGCTTTTTCCTATGCCAAAATGTATTAGGTAGGTCTGAGCATAATTTTTAATAACTTCATTATTGTTAAAATCTTCTATTTGCCTTTGAAGTGTCTTACTAGTTAACTGCTGTTCAAATTATTATTTTTTTTTTTTTTTATATTTAAATTCTCTTGAAGTGACTTAAAGTGTAAAGTTTTACAATGAAGGGCATTAATATTTCAGATATAGATTGATATTTTAACTGTTTAGATCTCTAATTAATAGTTTAGTAAGAAATTTAAACTGAACTTCTTGACCACATGTATGAGTAGTTAATCCATTATAATCAGTAGTGAATGGGTATAGTAAACATAAGAATGGGATTCCTAAAATGGCTTTATCAGTCATATTTTTTATTAAGACAAATGGTGTTTTAAAGTAAACATTGTTTTGACAAACATGAGCACTAGATGACTTGTATTCAATCTGCATTTGACTACGATTAGAAAAACTAAGACGTTCACTAGTTTTTACATAATATTTAGTTGGGATTAATCATTCTTGAATACAATTAAGGTCATCACTTGAATCAATTAGAGCAATTGTCTATATTTCTAATTCTTTGTTTACCATAATTTTAACATTACAATGCTATTTTTGTAAATGTATTTTATTCATGACTTGAAGAAAACTATGTTCTTCAATCTCATCCTTAGAGTGAATAGGTCTCTTGAATTCATCATTAAAATGAATTGCATTGTAACTAGATAGTGCATTCTATAGACTTGCCTTGTGACTAGATGAAGCATCATCAATAGATGATGTACTATGGGCGAATGTATTGTGTTTTTAATCTAACTTAGCAAATTGGTCTTGTAGGGTTTT
This sequence comes from Hydrangea macrophylla, assembly GCA_033977485.1. Taxonomy (NCBI): domain Eukaryota; kingdom Viridiplantae; phylum Streptophyta; class Magnoliopsida; order Cornales; family Hydrangeaceae; genus Hydrangea; species Hydrangea macrophylla. The sequence goes on along the minus strand of CM066991.1, from coordinate 81,694,945 downwards.
TATATCTTTTTTTACTTGTTTAATTTCAAGTTGTAGATCCTGGATTGTAACTTCCTTTTTAGATTTATTAAATCTTTCAAGGGTTTTATTAAGACTAATAGTAGTGTGGATCTTGAAAAAATACATGAAATAAAAAAAAATAAAAACACTCAAAAAGGCTAAAAAATGATTGAGTTATGGTGGTTTAAAGTTGACAGACAATATTGCCTTATCCATTTTTCTGTTTTAGGAGAGGCTTTTCACTAAGTTCAAAAAGTAGCAAGGGGTTTTATAAAAAAATGGCCAAATTGTGTGAGTTTTTGGCTGCAACACTTAATTAAGGGGTCTATGACTAATATCCCTTATTTTTTAGTATTATTTAAGCAATGAGGAAAACACAAGGGAAAACAGGAGGGAACTAGTTTCCCTTTTCTTTTCCCTCACGAAATCCATGAACCGAACAGTGCCTTAATTGTGTTGATTCTTTTGAACTCAAAAACCATATGGGTTACACTTACACCTGATTTTGTAGAATGAAAGTATTTGCCAGTTCATTGCAATTTGCAAGTCATTTTAAACTTTGTTTTAACTGTTGAATTCCTTGTTCCTGGACAGATTTTTTGGGAATTCTATAAGCTTTTCTGTAATCATTTTCAGATTTGTGGCAGTCTGACAGTCTGGCTTACATTTTGACCTAGCCAGCAATCTTGGACTCAACTGTTACATACGGATTCAAGATTCGTGTGTATGCTCGGGTATGTAATGCTTATATCTGATTAGAGTAATATAATCTTTGTATTTAACCATATAGGCCATACCGCAAGTCTTTGTTGATATTTGTATCTATACCTATCTCGGTATAACGTCGAGCCATTCCTGTGCAAACGTTCTGCTGTTCTTGTGTGCTTGTTACATCTCTTACTTGTGCGTGTGGTTCCTAGCAAAAAAAAAAAAATGTGTTAATGTGGTTTCTTTCTTTTCGTGCTTTTTTTTTTTTTGGGCTTTTCCCTTCATGAGAACTAAATTATATCGGTGTGGCAAACAACCAGACGGACTCTTGTGCAAGAAATGGACATTCCCCGATCACTTTGAATTTATGGAATTCAGTCACTTGTGAATCTGTGATTGTGAACCAAATAGTCTGTTCTTTGCCTTCACCAAACCAAACAACTCTTTAGATTTTATATTTTGAAAAAAAAAAATAAAAATTGCAAGAACAAAAAAGAAAAGAAGTTTTGTCAAGTTTGGGTTTTGAATCTAAAGAACCTTATGCTATCTGTTCAATATTTGCTTTCTTCTTATGAGACTGAAGCTTCTGATGAACCCTTTTGTTTCTTTCAGATGTTATTTGGATTCTAGACCCTCATCCTGAGCCTGTACTCTAAAACTAACTGACAATGGAGTAACAATGCAGTGGGAATGGAAATCTGTAGCAAAGAGACAAGGACTTTCAGAAGCAGGTTGATTTCTTTTGTTGAACTTGTGCTTGGTTTTGTGGGTTCTCCATTGGGCGAAAAAAAAAAAAAAAAAATGATATATTGCTTACTGTTCAAATTAAAGCAGGGTATATGGTGGTTTTTTTTGTTTTGTTTTTTTGTTTTAGATTTATCTCAACGGAAACTTGACAATACTTTGTGAATGTACGAGGGCATTAGTTTTTTGGAAAATAAATCGCAGATCTGCCACATGTTGTGTCGGCAATTACAAGTTTGTACAATTGGGGCTCGGATGGTATTGTTGTGGTTTTTGGTTTTCTGTTTTTGTGTTCATTTTGTGTTGAGAGGAATTCACACCAAAAATGGTTATAAAAAAAAAATAAAAAAATCATAAAGTCGCAGTGTTACCATGCAAGCCCTTAATAATCTTGTTGATTTTATAATTAGATGTTATAATTAGATGAAAAAGGGGACCTCAAATACTTTACTTGGGCTAATTAATGTGGATTAGCTTCTAACTTGACACGGTGGCTCCTGGGACGTATAATCCTTGGTAAACATCGATAGAAAAATATTTATAAAATGAGAGTGAATCTATCTTAATGATATTGGGAGTCTAATACACACAGACTGATACTCGTAATAGAATATATCTATATATATATATATATATTTTTACGTGAAAGTTCATCTACAATAGGATTAGGATCCATCAGTTCTCATCTCAGTCACAGACTCACAGGCAACACAGACACTCACACTAAGAGAGAGAGAGAGAGAGAGAGAGCAATAATCTTTGTATGAGTAATGCTTGAGACATAAAACATCCACATTAATCTCTGTACGAGTAATGTTTGAGACAAATAATACATTCACATAAAGTTGGATCATAAAAATTTATTGTGTATTTTTTTTTCCTCAGTGGATTCCACTGTGGATCGCAACAGAAAAGAGATAAAATACAATAAACTTTTCTAAGCACGAATGTTTTTTTCTGTGTCCCAAGCATAACACTCTCTGTAGCTATATGTAAATTGTCCTGTGCCAATTATTGCACAACATAATGGCAGACCAATTTTGACTTTTCTTATTGCACATTACGTGCTGGTGGCAATAAATCCAAATGGAAATACAAACAATAGAACAATCATGGCATAGTATTACATTTATAACGTGGTGTAGATTCAGATAACAAACATATAGAACAACAAAACAAAGTGTGTCTAATGCCAGAGAAGGGGCAACAACATTGAACATGTAAACAATTGGACGATCAATATGTTGGGGCAGAGATGGTTGTCTAACATGGGTTGTTTTACAGTTGCCAATAATAAATTTTAAATGATAGAAATAGAGTAAATGCTATACTTTTCAAATCTAAAATCTATATCCCAAATAATGTAGTAATGGGCCACTAAATTTTGATTGGAGGAAGTTGAAGTGACTTCACATTGGGCCTACTACCACATCATTTGGGATGTAAATTTGAGATTTAGATTTGGAAAGCATAGCATAACTCATAGAACTATGCATAATTTTAAATTATAGAAACAGCGTTGCAGAAATATATATTGTAAAGAATCTAAAATTAATTCAGTACTGTAAAAAGCTGAGTAATGTTGAATTCCAAATTTGGTTCCCAAATGCTTTAACAATTGTACCACAATATTGTGACAGTAGTCGGTGGTATTCACATAGCACTGCATGTGGTACAACCTGTCAAAACATTTAGGAACCAAATTTTAGGATTCATATTTGAGAAACATAACATTATTCTATAAGGCTTGAATAGCGAAATTCTACGTCTGGCTATTCAATAGGTTCAATAAAATGATCGTAGAGTCTAAGCAAGGAGGTGATATCAGAGTCCACAACAGCACCAAGTAGATAATCTTATTAATTTATCAAGTTTAATAAAGAAAAATGAAGTTCAAATACAAGTCAAAGTTAATACTCTGAAATCTATTTATCATAGTGCTCTAATCTATATCAACTTGACTACTTGATCTTCACATCAAACACCAAATGACTAAGAAGCATTATCACCACTGAGGGTAAGCTGTAATGGTACTGCTAACTGATCTATCATGGTCACAAGCAAGAACAAACCTTTGCATATGAAAGAGAGAAAAAAAAAAAAAAAAAAAAATTATATGAATACACACCAAAAACATGAATAATACTTATGTTGAAAATTTCCTTCTACTTGCAAAAGCCAACTTCTTTTGTAATACAGTACCAGCTAAATCTTTTTTGCCTTCTCTATTTAGCCCATAAAAAACTGTTCTAAAATTTACAGTACTAGGAGCAATCCCATTTTCCAACATTTCAGAAATAAGATTCAAGGCTTCTTCTGACTTACCCACATTACAGAGACAAGAAATGAACATCGAATAAGTCTTGAAATCCGGAAATGGCCCCTTTACTTGTAGATGACGGAAAACGTTCCAAGCATCAACAATTTTCCCCAATTCCATGTACCCGTTTATCAGAACTGTATAAGTAACTATTGTTGGCTCACAACCCTCCTTTTTCATTTTCTCCAAAATTTCCAAAGCTTTGTTTATCTGTTTCTCCTTCAAGTAGTGAACTACCAAGGATGTGTACACGTGGACCGTTGGATATACGCCTACATCCTTCATAGATTCGATCTTAGCCATCGCCTCTTCTAACCGTCCCTTTTTTAGCAATCCATGAATGAGACTTCCATAAATATACTGACCTAGTGTTAGCCGTTCTGGACCCACCTCATCTAATAATTCTAAAGCTTCGTCGACCCTTCCTACTCTGCAGAGAGCCCTTATATACAAGGAATATCTTAGTGGAACCGTGAAACCAATTTTACAAAGAGATTCAATGCATTTTCTAGCATCGACCAGCTTCCCAACTTCACATAAACAATTAAGATAAGTTTCAACCAATTCTTTGTCAGGAACACATCCCACTCGAATCATTTCCCCGAATGTTTCTATCGCTTCATTCACTTTCCTCCCTTTTCTCCCACAAAGAGAGAGAATCAAATATTTGTATGTACTGCCCGTTGGTTTACATCCATTAGCTTTCATCTCTCTGAAAGTCCTCAGAGCAATCTCTGTCAGACCTGTCCGACCATATAGCAATATCATTATTGTCCATGTATCTGATGTTACTAAGAACCCTTTTCTTCTCATTTCAAAAAACAAGCTTCTCATGTGCTTAAAATCCTTCCCACTCCCCGATATTTTAATGGCCATGTTATATGTATCTGTTGTCTGGCTATAATCGGTTTTCTTTCCTACCCAAGAGAAAAAATGTAATGCGGACCGACCTTGACGACTACAATTACGCAAAATCGCCACGACAAGTTCAGGCGTGAATCGTATCGTGCATTTCTCTAAAGCTTCTAGGGTTACAGACCAGTCAATTGATGATGACAAGATCCTACAGATTTCTCTCAGATCCTCGTCATTGTAAGATTTTGGAAGTGGAGCCTGCGAGTGAAAATCAACCCTTTTCGGCTCTATTTGGTCAGAGTTCAACTGCACATTGACCTCGCAATTACTTGAAACATCATCCCTTGCGTCACCTTCTTGTGGGTAAACTTTAAAGGTTCTATGCATTTGCTTTACTTTTTCTACCTTCTCAACATCTCCTTTTTTCTCCAAATAAGATAGAACCATACCGAAAATATCATCTCCAATAGTTATCTTGGAACCTCGCATTTTATCCAAAACCTTTATAACCTCATCAGTTCTAGAAATTTTACAAAGCTCTTTAATGAATACGGAATAAGACTTCTGAGTCGCTTTGATCCCTTTCTCCTCCATGTTATTAAACAGTTCCCAAGCTTCAGAAAGACAGTTATGGCGAAAATATCCAGCAACCATGGCAGTGAGGGCCACACTATCTAGCTGAACTCCTCGTTCCACCATCTCATCACATAGCTCACGGGCTTTCTGATAATCATTCGATCTGAAAAGGTGTTGTATCAATTCGGTATAAGTGGAAGTTGTAGGTAAATACCCAGAGTCCTTAATGCACTGAAACAGACCAAATGCTTTTGAAACATCATTTTTTCTCAAATAGCCGCTTATAATAATTCCATAGACCTTCCCATCAAAATCATTATTTTTCTTCATAATAGCAACAATTTCCAAAGCATCGCCAATTCTGTTAGCCCTACAGAGCCCTTTCACCAACGTCTCGAAATTTTGAGAGTCGAGTGTTATGTTTCTATTCTTCATGTCACGAATCAATTCTAAGGCTTCTCTGGTTCTCCCCGAAATGCAAAAACTTCTCAGCATACAAGCACATACAATGTGTTCCGGAATCAGAGAGACCTTTATCATGTCATTCGCAACCAAGTGAACCGACGCAATATCTCCGGACCCTGCAAAGCAATTCAATAATAGTTTATGCAAATTCATATCTAGTGTCATTTCCTTGTGGACCAACTCTTTATAGAACTCCAATGCAATTTCGGATTTTCCATTCATACAAAGCAAACGGGTCACAAGTTTATAGGCCGCATAATCGGGTTCAAAACCAGATTTCCTCATCTTCTCAAAAGTCAATAAGGCCTTGCCAACCAATTTTGAATTCCCATAATGAGATATGAGAATAGTCCACGTCTTAATGTCCATTTCACATGAACTCTTCTCCATCTCTTCCATTAATTCTTCAACTAGAGGAAACTCCTTTGCTTCCACGGCTATGTAAATCATGGTATTGTATGTTCCAGTTGTGTGACAAAATGCACTTCTAAGCTTCACCCAATTGAAGAACCTTAGAGCTAATTGGGGAACTTTAAAGCACCTCTTCAACACCTTCTCAACAATCTCGGCACTAAACACAACACCTGAACTATCCAACTGTTCTTCCATTGAAGCCACACCAATTTCTGACCGTACAATCTTTGTAACCTTATGAACAATTGGACTAACATCAATTGCAACCAAATTTCCCAACTGGGTTTCTTCGGAAACCGATATATTCGCCTTCTCTATCTCCACATTCTCCTCGGCATTCTCACAAACAGGTTGTCTGCAATAAGGCCTTTCAGTCTTAAACTCAGCTTTCCTCAAATGGGTTTCTTTAGATATTGAAAACCCAGAAGGAGTTTTATCCATTATAAGGTTTTCAGATCCCAAAATCTCAGTGATTTCATGGAAGAGTGAACCCAAGTTTTCGGGTTCTCTCTGTTTTTTCATATGGGTTTTAGCATTTGTACTGAAATTGTGAATCTTAGATGAATTGGAGAGAGTTGAAAGACGAAACTTTTGGAGCTTTGAGAGATTAAAGTAGAAAAGATCACGGCCAGAATTTGAATTCTTCAGGGGTTGGTGTTTGAGCAGATACCTCATTCCTTGTGAACCAGAGATGGTTTGATTTCACTTTGCGCGGAGTAAACAGTACTCCCTCCGTCCCATTTCTTTTGCAGAAATGCTGGGCAGACTTTGATTTTCACATTGAATTTGACATTAGGGACCAACTAGTAAATATATAAAAATATTTGAGGCCCACAAACACAAAACTAAGCTCTCTCAAATATGAGTTTTAGAGCCAAAATTGCAGAATCCCCCAATCAAGCCCTAGCCCTTGAAACCAAGCCTCCCCTGCGTTCACCGGCTCCCTCCATAACCGGCGGCACAAATTGCTTGTCATAGGCTAATTTTAAAGAGAAATGGTCATCCACCTACTAGATAAACATAGACCATAATCCTTAGCATAGAAGACATGCATTGGACAATACACCCAGAAAAGGGTGTAATAAGAGAAAAAAAATATATTAATAAGTTAAAAACTAAAAGTCATCCACTCCAAAACACTCTTCGTTTGCTCGCTCTCTCTCTGTCCCTCGTTTCCTCTCTACACTCCCAACAGTTAGATCAAATTCAAAACCCATTTTCGGGTCTCCTCTTCCCTTCTTCATCATCATTCATTAGAGCAATCAAAGTCCATATCTCAACCTTCCCACCATAACCGGCGGCGACTGTTATGGAGGGAGCCGGTGGACGCAGGGGAGGCTCGGTTTCTAGGGCTAAGATTTGATTTGGGGTTTTTGTAATTTTAGCTCCAAAACTCAGATTTGAGAGAGCTCAGTTTTGTGTTTGTGGACCCCAAATATTTTTGTATATTTGCTAGTTGATCCCTAATGTCAAATTCAACGTGCAAAAAACCATTTCTGTTTCTTTTGGGATGTCCCAAAATTGCTCTTTACTTTGCTAAATTAATATGTAAATTTTACTTAGGGCTCGCATAGTAACGTTGTTGTTTTTGATTTTCAATTTTTGTTTCCATTAATACAAAAAATGGAAACAAAAACTGAAAACCAAAAACCACAACGTTACTATGCGAGGCCTTAGTTTTCCAAATTACCCTTCTTTACAATCAACACAAAAAAAAAAAATAAAACAAAACAAAAAAGAAAATGCAATGATTATGGACAATTGTGGAAAGTAAGTGTAGATTCTTTTTGTCTCCTTAAATAGTTGGATTCCTCAAAAGGGACATAAAATGGGACGGAGGGAGTATATCAATAATTACTCAAACAAAATTCCACACAAAACAATGTTGTCTTAATTCCTGTGGACCCCATGTGAGGAATACATGGGTAGGGGTGGCCATGGGCCGGGCCGGGTTTGGGCCGGGCTTGCACTCTATACTAAGGGTAAGTACTTTTGCCCAAGCCCGGGGCGGGCCTACAATTGGTTGCCCAAGCCCGGCACGGCACCAACCACTAAAATCCGAAGCCCGGCTCGCGGGCCGGCCTATTGCTATTTTTTATTTTTTTTTTAAAAAACTTGAACTAAAAAAATTAAAAAAATTACCATAAATAATGTTTTGAATGATTATTAAGACACATTATTCACAAAAATGCGTTAAAAACTCTTGTGATAATACATATACATTGAATATCTTATGTAAAATTATATTAATTTATATATTATAAAATATAAAATATAAAAAATAAATATATTTTACTAATAGTCGGGCTGGGCCGGGCCAAAACGGGCCTCATTTGTTTTGACCAAACCCGGCCCTAAAATTGATCAGGCCTAAAATTGATTGCCCAAGCCCGCTTGAACGGGCCAATATCTTTGCTCAAGCCCTGAAAAATTAGGGCCGGACTGGGCGGGCCACGGGCCGTTTGGCCACCCCTATACATGGGTCCTATACAGAATCCATCAGAATCAACAACAATGATAGAATGTGAGTATAAGTTTTAGTGAGATTTGTTAGTGCTCCTAGCATTGTTGGTGTGGAATTTTATGTGAAATTTTGTGTAGGTCTAATATTATATACTGATGATAAAGCAAGAGAGTGAAGACACATATTTTTATTTTTTTATTTTTGATAAGGACAATTTACATCATAATTTTAAAAGATGGGAGGAGGGGGGTGGGACTGAAGTTCAGCTTTTCTCATTGAACCCAGGCCACTTGTGGGAAAATTTGGAGCACATGCCACTTGGGTAGGATTACACGTTCTGTAAAGATAGATTAATGTTGCAAGTAGGGGTGTTCATAAAAAATCGACCCCGAAATTGAGCTCATTCAGTCGGTTTTCAAGCGTATAGTTTAAGAAGAAAATCGAATCGACCGACTGAAACACTCCAAAAATCCGACCGACCCGAGCGTATTGGTCGGTTTTTCTCATGTGACAAAATTGAGAAAAATCGACCGAAAACCGACCGCGAACACCCCTAGTTGTAAGAGTTGGTCTTGAGATTGTTTTGCTGAAGTGTTGACTTATTTAAAACGAGTAATTTTATACGTCTCAAAATTTGTATCTCAATAAAAGGTAAAATAAATTAGTGCTTCAATTTTATACAAAAATAATAAAATTGAAAGAAAAATAAATTACTTACGGCTTGCACGATAACTAGGCCTGTTAATCGGGCCGAATTGAGCCGGACTTAGGTAAGCCCGAGCTTGGCCCGAACAAACATAATGAACTCCTAAGCCCGAGCTTGGCACGTTTGATAACTATTCTCAAACCCAAGCTCGGCTCAATGTCCTTGAGTAAGCTTCGGGCCAAGCTCGGGCCGGCCCGTATTAAGGCTTTGGGCTTTGGCTACATGTTTTATGATTTTTTTAAGCTTAAAAAATCATGAATATGAACTGACTTTAGTAACTAATTTGTTACTTCATGAATTTGAAGACAAAAATGAACAAATTCACAGTGAAAGTCCAATGCAACAAAATTTATTGTCGTAACTCACAAGTTAAATTACAAATAACATAAATTTACTCACATCACGTGCACAAAGTGTTGGGTTTGTGCCCTCAAACCATTACTTTATGTATTAGACATTGACTTTTTAATATATGGATATCAGCTTTACATTTCATTATGTATGTTTCTTTCATGAGATGATTGTTTAATCCATAAGTATCATAGTAAGTATTTCGTGTGTGTATGAGATACATACAATGAGATACGAATTACTATTCTTTGATACCTAAAGCTTGTCACAGTGGATGATGAGACTGGATATCTCATCAGGTATACACTGTAGCATCATTAACTACCATTGGATGGAGTGATAAATCTCAATCACTAGAGTGTGACTCTTGGTTAATATGTTAGTGCTTATAGTGCATTGACGGACCTGAGCTTTCCTATTGACACTCAAAGCTGTCAATCAGTCGATAGGAACTCATAACTTGTATAAGGTACGTGTTCTCAATCTTGAGGCGATTATGAACACAGACTGTGGATATGACTGCTTTGACTTACCAATCAGTGAGGTCTACAGAAGATCAACACCTGGGTATCTTGGGTATGTCATGTTCATAGGGTTGTGAACATATATTGTCAAGATAGAATCTACCCTCTAATTCAGAGTAAGCATTCCCTTGAGAATGTCACCAAGTCGATTACTGAGTACTGCAGTCTTGTTGATAAGAGTTATCAACATGTTTGGTAATCATGAGAGGTGAATGGGACTCAAGGAATACAAGAAGTAATCATGATTCAGGTTGACAGTAACAGTTATCCGACTACCTGAATATGATTACGAATGCTAGAGGTAGAGGGACATTAGTACAACATACAAGTCTAGTTATCGCTTCGGATATGTTCTTTTGTGTTGGAGTTCAGTTATCGTTTTATAGTGGAGTAAACGTTAACTGACCAGTTAGTTAGTTTGCTGATCAAAGAGTTTGGTCATGGTAATTAACAAACTGGTCTGAGCCAACAATAAAGAGCCTAGGAGGTCCCACTCTTAGCTCCGCCAGGATGCTTGGAAAGATGCTTGAGGATGATGTCCAGACAGGTTCGATCGATCGAATATATCTCGATCGATTGAAGTCTGCAGGTTCGATCGATCGAAGATGGTTCGATCGATCGAATGTTCGATCGATCGAAGGCACTTCGATCGCTCGAAGTCTAGGTCGGTTCTGGGAATCTATAAATAGGGCAGCTGCGTTCTGGAAAAAGTTGTTCGTCGTTTTGAACGTCAGAAGCTGCAGAAACTGTTTTGGAGTCCCAAAACCTTCTCTATCCTTTCCATTAGGGTTCCCACCAACCCTAGTCTTTCTGGCAGGCATCCGCAGGAGTCATAAGGGTGAAGATCATCTAGTGGAGGCTGCTGGAAGTTGAAGATCAGAATTGGGTTCAAGACACTAAGGTATAACTCGTGTCCCCTCTTGTGCGCTTCTGTAGAATTGACGAGTAGTAGATCCGGGCATGCCAATAAAGTTTCATAACTTGATTTTTCCGCTGCGCGTTTAAACTTTCCATTTAAACCTGTTTTTTCCAACACAAAGTTATACGAGCCGAGCTTACAATGGGCCGACATTATATAAGCATGAGTTCGGCCAGAAAATCAATTCGGGCTAAAAACTTTGTCCAAGCTCAGCTCGGCTAGCTCCCATATAAAGCTCGGTCCAAAACTTAGTAGGCCGAACAAGCGGACTACGAGTTTATTTGGTCCAATTGACAGTCCTAACGATAACGTTGCGCTTTTTTATTCTCGGTTTTTATTTTCATGATTTGTATTTAAAATTGACTCTAATATGAGACTTGAGAGAATTCACTCCAAAAAAAAATAAAATAAAAATTGCAACGTTACCATGCGAGCCCTTTGTATTTACTTTATGCTTAATTAACATTAGAAATTATCAAAAATCAAATTGTAGTAGAAACACGAGAAAAGATGAAGTCTTTAAACTTTATTTTGATCTTATTTTATTCATGGTTTTCTTTATGAAGTCTTTTTTTCTCTGACTAAATTCATGAACAAACAAAGCCCATGAGCTCTTTAAATTTTAAACTTTTATCACTTTAAAGTGCATGTACAATAGCATAACAAATGTAAAGGGACAACTACGAACAATGTATTGTTAATAATCATAATTTCTTTATGCTATTGCAAACGAATGTGAACCAAGTTGTATATCATGCATGCTTTTACCTTTGAATTCTTTAGTCCATCAAAATGCATCTCCAATACTTATGCTTCATGATTCTAGGAGAACTTCCCAACGTGCACGGGTGAACTCAAGGTTATAGGTTGGGGGTGAGTTGGAAGTGCAGATAGTGGCAGGCTCATAGCAGGTTCGGGGGCAGCGCCTCTTTTTTATTTAATTTTTATTTTGGGTTTATTCGCACATAGTTTTTAAATTTTTATATTTGAATGTTGTAATTCTGCTATGTGAGATATTCTGGTCGTTTTGGGATGTTTGAGCTTGTACTTCTCTCCTTTTTGCCAGTAGTTTTGCGCGGGCATGCCAGAACCAAAAGTGGTTCGGTGTGTGCAAACTAAATTCCTATACGCTTGTGTGAGTGATACACAAGACTTTTAGATCTGACTTCTAACGGGGTGATTGCGTAAGGTGAGTAGGAAAGTATCCTCACCAAAAATCCCATGGCAGTACTGAAGCGCACAAGCCAATTAGTGCAAGAGTTTACCAAGTAAACAATCACAAACGATTTAACAAAATACGAAAGTACTTTATTGAATGTTTGGAAAATAACAGCAAAACCAAAGAACATGATTAGAACATGCTCTGATTGTTCAAAAGAGTGAAACAGTAAAAAATAACAAAGAGGGCAGACCTATTTGCTGATGTTATGGATGCAGAATAATAAGAACACGAAGGTCTAAATGCTTTGAATGTTGTGTATGTGTGTTATTTTTCAAGGTGACGCAGAGTCCTCTACATGGTTGTCCTGCCTTTACTTTTATAGCAGCTTCTAATAGTCCGGATATGGCAAGAACTCCTTGAGTTGCGCCCCAAGTAAGATATTGATTGTAGAATCCTTCCCTATCTCCAATTCCTTCCTTATTTTTATCCTAATTGAATCAATCCCAATATTCTCGGGATGCCCTCATCACCAGCTGTACACGACCAGATCCCTTCTAAAAAACTGCTACCTTAAGTTGAGGGTGATGTCATCATGACAACCCAGAATAGAACCGCCTTCTCCTTTTATCCTTCGGACACACGATTACACTTTTAACTTCATCGAGTTTGCAATTTCCACTTGTCATGCTCTCTGATTCTCATGCCCGATGAAGTCTCCTAACCATACGGGCTCATGCAATCGGCCTGTCATGCCCCGACGTAGCATAAATATGGAAAGTGTTTAATTTCCTTTATGGACCCGTAGGGCGCGACAGTTTGAAGGATCGATTCCGTCCCAAACGTCGAACAATATAATAATATGAAACAGCGTAGAGCTATCAAGGCTTACAAAATTCTTCCAACTTAATAACTTGTCACACCCGTTCCAAAATTTCATAGTTTTATCATACATAATTAGAAAGTTGTGAGTATATCAATGTTATTTGATAATGATGATGAGGTTGACTGTGAGTCAACGGTAAGGTGTCAATGAGGACACAGGAACATGGCAGTTCACATTTCATGAGCATGAGTAAATGGCATTTATATGATTTAAATGTTATTTGACTTTATCTGGTATTTGGGTGAATAGTAATTTTACCTGTGTTTAGTAAATTGTTGTAATCTTTGATATTGTTATATCATTTTGAGAACTGTGGTGAGAACGTGAGTGTTACGCGATTAAAAAGGTAGGTTGTTTAGAGATTCCACATAACTTAGTTTTCGGACGTTATTTTGGACCCAAACGAAACTTAGTCGGAAACTTTTGAAATTTATAGTTTTGACTCGTAAAGGCATAAAATGGACGTGTGCGAAGTTTCATGGGTTAATGAGAAGTTTTGAGAAACTTACGGGGAGGTAAACTTAATTTCTAGAATGTGTGTCTATATATAGGTGAGGATGAGAATTCATTCTCATCCAAAACCCACAAATATCTAGAGAGAGAGGAGAGAGAAGGGAGATTGAGTTCTACGGGCTTTGCGATGCCGTTTGACAACCTTCCGTCTGTTAGATTTTCTCCAGATTTCAGATTTAAACTCGTGGAGGTAAGACCTACGTTTTGACACCACTTAGGCCGTGTTTGGCCAAATTTTGTAAAAATCTTAATTTTAGACTTTTGGGAAAAACAGGTATAAACTTGTAGGAATTTTCTCAAATTCGAAATCCAGCGATTATTTAGCCTCCTAGTCAATCCTTCAAAGTTTGAAGAGATTCGCACGAGGTATGAATTCTAGATCTATGAAATATATGGATTTTCATGTTTTGGACATCACTTTTGATATTCTTGGATCTGGGCGAAATTCATGTGTTAGTTAGGCCCGTTAATTATGCACGTGAAATTATGATAAAAGCACGTATAACTGTTTATGTGAGCATGTTATGTGTCTACTTGGGTCAAAGGGGAGTTTGGTGCAAATTCATGCCGGAGTAAGCTTCTCGATATTTGAGAATTTTGGGTAGCGACGGCTACTGTGCATGGTTGTAGGCTTGGACTTGCCATGGCACTTGTGGGATGTAATGGTTGTAGGCTTGGACTTGCCATTGACATCGCGGTTTAAGGCTTGGACTTGCCGCTACCGGATGAATGCGTACCACTCACCCTAGAGACTATTTTTATGTGTTTTAGATGCTTAAACCATGAAATGTCACATAAGCATACATTTAGAATTGTACGCTCAGCATATAGCTGAGCAGTGGAGATGTACTCCATTACAGGTAAGAAGAAAGACAAGAAGAAGTGTGTTGAGTGAGGCCGATGAACGCCGGGGAATCTCCTTGTATATGTTTTTGTGTTTAAATCCTAAACTTGTATAAGGATGGGGTATTGTAATAATGTGTTGTAATAGAATCATAGATTCGTTTCATAGTATTGTAATCTTGTGTTGGAACGTCTGTAGTTAATTCTGGCATGTTGGAATTGGTGTTGGTTGCGTTTGTTGTTGGTATTGAGTAGTAGGACTTGTTAAATTTCATCACAGGGCTGCCCAGCAGGGGAGCAGTCGACTGGACCCAGGGTCAGTCGACTGGTTCTCGTGGGTTTGAGACACTGAAAGTGAATAGTAAGAAAAGCAGTCGACTGGACCCTTTGGACAGTCGACTGGACACTGTAGATTTTTGGCCACTGCTTCTAAAAATGGAAAAGCAGTCGACTGGGTCCCCAGATCAGTCGACTGGACCCCTTGTAATATGTTGCAATTTGTGGTTCTGCTTAGTGCCGTCGACTGGAGACCTTGGTCAGTCGCCTGTGCAATCGACTGGGTTCTCTGATCAGTCGACTGGACCTTTGTTAAGTATTTTAGGTTGTGGGTTCTGCTAGGTGCAATCGACTGGACCCTAGGTACAGTCGACTGAACCTCTGTTTTCAAAAATGATTCTTTTGAACGTGTTTTCAATTGGCTAAATCTTTTTATAACTCCGATTTCAACGGACTTTCAACATAAAGGGAAATGTTTCCTAAAGTTTTAAATACCCGGGTTGTTTTAAAAGTTTCTTTCCGCTGCGTATAATTATATTGGTGTTTGGATGAGCCTTGGTGGCGTGCCACATGTCCTATTTCCACGCGTAGTGGGATGGGTCGTGACATAACTATTACAGCACGTGGTCACCTAAATGCACAAACCGCCTTGAAACAAATAATATCTATTATCTATTACAGTCATCCTTATTATAATTCAGTTCATAACTTAAAAACATGTAATAATGAATCCTCCTTGGGCAGTGGTTCTCAGTTCGCATAATCATATGGTCCAGCATGATCGTAACCTGAAAAGCCTAAACACGAATGTCTCAGGCGCATCAACGCCGTCAGCTTGATGACGCTGGTGAGTATTAAAAACGTGTGCTCGAATGTAAACCATACTCATTTACTATTTTCCATTTTACAATTTCATAAATCAAAAGATTAACCAATATAGAAATGAATTCTCATAATAAAACAGTAAGGATAACATTAATTCATAAAGCATATAACCGTGCATGGGACCAATGCAACCATTCTCATCTCACCAACTCTTTTCTGTCGACAACACAATACCCAACTCTCTCACTCCAGTATCTTTGAAACATTAAGATGACCACACTTCAGTACAGGGGTACTAAGGAGTGTCCAGTTTGCCTCACACTTTAGTACAGGGGTACCAGGGAGTGTCCAGTGTCTCATACTTTGACCATACCACGCATGTCAGGAAGTGTCCAGTAGGCCACACTTTAGCAATACCATGGGTGCCAGGGAATGTCCACGTCGGCATGACACACTTTAATGCTACCATGGGTGCCAGGGAGTGTCCAGTTTTGTCACCGTCGCATTTCAAAGATACTCTAACCGCGTTCTCAAAACGTCACACTTTGGTACACCATTACCAGGGAGTGTCCAACACACAATCTCATCAACATACTCTTTCCACACTGACCAACACTTACATGCATGTACGACTGACTCCACATGTATGACATATAACCATATTCAGGAATATAAAACACTGGAAATGATAACCGTGCGTATACAAGAAGGAATCAAGTCCTTAAACATTCCTTAATAACTAAAACATAACAAAACAGATTCTGATTTAGTAAAATTCCCAAAATAGCACCTTAACAGCCTTTAAAATTTAATCCAAACAGTCCTTTAATAGAAAACAGACAAAAAGCAGAAAAGGCCAGGTTGCGCGAGGGGTCGCTCGCGCGAGCCACTCGCGCGATATGCCCAATTTCCATTTTCTTTATAAAAATTTCTAACTATCAGAAAATACAGGGATCATGCGCGCGGGCCACTCACGCGGGCCGTTCGCGCAACCCTCGTTCACGCGATCGCGGGCGCGAGTTCAGGCAGTGTCTTCATCTTCTTCGCAGAAAAGTCCTCTGTTTCAGTTTCAAGGGTCTTTTTGACCCATTTTGCAATTCCACAGTTCCCATGTCTTATTATATATGAATCTCTTCGTTTTTTTGACAAGGATTAAGAATCTATGATCAATTTAACATGAATCAATCCGTAGCTCTCGGATTTTACGAAAAATCAAAAGATGCCAAAACTTAATTTCTAATATACTTTTCCATATGAATGAATTGGGCTCTAAGACTTTAAACATAGCACCTATGGTATGAAATCCTTCATAATTATCTGTAAAAACAGATTTTGATTTTGTTTGGAAAATTAAGATTTTCAAGCTATGAAACTTCAAACGTAACTTCATAAATGGTGATCACAAATTAAGCTACACAAATAGTAAATACAATATGAATCTTATTCTGAGTGAGTTAATAATACTCACTGAGATTAGAGGTTGAAAGGGTGTTGAGAAAGATTAGCAAACTAAGAATGTAAACCCAAGCTTTGGCTATGGGGCTTGTAGAGCTTTCCCTCTCCAGAAATTTCAAGAAGATGAATTCTCAGCTCTATCTTATCTTTTTCTCTCTGAATTTCTATTTGTGAATGCCTAGAAAGTATGAATGAGGTGTGCATATATAAAAATCCCAAAGAGGAACTTGGTGGCCAAGCAAATTCATATACATTCAACAATTTGAATTTCATAAACTAAATCTCTAAATTCACTTAATAAACACTGCACAATTACATACGTATATACATATATCAGCTGTAGAAGGATTGAATGGGTGGTTTAGACTATTAGGGGTCAATCTAAAGATGTTTGGCAAAATCAACTTTATGGCATAAAAATGTAATCCTCACAAAATGCATAGCCAAACAAAGCCCTAGCCAATCATTAGTTTCCATAAATGGAATAAAGCATATGTCAATTCTTGCTTTACGTCAATTCCAAAATCTGTGTAGTTTTAACGCGGAGCGGACATTTTTTAACATAAACTAGTATTTTTGCGGCGCGGTGATCACTACAGAAATACAGAAAATTCATTTTAACGTAGGAAATAATTTTTCAGTTTTATAAAAATGCAGCTTGAGTTAAAAGAAGATTTTTTCACTGTTTTGAAATACATATTTGAATTCCAACACAGGCATTGCTAAGTTGTAAAATTTGCAGGTTGACCCCAACAAGAAATTTTGACATGGAATAAAACAAGTAATAAAATTTAGAACATAAGAATTGAATTTAAAATATCACTAGGAATGGAAATGCTAATTTAAAATTTAAATAAAATGCAGGTTGTTACATCATTCCTCCCTTAAACAGGATTTCGTCCCCGAAATCAAGACTAACTAGTCATGAAACAACTCCGGGTAATTCTTCCTCATATCAACTTCAACTTCCCACGAGGCTTCATTCTTGTCATGGTGGTTCCACTAAACCTTCACCAATGGTATGTCCTTATTCCTCAACTTCTTGATACTCTGATCCAGATTCTTTACGGGCCTCTCCTTATAGGAAACGTTATGACTCGTCTTAATGTCATCATAACTAACCACATATGACGGATCTCGTGTGTACTTTCTCAGCATACTCACATGAAACACATTGTGAACCCCAGGCATCTTTGGTAGCAGTGCGAGTCGATAAGCTACTTTCCCAACACGTTTCAAAATCTCCAACGGTCCGATGAAATGCGGGACTAACTTTTCTTTCTTGAGACCGAAACGTACTACTCCACGAGTTGGTGAAACCTTAAGGAGTACGTGATCTCTGACACTGAATTCCAAATCTTTCCTGCGTCGACCGGCATAACTTTTATACCTGCTTTGAGCGATCCTCATCCTTTCCTTGACCAAGGAAACCTTCTCGTTGATTTCTCTAACCAAATTTAGTCTCAACAACTCCGTGTCCCCAACCTCTGCCCAACACAATGGAGAACGACTTGGTCATCCGTACAATACTTTGAACGGAGCCATACCGATACTCGTGTGATAACTATTGTTATAGGCAAATTCAACCAAAGGAAAGTGTGACTCCCAAGATTCTTCAAAATCGATAACACATGCTCTAAGCATATCCTCCATGATCTGATTAATATGCTCAGTTTGCCCATCTGTCTGAGGGTGAAAAGCAATACTCATTTTGAGCGAGGTTCCCATAGCTTCTTGCAGACTTTCCCAAAATCCAGAGGTAAAACATGCGTCGCGGTCTGACACAATCGACACAAGTGCACCATGAAGTCGCACAACTTGTTGTATGTACATCCGGCTCATCCTTTCTATCGGGTATGTCATACTATAAGTAATGAAGTGTGCGGACTTAGTCAATCGATCCACGATTACCCAAATGGCGTCATGATTCTGTTGAGATCGAGGCAATCCCACTACAAAATCCAATGTGATGTGCTCCCACTTCCAACCTGGAACAGGTAGCAGTTGCAACAATTCCAAGGGTCTCTGATGTTCGACTTTGACTTGTTGACACGTCAAACATTTTGATACAAATTCGGCCACGTCCTTCTTCATACCTTCCTAACAAAATTTTGTTTTTAAGTCTTTGTACATTTTTGTTCCTCCCGAGTGAACTGTGAATCTAGACTTATGTGTTTCTTCCAGAATATCCTTCCTTAGTTCCCCACAGTCTGGCACACATAATCTGTCTCTACATATGTATCCTCCATCATTTTCCACTTTCTATTCTATCGGATCTTTTTCCGACATCTTCACAAACCATGTCCAAAATTTCTCATCTTCTTTCTGTGCTTCAATAATGCGGTCGATAAGAATACGATGTAGGATCTGACATCCAAAAAGTTGCCCTTCTCCTTCCTCAGTACTCTGCACATCGAACTCAGCCAATGTCTCCAATGCTCTCCATTCTCTAACCATTAAGGAGGCAATCGTCTCACGAGTTTGCCGACTCAAAGCATCATCGACCACATTAGCTTTACCAGGGTGGTATTCTAACGTGAAATCGTAATCTTTAATCAGCTCCATCCATTTGCGTTGCCTCATGTTCAACTCTCTCTGCGTGAACAAATATTTCAGACTCTTGTGATCAGAGAACAAATCGAACTTCTCACCGTAGAGATAATGTCTCCAAATCTTGAGTGCAAATACCACTCCCGCCAATTCCAAATCATGAATGGGGTAGTTCAACTCGTTCGGTTTCAGCTGCCTAGATCCATAGGCGATAACTCTACCATCTTGCGTAAGTATACACCCCAATCCTTGATATGACGCATCACTGAAGATAGTGAACTTCTCATCAGGCTTGGGTATAGCTAGTACAGGTGCGGTGGAGAGTCTTTCTTTCAACTCTAGAAAGGCGCACTCATGTTTCTCTATCCACTCGAATTTTTATATTCTTCTTCATTAATCCAGTTAATGGTGCTGCTATCTTAGAAAATCCCTCAACAAATCTCTGATAAATAGCCTGTGAGTCCAAGGAAACTTCTAACTTCCGTAGGGTTGTTCGGCCTAACCCAATTTGATACAGCATCGGTCTTGGACAAATCCACAAAAATTTCGAGGAAACCTTGTGTCCCAAAAATTTCACTTCTTGCAACCAGAACTCACACTTACTGAACTTGGCATACAAGTGGTGGTCCTTGAGCGTTTGTATTGTTATCCGTAGATGTTGTTCATGTTCTTCTTCCGACTTAGAATAGATCAAAATATCATCTATGAAGACGATGACAAACTGATCCAAAAAAGGCTTAAACACTCTGTTCATCAGATCCATAAACACTGCTAGGGCATTCGTCATTCCAAATGGCATCACCAAGAATTCATAGTGACCATATCGGATTCTGAAAGCAGTCTTGGGTATATCTTGTCTCCATACTCTTAACTGATGATATCGCGACCGTAGGTCTATCTCGGAGAATGTCGTAGCTCCCTATAGTTTATCAAACAAATCGCCGATTCGAGGTAAGGGATACTTATTCTTGATAGTCATGTGGTTCAATTCTCTATAATCGATGCACAACCGAAGTGTCCCTTCCTTCTTCACAAATAACACTGGTGCTTCCTAAGGCGATGTACTTGGACGTATAAAGCCCAGATTCTCGAGCTCTTGAACTTGTTCTTTTAATTCTAACAGTTCGATGGAGGCCATTCTGTAGGGAACCTTGGTGATCGGGGGGGGGGGGGGGGGGTACCTAGTATAATCTCAATATAGAATTCTATACTTCTCTTAGGTGGTAAACCAAAAATATCTTGAAATACTTCTTCAAAGTCCTTGACTACAGGTATAGATGACACTGTTAACTCTATACTGATGACTTCGATGTTCGCTAAGCACCTTGTGAGGAACATATCTCCCAAAGGGTTACATTAAAAATCAAAGGATTGATTCCCATTATCGGAGAATGTCATTCTCTTCCTCGCACAATCCAACGTCGCTTGACTCTGAGAGAGCCAATCCATTCCTAGAATTATGTCAAACTCCTTCATCGATAGGACAATTGGCCTTGCATGGATTTTACGGTCTCCTAGCCGTAAGGGACAATCCTTGCACACGTGTCCTAACTTGACTGAGGCTCTTAATGGAGAGGTAGCCTTCAAAGTCTTATCTGAACGATGAGGTAGGATACCCAATCTCTGAATAGTTTTAACAGATATGAATGATTGCGCAACACCCATATCAAATAAAACTTTAATATGGGAGTTAAGCAGAGTTAGTGTACCTTCCACTGTTTGCTGATCAGGCTGAGCTTCTTCATAATTCCCCTCTTCATACACAGTCTCATCATATCCAGCGACATTAGGAATAATAGTATTCAAGCGAGTCTGACCCTATTGACCATAAGTCACCTGCTTAGGAGTAGTGCAGAACTTGCTGATGTGACTTGGTTTACCACAGTTATAACAGGCTATGCCTTGCTTAGTAACACGCCTTGGGGCCATGCAATCTCGAGCCAGATGACCGGGGTTGCCACAATTAAAGCATTTCCCAGCACTATTACCTTCTCCTACTTGGGTTGAGTTAGATAGGAGACAGCTTGGGGTTTCTTGCTTCCATCAAAATTTCTCTTCTGCCCTTGGGTATGATACATTGGCGGCTTATTTCCAAGCGTCCTCTTCTAGATCAGTGGCCAAGCCAACGAGTCCCTAAAAAGACTTATCTAGGTGACCGAGAGTAAGGCGGCAAATTTACGGTGTCAACCCTTGGTTGTATTTACGTATCTTCTTCTCTTCCATATCAACCAAGTAGGGAGAGAACCTAGATAGTCTTTTGAACTGAGTGGTGTACTCTTGCACCAACTTAGTCCCCTGAGTTAGATCCATAGATTTTTTTCTCTCTTCTGTGTCTCTCGATAGACGGGAAGTATTTCTCCAGAAATCTCCCCTTGAACGCAATCCACGTCATCCCTACAGTAGCTGTGTTTCCAATAGTGGCTATCACCGAGTCCCACCAATCTGCGGCGGCATCGGTTAATTGGAAGGTAGCTAACCTCCTCTTATCTATTTCATTGCACTGGACAGCTTCGAACATGCGGTCCATTTGTCTTAACCAATGTTCTGTTTTCCAGGGTTCCGCGGTACCCGCAAACTATTCGGGCCTTAGTGCACGGAATCTATCTAGCAGCTTATCCCCAGTCTGACGGTCTCATCGATTTTCATTCATATTACTGATTCTCTCGAAGCGTCTGACGAAACCCTCAAACATTCATGTGGGATCGGCAGCCACATGTGCTTCCTCAATCAAATTCCTATTCCTCATTGGTCTTCCAACCATTCTAAATGCATGTCAATGATTCAAGAATGAGAAACATAAATGAAACATATATATGAAGCAGTTTAAATGATAACAACATTCAAAAGAGTATTTCTATATATATTTAACTTCTCGTCAAGTAGATACAAAAAACATATATGATCAGTTCAATGCCTACCCTATCTGTATGGGTTAAGATGTACATCGTCCATGCAAGAGTTAATGCCAAAAATGGGGTCATTGCCTTATACTCCGATGCATGTAAATACAGTTGCAAAAAGAGATAGAGCTACTAGTCCAAAAATAGTCAATATGTACAAGGTCATATCTAAATCAATAGTCATCGCCGTACGCAGTCACTAGCAAATCTAGCGAGTCGATGGGGCGATCGCTGGACATGAAATGGACCCACCATATCATAATCCTGCTCTGAGAGGCTGGTGATAGAACAGGCCTTGGGGTATCCGTCTCAACGGACACCTCCTCGGGTAGAACTAGCTCAAGCGCTAGCTCTTCCTCGAGGTCGGCAGCGAAGTCATCCAAACCTATACCGTCCTCATCATTATCATCATCATCCTCCCAACCTACAGGAACCAAATGAAACTCCTCGTCCTCATCATCCTCGATAACAGGAACTGCTGGCCCCTCTGCAGGGATAACTAGTGGTGGCATATCTAATTGTGCAAGATGGGCATGCACGATCAGAACCTCAAGGGGGAGGTAGAAGGCATCGCTATTAACCAAGTGAACCATCTCTAACAGTACTACACACTGAGCCTTAATAAGATATAGAATCTCCAAGTGAATGCGAGGTAAATCAACCAGTCCTATCACATGAATCTGATGCCAACGTTCTAGCTCTATTGTCGCAGCCACTTGCTACTCGATAGCGGTGTGGTAAAGTGTTGTTGAGGCTTGTACTATAGCGCCCTGGGTGACCCAGTGTCCCCTGAAAAAATCTGGTACAAAGAACGGTTGAGCTGGATCCATACCTGACAAAAGGTACTACTTATATCAGAACTAATCTTAACAGAATAATCTTAGGCATTTGGGTTTCAGGTTTGTCCTCCTGTCGTATCATAGGGTGTGTAAAGCTTAAGCTAGTAGAATGTGGAATCGGATCTAAACTGGTAAACCCTAACCTGGCTAAACTCTTCTGACATAACCTGGCTCTGATACCACTAAATCCTATCACGCTCCGACGTAGCACAAATATGGAAAGCATTTAATTTTCTTTATAGACCCGTAGGTCGCGACAGTTTGAAGGATCGATTCCGTCCCAAACGTCGAACAATGTAATAATATGAAACAGCTTAGAGCAATCAAGGCTTACAAAATTTTTCTAACTTAATAACTATTACAACACGTGGTCACCTAAAGACACAAACCGCCTTGAAACAAATAATATCTATTATCTATTACAGTCATCCTTATTACAATTCAGTTCATAACTTAAAAACATGTAATAATGAATCCTCCTCGGGTAGTGGTTCTCAGTTCGCATAATCATATGGCCCAGCATGATCGTAACCTGAAAAGCCTAGACACGAATGTCCAGGGCGCATCAACGCCGTCAGCTTTATGAAGCTGGTGAGTATTAAAAACATGTGCTCGAATGTAAACCATACTCATTTACTATTTTCCATTTTACAATTACATAAATCAACAGATTAACCAATATAGAAATGAATTCTCATAATAAAATAGTAAGGATAACATTAATAAACTTTAATTCATAAAGCGTATGACCGTGCATGGGACCAATGCAACCATTCTCATCTTACCAACTCTTTTTTCTCGACAACACAATACCCAACTCTCTCACTCTAGTATCTTTGAAACACTACGATGACCACACTTTTGCACAGGGGTGCTAAAGAGTGTCTAGTTTGCCTCATACTTTAGTACGGGGTACTAGGGAGTGTCCAGTGCCTCACACTTTGACCATACCATACATGTCAGGGAATGTCCAGTAGGCCACACTTTAGCACTACCATGGGTGTCAGGGAATGTCCAAGTCAGCGTCACACACTTTAGTGCTACCATGGGCGCTAGGGAGTGTCTAGTTTTGTCACCGTCGCATTTCAAAGATACTCTAACCGCGTTCTCAAAATGTCACACTTTGGTACACCATTACCAGGGAGTGTCCAACATACAATCTCATCCACATACTCTTTCCACACTGACCAACACTTACATGCATGTACGACTGACTCCACATGTATGACATATAACCATATTCAGGAATATAAAACACTGGAAATGATAACCGTGTGTATACAAGAAGGAATCAAGTCCTTAAACATTCCTTAATAACTAAAACATTGTCACGCCCTGGATCCATACATATAAATCTAGGTCACGTGGCACGCCATCAAGGCTTACCAACAATGATTAAAGTTCCCAAAAATGACCTTAACAAAAGTTTTGTTCCAAAACAACCAACTTCCAAATAGTTTTTCAAAGGTTATATTAAACGCGTGTCCAAACACGCCTTAACGAGTTTTGTTTTCAAAAGTAACAGTTTCGTAGGTCAATGGGTCACAAAAGGTACCTCCATGCCTAATTAGAAGTTACTCCGAACATTGGAAGTATGAGTTTGAAATTTCTGGCAGGGGGCATTTCGACCGGTCGAATTGCCCCGCTCGACCGGTCGAATGGGGTTTGGGCAGAATCCAAACCTCCAAAAGACCGTTTCACAAATGCCGGCGCTTTTTCGCAATAGCCGTTAATTACCGGCGCTTCCCTAATAAACGTCATTAATTCCCGACGCTTCCGCACAAACGCCGCTAATAAAATAATACACATATTAGAAGAAACCAAACCAAACCAAACCATTTCAAACCAACTCCTTTCAAAACCAAACCATTTCAACTAATGCATTTCAAACCAAAACCATTTCAAAGCTTTGTTAAACATTCTAAGGGCTTGCAAAAACATATACACCGTTTATACAACAACCATAAACCTTTCCCGGATTACACGTACTAAAGGTACCAAGCTTCCCACGTCTCGGCAAGCTAGGTCCTAAAGTGAACCAAGCGCCGTACTCGTATATATAACAAGTCTTAATACAAGTTGCACTGTTAAACAACCGGCATAAGTTAAAAACATATTACAAAAGTGCTACAAGTTCTATAAACATTAGGAGCTTCCGGTCCTTCCTCACCTCATTACCCGCGATTCTCCCCTCTAGTCCTTG
Organism: Hydrangea macrophylla; assembly: GCA_033977485.1. Lineage (NCBI taxonomy): Eukaryota > Viridiplantae > Streptophyta > Magnoliopsida > Cornales > Hydrangeaceae > Hydrangea > Hydrangea macrophylla. The sequence goes on along the minus strand of CM066991.1, from coordinate 81,669,450 downwards.
CACCTGAATGGTTATTTATATAACCACAGATACATGGATTTGTTTAAAGCTAACGCTTAGTGAATAATATGAATCAAGCATACGGATGACAAATATGTTCCAATCCATCATAACACATTACTATTGGTCTCTAGGGAATAAGTGCACCTTCACCGATCCAAAGTCTTAAGACTCAACCACGACCCATGCCCCTTCGACATGTCGCGTTAAAGCCTTTCTCGGCAAGTGACCGTCGTCACTACTAATCCTCCCCCTTCGAGAGGACGTCTCACGGTGAATTTGCACAAATCCCCCTTTAACCCACATAGGCGCATAAACATGCTCATTTAACACATATCACCATGCTTTTCATTTCAACATACTTTGGGCCTACTTTGTACATGAGTTTTGCCCAATATGAACTACACATGGTATCTATATACATTCCTAGCTTATCAAATGCATTAAATCATAGAATCTTCCAAAACTCAAGATTTATATCACTCACCTCCGATTTACGCTCTTAAACGCCGATCCAAGGAAAACTCAAGCACAAAGAACGTGCAATAATTCTTCTAATACAATTCCTATTAATCAAAAGTCCAATTATCAACTTTATATGAAAATTCTAGAAAATGAGTTTTCGAAAAACTTAACCAAACAAGGCCTAATAGGTATCAAAATGACGGCCTTACCTCGTAGAGTTCAAATACGGAATTTGGTGAAAAACAAACGGGTAGAACTCCGTCGATTCGAGTCTTGAAGCTCTAAGCCAAGAAATCCTCCATTTGGCCTCTTCTTGAATTTAGGTTAAACTTTATAAAATTTATGAAAGTCATCACTATCTATATATAGGCAACACTTTCGGAAATTGTGTTTACCTCCCCACGAGTTTTCAAAACTTCTAATTAGTCTCTTAAACTTTCTACACAGCTAATGCATAGCTCTACATGTGAAACCTCAAAATTAAAAAGGTTTCCGACTAAGTTCCGTTTGGTTGCTAAAACGCAAGTTTCTACAAATTTTACGAAATTGCTAATTAGCTTACTAAATTACATAATGTGTTCAATTCCGTCCTCACCAGGCATCTAATGACTCCGATGAGTCGCTATTAACAATATAATAATCAGTTATATTTACATATGCCTAAATAAACATTTAAGCACATAACCATGAGTTATTACTCAATTTCCTAACTGTAGGGAATTCTCACTTGCCAACCTTCTGGACTGCCTTCAAGGCTAAATACTGGGTTCTCAAAAGATACCCTCCAACAACTAGTGAGTCATCACTCACATCACACGTGTTAATTAACACAACAGTAAGCATATCATGCATGCTAAAATAATATAATTAAATGCTGCGGGAGCGGGTATGACAAACATAACAAAACAGATTCTGAGTTAGTAAAATTCCCAAAATAACACCTTAACAGCCTTTAAAATTTAATCCAAACAGTCCTTTAACAGAAAACAGACAAAAAGCAGAAAAGGCCAGGTCGTGCGAGGGGTCGCTCGCGCGAGCCGCTCGCGCTGGCCACCCAATTTCCATGTTCTTTATAAAATTTTCTAACTGTCAGAAAATACAGGGATCGTGCGCGCGGTCCGCCCACGCGATCGCCCGCGCGAGTTCATGCAGTGTCTTCATCTTCTTCGCAGAAAAGTCCCCTGTTTCAATTTCAAGGGTCTTTTTGAATCTCTTCATTTTTTGACGAGGATTAAGAATTTATGATCAATTTAACATGAATCAATCAGTAGCTCTCGGATTTAACGAAAAATCAAAAGATATCAAAACTTAACTTCTAATATACTTTTCCATATGAATGAATTGGGCTCTAAGACTTTAAACATAGCACCTATGATATGAAATCCTTCATAATTATCTGTAAAAACAGATTTTGATTTCGTTTGGAAAATTAAGATTTTCAAGCTATGAAACTTCAAACGTAACTTTATAAATGGTGATCACAAATTAAGCTACACAAATAGTAAATACAATATGAATCTCATTCTAAGTGAGTTAATAATACTTACTGAGATTAGAGATCGAAAGGGTGTTGAGAAAGATTAGCAAACTAAGAATCCAAACCCAACTTTGGCTATGGGGCTTGTAGAGCTTTCACTCTCCAGAAATTTCAAGAAGATGAATTCTCAACTCTATCTTATCTTTTTCTCTCTGAATTTCTATTTGTGAATGAGGTGTGCATATATAGAAATCCCAAAGAGGAATTTGGTAGCCAAGCAAATTCCTATACACTCAACAATTTGAATTTCATAAACTAAATCTCTAAATTCACTTAATAAAAATTGCACAATTACATATGTATATACATATATCAGCTGTAGGAGGATTGAAAGGGTGGTTTAGACTATTAGGGGTCAATCTAGAGATGTTTGGCAAAATCAGCTTATGGCATAAAAATGTAATCCTCACAAAATGCATAGCCAAACAAAGCCCTAGCCAATCATTAGTTTCCATAAATGGAATAAAGCATATGTCAATTCTTGTTTTACGTCAATTCCAAAATCTGTGTAGTTTTAACGCGGCGCGGTCAGTTTTGAATAAAAACTGGTATTTTCACAACACGGTGATCACCACAGAAATACACAAAATTCATTTTAACGTAGGAAATAATTTTTCAGTTTTATAAAAATACAGCCTGATTTTAAAGAAGATATTTCTACTGTTTTGAAATACAGATTCGAATCCAACACAGGCATTGCTAAGTTGTAAAATTTGCAGTTTGACCCCAATAAGAAATTTTGACATGGAATAAAACAAGTAATAAAATTTAGAACATGAGAATTGAATTTAAAATAGAACTAGGAATGGAAATGCTAATTTAAAATTTAAATAAAATGCAGGTTGTTACACGGCTTTTTCTACCAAATCCGCATATGGCGTCCGATTGCCGTGCGTACTAGTGTCATCATCGATAGGGCTCTCCTTACACCAGCTTAAGCCTCTCGGATGTCCAATAGATATCACTCATGTTATCTCAACACATCAGGCTCCAACACTTGCCATTGCTTACTGATTCCACATATGGTGCCCGATTGTTAAGTCTTTGACCCATATTACCTATCGGGCTCTATACCACCTGTGCTTTGTCTTTATGAGTTACGTGCCTTCTCGAGCCCGATCACATCATCCTCGACCCTAGTCCAGCTCGATTACCTTGTTCAGGCCAAAACTCCTTTTGACGGTTTTTTGGAGCAAACCGTCAAAAGTTTTTTGCCGCAGCATTATTATTCACAGGCTTATTCAAGGTATTGCAGAGTATCGGTCGTTTACAAACTAACTCGGCCATATCAATTGCCATAATCTGCTAGATGTTTTTGCCGCAGCATTATTATTCACGGGCTTATTCAAGGCATTGCAGACTATCGGTCGTTTACAAACTAACTCGGCCATATCAATGGCCATAATCTGCTAGATGAACCTCGTAATTTGGATGCTTATAGTAAAACAATTTTGGTTAGACTAAACGAAGAAGAGAGAGAAAAAATGTGTTGGACTTAGGGGTGGCCAACGACCCAGTGGCCCGCCCAGTCCAACTCAAGTTTTATGGGTTTGGGCAAAGAGATTGATCCGTAGAGCTGGGCTTGGCAATTTTGTGAAGCCCAATTTGTTTTTCGAGCTGGGCTTGGGCATAACACATGAAGCCTGTAGTGGCCCGGCCCGCCCCGAACTGATATTGATTATATGTAATGTTATATATATATATATATATACATTGGAGTAATTTACATAATATGTATATTTTATTATTATCATATTATATATGACAAAGTGTCTTATGGTCCCTTGTATATATTAAAATATATAGCTTGGTCCCTTGTGTGTATATTATATATGGAGTGCTCTTTTTTGTTCGTTTTCTCTTTTCCTTTTCTTTTTTCTTTTTGAAAAAAATAGTGTACAGTGGGTGTGATTGACAAACCCAATCATTTTAAGATATGGATTTGTCTCTCTTTTTGATGAAAATCGTGAACAATGTCTATAATTTAAAAACTCAATGTAAGAAACCCAACTCATGAGACTATTGACTGGGAAGAAAATTTAAAATTGTATGAAGGCCCGAGCTGGAATGGGATCGAGCTTTGGGATCTTATTCAAGGTCAGACTAGGACAATTATTTTTAGGTCCGTTACGATCAGGGTGGGTTTAGGCAAATGTAAATATCCTTAGTATATAGTGCAAGTCCAGTCATGGTTAGGCCTAATTTGGCTTAATACTTATGGAAGAAAAAATGTTGGGCTAAATATTTAGAGTGAATTGGATGACAATTGGACCAATATGTTAAATAAAGCTTTTTTTCCCTTTAAATTTTGGGTTGGGCTAAATTATGAAGAGAGAAGAAAAGATGTTGGACCAACTGTACAAAATGCGATAAATTACAATTAGATCCAAATATTACCTATAAACATAAATTTTTCAAAAAAATTTAGAGTGGGCTACAGCCGAGCTCAGCCTATCTCCTAGGTCCGCCCTTGTCTTCTTCTTTTTGAGATCGTCTTAGTTGGTAAAAAGCTTCTTGTTGACTTATGTTAACTTGTCTTAGGCTTAGTTTGGCCCCTACGTGGCTTTTTAAAAATAGCTTGTGAAATTTATTATTAAGTTGTTTGATAATTTTGTACAAATGACACATTACTCTTCAAAAAAATATCATGAAACCAAAAAACAACCTTGAGTATTTAAAAGCTCCATTCTAGAGCTTTTATAAGTTCAATTTATGCAAAGCTCATAAACTAATTATCAAATGAATTAACATGAAATTGTAATTTAAAAAATGAGAAGCACCAAAATGGAGGCCAAACTAAGCCTTGGAGTCATTGCACTAGGAATTATACGTGGTCGTGGGTATTACAAAAAAATAAAATAAAAAGGGTTTCTTGTAGCAGCGGTAATGGTGGTGGCAGTGGCGTCGACTACAACGATGGTCCAATAGCCAACGACAGACCTAGGATTTTTTTTGGGGAGAGGCTAAATTGAAAGGTAAAAGGACAATGTGTAGGATGAATTAAAATTGACAGTATATTAGAGAGGACTAAACTAAAAAGTACAGAAAAAAAAAAAAAACGTGCGTGTTGAATTAAATTGCACAAAATATTAAATGCAAGAAAAAAACAGGTTTAACCTAAGAACAAAAAATTTTGTTTTAGAGAATTTTTTTTACTAAAATTCCCATCCTCTCTTTTCATGACGAATTGATTTCCCGAATGCTTTTGTACAAACTTTATTTCCTATAAGACATAGGAGAATTTTATGATGCAGCTATAATGTTTTGGTCGTATTATAATATATATATATATATATATATACAGTTAAGGTCTAAAGAGGGCGCTCTTTATTTATTAAAGAGAGGACCTCTGTTTTAGCTGTCTGATCGTGTTTAAAAACTATAAAATGACAACACTGCTCTTAATGAAAACATGATCTGACAGCCAAAACAGAAGCCCTCTTTTTAATAAAGAGATGGAGCCATCTTTTGAGAATTTTCGTATATATATGGATATGATGTTTAATTTGAGACTTGGATACAATATTTTGAGACTTAAATATAATATAAGATAATACTTGGGACACACCCCATTTACACAACTTTTGGGACACAACCCAAAAGATGTGTCTATCTCTCTCCTGTGTCACTATGGAGTCTACTGACATCACATGAGATAAATAAACACATATTTTAAGTTGTTCGAAAAATTAAATAAATGAGTGTATCCCAAACTTTACCCATATATTATTTAACACTTAACAGCTTTTACACTAAAAGATAACAACCTTTTACCTGACTTTCTCTCATCACCATATTTAGGTGGTATGAAAAGTCACAAAATATCACTAGGCCTATCATAGAATTCTCCTAAGACATATCACAATCAAATTACATACAATGGCTGTTGGCACCCACTCATCCACAGTCATCTGAATGTGTCTATGTATAGAAATATTATGCACATGCATTATAGTCAACCCTAAAGTCACTAAATTACATATACATGTCATGTGTGAGTGTGTGAGTGTGTATATATATATATATATATATACAGCCAGCGTTGAATTGAATGCAATGCACCACCCACAAAATCCCGAAAGAAAGGAGAAAATTTGCAATCAGTTTTCTCAAGTAGTCATTTCTCAAACCTGAGAATTGATTTGGGGAGTTTTCAAATCAACGGCTGAGATTATGTCCACCAACCAAAATCAAAGCCGTTTTAGATAGATGATCAGGTGGAGTGGGGGGGAGTGGGGTGGGGCCATGATAGGGCTCTCTCGCACGTTGTGACAGCTCATTGCCTGCGATTTCGGTTGGTGGTACATGACAAACGTGGGACCCAATCACGTTGGTCGGTCGTGCCACGTCGGATAAAATCCCACCTGGATGTTCTGTGCTGTGCCACCACTTGCCAATTCGGCCTCCACGTTCTCGAACAGTATTGCACTTCAATCATTGATCTGTTGCTTATTGACTATAATGCCCCTTTGTTAATTTGTCAATAATTAGGTTATTTGACGATAATGCCCTCGTTCTTCTTTTTATTTCTGTTTTCCAAGTCGATCAGAGTTCAATCAGAGGAACGTTTTAATCTTCTTTTTGTGACTTTTGTCTCTCATTCTGCTTAACTAGAAGGGTACGTGGCACTCATAAGTGAGTGCATTTAGGAGAGGGGGAAATATCTATCTATCTATAATATATTATATAAAAGGGAGAAGTGGAAGTATCACAAATATTTTATCTAAAAATCATATTTACAAAAATACCAGTATAATATCTTTTATAGAAAAACCTTACATGTAGGGACAAAACTATCATAACGATACCCAAGAAACTACGTTTAACTTCTTTACAGTAGTAGGCAAGAAACTACTTTTAACTTTCTCTCTCTCTCTCCCTCTCTCTCAAAATTTAATGCTATGTTTGATAGAAATCATGGAAAAGTGGAAGGAAGGGAAGAGAGTATGGATGGAAGAGGTATTCCTAGGAGAAGGAAAGCAGTATTCTCTCTTCTTGTTTGGTTAAACATGAAAGGATGTAAGAAAGGAAAGAATGAAATATTGTATATTTTACTATTATACCCTTATATTAAATTAAATGTTATTATTTTTAAAGACAAAAAAATCAAAAGATAAGATAAGCCTTTTCTCTCCCCTAATACGTCCACTTTGAAACGGATTGAATTTTGTGGGCCTGGAGGGAAGTAGCATTCCTCCCCTCTTCCCTTCTCTCCTCTCCTCCATCATACCAAACAAGTGATTTTGACATCTTCCCTCCTCTCTTCCATCCCCCCCTCTCCTTCCTTCCCCTCTTCCCTCAAACCAAACATCGCATAAATTTATCTTCCTCTATTTTCTCTCTCCACTCACATATTGAGTGGGCCCAAACTAGTACTATTATGAAGGGAAAGGGAGGAGTACAATTACAAATTTTTTCTCATTAATAATTACACAAAAATCATTAAAAAATTTCTATAATAAATGTATATAATGGAGTAAAATGTCACAAAAACTACTTTTTTAATTTTTCCTAAAATCTTTTCACTCACAGAGTGAGTGGACCCCTACTGTATGGAGAAAGTGAGAAAAGTGGGACAGGTGGAACAAGTGGTATAATTTTGTTTAGGGTAAATATCACCCACCTCTCCAGAGGTTTGGCCTTAATATACATACCTCTTTTCAAATCTCAGAAAATTTCACTTACCTCCCTTATTGTTGAATTCTAGTATTAAACTCCGTTAAATTTTCTAATGATTTGTTTAAAAGGAGGGGAAATCTGATACTAAAATTCAAAAGTGAGGGAGGTAAGTAAGATTCCAAAAACATGAAGAGAGGTATGTGTATAAGGCCAAACCTCAAAGGATGTAGGTGATATTTACCCTTTTGTTTAAGTAATTGTTTTTAGTTACTCTAATAAATATATTTTTATACAAAAAGTAGTATAGTTTACGCGTTGTAAATATTGGTGTTGGGGAAAAAAAATATTTAGTCCCCCCTTCCTTTCCATTTCTTGTATAGATAGATAGATACCAAATAGAGTAATATTTGAGGTACAACCAAATATACAATTTTTGGGATACAAACTAATTAATGTATTTATCTCTCTCCTGTGTCATTGTGAGGTCAAATGACATCACAGCAGAGAGATAGACACATTAATTAGATTGTGTCCCAAAAATTGTGTATTTTGTTGTATCCCAAATTTTACTCTACCAAATGTAACCTCATCGTGATCCATAATTAACAATTCAAACAGAAACAGTATATTTGACATCGTCTACATGGTCAGATAACCCTATTTTCACAATTGAAAATTTTAACTATTCTTAAAAGTATGAAAAAAAAAGTTCACGAGTTCATTGTATTCCAATTAAAAATAGATCACCCTAGACTTCCTTCCCATGCAAATCTGTAAAGTTTTCCCAATTAATAAAATAAAATTAGTAATTGTCAGAAGACATTCATGTCTCATTAATTTGACATGCATTACTTCCGGCCACATGTCCTCATTTGAGAATTTTTGAATTTCAATTTATAAATTCAAAAGATAGTTGGGGTATTACAGTCATTTTAAGAGATCAAACTGTATTGCCAGTGCCGTGTACTGCAGTAAAAATACAAAAGGTAAGAGCATCTCCAATGGTAAATGATATTTTTTTCATGTCAAACTTATATTTTGGCATTGCTATGTTTTAGCATATGTGCTCCAGTAGTACATGTTAAATGAAATGCTATTCCTTTCCTTGTATTGGAAAAAGTTAAGATATTGCCTTGCTGCCGTGCCAAATTATAGCATGACTCTTCGAAAACACATCTCCAATGGTGTGCCAAATATCATGCCAAATTATAGCAATGCCAAAGGTCATGCCAAATTTGGCATAGGATATACCATTGCTATAATTTGGCATGAGCTTTGGCATGCTATTGGAGAGAGATTTTTTAAGATCATGCTATAATTTGACAATAATATAAAGTATAACATGTCCATTGAAGATGGTCTAAGGAAGATCAATGATAAGAATGAGCAACCCATAGAGAAGTTCATTGATATATGATAATGCCGAAAATTGGTAAGGGTAATTTGGACAGAAAATAAGATCACAAAGGATTTGTATGTGGTTCGGCCCCGTTAATGAGGTGACCTACGTCCACGGGTGCGCCTGAGCACGTTCACTAGCAGATCACCGGCGGGCCTGGTGAGCCAACAATGGTGGGCAGCACTACCAGTAATACCGGCCGGGTGTATGCGTATCTGGTGGTGAGTTCTCTGAGGTGTGTTTATATGCTCGGAGAGTTGATGTTCGGATCCCTTCCGTGAGGGTAGGTGGGCTCTTTTATAGGTGCAAGAGTCCACCCTTACATGGTAAGTTTATTAGATTAGGAAGCATAATCCAATTACAATAAATTTATACAATGTTTGGTTTCCTAAATGATTTAGGAAACTATTGATTCTCTTGATAGAGTCATGATTGCGCAGGGATGGAAAGAAACGTGATTCATGCCGCATCTCCTGGAGCCCCATCATGCCTGGTACCCGAGCTGCGGGTATCTCGGATAAGCACAGCCGGACGACCCGGGCCTGTGGGCCCTATGCTCCTAACCCGGATTCCCCGGGCTATTGGATGACTACGTGGCGATTGGACCGCTACAGGATATTTCTGGACATATCAGCTACCCCCCATTTTCAAAGTTGGGATGATGCTTTGTCAGATGAAATTTGAAAATTAAGAATGTTGTTTAGATCCCGTCCGGGAAAGGACCGAGACCTCTGCTGGAACGGGGCAGGTTTGGAATGGCCTGGCGATACATCGACCGAACGGTGATTCTGCAGGCCCGGGATCCCCATCACCACGTGTCTGCTGGTCATTGGTGTAGTTCGGACTCAAAGCAACCAGCCCAAGAAGTAACCGAATCGTCCAGTTGGCAACTAAACAATCACATCGCCCATTTAATGTTCACGCTTTCTGAGGCGACGCCCCACGTGCCCGAAACGACAGTTTCGGCGGGAGAATATGTGAGCCATTCGATCAAACTGGATCCCAACCGTTCGTGCTGCTTATATAAGGAGCACTCATTCAACCTGACTTCTTTACTACGCATTATCAACTGAGTCGCCTGCGCAAGCACTTCGAGCTCCCTTTTCCTCTGCTGTTTCGCTCCCAAAAACTTTCATTTCCGGCAAATGGCTTCACACATCGATTTATCGTCTGATGAAGGGCTAAGATCGTTCCGGGAGAACTGCCAAATTCCGGACGATGTGGTGGTCCGTCCATTCATTGAAGGAGAGGAAGTGGCCTCCCCTTTTTTCCTCATCAGCAGCTTCCTGCTGCTCATTGTGGGAATACGCTTCCCCCTCCCGGTCTCTTTCTGTGACCTGCTTGGGAGGCTACACATTCCGCTCCACAAGTGCCGCCCGAACGTCGCCCGCCTCCTATGGGGAGTATCGGCGCTGAACAAGCGGTTGGGATTGCTCCTCCGACCGGCTGACATCGCGAGGTGCTACATACTAGGCATCGACAACGGAGGCCCCTACTTCCGCCCCAAGACCGAAGGGAAGGATCTCGTCCGAGGCCTAGATTTCCCAAACAAGAACTGGCAGCGATACCCTTGGGTTATGGTTGCCGGCAACTGGCTGGAGGATGCCAGTCTCTGTCCCCCTGCGACTTATAATCCTGATCACTGCAGGCAGGCATTCGCCGTACTCCGTGGAGTTGTCCCTACCGCTGATGACACGGAGGCGTTCGACCAAGCCATTGAGGCTGGTATGTCGTTCTCTTATTTGGCAGGGAGACCTGCGGAGAACGAGGTTGCCGGACCTTCTTCTGCAGCTCCTGCCGCTATGGCCTATGGGTCGCGCCGCTATACCCGATCCATGGCGACCGGGACGCGCCCCGCCGGCAGGGCGGACCTACCCGAGGGGCCGGTCACCTTATCCACCAGCGGCGATTCTTCCTCATCAGAGGACGCAAGCCCGCCCCCAGGCCCCTCCAGAAAGGGAAAAGAGAAAGCGGTCAGGGAAGGATCTCCTCCAATGCCAAAAAGGAGTCGGGCAGAATCCCCGGATGTGCATCGGGCGCCCACCAGTTGGACGGGCCTATCTCTGGCTAACCTGGAGGAACGCCTGTAAGCTGTGGAGAAACGAATCGCTCTCTTGCATACGGAATCCCTCATGCAGGAGGTGGACACCCACACCCTCGAGCTTACTGTTAAGGAGCTAGTAGCGAGGGTGGCGACTCTGGAGGAGGAAGTCAAAGCCCTGCGGGGCCAAGGACCCTAAAGGCACCTCGCTTTTTTTCTTTTTTTTTTTTACCGGGAAGGCTATTACAACAGCCCCCGTCTTCTGTATAGTTCACCTTTATATCAATAAAAAGGTCCTTGAGGCCAACTTTTTCCTTCATTATGCCCTTCAAGCTGTATATCAATTTTGCACAACTTTGCGCGGTTAATACCCTACCGGCTCGCACATGCGCCCGGGCCATAATTGCTCGAGCCGGGATCGATGCTATCCCATACCAACCAACCGTTGGTTAGGTTAGATCCTAACAAGTGGAAACGTGGTCGTAACCGAACCGTTTGCAAACTAACGGAACCGTCCTCTCGCGTATTTAATGCGCGCACCTTTTGAGGCGACTCCTCACGTGACCGAAACGACGGTTTGGGCGGGAAATCTTCTGGACCGCTGGATCTGTTCTTATCTGGGCCGTTCATGGTCTTTATATAAGGAGCACCCGCGCCTCCTCCTGCGCACCTTCCTGACTCCCTTCTTTCTGATCTTTCTTCCCTCTTTTCCCATTTCTTCCTTATTTCGAAGCGAGGCTGGCGAGAACGAACCTTGTGAGGTTTGAACGAGAGTGGGATTTTTTCCTTCTTAGGTTCTGTGCGTTTTTCGAGTCTGGTGGAACTTTGACTCATCTGAACCGAGCGGGTGTTTCTTGTGCTGTTCTGAGAGAGTGTTACCGGGTGCTGAGGAGTATCTACTCATTACCATTCAGGTTAGTAACTCTGCCCCCCCTGTATATCAGGTTTGGGGTTTTCGATCCCTTCGCTAGTCGTCGTTCGTGTCAGTTCCTTCCCGCCGGTGGGCCAGAAATGGAACACTCCGGCTTTAATTCATCGTCGAGATCGGAGAGTGAGCAGTATCGGTCAGGGTCCCCTGGCGCCAGCCTAGGCCAGTCCCCTGAGTCCCTGTCTGACCACCAAAGTGGGGCCAGGATCCCCGTTCGTCTGTCTAGTAGTGAGTCTTTTGAGGAGGCCCCCGTCGCCTCCGTTTCACGGGGGTTGGGCGACGAGTCGCCTGAGGGGACTGACCGCATGGTCTTCGCTTGTGAGTCTACTTCTTCTGTTCTGCGCTCTGGAGACCTTCTCCGAATCAGGAAGAACTACTCCCTCTCTGATGGTTGCGCCTTAGCCGTAAATACCGGCGGCGCGCATCTCTATCAGTCGGGGTTTGTCACCCTTTTTGAGGATGCTATGATGGTGGGCCTCCGACTTCCGCTTCACCCCGTGGCTCGGGACATGTTGATCTTTCTCGACATCGCTCCCGGTCAGTTGGCCCCCAACGGGTGGAGGTTCTTGATGGGGTGTATATCATTGTGGCCCCAAGCGTTCGGGTATGAGCTCACCCTACAGGAGTTCCTCTGGGCCCACCGACCATTCCCCGTGCATAATGAACTGGGGTTTTTTTCATTTTCTGCCCATCCGGGCAGGAAAATCATTGACAACTGCCCCAGCAATAATAAAGGGTGGAAGGGCAAATTTTTCCAGGTGTCTACCCTTCGTCTCTGTGACATGGCTCCGGGGATCCAGCTGAGGACATCCTGGGCCAGGGAGTTGAGGGGTAAGACCGCCCTTCCGACCTTGTCTGCTACTTTGGCATATTCGGAACATAGTGGATTACTGATTATTTTTCTTTCTTGTTTACAGCGGGCTCAACTACACCCCCGAAAATCCCTGAGGTGTGCCAGGCCAGGATCCTGAGGCTAGCAGGGCTTCCCACCAGCGTCTGGAACGTGTTGTCCCGGACGGGAGATTTTGTCGTAACCTATTCCCCTGAGCCGCCTGTTCCGGCCCCCAGCTTCACGCACATCATCCCTGGTGAGTATTTCAGTGACATTATGCATTATCCATGTACTTGCACTATTTCTGCCCCTTGCCCTTCTGACCGTGCAATCTTGGTTTCTGCAGAAATGGCCCCCAAGCGCAATTTGGACCAACTACGGGAGAGACAGGCTGCCGCCGCTGCCACTACCGCCGCTCGGGTGGCCATTGCCCAAGGAAAAAGATCGGCCACCGAGGCTCCAGGCGGTGAGCGCCCGCTCAGGCGCATCTGCCACGGGACGACTGCCCGTCCAGGTCCCGTGGGGACATCGGCTCCCCCCAGGCCGGCTGTTGAAGAGTCCGTGCATGGGGCTGACATTCCGTCGGGTTTGCCCTCAGGCGGACATGACGAGGCCCGGGAGAGGCTGAAGCCTTGCCTCGCACCAAGCCAGGTGACAGCATGTGCCGAGCTGTCTCCCCAAGGGCTCTAAGGGTGGCTGTATAGCATCTCCCACCTGGTGAGTGTTCTGCTTTCCTTTTAAATGTGAACTTGCCCTATACTCATTAATTGTTTAACAGATTTGCATTCTCCTGCTGTAGGTGGGCTGCATAGCCGCGGGATCCGAATCCGTCCATTCTTCCCTGGCCGGGAAGGTGAGTGCTGCCGAAGCCGCCCTTTCGAAGGAACGGGAAGAGCTACACGTAGCGAGGACTGCCTTGGCTGTGGAGACAAACAAGACGAAGTCGCTGGCCTTGAGCTTAGGGGCGGTTCAGGCGGACCTGGCGGCTGCTTTGGCCGAGTTGGAAGCTGCCCGGGCTCTCGCCGCGGCAGCCGAAGCCCAGGCTAAGGCGGTGACTGAGACACCTTCTGCAGCGGCCTTGGAAGGAGCTTTTGACGATGGCTTCTTCCAAGGTTACGATGATCTGAAACGGCGGGTAGCCCGGGACCATCCCGAATGGGTCCTTTCGGCCTACGAGGGGATTGACTCGGACTACTGGGACATTGGAGAGGATCCTATTGCTGGTGAAGCTCCTGCTGCTGGCGAGGATCCGGCGGCCGCTGGAAACCCTATGGTCACCTCCAAGGCTACTGAGCTCGCCCCGGAGGGGGTTTTAGCGGAGGAAAGACTTGCCGCTCCCGGGGAGGCCGATATTGCGGTAAATGTGGAAGACTGACTCCCCGGTCCATTCTTCCTGCAGTTCGTTTTCAGCGCTTGTAGTTTTTTTTTTTTTTACTACAACTGCCCCCTAGGCTCTGTACATTTGTTTAATTTAATGCAAAGGCCCCTGAGGTCACCCTTCCATTAATTTTGTTGTACTGCACTTTAACTTTTACTAGAACCCGTATGGCTTTGGCCAACCAAACATCTGCTTTAGCAAATGCTTTAAGACCGTAACCCACAGGGCATTTTAATTTTTTGGCTAGTATCCGTGTGGCTTTGGCCAACCTAACATCTGCCTTAGCAAATGCTTTAGGACCGTAACCCACAGAACACCTAGTCGAGCGTTGTAATTCCCTGTCTTAGGCCTTGGTATTTCCCTCTATCCCCTGCCCCCCCAAGCATTTTGCTAAGGTGGGTGTGCGGGTGCTTCGGGAAAGCCCAGCCGTAGGGAATCGACCTGGAACATGGGTGGTTGCAGGAGCGTTTGAAGCTTGCTATCGCTGGCCACCTAGGGGCCTGGCCCCATCGTCGGCTGGACCTAAGCAAAGCTTTAGTTAATTTCCTGTTTAGGTATAGAACCCTCTTACCCCCAGGGCTCCTGCTAAGGAGGGGGCGTGCTGGGGATCGACCATAGGAAACCGACCTGGAACATGGGTGGTTGCAGGTTCCTTTGGTGCCTGGGTTCGGAGCCCGAGGTCTTTTGGTGCCTCGGGGTTAGGCCCGAGGTCTTTTTGGTGCCTCGGGGTTAGGCCCGAGGTCTTTTTGTGCCTCGGGGTTAGGCCCGAGGTCTTCTTGGTGCCTCGGGGTTAGGCCCGAGGTCTTTTTGTGCCTCGGGGTTAGGCCAGAGGTCTTCTGGTGCCTCGGGGTTAGGCCCGAGGTCTTTTGGTGTATTACACGATGTACCGAAGGGAGTCATGGTTCAAAGCAAACTGTTTCAGTGTTCTATTTTATTTAAAAGAAAACCAACCGTACAATTGTCCTAGCAAGGCTAAAAGAATTTTCCTCATAACACTAGACTCCCGTAGCTAGGTGCTACTGATAGTACTTGCGGAGATGTTGTACGTTCCAGGGGTGATTGAGGTCGTGCCCGTCCATGCTTTGTAGCCAGTAGGTTCCTGGTCGGTTGACCCGAGTGACTATATACGGTCCTTCCCAGTTTGCTCCCAACTTCCCATGGCCTGGAACTCGGGTTGACTGGTTCACTGCTTTAAGAACAAGGTCCCCGACCTGGAAGCTACGATGCTTTACCTTACTATTGTAGTATCGCGATACCCTTTGCTTGTAAGCTGCCACCTTGAGATAGGCCTGGTCCCTTTTCTCTTCCACCAAGTCTAGTTCAGTCCTGAGGGCTTCTCCGTTGGCTTGGGTATTAAAAGTAGCCACCCGGTATGTGGGCAGCCCGAGCTCTGTGGGGACTACAGCCTCAAAACCGTAAGTTAATGAAAATGGGGTTTCGCCCGTAGCTGCCCGGGGCGTGGTGCGGTAGGCCCACAGGAGGGCTGGGAGTTCATCGGCCCACAGGCCCTTGGCTCCCCCCAGCCTTGTTTTAATTGACTGCAAGATCGTGCGGTTAGTCACCTCAGCCTGACCATTTGCTTGTGGATGCTCGGGAGAAGAGTAATGGTTCAGTATTCCATAGTCTGAGCAGAACTGTCTAAAGACGGGTGTATCAAATTGTCTCCCGTTGTCGCTGATCAGGACTCGCGGAATGCCGAACCTGCTAAGGATATTTCTCTCTACAAAATGTTCCATCTTTTGCTCGGTTATCGTTGCCAGGGGCTTAGCTTCCGCCCACTTGGTGAAGTAGTCAACGGCTATTACAGCAAACTTAACCTGCCCTTTCCCTGTTGGTAAGGGGCCAACGATGTCGATCCCCCATTGGGCGAATGGCCAGGGGCTATAGACCGGGGTCTGAAGTTCTCCCGGTTGGTTTATCATAGGAGAGTACCGTTGGCACTTGTCGCATCTTCGAACATATTCCTGCGAATCTCGGGCCATGGTTGGCCAGTAATAACCCTGTAGTAGGGCCTTTCTGGAAAGTGTCCGGGCTCCTACGTGGTTCCCGCACACGCCTTCGTGGATTTCAAACAATATTGCTCGGACCTGCGTAGGATGAACGCAGCGAAGGTACGGGATGGTGAATCCTCTCTTGTAGAGGACACCATCTAGAATGTGGTATCTCGCCGCCCGGTACCTTACCCTCCTGGCTTCCTCTTTGTCGATTGGCAGCGCCCCTGTTGCCAAGAATGTCACGATTGGATCCATCCAACTAGGTCCCAGAGTAACCGGGTCAACCTCCATGCCATCTGAATTGATCACACTCGGCTCGGGTAAGAATTGTATTCTTATCCCGGGCAAGTCTGACTCAGCTGATGATGCGAGGCGAGCAAGCCGGTCAGCCCTGGTGTTTTCTTCTCTAGGTATCCGGGTGATGGAAAATCCTCAGAGTTGTTTGGATACCGTTCGGACTAGGGCTAAGTAGGCCATCATGCTATCTTCCTGTGCTTCGTATTCCTGGTTTACCTGATTTACCACGAGCTGGGAGTCGCTGTAGCTTTCGACTTGTTGTGCACTCATTGAAATGGCTAATTGTAATCCGACTAGAAGAGCCTCGTACTCGGCCTCGTTGTTGGAGGCACGAAACCCGAATCTCAAAGCATATTCGAGCTGGATGCCATCGGGGGTGGTCAGAATAATTCCGGCTCCACTGCCTTGTTGGTTCGAAGAGCCATCAACGTGTAGTACCCAAGTGGGAATGCCGGCGAGCAATCCGGGCGGTAAGGCCGGAGGCTCGAATTCTTTGACCGGGTCTTCAGGATACGTAAACTCGACCAGAAAATCTGCGACGGCTTGTCCCTTGATGGCCGTCCGCGGTCGGTAAGTTACCTTAAACTCCTCCAGTTCCAAAGCCCACTTGACGAGCCTTCCGGATGTGTCTGGCCGGGAGAGAATTTTGCGGAGAGGTTGGTCTGTCAGCACTACAATGGCATGGGCCTGGAAGTACGGTCGAAGCCTTCGGGCTGAGGTAATGAGGGCGAAGGTCAATTTCTCGATGCGGGAGTACCGGCTTTTTGCACCTTGCAGCGCTCGGCTAGTGTAGTACACTGGGAACTGTATCCCGTGCTCTTCCCGAATAAGTGCCGAGCTAACCGCCGACGGTGACACTGCCAGGTACAAGAATAGTTCCTCTCCGGCTGTAGGCGTCGTCAGTAAAGGAGGAGAGGCTAGGTACTTCTTGAGGTCCTGGAATGCCTCCTCGCATTCCTCCGACCACTGAAAAGCTTTACGGAGGATTTTAAAGAACGGGAGGCACCGGTCAGTAGCTCGGGAGACGAATCTGTTCAGTGCGGCCACCCGGCCGGCTAGGCTTTGAACTTCCTTTGTTGACTTGGGAGACCGCATGTTGATGATGGCCTGGATTTTGTCGGGGTTTGCCTCTATTCCCCGTCTGCTGACTAGGTGACCGAGGAACTTCCCGGATGAGACCCCGAAGGTGCACTTGGCTGGGTTCAACCTCATCCTGAATTTCCTCAGAATGCTGAAGGCCCCGGCCAGATGTTCCAGGTGATCGAGTTCATCTCGGCTCTTGACCAGGAGATCGTCTACGTATACTTCCATGGATTTTCCGATGAGGTCTCTGAACATGAAGTTGACCAGGCGCTGGTATGTAGCCCCGGCGTTCTTAAGGCCGAAGGGCATAACCCTGTAACAGTACGTGCCTTGGTCGGTGATGAACGCTGTCTTCTCTTCATCTCCGGGGTACATGCTGATCTGATTGTACCCCGAATAGGCGTCCATGAACGTGAGGAGTGAGTGGCCTGCCGTTGAATCAACAAGGAGGTCTATCCTGGGTAGCGGATAACAATCCTTGGGACAGGCCTTGTTGAGGTCGGTGAAGTCCACACACATCCTCCATTTACCATTGCTCTTCTTGACCAGAACAACGTTGGCTAACCAATCGGGGTAGTGGACCTCCCGGATGGAGTTAGCTTTTAGGAGCTTTTCTACCTCCTCACTTACAGCTTTTTGCCTCTCGGACGCCATGCCCCTTCTTTTCTGCTTTACCGGACGGCAGTCTGGGCTGACATTGAGGTGATGGGACATTACTCAGGGATCAATCCCGGGCATGTCCTCATGACTCCAGGCGAAAACATCCTGGTTTTGCTTCAGGAACTGGATCAACTTTTCTTTCAAGGCGGGCTCCAACAATGCGCCTACGTTGATCGTGCGGACTGGATCCTCGGGATTCAGCACAACCTGCTCCAATTCTTCCATGGGCCCTATCACGTCCCTCGGGTCCCTAGGGTCCATTTCTTGGACGTTTAGTGTCTCAGTGATTGCCCCCCGGCGCAATGAGCTAACATAACTGTCACGCCCCGGAGCAGCATAAATAGAAAAAAATAAATTTCCTTTATGGGTCCACAGGGAATGATGGGTGAATAACCGCGTTGTCATCTACTCAAACCAATAAACACCACGATAGGGAGGATGCTATTCATAGAACATATCTTATTAACATTAATCAGAGGCTACAGCGGAAACTATAAAAGGTATGAAAGCAACAGATGCCCAAGTACCAATTATAAAAGTCTACTAAAACTATTACAACAGCTGGCTTATAGTCTCAGGCCTATAACAATAACAACAACAGATATACAAACTAACTATATAAAGCAGCACATCTTCGTCTTCCAGCCTTCAGCTCCAAGTCTGGCAGAACTATCAGTCTTCAGTCCTCAAGACCTACAAATCCCTAGACATTGGAATGTCCAGGGCATAAACGCCATCAGCTTTGAATACAAAGCTGAGTGAGTACATTAAACAACACTCCTCACCGCTATTGTTCAGCATCTTAAAATGCGGTTAATCTCTTAACAATGGCGTCACTCACGGACATAGCAGAGGTCTCATTAAACTATGCATTAATCAATAATAACAGAAATCATATTAAGTAATGACAAGGATAAACATCATGGTATAACATATCTCATCACGTATTCACCAAATCCATGCATGTAACCATGCAACCACCCATGCATCTACCTTTACGTCGGGACGCTGAATCCACGACTGAACCTTTATCTCATCATATCCGTACTCATATTCATATCTTTATCCATCTCTGTATCCATACGTCAATCCCATTATTACAAATCTGTGTTCATTCGTCGATACCAAAATCTCATATCCGTATCCATACGTCGATACAATAATGCCAATCGGAATCACCCAACTAGGCAACAGGTCCCACAATCCCTTGATAGGGTTACCGGTCGTCTACACGGTACCACCTATCTGTAAACGATAGAACGGCACATCGGACGTCTTCAACGATGCGTATACCCTCACTGGTCTTCTACACAGCTGAGAATACATTAGAGCACTAGCCGGACGTCTTCAACGGTACACTGGACGTCTTCAACAGTGCATACGCATCACTGGACGTCTTCAACAGCGAGAGGCGCACTAGGAACTCTAACCATCCCACGTCCACCCGACTCGTCAGCCGTTGATTCCACGGATCCCAAAGTACACATATCTCATTATTCCATATAAATCACATATCCCATTTCTCATCATATCTTCTCATCTCTTCATATCAATATCCCATTTCTCATCAGATTCTCTTACCTCGTCACATCACTATCCCATGCATGCTGACACATGTTGTGAAATGCTCATATACTAAGTACAGGAAATACCACATGCTCTGTATTCAACATATCTATCGTTACTGATTATTAACATGCTGCGTGTTCCATTCTACTATTCAGTTGTCAATAACATATGACAGTTACTTAACCATTAGAGCATCTCATATCGACAGTAAATAATAAACAGTTCATCTTGTAACATTAACATAAACATCATATAAGGCTTACGTAGTATCATGTTGACTAAGCACATATCCAATATCACATATGGTACAGCCATTAACAGCTTGGGTACATTACAATCAGCTCATAACATATAATAATAGATAAACAACATTCTGCTCTTACTCAATCGATTGGAAATAATATCAATCGATTGGACTTATGTCAATCGATTGGAATCATGTCAATCGATTGGACTTATGTCAATCGATTGAACTAATGTCAATCGATTGGACTCTGTCTTCTTCCTCAAAACTGCTGGTTTTATTATAAAAACGTTGGGGTTCTCTTTCCTCCTCATGCACGTTATTATACACACATAAACATCACAAAACAAACCTCTTTGAGTGAGTTAATAAACTCACCTCTCCCGGCGTTCCGTTGACGGTGTCCCGAGCTCCGCGACGGCGGTTATGGTGAGTTCTCTCTCTCTCTCTCTTTCTTCTCTGCTCTCTCTCTTTCTTCTTCTTCTTCTTCTCTTCTTCAACCCGAGAGTGTGTGTGTGTGATATATATACAATATATATGTGTGTATATATATATATATAAGAGAGTATGCATCTCTCTCTCCCAAGGCTGCCAAAACTTGGCCCAAGGCCACAAATGAGCAAGTATATATAAGGGTTAAGAGTGCCACACGTTTAAAGCTGAAGGAAAGAAGAAAATGTTTCTCAGCTTATGTCAATCGATTGAACTCTATGTCAATCGATTGAAGACAGATATTTGATGTCAATCGATTGAAGAAGATGGCAATCGATTGGGATGTTGACACGTCATCACTTTTAGTCGGTAGAATGTCAATCGATTGGGAACATGTCAATCGATTGGTATCTGAAAAGTGTCAATCGATTGGGAAAACTTATCAATCGATTGGTATCAAAATTCACCAAAAGGAAGAGAAAGTTTATACGAGTATAGAAATGAAATACCAGGTCTTATTAATATACAAAAATACAGGATATTACAATAACAACTTCGAGCCGTGGTCTGGTCTCCTCGCAGGCATCCAGGTCCCTGGGGAGTTGAAAACTTCACGGTCAAGCTGTATCTGGAGACAACTGCTCGGGCCCTGTTGAGGGTCGGCCTCCCGAGGATGACATTGTAGGCCGATGGGGCATCCACTATCACAAAATTGGTGAGCATGGAAACCTGTTGCGGGTAGGTCCCCATGAGGACCGGGAGCTCGATCGTGCCGAGCGGTTGAGTGCTGGAGCCGTTGAATCCAACCAAAGGAGTAGCGACTGGCCGGAGCCGATCCCGATCGATTCCGAGTTGGTCGAATGTTGCTGTGAACATTATGTCGGACGAGCTGCCCGTGTCAAGTAGTACCCTTTGGACCATATAGTTGGCTATAGACAGCGTCACCACCAACGGGTCATCATGGGGGCAGTGAAGTCCCTGTACGTCGTTGGACGAGAACGTCAGGACGTCAGTTGGTGAGGAGCCGGCGGATTGGACGTGCCATACATCCGTTCGGGATGCTCTGGCATGCCTCTTCCTAGCCGACTGAGAGTCACCTCCGCCCGATGTTCCTCCGGAGATCACGTTGATATGGCCGAGCGGTGGAGGGGGCTGTCCGGGAGCTCGGGCGTCTTGACGGGGGCGCCTGTCAGCTGTGACAAACTCTGCAAGATGCCCTTGCTCGATCAGCTTCTCGATTGCTATCTTCAACTTGAAGCAATCCTCCGTGTCGTGGCCGTGATCCCTGTGATAACGGCAAAACTTCTCCCGGTTTCTCTTACCGGGTGGGGCTCTGAGTTTAGCTGGCTGCGGGAGCAGCCTCTATTCCTCCGCTGCAGCCATTACTTCGTGAATGGGCCGGGAAAGGGGCGTGAAGGCTACTAGGGGCTGGCCCCTAGGATCCCTCTGGTCTTGCTTCGGCTTTTTTCCCGGGTTCTTCTCCGACCCCTCACGCTTGCGCTTGAGTTTCGGGGATTCATCTCCTGTCTGGCTGGCGCGTTTGGCTTTCAAGAACTCCTCGGTATCGATATACTTTCCAACTCTTTCCGAGAGTTCCACCAGGGTCGCCGGTCGGTTTCGATGGAACGACGTGGCCACCTTGGTGTGTTGAACTCCCGAGCAGAAAGCCATGATTGCAGCTGTCTCGTTGAGGTTTCGGATCAGTAGCCTCTGCTGGTTGAAACGATCTACGTATTCCCTCAACGATTCCCCCTTCTGCTGCTTGACAGCTAGCAGCTGGGTGTCTGGCTGCGATCGGTCCAGCATCCCGACGAATTGGCTGATGAAGAGTTTGCCGAGGGTTTTGAAGTTATCCACCGTTCGCGGCTTTAGTGCATGGAACCATTGTGCGGCCGATCCCTTTAGAGTACTGGGGAACGCTAGGCATAGCAGCTCGTCCGTTGTAGTGACTAGTGCCATCTGCGCCTTATAGGTGCGGATGTGGTCCACCGGGCTCCCCTTGCCGTCGTATGAGCTGAGATGAGGGGGTTTGAACTTTCGTGGAATCGGGAACTGTGTCACCCGGGCGGTGTAGGGCGACTCTGTTTCTGTATTAGTGAGGTCGTGACCGGACTTGCGGTTCAGCCTCTCAATCTGCTGCTGCAGCTCCTCGACCTGGGCTTTGACGTCAGTACGCCCGGTCCTCCTCTCTGCATCTGAGTAGTAAGTGGGGTCGCATGATGACGCCTCATCCTCGAAGCGCGTCGATCTTGGGGATAGTATTCGGCTGCGAGTTCGGGATAGCCTGTGCCTAAGATCATCCCGGCTTAGGGTGGGCGGATCGTCGACCGGTTCCCTAACCTTTCGTCCGGATGCTTCTCCTCTTGCGGCCCGCCGCCGTTCGATGAGGATCCGGGCGTCCTCCACTCGGCGCGCTCGGCGGGGAACGTACCGAGGTCCTTCCTGTGGGCGTTTAGCGGGCTGGCTATGTTCTCCTTCCGCCTGGCTTTCCCGATTTAGTTGGGACCCTGGAGCGGATTTGGTTTTTCCGCACTTCCGGGCAAGCCTCTTACTGGATGTGCTCTTTTCAGGCCGCTTTTCCGACGAAGGGCCCTTCTCGGGGTCCTCGACTACTTTTTCATGCTGGGCCATGAGCGCCTCTATTTGCTGTTGTGTCCGGAGCTGGCCCTCCAAGAGCCGCTCCAGGGCTGCTGTGACCTGGTCGGAGGTCATGGAGGTCGCCCGTGTCTCGATCTGTAGGTCCTCCTGACCGGTTGAGTCGGCGGTCTTCTTACCCCTCTTAGGAGGCATGTCAATCAGTCAAAGATTTTTTGTTGATGAGAAAACTGTATCGGTTTCCCACAGACGGCGCCAAACTGATAATGCCAAAAATTGGTAAGGGTAATTTGGACAGAAAATAAGATCACAAAGGATTTGTATGTGGTTCGGCCCCGTTAATGAGGTGACCTATGTCCACGGGTGCGCCTGAGCACGTTCACTAGCAGATCACCGGCGGGCCTGGTGAGCCAACAATGGTGGGCAGCACTACCAGTAATACCGACCGGGTGTATGCGTATCTGGTGGTGAGTTCTCTGAGGTGTGTTTATATGCTCGGAGAGTTGATGTTCGGATCCCTTCCGTGAGGGTAGGTGGGCTCTTTTATAGGTGCAAGAGTCCACCCTTACATGGTAAGTTTATTAGATTAGGAAGCATAATCCAATTACAATAGATTTATACAATGTTTGGTTTCCTAAATGATTTAGGAAACTATTGATTCTCTTGATAGAGTCATGATTGCGCAGGGATGGAAAGAAACGTGATTCATGCCGCATCTCCTGGAGCCCCATCATGCCTGGTATCCGAGCTGCGGGTATCTCGGATAAGCACAGCCGGACGACCCGGGCCTGTGGGCCCTATGCTCCTAACCCGGATTCCCCGGGCTATTGGATGACTACGTGGCGATTGGACCACTACAGGATATTTCTGGACATATCAATATATATATATATATATATTTGGATATAGAGAAGGTCACATATATTTACTCTAAACTCTAAATTAAATAGGCAAAGGGTGTGTAAATATTGAATACAATGGGGATGCCACATCATGTGTTAACTATAACGTACTAATACATCTAAAGATTATGCTTATGTGAATGTTTTCTAAGAAATATGAGAGAATATATAAATAAAAAAATTTAATTGATTTGTGATACCATATCACTCAAATAACTTTGATAATAACTATTTGCGACAAAGACAAGGCATCCAGGTGGCCGCTTATCTGCCACTACTCAAACTTTCATTTATATTTACAACTAGTCGATAACCCGTGCAATGCACGGGCTGTATGCTATATAAGTTCATTGTCAAATAATGTAGCAACTCCTAATAATTCTGTTATTTGATAACTAATAGTACATTCTTAATAATTCTACAATTTGATAAATAATAAATTTCCATACAAAATGCTATGTAATGTAACTTATTGAAATGATAGAAACTATTAGTTTGACAGGTATTAGTGAACAGGGAAGCTTAAATTGATACAAACTAATAACATATATAACTTATTAACAGATAAAAGTAGAAGAACGAATTGGCAGTACAAAACAGGAGACTATAAACTTTGGTTAAATACAACTATATCGATCATCAATCAGTCAAGTAAATAGTGTAGTAATCTAAGATAGACCGACATGTTGTCTCTCTAGTGCAACCATTCAGTATACAGCCTAAGATGACTGTTGGTTCCACCTTCTTTGCAACTCATGTGTCCTCAACTAAAGGTCAAATCTATTACTCTATCTAAAGACAACCAACACCATATCACGGAGAGAGTTAGAAGACTAAAATAGTGAAGATTGCTGACTTTTGTTTCTAATTAGCATGAAAGAGTAGCCAATGGAAGAAACAGGTAATAGCTTTGAATGGTCTATTTCTTTGTTATGTATTATTTTATGATTAAAGGGTTCGTATTTTTGTGTTTTGGTTTCTTTGCAGAATTTTATCAGTTTGTGCAATTGATACCAATCGATACATCAAAGAACATTTGCTTACCCAAATCTTTCAATTGATTGACCGGTAACCGATTTGAGAACCTCCGCATCACTGGACCATCAAAAACACGGGGAAAGAACAATTTATCCATTAATGTGATTCCAAATTAAAAAAATATAAAATAGAACAAAAGAAAGAAAGAAAAAGAGTAGGAAATTTGGGAAATTACGATTGAAGAATAACCTTCCACTGCTCCTCCTAATGAAAAACCCTTCAAAATGAAAAATAAATAAATAAATAACAACCATCCAATAGCAACATCAACTCAGAATAATCAAAATACAATTTAACAATTAAAACAAAGGAGTCCCCCCAAACTGTTAGAAACATCTCCAAAGCAGCCCAATAGCAACTTCTACAGCAATAAACAAACATTTAGACACTTACTATGTTGGTTGAATAAGAGAATAATGACAGAAAGAGGGGAAAAGGAAAGAAAGAATGAAAGTGTGAAAAAAATTACTTGGGAAAAGGCCAAATTATAGGTATGAAGAACGAAACCTTAAATCAATATTGCCAACCTAAATCACTTATTAAATATAATAAATTAAAGCAATCTATTAAGCAAAAAGTAAACAAAACTAACCTCCTGAGGAGGGATTAGAAGACAGGGAGATAGGGCACAAAAGCTTGAAGACTGAAGTGATACAAGTATATAAACAGAGGCAGCCAAACCGCCTACTTAATGCCCATAAATCAGGGAGAGGAGAGGAAAAGAAAAGGATTTTCGATTTTGGGAGATGAATCGGTCAACGAACTTTTTGGGAGAGAAGGGAACGTTCAGGTGAGTAACAGGGAGGCGAAGAGATTCAGATGAAGATAGGAAAATGACAGATGAGTTTCTAGAATGGGGCTAAAAAAAGGAGGGGATAAAAACCAAGCAAGCAAAAAGAAATAATGGCAAAGTGGGAAGAATGTTGATTCAAGATTTGAAGAGGCAGAACTCAAAAGGGTTTGTAGATTGGGGGGAAAAAGAGGAGATGGGATGAAAAGTAGGGTTTTTTTTTTTAAAAAAAAGGGAAAAATACACAGTAAGCCATACATAACCTATACACTTACCGGCAATTATTTGATGGATCTGGGAGAGGTAGAGTCACCGACCTTTGCGTGATGTGGGAGAAGAGGAGAGGGTGCGGCTGTTGAAGAAGGCCCTTGAATGATTTGCGGCTGGGAGAGGTGGAGGAGGCGAAGAGACGTGAGGAGGAGAAAGGGTTTCTGACTGAAGACGTTGGGAAGGGATTTTCACCGAAGTAAAACAATGCCACGTAGATTTTAATACTGGAAGGAGAAGGACGCCACGTGGAAGGCTGAGAGAATAGATTTGGCCTTGTCTTTTATATATAGTTAATAGATTTTTAGAACTTTAATTTCTATACCAAATTGAAATAATGACAATTTAATATCCATTTAAGCTGTATAGGACAATCAAGTGTGTGTGTGTGTGTTTTTTTTTTGGTGGATTAGTGTCTACGAACCATCTTTGTAACATGAGTGGAGTTAGCAGTTAATATTAATAACACACAATCAAATTGGGTTGTCAAGATTGAACACATGCAAGATTTTCCAAGAGACAAAGCATGAGAAATTATTTAGAGTAATCATCACATCACATCATACTACTAAGATATTAATATATTATGAGGCCCTAATTGGATGCATGATTATGAGAACTAAACTAATCCTAATTTTACTTCCAAAATTAACCCTGATTTTAGGTAAACATGGCTGAGTAAGCTTGTAATTGTTTAAAAATATCAACAAGTTGAGTATTGTACACAAGTAGGATTACATCTGATAAAATGTGCCACACCATGTCAGTAACATATATAAGTTGCAAAAAGATCTATTAACAAGAAGGCAGAGTAACGAGCAATTGTTTTTTTGGCACCGGTATTATTGCTTCCAAGTTCCAAACCCCAGACCCTACCCAGTTAGCAGTACATCAAAGTGTTGATATCAAAGGCAACCATGTAATTACACATATGGTCCAAAATCCTCAAAATTAATTGAATGATTTGTATAGAACCCTATAGATATATATATAAAAAAAAAATAAAATAAAATAAAAATAAAAATAAAAAATTCTTCCATTGTAGATGACTAGGAGGGCCCCGCGACCCAATTTCCCAAAATGAATTGATACTAAGTTCTTTTTTCTCTTTATGACCATATTAATAGGAGATTATAAAAGTAATTGGTACAATTATTTGGGTAAAATGCATTTTGTACCCTCAAACTATACCCTATTTGGCGCTTTGGCCCTTAAATATTTTTATTTTTATTTTTTTATTTATATATATTTTTTTTTTCACATTTTAGTCCATCAACTAACATTTCGTAGCACTTACCCCTTTCTGTCACTTTTCCATCACTTTTAGCTCTTAAAAGTGAAAGAAAAAGCCATAACAATTTTGGAAAAAGGGTTAATTACATATACATCACATATAATTAGACATTTCCCACTTTGTCCCATGTTTAGTCAATCAAACACTTGCAAATTACTACTAAATTAAGGGTCCGTTTGATAAAATTGAAAAACTAAATACTAAAATATAAGTACTAAATTTTTAGTGCTAAAAATTTTAAGATTTTGAATTTGAAAATTAAAAATAATTTTCGTATAAAAATAGAATGCATTCAGTGATTTTTTTTATCAGTAGAATTTGGTACTTAATGATTTCAGCAAGTTTTTGACTGTTTTTTTTTTTTTTTTTTAATTAAGTGGTGCATTATCAAATTCGTTAGAAAAAAAAGGGTAGAAAATTTTCCTTTTCAGCACTTATTGGGTTATCAACAATGGCAGAGCCACATATAGAAGAGTGGGCTCAAGTGAACCCACTGAAAGTTGAAAAATTCTTTAATATGCAGTATTTTTATGATTTAAAAGTCATTTTTTTTACTATTTTGAATCCACTAAAATAAAAGCAAAATAAAAGAAGGGGTGTCAAATTTGTAATCTCCAAAGTTTCATACAGCATCATTCTCATTCACAATTCAATTTACGAGTTTATTTAATGTATTTAACCTATTTCAGAAAGATATATTTGACTACAAAAGTAATGAGGTCATCCTACATGTTTTCTAAATATGAAAATGACTAAGAACAACTGTAAAAGAATTCTTTGGAGCATTTTGTCCAAGTAATCATAGTAAATGTAATTGAAGAGTGCCTGTTCCATAATCAAGTAGTTTTTTTTTTTTAATAAAAAAATGGAAATTATAGCATAACAATTAACAGGTTAAAATATGTGTGTTTGTGAAGGAAAATATTGGTTGTAACAGTTATAGAGGTGAAGCAGCACTTCAAGTCAATCAGATTTCTTTATTAATCCATCTATCCCCTTATTTTCAGAGAAATTCCATTACACATCAACAAAAACTGCTATTGTATTTATAATCTATACTACTATTATAAAGGGAAAGGGAGGAGTACCAAGATTATTTTTTAAGTTCTCTATAATTACAGTTAAACCATTACATTTTATCTTTTTAGAAAGGTAATTGTTATTCCACTCCATTATTGAACTAATGCACTCCATGGTACCACTCTCAGAGCATGTGGTATCATGTATGAAATGCATGACATGTATGGTATCACATGTTTTAAGAGTGGTACTATGAAGTGTCTTAGTTCAATGATAGAGTGTCAATAACATCAACCTTTTAAAAAATATTATAAGGGTATTAAAATTTTCAATCAATTAAAAAAAAAAAAAACTACTTCAACAAATGAGAATTTTTTTTTGCCTAAAACAGTTTACTAAACAAAACCTGTCTAACATTGTAGAACTGGCCCTGTTCTTTAGTCAGTAGAGATTTGTTGGGCTATGTCTTGCTTGGGTTGTGTGTGTGGGTGTGTGTGAGTGCGTCCCCCCAGGCAAGTAAATAAAAAAAAAACAAAAAAACAAAAAAACAAAACAAAACCTGTCTAAAAAGCAAATAAACTAATATGAGTAATTCTATGGTGACAACTTTCATACAACCTCTTAAAAAGATGTGTCTATCTCTCTCCTGTGATATCACTGGACCCCACAGTGACACAGGAGAGAGATAGACACATATTTTAAGAGGTTGTATGAAAGTTGTATGAAAATTGTCACCAAAAAATTACCCAACTAGTATACACACAAAGTGTGTGGCCCTATTCTAGTGTTGTAAATGATAAGATGTCGTAACCGTTACAAGTTACAACCAAGATTTACTCGCAGGTCGTTTATAAAGGGCAGTTATGGTTGTGGGGGTTAAGTGAGTGGCAGTTTAGTCATTTCGTCAAATACACACATCAATCTATCCTCCTCCCCTTTGAAAATCTTGGCCCTCTTCTAACTCTGTGTTCGACTCTTCTCTCTCTCTCTCTCTCTCTCTCTCTCTCTCTACTATTTCTCAAACCAGGCACCCACCATTGAAGCAATTTGAATCCTCAACAAAAATTATACACACGCATATACACTACTAGTATTTGTGGTGTTGATCAATCTCAAGCCACAAACTCAGAAAAAAAACTTCAAAGAAGGTAGTGTTAAGTTTAGCTTTTCATTTCTTCAATCTCTGTGAGATTTTCCTTACAATGTTCATTGAACTGGTCGATTTTTGCTTGATTTTGTACTGAATTGCGTTGGATCTTGATCTTCTATGGACCTTCTGTGAGGTCACTGGTTTTGGTGGTTTCTGATTTCAATTTACACTCTGTTTGGTTTTCGAAAAATAGTGTTAATTCTATGAATTTTCGTTCGTAGTCTATCTGGATTCTTTTATTTATTTATTTTCTTTTCTTTTTCCAAATTTTTCTTAGTAGCAAGACTTAAAAATGGAGTACTGTTTTAGTGTAGATTTCTATCAGTTGGTGCTAATAATCCAGGAAATGAATTAACAAGGCAAAATCAGGGTTTAATTTTTATTTACTATTTATTTAAATTTCTGATTTGTTTCCAAGTAGTAGTTGTTTCTATAATTTGGGGATAATTAAGATTGCACAAGTGTTTAGTTACTGAAATTCTTTTGGAAAACTGTGTTTCTTTCTGCTGTGAAATTTTGATTTAGGCAATGGAGTCTGTAAATGGGGTTTCATTAGAGGATGAGATTGGGGTTATTGAGAAATCCATTGTAGAAGGATCTTTCATAGAGGTAAAGAAGGAGGAAGAGAATGCCAATAATGGTGAAAATGTTTCTACTGTGAACAAAATTACTGAAAATGTGACAAAATTCCAAGGACCCAAGAAAGTTCCCAATGATGGTAGTTCGAAGAACCATAAGATCATCAGGGATAATAAGCCTAGTTCGAAAGGCTCAGCTTCGTCTGCACGTAGCATGAGGTCGAGCATGACTCAGAGTCTTTCGTTCCCGGCCAGAGGACTTCGAGCTGATCAAGTCATGAAGAAGAGTGTAGATGGGTACACAGTGAAATCAGAGGCCAAAAAAAGTGTCAGAAATGGGGGGAAAGTTGAGTCGAATGGGACGGTCACTTCCGTTTCCCGTTTGAACCCGAACAACAGAAGAGCATCCACCGGAATTATCTCGAATGGGTCCAACACTAATGGTGCTGGGCAAGTGGGTCGGCGGGGTACTTTAGCATCTGTACTAAGCTCTCGTCAGTCGATGGTATTTATTTTAATTTTTTAAGTCTTTTCTGTTTACCCTTTTGTATATTTAGGATCGTTCGGTACATGGATTTGGAGGAGAGGAAAACAAGAAGAAAAAGTGTTTCTCTAGTGTTTTACCTATTGTTTTTCATCCATGTTTAAATAACATTACAAATTAAAAGTTGTAAAAATTTTGATAGAAACTGGTGGAAAGAGGAAGGGAAGTGACTCACGAAACTTAAAATTTATAATTTTATTTTCATCGTATTTTCCTTTCCTTTCTATTTTCCTCAATGTTTTCATTAACCAAACAAAGAGAAGTGTCTCTCTTTTGCTCTCACTCACTAAACCCATGAACCAAACAAAGCCTAGTATGCTTCATGTGTCTTTACTTGCGTTTGTTATTATCAGTCTGGAAAATCTGTCCCCGTGAATGAAACTGAAAATTGCGCTCCATCTGAATTCTCCTTGTAAGTTACACTTCCTTACTACCAAATATAGATTTGAGTTACTGTGCTATCTTATAGTTATGCAAAGTTGTTTCTAACCGCAGATCAGTGGATCAACATTCAAAACTTAGTAAACTTGCATTTGGGATTAAAGAAGATGATGATGCCCGATCGACTACTTCATCGTACTATTCGTATCTATCACCTCCAGTGTTACTGTTTAATTTGCCACTCTTTTAATCTGTATAACTTTCTCTAGTTGGTTATTGTATTGATATTTCCCAACATTTTGCATCATTATCAGAAGTGCTACTCCAGGTGGGCAGCGCAGGAACAGTGGGTCCGGATTTTCCTTCAGGTTGGAGGAACGTGCTGAAAAGCGTAAAGAGGTGGGCGTACACATTTAGTTCTTATATCACCATTTCTCATGGGATTACTTAAAATGAAAAACGTAAGTGAAATTTGGTCTTTGTTCCCCAGTTCTTTTCAAAGGTAGAAGAGAAGATAATTGCCAAGGAAGTGGAAAAGAGTACCTTACAAGAAAAATCGAAGGTCTTTGACATTTCTCACTCAAAATCATATATACATATATATATATATATATTTTAAACTTTTTATTTCCTTGTTGAATTTGCATTCTGCTTTACTGGTAGATTTTAGGTAATTTAATCTGGTTTCTGTGTCCGGGGTACAATGCAGGAAAGCTGCGAGGCAGAGATAAAGCAACTGAGGAAGAGCTTGACGTTTAAAGCTACACCAATGCCAAGTTTCTATAAAGATCCCCCTCCAAAAGTTGAACTGAAGAAGGTAGTCTGTCTATCTATTTGCTACTACTAGATTATACTCCTTATAATAACTCTCACTAGTCTGCAGCATATGTCTTATTGATCTTTTGGGATATAATTACGCTTGACGTCCCTTGAGGTAAGGTAAAAACTACGCGGACCTCCCTCCCTTCCAGTAAACCAACTGTTGACCAAACGGAAAATGTTAATTTTCTAGAATAATTACATTGACCTCCCTCGAGTAAGTTAGGGACCTCCCTTGTAATAACCTTGTATTTTTGGTCAATAGTGACAATTGGTTGATTCTGCAGAGTTGGAATTGGACTATTACAAGATTGATCAAATGGAAAATGTTACTTTTTTTTTCTTTGGTTAACATTTACTCTGAACTCTTTACTTTATGGCAGTCCTTAGGATTTACATTTAGATAATCTTCCTCATTTTGTTTTACACAACATATTGTGGGTCTTGGGGGTTAGCAACCTTGTGGAAGTGGCAAGAGTGGTAAAGCTTCTTGGGTGTACAACCCAAGAGGTTTAGTGTTCGAGTGATGGGGAATTCACCCGGCAACTCCAGGGCCTCGGGGGATTAGTCAAGGTGCACGCAAGCCGGCCCGGACACCATCGAATACCAAAAACAAAAAAACCTTGTGGAAGTGACGTCGTCACCCAATGAAGGGAAAAGCTAGAGTTTGTTTTCTCCTTGGATCACCACCAGTCATCAGTCATAGTAGGTTTAAGAATTACAGCACACAAAGTCAAAAAAATTGTGACTAGCCAACCCCAAATAGTTGGGGACAACTTGCCACTTCCCCAGACCATAATATATATGATGTACGTGATATTGACATGAGAGAGAAATACCAAAATCCTACCTGCTGGATGAGAGCCTAGCAAGTTTTGTAATGAACAACTTTTATAATTGGGAGTTTCGGTGTGATGTTTTTCCAGATTCGTTGCACCTTATTTGCCACTTGCACCGATGCACTTTTTAGCTCCATGTAGACTGTAGATCAATCTCTTCCTTTATAATATCTAAATAGCAGCATTTGGAGTTACTCGAGTTTCCTTTTCTCTTCTTTTCTAAATCTGCATTTGCATATCAGAAACTTAGTTATATACGTATATCTATGTATATCTGTTTACTTTGAAGATACCAACTACACGCGCAAAATCTCCAAAGCTTGGTAGGAACAAGATCTCCATTGCTGCAGCAGACAATTTCGAGAATGGTGGCTCATGTCTTAGCCCACGTGTGAATCAAGACCAGGATAAGTCACCAGGCACTATCCCGGAAAATTCTTCAAAGAAGACATTTAGGAAGTCCTTATCCAAGACTCAGCCCCGGGAATCTTCAGCTGCTAAAACAGAAGGCAAGCCCACCAAGTTAAAAGAGAAATCCGAGAAAGAAGAGAGCCGAGACCAGAAAGCTGGTGCCGAAGAATCCAAAGAAAGCCAAAACCAGTCTGTGAATGCCGATGTTGAACTTGAAGATCCGAGAGAACTAGAGCTTGAAAAGAATGCCGCCCAGGACAATGGACTTAGTATGAGTTCATCCAATCTGGATATCGAGCCAGCGGAAGTCACTGTTGGAGTTTAAAAAAGTCAAATTTCTCGAGACTTTGTAATTGTAAGTTTATGAAGTCTTCTAAGTTCCATTGTTTTGTGAATAGTGTGGTGTTGAAAATTACTTTTGAAAATTACATATTGGTAGTATCTACAGGTGAATATAAGTATCTGCTTTCTTTGTTTAGTTCTCTAAGTAAGTGTTTGGCAAAAATATGACTACTGCTGAAATGGATTGGCTTCAATATGCAATATATTGATATTTTTCATCATACTGTGTAGCTCCTGTGGATTTTTTTTTTTTTTTGGTGTATAAATTGATGATTAACTCATGACTATTGTTATGTTTAACACTGCTCAAAAGGTTTTGGGCCTGTTTGAATCTGTTCCAAAACTCACTTTTGGCTCAAACGTGTTTCTGGGACCAAAATGCACATATTAGCTTGTATGGATTGATTTTTTTTTTAGCAAGCACTTCAATGCCGAAAAACTTGTTTTGACTAAAGCAAGACGTCCAGAGGTGTTTCGACATGATGAGTAAGCACAAGATTTGGGCTCTCTTCTACCTAAACGCAAAAGCCACAACCAATCCAAACGGGCTTTTCCTTTGTTTGTTAACAAGCTGTTGGGAACTCTCTTAGACAGTTGGTACAATATACAAGAACATTCTGTAACAGTTTAGTTTTTAGACTAACTGATCAACTTTTGTAGCAGTTTGTGAATATCGCCCACTACCTAAATTTTCTATCTACCAAGAGCCCGTAGCTGAAGGTGTTTGGGTTACCTTACAATTTTCGCACTTAAACAAATCAACTGAAAAAAGTAACTTAATATTTCAGCACATAAAATGTTAGCTCTCAAGTTCAATATATCAGTACTTAATATTTCAACTAACCCAAATGATATTTCAACACTTAATATTTCCGCTAATCCAAACAGGCTCCAAAGCTTAAACTACTAACTAATCTAAACTATGTTTGAATCCCTAATGGATTGGTACCTAGTGGATTACTTCAAAATACAGTCATGCAGCCACAAAGCCCACAACCAACAATTTATTGGCAAACACGCTTTTATCAGATTTTCTCGTTTCCACTTTAGCAGGTAATATTGTGCACATTAAAGCAAACTTTATAAAGTTTGCAATCATTTCAACTTCAAGTAAACGAAAATATTTTTTTTTCAATATCTCCAGTTGTCGACAGCCAGCACGTAAAAAAAAACCGTCAGATCGTTATGATATGAATCCAATATGAATACTCGTGTAAATGCTAAGGCGTTCCCTGTAAGCGACGCGTTGCGCCTGCCTTCGAGTGTTTCGAAAAATGTGCAAGGGGCGCCGCATCGACGCCCGGGTGCGGTGATAAATAAGCAAGGGTTCCCGCGCTCATCTGGGCCACCGCGGGTAAAGAAGCTAGTCCAGAACTATAGGCTTAGGTTAGCAACTTGGAATATAGGAACCTTAACAGGTAAAGCTATGGAACTAGTAGACACTATGATTAGAAGGAAGGTTAATGTAGTATGTTTACAAGAAACAAAGTGGGTTGGAGAGAAAGCTAAGGAGGTAGAAAAGACCGGGTATAAGATATTCTATACAGGAAAAGATAGGCATAGAAATGGTGTCGGAATTGTGGTTGACAAGAACCTCAAGGATAAAGTTGTGACAGTCACGAGGAAAGGAGACAGAATATTGCTTATCAAACTGATAGTTGGAGTGGATATAATTAATGTGATTAGTGCATACGCGCCCCAAGTAGGATTGGATGATCACACTAAAAGACAATTCTGGGATGAGTTGGACGCCTTAATGCAAGAAATACCGGGAGGAGAGAAGATAATTGTAGGTGGAGATTTTAATGGCCATGTAGGCAAAGATAGAACTGGATATGAGAGGGTGCATGGGGGGTATGGTTTTGGAGATCAGAATGAGGCAGGGGTGAGTATTTTAGATTTCGCAGTAGCATATGATCTTGTAGTAGCAAACACCTTTTTCAAAAAGAGGGAAGAACACTTGATAACCTTTAAAAGTGGATCTAATAGAAGCCAGATCGATTTGTTCCTTGTGAGAAAGGCAGACCGCTTAGCATGTAAAGACTGTAAAGTCATCCTAGGAGAGAGTTTAACATCTCAACATAGACTTGCTATTTTAGATATCCATATAAAAGGACAATGTCGTACTAGAAAAGACCCTATAAACCCGCGAACTAGGTGGTGGAACCTTAAAGGCGAGAAACTAGCAATATTCCAAGAGAGAATGTATACAGAATCACCTTGGAATTTGGAAGATGGAAGCAATACTATGTGGGATAGAATGGCAGGATGCATCACGAGAATATCGAAGGAGGTCCTCGGAGAGTCGAAGGGAAGAGGGTTAGCTTCTAAAGATACTTGGTGGTAGAATGAAGAGGTACAAGCTGCAGTAAAAACCAAAAAGGATTGCTTTAAGAAGTGGCAAAATGATAGAAGTGAGGAACACTTCAAAAGCTATAAATGTGCAAATAAGGAGGTTAAAAGGACAGTTAGAGTTGCTAAAATGAAAGCCTATGACACCTTCTACACCAAACTAGACACTAGAGAGGGAGAAAAATGTATTTATAAGCTTGCTAAGTCGAGAGAAAGGAAAACAAGAGACATTAATCAGGTTAAGTGTATAAGAAGCGATGACTCTAGGGTATTAGTGAACGACGAAGAGATTAAGGAAATGTGGAAGAGCTATTTTGAGAAGTTGCTGAATGAAAAACATATGGATAACACAATGGAAGAAGAAACTGGAAGTTACGATGAAACTAGAGATTACAGATTCTATCGGAGAATAAGGAAGTTTGAGGTGGAATTTGCTTTGAAGAAGATGAAACCCAACAAGGCCTTAGGACCAGATGGGATCCCCATTGAGGTTTGGAAATGCTTGGGAGATGTGGGTGTTGGGTTTGTGCCCTCAAACCATTACTTTATGTATGAGACATTAGCATTATAATATATGGATATCAGCTTTACATTTCATTGTGTATGTTTCTTTCATGAGATGATTGTTTTGTCCTTAAGTATCATAGTAAGCAATTCGTGTGTGTATGAGATACACACAAGTGAGATACGAATTACTATTCTTTGATACTTAGAATATGTCACAGTGGATGATGAGACTGGATAACTCATCAGGTCTACACTGTAGCATAATTAACTACCATTGGATGGAGTGATTAATCTCAATCACTAGAGTGTAGCTCTTAGTTGATATGCTAGTGCTTATAGTGCATTGACGGACCTGAGCTTTCCTATTGACGCTTAAGGCTGTCAACAGTCAATAGGAACTCATAACTTGTATAAGGTATGTGTTCTCAATCTTGAGATGATTATGAACACAGACTATGGATATGGCTGTTTTGACTTACCAATCAGTGAGGTCTATAGAAAATCAACACTTGGGTATCTTGGGTATGTCATGTCCATAGGGTTGTGAACATATATTGTCAAGATAGAATCTACCCTCTGATTCAGAGTAAGCATTCCCTTGAGAATGTCACCAAGTTGATTACTGAGTACTGCAGTCTTGTTGATAAGAGTTATCAACATGTTTGGTAATCATGAGTAGTGAATGGGACTCAAGGAATACAAGAAGTAATCATGATTCAGGTTGACAGTAACAGTTATCCGACTACCTGTCTATGATTACGAATGCTGACGGTAGAGGGACATTAGTACACCATACAAGTCTAGTTATCGCATCGGATATGTTCTTTTGCGTTGGAGTTCAGTTATCGTTTTATAGTGGAATAAACGTTAACTGACCTGTTAGTTAGTTTGCTGATCAAAGAGTTTGGTCATGGTAATTAACAAACTGGTCTGAGCCAACAATAAAGAGCCTAGGAGGTCCCACTCTTAGCTCCGCTAGGATGCTTGGAAAGACACTTGAGGAAGCTGTTAAGACAGGTTCGATCGATCGAAGTATGTTCGATCGATTGAAGTCTACAGGTTCGATCGATCGAAGTCACTTCGATCGATCGAAGTCTAGGTCGGTTCTGGAAATCTATAAATAGGGTAGCTGCGTTCTGGAAGTAAGTGATCGTCGTTTTTATACGCAGAAGCTGCAGAAACTATCATAGTCTTCCCAAAACCTTCCTATCCTCTGTATTAGGGTTCCCACCAACCCTAGTCTTTCCGGCAGGCATCCGCAGGAGTCATAAGGGTGAAGATCATCTAGTGGAGGCTGCTGGAAGTTAAAGTTTCAGAATTGGGTTCAAGACATTAAGGTATAATTCTTGCACCCCCTTGTACGCATCTATGGAATTGACGAGTAGTAGATCCTGGAATACCAAAAGTTTTATAACTTAACCTATTTCCGCTGCGCGTTTAAAATCTAACTTTAAACCATTTTTTCCTTCAATTGGTATCAGAGCCACGCTCGTTTGGATCTATAGATGCGTTTTTGGAACCCTAGTTTTGATTTGCATGTTGATTTTAGAACTGTTTTCGAAACTGCATCGTCACAGATCTGTTTCTGCAGTGTTATCGCAGCAGAATACAAAACTGTGATTGCATAGGATGCAAGGTGGGTTCGATCGATCGAACTTGTTTCGATCGATCGAACATTCTGTTCTCAATCGATCGAACAGTCTTCGATAGATCGAACCTTCTGGTATTCGATCGATCGAACGAAGTTCGATCGATCGAGATAGATACTTTGTCAGGTTCTCTGTTTCACAGTTTTAAAGTGTTTTGAAATTAAAAACTTTAATTTTAAAATATTCTGTAAAATTTTCAAATCATTCTGTGAAACAGAATGTTCAAGCGATTGAACAGTGTTCAATCGATCGAAGGTTCGAGCGATCGAACGGTCTTCGATCGATCGAACTGTGACAGAGAAGTAAGATGCTGTTTTAAGTTCTAATTCAGTATGTAAAGTGTTTATATACTGTGTGAATCAATTAAGTGTTCCAATAGTTACATATATT
Source organism: Hydrangea macrophylla (assembly GCA_033977485.1). Lineage (NCBI taxonomy): Eukaryota > Viridiplantae > Streptophyta > Magnoliopsida > Cornales > Hydrangeaceae > Hydrangea > Hydrangea macrophylla. The sequence continues at coordinate 81,631,104 of CM066991.1, read as the reverse complement.
TGTTATGTATGTGTGGATGTGTGTACGACTAACCCTTTTGCAGCAAAATTAGTCGCTATCTCCCATGGCACCAAGTCGTTTAAATATTTATATTTAAATTGTTTGAGATTGGTGCATGTTGTAATTTATTAATGGTTTGGTTTTAAGGCGTATGTAAAGGGCGCTGCGGCTTCAATCCTACGAAAAGGAAAGTCGCACCGGTTTCCCTAGCCTTTTATTTCTTTTTTGCTATTTCCTTTTTCTAGATAAATTGTAAGCTTCAAAAGAAGCATAGGTCCAATGTAATAGAATTAGAAATTCCATGAAGATGGAGCAAGGAGCCGTTGTCCATCAAGATGGAGCCGGAGGCGACCAAACCAAGAAGGTGTTCTATGGAAATAGAGCCATGGGAGATAGAGGCATTGTTTGAATGCCTATATTTCATTTTAGTTTTTTGTTTTATGTGCTTGTTTTGTGATTGGCGTATAATACATTGTTGCATGCACTTAAAACAAGTTTTCTAAAATAAAATTCAAAAACCGTTTTCAACACATTAGTAAACATTGGATGTTTATGGGTAGTGTGTGGAAACATTTTTCAAAAGCAAAATCCTTAATTTACTAAATCTAGTGGGAGAGGGTCTTATCAAATAACACCCACGATCTTCCATTAACGGTTCATTGTAAGATGAGTAGTGTATTCTGTGTCACCTCGCCAGGGGTGATCATTCCATACGGAGGGTACACTGCTCATTGGTTACTAGATGTGAACTTCCTATGGATAGGATCAATCAGACGTGTTAGAGGGTGACCACCACACGGAGGCGCTACTTGAGACGGTTGTGATTGGATCCTAGTTAATGGTACACACTAGCTAAGCTATGGATAAGGGATCTCACACGGGGCATTATTCAGAAACTTAGAGATCAAATAGGTTCGGGAGTCATGGCTATTTTGCAAGAGTTGCATAGCGGATAAGTCATGATAAATCGAAAGATCGAACATTGACCACCACACGGAGGCTTTATTCTTTCGTTTCGATATTCCGGCGACTTTGTTTTTAAATAAGAGTTTTAAGGGTTCTTTTATTTCAAACTGTCAATTCTGATATCCATATTTATTTTGTTTGTTTTGATTTTCAGTAATCATAATGTCTGGATCTGCATTTAGTCCACTTGCCACCATACTCACTCAAAACAAGTTAACTGGAAATAACTATACTGAATGGAAACGTAACCTTGACATCGTTTTAACTGCGGAGGATCACATATATGTCCTCACCACCCCAAGCCCTGAAGAACCCGCGGCAAATGCTTCGGCAGCTGCCAGACGCGAGTTCGACAAATGGAAGAAGTCGAATGGAATGGCCCGTTGTTACATTCTAGCCTCAATGGCTGGTGTGTTACAACACCAATTCCAATCGAACGATTCTGCCAGTGACATTATCACATCCCTGAAAAAGATGTTTGGGGAGCATGGCAGGCCTGCCAGACAGGTAGCCATGCAGAAGATAATGAGTGCAAAGATGTCGGAAGGTACTCCAGTCAAAGAACATGTTTTAAAAATGATTGGTTATTTAAACGAACTGGAGACCTTGGGAGCCAACATCGATGCACAGACCCAAGTTGATATGATCCTCAACTCGCTGTCGCCATCATTCGCTCAATTCAAACTTAACTATAATATGAATCAAATGGATTTTTCAATGAGCGAATTAATGAGTTCTTTACTGGCAGCAGAAGGGGTGATCAAACCTGGGGGCAGCGTTTTAAACGTTGAGAAAAGCGCTTCTTCTTCCCGATCTACACCGAAAGGTAAGAAAGGAAAGAAGAAGGCTGGCACTGGTGGTTCAAGCGTTGGACCAGTCCCTAAGATTGCAAAATCTAAGGGAAAAGGTAAGGGCAAAGGGAAGGTGGGTGGCCAAGGCAAAGGAAAGTGTTTCCAATGCGGTGAGAAGGGCCACTGGAAGAGGAACTGTCCAGAATTCTTAGCTACAAGAGTTCAAGGTATGATTGAATCACATGTGATTGAAGTAAGTTTTATTACGGATACTTCAAACACTTGGTGCATTGATTCTGGTGCGACTAACCATATCTGTAATTCATTGCAGGGGTTCAGATCAACCAGGAGGTGCAGTGATGGAGAAATCGTACTTACTCTAGGTTCTAGCGCAACTGTTTCTGCGGTTGCTATAGGAGTCGTAGTTTTAGAATTTCTAGACAATAAAATTTTGATTTTATCAGATGTACTTTACGTCCCTTTAATGAGACGTAATTTAATTTCAGTTTCTAATTTAACGAATAATGGTTATTCCTTTCATTTTGGAACTGAAGTTGTCATTAAAAGAAGCAGTTCTTTTATATGTTCTGGTGTTAAATCAAATGGTTTGTATGTGATTACTCCCAATATTTCAAAAGATTCTTGTTTGGAACTTAATAACTCAGTGGTAACTTTACCATCTAAAAGAAAGGGACCTTCCACTAATCCAATAAGGCTTTGGCATATGAGGCTTGGCCATATCAATCTGAATAGGATTGGCAGACTAGTCAAAGAAGGGGTCTTAGACGATTTGGTTCTCGAACCAATGGAAGTCTGCGAGTCTTGTTTGGAGGGTAAGATGACCAAAAGGCCCTTTCCTGCAAAGGGTAAGATGACCAAAAGGCCCTTTCCTGCAAAGGGCAACAGGACCAATGCATTATTGGAATTAGTTCATACTGATGTGTGTGGACCAATAAATATTAGAGCAAGGGGTGGTTATGAGTATTTCATAACATTTACCGATGACCACTCTAGGTATGGATATGTGTACCTAATGCAGCACAAGTCTGAAGCCTTTGAAAAGTTCAAAGAGTTTAGGGCTGAAGTGGAGAAGCAATCGGGCACACATATCAAGGCCATTCGATCTGATCGAGGTGGCGAGTACCTCTCTAATGAGTTTATTGATCACCTCATACAGAATGGGATTCTGTCACAGTTGACTGCACCTGGTACGCCTCAGCAGAACGGTGTAGCGGAGAGAAGGAATCGGACTCTTTTAGACATGACTAGGTCGATGATGAGTTATTCAGAGTTGCCATTATTCCTTTGGGGTTATGCTTTGGAAACCGCTGCATACATACTAAATCTAGTACCAAGCAAATCTGTTCCCAGGACACCACGAGAGATGTGGATTGGGCGCAAGCCTTCTTTGCAACATCTCCGGATATGGGGGTGTCCGGCACATGTGCTCAACGGAAAGATGAGCAAGTTGGATTCTAGATCGGAAGTATGTTACTTTGTAGGGTATCCAAAGGGTACTTATGGATGGTATTTTTATGATCCAAGAGAACAGAAAGTGTTTGTTAGTACAAATGCTATTTTCTTGGAGGATGATTATATCATGAACCATAAACCTAAGGGAATGATAGATCTTAGAGAGATAGAAGGAGAGCCCTCAGTCCAACCCGCAGTTGATAACGATGAAAATCAAGAAAATACCACTTCTTCACCCATTTCCGTACCGGTACCTCGTCGTAGTGGGAGGATTATCAGCCAGCCTGATAGATACATGTTCTTAGGAGAAGTTTTTGAAGCTGTCTCCATAGAATCTGAATCTGATCCTACCACTTACGAAGAGGCAATGGCTGATGTTGATTCAGCTCATTGGATTAAAGCTATGAAGGCTGAATTGGAATCTATGGATTCCAATCAGGTCTGGGATCTTGTAGAACTTCCAGCCAATATTAAACCCATTGGCTGCAAGTGGGTCTATAAGAGGAAAAGAGGATCTGATGGAAAGGTTGAGACCTTTAAGGCAAGGCTTGTGGCGAAAGGCTATACTCAGAGGGAGGGCATTGACTATGAGGAAACCTTTTCGCCGGTAGCCATGCTCAAGTCCATCAGAATACTCTTATCCATTGCTGCATGCCTAGATTTTGAAATCTGGCAGATGGACGTCAAGACTGCATTCTTGAATGGCAATCTTGAGGAGGACATCTATATGCAACAACCAGAAGGGTTCATAGCTGGTCGGAAAGGTAACTTGGTATGCAAGTTGCAAAAGTCCATTTATGGGCTTAAGCAGGCATCCAGAAGTTGGAACATCCGATTTAACCAAGCGGTCAAGTCGTTTGGTTTCATACAGAATCTGGATGAGCCTTGTGTATACAAGAAATGTGAAGGGAAAGTAGTGGCTTTTCTTGTGCTTTACGTTGACGACATTCTACTCATTGGGAATGATGTAGCGGCGCTGTCAACGGTCAAGGTTTGGCTAGCTAGTACTTTCGATATGAAGGATCTAGGAGAGGCGAGCTATATTCTTGGGATAAAGCTCTTTCGGGATCGCAAGCGAAAGATAATGGGATTATCTCAAGCTGGTTATATCGAGAAAGTGCTAACTAGGTTTTCAATGGATAATTCGAAGAAAGGTTTGTTACCTTTCAGGCATGGTTTAGCGTTCTCCAAGGACCAGTGTCCAAAGACACAAGAGGAGAGGAATCGCATGGCAGGAATTCCCTATGCCTCGGCAGTGGGAAGTCTCATGTATGCGATGTTATGCACTAGACCAGATATCTGCTTTGCCGTTGGCATGGTTAGCAGGTATCAATCGAATCCTGGTCCAGAGCACTGGACAGCCGTTAAGCACATTCTTAAGTACTTGAGAAGAACTAAAGATTACATGCTTATGTACGGCGGTAGTGAGTTAATTCCAGTAGGATACACTGACTCGGACTTTATGTCAGATAAAGATTCGAGAAAGTCGACATCCGGACATCTCTTTACCTTGGGAGGTGGTGCTGTTAGTTGGAGGAGCATTAAGCAGAAATGCATTGCAGACTCAACTACAGAAGCTGAGTATGTGGCTGCTTGTGAAGCCGCAAAGGAAGCTGTTTGGCTCAAGAAGTTCCTCATGGAACTCGAGGTGGTACCAGCGTCGCTGTCGCCTATTACGCTTTATTGTGATAATAGTGGGGCAGTGGCTCAGTCCAAGGAACCACGGAAAGGGAAAGCACGTAGAGCGGAAATATCATCTTATCCGAGATATTGTTCAACGTGGAGATGTGACTGTCACCAAGATTGCCACCGCTGACAATCTTGCTGATCCGTTTACAAAGGCCTTACCACAGAAGGTCTTTGATCATCATCTAGATAGTCTAGGTCTTAGATGTAGTTCTGAATGGTTGTGAGTGCAAGTGGGAGTTTGTTGGGTTTGTGCCCTCAAACCATTACTTTATGTATGAGACATTAGCATTATAATATATGGATATCAGCTTTACATTTCATTGTGTATGTTTCTTTCATGAGATGATTGTTTTGTCCTTAAGTATCATAGTAAGCAATTCGTGTGTGTATGAGATACACACAAGTGAGATACGAATTACTATTCTTTGATACTTAGAATATGTCACAGTGGATGATGAGACAGGATACCTCATCAGGTCTACACTGTAGTATAATTAACTACCATTGGATGGAGTGATTAATCTCAATCACTAGAGTGTAGCTCTTAGTTGATATGCTAGTGCTTATAGTGCATTGACGGACCTGAGCTTTCCTATTGACGCTTAAGGCTGTCAACAGTCAATAGGAACTCATAACTTGTATAAGATATGTGTTCTCAATCTTGAGATGATTATGAACACAGACTATGGATATGGCTGTTTTGACTTACCAATCAGTGAGGTCTATAGAAGATCAACACCTGGGTATCTTGGGTATGTCATGTCCATAGGGTTGTGAACATATATTGTCAAGATAGAATCTACCCTCTGATTCAGAGTAAGCATTCCCTTGAGAATGTCACCAAGTTGATTACTGAGTACTGCAGTCTTGTTGATAAGAGTTATCAACATGTTTGGTAATCATGAGTAGTGAATGGGACTCAAGGAATACAAGAAGTAATCATGATTCAGGTTGACAGTAACAGTTATCCGACTACCTGTCTATGATTACGAATGCTGACGGTAGAGGGACATTAGTACACCATACAAGTCTAGTTATCGCATCGGATATGTTCTTTTGCGTTGGAGTTCAGTTATCGTTTTATAGTGGAATAAACGTTAACTGACCAGTTAGTTAGTTTGCTGATCAAAGAGTTTGGTCATGGTAATTAACAAACTGGTCTGAGCCAACAATAAAGAGCCTAGGAGGTCCCACTCTTAGCTCCGCTAGGATGCTTGGAAAGACACTTGAGGAAGCTGTTAAGACAGGTTCGATCGATCGAAGTATGTTCGATCGATTGAAGTCTACAGGTTCGATCGATCGAGCATGGTTCGATCGATCGAAGGTTCGATCGATCGAAGTCACTTCGATCGATCGAAGTCTAGGTCGGTTCTGGAAATCTATAAATAGGGCAGCTGCGTTCTGGAAGTAAGTGATCGTCGTTTTTATACGCAGAAGCTGCAGAAACTATCATAGTCTTCCCAAAACCTTCCTATCCTCTGTATTAGGGTTCCCACCAACCCTAGTCTTTCCGGCAGGCATCCGCAGGAGTCATAAGGGTGAAGATCATCTAGTGGAGGCTGCTGGAAGTTAAAGTTTCAGAATTGGGTTCAAGACATTAAGGTATAATTCTTGCACCCCCTTGTACGCATCTATGGAATTGACGAGTAGTAGATCCTGGAATACCAAAAGTTTTATAACTTAACCTATTTCCGCTGCGCGTTTAAAATCTAACTTTAAACCATTTTTTCCTTCAATTGGTATCAGAGCCACGCTCGTTTGGATCTATAGATGCGTTTTTGGAACCCTAGTTTTGATTTGCATGTTGATTTTAGAACTGTTTTCGAAACTGCATCGTCACAGATCTGTTTCTACAGTGTTATCACAGCAGAATACAAAACTGTGATTGCATAGGATGCAAGGTGGGTTCGATCGATCGAACTTGTTTCGATCGATCGAACATTCTGTTCTCAATCGATCGAACAGTCTTCGATCGATCGAACCTTCTGGTATTCGATCGATCGAACGAAGTTCGATCGATCGAGATAGATACTTTGTCAGGTTCTCTGTTTCACAGTTTTAAAGTGTTTTGAAATTAAAAACTTTAATTTTAAAATATTCTGTAAAATTTTCAAATCATTCTGTGAAACAGAATGTTCAAGCGATTGAACAGTGTTCAATCGATCGAAGGTTCGAGCGATCGAACGGTCTTCGATCGATCGAACTGTGACAGAGAAGTAAGATGCTGTTTTAAGTTCTAATTCAGTATGTAAAGTGTTTATATACTGTGTGAATCAATTAAGTGTTCCAATAGTTACATATATTTGTTATGTATGTGTGGATGTGTGTACGACTAACCCTTTTGCAGCAAAATTAGTCGCTATCTCCCATGGCACCAAGTCGTTTAAATATTTATATTTAAATTGTTTGAGATTGGTGCATGTTGTAATTTATTAATGGTTTGGTTTTAAGGCGTATGTAAAGGGCGCTGCGGCTTCAATCCTACGAAAAGGAAAGTTGCACCGGTTTCCCTAGCCTTTTATTTCTTTTTTGCTATTTCCTTTTTCTAGATAAATTGTAAGCTTCAAAAGAAGCATAGGTCCAATGTAATAGAATTAGAAATTCCATGAAGATGGAGCAAGGAGCCGTTGTCCATCAAGATGGAGCCGGAGGCGACCAAACCAAGAAGGTATTCTATGGAAATAGAGCCATGGGAGATAGAGGCATTGTTTGAATGCCTATATTTCATTTTAGTTTTTTGTTTTATGTGCTTGTTTTGTGATTGGCGTATAATACATTGTTGCATGCACTTAAAACAAGTTTTCTAAAATAAAATTCAAAAACCGTTTTCAACACATTAGTAAACATTGGATGTTTATGGGTAGTGTGTGGAAACATTTTTCAAAAGCAAAATCCTTAATTTACTAAATCTAGTGGGAGAGGGTCTTATCAAATAACACCCACGATCTTCCATTAACGGTTCATTGTAAGATGAGTAGTGTATTCTGTGTCACCTCGCCAGGGGTGATCATTCCATACGGAGGGTACACTGCTCATTGGTTACTAGATGTGAACTTCCTATGGATAGGATCAATCAGACGTGTTAGAGGGTGACCACCACACGGAGGCGCTACTTGAGACGGTTGTGATTGGATCCTAGTTAATGGTACACACTAGCTAAGCTATGGATAAGGGATCTCACACGGGGCATTATTCAGAAACTTAGAGATCAAATAGGTTCGGGAGTCATGGCTATTTTGCAAGAGTTGCATAGCGGATAAGTCATGATAAATCGAAAGATCGAACATTGACCACCACACGGAGGCTTTATTCTTTCGTTTCGATATTCCGGCGACTTTGTTTTTAAATAAGAGTTTTAAGGGTTCTTTTATTTCAAACTGTCAATTCTGATATCCATATTTATTTTGTTTGTTTTGATTTTCAGTAATCATAATGTCTGGATCTGCATTTAGTCCACTTGCCACCATACTCACTCAAAACAAGTTAACTGGAAATAACTATACTGAATGGAAACGTAACCTTGACATCGTTTTAACTGCGGAGGATCACATATATGTTCTCACCACCCCAAGCCCTGAAGAACCCGCGGCAAATGCTTCGGCAGCTGCCAGACGCGAGTTCGACAAATGGAAGAAGTCGAATGGAATGGCCCGTTGTTACATTCTAGCCTCAATGGCTGGTGTGTTACAACACCAATTCCAATCGAACGATTCTGCCAGTGACATTATCACATCCCTGAAAAAGATGTTTGGGGAGCATGGCAGGCCTGCCAGACAGGTAGCCATGCAGAAGATAATGAGTGCAAAGATGTCGGAAGGTACTCCAGTCAAAGAACATGTTTTAAAAATGATTGGTTATTTAAACGAACTGGAGACCTTGGGAGCCAACATCGATGCACAGACCCAAGTTGATATGATCCTCAACTCGCTGTCGCCATCATTCGCTCAATTCAAACTTAACTATAATATGAATCAAATGGATTTTTCAATGAGCGAATTAATGAGTTCTTTACTGGCAGCAGAAGGGGTGATCAAACCTGGGGGCAGCGTTTTAAACGTTGAGAAAAGCGCTTCTTCTTCCCGATCTACACCGAAAGGTAAGAAAGGAAAGAAGAAGGCTGGCACTGGTGGTTCAAGCGTTGGACCAGTCCCTAAGATTGCAAAATCTAAGGGAAAAGGTAAGGGCAAAGGGAAGGTGGGTGGCCAAGGCAAAGGAAAGTGTTTCCAATGCGGTGAGAAGGGCCACTGGAAGAGGAACTGTCCAGAATTCTTAGCTACAAGAGTTCAAGGTATGATTGAATCACATGTGATTGAAGTAAGTTTTATTACGGATACTTCAAACACTTGGTGCATTGATTCTGGTGCGACTAACCATATCTGTAATTCATTGCAGGGGTTCAGATCAACCAGGAGGTGCAGTGATGGGGAAATCGTACTTACTCTAGGTTCTAGCGCAACCGTTTCTGCGGTTGCTATAGGAGTCGTAGTTTTAGAATTTCTAGACAATAAAATTTTGATTTTATCAGATGTACTTTACGTCCCTTTAATGAGACGTAATTTAATTTCAGTTTCTAATTTAACGAATAATGGTTATTCCTTTCATTTTGGAACTGAAGTTGTCATTAAAAGAAGCAGTTCTTTTATATGTTCTGGTGTTAAATCAAATGGTTTGTATGTGATTACTCCCAATATTTCAAAAGATTCTTGTTTGGAACTTAATAACTCAGTGGTAACTTTACCATCTAAAAGAAAGGGACCTTCCACTAATCCAACAAGGCTTTGGCATATGAGGCTTGGCCATATCAATCTGAATAGGATTGGCAGACTAGTCAAAGAAGGGGTCTTAGACGATTTGGTTCTTGAACCAATGGAAGTCTGCGAGTCTTGTTTGGAGGGTAAGATGACCAAAAGGCCCTTTCCTGCAAAGGGTAAGATGACCAAAAGGCCCTTTCCTGCAAAGGGCAACATGACCAATGCATTGTTGGAATTAGTTCATACTGATGTGTGTGGACCAATAAATATTAGAGCAAGGGGTGGTTATGAGTATTTCATAACATTTACCGATGACCACTCTTGGTATGGATATGTGTACCTAATGCAGCACAAGTCTGAAGCCTTTGAAAAGTTCAAAGAGTTTAGGGCTGAAGTGGAGAAGCAATCGGGCACACATATCAAGGCCATTCGATCTGATCGAGGTGGCGAGTACCTCTCTAATGAGTTTATTGATCACCTCATACAGAATGGAATTCTGTCACAGTTGACTGCACCTGGTACGCCTCAGCAGAACGGTGTAGCGGAGAGAAGGAATCGGACTCTTTTAGACATGACTAGGTCGATGATGAGTTATTCAGAGTTGCTAAGTCATAGACATGAAAGCCTATGACACCTTCTACACCAAACTAGACACTAGAGAGGGAGAAAAATGTATTTATAAGTTTGCTAAGTCGAGAGAAAGGAAAACAAGAGACATTAATCAGGTTAAGTGTATAAGAAGCGATGACTCTAGGGTATTAGTGAACAACGAAGAGATTAAGGAAAGGTGGAAGAGCTATTTTGAGAAGTTGCTGAATGAAAAACATATGGATAACACAATGGAAGAAGAAACTGGAAGTTACGATGAAACTAGAGATTACAGATTCTATCGGAGAATAAGGAAGTTTGAGGTGGAATTTGCTTTGAAGAAGATGAAACCCAACAAGGCCTTAGGACCAGATGGGATCCCCATTGAGGTTTGGAAATGCTTGGGAGATGTGGGTGTTGGGTTTGTGCCCTCAAACCATTACTTTATGTATGAGACATTAGCATTATAATATATGGATATCAGCTTTACATTTCATTGTGTATGTTTCTTTCATGAGATGATTGTTTTGTCCTTAAGTATCATAGTAAGCAATTCGTGTGTGTATGAGATACACACAAGTGAGATACGAATTACTATTCTTTGATACTTAGAATATGTCACAGTGGATGATGAGACTGGATACCTCACCAGGTCTACACTGTAGCATAATTAACTACCATTGGATGGAGTGATTAATCTCAATCACTAGAGTGTAGCTCTTAGTTGATATGCTAGTGCTTATAGTGCATTGACGGACCTGAGCTTTCCTATTGACGCTTAAGGCTGTCAACAGTCAATAGAAACTCATAACTTGTATAAGGTATGTGTTCTCAATCTTGAGATGATTATGAACACAGACTATGGATATGGCTGTTTTGACTTACCAATCAGTGAGGTCTATAGAAAATCAACACCTGGGTATCTTGGGTATGTCATGTCCATAGGGTTGTGAACATATATTGTCAAGATAGAATCTACCCTCTGATTCAGAGTAAGCATTCCCTTGAGAATGTCACCAAGTTGATTACTGAGTACTGCAGTCTTGTTGATAAGAGTTATCAACATGTTTGGTAATCATGAGTAGTGAATGGGACTCAAGGAATACAAGAAGTAATCATGATTCAGGTTGACAGTAACAGTTATCCGACTACCTGTCTATGATTACGAATGCTGACGGTAGAGGGACATTAGTACACCATACAAGTCTAGTTATCGCATCGGATATGTTCTTTTGCGTTGGAGTTCAGTTATCGTTTTATAGTGGAATAAACGTTAACTGACCAGTTAGTTAGTTTGCTGATCAAAGAGTTTGGTCATGGTAATTAACAAACTGGTCTGAGCCAACAATAAAGAGCCTAGGAGGTCCCACTCTTAGCTCCGCTAGGATGCTTGGAAAGACACTTGAGGAAGCTGTTAAGACAGGTTCGATCGATCGAAGTATGTTCGATCGATTGAAGTCTACAGGTTCGATCGATCGAGCATGGTTCGATCGATTGAAGGTTCGATCGATCGAAGTCACTTCGATCGATTGAAGTCTAGGTCGGTTCTGGAAATCTATAAATAGGGCAGCTGTGTTCTGGAAGTAAGTGATCGTCGTTTTTATACGCAGAAGCTGCAGAAACTATCATAGTCTTCCCAAAACCTTCCTATCCTCTGTATTAGGGTTCCCACCAACCCTAGTCTTTCCGGCAGGCATCCGCAGGAGTCATAAGGGTGAAGATCATCTAGTGGAGGCTGCTGGAAGTTAAAGTTTCAGAATTGGGTTCAAGACATTAAGGTATAATTCTTGCACCCCCTTGTACGCATCTATGGAATTGACGAGTAGTAGATCCTGGAATACCAAAAGTTTTATAACTTAACCTATTTTCGCTGCGCGTTTAAAATCTAACTTTAAACCATTTTTTCCTTCAGTGGGGGCATCTTGGCTTACAAAAATTTTTAATAGGATTTTAATGACTAGAAAAATGCCTGATGAGTGGAGGAAGAGCATCCTAGTGCCTATATATAAGAGTAAAGGAGATGTACAACAATGCAACAACTATAGAGGTATTAAGTTGATGAGCCATACTATGAAGCTATGGGAGAGAGTGATGGAGCATCGCTTAAGAGGCGCAACATCAGTGTCAGAAAATCAGTTTGGATTTATGCCTGGGAGATCAACTATGGAAGCAATTTATTTACTTAGAAGACTAATGAAAAAGTATAGAGAGAAGAAAAAAGATCTACATATGGTTTTTATTGATTTAGAGAAAGCTTATGATAGAGTGCCTAGAGATTTAATTTGGTGGGTGCTAGAGAAGAAAGGAGTGACCAAGGGTTATATTGACGTGGTGAAGGATATGTATGATGAAGCGGTTACTACAATTAGATCACCAGCCGGAGAAACCAGCGAATTCCCAATCACTGTAGGCCTGCACCAGGGGTCGGCCTTGAACCCTTATTTGTTCGCCCTAATTATGGATGAATTGACTAGACACATTCAAGATGAGGTTCCATGGTGTATGTTGTTCGCAGATGATATTGTTTTGGTTGATGAGACTAAAAGGGGACTCAACACTAAATTAGAAGCTTGGAGAGAAGCACTGGAGACTAAGGGGCTAAAGATAAGTAGGACGAAAACAGAATACATGGAATGTACTTTTAGCAACAGTGGAAGTAGAGACAACGAAGCAGTGAAGATCGAAGATCAGGAGATCCCAAAGAGGAACACTTTCGATATCTAGGTTCAATGATCAGTAGAGACGGAGAGATTGGTGATGACGTGACCCATAGAATTAAAGTGGGCCGGCTTAAGTGGAGGAGTGCTTCTGGAGTATTATGTGATCTGAGAATACCAGCAAAATTGAAAGGAAAATTTTATAGGACAGCTATTAGGCCAGCTATGCTCTACGGGACAGAGTGTTGGGCAACTAAGAAACAACACATTAGCAAAGTGAGTGTAGCGGAGATGAGGATGCTAAGATGGATGTGTGGTAAGACTAGGAAAGATAGAATTAGAAATGAGTACATCCGAGAGACTTTAGGAGTGACACATATTGAGGATAAGTTGAGGGAGAATAGACTTAGATGGTTCGGCCATGTGCAACGAAGACCTGTAGATGCACCTGTGCGAAAGAGTGATAAGATCGTAGTGCCTGGAATGGTTAGGGGGAGAGGCAGACCTAGACTGACTTGGGAATTTGTGGTGCAACAAGATATGAATATATATAATTTAAATGAGCATATAGCTCTTGATCGTGCAAAATGGAGAAAAAGGATTCATACAGCCGACCCCAATTGATTGGGACACAAGGCTTGGTTTGGTTTGGTTTGGTTTGGTTTGGTTATCTCCAGTTGTCGGGCCGGTCCTGAGTATTTGGAGGTCCGAGACGAACTATTAAAAGGGAGGCCCTTATACGGGCGTTCGGGGGCAGCGCCTCCGAGGCAATTTTTTTGGGGTCTACTTATACATAATTGACAATTTTTTAGGATTTCCTTAATACATAATTGGCGATTTTTTTGGGGTTTACTCATAATATGAGCCTATTTGTGAAACTTAAACATTGTATGGTATCTTTTAAAATTCTAGAGGGGCCTATTCTAAAACTCAAAAAATTCTTATACTAAAAGTATAATTTTCAAAATTCTAGGGCTTTTACTTTTGAGTTTTATATATATGTATATCAATATATATGTAGTTGATGATACTAAATTGGGCTTTGGGGGAGGCCTAAATGTAAAATACTAAAATCTCAAGATAAAAATCTAATTATGAAAATTTCATGGAGGACCTTCAAAATTTTGTGAACTTTAGTGGTCCGGGACGGTTACCCCTTTTACCACCCCTTTGGGCCTGCCATGTCAGTTGTACCAATGACGTGGTATCATTAATCTAAGGGTTGATCTAAGATTTTGTATCGGGATGGGCTGAAAATGCATATAGTGTTGGGCCCAAGGGGTCCGGGGGTAGCACCCCATTTTTTTTTTTTTTTTGATCTACATATACTTAATTTTTAGATTTTGTATTAGAAATGTTATAATTTTGTTTGTGACGTGTTCAAGTCATTGTGAGAGTGAGATGATTATACTTGGAAATTTGTAATTCTCTCAAAAGTAATATTTGGGAGACAAACACTTTTTACAAACACTTATAAACACACTCTATCTCTCTCTTGGGTGGTCCTGTGGGGTCCGGATAATTTCAATAGACCCCATAGTGCCACCCAAGAGAGAGATAGAGTATGTTTGTAAGTATTTGTCACCTTAGCATTATTGTTCTTTCAAATGGCCTGTTTGAAGTTTTGCTCCTACATGCATAGTGATACGCCCGAAATTAGCTCTACTCTATTACCGAGCGGTTCTACTCAGTGACCGGCCTTTATCCCGACCAGGTCATGAACAGCTGCTTGGATGAGCACCATCCCGATCGGTCCCCAATACCTGAGACTTCCTAAGCCGTATATGCACGAGGCCCGACCAACAGGTCGGGAAGATCGCACAGGCACGGCTCGTCACAGGGACAGCTCACCTAGGCCAGAACGTTCCAGATTCCTACTCAAGTTAGAAGACTAACGGAATGTGTAGAAAGTTTCTTAATACAATTAGGAAACTTACTTGATTTGTGTTAATCACATCCTAATTAGATTGTATTACCTAATCTGAGTAGCTTTCTTGTACGAGTAGGTCTCTTGCATCTTTAAAAGAGACCACTCATCTTCTTTAGGGGGATCGACTTTTCAGTCTGTATAGCACCTCTATAGCAATCATAATCATGCCTGGCCGACCTCTTCTAGGTCCAAACTGTTGTTGGTTTACTAAAGATCACCGACTTTTTAACAGTATAATAAACGTGCTCAAACACACACGTGGATATAGGTTTTTTCATTGACAGGGCCGAACCACATACAAACCAAGTCGCTCACTATTTCTCTCTCATTGATCTGCTCTAATTTATCTTGTCCAAAAATTACACCATCAGCTTGGCGCCGTCTCTGGGAAATGATAGATTTCTCAAAAAATAAATCTCTTAACTGATAGTCATGCCTCCAAAGAAGGGTAAGAAGGTTGCATAGTAGGCTAACCGTGACGCTCCCCCGGCCCTGGTAGTCTTGACACTAGAGTAGATCACCACGACCCTCGCACAGTTCTTGGAGGGCCAGCGTCAAACCCAGCAACAGATCGAAGCCCTGCTGGCCCAACAGAGTAATCCTCTAGTGGCCGGAAAATGTTGCGCACGGTCGAGAACCAATCTTGACCAGACAACGGCCAACCCGTCCCGCGTTGAGGACACCAGAGACATCATCAATGGTAAGCGTGCTACCAGAGGGAGGAAGCGAGAATGCATGACCCGGGAATCAGCCCATGATCACTTGGCCAAGTGCCGAGATGATATTAGGCACACGATCAACCGGAGTCATATTCGAGCCTCATCCCAAAGGACAGTACGCCAAGAGAAGGAAACCTCCTCCACTAACCTGACCTATGTCCAGGATACCGGTCGGGAAGGTGTGGTGGCCCGCATCAAGGATTTGGAGAAACAGATCGACAAATGGGCCAAAGAGCTGGGCTAGAATCCCACTCAGGATCATGTTAACACGAGACTGAGTCACCGTTCTCCAGCCAAATCACAAGGTTGCCATCCCACGCAAATTTAAACAACCTCTCCTAGATTCTTATAACGGCTCGGGAAGCCCGGTCTACCACGTCCGGACCTATAAGGCTCAGATGGCCCTAGCCACCAATGCCGATGAACTATACTGCATGGCCTTTCCCGACACTTTGAAAGGCCCGACCGCGCAATGGTTCCACTCCCTGAAACCCCGATCGGTCAAAGATTTCAAGGAGCTCAGCAAACACTTCATTTGCCAGTTCATAGGCATGCTCGACTGGCCGCAACCTAACACCGAGCTACTCACTGTAAGGCAGCGGAAGGGAGAGTCATTGAAGGATTATGTCGAACGGTTCAACCAACAAAAGCTTTAAGTCTGCGACCTGAACGAGACAGTCACCATTACAGCATTCTGCTCGGGAGTTCAACACACCAAGTACAGCACGTCGTTTCACAGAAATCGCCCGACAACTTTGGTGGAACTCGCATAGAGGGTTGGAAAATATATTGATATTGGAAAATTTCTAAAGACCAAAGACCCCGGGCACATTAACGACGAGCCTCCAAGAAGTAAGGGGAAGCAAAATCAGCCCGAGATGAACAATATAAAGAAGCCCAATAGTTCTAGCAGTTCCTTCAGTGTCCAACAGGCAGCCCTGACCCGACCTCCAGTTCATAGCAGTCAGGGTCCGGCAGCTTAGACCTGACCTCCAGTTCATAGCAGTCAGGGTCCGACAGCCCAGACCCGACCTCCAGTTCACAACAGTCAGGGTTTGGCAGCCCAGGCCCGACCTCCAGTTCACAGTAGTTAGGGTCCATCAATTCCGACCTGACCTCCAATTTACAACGACTAGGAACTTGGTGATCCCGACCCGACCTCCTGTCTCCAGCAGTCCAGGCGAGGCCAACTACACTGTTACTTTTTCCCGATCATAGCACGAGGATGCACAGACTATCAAATAGCTCTTATAAAAGACCCTTGGGATCAACTCGAGGCATCAAAAGATCTCGGGATCACACCCAAGGCACCAAAAACACTCGGGATCATACCTGAGGCGCCCAAAGACCCTGGAACTACCAACTTTCTAGGTCGACTGCCTACAACAATTGTTCCCGCAACACCTGCCTCAACAAAAAGCTTGGGGGCTAAGAGGGAATAAAGACTACAAGAGGTCACAATGAGTATTTACAAGCCTTGGGGTTAACTAAGTAAAACCTTTAGACAACCTGAGTGCTTACAATGCTCAGAGGCACTAACTCCACTTAGGCCCAAACCGACGATAGATGCAACTAAAACCTCTTAGGTTGGTCCACGATAGAAGAGTAAAAAAAGACCCTAAAATAACACACTTTAGGCCAGCTCTACCAACATGGTCATATTCTTCTACCAATAGTCTTGACGAAGGCTTGCTGGGCAGAAGATAACCATTTTGGGAGCTAACATAAAAAGGACTCTAAAGCAGCATGCTTTAGGTCGGCTTTTCCAACATGGTCAAGTTCTTCTACCAACAACCTTGACGAAGGTTTACTGGGTAGAGGACAACCATCTTGGGAGCTAACTTAAACAAAAGACTGTGAATTAGGCTAAGTCTCAACTCTTAGCCAATTTTCGAGCACTTAGACAATGACAAGCAACATCAAACCGATTTCCAAACTTACCCCGATATAGCATCAAGCCAACCTTGGAAATAGGGGGCAACTGATATGCCCAAAATTGGCTCTACTCTATTACCAAGTGGTTTTACTCAGTGACCGGCCCCTATCTCGACCAGGTCATGAATAGCTGCTTAGATGAGCATCATCCCGACCGGTCCTGACTACCTGAGACTTCCCGAGCCGAATATGCACAAGGCCGGACCAACAAGTCAAGAAGACCGCACAGGCACGACTTGTCACCGGTACAACTCACCCAGGCCCCCTAGCATGATCTAGAACGTTCCAACCAGATTTCTATTCAAGTTAGAAAACTAATGGAATGTGTAGAAAAATTCCTAATACAATTAGGAAACTTACTTGATTTGTGTCAAATCACATCCTAGTCGAATTGTATTACTTAATTTGAGTAGCTTTCTCGTACGAGTAGGTCTCTTGCATCTATAAAAGAGACCACTCATTTCTTTAGGGGGATCAACTTTTCAGTTTGCATAGCACCTATATAGCAATCATAATCGTGCCGGGCCGACCTCTGGTTGCTCCAAAGTATTGTTGGTTCACCAAAGGTCACCGGCTTTTTAACATTATAGTGAACGTGCTCAGACACTCAAGTGGACGTAGGTTCCTTCGTTAATAGGGCCGAGCCACATACAAACCGAGTCTCTCACTGTTTCTCTCTCCTTGATCTACTCTAATCTATCTTGTTCAAAAATTCTACCATCACATAGTATCATTTTTTTTTTCTCGATAACAAGGGTTGATTGTTGATTTTAGATTGATGGTAAAACAACTTTTGTTGGACTAAAGTAAGATGTGAGAGAAAAATGTGTTGCAAAGGTTATTTAAGAAAGAAAAAGTGGTGGGCTAAATATTTAGAGTGAGCTGAATTATAATTGGACCAATATATAACATATCGTTGTTTTATTATTATTATTTTTTTCCTCTTCAAAACTTGAGTTGAACTAAACTAAGAAATAACAAGAAAAAATATTAGGCCAAGTATAGGGTTGACCTAACAGAGTTAGACTAAAATATTAACTATAAAAAAAATTTCAAAAATTTAGGTGGTCTACAGCCCAGCGCTAGGTCGGCTCTTGCACTAACCATAGCATTCCTTTATTTATTCTTCTATGGGAATCATCCCCTATATAAGTAAAGTTTCAGAATAGGTAAGAGGGGATATTTTTTACAAACTTAAAATATCATATTTCAGACTTTGAAACTTGAAAGAGACATTGATGGAATTGGAATTGGAATTGGGATTGTGTGAAGTAAAACTATGTTTTGTCTCCATTTTCTTGTCCCAACTATATGTTTATCTTGGTTTTACTTGTAATTTTTTGGTCTATAGTCTTATCATCACACTAAAGCTGCTCCAGCACCAAACACTTAGCCGGCCTTACATGATTAAAAATAAGATATAATACGTGACAATGAGAATAACGTTTTAAAAAAATGAAGAAAAAAAAAAGGAAAAATAAAATAAAATAAAATAAAATATTCAGGCTCATTCAGTGACTTAGGGAAAGAATTAAAAGGCCAATGCAAAGAAATCATTCATTATTACAAGGCGGAGGAGGGAAGAGGGAAAATAAGGAGGAATTTTGTATTCTCTGTGTCATTTTTCTTTGCTTTTTTGTTGATTTCTATCCAATTTTGACAGTTTTTCTTTTCTAATTGGTCAACTTATTTAAATCAGAATTTTTTTTTTTTTTGAAGATGTCTCTGTTTTTAATTTCCACTCCATTAACTCCATAGATTTAGAGAAACAAAGGGACAGGGAACAGAGTTCTCTGTGCTTTAAAACTAGCAAAATTTAATTGTCCGAAATAATAAAAATATCATGAGTAAAAAAAAAAAAAAGGTCCATGTTCAAGTAAACTTGCTCGCATCTTCCAAATGATGATTACTTTCCCCCTGTATGGAATGTTGATTACTTTCCTCCTGTATGGAATGTGTGCCTAGCATGTCTCACCCTATAAGTGGGTCAAGTTGGTGTCTGGGCCATTTGGAGCCATTTTTTGGATGATTTTTTGCATGAGTAATGCTATGCTGTTCAAATTTTTATCTCAAAAGTACTTCTCAAATGATGTGGTAGTAAGCCTAGGACTAATACAGTGAGACCAATTGAATTTTGATTGGAATTTATTTACCTGGGCTCATTGCCACATTATTTGGAAAGCACTTTTAGAATAAAAATTTGGGAAACATAACATTACTCTTTTTGCATTGTGGGGAAGAAATTAAACCATTCGGACGGTTCGATACCACCGGACGCAACATAGTGATTTTGGAGTTTTTGGCAAATGTAGTGTACATTGTCTGAAGACATCTGATAGCTGTCTGGACGATTGTTCGTATAGTTAGCCACCCGATTGTTAAAGGCGCGCCTTAACTGCACCAGGCCGGTTTAGCTTTTGTGCCTCGCCTTGTCATAGAGACTCCACTTAGGCGAGTTTTTTTTTTTTTTTTTCCCCTTCTCTTTAAAGCCCAATGCGCAAAACTCACGCCTCTGTAAATTATGTATCAATAACTTAATTATGCATGAAACCAATGCCAATATTCAGACCAACTAACATTAGCTTTAGAACAAACTCAAGACCCACCTCTTATTTGCTTTGAACCCATAGCAAGACTCATTAGACCATTGCAACTTCCGCAACACAAGGGTCATATTTTTAAAACAAAAGTATATCCTTCTTTGTAACCGACACTAAAACTCTTCCTATTGGTCCCCAAATTTAGAAAATGATAACAAAAGGAAAAGGGAAAGGGAAAAGCCTAATTGTACAAATAATTTATATGGGTATTGAATTTAAATTTAGATTTTACTACACTATTTTAATGTGAACTATTTTGTGATGCATCGTAGAGATAATTAACTAATTGCTAATTGAGCTAATAGGCCAATATGTACCATGGTTTGATGTTAGAGCAATTTACTTGTATATGTTAATTATTGAGTTCTTTTTATTCGCTTAAAGTATATTTAATTTATAAGTTTTTCTAAGGTGTGCTTTACTTTGCTTAGGCTCGTGCTTTTTTCTGCGCCTAGCACCTAGGTCCCGAAAGGCATTTGCGCCTAAGTGCGCTTTGCACCTTTAATGACTTTGGTTAGCCACCATCCAATAGGCATCCGGACAGTTCGTGTCTTTGAGGAATTCCAATGTTTACCGTCGGATAGGCGTCCGAACAGTCATACAACAATTTGGAAGATTTTGCTGAAATTCAATTTGAATTAAAAAAAACCTTTGCACATATGGAATATGAAACATGAGAGACTGCTTATAAGAACTCTTTTCAATCATTGTTAGTACCTAATAACTTTGGAATTTTGGAGTACTGATCTTGGGTACTTGGAGATTATTTTTTACAGCTTTTGGAGAGATCAATTTGTGAGTTGGGGAGCTTTGTTGTGAGAGTTTTTGAGAGGTTTTTTTTTTTTTAGAAACACTCGACACTGTAATAATCCATTCGAATTAGCGACATTGTTCATTTGCTTCCGTGGAGATAGGTTTTCGCCAAATCATGTACAATCTTGTTCTTGTGTGTGCTTATTTATCTATTATTTCTCCGTTTAAATTTGTCTTTGTTTGGGCGCTTCTCCTCAACATGTCATTTGATCTCTCTTTAGGGGAAAGGAAAAGAACCAATTCCATGATACGATGCGAAAATGCTCTTGAAACTGATTCTTACTCAAACCATCATCGTCTAATTCTCATAAAATCAGATAAAAAATAAATCTGAGACAAAACTAAATCCAATATTGTACATTCCCAAACAAGACTCTGACTTTGCAACTTTAAGCTCATTACTCCAAAAAATAAATGTAATTTTTTTTTTTTTTTTTTCCAAAAAAAAGAAAGGGATTAGGGCATAGAACAATCCATCGTGGGGATCGAGGATATGATCCGTGTCTTCTGGTTCAAGTATAGACTTCCTTCCATGCAAATCAAGGCATCCAATGAATTAAAGTCAATGATAGGCTTAGTCCACCACCATCCATTTCCAGCAACTATATAGTTTCAATGAGTTCCAGCTCAATTACCCAGCTGGTGATTTGATTAATCATTATCAAATATATAACATTTAAGGGGAATCATGCATGCAAAAGTATGGTGGGAGCTTAATTTATTATATATCCGACCACTTGTTCTATCAAAAACTAAACAATTACAAAACGAATTTAACCAATAGTTTGACAGTGATATATACCAACTACTATGCTGTCTTAATCACAAAAATTAATTAATCAAACCACCACCGAAGGTTCGACTAAGTGTCTTTTTCTCAATAATAACACCAAAAGCAAGTGAAGGTTCAATTCCAAACACAACACTACATTATTCATGCAATACAATATATAGTTATATAAAAGAATATGAAAAGTTGTAAATCAAATGCACAGAATGGCAAAAAAGAGCACACAAACCATGTTTAAGACTGGATCATTCGTTTGTTCATGCGGTGTCGGCGAAACAAAGAGAGATATACATAAACAAATGATATGTAATTACAGTAATCATAACAAAATAAGAAAGAACTTCTCTCTTCCGCGGGATTCTATTTACTTCAATGCAACCAGTTCCACCCTTTATCGTCTGTAACTGAAAAAATTAAACAAAAATCGTAAGCCGAGAAAGACATTGCCAAGCTGAATTACATATGGAAGGTATGAATTAGTAATGTGCACCTTTCTCCACTATTGAGTTTCGTTTCCTTTTTTTCGGGAATTTTATTAAGTGTGAATTTTCATTGACAGCTAGTGAAACGCAAATCCTGTCCAAAAGTCCCCAGCATACTACATGTTACTTCCATCAACTTCCCTGCAAGAGCGCGAAGCAATAATTACATTATGTCATGAACGGTGGTGAATCATGAACATGAATTTGAGTCACTTGTGGGTGAGTAACAAGTAGGGGAGATGAAAAGTACTATTTCACACAAGTAAAGAACGAAAAGTATTGACGTTAACTTTGTATACTTGCGTTCTCAATTACTCTTAAACTCGTAAAAGGAGACGGTAATGTTCATACCACATCATAGTAAACCAAAAACTCACTGCAGGTATCCAAAACAACTAAAAAGTTCAACCCCATGAACACAAAAGACCACAGAGAGTCTGTAATGACAAATCAATAGAATCCAAAGGAAAGGGGGATTTGACAGCTTAATGGTGCGTGCTACACATTAAAGCCAATTTTTCCCTTGCTTGTTGGCTAAGTAAGACAGAAAAAGAAAATATGAACGAATCAAGGAAATTAAATATACTTTTTGAGTCCCTTTCTTTTTTACCACTAGATCTACAAAGTTAACCGAAGGCGAACGAGTCCTGATTAGAAAACTTAGAAGCACAACATGACCTGAACTTGACAGGATGTTAATGAAGATATTGGGGATATTGATCACCATGGAGTGCAGTGAAAGCAAGTTTAGGTAGGGTAGAGGGCCCAGGCGGGTTGAGGGAGTTTTCTACTCTTGAGGTAAAAAAAAAAAAAAAAAAGAGTAAAAGCGGAAAAAAGAAAGAGAAGAAATGAGGGCTTTAATATATAAATACAGGCGTCTATATGTGGTTCTTAGGCATATGAATCAATTGAGATGTGCTTTCAGTATTCCATATCATGAATAGTATATAGGCCAAAAACAAAAAGTTCCAAGTCAAAATCATTAAATAATGTTGTGGAAAAAGTATAAGAATTCTACCAAATGATCATGTAAGTGTTTAGCACGCTAGTAGAATATTAAGTGAACAAAGGAAAAATTATCCCGTGTGACAGATCATCGTGAACCGTTGGATTAACATGAAGCCCACAAGATCAACGGTCCACAATGATCCGTCACACCAAAAACCCGTCACTAGGAGTGTATACAAGCCGAGCCGGGCCTGCTCATGAGCTTTCTCACGAGCTCAAACGAGCCGAACTTTTAAGTGTTCACGAGCTTTTTCGCGAGTTTTTTAACGAGCTTTTTCGCGCGCGCCCTTTTAAACTATATGGTTTAATAATAAAACAATCTTTAATCAAGCCTATTTATGAAATGTGTCATATTTTTGCTAAAATTATATAATTTTATAATAACTATTTTTATAAAAGTCACTATACAAACTCTTTATCAAACATATAAACGACCTTTTTCACGAGCCTTAATCGATAGTGTTCACGAGCTCAAATGAACGAGCCGAGCCTAGTAGCCTTTATCGAGCCGAACTTCGAGCCCTTATTGAGCGGTTCATCTCGTTTACACCCCTACCCGTCACATGAGATAATTTCTACATAAACAGGTTGTCACTTGTCAGCATGAAGGCAGGTGGTGAGAAATAAGCTTTGTGGATCACAGCTTGGCTAAAAGTCCGCTGTCTCCCTCCCATTTTTACCATATCAAGTCTTGACTCTTCAACTATAGCTATAAAGAATATCTTTAGAGGGTACCCACCCTCATAAACACCAATTAGTTAAAATTTGCCTAATCAATGAAACCCTCACCGACATAAATGAAAACCCTCCACCATTCAATGACAACATTATTAGTCTTAACTCTTAAGTTAAACTAACACACCATAGTCCAGTTTAATCTGATTTTCATGTTGTTTACACCATATCCATAACATTATGCTACGTATGTCGGTTATTCACGGGAAGAGCAAAATTATGCATACACAGCAAATTACTCAGAAGCAGAGAAAATAGATATATAGTGAAAGCTGATTGTAATCAGATGCCAAATTTAACAAGAACCCACTATCAACAAATAGTTGAAATTGCATATCAGAAAAGGAAACAACTATACTATAATGTGCACAGACAGAATTGGGCCCATTTTGTGGAAGAACAGCTAATAATAATATGCTCCCCTAAAAAAAGTTCACACAAGGGTAATGACAGGCATCAATAACATGATGGAGTTCCATGATTCCATTGGACGGATCCACAACTACCATCACCACCACCATTGTTCCAGACATCAATTAACTACCAAGTTTACCAAATTCCGGCCACCCGAATACAAAATTTGATAAACTTGGCACTCTTATTAGGCATTTAGACGAATCAATTACATGGGTTTGTGCGTATATATATATATATATATATCAGTGCTCATTCGGCCCTAATGTTTAGATGCTGTTTGTGTATATCAGTCTCTCTCTCTCTATATATATATATATCTGCATATATTCATACTCATAACTGAAGGAACCAACTTAATTGCACAAACAATTCGAACAATTCAAGACACCAATAAATCAAACCAAAATGATCATAGAAACTGACCTCTCCTCGGCTTCGCGACAACCTTAACCGCCGGAGTAGCTTTCGTGATAGGTGTAGCCGGCTGCTCCAGCGGAAACAATACTCCATCAATCCCCTGCACCGAAATCCTCCCATCTGTATATATATCAGGATCAAACAAATACGCGGAAACGTCCCCCTGCCCGAATTTCACCGACCCATCTGCTTCTTCCGCCAGAACCTTATGCGGCAGCCTCAGTGTATCGTACCGGACCTTACCGAACCTCCTCACCGCATTGTACATACTCTCCTCCGTCTGGTACTCTGGGATCAAGTGATAGTACATTATCTGTTCCGGGGCACCCGGCTCGCTCAACTGGTCCGTGGTCAGCTTAGCCATGGCCTCGTCGTTCGGAGCCAATACGGTTAACACATAACCCTCTGACACTAGCCGACCCATCTCTGTAGCCAGAGACGTCAAATTTACCAAAATGTCAGCCATTTCGTTGTACCCACCGTAATGTAATAGGGTTTGAATGAAGTCCTTGACCTGGCTCTCGCCGTCGAAGTGGTGGTGAGGTCCACCGGGTCCCGGAGCCGGAGCCGGAGCTAGAGAGGGTCCGGGAGCCAATGCGTCGAATATGGGTAGAACCGGTGGCGCACCGGCAGGGACTGCCACCGGTTTCTTCAAACGGTGGGTCCTGGGGTCCACCTCCGGCGCACCCTCCGGTAGAACGGCAGAGATTGACCTCAAACTTCTCCTCCGGTTAAAATCCTCCTGTACCGATCGAGGAACCAAAAGCCTCTCGATCCCATGAATCAACCCGTCCGGCCGAACGACGTCGTCCGGACGAATGACCCTCGCCAGATCGACGATTCTCTCGCCGGTGCCCTTACTCATCGTCAAATGCAAGTGGTCGTTGCAGAGCGTCTTGTGGTGAGTCGACTCGGATTTCGAACTGGGCCACTCGTTCGATCCAATCCGAGTCGGAATGATGTGGAAGAGCAATAGATTCTGGAGGGACCTGAGATTGCCTGGCTCGAGTAGGAATCGCTTGAAATCAGGGTCGAGCTCCCGCTCGAGAGCTTCGTTTCTGGGTGCGAAGATTGTGATATTGTGCTCGCTCACCGCCTTTTCGAGGGTCTGCAACAACAGAGCCTTCTCGACGAGCTCGGCGAGCTCTGTGTAATGCGAGTCGAGAAGGGCTACCAGGACCGAGTTGGAGTTGATTTGAGTGGAATTTGAAGGAGAAGATAGCTTGGAAACTGGTTTATCAGGCAATGCGGCACACATTCCGATGATTGAACCGAAGAAGAAGAGTAGCTTCAAGGAGCCATAGATCTGAGAATCCATGGCGGCAATGGAAGAGGGGGGGAACTTTTTACTTTCTCTCTCTAGAAATGTGTGTGTGTGTGTGTGTGTTTTGGGTTTGATGGAACGTTACTAAAGTAGTACTGGTAGTCTGTGAAATTACAGTTTGAGCTATGGGGGGAGGTTTGGTAAAAGAAGGGGTGAGGGTACACGTGGGAAGAGTTTGATATGAAACGGCAAAGAATGAAGTCGTTTTAAGGGGAGTTGTACTTTTGTTCGGACAGGCTGTATATGGGGACCACACGTCGACTTATGAAGAAGTCTGCGACTGTGGTTACACGGCTTGGCTTGCGCTAGCTGAGTTCTATTAGCCACGTTTTTGTTGTCTTTTTTTTTTATTTTTATTTTTATTTTTCTTTTTTCTGTCGGTGCGACAGTGACTTTCTACTTCTGTATGGATTCATAAAAGATTCTTTTTAACAAGGGAAATTTTGTCAAAATCCGTTAAAATAAATTTTTTTTTGTTGTTAGGTTTAACTCCGTTTTTTTTTTTTTTTTTTTTAATAAAGGAAAACGTTTATTTGGACCCATGTTTTGCATTTATAATTTAGAATTGGTTAATTGACCAAATGTTTAGAGTTAGAATTATGCCACATTAAAATCAAATCTAATTACTCGTAGTTATTAAGATGGTTAAGTCTTAATATTCCATGTGATTTATTCAAATAGAAAGTGTCCATGGAAGTCACAAATAAATTATTTGGAGGTTCTTGTTAGGATATACTCCATCCGTCCCATAATAAGTGTCCACTTCTATTTTGCACATTATTTAAGAAAGTTGTATTATATTAGTTTTTTTGGTTCTTTAAAGGATCACTTTCCAATTTTACCCTTAGATGTGATGGATGTTTAACTTTTTGCTTGTTTTGAGACCACAAATAAATGCTACTTTGTCTTTATTATAAGGGTAGTTTTGGAAAGTAAGTATAAGCTATATACCACTTTAGGAAAGTGGACATTTATTGTGGGACATCCAAAAAAGGAAATGTGGACACTTATTATGGGACAGAGGGAGTATGTACAAAAACAATATATCCGTCCACACCCCACTCTATCTCCTTCCTAGTGGCACTGTGGGACCTCTCCCTCTTAGTGGCACTGCAAGGGAGATAGAGTGTGGGTGTGAGTGTTAGTGAGATTTGTTAGTGCCTTTAGCATTGTTGTTAGGTAACTACGACTTCTCCTTTATTGATAATAAACCCTAAAAGACAATGCTCCCTCACCTCTCTCCTCTACTGCATTTGCTCACTCTTTCTCTAGTGTCTCTCTCTAAAAAGAAAATACAATTATGTGGGATTCTCTCATGTCCTCTCTTTTAGATTGGATCTTCCTCTCTTCTCTCTACACAACTTTCTAGGATGTGGTTATATATATATATATATATAAATATAAATCCTAGTCCAAAAATAATAGGAAACTTCTTCTTCCACAAGTGTCATGCCCCAGCGTAGCAAATAAGAAAAAAATTTCATTTCCGTTTTGGACCCGTAGGTCATGATAGGTGATGGATCGCTTGTCCTGTACTTAACTTAACATGTACCAGTAAATAGAGTATATAAAGCAACAGGGAAGATAATGATTAATTAATATTACAAACTCAAATAATATCCGAATAATATTACATTGTCTTTAAAACATTCTTGAAGGTACAAGTCACTTTTATTCAAATTAAAACATTATCCTTTATTGCAACTTAAAATATAAAAACATCTCCAAGGACTTCTCCTTTCTAGCTAGCATAATCATAGTGTCCTGCATAATCATCTCCTGAATATTTTGGGTGTCCAGGACAAAATAAAGTCATCAGCTAATGAAAGTTGAGTGAGCATAATGAACACACAAGTAATGTATATAAAAGTACATTAACAGTTTATTATTATTGTTCAGCACCTTAGAGTACGGTTAATCTATTATTCTAGTCATCACATAAACAATTAATAAACAATTTAAGTAATACAAATTTAACATCGTGCATGAACACATGAATGATCTCATCTTACTGACTCTTTTATCTCGACCACGATTTCTCAACTCATTTAGTTTGTCGGAACCATCCGGCACTAGGCCCTTTTTTTTAGAATATTGGTCGATCGTTCTGCTGTATCTGATCGGCCTGGATACAACCGGATTGGTCTGCCGTATCCGAATCGGCCTAGACTCTATCTCTCCTAATTAATTTGTCGTATTCGAGTTGACCTGGAATAATTAAGGTGACCCAATACCCTGACTGGCATGCCGTAACTAGATCGGCCTGTGCTCAATCCTTCCTAATTTATCTTTCGTATTTGGATCGGCCTGGAATAATTAAGGTGACGCATCCCAAGACATTTCCCCCTTTACTCATTTCTCACAAACATATATGCCAACCAAACGACCCCTCCAACATGTCAACTCGACCATATAAGTGTACAACTTATTCTCTTTTCTTGTTACATAAAGGTATCGGAGTGATCGTACGACTTTGTTATCTCTTTCACATTTTCTTCATAAAGGTATCAGAGTGATATGACTTTAATCTTCTTCTTTATAGTGGCATCAGAGTGATTCATACTTTTCCTTTTACATTTCTTTAGTATGATATTAGAGCTATTTATATTTTTGGTTACTTCAAATGGTATCAGAGTGACTTATACATATGGTTATTATCAATAACAAAAATCAACTTATCCAAATTAATTCCATTTTCATAGCTGCTTCCCTAGTAATGGTTAAAATTCTTTTTCCCGTCAAACTTTTCTATCGCGATCTGTGCATCACCCATCGAATTGTTTGCGACTATCATGAAAACTACGACACCACGAACCTGCTGCTCGGATACCACTTGCTGGGACATAGGTATGAAAATAATATACCGTCCCAAGATCTCTTCTTCGGTGGTTCATGACAATTACAAAACAATCACACGAACATGACAAACGCTCCCTCACCTCTCTCCTCTATTACTTAGCCTCACTCTTTCTTTAGAGTCTCTCTCCAAAAGAAAAATACAATTGTGTAGGATTCTCTCTTCTCTCTACACGGCTCTCTAGGATGTGGTCCTATATATATATATATAAACATAAATTCTAGTCCTATAATAATAGGAACTTCTTCTTCTACAAGAAACTTAACAGTAATAAAAAATCCTCTCACTTGGTAACCTAACCCTAATAGGAAACAATAAATGCGAGCAACATTCTTGAATGTCCACGAATTTCCTAGCTCCCATGCCCGCGCGCACGAGACGCACGTGTGAGCTTCTCTTTTTCAGCCTTCTTGTCTTCGTCTTTGTCTTCTAATGAGATTTTTGTCACAAAATCCAACAGTTACTTATCCTGGAAGGTTATTATCTTGGAAAACATATGGAAAAATGTTCAAATTCAAATGGGTACTTATTAAAGTATAGTATGCTAGCGATTGAGTATTTCACAATACTAATCACACTTTTATCATATGAGTGTAGACACCCGAATTTTGACCAACCGTCGAAATTAGGAGAGTGTTACCTTCAAATCCGATGATGACAATGTCCGACCAACCTTAAGGTTTCCAATGTGATTCAAGCTCTTTGTAAGGCTCTTCAATTTCAAAAAGTAAGTAAAATTGATTAAGGAAAAGGAAATAAGGGAAGAATAAAATAGAACGACATATGGTGAATGCATGTGGTAGTCACTGTCACGCCCAGACGTAGCATAAATATAGAAAGCGTTTAATTTTCTTTATGGACCCGTAGGTCACGACAGTTTGAAGGATCGATTCCGTCCCAAACGTCGAACAACATAAAACCATAATCAGAGTAGAGCAATCAAGACTTATAAAACTTTCTAACTTAATAAATATTACAGCACGGGATCAACTAAGGCACACTCCGCCTGAAAACAAAATAATATCTATTATCTATTACAGTCATCCTCATTACAATAACAGTTCATAACCAAAGACATGTAATAATAATAAATTCCTCCTCAGTATTGATTCAGTTCGCGTAGTCGTAAGGTCCAGCCTGATCATAACTTGAAAAGTCTAGACACAAATGTCCAGGACGCATCAACGTCGTCAGCTTCAAGAAGCTGGTGAGTATTAAAAACATGAACTCGAATGTAAAACATACTCATTTACAATTTCCCCTTTTTCAGTTTCATAAATCAACGGTTTAACCATAGAAATAAATTCAATTTATAAAATAATATTAAAATCTTCAATTCATAAAATATATGACCGTGTATGAGACCAATGTAACCATTCTCATCTTACTAACTCTTTTCTCTTGACAACACAATACCCAACACTCTCACTCCAGTATCTTTGAAATACTCCGATAGCCACACTTTAGCACAGGGGTACCAGGGAGTGTCTAGTTTGCCTTAAACTTTAGTACGGGGTACCAGGGAGTGTCTAATGCCTCACACTTTAGAACCTAATCCGCCTCGCAAATACCGGAGGAAACCTCACGTAGTATCCAGACTCGGGTACCAGGGAGTGTCTGTAGGCCACACTTTAGCACTACCATGGGGGCCAGGGAATGTCCAAGTTCGGCACCACACACTTTAGCGTTACCATAGGCGCCAGAGAGTGTCCAATTTTGCCACCGTCGCATTTCAAAGACACTCTAGCCGCCATCTCAAAAACATCACAATTTGGTACACAATTACCAGGGAGTGTCCAAACACAATCTCAACCACATACTCTTTTCCACACTAACCACCACTCACCATGCATGCACAACTGACTCCACATGTATGCCATATGACTTAATACAGAAATATAAAGTACTGGGAATGATAACCATGGATGTACGAGAAGAAATCAAAATTTATATGAAACAACCAGTGAATTCATCAAAGAATGCTTTAATATGCTTTTAGCGCTACTAGAACACAAGTAGGTCTACTTTGAAGCAATGCCCTAAAAAAAGAGATATAATTTTTGTGCATGAATTACATATCAAAAGAAAAGTCTTTGAGTCTAGTTTCCAATGCTTCAAACAGTGCACGTTTTTGAGCTTTCTAGAGGAAGTTATGGTCGTTTTACTAAAAGTCATCAGTGCTAAAAAAAATGCCAATCGATTGGCAAAAGTGCCAATCGATTGGTATACATGCTAATTGATTGGAACATATGCCTATCGATTGGTAAACATACAAATCAATTGGTAAACATGCCAATCGATTGGCATCAGCAGTTTCTCCCCTGTTACGAATTTAAAGCCTATTTTTGACTCATTTTTGAAATTCGAATGTAAACATGACTTGTAATATATGGTTCTCTCCATTTTTCCGCAAGGATCATGAATACGCGATCGGTTTTAACTAATTTCAATCGTAGCTCTCGGATTTTATGAAAAATCGAGAGGTGACAAAACTTCAATTCTAATATACTTTCATATACGAATGAATTGAGCTCCAATACTTTAAATACAACCTCTAGGGACTGTAATCTTTCATAATTATCTAAGAAAACGGATTTTGGTTACGTTTGAAAATCATGTTTTTCAAGCTCAAGCTTCCATGGACAAATCAACAATGGTGGTATCAAAATTTAACTAATACAACAGAAATTAAGCATGAGGTTACATTCTAAGTGAGTTAGTAATACTCACTGTGGTACAAGGTTGAAGTATTAGTTGAGAAAGAATAAAAAAATAAGAACTCCTCTTGGGCTTGGCTATGGTGGATTGAGCTTTCTCTTTCTAGAAATATATTATGTAAGTTAAACTCTCTGAACTCTCTCTTTTCTCTCTGAATTTTCTGTCTGAAGAACTCTAGATTGTGTGTTGTATGCTATGTTTATAAAGAATACAAATTTGATGAACTTGGGCTCCAAGTTCTCCCTTGTTTGCTCAACAAAATCAATTTGTTTAACTAATTACTAAATACATATGATATACATAGCACATATACATACGTATATACAATTTACACATAGATTATAGGTTACAAATACTTACCAATTGGTTGTAGGAGTCATATAGAGTACTAGGGGTCAATTAGAGAGTGTTTGGGTATTCTAGTTTTCAGCACTAATTAATCACACACAAATAAAGTATTGTCAAACAAGGCAAGAACAAGTAGTCTAGGAATCACTTTAAGTGTTTGGGAAAATAACTTATGGTACTAAGTTAACATACACACATATAGTATTCCCAAACAGGCCCAACCCAAAGATTACATGTATTAAATGTATGTAAAGAATATGTCGTCTCCTGATTGTTGGGGAATCCAAATCTGTAGATGGGCAACGAGTCGCAGACAGTTTTCAAACATAAACTGGTATTTTCGTGGCGCGGTGATCACCACCAAAAATACAGAAAAATTATATTAACGTAAGAAATAACTTTCCAGTTTAATAAAAGTGTAGTTTAAATCAAAAGTAAATATTTTCACCGTGTTTAAAAATACATATTTGAAAGCACATTGCAGGTATTCCTGAATTTATAAAATATTACAATTTGACCCCAATTAAAGAATTGCTATTACAACAAGGCAAGTAACATAATTATAATAAATATGGAAATGAAATTAAAATTAAATGAAAATTACAGGTTGTTACAGTCACTTAGTGCCACAACGGCACTCATTGATTGTCGTGATGGCATTCAGTGAGAGCGGCTCCGGCAATCACTGGATGCTGCAGACAAGTCGCCAATTGCCACGAACTTGGTAGGAGTTCCGGAAGAAAGAAAATAAATAAGACAAAGAAAAAGAAACTGAAAACAAAACAAACTGAGATGCACCAAAAAGACTGCAGCCCGCGAGTTATCTATGGTACTCTCTGAATGCCGTTGTGACATTCAAGGAATACCATTCTGGCAATTGGCGAGTGCCACTCCGGCGGTTACTGAATGCCTCAGACAATTCCACCGAGTGCCACGTTTTTTAACAGTCCACTTTTGAATAGTATGTTTTGTACCATCAAAAGTATATCCGAAACTAGGGTTTTTACCTTGAATTTACTGAAATATCCCTCAAGAATTTGCCTATATAAAGGGATGAATATCCCCATTACAAGAGAGGATCTTCTTCTTGGTCTTGAATCTTGAACAATTTTAGGAGGATTTTGAAACAACTTCTAGGATCTTCTTCTTAAACAATTTTTTTGAGATAATTAATTAGGAGAGAATCTTAGAGAGAATTAAGAGAATTAAAGAGTAAATCATTCCAAGAATTAGAAGAAGAGCTTGAAGAACCTTTGAAATACCTTTAAAATACCATGAAGTTGAGGATAATTGGAGGTAACCTCTAATCTTAATTAGTTCTTATTTTAAGTTAAATCACAATTCATAGGACTACTTAGGATCTTTTATACATTTTCAAAAAGTCTCTTTCCACCTCATTTCATCATACACCACTAGAATTGTGATTGAATCTCCATTTGTTCTTTTAATTTGATTTGGATCAAAGTAGCCTAAGATTTAAGATTAAATAAATGATAAAGCAAAGTCTAACTTGGAATATCATTTGAACTTTGGTTGCCTTTCTTTTGTTATACTCCTCTATTGGAATTCATGAGATCCTCAATATCTCATTTAATTCCTTTAAGTTGGTCTTTTAACTTCCTATGAACTTATGGTTCAAATGTGAATAGCCATATTCATACATTATTAGTAGGTCCAAGTCTTAATCCATGACTTAGGTCCTCTAATTTGAAGCTTTATGGAATCCTTTCCATATTCCATTGAGGCTCAGATGGATTAGTCATATTTAATCTCCAATGACCATCAATGGGAAGGAGAGTTAGTCTTAGGATGAGTCAACCTCTATGGTTTGGATGGTAGATTAAACCAAAAATGATGAACTCAACAATGGTGCAGTGAATTCATAAACCAATTTTGATCAATGATTTTTAATTAAATCATGATACGTTGGAATTGAATGAGACCAATTGGAGAGTGTTCATAACACAAAAATCCACCACTGCTTTTTTTTTTTTTAATGAGATTCCATGTTTAAGATGGTTTGGTCTTAGGATTTGTAAACTAGCTATTCTCTGTCCAAAATTTCAGAACAGTAAGTCAGTTTGATTTGAATTTACCAAAGCCTTAACCAAACATTTTTTTTTACTTTTAATAAATTTTCTATGAAGTTTAATGTGTTAATGAGATCCCCTAAAAAGATTAGAGTTATTTGGATTTGTTTACTATTTTTAGAAAATCACACAAAATCTCTGGACAGAGGGTTGTTAAATTCTGAGTGATGTCTTTTATGACCTAATTCTCAGAGATTGAACCGTTTGATCTTTGATTTTATTTTTGGGTTAGAAACTAGACTCACAGAGACACTTTGTGTCTAAAAATCATTAAGATCAAGTCATGGGAGGTATGTTTTTTTTTTCTATTTTTGAAAGTCTAGTCTACTCTCTATAATTTTCAGAATTCTGTGATAGATTTGATAAACTTTGCTAATAATGGCCCAAGTGACTTCTCTATGACCTAAGGTTTAAACCATATTTTGATTATGACTAATTGAACTTAAATTCAGAGGCTAAATAA
The DNA here is from genome assembly GCA_033977485.1 of Hydrangea macrophylla. Lineage (NCBI taxonomy): Eukaryota > Viridiplantae > Streptophyta > Magnoliopsida > Cornales > Hydrangeaceae > Hydrangea > Hydrangea macrophylla. The sequence goes on along the minus strand of CM066991.1, from coordinate 81,596,543 downwards.
TCCAAGTCAATGAATGATTCATAGCTTATCTTTGTTCATGTACATACATTCATCACATGTGTATTGCATCTAGAAATTAGGGCATCATTTGTATTGTATTAAGCCATAATTAATTGAACTTAGTTGTGAGTTCCTTGTGATCATGTTGGGATCATACCATCTTTATATGGACATTACATTGGCTCCTAGTTGAGACTTATATATCTATAGAGACGTTGTGCTTCCTACTAGTTAGAAGGAATTCATGATTATGTCAATTCTTTCCATGCTTGATAGATTTAAGCTAAAAGTTTAGGAATGTTATCCGATATTATATCTTAATCAAGGCATGTGGACTAACCCTTTGTTTTGTAGCGCTATTGAGGTATGATTTCTCGACCCCTCTATAGTTTATTTCATTTCTTGATTTTTTATTGATTTTTCTACTCCATGCGCGACACCTTAGAAACAGGATTTGCCTTATGTATATATGTGTGTGTGTGTGTGTGTGTGTGTTAAAGACCCCTTTTTAGGATCTTTCTATTTATGTGTGTGCATTGCACGTTTCCTTTCGTGGCTAGATCCCGAGTAAGATCTCTTGTTCCTTATTTGTATATCCTTTTTGCTTGCTATTTGAATTATGTGGTATTGTATGACCTTTTATCATTAGCAATCTTGCACCCTTTTAGACATGCTTTTGTAATGTGTGTATATATATATATATGTATTAATTGAGGGCATACTTAGATTAATAATTCGATTAAAAATGATGTTGAGTGAAGGCTTATCACGAGATAGGATGAGAGAGGGTGTTTTAGTCCGTCGGGCTCCTTCCCCTCTCATTCCATAATCCCCGGACCTAGAAATCTCTGGTTTCCAAAGAAGATCAGTTTGCTTCAAAAATGGTTTCTTAATTTTCCTTTTAAAATTTAAGTGGCGACTCATATTTGAATTTGAATTTGAAAATGTTTTAAGAAAGCGTGGTTAAACTGCGATAACCACAATGAGATGACTTAATCAACTACAGGGGACATTAGTCTTTGAAGATTAATTTAACGTCCGAGCACTGCCAGTTCAAAGTTAAGGTTGAGATGTTGGGTAGATTGCATTCAGATGTGAATCGTAAAACATTCTTTGAGATGTGAGGTAATTGGTAATAAAGGCAGCATCATTGAAGATTTGCAAGATTATTATAGTAAATGTTAATGATTAAATGAGAATGAATACATATCGCTTGTAATGAATTTCATAGTAGGAATACCCAAGTCAACAAGATTAGGTGTTGGCATATGAATGAAGGACAGGTTGACCAGGTAGGGTGGTTGCTATCGATTATAAACTACAAATTCGTTGAAGTTAATTGAATTATATGTGAAATGAGTTGTGAAGTTACATGGAAATGGAAGCCTATAATCTATATTCTATATCTAAAAACGGAGAGTGTAAGCAATGTATTACTCTAGGATTGACACGTGTACTATCTCTCTCTCTCCCCCTTAATATCAGCTTTAACAAAAAAAAACCCCTGGGAAACTGAAACACTCACTAAATATCTATATCTATCTACTATAACTAAAGGCGGAAGCCTAACGCTATGTTGAACATCAAGCTGACACGTGTATCTCTTCTTTCTCTCTCCTCTTTCTGAATTACATTCGCTGCCACTCTCTCACGGGTAGATCAAACGTCTCTGTACTCGTCTCTCTACATATGGATAGTGGATACATGCAATATGAACGCCTCACTCTCTCTCTCTCTCTCTCTCTCTCTCTCTGTGGATATATGAAACGCCTCACTCTCTCCCTAAGGTAGACTGCAACAAAAAATTCCTCTTCTTCTCTTTCTAAATCTCTTTGTTTATTTTCATGGTTTGTGTTTCTGAGTATTTTATTTTCTTTTGTTATTGATTGTTTCTTATTTTACTATAGTTTAATTTTCTCTCATGTTTAGTTTTAAATTTTCTCTCATGTTCAGTTTTCATTTGATTAGATATGGTTGTTGAATCATCGATTACTTCGAACAACCTGAAGAGATGTGGTTTTGATATACTTTGATTTGGTGGTCATGGAGAAGATCTAAAAGCAATTGTTCATCCTTATAGTATACAAACCTTAGAGACGCAACGTTTAGAGTTTTCTGGTAGATATGGTATCAAATTGAGTAAGAACAATATTATCTTTTGGGATAATATTTATATATTTTAGGGTCTATTTATCAACAATGTATAGTGTCAAAATGAGTTGGGATACTTAATTGGGATTAACTAGACTATATTTGGGCTAAAATATCATATGTGCTATTTTTTTTTTCAAATTTGGGTGGGCTAGACTATATTAATTGGGCTACAATATCACACATACTAAAAAAATCCCCCAGATTTTAGGGGCTACAGCCCTGGCCGAGCCTACTCTTACATCCGCACCTGGTTTTGTATTCTTTTGTTATAAGATATATTTTTTTTCGCTAAACTGTTAATGAGAGTTAATTGATGTATAATTTGATATAGAAAGAAAATAAATTCTCCAATTAGCTTTAAATAGTCATGCTTTTGAACAATTAGTTCTGTTTTTTTTTTTTTTTCAATTGTTTCTGAAATTGAGAAAGAGTTTTCTTGTGTAACCAGCTACTAAACATTTTAACCTGATGCTAAATTAACAAACTCAACGAAATGAGTAACATGCGCATACATGAATATTTAGTTTTATATCGTATGATTCATATCTACACAGGTATAAGATGACCAAATCTCTTTGAGGGGAAAACTAGACAAGTATGTTCTCTTTTTAATCAAACAAACATTGTTCGTATGGTTATGGTTGTTTCGAAACCACATGGAAATCATGCAACCTATTCTACTTTAAAAGAATTAAACCACAACATCTTAATATGAATTGTGGGATGAAAACATGCACATGGGATGGTGTTAAAAATAAATAAATAAAACAGAGGATGGTATCATTTACAGTAAGCTGTTTCCCGAACAATATTTGGTATATACTATATATACATCACAGTAACTTTAAAAATATAAATCATATATGTATATGTATTTGGTTCCACCAATGGGGCTTCAATTATTATGAAGCTTTCCCAGTCATAATTTTCATTTTATCCCTATCTTTCTAAATTTGTATACCAGTGCTGAAAACGTTCCTTTTCACAATTGGGAATTTGTAATTGTGGTTGGCAATGGTCTTTGGGATGTCTATGCCCCTCTCTCACTTCTTGAATTTTTTCCAGTGTATAAAACTAATGTGAGGCTCATCTCAGTCCAGATTCTGCACTGACGACGCCCTTGGACTCAAAATCACGCCGCCCACAGTTATACTCATCATGCGCCTTTGCTCTGTAAATCATTTATATGATTCTCTTTTCCTATTAATTTGAATTTCATGTATTTTTTATCTATTGAATGATGATACGGATATGAGTTTGAATGATTTTTGGTTTCGAGCTTTGGAATTCATCATTTTATATGATTGGACAGTCCATCTCTCCATCATCTTTTTCCCTCTATAGAATGGTGACTCTCGGTAGGGTATCCTGAATTAGTCAACTACAAGATCATTTTAGGTATTTAGTTGTGTACTTGAGGTCTCTAGACGTGTAGCTGTCGCCAAGTTTAAAAATATCATTAATATCTTTCATAGTTGGAGCCAAAACATTTGACTGCGAATTGAGTCTACAAGGTTGTAATTTGCGGAGATACAGTGATATGTGTGCCTTTTCTTTTTTGAGTATGCTTGCTCTATGCGATGTTTTTGGAGTTGAAGAGGAACTTCATAATCTTATTGGGAATTGCCCTCTGCTTGAATATAGTAGACTCAAGAACATGAGTTTGTTCCAAATTAATGACACTCCTGTTTAGAGAATTGATAAGAAAGGTATGATCCAATCTTTGTTTATTCTGCTATGACAGGGTGAATTGGCTGCTTTTGAAAATTTTTGTGTTATATTTTTCTTCAAAACTTTTAACTACTACTCTGGTTCTCATATAATATACTCACTAAAAAATTTGTGAACAAATACTTTTGCACCCATATAGATGAAAAGGGACAATGCATGTTCCTGCGCATTGCGCGGGTGTTATGCTAGTTGAAATATAATATTTGAATTGTACAAAAGTTCTGAATCTTGCAAGAGGCAATGGAAGTAACCATGATAGAACGTCTTACTACAAGGTGATGATTAATTGGAAATATATTTCAGGTAAGTGAAGTAGTTTTCAGAACAATTGGAATTCTAGTTTGTGGGAGCATTGGGGGAAAGGGGACCAGTAGTTTGTTGATTGAGATTGTAGTCAGAATCAATCAACGTGTGTAATGTAATTTATATATTACATGATACAGAATCAGGTTTGAATTGAGTTATTACACATGAACTGTTAAAAGTTCGAGAATGAATATTTGTGTTTATCTAGTACTATGAGATGAGGAAAGTTTGGGGACAAATTTCTTAAAAGGGATGGAGAAATGTAACACCCGTACCCGAAAAGAGGGTTATTATATTATTAATATGCATTAGCTAGTTAATACAATTAGTGTGTATGTTGATTTAAGGTGAGACTGTAGACTCACCGATGAAAAGTGTTTAGATAGGAACACAGTTGGTGGTACAGTGTAAGGTGGGGCATGTACTAAAGTGGGACCCAGTTAATATAATTTGCATTTAGATGCATTTATATGATTAAATGAATATGCGTTTAAAGTTACTTTCATATTATATTGTTTTATATGTTAACTTTTGGTACCAGTTTAGGTATCCATGAAAGGGCATTTTTACAAAGGATTCATAATTAGTAGGTTCGATAGCAACTTCATAAAAATATTTGGGACCACGTTTGGGACCCATAATGGACTTAGAAAAACACTCAATAAATAATTGGATAGTTAGCGAAATATTTGGAGGATTTCATAATAAGGTTAGAAACAAAAAGCAAAACAAACAAAACAAAGGATAGGAAACTAGCCATAAATCCCTCCCTACCAAACATTTTTGAATTAGGCCCAACTTAAAAAAGATATTGACAATAGGTCCAAAAATAGTGAAAATCCCCAAATTGAGGTAAGTAATTTTACCTTTTTACCCACAAGTGTTATGTAAGAATATATATATATATATATATAGTATATAATTAAGGATTATATGAGGATTTTCAATTACAAACTAATCTATTGAGTGTGGAGATAATTATGGAACAACTAATCTCAATTAGTATGGGTCTATACTTAGAATGGTTTTCAAATTTCAGACGAATCTTTTGGATTTGTCAAGTAGCCATTAGTTTTTCATCCATTATCTCCATTCATCATTGCAAATTCATGAAATCTTACTAGTGTTTTGTGATTTAGGATTTCTCATGATGTGTTACAGTTATGATTAGTGTTAAATTTCACACTAGAATGAACATGAGTGTTAAATTTTTCACACTATAATGAACATGATTTTTTAGACAGGATTTTGCAACAACTTTTTCTTGAAGAATAGAAATTGTAGGAATTCTAGTACATACTGGCAGTATACAATTTCGCACCACAATGGAACCAAGAACACGAGTTTTAAATTTCACATTAGAATGATCATGAATTTTTAGAGTTAGGAAGTTTGCAATAACTCTTTTTATGAAGAGTAGAATTTTTTTACTAAAAAATACACCCCAAACACCAAAAATCACTCAAGAACCCCCGGTTTCATAAAATTATCCAATACACCTCAAGAAATACTCCAAGAGTGAGAGAAACAATCGACTAGCCTACTTATGGAAATCGAAACTCTGACCCAAATCCGCAACAATGAAACATCAAAAATTATGGCAGCAACTTGGGAAAAACCAGAACTGGAAATTCACTTCCCCAAGCCAGGAACAAAAAGCACATCAAAGAAATCCAGCAGCCAAGAATGTCTTTCAACACAAACATTGCAGCACATTCAACCAAGTTCACATCGAGGCCCAGCTACTGATGAGAGACTAAAAAACCGATTAGCTATCCCATGCCTACCAACATGAGATAACAGCAGCCAAAAAAAGCCACAAGCAATTTTAGTCTTCAAGAATCATGTCAGCAAAAATCATGAACATTTATAATGTTAAATTTCTCACTAAATATGTAAAATTGCCAGTCAAACCAAGGCTCTTTCCTAGATTCTAAGATGCTTCTACCTTCTCAAGTATTATATATCAACATTTGTTACTCATCTTTCATAAACTCAAATGTTAAGGTAAAATTTCTAACCGTATATGTGAAATTTATAACAAGTAAACTCTCACTAGCACTATTTACCCAATCTGGACTGTTAAATTTCTCACAGTATATATGTGAATTTTTTTCACATGCAGCAAGTGTTAGAGATAAATTTATCACTGCATGTTTCTCACTAGATATGTGAACTTTTTTCATAGCAAGTGTGAGTGATAAATTTATCACGACATAATAAAAAAAAATAAAACAAAGAAATAATGTGACAACAATTATTTCTGTAATGATTATAACATTGCTTTGCTACAAACTCTACATAATCTCTGGATGTTAGAAGGTAACAAACATACTAGTAATACCTTCTAAAGCAGCATTGACTACTGGTCTAGCAGCCTCATATACTTCCATAGTAGTTTAGTGGGTCCAATAACTCTATATGTATCATCATTATACCTAAGTTAATAAACATTATACATTCAGGACTTAGCCATAGCTGAACTGCAGGTTCTGTGCTCGTCCAGTTTCAAATTCTAGTCAATCAATTATATATTATTATGTACCAAATGCGTAGGCAGTAGCAGGATTATACTCATGCCACAAAAATTCATCACCATCTACATACCACGCAATCTCACCATTTGCATACCAGGCACAACAAAATTTATCACCATTTGGAATTCCATGTTCAACCTTTTATTTTTATTTTTTTTTTGCACCGAAAAAAAAAAAACAAAACAAAACAAAGCCTCAATGTGGTCGAACAGAGCATCGCACATGGATTTTTGATGCAAAAAACCCTTGTTTTGTCCCATATTTATTCAAAAATTATTGTTCACAAAAAACAAATGATATCAAGAAATCAAGTCATAGTGGTGTTCTGAAAATCCATCGGAACAACGCGAAGCCCTAATGTCGTCGGAGAGAGTATCGCACATGGATTTTCGATGCAAAAACTCATATTTTTGCCCCAATAGCAAACAATGAAGTGAAAATTTTCATGTGTTTTTGTGTGAAAAATGCATGATTGTATACATTTTTCTCCCAATTCTTTGATTGCATCGGAAGCGCACCGCCAACTTCGATGAGATGAGTATGAAATTTCTTCAACCCCAAACTTGAAAACGATGTAATGGACTGAAAAACCCTACTCTTTCACAAAAATAGCGGCGAAAATCAAACATATTTTGTGTTTGAATTTGAAATTCCGAGATTCTAGGAGCGATTATGGGCGTTCTTCCGAGATCTTCGTTGATGTGTTTGCAAGCACCGAGTTTGGAAGGAGTTGAATAGTGCATGGGATGAAGTGAGGGCATTATGGTCATAAACTTATTTTGTGGACTTATCAATGAATTGTTTTTTGGGTTGGGCCAATTATAATGAAGATACACCTAATAGGATTTAATACTATTTAAACCAACAAAGAAAGGGGAAAAAAAAGAAAGAAAAGAATATTGATAGTCATTGCAGAGAGAGTTCGGCGTAATAAGAGAGAGAAATGAGAGTTCGTTCATTGTGGTCTCGCCATAACTTCGCCGTCGGTCCTCCATTTTAAAAAAGAAACCCATATTCAGACTCGTAGAGGTAACAAGAACACGTCTGTCTTTTATTTTCAATTTCGATAATGTTTTTTATGCGGCCCATTTCTAGTTGGTGACATACGATGTATCATATCTATGTAGTATTCACAGGTTTAATATTAGGCTAGGATTCACAAGAATTTGGGGTCTCTTAGGCTTAATTTGGAAATAATCCAGAGAGGTAAGTTTTCTAAACTGGGCTTGAGTGTGGTTTATGTGTTAAATGCTTCAATGATATTTAGAATTGTTAAATTCATGCTTAAAAGCAATGAAAAATGCTAAATTGAGATTAACATGTCAATTATATGGAAATTGCCATGCTTATGTAATTATGTGCCTATGTGTTAAGTGGTCAAAGAATTCCCAGTAATGGTTCATTGTTGGGAGTAATAAGGGAGGAGAAGAGGAAGAAATCTATTAAGATCGGATGTCCAAGGAATAGAAGTAATAGCGGGACCAAGGGAGTCTTCGTGTCTGAATGAACCATTGGCACAGTAGTTCAGAGACTACGAGTAATGCTTATGTGCTAATTGTTGCATTTCACATGTTTAGGCATTCAAAGCATGTTAGATTATTCACTAAGCGTAATGCTTAAGAAAACTTTTTTTCCTTTTTTGTTGTGGTATATAACAACCATCGCAGGTTCAGAACAGATTCTAGAGAGGTGATGTTGGATATGCGGGGAAGGGCTGGGGAGTTGCTGCTATGTTTCCCCTGTAATTAGTTCTTGTATTCGGATGTAGTGGATAGTAAACCTGGAACCATGCTATATATTAAATTTGTAGGACTTGTGTCTTGTAAATTATGTAATTTTGTAACTCAAGACTTATGTTGTAACTTTGGGGATGTTTAGTTATGCCTATGATGTATATACAAAATTAAGGGAAATGGTTTAGTTTGTATTTGGTGCCTTGAAGTTGTGGTTATGATGTAGATGTTAGTTGTTGCAGAATGTTTCGCTGGTGTAAACCAATCGGCTGGATTCGCTTATGATTTGTAACAATTTTTATCAATTCCAAAGTAGTCGATTGTACTAGTAAATTAGTCGATTGTGTCAACTTTATGAGACTTTGTTACTCAAACTAATTAATCTAGAAATAAAATCTTTTTTTTTTGCTTTGTATAAATTCAATATCTTAATTCCTAAGTGCCAATTTACGTAGCAGAGGTCAGTGATAGTAAGGAAAAAAAATCAATTTACAAAAATCAAATCCGCATGCCATATCTTCGTGTACACATCATGAGCTGTTATTATCTACGAAAGTTTATTAGTATTATGCACGTCACAAAGGGCATATTAATATGAAAGGCTTTATTTTTACCAATTTGCATCATTGTAGCAACAAAATTTTTTTTTTACTAATTTGCATCATCAAATATGAGACATTAGAATTGCAAAATAAAAACACATAATAATGATAAAGAAAAAGAAATAAGGAATTTATACTATTTTATAAAGGGTGAAGGAGGGATTCCACTTTACTTTCTACAACAATTTATTTTTACATCAAAACCAACATATTTTTTAACCCAAACTAAAACAAGAAGAAGTGTCTTTTAACTATATCAAATGATTCAAATCAATACCTGATATGCCCAAAATTGGCTCTACCATATGACCGAGCGGTTCAAATCAGCAGCTAGTCCATGCCCCGGGAAAATCATGCACAACTCCTCAGAATCATCAGCCCGAGCGGTTCATTCACGACCCAGCCAGCAGGTCGGGAAAACCGCACATGCACATCCCGCCGTGGGAACAGCTCATTCGGGCCCACAGGCGTGATCCCGAACATTACGGGCAGTTTCCTACTCAAGCTAGAAGACTAATGGAAAGTGCACACTATTTCCTAATCCAATTAGGAAATTCCCATAATTAATGTCAATCTATATCAATAGGATTATATTTCCTTATCCATGTATGAGTAGGTCTCTTACATCTATAAAAGAGACCTCTCACCCCCCATTGAAGGGGCCGCCAATTCTTTAGTCTACACAGCACCTCTATAAAATTCACCATTATATGCATACACCCGGTCGGTATTACTGGTAGTGTCGCCCCTCTTTGTTGGCTCACTAGGCCCGCCGGTGATCTGCTAGTGAAGGTGCTCAGACACACCCGTGGACGTAGGTACCTTCATTAACAAGGCCGAACCATATACAAAAAATAGTCTTTCACTCTCTCTCTCCTTAAACTGCTCTACTTTATTCTTACCAATTTTCGGAATCATCAGTTTGGCACCGTCTGTGGGAAACGACAAGTCTTCTCATCAACAAATCCCTTGACTGATCGTCATGCCACCGAAGAAGGGTAAGAAGGCTGATCAGCAGTCCAACTGGGATGTTCCTCCGGCCCTGGCACCGGCTGCAGCAATCATGACATCTGAGCAGATCACCGCGACCCTCACACAACTCTTGGAGGGACAGCGTCAAATCCAACAACAGATCGAAGCCTTACTGGACCAGCAAAGCCGTCCTCCAGGGGCCGGGAAACGACCTAGGAATGTTGCGGACGGTCAGGAACCAATTTGGACCAGACAACGTGCCCAAGCCAACCCGGCCCGTATTGAGGATGCCAGAGACATCAACAGTGGGAGTGCTGCCCGAGAGGAAAGGCAGGAGCATATGGCCCGGGAATCAGTCCAAGGTCACTCGGTCAAGAGCCGATTTGTCCCTATGCGAATGGTTACCCAGAGTCATAGCCGAGCCTGATCCCAAAGGAAAGCACTCCGCCATGAAGAAGAAGTCTCTTCCACCAACCCGACTAGTTCCTCAGATACCGGTCGGGAAGGAGTGGAAGCCCGAATCAAGGACTTGCAAAAGTAGATCGACGGAGTGGCCAAGAAGCTTGGTCAAAACCGTGTTCCGAATCAAGCCAATACCGAGACAGAGTCACCGTTCTCCAGCCAGATCACGAGGTTCTCCATCCCGCGCAAATTCAAGCAGCCTCGCCTAGATCCCTATAACTGCTCGAGAAGCCCGGTCGACCACGTCCGTGTTGGGAATATGCCCTCAAACCAGTTAGTTGGACAATGGAATATCATAATGCATTTATGCATGTTAGTTCATGAGATGAATATTAGACTGGAATCCTTAAACAACATTGTATGTGGTTCATTTGTGTATGTGATTACACATGTGAGATATGAATCACAAATCCTTGTTGTTTCAAATAAGTCACAGTGGATGATAAGTCTGGATAACTTATCAGGTATACACTGTAGCATGATTAACGTCTACGGGGTAGAATGATGAATCTCATTCATAAGAGTCTTTGACTCTTGGTTAATATGCTAGTGCACTCGGTGCATTGACGGACCTGAGTTAAATCTATTGACACCTAAATGCTGTCACCGTCAATAGGAACTCAAAACTTGTATAGGGATACATGTCCTTAATCCTGAGACAATTATGAACGCAAGTTGTATGCTTGATTGCTTTGACTTACCAATCAGTGAGGTCTTGCAAGATCAACACCTGGGTATCTTAGGTTAAACAGGTATACAATGTTACGAACATATATTGTCAAGATGGAATTCTACCCTCTTCTATAAAACGAAGAGTAAGTATTCCCTCGAGAATGTCACTAGGAGTGATTACTGAGAGCTGGCCAGCCTTGTCAACAAAGTGTTATTGTTGACATGTTTAGTAATCCAAGCGTAGTGAATGATACTTGAGGAATATAAGATGTACTATCTATTGGGTCGACAGTATCTTAACACATACATCCCAATGATAGATACGAATACTGCCTGGTAGAGGGACATCCGTATCATATTATACAAGTCTAGCAATCACTTATGTATGTGTGATTATGTTCTTATGCACTGGAGTGCAATTATCATTTTATAGTGGCATTAATGATAATTGATTAATTATTGATTCCTTAGTCAAGAGTACTGACTAGATGGAATAATAATTAATCGGAGCCAGTAATTAAGAACCTAGGAGGTCCCACTCTTAGCTCCGCCAGAATGCTTGGAAAGGCAATTGAGGATGCTGTCAAGACTGGTTCGATCGATCGAAGTTGTTTCGATCGATTGAAGTCTAGACAGGTTCGATCGATCGAACTTGGTTCGATCGATCGAAGGTTCGATCGATCGAAGTCGGTTCGATCGATCGAAGAGTAAGGTCGGTTCTGGGAATCTATAAATAGGGCAGCTGCGTTCTGGGAAAGAGGTTCGTCGTTTTAACGTCCCTAAGCTGCTGAAACTATTTTAGGGTTCCCAAACCTCCTTCATCCTCTTCACTAGAGATCCCAACATCTCTAGCCTCTCTGGGAAGCGTTCAAGGAGACATAAGGGTGAAGATCTCTTAGATGTTGCTGCTGCACATAGAAGGAGAAGGACTAAATCATAATTGGGTTCAAGACCATAAGGTAATGCACCTGTCCCCTCTCCTGTACGCATCTATAGAGTTAACGAGTAGTAGATCCAGGCAACCAATAAAAGTTTTGAACTTTATTTTTCCGCTGCGCGTTTAGATTTAATTTTAAACCTGTTTTTCCTACAGTCCGGACCTACAAGGTTCAGATGGCCCTAGCTACCAACTCCGATGAATTACACTGCCTAGCCTTCCCCAGCACTTTGAAAGGCCCGCCCATGCAGTGGTTCTACTCCTTGGAGCCCCGATCGGTCTGCAGTTTCAAACAACTCAGCAAGCAGTTCATTAACCAGTTCGCCGGTATGCATGAGCGGTCAAAGCCAGACATGCAGCTACTGACGGTCAGACAACAAAATAATGAGTCCATCAGGGAGTTCACCGACCGGTCAACCAACAGAAGCTTCAAATCCGCAATCTGAACGAGACAATTGCCATTATAGCCTTCTGCTCGAGAGTTCAACATACCAAGTGCGTCTCGTCGTTCCACAGAAACCGACTGGTAACCTTGGTCGAACTCGCAGAGAGGGTTGGAAGATACATTGACACTGAAGAATTTCTAAAGATCAAAGACCCTGGGCAAGAAAGCAACAAGTCTTCCAGAAGTAAGCGAAAGCGAGATCAGCTTGGGAGTTCAGACAGTTCTTCCAGTTCACATCGGTCAGGATCAAGCAGTTCCGACTTTGCCTCCAGCACAGAGAAATCTGAGGCCCGACGATCCTGATCCGATCTCCTATCTCCATCGGTCTAGATGAGCCCGACAACAGTGGTACTTGCCTGATCACCACGTGAGGCTCCACCGATTGTTAGAGCTCATACAAAGTCCTCGGGCCTAACCCTGAGGCATCTAAAGACCTCGGGCCTAACCCCGAGGCATCTAAAAAGACCCCGGGCTCCGAACCCAGGCACTCAAAAGACCTCGGGCTCCGAACCCAGGCACTAAAGACCTCGGGGTCACGCCCGAGGCACCGGTTTCGCTTAGGTCCAACCGACGATGGGGGCGAACCCCCTAGGTGGCTGATGATGGAAAGCTTCAAAAGACCCTGCAACCACTATGTTCCAGGTCGGTTACCTACAGATCATAGCCTCTGTAAGGCACTCGTCTTAGCGAAAGCTTGGGGGGCAAGATGGCGTAGTGAACTAAACAGGTAATCACACCGGGTATTTACAGACCTCGCGGATAACCAAGTCAAAATCTTGGACAACCCGAGCACCTACAGTACTCAGAGGCATTAACTCCACTTAGGTCCAGACCGACAATAGAGGTGACTAAAATCTCTTAGGTTGGCGGACGATAGAGGAACAAAAGGACCCTAAAGCAACGTGATTTAGGTCGGCTCCACCAATATGGTCAAGCTCTTCTCCCAATAGTCTTGACGAAGGCTGGTCGGGCGGAAGACAACCATCCTGGGGAGTTAACATAAAAAAGGACCCTAGAGCAATACGCTTTAGGTCGGCTCTTCCAACATGGTAAAATCCTTCTACCCACAGCCTTGACGAAGGTTTACGGGCAGAAGATAACCATCCTGGGAGCTAACTCAAGCAAAAAAGACTCCGAAGTAGGCCGAGTCTCAACTCTCGGTCACTTTCCGAGCATTCAAAGACTCCGAAGTAGGCTGAGTCTCAACTCTCGGTCACTTCCCGAGCATTCAAAGACTCCAAATTAGGCTGGGTCTCAACTCCCGGTCAGTTCCCGAGCACCTAAAAGTCCCGAGCTAGGCTGGGTCTCAACTCTCATCCAGTTCCCGAGGACTCACCAGGCTCAGAAGTCCCGAGGCAGCTTCCACAAGCACTCAGACAACGGCAATTAACATCAAACTGATTTCCAAACTTGCCCCGATATAGCATCTGGCCAATCTTGGAAATGGGGGGCAGCTGATACGCCCAAAATTGGCTCTACCATATGACCGAGCGTTTCAAATCAGCAGCTAGTCCATGCCCCGGGAAAATCATGCACAACTCCTCAGAAGCATCAGTCCGAGCGGTTCATTCACGACCCAGCCAGCAGGTCGGGAAAACTGCACATGCACATCCCGCAGCGGGAACAGCTCATTCGGGCCCACATGCGTGATCCCGAACATTACGGGCAGTTTCCTACTCAAGCTAGAAGACTAATAGAAAGTGCACACTATTTCCTAATCCAATTAGGAATTTCCCATAATTAATGCCAATCTATATCAATAGGATTATATTTCCTTATCCATGTATGAGTAGGTCTCTTACATCTATAAAAGAGACCTCTCACCCCCCATTGAAGGGGCCGCCAATTCTTTAGTCTACACAGTACCTCTATAAAATTCACCATTATATGCATACACCCGGCCGGTATTACTGGTAGTGTCGCCCCTCTTTGTTGGCTCACCAGGCCCGCCGGTGATCTGCTAGTGAACGTGCTCAGACACACCCGTGGACGTAGGTACCTTCATTAACAGGGCCGAACCAAATACAAAAAATAGTCTTTCACTCTTTCTCTCCTTAAACTTCTCTATTTTATTCTTACCAATTTTCGGCATCATCAATACCTAACCCCCGCCCTCGCCCTAGCCCCCACGTCTCCCATCAGTTCGTAACTAAAAGGGTTAATTATAGAAACACCCCATGTGATTAGGCCTTTTATCAAATACTCCTCTATACTTTAAATTTTATCACTAATACCCCCTGTAGTTTAGACTAAAGTGAAACAGTCACTTTTTCCGTTAAAGTTAACGAAAAATTGATAAAAGTACAAAATTACCCCTATTACATGCTAATAATAACACCCTTATATGCTTAAATATTTATTTAGGCATAACTGGTACATTATTATATTATTTTGATATTACATTTGTTGTTAAAGACCATTATGTTGTCACTTAGGGGTACATTTGTGAGAGCGAATTTGACACACACACAAAAAAAAATTTGGGGGTAAATTTTTTTTTAAATCTTAGTACATTGCTACACTGGATTTCACTGTGTGTGTGGTCAAGAGTAGATTAAAAAAAAACTAACATATCACCAAGATTGTGTGTGTCTAAGAGTAGATAAAAAAAATATTAAAATAGTATATCGCCAAGATTGTGTGTGTGTGTGTGTGTGTGTGTCCAAAGGTAGATAAAAAATAAAATAAAAAATTAAATAAATTTGTTCTCATGAATGTACCTCAAAATGATTACAGAATGGTCTCTAACAACAAATATAATATCAAAATAATATAATAGTATACTGCATATGCCTAAATAAACATTTAAGCGTATAAGGGTGTTCTTATTAGCATGTAATAGGGGTAATTTCGTATTTTTACCCATTTTCCGTTAACTTTAACGGAAAAAGTTACTATTTCACTTTAGTCCAGACCACAGGGGGTATTAGTGATAAAATTTAAAGTATAAAGGGATAACTGATAAAAGACCTAACCACAGAGAGTGTTTCTGTAATTAACCCTAACTAAAATGCAATAATTGTCACTGCCTCTCTAAATCGTTCCTCAACATTTAGAAATCAAGAAAATTATGGTGACATACAGAAGAAGGCTTGGAGTTTGAAAAAGAAGTTAAAACATGAAGAGGTAACTCAGGGCTTCAACATTTTGTATCTTTGTTAAAGTAAATGGCATATGCATGAATAGATATATACTTTGTGAGCAATGCTATGCTTCTCAAATCGAAAATTTTAAATGAAGTGGTTGTGGGCTCACCGTGGAGAAGTGACTCTACAGTGAACCCACTACCACATCATTGGAATGTGAGTTTGAAATTTGGATTAAGAAAGCATAACATTACTTATCATACTTTGTATGGTAATGTTAGTCTTTCATGTTTTCGGGAAGCTATTTCTTACGCATACATGCATTGTTTTGTATCTTCTTCAGAAGTTGTTTTTTCATTTACATAGATACAATTGCACAATTTTCTTTAAGAAAAATTCAGTTATAATTTTCTTTTAGAAAGAATACTACTACTATTTTTTTCTTTTACAAGGTTTTCGCTTACTCACCGAGTGCAGTTGTGTAAATGTCTTTTTTTCGAAAGCAACTAACTGGTATCTCTAAAATTAATTCATTTTACAAACTTTCGACTTACAGTACTTACTCACTGGGTGCATGTAATTATGAATATTGGTCATTTTACATCCAATTGCTCACCTTAAAACCTTATATCTATTTTACCATGTGTGTTGTAATTATGAATAGTAACCATAATTTATGTTGTTTTTTTATTTATTTAATGCCAATATTTTTTTGGGAATTGCTATTATCACTTCAAAATTAAATTAATACACTTCATAATACTACTGATACATCATGTAATATCATGCACTCCATAGCAAAACTGATACATCATGTAATATCATGCAGTGAAAGCATTCCATGGAATGCATTGATCATCTATGGCGTACGAATAGCAATTTCCTATTTTGTTTTCCAACCAACTATCAAAGCTTTTTTATTTTTATTTTTTAAATTAGGAATACTTGATAAATACAATACGTCGCACGCAACGCATGTGCCTCTGCAGCTAGTTTATACAAAGAATAATGTTGCACACATTCTGAAAAGTACACTAAAATGCACCAACTTACTTAAAAATGTTAGACCTTGTGCTTTTAAGTTTGTACTTTTATGTGTGCATGTACACAAGGTCCAATATTTTAAAGTAAAATTGTACGTTTTGGTATGCTTTTTCAGAGTGTGTGAAACATTGTTGTTATACAAATAAAAAAATAAGGGGAAAATACCTTTTACCCCCCTGTGGTTACACTCATTTTCTCATAACCCCCTGTAGTTCATTTTGTGACACTTAACCCCCCTGTACTACGGACTAAAGTGAGACTGTTAACTTTTCTAACGGTAGTCTCACTTCAGTCATTAGTACAGGGGGGTTAAGTGTTACAAAAATGAACCACATGGGGGTTATGAGAACATGGGTGTAACCATAGGGGGGTAAAATGTATTTTTCCCTAAAGAGTATGTATAGGGGCTTGGGGGGTATTAACGTCATTTCCTTTTTTTCCGTTAGAAAAGTTAACAGTCTGACTTTAGTCCGTAGTACAAGGAGGTTAAGTGTTACAAAATGAACCACTGGGGGGTTATGAGAAAATTGGTGTAACCACAAGGGGGTAAAAGGTATTTTTCCCAAAAAATAATAATGATAAAGAAAGGAAGTACTCCCTCCGTCCTTTTTATTGAGTCTATTTTGGGATATTCCAAAATTAGTGTCCATTTTTTAAATTGGTATGCAATTTTTACTTATTTTCCAAAATCACCCTTCCTTGGTCTAGTGGCATCACTCACCCTCTACCAAGTGGGAGGTCGAAGGTTCCATTCCTCTTATAGGGGGGGGGGGGGGGGGGGGGTGGTTTGAGGGGTTTTTCCCCGCTTTGGCCCATATGCTCAAGTGTGTTGTATGGATTTGTTTTCGTAAGTCCTAGTTCATGGGGTTTGCATGAGTGCGTGTGTTCTTGCATACAGTCAAAAAAAAAAAAAAAATGAAATCTATACTAAAACAAAACTAAAAAAGTTATTATAATAATTAGGGGTAATTGTGAAAAGTAGATGTAAATTCTTTTTGTCTCTTTACAAAATTGAGTTCTTAAAGGTGGACTAAAAAAAAGGATAGAGGTTGTAGGAAATTTTAATGGATTTTCTTATGTTTGAACAGTTAAACGGCTAAGCCGTTAAAAAAGAAAAGACAGAAGCCGAGAGTGAACGATGAGCTCAGCATCGCTGGGGAAGGCAAGCTGTCGTTGTCTATCAATTAGTGCCCTCGTTTTTACGCTAAGGTGCAACACTCCCACACCCCTTTTCCAGCGCGTGTGTGCGTGAAAGTAGAGTTACGGCAAATATATAGGTACCACATAAATATGTAGTACTCTAGAGAGAGAGAAAAGGCTTGATCAGAAAGGAAATATGAAAAGGAAAATAGAGAGAGAGAGTGGTGGGGCCCTCATATGGGGATGTCTCTCCAACTGGAAGATGTTTTGTCACCGTCTGATTTAGTCATATATATATATATACACACACATTTGTAATACATATAAGTCTGTAGACGATGATACAATAATGTTAGAGACACTAACAAATCTTATTAAAAAATCTTATTAATGTTAAAAATACTAACAAATTTTATTAATATTCGATAATGAGATTTGTTAGTGTTCTAAATATTATTCATTATTATATATTAATATAAAAATATATATATATATATATATATATAGTAGTACTCCGTAATATGGTTGTTGGGCTCTCTCTCTATTGGTTTTTGTCGGTGAGAAGTATGTGTGGCCCAAGTGTAGTCAGCTGTATTTAATTGGAGATTAAAATAGATTTCATTACTCACCAACTCAAATCAATGGGCTACCAAAAAATATAAAAATAAAAAGCATGAGGAAAAACAAATAAATTAGTACGAGTAATAAATATCTACTGCTGGCAAGTAATATTTTTGGGTTGTTAGATAGATTAGATGTAATTAATACGTACTTGAAAACAAAATATGAAAAAGACAGAACGTTAATAGAGTAAAAGTTAAACAATAAATCAATGACACAATTTAATGTTCCATTCTTTTGCGAAATAGCATAAGCTAAAAAAAAAAAATCTACTGCTTGCTATTAAATTATATGACAATTAAGACCCAAAACAAAACAGTAAAAGTTAGCAATAAATCAATGACACAATGTAGTGCTGTGTTCTCAATTCCATTTTTTTTACTTCTGTTGTATCCAATTTTTTTTTGCATAGGATCCAATTTAGTTCAACTCTCATATTTTGGAATATGATTTTTTAGAGAAGTTAGGTTAATTTAGCAAGGAATCGATTTTAAGAGAGATATTACAGCATTTCTAATGCAGAATTCGAATAGGGAGCCATTTAGAAAAAAATGTCCTTTCCTCTTTACCAATTTTTTTTTTTTTTTTTAAAAAGTTAAATAAAATGAGCACCAATAAGACGACCCAAAATGGTATCAAAACGGATCCAACTAGCTTGGGGACTTGTGTTTATTTTTTATGGCAAGAGAAAGAGAGTATTCGGATTTGTTGAGAAGATCCTAATCATTCAATCGTTAGAGCATCTGCAGTAGTGCAGTTATATGTAGGGTAAATTTAGGCTAGTTTTCGGAACGAGTTGTGGAAGGGACATAGTGTTACAGTTGGGAGACGGCAGAGCTTTTGCCAGCCACCATTGAACCGACATTGTGTCTGCTGGCTGGGACACAGTGGTGTATACTTCATGTCTTTTGTTTTAAAAAAAAAAAAACAACAGCAACAACAACAACAACAACAGTCGACCATTGCCGGTCAGTTCTATCAAGTATTCCCTCTATCGGCCCGCTTCCCAACCGACGCTCTCTCTACCATCTGCCCGTATGGTAAGAAAATTAGTAGTATGTTGCCCTTTAAGCTACACCATTGTGGACATCCATAGGCTTACTAACCTAATTTACTCGATGGTGTTACACCACTGTTGTTGCTCTTATTAATTACTCGATGGTTTAACACCACTGTTGTTTAACACCACTGTTGTTGCTCTTATTAATTACTCGATGGTTTAACATCACTGTTGTTGCTCTTATTAATTAAAGCAATATTTTGAGTGTATCTTTGAATGAGATGCATCAAAATATATTAAACGGTAAAAATTTAAAATGACTACTATTTTTGGTACTATGATTGGAATACATAAAATACGTTTAGTAGGTAAAACACTATTCAAGTATCAAAATACTCTTTTGGCTCTACTCAAATTTGGTTATTAGCCTTAGAGATGCCCCTTGGACTAATAACCGACTAGCATGCAAGAAATATCTAATCACCAAATTTTTATACTGATAAAACTGATTAAATAAAAAAGTTTGGGGGGGAAAAAAATTATATGGGAAGAAAGAATGATTTACAAAATTAGTCTCTTCCAAGTTTTTGAAAAGAAAAATTAAACTAAAAAATTACATGTACCATATTTGTCAGTTATATTGTAGCCCAACTTAAAATCTTTATTGAAGAATGATATGCCTTTCAAATTTGGTTTCCAAATTAAGAGTTGTATCACATACAGTGATAGTGATCGGTGGTACCACATTACTACACCTGGTACGACTGATAAAGTATTTGAAAACTAAATTTGAGATTCAATTGGAAAGTGTTTAGGTCATTATCTTTCATCAAGTTATAATAAAACTTTTACAACATTGTAGTACAATTTCTTCAGTACACACACGAGGTTAAAATGTTGTTAATCGAGTGTAGTTTTTTAATAAACCAACCAACCAACTAATTTGGTTGTATTTTACATACACCAATTGTTAGCCTTGAATTTGTTTAAAGCATTATTTATATTTGTTTTGATGATGATAAATCTATTTATAATAGCATGTTCTTATTTGTTAAACTCTAAACTATTATTAAGTCATTTTCATTGTGTTAATTTCTTAAATAATGCACTTAAATGTTCTAACTTTATTTGATTTCATGAGATAGCATATGGTGACGCCCAAGAGTAATTGAGCTCAACAAAGATCAAGCTTGAAGACCTGAAGATTTGTTATCCTTGGTTGAAGACTAGGATTTACTTGAAAGCAATTTGATCAATCACTCATAGGAGCTCAAGTAACATTAGTTGTACTTTAGGATCCTTGCTCTCATACTTTAAAATACTTTCAAGGACCTAAACATACTTAGACCACTCAATTAAATTCATTTCACAAAAGTTTTAAAGTGACTAAGTCAAAATCAAGCACTCTTTGCAGATGAATCATCTTTATGGCAAACTTGATCTAATTGGTAAGGAACTTGTCACAGCTCGGTCCCACAATAGCAGGACCAAAGGCCGTGGCACGCCACCGAGGCTCGACCAAATCAACTTAAGTAAATAGCAACGGAAAAATAATAATAGAAACCCAAAATTTTCGACTCTAAAAGTTTTGTCCATTTGAAAACACATAAAGAAACACTCCTTTTTGAAAACAAGAATCCAGTCGACTGATCAGAGGTTTGGTCGACTGGAAATGCAAACTACAGAGAGCTCAAAAACCCAGGAGTTGCCCAATCAACTGCGCCCCAAGTTCAGTCGACTAAGGTGAAAAATTATCAGTCGACTGAACTCCTGACCAACATAAATATCTAACTCTGAAACACCATCCAGTCGACTGTGTTGGGGGACCCAGTCGACTGTTTTTCAATAAGTCAATCAGTGTCTCCTTCAACAAAAGGGTCCAGTTGACTGCATTCATAAACCAGTCGACTGATTTCAAGCAATAGAGCATTCTGCAGAATTTTCAAGTTAAAAGCTTTCTAAAATTATCCAGGGACCAAACACACACTCTAAACTTTTACCAAAGCGATTCTAACAGACATATAACATTATTAAAACATAATCACAAAAGATTACTAACTATTACAACATTATGAATCCGTTCTATGATCCTAAGTTAAACATAGTTAAAGCAACAAAAATCCTTATTACAATGTTTCCATTCCCAAACTACGGAATGGACATACTCAGTTGCTTTCCAAAAGAACTCCCAATACCCCACGATCACTTGCCCGATTTTTCACCGGCATTAACACCTAAAATGGTTATTTGAAAAATCACACTATTTCGATTCGTTTAAGCTAACGCTTAGTGAATAAAGCAACAGTGCACATGAATGATAAACATGCTTGAAAACCGACTAGCATGCAAGAAATATCTAATCACCAAATTTTTATACTGATAAAACTGATTAAATAAAAAAGTTTCAGGGGGAAAAAAATTATATGGGAAGAAAGAATGATTTACAAAATTAGTCTCTTCCAAGTTTTTGAAAAGAAAAATTAAACTAAAAAATTACATGTACCATATTTGTCAGTTATATTGTAGCCCAACTTAAAATCTTTATTGAAGAATGATATGCCTTTCAAATTTGGTTTCCAAATTAAGAGTTGTATCACATACAGTGATAGTGATCGGTGGTACCACATTACTACACCTGGTACGACTGATAAAGTATTTGATAACTAAATTTGAGATTCAATTGGAAAGTGTTTAGGTCATTATCTTTCATCAAGTTATAATCAAACTTTTACAACATTGTAGTACAATTTCTTCAGTACACACACGAGGTTAAAATGTTGTTAATCGAGTATAGTTTTTTAATAAACCAACCAACCAACTAATTTGGTTGTATTTTACATACACCAATTGTTAGTCCTCTACATTTCATACTAGTTTCCGGAGTATCACGTGTATGTTCCACACTCCTAGTCCGCAACTCCTCGCCAATAAGTCCATGCGACTAGATAAGACCTACGTTTCTTTTCTTCAAACGTGCGACCTTATGCCTATAATGGCTCCACAAAATGGCTTGGTACCACTTGCTCCTTTGGCCTAAATAGCAACTAAACATACTCAAATCACATTTCACCATGCTTTCAACATATCAAAACATTTCATCGTGCTATTGGACCTACTTATCAATATAGTTGCCCAAATATGAACTACACAATATATCTTTACGAACTAACACATGCTTTTCATACAAAACATGAATACATATCAAGAATCATCCCAAAACACATAGTTGAATCACTCACCTCCGAATAATGCTCTAAAAATTCGATTCAAAGAAAACCCAAGCACAAAAATCGTCCAGAAATCCGTCTAGCACAATTCCTATCGATCAAAAATTCAATTATCAACTTTTTAGAAAAATTCTAGAAAATGGGTTTTTTTTTTTTGGAAAACTTATCCAAACAAGCCCTAGTGGATATCAAAACGAAGCTCTTACCTCTAGGAATTCGAATATCCGATAAAAAATTTGGCTCACAAACTGATCACCATATATATGCGTCGCAAGCTCGAAAGAATCAAATCTCTTTTTTCTCTCCCCTCTCTCCTCTTTTTAGAACCCAAAATAGGTTTTGTAACCAAAATATCTCACACTTATTTATATATAAGCACAAGTCTCGAAAATTGTGTTTACCTCCTCTTGAGTTCTCGAAACTCCTAGTTATTCTCTGAAACTCCTTACACGCCTAATTCATGGCTTCATGAGTGAAAACTAAAAATTATTAAAGTTTCGTCTAAGTTCCGTTTGGTTGCTAAAACGCGATTTCACATGATTTTACGAAATTACTAATTAGCCTACCAATTATGTAGCGTGTTAATTCATCCTCACCAGGACACTAAAATTAACAGCAGAAACATATTCTAAACTAGATAATAATACAGATAGTGAAATACACAGGTAAACATTTATTTTTAGATAAACATTTAAGGTATTCCACAATGACTGTCTCAATCTCAGAGAGACGTCACAACATCACAATACTCATTCTACACAGTCTTAGAGGGTCCTTTTACACAGATACCCAAGTCGACTCATGAGTCATAACTCACTCACACATGTGCCACAAATGCACAACACATCACATTAACATGCATGCCAATGTAATGAAATGCAATAACACGCATATGGGTGTTATAATTCTCTCCCCCTTAAAAGAAGTTTGACTCCAAACTTGCACCTCATGTATCGAAAAGGTGCGGATACTGAGTACGCATCCATCTTCTATTTCCCATGTCATCTCTTTTGTCGTTTAGCTACGCCATAACACTTTCACCTTTGATATCACCTTATTTTGCAAGACTTGATCTTTTCGATCCATAATCTCTACCGAATATGCAACATACGTCAAATCTCCCTGAATTTCATTCGGCGTCGGAGTCATCACTTGATCTTTATCTTCTGTTAATTGTTTCTGTAACTTGAGCATACTCATTTGGCAAGTCCAATCGATATGCTATGGGTCCAACCTCCCCATGATTTCAAAAGGTCCTACATACCTCGGATTGAGTTTCATGTATCTCCTAAATCTAGTAATTCCCTTTGAAGGTGACACCTTCAAGTAAACTAAATCGCCTACATCAAATTCCAATGGTCGCCTGCGCTTCTTGGCATAACATTTATACCTACTCTGAGCTATCAATAACCGTTGTCGAATTACCTTTATCTTATCCGTCGCCTCTTGTATAATTTTTGGCCTTCAATCATCCTTTCTCCGATTTTTGTCAAACTAATCGGTGAACGATATACTTGACCACACAAAGCTTTATAAGGAACAATGCCAATACTTGACTGAAAACTGTTGTTATATGCAAGTTCAATCAACGGCAAATGGTCTTCCCAACCACCCTGAAAATCAAGTACACATCAATGAAGCATGTCTTCCAAACTCTGGATTACGCTTTCCGATTGACCATCGATCTGAGGATGAAAAGCGGTACTGAAGTGCAATTTGGTACCCATTGCTTCTTGTAAAGTCCTCCAAAACTTTAATGTAAAACTACTATCTCTATCTGAAACAATAAAAACTGTGTCACGCCCCATAGTAGCAAAAATAGAGAAAATAAATTCCTTTTTGGACCCGTAGCCCATGACAGTTGAAAGTCACCACATTGTCAAATCATTAGAGTAATGATTCAAACCACGCATTAGAAAGTTCTAAGGTCGATATATGGAGTATAATACTAAACTATTACAAACTTAAGTATCTAAAGAAACGTAATTAAATTACTACAACAACATATGCCGATTAAAAACTTAACGATTACAGTAGTCTCTAAAACATAACATAAACTAACTACGACGAAGCTTCAGATCTTTAACTTGCGTAGTAGTAGCATCAGCATAGCCTCTGTCATCATAGGCTCCATCCTCATAGCCCCTGTCCATATATGCATCTCCTGCATACTCATAACCCTGGCCAGCTAGACGTAGAATATCCAGTGGCATAAAACGTCGTCAGCTATGAAGCCGAGTGAATGCAAATACTAACAGAGTATCTATAGATTTGCATAATGAATAAGCAACAACATCATTAAAAGGATCATCTCATCGTTCGCATGCATGTATGCACCAACTCAATATCTAACAACGGACACCGTCCCATCTCCTAATACATAACATAGACTCTTGGGTCCACATTAATCAGACACATAGTCCCATACGTACGGTCTGTCAAATTTTGACACACAGTCCCATTTCCTTTATTCGTTAACTAAACACGTAGTTCTCACTCTTTGGCCAACCCGCCTCGATGCATTCTGGCCAATCTGCCCTAGGTACATCCTAGCTTACATGCCCATCCAATGCGCTTGATACATTACGGCCAACATGCCCAGCCAATACGGTTGAGACATTACGGCCAACACGCCCAGCCAATACGCTCGATACGTTACGACCAACATGCCTGATTCATTACAGCCAATGCACTCGATACGTTACAGCCAACATGCCCAACCAATATGCTCAATGTGTTATGGCCACTATGCCCAGCCAACACACTCAATACATTACGGCCACTACGCCCAACCAATAAGCTTGATACATTCTCTGGCCAACTTCACCCAACATATTCTGGCCACCGCGCGCCAACTTAACTAACTTGACACAAAGTCCTATATTATATAATCTCTTAAACACATACAGTCCCGATCCTATCCCAACACCTTGGGATCCCACACCTGATATCATACGATTTTAGCAACCGCATTCATACGCACAATTGTAAATAATATCGACTTCTACAATCGATAGACCCACTACTATGCACGTTGGCTTCTCATTTTGATTTACAACATTTGATCACCATTATACAATTGGTTCCACTATTCAATGCATTAAGTCCATTACTCCACGTGTGTATTATTCCAATACCATTTTCCAACAATCAATGTATGATAATAACAGGTTAATAGTACAACATGTATAACCAACTAAACATTTAACATTCTATTAAGTTCGATCGATTGAACTATGTCTGATCGATTGAGGAAAATTGAAGTTTGATCGATTGAAAAAATGTTCGATCGATCGAGATCGGTCTGTGTTCGATCGCTCGAAAGCTGTTCGATCAATTGAATGCAGTATTATTCTAGAATTTGAACTGGACCATTCACGCATGTTCATGGTTCGTTCTTTCTTGTCGAAACATATATAAAAATATATATGCTACTAAGTAAGTATAGACACTCACCGTGAAGTTCGGCGACGCCAACGAGCTCGGGGTGGCCGCAGGTGGTCTCGGGGTGTCTCTTCCTCCTCTGCTCCTCTGTCTTCTTCTTCTTCTCCTTCTGCTTCTTCTTTTCTTCCCTTCTCTTCTATTCTCTTCTTGAGAGTGTGTAAGTGTTTGTGAGTTGTGTGTATATATATAGATATATAACTTGGTGTGTGTGTGTATATATATATATATAAGGGTGTATATATATTCTCTCCCTCTCTAAACTCTCTCAAGGATTTCAGCAACCCCACCATGCACACAAAACCCATATATATAGGGGAGGGAGGGTGTAGGTGGCAGAACACGTATTCTGAAATTACCACGTTCGATTGATCGAAGTGAGTTTGATCGATTGAAAACAGGTCGGTCAGGGTTTGATCGATTGAGATGGGTTCAATCGCTTGAGAAAGGGTTCCACGTCATAATTCAGGACGGTAGAGTTTTAAGCGATCGAAGTAGGTTCGATCGATTGAGAATCGAAACTCTCGATCGCTCGAAGCTTGCTCAATCGATTGAAACTAAAATTAGAGGAAATGTAAATACAAATATACATAATCTTATTTATAAAAGTATAACAAAAATACAGGGTATTACATCATCCCCCTCTAAATAAAGATTTCCTCCCCAAAATCAGAACTAAGCGTTGTCAAATAACTCTGAATACTTCTCACGTATCTCTGACTCTGATTCCCAAGAAGCTTCTCCTTCATCGTGGAACTTCCATTGAATCTTTACCAATAGAATCTCTTTATTCCTCAGCTTCTTAACTCTCCAATCCAGAATTCGTACTGTTCCTTCGTGGAATGACACATTGTCGTTCACCTTGATGTCTTCAAAATTAATCTCATGACTCGGATTATGAGCACACTTCCTTAATATGCTGACGTGAAAGACGTTGTGTACTCCCGACATCTTAGGAGGCAATGCGAGTCTGTAGGCAACCTTTCTAACATGTTCGAGAATCTCAAACGGTCCAATGAAATGCGGTGCTAGCTTTCCTCTCTTTTTTCCAAACCTGATAATTCCTCTCACCGGAGATACCCTAAGTAGCACATGATCTCCAACACTGAATTCCAAACTTCTACAGTGTTTATCTGCGTAACTCTTATGTCTACTCTGCGCCGTTCGCATCGTTTTCTTCACAATCTTGATCTTCTCATTAGTTTTCCAAACTAATTCTGGTCCAAGCAATTGATTGTCTCAAACCTCTACCCAACACAATGGTGATTGGCACGGTCTTCCATATAATGCCTCGAAGGGTGCCATTCTTATGCTCGAATGGTGGCTGTTATTGTACGCGAATGCTATCAGCGGTAGATGAGTCTCCCACGAGCTCTCAAAATCAATAACACACGCTCGTAGCATGTCTTCCATCACTTGGTTAACCCGTTCAGTCTGTCCATCAGTCTGCGGGTGAAAGGTTGTACTCAAGCTTAACGTAGTTCCCAAAGCTGACTGTAGACTTTTCTAGAACTCTGTAATAAATCATGAATCGTGGTCCGATATGATTAAGACTAGTACACCATGCAGTCGCATGATTTGTTGTATGTATATACGGCTCAAACGTTCGACTGGATATGACATACTATAAGCTATGAAATGTGCTAATTTGGTAAGTCAGTCCACAACTACCCAAATAGCATCGTGGTTTTGCTATGATCTTGGCAAACCTACCACGAAGTCCATAGTTATATGTTCCCACTTCCATCGGGGAACTGGTAATGGTTGCAGAAGTCCTGGAGGCTTCTGATGTTCCGCCTTTACTTACTTAGACATAAGACATTGAGTCACGTGTTCCGCAACTCCTTGCTTTATCCCTCCCACCTGAAGTTTCTCTTTAAATCCTTGTACATCTTTGTACTTCCTGGGTGGATAGTCATTCGCGACTTGTGAGCTTCGTTTAGTATATCCTTTCTGAGATTATCTTCATCCAACACACAAAGTCTACCTCTGCATCTGAGTGCGCTGTCTGAACCAATACTCCAATTCTCTGGTTCTTTTAGTGCGTTACTTGCAAACCACTCCTGAAGTCCTTCATTCTTCTTCTGTTCCTCCATAATATGACTGATGAGGCTCGGTTGCACCATGAGACATCCAAAGTCTCGTCCTTTACTTGGATCGAAGGCCTGAATACCAGATTCAGCCAAGGTTTCCAATGCTCGCCACTCTTTAACCATAAGAGAAGCTACTACTATCCTCTTGGATTTTGGACTCAACGCATCGACTATCACGTTCGCTTTCCCAGGGTGATACTACAACGTGAAATCGTAATCCTTTAACAATTCCATCCAATGTCATTGCCTCATGTTCAACTCTCTGTGAGAGAACAAGTACTTCAGACTCTTGTGATCCGAGAATAGATTGAACTTCTCGCCGTAGAGGTAATGCCTCCAAATCTTGAGTGCAAAAACAATCGCGGCTAACTCAAGGGCATGCGTCGGATAATTCAACTCGTAAGGTTTGAATTGTCGAGATTCGTATGCGATTACCTTCCCATCTTGCATCAAAAGACATCCAAGCCCTTGGTGTGATGCGTCGCTGTAGATGGTGAACTGCTCACCGCTCTTGGGTATCGTAAGCACTAGCGTTATGGTCAATCTTTCCTTCAATTCCTGGAATGCGCGTTCATGCTTATTACCCTATTCAAACTTCAAATCCTTCTTCGTTAGTCTAGTAAGAGGAGCAGCAATCTTGGAGAATCCTTCTATGAATCTCTGATAGTATCCAGCTAGACCAAGAAAACTTCTGACTTCCATTACAGTGGTTGGTATATTCCAATCCAGAACTACATCTGTCTTTGACGAGTTTACGGCTATTCCATCCTATGAGACAACATGTCTTAGGAACTTGACCTCTTTCATCCAGAACTCGCACTTGCTGAACTTTGCATACAGTTGATTATCTCAGAGGGTCTGTAGTGCGATCCTTACATATTTCTCATGTTCTTCTCGATCTTCGAGTAGATTAGAATATCATATATGAACACGATAATGAACTGGTCTAAGTAGGGTCTAAACACTCTGTTCATTAGATCCATGAATACCGCTGGGGCATTGGTTAATCCAAAAGACATAACCAAGAATTCATAATGCCCATACCTTGTCCTAAAAGTAGTTTTTGAAATATCTTCAAGTCGAACCAACAGTTGATGATATCTGGATCTTAGATCGATCTTTGAGAATGTCGTCGCTCCTTACAGCTGATCAAACATATCATCGATTCTAAGGAGTGGGTACTTATTCTTAATCGTGACCTTGTTGAGCTCCCTATAATCGATATAAAGTCGCTGAGTTCTGTCCTTCTTCTTAACAAATAGCACTAGCGCTCCCCAAGGCGACGTATGGTCGAATAAACTTGAGATCTTTTAACTTCTGTACTTGCTTCTTCAGTTCTTGCATCTCCGTTGTTGCCATCCGATAAGGAGCCTTCGATTATGGTAAAGTACCAGGCATTAACTCGATACAAAAATCAATTTCCTACTTAGGTGGCAAACCTAAGATATTCCGAAACACATCCTCAAAATCTCGGACTATAGGAATCAATGCAATAGTGAGTTCTGAACTTGAGCTCTCGATAGCTGCTAGACGGCTAGTGAGAAAAGCATCACTAAAGGGGTTGCATTGAAAATCAAAAGGCTGACTTCCTGGTACGCGAAATGTAATCATCTTATTGGCACAATCCAACTTAGCACGATACTTCGTGAGCCAATCGAATTCTAAGATGATGTCAAATTCCTTCATTGACAAAATGATTAGATCTGCGGGAAGAAGCGTATCCTCTATTGTTAAGGCATAGTCCTTGCACACTTTTCCTTATCTTACGGTTACTCCCAAAGGTGATACCACATTCAGGGTTACATTAAGCGCATGGGGTACTAAACCCAAAAGTTAACAATCCCGATAGCAATAAATGAATTCGAAGCACCAATATCAAATAGAACTTTACCTCGAGTGTTGAATAACATAAGAGTACCTTCTATGCTCTGCTGTTCAGTTTCATCAAATTCGGCGTTCTCGGGGGGGATAGCATTCATACGAGCCTATCCAACTTAGCCCTGAGCAGCTGGTCCGTTGTATGCCCTACAGGGTGCTCTGCAATCCCTGTTAATGTGGCCATGCTTGTTGCAGTTGTAACAAAGAACGCTCGCCCTGGTGTAGCTCTTAGAAGCTCGGCAGTCCTTAGCCAAATGACCTGGCTTTCTGCAATTAAAGCATTCCCTGGTATTGCCTCCAGTTCCGGGGGAGGAGCTTGGGTTATAGCTTAGCGATTATGGGAAAACGCAGGTTGTGGCTTCCTCTCTCCAGTCCAATTGCGCTTGTTCCCTTGGAACTGCCTCGGAGGTCTCGGTCCTTGGTTACCCCTTGGTGGTGGTCGATTCCCAAAACGTCCTTGCTCCCGACCATTAATATCCTCATGACAGACTGCCATTCCTACCATGGCCTTGAAGGTTTGACCCTGATGATTCAACGCCATCCGCTGTAGTGGCAATAAGAGGCCCTAGTGATACTGTCTATTCTTCTTCTCTGGGGTATCGATCATATGAAGAGCAAATGGGATAATCGTTTGAACTGCACTATATACTCCCTCACGGTAAGGTTCCCTTGCCTTAGCTCAATGAATTCTCTCTCCTTCTTATTCCTTTCCGTTGAGGAAAGTAATTCTCAAGAAATAGCCCTTTAAATGTGATCCAGGGCATCCTTCCAGCCGCGTCTTCTCCTACGGTCACCTTCTCCGATTCCCACCAATTGGCTGCCGCATAAGTCAACTAAAATGTCGCCAGTCAACACTTTTCAATCTCGTTACATCCTAGGGTGTCGAAGATCGCTTCCATCTCTCGGAGCCACTGTTCCGCCTGCCACGGCGTAGTATTCCCGTCAAACTTCTCTGGGCAAAAATGATAGAAACGTTCCATTATTCTGTCCTCAAGTGGCCTCGAAGGTGGTCCATGATTATTTTCGTTGTTCCCTTTGGGTTTGTTGATCCATTCCATTCTACGCACAAAGGCTTCGAACAGTCCAATTGGATCAGCAGCTTAGGGTGCTTGGGGGACATCTTCAATTTGAGTGGGATGATTCCGAGTAGGCATTCCTGCCATCGATGTAGTAAGGTTGGGTACCTATACAGACATCTCTCGGTTAGTTATCAACCCAAAAAATAGTTATACAAAGTAATTCAGAAATTAAACGTAATAGTTATAGCTATTATCACATTAATAGCAACAGAAAAGATCCAATATACGAACCACTTCAAAACATTACTCATAGAGTCTACCCCTATCTCAAGGAATCTTAAGGTTCAAAACTAAAGAAATATTAGACAATTGTTGAGCGCGACTACTAAACCTAGGCTCGGATACCAAAAATCTTATCATGCCCCGCATAGCAAAAATAGAGAAAATAAATTCCTTTTTGGACCCGTAGGCCATGACAGTTGAAAGTTACCACATTGTCCATAACCAAAGTCAAACCATCAGAATAATGATTCAAACCACGTATTGGAAAGTTCTAAGGTCGATATATAAAAACGGAGTGTAATACTAAACTATTACAAACCTTGAGTATCTGCAGAAACGTAATTAAAGTACTACGGCAACATATACCGATTAAAAACTTAACGATTATAGCAGTCTATAAAATATATGCATAAACTAACTATGATGAAGCTTTAGGACTTCAACTTGCATAGTAGTCAGCAGCAGCATAGTCTCCGTCACTGTAGGCTCCATCCTCATAGTCCCTGTCCATGTATACATCTCTTACATACTCATAACCCTGGCCAGCCAGACGTCGAATATACAGCGGCATAAAACGCCGTCAGCTACGAAAGCCGAGTGAATGCAAATACTAACAGAGTATCTATAGATTTGCATAATAAATAAGCAACAACATCATTAAAAGGATCATCTCATTGTTCGCATGCATATATGCACCAACTCAATATCTAACAACGGACGCCGTCCCAATCTCCCAATACATATCATAGACTCTTGGGTTCACATTAATCAAACACTTAGTCCCATACCTACGGTAAGTCAAATCCCGACACACAGTCCCATTTCCTTTATTCGTTAACCAAACATGTAGTTCTCACTTTCTGGCCAACCCACCTCGATGAATTCTGGCCAATCCGCCTCGGGTACTTCCTGGCCCACACGCCGAGCCAATACGCTTGATACATTATGGCCAACACGCCCAGTCAATATGCTCGATACATTACGGCCAACACGCCCAGCCAATATGCTCGATACGTTACGGCTAACATGCCCGATTCATTAAGGCTAACGCGCCCGATACATTACAGCCAACACGCCCAGCTAATACGCTTAATGTGTTACGGCCACTACGCCTAACCAACACGCTCAATACATTGCGGCCACTACGCCCAACCAATAAGCTTGATACATTCTCTGGCCAACTTGCCCCAACACGCTCTAGCCACTGCGCCCCAACTTAACCAACTTGACACTAAGTCCCATATTATATAATCTCTTAAGCACACACAATCCTGATCCTATCCCAGCACCTTGGGATCCCACACCTGACATCATACGATTTTAGCGACTGCATTCATACGCACAACTGTAAATAGTATCGACTTCTACAGTCGATAGACCCACTACTATGCACGTCGGCTTCTCATTCTGATTTACAACATTTGATCACCATTATATAATTGGTTCCACTATTCAATGCATTAAGTCCATTACTCCGAAGTGTGTATTATTCCAATACCATTTTCCAACAATCAACGTATGATAATAACAGGTTAACAGTCCAACAGGTATAACTAACTAAACATTTAACATTATGTCAAGTTTGATCGATTGAACTATGCTCGATTGATTGAGGAAAATTGAAGTTTGATCGATTGAAAAAACGTTCGGTCGATCGAGATCGGTCTGTGTTCGATCGCTCGAAAGTTGTTCGATCGATTGAACACAGCATTATTCTAGAATTTGAAATGGACCATTCACGCACGTTCAGGGTTTGTTCTTTCTTGCCGAAACACATATAAACATACATATCTACGCTACTAAGTGCCGCGGGTGGTCTCGGGGTGTCTCTCTCTCCTCTTTTTCCTCCTTTGCTCCTCTATCTTCTTCTTCTCCTTCCTCTCCTTCTGCTGCTCTCTTCTTTTCTCTTCTCTTCTTGAGAGTGTGTAAGTGTTTGTGAGTTGTGTGTATACATATAGATATATAACTTGGTGTGTGTGTATATATATAAGGGTGTATATATATATATTCTCTCCCTCTCTAAACTCTCTCAAAGATTTCAGCAACCCCACCACACACACAAAACCCACATATATATAGGGGAGGGGGGGTGTAAGTGGCAGAACACATTCGATCGATCGAAGTGAGTTCGATCGATTGAGAACAGGTCGGTCAGGGTTCGATCGATTGACATGGGTTCAATTCAATCGCTTGAGAAAGGGTTCCACGTCATAATTCAGGTCGACAGAGTTTCAAGCGGTGTGGACGTAGGTCGCGGTGTGCGGATTACTGAACCACTTGAAAATTCGGTTTGCAAGTATCTCTTCCCTTCTCTATTTACTTTATTATTTGTGATTGTGCTAATTTTGTAATAAGTTTTTAAAAAGATTTATTTTCTGCTAAAACCTTATTCACCCTTCTAAAATTTCCATTTTGGGCCAACACCAATGACTACATCTTTTTTAGACTTGGTTACCAATTAAGATAAACTATGACCAATTGTTACTAGCAAATGACATCCAAAAGCTTACTATCAAATAACATATTACTCCTTCTGTTCCATAATAAGTATCCACTACCCTTTTGCACAAAGTTTAAGAAAATAATAATTTGTGGTGGATGCTTATTCACCTTTTGGGATGGCACATTATCAATCACATATTTTTGTCCAAACTAGAAAGTAAACACTTATTTTGGAACTTCCAAAAAAGGAACAGTGGACACTTATTATGAAAATGAGAGAGTATTATGTTTATCAAAAGAAAAATTGACATACTACTATTACTAAGTAGTATAAAAAAATGCTAATACTCAAACCCACAAAAATAAATAAGACATTGTTCTTAAGATTGGGACCTAAAAGTTGGATGCATTGAAGAATTTTCCAACATAAACACATGAACCGTCACTTTTGCCAACGGAAAGTTCTATTATAGGTCCTCGTGCAGTGCAGGGGGCGGATTTAAAAAATTATTGTAGGGGGTTGACACGGGGGTTTGTCCTCTGAAATTTTTTTTTTTTAATCTAGTTATACATATTTTGCATATATTTTATACCTAATATGACAAATTTATAATATTAGAGTGGGATTTTCGACCTATTGATACATATTGTGTATATTTTAAATTTAATATGACAAAATTTATAATGTCAGGGGAGCTGTTGGACCTATTTATATATATTTTGTGTATATTTTAGATTTAATATGACGAATTTATAATGTCAGGGGGGTTTTTATAATTTTTAGGGGGGGGGGGGGGGGGGGGGCCCTAACTGTAAAAAGATTTTCTTTTAGTTTTTTTTAGTACAAATGTACAATTTTCAAAATAGTCGGGGTGGGCTTGACCCCCCCTACCCTAACACATACATCCGCCCATGTCCTCGTGGTTTGGATGTATTATACTCCAGTGGTTTGAGTCTCAAAATATTCTAGCTAAGTCCCAAAATGTTATAACTTAGAAAAATTAATTTGTTTTTAAGAGTCAAAGTGGCTCCCAAAATTATAATATTTTAAAACCTGATTACAAAATTTTAAGACTTAAATTATAACGTTTTAATTCTAAATTAGGATTAATTTGGAAATGGATACACCCTCTATCCTTTTTTTTAGTCCTATATTCTATTTTGGGATGTCTCAAAATTAGTGTCCATTTTCCTAAATTGGTATATAATTTTTTACTTACTTTCCACACCAAGACAAAACTAAAAAAATTATTGTAATAATTAGGTGTAATTGTGAAAAATAGGTGTAAATTATTTTTGTCTCTTTAATATGTTGAGTTCCCAAAAATGGACACAAAAAATGGACTGAAGGAGTACGTCCTAAGATGTATCCTGAATCCCTTCTCATAGGCACCATTAACTTTACCTTGTCCTTTTGTATTCTCCTTTATTTCCACTAAAGCTTAGCCTTTGAAAGAAGTTAATCAAAACATCCTTAGATGAAGACAAATAAGTCATTGGACTTTAATTGGTGAGAGAATCTTTTTGACGTCATTCTAATGTTTCTATTAACAGAAAACAAAAAGAAAAGAAACATATAAATAAAGATAAAAAGGGGAGGGAAAAAAAAAAAAACGACTTCCTTCATTGCATCCTAGCCTACTAATAATATAAATAAAATAAAATAAAATTCTATATTTTGTAGGAGGATGGAAAAATGAAGGAAGGGAAGAGATAAAAGAAAGATGGAAGAGATATCTTAGGAAAAGGAAGGGGTATCCCTCCTTGTGTTTGCTATAAGAAGGAAATTAAGAAGAAAAAAGAGAATATTGTGTATTTTATAATTATATACTGTCAATTAACAAAGTTTTACTTTCACTAAAGGTCAATAGATTTTTTTTTTGGCAGAGCAAAAAAGTCAATGGATGAGAGAAGATATTTCTCTCCTATTCCGTCCACATATGGACGGATTAAAATTTGTGGACTAGGAGTAACAGGTTAGCCCAAGTAGAAAAAAGGCATCTCATGTCACGCTCATTACCAGAGTTCGAGCCCTAGCCCCTCCCCATTTCCCCGGACGCTGCTGACACTTATGTCCTCATATGAGATCACTAGATCGAATGATAAAAAAAAAATGTGAGGAACAAGGAAAGAGGCATCCACCCCTCTTCCTTTCCATCCGACAAAACAAATAATTCTACCATTTCCCTTAAAAAGATAGCACAAAAGCTTCTAAAATTAGTTAAGAATTATGGAAAAGAAAGACAAAATGACACCCACAATGAGAGCAAAAAAAAAAAAGACATCCACAATGAAAACTTTTTCTCTTCTACTACTAAAACATAAGTAAGCGAGGAAAGAGTAATATTAGGCTTTTCAAATAAATTTTAAATTAGTTCCCAAATAATTTAACAATTATACCATATGTATTGATAGGTGATACCATTTTTCACTCGTTACCACAAGATTTTGTACAATTATTAAAGCATGTAAATACTAAATTTAGCAAGCATTACATTATTCGAGGGGGAAATATCCTTTCGGAAGATGATCAGTTAACCATGTTAATACTAACGAATAAGAAAATATAGAAGTGTAAATAAACAAAGCCCAAGGCCAATACCAATGGCTTCACTGTTTGTAATTTTCCTTTTCTTTTTTTCTTTTTTTAAAGATAAATTTCATTTTATTACATTTTAATTTGGTAATGGCCTCATTCTTTCCATCATCATCTTGGATTTCCATGAGAATCATATCACTTGGTGGACATGAATTTAACATTTCCATGTTTTGTGGGTAAATAGCCTAAAATTTATGGACCCAATCTAGATCTTTACGACTTTAAAATCTATCAAGAGTGTACAGTTTCTATGCTTGAAGAAGATCAACAAACAAAGTGACTCATCATTGATGGCGTCAACTTGGAGTACTTAGTTGAGAGTTGAGACTCTTTAGTGTCATGTTAAGGAAAGAGAAAAAAGTGTTTATTTTCGT
The DNA here is from genome assembly GCA_033977485.1 of Hydrangea macrophylla. Taxonomy (NCBI): domain Eukaryota; kingdom Viridiplantae; phylum Streptophyta; class Magnoliopsida; order Cornales; family Hydrangeaceae; genus Hydrangea; species Hydrangea macrophylla. The sequence goes on along the minus strand of CM066991.1, from coordinate 81,559,746 downwards.
ATTTCCTCTTTTATCAGAATTAATTAGAAATTAAGTCTATTTTAATGTAAACACGAATATTGAGGGAAAAAAAAAAAAAGAGAGAAGCAACTTGGACCATATTTATTCTCTGCCCCCGGGGCGGACTCAAGATTTTTGGTCAGGGAGACCCGAGGCGAATTTTTTTAGGTCTACTTATACACAATTATGTGTAAAACTGTAAAATTGGTTTAACACCCCTAGTTTGGGGGTAAATCATGTAATTTTAGGGGGCCTATTTTTAAAACTTATAATATATAACATATAAATTTAGAATTTTCAAAAGTCCAGGGGGAACCTGTGTCTAAAACCTATAAAAATATTGTATGTAAATCTAGAATTTTTAAAAGTTCAGGAGGGGCATGTGTGAATTTTAGGAGGGCCTATTTGTAAAATTTGTAAAATATTATATGTAATTATATAATTTTCAAAAGTTCAGGGGGGCCTGTGCCACCCCTAGGGTACACTTCGGTCCGCTCAACAACCCCCCCCCCCCCCCCCCCCCCCCCCCCCCCACCGTTCTTTTGTGGATTTGCATTTTTTCCTTTAGTTTTCCTCTATATAAAGTCTCTAACTTGGCCCTTTAAAACATGGACCGTGTTTAGGACCACTTTTCAAATGTACATTTCAACTCAAACTTGTCTCTAGGTCCCAAAATGCAAATATAAGTTGTTTGGATAAATTTTGAGAAACACTTTAGAGCTCCAAAGGAGCTTCTTCTTTTTTTTTTTTTTAGCCCAAGCATAATGTAAGAATCAGATTTGGGTGGTTTTTAATAAATTTTTTTTTTTAATTCCCATAATGCCTTTGTAATTAAAGTTTTTGCTTCTGACTAAATGCAAAATCCAACCCATAGGCTCTTAGGCTGCCTTTGGTTGACATGAATGAAATGGACAGGTTGAGCAAAAAAAAAAAAAAAAAAAAAAATGAAATGGACAGCTCAATTCATCTTTTACCTAACATTTATACAATACTTCTTAGAATTGAAATTTACCACATTAGGGGTATCTTATCACTACATTTTCCTTCAAAAGCAATTTCCCCTCTAAGGAATTGCTGCAAATTCAGCCACCCTTCTTTTGGTTCTCTGAAAGTCCCCCCCAAGTAATCTCAATTGACCTGTCAACCTAAAAATATAAAAAACAACATAGCTAGATGATTTTGACTATTACCAAACCCAACATTGCCTTTCTCTATGTTGCTTATATTTGTCTATGCTTCACAAAGAACCAAAATAGAGATGTATTTAACAAATTCACACATGTTCAACCATCCTATTGAACTTTCTTATATGTGGTATAAGAATTGACATCACATCTGCTCAACTCATCAATTTGCTTCACAAGTTCCAATAAGTTAAAACCACGTACTCATCAATGAAGGGTTGAGATGTGTTCATTCCTGATCTAATGGTCCTATGGCCATTCCACATTTTGTTTATTTCATTCTGTAATGTAACACCAAATACAAAAAGGGTGTCATCTTTTTTTTCTTCCTTTTTTTATTAATTTATTTTATTTTTTATTTCCACCTTAGATCCATAATTAGGTACTCCACTTTCATTTTTCTGTCTTGCTGTCTGCTAAGTCAAGGATCATACCAAGCATTCTTGAGATATTTGATCTTTAACCAATGACCCAGAAGCTTTTAATCCCTAGCCTCGTTTGGAAATAGCTTTCGGAGTTCATAAGTGATTATAAAACTCTAAATGTGAAAGTGAAATTGTTAGGCAAATCAGATTTTGAGATACAATCCTAAAAAAGAAGTGAGCAACTCGCAAAAATTGGGAATTGCCCAAAAGCTACCTTGGGCAGCTTTTAATTGAAAGCAATTTTTTTTGAGTGAATAAATCACAGAAGCAGAAGTTGTGCCAAACAGTCTCCACGTACGCATCAAGCTTGAATCAATCAAAAACTCATTCAAGATAATTCCTAGAATTAACAAATATGAAGCTCATTAATTTTCTATGACAAGCTGAACTAGCCTAAACCTTGACTCAGCCAATTCATTTCACTTGACTGGCCTGCTGAATCCAAAATGAACTCTCACAAGGGCTAAAAAAAGCAATAACAAAAGGAGGAAACAAAGAGCTAATAAACTGAGTGTAAATAAGCTTATTGAGTTGGGTTAAGTAGACAGCAGTGGGTGGCTCAAGCTCAGCATAACAAACTAATCAGAAAACATTTCTGAGCTTAATCCACTTATCTCGCCTGTGGATCTTTAGCAAAACCTCCAAACAAACCAATTCTGAAATGAGCCAAGGCAGCTTTGCGTTACACTACGGAATCCTAGAGGGCCAAGGCCCCATTAGGAAAGCTTCCGCGATTGCACAGCAATTTGCGAGTTCCAAACGGGTCCTCAAGTCAATAACACTAACAGGTTGACGTTCAAACCAAGTCTTGTTTCTATTGGCTCTTATGAAAACCATGGTCATGTTGGTTCGACAAAGAACCACATCTTATGTCATTTTTAAGCCTGGCATGGACGCACGTATATACATAAAACGCAGCAATACAAACACTAAACTTTTTCTTCTTCTTTTTTCCTGAAACACAAAAACGTTCGTGCATAATCCAAACAATCTCTTATGAATCGATATCGAACTGGCCCCAATCGAGGTGATTGCTAAGTAACTTGTTTCATTATATACTCCTAATTGTATCCTGCAGATACATGTAACACAAATTTTCAACAATAAATACTAAATAATAAAAACCTGTACCTAGAGTTTTTATGCAGAAAGCAGCCCACACTATCAGAAGCCTTAAAATAGCCATGTATCTATAGGTCATCATCTCCCAAGGGCTACCATTATATTAATAGACTATGATCGAATTTCACTCTTTTCGCTTCATATTATTAGAATATTCGACAGAAATTTATGAGCCAAATTCTAACCAATATTCAATACCGAATTCATAATTCAAATATAAACAAATTTACAGGCAGAGATTCCCGATAATATATGTTAAAAGTTTTCTCCAAACAGAAGAGCTCTACCTCTCTCTCTGATTTTCTCTCTTATTCTGATACCCTCAATAATCATGGCTACTTACACCCCCTTGGTCTGACAAGCAAAGCATCTCATCCTCAGCATGTCATATCTGGAGACAAACGGGTTAACAACCTGGAAATGAGGGGGGGGAAGATAGTTTCAGATATCATGTTCATACGCGGTCCAAAAAAATGTTATCTATTAGGCATCATCAATGCTTATTAAATCCAGATTACATGGTTAGTTTCACAAAATAAAATTGGTTTAGGAACAACGATCGCAACATGAACCAGTAAAGTTGAAAGCAACAAAGCGAAACATAGAGAGCCTCCATAAAACTACAAAAAAAAATAAAAATAAAAAATAAATAATAATAATAAATTTGAAGACAGAAAATAAAAAGCAATCAGCATCAACTCTCTGTTTATTACAAATTTACAATATAGTGGACAGGAAACATATTTTCAAGGAAAACTAATATAAGTTCATTCCATCTCATTGAAAGTGTGCCTATGACGCACGGACTCTTCAAAAAGATAGTTGCATCCGCACTTAGCACCCGTACTGGGTGCGCCATGGATTCTTTGAGTTCTTTTGGAGTGTGGCTGGGGATTTTTTGTAGCATTCTTTTGAATAAAAACACAAGTTTGTCATAAAATTTTGAAAACTTTGGGGGTTCAAAAGAGAAATAATAAAAAATAATAATAGCAATTATTTAGGGTATACACTAATGCACTAATAGTCATAAAATAATTTGTATATACTATTGTATAAAAATATTTTTTTGATATTTTATCCAAATACTCCCGCCGCACCACCCTCACCCTTACTTTTTGGAAATTGGCGAATCCCTTGCTTCCGCATCCCCGTACTCGAATCCCCGCACCCGCACCGGTGCTACCTAGCAGTGTGCAGTTGAAGCTATGGACATAATTCGTGAATACCGTGGAAATGCGCAATTGGCATTTCTATAAGAAAATACATAGATGTAAAACTACACATTCATATCGGCACATAAAAGAGGCTAGTATATAAGCATCTTACAACTGAGAATAGCGCATAAGACACAGCACACAAAATACCTGTAAATAGGTAGCTATATACTTATAAACGCCTACAGGTTCATATATAGGTGTAGAACTACATATACCTATGTACGTGTTTGCGCACATGGATATATGCATGTATGTCTATCTGCATCATGCATGTCTATTTTCGGGCACAATAATCCCAATTCCCAACTACAAAAACATTTTTTTTTTTTTTTGTGAGAGATGTTCTATTCAAAGTTCAAACCAAATTCCTATGTCATTACTTGATCATCAAGCACCAAAGAAATTTCCTAGAAAACAAACGAACAAATTGGTAAGGGTAAATATCACCAACTTCCCCTGAGGTTTGGCCTTAATGCACATACCTCCTCTCACGTTTCAGGAATCTCACTTACCTCCCTTATTTTTGAATTTTAATAACAGATTCCCCCCTCCCTTGACAAACCGTTAGAATACTTAACAGAATTTGGTACTAAAATTAAAAAATAAGGGAGGTAAGTGAGATTCCTAAAATGTGAGAGGAGGTATGTGTATTAAGGCCAAACCTCAAGGGAGGTAGGTGATATTTACCCAATTGGTAATTATCACGAGTTTCATAATGGCTTACGGACTTTGTTTAAATTGCAGTAAAAATTGCAATCACTAGCAGCAATTACAGAATTTGTTCCCATAAATTGATTTGCCTACTAGAAAATTGAACTCATATGCGATCGCAAGAATATTTGGACTACGCAGGAAACCCCGTTAGAGTTGAAGAATTAATCAGGTAAACGTTCCACGGAATTAGAATAGAGAGAGAGCGAGAGAGCGAGAGAGAGAGAGAGAGAGAGAGAGAGAGAGAGAGAGAGAGAGAGAAAGAGCTAGTAGCAAATAGAAAATTTGGGAAAACTTCCTGGAGCCCAAATGAAGTATACCAAACTTCCACTACCCAAAGATTTCCTTATGCATAAATAATAAAACACACACACACATTTATACACATATATATATATATACAGTCAGGCTCTAGAGAGGGCTCCCTCTCTTTAATAAAGAAAGGACCTTTGTTTTGGCCGTCAGATCCAGTTTTTAAACACGATCCGACGGTCAAAACAAAGGCCCTATCTTTAATAAAGAGAGGGCGCCCTCTCCGGAGAATTTTTGCATATATATATACACACATAAGTATATGACTGTACGAGTCTAGCTCTAAGGATTCTTCTCTTTTTTTTGGAAAGATAAAACTTACTGCTAGCATAGTTTAGCTATAACATGTACCATTACCACAAATATGAAACAACTGCCAAGTTAAAAAGAATAAGATAAACAGAAAACAGTATGATAATCAAAATATCAAATTGAACCATTTCAAAATCAATCTAATGAGAGAGAAGATGATGATAAAGATTTGATTTAAAAAGCATGATTTTTTTCTCAAATTATTTGATTTGAAACCATAAACCGACAAAAAGACTCACCTTCAAAGATGATATGCTGAGGACAGATGCACTGCTTGAATACATTACTCAACTTAGTTTGAAACTGAACTTGCAGCAAAAGCTGCATTATTGTTGTCATTCACTGGGGTCCCACCACGAGTCTCTGCATTATTTTGGTCACTCTGCTCTCTAACTGATGAATCGGCTAGATCATGGGAGACAGAAGGACGGCCAGTTCCAATACTTTCTCTGGTTTCAAGGCGTTCCATCATCCGAGATACACTAGCAATTCCGGCATTCACTTCTCTCCTAACTTCAGAACTAAGATCCGCCACGGAATTGCTTCGAGAGAATAACCTCTCCTTCCATCCTTTTGTACTCTTCGAAATCGACTCTTTGTATCTTGCATATGGGATGAAGTTAAAAAAAAATACAAATGGTTAAAACTCGGAGAAATAAATCACCAATGTTGTAATGCATATAGAGTAGATGAGAAACATTGTTATATCTACATCGCTTATACATACCTCAGAGACATTGAGTTAAATCGAGACTTCAGAGAATCGGAAAATGACTGGATATCTGATGGCCCTGCTCTATCTGGATTAGGCAGGGAAGATTGACTAGCAAAGTTTCTACAAGTACATAACACTAAGTCGCATGAAAAAGTGAGCAGAAAAAGAGAGCATTGAAAACTGGTCAATGAAAAAGTCGTTAGAATAATGGCCATCGAAGCACAAATCTTTGACAAAATTATGGATCCTGAATCGTATCGAATCATGAATAATAAGAAGCACTTTTTCCTGAAAATAAAGGAAGCTAAAAAATGATGAAAGGCTTCTACTTTAATCTTCGAAGTTCAAATGAATGAATTGTCAATCTGGTGGTATAGTATTCGAATTGAGTCGTATGAAAAGACCGATTCCAGCAACCATAATAAGAATGCAATTTAATGAGAAAATGTTTCCTACCTATGAGTAACAGAGGTCCCTTGCCTATTTGCTGGAATGACTGCGGATCCGGATGATGAGGGAGAGATTTGATCAGTCTGAACAGCCATGAACCGTGGCACGTTCTCGGGTACCTCATCCCTGCCAGCTGTAAGCGGATTAGACGGACTAGCAAATGTGATTGCATGTGGTTCAGATTCCCCTCCTACTGCAGGTGCATTGGACTGATTAGAGAACACCAAGAACTGTGGACGACCATGAGCCGATGACCGACTCCGCGGTCCCTCCCTCCGAGCAGTATGGCGGCCCCTCCCCATTGCAGCAGCAGCAGCCAAGTGCTGGATAATACGCTCTTCGAGTTCAGAATCATTTGCACCCACTGGTAACTGCATTACAAGAAGGAAAATCAAACTCACTATGACGCAGTCCGAACTTGAAGTGATCAACAACCAAATCATTGTTGTCAAGTAGTGAATCAAATCGTGAATCGTATAAGATTTACATGTGTTAGAAAGTAAATAAATATAATATCCATGGATCCATTGGATAGGTATAAAAACCACAGGTACAGTGCTTAAGGTGAACAAAGCAACAACTTCACACAAGTTGCATGTAATGCAAAGGCTCAAAATCTTGAATGTTTTTCTCTTTGAAACTTAAAATTCAAAGTTCAAAACTATGGTCGTGAATCGTATCAGCTTGTGAAAACCGAATCGAGTCATATGAACCGACTCTTGAGTCAACAGACTATAACAACCATTAACTAAATAAAATAAGGGCAATGCTAGGGGCACAAACAAATCTCACTAACACTTACTAACACACTCTATTTCCTAGTGGTACTGCGGGGTCCATTGCGGACCCCACAGTGTCACTAGGAGAGAGATAGAGTGTGTTAGTAAGTGTTAGTGGAATTTGTTAGTCCCCCAAATATTACTCATAAAATAAAGTAAAAACAAAAAACTTAGTGGAGTTCAATAGGCAACGAACATGTTGTAATTCAAAATCCCCAAGGGTGGGATGGTGAAAGATCGTGGTATTTCTTGATGGCTTGAACCTAAAGCTCCTCTCCCGCTCCACGGCTTCAAGCAATTCTTGACTGCCACAGCATGCCAACAAGGTAATGCCATCTAAAAAGTAAGAATAGTACGTAGAAAGTATTGAAATGCAGAAGTAAAAATAGAGGCCATAATCAACCTGGTGGGATCCTTCAAGCTAATGGGTTGCCAACACATTGGACAGTTAGAACTTCTCTGGCACCTAACAGGAATTAGAGAGAGAGAGAGAAAAAATCAAGTTCAACCTTGCTTTTTCTAATTAGCCTTGTGCTCATAATACATGATGAAATGATCTGCTAATGTCTAATGGATTTTTAATGGGGAACTCAAAGAATGAGTGAGACGAAAAGGTTCTTACATAAACATCGTGCGACTTTCTCAAATAGGAATATAAAAATACAACATAACATTTTGTTTGGTTCCAGAATAAGCAGCCGAAACTAAATACTTTGAGCTCTGATAAGCTTATCACAACACGCTCAAATTTTACATATCATAATAACTTGGTCATTAATTAAAATGTTAAATGAAAGTAATTCAAGAACCCAATTACAAAAGTTTGGGGAAGGTATGCACCCAAAAGGAGAAACTAAACAATCTTTCTCACTTACAATGTGATTGAGCATTTACATTACTTGTATGCTTAATCAATAAGAGTCATGATAATTAGAAGGTACCAACCCATTAAACTTAAAAAAACAAAGAATAAGAAGAGGTAAATATTGCCAAATACATTAATATGATGATCATGTAAAAGGGAAGCTATGATGACAATACAAGCCTCAAGAATGGCTGGTAAGTGGTAACAATGGATATGAAGGGCTGGAATAGGAAAGCTTAAATACATTTTGCCTCATTGCAATACTTGGGAAAATTCGCATTGGACAAGCTTAATACAAGAATAGTGTCATCGATATTCAATAGATGCTTATACATGCATCCACATTTAGAAATTTTTGTCCAGGATATGATTCATGCTAGTGGTTCTAAAAATCCTCCTAGGCCATAGGACGTGACCAGCCGCCTCGATTTTCACCTAATCCTTTGCAAAAATCCCACAGCAATTTAGGCCTGGGCTAGGCAGCTAGGCCCGCCTAGGCGAGCCATTCGCGCCATAGTCGACAAACTTGTAGAGAGAGAGAGAGAGAGAGAGAGAGGACTACAACTAATGTCTCTTCTGCAACATCTTTTGCCATGTCTCAGTCAGACCAACTTCTAAAGCGAAATTTAGATGATATTGGATGGGACTACGCGATAACTGTGCTACTGTGCATCCTGGAAAATTTGATAGGTTACAAAGCAAATTGTATCGGATAAGGATACACAAGAAGAGGGTGATAAGGAGTATGAGTTTGAGTATGATGGAGAGAGAGTATAGGAGCGATATGGAGAAGAGAGTTGGAAGCTTAATTTGTTGCATCAATTTAAATTACATTGTTGATAATGTGAATTTTTTATATACTAGATTTGTCTCTATATTATTTTATTTTATTTCAGAAAAAGGGTTAATTAAATAAAAGAAAAATGGCACAAATGTACAAGGGCACGCCCCAGGATATTACAATAAGCACACAAGAAACTTGCTTAGATAGAGCAACAAGGTTGAAGAAAATCAACAACACAACCTAAAACCACTTTTTGCAAGTCATTTAACGACCCAACTCCTTTAGGCATGTGAATAGCCCCTCTTCCAACTTCCAGAATGACATGCAACAGTCAGTCCCATGGTAGCATAGAAGAGACATAACAATGGCCTAGGGAAGAGAAATGGTAGCCCAAAGTCAGAGAAAGTTGGTAAAGCAACTTTAACAACGCTTAGGACAACCCAAAAATCACGTGTCAAAAATGGGAGTCATCCTCAGTCTTCAGCGCATGCCCAACGTGTGCATCACAACATCGTCTTCTACCGTGCTTCACAACTATATTGAACTCAGCAATGCAGGTATGTCATGCAGACCTAGATCCGTTAACAAAGACACAGAAACAAAACAGCCCATGCTCGCCGGAAAACTGATGTAGGACAAGAGGACTGCATTAACTACAAAATTCTTACGTATTTTTATTTGGGAAAATAAGATGGGGATCCCTAGTTTGGAAAATACAATGGTTTTAAGGATAACTAATTACTTGCACTTTGATTTACCAAACAAATATCTTTGACAAAGGACAAAATAAAGCAAAAAAGACGAAATTAGCCTCGCCACACGCGCCTCCAGTCGCTCCCTACGATTTGCAGTTTTGCAATTTAAGCACAAAGATATTTTCCAGTACAACACAACACTGTCCTCATGACAGGTGTTACACTCACACAAATGGGTCAAAAATTCATCAACTAGTAGTACTCCTACACGTGTCCATGTCACATGGTGGAGATGCGCTCGCACTATGTGAGCGTGCACACTATAGCAGAGCCCATTACAAAATTGTTTTTCAAACTTTAAACCTCCATAACTTTTGGTTAAAACTCTATTTTACACAAAATTTATATCGTTGGAATCGTGTCGTCGAGAGCTACAAAACTAGTACCATTGTTGATATAATTTGAGTAAAAAAAAATTAAAAAACTTGCATGCCTTAACATCCTTATTCCTGAAAATACTGGTGAAATTTCACCACTTTGATTTTTTTTTTTTTTATTTTTTATTTTTCATGAAATTTGTGAAAAAAAAAGGTGATGGTGAAAGTGATAAAATAATGATTGTAGTGAATGCTTTCACAAACTTCACATATTATGACATCCATGACTAAGACCATCTCCAACGCGGCTGCCAATTGGGTTGCCAATTTCATTTTATAGCATGACCATTGAATATGGCTGCTCCAATGCAAGAACATTTGTCATGCCAAATTTTGGCATGACCAATTTTCATGCCATATTTGGCACAACAAATGGCACATGTCATTTGTGCCATGTCAGCATTTGATATTAAAATGATATATTTTGACCATTTTCCTTCCTTGCTATGTTTTACAAATTTTGCATTCTAGATGGTTCCCCAATACATGTGATAGTGGTACCACTTAATTTTGATTGAAGGATATTGAAGTGTCCTATTGCCACATGATTTTTTTAAGGCTACAAAGTTCTCCACCCACGTGTATTCGAAAAGTATTTGGGATGAAAATTTGGGAAGAATAATTATTTATAAACTGACCCTTTTGCCCATTAAACAAAGACTACTTTGAAAGACAAATGGTAGTTGGGCCAAATTATAGCATTTGAAATGGTATATATCATTGGAACAAAAATATCAAAATATTGCATTTGACATTGTAACAATGTCAAAAAATAGAATTGGCATGATGAAAATGGCATGTAGCATTGAAGTTGCTCTAAAAGTGGTGAAATTTCACCACTAATTTAAAATGTGCTAAAAACAGTGGTGAAATTTCACTACTTTTCAAGAACAATGCTCTCAAGGCATGTAAAAAAAAATTTGCTCAACATATCAACAATGGTACTAGTAGTAATGGGGAAAAAAAAAAAAAAAAAGAGGAGCATGAATATTGTTCAAAAGTGGTGAAATTTCACCACTTCTCAAGAACAAGGCTGTCAAGGTATGTAAAAAAAAAAAAAAAAATTTGCTCAAAATATATCTACAATGGTACTAGTTTTGTAGCTCTTGTCAACACGATTCCAATGGTATAAAATATTTAAAAATTAGAGTTGTACATCAAAAGTTATGGAGGTTTAAAGTTTAAAAACATTTTTGAAATTGGGTTTTATATGGTACAGTCACTCACACCATGTGAGTGACTGCCATGGGATGCATGCATGGCACGCGCGTGTGCGGTGTTGGCAGACACAACTTTGAGGGAAAGAGAGAAATTATTTGGTGTGGTTGAGGGTATGTTCGTCCAAGAAAAAAATTGAGGGACTTAAATCAACATATTATTTTAAGTTATCCTTAAATCAACATATTTACATTAAATTGTCCTTTTATCTAATTGACCCTTTTTATTTTAGTTGTAATTTTCATATTTAGTTCCATAGGCTTTATTTTCTATCATTTAGCTAGCTTTAGGCCTTTAATGATGGAATTTGATTTCTAATATGTTACTCCCTCTGTCCCATATTAAGAGTCTTTGATGCCATTTCTTTTGATGTCCCATTTTAAGAGTCCTCTTTGAAAATTCAAAGTACTTTAATGCACACTTTTCAATTTGCCCTTTATTATATCCAACTCTTCCCTCTTTTTTTTTTTGATGTGACACTAAAATTTTGAATTTCAAAAAGGGCAATATTGGAAAGTTGAAAATCTCACCAAAATCAAGGTTGTCCCCTTAATAAGTTGGAATTCCCAAAAGAGACTCTTAATATGAGACGGAGGGAGTACCTTATAGGTTAGGTTTGTTTTGGGAAGTATAAGATTTGATTTTCAAGTCATATAGAGAGTATCAGGCATTGAAAGAGAAAAACGAATTTCTGTTTATTTTCTTATAGGATAGGATTAGCATTATTATAGTTTCCTAGTTTCTTTTTACTTACTTAGTTTATTTTTCTTTGCGGACAAGTTTCCTAGCCCTATAAATGATTGTAATCTCCATTTGAGAAAGGAGGCTTTTGATGAATGAAATACCTATTTCTCTTTGAGAATTTCCTTTTCTTGTTTTGCACTCTAGCTCCTGGATTGGAACATCTTCTTCTATCCTATCTCTCTAGTTTCTAGATTGGAGCATATTCTCCTCTATTTATCTAATCTTCTCTCCCTCTTCTCTAATTTAACTTCTGTCTCATATATATCGCCCGCCACGTGTTTGTTGAAATCGTTGGAAGAGCGAGGTTACATCAAAAACCTTCAAGCAGACCATCATCAGGTTGCTCAAACTAATAATGCAATAAACACAAGCAAACATGAAGAAACAAAAAGAAAACACATTTTCCGAAGAAAGAAAATATGAAAATATAGTCCAAAAGATAGGTGAAACATAACAGCCCATGGACTTCAACACACTATATTATTAATTTTGCATTAAATTAATTTTTCTGCCTAGACCCCCCTCCACCGCCGGCCTACCACCTAGCAATTTTTAGAACATTGTATCATGCTAATAGAAAGGCATGTGTTTTCTTTACTTTCTTAAGTCAAGTAATTGAAGATGTCAAGCTTCGAAGAAGACTTGCACCTACATGATAGATGACAAGACTTGAATAGCATCATGGCAAAGTGCCTCACATAAAATTCACCGCTACACATCGAGCATCTTTATTGGACATACAACTTAGGGCACATTTCTTCAAATGGAAATTAGTGTGTTTCATAATTGCTTTAAAAATAAACATAAAATTAACAGTTTGGTTTTCATATCCCATGTCCATTGATAATTTAGCATTTACTGATATCCTTTAGAAGGAGGAAAAACAATAGAATAAAATAAACCAGCCACGAGAACAATGATGATCAATGAGAAGAATTTCATTCTTGAAAAATTAACAACTCGGGGAAACTTTAAATTTTGCATCCAAACTGAAAATATGTAGAATCATACTAAAAAAATACATACTTAAATAACAAATTGAAAAGTGAAAATATGTTGGATCATACCATTCAAGGATGCATTGAAGATGGAACTCGTGCTTGCAACTAGTAACCTGCAAAACAAGTTATGTCAATTAAAATACAATTACCCCTTTACAAATATAATTTGCGAAAATAAAGAGTATTTTTACCGATGAAGGATCACTCTCGCAGAAGGCCTCGAGGCATATGCTGCAAGCATCATCACAGGCTTCTTGAGTTCCCCCTTCCACAAAAGCTGCAGCTGATATAATATGATTCTCTGTCTTCTTAACCTCATCCATCCCTGGAACCTATATGTATGTATGTATGTATGTGTTTGTGTGTGTGTGTATATATATACACATGTGCATATAAACCCACAAGTTTTACATTAGAATTAGCAATAACCCACAAAATCATTAACATAATATAGTTGATTTAAGTGTGTTATTGATGTGCATTTTTGTGTATGTATACATTGAATATCAAATCATCCATAAAATTAATTTGCACCCAATTCAAGAGAACGATTGAACATAGAAAAACCTTAATCGCAGCAGGACAATATTAATGGAATTTACTGAACATCAAATTATAAACACAATACAAATAAAATCCTTAAATATGAACAATAAAAATACACAGAAATCTCGATAAAGTTTGGGTATTTACCTCCATAGCAAAGGAGAGAGATGTCCCAGAAAGTGGATCAAGGAATATCAGAAATCGCCCATGAATTGAAGATCAAGATTTGAATTCCCTCTTGGAAAGGGAACCTAAGGCTTCATGTATTTGGTTCACAGAGATGGAACAAAAAAAAAGCCCTAGATTGTAGAGAGATAGAGAGAGAGAGAGAGATGAGTAAATAAGGAGAGAGATACAAGAGAAGGGCAAGAGGTGGAAGCCATGTCCACCTATACTTTTATTTCTCTTTTTTCTTAGTGTTTTTTTTTTTCATATTAAATTTTAATTTTTATTGAATTAAAAAAAAAAATTTGTTAGAAAAGTCCAATAGACTGACATGAGATGGGGTCTTAGTGCTTCAACCTTCAAAGCTTTCCCATCTTAAATAATTGGATTGGATTTGATATCATATGATAAGTCAATATTGATTTATCATTTATGTGACCCACATAGTAACATATATTTTTATTCTTGTATTAGACATGTATAATCATTGGACAATCATTCTAATACAATATTCTTGTAGTAATGCTATACTCTCAAGTTATTCTACAACCTATTTCATAATTATACATCTTGACTATTAATTTTGATGGACCCCATGAGGATGTTACATGGGTCGTGTACAAGATCCTCCGAAATCAATAGACAAGATGTACAGTTGTTAAATAGGTTATGCATGTAGCATTTTTGATATTCTTGATACTAGCATTTAATTTTTATTTATTTTTTAATACTATGCTTTCCAAACTAAAATCACAAATTTCGTTCTCGAATAACTTAACAGTTGTACTACATGCTGAGATACTGATGAGTGGTGCTTCTGGTCACTAAATGTGGTGTAACTTACCAAACATTAAAGAAACAAATTTTGAGATTCAAATTTGTGAAGCATAATATTACTATTTTCTCATTAGCATTACTCAGACAATATTTTAAAGTAATACTAGTGAGAAAAGAGTAATAACATATTTCTTAATTTGTATCCAAAATATGATCAATATTAATAACACATATAAGAGTCGCTCTAATTGATTTTTATTAGACGACATTGAAGTAGTACCTATATAACATTACTCATATTCTAATCCAAATCTCATAATCTGTATTGCAACTATTAGGACAAAAAATATTATTAAACTATAACGTTAAGAAAATACTTAATTCAAGGATAGCTAATTTTCACTGGAGCTAGGGGATTTTACTTTCCTTATCTATTCTAATAGAAACTAATGACCGTACAGATACTACGCTCAGCTTGAAATTATGGCCTTTACATATAAATTGAGAGTTAAAAGGACAATAAAACACAAATTTAAAAGTTTTCATTGTTATAACAAAATGTTTATAACATGTCTATAACATATGAATGGGCGGTGATGAGAAATTTCCTAGAATTTTCTCTAAGTCTTTCTTTGGTTCTTAGATTTAGTGAAGGAAAACAAAAGAAAATATAGAAAAATTATTTTCTCTATTTAGTTAATAAATAAAATTATAAGAAAAACAAGAAAGAAAAAAGAATAAATTGATAAATAAATTAAACATTTTAAATGTTGAGAGTTATTTTCTTTTGTTTAGTCATATATTACATTTGTATTTTAGAAATTTTATTGTTATTTAAGCAAGAAGGAAACAAGGAAAACTATGAAGGAACTAGTTTTTCTTTATATTTTCCTTTCTATTTTCTTTTCCATTTCTAAATCGATGAGCCAAACATAGTTTAACTAAAATACTAAATCAACGAATATCACTATTTTAAAGTAACTCTTCAAAACCAATTAATCCATAAACGATGCAATGTCATTCTAAATATAGTTGACTTAAACCAGACTTTAAAATCATCAACAATGTTAGGGGCACAAATAAGTTTTAAAAACACTTACAAACACACTCTATCTCTCTCCTGGGTGGTACTGTGAAGTTCACTGAAATTATCCAGACCTCACAGTCAGGGCCGGCCCTGCGTTCGCCTAAGGCCCCCAAATCTTGTTCATTTTTTGCTCTTCATAGGGCCCCGAAAAAATACTGAGTAGGGCCCAAAATAAATTTTTTTTATTTATGATATGTTGAACAAATTGTAATAGAGTCCAAGTAAATATTGGAAAAAAAATAAATGTATGTGCCCTATTGTAATCCAGTCCACCTTAACATTACAAAACCTCTGAATTCTCAAAAATGATGGAAGAAAACTCGCAAATTAAAACTATAATATATTTAATTATACTCACAAACATATATAAATAGACCCAAAATTTTTGTTTCGGGGGCAATCCCCGTTATTCAAAAGGCCCTGTCTTAATGTTCGCCTAAGGCCCCCAATTTGTCAGGGCTGGCCCTGCTCGCAGTGCTATCCAAGAGAGAGATAGAGTGTGTTTGTGAACCTTATTTGTACCCCAAATATTACTCTAAAATTATTTCTATTCCTACATTGAAATTTCATAATCAATACATGAAATAATTAGAAAAACAATTCCAACCCATTGGTCCTTGTCTTTGGGTACTTTTTCCTTTTAAAATTTTGAAATGTGGTTGATCCTCTCTCTCTATATATATAAGTGTTTTAGATAGAGTCCATGTGACACTTAAGTAAATCAATAGTATTTTAAAATAGAATGCAAAGTACATACCTAGAAAAAATGCAATATATTTTGTGTACGTAAAAAAAAAAAAAAAGTAAACATTATTTTTCCAAAATACAAATCATTGGCTGTTTTCTTGATCATGGTGAAGTTGAATTAGAGAAAAATCAAAACAAAAGTCATGGTAGGCCTAATTAATGTCATGGACTTTCCATCCTGTCATACTGTGAGAGTATAATATAGAATTCAGTTTACAAAAAGAAATATAGTAGGAAAGGGCAGCACTTCAGTGCTGTTAAAACAGTGCTGTTTGTGCTGTTCCTCTCACATAATGAACAGTAAAACTGCTTTTGCATAAGCAGTTTTTCAAAAACTGCCCAGTTTTACTGTTCATTATGTGAGTGAACAGCACTAACAGCACTGTTTTAACAGCACTGAAGTGCAGTCCAGTAGGAAAATGACCACACAATAAATTGTTCAATTTCTGTTGACCCACCATTTGTCATTTCTTTTGATGTATGTCAAATAATGTATAGACCAAAGAACATGATAGGCTGATTAATTAGCATTAAACATATACCACTAAAGCCCTAGAGAGAAAGGGGCAGTCTACCTTGAGATAGACTTTTTTTTTTTTAAATCGCTATGTGCTGAGTTAAATAGCGAGAAGTTACATAAACCACTAAACTAGTGAAAGTATGGCCACCGACTCTGAATCCTAATTTAGAATAAAAAGAGTAAATTACATTTTGTCTCTTTTTTAATTTGGGATGGTTCCACTTTTGTCCCTATATTTTTAGGTTTGATGCTTTGACCCTTACTATTTTAATTTATGTTAATTAATGTAGTTCATTTTGTTGAAATTTCTTACAATTTTTCATAGACAGAGATTTAATATAGGGGTATAAAGTGTAATTTTTGTAGGTATATTTACCATCATGCTCTTATGATATCTCACTTGTATTACTTCTGTCAAAAACTGCAAGAGATTTTTATGAATGGACTATATTGAGTGTAAATTAAATTGTAAGGACCACCAAATTGTCAAAATTGAAATCATAGAGACTAAACAACATTACACCAAAATTACGGGGGTGGAAAGTGTAATTTATCCAAAGAAATTCTAACCCTAATTTACATGTTTACATAAACATGGATACCCTTGGCACAATATTGTTTACCAACTCTCTTAAACCTAGCTCTTTTTGAGTTGGCAAGCTTGAATTTGAACATCACATTAAAAAAAAAAAAAAAAAAAAAAAAAAACTATTAAAATTTTGAGTTGATACCTTCAACTTGCACGTCAAATTTAGAATATTTTGAATTGGTTGACATGGAAAATTGAAATGCTGCATAATTAATATGGTACACCCCCCCCCCCCCCCCCCCCCCCCCCCCCCCCCTCAAAAAAAAAAAAAAAAAAAAAAGACAGAGCCAATATATATATATATATAGTCAGCTATAAGAGAATCTCCCTCATTTTGTCAGAATCTGGTGAGTACTCTTTTTTTTTTTTTTTTTAAATGTATTAGATGTACATCGTTGAGAAAAAAAAACATGAAAGATATAAAAAAAAAAAAAAAAAAAAAAAAACAGAATCAATGGAGTAAAGCTATCAAACTTTATATAGACTGTTACATATATAATCTCCATCAAGCTCAACTTGTTAATTACGTGTTTGGTACGTAGTATGGAATTCAGATTTTGTAATTGGAAGTGAGGGTCATGTCAATTTTATTTGTCCTGATTAGGGTGTCCGACCAAAGAAAACCTAACCGATTGTTTCGGTCCAGTTTTTGAATTTTTATTTTAGTGAAAAATTAAACTGAGCTGACAAAATACATTAAATTGAATTGAATCAAACCGAAACCGATTAATTTGCTTGAAAATCACACCGAATCGAACCATTTTCACACCTAATCCTAATCATATTTCAAATTCAAGTTCTATTCTATCAAATAGGCTAAATTTTGTTCTCTCTCATTATAGGCAAACAAAAATGTTCAGCTTGGAGTCTTATATTTGGAGTGCATTTGGATCAAATTAGCACAAGGGATTGGAACAAAAATGTTGTATTACATTATAGCAATAAAAAATGTATATAGCCACGGTTGGAATCTTATGTTCAATCTAGGATGTTCATCCTACCTTAACGGTCAAATGCCAATTTTTCCCATCTTAGTGAGTGTGTGTTCGATTCCCCCTCGCCTAATATATCCAAAAAAAAAGAAGAAGGGGGAATCTTAAGTTCAGTCTACATTTGAATAAAATTACACGGTTGCTATAATTTTATCTGATCCACACGTGATAAGTTAAAAAAAAAATCATAAAGGAGCTTTGAGCTCTTAAATCACAACGATCTATCTTTTTCGGCATCGAAATTGTAACACCCGTACCCAGAAAAGGGAGATTTTTATGTTGTTAATATATATGCATTAATTATCGTAATTAGTGTATATGTTGATTTAAGGTGGGATTGTAGACCCATCGGTAGAAAAGTGTTCAGGTAGGAACACAGATGAAAGTCCTGTGTCAAGTGGGACCTAGAGTGGAATCAGTTGATATAATTTGCATTTAGATGCATTTATATGCTTAAATAAATATAATTTAAGTTGCTTTAATATTATATTGTTTCATATGTCAGCTAGTAGGATCAATTTGTGTACCAATGTGAGGGCGTTACTGAAAATGGTTCGTAATCAGTAGGTTCGATAGCAACTTCACGAAATATTTGGAACCACGGATGGGACCCATACGAGACATAGACATAACTTTATTTAGATATTTGGGTAGTTAATATAGTTATTACGGAAATTTCATAATACAAACTTGGAAAACTATGGGGGTGTGAACGAAAAAAAGAGAAACATTATGTTGATCTCTTCATTTAGTCGATTAGTGTAACAAACAAAAGAAAAACAAAACAGAAAATACAGAGAGAAGTGGCATTGAGAAGAGAGATAGAGATAGAAGTGAGTTCCTTTTATCGTTATCATGCCATTCTTCACCGTCCGACGTCCGTTTCGTGAATCGAAGCCATATCCGGATTCGTGGAGGTGAGACGGTCATTTCTATACCTTTCTTTTCTGTTTCAATTATTGAATTTTGGTGATGATGTCGAATTTTGCGTAAGAGATAAGAATAAGAAGAAGACAAGAGAAATTATATGTGGTTCAGCCTTGTTAACGAGGAGACCTACGTCCACCTGGTGTGTCAGAGCACTTTTACTATACTGTAAAAATAGTCGGTGGCCTTTGGTGAACCAACAGGAGACTGCAACTACCAAAGACTGGCCGGGCAGAGTGATTAGAGTTGGTATTTGTGTGTGATGTGTCTACTCAAAAGGCCTCCTCTATAGGACGTGAGTGGTCTCTTTTATAGATACAAGAGACTTACTCGTACAAGGAAAGTAATACAGATTATGTGATGTAATTTGATTAGGTTTGACTGACCTGAATCATGCGAGCTTCCTAATCGGATTAGGAAACTTTCTAAACATCCAATTAGTCTTCTAGCTGGCGTAGGGAACAATTTCGTACATTCTGGATCACGTCCTGGGGCTAGGCCGTGCCGTATCCGCGACGGGCTGAGCCCGCGTTGTACTTTCGACCTATTGGTCGGGCCTTGTGACACTCGGTCTACCGCTCGGGACAATGTTGAAGATAACACGATCAGTCCCTAGGTGAACTAGGTGCTCCTTGGTATGGTGGATAAGCTTTGATTTCATTGAACATTTTTGTACGTATCAACTGCCCCCCACTTCCAAGGCTAAAGTGATGCTTCATCATATGAGGGTTGGAAATATGTATGGCTCGGGTAAACCGCCCGGGACGCAGCTCGGGGAACTACTTGGGGCTAGACCGGTCATCTTGGTAAATCGGGGCATGGACCGATTGGATACCTTGGGAGCTCAGGGTCGGTACCTGCCATATGTCAAGGAGTGGTTGGTCTGGTCAAGATACAACCAGACCGTCACGGTCGAACCGGCCTATCAAATCGTACAATTTAATGCACACGCTTTTTGAAGAGGCGCTTGGGTTGCCCGATGAGCTAGATCTGGACCGTTCGTGCTGCCTATATGAGGGACACTTGGCACTTCCTAATTCTTTTTACTGTCCAAAGAGAGAATATCGAGCGGTCTTCTGCATCCCAAGCTCTTCTTTTTGCTTACTGTAAGTCTTATTTTGCTATGTCTTCTGTCTTTATTCATTCTTTTCTTTCCTTCTTCCTCTTTTTTCTATTTTCGAGCAACTTTGGAGAGTAGGAGTCCAATAGGCTTTGTGAGGGAGTGGAACTTCTATTTCCTTAGATTTTGTTTTTTCCTTAGGTCGGGGGGCTCTCTTGCCTTGGGAGAGCTGTTGTGGATATCGCAATTTTTCTTACCCACAGCTTTTTCTTTTAAAGTTCTTTTAAATTTCAAATTCAAAACAAATGAGTCGCCACTTAATTTTTAAAACGAAAATTAAGAAACCATTTTTGAGCAACTGATCTTTTGCGAAACCAAAGATTAACTAGGTCCGGGGATTATGGAATGAGAGAGGAAGGAGCCCGTTGGACTAAAACACCCTCTCTCATCCTGTCTCGCGATAGGCCTCTACTTAACATCCTTTTAATTGAATTACTAATCTAAGCGTGCCCTCAACTAATACATAGATATACGTATACATTACACAAACATGTCAAAATAGTATAAAATTACCAATTTACAAAATATCATTCAAAAAGCCACGTAATTCAAGTAGCAAGCAATATGATATGCAATAAAGAACAAGAGAGCTTACCCGGGATCCAGCCGCGAATATTAAACGTGCAATTATACCTAGGAAAAGAGTCTCTAATCCACATATATACATTTAAGGCAAAATCTTAATTCTAATGTGTCGCGCATAAAGGTCAAGAAAGATTGATAAAATCAAGAAAGTAAAATAAATTAAGAGGAGTTTAAACCATACCTTAATAGCGCTACAAAACAAAGGGTTAGTCCACATGATATACAATATGTAAAGTTGGATCTTAAATAACAATCCTAGACTTCTAGCTTAAATCTATCAAATTAAATCTAAAGCAAACAAGTCCTAATTACAAGCATCAAGCCACATGGATGAATATGTTCATGAATAAGAATAAATTATGAAATAATCAGTGATTTAGATCACTTAAACTTTGAATTCAAGCTTAACTAATCATTATTAAAACATGGTTTGAGCTCTAGGTCATAGAAAAGTCATTTGGACCATTATTTACAAAGTTGGTCAAATCTGTCATAAAATTCTAAAAATTACAGAGGGCAGACCAGATCTTTAAGAAAATAAAAAGCATGCTTCCCATGGTTTGTTCTTGATGATTGTTGGACACAAGATGCCTCTGTGTGTCTAGTTTCCAAATCAAAAAGAAAATCAAAGTTTCAACGGTTAGATCTCTGGGAAAAGGACAAACACCAGACATCACTCAGAGATGTACAACTCTCTGTCCAGAGATTTTGTTTGATTTTTTAAAAATAACAAAAAGATCAGAAATGCTTTGTTCTTTTTAGGGTAGCTTCCTAACATATTAATCTACTTAGAAAAAATTATTTTGGGTCACAAATACTTGATTAAGGTTCTGATTTGCTTATTTCAAAAGGGTGTTGCTGTTCTGAAACTCTGGGCAGATTGTAGTGTCTTCACAAAACTCATGACCAAACCACTTTAAACATGAAATCTCCTTAAAACAAAAATTACAGTGGTAGAACTTTGAGTTATAGACATTTTCCCGTTGGTTTCATTCAGTTCCAACGGTTAGATTTCCAACTAAAAATCCTTGATCAAAAACAGTTTATGAATCCACTGTTTCATTGTCAAGTTCAACTTTTATTTGTTAACCCCAACTATTAAACCATGAAGTTGGGTTTAAACCAAACCACTTCTCCTACCACTTGATGGACATTGGAGATCAAGACATGACTAAAACTCATAAGTTTTCAAGGAATATAAGGAGACTCCATGCAAACTCAAGCTTAGAGGACCCAAACCATGGTAGGGGTTTGGATTCATCTACTTGTTCATAATAAAATGATGATCAACTTTAAATCTCATGTGAATCATAAGCTTACATGAGACTAAAAGATCAAACTCATGAGATTCAAGTGAGATATGGAAGATCCCCAAGAGTCTCAAGGGAAGAGCATAAACAAGAAAAAAGATAAGAAGAATCAAAGAACTAGCTCATGAACTTCAAGAGGATATAAAAAAGATCCCATGAAATTCCAAGTTAGAGAATCCAAGTCATGAATATGGACTTGGATCCATCTATTTGTTTACAAAGTGAAGTGATGATCAAACTTTGACTCCCATGTGAAGCATAAGCTGACATGAGATTCAAAAGATCAAACTCAAGAGCTTTCAAGAGAGATATTGAAGATCTCCAAGAATTTCAAGAGAAAAGTATAAACAAAAAGAAGAAATGAAATCAAGAAAACTAAGAGAGCAAGTGCTCTAAATCCATAAAAGAAAACTAACAAGAGTAGAGTATCACCTCCAACTATCCTCAAACTTTTATATTTTGAAGATCTTCCAAGCTCTTCTTTCAAATTCTTCTCCCAATGTTCTCTCTTCTACCCAAATGTTCTTCTCTCAAAAGTTCTCCTAAATTCCTCTCAAATTTCCCCAATATTCTTTTTTTGTCTTGGTCCCCCTTTCCAATGAAGACACCTCTTCTTATATAGACAAAAACACCTAGGTAATTTCAGTGAATTCGGAGTAAAAAACAGGTGTAAATGCCTCATTTGGTGGTACAATACGTACTTCCTGAAAATAGACAGACTGCTGCACAGGGTGGCATTCAAAAATCTTTTGCGACAGTCAGTGAATGCCGCTGTGGCACTCCGTGAAAGCCGCGGTGGCATTCCATGACTACTGCGCGACTCTCAGTAAGTGCCGCGCCAAATTATTGATTACCGCATTTTTTGTCAATCTTACTTTATCAGTTTTTTGTTTTTATCCGCATACATATACGTATTGTACCACAAAATACGGACTTTAAAAATAAACGACAGTCAGAAAATGTCGGCGGCACTCAGTAAATGCTGGGACGGCATTCCGTGACTGCCGTTCGGCACTCACCGAATGCCGTTCGGCACTCACTGAGTGCCGCAAAATACTTCCGTGTGCCAATTTTTGTTGAACTTTCCCTTTTTAGGTCTTTTATTTCCTCTTTTTTCTTAAAGATACTTAGTTTCGAAGATCTTTTTCGAAAATGATGTTTTATACCTGAATTCTCCTAAATACCTGGTATTTTCTTCTTTTTGTGAAATTTTATTGCGTTTGGAGAACTTTCTGAAGAGCGTAGAATACTTCGAATCTTTCGGTCCTTGTCATCATTGGACGTGGAGGTGACGCTCTCCTAAATTCGACGGTCAGTCAAAATCGGGGTGTCTACAACTGTACAACCGGCTAGAGATCCAGAGTTCTTCCTTTTCTGAGTGTTTTTTAGCTGCTCGGACCTTACACGTCCTACCGTTTAGGCTTCTGAGTCTTCCACAGCTTTACCTTAAATTAGGGGTTTAGGACCCCTACCTAGGTTGCAGTTACTTCCCTGACCTGTGATAGGGGCTTTAAACATGTGCCATGATGACTTCAACTTGTCCTCCTGGTCAGAGGATGAGTATTCGTGATCTAGGTGTCACACCCGTTCTAGAAATTTTATGATTTTGAAAATGCATCCTTTGAGATTTTGAAATTATTAATGTTATCAGTAATTTGAGTTGAGGTTGACTGTGAGTCAACGGTAAGGTGTCAGTGAGGACACGGGAACAGGGTAGTTCATATGACATGAGCATGAGTAAATGGCATTTATATGATTTAAATGTTATTTAACTTATATGGTATTTTGTGAATAGTGAATTATACCTGTGTAGTATAATTTATGGTATTTTCGGTTTTGTTTGTTAACATTTTGAGAACTGTGGTGAGAACGTGAGTGATACGTTAATTAAAAAGTTAGGTTGTGTAGAGATTCCATAGAATATAGTTTTCGGACGTTATTTTTGGACCAAACGAAACCTAGTCGAAAACTTTTGAAATTTATAGTTTTCACTCTTAAAGGCATAAAATGGACGTCTGCGAAGTTTCGGGAGTTAATTAGAAGTTTGAGGAACTCGTGGGGAGGTAAACACAATTCCCGACGAGTTTTTCTATATATAGAAGTGGATGAGATTTCATTCTCATCCAAATTTCCAAAATATCTAGAGAGAGGAGAGAGAAAGGAGATTTGGTTGCCACGAGCTTGCCGGTGACATACGACGACCTTCCGTCCGTCAGATTTTTTCCAGATTCAAGATTTGAACTCGTGGAAGTAAGACCTACGTTTTGATACTACTTAGGCCGTGTTTGGCCAATTTTTGTAAGAATCTTAATTCTAGACTTTTGGGAAAAACAAGTATAAACTTGTAGGAATTTTCTCAAATTCGAAATCCGACGATTATTTAGCCTCCTAGTCGATCCTTCAAAGTTTGGGGGAAATCGCACGAGGTATGAAGTTCTAACTTGTGAAATATAGAGAAATACATGTTTTATACGTCGACGACGAAATTGAGATCCGGGCAAAACCCATGTGTTAATTGTAGGCCCGTTAATTATGCACGCGCTAATTTGTGAAAATTATGTCTAAATTTATGCGAGCACATTGAGTTGTCTATGTGGGTCAAAGGGGGGTCTTATACAAATTCATGCCGGAGTAAGCTTCTCGATATTTGAGAATTTTAGTAGCGACGGCTACTGTGCATGGTTGTAGGCTTGGACTTTCCATGGCACTTGTGGGATGTAATGGTTGTAGGCTTGGACTTGCCATTGACATCGCGGTTTAAGGCTTGGACTTGCCGCTACCGGATGAATGCGTATTTTTCTCCCTAGAGACTATTGATATGATTTATGAGATTAAAGCATGTTTTGTCATATATTGCATATGTTAGACTTGTGCACTCAGCATATAGCTGAGCAGTGGAGATTTAATCCATTGCAGGTAAGAAGAAAGACAAGAAGAAGCATGATGAATGAGGCCGTTAAGGAACGCCGGGGGAATCATTTGTTTATATTTTTGTTTCCTTTTTCTAAACTTGTGTAAGGATTGGGAATTCATAAAATATTGTAATAGATCTTTGGATTAGTTCCTTGGTATTGTAATCTTGTAATTGAACGCCTGTAGTTATGTTTTGAATGTTGTTTTTGGCGTTGGTTGTGATGGTTTGTGGATAATTGAGAAGCATGAGCTATTATTTTCACCACAGGGCTGCACAGCGGGGAAGCAGTCTACTGAACCCTGTATCAGTCGACTGGATCCCTGTAGACACCCCAATTTTGACCTAATGTCGAATTTAGGAGAGTGTCACCTCCGTGTCCGATGATGACAAGGACCGAAAAATTGAAGTATTCCAAGCTCTTCAGAAAATCTCCAAAACGCGATAAAATTTCACAGAAAGAGGAAAAATACCAGGTATTCAGGAGAATTCAGGGAAAGACATGATTTTTGGAAAGGATCTTCAAAAATAATTTGTTTCAAAAGGAGAAAAGACCTAAAAAGGGGAATCTCACCAAGAAACGGCACACGGCAGATTCCGCGGCACTCTACGAGTGCCGCGCGGCAGTCAGAAAGTGCCGCCGCGGCATTCTCCGAGTGCCGCCACAGGTTTCTGACTGCCGTTCACTTTTTAAGTCTGTATTTTGCAGTGCAATACGTATGCGCATGCAGATAAGAACAAAAAACTGATAAAGTAAGACTGACAAAAACGCGGCAATTAATTAAATGCCGCGGCAATTGATGAGAGCCGCGCGGCATTCACGAAATGCCGCAACGGCAGATGTTAAGTGCCGCAACGGCATTCACGGACTGCCGCGGCAGGTTTCTGACTGCCGCGCTGGGCAACAGTCTGTGTAATTTCAGAAAGTACACATTGTACCACCAAATGAGAGAATTACACCTGTTTTTTGCTCCGAAATTCACCAAAAATACCTGGTGTTTTTGCCTATAAAAGAGAAGGGATCTTGTTTGTAAAAGGGGGACCAAGAAGAAAAAGGCATTTGGGGGGGAAAACATATACAAAAATACTTCCATTACACCCACATTTGAAAGAAAAGAGAGAGTTTTGGGAGAGCTTGAAGGGGAGTTTGGATAATCTTCAAAAGAAAACTTTGAGGATAATTAGGAGGTGATCCTCTAAACCTAGATTATTAGCTTACTCTTCCTTCCCTTGAAATCTTTAAATCTTAGAATGTTTCATCATCTTTCTTTGTTTTAAACTTAGTAGTCTTTTTTTATTCCCAATACTTCTTTCTTTTTTTTGTCTATCTTCTTCTCTTAAAGGTCTTGGAGATCTTCAATATCTCTATTGATCTCTTGAGCATGATCCTTTGAATCTCATGTAAGCTCATGCTCTACATGGAAGTCAAAACTTGATCATCACTTTATTTCACATAGATAGGACCCAAGTCCATATTCATGACTTGGATCCTCTAAGCTTGGTGTCTCATGGAATCATTTCCATATTCCTTTGAAAACTACCAAGTATTAGTTGCACTTTCACCCCCAATGACCATTAAATGGTAGGAGAATATAGTTTTGAGTCTAAATCCATCTCCATGATTTAGATTTCCCTATCCTTTAGATTTCATGAAGTCAATCCATGTTTCATTTGAAATCTATGAAGAACAAAGGTTTGTAGTCTCCAATGACCATCAAATGGTAGGAGAAGTGGTTTGGTTTAACTCAACTTCATGGTTTAATAGTTGGAGTTACCAAATAAAAGTTGAACTAGCAAAATAAAAACAGTGAATCCATAAACTGTTTTTGATCAAAGATTTTTAGTTCGAAATCTAACCGTTGAAATCAAGTGAAACCAACGGGAAAGTGTCAATAACACATTGTTCTACCACTGTAATTTTTGTCTTGAGGTAGTTTCATGTTTAGAATGGTTTGATCATGGTTTTTGTGAAGCAACAACAATCTGTCCAGAATTTCAGAATAATTTCAGAACAGCAACACTCTTTTGAAATAATTAAATCAGAGTTCTAATAAAGTTTCTATGACCCAAAATAATTTTTTCCAAGTAGATTAAGGGGTTAGGAAGTCACCCTAAAAAGAACAAAGCAATTCTGAATTTTTTACTATTTTTAATAAATCGTGCAAGAATTCTGGACAGGAGGTTGTAAGATGCTGAGTGACGTCTAGTGTTTTCCATATTCCCGGAGATCTAACCGTTGAAACTTCGATTTTCTTTTTGATTTGGAAACTAGACTCACAGAGGCATAACATATCCAAAAATCATTAAGATCCAACTGTCGAAAGTATTTTATTCCTATTTTTGAATGTCTGGTCTGCTCTCTGCAATTTTCAGAGTTTTTATGACACATTTGACTTACCTTGTAAATAAGGGCCTAAATGACTTTCTATGATCTAAGATTTGAACCATGCTTTAATAATGATTAGTTGAGTTTGAATTCAAGGTTTAAGAGTATCTCATAGTTTATCCTTGTCCATGTACATATTCATCCATATGGTTTGGCACTTGTAATTATGACTTATTAGCTTTGGATTTAATTACATTAGATAGATTTAAGCTGGAAATTTAGGATTGTTATTTCTAACATCATATTTTTGCATGTCATGTGGACTAACCCTTTGTTTTGTAGCGCTATTGAGGTATGATTTCTAAAACTCCTTTTTAGTTTATCTTAATTTCTTGATTTTATTGATTCTTCGACTTAATGCGCGACACCTTAGAGTTAAGATTTGCCTTATGTGTATATATGGATTAGAGATTCTTTTCCTAGGTTTTATTTAATCGCATGCATTGCACGTTTATTATCGCTGCTGGACCCCGGGTAAGTTCACTTGTGCCCTATTGCATATCATATCGCTTGTTACCTGAATTATGTGGCTTTTGAATGATATTTTGTCAATTGCAATTTTACACCCTTTGGACATGCTTTTGTGATGTATATGTATATATGTATTAGTTGAGGGCATGCTTAGATTAATAAATTTTGATTAAAAGGATGTTGAGTAGAGGCCTATCGCAAGATAGGATGAGAGAGGGTGTTTTAGTCCGACGGGCTCCTTCCTCTCTCATTCCATAATCCCCGGACCTAGTTAATCTTTGGTTTCGCAAAAGATCAGTTTCCTTTTTAAATGGTTTCTTAATTTTCCTTTTAAAATTAAGTGGCGACTCATTTGTTTTTGAAATTGAAATTTAGAAAAGATTTTAAGAAAAGCTGTGGGTAGGTCAACCTGCGATATCCACAATCTGGCGACTCTGCTGGGGATCGAACCCAGAATCTCTGGTTTCGCAGACCAGAATTCTGATTTTGGGTTCACTCGAGGATTAGACTTGAAAAATATCCTTTTAATCGAATTAATCAATCTTTGTGTGCCTGTTGCATTTCACTTGCATGTCCAGCCAGTCGATTGCACGGAACTATGACCTTGGAGGCTCGGGGCAACCCGGTCGGTCAAGTCATCATGGGACTGTGTGATCACCCTTGATCTCGTACCATGATTTGGTATATGAAGCATCCTATCGGGTGTGTGTCAAGGGTCCCTTATTTGACCAAAACCCAGCCTTTGCATAGTAGTTTCTATAGAGCATTTCAAATTTAGGAAATCAATTCTTGATTAGGGTTATGTGCTAGGAAGTTTTGTATGCCCAGAAGGGATTACTTGAGATGATGACGATACTTGCTTGATGAAAGATGAATAATCTTTTAATCACCTTTTAGCAATTTCTCCACGTGTTACATGACATTTGGAGGACATGCCGAATCTTGATTATAAGATTATACTTCCTACATCATGTTTAGTTAAGCATCATTGACCTTGTATGCATCCAAATTCATGGAAAGTACGGTGATAATCCTGTCATATGATCCTCCTACCCAAAAGAAAATTTTTTGAGAACAAGTGGATTTTTGTAATTTTCATCCCAAAGTTTTCAATCGCTTTTTTTCGAAAATCTTTGGAGTTCACTTTTGATTCAAGCTCCAAACTAATCTTTGGGAATTGTTCTTGGAAGAAATGCTTTTCAAATGAATTTCAAAACAAAATTTTAATCATCGTCATTGAGAAACATTTTTCACTTGAGAGTTGTTTTGAAGAATCTCATCATTTAAAGAAACGCTTTTCAAAATGAATTTCAAAAATATTTCGCCCGACCTTTGAAGGGGTAGTAAGGATCACAATGATAGGTGAAGTTAGCACATTTGACATGAATGAGGATTCTATGTGCTTATGTGCTTATGTGTTAGGACTAGAATTTTCCTTTCTTTTGCATATAGAGTAGGCACACACGCACACATGCATTTGCATCCGCATGACTTACAAAATAAAGGTTTTGCTAAAATAAAGAAAAAAAGGGTTTTTCTAAAAAGAAATTTCCAAAATTTATTGTAGGAGCAAAAATAGCAAACCAAGGGTGGTTTAGAGGTCCTACGGCAAGGTTAGTGAGAAGAGGATACGTCGACATGGCTGAAGAGAGAAACAATGAAGAGATGACCGGGCTGAGGGTACTAGTTGAGCAGCAGGCAGAACAGATGCGAAGACAGGCTGAAAACATGAATCGAATGATGGGAATGATAGAGGAGCTGAACCGCCGACCGCCACATGTGGTTCCACCTGTCATGGACCCGCCTATGGGAGGAGGAGACGGGGATTGGTTCGACGACCAAGAGGCACATTGGAATGATGCGCTGAGAGCCAACAGGGACAGGGAAAAAGATGAGAAGGAGAAGCTGCTGACCGAGAAGATAGAAAAATTGGAGAGGGTAATGCGCAAGGCTCAAGGGGTGGATACCTACCTAATGGAACTGGAAGGGTTGTATGACGGAGTCCACGAGACACTGCCGGCCGGTTTCAAAATGCCCGTCTTTGACAAATTTGATGGCACAGGCAACCCCCGCAGTCACGTCCGAATGTGTATCGGGGCTTTCCAACCAAGCGGATTGAGCACTATCATGATGGCAGTCCTATTCCAACAGACTTTGACCGGAGCCGCTCTGTCTTGGTATCTCACTCTTGAACCAAGCAAAACCAGGGTATGGGAAGAAGTGATTAAAGCATTCGTGGCGCAGTACGAATACAACCAAGACTTGGATGTTACTGTCCGAGATTTGGAAACAACCAGGCAGGGGAACAAAGAATCATTCGCTGAGTACTTAAGCCGTTGGAGAGGGAAAGCTGCGAAAATGGTACAAAGGCCGTCCGAGAAGGACCAAATCCGAATGTTGATGAAAAATCTACAGCCAGTTTATCAGGAAAAGATGAGATTCCAATCAATCAACACCTTTGCTGAGGTATTCGACGTAGGGACGAGAATCGAAGATGCAATCCAAGAAGGAACAATCAAGAAGGAAGAACCACAGAACCGATATCGAAGGCCTAGTTATGGGTCGAATGGAGGGCATTCGGGGGGTCACTCTGGCCCCACCGACGTCAATGCGCTTAGCGAGCCGGAGAAGAAATTCGATATCACCAGAAGTCATCCAAGGGGAGGGGAAGACAAGCCAATGAGGAAGTTTTCAGATTTGGGAGTATCATTATCAACCGCCCTCGACAGGCTGTTAGCAAAAGGGCATCTCCGCCAGCTGGAACCTCGACCCCCGCCGAGTCCACTCCCGCCGTACTTCAAAGGAGATCTCTACTGTAAATATCACCAACAAAAGGGCCACTCGACCGATCGGTGCATGAGGTTAAGGCATGACATACAGGACCTCATTGACAACAAAGTGATATCCGAGCCACCTGTCAAGGCTCCCAATGTTACCAAGAATCCACTGCCAAACCATCGTGCCGTACCGCCGCCGCGGGGTCTTTACTTCTTGGGAGTAGAAGAAGTGACATTCGATCCGTCCAAGCTAATCACCAAGGTCGGGGAACCAAGGAAGTTCTATCAGTTACCAGAAAATCCGGAAATCTGCACGACTGGAAGCCAGCCAGGGATATGGGAGAATGAAGCAACGGAGCAGTCAGATTGGTGGGTCCAAGAAAGCAATGATCGGAACATAGGCCTGGTAGGGGAAGATGATCTATGGTACCAAAGCGACGAAGAGGTAGAAGAGGGCCCAAAGACCGTTTCAGAGACCGACGATATTTGGGCAAAAGAAGAAATTGACCACTTGACTCGGTCTGGTAGGCACTTCAAGCCACATGAATTAGAGGAAGATCACCCGGGGAGGGAGCTGGAGAAAGGGAAAGGAAAGATGAACGAGGAAGAAGAAGAGGATAGAGTCCTCAAGCAGATGAAGAAGACTCAGGCTAACATTACTGTTTGGGGATTGCTGATTGCCTCCAAACGTCATAGGCAGGCGGTCCTAGACGCCCTTAATCAGTCTGACGTGTCTATCGACACCACCCCGGAAGACCTTGTAGGGCTGATCAATAAAATTCCGACTTTGGCTATTGCTTTCTCATCAAATGACTTACCACCGGGAGGGCCCATGCTCAATAAGCCTTTGTACATCACTGTTGAATGTTTGGGGAACACCGTACCCGCTTGTCTTGTTGACAACGGGTCTGCTCTTAATGTGTGTCCTTTCCGCACAGCCAAACGAATGGGCTTGGATGAATCTTCTTTTGTGCCGTCTCAACAAAAGGTCCGGGCATATGATAACACCCAAAGGACAGTCATGGGCATCATCTTTCTTAACCTTGCTATCGGATCAATGGACAAGGAAGCTGAGTTCCAAATCATCGATATCCCCGCTTCTTTCAATCTGCTGCTGGGAAGACCTTGGTTGGACAGTTTGGGCGCTATCCCATCGACAATTCATCAAAAAGTTAAGTATGTCTGGGAAAATGAAGTCTGTGATATCCTCGGAGACAGTTGGGTTCGATCATCTGAAGCATCGTCGAGTGCACCGGTCCTAGAGCTACAGCTACAAGAAGAAGAAGCAAAAATGGGAGGATTCGAGTTCATCGGCGCGATAGAAGAAGGAAAGTCGGGAGAGTCCCTACCGCCCCATTTTGATCAATATGCTAGTCCAGTCGTCGCCGGAATCATGAAGAAGATGGGTTTCTTTCCAGGATTGGGGTTGGGGAAGAACCTTCAAGGCCTGCCGGAGGCCCCAAGAATCCCTACTCAAACTCACACTCACGGTCTCGGGTATCAACCAACAAAGAAGGAGCTGAGAACCAAGAAGAGGGCCGTCAACGCACCGATGGATCCTTACTTGAAGACCCTCAACGGGTATTTTGTGAAGGAAGGAGAAGATTTCCCCTTCTGTGGTTTCCCAGAACCATGGATGGATCAAAAAGACAAATGCATGAAGCCGGGGTTCGAGATCTTCTTCTCCCATGAATTTTCTGGGTACAAAGACCCATTTTTGCAAGTACCTGAAAAATCTGTTGCTGCCAAGGACTGGGTTGGTATGCTGGACGGTTCTGCCATGAAAGATCTGTTAGGCGAAGGAAACGCAGAAGTCACGAAGGAGGATCCTGGGAAGACCAAAGGTGAATACGTCGAGGGCATAGTGGAGGAAGCCGCCGAAAGTGAAGAAGGTGAGGAAGGAAAGGCTGAGGAAGAAGAGATGGAGAAAATGACCAAGACAGGAGGTCCGGAAGAATACTTTATTACTGGCCTAGGAGGAGAACACAAGAAGGAGTGGGTTCTTGAGTCTAGTGATAGGTTCCCCCCACACCCAGAGTCTGTAATGGCCCAAATGAGGCGTCTTTCAATTTCCATGTCTGTTGTAATCACTCCAAAGAAAATCAATGAAAGTATGACTGATTCTGCCTACTCGAACGCGCTTAATGAATGTGATGAATGTGATGATCATGAAATACCTATTGAACTGCAAAAACTAATTGAAAAAGAAAAAGAATCTGCATGTAAAATCATTGAGGACACCCTAACAATTAATCTTGGAAACGAGAATAATCCTCAAAATGTCTTCATCGGCTCTACACTTAGCAATAAAGAAAGTACAGAACTAATCAGTCTATTAAATGAATTCAAAGATGTTTTTGCATGGTCTTACAATGATATGCCAGGTATCGATCCAAAAATAGTCCAACACCACATCCCCCTCTTTCCTAATTCCAAACCCGTAAAAC
This sequence comes from Hydrangea macrophylla, assembly GCA_033977485.1. NCBI lineage: Eukaryota > Viridiplantae > Streptophyta > Magnoliopsida > Cornales > Hydrangeaceae > Hydrangea > Hydrangea macrophylla. Next base: position 81,526,418 of record CM066991.1, on the reverse strand, counting down.
AAAAATTGAGGCGAATGAGGCCAGAATGGGCACTCAAAGTAAAAGAGGAAGTTGAAAAGCAATTAAGAGCTGGATTCTTGATGGTCACCGAGTATCCCGAGTGGATTGCCAACATTGTGCCTGTCCCAAAAAAGGATGGTCGTGTTAGGGTTTGCGTGGATTTTCGGGATTTGAACAAAGCAAGCCCTAAAGACGACTTCCCATTACCCCACATCGACGTGCTGGTTGATAACACCGCGGGACATGAACTTCTATCTTTCATGGATGGGTTCTCCGGGTATAATCAAATCCTCATGGCTCCCGAGGATAGAGAGAAAACCACGTTCATCACTCCGTGGGGAACATATTGCTATAGGGTCATGCCATTCGGACTCAAGAACGCGGGCGCAACCTATCAAAGGGCTGCCACCACATTACTGCACGATATGATCCACAAAGAGGTAGAGGTGTATGTGGATGATATGATTGTGAAATCCAAAAAGAGGAGAGGGCACCTTGAGGCTTTGAGAAAATTCTTTGAGAGATTGAGGGAGTTCAAAATGAGGCTAAACCCGCAAAAGTGCACATTCGGAGTCACCACCGGGAAGTTATTAGGTTTCCTTATTACTCAGAGGGGAATAGAGGTGGATCCTACCAAGATAAAAGCAATAACCGAAATGCAGCCACCAAAAAACGAGAAAGAACTGAGGGGATTCTTGGGGAGAATACAGTTCATCAGTCGTTTCATTTCAAAGCTCACCATGACCTGCGACCCGCTGTTCAAGCTACTCAGAAAGGGAGAGAGATTCAATTGGGACACCCCATGTCAACAAGCCTTCGACAAAATCAAAACCTATCTCCAGAATCCACCTGTCTTGTCACCACCTTCACCCGGGAGACCTCTGTTACTTTATCTCTCTGTATCCGAAGATTCGATGGGATGTATGCTGGCCCAAGAAGGAGAAAAGGGGCACGTGGAGAAGGCCATTTACTACTTAAGCAAGAGAATGGTAGGATATGAGTTAAAGTATTCGCCCTTGGAGAAGGCCTGTTGGGCTTTGGTTTGGTGTACCCGTCGCCTCCGCCACTATATGTTAGCCTTCCCCGTGATCCTAATTTCCCGGATGGATCCGTTAAAATACCTGTTCGAAAAACCCGTCTTGACCAGTAGGATTTCCCGTTGGACCATGATGCTGGCTGAGTTCGATATCAGATATGTCACCTCCAAGTCTGTAAAAGGAAGGGCCGTCGCCGAATTTCTAGCCGACCTTGCTGTAGAATCTGAGGATAAGGGAGATTTCAAGTTCCCAGATGAAGGAATAATGGAAGTGAAGGAAGAGTTGTGGAAAATGTACTTTGATGGAGCAGCCAACCAGTTAGGTTACGGGGTCGGAATCATTCTCATGGCACCAGACGGGGTCCCTACCCCATTGGCTGTCAAACTTAAATACGACTCAACCAACAATACCGCAGAATACGAAGCCTGCATAATTGGAATGGAAGCGGCCTTGGCTTTGAAAGTCGGACGGATTGATGTCTTCGGAGATTCCAACTTGATCATATCCCAGGTCCGAGGAGATTGGAGGGTAAAACATGAGAAGTTGAGACCTTACCATGACTATCTAGAAAGTCTGAAAGCGCAATTCCAAAAGATTTCCTTCTACTACCTCCCTCGTGAAGAAAACCAACTAGCCGATTCTCTGGCTACCTTAGCCTCGATGATCCAAATCCCTTCCAAAATTGTCATGATTCCGCTGTCCATAGAAGTAAGGAATCAACCGTCATTTGAAATGATCGCAGCCATAGAGAGAGAAGATGAAATGCCTTGGTATGTGGACGTATGGAAGTTCATTAAAGAAGGAGAATACCCCGAAGGAGCCTCAGAAAAGGACAAGAAGGCGATACGACGATTTTCCGCTCAATTCGTGATCTACGCAGATAAACTATGGAAGAAGTCCTACACCGGGTATAATTTGGAGTGTTTATATGGGAGGGAAGCTAAGAGAATGATGGAGGAAATACATGAGGGAGTACGCGGGCCCCACATGAACGGGCACATGCTGGCGAAGAAGATCATCCGACAAGGGTACTATTGGACGACCTTGGACAAAGACTGTTGTGAATATGTTAGAAGGTGTCACAAGTGTCAGATTCATGCAAATTTGATGCACACCCCACCGTCGCAGCTTTATAGCATGACCACCCCTTGGCCATTTTCTGTATGGGGGATTGATATCATTGGTGAGATAGTTCCAAAGGCTTCCAATGGGCACCGGTATATAATCGTGGCGATCGATTATTTTACAAAATGGGTGGAGGCGGCCTCATATGCGACTTTGAAAGCCAAAGATGTGGTGAGTTTCATTGAGAAGAACATAATCTGCAGATATGGAGTCCCGAACGAGTTTATCTCCGATCATGGTAGCCATTTCCAGGGGGAAGTTATCCCGCTCTTAGAGAAATATAAAATCACTCGCCATCAATCATCCCCGTATAGGCCCCAGACGAATGGAGCAGTAGAGGCAGCAAATAAGAATGTTAAAGCAATCTTGGGGAAGACGACAGATACATACAAAGATTGGCATGAGAAGCTGCCATTCGCTTTATGGGGATACCGGACCTCAGTGAGAACTTCAACGGGCGCTACGCCATACTCATTGGTCTACGGGATGGAAGCAGTCCTTCCAGTCGAGGTGGAAATACCCTCTCTCAGAGTCTTGACAGAATGTGAAGTGACGGAATCAGAATGGATACAAGGAAGATATGAGGAATTGATGCTGCTTGATGAAAAGAGGTTGACCGCAATAAACCATACTCGGGGGTACCAGAAGAGGATAGCTCGTGCTTTCAACAAAAAGGTTCGCCCGAGGAAGCTTGCTGAGGGTGACCTGGTCCTCAAAGAACTAAAAGTGCCCGTTTATGACCCCAGAGGAAAATTCAAACCCAACTGGGTCGGACCATACATCATTAAGACCCTCCTTTCGGGAGGAGCGGCTTATCTCATGGACCTAGACGGGGTTGAATTTAAACAGCCAATTAACCTCGATCGCCTCAAAAAATACTTTGCTTGAAACCATTTCTTTCAGAGCCTCCTACCTTGATGAACTACGCTTGACCTGATTCCCGTTAGGGGATACGTAGGCAACCTACTTGGTTCGGTCATTTAAATAAAACCGCCCGGGCGGCGTATTCTTTCAAATCTCAAGCTGAACTACTGCAGGCCTGACGCCCACTCGGGGATAAGTAGGCGGGCTCTCAAAAAGCCTTCGGCCCAAGGAAACCTAAAAGCAAAAAATATGTGTGCTAAACTAGGGGCAAACTGGCGTTTGCCCGGAATCACTTCGAAGCCCCAAAACCAGGGGCAAACTTCGTTTGCTAGCCGAAGAACCCAGATACAAAACCATCCCTCAGGTCACCTGGCTGTCAAAATAAGTACTATAAAGGAACAAATGAAAATTCATGAAATGGAATGAGTAGAAAACAAAACAGCAGAGTAAAGAGCCAAGTAAAGACATTGAAAGGAGAATACTTCATAAAAGATTAATTGAAGGGGTGAACACTTCTGATTTTATCATGACAACACTTCTTGAAAAGAAAAATAATAATAAAAATCACATTCAGAAGCGTGAAAAGAGTAGGCAGGGTCTGTCAGAAAGTTTTGCAAAATGGCAAGCTTTTCCCTGTTTTCGTCTACTTTATTATGCATATGTCTGTCAAGCTCGCCTTGCAACCAAGGCCTGGATCTCTAGAAGATACTGGGTAGTAGGCACGGTCGGAGCAGGAACCATCGAGAACGGAGCAGCAATCCTGCTATGCCAAACCTCAAGAAAAGCCTTCACAATAGAAGGACGCAGAGTAGAACCCCTGGTGAAATCAACAGTCACAGATTCAGTAGTATCCTGCAGAAGCCCAAACTGGCGAACCACCCGATCGGGAATGTAGAAGGTAGTGGCACTCAAGCCCGGCAGCCAGATGCCAGGTCGCCCAGGAAGACGTACAGCAACAGAACGAGGAGTCCACTGAGGGCAAATCCAACAAATGTCACTGGAAGAAAGGCCCTGGAGCCAAACAAGCCACGCGTCGGCAGAATAAAATAAGCAATGGACCTCCATACGGTCATAAGAGAGTGGCCCGCGAAGATGCGAAGGGTGAATGAAGAGGTCGAGGCGTTCCATGAGCCAAACCTGCAAGACGAAGGGTGCCCCGGTAGATAACATGGCCCCGGTAACATAGGCACGGCTCAATCCGATCAAAGTCTCGCCAAGAACCAGCATAACAGCACTTTTCATCTCCCTCAAACCACAGGCAATGGGTATGAGAATATCAGAAGATGACTGGAATAGGAAATAAGAGAGCATGGCAATCGACAAGGCACTACGTCGGATGATCTGGTACCCACCATCATAAGGGTCCCCCATAGGAGCATAAACGGAAGAAAGGCGTTCGAAGTCGATCTGCCCATCATGAACAAAAGAACTTGCCGCATTTCGAGATATGTGGAGAAGAGTGGCTAAGTCGCGGACATACCCGGCCTGAATTAAAGGGACCACCAATTCAGCAGAGGGATCAGTGTGCAAAATGGCGCTGAATTCCTCGAACAGAGGACAAATCTCCTGAAAACCAAAACGGAAGACGTTGAGAGCGGGGTCCCAACACTGAATAGCAGCTCGAAGTAAGCCCTCGTTCAAATTCATGCTTCGAAAAGAAAAGAGATCGTTCAATCGGAAACACTCAAAGTTGAGCTTGTCAATACCCGAGAGAGTATCCATCCATGGGAAGAGGATTTGAGAGTTAATGGGGGTCATTGGAAGAGAAAAGAAGGAGAAAGGAGATGTTTTGCGGAATGTTAGAAGAAGAAGGGTATAAGTAGGGGGATAAAGCTGCCCACCAGATCGCGGCACTCGATAAAGTGCTGCGGCACTCCATGAAGTGCCGCGCGGCACTCCGTGAGTGCCGCACGGCATTTACTGACTGCCGTTGCGGCATTCTCTGAGTGCCGCGAAGGCTTATTCGAGTGCCGTTCTGAGTTTCCCATCGGCCAGATTTTGTTTATACCTCGAGTAGCCCACCTGCAAACAGAAAACTAAAAAGAGAGGCAATAAAAAACGTGCGCATCATGCAGCACGTGCAAATACATTCATTCATTCATTCATTTTGCATGCATCAAATAAATAAAAGAAAACAGCAGCATTCAAATGCTAAAATAAAGTCGGGACCAAGCCATGGTCCCACATACGGTGAATGAACAGAAAGCATGATGAAACGTTTAAAGCATCTATCCTACGAAATAAAGGAAAGCATCCATCAAAATAAAGCATGTATATATATACAGTCATCCATCAAAATAAATGTAAATCCTCCCAGAACCCTCAAAAATAAAAACAAAAGCAGAGTCAGCCGCGACCCCGACCCCGGCCGCGAGTTTGGCGAGTCGTACGTCTGAGAGGCTCCTCCTCTGACTCAGTCCCGCTGCCTCCTCCACTCTCTCCACGCCCGCTGCCTCGGCCCCTGCCGCCACTAGTGCCCTCGCCAACGCCTCCGCCACGCCCGGCACCGCTACCTCCGGGGGCATCGCTGAAAGAGATGCCAAACTGCTGAAGCCGATGCTGGAGCTGCCCCACCTGCTGAGATAAGACTCTGTTCTCCTCCATCTGGAAGAGAAGGGATGAGTCCATGAAAATCATTGAAAAGGAATTCGGGATGCTAAGAATATGGAAAGGGTAGAGATCATACCAGGGCCCTCGACTGAACCGCGGCGGTCGCTCGAGCTCCCTCGGCCTGAAAACAAGAAACAGAAATAAAGATCAGTAAAAAAGAGATACAATTCCAGTCAAAGATAGGGGCGAGAATGAATTTCTTACCATCCACTCGCGCCCAAGAACCCACTGTCGCACGCTGTGGGCATACGCCAGGCCCTCCTCCGCGTAAGCACGAGGAACGGCATCATAATGTATAGGAATGGTAGGGACGCCCTGGGAGAGTCGGGGGACCGTCGTCACATGGGGCTCTCCAAATGAGACGGTAGACATAGTCCAGTCCCACTCAGGTAGGCCAGGGGGGCGGGGCGCAGCAGGGACATGCTGCCAACAAAAGTAATAAAACATGGGTTAAGAGTAAAAGGAAGAACTCACAAAAATAATAAAGGAATCATTTACTCACCCGAGTCACTTCCATCAGCGGGAAGTCCGGCATCAGCTTGGCGGCACGGAAGGCCGCATAACCGTCAGGGTCGTCCAAGAAGCCGTGGATACCGAAGCCGGCTAGAGCAGCCGAGTAGTCGCCGCCCTGAAGAATGTCTGTAGCTCTCATAGACTCGGGAGGAGGGAACGGCACAAAGAATCTGGGAGCCGCTATAGACTGCCTGGTCACCCTCTCTCCCAAGTACCATGCCATGCCCTCTGACCTACCATCGAGTAGCAGTCTCATCGGGTCATACCCGGCCGACGCCTGAATCCCCGCGCTAGCCTCGGGTAGCGCCCTGAGCCACGGCTGCCACTGTACATGCTCCTCCCGTAGGTTCGTCAGGAAGTTCCTGAACGAAACAAAGTCGTGGGCCCCGGTCTTCCGCCCGACCCTGTCCTTCGCCCACTTCAGCCCCTGGGGCATGACGAGGGCGTCCGCGGCACGTGTCTCAGGAGACATCATGCGGAGATACTCATGGGACCAAATCTGTAATAAAAAGAGAGAAAGAAAGGAGAAATTAGTATCGCAATGCAAATAAATTTCTGAGAGTAAATAAGCGGTGGAATGTGAAAAATAAATAAAATATATATGTACCTCCCACGCTCTCCAATACCCGCCGGTAGCTGTCGACTTGCCCCGGGAGATGACGCTCATGTGACTGTACAGGATAGCTAAACCTGTACCAGCCCAATCAAACTCGGTGACCCGATCCAGATGCTCCAGCGACGCCACCAGGGGAGCAGAAATCCGGTCGCCCTTGGTGCTCAACAGAGAGCACCCCAGCACGTACATCAAAAAGCCGCGGGCCATCTGCTCGTCCGAAAAGCCGGGTTTTCCCCGGAAGGTATCCATGAACCACCGAGCTGTAACCAGGGTCTCCTCCGGGACCACTCCTAGCAGCGGCTCCATCTGATCCCACTCCTGGTCCGTGAGATGCCGCAGGGGCTCTCCCCCGAATGGAATCCCCGTAATCATCGAGAAGTCCAGCGGGGTCAACGTCATCTCGCCGAAGGAGAAGTGGAAGGTACTCGTAGTATCCCACCATCGCTCAGCCAGTGCGTGTATCTGCTGAAGGTCGTTGGAGCTCTTCGTCAAAAGCTTGACGAAGTCTCCAAACCCTGCGGCATCCACCAAAGCCCTCACAGTCGGGCTCAGCTCTGTATACCACTCATGGCCGTGGGCAAGGCTGCCGTGCCCCTTCAACACCTTTGGCTGCAGCTGCAAGGAAAGAATAAAAGTTTGTTGTTAGGGGATATATAAAGAAGAGAGCAACAACAACGAATAAATAATTAATGAATGAAAAGTCCAGAAGTGTTCATAAAGGATTTCACGATTGTTTGAAATGAATAAAAGAAAAAACATTCAATGTTATAGCAGGGTTTCGAAAAGAAAAAGAAAAAGCAGTTTGTCCGCATTTTTGAAATGCACGCATAATATAAGGTCCCGAATCCAAAATTAGTACGAGGAAGTACGTGGCCGCAAGCATTCAGGAGTCATTTTCAAATAATAGAAGGGCGTTTGGAACGCCCAAGAAAGTTCACAAACACAGGGGAATGTTTAAAAAGCATCGCATTCATGAATCCTAAGAAAAATGGAAAGGAAAAAATCACGAACATTAAGATTCTTTATTCACAAGAAGTGTTTAAAAATTCGATTAACACAAACGACTTTCAAAAGCCCTTGAGAAAATTGAAAAAAAAATAATAATAATAATAAGGGATAGGCGAAACATTCGGAAAATTCAAGCATAGTTTTTTTTAAGTTCACGAGAAATATAAAATAATATGAAATTTCTTTAAAAAAAAAAAAGAGGGGCATGGAATAAAGCGTTCGAGACGCTCGAGGGCGCCACAAGCATGGCATTCGCATTCGAAACAGGGCATCTAAACAACTGTGCAATTGTATGTTGCATCCATATGGAGAAAGAAATACAAGAAAGAAATGAATGAAAATAGAAAGGGAAGCGTTTACCTCGCGCTTGAACGCGCAGACCGACAGATGCTCGTCAGGATCCCTCAGTAAAAGCGTGGCGTCTGGGTGATGCGTGGCAGTATACCTAGCCCTCTTCTTGCGCCCTGAACCACTCGCCATAATCTGTCGGAGGAAAAGAGAGAATCCACGCGTAGATTAGTAAAAAAATCTTGAAAAAAAAAGTGAAATAAACAAGTTTAATCAAGCTCTGATCTAGCAAAACTAACCTGTGAATGTCGTGGATCGATATAGAGGCAAAGAAAGAATGAAAAAAAATTTCTCCAGAGAGATCTCGAGATGAAGAGAATGAGAGAATGAGAGAAAAGGGGGAGAACCCCGGCGGTTCATAGCCACTGCCCCTCAACGCGGCACTCGTTTTTCCGTGCGCGGCAGTCAGTCAACTGCCGCGCGGCACTCGCCGAGTGCCGCAACGGTACTCCGTGAGTGCCGTGCGGCAGTCACGGACTGCCGCAGAAAGCCGCGTGTGCCGCGATTATGGCAGTTCAAAGATATTTACATTCCCCCCAAAAATTCAAATCAAGTCCCAAAAATTGAATTTGAGGCCCCAAAAATTGCCCCCATTGCGCTTTTGGCCCTCAGGGTCATTTCATAGGTACACTTTGACTACAAATTTTGAAATTCAAAAATATTCGAGCCCACGGGCCCCCCCCCCATTTTTTTGAAAATTGGAGATATTTGAGCTCGTGGGCTCTCGATTTATGAAATTGAAAATTTCTGAGCCTGTGGGCCCAGATTTATATTCCCGGTTCTCGCAACGGATTTGCGTTAACCCTCGTTTTGAGAATATAACGGATTTATATTCCCGGTTCTCGCAACGGATTTGCGTTAACCCTCGTTTTGAGAATATAACGAATTTATATTCCCGGTTCTCGCAACGGATTTGCGTTAACCCTCGTTTTGAGAATATAACGGATTTATATTCCCGGTTCTCGCAACGGATTTGCGTTAACCCTCGTTTTGAGAATATAACGGATTTATATTCCCGGTTCTCGCAACGGATTTGCGTTAACCCTCGTTTTGAGAATATAACGGATTTATATTCCCGGTTCTCGCAACGGATTTGCGTTAACCCTCGTTCTGAGAATATAACGGATTTATATTCCCGGTTCTCGCAACGGATTTGCGTTAACCCTCGTTCTAAGAATATAACGGATTTATATTCCCGGTTTTCGCAACGGATTTGCGTTAACCCTCGTTTTGAGAATATAACGGATTTATATTCCCGGTTCTCGCAACGGATTTGCGTTAACCCTCGTTTTGAGAATATAACGGATTTATATTCCCGGTTCTCGCAACGGATTTGCGTTAACCCTCGTTTTGAGAATATAACGGATTTATATTCCCGGTTCTCGCAACGGATTTGCGTTAACCTTCGTGATCAAATCAAAAGCACTCTCGTGACTCCTGTGACAGGATCTCGCATAGATAATCTTCCCTGACTAACACGCCACGAAATGCGCGTCATACATAGGGAAAATGTGATAAGCATGACATTTACATAACCAGGTTAATTCAGAAAGCACCAGATTGCTTGAGCACGTGCATCACGATAAGGTAAGTGCATTCATCCGTACGACTATTTGCGCTTGTGTATGTTTGACCCTTGACCCGAACTACGTCTTGGTCTGATTCCTGAACGGATACGTAGGCAGCTCATCATCGAGCACGACCAGCGTGAACCATTGCCCCGCGCATGTTCTCTTTTGCAACGCATTTTGTTTTTACCTAAATTCGACGGTCTGGTCAAAGGCTTGTCTTCACACAGGCTTCGACATTCACTTGTGGTACGCGTTGCTCCACAAGCTCTGCCGAAGAGGGGCAAACTGTAGACACCCCAATTTTGACCTAATGTCGAATTTAGGAGAGTGTCACCTCCGTGTCCGATGATGACAAGGACCGAAAAATTGAAGTATTCCAAGCTCTTCAGAAAATCTCCAAAACGCGATAAAATTTCACAGAAAGAGGAAAAATACCAGGTATTCAGGAGAATTCAGGGAAAGACATGATTTTTGGAAAGGATCTTCAAAAATAATTTGTTTCAAAAGGAGAAAAGACCTAAAAAGGGGAATCTCACCAAGAAACGGCACACGGCAGATTCCGCGGCACTCTACGAGTGCCGCGCGGCAGTCAGAAAGTGCCGCCGCGGCATTCTCCGAGTGCCGCCACAGGTTTCTGACTGCCGTTCACTTTTTAAGTCTGTATTTTGCAGTGCAATACGTATGCGCATGCAGATAAGAACAAAAAACTGATAAAGTAAGACTGACAAAAACGCGGCAATTAATTAAATGCCGCGGCAATTGATGAGAGCCGCGCGGCATTCACGAAATGCCGCAACGGCAGATGTTAAGTGCCGCAACGGCATTCACGGACTGCCGCGGCAGGTTTCTGACTGCCGCGCTGGGCAACAGTCTGTGTAATTTCAGAAAGTACACATTGTACCACCAAATGAGAGAATTACACCTGTTTTTTGCTCCGAAATTCACCAAAAATACCTGGTGTTTTTGCCTATAAAAGAGAAGGGATCTTGTTTGTAAAAGGGGGACCAAGAAGAAAAAGGCATTTGGGGGGGAAAACATATACAAAAATACTTCCATTACACCCACATTTGAAAGAAAAGAGAGAGTTTTGGGAGAGCTTGAAGGGGAGTTTGGATAATCTTCAAAAGAAAACTTTGAGGATAATTAGGAGGTGATCCTCTAAACCTAGATTATTAGCTTACTCTTCCTTCCCTTGAAATCTTTAAATCTTAGAATGTTTCATCATCTTTCTTTGTTTTAAACTTAGTAGTCTTTTTTTATTCCCAATACTTCTTTCTTTTTTTTGTCTATCTTCTTCTCTTAAAGGTCTTGGAGATCTTCAATATCTCTATTGATCTCTTGAGCATGATCCTTTGAATCTCATGTAAGCTCATGCTCTACATGGAAGTCAAAACTTGATCATCACTTTATTTCACATAGATAGGACCCAAGTCCATATTCATGACTTGGATCCTCTAAGCTTGGTGTCTCATGGAATCATTTCCATATTCCTTTGAAAACTACCAAGTATTAGTTGCACTTTCACCCCCAATGACCATTAAATGGTAGGAGAATATAGTTTTGAGTCTAAATCCATCTCCATGATTTAGATTTCCCTATCCTTTAGATTTCATGAAGTCAATCCATGTTTCATTTGAAATCTATGAAGAACAAAGGTTTGTAGTCTCCAATGACCATCAAATGGTAGGAGAAGTGGTTTGGTTTAACTCAACTTCATGGTTTAATAGTTGGAGTTACCAAATAAAAGTTGAACTAGCAAAATAAAAACAGTGAATCCATAAACTGTTTTTGATCAAAGATTTTTAGTTCGAAATCTAACCGTTGAAATCAAGTGAAACCAACGGGAAAGTGTCAATAACACATTGTTCTACCACTGTAATTTTTGTCTTGAGGTAGTTTCATGTTTAGAATGGTTTGATCATGGTTTTTGTGAAGCAACAACAATCTGTCCAGAATTTCAGAATAATTTCAGAACAGCAACACTCTTTTGAAATAATTAAATCAGAGTTCTAATAAAGTTTCTATGACCCAAAATAATTTTTTCCAAGTAGATTAAGGTGTTAGGAAGTCACCCTAAAAAGAACAAAGCAATTCTGAATTTTTTACTATTTTTAATAAATCGTGCAAGAATTCTGGACAGGAGGTTGTAAGATGCTGAGTGACGTCTAGTGTTTTCCATATTCCCGGAGATCTAACCGTTGAAACTTCGATTTTCTTTTTGATTTGGAAACTAGACTCACAGAGGCATAACATATCCAAAAATCATTAAGATCCAACTGTCGAAAGTATTTTATTCCTATTTTTGAATGTCTGGTCTGCTCTCTGCAATTTTCAGAGTTTTTATGACACATTTGACTTACCTTGTAAATAAGGGCCTAAATGACTTTCTATGATCTAAGATTTGAACCATGCTTTAATAATGATTAGTTGAGTTTGAATTCAAGGTTTAAGAGTATCTCATAGTTTATCCTTGTCCATGTACATATTCATCCATATGGTTTGGCACTTGTAATTATGACTTATTAGCTTTGGATTTAATTACATTAGATAGATTTAAGCTGGAAATTTAGGATTGTTATTTCTAACATCATATTTTTGCATGTCATGTGGACTAACCCTTTGTTTTGTAGCGCTATTGAGGTATGATTTCTAAAACTCCTTTTTAGTTTATCTTAATTTCTTGATTTTATTGATTCTTCGACTTAATGCGCGACACCTTAGAGTTAAGATTTGCCTTATGTGTATATATGGATTAGAGATTCTTTTCCTAGGTTTTATTTAATCGCATGCATTGCACGTTTATTATCGCTGCTGGACCCCGGGTAAGTTCACTTGTGCCCTATTGCATATCATATCGCTTGTTACCTGAATTATGTGGCTTTTGAATGATATTTTGTCAATTGCAATTTTACACCCTTTGGACATGCTTTTGTGATGTATATGTATATATGTATTAGTTGAGGGCATGCTTAGATTAATAAATTTTGATTAAAAGGATGTTGAGTAGAGGCCTATCGCAAGATAGGATGAGAGAGGGTGTTTTAGTCCGACGGGCTCCTTCCTCTCTCATTCCATAATCCCCGGACCTAGTTAATCTTTGGTTTCGCAAAAGATCAGTTTCCTTTTTAAATGGTTTCTTAATTTTCCTTTTAAAATTAAGTGGCGACTCATTTGTTTTTGAAATTGAAATTTAGAAAAGATTTTAAGAAAAGCTGTGGGTAGGTCAACCTGCGATATCCACAATCCCGCGTGATTGAGACACTGAAAGTGAATAGTAAGAGAAGTAGTCGACTGGACCCTGCATCAGTCGACTGAGACACTGTTGATTTTGGCTACTGCTTCTAATAATGGTAAAACCAGTCGTCTGGATCCCCAGATCAGTCTACTATACCCCTTTTCGAAATGTTGCATTTTGGTTCTGCTTAGCACAATCGACTAGGGACCTTGATCAGTCGACTGAGCAGTCGACTGATCACGACTGGGTTCCCTGATCAGTCGACTGAACCTCTGTTAAGAATTTAGGGTTTTGGTTTCTGCTAGGCACAGTCGACTGGACCCTAGGCACAGTCGACTGAACCTCTGTCTTCAGAACTGGTTCTTTTGAATGTATTTTCACTTGGCCAAAACTTTTTATAACTCAAATTTTCAATGGATTTGTCAACTCAGAGGGCAATGTTTCCTAAGTTTTAAACTACCCAGGGTTGTTTTAACGTTCTTTCCACTGCGTATCGTTAGAGTATGTTTGGATGAGCCTTGATGGCGTGCCACGTGTTCTATTTCCGCGCGTAGCGGGATGGGTCGTGACACTAGGAGCCTGAGCGTTAATTTGGGCCCACATCATTGACCCGTCCAACCGCCATAGTGAGGGTAGAATCCCTGAGCGAGTGTCCAACGGGGATGAGGGCTAGGGACAGCCTGGAGCCTTTGAGCCACGGGGGTCGTGGAGCGATGCATCGGTCTCGGATAGGCCTGAGGTTTCTTTTTCCTGCGAGTAGATTCACAGTAGTTTGCTCACCTCTGATCTGAGTAGACTTAGCGATAAGTATGACATTCCCGGAGAGCACCTCTCTGGCCGTGACACATGGCAGGGGTCACCTATACTAGTTGAGGTTTGTTACGCTTTATGATTACACCTTTATCGCGGGCCTCCATCTTTCCCTTCATTCTCTTGCCCGGGACCTATTGATCTACCTCAGTATTGCTCCCGGGAAGCTCGCCCCTAATTGCTGGAGATTCCTGATGAGGGCCATTCACCTCTGGCCCTAAGTTTTTGGGTATGACCATACCCTTCAGGAGTTTTTGCAGACCTACTAACTGTTCTCGTTGCATGGGGAGGACGATTTCTTCTCCCTGAGTGCTCGACAAGGGTGAAAGATAATAGATAAGTATCCAACCAACAACAAGCGATGGAAGAAGAAATTCTTCCAAGTGTCCACCCTCGGGCTTTGCGATGATGCTCTGGGAATTTAACTGAGATCTACCTGGGCGGGAGTGTCGAAGGAGTAAGCTCTAGAGTCTGCTGTTTACCTTTCGCTTTGTTATTTTGTTGCCTGGATGCTGACTAACTCCCGTGTTATTTTGTAACTAGATCTACCAACTTACCGAGCGTCTCGGGGGGTGCCAACATAAGATAATGGCATTGGCCAACGAGCCTGTCAACATTACTGACCTGCTGACCCGGATGGGAGCTTGGAAGGTTACTTACGAACCCCACAAGGTTTTTCTCGCCCCAGTCTTTCCACCTATCATTCCCTGTGAGTTCTTATTTCTAGAATCATTTTTACTGCCTCCTTGTCCCTTTCTGACAATTTGCTGATCCGTCTATTTTTCTGATTCTATAGAGATGGCTCCCAAGAGAAATCCCAATGCCCTGAGGGAGAAGGAGGCCACCGCAGTCGCTCGGGCGGGTCAGAAGAGGAGGAGGACTGACTTGGCCACCAGCCCACAACTCCTGCGGCTGATCCATGGGGCGAGAGAGGTACCGGTCAAGACGTCGAACCCGAGGGTTAAGGTGGTGTCAACTACCAAAAGCCTCGTGGGGAATATCCCGCTCGGGGTTCCGTAAGTGGAGTCCAAGAAGGAGACCCATAGGAGGATACGGGTCACCCTCCTTCCAAGTCTGCTTAAGAGGTATGAGGGGATGGCCCCTCGTGGGTCTGGTCGGGTGGCTTTACATCCTCTCCAATCTGGTAAGTACTTTACCATTTCCTTTTCCACTTTTCATTTGTTTCCTTTTTGATGAATGACTGACTAACTTTTGTTTCTTTGTCCGGGCCTAAAATCTAGAGGCTCAGGTTGGGTCCTCTCTGCCCAGGTTGGCCGTGGAGAAGGACAAGGTAAAGGGGCTGGCCCTGGGCCTAGGAGCTGCTCAGGCAGAGATAGAGACTGCATTGGCAAGCCTAGCGGTGGCAGAGGCAAAGAAGAAGGCTTTGGCGAATGCAGCGACCACTCGGGATGAGGCTGTAAAGGCCAACAAGGCGGTGGAGGATGATTTCGATGCCGGCTTCTTTCAAGACTACGTCGACCTGAAGAGAAGGGTGGTTACGGACCATCCCGAGTGAGATCTCTCAACATACTTAGGGGTCGAGTCTGACTTCTGGGACACGGAGTCCCCCACTGCTGAGGAAGCCGTTGCTCAGAAAGAGGCCCTGGCTGGGGAGGTCGAGAGGGCGGAGGATGATGTCGTAATCATGGATGATGCCTAGGATTAAGTCCTCTGTCACGCCCCGACGTAGCATACATAGGGAAAGCATATAATTTCCTTTATGGACCCGTAGGTTGCGATAGTTTGAAGGATCGATTCTATCCCAAAATGTCGAATAATATAGTAATTTATGATCAGAGTAGAGCAATCAAGACTTACAAAAATTTCCCAAGTTAATGATAATTACAGCACGAAATCATCTAAAGGCACAACCCGCCTAAAAACATAATAATATCTATTATAGTAATCCATATTACAAGTTCAATTCATCAACTAAAGCAGTATATAAATAGTTTCTCTTCATTAGTAGCTGTTTCTCAATTTGCATAGTTGTACGGTCCAGCCTGATTATAATCTGAAAAGCCTAGACACGAATGTCCAGGGCGCATCGCCGTTAGCTTCATGAAGCTGATGAGTATTAAAAATATATACTCAGAATGTAAAACATACTCACTTACCATTTTCATTTCACAGGTTTGCTTACTCAATAGTTTAGAAATATAGAAATGAAATCAAATTATAAAACAGCGCAGATAAAGTCATGATCTTTAATATGTGACCGTGCATGGAATGATGTAACCATCTCGTCCGACTCTTTTCTCTCAACTACACATCACCCAACTCTCTTGCACTAGTATCTTGAAATACTAAGGTGACCGCCCTATAGTACAAGGGGGTACCAAGGAGTGTCCAGTTTGCCTCACACTTTTGTACGGGGTACCAGGGAGTGTCCAATTGTCTCATACTTTAGCCATACCACGTATGCCAGGGAATTTCCAGTAGGCCACACTATAGCACTACCACGGGTGTCAGGGAGTGTCCAAGTCGGCGTCATACACTTTAGCACTACAATGGGCCACAGGGAGTGTCCAAGTTTGCCATCGTCGCATTTCTAAGATACTCTAAACCACATCATCATAACATCACACTTTTGTACACCAATACCAGGGAGTGTCCAAATCACAATCTCATCCACATACTATTTTCACACTGACCATCACTCACCATGCATGTAAACTTGACTCCATATGTATGTCATGTAACTTTATGCAGAAATGTAAAGTACTGGAAACGATAACAATATACGTGCGAGAATGATCAAGTCCTTAAACATTTCTCTTTAATAGAATATAACCAATATGATTCTGTTTTAGCATATCTTCCAAACAGTACATTAAAAACCTTTAAAACTTCGTCCAAACAGTTCCTTAATAGAAAATAGACAAAAACTACAAAAGGCCACGTCGCTCGCGCGATATGCCCTTTTTTGAATTTCTTTTAAAATTTACCAAGCTGTCATAATTTACACAGGCCGCGCGTGTGGGCCACTCGCTCGAGGCTCGTTCGCGCGGGTCGCGCACGCGAGTTAGAGCAAAAACTTCATCTTCTTCATTTTTCTCCCCTGTTTCAATTTTGGGGCCCCTTTCCTATTCTGCCTTGCCGCCTCTGTTTTGACCCATTTCAATTTTGATTGTAAACATAACATATAGAATATGGTTTTCTTCATTTTCCACAAGGATTACAAATATACGATTGAATTAAAGTGAATCAAAACTTAGCTCTCAGATTTTATGAAAAATCGAGAGGTGACAAAACTTTATTTTTAATATACATCACGATACGAATAAATTAGGCTCCAATACTTTAACTGTAGCTTCTAAGACATATAATCTTTCCTATTTGTCACTAAGAATGAATTTTGGTTGAGTTTGGAGAATCACCCTTTTTCAAGCTTTGAACTCCATTAATGAAATTAACAATGGTGATTCACAAATACACACATGTAAATTGTAAACAAACATGAATTTACATTAAGAGTGAGTTAATAATACTCACTGTGATAAGAAGGATAGAGTTGTTGAGAAAGAAATCAAGAATTTAGAATCCTAACTTCAAGCTTTTGGCTATGGAGGTATGAGTTCTCTCTCTACAAAATAATTTATGTAAATACTCTCTGTATATCACTCTCTCTTTCTCTCTGAAATTTTCTTAGTTTATGGATTTTAGAAAATGTGAGGGTGTATAAGTGTATATATAGAAAATCCAAAGAAGAACTTGGTGGCCAAGCATATTCACTTGCACTCTACAAATGACTTTTATTTTCAATTTACATAAATGCATATAATACACAATACATACATACATACATACATACATACATACGTATATACATAATATTCACAGATTATAGATTACATATACCCACCAATTTGGTTGTAGGAGTCATATAGAGTACTAGGTGTCAAGAGGGTGTTTTGCAAAATTAGCTTAAGGCACTAAAGTATAACACTCACAAAATGCATTGCCAAACAAGCCTAGTAATGATTGGTTGTAATTAATGAACTTAAAGCAAGTGTCACCTCTTGATTGGTGGAGATTCCCAAATTGTGGGAGATCAACGCGGCACAAACAGTTTTTTGAATATGAACTGGTATTTTCGCAGTGCGGTGATCACCACAAAAAATACAGAAAAATCATATTAACGTAAGAAATAATTTCCCGGTTATATAAAAATATAGTTTGAGTCAAAATTAAATATTTTCACCGTTTTGAAAATGCATATTTGAAATCATCCACAGGTATTTCTAAACTTATGAATTTCAGCTGTGAAAACATAGTACCAGAATTCTTGAATTTATAAAATTTATAGTTTGACCCCAATTATAGAATTTTTATTACAATAAGGCAAGAAATACAAGTTAAAATATGGAAAATAAAATTAATAAACAAATGAAAATGCAGGTTGTTACATCCTCAGTCCCCTGACCTGTGTACACTTGAACCTCTTTTTTTTTTTTTTTGGAAGGCTGCTATAATTGCCCCCTCCCCCCTCCCTCCCCCAGGCAATGTGCTTTTTCCAAACTAGTAATGAAAAGGCCCCTTAAGGTTGCTTTTTGACATACTCTGAGTATTTATACTTGTATGTTTTTTGCATATTTGTGTTTGCCCGTGCCCGACTTGTTGTTTAGCTTCGTTATGACCATGTTGTAGTAGAAAGTTCTGAAACTGTGATTGGTAGGGCACACTTGGTCTTATGGGGACCTGTAAAGGCTTTTAAATTTCCTGAGCCATTGATGACTAGGAGATTCCAAGTCTGTAGGTTCCGGCCGGGGCACTGTAGGAGCTTTAAGTCCTGTAAGTACCCGCTCGGTCCAATACTCAGGGAGTTTGTCTAAGATTTTACCCTTATCACCCTAGAGTCTTGACCCGGTGTGTGCTTTGAGCATTGTAGGCACTCGTGAATGTCTAAGGGTTTACACTTAGTTAATTCTGATTCTTGTAAATGCCCAGTGTGACTTCCTGTTTAGTTCATTATCCCCTCTTGCCCCCCAAGCTTTTGCTAAGACAGGTGTTTACAGAGGTAATGACCGTAGTTAGCCGACCTAAAATGTTGGTAGTTCCAAGGTTTTTTGACTCCTCTATTGTGGGCCACCTAGGGGATTTGGCCTCATCATAAGTTACAGATCTAAGTAGAGTTAGTGCCTCGAAAGTTGTCGAGGTCTTTCACCATCTGTGACACAGTGGTCTTTGATGCCTTGAGAGTGATCCCGAGTTTTTTTTTTTTTTTTTTTGCCTCGGTCGTGATTCCGAGGTCTTTTTTGTTGCCTTGGGCGTAATCTTAAGGTCTTTTTTGTTGCCACGGGCGTGATCCCGAGGCCTTTTGTGTTGGCACTAGTATAGAGCACTGACTGCGAGAATAATACTTTATTGGTACTAAAATTGTTTATGAAATTACAATTCACTTAAAGAAAACAAATTTTGAATTAAAGAAAATGTTTTTGAAATAAAACATGCAATCTCTCCACAGGTCCTGATCTTGAGTCACTGGTAATACTTTCACAGGTTTTCCATGTTCCAGGGGTATTGTAGGTCCTGACCTTCTAGCATTTGTAACCAATAAGTTCCTAGTCGGTTAATACGAGTAACCTTATAAGTTCCTTCCCAGTTTAGCCCAAGCTTTCCAGGTTTGATTTTTGGTGGACTGGATAACTGCTTTGAGGGCGAGGTCTCCCACCTAGAAACTGCAGTGCTTTACTTTGCCATTGAAGTACCGTGAGATCACTCTCTGCTTATAGGTGTGGAGACACAGAATTCCACTTCTTTTTGTTTTTGTTTGAAATTGATTTGGATCAAAGAAAGAAAAGGAAGGTCTGTTGAAAACAGATACAGAGTTGCCACTTGGTCTTTAAGGAACCAAGAAACCTAATTTTGACTCACCCAAATGGATAAAGGCCACCGGCCCTTCATAACCAAAGAACTTGGCTCGGGATTTTGGTACGAGAGAAGAAGGAGCCTTTGTCGCGACTAAAATACCCTCAACTCGCCCCGGCTTTCGACGGGCCTCAATTAGCATCCAAATAATCATCTTATACTATGTTTGGTTTGACAAATAATACTATGATAGTATATTACATCACACAACAATTTTGAAATGGAAGATCAAAAGATAAAATATCATTGAAAAGATCTAAGCCAAGTATCACACAATGTAAAGGTGAAAGATCACACAAACAAACTTAGGAAAAATTATCCTATCACATATCTGTGGATACCGGGAATCGGACCACTTCTCTTGTTTGAGATTGTTTTGAAATTGATTTGAATCAAAGAAAGAAAATAGGTCTGTTGAAAACAGATACAGAGTCGCCACTTGGTCTTTAAGGAACCAAGAAACCTAATTTGACTCACCCAAATGGATAAAGGGCACCGGCCCTTCATAACCAAAGAACTTGGTTCGGGGTTTTGGTACGAGAGAGGAAGGAGCCTTTGTCGCGACTAAAACACCCTCAACTCGCCCCGTCTCTCGACGGGCCTCAATTAGCATCCAAATAATCATCTTATACTATGTTTGGTTCGGCAATTAATACTATGATAGTATATTACATCACATAAGAATCTTGAAATGGAAGATCTAAAGATAAGATATCATTCATAAGATCTAAGTCAAATATCATACAATGTAAAGTGAAAGATCACACAAATAAACTTAGGAAAAATAGTCTAACCATGTATCAAATAATCAAGACTTCCTAATCTAAAGGGGGACATGAATTGTTCTTGAAACAAATAGTCAAAGAAAACAAGGATGCTTAGCAAGCTAGGATGATGCATGTTAATCTTTGAGAATAGAAGATCTCTCAATCCTTGGGACGGATGAGAAAGGATGATTAGGTCGAGGGGAGCATGAACGTGTGATCATGATCATTCCTTATAATCTTCTTAGATTAAGAGTTACAAAAACCCAAAATCTTGCATGAATGCAATGTATGTATCTAAAATGTGCAAAGGTTGTAGTGTGTTTTGTGTACATGGATTTCTAGAATGACTTAGAAGTCTAAAATGTGTATGAATGGATGGATGAAATCAATATGGGATATGTAAAAATGTAGTATGAACTACTTCCTAAGATATGAACTAATTTGGAATGCATATAAGCATCAAATCAAAGAATGAAAGTTAAAATGTGCTTGCTGTGAATAGTGGACAGAACAGTAGCATCATCTTTTGGAAATTGAAAAGAGGGTTTAGGAATGTTTTCAATGCATGATTTTTTATGGAGATGTTCCTTATTGTGTCTAGAACACAACCCAAAAGGCCAATCTTGAATAGCTATCACAGATTGAGAGAAATCATATAAACAACACAGGTCACTCAGAAACAGAGTCCGTACTGTCGACTGAAATGTTAGAAAATATTAGAAAATGAAAAAGAATGATCTAAGGGCCCATTTTATACAGAAAGTTCCCTAAGACATTGAATTGTAAGGGAAAAATAAGTTAGGACCACCCCTTTTGGAAAAGTTTTCTGTAAAAGAGGTTGGAAGTGGACCTAGCTGCTGTGACAGCAAAATCAGAATGTTTGGAAGGAATATTGGGATCCAAATGGACCATTTCCAAGTACTTCCAAGTCAAACCAAAAATCATGGGTGTTCTCCAATGAGTTAGGAAGACTTTCCAAGTGGCCTTGCATCCATATGTTGAGTATTGAGTTCTAGAGAAATCTTTGAACTCAACTCACTCACTGTTTTGACTCATTGTTTTGAAGATTTTGGAGAAAACAAAGTTTTGTTTCTTGAAACCAAATGAGAGGGATTGAGAGGGGTTTTGAAATAGATGTTTTGAAAGCACATTTTCAATACTCAATAAGGATTATAGCCACTTAAAATGTCAACATTAAACTCATCATCAAGAACCTCCAAGATTGTTGGAGAGATTTATTTTTATTTTTGAACATAACTTCAATACATTTCAAGAATACCTTGGAAGTATTGAGGTTATGATCATCATCTATCAAACATGTTTTTGAGGTCAAGAGCTACTATCCATAAGGATTCACTCACCCCAAACTTCATGTCATCACTTAGATGATGATGAACTAGTAAGTAAATAAAGAAAAGAAAAAGAAATGAGATAAGGAGAGATGAACATATATATAATCAAAGCAAGTAAATAGCAATCAATAGATGATAATCAATGTGATTTTGGACTTGTAGCTTGGTGTTTCACTCATAGATTTTGACATTTGGACATGGAAGTAGCTTCCTATCTCATGAATGCTCAAGAATGAGGGTTGGAGTGGACTTTGAATGTGAAGTATATAGAAGGATGATGGAAGAAAACAAGAATAAAACTCACTTTCTTATGGAAAATCAATGGGAGAAGCTCCCTTTCTCTCTTCTAAACCTATCTCTATCTCTCTTCTTCTCTACAACTTTTCAAGCTTTGCACTTGGCCCCCCCAAAATGAAGAGCAATGGAGGGTTTAAATAGGCCAATTTGGGGTGGTTTTGGGGTTTTAGAAGTACTCCCATTGGTCCCAAACAACTGTGAACATAAAACTATGTCGTTTTGGCTTTCAATTAATCAATTTGGACCCCTCAAAAAAATTACAAAAATGGACTCTGCGAGGGTTGAGTGCCGCGGCGGCACTGGGCCAGTGCCGCGGCGGCACTGCTCCTCAGAAGCCCAGAAAATTACGTTTAGGCCCCCCAGAGGTTCCGGTATTCGCGAAAAGGCCCTATTTTGTCCAAAATTCACAGAAAATGCATACGAACTCCAAATTGAGGTTGTGATATACCGTTGGAAAGGTAGTGGAGTCTACTCTACATAAAAAATAGTTCGGGGATAGGTCACTTTGAAAAGTTTTACGGTATTCGCGATAAAAGCCGATTTGATCGCCTTTTTCGCCTTTGGAAATTCATAATAAACTCGTTTTAAATTCGAAAATTATGTGCGATATACCGTCAAAAAGCTGTTGACCTCTAGTATCCATGAAAAATATTTGAAAATTGTCACGGTGCACCGGTTCTAAAGTCAAATTCCGGTCAAACTGGTCAAACCTGGGATTCCCGGGAAGTTCTGGAAACCTCCGGGAGTTCCCGGGAGCTGATGTTTTCGCTCGATTTTCTTTTGGAACTTGTTTTAATACTTTTCTCATGATTTAGAATGATTCTGGTGAATTCGGACGATTTCGGTCAAACTTGGTCAAACTTGGTCAAACCTGGTCAAACCTTGGTCAAACCTTGGTCAAACCGGTCAACGGGGACTTTCCGGGAGCTTCCGGGACTTCCGGGGGTCTCTGGGAGCTGACGATTTCACCCGATTTTTTCTTAAAAACTCATTTTATCGCTTTTCTTACAACGTAGCATGTTTCCAGAACTTTTGGTCCAAATCTGGGAGCTTTCGGGCTTTCAGGGGCATTTTGGTCAATCTGAGCATTCTGAGAGATAGAGCTGACTTCCAGGAGTCCTTTTGAGTCTCTTACGATCATTGTGAACCACCAAGCTATGGGTCTCCTAAATATGATAGCCGACAAAATGGGGTGTCTACAGTTTGCCCCTCTTTGGCAGGAACTTGCGAGGCAACGCATGTCGCAAGCGAGTGCCAAAGTTTTGAAGAGACAGGTCTTTTGGAGGCTATAAATTTAGGATAAAAAGCGTTGCAAAAGATGCAATGATGCTGAGGCTAGTGCTGGTCGTGCTCTGCGTGAGCTGCCTACGTATCCCAAGGGGAATCAGACCAGGACGTAGTTCAGGGTACAAAGGAATAAATCACACATGCACATACACAACAATCAGGCAGATGCTATGCTATAAGAGTGATATGCTATGCATGGATGTGATATGAATTTTGTCCTAAGTCCTATCATGTCTAGTGTTCCGATCCTAGCATGAATTGGTGCTGTGGGGTGTACCACTCCGAGTGGACTTGTGTCGTGCCTGTATTGTGTTCTAAAACGCTTGTGGTCCTAGTACATGTGTTCAGTGCATTTGCTACTCTCAGTGGGCTTGGTGATCTATGCTTCACTATGACTAATAGACTTGTGAGGGAGCTCGACCTGGAGGTCTTACTCAAGGAAGAGCGTGGTGCTCAAAGTGATACTGTGGTGCTCAAAAGAATGCTTATGGTGTGTTTGCCACTCCAGTGGGCTTTGTGATTTGTGTGTGCCGCAACCGATGGGCTATGTGTCATGTTGGGTGAAGTGATTCTTGACTCGTGCTCCTCTTAGTCGTGACACTATGGACTCGGTGACTCCCAAAGTCTCAACGGTGCTTCTCAATCCTCAATTCTCAATGGCACTTACGTTGTTCCTCGAATCTTTGACGGTGCTTTCTCAAGGCTTCTTGATTGTCAACGGTGTTCTTCAAATCTTAACGATGCTTCTCGATTTTTCCATGATGCTTCTCAACAAATCTGATGTTCCTCAACCCATCCGATATTCCTTAACTCTTCAAAGACGCTTCTCAACAAATCTGATGTTCCTCAACCCATCCGATATTCCTCAACTCTTCAAAGACGCTTCTCAACAAATCTGATGTTCCTCAACCCATCCGATATTCCTCAACTCTTCAACGACGCTTCTCAACAAATCTGATGTTCCTCAACTCATCCGATATTCCTCAACTCGTCAACGACGCTTCTCAACAAATCTGATGTTCCTCAACACATCCGATGTTCTCTTCAACAATACTCTCTTCTGATGTTCCTCGACACATCTGATGCTCTTCCTCAACAACACACTTGGACTTTGGGCACTAAAACGCATCTTATCAACACTCCTTATCAACACATCTAGACTTTGGGCCCTAAAACACCTCAACAACACGTCTCATCGACACACCTTATCAGCAATAGTTTCTCGGTGTTGGCGATATTTCCTCCGATCGGCCGCCTTGAGAAACAAGTGTCGGTTTGTAGTTTGCAACCACTTACGAGTTTATGCCACTCGTACCTGGGACATTATCATGTTATGACCTTGACTGGTGTAGTAATAATGTTTGGCACTTCTGCTTATATCCAAAGTGTTTTTTTTTTTTTTTTTTTTTTTTTATAATTGGGAATCACCTTTAACCCACACATTTGAGACCATCAGGACAAATGGACTTAACAGGAACGACAAGGAAAGTTGGGTAGTTTGTATGAAACCTTGGTCTCTGACACACTTGTGATCAAATTACTACTGACTCAAATAAAGAAGGATTGACTTGGACATGAAATTCTCAAATTGCCACGATCCCAAGTGCCTTTACCATGAATGATGTACCGCTCATCTTTTATGTTCACTCCTCATCTTGATATGTCAGCACTTTGCTAATAAATCTGGTTTTTTGAAAATTCCTCCCTACTGATCTAATCAATTTCTTTGCTTCTCCCAAGATGTGCTTTGAATTAGTGCCTTAGCTTATAGAATAAAAGATGCTCCATTTCCATCTGTTCAAGACAATGTTTGTGACTTGAAGGCTTACCATTGGTGTATAGGGATCGGGTGGCAAACGAAGTTTGCCCCTAGTTTGAAGGGCATGAAGTGGGATCGGTAGGCAAACGAGGTAAATGACCGAAGTTTGCCCCTAGTTTGGAGGAAGGTTCATTGGAGGTTTTGGGCAAACGAGGTAGGTGACCGAAGTTTGCCCCTTGTGTGAAGGGTAGATAGTAAAAGTCAGGCAAACGAGGCGGGTAGCCGAAGTTTGCCCCTAGTGTGGGAGGTGATTTTCTGGTTTGAGGCATGGACCGTGACTTTAATCTCTCAAATGCTCATAACATTTTGCCTAGGCGTCCTTTCAGATTTTCGACCTAGCGAGCTATCCTTCTTTTCTTTTTGAAAGTCTGCCTACGTACCCCCTAGTGGGGATCAGGTCCAACGTAGTTCGGGCCATGGTTGAAAAGAAGCGGGTTGATTTTTAGGTAGGTGGGGTGACCGAACCGTTGTGGTTGCCTACGTATCCCCGAGTGGGAATCAGGTCGAGTGTAGTTCAAGGTAAGGCTTGAAATAAGGGGTTTGAGGTATGAGGGTTTTTCAAATCAATCGTCAGAGAAGTTCAAACTTAGGTCACTTGTGGTAGCTTTGAATAAGAAGATTCAGCCTCCCTTTCTTTTCTTTTTCTTTTTCTTTTTGTTTTGATTTGAGGATTGATCCTTTTCACTTTCGCCTAGCCAGTCAATTTTGCTTTTATTGTAGTTGATTCTTGTGAGATCTTTGCAATCTCAGAATTCCAGAATGTGCATGTCAGCTCTCGGAATTTATTTGTGGTCATTCCGTGCCTTTTGAAATGTGATCTTGGCACGTTTTTAAGATGTATCTTGAGGCGTATGATTCTCTCATTTGTTTCATCAAAATTTTCTCCAACATTTTGACTGGCTAGGGTCAGATTTTGGAAATCAACACCTTTTTCAGCTCTAACTTTTGCCTAGGTGCACTTTCGGATTTTCAACCTAGCGAGCTTTTTTTTTTTTTTTTGAAAGTGGAGATGAAACTCACTGAGATGTTTGGCTACCATCAAGGGTTAAGTTTGCATTGCTTTCAATCGGGCAGATTGCGTGGCTCCCAATTGGATTGGGCTTAAGGCTTCGAAATGGTGGGAAAAGGGTGTTGGGCAAGCCCCAAGTCAGTCTCAAGTATGTCTTTTCGAGATTTGAGCAAAAGCATCTTTAAATTCTTAAAGTAAGACTATTCAATTCTCAGCTCTTCTTTGGGGTCAGCGCGAAATCGACTTTGGCCTGTTTGGGATTCTCTCTTTTCTTTTTTTTTTTGTTTGATGCAAAAAATTTATTAGCAGAGTAATGTCCATGGTAATTTGAAAAGTGACATTTTTAGTTCAGCGATTCATGCACTTATGAATATACACATCAGATTAGGCAAAATGAGACTTCATTCCATTAGAAGAGAGCGATTACATTACTCGATACAGACTCACAACAACTCGGTGATAGACAGACTCAACCACAAGATCAAACTTGAAATAGACTCAAAACATAGAGCAGACTCGACTTGGTCTCAAATGGAGTGTCTTTGTGACCCATTTATTATCATTGTTTTTTTTTTTTAAGCAGAAGTTCCAAACACTATCGCTCCACTGCACGGATTCAACATTCATGGCTGTCAATAAAAGGGACCATTTGAAAGGATAGGCCATGGGCTCAGGTGAGATGGGGTTGAATGGGTGGTGGCTTGATGATTCCTCGATCAATGAGGTCTTGGATATCATGGCGGAGACGTATGCACCAGTCGGTGTCATGGCCTGGGCCTTGGTGGTAGGCACATCGTTTGGACACGTCACAGTTAGGTGGTGGGGGATCGGCACGAGGCTGAAGGAGTTGGAGGTGTCCCTTTCTTAGCAGGCGGCCTAAGGCTACAGAGGGAGAGATATCTAGCTTGGAAAATTCACGGGGTACCTTGTAAGGGCGGCTAGGCGAGCTGGTTTGGTTTGTGAGCTGGTATGATTGGGGAGAATAGGCCATGGGTTGGTTACTAAGGGCGTTGACATCCGAAGAGTTTCGGGAGTAGTCTGGCCTCTTGGACTGGCTTTGTGATCCTTCATTCTTGATTTTCCCTTCCCTGATTGCATCCTCGATTCTAGTCCCGATCTCAAACAGTTCTTCAAATGTTGAGATGGATTGGTAGAAGAGTTTCTCATGGTACAACGGCAGTAGATTCTTGATCAACATCCGGACTTGTTCCTTTTCGACTGGTCGGTGGGTCATTTGGGCCACTTTGTTCCTCCATCTGCTCAAGAACGCAGCGAAGGACTCATTGAGGTTCTGCCGGGTAGTCTCCAGATCCCGGATGGTGACATCGAGCTCTTGGTTGTAGGAGTAATGATCAATGAAGACCTGGACTATATCTTCCCAAGTCCGAGTCTTAGAAACCTCCAAGGTCAGAAACCAGGATAGAGCGGCCTTGGTGAGGGTTTGAGGGAACAACATTGCAATGTGCTCATGGGTGCAGCCCATTGATTGGAAAACACTCATGCAGAACTTTATGTGGCTCTTTGGATTCCCAGTTCCATCAAAACGATCAATTTCAGGCATCTTGAAGTTCTCCGGCAGTTTCAGCTTAACAGGCTCAAAAAGGCCTTCCAGGTCTAGCATGTAATCATCGACCCCCTTGCTTTTCCTCAGTACGCTCTCTAGCTTGTCGACCTTATCCATTTTCTCTTGGAGCTTCTTTTCATACGTAAGCGGTGGGACCCCTTGAAACCAGTTTTCCTCCCCATTATTCTCATGTAGAGGAGGTTCAAAACCTGGTGGCGGAAACCCGGGCGGAGGTTGCGGCTGCTGCTGCTGCTGCTTCAGTTCTTCCATGAACCTCAGGACTTGGGCTAGACTGTCGGACTGTTGGCTTATAGTTGCTCCTAACTCGGTGACCTTGATTTCCAATTCTTCTCTATTCATGTTGAAGCGGCCTGTCGGACTGATTCTGACTAAACGATTATCCGAACTCCTGGTCCACAACGAGGATTCCGGCTGCTGACCTTGGGAATCTATACTGACCTGACAGATTTTGAGAGAAAGGGGGTGTATCAGATCCTGACAGTGATGACTTTTGGACAGACAACGATAGTGATGTGGACTGACTCGGGACAGTGCGTGCAGAGAGACGGGAATGGTGTATGCATGGGTGACAAGCATGCGGATGTAAGCCCTAATCTATATGATATTCCTATTTCTAACAGATAGCAGTTAAACAAATAAGGTCCTAGCCATACAGAGTGTGCTAACCTTACTTTCTAGTATGATCACCAAGGGATAACATGGATTTCCAAGATACTTCGGGAATTTTTGGACAGAGTTTCTGGGAGCAACTGGTTAATGTGGTTATATCTGGGATATCTGGACAGAGTTTCTGGGAGAAACTGGTTAATATGGTCATATCTGGGATATCTGGACAGAGTTTCTGGGGGAAACTAGTCAATATGGTCATATCTGGGATATCTGGACAGAGTTTCTGGGAGAAACTGGTAAGTACGGTTGTTATAGTGATCATACTTTCTAGCAGGTTTTCACACTCCTATGTCTCAAGACCGACAAACAAGGTTTGCGGTGTATATCTTTGCGAGCATGGAGCAGACATCCTTGTCATGATGCTTAGGCAGGTCAACTCAATGTGACTACATGTGAGTGATTTCCTTGGAAATCATAAGAAAGAGGTTCTGTTCTATGCCACATAAGCGTCTACACCGCGCAGGTAATCCCGTCAGGGCATACAGCAGTTATATCACATTGTCCTATCTGAAAAGATAAATGAACAGTCCTATGAAAGGTTCTACAGGAATCTATATGCAAAGGCTGGGTTTAGTCAAAGAGGGTCCGTTGACGAGAGTTCCAATATACCGTCAGAGAGACAGTACGGAGGTTTTTACTCTTTTTGATATACCTTGGAAGGTACAGTATCAACGGTGACTTGTGCCCTGGCACAGCAAGACCTGAACAATGTCAGCGCCGCATTTCAGACACAGTCGGAGGGGGGAAATGCAAGAGTGCAATGCGGTGAACCAAACACAGTAAAAAGATGATTTTAAGGATGCTTCTTATGAGTCAAACCTCTGTATTATTTTATTTTTAAAATAAAAATCCCCAGCAGAGTCGCCAGATTGTGGATACCGGGAATCGGACCACTTCTCTTGTTTGAGATTGTTTTGAAATTGATTTGAATCAAAGAAAGAAAATAGGTCTGTTGAAAACAGATACAGAGTCGCCACTTGGTCTTTAAGGAACCAAGAAACCTAATTTGACTCACCCAAATGGATAAAGGGCACCGACCCTTCATAACCAAAGAACTTGGTTCAGGGTTTTGGTACGAGAGAGGAAGGAGCCTTTGTCGCGACTAAAACACCCTCAACTCGCCCCGTCTCTCGACGAACCTCAATTAGCATCCAAATAATCATCTTATACTATGTTTGGTTCGGCAATTAATACTATGATAGTATATTACATCACATAAGAATCTTGAAATGGAAGATCTAAAGATAAGATATCATTCATAAGATCTAAGTCAAATATCATACAATGTAAAGTGAAAGATCACACAAATAAACTTAGGAAAAATAGTCTAACCATGTATCAAATAATCAAGACTTCCTAATCTAAAGGGGGACATGAATTGTTCTTGAAACAAATAGTCAAAGAAAACAAGGATGCTTAGCAAGCTAGGATGATGCATGTTAATCTTTGAGAATAGAAGATCTCTCAATCCTTGGGACGGATGAGAAATGATGATTAGGTCGAGGGGAGCATGAACGTGTGATCATGATCATTCCTTATAATCTTCTTAGATTAAGAGTTACAAAAACCCAAAATCTTGCATGAATGCAATGTATGTATCTAAAATGTGCAAAGGTTGTAGTGTGTTTTGTGTACATGGATTTCTAGAATGACTTAGAAGTCTAAAATGTGTATGAATGGATGGATGAAATCAATATGGGATATGTAAAAATGTAGTATGAACTACTTCCTAAGATATGAACTAATTTGGAATGCATATAAGCATCAAATCAAAGAATGAAAGTTAAAATGTGCTTGCTGTGAATAGTGGACAGAACAGTAGCATCATCTTTTGGAAATTGAAAAGAGGGGTTAGGAATGTTTTCAATGCATGATTTTTTATGGAGATGTTCCTTATTGTGTCTAGAACACAACCCAAAAGGCCAATCTTGAATAGCTATCACAGATTGAGAGAAACCATATAAACAACACAGGTCACTCAGAAACAGAGTCCGTACTGTCGACTGAAATGTTAGAAAATATTAGAAAATGAAAAAGAATGATCTAAGGGCCCATTTTATACAGAAAGTTCCCTAAGACATTGAATTGTAAGGGAAAAATAAGTTAGGACCACCCCTTTTGGAAAAGTTTTCTGTAAAAGAGGTTGGAAGTGGACCTAGCTGCTGTGACAGCAAAATCAGAATGTTTGGAAGGAATATTGGGATCCAAATGGACCATTTCCAAGTACTTCCAAGTCAAACCAAAAATCATGGGTGTTCTCTAATGAGTTAGGAAGACTTTCCAAGTGGCCTTGCATCCATATGTTGAGTATTGAGTTCTAGAGAAATCTTTGAACTCAACTCACTCACTGTTTTGACTCATTGTTTTGAAGATTTTGGAGAAAACAAAGTTTTGTTTCTTGAAACCAAATGAGAGGGATTGAGAGGGGTTTTGAAATAGATGTTTTGAAAGCACATTTTCAATACTCAATAAATATTATAGCCACTTAAAATGTCAACATTAAACTCATCATCAAGAACCTCCAAGATTGTTGGAGAGATTTATTTTTATTTTTGAACATAACTTCAATACATTTCAAGAATACCTTGGAAGTATTGAGGTTATGATCATCATCTATCAAACATGTTTTTGAGGTCAAGAGCTACTATCCATAAGGATTCACTCACCCCAAACTTCATGTCATCACTTAGATGATGATGAACTAGTAAGTAAATAAAGAAAAGAAAAAGATATGAGATAAGGAGAGATGAACATATATATAATCAAAGCAAGTAAATAACAATCAATAGATGATAATCAATGTGATTTTGGACTTGTAGCTTGGTGTTTCACTCATAGATTTTGACATTTGGACATGGAAGTAGCTTCCTATCTCATGAATGCTCAAGAATGAGGGTTGGAGTGGACTTTGAATGTGAAGTATATAGAAGGATGATGGAAGAAAACAAGAATAAAACTCACTTTCTTATGGAAAATCAATGGGAGAAGCTCCCTTTCTCTCTTCTAAACCTATCTCTATCTCTCTTCTTCTCTACAACTTCTCAAGCTTTGCACTTGGCCCCCCCAAAATGAAGAGCAATGGAGGGTTTAAATAGGCCAATTTGGGGTGGTTTTGGGGTTTTAGAAGTACTCCCATTGGTCCCAAACAACTGTGAACATAAAACTATGTCGTTTTGGCTTTCAATTAATCAATTTGGACCCCTCAAAAAAATTACAAAAATGGACTCTGCGAGGGTTGAGTGCCGCGGCGGCACTGGGCCAGTGCCGCGGCGGCACTGCTCCTCAGAAGCCCAGAAAATTACGTTTAGGCCCCCAGAGGTTCCGGTATTCGCGAAAAGGCCCTATTTTGTCCAAAATTCACAGAAAATGCATACGAACTCCAAATTGAGGTTGTGATATACCGTTGGAAAGGTAATGGAGTCTACTCTACATAAAAAATAGTTCGGGGATAGGTCACTTTGAAAAGTTTTACGGTATTCGCGATAAAAGCCGATTTGATCGCCTTTTTCGCCTTTGGAAATTCATAATAAACTCGTTTTAAATCCGAAAATTATGTGCGATATACCGTCGGAAAGCTGTTGACCTCTAGTATCCATGAAAAATATTTGAAAATTGTCACGGTGCCCCGGTTCTAAAGTCAAATTCCGGTCAAACTGGTCAAACCTGGGATTCCCGGGAAGTTCTGGAAACCTCCGGGAGTTCCCGGGAGCTGATGTTTTCGCTCGATTTTCTTTTGGAACTTGTTTTAATACTTTTCTCATGATTTAGAATGATTCTGGTGAATTCGGACGATTTCGGTCAAACTTGGTCAAACTTGGTCAAACCTGGTCAAACCTTGGTCAAACCGGTCAACGGGGACTTTCCGGGAGCTTCCGGGACTTCCGGGGGTCTCTGGGAGCTGACGATTTCACCCGATTTTCTCTTAAAAACTCATTTTATCGCTTTTCTTACAACGTAGCATGTTTCCAGAACTTTTGGTCCAAATCTGGGAGCTTTCGGGCTTTCAGGGGCATTTTGGTCAATCTGAGCATTCTGAGAGATAGAGCTAACTTCCAGGAGTCCTTTTGAGTCTCTTACGATCATTGTGAACCACCAAGCTATGGGTCTCCTAAATATGATAGCCGACAAAATGGGGTGTCTATAATATCAAGTAATCAAGTTTTCCTAATCAAGGAGGGGACATGGATTGTTCTTGAAGCAAATAATCAAAGAGATGAAAATATACTTAGCAAGCTAGAGTGATGCATGTTAATCTTTGGGAAAAGAAGACCTCTCAATCCTCGGGATGGGTGAGAAAGGAGGATTAGAACGAGGGGAAGTATGAACGTGTGATCATGATCATTCCTTATAATATTCTTTGATTAGGAGTTACAAAAAGCCCCAAATCTTTGCATGGATGCAATGTATGTATCTAGAATGTGCCAAGGTTGTAGTGTATTTTGTGTTCATGGATTTCTAGAATGACTTAGAAGTCTAGAATGTGTATGAATGAATGAAGGAAATCATCATGGGTATGTACAAATGTAGTATGAACTACTTCCTAAGACATGATCTAATTTGGAGTGCATGTAAGCACCAAATCAAAGGATGGAAGTAAAAGTGTGTTTGCTGTGAATAGTGGACAGAACAGTAACATGATCTTTTGGAAATTGAAAAGAGGGGTTAGGAATGTTTTTAATGCATGATTTTTTATGGAGATCTTCCTTATTGTGTCTAGAACACAACCCAAAAAGCCAATATTTAATAACTATCACAGATTGAGAGAAATCATATAAACAATAGAGGTCACTAAAAAACAGAGTCCGTACTGTCGACTGAAATGTTAGAAAATCTTAAAAAATGAAACCAAAATATCTAGAGCCCATATTATACATAAAGTTCCCTAAGACACTTAAGTTCAAGGGAAAAATAAGTTGGGACCACGCTTTTTGGAAAAGGTTTCTGTAAAACAAGTTGAAATTCAACCTAGCTGCTGTGACAGCAGAGGCAGAATGTTTAGAAGGAATGTTTGGACAAAAATGGACCCCTTTCAAGTGCTTCCAAGTCAAACCAAAAATCATGGGTGTTCTCTAATGAGTTACGAAGACTTTCCAAGTGGTCTTGCATCCATACATTGAGTATTGAGTTCTAGAGAAATTTTTGAGCTCAGATCATTCACTGTTTTGACTTACTGTTTTAAAGATTTTTAGGAAAAACTTGAGTTTTCTTTCTTGATATCAAAATGAGAGGGTTTGAAAGGAGTTTTGAAATAGAGGTTTTGAAAGTATATTTTCAACATCAAATAGAGATTATGACCTCTTGAAATATCAACATCAAACTCATCATCAAGAATCCCCAATATTATTGGAGAGCTTCATTTTTATTTTGAACATAACTTCAAGGATACC
The DNA here is from genome assembly GCA_033977485.1 of Hydrangea macrophylla. Taxonomy (NCBI): domain Eukaryota; kingdom Viridiplantae; phylum Streptophyta; class Magnoliopsida; order Cornales; family Hydrangeaceae; genus Hydrangea; species Hydrangea macrophylla. The sequence goes on along the minus strand of CM066991.1, from coordinate 81,492,638 downwards.
TTGGAGGTATTGAAGTTATAATCATCATCTATTAAACATGTTTTTGAGGTCAAGAGCTACTATCCATAAGGATTCACTTACCTCAAACTTCATGTCATCATTTAGATGATGAAGAACAAGTAAGTAAATAAAGAAAAATAAAAAGAAATGAGGTAAGAAGAGATGAACATATATATAACAAGTAAGTAAATAGCAATCAATAGATGATAATCAATGTGATATTGGACTTGTAGCTTGGTGCTTCACTCATAGATATTGACATTTGGACATGGAAGTAGCTTCCTAACTCAAGAATGCTCAAGAATGGTGATTGGGGGTATTTGGGATGTGAAGTATAAGAGAGGTAATGGAAGAAAACAAGATTAAAACTCACTTTTTCATAGAAAATCAATGAGAGAAACTTCCTTTCCTTCTTCTAAACCTATCTCTATCTCTCTTTTTCTCTAAAACTTCTATGGACTTTACACTTGGCCCCCCCAAAATGAAGAGCAATGGGGGGTTTATATATGCCAATTTGGGGTGGTTTTTGGATTTAGAAAGTACTCCCATTGGTCCTAAACATCTGTGAACATAGAACTATGTCGTTTTGGTTTCTAATTAATCAATTTGGACCCCAATAAAAAATTACAAAAATGGAATGTTCTGGGGGAGAGTGTCGCGCCGGCACTGGGCCTGTGCCGCGGCAGCGGTGGGCCAGTGCCGCGGCAGCAAAATTACAAAAATGGACTGTTCGCAAAAAGACCCTATTTCGTCCAAAATTCACAGAAAATGCACATAAACTCCAAACTGTGGTTGTGATATACAGTTGGAAAGGTAATGGAGTCTACTTTACATAAAAAAATAGTTTGGAGATAGGTCACTTTGAAAAGTTTTGCGGTATTTGCGATAAAAGCCGATTTGATCGCCTTTTTCAACTTCGAAAATTCATAATAAATTTGTTTGAAATCCAAAAATTATATGTGATATACCATCAAAAAGTTATTGACCTCTAGTATCTATGAAAAATATTTGAAAAATGATACAGTGCTCGAGTTTTAAAGTTAACTTTTGGTCAAACTAGTCAAATTTGGGATTCTCGGGAAGTTCTGGAAACCTCTAGGAGCTCCCAGGAGCGGACGTTTTCGATCGATTTTCTTTTAAAACTCATTTTATTATTTACCACATGATCTAGAATGATCTCGGAACTTTTTGGCGAATTTGAACGATTTCGGTCAAACTTGGTCAAACCGGTCAACGGGGACTTTCTGGGAACTTCCGGGACCTCCGGGGGTCTCTGGGAGCCGACGATTTCATCCGGTCTTGCTTTAAAACTCATTTTATTGATTTTTCTTATGACGTAGCGCGTTTCCAGAACATTTCGTTCGAATCTAGGAGTGTTTGGGTTTTTAGGGGTATTTTGGTCATTCTGAGCATTTTGAGAAATAGAACTAATTTCCAGGAGTCCTTTTGAGTCTTTTTCGATCATTGTGAACCACCAAGCTATGGGTATCCTAAATCTGATAGCCAAAAAAATGGGGTGTCTACAATAGGCTGCCATCCTGGGATATGCCCGATCCCTTTTTTCTTCTATCAGGTCGAGCTCCCCTCTGAGGGCTTCCTTATTGCCTTGCTCATTATAGTTTGTCACCCGGTATGTTGGTAGTTCCAATTCTGTGGGGACCATTGCCTCAAAGCCATAGGTGAGTGAGAACGGGGTCTCACTTATTGTGGCTCGGGGGGTAGTACGATATACCCACAGAAGGGTCGGAAGTTCCTCTGTCCAGAGTCTCTTATCTTTTCAAGCCTGATTTTAATGGACTATAGAATCGTTTGGTTTGTTACCTTGGCTTCTCCATTAGTGTGAAGATGCTCAGGAGAGGAGTAGTGATCTGATATCTATGGACACGCGGCCTCCGGGGTCCACCTCCCCTTTCCCGGGATTTTAGAATTGATTTTCCTTTGAAATGTTTAAAGAAAAGAAAGAAAGTCTGATCTGTGAAAACATATACAGAGTTGCCACTTGGTCTTTAAGGAACCAAGAAACCCAATTTTGACTCACCCAAATGGATAAAGGGCACCGGCCCTTCATAACCAAAGAACTTGGCGCGGGATTTCGGAACGAGAGAGGAAGGAGCCTTTGTCACGACTAAAACACTCTCAGCTTGCCCCGTCTCTCGACAGGCCTCAATTAGCATCCAAATAATCATCTAATACTACGTTTGGTTTGACAGTTAATATTATAATAAGTATGTTACATTATTGCATAAGAATTTTGAAATGGAAGATCAAAAGATAAGATATCATTCCTAAGATCTAAGCCAAGTATCACATAATGTAAAGTGAAAGATTACACAAACAAACCTAGGAAAAATCGTCTAATCACATATCAAGTAATCATGTCTTTCTAATCTAAAGGGGACATGGATTGTTCTTGAAACAAATAATCAAAGAAATCAGAAATATGCTTAGCAAACTAGTATAATGTATGTTGATTCTTGAGAAAAGAAGACCTCTCGATCACCGGGACGGATGAGAAAGGAAGATTAGATCGAGGGGAGCATGAATGTGTGATCGAGTTCATTTCTTATGATCTTCTTAGATTAAAAGTCACAAAAACTCAAAATCTTGCATAAATGTAATGTATGATCCTAGAATGTGCAAAGGTAGTAGTGTGTTTGTGTTCATGGAATTTCTAAGGTGATTTAAAAGTCTAAAATATGCATGAATGAATGAAGAATGTTATTGTAAAATATGCACAAATGTGGTATGAACAAACTTCCTTAGAGATGAGTTAATTTAGAATGTATGTAAACATCTAATCAAAGAATAGAAGTTGAAGCAAGCTTGCTGTGAATAATGGGCAGAACAGTGAAATGATATTGTAAAACTAGAAAAGTGAGGTTAGGAATGTTTTTAATTCATGATTTTTTATAGAGATCATCCCCACTATGTCTAGAACACATATCAAAAGGCCAAATCAAGATACAAGTTACAGATTGAGAGAAATCATATAAACAAGAGAGGTTACTTAGAAACAGAATCTGTACTGTCGATTGAAACGTAGAAAAATCTTTGAAAATGAAAACAAAACATGTAGAGGTCTGTATTATATAAAACATTCCCTAAGACACTGGAGTTCAAGGGAAAAATGGGTTGGGACCACTCTTTTTGGAAAACTTTTCTAAAAAACATGTTTCAAGTCAACTAAGCTGATGTGACAGAAAAAATAGAATGTCTGGAAGGAATGTTTGGGTCAAAATGGAATCCTTCCAAGTGTTTTAAAATTTATCCAAAAATCATGGACATTCCCTAATGAGTTAGGAAGACTTTTCAAGTGGCCTTGCAATCATCTATTGAGTATTGAACTCAGAATGACACTTTAAAGTTGATAACTCACTTTTTTGAAGATTTAGGGAAAACAAGTGTTCAATTTCTTGAAATCAAAATGAGGGGGTTTGATAGGGGTTTTGAAAAAAGAGGTTTTGAGAGTATATTTTTAGCACTAAATAGAGATTATAACCACTTGAAATATCAACAATAAGCCCACCTCAAGAACTTCCAAGATTGTTGGAAAGCATTGTTTTATTTTGGAAATATCTTCAAGAATACTTGGGAGGTATTGAAGTTAGAATCATCATCTATCAAACATGTTTTTGAGTTTAAGAGCTACTATCCCTAAGGATTCACTCACCTAAACACCATGTCATCATCTAGATGATGATAAATAAGCAAGTAAACAAAGAAAAACAAAAGAAATGAGGTAAGAAGAGATGACCACTAATAAACAAGCAAGAAAATAGCAATCAATAGATGATGATTATTGAGATATTGGACTTTGTTGGTGTTTCACTCATATATCTTGACATTTGGACATGGAAGTAGCTTCCTAACTAGTCATGATTAGGGAGGGGAGGAGGGGGGAGGGGTGTATTTGAATGTAAGAAATGAAGAGTAGTAACGGAAGAACTTGAGTTTAGAACTCACTTTCTATAGAAAATCAGTGGAGGAAGCTCACTTTCTTACTTCTAAATCTATCTCTATCTCTCTTTCTCTCTAAAACTTTCTCAAGCTTTGCACTTGACCCCCCAAAATGAAGAGCAAAGAGGGGTTTGTATAGGCCAATTTGGGGGTATTTTGGAATTTAAAAAGTGCTCATGCACGTTGGTCCCAAACATCTGTGAACAAGAAACTACGTCATTTTGACTTTCAAGTATTCAATTTGTGGCCACAAAACAAAATTACAAAAAATGGACTTCTGCGGGAGAGTGCCGCGACGGCACTGGGCCTGTACCATGGTAGCATTGGGCCAGTACCACGGCAGCACTGCTCCTTAGACGCCTAGATTATTCTGTTTAGTTCCCAGAGATTCTGGTATTTACGAAAAGACCTTATTTCATCCAAAATTCACAAAAAATGCATACGAACTATAAACTGAGCTTGTGATATATTGTTGGAAAGATAATGGAGTTTTATTTACATAAAAAATAGTTCGAAGTTAGGTTACTTTGAAAATTTCTGTGGTATTCGCAATAAAAGCCGATTTGATCACTTTTTCGCCTTTAAAAATTCCTAATAAATCCGTTTTAAATCTAAAAATTATATGCGATATATCGCTGGAAAGATATTAACCTCTAGTATCCATGAAAAATGTTTTAAAAATAATACGATGTTCCAGTTTCAAAGTCAACTTTTAGGTCAAATCAGTCAAACCGGGGACCTCTAGGAAGTTCTAGGAACCTTTGGGAGCTCCCAAGAGCTGACATTTTTGTTCGATTCTCTTTTAAAACTTGTTTTTAGTAATTCTCACATGATCTAGGATGATCTCGAAACTTTCAGACAAATTCGGATGATTTCGGTCAAACCCTGGTCAAACTTTTGTCAAACCGGTCAACGGGGACTTTCCAGGAACTTTTGGAACCTCCGGGGGTTTCTGGGAGCTGACGATTTCATCTGAATTTGTTTTAAAATTTATTTCATTATTTTTCTTACTATGTAGCATGTTTTTAGAACTTTTGGTCCAAATCTGGGAGTGTTTGGGCTTTTGAGGGCATTTGGTCATTTGTACTACTTTCTGAGCATTTTTAGAGATAAAACTAACTTCCAAGAGTCATTGTTGAGTCCTTTTCAATCATTGTGAACCACCAAGTTATGGGTCTCCTAAATCTGATAGCCGGCAAAATGGGGTGTCTACAATATCCCATAGCCCGAGCAGAATTGCCTAAATACTTGTGTGTCAAACTGTTTACCATTGTCATTGTAACAACCTGCATTTCATTAATTAATTTCAATTTCATTTCCATATTTAAATCCAATCTATATTATCTGTGTTCATTTTATTTCAATGGTCATGTTTTATAACCTTATGATCTATCTTATTGTACATTGAAATTCTTTTGGAGTCAAACTGCAAATTTTATAAAATTTAGCAATACCTGTGTTGGATTTTAAAACTGTATTTCAAAACGGTGAAAATGTTTTCTTTTAATTCAAACTGTATTTTTATAAAAATCGGAAAACCATTTCTTACGTTAAAATGAATTTTCTGTATTTTTGTGGTGACCACCGCGACGCGAAAATACCAATTTATGTGCAAAACTGTCCGCGCCGCATTGATCTCCTACAGTTTGGAAAACTCCACCAATCAAGATGTGACACATACTTTTCCATTTATGGCAAGTGATTATTGGCTTGTGCCTTGTTTGGATCTATCTATCTTGTGTGTATTAATGTTGTGCCTAAAGCTACTTTTCCAAACACCCCTTGACCCCTACACACCTATAAGTGACCCTTAGAGCTCCTGTAGAGTTGTAATTGCTCCAGTGTATACATACGTATGTATAATTCAGCTTGTATTAACCTTGTTAACCTGCAGATTGTTTAGAGATTAGTGTGTTTAATTAGATGGTTAAACCTTAGTGAAAGAACTTGGGCTCCAAGTTCTGTAACTCTATATAACACACACACATGCTCTCTAAAGCACACACTTTCTGCACAATACAAGAAACACAGAGAGTTTAGAGAAAGCTTGAGAGAGTTCTACAGAATTTTTTTTATAGAGAGAGAAAACTTCTCAATTCTCCATAGCCAAGTGCGATTAAAGTTCTTATTTTATTTCTTTCTCAACAACTCTTCACCATTAATATCAGTGAGTATTTCTAACTCACTATGAATGTAATGCATATCTTGGTTGCTATTTATATAGCTTAATTTGAAAATCTCTATTGATGATTTTACGTTTGAATTTCAAAGCTTAGAAACATGGATTTTTCAAACTTAACCAAAATCCGTTTTTAGAGATGATTATGAAAGATTGTACATCATAGATGATATGTTTAAAGTATTAAGGCTTATTTTCTCAATTGAGAAAGTATATAAGAAAATTAGTTTGGTCAAATTTTAGTTTTTCATAAATTTCTTAAGCTACGTTTGAAATCATGTTAAATTAGTTGTGGATTCTTAATCCTTGTGAAAAACTGGAGAAATCTATATATTACATGTCTTATAAACTTTTAAATTCGAAAATGGGTCAAAAGACCCCCTGATTTATGAAATAGAGCAGTTCTGACAAAGAAGACGAAGACACTGCTGAAACTCGCGCGCACGATCGCACGAGCGACCCCTCGCGCGAGCGGCCCGCGCGTGCGATCTGTGTGAATTCTAGCAGATAGAAAGGTTTTTATAATAAAAAGAAAATTGGGCATATCGCGCGAGCGGCCCGGGCGAGTGAACCTTCACACGAGCGTGACTTTGGATAGTTTCTGGTTTTTGCTTGTTTTATGTTAAGAAACTATTTGGGTGATATTTCATGGACTTTTAAAGCTCTATTTGGAGAAATTTACTAAGACAGAAACCTATTTGGTATGCTTGGGTGATTGAAATGATGTATTACGACTTAACAATCCCTGCACGTACGTTGTTCCTAAATTCAGCATTTTACGTTTGTTTAAGTGTAATGACATACATGTGGAGTCAGTTGTACATGCATGGTGAATATAAATGTTGTCAGTGTGGAAAAGAGTAATGGTCAGTATGGAAAAGAGTGTGTGGTTGAGATTGTGTTGTGGACACTCCCTGGTAATTGTGTATGAAAGTGTGACGTGTTGAGATTGCGGTGAGAGTATCTTTGTAGTGCGATGGTGGCAAAACTGGACACTCCCTGACGCCCATGGAAGCGTCAAAGTGTATGACGCTGAACTTGGACATTCCCTGGCACCCATGGTAGTGCTAAAGTGTGGCCTACAGACACTCCCTGGTACCCGAGTCTGGATACTGCGTGAGGTTACCTCCGGTATTTGCGAGGAGGATTAGGTACTAAAGTGTGAGGCATTGGACACTCCCTGGTACCCCAAACTAAAGTGTGAGGCAAACTAGACATTCCTTGGCACCCCTATGCTAAAGTGTGACTATCGGAGTATTAGAAGGATACTGGTGTGAGATAGTGGGTTGTTGTGTCTATCGAGAGAAAAGAGTCGGTAAGATGAGATGGTGCATTATTTTTCATACACGGTCACATATATGTGAATTAAAGCTTTCAAATAATATGATGGTTATTTTCTAAAAATGAACTCCTTATTTTAATGTAAACATGTTGAATTAAGTAAGAATTGGAAATGGTAAATGAATATGTGTTACATTCAAAGTTATGTTTTTAATACTCACCAGCTTCTTGAAGTTGACGACGTTGATGCATCCTGGACATTCGTGTCTAGGCTTTTCAGGATATGACTATGCTGGGCCCTATGATTATGCAAACTGAGAACGGCTGCTTTGGAAGATAGAACTGTTATCAATATCTTATGTTTTAAGTTATAAACTATTTTGTTATAAGGATGACTGTAATAGATGTTAAGTTAATTGTTTTGTTTTAAGGTGGCTTGTGCCTTAGTTAACCCCGTATTGTAATATGTAATAAGTTAGAAAAATATTGTAAGCCTTGATTTCTCTGCTCTGATTATTATGTTTTTGTTGTTGACGTTTGGGACGGAATCGATCCTTCAAACTGTCATGACCTATGGGTCCATAAAGGAAATTAAACGCTTTCCTTATTTATGCTACGTCGGGGCGTGACAGGATTTAGTGGAATCAGAGCCATGTTATTATTTATCTCAAGACAGTTTAGCCAGGTTAGGGTTTACCAGTTTAGACCCGATTCCACGATCTGTTGGCTTAAGCTTCACACACCCGATGTTAAGACAGGGAGGATAGACTCAGAACCCAAACGCCTAAGATTATCTCTTTCTTAATTGGAATTAGTAGCTTTTTATCAGGTGTGGACCCAGCTCAGCCGCTCTACGTACCAGATAGGTTTGGAGGACATTTGGTGACTCCCGGGGCAGTAGTCCCAGCTTTTCTTGATTTATATCATACTGCCATTGAGCAGCAGGCCACGACGACTATAGTATAAGATCTGTGGCACCAGGTTCACGTGGTAGGGATAGTTGATTTGACACGTATTCGCATTAAGATACGCTATTTCGCGGAGGCTCAGCGTTTAGTGCTAGTTGAGATTCTGAGACTAGTTGATAGCGATGCTTTCTATTTCCCCTTTGAGATCCAGGTTATGCATGCCCATCTCGCACAGCTAGAGATGCCTCCGCCAGTGGTTCCCATCACCGAGGATGATGTTGAAGCTGTTCATTTGGTTCCAGTAGGTGGAGAGGATGTAGACGATGGCATAGGTCTAGATAACCTCGCCACTGAGCTCGAGGAGGAGCTAGCACTTGAGCTAGTTCTGCCTGAGGAGGTGCCAGTTGAGGCAGATGGCCCAGCGTCTGCTTCCTCATCGACCTCTCAGAGCTCTGATTTTGATTTGGTGGGTCAATTCCTTGTTCAGCGATTTCGCCCCGTCGACTCGCTAGATCTCCTGATAGCTGCTTATGGAGACGATTGACATTCTAGATATGATTTTGTACATATTAACTACTTTTGACTATTAGCTCTATCTCTTTTTGCAAACTATAATTACATGCATAGGGCAATAACCCCATTTTTGGCATTAACTCTTGCATGGACATATGCGTCCTAACCCATATAGATAGGGTAGGCTTTGACCTGATCATACACACTTTTTGTATCAACTTGACAAGAAGTTATATATAAAATATACTCTTTTGAATGTTGTCATCATTTAAATTACTTCATAGTACTACTTCATACATATTTCTCATTCCCCTATCATGTTATGCATAGAATGGCTGGGAGACTCAGGAGGGACAGGAATTTGATCGAGGGAGCACCTGAGGCTGCTGATCCTACGGGGATGTTCAAAGCATTTGTCAGATGTTTGGAAAGAATTAGTAATACAAATGACAACCGATGAGGCCATCAAACAGGGGATAAGCTGCTGGAGAGATTCCGTGCGCTAAGGCCCGAGCAGTTTGCGGGTACTGCGGAACCATGGAAAGCGGAAAGTGGATAAGACAGATGGACCGCATGTTCGAGGCTGTCTAGTGCAATGAGATGGACAAGAGAAGGTTAGCTACTTTTCAATTGACTGATGCCGCCGTAGATTGGTGGGATTCAGTCACAGCTACCATCGGGAATGAAGCTGCAACGGGAATGACATGGACTGCATTTAACGGAAGGTTTCTAGAAAAGTATTTCCCGACTACAGAAAGGCACAGAAGGGAGAAAGAATTCATGGATTTGATTCAGGGGACTAAGTCGGTACAAGAGTACACTACTCAGTTCGAGAGGCTGTCTTGGTTTGCCCCTCACATGGTTGATACTGAAGAAAAGAGGATCCGTAAGTATAACCAAGGGCTGACACCGCAGATTCGTCGCCTGACTCTCGGCCACCTAGATAAGTCTTTCGAAGGACTAGTCAGCCTGACCATTGATTTAGAAGAAGATGCTCGAGTGAATCAGAAGTAATTCGAATTCCGACCGCCTCAGAGGGGTAGTTTTGGGAATAGACCACCAATGAATCGTACTCAAGGGCAGAAGAGGAATTTTGACGGAAGTAAGAAGACCCAAGCTATCACCTATCTGACTCAACCTCGAGTTGGTGAAGGAAGTAGCGCTGGGAAATGTTTCAACTGTGGCAACCCCGGTCATCTGGCTCGAGATTGCAAGGCATCAAGGCGTGCTGCTCAGCAAGGCTAGTCTGCTACAACTGTGGCAAACCAGGTCATATCAGCCAGTTCTGTACTGCTCCTAAGCAGGTGACGTATGGTCAACATAATCAGACTCACTTGAATGCTGTTATCCCAGATGCTGCTAGAAATGACGGAACTATTTATGAAGAAGGAGATTATGGAGAAGCTCAACCTGATCAGCAAGCAGTGGAAGATACTTTGACTTTGTTTAACTCCCAAGTTAAAGTTTTATTTGATACGGGTGCTACTCTTTCGTTCATATCTGTTAATACAATTCGGAGATTGGGTATCTTACCTCATCGTTTAGAGAAAGCTTTGAGGGCTACTTCATCATTAGGAGCTACAGTCAGATTAGGACACGTGTACAAGGATTGTCCTTTACGGCTAGGAGACCGTGAAATCCCTACAAGGCTAATTGTTCTATCAATGAAGGAGTTCAACATAATCCTAGGAATGGATTGGCTCTCAAAATCAAGCAAAGTTGGATTGTGCGAGGAAGAGAATTACATTCCCTGACAATGAGAATCAACCCTTTGATTTTCAATGTAACCCTTTGGGAGATATGTTCCTCACAAGATGCTTAGCAAACATCGAAGCCATCAGTACAGAAGCGACAGTATTGTCTATACCTGTAGTCAAGGACTTCGAAGAAGTATTTCGAGACATTTCTAGTCTACCACCCGAGAGAAGTATAGAGTTCTGTATTGAGCTTGTACCGGGAACTGTTCCGATCACCAAGGTTCCCTACAGAAGGGCCCCACCGAATTGTTGGAATTAAAGGAACAAGTTCAAGAGCTCGAGAACCTAGGTTTTGTACGTCCAAGTACATCGCCTTGGGGAGCACCGGTGTTATTTGTGAAGAAGAAGGACGGAACACTTCGGTTGTGTATTGATTATAGAGAATTGAACCGAGTGACTATCAAGAATAAGTATCCCTTACCCCGGATCGACGACTTATTTGATCAACTACAAGGAGCTACGATATTTTCCAAGATAGACCTAAGGTCGGGATATCATCAATTGAGGGTATGGAAGGAAGATATACCTAAGACTGCATTTAGATCCCAATATGGTCACTATGCATTTTTGGTAATACTGTTTGGAATGACGAATGCCCGGCAGTGTTTATGGATCTGATGAACAGAGTGTTCAAGCCTTATTTGGGTCAGTTTGTCATTATCTTCATTGATGATATTTTGATCTATTCTAAGTCAGCAGAAGAACACGAGTAACACCTACAGATTGCGATGTAGACACTCAAGGACCACCACTTGTATGCCAAGTTCAGTAAGTGTGAGTTCTGGTTACAAGAAGTGAAATTTTTGGCTCAATGAATTTCTGTGGATTCGTCCAAGACAGATGCTGTATCAAACTGGGTTAGGCCAAGCAACCCTACAGAGGTTAGGAGTTTTCTGGGACTCGCAGGCTATTACCGAAGATTTGTTGAAGGGTTTTCTAAAATAGCTGCACCATTGACTGGATTGACAAAGAAGAATTTGAAATTCGAGTGGACAGAGAAACATGAACGCGCCTTTCTAGAGTTGAAAGAGAGACTCACTACTGCACCGGTACTAGCAATACCCAAGCCTGATGAGAAGTTCACTATCTTTAGTGACGCGTCATATCAAGGACTAGGGTGTGTTCTTATGCAAGATGGTAGAGTTACCGCCTATGGATCTAGACAGTTGAAGCCGAATGAGTTAAACTACCCTATTCATGATTTGGAATTGGCGGCAGTGGTATTCGCACTCAAGATTTGGAGACATTATCTCTACGGTGGGAAGTTCGATTTGCCCTCCGATCACAAGTGTCACACCCTAACCCACCTCGGCGAGTTGGGACACGTGTAACAAGCCCACACGTTCAAAACACCCTTAATTCATTAAGAAACACATGAATTAGACCTCATAAAACAGCTCCGTTGACACAAAACAGACCCAAGGGAAACGGCACGCAAATCCGAATTTCCTACAGAGAGTTATGCTTGTTTCCGTAAAAGTTGTTGAGGCTGAACCCAGACTAGCGGATCGATCCGGCCCAAATCCGGATCGATCCGGATTTAGCAGAATGTTATTTTCTGCAGTTTCTGATGCCCAGGATCAATCCGCACTTGACCCGGATCGATCCGGTTCCTGCAGAAGTGTTTTTCTGCTGCAAAAACACTGCTAAAACAGTTCAAACTTTCCCCAAGTACCAAAATTGATTCGCAACATCATTAAAACTCTTGAGAACACCTCCCAAACACCCATGAACATATCAATAACATTTGTAAATCTTTCCAAATCATTCAAAACATCATCCATGTTCATTTAAATGAGACACTAACCATAGAAACTCCAATTCCACCAACTAGTAAGGAAAAAGGATTGGTGTTTGCCAAGATGAGTTCAAAACACCATGGCCTTGAAGAATTTCTCAGAGAAACATTTCCAAAACCATGTCAAACCCTTTGGAAAGTTGTTTTAACATCCAATATATTAATCCAAGTATAAGTTGACAACCAAGCACATCGATTTTGCTCATGGATCAAGTTTGGCATTAAACTCTACTTGTTCTCAACATTTGCAAGTCAATACAACAAGGAGTGTCCAAGTCCAAGTTTACAACTAAAACTATTTAGTTCCATTCAAATCCACTCCTAACATACATAACCTATAGCTTGCAAGTTCAACTCATAGTTTGATGTATAGGCCACCATCAACCCAACTTTACATATGACAAGTTTCCAAAAAAACCCAAGATACATTTACATTGCCAACAAAAGATACATTCTAAGCATAAACTAGCTAGGCATATGAACACATATACACATAGACACTACTCCCACGCCCACCCGTCGTGCGGATCATTTCCTCTCCTTGTCTCGTTTGGTACCTGCAATGGTTATTTAATAACCACAATAGAAAACATATTTTTCATTTAAGCTTTCGCTTAGTGAGGGAACTAATCATGCCATTGGAATGCAAAGTATGTAAATGCAACAATCATTATAAATAACAACAAATTGATCTCCGGGAAGTCAAGTCATTCCAGCCACCACCCCCGGGTCCTTCTCACCCCGGATCTTTCTCACTTTTGGCGCATATAGCGCAACACACACTCTCTTGTGACCCCGAAGGCGTCACCGGCATTTCATTGTGGTCGTCACCACGTCCTACTCATTGAGGACTTCCTATCCCTTACATATGAGACCTATAAATGGTGACCACTACTTGACTTCCCTTTGATCCATATAAGCATATAGGCAATTTCAACACATAAGCATAGCAATTTCATAAATTTTGACATGCTTTTATCCAAATTCAACAACATATATATACATGAGCATGAGTTTAACAACTATGAACAACAATTATCATATTAACATAGCTAAACATCCAATTGAAAGATTAGGACACTCACCTCTTTGATTTATATGCAACCAAGCTTAGAATTTTCCCAATTCCTTCCCAAGTTTAGCTCAATTTCTATTTGGTGATAATCCTACACAAGTTTGGTACCAAGAACATCGTTTATCAAAAACGGTTGCAGTAAAAACATTGCCGAAAACGAAAATAAATTACATGCATGTGATCCTCTTACCTCCATGAGTCCAAAAGTGGTCTCGGATCGTGAATCCGACGCCGGACGGCGAAGAAACGGCCAGAAACGTCGTGTGGATTTCTGTCGCTGACTCGAGAGCTCTCCGTTCTCTCTTTCCTAAGAATTTCCAGCTGTGTTTAATGTGTAGAGACACATATGCCTCATGCATATGTGTTGACTCCAGCTGTCTTTCATGAGGTTGCTATTAAACCTACCAATTATGAATTCTATTCAAATACGCCCTCACACGGGTACCAAAACTGGTCCCCTTATCTTTCATAAGACATAATAATAACTTTAAGCATTTAAATAAATATGCACATAAACATATAATGACATCAAAATGCAATTATTCTAATTAAACCCTCGTTGGGCCCCACTTTTATACCAGTCCCGCCTTTCACAGGACTTTCATCTGTGTCCGCATTTGAACACCTTTTCACATGTGGGTTCATAACCCCACCTTAATTCATCTTATGCTTTAATTATCTTTAATTAACACACATTAACACTAAATTAATCTTCTTTTTCGGGTACGGGTGTTACATTTCTTCCTCCCTTTTAAGAAGTTTGTTCCCAAACTTATTCTTACCTCATCAGTCGAACAAGTGTGGGTACTTCTCCCTGATCTCATCTTCCCGTTCCCAAGTTGCCTCTTCAACGCTATGATTACGCCAAAGGACCATGACCAACAGAATTGTCTTCGTTCTTAACACTTGATCTTTCCTATTTAGAGTCCGTACTGGGTGTTCAACATACGTCATATCTTCTCAGACGTCCAACAGTTCTAGTTCAAGAATATGACTCGAACCTGACACGTAACGTCTGAGCATAGACACGTGGAACACGTTATGAACATGTGCCAATTCTTGTGGTAGTTCCAATCTGTAAGCTACCGGTCCCACTCTATTCAGAATCAGAAAAGGTCCAACATATCTTGGACTCAACTTACCTCTCTTACCAAACCGCGTAATGCCCTTCGAAGGCGAAACTTTCAAGAACACATAGTCACCAATTTCAAATTCTAACGGTCTTCTACCCGTATCAGCAGAACTTTTGTAGCGACTTTGTGCGACTTGTAACCGTTACTTAATCAGCTTAACTTTGTCGGTGGTAATTTGAACAATTTTTTGTCCTAGAAGCTGCTTTTCCCCAACCTCTATCCAACACATGGGCGATCTACATTTTCTACCATATAATGCCTCAAAAGGCGTCATTCCAATGCTTGTCTGGAAACTATTATTATAAGAAAACTCAATTAACGGTAAGTGAGTTTCCCAGTCAGCATTGAAATCCATAACACAAACTCTAAGCATATCCTTGAGAATCTGAATAACCCGTTCCGACTGGCCGTCAGTTTGCAGATGAAACGCTATGCTAAAATGCAAAGTTGTTCCCATTGCTCTTTGTAGCCCTTCCCAAAACCTGGATACAAAACGTGTATCACGATCTGATACTATAGATACCGGTGCCCCATGCAATCTTACAATCTCTTTAACATAAAGTTCCGCTAACTTTGTTGGTTCTGTGGTCTTAATTGGCAAGAAGTGGGCTGACTTACTCAACCTTTCAACGATTACCCAAATGCTATCATTAGATCTAAGAGACCTCGGCAATCCAGACACAAAATCCATTGTAATGTGCTCCCATTTCCATTTCGGTATTTCCAATGGTTGTATCTCCCCCGCGGGTCGTTGATGCTCAAGCTTTACTAATTGACATGTCATTCATTTAGCTACGTATTCAGCGACTTCACGTTTCATACCACTCCACCAATAGACTTCCCTCAAATCTCTATACATTTTCGTACTATCCGGATGCATGGAATACCGAGTAGCATGAGCTTCTTCCAAAATTCTTTATTTTAAATTACCAACATTAGGAACACATAATCGATTGATGTACCATAATACCCCATCATGCAAACTGAACTCTGGTCGCTTACCCTCAGGTAGTTCATCCAAAACCTTTTTCAAGTTTGGATCCAAAAGTTGATTCATTTTAATTTCTCCAATCAAATCAGGTTGTGCTATGATTGCAGCCATTAACCCTCCTTCAACTCTAGGAATAACTTCCAATTCTAGTCATTCAAACTCTTTCACTAATTCTTCCTGCGCCGTCAATACACATGTCAAACTTTTCGATGATTTCCGACTTAAAGCATCGGCGACCACATTCGCCTTACCCGGATGATATTGAATTTTCATATCGTAGTCCTTCATTAACTCCAACCATCTTCGTTGGCGCATGTTTAAGTCCCTCTGGGTAAATAAGTACTTCAAGCTTTTATGGTCAATGAAAATTTCACAAGTTTCCCCGTACAAATAATGTCGCCAAATTTTTAAAGCAAAGATTACCGCGGTAAGTTCCAAATCGTGAGTTGGATAATTCTTCTCATGAGTTCTCAATTGCCTCGAAGCATACGCTATCACCTTGTCCCCTTGCATAAGGACACACCCCAAACCTTGATGAGAAGCATCGCTGTAAATACGAAATCCCACGGTGCTTGTCGAAATTGCAAGGATCGGAGCAGAAGTCAACTTACTCTTCAATGTCTGGAACATTCTTCACATTCTTTCCCCCATTGAAACGGAACATCCTTTCGCATAAGTGTTGTCATCGGAGCCGCAATCTTTGAAAAATCCCGAACAAACCTTCTATAATACCCAGCCAATCCCAGAAAGCTACGAATTTCTGACACATTGGTTGGTCTCGCCCAATTCATAACGGGTTCTATTTTCTGTGGATCGACTGACACACCTTCTTTAGAAATCACATGGCCAAGAAAGGTAACACTTGACAACCAAAACTCACTTTTCTTCAGTTTTCCAAATAATTACTTTTCTCGAAGACGTTGCAACACCAATCTCAAATGTCTATCATGTTCTTCCGGACTCTTTGAGTAAATAAGTATATCATCAATAAAAACGATAACAAATTCATCTAAATACGTTTTAAAGACCCTATTCATTAAGTCCATGAACGCAGTCGGTGCATTGGTTACCCCAAATGGCATTACAAGAAACTCGTAGTGGCCCTATCGAGTTCTGAAGGCCGTCTTCTCAACATCCTCGGCCTTTACCTTCAGTTGATGATACCCCGACCTCAAATCAATCTTTAAAAACACTTGAGCTCCTTGTAGTTGATCAAATAAATCATCGATCCATGGCAATGGGTACTTGTTTTAATAGTTACCTTGTTAATCTCACGATAATCAATACACATCCTCATCGTTCCATCTTTCTTTTTCACAAAAAGGACCGGTGCACCCCAGGGTGATACACTTGGCCGAATGAATCCCTTGTCTAACAACTCTTGTAACTGAGTCTTCAAATCTTTCAACTCTACCGGAACCATTCTATATGGTGCCCGCGAAATGGGTTGTGTTCTCGGTATCACATTTATACCAAATTCAACCTCCCTCTCAATTAATACACTCGGTAAATCTTCTAGGAATACATCAGGAAATTCCCTAACAATTGGTATATCTTCTAATTTTTGTTCAGTGCTTCTAGTATCCAATATACTACAAAGGAAACCTTTACACCCCTTTCTCAATAAACAACAAGCCTTGATGGCGGATACAAGATAAGGTAGTGACACGACACCTGTCCCTTGAAAAGAAAAGACCCTATGAGTCGGTGCTTGGAATTCTACCCTTTTGTTTTCACAATCAATAACCACGTGATTAACTGATAACCAATCTATCCCCATTATGAAATCAAAATGTTGGATTACTAAGGATACTAGATTCGCTGTTAACACTTCATCATTAATTTTAACTTCACAATTCCTATAAACTCCCAAACTCACCAAAGATCTTTCGAACGGAACATTAACAGACAAATCATATTCAAGATGTTCTAAGGGTACATTCATGTTCCTAGCGAATTGATGTGATACAAACGAGTGTGTAGAACCGGAATCCATTAATACATTAGCAGGTGTTGAACAGATAGAAACTTTACCTGACACGACCGTGTTAGCAATGGTGGTCTCCCTTGGGTTAAGCTGGAAAAAATGACCCTGGCGTTGTTCTCTTCCTTGTGATTGTTGTTGTTGAGTTGGTCACGGTGTTAGTGCACTACTCACAGTTGCACTAGAGCCTCCTTGCCTCAGCTTAGGACAATTGCGCATTCGATGTCCAAGCTCCCCACAGTTATGGCAAACCATCCCACTATCGTCGGTATGCCTCATCGGAGTGTAAGTATTTGGCCTCACTCCCGGACAATTCTTTGCTACATGCCCTATTTGTCGACAATTGTTGCACAGTGTTGTCGGTAGATTGCACACACCCTAATGAAACTTACCACACGTGTTGCACCGCGGCTTATTACTTCCACCACCTGAGGAACCTCCAAAACTTTGTCTTTTCGAACTCCCTTGACCACTATATTGACTTGAACCCGGCCGTTTATATTGTTGAGTTACCGGTGCTTGCGAACCTTGTTGATACCCCATATCTCTCTCAGCGATTGAAGCCACATCCAATGCCTTTGTTACTTTATCCAACCGTTGCACTGATACTTGACGTCGAATCTCGTTTCTAAGCCCCGTTACAAACTTTCTAGTTCGATCCCCTTTATTTGGTACTATATTCTCAACAAATCGTGCCAAACTTGTAAATTTAGCGGAGTATTCCCGAACTGTCATCCCTCCTTGTTTCAATTCCATAAACTCTTGATCTTTCACATCTTTGAACGATTTCAGAAAGTATTGCTTCTTGAAGAGTACTACGAACTCCCCCCAAGTGTTCAGCCTATCGGGTCCCAATTTTGTACGCCACCAGTACTGTGCTTCTTCTTTTAAAGTATCGGCGGCAAATAAAACCTGCTGAGCTTCAGAACACGGAAGAACCCTGAATATCCTCTCCATATCAGACAACCAAAAATCGGCTCTCATTGGATCAGTCTCCCCTTTGAATAATGTCAGCTTTTGCTTGTAGAATTGTGAAATTGTAGTCACCTCCTCCCTCGGATTAGGATTCGGTTTTTCACGTCTCCCCTTTATCGCATGGGTTTCAACTACTTGTACTAAACTGGTTACAACTCTTTCCATTCTTTCCATTTGCGTAGGCGGTGTCGAACCAAACATTATCTCTCTGGCATTCACAATACATTTTCACACACACGTTATGTTTATACTTTTTAATGCATGCTCAACATCATTCAACATGCTAAGTAAATGTGTATGTATGATTTACACATTCATTAATCATTTATGCTTATTACGCGTCATAATCGTCACTCGTCCCCAAGGCTCTAACCTATTGCTCTTATACAAAAAATTGTCATACCCTAACCCGCCTCGGCGAGTTGGGACACGTGTAACAAGCCCACACGTTCAAAACACCCTTAATTCATTAAGAAACATATGAATTGGACCTCATAAAATAGCTCTGTTGACACAAAACAGACCCAAGGGAAAAATGGTCATTAATAAAGTATAGAAAATTTTATACCAAAAGATAGGTCTTTGAGTTCAGGTTCCAACGCAAAAAAATGGCACGCAAATTCGAATTTTCTACAGAGAGTTATGCTTGTTTTCGTAAAAGCTATAGAGGCTGAACCCAGACTAGCGGATCGATCTGGCCTAAATCCGGATTGATCCGGATTTAGCAGAATATTATTTTTTGCAGTTTCTGATGCCCAGGATCGATCCGCACTTGACCCGGATCGATCTGGTTCCTGCAGAAGAGTTTTTCTGCTGCAAAAACACGGCTAAAACAGTTCAAACTTTCCCCAAGTACCAAAATTGATTCCCAACATCATTAAAACTCTTGAGAACACCTCCCAAACACCCATGAACATATCAATAACATTTGTAAATCTTTTCAAATCATTCAAAACATCATCCATGTTCATTTAAATGAGACACTAACCATAGAAACTCTAATTCCACCAACTAGTAAGGAAAAAGGATTGGTGTTTGCCAAGATGAATTCAAAACACCATGGCCTTGAAGAATTTCTCAGAGAAACATTTCCAAAACCATGTCAAACCCTTTGGAAAGTTGTTTTAACATCCAATACATTAATCCAAGTATAAGTTGACAACCAAGCATATAGATTTTGCTCATGGATCAAGTTTGGCATTAAACTCTACTTGTTCTCAACATTTGCAAGTCAATACAACAAGGAGTGTCTAAGTCCAAGCTTACAACTAAAACTATTTAGTTCCATTCAAATCCACTCCTAACATACATAACCTATAGCTTACAAGTTCAACTCATAGTTTGATGTATAGGCCATCATCAACACCCAACTTTACATATGACAAGTTTCCAAAAAGACCCAAGATACATTTACATTGCCAACAAAAGATACATTCTAAGCATAAACTAGCCAGGCATATGAACACATATACATATGGACACTACTCCCACGCCCACCCGTCGTGCGGATCATTTCTTCTCCTCGTCCCGTTTGGTACCTGCAATGGTTATTCAATAACCACAATAGAAAATATATTTTTCGTTTAAGCTTTCGCTTAGTGAGGGAACTAATCATGCCATTGGAATGCAAAGTATGTAAATGCAATAATCATTATAAATGACAACAAATTGATCTCCGGGAAGTCAAGTCATTCCAGCCACCACCCCCGGGTCCTTCTCACCCCGGATCTTTCTCACTTTTGGCGCATATAGCGCAACACACACTCTCTTGTGACCCTGAAGGCGTCACCGACATTTCATTGTGGTCGTCACCACATCCTACTCATTGAGGACTTCCTATCCCTTACATATGAGACCTATAAATGGTGACCACTACTTGACTTCCCTTTGATCCATATAAGCACATAGGCAATTTCAACACATAAGCATAGCAATTTCATAAATTTTAACATGCTTTTAAGCAAATTCAACAACATATATATACATGAGCATGAGTTTAACAACTATGAACAACAATTATCATATTAACATAGCTAAACATCCAATTGAAAGATTAGGACACTCACCTCTTTGATTTATATGCAACTAAGCTTAGAATTTCCCCAATTCCTTCCCAAGTTTAGCTCAATTTCTAGTTGGTGATAATCCTACACAAGTTTGGTACCAAGAACATCGTTTATAAAAAACGGTTGCCATAAAAACATTTTCAAAAATGAAAATAAATTACATGCATGTGATCCTCTTACCTTCACGAGTCCAAAAGTGGTCTCGGATCGTGAATCCGATGCCGGGCGGCGAAGAAACGGCGAGAAACGGCGTGTGGATTTCCGTCGCCGACTCAAGAGCTCTCCGTTCTCTCTTCCCTAAGAATTTCCAGCTTTGTTTAATGTGTAGGGACACATATGCCTCATGCATATGTGTTGTCTCCACTTTTCATTATTCCCATTTATACCCCCAAACTTTATTTAAGCTTTATTATGAAACCCCCTTGTTATTTACGTTAACTATCCATCTTTTCTAAAAGGATTTAATCTAAGTCTTGCATGGGTCCCAAACGTGGTCCTACATAATTCATGAGGTTGCTATTAAACCTACCAATTATGAATTCTATTCAAATACGCCCTCACACGGGTACCAAAACTGGTCCCCTTATCTATCATAGGACATAATAATAACTTTAAGCATTTAAATAAATATGCACATAAACATATAATGACATCAAAATGAAATTATTCTAATTAGACCCTCGTTGGGCCCCACTTTAATACCAGTCCCGCCTTTCACAGGACTTTTATCTGTGTCCGCATTTGAACACCTTTTCACATGTGGGTTCATAACCCAACCTTAATTCATCTCATGCATTAATTATCTTTAGTTAACACACATTAACACTAAATTAATCTTCTTTTCCGGGTACGGGTGTTACAACAAGAGTCTAAAATATTTGTTCACACAGAAAGAGTTGAACATGAGACAACGCAGATGGATGGAGCTAATCAAAGATTACGACTTTATGTTAGAGTACCACCCCGATAAAGCTAATGTGGTCGTTGATGCTTTGAGTAAGCAGATTCGTGAGACAATTTCCTCCTTAATGGTTAGAGAATGGCGAGCATTGGAGACGTTGGCAGAGTTTGATGTACAGAGTGCTAAAGAAGGGAAGGATAACTTTTTGGATGTCTTATCTTACAGTCTGTTTTTATCGACCGTATTATTGGAACTCAGAAAGAAGATGAGAAGATTCAAGCATGGTTTGTGAAGATGTCAGAGAAAGATCCGATAGAATAGAAGGTGGGAAGTGATGGAGGGTATCGATGCAGAGGCAGATTATGTGTACCAGACTGTGGGAATTTGAGAAATGATATTCTGGCAGAAGCATGTCAAAATATACAGTTCACCCGGGAGGGACGAAAATGTACAAGGATTTGAAAAGGAATTTTTGGTGGAAAGGTATGAAGAAGGATGTGGCCGAATTTGTATCCAGATGTTTGACGTGTCAACAAGTCAAAGCTGAACATCAAAGACCCTCGGGATTATTGCAACCGCTACCTGTCCCAGGTTGGAAGTGGGAGCACATAACCATGGATTTTGTAGTAGGATTGCCTTGATCGTAGCAGAATCATGATGCCATTTGGGTAATCGTGGATCGATTGACGAAGTCTGCTCATTTCATTACTTATAGTATGACATACCCGGTAGAGAAGATGAGTCGGATGTATATACAACAAGTTGTGCGACTTTATGGTGCACTTATGTCAATTGTGTCAGACTGTGACGCGCGTTTTACTTCTGGATTTTGGAAAAGTCTGCAAGAAGCTATGGGAACCTCGCTCAAGATGAGTACTGCTTTCCACCCTCAGACAGATGGGCAAACTGAGCGTGTCAATCAGATCATGGAAGATATGCTTATGGCTTGTGTTATTGATTTTGAAGAATCTTGGGAGACACACTTGCCTTTGGTTGAATTTGTCTATAACAATAGTTATCACACGAGTATCGGGATGGCTCCGTTCGAAGCATTATACGGATGACCATGTCGTTCTCCGTTATGTTGGGCAGAAGTTGGAGATACTGAATGGTTGGGACCAGAATTGGTTAGAGAAACCAACGAGAAAATTTTTTTGGTCAAGGAAAGGATGAGAATCGCTCAAAGTCGGTATAAGAGTTATGCTGATCGACGCCGAAAAGATTTGGAGTTTAGCGTCGGAGATCACGTACTTCTTAAGGTATCACCAACCCGAGGAGTGGTACGCTTCGGTCTCAAGAAAGGGAAGTTAGCTCCGTGTATCGTCGGACCGTTCGAGATTTTGGAACGTGTCAGAAAAGTGGCATATCGACTGGCACTACCACCGAAGATGTCTGGGGTTCACAATGTATTTCATGTTAGTATGCTGAGAGAGTACATACGAGACCCCTCGCACGTGGTTAGTTATGACGATATTGAGACGAGTCATAACATTTCTTACAAGGAGAGACTTGTGAAGATTCTGGATCAGAGTATCAAGAAGTTGAGAAACAAGGACATTCCGTTGGTGAAGGTTCAGTGGGATCACCATGACGAGAATGAAGCCTTGTGGGAAGTTGAAGCTAAGATGAGGAAGAAGTACCCGGAGTTGTTTCATGACTAGCTAGTCTTGATTTCGGCAACGAAATCCTGTTTAAGGGAGGAAGGATGTAACAACCTGTATTTCATTAATTAATTTCAATTTTATTTCCATATTTAAATCGAATCTATATTATCTGTGTTCATTTTATTTCAATGGTCATGTTTTATAACCTTATGACCTATCTTATTGTACATTGAAATTCTTTTGGGGTCAAACTGCAAATTTTATAAAATTTAGCAATACCTGTGTGTAGACACCCCATTTTGTCGGCTATCAGATTTAGGAGACCCATAGCTTGGTGGTTCACAATGATCGTAAAAGACTCAAAAGAACTCTTGGAAGTTAGTTCTGTCTCTCAGAATGCTCAGAATGACCAAAATGCCCCTAAAAGCCCGAAAACTCCCAGATTTGGTCCCAAAGTTCTGGAAACATGCTACGTCGTAAGAAAAACGATAAAATGAGTTTTTAAGTAAAATCGAATAAAATCGTCAGCTCCCAGAGACCCCCGGAAGCCCCGGAAGTTCCCGAAAAGTCCCCGTTGACCGGTTTGACCAAGGTTTGACCAAGTTTGACCAAATTTGACCAAAGTCGTCCGAATTCACCAGAATCATTTTTAAATCATGAAAAAGTGTTAAAACAAGTTCCGAAAGAAAATCGAGCGAAAACATCAGCTCCCGGGAACTCCCGGAGGTTTCCAGAACTTCCCGGGAATCCCAAGTTTGACCAGTTTGACCAGAATTTGACTTTGGAATCGGGGTGCCGAAACAATTTTCAAATATTTTTCATGGATACTAGAGGTCAATAGCTTTCCGACGGTATATCGCACATAATTCCTGGATTTAAAAAGAATTTATTATGAATTTCCAAAGCCGGAAAAGGCGATCAAATCGGCTTTTATCGCGAATACCGTAAAACTTTTCAAAGTGACCTATCCCCGAACTATTTTTTATGTAGAGTAGACTCCATTACCTTTCCAACGGTATATCACAACCTCAATTTGGAGTTCGTACGCATTTTCTGTGAATTTCGGACGAAATAGGGCCTTTTCGCGAATACCGGAACTTCAGGGGCCTAAACAGCATTATCTGGACGAAGGGAGGAGCAGTGCCGCCGCGGCACTGGCCCAGTGCCGCCGCAGCACTCCCCTCCAGAACAGTGAGTTTTTGTAATTTATTTTAGGGTTCCAATTTGATATATTAGAAATCAAAACGACGTAGTTTTGGTTCCCAGCTTATTTTGGACCAATGGGAGACCATTTTAAACTTTTTAAAACTCCATTTACCACCCCTCCTTTGCCTATAAAAGAAGCCATTTACTTCCATTTTGAGGAGAGACATGGAAGCTTAGAGAGAGCTTATGAAGAAACTCTAGAGAAATATAGAGAGAGAAAGAGAAGAAGTAGTCTTCTTCTTCCATTTTTTCAAATCAAAGTTAGTTCTAATCTTGTTTTCCTCCACCATTCTTCTATATACTTCATCATCAACATACCTAATCACCATTTCTCTAAGTATTTTTGAGTTAGGAAGCTACTTCCATGTCCAAATGTCTATATCTATGAGTGAAACACCAAGCTACAAGTTCAATACATCATGAATATCATCTATTGATCATTATTTACTTGCTTGTTTATACAATGTTCATCTCTTCTTACCTCATTTCTTTTTGACTTTTCTTTATTTACTTACTAGTTCATCATCATCTAAATGATGACATGAAGTTTGAGGTGAGTGAATCCTTATGGATAGTAGCTCTTGACCTCAAAAACATGTTTGATAGATGATGATCATAACTTCAATACCTTCAAGGTATTCTTGAAGTTATGTTCAAAATAAAAATGAATCTCTCCAATAATATTGGGAGTTCTTTGATGATTCAAGGTTGGATGAGATTCTAAGTGGTCACATGGTCATCTCAAGAGTTTAAGTTCATGCTTTGAACATCTATTTCAAAACTCCAATCAAGAACTCAAACTCTATTTCAAAACCCAAATCCATTTTCTTCAAGAATGATCCAAAACAGTGAGCTGTTCAGATTCAAAGATTTGTTTTGAATTAAATACTTGAGTTATGATGATGAAACCACTTGGAAAATCTTCCTAAGACATCATAGTTTGTCCCCAATTTTTCCCATCAATTATAGAGATGTGAAAGTATTTGTTTTGGATGTGAGAAGTTCATATTCATAATCTGCCTCTGTTCTCACGGAATGTTCACCCAACTTCTTGCACTTATTCTGGATATTTTCGTCACTGTACATATATCTTTTCTATTTTTTTTTATAAAACTTGGGTGTCTTAGAAAACTTTTGGTATATAATGGGTCATCATAAACCTTTTCTTTGATTTATGAAAAATCATACAAAATCAGTCAACAGTGCAGCTTTTGTTTCTGAGTCATGTGTATATTCTGATTTATTTCTTTTAATCTGTGATAGCTATTGATGTTTGGCTTTTTGGGTTATTTTCTAGACACAATAAGGATGATCTCTGATTTTTACCACATTTTCCTAGGCACGTTTGACCTCCCATTATAATGTTACAAAGTAATGCATACAGTCTGTCCACTATTCACAGCATTTCACTTTTTGGCTTTCACACTTTGATGCAACACTCTCTTGTATCTAGATGAACCCATATTCCATGCACATGTTCTTTACCACTTTTAGCATGCTGTATCATATCATGTATCATCTATCCTCTCATGTATCATACTCCCATAAACTCTTGAGTTTGGTTTCCAAATGAAACCATGTTTTGCAAATACTTGGGAAGTTCTTGAAATAAGTTAGGAATTGATATTCCAAGTGGTTAGAATATTCATCCAAGTTCTGGAAGTATACTTTCAAAACCCCCATTGTAAAACCCCCCCTCTTAAACCCCTCATTTTGATTCCAAGAAATAAACCTTGTTTTTCTCAAAACCCTCAAAACAGTGAGTCATTTAACTTCAAGGAATTATTTTGAGTTCAATAATCAATGTATGAATGTAAGATCACTTGGAAAGTCTTCCTAACTCATTAGAGAACACCCATGATTTTTGGTTTGACTTGGAAATACTTGAAAATGGTCCATTTGGATCCAAACATTTTCTCTAGACATTCTGTTTTTGATGTCACAGCAGCTAGGTCCACCTTCAACTTGTTTTCCAGAAAAACCTTTCCAAAAGGGGTGGTCCTAACTTATTTTTCCCTTAAACATCAATGTCTTAGGGAACTTTCTGTATAAAATGGGCCTCTAGATCATTCGTTTTCATTTTCTAAGATTTTTCAACATTTCAGTCGACAGTACGGACTCTGTTTCTGAGTGACCTTCGATGTTTATATGATTTCTCTCAATCTGTGATAGGTATTCAAGATTGGCCTTTTGGGTTGTGTTCTAGACACAGTAAGGAAGATCTCCATAAAAAATCATGCATTGAAAACATTCCTAACCCCTCTTTTCAATTTCCAAAAGATCATGCTACTGTTCTGTCCACTATTCACAGCAAGCACATTTCAACTTTCATTCTTTAATTTGATGCCCATATGCATTCCAAATTAGCTCATGTCCTAGGAAGTAGTTCATACTACATTTGTACATATCCCATGTTGATTTCATTCATTCATTCACACACATTATAGACTTCTAAGTCATTCTAGGAATCCATGAACACCAAGCACACTACAACCTTGGCACATTCTAGATACATACATTGCATCCATGCAAGATTTGGGGCCTTCATGGCTCCTAATCCAAGAAGATTATAAGGAATGAACTTGATCACACGTTTATGCTTCCCCTCGATCTAATCACCCTTTCTCATCCGTCCCGGGGATTGAGAGGTCTTCTTTTCTCAAAGATTAACATGCATCATACTAGCTTGCTAAGCATATTTTGTTTTCTTTGTTTATTTGTTTCAAGAACAATTCATGCCCCCTTTAGGTTAGGAAGTCTTGATTATTTGATACATGATTAGACGATTTTTCCTAGATTTATTTGTGTGATTTTCACTTTACATTGTATGATATTTGACTTAAATTTTATGAATGATATCTTATCTTTTGATTTTCAATTTCAAGATTCTTATGTGATGTAATATACTATCATAGTATTATTTGTCGAACCAAACGTAGTATAAGATGATTATTTGGATGCTAATTGAGGCCCGTTGAGAGACTGGGCGAGTTGAGGGTGTTTTAGTCGTGACAAAGGCTCCTTCCTCTCTCGTACCAAAACCCCGAACCAAGTTCTTTGGTTATGAAGGGCCGGTGCCCTTTATCCATTTGGGTGAGTCAAATTAAGGTTTCTTGGTTCCTTAAAGACCAAGTGGCGACTATGTATCTGTTTTCAACAGACCTTTTCTCTTTCCTTGATTCAAAATCAAACGAATTTCAAAACATAACAAAGCGGTGGAATCCCGGTATCCACACTGTGTTAGATTTTAAAACTGTATTTCAAAATAGTGGAAATGTTTTCTTTTAATTCAAACTGTATTTTTATAAAACCGGAAAACCATTTCTTACGTTAAAATGAATTTCTGTATTTTTGTGGTAACCACCGCGACGCGAAAATACCAGTTTATGTGCAAAACTTTTCGCGCCACGTTGATCTCCTACAGTTTGGGAAACTCCACCAATCAAGATGTGACACATACTTTTCCATTTATGGCAAGTGATCATTGGCTTGTGCCTTGTTTGGATCTATCTATCTTGTGTGTATTACTGTTGTGCCTAAAGCTACTTTTCCAAACACCCCTTAACCCCTACACACCTATAAGTGACCCTTAGAGCTCCTGTAGACTTGTAATTGTTTTAGTGTATACATACGTATGTATAATTCATCTTGTATTAACCTTGTTAACCTACAAATTGTTTAGAGATGAGTGTGTTTAATTAGATGGTTAAACCTTGGTGAAAGAACTTGGGCTCCAAGTTTTGTAACTCTATATAACACACACATATGCTCTCTAAAGCACACACTTTCTGCACAATACAAGAAACACAGAGAGTTTAGAGAAAGCTTGAGAGAGTTCTACAGAATTTTTTTTATATAGAGAGAAAGCTTCTCAATTCTCCATTCCCAAGTGCGATTGGAGTTCTTATTTGTATTTCTTTCTCAACAACTCTTCACCATTAATATCAGTGAGTATTTCTAACTCACTATGAATGTAATTCATATCTTGGTTGCTGTTTATATAGCTTAATTTGAAAATCTCCATTGATGATTTTACGTTTGAATTTCAAAGCTTAGAAACATGGATTTTCAAATTTAACCAAAATCCATTTTTAGAGATGATTATGAAAGATTGTACATCATAGATGATATGTTTAAAGTATTAAGGCTTAATTTACTCAATTGAGAAAGTATATAAGAAAATTAGTTTGGTCATCTTTTAGTTTTTCATAAAATTCTTGAGCTACGTTTGAAATCATGTTAAATTAGTTGTGGATTCTTAATCCTTGTGAAAAACTGGAGAAATCCATATATTACATGTCTTATAAACTTTCAAATTCGAAAATGGGTCAAAAGACCCCCTGATTTCTGAAACAGAGCAGTTCTGACGAAGACGAAGACACTACTGAAACTCGCGCACTCGATCACACGAGCTGTGTGTTTCCTGGCAGAAAGAAAAGTTTTTTTTGATAATAAGACGAAAATTAGGTAGATCGCGCGAGCGACCCGCGCGTGCGATCTGTGTGAATTCTGGCAGATAGAAAGGTTTTTATAATAAAACAAAAATTGGGCATATCGCGCGAGCGTCCCGCGCAAGCGACCCTTCGCGCAAGCGGCCTGCTCGCGCAACTTTGGACAGTTTTTGATTTTTGCTTGTTTAATGTTAAGAAATTGTTTGGGTGATATTTCATGGACTTTTAAAGCTCTGTTTGGAGAAATTTACTAAGATAGAAATCTATTTGGTATGCTTGGGCGATTGAAATGATGTATTACGACTTAACAATCCCTTCACGTACGTTGTTCCTATAATTCAACATTTTACGTTTGTTTAAGTGTCATGACATACATATGGAGTCAGTTGTACATGCATGATGAGTGTAAATATTGGGCAATGTGGAAAAGAGTAATGGTCAGTATGGAAAAGAGTGTGTGGTTGAGATTGTGTTGTGGACACTCCCTGGTAATTGTGTACCAAAGTGTAACGTTTTGAGATTATGGTGAGAGTATCTTTGTAGTGCGACGATGGCAAAACTGGACACTCCCTGATGCCCATGGAAGCGTTAAAGTATGTGACGCCGAACTTGGACATTTCCTGGCACCCATGGTAGTGCTAAAGTGTGGCCTACGGACACTCCCTGGTACCCGAGTCTGGATACTGTGTGAGGTTATCTCCGATATTTGCGAGGCGGATTAGGTACTAAAGTGTGAGACATTGGACACTTCCTGGTACCCCAGACTAAAGTGTGAGGCAAACTGGACATTCCCTGGCACCCCTGTGCTAAAGTGTGGCTATCAGAGTATTAGAAGGATACTGGTGTGAGATAGTGGGTTGTTGTGTCTGTCGAGAGAAAAGAGTCGGTAAGATGAGATGGTGCATTGTTTTTCATACACGGTCACATATATGTGAATTAAAGCTTTCAATTAATATGATGGTTGTTTTCTAAAAATGAACTCCTTATTTTAATGTAAACTTGTTGAATTAAGTAAGAATTGGAAAATGGTAAATGAGTATGTGTTATATTCAAAGTTATGTTTTTAATACTCACCAGCTTCTTGAAGCCGACGGAGTTGATGCGTCCTAGACATTCGTGTGTAGGCTTTTCAGGTTATGACTATGCTGGGCCCTATGATTATGCAAACCGAGAACGGCTGCTTTGGAAGATAGAACTGTTATCAATATCTTATGTTTTAAGTTATAAACTATTTTGTTATAAGGATGACTGTAATAGATGTCAAGTTATTGTTTTGTTTTAAGGTGGCTTGTGCCTTAGTTGACCCCGTATTGTAATATGTAAGAAGTTAGAAAAATATTGTAGGCTTTAACTGCTCTGCTCTGATTATTATGTTTTTGCTGTTGACGTTTGGGACGGAATCGATCCTTTAAATTGTCACGACCTACGGGTCTATAAAGGAAATTAAACGCTTTCCTTATTTATGCTACGTCGGGGCGTGACAGTCATTGACTAAAACTCGGGGCATGCCGAACCTACTGAGGATGTTCTTTTTAACAAAATTTTTTATCTTATTTTTTGTTATTATTTCCAAGGACTCGACTTCTGCCCACTTGGTGAAGTAGTCCACTACGATGACGGCGAACTTGACATGACCTTTTGCTATGGGGAGTGGCTCGACTATGTCGATGCCCTACTGAGCAAATGGCAAGGACCTGAGGATTGGAGTTTGTGGCTCTTCCGAGCAGTTGATCATATTTGCATACCTTTGGCACTTGTCACAACGCTTAACATAATCCTGGGAGTCCCGGGCCATTGTAAACCAATAGTAACCTTGCAACAGGGCTTTGCGGGAGAGTGCCCGGCCCCCAATGTGGCTTCCACACACTCCTTCATGGATCTCATATAAGATTTCCTTGACTTGGGTAGGGTGGATGCATCGGAGGTAGGGACTGGAAAATCCCCTCTTGTAAAAGTACACTGTCGACAAAGTGGTATCTGGCCGCTTGGTATCTAACCCGTCGGACTTCGTCCTTCTCGGTCGGGAGACTTTTGGTCATGAGAAACACTATGAGAGGATCCATCCAACTAGGCCTAAATTGACCGGGTCTACCTCCATACCTTCTGAGATGGACACACTGGGTTCGGGCAGGTATTCTACCCTTATTCCGTGAAGGTTCAACTCAGAAGATGATGCTAGGTATGCTAACTGATCGGCCCATTCATTTTTTTCCCTAAGTAAACACCCTAATTTTGACCGACCGTCGAATTCAGGGGTTGATTATCTCTAAAATCGATGACAACAATGTGTCCGATGGAATTCGAAGATCTTTTAAGGGTGATTCAAGCTCTTAGGAAGATTCTTCAGTCTCGATAAAATTTTTACGAGAAAGAGAGACAGGAACAGGGGAATTTTTGGGTGTAGAATATGTATGAGAAAGTATATAAAAAAAAATCAGTCTAAAAATGTATATTATTTTTATCAAAGAAAATGAAAAAAAGGAAAAAAAAAAAAGAGAGTTAATTTGAAAGGAAAAGAGAAGAAAATTTTGAAAAAAAGAAAAGATAACAAATATATATATAATCTAGATATATATATATATATATATAAATAAAGAGGACGAGACAGCACACAGCGAAGCCGACGCACTCGCTGAGTACCGCGCCGGCATTCCGTGAGTGCCGGACTGACATTCTCGCAGACAACTCAGCGAGTGCCGCCCGTTGTAAAAGACTAGTTTTTAAAATACGTATTTAACATACAAAGATGCCATTGCATATGGGAGATCATCTTGAATTTACTGAAATAACCTCCCTCAATTGGTCTATGTAAGGAGATGTATATCTCCATTGAGAAAAGGTTGAGCAATTTTGATATATATATATATATATATAGAGAGAGAGAGAGAGAGAGAGAAGTAAGAGAGAAAATTGGTGATGGAAGCCATGAGAAGAATTTGAAGGAAAGTTTGAAGACTTTGAAGGTCTTCATCAAAAAAATGAAAGAAAATCTGAGGATTTTTAGAGGTAATATTATAATCTTAATTTAGTTTATCCCTAATTCAATTAGAATTTATAGAATTCTAGGATCTTTTACACAATTTTCAAAAAGTCTTTTCCCACCCCATTTCATCACACGCCACTTGAATTGTGATTGAATTTCTTCATGTGTTTGTTGATTTGGATCTAAATAACTCTAGATTTAAAATAAAATATGTTTTCAAAGAGGGATTAAGCTTTGGATCATCAACTGGCTTAGATTTTATTTCTCTTTGTTCGTGCTCTTCTTTTGAAAACTCATGAGATCTTCCATATCTCATTGAGATAACTTGATTTTAATCTCTTAAATTTCTATACAATTATGATTTACATGAAAGTTGAGATTGATTTTAGTTATGTGTTTAAATAAATGATGTATCTAAGTCCATATCCATGACTTAGGTTCATCATATTTAAGTTTCATGAAGCTATCTCATGTTTCATTGAAACTTACAAGGATTAGTATATACAACCTTTAAGAACCATTAATTTGAGAGAAAGAATGGATGAGTTAGGTTTTAAATCGCTCAAGGATCATTAACTTGAGAGAGGGATTAGGCTTAGAAGAAGTCAATTTACATGGGTTAGATGTTATGGTTCGCAAATGAAACGACAATTAAACAATGGTACAGTGATTCCAACGACAATCTGTGATCAAAGATTTTTAGTTAAATCAGGATCCGTTGAAATTGGATGAGACCAATTGGAAATTTTTCTTTAATTCATAGATATATCACTGTAATTTATGTTTTGATGAGATTCTATGGTCAACATGGCTTGGTTATGGGTTTTGCAACCCAATTACTCTCTATCCAAAATTCCAAAATAGTAAGTCAGTTTCAAATTGGTTAGATCAGAGCCTTAAACAAGAATTTTGGGCTTCAAATATTTTTTTATTTGAAGTATTATGCGTTAGTGAGATCCTCTAAAAATATTGAAGTGATTGAGATTCATTTACTATTTTTAGAAAATCATACAAAATCTTTGGACAGAGAGTTGATAAATCCTGAGTGGTGTCTAGTTTTGGTCCGTTTGATCTTTGATTTTCTTTTTGGGTTAGAAACTAGACATGCAGAGGCATGACATACTCAAAAATCATTGAAATCAAGCCATGAGAACTATGTTTTTTCTATTTTTTAATCTTAGGTTTTTTATCTTTAATTCTGGAAACCTGGGCAAATTTGGTAAATATTGCAAGTTTGATCCAAATGGTTGTCTAATGCCTTAAGGTTTGAAATGTGTTTTGATTATGATTAATTGAACTGAAATCTAGCGATAGAATAATCCAAATCAATGAATGATTTATATGTTATTCATGCTCATGCATTTCACAATCCTCATAGGTAGTCATGATAATTGTACCTTAGGACTTTAACTTGTAAATCATTGAAATAAGTTGTGATTGATTGAACATAGTCATGGATTCCCTTCAATCATGTTGAGGTCATATCATTTTTATATGGACATTACATTGGCTCCTAGTTGAGACTTGTATATCTATAGAGGTGTTGTGATTTCAACGAATTGGAAGGAATTCGTGATTTTTGTCAACTTTCTCCATGTTTGTTAGATTTGAGCTACGAGTTTGGCATAATATTTAGGATTTGATATTATATTGTGTTCAAATCCTGGACTAACCTTTATTTTGTAGCCACCCTAGGTGAGCCTCTATCTTTTCCCTAGTTTATTTTATTTTTTTCTTCCTTTGATTTTATTGATTTTCAACTCCTTGCGCAACACCTTAGACTAGGGTTTTTGCCTTATGTGTATATATGGGTTAGAGACTCTTTGTCTAGGTTTTTCTATTTATTTGTATGCATTGCACATTTCCATTTGTGGCTGGATCCCAGGTAAGTTTTCTTATTCCCTATTGCATATCATTCGCCTGCTAGATGAACCTACTTGTTTTTGTATGTCTTTTATCGTTAGCAATTTTACACACTTTCAACATGTTTTGAAGTGTGTATCTATATCTATGTATTAGTTGGGGGCATGCTTAGATTAATAATTCGATTAAAAAGGATGTTGAGTAGAGGTCTATCATGAAATAGGATGAGAGGGGGTGTTTTAGTCTGTCGAGCTCCTTCCCTTTTCATTCCATAATCCCCAGACCTGGAAATCTCTGATTTCCAAAAGATCAGTTTGCTTTTAAAATGGTTTCTTAATTTTCCTTTAAAAATTAAGTGGCTACTCGTATTTGAATTTGAAAAAGTTAAAACGTGGTTAGTCTGCGATATCCATACCCTCTGGATCTGTGTGATAGATAACCCTTTGAGTTTGCTGGTAACCTTCCTGTATGCCACCATATTGTCCTCCCTAGCTTCATACTACTGTCGGACTTGATTGACAACCAACTAGGAGTTACTGTATACTTGAACCTGCTGTGCACCCATTGAGGAAGCCAACTGCAGCCCGACCAAAGGGCTTTACACTTGGCTTCATTGTTGGAAGCTTAGAACCCGAACCTGAGGGCGTACACAAGCTGGATCCCATCGGGTGTGGTTAGGATGATTCCTGCCCCACTTGTTAGAGGACCCATCTACGTAGTGCACCCAGGTCTGGATATCGGCCTGTAGGTTGGGTGGCAAGTCAAGCGGAACAAATTCCTCGATCGAGTCTTCTGGATAGGTGAATTCAACAAGGAAGTCTGTGATTACCTGTCCTTTGATTGTTGTCTGAAGCCTATAATTTACCTTGAACTCTTCTAACTCTGGGCCCACTTCATGAGTTTCCTGGACATCTCAAATCAGCACAAAATACTGCACAGAGGCTGATCCGTGAGGACGACTATGCTATAAGCTTGGAGGTATGGTGATGAGGGCTGATATTTGTAAAATATTGGCCCAATAGAGAGAAAAAATTGGTTGAACTTAGCCCTCTATCTCTAGTTTTACCTGCATTTGTGTCTTAATTCATCTCTTTACACAATGATGTGCTTTCCATGGTATGTTGTTGTGTTTGGTTCTTTGAATGCAGGTCCTAAAGTTGAAATGAATAACAAGGCTATAAGAGATAGCTCAAGAAACAAAGAGACCAAATCGAAAATTGAAATCCAAGTACCAATCGATTGCCATGATAGCAATCGATTGCTTGTAAACCAATCGATTGCCTTCAAACCAATCGATTAGAATCAGTTACCAATCCATTGGTAAAAACTGGAAGTCAAACTCTTTAATAGAGCAGATTCTCAGCAATCAGAGTTAATGACGACGACCAGCCGTTACGTTGTGAACCTGGACACTTTCAGCTCGCAATGTTACTTTATAAATAGAGGAGAAATGTATAGAGAGGGGGTTGGCTCATTTTTTTTTTTATTATTTTGTAGGATTTTTTTGTTTTAACAAGATTCAAGTTGAAGAAAACTCCATTTCGAATTCAATTTCAAGTCAAGTTTATTTCTCCCATGTCTTGCTGTTTTAGAATTTGTTGATTGTAAACACCATTATAACTTTAGTTTGATCTTGAAATCTCTTATTCATAAGTTTAATCTATTTGTGATTCATATTTCAGTTTTTGTCTATCCATATAATCTTAAATATGTCATAGTAGAATCCTGGATGGGAATAATGTGAGGAAACATTATTCCTACCACTGCCATGATTCTGTTTTAGAGTCAGTGGCAATCGATTGGAAATAAAACCCAATCAATTGCCATAGATTCCAAGCCAATCGATTGGGACTTATACCAATCGATTGGGAGTCATGTCATACCAATCGATTGCCATTAATAGCAATCGATTGTCATGTAAATGTCTTGGGCAGAATCCTTTTAGTATTCCAGTAACTTCTGTTTCAGAAACTAAGCCCAATTTGATCTTTTAAGTTCAAATTGCAATTTGATTTTGAAATATAAGCT
The DNA here is from genome assembly GCA_033977485.1 of Hydrangea macrophylla. Lineage (NCBI taxonomy): Eukaryota > Viridiplantae > Streptophyta > Magnoliopsida > Cornales > Hydrangeaceae > Hydrangea > Hydrangea macrophylla. The sequence goes on along the minus strand of CM066991.1, from coordinate 81,456,985 downwards.
CTTTTGATTAATTAATTCTACGAACACTTATGACAAACATATCAAATATCCTATACTCGATTTGTTAGTTATAGTTCATGATTTAGTTAGTCCTGATTTCAGTTCTTATTGTGAGTGAGGTAGTTTAACCACTAAGTATGTGGAATTCACATACTTAGTGTCTAGATTACTTAACTTAATATTTTGTGAAATAAGGAATACTAGAAGGACAAAACCCCGGTTATTTGTTTTTGCTAAATCATGACAGTGGTTAGGATTATGTGGTCTCACATGTTCCCAACACTTTTTCATTCATGATTTAAACTACATTGCTCATTCTTATTTAATTTGATCGCTTCTTTACTTTAATCCTTTTTGTTGTAATTTTGAATTTAATAGAATCATTAGAATCTCCACCATTAAAATAAATCATCTTTTATTTTCTTTAGGATTCAATCTAGTATTCTTCCCCTCAATTCCATCCCTTGGGAAAATGACTCGGTCTTACCGGTTATAACTCGACGCGACCGTTTACACTTGGACGTACTCTTCTGAGAACACATTTCCAAATCGTGTCAAGTTTTTGGTGCCGTTGCCGGGGGCGGTAACGAAGGCCAGGGATTTTAGATTGATCCAATCTTTCCTTATCACATTTCTATCTTTCTTTTTCTTTTCGTTCTTCAGAACACAAGCTGTGTTGTTTTTGTCATTCTATGTCCTTTGACTCCACCGAAGCTTTCGTCACAAATTTATTTGAAGATTCCATAGATAGTATTGATAATCCCATTTTTACTCCGTCTACTTCTAATCCAATGTCTGACACGGAGAGCCAACAAGGAGAAAATAGGCATGACCTCATCGATGACGATCAACGACCTTTACGAGAACTCTTGGCGCCTGATCGAACTGCCATACCTTCCTGTATCCGCATCCCTCCGCATACATGTACATTCCATTTTTGTAATGGAATGATCTAACTATTACCCACATTTCATGGGATGGAGAAGGAGAAGGCATACTTGCATATTCGAGACTTCAAAGACGTTTGTGGCACGTTCACAGATCAAACTTGCCCAAGTGATATAATCCGACTAAAGATTTTTTCCTTCACCTTGAAGGACAAAGCGAAGTCATGGTTATTGTCGCTCAAACCAAACTCTATTTCGACTTGGCCAGCAATTCATGAAGCCTTTCTCAAGAAGTTCTTCCCTAATCGGTTAACGACTGATATCTTGAGACAAATCAAGATGTACAATCAAAAAGAGGAAGAAACATTCGCTGAAGCATGGGAGTGATACAAAGATTTATTATTGCTATGCCCACATCATGGTTTCGAGAAGTGGCGAACAATAAGCTTTTTCTATGATGGCCTTTGTCCGAAATCAAAGAAACTCGTGGAAACTACGAGTGATGGTGAGTTCATGAGCAAGAATGCAGATCAGGCCGAAGCTCACTTTGAATGGTTGGCTGAACACTCGCCAGAATGGGAAACTTAAGCGACAAGAACTCAAACTAGTTCGAATTCAAGTCATAAGAGTATTTATCAATTGAAAGCGGAAGATAGTTTAATGGAGAAATACGAGAAACTGTCTCGTAAATTGGAGGCATTGGAAGCAAAGAAGGACCAAGTGATACAATTCGCTTCTGAAGAATCATGTTCTAGTTGTCTACAAATGGGGCATACTTCTCAACATTGTCAAATATACCCTGTTTATCATGAACAAAGTCTAGTAGAAGTGCATGCTATAAATGCCCCTGGTCGTTTCAACCCAAATGATAGGTGGAGTCATCCTAGTTTTGACCATAGAAACAACGCTGCCACAGCAAACCCACCTCAACAGTGGCAGCCGAACAAAGGAAATCAATACCGACCTCAAAACCAAGGATACCAACAGGGTTACCAACCTCCTCCTACCTATCAACAAAATCAAGGGTACCACCAGAATCAATATCAACAAAATCACTCACCTCAATTCAACTACAAACAGGGAAGCAACAACAAATCTTCATCCAACACTTATGTACCACCTCATAAAAAGACACAAGAGGATCCTAATACACTCATAATGCAGCAGATGATGCAGTTAATGAGTAAACTCAACACAAGTGTAGAGAGGTTAGCTGCTCAACAAGGGGATAGAGAACGAAGTATGTTCCCAGCACAACCTGAACTAAATCTTAAAGGCCAAGCCTCGGGTTCAGGACAACACGAGGAGGCTAAGGCTATAACTGTGTTGAGAAGTGGAAAAGAGATTGAAAAAGTCTCTCTTCCCCCACACCCTATAGTAGACGATGAAGAAGAGGTGGAGAATGAAGAAAAATTGGTGGAAGAAGAGAAAGAGGGTGAAATAGTTGAGCCCGGAATAACAGTTTCCGAGGATACCGAAATAAAGAGAAGGCCCGGAAAAGAACCTCTCCTTGAGGAAGCACCCAAATGCCCTTTTCCAACCCCATATCCTCAAAGGTTAAAACCTAAAAAAGAAACCAAAAGTCAGGAGTTTTTGGAATTATTCAAGCAAGTGAAGATTAATCTACCACTCTTTGACACGATTAAACAAGTGCCTTCCTATGCCAAGTTCTTGAAAAACTTGTGCACTGTTAAGAGGAAGCAAAGTGTTAAAAAGAGTGCTTATTTGGCATGCTAAGCAAGTGCAATTGTAAAACACGATTTGCCTCCTAAATACAAGGATCCAGGCACACCAACGGTCTCTTGCATAATCGGTCAAAGGAAAGTGAACAACGCTTTCCTTGACTTAGGTTCGAGTGTTAATAATTTACCTTTCATTGTTTACCAGCAGCTAGGGTTGGGAGAACTTAAACCCACTCGCATTACTCTGCAACTTGAAGACCGATCGATTAAATATCCGCGAGGAGTTTTGGAGGATGTTTTAGTCCAGATTGACACCTTTGTTTTTCTAGTTGACTTCGTTGTTCTAGACACCGAGCCGGTTTACAATGCCAAATCCTAGATTCCGGTGATCTTTGGACGTCCTTTCCTCGTAACGATTGATGCAATGATTAAGGTAAGGAGTGGAGTCATGACCGTGGTGTTCGGGAACATGATATTGAATACCAAAATCTTTTCAAATCCCAAAATTGAAGATTTTGATGATGAGGAAGAGGAAGTGAATTGGGCAGAGTTGGTAATCCAAGATTACTTTGATTCAACTGCTCACTCTGATTCTGTGGAGTCCATTATGACTAACTCATATTATGAATTGGATAGGTACACTCCACAAGATGAAGAAATGAACCAGATGTATGCTGTATTGGAAGTTATGGAAGAGGAATTTGCTAGGGCAATGTGGATGGCCCAATACGAATAATTACTGCCAAAGACAAAGTTGGCAGTGCCATCAAACCTGCAATTTTCGGAATTGGAATTGAAAGAACTTCCAAAAGAATTGAAATATGTATTTCTGGGAGAAGAGAAGACCTTTCCTGTTATAATTTCGTCTATTTTGAATCAAGAACATGAAGGTAAACTGATAAAGCTACTCAAACAACATAGAAGTGCATTGGGGTGGACTGTCGCTGATTTAAGGGGAATAAGTCCATCCATATGCACACATAAGATTTACCTTGAGGAAGACGCCAAACCATGTCGGCAAATGCAAAGGCGTCTTAACCCAAATATGCAAGAGGTTGTAAAGAAACAAGTCTTAAAATTACTGGATGTTGGGGTGATATATCCAATTTCGGATAGTCCTTGGGTAAGTCCAACTCAAGTAGTGCCGAAGAAAGTCGGCATTACTGTGGTGCAAAATAAGGACGGTGAAATTGAACCAACACGTGTTACCACAAGTTGGCACATGTGTATTGATTACAGAAGATTGAATGCAGTGACTTGAAAGGATCATTTCCCATTGTCTTTCATGGATCAAATGCTCGAAAGAGTAGCGGGTCACCAATTCTACTGCTTTCTGGATGGTTATAGTGGTTATAACCAAATTGAAATTGATCCCGCTGATCAGGAAACAACCACGTTCACCTGTCCGTTTGGAACATTCGCATATCGCCGGATGCCATTTAGCTTATGCAATACACCTGCAACATTTCAGAGGTGCATGCTGAGCATATTTAGCGATATGGTTGAAAAGATCATGGAAGTTTTCATGGATGATTTCTCTGTATTTGGAAGTAGTTTTGATGATTGCTTAGGAAATCTCCAGAAAGTCCTGAAAAGATGTGAGGATAATGGTCCTCAATTGGGAAAAATGTCACTTCATGGTGACAAAAAGAATTGTATTGGGACATATAGTTTCTACTGAAGGAATACAGGTAGATAATGCAAAGATTGATATAATCTCTAATCTCCCTGTTCTCACTATAGTGAAAGACATTAGATCATTTTTAGGTCACGCCAGTTTTTAGTGGAGGTTTATTAAGGATTTCAGTGCTATATCTAGACCGTTGTGTCAACTCTTAGCAAAGGACCAACCATTTGAATGGAACAGTGAGCGCCAGGAATCCTTTGATAAACTCAAACATCATCTCACTACAGCTCCGATAATGTAATCTCCAGATTGGAGTCTTCCTTTTGAGCTAATGTGTGATGCGAGTGACACAGCGATTGGAGCTGTATTAGGACAAAGGAAGGACAAGAAGCCTATTGTAATCTACTATGCTAGCAGAACGCTTGATGGAGATCAACGAAATTACTCCACTACCGAAAAGGAGTTGCTGGTAATTGTATTCGCACTAGAAAAATTCAGGCAATATCTTGTTGGCTCGCATATCGTTTGCTTCACTGATCATGTCATGTTGAAATATCTGCTGTCCAAAAAGGATACCAAACAGCGATTAATACGCTGGATTCTCCTGCTCCAAGAATTTGACTTGGTTATCAAAGATAAAAGGGGGTGGAGAATGTTATAGCCGATCATCTTTCCCGGTTAACTTTCAAGGATAATTCATCACAATCCATCCCGATTCGTGAATCTTTCCCAGATGAACAATTATTTGCTGCAACTACCTTGCCCTGGTATGCAGATATTGTCAACTATTTAGCAACAGGGGAGACCCCACCCCATTGGTCCACCCCTGACAGAAAAAGATTTCTATCCATCGCAAAATGGTTTTACTTTGATGATCCATACTTGTTTAAATACTGTGCAGATCAAGTAATTAGGCGATGCATCCCTGAGGAAGATATCTCTCAAATTTTAACTTCCTGCCACTCGGAGGCCTGTGGTGGTCATTTCTCGGCTCAAAAAACTGCTCAGAAGGTGTTTAGCAGTGGTTTCTACTGGCCGACAATTTTCAAAGACTCTTATGCATTCTGTAGAGCATGTGCTAGATGCCAAATGTTAGGGAGTTTGTCTAAAAGAAATGAAATGCCAATGACCCCGATCATCACTATTGAGATTTTCGATTGTCGATTGTTGGGGTATTGATTTCATGGGACCTTTCCCGCCATCTTCTCATTACGAATATATCCTTTTGGAAGTTGAATATGTGTCCAAGTGGGTTGAGGCCATTCTGATAAGGAAAAATGGTCACAGAACAGTGATCTCTTTCTTAAAAGAGAATATTCTTTCAAGATTTGGAACACCAAAGGCCATGATTAGCGATCATGGAACCCATTTTTGCAATAAGCCTTTCGAAGCATTGATGAAAAAATATGGAGTTAACCATAAGATTGCTTTATCATACCATCCGCAGTCGAATGGACAGGCAGAGCTAGCTAATAGGGAAATCAAACATATCCTGGAGAAGACTGTTAACATCAACATGAAGGATTGGTCATCTCGCTTGACTGATGTGTTATGGGCATACAGAATGGCATATAAGACGAACCTTGGAATGTCGCCCTATCGGCTGATTTATGGAAAAGCTTGCCATTTACCTATAGAACTGGAACATAAGGCATATTGGGCCACTAGATTGCTCAATTATGACATACATGAGAGTGGTACACTGAGGAAGCTCCAACTCAATGAACTGGAGGAAATCAGGAATGATGCATACGATCGTGCTAGAACATACAAATCAAAATTAAAAGCAAAGCATGATGGATCGATCCTGAGAAAGAAGCTCGAACCAGGGCAGAAAGTGTTACTTTATGATTCGAAGCTTCATCTTTTTCCTGGTAAATTGAGATCGAGGTGGATTGGACCTTTTGTTGTCAAAGAGGTGTTTCCTCACGGAGCAGTGGAAATTGTGAACCCTAAAAATGGGAATGCGTTCAAAGTTAATGGGCAACGTTTAAAGCCATTTTTGGAGAAGTTCGAACCAGAATCAGAGATCATCCAATTGGATGATCCTGATTATTCTTCTTAAAACAATTAAGAAGCTTGTTTGTTGTATAATAGTTTTCTTTGTCTTAGTGTAACTCTTTGTTTCTCAATTTTTATTCTGTCTATTTGCTTGTTATAGGATGAATCCACTGCACTTCCTACCACATTTGCTTTACCATGGGGTTCTCTCTCCAGGAACCCCAGAACAAATGGAACAGAAAGACCAATTCTCACTCCACTATCCAGCTCGTGCCCAGATTCCCCCAATGCAGTTTCGCTGATATAAATACCTGGGATCTACTATGCACAGTTCGAGAGATTTTAAAAGATCTTCAGCTGAATTCAGATGGAGAGGTTGTGGAGTACTTCGTGGATTTTGTTGAAGGAGAAGGCCTTTCTTTCCCAGAATCTGAGCAGAATTGATTTGGCTTAATTCCTGTAATGACCAAATAAGACAAAATTTTGTTTCTGGTTTTCTTTTTGTCAGTTTGTTTGTTTTCCAACCAAGATCTTGTAATTCTGGATATTATGAATCCATTTTGGAAATGAAATTGATGATGTTTGGAATAAATTCTTTCTACTTGTGTGTTTGATGGGCTTGATCCCTGTTTGAATGCTTGAATTCTTGTCTTCTATCTTGAAATTGCATTCTTAAACAGTTGGGGGTGATTTAATAAATCTTTCCTATGATCCTATGATCTTCGAAAGCCAATCGATTGGAATTGATTACCAATCGATTGCCATTTTATTCCAATCGATTGCCAATAATGGCAATCGATTGCCATTCATAACAGACGTATAGTCTGTTCATCTCCCTCTCTCTCATTTCATTTCAAAATTCATCGAGAGAGAGAGAGAGAGAAGGAAATTGGGCAATATCCTTAAACCCATCCCTTCCATTCCATCATCACCATCATCATCACCACAAATAACGACCATAGCCGCAGTGAGCACAAGAGCTTCAAATATGGGGGTTTAGATTCTATATTCTCATCTTCACCAGTAGACTCTCTATTAAAATCCTTTCCCTCATCAATCTTATAGCCATTAGGAGGTGGATTCATCAGTGTTTTAGCCGCAACACCCATTGAGGTAAACCCAATACCCACTTTTAAATTTTTGCCCTTAAAATTAATAAAAAAGGTTAGAGGGAGCCCCTTATGGTCTTAAGACCAATAAGAGAGATTGGGGGGATGTGAGACCTTGTTGTGGGCAGCCCCCCATTTTTGCTGTTGGCAATCGATTGCCAATAGGGCCCAATCGATTGGGGTTGGATGGCAATCGATTGCCAATTTTTGCCAATCGATTGGCATTAATAGAGAGGCAGTGTATTCTTTTTCCTATCTAAACTCTCTGTTCTAGTTCTTTTTTCAGTTATTATGGCTCCAAAGCCTAAGGATAGCGCTCCCCACCCTAACAAGTCCACTTCTATCATCATTCCTAATCCACCTCTCGCTCATGGGTTTAGGAACGACAAGGAAAACACTTAGTTTACTAAATATTTCAGAACCCGGGAGGTTATGGTTGAGCGACAGTTTGAGAATCTGTGGAGCGATGACAAATTACCATTTTATCTCACCCGACTGCGCGCTTTTCCAAGTTGGCTTCCAGTTATCACAACTCATAGGAAAGTTTATGCTTCTTGGATCCGAGCGGCGTGTGCAAGCATGGTTAAGGCACCGGGTATCCCTTATACCTACTATTCATGTGTTCAGGGCCGCCAGATTGATTTCAGCCCAGTTTCTGTAGCCACAGCTTTAGGCATTGCTGAGGTTACAGACCATTTATATCCTGATGCTGCCAAAAATTGGTAAGAGTAAAGTAAAGCAATTTTAGGAGAGAGAGAGTGAGAGACTTTTTTTCAAGTGAGGCCAGCACCTTCTCCTCAAATGCATTATTGCGTGGAGGTGGAGGAGGTGGTTGGTATTGACCTTGTTGGTATTGGGGTCGATAATTATTAGGAAAATTGTTCGACATAGAATTATAATTATTTCGCGGGAATTGTTGCATAGAATTAACGTGTTGCTCAACAAATTCCGGGAATTGAGATGCAGAAGGACATGCAAAGATATTATGTGACGGTTCGGAACATAATGCACATACTTCTGAAGAAGGTGGATTTGGCCTATTCCCCATCCTCATAAGTTGGTCAAGTTTTCTATTTAATTCTTGTATTTGCATTGACTGACTTGACTCAACTGTCACCTCTCGCTTAGGTTGAAGGTATCCCCCAGAACGAACAGACACCGCTTGGTGCATCGAATTCTCGCTCAAAGTTTCGAAAATTTTCCAAGCCTCGTCGGCGCTTTTGTGTAGTAAAGTTCCCGCACAAACGGCATCGACGGTATTTCTAACAAAGGGTATAAGCCCCTCGTAGAAGACTTGAACCAATTGCCACTTGGGAACCTGATGGTGTGGGCATGAGCGTAACAATTCTTTAAATTTTTCCCAAGTGTCATAAAGAGTCTCCCCATCTTGCATCACAAAATTAGTTATATCTTTTCTTATCTTATTTGTACGCATAATAGGGAAAAACTTTTGTAAAAAGGCGGTGTGTAAGGCTTCCCATGTTTTTATTGTGTTTGGCTCAAGTGATTGAAGCCAATACTTCGCTTTGTCCCTTAAGGAGAATGGGAAGAGCCGCAATTTTAATTCATCATTATTTAGGTCTTGTATTTTCAAGGTAGAGCATATACCCTGAAAATCCCCTAAGTGTTGGTAAGGGTCTTCATTTAGACGGCCATGGAATGATGGAAGTAGCGAGATGGTAGACGACTTTATCTCAAAGTGAGATGTTGTCGCCTCCGGTAATTCGATACCAGCTTGTGGCGTATAAGTAGTAGGAATAAAATAATTTATAAGTGGAGGTGGTGGCGGTATATTAAGATCGTTCATATTCGCACCATCATTTTGGTTGTTATTGTTATTTCCAATGTCTGCCATTTTAATCGGTTCTATGTTATGAAAGCGTGGTTTCTTTAGTCTTTGAAGAGTACTACGTATTTCAGATTCAAATAACGACGTTGATTTTGGTGTCAAATCGTCGTCTATTACAAACCTAGTTCCAGAAGTTAAATTTGAAGACTTGTTAAGTCTTAATGTACGTTCAAGTTCAGAGTCAAAAGGTTTTAATTCCGGTTTGTTTGAACGTGTACCTAACATAAACTAAAACAAAAGAAAAGAGATTAAAAACAAAGACTGTCTCAAATAAAAAAAACAAATAGCAAGCAATCACGCAACTAAGATAACCAGCACTCAACTACTATGATGCATGCAAATTATCCTGTAATGCAATGACCGCGTCAAGCCCAGCGCCCCGGGTTTCCTAGCTAATGCAGTGCAATTAACCTTAAACTAATGCAAATAGTGCGTCACAGCGCCCTGACTTACAGCGGTTTAAAGCGAATTCCACAAGAAGCAATTTACTTAATTTTTATTTATTTTATTTGCGTAAGCTCCTTTGATGTAATTAGCTGTTCCACTCGGAAACGTTGACTACAAAATAAAAGAAAAAGTTAGTAACTAAAAACAAAAACAGAAAATAAGAAAAATAAACACTAATCTAATATTTACGAATTAACTAAACTACGATTATAAAACTAAGAGTAGTAATGCAATCCCCGGCAACGGCGCCAAAAATTGATGTTGTCAGAATCAAGATATAAAAAGTATACTTTACTTTTCTAAAGATTTGTAGTGTGAAAGTAAAGGTCGAACCCACAGAGATTGATTACTACAGCAACTTAATTTTAAAACTTAAGTCTAATTAATTAGGAAAAACGGATTTTGATTTGGATTTAATTAAACTAATAACAATAAAAATAAATCTAAACTATGAAAGCAATTAAAAGTTATTTTAAATAATATTTAAAGGAACCTAGGATTGCAAATCCACCACTAGCTTCATAATAGGAATATTTATGAATTACTTTAGCTTATTACATTGGATGAATATGGAGAATTGTAGCTACAAGCCCAATTCCTCCGACAAGAAGATAATCATGGTTCAAGCACCAACATAATCCATCTGCGGATAGCACGAATTATCTCACACTAAACTAGGGTTGTGATCTAATCCGTCTAACCTAGGCATGGACTATTCGGATACTTGATAGCACGAATCAATAAAGCACCATCACATGTAAACAACCTAAACAAGCACAGCAAGAATAGATCGTTGAGCACATCACAGTCAAAATAGATCTAAGAAAAGAATAAATTTTGAAAGTAATGATTTAATCACTAGAAGTACGATTTATTTATAAAAATCCTCTAAACATGTGACTGTCATCCATACATAATAACACTAAAATAAAAACATAAATAAAACCCTATTACTCGTCTAGGGCTTCATTGAAACCCTAGATCAATGATCTAGCTGTCCATAGAAGTAGAAATCGGCAAGAGGTTGATGGAGGAGGCCATGGAAATCCTTGGTCTTCTTCTTCTTCTCCTTGCTTCCCTCTCTTCAATGGCTGGAAGTATGGTTGTAGAATGTGTGTATATTAATTGCCAACCCTCTAATTGAGTAAATTTAGAGTTTATATAGAGTTTATACAAGCTTTGGAAGGCTTCCTAACCCGAAACGAACTGAAACGCATGTATTTTACAGTCTGGACGTCGTTTAGCAGTCTCGTTTGCACAGGAGTCTTCAGTATACTGAAATACGCAACTTTGGTTTTTGGGCATATCGCGCGAGCGGGTCGCGCGAGCGCGAATTTTGGTACTTCGCGCGCGCGGATCGCGCGAGCGAGTTATTGGGGGTCTCGCGCGAGCGGATCGCGCGAGCGATTCTCTAATTTTCGCGGGCGCGGACCGCGCGCGCGACTTGGCTTTTTCAGCTTCTTTCTTGATACTTTTTCACCCTGTTTATCCTGGTTTAGTTGATTTCTTCCAAAACCTGTCAGAAACTGGAAAACGAAGTAAAAATATACAAAAACAAGATAAAAAAACACTAACAAATGCACGTTAAAGCGTATAATTAGGATTAGTTCTCTCCCGATCACACCCCCAAACCTACATTTTGCTAGTCCTCGAGCAAAACTAAAAATAAAAACTACTAATAAAAATCTATTCCATTTTCGTATGGATCACGATTGCATTTAGCATATGCAACAAGCCTTTTAAACCCCTAGGTGTCCCTAGTCGGACGAGTAAAGTCTCGTGAGGGTTCTCATCAACAAGTTACCCACAACCATCTTTATTAACTTGTAAACTTAAAAAGTTTTATTAAAAACGAAAAACAAAATATTCAATACTCCTTATTATACAACAAAGATTTGAAATAGAATAACGAACAAGAAAAAAAATAGAATCAAACGTCTACATACATCATGAAAAACAATCTCAAGCACATGCATCGTATAAATCAATAGAGTTTCTCATAAAATTGCACGTGTGTGATATGGTAGTCAAATGAACACGCGCATGTCATAAACTTAGAATATAACTCGGATAACCATCCAACTATGCTTCGACTACGAATCTCACAATGAATTACACTCTCAAATAAAACACTCCGAAACAGGTGTAATTTTTCTAAAATATGTGAGTAAAAGAAATATGCTTCCAAAACGAGAAATGCTCACATATGACTCGAAAAAAAAAAACGCATGACACAAAAGAACATTAGTCTCATGGATAGGATGCCAACAATCAAGAAAAATTAATCATTACCATGTTTTAATCCCCCTCCCATCGTTTTCATATCCAAACCATGTTTCCTAGGATCAAATAGGACTTTTCACAGGTTGTAATGTGGCTCAGGTAACGGAAAACGATAGAACGGATTAATTGGGTAGGTTTAGAATGGCATTGTAAGGCATGTTCGATCTCTTTCATTCGTCTTCTACACACTTTCATCTTTTCTTTCTCTTCATTCCTTTTCATTCATTTTTCCTTCTTTTCTTTCATTTTTTTTTTCAACCTTCCTCTTCTTTATTTTTTTCCTTTTCCTTTTTCCTTCTCGTTGCTGTTGAAACAAATATTCAATAAATAACACGGCAACCACCCCAATAGCATCTTGTCTTTTTCTTTTCAATCACACATCGCCTTAACACCACTAAAAGTTGATCAATCTTTCAGGGGTGAACTCCAAGTTGGCCAAATCGGAGCAAAAACAAGGATAACGGTAATTTAAGAAAGAAATGGCATTTTAATGGCTCAAAAGGGCGAACTAAGGAAATTTTTTAATTTATCGGATGGTAGTAAACAAAGAAGGCCTATCATCATGTCCTATAGTCATATGGTTCTTCAACATGTACGACAGAAGATTATTTAGCATGGTAACAAATATTTTAACTTGACTATCAACCAAAACAAGAATAATGAGACTAAACAACGAGTTAATGCGCTATTTCAATGAAATTCGACAAACACAATGTATTTATAACCCTCAAAATAGAAAAGATAGGCTCAAAAGCTCACTGGGTTTAGTCTCCACCATGTGTTATCTAGAAATCCGAATCATATTATAGTTCACACCAAACATGTATTCCAATGACTACGTGCAGTGCATATGTTAGTGTGCAAATCTATGATATAAAACTACGATTCAAACAATACATAACTTAGAACATTTCATCATAACTTCAACAAATGTTTAATCACGTCTTCTCTTGTTTATCATTCTATAACAATCATAATTACATAACAAGAAGTATCGACTAGCGATTGCAAAACCGTAGGTAACATCGTTTATTTAAACACACTTATTGAAAAATTTTAAAATTTTGCATAAAATAATTTGCATAAAATAATGTGCATGTGTGTGCATACCCCCAAACCTAAACCTTTCATTGTCCCCAATGAAACAATAAAATGAAAGAAAGGAGAGTACATAAGGAAGGAACGATAGTACCTCGATCTTGACAAGCATATACAGGTTAACACCAAGGAATATGGTTATAAATTTCAATGTTACCTGTTACTTCTTAACAAAAGAAAATTAAACAGACAAAATAATAAAAACAGCTAAAAGAATTTTAACTTAGCTAAACTAAATAAACTATAAGAAGAAACAAAACTATAAAGATCCATAAGAAAATAAACTAGAAAAGACACTAAAACATACTGTAAAACATAACCAGAATTAAGTAAACAATCAAAAACCTGCTGGAAAAGAACTTACAAAACAAAAACAGAAATGGAACAAATACCTAAGCAGGTATGGGGGAAGGATACAAGAAAACAAAAGAAAATATGCAAAAATGGAGGAATCGCGCGCGCGAATCCCTATTTTTTTTTTTTTTTAACTTTCGCGCGAGCGAGGTACCTCGCGCCCGCGAGATCAGGCGCGAGGAGATCCTGAGACCTCATAAAAAGAAAAGCAAAGAAAAACATCTAAGGGGCAATCTCGCGCCAGCGGGCCGCGCGAGCGACGTCTCGCGCGAGCTGGCCGCGCGCGCGAGTTTGGTGTTTTCCATTTTTTGGCTAAAATTTTGTATATATTACTAAAATAAATTAATTCCAACCCCCAAACCTATCCAGAATGTCCAAAACAGACTCAAACAGACTAAAAAACGACCAAAAACTAGAAAAACGAACGAAAGAAAGCTTGGGTTGCCTCCCAAGAAGCGCTAACTTTTACGTCTTCAGCTAGACCGTTCTAGCTCAAGACTTACGGCGGTTGTAAATCAGACTTCGTACCCCTAAGAATGTCAGGCAGAGCTCGATGGTAAGCAGAAATTACGTCGCTTTGAATTAATTCAATCGACGTTTTATCAGTATTTTCAAATCGATTTCTTACTTTTCGAGTAGATTCAACATTAGGGTCCGAAGTATTAGGATTCATCCACTCATCATCCTCTACATTATTTCCCGCACTTATATTTATTACATTCTTAGGCTCAATATTCCGTGTAACCTCACTACCCTCCACACCTAGATAATCATCGTTTTTGGGAGGTTGATCAACAGCATTAAAAACATTTAATTTTAATTTTATATTCCCGAACGACACTTTCATCACCCCTGTTCTACAGTTAACACGTGCGTTAGCCGTGGCTAAGAATGGACGACCATGAATGACAGGAGTGTGTTTCCTAGCATCTAGCACCGGTTCAGTGTCAAGGACCATAAAATCAACGGGATAGAAACATTGATCAACTTTTACTAGCACGTCTTCGACGATTCCTCTAGGTATTTTAACAGAACGATCCGCTAATTGAATAGTAGCGGCCGTAGGCTTAAGTTCCCCTAAACCTAATTGTTTATAAACGTGATAAGGTAAAAGGTTAACACTCGCTCCTAAGTCAAGGAGAGCCCGATGAATGATAGTGTCACCTATGACACATGAAATCGTAGGCATACCTGGATCTTTATATTTTGGAGGAGCGTGTTGGAATATAGAGCTTACTTTTTCCGTGAGGAAGACCTTCTTAGGAGTATGACTACGTATTTTGCGTTTTTGAGTACAAAGGTCTTTTAAACATTTAGCATAAGCAGGAATTTGTTTTATAGCATCGAGGAAAGGAATATTTATTTTGACTTGTTTAAACACCTCGAGTATATCCTCAACCTTAGACTTTTTATTTGTAAGATTAGACGGCTCCCCAACATTAGGTGGATATGGCATTCTCGGAATATAATTCGTTGGGACCGATTCGTTTTCTTTTTTATTTTTATCCATGTCCTCACCCATCTTATTCGAGTTAGTATTCATATCTTTCACATTCTCATTCAGGATTTCTTTTACCTCTTCTTCTCGTGTAGTCGTCCTAGTCGAAACAGCGTTTACGCTCTCACTCGTACTACCCACTGCGTATTGCCCCTTAGGTTGCTGAGTAGGTTGACTCGTCGACTTACTCTCAGTTAAACGGTTTAATGTAGTAACTACTTGTCCCATTTGGGACTCTAGCTTTGCGATAGACTGAGTGTGAGAGTGCACTAACTGAATTACCGACCCAAAATTTTCAAGTGAGGCCAGCACCTTCTCCTCAAATGCATTATTGCGTGGAGGTGGAGGAGGTGGTTGGTATTGACCTTGTTGGTATTGGGGTCAATAATTATTAGGAAAATTGTTCGACATAGAATTATAATTATTTCGCGGGAATTGTTGCATAGAATTAACGTGTTGCTCAACAAATTCCGGGAATTGAGATGCAGAAGGACATGCAAAGATATTATGTGACGGTTCGGAACATAATGCACATACTTCTGAAGAAGGTGGATTTGGCCTATTCCCCATCCTCATAAGTTGGTCAAGTTTTCTATTTAATTCTTGTATTTGCATTGACTGACTTGACTCAACTGTCACCTCTCGCTTAGGTTGAAGGTATCCCCCAGAACGAACAGACACCGCTTGGTGCATCGAATTCTCTCTCAAAGTTTCGAAAATTTTCCAGGCCTCGTCGACGCTTTTGTGTAGGAAAGTTCCCGCACAAACGGCATCGACGGTATTTCTAACAGAGGGTATAAGCCCCTCGTAGAAGACTTGAACCAATTGCCACTTAGGAACCTGATGGTGTGGGCATGAGCGTAACAATTCTTTAAATTTTTCCCAAGTGTCATAAAGAGTCTCCCCATCTTGCATCACAAAATTAGTTATATCTTTTCTTATCTTATTTGTACGCATAATAGGGAAAAACTTTTGTAAAAAGGCGGTGTGTAAGGCTTCCCATGTTTTTATTGTGTTTGGCTCAAGTGATTGAAGCCAATACTTCGCTTTGTCCCTTAAGGAGAATGGGAAGAGCCGCAATTTTAATTCATCATTATTTAGGTCTTGTATTTTCAAGGTAGAGCATATACCCTGAAAATCCCCTAAGTGTTGGTAAGGGTCTTCATTTAGACGGCCATGGAATGATGGAAGTAGCGAGATGGTAGACGACTTTATCTCAAAGTGAGATGCTGTCGCCTCCGGTAATTCGATACCAGCTTGTGGCGTATAAGTAGTAGGAATAAAATAATTTATAAGTGGAGGTGGTGGCGGTATATTAAGATCGTTCATATTCGCACCATCATTTTGGTTGTTATTGTTATTTCCAATGTCTGCCATTTTAATCGGTTCTATGTTATGAAAGCGTGGTTTCTTTAGTCTTTGAAGAGTACTACGTATTTCAGATTCAAATAACGACGTTGGTTTTGGTGTCAAATCGTCGTCTATTACAAACCTAGTTCCAGAAGTTAAATTTGAAGACTTGTTAAGTCTTAATGTACGTTCAAGTTCAGAGTCAAAAGGTTTTAATTCCGGTTTGTTTGAACGTGTACCTAACATAAACTAAAACAAAAGAAAAGAGATTAAAAACAAAGACTGTCTCAAATAAAAAAAACAAATAGCAAGCAATCACGCAACTAAGATAACCAGCACTCAACTACTATGATGCATGCAAATTATCCTGTAATGCAATGACCGCGTCAAGCCCAGCGCCCCGGGTTTCCTAGCTAATGCAGTGCAATTAACCTTAAACTAATGCAAATAGTGCGTCACAGCGCCCTGACTTACAGCGGTTTAAAGCGAATTCCACAAGAAGCAATTTACTTAATTTTTATTTATTTTATTTGCGTAAACTCCTTTGATGTAATTAGCTGTTCCACTCGGAAACGTTGACTACAAAATAAAAGAAAAAGTTAGTAACTAAAAACAAAAACAGAAAATAAGAAAAATAAACACTAATCTAATATTTACGAATTAACTAAACTACGATTATAAAACTAAGAGTAGTAATGCAATCCCCGGCAACGGCGCCAAAAATTGATGTTGTCAAAATCAAGATATAAAAAGTATACTTTACTTTTCTAAAGATTTGTAGTGTGAAAGTAAAGGTCGAACCCACAGAGATTGATTACTACAGCAACTTAATTTTAAAACCTAAGTCTAATTAATTAGGAAAAACGGATTTTGATTTGGATTTAATTAAACTAATAACAATAAAAATAAATCTAAACTATGAAAGTAATTAAAAGTTATTTTAAATAATATTTAAAGGAACCTAGGATTGCAAATCCACCACTAGCTTCATAATAGGAATATTTATGAATTACTTTAGCTTATTACATTGGATGAATATGGAGAATTGTAGCTACAAGCCCAATTCCTCCGACAAGAAGATAATCATGGTTCAAGCACCAACATAATCCATCTGCGGATAGCACGAATTATCTCACACTAAACTAGGGTTGTGATCTAATCCGTCTAACCTAGGCATGGACTATTCGGATACTTGATAGCACGAATCAATAAAGCACCATCACATGTAAACAACCTAAACAAGCACAGCAAGAATAGATCGTTGAGCACATCACAGTCAAAATAGATCTAAGACAAGAATAAATTCTGAAAGTAATGATTTAATCACTAGAAGTACGATTTATTTATAAAAATCCTCTAAACATGTGACTGTCATCCATACATAATAACACTAAAATAAAAACATAAATAAAACCCTATTACTCGTCTAGGGCTTCATTGAAACCCTAGATCAATGATCTAGCTGTCCATAGAAGTAGAAATCGGCAAGAGGTTAATGGAGGAGGCCATGGAAATCCTTGGTCTTCTTCTTCTTCTCCTTGCTTCCCTCTCTTCAATGGCTGGAAGTATGGTTGTAGAATGTGTGTATATTAATTGCCAACCCTCTAATTGAGTAAATTTAGAGTTTATATAGAGTTTATACAAGCTTTGGAAGGCTTCCTAACCCGAAACGAACTGAAACGCATGTATTTTACAGTCTGGACGTCGTTTAGCAGTCTCGTTTGCACAGGAGTCTTCAGTATACTGAAATACGCAACTTTGGTTTTTGGGCATATCGCGCGAGCGCGACTTTTGGTACCTCGCGCGCGCGGATCGTGCAAGCGAGTTATTGGGGGTCTCGCGCGAGCGATTCTCTAATTTTCGCGGGCGCGGACCGCGCGCGCGACTTGGCTTTTTCAGCTTCTTTCTTGATACTTTTTCACCCTGTTTATCCTGGTTTAGTTGATTTCTTCCAAAACCTGTCAGAAACTGGAAAACGAAGTAAAAATATACAAAAACAAGATAAAAAAACACTAACAAATGCACGTTAAAGCGTATAATTAGGATTAGTTCTCTCCCGATCAGGTACTACCAGTAATACCGGCCGGGTATATCCGTATAATGGTGAATTCTATAGAGGTACTGTCTAGACTGAAGAGTCGGCCCCTTCAATGGGGGGTAAGAGGTCTCTTTTATAGATGTAAGAGACCTACTCATACATGGATAAGGAAATATAATCCTATTGATATAGATTGGCATTAATTATGGGGATTTCCTAATTGGATTAGGAAATAGTGTGCACTTTCCATTAGTCTTCTAGCTTGAGTAGGAAACTACCCGTAATGCTCGGGATCACGCCTGTGGGCCCATATGATCTGTTCCCGCGGCGGGACGTGCATGTGCAGTTTTCCCGACTTGCTGGCTGCGTCGTGAATGAACCGCTCGGGCTGATGCTTCTGAGGAGTTGTGCATGATTTTCCCGGGGCATGGACTAGTTGCTGATTTTGAACCGCTCGGTCATAAGATAGAGCCAATTTTGGGCGTATCATATCCTATCCATGATGACAGACCCTTCCCCTCATTTGATGTGATTGCTACTGAAATTTCTGGAGGAAAAGTGAAGAAATGGACAGGGGTAAAAGCTTTTGATGATCATACTCTGACTATGGATTACCACATCCTCCATCTGGCGCTCTGTAGTTGTATACTTCCTACGACATATAAATCAGAGTTGGCTGGATGGTATACACAGATGCTTTATACCAAAGGGACTGGTCTCCCTATCTGCCTGGCTCGTCTTTTCATTGAATTTTTTATCGAGCCTACGCGGCATACTAGTAAGACCCAGCACCTAAAGGGTGCCTGGGTAATTCATAGAGTTTGTGAGGAGGCTTGGTTGGTAATTCCTGCAGGAGAAACACTCCAAAAATCAATGATTGGAGTGTTTGGTGAGTCGGCAGCTAGAAGGTCAGCTGCACAATTTAAAAAATCGTCAAAAGGGAAAGGAGTAGTGGGATAGAGTAGTGAAAAGAAGCAGGGCGAAATAAAGAAAAGGAAGAGAGGAGAGGAGACGTCAGAGTCAGAGGATGAGGACCCAGAGACGCCCGAGGCTGAGGGTCAGGATACAACTGTAGTTGAGGAAGAAGAGGAGGACCCAGGGACGCCGACAGCGGCTGAGGGTCAGTATGAGTTGAGGAGACGCGAGCCCCCTACAGCCTCCACATCTACTCCTGTGTCTCTCCAGACTATTTACGATTTTCTAGTTGAGGAGAGAGAAGCGAGAGTGCGGTTGCATGGGATGGTTTGAGAGCTCACGGCTCAGCAGGAGTTGATGGCTGCTCAGATGGCCTCTGATCATGATTATGTTCATTCTAGACTTGATCAGCTGGGCAGTCAGGTTGAGAAGAAGCTGATGCTTTTGGGGATAGAGCAATCTTTACGTTCTGCATCCATGCCACCTCCACCGACAGTTCCATCGACCGCTGTAGCATCCACTTCAGCATCTTCGGCACACATTTTATCGGAGACACCCTCACCGCCACCACCTCCAGCTGCTGCTCCCCCGCTAGCTGTGAGTGACCCGACAGCTGTCGTCTAGACTAAGAAAGCGGCTGAGGGTGGCAGTGAGGGAGCAGATGCTCCAGTTCATGACATTGAGCCTTAGGATGGAGTTTTGGAGAGCAAGAGAGTGTTTGGTTATTTCATATCTTGTGATCTCTCTTGTGTCGTTTTATTTGTTTTCGTGGATATTTTGGGTTGGATAATTACTTTTGGGTCTATGGTTGTGTATATTTTGTGGACATTTTGATCGGACTTTTGGATATTACTATATAGATAGTTTTGTTACTCATGGATTGTGTTTTTGTTGTCTATATTCTATCTGTTATCCATAATATACTTGATCTTGGTTGTTTGTGGAGATTGTTATATTAAAACAGGTGAATTCTCAGAGGTGTACTGAAACGCGTGAATCAGGTGATATCTACTTTTACTTGAAATCCTTCCATTGTGGACAATGTCGATTTCAGTTGGGGGTAGGGAGTAGATATATGGATATATCCACCTGTGTATTCTGGAATTTAAAACGCACACCTGTTTAATTTTAGAATCTCCATGTTTTGTTTGTTTTGTTTTGTTTTCTTTGTTTTGTTTTCTTTGTTATTAAAAAAAATGTCAGGCTCCTAACTTTTAAAACTTCGTTTCTCCTAGCTAATATCATTGTGCAATGATGCAATCATGTCTTTCTTGTCATATTATGGATCTCGATTACATGTTACTTTGTTGTTAATCTGGTTTTACGTCTATAGCAAGAATATATCCTGAAAATATTTGCACGAGTTAACAATCACGATTGAATTCTTTTAATTGGAGTGAAATACGATTGTCATGTGATTGGATTAATAGTCAAACTTTAAATCCAAGTGAGATTCGAGCTATTCTTTTATTCTGAGGATCAGTCACAGAAACTCGTGTCATTTCTCAAAATGCATTATTATCTCGTTAAAGAGTCTCATTCTTGTTTCATTTGGCCGATGCTTCAGGAGAACATTCAGGATCTACTAATCTAAAACTCAGGAAATATTCGAGATAAGTTAAAGTGTTTAGAAGATGATTTAGGCCATCGTTTTCCCACCTTGTTACCCGAGAAAGTCTAAATTCCCACTCATCTATCACAAATCGATGCCTCTACCAAAAACTCATATTTTCAAGCATGTGACGGTGTTGTGTGAAAAGCTAAAGGATGAAAAGAAGAAGTAATTCTAAGTTGAAAAAAAAATGAAATGAAGAAATAAAAGAAATTGGAGATTATAAATAAAAAGGTGTAGTGAAGTTTGATACTACCATGTCACATGTTTGAACCTATTATCACATTTCACCATCTTCACCTTTTCTTCCTATTTCTGTCACAAGTCCTAAGGATTCTAAATAATTCTAATAAATCTCGAGTATGAAATGAGTCTTTCCATAGTAGATTGCTTCTGTAGTAATTGGTATTCCATTCATGAGACTCATGCACCTCAAAATAAACGTTTTTCAGTGTCTAGTGTGTAAGCATGCTTGATTGCCTCTACATTTACTCATTTGAGCTTCATACTATGAGTGCATAATTTTTACGTCAGTTTCAGAGTGATTTTATCTTGAGCATAAACCGTGTGAGATTTGAGTTGAAACTATGAAATCTTGAACATGTCAATCTAAATAATTCCGAGATAAAGATTACAATCGTAGTTGTTAACTCTACACACACATAAGGATATGTAAAGGCTGTGGATGTAAATTTTGACTTGAATAGTTACTTTGTAACATGTTGTTTATTTCCATAGCATGATGATCGGGAGAGAACTAATCCTATTTATACGCTTTAACGCGCATTTGTTAGTACCTTTTTATCCTGTTTTTGTATATTTTTACTTCATTTTCTAGTTTCTGACAGGTTTTGGAAGAAATCAACTAAACCAGGCTAAACAGGGTGAAAAAGCATAGTTGAAGAAGCTGAAAAAACCAAGTCGCGCGCGCGACCCGCGCCCGCGAAATCCGAGAAATCGCTCGCGCGATCCGCGCGCGCGAAAGCCAAATGTCGCGCTCGCGCGACCCGCTCGCGCGATATGCCCAAAAACCAAAGTTGCGTATTTCAGTATACTGAAGACTCCTGTGCAAACGAGACTGCTAAACGACGTCCAGACTGTAAATTACATGCGTTTCAGTCCGTTTCGAGTTGAAAAGGCTTCCAAAACATGTTGTACATCTATATAAACTCTATTTTACTTCAATTAGAGGGCTGGCAATTATTATACACACATTCTACAACCATACTTCCAGCCATTGAAGAGAGGGGAGCAAGGAGAAGCAGAAGAAGACCAAGGGTTTCCATGGCCTCCTCCATCAACCTCTTGCTATCTACTACTTCTATGGACGGCTAGATCATTGATCTAGGGTTTCAATGAAGCCCTAGATGAGTAATAGGGTTTTATTTATGCTTTTATTTTAGTTTTATTATGTATGGATGACAGTCACATGTTTAGAGGATTTTTATAAATAAATCGTACTACTATTGATTAAATCATTGCTTTCAGAATTTATTCTTGTCTTAGATCTATTTTGACTGTGATGTGCTCAACGATCTATTCTTGCTGTGCTTGTTTAGATTGTTTACATGTGATGGTGCTTTATTGATTCGTGCTATCAAGTATCCGAATAGTCCATGCCTAGGTTAGACGGATTAGATCACAACCCTAGTTTAGTGTGAGATAATTCGTGCTATCCGCAGATGGATTATGTTGGTGCTTGAACCATGATTATCTTCTTGTCGGAGGAATTGGGCTTGTAGCTACAATTCCCCATATTCATCCAACGTAATAAGCTAAAGTAATTCATAAATATTCCTATTATGAAACTAGTGGTGGATTTGCAATCCTAGGTTCCCTTAAACATTCATTAAAACAATTTTAATTGCTTTCATAGTTTAGATTTATTTTTATTGTTATTAGTTTAATTAAATCCAAATCAAACTCCGTTTTTCCTAATTAATTAAACTTAGGTTTTAAAATTAAGTTGCTGTAGTAATCAATCTCTGTGGGTTCGACCTTTACTTCCACACTACAAATCCTTTGAAAAGTAAAGAATACTTTTATATCTTGATTCTGACAAGATCAATTTTTGGCGCCGTTGCCGGGGATTGCATTACTACTCTTAGTTTTATAATCGTAGTTTAGTTAATTTCTAAATATTAGGTTAGTTTTTATTTTTCTTATTTTCCGTTTTTGTTTTTAGTTACTAACTTGTTTTCTTTTATTTTGTAGTCAACGTTTCCGAGTGGAGCGGCTAATTACATCAAAGGAGCTTACGCAAAAATAATACAAATAAAATAAAATAAATTGCTTCTTGTGGAATTCGCTTTAAACCGCTGTAAGTCAGGGCGCTGTGACGCACTATTTGCATTAGTTTAAGGTTAATTGCACTGCATTAGCTAGGAAACCCGGGGCGCTGAGCTTGACGCGGTCATTGCATTACAGGATAATTTTCATGCATCACAGTAGTTGAATGCTTGTTATCTTAGTTGCGTGATTGCTTGCTATTTGTTTTTCTTTTGTTGAGTCAGTTTTTGTTTTTAGTTTCTTTTTTTTTGTTTTAGTTTATGTTAGGTACACGTTCAAATAAACCAGATTTAAAATCTTTCGATCTTGAACTTGAACGTACCTTAAGAACTGGTAAGTCCACAACCCAAGCTTCTAGAGCTAGGTTGCAAGACGACGAATCAATTCCGATTCCGTCGTCGTTGTTTGAGGCCGAAATTCAGAGTACTCGTGAACGGTTAAGGAAAACTCGAACTTTTCAAATTAAACCGATTAAAATGGCTGACGGAGGAAATAACAATAACAATCAAAATGATGGAGCTAATATGAATAATCTTAATATACCGCCACCACCTCCACTTATAAATTATTTTATTCCTACTACTTACACGCCACAAGCTGGTATCGAATTACCGGAGGCGACGGCATCTCACTTTGAGATAAAGTCGTCTACCATCTCGCTACTACCTTCCTTCCATGGCCGTCTAAATGAAGACCCTTACCAACACTTAGGGGATTTTCAGGGTATATGCTCTACTTTGAAAATACAACACCTAAATAATGATGAATTAAAATTGCGGCTCTTCCCATTCTCCTTAAGAGACAAAGCGAAGTATTGGCTTCAATCTTTGGAGCCAAACACAATAAAAACATGGGAAGCCTTACACACCGCCTTTTTACAAAAGTTTTTCCCTATTATGCGTACAAATAAGATAAGAAAAGATATAACTAATTTTGTAATGCAAGATGGGGAATCACTTTATGACACGTGGGAAAAATTTAAAGAATTATTACGTTCGTGTCCACATCATCAGGTGCCCAAGTGGCAATTGGTTCAAGTCTTCTATGAGGGGCTTATTCCCTCTGTTAGGAATACCGTCGATGCCGTTTGTGCGGGAACTTTCCTACACAAAAGCGCCGACGAGGCCTGGAAAATATTTGAAACACTAAGCGAGAATTCGATGCATCAGGCTGTGTCGGTACGTTCTGAGGGGTACCTTCAACCTAAGCGAGAGGTGACAGTTGAGTCAAGTCAATCAATTCAAATACAAGAATTAAATAGAAAACTTGACCGACTTATGCAAATGAACAAAACGTCTAATCCACCCTCTTTAGAAGTATGTGCATTATGTTCTGAACCGTTCCATAATATCTTTGCATGTCCTTCTGCATCTCAATTCCCGGAATTTGTTGAGCAACACGTTAATTCTATGCAACAATTCCCGCGAAATAATTATAATCCTAGGTCGACTAATTTTCCAAATACGTACCGACCCCAATACCAACAAGGTCAATACCAACCACCTCCTCCACCTCCACGCAATAATGCATTCGAGGAGAAGGTGTTGGCCTCACTTGAAAACTTTGGTTCGGTAATTCAGTTAGTGCACTCTCACACTCAGTCTATCGCAAAGCTAGAGTCCCAAATGGGACAAGTAGTTAATACATTAAACCGTTTAACTGAGAGTAAGACGACGAGTCAACCTACTCAGCAACCTAAGGGGCAATACGCAGTGGGTAGTACGAGTGAGAGCGTGAACGCTGTTTCGACTAGGACGACTACTCGAGATGAGGAAGTTGTTGTAATTCCGGATGGGGGTGAGAAAGGTAAAAATTTAAATTTGAATAAAGAAAAGGGTGAGGATGTGAATCAAAGTAGAAAAGAAAATGAACCGGTCTCAACGAATTATATTCCGAGAATGCCATATCCACCAAACGTTGAGGGACCGTCACATTTACCTAAGAAAGGGTCTAAGGTTGAGGATATACTCGAGGTGTTCAAACAAGTTAAAATAAATATTCCTTTCCTCGATGCTATAAAACAAATACCCGCCTATGCTAAATGTCTAAAAGACCTTTGTACACAAAAGCACAAAATACGGAGTCATACTCCTAAAAAGGTCTTTCTCACGGAAAAAGTAAGCTCTATATTCCAACACTCACCTCCAAAGTATAAGGATCCCGGTACACCTACTATTTCATGTGTCATAGGTGACACTATCATTCATAGGGCTCTCCTTGACTTAGGTGCAAGTGTTAATCTCATACCTTATCACGTCTATCAACAATTAGGACTAGGTGAACTGAAACCTACGGCCGCTACTATACAATTAGCGGATCGTTCTATTAAAATTCCTAGAGGAATCGTCGAGGACGTCTTGGTTAAAGTTGATAAATGCTATTATCCTGTTGACTTCATGGTCCTTGACACTGAACCCGTGCTAGATGTTAGGAAACACACTCCTGTCATTTTAGGTCGTCCATTCTTAGCCACGGCCAACGCACGTGTCAATTGTAGAACAGGGGTGATGAAAGTGTCGTTTGGGAACATGACTTTAAAATTGAACGTTTTTAACGCTATGGATCAACCTCTTAAAAACGACGATTCCCTATGTGAGGTGGAAGGTGAGGTAACACGGAATATTGCGCCTACCAAAGAAATAAACGTGAGTAACAAAAACGATATAGCGGACGAAGATGAGTGGATGAATCCTAATCCCGTGGACCCTAATGCGGACTCTACTCGAAAGGTAAGAAATCGATTCGAACATAATGACAAACCGTTAATCGATTTAATTCAAAGCGATGTTATTTCTGCGTACCATCGGGCTCTTCCTGACATTTTAAAGGGTACACAGTCCGATATACGGCCTCCATAAAATCTTGAGCTAGAACGGTCTAGCTAAAGACGTAAAAGTTAGCGCTTCTTGGGAGGCAACCCAAGCTTTATTTCATCCGTTTATCTTGTTTTTGGTCGTTTTTGGGTCTGTTTGTGTCTGTTTTAGACATTCTGGATAGGTTTGGGGGTTGGAATTAATTTATTTTAATAGTATGCACATAATTTTAGTTACAAAATGGAAAACACAATTCTCGCGCGCGCGGCCCGCTCGCACGAGACGTCGCTCGCGCGGACCGCTGGCGCGAGATGGCCCCTTAGTGTTTTTTTCTTTGTTTGCTTTTTCTTGAGCCTCAGGATCTCCTCGCGCCTCATTTCGCGGGCGCGAGGTACCTCGCTCGCGCGAATTATTAAAAAAAATATATATATATATATATATTTGGAAATTCGCGCGCGCGACGGCCGCTCGCGCGGACCGCGCGCGCGATACCCCCATTTCTGCATATTTTCTTTTGTTTTCTGTATCTTTCCCCCATATTTGTTCTGATAAAGTTTTTGTTTCTGTTTTTGTTTTTTTTTTTTTTTTTTTTTTTTAGCCAGTTTAGTTCAAGTTAGTTGTTGTTTTCCTTATTACATTTATACTTTTTCGTTTATTTCTTTTCCATTTATTCGTTTAGTTTAGTTTTGATTAGTTTATAGATTTATATTTTGTATTTTGATTTCATGTACTTTTAATATTCTTTTGTTAGTTTGTTTTCTTTTATTAAGAAGTAACAGGTAACATTGAACTTTATAGCCACATTCTTGTGTGTTCACCTGCTCTATGCTTGTCCAGATCGAGGTATTATCGTTCTTTTCTTATGTACTCTCCTTTCTTTGGTTTTATTGTTTCATTGGGGACAATGAAAGGTTTAGGTTTGGGGGTATGCACACACATGCACGCCATTATGCACTAAAATTTTAAAATTTTCAATAAGTGTGTTTAAATAAACGATGTTACCTATGGTTTTTGCAATTTTAATCCGATACTTCTTAGTATGTAATGTGATTTGTTATAGAATGATAAACAAGGGAAGATGTGATTAAACATTTACTAAAGTTATGATGAAACGTTTTAAGTTATGTATCATTTGAATCGTAGTTTTATATCATAGATTTGCACATGAACTATGCACTGCACGTAGTCACTTGAATACATGTTGGTTGTGAACTATAATATGATTCGGATTTCTAGATAACACATGGTGGAGACTAGACCCGGTGAGCTTTTGAGCCTATCTTTTCTATTTAGAGGGTTATAAATACATATTGTGTTTGTCGAATTTCATTGAAATAGCGCATCTACTTGTTGATTAGTCTCAGTATTCTTGTTTTGGTTGATAGTCAAGTTAAAATATTTGTTACCATGCTAAATAATCTTCCATTGTAAACACTGAAAAACCATATAACCATAGGACATGATTATAGGCCCTCTTTGTTTATGACCAATAAATGAAAAATTTCCTTAGTTCGCCCTTTGAGCCATTGAAATGCCATTTCTTTCTTAAATTACCATTATCCTTGTTTTTGCTCCAACTTGACCAACTTGGAGTTCACCACTGAAAGATTCGTCACCTTTTAGTGTTGTTAAGGCGATGTGTGATTGAGAAGAAGAAGAAAAAGAAGATAAGTTGATGTTTGGGGTTTGCCTTGTTAATTATTGAATATTCGTTTCAAAAGCAACGAAAAGGAAAAGAAAAGATTGAAAAAAAAATAAAGAGGAAAAAGGGTTGAAAATAAAAATAAAAAAAAAAAAAAATGAAAGAAAATGAATGAAAGGGAATGGAGAGAAAGAAAAGATGAAAAGTTGGTAGAAGAGATGAATGAAAGAAATCGAACATGCCTTATAATGCCATTCTAAATCTACCCATATATCCATTTTATCCTTTTTTATTACCTGAGCTACATTACAACCTTTAAAAAGTCCTATTTGATCCTAGAAAACATGGTTCGGATATGAAAATGATGGGAGGGGATTAAAACATGGTCATGATTAATTTTTCTTGATTGTTGGCATCCTATCCATGAGACTACTGTTCTTTCGTGTCGTGCGTCTTTTTCGAGTCATATGTGAGCATTTATCGTTTTGAAAATATATTTCCTTTACTCACATATATTAGAAAAATTACACATGTTTCTGAGTGTTTCATTTTAGAGTGTAATTGACATTGTGAGATTCGTAGTCGAAACATAGTTAGATGGTCATCCGAGTTATATTCCAAGTTTATGACAAGCGCGTGTTCATTTGACTACCATATCACACACGTGCAATTTTATGAGAAACTCTATTGATTTACACGATGCATGCACTTGATTGTTTCTCATGATATAGGTGAACGTTTGATTACGTTTCTTTATGTTCGTTATTCTATTTCGAATCTTTGTTGTATAATAAGGAGTATTGAATTTTATGTTTTTCGTTTTAATAAAAGTTTTTAAAATTTTAAGTTAATAAAGATGGTTGTGGGTAACTTGTTGACGAGAACCCTCACGAGACTTCACTCGTCCGACTAGGGACACCTAGGGGTTTAAAAGGCTTGTTGCATACGCTAAATGCAATCGTGATCCATACGAAAATGGAATAGATTTTTATTAGTAGTTTTTATTTTAGTTTTGCTTGAGGACTAGCAAAATGTAGGTTTGGGGGTGTGATCGGGAGAGAACTAATCCTATTTATACGCTTTAACGCGCATTTGTTAGTACCTTTTTATCCTGTTTTTGTATATTTTTACTTCGTTTTCTAGTTTCTGACAGGTTTTGGAAGAAATCAACTAAACCAGGCTAAACAGGGTGAAAAAGCATAGTTGAAGAAGCTGAAAAAACCAAGTCGCGCGCGCGACCCGCGCCCGCGAAATCCGAGAAATCGCTCGCGCGATCCGCGCGCGCGAAAGCCAAATGTCGCGCTCGCGTGACCCGCTCGCGCGATATGCCCAAAAACCAAAGTTGCGTATTTCAGTATACTGAAGACTCCTGTGCAAACGAGACTGCTAAACGACGTCCAGACTGTAAATTACATGCGTTTCAGTCCGTTTCGAGTTGAAAAGGCTTCCAAAACATGTTGTACATCTATATAAACTCTATTTTACTTCAATTAGAGGGCTGGCAATTATTATACACACATTCTACAACCATACTTCCAGCCATTGAAGAGAGGGGAGCAAGGAGAAGCAGAAGAAGACCAAGGGTTTCCATGGCCTCCTCCATCAACCTCTTGCTATCTACTACTTCTATGGACGGCTAGATCATTGATCTAGGGTTTCAATGAAGCCCTAGATGAGTAATAGGGTTTTATTTATGCTTTTATTTTAGTTTTATTATGTATGGATGACAGTCACATGTTTAGAGGATTTTTATAAATAAATCGTACTACTATTGATTAAATCATTGCTTTCAGAATTTATTCTTGTCTTAGATCTATTTTGACTGTGATGTGCTCAACGATCTATTCTTGCTGTGCTTGTTTAGATTGTTTACATGTGATGGTGCTTTATTGATTCGTGCTATCAAGTATCCGAATAGTCCATGCCTAGGTTAGACGGATTAGATCACAACCCTAGTTTAGTGTGAGATAATTCGTGCTATCCGCAGATGGATTATGTTGGTGCTTGAACCATGATTATCTTCTTGTCGGAGGAATTGGGCTTGTAGCTACAATTCCCCATATTCATCCAACGTAATAAGCTAAAGTAATTCATAAATATTCCTATTATGAAACTAGTGGTGGATTTGCAATCCTAGGTTCCCTTAAACATTCATTAAAACAATTTTAATTGCTTTCATAGTTTAGATTTATTTTTATTGTTATTAGTTTAATTAAATCCAAATCAAACTCCGTTTTTCCTAATTAATTAAACTTAGGTTTTAAAATTAAGTTGCTGTAGTAATCAATCTCTGTGGGTTCGACCTTTACTTCCACACTACAAATCCTTTGAAAAGTAAAGAATACTTTTATATCTTGATTCTGACAAGATCACATGATAAAGGAATTTATGTCCTTGTTAGGCAGAATTTTTAGCATAAAGGAGATGTTGAAGTTCTTTGATGAGTTTAGAAAGCTTGACATTTGAATTTTGTGGGTAAATTCTCTGGAAACCCTCACGAGACACAACTCGTCCATTAGGGTAAATCTAAGGGTTCAAAGGCTTGTTGCAAACGCTAAATGCAACTGCGATTCCTGCGAAAGTGAGTTAGGATTGTTCTTTGTATTTTCGTTCAATAAAAATTATAACGTTGGTATTTGTTGTCTTAACATGATTTAATTCTGCTTCATTGCTAGAGACTAGCAATACGCTAGTTGGGGGTCATGATGAGGGCTGATATTTATAAAATATTGGCTCAATAGAGAGAAAAAATTGGTTGAACTTAGCCCTCTATCTCTAGTTTTACCTGCATTTGTGTCTTAATTCATCTCTTTACACAATGATGTGCTTTCCATGGTATGTTGTTGTGTTTGGTTCTTTGAATGCAGGTCCTAAAGTTGAAATGAATAACAAGGCTATAAGAGATAGCTCAAGAAACAAAGAGACCAAATCAAAAATTGAAATCCAAGTACCAATCGATTGCCATGATAGCAATCGATTGCTTGTATTTCGATTGCCTTCAAACCAATCGATTGGAATCAGTTACTAATCGATTGGTAAAATATGGAAGTCAAACTCTTTAATGGAGCATATTCTCAGCAATCAGAGTTAATGACGACGACCAGCTGTTACGTTGTGAACCTGGACACTTTCAACTCGCAATGTTACTTTATAAATAGAGGAAAAATGTATAGAGAGGGGGTTGGCTCATTTTTTTAAATGTTTTGTAGGATTTTTTTGTTTTAACAAGATTCAAGTTGAAGAAAACTCCATTTCGAATTCAGTTTCAAGTCGGGTTTATTTCCCCCATGTCTTGCTATTTTAGAATTTGTTGATTGTAAACACCATTATAACTTTAGTTTGATCTTGAAATCTCTTATTCATAAGTTTAATCTATTTGTGATTCATATTTCAGTTTTTGTCTATCCATATAATCTTAAATATGTCAGAGTAGAATCCTGGTTGGGAATAATGTGAGGAAACATTATTCCTACCACTGCTATGATTCTGTTTTAGAGTTAGTGGCAATCGATTGGAAACAGAACCCAATCGATTGCCATAGATTCCAAGCCAATCGATTGGGACTTATACCAATCGATTGGGAGTCATGTCATACCAATCGATTGCCATTAATAGCAATCGATTGGCATGCATGTAAATGTCTTGGGCAGAATCCTTTTAGTATTCCAGTAACTTCTGTTTCAGAAACTAAGCCCAATTTGATCTTTTAAGTTCAAATTGCAATTTGATTTTGAAATATAAGCTCTTTTGATTAATTAATTCTACCAACACTTATGACAAACATATCAAATATCCTATACTCGATTTGTTAGTTATAGTTCATGATTTAATTAGTCCTGATTTCAGTTCTTATTGTAAGTGAGGTAGTTTAACCACTAAGTATGTGGAATTCACATACTTAGTGTCTAGATTACTTAACTTAATCTTTTGTGAAATAAGGAATACTAGAAGGAAAAAACCCCAGTTGTTCGTTTTTGCTAAATCATGACAGTGGTTAGAATTATGTGGTCTCCCATGTTCCCAACACTTTTTCATTCATAATTTAAACTACATTGCTCATTCTTTTTAAATTTGATCGCTGCTTTACTTTAATCCTTTTTGTTGTAATTTTGAATTTAATAGAATCATTAGAATCTCCACCTTTAAAATAAATCATCTTTTATTTTCTTTAGGGATCAATCTAGTATTCTTCCCCTCAATTCCGGCCCTTGGGAAAATGACTCGGTCTTACCGGTTACAACTCGACGCGACCGTTTACACTTGGACGTACTCTTCTGAGAACATATTTTCAAATCGTGTCATATGGGCAACGTCGTCAGGCAGAAGTGATGAGAGCAAAGGCAAACTTCTCTATTTGTGAATACCGACTTTTCGCTCCCTAGAGTGCCCTAATGGTGTAGTATACCGGATCTTGTATCCCATGCTCTTCTCTGACCAGCGCTGAGAAGACCGCTGAGGATGATACTGCCAAATATAAGAACAATTCCTCCTTTATAATGGGCATTGAGAGTAGAGGAGGCAGGCCATTTACTGCTTGAGTTCTTGGAACGCCTTCTCACACTCTTCCGACCACTCGAAGGCCTAGCGTAAAATTTTGAAAAATGGTAGGCACCGGTCAGTTGCTCGGGACACGAACCTATTTAATGCTGCAATCCGCCCTGCCAGACTCTGAACCTCCTTGTTTAATCTGGGTGAGAGCATGTTGATGATAACTTGGATTTTCTCTAGTTTGCCTCGATTCCTCGCCTGCTGAGTAGGGTCCCCAGGAACATCCCGGACAAGACCTTGAATGCACATTTTGCCAGATTTAACTTCATCTGGAATCTTCTAAGGATGCTGAATGCTCCAGCCAAGTGCTTGAGATGGTTGGATTCGTCTCGGTTCTTAAGGTCATCTACGTATACTTCTATGGTCTTTTTGATTAATTCTTTGAACATGTGATTCACTAGGCGCTGGTAGGTTGCCCCGACGTTCTTGAGGTCGAAAGGCATCACTTTATAGCAGAATGTTCCCTAGTCAGTAATGAAGGAGGTCTTCTCCTCGTCGCCGGGTTACATACAGATCTAATTGTACCCTGAGTAGGCGTCCATGAAGGAGAGGAGTGAGTGGCTTGCCCTTGCGTATACCAAAAGGTCTATTCTGGGTAGTAGGTAGCAATCCTTGGGGCAAGCTTTGTTTAGATCGGTAAAATCTATGCACAGCCTACACTTTCCGTTACTCTTCTTGACTAAGACCACATTAGCTAACCAGTCGGAATACTGAATGTCACGATCCAAGTCGCGCTCAGTAAGATATTGTCTACTTTGGGCCCAAACCCGCACAGATTTGTTCTTGGGCCACTACCCAAAAGGCTTCTTATTAGGGAGACTTGGAACCACACATATATAGCACATTACTTTTCCACACCCAGGCAATGTAGGACAAACTTCCCATAGTGTGTAGCTTGCCAGCACTTACTGCAGCCATAAAGGCACCTACAGCAGCCCACCCACAACACCAGGGTCATTACATTCCACTCCCCTTAGGGCCCAATGTCTGCGTTGGCACACTTCTGACTAGTCTAGCTCTAATATCATTCTGTCATAACCCAAAGTCTCCCCTAGTAAGATATTGTCCGCTTTGGGCCCAACCTATACTGATTTTTCCTGGCATAAGCCCACAAGCCTGCCCAAAATGTGTCTTACTAGGTTCCACTATGGCCCTCCATATATAGCACATTACCCTTCTTTCCCCAGGCGATATGGGATGAACTCCCCCTACAGCACATAGCACCAGGGTCATTACACTGCACTTCACGGACTAACTTGGCTTTAAAGAATTTCCCAACCTTCTCACGTACTGCTTCTTATCTTTCAAGGGCCTTTCCTCTCCTCTTTTGCTTAACCGGGCAGAAGCTTGGATTAACATTGAGTCGGTGCGACATAACCCGGGGATCAATTCCATGCTTGTCTTATGGCTCCATGCAAAGACATCTTGATTCTGTCTCAGAAACTATACTAGCTTTTTTCTAATGTCTGATTCCAGGAGAGCGCTTGTATTGACAGACTGGTCGGGAAATCGGGGGTCCAATATCACTTGACTGAGTTCTTCAACTAGGCTGACTCCATGCCTAATGTTCCTTAGGTCAATCTTTTCATCATTTAATGCTTCAAAAATTGCATCCTTACGTCAGGAATTGACATAAGAGCTTTGGGTGGTAGCTTGATCTCCTCTATAGGGACCGGGAACATGACGATCAGGCTGTAAGTTGACATGACCGGTCTGGCTTTGTTAAGTGTTGGTCACCTGAGAATGACATTATAAACGAATGAGGCCTCTACCATAATGAAGTTAGCGAGCACGGAGGCATACTGTGGGTAGGTCCCTATTAGAACTAGTAGCTTGATCATCCCGGTCGATTGTGTACTGCATCCGTTGAATCCCACCAATAGAGTGGCCACTGGTCAGAGTCGGTCCCTTGATATTCCAAACTGTCGAGCGCTGAAGCAAAAAGTATGTCAGAGGAGCTTCTTGTGTCCACGAGTATCCTCTTGACTATGTAATTGGCTATAGAGAACGCTACCACCAGGGGGTCATCATGGGGACAATGCAGATCGTGGATGTCATTGGGTCAGAAGGTAAGGATGTCGGTCGAAGATTGATCGACTTGTTGGATATGCATAACACCTGTTCGGGATGCCCTAGCATGCCTCTTCCTAGCCGACTAAGAATCTCATCCACCCAATGTACCTCTGGAGACCACGTTGATGTGACTGTGGGGTTGTTACTGCTTAGGAGCCCAGGTATCTTGTCACTATTGTCTTTCTTTGGTGACAAACTTGGCCAAATGGCCCTACTCGATGAGTTTCTTTATAGCAATTTTGAGCTTAAAGTAGTCCTCGGTGTTATGGCCATGGTCTTTGTGGTACGACAATACTTGTCCTGATTCCTTTTCTCAGGCAGGCTCTTCAATTTGGTTGGTTTCTTGAGCAGTTTCTGAGCCTTGGCGGCTACCATGACTTCTTAGATGGGCCAAAAAAGTAGTGTGAAGGTGATTGGGGGCTGATCTCGACCACCCCTTTGCTGATCCTGCTTTAGCTTCTTTCCTGAGCTCTTCTCAAAGCCCTCTCATTTTCGTTTGGCTCTCGGGGACTCATCTTCCGTAAAGTTTAAACACTTGGACTTCAAGAATTCTTCTGTATCGATGTACTTCCCAACCCTCTCCGAGATTTCAACCAAGGTGGTCGGTCTTTTATGGTGGAACGGCGTGGCAACCTTGTTGTTCTGGACCTAGCAGAAGGCGGTGATTACGACTGTCTCGTTCAGGTTATAGACCTAAAGATTTTGCTGGTTGAACCGATTGATATAATCCTTCAAGGATTCACCCTTTCATTGTATGACTGTAAGTAGTTGAGTGTCAGGTTGAGGTCAATCGAGCATACCCACAAACTAGCTGACAAACAGCTTGCTAAGCTCCTTGAATTGTCAACTGATCTAGGTTTCAGGGATTGGAAACACTATACAGCTGGCCCCTTTAGAGTGCTAGGGAAGGCCAGGCAGTATAGTTCATAGGCATTGGTTGCTAGTGCCATCTGAGCCTTATAGATCTGGATATGGTCGACCGAACTTCTTGAGCCGTCATAGGAGTCGAGGTGGGGCTGTTTGAACTTCCGTGGAATAGAAAATCCCATGACTCAATCTTAGTGTTGGCATGATCATAACTTGGTTTTTAACCTAGCTTCTCGATCTGTTTCTCCAAGTCCTTGATGCAGGCTTCCACGTCTTCCCGACCGGTATTCATATGGTAGGTCGGGTCAGAGGAAAAAGCTTCCTCCTCAAAGTGTGCTATTCTTAGGGATAAAGCTTGACTTTAACTCCAGTTGATCGTGTGCCTAAGGTCGCTTCAACTCCTTGCTGGGCGATCTTGGGCCGATTCTTGGGTCAAGCGCTCTTGCCCCTTCCATCTGGTGTGCCTATCATTAATAATGTTCTTGGCATCTACCATGCGGCTTGGTGGCTTGGGCACGTTGTCGGGTCCGTATTGGATCCTGACCACGCTCATCGGTCCCGGGGTATCCTACAGCCTGTGGGGATCTTGGCACAGCTCGGGCATGTCGTCAAGTCCGTACTAGCACCCGACCACGCTCGATGCTCCCAAGCTGTACCTCAGTCTACAGAGGCTTATTCTATTGAGCCAGCAAGGCTTCAATTTGTTGATGGGTTTGATGCTGACCCTCCAAAAGTTGTACAAAAGCTGCAGTGATCTGCTTTGGAGTCATGGGAACCGCCGGTTGCACGACTGGTGGATCCGCTTGACCTGTTGACTAAGCAATCTTCTTACTCTTTTTCGGTGGCATGATGATCAATCAAGAGATTTGTTGATGGAAAACTATCGTTTCCCACTAACACCAAACTGACGATGCCGAATTTTGGGTAAGAGCTAAGAAGAAGAAAACGAAAAATTGTATATGGTTTGGCCCTATTAACGAAGAGACCTACGTCCACGTGGTGTGTTGGAGCACTTTTACTAAACTATAAAAATAGCCGGTGGCCTTTGGTGAACCAACAGGAGACTGGAACTACTAGAGAACGGGTGGCAGAGTGATTAGAGCTGCTATTTGTGCATACTGTGTCGACTCAAAATTCCTCCTCTAGAGGAGGTGAGTGGTAGATATAAGAGACCTACTCGTACAAGGAAACTAATACAGATTAGGTGATGTAATCTTATTAGGTTTGATTGACGTGAATCATGCGAGTTTCCTAATCGGATTAGGAAACTTTCTAAACATCGAATTACTTTTCTAGCTGGCGTAGGAAACCGTTTAGTACATTCTGGATCACGTCCCGGGGTTGGGCTATGCCGTATTCGTGACGGGCCGAGCCTGCGTTGCACTCTCGACCTGTTTGTCGGGCCTTATGATACTTGGTCTACCACTGAGGACAATGCTGGAGATGACACGATCAGTCCCTAGGTGAACCAAGCACTCCTTGGTGTGGTGGATGAGCTTTGCTTTCATTGAACATTTTTGTACGTATCATTTGGTGACCCACTTTAGTCGGAGATACGCAATTTTTACCGAAAATGTGTAGGAATAACTCTGGAGTAAGAATTGAGTTGGGTTTGGTAGGATAAACTTTTCTTAGGATTAATTCTGATAGAATTCGAAGAAGTGAGTTTTCTAAACTGGAAGTGACAACGAGACCAAGGAAGGGTCTTCGTATCTGAGTGAATCATTGACTCGGTAATTTGAAGACTACAAATAATGTTGGCATGCTTGAATTGTCGTATTTCGCATATTTATGTCATTTAATAACATGTGTAGAAATTTCACCAAGCGTAATGCTTAAAACAAAAGTATCTTCTGTATGGTTATTGAATAACCACCGCAGGTGCGGACTAAGGCATAAAAGGGAAGTGATGGACGCTCAGGAATGGGCCAGGATTTGCATACTTGTTTATATGTTCATAGACTTTGTAGTAATCATGTAACTTAATGTTTGTGGCTCCCAAGACCTTGTAATTTATAAACTTGTATTCTAAGTAGTTGGAATTGTGGTTCATGTATGTAATAGTGAGATTTGAGTCGTTCCGACGAGTTCGAAAGTGTGTCGCAACCGTTTAGAGATGTTTGGAATGTAAACAAGTTATGTTAGTTGTTTGTCGAGTTCATTTCAACGAGATTATGTAAATATATTGGTTTTGTGTAAAACATGTTATCTTTACTTCAATTCGCTTAGAAATGGTTTTAATTCACGATCGAATGTTTTGAGGTGCTTGAATATGTATTAGAGACATGTTCCTGAAGTTTTAAAAGTGTTTTCATAAATTTTGAAAGTGTTTTGATTTCCAAATTCATGTAAAACATGTCAAAAGGGACTACTGTAGAAGGAATTCAACTACAGCACCTTTCGACCGGTTGAAGGGGAAGGTTCGATCGGTCGAAAGCCCCTCTGACTTGGTTTTAGATTTTAATTTTCTACAACTTCTAACTTAATGGAAGGGTACCTCAAGGTCCTATTAACCCACAAAAATACTACTTATGATTTTCGAACCTTGGAAGTATTTTAAAATGATTTTTCTTTCGATTTTGACAAGAATATAAAAACTTAAGGTAACTTAGTCAATTTTGGGTTCAAATTTCGTCTTGGAATGTTTATAACTGATTATTTAGATGTTAATCACTATTATTACACATCCTAATTTGTGTGGGGACGAGTTGGGGTGTCATAGAAATCCAATCATACCCAAACATCTGGTTCTATATACTTATTGGTTCTTAACCAGTTGTATAATAAACTATAAGATTTTGAAATTGTTGCGGCAAAATTTCAATCTCATTGATATCATTTGTTGGGAATGGGCCGACAATCACAACAAGAAAACCACACCCTCAAAGATGGAGATAAATATAACAAGAATGATACAACCATGAAAGAAATATCAAACAAACCAACACAACAATATTTAAATGTGGTTCTGCCCAACGATGCCTACGTCCACGTGCAAAGACGATCACCCCTCGATTAATATGAAGATTACAATCACTCAAGACCTCACGCGTATAACTCTCCAACCAAGTTATATGACACACACAATTGCTAGAAACTAATCTCTCCCTCACTAGTTTGCAGCCTTCTCTTGTGTGTGTAGATTGTGGGGTGGGTCAAATCTCTTGAATAAGCCCTATATTTATAGGGTAGGGTTAAATACACCACTCTTTTTGTTGAATACACCACATTCTTTCACATTTTTTTTCTTTTAACTCTCCAGAGCAGTGTATTTAGCAGAAAATGTGATGTGTTTAGTCCCACCATATTTATATAGATTGTAGAGTCTCAATCCTAGTTATAGTAGGATTTATTCCTATGGTAAGTCTTGTACAACAAGGAATATTCTAAAAAATATTCCTATATAAAATAGGTAACTTCTACCATCAAATGAATCCTTATTTGACCACCAAATAAGACGTCAAATCATAATTAAAAAATAATTTCACTAATGGAGTTTTAGGCACAATCCTAACATCATTGACTTAATAAGTATCATTCCAAATTCCATTAATCGAATCACTTTTTGAGAGCGAGAGAGGATAAATCTTATTTAAATCAAATAAGATTGGTGTCCAATCTTGTTTACACCCTAATATAAAAAATATATTTTTTATATTGTGACTGGTTTAATTTTATGCAAGTGGGAAGTTAACCACACTAGTGGGGAAGTTACCAATTTAGTGGGTAGTGGTTATTTGAAGTTGGATGTTAACCACACTAGTAGGGAAGTTACCAATTTAGTGGGTGGGAAAGTGGTCAACTTAGTGGGGGAGTTATTATGGGACATGGATATGGAAGTTATTTTCAACACCCACTAGTGGATAGTTTGAGGTTACGCGCAGCTATAATAGGGAAGACCAGCCAAGATTACAATCGGCTCACACACAGCCACACAACCACTGCGGCTAAAGCAATCCCAACAGTATTGTTTGTTAATTCGTTGCCTTGTTCTTCATTTGCCTTCCTTTTTTTTTTTTTTTTTTCTAGCCGTGAGTGACTTCTTTGTTTTATTCAATTTCTTTTCTTCTCATGTAATTAAGAGTAAAGTCCAAAGCAAGCCTCTGCTACTTTTGTATTGTTTTTCTTGTTAATGATGTCACTTTACAATAGTGTTTTTACTTTTTTCCTTTCTAGTCGTTGTAGTTGGCAGTGTTTAGTACTACAATTTGCTCAATGAATTTATGTTCCAAAAGCCTCAGTTCTTGCTCATTACTCGTTCGATTAGAAATCATGTGCTTTACCCGTTTCATCACTTATCCAACTTACTCGCATCAGAGTGGTTGAACCTCAAGGGAAGGTCATCCCTACTTCCCAATATCGCCCGATCCGTCTCAAACAACTCTTAGGGATAGTTTTGGTTACACGTTTGGGTCTTCGTACAAAGCCCCTGGCACGCCCGATCACCAAAATTAATTTTTAGCCAAAACAATTTGGCACGCCTAGTGGGACAACTGAGTGATGAAGGATGTTCACCGATGCATGGCTACATTTTTACAACGATCAGATCCGTTGGCGATATGAGGGAATAAGCCATTTTCATGATGAAATTTATCGTCTTAAAAATAATAAATTAACTATTTGTAAGAATTTATGGCACCAAGTTTGTGTATTGCCATGAAGGCAGTATTTACGTGATCAGCATGACACTGAAGCACGCTAATATGACGTTGAAATTGGTCGGTTGTATGGTGAGATTCACCGGTTTGAGACTGACATACAATTTTTTAGCCATGAAATCGGCCTTCTTAAAGCGTCAAGTGGAGTTGACGATCCACCTCCCGGGGGGCAAGACAATTTCATGTCTATGGATGATTTTTTGAGCAACAAATAGATAGAAGAACCGAGTAATAAATCGGATTCACCGCTCGAGAACAACAACCAAGCGGTGATTATTGATTCATTTGAGCGCCTTGAAAAAGCATTCAATGAAACAACCCATATTCAAAAAGAGTATGCTCTCTACCTCGAAGAGTCACGAACAACCATGATAGCGGTCATGAAAACAATTTTTCGAGAGGCCGCGAAAAAATTTATACGGGCAAAAGTGGCCGAGGATGCCTCTACAAATCAAGAGATTGGTCACTTTGACTATCTCGATTTAAAGGATTTTAAATCGGTTGGGGGGCAAGACGGCAAAATTTCAGTCACTAGTGATATGCCGATAATTTCTATTTCGGCTAATGCTCTTCCCGCAAGTGTTGGTGACAATGAGAAGGCGGTTGGGGGGCAAGTTTCACATAGGCCGAGTAATTTTAATTCGGCCCCCAAATTTATTAAATATGAACAACCCCCGTGGAGAAAAATGATGCCCAAGGAGTTGTTCAAATTTTTTAGCATAATTGCCAAAAATTATTTACACATGAAGCCAATAAATAATTTGGCTTTTGCAAATTTAAATTCTCATTGAGTTTGTGGAGCCAATCAAAAATGGGATTTAGTTTGGTGGATTTTTCTACAAGATTATTATTACAAAAAACAAAAAAAAAAAGTTTTATTATTGACCAAAGTTGATACTAATTTTGGTCTTGTAAAAATTGGACTGCAAAAAGCCGATTTGTAAGTTGGACTGAGATCAACTCAAAGTCTACAAGTGCTTAGCCCGATTGATCTAAGATCTCAGTCACATATTTTGCATAGATTCCAATTCCATGACTGAGGGCATATAACTTCTCATTTGTGTTAGGGATATATACTAAAAGTCATGCTTTATGTAGTTGATTTATTATTCATTTAATAAAATCAGTTAATCCATTTTTTTATGAGAATCTGTGTGGGCAATGTTTGTATTATATTATTTATTTAATATTATGCATGTGTGTCTCTCACTCTAT
This sequence comes from Hydrangea macrophylla, assembly GCA_033977485.1. Taxonomy (NCBI): domain Eukaryota; kingdom Viridiplantae; phylum Streptophyta; class Magnoliopsida; order Cornales; family Hydrangeaceae; genus Hydrangea; species Hydrangea macrophylla. The sequence continues at coordinate 81,416,130 of CM066991.1, read as the reverse complement.
ATAGTAGGTGATTTGGTGTGTAGAGTTCGGCTTACATATGGAAGATCAGGCCATCAGATATTATAGAATATAAGATTTTGGTTTACAGTCTTAGTTGGGATTGGACACACCATCGGTAGGACTGCAGCATGGTGTTGTAGTAGGTTTGTCTTGACTACGGAAAACGGTATAGTTTTAACTCACTATGCTGGTACACTTTGTGTATTAAACGGGACTGACTTGGGGTAATTATCTTTATACTGACTTATAAGATAATTAATACCTCATGGCTATTATGAGTGCTTATGCTCTAAATTCTAAGTTAATTTGTAGACACGTACATTTGATATTTACACTTTGATCCCTAAAAGGGTGAGATCCTTAAATGGGTCAATATCTTATTGGATTGGGTGGCAATATTAATTGTGTGGTGGATATTAATTAATGATGGAATCCATGTCTCAATTTTGGGATTGATGATATCCCCTTAAGAAAGCTTATAAGTTTTGATTATGTCAAACCCTGCAGGTGGATTTTGTATCTGACATATCAGATAAGTTAAGCAGAGGATCTCAAGGAATTTTAAGAAATTAATTAAATATGATTGTCAGTAATTATATTTAATTAATGGATATATGTAATCTTAACATGGAGAGATAATAAGCATTTAATAACATGGAGCTCGAAATATATTTTTGAGATAAGGGTAGGAATGCAATTATAATTCTTTAGTGGTATGAATTATAATTTATGGAAATAGGAATCTGATTCAGTTTGAATTAGGGTTTCCTAATTCCATAAGGAAGCCTATTCCTTATTGACTTCTTTTGGTCCCTATCGTAGCCTATATATATGCTGCTTTGGCTCTCTCATCAGCTAGCGTTTTTCTATATAGAGAATTATAACTCGGAATAGAAAAGAGAGTGAAAAAGAGGGAGAGCAGAAAACAGAAAGGATTTCGAAAGAGCCCACACTCAGTTCGATATTCTGGCAGCGGAGGAATACGGTAGAAGATCGTGAGCTGTTATCGAGCCCGTGTTCTCGATTCGTCTACTACATCAATCCGTTTTTGCAGTTCAAGGTAACCCTAGTTCCGCCCTTGTAGGGTTATTATAGATTTCATGAAATTTTTGCAGTACCAACTTATACACACTGTCAACGGATTCTGGGAACGCAGTTTCCTAACAATTTAGTGTATGTCTCAGTGCAAGACTGACCCCTATTTTTGAAGAGCACGATCTCTGTTTGAAGAATACCACCTTCTTATCGGTCTACTCTGACTAATAAATCGGGCTAATGGCTAGTGAAAGGTACTCTGACAGTCTGACTAGTGACAAAAGATAGGTCCATGGTCCATTATTTTCATTTTTGATTTTAAAAAGGATAATTTACTAGCCATGGGACCCATTGTTATAAAATCTTGTTAACTTATCAGGCCAAGACCCATGTAAAGAAATCAGTCTCCTAAACTTTTTGGAAAATTTGCTTCCTGATAGAGGTCGATGGAGTAAAAGACTGCAAATCCACAATGCTACAAGTTGATATATCGGTCTGCTCAAGGCCGATCTTACCTGTCTCATTTAGTGAAGTTTTGGTGTTGGCCCACATTCCAGCCAACCGGGTACATGTGGTCACATAAATCGGTCTATGAGGCCGATAATAACCACAAAAATTGGTCTATTGGTGTATACATGGTTCTTCTAAAATTACATTTCATTTCATTTTCAAAGAACCGGGGGGCATTGTTTACACCCTAATATAAAAAAAAAAAAAAAAAAATTTATATTGTGACTGGTTTAATTTTATGCAAGTGGGAAGTTAACCACACTAGTGGGGAAATTACCAATTTAGTGGGTAGTGGTTATTTAAAGTTGGATGTTAACCACACTAGTGGGGAAGTTACCAATTTAGTGGGTGGGAAAGTGGCCAACTTAGTGGGGGAGTTATTATGAGACATGGATATGGAAGTTATTTTCAACACCCACTAGTGGATAGTTTGAGGTTACGCGCAGCTATAAAAGGGAAGACTAGCCAAGATTACAATCGGCTCACACACAGCCACACAGCCCCTGCGGCTAAAGCAATCCCAACAGTATTGTTTGTTAATTCGTTGCCTTGTTCTTTATTTGCCTTCCTTTTTTTTTTTCTAGCCGTGAGTGACTTCTTTGTTTTATTTCAATTTCTTTTCTTCTCATGTAATTAAGAGTAAAGTCCAAAGCAAGCCTCTGCTACTTTTGTATTGTTTTTCTTGTTAATGATGTCACTTTACAATAGTGTTTTTACTTTTTTCCCTTCTAGTCGTTGTAGTTGGCAGTGTTTAGTACTACAATTTGCTCAATGAATTTATGTTCCAAAAGCCTCAGTTCTTGCTCATTACTCGTTTGATTAGATTTCATGTGCTTTACCCGTTTCATCACTTATCCAACTTACTCGCATCAGAGTGGTTGAACCTCAAAGGAAGGGTCATCCCTACTTCCTAATATCGCCCGATCTGTCTCAAACAACTCTTAGGGATAGTTTTGGTTACACGTTTGGATCTTCATACAAAACCCCTGACACGCCCGGTCACCAAAATTAATTTTTAGCCAAAACAAATCTAGCTGGGTTTTGTAAGGACATGTTGATATGATGATAATGGGCCACCTTTGAGAGGGCTTGATTAAAGCCCACAATCCTGGTCCATTCAGGTCCAATCTAGTTTTACACTTCCTATCCCACCCTATGGCCCATCTGGCTCAAGCCTTGTACAACAAAGAGCCAACTGGAAGAGTTCCAGACATGAGTACTATTATGTACCACAGTACCCAGTTACGGACGCACACAAAGAAAAGAAAAATCATAAAAGCAAAAGAGTACAATACAAAGCCCATTGAACAATCTTGACATGTTTGAATTGTACTAAGCCTAAGGGTCCGGGTGTGTACACATGCGGACGCCACTGTACCAATTTCTATATCTATATCTATTCATAATAAAAGCCTAAGTCACTTGTTTATAATAAGAGTAGTAAAGTAATTATACCGCAAAAATATTAAAAGTAATTTCACTATTTAATTAAATTACTATGATACTCTCGTTATCCCTCTAAGAATAGGTACAGACTTGTAATAGTCTATACAGAAAGTACGATGTATTTCCATATTCACAGGTGCAGAATCAGGATTTTATCTTTAGGGGTGCCGAGTTATTACGTAGACTATCTAACAATGACACACTGGTGTTCAGGGCCGGGTAGCGCCCCCGAGGTGATTTTTTTGGTTCTATTTATACATGGGTATTTTTTTTCCCCTTATCAGTAAGACTACAAAATTACTAAGTCAGGTTATTTTGTGCTGTTTGAGAGTTGTTGGGGAGGTGGGGCGGAATTTGAGTTTATCATAATGAGTGGTCTAATTGTACAGAATAATGTTATTTAACCCAAGTCTTTGTATCTCAAATGATTCTCAAACACATATGGATGAAATTTAGAATGGAAAGAAAGCAATAAAATGATTTAAGGTAACTGAGGGGTAGCATATTTTTTTTGTTTGGGGGGTGCCAACAAACAACAAATAAGAGGAATAACACACATACATATATATATATATATTAATAAGAACATTTTACCACATGTGAGGGGTGCAATGACACCCCCTACTAACAACACAGTTCCGCCCCTGCATATTCATATGCAGGCCTCAAACATGTTTTGAACGCAAAACGACAATTGCAAAAAGTAGAAGTGGAAGGACAGAAGCCCAAGGTAGCTTATCCCATTCATTACTTTTTGCGATTAACATCGAATCACAAGCAAATAGTTGCAGGAGCATTGCCAAACAAGGCCTTAATTATCAATTGTTCTGCAATTTAATCGCAAAAAAACTATTTTTGGCCAATCACTACTTTTGCTTCCACGATTGACTCACATTTCTTTGTAATTAAATTGGAGAATATAATTTGCAAAATAATTTTATTTTATCTTTTAGAGCTCTATTATGAGCTCTAAAATCTATTGCCAAACGGCGTCTAAATGTTGTGGTCGTTTGCTTTTAAAAAGAATAGAGTGAGGGTTGAAATTTGGATACAAGAAAAATGAGAGCCGAAAGGTGATGGGTTATATATATTCGGGTATAATATTCAACTTGCAAAAGAAGATTCCATACAAGGAGAGCACAAGGAAAACAAGGAAACATTGGCCTATGAGGGGGATGGGTGTGTGTGTTGGTATCCAATTGGGCCATGCAATTGATTCTTATATCTATGAGAAAGAAAAAGTTACCAACAATTTCATGACAGAAAATGACGAGATCTATTAAAATAACAAAAATATTACACTCGTGCCAAATGTCGCACCAAATTTCACACCTAACACATTAGAATCTTTAATTCCTGTGAGTCTTATATAGCACCCATCTAATATATATATATATGAAACCGGAAGATTTCTCTTCCGCCACGTGGCGCGATTCTGAATTTTTTTTTTTTTTTTTTTTTTTTACATATATGCGGAAATATATAATGTGATTTTTAGAAACCAAAATTAATGCATTTCTAGAAGTAAAAGTTAATGCAGATTAAATTAGAAAGTGTGGAGAGAGAGAGAGATTTAGAAATCAAACTTAATGTATATCTAGAAATCAATATTAATACGGATTACAGTTACTCTTATTCGCTCAAATCTCTCCCCCTCCACCTTCACCTCCCAGAACATTGCACCATTTTAATGGTCACCTCCTTAATATCCCTTATTCACACAAATCTCTCACTTACACAGAAGATACTACACCCGAGAGAAATTAAAAGAATGATTCTCTTTGATTTGGCACTCATTTGATTCACCTCCTTCCTTATTAATTACCCAAGAATGAGATTCCCTTAAGTCACCTTATTCCTTATTTACCTAAGATATTTTTCCCTCGAGAGATTCAATCTCTCACCCTCTCTCTCAGCATTCTTGAGGTGCCTACCACCATCTCTCTCTCTCTCTCTCTCTCTCTCTCTCTCTCACACACCAGCCACCACAGTCACCCGTCAATGTTCGAAGCACACGAAAATGGGACTATTTCAATTGGTGAGAGAATTTCATGATTTCCATAGTTGTATAAATATGCCTATTATTAATTAATACACACATATAGAGAATATATACATGGACATACGTTTATTTGTACATACATATGAAAGAGAGGCAATCTATATAAATCTCATTCACCGATTCTCTCTCTCTAAAAACTCAGCCGACCTTCTCTGTCCAGCTCCAAATCCAACTGAACACCTCATTCACGAATAGATCCATTTCAGTATTTTTTTTCAATAGCTTTCGTATATTATTTTTCTTTCAGCTGTATGCTCATTTCACTTGCTTTGAGTTTCTCATCATTTTGCTTTGATTTTTGTTCTTTTTGCTTTACTTTTGTATATTCGGATGAAAAGAGAAGTAAGTGCAAAACTATGAATATTTTCTTCTTCTTTTTGCATTATTTTTTTTAGTACTATTTTTAAACTTTCCTAAATATTAATTTTGCTATTGGAACTCAATAATTTTTCACATTATTATTTCAGAAATTTCAAATAGTGCATTCATAGTGGTTAATAATGCAGATTGGGGGTACCCATGGCCCTCATGAATTTTAAAAGCATTTCGTGAGCGAATTGGAACTGTAGAGGATGTGCGATGTAAGTATATGTTTTGTGATTAACAGTTTAACACTGAAGGTTAGGGGTGGATGTATTGAGGGGCAAGCCCCCCTTCATTTTTAAAAAAATGTTTATATACCTCAAAAAAAAAATTATATTTTTTAACTCAAGTCCCCCCTAAAATTTAGAAACTCCCTATTTTCTTTTAGTTTTTGTGTTTTGAAAAATTCTACAATACATTCAAGTATAATACATTCAATTTTGTAGCATCAATTTGAAATAACAATGTGTCATTTTGTTTGTACTTTGGTACCATTTAGTATTATCTTTTCTTATGTGCTATTTGATAATTAAAATGTGGCATCTAGATATTATTTTTAAGTGCCATTTGTTCGTTATAACATTATATTAGATAGTAATAGGTCCCAAGGTGTTGCAACTTTAATGTATGTATCATATAATAGGAGAGAAATTTTTTTGAGTTTTTGTATTACTAAAATTTATAGCATTATCTTAAATCATTTGCACCAAAAATATGTATATATAGACCCCCAAATAAATTGCCTTGAACTTTCCCCAAGCCCCCCAACTTAAAATTTCTAGATCCGTGCCTCTGCTGAAGGTTAGACTTGGGTACTGCACCTATTGGCTACTAATTTACAAAAACTCACATAATAGTTCATGTGTTGAGTGATTGGTGGACTTAAAGAAAAGGTTCAACCCCAACTTGGGATATTGTTGTAATATTCCTAAAGCCTTGAGACTGAAGCCTTTGAACTATATTCACGAATTGGTCAATTGTTGAAATTAATCATTTTTTTTTTTTGTCATGGGTCTACATTCTGGCCATATTTGACCCCAACCATTCTCATTCTTTCATTTAATGTTTTACTAATTTATTATTATTATTTTATTACTAATACAATTTGGTAAGTTAAAATTAATTCTCCACTTCTACTAAGCTAATATGTGACATTTTTTCCCCTTGGGATAATACGTTGTTTACTAATTCAATCAACCAAATTGCAGCCCGTGCATAGCACGGGTGACCAACTAATCTAATATATAAATATATATATATATATATATAACATAAGCATTTGTTTCTGCCACGTGTCATTTTCTATGGAAATAAGCTTTTTTATTATTTTTTATTTTGCTGAAAAATATACACATACACATATAATTTGATTAAAATCTATCTTGAAATTAGGAAGCTATTGATATCCATCCCATTAATTTACATGTGAATATTGACCAACCATTATTATTTAAAAGCATTGATATCATCCCATTAAATTAGAAACTTGAGGATATTGACCACAAGCACAATTCCAGGAATCTAGCTTATTCTTAGGAGAAAACTAAGTCTTTTAGTATTCATAAATTAGAAACTTTGGTTTTGCCAAGTGTCAATTTATGAGAATTTTGTTTATTTAAATTTTTTTTGTTACATATTGTGTTAATGTTCACAATTAAGGATTGAGCAAAAACAAAAAACCAAAAACAAAAAACCAATTTAATGTTCATAACTAAGGATTGACCAAAAACAAAAAAATCAATTTAATGTAGATTAAATTGACCTATCAAAAAAAAAAGTATTGACCAATTTAATGTAGATTAAATTTGACATATTATTTGAGACTTTACTTAATATAATCAATTCATTTATTAATGTTTTAAAAAATAATTTTGTATTTATACAAATCAATTTGATGCAACTAAATGTTGTGGGCATATGTATATATATGTATTATATTGAGTATATACTTATGTCATGAAAATATGGTACATACTATTCCTATGAACTAATTTCGTTGTCGAAGCACAATAAAGAGGTTAAAAAAAGGGTATAATAATAAGAGGAACTTAATTTACCTCTTTTTATATCATTATCAATTATATTCAATCAGATTATGCATTTTGACCCAAAAAAAAATCCCGTGCATTGCACGGGGTTACAACTAGTATGAGATTCATATGAGATCCACTAGAATCAAAGACTATGATTATTATATAGTATAAAATTTAATGTGAGTATAGCATTACTCTTAAAATAATACAAAGCCTAGTACACACTGCATTAACTTGCCAAATGATTTTGGAAGCTGATATAAAGTAGCAACTTTTATATTGAAGTTGAATTCGTTTAGGGATTTGTAATTATAATTCTTTTGTCATGCCTTAAATTAGTAGCTTTTGAAAAAAGATTTAAAAGGTCATAGAAAAAGAAAGAAAGATAAATTCATAAAACCTAAGATTACAAAGAGTGAGATTATATCTTTCAAGTTTTAACCCTTTGATCCATATATTTTGCTAAGGTTAGTTGGCATACATGCTTGATTAGATTATCATGTTAAAATATAAGGTTAATTTAAAAAACATCCCCTCAACTATGACCCGTTTTCAACTCGCTCCCCTGAACTATTTTTTCGGACAAATTGACCCCCTCCGTTTGTTTTAATCGACAAGTTGACCCCCTTCGTTTGTTTGCAAAAGAAAATGGGCATGTGCCCATCACGTGAGAGCAAAAATGGACACTTTTACCCTTTGTGCCCAAAATGAGTTTGATCTCTCTCTCTCTCTCTACCCTGATTTCTCACTCTCCCCTCTCCCTCTCTCCCTCTCTCTCATTCCCTTGCCCCACACCACCACGACAACCACCAACCACCACCGGACACCACCAATCACCATCCAAGGTGATTTTTTGGGGGTCTACTTATACATAATTGACGATTTTTTTGCGGTCTACTTATAATATAAGTCTGTTTGTGAAACTTAAACATTGCATGATGTCTTTTAAAATTCTAAAGAAAGTCAAAAAATTCTTACAATAAACGTGTAATTTTCAAAATTCTAGGGGCCTTTACTTTTGAGTTTTATATATATCTATATCAATATATATGTAGTTGACGGCACTAAATTGGGCCATGTGGAGGCCTAAATGTAAAATACTAAAATATCTCAAGATAAAAATGTAATTATGAAAATTTCATGTAGACGCTCAAAATTTTTAGAACTTTGGTGGCCCGGGGCGGTTGCCCATTTTGCCCCCCCTTTGGGCTGGCCATGACTACCATTGCCCCACCCAATGACCACCCAATCACCACCACCCACACCCAAAATACCACTACACCATCCAATCACCACCACCCATACCCAAAATCATCACCAAATCACCACCACCGAACACCGGATTTTGCAATTCTCAATCTCTTCTCCGAATTTTCTCTCCAATGATAGTAATAAACCCGACTTCTAGAGTACTTTCCTTTTATGAAACTCACCCTGATAAACATCCCCATGGAGAAGGGGTTTGGAGATTGAGTTGTTGATGTGTAGTTGGTGTTGTTGATTTGGTTTCAATTACGTAGGATTTTGCAATTCTCAATCTCTTCTCCGAATTTTCTCTCAAATGATAGTAATAAACCCGACTTCTAGAGTACTTTCCCTTTATGAAACTCACCCTGATAAACATCCCCAAGGAGAAGGGTTTAGAGATTGAGTTGTTGATGTGTAGTTGGTGTTGTTGATTTGGTTTCAATTACGTAGGGTTGGGTGCAGAGAGAGAGAGAGAGAGAGAGAGAGAGAGAGAGAGAGAGAGAGAGCGGGGGGTGAAGTTGTTCACTTTTTTTAGATCACGGGGTGTACTTGAAAAGGAGTCATAGTTGAGAGAGTGTTTTTGCAATTTAGACCAAGGGTATATGAGACATTTTATTACTTCCGTTAACTGCGTTAGAGATTAAATAAATATTGATAGTTGAGGGGGTGAAGTTGTTAACTTTTTTAAATCAGGGGGTGTACTAAAAGTGGGTCATAGTTGAGGGAGTGTTTTTGCAATTAACCCTAAAATATATCAATAAACACTCAATTCATCTCTTTAGCTCTCCTTTGGTTTGCAGATTTAACCAGGAAAAAAAAAAAGAAAAAGAAAAAATAACAAACAAATTTAATAGAAATAATTTTAATTTTCTTTTTCTTTTTAAGCGGAAGGGGCGAGGGTCAAATACTCAACTTATACAATGGAAGGGTCTGAGACCTACCTTGGATCCCATACAAGCCATACTCAATTTTGCATCTCTGTTTAGTTATTACAGACAATAGATAGCAAAATGCAAATGCAAAGGAGAGAGGAGAAAATGTTGTATCATACAATTCATTTCTCCCTCTTTCCATGATCTTTGTTAGTGTCTAGATTAGAAGATTTATTTAAGTGAAGTAGAGAATACAAAGCAAAATGTTTTCCTTTACCTTTTTTGTCTTCCTTTTCTATCCATATAAACTGAAAATAGTAAAAGCGTGAAAAGAGAAAAAAAAAAAAGCTCAAAAGAATAGTTATCATTTTAGCGACAACACCGACAAAGAGTAGAGAAAATAACAACTGCTTTGTATACGAAATTTTTTTTTCCCAATTTATAAGATTTTTTTTTTTCCAATTTATAAGAAAAATTGAAATTTGAAATAAACTTCTTTTTTTTTCGTCGGTCACACCGGTAACTAAACATGCTCTAATTAATTTTTTGCTGTGGTCCATAGGGAATCAATTGGTCATGCACCTTTTTGCCGTGTGAGTTTTTTAAGAAAAGAAAAGATAAAAAACACAAGACATAGATTGACAATTAATTGGCGAGGACAAATTGAGGGGGTCCAACCCCAATGAACAACAAGGGACCATTTGCAATCCCTTTGTCTCACTGATTTCAGGTCAGTTCTGAAGCACCTGGGCCTAAATATGCATATATGGATTATTGGACAGTGACTCTTTAAATTTTTAATGACGGGACAACCTTATATAAAGACCACTTGTTGCTATTGAGTCACACACTCACATAATATAGGCCATACATAATAAAGGCGACGGTAAAACTACTCGAAGGGTCCAATCAAGGATGGTTATAGAAATCATATATATTAGCTTAATAATTTTCAAAAAAAAAATTAGGGGAGTATGTATACCTAAAATATATTTATGAATGACAATCTTTGTGATTGAGTGGTAAGCTAGCTATGGGTATACTATTCAAGAAGTTTAGTGTTCGAGTCATAGGAGTGGCTACTGAAAAATTCACCCGACAACTCTAGAACCTCGAGGGATTAGTCGAGGTGCGCACAAACTGGCTCAGCACCCCGATTCCACACACACACACACAACCACCCCCCTAGAAAAAAATAAAGAGAGAGAGAGAGAGTATATTTATGTAGTATAATATTAGTAGAAAATAGAATAGTTTTACAAGGTTAAAATATAATCAAGCTAAGCTCAATTATGCCTCACAAGCTGCTAAACCGAATCAACTATCAGCTGGTATCAAGTGATTAGAATTTTCAGTGCAGTTTTGCTCACCCCAAATTGCTCATCCATTGTTCACCCAAATACTTCCATTGGCTAATGTAATGAGATTCATGACTTTTTACCATTAATTAATCATTATTTAATACTGGATCTCACTTTATTAATGAGAGAGTTGGGTGAGCAATAGATAATCAAAAATACATTCTAGAATTTTATCTGGCCATAGAATGTTTATAGCCTCATAGGCCAGGAAGTTAATTGATGACGTTTTTGGTAACATGTACCATTCCATAATGTTTTTTTTTTGGTAATCGGCGGTGTCCGGACTAGCTTGCGCGCACCTCGACTAATCTCCCGAGGCCTGGAGGCGCCGGGTGAATACTCCAATGGCCACACTCTCCATGACTCGAACACTAAACCTCTTAGGTAGTACACCCAAGAAGCTTACCACTCGGACACAAGGGACTTTGTTACCATTCCATAATGTTGCTACTTGCTAGTTATGTAAGTTGTAACTGTGCTATATATACACGAGAATATCATTTAACTAAATTAGTAATTTGTGTTTTCCGTAAAGACTGATCTCATATTAATGTTTTTAATATTTAAAAAAATTTAATTAATTGCAGGGATAGCTGTTTAGTGGGATTGTGGGATAACAAGACCAAACTACCCTTACCATGTATATACCCCTCATTTACATCTTACTCAGAAATTCATTCAGATCGTCACATAGTGAGAGGAACGCAGGAGGCGATTGGACTGATCGGCGGGCCTCACTAAGCGACGACATAGTAGGCATGCCGACGACAGCTACATCTCCAGTCTTTCTCTCTCATCAGGCGACTCCAGTGAAGAGGTACGATCGATTCACATTTTTTTTAAAAAATTTTTGAAGTTGGGTTTGCCGAAAATGCTAGATCTACAAAGGTTGTGTTCTCCTCCATAGAACTGTGCTAGATCTACATTTATTTTGGAGTACATGGCATTTTTTTGAAACTAGGTTTCATAAACTAGGATTTTCATGTTATAAGGATTTTCATTGTTTCCAGATCAACAAAAATCTGCTCAAATCTCAAAACTAATTATTCCCTTGTACTATTTTTTTCGTATTTAATGTACGAATTTGTCTAGATTTACAAATTTTTTTCATTATGAATTTGTCTAGATCTACAAATAATCGTTAACTTCACTCTGTTTTCAAGTATATCAAATTTATTTATTTTTCATAAATCTCTAGCGTCAATCTGATTTTGATTATTTCTGTAATTTTTTAAAGCAATATTCTGTTACTTTTCTCTGATTTTGTTTCTATCTATAAATTGTTTTTTTACAAAAATATGTAACTTCTCTATGATTTCTTTTATTTCAGTCTAATTGTTTTTTTTTCCCCCTTGTTAAATCCGTCTTTTTTGTTAAATCTGTTTTTTGTTTACCAATTTCTGAAACATGCTGGAGGGTGATGTTGGGATGAACTAGATCAAAAATTTGTTAAGCTGATTTTTGATTGTTTTGCATTCATGAGATTTGTTATGGGAAGATTTTGGGACTCTCTGTAGGGGTGTTTTACTTTCAATGATCACACTTGCTTCTACAAATTTCATATGCAACTTGTGTGATTAATGACTTGGTATGGTTTAGTTGTGAGTTAATGTTGGTATTATAGATAATTGGGCATAAATGGTTGATATTCTATTGCTTCATCATTTGCTTATAATTATGAAGAACTTAAATTGATTTTATTGGGCAAATTCACAGATCTGCTTACTAATTTCTATAATTTTATTTTCTTGCAAGTATATGACCAGAGAGGAGGGAAGAAAATCTACATATCTAGATTTTAAATCTTTTTTACTAATTTTTGTCATTTTCTTTCTTGTAGATAATCTAAATCCTTCATTGTAACAATATTAATATTGTTGAAAATAAATAAATAAAGACTTTGAGTTTGGGATGTATGATGGATATTGGATATGTAAAAAATATGTTCATTGTTTAGTGTCCAATTAGATATCCTGACAATGAGTGTAGTTGATGTTATAGAAAATGCTTAGTTGAATATCTTCATTGCAATTTAATTTTTATTTTATTTTATTTTATAAAAATGGTATTTTTGAAAAGTCACAAATTTATCCAGATTTATACCATGGTAACCCAATCGCAGGATTGTATTATTATGATTCTATGCCCAGTATAATCTGGTACGCACCAAACACAATACAAAAATAATACTGTACTATTTTATCATGTAGTTAGTTATCCTAGGATAACTAACTCCACTTTATATAATACCTCATTATCCTATCCGGTAAACAAACAAGGCCTATGACTCTATGAGTAATGCTAGGGGCAGAACTCTTTCTTATACCTGATTTACAACCATCTCTATCTCTCTCTTAAGTGGCATTGTGGAGCCTGGTTAAATTTCAATGGCCCTAGTGCCACTTATGAGAGAGATAAAGATGATTGTAAATGAATTATAAGAATGAGTTGTATCCCTAACATTACCCATAACTCTATATACGTCTTAGTGAACACCTAAATTGTGAAAGTTTCTTGTGAATTATGAAATGGATTGATGGCATGAAGTAGAGGGCTATTTACTTCAAGCTCCGTTGAGGTTAGGGCTGGCAATCGGGTCGTGTCGGGTCATAATCGTGTCGGGTCATTATCGTGTCAGGTCATTGTCGTGTCGGGTTATAATCGTGTCATTCTTAACGTGTCATAATCGTGTCGGGTTATAATCGTGCCGGGTCATATACGGGTCACCCGTTTAACCCGTCTAACCCGTGTGGGATGTCATCGGTTCGGTTCAGTTTGGTTCGGATCGGATCGAATCGAATCGAACTTTTATTTTTTTATTTTAGATTTTTTTTTTTCATGTTTTGAAAACCAACCGAAGTGGTCAATTCGATCTATTTTGCCAATTTTGACGATCAAATCAATTTTTTAGTTGTAAGTAATTTAAGAAATCTAATCGGTTAGCTCGGTTCGGCTATTCGAAATAAGCTTACAGCCCTACTAAGAACACAAACAAGTCTTCCATCAAATGTATCAATTATTAACACGTACATCATAAATACCAAAATACTACAAATATAGCAACATCTAACTATTATAAACTTAACACCTAAGCACATCCACACAAACTGAATAAGAAGAAATATTAATTTTACTAACAGTATAAAAAAATTTCTTCACTTGCCATCCATCAAAAATCAAGATTAACAGTTTTATTATCTAATTGACTAATTTGTTTACCTCCCAATCCAGCAATCCTAGCGGGCTTCCTCCCTTTTTTTTCTTTTTTATTTTTTAATTATTTTTTATTTTTATTTTTTATGCAATGCTTGATGCATGATTGCTTCCAGGCTCTAGCTTTTCCTTCGTCCCTTATTAGTTATTAATTATTATTTTTTTATTACATTAGTTAATAATTATTATATATAAATTTACTTGTTTGGTAAGTTGGTAACTACTCTTTTTTTTTTTAGCAAAAAAAAATAATTTTAGTTTATATATATCTATATATATTTTAAATATTTTTTTTCTCTAAAAAAAAAAAATAATTTTTTTAAAAAATATTTTTTATTTAATTTTTTTATGTTACTTTTATTTTAGACTTTCAGATTATTAAAAATTATTTTTAAAACTAAAAAAAAAAAAAAAAAAAACCCAACATCACTTAAATACTTAATCGGGTCAAACGGGTTAGACGGGTTGACCCGCTTCAACCCGTTTATTAATCATGTCAAACGGGTCACTCGTTTATGACCCGTGCCCTTATACGGGTCACCCAAATCCGTTTATTTTCGTGTCGGGTTGCCGTGTCGTGTCGAAAATTGTCACCCCTAGTTGAGGTTCGGATCTAGTGACTAAGTCTATTGACCTGTTTGGAATGTATTAAAAAAAAAATTGGTTCAACTTCTCTCTATTCTAGGTTTTCATCAAAACTAACATCCAGTTAGTTTCACAAACAATTTTTTTGTACAATTATTTTATATTAGACACAAACTCTAATGCAATAAAATGCATCTATCAAATACTTAAAGTGTAATATTTGGGATACTAACAAATTCTACTAACACTCACACTCACACTCATACTTTATCTCTCTCCTAGTGGCACTGTAGAGTCTACGGTAGACCTAAAGTGCTACACTGTGGGGTCTACGGTAAATCTAAAGTACTACTAAGAGAGAGATAGAGTGTGAGTGTAAGTATTGTTGATACTTAAATATATATAACTTAAATATATAAACTTATTCACTTATGAACCACAAAATCAGAGTTTCTTAAACAGCCCTTATGAGTTGGTCATTTTTAGGTACTATAATTAAGGAAATCGAGCTGAGCTAGAGTTTTTAGTTTTCTGTCCAACTAAAAATTTACAAGGTTAAAAATATAATCACGCTCAGCTCATTTATGTCTCACATCAACCTGAAATGACCTTCCAAACGGAATCAACTATCAGCTGATATCAAGTGATTAGAATATTGTCTAACCATAGAATATTTATAGCCTCATAGGCCAGGAAGTTACTTGATGAGGTTTTGATAACATGTACCATGTCATAATGTAACTAGCTATGTTAGTTGAAAATGTGCTATATATACACGAGAAGATCATCTAACTAAATTAGCAATTTATTATTCCATAAAGGCCAAATTACACTTTAGTCCATTAAACTATATACCTGTTTTCAGTTAGGTTCATAAACTTTTTTTTTTTGCAACTGGGTCCTTGAACTTTTAAAAATCATTCAATCAGACTCAAATTCTGACACTGTTAGCATAAATTATTAGAAATTGTCATGTACGTTGTGCGTAATGCTTACCTATCACATGTTAGGTTAAGACAAACACGGAGGACTATGAATGGCTAAAAAATGATGTGATTTTGGGTATAATTGAATGCAATTTTGGATTTAGTCGAACGTGTTTTCGAATTTCATTGAATGCGATTTCAAATCTGATTGAATGCGATTTTTAGCACTATTCACAATCTCCCGTGTTTGTCTTATCCTAACATGTGACAGGTAAGCTTCACGCGCAACGTACGTGACAATCTCTAATAGTTTAAGCTAACAGTGTCAGAATTTGGGTCTGATTGAATGAATTTTTGAAGTTCACGAATCCAATTGCAAAAAAAAAAAGTTTATGGACCTAACTGAAAACATGTCATAGTTTAATGGACTAAAGTGTAATTTGCCATTCCATAAACACAGATCTCATATTAATGTTATTAATATAAAAAAAAAAATTAATTGCAAAAGAGAGAATAAATTTAGGGGGGGGTTAACTACCGTGGCAATAATGATTTGCAATCATGATTTCCATTTATATTATTAGCTTTTTTATTTTTTGTTTTTTTTTTCCGTAAAAATTTATAATGTCAATATAGGATATGATTTTTAATTTGAAGCGTGCGTACACTTTAAAATATGTTAATCAAGAGAGAGTAATTAACAACTATTATGAGATCGGTCGTAATAGCTACTTTGCATTATACTTTGCAAGAAAGCTTTTATTATATTCAATTCTTTAGAGGTTGTTTGGTTAATGCAAAAATCCGTTTCAAATTGTCCAATATGTGTGTAGCTTCATTTGGTTAAATAAGAGTCTATGATTTAATGGATAACTTTTGGGGTATATAAAAATCTCACATAAACAAATTACATAAATTATAATGTGTTTATCTCTTACTTGATGTGGTCCACTAACACGATAGAGTCCGCAGTGTCTATGGGATCTACAGATGACACATAAAATTTATGTATCTTGTTTATATGAAATTCGTATATGCCCCAAGGGTTATCCATGATCTAATAGTGCCCTAAGAAATAGTTTGAAATCATACCAAGAAAATACATACATATTACCACAAAACCAACATAAAAGTGAGAGTGGTGTAGTCTCAAACAAGCCCTCTCTTATCACCAAGAATCTTATGTGGAGCTAAGAGTATTATCAAAATATTCTTGGAATATATATACTCTCTTTATTTATAGCACAAAAGATTTGAAGACTTACTTTTTGCTTAAAGAAATTAGACCATCTCCTCAAATATCGATGTTACAGCAATCCATCAAAAAATAGATTAAGAGGTGAGTCGAAAGAACTGGTATGGTTTTACATTTTAAATTTTTTATTTTTTTCCTACCTGGCACTTAAAAAGTGTCTATTGTAACCAGGGGCAGACGCAATAAGGCTTTGGGTGGGACAATTGCTCCTCTTAATTTTATAAAATTATACTTTTATTCTATGTATTTCATATATTAATCATTTTATCTTTTAATTGTCCTTCTCAACTTTTTAAAATAATCATTTTATCTTATATATTTCATACATTATTAATTTTAGCCCCCTTCCCCCAATATTTCAAAATAATTCTTTTATCTTATATATTTTATACTTTATTCATTTTGTCCCTCAATTGCTCTCCCTCAACTTTTCAAAATAATTCTTTTTACCTTATATATTTCATACTTTATTCACTTTTACCCCTTAATTGCCCCCTCAACTTTTTTAAATACTTCTTTTACCTTACATATTTCATACTTTATTCATTTTTACCTCTTAAATTTTTAATTTGTCCCTTTCAAGCTAAAAAAAAGCCACTTTACCCCTTTTAAGCTTAAAAAATTGGATCGGGGACACTATCACCGAACTTCCGTATAAACTTCTACCCCGGAACAAAACTCATGGGTCTGTCCCTAATTGTACCCCTATCAGTATTTATTGTCTCTTAGCCAAGCAGCATTATTCCCCCATTGACCATTCTAATAACCCAAAAACTATCCTCATCTATTTTCTTTATTAGATGTCGGCCAACCCCTTCAATCCTTTTTTTTTTTTTTTTTATAGTCAAACCTTCAAGCTTTCATTACCCACCAATAATAACTCTTTTCCCACCAACACTTACCACAAAAGTTTTACATAAGAATATGCCCAAAATCATAGAATCATAGTTAGTGAATATAATACACACACATACATCCAAATGAAACAATTTTAATGCCGTTCGTCGTAAAAGTTTTTAAAATGTTCATTTCTTTTTCTTTTCTAGAATACTTATATTTTTAAAGACTCTCTGTATAAAACATGTATTATACGTTTTAGGAATTAAACTCAATGAAAAGTACCTTACAATTAAAAGTATTAAAGATGTTTCATTCTTTATTACCTTAGGTGACGTTTAATCGAATGCATACCACTATTGCCAAAAAAATGGATGTTATCAAGGCAAAACAACTATTTTCAAGAAGTATAGTTCTTTTGACAATATCCACTATTGCTCTGGCAATAGCAGTACCCTAATCAAATTTGTAAATAAATTTAGGGTAAAACTAGTTTCAAAAGTTTGATACCATGTTCCGAACCTCATTATTATTATTATTATTATTATTATTATTATTATTATTATTATTTGTGGTTACTGTTCTTTATAACTAAAATGTTGAACTTAACGACGGTAATATCTCGACAGTAAATTGTGATAAAAGTTTCTCTTAATTATGAGCACCAAAACGAACACAAACGTGAGAACCAAATATGTAAGAAGAAGTGTTGTGTGAACTCTATTGTCTAGGTTTACACAAATGACTGGGAGTTCAAAGACAATTTAGTCTACTCACTGGCTAATAAATCCGATAATTTATCACGAGGGCAAGTTCAAGGCTACTAGGCTACTTAGTTTGAAGCAGTACCTCTTCATTGATACTCGAACTAGTGTCTGCATTTTCATCTGCATTGTTATTCAACCATTTTCATTCATGTGGGGGATTGTTGAAAAAATTGAATGAGAAATTGGTTTTTTAGTGTCTTAAATTATGGATAAGTTTGGTCATGCCAAACTGTCCCTTATGCCATTGGTCATGATTGTTCATGAATAGTCACTGATCATGACTATTCGTGAAAAGCCACCTTGTGGCTATATATATAACATTTCCATTCATTCATAAAAAAAAGGTATATATACAAAATTATTCTCTCTCTCTCTGCATATTAGAATTAAGTCTGTTCGAGTATTATACATATATTTGCGTTCGCTGGGTTCTGCATATTGCAGTGCAACTTATACAGAACTGTAAATCCGTTCTATCTTGGAAGACGATTGTTCATCAACCTTGTGCACCGAGAGGGAGCCGGTCACTTGCAACTTTGTTTGGTTCATGAATTTCATGAGAGAAAGAGGAGAAAAGAAAATATTATAGAAAATTAGGTCCTTTTACATTACAAATGGGGACTAATTTTCCATAATATTTTCCAATCCCCTATATTTTTTCTCACGAAATCTACGAACCAAACAAAACCTAAATAAAAAATAATATAAATGGAGACGATTTTTTTTAGGTCTATATTAAACGTATTTTTATGTATATGAAAAAAACTAATGCTGTAAAAATTAACACAAAAATTCAACTACTAGACGAACAGGGGGTTTTCACTTCTCTGAACTTCTTATTTTTTATTTTTATTTTTTCGTTTCTATTTTTATTTTTATTTATTTATTTATTTTATAATCGAAATCGCATGACTCAAATTATAAAAAGCTATTTTGATGGAGTCCTTAAGAAATTAATGCAATTTGATGGAAAATGATAGAAAGTTAATTTCAAACTTAATCAATCTATCATCTTCTACAATTTTCTCTAAATTCCCACTAAATTTTTCTGACCCACAAACCATAATCTAACCTAATCAAGTAAATTTCCATAATAACCATGCCACTTCCATCCAAAATATTTAAAAAATAAAAAATAAAAAATAAAAAAAATTGACATGCTATGATACCAAACAAATTACTCATCACACCCATCTTTTAAAACAACACACAAGCAGAGTTGAGACACAGAAAAGACAGAAGAACAAGCCCCTTTTTATCATAGTGTAAACCACAACACACGGTCAACAATGAGATTTGAACACAATTTTATCTGCCAATTCCATTCCCATAAAAATCAGTCCCCAATTAAATGATCACTATGGACCAAACTACCCTCCTGTTCTCCACAAAATTACAAACAATCCTCTATTGATTTGACCAAACACATCCCACCAACATCACCTCTACAATAAGAAATGAGTAATGATTCATGCACATAAAATGTGTACATAAATTGTGTACATAAAGATTTGAATCATTAATTTTGGTCCCATATATGTAGGTATAGCTCCACCAAAACGAATGACTCAAATCTTTATGTGCATATTTTATATACACATAACATTACTCATAAAAAAATAGGTTTAATTATAATATACACCTTTAAAATTTAGAAATTTAGTAGTAAGTCCCTACCTATCATGGTTGTGCATCAATAGGGACTACCCCTTTCTTAATTTAACAATATATCCCCACCTCCCCAACGTCTGTAGTAATATGTCCCTATCCCCATGTAATTACCATTTTTAATGACAATTTTACCCTTGCATATATAAAGATATTATATATATACGTCTATATATAATTACATGCATTTATGCCTTTTAAATGGTCAAAGTTTGTTATAGAAGGTGAATCAAATCAGCATTTAAGCATGTTTAAATCAGATTGAACCAAATGAGCTTGGTATATCCACGAATCAAGGAAGATGTTTTGTTTCATTTTTCACATTACTTCATTTGCGAATTGTTGATATCTTTAAGAGTTTTGAAGACTTAATACTGATTGTGAAGATCAACAGTTGCAAAAGCTCATCAGTTTGAGAATCATACAGTTTGAAGCTCATCAGTTTGAGAATCATCATTGTTTTCCGAGATTTGTTGAAAGAAAGAAGAACGGATCGTGCTTGTTCATTCGTTACGGTAAGTGGTAATCATATTCAACCATTTTCTCACGTTGTTTGATTATGTTTTTTTCCCAAATCTGTAAGTTTTTGACCGAGATATTTTCCATTACAAAAATGATTTTTAGATCGCAATATCATTTTCCAGGATTTTCAATGTTTTATTCAATGTGAATTTTCATATCACTGAATTTTGTTTGTTTACATGTCCTATTGTAATTTCATTTTTTTTTTCTACCGACGCCTTTTTAATGGAGGATCATACTATCATTTGCTGCACATACGCCGGCGAGACTGCAGTGACTAATATCTCTGTTACTACGAGTTTCAATGAGTTGATGGATTTTGTTTGTCGAAGATGACCCAGCATTGTGAAGGATGATATGTCGCTAATTTACAAAATTGCTGGATACGAGAAATGTATGTTGGATAGTGAAGACGACCTGATTAATATGATCAGATTGGTGAAGTTAATAAAGGTGGACCAAATTGATGTTTGTGTGGTGGTGATGGAGACGGACAATGACATTACCAAAACATGTGAAATTTCACTTCCGTAACATGTAAAATTTCATTGCAATGAGTTTTTTATTTTTTTGTGAATTTTCATTTTTATTGTGGGTGTTTTGAAGATTGTGAAATTTCATAATAGTAACAGTAAGTATTCGTTGAAATTTCATAATAAAATGGTTTTTTTTGTGAGTTTTCAATTGAAATTCCATAACAGTAAGTCTGATTGTGAAATTTTACATCACCAACACGTGAAATTCCCACCTTCATAACAGAGTTATTTTTGTAAAATTTCATTAGTTTGGTTTTTGAAGATTTAAATTTCATGAGAGATTTCTGTTGCTTCGTTGATGCAATTAAATTCACAGAGTACCAGCTTTCTGCAACAAAACTGCTTCAATGGAGATCTGCTCTTAAGAAGAAGAAAGATGTATGGAGTTTGTGTATTTGAAATATGGAGATATGCTTTGATTTTGCTTGAATGAAGTTGAAATACAGCTGGAAATTATTTGAATTTTAAATCTGATTTTTCAAATCAATTACAAGGTATAATTGAATCCCAAAATTTTAGGAGAACAATAAGGCTAGTTTATATATATATATATATATAGATATATAAGCCATTTATTTGGGTGAATTTATTATGGAAGAAGGGCAAAATTGTCTAAATAAAATAGGAGGGATCTATTACTAAGAAGTTTATTGGACTGGACTAATTGCTAGAAAAGCCTAATAGATTGGACTTTATACTAAATGACCCTTTAAAATTTGGCTCATGTCTCACTTTAGTCCTTATAATTCTAATTAAATCAATTTAGTCCTGAAATTGAGAAAAATTAATGGAAGTTACCACCCAACCATCCACGTGTTACACAATTACATTAAAAAGCGGTATGAGAAATTAGTGATGCTCCTATGTTTTTTTTCCAACATACTAGGTGTAACAAGTGTCAATTTTTCTGATACAACGGAAGTTACGGAACATTTGGATCACATAAAATTAAAAATTTTAGAGATTAAATTAATGATTTTGTTAACATGTGTTCTGAACTTTCAAAAATAAAAATAAATAAAAAAAAGACAAATATTGAACCCACACAGACAGTGAAATCCACACTACTGAAATCCACGCTGTATTTTTAACTTTTAGACACATATTAACAAAATCATTAAATTAATGCAATTTAAATTACAGGACTAAAATAAGGGAAGGACCATACTTCCAACGTATATTTTGTAATCAAGCCTAACAAATATGAAGAATGAAAATATAGATACAGTTTATATATGCATTTTGAATTTTCGAGGGAGAGAGAGAGAGAGAGAAGGGGGCTGGTTCTACAGTTTTACCATGAATAGTTACTTCTCCCTTTGAGAAGGACTTCTCCAGAAGCCAGTAGCGTAAAACCTCTCCCACATTTCCTTCTCCAGAGCGATCACATCTTGGTCCGACGCCATCGATTTAACCAGCTTGTCCGCTGCCGCTCGTGACGACGACATTTCGACGGCGAGTGGGTGGATTTGGAGCTCCGTACGCGGCTGTAGCAGCCCCTTCTTCACCATCCGGCGGCGGCGCGTCCTCCTCAGCGCCTTCCTGCAGAGCCCCGCCGGGATTTTGTAGACGGCGAGCACGAGCAGGTTCACAAGGCCGCACGGGCAGCAGCAACAGACGGCGGCGCACTCGGCGGTGGTTCCGCCGGCGACCTCGGCGAACCTCATTCCGCCTGACGACGACGACAATGATGACGACAACGACGAGGAGTTTTTGGACAACAGAGGCTTGGGCGGACCGAGGAGGATCTGTCGTGTCATTAACAAACTCCTCCTTTCTCTCTCTAAAAATTTAACAAAAAAATCAAACACTCGAAAATTTCAAATTCCTTCCCCCAAATTTCAATCTCAAATCCGATTCTCAAACTTTCAAATCGTCACAAATTCACTCTCAATCTGATTGTCAAACCTTCAATTCGTTCCAAAATCCTCACAATTTCACCAACATTTGAATCGCTAACAACCCTAATTCTCATCCAGATTTTGACACATGAAATTCAAAATAACAGAAATGTAGAAATCGTAAGAGAACATCCACAACCGCCGCCGGCGGTGGTAGAGGCCGGCCGAGCTAGATATAGATACAAATGATCGGAGTTCTATCTATACATATTGGCGTTGACAGTTTCTTAGGTTTTTCTCCGATTCCTTGGTTCTTCTTTCACTTTCTCTCTCTAAAACTCCCTCTGTTTGAACTGTGAAGAAGATGTAAAAAGGTTTGAACTGTAAGTGTGAGGTGACACCACACTATAACTACAGATATAGAGAGAGAGAGAGAGAGAGAGAGAGAGAGAGAGAGACGGGGGAAGGTTTTGGGGGTTTGTGTGCGTGTGGAATTTAAAGAGGGGCTGGGGCTGGGGCTGGGGTTGGGTTTGTTTTGTAACGGCTGTAGAAATAATAGTAGTAAGTAGTACTCCGTAGTACAGTAGTAAATGAAAGTAAATGAGAAGTTGAAGAAAAGAAACGCATAAAGACAGTCATACGTGAAAGGCAGTCATATCCTATGTGGAGTACTTATTAGTTCTACTGAAAGGACAAAGACAACACTATTATAATTTGAAGGGTCGGTGATGCTTGTAAGTTAGTACAATAAGATCATATATATATATATATATATATATACAGTTCTGATCCTATGAGGACTCCCTCATTTTATAAAATGCACATCCTTCACTTCTCTCTCTATTAACGTCTCTCTTTCCTATTTTCCCTCCCACGGATTTCAAAATTTTTTGAGTTGGAGGGATTTTTTTGCTAAATTGGAGAAGGAATCCCATAGAAATAGGGGGCTAGATGGATTCATACAAACTCTTTATTGAGAGAGAAGTGAGGGGTGTGCATTTTATAAAATGAGGGAGTCCTCGTAGGATAAAAACTGTATATATATACATAAATAAGTGAGTATAGTAATATTTGGGACACTGATAAATTTTACTAACACTTACACTCACATTTATACTTTATTTCTCTTTTAGTAGCACTGTGGGGTCTATAGTAAATCCAAAATGCCACTAGGAGAGAGATAAGAGTGTGAGTGTGGGTGTTAGTAGGATTTGTTAGTGCCCCTAGTATTGTTGTAAGTGAGTATGACCTCTGTCAGATTGTAAAGAGGGCGCCCTTTCTTTATTAAACAGTGGGTTTCTGTTTTGGCCGTCAAATTGTGTTTTCATTAAGGGCAATTCTATTATCTCACAATTTTTAAACACGATCCGACGACTAAAACAAAAGTTCTCTGTGCCCTCTTTAAAGAATCTTTATATATATATATATATAAATATATACACACATAAGTGAGATTGTACCAATATTTTGTGTGATTTAACTTTTGACAAAGTTCACTATCTTTTTAACGTTTTTATTTGAGTGTTAGAAAGAAGGTTGATGTTATGATTCTCAAAATTAAATATTAAATTTATTTTTTAAATATTTTATCAATTGTATTATATAATGGCATGCAATATCACTTAGAAGTGATAAATTTTGACACAATACGAAATAAATGAGTTTGGATTTGAGTAATAAATGAGTTAACCCATTTAACACGATTAATAAATGAGTTAAGTCATATTTTTATTTAGACCAACTCATCTAATTTATATGACCAGATTATGTACATATTTACTAAGGGTATTTTTTAAAATGCAAAGTATTACCCATTGTTAAAACCTAATAACATGTACACTTCCACATAAAAAACAAAGAAGCACCAGCCCTGATTATACTATACATCTACTTATATACCCTTAACCTTATTCTTGTTTGGAGATTTTGTACTATAATTATGTAATTAGGTTAGGGATGAATTTTATTTCTTAAACATATATTTGTAAAAAATGTCTATGTTTTTTTTACTCCCTAATTTCAACTCTATGATACTAGTGTTAAATAGTAGTGGACTTAATGGTTAGTATATATTACTATATTTCTTAAGTTGTATTATAGACTATAAGATTCAAAAGTTTTCATTTATACCATTACGAAGAAGTGAAGTGTGCCAATGATCATTATTAAATGAAGTGAGAGTTGGTATTTCTCATTAGACAGGTCACGGCGGAGCAGAGTCAGAGTTGGCAGGGGACAGATTATGCCCCTAAGAGCAACTCCAACCTACATCCTTTCATTTTTTTTTCTTCATTTTGGCAGCTCCTTCATTTTTGAAGGAGATAGCCCCCATCTTTTTTAGAAATGAATTCTAACCATCCATTTTACTATTCATTTCTTTAAATCACTATTCTTTTATTGAATAAATCTTAAAGGGTGATGCTATTGCCACTCCATCATTGAACCAAGACACTCCATGGTACCATTCTTAAAGCATGTGGTACATGCATGTCATGCATTACATACATGGTACCATATGCTCTGATAGTGGTACCATGGAGTGCATTAGTTCAATGATGGAGTGGAAATAACAATTCCCATCTTAAAATCTATTCATTTCTTCACAACTTTATACATTATTTGATTTTCTCAAAATCTATTATTCAAACTTAATTAGTTTATATTTTTAATATAAAACTAAAATATTTATTTTTTGAATAATAAAAAACTAAACAAAATCCAGTAAAATTTAAATGATATTCCAAATACAAATGTGATAAACATACTCAATAAAAAATATTGCATATCACACATGCATAATAAGAAACGATAATTAATACTAAAAATAAACAAACTCGACTTATTATGTTGGATATAATTTTTTAAAAAGGGCACAAGCTATAAATTTTAGTTATTAAGTATTTTTTTTATACGAATTTTAGTTATTAAATATTAATATATGTATATAAGGAGTGGGACATAAGTGAAATTTTATGGGAAGAATTTGGGACATAAGTGGAATTTATTAGGATGAATATTGTTTGAAGGAGGTTCCTTCAAAACATTTTGGGTCTTCATATATGAAGACCAACTATTCCTGACTTCAAAATTTTTCTTCATTTTAGCATCTTATGAAGATGGATTGGAGTGGAGAAAATGAAAATTGTCTTCAAAATTTGAAGATTTGAAAACTTGGGTTGGATTTGCTCTAGGTGCTTGTAAGGATATGTTCAATTTTCTTTCTAATATTTTCTTACAGAAATCATGGCTCAAAATCAATGAAGAGATATAAACGAAAAGGTTCAATTCACTACAACAAAAATGGGCTTTAGCGACGAAACTTCAATTTCGTCGCCAAAAGTATAGTTTTAACGACAAAATTAAATTTTATCGCCAAAGAAGCTGAAAAAACATAAATTTGGCGACGAAATTCTGTTTCGTCGCCAAAAGTGTGAATTTTGGCGACGAAATAATACAAAAGTGATGCCTATGGCGACAAAATATTAATTCGTCGCCAAAAGTGAGTTGTAATGTGATGTCTATCGCGACGAAATATTATTTTGTCGCCAAAAGTGATGCCTATGGCGACGAAATATTATTTCGTCGACAAAAGTGATTTGTAATGTGATGTTTATGGCGACGAAATAATATTTTGTTGCCAAAAGTGATGCCTATGGCGATGAAATATTAATTCGTCGCCGAAAGTGATTGTAATGTGATGTCTATGGCGACGAAATATTATTTCGTCGCCAAAAGTGATGCCTGTGGTGACGAAATATTATTTCGTCACCAAAAGTGATTTGTAATGTGATGTCTATGGCTCGCTAAAAGTGATATCTATGGCGACGAAATATTATTTCGTCGTCAAAAGTGATGCCTATGGAGACGAAATATTAATTCGTCGCCAAAAGTGATTGCAATGTGATGTCTATGGCGACGAAATATTATTTCGTCGCCAAAAGTGATGCCTATATTTCGTCGCAAAAAGTGATTTGTAATGTGATGCCTATGGCGACGAAATATTAATTCGTCGCCAAAAGTAATGCCTATGGCGACGAAATATTATTTCGTCGCTAAAAGTGATGCCTAAAGTGAGTTGTAATGTGATGTCTATGGCGACGAAATAAGTGATACCTATAGCGACGGAATATTGCCTAAAGTGAGTTGTAATGTGATGTCTACGGTGACGAAATATTATTTCGTCGCCAAAAGTGGTGGCTATGGCGACGAAATATTATTTCGTCGCTAAAAGTGATGCCTATGGCGACGAAATGTTACTTCATCGCTAAAAGTGATGCCTACCACACACCACCACCACTGTCGCTGCACTCACACACCGCCACTACCGGTACCGCTCGCACAAATCGCCGCTCACCGTCACGCACACACCGCCATTGCACATGATGAATTGGCGACGAAATATTTTCGTCGCTAATGCAAAATTACTACAAACTAAATGACTCTTTTGGCGACAAAATACGCATCAATGGCACGAAAATTGTGATCAATAGGGACAAAATTATTTCGTCGCCATTTTTATCTATGCCGACAAAGGATATATTTCGTCGCCAGGGGTCTTTGGCGACAAGGCAAAGGCGACGAAATTTGTTCGTCGCTAAAACCTTTAGCGACGAAAAGTGGACTTTTGGCGACGAAATCAGTTTGTCGCCAAAGCACATATTTGTTGTAGTGCAACGACTGGCTGTTCTGAATCTAAAAATCCAAGCTTTAATGGGGAAGATGAGACGGATAATGAGGGAAAAATTGGAGCATATACATGATAGGTTGGATAGGGTAGAAGAGGGAACATCACGGGGCAGCCACAAATTGTCCATAATGTACAAAGAATGGAGAGAGTTCAACCGAGGGGAGTGAGAGTTGAAGATGGAGAGTATTATGGGACTGGTTTTGATGAAGACGAAGACCAGGATTCAATAGTTAGCCATAGGAGATATGCTGGTCGAGATTGAGAAGTTAGGGGTAGAGAACTTAGGAATCGAGAATATAATAATTTAGGTGGTATTAAGATGAAGATCCTGTCATTTCACGGTAGATCCGATCCTGAAGCATATCTTGTATGGGAGAAGAAGGTTGAGTTTGTATTTGACTGTCACAATTATTCTGAAGCAAAGAAGGTGAAATTGGCAGTCGTTGAGTTCTCCGATTATGTCACTGTTTGGTGGGAACAACTGGTAATAAATAGGAGATGAAGTGGAGAAAGACCAGTGGAAACTTGGAAGAGATGAAAACAGTGATGAGAAAACGGTTTATTCCAAGTCACTACTACCGTGAGTTATATAAAAAGTTTCAAGTTCTTTGACATGGAACCTGAAGTGTCAAGGATTATTATAAGGAAATGGAAATTACGATGATCCGAGCTAATGTCGAGTAAGATCAAGAGGCTACAATGGATAGGTTTTTACTTGGATTAAACCGAGGAATTCATGACAGGGTGGAAATGCAACATTACGTGGAGTTGGAGGATATAGTGCATACGGCCATCAAAGAGAGCACCAACTCAAGAGGAGGAGGAGGAGGAGGAGGAGGAGGGGGGAGGGGTCGCGAGTACCCTATAACTCAGGTTCTACTTCATGGAAACTGAGTTTTGAAAAGCAAGAAGACAAGCCACAAACATCCTTAACCCCCAAACACAAATCTGAGCCTAAGTCCGAGAATATTGGCCATGTTTTTTTAGGGTAAATCTAACACTTCGACCTCTAGAAATCGTGACATTAAGTGTTTTAAATGCCAAGGCAGGAGGCACATCCAAACAAGCGGGTTATGGTGATGCAAGGCAATAGTGAGATTGAAACAGATGATAAGGATTCTAACACTGGTGATATGCCACCGTTGGAGGACATTCCAGAGGAGGAGTATTTCGCCGCAAATGCATTGACATTGGTGGCAAGGAGAGCATTGAGTGTGCAAGCAAGAGAAGTTGAAGAAGTACAACGAGAAAAAATCTTTCATACTAGGTGCTATGTCAAGGACAAGGTATGCAGTGTGATTATTGATGGTGGTAGTTGTACTAATGTTACAAGCACAATAATGGCAGAAAAATTAGGACTACCCACGTTGAAGCACCATAGGCCATACAAGTTGTAATGGTTAAATGATAGTGGTGAGTTAAGGGTGAATAAACAGGTGCTAGTGGTATTTCAATTTGGTAACTACGAAGATAAAGTGATGTGTGATGTAGTACCGATGTATGCTGGACACTTGTTGCTAGGGCGCCCATGGCAGTTCGATAGGCGCTTGAGGTATGATGGCTCTATGAACAAATATTCATTTGTACTTAATCAACGATGAATCACTCTTGTACCTTTGACCCCGTAACAAGTTTATGAGGATCAAGTGAGGTTACAAAAGGAGAGTGTTCAAAAAAGAGAGAAAGAGAAAGAGAAAAAGAAAGTGAGTGAAAATTCGAGCTATGAAAAAGGAGAGGCCGAGAAAATTAAGAGAGATAAAAAGAGAGAAGATTCGGCTAAAGAGAGAAAAATAGAGAGAAAAATAAATTTCTATGTAAAAGCGAGTGAAATCAAAAGAGCGATGTTTCTAAATCAGCCAATGACTGTTCTATTATACCAGGAGGCATTTTGGAACACTAACGAGATTGACCCCGCTTTTGCCTAGTTATGTTGTTTCTCTTTTGTAAGAATTTGACGACACATGCCAAAGAGATTCCACCCAGTTTGCCACCTACTTGAGGGATCGAACACCAAATTGACTTCGTACCTGACGCTTCCATTCCAAACCGACCTGCCTACCGAACTAATCCTGAGGAGATAAGGAGTTACAAAGGCAAGTTAGTGAATTGATGGAAAAGGGGTACGTGAGAGAAAGTATGAGCCTGTGTGCTATTCTGGTGATTTTAGTTCCTAAGAAGGATGGGATGTGGAGAATGTGTGTTGATTGTTGAGCCATAAACAACATCACGGTAAAGTACCGACACCCTATTCCTCGCTTAGATGATATGTTAGATGAACTGCATGGTGCTTTTTTGTATTTTCTAAGGTTGATCTAAAAAGTGGTTATCATCAAATAAGAATGAAAGAAGGAGATGAATAGAAAATTGCTTTTAAAATAAAACATGGTTTATATGAGTGGTTAGTGATGCCATTTGGATTAACTAATACACTGAATACATTTATGCGATTAATGAACCATATCTTGCGTACTTTTATAGGCAGATTTGTTGTTGTCTATTTTGATGATATACTCATTTATATCAAAAACTTTGATGACCATGTTCTACACTTGAAATTAGTTTTGGAAGTCCTGAGAAAGGAAAAGTTATTTGCTAACTTGAAGAAGTGCACTTTTTGCACAGGTAAGCTTGTGTTTCTTGGATTTGTTGTTAGTGCCCAAGGAGTACAGGTTGATGAGGAAAAGGTTCGTGCGATTCATGAATGGCCGATGTCCACGAGTGTAGGCCAAGTTTGTAGTTTTCATGGGCTTGTTAGTTTTTATCGGAGGTTCGTGAAAGATTTTAGTAGCATAGCTGCACTACTTACCAAAGACATCAAGAAGAACATTGTATTCAAATAGGAGGAAGAACAAGATAAGGCGTTTCAATTACTTTAAGAAAAATTAACTCGTGCTCCTTTTCTTGCTCTACCAGATTTTGCTAAAACATTTGAAATTGAATGTGATACTTCAAGTATTGGCATAGGCGCAGTTCTCATGCAAGGAGGATGACCAATTGCATTATTTAGTAAGAAATTGAATGGGGCAGACTTAAACTACCGTACCTATAACAAGGAAATGTATGCGTTAGTCTGAGTATTGGAGACGTGGCAACACTCTCGTTGGCCTAAAGAAGTTTGTGATTCACACTAATCATGAATCCTTGAAACATTTAAAAGGCCAACACAAGTTGAATAGGAGGCATGCACGATGGGTGGAATTCATTGAGACATTTTCATATGTCATTTGTTACAAGCAAGGTAAGGAAAACATCATTGCAGATGCCCTCTCTCGCAGGTATGCATTGATTTCTACTCTCGATGCAAAATTGCTTGATTTTGAACACATTAAAGAATTATTTCCGTTAGATCAAGATTTTTCTGAAGAATATAGGAATTGTGAGGAGAAAACCTTAGGTAAATTCTTTAGGCATGGAGATTTCTTATTTCGGGAGAATAAGTTGTGTGTGCCTAATTGTTCATTACGTGATTCGTTAGTAAGGAAATCGCATGGTGGGGGTTTAATGGGACAGTTTGGAGTTGCTAAGACACTAGCTGTCTTGCAAGAACATTTCTTTTGGCCACACATGAAAAGAGATGTTCAGAGAATTTATGGAAGATGTGTAATGCCCGGCAGTAGTAAAAATAGAGAAAATAAATTCCTTTTTGGACCCATAGCCCATGACAGTAAAAGTCACCACATTGTCCATAACCAAAGTCTAATCACCAGAGTAATGAATCAACCCACGTATTGGAAAGTTCTAAGGTCGTTATATATAATCAGAGTTTAATACTAAACTATTACAAACCTTAAGTATATGCAGAAACGTAATTGAAGTATTACGGCAACATACGCCGATTATAAACGTAACTATTATAGAGTCTCTGAAAACATAATCATAAACTATCAATAGTAAGCTCCAAGTCTTCAGCTTGCATAGTAATCGGCACCAGCATAGCCTCCGTCATCGTAGGCTCCATCCTGTAGCCCCTATCCATGTATGCATCTCCGTCATCGCAATGTATATATAAGCATATAACAACGTTACAGTTTAAATAATTAAAATAATAATAAATTCAAGGTTCTAACTCCAACATATCACACGGGAAGATGAGAAGCAGTAAATATGTGACCATGCATGAACAATATATCATATCATCTTTCTAACTCTTTTCTCTTAACAAACTCGATTCAAATATACCATTACCTCAGATACCAGGAATAAAATCCGATCAGCATCCGGGTTACATACTACACAGTCGCCTCAGATACCAGGAATAATATCCGATCGATATCTAGGTCGCACAACACATCGTCGCCTTAGATACCAGGAATAATATCTGATCAGTATCCAAGTTACACACCATACCATCGCTTCGAATACCAGGAATAATATCCGATCGATATCTGAAACGCGCACCTCAAATACCAGGAATAATATCCGATCGATATCTGAGTCGTACACTACACTGTCGCCTTGGATACCAGGAATAATATCCGATCAGTATCCAAGTCGCAAACCATACCATCGCTTCGGATACCAGGAATAATATCCGATCGATATTCGAAACGCGCGCCTTAGATACTTAAAATAATATCCGATCGATATCTAAGTTATACACAACACTGTCGCCTCCAATACCAGGAATAATATCTGATCGATATTGGAGTTGTACACCACACCGTCACTCTTGACTCTTTTCACGCTTTCTCACACACTATGCATGTCAACTCCACCTCAACCCTATTATGTATGTCAATGTCCATGAAATTGTAACACCAAACAAACGTACGAGAAATCAAGTCTTTTTATCTTTCTTTATTAACAAGGTATAATGTACTTAGAATCATTGACTTAGCACCCATGATCTAAATTATCAAGTCATATATGAAACAAGAGGTAAATTTATCAAAGACTACTTTAATACGCTTTTACAGCTACTAGTACACAAGCAGGTCCACTTTGAAGCAATGCCCTTAAAAATGAGTTACAATTTTTGTGGATGAATTACATATCAAATGAAAGGTCTTTGAGTCTAGTTTCCAACGCTTCAAATGGTGCGCATTTTTGAGTTTTCTAGAGGAAGTCATGATCGTTTAATAAAATTCGTCAGTGTTGAAACATGCCAATCGATTGGTAATCACGCCAATCGATTGGTAATCATACCAATCGATTGGTATCAACAGTTTCTCCCTTGTTACGAATTTAAAGCCTTTTTTTGACCCATTTTGAAATCCGAATACAAACATGACTTGTAATATATGGTTCTCTCCGTTTTTCTGCAAAATTTTGAATACGCGATCGATTTTAACTAATTTCAATAGTAGCTCTTGGATTTTACGAAAAACCGAGAGGTGACGAAACTTTAAATTAACAATACGTCGCGATACGGATGAATTACTTCGTAGGATTCGAACCACAACATATTGGGACTAAGATCTTTCATTCCCAACTTACAGAAATGGTTTTGGTTGAGTTTCATAAAACTCCAATTTTCAAGATCCCATGGTGTTTGTATATATATATATATATATTCGTATATACACACATACATATACTGAAATATGCATATATAAACATGGTGAGTGAGTTTATAATACTCACAGAGGTGATTATTCAGAGAATTTGAGACCGAGAATTTTTCGCCGAACAATCCGTCGTCTAGAATTTCTTCCCATTTCTCTCTTGATCTATATATATATATATATATCTATGTATAGGTGTACATGTAATCTCTGTGTGTGTATTATCTTGAGAGAAATCAAGAGAGAGTGAAAGAATTTAGAGGATTATGATAGAGAGATTGTGAGACTGTGAGAGTTCGTAGAGATAATACATATATTTATATAATGTTAAAATGTTTGGGCTCCAAGAAAGACATAGGAAATGCACGGTGTGGTTGTGCTCACGTACTCCCACACCCAAGACGTGGTATAGACGCAGTTTAAAATAAAAACTGGTATTTTTGCGATGCCCGCAACTTCAACAAAAATACATAAAAAAAATATTAGCGTAGGAAATAAATTCTTAGTTGTACAAAAAGTATAGATATATTTTTCAAATCCATAAAAGGTATTTATCGAAACTACGACTTGACCCCAAATAAAATATTTATAAAAAGAAATATTCATTGAAATGAAATGTAATATTTATTTATTAATGAAAAAGAAATTACAGGGTCTTATACCTGTCACGCCCCGACGTAGTATAAATCAGGAAAGTATTTAATTTCTTTTATGGACTCGTAGGTCGTGACAAGTGAGTATAACCAATTGTCCTTGCAACAAAATAACTTAGCAACATTTCTAAGGAAAAGGATACTAATAAACATAAGCTCCCAAATTTAAACTTACTAAACTATTACATCAGTTATAAACATAGACACAAACTGCCTTATTCAAATTCTAAGAAAGTGTTTATTACAACTCCAAAGTAAAAGACATAAGAAAGATAAAACGGCCCTCCTGGAAAGTCTCCTGTCTCTAACTACCATAGTCAAAATACTTTGGCTGCCCCCTGACCTAAAAATCTGGACATAGAGTCCAGGATGCATCAACGTTGTCAGCTTATGCAAGTTGGTGAGCAAAATAAACATATGCTCGCAATGTATATATAAGCATATAATAACGTTACTGTTTAAATCGTTAAAACAATAATAAATTCATGGTTCCAACTCCAACATATCACACGGGAAGATAAGAAGCAGTAAATATGTGACCATGCATGAACAATGTATCATCTCATCTTTCTGACTCTTTTCTCTCGACAAACTCGATTCAAACATACCATTTCCTTAGATACCAAGAATAATATCCGATCATCATCCGGGTTGCACACTACACAATCGCCTCAGATACTAGGAATAATATCCGATCGATATCTAGGTCGCACAACACATCGTCGCCTTAGATACCAGGAATAATATCCGATCAGTATCCAAGTTGCACACCATACCATCGCTTCGGATACCAGAAATAATATCCGAAGCGCACGCCTCAAATACCAGGAATAATATCCGATGGATATTTGAGTCGTACACTACACTGTCGCCTTGGATACCAGGAATAATATCCGATCAGTATCCAAGTTGCACACCATACCATCGCTTCGGATACTAGGAATAATATCCGATCGATATCCGAAACGCGCGCCTTAGATACCAGGAATAATATTCGATCGATATCTAAGTCGTACACAACACTGTAGCCTCCAATACCAGGAATAATATCCGATCAATATTGGAGTCGTACACCACACGTAACTCTTGACACTTTTCACGCTTTCTCGCACCATGCACGTCAACGCCACCTCAACCCTATTATGCATGTCAATATCCATGAAATTGTGACACCAAACAAACGTACGAGAAATCAAGTCTTTTTATCTTTCTTTATTAACAAGGTACAATGTACTTAGAATCATTGAGTTAGTACCCAGATCTAAATTATCAAGTCATATATGAAACAAGAGGTAAATTCATCAAAGACTACTTTAATACGCTTTAACAGCTACTAGTACACAAGCAAGTCCACTTTGAAGCAATGCCTTTAAAAATGAGTTATAATTTTTGTAGATGAATTACATATCAAATGAAAGGTCTTTGAGTCTAGTTTTCAACGCTTCAAAATGGTGCGCATTTTAGAGTTTTCTAGAGGAAGTTATGACCGTTTTAGTAA
Source organism: Hydrangea macrophylla (assembly GCA_033977485.1). NCBI lineage: Eukaryota > Viridiplantae > Streptophyta > Magnoliopsida > Cornales > Hydrangeaceae > Hydrangea > Hydrangea macrophylla. Next base: position 81,380,708 of record CM066991.1, on the reverse strand, counting down.
AAGTCGTCAGTGTTGAAACATGTCAATCGATTAGTATACATTCCAATCGATTGGTAATCATGCCAATCGATTGGTAATCATACTAATCGATTGGTATCAGCAGTTTCTCCCCTGTTACGAATTTAAAGTCTATTTTTGATCCGTTTTGAAATCCGAATGCAAATATGACTTGTAATATATGGTTCTCTCTGTTTTTTCGCAAGGATTATGAATACGCGATCGGTTTTTAACTAATTTCAATCGTAGCTCTCGGATTTTACAAAAAACTGAGAGGTGACGAAACTTTAAATTAACAATACGTCGCGATATGAATGAATTACTTCGTAGGATTCGAACCACAGCTTATTGGGACTAATATCTTTCATTCCCAACTAACAGAAATGGTTTTAGTTGAGTTTCATAAAACTCCAATTTTCAAGCTACCATGGTGTTTGTATATATATACACGTATATACACACATACATATACTGAAATATACATATATAAACATCGTGAGTGAGTTTATAATACTCACAGAGGTGATTATTCAGAGAATTTGAGACCGAGAATTTTTCGCCGAACAATCCATCGTCTAGAATTTCTTCCTGTTTCTCTCTTGATATACATATATATATATATATATCCATGTATAGGTGTATGTATAATCTGTGTGTGTGTGTGTGTGTTATCTTGAGAGAAATCAAGAAAGAGTGAGAGAATTGAGAGGATTATGATAGAGAGATTGTGAGACTGTGAGAGTTCGTAGAGATGATACATATATATTGTTTAAAATGTTTGGGCTCCAAGAAAAACATAGGAAATGCACGGTGTGGTTGAGCTCACGTGCTCCCGCACCCAAGACACGGTATAGACGCAGCTTAAAATAAAAACTGGTATTTTCGCGGTGCCCGCGACTACAACAAAAATACATAAAATAATGTTAGCGTAGGAAATAAATTTCTAGTTGTACAAAAAGTATAGATATAGTTTTCAAATCCATAAAAGGTATTTATGAAAATTACGATTTGACCCCAAATAAAATATTGTAAAATGAAATATTTATTGAAATAAAATGTAATATTTTTTTATTAATGAAAAAGAAATTACAGGGGGAGAGAGAGAGGGAGAGAGAGAGAGAGAGAGATGACACTACACCAAAATAGCCGATTTGTCACACTAATTTTCGCGTATTGTCACTGTCCACAACCGTGACAAGTTTTGTCACGGTCTGGACTGTGACAATTACAATTGTCACTGTTCAGAACACTGACAAATTTGTCACCGTTTTAGACAGTGACAAAAAGTGAAAAAGAAATAATTTTGTCACGGTTCTATACCGTGACAAAGTTTTGTCAGTGTTTCGAACAGTGACAAAAGAATATATATGACTTAATTATCTGAATTGTCAAACTTATTTTCGGGCAATTTGTCACGGTTGTTAACAGTGACAAAAAAAATGAGTGCAGTTTTGCTCCCCGTCCTCTCCCAGTGGCTATTGCAGTGGGGCTTAGTGCTTTACACCATTAATTAATTCTCATTTAATACTGAACCCCATTGCATTGCCAACGGAAGAGGAGGCTGAGCAAAGAGTGAGCAATTTTAGGGTGTGCAAAAATGTATTCGAAAAAATTATTGGCCTACACATTTTATTTTATTTTATTTTTAAGAAGTACACATTTTGTTACTATAGAAGTCTTAGCCGTGTGTCATAAACATTCAAGCACAAAAAATTTGTCACAGTCCTCTTTTTTTTGGGCAATTTTAAAAAAATGAGTGCAATTTTGCTCACCGTTCTCTCCCAGTGGTTAATACAGTGGGGCCTAGTGCTTTACACTATTAATTAATTCTCATTTAATACTGGACCCATTGCATTAACCAATAGAAGAGGAGGCTGAGTAAAGAATGAGCAATTTTAGGGTGGACAAAAATGTATTCGAAAAAAAATTAGCCTACACATTTTATTTTATTTTTTTTAGAAGCACACATTTTGTTAGTATGGAAGCCTTAGCAGTGTGTTATAAATATATATATATATATATATACATATAATTAATGGATAGATAGATGTACAAGGAAGATGAACTACATAAAAAAAATAATTGGAAATTTTTTTTGTTATCAATGACAATGATTTGTTTCAAGATAGGTGACACGTCAAAACTTACCCATTCAAATGTTTAATTTAAGCAACCAAATAAAATATTACTATGAGTAGTATTGGGCATTGCTATGTAACTGAAACTTAGTAGCGACTTAGACGGGGAGAGAGAGAGATGTTTTCGTTGACGTCAAACTGAGCCCATAAAATTGTCACAGTCCTTTTTTTAGCCCTAATTTTTCCCTCTCATTTTTCCCACTCATTTTCCCTCTCATTTTACCCTTTGTTAATTAGCTTTTGAGAGTTCTCTCTCTCTCTCTCTCTTCTTTCCAAAAAAGGCGCTCACAGTGACCACCACCTCGCCGCCGACATCACCATCCGAGCACCCCTCCACGCCATCTGATTTAGGGCTTTTATGTATCTCTCTTCCTCAGTGTTTTCAGGAGGGTGTTGGTTAAAGACCCATGTGATCGAACTTTGGCTCAGAGATTTCAAGACTCCATGTTCAGGTCTTCTTCTATTTTTTCTTACATTTTCTTTTTTTTTTCTTGGCTCAGAGGTTTCTATATTTCATATATGTTCGTTGACTTCTTGTAGCTAGGTACCGAACTTCGTATGTGAAACTTGGTAAGTAAACACACCACAAGCCTCAATACTTTGAGAAACTGATTTTCTTGATCTATGGTGGTTTCTGTTAGCAAGGTTTCGAGGTTTTTTTCTTGTCACTGATAAATTAGTAAATGGGGTATAGTTGTTACTTGTTAGCTTGTACATGAAGTTGGTGATCTCTGTCTTTTGAAAAATTACTAAATGGTCTATGTCTTCCGAAATTTGGGGGGAAGTTTTATAGGACTTTCCCCCTGACTTTATCAAGCATTATGTCAGTTTATATATATATATATATATATATTTCTTTTCAGAGATTTGGCTCTTTCTTTCGCTGAGTTCTCCATTGTAGTTCAGAGTTTGAAGTCGATATCAATTGATCTCTTGCATCTCTTTCAAGTATTCTGTAAACACTGTACGACTATATGTATATATTCCTATTTTCCTCAATGTAATTGGTCATTGGGTGGATTCTACCAGGTTGAAACAATAAACTATTTGATAGATGAATTATTATTTTTTGACCAGCACTAGCAGTTGATCTTTAATTAACTTATTAATTTTAACAGTTTTGTTAAAACTTGAAGTTTTCTCAATTTTGTATTTGGGCCCTTTGGCGTTGAAGGAGAGAGCTCCCCTGTCCTTATCCTTGCAATACACATAACACCCACTAAGTCACATACATGTGGTTTTGCATTGAAATTCAAGAAAGTTTTTTAGGTTGCTAACAAAGTTCATGGGATTGTGGGTCTTAACTTAGTGGATAGATTATTGATCAATGGATGCAAGGGTAGTTTATCTATATGATTGTTCAATTCATGGATACAGAGCACCTTATGAAATCCCTTATCAAATCATTAAAAATTGTGAAGTAATGACACAAGCTTTTGGTTGGATGTATTTATATATAGATAAACATTAAAAGTCTTATACATACTTATGGGCATAAAGGTGCTAGCTTATATGAATTCTTTTATTGTGCATGTGTAAATAGAGTATTCTTTTAGTTTCTTTTTTCCTGATATGAACTAACAAGTTTAGACTTAATGTATAAAAAAACCACCACTTCACTTAACTAGCAACTTGGTATCCAGATGAGTTAATAAATTCTTCATTTTGACAAGCCAAATTAGTTTTATTGTTCACTGCACATGAAATTTTTGCAGGACATATTAGCAAATTTTTGTTTGCCACTGGAAAACACAATGTCATGCTTCTTCTTTTTTTCTTTTTCTTTTTCTTTTCTTTTTATTTTTTATTTTTTTTTTATGAATAACATAATGCCATGCTAATTAATTATAAGTAATAACATCTCCTATTTTTTTATTGTCATCCTAAGCAATACTTTTTTTCTCTAGCTATGCATTCCAATGATTCCATGATGGTCAACTCCATTAACAAAGCACTGGGATGACTGGTTTTTTGTAAGCTATTCCAATTCTAGCTTAGCTTTGTTGCAATGAAAAGTGAAATGAGCATAGGTTTATATAGAGATTGTGCAAGTTGTACATGTATAATTTCCTCTCTTTATTTATTTTTCTATCTTATTGTAAGCAAATCTAACGTTTGTCAATATATGCAAAATTTATATTGACATGAATGTATGTATATAGTATGAAATTAGTGTCTTGAAGGAATTCTCATTATTTCTCAAAAAGTCAAAATTTCCATTCTTTTTAACTTTCCCCCCTCTTATCTCCCTCCTAAAATTTCTCAAAAAGTCGCGTATTATTCTCCCCTCCCCCCCCCCCCCCCCCCCCCCCCCCTCCTCTTATCCCCTCTCTGCAAACCCTAATGAAGAGCCCCAATACTAGCACCACCGCCTCCACCACCCGCTCAACTCACCACCTCGCCCCTTCGTTGCACCACCAGTGATATCTCTGCGACCCCACTAGTCCACCATCGACGCCCTTTCTTTGGCGGTACACTCACAGTCTCTCTCTCTCAATAGTTTACCCCTCTCTGCTGGTGCGCATGCCATGAAGCCATGTTGACGTAGAAGCCTTGATTGGTCTTGATTTCAGGTTTGATTATGTTTTGATTAGGGCTTCTAAACACATACACATACACACACACTCCCACATCTGTGGGATTTGAGTCCTTTGACCGTTTCAAATTTATATGTTTAACATACCCATTTTAGGGGTCTCTATTATTATTATTATTATTTATGTTAAACATGCTTTGAACTTGGAAACAACCAATTATTATTATTTATGTTAAACATGTTTTTACTATTATTTTTTTTCATACTAACTGATGATTAAAACGGTTAGATCCTATTGATTTTAAGTGAAAAATATCTAGATTATTTTCGAGGAAAAGGAGGACAGCCCACTGCCCAGCACAGTGCACATGCAGGACATGTGCACGCACATAGCACACATGCACAATAGCACATCACAGCACAAGCAGTACAGCACAGATGCAACACAACACATGTGTATAGCAGCACATCACAACACGTCTGCATTGCAGCACGTCACAGCACGTGCACAGTACACATGCACTGCACACACGCGCACAGGTAGCACACGTGCATGCCCATAGGCATCACACATGCATGCACTCCCTCTCTGTCACGCCCCGACGTAGCATAAATAAGGAAAGCGTTTAATTTCCTTTATGGACCCGTAGGTCGCGACAGTTTGAAGGATCGATTCCGTCCCAAACGTCAAACAACAAAACATAATAATCAGAGTAAAGCAATCAAGGCTTACAAAAATTTTCTAACTTATTACATCTTATGAACCGGGGTCAACTAAGGCACAGACCGCCTTGAAAATAAAAATAATAACTTAGTGTCGGTTACAGTCATCCTTAAAACCAAACAGTTTAAAACTCAAACAAATAAACTTAAGGCATAAAATAAACAGTTTCTTTATTCCAGAAGCAGCTATTCTCAATTAGCATAGTCGTATGATTCCTCCTGATTATAACCTGAAAAGCCTGAACACGAATGTCCAGGACGCATCAACGTCGTCAGCTTCAAGAAGCTGGTGAGTATTAAAAACATGACTTTGAATGTAAAACATACCAACTTACCTTTTTCCATTTCCCATTTAAATCCACAAGTTTATAATTATGATTAAAGAGCTCATTTAGAAAAACAACCACAACATTATTTAAAGAGGGTAAATCTACACAGATGGGACCGTGTATGAGAACAATGCACCACACTCATCTTGCCGACTCTTTTCTCTCGACAGCCACAACAACCCACTATCCTACTCCTGGTATCTTTGAAACACTCAGATAGCCACACTTTAGCAACGGGGCGCCAGGGAGTGTCCAGTTTGCCTCACACTTTGGTCCGGGGTACCAGGGAGTGTCCAATGCCTCACACTTTGAATACCCTAACCGCCATGCAAATACCGGGGCAACCCCTCACACAGTATCCAGACTCGAGTTATCAGGGAGTGTCCGTAGGCCACACTTTAGCACTACCATGGGTGCCAGGGAATGTCCGAGTTCGGCTTCACACACTTTAACGCTTCCATGGGCGTCAGGGAGTGTCCATATTTGCCACCGTCGCATTTCAAAGATACCCTTTCCACAATCTCAACCACAGTCACAACCACAACCACAACCACAACTCAACCACAACCACGACCACAAACACAAACTCATACTCTTTCCACACTACCATTACTCTTTACCACACAGACTGACACCCCTATGCATGTACCACTGACCCACATGAATGATATGCACTTAAACGAAAACAAAAACGCTGAATTAAAGGAACAACACGCGTACGGGGATTAATGAGTCCTACTACAATGTTTTAATCATTCAAACATAACCAAATAGAGTTCTGATTAACCAAGTTTCCCAAACAGAACCTCAACAGTATATAAATTTCATCCAAACAGCCCCTTAACAGAAAAACAGACAAAAACAGAAACTGCTAAACCTCGCGCGCGCGGGCCGCTCGCGCGATAAGCCCATTTTCCTTTTATTAATAAACTTTTCTGTTTGCCTGAGGAAAGAAAGGTCGCGCGCGCGGATCGCTCGCGTGAAGGGGTTCTCGCGCGACTCTCGCTCGCGCGACCAGCCAATTTTTTAATTATATATATAAACTCTTACGTCTGCCTGGGGAAGCATACCTCGCGCGCGCGGGCCGCTCGCGCGAAGGGTCGCTCGCGCGGGCCGCTCGCGCGATACTCGCGCACGCGATCGTGGCGCGAGATGAAGCTGGGGCTTCATCTTCTCCGCAGGAACTGTTCTGTTTCAGCAAACAGGGGTCTTTTTTGACCCATTTCAGTTCTGTTAGTATATATGTCCTATTATATATGGATCTCTTTGTTTTTCAACAAGGATTAAGAATCTATGGTTAATTTAACATGATTCTAACCATAACTCTCCAATTTTATGAAAAATCAAAACATGTTAAAATTTATTTTCTTATATACTTTTTCATATGAACAAATTAGGCTTTAAAACTTCAAACATGGCATGTAGGATGTATAATCTATCATATTCATCTCTAAAAACGAATTTAGATTAAGGTTTGAAAATCTTGATTTCAAGCTATGAATTTTCATACGTAAAATTTCCATGGAGGTTTATAAATTAAGCTACCCAAGTCAGTAAACACAATATGAATTACATTGAGAGTGAGTTAATAATACTCACTGTGATAAGGAGATGTGTGTTTGTTGAGAAAGATATGCACAAAAATAAAATACTCCAAGCTTTGGCTATGGAGTCTTGAAGCTTTCTCTCTCTAAAATGATTTCTAAAATTCTCTGCACTCTCTCTTTTCTCTCTGGAATTTCAGTAAGAAACTCAATGTATGTGTGTGAGAGTGTGTAGTGTATGTATAAATAGAACCTCACCAATCTTGGGCTCCAAGAACTATCAACTATACTCAACAAATGAGTTGGATTACTAAATTTCTAAATCCTAATATACATGAATACTCAGCAGATGAAATACGTATATACACACTGATATAACTCTCCAGATTAACCAAGAGTTAAGAGTAGACTCCTAGGGGGCAATGTAGATGTGTTTGGGAAATCTAGCTTTAGGCACAACAATTACATGTATGAGTTAAACATTCCCAAACATTGCCTTAGCCAATGATCACTTGCCATAAATGGCAATAAAGTAAATGTCCAAATCAGTCACTTCCACAATCTTGGAAAGTTTAGTACAGCGCATACAGTTTTGGACATAAACTGGTATTTTCGGGGCGCGGTGGTCACCACAAAAATATAGGAAATTCATTTTAACGTAAGAATTGATTTTCTGATTTCATAAAAATACTGATTGAGTCAATAGAAGTTATTTTCACCGTTTTGAAATACAGATTTTGAAATCCAAACTGGTATCACTAACTTTATAAAAATTACAATTTAACCCCAACAACATTCTTAGCTTGCAATAATTCAAGAAATAAAATTTAGAACATGGGAAATGAAATTAAATGAAGCAGTCAATACCAAATGAAATTAAATATACAATGCAATTGCCAATTAAATATGAAATGTAATTTAGGAATAAATGGAAATGCAGGTTATTACACCCTTCCTCCCTTAAACAGGATTTCGCCCCCGAAATCAAGACTAACTAGTCCTGAAATAACTCCGGGTACTTTTTCCTCATATCAGCTTCAACTTCCCACGAGGCTTCGTTCTCGTCATGGTGATTCCACTGAACCTTCACCAACGGGATATCCTTATTCCTCAACTTCTTGATACTCTTGTCCAGAATCTTCACAGGTCTTTCCTTGTAAGAAACGTTATGACTCGTCTCAATATCGTCATAACTAACCACGTGCGAGGGGTCTCGTATGTATTTCCTCAACATACTTACGTGAAACACGTTGTGAACCCCAGACATCTTTGGTGGTAGCGCCAGTCGATAAGCTACTTTTTCGACTCGATCCAAAATCTCAAACGGTCCAATAAAACGCGGAGCTAACTTCCCTCTCTTGAGACCAAAACGTACTACTCCTCGGGTTGGTGACACCTTGAGAAGCACGTGATCCCCAATACTAAACTCCAAATCCTTCCGGCGTCGATCGGCATAACTCTTATATCGGCTTTGAGCGGTTCTCATCCTCTCCTTGACCAAAGAAATCTTCTCGTTGGTCTCTCTAACCAAATCTGGCCCCAACAATTCTGAGTCCCCAACCTCTGCCCAACACAATGGGGAACGACATGGTCGTCCGTACAATGCTTCGAACGGAGCCATACCGATACTCGTGTGATAGCTGTTGTTATAGGCAAATTCAACCAACGGCAAGTGTGTCTCCCAAGATTCTTCAAAATCGATAACACAAGCCCTAAGCATATCTTCCATGATCTGATTAACACGCTCAGTTTGCCCATCTGTCTGAGGGTGAAAAGCAGTGCTCATCTTGAGCGAAGTTCCCATAGCTTCTTGCAGACTTTCCCAAAATCCAGAGGTAAAACGCGCGTCACGGTCTGACACTATTGACACAGGTGCACCGTGAAGTCGCATAACTTGTTGTATGTACATCCGGCTCATCTTCTCTACCGGATATGTCATACTATAAGCAATGAAATGAGCTGACTTCGTCAATCGATCTACGATTACCCAAATGGCGTCATGATTCTGCTGCGATCGAGGTAATCCTACTACAAAATCCATCGTAATGTGTTCCCACTTCCAACCAGGGATAGGTAGCGGTTGCAACAATCCTGACGGTCTCTGATGTTCAGCCTTGACTTGCTGACACGTCAAACACTTGGATACGAATTCGGCCACGTCTTTCTTCATACCTTCCCACCAAAAATTTCTCTTCAAATCTTTGTACATCTTCGTTCCTCCCGGGTGAACTGTATATCTTGACTTATGCGCTTCTTCCAGGATATCCTTCCTTAACTCTTCATTACCTGGCACACATAATCTATTCCTGCACCGATATCCTCCATCGACTCCCACTTTCCATTCTGTCGGGTCTTTTTCTGACATCTTCACGAACCACGTCTGAAACTTCTCATCTTCTTTCTGAGCTTCAATAATGCGGTCGATAAGAACAGGCTGTAGGATAAGACATCCGAACAATTGTCCTTTTCCTTCTTCAGCACTCTGTACATCGAATTCCGCCAAGGTCTCCAATGCTCGCCACTCTCTAACCATTAAGGAGGCGATCGTCTCACGAGTCTGTCGACTCAGGGCATCAGCAACCACATTAGCTTTACCCGGGTGGTATTCTAACGTGAAGTCGTAATCTTTGATCAACTCCATCCATCTGCGTTGCCTCATGTTCAACTCTTTCTGTGTGAACAAGTACTTCAAGCTCTTGTGATCGGAGAATAAATCAAACTTCTCACCGTAGAGATAGTGTCTCCAAATCTTGAGTGCGAAAACTACTGCTGCCAACTCCAAATCATGAATGGGATAGTTCAACTCATTCGGCTTCAGCTGTCTGGATCCATAGGCGATAACTCTGCCATCTTGCATAAGTACACACCCTAACCCTTGATATGATGCGTCACTAAAGAGAGTGAACTTCTCATCAGGCTTGGGTATTGCTAGTACTGGCGCGGTAGTGAGTCTCTCTTTCAACTCTAGAAAGGCTCGCTCATGCTTCTCTGTCCATTCGAACTTCAAATTCTTCTTCGTCAACCCAGTTAAAGGTGCTGCTATCTTTGAGAATCCCTCAACGAATCTCCTGTAATAGCCTGCGAGTCCTAGAAAGCTCCGAACTTTCGTAGGGTTGCTCGGTCTAACCCAATTTGATACAACATCGGTCTTGGATGAATCCACAGAAATTCCTTGAGATGACACCTTGTGTCCCAAAAATTTCACTTCTTGCAACCAGAACTCACACTTACTGAACTTGGCATACAACTGATGGTCCTTGAGCGTCTGCATCGCAATCCGTAGATGTTGCTCGTGTTCTTCTCCTGACTTAGAATAGATCAAAATATCATCAATAAAGTCGATGACAAACTGATCTAAATAAGGCTTGAACACTCTGTTCATCAAATCCATAAACACTGCCGGGGCATTTTTCATTCCAAACGGCATCACCAGAAATTCATAATGACCATATCGGGTTCTGAAAGCAATCTTAGGTATGTCTTCCTTTCGTACCCTCAACTGATGATATCCCGACCTCAGGTCTATCTTGGAAAATGTCGTAGCTCCTTGTAGTTGATCAAACAAATCGTCAATCCGAGGCAAGGGATACTTGTTCTTGATAGTCACACAGTTCAGTTCTCTGTAGTCGATACACAATCTGAGTGTTCCGTCCTTCTTCTTCACAAATAACACTGGTGCTCCCCAAGGCGATGTACTTGGACGTACAAAACCTAGGTTCTCGAGCTCTTGAGCTTGTTCCTTCAATTCCAATAGTTCTGTGGGGGCCATTCTGTAGGGAACCTTGGTGATCGGTACGGTACCCGGTATAAGTTCAATGCAGAACTCTATACTTCTCTCGGGTGGCAAACCAGAAACGTGTTGAAATACTTCCTCGAAGTCCTTGACTACAGGTATAGATGAAGCTGTCACCTCTGTACTGACGACTTCGATGTTGGCTAAACATCTCGTGAGGAACATATCTCCCGTAGGGTTACATTGAAAATCAAAGGGTTGATTCTCATTGTCGGGGAATGTAATTCTCTTCCTCGCACAATCCAACTTCACTTGATTCTGAGAGAGCCAATCCATTCCTAGAATTATGTCGAACTCCTTCATTGATAGGACAATCAACCTAGCAGAGATTTCACGGTCTCCTAACCGTAAGGGACAATCCATGCACACGTGTCCTAATCTGACCGCAGCTCCTAGTGGCGAAGTAGCCTTCAAAGCTTTCTCTAAGCGATGAGGTAAAATACCCAATCTCCGAATCGTATTAACAGATATGAACGAAAGAGCAGCACCCGTATCAAATAACACTCTAACATGAGAGTTAAACAGAGTTAATGTACCTTCTACTGCTTGCTGATCAGGTTGAGCTCCTCCATAATTTCCTTCTTCATACGTAGTTCCATCATATCCAGCGGCATCAGGGATAACAGCATTCAAGCGAGTCTGACCCTGTTGACCATAAGTCACCTGCTTAGGAGCAGTACAGAACCTGCTGATGTGACCTGGTTCACCACAGTTGAAGCAGACTATTCCTTGCTGAGTAGCACGCCTTGGTGCCTTACAATCACGAGCCAAATGACCAGGGTTGCCACAGTTGAAACACTTTCCACTACTACTTCCTTCTCCTATTCGGGGTTGAGTCGGATAGGTAATAGCCTGGGTCTTCTTGCTTCCGTCAAAATTTCTCTTCTGCCCTTGGGTACGGTTCATTGGTGGTCTATTCCCAAAATTACCCCTTTGAGGCGGTCGGAATTCAAATTGTTTTCGGCTCACTCGAGCATCCTCTTCCAGATCAGTAGCCAAACCAACAAGTCCTTCAAATGATTTATCCAGGTGGCCGAGAGTCAAGCGGCGAATCTGCGGTGTCAGCCCTTGATTATACTTCCGGATTTTCTTTTCTTCGGTATCGACCAGGTGTGGAGCAAACCGGGACAGTCTTTCAAACTGTGTGGTGTACTCTTGCACCGACTTGGTCCCTTGCGTCAGATCCATGAATTCCTTCTCTCTTCTGTGCCTCTCCGTAGCCGGGAAGTACTTCTCCAAAAATCTCCCCTTGAACGCAGTCCACGTCATTCCCATAGCAGCTCCATTCCCGATAGTGGCTATGACCGAATCCAACCAATCTGCGGCAACATCGGTCAACTGAAACGTAGCCAACCTCCTCTTGTCCATCTCGTTGCATTGGACAGCTTCGAACATGCGGTCCATCTGTCTCAACCACTGTTCCGCTTTCCAGGGTTCCGCGGTACCCGCAAACTGTTCGGGCCTTAGAGCACGAAATCTTTCTAGCAACTTGTCTCCCGTTTGACGGTCTCTTCGGTTGTCATTCGTGTTACCGATTCTTTCTAACCGTCTGATAAACGCTTTAAACATCCCTGTAGGATCAGCAGCCTCGGGCGCTCCCTCGATCAGGTTCCTGTTCCTCCTGACTCCTCCAGCCATTTTATGCATGATAGTGGTAGTAGAATGAGAAACATGCATGCAATCAGTGCTATGAAGCAATTTAAATGACAACAGCATTCAAAAGGGTATATTTTATATATATCACTTCTGTCAAGTAGATACAAAAACATGTATGGTCAGATCAATGCCTACCCTATCTGTATGGGTTAGGACGCATGCAAGAGTTAATATTACAAAAATGGGGTCATTGCCCTATACTCTAATGCATGTAATTACAGCTGCAAAAAGAGACAGAGCTAATAGTCAAAAGTGGTTAATATGTACAAGTCATAACTAGAACGTCAATCATCTCCATAAGCGGCCATCAGGAGATCTAGCGAATCGACAGGGCGAAATCGCTGAACAACGAACGGTCCAACCCCGTCATAGCTGTGAGAGGTGGACGATGAAGCAGGTACAGGAGCATCTGCCTCATCTACCATCTCCTCAGGCAGGGCTAGCTCTAGTGCTAGCTCAGCCTCGAGCTCAGCGGCAAGATCATCTAGACCTATGTCATCCTCTAAAATCTCCTCACCTACTGGGACCACATGAACAACCTCTGCATCGTCCTCAGCAATGGGAACCACCGGCGGAGGCATCTCCAACTGAGCCAGATGGGCATGCACGATCTGGATCTCGAGGGGAAGGTAGAAAGCATCGCTATCGACCAACCTCAGAATCTCGACCAAAACTAGACGCTGAGCCTCTGCAAAATATCGAAGCTCTAAACGGATACGGGTCAGGTCAACTAGGCCTACCACGTGAACCTGGTGCCATACCTCAGATACTACCGTCGTCTCGGCCAACTGCTCTACGGCCGCCTGATATAAGTCGAGAAAAGTTGGGATCACTGCCCCAGGTATCACGAAGTGCCTCCAAACCTGTCTGGTACATAAAGTGGGGAGCTGGATCCATACCTGATAAAAAGGTACTACTTAAAGTCAGAACAGAATAATCTTAGGCGTTTGGGTTCTGAGTCTATCCTCCCTGTCGTATCATCGGGTGTGTAACACTTAATGGAATGTGGAATCGGGTCTATACTGGTAAACCCTAACCTGGCTAAACTATCTTGTGATAAATAATAACCTGGCTCTGATACCACTAAATCCTGTCACGCCCCGACGTAGCATAAATAAGGAAAGCGTTTAATTTCCTTTATGGACCCGTAGGTCGCGACAGTTTGAAGGATCGATTCCGTCCCAAACGTCAAACAACAAAACATAATAATCAGAGTAAAGCAATCAAGGCTTACAAAAATTTTCTAACTTATTACATCTTATGAACCGGGGTCAACTAAGGCACAGACCGCCTTGAAAATAAAAATAATAACTTAGTGTCGGTTACAGTCATCCTTAAAACCAAACAGTTTAAAACTCAAACAAATAAACTTAAGGCATAAAATAAACAGTTTCTTTATTCCAGAAGCAGCCATTCTCAATTAGCATAGTCGTATGATTCCTCCTGATTATAACCTGAAAAGCCTGAACACGAATGTCCAGGACGCATCAACGTCGTCAGCTTCAAGAAGCTGGAGTATTAAAAACATGACTTTGAATGTAAAACATACCAACTTACCTTTTTCCATTTCCCATTTAAATCCACAAGTTTATAATTATGATTAAAGAGCTCATTTAGAAAAACAACCACAACATTATTTAAAGAGGGTAAATCTACACAGATGGGACCGTGTATGAGAACAATGCACCACACTCATCTTGCCGATTCTTTTCTCTCGACAGCCACAACAACCCACTATCCTACTCCTGGTATCTTTGAAACACTCAGATAGCCACACTTTAGCAACGGGGCGCCAGGGAGTGTCCAGTTTGCCTCACACTTTGGTCCGGGGTACCAGGGAGTGTCCAATGCCTCACACTTTGAATACCCTAACCGCCATGCAAATACCGGGGCAACCCCTCACACAGTATCCAGACTCGAGTTATCAGGGAGTGTCCGTAGGCCACACTTTAGCACTACCATGGGTGCCAGGGAATGTCCGAGTTCGGCTTCACACACTTTAACGCTTCCATGGGCGTCAGGGAGTGTCCATATTTGCCACCGTCGCATTTCAAAGATACCCTTTCCACAATCTCAACCACAGTCACAACCACAACCACAATCACAACTCAACCACAACCATGACCACAAACACAAACTCATACTCTTTCCACACTACCATTACTCTTTACCACACAGACTGACACCCCTATGCATATACCACTGACCCACATGAATGGTATGCACTTAAACGAAAACAAAAACGCTGAATTAAAGGAACAACACGCGTACGGGGATTAATGAGTCCTACTACAATGTTTTAATCATTCAAACATAACCAAATAGAGTTCTGATTAACCAAGTTTCCCAAACAGAACCTCAACAGTATATAAATTTCATCCAAACAGTCCCTTAACAGAAAAACAGACAAAAACAGAAACTGCTAAACCTCGCGCGCGCGGGCCGCTCGCGCGATAAGCCCATTTTCCTTTTATTAATAAACTTTTCTGTCTGCCTGAGGAAAGCAAGGTCGCGCGCGTGGATCGCTCGCGCGAAGGGGTTCTCGCGCGACCCTCGCTCGCGCGACCAGCCAATTTTTTAATTATATATATAAACTCTTACGTCTGCCTGGGGAAGCATACCTCGCGCGCGCGGGCCGCTCGCGCGATACTCGCGCGCGCGATCGTGGCGCGAGATGAAGCTGGGGCTTCATCTTCTCCGCAGGAACTGTTCTGTTTCAGGAAACAGGGGTCTTTTTTGACCCATTTCAGTTCTGTTAGTATATATGTCCTATTATATATGGATCTCTTTGTTTTTCAACAAGGATTAAGAATCTATGGTTAATTTAACATGATTCTAACCATAACTGTCCAATTTTATGAAAAACCAAAACATGTCAAAATTTATTTTCTTATATACTTTTTCATATGAACAAATTAGGCTTTAAAACTTCAAACATGGCATGTAGGATGTATAATCTATCATATTCATCTCTAAAAACGAATTTAGATTAAGGTTTGAAAATCTTGATTTCAAGCTATGAATTTTCATACGTAAAATTTCCATGGAGGTTTATAAATTAAGCTACCCAAGTCAGTAAACACAATATGAATTACATTGAGAGTGAGTTAATAATACTCACTGTGATAAGGAGATGTGTGTTTGTTGAGAAAGATATGCACAAAAATAAAATACTCCAAGCTTTGGCTATGGAGTCTTAAAGCTTTCTCTCTCTAAAATGATTTCTAAAATTCTCTGCACTCTCTCTTTTCTCTCTGGAATTTCAGTAAGAAACTCAATGTATGTGTGTGAGAGTGTGTAGTGTATGTATAAATAGAACCTCACCAATCTTGGGCTCCAAGAACTATCAACTATACTCAACAAATGAGTTGGATTACTAAATTTCTAAATCCTAATATACATGAATACTCAGCAGATGAAATACGTATATACACACTGATATAACTCTCCAGATTAACCAAGAGTTAAGAGTAGACTCCTAGGGGGCAATGTAGATGTGTTTGGGAAATCTAGCTTTAGGCACAACAATTACATGTATGAGTTAAACATTCCCAAACATTGCCTTAGCCAATGATCACTTGCCATAAATGGCAATAAAGTAAATGTCCAAATCAGTCACTTCCACAATCTTGGAAAGTTTAGTACAGCGCATACAGTTTTGGACATAAACTGGTATTTTCGGGGCGCGGTGGTCACCACAAAAATATAGGAAATTCATTTTAACGTAAGAATTGATTTTCTGATTTCATAAAAATACTGATTGAGTCAATAGAAGTTATTTTCACCGTTTTGAAATACAGATTTTGAAATCCAAACTGGTATCACTAACTTTATAAAAATTACAATTTAACCCCAACAACATTCTTAGCTTGCAATAATTCAAGAAATAAAATTTAGAACATGGGAAATGAAATTAAATGAAGCAGTCAATACCAAATGAAATTAAATATACAATGCAATTGCCAATTAAATATGAAATGTAATTTAGGAATAAATGGAAATGCAGGTTATTACACTCTCCCTTTCTCGTTCTCTTTCTCTCCCACCCCTCTCTCGCTCTATATGTCTCTCTCTCTCTCATCTAACCATATGAATATACTATATAGACACTTTTCAATACTCTATTCATTTGTTTCATGCTTTATGAATACATATAGCAGCAACCAAATCAGCCCCACTCCAACCAAAATTTGAGCGAGATGGAATTAGAAATTTTGTTACATTTGTAATCAGTTTCATTCATGTCTGCTAATAGTTCAAGTGTGGAATTGGTATATTCCTAATACCTCTAAGTCCATATGTTATCATTTCTACAGTTCCAGATTTCTTTCGAGTACCAGCATAAAATAACTCTTAGGAGCTCGGCTATGGACTTATTCAACTAGGATCCTTCAAAATGCCATTTGTTTTTGGACTGAACAAATTTGTGAGTTCAAATGTCATTGTTTTATATTAATACATTTCTATAACTTAACATCTGCTCAATATGCCATATTTACTTTTTCTGGTGTAATCTTTGCCTCTATTTCACTTACATTTTACTCACTATTTCCTCTAAGTTATTGAGTGTTTGCAATATTTGATTAAAGTTTTCATTCCTTAGACTTGCAATTAGAGCTTTTCCCAAGTTGAGGGGTGAAATGTAAGAAAGTTTTTATTGTTTTCCTTTTGTGAATCTTGGGTCACCTTGAATGCATATTTTAAGGAGATGCAAATCAACTTAGGTAGTGGTAAGTTTCAACTTCAGCAGATTCTGTTTATTAAATTGATTGAAGCCTTGTAGGTTCCTTACACAGATCAAGGGTTTGGTTTGTGCTGTCTCTCTAAGTGTTGTGTTATCTGATTCAGAGATTGATGCAATACAACACACATATACAACAGCACAACACTACACATGTACAGTAGTACAACACAGTACGCATGCAACACAGCACACGCACAGTACACGTGCACGGCACACATGCACGGCAGCGCATAGTAAGACGCACCGGCAGCACACAGCACGACGCACTGGCAGCACACGTGCATGCACACAAGTATAAGGTTCCTTTGATTACTTAGTCTCAACATATTGTAACTTTGAAAACTACTCTAGGACCTAATGGTAACATTTTCGGACCAAATTACTACATTTTGGCACCAAATTGGGATACATACAACCCAAACAACCACTCATATCCATTTTTCTTACTTTACTCATTTCTTCCTTCCGACGATGTTGTCACTGACCGAACACTTTCACATTTCCTCTCATGTTATATATTATGTCTGTGTGTGTATTAGGGGCGGCAATTTTTGACACGACAACCCGTTTTATTGAGATAACCCGAACACGACACGACATGACACGATTAATTTAAAATAGTTTTTATTATAGAATCTTATGGATGCTTATTAGAGTTATCATAGAATCTTATAGAATCTTATGTTTTTAGCAAGAATAATTGCTCACTTTATACTTTGTCAAAAGGTCAATAAATGAGTTGGATTTTTTTTTTTTTTTTTGTGAGTGCAGTCTTATGTTTACAAATAGTGAATTCATGGACGAGATCAAGCAATTAGTACAAAATTGGCTTGCTTGAAATTAAGGTATGTACATAATACTACCAATTTGCACTTACTCTTTGATTGTAATTTTATTATTATTATTTTTTTGTAAAATACACGGTTGGTTTATTGAATTTTCTTTTTTATGTTATATAGTACGAGCCTACGAACTTCTAAAGGAAAAGAAAAATTGGGAAGTATGTGTTGAAAAGGACGTGAAGTCTCGTAGAAGGTATCGAGCCCACTTGAAGTGTCCTCACAGTTGAGAAGCTAGAAGTTGGAGACTAGATATGTAGCATTTATAGCTTTTCTTTTTATTCACAAGTTCATGAGAACTAGCTAGCATTTACAGATTTTATTTTTGGTTTTTCAATTTTGCAACTCTTAGGAAAAAATCTTGATTGAATGTGTTAATAGATAAATCGTATTGAATTGCAATTGTGTTTTGTTGTGACTTATAATTTGTATTTATGAGTGCTTTTTATGGATTGCATTTGTGTTTTGTGGTAATATTATAATTTTTTATGGACTGTGACAACTTTTGATATTTGTGATTATATTGTGTCATGTACCAAAAGTAATAGGGTGGATTCATGCAAAAAATAAACTTTTTTTTTTTAAAAAAAATTTCGATTTGTCACTGTTATAAACCGTGACAATTATTTTTACATATTAATCACTGTTATTAATTATTGTCACAGTTGATAACCGTGACAAAAAATGTGACTAATTCCATAAATTGTCACAGTCTAAAATTGTGACAAACAATGTGACAAATACCACAAATTGTCACGGTTTAAGACCGTGACAAATAAATGGTGGGAGTAGGAGGGCATTATATGGAATAGCAATTGGTAAATGGTGACTCTATACCATTGTCATTCCTAACTGTTACAGTATGTCGTATCACTATTAAGCTATTTAGAGAAAAAAAAAAAAGCATAGCATAATTCCCTAACTATAGAAACTAGTCGATTTACCTGGGGTTTTGTTTGTATCGGACGAAGAAATAATAGTAAATGGAAGTGAATGAGAAGTTGAAGGAATGAAACCCAAGAAGACAGTGATACGTGAGGGGCAGTCATATATATATCCTTAAGGTGGGGGTACTTGGTTATAGAGAGCAGGACAAAAATAAGAGTAGAAGTATGAATAATATAATTTGAAGGGTACGTCGGTGATGCTTGTAATTTGAGGAAGAGTAATGTGTTTACTAAATTTGAAGTTTTAATTTGATTTTTAAATATTTTATCATTTGTATAACATATAGGGACATGAATTGTTTGTAATACCTAGTAGTACCAGTGGTGTGCGGACAACACATTAATCTGTTATTCATTACTTTGCTTTCTTTCCTTTTTTTTTTTTTTTAAATAATAATTAAAAAACAAAGTTGTGGAGATGACAGCACACCATTGGTGCTATCGATGACCTTTACCCCACATGTAATGGCGTGTGGTACCACTAATTACTGTCACATCATATGATACAATTGTTAAAATATTTAGCAGCCAAATTTAAGAAACATACCATTATTCTTTGAAGAAACTAATCGCTTTAAAGCCAAACCTAGTGGATGTTAAGTACCACATATACTTGTGTGTGTATATGCATTTTCCTCCATTTTTTTCTCTGAAAAATATTGATTTAGGCCCAGAAAAAGGTTTAATTGTACTCAAGTCCACCCAAATATTTAAAAATATAAGTACCGCATTGGCCCATTGTAATCTACTCACCTTAAATAGTTGCCTAACACTTTTCTTTTCATTTATCAATTTATCCAATTTATTTTACATCGGTCCAAGCTTTACTAGTAATAATCAGTGATCAACTCTTATTATCGCACAGAGAATGATTGAAAATAAGCAAAATTAAAAAGGGGCAGGAGCTGAAGAAGATCAAATTCACTTTAAGTGTAATGATTACAAGCACTAAACCTAGCTCTCAATCTCAACATGACTAAAGAACTCACAAAGAAAATTTGTAGTCTTTCTTACCCGAAAATTTATCACCAACATCACTTTTGGGCTGAAGCATCTTTGGACTTGCTAACCACTTCTCTTGTGGTCGGCCTCTGGGTGTTGTACCCAGAGGTCTCAAGTTCGAATCTCAAGGGAATGGTCACAGGTGATTCACCCGGACGCCCTGACCTCGTAGGATTAGTCGAGGTGCGCGCAAGCTGGCCCGGACACCCATGGTTACCAAAAAAAAAAAAAATCTTTGGACTTGCTTAAGCTAAAACGTGTTTTGAGACTTTAAAGTGTTTCAATTTATTTAATGGTTTTTAAATATTTAAAGCACATTTTAAACCCAAACATGCGTTTGAAAGCAATTCCAAATATGTCATAGACATTCTCGCAAGGCTTTTGATCATGGGTGGATTTACGTGCAAGGGTTGGGGGCTCAAGCTCACCAAAATTTTGAAAAATTGTGGACTTGTACTAAAAAAAATTAATTTACAATTAAGTTCTTGCTAATTTTATAAAATTGTCATACTAAGTCACATTGTTCTTATATTTTTGTGTTAATAATAAAAGACAATTCATCTTATGTTTATGTGATAATTTTTATAGCATTAATTTATATCATTTACACAAATTACATATAAATGGATTCAAAAATTAAATTTTGCCTTAATTCAATGTAGTGATCGAGTGCTTGGGTGGTTCTGGTTGACTAATAGTAGTGGGTTGGGTGGTTGTGGTTGACTTAACGGTAGTGGGTTCAGATATAGAGGTGAGGAAGTCACTAACATTTTTGGCAGTTGAATCTTGACTACAATTTGCCTTTAGCCAGGGTTTCTGGATGCGTTACGGATAGAACTCATAGAAGGGAAGAATGATGAAATATTTACCGCTGGGAGATAACTCTCTCTCTCTCTCTCTCTCTCTCTCTCTCTCTCTCTCTCTCTCTCTCTTTTGTTGTCAAAGTTTTTGTTTGGTTGAATAAGAAGGAAATGATGGAAGGAAAGAATTTTATGTGGTTTACTATTATAATATGCAATATGAGTAATATTTGGGGCACTAACAAATTCCACTAACACTTGTACCCACACTCTATATCTCTCTTAGTGGCACTGTGGGGTCTGCAGTGGACTCAAAGTGCCACTAGGAGAGAGATAGAGTGTGTGTGTGAATGTTAGTGGAATTTGTTAGTGCCCCTAGCATTGTTGTATGCAATATAACAAATGATTTTTTTTGTTAAAGATTAAAAAAAAAGTCAAAAAAAAAAAAGAAATTTTTTTCTCCTATTGTAATTAAGAGTTAATTACATTTTACCTCATGTGATTGGGTTCATTTTCAATTTACGTCTTTATGTTTTAAAAGTTGACACTTAACTCTCTTGTGATTGTGTCTTGTTTAATTTTTGACATGAAAATACCCTTCTTTTTCAAAAACAATCTCGGGGTGCGCGAGTGTGTGAGTAGTTATGTGCCAACTTTTGAACGATAAGGAGGTAAAATAAAAATGTGGAGACAAAAAGTGTTTAATCCGGAAAACTTAACCTTTTCAATTCAGTCACAACTACATGGCAGTTGATTGTCAATTTTTAAACCATAAAAGAATAAATTAAACACATGTCTAATCACAGAGACGTAAAATATATTTAACCCTATTTATCTCGGTAATAGATAAAAACATACTCCCTTTGTCCCTGATTAAGAGAACTTTTTTGAATTTCAACTTTTAGAAGAAAATCTTTTGATTGTGGTGAAATTTTCTAACTTACCTTTATTTTCCTTTATGAAAATCAAAATTCTAGTGTCACGTAAAAAAAAAAATATGAAAGAGTTTTATATTATAGAGGGTAAAGGTGAAAAGTGTAGTTAGAGTATATTGGCTTTTCAAAGTCTAAAAATGGGACATCAAAAATGAAGTAAAGAACTCTTAATTTGGAATAAGAAGAAATATTTATTCATGGTTTTACCAAGTATTACACTCTTACAACTTGCACACGTACTAAAAGAAACTATACATATAATTTTGTAGAGTAATGCTATGCTTCCCAATTTTATTTATTTATTTTTTCAAAAAGTGTTTCTCAACACATGGTAGTGTGATCGTCTTCAATAATAGTGGGATTACTTCAACATCAACCAATCAAAATCAACATGGCCCACTGCCATATGTGTTGGGAAACACTTTTGGAAAAAAAATTTGAAAAGCATAGCATTAATCAATTTTCTATCATAGTTTCTATTCACTCGTGAGCAGGGGCGGTGCCACATAGCGCTGAGAGTGGGTGTCCTCCTGGAATTTTAAAAATTATATTTTTAGTTTTAAAATTTATGAGATTTACAAAAATGCATCCCTGAAATTTTAAAGCGCACCCTATAATGTTTAAGTTTTTTTAGAATATATTCAGATTATATTTCCAAATATCACATTTTAAAGTTAATAATTACATCTCTTATCCCAAAATGGGGTATAAAACTAATTCTATATCTTTCTCCCGTTTTTAATTGGGGAATATTTGTGATTATTGAATTGGGGTACTTAATGCATGTGAATTTGTGCACAAGTAAATTTGTGACTTATGTTGAATTGAGGAATTTATGTACGGAGTTTAATAATTAGACCCAGAAAAATTCAGCAAAAAATAATAATAAAAAAAGATCCAAAAAAATAATTTTGCCTTGAGAGTGCTACCCCCGAACCCCTACATAGATTAGGCTCCCCTGACCAAAAGTCCTGGCTCTGCCCTGCTTGTGAGTAATACTATGCTTCCCAATTTTGTTTTTTTTTGTTTTTGTCAAATGCTTCACAAAATACATGTGCCAGTGAAAAATCACCTTCAATAATATTGATGGGACCACTTCAACATTCTCTGATAAAAAATTAACTGGACCCACTACCACATGTATTTAAGAAGCATTTAGTATAGCCATTTTGGGAAGCATAGCATTGCTCTTTACTCGTACAACATTTTTCAAGAAACCATATACATTATTTCTCTCATAGTTTTTATTTACTTATACATCATTTTTCAAGTCAAGATATTGAAAACATATTTTCAAATTACTAAATTATGTGAAGTATGATGCAACTAATTTAGCTAAATGTGCATTTTCTTGTAACTGGTCTGGAGCTCTCTCCATCATTTACTTCCGAATTATGTCAATTATGTCCATGAAGCTAATGCTAATACTTGTTGGATTTATATTCTAGCCAACCTTTTCCTTTAAGCTTTGTTCGGCATTTAGATTTAGTAAGGAAAAAGAAAGGAAAACGTAAAGGAAAATATTATATTTTGTTTAGTCAATGAGGAAAACCATTAGAAAAATAAGAAAGAAAAGAGAATACAATGATAAATATATCAAACAATGTGAATGCTACAATCATATTTTAAGAATTGTGAATTTTTAATGCTATGAAAGAAAATACGAGGGAATTGATTTTCCTTTCTATCACGAAATTCGTGAACCAAACAGAGCCTAGCTAAGAATGGACTTTACAATATTACAAGCAAAAAAAGATACGTAACACAACACATACACGTTTATGTGTAGTAGTACTCGCCAACATCTTATACTTTGCATTTTCCATTTCTATGGGCGTGGTTTACAACATAATTAAGTGATGGAAAATACTAAAAATTCTCATTTTTATCACCTATTTATTATAAGTTTGCTTGATCGATTTTTCTTCTTCTTTCTTTCTTCTTTTACCAAACTTGAACCCATGACTTGTGATTTGGGATTAATAAACCAACATTCCAACCACGCACAAGGATGGCCGAAAACCTACAAATAACTAAATAATGTACTAGGACTCACTACTTAACTAAATAATAAAGTAGCTGAGAACCTATCAAAAACTTTAAGCAAAAAATAAGAAAAACATCACTAAATTTTTTAAGCAAGTCATCATTAGATGCACTACTGCAAAAGTAACTTAAAAATTTTTGACACTAAAAATGCAGTTTTTAATTTTTAATTTTATCAAACAAGATCTCTGTCTCCCTTTATGTATTATGCTTTAGAAAAAAATAGCTATTTGAACTTTACCTTGATATGCATAATTTTATATTTGTTTGATTACTCATTTATATATCAACTTCTAGTCTCAATCATGCACTCTTTCTATTTCAATCCAAATCTCACATCATATTACTAATAAAATGAAACTAAAATCATATGACACCTTTTTTTTTTTTTTTTTGGACTTAATCAAATGACACCTCAAATCCCCCTATTTTGCACATTTAACACATAACTGAAACGCGTACGTAACTTGAGTCTTACATATGTGTCTCTGAAAACGACGTTTAGAGAGTTTGTTAATTTCTCGAGTAAGAACAACGTGGACCATAGCTGACGTGTTACTTTGAACTGTCTTTAACTTGTAAGGACACGTCACTTTCAGGCTCTTCGGTGGCGAATTAGGCTTGTGATCGATGAGCTGGCAAGTGGAGACACCCGTTAAAAAAGTAAAGAGTAATGCTAGATGCACTTCTAAATGCACAATTAAATGCACAACCCAACTTAAAAATGTTGGACTTTGTGCTGAAAAGCTTGCACACCCTGCACACTCCTTTTTTTTTTGTGTATAGCCTTTTTAGCACGAGGTCCAACATTTTTAAGCAGAGTTGTGCATTTAATTGTACATTTACAAGTGCATCTAGCATTACTTAAAAGTAAAATGTCCGAACGTTGCGATTGACATGACACCAAAACTACTTCCTTGTCTTGAGAAGTTATTCAATAAGTCTGTCGCACCACATCATTATGGTGATTTGGTATGACATCCCAAATACATAAGATCATGTGGCCACTAAAATTAAGAGAACGTTATAAGTGGAGAAGGATATGGCCACTGCAAATAAAAGGGAAGGGGTAGGGGGATGTCGACACTAAAGTTAAGAGAACGTCTAGAAAATCAATCCAGGGAGGCTTGATAGATGGCAGTGCTTGATTGATGGCAGCGTACCTATTTTGTGTATATTTTTTTTTGTAGATGATATAAACTAATGCTGTAAGAATCATCACAAAAACGTAAGAGGAAGGGGCTTTTATATAATTAGCACAAAAACGTAAGTGAGAGGAGACTTAATATGATAAATTTATAATGTCAGGGAGGCTTAACTTAATTTTTTTTTTTTTTCCTTTTAGGATAAATCTGATATTTTTCAAAAATCTAGGGGGGCTTAAGCCCGTCCTTGTCTCTTGGTCAATCCGCCCCCGATGACTTTCAACAACTAATTGTTATGCCACTTAAATTTAGTGGCCATGGACCCATGTGATTATTGCGTCACACCACGTCAGCATGATGATGTGATGTGAAGGTCTTACTGAATAACTTCTAATGATGCCAAAAATTGGTAAGAGGGATTAAGAAGAGAGATACGGTGACACAATCAATTGTATGTGGTTCGACCCCGTTAATGAGGTGACCTACGTCCACGGGTGCATCAGTGCGCTTCACTAGCAGATCATCGCGCGGGCCTAGTGAGCCAACAATTGGGGAGGAACTACCAGTGATACCGGACGGGTGTATGCGTATGAGATGAATGTATATGCTATTCTTTAGGTTAAGAATTCGATCCCCTTGATGGAGGTGAGTGGCCCCTTTTATAGGTACAAGAGGCCACCCGTACAAGACAACTAATTAGATAAGGAAGCCCAATCTAATCAAAAATTGATGAGCACCAATCATGGGAGATTTCCTAAATGGCTTAGGAAACTATTTACACCTTCCATTAGTCTTCTGGCCGATTTAGGAAACTACTGAGCAGTTTGGTTGTTAATCTGCACCTTGTGGAGAGCTGCTGAGCCGCATTCCCGGGCTGTGCGAGCACCTCAAGCGGTAGCACTCGAAAGACCCCGGGATCGGTGGGCCATAGGCTCCCTTGCCTGATAATTCGGGTGCGTAGGTGCTGACGTGGAGGTTTGACTTGTAGCAGAATATTTCTGGGCGTATCAGCTACCCCCCATTTTCGGAGTTGATGTGATGTCCCATCAGATGAAGTTTGAAAATTAAGATTGCTCCCGAGGAACCGTCCGGTAAAATGCCGGGACTCAACCCGGGGTGGGACCGGTCGTCATGGTCAGCCGGGCTATGGACCGAGTGGGGACTTTATGCGCCCGGGTCCTACCTGCGCCACGTGTCAGCTTGTGACTGGCCTAGTCAGGATCGAATGATACCAGCGTGGGTGTAACCGGACCGTTTATACGGTAACCGAACCGTCTCGTCGTGCATTTAATGCGCACGCCTTTTGAGGCGACGCTTCGCGTGCCCGAGGTGACAACTGTCAGCCACTTTGGGCGGGAAAGTGTATGAGCCGTTGGATCTGTTTTGATCTGAACCATCCGTGGTTCCTATATAAAGGAACACTTGTTCATTTCTTTAACTCTTTGCTATAGAGACATACATTCCCGAGCAGTTTTGAGAGCAAACAATTCCTGGTCAAGATTTTCGAGCCATTTTCTTGCGTTGATTTCTGTAAGTCTTTCCTTTCCAGTTTCAGTTCTTCCTTATCTTTCCCTTTATCTTTTCTTTCCACGGTGAGGCTAGAGGGTGCGAGCCCGGTAGGCTTTGAGCGGGAATGGGATTTCTTCCTTCTTAGGTTCTGTTTTTTCTTTAAGACAGGTGGAACCTTAGGACAGTTAAACCGAGCGGTTGCTCCCGGAGTAGTCTTGAGAGAGTGCCATCTAGTGCTGAGTACCATCCACTCTTTGCCTTTTAGGTTAGTGACCATACCCCCTCTGTATACCAGGCTCGGGGTTCCTGACCCATACCTTGGTCGTCACCTTCTTTTCCGACCCTGTTACCGAAACCTCAAAAATGTGTCACTTTGGTTTTAACTCGTCCTCCCGGTCGGAGGATGACCGGTCCGGGTCAGAGGAGCAGGACACAAGTCTAAGTCTGCCGCCCGCGTCCCCCTCTGACCACCAAAGCGAAGGCAGAATCTCGATCCGTCTCTCCGATGATGAGTCAGACCAGGAAGCCCCTGTTGCTTCCGTTTCCAGGGATTCAGACGACGAAACACCAGGGGAACTCGACCCTGAGGTGGCCTTCTCCAATGAATTCATCCCGTCCATATTGCGTACTAAAGATCTCGGGCGCATTAGGGATAGATACGGCCTTCCTGACTACTGCTCCTTGGCTGTGAGTGTCGGTGGGGCCCAAATCTACCAGCGGGGTTTTACCACCCTATATGAGGACATCCTCATGGCTGGGTTTCGCTTCCCCCTCCATCCGGTCGCTCGGGATGTCCTGATCTACTTGGGGATTGCCCCGGGCCAGTTGGTCCCGAACGGTTGGAGGTTCTTGATGGGGTCCATTTCTTTGTGGCCCCAGGTCTTCGGATATGAACTCTCTGTCCAGGAGTTCCTCTCGACGCACCGTCCATTCCCCGTACATGGGGAGACCGGGTTCTTTTCTCTCGGGACTCGCTAGGGAAGAAAGATTTTAGTCAATTGCCCGAGCAACAACAAAGGGTGGAAGAACAGGTTCTTCCAAGTGTCCATCCTCGGGCTCTACGAACCGGCCCCCGGGATCCAGATGAGGACTTCCTGGGCGGGAGAGTTGAGGGGCAAGCCCTTTCGGTTTCACTTGCTTACTTCTTTTGCTTTGCTTCCTATTTCTGAGACTAACCATTTTGTACTTGACTTTACAGCGGGATCGACCAGCCCACCGAGCATTCCCGACGAGTGTCAAGCCAAGATTAGGAGTTTGGCAGACCGGCCGGTTAACATCTGGAATGTGTTGACCCGGACCGGCGACTTCCGAGCTACTGATGACCCGGTCCAGCCCACAGAAGCTCCAGTACTCCCCCCAATCCTTCTTGGTAAGTGCTCGGACTCTGCTGCCTCCCGTAGTACTCCTTCCCCATCTTCTACATTGGTTATTAACTGTTCAATTTTTTCTTTTTTGCAGAGATGGCTCCGAAGAGAAACATGGAGCAACTGAGGGAGAGGCAGGCCGCTGCCGCTGCTGCTGCCCGGATGGTGGTGGCCCAAGAAAAAAGGCCCGCCGCCGAGGCCCCGGGTGGAGAGCGCCCATTGAGGCGGATCCGGCACGGTGTTCGTCCGGAGCCAGTGGGGACCTCAACGCCCCATGTGGTGGTAGTTGAAGAGACTGCCCCCTGGGGCGGGGGTGCCGGCCGTGGCACCAATGGCTGCCTCGGCCGAGATCAGGGACCGGGTGAAGCCTGGTCTAATCCCCAGCCAAGTGGAGGCATGTGAAAACATGTCTCCCGAGGTCTTCCAGAGCTGGCTGTACAGCCTCTCTCACATGGTGAGTTCTCCTACCTTTGTTTCATTTTCTTCAACTATTTCGTCAACGGTGCTTGTTCTCTGACCGGTCGGTTTTAACTTCTTGCAGGTCGGATGCATGGCCGCCGAGGCTGAGTCCTTCCTACCTTCCCTGGCTAGGAGGGCCGCTGCTGCTGAAGCCGCTTTGTTTGAGGAGCGGGCGATCTCAGAGGTCAGGGGCACCGCTCTGGCCATAGAGAAGGACAAGGTGAAGGGTTTGGCCTTGAGCCTTGGAGCTGCTCAAGCTGAGCTGGCTACCACCCAGGCCGACCTAGAGACTTCTCGGGCCAGCGCAGCGGCGGCGGAGGTGCAGGAGAAGGAGCTGGCAGAGGTGACGGCAGCTGGGGCCCGGAAAGAAGCTTTCGACGACGACTTCTTCCAAGGTTATGAAGATCTGAAGCGCAGGATATCCTGGGATCACCCCGAGTGGGACATATCATCCTACGAAGGGATTGATTCAGACTTCTAGGATGTAAGTCCTGCTGTGGGCAAGGGCCCCGCTGCTGATGCCAACCTTGCTGAGGAGGCTGCCCCGGGCGGAGGCTCTGCACCGGGAGGAGGAGCTGACCCGGAAGAGGATGCCGGGGAGACTGAAGACGTGGTCGAGGTGGATGACTGATGTCCCCGACCCATTTTTTTTGTATTGTAGTAGTTTTTTTTTCTTTTTTTTTTGGGAGGCTACTATAATTGCCCCCTAGGCCCTGTACCAATAGTTTTTAATTAATGAAAAGGTCCTTGAGACTGTCTTTTCCATTAACTGTTTACCATTTTTGTACTTGTATGCATGTTTGTGATTGCCAGTGTCCGCCTAGTTTTGACCGACCTAAATCCCTGCCTTAGCAAATGGTTTACGACTGTAATCGATAGAACATCTGGTTTTACTGACCTGTTTTAAAGGTGACTGCCCGGTGTATCATAGGAACTTGCCTCGTTTACCGTCCGGGATGGCCCGGTGTATTATGGGAAGATCATGTTTTACCGTCCGGGATGTTTTATCTCTGATCACTGTAAGCACTTAGGAATGTTAGGATTCGAAGTCCTTTTAATGACCGATGTGATTTTCTATTTTAGCCCAGTCCCTGGCCCCCAAGCATTTTGCTAAGACGGGTGTGCGGGAGTGAGAGGCTGTAAGAAACCGACCTGGAACATGGGTGGTTGCAGGGTAATTTGAGGTTTGCCATGATCAGTCACCTAGGGGGTTTGCCCCATCCCTGGTTGGGCCTAAGCAAAGCCGTTGCCCCGGGGGTTAGGCCCGAGGTCTTTATGCCTTGGTTTTGAGCAAAGGTCTTTTGCCTCGGGTTTAGGCCTGAGGTCTTTGTGCCTTGGTTTTGAGCTAAGGTCTTTTGCCTCGGGGTTAGGCCAGAGGTCTTTCAATATTGGACGGGACTGTGATAGGAGCAATTTTGCAAAGTAAAGTCTTTTATTCAAAAATTTATAATAAACACTCAAATAGAGCTACAAAAATTTTCTAACCAGTGCTAAATTGTCCTCGTCTCTGGGTAACTGATAATACTTGCGAAGGTGTTGCACATTCTAAGGGTGAGACAGATCAAGTCCATCCAGGCTCCGAAGCCAGTAAGTTCTCGGGCTGTTTACCCGAGTAACTAGATATGGGCCTTCCCAGTTTGGCCCAACTTTCCATTGATCAGGACTCTTGAGAACCGATTGATGGCCTTAAGCACCAGATCCCCCACTAGGAAACTGTGATGTTTTACCCTACTATTATAGTACCGGGACACCCTCTGCTTGTAGGCTGCAACTTTTAGATACGCCCGATCTCTTTTCTCCTCTACCAAGTTCAGTTATGTTCTGAGTGCGTCTTCATTGTCTGGCATGCTATAATTTGCCACCCGGTAAGTAGGCAACCCGATCTCTGTAGGGACCACTGCTTTGGACCCGTAGGTTAAGGAAAACGGCATCTCACTTGTTGCCGCTCGGGGCGTAGTTCGGTAGGCCCACAGAAGGGTTGGCAGTTCTTCAGCCCACAGTCCTTTGGCGTTTTCAAGTCTTGTTTTGATCGACTGTAAGAATGTTTGGTTTGTCACCTCGGCTTGAATTTTGGCTTGAGGGTGCTCGGGGGAGGAGTAGTGATTAAATATCCCGTAGCTCGAGAAGAACTGCCTAAATAATGGGTTGACAAATTGCCTGCCGTTGTTGCTAACCAGAACCCGTGGAATGCCGAACCTACTGAGGATGTTCTTTTGGCTCAGCTATTATCGCCAAGGGCTCGACCTCCACCCATTTAGTAAAGTAGTCAACAGTGGTGACTACGAACTTGACCTATCCTTTTCCCGTCGGTAGGGGTCCGACAATGTCGATACCCCATTGGGCAAAGGGCCAGGGGCTTTGGATCGGTGTCTGAAGCTCTCCCGGTCGGTTGATCATGGGAGAGTATCTCTGACATTTGTCGCATCTTTTGACATACTCCTGAGAATCCCGGGCCATTGTCGGCTAGTAATATCCTTGCAATAAGGCCTTTCTAGAGAGTGCTCGGCCTCCGATGTGATTCCCGCACACTCCTTCATGGATTTCGTACAACACTGATTGGACCTGTGCGGGATGGACGCAGTGGAGGTAAGGTACAGAGAATCCCTTTTTGTTGAGGATTCCGTCTATAAGATGATATCGGGCCGCCTGGTAACTGACCTGGCGGGCCTCCTCTTTCTCCGTTGGTAACACGCCCGTTTCCAGGAATGCTATGATCGGGTTAATCTAGCTGGGTCCCAAGGCATCTGGTTCCACCTCCATGCATTCTGAGTTGATCACAGTTGGCTTGGGCAGGTATTCTACCCTTATTCCGGGCAAGTCTGACTCAGAAGACGAAGTGAGGCGGGCTAACTGGTCGGCCCTGGTGTTTTCCTCTCTGGGTATCTGTATGATATAGAAACCCTAAAGCTTCTTCGAAACCGCTCGGACAAGGGCTAGATAGGCTACCATGTTGTCTCCCCGGGCTTCGTACTCTTGGTTGACTTGATTGACCACGAGCTGAGAGTCGTTGTAACTTTGGACCTGTTGCGCACCCATGGAAGTGGCCAACTGCAATCCGACCAATAGGGCTTCATACTCAGCTTCGTTGTTGGAGGCACGAAATCCAAACCTTAGGGCATACTCGAGCTGGATGTCGTCGGGCGTAGTCAAGATGATTCCTGCCCTACTGCCTTGCTGGTTTGAGGAACCGTCTACATATAGCACCCAAGTGGGGATGTCGGCCTGTAACCCGGGCGGTTGCACCGGTGGGTCAAGCTCTTCAATTGGGTCTTCCGGATATGTGAACTCAACTAGAAAGTTGGCTACTGCTTGCCCTTTGATCGCCGTCCGGGGGCGGTAGACCACTTCAAATTCCTTTAACTCCACGGCCCACTTGACGAGCCTCCCGGACGTGTCTGGCCTGCTTAAGATCCTATGGAGAGGTTGGTCGGTAAAGACCATAATGACATGGGCCTGAAAGTACGGACGGAGTCTCTGGACGAAGGTGATGAGAACGAATGCAAGTTTTTTGATGCAGGAGTATCTGCTCTCCGCACCTTGGAGCGCCCGGCTGGTATAGTACTCTGGGAACTGTATCCTGTGCTCTTTCCTGATTAGTGTTGAGCTAACCGTTGAGAGTGATACTGCTAGGTATAGGAACAATTTTCCCCCGGTACGGGTGTTGAGAGTAGAGGGGGAGACGCCAAGTACTTCTTGAGTGCCTGGAACACCTTCTCACACTCATCAGACCACTGAAACGCCTTACGGAGGATCTTGAAAAATGGCAGGCACCGGTCTGTAGCTTTGGAGACAAATCTGTTCAGTGCGGCAACCCGTCCGGCCATACTCTGTACTTCTTTTGTCGACCTAGGCGATCGCATGTTGATGAGGGCCTGGATTTTCTCGGGGTTTGCTTCAATGCCCCGCCTGCTGACTAGGTGCCCCAAGAACTTTCCGGATGAGACGCCGAATGTGCACTTGGCCGGGTTTAACCTCATCCTGAACTTTCTCAAAATGCTGAAGGCCCCGGCCAAATGTCCCAGATGGTCGGACTCGTCCCGGCTTTTGACCAGTAGATCATCGACGTATCCCGATAAGGTCTTTGAATATGTGATTGACCAGGCGTTGATAAGTTGCCCCGGCATTTTTAAGGCCGAAAGACATGACTTTGTAGCAGTAGGTCCCCTGGTCCGTGATGAAGGAGGTCTTTTCTTTATCCCCGGGGTACATGCTGATCTGGTTATACCCGGAGTAGGCGTCCATAAACGAGAGGAGTGAATGGCCGGCGATGGAATTCACAAGGAGGTCTATCTTGGGCAATGAATAACAACCCTTGGGGCAGGCTTTGATCAGGTCGGTGAAATCCACGCACTTCCTCCACTTCCCGTTGCTTTTCTTGACAAGTACTACGTTGGCTAGCCAATAAGGGTAATGGACCTCTCGTATGGAGCGGGCTTTGAGGAGCTTCTCGACCTCCTCACACACTGCTTTCTGTCTCTTCTTTTGCTTCACAGGCCGAGAGTCTGGGTTGACGTTGAGCCGATGAGATATTACCCGGGGATCAATCCCGGGCATATCTTCATGGCACCAGGTGAACACATCCTGACTCTGTTGCAGGAATTGAATCAACTTCTCCCTAAGGTGGGGCTCCAACATGGTGCCGATGCTTACCGTTCGTCTGGGAGTTATGGGTTCAACGCCACTTGTTCCAATTCTTCGATCGGGCCCACTCTATCATTCTGGTCCCTTGGGTCCATCTCTTGGACGTTCAATGTCTCTGTGATGACCTCCCAGCGGAGGGAACTGACATAGCAACTCCGAGCGATTGCCTGATCTCCACGCAGGCTCCTGGGTCCCTGAGGGGTCGGGAACTTAACTGTCAGGCTATGGGTGGAGACGACAGCCCTGGCTCTGTTGAGTGTGGGCCTCCCCAGAATGACATTGTATGCAGATGGAGCCTCCACTATTATAAAATTTGACAACAGGGAGACCTGCTGAGGGTAAGTTCCTATAAGTACGGGGAGCTCCATGGTATCGAGCGGCTGGGTGCTGGATCCATTAAAACCCACCAGGGGAGTAGCGACCGGGCAGAGCCAATCCCTGGACATCCCGAGCTGATCGAACGCTAACACAAACATGATATCGATCGAGCTGCCTATGTCCACCAACACCCTCTTGACCACGTAATTGGCTATGAAGAGCGTCACAACCAATGGGTCATCGTAGGGGCAGTGGATGCCTTACAAATCATCGGAGGTGATCGTCAATATGTCAGTTGGTGGGGAGCCGGTGGATTGGAACTACCAGACATCTACCCCGGATGCCCGAGCATGCCTCTTCCTTACCGACTATGAATCCCCACCGCCCGACGTTCCTCCGGAGATCACGTTGATTTGACAGAGAGGCTGGATTTGACCGAGAGCTCGGGCTCCTTGCACAGGCCGTCCATCTGTCACGACGTACTCTGCTAGATGACCCTACTCGATCAGTTTTTCTATGGCTATCTTCAACTTGAAGTAATCCTCCGTGTTATGGCCGTGGTCTCAATAGAAGCGGCAAAACTTATCCCGATTCCTCTTTTCGGGCAGGGCTTTGAGTTTCGCCGGTTGTTGAAGTAAACTCTGCGCCTTGGCGGCGGCCATGACTTCGTGGATTGGTCGAGATAGAGGTGTGAAAGCGATCTAGGGCTGATCCCGAGCTCCTCTCTATTTGTCCTGCCTGGGCATTTTTACCGGCCCCTTCTCAGAGCCCTCACACCTTCGCTTGGCTTTCGGGGACTCGTCTCCCGCGAAGCTGGTGCGCTTAGACTTCAAGAATTCTTCTGTGTCTATATATTTTTCGACCCTCTCTGAGAGCTCCACCAGGGCTTCCGGTCGGTCTCGATGGAACAACGTGGCAACCTTGGTGTGTTGAACCCCCGAGCAGAAGGCCATGATGGCTGCTGTTTCATTCAGATTACGGATCTAGAGCCTCTGCTGATTAAAGCGATCCACATACTCCCTTAGGGATTCATCCTTGCGCTGCTTGACGGTCAATAGCTACCCTCCGGCTGTAACCGGTCGAGCATCCCTACGAACTGGCTAATGAACAGCTTGCTTAGCGTCTTGACGTCATCAACCGTTCAGGGCTTGAGGGTGTGGAACCACTGCACGGCTGGCCCCTTTAGAGTGCTGGGGAAGGCCAGGCATAGCAATTCGTCGACAGTGGTAACCAACGCCATCTGGGCCCTGTAGGTGCGGATGTGATCCACTGGGCTCCTGGTCCCGTCGTAAGAACTGAGATGCGGTGACTTAAACTTCCGTGGGATGGGGAATCCGGTGACCCGAGCGGTATAGAGCGACTCGGTCTCTGTGTTGGTATGTTCAGGATGCTGCTTGCGGCTCAATTGCTCGATCTATTTTTTCAAACCTTGGATTTGAGCATTCACGTCTTCCCGCTCGGTCTTCCTGTCAATGTCCGAGTGGTAAGTCGGATCAAACGACGAGGCTTCTTCTTCGAAGTGTGTTGATTTTGGGGAGAGAACCCAGCTCCGGCTCTGGGTAATCGTATGCCTAAGATCCCCTCGGCTCTGGGCAGGAGGGTCTTTGGCTGATTTCCGGGGCTTTGGCCCTGATCCTTCCCCCCGGTGGCACGGCGCCTGATGATGATGTCTTTGGCATCTTCCATTCGACAAGGATTGGCACGAGCTTGCCACCTAGGGCGCCTGAGCGCTCTGCTATGGTCGTCATCTTGGGCGAGCTCCTAATCTAACGGGGATACCGGCGCAGAGTGGGTGTGGTTTCGGACTCTCCCGTGCTCCCGGTCGGGGGCACTTTTCCCTGTTTGGTTCTCTGATTGAGGGTGCTTCTCCTGCAAGGCCAACAATGCTTCGATTTGCTGCTGGGTTTGCCGTTGGCCTTCCAGGAGTTGCATGAGCGCCGCTGTCATCTGCTCGGAGGTCATGGAGGCGGCCTGCTGCTCGAGCTATAAGTTCTCCTGACCGACTGGAGTAGTGTTTTTCTTACCCATCTTTGGTGGCATGTTGATCTGTCAAGGAATTTGTTAATAAGAAAACTTGTCACTTTCCACAGACGGAGCCAAACTGATGATGCCAAAAACTGGTAAGAGGGATTAAGAAGAGAGATACGGTGACACAATCAATTGTATATGGTTCAGCGTCGTTAATGAGGTGACCTACGTCCACAGGTGCGTCAGTGCGCTTCTCTAGCAGATCACCGGCAGGCCTTGTGAGCCAATAATTGGGGCGGCACTACCAGTAATACCAGCCGGGTGTATGCATATGAGATGAATGTATATGCTATTCTTTAGGTTAAGAATGCGATCCCCTTGATGGGGGTGAGTGGCCCCTTTTATAGTTGCAAGAGGCCACCCGTACAAGGCAACTAATTAGATAAGGAAGCCCAATCTAATCACAAGTTGATGAGCACCAATCATGGGAGGTTTCCTAAATGGCTTAGGAAACTATTTACACCTTCCATTAGTCTTCTGACCGATTTAGGAAACTGCTGAGCAGCTTGGCTGTCAATCTGCACCTTGTGGAGAGCTGTTGAGCCGCATTCCCGGGCTGTGCAAGCACCCCGAGCGGTAGTACTCGAAAGACCTTGGGATCAGTAGGCCATAGGCTCCCTTGCCGGATAATCCGGGTGCTTAGCTGCTGACGTGGAGGTTTGACTTGTAGCAGAATATTTCTGGGCGTATCAACTTCTTTTTGAATAGTTATTCGATAAGACCGTCACACCACCTACGATGTTGATATGGTGTTACACTTCAATAATATAACATCTTTTGACCTCTTAGCCGAATAAACATGTCAGATAGGACAGGATAATGCAGGATCAGATATGATATATAGTAATCCTGTCGGGTAAGTTGTTGTAATATCCTGTGTTTGAAACATGCTGGATAAAATTGTCGAATATGATGTTTTATCTTAATCCTGCGTTTGGTCATGCCCGGGTATAAGTTCCGGATAATAACTAAATTATTATTTTTTAACACACACACACACACACACACACACATGCACAAAAACTTTGTGGCAAGAAGTTATCCCAAACTTCTAATCCCGCCTAATACTAACCATCCCCACCCCCCGGTATGAAGTTATGTCAAACTCAATAAAAAGTCACTTTGGAGTTAATTTATCTTCCAGATTGCGCCACCAAATACCGGATAGAATAAAAGTTATTCTATCCGAACTCTTATCCTACCTACCAAATGAGACCTTAAAGTAAGGGACACATGGTGTTCCATGTTGCTCAGCTAGCAACTACATTTGTTATTTTAATTAAAAAAAGGTACCACATGACCCTCTATTATTGGTTCACACCACGTCAATGCGATAGAGGGGTGCGATAGCCTCACCACGTGTCAAATTATATGAAACACATACTTTCTCCTGCTTTACTCAAATCCTTCTACGATTTTGACTGAACAATTTGAAGAGTATCGCTCCGTTTGTTTTGACGTAAAATATTTTGTCAGAAAAGATTTTCCGAGGAAAACATTCTCATATATGTAAAGCATTTTTTCTATAAATATTTTCTCGTGTTTGGCTAAAATGCTAACAATTTCGGAAAATTGGTTTTCGGTATTTCTCAAATATTTCTCAATCCACTATAAATGAACAAATGCATATAAAACTTATGTGTGAATATATATATATATATATATATGTGTGTGGGTTGCTATCCTACAACATGAAGGTAGTAGGATAGCATTGTACACCAGCTTTTATCAATCAACAAAAATATTTTTAGCGACAAAAAAAAACTTTTCGCGACAAATCTTTTTAAAAAATTTCGTCGCTAAAGGTGGGAAAAAAATTTATCGCTAAAGGTGAAAATTTTCGTCGCTAAAAGAGTTTTTTTTTCTGTTGCTAAAAGGGCTCTATGCTGTAAGTCAGCATTTCTTTATATATATGTGTGTGTGTGTGTATGTATCTATATGTGTGTATCAGCATGAACAATGGTCTTCTTGGTGCGGTATATATGTTTGCATACTATACATGTTATATACATATACAAATATATAATCTTCTTCCCCTCAATCAAACTCTGGGAAATGTGCAATGCATCTTATAATTTCTATAACATTAGGGAAACACGTGTATTTTGGTAGAAAGGTGGCGTCAAATCATATTAAATTAGCACTTTAAGACTTAGAACTGTATCCAAATTACACTATTTTTTTTAGCCATTTCTCCCAACAGGTTGTAGGCAATAGGAATGTTCGGCTTTTATAGAGAGAAGCCGTTGTAGCACTGATTGTCGGGGTTGATATACAATTTGTAAAATGACTTATAGAGGTTATAGACATAAGTCATTTTTACTTGGATAGAGTAAACCGTTTTACATGTAAAAGGATTTACCTAATTTTTTGTGTAACCAAACACCGGAAAATGCGAATTTTTTTTTCAAAAAGCATTTTACGTCAAAACATATGGAGCATATATGTATAAAGAATTGCTAAATACACCATATTTTCTGCTAAATACACTACCCTGTAGTGTAAAAAGATGAAAGTTTTGTAAGTAAACTGATATATTTAACCAAAAGTGTTGTATATTTAGATATTTTCTATGTACATAGTGATGGGAAGTGTTGGAAATATATGCACACAAGGATAGGGTCGGGTTCAAGGCATACCTTGAGCAGAATACCTAATTCGGATCGTCTACAAGACTACAACGTTGTTACGAGCCTGGCGACTTCACCCTTGATCTGCCGCACTTTGGTACTTTCATGTATGGTCTTGTGCTTTGCTATGGTTACAAGAACAGCCACTAGATCATCCCCCTTGAGTTCACGCGATAAATCCTAAGCCTCCATTGTGATTAGGCTAGAGAAAGAGAGAGAGAGCGAGAAATCTAGAAAGAGAGAGATAGCCAAGAGGTAGAGAGAGACCTTTTAGGGCTGCTTTGTGTGTGTGTATATATAACACATATATATACACACACCTAGTAATGCAACCCTAATAGGTCTCTAAACCCTAAAGCCCATTGGACACCCGGGTCCAATGTATGTGGGTGATCGGACCCACAATATTTCCTACATCTCCCACTCACCCACATCAGGGTTTGTGTAAAACAAAATCTCTCAGACTTCAACTTTCATTGTCTCTTCTTAAGGGAAATAGAAAGTACGACCTCACGAAAAGAACGTACAACAATAGGAGCTAAGATGCTAAGTCAATCACTTAACTAGCAAAATGCATCACTCGAAAGCTTCTCGTGTATTTACCCAGACGTATTCAATCACACCTAATATTGCACTCTTAAGCCCTTGAAAGCAGTGCTACACCCCAAATATGTAATGTGCCCATGACAATCAGTACATATACGATAGTCGCTGGCCAGCTAATGAGCCACATAACATGGTATGTAATCAAATTAGTCTTCCCTGCCTACTAATGTCAATTCAACTAACTTGACCGATTTCCTAAACATACCTCATAGAATGGAAATTACCACTTCGCCCCTATGAGGTATGCTAAAGTAGCGTCATTAAATGTCCTCTTCATGACATAGTCACAGGTCATAAGGCAAAATGGTGTAGAATCCCCGTTACAGGGAGACTACGTGGCTCACACAGTCTCACACCCGTCTCGGAGAATATAATCTTTTAAATGCATAATTGGAAATTTGAGTATTATTAATGTTATTTGATAATAGTGAAAGTAGTTGACTGTTAGTCAACGGTGAGTATAAATCGAGGACATGGGGGATTGATAATTAAAGAGGAAATTGACTTGATTAAAATGATATTATGTGATTAAATGTTATTTGACATTATCTAGTAGTTGTGAATGGTGAAATATTATCACGACCCATCCTGCTACGCGTGGAAATAAGACACATGGCACGCCACCAAGGCTTATCTAGTTCAATTACAACACAACAATAGAATAAAGTATAAGTAAAATAGTGATGAGACAACTCCCAAGACATAATGGATTAAAAAAATTAGAGTTATAAAAAGTTTTTCCCATTGAAACACTTAAAGAAACAACCCATTTTACAAACAGCTATCAACTGTGGCGGGGACCCAGTCGACTGCTTTGCCAATTACAGAGATCCTAAAAGTTCAACAACCCAATTTAGTCTACTGAGACTCGAGTCTAGTAGACTGCAGGTTCCCAAACCCAGTTGACTGACCTCGTCTAGTCGACTGCTTAGATTCCTGCAGAATGTCTAGTTTTTGTGTTGTTTCCAGTAGACTATTTTTGAGACCCAGTCGACTCCTTCCTTTAAAAACTCGGTCCAGTCGACTATTTTGGAAAATCCTGTACATTCTATAGAGTTCTAACATTCTACAGCTATACCATTCCATTTGGCTACACATACACGCCAAAACAAACCAACCTAAGCTTAGCTGTATTACAATGATTTCAAAACATAATACAAAAGTTTTCCTACGAATTACCGCACTTCGGATCCATTTCGAGATTTCCAAGTTAAAACAAAACATAGTTCTAGTTATGGAAATTCATTATTGCAACATAAAAATGGAAACCAAAAACATTTACAAGGACAGTTCCATCATCTCATCGGTCTCACTCTTCTCGTTTCTTTTTCCCTTTCTGCTTTTCACCTGCAATGGAGTAAAGCTCCATTACTCAGCTATATGCTGAGTGCATAATTCTAAACATATGCTTATATGACAATTCATGCTTTAAGACATCAAAACACGTCAAATTAGTCTCTAGGTAGAGTGGTACGTTTCCATCCGGTAAATGAGATTGATGTCGTGGAAGGCCTTCCTTTTCCACGCACCTAGTGCCCTGACTGGGCCTTCTTCCAAACTAGGCACAACTACTATCGATATCCAATCCTTAAACTTCGAGGAGCTTACCCCGGGATGAAATTGCACCAAACCCCCCCTTTAACCCACATAAACACATAACAAGCTCATATAATCACAAACGCGTGCTTTTATCGCAGTTTCACGTGCATAATTAACGGGCCTACTTAATACATGAATTTTGCCCGGATCCAAAATATCAAGTCTGATATCTAAAACATGTAATTTCCTGTAATTCAGAGGCTTAGAATTCATACCTCGTGCAAACATCCTATAACTTTGAGGGGCGTACTAGGGGATCGATTAAACGTCGAATCTCCAATCTCAAGTGATTCTTACGAGTTTACACATGTGTTTCCAAAAAATTCCAATATTAAGATTTTATAAAAACTTAGCCAAACGCGTTCTAACAACTATCAAAATGAAGCTCTTATCTCAAGGAATTCGAATATAAAATTTGGTTAAAATTAAACGAGCAGAAGTCCCCTCGATTTGTCTCTTAAAGCTCTATGCCACCAAAAACTCCTAAGCCCCAATTTGATTTTGAAGATATTATGAAAATATCTTGGAATCAACTATGTATAGGCATATCTTTCAGAAATTACGTTTACCTCTCCACGAGTTTCCAAAACTTCTAATTATCCCTCAAAATGTCTTACACGTCTAATTCACTACTTTACGAGTGAAAACTATACATTATAAAAGTTTTCGACTAAGTCCCGTTTATCGCCATAAATACGTTTCGAAAACTATTTTCGTGGAATTTCTAGATAACCTACCTTTTATGCAATGTATCACTTACATTCTCACTACCACATTCAAAGTGATCTAAATCAGGATCAAAATTATAATAAAGCATGCCAAACAGGAATAATTTGCTATTCACATATACCATAAATTATCAAATAACATTTAAGTCACATGAATGCCATTTAATCATGTCAATGCCTCGTGAAATTCCATATTCCCGTGTCCTCGATTGACACTCACCGTTGACCCACAGTCAACCTCATCTCAATTATTAACCAACATTAATAATTCTCAACAATTTGATTATCTATTTTAAAACAAATGATTTTCCAGGACAGATGTGATAACTTTCCCCTTCAAAAAGGACGTTTGTCCCCAAACTTATACCATTTCATCAAGTCACAACGACTTCTCATAAGTACTTTCAACGTTTGTCTTATCCCAAACTACACGTCTCTATTGGATATCACAATCTCACGAGGAAAATAAATCCTCAAGCTCTGAAGGAAAATAAATCCTCAGAGTCCCCGTCTCAATCCGATAGAAGACTTACATCGAATACTAACAACGCATCGAACATCTCGATAAGTAAGAACATCAGTACCTGAGTAGAATACAATCAATAGTTAATCCCGACATTAAACCAGCTCACGACGTCAGAATGCCCACTCATCTATCCTTTCATTATACTTGTCACATATACTTTCCGAAATCCAAAGGTTTCATCACAATACCTAAAGCAGAGGAAATAACTCGTCTCACTTTCACCCATATTTCTTTTAAACTAAAAGTCATTCTAACACGTCTCAACTGGTTATCAACCATACGCGATTCTTCATCTCGAAATGAACAAAAACTGAGTACTATTATACATACATACTCCATCGATAAGCCAATGCTTTAACCAACTATTTTGTATACTATAGATTCAATTCCTTATCCTATTAGTCGCGAAATACTTGTAGAATGATACACGTTTCCAATATTTCTCATTTCTTATAAATTTCAAATCTTCCTTTCCTAAGGAATCTATATAACAGTAACATCAGTTTATATAACCATCTTTGTGTGCCGCACTAGTACTCTCTCTCTCTGTCTCTAGCAATTGTCATCACTCCATTTCAATTTAACCAACCTCGTACTATACTTTTAAATCATACATGCTTCATAAGACACCATTCAGATTCTCAATTGAAAGTTTCACATCATTCTACTCATTCGAGATTACCTAATGTTCCGAATCACCCTCAGTGAGGTCAACACACTTGTCATTTATCTCTCAATTTTTGTACCCGAACTATCGTCGATTAGCATAGAAGACTATAGATTACACTTTCAATTTAAAACTTTTAACAAGGTCAAATACATATTCACCTTTTTGTTTTTAAAACAAATTATTTTATAATTTCGCGTAATGCTTTCACAACATAATTACCCCAATATTCGTTGCAACAAATAATATTGTTAACCAAAATTGACTTAGTCAATCATACACGTGTCTCAGAATTCATCACAAATTATCCCTACGTTCAACACATACCTCATCCCTGTCTGCATCCTCTAACCATTCACAGTCCGACCTATTCACATAGTGTATATATACCCTGAGTCAATTACTTTTTTATCGGAGATCTTAATTGCAATGTAATCCATTATCATCTCATATCCTGCTCGTCAACCATCCTTAAGTCTATCAGTCCAGGAAGATCTACTACCATTTACGTAGTTATACAACTCCATAAGCTGTGGATGTTTCACTTTCACCCATACAGAGTTTCCATACCAATCATACTCCTGTATATCTCAACTCATATTGAGTATCTAATAACCTTCACTATAAGTGTATACTCTTCCTCTAACATCTCAAAGCACTATACCTTGTTCCAATATTCAATGGTTCTTAACAGTAGTAGGTTCTGAC
Source organism: Hydrangea macrophylla (assembly GCA_033977485.1). Lineage (NCBI taxonomy): Eukaryota > Viridiplantae > Streptophyta > Magnoliopsida > Cornales > Hydrangeaceae > Hydrangea > Hydrangea macrophylla. The sequence continues at coordinate 81,337,751 of CM066991.1, read as the reverse complement.
TCAACTCCAGTTCAAACTCTCTAATCCTTTATTTATCTTATTCGAATCTCAATCCATTATTCCTGAATAACTTATTGCTTAAAGCATTCATACAATCCCCATATACAATCTGAGGATAAGCCGGTAATTAAATCTTCCCACAAAGCACTATAGTCTCACTGTGTTCAATAAATTGCATATCAACTTCCAATTCACATACCTTTCACGACAATACTCCAAGGTTACCCTATTCTCACTCCGGTCACTAATGCAAACCAATTCCTAACTGTCATCTTTCAAGTGCTTCACACTTTGCGGATCTCATCAAGTTCCTGATTGATTAAAGTCTCAAATCATTCATTACCTCAGGTTATTCCAATACTTAAATTGAAATCGAGTTCCATTAGGAACAATACTCACAACCACTCCTTTAAGGTCATAACTTCCAATTAACCAAATTCAGGTACAATACATTTCACTAACTCCTTTAGAATTCCTAAGTTCAAAATCTGCTCTTGTAGAACTCATTCGTTCGACAAACACCATTGCGCCCCAAGCACTAAGCATACCATATCATTTCACGATATCCGATTCCCAAAGTCTACTTAATACATTATTACTAGTATCTATTACTACTTTTCTCATTCAAACGAAAGCTATGTTTTAAAACACTTTAAAATATTTTTAAAATTTTCTTGGGATGAAATTGGACATTCTCAAAACTCTTCAACCTCATTGGAATCCAAGACAATTAAGATAGCATTCCATTGTATCTACAATTGTCCTTTAACCACTTTTCATTCTTACTACCATATCCGATAATGTAGTTAATGTACTAACAAGTCTTCATACTACTTTTACCGTTCCTGTTCACTTACTCATCAAAGCTTCATCTTCCCAATTTATATTTTCATCCCTCTAACTTGACTTACCCAAAGTCACTTTACTCTATCCATTTCCACAATCGCACTTGTTCAGTATTAGAATAATTATCGTACTCCAACTTCCAGTTGACAACAACTTGCTTCAAACACTCAATGATGTTTTAAAATCATTCAAAGATCTTTTCTTTTATTTGAAATACGATAATTAGCAAAGAAAGAATGGATTAGACATCTTAAAAGGACTTTTCTGTGACAAAACAGTCTAAGGGCAAAATGGTCATTTATAAAATATGGTTAAGCTTTATATCAAAAGATAGCTCATTGAATCCCGGTTCTAACGCAAAAAACGACGCACGAATCCAAATATTCGAGAAAGAGTTATGCTCGTTTTCGTAAAAGCTAACGGACAAAAAACCAAAAATTGAAGGATCTGGCAGAGGGTGCTCGACCTGTCGAACTTCCCCCTTCGACTGATCGAAAGGGACTAGAACATCATTTACTTCTTACAAAACTAAGATTTTCCTAGTTCTCTATCGACCCGCTCAAACTGGCAACTCTCTAAACCATTTCAAAAGCTTTATAAAGCATTTTAAAGACATGTAAAATACATATATATATATATATATATACGGTCAGACTCTAGAGTGAACAGGGTAGAGTGAACATACCCAGTGAACATTTTTTTGCCTAAAAAGACTCGCGTGCTGCCCCACTGACCCTTTAACCAACGTGCGTCCCACTGATCCACGGGTTTTTTCAGGCAAAAAAAAATGCTCACTGGGTATGTTCACTCTACCCTGTTCACTCTAGAGCCTCACCGTATATATATATTCCACTTACACAACATAGCCTCGTCCCCTGAATTACAAGTACACGAATGGTACATGTCTCATAACATGAACTCGAGAGTTTGGATTTGTTTCAAATCGAATCTTAAAGGTTTTCAAAAGACTATCCATCAAACTAACGACGTTCTAGAGCTTCTAAGATTCAATTACCAGAGTCTACACTTTCGAATCTCTCTAATTTCAACACTAACAGTTCAAATTACAAAGTTCTAAGAATTCTCATACCAAGAGCACTTCATTCTACTATACAAGTGATTACCCATGACTATCCCCCAAATGATCACAACGTTTCCACTTCGATACTATCAACCGGTAGCCTCTGCTACTAATCCTCCTATCACATTTAAATCCACGGTGGTACCACGAGCCCCCGAAGCCAGGTTCAGTTAAGAGATTTCTCCACAAACATGATACTCACAACTAATTGAGATATTCCTCAATTCGTAATACATACCACAAGATAGGTTGAGAGATTCCTCAACCTTCCAATACATATCGTAAGATAGGTTGAGAGTTTCCTCAACCATCCAATCATTCCAATACCGTATAATAGGTTGAAGATTCTTCAACTACCCGACATATACTGTACATGCTGTAAGAGAAAACCGTAAAATAACACTATAGGATGACACCGTAAGATAAGGCAAGAGATTCCTCACCTATCCCATACACAAGCAATACATGCTGTTGGACTATCTTTCTGTTATAACACCCAACTGTACATCTCTATTCTTTAGCTTCATGACGTTTAACCCATGTCTGAAATAGAACCCCTATCAATCAATCCTAATGCTCGACTATGAACAATCACTTATCGGCCTCTATGTGAATGCCAATAATATCCCTTCCACCGTTCACTACTCAAACTTCATTCCCGGTCAAAGCCCTTAAAGAGCACTCATTACTATCACTTTAAATAATTACCGATTTGATTGAAAATCATTTGCTTTTCGTCAAAAAATGCAACTGTTCATTACTTCCAAGATATCATCTCCCCCTCGTGTCACCACACCAGGTCTATGATAACGCACGGTAACCTCATCTCATCATACAACTCTACATCCGAATGATTCTACCGACTCCCGAATGCATAAATACTATGCACGTATAACAACAACATAATCATGTATGCATAACAACATACCATATGAATCAAACATCTCTACAATGAGTGAATGGATTCTAGAGTATATGCCAAATCACTCAACACTCCACTCGTCATCGAACGTTCTCAAAGTTTTATTACCTATAGCTCTAATACCAATAAATGTCACGACACATCTTGCTACGTGCGAAAATAGGACACGCAGCACGCCACAAAGGCTTATTCAGTTCAATTATAATACAACAATGGAATAAAATATTAGTGAAACAGTGATGAGACAACACCCAAGATTTAATGGATTAAGAAAATTAGAGTTATAAAAAGTTTTTCCCATTAGAACACTTAAAGAAACAACCCATTTTAAAAACACCAATCCTGTTGACTGTGGCGGGGACCCAGTCGACTGCTCCGCCTATTGCAAAGAACTAGAAAGTTCAACAGCCCAATCCAGTCGACTGAGACTTGAGTACAGTCGACTGCAGGGTCCCAAACCCAGTCGACTGACCTCGTCCAGTCGACTGCTCAGAGTCCTTCAGAATGTCTAGTTTTTGTGTTGTTTTTAATTGACTATTTTTTAGACCCAGTCGACTGCTTCCTTTGAAAACTAAAAGGAAAATTTCGTTAAAATAGGGGTCCAATCGACTGGACACTCGATTTGATCGACTGTTTTGGTAAATCCTGCACATTCTGCAGAGTTCTAACATTCTAAAGCTATACCATTCTATCCGGTTACATGCACATGCCAAAACAAACCAAATTAAGCTTGACTATATTACAACGATTTCAAAACATAATACAAAAGTTTTACTGCACTACGGATCCATTTCGAGATTTCCAAGTTAAAACAAAATATGGTTCAAGTTATGAAAATTCATTATTACAACATGAAAATGAAACCAAAAACATTTACAAGGACGGTCCCATCGTCTCATCGGCCTTACTCTTCTCGTTTCTTTTCTCCTTTCTTCTTTTCACCTCTAATGGAGTAAAGCTCCACTGCTCAGCTATATGCTGAGTACATAATTCTAAACATATGCTTATATGATAATTCATGCTTTAAGACATCAAAACACGTCAAATTAGTCTCTAGGGAGAGTGGTAAGTTTCCATCCGGTAAATAAGATTGATGTCGTGGAAGGCCTTTCTCTTCCACGCACTAAGTGCCCTGGCTGGGCCTTCCTCTAAACTAGGCACAACAACTATCGATATCACATTCCTCAAGCTTTGAGGAGCTTACCCCGGGATGAAATTCCCTTTGATCCACATAAACACATAACATGATTAGATAATCACATATACGTGCTTTTATCGCAATTTCACGTGCAGCAATAATGGGCCTACTTAATACATGAATTTTGCCCATATCCAAAATATCAAGTCAGATATCTTAAACATGCAATTTCCTATAATTCATAGGCTTAGAATACATACCTCGTGCAAACGTCCTATAACTTCTAGGGACATACTAGGGGACCGATTATACGTTGAATCTCCAATCTCAAGTGATTACTACGAGTTTACATATGTTTTTCCCAAAAATTCCAATATTAGGATTTATAAAAACTTAGTCAAACACATTCTAACAACTATCAAATGAAGCTCTTACATCAAGGAGTTCAAATATAAAGTTTGGTTGAAATTAAAAGGGCAGAAGTCCGTCGATTTGTCTCTTGAAGCTCTACGCCACCAAAAACTCCTAAGCCCTAATTTGATTTTGAAGATATTATGAAAATATTTTGGAGTCAACTATTTATAGGCATATCTTTCTGAAATTACATTTACCTCCCCACAAGTTTCCACAACTTCTAATTATCCTTCAAAACGTCTTACACGTCTAATTCATTACTTCACGAGTGAAAACTATAAATTATAAAAGTTTTCAACTAAGTTCCGTTTGTCGCCGTAATTACGTTTCGAAAAGTATTTTCGTGAAATTTCTATATAACCTACCTTTTATGCAATGTATCACTTGTGTTCTCGCTATAACGTTCAAAATGATCTAAATCAAGATCAAAATTATCATAAAGCATACCAAACAGGTATAATCTAATATTCACATATACCATAAATTATCAAATAACATTTAAGTCACATAAATGTCATTTAATCATTTCAACACCTCATGAAATTCCATATTTTTGTGTCCTTGATTGACATTGCCATTGACCCACAATCAATCTCATCTCAATTATTAACCAACATTAATAATTTTAAACAATTTGATTATGCATTTTAAAACCAATGATTTTCTGGAACGAGTGTGACGAATATACATATTTTGCACTTTCTGATAGTTTTGATCTTGTTAGGGATCATTGTGAACCTTATAGTGACGACGTAAGTAATACATTGCATAAAAGGTAAGTTATCTAGAAATTTCATGAAAATAGTTTTCAGAACGTAATTACGAACCTAAACGGGACTTGGACGGAAACTTTTATAAACTATAGTTTTCACTCATAAAGCAATGAATTAAACGTGTAAAACGTTTCAGGGAATGATTTGAAGTTTCGAGAAATCATGGGGAGGTAAGCGTAATTCTCAAGAGTTATGCCTATATATAGTGGAACTCAAGATATTTGTCAAAATATCTTCCAAACCAAAAAGTTAATGGAGATTAGGAGATTTGGGGGTTTTGGGAACTTTGAACTTCACAACGTAAATTGATGAACTTCTGCCTATTCATTTTCATCCAAATTTCATATTTGGATTCCCTGAGGTAAGAACTTCATTTTGATAGCTCTTAGGCCATGTTTGGCAAATTTGTATAAAAATCTTAATTTTGTGTTTTCGTGAAAAACATTTGAAAACTCATAGGTTTTGCGTATAATTGGAGAGTAAGCTTGGTGTCAGTATTTTTAAGCATTTCCTGAAGTTATAGGACGATAGCTTAAGGTATGAATTCTAGACTTATGCTTTATAGGAAATTTACATGTTTTAAATATCCAATTTGATATTTTGGATCAGAGCAAAATTCATATATTAATTAGGCTCGTTAGTTATGCACGTGAAAATACAATAAAAGCATGTATACATGTTTATGTGAGCATGCTATGTGTTTATGTGGGTCGAAGGAGGGTTTGGTACAAATTCATTTCAGGGGTAAGATCCTCGATATTTGAGGATTTAATTATAGCGACGGCTACAGTGCATGGTTTGGGAGAAGGTCCTACCAGAGCATAGTACATGGTTTGGGAGAAGGCCATGCCAGGGCACTTGGATGAATGGTTGGGAGAAATCCCTACACGACATCAGTTTCATTGTCTCATTACCGGATGAATGCGTAACTCTCTCCCTAGAGTCTATTTTGACATTTTTAAAGCATGAATTGTCATATAAGCATATATTTAGAATTGTGCACTCAGCATATAGCTGAGTAGTGGAGCTTTACTCCATTGCAGGTGATAAGAAGAAAGGGAAAAAGAAGCGAGAAGAGTGAGGGCGATGAGACGACAAGGTCACCCTTGTAAATGTTTTCGATTTCCATTTTCATTTTGTAATAATGAATTCTCGAGTAAGTAGAACCATGTTTTGCTTTAACTTGTGAACCCCGGGATGGATTTGTAGCATTGTATACTATAGTAAATAATTATGTTTCGTACATGTTGTAATACATCAAGAATACGTTGGGATGAGTTTATTGTGCGTGTTTAATCTCAAATGTGTTGGGATAACTTGAACCTTGGAAATTCTGCAGAATGTGCTATGTTAGGAAACCAGTCGATTGGGTCCCTGATACAGTCGACCGGATGCATTGGTTGGATGATTATCTCTTTTAGTTTTTCGAAAACCAGTCGACTAGGTAGAAAAAATAGTCAACTGGATTGTGTATCAAAAACAAAAGTCACTGCAGGATAGAGTCCAGTCGACCGGACGTATGTCAGTCGACTGGATGTTTTGAGGCACAGTTGACCAGACAAAGGCTAGTCGACTGAATTGGGGTGTTGAGATTTTATGCTCTCTGCAATCCCTAAAGCAGTCGACTGGGACCCCGATACAGTTGACTGGATTGCGTACTTTCAAAAAGGACTTGTTTCTTTAAGTGTTTAAAGGGGGAGGGGAGGGAACTTTTTTATAACTCTGATTTTCGTAATCCATTGAATCCTTGGAAGTTGCTTTATTACTGTTGTATTTATATTTGTTCCGCTGCTATGTTGATATTGTTTCAGATGAACCTTGGTGGCGTGCCATGTGTCCTATTTCTGCGTATAGCGGGATGTGTCGTGACACACAACAATGAAATAGAGATTAATTCATTGCTCCACAATATGATTACTAATAAACACATACAATATGATATATATATATATATGCTATGACATTCTTCTATAAGAATGGGGGTGTCACTATGTTGTGATAGTAGCACCATACGTTTCTTAGTCTAGACATTACAAAAATGCCTAACCTGAGTTTTCCAGTACAGTCGCACCTCTTGGTGCCTGTCCGAAATCTCACATTCGGCTACAAAACAGGCTATATAGAGGCATGTGTTATCTCTATTTTTGATTCAGTATAAAGATATCGGTCTCATCTTAGAACTTATCTTACGGTGACATATAAGTATACCCCACAGATATAGGTGTTCTAGCTCGCTCTCTTAACGCCATGAAAATAAATGTCTCAACTTGCTCGCCATCTAAGTGCTTATGAACACACATATTCATAGTCAGCTATCTTGGCGCCAAGGTGAATTACCCGTGTGAGCAGGTCGATTCAAGCCTGGTGACACTTTGAAGAAATATTATGCATTCATCCAATTAATAACTAATGGATTTGGAAAACTATCAATTTTATAATAGTAATAAGTATCTGGTAATAATAATATCAAGAACAATGGTGTTAAAGTACCTCAGAACGTACAGAGTTCCATACAACTAATGTGGAATAAGAACGAATCTTTGGAAATTGGCTTGGTCAAACGATCAGCCATTATATCGCTAGTTGAGACATGCTTTAAAAACAACCCCCCTGTATAACCATATCTTGAATGTAGTGGTGGTGGATATCTCTATGATTTGACTTCCCGTGGTACTCATGGTCCTTTGCATAAACTGGAGCCGATGTGCTATCACAATAGACCAATACTGCTTTACCACCCTAAGGCAAGAAGCATATGCAATACACTACTTCATCGCCCTGAGGCAAGATTATGCTATGTAAGAATACCTTTAACCACACAGTGTAGAACAAGGCACATACTCAACTTCCATTATGGATAAGGTGATGCATGTCTGCTTCTCGCTACAATAAGAGAATGCTTCATCAATCAATGTGAATGAGTAGACAGACATGGACATGCGCTCGTCTCAATCGCTGAACCAATGAGCATCACTTCTTCCTCATCACTTCAAAACTCTACCATCCATAAGGTGAGATCCATAGTCATGCAAACATATCGTAGAAAACTTTTCACTACTCTCCAGTGAATTGGGCCAAGGTTATTCTTGTAACAACTAATTAACTAACCGTATAGCAAATGTCTGAACAAAAGTACAACCTAATATTCGCCAGGCTTCCCATTGCGGATGCTTATGGCACTTTGGACATTTTACTTCCTCATCATTCTCTAGACATTGAACTAGGGTCAAGGGTATTCCCTTTCCAACTGGGGTGTCTATGGGTTTTGAGTAATGCATGCGAGAGTGCTCAAGAATCATCTATTATATAAGTCTCTAAAGATAAACAAAACAGGTCTATGAACGGTTCTCACAATCCTAACTCCCAACACAGAGTTGGTTTGACCCATGTCTTTTTATCTAAATAAAAAGGATATTATTGTCATGCAATGTAAGAATTAGAATACCTTTTATGGACTGCTCAATGTACACACACTGGTCTTCTTTAATCATCTCAACGAAAGAGATTGATCAAATCATGAAACCTCAAGTGCCATTACCTAAACAATTGCTAGAAATCGTAAATAGATCAATTGAGATGCCACACTTTGGCTCATTCCCATCATCGTGAAAACCAAGACTTTGATCCATGTAGATCTCTTCATTTGGCTCTCCATCGAGAAAAGCAATTTCAACATCCATTTGAAAGGGTTTCTAAAACTAAATGTGCGACGTACAATCGCTAAGATAAGGTGGATGAAAGAAAAATCTAACCACTAAGGAGATTTTGTCTTCTAGGTCTACACCCACTTTTGGGCTTGACTTATCACCATGAGGTACGTCTTTATCATTGTCAACTGAACCATCCCCCTTGAGTCTAGCTTTGAAAACCCGCTTATTTCCAATAGTCTTACAGTAGGACGGAATACCAACTGACTCCCACTTATTCTTTGTTCACAGAGATCATATCATCCTTCACAGCAACTACTCACTCAGCTTTAGTAGATGAACAAAGCGCTTCTACATAAGAAGTTGTCACGGCATCATTTACTAATGCGCATAGGAAAATGAATTCCGCAGATTTCAAAATGCCAACGGAGAACTCATCCTCATCAACTGCACTGTGCCATCTAAGAATTTTGAGTAACCAGTGGTGCATTCCTACTGTTTGGCACACTCCCACTAGCGTCTAGCTGTGTACTCCCACTTAGTTGCAGACTGGTACCATTTTCAGCGACTACTAGATGTAGAATCACAATATTTCCTCACTTAAAGATGGTACATTGTCTACAATTTCCTCCAACTCATAGAGGGCAAGATTCTTTTAGCAACATCAATACTACAAAAACATTTACAAACGGATTGTAAAGCTTGTAAAATAGGCTATAAAGGCACAATTTAGCATATGAGGGCAGCATCAAAGAGTGTACCCTTCCAAATTGGAAGGCTAGCTTGCGCTATCAACAATCCAGACTTATCCAGAAGTATTCTATTCCTTCTATAATAACACTTTATTGCAGAATTTCCCGAAAAAGAAAGTTGTACATGTACCCCTTTTGTCCTCACACAGTTCTTCTAAACTAATAAGAGAAACTAACACAGTTCCTCTGAACTAATCAGAGAAATACTGGCATACGAGATGATTCCAAAGTTTTCTCGAATCTAATTCTTAACTTGAGCTGTAAAATATTTGATGTAATCTAGTGTTTTATAGCGGTAAGATGACAAGGTGAGGAAAATAGAGTTACTATAACATGCCTTTACAAACATAGGTCCAAGGTGAGTGAACTAGCTCTAAAGATTGATTATCTCTTATAGCTTTACTTCAAAAAGCTTTCGATATGCTTTTCCACCTAGGCAAGACTCACACGTAGGCAGGTCAACTTTAGCGAGTGGGCTCGTAAGCCTCTATGAGCTAATCGAGTCATCCTATCCTATGTGTCCAAGTTTAGCAAGCCAAGTCATATAATCAACAGATGATTCATTAACTTAAGAAATAAAGAAAATAGAGTTAATATTTTGTCCCTTAAGAAATTATTACGTAAATAATCATGTCCAATAAAAACAAACTATGTAACACAAGATCCATCCTATTGTCAGTCCCACTTGCCTTTTAGCTTGCTTAATGCACATAGGCCCATCGGGTTTGCGCATTCTTCCACTTATGGAATGCTAGTCATGCATACGAATTCCTTTATGGCGGTCTGCTGTCAAGTAAACATGCCGAGAATAATTAGAACAAATCTCAATTTTCTCGTTCTATGTTATGATCTATTTCATGTGTATCCACGAGTCAGACTGAAATATATCACAACATGAACCTAATGTTTGCCAGTACAGATAGTCCCTAATAGATCTTGAATCATACTGGATTTCAACCTTAGATTCTCGGTCATCAAGTGTTTGGGATTTTGCCAGTCCACTTCGAACTTCAGTACCAGATTCTTTATAATCTAGTAGTGGATGTGCTCTATAATAAATTTGAGCTAATTCCATATCCATAGGTCATTGGATAGTTCTTATATACCCAAATTAGATCATCGTCCATGCTATTTAATAATGCATTTTTTCTATTTTAAGCAATTAAATACATGTCCAAAAGCATAAATTATATACTCTAAAATGCCAAAAATACACAATAATTAACACAAAAGTTATCCTAGACTCCCTTATAGTGTACTCAACACTATATATTAATCACAAAAATTAACATTCTATTTAGGATATTTTAAACAATTAAAAACACGTACAAAACATATATTTAATGCTCTAAAATACTAAAAAGAATTAAAAAATTTATCATAAAATTATATCTGGTCCCACACAGTGTCCTTATTATAGGAGAAATAAATTATTAATTTTCCATAATTTTCTAGAATTTTAAGGCAATTAAAACAGTTTTAAAACATTAAAACTCAGTTTTTAATTCACATAAACTGTTTTAATTATAAAATAATTAATTAAGTTTCCAATAAAAATATATATTATGGACAGGGCCTAGAGACGGACCTCCACTGACTAGAGTGGGGGCTGTGCCACCATCAACTCCACCGCACGCGCGGCACGCACTGCCGGTGTGTGTGGTGGTGGTTCGGGATTGGATCATCTTCTACATTATGAACCCTAAAACACATCCATGGGGATGCGCGACCCCTTGACTTTGCACGCTCATATCTCCTGTGATTTTGATCCAAATGCTTGTATTTTACATGGTTGGAAAGTTCTCATGGAGTAGATCAATTTTGAGCCAAAAAACAGATGGATTTAACGTGTAAAACGTCCAGAAAATTGGATCAAAGTTTCAAAAAAATTTTGATTTTTCTAGGTCCAGAAATTAGGGTTTCACTTTTCTCCTTCGTTTGAAATAATCAAGCGATGAATGGGACTTTGTGGAGGGACTCTAGGGACCATATAGGACATAACCATATAAAATATTCGGACTTATATTGGAGTTTTCACGTAGACCCACTTCAAATTCGAAAATAAAATATGTCTCCAAAAGCTTGAATAGCTACAATGGCATATTCGTTTTGGGAATGATACGGGCGAATCAACAGCCTAATGGCTTTGATACCAATGTTGGAAATATATGCACACAAGCATAGGGTCGGGTTCAAGACATACCTTGAGCAGAATACCCGATTCGGTTCGTCTACGGCATTGTTATGAGCCCGGCAATTTCACCCACAATCTGCTGCACTTTGGTACCTTTGTGTATGCTCTTGTGCTTCGTTATGGTCACAAGAATAGCTGCTAAAGTAGCCCCCCTGAGTTCATGCGCTAAATCCCAAGCCTGCATTGTGATTATGCTAGAGAGCGAAATCTAGAAAGAGAGAGAGAGACAGCCGAGAGGTAGAGAAAGAGACCTTTTAGGACTGTTTTGTGTGTGTGTATATATAACACATATATATACACCTAGTGGTGCACTTCTAATAGGTCTCAAAACTCTAAAGCCAATTGAACATCCAGTCCAATGTATGTGGGTGACCCGAAAAAAAAAAAGGTTTAAAATCTTTATTTCAACGCGCAACAGAAAGACAAAGTTCAAAGACTTTATTGATAGCCCAGATCTACTACTTCTTAACTCTATAGATGCGTATATTCAAGACGGAGAAGAGTTTATGCCTCAAGTCTTGAGCCCAATTCTGATTCTCTTCTTCATTGATGATGCAGTTGCCTCCACTAGGTTGTCTTCACCCTTATGTCTCCTGTGAGTGCTTTCCGGAAAGGCTAGAGATGATGTGATCTCTAATAGGGAGGATAAAGAAGGTTTTGGAAACCCCAAACAGTTTCTGCAACTTAGGGATGTTAAAAATGATGAACTCAAAATTTTAAACTTAGCTGCCCTATTTATAGATTCCCATAACCGACTTCACTTTCAATCAATCAAAGTGGTTTCAATCGATCGAACATGCCTAGACTTCAGTCGATCGAGACTACTTCGATCAATCGAACCTATCTGGACAAGATCCTCTTCTGCCTTTCCAAGCATCCTAGTGGAGCTAAGAGTGGGACCTTCTAGGCTCTTTGTGGTTGGCTCAAACCAGTTGTTAATTCCTATGACCAAACTCTTTGGTCAGCAAACTAACGAACCGATCAGTTAACGTTTATTCCACTATAAAGCGATAACTGAACTTTAACATAAAAGAACATATCCAAAGTGATAACTACACTTGTATAGTGTACTAATGTCCCTCTACCGTCAGCATTCATAATCATGTTCAAGTAGTCAGATAGCTGTTACTGTCAACCTGAATCATGATTACTTCTTGTATTCCTTGAGTCCCATTCACCTCTCATGATTTGCAAACATATGGATAACTACTTATCAACAAGACTACAGTTCTCAGTAATCAACTTGGTGACATTCTTAGGGGAATGATTACTCTTGCACAGAGGGTAGATTCTATCTTGACAATGTATGTTCACAACCTTGTGAACATGACATACCCAAGACACCCAGGTGGTGATCTGTAAGACCTCACTGATTGATAAGTCAAAGCAGCCATATCCACAGTCTGTGTTCATAATCGTCTCAAAATTTATAACACGTACCTTATATAAGTTAAGATTTCCTATCGACTGTTGACAGCCTTAAGCATTAATAGGAATGCTCAGGTCCGTCAATGTACTACAAGCACTAGCATATTAACTAAGAGTTATACTCTAATGATTGAGATTCATCACTCCATCCAATGGTAGTTAATTATGATATAGTATAAACCTGATGAGATATCCAGTCTCATCATCCACTATGACAAATTCCAAGTATCAATGAATAATAATTCGTATCTCACTTGTATGTATCTCATACACACACGAATTACTTACAATGATACTTAAGGATAAATAATAATCTCATGAAAGACATATAGAATAAAATGTAAAGTTGGTATCCATATATTAAAATGTCAATGTCTCGTACATAAAGAAATGGTTTGAGGGCACAATCCTAACAAACTCACACTTGCACTTATAACCATTCAGGACTACATCTGAGACCTAGACTATCTAAATGACGATCAAAGACATTATGTGGCAAGGCCTTTGTAAACGGATCCGTAAGATTGTCAGCGGTGACAATCTTGGTGAAAGTCACGTCTCCACGTTGAACAATATCTCGAATTGGATGATATTTTTGCTCTGCGTGCTTTCCCTTTTCGTGGTTCCTTGACTTCTTGGACTGAGCCACTGCCCCACTATTATCGTAGTATAGTGTGATACGTGACAGCGATGCTAGTACCACATCGAGTTCCATAAGGAACTTCTTGAGCCAAACAGCTTTCTTTGCGGCTTCAACAACCACATACTCAGCTTCTGTAGCTGAGTCTGCAATGCATTTCCACTTAATGCTCCTCCAACTAACAGCACCTCCTCCCAAGGTAAAGAGATGTCCGGATGTCAACTTCCTCGAATCTTTATCTAACATAAAGTTCGAGTCTGTGTATCCCACTAGAATTAACTCATTGCTGTCATATATAAGCATGTAATCTTTAGTCCTTCTCAAGTACTTAAGAATGTGCTTAACTATTGTCCAGTGCTCTGGACCTGCATTCGATTGATACCTGCTAACCATGCTAATGGCAAAGGAGATATCTAGTCTACTACACAACATCGCATACATGAGACTTCCCACTGCCGAAGCATAGGGAACTCCTGCCATACGATTCCTCTCCTCCTGTGTCTTAGGACATTGGTCCTTAGAGAACGCTAAACCGTGCCTAAAAGATAATAAACCTTTCTTTGAATTATCCATGGAAAATCTAGTTAGCACCTTATCGATATAACTAGCTTGAGATAATCCCATTATCTTTAGCTTACGATCTCAAAAGAGCTTTATCCCAAGGATATAGCTTGTCTCTCCTAGATCCTTCATATCGAAAGTACTAGCTAGCCAAATCTTAACCGATGACAGCACCGCTACATCATTCCCAATGAGTAGAATGTCATCAACGTAAAGAACAAGAAAGACCACCACTTTTCCTTCACGCTTCTTGTATACACAAGGCTCATCTAGATTCTGCATGAAACCAAACGACTTTACTGCTTGATCAATTAGATGTTCCAACTCCTGGATGCATGCTTAAGCCAATAAATAGACTTTTGCAACTTGCATACCAAGCTACCTTTCCCACTAGCTATGAACCCTTCTGGTTGTTGCATATTGATGTCTTCCTCAAGATTGCCATTCAAGAATACAGTCTTGACGTCTGACGACATCCTATTGACGCGTTTTCTTATCACACCCAAGTGTAGGTGATCGTACAAGTAATAAAGTTCTGGAAGTCCAGGTCGAACCCACAGGGGAAGGAAAAATAAGATAGGCAATAATTATTTTGTCACGTAAAAGAAAATAAAAGATGATGGATTTTTGTGGGGTTTTACTAAACTACTAATTTTTATAGTTTTGCAATAAAAGCAATTAAAGCTATTTTTTTCTTAACAGTTTATGGTAAAGATTTTAACAGTGCAAAATAAATTAACTAACATACTAGTAAGAAAAGGAAGAAAAATATATAAAAGCTAAATTTTTGTGAGATAAACTTTTTAGATTTAATAATAGCGAAAGATGGAAATAATACTGTTTGCACCCAAAAACCGTCAGTGATTTTTGAGCCCGAGTGGAGTTGAAGTTGGGCGAAGAGGACGCTGGGACTAGTGATGACTCATCGGGCTATGAGAACATAACTCATCATGTTGAGAGCCCGATGGAAAAGTAAAGCAGCGTTATAACTGATCGGACATTAGGAAAAGGAAGAGTTTGTCCGATTGATCATAAGAAGGTGAAGAAATATGATCGGACATGGAAAGAGTCATGAGCCCGATTCGTCCAACAGGGAGAGGTCGATTGATGAAGGACAGGGCATTGATGTCCACAGCTGGCATGATGACATCATCTCTGAGAGTTTTTTGGGAAACAGGAGTCCGTTTAGGAAAGGAGTTGTTAGTTGCCAGCTGGATGGGAGCGTGTAATCCCTAAATTAAAGGGATCAATTCAAGTAAGTTTTGGATAAGGAAGGATTTCTTCAATTAACCAATCAGTGAATAGCTTAAGGCGCAAGTCAAGGAGTCCTTTCCTAGTAGGAATTAAACTGTGGCCGCTATAAATATAATGGCAGGCCTTCAAGCAAAGCACTCCGCGTCACTATCGAAAACAGCATTCAACACAGCATTCAAAAGCATCCAACCTTTAGTTTTTTCTGCACGCATAGCAAATAGGTCTACCCTTTTTCTTTGTTAATTTCTTCTACTGTTTTCATTCTTACGCTGTTTTCATTCTTACGAACAATCAGTCTGTTCTGAATTTGTTCTTTGGTTGTATTTTCCAAACACTTAATAAAATCTGTATTTTATTAATCGTTTATGATTGTTTACTTGGTAAACTCATACACTATTTGGCTTGTGCGCTTCAGTACTGCCAAGGGATTTCTGGTGAGGGTACTTTCCTACTCGCCGCACACAATTGTTTAGTTTAGAAGTCAGATCTAAAAGCCTTGAGTATCACTGACTCAAGCATATAGGAAATTAGTTTGCATACACCGAACCACTTTTGGTTCTGGCACGCCCGCGCATAACTACTAGCAAACATTTTGGCACGCCCGGTGGGACCCATAGTGTCAAGACATGCCGCCAAAGAGGGATAAGCAGATCGGCAAAAACGGCCAAGAAGAGTCGGCCGTTGATACACCTACGGAGGAAAGCACTGGTCATTCTCCGGATGACGGTGGCGTTACTATCGAAGCAATCTCGGAAACCGTGAGAGCCACCGTTGATCCTTTGAGGCAGGACTATAACACCTTGATAGGGTCAATGGCAGGTCTCAACCATGTGGTCAGGCAAACGGCCGATATACGCCGGGAACAGTCTGAGTTGGTCATGGAGACTAGGGTTACCCACGTGAAGCTGGACGCCCTGGCTACTCAGATACAACAGCTTTGCGCCGTTCTTGAGGCCAATAACAAACAAAAGGCCTTGGGATCAGGCTCAGGCTCGGGATCGGGCTCTGGCACGCCGCTTGAGTCCGACAAACCAAAAGACCCACTCTATGTCTGTCCAAACCTAAGGGAGGGTAACATCTCGGGCAAGAAGCCCGAATTACATAACGAAACGGCCAGTGGCGTGGTGGTCACCGATCCCAGTGGATCGGCGACACCAAGTTTTGTCCAGATAGGAGGCCGTGTTGAAACCCAGTTCGACCGGACTCCACCTCCAGTTCGCGCTGCTGGGGGGCAAAGAAACAATGGGGGGTTTTGGACCCACCAGATCAACAATAATCAACAGTTGCCACCTCTACAAACCCCGGGAACAGGGGCTCAGCCTGAGGTAATTGCAACAATAGGCCGTAACCCAGAGGTAATCGGCCAACAAGTGCCCCCAGGTAACGCTGCTGGGGGGCAAAGGAATGATAATGATTTTTGGCTTCGCCAGGCCAATAACAACCCACAGCAACCACCACCCCCTGCGGGTGGTGCCCGACCTGCTGCGCAGCCTATTAACAGGGAGGAGTTGGTGGCGGCCATACATGAAGAGTATTGCCCGTTCATGAGAAGGATGGAGAGGCCGACGTACCGACGGCCTTACCCGCCTGAAATTGACCAAGTTAATTTCCCACCAGGGTATAAAGTTCCGAACTTTACTCTATTTTCTGGGGAAAGTGAGCATACCACGGTAGAGCACATAGGTCGGTTCATTGTGCAATGCGGCCATGCAGGCAATAGTGACCCTTTAAAATTAAGGCTGTTCCCAAATTCGCTCACGGGCATAGCATTTTTGTGGTATGTCAATCTCCCGGCCAATTCAGTACGAAATTGGCCAGCAATGGAGGAATTGTTTCATGGGCAGTTTTATAGGACTGAGCCCGAGATCTCGTTGGCAGATCTGTCTAGGATGCTCCAACTAGTGGGAGAGACCGTTGAAACATATATAGCCCGATTCAGGAAGGCTAAGTACAGATGTAAGACAATATTGCCCGAGGAAGAATACGCAAAGATGGCTATGGGCGGAATGTCTTTCGAGCTTCGCAAAAAGTTCGAAGGGACCGATTTCCGTGATTTATTCGAGCTGGCGTCAAGGGCCGCCCGTTACGAGCGTATCCTGCTTGATGAACAGGAAAAGAAGAATTCTTCTAAGGGAACGTATTACAAAGATCCCAATTACGAGGTCCATCTAGCAGAATGTGACCTCGAGGCAGAAATCGACATGGCCGAACTAATCTCTAAGCGGCCTATTGTGTGTAATGCCTTGAACAAACCGGTCAATAATAACGCTGCTGCTAAAAAAATGACGTTCGAGGCAGGAAAAAATTACACATTCGACATAACAATGGCCGATCAGATTTTTGACGCCCTCTTGGCTGAAAAAGTGATCAGGCTAGGTGAAGGTCATCGGATACCCAAGGCCGATGACATAAAAAATAAGGAATATTGTAAGTGGCATAATTCCTGGAAACACTCAACTAACAACTGCGTTGTTTTTCGTAATGTGATACAGGAGAACGTGGAGAAAGGAGTGTTCAAATTTTCGGACAAAGCTATGGGAGTTGATGCGAATCCGTTCCCACAGATCACTGGAACCAATATGGTAATGCCCGATTTGACTAAGCTGACACGGCCAAGGGTCAAGATAGACTTGACCGACAGCGAGAAAGTCCCAAAGCAAAGGGAAGGAAAACAAATTGCCGTTTCAGGAACGGATAGACCGAAGGTGACTATTCACGAGCTTCAGAGGACATACCAGGAACGCAAGGAGGCAGAACTAAAGGCTGATGGAGCCCGGTCAACTACAGAGAGCTTGATTACGAATTTACGACACCAACTAGAGCTGATTGAACAAGGCCTGTGTCCGAGGTGCAAGGCCGATATTAAGAAAGGGGCCTCTAGCCCAAGCAAGAGGCCTAGGGTTGAGGAACGACGAGAGTACAGCCCAAGGAGATCCGTGCATGAGAGGCTTTCCTTGCCCAAACAGGGACGTCCAAAGCCCGAGTGGAAGCCAAAGCCGCCGCCAGCAAGCAGTATGCCTAGCTCGAGTCATAGGGAAGGAAGGGAATATGGATCACGACCCACGATGAGTACATCACAAAGGGTTGCAGCATCGGACATTCGCTCCCGAATGATACTCCCACCAAGAGTGAGTGATGGGAGATGGTATAGAGCTGAGCATCCAAAATTTCCAGCGATGCCTCAATACAGCAAGTCTCAGAAGAGGAGGTACCAGAGACTGAGACAGGCCGAGAGGGAACGGCAGCGCTCGCAAGACCGTGTCCAGATTCCTCAAGAGTCCCTTCAGCGCAAGGCCGACAAACAGATAACGGCCATGGAAGAAGATGAGCCCGTTTTCGACAAGAAAGCGGGCAAAGGGGCAATGCATGCCACAGAGCGCTTGAAGAAGCTGTTTGAACAAGAAAAGTGTGAGCCATCGGCCCATCCAATGGAGGAGGCTGATGATTATGAAGATGAGGATGATTCACCGATTCAATTTGGGACAATCCCGAAAAATCTATCCTCAAACATGGTGTTTACTTTGCCCATGTCATTTATGGCCAAACCGGATCAGCCAACGGCCATTGAAGGTGACGTAATAGAAGGCCGGACAAAGGAGTCGGCAGTAATAGAAAGTGTATGTTGGGGTGGTGGTGAGACCGTCAGACCCAAGGTGGTAGAGGCTACGAGCAAGAACATGGACACTACCGATATACAAACCGATCGGCCTAAGATAACCATCTTGAGGCCGAAAGGGATCCAAACTGAGGAGGGGCTGAAACCGGCGGGGCCAGTCAAGGTGGTGTTCGAAAAACCTACCTATCAAATGTCTCAGCACCTGAAGCCCTTGTACGTAAAGGGTCACATTGAGGGAATCCCCGTGAATAGAATATTGATTGATGGGGGATCTACAATCAACATCATGCCCCAAATCATGCTGAGGATCCTTCAAAAATCTGAGTCGGAACTGATTCCGACCGAGATGAATGTTCAGAGCTTCACGGGCACACCATCTAAGACAAAGGGCATCTTGCCTCTGGAGCTGAGGGTGGGAACCCAAACGGCCATGACAGCCTTTTTTATTGTGGAGACATCGGCCGCCTACAACGCGTTGCTTGGCCGTGATTGGATCCATCCCAATTACTGCATCCCTTCCACTCTCCATCAATTGTTGATCTTTTGGAGAGATGACGAAGTGGAAGTGGTTGGGGCTGATACGAAGCCATTCGTAGCCCGGGTGCAGACGGCCGATGCAGTATTATATGAAGATGATATCGGACCTATCAAATTACTAGGATGTGGCAAACTTGGTAGACCAAATGCAGCCACGTTCCGTAAAGAAATTCTACCAAACTTAAAGCTTGGTTATCACAATCTAAGTCGGACAGAAGAGGTAAGGCCGATAGAAATTAATGAACAGGAAGACTTTGATGGATCTACAGCCAATTGAAGTTAGAAGACAGCTGGCCCTTAAGGCCAGCATGGCCAGATGGTGTGCATATCTGGCCGATAGAAGATTAGAGATCCGCCCTGTAGACGGTATGATTAATCTGGCCGATTGTATCTATGAAGAAGAAACGCCAATAGAAGAGGAGATTCAAATGGATGAACTCGAAACGGCCACAGCCAAGCTTGATGACTTGAAGGCCGACGTGCAGGATCCACTATTGGAGATCAACCTGGGCAATGAAGGAGAGCACAAACCCACATATGTGAGTCAGGTGCTTGAACCACAGTTCCAGGCCGATATCGTTGCTCTCTTGCACAGATACAAGGATTGCTTTGCTTGGGATTACGACGAAATGCCCGGACTATCCCGAGAATTGGTAGAGCACCGATTGCCAATTAAGCCGGGCTTTAGGTCGTTCAAACAGCTCCCACGGCGCATGTCACCTGAAGTCACGATGAAGGTGAAAGAAGAAATTGAGAGGCTTTTGGGGGCTGGCTTCATTCGGACAGCCAGGTACGTGGAATGGGTATCAAATGTAGTCCCAGTGGTAAAGAAAAATGGTAAGCTGAGAGTTTGTATTGATTTCAGAAATCTAAACCTAGCTACCCCAAAAGACGAGTACCCTATGCCCATGGCCGATCAATTGATTGATTCGGCCGCCAAACATAAAATTTTGTCCTTCATGGACGGGCACTCGGGGTACAACCAGATTTACATCGCTGAGCAGGATGTCCCGAAGACAGCTTTCCGGTGCCCGGGGGCAATTGGAACCTTTGAATGGGTTGTCATGCCTTTCGGACTAAAGAACGCCGGAGCCACATATCAGAGGGCGATGAATTCAATCTTCCATGATATGATCGGGCATTTCATGGAGGTTTACATTGATGACGTGGTGGTAAAATCGAGTGACAACGCCGATCATTTGAGAGACTTAGAAAAAGCATTTGAAAGAATGCGGGCTCACAAACTAAAAATGAACCCTCTCAAGTGTGCTTTCGGCGTTTCAGCGGGGAACTTCTTAGGATTCCTGGTGCATCAAAGAGGGATAGAGGTTGACAAGAACAAGGCTCGAGCAATACAGGCAGCAAAGCCACCGGCCAATAAGAAAGAGCTTCAAAGGCTACTCGGGCAGATTAATTTCCTGAGAAGACTCATCTCTAACTGTGCAGGAAAGACCCAAGTATGGACCCCATTATTGAAGATCAAGACCGACGAAGAGTTCAAGTGGGAAGACAGCCATCAACAGGCCTTTGAGGGAATTAAGCAATATTTGTCAACTTCTCCAGTTTTAATGCCACCCAAGAAGGGTAGGTACCTTAAATTGTATATATCGGCTTCTGAATGCTCTATAGGAAGTATGTTAGCTCAGGATAATGAGCAAGGAAATGAGCAAGCCGTTTATTACTTAAGCAGAATATTAACTCCAATCGAGCAGCGCTATGCGCCGATTGAGAAATTATGTTTGGCATTATATTTTTCATCACAGAAGTTAAGAACGTATATGTTGCCCGTTTCTACTTATATTATATGTCAAACCGATGTGATAAAATATATGTTGTCAAGACCAATCATGAGAGGCCGAATTGGAAAATGGACCTTGGCCCTAATGGAATTTGCCATCCAATACCGATCACAGCAATCGGTTAAAGGCCAGGCCATAGCCAATTTCTTGGCTGATCACCCAGACCCAACTGATCTGGGAGAAGTACTACCAGTGCCTAAAGTGTTAAACACTTCCTTGGTCCCATGGACATTGATCTTTGATGGGTCCAAAAGCGCAGAAGGTGCTGGGGCAGGTGTGGTCATTGTATCACCCAAGTATAAGAAGACAAAAATGTCATTTCGGCTCGATTTCAAGTGCACAAATAACCAGGCCGAATATGAGGCATTAATTATCGGACTAGAGATACTCCTTGAGTTGGGGGCATCGTCCGTACACATAAAGGGAGACTCAGGTCTGGTGATCGGGCAGATCTCAGGAGAATTCCAGATAAAAAGTTGGGAATTATGCCCGTTTCACTCTGTCGCCACGCAGCTCATGGACGAGTTTGATGATATTAGCGTGAGTTATATCCCTAGGTCTACGAATACTGAGGCCGATAAGCTGGCAAAGACAGGATCGGCCTCGTCTCCGACAAAGGCTTTGGAAGACCAAGTTATCACGGTTCATGTCCGATCAATGCCTTCCGTTGCAAAGAGAGGTTGGTATGCTACTACTAATTCGGTCTTGATGGAGGACGACGATTGGAGAAGGCCTATCATCGAATACCTGAATCACCCAAATGTCAGGGTAGACCGAAAAGTTAGACTGTTCGCTGTCCGATTTGTGGTACTCGATGGAGAATTGTTCAAAAAGCCCATCGGTGACGACGTGATTTTGAGGTGTTTAGGCAAAAAACAGGCCATGCAGGTGATGGCCGAAGTACATGAAGGGATCTGTGGGGCTCATCAGGCCGGTACAAAAATGAAATGGTTACTGAGAAGGTATAACTATTATTGGCCAGGCATGTTGAAGGATTGTATCAGCTATGCAAAGGGATGCCAAGCGTGTCAGAAGCATGGCCCAATTCAGCATGTACCGGCTAAAGAGCTTCAACCAATAATAAAACCATGGCCGTTTAGAGGATGGGCTATGGATCTGATTGGCAAAGTCTTGCCACCATCATCAGGCCAACACTGTTTCATTATAGTGGCGACGGATTACTTCACTAAGTGGGCCGAGGCCATACCATGTAAAACGGTGACCCAGACCACCGTGATAAAATTCATTGAAGAGCACATTATACATCGATTCGGCCTCCCAGAAACCATAACGGCCGACCAAGGATCTGTGTTCACAGGAGCTGAAATGACCGCTTTTGCGGAGAGCAGAGGGATTAAGATTCTCAATTCTACCCCGTACTATGCTCAAGCTAACGGTCAGGCTGAGTCAACCAATAAGATCCTTAAGGGGATCATTGAGAAGATGATCGATGAGAACCCTAGAGAGTGGGACAAGTTGTTGTCCGAGGCTCTATGGGCCTATCGGACATCTAAGAGGTCCAGTACCGGGGTCACACCATTCATGTTGACTTACGGGCACGATGCTATGTTACCAATGGAGGTTACCGTCCGATCGGCCAGGAGAGCTTTACAGAACCAACTTGAGCCCGCAGAGTACACAGAGGCTATGATAGCTGAG
Source organism: Hydrangea macrophylla (assembly GCA_033977485.1). Taxonomy (NCBI): domain Eukaryota; kingdom Viridiplantae; phylum Streptophyta; class Magnoliopsida; order Cornales; family Hydrangeaceae; genus Hydrangea; species Hydrangea macrophylla. Next base: position 81,314,490 of record CM066991.1, on the reverse strand, counting down.
TTGGAGGGACTTGATGAAACGAGGCTCATGGCTTTGGACTCGTTAAAAGTGCAGAAGCAGCGGGCCGCCCGAGCTTATAACAAGAGGGTAAAAGCAAAGTCTTTTAGTACAGAAGACTTGGTATGGAAGGCCGTTTTACCTATCGGGGACAAGGATAGTCGGTACGGTAAATGGTCGGTCAACTGGGAGGGTCCGTTCATTATACATCAGGTCAAGAATGGTGGTACTTACAGACTGCGGGATATGGATGGTGGTATTCATCCTAGATTAATAAACGGTCAATACTTGAAGTCTTATTACCCTACTCTGTGGGAAACTATTGATTTGAACTATAAACCAAATCCAGGGTTAGAATACGACCAAATCATTAACTACGACCCTGAGCCCGAGTAACAAAAATATGGTTTGTATTGATAGGCTGAGCACAGCTTACTTACAAATATATGCGAATAAAAATAAGTACAAAAGAGGAGTCGGCCTCTAGGCCGACTCAAAATTCCTAAGCTTAGCCTTCAGGTCTTCCCAGGTCTTGACGGCCCCAGACCGGTCCTTCTTGGCCCTTTCTAGCTTCTGGGCCCAAGCCCGGGATATGGGGACGCTGGCTTGTAACTGATCACTGCACTTCTGAGCGTCCCCGCCTAGTGAAGATAGTGCCTCGTCAATTTTTTCAATGGAGGCGTTGTTGGTAACAACCTCGGCCTCACATTGGGCGAGTTGAGTTTTTAATACAGTAATACGGTCCCGCAGCCAAGTACCCCTGGCTAGAACTTGAGCACGGGAGGCCTTTCCCGCTTCGAACTTGGTTCTGGCCCCTTCCAAGAACTTCAATGCTTTCTGACGGGAGCCTAAATGAAGTTCTGCATCCGCTTGAATCTTCAAGGTCGTTCTATCCATAAGACGGACGCTAGGAAGTCTTTCTTTGATCTCCACGAGTAATGATAGCTGCCCGTCTGAAAGAGAAGGATCGGCCATGAGGGTGTTCAAAGCAGTGTCAACGTCAGCCGCAGCAGGAAGATTGGAAAGTTCTTGGTCAGCAAGTCCGAAGAGCAGGTCCTTGGCTTGTTGAAGGACGGAAGGTAAAACCGCTTCGGGCTCAAGGGGGCCGAGGTCAAAAGCTCCCAGGTCCAGGCCCAAGAAAAAGTCATTGAAAGGAATAACGGGCACTGGGTCTGAAGGATCGGCCTATTCAAGAAAAGAAAATACAGTCAGGGATTGTTTTTAGAAATGTATGAATTAACGCAAAGTAACACAGCAGTACCTGGGTATGAGGACGAAGCGAGGCCGAGATTGTTTCGCGAACATCGGCTTCGCTTGGTTGAGAAGATGTTTGGGAAGAAGAAGGGAGGCCGGTTCCTGCGACCGGACTCATTGGGGCCATTGTCGTCTGTGGGGCTTCTGCTTCAGGGACAGAGCCCGAATTATCATCACCGGCCTCCACAGCAGACACTTCAGGAGGAGTGACCTCGGCCACCACCGGTCCTGGTATGATGTGAACAGGAGAGCTGATGGCGGTGGTAGGTGCCCCTTGACCGGCTGGAGTTTCGGTTTCAGAGGGGACGGTTTGATTTACTTCCTCCCCAGCGGCCTCGGTGGCAGGTTCAGCACCGGCTTCACCCTCAGTACTCGAAGAAAGAACAACCTGCTCAGGGACTTGGCCGACATGAGCAAGGTCTTCGTCTCCGTCTCCGCTTGAAGGATCTAGAGGAGGCACGATGTGAAGTGGCATCACCCTAACGGCCACTCGCTCTAGATAAGCCGCTGCAGAGGCCGGTGATGTAGGGAGAGTTGGGGGAAGAGTCTGAGCAAGGTTTGGAAGTGGATCCTCTCCCGAATCTTCATCAGCAAGCTGCAAAGATAGAACAAAAGGATTAATATGGAATAACAGGAATTCGGGCTCAAATCAAAAGGGGAAGAGCAAACCTGAACAGAGGCCGGTGTTTTTTGCTTCTTTTGAGGCGGACCCTTGCCCGGAGTTTGTTTACGAGCCAGTCTCTTGGCGACTTGTTTGCGCCGGGTTGGAGCTGCTGCTGGTATAGAGACATCGGCCACAGTGGCCGATGTTGCAGAGAAAGGAGCCAGGGCCTCAGCAGCGGAGCGTGGAAATATGTGTCTAGCCCGTTCACCCCACCATTGGGTGAACTCTTCTGATACTACTGGCCGGGCGGGGAAGGGTGTAAAATTGAACGCGGCTTTGAGCCGGGCAGACCTCTCTGCTATCTTCTTCACCTGCCCGTCGTTAACGATAAGGCCCCGTTCAACCCAATCAACGTTGACAGTGATACCAGGAGGAACGGGCACTAGTTGAGTAAGCCCGAATTGGCGGGCATATAAAGGAGCAAAGTAGTACTCGGCCCCGCATTTATTGTTGGCCGACGGGATGCTTGGGCTAAAAATAATGTCTCTAGCTACTAAGTAGCTAGAAAAAATTTCATTATAGGTTGACTGGGTGCCCGGACCCCAGTTTGAAGGGTTATTGGAGAGCTGGAGAAAAGAAGAAAATTGAAGATAAAAGAATGGGGTGAAGAGATTGACGTCCCGAGGGGAGCAACCCTGGTAAAAGAAGGAAAAACACTCTTCAAAGGAATGTACAGAGGGGGATACGTTCACGAATTGAACGGCAGAGATAGGCACGTCGGCCAAGGGAGTAATTGTGGGCTGGAATTCAGGGAAGTAAGAATGAAGCCACAGTTGTAGTATCCACATCGGGCTCCCACCAGCACTGAAGCCCGAATGAACGAAGTCTGTTGTGCCTCGAACTAAATGTGCCCAAACCAGCGTAGCCATGGCCAGTGGCTGCCCTGATGCAAGGGCCAGGGCTACGGTTGTATATTCTTTAGTGATAGCCTGGCTGGCTGAGCAGAAGAGATACTTGTTGAGCCAGTAGATGAGGAAGGCAGTGTGCTCTGCATCGGACACCGCTGTATCATCTGCCCCTATGCAGGCCGCAAGGAAACCTCCAAAGGCCGTGATCGGCCTATGAGAAACGGCCCCGTCCCTGACAATATCTTGTTGTGGATAGGCAAAGCTGGCCGTTCCAACATTAAGCCCTGGAGTGATCTCTTGTCCGTGGGGACGGAGGCCGAGCAGATAACTAATATCTTTGACAGTAGGAGCCATTGGTCCGCAACGGAAAAGAAAGCCGTTGCAAGATGAGGACCAGAAGAGTAGAGCAGAAAGGAGGAGAGGCCGGTCTATCTCAATGCGAGACCGGCTGAGCATGATTGCGTCGTAGATGCCCGTTTGCTTCCAGACGGCGGCCTTAGAGGCTGAAACCCTAGTCACCCATTTGTCCCAGTCAGCGGCGGGGGTCGGCCATCCCCGAATGGGTTGATTCGCCGTCTGAACCTTGGCCCAGTGAGCAGGGACTTGTAGGAATGTCTCGTTTCCTACCGGAGGAAAGAAAGGGAGGAAAGGCGCCGGAGGGTGGCCCAGAAACGCCGCGCCTAAGCCTGGAGCGACGGGAGAACCGTCGGAGGAGCTGTAGGGGGTGAGATATTCGGTGGATATGTCAGCGGCGTGCGCTTTAGCTAAAGCCCTAACCTCCCTACAGCGATTTTGTGGTGGTGGAGCGTCTGCGAAGGACTTTTTTCCTTTGGAGGTGGCTGGAGCGGTTTTGGGAGCCATGGCAATGGAAAGAAGAAAGGTCGCCGGAAAAGATGAAGATAAGAGTGAGAAGCTCTGTGTTTGCTTGAATTGCTGAAGGTAAAATATGAATGTGTGATGAGTTTTCGGACGTTGGGTGGTATTTAAATATCACGACGCCGTAATCATGGCGCATTAATTGTAGGGTGACTGGTGGGATTCTCCATAACCTGATGTTGGCTGCGTACTTGACGCGTGGCATATTTGAAATTCAAAACATCACATCAATCAGGGCGGGATGTTTGATATGAACTTTTGGGGGGCAATTGTTTGCACCCAAAAACCGTCAGTGATTTTTGAGCCCGAGTGGAGTTGAAGTTGGGCGAAGAGGACGCTGGGACTAGTGATGACTCATCGGGCTATGAGAACATAACTCATCATGTTGAGAGCCCGATGGAAAAGTAAAGCAGCGTTATAACTGATCGGACATTAGGAAAAGGAAGAGTTTGTCCGATTGATCATAAGAAGGTGAAGAAATATGATCGGACATGGAAAGAGTCATGAGCCCGATTCGTCCAACAGGGAGAGGTCGATTGATGAAGGACAGGGCATTGATGTCCACAGCTGGCATGATGACGTCATCTCTGAGAGTTTTTTGGGAAACAGGAGTCCGTTTAGGAAAGGAGTTGTTAGTTGCCAGCTGGATGGGAGCGTGTAATCCCTAAATTAAAGGGATCAATTCAAGTAAGTTTTGGATAAGGAAGGATTTCTTCAATTAACCAATCAGTGAATAGCTTAAGGCGCAAGTCAATGAGTCCTTTCCTAGTAGGAATTAAACTGTGGCCGCTATAAATATAATGGCAGGCCTTCAAGCAAAGCACTCCGCGTCACTATCGAAAACAGCATTCAACACAGCATTCAAAAGCATCCAACCTTTAGTTTTTTCTGCACGCATAGCAAATAAGTCTACCCTTTTTCTTTGTTAATTTCTTCTACTGTTTTCATTCTTACGCTGTTTTCATTCTTACGAACAATCAGTCTGTTCTGAATTTGTTCTTTGGTTGTATTTTCCAAACACTTAATAAAATCTGTATTTTATTAATCGTTTATGATTGTTTACTTGGTAAACTCATACACTATTTGGCTTGTGCGCTTCAGTACTGCCAAGGGATTTCTGGTGAGGGTACTTTCCTACTCGCCGCACACAATTGTTTAGTTTAGAAGTCAGATCTAAAAGCCTTGAGTATCACTGACTCAAGCATATAGGAAATTAGTTTGCATACACCGAACCACTTTTGGTTCTGGCACGCCCGCGCATAACTACTAGCAAACAAATACAGATATTTAAGCAAAACTATTAAAAACAGGAAATATTAATTAAGTTGGAAGAAATGATTTAAAGAAATTTGGAATATGCAAACCAACACTAGATCCCACAACTTTTGTGCATATGAAAAGGATTTGGCATTTAAGACCGCAGAGTCATTCTTTATTTAAAAATAAACTTTCAGTAGTCAGGGTCATATCAAGTGTGTCAGGTTTGATATGAAACGACGTCGTTTGGTTTAAGGAAAAATAAAAAGGCAATTGGGCAGTAGCCAGGTTCGAACCGTGCCTCGTCGCGGACGTGAGTTATTCGGCGTCCAATCTCCACCACTCTGCCACTACACAATTGCCTATCCATCATTGGATAGAAATATATGTAAACACATATTTGAAATATTAACTTTGTCATGTGAGTTGTTTGAGTATGCTAGGTGTTTTTTTTATGACAAAAGGCATAGTTTGACAATCCACATAATTAGGCTTTTTATTTCAAATATATAATCTTTTGAGCCCAATATAGCCATAATATATAAACATGTTAAATGGTCATAAACTATAGATACATAGATATTTTTGGCCATAAATGGAAAAATAACCCATCTAGATAAATTTGCCCATTTAAGATTAGTGCACAGAAGCTGTGGTCTCTAAGTTTTTATTGCATATCCCCAATTAAAGTTTTAGCCTACCATTTTGGAATTGAAATTGTCTTCCAAATAAAATTTAAAGATAAATTAAATAGGTATAAACAGTGACTACTCAATTAAAACTAAAGCTATAAAACCAAGGTAAAGGTGAAAACTAATATTATTATATTATTTTCTTTACTTAACATGAGCTGGGGTTGAATTTGTGGAATCTGGAAAATAGCAAAGTTTAGTACAACTAGGCTAATAAAATATACGTAAATGGAAATACTGAATTAATAATAAAATACTAAACCTTTAACTTTAACTTCTTGTGGAGTCACAGTGGTTGAACTCCAAGAACACAAGCAAGGTCAAACCAAATTCTAATCTAATTTGGGAGTGAGATATGGATATGGTGTGCTTTGGGTTTTGGTAGTTGATTATAACAACTACGTGGCTAAGAAACATGACATTTACTTGCAAAATCTGTCTTCTAGTGAATGAAAATATTGCTAAAACAAACTGAAAATTTGGGGTTTCAAACTATTTTAGGGGACAACTATAAGTACTACTAGACTAAAAATATTAAATCTAATTTTAAATAGGAATATTTTACTACTACAAATTGACAAAGGTCCTACAAGAAAACAAATATTTTAATTTAAGAAATACAATGCACAAAGTTTTACTACATCTTTTTGGAACATGAAATCATCAATTACATAAAAGTAAATTTTACAACTACTAGAACTAGAAAAGGTAAAGAAAAACTAAAGTTTCCTATTTCTAGGGACAATATAAAGTGCTCACATAATAACCTCCCCTAAACTATTCTCTCCCTAACAGTGATTGTGTTGTGCTTGTGGAGCTGTTGTATTGTTCTTGCAGCTTGTGTTTATTTTTAGGCGAGGTTTTTGTAAACAATCGTCACTACTACCATCACTTGGCATTTTTTTTCTTCCGCGCTTCAATTGTCTTCGCCTTCTCTGACATTGTGTTGAAATCCTGCACATAAGAGAAGAAGAAACAAAAACTTTTTTAAAAAAATCAACTGACATCCAAGCTAACTGTTGTATTGTTCTTGTTTGCAGCTTGTGTTTATTTATAGGCGAGGTTTTTGTAAACAATCGTCACTACTGCCATCATTTGGCATTTTTTTTTCTTCCGCGCTTCAATTGTCTTCGCCTTCTCTGACATTGTGTTGAAATCCTGCACATAAGAGAAGAAGAAACAAAAACTTTTTTAAAAAAATCAACTGACATCCAAGCTTAGATGTCATTTTCCGTCTTTTTCATTTTTTTTGGTTCCTACCAAACAGTGATATTCACTGTTTGGTTACTATTCATCTTTGACTAACAAATGAATATACTATGGTGTGGTTGCTACTTCTTTCCTTCTCTTTATTTCACTTCATTTTTACCTAAACATGTAAAATGTGTAAAAACAAATAATTACATGCATTTGAGTGACATCACTGTTAAATTATAATAATTCAAATATGCATGTAAAACTAGGGATTTGGGGGGATTAAATGAGCATTATGTCTATTATATTGGCACATAAATGTGCAATATCCAATGTTTGTCAACGTCCATCTGCCAGATCTCATAATCTAGGCATGCAACAATGGATAAGAGTATTCTGATGGATTTGAGCATGGCTACTGTCGAGAAGGTTTCCTCATAGTCAATGCCCATCCTCTGAGTATAACCTTTCGCTACAAGCCTTGCATTAAAGGTCTCAACCTTTCCATCATATCCTCTTTTCCTCTTGTAGACCCACATACAGCCAATGGGTTTAATATTGACAGGAAATTCTACAAGATTCCAGACTTGATCAGAATCCATAGATTCCAATTCAGCCTTCATAGCTTTAACCCAATGAGTTGAGTCTACATCATCCATTGCCTCTTCGTACGTTGTAGGATCAGATTCAGATTCTATGGAAACAACATAAAAAACTTCTCCTAAGAACATGTATCTGTTAGGCTAGCTGACTATCCTCCCACTACGACGAGGTACCGATGTGAGAATGGGTGAGAAAGTGGTATTTTCTTGTCTTACTTCGTTATCAACTGTGGGTAGGACTAAGGGCTCTCCTTCTATCTCTTTAAGATCTATCCTTCCCTTAGGTTTATGGTTCATGATATAATCATCCTCCAAGAAAATAGCATTTGTACTGATAAACACTTTCTGTTCTCTTGGATCATAAAAATACCATCCATAAGTACCCTTTGGATACCCTACAAAGTAACATACTTCCGATCTAGAATCCAACTTGCTCATCCTTCCTTTCAGCACATGTGCCGTACACCCCCATATCCGGAGATGTTGCAAAGAAGGCTTGCGCCCAATCCACATCTCCCGATGTGTCCTGGAAACATATTTCCTTGGTACTAGATTTAGTATGTATGCAGCGGTTTCCAAGGCACAACCCCAAAGCAATAGTGGCAACTCCGAATAACTAATCATAGACATAGTCATGTCTAAAAGAGTCTGATTCCTTCTCTCCGCTACATCATTCTGCTGAGGTGTAACATATGCAGTCAACTGTGACATAATCCCATTCTGTACGAGGTGATCAATAAACTCATGAGAGAGGTACTCGCCACCTCGATCAGATCGAATAGATTTGATATGTGTTCCTAATTACTTTTCCACTTCAGCCTTAAACTCTTTGAACTTTTCAAAGGCTTCAAACTTGTGCTGCATTAGGTAAACATATCTATACCTTGATTGGTCATCAGTAAATATAATGAAATACTCATAACTACCCCTTGCTCTAATATTTATTGGTCCACACACATCAGTATGAATAATTCCAACAATGCATTGGTCCTATTGCCCTTTGTGGGAAAGGGTCTTTTATTAATCTTACCCTCTAAACAAGACTCACAGACTTCCATTGGTTCACGAACCAAATCACCTAAGACCCCTTCTTTGACTAGTCTTCCAATCCTATTTAGATTGATATGCCCAAGCCTCATATGCCAAAGCCTTGTTGGATTAGTGGAAGATTCCTTTCTTTCAGATGGTATAGATACCACTACGTTATTAAGTTCCATATTAGAATCATTAGAAATATTAGGGGCAATCACATACAAGCCATTTGATTTTACACCAGACCACACAAAAGAATCATTTCTTTTGATCATAACTTCAGTTCTAAAATGAAAAGAATAACATTTATTCGATAAATTAGAAACTGAAATTAAATAAGTCTCATTGAAGGGACGTAAAGTACATCTGATAAAATCAAAACTTTATTATCTAAAAATTCTAAAACTACCACTCCTATTGCAACTGCAGAAACAGTTGCGCTAGAACCTAGAGAAGCACAATCTCTCCATCATTGCATTTCCTGGTTGATCTGAACCCCTACAATGAATTACTGATATGGTTAGTTGCACCAGAATCAATGCACCAAGTGTTTGAAGTATCCGTTATAAAACTTACTTCAATCACATGTGATTCAATCATACCTTGAACTCTTGTAGCTAAGAATTCTAGACAGTTCCTCTTTCAATAGCCCTTCTCACCATATTGAAAACACTTTCATTTGTCTTGACCACCCACCTTTCCCTTACCCTTACCCTTACCATTACCCTTACCCTTTTCCTTAGATTTTGCAATCTTAGGGACTGGTCGAACACTTGGACCACTAGTGCTAGCCTTCTTCTTCCCTTTCTTCCCTTTTGGTACAAATCGGGAAGAGGAAGAGCTTTTCTCAACGTTCAAAACGTGCCCCCAGATTTGATCACCCCTTCCGCTGCCAGTAAAGAACTCATTAATTCACTCATTGAGAAATTTATTTGATTCATATTATAATTAAGTTTAAATTGAGTGAATGATGGCGATAGTGAATTGAGGATCATATCAACTTGGGTCTGTGCGTCGATGTTGGCTCCCAAGGTCTCTAATTCGTTTAAATAACCAATCATTTTTAAAACATGTTCTTTGACCGGAGTCTCTTCCGACATCTTCGCACTCATTATCTTCTACATGGCAACCTGTCTAGCAGGCCTGTCATGCTCCCCAAACATTTCTTTTAGGGATTTGATAACGGCACTGGCTGAATCATTCGATTGGAATTGGTGTTGCAACACACCAGTCATAGAGGCCATAATGTAGCAACGAGCCATTCCATTCGAATTTTTTTCCTTTTTTAAACTCGCCTAGCAGTAGCCGTAGCATTTGTAACGGGCATGTGATCCCCCGCAGTTAAAACGATGTCAAGTTTACGTTACCATTCAGTATAATTATTTCCAGTTAACTTACTATGAGTGAGTATAGTGGCAAGTTTACTAAATGCAGATCCAGACATTATGATTACTGAAAACAGACAAAATAAATATAGATATCAGAATTTGACAATTTTAACTAAAAGAATCCTTACAACTCTTATTTTTAAAACAATGTCGCCAGAATATTAAGACGAAAGAGCAAAACCTCTGTGTGGTGGTCAATGCTTTCGATTTAATCATGACTTGTCCGCTATGCAACTCTTGCAAAACAAGTTATGATTCCCGAACCTATTTGATCTCTAAGTTTATGAATAATGCCCTGTGTGGGATCCCTTATTCATAGCTTAGCTAGTGTGTACCATTAACTAGGATACAATCACAACCGCATAAAGTAGTGCCTCCGTGTGGTGGTCACCCTCTAAACTGATTGATCCTATCCATATAAAGTTCACATCCGTATGGAATGATCACCCCTATCGAGGTGACACAGAATGCACTACTCATCTTATAGTGAACCATTAATGGAAGATCGTGGGTGTTATAATAAGACCTTCTCCCACTAGATTTAACAAGTAAGGAATTTGCTTTTAGAGAAAAATTATTTATTCACATTAGCCATAAACATCCAATGTTTAGTAATACGTTGAACGGTTTTTGATTTGTATTTTAGAAAACTTGTTTTAAGTGCATGCAAGTAGTAACAGTGTACAAAATGTCAATCACAAACCAAGCACATAAAACAAAAACTAAAATTGAAATAAAAGCATTCATATGCCTCTATCTCCCATGGCTCTATCTTCATAGAACCTCCCTCTTGGTTTGATCGCCTCCTGCACCATCTTCATGGACAATGGCTTCTCGCTCCATCTTCATGGTCTTCCTAATTCTATTACATTGGACCTATGCTTCTTTCAAAGCTTACAATTTATCTAGAAAAAAGAAAATACTATATAATAAAAAGGCTAGGGAAACCGATACGACTTTTCCTTTTGAAGGATTGAAGTCGCAGAGCCCTTTACACATGCCTTAAAACAAATCAAAATTAAATACGACATACACCAATCTCAAATATTTAAATACAGAATTTAAAAGGACTTGGTGCCATGGGAGATAGTGGACTAATCTTGCTGCAAAAGGATTAGTCGTTCACTCATCCATGCATATATAATAAGTATATATAACTCATTGGAACCCCAAATTGATTCACAGATTACATAAACTCTTTATGTACTGAATTAGAACTTCAAACATCATCTCAGTTCTCTGCCATACTTCGATCAGTCGAGATGGGTTAGATCAATCGAACGTTTGATCGATTGAACATTGTCCAATCGATTGAACTTTCAGTTTCACAGAATGTTTTGAAATTTTTTTATAGAATAATCTAAAATTCAAGTATATAATTTGAAAACCTTTTAAAACTGTGAAAAGAACATCTAGACAGAGAATGAATCTCGATCGAACTGAACAACGTTCAATCGATCGACACCAGTTCGATCATTTGAGAACAGAGAGTTTCAATCGATCGAAATAACTTCGATCTATCGAAACTGCCATGCATCCAATGCAATCACAAATTTGTATTCTGTTGCAAAAATGCTGTAGAAACAAATCCATGACAATGCAGTTTCGAAAAACAATTCTAAAATCAACATGCAAATCAAACTAGTGTTCCAAACGTATCTACAGATCCAAATAAGCATGGCTCTGATACCAATTGAAAGAAAATTAGGTTTGAATTCTTTATGTAAACGCGCAGTGGAAAGACAAAGTTTAACGACTTTATTGATAGCCCAGATCAACTACTTATTAACTCTATAGATGCGTATACTCAAGAGGGAGAAGAGTTTATATCTCAAGTCTTGAACCCAATTCTGATTCTCTTCTTCCTCGATGATGCAGCAACCTCCACTATATTGTCTTCACCCTTATGTCTCCTGTGAGTGCTTTCCGAAGAGGCTAGATATGGTGTGATCTCTAATAGAGAGGATAGAGAAGGTTTTGGGAACCCCAAACAGTTTTTGCAACTTAGGGATGTTAAAAACGACGAACTCAAATTTATGTACGTAGCTGCCCTATTTATAGATTCCCAGAACCGACTTCACTTTCAATTGATCGAAGTGGCTTCGATTGATTGAACCTTCGACCGATTTAACAACATTCAATTGATCGAACATGCTTAGACTTCAATCAATCGAGACTACTGATGGAAAAACCAGTTTAAGTTAAAAGTTTTAAACACGCAGTGGAAAAGTCAAGTTATAAAAACTTATTTGGTAGCCTAGGATCTACTACTCGTCAATTCCATAGATGCGTACAAGAGGGGACAAGAGTTTATACCTTAGTGTCTTGAACCCAATTCTGAAATCTTCAACTTCCAGCAGCCTCCACTAGATGGCCTTCACTCTTATGACTCCTATGGATGCTCGCAGGAAGGACTAGGGTTGGTGGGAACCCTAATGGAGAGGATTGGAAGGTTTTGGGAAACCTAAACAGTTTCTGCAGCTTTTTCGTATAAAAAACGACGAACCTCTTTTCCAGAACGCAGCTGCCCTATTTATAGATTCCCAGAACCGACCTAGCTCTCGAGCGATCGAAGTGGTTTCGATCGATCGAACATTCGATCGATCGAACCATCTTCAATCGATCGAAACTGCCTAGACTTCAATCGATCGAGACAACTTCGATCGATCGAACCTGCCTTGACATCATCCTCATTTGCCTTTCCAAGCATCCTGGCAGAGCTAAGAGTGGGACCTCCTAGGCTCTTTATTGTTGGCTCAGACCAGTTTGTTAATCACCATGACCAAACTCTTTGATCAGCAAACTAACTAACTGGTCAGTTAACGTTTACTCCACTATAAAACTATAACTGAACTCCAACGCAAAAGAACATATCCGAAGCGATGACTAGACTTGTATGGTGTACTAATGTCCCTCTACCGTTAGCATTCGTAATCATATTCAGGTAGTCGGATAAACAGTTACTGTCAACCTGAATCATGATTACTTCTTATAATCCTTAAGTCCCATTCACCTCTCATGATTACCAAACATGTTGATAACTCTTATCAACAAGACTGCAGTACTCAGTAATCGACTTGGTGACATTCTCAAGGGAATGCTTACTCTGAAACAGAGGGTAGATTCTGTCTTGACAATATATGTTCACAACCCTATGAATATGACATACCCAAGATACCCAGGTGTTGATCTTTTATAGACCTCACTGATTGGTAAGTCAAAGCAGTCATATCCACAGTCTGTGTTCATAATCGTCTCAAGATTAAGAACACGTACCTTATACAAGTTATGAGTTCCTATCGACTGACTGACAGTCTTGAGTGTCAACAGGAAAGCTCAGGTCCGTCAATGCACTATAAGCACTAGCATATCAACTAAGAGTAACACTCTAGTGATTAAGATTAATCACTCCATCCAATGGTAGTCAATCATGCTACAGTGTAGACCTGATGAGATATCCAGTCTCATCATCCACTGTGACAAGCTTTAAGTATCAAAGAATAGTAATTTGTATCTCACTTGTATATATCTCATACATACACGAATTACTTACTATGATACTTATGGATAAAACAATCATCTCATGAAAGGAACATACATAATGTAAAACTGATATCCATATATTAAAATGCAAATGTCTCATACATAAAGTAATGGTTTGAGAGCACAAACCCAACAAACTCTCACTTGCACTCATAACCATTCAGAACTACATCTAAGACCTAGACTATCTAGATGACGATCAAAGACCTTCTGTGGCAAGGCCTTTGTAAACAGATCAGCAAGATTGTTAGTTGTGGCAATCTTGGTGACAGTCACATCTCCACGTTGAACAATATCTCGGATAAGATGATATTTCCGCTCTACGTGCTTTCCCTTCCCGTGGTTCCTTGGCTCCTTGGACTGAGCCACTGCCCCACTATTATCACAATAAAGCGTAATAGGTGACAGCGACGCTGGTACCACCTCGAGCTCCATAAGGAACTTCTTGAGCCAAACAGCTTCCTTTGCGGCTTCACAAGCAGCCACATACTCAGCTTCTGTAGTTGAGTCTGCAATGCATTTCTGCTTAATGCTTCTTCAACTGACAGCACCACCTCCCAAGGTAAAGAGATGACCGGATGTCGACTTCCTCGAATCTTTATCTGACATAAAGTCCGAGTCAGTGTATCCTACTGGAATTAACTCACTACCACCGTACATAAGCATGTAATCTTTAGTCCTTCTCAAGTACTTAAGAATGTGCTTGACGGCTGTCCAGTGCTCTGGACCTGGATTCGACTGATATCAGCTAACCATGCCAACGGCAAAGCAAATATCTGGTCTAGTGTATAACATTGCATACATAAGACTTCCCACTGCTGAAGCATAGGGAACTCCTATCATGCGATTCCTCTCCTCCTGTGTCTTTGGACACTGGTCCTTGGAGAACGCTAAACCATGCCTGAAAGGTAACAATCCTTTCTTCGAATTATCCATTGAAAACTTAGTTAGCACCTTATCGATATAACCAGCTTGAGACAATCCCATTATCTTTCGCTTGCGATCCCAAAAAAGCTTTATCCCAAGAATATAGCTCGCCTCTCCTAGATCCTTCATATCGAAAGTACTAGCTAGCCAAACCTTGACCGTTGACAATGCCGCTACATCATTCCCAATGAGTAGAATATCGTCAACGTAAAGCACAAGAAAGGCCATCACTTTCCCTTCACACTTCTTGTATACACAAGGTTCATCCAGATTCTGTATGAAACCAAACGACTTGACCACTTGGTCAAATCGGATGTTCCAACTCCTGGATGCCTGCTTAAGCCCATAAATGGACTTTTGCAGCTTGCATACCAAGTTACCTTTCCGACCAGCTATGAACCCTTCTGGTTGTTGCATATAGATGTCCTCCTCAAGATTGCCATTCAAGAATGCAGTCTTGACGTCCATCTGCCAGATCTCATAATCTAGGCATGCAGCAATGGATAAGAGTATTCTGATGGACTTGAGCATGGCTACCGGCGAGAAGGTTTCCTCATAGTCAATGCCCTCCCTCTGAGTATAACCTTTCGCTACAAGCCTAGCCTTAAAGGTCTCAACCTTTCCATCAGATGCTCTTTTCCTCTTATAGACCCACTTACAACCAATGGGTTTAATATTGGCTGGAAGTCTACAAGATCCCAGACCTGATTAGAATCCATAGATTCTAATTCAGCCTTCATAGCTTTAACCCAATGTTCTGAATCAACATCAACCATTGCCTCTTCGTATGTGCCAGGATCAGATTCAGATTCTATGGAGACAGCTTCAAAAACTTCTCCTAAGAACATGTATCTATCAGGCTGGCTGATAATCCTCCCACTACGACGAGGTACCGGTGCGGAAATGGGTGAAGAAGTGGTATTTTCTTGATTTATATCGTTATCAACTACGGGTTGGACTGAGGGCTCTCCTTCTATCTCTCTAAGATCTATCCTTCCCTTAGGTTTATGGTTCATGATATAGTCATCCTCCAAGAAAACAGCATTCGTACTAACAAACACTTTCTGCTCTCTTGGATCATAAAAATACCATCCATAAGTACCCTTTGGATATCCTACGAAGTAACATACTTCCGATCTAGAATCCAACTTGCTCATCTTTCCTTTCAGCACATGTGCCGGACACCCCCATATCCGGAGATGTTGCAAAGAAGGCTTGCGCTCAATCCACATCTCTCGTGGTGTCCTGGGAACAGATTTGCTTGGTACTAGATTTAGTATGTACGCAGCGGTTTCCAAAGCATAACCCCAAAGGAATAATGGCAACTCTGAATAACTCATCATCGACCTAGTCATGTCTAAAAGAGTCTGATTCCTTCTCTCCGCTACACCGTTCTGCTGAGGCGTACCAGGTGCAGTCAACTGTGACAGAATCCCATTCTGTACGAGGTGATCAATAAACTCATTAGAGAGGTACTCGCCACCTCGATCAGATCGAATGGCCTTGATATGTGTGCCCAATTGCTTCTCCACTTCAGCTCTAAACTCTTTGAACTTTTCAAAGGATTCAGACTTGTGCTGCATTAGGTACACATATCCATACCTGGAGTGGTCATCAGTAAATGTTATGAAATACTCATAACCACTCCTTGCTCTAATATTTATTGGTCCACACACATTAGTATGAACTAATTCCAACAATGCATCGGTTCTATTTCCCTTTGTAGGAAAGGGCCTTTTGGTCATCTTACCCTCTAAACAAGACTCGCAGACTTCCATTGGTTCTAAAACCAAATCGCCTAAGATCCCTTCTTTGACTAGTCTGCCAATCCTATTTAGATTGATATGGCCAAGCCTCATATGCCAAAGCCTTGTTGGATTAGTGGAAGGTCTCTTTCTTTTAGATGGTACATTAACCACTGAGTTATTAAGTTCCATACAAGAGTCTTTAGAAATATTGGGAGTAATCACATACAAACCATTTGATTTAACACCAGAACATATAAAAGAACTATTTCTTTTAATCACAACTTCAGTTCCAAAATGAAAAGAATAACCATTATTCGATAAATTAGAAACTGAAATTAAATTACGTCTCATTAAAGGGACGTAAAGTACATCTGATAAAATCAAAATTTTATTGTCTAGAAATTCTAAAACAACGACTCCTTTAGCAACCGCAGAAACGGTTGCGCTAGAACCTAGAGTAAGTACGATTTCCCCATCACTGCACCTCCTGGTTGATCTGAACCCCTGCAATGAATTACAGATATGGTTAGTCGCACCAGAATCAATGCACCAAGTGTTTGAAGTATCCGTTATAAAACTTACTTCAATCACATGTGATTCAATCATACCTTGAACTCTTGTAGCTAAGAATTCTGGACAGTTCCTCTTCCAGTGGCCCTTCTCACCGCATTGGAAACACTTTCCTTTGCCTTGGCCACCCACCTTCCCTTTGCCCTTACCTTTTCCCTTAGATTTTGCAATCTTAGGGACTGGTCCAACACTTGAACCACCAGTGCTAGCTTTCTTCTTCCCTTTCTTTCCTTTTGGCACAGATCGGGAGGAGGAAGCACTTTTCTCAACGTTCAAAACGTTGACCCCAGGTTTGATCACCCCTTCCGCTGCCAAAAGAGAACTCATCAATTCGCTCATTGAAAAATTCATTTGATTCATATTATAGTTAAGTTTAAATTGAGCGAATGAAGGCGACAGCGAATTGAGGATCATATCAACTTGGGTTTGTGCATCGATGTTGGCACCTAAGGTCTCCAGCTCGTTTAAATAACCAATCATTTTTAAAACATGTTCCTTGACTGGAGTCCCTTCCGACATCTTTGCACTCATTATCTTTTGCATGGCTACCTGCCTGGCAGGCCTGCCATGCTCCCCAAACATCTTTTTCAGGGATGTGATAATGTCACTGGCAGAATCATTCGATTGGAATTGGTGTTGCAACACACCAGCCATTGAGGCCAGAATATAGCAACGAGCCATTCCATTCGACTTCTTCCATTTGTCGAACTCGCGTCTGGCAGCTGCCGAAGCATTTGCCGCGGGTTCTTTGGGGCATGGGGTGGTGAGGACATATATGTGATCCTCCGCAGTTAACACGATGTCAAGGTTACGTTTCCATTCAGTGTAGTTGTTTCCAGTTAACTTGTTTTGAGTGAGTATGGTGGCAAGTGGACTAAATGCAGATCCAGACATTATGATTACTGAAAATCAAACAAACAAAATAAATATGGATATGAGGATTTGACAGTTTGAAATAAAAGAATCCTTAAAACTCTTATTTTAAAACAAAGTCGCCGGAATATCGAAACAAAAGAATAAAGCCTCCGTGTGGAGGTCAATTTTCTATTTTTCGATTAATCAAGACTTGTCCGCTATGCAACTCTTGCAAAACAAGTTATGACTCCCGATCCCTTTTGATCTCTAAGTTTCTGAACAATGCCCCGTGTGGGATCCCTTCTCCATAGCTTAGCTAGTGTGTACCATTAACTAGGATCCAATCACAACCGTCTCAAGTAGCGCCTCCGCGTGGTGGTCACCCTCTAACACGTCTGATTGATCCTATCATAAGAAGTTCACATCTAGTAACCAATGAGTAATGCACCCTCCGTATGGAATGATCACTCTTGACGAGGTGACACAGAATGCACCACTCATCTTACAGTGAACCGTTAATGGAAGATCGTGGGTGTAATTAATAAGACCCTCTCCCACTAGTTTTAGTAAAAGGATTTTGCTTTTTGAGAAAATCTGTTTCTACACATTTCCCATAAACATCTAATGTTTACTAATGTGTTGAAAACGGTTTTTGAATTTTATTTTAGAAAACTTGTTTTGCGTGCATGCAACAATGTATTATACGCCAATCACAAACCAAGCACATAAAACAAAAAACTAAAATGAAATATAGGCATTCAAACAATGCCTCTATCTCCCATGGCTCTATCTCCATAGAACCTGCTCTTGGTTTGGTCGCCTCCACCTCCATCTTCATGGACAACAGCTCCTTGCTCCATCTTCATGGATTTTTCTAATTCTATTACATTGGTCCTATGCTTCTCTCGAAGCTTACAATTTATCTAGAAATAGAAATAGCTACAAATAAAATAAAAGGCTAGGGAAACCGGTGCGACTTTCCTTTTCGTAGGATTAAAGTCGCAGCGCCCTTTACATATGCCTTAAAACCAAACCAACAATAATATACACCAATCTCAATCAATTAAATACAAAAATTTAAAAGTCTTGGTGCCATGGGAGATAGTGACTAAACTGGCTGCAAAAGGGTTAGTCGTACACGCATCCACACATACATAACAAATATATGTAACTATTGGAATACTTAATTGATTCACACAGTATATAAACTCTTTACATACTGAATTAGAACTTAAAACAACATCTTACTTCTCTGTCATAGTTCGATCGATCGAAGAGCGTTCGATCGCTCGACCCTTCGATCGATTGAACTCTGTTCAATCGCTTGAACTTTCTATTTCACAGAATGATTTTAAAAAATAACAGAATACTTTAAAATTAAAGCTTTTCATTTCAAAACACTTTAAAACTGTGAAACAGAGAACCTGACAAAGAATCTGTTTCGATCGATCTAACTTCATTCGATCGATCGAATACCAGAAGGTTTCGATCGATCGAAGACCGTTCGATCGCTCGAGTACAGAGGATGTTCGATCGATCGAAGCATGTTCGATCGATCGAACCCGCCTTGCATCCCATGCAATCACAGATTTGTATTCTGCTGCGATAACACTGCAGAAACAGATCTGTGACAATGCCGTTTCAAAAACAGTTCTAAAATCAACATGCAAATCAATATAGTGTTCCAAAAATGCATCTATAGATCCAAACGAGCCTGGCTCTGATACCAATTGATGGAAAAATCGGTTTAAGTTAAAAGTTTTAAACACGCAGCGGAAAAGTCAAGTTATAAAAACTTATTTGGTAGCCTAGGATCTACTACTCGTCAATTCCATAGATGCGTACAAGAGGGGACAAGAGTTTATACCTTAGTGTCTTGAACCCAATTCTGAAATCTTCAACTTCCAACAGCCTCCACTAGATGGCCTTCACTCTTATGACTCCTATGGATGCTCGCAGGAAGGACTAGGGTTGGTGGGAACCCTAATGGAGAGGATTGGAAGGTTTTGGGAAACCTAAACAGTTTCTGCAGCTTTTTCGTATAAAAAACGACGAACCTCTTTTCCAGAACGCAGCTGCCCTATTTATAGATTCCCAGAACCGACCTAGCTCTCGAGCGATCGAAGTGGTTTCGATCGATCGAACATTCGATCGATCGAACCATCTTCAATCGATCGAAACTGCCTAGACTTCAATCGATCGAGACAACTTCGATCGATCGAACCTGCCTTGACATCATCCTCATTTGCCTTTCCAAGCATCCTGGCGGAGCTAAGAGTGGGACCTCCTAGGCTCTTTATTGTTGGCTCAGACCAGTTTGTTAATCACCATGACCAAACTCTTTGATCAGCAAACTAACTAACTGGTCAGTTAACGTTTACTCCACTATAAAACTATAACTGAACTCCAACGCAAAAGAACATATCCGAAGCGATGACTAGACTTGTATGGTGTACTAATGTCCCTCTACCGTCAGCATTCGTAATCATATTCAGGTAGTCGGATAAACAGTTACTGTCAACCTGAATCATGATTACTTCTTATAATCCTTAAGTCCCATTCACCTCTCATGATTACCAAACATGTTGATAACTCTTATCAACAAGACTGCAGTACTCAGTAATCGACTTGGTGACATTCTTAAGGGAATGCTTACTCTGAAATAGAGGGTAGATTCTGTCTTGACAATATATGTTCACAACCCTATGAATATGACATACCCAAGATACCCAGGTGTTGATCTTTTATAGACCTCACTGATTGGTAAGTCAAAGCAGTCATATCCACAGTCTGTGTTCATAATCGTCTCAAGATTAAGAACACGTACCTTATACAAGTTATGAGTTCCTATCGACTGACTGACAGTCTTGAGTGTCAACAGGAAAGCTCAGGTCCGTCAATGCACTATAAGCACTAGCATATCAACTAAGAGTAACACTCTAGTGATTGAGATTAATCACTCCATCCAATGGTAGTCAATCATGCTACAGTGTAGACCTGATGAGATATCCAGTCTCATCATCCACTGTGACAAGCTTTAAGTATCAAAGAATAGTAATTCGTATCTCACTTGTATATATCTCATACATACACGAATTACTTACTATGATACTTATGGATAAAACAATCATCTCATGAAAGGAACATACATAATGTAAAACTGATATCCATATATTAAAATGCTAATGTCTCATACATAAAGTAATGGTTTGAGAGCACAAACCCAACAACTACTTCGATTAATCGAACTTGTCTGGATAAAATCCTCTTGTGCCTTTCCAAGTATCCTAGCAGAGCTAAGAGTAGGACCTCATAGGCTCTTTATTGTTGGCTCAAACCAATTGTTAATTCCTATGACCAAACTCTTTAGTCAACAAACTAACCAACCGATCAGTTAACGTTTATTCCACTATAAAACGATAACTGAACTCCAACGTAAAAGAACATATCCGAAGCGATAACTAGACTTGTATGGTGTACTAATGCCCCTCTACCGTCAGCATTCGTAATCATATTCAGGTAGTCGGATAACTGTTTCTGTCAACCTGAATCATGATTACTTCTTGTATTTCTTAAGTTTCATTCATCTCTCATGATTACCAAATATGTTGATAACTACTTATCAACAAGACTGCAATTCTCAGTAATCAACTTGGTGACATTCTCAAGGGAATGCTTACTCTTCAACAGAGGGTAGATTCTATCTTAACAATATATGTTCACAACCCTGTGAACATGACATACCGAAGATACCCAGGTGTTGAACTGTAAGACCTCACTGGTTGGTAAGTCAAAGTAGCCATATCCACAATCTGTGTTCATAATCATCTCAAGATTGAGAACACGTACCTTATACAAGTTAAGAGTTCCTATCGACTGTTGACAGCCTTAAGCGTCAATAGGAATGCTCTAGTCCATCAATGCACTACAAGCACTAGCATATTAACTAAGAGTTATAATCTAGTGATTGAGATTCATTACTCCATCCAATAGTAGTTAATTATGCTACAGTGTAAACCTGATGAGATATCCAGTCTCATCATCCACTGTGACAAATTATATGTATTAATGAATAATAATTTGTATCTCACTTATATTTATCTCATACACACACAATTACTTATAATGATACTTAAGGATAAATAATTATCTCATGAAAGACATACATAACAAAATGTAAAGCTGATATCCATATATTAAAATGTCAATATCTCATACATAAAGTAATAGTTTGTGGTAGGGATGGCAATGGGGCGGGTTTCTCGGGTTCCCCCCCCCCCCCCAATAGGTAGGGTATGGGGGGGCGGGTATAGGAGAATTTTTCTCAACCCGGGTCGGGTCGGGGTCGGAGGTAAATCCCCCGAACCCGCCCCGATTATACTTAAAAATTACATTTATACCCTTATTTGTTTTAACTATTACATAAAAACCCTTCTACTATAAATAGTTAATAATGCAAATTAGGGCTTTAGATGTCATTGAAGTAGCTGCTGAGCCTCTCATCTCTCTACGCCTCTCATCTCTTCTCTCTCAAGGCTCTCAAGTCTCAGCCATCAACAACTTCATTGAGCTACCAAAATAAAAAAAAAAATGAAAGGTCATTCTCATCTCTCTGTGCCTCTCATCTCACTCATCTAATCTACAAGGTTTGGTTGTGGATGAGGGAACTACGAAGTGGGTCTAGGGCCTAGTGTTCTTTGTTCCCATTACACTTAACCAGGTGATGATTTTGGATGTTATTATTGATTCTTTTTCTAACTCTTTTCATTAAATATTTCAGTTTAGAAGTCTAGTTTGTTAGGATCTAGTTACAATACTTGGAGTTTAGAGGCTTCTTTAAGGACCACTTGATGTGATCTTCCTTTTGCTAAGTACTACAGTTTAGTTGTAATCCTAAATATACTAATTGTTCATGTATGATTGATTGCTGATTAATAATATCATGTAAATTTCTCATTCACGGGGGGAAAGGAGGGGAGGGCAGGGCTAATCAGGCGGGGCGGGGATGGGTTCCCCGATGGCAATCGGGGTCGGGGATGGGGTAAGGTTTCCGTCGGGACGGGGCGGGATCGGGTGGGGGTTATTCCAAGCGGGGCGGGGGCGGGGTGTGGGGGACCCGTCCATACCCAATCCGTTGCCATCCCTAATTTGTGGGCACAATTCCAACAAATCCGACCCACAATATTTCCTACTTGAAGGAACAAAGCGTTTCATACTACCAAATTGTGTCCCTCTTTTCTAACGAAATGAAAAAGATGTTGGGTACATTTGAATAGCAAAAAGGCCGAGACAACCCACGTGTGAGTTTGGAGTTTTAGGACAAAGGGTTGTTAACTTATTATGTGGGTTCTCAAAAAACTTTGACCGCACATGACATGATAGTACTTCTCGAGCATAATAATTACACTGAAGGATATGGGAGGAAATTTGGAAATGAATCTTAACGTTTTTCTCTCTCTGAACCTCAAAGATTGGTTTGATTTTAATTTAAATCGCACTTTCTCATGTTAGATTACTAATATATATTGGTTAATACTGTTCATTTCAGGAATTTGGCATATTTGAAAGGCTATGGTTTTTAATAACATTACTTATCCCAAAGTCACAGCCCTACTGTGTCGTGAGAAAGAAGTACAGTATTTTCTATTGTCATAAAAGAAGAAGAAGAGATGTTCATAAACAGTGAATATTGTTCATGCTACAGTGTTGGGGCATTTTCAGACCTTTTTTTTATTACCTGTTTTTTTAACCCTTTCTTTGTTTGCCATATGTGATTTGCATAAGGGTATTTTGGTCATTCTCACTGGTCATAAACAGTGTCATGACTTTTTTGCCCTTGGTTTTTTGCTTTTTTCCCCTTTTATTTTCTTTTCATTGTTGGCATTTAGGTATTTATGTAATTTCGGCCGAATGATTATGTTTGGATCAACTTTGAAAATAAATGAATATCAAAATAATAATTACATTTAGGTCAACATTTTATAATTAGGTCAGTCTTCTTAATATCAAAATGAGAATTCAATCAACTATATTATGGATAATTACATTTCGGTCAACTATGCCTATACATTTCATGTACACATTCTTAATATCAAAATAAATATTCAATCAACTATATTATGGATAATTACATTTCGGTCACTATGCCTATAAATTTCATTTACACACATTATAAATTTAATTTACACACATGCCACAAACTTATTAATATTAATATAATCAATTTTATTTTATATTGATATGTTGATATTACACACACGCATGCCTATAAATTTAATTTATACACATGCTTAGAAATTTAATTTTATTACACACACTTATTAATATAATTTACACACACCCATGCCTTGAGATTTATTTTGACATGACTATAAATTTAATTTACACACATGCTTAGAATTATTTAATTGTATTACATACACATACCTATATATTTGATTTTGTATTTTGATATTACACATACAATGCCTATAATTTATTTTTATATTTAGACATTACCCACAATCTACAATATTGTTAAAGTTTTATATTACACATATAGTGCATTTTATATTTGGAAATTATCCAAAATCTACAATATAAATTTAATTTATTTTGTATTGATATGTTGATATTACACCCATGCCTTGATAATTATTTTTGTATGCCTATAAATTTCATTTACACACACATATAAATTTAATTTTATATTTTGATATTACACACACGTGCCTATAAATTTAATTTACACACATATTTAGAAATTTAATTTTGTTGCACACACTTAGTAATATACTTTACACACACGCATGCCTTCAAATTTATTTTATATTACATGCACAATGTCTATAAATTTAATTTTAAAATTTTATATTACAAACACATGCTTATAAATTTAATTTACACGTACATGCTTTGAAAATTAATTTTATTCCACACATGCATTTTATTCAACACATGCAACTAGGGGTGTATACGATCTGAGCTGAGTTGAGCCTGTTCGCAAACTTTCGGGCAAGCTTACGAGCTTAAAAGCAGAGTTTGGAAGGTATTAGATAAGGACTGAATCTGGTGCTGGCTAAAGGGTTGCAGAGTATTTTGGTTGAAAAGACTCGGAGATACGGAGTAGTTTGCAAGTTGATCAAGAAGAAAGGGGAAACTCATCCGTTAAGGCCACGTTTGTTTCGCTGGACAGGATTAGGGAGTATTACTTCTCCCCTTCACTATTTGAGGGACTATTAATACCAGCCCCGTATGGGATAAAATAGTGGCCCATTTGGGGGACTATTTAGTTAAAAATGACTAATAGTCCGGTGCAAGGTGGCCGAACCAAATACCGGACTATTAAATTAAAATGGACTAATAGTCATATCCTCCCCTATCCGGCCCTTAGTCCTGCAAAACAAACGAGGCCTAAGTATTGTGGTGGAGGATTGCAAATTTGCAAGCTTCCTCCTTCACAGAGGAATGATCTCTAGTACACTGAGAAGGGAATCAATGTGCAAATATCCTAGCTAGCTAATCTAAGAGCTAGCAGGATAATTTATTAATTTTATTGTTGTGGGACAGTTGGAGCATTTAGAGCATCAACAATGGGGGAGGGTTGTAGGATAACTTAGGAGAACTTGCGTTAAAGTCATTAACAATGGGGCTTTTTGAGCTAATGTATATGATAGTGTACACTACTGAAACTTAGTGAAACTTAAGTTTAATGTTCGGCTAAGTTTGGCCATACGGCACAAGGTGTGACGTCTCACATCACACGGCACACAATCACCACTCACCACCACACGACACATGATGTGCCACCTGGTGCTCTTGGTGCTCCCTTGGCTTATGATGTTCCACTTGGTCCTCTCACAGCACATAATGTGCCGTTTCATCAACTATACTACTGTGTGCGTCCATGTCCATATAGGAGATCTTAGCTTAAGTTAATATACTTATTGTGGATGCTCTTAGTAGCTAGGAAGTAGGAGCCCTTCATTGGCCCCGGTATAGCAGACCAGGTTGGTATTAAGTTTCCAAGGGGGAACTAGCTAGAATCTATTCTTCTTTTTTCTTTATTTTCTTTTTTGTTTATTGTCCTTCTTGCTTTCTAACTTTTGCACCAAAAAATTGGGAAAAAAAAAAGTAATACTATAGATATAATTAATTGTACAATCATTTTATTAATGCACAATATTTAAAATAAGAGATACCACAGTTTAAAGCACCATGCATAAAGACAAAGCACTTTAATAATTGTGCTTTAAATCATGTGGTATATCTTATTTTAAATATTGTGAATTTTGAAAAGAAATGTGTAATTAGTTACGGCTCTAGTATTATTGAAAAAAAATTCACTTGTACATGTTGTGGACCCGTGGCATACCAAATCATATTGACGGTCAGAGATAGAATCTTAACATGCAGTTTTAATGATGTATGCAGAAATACCTACAGACCGCTAGTGGTAGAGTGCTGTAGTTACAGAATTAGTTGGTTTTTGGTTGAATTATGTTGAACTAAAGATTTGAACAAGTACGGGCAGATCTAGAAAATTAATTCAGTGGAGTTTGAGTATGGGGATTGTCCCTGAAAAAAAAAATTTGAATCTATTTATACATATTTTAATTTGGACAAATTTATGCATAATTTAGACATATTTATACGTTTTTTGTGTTTATTTTGGACTTATTCATGCATATTTTGGACATATTTATACATTTTTTGTGTATAATTTGGATCTATTTATACATATTTTCTATATATTTTTATAATTAACACAAAAACATAAGAGTGGGACTTAGTATGACAATTTTATAATATTAGAGAATAATGCTTTTATAATTTTCAGAGGAACTTAACTGTAAAAACTTTTTTTAGTACAAATCTGTAATTTTCAAAAAATTAGGAGAGGGACTTGAGCCCCTTTTTACCCTTCTTAGGTCCGGCTCCTGTACTCCTAAAAAAAACAAAAAAAACAAAAAAAAAAATAAAAAATAATAATAATAAAAAAGGCCCGGCCAGGGGTAAACAAGAAATGGCACAGAACTAGTTGGTTTTTGGTTCGACACATATTATAGTATCAGTTATCTAAATGAGATTGTCCATGTAGGTTAATGCACTATACAAACACTTCGGATGGCAATAATAATCAACGTTGAGAATGGGTACTCTATTCCATTCAGACCATTCATATACTTGAGACACCATTCTAGACTTTTAGCATGGTTTTAAATTGAGTATGACAGTGCCCCTATATTCATAGAATATGAAAATCTCAATGATAATGAGTATTTAACTCTAATGATATATGGTGGTATTTCAACCATTAATGTTTAGATATTTATTGTAGGGTTAAGGTTTCCAAAAGTGGAATTAAATAAGGGAGACAAATACTGAATCCCACACCGGACACTAATACTCACACTGTACCCCTTGTTTATTTTTACTTTTAAAACCTTAATATATGTCATAAGGACATATGTTAACAAAATCCAACAATGAATTATTTGGATCAAACATGGTGAAAAAAGTGATAGATTAACTAAATCAAATTACTGACAATAGCCAATACAACATCAACAAATAGAATTATAATTACTCACTACGTAGATAATTCAGTACTTAATGAGATACCCATTTCTATGGTTATTGTCATCTAACACTAACAGGGCTTAAAATTTTCATAGTCCGACCTTTGTTTAACACTGGAATTTGTATAATTTGGCCAAATAATGGTCCCTATGTTAAAGAGGTTGCCACGTGGAAGCATTAATAATTTTGCTAGCTTCTTGAGGATTTAAAATCAGATCTCAAACGTGGAGAAATTATTCCAAGTGACCGTCACATCGTGTGACGGCCACTCGTGGATCGTTGATCACTGCGGATCTTAAGTGGGGTTTATATATAAGTGGCCGTCACATGGTGTGACGGTCAGATATAATTATTTCTTTATATATAAGTGGCCGTCACATGGTGTGACGGTCAAGTATAATTATTTCTCCCTAACGTGTCGTGACCAATTTATTTATAGGTGATGAAGTGTTACTAGTTCGGTGGTTCCTTCTTTCTACTTGGGATAATAACATATTATTTAGATAAACTAATCATTAATTGTCTGTTTTGAAGTATATAAAATAGGATCGAGTACAGTTCTACTTTAATTAAATATGATTTTTATTAAAAACCAACATTATGTTGGTTTGATAAGAACCAATTTTAGAATGATTTTAGGTTGAGTATGGACACCTATGCATAAAAAAAGAACATTCACAAAATACTTGAATTTTATAAAAATAGTTCATGTGCGAACAACAAAAAGTTCTGGATGAAGAACCAGGCCAAGCTCAAGCGAGAAATGAAGTAAAAATAGATAACCCAGACAAAGGAGTTTCGTCAGATGACCACGGTAATGCGCCTTTGTTCTACACAGGCTCAAATGTATGTACTCTCTCCGTTGCATTTTATGTGTCTATCTTTGGAATACCAAGTGTTTAAGAGAACATAATAATTACTTGAAATAAATGGAATTGTTCCAAAATTACCCCTACTTGTTTTGTTGTTCCCTTTTACTTTTTGTTGGGTATTATCAAAATCAATAAGTATGAATTTGGAAAGTAGCTAAAATTTTATCAAAGTGGACATTAGTTTTGGGACATCCAAAAAAGGAAAGATGGACGCATAAAATGGGACGGAGGGAGTATAAGTTATTCACATGTCACCATAGTTGAAATACTGTGCGTTTTCTACCTCAAAGACTTACACTGCGTTTGGATTAAGAGAATCGGAGAGAAGAGGAAGGGAACCACTTTCTCTCTTGTTCTCTCGTTTGGATAGTTAATTTGGGAGAAAGAGAAAGTTAATAGAGAGAATCGGAGAGAACGTGAGGAGAAAAAGAACCCAATTTTAGTTCTCTCCAATTTTTTTCGTTCTAATTAACCTTTTTTGGGGAAAAAAAAAAACCAAACAAAATATTAATAAAATGACCAATATAACCGGAATGTTTATCCTTAGTCCAACATACCCCTTACATTTATAGAGGGTAAAAGAGTAAATTAGTTTTAAAAACTCTCTCTTCTCTTCTCTTTTGTTGTAAACACTAAACAAACAAGAGAACCTTGTGTTTCTCTTCTTTTCTCTTTTCTCCATCCAAACAAGCATGTTTTCTCTTCTATTATCTTCTCGTCTCTTTTATTAATGAGGTTCTCTTCTCTTTTCTCTGATTCTCTCAATCCAAACGCAGTGTTAAAAAAAACAGATACGACTTGTTTTCATTCACCAAAAAAATGACAAGCACATTAATTTGTACTTGACGGCACACTCTTTTTTTTTTGGTTTCCCAAGGTATCCCCTGACCTTCCGCCCAGGACTAATCCTCCGAGGTATGGTCGGGCGCCGAAGCGGAAACCTCTCCCAAGATAGTTTTCTGCATCCACAAAGATTCGAACTTGAAACCCTTGCTTAAGCAACCAAATTAAGCCCCTTTCCACTCAGACCAACTGCCTTTTAATAACGGCGCACTCTTCTGCTAATCAATTTAATGAAGTCTTTTCATCATAGTAGTCACCTTCTTTTGATTTTCTATGACGTTCAAACGAGTCTGCAGTACTAAAATCGATTCTACAATATCTTCTAAACAGGTCCAAAAAGCAAAATTTAAAGGGTCCAAAATTATTTCCACTTTTCACCATTTCTTAAATTTCAAGGAAAATTTTGAAACTTCTCCATTTTTTTTTCACTTCTTGCATTTAATCATTTAAATATGTATCTAAATATTAATAATATAAAAATTATTTTTAAAAAATATGATTAATTCAAGTTTAAAGAAATTTATTCTTTTGGTAGTGGCTATAAGCACACCGACAATTTCTAGTTTATCAATATTGTATTAGGTAGCTAGCAACTTCACGTAAGGTTATGTCATCAGAAGAGTTTGGAGTATGAATGCTAATTAATTAGCAAAGTTTGAAATCATAATATTCCAATTCGGCTAGCCTCAACCAGACAATGACTAGTGTCCATTAATTTGTTATAAGTTCTTAACTAATTAATTCTCATTGTTTGTGACACCCATACTTGCTATTATAAATAATTCAAATATTGGCCCATTGATGAGTGCAAGAGCTACATACCATCATTTCTTCCTCCTTGCAAAGATTAAGTGATCATGAAATATATCGGTGCCTTCTCAATATATATATATATATATATATGTGTGTGTGTGTGTGTGCGCGCGCTTTGTGAGCGTTGACAATTGCATCAGGCCATTATCTTTCATATGTAATTTTGATCACCTTTTGAGAAATATTTATATTGTATTCTGAATTAAAGATTTAAATTTTAAAAAAAAATCGAAATGGGTGTTCCGTGATTCTAAGTTAGATGATGATCTACATGTTATTGTCAACTTGTGATATAATGATATTTGATTGTGACTTAATTACTTCTCAAAGTTCATAAAAATTACAACAATAATTAAAATAGCCTAATAAAATTATTTTGATACCCAGGTGTTACTAAAAACAAATTTGCAATCGCGAAATGACAATTTGAAAAAAAAAATAAAAAAAAGAATCACTTTCATTATTCATTGGTAATAGAGTTAATAAGCAAAAAATTCTCTTAACAATTAAAAAAAAACAAAAAAAAAAAAAAAAAACCAAAAAGGCCATGCATGAGATTTGAGGTCACTTTTATGGCACAAGCAATACCTGAACTTTGCTAAGTTAGATGCCTTTGTCACACAATTTTCCAGTTGTAAAAGTAAAAAGTATAAGAGATCCTTGATGATGTGTGAGATAATGATATATTTGAGACGTATATAGAAAGTGTTGAATACGAATTTAAGGGATTGGATGATCTGTGAGAGTGATGTACTTGAAACGTACATAGAAAGTGTTCAATCAGACCTAATGTATGTGATTTTCACCGACGGAACTTCAAACGTGCATCAACTTGGTCACGTACTAAGAGTCCGTTTGGGTTAGCCGAAATATTAAAGGTGTGTTTGATAAAATTAAAAATTAAGTGCTAAAAATAATTAAATGCTGGATTTTAAATACTGAAATTTTTAAGTGATTGAATTTGTAATACTGAAAACAGTGCTTCAACTATTAAAATAGAATGCATTCACTGATTATTTTCGGTAGAAAATTTTTTACTTAAAATTTTCAGTAGTTTTTTTGACTACTTTTTCAATTAAGTGGCACGTTATCAAACACACTGAAAAAGAGTAAGTGCTGAATCTTTTCATTTTCATCATTTAATTGGGTTATCAAACATACCCTACGTGATTATTTTTTAAGTGATGAAATATTAAGTGATTATTGTTTAAGTGATAAAATATTAAGCTATTTTTTGTTTCGGTTATTTGGAATATTCCATCACTTAAAACACTAGAGTGTTTGGCTAATAAGCTGGAAAAAAAAAAGTAACTGTTTGTGTAAAATGACCAAAAAGGACAATATGTAAATATTTTCACCGTCGTCAAAATTTTAGGGCTTGGATGGTATTTTTGTCTTTTAACAAATTAAAACTGAATTAAATGATTGTTTGAAAAAACTACTTTTTCAGCTTAATTTAACTTTTTCTCAAAAATTCGCAATTCATCACTTAATTTTTAAATTTCAGCTAATCAAAACGGGCTCTAAGCAATTTCAAACTCTCTGATTTAGGCTTAGTTTGACCCCCACGTGGCTTTTTAAAAGGAGCTTATGAAATTTATTACTAAGTTGTTTGATAATTTTATACAAGTGACACACTACTCTTCAAAAAGACATCATGAAACCAAAAAGCAACCTTGAGCTTTTAAAAGCTTCATTCTAGAGCTTTGAAAAGCTCCCCCCAAAAAAGCCCTAAATTCAATTTTTGCAAAGCTCATAAACTAGTTACCAAATGAATTAACATGAAATTGTACTTTAAAAAAAGAGAAGCACCAAAATAGGGGCCAAACTAAGCCTTAATGTGGTTGTAGAAATCTCTTCTTGACCAATAAGATGTGTGTACGTATATTAGATATTCGACCAGGGCCGGCCTAGAGGGGGTGGGGGTAGTGGGGGGCGGGGGGAAGACGTAGGGGCGTAAATGGTCGGTTTCGGTCGGTGTTCAACCCCAAATCTCTATCGAACTGAAATGTTCGGTGTGCCTAGTTCAACAATCGACTTCGATCGAATCACCGATGGCATGGTGTTACATCGACTGTGTAATCGGCTGTCGGTTTTAGTGCAGTTTCGGTTCCTATGGTAACTACACAACACAAATCTTAAAGCATCACAATTCAAACAAAAAAAAAGACTCAAATCATCGAAATCCAAACAAAATCAAAAAGATTTCTTAGATTACCCTATGTTCAAAGAGATCCAGGGAACTATGAAAGAGAGGCAAATGATTAGTTTCCTTGGAGGCTTGGAACGTTCGGCGACTTCGATGATGTCGATGGTGGCAGTCAATCCTTCCTCTATTGTTGATATATTCTAGAGAGAAAAAGTGAGTGGCAGTTTCCGATCGATGCCGACATTGAATCGTTCCTTCATTGCTTGTTGGAGTTCGATCGATTAAGATAGAGAGAGATCGCGACCATAAATGGCGACCTTTGAGCGATGGCAACCTTGGAGAGAGAGAGAGAGAGAGAAAAAAAAAAGATCGAGTGAGTGACAGAGAGAGAGACCCACCGTACGAGGGCCTGAGCTGTCACCGACGAGGCGAGGCAAGGTGTATGCAGTCGCCTCTCTGTAGGGTTTCTCTTTAGAGTTTAGAACGGCTAGGGTTTCTTTACAAAGTATTTATGATATATAAAGTATATATTTGTTTTTAATTAATTTTTATATGTGAAGTAGTTCGGTCGGTTTACGGTCGGTTATCGGTCCACTTAAGTGAGCACCGCAGACCGAATCGAAAATTCAGTTTATTTATTTTATTTTATTTTTTAATTTTCATATTGAAAACCGACTGTAGGAAAAAAGAACCGACCAAAACCGCCTGAAACGAAGGTTCCAGTCAGTCGGCTCGGTTTTGTGCAAAAACCTTACACCCTAGCGAGAAGGGCAACCGTCCTGGCCACCAAAGTTCATTAAATTTTGAGGATCCCCATGAATTTTTCAAAGTACATTTTCACCTTGAGATTTTTTAATATTTTACATTTAAACCCCCCTTAATTATGCTTATGTGAGACCCCGACCCAAACAAATTTGTTTTGTCAAACACAGCCTAATACTAGTGGGCCAACTAGTTGTGTATCTAGATTTTGAAATGATGATGATTGTTGAGTCATTAGATATTACATCCTAGTAATATGTATTCTTTGACTAAATAAATGAAAATACATAGATATTTATTATTTGGGTGAGTCATCATCCAATCTAGCTTTTTTGTTTGTAAAAACTCATTTCATTCTTTTTGCAAAAACAGAGAGCTGAGAGTGGCGAGAGATAAGAGTTTAGGCTCTGTTTGGTTAAGCTTATGAAAAATGAGATGAGGTGATATTTGGGAAAAGCTTTTGATAAGCAGAAGTATGAAGGAATTATCCTACCATACTTTAAGGTAGGGGATTGTGTACAATATATTCCAATTCTCTGGAGTATTTCTTTATTATCCCTCTTTGTACTCACTTTGATGTATATGTCTTTCTGTGGATTCCATGTATTTTCTGGTATATTGGTTGTGAAAGTGGTTGGCTAAATGCTTTGGAACTATTGGGTACATGAACGAGGACTTGACCAAGATCCAATAGCTCGATCCAAGCACGACTTGTGATGGGTGCGGTGCGGGGGTGGAACTTGTTATGTTACCTAGTGAAACCTGGTATGATACTCTTGGGAGTGAGCGGGTAATTGGGGTGATGGTTCTATTTTTATGAGAACTTGTTTGTTGATATGAATCTCAGTTATTCATGTATTTGAGTTGTTTACTCTTGTCATATTGTATACTTCTCCGCGTGTCGGTTTTAGATGCAGGTGGTGCTAGTGGCAAAGGAATATAGGAATTAGAGTTGGAGCACTGTTTAGAGTACCGTGATGACTTGGATTATTTGGCCGTATTTTGTAAAGAAAATCATTATATTTTGGTGAAAGACAGTGTATTTGTTTTATCAGTGTATTTGGAAAACACTTGACTATTTGAGAAATTCCATGTAAATATTTCAGTTATTTTTTTGTAATGAAAATCGGGTCGTGATAGTTTAGGCCATCCTTCAACTTATGTTTAGGCCCCCCAAAGTGGCCTAAGGTCCGATTTAGTGCCATCAAATACATATATATATATATTGATATGTATATATATATATATATATAAAACTCAAAAGTAAAGGCCCCTAAAATTTTAAAAATTACACTTTAGTGTAAGAATTTTTTGAGTTTAGAAATAGGCACCCCTAAATTTTTGAAAGACAATATAAAATATTTAATTTTCACCAATAGACTCATATTATAAGTAGACCCTGAAAAAATCGCCAATTATATATAAATAGATCCTAAAAAAATTGACAATTATATATTAGTAGACCCCAAAAAAATTATTTCGGTAACACAACACTCAAACCCCCGTATAAGTGGCCAAGGACCTCTCTTTTAATAGTTCATTCCGAACCTCCAAATACTCAGACCGACAATGCATTTGAGGAGGCATTATTAGAATGGAACTGGAATATATATGTACCAAATTATATCACTTTGATTTTTACAGCTTGAACCTCACATAATTCTTTTGATATTGATCTTTGATTCTCCATAGGTGGAGCATCTTGACTAGTTCTTTCATACATTCATTTTGGGAAAATCATAGGGGTAGCCCTTCCCTACTGTGAAGTTATTCAGTGAACCCGTCACGTCGATCACGTCATCATATTGATGTGGTGTGATACTCCTAATAATATAGGGACATGTGGCCACTAAAATTTGGAGACATTGACAAGTGGGGAAAGATGTGCCCCGAAAATAGGAAAAATTATTCCTTGTGATGGGTTTTGGTATGACGGATCATCGTGAATTATTGGATTAACATGGGACCTATAAAATCAACTATCCATGATGATCATCATACCAAAACTCGTCACATGGGATAATTTCGCCGGAAATAGGGGTCATGATTTATTGTCATGCCACTTCATTTTAGTAGTTACTTGTCCCCATATTATTGGGACGTCACATCATGTCAACATGATAACGTGACATGACGGGCTCACTGAATAATTTCTCCTTCCTTAGCTATATATATAGTCGAAAAATCTCCAGAGATGGCGCTCTCTCTTTATATTAAAGAGATAGTCGTTAGATCGTGTTTAAAAACTGTGAAATGACAAAACTGTCTTTAATGAAAACATAATCCGACGGCCAAAATAGGGGCCCTCTCTTTAATAAATAGAGGACGCCCTTTCTAGAACCTAACTGTATATATAGTGTATATATATATACCGCCAAGCTGAATCAAAGCGAAACTTTATTCTAGTTATCCAAGATTACACTCTTTTTTTTTGGCTACGATATCCAAAGATTACTCTACTTTAGTAAAAAGTTCTTTTAACTTTTATTCAGTATCCAAAGATTACACTACGCCGAGCGGGTTATAGTCCAATTGGTATAGTCTCTCTCTTCTCAGCAGGAAGGAAGATGGCTCGAATCTCCATATGGGATTCTAGTTGCTTGTCCCCAATTATTCTTTAGTCAGAATGAGTGACCCTTGTTGGACTTTGCTGTAGGCCAATGTGGGGCTTTGAGATTAGATTGGGACTGGGGTGTGTGTGGACGTAGGGTGTGTGTATCCGGTCCGGGTCCAAGTAAGCATTAAAAAAAAAAAAAAAAAAAAAAAAAAGATTACACTACTTTAGTAAAGGTCCGTTAGAAGCATTTTCTTTCTTTCATCTTTTTGTCTTTTTTTTTAATAGGACGCTAATGATAAAAATAAATAAATATGATTGACCCACGTGTGATATATTGTCTATGTTGATTATACGGGAATCGGTCACACCTTTGAATCAAATAAAAAGTTTCTATAGAATTCTACTGAAATGTTTTGCTTTACAAACACTCATCATTCGAGATAGACGACTCCTTCCATTGAAATAGTTGTTCCCAGTAATTGAAAATCCTTTTTAGGCCCACTAAGCCCAATAGGGTGCTCAAGAGAGACCTTGTCTTAAGTTATAGGGTGTGGATTGGGAGGTGTGGGCTTCTATAACGTACTGTTTAGGCCCATTAATCCCTTTAGGGTGCTCAAGGGAGACCTTGTGCTAAGTTAGGGGGTGTGCATTGGGAAGAGTGGGCTGGTATCAAATACCGTGGACCTAGATTATGAAAATGGTCTTGAATTAAAACATGCCTTAGGGCCGAGGCTTGGTCAAGCTCAGCCCAATAATTTCAAGCCCCTAACTAATTTTGGGGTCAATTTTTACATAAATAGACATGTGTGTGTTTAAATTTGGAACACTTTACTGGGTTGGGCTGAAATAAAAATAGACATAATATGATTTGTGTCAAATATTAGGATGGTCTTAGACTAGAATATCACATGAACTATTATGTATGGCATCACATATTAAGTGGGTTTAACTATAATTTGAGTTTAGAACACTCAATTGGATTTCGGTAAAATGAAAATGGACATAGCAAGGTTTGATATAAAATATTAGGATGCGTTTAGGCTAAAATATCACTTGGACAATTATTATTAGGGTGGACTAGTATATTACATTTGGGGCTTAAAATATCACTAGAACTAAAATAATTTTTCAGACTTTGGTAAAATATTACCAAAAAAAATTTCAGACTTTGGAGGGGCTGAACTACATTTGGACTAAAATATCACATGAAGTAAAAAAAAAATCCAGATTTTGGGGGCTATAGCCCGAGAAAATATTCATTGCAACGGTTATTTTGCTGATGTGGTATAACAATCAAATCCGAACCCTTCATTTATCCATCTACACCCCTTTTTTTAAAGAAAAATCTCATCCTCATAAGCACAAATCCTATGTGAGTATGTTATTTTGCTGACGTGATATCTCTGTTGCATTGAATATTTACTCCTATAACCCACCTCAACCCAATATATAGTAGACTCGTATATTGGTACCCAAGTCTATTTTTGAATTGAAAAATTCAAAAGTTCAATGCATTATTATGCATACGGATAAACCAAAAACAATATTTATCAATTTCAACTTGTTAAATAATACTTATTTCATTTTACATTTAAAAGTGCATGGTTGAGAAGAGAGAGAAGTTCTGTATTTGCTCATTTGAGTTTTGAACTTCATCAATTATTTGTGTGATCTTTCTCTGCCTTTTTCGGCTCTTTCCATCAATTTTTTTTATAAAAAAAAACTTTTGCCTTCAAAGACACTTGGTTTCTTTCCCCTTTTTTTTTTCTTCCTTTTAATAAATAAAATTTTCCCTTCTCAATCGTTTCTGAGATTTTCAAATTAATCATGACTACGCACACGAGCGGAGTCAGGATTTTTATCTAGGGGGATTGGGGACTAGATAAATATGTATATAATGATTACAGTGGTTTGGGGGCATCGCCCTTGAGGTGAAATTTTTTTTTTGTCTATTTATCCATATTTTTAGGGAATGTTTTTAAGATCATCATCTCTTCTTCTTCTTCTTCTTCTTCTTTTTTAAATTCCATAATAATGGTTGATTGCTTCTCGTAATTTGTAAAGCTTGATTGATTGTAAAACAATTTAGGTTAGACTAAATTAAGTATTGAGGAATATTGATGAGATAAATATTTTAGGTAGGTTGATTTACAATTGGTCCAACATACTATACATGTTTTTTTGAAGAAAAAAATTGAGAGGGGTTGAACTAAGAAAATTAGTTGGGCCAAATATTTGGGGTGGACTAGATTACCATTCAACTGACATAATGTATTTTGTTTGAATTCAACAACATTGAGTTGAGTTAAAAAGAGAAGTAGGAAGAATAAATCACTTGATCAAATATCAGGGTAGGCAAAACTCCAATTAAGTTAAAATATTACATGTAAGAAAAAAAAATTCTCAGAAAGTGGAAGCTATAGCCCAGCTAGCCCACTAATAACTCCGTCCTTGACTACGCAATATAGCATTTTAGAAATGTGTATATGTTGAAAGTGCAAAGATGACTTGACTAACAAGCTAAAGGCCAAGTCAAAAAGATTAATAGAATGCCCATCTGTGTGGCAGAAATCTGTAAGTATGAAAATGCGAGCTTGCCAGACAAATGTCCTCTTGGAACTTAAACAAATTGACGAATCAGACGAGTAGAGAGACAGAGGAACACAATTTCTTCTATAAGTTCAAATGCTTTAACCAAAGATTAAAGACTTGCAATGTGAGAAGCACTGAAATTAGTAAAAGAAATAATAGACCTTGATTTCCAATAAATCTCTTACAAGTAGAGTTTAATTAGAAATGGTAATCACGCCTTCTAATTGGGGATTTACTGTGAATCTACTCCAAGAACAAGAACAGAAACTGAAATTGAAAGATAAAGAAAAGATACAATAAACAGTATAAAATGCTAGAGTTGTGATTTTCGGATCCTCTTCCCTTTCTCTTGTTCTTCCTTAAATACATCACAGTTGCCATAACCGCTGTTGAGCAGTTGGGAAACTACCCATTACCTCCATGATTTGGGAACAATGGGGTCTTCACAATAACCGCACGTATCACGACCCTTGCGGCTACACGTGTTGCTTCCTTGACTCATCATAACTGCCAATAACCATTATGCCATTGACGTGGCATGCGCACTGGGTTATAGCGCTTGCTCTATCGCATCAATATGTTCATCACATCAGCCTGCTTCTATAAGGGGTTCATGTGTAATTCCTCTGTTAGATTTTGTATGGGTCCATCTCAATTTTATTTTATCGTACAAATAATGCCACACAATATCCATTTTTAAGTAAAAGTGCATAGAACTATCACTTGAAGGGATGTTGCCAAATAGATCTCTAGCCCACAAAATCTCAACAGATTAAATTCATTAAAGAAGTTGTTCTCATCCTCCATATCCCTAACCGCCAAATTCGAAAAGATATGAGTGGCAGCTTGAAAGTAAAGATGCTCTTTCTTCAAGGGTGCTGCTGATTTGATCATCATATATAAAAAATTTTCAATGAATAATTTGAACAGTTTATTAATAATGCAAAAAAGAAAAAAATAAAAGAAAACAAATAAATGGAAAAAAGAGTAGAGAGTGCCATGGCTGACCATTTCCAGGTTTCTTAGGATATGCACCCGTTGATCATGTAATACCTTGTATTTTCGGATGTATATTATTAATATGAGATTATGTATGTTTGCATTAGTCCTTCCTATAATGTCTTTCCCAATCGATTGGGCTTTATCCAATAAATTAACTGTATGACCTTCCCAATTAATTGTACCCGTCTCAATCAATTAAAACTTGGTCGACATAAATCAATCGATTGGACCCTTCTCAATCGATTGAACGGGGTCTGATCTAGAACGAATAGTTCCCATTTATAGTCCTGAAGATATGCCTTGTTAGCCCACTTTATTTAGTTTCTAATAAGTATTTTATGTTGTGTAGGTTTTGGAGCCTTAACAAGAAAATACACTAAAATCCAATGATTAGTGGCTTTGGAAGACATTCTGGGCTCAAAAGGTGATTCTGGTGAAAACTGAATGCAGTAGTAGTCTCGGTAAATCGCATTTTTGACAAGGAATACTTTGGATTTGAAATTTTCTCAAGAGATATAAAATGTAAGTCTTCGAGTTACGGACATGTGGCAGCAAACGGCAAGTCAATCTGAGTTCCGACCAAAAAGTTAATCGCAATTCTACGAAAGTCGCGCAGTGTGGAGAAAACTACCTCGCGCAAGCGACCTGTGAAAAAACCAAAAATGCGTATTTTGTTAAATTAAAGTGCCCAACGAAGGTGGTTTGTGCATACGATATTTCTTTTTATCGGCCCATCCAGAAGAGCCGATGTGTTCTTTACGGCTTTCTAGAGTTAGCTTTTCAGCCAGTGCGGCAAGGATTTTTGACAGGCCTGAGATCTCTGAGGTCAGGCTGTCTAACTTATTGTGCGTGGTCCTAGTGGACGAGACGAGGTAAATCTGACCCTGATGTATTTCGGCCATTTGGCCAATTACCCATTGAACCTATCAGGGCGTTGTAGTCTCGCCTCATAGGTTCAACGTTCATTCTCAGGACTTCTGAAATTGCCTCTAGAGTCACACCGCTATCGTGTAGGGAATGGCCGGTACTCTTTTCAACAGCTGGTCAATGGCAGGATCATCCTTTCCGTTCTTCCCATTCTTCGGAGGCATATCTTAACACTATGGGTCCCACCGGGCGTGCCAAAATGTTTGCTAGTAGTTTTGCGCGGGAGTGCCAGAGCCAAACGGGCTCAGTGTGTGTGTGCAAACTAATTTCCTACCTGCTTGAGTGAGTGATACTCAAGGCTTGGATATCTAATTTCTAAAAGGTGATTGTGTGTGATGAGTAAGAAAGTACACTCATCGAAAATCCTATGGCAGTACTGAAGTGCACAAGCCAATTAGTGTAGAGTTTACCAAGTAAACAATCACAAACGAATAATAAAATATGAAGATATCTTATTAGATGTTTGAAAAATAAAACATACAACCAAAGAACAGAATCAAAACATGCTCTGATTGTTCAAAAGAGTGAAAACAGTAAAATAACAAAAGGGATAGACCTATTTGCTATGGATGCAGAACAACGATAACACAAAGATTTGAATGCTTTGAATGCTATATAAGTGCTGTTGAATGTGGTTTATTGAGATGACGCAGAGTCCCTTGCACGGTTGGCCTTCCCTTATATTTATAGCGACCTTCAACAGTTCTAACAAGTAAGGGCTCCTTGACTTGCGCTTCAAGCAGATGATTGAACGTAGCATGCTTCCTATACTCCAATTCTTTCCTTATCCCAATTCTGATCCAATCAATCCCAATATTTTAGGGATAGCCTTCCATATCTAGCTGGCCGTGATCTGACTCAACTTCCTTGATGGACTCTAATTCCTCATATTAAGGATAGCGTTACCATGACAGCTAAGAATAGCACCGCCTTCCCCTTTTGGCTCATCGAGCTCTCATGATCACATCTTTATCCAAATCGGGCTCACAGCTACCAACTGTCATACTTTCGGATTTCCATGCCCGATGACGATCTTTCGAATGCTCATGACCAATCAGGCCCATGTAACTGGTCTTTACCGTTTATTCCTAGCATGGTGTCCGATCGTCGTGCACGCTACAAGTATGGTGTCCGATTGGCATTACCCATGCTTAGCCTCCCAATCGGACTCCATACTTGGTATTATTCATTTATTTCAATGACGGTGCCCAATTGGTCAGCAAATGACCTTTTCACCTATCAGGCTCTACCAAATTGGGACAACAGCCTTATCTTCCTGAACCACGTGACTTTCTCTCCCGGAGCCCGATGGGTCTTTGAAATCTCTGGGCCAGTCACTCCTAGACATGATTCGGGCCGATAATCCTCAAGCCTATCTCAACACATCAGTCGGGCGCAAAAATCTTTGGCGGTTTTGGGTGCAAACACAATTGGAGCTAGGTCTTCTCCAGTGATCTGGACCGGGATTGGATTGATATCTACTAACCATACCTACAACAAAGCAGATATCCGGTCTGATGCAGAACATTACATACATAAGACTACCCACCGCAGAAGCATAGGGTATTTTAGCCATGCGATCTTTGTCCTCCTGAGTCTTGGGACATTGACTCTGAGACAGTGAAAGTCCATGGCTAAATGGTAGAAACCCCTTCTTGGATTTATACATGGCATACCTAGTTAGTACTTTGTCAATGTAGGAAGCTTGAGATTATCCTATTATCTTATTCTTTCAATCCCGAATAAGCTTAATCCCTAAGATGTAGCTTGCCTCACCAAGATCTTTCATGTCAAAATTATTGGCTAGCCACACTTTCACTATTGACAATACTCCTATATCATTCCCAATGAGTAGGATATCATCAACATATAGGACTAGAAACATCACCACGCTTCCTTCACTTTTCTTGTACACCCAAGGCTCATCCTTATTCTGTTCAAATCCAAAAGATTTAATAACCTGGTCAAAACGAATGTTCTAACTCCTGGATGCCTGCTTAAGTCTATATATGGACTTATGCAGCTTGCATACCATACCTTCCTGACTATCAGCTATGAATCCTATGAGTTGCAGCATATAGATGTCCTCGTGTAGATGGCCATTCAAGAATGCCGTCTTGACGTCCATCTGCCATATCTCGTAATCGAGACACGCTACAATGGATAAGAGAATTCGGATGGACTTAAGCATAGCTACTAGAGAGAAGGTTTTCTCATAATCAACGCTCTTAGAGTAAACCCTTTTTCGCTACAAGCCTAGCTTTGAAGGTCTCTACCTTCCATCCGGTCATCTCTTCCTCTTGTACGCCCACTTACAGCTTATAGGTTTAATAATGACAGGTGGATCCACAAGTTCCCAAACCTGATTGGATTACATAGACTCCAACTCAGCTTTCATAGCTAGTCTCCAGGATTCTGAATCCTGGTAAGCAATTGCCTCCTCATAAGTGGTAGGATCAAAATCAGGCTCTTCAAGAACTACTTCATAAGCTTTTCCCAAAAACATGAAATCTTTCAAGTGCCCTGATAGTCCTCCCACTACGACGAGGCTCTTTTGTAGGAATCTATAAGGATGTGGTAGGTTCAATTTCAGTTTCTTGATTAGTTATGACTACTGGGGATTCTGAGGGATTTTCTTGAACTTCTTATAGAACTATCCTTCCTTCAGGTTTGTGGTTCATAATATAATCCTCTTCTAGGAAAACAACATTTGTGCTAACAAAAACTTTCTGTTCCCTAGGATTATAAAAGTACCATCCTTTTGTACCCTTTGGATATCCCACAAAATAACATACTTCCGACCTTTATTCCAACTTCCCAATGTTCCCTTGCAGCACATGTGTTGGGCAACCCC
This sequence comes from Hydrangea macrophylla, assembly GCA_033977485.1. Classification (NCBI taxonomy): domain Eukaryota; kingdom Viridiplantae; phylum Streptophyta; class Magnoliopsida; order Cornales; family Hydrangeaceae; genus Hydrangea; species Hydrangea macrophylla. The sequence goes on along the minus strand of CM066991.1, from coordinate 81,272,111 downwards.
ATATCCGAAAGTGTTGCAAAGGGGGCTTTTGTCCACTCCACAACTCTCAGGGTGTCTTGGGAACAGAATTAGTCGAAACATGATTTACTATGTATTTTGCTGTATCTAAAGCAAAGCCGTACCCCAAAGAAACAATGGCAATTCAGAATAACTCATCATAGACCTAGTCATGTCTAAAAGTGTCCGATTCCTTTGTTCTGCTACACCATTCTGTTGAGGCGTGCCCGGTGTAGTAAACTGAGAAAGAATCCCATTTTGTGTTAGATGGTCAATAAATTCATTAGATAGATATTCACCACCTTGATTTGATCGAATGGCCTTGATACTTTTCCCTAATTGCTTCTCCACCTCAGCCCTAAATTCTTTGAACTTTTCAAAAGAATCGGACTTGTTGTGAAGTAGGTAAATGTATCCATATCTAGAGAAGTCATCGGTGAATATAATAAAGTATTCATATCCACCTCTAGCTCTAATGTTTATCAGACCACATACATTTGTATGTATTAAGTCCAATAAGTCTTTGGCCCGATGGCCTTTTGAAGAAAAGGGTCTCTTTGTCATTTTACCCTCTAAACCAGATTCACAGATGGGTATAGGTTCTATAACCAAGGAAGCTAAAATACCTTCCTTCACCAGCCTATTAATCTTGTTCAAATTAATATGACCTAGCCTCATGTGCCAAAGTCTTGTTGGATTATGTGAAGATTCCTTTCTTTTAGTAGGCATGTTTGCCACTAAGTTATTCAATTCCATTTTAGATACTTCATAAGATACAGGTGTCACTAAAAATAAACCATTTGATAAATTACTAGAGCATTTAAAAGAACCATTCTTTTTAACCACAACTCCAGAACCAAAACTAAATGAATAACCTTTATTCGATAGTAATGAAACTAAAATAAGATTTCGCCTTATAGTAGGCACATATAAAATGTTTGATAATACCAAAGTTTTATCATTAGAAAATACTAAAACTACAACTCCAACTGCAATAGCTAAAACTATTGCACTAGATCCCAACGTAAGCTTGATTTACCCACCACTACATTGGCTGGTTTGCCTGAACCCCTGCAATGAATTGCAGACATGATTAGTGGCTCCCAAATCAATACACCAGATAGTTGAAGTATTCGTTAAATAACTTACTTTAATTACAAGTGATTCGGTCATACCTTGGGCCTTCTTCGTAGCCAAGTATTTAGGACAATTTCTCTTCTAGTGCCCTAGTTTCCCATATTCGAAACATTTTCCTTTGGGTTGCTTAGCACCTACCTTCCTTTTCCCTTTTTCATTTCCCTTCTTGACCCCACCAGTGGGACCAGGTGTACCTTTATGAGCCTTGTTCCCTTGCTTCTTCTTTCTCTAGCTTTTGCCCTTAGGCTTGTGCTTAGAAGTAGAAGCCTTCTCAATGTTGAGAACTAAAGACTCTCCCTTGACAATCCCCTCCGTTATCGTTAAAGAGTTCATCAATTCACTCAATGAATAATCAACCTTGTTCAAACGATAGTTCAATTTGAATTGAGTGAAAGATGATGGCAACGAATTTAAGACAATGTCAACCTGAGTCTCAAGGTCGATTTTGGCACCCAAAACTTCAAGTACATTAAAATAACCAATCATTTTTAACATGTGTTCTCGAACTAGTGTTCCTTCTGACATCTTAGTGTTTAAGATTGTCTGCATGGTACTTTACCTAGTAGAGCGACCTTGGGAACCAAACATCTCATTAAGGTTGAAGATCATATCTTCAGCTATGGCAATTGACTGATGCTGGTGCTGCAACACATTTGACATAGATGCCAAAATATAGCAGTGGGTTTGCAAGCAAAAGTGTCATCAATCCCAGCAGGAGCATCGGGAGCTAGAGGGGCAGGGCAAGGTGTGGTGAGAACATATTTGTACCCCTTAGTAGTCAAACATATGTCTAAGTTCTTTTTCCAATCCATATAATTAGTTCCAGTTAACTTGTTTTGGTTGAGAACAGTGGCAAGTAGGTTGAATCCAGACATTGTGATAGTTGAAATTAAATAATAGACACGTATAAATAAATGAACATCATGATATTTGACACTAATATATCGTATTGAAATCCTCATAAACAATACAAAATATAGTGTCGTCAGAATATCAATTTATGAAATAATGCCTCCGAGGAGAGGTCATTACTTTATAAACTGATTGGGAAGCCCATCACAATCAACCGATATGTAACTCTTACAAATTGATTTGTGACTCCTGACACTTTAGTCTCCACTGACTTCATTAAAACTCTGAGGGGAGTCTCTTAATGAAACAGTAGTCTAGTGTTTTACCATCAATTAGAATCAACGATATCCGTTTCAAGTAGTGCCTCCGAGGGGAAGTCACTCTCTAATATGTCTCATTGATTCTATCCTCTAGGAAGTTCATATCTAGTAACTGATGAATAGAACACCATCCGGAGTGAATGATCATAGATGAATCTATGACTCGTGGTAGCCTATTCATTTTTCAATGAACTATTGATGGAAGACTGTAAGGTTACATGAATTATAAATCCTCTCTCCCACGAGATAACTTATAATAGAGGATTTTTTTGCGATCCATACTTGCAGATTTAAATTTTAAAAATCTCATATTTAATAATAAGTTAAAGGGTAAATTGCATTTTGCACCCTCAAACTATACCATGTTTTGTACTTTGGTCCCTAAACTATCATTTTTCGCATTTTGGTCCTTCAACTATCATTTTGTGGCAGTTTGCCCCCTCCCTCACTTTTAGCGTCGCTTTTGGTGTCACTAAAAAGTGACTTTTTTCGTCACTGAAAGTGAAGGAGGGGGCAAACTGCCACAAAATGATAGTTGAAGGACCAAAATGCGAAAAATGATAGTTTAGGGACCAAAGTACAAAACATGGTATAGTTTGAGGGTGCAAAATGCAATTTACCCTAAGTTAAACTTTAGATACCTTTTAAAATCAATAAATTATTTAAATAAAAGGTTTTAAATGAAGGATGGGTCCATAAAGATGTTCAACATATTTATATCAAGCATATTAAAAACACTTGAACATTAATTAAAGAGCATGCATAAATAAATTATAAATGCAATTAAAAGGCACTCCTCTCTCTCATGACTGTCTTCATGACCACTTCATGATATGTCTTCATGAACTCCTTCATAATTGCTCCATCTTTCTTGATTGTAAATCTTTCCCTATGCTAATTTACATTCATTCCTATACCTCTTGTGAGATGCAACAATCTAAGGAAAAGTAAGTGGCAAAATAGCCTAGGGAAACTATTAAAGCTCTCCTATGCACAGGAATGGAGCAGTAATGCCCTTTACAATTGCCATAAAACCATAACTAAAATTAAAAAATATATATTAATTGCATCATGAGAGATTAGGGTTTTATGAATTGCAAGAAAAGGGTTAGCACAAGCATTCACATTATACATATATTGCATCCATACATTTGAATCTCATTCACAATTAAAGACTAACACATTAATTTATGGATTTTCAAGAATAATCCAAATCCAATTTGGAGTAATAAACATGATTAGGTCAACATGATTATGTACTTGATTCTAAACTAATGAAATCAAAGTTAATCCCCTTTTCCTTCCATATAAAAAACTTCCTTAAAACAATAAAGCAAGAATTTAAATTTTATCAAACTTACTTTGAATAAAAATTCTCTCGTTTAAATATTCAAAGAATTTTTATGTACAAATAATTTTATCTAGGGCCTAAGTTAAAATAACCTTAGATAAAAAATATATATATATGTATATCTACACACATGTGTATATACTGGTTTTTTTTAAAAAAAAATTAAATTAAAACAACTAATCTTATATATTTAAAAACTACAGGGCATGACCGGTCATGCTAGTTTTATGGGACCGGCCATACCCATGTTTCGAGACTGGTCATGATCGTGACCGATCCTGCCTGTGTTTCATGACTGGTCATGGTAACGTTTGACAGAATACTGCCCACATAGCCTCTGCGTAGCCCATGTGCAGGCAGCAGTCCGAGGACCACCACTGCGCAACCTTTGCGTAGTCCCTGGGGTGGTTTCTCCTAGAGATTAAAAACCTAATAGATTTTAACCCATACTTGCAACTTTTGCAAGCTAAAGATCACCATAGTCGAAACCCTAATGGCTTTAGACTTGGAAGATTAGAAGCACAGACAGTGAGTACATAAAAACTATTTTGCGATCAAAATCATTGTTGGAAAGAAAAAGCATTGGGATTAAAACCATGCATCTAAACATGCATTTGATGATGAAGATAAAGGCTGAAACCCTAAGGGTAGAACCCTAATGGCCGAACCACCATCACCCATATTCTTGTTGATAAATCACTATGGAAATCCATAAAACAATCACACATAAGGAATAAGCAATGTTTTGATACCAATTGTTGGAAACGATTTCCAATCACAGCGGAAAAATAAGTTTTAATACTATTTTTAAACGGATCTTGAAAACTTATTCGATTATGTATTATTGAAACAGAAGTAAAAGGAAAACTTCACCTTTGAAGATTATCTGAATCTAAAATGAGAACACTTCGAGTTTCCTTCCACTAGTAATCTTCACCTCTATGACTTCTTGGTGCATGCAAGGAGGCTAGGGTTTGTGTGGGCAACCCTAATAGGGTAAAAGACTATAGAGATAAGAGAGAGAGAGATTTTGGCTAGGGACCATCAAGTGGCTGGGCCCCTCTCTATATCACACACATCTATATATAGTTGTTACAACTCTATCTCTACCCTAGTCTTCTTATCCCCACGTCCAAACACCTTTTTAAGCTAGAGATGAGACTTTTATGGTCTACTATTCTGGCTAAATGAAAACTTTTTTTCATCTAATTAACTCTTAAGCTAAGGAAATAGTTTTAATTAATTTTTATCAATTCCACAATATGATATTTAATAATTGGACTCTAGATTTAATAGACAAAATTACCCGAAGATAAAACCTAGACTTGTATAATAAATACAGTGTATTCCTCTACCAACGTATTCCTAATTATCTCCGGGATTAGTGTATCAACTGTATTGTCAACCCGGAATTAATTACTTCTTATTTTTCCTTAAGCCCCAGTCACTTCTCATAAATTACTGAATATGTCAACAACGACTTGCTGACAAGACTGGAGTTCTCAAGGGAATACTTACACTGTAGAAGAGGGTAGATTCCTTCTTGACAACTAGTGTTCACAATACTGTTCACTTAACTACCCAAGATATCCAAGTGTTGATTTATTTATGTTCATAGTCATCTCATGGTTAAGAACATAAGTCATATACAAGTTTGAGAACCTATTAACCTATGACAGTTAATTGTTAATAGGTTTAACTCAATGTCCGTCAATGCATTTAATGCACTAACACATTAATTAAGAGCCACTACTCTATTAAATGAGATTCATCACTCTATCATATAGAAATTAATGTGTTACAGTCTAGACCTGATAAGTTACCCATTCTTATCATTGACTGTGATAATTTGAAACAACTGTTGAAGATGATTCATATCTCCCTTGTGTTAATCTCATTAACACAAATTAATCTGATAATGTTGTTTATGGATAAACATGTCAAAACATTCAACTCATGAATTACACATATCTGAATATGTAAAGATGCTCATAAATATATGAATCGAAGATGTTTGATTACAATTAATAACTGGTTTAAGGGCATAATCCTAACAACCACAATACTGATATATAGTGCATCTTGGAGGCACCAAGATGCATAAGGATTTGAAGGAAACATTTTGGTGGAATAACATGAAGTGGGAGATTGCCCAATATGTGTCACAATGCATAGTGTGTCAACAAGTAAAAGTGGAACATTAGAGACCAGCAGGTCAATTGCAGCCACTTCCTATTCTGGAGTGGAAGTGGGAACACATTGCTAATGGATTTTGTGACTTGATTGCCAAGGACCCCCGGTGGAAATGATGCAGTTTGGGTAATTATGGACAGATTGACTAAGTCGGGGCACTTCTTGACTTTTAGAGTGGGTTTTACACTTGAGAGGTTGGCAAAATTATACATTAAATAAATTGTAAGGCTGCATGGGGTACTAGTGACCATAGTGTCTGATCGAGATACTAGGTTTGTGTCTCAATTGAGGAAAAGTTTACATTTGGCTATGGGTATAGGGTTGACTTTCAACACTGCATTTCATCCACAGACAGACGGTCAGTCGGAGAGGACTAGTCAAACTCTAGACTCTAGAGGATATGTTGAGGGCATGTGTAATTGACTTGAAGGGATCTTGGGATGATCATCTACCATTAGTATAGTTTGCATACGATAATAGCTGCCAGGCTAGCATTCAGATGACACCATTTAAGGCATTATATGTTAGGAAGTGTAGATCTCATATTTGTTTGGATGATGTTGGTGAAAGTAAGTTGTTAGGGCCTGAGATTGTGTGACAAATGGTGGATAAGATTCAGTTAATTAGAGAAAAAGACTCTGCACAGCACAAAGTAGACAGAACAGCTATGCTGATAACAGAAGACGTAAATTGGAGTTTGAAGCGGGTGATAATATATTTTTGAAGATATCTCCTACCAAGGGTGTTATGCGGTTTGGAATTATAGGAAAACTTAGCCTCACATTTATTGGGCCTTTCGAGGTTATGGACAGAGTAGGAGAGGTGGCTTATACGATTTCTTTACCGCCAGTATTAGCAGGAGTACATAATGTTTTCCATGTCTTAATGTTGAGGAAGCATATTCCAAACCCAAGCCATATGATAGAGTTAGAGCCGCTGCGACTTAGTAAAGACTTGACTTATGAAAAGCATCTATGCAGATCGTGGATACAAAAGACCAAATTCTAAGGCATCGCATTATTCGCTATGTTAAGGTGCAATGGAGTAATCACATAGTAAGGGAAGCTACTTAGGAGCTTGAGGAAGATATGAGAAGGCAATTTCCACGCCTCTTTGAAAATTCAGGTATGTCAAGTTTAGAGGACTAAACTTATTTTAAGAGGGGTAGAATGTAATAACCATAAAATTTTAGAATGAATTCCCATAATAGTATATGATTTTACTAGGTCAAAATATGATTTTGAATTCTGTTTAGGGTCAAGTGGAACTTACCCTTGATTGTGGGGTCAAATTGCAAATCTTAAGGAATTACTTTAACTCTGTAATGCAAGGTCAATTATTTCCTTTTTGGGGCCAAATTATATCACATAGACAATGATCCCAGATTGGCACAATGATTAAGGCATGAGTTTTGTATAGCATTTAATGGAGTCAAGTTTATATATTTTAGTAGACATCATTGAAAAGAAAGCACAGAAGGAGATTGGAAAATTAGAAACAGAATTGCACAATCTTAGAAACCCACTTTCGGGTTTAGAGAGGGAGAGAGAGAGTAGGAGCAGAATTTTTTTTCCCCACAAAGTAATAGTAAGGAAGAAGAAGAAATCTGAGGTATGTTAAGAACTCTCTTACTACATATATACATAAATTCGTATATACATATACATATACATATACATTGTGTGACATGAATTCTGTGTATAAGTTTATGATGTGAGAGTTAATAGGTGGGAATCAAATTAAGTTTAGTATATTTTGTGTATACATCTATATACATATATAAAGGAAAAGGGAGAGGTACCATGAAAAAGTTTTCTACCATCAATAATTACTCAAAAATCATTAACTTTTTTTTCTAATAAATGTATACAATGGACTAAAATGTCAAAAAAATATCACAAAAAAACTACTTTTAACTTCCCCTAAAATCTCTCCACTCACAAAGTGAGTGGGCCCTTACTAGTGTATTTATAATAGAGAGAGGTATCATAACTTCACAGTTTGTATGGTTATTAAAGTAAACATATTTTTTTTCGGATGCCTCTATGTTACACAGTAAGAAGATGTTAAAGTATGCTAGACAATTTGGGCCTGAGTGACCCTATCTACACCCATCTACTTTACTCTCTACATTCGCTTACTCTTTACACCCTCTATTCTAATTTAATTTAAAATAATTTATCCTCACACCCATCCTTCATCCCCAAATTAATCCTAATCTCCATCTCTCTACACCCACATCTTGTTCAACCCAAACATTCATCTTTCTACTTCTACCATCTTCTATTTAATATGATCTTTAATCTTTGTTTGGATTGTAAATCCGAGCAAGAAAATCAACCCATCTCTAGATTCTACTCTAGGTTCTACAAAACTAGTTTCGACATAAAATACAAATTGATTAAGAAAAAAAAATCCGTGGACTCTTACATGTCAATTCTAGTTGAAAGAATGAAGTACAATGGTGATTTGGGAATTGTCCAATAGAATACATATCAATGTATGTGTACATAGAGATACATATACAATAGAATACACACACACACACACACACATATATATATATAAACATGGGATTATATATGTATCAGTCAGGCTATGGAGAGGGCGCCTTAATAAAGAGAGGGCCTCTGTTTTGACCGTTTGATCGTGTTTTCATTAAGGGTAGTTTTGTCACTTCACAATTTTTAAACATGATCCGACGGCCAAAACAGAGGTCCTCTCTTTATTAAAGAGAGGGCGTCCTCTCCTTAGAATTTTCGTTATAGTATATGTATGTGTATTTGTGTATACATATCAGTTAGGGTTTAGAATTATTTTAATTGATTTTGTCTTAATATGTAATTTAACACAAGGATATAACTGTAATGAGAAAAATTCATTTAAAGGTCAGTGTATATAACAAAATAGGTAGGTGCGGATAGAGTTTCTCTTTGGGCCTATGGTTAATGTAAGGAGTGATCGTGGTCAATTTTTTTTAGTTTTTTTAGTGATTTTAAAACTGAACATTCTTATTCAAAAAAAAAAAAAAAAAACTGACCATTCGGTTTCAGTAGGTCAGTTTAAGATGGTTTCAGTCGGTTTTCAAACGGTTTTAGCTTGTGTACTACTTTGTAAAACCGACCAATCAGTGTTTGGTCAGTTTGGTTTTAGTTGATTTTCGATTTTTCGATTTTCTTGAACACCCTAATGTAAGGTAGTCTGATAAGCATCTAGTTTAGTGTACAAAATAATAATAAAATAAAAATAAAAATAAAAGAATTTTCTGAAATATTCTTGCTGAAATTCATGGACCTATGATTATTTGTACAATGTTTGGATCTTGTAAATTTAGGAAGCCTTAAAATGTGTCCAATGCTTTAAGTAGATAAATGGAAGATGTATTTAGGATTTGTGGTAAGCAAAATAGAAAATATTAGTAATACTATAATTCACTTTGTGTGCAAACACTAAGGATTTGGGTTATGTTATTTAGGGTAATATTTGGGACACACTTAAACACACAACTGATCATAAGAGATATATAGACACATTTTGGGTTGTGTCTCAAAAGTTGTTATTGGGTGTGTCCCAATCTTTGCTCTGTTATTTATAGGACGACATTAATTAAGAGCTAGCTCCACACTTCCTTGGTGCATTTGAAATTCTAAGTGATCAAGGTAAGTGATTTAAGACCTCCTCGAATTTTCTAAATATTATTGGGTTTTATAAAATCTATTTCAAAACCATTTTTTTTAAAAAAAATTTATTTAAATGGGACCAAGTATGTGACCACTTTTAAAATGAACAGTTCTTGATTTATGTAAATCGATTACTTTGCAACTACGAATGAATTTTTACGAATTCAGTTATCTGTTCAAAATTACTTTATGGGTACTTTTAGTCTGATTATGCTCTGGGCACAGCCAATGGGGATCATACGCCTGGTATCATGCATAATTATTAAGACTAGTCTACCTATCGGCCCAGTCACAGGGATTATATGTGACACTTAGAATACTATTTTGGACCCAGTCACAAGGGTTATGTGTGACCATAATCAAATTGACTTTGAGCTCTGTTAACTTTATGTATCGATTACAATTTGATATTTGTTTTCCTTATTGCAAATTATTAGTATTCTTGAAAACTCTTATATTTTAATTGTATAAAATTCTTTATCTTGCTTGGTCCATAGATAAGGGTGGTGATTACTTACTGAGCTGTCAAGCTGACTATAACCATTTTTTAGATGCAGATGAGTAGACCGAAGGATCAAGAGGGTGGCGTTCGAATAATAATAGTTGGCTAGAACTTTATTTATTTGATGTTATGTAATAAGTTGGAAGGTTTGAGACACTAATTATTTTTATTATATTTATTTTTATTTTTTTTGTATTTAACTTTGGAACAAACAATTAGCCAATGTTGAAATTGGAATTTATTATTGAATAATCGTTTGATCATTTGTATTCTCTTAAGAGGCCTTGCACGCTGTGGGGTCTAACCTTTACGGATGTGCAACATTGTCACGACTCTTTGGGATCATGTTTGGGGCGTGACAATTAGTTTGTGCACGTTAATGGGCTGCTTTGTGGTCACCAATGATCCGCTTTCACAGCAACCAATCAAGGGGAGAACTGGACCTACTCGACGAGGAATCCGCGTCTTTGAGTGGGGGAGATTGCGAGATCCCGTCCCACATCAGATAAATATAAAAAGTTAGTCTGATATACGTAGAAACAATGGGGCTACTACTGTACAACTTGAGTTTAAGCATTTAAAGGGCCAATATGACAGGCCCGTTAAGTTGTTGGGCTAGTGAACCAATGAGGACATTACATTAAACCTCTTAAACTCCCAAAGTCCCAAGTGATGTACTTTTTCTCCTTTTTTTTTTTTTTTAACTCCCAAACAAGTGCAAAGTCTTTTTATAGCCTAGACTTTTCTTATCATTCCTCACTGAGGCAACTATAGGGCTCGCGGTGGCTGAGAGTTTTTACTTCCACCTAGGACTCAGCCTTTCACCGGTCGTCGGTTGCGGCTCTAGGTATCTCTCTCTCTCTCTCTGTATATATATGTGTGTGTGTCTCTCTCTCTCTCAGCCTTTCACCGGTCGTCAGTAGGGCTTCTTGTTATTTGGCTCACCATTTGGACAGCGTGAAAAGTGAATGGCTCCCTATACATATACTGGAGGACGTAAACGCATAATTGAGGGTAAAGAGGAGAAATCATCAAAAGATGAGTCGAAGGTTGATGTTGTAGGGCGTCATGGATCATCATCATCATCATCATCACCACCTGTTAAAGAAAAGCCTAATAAGCGCCCCCGCCCAACAAAACTCCGTTGGCTGTGCGATGACGAAGAACAAGCGTTGAAGTATGCGAAGCAGGTCCAGGAGAGCGAGGTTAGTTTTTGTTTTTTTATTTTATTTTATTTTTCTTCCAAGGTTTGCTGGTTTTTCATTCTTGGAGTTTGTGTTATTATTATTAATTTTTTTTTTACAGGGCTTTGATGTGGACGACTTTGGGGATTTTGAGTCTTACTGTATGATTAGGCCCATAAAAAAAGTTAAGAAGCATTCTCGTCTGCTCGGAAATTTGTCCAATATGGCTTTAAAACACTACAAGGAGAATGTGGATAAGGTTTTCTAATTCTCTAACATTTATCTTTAATTACTTCTCACATTAAAAAAAAAAAAAACCTATAATGACAATAATAATAATAATAATAATACTAACAAGAAGATATTGATGGATGGTATGTAGGATGCAACGTTCAACTTAGTTGAAATTGTGAAGGCAAACGTCAACGGAGGTAGATATTGGGAATACTACATTACCTTTGATGCTGCTGATAATGATAATGATCAGGTTAAAACCTTTCAAGCCAAAGTTGTCGCGGATTATGTCGGGTGCGAAACATTTGATGTGGAATTTTGTAGGCTAAAACCTACTCCCACTCTTTGAGGAGCAAAAAAGGTGAACTTATTACCGTTAATCTGATATGAAACAATGAATGTCCCGACTCACTTATATGCAAAATATGAAAGTTATGTTGATCTTAGTAAAACATGTTTTTTTTTTTTTCCAATATATTATTACGTACTGCGGTGATGATCCAAAATTATTACTAATATAAATTTTTTTTTGGGTGGTGGGGCGGTGGTGGGGGTTGAGGTATTTACATACTATTTCATTAAATGTTCTTGTACTATGTTGTACTTTTATTGTCCTGCAATAAGTGATAGGCGCCACATAAGGGATATAATGTTCAGCAACATCGCTAGCGTTGGAGTCAAATTTTATTGTAGCTACTTGTAAATTGTTGGGTCATGTCTAGTGGATTTTGCATAAACTCTCGTAGTCCTACCTATAAGAGCTTAATGTTTCTAAGTTCTCCTGTGGGGAAAACTTAAAGTTCACTATTTTTCTACTCGTGTGCATTACAAAAGTCCACTAATAAATAATGTCTTACATTGGAGAACTTCACAGTATTTAGTAAGTATATTCTTTTCCTGTGTATAGGATACATCAGATGATTTGTGTTTTCATATTATTAATTGACTTCACGATATGAGCTGATGCGGACAACTAGAAGCACTAGAAAGCATAAAATCAAACAACCAAATTTTCAAATATGCTCAGTATTGGACATGGGAGAATGCCTAACATACGGCCGGGCTTGGTAACTAGTGGGATAAGCCAACATATAGATACATTTAATCACATGTATCTAGTCATTCATTAGTTACATTTTAGAATTTATTTTTAGGTACATTTCAGCACATGTTAGTTACGTTCCACCTAGCTCCATAGGGAGTAAGAGACCCATAGGGAAAGCAAAGGATATTTGCATTGACTATGTCCATTAAACCTGGTAGAGTTACTTAGTTTTCTATCTTTCATATTATGTAATAAGGGGTAGTTTGGTACTTTGGTATTGTATTATACATATATATATATATATATATATGCAAGTTTGTGGGTTTGCAAGTTAACCAACCCTAATCTCTCAACGTCTCACGTCTTCTCTCTTTTATCCTCTTTTTTCTATTTCTCCAAAAACCCTAAATCTATATAACAGAATTTAACTTGGTATCGGAGCTTCGTGGATCCGGTCTTGTGTCCTACATTTTAGTATTAGAGCAATGATTTGTGTGCATAAAATGTGCACATAAAGTGCACACATAAAGATTTGGGCCATTAATTTGGTAGAGCTGATACATAGCATTACCTTTGTACTTTCTACTTCCTGCCATTCTTTTATTTATTTTAATATATGAATGCTATTATAATGAGCTCACCCAAGTATCATGACTTTGAAATGGTAAACTAGACACAAATTAGAAAAGATAAATTTTGTGAGCAGTTAGGCATCCACTTGAGTATTGAATGCGAACTGGCAAGGTGTAGTGGATGCTACCTCTCACAAAATTTCTCTTTTCTAATTTATATGTCTAGTTTAGACTGTTTAGTATTTCAAATTTATGATACTTGGGTCAGCGCCTCGGTGGGGGTGCTCGCCCTTTGTGGCAGTAGCTATGACTCAAACCGGACATTCCATAGCGGGTGGCAATATTTCTTCTGGTCACGCTCAGGGGATGGATTGCTACGTTGGTTGCCCCTTTCCACCTTTTTGTTTAGCAAATAAAAAAAAATTGTTGTGGATTGAGAATGCAACTCTAAAATGGGAAGTTAGAAGTAGGGTAACTAATAATCGTGTTCTAAGCAAAAAAAAAAGAAAAAGAAGAAGTAATAATCATGTTTCTTATTGAGAAAAAAACCGTGTTAATTGATTATAATGTCTCTGGCACTTGCCAGATTGATTAGGAAATGTCGCGCCTTTAGAAGGTTTGTAATGAACAAAAAAAATTTCTTTCTTCTTTCTATTATTTGCAGGTTATGAAAGATAGTGTGAAGGTTGCATGTGGGATCAGTTGAAGGTCACTAAAATTATGTTACATGGGTGTTAAATGGAATGGAAGTACTTCTAGTTTGGATTTGTAGGACATTTCTAACGACAAACCTTGCAAATGGTTTTATTAGGCTCTTATATAGTAAGTGGAGTTTTTTTGTTTTATTTTATCATAATAGTAAGTGGAGTTTGCAAGACATTTCTAAAACCTATATGCATATTAGCAACTAATTATGGTTCCTCTCCTGTATTATCCGACGTGACTTCCTATAGTCGTGGTGGTTATGAAGTTATTCATATTACCATATCATGAATTGAAGAGGATGAAAAATACTACCAAGACTTGATGTTGGATTGGGTATAAAGCATGTGTGGGCCTTACCTATTTAATTGATAGGTTGAATGCTTTGTGCATGACATTTTCTCTTAGCAAAAAGAAAAAAAAGAATGCTTTGTGCATGTTATGCATGCTTCTGTTAGTTATGTCTTTTTGATAATTAAATTTGGGGTTAATATCACTAACACCCTTGAGGTTTGACAAGAAAACACTTACCCCTCACAGTTTAAGAGCATTTTCTTCCTTATCGTTTATCTGACCTAACAGATTTGGAAAATTACAATTTGGCCCTCAAAATATATGAGGAAATTAATTTAAAATATTTGCAAAATGTCTAAAAGAGCTCCTCTGTTAGGTATTTACAAATTTCACAGTTACCATGAGTTACTTTGTTGAAATATGTTTGAACAATTTTCGCGATTCTTCAAAATTTTCTGAAATTTTTATGGATGTGTGTTAAAATTTTGATGATTCTTTAAAAAATATCTATTTTTCCATCCCAAATGTATGATTTTTCATGTCTTCTGGTGTAAATAGTTTCTAATTTGTGTAATGTTCAACTGTAATAGAAATGGGAGAAATACTGATGAGGATGAAGACGAAGCATTTAGTCTTTTAAAAATTAGGTAAGGGTATTTTAGGTACATTTTAATAGTTTACCATTATTCTCTTAGTTTGGCTAACGATCAAACAAAAGGGGTGATTTATTATGACTTATAAAAACTTAGGGCAGAAGTGTTATACTTCAATTGTGAGAAGGGTAAGTGTTCTCTAGTCAAACCTCAGTTGTGGTAGGTGATATTATTTAGCCCCCTATACAGTTTCTTGACGTTTGAGCTTTCACAAAGACCACTGAATTTAGTCATGATTAATAATCAAGTTTACTCTTTTTTTTGTTCGTATCTTGGGACTCAACTGTACACCATATAGGAGAATTTGTAACGGACAGGTTTTACAGTTTGTAACGGGTATTCCCGTTACTGTTTTGTAACGGATATATCTGTTACAAATCGGGAACAACCGTTACTAATTACCACTATTTTGGTTACTTAAATTTTGTAACGGTTGTATTTATAGTTGTAACGTTTATATCCGTTACAATATTTAGATTTTTAAAAAATAAAAAAACAAAAAAAAAACATTGTTTTGAAAACCATCGGGGTTTCTCATAAAAAGAAAAAGAGAGAGTTTGAGCGAGAGAAAGAGAAAGGGAGAAACGCCATGCCGCCTGTCATCGCCGCTGTCGCCGCCTGCCATCGCCGCTGCCACCGCCTGCCGTCCCACTGCCGCCGCCACCGCCACCGCCACCGCCTGTCGTCACCTCCTCCCATGGTACCCCTTCTTCCTCCTCCTCCTCCTCCTTCGTCTTGAAACCCTAGATCTAATTCTAAATCCTCGTTCTTCTTCTTCTTCTTCTTCTTCTTCTTCTTCTTCTTCTTGAAATTGAATCCAGAACAAGAAGCTCTCTCTGATATCAAAAGTAGACTCCTCCATGAAGCTGCTCTCGAGCCTACTGGTCTCTTCGCTTTGAGGCTTCATCTCCTCTTCGGAGATGAGAATTGAATTTTACGAATCGGTTGTTCCAAATATCCCAAGTGAGTTGTTATTCATTATGATTTCCAATCTAGTTTCTCATCTTTTTTATTTCAGAAGTTTAGGGCTTCTGTTACATGTATTGTGAAACTAATTTTTTTATACAGTGATTAGGGCATTTCATGAAAGTATAGTTTTTGACAATTTCTCTTTCAGTGGGATTCTGCAAAATTGGGTGATTTTTAGAATGAGACTATGATTTGGAATTTTCTCAATTTTCCATTTTTGTTTTTTGTGTCGATTTTGCCTTTTCTGGTAGCAGTGGGATTTTGAGAAGTCTACATATTTAACATTGTCAAATTGCCTTGAGAAGTACTTGAGAAGTTGTCTCGTGAAGAGACCGAAGAGACTGAACCAAGACTTGTTGTCCCATTCCTGAGGCAGTCCCATCTGACTCAGATCTTGAATTTGAGAAGAACTGTATTGCCAGTGAGAATGCAAATTGTTCAGCTCCAAGGTATATAGCTGCTATTGGTTTCTTATAGTTGACTAGTTCTTGTTGTCCCATTCCTGAGGCAGTCCCATCTGACTCAGATCTTGAATTTGAGAAGAACTGTATTGCCAGTGAGAATGCAAATTGTTCAGCTCCAAGGTATATAGCTGCTATTGGTTTCTTATAGTTGACTAGTTGTACTATCAGTCTGCATTTGGAACTCATCCGTTCATATATTAAAGTGAGAGTCTCACTACTCCATTAGTAAATGGTTGATTCTTTTTGCAGAGACAAGATTTACCCTTTTTCCCTTGTTTGAGTTGTATTTATTCATTAATCAGAAAGGATTCTGATGATCAACCTGACATTCTATACAAGTTAGTTCTTCATATACCCTGCACATTTTGTCACATGTTTTGTGGACTGATGGTTGTGCGAGCAAATTGGTGGATACCATGATTTTATATTCAGTCCTTGATAGATATGTAAATCCTGAGCAAGTTGGTAATTCCTCTGCAAAAAACAATGCTGAAACACTTCATCGAAAGATTAGAATGGGGCTGAATAGAAATGATGGGTTTTGGGCACTGCCTCTCTAAAAAATTCGACAATTAAATATTGTTTATAACATCTTTAGTGACTATAGTTCTGTTCTTTTCAAAAAAGCCATTAGCTTACACTGTACAGTCTCGTACTTGGTTGTCAGAGCACTGCACCAAGCCATGGTCCCTACCTTTAGTTATTATTTTTTTCAAAGGAATTACCGTGAAATTTGTGTAGAAACTTTGGATTCTGTGAGTCCGTTATAAATGTTGTTGATCTAATACTGTAATCTCAAGCCTTTTAAAAAGCATGAGTAATGGATTAAGATCATTTCCCTATCTATTTGTAGGTAGCTCATTTAAATACTTGAATATTGTTAAGTGGGGATTCTGGCCGATGACTTCGAGTTTTGCTTTAGCTAGAGTTAACAGGAGTCGAAGTTGATCTAATGTAGGACTAGGCCTTAGTATTGAGATGGAGGCTGTTCTACAATCATGTAGGTTAGGCTGCCTGTAAGTCTTAAGTAAGGTTTAGATTGGTCAAGGTATAATTCTAATTTTGACTTGAAATCAAAAAGAAAATGCTTGTTAAAATCGAGGAAAAGTGAAAATTTTAGGGGTACGAAGTATTTGGGGTTAAGTTCTTATGATTGGAAGATGAGGGTTCTAGGGGTTTGTTTTGGTGATTGAACGATGTTTATGGCTATTACTTAAGGGTGGTAACCTTGGAAATCAAATTCATAAAGATGAAAGATAATAAGACGACAAAGAAGGAGATAAAGTTAGATCTTACTAAATCTAATGGGAGTTTCACCTACAACTAATATCTAGTACTTGCATATTGGCAGCTCAAAAAAATAAAGATAAAACATCTTTCTTAGATCGAGTACTTTCATTACATGTTGCCACTGCTGCTTGGATGAAGAAATATCTGAATCTGCCAAAGCCTCTAGTCAATGCACTGCTTATATTTGCTCATGTACAGAAAGGTCTTTGGTAGACTTTAGATTGTTTCATATTGTGATATTAAATACTGGTGTAGTTGTTTCATATTCTGCCTAAAGGTATTTGTACACAAATGATTATTCTTGATATTGATTAGGGTGTTTTGTGCGAGCCAGGTTAGGATGCCAAATGCTTGAAGCAAGTGACCTTAGTGAGGCTATTCCAAGAGGTGTTTGCTGCTACTGTCTATTTATATATGCAATTGTCGTAGTTAGATCTACCGTGTTACAATGTGGATACAGGTCCTAACCATGGTGGTACAGTAGGAAATATTCCACAGACCAAATTAGAATTGGAAGTTGAAGAACGCGTTATGCTGGAAAAGTAATATTTGTTTCTTGTTTTTTTATTTATGTTTGCTTCCGTTCCTATAATTGTTTAGTCTTACACGGCTCATAGCTATTGGGAGAGGAGGGTGAGGAAAGGGTGAGCAATTTTGGGGTGAGCAAAGCTGCACTCTACCCACATAGCACAGATGAACCAAGATTTTAGTACTGCCCAACCAATACAATAAGGAAAAAAAACAATTAGAGAAGCCATAGATAAATGTAAAGCAAACAAAGGGACATAATTTATATTAACATACATCTGAAGAACTTTTGCGCCCTTTGTTGTTCAAGGGGAACCTCCTCTCCAAGCCTAGCCTGCATAAGCTTTAGAGATTCTTAGTTTAGTCACCCTTTTGCTAACTTCTTAAGCAAATATTCTCAACCAGGGTCTCTCCTTTTTGACTGTTAGTGCATTGAAGTATGTATGTATTTTATATCTATATGTAGAAAGAAAAAAGTAAAAAAGTACTCCCCTACTCCTAAAATGATCACCTAGCTTTGTAGGCCTAATACTTCTCTTTCTCTCCTTTTGAATCTCCATACAATTTGACCAAAAAAAAAAAAAAAACTCCATACAATATCACACAAGAATTGAGGTGTAGAGAGACTGAATTTGCAAGCAAGGAGGAGTAGAATTCATATTTTATCCCCAAAGGTACGGGGGATAAAGAAAAAGCAGCCACACCTATGTGGTAGATTGACCATGTAGAAATAAGCAAGTCTTCGTTGCAGCTGAACAATATACATAGTCAAGTGTAGATAGTTGTTTATGATTACACTTTTTAATGTAGCAGTCTTCATACTTTTTTGTTTGGTAGATGTCTCTATACGTTTTATCAAGTCTTTGCTTCATGAAACTAATTTCATAGTTTGAGGAAACTGTCAAAAATTCATAAGGTAGTATAGTTTTTTCTTTTTTTTGTGTGGTTTTAATGTGAGTTTTGCAGATTTGTTTGTTTCAATTACCCATGGATTTTAGCTTTTTAGGTAATTGTTGTCTATTCAAATCTTTATTTTATGGTTTTATTTATTGCACCAGTGGTTGAGTCAAAGACACAATTGGGTATTTCTCGAGCGTTTCAGAGATGGCTGCTCATAGACCTTGTGATGCTGATAGATGAGGCAAACATGCGTGCGTGGTAGTATTTGTAACACTAACGGTGAGGAATCTAAGGATTTCCTTTATATCTTGGCTAATTGAGAAGCACAATAGTTTTTAGATTTAGTAGTTCCCAATACCTTCATATTTTTGTAAATGGAGGGTAGAGATGCCACCTAAATCTGCCGTGATTCCTATAATTTTATACAAGTTTACATGTCAATTCCTCTATTTTTCAATTCAATTGAGCACAAAGGATTGCTTACATTTCTTTTCTTGGTATAGGGCTTTTGTTTTCTTCAACATCTCACTCTTTTCTGATTTGTCCTTTGAGAATCAGTTTCTCTTTTTTCCTTTGACTAATTTGTTAAATTAAACCCTTAGTATCAGTTATCACTTATCCCCTACTGCAATGTTAACGTGACTGTTTTCGTGGAACTATTTTTGTGCTGTGTTGCTGGTGCTGATGAAAATGTGCAAGCCTAAAAAAGGTTTGAAATTCAACTCTGTTAAGATTTGCCTCTTCATAGCCATCATTCATCCAATGCGTAAGAATCAATCTCTGTTTTTTTTTTAAATATTCATGCACCACACGTCGTTATATCAGTTAAATGTATTGGCCTCTTTCTACCGGTAATGCTAAAATCTGTTTTGATGTCCCATATTATATGTGTGGCTTGCATTGTTCAGGATTTTGTAAAATAATTGTTATAAAGTTGGATATTATTGATGCCAATGTCATAAAGTAAAAATTAGTAGAGCGTTTAATCTTGTAGAGGAAATTTAATTGGACATTGCATGTTTTGATGATAACATCTTAATAAAATTACAAAAGAATCGTGAGGAATGACCCGTGGATGCACTTTTTTTGGTTCCATTTACCAATTTGGCAAAGAAGAAACTGCAAGTCTCATTGTAGGAACCTTCTTATGTAACTGAATTCAAGATTGTTAATCTCATCTCAGCAACATGGTATCTTATGATGCCTTCTTTTAGAATCTTATTAGTTCCCTGTCCACTTCTAAAATCACAGGTTTAAGTCTCTGACATTGGACAGAGACCAAGCCCCCACAAGTTCCCGTTTGTGTGCTTCCCTTTGTTCAGGTACTTTTTCCGTCTTCTCATCTCTTACTCTCGTCTTTCTAATGAAAAGTACTTGCTTTAGAGGAACACTTATGCCAACCTTCAGAGGCTTCTCCTAGTATACTTCCGATACGATTCACATTGCAAAACTGTTTATAATTTACAATGACCTGTGCTTTTAATGCGCAGTTAAGCATATGAATATATTTTAACGCATTTTCACGGAAAAAAGTACGCAAGGAAGGTCTTAAAATCAGTGTGCACGGGAGGGGTGCTTACTCATTGTGCTGACCGCGTGCTGGCTGCACGTTGTGCGTGCCTGTGTCGTATGCTGCGTACAGTGTGCGCTGTGCACTGGGGATACCACTGGTGTGTCCGCCTGTGCATGTGCGCGCTGTGTGTTGGGCAGTGGGCGCGCAGGGGGGTGTTGCGTGTGCGCTGTGCATGCACTGCTGGTGGACGAAATGCTCTTGTTAAGTCTTATTATTACATTACTAACATCACTTTCTCTTGGAAATACCAAATTCCAGGTAGAATACCATTAGGATTTAAGTTACGTGGAAAACATCAACATTTTGATCCTTGATTTTGGGGGCTTGATTTTGAATAATGTTATGCTTCCCAAATGTGAATCCCAAATTTGGTTTCCGAATGGCTTAATCGTTGTACCACACATTTTGATTGTGCTCAATGGTA
The DNA here is from genome assembly GCA_033977485.1 of Hydrangea macrophylla. Lineage (NCBI taxonomy): Eukaryota > Viridiplantae > Streptophyta > Magnoliopsida > Cornales > Hydrangeaceae > Hydrangea > Hydrangea macrophylla. Next base: position 81,251,247 of record CM066991.1, on the reverse strand, counting down.
ACAAATGCCATGTGTAGTACAACTAACTAAGCTTTTGAGAGCGAAATTTGAGATTTTTCATTTAGGAACCAAACCAAATTTGAGTTATGAATTTGAAATTTTCAACATTGACTTTGTAGGTGTTTCAAACAGGATTTTTAAACTGGGTGTGATCCCAATTAACAATATGGTGAGTTTCACATTGATTTTTCCTTATTTATTAAAATAATTTGATTATTATTCTTTTGTGATTTCTTTTTCTAACACCATCGTCAATTTTGATGAAAAACAGGGTGGTGATGATCCAAGAGCAGTGAAGAAGGAAGAGATGAAACAATTGTAAAAAGTGAAGTTGATGAACTTGGTTATGGATAAAGAAATTTGTGTATTTTATCTTTCTTGAGTTAATTTCATGTGTAAGAAGTAATGTAGTTAAACTAAGAACTTGTGTATGGACAAAGATTTATAGGATGAAACATTTTGTATTATGTATTTGGTATAGATTGAGCTTGCTATTTTTGTGTTTGTATGGATTATTATGCTTGTAAATTAGGTGCAAAAAAAAAAAATTATTTGGGAAATTTATGGAACAATTTTTTTAACTTTTTAATTAAAATTTTTAACGGGTATATCCGTTACTAATTTTATGCATTTTGGAAATTAGTAACGGATATAACCGTTACTAATTCATTACAAACCGTGAGTATTTTTTTCACAAAATAAAAAAAAGTTGGATATCTATTCGTTACTAAACTAATATGTAACGGGTATATCCGTTACAAATATCCGTTACTGATTAGTAATGGATATATCTGTTACAAAAATCCGTTATAAATGTGCAACGCCCTATTTGTGACGGGTATATCCGTTACAAATAATTTTTGTAACGGATATTCCCGTTGCAAATCGGGCCATATGGTCATGAGTTCAATGTTTGGATTTAATAAAGGAATAAAAATGGGAGGCATTTTTGTTTGTTTCATAGTCTTTATATTTTGACCAACAAAAAAAAATATTTTTATATCATTAAAGAGAAATTTAATGGACAATACTAAAATGCTTTTCCTTGGATCCTTTTAGTGTTATTCTCTCTCACATACGTGGGCCTCAAATATTTTTTTTTTAAAATAAAAGTTTTTTAGCAAAAAGTTTTAACAGTGGATCCATTTATGTACGAAATAACAATACCAAAAGGACCCAAGAAAATACATGAAAGTATTTTACAATTTAAAGCTACTTGTGAATAGTATCACAAATTTTCATTATCAATTAATCAACTCCAAAATTTTAAGATAACATTTCACTTATTTGTGAAATAATTGTTAAATACTATGTCCAAATTACAAATGCATAAAAGTATGTAATTAGATACTCAATGTAGCAAAAATTTGTATTTCATGATGATTGGATGACCGGCTCTCAAACACCTGCAAGGAAAGGCTAATGATGTGTACCATAAGCATCCTCCGACGATTAAGTTAGTCTATGAAGGAGGAAAAAGTAGGAAGCAAGTATTTGAGAGAGAGAGATTAAGGTTTGTATTGTGTACCTCGTATGAAGCCATGCATGGGTTTATATAGTTGAATAAGTTACCTTATTCTACTAGGAGAGTAGGTTGCGTATCTTCCACGTAAAGAAATCTCTTCTGGGCTATATGAGTCCAACTGGGACTCTTGTAAGCCATTCCGATATAAGAGACCAAACTGGACTTTTACTGCCATTGGGCATAGCTTTAATTATGAGAAAGCTTGAGGCCCAGTAGGATTTGTTTCGCCCCTCCGTATGCTTGCATTGGTGAGTCCCATCTTGGACATGTATCAGGTGTAAAGGCAGAGGGATAATTTGTGTCATATAATCTATTCCCCCCTCCCCCCTAAGCCCTTCACAGATTAATCATGTTAAGGGCTATAGGATCGCTTGATTTACGGCACGTGTCCCCTGTCCTCTTGCGTTTTGACGTTATAGAGTTAAATTTTGAAATCCCAGGACACGCACCTCGTTATGCGTGATTGAGCTAGATCGTTGGTGCATACTCCTAAGATGATTGAGATCAGTTAGACATAACTTCATGTCCTCCTATTGATGGATATCTTTTGAGATTCGACCTTCTAGACGAGATCCGTTCTCCATTTATTTACAGAGATGGTTAAGGGAATACTCCTACGATATCCATTCAATCTTCCTCATCTCTTCATCTACAAGGTCGCTCAGACTGCTCTCTCCTTCTTCTTCTTCGTATTTTACTGGGTCAGTCCCATTTCTCTGAAACTCTTCCTTTTTTATTACAAAAATGTTTACTTCAACTTCACACTATTCGGATTCGGATGCGCAATCCTCTTCACCTTCTTTCAATGAAGATACGGCCATGCCCTCTAAAATCCATCCGATTAGCAAGACAGATTTTAATCCTTTCCAGAATTTCTAAGCTCTTTCCTCATAATGGCTTATTCCCGTCCGAACACCCAAACCCTCCTTTGCATAGATGGAATCAAAATAATGATATCTGTTTTTGGCCAACAAAACCCTTACCAGAGTGGTTGGCCTGGGTTGCTCGAATCACACCCCATAAGCTAGATGAATGGAAAAAATAGAATATTCATGAGCTAATTCGACTTTCCACATTGTCTCTTCCTATCAATACCCCTCTTCTATCTGCTACCTTAGCCTTTTGGTCGATGTCCACTAACTCTTTTCACTTCTTATGTGGAATGATGTCTCCTACCCTCTTAGACTTGGCTGCCCTCCTTGGGGTAAGACCAGATGGAGTTCCCATTAACTCTGTTCTATCAAACTAGACCTACCCTATTCATCCTCTTACCTAAGGATTAAAAAAGAATCTGACGTATCAATCCTTCATCTTAAAGCATAAGAAGGATGTGGGCCCTGCTTTGGATGAGGATTATTTGCCCTTCCTTACCTTCTCGATCAATAGGTACCTTACTTGTCCTCCTTACAAGGTAGTCAAGTCTGACCTCCCCTTGGCCCAAGCCTTGGCTTCTAGCCAAGTTTTGGCTTTGGGTCCTTTCATCCTAGCCTAAATCTATAAGGGATGTTTCAGACTGATCAATAGGAATCTGAACACTTGGGGAGGTCCTATATGGATCCTGCAGCTGTGGCTTCATCTCTATTTTCCAGAGATTAGCCCCCTTGCACTACCATATCTGATCCTTTTATATATAGTCTAAATCTGGCCACTTTTTATCCTGCCCCTTTGGGTTTTCCAACAGTCTTAGCTTTTTCTGCTTTCTTCAGTCTCCTACTTCCATTAGATTTCTTCCTTTTCATCCCCCTCTATATGGACTAGCATGGTTCAAGGCTTCATTCGTTGACCCTACCAGTTACCCTAAAATCTGGGTGCACTATCTTATACCCCGCATAGAGTAACCTAAGAGAGTTCTGGTAATAACCAATGTGGCATGGAGTCTTATTTCCCTCACTATTGTGCATGCCAATTCGGTTTGACCCAATCAATCCCTTATCCCAATTTCTCTTCAGCCAATCCAGGCTTACTAGCTCGTACAATTCTTAAGACTTATGATCTGGTCCGACAGGTTGACGAACTCAATAAGCTCTTACTTGGGCTTTTTAAATTCCATCCTTTCTCTCCTCATCTTGCATCGACTCGTTCTTTCGACCTCTTTTGGACTTAACATTTTGACTGTTGTTTTGGTGACTATGCTGCATTGCTCAGTACATTATTCTCCTTGCCCCCATCATCAATTATCAATCCCTCACTTGTTCAGACTGCAGGGAAGAGAAAGAAAGGCCTAGGCATGGATCCTGATCTCAAGGCTGACTACAATTCTATCCTAAAATTTGAAGAGATTTACAAAATAAAATGGAACACTTATGGGTACCCGAACCAAGCTTGGGGCCTAGAAGGACTAAGCCCGCTTGATTGTCCCATTTCAAATCTCATGCCAACAACCACGAGTGAGGTTCACCACCCTTCATTCGCCTTTATCTGATCCGACCGATTGGGATTACTTATATTTTGGATTCCATGGGGCTTTTTACCTAACCCGAGGCAACAATCGATGCCCATGATCCATATTCGAGGCTACACGAGTGAGTAATCCATGTATGTATCCCACAAGGCTAAATCTGGAGAGATCCTCACCAATAGAGTCGCCACTTGGTTTGATAAAGGAAACCAAGAAAACTAAATCTATAAAGTCCAATGGATAGAGAGAACCATCCCGTCATCACCAAAGAACTTGATTCGGGGGTTAAGGTATGAGAGATGAAGGAGCTAGATAGTGCTAAAACACCCCCTCTCGCCCCGTCCGAAGACAGGCCTCTACTCAGCTTTCAAGGTGTTTGACTAGACATTATGCGGGCCGTTTCAATTACACTAATGCAATCATATGTCAAGTAATAAACAAATAAATAAATGCAATCATATGTCAAGGTATAAACAAATAAAGAAAATAAAATCATGCAATTGATTGTACAGTTATCATGCAATGCATGTGCTAAAGTAGTAATTTAGGGACTAAACGTATTACTACGTTCCCCTATGCATGCAAAAGTAAATAAAAGGAAATAAACGTGAAAATCGCATTCAAAACCCTATAAAAAACATGAATTCTATGCACAAGTAATCATTTAGGGAAATTAAAATCTGTGTTTTATCCACCTATGCATGCTTCTAGGTGATCTAGGAAAGCAATAAATAAGGAAGGTATTAGGACTTACCCGGGATAGCATAACATTCCAATTATAGCTTCTTAATTGACATGGTTAGAATAGTACAAGCATAATAACCAAACATGAACACTATGTGCATGTGTGCATGCGTAACACTTAATCGAGATATCCTACTACTTTACGTGTGGATGGCGTGTATGTGTATGCATGGATGCATGGATTAGCATGAATAAGCTATACTAGGTTAAACTAGGAAAAAGCAATAATGCTAGAATATAATAATTAGGGTTTCACGGTCCCTAGTGAGATTGGAATAGCCATGGCTTGGCTACCAATCCCACTAGTGGTGGCTATTCCATGGTTGGAATAGGGACCACTAGGGATAGCCTATCCATAAACGGGATAGAAGGCTAACCTAGAAGCCTAGAAGATCTACACTACTAAGAAAATAAGAAGTACTATGAACAAACAATAATACAAATCTAAACTATGAACTATGAATATCTAAACTATGAAAAACAAAGAAAACAAGAAAGAAAAAAAAGAGAAAAAAACTTACCCCAAGAACTTCCCTCAGAATACTTCTGCAGGGCTTCGTCGGCACCACAGACTCCAAGACTCAATCCTAACTCTGAAAAAACTTATACTTTTCCTAAGGATCTTCTAGGAGTGCTTCAGAATCCTCCAAAGGGGTTTCTTTGGCTCTCTATTCCTTAGAATTTTTAGGTGTGTAGGATGGGGAGGGGAGGACCCCCTTTTACAGTTGGAGATTTGGGTGAAAACTCTATAGCTAAGCAATGTGGGACAAAAGAAACACAAATTTTTACCTTTTTGGGCGTTTTCACGTGGATTGGGGTCAAATCAAGGGTCCAGAACGCATCTGGAGTATCTAAGAGCCATAGTGGCACTCAAAGCTGCCACGCAGCAGTCCAAGAGTGCCGCACGGCACTCAGCTGAGAGCCACCATGGCTCTCAGCCCGAAAGTTATGTTTTAACCCCAGACTTCCCGAACTTCGTTCTCTCACCTCGGTAATCCGTTTTGGGCTTGTGATATACTATTGGAAAGGTATGGAAGTCTAGTTTAAGATGTTTTTGGTCTCATTCAAAAAGTGTTTTGTAGATTTTGAGTTATGGTCAAGAGAGTGAGGCTGACTCCAAGAAGGAGCAAACTTGTGAGGTGCAAAAAGGGTGAAAATTCTCCTAAATGGTTTTTGGCCAATATGAAGGCTTGGGTCACTAATTTAGGCTATTTTAGAAATATTTTGTAGGTCTTGATTTTGCTCGGTAAAAGGCTATTTTTCATCATTTCATGTGAAAAATCTAACTTAAATTGGGTTTTTGTCTCTGATTTGAGTTTCTAACGTACCTAAGTTTTCCTAAAGGTTATTCTAACGTATCTCGAAGACCACGGTGCTTCAAAAAGTTTTGCTTTACAAAATTGACATTCCACAAATCTTGTTCCAGTCATCAGGTTGTTCTTGAGGCGGGGTTCCTTCTGTTGAACAGACGAACCAAAATAGGGTGTCTATAGTTTGCCCTTCTTTGACAGAGCTTTGAAAGCAAGGCGCGTCATAAGGGAATGTCAAACCATGCCTAACAGCCTTTTAGTGAGTCCGGAAGACTTCAGGAAAAAAAACAAAAAAATCAACACATGCAAACAAGCACACAAAGAAAACCTCGAAAATCAAGTGGTCGCGCTCAAAAGAGCTGCCTACGTATTCCTTTACAGGAAATCAGACCAACCGTAGTTCAATGAGCACACCACATGCAAGTAATAATTTCAGTAAAACACAATGAATGATATGAGACTCAAACTACCGCTAACATGCAACATACTGGGGGTATCATGAACAGTGTCCTTAGCGCGGACGATGCAACAACGGGGTGTGTCCTTAGTGCAGCCAATGCAATAATGGGGTGTCCTATCGCAGACGATGCAAGGGTGCCTCAACGAGAGCTTTGCAACATCTCCGTGTGTAGCTCTACCTGTAAGCTAGGTGGAGACAAAAAAAGGTCCATAGAGCCACTTAAGGTGAACTATGCCCGAAAGACGCAGTGATGAGCCATTTACGGCGAACATCACAAGCATTTGTGACTATGACTATGACTGGGACTACAGGGCGCCTCATTGAGGGATTTGCGACATCTCCATGTGTAGCTCTTTGCATGAGCTAGGTGGAGAAAAAAAGTCTCCAGAGCCACTTAAGGCAAACTGGACCTAAAATACGCAGTGATGAGCTAGTTACGACGAACATCACGAGCGTTTGCGACCGCAACTGCCAATAGCGAGAAGGACAACTCTACTGGGGAATTCAAATTCGTGGAGCCATTTAAGGAAAACCATGGGATGCAATGCAATGCGACGTAACTCTGCTGGGAAAAGGTACTCGTGGAGCCGTTAAGGAAAACCAGGAGCACTACACATGATTCAAGACTTCACTTGATTCGACTAGTATGACAGTGCAGAAGGCAATGTTCATTCGATTCTATTAGTGCATCAATGCAGGAGATTATTACGATGAGGTTAAATACTCTGCGACATTATTCAGCTGGGGAAATGACTTCTGGAGCCCTCAAGGCTCACCATGCTTAATTCGAACTTACTTAAACGGATGAATGCAACAATGCGAAACTTCTGGGAACCAATGTCATATAATGCTAAATGAGACTAAATGCTCTGCTAGGGGATTCATATGTATGCAAATGATATTCTAAGAATGTTTCCAAGTATTTAACATCATGAAAAATTGATAAAAAAATGCATCAAAATGGTCAAATTTGAACCAAAACGGGTCCAGAGACCAAACGGGGCATTACAGGGGTGTAAATGCAAAGATCTAGGAAAACTGGGCTGAGTGCCATGGTGGCACTAGGAGAGTGCCGCGAGGCACTCTGGGAGTGCCACCATGGCTCTCAGCCCCTATTTTGGCCTTTTACTCCTCATTTTCTACCCATTTCAAAATTTACTCATTCTCTCTCCAAAGTTGCTCCATTTCCTCCATTTTACCAAGGCTCTCTCTGCCTCTCACCAATCTATCACTGCGAAAGTAAGCTGGAAGGTAGCAAACTTCCGCTTATCCATCTCTAAGCACTCAAGAGACTCAAATACAATCCATGCCTCGGATCCATACCATTGTAATACTCGGGGCGGAGTTCCCTAAATCGTGCAAGTAACTTATCTCCGGCTTGCCTCAGCTGGGCTCCGTTACACTGCGATTAGCAAGCTTCTGTATTCCTCTCCAATCTCTGAAGAAAAGCTTTGAATACTCCCGTAGGGTCCATATCTCCAGGAATCAGGTTGGGAGCACCATTTTTGGTTCCGCACGTTATGGGTAGCATTGGCCATCAAGATGCTGAAAGAAGATATTCTAAATGAGCACTATATGGTTCGGGGAAATCCTACTCAAGATATAGATACAGACATCGCATATAAGAAAACACGTTGAAACAAATAAACTAGCTAGTCATGTAATGAAACACATAGAAACGAAAAGTTGTTCTTATTATTTATACAACATCAGTACAGGGTACATATATAAGAGGTGGGCTTCTAACAGAAGGTCCTAATAGCCCTGAAAATAGTTAAAGAAGATGGGACTACTAGTCTGTTCTGATACAACAAAAGAACTAAATCTAAACACTGTCGACCTCGGAAGCATTGGCATCTGACTCTGCTACGGGTGCCTCATCCTCATCGTCATCCTCATCCTCATCATCATCCATCATTATCTCCTTTGGAAGACTCCATGATACCCATCGCTCTCTATCCCACCCTGGTGCCCAATAGGGATCATACCATGTCCCATGCTCTATCAAACCATCATCAGCTAGGTGAATCTCATCCTATATATAAGCTGTCAACAGAGCTGACTGGGGTCACAGGAGGTGCTATCAATACTTGCTGCCCATCCGATACTAAGACTCTAAATCATGCCGGAAAGCCCCTCCATTTCCACCGACATCATGCGTGATGCTACATCTCTATGATATGTTGTCTCTGGAACGAGTCTTTTGCAGAAGAAATAATGTGTCAATCTACCTATCATCCGGTGAGCTCTGCGCCCGATGGTGGCACCAACACGAGCTACTCCTCCAAAATTATCTGGGACAATATAGGGCTCCATTGTCAACCTGCCAAAAAAAAAAAACTAGCTTAATGTCAGTAATGACTAAAAAGGAATAAACTTAAGGTTTACTAACTTAAACGTGTAGGAAAATCAGCAAATCAAACATATGGTCTGATACCACTTATCTAACCCTGTCACACCCCGAAGTAGCAAGATAAGGAAAAGGAACTTTCCTGTCATGCCCCAGCGTAGCAAAATAAGGAAACATTTTCATTTTTGTTTTGGCCCCGTAGGTTATGACTGGTGATGAATCGCTTGTCTTGTACTTAGCTTAACATGTACCAGTGTACAGAGTATAAAAATCAACAGGGAAGATAAATATTAACTTTGACACCGCTTTTTTGCCCAACCTAGTCTTTTCAAAATAAAGTACTCGTCGACATGAGCCTATCATTTTTCAAATCATCCCAATCAGACATCAGATGATAAAGATACTACAAATCAAAATTTATTGGGACAAAGGTTAACAAACTCATGCTCACCTGCTATACCATATAATCTCCCATTTATCCATGTTCATATATCTACGCACACCACACCAGCACATTCCATGTGCTGGTGGTTTCTTTCTTCTTCTGTTTAACTCTCTTGTAATCTATCTCACTTTCTTTCTTTTCTTTTCTTTTTATTATTTTATTTCTTCCTCTCTTTTTTTCTCTTCTCCAACACATCTTGTCTCCTCTTTTTCTTTCTTTATTATTATTTTTTTTCTTTTTTCTCTCGTCTGTGTTTTTCTTCCTTTACCCATCTATCTCTGTGACTTTCTTTCCCCCACTCTCCTTTCTTTTTCTTACTTTCTTTTTCTCTTTCTTCTCCTCTTGGCCAAGGAAAACTACTCTCTCATCTGCCAAAAAAAAAGAAAAGAAAAGAAAAGAGGAGAGCTTTCTCTCTATATCTCCCTCACATTTATATCTCCCATACCTTTGTCATGACCCATCCTGCTAAGGCACCAAAATAGCACACATGGCACGCCATCAAAGCTCATCCAATTCCTTTAAATTAAATAGCAGCGGAAAACATAAGTAAAAACCTAAAATCAGAGTTAGAAAAAGTTTCACTCAACTGAACACGTCCAAAACAAATCCATTTTTGAAAACAGAGGTCCAGTCGACTGGACTGGTTCACCAGTCGACTGAAAGTTAAAAGCAGAAAGTATTAAAGTCCACAGGCCTCGTCCAATCGATTGTGTCGGGGACCCAATCGACTGGAGCCTCAAATTCTCAGTCGACCGAGCCTTGTCCCAGTCAACTAAACACTGTACATGCAGAATGCCATGTTTTCGTGCAAAAATCAGTCGACTGATGTCCATCCTTTAGTCGACTGAAGCCTTTGAAAACTGAAAGGTTTTTCAAGAACACAGGGGTCCAGTCGACTGTGTCGGGGACCCAGTCGAATGATCCCTCCTAAAACTGCACAATTCCGTAGAAACTCAAGACCATGGTTCTCCAATCAATTACCAACATTAACACCACTATATTCCAACCTTCAAAACATAAAAACCAAGAGTTTACTACAGATTACATTACTACGAATCCATTCCGAGTTTACAAATTTAAAACATATACGAATCCATATTACATCCTTTAGAATGGAAACTTCAAAAATAAATATAAACAAGTGGTGATCCATGACATTCCTCGGCCTCACTCATCACGCTTCTTCTTTCCTTTCTTCTTTTCACCTGCAATGGAGCAAAGCTCCACTGCTCAGCTATATGCTAAGTGTACAAATTCTAACATATGCATATATGATAAAACATGCTTTAATCTCATTTATCACATCAATAGTCTCTTGGGAGAAGAATACACATTCATCCGGTAGTGGCAAGTCCAAGTCTTAAACCACGATGCCAATGGCAAGTCCAAGTCTATCAACCATTGCATCCCTAAGTTTCATGGCAAGTCCAAGTCTATCAACCATACACAGTAGCCGTAGCTACTAAATTCTCAAACATCGAGAAGTTTATTCTAGCATGAAATTGTATAAATCCCTCCTTTGATCCATATAAACAACTCAACGTGCTCGCGTAAAGTTAGACATACTTTTCACCTATAAGCGCGTGCATAATTAACGAGTCTACAATTAATACACGAATATTGTCCGGATCACAAATTTGTCGTCGAAACCAAAACATGTATATTTTCTATATAACATAAGTTAGAACTTCATAACTCGTACGATTTCTTCCTAACTTTGAAGGATCGTCTAGAGGCCTGAATAAACGTCATATCTTAGTTTATACACGATTCTTACAAGTTTTACCTGTTTTTCCCCCAAAATTTCTAGAAATTAGATTTTCATAAAAAGTTGCCAAACGAGGCCTAAGAGGTATTAAAATGTAGATCTTACCTCCAGGAATTCAAATCTAGAATTTGGTTAAAAACTGACGATCGGAAGGTCGTCGATTTTTGTCTACAAACTCTAAGCTCCCCCCAAAATCCCCAAAACCCCTCTTTTGATTTTGCAAGATATTATGAAAATATCTAATCTTGGCCACCACTATATATAAGCAACACTTTCAAAAATTATGTTTACCTCCCCACGAGTTCTCAAAACTTCTAATTAATTCCTAAAACGTAGCACACGTCCATTTTATCACTTTACGAGTGAAAACTAAAACTTACAAAAGTTTTCGCCAAAGTTCCGTTTGGGTCCGTAATTACGTCCGAAAACTAAATTCCGTGGAATTTCTAGACAACCTACTTTTTATGCAACTTATCACTCATGTTCTCACCACAGTGTTCAAAACGATCTCGAATAATATCAAAACTAGCAGAAATTACTCTACACAAGTAAAGTTACTATTCACGAAAATACCAGATATGTCAAATAACACTTAAGACATATAAATGTCATTTTGTTCATGCCAATGTAACATGAATTACCAAATCCTCGTGTCTTCACTGACATCTCACCGTTGACTCACAGTCAACTCCATTTCAATTATTAATCAACATTAATAATGCTCAAAATCTCAAATATGCATTTTAAATCAATGATTTTCTAGAACGGGTGTGACAACTTTCCCCTCCAAAAATGAAGTTTGTCCCCAAACTTAAACCATCTTCTCATGTCAACCAAGACTACACACAAGTACTTCTAACATTTGCCTCATACATAACCAACCACGTTACTGAGAAGTCACAGTCTCACGAGGAAAATAAATCCTTAGGCTCTTAAGGAAAATAAATCCTCAGAGCCCCATTTCAATCCGATAAAAGATTCAACCGAATCCTAGCAATACCCCAAAGCATCCCGATAAATAAGAACATCAATTTCTGAGTCGAATTTACTCAATAGTCAAGCCTGACATTAACTCACATCACAACTTCACAACGTCAACTCACATATCATTTCACTGTACTTATCACATATACTTTTTGAAACCCAAAGGTTATATCTCAATCACCAAAACGAAGGAAGTAACTCATCTCCCATTCACCTATCTTTCTTTCCGACTAAAAGTCGTTGTCAGCACGTCTCAACTAGTTAACATCTATACACGATTCTTCATCTCGAAGTGAACCAAAACTGAGTACCATCATACATACATACCCCGTCAATAAGCTAGTGTTCCAACAAACTATTTCATATACCATAGATTCAATCCCTTATCCTACGGATCACAAAATACTTGTAGAACAGTAATACGATCAAATAACTTCCAAGTTCCTATTAAATTACAATAATACTATCCCCGAAAATCCATATAATGGCAATATCAGTCCGGACGACTATCATTTAGTCGGTAATCCGTCGCACTGGTACTCTATCTCTCTCTCTCTCTCTCTCTCCCTGTCTAATAATTCTTATCATTCCATTCAGGTTTTACCAACCTCGCACTATTACTCCCATTATATGTGCCTCGTAAGGTATCAATCAGGTTCTCTATTGAAAAATTCACACCATTCTACTCGTTTGAGTCTACACATGTCCCAAAACACCCACGGTGAGGTCAAACACATTCGTCATCATCTCTCCCAAGTTTGTACACGAACTACCGTCGATTGAAATAAAGGATTCATACCTCACACTTTTGTTTTAAAGCTTTCGACAAGGTCAAATACTTTTTCATTTATGTTTTAAATAAACAAATTTAAAATCTCACATAACACTTTCATTTCCTCCTCAACACAATCACCCGAATATCCATAGTAATGAATAATATCGTTAATCATACTTGACTTAGTCAATCATACCCATACCACAGAGTTCACCAAAATGCATTCCCATGTTCAGAACATACCTTGTTCTTGCCTCAAACTTTTGATTATTCACAATTCATGCATTCTATTTCATAATGCACTCGTACCCCTAGTAAATTATCTTCCCATCGGAGATCTCAACTGTAATGTAATTTATTCTCATCTCATATCATATTCGTCTCTACGTTCATCAGTCCAGGTAGATCCATTACCATTGAAGTAGTTATACAACTCCATAAGTCTCTGGTGTTTCCCTTTTACCTTTGCACAAGTCCATATCGATCACACTTCTGTATCTCAACTCTCACTGAGTTCCTGGCAACTGTTCACACTAAGCGTATATTCTTCGTATAATATCTTAAGGCACCATACCTTATCCCAACATTCAATGTTTCATAACTATAGTCGATTCTGACTCAATTCCAATCCAAACTGTCAAATCCTTTGTTTATTCTATCTGGATCTCCAATCCATTGTTCTCGAATAATCCTGTTGCTCAAGGGTTCATATTATTCTTTTAACCCATCTAAAGATAATCTGGTAATCCAATCTTCCCATAAGGTACGTCTCGCTGTGTTTAATACATTTCTTATCAACATCCAATTCCCATACTTGTCGCGACAATACACAAGGTCACATTATTCTCACTCTGGTTATTAAATTCAACCGATTCATAACTGTTATCTTTTAAGTGCTTCATACGTTACGAATCTCATCAAGTTCCTAATCGTTCAAAACTTCAAATCATTCATAATCTTAGGTTGTTCCAATGCCTAAATTGAAATTGAGTCCTCCTTGGAACAATACTCACGATAACTCCCTTTAGTGTCATAAATTCCAACTAACCAAATTCAGATGCACCAAACCTCACCAACTCTTTGCTTTAGAAATTCTAAATTCACAAATATTCACACAGGACTGGCTTGTTCAACAGACACCGCTGCGTTCCCAGTACTAAGCATACCATGTCATTCCATGATACCTCGACTTCTAAAGTCCACGTGATACCTGCTCATATGTATTTATGACTGCTTTTCTCATTTAAACCAAAACTTGTGTTTTAAAACATTTTAAACGTTTTAAAATTCATTTGGGGATGAAATCTGACATTCTTAAACTTTCCAACCTCGTTGGAATCCAGAATAATTGAGATAGCATTCCATTGTATCCAGCATTTTACTTTAACCACATTACATCCTATCATGTTATTTGAAAACTTATCCAACGTACCACCGAGTATTCATCACACCCACAACGTTCCTATCCACTCATCAAAGCTTCAGCTTCTCAATTTATATTTTTACTTCTCTACATTGACTTACTCAAAGTCTGTATACTTTTCTATCATTCCCACAATCGCTCTTATTTAGTACCGTAATAATTATCGTACACAACTTTCTGTTGTCAACAACTCATTTCAACACTTAACGATGGTTTGAAAGCATTTAAAAGATTATCATTTAATTTTAAAACACGTTCAAATTCAGGTTCAAGGTTATCTGTACTATAATTCTCTGTAAAAACAATCTATCCATGGAAATTCTCCATCAAGACCTTCTTATCATGTCTAAAAATCAACTTGATTCTTCTAATTCTCTCACTTTCGATCCATCACATTTAGCTTTCACCTCGAGTCCTATATTCTTACTTCCTTTATTCTATTTCTTTTGACAACACACCTCAAAACACCAAAGAAATCTTGCTACTATTCATTTTCATTCATGTATTTCTCACCAAGAAAACTTTATGACTTCTCCTCCGACCTATCTCGTCCTTCAATAGCATTCATTACCCTTATCGTTACACTCACACATGCATAGCCATCGAGTCTAAATAACTACTCCAGAACTCTCATCGTTTCATCAATTAAATTTCTACCATCTGTAGTTTCAACTGTTCAAGCCTACTCCACTAGTTTTACTCTTAACCACTCATCTTAGGTCAATCCTCTAATCCCCACATTTTCACACACCCAATCGATCTAGTAGCATGCACTTCAAATCCTCATACCACATCTAAATCTACTTTGGTACCACAACCATTTGAAATCAAGTTCAGTTGAGAGATTCCTCAATAACCATGATATATACAATCCGTTGAGATATTCCTCAACAACCAACACATACCGTAAGATAGGTTGAGAGATTCCTCAACCATCCAATCGTCTCAATACCGTACAATTAGTTTGAAAGATTCTTCAACTACCCAACATTTACTATAAGAAAAAATCACAGGATAACCTATATGATCACACCGTAGGTTAACACCGTACGATAGCACCATAAGATAAGGTGAGAGATTCCTCACCTGTCCCATACACGAGCAATACATGTTGATGGACTATCTTTCTATCATGAACCCCAACTATCTATCCCTATTCTCCCACGACATGACGTTTAACCCATGTCTGAATAGAACTCTGATCAATCATTCCCAAGTCCAAAACTCATTGCGAACCATCACTTTCATTCTCTATGTGAACTATAAGGAAAACTCCTCTGATGCTCACTATTCAAACCTCGTTCTTGGTTAGATCCCCCAGATGGCACTCGTCACTAACGTTTAAAGCAATCACCAATTCGATCATAAATCATTTTATTTTGTTTGTCACTACCACGATATCATCTAACCCTCGTGCCACCATAGAAGGTCTATGATAACCAATGATAACTTCATCTCATCATACAACTTCACATCCGTATGATTCCACCGATTCGTAAATGCATAAATACTACACATGTATGACAAATATTATACACATGTATGTATAACAACATACATATGCATCAAACATCTCTACCATGCATGGATGCATTCTAGAATATGTACTAAATCACTTAACACTCCATTCGTCGTTGCACGTCCCAAAGTTTTGTTACCTATAGCTTTGATGCCACTAAATGTTACGACCCATCCCGCTAAAGCGTGGAAATAAGACACGTGTCATGCCATCAAGGCTCATCCAATTCTTTTAAAGTAAATAGCAGCGGAAAACATAAGTAAAAACCACTAAATCAGAGTTAGAAAAAGTTTCACTCAACTGAACACGTCCAAAACAAATTCATTTTTGAAAACAGAGGTCCAGTCGACTGGACCGGTTCACCAGTCGATTGAAAGTTAAAATCAGAAAGTATTAAAGTCCACAGGCCTCGTCTAGTTGACTCTGTCGGGGACCTAGTCGACTGGAGCCTCAAATCCTCATTCGATCGAGCCTTGTCCCAGTCAACTAAACACTGTACATGCAGAATGCCATGTTTTCTTGTAGAAACCAGTCGACTGATGTCCATCCTTCAGTCGACTGAAGCCTTTGAAAACTAAAAGGTTTTTCAATAACACAGGGGTCCAGTCGACTGTGTCGGGGACCCAGTCGACTGATCCCTCCTAAAACCGCACAATTCTGTAACAACTCAAGACCATGGTTCTCCAATCAATTACCAACATTAACATCACTATATTCCAACCTTCAAAACATAAAAACAGAGAGTTTACTATAGATTACATTACTACTAACCCATTCTGAGTTTAACAAATTTAAAACATATACGAATCCATATTACATCCTTTAGAATGGAAACTTCAAAAAAATATAAACAAGTGGTGATCCCCCGACATTCCTTGACCTCACTCCTCACGCTTCTTCTTTCTTTTCTTCTTTTTACCAGCAATGGAGTAAAGCTCCACCTCTCAGCTATATGTTGAGTGTACAAATTCTAACATATGCATTTATGATAAAACATGCTTTAATCTCATATATCACATCAATAGTCTCTAGGGAGAAGAATACGCATTCATCCAGTAGTGGCAAGTCCAAGTCTTAAACCACGATGCCAATGGCAAGTCCAAGTCTATCAACCATTGCATCCCCAAGTACCATGGCAAGTCCAAGTCTATCAACCATGTACAGTAGCCGTTGCTACTAAATTCTCAAACATCGAGAAGCTTATTCCAGCATGAAATTGTATAAATCTCCCCTTTGACCCATATAAACAATTCAACGTGCTCGCGTAAAGTTAGACATGTTTTTCACATAAAAATGCGTGCATAATTAACGGGCCTACAATTAATACATGAATTTTGGCCAGATCACAAATTCGTTGTCGAAACCAAAACATGTATATTCATATATAACATAAATTAGAACTTCATACCTCGTGCGATTTCTTCCTAACTTTGAAGGATCATCTAGAGGCCCGAATAAATGTCGAATCTCAGTTTATACGCGATTCCTACAAGTTTTTACCTATTTTTCCCCAAATTTCTAGAAATTAGATTTTCATAAGAAGTTGCCAAACGAGGCCTAAGAGGTATTAAAACATAGATCTTATCTCTAGGAGTTCAAATCTAGAATTTGGTTAAAAACTGACGATCGGAAGGTCGTCGATTCATGTCTGCAAGCTCTAAGCTCCCAAAATCCCCAAAAAACCCCTCTTTTGATTTTGCAAGAGATTATGAAAATATCTTGGCCACCATTATATATAGGCAACACTTTCGAAAATTGTGTTTACCTCCCCACGAGTTCTCAAAACTTTTAATTAATTCCTGAAACGTCGCACACATCCATTTTATCACATTATGAGTGAAAACTAAAACTTATAAAAGTTTTCACCAAAGTTTCGTTTGGGTTCGTAATTACGTCCGAAAACTAAATTCTGTGGAATCTCTAGACAACCTACTTTTTATGCAACATATCACTCATGTTCTCACCATAGTGTTCAAAACAATCTCGAATAATATCAAAACAAGCAGAAATTACTCTACACAGATAAAAGTACTATTCACAAAAATACCAGATATGTCAAATAACACTTAAGCCATATAAATGTCATTTTTGTTTCTGCCAATGCAACATGAATTAGCAAATCCTCGTGTCTTTACTGACACCTCACCGTTGACTCACAGTTAACTCCATCTCAATAATTAATCAACATTAATAATGCTCAAAATCTCAAATATGCATTTTAAATCAATGATTTTCTAGAACGGGTGTGACAACCTTCCTCTCCATCTACCTCGCTTCTTCATTAAACACAAAAAAACCCACAGGAAAAAAAAAAGTTTCCATTTTCTCCACCACCATACCACCTCTTCTAACCACCACCATCAAGGCCACCACTACAATCAACACCCTCCACCTAGCTATTATATCACCACGATTCTCATCAACATACCTCATTGTCGCCTCATCACTACCATTATCCATTGCTACCCAACCATCATCATACTACCTCAAATCATCGCCCAACATCCCAATCACTTACCATCAATGTTCTAGCTACCATCAATGTTCTAGCCAATTTCTTGAGTTCCTTTAATAACTCGGGTTTATTTTTTATTCAAACTTTTCTTCATCTCTTGCATATATCATCTATATTCTTGCTTGATAATTGTTAGAATATAAGTATTAGTATTAAGGGTATTTCTATAATTTTTGTGATTATATGATTGATATATATATTTATAAGTGTGGTCTAACCTAATTAGGTTAAGCCTTCTCTTTCTCTCTATTCTCTCTTTGAACATGGTATCAGAGCCTTGTTTGTGGGAGGTCTTGGGTTCGACTTTCCATCCCCGCTTTATTGTGCATATTTGTACTTTGTTATTTGTCTCCACTATGATGGAGTTTGGTTTATTTTCTCTCCACGTGCAAGTCAGGGTTACACGTGAGGGAGGGTATTGAAGCTTGATATACATTATTGGGCCCATTCTCTAATAGCTTAAGCTTTTGGAGTAGTTGCTAACTTAACATTGAAGCTTGATATACATTATTGGGCCCATTCTCTAACAGCTTAAGCTTTTGGAGTAGTTGGTAACTTAACATGGTATCAGAGCCACCCGAATAGGCTTCTCTGCGCCGCCCACCACCACCACCACCACCATCATAGATGCAGCACTATTCATGTAGTACTATTCATACAACACTATTCACGAAGCATTATTCATGCGATACTATTCACATAGCACTATTCACACAATTATTGTTCATGCAATTACTGTTCACACAGTTACTGTTCACGCGACACTGTTTATGCAGTAACTATTCATCGAGCACTGTTCATGATCTAATTTCTTCACCTTCTTGAATTCCTGTCACGCCCCGGAGCAGCCAAAAATATAGAAAATTTAAAATTTCCTTTCTGGACCCGTAGGGAATGACGAGTTACATAAAACTGACCTGTCCGTGCAACATTCTAACATAGATATATCAGAGTAAGAAACTTCATAAAGTCTAATGGTATTCATAGGGGAACTTGAAATGTTTTGCTACTTAAGCTATTACAGAAGTTCCAAATGAAAAACACAAAAGATAAGTTGGGCGATCGATGCCACTTAATTTATTACATCAACAAAAGATAATTCTTAAAACATAAAGGAAGACTTAATACGGAAGTAAGCTAAAGTCTTCTTCCTAACTAGCATACCCATGCCCTTCATAATCATACTCTTCCTGATAGTCTGTCTCAGGATCACCTTCCTGATAGTTCCCATCTTGAGGATAGTTATATTCATCTTCAAGGTCACCTTGATAATTCTCCTCATCATAACCTAGAGATAAAATGTCCAGGGCAGGGAATGAGCTGTTAGCTTTTGAAGCTAAGTGAGGTCGTCTTAACCGATCACTCCCAATACAGGTAATAATATGCAAATACAACAAGTATCTTGGAAATAGACATTGAATGAGCATATGGCATGGCAGCATGATGACACAATGCAATATCGATATATTCGATTTTACTCAACTACTCTTGACCCTAACTCCGACTTACCCCTTGACCTCTATTGTGGGCCAAAGCGACATCCATGATACAATATTTTCTTCTTACAAATGATATACCCCTTGACCTCTCTCATGGACCAAGGCGGTAGCATCGATATTTCTTCCTTAGATGTATCCTTTAGCCTCTCTCGTGGACTAAAGCGATATTATCGATATAGCTTCTTTAAATATATCCCTTAGCCTCTCTCATAGACTAAAGCGATATCATTAGTGTTATGTCCTTAGATGTATCCCTTAGTCTCTCTCGTGGACTAAAGCGATATCATCGGTGTTACTTCCTTAGATGTATCCCTTAGCCTCTCTCGTGGACTAAAGCGATATCATCAGTGTTACTTCCTTAGATGTATCCCTTAGCCTCTCTCATGGACTAAAGCGATATCATCTTCTTTAGATGTATCCCTTAGCCTCTCTCATGGACTAAAGTGATATCATCAACATACTTTCTTAGATATATCCCTTAGCCTCTCTCGTAGACTGAAGCGATATTATCAACATACTTTCTTATATATATCCCTTAGCCTCTCTTGTGGACTAAAGCGATATTATCAACATACCCCTTGACCTCTCTCATGGGCCAGGGCGGCGTAACCTTATCTACCAACTCAAATCCATTCGACTCTTGGACCTCCGCAGTCCACCCAACATGTATGGCATACCGACGGGGTTAGTACCCTTGACTAACCATGTAGACGTCAACGTTGACATCATGACTTGTTTATCTTCATATGAATGTCTATGTGATTGTATAACGGTGAATCATAATGAACATGTATAACCACAGGTAATAACTAAGCATGGAGTACAGGTATTTAGACATGCGTTCATCATATAAACAGAAATTCTGAACGTACATATAAATAATATTTATCAGACATGTCCACACAGGACATACTAGATATTTACAAATTGCTCAAAGCGTAATACTATAATATACCAAGTGAGCTAGGACGACTCACCTCGATGCGGGTGCGTAAAAGCAAGCGTAGCAGTGGTTCCTACAAATTATATAGATTCATAGAACGTTGATCAATATGTGCACTAATATCAAGGGCATAATGGTAATTGTGCCGGGTGGGTTCTTAAACCTCAACATGATGATATGGACATCATTGTGAGTCTAACGCCATTGACTAGACTCAAATCAGAGTCCATCGCATAAAAGGCTAGATTTTCTATACTAGTGTGGGCCCTAGGGATAAGCTGTATTTTTTATAGTGTCAAAAGGTTACCAAACTTTAAGGGGGTGTTCTAGACATTATTATAAGATTCTGGGAACTGATCGCGTATTTTTCTGAGCTACGGTTTAGTTTCTATGAATTATTGATATTCTAATCGTCTAATAATAGACTGCGAGGTCTCATATTTGTAAAATATAATTTAGGGAGACATTAAGCCCTCCTAGATATTTTTATTAAATACTAGGCCTCAAAATAGGCTAGTGGTATTTTTCTCATAATTTTCGGTGTTTGTTTGGTATTTAAATAATTTAATTACAACCAAACAGGTCCTTTTATAATTAATTAATAATTATTAGAGATACCAAAGCTTTAGTTTATAAGTAATAATTTATAAAATAAAGCATTAGACTTTAGGGAAAGTTAATAAAATTTTTCCATATCTTAAAGTTGTCATTAGGTATTTACTACCTAATTATTTTATCGTTAAACAAATACTTATATTTATTTTGACTAAATAATTAACAAGTATGGTATCTAATATGTACCACGATTTATGCTTAGGGTACAAGAATTTAAAGCGCTAGGGTTCCGGTCATCTCCTCCGGTGCCTATTTTGCCGCCGGCGATGCCCGATTTGGCCGGAAAACTTCCAACGGCCATATCTCCGCCGTTTATCCATAGAAATGGCTCTAACCAACGCCAAAATGCTCGGTTTGGGACCCTCTATCACATACTATGAGATGGGATGGTGATTCATTCATTTTGGTGTCCCACCAATGGATTATTCTTTTTGGTTTTTGTGAGGATAATGGCTTGCATGGTTACCAATCGTGGTTTAATTTCCAAACTGCTCACAGAGGGTCTAACTGGGACCTATAGGGTCAGTTTGGTATGGTTTTTAGGGGCCTTGGTTGATTTTGGGATTTCAATCTCTGGCGAGGGAGCTTTAATGGCTGCCGGGGCTTATTTTGAGCCTTAGGCTCTGTTTGGTTGGTATAAGGAGGGTCTATGTGTGTGTGTGTGATGCTTAAAGAGTGTAGAAACATGGAATAATAAGTAGGGGTGGGTTTTACCTGTTTCGGGCTCTTTTTATCTTCTCTTCTTTTACGACGAGCCTTTCTATCTCTCTCTCTCTCTCTCTCTCTCTCTCTTTCTTCTTCTTCCTCTGACGTGTGAGTGTGTGTGGGAGTGAGGCAGAGTGTGTGTGGGTTTGGTTCCTTTTCTCCCAACTCTCGGTTGCTCTCTGTCAACTCTCAAATCTCATATATAAACACAACACATGCATATATACATATCTATGACTACACAGATTGTAAATCTGATTGAATAGGATGGGTAGGATTGATTTAATTGGCATTCTAGGGAGATGTGAGTATGGCCGGCGGTTTGGGTGGTGGAGGGGTAAGTCCGACAGTTCACGGGGGGTTTGTTTGGGTAATGTCTCTACCCAATAGGTAAGTGTAGGTTAGGTTAGTACATATGCCATTTTAGGTTAGATTCTATTTTCCATTTATGTGAAGTTTATCGTCGCTTAGGAATAGGTGCAATACAGTCTAATTTAACACAGATTTTATGGGTTAACGTGCAAGTTAGTCCAGGTTCGTAACTTATAGTCTAAGAAATTAATAATTAAATACACACACATATATGTTCGGGTCTCTGAATTTATGAAATCAAATACTGGAAATACGAACCAAAATACGGGGTCTCATTTTATTAAGATCAGGAAATCTATGGGTATTACAATTCCAACCGTCCAAGGGATCATATTCACATACATCGGAACTCGATTAGGTAATTTTGATTGGTGGTTTCTTCGTTAGTGTTGTCTCGGTCCCTTTATGAACCTTATTGGTTAGTTTCGTTTGAGTTTATTGGTGTTGATGTTGCTTCTTGTTCGTTGTTAGTATTTTTCTTTGTTATTGGGTATAAGACTCCTACTGTTTTTGGTTGATATGGCTGACAAGAAAGGTTCTATTTCTTCATCCGATGTTGTGAGTATGCAAATTATCACTACTAAGTTGAATGGGTCCAATTACTTGTTGTGGGCTCAAGCTATGAAATTCGCCTTAGGGGCTAGAAAGAAGTTGAAATATATTGAGTCTGTTGCTCCTGCTAAGGATAGTAAGGATTATGAAGATTCGGTGTCTAAGAATTATGTGGTTATGTCCTGGTTGTGGAATAGTATGGAACCTACTGTGTGTTCGAGTGTCATGTTCTTGTCCTTGGCCAAGGAGATTTAGGAGTCTATTCATGAGACGTTTTCCATGGAAAAAAACTGTTTCACACATTTATGAGGTATATCAAAATTTGTTTCTACTTCAACAGGGTGATAAGCCGGTTAGTGAATACTAAAGTACATTTAAGGTAATCATGGATGAGTTGAAACAGTATCATCCTATCACTAATGATGATGACGTTATCAAGAAGCAAGGAGAGGAATTTTATGTCTCCAAGTTCTTATCTGGGTTACATTCGAATCTTCAGTTTGTTAAGTCACAGATTTTGGCCGGTGATGGTAGTATTCCATCCTTGAGCAATGTGTATTCTCGAATGCTCCGCGTTACTAGAGAGTCTTCCTCCTCCGCCTCTTTTGAGCCTGTTGGGAAAGAAAATTCTGCACTTGTTACATCTACGGGATATAGAGGGGCCTTTCGTGGTCGTGGCAATTTTTCTGGTAATAATTGCAATCGCAGTGGTTGTGGCTTTGGCAATTCCCCTCCTATGTTTAATGATAATCGAGGACGAGGAGGTCCTCCGGGACGTGGTCATAGTTTTGGTCGAGGTCGTGGTTCTCTTTATTGCACACACAAGTCGGGGGTGATAATCATACTGTGGATAGGTGTTATGATATCTATGGTAAGTCGTGGGAGACCTCACCTAATCCAGCTCTGTACTCTTCTGACAATGCTTCTGGGTCTCAACAGGAAGTTAGTACTCCTACTCCATCTGCCGTAGCATCTTCAAATAAGTCAATCACACTCTCTCGAGAGGAATACAATGTCTTAATCCAACAACAGCAATAGCAATCCTTGTCTAGTACTACTGGTTTTGCACAGTCAGGTAATATTGCTTGTTTTTCTTCATTTGCTCCTTCACCATGTGTCATCGACTCAAGGGCTTCGGCACATATGACTGGTAAGTCCAATGTATTTACACGATTGCTTAGTCCACCCATACAGCCTCCTGTTATTTTAGCTGATGGACGATCTTGTCCTATTATTGGTCATGTTCCTATTTCTCCTACCTCATCTCTTTCATTGTTATCTATAAATTACATTCCTCAATTTTTCTTTAGTCTCCTATCGGTCAGTCAACTTACTAAATCTTTAAATTGTTCTGTAACATTTTATCCCTCTCATTGTATTTTTCAAAACCTCAACTCGAAGAAGATGATTGGTGGAGGTCGTGAGCGTGATGGTCTTTATTACCTGGAACAACATTCAACAATGAATAAATCGACTGCTTTACATACAGCTGTTTCACCACATCAATGGCACTGCCGTCTGGGTCATCCTTCACTACAGTCCTTGAAGTTGGTTTTTTCGTCCTTTAAGTCTATGTCTAGTTTAGAGTGTGAGGCTTGCCAGTTAGATAAGTATCATAGGGTGTCTTTTCCTTTACGTAAAAGTAATCGTATGGCCACTCCTTTTGAGTTGGTTCATTTTGACATTTGGGGTCCATCTAGACATAAAATCAGTCTGTTAGGTTTTTCTTATTTTGTGTCTTTTGTGGATGATTGTTCCAGGATGACATGGTTATTTTTAATGAAAGACCGTTCAGATATTTCTTCTATTTTTCAATTATTTCATAAAGAGATTATGGCTCAGTTTGGTTGCACTATTCGTATTTTACAATCTGATAATACATTGGAATATGTTAAAGGACCTCTTCAGTCCTATTGTGATTCTCAGGGGATAATTCATCAGTCCTCTTGTGGTTATACTCCACAACAGAATGGTGTAGGCGAACAAAAAAATAGACACCTTCTTGAGGTTGCCCGAACAATTATGTTGCATATGCTTGTTCCTAAACAATTTTGGGGGGATACTGTACTCACTGCATGTTATCTTATTAATCGCATGCCTTCATCTGTTCTTAGTGGTGGCATTCCTCACTCTGTTCTCTATCCAAATAGATCATTGTTTTCCTTACCACCATGTGTGTTTGGTTGTGTTGCATTTGTTTATGTTCTTACTCCTAGTTATGATAAATTAGATCCTCGGGCCACCAAATGTATATTTGTGGGATATTCACGCACTCAAAAAGGTTATAAATGCTATAATCCTCAGAGTCGTCGTTATGTGGTTACTGTAGATGTCACCTTCTTTGAAGGAACACCATATTTTTTGTCCTCCGGTGCTTCCTTAGATGTTGATGTTCTTCCTCCATCGTCAACTATTCCCTTACCCATTCCTCCTCCTTTTAGTTCTCCTCCCTTGCAGGTGTGTCGTCGTTGTGACAAGCCATCCAGTATTCATGAACCGCCAGCTCCACCTCCATCTTCATCCACTTTGGCTAAGGTTGCCCAATCTTATGATCTACCCATTACTCTTCAAAAAGGTACTTGTTCTTGCACTCACCATTCTATTGATCAGGTTGTTTCATATTCTCATTTATCGTCTCCACTTCGTTCCTTTGTTAGTGCTTTATCTTCAGTCTCTGTTCCTCAGTCTCATACTTAGGCATTGGTTTTTCCGGGTCGAAAGAGTGCTATGGATGGTGAGATGTTGGCGTTGTCCAAAATGGTACGTGGCAGTTAACTGATCTTCCTTTTGGGAAACATGTTGTAGGTTGTCATTGGATTTATGTGGTTAAGTATCATCCGGATGGTACAGTCGAACGGTTAAAAGCTCGTTTGGTGGCTAAAGGATACACTCAAACTTTTGGTGTGGATTACTTTGAAACCTTTTCCCCTGTAGCTCGTCTCAATTCTATTCGCATTTTATTGTATGTTGCTGTTACTCAGGGATGGCCTCTATATCAACTTGACATAAAGAATGCCTTTCTTCATGGTGACCTATAGGAGGAAGTGTATATGGAGCAACCTCCTGGGTATGTTGCTCAGGGGGAGTCACATAAAGTATGTAGGTTGAAGAAAGCCATTTATGGCCTTAAACAATCTCCAAGGGCCTGGTTTGACAAGTTTAGCCAAGTAGCTAGTTCATATGGGTTGAAAAGAACTAGTTCTGATCATTCAGTTTTTGTGAGACACTGTGAGAAAGGTACGATAGTTCTAGCAGTTATGTGGATGATATAGTGATTACTGGCAGCGACAGTGAAGGTATACAGTTATTGAAGTCTCATTTAAGTAAGCATTTTCATATGAAGGACTTGGGGGCTACTACGTTATTTTTTGGGTATTGAGGTAGCAAGGTCTAAGGAAGGAATTTTCTTATCCCAAAGAAAGTATGTCCTTGACCTTCTAGATGAAACAAGATTGATGGGTTCAAAACCTGTCGACACTCCAATGGACTCAAATGTTAAGTTTAGTAAAGATGATGGAGAAGATTTCAATGATGCTAGAAGGTATAGAAGACTTGTGGGTAAGTTGATTTATTTAACTGTAACTCGACCTGATATCACCTTTTCTGTTGGAGTTGTTAGTCAGTTTATGTAGAGTCCTAAGTTATTATATTGGGAGGCAGTGTGTCATATATTGAGGTATTTGAAAGGTGCCCCTGGTAAAGGCTTAGTGTTGAAGCCTTTAGATAATTTGGAGATAGTTGGTTTCTCAAATGCCAGTTGGGCAAGAGACAATCTTGATCAGACGTTCAGTATCAGGGTTTTGTGTGTTTGTTTGTAGTAACCCGTATTTTCATGTTTAAATTGACGATTTACACTTCGTGTGCAATTTTAGAGAAAATTGGTCACATGGGTATTTTGGTCTTTTTCCCAATTTTGTAAGTCATGAACTGAAAATATAATTTTGAGAAAAGTTGCGTAATGTTAAATGATTTGCTATTCGTATTGAAAGTTAAGAGTTTTTATTCTCTATTTAGAAGACATCTCGATTTTAGTCATTTTGAGAAAATATCCGTTTTTGTATTTTTACGACATTTTCTGTAAATATGCGACTTTTTAATTATATTATTTAATAATATAATTACAAGAATAATAATTATAATGAAAGATAATATTTACCTAACTAGATTTCCACTGTAAATAGTATTATTTCAAAACCCGTAATTATATCTGTGTTTCCCCAAACTATGCTTATACCCAAAGCCAAACCCGCAAACAACTCCTGTGAGGTGTCATGTGCTTGAGTGTTTTGTGAGGTCTCCTGTGAGGTGTCCTATGAGGTGTCATGTGCTTGAGTGTTTTGTGAGGTGTCCTGTGAGGTGTCCTATGAGGTGTCATGTGCTTGAGTGTTTTGTGAGGTGTCCTGTGATGTGTCCTATGAGGTGTCTTGTGAGGTGTTGTGTATAATATATATACATATGGGTGGCCTTCCCCCTTTCCCTCCCATTAGTTGTAGAAAGGAAGGAAAAAATAATAAGTGAGAGTTAGGCCGAGAGAGAAAAGAAAGAAGAAGAGAAGTGTTTGGGAGTTGTTCAACATCATTTATAGGTACCGGGTTGTGTACAATATGCTTTCTAATTCTCCGGAGTATTTCTTGTTATCTCTATTTGTACTCTTTTGCAGTTTGTTGTGCTTTCATTTGGAATCCATGAATATGTGTTGTTATTGGTCTAAAGGGGTCCATAAGCAATGAGCACCCACCAACAGGCCAATAGGCCTCAGGGACCGACGTACTGGAGACGGGTGAGGTGAGGTGAGATGGCTTTTTGCTGTGTGACTCCTCGAGTAAGAGCGGTTGAGTAAGCGGTTGAGTAAGTGCTATGGAACTGAATGGTTCGTGAGCAGAGGGCACCTACCAACAGGCCAACAGGCCCTAGGGACCGATGTACTGGAGACGGGTGAGGTGAGGTTGGTGGCCTTTGCTGTGTGACCAAGAGGAACCTGGTATGATGCTCTTGGTATGAGCGTTTGGGTAGTGTGAGCAGTTGGGTTGTGAGTCTGGTCAATTGATTTGATGTCGTTCTATTTATTTGTTTGTTATTATCCTTTTGAGCCTTTATTATTCCTGTTATATTGTATACTTCCCGGTGTGGTTTTAGATGCAGGCAGTGCCGGTAACCAAAGCCTGGAAGGGAGATAAGGCTAAGGATGATATAGGAGATCAGTGGAGAATATGGAGCTATTGGGAGATTTAAAGAAATATTGCACTTTTATTTTAAAGAATCATAGTGTAATTCATTTTACTTTTCAATGGAAAATATGCTTTATTTTTGCGGGGCGTCACATTGTTGGTGGAAATCTCGTCAGTTGGAAGAGCAAAAAGCAAAATATAGTTGCAAGATCAAGTGCAGAGGCTGAGTATAGAGCTATGGCTCATACTGCGTGTGAGTTGTTATGGGTGAAGACTATTCTGCAAGAGATGGGATTTTCGAGTAGTAAACCTATGAAGATGTATTACGATAATCAAGAAGCTATGTACATTGCGAGTAATCCAGTGTTTCATGAGAGGACTAAACATATTGAAGTTGATTGTCATTTTATCAGAGATATGGTTATGAGAAAGGAAATTGTTACTTCTTTTGTTAGGTTAAGTGAGCAACTAGGAGATATTCTTACCAAGGCACTGAATAGAGGACCGTTCTATGATCTTTGTAACAAGCTGGGCATGATAGATATATATGCTCCAGCTTGAGGGGGAGTGTTAGAATATAAGTATTAGTATTAAGGGTAGTAATTTTTGTGATTATATGATTGATATATATATATATAAGTGTGGGCTAACCTAATTAGGTTAAGCCTTCTCTTTCTCTCTATTCTCTCTTTGAACAATAATCAAAAATAAAAAATAATAAAAAAATAGATAAAGGAATCCACGTCTGACTTAAAATTACTTGATTTCCATTACATAAATCCACGTCTGACTCGGGATTACAGGGTTTCCAATACAGAAATCCACGTTCGATTCGGGATTACATGGTTTCCAATACAGAAATCCCACGTGGTTTCTAATACGGAGATCCATGTTCTACTGGGGACTACGCGGTTTCAAATACGGAGATCTACGTTCTACTAGGGACTACGCGTTTTTCTAATATGAAAATCCATGTCTAAATAAGAAAGATTGCTTAATTCCTCTAAGTAGAATAATAAAAAGAAAGAAATGATTAATCGGATTCAACAGCCGTCGTTGCATTCGGATATCTTCGTAGGTAAGTTTTCTTATCCTATACACACTTCACATTTTTTTTCTTCTTTCGGGCACCGACCCTTACTTCCGACATAACACAAAAATACCAAAAAATCTCTTTTGCAGTCATTTAGGCACCGATCCCTTAATTTCGGCATAAAACAAAATACCAAAAAAAAATCTCTTTTGAGTCATTTGGGCACCGACCCTTACTCCCGGCATAAAACAAAAATACAAAAATACAAAAATACAAAAAAGAAAATTCTCTTTTTATTCATTTGGGCACCGACCCTTACTTCTGATACACTTTTCAGTCATTTAGGCATCGACTCACTTCCGACATAGGACTAAAAGGACAAAAAAAATGTAAAAATAGAAAAGTACAAAAAAAAATACTTAATTCTCCACTCACTTGCATAATCTCATTTCAATCTCAATCACTTTCCAAAGTTTAAAATCTAGGGCTATACCACATGGGTCAAAGTTCATAGTTATACTGACTCCTTGTCAAATCACTACATCACACATGCACGGTCAAACGTGACCACTTTTTTGTAAAAAAAAAATCATGCATACACTCGCAGACACGAAAGTCAGAACTACGTTTGGCCTGATTCCCGTCTCGGGATATGTAAGCAAGTCTCAAAGAGTGTGGCCATACCCACCACCATTTTCCATCCTATTCATTTTCTAAATTTTGTTTTCAATCAAAATGCCCCATTTTAACGAAAATCACTAAAGCTGGAAACCGTGTGTTCCACAGATCTTTGAGGGTACCTAACACCTTCCCTCAATATAACCGAGTCCCCGACCCCATTTTTTAAAAGATCTTTGGTTTTTGCACGACTTATTCAGAGTCGTTATTTTTTAAGGGCCCTACTTTTTCAAAATCAAAAGTAATGAAGTTGAAGGAGACTTTATCGTCCTTGCAGGGGTCCTAACACCCAAATGGTAGGTGGCGACTCTGAACATTTCTAATGGACTCTAGTATATTTTTTTCACCATTCCCAATAAAACAATACGTAGCATTTTACCCACTTTCAGAAAGCCAGGCACGATAGCTAGCTATTCCGAGAACCCCGGGAGCGACATTAATTATCATTACAACTCAAATAATATTACATTGTCTTAAAAATATCCATGGTGCCTATAATTGCCCTCTATTATGCATCACGGGCTGCTGGAAGTGCACTTCTCCCTGTGTTGTCGGTTGTAGATGCCCTCCAATCTATCCCAATGGCTGTTAGAAATACCCCCTAATGGAGATGCCTCCTAGTCTGTCTGGATGGCTGACATAGATAGCTCCCAGTCTGATGAGCCTATAAATGAA
The DNA here is from genome assembly GCA_033977485.1 of Hydrangea macrophylla. Taxonomy (NCBI): domain Eukaryota; kingdom Viridiplantae; phylum Streptophyta; class Magnoliopsida; order Cornales; family Hydrangeaceae; genus Hydrangea; species Hydrangea macrophylla. Next base: position 81,220,791 of record CM066991.1, on the reverse strand, counting down.
GAAAACCTGCCATATGAAAACCTGATTGGGCGGTTTGCCCTACATTTGGCAGGACGGGTTGGGCAAATGGTCTCCAGGGTGAAAATGTAGATAGGGGAAGCTGAGTGCCCTCTTGTTAACAAGGGTGATAGACTAGAACCATCATCTGTCCAACTTGGAAACTGGGATGTGTACCCACATTAGGACCAGTCAACATCCGTTGGGCCTCAAGAAACCCTATACCTTGACCAACCTGGTTTGAAATGGGTTGGTTACTAGAACTTGACTCATGGTCAAACATTCTAGAACCAGGATGATTAAGGAAACCAAGAACTGTAGGACGGTTGAGGATTTTCACGTTCCCGTAACTCAATTGTGGGGCCTAATTGATGGGGACCTATATGGGCTCTTTTTGGGCACTAGTCTTCAATGATGATGTTGGGCACAATTTTTCTGTCATGTATGACATTTGGCGGTCAATACTCTTGGTAATTTGGTCACCCATCTTCTACATCATATCTGTAAATGGTTTCATAATCGTGAAAGTTTGCTGCAAGTTGGCTTGAAGCCAATCATGCAGTGCGTTATCTAGACTAAAACGCATTGCTGACGCGTAATCCTTCAAAGCCTGTTGATTTGAGGCAACAACAGTGGCTCCAACATCTTTAGGCTATGGTTGGAGTGATTCATGGCTACCAGTGTGAGACTGATCACTAGTGTTGTCATGAACCCCGTCTTCAACTATTCATCAACAGTTGGTGCATCCACCTCTGGTTGCATTGTTATTCCCTTTCATCAAATTCTTTTTTTGTGGCATGATGAACTACCAAATTTCTCACACCGGGCGTGCCAAAAATTGTGTGGCTGAAATCTGTAAGTATGAAAATGCAAGCGTGCCAGACAAATATCCTCTTGGAACTCAAACTAATTGACGAATCAGACAAGTAGAGAGACAGAGGAACACAATCTCTTCTATAGGTTCAAATTCTTAACCAAAGATTAAAGACTTGCAATGTGAAAAACACTAAAATTAGTAAAAAGAAATAATAGACCTTGATTTTTATTAAATCTCTTACAAGTAGAGTTCAATTAGAAGTGATAACTGTGCCTTCTAATTGGGGATTTATTGTGAATCTACTCCTAGAATAAGAACAGAAACTGAAATTGAAAGACAAAGGAAAGATACATTAAATAGTATGAAATGCTAGAGTTGTTGATTTTCGGATCCTCTTATCTTTCTCTTGTTCTGACTTATATATATCACAGTTGCCATAATCGCTGTTGAGCAGTTGGAAAACTACCCATTATCTCCATGATTTGGGAATAATGGGGTCTTGTCATGACCCTTGCGGCTACACATGTTGCTTCCTTGACTCATCATAACTGCCAATAACTATCATGCCATGGATGTGGCATGCACACTGGGTTGTAGCACTTGCTATATCGCATCAGTCTGTTGATCGCATCAGCCTGCTTCTATAAGGGGTCCACGTGTAATTCCCCTGCCAGATTTTGTATGGGCACATCTCGATTTTTTTTTATGGTACAAACACCATAAAAAAATTTGAATAAAATGCAAAAATTGATGTAAAAAAATCTTTAAATATTATATTAGAGTAATATATGGTTACCAAATTTTTATATCTCAAATGTGGTTCTCAACACACGTGACATGCACTTTCAATATTAGTGAGATCACTTTAACATTCTTCAATGAAATCAAGTCAGTCCACTGCCACATGTATTGGGAATAACATTTCGTAATATAAATTTGGGAAGCATACTATATGCGAATTAAATATGGATTTTGGTATTAAATATGTATTCTAAATTGAATAATGCTATGTTTCACAAATTTTGTATCCAAATATGGTTCCCAACACATATGTCAGTGGGATCACTTCAAAATTCTCCAATAAAAATTAACTGGGTCCACTACCATGCATATATACTGGAAACCATATTTGAAATACAAATTTTAAAAAATATGACATTATTTTTCTAAATTTGGTTCTTGCATAATCTGAGAAAGGTATCACATTCAATTATAGTGTGAACTTATGAGCCACCTAAGTTTTTAATAGGAGTTCTTTGATGAGTGGCATCCTTATAAAGGTGGAACTTAAATTTTGCAAGAAAAGCATTTTGACAAACGAGAAAAAGAATAGGGCAAATTACAGTAACCCGAACTATGATCGTTTTCACAACACTCCAAAAAATTTTAAACTGAATAAACTCACCACCTAAATAATATATATATATATATATATATTTTTTTTTTTTGAATACGAGGACAAATCCTCATGTTTGTCCTCCGCGATTTTGGGATCGATACCTATTGTCGTTTTTATCGTAGTAGAACAAGGGGCAACTCCGGGCATGTGCACCGACCCCACAACACACGCACCAGGTAAATCAGGGAGGCAAGTTAGCGGTAGGATCTGAACCCAAACTAAGCTGGACATTTTTTTAAAATTCATACCTCCAACTAGCTTAAACGACCCCTGGGGGATTTCGAACCCCTAACCTCCCTTTGGGAGGCTACACGCCCTGGCCAAATCCTTAATATATACCCATGAGGAGTTTCGAACACAAGACCAAGAGGGTCCCTATCTTGGTCCGCCTCCCCACTTGGACTACCAAGAATTTGGTTACCTAAACAATTTTTTGTTGACACTAAAACCTTATTAGGGGTGAATTTGTTCATTTTAAAATTTAACAACATATATATATATATATATATAGGTATGTACATACAATCATTTCTCTTTCCATTTTCATACTTTCAACAGTTTTTGAGAACCTTGAAGTTCTAATTTTATATGAGAAAAAACATGGTGAAAACTTATTTAGTACAATAAAACTATTCGAATTTCAACATTCAAGGTAAACAGAATTGAAAAGAATTGAAAAGTAAAATCCCTTCATCTTTGAATTCCAAAATGATAATATACATGGTACAATATAATTTATTACATTCATTGAAAATAAAAGTAGCCAAATTCTAAATATGCAACAAATTGATTTTTAAACCCAACCCCACAAAAAAAGAAGAAAAAAAAAAAAAAAAGAAAAAAAGAAAAGAAAAAAAAAAGACATTGTTCTACAAGCAATTTGAGACATTGTGACCTTTAAGGGTCCTGTATTCTATAATCCCTTTATACAAAGCTTGCCAATTTGGGGGCATAGTGTCCTCCAATTTCCGGTCACCCCTACGGTCAACGGAGTCAACGCCGGCCGGCGACTTTGTCAGGTGCCTTTTACGGTACTCTTCGTTATTCGACGACGGCTCCATGACGTCATCTGCAAATCTCACCTTCTTCTTCGCTTCATGTTTCTCTGTTCCTATATATACACACACACATATATATATATATATGTATATAAATAAATAGTATATATATATGTGTCAAAGAAAATAAGAATAAAAAAATTACCCAATTCGAATTCGATTTTTGTCATGAAATCGGAGAGAAGGCGCTTATGGAGTTGAAGAGCAAGGAGGACTACACTTCCTGAAACTGCAAAAACCGCCATGAACCCTGCACCCACAGAACTATCCATCTCTTATATATATATATATGTATATGTGTATATACAGAGGATGGAATTGTATATGTTTTAGGGGCAAAATTAATTATGAAACTATAAAATGGGTAATTGTTTGCACACAAAGATGATGATCATGATATGGGAAATACCAAGAGAAAGGAAGGAAGGTAGAGAGAGAAGTTGCATTTTGCAAAATAAGGAGGAGAGAGAAGAAAATAATAGGAATGCCAATGTGAGAGGAAGATGAAATGACAATATTCAGTTTTGGGCGGAGGACCCAACAAAATTCTTTCTTGTTTTTCTTTCAAAAAACATAAAAATAAATATATAATATTCAATGACCATATGGCAGTTGACTCTGTTTCACGACATTGGAAACAACCAATTTCTCTTTACTTTTTTAGTAACACCCTAAAATTAATCAATGAGATATATTTTAATGACAAATCTTTTAGGGAAAATTGGTAAAAATGTCATTAAAAGGAATTTTATTGGAATTAAGAACAACTTAAAATACACATTGGGAACAAGTCCTCCTAATATCTATAGACCAAAATACTCTCATCTTCAACCTCTAACCCTAATCAAACCCTAGCCACCATTACCACTACTCCACACCACCTCTGCCACCTCCGGCCACCATCCTTGCCATCTCCGGCGACACCACTCCTGCCACCTCTGGCCACCACCCTGGCCATCTCCGACGACCACCACCTCGTCACCTCTTCACCACCACAATGCTTGACTCTCTTAATTCTCTCTCTATCTCTCTCTGTGTATAAGTATATATATACATATCTATTCATAGCACATATCGATGTATCATATATTCAAACACTATTGTCTTTTCAAAGCAACACAACAAGACTATGCTTTCAATTTCACCAATTGTTACTCAACACAATAGGCATGTTTTTTCTACTGTCAATACTAGTCAGTTCATTTCAGATTGTGGCGACCACTCCTCTTCTGATTCGGAACAGATTTGTGCTATGGAAGAAGAACATGCTAATAAGTAAAATCAGAAATCCTAAGTGAAATTTGACTTAGGATTTCAGACATTATAAGCGAAATTTCACTTAAGATATATGATTTTGCTTCTCACAAAAATAACCTATGAACTAACAGCAATCAAAAGGGGAGAGAGAGAGAGAGAGAGAGAGAGAGAGAGAGAACCTGCTACCTAAGGCCACCACCCTCGCCATCTCCGGTGACTACCACCTCATCACCTCTTGACCACCATAATGCTTGACTCTCTTAATTTATATCTCTGTCTACATAAGTATATACGTATATATATACATATATATTCATAGCATATATCAATATATCATATATTCATACACCATTGTCTTTTCAAAGTAGCACAACAAGACTATGCTTTCAATTTTATAAGTTGTAACTCGACGCAAAAGGTCAGTTCATTTCTGATTGTGGTATTCACTCCTCTTCTGATTCATAGCAGATTTGTGCTATGGAAGAAGAACATGCTACTAAGTGAAATAAAAAATCCTAAGTGAAATTTGACTTAGGATTTCAGACTTTATAAGCGAAATTTCACTTAGGACGTATGATTTTGCTTCTCACAAAAACACCTATGAACCAACAGCAATCAAAAGGAGAGAGGGAGAGAGAGAGAGAGAGAGAGAAAGGTGGTAGTTGGGATATATGATTTTGCTGCTCACATAAACACCTATGAACTAACTAGTTTTATTGATCAATTTTATACTACTATATTTAATTGAAAGTGATAAAATGCATTCTTGTAAATGTCAATGGCAATCAAAAGTTATATTTCTATTTATAAATATCAATGGCAATCAGTGTTTTAGGTATAAAGTTTGTTCCAAATAAAGTCCATTTTGAGGCCAATAGTTGGAGTTAGCAATCAAAATTTTTGGTGCTTGTGGTGGTGGCTATGACAAAACGAGGAGAGAGAAAGTTAAAGAGAGAGAAGAGAGATGGTGGTGGGGGCGACGGTTCCGTTGGTAGTGGCAGCGGCGACGACGACGGTGGTTCGGTGGTGGTGGCTATAAAGGGAAGAGGAGAGAGAAAGTTAGAGAGAGAAAGAGAAAAGAGATGGTGGTGGGGGCGACGATTCTAGTGGTAGTGGTGGCAGCGGCGATGACGGTCCGGTGATGGTGGCTATGAAGGGAAGAGGAGAGAGAAAGTTAGAGAGAGAGAAAGAGAAAAAGAGAAGAGAGGTGGTAGTGGTGGTGGCTATGGAGGGAGGAGGAGAGAGTTAGAGAGAGAGAAGAGATATGGTGGTAGCTATGGCAAAAATGAGGAGAGAGAAAGTTATGGTGGCCAAGGGAGGAGGAGAGAGTGAGAGTCTCTGCTTTTTTATTTTTTCGGGGAAAACTTTGGTCAAGAAGAACCAATCAGTGGTATACGTGGAATGGAGTGAGGGGTAGTTTGGTCAGTTAAAATTTTTGAAATGGACTTGAGTAGTGAATTGTTAGTGGTGTGGACTGGAGTGAGAAAATGGGCTTGGACTTTTGTCCTTGTGGGGTTTATTGTTAATGGCTGTCCATTAAATCAACAAGGACCAACCTTAAGAACCTTAGACCAAGCCTCCCAATCTTTTAATCAATCAATCAATTCATTGCAGTTAGCCTGTCTACTAACTCAAAAAAAAAAAAAATTTGTACTCCTTCCATCCCATTTATATGATCATCCCTTTGCTCCATTTTTTGTATATTTTTTTGGAACTGTCCCGTGCATGTTATGTAATTCTTTTCGTAAATCTAACTTTTTTACTTAGACATCATTTCATGTAATTATGTTTGTATATCCAACTTCTAAATTAGGCATTAATTTTTTTTATTCTTCTAAATCTGTCATTTTAGATAAACCTCACAACAAATTTGTTTCTCTTACTAGAACTGCAAGTAAATGAAAAAATACATTTAATTGTCAAAATGATCACTTATTTTGGAATGACTATAAAGGGAAAAGTGATCACATAAAATGGGACGAGTAGGGATCCTCGGCCGCACGGCTCGTGAGCAACACCCACGTGGTGCTAGCAGGACCACACAATGACTCTTTTTTCATCTTTAAAAATTACAACAAAAATTATCGTGTGCTCCTACCAGTGTCCTACAAACACTACCAGTGTTGTCACGCCCCGGCATAGCATAACTAGAGAAAGCATTTAATTTTCTTTATAGACCCGTAGGTCACGACAGTTTGAAGGATCAATTCCGTCCCAAACGTCGAACAATAAAATAGTTTAAACCAAAGTAAGAGCAATCAAGGCTTACAAAATTTTCCCAAGTTATGAATTATTACATCACGTGATCAACTAAAGGCACAATCCACCTTGAAACAAAATAATATCTATTACAATAATCCATATAACAAGTTTAATTCATCAACTAAAGCAGTATATAAAATAGCTTCTCTTCATAAGTAGCTGTTCTCAATTTGCATAGTCATATTGCCCAACCTGGTCATAACCTGAAAAGCTTAGACACGAATGTCCAAGGCGCATCAACGCCGTCAGCTTCATGAAGCTGGTGAGTATTAAAAACATATGCCTATAATGTAAAACATACTCCTTTACCATTTTCAATTCTCTGGTTCATCCTTTCACATGTTAGGAATGTAGAGTAAATTCAAATTGTAAAACAATAAAGATAATGTCATAATTTTAAATCAATAGAACATGTGACCGTGCATGGAACTATGCAATCTTCTCATCCGACTCTTTTCTCTCAACAACACATCATCTCACTCTCTCACTCTAGTATCTTGAAATACTAAAGTGACCACACTATAGTATAGGGGTACCAGGGAGTGTCCAGTTTGCCTTACATTTTAGTACGGGGTACCAAGGAGTGTCCAATTTGCCTTACACTTTAGCCATACCACGTATGCTAGGGAGAGTCCAGTAGGCCACACTATAGCACTACCACAAGTGCCAGGGAGTGTCCAAGTTGGTGTCACATACTTTAGCGCTACCACGGGTGCCAGGGAGTGTCCAAATTTGTCGCCGTTGCATTTCAAAGATACACTAAACCATATCATCGTAACATCACACTTTAGTACACAAGAACCAGGGAGTGTTCAATCATAATCTCATCCACATACTCTTTTCACACTGACAATCACTCACCATGCATATAAACTTGACTCCACATGCATGTCACATGACTTTATACAGAAAAGTAAACTACTGGAAAACAATAAACAGCATACGTGCGAGAATAATCAAGTCTTTAATGAACCCCTTTTTTTTAAACAAAATATTAGAAATCGGATTCTGTTTTAGTATAATTCCCAAACAGTACTTTAAAAAGCCTTAAAACTTTATCCAAACAGTTCCATAACAAAAAAAAAAACAAAAACCAGAAAAAGCCAAGTCGCTCGCGCGGGCCGCTCGCGCGATATGCCACTTTTCGATATTCTTTTAAAAATTCCAAACTGTCATAATTTACACAGGTCACGCGTGATGGGTCGCTCGCGTGGGCCGCTCGCGCGATCGGGCGCGTGATTTAGTGCAGAAACTTCAACTTATACGTTTTGTTCCCCTGTTTAGTTTTGGGGTCTATTTTTTTGACCCAGTTCAAATCCGAAAGCAAACATATCATATAGTATATGGTTTTCTTTGTTTTTCTGCAAGGATTAGGAATAAACGATCGGATTTACATGAATCGAAACGTAGCTCTCGAATTTTACAAAAGAGGTGATAAAACTTAATTTCTAATATACTTTCTCATAAGAATGAACTAGACTCTAATATTTTAACCCCAACTTCTATAGACTAAGATCTTTCATAATCATCTCTAAAACTCATTTTGCTTAAGTTTGAAAAATCACCATTTTCAAGCTCAAAGCTTCTAGAACAAAATCAACAATGGTAATACAAATTACACCAATACCAATAGTAACTAAAATATAGTTTACATTCAAAGTGAGTTTAAAATACTCACTGTAAAAAAGATAAGAGAAGTTGTTGTGAAAGAAACAAGAATTAATAAGCTCCAATGAAACTTTGGCTATGGTGATCTTCAAGCTTTCCCTCTCTAAAATTTCTGTTCATCTCTCTCTCTCTCTCTCTCTCTCTCTCTCTCTCCCTCTATTTTTAACTTCAGATGTGCAGATTGTGTGCTTAAGAGAGAGTATGTGTGTGTGTATATATATAAATAGAAAGCCAAATCAAGAACTTGAGCTCCAAGTTCATTCATTCTCACTCAACAAATGATTTTATTTTGATTTTCAAATTTAATTATACATGTATACTGATATATACACACGTATATGTATATATCATCAGCCTAAAGGGGTCAAGTAATAGAACTAGGGGTCACACATAGGTTGTTTAGCAATTCTAGCTTTTAGGCACAAACTTACACACTCTAAATTAAAACCCCAAAACAAGGAACAACCAAGCTGTCTAGGAATCACTTAGTGTGTTTGGGAAAACAACTTATGGCACTAAGTTTAACACACACACATATAGCATTCCCAAACAAGCCCAACCCAATGATTAGTTGCTATAAATGTACATAAAGCATATGTCACTTCCTGATTGATGGAGAATCCAAATCTGTGGGAGTCTAATGCGGCGTGGACAGTTTTTGAACATAAACTGGTATTTTCGCGGCGCAGTGATCACCACAAAAATACAAAAAATTATTTTAACGTACGAAATAATTTTCTGATTTCATAAAAATGCAATTTGAGTCAAAAGTAAATATTTTCACCGTTTTGAAAATACAGATTTGAAATTCAGCTCAGGTATTTCTAGCCTTATGAAATTATAGTTGTGAAATTATAACACCGATAATCTTTGAGTTGCATTTTGGAAACCATAACGGGTATAGCTCAATTAATGACAATTACCGTTTGACCCCAATTTTAAAAGAAAAAATACAGGTTGTTACAAGTGTGTTGTCCCCAGTCCTTGCGGCTGGGGATCCTTGCTCAAATGGGACAAGGGAGTATTACTTTTAGGACTCCCATAACTCGTGATCACTTGACCATTTAATAAAAGTGTTTTTTTTTATTTCCAAAATTGTTCTTCTCATTGGAAACCTCAAAATAAGAATTCAAGACCAGATTAGGAAAAATGAAATAAATTATAAGGTATAAATTTGTAGCAATTGAACTTTTTTAGTACATGTTGGTGATTTAGTGATGTTTCCTAAATAAGTTGAATTTACAATGATGTTCTATGTGGCTGTTTGTTATTATTTATTTGTTCATTTTAAGCAATTTTGGTGGACCAAATTGCTTTTTAATTTGTTTGTTTCAGCAAAAAAATAATCAAATCTGGTCAAAATAACAGTTGGGCTATAAGCATATGGGTGGTGTTTTTCAAGATTATCTCTATTTTGATTAATTTCACAACATAGCAACCAAATACCCAAATCATAATAAGATGTTCTACTTTAAGCAGTTCTTCCAATCACGGTCAAAATTGCATAAGCACATAGAATAATACTATGAGTCGTATATTAGAATGTCAAATTTGATTTCCAAATAAATATAAACCATATTATCGAATGGTTTATAATTAGGGAGTTTTGGTGAAAAATCTCTCAAAATGAGGTAGTATAAGCAAAAACTCAAAGTTCTTGGCTTTTTTAGCTAGGTCCCTCTTTGCATTTTTTTGGTACGCATTAGAGGCATTTGTCACTTTTTATTTTTTTATTTTTTTTTTTTTGTTTTCTTTTTTTCTTTTTTTTTTTTTTTTTTTTTTCATTTTTTACCTTTTAAGAGTTAGTTATGTTATGTCATGTCATTATTAGTTTCTTTAAATTTTGAAATACCATAACTTCCTATTTTAAACTCGTTTTTCATTTTTAAAAAATAATTTACATTTTTGTAATCGTGAAATCGAGATCTTTAAAACAAGATCCATATGTGATATGCAATAATGAAGAAAAATAAAAGTAAAAATAAAATTTTTAGTTGATTGTCCAACGTAAACAGATAATTATATGTTTAAATCAACTTTTGATGGTCATAGCTTTCTCTTCTTCTTTTTTCGAGATCAATGCATTGACTTGAAAATTGTGCAAAAATAAGTTAATTTGGAGCCTCATTTCGAGCTTTTATCTATTTGAACACATAATATTATCTGTTTGTAAACAGATAATTTTATCGATTTGAATTAAAGGACCATAACTTTATCATTTTTTGTTCATTTTGGGTAATTTATTTTTTACTTCATTTATTTTTCGAGATCTACACCCCTATATGCTATAGATGCCAATTTTATAACCGGAGTATTTTTTTTTGACGTTTTGATGATTTATTTTTTATTTTTTTTCTCTCATGATTTCATAGTCAATGACTCAATATTGATCTCATTTGATAGATCTCGTTTTTTTACTTCAAAACATCAAAGTTTAGAAGGGAAAAAAAAACAACGACAACAACAGACTTGCAGATGAAAAGTTATGACAATTTGAAACTTTTAGGTATAAAGTGGTAATTTTGACCAAATCAATTACAAATGACCTAATAGGTTAAAGAAAACATGCCTGGGTGTTATGTAGGGTGTGTTTTAGTCTAAGGATCTTTGGCTGAAGCTCCCTTATAATTATTGTTATTTGGTTTATACCATTTTGTAGAATGGTTTGTAATTAATGTGGAATAACCAAAATGGGCATATTCAATTAGTGTGGGATAACCATTTCACAATTAACGCCATTTGGGCATATTGAATTGGTATGAATAACCTCATTTTGTATTATTAATTGTATGTTATTCTACTGCCACATGATGTATTATATAATGGCATTGATCGTTATTGCAATGTTAAGCATGAATTAAACGAAGGGCACGCGACCATAGGTTCCTCTAACAAATATTTTCCAACATCTGCTCCATGCACTTTTTTTCCAACCCCTAAAATCCCTCAATTTTTTGTGGAACAAAAATGCTCCTCATTCACAACTTCACGAGTTTATACCAGCATATTTAGCCAACTGGGTATTAAGTCTACTAGAGACTGAGAAAAAATTCGTACATAAATGAAATTTCACTTAAGAAATTTGAAGTGGTTGATTCAAAAGTTGTTCACAAGAACACATGTAAATCGATCACATTACAAACAATATATATATGTTTGGTTGGAAAATTCCTCTTAGGATATATGTGGAATTATATAAGTGTGAGCGTGCCAGGCAAGCAAGTCGCCAATGTGTGTGATGTAACAAATTTCCAAACTGCACCTCACCAGGAGATTGTGGTGGCGTTCGATGCCTTAACAAGGACTTTAAACGTGTAAAGATATGATTAAAAGAACTTCGAAGTTAGTAATGTATAACTACTCCTATAGAAGAACAATAAAGTAAAAGGAAATAGTAAAGTAACATACTATTTTATTAAGTAAAAAGAAACTACAATCTAACCTTGAGGATAACTTCGAAGGTGTTCTAATTCGAACTAAAAATACTGATAAAGGTACAATATTTGTAAAAGTATAAAAGTGTATTGGTTGATGTTGATCGAGAGATCCTCCCCTTAATCACAGACTCCCTCTATTTATAATCATCGAGGCTTCACAAATCCTTTTCTTCCAACTAATAACTGCTTCAACCACGTGATGCTGCCTCAAGTTGACACCTATCTTTAGTTATTCTTAGTGATCAACACATGTCTCCTAGGAGTTTACTCTTTTAAACAAAAAAAAATGGAAAAACTGCTAGTAACTGTCCTCACGTCAATTACACTCAGTTAACTACCTTGCCACGTTGAATCCTTCGTGGCACTTCCTTATTGGCTGGACAAATTTATCACAAACATTACCCTCCCCCCCATCCACCATTTTCCTTTTGATTTGAAAAAGATAATGGCGATCGTGGTAAGATCATGCTAGGCTGTTTGAAAATTTTCATACAACCCTCTGAACATGGTTAAATTGAAGATCCAAATCTGCATTTTCCTCCACATTGGTTGCTATTTACTTAGTCCTTGTATTTCCAACTTTGCTTGTTACTTCGAATCTATTCTGTTAACCATGTCTTATTCTCAATCTTTGTTCGATACTGGTGATGACTTCCCTTTAGATCTTCCTGAAGAAGCGATGTTGTCAACTAAACATTCTGAAATTCCTCATCGAACCAATTGGGATCCTCTTGAGATTCCTCCTGAACCATTCACATATTCGAAATGGGAAAAATGGTATAACATGTTAAACCAACCAAATGCATCTTCATCAGGGAAGAGTTCATCTTCAAGCCCTTTGAGATCAATCTATAATTCTCAAACATTTCCTTCCGCTTGGGAACAACCTATTTCCCATGGTAAAGGTGTAGTTATTACAGAGGCGTGAACCTTGAAACATCAACTACAGTACCTTCAGTTATTCATCCAAGTTTCGAATATCCAGAGACTGAAGGAATCATTCAAAGTAGAATAATAAAACCATATTATCCTTTCTCGAATCGCCTTTCTCGAGAACAAAACTTGTTGAATGCTTGGCTAATCTCTCCTACCAGTCCTCCTGGTGAAAGATTCCAAAGAGGTAATGTCTCAACTCCCTAAAGCAAGCCTCCTATTCACACATATGTAAGGTCAACTGATGAAAATTTTTCCAATGAGCACTACTCTTCAGCATTCTTTTCCAAATGTAAACTTTTTTAAAAAGATTACAAGGAATAGTGCTTTTCCTTGATTACTCAATATTGGGCTTTCCTGACACAAAAATACAAGTGGTTGACCCATTCGAGGACATGAGTGATCCATTTTTAAAATTAGACCAATTGTGCAGGAATGGTCTTATATTCGAACATATCCCCCCTAATTTATCACCCTCCTCATGCTTAATTATTCAAGCACAAAGGCTTCTAGTAGCTTTCTCACATCTCCCATTCTCCATATTACAAGAGTCAAAAGCTTGAATCAATTTTGAATGGAGTTGTCACATCTTATGCCATGAATGGGACATTTCAACACTTGTTCGAACCCAACTAGATTTTACCCTTAAAACCTTATCTACTCATGTAAGGTGGTATTCTCATCATCAAGAAAGTGTTACACACTTAAATTACTTGATAGATCTGTATGACAGTTTCAAGGAAGGTCCACTTGTACTTCTTGATAAAGTATCAGAATTTAAGACAAATGTATCTATGGGTGTGGAAGTTATGATGAAGAGAGTAACACTTCCTATTATTCGAAGCCTGACTTCGAAGGTCGAATTGCATATCTTAAAGATGAAGCCAAAGTTGCTGGCATATCTTTTTGAGGTAAAACTCCATTAGCCAAGGAGCTTCGAGGTCTTCGCAATGCCTTGGCTAAGATCAATTCTCGACTAAATCAATATGAAGAACAACTCAAGACTGCTTATTTCTCCCTTCGAAGTGAAGATAGATTGGCATTGCAAGCTATAAACTTAAGTCTTGAAATAGAAATAGAAGCAGAGTACTTTGCTTATTATTGGAACATGTTTCACAATCTCGTGACTTATGGGTTTCCACATTATTATCAATTATGTTTGTAATTTGTAATTGTTTAATGAATTATAAAAATTCATGCACGTTTTAACCAAATTGAAATGGTTCATTCCAAACCAGAATGTATCCTTATTTAAAATAACGGCTATTTAAGTAACTAAATCTAATGGCTACTTTCTTAATAAATGCATTTCTTCCCAAACGACACCAAAGGCTATAAATAGATAAGAGATAAGGAGGAAAAAACCCTTCTAACTTCTGCAAACTCTTCTTCTCCCATTTATCTCTATTGTATTCTATCCTCTTCGCAATCACTTTCATCCTACTCTGCTTACTATTCTTTTGTCTTACTTTAAAAAATGGCTACATCCAGAGACAATACTCAACTCCAGAAAGTTTGTGATGATTTCGAAAAAATTATTCAGGATGAACAGGCGAGGTATTCGAATGGAAAAGAAACCTCGCTGATCAACGAAATCCTTGTTCTTGTAACCTTTCCCAAATAGGAATCTTCAATTGTTGTTGGTCCTTGCCTAAGTACCCCAATCTCAAACTTCATATGTATCCTAGATTAGGACAACAACACCTAGCATACCAATAGGAAATTCCCATTCTAAGGCATGAATTAAAGTTTCTTCACTGGCCCAAACCTGGAAAAGATTGGCCAGAATGGGTAGAGAGGATCTTAGATAAAAAGAAAGAAACACTGATCACCATAGGGATTTACCATGTCGTCGACCTTTCAAAATACCCCATCGAAGCCAGTCCCAACCTACTTGCTGGCTTTATGCTTCTGGAATCCTATCTTCAACCATTTCCAGATTCGTTTCGGTCCAATAGGGCCAACTGTCTTGGATATTTGTCACCTATTAGGGTTTCTATCTCATGGAGAAGATGCCCACCCATATATGGTGGAATCTGATAGTCCCCCAATTTAAGCTTATCCTAAGTCCCTAGGATACACTAATTTCATGGCTTTTCATAAAAAGTCATCAGGAGAGGTGTCATACACATAGTACTACTGTTTATTCTCTATTGGCTTTTGAAGCACTTATTCTGTACCTCCTCTCAAAGAGTTATTCTCGAATTTTCTAACATTGCCAAGGCTCTAGCTGTTGGTCAAAAATTAGCTTTGGCTCCTTTTGTATTAAGATCTTTGTATAGATCTTTCTCTGACTTGTGTTATGACCCCTTTCTACCAAATCAAGGTGGTCCTTTCTGGATTCTGCAACTATAGCTTTATGCCTATTTTCCAGAAATTCACAATTTGGGACCTAGAGAAAATTTTGTCCCTCGTGGACTTTTCTTTGCTCTATTACCAGATGCTGAACTATCTTTCAAAGACTCACTTTCTTTCTTCTTCGACCTTTCTACATTAAGGTCGAATGACCTATTCCAACCTTTCTCTGTTCTTTACAGTCCTAAGGACAAAAATCCTCTTTCTCGTCTATGGCTGTGTCATATTCTAGATAGAACAGCAAATGCAATCGAATTGAAAGCTGCATGGGGAAGCTTTTTGATCAGCAGAGATTTATTTTTTGGGAACACTTTCAGTACTAAATCTTATGGTGAGCTCTACCTCCCAAACCAGTTTTTGAGACAATTTGGTCTCACTCAATCAATTCATTTCACAATTAGAAGTCAAGCCAATACATTTATGGCTTATAAAACCACTTCGAGAGTACTAGAATCAGTGGTAACTATGTTGGGTTTGTGCCCTCAAACCATTACTTTATGTATGAGACATTGACATTTTAATATATGGATATCAGCTTTACATTTCATTATGTATGTTCATTTCATGAGATGATTGTTAATCCTTAAGTATCATAGTAAGTAATTCGTGTGTGTATGAGATGCATACAAGTGAGATACGAACTACTATCCATTGATACTTAGAACTTGTCACAGTGGATGATGAGAGTGGATATCTCATCAAGTATACACTGTAGCATGATTGACTACCATTGGATGGAGTGATGAATCTCAATCACTAGAGTATAACTCATAGTTGATATGCTAGTGCTTATAGTGTATTGAAGGACCTGAGCTTTCCTATTGACACTCAAGACTGTCAAATAGTTAATAGGAACTCATAACTTGTATAAGGTACGTGTTCTCAATCTTGAGACAACTATGAACGCAAACTGTGGATATGGCTGCTTTGACTTACCAATCAGTGAGGTCTATAAAAGATCAACACCTGGGTATCTTGGGTATGTCATGTTCATAGGGTTGTGAACATATATTGTCAAGATAGAATCTACCCTCTGATATAGAGTAAGCATTCCCTTGAGTATGTCACCATGTTGATTACTGAGTACTGCAGTCTTGTTGATAAGAGTTATCAACATGTTTGGTAATCATGATAGGTGAATGACACTCAAGGAATTAAAGAAGTAATCATGATTCAGGTTGACAGTGATCGTTTATCCGACTACCTGAATATGATTGCGAATGCTGATGGTAGAGGGACATTAGTACAACATACAAGTCTAGTTATCGCTTCGGATATGTTCTTTTGCATTGGAGTTCAGTTATCATTTTATAGTGGAGTAAACGTTAACTGATCAGTCGATCAATTTGCTGATCAAAGAGTTTGGTCATAGGAATTAATCAACTGATCTGAGCCAATAATAAAGAACCTAGGAGGTCCCACTCTTAGCTTTGCCAGGATACTTGGAGAAACACTTGAGGAAGCTGTCAAGGCAGGTTCAATCGATTAAAGCTAGTTCGATCGATTGAAGTCATGGCAGGTTCGATCGATTGAAAGTAGTTCGATCGATCAAATGTTCGATCGATCAAAATCCTTCGATCGATTGAAGGTTAGGTCGGTACTGGGAATCTATAAATAGGGCAGCAGCGTTCTGGAAAAAGTTGTTCGTGGTTTTTGAACGTCTAAAGCTGTAGAAACTATTTAAGAGCCCCAAAACCTTCTCCTTCCTCTCTATTAGAGATCCCACCATCTCTAGTCTCTCCGGGAAGCATCCGTAGGAGACATAAGTGTGAAGACAACCTAGTAGAGGCTGCTGCATCACCAATGAGGAAGAAAATCAGAATTGGGTTCAAGACACTAAGGTATAACTCTTGTCCCCTCTATTAGTACGCATCTATGGAATTGGCAAGTAGTAGATCTTGGGCTACCAAATAACTTTTATAACTTGACTATTTCCGCTGTGTGTTTAAAAATAATTTAAACCTGTTTTTCAAACAAACTACTGCTTTATCAGTTTACCAGAATAAAGTTAGTAACTTGGAGTTCACTTCTCTGCCAGTATTCACAACTTGCACCCTTGCCTTCTCAAGCTGGTGGGAAAATTTGATGGCAGCATCAATGGACAAGAGCTATCTCTTAAGGCACCTTGATTCGAAGACAAAAGGTAAATAATTTACCAATTCAATCACCTTTCTTTTAAATAGTAAAAAAGGTTTTCTAATTACTGTTGTTTAAACTCTTCAACATAGGGAAAACAATTAGTGAAGGTTCTTCCTTTCAACCAAAACCTAAGTCCTCGAAGGCTGTCCCTCCCCTCCTAACTTCTTCTAAAGTCTCAGCTCCCGCTCTTCCTCCTTCCAAACCTGAAGATTAATTCTTCTAGCAGAGAGTCCCCCTCAAGAAATTGGAGGTAAATAATCTGATGAAGAAGAAGAAGACTCGAGTCCTTCCATACAACTTGTTCGAAAGAAAAAAGACAAGACAACAATTGAAGTGACTACTGGCTCAAAGATCATTGGAAAAGTTCCTATTCTAGCAGTTCCCATCTCGATAGTAGAACCTGAACCTGTCTTTGCTCCACTGATACCATAAATAGAAACTCAAAGTTCTAAAGCCCCTTCGAAGGATATATATAGTCTCAACCACAAGACATTCAACCTCAACTGATTGAATATCAACCAATGGTAAGTCATTTAAACTTTCCTAGTATCCTTTAAGTTTTAGTCTTCCCCCATAAGCAGATTCTAAATAACTGTTTGTATCTTTATTTGACCAGACTGAACCTATTGCTAGGGTTAACGCTGGTCCTTCGAAGGCCAGTACAAGTTCTGATCCTGAAGCTGCCATAGAACAATATCCATTTAGATCTCAAACTGCTTCAGTTCCCTCAAGCTCTGGGGAATTCCAAATATCTCTTCCTCCAAATCTCACTCCTGAAGAAATAAAGGACTTCAAAGACAGTTTAAAACATGTTTTGAAAATGAAAGACACTGCATCGACTGATTTTCAAGAACTCTTTCAGCAATTGATGGGTCAGATCAAGCCAAAAGTTCTTTCGATGGATCCCATAGTAGCAGTTGCTACCTTAAGACTTTTCAGTAAAATTCCATTTGAGATTTTTGAAGATAAAGAAGTGCAGCAAGCTTTGAAAGTCCTAAGTCAATTCATACTGGATAGTTCAAATATTTTTGTCCTAGACAAAGAAGGCATTTCAGAACTTATGTCGACT
Organism: Hydrangea macrophylla; assembly: GCA_033977485.1. NCBI lineage: Eukaryota > Viridiplantae > Streptophyta > Magnoliopsida > Cornales > Hydrangeaceae > Hydrangea > Hydrangea macrophylla. The sequence goes on along the minus strand of CM066991.1, from coordinate 81,202,400 downwards.
TTTGATTTCAACTGTTTTCTCCTTGAAAAAGTTATCAAAGAAAGGAAACAATTGGAGATTGACATGGAGTATACCACTGAAAAGACTCTTGCAATAAATAAGATGCTAGAAGATTTTAACAAGAACAACATTGTTATCGAAAAACTTTCTACCAAAAGAGACAATCTTTTAAAAGAGCTCGAGCTTATGGAAACTGAGTTGAGTACTTTGAAAACCAATCAGGAAAATGTTCGAGCACAACTTTTGGTTCTGAAAATAGAGTTTGATTCTAAGCCTCTGAAGAACCAAGAATCAATTTTTAGGCAAAAATTCATTCTTAGTCAGTCCAAACTGTATACTAGGTCTTGGGACAATTTTAGATTAAAGGCTCAGTTTATAGGGAAACTAGTATGAAAGATTATACCAATAAGACTTTGTAATTCACCAAAATCTGGTTTTGTAATTACTCCGAATGTGAAATACACGGTCTTATTTTTGAATATTACATCTCATTCTAGATTTCTTGCTTCCCAAACAGTTGGATAGTATTGTTTGAAAAATTTGACATTAATCTTTCTTACATGTATATAACCACTTAAATTCTTCAAATGGTAAAATTCACCTTTAAAGACTTTGTGGATTTGGAATGGACCTTCCCATTTAGGGGACCATTTCTCATATTTTGGATCTTTAGATCCAATAGGCAAAATAGTTTTCCAAACCAAATCTCCCTCATCGAAGGTTCGTGGTTGAACTTTTTTATTATAGCCTTTTGCTGTTATTTTCTTTTGTATCAGGATATTATTCAGAGCCTTGACTCTCTCTTCATCGATGTCTTCTAATTCAATATCCATTGATGTTTGATAGTCATCCAAGGATAATTGATTCTGCTTCATAATTCGAAGAGAATTAACTTTTATTTCAATAGGTAAAACTGCCTCATGACCAAAAGTTAAAGCATAGGGAGATACCCCTGTACTTGTTCACTTCAAAGTTCTATGTGCCCACAAAACTTCTGGCAAAATCTCATGCCACATCCTCGGATTATTTTTTATGACTTTAGCCATATTTTCTTTTATGATTTTTTTAGTTGCTTCAGCCTGGCCATTAGATTGGGCATAATATGGGGTTGATTTTGACATTGTAATTCCCAATTTACTTGCAAATGCAACCACATCTCCTTCGAATATAGATGCATTGTCAGATACAATGGTTTGAGGGATACCAAATCTATAGACTATGTTTTCTAAAAATTTGATAATTGATGCTTGAGTCATAGTTTGCATGGGTTCTGCTTGTACCCATTTGGTGAAATAATCTGTAGCTAAAATAATGAATCCATGACCCTTCGAAGAAGGAGGACTAATTTTCCCTATCATATCAATGGCCCATCCTCTAAAAGGCCAAGGCTTTACTACATATTGAAGATCAACAGTTGGTAAATGTTTCAAAGGGCCATGTTTTTTACATTCTTGACATCCTTTGGCGAATTCAATACAATCTTTCAAGATTGATGGCCAGTAAATGCTATGTCTCCGAAGTAACCATCTTATTTCAATCCCAGATTGATGAGCACCACATAATCCTTCATGAATTTGAGCTATAGCTTCAATTCCTTCAAGATTACCTAAACATTCGAGCAGTAATCCCTCACTTCCTCTTTTGAACAATCTGCCATTATACATAATATAATTAACAGATTTTAATCTTATGCTTCGACTAGGCTTTTCATCTACTCTTGAGAGATAATCTATTATTGATTTTCTCCAATCATTATGAATTTCAACATTTGAGATGTTAACAAGAGGTAACCTATTCACCGATATTGGCAACAATTTCCTATAAATAACTTGTTCTATCTCAACATCTTCGATACTTGCTCTAAATCCTGATGCCTTTTGAGCCATATCATTGGTTTCTTCATTAAAACTTCTAGGAATATGTAAGAGGTTTACAATATAAAATTTGGATAATAAACCTATTGTAGTGTCATATATATCTTTAGAGCACTACTCATACACTTATATTCCCCATTCATATGATTTATAACTAGTTGGGAATCCCCAAAAACATCTACAAACGATGCTTTAAGGTCAAAAAGAGTCTCGAGGCCCATTATTAGAGCTTCATGCTCAACTTGATTATTAGTACATTGAGTTGAATCAAGCTTAAAACCATATTTGGTTTTAATCCTCTCAGGTTCAATAATGAACCCAATACCTGCAGCAAATTCAATTTTTGAACCGTCGAACCATATTTTCCATGGACTAACAGTTATATGTCCAATTTTATAATCTCCTTCTGTTTCGAGGCAATTTGGGTGGTCATCCAAAAAATCTGCTAAAGCCTGCCCTTTCACTGCCTTTTGTGATGCATACAATAAACAAAATTCTGATAAAGTCAAATCCATTTACCAATTCGATTCCTTAAAATAGGTCGAGTCAACATATACTTAATTAAATTAAACTTAGCAATAACATAGACTTCAGTAGGAAGAAGATAATATCTTAGTTTCATTACTGCAAATACAAAGATAAACATAGTTTTTTTATAAAGGAATACTTGCATTCGACAAGATTTAAGAACCTACTAAGATAATGAATAGCTTGCTCTTTTTTATCATCATTATCCTGGGCTAATAAGACCCTAATTGATGCTTCTGCTACTGAGATATATAACTTCATAGGTATGTCCTTTCTTGGAGGCATTAATACTGGTAGCTTCACCAAATAATCCTTCAAGGCTTGAAATGCAGCTTGGTGTCTATCCTCCCACTTTGATTCTTCATGATCCTTCAATTTCAACAAAGGAGAGAATATCAGAGTTCTTCCAGCAGTATTGGAAATGAACCTTCGAATGAAACTAACCTGTCCTAGGAATCTTTGCAATTCCTTTTGGTCGAAGGGGGTTTACTTTAAATAATTTCTTTAGCTTTATTCTTATCTACCTGAATTTCTTTTTCATGTACCAAATACCCCAAAAAAATTTCCAGTACTAACTCCAAAAGCATATTTTAACGGATTCAATTTGAGTTTAAAAAACCTCATTCTTTCGAATGCTAGTCTCGTATGTATTAGAAATGGTTTTGATTTAACAATTATTTCATCTATATAACATTCTAAAAACGTTCCAATCATATCGTGAAAAATAGCATTCATAGCCCTCTGAAAAATAGCTCCTGAATTTTCAGACCAAAAGGCATTTGTACCCACTCGAAGGTACCTATATTCCCTGGACACCTAAATGCAGTTTTATGAATGTCTTCCTTAGCAATACATATTTGATTATATCATGAGTGACCATCCATCATAGACATTATAGTATTTCCAGCGGATCTATCAATTAATAAATCAACTATTGGCATAGGATATTCATCTTTGGGTGTGGCCAAATTAAGATTTTTATAATCAATACAGACTCTTAATTTACCAATTTTCTTCATAACTGGAACAACATTTGAAAGTCATTCAACATACCAGGCAGTTCTAATGAAACCTGCCTTAAGCAACCTTTCAATTTCTTCTTTAATCTTCATGGTGACTTCTGGTGTCATCCTTCGAGGCTGTTGTTTTACTGGTTTATAACCAGCTTTGATAGGCAATTTGTGCTCCACTAAACTCTTTTCAGTCCTGGTAATTCATCATAATTCCAAGCTAAACAGTCTCAAAATTCTTTTAATATTTTGACCAGTTTATATCGGTCGCACTTTCCAAGTTTAGAACTTAAATAAGTAACTCTTTTTTGTTCTGATCCTACATTAATCTCTAATACAGGATCTTGTGACTCTTCTTGTACAGAATTTTCTGGCATTACAGATAATTCTTTTTTGCCAACATCTTTCAAATCTTGAATATCTTTTTCAAAGACATAATCTGACCAATTTATGGTCGAATCCTTTTCAATTCTTGATTCTAAATTTTCAATCATTAGTTTTTGTAAGACTAGTCGAATGGTCTCTTCTACATCTTCTATCTCTATAGATGTGTGAATCATTAGACCACCTTGTCAATATCCAGTGGTTCCAAAGAACCAAATGGCATATCAACCAAAATATCCCAATTTTCCTCTGGGGATTCATCTTCTGACTCTTTAATGCCAATAGGTTTGACATTCTCTTGATACAATTGAGCTTCGACATAATTAGACCTAGCATAAAAAGGCTTAGTATCAGCTTTCACTATTTTAATCTCACAGTCTTCCTTTACAAGCAATAATTTTTGGTGCGCTGAAGAAGGAACACATCGATTAGCATGAATCCAATCTCTTCCTAGTAAAGCATGATAACTAGGACTAGCGTCCACCACAAAGAAAGCAATTTTGGATTTATTCGAACCTACTATAGTTTCAATAGATATTACTCCTTTAGTATTTTTCTTATCACCAGTGAAGCCTGATATCATAATGTGAGTCTGTATTAACTTTGAGTCTTGTTATTAATTTCTTCAAAATGCTTTGAGGAATAATATTGATAGCAGCACTGACAAGCACTGAATATTGCACATTCATGTACCAATATAATAGACATAGTGCTCATTTAATCCCCCAAATCCCTAGTTTTACATGCATATTTGAATTAATATAATTTAACAGTGATGTCACTCAAATGCATGTAATTATTTGTTATTACATTTTTTTTATTTAGGTAAAAATGAAGTGAAATAAAGGGAAGGAAAGAAAGTAGCAATCACACTGAAGTATTTTCCATGTTTATTTATGCCTACTACGTTTGCAAATGGTCAAATGAAAACAAAACAAAAGCAAAAAAAAAATGGAAAAAAAAAATAATAAAATAGAATGAACAACAACCAACAATCAACCATACATTGATAGTTGATTGTGATGTTTTTTTTTATATATATATATATACGATTTTTTTTCTTTCTTTTTGTCTCTCTCTCTCTCTCTCTCTCTCTCAGCTGCTCTCAAAGTCTAAGGTGTCAGAACAATGAAGAAAAAGTAGGAGACGAAGAAGAAAAACGCGCGAAGTGATGAACGCAGTGACGGAATCGTCATAGAAATTATAAATTGAGAGAAGCAGAACGCAACAAGGGGCACCATTCACAATTCACAACAAGCACAGCTTCACAATCACGGTTAGGGAGAGAATATTTTAGGGGAGGTTATTATGTGAGCACTTTATATTGTCCCTAGAAATAGGAAACTTTAGTTTTTCTTAGCTTTTTCTAGTTCTAGTAGTTGTAAAATTTTACTTTTATGTAATTGATGATTTCATGTTCCAAAAAGATGTATCAAAACTTTGTGTATTGTATTTCTTAAAATAAAATATTTGTTTTCTTGTATGACCTTTGTCAATTTATAGTAGTAAAATATTCCTATTAAAAATTAGATTTAATATTTCTAGTCTAGTAGTACTTATAGTTGTCCCCTAAAATACTTTGAAACTCCAAATTTTTAATTTTTATAGCAATATTTTCATTCACTAAAAGACAGATTTTGCGATTAAATGCCAGATTTCTTAGCCACGTAGTTGTTGTAATCACCTACCAAAGCCCCAAGCACACCATATTCATATCTCACTCCAAAAGTATATTTGAATTTGGTTTGGCCTTATTTGTGTTCTTGGAGTTCAACCACTGTGACCTCACAAGAATCCAAAGTCAAAGGTTTAGTATTTTATTTTTGGTTCAGTATTTCCATTTATGTATATTTTATTAGCCTAGTTGTACTAAACTTTGCTATTTTGCAGATTCCACAAATTCAACCACAGCTCATGTTAAGTAAAGAAAATAATATAATAATATTAGTTTTCACCTTTACTTTGGTTTTATAGCTTTAGTTTTAATTGAGCAGTCACTGTTTACACCTATTTAATTTATCTTTAAATTTTATTTGGAAGACAGTTTTAATTCCAAAATGGTAGGCTAAAACTTTAATTGAGGATATGTAATAAAAACTTAGAAACCACAACTTCTATGCACTAATCTTAAATGGGCAAATTTATCTAGATGGGTTGTTTTTCCATTTATGGCCAAAAATATCTATGTATCTATAGTTTATGACCATTTAACATGTTTATATACTATGGCTATATTGGGCTCAAAAGAGTACATATTTGAAATAAAAAGCCTAATTATGTGAATTGTCAAACTATGCCTTTTGTCATAAAAAACACCTAGCATACTCAAACAACTCATATGACAAAGTTAATATTTCAAATATGTGTTTATATATTTCTATCCAATAATGGATAGGCAATTGTGTAGTGGCAGAGTGGTGGGGATTGGACGTCGAATAACCCACGTCCGCGGCGGGGTACGGTTCGAACCTGGCTACTGCCCAATTGCCTATTTATTTTTCTTTAAACCAAACGACGTCGTTTCATATCAAACCTGACACACTTGATATGACCCTGACTAGTGAAAGTTTATTTTTAAATAAAGAATGACTCTGCGGTCTTAAATGCCAAACGCTTTTCAAATGCACAAAAGTTGTGGGATCTAGTGTTGGTTTGCATATTTCCAATTCCTTTAAATCATTTTCCCTAGTTAATTAATATTTCCTGTTTTATAATAGTTTTGCTTAATTAAATATCTGTATTATTTCCATCTTTCACTGTTATTAAATCTAAAAAGTTTATCTCACAAAAATTTAGCTTTTATATATTTTTCTTCCTTATCTTACTAGTATGTTAGTTAATTTATTTTGCACTGTTAAAATCTTTACCATAAACTGTTAAGAAAAAAAAAAGCTTTAATTACTTATATTGCAAAACTATAAAAATTAGTAGTTTAGTAAAACCCCACAAAAATCCATCATCTTTTATTTTCTTTTTATTGACAAAATAGTTATCTGCTTAACTTTATAAAATTTTATTCCGTTCCCTGTGGGTTCGACCTGGACTTCCAGAACTTTATTACTTGTACGATCACCTACACTTGGGTGTGATAAGAAAACGCGTCAATAGGATGTCGTCAAGTTTTTGGCGCCGTTACCGGGGATCGGTTAATAAAAAATAAATAAATAAATAAAAAGTTAGGTTTAAATTATTTTTCCTATTATACCTATATCTATATATATTTATATATATTCTATCTTATAAATAATCTAGTTTTCTTTTTATAAAAAAAAATGATAACATAAAAAAATAATATCTTAAAAAAAAACTACATATAATCTTTCCTTGTGAAATACATATAAATATATAAATTTATAAGTATGTACTTGTGCATCTTCTAAAAAAAATAAATATATTAAAATTATAAAAAAAAAGAGTTTTATTTTTTTACTTAGCTAATAATAATAATAATAATCATAATAATATTATTATCAGTTAGTTTTCACTTACTTCTTATGTCCTTATATCAAGTACCACATAATTCTAATATTTCTAGTAAATCATCTAGTATACAGTTTCCTAGAATCATGGCTGAAATTGAAGGCATAGAAGGAATAGCTGATGATGCTCATAGTGAGCAAGGGGAAAACATACCACAATTTGTTTTACCAGAACGTGAACAACGTTCTTTACGTGATTTATTTACCCCAGAAAGAAACATCACTCCTTCTTGCATCACTCTACCTAGACACACAGGAAATTTTCACTTTAGACATAGCATGATTCCACTCTTACCAACTTTCCATGGAATGGGGTCAGAACGTGCTTATCTTCATATTCGTGAATTTGAAGAAGTTTGTAGTACGTTCTCTGATCAGAGCTGTCCTATTGAAATAATTCGTCTTAAGCTTTTTCCTTTTTCTTTAAAAGATAAAGCTAAAGCTTGGCTTTTATCTCTCCGTCCTGGATCTATAACTTCATGGCATGATATGAATGAAGCCTTTCTAAAAAAATTCTATCCAAAAAATTTAACTAATAGTATGATGCGTCAAATTAAACTTTTTACTCAAAAAGAAAAGGAACCATTCCCTGAAGTTTGGGAACGTTTTAAAGATCTCCTACTAGCTTGTCCACACCATGGATTTGAAAAATGGCGTCTAATTAATTTCTTTTATGAAGGATTAGAACCAAAATCAAAGAAATTAGTTGAAACTATGTATCAAGGAGAATTTTTGAGTAAAACTGCCGATGAAGCTGAATCATATTTTGATTGGCTTAGCGAAAATGCTTCCCAGTGGGAAAAAGAAGAAATTGGTAGGACGAAAAAAGCTAAAAGTTTATACCAATTACAGTCAGAAGATGAATTAACACTGAAATATGAAGAATTAGCACGTAAAGTAGAAGCTATAACAGTAGAAAAAAATAATCTACCTAAGAAGAAAAGAGAACTTTGTGACAGTTGTCATACTTTAGGACACTCTGCGAATGAATGTCCTAATAGTTCAAATTATCAAGAAACAGCTCCAGCAGAGATAAACGCTGTGAATAATTATAGGGGTCCCCAAAACGCCTATGGTAATTCATACCAATCGAACTGGAGAAATCCTCCAAATCATATGTATACAAAAGAGGGTATTCTACAATTTCAAACTCAGCATCAACCTCCTCAAAATAATCAATATTTACCTCCTCCGCCTCAATTTCAACAAACACAAAATACATATTCTAATACACAGTAAAATTCTAATGTTTATGTGCCTCCGCACAAGAAAGTGCAAGAAGAGCCTTTACAGTCTATGATGCAACAATTAATACAAATCATGGGAAAACTACAAACATCTGTGGATAGGATTAATAATCAATACGATTCTAAAGGAAAAGGCATTTTTCCTGCCCAACCACAACCTAATCCAAGGGGACAACCACAAAGTGATCCCTTAACTTCTGGTAATAATCAACATGAACAAGTAAAAGCTATAACTATACTAAGAAGTGGTAAGGCTGTTGGACAAGAAATTTTACCTTCTTTAGAAGAAATTAAGCATACAAATAAGGAAGATAATATGATAGAAATTGAGGAAGAAATAGATGAAGATAAAATTACCGATGAAGTTGAAGTTGAAACCCTTGAAAAGCAACAAATTACTCAAGAAAATGAAACATCTGATTTACCAGTGGAAAAAGAAACAGAGGAAACTCCTGAATACTCTCCTCAAATTCCTTATCCACAACGTTTAAGAAAACACCAAAATGATAAGAATCAGGAATATTTAGAATTATTTAAACAAGTGCATATTAATATTCCTCTCTTAGATGCAATTAATCAAGTACCTGCTTATGCAAAATTCTTAAAAGATTTATGTACTGTGAAATGTAAGCAAAATGTACGAAAGGATGCGTATTCTGCTGACTTCGTTGAAGAAATTAATTCCATCGTACAACATAATTTACCAACAAAATTTAAATACCTAGGTACACCAACAATATCGTGTATTATTGGAAATCACAAAATTAATCACGAACTCCTTGACTTAGGAGCTAGTGTGAACTTGCTTCCTTATTCTGTTTATCAAGAACTTGGATTAGGTGAGAGCTAAAGCCTACTCGCATGGTATTACAACTTGCTGATAGATCTACAAAATACCCGCGAGGAATTCTGGAAGATGTTCTTGTCAAAGTTGAAAATTTTATTTTCCCAGTAGATTTTGTCATCCTTGATACAGAACCAGTATTAGATACTAATGTGCAAATACCAGTCATTTTTGGAAGGCCCTTCTTGGCTACCATTGATGCAACTATTCGAATCCGCAGTGGTATGATGACTGTAGTATTTGGAAATATGACTTTAAATATTAAAGTTTTTTCTAATCTACAACATCAAGAAGAAGATGAGAATATTGAAGAAGTTCATGCTATTGAATCTCTATCACGAGAATATTTTAACTTGACTTGTTACAATGATCCAGCAGAATCTGTTATTAATAACTCTATTCAGAAGCTAGACAGTAATAATCTACAAAAACATCTTATGAGTCAAGTATGTTTTAATGAAGATTCAACAGAAGAAATAATTCAAGAAGCAATGTGGACCACATATTTTGAACCTTTACCACCAAAGACTACATTAACACTTCCATCTAATTTACAAACTCCACAGTTGGAATTAAAAGAACTCCCTAAAGAGCTTAAATATGCTTTCCTTAATAATAATAATACTTATCCCGAAATAATATCATCTCTTTTAGACTCTAGTCATGAAAATAAACTCATTAGTATGCTTCAGAAGCATAAAAGTGCCATTGGTTGGAGTATAGCAGATTTAAAAGGAATAAGCCCTTCAATATGCACTCACAATATATATCTTGAAGATAATGCTAAAATCTCAAGAGAAATGCAAAGAAGACTTAATCCGATTATGCAGGAAGTAGTTAAGAAGGAAGTTCTCAAGCTACTCGACATGGGCATTATATATTCAATATCCGATAGTAAATGGGTAAGTCCAACACAAGTTGTGCCGAAGAAATCAGGAATTACAGTTGTTCCAAATTCAAAGGGAGAATTAATTCCCACTTGTGTCACTACTGGATGGCGTGTATGTATAGACTACAGAAAACTCAATGCTGTGACTCGTAAGGATCACTTTCCTTTACCTTTTATGGATCAAATGTTAGAAAGAATAGCGGGTCAAAAGTATTACTGTTTTCTAGATGGTTATAGTGGTTACAATCAAATAGAGATTGCACCAGAAGATCAGGGAAAAACTACTTTCACATGTCCATTTGGAACTTTCGCCTATCGCCGAATGCCCTTTGGTCTTTGCAACGCACCTGCGACTTTTCAAAGGTGTATGCTAAGTATTTTCAGCGATAGGGTAGAAAAGAATTTAGAAGTCTGTATGGATGATTTTTCAATTTTTGGCAAAACCTATGATGATTGCCTTAGCAATCTTCAAAAAGTTCTCTAAAGATGTGAAGAAAAAAGTTTAGTTTTAAATTGGGAAAAATGTCATTTTATGATCACTAAAGGTATTGTCTTAGGACACATTATTTCTGAAAATGGGATACAAGTAGACAAAGCTAAAATAGATCTTATCGCTAATTTACCCATTCCCAAGACTGTAAAAGACATCTGTTCATTCTTAGGACATGCAGGTTTTTATCGCCGATTCATAAAAAATTTCAGTACTATTTCCAGACCTTTATGTCAATTATTGGCCAAAGACACACCTTTTGAATGGACTAAAGAACGTCAAAACTCCTTTGAGCAATTAAAAGAGCATCTCACTACTGCACCTATTATGCAATCTCCGGATTGGAGTTTACCATTTGAATTAATGTGTGATGCTAGCGACTTTGCCATTGGAGCTGTCCTAGGACAGAGAAAGGATAAAAAGGCATCAATTATATACTACGCCAGTAGAACTCTGGATAGTGCTCAAATGAACTACTCAACTACTAAAAAAGAATTGCTAGCCGTAGTATTCGCCCTTAATAAATTTAGGCAATACTTGATTGGTTCCCCTATTGTCTGTTTTACTGACCACTCAGCTCTTAAATACCTACTTTCAAAGAAAGACAGTAAGCCTAGGCTTATTAGGTGGATACTCCTACTACAGGAATTTAATTTAATAATCAAAGATAAAAAAGGAGTGAAAAATGTGGTAGCTGATAACTTATCTCGTCTCACTTTTGAAGACAATACTAGTGAACCCTTACCTATTCAAGACTCTTTTCCTGATGAACAGTTATTTTCTGTGACTTCTCTACCATGGTATGCTGATCTTGTTAATTATTTAGTCACTGGAAAAATACCAAGCAATTGGTCATCATCAGATAAAAAGAGATTTCTAGCTATTGCTAGGCATTTCTACTTTGATGACCCATATCTGTTTAAATATTGTGCCGATCAGGTAATTAGGAAATGTGTTCCTAATGAAGAAATCGAAAATGTACTTTTCATGTGTCATTTGTCCTTTTGTGGAGGACATTTTTCATCTCGAGTAACTGCCATAAAAATTTTACAAAGCGGTTTATATTGGCCAACTCTATTTAAAGATTCATATTTATATTGTAAGGCTTGTAACCGCTGCCAAATGTTGGGCAGTATTACGAAAAGAAATCAAATGCCAATGACCCCTATAATTACAATTGAAATATTTGATTGTTGGGGCATTGACTTTATGGGACCTTTTCCTCCATCTTGCCAATATGAATATATTTTATTAGCAGTCGAATATGTTTCAAAATGGGTAGAAGCTATTCCTATAAGAAAGAATGATCACCGTACAATTAATGCATTTTTAAAAGATAATATACTTTCTCGATTTGGAACTCCAAAAGCAATAATAAGTGATCAAGGAACTCATTTCTGTAACAAGCCATTTGAAAAATTAATGAAAAGATATGGAGTGACCCATAAGGTGTCAACTGCATACCATCCACAAACAAATGGACAAGCTGAATTAGCTAATAGGCAAATTAAGCATATTCTCAAAAAAACTGTTGATTCTAATCGTAAAGACTGGTCTTCAAAATTAACAGATGCTTTATGGGCATGTAGAACTGCTTATAAGACCCATTTAGGGATGTCTCCATATAGACTTGTCTATGGAAAAGCTTGTCACCTACCAGTAGAATTAGAACATAAGGCATATTGGGCTACTAGAACTTTAAATTGTAATATTGAAGAGGGAGGAATTTTAAGAAAATTACAATTAAGTGAGCTTGAAGAAATTCGTAAAGATGCATATGATAATTGATCGGGAGAGAACTAATCCTAATTATACGCTTTAACGAGCATTTGTTAGTACCTTTTTATCCTGTTTTTGTATATTTTTACTTCGTTTTCTAGTGTCTGACAGGTTTTGGAAGAAATCAACTAAACCAGGCTAAACAGGGTGAAAAAGCAGAGCTAAAGAAGCTGAAAAAGCCAAGTCGCGCGCCCGCGAAAATCCAAGAATCGCTCGCGCGATCCGCTCGCGCGAGATCCCCAGAATCGCTCGCGCGATCCGCGCGCGCGAAAGGCCAATTGTCGCGCGAGCACGACCCGCGCGAGCAACCCTTTGAAAAAGTCAAAGTTACGTATTTCGAGGCCCTGAAGTGCCCTGTGCGATCCGAATTGGTTAAATACGTCCAGAAACGTAAAAACAGCAGTTTTAGCGCGATTTGACTTAGGAAAGCTTCCTAAATCCTTCCAAACTCTATATAAATCCTATTCTAAATCAAATTTATATATACAAATCATTACACACTATTATACACATCAATATACAGCCATATTATACAATAATTTCAGCCATTGAAGGGAGGAAAGCAAGGAGAAGAAGAAGAAGACCAAGGATTCCCATGGCCTCCTCCATCAACCTCTTGCTATTCATCAATTCTATGGCTAACTAAATCTAGATCTAGGGTTTCAATGAAACCCTAGCCAAGTAATAGGGTTTTATTTATGTTTTTATTTTAGTTTTATTATGTATGGATGACAGTCACATGTTCCGAGGATTTTTATAAATAAATCGTACTTCTATTGATTAAATCATTGCTTTCAAAGTTTATTCTTGTCTTAGATCTATTTTGACTGTGATGTGCTCAATGATCTATTCTTGCTGTGCTTGTTTAGATTATTTACATGTGATGGTGCTTTATTGATTTGTGCTATCAAGTATCCGAATAATCCATGCCTAGATTAGACGAATTATGTCACAACCCTAGTTTAGTGTGGGATAATTCGTGCTAACCGAAGATGGAATATGTTGGTGCTTGAACCATGATTATTTTCTTGACGGAGGAATTGGGCTTGTAGCCACAATTCCCCATATTCATCCAACGTAATAAGCTAGAGTAATTCATAAATGCCCTTATTATGAAGCTAGTGGTGGATTTGCAATCCTAGGTTCCTTAAACATATTCATAAAAACAATTTTAAATCGCTTTCGTAATTTAGATTTATTTTCATTGTTATTAGTTTAATTAAAATTCAAATCCAATTCCGTTTTCTTAATTAATTAAATTTAGGTTTTAAAATTAAAGTGTTTTAGTATTTCAATCTCTGTGGGTTCGACCTTTACTTTCACTACTACAAATCTTTAGAAAAGTAAAGTATACTTTTATATCTTGATATTGACAACATCAATTTTTGGCGCCGTTGCCGGGGATTGCATTACTACCTTTAGTTTTATAATCTTAGTTTAGTTAATTTGTAAATATTAGGTTAGTTTTTATTTTTCTTATTTTCCGTTTTGTTTTTAGTTACTAACTTTTTCTTTTATTTTGTAGTCAACGTTTCCAAGTGGAGCAGCTAATTACATCAAAGGAGCTTACGCAAATAAAAATATAAATAAAATTAAATAAATTGCTTCTTTGGAATTCGCTTTAAACCACTGTAAGTCAGGGCGCTGTGACGCACTATTTGCATTAGTTTAGGGTTAATTGCACTGCATTAGCTAGGAAACCCGGGGCGCTGGGCTTGACGCGGTCATTGCATTACAGGATAATATTCATGCATCACAGTAGTTGAGTGCCTGTTGCCCTATTTGCGTGATTGCTATTTGTTTGTTTTTCTTTTATTTAGTCAGTCTTTGTTTTTAGTTTCTTTTTCTTTATTTTAGTTTATGTTGGGTACACGTTCAAATAAACCAGATTTAAAATCTTTCGATCTTGAACTTGAACGTACCTTAAGAACTAGTAAGTCCACAACCCAAGCTTCTAGAGCTAGGTTGCAAGACGACGAATCAACTCCGATTCCGTCGTCGTTGTTTGAGGCCGAAATTCAGAGTACTCGTGAACGGATAAGGAAAACTCGAACTTTTCAAATCGAACCGATTAAAATAGCTGACGGAAACAACGGAAATAATATGAATAATCTTAATATACCGCCACCTCCTCCGCTTAAAGATTATTTTATTCCTACGACTTACACGCCACAAACTTGTATCGACTTACCGGAGGCGACGGCATCTCATTTTGAGATAAAGTTGTCTACCATCTCGCTACTTCCATCATTCCATGGCCGTCTAAATGAAGACCCTTACCAACACTTAGGGGATTTTCATGGTATATGCTCTACCTTGAAAATACAAGACCTAAATAATGATGAATTAAAATTGCGGCTCTTCCCATTCTCCTTAAGAGATAAAGCGAAGTATTGGCTTCAATCACTTGAGCCAAACACAATAAAAACATGGGAAGCTTTACACACCGCCTTTTTACAAAATTTTTTCCCTATTATGCGTACAAATAAGATAAGAAAAGATATAACTAATTTTGTGATGCAAGATGGGGAGACTCTTTATGACACTTGGAAAAAATTTAAAGAATTGTTACGCTCA
The DNA here is from genome assembly GCA_033977485.1 of Hydrangea macrophylla. Lineage (NCBI taxonomy): Eukaryota > Viridiplantae > Streptophyta > Magnoliopsida > Cornales > Hydrangeaceae > Hydrangea > Hydrangea macrophylla. The sequence goes on along the minus strand of CM066991.1, from coordinate 81,187,299 downwards.
TGTCCACACCATCAGGTTCCCAAGTGGCAATTGGTTCAAGTCTTCTACGAGGGGCTTATACCCTCTGTTAGGAATACCGTCGACGCCGTTTGTGCTGGAACTTTCCTACACAAAAGCGCCGACGAGGCCTGGAAAATTTTCGAAACTTTGAGCGAGAATTCGATGCACCAAGCGGTGTCTGTCCGTTCTGAGGGATACCTTCAACCTAAGCGAGAGGTGACAGTTGAGTTAAGTCAGTCAATGCAAATACAAGAATTGAATAGAAAGCTTGACCAACTTATGAGGATGGGGAATAGGCCAAATCCACCTTCTTCAGAAGTATGTGCATTATGTTCCGAACCGTCACATAATATCTTTGCATGTCCTTCTGCATCTCAATATCCGGAATTTGTTGAACAACACGTTAATTCTATGCAACAATTCCCACAAAATAATTATAATCCTAGGTCGACTAATTTTCCTAATACGTACCGACCCCAATACCAACAAGGTCAATACCAACCACCTCCTCCACCTCCACGCAATAATGCATTTGAGGAGAAGGTGCTGGCCTCACTTAAAAATTTTGGGTCGGTAATTCAGTTAGTGCACTCTCACACTCAGTCTATCGCAAAGCTAGAGTCCCAAATGGGACAAGTAGTTACTACATTAAACCGTTTAACTGAGAGTAAGTCGACGAGTCAACCTACTCAGCAACCTAAGGGGCAATACGCAGTGGATAGTACGAGTGAGAGCGTGAACGCTGTTTCGACTAGGACGACTACTCGAGATGAGGAAGTTGTTGTAATTCCGGATGGGGGTGAGAAAAATAAAAATTTAAATTTGAATAAAGAAAAAGGTGAAGATGTGGATAGAGTTAGGAAAGATAAAGAACCGGTCCCAACGAATTATGTTCCAAAGTTACCTTTTCCACCTAATGTTGAGGAACCGTCTAATCTTACAAAGAAAAAATCGAAAACTGAGGATATACTCGAGGTGTTTAAACAAGTTAAAATTAATATTCCATTCCTCGATGCTATAAAACAAATTCCTGCTTATGCTAAATGTTTAAAAGACCTATGTACGCAAAAGCGAAAAATACGCAGTCACACTCCGAAAAAGGTCTTCCTCACGGAAAAAGTAAGTTCAATTTTCCAACACGCTCCTCCGAAGTATAAGGATCCCGATACGCCTACGATTTCATGTGTCATAGGTGACACTATCATTCATCGGGCTCTCCTTGACTTAGGTGCTAGTGTTAATCTCTTACCCTATCATGTCTATAAACAACTAGGTCTAGGTGAACTTAAGCCCACGGCCGCTACTATTCAATTAGCGGATCGTTCTGTCAAAATACCTAGAGGAATCGTCGAAGACGTCCTAGTAAAAGTTGATCAATGTTTCTATCCCGTTGATTTTATGGTCCTTGACACCGAACCGGTGCTAGATGCTAGAAAATACACTCCTGTTATTCTTGGTCGTCCATTCTTAGCCACGGCCAATGCACGTGTCAATTGTCGAACAGGGGTAATGAAAGTGTCGTTCGGGAACTTGAAATTAAAATTAAATGTTTTTAATGTGGCTGATCAACCTCCAAAGGACGATGAATACTTAAGTGTTGAGGGTAATTCGGTTAGAAGAACTGTTGAACCTAATAAAATAATAAATAGCAATGAGGGAAATAATACGGTGAGTGATGAGCGGATGAGTTTGAATACAACAGACTCTAACGATGAATTTACTCGAAAGGTGAAAAATCGACTTGAATATAATCAGGATGAACCGTCGATTGAATTAATTCGAAGCGACATGCTTTCAACTTACCATCGGGCTCTTCCTGACATCTTATAGGGTTCACAGTCCGAGTTATGGCCTCCATGATTCTTGAGCTAGAATGGTCTAGCTGAAGACGTAAAAGTTAGCGCTTCTTGGGAGGCAACCCAAGCTTGATTTTCGTCTGTTTCTTTGATTTTTGAATGTTTTTGAGTCGTTTTGGTCAGTCTTAGAGTTTTCTGGACAGGTTTGGGGGTCATAATTAATTTATTTTAATATTATATACATAATTTTAGCCACAAAATGGAAAAAACCAATCTCACGCGAGCGACCCGCTCGCGCGAGGCCTCGCTCGCGCGGTACGCTGGCGCGAGAATGTGCCTTAGTGAAATTTCTTGTTTCCTTTTTGTTTGATGTCTAAGGTTCTGCTCACGCCTGATCTCGCGGGCACGAGGAAGTCTCGCTCGCGCGAGATTTATTGTTAAAAGAAAAAAAAAAAAAAAAGAAAAGAAAAGAAAAATCTCGCTGGGGATTCGCGCGCGCGACGGTCGCTCGCGCGGACCGCTCGCCCGACCCCCCATTTCTGTATTTTCTTCTTTTATTTTCTTATATCTTCCTCCCACACCTGTCACATAGTTTTTACTTTTCTGTTTTTGTTTCTTAGGTACTTTTAGATCGAGTCTTTAATTGTTTTCATAATTCTGGTTATGTTTTATTTCCTTTTATAGTTTATTTTCGTGTTGTCTTCATAGTTTTGTTTCTTCTTATAGTTTATTTAGTTTCGTTTAGCTTAGTTATAATTCTTTTAGCTGTTTTTATTATTTTGTCTGTTTAATTTTCTTTTGTTAAGAAGTAACAGGTAACATTGAATTTTATTGCCATATTCCTTTGTGTTCACCTGTTCTAGGCTTGTCAAGATTGAGGTATTATCGTTCCTTTCTTACGTACTTCCCTTTCTTTCAATTTATTGTTTCATTGGGGACAATGAAAGGTTTAGGTTTGGGGGTATGCACACACATGCATATATTATGCACTAATTTTGAAAATTTTGAAATAAGTGTGTTTAAATAAACGATGGTTACCGACATTTTTGCAATCTCAATTTGATACTTCTTGTTATATAACTTTGATTGTTATAGAATGGTAAACAAGGAAAGATGTGATTAAACAGTTGCTAAAGTTATGATGTAATGTTTTAAGTTATGTATTGTTTGAATCGTAGTTTTATATCATAAATTTGCACATAAACCTATGCACTGCACATAGTTATTTGAATACATGTTGGATGTGAACTATAATATAATTCGGATTTCTAGATAACACATGGTGGAGACTAAACCCGGTGAGCTTTTGAGCCTATCTTTTCTTTTTAGAGGGTTATAAATACATTGTGTTTGTCGAATTTCATTGAAATAGCGCATCTACTTGTTGTTTAGTCTCATTATTCTTGTTTTGGTTAATAATCAAGTTAAAATAGTTGTTACCATGCTAAATAATCTTCCATTGTAAACATTGAAGAACTGTATTACCCTAGGAAATGATCTTAGGCCCTCTTTGTTTACTGCCGACCGATAAAAGATAAAATTTCCTTAGTTCGCCCTTTGAGCTGTTACAATGCCTCTTTTTCTTTGTTCACCATTATTCTCTGTAAAAGCTCCAACTTGATCAACTTGGAGTATACCACTGGAAGAGTGATCAACTTTTAGTAGTATTAAGGCGATGTGTTGATTGAGAAGAAGAAAATCAGATGTTATTGGGGTAGTTACTTGGTATTCAATTGATAATCATTTGAGAAGCGAGAAAAGAAAAAGGAAAAAGAATAAATAGAAAAAAATAAGGAAGAGGAAGGTTGAAAAAAAAAATGAAAGAAAAGAAGAAAAATGAATGAAAAGGAATGAAGAGAAAGAAAAGATGAAAGCTTGTAGAAGAAGAATGAAAGAGATCGAACATGCCTTATAATGCCATTCGTAAACCAATCCAATTAATCCATTCTATCCTTTTTCATTGCCTGAGCCACATTACAACCTTTGAAAAGTCCTATTTGATCTTAGGAAACATGGTTCGGATATGAAAACGATGGGAGGGGGATTAAAACATGGTAATAATTAATTTTTCTTGATTGTTGGCATCCTATCCATGAGACTACTATTCTTTTGTGTCATGCGTCTTTTTCGAGTCATATGTGAGCAGTTATCGTTTTGAAAACATATTTCCTTTACTCACATATTTTAGAGAAATTATACATGTTTCTGAGTGTTTCATTTGAGAGAGTAATTAATTGTGAGATTCGTAGTCGAGACATAGTTAAATGGTTATCCGAGTTATATTCCATGTTCATGACATGCGCGTGTTCATTTGACTACCACATCACACACGTGCAATTTTATGAGAAATTCTATTGATTTATACGATTCATGTACTTGGGATTGTTTTTCAGGACGTAGGTGAACGTTTGATTCCGTTTCTTCTTGTTCATTATTCTATTTCGAATCATTGTTTTATAATAAGGAGTATTGAATATTATGTTTTTCATTTTTAATAAAAGTTTTTGAATTTATAAGTTAATAAAGATGGTTGTGGGTGACTTGTTGACGAGAACCTTCACGAGACTTCACTCGTCCGACTAGGGACACCTAGAGGTTTAAAAGGCTTGTTGCATAGGCTAAATGCAATCGTGATCCATGCGAAAATGGAGTAGTATTTTATTAGTAGTTTTTATTGTAGTTTTGCTCGAGGACTAGCAAAATGTAGGTTTGGGGGTGTGATCGGGAGAGAACTAATCCTAATTATACGCTTTAACGAGCATTTGTTAGTACCTTTTTATCCTGTTTTTGTATATTTTTACTTCATTTTCTAGTGTCTGACAGGTTTTGGAAGAAATCAACTAAACCAGGCTAAACAGGGTGAAAAAGCAGAGCTAAAGAAGCTGAAAAAGCCAAGTCGCGCACCCGCGAAAATCCAAGAATCGCTCGCGCGATCCGCTCGCGCGAGATCCCCAGAATCGCTCGCGCGATCCGCGCGCGCGAAAGGCCAATTGTCGCGCGAGCACGACCCGCGCGAGCGACCCTTTGAAAAAGTCAAAGTTACGTATTTCGAGGCCCTGAAGTGCCCTGTGCGATCCGAATTGGTTAAATACGTCCAGAAACGTAAAAACAGCAGTTTTAGCGCGATTTGACTTAGGAAAGCTTCCTAAATCCTTCCAAACTCTATATAAATCCTATTCTAAATCAAATTTATATATACAAATCATTACACACTATTATACACATCAATATACAGCCATATTATACAATAATTTCAGCCATTGAAGGGAGGAAAGCAAGGAGAAGAAGAAGAAGACCAAGGATTCCCATGGCCTCCTCCATCAACCTCTTGCTATTCATCAATTCTATGGCTAACTAAATCTAGATCTAGGGTTTCAATGAAACCCTAGCCAAGTAATAGGGTTTTATTTATGTTTTTATTTTAGTTTTATTATGTATGGATGACAGTCACATGTTCCGAGGATTTTTATAAATAAATCGTACTTCTATTGATTAAATCATTGCTTTCAAAGTTTATTCTTGTCTTAGATCTATTTTGACTGTGATGTGCTCAATGATCTATTCTTGCTGTGCTTGTTTAGATTATTTACATGTGATGGTGCTTTATTGATTTGTGCTATCAAGTATCCGAATAATCCATGCCTAGATTAGACGAATTATGTCACAACCCTAGTTTAGTGTGGGATAATTCGTGCTAACCGAAGATGGAATATGTTGGTGCTTGAACCATGATTATTTTCTTGACGGAGGAATTGGGCTTGTAGCCACAATTCCCCATATTCATCCAACGTAATAAGCTAGAGTAATTCATAAATACCCTTATTATGAAGCTAGTGGTGGATTTGCAATCCTAGGTTCCTTAAACATATTCATAAAAACAATTTTAAATCGCTTTCGTAATTTAGATTTATTTTCATTGTTATTAGTTTAATTAAAATTCAAATCCAATTCCGTTTTCTTAATTAATTAAATTTAGGTTTTAAAATTAAAGTGTTTTAGTATTTCAATCTCTGTGGGTTCGACCTTTACTTTCACTACTACAAATCTTTAGAAAAGTAAAGTATACTTTTATATCTTGATATTGACAACATCAATAATGCTCGAATTCATCAAGCAAGAACTAAAATGTATCATAATAAGAATCTTTTGCACAAAAGATTTACCCCCGCGCAAAAAGTTCTATTATATGACTCAAGACTACATCTTTTTAGAGGAAAGATGAAATCTCGATGGACTGGTCCATATATTGTAAAAAATGTTTATCTTTATGGAACTGTCGAGATTGAGACCCTAAAGATGGAAATACATTTAAAGTTAATGGACATAGATTAAAGCCATTTTTAGAAGGATTTGAACCTGAGTTGGAGTCCATTCCTTTGGAGGACCCTAGCTATAATGTTGTTTAATATCTTAAAACATAATTGGTATAGGACATAGTGTATCAGAGCATTTATATTTTCATAAGTCCTATACTCTTAATTAGATAACTTTTTATATATAAGTTAATTTGGTCATTATTATTTTATCATTTCTTTTTGTATTTCTTTTTATAACAGGTGTTATCCTTAGCTTTTTTTCTCATCTCACTCATTGAGGACAATGTCAGACTCAGTTGGGGGGGATGGTTTCACGATTAACACCTGTTTATTTATTTTATCTTTATTTCATAAAAAAAATTATTTAGTTTCTCTAGAGAGAGATACACTGAAAAAGAGAAAATGGCTTTAAATAGGGCTTTGAACCCTAAAAACTTTTACCCATTTCTCCTTTTTCCTTTCTGTTTGCACCTAAAAACCGCCGAAGGTTTTCCAGCCCGATGGATATGGGGATATGGGCTTAGAGATAGTCGGGCATGGGCATTTCAGAGGCCGGTTGGTCCGGAGTAGGTGATGACATCGGGCTTAGGGGAAGCGTCACCAAAAGTTTAGAGAAGGCAACCCGGATGTTCCATGGGATGGAGCCCGATAGGCAGCGTCAGACCCGCATTGGTCTATCGGGCATCAATGGTGGAAGTAATGGAGCAATGACACACGTTGGAGACCGATTGAGACGCTGGGAATAGAGGACTTCGTCGGGCATTTGTCAGAACGGGAGCCCGATGGGGAGTTAGGGAACATGAATGTACCAACGATCGGACACCATACCTATGGAAAGTGATAGAGGTAAGGCGGTTCTGGTGACAGCTGCCATTTGTGACGTCACCCCAGATTTGGGGAAATCCGAGTCCGTTTTGGAAAGAATCTTATCACTAACAGTTGGATTTAGACGAGATGATCCCTGAGATGGTGGGATTATTTCAATCAAGATACAAGGGTGGGAGATAAGGAAGGTTTCTGCTAATTAACCAATCAATTACATAGCTTAAGGCGCAAGCTAAGGAGTCTTCTTAATCAGAATTCAATCATGGCCGCTATAAATATGGAGGCAGGCCAGGCTGCAAAGGCACTCCGCGTCACTCTCGAAAACAGCATTCAACAAAGCATTCAACATCATTCAAAAGCATTCAAACTTTTATGTTCTTTCTGCATTCATAGCAAATAGGTCTACCCTTTTTTTGTTATTTTTCTTTTACTGTTTTCATTCTCACGAACGATCAGAGCCTGTTCTGAATCTGTTCTTTGGTTGTATTTTCCAAACAATTAATAAAATCTGTATTTTATTAATCGTTTGTGATTGGTTACTTGGTAATCTCATACACTATTTGGCTTGTGCGCTTCAGTACTGCCAAGGGATTTCTGGTGAGGGTACTTTCCTACTCGCCGCACACAATCGTTTAGTTTAGAAGTCAGATCTGAAAGCCTTGAGTATCACTGACTCAAGCATATAGGAAATTAGTTTGCACACACTGAACCACTTTTGGTTCTGGCACGCCCGCGCATAACTACAAGCAAACATTTTGGCACGCCCGGTGGGACCCATAGTGTCAAGTCATGCCGCCAAAGAGGGATAAGCAGACGGGTAAAAACGGCCAAGACGAGTCTACCGTTGATCCATCTATGGAGGAAAGCACTGGTCATTCTCCGGACGATGGTGGCATTACTATCGAAGCAATCTCGAAAACCATGAGAGCCACCGTTGATCCCTTGAGGCAGGACTATAATACCTTGATAGGGTCAATGGCAGATCTCAACAATGTGGTCAGGCAAACTACCGATATACGCCGGGAACAGTCTGAGTTGGTCATGGAGACTAGGGTTACCCACGTGAAGCTGGACGCCCTGGCTGCTCAGTTACAACAGCTTTGCGCTGTTCTTGAGGCCAATAACAACCAAAAGGCCTCGGGATCAGCCTCAGGCTCGGGATCGGGCTCTAGCACGCCGCTTGAGTCCGACAAACCAAAGGACCCACTCTATGTCTGTCCAAACCTAAGGGAGGGTAACACCTCGGGCAAGAAGCCCGAATCACATAACGAAACGGCTAGTGGCGTGATGGTCACCGATCCCAGTGGATCAGCGACGCCGAGCTTTGTCCAGACAGGAGGCTGTGTTGAAACCCAGTTCGACCGTACACCACCTCTAGTTCGCGCTACTGGGGGGCAAAGAAACAATGGCGGGTTTTGGACCCACCAGATCAATAATAATCAACAGTTGCCGCATCCACTAATAACCCCAGTAACAGGGGCTCAGCCTGAAGTAATTGCAACGATTGGCCGTAACCCAGAGGTAATCAGCCAACAAATGCCCCCAGGTAACGCTGCTGGGGGGCAAAGGAATAATGATGATTTTTGGCTTCGTCAGGCCAATATCAACCAACAGCAACCACCACCCCCTTTGGTGAATGCCCGACCCGCTGCGCAGCCTATTAACAGGGAAGAGTTGGTGGCGGCCATACACGAAGAGTATGGCCCGTTCATGAGAAGGATGGAGAGGCCGACATACCGACGGCCTTACCCGCCTGAAATTGACCAAGTTAATTTCCCACAAGGGTATAAAGTTTCAAATTTTATTCTATTTTCTAGGGAAAGTGAGCATACCACGGTAGAGCACATAGGCCGATTCATTGTGCAGTGCGGCCATGTAGGCAATAGCGACCCTTTAAAACTAAGGTTGTTCCCAAATTCGCTCACGGGCATAGCGTTTTTGTGGTATGTCAATCTCCCGGCCAATTCAGTACGAAACTGGCCAGCAATGGAGGAATTGTTTCATGGGCAGTTTTATAGGACTGAGCCCGAGATATCGTTGGCAGATCTGTCTAGGATGCTCCAACTAGTGGGAGAGACCGTTGAAACATATATAGCCCGATTCAGGAAGGCTAAGTACAGATGTAAGACAATATTGCCCGAAGAAGAATACGCAAAGATGGCTATGGGCGGAATGTCTTTCGAGCTTCGCAAAAAGTTCGAAGGGACTGATTTCCGTAATTTATTCGAGCTGGCTTCAAGGGCCGTCCGTTACGAGCGTATCCTACTTGATGAACAGGAAAAGAAGAATTCTTCTAAAGGAACATATTACAAAGATCCCAACTACGAGGTCCATCTAGCAGATTGTGACCTCGAGGCAGAAATCGACATGGCCGAACTAATCTCTAAGCGGCCTATTGTGTGTAATACCTTGAACAAACCTGTCAATAATAACGCCGCTGCTAAAAAGATGGCGTTCGAGGCAGGAAAAAATTACACATTTGACATAACAATGGCCGATCAGATTTTTGACGCCCTTTTGGCTGAAAAAGTGATTAGGCTAGGTGAAGGTCATCGGATCCCCAAGGCCGATGACATAAAAAATAAGGAATATTGTAAGTGGCATAATTCCTGGAAACACTCCACTAATAACTGCGTTGTTTTTTGTAATGTGATACAGGAGAACGTGGAGAAAGGAGTGTTCAAATTTTCGGACAAAGCTATGGGAGTTGATGCGAATCCGTTCCCACAGATCACTGGAACCAATATGGTAGTGCCCGATTTGACCAAGCTGACACGGCCAAGGGCCAAGGTAGACTTGACCGACAGCGAGAAGGTCCCAAACCTAAGGGAAGGGAAACAAATTGCCGTTTCGGAAACTGATAGGCCGAAGGTGACTATTCGCGAGCTTCAGAGGACATACCAGGAACGTAAGGAAGCAGAACTAAAGGCTGAGGTCGAGGTAGCCCGATCAACCACAGATAATTTGATCGCAGATTTACGATACCAACTAGAGCTGATAGAACAAGGCCTGTGTCCGAGGTGCAAGGCCGATATTAAGAAAGGGGCCTCCAACCCAAGCAAAAGGCCTAGAGTTGAGGAACGACGAGAATACAGCCCGAGAAGATCCGTGCATGAGAGGCTTTCCTTGCCCAAACAGGAACGCGTAAAGCCCGAGTGGAAGCCGAAGCCGCCGCCAGCAAGCGGTATGCCTAGCTCGAGTCATATGGAATGCAGGCAATACCGATCACGACCCATAATGAGTGCCTCACAAAGGGTTGAAGCATCGGACATTCGCTCCCGAATGATACTCCCACCAAGAGTGAGTGATGGGAGGTGGTATAGAGCTGAGCATCCAAAATTTCCAGTGATGCCTCAATACAGCAAGTCTCAGAAGAGGAGGTATCAGAGGCTGAGACAGGTCGAGAGGGAATGGCAGCACTCGAAGGGTCGCGTCCAGAATCCTCCAAGGTCTCCTCAGCGTAAGGCCGACAAACAGATAACGGCCATGGAAGAAGATGAGCCCGTTTTCGACAAGAAAGCGGGCAAAGGGGCGATGCATGCCACAGAGCGCTTAAAGAAACTGTGTGAATAAGAAAAGAAGTGTGAGCCATTGGTCCATCCAATGGAGGAGGTCGATGATTATGAAGATGAGGATGATACACCAATTCAATTCGGAACAATCCCGAAAAGTCTATCCTCAAACATGGTGTTTACTCTTCCCATGTCATTCATGGCCAAACCGGATCAGCCAACGGCCATAGAAGGTGACGTTATAGAAGGCCAGACCAAGGAGTCGGCAGTAATAGAGAGTTTATGTTGGGGTGGTGGAGAAACCGTCAGACCCAAAGTGGTAGAGGCTACGAGCAAGAACGTGGATGCTACCGATATACAAACCGATCGGCCTAAGATAACCATCTTGAGGCCGAAAGGGATCTAAACTGAAGAAGGGTTGAAACCAGCGGGACCAGTCAAGGTGGTTTTCGAAAAACCTACCTATCAAATGTCTCAGCACCTGAAGCCGTTGTACGTAAAGGGTCACATTGAGGGGATCCCCGTGAATAGAATATTGATTGATGGGGGATCTACAATCAACATCATGCCCCAAATAATGCTGAGGATTCTTCAAAAATCTGAGTCGAAACTGATTTCGACCGAGATGAATGTTCAGAGCTTCACGGGCACACCATCTAAGACAAAGGGCATCTTGCCTCTTGAGCTGACTGTTGGAACCCAAACGACCATGACAGCTTTTTTTATCGTTGAGACATCGGCCGCGATTGGATCCATCCCAATTACTGCATCCCTTCCACTCTCTATCAATTGTTGATCTTTTGGAGAGATGACGAAGTGGAAGTGGTTGGGGCCGATACAAAGCCATTCGTTGCCCGGGTGCAGACAGCCGATGCAGTATTATACGAAGATGATATCGGACCTGTCAAATTACTAGGATGCGGCAAACTTGGTAGACCAAATGCAGCCACATTCCGTAAAGAAATTCTACCAAACTTAAAGTTCGGTTATCACAATCTCAGTCGGACAGAAGAATCAAGGCCGATAGAGATTAACGAACAAGAAGACTTTGATGGATCCACGGCCAATTGAAGTTAAAAGACAGCTGGCCCTCAAGGCCAGCATGGCCAAATGGTGCGCATATCTGGCCGATAGGAGATTAGAGATCGGCCCAGTGGACGGAATGATTAATCTGGCCGATTGTATCTATGAAGAAGAAACGCCAATAGAGGAAGAGGTTCAAATGGATGAACTCGAAACGGCCACAGCCAAGCTTGATGACTTGAAGGCCGACGTGCAGGATCCACTATTGGAGATCAACCTGGGCAATGAAGGAGAGCACAAACCCACATATGTGAGTCAGGTGCTTGAACCGCGGTTCCAGGCCGAGATCATTGCTCTCTTACACAAATACAAGGATTGCTTTGCTTGGGATTACGATGAGATGCCCGGACTATCCAGAGAATTGGTGGAGCACCGATTACCAATTAAGCCGGGTTTTAGGCCGTTCAAACAGCTCCCACGGCGCATGTCACCTGAAGTCACGATGAAGGTGAAAGAAGAAATTGAGAGACTTTTGGGAGCAGGCTTCATTCGGACAGCCAGGTACGTGGAATGGGTATCAAATGTAGTCCCAGTGGTAAAGAAAAATGGTAAGCTAAAAGTCTGTATTGATTTCAGAAATCTAAACCTAGCTACCCCAAAAGACGAGTACCCTATGCCCATGGCCGATCAATTGATTGATTCGGTCGCCAAACATAAAATTTTATCCTTTATGGACGGGCACTCAGGGTACAACCAGATTTACATCGCTGAGCAGGACGTCCCGAAGACAGCTTTCCGGTGCCCGGGGGCAATTGGAACCTTTGAATGGGTTGTCATGCCTTTCGGACTAAAGAACGCTGGAGCCACATATCAGAGGGCGATGAATTCAATCTTCCATGATATGATCGGGCATTTCATGGAGGTTTACATTGATGATGTGGTGGTAAAATTGAGCGACAATGCCGATCACTTGAGAGACTTAGAAAAAGCATTTGAAAGAATGCGGGCTCACAAACTAAAAATGAACCCTCTCAAATGTGCTTTCGGCGTCTCGGCAGGGAACTTCTTAGGATTCCTGGTGCATCAAAGAGGGATAGAGGTGGACAAGAACAAGGCTCGGGCAATACAGGCAGCAAAGCCACCAGCCAATAAGAAAGAGCTTCAAAGGCTGCTTGGGCAGATTAATTTCCTGAGAAGATTCATATCCAACTGTGCAGAAAAGACCCAAGTATGGACCCCACTATTGAAAATCAAGACCGACGAAGAATTCAAGTGGGAAGACAGCCATCAACAGGCCTTTGAGGGAATTAAGCAATATTTGTCAACTTCCCCAGTTTTAATGCCACCCAAGAAGGGTAGGTACCTTAAATTGTATATATCGGCTTCTGACTGCTCTATAGGAAGTATGTTAGCTCAGGATAATGAGCAAGGAAATGAGTAGGCCGTTTATTACTTAAGCAGAATATTAACTCCAATCGAGCAGCGCTATGCGCCGATTGAGAAATTATGCTTGGCATTATATTTTTCATCACAGAAGTTAAGAACGTATATGTTGCCCGTTTCTACTTATATTATATGTCAAACCAATGTGATAAAATATATGTTGTCAAGACCAATCATGAGAGGCCGAATTAGAAAATGGACCTTGGCCCTGATGGAATTTGCCATCCAATACCGATCACAACAATCGGTTAAAGGCCAGGCTATAGCCAATTTCTTGGCTGATCACCCAGATCCAACTGATCTGGGAGAGTTGCTACCAGCACCTAAAGTACTAAACACTTCCTTGGTCCCATGGACATTGATCTTTGATGGGTCCAAAAGTGCAGGGGGTGCTGGGGCAGGTGTGGTCATTGTATCACCCAAGTACAAGAAGACAAAAATGTCTTTTCGGCTCAATTTCAAATGCACTAACAATCAGGCCGAGCACGAAGCACTTATAATCAGACTCGAAATACTCCTTGAAATGGGGGCATCGTCCGTACACATAAAGGGAGACTCAGGATTGGTGATCGGACAGATAGCCGGGGAGTTTCAGATTAGGAGTTGGGAGCTATGCCCGTTCCATGCAGTTGCTACTCAACTCATGGAGTCATTTGATGACATTAGTGTGAGCTATATTCCAAGAACAACGAATACTGAGGCCGACAAGTTGGCAAAAACAGGATCGGCCTCACATTCTCATAAGAGCGCAGAAGACCAACTAGTTACTGTTCATGTCCGATCACTCCCTTCCGTTGCAAAAAGAGGTTGGTACGCTACTACCAATTCGGTCTTGATGGAGGATGACGATTGGAGAATCCCCATCATTGAATACCTGAATCACCCAAATGTGAGGGTAGACCGAAACGTTAGATTGTTTGCTGTCCGATTCGTGGTACTTGATGGAGAATTATTTAAGAAACCGATTGGAGACGACGTTGTCTTGAGATGTCTAGGGAAGAAGCAGGCCATGCAGGTTATGGCCGAGGTGCACGAAGGGATATGTGGAGCACATCAGGCCGGCACTAAGATGAAATGGTTACTGAGGAGGTATAATTATTATTGGCCTGGTATGTTGAAAGATTGTATCAGTTATGCCAAAGGTTGTCAACCTTGTTAGAAGCATGGTCCAATCCAGCATGTGCCGGCCAAATAATTGCAACCCATAATCAAACCATGGCCGTTTAGGGGATGGGCGATGGATTTAATTGGAAAGGTCCTTCCGCCATCATCAGGCCAGCATTGTTTCATAATAGTGGCAACGGACTACTTCACCAAGTGGGTCGAGGCCATACCTTGTAGAACGGTGACACAAGCCACCGTCATAAAATTCATTAAAGAACATATTATCCATAGGTTCGGCCTTCCGGAAACAATTACGGCCGATCAAGGATCTGTGTTTACGGGGACGGAGACATCGGCCTTTGCCGAAAGTAGGGGAATCAAAATTCTTAATTCTACGCCCTATTATGCACAGGCTAATGGTCAGGCCGAATCTACTAACAAGATCCTTAAGGGGATCATTGAAAAGATGATAGTAGAGAATCCTAGGGAATGGGACAAACTCTTGTCCGAAGCATTATAGGCCTACCGGACGTCTAAAAGATCAAGTACTGGGGTTACACCGTTCATGCTGACCTACGGGCATGACGCGATGTTACCTATGGAAGTAACAGTCCGATCGGCTAGAAGAGCTTTACAAAATCAGCTTGAGCCCGCTGAGTATACGGAGGCTATGATAGCTAAGTTGGAAGGGCTTGATGAAATGAGGCTAACGACCTTGGATTCATTAAAAGTGCAAAAGCAGCGGGCCGCCCGATCTTATAACAAGAGGGTGAAGGAGAAGTCTTTTTGCAATGAAGATTTGGTATGGAAGGCCGTATTACCAATTGGGGACAAGGATAATCGTTATGGTAAATGGTCGGTCAATTGGGAAGGCCCGTTTATCGTCCACCAAGTCAGAAGAGGTGGTGCTTATAGGCTGCGTGATTTAGATGGAGCTGTTCATGTCCGGTTAATCAATGGTCAGTATTTAAAGTCTTATTATCCAACGTTATGGGAGACCATTGATTTGGATTATAAACCTAATCCAGGGTTGGAGTATGATCAGTTGATAAATTATGAGCCTGAGCCCGAATGATGTAGATAAACAGTGTTTTTTGTATTGATAGGCTGAGCACAGCTTACTTACAAAATGAGGAAAAAAAAAGAAAGAAAATTCTTTACAAAGAGGAGTCGGCCTCTAGGCCGACCCAAAATTCCTAAGCTTAGCCTTCAAGTCTTCCCAGGTCTTGACGGCTCCAAACCGGTCCCTCTTGGCCTTCTCTAGCTTTTGGGCCCAAGCCCGGGATATGGGGACGCTGGCTTGCAGTTGATCGCTGCACTTCTGGCCGTCGCCACCAAGTAAAGATAATGCCTCATCAATTTTCCCAATGGAGGCGGCGCTGGTAACAACCTCGGCCTCACATTGGGCGAGTTGAGTTTTTAGTGCAGCAATACGGGTCTGCAGCCAAGAGTCCCTTGCAAGCATTTGAGCCCGAGAAGCCTTCCCTGCCTCAAACTTAACCTTGGCCCCTTCCAGAAACTTCAAGGCCTTCTGACGGGAGCCCAAGTGAAGTTCCGCATCAGCTTGAATTTTCAAGGCCGATCTATCCATAAGACGGGCACTGGGGAGTCTCTCTTTTATCTCCAAGAGTAATGATAGCTGCCCGTCTGAGAGAGAGGGATCGGCCATGAGAGTGTTCAAGGCTGTGTCAATATCAGCAGCAGCAGGAAGATTGGAAAATTCCTGGTTAGTCAGTTCGAGGAGTAGATCCTTGGCTTGTTGCAGTAGGGAAGGAGAAACCGCTTCAGGCTCCAAGGGGCCAAGGTCAAAAGCTCTCAGGTCCAGGCCCGAGAAGAAGTCGTTGAAGGGAATTATTGGCATTGGACCTGAGGGATCGGCCTGTTCAAGAGGATGCAGTTAGGCAGGGTTTTTAGAGAAATTATACGAATTAACATAAAGCAACACTGCAATACCTGGTTGTGAGGACTAAGGGAGGCCGAGATCGCTCCACGAATATCGGCCTCACTTGGTTGAGAAGGTGTTGGTTGTGAAGAAGAAGGGTGGCCGGTCTCCATCTCAGGACTCGTCGAAGCCACCGTTGTCTGCAGGACTTCAGCTCCTGGGACTGAGCTCGAATTATTATCACCGGCCTCTGTGGAAGATGCTTCAGGAGGAATGACCTCGGCCACTACTGATCCTGCTATTGTGTGAACAGGAGGACCCATGGCCGCGGTAGGCTCCCCTTGCCCGGTTTCAATATCAGATGGGACGATTTGGTCTACCTCGTCCGAAGCAACTTCGACGGTAACTCCAGCATCGGCCAAGTCCTCAGTGCTGGAAGAGAGGACGACTTGCTCCGGAGCTTGGATGGAGGCAGCAAGGTCCTCGTCTCCGCTTGAAGGAGTTAGAGGAGGCACGATGTGAAGTGGCATCACCCGTACGGCCACTCGCTCTAGATAAGCCGTTGCAGAGGCCGGTGATGTAGGGAGAGTTGGAGGAAGAGTCTGAGCGAGATTTGGAAGTGGATCCTCTCATGAGTCTTCGTCAGCAAGCTGCAAAGATAGAACAAAATGATTAATACTGAATGAAAGGAAGTCGGGCTCAATCACCAAAGCAAAGGGAAGAGCAAACCTGAACAGAGGCCGGTGTTGTTTTTTGTTTCTTTTGAGACGGACCCTTGCCCGGAGTTGGTTTGCGAGCCGGTCTCTTGGCAATTTGCTTACGCCGGATTGGGGCTGCTGTTGGTACAGGGACATCGGCTACAGTGGCCGATGTTGCAGTAAAAGGCACCAGGCCTCGGCAGCGGTGCTTGAAAATATGCTTCGAGCCCGTTCACCTCACCACTGGGTGAATTCCTCTGATACAATTGGCCGGGCAGAGAAGGGTGTAAAGTTGAATGCGGCTTTGAGCCGGTCCGACCTCTCTGTTATCTTTTTCACCTGCCCGTCATTAACAATGAGGCCACGTTCAACCCAGTCAACATTGACGGTGATGCCAGGAGGAACGGGCACGAGTTGTGTAAGCCCGAATTGGCGGGCATATAGAGGAGCAAAGTAGTATTCGGCCCCGCATTTATTATTGGCTGATGGGATGCTTGGGCTAAAAATGATATCTCTAGCCACTAAGTAGCTAGAGAAGATTTCGTTGTAAGTAGACTGGGTGCCCGAACCCCAGTTGGAAGGGTTATTAGAGAGCTGAAGGAATGAGGAAAATTGAAGAGAAAAGAATGGGGTATAGAGGTTGACAGCCCGAGGTGAGCAACCTTGGTAAAAGAAAGTGAAACACTCTTCGAAAGAGTGTGAAGAAGGAGCTACGTTTATAAACTGAACGGCGGAGATAGGCACATCGGCCAGTTGGCTGATGGTGGGTTGGAATTCGAGAAAGTAGGAGTAAAGCCACAATTGGAGCACCCACATCGGGCTTCCACCAGCTCCGAAGCCCGAGTGAACAAAATCTGTTATGCCTCTGACCAAGTGTGCCCATACTAGCGTAGCCATGGCTAAAGGTTTCCCCGATGCGAGAGCTAAGGCTAAGGTGGTATATTCTTTGGTAATGGCTTGGGAGGCCGAACAGAAGAGATATTTATTGAGCCAATAGATGAGGAAGGCAGTGTGTTCTGCATCGGACACCGCCGTATCATCTGCCCCGATGCAGGCAGCAAGGAAACCTCCAAAGGCCGTGATCGGCCTATGAGAAACGGCCCCGTCCCTGACAATTTCCTGTTGTGGATAGGCAAAGCTGGCTGTCCCAACGTCAAGCCCGGGAATGATCTCTGGGCCGTGGGGATGAAGGCCGAGCAGGTAGCTGATGTCTTTAACGGTGGGAGCCATTGGTCCACAACGGAAAAGAAAGCCGTTGCAAGACGAGGACCAGAAGAGTAAAGCAGACAGAAGAAGAGGCCGGTCTATCTCGATTCGAGACCGGATGAGCATGATTGCATCATAGATGCCCGTTTGTTTCCAGACACCGGCCTTGGAGGCCGAAACCCTGGTAGTCCATTTGTCCCAGTCAGCGGCAGGGGATGGCCAACCTCGAATTGGCTGGTTAGCAGTCTGGGCCTTGCCCCAGTGTGCAGGGACTTGTAGGAATTCTTCGTTTCCTACAGGAGAGAAGAAAGGAAGAAAAGCCGCCGGAGGGTGGCCAAGAAACGCCGCGCCTAAGCCTGGTGCGACGGGAGAACCATCGGAGGAACTATAGGGGGTGAGGTACTCTGTGGATATGTCAGCGGCGTGAGCTTTGGCTAAAGTCCTAACCTCCCTGCATCGGTTTTGTGGTAGAGGAGCATCAACGAAGGTTTTCTTGCCTTTAGTGGTGGCCGGAGCAGTCTTAGGAGCCATCTATTAAAGAAAAGGGTCGTCGAAAAAGATGAAGGGTTCTAGAGAGAGAAGCTCTGTGTTCTGCCTGAGGTATAGAAAGAGAGTGAGAATGCCAATAGGTTGTAGGGAGTTTCGAAAGTTGAGTGATATTTAAATATCACGACGCCATCATGGCGCATTAAATGTGGAGTGACTGGTGGGATTCTCCATAATCTGACAAGTTGCTGCGTGCTCGACGCGTGGCCAGTTTAAAATTCAAAACGTCACATCAATCAAGGCAGGATGTTTGATATGACCTTTTGGGGGGCAATTGTTTGCACCTAAAAACCGCCGAAGGTTTTCCAGCCCGATGGATATGGGGATATGGGCTTAGAGATAGTCGGGCATGGGCATTTCAGAGGCCGGTTGGTCCGGAGTAGGTGATGACATCGGGCTTAGGGGAAGCGTCACCAGAAGTTTAGAGAAAGCAACCTGGATGCTCCATGGGATGGAGCCCGATAGGCAGCGTCAGACCCGCATTGGTCTATCGGGCATCAATGGTGGAAGTAATGGAGCAATGACACACGTTGGAGACCGATTGAGACGCCGGGAATAGAGGACTTCGTCGGGCATTTGTCAGAACGGGAGCCCGATGGGGAGTTAGGGAACATGAATGTACCAACGATCGGACACCATACCTATGGAAAGTGATAGAGGTAAGGCGGTTCTGGTGACAACTGTCATTTGTGACGTCACCCCAGATTTGGGGAAATCCGAGTCCGTTTTGGAAAGAATCTTATCACTAACAGCTGGATTTAGACGAGATGATCCCTGAGATGGTGGGATTGTTTCAATCAAGATAAAAGGGTGGGAGATAAGGAAGGTTTCTGCTAATTAACCAATCAATTACATAGCTTAAGGCGCAAGCTAAGGAGTCCTTTCTTAATCAAATTTCAATCATGGCCGCTATAAATATGGAGGCAGGCCAGGCTGCAAAGGCACTCCGCGTCACTCTCGAAAACAGCATTCAACAAAGCATTCAACAGCATTCAAAAGCATTCAAACTTTTATGTTCTTTCTGCATTCATAGCAAATAGGTCTACCCTTTTTTTGTTATTTTTCTTTTATTGTTTTCATTCTCACGAACGATCAGAGCCTGTTCTGAATCTGTTCTTTGGTTGTATTTTCCAAACAATTAATAAAATCTGTATTTTATTAATCGTTTGTGATTGGTTACTTGGTAATCTCATACACTATTTGGCTTGTGCGCTTCAGTACTGCCAAGGGATTTCTGGTGAGGGTACTTTCCTACTCGCCGCACACAATCGTTTAGTTTAGAAGTCAGATCTGAAAGCCTTGAGTATCACTGACTCAAGCATATAGGAAATTAGTTTGCACACACTGAACCACTTTTGGTTCTGGCACGCCCGCGCATAACTACAAGCAAACACTTTCTTTTTCTTCTTCCTCTCACTCTCTCGCCGCGATCTCTCTCTCTCTCTCATTCTCTGCAACTCTCTCACTCTCTCGACCCGATCTCCCTCTCTCATTTTCTTTCCATTTTTTTTTAATTTTCTACGATCTAAAATCAAGATCCACTCTAGCGATTACTAAAGGTAAGATCTATAATCCAGAGAAAAGCTTGATTTTGATTTTATTCTCTATTTTTCCAATTTCGGCTTAGTTTTTTTTTTTTAGATTTTTATTTTCTCTCTTTTCCATTATCTAACAAAAATGATATCCATAAGTTGTAGGTACTCACGCATCAAAGAAGCTTGGAAATATCACTCGATCTACGGCCCTACCAGGTTTTCAGATTTTCAAGAGACAGGTGATATTTTTCCATTTCTTTGTAAAAAAAAAAATGGACGACGCGATAGCTATTGGTTTTATGTATTTTGAACTTTACCTTGTCATTTTCTTAATTGCTATTATGATAATGTTGCGTTGCCCTTGTTAAAAAAAATATGAATGACGAACACGTCACCGCTCTTATGATTTTCGAAGTTCATACCATAATTTTCCTTATTATTGTAATTGTAATGATACGCTGTCTTGGACTTTTCTAAAAAAAAAAAAAAACAGAGAAAAATGTAGTTTTCTAGTTTTTTTTGTTTAAAAAAAAAAACAATTTAGTTTCTGAATGTATATATTTTTCTTAAATATTTTTAGTTTTTAAATAAAATTCCCACCCACCCCCTCTAAGCTCTCTTTAATTAGATCTTAGTTGATAGTTGGAAGGAGTGGAGGGTTGAGTCTAGCCTCTCTTGTTGGCTGAGAGTATAAAAAAATGGATCCAATAGTCGATGACCAGACGTTAATGGGTCGCTCACTTGTTTTTGAGCAGAAGAAACCCTTTGTTGGCACTAGCCTTTATGCCATCAAAAGGAAAGCTAAAAGGTTAGGATGGTGTTTGAATTGTTATAGAGAAGAATGTCCTGGTTTAATTGCTCATAATGACACATCTTTTAAAGTTTACTACTGTTACAAAAGACAATTCAAATCAAATCAAAAGAAAATTTTGGTTGAGAAAGAGGACTGGATCCTTTGATACCCAAATAAATTTTGTTTTCCCATCCCTCATTTCTTTTTATTTTTATTTTTAGTTTTTGAACAGTCAATAATTTTCAGTCAGGTCAGACTTTAAAATGATCCTACGTGTACATCTGGTTTTCATTAGCTGGTTTGATAGGAGTAATTTGCATGATCCAAGCATCACTAGATATGTCTAGTGCGGTGAATGTCCCTAGAGGTAGCGAAAAACTAAGTAAAGCCAGAGTTATCTCTTAGCCTCTTACTGATGTTTTTAGCTTGCTAGTGGTTCTAGACTCATCTCTTTTAGTAGAGGTGAATGGGTAATCATGACAACTTGGACACTCCGGATTGCGTAGCCTCTTTTGTATAGGTGCAGAGAATACTAGTTGCACCATATATGTATCCAACTTAGTGGATATGCTTAGGATTTTTCAGAAGTTTTTCTTTTACTTTGTATAAAATAAATTTGACACGTTAATGTTATTTTGGGTATGTTAATAGCATACAACACATTGTCCCATGTTTTACTATTTTCAAATGCTAGAAACTCTTTAAACATTAAACATTTTGAAATAGTGTGAAAATATTTACTGAATCTAAATGGATGAGTAAACATAAACTATGCAGTTTAAAGACAAGTAGTGGAAACTAATTAACCCATGTGAGCTTTTGTGTCAATCTTTCTTTATGAGGGTTACTATTTCTTTTCAGTCTCATTTTATTCTCTTTATCATACCACTCGTTGAGAGTCTCATTATTTTCTTTTTCTTTGACTAATCATTAGAAGAGAATGTTCAGGATTTACCATTAGAACGTCTAAATTGCTTAAATGAACAAAGTCAATCTATTTTTAAAATGATTTAGGCCATCTTTTCTTTCAAATGCACCCCCCTTCACCTTATATTGCCTTATTCTCAATTCTCTCCAAATCATGCCTTACTCCATCTGGGAGTACAAACCTCACTTCTATATCCAGGTATGTGATTGGACTGTAATAATATTGCAAGAAGTGGTAAAGAAAGAAAGGAGTTGATTTCAAAAAAAAAAAAAAAATCAATTGTACATATGATAAAAAAAGGAAAAGAAAAGAAGAGGTTGGAATGAATTGCGCAAACACTCCAATCACATGCTTAGAACAAATACACCTCAAATCTCCTACACATCTTAATTTCTAACCTACCAGTCAAAGTCCTAATGATTTAAAAGAAGTTGATTTTTAAATTTAAGTGATAAAGATGTTCTCCACGGTAGATCGCTCTTCTAATGCTAAGTATTCTTTTATGAGACTTATTGTACTCCAAATGCCTATATATTGAGTCATCAAAAATATGGAAGCAACTTTTCTATCTTTGCTTCCCTACCAAGTGAGATGTTCTCTACACCGATTTCTGAGAGTTTCTCCTTAAAAGAATGAAATTCTAGTGAGATTTGAGTTAAACTACAAGTTTTATGACTGCTATTGACTATGTAAACTTTGAAGTTAAGATCAGTTGCTTGATTTTTCAAGTACACACTGTGAGTTTAAAGAGTATTAAAAAAATGCTACCATTGAAAAAAAAAACTGTGAGTATATGTGTTGCATTACTATTACATACTTGAAATTTTCATTTTATTGCCAAATTTAGTCTTATCTGTTGTAAAAGAAGAAAATCTATTTTTATTTTTATTTCATTTTATTTTTACATTTAAAAAAAAAATTAATGAATTTTGTGGGTATATTCACTGCAAACCCTCACGAGACAACACTCGTCCACTAGGGGTAACCTAGGGGTTTAACGGCTTGTTGCATACGCTAAATGCAATCGTGATTCCTGCGACAGTGAGTTAGATTTTATTTTCTTTAGGTTATTCCTACTTTTTAATAAAACTTCTAGAACAATTTCTCTTTTCACTTCATTGCTAGGGACTAGCAATAAGTTAGTTGAGGGGTGTGACAAACACTAAATATTGCACATTCATGTGCCAATATAATAGACATAGTGCTCATTTAATCCCCCAAATTCCTAGTTTTACATGCATATTTGAATTAATATAATTTAACAGTGATGTCACTCAAATGCATGTAATTATTTGTTTTTACATTTTTTTTATTTAGGTAAAAATGAAGTGAAATAAAAGGAAGGAAAAAAAGTAGCAATCACACTGAAGTATTTCCCATGTTTATTTATGCCTACTACGTTTGCAAATGGTCAAATGAAAACAAAACAAAAGCAAAAAAAAAAATGGAAAAAAATAATAATAAAATAGAATGAACAACAACCAACAATCAACCATACATTGATAGTTGATTGTGATGTTTTTTTATATATATATACGATTTTTTTTCTTTCTTTTTGTCTCTCTCTCTCTCTCTCTCTCTCTCTCTCTCTCTCAGCTGCTCTCAAAGTCTAAGGTGTCAGAACAATGAAGAAAAAGTAGGAGACGAAGACGAAAAAAGCGCGAAGTGATGAACGCAGTGACGGAATCGTCACAGAAATTCATCTATAAATTGAGAGAAGCAGAACGCAACAAGGGGCACCATTCACAATTCACAACAAGCACAGCTTCACAATCACTGTTAGGGAGAGAATAGTTTAGGGGAGGTTATTATGTGAGCACTTTATATTGTCCTTAGAAATAGGAAACTTTAGTTTTTCTTAGCTTTTTCTAGTTCTAGTAGTTGTAAAATTTTACTTTTATGTAATTGATGATTTCATGTTCCAAAAAGATGTATCAAAACTTTGTGTATTGTATTTCTTAAAATAAAATATTTGTTTTCTTGTATGACCTTTGTCAATTTATAGTAGTAAAATATTCCTATTTAAAATTAGATTTAATATTTCTAGTCTAGTAGTACTTATAGTTGTCCCCTAAAATAGTTTGAAACTCCAAATTTCTAATTTTTATAGCAATATTTTCATTCACTAAAAGACAAATTTTGCGATTAAATGCCAGATTTCTTAGCCACGTAGTTGTTGTAATCACCTACCAAAGCCCCAAGCACACCATATTCATATCTCACTCCAAAAGTATATTTGAATTTGGTTTGGCCTTATTTGTGTTCTTGGAGTTCAACCACTGTGACCCCACAAGAATCCAAAGTCAAAGGTTTAGTATTTTATTTTTGGTTCAGTATTTCCATTTATGTATATTTTATTAGCCTAGTTGTACTAAACTTTGCTATTTTGCAGATTCCACAAATTCAACCCCAGCTCATGTTAAGTAAAGAAAATAATATAATAATATTAGTTTTCACCTTTACTTTGGTTTTATAGCTTTAGTTTTAATTGAGCAGTCACTGTTTACACCTATTTAATTTATCTTTAAATTTTATTTGGAAGACAGTTTCAATTCCAAAATGGTAGGCTAAAACTTTAATTGGGGATATGTAATGAAAACTTAGAAACCACAGCTTCTGTGCACTAATCTTAAATGGGCAAATTTATCTAGATGGGTTGTTTTTCCATTTATGGCCAAAAATAGCTATGTATCTATAGTTTATGACCATTTAACATGTTTATATACTATGGCTATATTGGGCTCAAAAGAGTACATAGTTGAAATAAAAAGCCTAATTATGTGAATTGTCAAACTATGCCTTTTGTCATAAAAAACACCTAGCATATTCAAACAACTCATATGACAAAGTTAATATTTCAAATATGTGTTTATATATATTTCTATCCAATAATGGATAGGCAATTGTGTAGTGGCAGAGTGGTGGGGACTGGACGCCAAATAACCCACGTCCGCGGCGGGGCACGGTTCGAACCTGGCTACTGCCCAATTGCCTATTTATTTTTCTTTAAACCAAACGACGTCGTTTCATATCAAACCTGACACACTTGATATGACCCTGACTAGTGAAAGTTTATTTTTAAATAAAGAATGACTCTGCGGTCTTAAATGCCAAACGCTTTTCAAATGCACAAAAGTTGTGGGATCTAGTGTTGGTTTGCATATTTCCAATTCCTTTAAATCATTTCCCCTAGTTAATTAATATTTCCTGTTTTATAATAGTTTTGCTTAATTAAATATCTGTATTATTTCCATCTTTCGCTATTATTAAATCTAAAAAGTTTATCTCACAAAAATTTAGCTTTTATATATATTTTTTTCCTTATCTTACTAGTATGTTAGTTAATTTATTTTGCACTGTTAAAATCTTTAGCATAAACTGTTAAGAAAAAAAAAATAGCTTTAATTACTTTTATTGCAAAACTATAAAAATTAGTAGTTTAGTAAAACCTCACAAAAATCCATCATCTTTTATTTTCTTTTTAGTGACAAAATAGTTATCTACTTAACTTTATAAAATTGTATTCTGTTCCCTATGGGTTCGACCTGGACTTCCAGAACTTTATTACTTGTACGATCACCTACACTTGGGTGTGATAAGAAAACACGTCAATAGGATGTCGTCAAGCACCATTATCAACCAATACTTTATTTAAAAGAACTCCATTTAATCAAACCTTTATATATAACGGTTTAAGGTGCTTAGTCATCTCTGTCGATGGTTCTTCGAATAAATATACAAAATTACAATCACTAAAAATGAACTTAGGAAGATTTACCTCAGAGGCATCTTCAGTAGATGCTTCCATTTCCACATCCATTTGTTGGTCTTCTTTTGCTTCAAAGACCTTTGGTAATGTAAATGTGGCAGTATTAACTTCCATTTGTTCTGGAAATGTGCTAAACTGGATGTGCATATTCTCATTCTTGATAATCTCACCATTGAGTTCCATCTCAGTATTTCCCAAAACCTGGGATTCTACCACTGTCATTTCTTCATCACCTTCGTCAATACTCATCGCCTTTTCCAATTCTATAACCTTGGTCTTAATGATACTCTCCTCAGATATAGTATCACTGTCCATCTTATCGTTACGATCAAATCTAGGATTAGGCTTCGAAGCACTACTAGAATCTTTCTCATTCCTCTTCTCTGACTCTTGGCTTTGAGTTTTCATGCTGGAAAATTCTTTCCACATAGTATACTTCTTTTGAAGCCTTCTTTGTTGAGTCTTATTTACCAAGGGAACCATTTTTTGGTTCTTTTCTTTAGGATGCTAAAGCACACGCCATGTATTCTTCTCAACCTGTGGAGGTTTGATCATCCAATTTTTGTTTTGAGACCCTTGTTGATCCATCATATTTTTGGCCCTATCATCTTGCATGACAAACCAATTTGGTACTCCTGGCACTAATGTAGGCATACTTGATTGTGATGTTTCACCAACTTTTGGTGATGCATTCAAAGTTGTCATACTATCTCGACTTGTACCACATTGGCTGGTAGTAGTTTTGATGGTATAAATTAGCCTTGTCTTTCTTTTTACACCATATGATACTTCCTTGGTGCATGAGATATACTTGGCCTCGCATATTGCATGTTCCTTGATGGTCGAACAGAATTACCAGCGTAAAAATTCCTTGAGTAATTGGCTCTGAAATGAGCCATTAATTTTGGAGAATACCTTGATGTCATTGGCTTAGTGTACATCGAAGCTTGGTAAAATAGACCTTTAAATTGTCCTCTCCCAACATTCATGATTGGCTGAAATGGAGGTTCATACGAAGTACTCACCCTCTTTTGTTCGAATGAAGGTTGTTTATTCTTTCTGCCTGTTGTAGCCCCAACCCTTTCATTATAGATCTCAGCATATCTTTTCCCACAACCAATGCATAAGTTTTTTGCATACTCCTGGCTGAAAATGGGAAATTCAGGACTCTTCTTTGTTACCTCTTCGAGCCTTTTCTTTTGATCCTCTCCTTTGCATTTTCCCTTTCTTTGACAAGAGTTTCGAGGGAAATGTTATGGACATTAATGGAGACTTCTTGCACTTCAGGGAATGGATCCTCATCAACCCCCATTAGTTTTTTAAGGAAACTTCAACTTCCCTTTCTTGATCAGATCTTGAATACTGTCTCAAAAATAGTACAGTTATTAGTTGAGTGAGTCCAGGAATTATGCCACTTACAATATTTTTAACCTTTTAATTCATCATTAGAAGGTAATTTTGTCTCATCAGACAACTTGATTATTTTTCCTTCTAATAAATGATCAAATTTTCATCAAGTTTATAAACATCAAATGAATATTTCTTGAATGATCCTTTCGATTTATATGACTCAGCAGAGATATTTTTCTTCACAAGACTTTTGCATGCGAAAGGCTATTTTCCTATTATTTCTGCAGCATCTATTTCATAATTAGGATCTTTGTAATATGTTTTTAGTGAAGAAGCATTCCTTTCATTTTCTTCTTCCAACAGGGCTTCATATCTAGAGACTCGAGCAGTTAATTCAACAAGATTTCTAAATTTTAATGCATCAAACTTCTTTCGAAGTCTAAATTCGAGACCATTTTGAGCTAATTTAACAAATTCGGGCTCTGGCATAATGATTTTACACTTTGTTCTAGCCCTCTTGAACCTATTTATGAACTGGGTTGCCGGTTTTTGACAGAGTCTGGCTAAATCAGCCATAGACACTTCTAGTTCTGACTGAAAAAACTGAGTATGGAAAGATTCTTCCATTTATGTCCAATTATGGATCGAATTAGGAGCCAAATTGATAAACCATGTGAATGCTGCATCTATTAATAAATTAGGAAATGAACGAAGTCTAAGATATTCATTATTTCCTGCATCAGCACATTGACTGATGAATTTTGCTATATGTTAAAATGTAGATTGACTCCCATCTCTAGCAAACATAGTAAAGTTAGGAAACTTAAATCCCCAAGGGAATTCAATCCTATCAATCCAGTCAAGATAAGTCTTCCTGTATACTGGAGTTTGTACCCCCCGAGCCATGGGTCCACAAACTTCATGGATTAAATTGATTATGTCATTTCTATCAACCATATCAGGTGGCTGTTGATGACTTGGTTGACCCATAGGAGGGTTCATTGCTGGTATTAGAGGTGGTTATTGAGCATTATCCACCCTTCTAGGATTTTCATTCCTTCGACCCGCACCAATTCTAATAGCGACTGGTTCGAATATAGGATTGTAATTTACTCTCCTATTTTGGCCTATTATGTTTTTCCTAGTCCTTGGTTCTTCAATATTCATTGGTCTATAGATCTGATTTTGACCATGTCCTATATGATATCCTTGAGTCCCTTCAAACATTGAAGTAGTAGGATTAAGGACAGGCATATAGAAGCTTTCTTGTGAATTAGGCCTAAGAGGAGGCTCATTTGCGTGAATCGAAAGATTTGGCATAAATAAGCCATGAGTATGCTCTCTTCCATTCTATCGAATCGCAGAAGGAATTCCACTTTGCACCATTACTGGTGTAAAGTGTGGCGTGTTTTTATTCAGGGAAGTGGTCAGAGTATTAACATAATGAATCATGTTTCCCAAATGATCAAACACTGGTGTCTACTGATTCATCAAATCATGTTGAACTTCTAAACCAATATTTCCATTGTTTGGAATTGGATTCACATTTTTAATTCCTATTTTTGGGTTTTCATTATTCACATGATTCCCAATGTTGCTGCTTTGCGAATCTTGGTGTGGAGAACCACCAATTTCAACATTATTAACACCAACACTGGTGGTATCAATAGACCTATTGCTTCGAAGGTTTTTGTTTGTCATCTTTTGATACTTGTGTCCCACCGGGCATGCCAAGTTTGGTTGGAAAATTCCTCTAAGGATATATGTGGAATTATATAAGTACGAGCGTGCCAGGCAAGCAAGTTGCCAATGTGTGTGATGTAACAAATTTCCAAACTGTGCCTCACCAAGGAGATTGTGGTGACGTTCAATGCCTTAACAAGGACTTTAAACGTGTAAAGATATGACTAAAAGAACCTCAAAGTTAGTAATGTATAACTACTCCTATGGAAGAACAGTAAAGTAAAAGGAAATAGTAAAGTAACAAACTATTTTATTAAGTAAAAGCAAACTACAATCTAACCTTAAAGATAACTTCAAAGGTGTTCTAATTCGAACTAAAAATACTGATAAAGATACAATATTTGTAAAAGTATAAAAGTGTATTGGTTGATGTTGATCTAGAGATCCTCTCCTTGATCACAGACTCCCTCTATTTATAATCATCGAGACTTCATAGTCCCTTTTCTTCCAACTAATAACTGCTTCAAACACATGATGCTGCCTCAAGTTGACACATGTCTTCAGTTATTCTTTAGTGATCAACACGTGTCTCCTAGCAGTTTACTCTTTTAAACAAAATGAAATAGAAAAATTGCTAGTAACTGTCCACACGTCAATTCCACTCAGTTAACTGCCTTGACACGTTGAATCCTTCGTGGCACTTCCTTATTGGTTGGACAAATTTATCACACACAATATAATAAAACAAAAAACTTATAAATCCACTGAAGTAGAATCATCAAATCTATGTATT
This sequence comes from Hydrangea macrophylla, assembly GCA_033977485.1. Lineage (NCBI taxonomy): Eukaryota > Viridiplantae > Streptophyta > Magnoliopsida > Cornales > Hydrangeaceae > Hydrangea > Hydrangea macrophylla. The sequence goes on along the minus strand of CM066991.1, from coordinate 81,158,097 downwards.
TAGGACCAATTTGACAACAAATGTTGAGTTTATAAGTGATTATGGAACTCCAAAAGTTACAATGAAATTATTTGGCAAACTCAGCTTCGCATTTCAGTTGCATGAGTCAATTGTAAAATTCTGTTATTGAGCTACTTTGAACATCTTTTGTCTAAAATTAATTTTCTACAATTGAATTGTAAAAGTAGAGGACAATGTCAAACAGACCCTAAAAATAATGCTTAAATCACCACATGGAAGAGAAACTTAAGTTGAGGTCATGTTGCCAAACATTTACATTGATATAGCATGCAGAAATGTTAGGCACACAACTCATTCCACAACAAGACTTTAAATGCGCGTATGTACCTTGTGATGTGTAAGTGGTGCATAGAAAAGTGTGAAAATTTCAAACAGCACAGGGTACAATGCATTTAAAGTCATATTGTGGAATGTGTTGTATGCCTAGCATTTTTGTATAACATGAACTGTTAGAGCAACTTCAACGCTAAGTGTCGTAGCACTTGTGAATGCCCAAATATAGAATGGCCCAATAGATTTAGGGTGCTTGGCCGCATAGCCTCTGGGTAGCACTTACGTGGTACTGTCAAGATCACAAAAATAATTACTGTATTTTTTTGGCAGAGGACCACAAAAAAAAAAAAAAAAAAATTTTTGGCATAATTGGTTTTTTCAGGTTGTTCAACTTAAAATATGTGTCACACCCCAACCCACCTCGGGTGGATTAGGACACGTGTAACAATGCCACAAAGGCACGTCCCCAATACATATAACATAAAGCAAGTTTAAACTCTCGTATAAACTTTTTATAAAAATCATTTGCATGTAATTAACCCCAAGGGTAAAATGGTCATTTTAAAAAATTTGTCAGGATTTCATCTTAAAAGATAACTCTTCAAATAAGGAACCCAACTTTGAAAATAGCACGTGAATACAAACTTCCTAAACCAAGTTATGCTCATTTAAATCTTGAATTTGATATGTCCAGATTGTGCTCAAGTACCAAATATTATACTCGAACCCAATTCTGTAGAATCAATTTTTGCCAAGTTTGTGCTCAAGCACAAAAATTGTGCTCCAGCTCAACTCTGCAGAATCAATTCCTACTGCTAAAAACTCTGTTTTGCAAGTTCTCAAACATTCTTAAGTTCCATTCATTGATACCAAGCATCAAAAAACTCTTGAAAATGCTTCCAAACTATTCATAAATATGTCTACAAACATATTTAAGCTTTTCCAAACATGAAATCAACAATTACTACCTCACTTGAACTAACTAAGTCATTAAAACTTAAAACTTACCAAACTAATATAGATGTATTAAACTTGTCGGAAAAGAGTTCGAGAAGCTTACAAAACAACCTAGTTATATACGGAACTTGTCCAAAATGATTGCAACACATATCCGGACTTGCTGGAATGACCTGACTCAAACAACACACACTATCCAACTAATGACATACAAATTTACATATGATTCTCTAAGTTTAACTACAACTCCACCAACTATACATATTACAACATAAGTCCAAGAATTCCAAAATCATAAGTTATACCATATTACGAGTTTAAAGAGAACATATAAACAAGCTCCAAGTCCGTCCCACTCCCAAACTCACGTCACCTCCTCTCCGTGCCTTGTTCCAAACCTGCGGTGATTGTTATTTATAACAACAAAAAAGGAAAACGATTTTCATAAGCATTATGCTTAGTGAATATACTAATGTGCTTGAGAGATGTTGTGCACATGTGTAATGCAACAATTTTTAAGCACATAAACATATGAAATCGCAGAATTAATGGGTTAATGGTTCACTTAGACCTGAAGACCTTTCCCTTGACCACTCGGTCACTTTTATTCCTTGGACATCTGCTCTTAAAACAGATTTCTTCCTCTTCTCCTCCCTTATTTTACCACAATGAACCATTACTCCCAATCATTCATTGACATGTTAACACATAAGCACATAATCACATGAACATGATATTTTCTCACATAACTAACATGAGATTCTCAAATTTAACATTAAACATAACTACTAAGTTCAAAATTTCCATTCCCAAGCTAGCAATTGAATTATAAGACATGTTCCACAGCCAAGCTTAAGTTAGAAAACTCGCTTTGTACGATTTTTACCCCAAATTAAGCTAAGAAATGTAGAATTTCACCAAAACCTAGCTCAATTCTCACTCTAAACTAATTCCTACACGTATTCAGTAAACTGTGTGTCGCTGATTAGAACGAGTGTAACAACCCTAAAATTTCTAGGTGTGTAAATAATTATTTTGATTGTTAAATTCAGTTAGCAATATTATATGGATGTGCCTAGGTAAGATACGTGTACAAAAGTTTTAAGTTTGGAGGACCCATAAATTAAATGGTTAGTGAGGCCGTTTCGTTTGAGTGTTACATTCATTAATTTAAAGAAATTGAAGAGTTGAAGTGTATTTTTTTTATAGTGTTTGTAGGCCCATGAATGTGTCAAATAGTGTATCTGGTATTAAAATTAAGTGCCCGAGGCATGAATACCATTTGGATTAGCCACTTAGTGGTTTGGATTGCATTCTGAGCTCATATGGGTTTCTTTTGTGAGCCCATAAGAAGAAAAACGGGATTTTTTTTAGTATTTGTGTGTTTTTGTGTTATATATACATGAGTGTGTGTATCCTCTTTCTATGTATACATATCTAGGTGCCCTAAGGATAGAAAAAAAAAAGAGCAGTCACAAGAATGAATGTGAGAGAGAGAGAGAGAGAGAGAGAAGAAGAAGAAGAAGAAGAAGAAGAAGAAGAAGAAAAGAGGAATGTTTTCATTCATTTCATTTTTCGAGATCATTTGGATCGATGAGTAAATGCATGTTGACGTTTATTTATGTGCAATTTTGATTCGCAATTATGATTATATGTGTTAGGGTTCATGATTATCGTATGTTTTGTAATCATTCAGGTATAGGATTTTAACCTTAATCGTTCATGTGAAGGATTTAGGAAAATCATGTGTCATTAGATGGGTATAACTATGGTTGATTGTTCTTCCTGAATAGAAAGTTGAATGCTTGATTGATGAACTAATTAGTGAAGTTGAATTTTCTTGAAAATAGAAAAATAATACACCTGGTTCAAAGAAAATTAGTTAATAAATCAAAACTAGCAATTTTTTATATTATGTCCGCTGAAGTCCATGTAAAACGCGATTCCGGACAACTTTTGTGTAATGGAGTTTTTCCCAATTCTGCACCATTTTGGCAGAAATTGACAATTACAGTAGCAGTGAACAAATGTCTCATTGAATATTTTACGATATGGAGAATATAATTTCTTATTATGTGCTTCATGTATGCTAATTTTGAATGCTTGGTTGAGGTAATTGTACCTGAAATAATTAACTGTATATTGTGGAAATTTTGATAAAGGTAAACTAGATATGTTGAATAGTACATTGGTGATCTTGTAATTCGATCGAAAAATATTGTGGAAATCCTATATTGTGAGGAATTGGAACGCATCTAAAAAGATAGAGATATGATTAGACTATGATGAGACGGAACTATGTGATAAATGTGAATTTCACAAAAATGGGAATAACACGAACGATAAACAATAATGACAACATAATTCCTTTAGTATTCACCGCATCCCATTGTGTGATATGTTTTGGTAACTCGACTTGCTGAACATACCTTTGCCAGTAGCTGTGTAAACAAGCTGGCCTAAGCCTTATGCTCGACTTATTTATTAGACGTTTTGGCATACTTGTCAACCTTCCATGTGTACATCTAGTTTGGTTGATACCCCCACACAAATTGATACCGGAGTGGGCGTTGGTATTATGTTTGGGGACACATGGGATACATGTAAGGGTCGTACTATGCAGGGTGGCCAAAGTGCTGAACCTAGGAAACACAAAGATAAATTTAAGGCTAATAATAAAAATGGGTTATTTCATAATATTGATTAGCGTGAAATAATGATCGCACATTTAAGTTAGAATGTGGACGGTTGTATACGGAATTGTTTGTTTGGTTTGTGATCATTCGATTTGCAAGATGGTGGGCGCACTAACATTTGTGCAGGTTTGGCCAACCATACGTCGGATTTTAAGTATGAGTAAAGTATGTGTTATTTTGGATATCGAGCAAGAAGGGAAACTATCCTTTTTGTCCTAAAGTATGAGTAGAACTACTTGTCTTGTCACGATAGTGTTTGATTGTGATGTAGTCTATGCGACCGCGTTTGATCCCTAAGGTTAAGTTTGTGGTGTTTACTCGTACCAGTCATGTGACTGATCCGTCGAGTTTTCTCACAAGTGCGTTCTTGTTGGAGAGTAGCCGATTGAGATTTGCAGGGCCAGTAGGTTGTTTGTGACATCCGGTGGCAGGGGGGATGTGGAATTCTCGTTGTTGTTTATGATTTTATTTGACTCATTATGTATTTAATTGCTTTTATGTATTTAGAGAGTTCAGTATTTTATTTTCTGGCATTGTGGGCCATGATTTGAAATATTGTATAGTTGTATTGTACTTATGTTGTGCTTTGATCTTGGCGACGTTTAGAAGGCTCTGGACTTTCCTTACAATGGTAAAAGAGGTTTCCTAATTTGTAATTGTACAAGAACAGTATATTCAATTGTTATATATAAGTTTGAATTTTTTTTTTTTATATTGGAAACTTTAATTGAAACTTTTGAGAATGTGTATGTTGAATTGAAATGGATTTTCTCATTTAAATCTTTTAATATTTTCAAAGAGAATTCATCATCATTTTCAGTAAATTTACTTTTTGAAATGGATTGGTGTTTTCACTCTCGGGTTTTGGGCGGTTGAATACCGGTTCAATTTTTTTTTTATCATGATGGGTATTTGGTGGTCCAAAAATCGGGGTGTGACTGCGAGTCACCAAAATACGACAATTAAAACGCAAAAGAAAGGTATAGAAATGGCCATATCACCTCCACGGGTCCGAGTACGGCTTCGGTTTGTGAATTAGACGTCGGACGACGACGAAATGGTGAATTTACGACGTCGGAGCTTCGTTTCTCTCTCTAATCTCGGCATCTCTCTCTCTCTCTCTCTCTCTCTCTCTCTCTCTCTAATTTCTGTATTATTTGAGAGTTAACACACACAAGACACCTACCCAATTATCGTACCTATGCAAACACATCCAATTTTTGCTTCCTTTCATTTATACCCCCTAAACTTCTTAAGTTCTTATTATGAAAATTCCAAACATTCCATTAACTACCCAATTATGTAAATGGGTGTTTGTCTAAGTCCCGCATGGGTCCCACACTTGGTCTCAAATATTTTATGAAGTTGCTATCGTACCTACTAATTATACACATTTTGCAAAAATGGCATTATTTGGGTAATCAAATTGATATTAGAAGCCAACATATTAATCAATATAATATGAAAGCTATTAAACATATCTCTAATTAATCAAATAAATACATCTAGCATTTAAATGCAAATTATATTGTCCAAGCCCTTCACTGGGTCCCACCTCAATACCTATCCCAACTAACAAAGGACTTCTCCAACTGTGTTGTTCAATGAACACTTTTTACTGATGAGTCCAAGCCGCACCTTAATCCGCTTTATACACTAATTATGACAATTAATGCATATTAAAATGAACGTTTAACCTTTTTCTCGAGTACGGGTGTTAAAGTGTGAAAGCATGCCAGAGTAAAGGTGGGCTTCGATTAGATCGATTCGGTTTGGTGTAATTTGGTTTGGTTTGGGTTCGGTTTGAAAAAATGTCAACTGTTAACTGACCGAAATGTAATTCGGTTGGTTCGGTTCGATTAACCGAATTAGTAATACAGTTCGATTAAGAATTTCGGTTAACCGAATAGTAAAATACACCCAAAAAAAAAAAAAAAATTTAAGCCAAAGCTGAACTGCTAAGCAGCTAAAGCATTGTTGATTGTTATTCAACAGTTTCAACTTATTCTAACATATTTTACAAACTAAAAAAAATGTTAAAATTAAAGCCAAAGTCAAATAATTTGCAAACATAGTTATAGTTCCACATTAAAAAATTTACTACTAATCAGATTTGAGTAAACTAAATAGATTTTAGTAAGAACTAAGAAGTAACCAAACATAGTTCCAACATATATCTACTATATTATACAAACGAATAAACAAGCACGTCAAAAAATATGAACTTCCTCTTTTGCCCTTCACAACACCATAATTACCCATATATCTATCTATACATCGTAAGGATATATTGATTTGTCTGAGGGTATATCTGTCATTTTGGACAAATAATTACATTCAAGTCAGCTTTTGAAATTTTCTTTAATATAATAATGAGGTTTTAATCAACAATCTTGTGTCTAATTACATTTGGGTCAACAATTTTTGGGATATTTATTATTGACTTCAAAAAAAGTCAACAAAAGTGGCTATTTTGGTGGGTATTTAGGAATTGATCACTAATATTTATAATTTGGTCAACTTCTTATCTCAAATGAGGTTTCAATCAACAATTTGTGTCTAATTACATTTGGGTCAATATTTTTTGGGATATTTATTATTCACTTCATAAAAAGTCAAAAAAAGTGGCTATTTTAGTGGTTATTTAGAAATTGGTCACTAATATTTACAATTTGCTCAACTTATTCTCTCAAATTTAGGATTCATAGATTGTAATATGTGTAATTGCATTTAGGTCAGCAAGTTTTGGGATATTTGTTATTCACTTTAAAAAAGTTTTAAAAAGTGACTATTTAAGTGGCTATTTAGGAATTGGTCACTACTTTCACATTTTGGTCAACTTCTTCTCTAATATTTAAGTTCTGTTATATTTAAAATGTCAAACAAAGTGGCTATTTTAGTAACTATTATGAATTGGTCACTAATATTTACATCTTGGTCAACTTCTTCTCTCAAATTCAGGATTTATAAATTGTATTCGAATATCAATTAAGGCCTACAAACACACTCATGCCCTTTTTTTTTATAGAGGAAATACCCTACTTCTGTCATATTTTTAGTGGTGCTTTATTAGGTACCTTTACTACTCATTTATAAGATAGTCAGAATTATTAACTTATTCCGTGAGAAGAGTTTTAGATTAAATAGTTACATTTACAATTTCCTATTTAACTGTTTTAACATCTTATTATACACTTTTAACAACCACTTAACCACATGAAACGACACAATTAAATTCCATGCGCGTTGCGCAAGGCTCCAACTAGTATATATATATATATATGTATATTTATGATAAAGACAATAACATGAAAAAGAAGTATATACATGGATGGTAAAGAAGTAATCAGCAATTCTGCATATATAGTTCCAAACATATTTGATAGTTCTGTGATAAGGAAGAAGGAAAAAAGAAAATAAACACATGAGATCCGTAGTTACTGGCTTACCTTACCTCTAACTCTAAGTTTGAGAGAGAAAAAAAAAACCCTAGAAATCAAAATTTGAAATCCCTACATATATAAGATCACTAAATCAGTAATCAGCATATATATATATGAAACATTGAAATATCTAGTTCATCATTTAATAATAATAATATGATAAAGAAAATAAAAAAACAATTAAAAAAATAGACTAGTTAGTAACTTAGTAGTTACCTTACCTCTAACTCTAGTCTCTAAGTTTACGAATTGAGAGTTTGAGGGGGGGGGGGGGGGGGGGGGGGGAAGGCCCTAGAAAATTAGAAACCCAAATCTGAAATCCCTACAAAAATCAAGTCCAGACATCAATTAAACATATGAGATTTAAAGATTGTATATTTGTATGGAGAGAGAGAGAGAGAGCAACCTCTCTCTGCCTGCGATCAAGCCAAACAGGAATGTGCGACAGTCTGCGGCTGCTGGTGTGGTGTGTGGCCAGCGTCGAACGGCTGCTGGTGTGGTCGGCGAGCTCTTGTGTTGTGACTCTTCAGTTCAGGCTTTAGTCTTCACAGAGGTGAGAGGCCAGAGGACTGAAGAGGCGCGATTGCACATCGCAAAACAAGAAAAGTGGAAAGCAAAATATTTTAAGTCTCAATCCTAGATCCCTAATCAGCGTTTTGTATATATAGTCCTTTTTTTTTTTAATCCGATTTTCGGTTCGGTTCGGTTCGGTTTCCTTACGTGGTACTGAAAACTGAACCGAGCTAGTTAAAACAGTTCGATTTCGACCCTAACTAAATTCAGTTTGGTTCGATTACCAACCGAATTTGCTATTTTATTTCAGTTCAGTTAAAAATTTCGATTAACTGAACCGTTTGCCCACCCCTAGAGTCCAAATCCAAATGAACTCAAAAGTGTGTCATGATGTACAAGTATTCATATTTATGTATGTACAACTTGGAATAGATGCTCTAACTCCTAATTAAACTATTGTTAATTACCAAATAGGAATGCCTTTGCTAATGATCCCTATCGAAGTTTAAAAGGGCAAGAAGCAGAGAAAGTATACCCTTTGAGACATTAGTAACTTCATCTTCACTGATATAATTTGGTTACAACACTTGAGTTGTTACAAGTTTGAGAGGTAAATAATACACGTTTGAAAGCAAAAAAACTATATGCTACTGAATGCTTTGGCATGCAAAGTAAGCGGGATTTGAGTTGTGTGTTGAAAAGGAATAAATCTTGAATGTAATAGTTGTAAGGGTGATGGGAATCTCAAGCCACATAAGCAAAAATAATTTTTCTACTAATGGTGTGAAAGATAGTTACGTAGAACACCCGTTATAACCAATATTTACTCGTTGAACATCCCTTCTTCAATTGGTCTGTTATGATGTTTAAAGAGGCCAAATGGACTTTAACCGCTATACACGTGCTTCCAATATTTTCAAACTAGTAACCGCTCTCAAAGACATTGATATGCTTCTCAAATGCTGTATTCTGTATTCGAAGTGTGATTCTCAATCCATGTCCATTATCAATAATAGTAGAACCACTTGAAAATACTCTAATAAAAATCAAGTACACACAGTACCACATGTGTTAGAAGCACACCTAGGATACCGAAACTATATATGTGCAGCCTAATTGATCCATATGCACATTAAATTCACGTCCTAAACAGCTGAGATTTTGTAGCCCAATTGATCCAATGTGCAAACTAGCAACATCCTAAATCTATATATATGTGAATTTGGATTTCTGAAACTGAAGTTGAACAAACATCCCAATTCACAGCTCCAAACAAAACTTAGAATGTAAACTTAAACAATCGAGAAAACAAAACTGAGAAACAATTAACTAAAACATAAAAATAGCAAAGCAAAAGCAAAATTAGCATTACTTGAATCTACAATTTGTCATCAGGATCTCATGATAGAAAAACAACACACATCAAGGACTACTCTCATCTAATGACATTCCATGTTTACCTACATATATATATATATATATATATAATTTTAAATATGTAATTATACAGAGCCCTAACCAGGGGATCCTTATTTAAAAAAATGAGGATCCCTCGTTAGAGGATTCTGTGTAAATATGTATTACATGACTGTGACCCTTTTCGATTTAAAAAAGAAACCGACAGAGACAGCTGCAATAAAAAAATAAAAAACAAAACAAAAAACAAAAGAAAAACAAAAGACAGGCCTCGCGTCGGCGGACGACCATTGCTGCCGGCGCCGGGAAACCGGAGTGGTTTGGGAGTGGGCGTCCGGTCAGGTCAGGTGGTGAGGTAGAAGATGGGATGGAGGATGAGGTGGAGGAATTTGAAGCAGGCGCATGAAACAGATAGGAACACCACTCCGTACACTATTCTGAGACCCATTGATTGAATTTGATGGTAGAGAGAGAGAGACCAGATCTGGATCTAGAAGAACTAATAGTAGAGTATTTAAAGGAGAGAGAGTGTGTGCGTGTGTGTGAGATCGAGAGAGATAGAGAGAGATAGAGATGTGGAAATGGAAGGGTAGGGTTTGAAATTTGAAGAAAGAAACGGATAAGGCTAGTTTGTTGTTTTGTGTAAATTACACTTTACACTTAGGTAGTTTGTGTACGATTTTATTTTGCTTTCTATAGTTTTAATTTTGTTATTTTATTTTTTATAGTTTTAGTTTAGGTTCAGACTTTTAATGTAGCTAATTTATGAAATTTTTTTACAATTTTTTAACTTAAAAATAAAGCATATGATGCACACTTGAGGTATCAGTTGGGCATAATGGTAAAATTGTTTAGAAAAACTACACTTCACTCTTATATTGATCCAAATTTTGTCAGAAATTATAAGAAAATTTAATTAATGGACTATACTAAACCTAAAATGATATTGTAAAAACTAAAATGACAAAATTAAAAACTACAGGGACCAAAGTAAAATTATACCAAAACTATAAAGGGTGCAAAAATGTAATTTATCCTTAGTATTTTTTTTCTTTTACTTGTAGGGGTTGTGTGGGAAGGCCGGGAATCAATAGTATACAAATGAACCGATCCTATAAATTTATGTGTTTGATCAAGGCTTTTTTTTTTTTTTTTTGTTTTTATGAGAATTTTCGTTCAACCTAAGGGTCTGTTAGGGAATATTCAAAATTGAATCTGGTTCAGCCACAATCCACTTTCATAACTAGTTCTTGTGAGAACTAAGTGTAGGTTGGTTTGACAGAAAACCTGTTTTAAGACATTTATTAGACTGTGCACAAACTTCTATGTAAAGAATATAAATTCATCAAATTAGGTTCTCACAAGAACCAGTAAAAATTGGACTTGAATTGAATTAGATCATATTTTAGGCCTTCCCAAACAGGCCCTTAAATCACTCATAAAACTAGTTTTTTGTCAAACTAATAATCTTAATTTGGATAAGAACCAAATATAAATAGGGCTACAAGACTACAGTAGATTCTGTTTTTGTACAGTTTTTATCTTATAAGGAGTCTCTTATTTTATAAAATGCACACCTCTCATTTTTTTTTTCTTAATAAATGATTTGTATGAATCCATCTGAACCCTGTTACCATGGGATTCCTTCTCTACCTCAGCAAAAAAATTCTCCAACTCAACGAAAAATTGAAATCTGTGAGAGCGAAAATAGGAGAAAGAGTAATGAGAGGTGTGCGTTTTATAAAACGATAAAGATTGGGGCACCGACAAGTTGCACCGAATTGGTGCACTGAATGCTCGGTGCCATCTATTTTGGTGGGACTCACACCTTGCACCCGTGGGGCCCACCAAAATGGACCACACCGATAGTTCGGTGCACTATTTCGGTACACCTTATCGGTGCCTCTAGCAGGATTCTTTATAAAATGAGAGAGTCCTCCAAGATAAGAACCGCTTCTTTTGTATACTCCCAAACAAGCCTGTACGTTGGAACACAATATTAATCTCCCCGAGTGTTGATAATGTGAATGCTTGACTGACTGTTTCAACTTTCGTCTGCTTGCTATATACCTATGCTACGGTATGGTTTCGCTTTTTGATGCAAAACGATCCCAGAATCATGTTTCACATTCACGGAAAAAAGAATTTCACAGTGCATATTATGACATAATATTCAAGTCAATAAAAAGTTTTCAATGATCTATTTGGCCTATTTTTAGAAGAATTAAAAATTTCGTCCAACTCAACAAAAATTTAAAATATGATAGGAGGGATAGATTTAAAATTTCTATGTGATAAAACCATTATATCCAATATTTGCTTCAATGATCTATTTGGCCTATTTTTAGAAGAATTAAAAATTTCGTCCAACTCAACAAAAATTTAAAATATGATAAGAGGGATAGATTTAAAATTTCTATGTGATAAAACCATTATATCCAATATTTGCTTCACTTTTACAAGATACATCAAATTCGTAATTCGGTACACTATCAAAAAAATTAGTAATTCAATAATTTTGCCCAAAGAATTTGCAGCACCAAAGTTAAGGGGAACTTCTACTGCGCGTGTAACACAGGATAGAGATTCACCGTGTACTGGTATTATTAGTTATAATTAGGGATATAAAATGGCCCGGCATTAATCGGGTTTGGGCGGGCTTGGACTTCGGCCCATGGACTCATGTCTATTTTCGGATCGGATCGGGCTTGGGCTGGGCTTAAGAGTTCACAATCCAAGCCCAGTCCTAGGCCCTAAGGTAGAGCCTAAGTGAGAACTTTAAATTTATCCTAAAATAGTATAAATACTATTATATATGTAGCCATTTTTGTTATAGGTTGGAAATAACTTTCAATATATCAATTTGTAAATTTCTATGTTTTCAATATTTGATAACGATCAATATTTTTATTGTTGAGAAGCTTCTAGACGGGCTTTTATGCGGTCTTCGGACCGGACTTTGGTCGGGTCGAGCCTCGGGCCGCGATTTGTCTTCATAGGTCCAGGCCCTAATTGGGATGCTAGAGCCTAGGGCCGGGCTGGCCCTACCTCGGGCATGGACCGGTTATGGGCCATTTTTTGGGCTGGGTTTCAGGGTCCCACCCTGCCAACTAGACATTCCACATTGTTAGTGAAATTTTTTGTAAGTTTTTGTGTCCAAAGCTTTATTCAAAAACTTATCCTTATTGTTGATCAGACCTAATATACAATTGACAAACAAGGAGATCCAGTAATTTAATACCATCATAGTTAAACCTACTTCAGGCCAAAAAAAAAAACCAAAAATCCAACCATATTAGTAGCAATAACAGGACAATTAAGGCTTGTCAAGAAGCATTTGCTTAACTGGTTTAAAAAAACTGATAAGAATCAATGGATTAATCAAATTCAGAAGTTGAGCTTTGCTCCTCCCCTTGTTCTTCACCGAACACCATGAACTTATCAAGGTCCTCCTTGTGGCGTTCAGAACTTATCAAGGTTCACACCTTGTGGCGTTCAAACATGAATACATGTGGTTTGCATCTCCTTAAAGGGGTTGGGTCACAGGTTCAGTAATCTTTGGAATACCCGTGGTTTGTATTTCTTTATGAATGTTGGGTCACGGGTTCACTAACAAACAATCTGATTTTAGCTTTTCTGGGTAAAACATGTCAATATTGTTGTTGGGTCTCAATACAAGTCGATGAGGTTTGCAACAAACGGAAGTAATTTCCAATATTGGTATTGGGTTTCATAGCAAGTCTAATGAGGTTTGCATCAGACGGGAGTTATTTTCCAATATTGTTGTTGGGTCTCAAAGCGAGTTGTTGGGGTTTGCATCATTTGGTATCAGAGCTCAGTGTCACGTCCAACAGAATTTACTGTACAAAGTCCCCACCAGAAGAATGATAGAGTTAATAGAGGCTATATAGAAGAATCTAGAACTTTCTAGGGAAGGCTAGAGAATTCTTGAATATTATGGAATATTGTGAAGAATGTAAATATCTAGATATGTTATAAGGATAGTTCTAGAAGTGTATCTAGAATGTTCTTGGGAAGTTTCTAGAGTATGTTCTAGAACCTTCACCACCGTTAGATTGTTGATACTTGGCTAGACCTTAGCCATTCATTGTATAGGAAGGTGCCTATAAATAGAGGAGGCCTCATTTGGCCAAGGGATCCACCGAGAGTTGTAACATTCTCTTTCTAGTGTAATATACTTACATTCTCACAAACTCTCTTGTGCTTTCTCTTACTTTCTTAACTATTTCGGTTGAAGGCTGACTTAGCGTGTCAAGTGAGCGTCTAAGTGCTGCACGAAGACTTGGAAAATACCAAGGCCATGACAAGTGGTATAAGAGCAAGGTCAAAACTCGAGAAAGAGAAGGCATCATGTCGACCGATAATGAGGAAAATGTGAACGAACCACCCCATGGGAGGGACCCTAACAAGAAGAAGGACAAGTCTTGTGAGGGAAGGGACGATGTGACAGCTATGGAGATACGGTTGGCTAGGACGGAGTTGCCGTGGGCGACTCGAGGGAGCGTCTTGATGTTTTGGAGCAATCCTTGGAGAAGGAGGTGGAGGATCTCAAGGTAGAGATCAAGGACCTTCATGATGGAATGCTTGGCACCATCAATTCCGTAGCACATGATTCACAACAAACCCACGAGGCCTTCCAAGCTAAGGTGTTGGAGATGTTCGCACACTTTGAAGCCCATTTGGACGAGGTACACCAAGACGTGGCAATGTGCAAAAAGGCCATAGCCGGGGGAGATATGATCATGCCGGTGACATTTAAGGTTGAGATGCCAAAGCCGAAACCTTTCGGTGGACAAAGGGATGCCAAGGAAGTGGACAACTACCTATAGTACATTGAGAGGTACTTCGAGGCAATAACATTGACCAATGAGGAGGCAATGGTATGGACCGCAGTCCTTTACCACACCGACACGGCAACACTATGGTGGCGTAGGAGGCATGCTGACATAGAGAAAGGTACGTGCACCATAGATACTTGGGATGACTTTAAGAAAGAACTTAAGAAGCAGTTTTATCCTGAGGATGTGGCCTATCAAGCTAGAAAGAGCATGAAGAAATTGAAACACACATCGTCTATTCGGGATTACGTGAAGGAATTTTCTACTCTTATGCTTGAAATCCCATATGACTGATGAAGAGTTACTTTTCAATTTCTTGGATAATCTACAACCATGGGCGGAGCAAGAGTTGCGGTGCCGAGGCGTACAAGACCTTGCTACGGCAATGGCGGTAGCAGAATCCCTTGTTGAGTATCAAAAGGAGGACTGTAATACCCTGTATTTTTTTTAATAAATTCTTAGTGTTTAATTGGTATTATTATGATTTTATTTAAATTAAAAATATGGTTAGTATACAAAAATTAGTGTGAATGTTTTACACTACAAAACTTCTATGTGGTAAAAAAAAAAAAAGGAAACATGTGTGTACAGTTTGTGTGTGTCGTGGGTGAGTAGTGTCTCTAGTATGTGTGTATATTAGTTACTTAGGTATTACATAGTATCTTATATACTTACATAATATAATAATGGGGTTAGGTAAACCCCCTCCTTTGCACAGCCGCAGAAAAAGAGAGAGAGAGAGAGAGAGAGAGAGAGAGAAGAAGAAGAAGAAAAAGAAGAAGAAGAAGGAAGAAGAAGAAAAGGGAGAAGAAGGAGAACGGTCCCGGGTTCGTGGTCACGTGTGGATCGTGGGGTATTCGTGATTGCCATTTTTTTTTATCAACTCGGTGAGTTAAATTTTGTGTACTCGAGTATATATATACACGTATGTATATATGCATGTATACGGGAGTAAATTAAATTAGTGTATGTTAAAATTTAATTGTTAGGGTTAAATCTTTGTAATTGATCGATACACGTTGTTGTGGTTGAAGTAATTTAGATATATTCTTTCCCCTTCGTGTGACTTTGTGATTACGACATTAGGGTATTCGAAAGGGTTAGGTGAAGAGTTAGTTTGATAAAACCATATGTGAAATATTCATGGCAATTAAGAAAGATATGTGAAATTCGTTTTTTTTTTTTTTTTTTTTTTTTGTAATTTACACAGCTGCAGAAACTTTAGAAAATTATTAGAAAATCGTGGCTTTGAATTTGAACATTCTGTTTGCGTAACTTATGTAAAACGTGATTCTGCACGTTTTTCGTCTAATGGTATTTTTCCTGATTCTGCACCATTTGGGCAGAAATTAAAGATTTCAGTAGCAGTTTTTAGTATATTAAAATGTACGAAATTGGGGAAATATGATTCATTGTGTTTTTTTTATTGTTCGTATGAATTAACGAAGATTACTTGGAGATACATGAATTCTCCTATAATGTTGAGCTATGAAAAGAAATAGGTGATAGTCATTAACGTTGAGTCCGATTAAATTGTATAATTCCAAAAATGCAAAATAGTTTCAAGTTCCTTAGTGTTCACCGCTCCCAGTTGTGATATTGTTTTTGGTAGCTCGACTTGCTGAGTGTACCTTTTTGCCAGTGGCTTCGTGATCAAGCTGGCCTAAGCCTTATGCCCGGCTTATTTGTTAGACGTCTAGGCATATTGACTAGCCTTCTGTGTGTATACCTGGTTTGGTTGATACCCCAACCAAACTGGCACCAGAGTGGATGTTGGTAGTATGTCTGGGCACACATGGGATATATGTGTGGGTGTACCATGGAGGGTAGCCAAGTGGTGAACCTAGGAAATTGACTAATGAATCGTACATAAAAGTAAGAGAATTATTGTTAATAAAATTTCCTATGGGTTAAAGGATATAAAATGTTGATTTCCTCGTCTGTTGTTCTTTTCTTATACATTGTATTGGGACGTGTAATGAGTAAATTGTGATAATGATCCTTCCTATATCTTAGTACAAGTAGTTCTGCATATTCTTGTAGTATTTTGCTGTTATTATTCTTGTGGTTGCAGGATGGTGGGTCCACTAACATTTTGCAGGTATTGACTCACCATGGGACATTAGGTAAGTATTACTTTATTTAAATTCGGGCGAGAACTGCATGGCCACCACATAAAGGGAAACTACCGCTCGTCCCAATATGTGAAGTGGAACTACTCTCTTATCCGAGTTAATATTTTGTGTGGTAGTTAAAGGGTCAACGGGTGATCCTGAAGCTGTGTGTGTGTGGTTTAACTCATACCAGTCATGTGATTGACCCGTGAGTTTTTTTTTTCTCGCGGGTGCATTCTTGTTGGAGCGTAGCCGATCAAAATTTGCAGGGCTAGTAGGGAGGTCGTGGTACCTGACAGCAGGAGGCATATCGAGTCTTGTGCTGTTTTCCTTATTCGTTTTTTTTATATATTCATTCTCGAGAGTTTAGTATTAATTTCTTGCATTGTGGGCCATTTTATCATTTAAGATTTTATTTAGTGAAGTGTTCTTTTTAGATTTTTATTATGTTTTGGTGTTGGATTTAAGGTTTGACTTTTTAGTTGGATGTTGACCGTTGCTGTAGCACTTGTGAGTAATGATTTAATTCGGTACAGACTGTGTGATGTTATTATATTGCAAGCACCGCTGATGATTGGACGGCTAGATATTGGTTGAGGGTTCTCCCTTGATTAATACTTGGTTGTCTGAAAATTTGGGGTGTGACAGTTTGGTATCAGAGCTCATGGTTGCCCTACACTAGAGAGTGTCTAGGTGATCTTCGGAATGTGGTGAATGGGTTGTTAATTACAATGAACGAGTTTGTTTTAGATATTTATGTATATGTGGTTGTCTTATGAAGGTTATGGCTGGAGGCTACAATACTCATCATGGAGCTCAGACTGAAGGTGGTGAGAGTTATGGAGGAGCTGGGGCAGGAAATCCCAACTTAGTTCAGGTTGACGTGGGGGCTATGATGAACCAGATTCTCCAAGCTGTGAAGAACAATCAGCAGGGAAACCAGGGTGACCCGTTTGCTAAAAGGAACAAGGATTTTGTTTCTATTGGCAGTCGAGCATTCGATGGGGAAAAGGGTCTGTTAGCAGGAGATGCTTGGATACGAAAGTGTGAGTTCGTGCTCGAGAGGATGCAGGTCACAGAGGTGCAGAAACAGGAGTTGGCATCTCAACAGCTTTGCTTTAGTGGGAATCATTAAGGACTACTTATGACATGGCGGAGATGACGTGGGAAGAGTTCAAAGTTTTATTTGAGGAGAATTTCATTCCCAGTGCAGTAAAGTCACAATTGGCTAGGGAATTCCAAGACCTCACTCAGGGTCCTATGACTGTGTGGGAGTATGTGAAGAAGTTCAACGGGCTATCTCAGTATGCTCCTCATCTGATTGCTACAGAGGAGAAGAAAAATGAGAAATTTATTGATGGATTGGGACGTCACTTGTCCAAGGCAGTGTTATCTGCAGAGAGTAAGTCTTTCAACAAGGTGGTGGATTTGGCTTTGAAGTTCGAGTGGAAGGAGCAGAAATTTCAGGCTGAGAGGTCAGCAAGGGCGAAGACCAATGAGAATTTTAGAGACACTCGGCCTCAAACTCAGCAAAAAGATACAGGACGTAGTGGGAACAGATTTAAGCTTTATGATCAGGGGTGGATAGGTCAGCAGTATCAAAGACAAGGATATGGCAGTCAGCGGTTCCCAGGAAATCAGGGGAACTTTAGGCAGCAGAACCAGCAGTGGAATGGTCAGGGTGGTCAGCGTAATCAGGGTTTCCAGGGTCAACGTCAGCAGGCCCCCGCAGCCACAGATTGGTTTCCGTCCCCCAGTGCCTCAGATTGGAGCACCACCGGTAAGAGGAGAGATGGTTGTAGCTCCTAAAGTGTGTTTCAATTGTCAGTTACCTGGGCATATTGCTAGGGAATGTCCTCACCCTCCTAGGAATAAGCAGTCCGCGAGACAGGGTCAAGCAGCTCCAGCCAGGGCATTTGCAGTGATGCCAGGCAATGAGAATGTGCAAGGTAGCCTCAAACTTTTTCATTCCGATGTTCGTGTCTTGTTTGATTCAGGTGCATCCCACTCTTTTATTTCTCATCAGTTTGTTTTGAGAGAGAGTATTCCTGTTACGCCTTTACTTGTTCCTGTGAGCGTAGAAACACCTCTAGGGGGTTTAGTTACTCTATATGAGCATTGTAAAGATTTTGTGATAGACTTTGGGGATAGGACTTTCCTCGTAAATTTGATTGTATTGGGGTTTGAAGGGTTTTCCATTATTTTGGGGATGGATTGGCTTAGGGCGAACCATGTTGTCCTTGAATGTGCTAAGAGGACCATTCATATAGATACCCCAGGATTACCTCGTTTCTCTTATACGTATCCAGATAGTGGAGAATTGGTTATGTCTAGTTTTCTATATTCGGTGGAGATACCAAAGAAGGATATTAGTGATGTGGAAGTGGTATGCGACTTTGAGGATGTTTTTCAGGAGATCCCTGGACTGTCGCCTAAGAGAGAGGTGGAATTTTGGATTGATCTTGTACCGGGGTCCACACCAATTTCTAAGGCAGCATATCGTATGGCGCCCAAGGAGTTGGAAGAGATGAAGAAGCAGTTGGATGAGATGCTTCAGAAAGGGTGCGTTAATTATTTCTTTATGATAGATTCATTTTTCTTCTTAGTTGATCTTTATTTCTAGCAGTGTAATTCTTTTGAGGTGTGTATGAATCAGGTTCATACGTCCTAGTAACTCACCGTGGGGAGCTCCGGCAATATTTGTATCCAAGAAGGATGGTAGTCTTCGTATGTGTATAGACTACAGGGAGTTGAATAAGGTGACGATCAAGAACAAGTATCCTTTGTCCAGGATTGACGACCTTCTTGATCAATTAAAGGGAGCGGCGGTCTTTTCACAGCTTGATTTGAGGACCGGGTATCATCAGATGGGAGTGGTGGAAGAGAGCATTCCCCGTACAGCTTTCCGTACCCGATATGGGTTGTATGAATTTCCAGTGATGCCATTTGGTTTGACCAACGCTCCAGGATTCTTTATGGATTTGATGAATAGGGTGTTCAGGCCGTATTTGGACCGTTTTGTCATTGTCTTCATAGATGACATTTTGGTTTATTCACGAACTCAGGAGGAGCATAGAGAGCATTTGAAGGTGGTATTACAGATACTTCGGCAACATAAGTTGTATGCCAAGTTCAGTAAGTGCCATTTTTGGGAGACTGCAGTGAGATTTCTAGGTCATGTTATTTCAGAGGAAGGAATATCAGTAGATCCTGAAAAAGTTGTAGCAGTGCAAGACTGGGACTGGACACAACCTTCTAATCCGACAGAGGTTAGGAGTTTCTTGGGATTAGCAGGTTATTATAGGAGGTTCATTGAGAAGTTTTCTCTCATAGCAGCTCCAATGACGAAGTTGACTCGTAAAAATGTGAAGTTTGTGTGGACAGATGAATGTGCGCAAGCATTTCAGGAGTTGAAGCAGCGGTTGACCACTGCGCCAGTTTTGACTATCCCGACGGAAGGAGGGAAGCTTGTAGTGTTCACAAATGCTAGTGGGACTGGTTTGGGTTGTGTCTTGATACAAGAGGGAAAGGTTGTTTCGTATGCTTCTAGACAGTTGAGGCCACATGAGAGGAGGTATCCCACTCATGACTTAGAGTTGGCAGCTGTTGTGTTTGCACTGAAAGTGTGGAGGCATTATTTGTTTGGGGAGAGATTTGAGTTGTATACAGATCATAAGAGTCTCAAGTACTTGTTTTCACAAAAGGAACTGAATATGAGACAACAGAGATGGGTTGAGTTCATTAGTAGTTACGACTTTGAGATTCTTTACCATCCGGGTAAGGGTAATGTAGTGGCCGATGCCCTGAGTCGGAAACACAGTGTGATAGCTTCTTTGATGGTTAGGGAGTGGAAGTCCCTTGAAGTGTTAGCTTCTCATGATATTCAGCCAGGGCATGAAGGTGAGAAAGCATATATTGGGAGTCTGGTTGTCCAACCGACTTTGATAGGAAAGGTTCGACAGATGCAGAGGTTAGATACAATTTTAGTTAACCGTCTCAATGACTTGGTAGTGGATTTGCTTGATGAGTGTCCGACAGATTGGTCCGTGGATACAGAAGGAAGTTTATGTTTTCAAGGAAGACTCTGTGTACCGAATAGTGAAGAGTTGAAGAGGGAAGTACTTGATGAGGCACATCAGTCTCGATACACTATACATCCTGGCGGGACTAAGATGTATCATGACCTGAAACGAACCTTTTGGTGGGAAGGTATGAAGAGAGATGTTGGAGAATATGTTTCTAAGTGTATGGTGTGTCAGCAGGTTAAGGCGGAACATCAGAGACCGTCTGGCTTGTTGAAATCTTTAGAAATACCTGTGTGGAAATGGGAGTGTATCTCTATGGATTTTGTGGATGGTTTGCCGAGATCCAAGAAGGAAAATGAGTCAATTTGGGTGATTGTGGATAGGCTAACTAAGTCGGCGCACTTTATTCCAGTGAGTGTGCATCGGACGGCAGACAAGTTGGCACAATTGTATATTCGGGAGATAGTACATTTGCATGGGACTCCGGTCTCGATTGTGTCGGATCGAGATTCGTTATTTGTGGCAGAGTTTTGGGAGAGTTTTCAGAGGGTGATGGGGACCCAGTTAGACCTTAGTACTGCTTATCACCCTCAGACCGATGGGCAGACTGAGAGGGTTAACTAGATTCTTGAGGATATGTTGAGGGCTTGTGTTCTCGATCTCGGTGGTAGTTGGGAAGAACATTTGCCATTGGTAGAGTTTTCTTACAATAACAGTTACCATTCTAGCATAGGAATGGCACCTTTCGAAGCATTGTATGGGAGGCCGTGTAGATCTCCAGTGTGTTGGGCAGAAGTAGGGGACTTACCAATTTCGGGTCCAGATATGGTTCGGGAGACTACTGAGAAAGTGAGTGTTATTCGAGAGAGGATTAAGACTGCTCAGAGACGGCAAAAGAGTTATGCTGATAGGAAGCGCAAGGGTGTAGAATTTGAAGTTGGAGATTTTGTATTCTTGAAGGTAACCCCAATGAGAGGTGTGATGCGTTTTGGTAAGAAAGGGAAGCTTGCCCCGAGGTTTGTGAGACCTTATGAGATTGTCGGAAAGGTTGGAGAGTTGGCCTATAGAGTACTGTTGCCACCGGCATTGGTGGCAATTCATAATGTGTTCCATGTATCAATGTTGAGGAAGTGTGTGAAAGATCCTACACAGATTGTTCGTCCGACAGAGCTTGAGATTAATGATGACCTCACATATGTTGTTCGACCTATCACTATCGTTGATCGAGATGTCAAGTATTTGCGGAGGAAAATAGTGAACCTTGTAAAGGTGCAATGGAGTGAGAGAATTAACGATGTTATGTGGGAACTTGAGGAGAAGATTCGGAAGTCACATCCCGAGCTATTCGAGTAGTGTTCGTGCGTGTTTCAAATCTCGGGACGAGATTTTCTTTGAGGTGTGTATAATGTAATACCCTGTATTTTTTTTTAATAAATTCTTAGTGTTTAATTGGTATTTTTATGATTTTATTTAAATTAAAAATATGGTTAGTATACAAAATTTAGTGTGAGTGTTTTACACTACAAAACTTCTATGTGGTAAAAAAAAAAAGGAAACATGTGTGTGCAGTTTGTGTGTGTCGTGGGTGAGTAGTGTCTCTAGTATGTGTGTGTGTATTAGTTACTTAGGTATTACATAGTATCTTATATACTTACATAATATAATAATAGGGTTAGGTAAACCCCCTCCTTTGCACAGCCGCAGAAAAAGAGAGAGAGAAGAAGAAAAAGAAGAAGAAGAAGGAAGAAGAAGAAGAAAAAGGAGAAGAATGAGAACGGTCCCGGGTTCGTGGTCACGTGTGGATCGTGGGGTATTCGTGATTGCCATTTTTTTTATCAACTCGGTGAGTTAAATTTTGTGTACTCGAGTATATATATACACGTATGTATATATGCATGTATACGGGAGTAAATTAAATTAGTGTATGTTAAAATTTAATTGTTAGGGTTAAATCTTTGTAATGGATCGATACACGTTGTTATGGTTGAAGTAATTTAGATATATTCTTTCCCCTTCGTGTGACTTTGTGATTACGACATTAGGGTATTCGAAAGGGTTAGGTGAAGAGTTAGTTTGATAAAACCATATGTGAAATATTCATGGCAATTAAGAAAGATATGTGAAATTCGTTTTTTTTTGTAATTTACACAGCTGCAGAAACTTTAGAAAATTATTAGAAAATTGTGGCTTTAAATTTGAATATTCTGTTTGCGTGTCTTATGTAAAACGTGATTCTGCATGTTTTTCTTCTAATTGTATTTTTCCTGATTCTTCACCGTTTGGGCAGAAATTAAAGATTTCAGTAGCAGTTTTTAGTATATTAAAATGTACGAAATTGGGAAAATATGATTCGTTGTGTTTTTTTTTTATTTTTCGTATGAATTAACGAAGATTACTTGGAGATACATGAATTCTCCTATAATGTTGAGCTATGAAAAGAAATAGGTGATAGTCATTAACGTTGAGTCCGATTAAATTGTATAATTCCAAAAATGCAAAATAGTTTCAAGTTCCTTAGTGTTCACCGCTCCCAGTTGTGATATTGTTTTTGGTAGCTCGACTAGCTGAGTGTACCTTTTTGCCAGTGCCTTCGTGATCAAGCTGGCCTAAGCCTTAGGCCCGGCTTATTTGTTAGACGTCTAGGCATATTGACTAGCCTTTTGTGTGTATACCTAGTTTGGTTGATACCCCAACCAAACTGGCACCAGAGTGGATGTTGGTAGTATGTCCGGGCACACATGGGATATATGTGTGGGTGTACCATGGAGGGTAGCCAAGTGGTGAACCTAGGAAATTGAATAATGCATCGTACATAAAAGTAAGAGAATTATTGTTAATAAAATTTCCTATGGGTTAAAGGATATAAAATGTTGATTTCCTCGTCTATTTTTCTTTTCTTATACATTGTATTGGGACGTGTAATGAGTAAATTGTGATAATGATCCTTCCTATATCTTAGTACAAGTAGTTCTGCATATTCTTGTAGTATTTTGCTGTTATTAATCTTGTGGTTGCAGGATGGTGAGTCCACTAACATTTTGCAGGTATTGACTCACCATGGGACGTTAGGTAAGTATTACTTTATTTAAATTCGGGCGAGAACTGCATGGCCACCACATAAAGGGAAACTACCGCTCGTCCCAATATGTGAAGTGGAACTACTCTCTTGTCTGAGTTAATATTTTGTGTGGTAGTTAAAGGGTCAACGGGTGATCCTGAAGCTGTGTGTGTGTGGTTTAACTCATACCAGTCATGTGATTGACCAGTGAGTTTTTTTTTTTCTCGCGGGTGCATTCTTGTTGGAGCGTAGCCGATCAAAATTTGCAGGGCTAGTAGGGAGGTCGTGGTACCTGACAGCAGGAGGCATGTCGAGTCTTGTGCTGTTTTCCTTATTCGTTTTTTTTTATATATTCATTCTCGAGAGTTTAGTATTAATTTCTGGCATTGTGGGCCATTTTATCATTTAAGATTTTATTTAGTGAAGTGTTCTTTTTAGATTTTTATTATGTTTTGGTGTTGGATTTAAGGTTTGACTTTTTAGTTGGATGTTGACCGTTGCTTTAGCACTTGTGAGTAATGATTTAATTCGGTACAGACTGTGTGATGTTATTATATTGCAAGCACCTCTGACGATTGGACGGCTAGATATTGGTTAAGGGTTCTCCCTTGATTAATACTTGGTTGTCTGAAAATTTGGGGTGTGACAAGGACAAGGCTAAAACATCCAAGGGAAATTGTAAAAGGGTTCCCACACAAGGAAAGTCGTGGTCAAGGATTTGGTAAGCCCCCTACGGGCAAAGAATGGAAAGACAAGGGCAAGGATGCTAAAGGCAAGTTTAAGCCCAAGTCCGACTGCTTTCTTTGTGGTGGACCACATTGGGCTAGGCAGTGTCCTAGGAGGCAGGCCCTAAATGCTTTAATCGAGGAAAAAGAGAAGGAAGAAACTTCTCAAGTGGGTTCTCTTCAATTTCTCAATGCCATCAAGTCAAAACCGACCGCCAAGACTCAAGGGGACAAGGGCCTAATGTACGTGGAGATACACCTCAACGAGAAGGCTACTCATGCCATGGTTGACACAGGAGCAACACATAATTTTATCTCCTTGGATGAAGCTAAACTGTTGGAGCTCAAAACAACCAAGGAGTCAGATTGCTTAAGGCAGTCAATTCAGAAGCAAAACCCCTACATGGTGTAGCTCATGGTCATTGGCACTTGGAGTGGTAAGGTTGACCTCACGGTAGCACCAATGGATGACTTCTGTCATGACCCATTCCACTAGGCGTGGAAATAGGACACTTGGCACGACACCAAGGCTCTACCAACCATTAAATAACCATTCACAGTAGAAATGAATTTTAAAACAACCTTGAGTATTTAAAACTTTAGGAAACGATACTTCCCGAGTTGTAAAATCCGTATAAAATTGAAAACGTTATTATATTTTGAAACGAATGAATTAATGTTAAAAGGGGTCCCAAAGGTACCCTAAGAACCGATCAAAGCATTTATATTATTTCCGGAAGGGGTATAAAAACATTTCTTATAGGGGGTCTTTCGACCGGTCGACCGACCACCTTCGACCAGTCGAATGACCCTTTAGCAGAATCCTGCCCAAAGCTGTAGAATTTTGCTAAGGATCAAACAACCTTCACCTATAAAACTTCTCAACCTCTTCCACTTTAAATCCCAACCTCCCAAGCCTAACAAGGTTGCAAGAACCTATAACCATCTTACTAATTCTTGAACAGAATCGATAACAAAATAAGTTAAGGCTTGTTTGGATTAAAACACAAAAACATTATCCACATTCAACAAAAATCCGATATTGACAAGTTAAGCATTCAAAACACGAATCCAATGAGTTCGGATTCATTATAACATAATTGACAAGCGGGGGTATTTGTAAATACAATCGCGTTAGAATAAGAAAATGCACTAAATTAGTTCACAACTTCCTCTATATCTTCAGTTTATGTTACAATGCCAATGTATTTACAATGTGACAAATCTATGATGACTTGGGTTGTTTAAGCTGTATTTTGTGCAGATTGTTATGTCACTATGTGCAAGAATGACTTACAAGAGAAAAGGGTAAAACCAAAATGCAAAAAGAACATTTCAAAAGGAAAAGAGACTTTCGATCGATCGAAGAATGTTCAAGCGATCGAAGGTTCAAGCGATTGAAGGATGTTCAAGCACTCAAGGAATTTGAAAGTTAAAGCGATTGAACTTTAATGAAGTTCGATCGATCGAACATGCCTTTTATCATAATTTTACGCACACGCAGCAGATACGTATTATTGTAACCCTAGCCTAGGCTTTTCTATGTATAGTAGTTGTAAACATGTCCTTTTGGTTGCCCACACTTTTGTTTATGAGTTCTACATAAAGAGAGAGAGTTTTTGCTTATTTTTGTAGGTTTCATACATTGGATGTTACTTTGGTTTGAAGTTTCTAAAGATTAATATAAGTTCTGTTCATTCCAGGTTTTTATATTAGTTTTATTTATATTCTGTCAATAGTTTTAGTAGTTTTAATCTGAATAGATCATAGTTTTGCATGTTAGTAGTGATAAAACCGTAGTTTGCCATAGTTTTCATGATTAAAACTCAACCAAACGAATCCTTAATGATTTATAACGTTAAAAACCAATCTGCTACACTCCAGACCATGTCTGAGTAGTTCCAGAGTTGGGAGATCATGATGAAACAATGATCTGCTCTGCCATGCACCAGAATCAAACCTGTGTTCAATCGATCGAAGTAAGTTAGATCGATCAAACCAGAGATATAGTCAAGCGATCGAAGACATTTCGATCGATTGAGAGATGATGATGCTCGATCGATCGAAGGCGCGTCGATCGATCGAACATTCAGATTCTTGAGATGATCCTTTGCCGTATTCCTAGACTTTCTGTTTTTGAGATTTGTTATCAAACTGTCCCTATATGCTCAGTTTTTCAAAACGGTTTCTTAACTTTAAGCCTTAAGACATTTTTCTTCAATAACTTTTGCAAATCACTTTGAATACTTATACCATTCATAGTACGAGTCTCAACTATTGTTTTAAACCGCCTTCATGTATTTTATAACAATTGTGATGATATAGTCCCGGTTATGAAAGGGCTATTGATTCTTTGTCTTTAGAAAATACGGAATACTGTAGATGGATGTACTCCATTGAGCATTAATGAAATTGCATGGTAGATGGTTAGGTTACTGCGGATTCGTGTGATCCCAACGCTTCCCTTTTATAAAGTTAAAACCAGTTTAATATTGCTTTAGTTAGTTAATTGTTAGTTTAATTTAATCGCTTCCTTTTATTAGTTAGTAATCCGTGGAACTTCGTGTTTCACATTTCCTTTAAAATATTGAAATTTTAATTTACTCTTCGAGATTAATCTAAGTTAGTAGCTTTCATGCTCTTCATTTTTGAGGGAATTGTCACATAAACTCGATAAGCACTGACATGCTAAAACTAAGAAATTAAGAAAATGATTTAAGCCATCGATATCCATTTCTCAACCTCGATACATATCCCTTTACCTACATTCAAGAAACCCTTTCATTTCTAACCCTATACCGATTCAATATCGCCAATTCTATTATGAAAATACAAACTCCTAATCTTATACATTGACTTCAATGGACCCCATTGTGCATCTAATATGATTAAACTGTCAAAATATGTGATTGGAAGGAAGTAGTTTTGGGAGTTGCATCATAAAAAGAATTATACAAAGAAACAATTGAATGTGGAAGAGGGAAACAAAAGATATATAAAAAAATACTTCGATCGATTGAACGCAGGTTTTATTCTGGTGCATGGCAGAGGCTGGAGATCATTGTTTCATCGTGATCTCCCAACTCTGGAACTACTCAGACATGGTCTGGAGTGTAGCAGATTGGTTTTTAATGTTATAAATCATTAAGGATTCGTTTGGTTGAGTTTTAATCATGAAAACTATGGCAAACTACGGTTTTATCACTACTAACATGCAAAACTGTGATCTACTCAGATTAAAACTACTAAAGCTACTGATAGAATATAAATAAAACTAATATATAAACCTAGAATGAATAGAACTTATATTAATCTTCAGAAACTTCAAACCAAAGTAACATCTAATGTATGAAACCTACAAAAATAAGCAAAAACTCTCTCCCTCTATGTAGAACTCAGAAACAAAAGTGTGGGCATCCATAAGGACATGTTTACAACTAATATATATAGAAAAACCTAGGCTAAGGTTACAATAATATGTCTCTGCTACATGCGCGTAAAATTCTGATAAAAGGCATGTTCGATCGATCGAACATCATTCGATTTCTTTAACTTTCAAATTCCTCGAGTGCTTGAACATCCTTCAATCGCTTGAACCTTCGATCTCTTGAACATTCTTCGATCGATCGAAAGTCTCTTTTCCTTTTGAAATGTTCTTTTTGCATTTTGGTTTTACCCTTTTCTCCTGTAAGTCATTCCTGCACACAGTGACATAGCAATTTGCACAAAATACAGCTTAAACAACCCAACTCATCATAAATTTGTCACATTGTAAATAAACTGGCTTTGTAACACAAGCTGCAGATATAAAGGAAGTTGTGAACTAATTCAGTGTATTTTCTTATTCTAGCGCGGTTGTATTTTACAAATACCCCCGCTTATCACAACCCCTAACTAGCGAATTGCTAGTCCCTAACAATAGAGCAATAATAAAAAGATAAGTAAACAGAAACTACACTATAACGACTAAAAGAAAACAAACTTTAAATAAAACTAGCTAGCCTAAATAGAAAGAGAAAATCCTAACTCACTTTCGCAGGAATCGCGGTTGCATTTAGCAAATGTAACAAGCCGTTAAACCCCTAGGTTCCCCTACTGGACGAGTGTTGTCTCTTGAGGGTTTACAGTGAATATACCCGCAAAATTCTTACATTTAAGTTTAAAAAGGTAAAGAACAACTTTTAACACTTCCTCTCGGTTAACTACTAACTCAACTCTACAATGATATATTAATCTCAATCAAACCATGAAAGAAATTCTCATGCTACTCATGCCACCAAGATGGATATACATATGTATCGCATTCATGCATCCGTGTGTGTGTGGGATTAGCAGCTATGCATCAAACCTTGTTTAGAGTTATTTGGACTATTGTACCTCTAAAACTTGTAGTTTCAACTCAATTCTCACATTGGTTCACACTCATAAAAGAACGTCTCTCAGAAATTGGCTTAAGAATGATCACACATTGTATGAAAGCTTTTATAGGAGTGATGTTTTGGATACTAATGTTTTCATACTTGACTCTATGAAAAATGGACGTTTAGAGTGTATAGTCTCGTAAATAAAATACTACTTACTAGAGGAGCGAACTACCGTGGATAACTTGATTCGCACGTTCATATTCAAACTAATTTGTTAAGAATCATTAAGACTTTGAAATTCCGATTTTTATATAGCAGGTGAAGATGAAAGGCGTGGAAATGCACGTCTCCGGATGTAATGGAGCTTATCTTTTCATTCTTATTCTTTTCATGTCTCCAACCAACTTCTACTATTGCATATTCTCTCTCTTTTATATATATATATATATATATATATATATATATCTTTTGTTTCCCTCTTCCACATTCAATTGTTTCTTTGTATAATTCTTTTTATGTGACAACTCCCAAAACTACTTCCTTCCAATCATATATTTTGACAGTTTAATCATATCAGATGGGCAATGGGGTCCATTGGGGTCAAGGTATAAGATTAGGAGTTTGTATTTTCATAATAGAATTGGTGATATTGAATTGGTATGGGGTTGGAAATGAAACGGTTTCTTGAATGTAGGTAAAGGAATATGTATCGAGGTTGAGAAATGGATATCGATGGCTTAAATCATTTTCTTAATTTCTTAGTTTTAGCATATCAGTGTTTATCGAGTTTATTTGGTAGATCCTGAACGTTCTCCTCTAATAAGAGGCCAAAAATGAAGAATTAATTGAGACTGGTTCAACAAATTTTATAAGCATAATCAAGAAAAACAATTCGAGTTTGTGACAAATCCCTCAGAAACGAAGAATGGATCAAAAGCTCACTAAGGGTCATTAGTTTTCACTACTCATTCTTTAAACACAATAGTCGTATTAACTCGTTTTTAGATTTTTCACATAGCTATCAACAAGTGCAAATGGATGTTGGATACATGAAAGGTCAACACATGCAATCATCCTGGTGATACTAGAAAAACGTGTGAATGTAATTCATAAAAGGATGAGAATAATAAATGCGTCATTGCATAATAGCAACTAATCAGGAGTGAAAGTTCAAAGTTATTCTATCAATTAAGTTCAAAATTTTCAAAATTATTGAGATTGTATGTTAGTGAAGTTACTTAAGATTTCAAGGTTCTAAGTGTGAAACATGCAGGTGAATACCTATCTATCCCCTACCCCCAACTGAAAACAACGATGTCTTCAGAAGTTGATTTTCAAAATAAAAGTGGATAGGTATCACCTGATAGAAGCAAACCAATAGTAGCACGCATAGCAGCCTGTAGTTAGACCATACAATCTCCAAACAACCATGAGCAATGGATATAGAATTAGAAAACAAGAATAAAAAATATCATCAAAACTAATCACTGAAATAATAATATCATGATAGTAACAGGGCAGTGATCAACAATATCCAAAATATCCAATGCATACAAAAGTAAGGAGGAGGGAGAGAGAATAAACAAAAGAAAATAAATACATCAAATCCCTTAGACCACTCAATTACTAACAGAATCTACTCGTCAGCTGTATAAAAAGGAATCTCAATAGGCGCATTAGTAGCAGAAGTCCCCACGCCACCCTTATCAACTGCAGGAGCTATCACCGGGTCACTCTCGGTCAGATTAGAAGGTAAAGCAGATGAAGGAACAATCACGACCGGAGGTGGTGGATGAGGTGGTGCTAACGATGATCATGGAGCGGATGGGTCGAAAGTCGGATGCGGAACAGAAGATGAAGAATCAGTTGGTGGTACTGCAGGGGGTGGTGGATGGTGGAGTGACTGGTCAACCCCCGATTGTATCAAAATCAACTCTACTAGAGTCGTCATACGGTCCATCTTACCCTCAAGTCTCATCCGTGCCTCCCTCTCCTCGATGAATAAAGTATGGAGAGTCTGGAGAGACACTGATGACGACTCTCCCTGGGTGGGAGCTTGAGACTGCTGTCTCAGCTCAAACTGCTGCACCTCGATGACAGGATCAACCTCGTCATCAGAATCATGCTCCTCGGCCTTGGAAGGTGTCTCTGAAGCAGCTCCCTCTGTATCTGTACCTCCTCCTCTCTTCTTTTTCGCTCCAACTTTCTCTTTTCCCTTGCCCTTTATTTTACATTTTTGGGCGTCAGAACGCCGCTCGGCCGTCTCGCCGAATCTGCTGGAGGTATTTTTAACCTCATTAATGGCTATCTGGGGGAGTCATGACTGGGCAATGACAATATGGATCGTCCAAGCACCTTTCAAGTGCTTCTTGGCGGCTATATAGCAGGTGGGGTGGATCATGAAATCAATATACAAGCGAGGCAAACAGACTGGCTGCCCCGTCCCCACCGCATATAGGACTCGCGCATACCATGGTGCTATCTTCTCACGGCAGGATGTCACCAAGATGCAGTTGCTAAGTTGGGAAACTTGTATGAAATTTCTATTTTATGGTTAGTTTTGTGCAAGTGGATATGTTGAACCATTTTGGCAAGTCCAGGTTGTGTCGCAAGTGCTTTGGACAAGTTCCACTTGCAAATGTGATGCTAGTTATAGTTTTGAATTCATTAACAAGAAGTTCTTGAGAAATACTAGCTTTGTTAAGAGTTGTGTTTCAAAACAATTGTTTGATTCAAAAAGAGATAAGTTCATAGTTGTTTGATTCAATTGAGGTTATGTATATGTTCTACATGCTTGGTTAATGTTTAAAAATGTTTGGGAGTGTGTTTGATATGTTTTCCAAAGTCTCTTGAAGTTTGGTTTAGTTTTGGATATGTTTAAAAACTTGAAAAGCAGAGTGTTTAATAGCAGAATATGTCCTGCAGAACCCGGATCGATCCGGGTACAAAGGGTGGATTGATCCAGCCCTTCTCAAGGACATTCTGCCAGAAATGTTAATTTCGGATCGATCCGGCTATATAGGGTGGATCGATCCGCATGCAAATTTTGCTAAATGTCAATTTTTACGGAAACATACATAACTCTTTCTAGGAAACTCGGATTCGCGCGCCGTTTTTTGCGTTGGAATCGATACTCAAAGATCTATCTTTTGGTATAAATTTTACTATCTTTCCTAAATGACCATTTTTCCCTTGGGGCTATTTTGTCACAATAAAGTTCTTTCAATTAAGTGGTTTAATTCATGTTTTCTTCCTGATTAGTGTGGTTCGGGACGTCTATAGTCTTGTTACACGTGTCCTAATCCGCCGGGGTGGGTTGGGGTATGACACATAGACACCTTCATTTGTCTACTGCGTTTGAGAATACCTATTTACCCAGCCACCACAAGTCATAGACACCTTCGTTTGTCTACCGCATTTGGGAAACAGATCCTCCCGTAATCATCCCAGAACTTAGCAAACGTACCTATCGTTATACCCCTAACGATTACATGACAGCACCATTGTGGCCTGACTACTCTGATTAAAATGAAAGGATAACAAACTCATACATGAACCGTATATTATCTAACGTCATCACGTTAATCCATCATTCTTAAGCATACTTATCTTTGTTGTCGCATTATCCCTGATCAACCCATAATCGCATAATAGAAGTCCGAATCAAGAATCAAACAATCGAACCCTTTATACAATAAACAAGAGGAACCAACCATGTTATGCAAATGTCAATCTATTGGGAGAAGGTCCAATCGATTGGGATAAAAACTACAACAATCGATTGGATCCAAAACCAAGACAATCGATTGGGTTACAATTAATGGCAATCGATTGGAAAACTATCTAATCGATTGGATCTTGACTGATTGCAATCGATTGGGAAAAGTCTAATCGATTGGGACTTCATCTTCCCCAGCAGATTCGTAAAACAGAATATATATATATATGTCTTAAGAACGTATTTGGCACATCTAAACACCACCAAAACTTGTAAAAATAGTATATAAAAAGACCAAGTGAGTATAGACTCACTTAGAGTGTGTAGGTGTGTTTGGCTTGAAACCTCCAAGCTCTCTCTCTCTCCCTCTCTTACTCTTCTCTGTCTTCTTTCTTCTCTCTTTCTCTTTTGTCTTCTTTCTTTCTTCTTGTTCTCCTTCTCTTCTCTAGTCTAGAGAGTGTGTGTATATGCTTGTGTGTACATATATATATGTATATATGGATGTTTTTGTGTATATATAATATGTAATCTCTCTCTGTCTCTCAAGAAATCTGTGAACCAAACAGACCCAAGGCACAAAATGAACTTATATATATATAAAAACAAAGTGCCATGTGTCAACACACAAAGCAAAGAAGAAAACTTATCTCTGCAGATGCCAATCGATTGGAAGCAGGAGCAATCGATTGGTTCCAGATATTTCATGGCAATCGATTGTGAGTCAAGAGAAATCGATTGGTATCTACCATGTAATGAATTCAAGTCAGCAGAATGGCAATCGATTGGTAAACATGGCAATCGATTGATATCTAAAAAGTGGCAATCGATTAGGGTAAGAATTTGTATAAAGTCTTATTAATAATATATACTCCAAAAATATAGGGTATTACATCATCCACCACTCATTAAGGATTTCGTCCTCCAAAATCGAAAACAAACAAGGCCTAAAACAAAAACAGAAACTTCTTACGCATCTCCGTCTCTAGCTCCCATGAAGCTTCTCCTTCGTCATGATGTTTCCACTGGATCTTTAGTAACGGGATTATTTTTTAGCTTCTTGATTCTATGATTTAGGATCCGCACTGGTACTTCGTTGAATGTAACATTGTCGTTGACTTCAATATCATCGAAGTTGATCTCATGCGCCGGGTTGTGGGCACTGTTGGTACCCAAACCAAGCTTGGGGCCTAGAAGGATTAAGCTTGCTTGATTGATCCCATTTCAAATTGCATGTCAACAACCACGAGTGAGGTTCACCACCCTTCATTAGCCCTTAATCGATCTGACCAATTTGGATTACTCGTATTTTGCATTCCATGGGGATTTTTATCCAACCCGAGGCAACAATCAATGCCCATGATCCATATCCGAGGCTGCATGAGTGAGTAATCCATGTTTATCCCACACGGCTAAATCTGGAGAGATCTCACTAATAGAGTCGCCACTTGGTTTGATAAAGGAAACCAAGAAAACTAAATCTATCATGTCCAATGGATAGAGAGCATCGCCCCGTCATCACCAAAAAACTTGGTTCGGGGGTTAAGATACGAGAGAGGAAGGAGCTAGATCATGCTAAAACACCCCCTCTCGCCCCATCCGAAGACAAGCCTCTACTTAGCTTTCAAGGCATTTGACTAGACATTATGTGGACCGTTTCAATTACACTAACGCGATCCTAAATCAAGTTATAAACAACTAATAAAAGAAAATCGTGCAAGAAACTATGCAATTTCATGCAATGCATGTGCTAAATCGGTAATTCGGAGACTAAACGTATTACTACGCTCCCCTACACATGCGAAAGGAAATAAAATTGAAATAAACGTGAAAATCATACTCAAAACACTAGAAAAACATGATATCTAAGCACAAGTAATCATGTAGGAAACTTAAATCTGTATTTTATCCACCTATGCATGCTCTATGTGATCCTAGGAAAGCAGTAAATAAGGGGGAGTGTACGAACTTACCCGGGATAGTATAGCATTCCTAATTATCCCTAATTAACCATGGTTAGGGCAATAATAGCAATATATAGAATAATCTAAGTGAATATCCTACTATTCTAAGCATGGATAGCATGTATACATGTCCAAACATGACTACTATGTGTAGTAGTGTGCATGTATAACCCTAATTAAGCATTATCCCTAGTAGGGATAATCTACTATTCTAATTCTAAGTGAGGATAGTGTGCAAGTGTATGCATGTGCATGGATACATGGATATGAATGAACCAATTAATTCATGGATAGACTACTATGAATGGGTTAACTACTATGAATAACCTAAGTCATGGATAAGAACATGACTTAGGCTACTATGCATGGATAGGAATTAGTTCATGAATTAAACTAAATATGCAAGAACATGAATTAAAACATGGATAAAACGTGAATAGCCTACTATCCCAACTAATATGAATTAGAACATTATTTCTATATGAGCGCCTTAAATCTAGACTCGTAGATCCGATTAAGGTTTCGTTATCCCCGGGGATCGGATATCCATAGATTGGATACCGACCCCACAGCTCCAGTTATCCCAACACAGAGGGATAGCTTCGCCTGGGATAACTCCACTTTAATGGATACTGCAAACTCTGAATTAAAACTATCGTAGAACTTTAAAGATCTAACAGAAAATAAAAGTAGAAAATAAAAAGAGAGAAGAACTTACCCCAAAAACTCCCCTCAGAATACTCCTCTGGCAGAGCTTCGCTAGCACCGCGAACTCCAAGACTCAATCCTAACTCAAAAAAAACTTATACTTTTCCTAAGGACTTTCTAGGAGTGCTTCAGAATTCTCTAGAGGGGTTTCCTTAGGCTCTCTAGTCTTCAGGATTTTCAGGTGTGTTGGAGGCGGACGGGAGGACCCCCTTTTATAGTTGGAGTTTTGGGTTGAAAATTTCATAGCTAAGCGATGTGGGACAAAAAAAAACACAAATTTTCACTTTTTTAGGCATTTTCACGTGCATTGGGGTCAAATCAAGGGTCCAGAATGCATATGAGGCATCTGAAAGCCATAGTGGCACTCAGAGGTGCCACACGGCAGTCCGATAGTGCTGTGCAGCACTCAGCTAAGAGCCACCAACGAATCCATTCTAGCTCAAAAGGCATCCATATTGATGACACCGGCTTGGCTCAAGGATTGACGAGAAAGGAAATGTTCGAAACCTAAGGACCGTCCTTAATAAGCTTTCGAGCTGCAGCTGTTTGTTTCTTCCCAAAGCTCACTCGAAAACCTTTGCCTGATGCTGTAGTACAAAGGAAACAGTTCCTAACTTGACCCTGTTTAGGGGCCTAACCTCGGTTAAACCGAACACTCACTCCCGGGTCTCCCTTCACCCAGAAGTAATCCTTTCTCGGTAGGGAGATTGATGATGAATTATAAACTAGCCCTAGCAAAGATATAGTATTCCCCGGGGTAGTGAGTGTTCGGTTTAACCGAGGTTAGGCCCCTAAACAGGGTCAAGTTAGGAACTACGTCTTTTTTTAGAGCAAAGTACCATGTAGCTCAACATGGTTATCCAGGTATTGGGGCCGAGCTGAGATGGAATAAGCCCATGGATAGAGAGAAATTCAGTCAAAAAGGGCTAGAGAGGCAGCCTAACTCCTAATTCTAGGAACCTAAGGTAAAATTGTTGTTCGCCTGAGCCGGAGAATATTACATTATCTTTTTCCGACAGCCTGCATATAACGACCTAGTCAGAGATTTAAACATAAACTCAGGGTCGATTGAAATATGTCTCGCTAATTGGATGGATTTTAGAGGCATCGCCCTCATGGTCTACTAATCTATAAGAAGAGGGCATGGTCGTATCTTCATTGAAAGCAGGTGAAGAGGATTGAGCATCCGAATTCGAATGGTGAAAAGATGAAGTAGACATTTTTGTAATAAAAAAAAGGAAGAGTTTCAAAGAAATGAGACTGACCTAGTAAAATGCGAAGAAGAGGAATGAGGGAGTGGTCTGAGCGACCTGACAGATGAAGAGATGAGGAAGATTGAATGGATACCGTAGGAGTATTCCCTTAATCGTCTCTGTGAATAAATAGAGAACGTATCTTGTCTGGAAGGTTGAATCTAAAAAGATATCCATCAATAGGAGGATGTGACATTATGTCTAGCCAATGTCATTCATCTCGGGAGTATGTGCTGTCGATCTAGCTCAATCATGCATAACGGGGCGCGCGTGTCCTGGTATTTCAAAATTCAATGCTATGATATCAAAACACAAGAGGACAAGGGACACGTGCCATAAATCGAGCGGTCCTATAGCCCTTAACATAATTAATCTACTAAGGCCTTAGGGGGGGGGGAATAGATGATGTGACACAAATCATCACACTGCCTTTGTACCTGACACGTGTCCAAGATGGGACCAACCAATCCATGCATATGGAGGAATTGTGGGCGAAACAAATCCTATTGGGCCTTTAGGCTTTCTCATAATTAAAGCTAGGCCAAATGGCAGTAAGAGTCCAATTCGGTCTCCTAAATCGGAATGGCTTACAAGAGTCCCAGTTGGACTCATAAAGCCCAGAAGAGATTTCTTTATGTGGAAGATACGCAACCGACTCTCCTAGCAGAATAAGTTAACTTACTCAACTATATAAACCCATGCATGGCTTCATACGAGGTACACAATACAAACCCTAATCTCTCTCTCGAATACTCGCTTCCTACTTTTTCCTCATTCTTAGACTAACTTGATCGTCGAAGGAGGCTTAGGATACTGTAGATAATGGCTAACTCACACAGTTTGACCAGCACATATCACCAATAACTCCACGTGTATCAACATCGCCACTAATTAGAGGCTCCATCTATAACCTCTAGCCTACTATGGACCAGTCCAAGGCATGTTTGCCTCACCCCAAAGGAGCCCGTTCTGAACCTCACTCAGAGTAGCCCACTGTGAAGCTCACTCTGAATCCCACTCAGAGTAACTCACTCTGAAGCTCACTCGAAGTAACCCATTCTGAAGCCACCTCAAATAGCCTACTCAGAAGAGCCCACTCTGAAGCCACCTTAGAGGAGCCCACTCTGAAGCTCACCTCAGAGGAGCCCACTCCAAAGCACTTCAGAGCCCACTCTAAGACAAAGGAAATTCTCACTCACAAACCACTCTCCGAATCTTCACCTGCTGACCATACTTCGGTCTTACTCTCCAGATCCCCACTCACAAACCGCTCTCCCGATCTCACTCACTAGTGTCTCTACTCACCAAGGACCACATGCGACTGAAAAAAATACTAAATACACACACTTACCACTCGGGACAGCCACCCTTGGTCAGGAAGCAGTACTTAAGGGTGGCCACGCCCATTGGGATATTGGGAGTTCTTGGCTAGGTGGCTAGGACCAAGGACTTCTCCTTAGCTAACGCCTCTCATAGGCAAAGCTAGGGTTGGTTCCAAATATATATATAGAGAGAGAGAGAGATACAAAAAGAGACGTGACTTTCACGTGCCCTGCCCCACTAAACTCACAACCAATTAGAGGATTCGATGACCGCAACATCCGCTGAAACCTTTGACCCCCATAACCAGGTCACTTCAAGGTTACTTAATACTCTGCACCAATGACCAAGCGTTGGAACTTACCATCGCTTACCTTCTGCGAACCAATGTCATGATCCTTGGTATCTTCCCTCGCTTAAACATCGGCACCAATGGAATGTCTTCCCCCTTTGACAACTCCATAGTGTTTAACTGCCACCAAGTGACAACACACCCCTCATATCTGATTCGCTTCTCCTAAGCCCATGCCAAATCAACATCTCATTTAATGCCCATACCTACCTTAAGCAGACGGATCACTCCGAGAGGCCAACTCAGCTTTCTCCAGCTGTCTCACAACCCCTACTACTCCTCTATAAGTACCAACTTCATTCGACACATTCATGGGATGGAGTCTAACTCAACTAAACCCAACATAGACTCACAACAATCTAGCTAAAAGACACTTGCTGTCACCATTGCCCTTGACTCCCTAAATCACTGATAGCTACTTCACCCTCACTCTCAAGCCTTTGGGTCTTATCAATCCTTAGCCCATCTCCCAACATCACCCGGATCACCTTACAATACCACTTACCATAACCAACCAGGTCCTACCCCACATTAGCCACCACATCCCCGCCTAGACCTCGGTCTGCTACTGCTTTCTCTCTCTTTCATTTGGGGCTACTTTAGTTCTCACCCTAGCCATATTCTCTTCGAATCCCGTTTATTCTATTGCACATAAATGGGTCCACTGTTAAAACCTTTTGCTAAAAACATTTTTTATTTTTATTTTTTTTATTTATAAATTTGAGACCCACGTATGTGAGAAGGAATAACACCAAAATGACCCATGGAAAAGCATTGAAGTATTGTCCATTAAATTTCTCTTTAATGATATAAAAAGAAAAAAAAAATATGGGGTCAAAATGTAAAAGACTATGAAACAAACAAAAATGCCTCCCATTTTTATTCCTTTATTAAATCCAAACATTGAACTTAGTTGAGTCCCAAGACACGAACAAAAAAAGAGTAAAGTCGATTATTAATCATGACTAAATTCAGTGGTCTTTGTGAATACTCAAACGTCAAGAAACTGTATAAGGTGCCAAATAATATCATCTATCACACCTAAAGTTTGACCAAAGAACACTCACCCTTCTCACATTTTCAAGTATAACACTTCCTTCCTAAGTTTTTATAAGTCATAATAAATTACCCCTTCTGTTTGATCCTTAGCCAAGATAATAATGGTAAACTATTAAAATGTACCTAAACTACCCTTACCTATTTTTTAGAAGACTAAATGCTTCATCTTCATCCTCGTCAATATTTCTTCCATTTCTATTACAGTTGAACATTACACAAACTAGAAAACTGTTTATACCAGAAGATGTGAAAAACCATACCTTTGGGAGGGAAAATTGGATATTTCTAAAGAATCATGAAAATTTTAACACGCACATTCATAAAATTTTAGAAAATTTTGAAGAATCATGAAAAGTGTTCGAACACATTTCAGAAAAGTAAAAAAAGGTAATTGTGAAATTTGTAAATACCTAACAGATGAGCTCTTTAGACCTTTTGCAAATATTTTAAATTAACTTCCTCGTATATTTTGAGGGCTAAATGATAATTTTCCAAATCTGTTAGGTCAGATAAAAGATAAGGAAGGAAATGTTCTTCTTAAAAATCGTGAGGGGTAAGTGTTTTCTGGTCAAACCTCAAGAAATGTGTTGGTGATATTAACCCTCAATTTAATAATCAAAAAGACATAACTAACAGAAGCATGCATAACATGCACAAAGCATTCAATCTATCAATTAAATAGGTAAGCCCCACATGCTTTATACCCAATCCGACATTCAAGTCTTGGTAATACGAATAACTTCATAACCACCACGAGCATAGGAAATCACATCGGATTATACAGGAGAGGAACCATAATTAGTTGCTAAAAAATGATACACACACATACACTAAACCACCCACTAAAACACCCTCAGGCCCTTCTAAGCAAAATATCAAAAATTCCTGTGGGACCTACACCCAAATAAACCCAAAATCCCTAAATCCTTTCTTTTCCCTCCATTTCTCAATTCCCCCAAATCACCTTCTAGGACCCCAGCCCCCCCACCCGCAAACCCCTACCCCCTCTCCTCATCGAACTGTCCACTGCAGGTCGCCGGAGTGCCGGACCCACTGCTGGTCGCCGCCGCCGGCTCCTTCTGGGTAAGTCTTCTCTCTCTCTCTCTCTCTCTCTCTCTCTCATTCTGTGTTAATTGGTGAGCTTCATAGCTAGGTGTCTCTCTCTAATGAACTATTAGAGTCTTTCAATGGTTCCAAAGATGAAAGACATAGATTGCACTTTTTGTTGGTCTAATTTAGCAGGTGGCTGCCGGAAAACATTGTGGATGTGTGTAACTCTTTACCCACCCTGAGATTTGAATATCAAAGTTGTGAAATATATATTGTACAGAAATAAAGGAAAGGCACTAGTGTAAGTGCAAGTCCAAGCTTGTTTAGTGTTGGTAAGTCGGCAATTTGGACTCTCTGAAAACGTTGGACAAGTAATAGCTTTGAATATTTGGCTCCATGCACAGTTTTATTTGCTTAATTCCAGGCATAAAAAAACTTCAAACAAGCCCTAAATTCAAGACTCTCCCAAATTTTTAAGTATTTAAGACAACTATAAATAAGTTGGTGGCCCCTCCTCTCATTTTGGATAACAAGATTAAGCTTAGACCACAGTCAGCTATGACCACGTTTGCTAATACTATTAGTTGTGACACAAACTGTCACGCCCCGAAAGCCGAAGCGCGAGGAAAGAGAAAAGATAGAGAAATAGGGGAAAGAGAATTTAAAATCTTTACACAAAATGCAGAAGCGACTTTGGAAACCCACAGGGATTCCCACAAGGATGACTCACTAATACGTAATTCCTAAATGGACTTACATGCTAATGAGTCCAACAAAATATAGAAGCACTAGAAAATTTAATCAAGGAACTATCCGGACAAGCACTAGTTTCAAGGAGAGAAGGAAAAATACAATAACTTTGAAAAACAAACATTTTTGATAGTTGCTGAATTTTAAAACACTTGTATGTGGTTGTATCTTTAGAAATTTCACATTCTATTCGCATAGGTCCAAGTAAAATTTAATTCTGCACAACTTTCGTCTAATGACATTTTGTCCAATTCTGCACCATTTGGGCAGAAAATAAAGAAAACAGTAGCAGTTTTTCCCTTTTGACAGCAACATAACAGCATTTTGAAACATTACCAACTATACCAAATTTTCAAGTTTAAACATTGGTACAAGACTAAACAAGTCCTAAACAACATATAACACGTGTCTAACCCAAACGGAACTTCATCTACTTGAAATTTATTAAAACGAGGAGTGAAAAAGATGAAGAGAGGAAGAATGGGAGAGGGAGAGATTGGGAGAAAGAGATTTTTAAAACATTTACTTTACAAACAAAATGGACAAATCCGGCAAGGATTTCATACAAATATAATGAGTCCGGTAGGGACAAAACCAAACATAAATGAATCCGGCAAGGATTCCATACAATTACACTGAGTCCGGCAAGGACAAAACCAAACATAAATGAATCCGGCAAGGATTCCATACGATTACACATACATAAAACTTTAAAAGAGATTCTACCGTCTCGAAAACATAATTTACATAACATAATTAAGTTTAATAAGTAGAAAAGACAAGGACTAACATTTGTCCATCAATTACAACAAGGCTTCCCAAAATGACAAAATATGGAAGTCCAAGCATTAGAAGTTTTGTAAGAAAATTAATACAACCATTCCCTTTAAGGGTACTAGACTATTACAAACTTCCCCAACAAGTTAAAATTTACAAGAGAGCTATCATAAACATGTCTAATCACAAGTCTTCAAAACAGGACAAAAGGTATCAACGCCTATGCGTCGGGTCACATATGCCCTTTGCCTTTATCATGCTCACCTGAAAAATGTTTTGTCATTTTTATGAGAACGACGGCTCGTAGAATACATTGTAACAATTCTATATGCTATCCATGACTAAAATGAAATGAGATGCAATGGGTCGCCACCACGGCTACAATGAAATGATTAAAGCCGCAAGGCTATGCGTGATATGCGCACACCTCTCTCATTACCGGACCATGAGCCACCCACGCATGGAGTGTAGCATACCAACTTCCGGGAGCCAACCGAATATAGCTGGAGTTTGAATGTTTCTAAGGGTCATTCTCCCTGTCTCACATCACAACCCACGTCCGGATTTCTTAAATAAAATTCCCTCGCATGGGGTTTTTCTCTTTTCAAAACAAAACATTTATGTTGTGTTCATGTAATGCTTGCCGATTAGGCCTCAATGCATGTGATGTTGATAATGACTTTAAGAATGATCCACTACAATATATTAAGCCATAATTCTAGTCTGTTAGACATGATATCAAGAACTTCAAAGAATGTAATTAAATTTCATAATTTAACATTCCTAAAAAGAATTTTTAAACTAACGTCCTAACATGTGTTTACACATAAAGGGAGCATTCTACGCATATCTAGCACCACATAACCAAGTTTAGTAAAATCCATACATGTAATTTACAATTTGGCATATATTTCTAAATCTACAACTTTGGGGAAACACTAATGCATGGGTCCAATTTATTATCCTAACATTCCTCTAATTATATTTAGCACCCCAAAATCACAACTAAAACATATAAATCACATTAAGGTGTAATAATTTCAACATTACCACTTTTGGGAATTCTAATGCATGTGTCTAAATTTCTATTCTAACATTTCTCTAATTATATTTAGCACCCCAAAAATAATTCCAACATTACAACTTTGGGAAAAACTTAATGCATGTATCCAATTTGTTCTCCTATTATCATTTTAATTACAATTTGCACCCTTAATTCACAACTTACACAAACAATGCATATAATTCATATTTATACAAATTAACCCTAACATTACAACTTAGGGGGAAAATCCTAATACATGGGTCTAAGTCCTCTATTAATACATGTAAATGAACTCAAATCAATTTAGACAAGTACAACATATGAAATTGAAACAATGTATATCTACCTTAGTGGAGATTTTCCAAAATAAATGGAAATGCCCAAAAATTTGAGAAAGAAGCAAAGGACCCCAAATGGCTTCAAGAATATGGAAAGAGAGGTCCTAGGAAGCCCAAGGACTCACTGCATGTAGTAATTCTTCAAGGGGACTCCATGGTTGAAGATGGAAGATTTGAAAGCTCTATGTGATTTGGGAAAACTAAGGTAGAGGTCACCAAAATGAATTTCGTGGGTATCACTAGAAAGCTCTTGAAATTCTAAGAAGGTTTTGTGAAATGGAAAAACTTACAAAAATGACTTCTTAATGGCCTATTTGAAGCTTGAAGGAAGAGGGTTTGTGTATACCCATATTGATATAGATGAAGAAGAAGAAGAGGAGAGAGAGAAAGGAAGAAAAGAAAAAAAAAATGAACTTGAATGAGGGAGA
The DNA here is from genome assembly GCA_033977485.1 of Hydrangea macrophylla. Classification (NCBI taxonomy): domain Eukaryota; kingdom Viridiplantae; phylum Streptophyta; class Magnoliopsida; order Cornales; family Hydrangeaceae; genus Hydrangea; species Hydrangea macrophylla. Next base: position 81,114,874 of record CM066991.1, on the reverse strand, counting down.
GATGGTTTGGCTGGCCAATATAGGGGGGTGGGGCCCTCCATTTGTTTTGTTTGTGTCTTGCATTTAATGTGTATAAGTGTAATGCATGTGTGTGTGTGTGGTCCACTTCTACACCCCAATTTAAAACATGTACCCACTTTAACCCTAAGATAAAAAAAAATATTGTAATAAAATAAAATAATACCAATTAAGAAAAGAAAATAAATAAATGAATAAATAATTAATTATAGTGACACAAGTTCATATAAATTCAAATACTGCGCCAAAATAATTAACAGGCTCACACTTAATCAATTAATTACCGTTTTACCCTTAATTAAAATTTCAAGTTTTTACAATCTACCCCCCTTAAGAGAATTCCGTCCTGGAATTCGGAGCAAATAATCGAAAAAAAAAAGGGAGCAATGACTTGCTCAAACCTTGACTAACTAATATTATTAAATGAAAGAGACTTACTCTACTCGAGAAAAAGGTGAGGGTAACTCTTCCTAGCTTCATCCTCGTCCTCCCAAGTCGACTCGGAAATACCATGATGATTCCACTGAATTCTTACCAACGGGATAACCCTCCCTCGTAACACACGGTCTTTCTTCTCAATGATACGGATAGGTTGCTCTTCATACGATGCATCTTCTCCAAGTGGCAACTCGGTCCAATTTATGATATGCGATGGATCGGGGTAATGCTGACGGAGTGGATCGAAGTTACACCTACGAAGCATTGAAACATGAAATATATTGTGAACACTCGAGAGTTGAGGCGGAAGAGCTAAGCGATACGCTACTTCACCAATCCTTTCAAGAACTTCAAACGGTCCCACAAACCGCGGTGCTAATTTTTCGCTTTGTCCAAAATGTTTTAATCCACGGCGTGGCGAAACCTTTAGAAACACGTGATTACCAATTTCAAATTCCAAAGGCCGGCGATGACGGTCGGCATAAGATTTCTGACGACTCTGTGCTGAAATCAACTTTTCACGAATCACTTTAATCTTTTCTGACGTCTCTCTAACCATATCGGGTCCATGAAGAATAGTCTCACCTACCTCGCCCCAACATAAAGGAGATCGACACGGGCAGCCATACAACGCCTCAAACGGTGCCATCTGAATACTAGCTTGATAACTGTTATTATACGAGAACTCGGCCAATGGTAAATGTTCTTCCCAATTACTACCAAGTTCCATAATACTAGCTCTCAACATGTCCTCTAAGATTTGAATAGTACGCTCGGACTGCCCATCTGTCTGAGGATGGAACGCTGTGCTAAGAAGAAGTTGAGTACCCAAAGCTTTCTGCAAACTCTGCCAAAAGTGAGATACAAATTTCGAATCACGATCTGATATAATAGAAACTGGGATACCATGAAGTCTCACAATCTCTCGGATGTAGATCATACTAAGAGTGTCTGCGGTGTCGGTTACCTTAATTGGTAAGAAATGTGCCGATTTAGTCAAACGGTCCACAATGACCCAAATAGCATTATGCTTACGCAAGGTCCTAGGAAGTGCTGTAACAAAGTCCATAGTGATATGCTCCCACTTCCACTCGGGAATAGGGAGAGGTTGTAATAAACCTGCAGGTCTCTGATGCTCGGCCTTTACTTGTTGACAAACTGGACAACTTGCGACGAACTCGACAACTGCTCTTTTCAAGCCTTTCACCAATACTGACGACGTAAATCATGGTACATTTTTGTACCCCCCGGATGAACGGCGAAGCGGGAATGATGAAACTCTTTCAAAACATCCTCTCGACAAGCTACGGGAACAAAGACTCAGTTTCGAAACTTCAAACCTCTATTATCATCGAAAGTCCAACCCTTTTCCAAATTTCCATTAAGCATACGGGACTTTAAGGACATGGTCTCATCATCGGATTTCTGTAACTCCAAAATTCGATTCAAAAGTGACGGTTGAACGGTCAAAGTAAACAAAGTAGCTTGGTCGGGATTTTCTGTGTAATGAATCTCAAAATCATCAAGGTGTTCAAACATCCTCCACTCTTGGATAGGTAAATAGGCTAAGGTGCCACGGGGTTTACGACTAAGGGCATCGGCCACGACATTAGCCTTACCCGGATGGTATTGCAAGTCAAAGTCATAATCTCCTAAATACTCCATCCAACGGCGTTGTCTCAAGTTAAGGTCTCGTTGAGTAAAAATGTATTTAAGGCTTTTGTGATCGGAAAATACCTCAAATTTTTCACCATACAAGTAGTGTCTCCAACTTTTTAAAGCAAACACAACGGCGGCAAGCTCTAAATCGTGAGTAGGGTAATTTTTCTCGTGAGGTTTCAATTATCTCGAACCATAAGCTACGACTTTACCTTCTTGCATTAATACACAATCCAAACCTTCAAGTGAAGCATCATAATAAACGGTATAGTTCAATCCACGCTCGGGAATAACAAGGATAGGTGCCGAAGTCAAACGAGTTTTCAACTGTTGGAAAGCATTTTCACACGAATCGTCCCATATGAATTTTACTCCCTTCCTAGTAAGCTTAGTCATAGGCATAGCTAAACGAAAAAAGTTCTCAACGAAGCGACGGTAATAACCCGCTAGTCCCAAGAACTACGGACTTCAAATACATTCTTCGCTGACTGCCAATCAAGAACGGCCTCAATCTTAGAAGGATCAATGGATACCCCATCACCCGAAACAACATGACCAAGAAACTTCACTTCCGATAACCATAATTCACACTTAGAAAATTTTGCATACAAACGGTGCTCTCTCAAGACTTCTAATACCATTCGGAGATGTTCCTCATGTTTTTCTCTAGAAGCTGAATAGATTAATATGTCATCTATGAATAAAATCACAAACTTATCTAAGAATGGGCTAAAGATGCGGTTCATCAGATCCATGAAAGCGGCGGGTGCATTCGTTAAACCGAATGGCATAACAAGAAACTTGAAATGACCATAACGTGAACGAAAAGCTGTCTTAGGAATGTCACAGTCGCGAACTCGCAATTGATGATAACCTGACCTCAAGTCTATCTTAGAAAAACAAGTTGAACCACGGAGTTGGTCAAAGAGGTCATCAATTCTAGGAAGCGGATATTTGTTCTTTATTGTAACGTGGTTTAGCTTACGATAGTCAATACACAATCAAAGTGATCCATCTTTCTTCTTTGCGAAAAGGACGGGTGCTCCCCAAGGAGAAGTACTAGGACGAATAAAACCTTTGAGTTGTATATCTTCTAACTGTGCCTTTAATTCTTTCAACTCAGTGGGTGCCATACGATACGGTGGGATTGAAATTGGTGATGTACTGGGAACTAAATCTATCGCGAATTCAATCTCACGGATAGGTGGCAAACCAGGTAAGTCCTCAGGAAAAACATCGGAATACTCACTAACAATCGGAGAAAATTCAATCAAAGTTGGCTCATCTTCATCAGAAAACAAACTAGCAAGGTAGTCATTGTGATTCCTTCTTTTGCATAAACTGTGAAGTGAACACATCGGGAAGTCTAAGTGATCACCCTTAAAATAACCAAGGTCCCCGGAAGGTAACACAAAAGTAACTCTTCTCTTAAAACAATCAATAAAGGCTCGGTAGGTAGTTAACCAGTCCATACCCAAAATTACATCAAAACTAAGCATGTCTATAACGATTAAATCAACAATGATGTTCTTGTCGGCAAGAACAAGTTCACAACCACGACATACCCGATCCAAGGGAACTAAACCTCCAACGGGAGTATCGACTAAAAGTGTAGAAGTTAAATGGCTCACTTCTAAATCCAAGGATGATGCACAAGATGAAGATATAAAGGAACATGATGCGCCGGTATCAATAAGCACAGAAGCTCTAGAACTGAACACTAATAACGTACCTCGAATAACTGAAGCATCGGTTTTAGCTACAGAAGGTGCGGCGGCAACAAGGTTGAACACAGTAGGAGGTGGCCTTGGGGCTTGCTGTCCTCCTCTACGATGTCCCACATGATGGTACTGGCCTTTAGGAGCATTAGGCTTGAAGCTCTGAGCAGAAGGAACTGACGGTGGTGATAAAAGAGGTGGCCTATAGTTCTGCTGATAAGGTCCCGGAAAAGGTGGGCGAACTTGTGGTGGTACAACTGCCTGCGATGATGTCTGATTAAATGGACACTCTCTAAATATGTGGTTTGGGTCACCACAACCATAACAATTCCTTGGACCGAAGTTACCCCCTCCACGGGAACGAACAGAACGATAAGAACCACGGGACTGAGATTGATGTGACTGAGATTTAGGCGGGAGCTGAGAAACTGGCTGAGCTTGAATAGGTATCGGAGAAGAATATGTAGAATGTTGAGGGACATACTCTTGCTTCTGCTTCTTGAATTGCTGTCCACTTAATGAACCTGACTGATTACCCTTTGATGGAGCACAGAATTCCTTATCTTTCTTTGAACTCAAATACTCCTCCTCGAACACAAGTGCTTTCTGAACCACTTTACTATAGGAGTCTAATTCGAATCCAACAACTTTTGCACGAAGTCCATTCTCAAAAGTCCTAGCCTTAATTTTATCGTCGGCAGTGATATCGAGTGCAAAACGAGCCAAGTCCCCAAAACGAGCTTCATAATCTGTAACAGACATCTCACCCTGACGAAGATTGAGGAATTCGATTCTCTTGGCATTACGAGCAACTGGTGGAATATACTTATCGAGGAATAGCTGGGTACAGGTGTTCCAAGACATACCCTCCAAAGTTTGCGTAGTAAGAACTAGTTCCCACCAGATATGAGCTCGACCCACCAATTGAAATGTGGCAGCATCTATGCGGAGGTTATCTTCAACAATACCGAGATGTTCAAAGATACGAGTAATCCTCTTTAACCAAAGCTCCGCTTGAACAGGGTCCGTTTCTCCCGAGAAAACTGGAGGATTCTTTCTACCAAATTCTCTCATAGCCGATTGTGCCCTCGGTTCCCCCTGAACAACTGGCACTACAGGAGCCACGCCGGCAGGAGCTACCGGTGGTGTTGGTATATCATTCCTTGCTGCTTGGGCAGCTTGAGTGAAATCCCTCATAGCAGCGTCCATCTCACGAAAGAACTGAGCTCCATCGGGAACTCCTGGAGTAGATTCAGGTATAGAAGCTGGAGTAGATTCAGTAGTAGGAACTGGAGCAGAAGCGAATGAGGAAGACTGGGCTCCTCGACCTGCGACTCCACCTCGGCCCCTAGCACGACCTCTAGCACGGCAAGGAGGTCGGCCTCTAGCACGGCCTCTAACACACGGCGGCATAGCTAGGTAGAGAACAACTACGAGGTAACAAGGGATTAGATTTTTAACATCCTACTATACCTCTAATTCAATCATTTATCGAATCAAGATTTTATTACCATAATCAATGTAAACACATAGAACATGAAAATTTAACATGTAGTCACATAGTCCCGAAGGCATTCAACATATTGGCATGCTCACTAGGCCACTCAACACTCAATGCAATCTCTAAAGAGAACAATGAAAGTACAAATAAAACTTAGACATGTAGTAAATAAAAACAATTTTGCAAGTAAGCCCAAATTTAACTCCCATAGCCCCTAGGTATTCAAACCCGGTTAGCTCGGATACCAATCTGTCACGCCCCGAAAGCCGAAGCGCGAGGAAAGAGAAAAGATAGAGAAATAGGGGAAAGAGAATTTAAAATCTTTACACAAAATGCGGAAGCGACTTTGGAAACCCACGGGGATTCCCACAAGGATGACTCACTAATACGTAATTCCTAAATGGACTTACATGCTAATGAGTCCAACAAAATATAGAAGCACTAGAAAATTTAATCAAGGAACTATCCGGACAAGCACTAGTTTCAAGGAGAGAAGGAAAAATACAATAACTTTGAAAAACAAACATTTTTTATAGTTGCTGAATTTTAAAACACCTGTATGTGGTTGTATCTTTAGAAATTTCACATTCTGTTCGTATAGGTCCAAGTAAAATTTAATTCTGCACAACTTTCATCTAATGACATTTTGTCCAATTCTGCACCATTTGGGTAGAAAATAAAGAAAACAGTAGCAGTTTTTCCCTTTTGACAGCAACATGACAGCATTTTGAAACATTACCAACTATACCAAATTTTCAAGTTTAAACATTGGTACAAGACTAAACAAGTCCCAAACAACATATAACACGTGTCTAACCCAAACGGAACTTCATCTACTTGAAATTTATTAAAACGAGGAGTGAAAGAGATGAAGAGAGGAAGAATGGGAGAGGGAGAGATTGGGAGAAAGAGATTTTTAAAACATTTACTTTACAAACAAAATGGACAAATCCGGCAAGGATTTCATACAAATATAATGAGTCCGGTAGGGGCAAAACCAAACATAAATGAATCCGGCAAGGATTCCATACAATTACACTGAGTCCGGCAAGGACAAAACCAAACATAAATGAATCCGGCAAGGATTCCATACGATTACACATACATAAAACTTTAAAAGAGATTCTACCGTCTCGGAAACATAATTTACATAACATAATTAAGTTTAATAAGTAGAAAAGACAAGGACTAACATTTGTCCATCAATTACAACAAGGCTTTCCAAAATGACAAAATATGGAAGTCCAAGCATTAGAAGTTTTGTAAGAAAATTAATACAACCATTCTCTTTAAGGGTACTAGACTATTACAAACTTCCCCAACAAGTTAAAATTTACAAGAGAGCTGTCATAAACATGTCTAAGCACAAGTCTTCAAAACAGGACAAAAGGTATCAACGCCTATGCGTCGGGTCACATATGCCCTTCGCCTTTATCATGCTCACCTAAAAAATGTTTTGTCATTTTTATGAGAACGACGGCTCGTAGAATACATTGTAACAATTCTATATGCTATCCATGACTAAAATGAAATGAGATGCAATGGGTCGCCACCACGGCTACAATGAAATGATTAAAGCCGCAAGGCTATGCGTGATATGCGCACACCTCTCTCATTACCGGACCATAAGCCACCCACGCATGAAGTGTAGCATACCAACTTCCGGGAGCCAACCGAATATAGCTGGAGTTTGAATGTTTCTAAGGGTCATTCTCCCTGTCTCACATCACAACCCACGTCCGGATTTCTTAAATAAAATTCCCTCGCATGGGGTTTTTCTCTTTTCAAAACAATACATTTATGTCGTGTTCATGTAATGCTTGCCGATTAGGCCTCAATGCATGTGATGTTGATAATGACTTTAAGAATGATCCACTACAATATATTAAGCCATAATTCTAGTCTATTAGACATGATATCAAGAACTTCAAAGAATGTAATTAAATTTCATAATTTAACATTCCTAAAAAGAATTTTTAAACTAACGTCCTAACATGTGTTTACACATAAAGGGAGCATCCTACGCATATCTAGCACCACATAACCAAGTTTAGTAAAATCCATACATGTAATTTACAATTTGGCATATATTTCTAAATCTACAACTTTGGGGAAACACTAATGCATGGGTCCAATTTATTATCCTAACATTCCTCTAATTATATTTAGCACCCCAAAATCACAACTAAAACATATAAATCACATTAAGGTGTAATAATTTCAACATTACCACTTTTGGGAATTCTAATGCATGTGTCTAAATTTCTATTCTAACATTTCTCTAATTATATTTAGCACCCCAAAAATAATTCCAACATTACAACTTTGGGAAAAACTTAATGCATGTATCCAATTTGTTCTCCTATTATCATTTTAATTACAATTTGCACCCTTAATTCACAACTTACACAAACAATGCATATAATTCATATTTATACAAATTAACCCTAACATTACAACTTAGGGGAAAAATCCTAATACATGTGTCTAAGTCCTCTATTAATACATGTAAATGAACTCAAATCAATTTAGACAAGTACAACATATGAAATTGAAACAATGTATATCTACCTTAGTGGAGATTTTCCAAAATAAATGGAAATGCCCAAAAATTTGAGAAAGAAGCAAAGGACCCCAAATGGCTTCAAGAATATGGAAAGAGAGGTCCTAGGAAGCCCAAGGACTCACTGCATGTAGTAATTCTTCAAGGGGACTCCATGGTTGAAGATGGAAGATTTGAAAGCTCTATGTGATTTAGGAAAACTAAGGTAGAGGTCACCCAAATGAATTTCATGGGTATGATCACTAGAAAGCTCTTGAAATTCTAAGAAGGTTTTGTGAAATGGAAAAACTTACAAAAATGACTTCTTAATGGCCTATTTGAAGCTTGAAGGAAGAGGGTTTGTGTATACCCATATTGATATAGATGAAGAAGAAGAGGAGGAGAGAGAGAAAGGAAGAAAAGAAAAAAAAATGAACTTGAATGAGGGAGAGATGGTTTGGCCGGCCAATATAGGGGGGGTGGGGCCCTCCATTTGTTTTGTTTGTGTCTTGCATTTAATGTGTATAAGTGTAATGCATGTGTGTGTGTGGTCCACTTCTACACCCCAATTTAAAACATGTACCCACTTTAACCCTAAGATAAAAAAAATATTGTAATAAAATAAAATAATACCAATTAAGAAAAGAAAATAAATAAATGAATAAATAATTAAATATAGTGACACAAGTTCATATAAATTCAAATACTGCTCCAAAATAATTAACAGGCTCACACTTAATCATTTAATTACCGTTTTACCCTTAATTAAAATTTCAAGTTATTACACAAACAGATAATATTATCTGTTTACACTAACAGATAATATTATTTGTCAACTTTAAACCACTCTAACTTTATCAATTCTTGGGCTTTTTGGGTGTTTTTTTTTTGAATTCATGTATTTATTTGAGATCTACGCATTGGACTTAAAAGTTGTGCAAAAAAAGCAATTTGGAACTTCATTTTTCATTTTTATCTTTCAGACACAAACAGATAATATTATCTATTTACACTAACAGATAATATTATTTGTCAACTTTAAACCACTATAACTTTATCAATTCTTGGGCTTTTTGGGTGATTTGTTTTTTTTTCATTTCATGTATTTCTTTAAGATCTACGCATCGGACTTGAAAGTTGTACAAAAAAAAATTTGGAGCTTCATTTTTCATTTTTATCTTTCAGACACAAACAGATAATATTATCTGTTTACACTAACAGATAATATTATTTGTCAACTTTAAACCACCATAACTTTATCAATTCTTGGGCTTTTTGGGTGATTTTTTTTTTATTTCATGTATTTTTTTAAGATCTACGCATCGGATTTGAAAGTTCAATGAACATGACCAGCTTGCTTAATGTGTTACTTCGTTTGGTGCTTTGACATGTTACATATGTATATAATATTGCTTTTTACTAGAATTGATAAGAATGTTGACTCAAAAGACTAGGAATATTGTACTCTGATGCAGTGAACTGTTGACAACATTGGAAGAGAGAGAATATAGAAAGCATATTAATATATGTATTCATATAGTACACATGAATATATGCCACACTTGACATGATTCTACATATTTCTAAAACTAGTATAAGCCATTACATCAGTCTTCCAGAAAATGTCTTACGATTAATTATGCTAGTGATGTATTTTGATAGAACAATGTCTTCATCAAGTAATAAAGCCTCTCCATTGAATTGTGTGAAAGTGCCATTAAAGAAGTGTTGGTGTGGAAGAGTAGCAATATTGAAAACTTCGCAAAAAGAATGGAGCAAGGATTGTTTGTTTTACTCATGCCCGGGATATCTAGTAAGGCTTAATTCTTGGAATGGATTGCATTACTAAATATATGTTGTTTTTTATAAGGTTTTTTTATATTAACAACTTGTTTCATTCATAGGATCACAAACAACCATGCAATTTCTTTCTATGGTGCGAAGACAACAGTAAAGACGACGTTGAGGCTGATACAACTTCATCAAAGTGTGATGTCAACGAAATGAAAGACTTTCGACATGAAGTGAAGACAACGATACAACATGCAGAAAAGCAAATATGTGTTGAAATCAAAAAAATGGGCAATAAGCTCTTTTTGAAAATGCTAGTCATATGTGCTTTGATGTTTTTATTAGGAAAACAAATGTAGTTTCTTTCCATTTGAGAACTTCTCTTTATTTTAGTTTTTTTGTAATTTGGCATGTAAGGAATCAATGAACACTTGTGTAAGGATTTGTGCCTAAATGTTTTCTATAATAGTCATGTTATGAATTTGGGTTTTTTGTTGCAAGTGTCATGTTACAAACAGATAATATTATCTGTTTATACTAACAGATAATATTATTTGTCAACTTTAAACCACTATAACTTTATCAATTCTTGGGCTTTTTGAGTGATTTTTTTGTTTTTTGAATTCATGTATTTATTTGAGATCTACGCATTGGACTTGAAAGTTGTACACAAAAAAAAAGCAATTTGGAACTTCATTTTTCATTTTAACTTTCAAACACAAACAGATAATATTATCTGTTTACACTAACACATAATATTATTTGTCAACTTTAAACCACTATAACTTTATCAATTCTTGGGCTTTTTGGGTGATTTTTTTTTGATTTCATGTATTTCTTTAAGATCTACTCATCAGATTTGAAAGTTGTAAAAAAAAAAAAATTTGGAGCTTCATTTTTCATTTTTATCTTTCAGACACAAACAGATTATATTATCTGTTTACACTAACAGACAATATTATTTGTCAACTTTAAACCACCATAACTTTATAAATTCTTGGGCTTTTTGGGTGATTTTTTTATTTGATTTCATGTATTTGTTTAAGATCTATGCATCAGACTTGAAAGTTGTAAAAAAAAAAAAAAAATTGGAGCTTCGTTTTTTATTTTTATCTTTCAGACACAAATAGATAATATTATCTATTTACACTAACAAATAATATTATTTGTCAACTTTAAACCACCATAACTTTTTCAATTCTTGGGCTTTTTGGGTGATTTTGTTTTTTGATTTCATGTATTTCTTTAAGATCTACGCATCGGATTTGAAAGTTGTACAAAAAAAATAATTTAGAACTTCGTTTTTCATAAGCACAACCACAACCACAACCAAACTTACTGCTAAACACCATAGCACAGCCAATAGACATCAAATAAAGTCATACTAAACGCTTCCAACCATCAAATAAAGTCATACTAAATGCTTTCAAACCATCAAATATAGTCATAGTCAAATTCATGAACCCATCACATAAAGTCATAATAATCCAACATCTTCTTTAAGTAAAAGCAAATTACAACAAAGCTTCCCAAATAACTCATTTTGAAACTCTTTAAATTTCGCCCGCGTGTGAACACTTTGAAATTGCTTCTCCATCCCTAAAGGCGTAGCACATGGGTAGCATGAGTTATATGAATTGAAGTCTTCTTGTTTTACATTCTCTACTTTTTTTGCCAAGGCATTCTCATATTGTTACACAAATTGTTTCAAAGTTGTCTTGGAGTTGATGTAGCCATCAAAGAAAGCGTGCATACTTTCACTTCGCTAAGTGGTTGACATTCCTGCCCAGAAAATATCCCTCACAAAAGCTGGTACCCATCGATGCCTCTTCTCATACAAACCAAGTAACCATTCATTACTTTCTAGCTGATATATTTCAATGAAATTGCCCCAAGCATCTTCAAATTCTTGAATGGTTAATGAATCATAAACAGAATTTTGCAACATGAATTTGATCGATTCATATTCTTTGTATCCTTTCAATTTTTCAGCCAACTTTTTCATGATATGCCATAAGCACCATCGGTGCCGTGCATTTGGAAAAACAACCTCTATTGCTTTCTTCATGGCTCTGTCTTGATATGTTATTATTGCACTGGGCGGACAATCAGACATACATGTAAGCCAAGACTAAAATAACCACGTAAAGGTCTCAGTATCCTCACTTGAGATCAACCCACACCCTAGCCATATTGACTACCCATGATGGTTCACTCTTATGAAAGGCGCAAATGGCATGTCATATTTATTAACCAAATATGTAGTATCAAACGCAACCACGTCACCAAATTCTTTGTATACTGCCCTACTCCTTGCATCAACCCAAAAAACATTCTTTAGGCGACCCTTTTCATCCAAATCCATCATGTAGAAGAAGTCAGAATTATTATATTGCATTCTCAAAAAGTAGTTGTGCATTGCATTAGCATCACCTTCCCCAAGTTGTAAACGCCTAACTTTATTGATGTAGTTTCTTACATCTTTCTCAGTAAATGACAGATTCTCATGCGAGCAAAACTTGGGACATGTCACGCCCCGGATCCACACATGTAAATCTAGGATACGTGGCACGCGCCACCAAGGCTCGTTCCCAGTCATTAAAGTTGCGAAAACTATAATAATAAAAGTTTTGATCAAAGAACTCAACACACTATTTTATTTTTCAAGGGTTTGAACACATATACCCAAACACATCTTGCCAAAATCTGTTTTCAAAAGTAACATTTTTGTAGGTCAAAGGGTCCCCAAAGATACCCCCTCGCCTAATTAGAATTTACAGAAATACAACCTCGTCCCATAACCAATCAATATAACACGTCCCCTGTATTACAAGAATTTAAGCCACAATCATTTTCTACACAAATCTAAATAAATAATTGATTACAATATTTCACTAATTTAATTTATTGAACATAAATCTAATAAGTAGAAATTCAATTATAATCCCACGCCCACGAATGCTCACCAATTCCATTTCTTTCCTTTTGAGCTCCACCTTGAACACCTACGATGGTTATTCAATAACCACTACAATATATAAACTATATGCTTGTGAATAACACTAATTATGCACATGGATAATAAACATGCTCAATTTCATTTCACTACAACCAACTATAGTCTCCGGAAATTACTAGTTCACTTCCACCACTACCAACTAGTCCGCGGCTCCACTCCCTAAGCCCACGTGACCTAGTTATGACCCACGCCTCACGTGCAGTCCCATAGGCCTCTGGCGGCAGTGGTCATCACCACATCGATTACCTCATGGTGGTATAGAACTAGCAATCCCATTGACCCAAATAAACAACTTAACATGCTCACATAATTCATTACACCGTACTTTCACAATCAAATTGAGCCTAATTTAACCACATGAATTTTGCCCATTAATAAACTAATAAGCTTTATTAAGCTTATTTAACATGTTTTTACGTCACAAATGAACTTAAACATGAAACCATCCATATATCATAATTAATGTCACTCACCTCTTGGGAATCGCTCCTAAACTTGAGATTAAAGTCCTACTAGGGATCAGGTACAAATCCTCTAGGAGTCCGAATATGTAGCCTGTTTTGAAAACCGACATTGTTAAACGCGTCAATCGGCGACGAAGGCGTCACCGTCAACGTGAATCTCCTATATCTCTCTGCGTGCATGTGTTGGCCAAAAACAAGATGTAGAAGATGGTGAGTCATCTTCTAAGGTGTCCTATATATATAAATTCTCATTTTTATTATGAAACCCCCACTAGTTTATTAATTTTGCAATTATACTCCTACTATTTGTTAAACTGTATTAAAACTATCCAAAATCTAAATGGGTATTTGTCTATGTCTGGCATGGGTTCCATAAGTGGTCCCATATAATTAAATAAAGTTACTAATTAACCTACTAATTATATAACGTGTTCAATTCGTGCTCACAAAGGTACCCCTAATTGACCCCAAAAGTGGTCACTATCTAATAACATGATATCATTGACAATAAAACAATAAATCATTTAAGCCTTAATAAACAGATAAGCACATAAGGTGTTCCACATATAATGTCCCATCTCAACTGGGACCCACCAACACATGTCCCAACTTGGGATTGCCAAACTGGCCATAACTGGGTTCCCAACGTGACACCCATAAACAACTTAGTGGGCCAAGGCCCACATCTCACAAATACTCAAATCATCATTAAATGATTAATAATGCATGCTAAATATTATTAAAATAATCCGCGGGAGCGGGTGTTACATCTCTCCCCTCCTTAAAAAGAAGTTTGTCCTCAAACTTGCGTCATTGCACAGGTCAACCGATCACAAATCACATATGGTCTGCTCGATCGAATGATCATAACATTGAACTCAACCAATAAAATTACCGTAGCCTGCAATACTAGATAATCCCGATTGGAAATTCCCTTTGGATGCTCAATATACATCGATCAGATCTTCTATACCCAAAAACCCTTTACGTGCTAGTACACAATGCCGCTCTCACAGATCATATCATAGAATCAGTAGTTTAGTACACAGATATATAATATGCACAAATCAAAACCCATCATCTCAATTCATACCGAAAATGGTCTCAGCAATACCCGTTTTCACTCTTGTTTTGATCATATTGATGTATACCCCAAAATACTTTGTAAGGCACAATTCAGACACTTTAACCGTCAATTGACATTACTCAACAATTTTATCAGCATTACATGCGATTTCCACTCATACTTGAAATACAGCACATATATTTGTCCTCTAAGATTTCAATTTACCCGCTCAATCACAATTCCAAACCCATAGGTCTTCAACTCATAACACCCATTTTCACTTACCCACAACGACTTTAGAAGCAGTGCAGCAAAGACAACCAAATATACCATTCCAAGAATTCTTACCGATTTATTACCCCTAACAAATTATCACTTTACTATTCCCGATCCCTTTTTGGTTATACCGAACCCTTTCTTGTTAACATAAACAATTCTGGAATTAACGACCCAAATTTGTAATTCTCCATGCCATAATTTACACGTACCCCTTTGTGTATCCACATATATTCTGATGTACAACATAATCCCATTTTTCAACAATCCCCAAAAAATTTCGCGAGACGGTTCTCAAAATCCATTACTTCAATTACAAGTATCACTAACCACAGTTGCCATTACTATCCACTTTACACCACTTAAAACATAATTCATTTCCTAATTTCTGCAAACCTTGAATCTCTCATGTCATTATGTATTTTCAATTCTCACATCATAAATCAAGTTCAATTTCAGACAATACCAAGACAAATCTGTCAACATTACAATTTGTCAACTTACCATATCCAAATGCTCAACATTTCCCCCAAACTTTCACTTTAGAAATTTTAAGTTTGATCTAATCCCAAAATCAAATACCATAAATGTAGTCATTTCGTAACCGTACAATCCCCGTCATATATGTAAGAATTTCACAAAAGATTTCCAAACTTCTAAATAGCTTTCCACAACTTCCCTTCTCAGTACCAATTTCTCTTTCCCCCAACAATGCAAGAGGTTCTTATCACTAAAATTCTAGAGACTCAACTTTTCCAGTCTTTCCTTTAATCAACCTCTATTACAACTTTACAGTAATATCCCACTTGTTATCCAGTCTCACTTTATTACATTTCAGGCATAGGTTATACCACACTTATCTAAGTACTCCTTCAAAGCAACAAGCAAATAGATTTCATTTCGCAAATCGTCATTCTTTATCGTTCTTGTGATATTTCCAACAATTAAACCCTCTTTCCGATAAGACTTTTCATTTCTTATTTAGAATCCAAGATGCCCTTCACAATCAAATTCCCACAAATTCAACTAGTTCTAATACCAATATCCTCAAATTACGATTCATACTAAACTTTCATAGGTCAAATCACACATGAAATACCTCTCGTTCATGAAATTTCTGAATCCAACCAATTCAACTCAAACTCTTTGAATTCTGAAACTCATCAGTATACACTGTCAGTTTATTCAGTCAACCAAACTTTACCACCTCATCATGCCTCAACCAATAACGGCTAGTTTAAACTTTTGTTTAAAATCTTTTAAAGCTTTTGCATTTAATACCCAGTGAGTAGAATAGTCATTTGAAAATATTTTATTCATATATAAATATATATATTTTTCTTCTTCTTTTTTTTTTTCCAAACCACACACAAAATAAAATATTTTGAATGAGGAATTCAACGGCGAAAATGATATGCATTTCGAACTTCATAGAACAAGTTTTGAACATTTTAATACTTGAAATTCCAAAACTCCACCAACAAACCACATAATAACTCTGTCTATATTTTGCCCACGGAAACCCAATCATTCAAGCGGAAATTGATGTGTCAGAAATGTTAAAGCATATCCTCTGAATAATAACACAACTCCCAAACCCATTTGATATATCCTCAACTTTTATTGCAACTTCCCTCTTGAATGGAAAATATTTTAAAACATTTTTTTTCCAAATATTTAAAATAACTTAAAAATGAATTTCAAAATTTCTTGAACATTCTTCAACACAATTGGAATCAATAAATTCAATGCAACCATTCTGATGTACTCATCTCCATTTGCAAAATAACTTTTCACGTTTACAAAAGAAATGCTTTTTTTCAAAAATAACTTTAAAATTCCACAATCTTATAATGCTACATTTTGCTCGTGTGAATCTTTCATTTCACTAAAATTCTACAACTTAAATCCAACCATTCTAAACCTCAAGAGTAAATCCCCGATCATCATCCAGGTAATCCATTGTAACCACATTTGGTTCTAAACATAACTTTTCCATCCCTTTCCTAAAAATCATTCCTTTGGTCCTTTATTTCCAAATTTAAATCCCAAATCCCTATTAAATTATGCACCCCCTTATAATTATCCAAGCAACCCTTCACTTGTAAAAGCGGATCCTTGCCCTAACTCCTAAGGTTAATTTAATTCCTTTTTACCCATTCACGCATTCTCCAGTCTTTTCTCATCATAATCAGTTATAACAAAATTTCTATTCATCCGTTGCAGCCTACGTTGACATATCAAATATACAACCATTCAATTTTCCCCAATTGATCCCAACTTTACCCATGACAAACATCAATACACCGTAATAGGGTCGAGAGATTCCTCAAACCCAATAAGAATAACCAGTTAGTACAACACTATATTAGGGTTGAGAGATTCCTCAAACCCAATAGAAAATAATTATATGGTTGAGAGATTACTCAACAAATTCATATAATAAAACCAACTGTATAACCCCGTCATTTCCAACTATCCCAGCAAACCCCATATACACCCAAATTCTCAAGAAATACCCTGAATTTGGTAAATATACCTCAAACAAGATAAGAATACGAATCTCCAAATAAATAAACCAAATAAATAGCAGCCAAATTACGGGTGCCCCAAACACCATACTCACATGACTAACCCTATAGAAAGCCAGACCATTATGATCATACCCCTCCTCAGATAATTAGGAAAATAATAAGAAAACCCACCATAAGTAGCAGTGTCAACATAAATACCCATAACGCCCACAATATAAATATCATGAGAAAATCGCAATATTCAATACCACAATTCTCATATTGAAGAGTCAATAAATAATAAGAAGACCCTCCGTAATAAACAAATCCCAAAACCCGAACCATTGTCGGAAGTATAATAATGAATATCCATATATAAGAATACCCGATCATATACTCAATTCATGGATCCATACCCAAAACACTTTCTATACAGCATGACCATTTTTTTTTCATAACCCATTCACCACGTCAAGTGTTAATAACATAATCCAAATCCTCAGAACCAAACACTCATACCAATCCCAGTATATAATAAATAATTATCTCTGACATAAATCCCAAGTCAATATCAGAATGTAGAAGCTTCAATAATATCCCATAACTCAATAACCCAAGTTAAAATACTCATCATAAATTATCATCCAATAATCCGTAGAAAATCACTCCCTTTTTTTTTTATATTACCCAAACTTTATCCCGGAGTCATACTCTCATAGAACATCATTAACTCAGAAAACACAGTTTTTACACCTTAATTCTTACCAATACCATTAACTTTTGACATTCTTATAAATCCTAGAATATTCTTTTATTCTTCCACCATTTCAATCTGCTCTAAACATAATCAAAATGCCTCACTGAACCCATTCTTATCGTCATATCTGACATCTCATCACAGCTCTAACCAGCATCTCATCACTCCCGTACATTTTATAATGTAGATGGTAACATGCAACATGATGCTCATGCTAATATCATGCAACACACATCATATAAACAATATTTGACATACAATTATATGCCATGCCAATTTTATCACATGCATCTATGGTTTTTTTTTTTTCCTTTTTATATGTAACTCCGTCACATAACATGCACATCACTCTCAAGTCGTCGTCTCTCGTACCCAAGTTTCTAGCCTATTGCTCTTATACCACTAAATGTCACGCCCCGGATCCACACATGTAAATCTAGTATACGTGGCACGCGCCACCAAGGCTCGTCCCCAGTCATTAAAGTTGCGAAAACTATAATAATAAAAGTTTTGATCAAAGAACTCAACACACTATTTTATTTTTCAAGGGTTTGAACACATATACCCAAACACATCTTGCCAAAATCTGTTTTCAAAAGTAACATTTTTGTAGGTCAAAGGGTCCCCAAAGATACCCCCTCGCCTAATTAGAAGTTACAGAAATACAACCTCGTCCCATAACCAAACAATATAACACGTCCCCTGTATTACAAGAATTTAAGCCACAATCATTTTCTACACAAATCTAAATAAATAATTGATTACAATATTTCACTAATTTAATTTATTGAACATAAATCTAATAAGTAGAAATTCAATTATAATCCCACGCCCACGAATGCTTACCAATTCCATTTCTTTCCTTTTGAGCTCCACCTTGAACACCTACGATGGTTATTCAATAACCACTACAATATATAAGCTATATGCTTGTGAATAACACTAATTATGCACATGGATAATAAACATGCTCAATTTCATTTCACTACAACCAACTATAGTCTCCGAAAATTACTAGTTCACTTCCACCACTACCAACTAGTCCGCGGCTCCACTCCCTAAGTCCACGTGACCTAGTTATGACCCACGCCACACGTGCAGTCCCATAGGCCTCTGGCCGCCGTGGTCGTCACCACATCGACTACCTCATGGTGGTATAGAACTAGCAATCCCATTGACCCAAATAAACAACTTAACATGCTCACATAATTCATTACACCGTACTTTCACAATCAAATTGGACCTAATTTAACCACATGAATTTTGCCCATTAATAAACTAATAAGCTTTATTAAGCTTATTTAACATGTTTTTACGTCACAAATGAACTTAAACATGAAACCATCCATATATCATAATTAATGTCACTCACCTCTTGGAAATCGCTCCTAAACTTGAGATTAAAGTCCTACTAGGGATCAGGTACAAATCCTCTAGGAGTCCGAATATGTAGCCTGTTTTGAAAACCGACATTGTTAAACGCGTCAATCGGCGACAAAGGCGTCACCGTCAACGTGAATCTCCTATATCTCTCTGCGTGCATGTGTTGGCCAAAAACAAGATGTAGAAGATGGTGAGTCATCTTCTAAGGTGTCCTATATATATAAATTCCCATTTTTATTATGAAACCCCCACTAGTTTATTAATTTTGCAATTATACCCCTACTATTTGTTAAACTGTATTGAAACTATCCCAAATCTAAATGGGTATTTGTCTATGTCTCGCATGGGTCCCATAAGTGGTCCCATATAATTAAATAAAGTTACTAATTAACCTACTAATTATATAACGTGTTCAATTCGTGCTCACAAAGGTACCCCTAATTGACCCCAAAAGTGGTCACTATCTAATAACATGATATCATTGACAATAAAACAATAAATCATTTAAGCCTTAATAAACAGATAAGCACATAAGGTGTTCCACATATAATGTCCCATCTCAACTGGGACCCACCAACACATGTCCCAACTTGGGATTGCCAAACTGGCCATAACTGGGTTCCCAACTGGACACCCATAAACAACTTAGTGGGCCAAGGCCCACATCTCACAAATACTCAAATCATCATTAAATGATTAATAATGCATGCTAAATATTATTAAAATAATCCGCGGGAGCGGGTGTTACAGGACACAACCAAATACACAACTTTTGGGACACAACCTAATTAATGTGTCTATCTCTCTTCTGTGATGTCACTAGACCCCACAATGACACAGGAGAGAGATAGACACATTAATTAGGTTGTGTCTCAAAAGTTGTGTGTTTGGTTGTGCCCCAAGTATTACTCTTCTCATGCCCCCCCGCCTCAATAACTAACGAATTAAAATTCTTGTTTATTCTAATTCCAGCTTTATCACTCAATGTTAGTCTCTTTTTCACATGTGGTTGCAACAACCGATTGCATTTAAAATATCGAGATTTACCTGGACTCATTTCATGGTTATGGGAAAGTTCAACTGATGTCACAGACCACTTTCCATTAGGACAATGAAATGCCCTAAGCTTTGCTTTGCAATCCATCTTTGCGGTTGGGCGCACATTTAACGGGTTGGTTGATCAACTCCTTAACGTACCATCACGAGTACACTGAAATGCCACATATCTGACGACCCCTTCCTTCTTTGTAGAGCTTCTTTTAGCCACAGCAAAGCCTTTCTCTCTAGCATATTCGGCATAAAACACCATCAGCTCATCCAAAGAATCAAACTCCATCCCCTTTTTCGGCTCATCAATTTGGTTTTCTACGTCTCTTATTTGTTCCTTGTCATGATCAATTTCAATGATATCCTCATGAATGCTTACCGAACCACTTGAAACTTCTTCTTCCATTTCTCTACAATATATAATACAATCATCAATTTATACAGATTTATATAGAGATTGCTTCAACAAATCAACATTATGATAGCAAAATAGCTAGAAAATTCACAGAAAATAGACATTTATCCTATTATAATCGAGGGTAATGAATTAATCCTAAGAATTAATCCTATGAATTAATCCCAAGAATGTAACACAATTTGAAAAAAAGGAAAAAAAATTTATGTTGTTCCTAATAGTTAGAAGAAATTGCAATTTGGCCTACATAATATGGATTCCCAAATGCATTCACTTACTTTTTTGTACAACTTTCAAATCCGATGCATAGATCTTAAAGAAATACATGAAATCAAAAAAAAAATATCACCCAAAAAGCCCAAGAATTGACAAAATTATGGTGGTTTAAAGTTGACAATAATATTATATATCTGTTTGTGTAAACAGATAATATTATTTGTTTGTGTCTGAAAGATAAAAATGAAAAACAAAGCTCCAAATTTTTTTTTGTACAACTTTCAAGTCCAATGCGTAGATCTTAAAGAAATACATGAAATCAAAAAAAAATCACCCAAAAAGCCCAAGAATTGATAAAGTTATAGTGGTTTAAAGTTGACAAATAATATTATATGTTAGTGTAAACAGATAATATTATCTGTTTGTGTCTGAAAGATAAAAATGAAAAATGAAGTTCCAAATTGCTTTATTTTGTACAACTTTCAAGTCCAATGCGTAGATCTCAAATAAATACATGAATTCAAAAAAAAAATCACCCAAAAAGCCCAAGAATTGATAAAGTTATAGTGGTTTAAAGTTGACAAATAGTATTATCTGTTAGTGTAAACAAATAATATTATCTGTTTGTGTCACAGCTAGTAGTATTAGCAAACATGGTCACAGCTGACTGTGGTCTAAGCTTAATCTTGTTACGCAAAATGAGAGGAGGGGCCACCAACTTATTTATAGTTGTCTTAAATACTTAAAAATTTGGGGGAGTCCTGAATTTAGGGCTTGTTTGAAGTTCTTTTATGCCTGGAATTAAGCAAATAAAACTGTGCATGGAGCCAAATATTCAAAGCTATTACTTTTCCAACATTTTCAGAGAGTCCAAATTGCCTACTTACCAACACTAAACAAGCTTGGACTTGCACTTACACTAGTGCCTTTCCTTTATTTATGTACAATACATATTGCACAACTTTGATATTCAAATCTCAGGGTGGGTAAAGAGTTACACACACCCACAACGTTTTCCGGCAGTCACCTGCTAAATTAGACCAACAAAAAGTGCAATCTATGTCTTTCATCTTTGGAACCATTGAAAGACTCTAATAGTTCATTAGAGAGAGACACCTAGCTATGAAGCTCACCAATTAACACAGAATGAGAGATAGATAGATAGATAGAGAGAGAGAGAGAGAGAGAGAAGACTTACCCAGAAGGAGCCAGCGACGGCGACTAGCAGTGGGTCCGGCGCTCCGGCGATCTGCAGTGGACAGTCCGGTGAGGGGAGGGGGCAGGGGTTTGTGGGTGGGGGGGCTGGAGACCTAGCAGGTGATTTGGGGTAATTGAGAAATGGAGGGAAAAGAAAGGATTTAGGGATTTTGGGTTTATTTGGGTGTGGGTCCCACAAGAATTTTTGATACTTTGTTTAGAAGGGCCTGAGGGTGTTTTAGTGGGTGGTTTAGTGTGTGTGTGTGTGTGTATCATTTTTGTTAGTTGCTAATATGCATATAGGTTTTACAAATGTCTTACAAACTCCACTTACTATATAAGAGCCTAACAAACACATTTGCAAGGCTTGTAGTTAGAAATGTCTTACAAATCCAAACTAGAAGTACTTCCATTCCATTTAACACACATGTAACATAATTTAAGTGACCTTCAACTGATCCCACAAGCAACCTTCACACTATCTTTCCTAACCTGCAAATAATAGAAAGAAGAAAGAAAAAAAAATGTACATTACAAACCTTCTAAAGGTGCTACATATGCTAATCAAACTGGCAAGTGCCAGAGACATTATAATCACTTGTAAACATGGCTATTTTCTCGATAAGAAACACGATTATTACTTACCCAGCTTCTAACTCCCCCTTTTAGAGTTGCGTTCTCAATCCACTACAACTTTTTTTTATTTGCTAAAAAAAAGGGGACACCAACGTAGTAATCCATCCCCTATGAGCGTGACCCGGAGGATTCTCACCCGCTATGGAATGTCCGCTTTGAGCCATAGGCCATAGCTAGATGATAATAAATAGAAAGCATATTTCCTCCTCCATACTTTTTACACAAGTTATTTATTTACTTATTTATTTCATTTGTTTTTTTTAACACAACTCACATTTCAGAAATAACTCACTTCCTTATATTGAAATTATCACATTCCCCCTTGCCGTTACATAGACGTTAGGTGAACTAACAGTCAACTACTGACATCTTCAAAACAAATCATAAATACCCAAACTGCCCAGGTGTCACTGAAGTTCAATCTGAATTTCATAGCCACTAGGCCTACCACTCACCATCAAAGACAACGATCCACAGCCAAATTGAATTCCTAGATCGATTCGAATTGTGATGTCACTCGCCGGTGCCGAATAGAGAGAAAAATTTGAATTGTGGTGTCAACGCAACCCGACATCAAGAATGGAGACGGTGGGTGGTGGAAGAGGTGGAATTGAGTTTGACGGTACGATTGATGATTTGTGATGTTCACTGGTTATTTGTTGGAGAGAGATGCATTTTATGCGAGAGAACAGAGAAAGAGACAGGGATAGGGTTGTGGCTGGTGGCGCAACTGTTGGGTTTGATTAAAGCATTGGAATGACATATATAAGTTTGAGAGATTGATATAGAAGAAGACAATATTACCTTCTGCTATTGATTAAGAGAGAGAGAGAGAGAGAGAGAGAGAGAGAGAGAGAACTAAAGCAGATTTACAGAGATGAAAGTTACAGAGATAAAAACTAGCGAGAGAGACAGTTGTTGATGTAACCTATGGTTCCATCTATTTATTATTAGTATTTTTATTTTTATTATTTATTTTTTTTGTGGACTTTAATGTTTGGCATTAGCTATATTTTCTTTTATTTGGTTATGTTTATTTGGTTTCCTTGTCTATATAACCTTAAGATGTGGGGGGTGTCCACATCATTTATTTTGTCACATGCTTAAGTGGAAGCCAGCTAAGGTGACTGAAGAGATCTATATACGTTTATTTTTGGGAAGCAAGAGGGGACTGATTTGTTTTGGACAGAAACCCTAAGGCTGCTGCCTCCCAACTGCTGCTCTTCTCTTTTCTGCTGCTCATCTCTGCTCCTCCTCCTTCCAGTCATCATCTTCTAAATAGCAGGTTCTTCTTCTCCTTCTTCTTCTACTTCTTCTCCTTCTTCTACGTCTCTGATCCTCCTCCCTGTTAATCTCTTTTCCTTTACTGTCTATTTTCTATTTCTCTTCATTCTTCTCTTGATCTGCTATTGTTTCTCTTCCCCTTTATCTTCTTCCTCTTCTCTTATTCTTCTTTGCTACAAAATCTGAGTTATCCCTGCTATCTCCTTTTCTTTGCTGCAGCTGCTGCCCCGTTTTTTGTAGTTTAATAGTTTTGTTCGGGACTTTTCTTTCATGTTTAGTGACTGTTTGGGTATTAAATAAAGTTGTGGTTTATTAAGGTGCATTATAGCTCTGCTGGGCTGATTTTAATACCTCTACATTATTATTATTTTGCAAGCTAGATTGGTGGACTTATTCTCTTGCCTTCCTTAAAGTTCTCCATTTTATTCGTTT
The DNA here is from genome assembly GCA_033977485.1 of Hydrangea macrophylla. Lineage (NCBI taxonomy): Eukaryota > Viridiplantae > Streptophyta > Magnoliopsida > Cornales > Hydrangeaceae > Hydrangea > Hydrangea macrophylla. Next base: position 81,090,502 of record CM066991.1, on the reverse strand, counting down.
TACAAACCTAGGATTGCATCACTTGTAGACGGTAGAAGACGCGTTGGATTGAAGCAGACCCTTTTTTCTCTTGATTCAACAATACTGGAGATCAGATTCAAACCATGTATAGTTGAAAATGGTATTCAAAGCTTCAAGAAGAAGGTGAAAATGAGGATTACTTTAGAGGCATACAGAGCGAATAAAATGTCATTCAGATCGTGAGCTCCAATTGGGTTTAATAATTTTTCATTACACAAAAAAAAAAGAAAAAAGAAAAAAGACAGAGCTCATGTTGAATTGGACCAAATTTTGGTGGTTTTATGATTTTAAAAAGGGTTCAAACGAAGGGTGAATAAGTAAAACGCTGCTTGACATAATTCTGTTGATACACACACTGAGAAGGGAGGTCAATGTTATTTTTGAAATGTGAGGAGAGGTCAGTGTGTGTTGTTAGCAAGGGCGTATCCAGGATATCTCAAAGGGGTGGGCTAATATTAAAACAAAATCTAGCAACAAAAAAGTTAATATTTTTCTTGACAAAAAGTAAGTACAAGAAGTGAAGATACCTATTGAAGTTGTGCTCGGTGAGGCTTTAGAGAATTGAACTCATCTATTACTGAATCTAAATTAACTTTCTCGGCAAGTTCTAGTTCAATATAGAGAGTCATGCAATCACCAAGAAATTCATCATCCATCCTGTTACGGAGCTCTGTTTTAACATGCTTCATAGCCGAAAATGCTCTTTTTGTAGTCGATGTGGAAACAGGAAGAGTTAGAACCAGACGGATCAATCTCTCAATTAGATAGTAGGTTTTCGCCTTTCTTGTTACAACTAATTCTCGACATAGTTCAGAAAGACAAGAAATTTTCTGAAACTCGGGATCACAAGTTACATCAAGCTTATAATGTTCCAACTCACATCTTAAAGCATGAATCTCCTGTCTAGTAAAATCTTGAGGGTAAAATTTCATCGCAAGATTGCAAATATCATCCATGTTAAATGATTTAAAAGATTCACTAGGATCCAAAGGCGAGCTAAGATTAAGAAGTTCTACTGCTCCCTCATTGAATCTACTATTTAACTCCATCAACTAAAAATCTATTGCAGAGTTGAAAATATCAATGCGATAATGGTGTTCAATTGTAATGTGATCTAGTTGCTGACAAGAGCGACCCTCTTTATAATGACAACTCATATCAGGTATATCAATGCCATGTCGCTTGCAAAATGATTCCACTTTCTCAACGAATAAATCCCACTCATCTCGTCTCAATTTCTTAAGGAGAGCTTTTGTTGTGGAAAGTAATTTCAAGGCATTCAAAATATCTTGAGACTTGTTTTGCAGAGCTTGGCAAAGTATGTCAGTGATTCCCATAATTTTATCCATTAAATGCAATACAAATACAAATTCGAAGGTCGTAATTGCTTTGTAAACACCACCAGCTTCCCCACGCATATTGCCATTCAATCCATTCTTACTAATGCTTTGAAGAACTGTGCAAGATGCAGCATACATCTCTATTAAGTTCCTAACAGAGTCATAGTGGGAGCTCCAACGAGTAGCTCCTGCACGATGCAAGGTACCAATTTGATTAGCCCCCGTACCAGACTCACGTTCTCCACTAGCCAACATTTGTGCAATCTCATCTCGCTGAGCAGATTGTAACTCACTAAGGCGCTTAGGAGAAGAACCAACAAGATTGACAACAGATGCCAAATAAGAAAAGAACTGCCATATGGAAGTGACATCCTTAGCTACCGTAACTAATGCAAGCTGTAGACGATGGGCAAAGCAATGTAATTAATAGGCATAGGGGCATTCCCTAAGAAACAATGCTTGAAGTCCATTCCATGCACCCCGCATATTACTAGCACCGTCATACCCTTGACCTCGCATATTACGAATATGGAGATTGTGACGAACAAGAATACCCGATATCTTATTTTTTAGAGTTTGTGCTGCAGTGTCTTCAACACCCACGATCTCAAAAAAACCGTTCTATTAAAAGCCCATCACTGTTGACAAATCTTAGAACAATTGCCATTTGCTCTCTTTTAGATTCATCTTGTGCTTCATCAACAAGAATGCAGTAATTAGCATCTCAAATTTCCTCACGAATCATCATTCTCACTTTGTTAGCAAGAATATGCAATATCTCTTTTTGGATCGTTGGAGCAATCCATTGTGCATTTTGTGGAGCATGGTCTAATATAACTCTTGCAATATCATCACTTACTTCTCCTTGGATCTTTAACATTGCAATGAAATTTCCACGGTTTAATGAACTTGGGGATTCATTATGACCTCTAAAGGCACATCCTTGAAATGCTAGCCACCGAACACTTCGAATTGTTGCCATTAGGCGCAATTGATTCTTTAAAATATCTTCTCTGGATTGTGTATTGATCATCTTGTCAATATGCCGTGACAGTTTCATCAAATCATCAACACATCTTACACAATTGCTATGTATTGAACATGAACGCCCAACATGAACAAGAAATGCACACTTATCTCCGTCATTAACTCTTTTCCAATTGTTAAACCCTTCAGTTACTAGAGCGGAACGACAATTTCCATTACTTTTATTCTCAAAAAGAAAGCATGGAAAACAATACGCTTTATCCTTGGAAGGCAAATACTCTAACCAAGGAAATTGTTTGAACCAAATATGTTGAAATCGACGATATTGATTTCCCATCTTGGTCCTCGGGTACTCTGAAAGTTTAGGGTGATAAGCCCCTGCCTTGATATAAGCTCGTCTAATCTCATCTCGGTGGTTAACGGGGTATTCCAATATTTGCAAACGCAATCCTGGATCTCTTTCAATAGAAGTAGGATCAAAATTTCGTTGTTCAGCTACTTGAGATTGGAGATGAGGTTCCAAGTTGGGAATTGATGTTTCAAAGTTTGATGTGTGAGGCGTATCCGGTGTGGATTGATTATGATTCTCATCCTCTCTTTTTCTAAAGAAAGAAAAAAGAGTTTTTCCTCGCTTGGCCGGTGGTTGATTATGTTCCAATATAATTGAAAGATTATAACCTAAAAAAGTAAGAATTAAATGGCATTATTTATCTTAAGCTAAGTATGTTCAAGAAAACAATAACAGTCAATAAAATCAGTGAAAAATTTTGCCCATAAAGTGAATAAAATATTAACAATATGACAATCTAATATAATAACAATGAAATGTTAAAAAAGTTAGTTCTTGTCCATCTTTACTGACTCTATTTCCAGCAAAAGCAAACCACAAGGTCCACAATAATAAAAAATAACAATGGTTCAATGACATCAAGATTCAAGAATGGAATATGAAACAAAGTTACAATATATAATATATATTAGCCTATTAGGCATCAGCCGCATCACAAGAATCAAGGATTCAAGCAAATACCTTGGGGCTTCGGAAGTTGGGCTGCTACACAATATCACTCGCCCTCCCTGTCGCCCACTTCGTCTTCCTCTTAGACTTAGAGACTGAGAGATTGGAGAGTTTTTAAGTTTAAACAAATTGATATTGCCCTAAATGTTTTAAAAAGTGGGCTGCTTGTGGCATGTGGGCTGGGGACCTGGGTTGCTGGGCTTAGTGGGCTGAGACATAACATGAAGTTTTTTTCTCACAAAAGCAACACTGGGCTACAACCCAGCCCTGTCTGGCCCCATATACGCCATTGGTTGTTAGGCATAACCTCATGGGGTAGATGTAATTTACCCTTAAATTTTCTTTCCTGATAACAGATAAGTTACATCAAAGGTATAGCATAGCTATCTAAACCTTTAATTTAGGTACAAAACTATGAATATTGCTGGTGGAGACTAATCCGGATCAGTATTTTTATTCTAGACAAACCAATAAATTCAATAGCTAAATTAGCATTTCAGAAGTTTGATCCAGAATGGCAAATTGAAAGACATAAGAAGAATAAGGATTTCAAAGACTTAACAAGTAATTAATACACACATGATGGACACAAAGGAGGTTTTGATGAAGCGAAAGACTGTAAACAGTCAGGGCTGCTTCCCAGCAAATTCAGTAATGAACAGTAAAAAATAGGTCTGTTTTCTTAGTAAAGTTGAATTAAAATGAAGGGTACAGGAAGAGGGAAGAAAGAATTATGTAGGCTTCACACCTAGGGTCTCTTTGACATCGATCACACCATGAAAGATAGAAAAATAAGTAACTCTGACAGGTTTAATGGACATAGTCAACGCAAATGTCCTTTGCTATTCCCTATGGTTCTTTTAGTCAATGCAAATGTCCTTTGCTTTCCCTATGGGTCTCTTAGTCCCTATGGAGCTAGGTGGAACGTAACTAACTTGTGCTGAAATGTACCTAAAAATAAATGCTAAAAGGTGACTAATAAATGACTAGATACATGTGATTAAATGTATCTATGTGTTGGCTTTGCCCACTAGTTACTAAGCCCATATGTTAGGCATTCTCCCATGTCCAATATGAGCATATTTGAAAATTTGGTTGTTTGATTTTACGCTTTCTAGTGCTTCTAGTTGTCCGCATCAGCTCATATCATGAAGTCTAGAACACAAGAATCGGGGAGCAGTGAGCAATTAATGATATGAAAACACAAATCAACTGATGTATCCTATACACAGGAAAAGAATATACTTACTAAATACTGTGAAGTTCTCCAATTTATGACATTATTTATTGAAGGACTTTTGTAATGCACGTACACGAGTAGATAAATAGTGAACTTTAAGTTTGCCCCACAGGAGAACTTAGAAACATTAAGCTCTTATAGGAAGGACTACGATCGAGTTTATGCAAAATCCACAAGACATAACCCAAAGGAGAGCGACATTGCTTAACATTATAACCTTTATGTGGCGCCTATCACCTATTGCATGACAATAAAAGTACTAAATAGTACAAGAACATTTAATGAAATAGTATGTAAATACCCCAACCCCCACCATAGCCCCACCACCCAAAAAAAATTATAATAGTAATAATTTTGTATCATCACCGCAGTAATAATATATTGGAAACCTATGATATGAGTGTGCTAAATCTCATTAAGTGTAAAAAGTGGAAGGCATCCTAGCACCAATAACATGGAGTATCAGGAATAATATTAAAACTCCACCAAAAAAAAAACATGTTTTACTAAGATCAGCTCAGCAGTAGGGATGGTTGTAAACGCAAGGAATCAGAGAGAAACAAACTTAACATAACTTTCATATAGAGTAATGTTTGGGGCCCCAATCATTATCATTAGTACACTTCAGGGTGTGGATGCTTTTTGGGTGTGTAAAGGTATACCCCTAACATTGTTGTTTTTTGTTTCATATCAGATTAATAGTAACAAGTTCACCTAAGGAGTAGGAGTAGAAGTAGGTTTTAGCCTACAAAAATTCCACATCAAATGTTTCGCACCCAACGTAATCCGCGACAACTTTGGCTTAAAAGGTTTTAACTTGATCATTATCATGATTAGCAGCAGCAGCAGCGTCCTTGGCCTCAAAGGTAATGTAGTATTCCCAATATCTACCTCCGTTGACATTTGCCTTCACAATTCCAACTAAGTTGAACTTTGCATCCTACATACCATCCATCAATGTTGTTAGTATTATTATTATTGTTATTATTTTTTTTTTATGTGAGAAGAAAAGATAAATGTATTAGAGAATTAGAAAACCTTATCCACATTCTCCATGTAGTGTTTTAAAGCCCTATTGGACAACTTTTCGAGCTTACGAGTATGCTTCTTAACTTTCATTGGCCTAATCATACAGTAAGACTCAAAATCCCCAAAGTCGTCCACATCAAAACCCTATAAAAATAAATACACAAACTCCAAGAAAGAAAAACCAGCAAAGCTTGGAAAAAAGGGAACCAAAAAAAAAAAACTAACCCCGTTCTCCCGGACCTGCTTCCCATACTTCATCGCTTGTTCTTGGTCATTGAATAGCCAACGAATTTTTGTTGGGCGGGGGAGCTTAGGCTTTTCTTTAACAGGTGGTGATGATGATGATCCATGATGCCCTACAACAACATCAACCACCTTTGACTCCTCTTTTGATGATGATGATTTCTCCACTCTACCCTCAATTTTACGTTTACGTCCTGTTTGCACCTAAAAAATACATTTTTTAAATCAAAGTTTGATAAAAGGCCGATTGAAGTATTTTTATCGGACTATAAGACCGATGGCAAAATTAATGGCTATGTGACTAGTTCAAAGTTGGTAAGACCGAATGGGTTTTTTATCGAACTGATCACCGCTTGAATCGGGCTTGTTCGGACTGACCATGTGTGTTTGCGTGTTAAGCATTTAAACACAATGGGCCACCCCTTGACATCAGTTTGGCAATGCATGGAGTACATCTCATAACAGTTAGCCATCCGGCATAATGATACGGCCATCGGGCACGTGTGTGAATGGCAGTATGGGTCTCGAGTGGTTTTATTTGTGCCATTTGATTTATGATGAAAGTATATGGTGGGCCCAAGGACAAGTCGAAATGATTTGATGCTAAGCAAAAGCCAAATTGGCTTTTATTTATTCCATCGGACACAAGAGCTGAAGAACATCGGGCGTGCCTTGTACCATCGGGCTGTTCATCATTCATAAAGTCATATGGTGGGCTATTCGTGAATGATGAGAGGTTTATGTGCCCACGTCACTTAAGGGAGTCTGGACTATATTTTAGTCAAACATACTAATCTAGTTAGGCATTGATTTCGCAGCTTTGAGTTGCCCAATGGAAACAAATTATGGTGGGCCACGTCATATGGCAATCTATCATCAGCCTGAGTCCTTATTCAGCCCGTTTGGTATTTCATAATATGCTACTTATTAGGGATCACTTTATAATCTCCTTGAATATACGGTGATATATAAAATATTATCACTTTATCAGACTATGAAAATATATTATCAGATTTGCCAAAAGGAAAGATAATATTGTTGACTTTATCTGATTATGGAAGTAATCTTTTACTTGCTAGCTAAGTCAACCGCACCAAGCCAATATATGGACCACATTCAAGCTGCAAATATATACACATGTATATATATTTTGAAGATATGGCAACTTATATCAGATATGGAAGAAATGTGATAAATTTTACCAGATAATGATTCATCAGATTTCCTACCTTATCTAGAAGACCTCCATGGCCGCTATAAATTAACAGGCAGGCCAAGCAGTCAAGGGACTCCGCATCACTTCGACAAACCGCATCCAAAAAAGCATTCTAAAGCATCCTTTAGCATTCTTAGGATTCGTTTTTATTTTCTTAGCTTTCAATTACTTCTTGTAATTTTCTTTTCTATAATTAAATAAAATCTATCTTCTATTTAATTTCTTTATGGCTTTTCATCACTTGCTAAACTTGTATGCTTCAATACTGTCTAGGGACTACAGGCCAAGGGTACTTTCCTACTTGGCCATCACAATCATCTGTTAGAAGTCAGATTTTCAAAACCTTGTGTATCACTCACACAAGTGATTTAGGAAATTTTGTTTTATAAGTTTGGGTCTACCTCACAAGGCTCTGGCACGCCCAAATAAATAATATATAGCAAACACATCCTCGAGTATAGGGACCCATTCACTTTCACGCTGCCCAAATGGTGAACAAATAAATACAATACACACTTTAATCGGACTCCAACAAGCCCTAGTGATCACACTTTGAATATATATGCATTAGTGACAAAATACCCCTATTCGAAAGTCGCACATCAAATCAACAAGAGAATCACACTTTGAATATGCATCATAACACACAGTGAAGAGAGAGAGAGAGAGAGAGAGAGAGAGAGAGAGAGAGAGAGAGAGACACAAATATATATATATATAGAGAGAGAGAGAGACCTAGATCGGCAATCGACGACCGGTGAAAGGCTGAGTTCTAGGTGAGAAGTGAAATCCCTCAGCCGCCGCCAGCCCTAGGTGCCTCACTGAGGTATGATATGAAAAGTCTAGGCTATAAAGACTTGGAACTGTAAACCTAATCAACCTTTGTAAAAATTTTAGTCCATTTCTGAAGTTCTCAAAAATTATAATCTGACCCCAGTTTTACATTATAATCTGACCCCAGTTTTACATTTTAGTAAGGGTAATGCTACTACACCCATACACAATTCCACACCCAACAATTTTGTCTCTTGATTTTAATGGGTCTCATGTGAGTCCTACATGTGTCCCATAAGTGACCCACCAAAAGCAAGGATCAGGATGTATTAGGTGTGGAATTGTGTGTGAGTGTATCATTTTTGTTTTAGTAATAAGTAGGCTTTTAGTAGGGGTGGCAAATACTGTATCCCAAAAAAAAAAGTTTGGCAAATAATCATACACACCTGCCCAAACCCATGCCCACCCATAAAAGTGGTATGAATTATAATTAATGGAAATAGGAATCTGATCCAATTCGAATTAGGGTTTCCTAATTCCATAAGAAGCCTATTCTTTATTGACTTCTTATGGTCCCTATCATAGCCTATGTATATGCTATTTTGGCTCTCCTCTCAATTTGCATTTTTCATATAGAGTATTATACCTCGGAATAGAAAAGAGAGCATAGAAAAAGAGAGAAAAAAATATAAGGGATTTCGAAAGAGCCCACACTCAGTTTAAGATTCTGGCAGCGGAGGAATACGGTAGAAGATCGTGAGCTATTATCGATCTTGTGTTCTCGATTCATCTACTACAACAATCTATTTTTACAGTTCAAGGTAACCCTAGTTCCGTTTTTGACACACACACACACACACACACACACACATACACACACACACACACACAAATACCTAGAGCGGCAATCGACGACCGGTGAAAGGCTGAGTCCTAGGTGAGAAGTGAAAACCCTCAGCCGACGCAAGCCCTAGTTGCCTCAGTGAGGTATGATATGAAAAGTCTAGGCTATAGAGACTTGAACTGTAAACCTAATCAATCATTGTAAAAATTTAACTCCGTCCATTTTTGAAGTTCTCGAAAATTATAATCTGACCCTAGTTTGACATTATAATCTGACCCCAATTTGACATTTAAGTAAGAGCATCTCCAGTGGTGTTGAGGTGCATAGCGTAAATCTAACTTAAGTTCCTATACATATGTGTCTATCTCTCTCATGTGATGTCATTGGACTCCACATTGACACAAGAGAGAGATAGACACATCTTTTAGGAGGATTTATGAAAGCTGTATGAAAGTTGTCACAAAAAAATTACTCAAAACTAAAACATTTAAAGTATCGGTTCCATAAATTGTTTTGAAGCTTTTGGAGCGCTTTAGATCATCACGAAATTAGAGATTTCAAACGCCACTTTCAAACATAAACTTGGACTAAACTAAACTATAACAGCACGGTAATACACAAATAGAATTTTTTTAATGAATACATTTACTGTCCAGAGATGTTATTAAACCACAGTAGACTTGTCACACCCCAATCCACCCCCGGTGGATTAGGACACGTGTAACAGGACTATATGCACCCAAAATACACTAATAAGAAAGAAACCATGTTAATTATTAAGAAAAACATGATTTGAACCAACATAAAAGGGTTTGCTGTGACAAAATAGCCCCAAGGGCAAAATGCTCATTAATAAAGTATATCAAAATTTTACACCAAAAGATAGATCTTTGAGTCCCGATTTCAACGCAAAAAATGGCGCGCAAATCCGAATTTTCTAGAAGGAGTTATGCCCGTTTCCATAAAAGCCGTCAGAAAATGTTTTCGAAATCACTGTTTTGGGCAGGGGGCATTCGACCGGTCGAGAGGGTCAATTCGACCGGTCCAAGTACCCTCTGGACCATATTTTCTCCCATTTAACATCCTTAAAAGTCCCTAAACTCACAAGGCACTTGGGGCTACTTCCCAACCATTTTAGAACCACCAAAAAGTGCTCGAAAGCAACGCAAACTCATTGAAACACACAACCGTTGAAAGGTTTTACTCCTAATCACTTCAAGAACCATTCAAGCATTGTAACTAGTTTTGAACTCATGTACAACATAATTAAAAGTGAAGGTGAAAGCGACTCCACGAGTCGATGTCAACATTACTAAGCTTTTACATACAACTTAGTTACAACCAAAACCCATTCAAAACATACACACAACTTCTTTTGAGTCAAAAGAACCCATAACACCCATTCCTTGCTCAAAACCACATAGCAATGAAGATTTTTACCCAAAACATTTCCAAAACTATTTCAAAAGTACTCCCAAGTGTTTCCAACAACAACCAAACATCATAGGAGTTTCCAAAACATTTCAAACCATTTGAAAAGTAGTTTTACTCTTAGCACATTGATTCTTCACTAGAAACATAAACTTGCATCAAACCCCTCATTTTCCCCTACATGAGTATAACTTGTCAAACAAAAGACCCCAAATCTAGTTTGCCTTTTAAAGTTACATAATCTATAAAGTTCTCCCCATATACACATAACTTATGGACATCATATTACAACTCATACCGCAAGATACAACCAACACTAAATTGAACCTTACATATTACAAGTTTTCCAAAATGAGTTAACTATACATCTCTAAACCATAAGTTTCATTAAGATACTTAAACATCTAGATTTATAAACATATCAACACACATCTCATAACCCCCACGCTCACCCCGTCGTATGATCATTTCCTTTCTTCCTCTTGTGCCGTACTTGCGGTGGTACTTATTCAATAACCACAACAGAAAATAATATTTTTGTTTAAGCTTTCGCTTAGTGAGTAAAGCTAATCACATGTATGAGTGTATGTCATATTCAATGCACAAATCAACAATCAAAATATCACTTAGTCTCCAAAAGACCAAATATCAATTCACCGTGTCGTCGCTCTTGCCTTTTTCCCTTATGCGCATATAGCACCTCTAATTCACACCATCTCACATACCCTTCCACAGTTGAGTCGTCACCCACACAACTTTACACAGTTAAGTGGTAAGTACCCTTACACCGTTAGGTTTTTCCACGTCTCCTTATTATGGAGTAAATCCACGGTAAATCAACATAAGGCTTTCTTCAACCCACATAACACATAATCACATAATCATCTCAACATGAAAATCCTTGCAAAATTAGGCATAATAAATTCCAATTTATACTATCATGCTTTAACCATCATAATTCAACACATTAACATCATAATCAACATAATGCTTCATAAATTGTAACATTAAACACAATTATACATTCATCCCATGGATTAGAGTCACTCACCTCCGTTCGATTCCTACTCCAAATACCAAATTCGAACCCAATTTGAAGCTTCATTAAGTTCCTACACATTTTCGGAATAATGCGGTTTATCGATTAAATCTCTAACGTCGAACTACACATTTAAAGTGAAATTAAATTACATATAGATATTAATCTTACCTTTCTTTGCCCAATTAAAACTCCAATTGATGAATAAGTTGAAGTCTTCCTACCCAATTTGGATGTTCCAAGCTAGACCCACTTGGTGGATACATGTTATTCTCTTTCTTCTTCTTCCTTTCTTCTAATTCTCCTTAGTAATTCAGTTGAGGTGGTGAATTGCTGAGAATTCTCAGCTCCTATTCTTTCTCTCAACCTTCCAAAATGACCCCAAGTTTACCCACGAAGCCCAAAACCCCAATTTTCTTTTTTCCTTTCCTTCTTTTCTTTCATTCTTTGTGGTTAGATGAAGAATGAGCTGAAAATGGACAGCTCCTCCTTCTTTCTTTCTACGTGTAGTTATAAGAAGGAGAAATGGCAGCTCATGCTTGCCTCTTGGATCTCCAACATGCTTCATATACCCCATTAGATGATATACATACAAGTTTTTGCTATTCTTTTCATTTATACCCCTAAACTTTCTAAGTGTTTATTATGAAACCCCTATATAATTCCATTAGCTATCCAATATTTTCTAAATGGGTGTTTGTCTAAGTCTCGTATGGGTCCCACACATGGCCCCAAATATTTATAAAATTGCTAACGTACCTACTAATTATGCACCTTTTTGTAAAAATTCCCTTATTGGGTTAATTAATAACATATTAACAATTTGATATGAAAGCAACTAAACATATTCCAATTAGTCATATAAAATGCATTTAAATGCAAATTAATTCATATTTTATCCGGCCCTTCACTGGGTCCCACTTCCAAACCTGTCCCTCATTGGGACTTTTCCATGGGCGAGTCCAAGCCTTCCCTTAATCCATTCTTATACACTAATTATTATTAATTAATGCATATTATGATATAGTTAAACATCTTTCCCGAGTACGGGTGCTACAAGACTTCTATGACATTTAATCTAAAATTACTTTACTACAATAGTAAAAATGAAAATAATTTCAAGATAATACAATTCAAAATTTAACCCACTCGATCTATTCACGATATGTTAAGGGCTACATTGGTGCTGGAATACCTTAGGTTATTGGCTAATGAATGACGTATAACATAACAATTAGAACCAATGCAACGCTCACTAGAAACTCCGTGTAAGTAAACACATACACATTAATGGGTGAAATACCAAAATCCATTTTACCTAAACATGTAATTCATTTTCAAATACAATTAATCTTAGCCTTGATTTATACACTAGGCTGAATTGGTAGATGTTTCTGGTTTTGAAATGCACATATATGGAAATAAAGTAATGGTATAAGAAACGAGAAAGAGTCCGGCAAACTTCTCAAACAATGAACTAAAAATAATCTGCGGGTTCATGTATAGTACAAGTGCATCAACTAGTAAAATACAGTGACAAACACTGTAGCGAAACGGGATGATTAGAAATTACCTCATCTTTCGGGACTTTCGGTTTCACCGTCTTTGGTTTTACCGTATCTCGCTTTCGCTTGGGTGCCATTACCTGCTAGAGTGGCAAGGAGCTAGAATGGATGGAAGAAGATGGTATTTGGTTTTGTATTTGTGAGCTTTGAGTGAAATAATTAATTTAAGTTTATAGTGATTTGGGGTCCGAAAGTTTTCTCCACCTCCTTCTGTTCACTCTCCCTCTCTCTCTCTCTCTCTCTCTCTCTACAGACACAGCGATGATCCTATTGCTCCAATCCTTCCATACATGCGCTTTGTAGAGCTGGCAAAAAGTATTTTCTTTTTTGACAAGTAATGTATAATATTGCCATGCACCAGGCTATGTTTTATGTTAATTCTTGGGATAGAGTATATAACCCCATTTATCTTATTTTATTGAGTAAATATCACATGTGTATCAATTTAGAGTAATGGTATGTTTCTTAAGAATAATGCAAGATGTACAAACAAAATGCACAACTAAATGCACAACTTGTTTAAAATTGTTGGACCTCATGCTGAAAAGTCTGTACACACAAAAAGACACAAAAAAAAAGAGGTGTACAGCTTTTTCAGCACGAGGTCCAACAATTTTAAGCAGGTTGTGCATTTAGTTGTGCATTTTATTTGTGCATCTAGCATTATTCATTTCTTAAATCATAATTCCAAATTGATATACCAAATTATGTGGTAGCGATGTGGCAGTAGTATCACTAAAATATGTTCCTCCTAGTGTCGAACGAATATGTATTACATATTCACACATACAAAGAGATATATATATATATTTCAATAAAAGGTTGTAACCCTTTTTCATGTTATGATTGTAGATTTATTTATACACTAGGCTAAATTGGTAGATGTTTCTGGTTTTGAAATGCGCACATATATGGAAATAAAGTAATGGTATAAGAAATGAGAAATAGTCCTGCAAACTTCTCAAACAATGAACTAAAAATAATCCGCGGGTTCATGTATAGTACAAGTGCATCTACTAGTAAAATACAGTGACAAACACTGTAGCGAAACAGGATGATTAGAAATTACCTCATCTTTTGGGAATTTCGGGACTTTCGGTTTCACCGTCTTTGGTTTCACCGTATCTCACTTTCGCTTGGGTGCCAATACCTGCTAGAGTGGAGAGGAGCTAGAATGGATGGAAGAAGATGGTACTTGGTTATATATTTGTGAGCTTTGAGTGAAATAATTAATTTAAGTTTATAGTGATTTGGGGTCCGAAAGTTTTCTCCACCTCCCTCTGTCCCCTCTCGCTCTCTCTCTCTATCTCTCTACAGACACAGCGAATATCCTATTGCTCCAATCCTTCCGTACCTGTGCTTTGTAGAGCTGGCAAAAAGTATTTTCTTTTTCGACAAGTAATGTAAAATATTGCTATGCACCAGACTATGTTTTATGTTAATTCTTGGGATAGAGTATATAACCCCATTTATCTTATTTTATTGAGTAAATATCACATGTGTATCAATTTAGAGTAATGGTAAGTTTCTTAAGAATAATGCTAGATGTACAAACAAAATGCACAACTAAATGCACAACTTGTTTAAAATTGTTGGACCTCGTGCTGAAAAGTCTGTACACACAAAAAGACACAAATAAAGAGGTGTACAGCTTTTTCAACACGAGGTCCAACAATTTTAAGCAGGTTGTGCATTTAGTTGTGCATTTTGTTTGTGCATCTATCATTATTCGTTTCTTAAATCATAATTCCAAATTAATATACCAAATTATGTGGTAGCGAAGTGGCAGTAGTATCACTAAAATATGTTCTTCCTAGTGTCGAACGAATATGTATTACATATTCACACATACAAAGAGATATATATATATATTTCAATAAAAGGTTGTAACCCTTTGTCATGTTATGATTGTAGATTTATTTATACACTAGGCTAAATTGGTAGATGTTTCTGGTTTTGAAATGCGCACATATATGGAAATAAAGTAATGGTATAAGAAATGAGAAATAGTCCTGCAAACTTCTCAAACAATGAACTAAAAATAATCCGCGGGTTCATGTATAGTACAAGTGCATCAACTAGTAAAATACAGTGATAAACACTATAGCGAAACAGGATGATTAGAAATTACCTCATCTTTTGGGAATTTCGGGACTTTCGGTTTCACCGTCTTTGGTTTCACCGTATCTCACATTCGCTTGGGTGCCATTACCTGCTAGAGTGGCGAGGAGCTAGAATGGATGGAAGAAGATGGTATTTGGTTTTGTATTTGTGAGCTATGAGTGAAATAATTAATTTAAGTTTATAGTGATTTGGAGTCCGAAAGTTTTCTCCACCTCCTTCTGTCCCCCCACCCCCCCCCCCCTCTCTCTCTCTCTCTCTCTCTACAGACACAGCGATGATCCTATTGCTCCAATCCTTCCATACCTGCGCTTTGTAGAGCTGGCTAAAAGTATTTTCTTTTTCGACAAGTAATGTATAATATTGCCCTGCACCAGGCTATGTTTTATGTTAATTCTTGGGATAGAGTATATAACCCCATTTATCTTATTTTATTGAGTAAATATCACATGTGTATCAATTTAGAGTAATGGTATGTTTCTTAAGAATAATGCTAGATGTACAAACAAAATGCACAACTAAATGCACAACTTGTTTAAAATTATTGGACCTCGTGCTGAAAAGTTTATACACACAAAAAGACACAAAAAAAAAGATGTGTACAGCTTTTTCAGCATGAGGTCCAACAATTTTAAGTAGGTTGTGCATTTTGTTTGTGCATCTAGCATTATTCGTTTCTTAAATCATAGATCCAAATTAATATACCAAATTATGTGGTAGCGATGTGGCAGTAGTATCACTAAAATATGTTCCTTCTAGTGTCGAACGAATATGTATTACATATTCACACATACAAAGAGAGAGAGATATATATATATATTTCAATAAAACGTTGTGACCCTTTTTCATGTTATGATTGTAGATTTATTTATACACTAGGCTGAATTGGTAGATGTTTCTGGTTTTGAAATGCACATTTATGGAAATAAATAATGGTATAAAAAACGAGAAGCAGTGCAGCAAACTTCTCAAACAATGAAGTAAAAATAATCCGCGGGTTCATGTATAGTACAAGTGCATCTACTAGTAAAATACAGTGACAAACGCTATAGAGAAACGGGATGATTAGAAATTACCTCATCTTTTGGGACTTTCGGTTTCACCGTCTTTGGTTTCACCGTATCTCGCTTTCGCTTGGGTGCCATTACCTGCTAGAGTGGCGAGGAGCTAGAATGGATGGAAGAAGATGGTATTTGGTTTTGTACATGTGAGCTTTGAGTGAAATAATTAATTTAAGTTTATAGTGATTTGGGGTCCGAAAGTTTTCTCCACCTCCTTTTGTCCTCTCTCTCTCTCTCTCTCTCTCTCTCTCTCACTCTCTCTACCGACACAGCGATGATCCTATTGCTCCAATCCTTCCGTACCTGCGCTTTGTAGAGCTGGCAAAAATTATTTTCTTTTTCGACAAGTAATGTATAATATTGCCATGCACTAGGCTATGTTTTATGTTAATTCTTGGGATAGAGTATATAACCCCATTTATCTTATTTTATTGAGTAAATATCACACGTGTATCAATTTAGAGTAATGGTATTTTTCTTAAGAATAATGCTAGATGTACAAACAAAATGCACAACTAAATGCACAACTTGTTTAAAATTGTTGGTCCTCGTGCTGAAAAGTCTGTACACACAAAAAGACACAAAAAAAAGAGGTGTACAGCTTTTTCAGCACGAGGTCCAACAATTTAAAGCAGGTTGTGCATTTGGTTGTGCATTTTGTTTGTGCATCTAGCATTATTCGTTTCTTAAATCATAATTCCAAATTAATATACCAAATTATGTGGTAGCGATGTGGTAGTAGTATCACTAAAATATGTTCCTCCTAGTGTTGAACGAATATGTATTACATATTCACACATACAAAGAGAGATATTTATATATTTCAATAAAAGGTTGTGACCCTTTTTCATGTTATGATTGTAGATTTATTTATACACTAGGCTGAATTGGTAGATATTTCTGGTTTTGAAATGCACATATGTGGAAATAAAGTAATCGTATAAAAAACGGGAAATATTCCTGCAAACTTCTCAAATAATGAACTATAAATAATCCGCGGGTTCATGTATAGTACAAGTGCATCAACTAGTAAAATACAGTGACAAACACTATTGCAAAACGAGATGATTAGAAATTAACTCATCTTTCGGGACTTTCTGGACTTTCGGTTTCACCGTCTTTGGTTTCACCGTATCTCGCTTTCGCTTGGGTGCCATTACCTGCTAGAGTGGCGAGGAGCTAGAATGGATGTAAGAAGATGGTATTTGGTTTTGTATTTGTGAGCTTTGAGTGAAATAATTAATTTAAGTTTATGGTGATTTGGGGTCCGAAATTTTTCTCCACCTCCTTCTGTCCCCCGCTCTCTCTCTCTCTCTCTCTCTCTCTCTCTCTACAGACACAACGATGATCCTATTGCTCCAATCCTTCCGTACCTGCGCTTTGTAGAGCTTGCAAAAGGTATTTTCTTTTTCGACAAGTAATGTATTTTATTGCCATGACCAGGCTATGTTTTATGTTAATTCTTGGGATAGAGTATATAACCCCATTTATTTTATTTTTTTGAGTAAATATCACATGTGTATCAATTTAGAGTAACGGTATGTTTCTTCAGAATAATGCTAGATGTACAAAAAAAAATGCAAAACCAAATGCACAACTTGTTTAAAATTGTTAGACCTCGTGCTGAAAAGTCTGTACACACAAAAAGACAAAAAAAAAAAGAGGTGTACAGCTTTTTCAGCACGAGGTCCAATAATTTTAAGCAGGTTGTGCATTTAGTTGTGCATTTTGTTTGTGCATCTAGCATTATTCGTTTCTTAAATCATAATTCCAAATTATGTGGTAGCGATGTGGCAGTAGTATCACTAAAATATGTTCCTCCTAGTGTCGAACGAATATGTATTACATATTCACACATACAAAGAGATATATATATATATATATATTTCAATAAAAGGTTGTAACCCTTTTTCATGTTATGATTGTAAATTTATTTATACACTAGGCTAAATTTGTAGATGTTTCTGGTTTTGAAATGCGCACATATATGGAAATAAAGTAATGGTATAAGAAATGAGAAATAGTCCTGCAAACTTCTCAAACAATGAACTAAAAATAATCAGCGGGTTCATGTATAGTACAAGTGCATCTACTAGTAAAATACAGTGACAAACACTGTAGCGAAACAGGATGATTAGAAATTACCTCATCTTTTGGGAATTTCGGGATTTTCAGTTTCACCGTCTTTGGTTTCACCGTATCTCACTTTCATTTGGGTGTCATTACCTGCTAGATTGGCGAGGAGCTAGAATGGATGGAAGAAGATGGTATTTGGTTTTATATTTGTGAGCTTTGAGTGAAATAATTAATTTAAGTTTATAGTGATTTGGGGTCCGAAAGTTTTCTCCACCTCCCTCTGTCCCCTCTCGCTCTCTCTCTCTTTCTCTCTCTCTCTCTCTCTACAGACACATCGAATATCCTACTGCTCCAATCCCTCCGTACCTGTGCTTTGTAGAGTTGGCAAAAAGTATTTTCTTTTTCGACAAGTAATGTATAATATTGCCATGCACCAGACTATGTTTTATGTTAATTTTGGGATAGAGTATATAACCCCATTTATCTTATTTTATTGAGTAAATATCACATGTGTATCAATTTAGAGTAATGGTATGTTTCTTAAGAATAATGCTAGATGTACAAACAAAATGCACAACTAAATGCACAACTTGTTTAAAATTATTGGACCTCGTGCTGAAAAGTCTGTACACACAAAAAGACACAAAAAAAGAGGTGTACAGCTTTTTCAGCACGAGGTCCAACAATTTAAAGCAGGTTGTGCATTTGGTTGTGCATTTTGTTTGTGCATCTAGCATTATTCGTTTCTTAAATCATAATTCCAAATTAATATACCAAATTATCAAGACCCAAATTTTCAATATTAAAAATTCGTAAATTATCATCACATTTTTATGTTTTAGGCAATCAACCTTAGACATATGTTAAAATATTATTGGTCTTTCACCTACCTAACTAACTAACCTACATGTGACCCTAGCAAATAACCCTATCCACCTAACACAAATGTTACAAAACACATGAATACACGGAAAGAGAGAAAAGAGAGACGTGTGAAAAAGAAAAAAAAAAAAACAAAGAAAAAGATTCTTACAACCGTCATAGTTATTGTAGAATTAAAGAAAGAGAGATGTTATATTAATACTTCAAAACTTCCGTCATTTATTTTGTGAAATCCTCAAGTGCTTATAAAAAGCCTCCTAACCATGTTCTAAATTCACTGAGAGAGAGAGAGAGAGAGTATGTGTGTGTGTATGTGTGTGTGAGAGAGAGAGAGAGAAATAAAGAGTTAGGGAGAAATTCTTCTACGTCTCAAGTAGTGGTGATTCCATTGGTAAAGGAAGTGTGTGTATGTGTGTGTGAGAGAGAGAGAGAGAAATAAAGAGTTAGGGAGAAATTCTTCTACGTCTCAAGTAGTGGTGATTCCATTGGTAAAGGAAGTTGAGCCAAATTACAGATTTCAAACTCTATCATAGTCATTGGGTAAATTTTCTTTTCCAAATCTTTTTATGCATTTTATCATATGTACTTTTTATTTGTATTTTTAAAATATGTAGAAGGCCTTCTCAAAGCTTAAAGCTTGAGCAAGACCAAACAGACCCCGAATCATCATTAATGATAAATTCAAGTTTCAAAGCTAACTTAACTTTTTGGATAAATAAAAAGGGTATTTTTGGTATTTCAAAAATATGTAAAATCATTATAAATTATTTCCTACCATTTTCTAAAATTTGGTGAATTTTGGACATTATCTGGTATTTATTTTAATTTTTAATTTATTAAACAATTATAGAATATGAATTTTTAACTTTATAATTACTTTTAAAATTTTGAAAAACTCCAACAAATAAATGGTCAGTACCTTTGTGACCAGAATAATATTTAGAATATTTAGACACTAACTTCGTAAGTTTTTGGAGACGGAAATTTTACTACTAATTCTGAAGCCCAAATTACTACAGTAAAACTATACAAGGACCATTTTAGTAAGGAAAAATCATGTTTCGTAAAATTATGAGAATACCCCTAAAACCTATAATTACCATTTTACCCCTACGTTTTGAATTAGACTAAATGACAGGTTTTATAAACATTTTGTGTAGGACTTGAAGGTTAATTTCAAAAGAAATTCTTTAACCACCTAAACTACCAAGGTGAGTGATCGTATTTCCTTTTTACAGATTCAACTCCTCACGGGTGAATCTTGTCCTATTACTTGAACAAGTTTTATTTTAATTATGAAATCGTTGTTCTTACATTTGTTCTGGAACACTTCGATTCGTTCCACTGAAAGTGGTTATCGTATTTGAAATTATTGTAAGTTCCATTTTTCTTTGAATCCAGTGTCAATTACCACCATTCTACATGATTATATATTGATTCTATTAAGAATCTACGAGCCCCTATGTGGGATGATCCATATTGGATCTACGAGTGGCCCAAAATTGGCCGACCCTCCTTATTGGGTCTACGAGTGCTTCTGATCAGTTAGCTATTGCAGTATATGTATATGTATATGTATGAGTACGTGAATGGGTGGTTGGTAATCTGACCTTCTAAAAATGTATTCGCTATACTTGTCCTGATGATATTCTACTCTCTTGATATATCGATTGTTATAATTATCTTATTTACCGTTGATATACAGATTTCTCTTTATGTTCATCATCCAGGATTCCGATTATTTCACTGAGTCTTTTACTCACACTCTCCAAATCTTTCTAACCCCTTTCAGGTGATGAAAAGTATAAGAAGGTAGGAGATAACCTGGTTGAGGAAGACATATAGAAGAAGAAGAACTTAAAATACTAGCTACCTAGTTAAATAATATGAGTAATTCCAATGGAATTCTCAAAGGCAATATTTAAAGGCTCAAGTTAGCCAATCATAATATTATGTAATAAATTTGGAATGACTTGTAATATTATGGTCTTCATGACCTATATTTGTAATAAAATTTAATTATGTTGCTTCCGAACAAGTTATGAGGCCTTGGTGGCCAGTCACGCACCTTAAATCCACCAATTGGGTTTTGGGGGCGTGACAGTAGTATCACTAAAATATGTTCCTCCTAGTGTCGAACGAATATGTATTACATATTCACACATACAAAGAGATATATATATATTTCAATAAAAGCTTGTAACCCTTTTTCATGTTATGATTGTAGATTTATTTATACACTAGGCTTAATTGGTAGATGTTTCTGGTTTTGAAATGCACATATATGGAAATAAAGTAATAGTATAAGAAACGAGAAATAGTCTTGCAAGCTTCTCAAACAATGAACGAAAAATAATTTGCGGGTTCATGTATAGTACAAGTGCATCAACTAGTACAATACAGTGACAAACACTGTAGTGAAACGGGATGATTAGAAATTACCTCATCTTTCGGAACTTTTGGGACTTTCGGTTTCACCATCTTTGGTTTCACCGTATCTCGCTTTCGCTTGGGTGCCATTACCTGCTAGAGTGGCGAGGAGCTAGAATGGATGGAAGAAGATGGTATTTGGTTTTGTATTTGTGAGCTTTGAGTGAAATAATTAATTTAAGTTTATAGTGATTTGGGGTCCGAAAGTTTTCTCCACCTCCTTCTATCCCCCTCTCTCTCTCTCTCTCTCTCTCTCTCTCACTCTCTCTACAGACACAGCGATGTTCCTATTGCTCCAATCCTTCCGTACCTGCGCTTTGTAGAGCTGGCTAAAAGTATTTTCTTTTTCGACAAGTAATGTATAATATTGCCCTGCACCAGGCTGTGTTTTATGTTAATTCTTGGGATAGAGTATATAACCCCATTTATCTTATTTTATTGAGTAAATATCACATGTGTATCAATTTAGAGTAATGGTATGTTTCTTAAGAATAATGCTAGATGTACAAACAAAATGCACAACTAAATGCACAACTCGTTTAAAATTGTTGGTCCTCGTGCTGAAAAGTCTGTACACACAAAAAGACACAAAAAAAAAAGAGGTGTACAGCTTTTTCAGCACGAGGTCCAACAATTTAAAGCAGGTTGTGCATTTGGTTGTGCATTTTGTTTGTGCATCTAGCATTATTCGTTTCTTAAATCATAATTCCAAATTAATATACCAAATTATGTGGTAGCGATGTGGTAGTAGTATCACTAAAATATGTTCCTCCTAGTGTTGAACGAATATGTATTACATATTCACACATACAAAGAGAGATATTTATATATTTCAATAAAAGGTTGTGACCCTTTTTCATGTTATGATTGTAGATTTATTTATACACTAGGCTGAATTGGTAGATATTTCTGGTTTTGAAATGCACATATGTGGAAATAAAGTAATCGTATAAAAAACGGGAAATATTCCTGCAAACTTCTCAAATAATGAACTATAAATAATCCGCGGGTTCATGTATAGTACAAGTGCATCAACTAGTAAAATACAGTGACAAACACTATTGCAAAACGAGATGATTAGAAATTAACTCATCTTTCGGGACTTTCTGGACTTTCGGTTTCACCGTCTTTGGTTTCACCGTATCTCGCTTTCGCTTGGGTGCCATTACCTGCTAGAGTGGCGAGGAGCTAGAATGGATGTAAGAAGATGGTATTTGGTTTTGTATTTGTGAGCTTTGAGTGAAATAATTAATTTAAGTTTATGGTGATTTGGGGTCCGAAAGTTTTCTCCACCTCCTTCTGTCCCCCGCTCTCTCTCTCTCTCTCTCTCTCTCTCTCTACAGACACAACGATGATCCTATTGCTCCAATCCTTCCGTACCTGCGCTTTGTAGAGCTGGCAAAAGGTATTTTCTTTTTCGACAAGTAATGTATTTTATTGCCATGACCAGGCTATGTTTTATGTTAATTCTTGGGATAGAGTATATAACCCCATTTATCTTATTTTTTTGAGTAAATATCACATGTGTATCAATTTAGAGTAACGGTATGTTTCTTCAGAATAATGCTAGATGTACAAAAAAAAATGCAAAACCAAATGCACAACTTGTTTAAAATTGTTAGACCTCGTGCTGAAAAGTCTGTACACACAAAAAGACAAAAAAAAAAAGAGGTGTACAGCTTTTTCAGCACGAGGTCCAATAATTTTAAGCAGGTTGTGCATTTAGTTGTGCATTTTGTTTGTGCATCTAGCATTATTCGTTTCTTAAATCATGATTCCAAATTAATATTCCAAATTATGTGGTAGCGATGTGGCAGTAGTATCACTAAAATATGTTCCTCCTAGTGTCGAACGAATATGTATTACATATTCACACATACAAAGAGATATATATATATATATATATTTCAATAAAAGGTTGTAACCCTTTTTCATGTTATGATTGTAAATTTATTTATACACTAGGCTAAATTTGTAGATGTTTCTGGTTTTGAAATGCGCACATATATGGAAATAAAGTAATGGTATAAGAAATGAGAAATAGTCCTGCAAACTTCTCAAACAATGAACGAAAAATAATCAGCGGGTTCATGTATAGTACAAGTGCATCTACTAGTAAAATATAGTGACAAACACTGTAGCGAAACAGGATGATTAGAAATTACCTCATCTTTTGGGAATTTCGGGATTTTCAGTTTCACCGTCTTTGGTTTCACCGTATCTCACTTTCATTTGGGTGTCATTACCTGCTAGATTGGCGAGGAGCTAGAATGGATGGAAGAAGATGGTATTTGGTTTTATATTTGTGAGCTTTGAGTGAAATAATTAATTTAAGTTTATAGTGATTTGGGGTCCGAAAGTTTTCTCCACCTCCCTCTGTCCCCTCTCGCTCTCTCTCTCTACAGACACATCGAATATCCTACTGCTCCAATCCTTCCGTACCTGTGCTTTGTAGAGTTGGCAAAAAGTATTTTCTTTTTCGACAAGTAATGTATAATATTGCCATGCACCAGACTATGTTTTATGTTAATTTTTGGATAGAGTATATAACCCCATTTATCTTATTTTATTGAGTAAATATCACATGTGTATCAATTTAGAGTAATGGTATGTTTCTTAAGAATAATGCTAGATGTACAAACAAAATGCACATTAAATGCACAACTTGTTTAAAATTGTTGGACCTCGTGCTGAAAAGTCTGTACACACAAAAAGACACAAAAAAAAGAGGTGTACAGCTTTTTCAGCACGAGGTCCAACAATTTAAAGCAGGTTGTGCATTTGGTTGTGCATTTTGTTTGTGCATCTAGCATTATTCGTTTCTTAAATCATAATTCCAAATTAATATACCAAATTATGTGGATGTGGCAGTAGTATCACTAAAATATGTTCCTCCTAGTGTCGAACGAATATGTATTACATATTCACACATACAAAGAGATATATATATATATTTCAATAAAAGCTTGTAACCCTTTTTCATGTTATGATTGTAGATTTATTTATACACTAGGCTTAATTGGTAGATGTTTCTGGTTTTGAAATGCACATATATGGAAATAAAGTAATAGTATAAGAAACGAGAAATAGTCTTGCAAGCTTCTCAAACAATGAACGAAAAATAATTTGCGGGTTCATGTATAGTACAAGTGCATCAACTAGTACAATACAGTGACAAACACTGTAGTGAAACGGGATGATTAGAAATTACCTCATCTTTCGGAACTTTTGGGACTTTCGGTTTCACCATCTTTGGTTTCACCGTATCTCGCTTTCGCTTGGGTGCCATTACCTGCTAGAGTGGCGAGGAGCTAGAATGGATGGAAGAAGATGGTATTCGGTTTTGTATTTGTGAGCTTTGAGTGAAATAATTAATTTAAGTTTATAGTGATTTGGGGTCCGAAAGTTTTCTCCACCTCCTTCTATCCCCCTCTCTCTCTCTCTCTCTCTCTCTCTCTCTCTCTCTCACTCTCTCTACAGACACAGCGATGTTCCTATTGCTCCAATCCTTCCGTACCTGCGCTTTGTAGAGCTGGCTAAAAGTATTTTCTTTTTCGACAAGTAATGTATAATATTGCCCTGCACCAGGCTGTGTTTTATGTTAATTCTTGGGATAGAGTATATAACCCCATTTATCTTATTTTATTGAGTAAATATCACATGTGTATCAATTTAGAGTAATGGTATGTTTCTTAAGAATAATGCTAGATGTACAAACAAAATGCACAACTAAATGCACAACTCGTTTAAAATTGTTGGTCCTCGTGCTGAAAAGTCTGTACACACAAAAAGACACAAAAAAAAAGAGGTGTACAGCTTTTTCAGCACGAGGTCCAACAATTTAAAGCAGGTTGTGCATTTGGTTGTGCATTTTGTTTGTGCATCTAGCATTATTCGTTTCTTAAATCATAATTCCAAATTAATATACCAAATTATGTGGTAGCGATGTGGTAGTAGTATCACTAAAATATGTTCCTCCTAGTGTTGAACGAATATGTATTACATATTCACACATACAAAGAGAGATATTTATATATTTCAATAAAAGGTTGTGACCCTTTTTCATGTTATGATTGTAGATTTATTTATACACTAGGCTGAATTGGTAGATATTTCTGGTTTTGAAATGCACATATGTGGAAATAAAGTAATCGTATAAAAAACGGGAAATATTCCTGCAAACTTCTCAAATAATGAACTATAAATAATCCGCGGGTTCATGTATAGTACAAGTGCATCAACTAGTAAAATACAGTGACAAACACTATTGCAAAACGAGATGATTAGAAATTAACTCATCTTTCAGGACTTTCTGGACTTTCGGTTTCACCGTCTTTGGTTTCACCGTATCTCGCTTTCGCTTGGGTGCCATTACCTGCTAGAGTGGCGAGGAGCTAGAATGGATGTAAGAAGATGGTATTTGGTTTTGTATTTGTGAGCTTTGAGTGAAATAATTAATTTAAGTTTATGGTGATTTGGGGTCCGAAATTTTTCTCCACCTCCTTCTGTCCCCCGCTCTCTCTCTCTCTCTCTCTCTCTCTCTCTCTACAGACACAACGATGATCCTATTGCTCCAATCCTTCCGTACCTGCGCTTTGTAGAGCTGGCAAAAGGTATTTTCTTTTTCGACAAGTAATGTATTTTATTGCCATGACCAGGCTATGTTTTATGTTAATTCTTGGGATAGAGTATATAACCCCATTTATCTTATTTTTTTGAGTGAATATCACATGTGTATCAATTTAGAGTAACGGTATGTTTCTTCAGAATAATGCTAGATGTACAAAAAAAAATGCAAAACCAAATGCACAACTTGTTTAAAATTGTTAGACCTCGTGCTGAAAAGTCTGTACACAAAAAAAGACAAAAAAAAAAAAGAGGTGTACAGCTTTTTCAGCACGAGGTCCAATAATTTTAAGCAGGTTGTGCATTTAGTTGTGCATTTTGTTTGTGCATCTAGCATTATTCGTTTCTTAAATCATAATTCCAAATTAATATTCCAAATTATGTGGTAGCGATGTGGCAGTAGTATCACTAAAATATGTTCCTCCTAGTGTCGAACGAATATGTATTACATATTCACACATACAAAGAGATATATATATATATATTTCAATAAAAGGTTGTAACCCTTTTTCATGTTATGATTGTAAATTTATTTATACACTAGGCTAAATTTGTAGATGTTTCTGGTTTTGAAATGCGCACATATATGGAAATAAAGTAATGGTATAAGAAATGAGAAATAGTCCTGCAAACTTCTCAAACAATGAACTAAAAATAATCAGCGGGTTCATGTATAGTACAAGTGCATCTACTAGTAAAATACAGTGACAAACACTGTAGCGAAACAGGATGATTAGAAATTACCTCATCTTTTGGGAATTTCGGGATTTTCAGTTTCACCGTCTTTGGTTTCACCGTATCTCACTTTCATTTGGGTGTCATTACCTGCTAGATTGGCGAGGAGCTAGAATGGATGGAAGAAGATGGTATTTGGTTTTATATTTGTGAGCTTTGAGTGAAATAATTAATTTAAGTTTATAGTGATTTGGGGTCCGAAAGTTTTCTCCACCTCCTTCTATCCCCCTCTCTCTCTCTCTCTCTCTCTCTCTCTCTCTCTCTCTCTCTCTCTCACTCTCTCTACAGACACAGCGATGTTCCTATTGCTCCAATCCTTCCGTACCTGCGCTTTGTAGAGCTGGCTAAAAGTATTTTCTTTTTCGACAAGTAATGTATAATATTGCCCTGCACCAGGCTGTGTTTTATGTTAATTCTTGGGATAGAGTATATAACCCCATTTATCTTATTTTATTGAGTAAATATCACATGTGTATCAATTTAGAGTAATGGTATGTTTCTTAAGAATAATGCTAGATGTACAAACAAAATGCACAACTAAATGCACAACTTGTTTAAAATTGTTGGACCTCGTGCTGAAAAGTCTGTACACACAAAAAGACACAAAAAAAGAGGTGTACAGCTTTTTCAGCACGAGGTCCAACAATTTAAAGCAGGTTGTGCATTTGGTTGTGCATTTTGTTTGTGCATCTAGCATTATTCGTTTCTTAAATCATAATTCCAAATTAATATACCAAATTATGTGGATGTGGCAGTAGTATCACTAAAATATGTTCCTCCTAGTGTCGAACGAATATGTATTACATATTCACACATACAAAGAGATATATATATATTTCAATAAAAGCTTGTAACCCTTTTTCATGTTATGATTGTAGATTTATTTATACACTAGGCTTAATTGGTAGATGTTTCTGGTTTTGAAATGCACATATATGGAAATAAAGTAATAGTATAAGAAACGAGAAATAGTCTTGCAAGCTTCTCAAACAATGAACGAAAAATAATTTGCGGGTTCATGTATAGTACAAGTGCATCAACTAGTACAATACAGTGACAAACACTGTAGTGAAACGGGATGATTAGAAATTACCTCATCTTTCGGAACTTTTGGGACTTTCGGTTTCACCATCTTTGGTTTCACCGTATCTCGCTTTCGCTTGGGTGCCATTACCTGTTAGAGTGGCGAGGAGCTAGAATGGATGGAAGAAGATGGTATTTGGTTTTGTATTTGTGAGCTTTGAGTGAAATAATTAATTTAAGTTTATAGTGATTTGGGGTCCGAAAGTTTTCTCCACCTCCTTCTATCCCCCCCCCCCCCTCTCTCTCTCTCTCTCTCTCTCTCTCTCTCTCTCTCTCTCACTCTCTCTACAGACACAGCGATGTTCCTATTGCTCCAATCCTTCCGTACCTGCGCTTTGTAGAGCTGGCTAAAAGTATTTTCTTTTTCGACAAGTAATGTATAATATTGCCCTGCACCAGGCTGTGTTTTATGTTAATTCTTGGGATAGAGTATATAACCCCATTTATCTTATTTTATTGAGTAAATATCACATGTGTATCAATTTAGAGTAATGGTATGTTTCTTAAGAATAATGCTAGATGTACAAACAAAATGCACAACTAAATGCACAACTTGTTTAAAATTGTTGGACCTCATGCTGAAAAGTCTATACACACAAAAAGACACAAAAAAAAAGAGGTGTACAGCTTTTTCAGCATGAGGTCCAACAATTTTAAGCAGGTTGTGCATTTAGTTGTGCATTTTGTTTGTGCATCTAGCATTATTCGTTTCTTAAATCATAGATCCAAATTAATATACCAAATTATGTGGTAGCGATGTGGCAGTAGTATCACTAAAATATGTTCCTCCTAGTGTCAAACGAATATGTATTACATATTCACACATACAAAGAGAGAGATATATATATATATATATTTCAATAAAACGTTGTGACCCTTTTTCATGTTATGATTGTAGATTTATTTATACACTAGGCTGAATTGGTAGATGTTTCTGGTTTTGAAATGCACATTTATGGAAATAAGTAATGGTATAAGAAACGAGAAACAGTCCTGCAAACTTCTCAAACAATGAACTAAAAATAATCCGCGGGTTCATGTATAGTACAAGTGCATCAACTAGTAAAATAGAGTGTCAAACACCGTAGCGAAACGGGATGATTAGAAATTACCTCATCTTTTGGGACTTTCGGTTTCACCGTCTTTGGTTTCACCGTATCTCGCTTTCAATTGGGTGCCATTACCTGCTAGAGTGGCGAGGAGCTAGAATGGATGGAAGAAGATGGTATTTTGTTTTGTATTTGTGAGCTTTGAGTGAAATAATTAATTTAAGTTTATAGTGATTTGGGGTCCGAAAGTTTTCTCCACCTCCTTCTGTCCCCCCCCCCCCCCCCTCTCTCTCTCTCTCTCTCTCTCTCTCTCTCTACCGACACAGCGATGATCCTATTGCTCCAATCCTTCCGTACCTGCGCTTTGTAGAGCTGGCAAAAAGCATTTTCTTTTTCGACAAGTAATGTATAATATTGCCATGCACCAGGCTATGTTTTATGTTAATTCTTGGGATAGAGTATATAACCCAATTTATCTTATTTTATTGAGTAAATATCACATGTGTATCAATTTAGAGTAACGGTATGTTTCTTCAGAATAATGCTAGATGTACAAAAAAAATGCAAAACCAAATGCACAACTTGTTTAAAATTGTTGGACCTCGCGCTGAAAAGTCTGTACACACAAAAAGACAAAAAAAAAAAAAAAAAAAAAAGAGGTGTACAACTTTTAAAGCACGAGTTCCAACAATTTTAAGCAGGTTGTGCATTTAGTTGTGCATTTTGTTTGTGCATCTAGCATTATTCGTTTCTGAAATCATAATTCCAAATTAATATTCCAAATTATGTGGTAGCAATGTGGCAGTAGTATCACTAAAATATGTTCCTCCTAGTGTCGAACGAATATGTATTACATATTCACACATACAAAGAGAGATATATATATATTTCAATAAAAGGCAGAGGCGGACTTGGCACTGGGCTCAGCTGGGCTGTAGCCCAGTGCAAGTTTTTTGGATTTTTTTTTTTGTTGTGTTATAGTCCAGCCCACAACTAGCCCAGCCCAGCTTTCACCCAGTCCAGCCCACCCCAGCCAAAGCCCATTTGCTGGACAAAAAATCTATTTCGTGGGACTTAGAAGGAATCGAACTTTGTACCTCCTTGGGAATAAAACGAAAATCAAACCACTGAACTAACACACCAATTGTTAGCCAACTTTACAAACAAAACATTATTTATTTATTAGGCTTTTTTTAATGAGTATGCATTATTTATATATATATATATTATTTGAGCCAATTGTAACACTGTTCATTCTACATATTTGACTCGATTAACACTTATTCTTCTTTAAATATTTGGTCTAATAATTTTTTCTATCACGTCATTCTTATTTACTTTTGTAGGTTATAGACCTAAAAAAAGAACAGAGTATTTGTGTACCAAATATACCCCCCCAAAAAAAAAAAAAATTCGAGGGCTCTAACCCCGAACCCCCATGAAAATACGGCACAGTGTAGAAGTTCGTTCAATCCCAGCCCACCCTAGACGTTAATCCTAGGTCCGCCCTTGATAAAAGGTTGTAACCCTTTTTCATGTTATGATTGTAGATTTATTTATACACTAGGCTAAATTGGTAGATGTTTCTGGTTTTGAAATGCGCACATATATGGAAATAAAGTAATGGTATAAGAAATGAGAAATAGTCCTGCAAACTTCTCAAACAATGAACTAAAAATAATCCGCGGGTTCATGTATAGTACAAGTGCATCTACTAGTAAAATACAGTGACAAACACTGTAGCGAAACAGGATGATTAGAAATTACCTCATCTTTTGGGAATTTCGGGACTTTCGGTTTCACCGTATCTCACTTTCGCTTGGGTGCCATT
The DNA here is from genome assembly GCA_033977485.1 of Hydrangea macrophylla. Lineage (NCBI taxonomy): Eukaryota > Viridiplantae > Streptophyta > Magnoliopsida > Cornales > Hydrangeaceae > Hydrangea > Hydrangea macrophylla. The sequence continues at coordinate 81,059,861 of CM066991.1, read as the reverse complement.
ACCTGCTAGAGTGCCGAGGAGCTAGAATGGATGGAAGAATATGGCATTTGGTTTTATATTTGTGAGCTTTGAGTGAAATAATTAATTTAAGTTTATAGTGATTTGGGGTCCGAAAGTTTTCTCCACCTCCCTCTGTTCCCTCTCTCTCTCTCTCTCTCTCTCTACAGACACAGCGAATATCCTATTGCTCCAATCCTTCCGTACCTGTGCTTTGTAGAGCTGGCAAAAAGTATTTTCTTTTTCGACAAGTAATGTATAATATTGCCATGCACCAGACTATGTTTTATGTTAATTCTTGGGATAGATTATATAACCACATTTATCTTATTTTATTGAGTAAATATCACATGTGTATCAATTTAGAGTAATGGTATGTTTCTTAAGAATAATGCTAGATGTACAAACAAAATGCTCAACTAAATGCACAACTTGTTTAAAATTGTTGGACCTCGTGCTGAAAAGTCTGTACACACAAAAAGACACAAAAAAAGAGGTGTATAGATTTTTCAGCACGAGGTCCAACAATTTTAAGCAGGTTGTGCATTTAGTTGTGCATTTTGTTTGTGCATCTAGCATTATTCGTTTCTTAAATCATAATTCGAAATTAATATACCAAATTATGTGGATGTGGCAGTAGTATCACTAAAATATGTTCCTCCTAGTGTCAAACGAATATGTATTACATATTCACACATACAAAGAGATATATATATATATATATATTTCAATAAAAGGTTGTGACCCTTTTTCATGTTATGATTGTAGATTTATTTATACACTAGGCTGAATTGGTAGATGTTTCTGGTTTTGAAATGCATATATATGGAAATAAAGTAATGGTATAAGAAACGAGAAATAGACCTGCAAACTTCTCAAACAATGAACTAAAAATGATCCGCTGTATAGTACAAGTGCATCAACTAGTAAAATACAGTGAGAAACACTGTAGCGAAACCACACCATTACCTGCTAGAGTGGCGAGGAGCTAGAATGGATGGAAGAAGATGGTATTTGGTTTTGTATTTGTGAGCTTTGAGTGAAATAATTAATTTAAGTTTATAGTGATTTGGGGTCCGAAAGTTTTCTCCACCTCCTTCTGTCCCCTCTCTCTCTCTCTCTCTCTCTCTCTCTCTCTCTCTCTACAGACACAGCGATGATCCTATTGCTCCAATCCTTCCGTACCTGCGCTTTGTAGAGCTGGCAAAAAGTATTTTCTTTTTCGACAAGTAATGTATAATATTGCCATGCACCAGGCTATGTTTTATGTTAATTCTTGGGATAGAGTATATAACCTCATTTATCTTATTTTATTGAGTACATATCACATGTGTATCAATTTAGAGTAATGATATGTTTCTTAAGTCATAATTCCAAATTAATATACCAAATTATGTGGTAGCGATGTGGTAGTAGTTTCACTAAATTTTGATTGGATGGTGTTGAAGTGATCATATCATTAGTGAAGGTGGCCCCATTGCCTCATCATTTAATTGGGTGTGAATTTGGGATTAAAATTTGGAAAGTATAGCATTACTCATAAATTTATGTATGTTTAAGTCACACCTCGCGTGGTCATAGGGGTGTTCGCGGTAGGTTTTTTTTCCCCTTTTTTTAGTAATATTTAAACCGACCATTCGATTTTGATAGGTCGGTTATAAGTGGTGTTTGTTGGTGTTCGATCTGTTTTAATTAGATTGTGCACTGCTTTGAAAATCGTTCAATGGGTGTTTGGTCGGTTTTTCAATTTTCTTGAACATCCCTAGTGATCCCGCCAGTTAGCTACCACCACCCTGACATGTAGAGAAGGGCATTCGAACAGAAGGCCTCTTACATGCTAATGTCTGGGTCTGACCACTTGACCAATCCCCTTGGTGGTAACTATGAGTGTACTCCGATGCAATTTGATTTGGTTCAGACATTACAAAAATATGATTTTATTTTTTAAAAGAAAAAAAAAATTGACACCAAAAAGCATGGGTGCACTACATGTAGCCATTTAGTTGAACATATGAATCAATGGTACGACAGAACATGTCTTTTTAATCCTCATCAAATTACGTATTTGACACCCTTTCTTATTGTTCCTATATTTAGTAGTGTCAAACTTAATTAATAATAAATCTTGAAGAATCAAACTAAGTATATGTGTACAGGTGTCATTCCCAATTCCAGTGGGATTTGCTAGTTAAACTTTATTGATAAATCAATGCATTCTATGGAATGCATTGACTGCACGGTATTATATGATGTGTCAGTTGTGTACTACGGAGTATATTAGTTCATTTTTAGAGTAAGATCGAATAGAAATTCTCAATTTGCGTTCGTTTCAACCCTACTCAAAGGGTAGCCCTACCCCTATTTGGTTCCAATTAAGAATTTAAGCGCTATGTTCTCCTTTAAATTTTCTCTTATGCTTTGGTTGGTTCTTGGATTTCATAAGGGCAAAGGAAAGAAAAAATAGAGGAAATCGTTTTCATTGTTTGGTTAATTAGGAAAACGATGAGAACAATAGGAAAGAAAAGAAATAGATTGAGAATTAAATTAAATATTTTAAATGTTATGAGTCATTTCTCTTTATTCATAAATTACAATTTTGTTTTAAAAAATTATTTTTAACGTGATTAAATATATATATATATATAAAAAAAACACAAGAGAAAACACGAAAGAATAAATTTTTCTTCTTATTTTCATTTTCCTTTTATTTTCTCTAACGAAATCCCTAAACCAAACATAGCGTTAAGAGAAACAAGTCTCTTTTATACATGTATATATATAATATATAAGAGAGAGAGAGAGAGAGAGAGAGAGAGAGAGAGAGAGAGAGCAGTGAAAGATAAGGAAAAGCTAACTAAAGGAAATAAGAGGGCATTCATATCTTTTTTTTTAATTTTTTTGCTAAAAAGAGCAATATCAGCTCAATCACAAAACCACATGGTCGAGGAAGAGGTGCTTTTGATACGCAATTTTTGGCCAAAACAAATTTGAAAATTGAACCATTCACCAACAGAGATACTCGTTTCAGCTGTCCGATTGACCAACGTTCCCCTACTTTACTTCCTTTCTTCTCTCCCGTTGGCTTTTCACTTCGTGAAAAAAAAAAAGTTTGACTTCCAAAAGGATATTGCCTGACAGTGGATATTTTACGAGAGTATTTTATTTTTTATCCAATTTTGATTCACTATTGTTCACCCGACCTTCATTAGGTGACATGTATATTATTTTGGTAATTATGTTGATAGTACAAGGACAAAATAAAAATAAAATAAGATACATGTCAGCTAATAAAGACCTAAGTGAACAATAGTAAACCAAAAAATGATGTGCTCTCGATGTTCTATACACAAAAAAGCACGCACATTGACTTATACACTCATGGACGGATGTGTAGAAGGGCAAGGGGGACTCAAGCCCCCTTTTCATTTTTGAAAAATATCATATATATATATATATATATGTATATATACCCTGAAAAAAAAAGTATATTTTAACACTTAAGCCCTCCTTCCAAATTAGAAAACTCTCTATTTTAATTATACATAATTATGCCCCCTCCCAAGTATGAAACATTCAACCTTTTGGTCTCAATTTGTAAAAATAATGTCATTTTATGATACATTTGTTATCAATCAATATTAAGTTTTCTAATTCCTTCATCCGTCCAAAAATTATGTATAAAGAGATTCAAAAAAATTGCATCAGTGGCGCTACCCCCGAACTCCAATAACCCCATCAGTCATCACCCTAACCCCAACTCCAATTTTCCTACATTCGTCCCTGTATACACTCCATAAAATCACAGAGTAATATTGGGTGAAAAATACTTTTTACAAACACACTCTATCTCTCTCCTGGTTGGTAGCCACCCAGGAGAGAGAGAGTGTAATTGTAAGTGTTTGTAAAAAGTGTTTGTCACCCTATCATTGTTGAATCACAAAAGTACTGTAACTCCTTTTTATCCTTCTCCACCACGTAAGCCAACACACGCACCCACCCCCCAACTCCCTCCTCTCAACTATTTTTTGCCTTTATCTAGGTGCATATATACATGCAAATAATCTTCATTCAGCCGTAAAAAAATGTTGGAAAAATATATATATAATATTCGAAGTAAACAAACAAATACTTAAGTTATACTTGATAAAAACAGAAGTAGAAATCAAAACTGAAAAAAAAAATAGAATTACAAAGAGATTGATTGGAAAGCAGAAATGCAAACTGAGGCCTGTGATATACACAGTTTCCTTAAAACAGATTCGCTGCCTCACCAGATGTGCTTGAGGATTTCTCCGGCGTCTGTCTCCCAAGATACAGCGGTAACAACAGTTGACCAGCACGGTGTACAACTGTTCCACAGAACCAACTATGCTTATAACTCTCTCAGGAATGAAGAGTGGAAGGAAGGAAATGAATTCATAGTTTCTGGTTATGAATATCTGAGGAGAAAACTCATTATATATAGGACTAAGGGGACAGAGGATTCATTGGATGTACATTATGTATCTGTGGATTCATCCATGTATGTTCATTATGCATCTATAGATTCATTCATGTATGAACATGATTCATCTATGTATGTACATGATTCATTCATGTATGTACATTATCCATATGTATTCAATGGATGTACAACTCATTGGATGTACATTATATATATATATATGTATTCATTGTGGGATTAATTTCTTATTCACTTAACAATGATTTTGGACATGTAAATATCCAAAATTCATCTCCTCGTGAAGGAGAACACAAATCCACAAAGACCCCATTCAAACTCTAAATGGGTCCCACTTTTATTTGACCTCAAACATGGTCAAAACCTATTTTTATCCAACAATCCCCCACATGAATGAAATTAATCGAAAACAATGTGAGACACCGGAGACTCGAAAAGAGAGAGCACAACGGATCACTCCTGCAAAGAGATAGGTAGCTTTTGGCTTTGAACCTTCCCTTGTGATCGTCTATCAGATTTACTGACGGATCAGTGAACGTGAAGTCTTGAAATGATTGTTGTTAGTGTAAACAACCAACAAACCTCACATAGGAGCTTTCCTTAACATAGTTTAGTTCTTACACTTGTGTTCATTTTGGCCATGAACACTCGCCTGGTTCAGTAAATGTTTATCAAAGAATTTTGCCTTTCTCAAATTCTTTTAGAAGCGGTCCCACTTCACATTCACATAGGTGACTTATTTAGAGTATCCTGTTATACTCCGCTTGGCTATACCAATGTACATAGTCATTAAAAGCTAAGATTAACCTCTACCTAAGCAGGTATCACTGTTGTATCATAGAATTGGACAGGAGAGTATTTTCTCTCAGTGATTTCTTAAGCTACATGAAATTAGGTTGTCCCTTTGAACCTAGATCTTGGGATCTCCAGTCAACTAGGTTGGGTTTCCATTTCGGTAACTTGTAATATCATAGGCTTTAGTCCTATTCCTTTTGATGATTTATTATCTCCAGTCAACTAGGTTAGGTTTCCAAATTCACACTGCCGCATTATTTGGGTGTGGATTTGGGATTTAGATTTGGGAAGTATAACATTACTCATCAATTTATGTAGCCACATCATTTGGGTGTGAATTTGGGATTAAGATTTGGGAAGTATAGCATTACTCATCAATTTATGTATGTTTTAGGCTTAGTTTGGCCCCCATTTTGGTGTTTCTCCTTTTTTTTAAAACATAGTTTCATGTTAATTCATTTGGTAACTAGTTTATGTGCTTTGCAAAAATTAAACTTAGGGTGTTTTTGGGGGGAGCTTTTAAAAGCTGTAGAATGGAGCTTTTAAAAGCTCAAGGTTGCTTTTTGGTTCCATGATGTCTTTTTGAAGAGCAGTGTGTCACTTGTATAAAATCATCAAACAACTTAGAAATAAATTTCATAAGCTCCTTTTAAAAAGCCACGTGGGGGCCAAACTAAGCCTTAGTCACACCTGGCGTGGTCATAGGGGTGTTCGCGGTAGGTTTTTTTGGTTTTTTAGGAGTCTTTAAATCGACCATTCGGTTTTGATAGGTCGGTTATAAGTGGTATTGGTCAATGTTCGGTTTGTTTTAGCTTGTGAACTACTTTGAAAAACCGTCCAATCAGTAGTAGTTTTTAAATCGACCATTCGGTTTTGATCGGTTTAGTTTTGGTAAGTTTTCGATTTTCTTGAACATCCTCAGTGATCCAGCCAGTTAGCTACCACCACCCTGACATGTAGAGAAGGGCATTCGAACAGAAGGCCTCTTACGTACATACTAATGCTTGGGTCTTACCACTTGACCACTCCCCTTGGTGGTAACTATGAGTGCATTCAGATGCAATTTGATTTGGTTCAGACATTACAAAAATATGAATTTAGTTTTTTTTTTTTTTAAAAGAAATAAAAAAAATTGACACCAAAAAGCATGGGTGCACTACGTACATGTAGCCATTTGGTTGAACATATGAATCAATGGTACAACAGAACAGGTCTTCTTAATCCTCATCAAATTACGTATGTATTTGACACTCTTTCTTATTGTTCCCATATTTTAGTGGTGTCAAACTTAATTAATAATAAATCTTGAAGAATCAAACTAAGTATATATATATACAGGTGTCATTCCCAATTCCAGTGGGATTTGCTAGTTAAACGTCATTGATAAATCAATACACTCTATGGAATGCATTGACTGCACGGTATTATATGATGTGTCAGTTGTGTACTACGGAGTATATTAGTTCATTTTTAGAGTAAGATCGAATAGCAATTCTCAATTTGAGTTCGTTTCAACCCTACTCAAAGGGTAGCCCTACCCCTATTTGGATCCAATTAAGAATTTAAGCGCTCCGTTCTCCTTTAAATTTCCTCTTATGCTTTGGTTGGTTCTTGGATTTCGTGAGGGCAAAGGAAAGAAAAAATAGAGGAAATCGTTATTATTTGGTTAATTAGGAAAACGATGAGAACAATAGGAAAGAAAAGAAAATAGATTAAGAATTAAATTAAATTGCAATTTTGTTTAAAAAATTGTAATTTTAACGTGATTAAGCGTGAAAAAAAACACAAGGGAATTAATATTCCTTCTTATTTTCATTTTCCTTTTATTTTCCCTAACAAAATTCATAACCAAACATAGCCTTAAAAGAAACAAGTCTCTTTTGTACATGAATATATACATATAATAAGAGAGAGAGAGAGAGAGAGAGAGAGAGAGAGAGAGAGAGAGAAAAGGGACTGTAGAGCACAGTGAAAGATAAGGAAAAAGCTAACTAAAGGAAATAAGAGGGCATTTATATCTTCTTCTTTTTTTTTGTTTGGCTAAAAAGGGCATTTATATCAGCTCAATCACAAAACCACATTGTCGAGGAAGAGGTGTTTTATGACGTTGCAAAATCGCCTCCCTCAACTACGGTGTAGGGAAAAGACAAACCAATATAAGCGTTAAGAGAATTTTTTTTTTTTTTTTAATATGGGGGTGGGGATAAGATTCTCTATGTATTAGAAGGGACTTATATATTCCTAACTATTTGACACTTGAATTATACCAACCTATGCAAGCGTTAAGAGAAATAAATCTCTTTTATATGCACTTTTTGTCCAAAACAAATTTGAAAATTGAACCGTTCACCAACAGAGACTCGTTTCAGCTGTCCGATTGGCGAACGTTCCCCTACTTCCTTTCTTCTCTCCCATTGTCTTTTCACTTTGTAAAAAAAAAAAGTTTGACCTTCTAAAAGGATATTGCCAGACAGTGTGGATATTTTACGAGAGCATTTTTTTTCTCGCTTAATTTTGATTCACTATTGTTCACCCGATCATCATTAGGTGACATATGTATTATTTTAATAATTATATTGATAGTACAAAGATAAAATAAAAATAAAATAAGATACATGTCAACTAATAAAGACATGAACAATGTTAAACCAAAAAAGGTTGTGCTCTCGATGTTCTATACACATAAAAGCACGCACACTGACTTATACACTCATGGACGGATGTGTAGAAGGGCAAGGGGAAGCCCCTCTTTGATTTTTGAAAAATATCATATAAATATATACTCTAAAAAAAAGTATATTTTTACACTTAAGCCCTCCTTTCAAACTAAAAAAAACTCTCTATTTTACACTTAAACCCCTCTCCCAAGTATGAAACATTCAACCTTTTGTCTAAGAAAAATGCTAGACCCACACAATGAACCACACATTTTTTCCACACACTTCTTTAAATGCTTGTACCTTGTGCTGTATAAGTGGGGCACAAAAAAGTGTAAAAAATTTAAGCAACACAAGATACAAGCATTTAAAGAAGTGTGTGGAAAAAATGTGTGGTTTATTGTGTGGGTGTAGCATGACTCTTTGTCTAAATTTGTAAAAATAATATGTCATCTTATAATGCATTTGATGTCAATAAATATTAAGTTTTCTAATTCCTTCATCCATCCAAAAATTATGTATAAATAGATCCAAAAATATCACCTCAAAAATACTGCCCTCGAACCCCAATAAACCCGCTACCCCATCACCATACCCCTAACTTCAATTTTCCTACATCCTTCCCACTCCATAAAATCACAAAAGTGTAACTCCTTTTTATCCTTCTTCACCACCACGTAAGCCCACACAAGCACCCACCCATCAACTCCTTCCTCTCAACTCTCTTTTGCCTTTCTCGATCAAAAAAAAAAAAAAAACTCTCTTTTGTCTTTTATGCAGACGCATATATACATTCAAATAGTCGTCATTCAGCCGTAAAAAACAGTAGAAAAGATAATAAAACCATCTCTCTCCAAAAACCCTAAACATTTTGAAATTTTTTTTAAGAACAATTAACCTTTTGAATATAAGAGCAAAAAAAATAAAATAGATTTCATTTTCATATAATTTTTCTTTTCCAGGAATTTGAAAAGTCTAACTCTAACCGTACCTTAAACAGAAAAAATTAGATATTGATTTTGGGCTAGATTTTAAGAATTTGTTTAAGGATAATATTTGGGGTACAAACAAATCTCACTAACACTCAAATACTACTAGAAGAGAGATAGACTGTGGGTGTGAGATTTATTTGTGCCCCTAGCATTGTTATTTTTTTAAACGATTCTTCTTCATTAATTTTTTTTTTTTTTTTTTGTAAAGATAAATTGAAAAGACCCTTCATCAAGCTTTAAACCCCCAAAAAAATTGTCACATCGGCGTTTGGAAAAAAAAAAACCGCTTTTATAAAAAGAAGGGGCATTTACCACAAAGAACATCAGTACACCATTTATTAAGTTAAAGTACAAATTAGATAGTGACTTAATAAAAAGGACAAAAGGTTGACAGCTAGTGCTCGCACGGTATAAATGCGCACACCATAGAATCTCCAATGAACAGCCAAAGTCACTCACGCGCGACCCACGCACGCTCCCACGCTCGCGTCATTTCTGAGGCTGCTCGCACCGTGCGAGCAGCGTACTGTATTATTTTTAATTTCGAAAAATGTTTTTTAAACTTTAAATATTCATAATTTTTGACCTACAACTCCATTTTTCGAAAATTTTATACCGTTGGAATCGTGTCGACGAGAGCTACAAAACTAGTACCATTGTTGATATGTTTTGAGAAAAAAAAAAATTCATGTTTTTACATACATGAATAATAAGTGAAATTTCACTTGATATACATAAAATATTAAGTAAAATTTCACTTAATTCTAGAGCTTTTAAAAGCTCTCCTAAAAAAGTCCTAAGTTCAATTTTTGCAAAACTTATAACCTAGTTACCAAATGAATTAACATGAAATTGTGTTTTAAAAAAGAAGAAGCACCAAAATGGGGGCCAAACTAAGCCTTAATGTTCATGTACGAGTTAAGTGAAATTTCACTAAATATTCATATAGGCATGGTGATTTGTTTTTTTTTGTTTTTTTTGTTTTTTTTTTAAACAATGCATATTTTGTTAAAATAAGCAAATTCATAATCATTTATAAAACACAATTTTTCAACCAAAACAAATGTAGGAATTCTTGTTAAAGTTCGTCTTTTTTTAATTTTTTTTTCTTAAGACATATAAATTTGGCATACATAAATATTAAGTAAAAATTCACTAAACCCGAACATGCATTCTTCATGAAAAACTTGAAGTTAAACTTAACATTGTGTACTCGTTCAGTGAGATTTCACTTAGTGTGTCAAGTGAAATTTCACTAACTATCCTAAAAGTCGCTAAAAGTAATTCTCTAGAGTTTAAGGTCTAAATTGATATTTCCTTTGTTAAAATGTCCCTCAAATGTCAAGTTAAGTAAAATTTCACTTAATATTCATGTACAAGTTCAGTGAAATTTCACTTAATATTCATATATGCTAAGTGAAATTTCACTCTTTTTTTTTTCTTTTCTCTTTCATATTAAACAATGCATATTTTGTTTAAATGAAAAATAAAAAAATCAAATTTTACAAATCAATAATAAAACATAGTTTTTCAAATCAAACAAATGTAAAATTCTTGTGAAATTTCACTAAAACTCTCATTAAGAACAAAGTGAACATTCGGTTTTTTTTTTCTCACAACTTATCAACTTGGCATACGTGAATATCACGTGAAAATTCTATTAAGTTCGTTTGGAACATGACATGTAAAAATAAGTTTTTTTCTTTTGCTCAAAAGGTATCAACAATGGTACTAGTTTTGTAGCTCTCGTCGACACGGTTCCAACGGTATAAAATTTGTAAGAAACAGACTTGTAGATCAAAAGTTATGGAGGTTTAAAGTTTAAAAATGCATTTTCGAAATGGATATTATATGGTACAGCCACTCACACGGTGTGAGTGGCTGAAACCAAAAAGCACGCCTGAAGGCTGGGGAATATGTGGGATCTCCTATGGTGCGTGCACTTATACCGTGTGAGCACTGACTTAGATTCCTTTTGTCCTTTTTAAAAAATGGTCAAAACAATTGGAGTTTAAAACTTATGAGGGTTACTTGTAGGGATTTTCCAACAATTTTCTATAAAAAGAAAGAAGAAGAATATAAGAAAAAAGATCCTTATTTGAACAGAGGCTAATTTCAAATTGTTTATTATATCTCTCCCCTCTCTTTCTCTGTGACCAACCCATACGTCTTCTGCTCTCTGTCATTGTTGACTAATCATCAAACAAAACAAAAAAAAAAGTGATTGTATCTCTAGCCCTCTCTCACTGATCAGATGTAAGACCCTTTCTTCTATCATAATTAAATGATAAGAAAAAATCTCCTATCCTATCCCCCTTCCTCTCACACAGTCCCACCATCCCCTTCTCTCTCACACTGACCCATGCGCACGTACGAAAGGTTCCGAGGTAGTAGCAACTTCATAGTCTCCTCTCTACACCAACTTTCTTCCACCCAAGCTCCATATTCTTTCTTCTATGATCAATCAAAATATTTTCTCTTCCCCTCCAGCTCAAGTCAACACCGACCCTCCACCACTACCTCTTTGCTAAATCCTATAACCTCTACCATTTTAAGAAAAACCATAACCCTATTTTTTTTTTTTTGATAAAATAAATAAACTGAAACCCCCTTACTCTATCCTTAATCCTAATCATGAAGCCCTAACCCTCATGATGATGCCTAAAATTGGTAAGAAAGGTTTTGAGAAAGAAAGAGATGAGAAAAATTTGTATGTGGTTTGGTCCCGTTAACGAGGTGACCTACGTCCACGGTTGCGTCTGTGCGCTCTCACTAGCAGATCACCGGCGGGCCTGGTGATCCAACAAAGATGGGCGGCACTACCAGTAATATCGGCCGGGTATATGCGTGTTGATGGTGAGTTCTCTGTTGTAGGCTTGTAAGTTTAGAGAATTGTTTTCTAATTGGAATTCTGATCCCTGTAAACAGGGTAGGTGGGCTCTTTTAGAGATGCAAGAGTCCACCCTTACATGGTAAGTTGATAGGATTAGGAAGCCTAATCTAATCACAATAGATTTGCATGATCTTAGAAGAGTTTCCTAAGCGATTTAGGAAACGGTCACATCTCCTTTCGCAGACTTGTAGTTGATTTAGGAAACTGCTGGACAGGTCGGGATCGCGGGACACCGCGACCTTTATGCCTGGCCTGTGGATATGCCCACACGGGTTGCATGAACACCTCGGGAATGCTCGACCCCACGGGGTACGCCATTACCGGAATAACCGGCTCCTCCGGGTGACGTGGCACTGTCTTTGTGGCTAGATTATTTTGGACATATCAGCTACCCCCCATTTTTAGAACTGACTGAATGCGTCATCGGGTGAGGATTCGAAAATCAGTAGCGTCTTGGAAACCCTCCGGACATGGTTCAGGAATACTGCTCGGGAGGATGGCCCACACTCTAGGTCCCCCGGTGGAGTAACCGACCGATAAAGGTAGGAGCTCGAGTATGGGGTACTACCACGTGTCAGGGAGTAATTGGCCTGGTCAGGATCCAACAGAGTTGGTTCAGATGTAACCGAACAATTGCATGGCAACCGGACCGTCATGTCACGTATTTAATGCGCGCGCCTTTTGAGGCGACGCTTCACGTGCCCGAAGCAACAGTTTCGGCGGGAAATCGCCTGGACCGTTGGATCTGTCCTGATCTTGGCCATCCATAGTTCCTATATAAGGAACACTTGGCTCATTTCTCCAGTTCCTGTTACCAACTGAGAGATTTTACCGAGCGATTTGAGAGCAACCAAGATTCCCGAGCAAGGTTCCTGAGTCCTTTTCTGCGCCTAATCTTGTAAGTCCTTCCTTTCTGTCCTCAGTTCTTCATTGTCTTCTTCTTTTCTTGAACGAAGCTGGAGGGAGTGAACCCACTTAGGTTAGAACGAACCTGGGACTTCTTCTTTTTCCGGTTTTGTCACTTCTTTCAGTCTGGGGGTATAATAGAGCACTTTGACCGAGCAGGAACTCCCGAGGGAGACTTGAGAGAGTATTGTCTTTCTTCTTGAACCTTGTATGACCTGCCTCTTAGGTGGTTAGATCTACCTCCCCTGTACATTAGATTAGGAGTTCTTGACCCATTCTTAGGTCGTCCGCCCTTTAGGCCTTCCACAGACGTAATCATGTGTCATTCGGATTTCAACTCGTCATCCCGGTCGGAAGACGAGCAGTTGCGATCAGGGTCTATGAGCACAAGACCAGACCTTCCTTCCCTGGCCCCCTCTGACCAGCATAGTGAGGGAATAAAACCAGCTCAGTCGTTTCACGAGGAAATGCGCCAGGATTCTCCCGTGGCCTCTACGTCTCGGGGGTCAAGCGACGAGGGGTCTGTGCCGAACAGCTCCGGGGTTGTCTTCTCTTGCGAATCCATAGTTAGCATCCTGCGTGGCCCTGATTTGGATAGGATCAGGGATAGGTATGAGCTTCCTGGTCCCTTTTCCCTTATTGTCCATGACGGCGGAGCTCACTTCCATAAGTCGGTCTTCGTCACGTTGTACGAGGATGCCTTCATGGCGGGCCTTCGCCTGCCTATCCACCCAATCGCCCGAGACGCGATCATCTACCTCGGGATCTCTCCCGGGCAGCTTGCCCCAAACAGCTGGCGTTATCTGATAGGTTGCATATCCTTGTGGCCCCAAGTCCTCGGGTACGAGCTTACCTTGCAGGAGTTCTTCTGGACTCACCGGCCCTTCAAAGTCCACGGGGAGTCCGATTTCTTCTCGCTCGGGGCCAGGCAGGGGCAGAAGATAATTGTCAACTGCCCGAGCAATAATAAATGGTGGAAGAAGAAATTCTTTCAAGTGTCCACCCTGGGGCTGTGTGAGAGGGCACCGGGTATTCAGTTGAGGACTTCCTGGGCGGGGGAGCTGAGGAGTAAGCCCGACCACTCTTCTTTCTTGATTAGCCATTCTATTTCATCTTGACTAACCCATTTGTATGTTTGCTTTGTAGTGGGATCAGTGGACCCGCCGAGTCTTCCCGACGAGATCCAAGCGCGGGTCTTGTCTTTGGCGGAGGACCCGACTGATATCAATAAGGTGTTGACCCGGTCGGGGAGTCCGAAGACTTCTTACAAGTCCCAGGGATTCATAGCTCCCATCCTCCCGGCGATCATTCCTGGTAAGTCCCATCTCTTGACCGTCCAGTTTTATTGGTACTTGGTACTTTGCTGAATTTTGACATGCTTCTGATTTTGCAGAAATGGCTCCCAAGAATGCGGCGGCATTGAAGGAGAAAGAGGCGGCTCTGATGGCCTGAGCTGGCCAGAAGAGGAAGAAACCAGCCCCCGCTGAGGGCCAGCCCCTGAAGAGGATATACTGGGGTATCTCCATCCGGGCTGGGAAGGAAGCTGCTGCTACTTCCATGCCCGTGGTAACAATTGTTGCACCACCACCACCTCCTCCAGCTTCCAGACCGACCGGGGTCTCCTTCCCGACCTTGGAGGAAGCGCACGCAGGCCCCTCCGCCAGGCTAGAGGTCGAGACAGAGAACGCGGGAGGGTAAGATCCGAGCTGCTACAGAGCCAGATTGACAAGTGCGCCCTGCTGAGCCCCGAGGCCATCATTGGTTGGCTGTACAGCATCAGCCACATGGTAAGCCTCTTCACGGCGTGAACACTAGAATTTTTTCCTCCATGCATGCACTGATGCCGTTTTGTTCTTGCAGGTTGGCTGTATTGCAGCCGGGGCCGAGACCACCCTTCCTGACATTGCCGAGAGGTTGGCCACTACTGAGGCTAACCTTTCCGCGGAGAGGGCAGTTCGGGAGTCCGCGGAGTTCGCCCTGACCGTGGAGGAAGAAAGATCCCGGGCCACGGCCTTGGAGCTGGGGGGAGGTCCGAGACTCCTTGTCAACTGAGCGGACTGCCCGGAAGGTCGCAGAGGATAATGCTGCGGCTGAGGAGGCCGGGAGGGTCACCGCCGAGAAGATTGCTGAGGCCAAGGTTGCAGCCTCGGAGTCCGCGAAGTGCTCTACCAAGAAGGATCTCGAAGCTATGACGGCCGCGCTCTCGGAGCTTACTGTTTCTTGGGAGGCCGAAGCCAAAGAAGCTGAGGAAGAGTTCAAGGCAGGGTTCCTCACGGGCTATGCTGACTTGGCGAAGCGGACTGCTGCTGACCATCCCGACTAGGATTTGTCCAGGTACTCCTGGGGCCGAGTACGGTTACTGGAAGGAAGGCCAGACCGACTCCGAGGTCGCTGCTGAGGTCGAGGTTACCGCCGAAGCTGAGGTCGCTGCTGAAGCTGCACCGGCTGGGAACCCCTCCGTTGATGAGCAGACCACTGAGGAAGAGGAAGTGGTGGTTGTAGACTAGTCTTCTTTTCTTTTCTTTTTTGGGAGGCTACTACAACTGCCCCCCAGGCTTTATACAGTTCTTTTTAATTAATGAAAAGGCCCCTGAGGTCATCCTTCTTTTCCATTAACTGTCTATTTTCTGCACTGTGCCTATTTTTAATTGCTAGTATCCGCTCGGTTTTTGGCCAACCTAACACCTGCCTTAGCAAATGTTTTAGGACCGCAACCAGTAGAACACCTAGTCTTCCTGACCTATTTAAAAGGTAGTTGCCCGGAGTGCTGTAGGAGCTGGTCTTGTTTAGCGTCCGGGATTGCCCGGTGTATTATAGGAATACCCTGTATTACCGTCCGGGATGTCCCAGTGTATCTTAGGTGTATCCTGTTTTACCGTCCGAGATATATCTCTGATCATTGTAAGTACTTAGGAATATTTTTCAAGTTCTTGTAGTGACCGGTGTGATTCCATGTTTTGGCGCCTAATATTCCCCTGCCCCCCAAGCATTTTGCTAAGGCGGGAGTGTAGGAGTCAGTGGCCGTAGGGAACCGACCTGGAACATGGGTGGTTGCAGGGTCATTTGAAGCTTGCCGTCATCGGCCACCTAGGGGTTTGGCCCCGTCGTCGGCTGGACCTAAGCAAAGCTTTAAGTAAATTCCTGTTTAGGTCTAGTATCCCCTTGCCCCCGAGCGTCCTGTGAAGGCGGGGGCGTGTTGATGAGCGACCATAGGAAATCGACCTGGAACATGGGTGGTTGCAGGGTCCTTTAGTGCCTGGGTTTGGAGCCTGAGGTCTTTATGCCTTAGACTTAGGCCTAAGGTCTTTGGTGCCTCGGGGTTAGGCCCGAGGTCTTTTGTGCCTTGGGATTAGGCCCAAGGTCTTTGGTGCCTCGGGGTTAGGACCGAGGTCTTTTGAGCATTGCACGGTGTACTGACAGGAGTAAATTTCAAGTTAAACTTTGCAATTTTATTTAAAAACAAAATTTTATAATGGTTGCTCAATCAGAGCTACAAAAAAGAAATTTCTCTACAATACTAAATCCCCGTGGTCGGATGCTACTGATAATACTTGCAGAGGTGTTGCACATTCTAAGAATGAAAGAGATAGTGCCCGTCCATGCTCTGTAGCCAGTAGGTTCCCGGTCGGTTGACCCAGGTTACTTTATATGGGCCTCTCCAGTTTGCTCCCAATTTCCCATGGCTCAGGATTCGGGTAGACTGGTTCATTGCCTTGAGGACGAGGTCTCCAACTTGAAAACTGCGGTGCTTCACCTTGCTATTGTAATAATGCGAGACCCTTTGCTTGTAGGTTGCCACCTTCAGATAGGCATGGTCTCTTTTTTCCTCTACTAGGTCCAGTTCGGACCGGAGAGCTTCTTCGTTATCCGGCGTACTAAAGTTGGCTACCCGGTATGTTGGCAACCCGAGCTCTGTGGGGACCACAGCCTTGAATCCGTAAGTTAAGGAGAACGACATCTCGCCTGTTGCTGCTCGGGGTGTAGTGCGGTAGGCCTACAGGAGGGTTGGTAGCTCTTCAGCCCACAGCCCTTTGGCGCCTTCAAGCCTTGTTTTGATTGACTGCAAGATTGTCCGGTTGGTTACCTCAGCTTGACCGTTGGCTTGTGGGTGCTCGGGGGAGGAGTAATGATTTAGTATCCCGTAGCACGAGCTGAATTGCCTGAAGATAGGGGTGTCAAATTGTCTGCCATTGTCGCTGACCAGGACCCGGGGAATGCCGAACCGACTGAGAATATTCCTTTCCACAAAGCACTCCATTTTTCGTTCAGTTATTGCTGGCAAGGGCTCGACCTCTGCCCATTTGGTGAAGTAGTCGACTGCTATCACGGCAAATTTGACCTGTCCTTTTCCCATCAGTAAGGGACTGACAATGTCGATTCCCCACTGGGCGAATGGCCAAGGGCTGTGGATTGGTGTCTGGAGTTCTCACGGTCGGTTGATCATGGGAAAGTATCTTTGGCACCTGTCACACCTCCAGACATACTCTTGGGAATCCCGGGCCATGGTTGGCCAATAGTATCCTTGTAGTAGTAGTGCCCGGCCTCCGATGTGGTTCCCGCACACACCTTCGTGGATTTCGAACAGTATTGCTTGGACTTGCGCAGGGTGAACATAGCGGAGGTACGGGATAGTGAATCCCCTCTTGTAGAGGATGTCGTCAAGAAGATGATATCGTGCCGCCCGGTATTTAACCCAGCGGGCTTCTTCTTTGTCGTCTAGAAGCGTCCCTGTTGTCAGGAATGTCACGAGTGGGTCCATCCAGCTGGGTTCCAGAGTGACCGGGTCTACTTCCATTCCCTCTGAGTTGATCACACTTGGCTCGGGTAGGTACTGTATCCTTATCCCGGGCAAGTCTGACTCAAAAGACGAGGCGAGGCGGGCCAGCCGGTCGGCTCTGGTATTTTCTTCTCTGGGTATCTGTGTGATGGAGAATCCCCGGAGCTGCTTGGAAAACGCTCGGACAAGGGCCAAGTAGGCTACCAGGCTGTCTTCTCGCACCTCGTACTCTTGGTTAACCTGATTGACCATGAGCTGGGAGTCGCTGTAGCCCTGAACCTGTTGTGCACTCATAGAGATGGCCAACTGTAACCCAACCAAGAGGGCTTCGTATTCGACCTCGTTGTTGGAGGCACGGAACCCAAATCTTAGTGAATATTCGAGTTGGATACCGTCGGGGGTAGTCAGAATGATTCCTGCCCCACTACCTTGCTGATTGGAGGAACCATCCACAGCAGTACCCAGGTGGGGATGTCAGAGTGTAACCCGGGCGGTATGGTCGGGGCTCAAACTCTTCAACTGGGTCCTCGGGATATGTAAACTCGACCAGAAAGTCTGCTACGGCTTGTCCCTTGATGGCAGTCCGAGGTCGGTAGATCACTTCAAACTCTTCCAACTTCAAGGCCCACTTGACAAGCCTCCCGGATGTGTCTGGGCGTCTGAGAATTCTGCGGAGTGGTTGATCTGTGAGGAGCACAATGGCATAGGCCTGAAAGTATGGGCGGAGCCTTCGGGCCAAGGTGATAAGGGCGAATGCTAGTTTCTCAATGTGGGAGTATCTGCTCTCTGCGCCCTGTAACGCCCGGCTGGTATAGTACACGTGGAACTGTATCCCGTGCTCTTCCCGACTAAGTGCTGAGCTAACCGCCGATGGTGACACTACCAAGTATAAAAATAATTCTTCCCCCGGCATGGTGTTGAGAGGAAAGGAGGGGACGCCAAGTGCTTCTTGAGTTCCTGGAATGCCTCTTCACACTCTTCTTACCACTAGAACGCTTTGCGGAGGATTTTGAAGAATGGCAGGCACTAGTCAGTAGCTCAGGAGACAAATCTATTCAGTGCGGCCACCCATCCGGCTAGGCTTTGAACTTCCTTCGTTGTTTTAGGCGACCGCATGTTGATGATAGCTTTGATCTTCTCGGGGTTTGCCTCAATTCCCCGTCTGCTGACTAGATGGCCAAAACATTTCCCGGACGAGACACCAAAGGTGCATTTGGCCGGGTTCAACCTCATCCTGAATTTTCTCAAAATGCTGAAGGCCCCGGCCAGATGCTCAAGGTGGTCGGGCTCGTTCCGGCTCTTGACCAGGAGATCGTCCACATACACCTCCATAGACTTTCCAATGAGGTCTTTGAACATATAGTTGACCAGGCGCTGGTAAGTAGCCCCGGTATTCTTGAGGCCGAATGGCATGACCTTGTAGTAGTACGTCCCTTGGTCAGTGATGAACGCAGTCTTCTCTTCGTCCCCGGGGTACATGCTGATCTGGTTGTACCCCGAGCAAGCGTCCATGAATGAGAGGAGTGAGTGACCTGCCGTAGAGTCCACGAGGAGGTCTATCCTTGGCAGCGGATAGCAATCCTTGGGGCAGGCCTTATTGAGGTCAGTGAAGTCCATGCACATTCTCCACTTCCCGTTGCTTTTCTTGACAAGGACAACATTAGCTAACCAGTCGAGATAGTGGACCTCTCAGATGGACTTTGCCTTTAGGAGCTTCTCGACCTCCTCACTCATCGCTTTCTGTCTCTCGGGGGCCATGCCCCTTCTCTTCTGCTCGACTGGGAGGCAATCCGGGCTGACGTTGAGACGATAGGACATTACCCGGGGGTCAATCCCGGGCATATCCTCATGACTCCAAGCAAAAACGTCCTGATTTTGTCTCAGGAACTGAGTCAGTTTTTCCTTCAGGCCAAATTCCAGTAGGGTGCCAATGCTGACCGTGTGGTCACGGTACTCGGGATCCAGCGTCACTTTTTCCAGTTCTTCCATCGGACCTATCGTGTCACTCTGGTCCTGGGGGTCCATCTCTTGAACGTTCAATGTTTCCGTGATTGCCCCCCGGTGCAATGAGCTGACATAACAACTCCAGGCGATGCTCTGATCTCCACGCAAGCATCCGGGTCCCTGAGGAGTCGGGAACTTCACTGTTAAGCTATAGGTGGAGACGACCGCTCTTGCCTTGTTGAGGTTGGCCTGCCAAGGATGACGTTGTAGGCCGACGGGGCTTCGACGATCACAAAATTGGTCAGTACGGAGGCCTGCTGTGGGTAGATCCCCATGAGAACTTGGAGCTCGATTGTACTGAGCGGTTGTGTGCTGGAGCCATTGAATCCCACCAGGGGAGTAGCGACCGGCCGGAGCTGATCCCTGGAGATTCCGAGATGATCGAATGCCGACGTGAACATAATGTCGGACGAGCTGCTTGTGTCCACTAGCATCCTTTGGACCATATATTTGACTATGGAAAGCGTTACTACTAGCGGGTCATCATGGGGGCAGTGGACCCTGGAAGTCATCGGACGTGAATGTTAGTACATCGGTTAGGGAGGAGCCGGTGGATTGGACTTGCCAGACATCCGCTCGGGATGCCCGAGCATGCCTCTTCTGTGCCGATCGACTGTGAATCTCCTCCGCCAGATGTTCCTCCGGAGATCACATGGATGTGGCCAAGTGGTGGTGGCTGATCTGGAGCTCGGGTGTCCTGCCAGGGTCGTCTATCGGCGGTGACGAACTCCGCGAGGTGTCCCTGCTCAGTCAGCTTCTCTATTGCTATCTTTAATTTCAAGCAATCCTCCGTTTCATGGCCGTGATCCCTGTGGTAGCGGCAGAATTTGTCCCGGTTCCTCTTACCGAGCGGGGCTCTTAGCTTTGCAGGCTGCTGGAGCAGTCTTTGTGCCTCGGCGGCGGCCATGACTTCATGTATGGTCCGGGAAAGGGGGGTAAAAGCAATCGGGGGCTGACCCCGGGCGTCCTTCTGATCTTGCCTCTGCTTCTTTCCCGAGCCCTTCTCGAATCCTTCACGCTTGCATTTGGCCTTTGGGGATTTGTCTCCCGCCTGGCCGTCGCGCTTCGCCTTCAGGAATTCTTCAGTAGCTATGTATTTTTTGACCCTATCTGAGAGCTCCACCAGGGTTTCCAGTCGGTCACGATGGAACGATGTGGCAACCTTGGTGTGTTGAACTCCCGAATAGAAGGCCATAATTACAGCCATTTCGTTGAGATTGCAGATCAGGAGCCTTTGTTAGTTGAAACGGTCTACGTACTCCCTCAAGGACTCCCCTTAGCGCTGCTTGACGGTCAGCAGCTGAGTGTCCGGTTGCGACCGGTCGAGCATCCCAACAAACTGGCTGATGAACAGCTTGCCGAGAGCTTTGAAGTTGTCGACAGTCCGGGGCTTCAAAGTGTGGAACCACTGTGGGGCTGACCCCTTGAGGGTACTTGTGGACACGCGGAAATTCTACCTCCTTTTGTTTGTTTTAGATTGTTTTGAAAAGGAAAGAAAATGGTCTGTTGAAAACAGATACAGAGTCGCCACTTGGTCTTTAAGGAACCAAGAAACCTGATTTTGACTCACCCAAACGGATAAAGGGCACCGGCCCTTCATAACCAAAGAACTTGGCTCGGGGTTTTGGTACAAGAGAGGAAGGAGCCTTGCTCGTGACTAAAACACCCTCAACTCGCCCCGTCTTTCGACGGGCCTCAATTAGTATACAAATAATCATCTTATACTATGTATGGTTCGACAATTAATACTATGATAGTATATTACATCACATAAGAAACTTGAAATGAAAGATCTAAAGATAAAATATCATTCATAAGATCTAAGTCAAATATCATACAACGTAAAGTGAAAGATCACACAAATAAACCTAGGAAAAATCGTCTAATCATGTATCAAGTAATTAAATTTTCCTAATCTAAAGGGGACATGAATTGTTAAATAAATAAAAGAAATCAAAATATGCTTAGCAAGCTAGTATGATGCATGTTAATCTTTGAGAAAAGAAGACCTCTCAATCCCCGGGATGGATGAGAAAGGAAGATTAGATCGGGGGAATTATGAACGTGTGATCAAGTTCATTCCTTATAATCTTCTTACATTAGGAGCCATGAAAGCCCCAAATCTTGCATGGATGCAATGTATGTATCTAGAATGTGCCAAGGTTGTAGTGTGCTTTGTGTTCATAGATTCCTAGAATGACTTAGAAGTCTAGAATGTGTATGAACGAATGAATGAAATCATCATGGGATATGTACAAATATAGTATGAACTACTTCCTAAGACATGAGCTAATTTGGAGTGCATGTAAGCATCAAATCAAAGGGGGAAGTAAAAGTGTGCTAGCTGTGAATAGTGGACAGAATAGTAACATGATCTTGTAAAAATGGAAAAGAGGGGTTAGGAATGTTTTCAATGCATGATTTTTTATGAAGATCTTCCTTATTGTATCTAGAACACAACCCAAAAATCCAATCTTTAATAACTATTACAGATTAAGAGAAATCATATAAACAATAGAAGTCACTCAGAAACAGAGTCCGTACTTTCGACTGAAATGTCAAAAACTCCTAGAAAATGAAAACAAATGATCTAGAGGCCCATTTTATATAGAAGGTTCCCTAAGACATTGAAGTTCAAGGGAAAAATAAGTTAGGACCACTCGGTTTGGAAAATATTTCTGTAAAACAAGTTGAAAGTTGACCAAGCTGCTGTGACAGCAGAAGCAGAATGTTTGGAAGGAATGTTTGGGTCCAAATGGACCATTTTCAAGTATTTCCAAGTCAAACCAAAATTCATGGGTGTTCTCTAATGAGTTAGGAAGACTTTCCAAGTGGCCTTGCATCCATACATTGAGTATTGAGTTCTAGAGAAATCTTTGAACTCAGATCACTCACTGTTTTGACTCACTATGTTGAAGATTTTGGTGAAAACAAGGTTTATCTCTTGAAATCAAAGTGAGGGTTTTAAGAAGGGGGGGGCGTTTGAAATAGAAGTTTTGAAAGCATATTTTCAATACTCAATGAAGGTTATAGCCACTTAAATGCCAACATCAAACTCATCATCAAGAGCCTCCAAGATTGTTGGAGAGATTTATTTTCATTTGAGCATAACCCCAAGAATACTTTGAAAGTATTGAGGTTTTAATCATCATCTATCAAACATGTTTTTGAGGTTAAGAGCTACTATCCATAAGGATTCACTCACCTCAAACTTCATGTCATCACTTAGATGATGATGAACTAGTAAGTAATCAAGAAAAAAAACAAGAAAAAATAGGGGAAGAAGAGATGAACACATATATAAACAAGCAAGTAAATAGCAATCAATAGATGATAATCAATGTGATTTTGGACTTGTAGCTTGGTGTTTCTCTCATAAATTTTGACATTTGGACATGGAAGTAGCTTCCTATCTCATGAATGCTCAAGAATGAGGGTTGGGGTGGACTTTGAATGTGAAGTGTATAGAAGGATAATGGAAGAAAACAAGATTAAAACTCACTTTCTTATGGAAAATCAATGGGAGAAGCTCCCTTTCTTTCTTCTAAACCTATCTCTATCTCTCTTCTTCTCTACAGCTTTTCAAGCTTTGCACTTGGCCCCTCCAAAATGAAGATCAATGGGGGATTTAAATAGGCCAATTTAGGGTGGTTTTGGGATTTAGAAAGTGTTCTCATTGGTCCCAAACATCTGTGAACACAAAACTATGTCGTTTTGGCTTTCAATTAATCAAATTGGACCCCCAAAAAAATTACAAAAATGGACTCTGCGAGGGTTGAGTGCCGCGGCGGCAGTGGGCCAGTGCCCCGGCGGCACTGCTCCTCAGACGCCCAAAAATTTACGTTTAGGCCCCCAGAGAATTCGGTATTCGCAAAAAGGCCCTATTTCGTCCGAAATTCATAGAAAATGCATACGAACTCCAAATTGAGGTTGTGATATACCGTTGGAAAGATAATGGAGTCTATTTTACATAAAAAAAAAATAGTTCGGAGATAGGTCACTTTGAAAAGTTTTGCGGTATTTGCGATAAAAGCCGATTTGATCGCCTTTTTCGCCTTCAGAAATGCATAATAGATTAATTTGAAACCCAAAAATTATGTACGATATACCGTTGGAAAGCTATTGACCTCTAGTAACCATGAAAAATATTTGAAAATTGTTACGGTGCTCCGGTTCAAAAGTCAAATTTTGGTCAAACTGGTCAAACCTAGGATTCCCGGGAATGTGGTCAAACCTTGGTCAAACATGGTCAAACGTGGTCAAACCTTGGTCAAATTGATCAACGGGGACTTTTCGGGAACTTCCGGGTCTTTCGGGAGTCTCTGGGAGTTGACGATTTCATCTGATTTTGCTTAAAAACTCATTTTTTTTACTTTTCTTACGACATAGCATGTTTCCAGAACTTTTGGTCCAAATTCGGGAGTTTTTCGGGCTTTCAGGGGCATTTTGGTCATTCTGAGCATCTTAAGAAATAGAACCAACTTCCAGGAGTCCTTTTGAGTCTTTTACAATCATTGTGAACCACCAAGCTATGGGTCTCCTAAATCTGATAGCCGACAAAATGGGGTGTCTACAGTTTGCCCCTCTTTGGCATGAACTTGCGTGGCAACGCATGTCGCAAGCGAGTGCCAAAACTTTGAAGAGACAGGACTTTTTGGAGGCTATAGATTTAGGATAAAAGAGCGTTGCAAAAGATGCAATGATGGTGAGGCTAGTGCTGGTCGCGTTCTGCGTGAGCTGCCTACGTATCCCAAGGGGAATCAGACCAGGACGTAGTTCGGGGCACAAAGGAACAAATCACACATGCACATACACAACAATCAGGCGGATTCTATGCGGGGATGATTCTATGCTATGAGAATGCATGGATGTGATATGAATTGTGTCCTGAGTCCTATCATGTCTAGTGTCCTGATCCTAGTATGAACTGGTGCTGTGGGGTGTACCACTTCGAGTGGACTTGTGTCGTGCCTGTATTGTGTTCTAAAGTGCTTGTGGTCCTAGTACATGTCTTCTGTGTATTCGCCACTCTCAGTGGGCTTGGTGATCTACGCTTCGCTATGACTAATAGACTTGTGAGGGATCTCGACCTAGAGGTCTTACCCAAGGAAGAGCGTGGTGCTCAAAAGAATGCTTATGGTGTGTTTGCCACTCCTAGTGGTCTTTGTGATTTGTGTGTGCCGCGACCGATGGGCTATGTGTCATGTTATAGCCAATTCGTTGTGTTGGGTGATGTGACTCTCTAGACTTGACTCGTGCTCCCCTTAATCATGATACTATGGACTCGGTGACTCTCAGAGTCTCAACGGTGCTTCAATGATGATCCTCAATTCTCAATGGCGCTTATGTTGTTCATCAAATCTTTGACGGTACTTCTCAAAGCTTCTTGATTCTCAACGGTGTTCTTCAAATCTTAACGATGCTCCTCGACTCTTCAATGATGCTTTTCAACTCTTCTGATGCTCCTCAACAAATCTGATGCTCCTCAACACATCCGATGTTCCTCAACTCTTCAACGATGCTTCTCAACAAATCTGATGCTCCTCAACACATCTGATGTTCCTCAACTCTTCAACGATGCTTCTCAACAAATCTGATGCTCCTCAACACATCTGATGTTCCTCAATTCTTCAATAATGCTCCTTAACACACCCGATGCTCCTCTTCAACAATACTCTCTACTGATGTTCCTCGATGCTCTAATAATGCTTCTCAACTCTTCTGATATTCCTCGATGCTCCAACAATGCTTCTCAACTCTTCTGATGTTCCTCGACACATCTGATGCTCCTCCTCAATAATGATCCTCAACTTTTCTGATGTTCCTCGACACATTTGATGCTCCTCCTCAACAATGATCCTCAACACATCTGATGCTCCTTCACTCTTCAAAGATGCTCCTGAACAAATTTGATGCTTCTCAACTCTTCAACGATGTTCCTCAACATATCTGATGCCCTTCGATACATCTGATGCTCCTCAACAACACACTTGGACTTTGAACCCTAAACACCTCAATAACACATCTTATCAAAACATCTGGATTTTGAGCCCTAAAACACATCTTATCAAAACATCTGGACTCTGAGCCCTAAAACACATCTTATCAACACTCATCATCAACACACCTGAACTTTGGGCCCTAAGACACCTCAACAACACGTCTCATCGACATACCACATCAACACATCAGCAATAGTTTCTTGGTGTTGGCGATATTTTCTCCGATCGGCCGCCTCGAGAAACAACAGTGGATTTGTAGTTTGCAATCACTTACGAGTTTATGCCACTCGTACCTGGGACACTTCTCATGATGCGACCTTAATTGGTGTAGTAATAATGTTTTGTACTTCTGCTTGTATCCAAATTTTTTTATAATTGGGAATCACCTTTAACCCACACATTTGAGACCATCAGGACAAATGGACTTAACAGGAACGACAAGGAAAGTTGGGTTAGTTTGTATGAAACCTCGATTTCTGACACACTTTTGATCAGATTACTATTGACTCAAACAAAGAAGGATTGACTTGGACATGAAATTCTCAAATTGCCACGATCCAATGTGCCTTCATCGTGAATGATGTACCGCTCATCCTTTATGTTCACTCCTCATCTTAATATAATAGCACTTTGCTGATAAATCTGGTTTTTGAAAATTCTTCCCTATTGATCTAATCAATTCTCTACTTTTCTCAGGAAGTGCTTTGGATTAGTGCCTTAGTTTTTAGAATAAAAGATGCTCTATTTCAAAATTTTCCAAAATAAGTTGGTAACTTGAAAACTTGCCCTTGGTATGAAGGGGATGTTAGGCAAACGAAGTTTTCCTCTAGTTTGAAGTGTAGGAAGGCAAACGAGGTAGGTGACCAAAGTTTACCCCTAGTTTGGACAGTGATTAATTGGAGGTTTTGGGCAAACGAGGTAGGTGACCAAAGTGTGCCCCTTGTATGAAGGGCAGATAGTAAAATTCAGGCAAACGAGGCAGGTAGCCGAAGTTTGCCCCTAGTGTGGAAGGTGATTTCTGGCTTGAGGCAAGGACCATGACTTTAATCTCTTAAATGCTCAAAACTTTTGCCTAGGCACCAGTGAAGTGACCTAGCGAGCTATTTTCTCTCTTTTGTTATTGCTCACCTTGGATTTAGCTCTAATTTTTGCCTAGGCATCCTTTCGGATTTTCGACCTAGCGAGCCATTCTTTTTTGAAAGCCTGCCTACATACCCCCGAGCGGGGATCAGGTCTAACGTAGTTCGGGCCAGGACCTTTAAAGAACAGGGGTTAATAATGATGGTGTCGACCAAACCAATGCGGTTGCCTATGTATCCCCGAGTGGGAATCAGGTCGAGCGTAGTTCAAGCCAAAGGTTTGAAAGAAAGGGGGGTGATTATGATGGTGTCGACCGGACCAATACGGTTGCCTACGTATCCCCGAGTGGGAATCAGGTCGAGCGTAGTTCAAGCCAAAGACTTAAAATAAGGGGTTTGAGGTATGAGGGTTTTTCAAACCAAACGTCAAAGAAGTTCAAACTTGGGTTACTTATGGTAGCCTTGAAGAGGAGGATTCAGTTTCCATCTCCCTTTCTTTTCTTTTCTTTTCTTTTCTTTTTCTTTTTCTTTTTTTTCTTTTTCTTTATTTTTTTCTTTTTCTTTTTTTTCTTTTTCTTTTTCTTTTTCTTTTGTTTTGAGGATTGATCCTTTTCACTTTCTCCTAGCCAGTCAATTTTTCTTTTCACATAGTTGATTCATGTGAGATCTTTCGATCATAATCTCGAAATTCCAGAATGTGCACGTCAGCTCTCGAGATTTATGTGTGGTCGTTCTGAGCCTTTGAAATGTGATCTAGGCACGTTTTTATGATGTACCTTAAATCTTACAATTCTCTCATTTGTAAAATCATTTTGGCTGGCTAGGGTCAGATCTTGGAAATCAATACCTTTTCAGCTCTAACTTTTGCCTAGGTGCCCTTTCGGGTTTTCAACCTAGCGAGCTTTTCTTTTCTTTTCTTTTCTTTTTTTTTTTTTGTTGTTTTCATTTTTTTGAAAGTGGAGATGAAACTCACTGAAATGTTTGGCTACCATCAAGGACCAAGTCCGCACAGGTTCGCATAGCTATCAATTGGGTTGGGCCCAAGGCTTTGAAATAATGGTAGAAAGGGTGTTGGGCAAGCCCCAAATCAGTCTCAAGTATGTTTTTTCGAGATTTGAGCAAAAGTATCTTTAAATTCTTAAAGTAAGACTATTAAATTCTCAGCTCTTCTTTGTGGTCAGCGCAAAATTGACTTTGGCCTTTTTGGGATTCTCTTTTTTTTATTTTCTTTCTGTTTGATGCAAAAATTTATTAGCAGAGTAATGTCCATGGTAATTTGAAAAGTGACATTTTCAGTTCAGCGATTCATGTACTTATGAATATACACATCAGATTAGGCAAAATGAGATTTCATTCCATCAGAAGAGAATGATTACATTACTCGATACAGACTCACAACAACTCGATGACAGACAGACTCGACCACAAGATCAAACTTGAAATAGACTCAAAATATAGAACAGACTCGACTTGGTCTCAAATGAAGTTTCTTTGTGACCCATTTATTATTATTATTATTTTTTTAGCAGAAGTTCCAAACACTATCGCTCCACTGCACGGATTCAACATTCATGGGTGTCAATGAAAGGGATCATTTGAAAGGATAGGCCATGGGCTTAGGTGACATGGGGTTGAATGGGTGGTGGCTCGATGATTCCTCGATCAATGAGGTCTTGGATATCATGGCGGAGACGTATGCACCGGTTGGTGTCATGGCCTGGGCCTTGGTGGTAGGCGCATCGTTTGGACATGTCACAGTTAGGTGGTGGGGGATCAGCACGAGGCTGAAGGAGTTGGAGGTGTCCCTTTTTTAGCAGGCGGCCTAAGGCTACGGAGGGGGAGATATCTAGCTGGGAAAATTCACGGGGTACCCTATTTTGGTAAGGGCGGCTAGGTGAGCTGGTTTGGTTTGTGAGCTGGTATGATTGGGGAGAATAGGCCATGGGTTGGTTACTAAGGGCGTTGACATCCAAAGGGTTTCGGGAATAGTCGGGCCTCTTGGACTGGCTTTGTGATTCTTCATTCTTGATTTTCCCTTTCCTGGTTGCATCCTCAATTCTAGTCCCAATCTCAAACAGTTCTTCAAATGTTGAGATGGATTGGTAGAAGAGTTTCTCATGGAATAGCGGCAGTAGATTCTTGATCAACATTCGGACTTGTTCCTTTTCGATCGGTCGGTGGGTTATTTGAGCCACTTTGTTCATCCATCTGCTCAAGAACGCAGCGAAGGACTCATTGAAGTTCTTCCGGGTAGTCTCCAGATCCTGGATGGTGACATCGAACTCTTGGTTATAGGAGTAATGATCAACGAAGACCTGGACTATATCTTCCCAAGTACGAGTCTTAGAAACCTCCAAGGTCAGAAACCAGGATAGAGCAGCCTTGGCGAGGGTTTGAGGGAAATACATTGCAATGTGCTCATGGGTGCAGCCCATTGATTGGAAAATACTCATGCAGAACTTTATGTGGCTCTTCAGATTCCCAGTTCAATCAAAACGATCAATTTCAGGCATCTTGAAGTTCTCAGGTAGCTTTAATTTGTTGGGCTCAAACAATCCTTCTAGATCTAACATGTAATCGTCGACCCCCTTACTCTTTCTCAGTATGTTCTCAAGCTTGTCGACCTTATCCAGTTTTTCTTGAATTTTCTTATTAAGTGCAGGTGGTGGGGCCCCATTGAACCAATCATCATCTACATTATTCTCGGGAGGTGGTGCAAACCTAGGCGGTGGTGGTGGTGGTGGTGATATAAACCCCGGTGGCGGTAAGAACCCATGTGGGTATCGTGGTTGTTGCTGTTTCAATTCTTCCATAAAGGCTAAAACTTGGGCCAACCGGTCAGACTGTTAGTTGATCATTTCTGTCATTCTTGCTTCCAAACCTTCTGGATCCATAAGCTGACTTTTGGCTGAATGATTTTGACAAGGTGACTCCCTAATCCTCTGACTCACAAATGCAGATCCTGGGTGCTCAAAACTTGTACTGACATACAGGTGTGAAAAGACTGTGTCAGACTTTTAACAGTGATGATTGAGATGACAACTATAGTGATGTTAACAGACGTGGACTGACTCGTGTACAACCTGACTGAAACAGTGCGTGCAGACCGATAGGAATGGTGTATGCAAATGAGACAAGCATGCGGATGTAAGCCCTAATCTATATGATGCTCTTATTTCTAACAGATAGCAGTTAAACGAATAAGGTCCTAACCATATAGAGTGTGCCAACTTTGCTTTCCAGTATGATCACCAAGGGATAACAGGAGTTTTCAGGGTTTTATGAAGGCTTCTAGGAGAGACTGGGCATTTCTGGTTGGTTTGGACAGGGTTTCGGAGAGAAATTGGCATAACTGGGCATTTCTGGTTGGTTTGGACAGGGTTTCAGAGAAAAACTGGCATATCAGGGCATTTCTGGTTGGTTTGGACAGGGTTTTGGAGAGAAACTGGTTAATATGGTTATATCTGGGATATCTGGACAGTGTTTCTGGGAGAAACAGGTTAATATGGTTATATCTGGGATATCTGAATAGAGTTTCTGGGAGAAACAGGTTAATATGGTTATATCTGGGATATCTGAATAGAGTTTCTGGGAGAAACAGGTTAATATGTGGTGATGGTGATCATACTGTCTAGCAGGTTTTCATACTCCTATGTCTTAGGACCGACAAACAAGGTTTGCGGTGTATACCTTTGTGAGCATGGAGCAGACATCCTTGTCATGGTGCCTAGGCAGGTCAACTCAATGTGATCACATGTGAGTGATTGCCTTGGGGATCATAAGAAAGAGGTTCTGCCTCATGCCACATAAGCGTCTACACCGCGCCGGTAATCCCGCTAGGGCATGCAGCAGTTATATCACATTGTCCTATCTGAAAGATAAATGAACAGTCCTATGAAAGGTTCTACAGGAATCTATATGCAAAGGCTGGGTTTAGTCAAAGAGGGTCCGTTGACGAAAGTTCCAATATAGCGTCAGAGAGACTGTACGGAAGTTTTTACTCTTTTTGATATACCTTGGAAGGTACAGTATCAACGATGACTTATGCCCTGGCACAGCAAGACCTGAACAATGTCAGCGCCGCGTTTCAGACACAGTCGGAGGGGGGAAATACAAGAGTGCAATGCAGTGAACCAGACACAGTAAAAAGATGATTTTAAGGATGCTTCTTATGAGTCAAACCTCTGTATTATTTTGTTTTGAAAATAAAACTGTCCCCAGCAGAGTCGCTAGATTCTGGACACACAGAAATTCCACCTCCTTTTGTTTGTTTTAGATTGTTTTGAAAAGGAAAGAAAATGGTCTATTGAAAACAGATACAGAGTCGCCACTTGGTCTTTAAGGAACCAAGAAACCTGATTTTGACTCACCCAAACGGATAAAAGGCACCGGCCCTTCATAACCAAAGAACTTGGCTCGGGGTTTTGGTACGAGAGAGGAAGGAACCTTTGCCGCGACTAAAACACCCACAACTCGCCCCGTCTTTCGACGGGCCTCAATTAGTATACAAATAATCATCTTATACTATGTATGGTTCGACAATTAATACTATGATAGTATATTACATCACATAAGAAACTTGAAATGAAAGATCTAAAGATAAAATATCATTCATAAGATCTAAGTCAAATATCATACAACGTAAAGTGAAAGATCACACAAATAAACCTAGGAAAAATCGTCTAATCATGTATCAAGTAATTAAATTTTCCTAATCTAAAGGGGACATGAATTGTTAAATAAATAAAAGAAATCAAAATATGCTTAACAAACTAGTATGATGCATGTTAATCTTTGAGAAAAGAAGACCTCTCAATCCCGGGGACGGATGAGAAAGGAAGATTAGATCGGGGGAAGCATGAACGTGTGATCAAGTTCATTCCTTATAATCTTCTTAGATTAGGAGCCATGAAAGCCCCAAATCTTGCATGGATGCAATGTATGTATCTAAAATATGCCAAGGTTGTAGTGTGCTTTGTGTTCATGGATTCCTAGAATGACTTAGAAGTCTAGAATGTGTATGAATGAATGAATGAAATCATCATGGGATATGTACAAATGTAGTATGAACTACTTCCCAAGACATGAGCTAATTTGGAGTGCATGTAAGCATCAAATCAAAGGGGGGAAGTAAAAGTGTGCTTGCTGTGAATAGTGGACAGAACAGTAACATGATCTTGTAAAACTGGAAAAGAGGGGTTAGGAAAGTTTTCAATGCATGATTTTTTATGGAGATCTTCCTTATTGTGTCTAAAACACAACCCAAAAAGCCAATATTTAATAACTATTACATATTGAGAGAAATCATATAAACAATAGAAGTCACTCAGAAACAGAGTCCGTACTTTTGACTGAAATGTCAAAAAATCTTAGAAAATGAAAACAAATGATCTAGAGGCCCATTTTAGACAGAAGGTTCTCTAAGACATTGAAGTTCAAGGGAAAAATAAGTTAGGACCACTCGGTTTGGAAAATATTTCTGTAAAACATGTTGAAAGTTGACCAAGTTGCTGTGACAGCAGAGGCAGAATGTTTGGAAGGAATGTTTGGGTCCAAATGGACCATTTTCAAGTATTTCTAAGTCAAACCAAAATTCATGGGTGTTCTCTAATGAGTTAGGAAGACTTTCCAAGTGGCCTTGCATCCATACATTGAGTATTGAGTTCTAGAGAAATCTTGGAACTCAGATCACTCACTGTTTTGACTCACTATGTTGAAGATTTTGGGGGAAACAAGGTTTATCTCTTGAAATCAAAGTGAGGGTTTTAAGAAAGGGGGGGGGGGGGGGTTTGAAATAGAAGTTTTGAAAGCATATTTTCAATACTCAATGAAGGTTATAGCCACTTAAATTCCAACATCAAACTCATCATCAAGAGCCTTCAAGATTGTTGGAGAGATTTATTTTCATTTGAGCATAACCCCAAGAATACTTTGAAAGTATTGAGGTTTTAATCATCATCTATCAAACATGTTTTTGAGGTTAAGAGCTACTATCCATAAGGATTCACTCACCTTAAACTTCATGTCATCACTTAGATGATGATGAACTAGTAAGTAATCAAAGAAAAAAACCAAGAAGAAATAGGGGAAGAAGAGATGAACACATATATAAACAAGCAAGTAAATAGCAATCAATAGATGATAATCAATGTGATTTTGGACTTGTAGCTTGGTGTTTCTCTCATAAATTTTGACATTTGGACATGGAAGTAGCTTCCTATCTCATGAATGCTCAAGAATGAGGGTTGGGGTGGACTTTGAATGTGAAGTGTATAGAAGGATAATGGAAGAAAACAAGATTAAAACTCACTTTCTTATGGAAAATCAATGGGAGAAGCTCCCTTTCTTTCTTCTAAACCTATCTCTATCTCTCTTCTTCTCTACAGCTTTTCAAGCTTTGCACTTGGCCCCTCCAAAATGAAGATCAATGGGGGATTTAAATAGGCCAATTTAGGGTGGTTTTGGGATTTAGAAAGTGTTCCCATTGGTCCCAAACATCTGTGAACACAAAACTATGTCGTTTTGGCTTTCAATTAATCAAATTGGACACCCAAAAAAATTACAAAATTGGACTCTGCGAGGGTTGAGTGCCACGGCGGCAGTGGGCCAGTGCCACGGCGGCACTACTCCTCAGACGCCCAAAAATTTACGTTTAGGCCCACAGAGATTCCGGTATTCGCAAAAAGGTCCTATTTCGTCCGAAATTCATAGAAAATGCATATGAACTCCAAATTGAGGTTGTGATATACCGTTGGAAAGGTAATGGAGTCTATTTTACATACAAAATAGTTCGGAGATAGGTCACTTTGAAAAGTTTTGCGGTATTTGCGATAAAAGCCGATTTGATCGCCTTTTTCGCCTTCAGAAATTCATAATAGATTAATTTGAAACCCAAAAATTATGTGCGATATACCATTGTAAACCTATTGACCTCTAGTATCCATGAAAAATATTTGAAAATTGTTACGGTGCTCCGGTTCTAAAGTCAAATTTTGGTCAAACTGGTCAAACCTAGGATTCCCGGGAAGTTCCGGAAATCTCTGGGAGCCCCTAGGAGCTGACGCTTTCGCTCGATTTTCTTTTAAAACTCATTTTAATACTTTTCACATGATTTAGAATGATCCTGGCGAATTTGGATGATTTCGATCAAACTTGGTCAAACGTGGTCAAAGCTTGGTCAAAGCTTGGTCAAACCTGGTCAAACTGATCAACGGGGACTTTCCGGGAACTTCCGGGTCTTTCGGGAGTCTCTGAGAGCTGACGATTTCATTTGATTTTGCTTAAAAACTCATTTTTTTTACTTTTTTTTACGACATAGCATGTTTCCAGAACTTTTGGTCCAAATCCGGGAGTTTTTCGGGCTTTCAGGGGCATTTTGGTCATTCTAAGTATCTTGAGAAATAGAACCAACTTCCAGGAGTCCTTTTGAGTCTTTTTCGATCATTGTGAACCACCAAGCTATGGGTCTCCTAAATCTGATAGTCGAAAAAATGGGGTGTCTACAGTTTGCCCCTCTTTGGCATGAACTTGCGAGGCAACGCATGTCGCAAGCGAGTGCCAAAGCTTTGAAGAGACAGGACTTTTTAGAGGCTATAGATTTAGGATAACATTGCAAAAGATGCAATGATGGTGAGGCTAGTGCTGGTCACGCTCTGCGTGAGCTGCCTACGTATCCCAAGGGGAATCAGACCAGGACGTAGTTCGGGGCACAAAGGAACAAATCACATATGCACATACACAACAATCAGGCGGATGCTATGCGGGGATGATGCTATGCTATGAGAATGCATGGATGTGATATGAATTGTGTCTTGAGTCCTATCATGTCTAGTGTCATGATCGTAGTATGAACTGGTGCTGTGGGGTGTTCCACTCCGAGTGGACTTGTGTCGTGCCTGTATTGTGTTCTAAAGTTCTTGTGGTCCTAGTACATATTTTCTGTGTATTCGCCACTCTCAGTGGGCTTGGTGATCTACGCTTCGCTATGACTAATAGACTTGTGAGGGATCTCGACCTGGAGGTCTTACCCAAGGGAGAGCGTGGTGCTCAAAGTGATACTGTGGTGCTCAAAAGAATGCTTATGGTGTGTTTGCCACTCCTAGTAGGCTTTGTGATTTGTGTGTGCCGCGACCGATGGGCTATGTGTCATGTTATAGCCAATTCGTTGTGTTGGGTGAAGTGACTCTCTAGACTTGACTCGTGCTCCCCTTAATCGTGATACTATGGACTCGGTGACTCTCAGAGTCTCAACGATGCTTCAATGATGATCCTCAATTCTCAATGGCGCTTATGTTGTTCCTCAAATCTTTGACGGTGCTTCTCAATGTTTCTTGATTCTCAACGGTGTTCTTCAAATCTTAACGATGCTCCTCGACTCTTCAATGATGCTTTTCAACTCTTCTGATGCTCCTCAACAAATCTGATGCTCCTCAACACATTCGATGTTCCTCAACTCTTCAACGATGCTTCTCAACAAATCTGATGCTCCTCAACACATCCGATGTTCCTCAACTCTTCAACGATGCTTCTCAACAAATCTGATGCTCCTGAACACATCTGATGTTCCTCAATTCTTCAATAATGCTCCTTAACACACCCGATGCTCCTCTTCAACAATACTCTCTTCTGATGTTCCTCGATGCTCTAATAATGCTTCTCAACTCTTCTGATGTTCCTCGATGCTCCAACAATGCTTCTCAACTCTTCTGATGTTCCTCGACACATCTGATGCTCCTCCTCAACAATGATCCTCAACTTTTTTGATGTTCCTCGACACATCTGATGCTCCTCCTTAACAATGATCCTCAACACATCTGATGCTCCTTCACTCTTCAAAGATGCTCCTGAACAAATCTGATGCTCCTCAACTCTTCAACGATGTTCCTCAACATATCTGATGCCCTTCGATACATCTGATGCTCCTCAACAACACACTTGGACTTTGAACCCTAAACACCTCAATAACACATCTTATCAAAACATCTAGACTCTGAGCCCTGAAACACATCTTATCAAAACATCTAGACTCTGAGCCCTAAAACACATCTTATCAACACTCATCATCAACCACCTGGACTTTGGGCCCTAAGACACCTCAACAACACGTCTCATCAACACACCTCATCAACACATCAGCAATAGTTTCTTGGAGTTGGCGATATTTTCTCCGATCGGCCGCCTCGAGAAACAACAGTGGGTTTTTAGTTTGCAATCACTTACAAGTTTATGCCACTCGTACCTGGGATACTTCTCATGTTGCGACCTTAACTGGTGTAGTAATAATGTTTTGTACTTCTGCTTGTATCCAAAGTTTTTTATGATTGGGAATCACCTTTAACCCACACATTTGAGACCATCAGGACAAATGGACTTAACAGGAATGACAAGGAAAGTTGGGTTAGTTTGTATGAAATCTCGATCTCTGACACACTTTTGATCAGATTACTATTGACTTAAACAAAGAAGGATTGACTTGGACATGAAATTCTCAAATTGCCACGATCCAATGTGCCTTCATCGTGAATGATGTACAGCTCATCCTTTATGTTCACTCCTCATCTTAATATAACAGCACTTTGCTGATAATTCTGGCTTTTGAAAATTCTTCCCTATTGATCTAATCAATTCTCTACTTCTCCCAGGAAGTGCTTTGGATTAGTGCCTTAGTTTTTAGAGTAAAAGACGCTTTATTTCAAAATTTTCCAAAATAAGTTGGTAACATGAAAACTTGCCCTTGGTATGAAGGGGATGTTAGGCAAACGAAGTTTTCCCCTAGTCTGAAGTGTAGGAAGGCAAACGAGGTAGGTGACCGAAATTTGCCCCTAGTTTGGACAGTGGTTAATTGGAGGTTTTGGGCAAACGAGGTAGGTGACCAAAGTGTGCCCCTTGTATGAAGGGCAGATAATAAAATTCAGGCGAACGAGGCGGGTAGCTGAAGTTTGCCCCTAGTGTGGAAGGTGATTTCTGGCTTGAGGCAAGTACCGTGACTTTAATCTCTTAAATGCTCATAACTTTTGCCTAGGCACCAGTGAAGTGACCTAGCGAGCTATTTTCTCTCTTTTGTTATTGCTCACCTTGGATTTAGCTCTAATTTTTTCCTAGGCGTCCTTTCGGATTTTCGACCTAGCGAGCCATTCTTTTTTGAAAGTCTGCCTACGTATACCCGAGCGGGGATCAGGTCTAACGTAGTTCGGGCCAGGACCTTTAAAGAAGAGGGGTTAATATTGATGGTTTCAACCGAACCGATGCGGTTGCCTACGTATTCCCGAGTGGGAATCAGGTCGAGCATAGTTCAAGACAAAGGTTTGAAAGAAAAGGGGGGTGATTATGATGGTGTCGACCGAACCGATGCGGTTGCCTACGTATCCCCGAGTGGGAATCAGGTCGAGCGTAGTTCAAGCCAAAGGCTTGAAATAAGGGGTTTGAGGTATGAGGATTTTTCAAACCAAACATCAAAGAAGTTCAAACTTGGGTTACTTATGGTAGCCTTGAAGAGGAGGATTCAGTTTCCATCTCCCTTTCTTTTCTTTTCTTTTCTTTTCTTTTTCTTTTTCTTTTTCTTTTTCTTTTTCTTTTGTTTTGAGGATTGATCCTTTTCACTTTCGCCTAGCCAGTCAATTTTCCTTTTCACATAGTTGATTCATGTGTGATCTTTCGATCATAATCTCGAAATTCCAGAATGTGCACGTCAGCTCTCGGGATTTATGTCGTTCCAAGCCTTTGAAATGTGATCTAGGCACGTTTTTATGATGTACCTTGAATCTTACAATTCTCTCATTTGTAAAATCATTTTGGCTGGCTAGGGTCAGATCTTGGAAATCAATACCTTTTCAGCTTTAACTTTTGCCTAGGTGCCCTTTCGGGTTTTCAACCTAGCGAGCTTTTCTTTTCTTTTTTCTTTTTTCTTTTTTTCTTTTTTTTTTTGTTTTTATTTTTTTGAAAGTAGAGATGAAACTCACTGAAATGTTTGGCTACCATCAAGGACCAAGTCCGCACAGGTTCGCATGGCTATCAATTGGGTTGGGCCCAAGGCTTTGAAATAATGGTGGAAAAGGTGTTGGGCAAGCCCCAAATCAGTCTCAAGTATGTTTTTTCGAGATTTGAGCAAAAGTATCTTTAAATTCTTAAAGTAAGACTATTAAATTCTCAGCTCTTCTTTGTGGTCAGCGCAAAATTGACTTTGGCCTTTTTGGGATTCTCTTTTTTTTATTTTCTTTCTGTTTGATGCAAAAATTTATTAGCAGAGTAATGTCCGTGGTAATTTGAAAAGTGACATTTTCAGTTCAGCGATTCATGCACTTATGAATATACACATCAGATTAGGCAAAATGAGATTTCATTCCATCAGAAGAGACATTATTCATAAGACATTATTCATAAGATTGATTAAAACTATTGCAGAATTCTGGAAATTGCTGAGAGAAGATCATGACTTTAAAGAAATAAAAAGCATGGTTCCCGTGGTTTGATCTTGATGAATTTTGGACACAAGATGCCTCTATGTGTCTAGTTTTTAACCCAAAAAAGAAATCAAAGTTTCAACGGTTGGATCTCTGGGAATTGGACAAAAACCAAACATCACTCAGCATTCTACATCCTTCTGTCCAGAATTCTTGTACGATTTTCTAAAAATAGCAAAAAAATCAGAAATGCTTTGTTCTTTTTAGGGTGACTTCCTAACACATTAATCTACTTATAAAAATTTATTTTGGGTCACAAATATTTTATTAAGATTCTAATTTACTTATTTCAAAAGAGTGTTACTGTTCTGAAACTCTGGATATATTGTTGTGACTTCACAAAACTCATGACCAAACCACTTTAAACATGAAATCTCCTTAAAACAAAAATTACATTGGTAGAACTTTGAGTTATAGACACTTTCCCGTTAGTTTCGCTTAATTCCAACGGTTCGATTTCGAACTAAAAATCTTTGATCAAAACCGGTTTATGAACCCACTGTTTTATTGTCAAGTTCAACTTTTATTTGTTAACCCCAACTATTAAACCATGAAGTTGGACTTAAACTAAACCATTTTCTCCTACCATTTGATGGTCATTGAAGACTAAAGACCCTTATACTTGTAGATTTTCATATGAAGTACGAATAGACTTATTAAAATCTCAAGATGATGAATCTAAACCATGGAGATAGGCTTAGACTCAAACTATTTTCTCCTACCATTTGATGGTCATTGGAGATGAAGATATGACTAATACTCCTGAGTCTTCAAGGAATATAAATAGATTCCATGAGAACTCCAAGTTAGGGAACTCAAACCATGGTAAGGGTTTGGATTCATCCACTTGTCCTTATGGAAAAGATGATCAACCTTAAGTCTTCCATGGGAAGCACATGCTTACATGGAATCAAGGGGTCAAACTCAAGAGTTTTCAAGAGAGATATTGAGGATCTCTAAGAATCTCAAGAGGGAAGTATAAACAACAAGAAGAAATGAAGCAAAGAAAACTAAGTAGTTTGAAGATTAGAGGCTTAAAAGAAAGAATGAAAATAAACAACTTATGGTTAGAGGATCACCTCCAAACTATCCTCAAAGCTTCTCTACTTTGAAGATCTTTCAAGCTCTTCTTCAAGCTCTAAAAAAACTCTCTATCTTTCTCAAATATGTGTTGTTATAGTGGTATATTATGGTATCTCTCTCCTACCCAAATATTCTTCTCTCAAGAGTACTCCTAAATTCCTCTCAAATTCCCCCCAATATTCTTTTTTTTCTTGGTTCCCTTTTCAATGAAGATACCTCTTCTTATATAGACAAAATACCTAGGTAATTTCAGTGAATTCGGAGTAAAAAATAACTGTAAATGCAGCATTTGGTGGTACAATGTGTACTTTCTGGAAAAAAATAAGCAGACTGCTGGAGCTAACGGCAGTCAGGAAGTTTTCCGCGGCACTCTGGGAATGCCGGAACGGCACTTCGTGAAAGCCGCGGCGCCATTCCATGACTGCCGTGCGGCACTTATTGAGAGCCGCGCCAAATTATTGATCGCCGCGTTTATGTCAGCCTTACTTCATCAGTTTTTTTGTCTTATCTGCATACATATACGTATTGTACCACAAAATACGGACTTTAAAAGCAAACGGCAGTCAGAAAATGTTGGCGGCAATTGATGAGTGCCGGTCCGGCATTCTGTGAGTGCCGTACGGCACTCATTGAGTGCCGCAAAAACTTCCGTGTGCCGGTTTCTGTTAAACTTCCCCTTTTAGGTCTTTTCTTTTCTCCTTTTTCTTCTAAAAAACTTATTTTCGGGGATCTTTGCCAAACGTGATGTTTTCACTCCTAAATTCTCCTAAACACTCAGTATTTCTTTTTTCTGTGAAAATTTTATCGCGTTTGGAGAACTTTCTAAAGAGCTTGAAATACTTCAAATCCTTCGGTCCTTATCATCATCAGGTATGGAGGTGACACTCCCCTTAATTCGACGTTTGGTCAAAATCGGGGTGACTACACATGCTACTTCTCAATTTCTTTAATTTTGATTCTTTTATCAAATTTTCACAACCTCCATGCGCGACACCTTAGATTAGGGAAATGCCTTATATGATTTAGAGACATTTCCTTAGGTTTTCTATTCTTGCATGCATTACACGTTTCTTTATCACAGCTGGATTCCGGCCTGCATATCATACTGTATGCTACTTGAACTTAGTGATTTTGGATGCCTCTTTTAGCAATCTTACACCCCTTTCAACTTATTTATGCTATGTATATCTATATCTACATATTGTTCACACATGAGCTTTTGAATCGAATAAAAGGATGGTGACTAGAGGCCTATCTATGATAGGATGAGAGGGGGTGCTTTAGCCCCACCGAGCTCTGTCCCCTCTATTCCATAATCCCCGTGCCCATAAATCTCTGATTTTAAAGAACAATAGCTTATAAAAATAGTTTCTTAATTCTCCTTAAAATTAAGTGGCGACTCTTTCTTTTGAAAATCAAAAAATGGAAAGTTGTGGATGGAGAAGCAGTGTCCACAATTAGCCCACATAAACTGAAGCATTATCGTCACGTAGGGGGTTAACCCCAAAATTAACCTCACTGAAGGGGTTAAGTATTAATATTTTTGGCCAATTTTAGAATTTTCATCAGTTTGACGAAAATCTTACTAGTTTCACTTTAGTCCGAAATCACAAGGAGGTTATTTCATTAATTATCCACTTTTAAATCATAGGGTGAGTAAAGCAAAAATTTTCCTAACCACAAGGAACTAACATGTAATTAATTTTTTTTTACCCGATATGGCAGCTACAAATATGTTACGGGTAAAACTTGGGGCACAACTAAAGCCACAACCTTTTTTGCATAACCTTCATTTTGTGTTTATCTCTCTCTTGATGAGTCCCACAGTGCCAGTGACCCCACAGTGCCCACTAGGAGAGAGATAGACACAAAATGGAGGTTGTGAGCAAAAGATTGTGACTTTGGTTGTGCCCCAAGTATTACTCATATGTTACACCTTCCAAAATTATCTAATTTACTGAGAAAATAATTAAAATGCCAAAAGAAAAAAGAAAAAAAAACCTCATTTGGCATTTCTCTATTTTCATTATGTTACTAACTATTTTTTAAAGTGTAATTCCAATTTTATCCTCTAAATATAAAAGATAGATAATATCGAGATACATCACCCAGTCTTCTTGCAAATATACAAATAAAGAAACCTATATAGTATACTCTCTTTTCTTATCGGTTTGGTTCATGCTAGGACATGCGTCAGGTCCCGTGGGAGGGTGGCAAGATTAGAACCTTGTTATGAGCGTGGTATGAATAGTCTTTTTACCAATTAGACTAAGTCATTGCTCACCTACAGAGAATACTTATTGGTTAGAAATAATAAGTTTGCCTTAAAGATTTTGATGAATAGGATGTGAACGCGTTTAGCAAAAAAAAAAAGGAATATAATGTGAACGCTTGGATGATGACAAGTACCATTAATGAGTTATTACTTCACAACAGATAGGGTGCTTTAATTATCTTAACCTATGTAAGCAATTAGAGAACTCTCTATGTGTGAACAATCTTCTTGGTGTTGAAATTTTTTTAGCAAGTACGTGGCATGTTGAACTGATACCCTCTAATCAATGAGAGTGGATTATTTGGATGGAACCCACCTATCGGGTCCAACAAATAATGGAACCCGTGTATGTAAGAACGTGAATCCCACACGTCCGCATGCCACGTGGTACTTGAAGGTACCTAAAAATTTATCCTTGAGACATTATTGATCAGACCTAATATACAGATTGACAACCAAGGAGACCCAGTAATTTAATACCATCATAGTAAAACATATTTCAGGCAAAAAA
This sequence comes from Hydrangea macrophylla, assembly GCA_033977485.1. NCBI lineage: Eukaryota > Viridiplantae > Streptophyta > Magnoliopsida > Cornales > Hydrangeaceae > Hydrangea > Hydrangea macrophylla. Next base: position 81,017,969 of record CM066991.1, on the reverse strand, counting down.
AAAAAAACCCAATCATAGTACTAGCATTAACAGAACTATATATTAAGGCTTGTCAAGAAGCTTTCGCTTAACTGGTTTAAAAAAACAACCCCAATTAGTCACTAAAGTTACTATGTTCCATTTCCTATATTTCTGTTTCCAAACTGGGAATATTCTCATTCCTCCGTAGAAATCAACTGTTCAACAAATTTAAGGCATCAGTCCAAAGTTGATGTACCATAGAGCTATGGTAACTAACAAGCCATCTTCAGAGTTGATGGTATTATATGAACTATCCAAAGAATATATATATATATATATATATATGACTATCATGAGAAATTACATTATTTAAGTAGAGAAAAATTATGGGTTACTAGAAAGTTGGACAGGCATTGTAGGCACAAACTAGAACATCCATGTGGTATGATCTTTTGCCGCAGCTCCATCGAACCACGTCTGGTGCACATGCACCCAAGTGAGGCCTTCTTGAACATCCTAAAATTTAGAAACCATTTATGTTAATGAGAATTTAGCAAACCTTGTTTAGCATATGCTTCAACACAGCAAGCTCAGGCCTTTACCTTTGAACTCAATAACACTGTGGTCAAGCAACCATGCAGTTCTTCACCTACATCAGAGCCACCATGTTGTTTTGTTAGCAAACAACCGAGAAGAAGGGATATTCGGAACTACAACAATCTTAATTTTAACATGGTTGAAACATTTACATAGATGACAAGAATAAGAGATTGAAGTTCAACCTATTTGCGGTACACTGATCGCACAAATGAAAAGGAAAATTGGTTTTTCAATTTCCTTTCTACTTAACGAATCATACTTCCGCAAAGAGAAGTGTTTTTTTTTTTTTTCCATTTGTATTGTTGTGCATCGGTGACTGCGTAAATTTGAGAACAGTTGCAAAACCTGATTTTCCCTGATATGGAATCGGCCTTACGAAAATACAGTTTTCTGCACACCTTGACTCTTTTACTTTTACGCTCTCAATCATTTTGAGGAATGTTTAATTGCAAATCTTGGAGAATAATAGAGAAACATGTATCTAGACAAATAATTTTCTACCCTAAGAACTTTCCCAGGTATATTTGTATAATAAATTAGCTTGGTGTGGGACCCACTCAAAATGTTTATGGGTTAACAATAAAGGGTAGGATTAATTTTGGGCTTTAATCTAAGAGTAAGTCTTTGGGCACAAACAAATCTCACAAACACAATCCACAAACACCATAATGTGTCTATCTCTCTCCTCTGTGGATCCCACAGTATCACTGGACCTCACAGTATTAGTGGAGCCCCACCAGAAGAGAGATAGACACATTGTGGTGTTTGTAGATTGTGTTTGTGAGATTTTTTTGTGCCCCAAACATTACTCTTAATCTAATGGTCCATAAATAGTTGGTGTGAAAAAAAATACCCACACCTCCACCGCCCAAACTTTTTGCCCCCTTATTGGCTTTTGCCTTAAGGACTGTTTGGCTTTTGGGTTAGGGGATGCTTGCCTTAAGGGTTGTGTGGCATTTGGACTAAGGGCTTTTGACTTTTCGCTCAAGGGCTAGTAGCAGCACGGCACATGTGTGTGCAATGCATTGTATTTGTTATTTGTTCATAAACTCAACCAATAAAAAATATTTTGTTCAGAATAATCTTGACATTTAAAAAAAAAAGTTTGCATTAAAACCCATACATTTTTCCTACAAAATACAACTATTGGAGTACTAAAATGTCATTATCATACTCAAAACAAATCCTCTTTAACTAAGACATAAGCACCACTCCATGTCTCACATCTTTCCCTACCCATTTGTTTCTCACAATCAGTTCTTATACTCTCTCTGAAACCGCCCACTCTCACAATCAAGGATTAGTCTACAATTTTAACCAAATCCTCCAAGTAGATATACGGAAATATGCTAGATCAAATGAGTTCCAAGTCCATATAATACATGCAAATTTCACAAACAACAAACAGTGTACTTAAACAAAACAAATAAGACTTCAAATTCAACATACCTCTTAACCTCGACAAATAAATTGAAGCAACAACGATGGAGGATGTCTTTCTATTGTTATCATTTAAGGGGCTAATCAGATTAATTTGCATAACAAAAAAACACATGATAAAGTGGACAGAGTGTTGATTTGTATCTTGTGATACGGGTTGTAAAGTTGGAAAGGTCATAATGTTTCATGAAGAGAGGATTGAAGTTCCAAATCTAACCACCATTCCACCTGGTGATCTCTTTGGCTGTTGGTTTTTTTTTTTTGTTTTAACCAATGGATCAGATTTTGTGTTTCATGAAGAGAAGATTGAAGTTCCAAACTTTAACCACCATTCCACGTGGCGGGTTGTTTGGTTGTCGGTTATTTTTTGAAACTAATGGGTCAGATTTTGTTTTGTATTTTGTAATGACATTTTTGGACAATAATATAGGTATTTTGGAAGAAGTATATGGGTTTTCATGTAAATATGAGTGGTTTGAAAAACAAAATGGGTACCCCTATCTTTGGCTATCTATAGTAGTATAGATTTGGCTAGAGGGCTATTTGGCTTAAGGCTTAACCCACTTAAAGCCAATAGTCCATAAATGATTGGTTTGAAAAATATACCCCACCCCTCACCTGTAACGACCCACTTCCCCGTCTAGCAACAATATTGTTCGCTTTTGGTCTAAACACAAAGAACTTCCCAGGGGGTCACCTACCCTGGTACTGCTCTGACAGCAGCACGCTTAATTGTGGAGTTCTTTCGTGTTTAGCTCCCTCACGGTTTTAAAAGGCCTTGTTGCATATAGAGGGGAGATTAATCCTTATAAACTAGTCCCGGAAATTCACCCCAGGCGATGTAGGACAAGCCCCTACACCCAACCTCACCTCATCCATCTTGGCCATCCTGCCTCAGGAGTATTGGCTTTTGGTCGTCACAATCCACCCTCCTTAAGGGCCACACGTCCTCGTGTGGGACCTGCCCCACACTTCCGGCTGGGTTTCCGCTCTGATACCATTTGTAACGACCCACCTCCCCATCTAGCAACAATATTGTCCGCTTTGGGTCTAAACACAAAGAACTTCCCAGGGGGTCACCCATCCCTGGTACTGCTCTGGCAGCAGCACGCTTAACTGTGGAGTTCTTTCGTGTTTAGCTCTCTCACGGTTTTAAAAGGCCTTGTTGCATATAGAGGGGCGATTAATCCTTATAAACTAATCCCGGAAATTCACCCCAGGCGATGTAGGACAAGCCCCTACACCCAACCTCACCTCATCCATCTTGGCCATCCTGCCTCAGGAGTATAGAGGGGAAATTAATCCTTATAAACTAGTCCAGGAACTTCACCCCAGGCGATGTAAGACAAGCCCCCACACTCAACCTCACCTCATCCATCTTGGCCATCCTGCCTCAGGAGTATTGGCTCTTGGTCGTCACAATCCACCCTCCTTAAGGGCCACACGTCCTCGTGTGGGACCCGCCCCATATTTCCGGCTGGGTTTCCGCTCTGATACCATTTGTAACGACCCACCTCCCCATCTAGCAACAATATTGTCTGCTTTGGGCCTAAACACAAAGAACTTCCCAGGGGTCACCCATCCCTGGTACTGCTCTGGCAGCAGCTCGCTTAACTGTGAAGTTCTTTTGTGTTTAGCTCCCTCACGGTTTTAAAAGGCCTTGTTGCATATAGAGGGGAAATTAATCCTTATAAACTAGTCCAGGAACTTCACCCCAGACGATGTAAGACAAGCCCCCACACTCAACCTCACCTCATCCATCTTGGCCATCCTGCCTCAGGAGTATTGGCTCTTGGTCATCACATCACCCCATCCACATCTTTTTGGATTAAGGTGACTTTTCGCTTAAGGACTGTTTGGATTAGGGCAATTTGGCTTTTGGCTTGAGGATTGTTTGGTTTAAGGGTTGTTGGCTTTTGGCTTAATGACTTTTGGTTTAAGGATTGTTTGACTTAATGACTTTTGGCTTAAGAGTTGGTTGGCTTAGTGGCTTAAGGGTTGTTTGGCTTAAGGGGTATTTAGTTTAATGGCTTTGTGACTATTTGGCTTAACGACTTTTGGCTTAAGGGCTTAATGGCTATTTGGCTTTTGGCTTAAGGGCCGTTTGACTTTTGGCTAAAGGGCTTTTTGACTAGGAATCGCATTACGAAAATGTTTTGTCCTGATTTATCGAAAAGTGTTAAAAGGCATGCATAGGCATGCAAAGTTATCAAGTGCCAAAAGCACGTGGAGTTAGTTATTGGCCAAAGGCACGAGTGGTCAGAATTGTTCGGTGGTGCCTTTAGGCACGGGTTATACCTAGTATTTTGTCAAAAAGGAAGAGCTAGGCAGCCATAATAATGACATATAGGGACAAAAAATAAGTAGATTAAAAAGAAATCTCGCTTGCATGTTGTTTGCTATCTAACAACAATTCCAGATCAAATCGTCAATCGTTCAGTGATTCTAAGTATGCAATATGAGCTCACCTATCTCTACAAGCTTCTCTTCAAATTGCTTTCTTCTTTGTTTTCTCTCCTCGGCCTTCACTATTCACATAAGCTACATTTGTTTCTTTTCCTTTCTGTTGTACGCGAAACCAATAAACCGTATCCCCGATCGAATCCTAGAAAATAATCCCCTTTCTCATGTTCCTGGCAGTTCCTTCAATATAAATGAAATCACTCTCCAACGTCAATGCATAGAATGGTCTGTGTTTATTTTTCATGATATACCCTAATTGTCTTTCCATTTCTCATTCTATCTTTTGCCACTAGCTCAGCATTGTCATTATAGCTGCACTCACATTTTCAAATGCATTGTTTCTTAACTCCCAACATTGTTGTTGTCTTATAAAGCATCACAAGCCTTTTACTAGTCCTATAAAACTTCCTATTTACCTCCGAAGTTATGTAATGATTATGCAACACTCTAAAATCACTTCACTTCCTCCATCCTAGTCTAGTCCTATGAATGGATTCCTCTTCAATCTTCCATTCCTAAGGAAGCACAAATAACCAGTGTAAGGTATTGCGCATCAATTTCACAACTAGAGAGAGAAAATAATTACTCATATTTTCATCCCCGGTCCTGCTGAAATCAGATCCTCAAAATTTCGTATGTGTCCTAGAATTAACCAAGCGAATAACCGAAAGAAGAAGGAAAGAAACATCGAAGTCTCTATGCTAGCCTTCGTCAGCTAAAAACTAAACAAATAGCAACATACACCACCTAACCCCATACCAATAGTATACAGATATAACTACACAAGTCCATATCGATAATCAATGCACGAAAAAAAAGGCTCAATGTTGATTCCAGGTGTAGTATGCTTACTGTTTCCAAAAACCACCTGTCCCTCCATTTTTCATATGCTAATTACTGCTTAACATGTTATTACGGGAAATGGAAATCACAAAAGTTAACCCAAAAAAGTAGAAGAAAAAAGAAGAATGAAGTAGCTGGAATACAAGTATCTCGTGTTTTAAAATTATAACCTAGTAGCCAGAGGATTTCCAACCTCAATTGAAAGACTTTCAAGGGAAACCATAACCAAAAAATGCAGAAGTACATTGAATAGGGTATCCGTTGCGGTAAGATTGTTGATCAACTCTCTATACAGAGATACATTCATGCACACTTGCTTGTAAATAACACATGTTCGTAGCATTTTATGGTGATTATGCTGTGTTTGTGCATTTTATAGTAAATAACATGTGTTTGTGCATGTGCACATTCTCGTTAGCCTTCGGCAAAGGAGAACTTAGATATTCGAAGTTGGTATGGATTGGATCTTGCAATTTCAAGTTCAAGTTCAAGAGAGAGAGAGAGAGAGAGAGAGAGAGAAGGGGAAAAAAGGAGGAAGAGGATGGAGGAGGTTTTCGAGTTTTCCTAGTTATTCAATCTTTCTCCAAATTATATAGGAAAAAATAACGTGCTAAATACAGATCTCCTTGCAGAAAATTAAGATGCAATAACTATTATTTAATTAAACAAATTCATACAGGAATTCAGCTTCTTAATAATAATAATAATAACAACAACAACAATAATAATTAATTCCGGATAAATTATAAATTCGTTTATTCTTTGGGTTGAACAATAGCTCTAAATCAAGTCCACACCTAGAAAACCTCCTACTGTAACTGCAAGTAAATCTGGGAAATCTTTTATATAACCCCTACAAAACTCACACTATGGTCAAAGATAACTTCCAAGTTTCAGACAACCACATACAAATACATAATTATTGGCTCATGCAATTGCAATTTTGACTGAAAACAAAAGGTGATGAGGAAGAAAAGTAAGCCTAGAAAGATGAAGGTCTGCACATGATACAAGAAAAAAGAGAGGAACGTTTATACATACATACATGCCTGTATATATATGTATTTTTGATATGCAATATATACACAGAAAGAGTGAGTTTTCTGAGAAAAGTACGAAACTCAAACTAGCATTAAATTAACTAGTTTACCAACATACAATAAAAGTGGAAAAGGCGAAACTAAAAAGACAACGGTACGCAGGAAGGGTGGGGTTAAATAAAGAAGAAAAGGCAAAGTCAACTTCATTAAGAGAAAATGTCTCACCTGACAGCTCCCACTTACTGAACTTCACTAGCCATGTGTCCGAACCAATCTGCGTAGGTAAAACCTGATCCACCCAGACCCGATATTGCTTGCCTTGTTTGTCTCCATAGCAGCTTCTCAACGCATTTATGCAGTCGGGAAGTGATTTCTCGACACCAGACGGATGCACAAAAATGCCCGATGGATTCTGTGCTACAAAGTAACGAGTGAGTGAATAAGCTAAAAGTACACAATTAGCTGGCAACCAATGAACAAAGATCATGTTCAAGCCAAGGCCAAAAAGGCAAGAAATAGAAAGTATTATGGAAAGGAAAACATGACTCAAAAGGAGCACCAAATAAACCAGAGGACTGCAACAAGTTTCAAGTCCTTTTAAGAACCACATTCTGTAACCAATTAAAAGATATTTTCATGTATGCGAAAAGGGTTTAGGAAAATGCACAACCTAGGGTACTAATCCACATTAAAAGACATTTCCTCCAATCCTCAAATTAGACAACTTAACTCAATACCTAGATTCCTATGACTTGACTTCAGAAATCACGGATTTGACAACAAACAAGGAAAATTCTGCCTCCCCCAAACACTTAAACTTCAGTTTAACACAAGTGCAAGGAATCAAATGTGTCAAAAGTTGCAATGATTCAAACGTCATTCTCTACAATATAACTGAATAGTTAACCAAAGAAAAGCAACCTTTTATGAAGTTATCAACAACCTAAATACGAAATTGTGTTATTTGTCTTGAATATCATTCATAGAGGAGTCACTTATCCCCACCCCCCCCCCCCCCCCCCCCCCCCCCCCCCCAAAAAAAAAAAAAAAAACAAACAAACAATTGAAATTATGGTAAAACCTTATTGTATTATTTACAATCACAATCACAAGGTTTATATAGATTACAAGGATTACTTATAAAAGGAAACTAATTAAAGAGAATAATCTCATAATAATTATGGTCAACATGACCTTATATAACATCCTGTAATAACGCTCTAATTCCAACACTCCCCCTCAAGCTGGAGCGAAGACATCAACGAGACCCAGCTTGCCAATAGAAGATTGAAGAAGCGATGGACCAACGGATTTAGTAAACACATCAGCAGTTTGATCAGATGACCGCACAAAGCTTGGTATAACAACCCCAGATCGCACTTTTTCCCGAATAAAATGAACATCAACCTCCACATGTTTAGTTCTCTCATGAAGAACGGAGTCAGATGACAACATAATGGCGGACTTATTATCACAAAACAAAGTGGATGAACCCACAATTGGAAAGCCCAACTCATCCATAAGAGATCGAAGCCATAGAAGCTCACATGTGCCCTGAGCCATGGCACGATATTCAGCTTCAGCAGAAGAGCGCGAAACAACAGCTTGCTTCTTGCTCTTCCAAGATATAAGATGATCCCCACGGAAGGTACAGAAACCAGACGTAGAACGCCTATCACTCCTAGAGCCTGCATAATCTGCGTCTGTAAAGCAGGAAAGGCCAGACTGAGCTCCTGAGTAAAAGAAAAGTCCAAGACCAGGACAAGTCTTGAGATATCTGAGGATATGGTAGACAGCATCCAAGTGAGAAGTGCGTGGAGAATGCATGAATTGGCTCACAACACTAACAGCAAAAGTCAGATCTGGCCTTGTGTTCGTCAAATAGATTAGACGACCCACAAGACGCTGATATATCGAAGGATCAGGCAAAAGCTCTCCCATTTCTGAAGTTAACTTCACGTTTGGGTCCATAGGAGAAGAAGCAGGTCTACACCCAAGCATACCCGTATCCTGAAGAAGGTCAAGTGAATACTTCCTTTGAGATAAGGATATACCTTGGCGAGACCTAGCAACCTCAATACCAAGAAAGTAACGAAGAGGACCCAAATCCTTAACATCGAATGATTTCCCAAGAGCACACTTCACTTGAACTATTCCAGATGCATCATCACCAGTAATAATAATATCATCAACATATACTCACACAATAATGCATTTCCCTTGAGACTGGCGACGAATAAAGCATGTGTGATCTGAATGACACCGAGAAAATCCCATGCTAAGAATCACATCACTAAACCGACTAAATCATGCACGGGGAGATTGCTTCAGACCATAAAGAGACTTCCTTAGGAGACAAACTTTCCCAAAACACTCCCCCTGAGCCCGAAAACCTGGCGGAGGATCCATATAAATAGTCTCAGACAGATCACCATTAAGAAATGCATTTTTGACGTCAAGTTGGTGTAGAGGCCAAGAATAGGAAGCAGCTAAGGAAACCAGAAGGCGAACAGTCGTCAGTTTAGCCACAGGTGCAAAAGTGGCACCAAAATCTTTGCCAGGAACTTGAGTGAAACCCTTAGCAACCAGTCTAGCCTTATAGCGATCAACTGTCCCATCAGCTAAAAATTTAAGGCTGAAAACCCATTTACAACCAACGGTGCGCTCACCAGCCGGAAGGTCAACTAGTTCCCACGTCTTATTGCGCTGCAGAGCATCCATTTCTGCTTGCATAGCAGCTACCCACTGAGGATCCTGGAGAGCCTCACGAACAGAATGAGGAATAGGAACAGAATCCACCTGACTAAGAAATGACTGATAAGATGCCGATAGACCCTGATAAGAGACATACTTGGAAATGGGATGGTTAGAACTATCAGCCAAAAGAAAACGAGCAGGGAGGCGACGAACACGAGTGAGATAACGGGAAGGAACCAGGTTAGGAGTGGCAGTAGTAGATAAAGGAGGAGAAGAAATACCTGAATCCGGAAAAGTTGTTGGCAAGGGGTCAGCAAGGCGTGGACGGCGAGAGTATACCTGAGATGGATCACTAGTGATAACAGGTGGCAGAGAGTCACTGGTGGAGTCAAGAATGGGAACCGGACGCGGTAAAATAGAATCATCATCCGCCATGGCCTCCACCGGTGCCTCTGCCATAGAAGGAGACGAACCTGGAAAGAAAGGAACATCTTCCAAAAAAGTCACATCCAAAGAATGATATAAATGACGAGTGACAAGATCATAACACCGATATCCCTTGGACATAGAGGAATACCCCAAAAAAATGCAACGAACAGCTTTATTATCAAGTTTGGTGCGAGAAGGACTCCTATTCTGAACAAAGCATGTACACCCAAACACACGTGGTAAAATAGGAAAAAGAATAGCATCGGGCTTAAGGACATGAAAAGGTGCCTGTCCATTGAGGACACGACTAGGAGTACGGTTAATAAGGTAGGTAGCAGTAAGGACAGCCATATGCCAAAAATATTTGGGGACATTCATACCACATAAGAGACATCGAACTACAGCCATGATGTGACGGTTCTTACGCTCCGCCACACCATTCTGTTCAGGAGTGTAGGGACAGGTAAGTTGTTGGAGTATCCCATCTTTATTAAGAGCAGCCCTAAATTCATCAGTGATGTATTCTCGACCATTATCTGACCGTATATTACACACAATAGTTTTAAATTGAGTTTTAACCATTTGTAGAAAATTTCTAAAGTGAGAAAACACTTCAGATTTTTTCTTCATAAGATAGACCCAAGTGCACCTAGTGTAGTCATCAATGAATGTGACATAATAACGATGTTGGGACAAAGAGGTAACAGGTGAGGGGCCCCATATATCAGAATGAATAAGATCGAACGCACTAGGTGCTCTATGCATGCGTGGAATATATGAAGTACGAGTATGCTTAGACAATTCACAAACCACACATTTAAATTGAAAGTCTTTGCAAGCTTTATTTAAAGGAGGGAATAACCAACATAAATACTGAAAATTTGCATGTCCAAGACGAGCATGCCACAAGTCTAAAGTCTTAAGGGAAAAAACATATTTATTTGAGTCTGGTAAGACTAAACTAAGAGAAAAAGGTAAAACAGTAGCTTGCAAGCTGGAGGACACCCGGGAAGACGAAGGAGCATCAAAGTAATAGAGGCCATCACGCTCATACCCCCTGCCAAAAATCTTCTTCGAAGTCAGGTCCTGCAAATAGCAACACGTAGGTAAGAACACAACAGCACAATTATGATCTTTAGCAAGACGATTGACTGAAAGAAGACTATATGTAAAGTTAGGAATATAATAGACCGAGGAGAGAGTGATATTGGGAGACAACTGAGCATCACCCTGACTCCGAATAGGAACAGAAGTGCCATCAGCAATACATACAGACTGATCAATTGAGGTAAGCGAAGAGACAAAAACAGAAGACTCACCAGTCATATGGTTATTAGCACCAGAATCCAGAATCCAGGTGGGTTGAGCTGACTTACCATGAAGAGCAGTAGGTGTACCTGTGGCAATGGCAGCCGTGGGACTAGAAGATGAGGAGGAAGAACCCAGGCCCAAATGAGACTGCAGCTGAGCAATCTGGGCCTGAAGCTGCCCAAAATCAATGGAAGGTGAAGTAACCTCAACCACAGCCCCTGTGCGAGGAGTACCTTTCCCACGGCCGACAGGAGGTCGGCTCCTAGCAAATTGTTGTTTCAACTCTGGATGAAGCTCAAAACAACGATCAATGGTATGGCTGGGCTTATGACAGTGCTTGCAGAAAAAACGAGACCCAGTGGGACGAGGGCCAGAAGGAGCAGCAAATGCCATCTGATCAGGCACAGACGGAGAAGAAGGTGGTGCAGGAGCCGGCATAGGAGAACTGATACGACGACGGCGCTCATCACCTTCTACAGTGGCAAAAGCCTCAAATAAAGAGGGCAATGGGACAGTATTAAGGATCTGGGTGCGAAGAGCTTCAAATTCGGGCTTCAGTCCCATCAAAACTGGTAGGTATGTCGGCGGTCAAGGCGCCTGGATTCCACAGCACCATCATTAGGAAAGTCAGTAATGGGCTCATACTGAGAGAGCTCCTCCCAACGCGTCTGCAGATACCCAAAAAAGTCCGCTACAGAGAGTCCCAAGGTGGACTGGGAAGCATGTGAGATATCCTGGTAGAGCTCAAAAATGCGGGAATCGCTGTGAGCATGAGCATACATCTTATTTAGGGCAGTCCAGAGGTCGAAAACATTGCGGTGGTACATAAACATGTTGTAAACACGCTCATCCATAGAGTTGAACATCCATCCCAAAATGATACAGTTGTCGGTATACCATTCATCATACTTAGGATCACTTTCAGCAGGTGACTTCTCCTTGCCCAATAACCACCCAATCTTACGCTTCCCGCCGAGAAAGAGGCGAAAAGAATTAGACCAAGCGTGAAAATTCTTCCCATTGAGCAATACACTGGTAACACGTTGGGCAAGTCCAGTATGGGGAAGAGAGAGATCAGGGCGCAGAGTCTTAACAGCGGAAGAAGAATCCTTATTTGTCCCAGTGGTAGCCATGAACGCACAACAACAAGAAACAAACAACCGCAAAACAGTAGGCAGCCGGACACTCGGCTAAAAAATAATGGGCAGCCGGACACTCGGCGAGAGAGCAATAAGCAGCCGGACACTCGGCGAGACAAATAGAAGAAAAAGAGCACACATATGCTCTAATACATCACCCCAGAGAGATGAGACAGCAGCCCAACAGGCTGTGAACAAGGGACAGCAGCCAAAGGCTATGAAAAGAGCTAGGAGGAGAGAAACAGGGGCTCGCTGCCTCTGTGAGGGTTCCGGGCTAGGATGGGAGGGAAGAAAAAGGGTCGGCTAGGGCTGGGAGGGGCGGCGACAAGGGCAGGGAAGTGGTGGTGGTGTTGCGGCTGGGCTGGGAGGTGGTGGTGGTGTTGCGGCTGGACAGGGAGGTGGTAGGCTCTAATACCAAATTGAAATTATGGTAAAACCTTATTGTATTATTTACAATCACAATCACAAGGTTTATATAGATTACAAGGATTACTTATAAAAGGAAACTAATTAAAGAGAATAATCTCATAATAATTATGGTCAACATGACCTTATATAACATCCTGTAATAACGCTCTAATTCCAACACAAACAAAACCAAAAAATACCATAAATGAGATCATAACAATTTTAACTGCGTTTCACCGCCTTTCTTAAAGCAATTTAAACTCATAATCTAGTCAGCATCAATTAACAGAGATATAAAAATTCAATAATGTGTATAAAACCACATGCTTTAGTTAAAGATGATATCAAACATACACTAAATGCTTTCAACTTAGCCAGATACAGTTCAGAGTTCTCCACTTCTGCACGCCTCCATCTCTCATAAAACAAGTTAAATTTCACTATTTCATAACCAGGGTAAGAATTCTCCATGTCTGAGAAATCAGTAATGTCTCTTGGGGATGTGTTCGGGCCCAGATTAAAATGGCCAATGGCCTGTATGATGCCTGCTGCACACCTCTCAGTCGCATGTATTACTTTAGGATTATCTTTAGCATTTTCAGCATGCCACTGCAACAATTCTTCCTGGGCATTGCTTACCTGCAAAAATGAACACATATTTTTAATGAATATAACAAAAATACAAAACCGTAATTCTCATTGAAATGGTAACAATAATATCGTGAAGAAATAGGTGAACCACTAACCATGACCCCATATACTTCTGGAATGCTGAATAATTCGGCATCATTTCCCGAGTCGCCGCAAGCTAGAGTGTTAATAGGTAATTTTCCCTCAACGTTAAACTTTTTAAGCAAATAAGCAAGAGCTTGCCCTTTGCCAGCACCTTGTGGTAATATATCCAAATCCATCCCTCCGCTGTAAATTATTTTAGCATCCAACTGACCAACAATAAAATAAAATCTGAAAATGAGAAGAAAAAGGAAAAGAGGCTTCCAAAAAATTATATGAGGTAATATCCTTAAAAACTCTATCCTATAAAATTAGGGATAAAAATACGAGTTCTAGAAAATGAACAACACTGATGATAATTATAATTAATCGCAACAATATCGGAACACAAAATTCAATCTTACCCCGCGTTTTTCCAAACGCTCAGAAAGAGCCTTCGTCACTTCCTGAGCCTTTTCTTTCTTAACATAGAAGCTAACTTTGTGAGGTCGTTGCTCCGTTTCTGACTGCATTATCCCAAAACTTCAGCTATTCAAAGCTCCCAATACATAAACCGTTTTCTTTACTGGAGGCTAATGCAAATTCCTAAGAAATTACTAGCAAAAGAGGACATCTAATACATTAAACCAAAACACCTACTATCAACAAACCATATGCTATCATCTAAGGAACTATACCTGATGAGTAAGTTCAGAAAATTTGCTTGTTTCCTCTTCGACTATGTTCCGATCCCATTTCTGGTTTAAAAATTCAACCCATCCACCATCTGGCACCATCAAATTACCATAGGTGATCTCAGTTCCCACAGACATTATGGTTATATCTGGAGTTAGCATGGGTTTTTCCTTCCTCAATTCCATGTAAAGTGTAGGTGACCTTCCAGTTGAGAACACTAGAAGAGAATCATGACGATAGTTTGCTTCCCACAAGGCATTAAACCGCAGCAGAGAAAGGTTCTCAGAATCATGATGGTCAACCTGCAATGGATCTTACCAATAAATCCCAGCAATGAACAGAGTAGAAAGAAGCTAGTAACATACAAAAAATAAACGGCAATAACACTAATTATGAAATAATAAGACAAAAATGCCCACCATTGTATGGTCAAGATCGGAAACTATCATAAGCCTAGCAGAATTTTTTAGCCGACCCATGATTGTTCCAATGCCACCTTATCCCTGTAAAATGACCATTACTGCAAGGGTTTACCATGGCCTAAACTCTGAAAACAATGAAAACTAACTATGATAAGGGTTAACTATACGATTATTGGCATAAATTGGATTGCACGACTTTGGGAAAAAGATGTATAAAATTATAGTACAAGACTAAGAATTGTTAGCTTAATTTTAAGAATTTACGATGCTTAAATGAAGCCCTCAGCCTAAGGGTTTTCGTGATCCCTTCAAAGCGTTGAAAATAATAAACAGACAATTTTTTGTTCTACATCTCGATGTGTTGTGCGCGAGCCCATGAAACAGTCAAATACTAACACACGGAAAAATAAAAGAATACGAAGAATAATCAACACACTGGAATGGAATTTAACGTGATTCACCCAATCCGGGCTAATCCACAACCGCGAAAAGCGACTACTCTTTTATCGATTGAAGAATACAAACCTTCTCAATAGATGCCTCACATTGCTCACAACTCTTTTCTGAGTTCTCTCTTGATTCACTCTCTAGATTCAAGATCTCTCACATGCATATAATTCTCATCATAGGCTAGGAAGCACCGACACTTCAAATGGAGTGCCGTATTTGTGTCCGACACACCTTCAACACCGACATGCGGGCGGAGACGCCTCCGACACGTGTCGGACACACCAAAAACGTATGGAATTTTTTTAATTTATTTTTTAAATTCGACACGGCTCCGACACTTTCCCTACAAGTTTGTTTGTTTTTTTTTTTTTCAAGAGAAGTCTTGAATTTTGGGGGGAAAGCCCCAATATGTAAAATAAGGTTACAAAGAGGGGTTTATTTTCCCGTGTCGCCGCCATATCGTTGTGTTTTTTTTTTAATTTGTCCTGTCGCTGTTTCGTGTCAGTGCTTTTAGATCATAGGTTCCTATTTATATAGATAAAATTGCCTAATCGTAGTAGTAGTAGATTTAACCACATGGTAAGTTTTCTACACCAAGAAACATCTCTTGCAAGTAATCTCATACAATTACGAAGCCAAACACCTTTGGAAAACCATCCCCTTTTGCAATCCCAATTAGATTAGGAAACTTGATTCGCGAATAGAATCACCGTGCTCGCTCCAGCGAGATTACAGTCTCCAAAATCGTCAAACCTGGCATGAGCGGCTTGCTCGAGCGAGCCAATTTTAACACGATGTATCCCTTGTCCTACTCTGGACATTTGAATAATCAAACAGTATAACAGTATATATGTAAATATATACAAAAAGGGCCATCACCTAGTGGGAATCTTGCTTACGCAGACCCATAGAGGGGTACTAGGGTAGACTAGACTAGAGACAGACGTAACTTTTGGCACTTTTGTACAAAGTGGCCAGTCTCATACTCGAACCAGGGATCTCTTCATTCAGCCCAAGCTTTTACCATTGCAACAATCAGTATATACACATATTTCATACAAATAATGTTGGATTAGTGGCTCAAATTCTCGAAATCTACAGTGGCATCAGGACGGTCCTGTAGCCGATCGAACACAAGGAATAAAATGAATTAGAGGAAGATAACCAATGGCAATAGGTAAACATTAGGAATACCATAGTTTCCTAGAATGTAAAAATCAATCCTAAAAATATTACATACCCAAAATAAAGAAATAAGCACTTAAACTAGGAACACAAAAGAAACCCATTTCCCGGTCCTTCATGAAAAACGTTCAAACAAATTAGCCAAATATTTTGATGCACCATCACAATCATGAATCACGAGATATGGATCGAATTCTCAAAACATGGTGGAAAAAAAAAAAAAAAAAAAGCATAGCATTTACCAAATACACGAATCAAACTAATAGAATTTCCAAACCCACAACCAATTACACTTAAAACATCTAATTACATCACCCAGAAGCAAATTCAAAGTTCCACAAAACACAGAGAAAGAGAGACATATACATACAGAAATACACAATATATACCAGAGAAGTGATCAGAAGCTCCGGTAGGTTGAATTGCGAGAAGAAAAAAAAAACAGAGAACCCAAATCGGAAGTTGAGAGAATGGTTTGTGGTCCTAAGATTTCGTTGCTTCCAGTCGATAAAGATATTGAGAGCATCGGATCCAAATTCTTTGGCGCTTCTTTTGTGTAGTGAAAGAAAGGTTCGTCAGACCTTTTTTGGCTAATAAAAACCAGTTTTTTATTTAGGGAAACTACAATTTACACCCTTATAATTTGGATGTAATGTCATTTTGATCCCTGCAGTTTCAATTTTGTCATTTTTTATTGTTAGAGTTTCAGCTTAGGTTCAATATAGTTTATTCATGAAAATTTTCTATAATCTTTTTATAAAAATATCATGTGATGCATACGTGGGTATCATTAGGGGCATAATGGTAGTTTTTTTTAGAGAAATTTTTTTTTACACACCTATATTAAACCTAAATCTGTAATAAAAAAATTAAAAATTAATGAATAGACTATGGCCCGTTTGTTAATAAGCTGTAAATTATAGCTTATAGCTTAGAAAAAGCTGAAAGCCTAAAATGAAATGTTTTGTATAAATTTTAGCTTTAGAGCTTATAGCTTTTTTTAAAAAAAACTTATTTAAGGTCCAAATGTGAACTTATCTGAAGTTGGGTTGGAGGTACTTTTCCAGCTTGTAGCTTATTTGTCATTTAGCGAATCTTTTATTTGACGACATTATCCTTTATTCGTTTTTTCTATAGACATTAATTACCCCCATGCCCCAACTAAATTAAACCCCTAAATTGTCCAAAAACCCTAGCATTCTTCATCTTCTCTCTCACATATTTAAAAATTAATTAGTTGAGATGTGTTATGTAAAATTCATATATTTTTAATAAATAATTCTTAGATTATACATACTGAGACAGTTTTTAAGGACATTGTGGACAATAGCACAATAAATAAGCTATTTAACAGCTCATGTTACCAAGCACCACTATAATTTAATCATTGTTTCTAAAAAGCTGCACCAAACAGGTTAATAACTTATTCTGAGTTCTAAAAGCTATAATCTGAAAAGCTAGAAGTTATAATCTTACTAGTCAAGCTACAACAAACGGGCATATATTGAACATAAACTAAAACTGTAAGAACCAAAGTGATAAAATTAAAGAGTAATTTTTTGGTGACAACTTTCTTCCAACTTTTATACAACCTCCTAAAAAGATGTGTCTATCTCTCTCCTGTGATGTCACTGGATCCCGCAGTGACACAGAAAAGAGATAGACACATCTTTTAGGAGGTTGTATGAAAGTTGTACGAAAGTTGTCACCAAAGAATTATCCAAAATTAAAACTACAGAAACCAGAGTGAAATCACAACCAAACTATAAAGTTACGAAATGTAATTTACCCTTTTATTTCACTTTTGTCTACTTGTACACGTGTGATGGGGGTGCACGGGTATATGTGGTGGGGGCCGGGATGATGGTATGCCACATCATGATAGGATTTGTGGGCCCATTTATCGGGTAGAAAGTTGATTAATTTTGTCAGAGAACCATTGCAAAGTTGCAAAGTGTGAAATAGCATATTGTAGGGATAAGTTTCAGTCTATTTTTGAATAAAAAGTAGATGTTAGTCTACTATTTTTTTAAATTAAAAAATTATAAATTCTTTGTATAAAATTAAAAGTCATTAGTTTTACACACTGTTGGGAGTAACTCGTGTTTTATCGTTTGGAGTAACTCGCACAAAGTCAGGAATAACTTATCACAACATTTTAGTATAAGTTTTACAAATTGCAAAAATAAAGCAAACTCAAACATAAATCAACTCTTCAAAAGATGATGTTTCTTGTGTTTTGTTGATAAACTATCAACTTTTTTAGTTATTGTTGATATTATTTCAATTTTAAAAAAGTAGTAGGATGGATTCTAAATTTGCCACATAAAATTGACTAAAAATTCCTAATCCCCATATACTAATGGTGTCATATTGTACAAGTTACACCAAACGTTGTGACGAGTTGCTTTCAAATTTTTGATAACTTATTCCTAACGTGTTACAAGTTGCACCCCAAATTTTTTATGACTCCTAACGTGTTAGAAGTTGCACCAAAATAGGCCATATCTAATGGAGTTTGATGACGACGACAAACGAGATTGAAAGCAATAAAGGATGCAACGATGATGTAAGAGAGATCGAAGGACGAGAGAGAGAAAATGACAAAAGTTAAGAAATAGGGGATCTTCTATGAGTCTATGACTACTTTTAGTGCCAAAATATAGTCATTTGGTGTCAAATGGTTGTGCCCTTGAAAACCACTTTTATTTCTGAAAATTCACCTTACTACTGAAAATCCACCTTTTTTTGGATGGTAATACATTCTAGCACCAAGTTACCAAATTTAAACACGAAAATTACTAGGATGGAATATGGATCATAGAATTTTCCTAGGGCTAGGGTGTGGCTTGAGAAGAATGATGGGCTGAGTAGGAGAGTTTGGGGTAGGTTTTTATAATACCCTGTATTTTTTGTATGTATATATAATAAATGAGATTCTATATGAATACCCTTGCCATACCGGTCATTTAGCTTTCGATCGATCGAACTATTTTCAATCGATTGAAGTTGTGAAGTTTCAATCGATCGAACCCTTTTCGATCACTCGAAACCTTGCCTACCTGAAACTGTTACGTGTACCCTTACCCAATCAATTGAACCTACTTCAATCGATTGAACACTGACCGACCAGTTCATATCGATCGAAAGTTCTTCTATTGATAGAAGGTAAATATATCTTTCTCCCCAGTTAGGGAAGCTACCACCTTGTAACACCCACTCCCGCGATTACTCGTTAATTATGATTTAGTATGCATTAGTGTAATTAATTGGTATTTATTAACACATATTTAAGTGAGTTTTAACTCACTAGTTAATTATGGGTGTCCAGTTTGGGAACCCAATGTTGGCCAATGTAGCAGTCCCAAATTGGGACATGAGTTGAAAAAGTTCCATTGTGATGGGACTGTTAGGAAACTGCGTTCCCAGAATCCATTAACAGCGCGTATAAGTTGGTACTGCAAAAAAAATTACGTGAAAACTACAATAACCCTACAAGGGCGGAACTAGGGTTACCTTGAACTGCAAAAACAGATTGCTGTAGTAGACGAATCGAGAACACGGGCTCGATAACAGCTCACGATCTTCTACCGTATTCCTTTGCTGTCAGAATATCGAACTGAGTGTGGGCTCTTTCGAAATCCTTTATGTTTTCTGCTCTTCCCTCTTTACGTTCCATTTTCTATTCCCAGTTATAACACTCTCTTTGATTGCTGTGATGATTCAATCCCGATTACATTGATTCGACAAAGATGTGTTCGTCAAGAGGACTAAACGTTCTCCGATTTACTTGATTTTTTTACAGCAGCTCCGTCTCGACGTCAGGAATGTTGTGTAAAAAATTCAGCAACTTTTGATCAGTATCGAACAGTCCGAAGCTCTTTTAGTGAGCGTTGTTCGACGCTAGCGATCTTCACTCCTATGTCTCTTGAATGCTCACAGAGACTAGGGTTTGGTGGAAACCCTTCTAGAAGAAAGCTAGGAGGTCAAGGGAAGCTTAGAATGTGAAATCATGCAACCTGAGAGAAGAGCCAAGGCAGCATATATATAGGCTACGATAGAGACCATAAGAAGTCAATAAGGAATAGGCTTCCTTATGGAATTAGGAAATCCTAATTCGAACTGAATCAGATTCCTATTTCCATAAATTATAATTCATACCACTAAAGAATTATAATTTCACTCCTACCCTTATCTCAAAAATATATTTCGAGCTCCATGTTATTAAATGCTTATTATCTCCCCATGTTAAGATTACAGATATCCACTAATTAAATATAATTACTGACAATTATATTTAATTAATCTCTTAAAATTCCTTGAGATCCTCTGCTTAACTTATCTGATATGTCGGATACAAAATCCACCTGCAGGGTTTGACATAATCAAAACTTATAAGCTTTCTCAAGGGGATATCATCAATCCCAAAATTGAGACATGGATTCCATCATTAATTAATATCCACCATACAATTAATATTGCCACCCAATCCAATGAGATATTGACCCATTTAAGGATCTCACCCTTTTAGGGATCAAAGTGTAAATATCAAATGTACGTGTCTACAAATTAACTTAGGATTTAGAGCATAAGCACTCATAATAGCCATGAGGTATTAATTATCTTATAAGTCAGTATAAAGATAATTACCCCAAGTCGGTCCCGTTTAATACACAAAATGTACCAACATGGTGAGTTGAAATTATACCGTTTCCCGCAGTCAAGACAAACCTACTACAACACCATGCTACAGTCCTACCGATGGTGTGTCCAATCCCATCTAAGACTGTAAACCAAAATCTTACTGATGTTGTCAGAATCAAGATATAAAAAGTATTCTTTACTTTTCTAAAGATTTGTAGTGTGGAAGTAAAGGTCGAACCCACAGAGATTGATTACTACAGCTCTTAATTTTAAAACCTAAGTCTAATTAACTAAGAAAAACGGATTTGAATTGGATTTAATTAATCTAAGAACAATAAAAGTAAATCTAAACTAGGAAAGCAAGTAAAGTTGTTTTAAATCATGTTTAAGGGAACCTAGGATTGCAAATCCACCACTAGCTTCATAATAAGAATATTTATGGATTACTTTAGCTTATTACGTTGGATGAACATGGGGAATTGTAGCTACAAGCCCAATTCCTCCGACAAGAAGATAATCATGGTCCAAGCACCAACATAATCCATCTTCGGGTAGCACAAATTATCTCACACTAAACTAGGGTTGTGATCTAATCCGTCTAACCTAGGCATGGACTATTCGGATACTTGATAGCACGAATCAATAAAGCACCATCACATGTAAACAATCTAAACAAGCACAGCAAGAATAGATCATTGAGCACATCACAGTCAAAATAGATCTAAGACAAGAATAAATTCTGAAAGCAATGATTTAATCAATAGAAGTACGATTTATTTATAAAAATCCTCTAAACATGTGACTGTCATCCATACATAATAAAACTAAACTAAAAACATAAATAAAACCCTATTACTCATCTAGGGCTTCATTGAAACCCTAGATCTATGATCTAGCCATCCATGGAAGTGATAGATGGCAAGTAGTTGATGGAGGAGGCCATGGAAACCCTTGGTCTTCTTCTTCTTCTCCTTGCTTCCCTCCCTTCAATGGCTGGAAGTATGGTTGTAGAATGTGTATATAATAATTGCCAACCCTTTAATTGAAGTAAAATAGAGTATATATAGATTTACAACAAGTTTTGGAAGCCTTTACAACTCGAAACGGACTGAAACTGATGTAATTTACAATCTGGACGTCATTCTGCAGTTTCGTTTGCACAGGAGTCTTCAGTACACTGAAATACGCAACTTTGATTTTTCCACATATCGCGCGAGCGCGACAATTGGACCTTCGCGCGCGCGGATCGCGCGAGCGATTCTGGGACTCTCGCGCGAGCGGATCGCGCGAGCGATTCTCGAATTTCGCGGGCGCGGGTCGCGCGCGCGACTTGGCTTTTTCAGCTTCTTTAGCTCTGCTTTTTCACCCTGTTTAGCCTGGTTTAGTTGATTTCTTCCAAAACCTGTCAGAAAATAGAAAACAAAGTAAAACTATACAAAAACAGAATAAAATGTACTAACAAATGTTCATTAAGGCGTATATTTAGGATTAGTTCTCTCCCGATCACACCCCCAAACCTACATTGTGCTAGTCCTCGAGCAAAACTAAAATAAAAACTAACTACTAATAACATACTATTCCATTTTCGCATGAATCACGATTGCATTTAGCGTATGCAACAAGCCTTTTAAACCTCTAGGTGTCCCTAGTCGGACGAGTGAAATCTCGTGAAGGTTCTCGTCAACAAGTCACCCACAACCATCTTTATTAACTTGTAAATTTTAAAACAAATTTTATTAAGAACAAAAACTAATAGTCAATACTCCTTATTATAAAACAATGATTTGAAATAGAATAACGAACAAGAAGAAATGGAATCAAACGTCTACCTACGTCATGAAAAACAATCTCAAGCACATGCATCGTATAAATCAATAGAGTTTCTCATAAAATTGCACGTGTGTGATATGGTAGTCAAATGAACACGCGCATGTCATGAACTTGGAATATAACTCGGATGACCATCTAACTATGTCTTGACTACGAATCTCACAATGTCAATTACACTCTCAAATGAAACACTCAGAAACAGGTGTAATTTTTCTAATATATGGGAGCAAAGGAAATATATTTTCAAAACGGTAAATGCTCACATATGACTAAAAAAAAACGCATGACACGAAAGAACAATAGTCTCATGGATAGGATGCCAATCAATCAAGAAAAATTAATCATTACCATATTTTAATCCCCCTCCCATCGTTTTCATATCCGAACCATGTTTCCTAGGATCAAATAGGACTTTTCAAAGGTTGTAATGTGGCTCAGGCAATGAAAAAGGATAGAAAGGATTAATTGGGTAGGTTTAGAATGGCATTGTAAGGCATGTACGATTTCTTTCATTCGTCTCTTCTACACACTTTCATCTTTTCTTTCTCTTCATTCCTTTTCATTTATTTTTCTTCTTTTCTTTCATTTTTTTTTCAACCTTCTTCTTTTGTATTATGTTTCTTTTCCTTTTTCTTTTCTTGCTTCTCAAATGATTATTCATCGAATACCAAGCAACTACCCCAATAGCATCTTATTTTCTTCTTCTCAATCAACACATCACCTTAACACTACTAAAAGGTGACAAATCTCTCAGTGGTGAACTCCAATTTTGTCAAGTCGGAGCAAAAACAAGGATAATGGTAATCAAAGAAAGAAATGGCATTTTAACGGCTCAAAGGGCGAACTAAGGAATTTTTTTTTTGTTTTTGCATTTATCGGACAGCAGTGAACAAAGAAGGCCTAACATCATGTCCTATAGTCATATGGTTCTTCAACATGTACGACGGAAGATTATTTAGCATGGTAACAAAGATTTTACTTGACTATCAACCAAAACAAGAATAATGAGACTAAACAACAAGTAGATGCGCTATTTCAATGAAATTCGACAAACACAATGTATTTATAACCCTCTATAAAGAAAAGATAGGCTCAAAAGCTCACCGGGTCTAGTCTCCACCTTGTGTTATCTAGAAATCTGAATCATATTATAGTTCACAACCAACATGCATTCAAGCGACTACGTGCAGTGCATAAGTTTATATGCAAATCTATGATATAAAACTACGATTCAACCGACACATAACTTAAAACATTTCAACATAACTTCAGCAAATGTTTAATCACATCTTCTCTTGTTTATCATTCTATAACAATCAAAGTTATTTAACAAGAAGTATCAAATTGATATTGCAAAAATTGTAGGTAACATCGTTTACTTAAACACACTTATTGAAAATTTTTAAAATTTTGCATAAACTAATGTGCATGTGTGAGTGCATACCCCCAAACCTAAACCTTTCATTGTCCCCAATGAAACAATAAATCGAAAGAAAGGGAAGAACATAAGGAAGGAACGATATTACCTCGATCTTGACAAGCCTAGAACAGGTGAACACAAAGGAATATGGCAATAAAATTCAATGTTACCTGTTACTTCTTAACAAAAGAAAATTAAACAAACAAAATAATAAAAACAGCTAAAAGAATTATAACTAAGCTAAACGAAACTAAATAACCTATAAGCAAAAACAAAACTATAAAGATCCCCAAGAAAATAAACTAAAAAATAAAATAAAACATACTATAAAATAAAACATAACCAGAACTAAGAAAAACAATCAAAAACCTAATGGAAAAGGACCTACGAATCAAAAATAGAAAAGCAAAAATTATCAGAACAGGTGTGGAGGGCTGATAGAGAAAACAAAAGAAAATATCAGAAAAATGGGGAATCGCGCGAGCGGCCGTCGCGCGCGCGAATCTCTAAATTTTTTTTTTTTTTTTTTCGCGCCAGCGAGGTACCTCGCGCCCGCGATTCCAGGCGCGAGGAGAACCTGAGGCACCCTATAAAGAAAAGGAAAGGAAAAACACTAAGGGGCAAACTCGCGCTAGCGGGCCGCGCGAGCGACGTCTCGCGCGAGCGGGCCGCGCGCGATTTTGATTTTTTTTTTCATTTTTTAGCTAAAATTATATATATCATATTAAAATAAATTAATTTCAACCCCCAAACCTGCCCAGACTGACTCCAAAACTGACCAGAACGACTCAAAAACATCCAAAAATCAAAGAAACAGACGAAATCAAGCTTGGGTTGCCTCCCAAGAAGCGCTATCTTTTACGTCTTTAGCTAGACCGTTCTAGCTCAAGAATCATGGAGGCTGTAAATCGGACTGTGTACCCCTAAGGATGTCAGGTAGAGCTCGATGGTAAGCAGAAATTACGTCACTTCGAATTAATTCAATCAACGATTTGTCAGTATGTTCAAATCGATTTCTTACCTTTTGAGTAGATTCAGCATTAGGGTCCGAAGTATTAGGATTCATCCACTCCTCATCCTCTATATTATTCTCTGCACTGTTATTTATTACGTTAGTAAGTTCAATATTCCTTTTAACCTCACTACCCTCCACACCTAGATAATCATCGTCTTTAGGAGGTTGATCCATAGCATTAAAGACGTTTAATTTTAAGTTCATGTTCCCAAACGACACTTTCATTACCCCCGTCCGGCAGTTAACACGTGCGTTAGCGGTTGCTAAGAATGGACCGCCTAAAATGACAGGAGTATGTTTCCTAGCATCTAGCACGGGTTCAGTGTCAAGGACCATGAAGTCGACAGGATAATAGCATTTATCAACCTTAACCAAGACGTCCTCGACGATTCCTCTAGGTATTTTAATAGAACGATCCGCTAATTGTATTGTAGCGGCCGTAGGTTTCAGTTCACCTAGACCTAATTGTTTATAGACGTGATAAGGTATGAGATTAACACTAGCACCTAAGTCAAGGAGAGCCCTATGAATGACAGTGTCACCTATGACACATGATATCGTAGGAGTACCGGAATCCTTATATTTTGGAGGTGAGTGTTGAAAGATTGAGCTTACTTTTTCCGTGAGGAAGACCTTTTTCGGAGTATGACTCAGCAATTTACGTTTTTACGTACATAGGTCTTTAAGACATTTAGCGTAAGCGGGAATTTGTTTTATAGCATCGAGGAATGGAATATTGATTTTAACTTATTTAAATACCTCGAGTATATCTTCGACTTTTGACTTTTTCTTTGAAAGATGAGACGGTTCCTCAATATTAGGTGGATATGGCATTCTCGGAATATAATTTGTTGGGACCGGTTCATTTTCTTTTCTACCTTGATTCACGTCCCCACCCATCTCTTTATTAGAGTTGATGTTCACATCTATCACATTCTCATTCTTATTAGGGGTTTCTATCACCTCCTCTCGTGTAGTCATCCTAGTTGAGACGGCGTTTACTTGTTCATTCGACCCCTTGACCTCATATTGTCCCTTAGGATTTTGAATTGTTTGACTAGGCAATGTCCCCTCGTTTCTACGACTCACTACAGCAGCTAGTTGTCCCATTTGGGATTCAAGCTTCGCAATGGATTGTGTGTGTGAGTGCACTATTTGTGCTTGTGCCTGTACTTGCGTTTCAATTTTATTAAGGGATGCCAACACCTTTTCCTCAAAAATGTTACCCCTTGGAGGATTCGGATTAGGATGCGGTTGTTGGTATTGATTAGGTTGAAACTGAGGTCGATATGCATTAGGAAAATTAGTCGCCTCATTAGGATTATTATTATTATTTTTCCACGAGAAGTTAGGGTGGTTTCTCCATGGCGCATCCGGATTATTAATAGGCGAATTATAATTATTTCGTGGGTATTGTTGAATAGAATTAATGTGTTGCTCCACGAATTCCGGAAATTGACTCGCCGATGGACATGCAAGTATCGAATGTGAAGGATCAGAACATAATGCACAAATTTCATGAGCGGGTGGGGCTGTCGTTTGATTCATTGTCATAAGTCGGTCAAGTTTTTTAGATAATTCTTGGAATTCAATAGAATGACTCGACTCAAACTTCACCTCTCGTTTGGTTGGAGGAAGATATCCTTCCGAACGTACCGACACAGCCTTATGCATCGAGTTCTCGCTTAACGTTTCAAATATTTTCCAGGCCTCATCGGCGCTTTTGTGTAGGAAAGTTCCCGCACAAACGGCATCAACGGTATTACGGACCGAGGGAATAAGTCCCTCGTAGAAGACCTGAACAAGTTGCCACTTAGGAACTTGATGATGTGGACACGAGCGTAATAATTCTTTAAATTTTTCCCACGTGTCATAAAGTGATTCCCCATCTTGCATCACAAAGTTTGTTATAGATTTTCTTATCTGATTCGTACGCATAATCGGGAAAAACTTTTGTAAAAATGCGGTGTGTAAGTCTTCCCATGTTCTAATTGTGTTTGGCTCCAAAGATTGGAGCCAATATTTAGCTTTGTCCTTTAATGAGAATGGAAAGAGCCGCATTTTTAATTCATCATCAGTAAAATTTTGAATTTTCAAAGTGGAGCATATGTCCTAAAAATCTCCTAAGTGTTTATATGGATCTTCATTTAGACGGCCATGGAAAGAGGGAAGTAGCGAGATGGTAGACGACTTTATCTCAAAGTGAGATGCCGTCGCCTCCGGTAAATCGATACAAGTTTGTGGCGTGTACGTCGTAGGAATAAAGTAGTCTTTAAGCAGAGGTGGTGGTGGTATATTAGGATTATTCATATTAGCTCCGTTGTTATTTTGGTTGTTGTCGTTATTATTTCCAATGTCTGCCATTTTAATCGGTTCTATGTTATGAAAGCGTGGTTTCTTTAACCTTGTAAGAGTACTACGTATTTCAGATTCAAATAAAGACGTTGGTTGTGGTGTCAAATCGTCGTCTATTAAAAACCTAGTTCCAGAAGTTAAGTTTGAAGACTTGTTAAGTCTTAATGTACGTTCAAGTTCAGAGTCAAAAGGTTTTAATTCCGGTTTGTTTGAACGTGTACCTAACATAAACTAAAACAAAAGAAAAAAAACTTAAAACAAGGACTGACTCAACTAAAAAAAACAAATAGCAATCACGCAAATAAGATAACAAGCACTCAACTACTATGATGCATGCAAATTATCCTGTAATGCAATGATCGCGTCAAGCCCAGCGCCCCGGGTTTCCTAGCTAATGCAGTGCAATTAACCCTAAACTAATGCAAATAGTGCGTCCCAGCGCCCTGACTTACAGCGGTTTAAAGCGAACTCCAAAGGAAGCAATTTATTTAATTTTATTTTTATTTTTATTTGCGTAAGCTCCTTTGATGTAATTAGCTGCTCCACTCGGAAACGTTGACTACAAAATAAAAAAAACAAGTTAGTAACTAAAAATAAAATGAAAAATAAGAAAAGGAAACCTAATCTAATATTTACGAATTAACTAAACTACGATTCTAAAACTAAAGGTAGTAATGCAATCCCCGGCAACGGCGCCAAAAATTGATGTTGTCAGAATCAAGATATAAAAAGTATTCTTTACTTTTCTAAAGATTTGTAGTGTGGAAGTAAAGGTCGAACCCACAGAGATTGATTACTACAGCTCTTAATTTTAAAACCTAAGTCTAATTAACTAAGAAAAACGGATTTGAATTGGATTTAATTAATCTAAGAACAATAAAAGTAAATCTAAACTAGGAAAGCAAGTAAAGTTGTTTTAAATAATGTTTAAGGGAACCTAGGATTGCAAATCCACCACTAGCTTCATAATAAGAATATTTATGGATTACTTTAGCTTATTACGTTGGATGAATATGGGGAATTGTAGCTACAAGCCCAATTCCTCCGACAAGAAGATAATCATGGTTCAAGCACCAACATAATCCATCTTCGGGTAGCA
This sequence comes from Hydrangea macrophylla, assembly GCA_033977485.1. Lineage (NCBI taxonomy): Eukaryota > Viridiplantae > Streptophyta > Magnoliopsida > Cornales > Hydrangeaceae > Hydrangea > Hydrangea macrophylla. The sequence goes on along the minus strand of CM066991.1, from coordinate 80,989,811 downwards.
CAAATTATCTCACACTAAACTAGGGTTGTGATCTAATCCGTCTAACCTAGGCATGGACTATTCGGATACTTGATAGCACGAATCAATAAAGCACCATCACATGTAAACAATCTAAACAAGCACAGCAAGAATAGATCGTTGAGCACATCACAGTCAAAATAGATCTAAGACAAGAATAAATTCTGAAAGCAATGATTTAATCAATAGAAGTACGATTTATTTATAAAAATCCTCTAAACATGTGACTGTCATCCATACATAATAAAACTAAACTAAAAACATAAATAAAACCCTATTACTCATCTAGGGCTTCATTGAAACCCTAGATCTATGATCTAGCCGTCCATGGAAGTGATAGATGGCAAGTAGTTGATGGAGGAGGCCATGGAAACCCTTGGTCTTCTTCTTCTTCTCCTTGCTTCCCTCCCTTCAATGGCTGGAAGTATGGTTGTAGAATGTGTATATAATAATTGCCAACCCTTTAATTGAAGTAAAATAGAGTATATATAGATTTACAACAAGTTTTGGAAGCCTTTACAACTCGAAACGGACTGAAACTGATGTAATTTACAATCTGGACGTCATTCTGCAGTTTCGTTTGCACAGGAGTCTTCAGTACACTGAAATACGCAACTTTGATTTTTCCACATATCGCGCGAGCGGGTCGCGCGAGCGCGACAATTGGACCTTCGCGCGCGCGGATCGCGCGAGCGATTCTGGGACTCTCGCGCGAGCGGATCGCGCGAGCGATTCTCGAATTTCGCGGGCGCGGGTCGCGCGCGCGACTTGGCTTTTTCAGCTTCTTTAGCTCTGCTTTTTCACCCTGTTTAGCCTGGTTTAGTTGATTTCTTCCAAAACCTGTCAGAAAATAGAAAACAAAGTAAAACTATACAAAAACAGAATAAAATGTACTAACAAATGTTCATTAAGGCGTATATTTAGGATTAGTTCTCTCCCGATCACTTACATTCTATAATATCTGATGGCCTGATCTTCCGTGTGTAAGTCGAACTCTACACACCAAACCACCTACTATATAGAATGAGAGACACACATGCATAATATTAACTAAATAATATAATACAAACATTGCCCACACAGATTCTCATAAAAAATGGATTAACTGATTTTATTAAATGAATAATAAATCAACTACATAAAGCATGGCTTTTAGTATATATCCCTAACAGGGACAAGATTGTGGAATCACCCTTATGTGCTTAAATGTTTATTAAGGCATATGTGAAATATTTATATGTTGTTTAGAATATATTGTTTATTGTTAGGGACCTATTATGTGGTCATTTGAAATACCCTGGTGAGGACGAAGTGAACACGTTATATAATTGTAGGCTAATTAGCAACTTCATAAAATTATGTGAGACCACTTATGGGACCCACGCGAGACATAGACAAACACCTATTTAAGTTTGGGATAATTTTAATAAGTGTATAAGTAGCAGGGGTATAACTACAAAACTAGCAAAGCTTGGGGAGGTCATAATAAAAATCACAAAATAGGAATGCATGTGGGTTGACACATGTATTATGACTCATCACTTTGAGTCATCTTCATCCTTAGTGAGTTAGGGAGTTACAGAGAAATTGGATTCGTGCGAAATCGACGACGAAAATTCGACGACGAAAATTCGACGACGCTCACGACATCAATCGACGCGCTGTTCGACACCCAATTTCAATTCTGAGACCGAATTCGAGCTCGTAGAGGTGAGTTCTACATTCTGGTACTGATTTTATTGAGTATAATCGTCATATTTCTCGCGACCCATTTCGGAGCGGTAATCCATAGTTTGTCGAATTCATGTAGGATTTGAACCCGGAGTAGATTTGGGCTTTAATTTCTTAACTATGAGCAAATTGCAAAGAGGTGAGTGGTTTCAATCTTTTTTTTGGATGAGATTCACGGTTATGTGCATGTGGATGTTAATTACATGCCTATTTAGCTGAATTTCCTATGTTTAGTTGTAATTATGTGAAAAGCATGGTGTCGTGTTTATGTGAGCATGTTTAGTTTATTATTTGGATCAAAGGAAAGCTTGTATGAATCCGCCATGAGATTGTTCCGTGGTGACGACCACTTGTTGCCGACAATGGCATTAGACCGCACATGTGTGGCATGGGTCATTGGCTTATGCCGTGGACTATCGAGGGAGTCGCGGACTTGCGGGTAGTGGTGGATGAAATACTTGCTTATCCGGAGATTATTTTATTTGTTGAGTTGAATATAGAAATGATATGTCATCTGTATGCTTGATTGACATCTCTCACTAAGCATATAGCTTATATATTGTAGTGGTTATTGAATACCCATTGTAGGAAAGCACGGCGGCGAGAATCCGGGGAGATGAACGTGGGGTTCGTAGTGACGAGGAAGCTTATACATGGAGTAGCTTATATCTATAGTTGTTTTGAGTAAAACGTGTAGTTTGTAATAGCTAACTTGGGTTTGTACTAAAACTTAGTGGATTATGTTAGTTTTGATTTAATCGCTCCAAGGCTCGTGTAAATCTTGTAACCGGAGATTAAAATGTTGTTGATACCTTTCATACTTTGCTAATGTAGTTTGGAGCATGTATAAATTGAAGTTTGGTTTAAGAAACATGTTTTGGGTTGATCTTGAAGGAATTGGGAGTATTTGGGAAAGATTTGAGAGTATTTGGGAGAGATATGAGAGTATTCAGGAGAGATAGAATTGCACGTCTTGTTCATGGTTAAAAATCATATTGGGACTTTTCAAACTCTTATTTCTTATGATTTGGGAATGTTAGTTGTAATTATGGATCAAGACTTATGTATTTTGGTTGGTTTTATGAAAATTAGAGAAGATTCAAGAGTTGTAACATTTGTAGATCTTGTTTAATGTTTAAGAATATGTAAATATATTTTGAGAATGATTCAAAATGGTTTTAGAATGATTTTGAAATGGTTTTTAGAAAGTTTCATGATGTTTGGTTTGGTTTGGTTTTAGAAGTGTTTTGATGTGTTTTGGATCTGCAGAATAGTGAAAACTGCTGTCAAATTGAGTGCTGCAGAATTCTGATCGATCCGGGTCTTGAGCGGATCGATTCGGCACTTCTGGAGGGCCAAAAATGGAGTTCTATCAAAACCAGATCGATCTGATTTTGGGGCGGATCGATCCACAGGTCATTATGCTGCACTGTTGACTTTTACAGAAACATGCATAACTCTCTCTAGAAAACTCGGATTCGTGCGCTATTTTTTGCGTTGGAACCAGGACTTAAAAACCTATCTTTTTGTATAAAATTGTATATACCTCATTAAGGACCATTTTTCCCTTGGTCTTGATTTGTCTAACGTAATGGTATAAAAGTGCTTATCTTCCCTCCTTTTCATTTGTAACTTGTTGTTTGAAGGCCTTGGTGGTGTGCCACGTGTCTTGGGTTCACATGTGTGGATCCGGGGCATGACATTTAGTGGTATCAGAGTAATAGGCTTAGAAACTTTGGGACGAAAGACGACGACTTGAGAGTAACGTGTAGATATTGTGTATATAGAAGCATTACATGTATGCATATGATTATTGATGCTATGTTATGATTGCTTAATCACTTATAGCATATGATATATGGCATAACATGCATAGTATTTATGCATATTTGACTGACAGGCAAAAATTTGGGAAAAATGGACCAAAACCGAGAACTTGATGCGAGAATGGATCGTTTGGTGGACTTGGTAACTAATTTTGTGGGTGCCGTTTAGATGTAAGGCATGCAAATCCAAATCATGAACCAAGGGTGGACCATATTACTATTGAGCAATTCTATAAGAGAAAATCGACCATGTTTGAAGGGGGTCCGGACCTGATGACAGCTATTGTCACGCCCCGCAGTAGCAAAAATAGAGAAAATAAATTCCTTTTTGAACCCGTAGGCCATGACAGTTGAAAGTCACCATATTGTCCATAACCAAAGTCAAACCATCAGAGTAATGATTTAAACCACGCATTGGAAAGTTCTAAGGTTGATATATATAATCAGAGTTCAATACTAACTATTACAAAACCAAAGTGTTTGCAGAAAATATAAATAAAACATTACAGCAACATATGCCGATTACAAACTTAACTATTACAACAGTCTCTAAAAACATAAGCATAAACTATCAACAGCAAGCTCCAAGTCTTTAGCTTGCGTAGTAGTCATCTCTAGCATAGCCTCCATCATCGTATGCTCCCTCCTTGTAGCACCTATCCATGTATGCATCTCCTGAATACTCATAACCCTGGCCAGCTGGACGTCGAATATCCAGCGGCATAAACGCCGTCAGCTACGAAAGCCGAGTGAATGCAAATACTAACAGAGTATCTATAGATGGAAACATATATAAACAGCATCATTTAAAAGGATCATCTCATCGTTCACATGCATGTATGCACCAACTTAATATCCACCAACGGACATCGTCCCAATCTCCTAATACATAACATAGACTCTTGGGTCCACATTAATCAGACACGTAGTCCCATACCTACGGTCTGTCAAACCAGACACACAGTCCCATATAATCTAGCCAAACGCCCCGATATACTTTGGCCAACACGCCCCTGATACATCCTGGTCAACATGCCCAATACTTTACGGCCAAAATGCCCAGCCAATACGCTCAATACATTACGGCCAAAACGCCCAGCCAATACGCTCAATATGTTCTCTGGCTAACTCGCCCAATATATTCTCTGGCCAACTCGCCCCGTATGTTATGGCCAACACGCCCAATATGTTACGGCCAACACGCCCAATATGTTCTCTGGCCAACTCGCCCAATATATTCTCTGGCCAACTCGCCCTATATGTTACGGCCAACACGCCCAATATGTTCTCTGGCCAACTCGCCCAATATATTCTCTGGCCAACTCGCCCCATATGTTACAACCAACACGCCCAATATTATACGATCTTCGTGACCGCATTTACACATACCAATCATAAATAGTATCGACCATTGTGGTCGACAGACCCACTACTATGCACGTCGGCTTTTCAATCTCATTATTATCTCAACAGTAACCAAAGGGTTCCACTTTTCAATGCATTAAGTCCATTATTCCCCGTATGTATTATTCCCATACAGTTCTCCAACATCAACATATGTTAATAAACAGGTTAACAGTTCATTAGATATAAAACAACTAAACAATTGACATTCTATTAAGTTTGATCGATTGAACTAAGTTCGATCGATTGAGAGCAGTAATATTCCAGAATTGAACTAGACCTTTCCTGTACGTTCGGGGTCCGTTAATTCTTTCATGCCAAAATATATATAAACATACATATCTACGCTACTAAGTGAGTATAGGCACTCACTGGTAAACACGGTGATGCCGGCGAGCTCGGGGTGGTCGTGGGTGGTCTCGGGGTGTCTCTCTCTCTCTCTCTCTCTTCTTCTTCTTCTCCTTCTGCTCCTCGTAGGGTCGGGGTTGCGGTGTGATTTGGGATTTCTTCCTTTTCTTTCTTTCTTTTCTTTCTCCTTAACTCTCTCGCCTAACTCTCTATTATTATTTTTCCCTTCCTTTCTACAACTAATGGGAGGGGTTTTTATAGGGAAAGGGGGAAGGCCACCAATATGTATATATATATTATACACAACACCTCACAAGACACCTCATAGGACACCTCACAAGCACTCAAGCACACAAGACACCTCATAGGACACCTCACATGACACCTCACAAAACACTCAAGTACATGACACCTCATAGGACACCTCACAAAATACTCAAGTACATGACACCTCGACCTCACAGGAGTTGTTTGGGGGTTTGGCTTTGGGTATAAGCATGGTTTGGGGAAACACAGGTATAATTACGGGTTTTGAAATAATATTAACTACAGTGGAAATCTAGTTAGGTAAATATTATCTTTCATTATAATTATTATTCTTGTAGTATTATTAAATAATATAATTAAAAAGTCGTATGTTTACAGAAAATGTCGTAAAAATACAAAAACGGATATTTTCTCAAAATGACTAAAATCGAGATGTCTTCTAAATAGAGAATAAAAACTCTTAACTTTCAATATGAATAGCAAATCATTTAACATTACGCGACTTTTCTCAAAAATTATATTTTCAGTTCATGACTTACAAAATTGGGAAAAATACCAAAATACCCCTGTGACCAATTTTCGCTAAAATTGCACACGAAGTGTAAATCATCAATTTAAACATGAAAATACGAGTTACTACAACTATTTATTGGGTATCAGATATGGAGCGAATATTCTGTACTATAGAATGTGATACGCCCAAAATTATGGGCATTTTCCTACTCAAGCTAGAAGACTAATGGAAAGTGCACCTAGTTCCTAATCCAATTGGGAAACCCCCATAATTAATGTCAATCAATCCTAATACAATTAGGAAACTTACTTGATTGGTGTCAATCACACCCTAATAGGATTATATTTCCTTATCCATGTACGAGTAGGTCTCTTACATCTATAAAAGAGACCACTCACCCCCCATGGAGGGGGCCAACTCTTTAGTCTACACAGCACCTCTACAAAATTCACCATTATATGCATATACCCGGCCGGTATTACTGGTAGTGCTGCCCCTCTTTGTTGGCTCACCAGGCCCGCCGGTGATCTGCTAGTGAACGTGCTCAGACACACCCGTGGACGTAGGTACCTTCATTAACAGGGCCGAACCACATACAAAAAATAGTCTCTCACTCTCTCTCTCTCTCTCTCTCTCTCTCTCTCTCCTAAATTGCTTTACTTTACTGTTACCAATTTTTGGCATCATCAGTTTGGCGCCGTCTATGGGAAACGACAATTCTTCTCATCAACAAATTCTTGACTGATCAATATGCCACCAAAGAAGGGTAAGAAGGCTGCGCAGCAGTCCGACCGGGATGTTCCTTCGGCCCCGGCGTCGACTGTAGCAGTCCTGACATATGAGCAAATCACCGCAACCCTCACACAACTCTTGGAGGGCCAGCGTCAAATCCAGCAACAGATCGAAGCACTGCTAGCCCAGCAAAGCAATCCTCCAGTGGCCGGGAAACGACCCGGGAACATTGCGTACGGTCGAGAACCGATCTTGACCAGACAACGGACCCGAGCCAACCCATCCCATGTTGAGGATGCCAGAAACATCAACAGTGGGCGTGCTGCCCGAGAGGAAAGGCAGGAGCATATGGCCCGGGAATCAGTCCAGGGTCACTCGGTCAAGAGCCAAGTTGTCCCTAGGCGAACGGTTACCCGGAGTCATAGCCGAGCCCGATCCCAGAGGACAGCACCCTGCCATGAAGAAGCCTCTTCCACCAACCCGACCAGCTCCTCAGATACCGGTCGGGAAGGAGTGGAAGCCCAAATCAAGTACTTACAGAAGCAGATCGACGGAGTGGCCAAAGAGCTTGGTCAAAACCGTGTTCTGAATCAAGCCAATACCGAGACAGAGTCACCATTCTCCAGCCAGATCACGAGGCTCTCTATCCCGCGCGAATTTAAGCAACCTCGGCTAGATTCATACAACGGCTCGGAAAGCCCGGTCGACCACGTCCAGACCTATAAGGCTCAGATGGCCCTAGCCACCAACTCCGATGAGCTACACTGCCTAGCCTTCCCCAGCACTTTGAAAGGCCCCGCCATGCAGTGGTTCTACTCCTTGGAGTCCCGATCGGTCTGCAGTTTCAAACAACTCAGCAAGCAGTTCATCAACCAGTTCGCCGGTATGCATGAGCGGCCAAAGCCAGACATGCAGCTACTGACAGTCAGACAACGGAATAATGAGTCCCTCAAGGAGTTCACCGACCGGTTCAACCAACAGAAGCTTCAAATCTTCAATTTGAACAAGACAATTGCCATCATAGCCTTCTGCTCGAGAGTTCAACACACCAAGTGCGCCGCGTCATTCCACAGAAACCGACCGAAAACTTTGGTTGAGCTCTCTGAGAGGGTTGGAAAATATATTGACACTGAAGAGTTTCTGAAGACCAAATACACCGGGCAAGAAAGCAACGAGTCTTCCAGAAGTAAGCGAAAGCGAGATCAGCCCGGGAGTTCTTACAGTTCTTCCAATTCACAGAGGTCTGAGTCCGGCAATCCCGACCCGACCACCGGTTCACAGCAGTCCGGGTCAGGCAGCCCCGACCGGATCTCCAGCTCACAACAGGCATGGTTCGACAGTCCCGACCCGACCTCCAGTTCACATCGGTCAGGATCAAGCAGTTCCGGCTTTGCCTTCAGCACATAAAAGTTAGGAGCCCGACGATCCTGATCCGACCCCCTGTCTCCATCATTCTAGATGAGCCCGACTACAATGGTACTTGCCTGATCACTACGTGAGGCTCCACCGATTGTCAGAGAGCTCATCCAAAGACCTCGGGCCTAACCCCGAGGCATATAAAAAGACCTCGGGCCTAACCCCGAGGCATCCAAAGACCTCGGGCCTAACCCCGAGGCACTAAAAAGACCTCGAGCTCCGAACTCAGGCACTAAAAGACCTCGGGCTCCAAACCCATGCACCAAAGACCTCGGGGTCACGCCCGAGGCACCGGCTTCGCTTAGGTCCAACCGACGATGGAGGCAAACCTTCTAGGTGGCTGATGATGGCAAGCTTCAAAAGACCCTGCAACCACTATGTTCCAGGTCGATTACCTACAGTCATAGCCTCTGTAAGACCCTCGTCTTAGCGGAAGCTTGGGGGGCAAGACGGCGCGGTGAACTAAACAGGTAATCACACCGGGTATCTACAGGCCTCGCGGATAACCAAGTCAAAATCTTGGACAACCCGAGCACCTACAGTACTCAGAGGCATTAACTCCACTTAGGCCCAAACCGACGATAGAGGTGACTAAAATCTCTTAGGTTGGCCGACAATAGAGGAGCAAAAGGACCCTAAAGCAATTGATTTAGGTCGGCTCCGCCAACATGGTCAAGATCTTCTCCCAACAGTCTTGACGAAGGCTAACTGGGCGGAAGACAACCATCCTGGGGAGTTAACATAAAAAGGACCCTGAGGCAATACGCTTTAGGTCGGCTTATCCAACATGGTAAAACTCTTCTACCTACAACCTTGACGAAGGTTCACGGGTAGAAGATAACTATCCTGGAGGCTAACTCAAGCAAAAAGACTCCGAAGTAGGCCGAGTCTCAACTCTCGGTCACTTCCCGAGCATTCAAAGACTCCGAATTAGGCCGGGTCTCAACTCCCGGTCAGTTCCCGAGCACCTAAAGGTCCCGAGCTAGGCAGGGTCTCAACTCTCAGCCAGTTCCCGAGGACTACCAGGCTCAGAAGCCCTGAGGCAGCTTCCTCAAGCACTCAGACAGTGGCAAGCGACATCAACTAATTTCCAAACTTGCCCCGATATAGTATCTGGCCAATCTTGGAAATGAGGGGTAGCTGATACGCCCAAAATTATGGGCAGTTTCCTACTCAAGCTAGAAGACTAATGGAAAGTGCACCTAGTTCCTAATCCAATTGGGAAACCCCCACAATTAATGTCAATCAATCCTAATACAATTAGGAAACTTACTTGATTGGTGTCAATCACACCCTAATAGGATTATATTTCCTTATCCATGTACGAGTAGGTCTCTTACATCTATAAAAGAGACCACTCACCCCCTATGGAGGGGGACCAACTCTTTAGTCTACACAGCACCTCTACAAAATTCACCATTATATGCATACACCCCGTCGGTATTACTGGTTGTGCCGCCCCTCTTTGTTGGCTCACCAGGCTCGCCGATGATCTGCTAGTGAACGTGCTCAGACATACCCGTGGACGTAGGTACCTTCATTAACAGGGCCAAACCACATACAAAAAATAGTCTCTCACTCTCTCTCTCCTAAATTGCTTTACTTTACTGTTACCAATTTTTGGCATCATCAGAATGTACTGAAGAGCAAAAGATTATATTTTCCACTGACACTCTGAAAGAAAGTGCCCAGAATTGGTGGGTGAATTTGCTTGAACAGGGTAGGCCGACCACTTGGGACAAGTTTGTGGAGGAGTTTTACAAGCGATATTTTCCTCGAGCGGCTAAGGCACAGAAACGTCGGGAATTCATGAATCTCTAACAAGGAGAAATGACGGTGAATGAATACATCTCCAAGTACAGTGAATTGCTTCGATTTGCAAAGGATACAGTGATAACTGAGGAAGACAAAGCTCGAAAGTTTGAAGAGGGGTTGAGGGATAACATCCAATTTAGGGTGGATACTCATGAATTTGGAACCGTTGCTCAAGTCCAGAATGTAGCTCTTATAGCTGAACGGGATATTAACAAATACAAGCAACGTTAACAAGGAAAGCGACAAGGTGAGGATAAAGGGAAGGGGCAAGGGTTCTTCAAGAAACCATTTTTACGAGGGCTTGGGTCAGGTTCAGGTAGTCAAGGTGGAAGTTCTTTTTCTGAGGGGGCTCGACCGTTGTGTCCTACGTGCAACTGGCGACATAGGGGAGTTTGTTATTTATTAAGTACGTGCAACATTTGTAAGCAAGTGGGGCACATATCCAAGAACTGTCCGCAAGCCAGAATACGACCGCCTAACTCTATAAGCTCACTTCCGGATATGAGGGGTAAATGCTTTGATTGTGGGCAGCGAGGACATTTTTCCAAGGATTGTCCAAAGAAGCGACAACAAGGGGCAAGTCCTATGGCGTCCAGCGGGGCAAGATCGAGACCGCCCACAGATAAAGGGAAAGGTGTGGAGCAGAGGCAAGGGAAGTCTTTTCAACTTGTGCCAGGAAATGTGTCAGCTACAGACTCTGTGGTGTCAGGTATACTTCATATCTATTCACATTCAGCATGAATTTTAATAGATTCAGGGTCAACACATTCGTTTATCTCGCATAAATTTGTTAAACATTTTAATAGCATGTCAGAACCCCTAGGGTATGATCTATTTATATCCTTGTCACTAAGTAAACCGTTAGTGACCTCATCAGTGTTCAAAGCGTGTGAAATCAGAGTAGGTGATAGAGTATTGACTGTTGATTTGATTCCGTTAACCATCAACAACTTTGACGTAATCTTGGGCATAGATTGGTTGTCTACAAATTAGGCTACAATTAATTGTGAACAGAAAAGGGTTAATTTCCAGTTACTGGAACAAGAAGAGTTTATTTTCCAAGGGGTTGGGTAACAGCGCCACCATATATGATATCAGCAATTCAGGCTGGGAAGTTGTTGAAAAAAGGGTTGTCAAGGGTTCCTATGTAGTGTCATTGATACACGTGTACTGGGACTCGAGTTGAGGATATTTTGATAGTACGGGAGTTTCCATATGTATTCCTAAGGATCTACCAAACGCGTTGATCGAACGAGAGATTAAATTTACTATTGAGGTAGCACCTGGATCACAACCGGTATCAAAGACACCATATAGAATGACACCCGTGGAACTGAAAGAGTTAAAGAACTAGTTACAAGAGTTGCTCGACAAGGGATTTATTCAACCTAGTGTTTTTTCGTGGGGAGCACCAATTTTGTTTGTCAAGAAGAAAGACGGAACATACGAATGTGTATTGATTATCAGGAGCTGAACAAGTTGACTATTAAAAACAAGTATCCGTTACCAAGGATTGATGATTTGTTCGATCAGCTTCAAGGAGCTTAAGTTTTCTCAAAGATCGACTTGAGATCAGGCTACCATTAGCTGAAAGTGAAAGAAGAAGATGTGGAGAAGACAGCATTTAGGACTCGATACGGACATTATGAGTTTATGGTCATGCCATTCGGGGTTACCAATGCGCCCACAACTTTTATGGATTTGATGAACCGGGTATTCAAGGAATACTTAGATGAATTTGTAATTGTCTTTATTGATGATATTTTGGTTTACTCTAAAAGTGTTGAAGATCACGAAAAGCACTTATGACTGGTATTGCAACGACTTCGCTAGAAGAAATTATACGGTAAATTGAAGAAATGTAAGTTTTGGCTAACCAAGATAACATTTTTGGGACATGTGATTTCTAAAGAAGGTGTTTCAGTAGATCCGCAAAAAATTGAAGCTATAGCTAATTAGAATCCACCAAAGAATGTATCAGAAGTTCGAAGTTTTTTGGGATTGGCTAGGTATTATCAAAGATTTGTAGAAAATTTCTCAAGAATCGCGATGCTTATGACTCAGCTAATGAGAAAAGATGTTCCTTTTGTTTGGAATTCCAAGTGTGAAGAAAGCTTCAAGAAATTCAAGGTTAGGCTTATGACAGCACCAATATTGACAATTCCGTCGGGGATTGAGGGGTTTGTCGTATTTAGCAATGCTTCTCATTGAGGTTTAGGATGTGTTCTAATGCAGAATGGCAAAGTAATTGCATATGCTTCATGGCAACTAAGACCACACGAAACCAACTACCCAACACACGATTTGGAATCGGCAGCGGTAATTTTTGCCTTGAAGATTTGGAGGCATTATCTATACGGGGGAACGGTGCAAAATTTATACAGATCACAAGAGCTTGAAGTATATATTTACTCAGAGAGACTTGAATATGAGGCAGAGACGGTGGTTGGAGTTGATGAAAGATTATGATTTGTCGATTCAATATCACCCGGGAAAGGCCAACGTGGTGGCCGATGCATTGAGCCAAAAGTCAACTGGTAACTTAGCTTATGTTTTGACTTCTCAAGAGAAGCTAATTCGTAAAATGGAACAATTGGAACTCGAAGTAATTCCAAGAACTGAGGGAGCTTTGATGGCAGCTATTATAGCTCAACCGACACTTGTGGATGAGATTATAATGAAATAGCTTCAAGACCCAAACTTGAGAAAGATTTGTGACGAAATACCTGAGGGTAAGTGACAAACATTGAATATTGCACATTCGTGTGCCAATATAATAGACATAATGCTCATTTATTCTCCCAAATCCCTAGTTTTACATGCATATTTGAATTAATATAATTTAACAGTGATGTCACTCAAATGCATGTAATTATGTGTTTTTACATACTTTATATGTTTAGGTAAAAGTGAAGTGAAATAAAGGGAATGAAAGAAGTAGTAACCACACCATATTATATCCCATATGCTCAAACACTTAACACTTACGTCCAAAACTTCATGTACCAAAAAAAAAAAAAAGTCAAAGAAACATCACCATCCAAACAGTGGATGGTGATGTTTTGTCATCAAAAGTTTTTTTTATTTTTTTTTGTGCATCTTTTCTTTCTCTCTCTGTATTCTTCTCTGCAGGTAAACATAAATCAACAAATGTCAGAAAGCCAAAGAAGATTGAAACACGCGAAAGAAGAAAAGAGTGCCAACGTGATGGACGCAATGACGAATGCTTCACAGCATTCGTCTATAAAAGCTACAAGCTCCACGAGACAGAAAAACAACAATTCACAACACTCAACACACAATCACTGAGAGAATAGTTTAGGGGAGGTTATTATGTGAGCACTTTATATTGTCCCTAGAAATAGGAAACTTTAATTTTTCTTTGCCTTTTCTAGTTCTAGTAGTTGTAAAATATTACTTTTATGTAATTGATTATTTTATGTTAAAAAATATGTAGCAAAACTTTGTGTACTGTATTTCTTAAATTTAAAATATTTGTTTTCTTGTATGACCTTTGTCAATTTTTAGTAGTAAAATAGTCCTATTTAAATTTAGATTTAATATTTCTAGTCTAGTAATACTTATAGTTGTCCCCTAAAATAGTTTGAAACTCCAAATTTCCAATTTTTATAGCAATATTTCCATTCACTAAAAGACAGATTTTGCGATTAAATGCCAGATTTCTTAGCCACGTAGTTGTTGTAATCACCTACCAAAGCCCCAAGCACACCATATTCATATCTCACTCCAAAAGTATATTTGGATTTGGTTTGGCCTTATTTGTGTTCTTGGAGTTCAACCACTGTGACCCCACAAGAATCCAAAGTCAAAGGTTTAGTATTTTATTTTTGGTTCAGTATTTCCATTTATGTATATTTTATTAGCCTAGTTGTACTAAACTTTGCTATTTTGCAGATTCCACAAATTCAACCCCAGCTCATGTTAAGTAGAAAAATAATATAATAATATTATATTTCACTCTTACCTTAGTTTTACAACTTTAGTTTTAATTGAGCAGTCACTGTTTACACTTATTTAATTTATCTTTAAATTTTATTTGGAAGACAGTTTCAATTCCAAAATGGTAGGCTAAAACTTTAATTGGGGATATGTAATAAAAACTTAGAAACCACAGCTTCTGTGCACTAATCTTAAATGGGCAAATTTATCTGGATGGGTTGTTTTTCCATTTATGGCCAAAAATATCTATATATCTATAGTTTATGACCATTTAACATGTTTATATACTATGGCTATATTGGGCTCAAAAGAGTACATATTTTAAATAAAAAGCCTAATTATGTGGATTGTCAAACTATGCCTTTTGTCATAAAAAACACCTAGCATACTCAAACAACTCATATGACAAAGTTAATATTTCAAATATGTGTTTATATATATTTCTATCCAATAATGGATAGGCAATTATATAGTGGCAGAGTGGTGGGGACTGGACGCCGAATAACCCACGTCCGCGGCGGGGCACGGTTCGAACCTGGCTACTGCCCAATTGCCTTTTTATTTTTCTTTAAACCAAACAACGTCGTTTCATATCAAACCTGACACACTTGATATGACCCTGACTAGTGAAAGTTTATTTTTAAATAAAGAATGACTCTGCGGTCTTAAATGCCAAATGCTTTTCAAATGCACAAAAGTTGTGGGATCTAGTGTTGATTTGCATATTCCCAATTCCTTTAAATCATTTCCCCTAGTTAATTAATATTTCCTGTTTTATAATAGTTTTGCTTAAATATCTGTACTATTTTCATCTTTTGCTATTATTAAATCTAAAAAGTTTTTCTTACAAAAATTTAGCTTTTATTTATTTTTCTTCATTTTCTTACTAGTATGTTAGTTAATTTATTTTGCACTGTTAAAATCTTTACCATAAACTGTTAAAAAAAAATAGCTTTAATTACTCTTATTGCAAAAAATATAAAAATTAGTAGTTTAGTAAAACCCCACAAAAATCCATCATCTTTTATTTTCTTTTTAGTGACAAAATAGTTGTCTGCTTAACTTTATAAAATTTTATTCCGTTCCCTGTGGGTTCGACCTGGACTTTTCAGAACTTTATTACTTGTACGATCACCTACACTTGGGTGTGATAAGAAAATGCGTCAATAGGATGTCGTCAGTAAGCAATCGGATTTCACTTACGTGGATGGTGTACTGAAATATAGAAACAGAATTTGTATACCCGATGTTAATGGAATTAAAGAGACGATTCTAGAAGAGGCGCACAATACCAAATATTCTATTCATCCGGGGAGTACCAAAATGTATCGTGATCTACGAGAGAATTATTGGTGGTTTGGAATGAAACGAGAAATAGCCGAACACGTGGCAAGGTGTATGGTGTGTCAACGGGTAAAAGCAGAACATCAAAGATCAGCAGGATTATTGCAACCACTGCCGGTACCCAAATGGAAATGGGAGAGCATCATGATGGATTTTATAGCAGGTTTACCGAAATCTAGAAGATCAAATGATAGTATTTGGGTAATTATTGAACGATTAACCAAGTCTGCGCATTTCCTAGCGATTAAGACGAATGATCCAATGAAGTTGGCGGAGTTATATGTTTAGGAAATTGTAAGGCTTCATAGAGTTCCAATGTCTATTATCTCTGATAGAGATAGTAGATTTACATCAAGATTTTGGAAGGTTTTATAAGAGGCTATGGGCACAAAGTTGAATTTTAGCATAGCTTTCCATCCGCAGACTGTCGGACAATCAGAGCGGGTAATTCAGATATTGGAAGATATGCTTAGACTATGCGTTATTGATTTTAAAGGTGATTGGGAACAACATTTGCCGCTGGCTGAATTTACTTATAATAATAGCTTTCAATCCAGCATTGGGATGGCACTTTTTGAGGCTTTATATGAGCGTAGATGTCGTTCACCGATTTATTGGGCTGAGGTCGGAGAACGAAAATTGTTGGGACCTAAGATAGTTCAGCAGACCATCGAGAAAGTTAAGTTGATACAACAATGGTTACAGACAGCTCAAAGTCTTTACAAGAGCTATGCGGATTTGAAAATGAGACTAATAGAGTTTGAAGTTGGTGATTACGTATTTCTAAAAGTGTCACCGACCAAAGGAATTGTGAGGTTTGGAAAACGTGGGAAATTAAATCCGAGGTATGTTGGACCATTTGAGGTCATTGGTAGAGTTGGACTAGTAGCATACAGGTTAAAGCTACCACAAGAAATGGAGAATGTGCATAATGTATTCCACATATAAATATTGTGGCGTTGTGTGTCAGATTCACGACATATCATTACGCCAGAACCGTTGAAAATTAGAGAAGACCTGACCTACATAGAACATCCAGTGAGAATTCTCGAGGCAAAAGTTCAAGTCCTGAGAACCAAGATTATTCCATTGGTTATGGTTTTGTGGCGGAATCATTTGGTTGAAGAGGCTACGTGGGAATGGGAAGATGAGATGCGAGAGATATACCCATTCTTGTTCGAATCTTCAGGTACTTTAAGTTTGAGGATAAACTTCTTTTAAGGAGGGAAGAGATGTAACACCCGCTCCCGCGATTACTCGTTAATTACGATTTAGTATGCATTAGTGTAATTAATTGGTATTTATTAACAAATGTTTAAGTGAGTTTTAACTCACTAGTTGATTATGGATGTCCAGTTTGGGAACCCAATGTTGCCCAATGTGGCAGTCCCAAATTGGGACATGAGTTAAGAAAGTTCCATTGTGATGGGACAAGATTGCGGAATCACCCTTATGTGCTTAAATATTTATTAAGGCATATGTGAAATATTTATATGTTGTTTAGAATATATTATTTATTGTTAGGGACCAATTATGTGGTCATTTGGAATACCTTGGTGAGGACGAAATGAACATGTTATATAATTAGTAGGCTAATTAGAAACTTCATAAAAATGTGGGGCCACTTATGGGACCCATGCGAGACACAGACAAACACCTATTTAAGTTTGGGATAATTTTAATAAGTTTATAACTAACAGGGGTATAACTGCAAAACTAGCAAAGCTTGAGGAGGTCATAATAAAAATCACCAATTTAGGAATACATGTGGGTTGACACATGTAGCTCAACAAATTCTTCTTCCGGGGGTGATTTTTTATTATGACTCATCACTTTGAGCCATCTTCATCCTTAGTGAGTTAGGGAGTTACAGAGAAATTGGATTCGTGCGAAATCAACGATAGAAATTCGACGACGCTTACGGCGTCAATCGACGCGCCGTTCGATACCCAATTTTAATTTCGAGACTGGATTTGAATTCGTAGAGGTGAGTTCTATGT
The DNA here is from genome assembly GCA_033977485.1 of Hydrangea macrophylla. Classification (NCBI taxonomy): domain Eukaryota; kingdom Viridiplantae; phylum Streptophyta; class Magnoliopsida; order Cornales; family Hydrangeaceae; genus Hydrangea; species Hydrangea macrophylla. Next base: position 80,972,436 of record CM066991.1, on the reverse strand, counting down.
TTTGGTACTGATTTTATTGAGTATAATCATCATATTTCTCGCGACCCATTTCGGAGCGGGAATCCGTAGTTGTCGAATTCATGTAGGATTTGAACCCGGAGTAGATTTGGGCTTTAATTTCTTAACTAGGAGCGAATTACAAGAGGTGAGTGGTTTTAATCTTATTATTGGATGAGATTCATTGTTATGTTCATGTGGATGTTAATTGCATGCCTATTTAGCTTAATTACCCATGTTTAGTTGTAATTATGTGAAAAGCATGGTGTCATGTTTATATGAGCATGTTTAGTTGATTATTTGGATCAAAGTAAAGCTTGTATGAATCCGCCATGAGATTGTTCCGTGGTGACGACCACTTGTTGCCGACAATGGCATTAGACCGCACGTGTGTGGCGTGGGTCATTGGCTTGTGCCGTGGACTATCGGGGGAGTTGCGGACTTGTGGGTACTTGTGGATGAAATACTTGCTTATCCAGAAATCAATTATTTGTTGAGTTAAATATAGACATAATATGTCATCCGTGTGCTTGATTGATACCTCTCACTAAGCATATAGCTTATATATTGTAGTGGTTATTGAATAACCATTATAGGTGAGCACGGAGGCGAGAATCCGGGGAGATGAATGTGGGGTTCATAGTGGCGAGGAAGCTTGTTCATGGAGTAGCTTATATCTATAGTTTTGAGTAAAACGTGTAGTTTGTAATAGCTAACTTGGGTTTGTACTAAAACTTAGTGGATTATGTTAGTTTTGGTTTAATCGCTCCAAGATTTGTGTAAATCTTGTAACCGGATCTTAAAATGTTATTGATATATTTTATACTTTGCTAATGTAGTTTGGAGCATGTGTAAATTGAAGTTTTGTTTAAGAAACATGTTTTGGGTTGATCTTGAGGGAATTGGGAGTATTTGGGAGAGATTTGAGAGTATTTGGGAGAGATATGAGAGTATTCAGGAGAGACAGCATTGCACGTCTTGTGCATGGTTAAAAATGATGTTGGGACTTTTCAAACTCTTATTTCTTATGATTTGGGAATGTTAGTTGTGATTATGGATCAAGACTCATGTACTTTGGTTGGTTTTATGAAAATTAGAGAAGATTCAAGTGTTGTAACATTTGTAGATCTTGTTTAATGTTTAAGAACATGTCAATATATTTTGAGAATGATTCAAAATGGTTTTAGAATGATTTTGAAATGGTTTTTAGAAAGTTTCATGAGGTTTGGTTTGGTTTTGGAAGTGTTTGGATGTGTTTTGGATCTGTAGAACAATGAAAACTACTGTCACATTAAGTGCTACAGAATCCAGATCGATCCGAGTCTTGAGCGGATCGATCCGGCACTTCTGGAGGGCCAAAAATGGGGTTTGTCATAACCGGATCGATCCAGTTTTGGGGCAGATCGATCCGCATGTCATTTTGCTGCACTGTCGACTTTACGGAAACGGGCGTAACTCTCTCTAGAAAACTTGGATTCGCGCGCTGTTTTTTTGCGTTAGAACCGGGACTCAAAAACCTATCTTTTTGTGTAAAATTATCTATACCTCATTAATGACCATTTTGCCCTTGGGCTTGATTTGTCTAGTGTAATGGTATAAGAGTGTTTATTTTCCCTCCTTTTCATTTGTAACTCGTTGTTTGAAGGCCTTGGTGGCGTGCCATGTGTCTTGGGTTCACATGTGTGGATCCGGGGCGTGACACACCTTGCACCCTCAACCCCTATATGTGACCATGTTTGTGTGTATGAGGTTTGTTTTTGCCTAGAGAAATTTTAGAGAGAGAGAGAGATAGCTTGTGATTGATATATCTATACACATCCATATATATACACACACATATATATACTACATATATACAATGTGTGAGAGAGAGAGAGAGATGGCGGGAAGAAGAAGAAGAAGAATGAGAAGAGAAAAATAGAGTAAGACTGGGGAGAAGAGAAGAGAGAGGTTGACCATTGGAGACCAAGCTCCAAAAGCTCAAACCAAACAACCCCTTACATTTTGGTGAGTTATAAACTCACTCAGTATCTAGGTTTAGTGCTTTTACAAGTTTTGGACGTGAAGAAACCAAACCAAAAACAACCTATAAGTTCTGGACGTTACTATCTGGAAAAGACAAGTTTCGATCGCTTGAACTTGTTTCAATCGATTGAACCTGATTGAAGATTCTTCAATCGATTGAACTTTATGTTCTTCAATCGATTGAAAGAGCTTCAATCAATCGAACATTTCAGAACATGAGTGTCTCTTGTTAGTTATAATACATATTGTTTAGCTGTTCATATATCAATGCATATTTTAGTTACGCGAAATTGGTTGAATAAAGAATACTACGACTCGATAATGAGACATGATTATGAGTAATGTGAGAACATTAATTACGTGATCACGTGGTAGTCGGGATTCAATTTGATATCCATTTCATTTCAATCAGAGTAGTCAGGCCTCAATAGGAATTGTCATGTGTCAATGTTAGTTCAGAATCGAGGTAGGTTTGATAAGTTATGGGAATTGTATGTAGGCGGACACTTGGTCATAGGTCCTTAAAAGCGGTGGACGATTATGTCCTTAAAAGTGGTGTGCGGGACCAAGTAGTCCTAAGATTAGTCAGATGATCCATGAGGTCCTTAAAAGCGGTGGGCTGAGATCACTGATAGACGTCACTAAGTCGTGGCAATAAGGTGATATACTATTATTCTAAACATTGTATCCCTAACATGTGGTGGGCGGTTTAAGTCCTTAAAAGCGGGGATAAACTAATGTGGTGTCCATGCCATGCGATGGGTGGTTAAGGTCCTGCAGACACGCGGAATTACACCTCTTTGTTTTGATTGAGATTGTTTTGAAAAGGAAAGGAAAAGGTCTGTTGAAAACAGATACAGAGTCGCCACTTGGTCTTTAAGGAACCAAGAAACCTAATTTGACTAACCCAAATGGATAAAGGGCACCAGCCCTTCATAACTAAAGAACTTGGCTCGGGGTTTTGGCACGAGAGAGGAAGGAGCCTTTATCGCGATTAAAACACCCTCAACTCGCCCCGTCTCTTGACGGGCCTCAATTAGCATCCAAATAATCATCTTATACTATGTATGGTTCGACAATTAATATTATTGTAGTATATTACATTTCATAAGAATATTGAAATAGAAGATCAAAAGATAAGATATCATTCATAAGATCTAAGCAAAGTATCACACAATGCAAAGGTGAAAGATCATACAAACAAACCTAAGAGAAATCGTCTAATCATGTAGCAAGTAATCAAGGTTTCCTAATCTAAGAGGGCACATGGATTGTTCTTGGAACAAATAAACAAAGAAAATAAAGTATGCATAGCAAGCTAGTATGATGCATGTTAATGTTTGAGGAAATAAGATTTCTCAATCCCCGGGATGGATGAGAAAGGAAGATTAGATCGGGAGAAAGCATGAACGTGTGATCAAATTCATTCCTTATAATCTTCTTAGATTAGGAGTCACAAAAACCCCAAATCTTGCATGGATGCAATGCATAGCCTTAGAATGTGCCAAGGTTGTAGTGTGTTTGTGCACATGAATTTTCTAGAGTGACTTAGAAGTCTAGAACATGAATGAATGCATGGGGGAAATAATCATGGGATATGTTCAAATATAGTATGGACCACTTCCTAAGATATGAACTAATTTGGAGTGCATGTAAGCATCAATTCAAAGAATGAAAGTAAAAGAATGCTTGCTGTGAATAGTGGATAGAACAGTGACTTGATCTTGTGGAAAATGGAAAGTAGGGTTAGAAATGTTTTCAATGCATGATTTTTTATGGAGATCATCCTTATTGTGTCTAGAACACATATCAAAAGCCAATCTTCAATAACTATTACATATTGAGAGAAATCATAAAAACAATAGAGGTTACTCAGAAACAGAGTTTGTACTGTCGACTGAAATGTTAAAACATATTAGAAAATGAAAACAAATGATCTAGAAGCCCATATTATACATAAAGTTCCCTAAGACACTGAAGGTTAAGGAAAAAATGAGTTGGGACCACTCTCTTTAGAAAAGTTTTCTGGAAAACAAGTTGAAAGTGGACCTAGCTGCTGTGACAGCAAAAAACGAATGTCTAGATGGAATGTTGGGTCAAAATGGAACCATTCCAAGTGTTTTCAAGCTAAGCCAAAAATCATGGATGTTCTATAATGAGTAAAGAAGACTTTCCAAGTGGTCTCATTATCATACCTGGATTATTTAGTTCTATAGAAATATTTGAACTTAGATCATTCACTATTTTGAAGATTTTTGGTAAAACAAAGCTTATTTCTTGGAATCCAAATGTTAGGGGTTTTAAAGGGGTTTTGAAATAGGGGTTTTGAAAGCACATTTCTAGCACAAAAAGGGGGATTAAGACCACTTTGAACATCATCATCAAACTCATATCAAGAATTCCCAATATTACTTGCACAAACACAGTTTTGTTTGAGAATATGATTTCAAGAATACATATGAATGTATTAAAGTTAGAATCATCATCCATTAAACATGTCTTTGAGGTCAAGAGCTACTATCCATAAGGATTCACTCTCCTCAAACAACATGTCATCTAGATGATGATAAGCATGTAAGTAATCAAAGAAAAATAAAAAAAGAAATGAGGTAAGAAGAGATGAACATTAATGTAAACAAGCAAGTAATAGAAATCAATAGATGATAATCAATGTGATTTTGGACTTGTAGCTTGGTGTATCACTCATAGATATTGACATTTGGACATGGAAGTAGCTTCCTAACTTAAGATTTCTCAAAAATGGTGGTTGGGGAGGACTTGAATGTGAAATATAAGAGAGGTAATGAAAGAAAACAAGATTGAAACTCACTTTCTTATAGAAAATCAGTGGGAGAAGCTCCCTTTCTCTCTTCTAAACCTATCTCTATCTCTCTTCCTATCTACAACTTTTTTAGCTTTGCACTTGGCCCCCCTAAAATGAAGAACAAAGGGGGTTTATATAGGCCAATGTGGGGTGGTTTTGGGATTTAGAAAGTGCTCTCATTGGTCCCAAATATCTGTGAACATAAAACTACATCGTTTCGGTCTTCAATTATTCAATTTAGACCCCCAAAATAAATTACAAAAATGGACTCTGCGGGGGTTGAGTGCCGTCGCAGCACTGGCCCAGTGCCGCCGCGGCACTGCTCCTCAGATGCCCAGAAAATTGTATTTAGGCCCCCAAAGCGCGAAAAGGCCCTATTTCGTCCGAATTTCACAGAAAATGCGTATGAACTCCAAACTGAGGTTGTGATATACCGTTGGAAAGTTAATGGAGTCTAATTTACATCAAAAAAAAAGTTCAGAGATAGGTCACTTTGAAAAATTTTGCGGTATTCGTGATAAAAACTGATTTGATCGCCTTTTTCACCTTCGAAAATTCATAATAAATTCGTTTTAAATCCAGGAATTATGGGCGATATACCGTTGGAAAGCTATCGACCTCTAGTATTCATGAAAAACGTTTGAAAAATGATACGGTGCTCCGGTTTTAAAGTCAACTTTTGGTCAAACTGGTCAAACAAGGGACCTCCAGGAAGTTCTGGGAACCTCTGGGAGCTCCCGGAAGTTGACATTTTTGTCCGATTTTCTTTGAAAACTTGTTTTAGTACTTCCACATGATCTAGAATGATCTCGGAGCTTTTCGAAGAATTTGGACGATTTCGATCAAACCTTGGTCAAACTTGGTCAATCCTTGGTCAAACCGGTCAACGGGGACTTTCCGAGAACTTCCGGGCTTTCCAGGGGTCTCTGAGAGCTGACGATTTCATTTGATTTTGCTTCAAAACTCATTTTTAGTATTTTTTATGACGTAGCATGTTTCCAGAACTTTTGGTCCAAATCTGGGAGTGTTTGGGCTTTTAGGGGCTTTTTGGTCATTCTGAGCATTTTGAGAGATAGAACTAACTTCCAGGAGTCTTTTTTTAGTCTTTTTCGATCATTGTGAACCACCAAGCTATGAGTCTCATAAATCTGATAGCCGACAAAATGGGGTGTCTACAGGTCCTTAAAAGTTGTGGACGAAATAATGATATATCGATAAAGTTGAAGTATCAAATCTGTTCTTCGATCAAGAGTACTGTTGTCAATTTTTGTGTATAAGACGCGAGTAACCGATTAATAGGTTGGATAAAGAGAAAGATATTACTAGTAGAACTTTAGTTATCTTTCATAACTGGTAACTTCACTGTACTTATGATACTATTTTAGTATCTACTCACTCAGCTTTAAACAAGCTGACTAATGAGGGCTGGTTTTTGTAAAATGCTAGCCCAATAAAGAGTAGAATTGATCAATCCTAGCCCCATTTCTCTAGTTTTACCTGCACTCGTGTTTTAATCCTATGTCTTATGCAATGATATATTTCCTTGGTATGTTGTTATATTTAGTATTGTGTTATGCAGATTCTAGAAGCCGAATTATTAACAGGTTGAAAAAGGGATAATGCAGAAACAAAGAGGACATCTCAAAGTTGAAATCCAAGTCCCAATCGATTGCCATCCTTTGGCAATCGATTGATAGATCCTCCAGTCTAATCGATTGCCATCTTTGAGCAATTGATTGATCTTTTTACCAATTGATTGACCTCAGTACTCAATCGATTGGTAAGAACTAGCAGTCAAACCTCTTTAATGGAGCAAAATCCCAGCAAATCAAGGTTAATAACGACGACCAGCCATTACAGAATGTATTTGGACACTCCTTGCTCGTGCATATTATAGTATATATAGATGGGAGTGAGTAGGGTGAGGGGTTGGTTCATTTTTGTATGGTTTTGTAGGAAAAACTAGAGTTTTCTCCAGTCTTGCGAAGCTTTCGAGTTCCATAGTCAAGTTTTGAAATATAATTCAGGTTTTATTTATTTTCTGTTGTTATTCTGGATTTGTTTAGTTATAGTGTTGTTCTAATTTAGTTTTGAACTTCTCTTGTAATTTTAAGTTTTACTATTAAATCCATGTCTAGATTTGATTTTTGCAATATGTTTAAAGTTGTTTTCTTTTTTGTAACTCTAAACATGCTAGCTTAGAATCCTGGTTGGGAACAATGTGTTGAAGCGTTGTTCCCTAGCCATTGCCATGAATCTGAATGGAATTATATGACAATCAATTGGATACAGAATCCAATCAATTGCCATGAAATCAAAGCCAATCGATTGGTACTTATTCTAATCGATTGGAAGACATTCCATGCTAGTCGATTACTGTCTATGGCAATCGATTGGTAGGATTATGTCTTGGGCGGAACCTTTATAGTATTCCAGTAACTTGTATTTCAGAAACTGAATCCAAATTGATCTTTTCAAGTCCAAATTGCAAATAGATTTTGAAATATAAGCCTTCGAGCCAATTAACTCAATGAACATGTATGATGAACACATCGAATATCCTATAGTTGATTTGTTCATTATAGTTCATAGTTTTAGTTGGTTATTATTTCAGTTTTTCATAGTAAGTAAAGTAATCCAACCACTAGTTATGTAAAATTCACATACTTAGTGTCTAGGTTACTTAACTTAATCCTTTTCGAAATAAGGAATACTAGAAGGGTGAAGCTCCAGTTGTACGTCAATGTCAAAACATGGTAATGGTTGGTGCAATGTGGATTCACATGTTCCCAATACCTTTTTCATATATACATTGAAATCACATTACTAATTTCTGCTTAACTTAGTTATTACTCCATTTTAATTAATTTAGTCAAGCTTTGAATACAGTAGGATCGTTAGAACCTCCACTTTTAGGAAATCATCTTTTTCATTTCCTTTAGGACGCAATCTAGAACATTCTTCCCCTAACCCCATTCCTTGGGATATGACCTGGTCTTGCCAGTTTTTACTCGACGCGAACGTCTATACTTGGACGAACTCATAAGAGCACACACAATTTAAGTCGTGTCACTGACAGTGTTTCATGCCTAGGCATTCCCCATCCAGACTATCTTGTTGCTTATAATGCAGGTAGAGTACCATATGAGGACGGCTACTATCCAGAGGAAGGATATGTCGAGGGGCGGGCTTACAGAAGGTGGAGGCACTGGGGAGAATTACTACGCTAGCGATTATGTATACGTCAGTTGAAAACTAGGATAGATATTAGTTCTACAGTTGGTTACTGACTCTAATATTATATTTTGTAATAGGGCATATGTTGCCTTAGGACTTTTCTATATTCTGATGTAGACTCTGATGTATAATCTAGAGACCTTGATATATGATAAGTTTAGTTCTGTTACTGTTTCCTTTACTCTTTATTGTTTAGTACTGCATGGTGTGGACAATTCAGTGACTGCACCAGTCATTTCCTACGGACCCAAAAAAGAAATTTATTTTTCTCTATTTTTACCGTTCCAGGATGTGACATTTTTACATTAATAGTTGGACTTCAAATAGATATTATTTTATTTATAAAAAAATAAAAACAAATTGTCATTTTAAAATGAAAAAAAGCAGTTGCCTGACAAATAATTGGTGGATAAAAACTAGACAGATAAATAATTAATCCTTAAAAGATTAATGATCTAATTACAATCGGAGTAATGCTATGCTTTCCCATTTTTTTAGGATTAAATACATTTTACCCCATGTGGTTAGGCCCATTTTTACCTCACCCCTTGTGGTTTAAAACTGGATGATTACTCCTTGTGGTTTTGGACTAAAGTGACACTATTAAAATTTCTCTCAAAATAGCCTCACATGGGGTTTAATCGTTAAAATTAACCCATATATGAGAGTTTCAATGTCAAAATTAACCCTACATAGACAGTTAATCTCAAAATTAGCACACAAAAGGGGCTAAGTGTTAAAAGTTACCCCTAAATAGATAGGTTAAATTGAAGCATTATCCCCAAATATGGGGTTAACTCTAAAATTAACCTCACAAAGGGGGTTAATTGTTAATTTTTTTTCCCAAATTTAGAGTTTTTCATTAGTTTTGAGGCAACTTCACTTTAGTCCCAAACCATAGGGGGGTAATTGTATGCTTTTAAACCACATGGTGTTAGAAAACTGCGTTCCCAGAATCCATTGACAGTGTGTATAAGTTGGTACTGCAAAAATTTACGTGAAAGCTACAATAACCCTATAAGGGCAGAACTAGGGTTACCTTGAACTGCAATAATGGATTGTTGTAGTAGATGAATCGAGAACACAGGCTCGATAACAGCTCACGATCTTCTACCGTATTCCTCTGCTGCTAGAATATTGAACTGAGTGTGAGCTCTATCCAAATCCTTTTAGTTTTCTGCTCTTCCTTTTTACGCTCTCTTTTCTATTTCGAGTTATAATACTCTATATGGAAAAACTCAAACTGAGAGGAGAGTCAAAGCATCATATATATATATATATATAGAATACGATAGGGACCATAAGAAGTCAATAAGGAATAAGCTTCCTTATGGAATTAGGAAACCCCAATTCGAATTGAATCAGATTTCTATTTTCATAAATTACAATTCATACCACTAAAGAATTATAATTGCACTCCTACCCTTATCTCAAAAATATATTTCGAGTTCCATGTTATTAAATGCTTATTATCTCCCCACGTTAAGATTACAAATATCCATTAATTAAATATAATTACTGACAATCATATTTAATTAATCTCTTAAAATTCCTTGAGATTCTCTACTTAACTTATTTGATATGTCGGATACAAAATCCACCTGCAGGGTTTGACATAATCAAAACTTATAAGCTTTCTCAAGGGGATATTATCAATCCCAAAATTTGAGACATGGATTCCATCATTAATTTATATCCACCACACAATCAATATTGTCACCCAATCCAATGAGATATTGACCCATTTAAGGATCTCACCCTTTTAGGGATCAAAGTGTAAATATCAAATGTATGTGTCTATAAATTAACTTAGGATTTAGAGCATAAGCACTCATAATAGCCATGAGGTATTAATTATCTTATAAGTCATTATAAAGATAATTACCCCAAGTCGGTCCTGTTTAATACACAAAGTGTACCAGCATAGTGAGTTGAAACTATACTATTTCCTGTAGTTAAGACAAACCTACTACAACACCATGCTGCAGTCCTACTTATGGTGTGTCCAAACCCATCTAAGACTGTAAACCAAAATCTTACATTCTACAAGATCTGATGGTCTGATCTTTCGTGTGTAAGCCAAACTCTACACACCAAATCACATACTATGTAGAATAAGAGACACACATGAATAATATTAAATAAATAATACAATACAAACATTGCCCACACAGATTCTCATAAAAATGGAATAACTGATTTTATTAAATGAATAATAAATCAATTACATAAAGCATGGCTTTTAGTATATATCCCTAACAATGGGGTGAAGTGAAAAATAGACCTAACCACAACGGGGGTAAAATGTATTTGATATGTAAAAAATATCCACCAAAAGCAAGGCTCGACTTCTATCTACCCGAGTGGTTAAGCCAATGTTATTCGGTCTCGACCAAAAGGACAAGAACGGTATACGGGCTCGGTTGGTCATGGGCGCAACCCGACCATGTCCCATGACGTGCTCCAATATAACCCAGATAGTCTCCTACACAAGCTAGAAGACTAATGGAAAGAGAAGATTGTTTCCTAATCCGATTAGGAAACTCCCACAATTTGTGCTAATCAATCTCAATTAGATTGTATTACTTAATCAGACTACTTAACTTGTATGAGTGGATCTCTTGTACCCATAAAAGAGGTCACTCACCCTCATAGAAGGGGAACGTGATTTTTCCTCACACATATACACACTGCCCGGTAGGTCTCTGGTAGTTCTACCCCCATTGTTGGTTCACCAAAGATCCCCAACAATTCAATATCATAGTATATGTGCTCCGACAAACAACGTGGACATAGATTCCTTCATTAACAGGGCCAAACCACATACAACTTCTCTTCTTATTCTTCTTCTCTCTTAACTGAATTTCGACATCATCAGCTTGACGCCGTTTGTGGGAAATTGACAGTTTATTCTTTAAAACAAATCTCTTAATTGATCATCATGCTACCGAAGAAGAGTAAGAAGACCTGGTCATATGGAGTTCATGAGTACGCAACAAATCACTACAGCTCTTACACAACTCCTGGAAGGCTAACGTCAGACCCAATAGAAAATCGAGGCTCTGCTGGCCCAACAGAATAAGCCCCCTCCCTCCCCTCCCCCCAGACTGGGGAACAGCTCAAGAATGACGTGCGCAGTCAGTCGCCCGTATGGGCCCAACGGCGTACCCATACTGCACCAGTATCCCCTAGGCAGCAGGACAGCTCGGGAATGATGAGCGTAGCCGTGGCCCTGAATGAACCAGGCAATGCGCCCGGGCCAACCCAAGCCGCACGGGGGATGCCATAGAGATCATCAATGGCAGGCGTGCTGCCCGAGGGAAAGGTCAAGAGCAAACGGCCCGGGAATCAGCCCAGGGTTGCCCGACCAGGAGCCTAAGCGACCTTAGGAACACGATTAACCATATTCAAAGCCTTATCCCTAAGGACAACGCACTTCGAAGAAGAAGCTTCTTCGTCCGACCCGACCTACCGTTGTTGGTTTGTGCCCTCAAACCATTACTTTATGTATGAGACATTGACATTTTAATATATGGATATCAGCTTTACATTTCATTGTGTATGTTTCTTTCATGAGATGGTTGTTAATCCTTAAGTATCATAGTAAGTAATTCGTGTATGTATGAGATACATACAAGTGGGATACGAATTACTATTCTTTGATACTTAGAAATTGTCATAGTGGATGATGAGACAAGATATCTCATCAAGTTTACACTATAGCATGATTAACTACCATTGGATAGAGTGATGAATCTCAATCTCTAGAGTATAATTCTTAGTTAATATACTAGTACTTATAGTGCATTGATGGACCCGAGCTTTCCTATTGACACTGAAGACTGTCAATAGTCGATAGGAACTCATAACTTGTATAAGGTACATATTCTCAATCTTGAGACAATTATGAACACAGACTGTGGATGTGACTGCTTTGACTTACCAATCAGTGAGGTCTATAAAAGATCAACACCTGGGTATCTTAGGTATTTCATGTTCATAGGGTTGAGAACATATATTGTCAAGATAGAATCAACCCTCTGATAAAGAGTAAGCATTCCCTTGAAAATGTCACCAAGTTGATTACTGAGAACTGCAGTCTTGTTGATAAGTAGTTATCAACATGTTTGGTAATCGTGAGAGGTGAATAGGACTCAAGGAATACAAGAAGTAATCATGATTCAGGTTGACACTAACCGTTTATCCGACTACCTAAATATGATTACGAATGCTGATGATAGAGGGACATTAGTACACCATACAAGTCTAGTTATCGCTTCGGATATGTTCTTTTGCATTGAAGTTCAGTTATCGTTTTATAGTGGAGCAAACGTTAACTGATCAGTTGGTTAGTTTGTTGATCAAAGAGTTTGGTCATGGGAATTAACAACTGGTCTGAGCCAACAATAAAAAGCCTAGGAGGTCCCAATCTTAGCTCTGATAGGATGTTTGGAAAGGCACTTGAGGATCTTGTCATTAAAGTTCGATCGATCAAAAGTGTTTCGATAAATTAAAGTCTAGACAAGTTCGATCGATTGAAGAACCTTCAATCGATCGAAGGTTCGATCGATCGAAGGCTTAGAGTTGGTTTTGGAAATCTATAAATAGGGCAGCTGTGTACAAAGTTTAATAATCGTCATTTTTCTATACCAGAGCTACAGAAACTATTTTAGGGTTTCCTTAGCCTTCTTATCCTTCCTATTAGAGTTCCCACCAACTCTAGTCTCTCCAGCAAGCATCCGTAGGAGTAATAAGGGTGAAGACAACCTAGTGGAGGCTGCTACACCATTAAGGAAAAAGAGAATCAGAATTGGGTTCAAGACCTGAGGTATAAACTCTTCTCCCTCTTGTGCATATGCATCTATAGAGTTAGTAAGTAGTAGATTCGGGCTACCAATAAAGTTTTCAAATTTGGTTTTATTGCTGCATGTTTAAATAAAAATTTTAAGCCTAATTTTCCCTACAACCATTGACACAGAACGGGATACCGGTCAGGAGGACGTCGAGGCCCGCATCAATGACCTGTAGAAATAGATCGAAAGGTTGAGTCGCAAGCCAAGTCGTGACTTCACCAATACCGAAACTGAGTCATCTTTCACTGTTCAGATCACAAGATTTCCAATTCCACACAAATTCAAGCAGTCTCATCTCAATTCTTATGATGGTTCGGGGAGTCTAATCGATCACATTCGGACCTAAAAAGCTCAGATGGCATTAGCCACCAACGCCGACGAACTACTCTGCCTGGCCTTTCCTAGCACCCTCAAGGGGCCAGCCGTACAGTGGTTCCACTCACTCAAGCCCCGATCGGTTGACGACTTCAAGGAACTCAACAAGTTCTTCATTAGCTAATTTGTGGGTATGCTTGGCCGACCGTAGCCAGACACCCAACTACTGACTATTAACCAGCACAACGGGGAATCCCTGAAGAACTATATTGATCGGTTCAATCAACAAAATCTTCAAATCTGTAACCTAAATGAAATGGTCACGATCACAACCTTCTGCTCAGGAGTTCAAAACACCAAGATTGCCATGTCATTCCATCGCAACCGACCGGCTACCCTGGTTAAACTCTCAAAGAGGGTAGGGAAGTATATCGACACGGAATAATTCTTGAAGTCCAAGTGTGCGAGCCTCGCTGAAGACGACTCCTCAAAGGCTAAACGAAAGTGGGAGAACTCCGAGAAGAATTCTGGGAAGAGGCCGAAGCAGGATCAACGGAACGGTCGGGATCAGACCACGATCACTTTCACGCCGCTCTCCTGTCCCATCCAAGAAGTTATGGTCGCTGTTGAAGCACAGAAACTACTCAAGAGGCTGGCCAAGTTCAAAAGCCCACATGAGAAGAGGAATCAGGATAAGTATTGCCGGTACCATAAAGACCACGGTCATGATACCGAGGATTGCTTCAAGCTCAAGATTGCAATCAAGAAGCTCATTGAGCAAAGTCACCTGGCTGAGTTTGTCGCTGCAAATAGACGACCTCGGCAAGAAGCACGAGCCCCTAAACAGTAATAATCCCTCGGGCACATCAACGTGGTCTCCGGAGGAACATCGGATGGAGGGGACTCACAGTCGGCTAGGAAGAGGCATGCCTGGGCATCCCGAGCGGATGTCCTGCAAGTCCAACCAGCCGACTCTCCATCGATCGATGCCTTGACTTTCTCATTCTACAATGTCAGAGGCCTGTATTACCCCCATGATGATCCATTGGTGGTAACACTCTCTATAGCCAATTACATGGTAAAGACAATTACATGGTAAAGAGGGTACTCATGGACACTGGAAGTTCCCCTGACATCCTTTTCGCCTCTGCCTTTGATTAGTTCGGGATATCAAGGGACCGACTCTGACCAGTAGCCACTCCCTTGGTAGGATTCAACGAATCAAGCACACAACCGCTCGGGATGATCGAGTTGGCAGTTCTTATGGGGACCTACCCGCAGTAGGTCTCCGTACTCACAAATTTTGTTGTAGTAGTGGCTCCATCCGCTCAACGTCATCCTCGGAAGACCGACACTTAATAAAGCCAGGGATGTCGTTTCAACTTATAGCCTTGTAGTTAAGTTCCCGACCCCGCAAGGATCGGGAAGCCTGAGAGTGTTAGGAAATTGCATTCCTAGAATCTGTTGACAGTGCGTGTATGTTGGTAATGCAAAATATTTTGTGAAATCTATAATAATGTCACGACCCATCCTACTACGCGCGGAAATAGGACATATGGCACGCCATTAAGGCTTATCCAATTCCTTTAAAGTAAATAGCAGCAGAAACATAAGTAAAAATCATTAAAATGGAGTTATAAAAAGGTTTGTCAAATTAAAATAGTTCCAAAAGAATTCATTTTTGAAACAGAGGTCCAGTCAACTAAATCGGGGCTCCGATCGACTAAAGATCAAAAGCAGTATGTTTTAAAGTTCAACAGCCCTGTCCAGTCAACTGTGTTGGGGACTCAGTCGATTGGGACATCATCAGTCGACTGACCCTTGTCGGTCGATTGGGATACTATTCAAGAAGAATGTGGTGTTCTGGGGACCCATCCAGTCGACTATTTTTTCAACCCAGTCGACTGATCTCCAAACATAACAAGCAGTGTTTAATTCAAAATAGCGATCCAGTCGACTGTATCAAAAACCAGTTGACTGATTTGCATCAGCATACTATGTATTCTGCAAAATTCAAGCTTTGGTCCTCCGATTCCAAACTAACGCAAACACACGAGTAAACCAACGATTCAAAACATAAATCCAAGAGTTTACTAGCGATTACAATACTACTAATCCTCCCCAAGATTCCGTTATAAGAAGTTATGAATTCAAGGTTATTAGTACAAGTTTGGAAGCAAACAAAAAAAATATAAACAAGGTGATGTTTCCCCGGCGTTCCTCGGCCTCACTCCTCACGCTTTTTCTTGCCTTTTCTTCTTTTCACCTGCAATGGAGTAAATCTCCACTACTCAGCTACATGCTGAGTGCACAAGTTCTAACATATGCAATATATGATAAAACATGCTCTAATTCCATAATTCATAACAAATAGTCTCTAGGGAGAAAATACACATTCATCTGGTAGCGGCAAGTCCAAGTCTTAAACCGCAATGCCCACGGCTAGTCCGAGCCTACAACCATTGCATCCCAAAATGCAATGGCAAGTCCAAGTCTTAAACCATGCACAGTAGCCGTTGCTACTAAATTCTCAAACATCGAGAAGCTTATTCCGGCATGAAATTGTGTAAGTCCCCCCTTTGACCCATATAGACAACTCAACGTGCTCGTGTAAAAGTAGATATGCTTTTTACATTTAAGCACATACATAATTAACGGGCCTAAGATTAATACATGGATTTTGCCTGAATCTCAATTTTGTTCTCGAAATCTAAAACATGTATATTTCCTATATTTTATAAGTTAGAACTTCATACCTCGTGCAAATACTTTAAGGAAAGTACTACAGAGGCAATTAAACATCGAATCTCCATTTTCAGATGATTCCTACAAGTTTATACCTATTTTTCCCAGATTTCTAAAAATTAGATTTTTACAAAAGTTAGCCAAACATGGCCTAATGACTATCAAAATGTAGGTCTTACTTCAAGGAGTCCAAATCTAGAATCTGGAGAAAATCTGACAGACGAATGGCCGTTGTATGTCGCCGGCAACTTCGTGGCAACAATCCCTTTTTCTCTCTCCTCTCTCAAGATATTTTAGAAAATTTCTCACAAATGAAATTCTCACCCATGCTATTTATAGACAATATTTGCAAAAATTAAGTTTACCTCCCTGCGAATTCTCGAAACTTCTAATTAACTCCTGAAATGTCGCACACGTCCATTTTATTACTTCACGAGTGAAAACTAAAATTTATAAAAGTTTTCGACTAAGTCTTGTTTGGATCCAAAATTACGTCTGTAGACACCCCATTTTGTCGGCTATCAGATTTAGGAGACCCATAGCTTGATGGTTCACAATGATCGAAAAAACTCAAAAGGACTCCTGGAAGTTGGTTCGATTTCTCAAAACGCTCAGAATGACCAAAATGCCCCTGAAAGCCCAAAAGCTCCCAGATTTGGCCCAAAAGTTCTGGAAACATGCTACGACGTAAGAAAAATAATAAAATGAGTTTACAAATAAAATCGGATGAAATCGTCAACTCCCAGAGACCCCCGGAAGACCCGGAAGTTCCCGGAAAGTCCCAGTTGACCGGTTTGACCAAGGTTTGACCAGGTTTGACCAAGTTTGACCAAGTTTGATCGAAATCGTCCAAATTTGTCAGAATCATTCTAGATCATGTGGAAAGTATTAAAATGAGTTTGAAAAGAAAATCGAGCGAAAACGTCAGCTCCTGGGAGCTCCCAGGGGTTTCCAGAACTTCCCGGGAATCCCAAGTTTGACCAGTTTGACCAGAATTTGACTTTAGAACCGGAGTGCCATAACAATTTTCAAATATTTTTCATGGATACTAGAAGGCAATATCTTTCCAATGGTATATCACACATAATTTTTGAATTTAAAACAAGTTTATTATGAATTTCCGAAGGCGAAAAAGGCGATCAAATCGGCTTTTATCGCAAATACCGCAAAACTTTTCAAAGTGACCTATCCCCGATTTATTTTTTATGAAAAATAGACTCCATTACCTTTCCAACGGTATATCATAACCTCAATTTGGAGTTCGTACACATTTTCTGTGAATTTTGGACGAAATAGGGCCTTTTCGCGAATACCGAAACCTCTGGGGGCCTAAATGGGATTATCCAGACGATTGAGGAGCAGTGCTGCCACGACACTGGCCCACTATCGCCGCGGCACTGGCCCACGATCGTCGCGGCACTGGCCCAGTGCCACCGCGGCACTCTCCTCCAGAACAGTATGTTTTTGCAAATATTTTTGGGGTTCTATTTTGATTAATTAAAAACCAAAACGACGTAGTTCTATGTTTTCAGATATTTAGAGCCAATGGGAATACTTCTAAAACCCCAAAACCACCCCCCCATTGACTTCTCATTTTGGGGGTGTCAAATGTAAGCTTTGAAAAGTTTTGGGAGAGAAAGTTGTAGAGATAATGTTAGAATAGAGAGAAAAGAAACTTTCTTCTTTGATTTTCAAAACAAAAGTGAGTTCTAAACTTTATTTTTACTTCATTACTCCTATTTACTTCAACATTCAATACACCCAATCACCATTTTAGTGAGTATTTAAGAGAGTGGAAGCTTCTTCCATGTCCAATGTCATCACATATGAGTGAAACACCAAACTACAAGTTCAATACATCATGAATATCATCTATTGATTGCTATTTACTTGCTTATTTATTACAATGTTCATCTCTTCTTACATCATCTCTTTTTTATTTTTCTTTATTTACTTACTAGTTCATCATCATCTAGATGATGACATGAAGTTTGAGGTGCGTGAATCCTTATGGATAGTAGCTCTTGACCTCAAAAACATGTTTGATAGATGATGATCATAACTTCAATACCTCTAAGGTATCTTTGAAGTTATGTTCAAATGAAAATAAATCTCTCTAACAAAATCTTGGAGGTTTTTGATGATGAGTTTGATGTTGACATTTTAAGTGGATATAGTCTTTATTGAGTATTGAAAATATGCTTTCAAAACCCCTACTCCAAAACCCCTCTTACAACCCCCTCATTTTGATCTCAAGAAAGAAAACTCTAGTTTTTCCCAAAATCTTCAAAACAGTGAGTCAAAACAATGAGTGATCTGAGTTCAAAGATTTTTCTAGAGCTCAATACTCAATGTATGGATGCAAGGCCACTTAGAAAGTCTTCCTAACTCATTAGAGAACACCCATGATTTTTGGTTTGACTTGGAAATACTTGAAAATGGTCCATTTGGACCCAAACATTCCTTCCAGACATTTTGTTTTTGCTGTCACAACAGCTAGGTCCACTTCCAACTTCTTTTTCAGAAAACTTTTCCAAAAGGGGTGGTCCTAACTTATTTTTACCTTACACTTAAATGTCTTAGGGAACTTTCTGTATAAAATGGGCCTCCAGATCATTTCATTTCATTTTCTAAGAGTTTTCAACATTTCAGTCGACAGTACGGACTCTGTTTCTAAGTGACCTTCATTTTTTTATATGATTTCTTTAAATCTGTGATAGTTATTAAAGATTGGATTTTTGGGTAGTGTTCTAGACACAATAAGGAAGATCTCCATAAAACATCATACACTGAAAACATTCCTAACCCCTCTTTTCAATTTTCAAAAGATCTAGTTACTGTTCTGTCCACTATTCACAGCAAGCACATTTTTAACTTTCATTCTTTGATTTGATGCTTACATGTATTCCAAATTAGCTCATCTCTTAGGAAGTAGTTCATACTACATTTGTACATATCCTATGATGATTTCATTCATATATTCACTCATTCTCTAGACTTTTAAGTCACTTTAGAAAGTCCATGTACACAAACACACTACAACCTTTGCACATTTTAGGATCATACATTGCATTCATGCAAGATTTGGGGCTTTTGTGACTCCTAATCTAAGAAGATTATAAGGAATGAATATGATCACACGTCCATGTTTTCCCTCTATCTAATCATTCTTTCTCGTCCGTCCCGGGGATTGAGAGGTCTTCTTTTCTCAAAGATTAACATGCATCATACTCGCTTGCTAAGCATATTTTGATTTCTTTGATTATTTGTTTCAATAATAATTCATGTCCCCCTTTAGATTAGGAAGTCTTGATTATTTGATACATGATTAGACAACTTTTCCTAGGTTTATTTGTGTGACCTTTCACTTTACATTGTATGATATTTGACTTAGATCTTATGAATGATATCTTATCTTTAGATCTTCCATTTCAAATTTTCTTATGTGATGTAATATATTACCATAGTATTATTTGTCGAACCAAACATAGTAAAAGATTATTATTTGGATGCTAATTGAGGCCCGTCGAGAGACGGGGCGAGTTAAGTGTGTTTTAGTCGCGACAAAGGCTCCTTCCTCTCTCGTACCAAAACTCCGAACCGAGTTCTTTGGTTATGAGGGCCGGTGCCCTTTATCCATTTGGGTGAGTCAAATTAGGTTTCTTGGTTCCTTAAAGATCAAGTGGTGACTCTGTATCTGTTTTCAATAGACCTTTTCAATTTCAAACCTAAAAGGTGGGCCCCTCCCAAATGCCGGTGTCCACAACGTCCGAAAACTAAATTCTGTGAAATCTCTACACAGCCTAACTTTTATTTAACATGTAACTCATGTTGTCACCATAGCGTTCAAAATGCTCTACAGTGATAACAAAACTACTAGAAATTATACTACACAGGTATAATTCACTACTCATAGAATACCAAATAAGATCAAATAACATTTAATGCACATAAATGTCATTTACTTATGCTAATGCAACATTGCTTATCAAATTCCCGTGTCCTTACTTGACACCTTTTGTTGACCTCCAGTCAACCTCAATTCAATTATTAATCAACATTAATAATTTTCACTCGTTACCACATATGTGAAATAAAATGTATGCAAATTCTAGAACGGGTGTGACAAATAACCCTACAAGGGTGAAACTAGGGTTACCTTGAACTCTAAAATCGAATTGCTGTAGTAGACGAATCGAGAATACGGGCTCGATAGTAGCTCACGATCTTCTACCATATTCCTCTGTTGCCAAAATCTCGAACGGAGTGTGGGCTCTTTCGAAATCCTTTTTGTTTTCTGCTCTCTCTTTTTACGCTCTATTTTTTATTCTGAGATAATAATACTCTTGATGGAAAAACGAAACTGAGAAGAGAGCCAAAGTAGCATATATATAGGCTATGATTGGGACTATAAGAAGTCAATAAGGAATATGCTTCCTTATGGAATTAGGAAACCCTAATTCGAACTGAATCAGATCCTATTTCTATAAATTATAATTCATACCACTAAAGAATTATAAATGCACTCCTACCCTTACCTCAAAAATATATTTCGAGCTCTATGTTATTAATTGCTTATTATCTCCCCATATTAAGATTACAGATATCCATTAATTAAATATAATTATTGACAATCATACTTAATTAATCTCTTAAAATCTGCATAACTTATCTGATATATATGTCGGATACAAAATCCACCTGCAGGGTTTGACATAATCAAAACTTATAATCTTTCTCAAGGGGATATCATCAATCCCAAAATTGAGACATAGATTCCATCATTAATTTATATTCATCACACAATTAATATTGTCATCCAATCCAATGAGATATTGACCCATTTAAGGATCTCACCCTTTTAGGGATCAAAGCGTAAATATCAAATGTATGTGTTTATAAATTAACTTAGGATTTAGAGCATAAGCACTCATAATAGCCATGAGGTATTAATTATCTTATAAGTCAGTACAGAGATAATTACCTCAAGTCGGTCCTGTTTAATACACAAAGTGTACCAGCATAGTGAGATGAAACTATACTGTTTCCCGTAGTCAAGACAAACCTACTATATCACTATACTGTAGTCCTACCGATGGTGTGCCCAATCCCATTTAAGACTGTAAACCAAAATCTTACATTTTACAAGATCCGATGGTCTGATCTTCCGTGTGTAAGCCAAACTCTACACACCAAACCACCTACTATGTAGAATAAGAGACACACATGCACAATATTAAATAAACAATATAATGCAAACATTGCCCACACAGATTCTCATAAAAATGGAATAACTAGTAATATTAAAATAATAAATCAACTACATAAAGCATGACTTTTAGTATATATCCATAATAGAGAGAAGACCAGGCTACCGCCCGGAGCTATTATGTTAGTTCATTACGCAAGGAGGTGATCTCAAAAACGCTTAACATTTAGGAGATGGACCCAAGTGATGCAAGTGACGGAGTCAACCCAGTTGAGGAACTTAGCCACGTGGTGCTAAATCCCTAGTTTCCTGACCAGTCCGTCAGCATCGATACTCTTCTAGAGCCAAATCTCAAGAAAAAGCTTATCCAATTCTTGAGACAAAACTAGGACATCTTTGCCTGGAGCCATGAGGATATGCCCAGAATTGATCCCCGTGTCATGTCTCACAGACTCAACATTGATCCGAGCTACTGTCCGATTAAGCAAAAGAGGATGGAAATGGCCCTCGAAAGACAAGCAGCAGTATGAGAGGAGGTCAAAAAACTTCTTAAAGCACAATTAGTCCGCAAAGTCCACTACCCCGACTGGTTGGCCAACGTCATCCTGGTCAAGAAAAGTAATGGGAAGTGGAGGTTATGCGTGGATTTTACCGATCTAAATAAGGCCTATCCCAAAGATTGCTACCCACTGCCGTGGATAGATCTCCTAGTAGACACAATGACAAGCCACTCACTTCTCTCCTTTATGGATGCCTACTCGGGGTACATCCAGATCTGTATGTACCCCGACGACGAAGAAAATACGTCCTTCATCACTAATCAAGGGACATATTGATATAAGGTGATGCTTTTTGGCCTTAAAAATGCCAGGGCCACTTACCAACGCTTGGTCAACCATATGTTCAGAGATTTGATAGGAAAGATAATGGAGGTATTCGTTGACGACCTCCTGGTCAAAAGCTGGGACGAGTCCGACCATCTCAAGCACTTGGCTGGGGCCTTTAGCATTATAAAAAAATTCCGAATGAGGTTAAACCCAGCTAAGTGCGCATTTGAAGTCTCGTCCGGGAAGTTCTTAGGACACCTGGTCAGCCGGCAGGGAATCAAAGCCAATCCCAAAAAAATCCAGGTCATCATCAACATGCGGTCACCCAGATCAACGAAAGAAGTCCAGAGTCTAGCAGGACGGGTGAAAGCGTTGAACATGTTCGTTCCTGAGCAACCGATCGGTGTCTGCCGTTCTTCAAAATCCTTCGGAAAGCCTTTGAGTGGTCAGAGGAATGTGAGAAGGCGTTTCAGGAACTCAAAAAATACTTGACAACGCCTTCCCTGCTCTCAACGCCCATTACAAAGGAAGAGTTATTTATTTATATGGCAGTATCACCTATAGCGGTAAGTTCGGCGCTGATTAGGGAAGAGCATATGATACAGTACCCAGTCTACTACACTAGTCGGGCCCTCCAAGGGGCAGATAGCCACTATTCCCGTATAGAGAAGCTCGCCTTTGCACTTATCACCTTGGCTCGGAGGCTCCGCCCATACTTTTAAGCCCATGTCATAGTAGTCCTCACGGATTAGCCCTTGCGCAGGATTCTGAGCCGGCCCAAAACATCCAAGAGACTCATGAAGTGGGCGCTAGAGCTGGAAGAATTCGAAGTCATCTACAGACCCCGAAAAGCCATCAAGGGCAGGCAGTGGTGGATTTCCTCGTTGAATTCACATACCAGGAAGATCCAGTTAAAGAGTTCATATCGCCCGAGTTATATCCTAGGTTACAGCCCGAGACCCCGACCTGGATACTCTATGTAGATGGGTCCTCTAACAAATAGGGCAGCGGGGCAGGGATCATCCTGACCATACCAGGTGGCATCCAGCTAGAGTACGCCCTAAGGTTCGGATTCTAGGCTTCCAACAACGAAACCGATTATGAGACCATATTGGTCGGGTTGCAATTGGCTACCTCAATGGGTGCGCGGCAAGTCCATGGGTACAATGATTCTCAGTTAGTTATCAACCAGGACAGTCAGGAGTATGAAGCTCGAGAAGACAACATGGTGGCCTACCTAGTCCTAGTCCGAACGGTTGTCAACAAATTTGAAGGGTTCTCTATTATGCAAATTCCAAGGGAAAAAAATGCACAGACCGATCGATTAGCCCGCCTTGCATCGTCTTCTGAGTTCGACCTACTCGAGATAAGGGTAGAGTACTTACCTGAACCCAGTGTGTCCAACTCGGGCGATATGGAGATTGATCCGGTTGACTTGGGGCCCAGTTGGATGGATCCTATCAAAATGTTCCTCGCAACCGGGAAGGATAAAGCCCGGTGGGTGAAATACCGATCAACAAGGTATCACCTCATTGACAACATACTCTACAAGAAGGGATTATCCATCCCCTACCTCCAATACATCCATCCTGCCTATGTATAGGAGATCTTGTTCGAGATTCACGATGGCCTATGTGGGAGCCATGTCGGAGGCCGGGCCCTCTCCCTCAGAGCACTACTATAAGGCTACTACTAGCCCATAATGGCCCGGGATTTCCAGGATTACATCAAATGGTATGATAAGTGCCAGAGACATGCAAACATGATCAACCGACCTGCAGAGCCCCAAACTCTGATCCTCAGCCCCTGACCGTTTGCCTAGTGGGGTATCGACATAGTCGGACCGCTCCCCATGGCAAAAGGTCAGGTCAAGTTTATCGTCATTGCGGTAGACTACTTCACCAAGTGGGCCGAAGCCGAGCCCTTGGCAACCATAACCGAAAAGAAAATGGAAGGTTTTGTGGAGAAAAATATACTTAGTAGGTTCGGCGTTCCCCGGGTACTAGTCAGCGATAATGGAAGACAATTCGGCATACCAGTATTTAGGCAGTTCTCCTCGGGTTATGGAATATCAAATCACTACTCTTCTCCCGAGCATCCTCAAGCCAATGGACAAGCCGAGGTAACAAACCAAATAATTCTACAATCCATTAAAACCAGACTTGAACAAGCTAAAGGACTCTAGACTGATGAACTACCGACCCCCTTCTGTGGGGCTACCGTACCACTCCCCGAGCGGCAATAGGAAAAACACCGTTCTCACTTACCTATGGCTTCGAAGCAGTAATACCCACAGAGCTTGGATTACTAACTTACCGGGTGGCAAATTTCAGCGAGCAAGGCAACGAAGGAGCCCTTAGAGGGGAAATCGATGTGATAGAAGAAAAAAGATATCGGGCATACCTAAAGGTGGAGGCATACAAGCAGAAGGTCTCACGGTACTTCAACAGCAAGGTAAAGCATCGTAGTTTCTAGGTCGGGGACCTCGTCCTTAAGGCAGTGAATCAATCTAACAAAATTTTGAGTCACGGGAAACTGGCACCAAACTGGAGGTCCATATAAAGTTACCCAGGTTAATCGACTGGGAACCTACTGGTTGCAGATGCTGGACGGACATGTCTATCGCACCCTTGGAACTTAGAGCATCTACGGAAGTACTTTCAGTAAAATGGGGATCAATATTGGTTAGGGTTTTCTTTATACAAGTTGTAGCTCCTTCCGAGCAATTTTTTTTTTCAAAATGAATAAAGTGTTTTTCTTGTAATGAATGTTCCTTACCAGTATTCCAATGCCCTAAAAAGACCTCAGAATCACACCCGAGGCACCAAAAAGACCTCGGGATCGCACCCGAGGCACCAAAAAGACCTCGGGATCACGCCCGAGGCATTAGTTTTGCTTAGGTCCATAACCTACGATGGGGGCAAATCCCCCTAGGTGGATGATGATAGCAAACTCTAGAAGACCCTGGAGCTACCAACGTTCTAGGTCGGTTACCTATAGTTATTTCCTCTACACACTCGCCTTAGCAAAAGCTTGGGGGGCAGAGGGAATATTGAACTAAAACAGGAAATCACACCGAGCACTAACAGGACTTGGAATTATCCCTTGAACATTCCTAAGTGCCTATAGGGCTTAGAGCTTACTAAGCAGGACCTACAGACCTGAAGTCTCCTATTCATTAATGGCTCAGGAAATTTAAGGGACCTATGGGTCCCTATAAGACCAGGTGTTCCCTACCAATTACAATCCTAAACCTTTTGCTAAGACAGGGTTTTTCTAAGACTAACAACTGGTCGGACATAGACAATCGCAACAAAAATAAGTAGAAATGTACAAGTGTAAACAGTATGTCAAAAGCGATCTCTATAAGCCTTTTTCATTACTAAACATGGAAAGTACTATCACGCCCCAACGTAGCATAAATAAGGAAAGCGTTTAATTTCCTTTATGGACCCGTAGGTCGTGACAGTTTGAAGGATCGATTCCGTCCCAAACGTCAACCACAAAAACATAATAATCAAAGCAGAGCAATCAAGGCTTACAATGTTTTTCTAACTTAATAGTTATTACAGCACGGGGTCTCTAAAGGCACAAACCGCCTTAAATCAAAACAATAACTTAACATCTATTACAGTCATCCTTATTACAAAATAGTTCATAAATTAAAGCATAGGATATTGATAACAGTTTTATCTTCCAAAAGCAGTCGTTCTCAGTCAGTGTAGTCATAATGTTCCGCTTGATCAAAACCTGAAAAGCCTAGACACAAATGTCTAGGACGCATTAACGTCGTCAGCTTCAAGAAGCTGGTGAGTATTAAAAACATACCTTTGAATGTAAAACATACTCATTTACCATTTTCTAATTCCCATTTAATTCAACAAGTTTACATTAGAGTAAAGAGTTCATTTTAGAAAACGAACACAATATCATTTGAAAACTGTAATTCACATATATGTGACCATGTATGAAAACAATGCACCATCTCATCTTACCGACTCTTTTCTCTCGACAAACACAACACCCAACTCTCTCACATCAGTATCTTTGAAATACTCCGATAGCCACACTTTAGCACAGGGGTGCCAGGGAATGTCCAGCTTGCCTCACACTTTAGCACGGGGTACCAGGGAATGTCCAATGCCTCACACTTTAGTACCTAATCTGTCTCGCAAATACATCACACAGTATTCTGACTCGGGTACTAGGGAGTGTCCGTAGGCCACACTTTAGCACTACCATGGGTGCCAGGGAATGTCCAAGTTCGGCGTCACACACTTTAACGCTTCCATGGGCGTCAGGGAGTGTCCAGTTTTTTACCACTGTCGCATTTCAAAGACACTCTAGCCGCAATCTCAACCACAACACACTTTGGTACTCACTTACCAGGGAGTATCCACAACACAATCTTAACCACACACTCTATACCACACTGTCCATTACTCTTTTTCACACTGACCAACACTCACACTCACCATGCATGTACAACTAACACCATATGAATGTCGTGCAATAGAACATATGAAATGTCGGGATCGATAACCATGTATATTTGAAAAGAATCAAAATCATAATCGTCCTTTAACAACCAAAACGTAATCTGTTTTAACATAACTTCCAAACAGAGCCTTAAAAACCCATAAAATATCATCTAAACAGTCCCTTAGCAGAAAATAGACAAAAACCAGAAACTGTCAGAAGTCGCGCGTGCGGGCCGCTTGCTCGCACGGGCCGCTCGCGCGATATGCCCCTTTTTCCTTTTTATTATAAAAATTTTCTATCTGCCAGAAAACACGCCGCTCGCGCGCGCGGGCCGCTTATGCGATTATCCCAATTTTCGTTTTTCTTTTTAAAACCTTTTCTATCTACCTGAAACCAGCCACCTCGCACGCGCGGGTCGCTCGCGCGACCTTCGCTCGTGTGATCGCGTATGCGAGTTTCAGCAGTGTCTTCATCTTCTTCGTGGACAATGCCCTGTTTCAGAATTTAAGGGTCTTTTGACCCATTTTGAAATTTGACAATAACCAAGCCTTATTATATATGGATCTCTCCGGTTTTTCCTACGAATTATGAATCTACAATCAATTTTACTTTAATCGATCCGTAGCTCTCGGATTTTACGAAAAACTGAGAGTTGACAGAAACTTCGTTTTAATCATACATCGCCATACGAACAAATTAAGCTCTAATTTTACAATCGTACACTCTACATACTATAATCTTTCATATTTCATTCAGAAAACGAATTTTGGTTAAGTTTGTTAAATTACCCTTTTTCAAGTTTCAAGTTTTCATGAGAAATAACAATGGTGATCAACATATACATACGTACAAACAATAATTGAGCACAGATTATATTTGGAGTTAGTTTAAAATACTCACTGAGATTAAAAGCAGAGAGATTGTTGAGAAAGAATAGCAAGCTAAGAATTTCAAACCCAAGCTTTGGCTATGGGGATTAAGAGCTTCTCTCTCTACCAATTTTCTGTATAAGCTCTCAAATTCACTCTCTTCTCTCTGAATTATGGAGTGCAGAATTAAAAATGAAGCAAGGGGTGTGAGTTATATAGAACTTCAATTGTGAGAACTTGGAGCCCAAGCTCCTTGATCAAGACTCAACAAAAGAATTTTGTTTTCAAAATTAATATGTACCAAGTATCTCTTAAGGAGCTGATATGTACATACGTATATACACAATACACAGATTATAATAGCTCCATAGTTGCCCAAGAGCCAAACATAGATGTATAGGGGGCAAGAGCTAGAAGTGTTTGGGAAATTAGCTTATGGCCTTAGGAATAAGCACACACCAAAAGCATTCCCAAACAAAACATACCCAATCATTGCTTGCCATAAATGGAAAGTAAAGCATAAGTCATGTCCAACTTTACGTCACTTCCAAAATATATGGAAGTTTAATGCGGCGCAGACAGTTTTGAACATAAACTGGTATTTTCGTGGCGCGGTGGTCACCCCAAAAATACAGAAAATTCATTTTATCATAGGAAATGATTTTATGGTTTTATAAAAATACTGATTGAGTCAAAAGCAAACATTTCCACCATTTTGAAATACAGATTTGAAATTCAATACACGTATTACTAAATTTTGTAAAATTACAGTTTGACCCCAATAAGAATTTCAATATGAATTAAAAACAAGTATTAGAATTCTAAACATGAGAATTGCAAATTTGAGATAACATCAGGAACATTAATTAAATATGAAATGCAAATTAAAAATTAAATGAAATGCAGGTTGTTACAAGTACATTGCTCAGGGGACAATTATAGTAGCCTTCCCCCCAAAAAATATAAAATAAAATATAGACACATCACGAGTGGTCATCCACGATGATCACAGCCTCTTTGGTCTCCTCGACCTCTCCTCCGACGGCATCAGTCTCTCCCCCAATAGCTTCAGCAGGGTTCTCATCATCAATCTCCCCCTCCTTCCAGAAGTCGAACTCAGCCCAGGAATAGCCCGAGAGGTCCCAATCCGGATGACCCGAGACCGCCCTCTGGGCCAGGTCAGCGTAGCCTTGGAGGTAGTCGGCCTCAAACTCCTCATCCGCGTCCTTCGCCGCCGCCTCCCGAGCAGTGATAGCCTCAACTAGGGCCGCCTTCTCGCCCTCTGCAGCCGCCTTCTCGGCTTCTGCAGCCTTCTGGACCACCTGTTCGACTGCCAACGCTTTCTGGGCCTCCCCCAAGTCCAGGGCCAGGGCCCTTGTCTTCTTCTTCTCAACGGCGAGGGCGAAGTCAAAAGCATCCCGTGCCGCCTTCCCTGTGGATAGGGCAGCCTCAGTAGCGGTTAGCCTTTCTACTACCCCGAGTAGGTAAGCCTCAGTCCCTACCGCCAAGCAACTGATTTGCAAGAAAGAAATAGAAGCTATCAGTCACTATGGACAAAAAAATGTGTATAAAGTCACCTACCATGTGGCTGATGTTGGACAGCCACCCGCTCAAGGCCTCGGGGCCCAACCCGGAGCACCTCTTGACCTGGCTTTATAGCAGCTCAGGCTAGACCCTAGCCCGGACGTCATCCACCGTCTGCACTGCCGGTATCCCGATCGGTATATCATCTGCGGAGCGCCTCCAGGGCGCAACAACCTCAACTCGAGGAGTTGACGTCCCGACCGGTATATCATCTATAGGGCGCCGGGAGGGAGCGATAATCTCAACCCTGGGAGTTGGCATGCTGACCGGTTCCTTCTCCACTCGGGCCCCCCAGTGAATCCTCTTCAGTTGCTGGCCACCAGGAGTATCTTTTCCTCCTCTGGCCAGCCCGTGCGGCCAGAGCAGCTTCCTTATCCTTTAAGGCAGCTATTTCTTTGGGGGCCATCTCTACGAAACAACAGAAGAAGATGGATCAAAGGGATGGAAGACAGACAAGCCAGTGGATAAACAATGAAAAATAGCTGACATACCGACAATGATTGGGGGGAAGACAGGTGCTTCAGCGGGCTGGATGGGCTTGTACGTGACCTTCTGAGCTCCCATTCGGGTCAGCATGTCAGAGACGTTGTTGGCTCCTCAGCTAAAGCTCTGATCCAGCCCTGGCACTCGTCAGGATTGCTCGGCAGATCAGATGCTCTTACTGCAAGGAAGAAAATCGATCGGTTAGTCCAACAATAATAAATAAATAAATAAAAGAAGAGAAAACAGATCCAAGACCGGAGCTTACTCCTCAACCGACTAGCCTAGGATGTCCTCAGGTGAATTCCTGGAACATCCTTATAGAGTCCAAGGGTGGATGCGTGGAAGAACCACTTCTTCCACCCCTTGTATTGCTCGGGCACTTATCGATGATTTTCCTCCCTTGTCAGCCTCCCAGAGAGAAGAAACCGACCTCCCCGTGCAACGGGAATGACCGATGTGTCTAGAAGAACTCTTGAAGGGTGAGTTCATACTCGAAGACTTGGGACTATAGGTGTATAGCCCCCATCAGGAATCTCCACCCATTCGGGGCAAGCTACTCGGGAGCGATCCCGAGGTAAATCAGAGCATCCCGGGTAAGCGGGTTGAAAGGAAGAAGAAGGCCTGCCATAAAGGCATCCTCATAAAGGGTGACGAACCCCAACCGGCACTGGTGAGCCCCGCCAGTAGGTATGACCAAGGAACAGTGGCCGAGGATGTCGTACCTGTCCTTGAACTGCACCAGGTCATTGATGAGTAGACTACTAGCAATCCACTCACATAAGAACATAACTCCGGGACTCCCAGAGATCGAGGCTTCATCACTCGACCCCTGTGACCCAGAGGCTACCTGAGGTCCCCGGTCAAGCTCCTCATCAGATACCCAGATAGGAATCCTCCCTTCACTATGGTGGTCTGAAGGAGACAGTGAAGGAGGGTCCAAACTGGTGTTCGGGGTACCAGACCTAGATTGCTCGTCTTTCGATCGTGAAGACAAGTTGAATCCATAATGGCACATTTCTACAGCTCCTACGGCGGGATGAGGAAGTAGGTGACGGTCGGCATAGGGGTCAGAAACCCCAAACCTAAGGTACAAGGGGGCAAGACTAAGAGCCTATAAGGCAGGACGTACAAGGTTTTCAGTGTAAGGTAGCACTCAGTCAGAACTACAGCAGGACACCCAGACCGGTTCACTACTCTACCAGGGGGAGGGAACTACCTGACCTAAAGAAGAAGATGAATTTGAGGAAGAAAAAATCCCACTCCCTCACAAGCCCAATCGGACTCCTATTCTCCAGTCTCACTCGGGAATAAAGAGAAAAGAAGAGAAGGAGAAGTCCAGTGAATTGTAAGACTAGGGGAATTAGAACTTATAAGAAAAAGGCGCAGAAAAGAGCTCGGAAGTCTTGATCGGGCGCTTTTTCACTTATACTGCTCGGTAGACTCAGGAGATGGATAGCAGAAGTGGTAAAAATGCCCAAATGCTAGTTTTATAGAAGGCATGAACGGTCCAGATGATCTCAGATCCAACGGTCCAGCCAACAGAACTCCTGCCTAAATGCCCGCCAGCTGGAGCCTCAAGCAGACCAAGTGGTGCCTCAAAAAGCGTGCACAGTAAATGCACGATATGACGGTTCGGTTACGATGGAACTGTCCGGTTACATTCATACCGATCTTATTGGGTCCTGACTAGACTAACCACGCCTTGACACGTGGCACCTGGTCCCCGAGGTAACTGATCAGACTAGACCCCTAGTGACCACGGCGACCCGTCCTGTCACGACCCATCCCACTAGGCGTGTAAATAGGACACGTGGCATGCCATCAAGGCTCAACCAATCATTAAATAACTATACGCAGTGGAAAAGAACTTTAAAACAACCTTGAGTATTTAAAACTTTAGGAAACATAACCCTCCGAGTTGTAAAATCCGTATAAAATTGAAAATGTAATTATATTTTGAATCGGATGAATTTATGTTAAAAGGGGTCCCAACGGTACCCTAAGAACTGACCAAAACATTTAAATAATTTCTGGAAAGCATATGAAAAGATTCTATGCAGGGGTCATTTCGACCGGTCGAACGAACCCCTTCGACCGGTTGAATGACCCTTAGGAGATGGATAGCAGAAGTGGTAAAAATGCCCAAGTGCTGCTTTTATGGACGGTCCAGATGATCTCAGATCCAACGGTCCAGCAGAACTCCTGCCTAAATGCCCGCCAGCTGGCACCTCAGGCAGACCAAGTGGTGCCTCAAAAAGCGTGCACAGTAAATGCGCGATGTGACAGTTCAATTACAATGCAACTGTCCAGTTACATTCATACCGATCTCATTGGGTCTTGACCAAACTAACGACGCCTTGACACGTGGCACTCGGTCCTCGAGGTAACTGATAGGACTAGACCCCTAGTGACCACGGCGACCCGTCCTGTCACGACCCATCCCACTAGGCGTGAAAATAGGACACGTGGCATGCCAGCAAGGCTCAACCAATCATTAAATAAATATACGCGGCGGAAAAGAATTTTAAAACAATCTTGAATATTTAAAACTTTAGGAAATATTACCCTCCGAGTTGTAAAATCCGCATAAAATTGAAAACGTAAATATATTTCAAATCGGATGAATTTATGTTAAAAGGGTCCCAAAGGTACCCTAAGAACCGACCAAAACATTTAAATAATTTCTGGAAAGCATATGAAAAGATTCCATGTAGGGGAATTTCGACCGGTCGAACGACCCCCTTCGATCGGTCGAATGACCCTTTAGCAGAATCCTCCCCAAAGTTGCAAATTTTTGCTAAGGATCAAACAACCTTCACTCCTATCATTCCACCAAACATGTTTACATTATTTTAAACATCACCATCTATGCTAGTCTTTCAAGAACATTGTTAAGACATGGTAATTTATGAAAAGAAATAATAATGGAACAAGCTAAGGCTTGTTTGGGTTAAAACATAAAAGTTCTATTACATTTCTCTATAATCCGAGTTTGACAAGTTAAGCAACACACGAATCCTTGAGTTCGGATCCATTACAACATAACCAAAAAGAGTTTTATGACATGTTACGTCTTTACTAATCAATTCCAAAGTTCTCAGTTAAGTACAATGCCCAAACTATCCAAAATTACATTGTTTGGAATGGAAATAAAAATATATATAAGGGTGATTCTCGTCGTATCCACGACGTCACTCCTCACGCTTCTTCTTTCCTTTCTTTTCGTTCACTTGCAATGGAGTAAATTTCTACTGCTCAGCTATATGCTGAGTGTACAATTATAAACATATGCTTATATGACAATTCATGCTTCAACATATCAAAGCACATCAAAATGGTCTCTAGGGAGAGTGACGTGTGTTCATCCGGTAATGAAAACGATG
Source organism: Hydrangea macrophylla (assembly GCA_033977485.1). Lineage (NCBI taxonomy): Eukaryota > Viridiplantae > Streptophyta > Magnoliopsida > Cornales > Hydrangeaceae > Hydrangea > Hydrangea macrophylla. Next base: position 80,939,603 of record CM066991.1, on the reverse strand, counting down.
GAATTGATGCCGTGGAGGGCCTTCTCACTACCACTCATCCAGTGCCTGGCTGGGCCTTCTCCCAAACCATGCACAGTGCCCTAGCTGGGCCTTCTCCCAAACCATGCACAGTAACCATCACTACTAAAATCCTCCAACATCGAGGAGCTTGCCCCATGATGAATTTACACCAAACAACCTTTCAACCCACATAGACACATAGCATGCTCATATAATCATATATGCATGCTTTTGTTGTAGTTTTACGTACATAATTAACGGGCCTAACTAATACATGAATTTCACCCAGATTCAAAATATCAATTCGATATTCAAACACATGTAAATTCCATATAGTTTATAGGTATAGAAGTCATACCTCGTGCGATTTTCCTATACCTTTGAAGGATGAACTAAGGAACTAATTAAACGTCGTATCTCGAATTTCAAGCAATTCCTACAAGTTTACACTCGTTTCTCCAAAAAATATTAGGTTTATTTTTTATAAAAACTTTACCAAACGAGTTCTAAGAGATATCAAAACAAAGCTCTTACCTCGAGGAGCTCGAATATGAAATTTGGAAGAAAGTAAACGGGCAGAAGTCCGTTGATTTTGCGTCTTAATGCTCTAAGCACTAAATCACCTCTTGAATTTCAATTTTAGGAAAGTTGTTTATGAAAATATCTAGACCCCACTATATATAGGCACAAGTTCTAGAATTTACATTTACATCCCCACTAGTTCTCAAAACTTCTAATTATCTTACGAAACGTTGCACATGTCCATTTTATTACTTCACAAGTGAAAACTATAAATTACAAAAGTTTCCGACTAAGTTTCGTTGTCCCCGTAATTACGTCCGAAATGGATTTATGTGAAATCTCTAGATAACCTACATTTTATGCAACGTATCCTATTAGTTATCGTCAAAATCATTAAACTGATCCTAATCAGGATTAAAACTATTAGAAATTACGCTACACAGGTAATATCACTATTCACAATTTACCAAATAGCCAAATAACATTTATTCCACATAAAATATCATTTAATCACACGAATGTCTCAATGATTACCGAATCACTGTGTCCTTACTTGACACCTTCCGTTGACCACAGTCAACCAATACCACAATTATAAAATAACATTGATAATTTTCAAAATTTCGAATACGCGTTTAAAAGAATATATTTTCGGGACGGGTGTGACAAGTCCGGACCCGATTAATTTCCCGGGCTGCTTCCTGGATGGTTTATTGAGCTATGCAGATTTTAATCCTCATCAGATGAAGCATCACATTCGCCTTGAAAATGGGGGGCAATTGATATGTACAAAAATATCCAAAAAAAGTAAGGCTCGACTTTTATCTACCCGAGCGGTAAAGCCAATGTTATCCGGTCTCGACTAAAAGGACGGGAACGGTATACGGGCTCGGTTAGTCACGGGCGCAGCCCGGCCACGTCCCATGTCGTGCTCCAGTATAACCCAGACAGTTTCCTACACAAACTAGAAGACTAATGGAAAGAGAAGATTGCTTCCTAATCCGATTAGGAAACTTCCACGATTTGTACTAATCAATCCCAAGTAGATTGCTTAATTAGACTACTTACCTTGTTTGAGTGGGTCTCTTGTACCTATAAAAGAGGTCACTCACCCTCATAGACGGGGATCACAATTTTTCCTTGCACACATACACACTGCTCGCCCGATCTCTGGTAGTTCCACTCCCATTGTTGGTTAACCAAAGATCCCTGACGATTCAATATCATAGTATATGTGCTCTGACACACAACGTGGATGTAGGTTCCTTCATTAACAGAGTTGAACCACATACAAATTTTCTCGTCTTATTCTTCTTCTCTCTTAACCGAATTTCGGCATCATCAATATTTAACCCTCTCTTATTCTAAATAGTTCCTAAACACATTTGACAGTGGGACCACCTTCAATAAATGGTAAGACTAATTCAACATCCTCCAATCAAAATGATGGGATCACTCCAATATAATAGTGGACCACTTGTACATATTCATATCAAAATTAAGTGGATCTACTGCCAGGTGTGTTTGGAAACCACTTGAGAAGCATAATGTTATTGTTATAATTGTTTTGCTTATACTGTGTCTAAACTGAGCAATGTTTTGAAAATCAGACTGGTCATCGAACCGGAAAAATGACCGGGTAACTGGTTTAACCGTTGGGTTAATCAGAATTGAACTGTGATGCCATAATTATGTAATAAATATTAATAAAATATAAAAAAATAAATTAAAAAAATCAAATTTTCGGTTTTCCAGTTCCATTGCCGGTTTTACCGGTTCACCCGCCGGGTTTTCCGATTTTTACATAATAGGCCGATTTTTGGTATTTTTCGATTTTTTGGTTCAAACTGGACCGTTTCTTGAACCAGTCAACTGTTCAACCGATCAATTTGGTCCGATTTTTTAAACAATGAAACTGAGTAATGCTATATTTCCCAAATTTGTATCCCAAAGGTGGTATACTGGTATGTGGTAATGGACTTCCCTGATTTTTATTGAAAGATATTGAAGTGACTCCACTATGATATCAGTGCCACATGTATTGTTGAGAACAAAATTTGGAATATAAATTTGGGACACATATCATTACCTCAGACTCAGAATCTTTATAGCTGCCTATGGTAAAAACCAATTGCAACTCTATCATGACCATGTGGCCGAGTGGTAAGTCTTCAGATGTATTATCCAAATATTTAGTGTTCAAACAATGGGAGAGTGGTTATTGAGAATTTACCCTACTGTTACTTAAGATTTTGTGAAATTAATCGAGGTGCGTGCAAGTTGGCTGGACACCACGATTACCCAAAAAAGAGAAATGCTAGTCACACACCCCAAAAAATCACACCCTTGTTTTAAATATATATCTTATGCTGAGTAAATGGTGCACAGAAAAGTGTAAAAGTTTAAGTAACATAGAGTATATGTATTTGTGTGATTTGGGATGTGTGCGGTGTCCCAAGCATTTCTCGAAGGAAAAAAAAAAAAAAAATCTACTCATTGAACCAGCAGCCAACAAAACCAAAACTAACATCAATTTTCAAAGGGAAAGTATGTATCCAACCCCACTGAATAAATATTTGTCCAATTAAAAACTTTTTGTCTCATCCTCTTCAGGAATCATCAATTGGGAATCATGTTAGGCCACTTTCTATTGTATTCATACAAAATTAGCAACAACCCAGATCCTCCTTTCTCACTCTCAATCCATGGCTCAGATACCTTTCTCTTGTCCATATTCTTCCTACCAATATCAGCTCTTCAGTCACCACAAAGGCAATCAATTGGGTACTTCGAGACCCAGAAACCAAGAATCAAATGGTTATCCTCTAAAACCCTTGTATTTCAATGATTCCACGAAGCTCAGTAATTTGGGATTAGAGCTATACAATTCTCAGTTGGTCAGTCACCATAAAAGCTTCAGACCCAGAAGTCAGAAACACAATTTTTTACCTGTTAATCCTCCAAAGATGAGTAATCTCAAAGTTGGGTTTTACCATTCTCAGGGTTCAAGTGAGAAGAAGGCCATGAATTTGGGAAGTTTCAGACCCAGAACCCAAAAACAGAGATTTCTATGTTCTGACCATCTCAAAACCCAAGTTTGTACTGGTTTGGAAGTAGGGTTTAACCCAGCTAGTGGGAGGAATAGGCATAGGAATTTTGTTTTTAGGTCAAAAATGGTGATGAATGTAGAAGAAGTATTGGAGAGTGATGGAAGTGTAGGAGGAGTAAATAGGAATAGCTATTATGATGCCATTGTTATTGGCTCTGGGATTGGTGGATTGGTTACTTCTACACAACTGGCTGTGAAGGGAGCAAAGGTGTTGGTGCTGGAGAAGTATGTTATTCCTGGTGGCAGCTCTGGGTTTTATAAGAGAGACGGGTATACATTTGATGTTGGGTCGTCTGTGATGTTCGGTTTCAGCAATAAGGTTAGCTCAGTTGGTGTATTGTGTCAACATAGTATGCGTATACATATATGTATATATATATATGCGCGAGCGCACACACACACACATGTAGTGCTAGCATCCAGAAGCTAATCATACTGTCATATTCGGTTAAATATCGAAATTGTGTGCAGATGAATAAAAACCATGTGTAGTTTTTTCCTTTCGATCAATAAGAAAAGATATGACATTAGTCATATCAATTACGTTTCTACCTAAATTGATTATTTTTTTTATCTTTAAATTGAACTCAGCTATGTGCAACTATTGTGTGAAACTTGTATCAAAACTATGGAGTGTTTACTCATCCCTCATGGCATACATTTATCATGAAGCCAATGCCCCCATGTATAGCTGGCTCTTGATGCTAGAAACAACTATGGTGATTCTAAATTTTATTTGTGTGGAATTGTGCAGTTTAATGAGAAATTTTGCCAATGCGTTGTTGGGGTAAAAATACTATTGGTAATTCTAAAGTATGCCTTGATTGTGAATGAAATGTTTGACTTGGATCAGCGCTCAGTCAAATTTGAATTTTTTTGCAGTGGGTCATATTGGGTTAATCTTTTTTCGGTTAACAAGCCAGAATAACAATAATTGTAGTCGTAACTGTATAAATGAACAATAAAAAATCCAACTTGAAGTATTGTTTCTTTAAAAGTTCTACCACTGATGCAATACTTTACTAGCATGTTTGGTTGTCCCTTGAATTTGAATAGCCTCATTCAAACTTTATATAGTATCTTAAAGCAAAATCCATAAATCATGAATAAACACAGTAGATAGATTAGGAGACTTGGGGGCCGTTTGATAGAACTGAAAATTAAGTGCTGATTTTAAGTACTGAATAAATTAAGCGATTGCATTTACAATACTAAATTCAGTGTTTCAAGTACTAAAATAGACTGCATTCAGTGATTATTTTCAGTACAAAATTTTCACTTAAAGTTTTCAGTGAATTTTAGGCTGCCTTTTCAATTAAGTGGTACATTATCAAACGCACTGAAAAGAACTAAGTGCTAAAACTTTTCATTTTCAGCACTTAATTGGGTTATCAAACACACCCTTAATCATATTTTTTCTTAAAAGGTCATTTCGATATTTTCTTTGGAATGACAAAATTCATGATTCCAATCATCTTTTTAGTTAGAATGCTATATAAAAGTATGGACGTGATTACTATATTTAAAGACACCCAAAGGGGCTTGTGTTTTGTTTGTCGTTCTATTATTAGTCTTTATTAGAAGTTTACTTGTACATTTGCTTGAATCTTTGCAGGGAAATTTGAATTTGATAACCCAAGCATTGGCAGCAGTTGGGAGTAAGATGGAGGTGATACCCGATCCAACTACTGTGCACTTTCATCTACCCAATAACCTCTCTGTCCGAGTACACAGAGAATACGGTGAATTTATCACAGAACTTACCAGTAAATTTCCCCATGAAAAGGAAGGGATACTCAAATTTTACGGTGAATGTTGGAAGGTCTGTGTTGACCTTGGGTGTTTTTTTTTTGTTTTTACCTCTTCTAGGTTAATCAAACTTGCATCGTGAATTTCTGTGTATTGGGTAGGTCTTCAATGCCTTGAACGCAATGGAACTGAAGTCACTTGAAGAGCCAATCTACCTTTTTGGACAATTTTTCAGGAAGCCTGTTGAATGTTTGACACTCGGTATTTCTTTTTCGACTTCATTTACACTTTTTCTTGTGAAATAGCAAAAATTAGTAATAGTTGTCTGTAAGGGTACATATGAGCCAAGCTTTTAAGGCTCGGCTTGAGCTTGAGCTTGGCTTGGACGATTAATACCTTGCTTGAGCTCGGCTCGATAAAAAATACACAAGCTCGAGCTCGGCTCAATTAAACTTTTGATTTAAACAAAAGCGGCTAGCAAAAGCTCAAGCCCAAGCTCCTAAAAAAGTTCAATCAGCCCAAGCAAGAAGCTCAAGCCCAAGTTCTGATATATCTCAATTGGCCCAAACAAAAGCATAAGCCCAAGTTCTAGCTCAATCAGCCCAAGCAAAAGCTGAAGCCCAATAGATCTTTGATGTGGGATCAAAGCACTGCCCAAATCTCATTGCCTTTATAGATAGCTTTTCTCTCAGCCTTTTTTTTCCCCATCCGATGTGGGACGAAATAAAAGTTGCTATTTTCACTTCTTCAACAGTACATCCTTGTTTCCCATCCCAATATAGCTTTGATGAGGGATCAAAGCACTGCCCGTTTTTTCGTTTCTTTCTTTTGCAATTTTATTTGTTACTCCAATTTTTGCATCCCAAATATATATGAGAGTGATATAACCTTCAATAATTGTGTGACTATTTGAACATTCTCCAATCAAATGTTTTATATTTTGCATATACAATTAATATATATTTTGATACACATATTTAGGAAACATTGGGATGAAAAAATTAATTAAGAAGCGTAGTACTACTCTTTACACTATGTAATAGTACTACTATTTAGGAAACATTGTGTAAAAGATATGTTGAATTGGGTTTCATAATTATTGAAGGTACATCACACTTTTATATGTATTTGGGAAGAAATTTTTTATGAGAATATTTGGGAAGTATTTGAGATTCAAAATTTGAGAAGTATAGTATTATATATATATCTACAAGCTTTTTAACGCGCCTACTAACAAGCTTTTCACAAGCCTACTAACGAGCCTTAATCAAACGTGTTCACGAACTTGTTCACGGGCTTTCATGTGTGCTCAAGCTTGGCTCGTTTATTAAACGAGCTTGGTATTTGAGCTCGACCTTGGCTCGTTTATTAAACAAGCCGAGCCGAGCCGAGCTTTTATTGAGCCTCGCCACGAGCCTTTATTGAGCGGCTCAGCTCGTATGCACCCCTAGTCGTCTGTTAATGGTTTAGCCTGAGTTTTATTTTGACCCTATTTGGAACCACTTCTCCAACGTACGTTTTGGACCCAAAAGCACGTTTTGGCTAAAGCAGGTCTAGAGGTGCTTCAGATATACATGATGCAGAAGATTTTGAATTAATGTATTTTTCTTATTTCCCATGGTGCTCTTATGATTTGGGATTCTGCGTCTTCTTCGTTTCTAAACGTGAAAGTCACGGCTAATCCAAATGGGCCCTTTATGTTGAGGCTCCATTCAGAATATCATTTGGCAAATATAGTCATCTGTTGATGGTATTTGATACATAGTCTGATATACGTTAGTGCTCCATTTGGGATATCTTCTGGGTAACATTGGCCAAATGGAAAGTATTATGCTTCATGGATTTCGTAATTTATAGGATATGAAGAGAGTGTTCAAACATGGAGAGAAGAACATGTTATACTTCATGAATTTATAGCTAAGCTACGATGTTTATCTATCTGCACAAGGCATGTTTGAAACAACTGATCAAAAACTCAGCCATCATGAACTAACTATGATTGTCATATGTATAGATTATTTTTACTGATTTTTTGGAAGCATTGTTGTTTGAAATCACTTCATGTCACATTCTTTTGGATGCTAAATTCAAGCTGGAGAGATTACAGAACAAAAGATCTAATATCTATAGCTTCTAATATCTACTTGTACTTCTTGGCTTGATACTATAGAAATGGTATATCATTGGACTTTGGTACTCTCCTGTATTGGTTCTTGTACCTTGCCATGTATGCACTAAGGTGGCAAAACCAAATGTTTCAGTTGTCACACACACACACACACACACACACACACACACATATATAATATAGCATTAAAGGGTACCTGCAAACATCCTTATTTTTTTTCTCCTTTTTATGTGTTGTTGGCATCCTTTGCAGCATACTATTTGCCCCAAAATGCAGGAGACATTGCGCGCAAGTACATAAAGGATCCCGAGTTGCTCTCCTTCATTGATGCTGAGGTGTGCTTATCTTATCGTATTAATCTCTTCATTTGATCCACATATGACTTGTCTTTCTCAATCCCATCAGAGTTTTATTTACGGTGTTTTGCAGTGTTTTATAGCAAGCACGATTAATGCTTTGCAGACACCGATGATCAATGCTAGCATGGTAATTACTCTTTTAGGGTGCTCTTTTTTTGTTGTTTGTTTGTTTCTTTATTTCTTGTTTCCTCATGTGTATATTTGCGATAGGTTCTTTGTGACAGGCATTTTGGAGGAATTAATTATCCTGTCGGTGGGGTAGGTGAAATTGCAAAATCCTTAGCGAAAGGCTTGGTTGATCAAGGAAGCAAAATACTTTACAAGGCGAATGTGAAAAGCATTATTATTGACCAGGGAAAGGCAGTAAGTTTAATTTACTGGGTATAGCTGATGCTCACAAAGCAGGTTCAGGTTCAGGTTCAGGTTCAGTCCTGGTATTTCTTTGGTTATTATTATTATTTTTTTTTCTATTTGGTTTTTCTGAGAACGAACAGCACGTTGGTTTGACAAAGAACCTGTTTTAAAGTGATTTTTAGTTTGCACACGGACTCGAATGAAGTCAAAGCGCATTTACCAAACCCTTGCATATTTAAAACCTGACTTGTTCTTGAACTTCCCAAACAACCCCTAAAATGTATATACTCGATTATTATATAGGGGAAAAGAATAATTTGTTCCTTATGTTTGTATGTATTTTGAAGGTAGGAGTGAGGCTGTCTGATGGAAGGGAGTTCTTTGCCAAAACCATAATATCAAATGCTACAAGATGGGACACATTTGGTTAGTTCTTACAGCGAGTGAGCCTTTTAATGTAATAGTAGTAGTTTTTATTAACGTCCTTATAGCTTATCTTTTGCTGCTTTCTTTTATTCTCTTAGTTGAGACCTGATTATAATATTCTTTTATTTCTTTTATTGTTTTGGTAAGTTGGAAATGTGTTACACCAAACAAGGAATACGAAATAAAATTTCTTGAGTCACTGTTGGTTTGCGGATTTAGAGAAGGAAAAGAAAAATGAAAGGAAAACTACTTCCTTTGTGTTTTCTGCCTGCTTAAATAACAATAAAAATTAAAAAATTTCAGAATAGAATCTAACGCAAGAAAAAAGGGAGGGAGTTGACTCACAAAATTCGAGAATTTTGATTTTTTTCTCACTATATTTTCTTTTCCTTCCTATTTTCCTCACCATTTTCTTACTAACCATACAAAGAAAAGTGTTTTTCTCGATGTTTTCTTTTTCGTTTATGTACAACCTCTCTGGTTTCCAAAATAACTTTCCAAGAACTTTGTTATATTGTAGGAAAGCTTTTGAAAAGAGAAGAGCTTCCTAAAGAAGAAGAAAATTTTCAGAAACTCTATGTGAAGGCCCCCTCTTTTCTTTCCATTCACATGGGGGTTAATTCTGATATTTTGCCACCAGATACGGATTGCCACCATTTTCTTCTCGAGGTACTTATGTTTCTTCGCCAGACTCATTTGCTTGGCAATTTTGAAGGATTTTAATGATTTGATGAGTTCAGCTATTCATCTTCTCCTAATTATGTAGGATGAGTGGTCAAGTTTAGAGAAGTCGTATGGAAGTATATTTTTGAGTATTCCAACTATTCTTGACCCATCATTGGCTCCAAAAGGGCACCATATTCTTCACATATTTACCACTTCTTCGATGGAGGATTGGGAGGTAAATTTACTTTTCTCATATTGATCTCACGTGGGTCTGGATTCTTATAATGTAATTACTATTGTCATGCAACAAGTAAACTGGTTTTTTGTATAGGGGCTATCTTTAAAGGACTATGAGGCAAAGAAGGAGCTTGTGGCAGACAAAATCATAGGTAGATTAGAAAATAAACTATTTCCGGGGCTTAAATCTTCCATCACTTTTAAGGAGGTAAAATCCATACCCTTATACTCGTCAATAATTTATTAGACTTTGAATAATTTTTGGACGGAACTTTTAATAGCAGTGTATTCATAATAATTTGGTATTGATATGTTGAAGTTTTGGAAGGTTACATCCTGAACATGAATTTGAGTTGCGCAAGGCTCTTCAATTTTCTCGTTCATTTAATTTTTTTCACCTTGGTGGTCCATCAAATATTGGTATGTTTTTCACCTCGTTTTTCATTAGAAGACTGCTTGTCAGTTCAGAACTGATTTTTTGTTCATGACATTCATACTTATACGTCAAAATGGCTGACCACCTTTTCTTCTGCAAAATGAAGTTTTTAATTGCAATTTTCAAGTTTTTTCTATTGTGCGCTTGGTTTTTTATTTATTATTTATTTTATTTATTTATTTTTGATTGTATTTTATTTATTTTTAAAATGTTATATTCGCATGGGCAAATCAGTTCATCTCTTTGCAATTGTTTTGAACCTGATTACCTTTTTCAGGTGATTTTTTTTTTTATACGCTCTCTTTATGATGGCAACTGTAATAAAGCGTATACCACTGCTCTCTCTTTTTTTGATTCTGTGGGATCTAAGTGTTTGGATTGTGCTTGACTTTAGCTAATCGTCTTGTGAGTTTTTTAAATAAATTTTAGTTATAAGAAAAAAGTTTAGTAAAGCTTGTGTACTTTAGTATTTTCCCCACGATAGTCCATCATGTGAATGCCCTATTTAGGTAGTCTGTTTATCTTTTTTGTTTTTTCATTTGTGTGATGTTCTATAACATCAATAACATGGTTCTATCTTCCTGTGCCATCTTCGTTAGGATTGGGTCTCAAGGCTATTGATAAAAAAGGATCACAGTCTAACCATTGTAAATTTTTTTTTTTTAATGAAAATGGAAAATTCATATTGGAAGTTATGTAGATGCCCCAATCCCCCACTCCACACCAACCCCCCCCCCCCCCCCCCCCCCCCCACACACACACACATACACACACACACACACACACACACACACACACACACACACCCACCCCACCACCACCACCACCACCACCTTTTTTTTTTTTTTTTTTCCAATTCAGCAGAATATACTAATCTGCATTTTTTTTTATATTTATTTAATGTTACTCCATGGTGGAGATGGAAACTAATTGAAATCGAGTTCTTTTTTAAGTAATTTTATGGATATGTCCCCCAAGGCTCTATTTGGTCAATGGATTTAAGAGTGAAAGGAAAGGAAAACGCAGGCTTTGTTTGGTTCTCGGATTTACTGAGGGAAAAGAAAAAAAACATAGAGGAAAACCTTTTCCTTTGTTTGGTTAATAGGGGAAATGATAAGGGAAATAAGAAAGAGAAGAGAATAAATTGAGAAGTAATTTAACATTTTGAATGTCGTGAGTCATTCCCTTCCTTTATTCATTTATTACACTTATATTTTCTGAATGTTTAAGCATGAAGGAAAACACAAGGGAAAAGACGAGGGAACTAGTTTTCCTTCCTGCATTCCTCTCCTTTTTCTTTTCCCACAGAAAATTCATGAAGCAAATAGAGCCTAGGGAAATCTTCTTTGTTTGTTTAATAAGGAAAATAGGAAGGAAAAGAAAATGTATTGAGAAATAACTAAGTTTAGATTTTTGTGAGTCACTTCCCTCTCTTTTTCTTAGGTTACAATTCAGTTTTGAATTTTATTTATTTATTTATTGTTATTTAAGCATAGAGGAAAACACAAGGAAATTAGTTTTCTTTCTTGTTTTCCTTTCCCTTTTGTTTCCTTCTATAAGTCCACAAACCAAACAGAGTCCAAATACACGAGTTAGTGTAGGAATTTTACATTGCTTCAGGATTCATGGTTGGTTTGGACAATTCATAGTTTAGTTTGACAATGGCAGGTGGGGTCACCAAAAACACACCGGCGGTACTTGGCTCGCGATAATGGTACTTATGGACCAATACCAAGCCGAACTCCTAAGGGCTTATTGGGAATGCCATTCAACACAACTGTATGTTGATTCAGTACCTCAACAAGTATCTTTACATTACTTAAATCACAGAAATAACCGGTCATTTTATAATGAAAATTTCAGGCTGTTGATGGTCTGTACTGTGTGGGAGATAGTTGCTTTCCAGGGCAAGGTGTTATAGCCGTAGCCTTTTCTGGAGTAATGTGTGCTCATCGTGTAGCTGCTGATATTGGTAAGCAGAGTTCTATGTGCCTTTTGTGTACAAAACACTTGGCCATGGCTTGTGATAGAGTTGACATTGCTTAGGTCCCGTTTGGATTGGCTGTGGCTTTTGCCTTTAAGTAGAAACCTTAATCACAAGGACACTATGGGAATTAAGAAAAAATCATTAAAACCCAAGTTTGTTTCATGTTTCACGTCTGGTTGAAGCACCTCTGGTCCTGTTTCAGCCAAAACATGCTTTTGGAACTGTGAAGTGCTTCTTAAAGTTTATCCAAACATGCTAATATATGCATTTCGGGTCTCAGAAACACGTTGAGGCCTAAACGTGCATTTGAGAAGTGTTTCCAAACAGGGTTTTACTCTTTAAACATACAGAAGCACGTTTAGGCCCAACGTGCACTTGCGAAGCAATTCCGAACAGGGCCTTACTCATTAAACATACAAAAGCACGTTTAGCCCCAAACGTGCACTTGGGAAGTGATTCCAAACAGGGCCTTACTCTTTAAACAGTGTGCACCCAAGATGCAAAATTTCAAAAGTTTTTTCTTCCAAAAAATAAAGAAACTGAAAAGAACACCCCAGTTTTATGTTTGGTTCAACTATGTGTGAGTGCATTTCAGTTCGGTAAACTTTATTTCTTTTATATTTTTGCAGGGCTTGAGAATAGATCCCCGATTTTGGATGCTGCACTCCTTAGATTTCTAGGTTGGTTAAGAACATTGGCATGAAGGTCTGTAATAAAAGTGTACTATAAAAACATCCTGACTGTATGATAGGAAATGCATTGATTCATTCCATCAAAAAGTGATGGTCTATATAGCAAGTTGAGGAATGGATATTTGTGCTCAAATATTCTCTGTGAGTTGTGAAGTCACCAATGCCGAATTATGGTACTTGTAATGATAGGAATTTAATCAGTTTTGGCAAATTGATCTTCTGTTGGAATTATTGTGTAATTGGCATAGTAACTATGGGTAGAAACAGGAGGGTGCAATTCATGTTATTTGATTTTGAACTTGTATAATATTATCAATGTTTGTGCTTACACAAGTAAGATTTTTTTAATGTGGTAAATTGTATATAATGCGTTGGCGACAATAAATCTTTAGAACTATTGACTTTGCTGTGTTTTTTTCAAATCACAACATTACTGTAGCTGGAACTGTAACTATCACCCCCATGTATGAATGTTTTTGTCCATATCATTTATATTTGAATCTTTGCTTTCACTGGGATTTTCAATAGGACCAAGACTGTCCATTGATTTACCTAGCCCAGCCCTCCTTAGACAACATCGAATTGAACCACCATTTTTCCATAGAGTTTTCTTTCTCCCATGAATCGGGATCCTAATCCAAGGCTTCCCCAAAGGACATGACCAGGTCTGTCTCATTTTTGTGTTTATTGTACGCATTTATGATAACATATTTCAGAAATCAGTCCCCAAATTTAACATATATGTAGGAGTTGTTGGTTATGGCTAACACATCAAATACGTCTCCTTAATGTTAAATAACCTACTTGTGAACATGGATTGTTCAAAAACATATGTGACTTTCACGTACATGCCTATAAACAATATGTAACACTCACCTTCTATGCTATTTTCGGCTACACGATGAATTTAGAGCTTCTTAGGGGTGAGACAGTTCTTCTGGATCTTTGATTGTGGCTTATTTTCCCTTTATAGACCTTTCTTTGAAGTCTTCACAAGATGGTTTCCTCTGAATCTTGGCACTTTTTTCTTTCAATTTCCGGGTTGGAGCTTCGTTCTTCGCAAAGATAGGTATGCCAGTAGACGATAGCCAAAAACCATGGCTACAAGAGCACCAACTTCCCATATACCACTGTCTGTTCTCATCCCATTGACTGTGGGACCTATGTGTTCATACTGCACCTTCAGAAGAAGTTTGTATGTGTGATAGTTGAAAGACAAATAGCGGAGCCACGATATGAACACTGGAACACTCTGCACATACAGAAACTGTATCATTACTTGGCCCTTTTAAAGATCAATAGTGTTTTTTTTTTCCTTCTCTCCTTCCTACTTGCACAACTCACTTAAGGTCTGTTCGGCAAGGTTAAGGGATTGGTTGGGAAGGTTCACGACTTGTTTTGTGGTTCTTTGGTGAACTGGTTTGTTCTATAGTATTCAAGTGTTTGGTAGTTACTGTTTTGTTGTATAGGAGTTTGTGCCTGATGTAAAACCATGATTTTTTTTTTTTTTGTCAAACCAACATAATGTTGGTACTACACCTGATCCCATTTGACGTGTTCCTGAACAGGTCTTAAGAACCGACTTTATGGATCATAACTGAACCACTTCTATAATTTCAATTGTTTGGTAGATTCCCTAGTATTGAATACGTGCCTAATCTAAAATCACTCCTAAAATAGTTTATTTGTCAAATCAACTTGATGCTATAAAACCAGATAGCAAATGAGAGTCGGACTGAACCCGATCTTACCCCGAACGGTTCTCAGTAAGAGTATAGAGTGTATGGGCAACTTGGCATGTTTACCTTGACAAAGAAGCCACCAGCTAGCATGAAGGTCATCACAGTTACCGAGGCCAGAGTCGTTGCTCTCTTTAAGTCCATCAATGTAGCCCCAATAGCTAATCCTAGCCCCTGCCATTACAACCCAGTTTGTCATAAATCTATGACAAATTGTTATTTACAATACATTCTTGATCAGATAGATACAAAATTCGCTTACCTGAGCTGCTACAATAGAGAGGAAAACAGTGAGCATGGTCAAGAAGAAAGGACCAGCGCTCTTCCTCAAGCCTGCCATGAAATAGACAACGAGAAGGAAAAGTACTGGCAGCAAAAGGTCTAGTGGAAGGTCACTTGTAGTCCTCGCCACAAAGTACGCGCTTAGTCTATACATGTCCGCTGCTCGTTCTTTGTTCAGCATTGCTCTTTCTTGAGGAAATGTGAAGATTGCTGTAAATACTGGGAAGAATCCCCAGAAGACGGCAATGAAGAAGAGCAACCCTGCCTGCAGATACGTTATAGTTATACGTTCATACTCAGTTGTATATGCCATAATCGTACACGAAAGCTGTATTAGGATTCTTTCATATGAGTCTCATAGTGGTTTGGTATCCAGAAAAAGAATTCTTCATCGAACTTTCCATTCCCTTCTATCTGTTTGGCTAATTATTTCCTATTGCTAGTTTCTGCTTCTGTAGGTAATATCCTTTTTCCGCCATTTCCTATTGCTAGTTTGACTAATTATTTCTTCTGCCTATTTTTCCGCCATTTCTTCTGCCTATTCTTTCGTGCAAACTAATAATTGTGACGCGTTAGAAGAGATGATAAAATATTATTTGCCTTCTCAAGGGCCCAAATATGTGCCTTTGGTGATTTTTAAGGTAGATAACTTAAATTCACATTTAGAAACAAGGGTCCATGATGGTATGAATCGAAAAGTAACGATCTAGTTCAGTTAGAGTTCTCTCAAAGAGCTTCTTGAGAAGGCTAAAAACCAGGTATATGGTCCGTTTTATAATCCAAGCGTTTGGTAGATGCCCTTTTATTGCAGAGAGTTGTGACCGATTTGAAAGCACTTTTAAAACACGGTCTTTCTGAAACCAATGTGATGTTTTTTTCCCTAATAAAATTCAGATAGAGAAATAAGAGTGGGACTAAACCCGATCATGTTTTATGCATTATTAAACAAGCTCACATGTTGAGTAGAAGCCAAAGATGGTGGTTGATAGTTGAAGATTTGTATAATGATTTTTGTGGTTTTTATATTGGGACACGGTTAGGTGATTAGTTTTCCAGAATCCAGACAACTTGTATGCTCTGACAAGGTAAGAATTGCATTATTGTATATGTACCTGATCTTGAAGTTCTTTGGGGCTGTTACCACCTGACTGCCACCAGAGCAATCCCAAAATAATTGCAGTACTAAGAACTTGGGTGATTCTCAACCAGCTAAAATAGTCATGTCGCCTTTCTTTGAGTCCTCTCTTGAATAAGATGGAGAACTGCTCACACCAGCTTGCTCCCCATTCTCTCTTTGCTGAATACACTTTTAGCTTGAGTTCTTCGTCAATGGGTATCGGAACCATGAGTTTCTTTTTCTCATTATCTGCTACTCGCGTCTCGTAGGCCTCCACAAGATACTGTTAGTCGAAAAAACAAAAACTGTGATGGTTGCTTCATGAATTTCAATTGAACTTACTTTCAGACATTAAGTAGTACCTTTGATGATGCGCAAAATTTTAGTACTTTTGCGGATTTTAACTAAAGCTGTTTGTATATTCAAAATCAAATTCTGGTGGATTCTGTTTGTTTGATATTTGATGAAGATAGTGTTTGTCCTTCAGAGTTTTCATTTTTGAGAAATTCTAAATGAGCCCGATATTTTTCTCTCTATACCCACATGCACTACTTTACACTGATGAATGTGGGTGCGGAGAAAGAATTGTGGGTGCATTTAGTCCCTTTTTGGTTCATGGATTCAGCCAGGGTAAGAAAAGAGAATCTAGAGGAAAACAATTTCCCTTTGGTTGGTTAAAAGAAAACATGGTGAAAAATAAATCAAAAAATTTAATTCTGTGAGTCGCTTCCCTTCCTTTTTTCTTGAATTCTATTGTATTTTGAAATTATTTAATGTCTAATGTTGTTTAATCATGGAGGAAAACACAAATGGTAAACAGCAAGCAAAACGGTTGTCCTTAGCATTTTCCCCTCCAAATCTGCAAATCAAACGGAACCTTAGAATTTCCTTCCTTGTTTTTGTGCTTATGAAATCAAATAGTACATTACCTCATGCACAACTGCAGGGGAGGGCTTTCCGTTCGTCCTTTCCGTTTCCCCGTTTCCCATTTGAACTTTATCCTCCAACTCCGATGGCATAGAAACGTCGTTTATGTTTCCGTTTGCAAGGTCTAGAAGGAACTCTGCAGGGTTCATGGCAATAAGAGGGGAGCATCCTATAGATGAAAAATAAACCATTGCATCCGATGCCTTTCCAAAATAAAGCAAGCTCCCTTTGCCTAGAAGGATCAACTTGTCAAATTTGTGGAATAGTCTGCTCGATGGTTGGTGAATTGTTGTGATCACTGTTTTCCCAGCCTGTCGTAACATTGACACAATTAGTAACATAGTACTTATTTAGTTTCTCATAGTATACATGTCATGTTTTGTAGTGTTATTGCTTGGTGCCATGGTGAAAGCTCGGCTGTCAAGTTTGAGAACACGTGTTTGGGTTCAAGCACAACCACTTTGTATACGGAAAACGCCAAAGGCTAGGTTCCTATCATATTGAATTGTTACGTTTTGTAGGGCTCTGTCTTGGTGCCTTCATAAAACTTCGGCTGTCAAATTTGAGAACATATGTTTGGGTTCCGAGAGTAGTGATCTTATATAGATAATGCCAAAGGTTAGGCTTCTATCATATTTTATTGTTATGTTTCATAGGACTATTTTCTTGGTGTTATGGTAGAAGCCTGGCTGTCAAGTGTAAGAGCCATGTTTGGATCAAAGAGCAGTCACTCTGGGTAGATAATGCCAAAGGTTCGGTTTCTTTCAGTTTTATTTTGATCCGTAGGGCTATTTCTTGGTGTCATAGTAAGCTGGGCTGTCAAATTTGAGAATACGTGTATGGATTCTGGAGTAGTCACGTACTACATACTAAAATTGAGGTTTCTGTCATATTATATTGTTACATTTCACAAGGCTTATGCTTGATGCCATGGTAATTTGGGTGTAAAATTTGAGAATACATGTTTCATGTTTGGATTCGAGAGAGTTGAAAAACAGAATTGTAGGGACGGACAGTAAAAGAAAGAGGAGAAGAGGAGATATGCCCAAAAGGATTACATTTTGTATTCTCTCACTTGATACTTTGATTACAAGACTCACATCCATATATATAGGGTGCAGATAGAGATAATATCAAATCAAATCATATCACAATCCTATCCCATCCCATAAATCATTGGATTTACGTCCCAAAAATATAAAATAAAATCATTTCATAACTAATGAGATTACAATAAAATATGGGATTTTTTCATATCTTCCAACAGAGAGTAGTCACTTTATACAGATAATGCCAGAGTTTAGGGTTCTATCATATTGTGTTGTGTATCATGGGGCTATTACTTGGTGCTACAGTAAAAGTTTCGCTGTCAAATTTGAAAACACTTGTTTGAGTCCAAGAGCAGCCAATTTGTGTAAATAATGTCGAAAGGTTAGGTTTTTGAGGGTGGGAAATGTGTTTTTAGCATGAGTTGTGAGGGAAAGTGACTCGCACTAAAAAAAGGTAGGAAAGAGCAAAGGGCATCCCAGTGCACGAGGTTCACGATTGTGTGGTCTCGGGATGGAAAGAGTGGTTGAACAAAAGGATAAGACTGTAAAATAAGACTCAGAAAACCAGTTTGGACTCATGCTGGGAGGGGGGAATGAGGACTGGTACAATTAAATCACGTCTACTGGGCTAGATTTGCTTTAAAATTCAAGAATGTCGGGCCATGTAGAAAACATGTCCTCAACTTTACTAAATGAACATGTTTAAGTGGATGGTTGGCCAGTTTATAGATTATAGAAAGAGAAAATTTTGTGTGAAATTGAGTGGTAGCACCAATGGAGGATTATATGGTAGTAAAAATGGCGGTGTTCCATTGTAAAGTTCAGTCACTAGAAGTACAATGACAAGTTGAATATCAAAAGAGTTGTGCTTGAGATTATGAGAAAAGATGTGATAACCTATGATTTTGTATTTGGCTCTGATGGAGCCAAAGGTGGAAAGGAATCACTTTGAGCATATCACTGTTAGAGTTGTTTTAATCAAGTAGTTATGAATTCCAGATTGTCGATTCTAAGATTCAATGGGATTGCTTCCATGCATTTCTAGTTGGAAATTTGAACTTTTAAGGATTGAAAAGCTAAATACCTCTGCTATGTCCTGTAACATTTCAATGATCCTCAAAGCAGTTGTGGAATCCAATCCGGATGTTGGTTCATCGAGAAACAAAAGAGAAGGGTTGATTATGATCTCATTGCCTATACAGACACGCTTTCTCTCTCCTCCTGAAACTCCACGAACAAAGGAGCCACCAATCATAGTGTCCTGGCACCTGTGGCATTGATATTTTTTAGCTTTAAAACGAAGTATGACCAAGTGATTGTTGCTATTTTTACCATTAGTGAGTGATATTATCCCCATGTCATAAAATGGAAAAGAGAAAAAGCAGAATTTACCTCTCCAAGCCAAGGTCGCAGATTACGTCTATGGCACGCTTTTCCTTATCCTGTCTTGTCAGTGTCTTTGAAAGTCTTAGACGAGCTGCATATGTTAAGGTTTCCTTCACTGTTAGGTGAGGAAATAGAACATCGTCTTGAGTCACGAATCCTATCCTGCCATATGTCTCATGTTATTCTACTACGTAACCGCCCTTTTTCTTTCCATATCTTCTCATTCTTACTACAAAGTCTGCTTCAAACTTTGGTTGAACTTTGATAATTCAGAGGTAAAACAAATTATTATATTGGGGCTGTTTGGGAAGATAAAGAACATGTTCTGGTTTTATAAGTGAACCGGTTATATAAATTCATTTATTTGGTGAATGTCCATTTCTTAAAACTGGGTCTTTGTCAAACCAACATAACATTCATTCTCATGAAAACCAGATAGAAAGTGAGATTGAGACTGAACCGTATAAGCATTCTCAAACAGGCCCTTAAATTTTGTTGGACTCCTACATGTCTCTGGAAAACTACTACAGGATACAGCTAGTTTTCCGTTCTGACAATTTTCGTAAGAGACATTGAATGTTGAATTGAGTTGAGTTGTATATTGAATGTCCATGTCGTTTTCTTTGTTCTTCTATTAAATAGGTAGTAATTGATATCGAAAATGAGAAATTTGACAAACAGATTTCCAATTGACAGAAATATTATGTAGTTCTTTCCTGTAAAATAGCTATAGACACCATTTTGAATTGACAGTCTGAAAATACCTTTGCTAGAAAATATCATAGCATCTCAAGAAAAGATGTCTCAGAAGCTTGATCGAAAGTTTTCTTGGTGAGATGAACTCTTGATTTACGATGATATATATATGTATATTTTTTACCTGCTCTTCAAGACCTTCGAATATGGCTGGTCATTATATGTAATTGAACCTCCCGTGCTCGACTCTTTCAACCTTCCACCGAGCAGACTTAGTAGCGTAGTTTTTCCACTTCCGGAAGGTCCCATCAATGCCAATACTTCTCCGGGATTTACAGAACCAGTAATCCCATTCACGATGTCCTTCTCCACTGTAGAAGTGACTCCTTTGAGAACTATCTTGTATGTAACATCTGTGAACTGCATAATTTAGAAGAAGAAGAAGAAGAAATTAATTTCCTTTCAATAAGGTTTGTATAATTGTAGTAAAATAGTGATGCAGTGGTATATAGATTTATCCATACTCTTGGATTTCATGTTATTCAAAGCCTGACTCAGGAATAAGTTCGACCGAAGATGGTGAATTTTGAAACCATAATGGTGTGGTTTCATGATTGGTTATGACAGGTTCTTAACTAATTCTTTCGATTTCCTAGAGCAAAATCGCAATATGTATAGTGTTTGTCTTTTGGGTAAGAGTGAGGTGATGACAATGCTTTCTCCTTTTGTGGGGCCTACATGGTCGATAACACGGTTCCCAATGAGAGGAATCGCGAGATGGATGAATTCGTGATGGATTAAGCTGAAGGAAAGTCTTGTAGTCGTATATAAGATAAGACTCTGTACAAGACTGAACCTGACATGAATGCCATGTTCTATGGGTCGCGTTGATGATCTCCTACATATGTGTCTCCTTCCTTTCCTGTCCAAACAGACAGTAGTATCAGATTAATCCAATGCGCGTTTTAGAATACGGTTTTTGGTGCCATGATATATATATATATATACAATTTATATGCTCTGCAGATGGAAGAAAGGAAAATGAAGACTTTAAATTGCATGCTTTTTTTTTATTTTTAATTATTATTATTATTTTTTTACCTTTAGATAGATTGGCAGTGTGGGCTCTGTTTGGATCGACTTCTTACGCGTTCCTGCTTCAAGGTCTTCCGCTGAAATAAACATACATGGGATGAATAGTAAGCTCAAAGTTTTTTTCCATTTTTTATCCGGTAAGCGACTCTGTTTGATGGCTCTTGCGCTTTTCGGTGAGCATAATATCACATGGTTTTGTGAGGCATAGAGTGTTTTACCTTGTATCCTACTAGCATGCATGTTTAACAGAATTTGCACCCTGCTATGTTATTGTTTTGTGAGGATGTGTGTCTTGGCACAATGATAAGGTAGTTCCATTTTGACATGGTCGTTATACATTCAAAACTCGAAAAACATTTTTTTTTCAACATTTAAGGGTAAAGCTGCATACATCTAACCCTTCCGAGACACTGCAATGGGGAAGCCTCACGCACTGGCTAAGGAGAGGGAGCATTTTAAGGTTTAGTACAGTCATATACATACGTATGTGGCAAGTTAGTGTCTTACCATTCTTTACTAAGACCCATGTCATCTACAATTTTTCGGTAAGAATGCTAGGAGTTTGATTAGATTTCAAAAGGCTAGTGTTGTTTATGTAGCCTTAATGTTTGTTATTCATGTTTTAATTAAGTAAAAATAATTAACACATTGTTAGGCTAGAATAATCTATATAATCTTATAAAAAGTATTTTTTTTTAATATTTAATTCAACTATTTCCCCGCACCCTATCCTAGAGTTTTGAAAATTTGAGGAATCTCTGCACCCGCACCTAGGGGCGGATGCAATTTTTTTTGGAAAATTTAAACACCAATATGTAATTTTAAAAGTTTAAACTCCTGGCCCCAAAAAATTTTGAAAACATTTTTGATATGAATATGTGATTTTAAACAATCATTCCAAAGTTTTGCAAACTTCAATATGTATATGTAACTTGGTAAATTTAGCCTAATCCAATTGTTTTACCAATAAAAAGAAAAAAAAAAAAAAAAAAAGAAGATATCCTGAAAGTTTTACCCAAATATAGATATAATTAGATCCAAAAAATTTCGCTTCGGAGCCCTTGTACAAATCTTTCACCATATACACGTTCATTCAATTTTGACTCCCCAGCTATAAATTTCTAGGTCCACCATTGCCCGCACCAGTCGTTAGGTTCCTTGATATGTGCTCTGTCACTATAACTTTATGTAAAGTAAGATGGGCCAAGTTTTGGAGTAGTTAATAATTGATGCTACTCCTAATCATTTATTTAGATTATGATTATAGTTATTCTTTTATTACCTCAAAGTTAGTAGGATTCTTCAACTAATGGACATGAGTTTTGAGTATCCAAATTGATGCTCAAATTGTAATTGATACCTTTTTCAACTCTTACTTGTATTGTTGCAACTTGCAAGTCAAGCTTTCACTTTCAGATAGGCACAGCCAAATTGACAATCAAAATTAAGGACTAACCACACAACTACACAAGTACCTTGGTTAGCAATACCTCCCCTCTAATCTTGGCAAAAATCATGTTGATTCAGGACCATAGAAGTGTGGAGGAAAAAGATCAAAGTTGGCACCTATTTCAACTGTATTTGGGACCCATATAGGACCAAACCTTTCCAACTGTAGACCCCATTGATTACAAGTAGCTGTGACAGTTTTGAGAGTGTTACTTGTTTGTGACACTCCCAGAAAAGGAATGAGACTGTGACCAAGACCATAAAGTTCTTCATTTACATTTTCTACAATTAGTAGTATTGATTGGTCCATGGGGCAGAACATGGCCCACACATAGACCAATCATGGCTAAGAGCAGTAATGCTATACTTGGGTTGAGGGAAGAGAGGAAAGAAGAAATAATAGAGAGGGAAGAAAGAGTATGAGTTTTTTTTTATTTTTTTTTATCTTTTGACATTTTTGTCATTCAAATGAATAAACACAGATATCACGTTATATTCCAAGCAAAAAAAAGATATCACGTTATATATAAATAGAAAGCTTAATTTGTTACTCCTTTCATGCCCATGTTCTAGACTTGGCCAAAAGGAGGGTAAATTAAAAAAATAAAAATAAAAATGTTTGGGTAGTCATGGAGTAGAAAGATTGTCATTTACAAAAAAAAAAAAAAAAGAAAAAAAGAAAAAGAAAGAGTAGAACTATTTTCCTTCACTTTCTGTTTGGGTAAAATTTTCCTCCCTATTTTCCAGAGAAGCCAAAGTTTTTACTTTTTGTGAAGAATGGGGGGGCCCACTTATACCAGCTTCACATTGATGGCCATTTTCGTTTAAAGCTTAAACTTGGCTGTTTCTATAGATGCATGCTTGAATTAAATTCAGACAAAGACATTTTCCCTCTTTTCTCAAACTTTCTGTTATCCAAACCAATCATTTGCTCGAGGTTTAGTTCTTAATTAGGTTTATAAATTTGACTTTTAAAATATATTAAATGACCAAAACACCCCCAGTTTTGGAAGTTGTTTCGTACATGTGATATATGTGGACCTAAATAACTCATCATAGGAAGGATGCTTAGGGCATTTAACCAAGGATGCTTAGAACAAGACAATAATAGTGAAAGACTACAAACCAAGGAAATTAACAAGCGAATTCAACCAAAAATCCAAAATTTAGCCCAAAACAAAACAATTCAAGGAAAGTGGGGGAAAAAAAAAAAAAAAAAAATCCAATTAATGAGTGTGAGATTCTTCTAGGAGTATTGTTTATCGTAAAATTTCTGGTCGATTAATGTAATTAGAGAAAGAAAATGAAAATGAAAGAGAAACGAGAAGAAAAACTGTTTTCATCTTAAGTAAACTAAAAATTAAAATAATTTAGAACATAAGTGATACTAAAAGGAGAGAGAGAGAGTACCGGTTTGTGAAATTCAGAATATTTAATACATTTTCATATTCTTCCAATTTGCCCGATGTACTCCTTACTAACTTAATGAAGAAAAATATTTCCTCGACGTTCTTTTTTTGTCATTTTCCTCACTAAATTTATGAACGAAACATATTATAAAGTATAGAACACTTACGGGTGTCATCATCGCTAAACGACCTTAAATCAGCAATCTCGTCCGGTGGCACGGTGAAGCCGGTGAAAGAGAACGAAAAGCCCAAACTCGCACTTGAAGCCCGGCTAAGTGCCGCGCCACTGCTCACTTCATCAAAGTCTAGCTTCATTTGGGCGCTCCTTGACTTCCTTATGTGTGCGTTTTTGCTACTTCCACTAGCACGCCCCGGTGACGCGGCCAATACGCCTTTGCTGGACTTCCTCGAGAGAGTCCCACCACCCTCCGGTCCTCCCCCCGCCTCGCTCGACATCGGTGACTTCATTGCCGCCATTGCTGCCACCACTGTTTCCGCCAATTGATCCGATTTCGTCCTCAATAGCCCTGAAAATGAGCTTGCTTTCTCCATCGTGGAGTACTCTAGTTACAAACACCAACAATTAATACAAATTAGTACAAAATTTTAGTTATTAAACTCGTGTGCGAGAGAAGAGAGAGAAACGTTTGCATATATACTTCCATGCTTTCAAGTTACTAACCATATTTCCCAAAAAAAAAAAAAAAAAATAGTCATTTGAGTATAATGACATGAAAAAAATTAAATAAAAATAGGCCCGTTATGTGTTTGAGAGAAGAATCAATCCTCAAAATAGTTTTATGTTGGTGAAGTTATTGTTATATAGGAGTTCGTGTATAAGCTTAAAACTTCCTCAAGAATTGATCGTTTGTCAAATCAACTGATACTGATTTTCATAAAACTAAACCAAAAGTGAGACTTATTATGAACATGTCTTGTTTTTAGTATTCCCAAACAGGCCTTATTCAATGTGTTAAAAAATAAATATGAAATGGCATGACAAGCAGCTACATGACCTTTAGACAATGTCCTTGCTTGCCTGATCAGTCTAAAAGTTCATGTAATTACAACACTTAATGTGAATATGTAGTGGGTTCCTTCCTAAATAAGACTCACAAAGCAGAAAAAATATATGCATACACAAACAAACATACAAAGAGAGACTTAATTACCCAAAAAAAGAAGAAGAAATAATCAGAGAGATGGAGAGAGAGCCCAAGCCAAATTTTGGACTCTCCGTATGGGGATATTGCTAGTAGGATCAATTGAATATATATAGACATATATATATATATATGTATATATATATGTGTGTGTGGTGGATTCACTATACCTTTTCCTGAGAAAAAGGAGGGGTGAAGAAGAGGAAAGTTTAAGAGGAGAGGTGGTGTTGGAGGGAACCAACTTTACTGTTAACTACAACTGTGGTGCTCACCACCTCTATTTATAAGTGCAATTAAGAGGGAAGCACTAAATCACCAAAATACCCACAAGATTCTTGGTAAATAACAAATGCATGCAAAACCCCATAAATTTCTTGACAATTACTTAACAGGAACATAAAGATTTGTGATATACATGATCATATTTTGGATTTTCGGCAGCCATTGTGGAATGCTATTGTGGGCAGCATCCACGTGGCCACTTGCAGAATCACAAATTATTAATTTTTTTGGTATTTTTTCAATACAAAAATAAAAATAAAAAAAAATCCTGGCCGAGGATCCGGACTCAATCCCGCATCAATCATATTCACTTAGTCCCATCTACACCGTACACGTGTCCGGACAGTTCACCACTCCAATTTCCATGAAATTTCTTTTTCTTTCATGGATGGACACTTAGGTTCTCGTCAACTCAAATTTTGAGTTTTGAGTCAATTTGACAAACTTTTAACATTAATGCTTCTTAGAATTATTCGCAAATGATGGAAATGTGAGGCCTTCTTTGTTTGATCTCAAGTTCCCTATCGTAGAGGGCACAGTTTTTTTTTTTTTTTTTTTGGAATTTTGCTCATAGCATGTGCACATGTTTTCATTTCTCTTATAAATTGGAATTTTGTTCCTGTTTTTTTTTGGTTATTGTTGTTGTCCCATTACCAGTTAAAAATCATAGAGATGCACGGAAAGCATAACCAGTTTTGTGGTTTAGAGAAGAACCAGTTTTAAACAATTTTTTGCTTGTGTACAGTGGCGGATCCAGAATTTTGTATTAGGGGGAGTCAAGTTTTATGCGGGGGTTCGGGGGCAGTGCTCTCGAAATTTTTTTTTTTGGGTCATTTATACATATTTTTATTTTTAAATGAGACAGAGAGTCGAACGAGTAGTTGTGACAAATTTGATTGAGGCATTGTTTTTTCTGAGCTGAATAAGGGGATATCACTCTTCCCCTTCACTAATAATAAGGATTTTTAATATCACACTAGTGGATATTGTTATTAATCCTGCAATGTTATTCTTCCCAAATTTTTTTAACCCCAAATGTGAT
Organism: Hydrangea macrophylla; assembly: GCA_033977485.1. NCBI lineage: Eukaryota > Viridiplantae > Streptophyta > Magnoliopsida > Cornales > Hydrangeaceae > Hydrangea > Hydrangea macrophylla. Next base: position 80,913,302 of record CM066991.1, on the reverse strand, counting down.
TCCTAACACATTACCATTTCGATTTTCGACATAATGAAAGTCAAGTGAACACTATGTGCTAAGAACCTCCACATGTAAAGTCACAACTTTGGGGGGGCCACTATATAAAATATTTTTAAATTTTCAAAATTTTATATAGACCCCCAAACTTTTCAAATTTTTTGTAGGAGCCGTGGCCCCCCCGGTCCCTTAATGGGTCCGCCCCTGCTTGTGTAACAGGTTTTTAGATCAATTAGAGTATATATCTGGCTTAAAACTGCCTCAAAATTTAGTTTTGTAAAACTAACATAATTTGTTATTTATGAAAACCAGTAACAATAAGATTTGGTTTAAACGTGATTCTATTTTCATCATGCTGTCACGTTATCATACATATGTTATCATGTCGTCACACTGTTATCATCATTATACAATAGTATTTTTCATAAATTCCAACAATTATAATAATTATTATTTTATTTTGGTAATCGGGAGTGTCCGGGCCAGCTTGCGCACACTTCGACTAATTATTAAAAGGTTTTTTTTTTTTTTCTCTTTCTTCTCTGCCCAAGTGAATGTCGTCGTATTCATGGAGGGAAGAACATGGTGCTTTCAAATTTTTTTTGGAAGCTTTTATTTATTTTGGTTACCAGCCGAAGGAGGGGGAAAAAAAAAACAACACTCTCAGCTAGAGACCATGCTACCAGAATGACAGGTTAGCTTATGAATAAATTTCATATGTTTAAAAAAAATAACGTTGGATTTTAATGAGTAATATTGGGTGAAACACATATTATAAATACTTATAAACACACTCTATGTCGCTCCTGGGTGGTACTGTGGTGTCCAGAGAATTTTAGTGGACTCCACAATGCCACCCATGAGACATATAGAATGTATTTATAAGTATTTGTATAAAATATTTGTCACCCCTAGTATTGTTGATGTTTAATTGCTCGAAGTCTGTTGTTCATTGCATCAAATTCATATTTCGAGTTAATGTTTATTGCATTAAAATAACTTAAAGTAACTTAATTGTCTAATTCTATATATATATATATATATATTAATAACAAGAGCATTTCATTATTTCACAATAGATTCCAAAATGAATCAATACAAGCATAAAGAAGGGGAAAAAAAATACAAGAAAATATTCTCAACAACCTTCTGATTCGCACTGCAATTCTCCTAAATCTGTGATATCTCGAGCTATAGTGTAGCTCAACATTGAGCCCACTGGGGAAGAAAGCTGCCAGCAGCCCCAAAACATAGAGTACTCCAAAACCCATGACTGTGAAAAGAGCCCCACCCAAACCCCAGATCTGGCAAAAAATGCCAGATCTGAGAGAAGAAAGACTAGATCCAAACTATGGAGCAAAAAATTGAGAGATCTAGCTTGAGCATCTAAACAAACCAAGAACAAAATAAAAAACACAAAATAAACTCTCACAAGGATGGACAAACCCACTCAAAAAGAGACAACACTAAAAAAGAGAGACAAAACAACTAAAAAGAGAAGAACAAGGGCCCTGAAGAAGCTGCGGATGGAAGCCTTGGGAAGAAGAGAGAGGATGTGTTTTAGAGAGAAAGGGGGAATAGCCTAATTCTATTTTTGGGTGTTAGAGGTCTTTGCTAATTTCTATAACACAACATATCCCATCCCCCCTCCCCCCAAAAAAAAAATTTCATAAAATTTTGAACCATCTTATGCATTTGTAGATGATGAGGACAGGAAAGGGCAAAACGGTAAATTCAACAATGGATTTTTTTTTTACTTTAGTGGATGAGATCATGAGAGTGGTTGTAAACTGTCCTACAGCAAGTGTGGAGAAAGTGGGCTAAAAATTAAGGACATTTTGGGTGGTTCCTCCTGATAAGGCACACTCTTGTGTTGGTGGATGGGTTGGTCACTTATGGTGCAGTAGTCCACCATAGCTCGCCACGTGGTGTACCACGTCATCCATGGATCATAAATTTTTTTTTTTATTGATTTTTGGGATTTAACTTTTACCTTTTCATTTTTCAATTTCAAGGTGATAATACTGATACTTAGCTACCAGACATCATTAGTGATGAAGAATATTCTGTTTGATACTCTCACTGTCTCATATTAAGTATTTTTTTTATGTATTATTTTAAGAGTCTTCGTAAAAAAGTCAAAGTATTGACATTTATCACATACAACTCTTTCCTCTCATTCTTTGATATGTGTCATTAGAATTTTGAATTTCAAATAGGACAATATGGAAAAATAAAAAAAAATCTGACAAAAATCAAGAATATTCCCTTAATAAGTTGGAATTCACAAAAGAGACTCTTAATATGGGACATAGATAATACTAGATTCATACACGTGAAAGTCACGCATTCATTATACTGCTAAGTCTAGAAAAAAGGGTACAATGGATAATCCCCTCCTAATGAGAAATGATTCCATGTGACCATTATGCTCTGTGAAGATTCTCGTGATCTCTTCATTACTGTAAGATTTACATGGGACACACATAAAATTCCAATCATAATAAAAGTTACATGGATGTGACGGTCACACGAGATAATTTTTTTCTCTCCACCAATCACATGACTTATCCAACATGGGACTTCTAAACCCACACCATGACATCACATGATCACAACCAAATTTTTAATTGTATTTATTCAGAGGTCGGATGAATTGGCGACTCGACGGTTACGTCACGGCCCACTATGCAATCTCTTAAATGAAATGCTGGCTAACACAATTACACTACACTAGAAAACGTATAACCCTCTTTATAGTTGGTTTTACTGAAATACCCTTCAAAAGATGGATATATATATATATATATATATGAACAAAGAAGGGACTAAATGGTCTTTCAACAACGCCAACACACTATAAAGCTAGCGTACAACAACCGCCAAACCTTTATAGCTGATTTTACTAAAATACCCTTCAAAAGATGGACATTTATGGACAAAAAATGGGTACAATGAGAATGAGCAGCTTGTGTTAGGCAACGTGTTAAAAAATAGGAGTGTGAAAATCAAGAAACTATGAAAGCCCAGTCTCCAAGAATCGCCCAAATAAGTCAAAACAAAGAACAAATGAAAAAAAAAAAAAAGAAGGTAAAACGGTCTTTCAATAACCCTTCACTCTATTTGTAAGGTATAAATATCAAAGAAGAGGGTTCATCTTTTATTGGTTCCAAAATAACTAAAAATAAATGGGTAACAAATATGGCCTGTTAGGAAAGTCTAAAACTAGATTAGATTTAATTTAGGTCTCACTTTTTATCTAGTTGTTGTGAACTTGTGAGAACTAACGTAATGTTGGTTTAACAAAGAACTAGAATTATTAGACTAGACACGGACTCCGATACAAAAAATTGACCCTCACCGAAACACTTGAATTTGTAGAACCAATTCACTTATGAGTTGCAGAACTGCTTCTTTGCTTCTCCAAACAAGGTACAACTTGTTTAGATACGTCCTTAGGGCCTTTTTATTGGGAATATCCAAAATATGATCTGATTCAGTCCAAATCCACTTTTTATCTAGTTCTTGTAAGAACCAAGAGTAGGTTGGTCTGACAGTAAACTTGTTTTAAGAAATTTATTAGATTGTGCACAAACTCCAATGTAAGAAATAGACACAACTCACCAAACTGAGAACCAAGTAAAAATTTGACTTAGACTGAACCAGGTCCTATTTTAGGCTTTCCCAAATAGGCGTTTAGATATAATGCTTATATAAACCAAGTTTGTAGTTTACATATGAGGTTTTTTTACCCCGAAAATCCGTAATCATCAATAAATAGTGGAAAAAACCCCTCCACATTTCTTTCTCGATCAAAAGTCCATTATGAGATTTTTTTGGACTGATTTAATCTTTTTTGTGATATAAGGGAGATATTATATCAACCTTTTAAATGTTGCAACCAATATTTCAGTTATGGGAGGTAGATAAATGCAATTATGGATTGTGTTTCTTTTGACATTTATGGAACAATTTTTTGAAAATTAGGCGTGAGTGAATATGACATAATCCTTCGTCTGTATCTTTCATCATATTATTCATCATTCATATATAACCTTCATCACTGTTATTCATATACAATCTTAAAGTCTCCAACTTAACATATCCTCCAATAACCCTCATAGCAATTGTTTTTTTTTTTTTTTTTTTGTTAAAAGCATAGCAATTGTTCATCTTCAATGTGTGATGTCAATCCTAGGTACGTCTGAATGGTTTTGATTACAGTGGTGATTAATGGGTAATTTGATATGTGATTAGGATGTAATCTCGCTGTCAAAATCAGATTTATATTATTTTAATTAGATGAACAGAATGTATGAGTTGTTTGTTGTTACAATATGTTTCATATCTCAGCAGTTTAACACTTTGGGAAATTTCTCAATACGATACTGTTAAAATAGTTTTGATATTTTTATTTTAAAATATACTACATGCATCATCAGCCACTATTTTGAGTAATTTCTCAAAAACATGTAGGAAAACACTAACATTTTTTTTGTATCTAACACTTTGTGAAAATTCTCAAAAGTATTCTGAAGGAAAGTAACAATTTTGTTTATTTCATGACCTTTCTTGAATTTCATCCAAATTATTATGGAAAAACGCTATTGAGAAACACTTTTTTTTCCCTATCTAACACTTTGGAAAAATTCTCAAAAGTATTCTGAAGAAAAATGACAATATTGTTTACATTCGTAACCTTTTGTAAATTTTTTCAAAAATATTCTGGAAAAGAACTATTGATAAACACCTTTTTTTTTTCCCTGATCTAACAATTTGTAAACATTTTCAAAAGTAATTAAAAAAAATGTGATGAACTTGTTACCATAATTTGAGGAAGATGTAAATGTGCTTTAATAAAATCCACAAGGATAATATATCATCAAGCTTGAACGAGAATTAAAATAAAAGAAATAGAAGTTTCATTCACCACCGATGATGATGACTATGTACGATAAAAGGATACTGATTGAAGTCGAGGGACTTGATTTTTTGGGAAAGGTGGAATCGATGCTCAATTTATGGAGAGATTTTAGGAATAAAGAACTTTGAAATTTGACTCTATAGATTAGCTGTAACTGAAAGGATATTTAATGAAAGGGGTATTTTTGGGACTAAAAATAGTTAGGGACTATTCATTACATTATTTTTTGGAAGGACCTCTGGACATTAAAGTCCTCTATTTCATCCTTATAACTAAAAAGCCCATTTATATATTTATAAGAAACTTTATTGGAGGCTTTTTTTTTTTTTTTTAAATGAAGAAGAAGAAGACAGTCATAGATGATTTCAATTTTTTTAATACTAGCCTCTAATTTAATATATTGAAATTTCTTTATTTTTTAATTATTTTTTTTATGAACATTCCCTCCATCAAAAGAATTGATATGAGTTTATATAGAATTGACTCATGAAACTTCGCAAATATAATCTTAATTAATATTATAGAAGAAGATTGATCATGAAGAGCAAAGAAGAAGACAAGGAAAATGGTCTTCGACTTTGTTTTTTTTTTTTTTTTTTTTTGGGACGCTCAGCCATAGCACCCTATAGTGCAAACTATAATAGCTAAAGCCCAAGGCCTAACATTTTAACACAATAAGCCCTTCCCTTACAAAAAGACCAAAATGACCTAATTTTCTGTAAGAATCCGAAAATACCCTCTTCTTCTATAGAGCAAAAGTAACGACGAAGACAATGTTTGATTCAAATTTTCTTTTACAGAGCAAAAAAGGGTAGTAATGACGGTGACGGTGGTGGTGGTGGTGGTGGTGGCGGCGGCAATACACACACATATATACATATACACTCACACTTACGTACATATATGCACACAAACAGATGCTATATCTGTGTGTAAATATGTGCATATATATATATCATCTTCTTCTTCATGATGGTGGTGATGGCGGTGACGATGGTGGTGGTAGTGGTGCTACGATGGTGGTAGTAGTGGTGATGATGATGGTGATGTCAGTGGTGATGGTGACGACAATGGTGGTGGTGGTGGTGCTGCGATGGTGGTGGTGTTGGTAGTGCTGCGATGGTGGTGGTGATGACGATGGTGATGTCAGTGGTGGTGGTGACGACGATGGTGATGGTGATAGCAGATGATGATGCCGAAAATTGGTAAAGGTAATTTAGACAGAAAATAAAGCTACAAAAAGATTTGTGTGTGGTTCGGTCCCGTTAATGAGGTGACCTACGTCCACGGGTGCGTCTGTGCGCGTCTCACTAGCAAATCACCGGCGGGCCTGGTGAGCCAACAATGGTGGGCAGCACTACCAGTAATACCGGCCGGGTGTATGCGTATATGGTGGTGAGTTCTCTGAGGTGTGTTTATATGCTCGGAGAGTTGATCTTCGGATCCCCCTAGTGAGGGCAGGTGGGCACTTTTATAGGTGCAAGAGTCCACCTTTACATGGTAAGCGTCATGAGATTAGGAAGCCTAAATCTAATCACAATAGATTTGCACAATGTTTGGGGAGTTTCCTAAGTGGTTTAGAAAACTATTGATTCTCTTGATAGAGTCATGATTACACAGGGATGGAAAGAAACGTGATTCACGCCGCATCTCCTGGAGCCCTACCATGCCTGGTACCCGAGCTGCGGCTTATCTCGGATAAGCATAGCCGGACGCCCCGGGACTGTGGGCCATATGCTCCTAACCCGGATTACCCGGGCTATTAGATGACCACGTGGCGGTTGGACCGCTACAGAATATTTCTGGACATATCAGCTACCCCCCATTTTCAAAGTTGAGATGACGCCTCGTCAGATGAAGTTTGGAAATCAAGAATATCTTTCTATCACCGACCGGGAAAGGACCAGGACCCCTGCCGAAACAAGGCCGACTTGGAATGACCTGGCGACAAATCGACCGAGCGGTAATCCTACAGGCCCGGGATCCCCAATGCCCTGCGCATGCTGGTTATAGGTATAGTTCGTTCTCAAAGCAACCAGCCCAAGAAGTAACCGAATAGTCCAGCTGGCAGCTAAACAATCACATCGCTCATTTAATGTTCACGCTTTCTGAGGCGACGCCCCACGTGCCCGAAACGACAGTTTCGGCGGGAGAGTATGTGAGCCCTGCGATCAAACTGGATCCCAACCGTTCACGCTGCTTATATAAGGATCACTCATTCAACCTGACTTCTTCACTACGCAGCATCAACTGAGTTGCCTGAGCAAACACTCTGAGCCCCCTTTTTCTCTGCCGTTTTCGCTCCCAAAAAACTTTCATTTCCAGCAAATGGCTTCGCATATCAATCTATCGTCTGATGAAGGGCTAAGATCGTTCCGGGAGGACTGCCAAATTCCGGACGATGTGGTGGTCCGTCCATTCATTGCAGGAGAGGAAGTGGCCTCCCCTTTCTTCCTCATCAGCAGCTACCTGCTGCTCATCGTGGGAATACGCTTCCCCCTCCCGATCTCTTTCTGTGACCTACTTGTGGGGCTACACATTCCGCTCCACAAGTGCCGCCCGAACGTTGCCCGCCTCCTATGGGGAGTATCAGCGCTGAACAAGCGGCTGGGATTGCTCCTCCGACCAGCTGACATCGCGAGGTGCTACATACTGGGCATTGACAACGGAGGCCCCTACTTCCGCCCCAAGACTGAGGGGAAGGATTTTGTCCGAGGCCTAGACTTTCCAAACAAGAACTGGCAGCGATACCCTTGGGTTGCGGTCGCCGGCAACTGGCTGGAGGATGCCGGTCTCTGCCCCCCTACGGCTTATAATCCTGATCACTGCAGGCAGACATTCGCCGTCCTCCGTGGAGTTGTCCCTACTACTGATGACACAGAGGCGTTCGACCAAGCCATTGAGGCTGGTATGTCGTTCTCTTATTTGGCAGGGAGACCTGCGGAGAACGCGATTGCCGGACCTTCTTCTGCAGCTCCTGCCACTATGGCCTCTGGGTCGCGCCGCTATACCCGATCCATGGCGACCGGGACGCGCCCCGTCGGCAGGGTGGGCCTACCCGAGGGGCCGGTCACCTTATCCACCAGCGGCGATTCTTCCTCATCGGAGGACGCAAGCCCGCCCCCAGGCCCCTCCAGAAAGGGAAAAGAGAAAGCGGTCAGGGAAGGATCTCCTCCAATGCCAAAAAGGAGTCGGGCAGAATCCCCGGCTGTGCATCGGGCGCCCCCCACTTGGACGGGCTTATCCCTGGCTAACCTGGAGGAACGCCTGCAAGCTGTGGAGAAACAAACCGCTCTCTTACAGACGGGATCCCTCATGCAGGAGGTGGACACCCACACCCTTGAGCTTACTGTTAAGGAGCTAGTAGCGAGGGTGGCGGCTCTGGAGGAGGAAGTCAAGGCCCTGCGGGGCCAAGGGTCCTAAAGGCACCTCGTTTTTTTTTTTTTTTTTTTTTTTTTTTTTTTTTACCGGGAAGGCTATTACAACCGCCTCCGTCTTCTGTATAGTCCACCTTTATAGCAATAAAAAGGTCCTTGATGCCAACTTTTTCCTTCATTATGCCCTTCAAACTGTATATCAATTCTGCACAACTTTGCGCAGTTAATACCCGATCGGCTCGCAAATGCGCCCGGGCCATAATTGCTCGGGCCGGGACCGCTGCTATCCCACGCCAACCAGTCATTGGTTAGGTTAGATCCTAGCAAGTGGAAACGCGGTCGTAACCGAACTGTCTGCGAACTAAAGGAACCGTCCTTTTGCGTATTTAATGCGCGCACCTTTTGAGGCGACTCCTCACGTGACCGAAACGACGGTTTGGGCGGGAAATCTTCTGGACCGCTGGATCTGTTCTGATCTGGGCCGTTCAGGGTCTTTATATAAGGAACACGCGCCCCACTCCCTGCGCACCTTCCTGATTCTCTTCTTTCTGGTCTTTCTTCTCTCTTTCCCCATTCCTTCCTCATTTCGAAGCAAGGCTGGAGCGAACGAACCTTGTGAGGTTTGAGCGGGAGTGGGATTTTTTCCTTCTTAGGTTCTGTGCGTTTTTCGAGTCTGGTGGAACTCTAACTCATCTGAACCGAGCGGGTGTTTCTTGTGCTGTTCTGAGAGAGTGTTACCGGGTGCTGAGGAGTATCTACTCATTACCATTCAGGTTAGTAACTCTGCCCCCCCTGTATATCAGGTTTGGGGTTTTCGATCCCTTCGCTAGTCGTCGTTCGTGTCAGTTCCTCCCCGCCGGTGGCCCAGGAATGGAACACTCCGGCTTTAATTCATCGTCGAGATCGGAGAGTGAGCAGTATCGGTCAGGGTCCCCTGGCGCCAGTCTAGGCCAGCCCCCTGAGTCCCTGTCTGACCACCAAAGTGGGGCCAGGATCCCCATTTGTCTGTCTAGTAGTGAATCTTTTGAGGAGGCTCCCATCGCCTCCGTTTCGAGGGGGTCGGGCGACGAGTTGCCCAGGGAGACCGGTCGTGTGGTTTTCGCTTGTGAGTCCACTTCTTCTGTTCTGCGCTCTGGAGACCTTCTCCGGATCAGGGAGATATACTCCCTCCCTGATGGTTGCGCCTTAGCCGTAAATACCGGCGGCGCGCATCTATATCAGTCGGGGTTTGTCACCCTGTTTGAGGACGCTGTGATGGCGGGCCTCCGGCTTCCGCTTCACCCTGTGGCTCGGGACATGTTGATCTTTCTCGACATTGCTCCCGGTCAGTTGGCCCCCAACGGGTGGAGGTTCTTGATGGGGTGTATATCATTGTGGCCCCAATCGTTCGGGTATGAGCTCACCCTACAGGAGTTCCTCTGGGCCCACCGACCATTCCCCGTGCATAACGAATTGGGGTTTTTTTCATTTTCTGCCCGTCCGGGCAGGAAAATCATTGACAACTGCCCCAGCAATAATAAAGGGTGGAAGGGCAAATTTTTCCAGGTGTCTACCCTTCGCCTCTGTGACATGGCTCCGGGGATCCAGCTGAGGACATCCTGGGCCAGGGAGTTGAGGGGTAAGACCGCCCTTCCGACCTTGTCTGCTACTTTGGCCCATTCGGAACATAGTGGATTACTGATTATTTTTCTTTCTTGTTTACAGCGGGATCAACTAAACCCCCGAAAATCCCTGAGGTGTGCCAGGCCAGGATCCTGAGGCTAGCAGGGCTACCCACCAGCGTTTGGACGGGAAATTTTGTCGTAACCTATTCCCCTGAGCCGCCTATTCCGGCCCCCAGCTTCACGCACATCATCCCTGGTGAGTATTCCAGTGACATTATGCATTATCCCTGTACTTGTATTATTTCTGCCCACTGCAGCTCTGACCGTGCGATCTCCGTTTTCTACAGAAATGGCCCCTAAGCGCAATTTGGAGCAGCTGCGGGAGAGACAAGCTGCCGCCGCCGCTACTGCTGCCGCCCGGGTGGCAGTTGCCCAAGGCAAAAGACCGGCCACCGAGGCTCCAAGCGGTGAGCGCCCGCTCAGGCGCATCCGCCACGGGACGACTACCCGTACAGGTCCCGTGGGGACAAAGGCTCCCCCCAGGCCGGCTGTTGAGGAGTCCGTGCACGGGGCTGATATTCTATCGGGTTTGCCCTCAGGTGGACATGATGAGGCCCGGGAGAGGCTAAAACCTTGCCTCGCACCAAGCCAGATGACAGCATGTGCCGAGCTGTCTCCCCAAGGGCTCCAAGGGTGGCTGTATAACATCTCTCACCTGGTGAGTGTTCCGCTTTTCCTTTAAATGTGAACTTGCTCTATACTCATCACTTGTTTAACCGATTTGCATCCTCCTGCTGTAGGTGGGCTGCATAGCCGCGGGATCTGAAACCGTCCATTCTTCCCTGGCCGGGAAGGTGAGTGCCGCTGAAGCCGCCCTTTCGAAGGAGCGGAAAGAGCTACACGTGGCGAGAGCTGCCCTGGCCGTGGAGACAAACAAGACAAAGTCACTGGCCTTGAGCTTAGGGGCGGCTCAGGCGGACCTGGCAGCCGCTTTGGCCGAATTGGAAGTTGCCCGGGCACTCGTCGCGGTGGCCGAAGCCCAGGCTAAGGCGGTGACTGAGACACCTTCCGCAGCGGCCTTGGAAGGAGCTTTTGATGATGGCTTCTTCCAAGGTTATGATGATCTGAAACGGCGGGTAGCCCGGGACCATCCCGAATGGGGCCTTTCGGCCTACGAGGGGATTGACTCGGACTACTGGGACATTGGAGAGGATTCTATTGCTGGTGAAGCTCCTGCTGCTGGCGAGGATCCGGTGGCCGCTGGTGATCCTATGGTTATCGCCGAGGCCACTGAGCTTGCCCCGGAGGGGGTTTTAGCAGAGGAAAGACTTGCCGCTCCCGGGGAGCAGACCGGGGAGACCGATATTGCGGTGAATATAGAAGACTGACTCCCCGGTCCCTTCTTCCTGCTGTTCGTTTCCAACGCTTGTAGTTTTTTTTTGGGGAGGCTACTACAACTGCCCCCCAGGCTCTGTACATTTGTTTAATTTAATGTAAAGGCCCCTGAGGTCACCCTTCCATTAATTTTGTTGTACTGTACTTTAACTTTTATTAGAACCCGTATGGCTTTGGCCAACCTAACATCTGCTTTAGCAAATGCTTTAGGACCGTAACCCACAGGGCATTTAATTTTTTTTTGCTAGTATCCGTGTGGCTTTGGCCAACCTAACATCTGCCTTAGCAAATGCTTTAGGACCGTAACCCACAGAACACCTAGTCGAGCGTTGTAATTCCCTGTCTTAGGCCTTAGTATTTCCCTCCATCCCCTGCCCCCCAAGCATTTTGCTAAGGTGGGTGTGCGGGTGCTTCGGGAAAGCCCAGCCGTAGGGAATCGACCTGGAACATGGGTGGTTGCAGGAGCGTTTGAAGCTTGCTATCGCTGGCCACCTAGGGGTTTGGCCCCATCGTCGGCTGGACCTAAGCAAAGCTTTAGTTAATTTCCTGTTTAGGTATAGAACCCTCTTGCCCCCAGGGCTCCTGCTAAGGAGGGGGCGTGCTGGGGATCGACCATAGGAAACCGACCTGGAACATGGGTGGTTGCAGGGTCCTTTGGTGCCTGGGTTCGGAGCCCGAGGTCTTTCTGTGCCTCGGGCATAGGCCCGAGGTCATTTGGTGCCTCGGGGTTAGGCCCGGGGTCTTTTGGTGCCTCGGGGTTAGGCCCGAGGTCTTTGTATGCCTCAGGGTTAGGCCCGAGGTCTTTTGGTGCCTCGGGGTTAGGCCCGAGGTCTTTTTATGCCTCAGGGTTAGGCCCAAGGTCTTTTTGGTGCCTCGGGGTTAGGCCCAAGGTCTTTGTATGCCTCAGGGTTAGGCCCGAGGTCTTTTGGTGTATTGCCCGATGTACCGAAGGAGTCATGTTTCAAAGCAAACTTTTCCATTTTATTTAAAAGATAACCATCTGTAACAATTGTCCTAGCAAGGCTACATAAAAGAATTTTCCTCATAACACTAGACTCCCGTAGCTAGGTGCTACTGATAGTACTTGCGGAGATGTTGTACGTTCCAGGGGTGACTGAGGTCGTGCCCGTCCATGCTTTGTAGCCAGTAGGTTCCTGGTCGGTTGACCCGAGTGACTATATACGGTCCTTCCCAGTTTGCTCCCAACTTCCCATGGCTTGGAACTCGGGTTGACTGGTTCACTGCTTTAAGAACAAGGTCCCCAACCTGGAAACTACGATGCTTCACCTTACTATTGTAGTATCGCGAGACCCTTTGCTTGTAAGCTGCCACCTTGAGATAGGCCTGGTCCCTTTTTTCTTCCACCAAGTCTAGTTCAGTCCTGAGGGCTTCTCCGTTGGCTTGGGTATTGAAAGTAGCCACCCGGTATGTGGGCAACCCGAGTTCTGTGGGGACTACTGCCTCAAAACCGTAAGTTAATGAAAATGGGGTTTCGCCCGTAGCTGCCCGGGGTGTGGTACGGTAGGCCCACAGGAGGGCTGGGAGTTCATCGGCCCACAGGCCCTTGGCTCCCTCCAACCTTGTTTTAATTGACTGCAAGATCGTGCGGTTGGTCACCTCGGCCTGACCATTAGCTTGTGGATGCTCGGGAGAAGAGTAATGGTTCAGTATTCCATAGTCTGAGCAGAACTGTCTAAAGACAGGTGTATCAAATTGTCTCCCGTTGTCGCTGATCAGGACTCGCGGAATGCCGAACCTGCTAAGGATATTTCTCTCTACAAAATGTTCCATTTTTTGCTCGGTTATCTTTGCCAGGGGCTCAGCTTCTGCCCACTTGGTGAAGTAGTCAACGGCTATTACAGCAAACTTAACCTGCCCTTTCCCTGTTGGTAAGGGACCAACGATGTCGATCCCCCATTGGGCGAATGGTCAGGGGCTATGGACCGGGGTCTGAAGTTCTCCCGGTTGGTTTATCATTGGAGAGTACCGTTGGCACTTGTCACATCTCCGAACGTACTCCTGCGAGTCTCGGGCCATGGTTGGCCAGTAGTAACCTTGCAGTAGGGCCTTTCTGGAAAGTGTCCGGCCTCCTACGTGGTTCCCGCACACACCTTCGTGGATTTCAAACAAGATGGCCTGAACTTGCGTTGGATGCACGCAACGGAGGTACGGGATAGTGAATCCTCTCTTATAGAGGACACCATCGAGGATATGGTATCGTGTCGCCCGGTATTTGACCCACCTTGCTTCCTCTTTGTCGTTTGGGAGCCCTCCTGTCGTCAAGAATGTCACGATTGGATCCATCCAACTAGGTTCCAGAGTAACCGGGTCAACCTCCATGCCCTCTGAATTGATCACACTCGGCTCGGGTAAGAATTGTATTCTTATCCCGGGCAAGTCTGACTCAGCTGACGATGCGAGGCGAGCAAGCCGGTCAGCCCTGGTGTTTTCTTCTCTAGGTATCCGGGTGATGGAAAATCCTCGGAGTTGTTTGGAAACCGTCCGGACGAGGGCTAAGTAGGCTATCATGCTGTCTTCCCGCGCTTCATATTCCTGGTTTACCTGATTAACCACGAGCTGAGAGTCGCTGTAGCTCTCGACTTGTTGTGCACTCATTGAAATGGCTAATTGTAACCCGACCAAGAGGGCTTCGTATTCGGCCTCGTTGTTGGAGGCACGAAACCCAAATCTTAAAGCATATTCCAGCTGGATTCCGTCGGGGGTAGTCAAGATGATCCCGGCACCACTACCTTGTTGGTTAGAAGAGCCGTCTACATGAAGTACCCAAGTAGGGATGCCGGATTACAACCCCGGCGGTAAGGCCGCAGGCTCGGGTTCTTCTACCGGGTCTTCGGGATATGTAAACTCGAGCAGAAAATCTGCGACGGCTTGTCCCTTGATGGCCGTCCGCGGCTGGTACGTCACCTCAAACTCCTCCAATTCCAAAGCCCATTTAACGAGCCTTCCGGATGTGTCTGGCCGGGAGAGAATTTTGCGGAGCGGTTGATCGGTGAGTACTACAATGGCATGGGCCTGGAAGTACGGACGGAGCCTTCGGGCAGAGGTAATGAGGGCGAAGGCCAATTTCTCGATGCGGGAGTATCGGCTCTCCGCCCCTTGCAGCGCCCGGCTGGTGTAGTACACAGGGAACTGTACCCCGTGCTCTTCCCGAATGAGTGCCGAGCTAACCGCCGACGGTGACACTGCCAGGTACAGGAATAGTTCCTCTCCGTCTGTAGGTGTCGTCAGTAGAGGAGGAGAGGCCAGGTACTTCTTGAGGTCCTGGAATGCCTCCTCGCACTCCTCCGACCATTGAAAAGCTTTACGGAGGATTTTAAAGAACGGGAGGCACCGGTCGGTAGCTCGGGAGACAAATCTGTTCTGTGCGGCCACCCGCCCGGCTAAGCTTTGAACTTCCTTTGTCGACTTGGGGGACCGCATGTTGATGATAGCCTGGATTTTGTCTGAGTTTGCTTCGATTCCCCGTCTGCTGACTAGATGACCGAGGAACTTTCCGGATGATACCCCAAAGGTGCATTTGGCCGGGTTCAACCTCATCCTGAACTTTCTCAAAATGCTGAAGGCCCCGGCCAGATGCTCCAGGTGATCGGGTTCATTTCGGCTCTTGACTAGGAGATCGTCCACGTATACTTCCATGGACTTTCCGATGAGGTCTCTGAACATGAAGTTGACCAGGCGTTGGTATGTAGCCCCGGCGTTCTTAAGGCCGAAGGGCATAACTCTGTAATAGTACATGCCTTGGTCGGTGATGAACGCCGTCTTCTCTTCATCCCCGGGGTACATGCTGATCTGATTGTACCCCGAGTAGGCGTCCATGAACGAGAGGAGCGAGTGGCCTGCCGTTGAATCGACAAGGAGGTCTATCCTGGGCAGCGGATAACAGTCCTTGGGGCAGGCCTTGTTGAGGTCGGTGAAGTCCACACACATCCTCCATTTGCCATTGCTTTTCTTGACCAGTACAACATTGGCCAACCAGTCGGGGTAGTGGACCTCTCGGATGGAGTTAGCTTTCAGGAGCTTCGCGACCTTCTCGCTTACAGCTTTTTGTCTTTCGGGCGCTATGCCCCTTCGCTTCTACTTTATTGGACGGCAGTCTGGGCTGACGTTGAGACGATGGGACATTACTCGGGGATCAATTCCGGGCATGTCCTCATGACTCCAAGCAAAAACGTCCCGATTTTGCCGTAGGAACTGGATCACCTTTTCTTTCAAGGCGGGCTCCAGTAGTGCGCCTACGCTGACCGTGCGACCCGGGTGTTCTGGATCTAGCACAACTTGCTCCAATTCTTCCATAGGCCCGATCACGTCCCTCTGGTCTCGGGGGTCCATTTCTTGGACGTTCAGTGATTCGGTGATTGCCCCCCGGCGCAGCGAGCTGACATAACAACTTCGGGCCGTGGTCTGGTCTCCTCGCAAGCATCCAGGTCCCTGGGGAGTCGGGAATTTCACGATCAAGCTATATGTGGAGACAACTGCTCGGGCTCTGTTGAGGGTTGGTCTCCCGAGAATGGCGTTGTAGGCCGATGGGGCCTCCACTATCACGAAATTGGTGAGCATGGAAACCTGCTGTGGGTAGGTCCCCATGAGAACTGGGAGTTCGATCGTGCCGAGCGGTTGAGTGCTGGAGCCGTTGAATCCGACCAGGGGCGTAGCAACTGGCCGGAGCCGATCCCGGTCAATCCCGAGCTGGTCGAACGCCGCTACAAACATTATGTCGGACGAACTGCCTGTGTCCACCAGCACCCTCTGGACCATATAGTTAGCTATAGAAAGCGTTACTACTAGCGGGTCATCATGAGGGCAGTGGAGGCCCTGTGCTTCGTCGGACGAGAATGTCAAAACATTGGCTGGTAAGGGGCCGGTGGATTGGACCTTCCATACATCCGCTCGGGACGCTCGGGCATGCCTCTTCCGCGCCGACTGAGAATTACCTCCACCAGATGTTCCTCCAGAGATCACACTAATGTGGCCGAGCGGTGGAGGGGGCTGACCGGGAGCTTGAGCATCCTGACGGGGGCGCCTGTCGGCCGTGATAAACTCGGCAAGATGCCCCTGCTCGATCAGTTTCTCAATCGCTATCTTCAGCTTGAAGCAATCCTCCGTTTCGTGGCCGTGATCCCTGTGGTAACGGCAAAACTTCTCCCGGTTTCTCTTACCGGGTGGGGCTCTGAGTTTGGCTGGCTGCGGGAGCAGCCTCTGTGCTTCCGCAACGGCCATTACCTCATGTATGGGCCGGGAAAGGGGAGTAAAAGCTGTTGGGGGCTGGCCCCTAACATCCCGCTGATCTGGCCTCGGCTTCTTTCCCGGACCGTTCTCTGATCCCTCGCGCTTGCGCTTGGCCTGCGGGGATTCGTCTCCCGCCTGGCTGGCGCGTTTGGCCTTCAAAAATTCTTCGGTGTCTATATACTTCCCAACTCTTTCCGAGAGCTCCACCAGGGTGGCCGGTCGATTACGATGAAAAGACGTGGCCACCTTGGTGTGTTGGACTCCTGAACAGAAGGCCATGACCGCGGCCGTCTCATTGAGGTTGCGGATCAGGAGCCTCTGCTGGTTGAAACGATCCACGTACTCCCTCAAGGATTCGCCCTTTTGCTGCTTGACGGCCAGTAGCTGGGTGTCCGGCTGTGATCGGTCTAGCATCCCGACAAACTGACTGATGAAGAGTTTGCTAAGGACTTTGAAGTTGTCAACCGTCCGCGGCTTCAAGGCATGGAACCATTGAGCGGCTGACCCCTTTAGAGTACTGGGGAAGGCTAGGCACAGCAACTCATACGTTGTAGTGGCCAGTGCCATCTGTGCCTTGTAGGTGCGGATGTGGTCCACCGGACTCCCCTTGCCGTCATATGAACTGAGATGAAGGGGTTTGAACTTCTGTGGAATCGGGAACTGTGTCACCCGGATAGTGTAGGGCGACTCCATTTCGGTATTCGTGAGGTCATGACCGGACTTGCGGTTCAACCTCTCGATCTGTTGCTGTAACTCCTCGACCTGGGCTTTGACGTCGGTGTGCCCGGTCCTTCTTTCTGTATCCGAGTGGTAGGTAGGATCAGATGACGAGGCCTCATCCTCAAAGCGCGTTGACCTCGGGGATAACACCCGGCTATGTGTCCGGGACAGTCTATGCCTCAGATCCCCTCGGCTCAAGACGGGTGGATCATTGACAGACTCCCGGGCTTTACGTCCCGGCGCTTCTCCTCTCACAGCTCGTCTTCGCTCAATGAGGATCCTGGCATCCTCCACTCGGCGCGCTCGGCGAGGAATGTACCGAGGTCCTCTCTGCGAGCGCTTAGTAGCATGGCTACGTTCTCCCTCCGGTTGACGCTCATGGTCTGGTTGGGACACTGGAGCGGATCGGGTTTTTCCATTCGTTCGAACGGGCCCCCGGCTGGGAGCGTTCTTTTCGGGCCGCTTTTCCGACGAAGGGCTTTTCTCATGGTCCCCCACCGCCTTTTCATGCTGGGCCATGAGCGCCTCTATTTGCTGTTGTGTTCGGACCTGGCCCTCCAAGAGTTGTTCCAGCGCCGCCGAGACCTGGTCAGCGGTCATGGAGGTAGCACGCGGCTCGATCTGCAGGTCCTCCTGACCGGTTGAATCAGCGGTCTTTTTACCCTTCTTCGGCGGCATATCGATCAGTCAAAGATTTTTGTTGATGAGGAGAATGTGTCGTTTCCCACAGACGGCGCCAAACTGATGATGCCGAAAATTGGTAAAGGTAATTTAGACAGAAAATAAAGCCACAAAAAGATTTGTGTGTGGTTCGGTCCCGTTAATGAGGTGACCTACGTCCACGGGTGCGTCTGTGCGCGTCTCACTAGCAAATCACCGGCGGGCCTGGTGAGCCAACAATGGTGGGCAGCACTACCAGTAATACCGGCCGGGTGTATGCGTATATGGTGGTGAGTTCTCTGAGGTGTGTTTATATGCTCGGAGAGTTGATCTTCGGATCCCCCTAGTGAGGGCAGGTGGGCTCTTTTATAGGTGCAAGAGTCCACCTTTACATGGTAAGCGTCATGAGATTAGGAAGCCTAAATCTAATCACAATAGATTTGCACAATGTTTGGGGAGTTTCCTAAGTGGTTTAGAAAACTATTGATTCTCTTGATAGAGTCATGATTACACAGGGATGGAAAGAAACGTGATTCACGCCGCATCTCCTGGAGCCCTACCATGCCTGGTACCCGAGCTGCGGCTTATCTCGGATAAGCATAGCCGGACGCCCCGGGACTGTGGGCCATATGCTCCTAACCCGGATTACCCGGGCTATTGGATGACCACGTGGCGGTTGGACCGCTACAGAATATTTCTGGACATATCAGCAGATAATATTATCTTTTGGGCAACAGAACTCTGATAGGAAACTGATAATGTTATCTAATATTGTCTGTTTCGAACTAGATAATATTATCTGTTTTGAACCAGATAACCAAGGAAAAAGAACTGCTCATCTACGAAGACGACGAGAAAGAGGAAAATGATGATAAAAATGAAGAAGAAAAATAGAAAGATGATGAAAATAGAATGTAAAAGAAACATAATTACTGTAGAAAAACACATACCATTACTATTTTGTTGTCTGATTTGCTCTATCTCAAATGAGGTTGTCTCTATTTACCTGTTTAGGAAAACAGATAATATCATTTGTTGTGTACAACTTTTACATAACATACAATTGCTTTATCTCTTGCACATTATTGATAACTTTATTTGTTCTACATTTACGATTTTTACTTTTGTAATACTAATTATCTGCATGTACAGCTTATGTTTTCTGTAATTTGTTGACAAATTTTAGTAGATAATATTATCTGTTGGGCAGCAGAACTCTGTTGTGAAACAAATAATATATCTGTTTTGAACTAGATAATATTATCTATTGTGAACCAGATAACTTTATTTGATGTACATTATGTATATATGTTCTAATTAGCAACTGAAACTCTTGTACACAACAAATAACATTATCTGTTGTTCATATCATATTCTCTGTTGTGCATTACAAATTCTCTTGTCCAACAGATAATACTATCTGTTGTTAATTACAGATAACTTTATATGTTCTAAATAACAAATAACACTCTTCTTCTGTCAACTATGCAAGTATGTGGACGAGAGCTGGGAATGACAACCAAGGAAAAAGAACTGCTCATCTACAAAGACGGCGAGAAAGAGGAAAATGATGATGAAAATGAAGAAGAAGAATAGGGAGATCATGATGATGAAGAGATAGAGCAATTCGAAAAATTGATGAAGATGATGAAGAAGAAGCAGCCAACAAGGAAGATAGTAAAGAAGATGAAGAAAAAGAAGTCAACAAGGAAGAGAGTGAATAATAATAATAATAATAATAATAATAATAATAATAATAATAATAATAATAATAATAATAATAATAATAAGAAGAAGAAGACTGAAGAAGAAAAATGATAAAAAAAAAAAAAAACATAAACAAAAAATGAATAGAGTTATGAGCAATAAGAAGAATAGGAACAACAAGAAGAAGATAGTGATGAAGAAAAAAAGGAAGAGAGTGACGAAGAAGAAGTTTATAATAGATAATATTATCTGTTTTTGCCACTTTATAACAGATAAAATTACATGTTTTGTCACTTTATAACAAATATTATCTGTTTTAGCCATTTTATAACATATAAAATTGCATGTTTTATAACACATACTTTTACTTATTTTGTTGCTTTATAATAGCTGGAGTTTTTAATTTTGTCATTTTAAAACAGATAAAATCATTGAAGAACCACTTAAAAACTTTTTTTTCCAATAAGATAATTTAGACATATTGAAACAGATAATATTATCTGTTAGCAGATTTTAACAGATAAAATCTATGAACCAAAAAAGCTTAAATTAAGCCTCAAAATGAGATGTTTTTATAAAGTTGTGAGTGAACTGCGTAGATCTTGAAAAAATAATTGAAAGAAATCCCAAAAGGCCAAAATATGAGAAAGTTATGGCCATTTTAAGTTGATTTTTTTCAAATAGATAATATGATATGTTTGTATCATATTTTGAAAGATAAAATCCCTGAACCACAAAAGCTCAAATCCAAGTTCAAAATAAATTTTGGTTTACAAGATTGGTAAGTCTAATGCACAGATCTTGAAAAATATATAAACAAAAAAAATCGCTTAAAAAGGCCAAAAAAAAAAAAAAGAAATTAGGGTGGTTTTGCAAACAAATAATATTACCTATTTGTCAAATAAATAATATTATTTGTGTGTATATGTACATATGTATATATCATCTTCTTCAGTGGCGATGGTGGTGGTGGTTGTGCGATGATGGTGGAGGTTGTGCGATGGTAGTGGTGGCGTTACGATGTTGAAGGCGATGGTGGTGGTGGCGGCGGCGATATTATCTGTGTATATGTGTATATTTACATATGTTTATATATATCATCCTTTTCAGTGGCGATGGTGGTGGTCGCGGCATGATGGTGGTGGTGATGATGGTGGTCTCGCTACGATGGTGGTGGCGGCGATGGTGACAGTCGCGGTGTGGTAGTGGTGGCGATGGTGGTAGGTGCGGTCACCGGCGTCGATGTCGGGGGTAATATTGTGTCACACCCATTCCAGAATTTACATGCATTTTAATACAACATATATGGTAACATGTGAGAAATATTCATGCTTATTAATAATTGAGGTGGAGTTGACTATGGGTCAACGGTGGGGTGTCAGTGAAGATGCGGGAACGTGGTAATTTATGTTGCATTGGCATGATTAAATGACATTTATGTGATTTAAATGTTATTTGGAATATCTGGTATTTCGTGAATAGTAAATTCACCTGTGTAAAGTAAATTTCTGGTAGTTTTGATCCTATTTTAGATCATTGTGAATACTGTGGTGAGAACGTGAGTAATGTGTGGCATAAAAGGTAGGTGGTCTAGAGATTCCACGAAATTAGTTTCGGAACGTGATTTTCGGACCCAAACGGAACCCAAACGAAAACTTTTATAAATTTGAGTTTTAACTCGTGAAGTCATAAAATGGACGTGTGCGATGTTTTAGGAATTAATTAGAAGTTTTGAGAACTCGTGGAGAGGTAAACGTAATTCCCAAGAGTCATGCCTATATATATAGTAGTGGATGAGATTTCATTATCATCCAAACTTACAAAATATCTAGAGAGAGGAGAGAGAGGAGATTTGATCCTACGATCTTCCAGACGACAAACGGCAACCGTTTGTCTGTCAACTTTCAACCAAATTTCATACTCAAGCTCCTCGAGGTAAGAGCTACATTTTGATACCACTTAGGCCTCGTTTGGCTAAGTTTTTCTAAAAATCTAATATATGGAAATTTGGGAAAAACATGTAAATACTTATAGGAGTCACTCCTAATCGGAGATCCGACGTTTAATCGGGCTACTAGTGCTTTCCTCAAAGTTATAGAACGATTGCTCGAGGTATGAATTCCAAACTTATGTTATATAGACAATTTTGAATGCTTTGGATATTGTGTATGATATTGTGATCCGGGCAAAATTCATGTGTTAAAATAGGTCCGTTAATTTTGGCGAGTACGTATTGAAAAGCATGGTGATATGGTTATGTGAGTATGCTAAATGTCTATGTGGGTCAAAGGGGAGTCTGGTATAATTTCATGCCGGGGTATGCCTCTCGGTGTTTAAGAGTTATAGTAGTGACGACTACTTGCTTGGTGTGGGAAGTGGCGAACTAGAGCAGATGGATGCAATGGTTGAGTGATCTTTGGCTAACCATTGACATCGTGGTTTAAGATTTAAGACTTGCCGATATACTGGATGAATGCGTATCTCACTCCCCAGAGACTAAATTATGTGATTTAGATGTTTAAAGCATGCATTGCCCATATGCATTTGTTTAGAATTGTACACTCAGCATATAGCTGAGCAATGGAGGTTTACTCCATTGCAGGTATGAAGAAAGGAAAGACAGAATGCGAGGGATGAGGCCGTTGGGATCATTCAGAGGAATTGGGGTATAGATTTTTGTAACTGAATCACAAAAGCTCTGGATTATTATTGAGTTGATGTAATATTCTTTTGAAAACCTTTTAAGTTGGTTGGAATTGACTTGGAACTCTTGAGTTCGCGTCTTGATGTTTAACACGTTGAATTTAATGTTTTTTTGAATTTGTCGTAGCACTTATGAGATTTGATCCAAACGAGTCTTTGACTCGTTCCGTTAATATTTTCAAAACTTAGACATGCTGTCTAATATGTTTATATACCTTTGTTAAAGTTTCAGAATGATTGGGAATTTGTATGTTGAGTTTTGTCGTGTTTGCGACGTTTTTAAAAGATTAAAAATAGGCAAAAGTGGGCTGCCTGTGAATAGTGTTTTTACAAAGGAGGTACCTTTTTCGGAAAATGTGGAAATGTTCTATTTTGCTTCTAAGGTGCCTTTTGGGTCCCTAATAAAACTTTTATGGTTAATTTGAAATATAATTAACTTTTCCAATTGATACGTGTTTTACGGCCTCATAGTTCAATGTTTTGTTTTTCTTCCAAAAATGAACTTTGTTTTAAAGAGTTTGTTTAAGTTTCTTTTCCGCTGCTAGAGTTATAGAATGAGTTGGATGAACCTTGGTGGCGTGCCACGTGTAATATTTCCGCCCGTAGCGGGATGGGTCGTGACACATTGTCATTAAAATAAATAAAAAAAACAAAAAAGAATTTTTGGTTACAAATTAAAAACACGCATGGACTTTAGATTAAACAAGAATTTGGTTGGGTTTAATACATTATTGACTAATTTTAAGGGGTTTATCTCCAAATTCGCAATCCCCCTTTGCCCCCCCCCCCCCCCCCACAAATGCAACGCGGATCGATCCGGCTTTAGACCGCGGATCGATCCGCTCATCTCGATGTAGATTCTGCCTCTCAAGTAAATAACCGAATCGATCTGCGGCTGCTGAAGGATGTCCTCCTTTTCTTACAAGTTTGCCATTTTGCTTCAAATATATATATAGTTAGAGATGGTTTTTAGTAGGATTAGCTTTTATTATACTTGTATTTTTTAGGTTGTAAACCCTCTCTCCCTCTAATCCCCTCATCTCTCTCCCCCATTACTCCTCATCTACCCACATTTACTTCCATTTAGTGTTAGAGAGAGATGAGGGTGAATGTATTGAATGCTTGAAGTTTTTATTGAAGAAGTTCTTGGGTTTTCTATGACATTTATGATGGTTTCTTCTATTTGGTATAATCTCTCCTTCCCTCTCTTTAATATTAATTGCATTGTAGTTATGAGTAGCTAAATTATGTAGGTTGGGGATCATAAACCCACCATTGGACCCATGTGTGTTTTAATGTAAAATTTTCATGTATTGTAGCATTTATAGAGTTCATGTGTGCAAGGTTTGATTTCCTGGACCCCACTTACAATGTCAAGCATTATAAGTTGCTAAATCCTTGGATTTTAAACCTAGCTTCATGTATTTCATTAAAATATTTATTTAGCATGTCGGTTGACAACCACATGTTTGATGGTTTGTCTCAATGGAATTCTCTACTCTAGAAGATGATACAAACATGGAATCTATGTTTTGTTGGTCCAAGGTGGGAGAATGCTCCCCAACCTCAATTTTTCTATTTGTAAAACCCCCAATTTTCATTAAACTTAGTTTTGTTCAAAGTTACTCCCCATTTTCTAAATAGTCATTGTAGTATAATAACACAAATTTAATCAAACCCAAAGTCAAAAAGACTCAATTTTATTTCTTAGTTTGTTAATTACCTCTCGCATTATAATTGGTCATTGAGCGCCCACCAAGCATTGTTGCATTCCAATCCCTATGGACTCGACACCCTATTTCCATTGTACTACGTTTTAATAGGGTTAAACAAGAACTTGATTTTGACTACATCAGTTACCTTTGAGTATACAATTTTATTCACTACTAAGTAACACAAATTACATTACCATATCCAGTTCATAGTTAGTTGAAAGTGACTCTCCTTTGAGCTAGTCCCAATCTCCTAACTATGACTATGATTGAGAATATTATTGTCTTGTATGTCACCTTATTTGACTATTCTTTAATGTAGTTTTATATTCATAAGGCTCACTAACTTAGATCACTTTGATGACTATCAAATTAATGAACGATATGAAATAAAACTAACCAATAATATTCTCTAACCCATTTATTAGAGTTATTATGTAAAAGAAAAATTGTCATTTATATACTCAATTACTTTTATAATGTAAAATATGAAAATTAAACTTTCTTTTATGTGATTGAAATTCATTCAATGACAAAGAATTAGCAATAACTCTCTCTACATATACACTATTCACAAATAAAACAAATTAATCAAATAAAATATTTAATACTTGGTAGTCAACTTAATGAGCAATTACCCCACTGCCCAAACAAGCCAAGCAAATTTGTTTTTCCAATTATACTCAAGAGTCTAAAACAATCACAATAGTCTAACCACTTGAAATGCAATCCAAAAGAATTATAATTGCATTGGATATTAGTGATGCGAATAATATATGCTTGACACACATTCCAAAAATTTCATGGATATACAAGTGAATCACTTATTACTAATTGTGATTACATACACGGATTCCTACAAGGCTAAGAAAAAACTTGAAGACCTAACATAAAGCGTGGGATAACTTTTGGGGCACATAAGAATCTCACAAAAACAAGATACATAAACCAATGTGTCTATCTCTTTCTGGTGGGGTTCATAGTGTCTGTGGGGTCTATAGAAAGAGAGATAGACACTTAAAGTTTATGGTGGGATTGTAACGCCCTGTATTTTATTATCATTAATAAATAAATATTTCGTTTCATTTCCATGAGTATTTTAATTTAATTTCTCTTTGTAATAATTATCTGGGGTCAAACTGTAATTTCCAAAATATTTTATATGGTTTCAAAAACGATATCTATATTTTGTACAAACCGGGAATTTATTCCTACGCAAAAATATAATTTTCAGTATTTTTATATCAACCGTAAAATACCAGTTTATGATTTAATCTGCATCCTTATCGCAGTTTGGGTGAGGGAGCACGTGAGCTCAACCTCACCGGAAGATTTCTTTGCCTAACTTGGAGCCTACTCATATCAGTTTATATATATGTAACTCACTGCCTCTCTCTCAAAAACTCTCACAGTGTATCAATCTCTCACAATTCTCTCCATTCTCTCTTCCTCTCAAGAACAATACACACACATACAGATTATATACCATATACATATACACATACACACATACATAGTCATATATATATATATATATATTGGGTTACCAAAATCAAGAGCGGGGGAAATTCTCAACGACGGATTATTACGGCGGAAGTTCTCGGCCTTTAATTTTCTGAATAATCGTCTCAGTGAGTAATTTAAACTCACTCTCAATGTCTATATACGTAAATTTCAGTATATATATGTGTGTATATGTGTATATATATCAATACACCATTAAAGCTTGGAAATTGAAGTTTTAGAAATCGTAACCAAAATCGATTCTGTAAATTGGAAATGAAAGATATCGATCCCAATAGACTACGGTTCAAATCCTACGCAATAATTTATCCGTATCGCGACGTACCGTTGATTTTAAGTTTTGACACTCTAACTTTAATCGCGAATATTTAGCGATATAATCCGTATTGGTTAAAATTGATCGCGTATTCGTAATCTACGCGGAAAACCGAAGAGAACCATATATCACATGTCCTGGTACGAACAGAATCTGAAAATGGGTAATTTCAGTCCAGAAATTGAAAACAGGGGAGAAAACGAAGAAGATGGCATTCTGCAAGAACTCGCGCGCGCGACCCGCTCGCGCGAGGCTCGCTCGCGCGGCCCGCTCGCGCGAACCATTTCCCCCCTTCGCGCGCGCGATCCGCTCGCGCGACCTGTCCTGCCCTTTCGCGCGCGCGACCCGCTCACGCGATCCGGCCTTCCCCCTCGCTCGCGCGACACCCCCTCCCCCTCGCTCGCGCGACCCGCTCGCGCGAGGTGGCAGTTTTGGCAGTTTGTATAATTTTTGTTAAGGGACTGTTTGGAAAATATTTTGGGAAATTTTAAAGAACTGTTTGACAAATACACTGTTTTAAAGGCTCACTGTTAGACTTTGGACTTGTAAGAACGATTAAGATCGAGATTTATGTTGAACGTATATTCAGCTTTGAGATTATTAACCGATACCGCAAAACTATGAACATTGACATACATATTTGGGTCAAGGTTGTGTCGACATGCCTCGATCGGATAGTATTCCTGGTATTGGAGGCGACAGTGTTGTGTACGACTTAGATATCGATCGGATAGTATTCCTGGTATCTAAGGCGCGCGTTTCGGATATTGATCGGATAGTATTCCTGATATCCGAAGCGATGGTGATAGTGTTGTGTACGACTTAGATATCGATCGGATAGTATTCCTGGTATCTAAGGCGCGCGTTTCGGATATTGATCGGATAGTATTCCTGATATCCGGAGCGATGGTCGGTTGTGATCGGCCTAGATATCGATCGGATAGTATTCCTGGTATCTGAGGCAGTAATGTGGTGTGTGACTTCAATACCGATCGGATAGCATTCCTGGTATTGGAGGCGATAGTGTAGCACGTGAATTGGATGACTGAATACTTATTACTTCTGGTAGCTGAAATGATGTGTTGATTTAATTGGATTGTTCTAAATGAAAGAATTGGCAAAATAAGATGTTTCACAATTCATGTACAATTTCGTATTTAATTCTTACTATATTCCCCCGTGATTCATGTTGGAATTGGAACCTTGAATATATTACTGTTAAAGTTAAATGGTACCGTTGTTTATTTGCTTATATATATATTGCGAGCACTTGTTTATTTTACTCACCAGCTTTCATAAGCTGACGGCGTTGATGCGTCCTGGACTGTATGTCCAGATTTTCAGGGGCAGGAGCAGCCAGGGTACTTCGACTATGCTAGTTAGAGGCAGGAAACTTTCCAGGAGGCTGCTTATTATTTTTCCTATGTCTTTCATTTCTGAAGTTGTAATAGACTGGAGAATAGCTTTTGAATAAGGGCGTTTTGTGCCTAAGACTTTGACTTATGTAATAGTTTAGCAAGTTTTAAATTTCGGAGCTTATGTTTATTAGTATCCTTTCTTTTAGAAATGTTGTTAAGTTATTTGTTGCAGGGACAATTGGTCATACTCACTTGTCACGACCTACGAGTCCATAAAGGAAATTAAATGCTTTCCTGAATTATGCTACGTCGGGGCGTGACAGGGATTCATAGTGTCTGTGGGATCTATAGAAAGATAGATAGACACTTAAAAGTTTATGTATTTTGTTTTTGTGATATTCTTATGTGCCCCAAGAGTTATTCTAAAGTGTGATTGTTTGCTGTTTTACCATAAACGTTCATTGTTATAGATGATCACATGCTTATGAATTAACAATTGCATAAAATTAGAAAAACAAAAAAGTGACTCCATAATGCATATTTATATCAATAATGTTAGGGTGACAAACACTTTCTATAAATACTTACAAACACACTCTATCTCTCTCCTGGGTGGCACTGTGGGGTCCATTGAAATTATCCAAACCCCACAGTGCCAACCAGGAAAGAAATAGAGTGTGTTTGTAAGTGTTTATCACCCAAATATTACTCTATTTATATACACACATACGATCAAATCATTGTTAATGATCAGTCGCCGAGATGTGTTAGATGTATGGTGTAATGAAATTAACGTCTTTAACCTTTCAATTTTTATTCTAAGATGCATTGATTCAAAACGATGGCTCTGATACTTACTGTAAGAATATAATTGATAAAACTATCATGCTGTCACACCCCAACTCGTCCCAGCGGACTAGGACACGTGTAACAATGCCATCAATGCACGTCCCCAATACACATAACATAAAGTAAGGATAAACTCCTTCCAAGTTAACCTCTTTATAAAACTCATTTACATGTAATTAACCATAAGGGTAAAATGGTTATTTTAAAGGTTTAGTCAACCCAATGTCAAAATATAATATTCTCCATTTAAAAAAATCAATGGCAAAAACGGCTCGTGAATCCGAGCTTCCTAGCCCAAGTTATGACAACAAACAAGATTATTTGGCAAAACACACTAGTCCAACTGACCGGATAGAGACTTTAAAAATATCCGGTCGACCGGACAGAGAGCCCTGCTATAGAAATTCTGCAGCAACTTCTTCCAACCTGTTTTTCAAGTTTAAAACTTCACCAAAGCATGCCCAAATCACTTGAAAATACTTCCAAAACTTCTACAACATATCCACAAACATATTCAAACATTCCCACACATTTTTAAACAAGATCCAAACAAAACAAAACCAAACCAAACTTTGTGGGAACATTAAAAAAACCATTTGAAAAGCACTCCAAAGTATTTCTAAACATCCACCAAACATCATAAGAGTTTCTAAGAATCATTTCCAAACATTTGAAAGGAATACTTGGACATACTTAAATCATAATCCCCAACTATGAACATTAACTTACATTCAAAATCCATATTTTCCCAACATGTAAATCAATATACCACCATAAGGAAAAAACCAATTTAGTTTACAACCCAAATCTACTCCATTTTGTTCAAGTCTCTACCCAACCATGCTTAACTAGTGACTTGCAAGTGCAACTCACAATTAAAGGCACATTCAACACCAAACTTGAATTTGACATATTACAAAAGCTTCCAAAACATAAGTTGTTCAAAAATTCCTAGCACAAACGTTACATTTTAAACATAAACTAGCTAGATATATGAACATATTCACATAGACACAACTCCCACGCCCAACCCGTTATGCGAATCATTTCCTCTCGTTCTCTGGTTCGGTACCTGCGATGGTTATTCAATAACCACAACAGAAAACATATTTTCGTTTAAGCTTTCGCTTAGTGAGGGAACTAATCATGCTATTGGAATGTTCAATATGTAAATGCAACAATCATTATAAAACATCAACAAAATGATCTCCGGAAAGCCAAGTAACTCCAGCCACCACTCCCGGGTCCTTCTCACCCCGGATCTTCCTTACTTTTGGACATATATAGCATATCTCTCCTTTGTGACCCCGAAGGCGTCATCGACATTTCATTGTACGTGGTCGTCACCACGCCCCACTCATTGAAGGCTTACTGTCCCTTACATATGAGACCTATAAATGGTGGCCACTACTTGATTTCCCCTTGATCCACATAAGCATTTAAGCAACTTAGCATATAAACATAGCAATTTCACATTATTGACATATTTTTACCCAAATTCATCATAATCAAAGCTACATAAGCATGAATTAAGCATTCTAAGCTAACAATTATCAGACTAACATATCTAAACAATCAATTTTGGGATTAGAACACGCACCTCTTTTATTTATTAGCCAATTAAGCCTAGATTTCCCCAACTCTTGCCAATTTCCAACTCAATTCCTAATCGATGATAATCCTACATAGTTTTGACATACCAAGAGTTATCAACCAAGAACGGTCGCCTGAAAAACGTTATCAGAACTGAAAATAATAGACGTTCATGTGATCCTCTTACCTCCACGAGTCCAAATACGACCTCGGATCGAAAAACGAATGTCGGACGGCGAAGATACGGCGTCAAAAAGTCGTGCAAAACCCCCGTCATCATTGCCGAAGCTCTCAGTTCTCTCTCTATGTGTCTCTCTTCCTCTCAATCTATTTTTTGATTGTGCAAATGAGTCACCAAACTCATTTAGGAGATATAGATTCAAAGTTTTTGCTTTTTTTCATTTATACCCTCGGTTATTTCTAAGTTTTATTATGAAACTCCCTAAACATTCCATTAACTACCCAATTATCTAAATGGATGTTTATCTATGTCTCGTATGGTCCCAAACGTGGTCCCACATATATATATATATGAAGTTGCTATAGAACTTACCAATTACGAATCATATTCAAATACTCCATCACATGGGTACCCAAACTGGTCCCCAATACCTGACATATGACATAATAATATCTTTAAGCATTTTAACAAGTAATCATCTAAACATATAATGGCATCTATATACAGTTCACATCATTTAGACTTTCGTCAGGTCCCACTTTTATACAAGTCCCACCTGTCACAGGACTTTCATCTGTGTTCGCATTTGAACACCTTTTCACCTGTTGGTTCATATCCCCGCCTTAAATCATCTTATGCATTAATCATTATTAATTAACACGTATAAATATCACACTAATCTTCTTTTCCGGGTACTGGTGTTACACATGCAGAAATAATTTTTTATGCAAAGATCTTGAATACAACACATCTTAAGAGATCATGTATGAAAAAAAATATAATACATATCATTGTTAGCCATTGAGATTGATTGAGACTGAAATTGGACCCCCTTAATTATTCCTTTCTAATGGTTTCTTCTTCTTCTCTCTGTCTCTCAATATACCCAAGAACTAGTTTTCTGTAATTGAGGGATAATTTTCAAGAGGTGTTCTTGAGTTTTTTTATAGAGGAGAGAAGAGGGCACTTTAATTATTATTATGAATGACTGTCTTGAAAGATGAACCATTCCATCATGAGTTTTAACATAATCATCCCAAGAGTCATCTATATAATTGATATTGAGATTTTTTAATTTTTTATTTTTGATCAGAAAGTAGAACTTTTATTAATGCAAATCATCAAACAAAAGTTCTTGAAGAGAGGGAAGAAAATCTCCCATCCAAACATTAAGATATTTCAAAGATTTTTCCCATTTTGCAAGACCATGAGCAACAAAATTACACTGTCGTCGTGCATGAACAATAGAGGAGACAGCTAGAGACTGCAGTCGATCACGAGTGGCACACAAGATGTGACCGTATGGGGCCAAATCCAGCATAGAATCACAAAGCCCTTTCACCACTGAAGAAGAATCCAATTCAAGCAAAAATCCCATGAAACTGAGTTGCCCGACTTCTTTCACTGCTCGAAAAGCCGCAAAAGCCTCTGCAATCAAAAGGTTAACAACCCCTACAATCCAATCCGACATCGCCCACAAAGCCTTCCCATTTACATCTCGGAGGATAACCCCAACGCCCATAGCATGAACATCCGCAAACACAGTTACATCCACATTCACCTTTAAGCACCCAAGTGGCGGATCCATCCATCCCAGTAACACACTTGGGCAATCAGTTTGATGGGGACCCCTAGTCCCACGCCTAAGCATCAGAGCGTCATGAATCTCTTGAATGAATGAAGAGATGGACAGAGACACACAAACCGGATCAAAGCGTACCCTTCTATCACCCATTTATTCCTAGCACACCAAATCTGCCACGCCCCAACCAACAATCGAATAATAATATTTTCTTTCTCAAGAAGGAGAACAAATTCCACCCAATCCACAAACCGAAGGTCCTGCCCCAGACACCACAGATTCTGAGGAAGGGTCCCTTTCGACACCTTTTCTATTAGGTAAATAATTGGTGGAGTCTAACGAACATAGGATGCTAGTGGGCCACATTTTCCAGGAATTTTAAAAGTCACATAGGATTCTTAAAAGTCACTCATGAGTTTACATATAGTGCTTTCTTATATGATGATTATACGTTACTAATTTTTGCAAACTGAGGAGTCATCCTTTATTGATTTCAGGAGTAGTAGTATTTTCACATCTTCAAAGAATTAGGGTAAAGTAGACAAGTGTGTTAAGAAAATCTGGTTTTTTTCTTTGCCTTCAACATAATTATCTAATAGAAATATACAATTTGGTCCCTAAATATGGCGATTAATAGCAATTGATCCTGACTTGATTTGGTGTATAGAAATTAATCCTTAATTTGTAATAGAAATTAATAATTAGTCCCTATTCCTAAATGGTTAGTATAAATTCGGACCATTATACCCTTGACATACATATATATATACAGTTATATATATATATATATACAGTTATGGAAAACATGTTTTTAGGAAATAATGGATAAGGGAATTAATATCCCAAAAATCAAGGGATTTCGGTTATTAACAGTGTAATGTGAGAATTTCTCACTTTTTTTTTTCCTTTGTATATTCCGAAAACTTCCAAAATTGTGTGATATGTAATTTTGGGAAACGTATTTTTAGGAGATCATGTATAAGAGAATTAATATCCCTAAAATTAGGGATTTTTGATTTAACAGAATAATGTGAGAATTTCTCACTTTTTTGTGCAAAATTTCTCACTAACTTCATTTACATAACATATGATCTATTGATTCCAGTCTATGCAAGTGAGAAATTTCTGACTAATTTAATCTACATACGATGTGTAAAAGCATAATCGTAGTAAATCAAATTTTCTATAACAAAATATAAGAAGCATAAATCAAACTGCAAGAAACTTCTCACTAGTTTTTATTGATTTTCAATATGCTTTTGAGCAATTTCTCACTGATTTAATATCCCTAAAATCAAGGGATTTCGGATTTAACAGAGTAATGTGATAATTTCTCTCTCTCTCTCTCTCTCTCTCTCTCTCTCTCTCTCTCTCTCTCTCTCTGTTTATACTGCTTTGTATATTCAAAAAACTTCCAAAATTGTGTTATATGCAGATTTGGAAAACGTATTTTTAGGAGATCATGGATAATGGAATTAATATCCCTATAATCAAGAGATTTTCGGTTTAACAAAGTGTTGTGGGAATTTCTCATTTTTTTGTGAGAAATTTCTCACTAATTTCATTTACATAACACATTATCTATTGATTACAGTCTATACAAGTGAAAAAATTCTCATTAATTTAATCTACAGACAATGAGGAAGTAATTTCTTACAGCTTATATAAGTGAGAAATTTCTAACTAATTTCACTACATAACAAATGAGCAATTTATTACAACCTATAAAAGTGAGAAATTTCTCACTAACTTTATGTACATAACAAGTGAGGAATTTCTTACAGCCTATATAATAAGGAGATCCTCATCAATACTATATGTATGTATACAAACGGTCAGGATCTTAAGCGGACCTTAAAAACCGGACCTAAAGAAATTTCAAAAGTGATAAATTTCAAAAAATGATAAATTCACACATTTTTGTGAGAATTTTTCACTTTTTACACAGTTCGGACTGTTTATACAAATTCATGGAAGTGAGTAAATCGATGGCACAACCATCGATGAATGCATCAAATCCATGAGCCATTTCAGAGTGATTGTCTTCTGTATCGTCTCGCGATCGATTGATTTTGTTGATGATGGGTTGCAAATTTGAAACCTTTCTTTTCACTCGCATTTCGAGAACAAAGATGAAATCGAATTTTCGCGCCTAAAACGATTTAATTCCTGTGAGATATTTTGATTTTTTTCTCACGAACTAGTGAGTAATTTGTCCACAGAGTAGTCACCGGCGGAGAGAGGTGGCCGTAGATGGTGGTGCATGGTTGGTTTAGGTGAAGGGAGGTAGAGAGGGGAGGAGGAGGAAGGCGGTGGGTGGCCGCCGATAGCGGTGGTGGGGCTACAACCCTCTCTCTCTCTCTCTTCTTTCTCCTTCTTTGTCTTCATCTTTCTCTCTCTAGCAGATTTTCTCTCTCTCTCTCTATATATATATAGACAGTCAGGCTCTTAAGTTACCTTAAAAAACGGACTGTGTAAAAAGTGAGAATTTCTCACAAAAAAATGGGAAGCGT
Source organism: Hydrangea macrophylla (assembly GCA_033977485.1). Classification (NCBI taxonomy): domain Eukaryota; kingdom Viridiplantae; phylum Streptophyta; class Magnoliopsida; order Cornales; family Hydrangeaceae; genus Hydrangea; species Hydrangea macrophylla. Next base: position 80,879,337 of record CM066991.1, on the reverse strand, counting down.
GTTAAAAGTGAGAAATTCCTTGATTTGAATTTGAAACCCAGATTTTATGTGGATATATATATATATATATACGGGGGCAGTTTTGTCCTTAAAATACTATAGGGACCTATTTCTAGATTCATTTAAAAAAGGGACATATTTCTAGTTAGATGCATATATTAGGACTATATATTAAATTACCCTTTATCTAATTGCATTTAATTACCCTCTTTAATTTTTTGAAGATCTATTTCCCTTTTACATAAAAATTGTTTCGTAACATCACTAAATTGTATAATCCCTATAAATCATTTTAAAGTCTAATAATAGGAAGTACTATGAGACGATTTGGAAAGAAAACCTGATTATGATTAGATTGGACGAAAGAGAACTAGCTAGCCTTTTATCTTTCTTCCTTTTTATTTATTTATTTTTGTTAATCAATTAGCATTTTATTCAGAGGTCAAATAATTAGTAGGATTCTAGCACTTACAAAGTAGATTCGTAGATTATTTAACTTACTAACTACTTCATAAATTTGAGAATCCATAATGAAATATTTTGAGGTCCCTGTGGTCCTATAAAGAGTTAATTCCAGTTTTTGGAGATTCCAAAGAAACCAATACTCTTGTCTGTTTCTTTCTATTTTTTTTTTAAATTTTTTTTTATTAATTATTCATTGTGATGGGAAAGGAAATTGAACATGCATTTAAGGCGTGGGGGAGTTGGTGTCAGCCAACTCAGATATGATGGTTAGATCATAGTTAGGGCTCGAGGGGTCCTCCTAAGATTTTACAAAAATTTGACTGCTGTCTGTATATTTTTAAAATTTTCAGATGTAGCCAATTCAACTTAAGAATAGACTCTCACCCAACAAAAATAAAAATAAAAATGCATATTGGCCCTTTTAAAATGGTCTACGTCTATAACTCTATATACATTACAACACTCATTGTTATAAACTTTAAGTTAAAGAACTGTCAACAATGCTAGGGTCACACTCATCCACACCCAAAAAGCATCCACACTTTAAGGTGGACTAATAAGAAGAACATTGATCCACCTTAAGAGTGTGGATGTTTTTTAAGTGTGAATGAGTGTGACCCAAACATTACTCAAAGAGCTATAGTATACAATATATTAGAATTATAAACACCAAACCTCTCTATTCTTAAAAGGGCAGAAACTCCCAGATAACAAATCGTGATCTTTCAGATCAAAAAATTATACTCCAAAATATGCCCAAATAGATATAAAAAAAAAAAATCACATGGAGGGGCACTGCCCCTTAACTCACACGTGGCCCTCTTGAATAACCTAACTAATAACTCGCTCCTCTTAAGTATAAATTTTTAGTTTATCTCTGTCGAATGGAACCTTAGTACTGTTTCTTTCTTTGTTTTTTTAAGTTATCAAAGGAATTTAAACACCATTGTTACCATATTCTGTCATTCATCGCTTACAATTTTGTTTTAAAGAAAGTGGTAGACTCCCTCTATCCACAAAAATTTAAATTGAAATTTTACCAATTTTGGCTAACCGGTCCACTTTATGTTCTTTATATTGATGGATGAATTATTTTATAGAGCTTGGACAGGGCTACCTGAGGAAGCATAGGTGCAGGTGAGTAGTTGTATAAAATATAAATAAATAAATATATATATATGTATATATATATATATATAGAGTTAGGCTTCAGTGCGTACTGAGTAAGCGCACTGGGTAAACGCACTGAGTTTTTAAGTCTAAAAAAATCACGGGTCACCTCACTGACCCGCGCCCTGTCCTTCCGCCCCGCTGACTCACGGTTTTTGGGCTTAAAAATTTAGTGCGCATTGAAGCTGGACTATATATATATATATATATTTATTTTCATGTAATGAAATAAGCTCTCACATTTGTCTTAATTTTAATATGTAATAAAGATAACATAGTAATAACACTAGCTTTTTGACGTGAAATTCTGCTCCCAACATACTCAAATGGACTCCAAGTTAATATAATTATGTTATAGACCCAATTTTTCTCACTAAAAAAGAAAAAGAAAAGAAACGTACAAACATCCTACTGCATCCAAGAAGAATCCACACGCGCAAGTGAGTATCCAGAGCAAATTTCTCAGTCTTTAGAAGAATATGTGCTTCTTTTCCTTAGCTATAGCACACCTTAAATTTTAGGGAAAAAATAGTGATACCTAAAATAATGACTCAATTGTAAATGCAATCTACTCATTCCAAAAGGATTATCCTAACACATTTTCCTCCATCTTCTCAATTTAGCCCCCTCTATAATAATATTTTTTTGGCTTCGCCCTTTATTTATTTATATTTTTTAATCATTCTAAACAAATCTACAACTTTAACAAGGTAATAATCAATTCAATATTGATATCATGTCATTTGTATCACTTCTTTCCTTCCAATCTTTTTCTCACTCAAACGTCAAATGATTTGAATTGTTATTCATTTCTGTGTCTTAATTTAATTGTTGTAATAATATTTACCTTAATTTAGTTTCATAAAATGCTAAAAATAAAAATCTCAATAGCTGCACAGGGCCGGCCCTTGGCACAAGCGAGTCAAGCGGCCGCTTTAAGCCTCAAAATTTTAGGCCTATTTTTTTTAAATTTCTATGAAACTTATCATTTTTAGGCCTATTTTCATCTAATTTCTACCTAATTTCTATGAAATTTAGTATGGAGGCCTCATTTTTTAGACGCCTTTAAAAATTCGCTTAAGGCCTTGAACAATTCTTATTATCTGAGGGCCGGCCCTGCAATAGCAAAACAATTCTCCTAGTAAGAATGAAAGCACAGTTTGAAATTTATCCATTTGAATTTGTCCTTTTTTCTTATCTTCCATTGGAAATAGAAGTATTGCCATGCTTTTCATATTTTATCCCACATGGATTTCCAACATATTTGGCATTGAGCACACTTGATTTTTAATGAAGGATGCTAAAGTAGTCCTACCATTATTGAAAGTACTTCTGCTGGTTTTGGATCGTCGACCGCATTGTGAGTTGCTGTCTCTTCGACAGCACCAACTAGGCCACCAATATCTTTTCCCATTTTGTTGTCCAAACCTAATTGGTGTTGCCGAAAAGGCAACACCTCCTTGGCTGTCGACGATCTCCTCTCTAGTTTCACTTCCATATATGTTAGTAAATACATTTGGAATATCTTAATGGGTAAAAAGTATTTCGCACCCCTAATGTATATACCGTTTTGGACTTTGCACCCTAATGTTTTAATTTTTTCAAACTTGCCCTTAATGTATATAGCGAGTTGCAATGTGGCCCTTCTATCAGAATTTCTGTTAAAAAGTAACGGAAACTCGCCCATGTATTAGTCATCTGACTTAAGGGTATTTTAGTCATTCACTATAAATTAAAAGCATTTTAAACCCTTGATCTTTGGTTCATTTGGCGATTTGCACTCTTAATGTTTAGGTCGTTTGGACAAGTTTTATTTTTATTTTTATGAAAAAAAAAGGGTGTTCTGACATAATTTTTGAGTGCCTCCACAGCTACCTATTAATAATAGTAAAATGACTAATCCAAATAAAATTAAACAAATCTAAAGTTATCTAACCTATTCTAATTAGAATTTTAAATAAACTCTAATTCTAAAAGGGTGAGGCTAAATCCTCCACTTTTTTTTTTGCTAAATTCACCACCTTTTGAGAGTACACTATTTACTTTTAGCTTATATATTTTAGGTTATATGTATCTGCGTCCCCTCAACTTTTAATTTTTTTTCTTTTGCCCAATATATATCTATATATATATATATAATTGTTTAATTGCAATGGGAATTAGTATTGATTCAAAGAAGTGTTACAACCAATGGCAGAGCCATGATTTGAGCCTGGGATGGCTTGGGGGCAGTGCCCTTGACCTATTATTATTATTTTTTTTTTTTTTGGAAAACTGTACCTTTGGGCTTAAAAAATTGCATCATTATTCCGTGAGTTTTAGAATGACCCAAAGACAAACAATTAAATCTCTTCATTTTTGTTTTGTTTTATATATATATATATATATATATATAAATGATTATATGTGTTATTTCTTCTTTTATTTTTAACACTAGTTTCATCTACAAAATAAATTTTTTAAAAGTTTAGGATCATAGTGAGATTTATAGATCAAAGTCATTTAATTAGTTTTAAAAAAAAAAAATTGTGGATCAAAGTGAGATTTTTTAGTTTAAAACGATAAACCACATGTAAATCATGTCTCTTTTCCTTGTGCATTTATTCACCTTAAACACTGTATCTGACTCGTTTGGAAATCTTTTATTACATTTTCTTTGTAATTTATTCCTTTCAATTTATTTCCTTTAATTTTAGAATTAAAGTTTATTTAAAATTCTAATTAAGATATATAGGATGGGTAACTTTGGATTTGTTTCATTTTATCTGGATTGGGTCTCTAACTGATGATGCCAAGAATTGGTGAGGGCAATTTTAGGAAGAAAACAAGATCACAAAGGATTTGTATGTGGTTCGGCCCCGTTAATGAGGTGACCTACGTCCACGGTTGCGTCTGAGCGCGTTCACTAGCAGATCACCGGCAGGCCTGGTGAGCCGACAGTTGTAGGCGGCACTACCAGTAATACCGGCCGGGTGTATGCGTGTATACACTGATAAGCTCTCTAATATATGCAGATGTACTTAGAGAATTGGTATTCGGATCCCTTCTATGAGGGGAGGTGGGCTCTTTTATAGGTGCAAGAGTCCACCTTTACATGACAAGTTTATTAGATTAGGAAACATAATCCAATTACAATAGATTTGCACAATATCTGGAGAGTTTCCTAAGTGGTTTAGGAAACTATAGATTCCCTTGATAGAGATACGATCGCACAGGGATGGAAAGAAACGTGATTCATCCCGCATCTCCTGGAGCTCCACCATGCCTGGCACCCGAGCTGCGGGTATCTCGGATAAGCACTGCCGGACGCCCTGGGACTGTGGGCCCTAGGCTCTTATCCCGAACTCCCTGGCTATCGGATGACCATAGGGCGGTTGGACCGCTATGGAACATTTCTGGACATATCAGCTGCCCCCCATTTTCAAATCTGAGGTGACGCCCTGTCAGATGAGGTTGGAAAATTAGGAACGTCCTTCACACACCGTCCGGGGTTAGGTCAGGTTCCCCACTGGACCAAGGCTGGCACGGAATGACCCGGCAGTATAAGGACCGGGCGGTATATACACAGGCCCGGGACCCCCGATGCCACGCGCCTACTGGTTACAGGTATAGTTCGGGCTTAAAGCGTCTAGTTTGAGAAGTAACCGAATCGTCCAGCTGGCAACTAAACCATCACATCGCGCATTTAATGCTCACGCTTTCTGAGGCGACGCCCCACGTGCCCGAAACGACAGTTTCGGCGGGAGAGTATGGGAGCCATCCGATCAGATTGAATCCCAACCGTTCGTGCCGCTTATATAAGGAGCACTCCTTCAACCTCGCGTCTTCACCCCAGAGCATCAACTGAGTCACCTGAGCAAACACTCTGAACCCCCTTTCTTCTACTGTCTTTACTTTTCCAATCTCTTATTCACATCAAATGGCTTCGCGTGTTGACCTGACGTCTGATGAAGGGCTACAAGCATTCCGAGAGGATTGCCAAATTCCAAACGACGTAGTAGTCCGCCCTTACGTTGAGGGGGAGGAAGTTGCTTTCCCCTTTGTCCTCATTAGCAGCTATTTGCTGCTCGTCGTTGGACTGCGCTTTCCCCTGCCGGTTTCCTTTTGCGCCTTGCTGGAGGGGTTACGCATCCCACTACACAAGTGCCGCCCAAACGTTGCTCGCCTTCTGTGGGGCATATCAGCGCTGAACGAGCGGTTGGGGTTGCTCCTCCGACCAGCTGACGTCGCTAGGTGCTACATACTAGGCATCGACAATGGAGGCCCCTACTTCCGCCCCAGGACCGAGGGAAAGGATCTTGTCCGAGGCTTGGACTTTCCGAACAAAACCTGGCAGCGGTACCCTTGGGTTGTGGCTGCCGCCAACTGGTTGGAGGACGCCGTTCTCTGTCCTCCGGCGGCGTTTGACCCCGATCTCTGCAAGCAAGCTTTCACCGCCTTCCGTGGGATCGCCCCTACCGCTGACGACACAGAGGCGCTTGACCAGGCTATTGATGCCGGCATGTCGTTCTCTTATCTGGCAGGGAGACCTGCGGAGAACTCGGGTGTCGGACAGTCTTTTGCAACTGCTGCCGTTGCGGCATCTGGATTGCGCCGCTACACCCGGTCGATGGTGACCGGGGCGCGCCCGGCCGGCAGGACGGGCGGGTCCGAGGGACCGGTCACTTTGTCCACCAGCAGCGATTCCACCTCTTCTGAGGACGCAAGTCCCCCACCGGGCCCCTCCAAGAAAGGCAAGGAAAAAGAGGTGGAGGAAGAGTCTCATCCCCCACCGAAAAGGAGCCGGCCAGAGATGTCTGCCGGTTCTCGTCTGCCCAGATCTTGGTCGGACCTCTCTCTCGCAAACATGGAAAGCCGTTTGCAGGTGGTGGAGAAGATGGGCGCTGAGCTGCAGATGGATTCCGCCCTGCGGGGGGTGGATGTCCATGCCCTGGAGCTGGCTGTGGAGGGGCTGACGGCGAAGGTGGCTGCCCTGGAAGAGGAGGTCAAGGCTTTGAAGGGCCAAGGACCTTAAGGGCACTTTTTGTTTGTATACATATTTTTCCTTCTTCTTTTTTTTTTTTTTTTTTTACCGGGAAGGCCATTATAATTGCTCCCGTCTTTGTACAGTTCTCTTTTTATAGAAATAAAAAGGTCCTTGAGGCCAACTTTTTCCTTCATCAAGCCCTTTGAAATGCAAATCAATTTTGTACGACTCTGTGCGATTAATGCCCGACCAGCTCGCAAATGTGCCCGGGCTACGGCTCGGGCCTGGACCGCTGCTACCACGTGTCAACCAATCATTGGTCAGGTTAGATCCTAACGAATGGAGACGTGGGCGCAACCGAGCCATTCGCAAACTAACGGAACCGTCTTTTCGTGTATTTAATGCGCGCGCCTTTTGAGGCGACTCCTCACGTGATCGAAGCGACGGTTTGGGCGGGAAATCTTCTGAACCGCTGGATCTGCTCTGATCTGGGCCGTTCAGGGTCTTTATATAAGGAGCACTCGCCCTACCTCCTGCGTACCTTCCTGATTTTCTTCTTTCTGATCTTTCTTTCCTCTCTCCCCCATTCCTTTTTCATTTCGAAGCGAAACTGGAGAGAACGAACCTTGTGAGGTTTGAGCGGGAGTGGGATTTCTTCCTCCTTAGATTCGGCGCGTTTTTTGAGTCCGGTGGAACCCTAACTCACCTGAACCGCACGGGTGTTCCTTGCGTTGTTCTGAGAGGGTACTACCTGGTGCTGAGGAGCATCTACTCGCTACCATTCAGGTTAGTAACTCTGCCCCCCCTGTACATCAGGCTTGGGGTTTCCGATCCCTTCGCTAGTCGTCGTTTGCGTCAGTTCTTTCCTGCTGGAGGGCCAGAGATGGAACACTCCTGCTTTAATTCATCTTCGAGATCGGAGAGTGAGCAGTATCGGTCAGGGTCCCCTGGCGCCAGCCTAGGCCAGCCCCTCGAGTCCCAGTCCGACCACCAAAGTGGGGCCAGGATCCCCATTCGTCTGTCTAGTAGTGAGTCTTCTGAGGAGGCCCCCGTCGCCTCCGTTTCGAGGGGGTTGGGCGACGAGTTGCCTGAGAGGACCGAGGGCATGGTCTTCGCTTGTGAGTCTACTTCCTCTGTTCTGCGCTCGGGAGACCTTCTCCGGATCAGGGAGAGGTACTCCCTCCCTGATGGTTGCGCCCTAGCCGTAAGTACCGGCGGCGCACATCTATATCAGTCGGGGTTTGTCACCCTGTTTGAGGATGCTATGGCAGCGGGCCTCCGACTTCCGCTTCACCCGGTGGCTCGGGACATGTTGATCTTTCTCGACATCGCTCCCGGTCAGTTGGCCCCCAATGGGTGGAGGTTCTTGATGGGGTGCATATCATTGTGGCCCCAAGCGTTCGGGTATGAGCTTACCCTACAGGAGTTCCTCTGGGCACACCGACCATTCCCTGTGCATAATGAATTGGGGTTTTTCTCGTTTTCTGCCCGTCCGGGCAGGAAAATCATCGACAACTGCCCCAGCAATAATAAAGGGTGGAAGGGCAAATTTTTCCAGGTGTCTACCCTTCGCCTCTGCGACATGGCTCCGGGGATCCAGTTGAGGACATCCTGGGTCAGGGAGTTGAGGGGTAAGACCGCCCTTCCGACTCTGTCTGCTTCTTTGGCCTATTCGGAACACAGTGGATTACTGATTATTTTTATTTCTTGTTTACAGCAGGCTCAACTAAACCCCCAGAGATTCCTGAGGTGTGCCAGGCCAGGATCCTGAAGCTAGCAGGGCTGCCCACCAGCATCTGGAACGTGTTGTCACGGACGGGAGAATTTATCGTTACCTATTCTCCTGAGCCGCCTGTTCCTGCCCCCAGTTTCACGCACATCATCCCCGGTGAGTGCTATGCATTATCCATGTACTTGCATCATTTCTGCCCTCCGCACGTCTGACCGTGCGATCTCCGTTTTCTGCAGAAATGGCCCCCAAGCGCAATTTGGAGCAGCTGCGGGAGAGACAAGCTGCCGCCGCCGCCACTACTGCTACCCGGGTGGCCATCGCCCAAGGAAAAAGACCGGCCACAGAAGGTTCAGGCGGCGAGCGCCCGCTCAGGCGCATTCGCCACGGGACGACTACCCGTCCGAGTCTTGTGGGGACATCAGCTTCCCCTAGGCCAGCTATTGAAGAGCCCGTGCCCAGGGCTGGTATTCCGTCGGGTTTGCCTTCGGGCGGGCATGACGAGGCCCGGGAGAGGTTAAAGCCCTGCCTTGTGCCGAGCCAGGTGTCGGCATGTGCCGAGCTATCCCTCCAAGGGCTCGAAGGATGGCTATATAGCATTTCCCACCTGGTGAGCGTTCTGCTCTTCTTCTAACGCGGTCTTGCCCTATACTCATTACTTGTTTAACCGATTTACAATCTCCTGCTGCAGGTTGGCTGCATAGCCGCGGGATCTGAATCCGTCCATTCTTCCCTGGCTGGGAAAGTGAGTGCCGCCGAAGCCGCCCTTTCGGAGGAGCGGAAAGAGTTGCACGTAGCGAGAGCTGCCCTGGCCGTGGAGACAACCAAGACGAAGTCGCTGGCCTCGAGCTTAGGGGCGGCTCAGGCGGACCTGGCGGCAGCTTTGGCCGAACTGGAAGCTGCCCGGGCTCTCGTAGCGGCGGCCGAAGCCCAGGCCAAGGCGGTTGCCGGGACACCTTCCGCAGCGGCCTTGGAAGGAGCTTTTGACGATGGCTTCTTCCAGGGTTATGATGACCTGAAACGGCAGGTAGCCCGAGACCACCCCGAATGGGTCCTTTCGGCCTACGAGGGGATTGACTCTGACTACTGGGACATTGGAGAGGATCCTATTGCTGGGGAAGTTCCTGCTGCTGGCGAGGATCCAGCGGCCGCTGGAGATCCCGTGGTCATCGCCGGGGCCACTGTGCTCGCCCCGGAGGGGGTTTTAGCGGAGGAAAGACTTGCCGCTCCTGGGGAGCAGACCGGGGAGACCGATATCGTGGTCAATGTGGAAGACTGACTCCCCGGTCCCTCCTTCCTTTTTTTGGGGGGGCTACTACAACTGCCCCCCATGCTCAGTACACTTTATTTAATTTAATGCAAAGGCCCTCGAGGTCGCCCTTCCATTAATTTTGTTGCACTGTGCTTAACATCTACTTTAACAAATGCTTTAGGACCGTAACCCACAGAGCACCTAATTTTTGCTAGTATCCGTGTGGCTTTGGCCGACCTAACATCTGCCTTGGCAAATGCTTTAGGACCGTAACCCACAGAACACCTAGTCAATTGTTGAAATTCCCTGTCTTAGGCCTTAGTATTTTCCTCTGTCCCCTGCCCCCCAAGCATTTTGCTAAGGCGGGTGTGCGGGTGCGCGGGAACACCTGGCCATAAGGAATTGACCTGGAACATGGGTGGTTGCAGGAGCGTTTGAAGCTTGCCATCGCTGGCCACCTAGGGGTTTGGCCCCATCGTCGGCTGGACCTAAGCATAGCTTTAGTTAATTTTCTGTTTAGGTGTAGGACCCTCTTGCCCCCAGGGCTCCTGTTAAGGAGGGGGCGTGTTGGGGATCGACCATAGGAAACCGACCTGGAACATGGGTGGTTGCAGGGTCCTTTTGGTGCCTCGGGGTTAGGCCCGAGGTCTTTTGGTGCCTCGGGGCTAGGCCCGAGGTCTTTTGGTGCCTCGGGGTTAGGCCCGAGGTCTTTTGGTGCCTCGGGGTTAGGCCCGAGGTCTTTTGGTGCCCCGGGGTTAGGCCCGAGGTCTTTTGGTGCCTCGGGGTTAGGCCCGAGATCTTTTGGTGCCTCGGGGTTAGGCCTGAGGTCTTTTGTTTATTGCCCGATGTACCGAAGGGAATAATGTTTCAGAGCAAACTTTCCATTTTATTCAAAAAAATAACAATCTTTAACAATCGTCCTATCAAGGCTACGTAAAAAGAATTCTCCTCATAACACTAGACTCCCGTAGCTATGTGCTACTGATAGTACTTGCGGAGATGTTGTACGTTCCAGGGGTGACTGAGGTCGTGCCCATCCATACTTTGTAGCCAGTAGGTTCCTGGTCGGTTGACCCGAGTGACTATATACGGTCCTTCCCAGTTTGCTCCCAACTTCCCATGGCTTGGAACTCGGGTTGACTGGTTCACTGCTTTAAGAACAAGGTCCCCAACCTGGAAACTACGATGCTTCACCTTACTATTGTAGTATCGCGAGACCCTTTGCTTGTAAGCTGCCACCTTGAGATAGGCCTGGTCCCTTTTTTCTTCCACCAAGTCTAGTTCAGTCCTGAGGGCTTCTCCGTTAGCTTGGGAATTGAACGTAGCCACCCGGTACGTGGGCAGCCCGAGCTCTGTGGGGACTACCGCCTCCAAACCGTAAGTTAATGAAAATGGGGTTTCGCCCGTGGCTGCCCGGGGTGTGGTACGGTAGGCCCACAGGAGGGCTGGGAGTTCATCGGCCCACAGGCCCTTGGCTCCCTCCAGCCTTGTTTTAATTGACTGCAAGATCGTGCGGTTGGTCACCTCGGCCTGACCATTAGCTTGTGGATGCTCGGGAGAAGAGTAGTGGTTCAGTATTCCGTAGTCTGAGCAGAACTGTCTAAAGATGGGTGTATCAAACTGTCTTCCATTGTCGCTAACCAGGACTCGTGGAATACCGAACCTGCTAAGGATATTTCTTTCCACAAAATGTTCCATCTTCCTCTCGGTTATTGTTGCCAGGGGCTCGGCCTCCGCCCATTTAGTGAAGTAGTCAACGGCTATTACAGCAAACTTAACCTGCCCTTTCCCTGTTGGTAGGGGTCCAACGATGTCGATCCCCCATTGGGCGAATGGCCAGGGACTATGGACTGGGGTCTGAAGTTCTCCCGGTTGGTTTATCATTGGAGAATACCGTTGGCACTTGTCGCATCTCCGAACGTACACCTGCGAGTCTCGGGCCATGGTTGGCCAGTAGTAACCTTGCAGTAGGGCCTTTCTGGAAAGCGTCCGGCCTCCTACGTGGTTCCCGCACACACCTTCGTGGATTTCAAACAAGATAGCCTGAACTTGCGTTGGATGCACGCAACGGAGGTACGGGATAGTGAATCCCCTCTTATAGAGGACACCATCGAGGATATGGTATCGTGCCGCCCGGTATTTGACCCGTCTTGCTTCATCTTTGTCGTTTGGGAGCCCTCCTGTTGTCAAGAATGTCACGATTGGATCCATCCAACTAGTTTCCAGAGTAACCGGGTCAACCTCCATGCCCCCTGAGTTGATCACACTCGGCTCGGGTAAGAATTGTATTCTTATCCCGGGCAAGTCTGACTCAGTTGATGATGCGAGGCGAGCAAGCCGGTGAGCCCTGGTGTTTTCTTCTCTAGGTATCCGGGTGATAGAAAATCCTCGGAGTTGTTTGGAAACCGTCCGGACGAGGGCTAAGTAGGCTATCATGCTGTCTTCCCGCGCTTCATATTCCTGGTTTACCTGATTAACCACGAGCTGAGAGTCGCTGTAGCTCTCAACTTGTTGTGCACTCATTGAAATGGCTAGTTGTAACCCGACCAGGAGGGCTTCGTATTCGGCCTCGTTGTTGGAGGCACGAAACCCAAATCTCAAAGCATATTCAAGCTGGATTCCGTCGGGGGTAGTCAAGATGATCCCGGCACCACTACCTTGTTGGTTAGAGGAGCCGTCGACATGAAGTACCCAAGTAGGGACGCCGGATTGCAACCCTGGCGGTAAGGCCGCAGGCTCGGGTTCTTCTCCCGGGTCTTCGGGATATGTAAACTCGAGCAGAAAGTCTGCGACGGCTTGTCCCTTGATGGCCGTCCGCGGCCGGTAAGTTACCTCAAACTCCTCCAATTCCAAAGCCCATTTAACGAGCCTTCCGGATGTATCCGGCCGAGAGAGAATTTTGCGGAGAGGTTGGTCTGTCAGTACTACGATGGCATGGGCCTGGAAGTAAGGGCGAAGCCTTCGGGCCGAGGTAATGAGAGCGAAGGCTAGTTTCTCGATGCGGGAGTACCGGCTTTCTGCGCCTTGCAGCGCTCGGCTGGTGTAATACACTGGGAACTGTATCCCGTGCTCTTCCCGAATAAGTGCTGAGCTGACTGCCGATGGTGACACCGCCAGGTAAAGGAATAGTTCCTCTCCGGCCGTAGGTGTCGTGAGTAGAGGTGGAGAGGCCAGGTATTTCTTAAGTTCCTGGAACGCCTCCTCGCACTCCTCCGACCATTGAAAAGCTTTACGGAGGATTTTAAAGAATGGTAGGCAACGGTCAGTTGCTCTGGAAATGAATCTATTCAGTGCGGCCACCCGTCCGGCTAAGCTTTGAACTTCCTTTGTTGACTTAGGTGACCGCATGTTGATGATGGCCTGGATTTTGTCGGGGTTTGCCTCTATTCCCCGTCTGCTGACCAGATGACCGAGGAACTTCCCGGATGAGACCCCAAAGGTGCACTTGGCCGGGTTCAACCTCATCCTGAATTTTCTCAAAATGCTAAAGGCCCCGGCCAGATGCTCCAGGTGATCGGGTTCATCTCGGCTCTTGACCAGGAGATCGTCCACGTATACCTCCATGGACTTTCCGATAAGGTCTTTGAACATGAAGTTGACCAAGCGCTGGTATGTAGCCCCGGCGTTCTTAAGGCCGAAGGGCATAACCCTGTAACAGTACGTGCCTTGGTCGGTGATGAACGCTGTCTTCTCTTCATCCCCGGGGTACATGCTGATCTGATTGTACCCTGAGTAGGCATCCATGAACGATAGGAGTGAGTGGCCTGCCGTCGAATCAACAAGGAGGTCTATCCTGGGTAGCGGATAACAGTCCTTGGGACAGGCCTTGTTGAGGTCGGTGAAGTCCACACACATCCTCCACTTGCCATTGCTCTTCTTGACCAGAACAACGTTGGCTAACCAGTCGGGGTAGTGGACCTCCCGGATGGAGCTAGCTTTTAATAGCTTCTCTACCTCCTCACTTACAGCTTTTTGCCTTTCGGACGCCATCCCCCTTCTCTTCTACTTTACCGGACGGCAGTCTGGGCTAACATTGAGGTGATGGGACATCACTCGGGGATCAATCCCGGGCATGTCCTCATGACTCCAAGCAAAGACATCCTGGTTTTGCTTCAGGAACTGGACCAATTTTCCTTTCAAGGCAGGCTCCAGCAATGCGCCTACGTTGATCGTCCGATTCGGGTGCTCCGGATCCAGCACAACATGCTCCAATTCTTCCATCGGCCCTATCATGTCCCTCGGGTCCCGGGGATCCATTTCTTGGACATTCAGAGTCTCGGTGATTGCCCCCCGTCGCAACGAGCTAACATAACAACTCCGAGCCGTGGTCTGGTCTCCTCGCAAGCATCCCGGTCCCTGAGGAGTCGGGAATTTTACGGTTAGGCTGTATGTGGAGACAACTGCTCGTGCTCTGTTGAGGGTCGGCCTCCCAAGGATAACGTTGTAGGCCGATGGGGCATCCACTATCACGAAATTGGTGAGCAGGGAAACCTGTTGTGGATAGGTCCCCATGAGTACCGGGAGTTCGATCGTGCCGAGTGGTTGAGTGCTAGAGCCGTTGAATCCAACCAGGGGAGTAGCGACTGGCCGGAGCCGATCTCGATCGACCCCGAGTTGGTCGAATGCCGCTGCGAACATTATATCCGACGAGCTGCCCGTGTCAACTAGTACCCTTTGGACCATGTAGTTTGCTATAGACAGTGTCACTACCAGTGGGTCGTCGTGGGGGCAGTGGAGGCCATGTACATCATCGGATGAGAACGTCAGAACGTCAGTTGGTGAGGGGCCGGTGGATTGGACCTGCCATACATCCGCTCGGGATGCTCGTGCGTGCCTCTTCCGTGCCGACTGTGAATCACCTCCGCCAGATGTTCCTCCGGAGATCACGTTGATGTGGCCGAGCAGTGGAGGGGGCTGACCGGGAGCCCGGGCATCCCGTCGGGGCTGTCTGTCCACTGTGACAAACTCGGCAAGATGGCCCTGCTCGATCAGCTTTTCGATTGCTATTTTTAATTTGAAGCAATCCTCCGTTTCATGGCCGTGATCCTTGTGATAACGGCAGAACTTCTCCCGATTCCTCTTGCCGGGAGGGGCTCTGAGCTTGGTAGGCTGCGGAAGCAACCTCTGCGCCTCTGCGGCGGCCATCACCTCATGTATGGGTCGGGAAAGAGGTGTAAAAGCTGTTGGGGGCTGACCCCTAGCCTCTCTTTGATCTTGCTTTGGCTTCTTTCCCGGACCCTTCTCAAATCCCTCGCGTTTGCGCTTTGCTTTTGGGGATTCGTCTCCTGTCTGGCTGGCGCGCTTTGCCTTCAGGAACTCTTCGGTGTCTATGTACTTCCCTACTCTTTCCGAGAGTTCCACCAGGGTTGCCGGCCGATCGCGATGAAAAGACGTGGCCACCTTGGTGTGCTGAACTCCCGAGCAGAAAGCCATGATAGCGGCGGTCTCGTTGAGGTTGCGAATCAAGAGCCTCTGCTGGTTGAAACGATCTACGTATTCCCTTAAAGATTCCCCCCTTTGCTGCTTGACAGCTAGCAGCTAGGTGTCTGGCTGCGACCGGTCCAGCATCCCGACAAACTGACTGATGAAGAGTTTGCCGAGGGTCTTAAAGTCGTCAACCGTCCGCGGCTTCAGAGCATGGAACCATTGCGCGGCTGATCCCTTTAGAGTACTGGGGAATGCCAGGCATAGCAGCTCGTCCGTGGTAGTGACCAGTGCCATCTGCGCCTTATAAGTGCGGATGTGGTCCACTGGACTCCCCTTGCCGTCGTATGAGCTGAGGTGAGGGGGCTTGAACTTCCGCGGGATTGGGAACTGTGTCACCCGGGCCGTATAGGCGACTCTGTTTCTGTATTGGTGAGGTCGTGGCCGGATTTGCGGTTCAGCCTCTCAATCTGCTGCTGCAGCTCCTCGACCTGGGCCTTGACGTCAGTGCGCCCGGTCCTCCTCTCTGCATCTGAGTAGTAAGGAGGGTCAGACGATGATGCCTCGTCCTCGAAGCGCGTCGATCTTGGGGATAGTACTCGGCTGCGAGTTCGGGATAACCTGTGCCTAAGATCATCCCGGCTTAGGGCGGGCGGATCGTCGACTGGTTCCCTGACTCTTCGTCCGGATGCTTCTCCCCTTGCGGCCCGTCGCCGTTCGATGAGGATCCGGGCGTCCTCCGCTCGGCGCGCTCGGCGTGGAACGTACCGAGGTCCCTCCTGCGGGCGCTTGGTGGGCTGGCTACGTTCTCCCTCCGCCTGGCTTTCCCGATTTAGTTGGGACCCTGGAGCGGATCTGGTTTTCCCGCGTTTCCGGGCAGGCCTCTTACTGGAAGTGCTCTTTTCAGGCCGCTTTTCCGACGAAGGGCCTTTCTTGGGGTCCTCGACCACTTTTTCATGCTAGGCCATGAGCTCCTCTATTTGCTGTTGCGTCCGGATCTGGCCCTCCAAGAGCCGCTCCAGGGCGGCTGTGACCTGGTCGGAGGTCATGGAGGTCGCCCGTATCTCGATCTGTTGGTCCTCCTGACCGGTTGAAGTGGCGATCTTCTTACCCTTCTTGGGAGGCATGTTAATCAGTCAAAAATTTTTTGTTGATGAGAAAACTGTATCGTTTCCCACAGACGGCGCCAAACTGATGATGCCAAGAATTGGTGAGGGCAATTTTAGGAAGAAAACAAGATCACAAAGGATTTGTATGTGGTTCGGCCCCGTTAATGAGGTGACCTACATCCACGGTTGCGTCTGAGCGCGTTCACTAGCAGATCACCGACAGGCCTGGTGAGCCGACAGTTGTGGGCGGCACTACCAGTAATACCGGCCGGGTGTATGCGTGTATACACTGATAAGCTCTCTAATATATGCAGATGTACTTAGAGAATTGGTATTCGGATCCCTTCTATGAGGGGAGGTGGGCTCTTTTATAGGTGCAAGAGTCCACCTTTACATGGCAAGTTTATTAGATTAGGAAACATAATCCAATTACAATAGATTTGCACAATATCTGGAGAGTTTCCTAAGTGGTTTAGGAAACTATAGATTCCCTTGATAGAGATACGATCGCACAGGGATGGAAAGAAACGTGATTCATCACGCATCTCCTGGAGCTCCACCATGCCTGGCACCCAAGCTGCGGGTATCTCGGATAAGCACTGCCGGACGCCCCGGGACTGTGGGCCCTAGGCTCTTATCCCGAACTCCCTGGCTATCGGATGACCATAGGGCGGTTGGACCGCTATGGAACATTTCTGGACATATCACTAACTATTATTAAAGAGTAGCAGTGGAGGCACCAAAAATCATGCCGGAACACCCTTTTTTGTCATAAAAATAAAAATAAAACTTGCCAAAATGACCTAAACATTAAGAGTGCAAATCACCAAATGAATCAAACATCAAGGGTGCAAAATGCTTTTAATTTATGGTGAATGATTAAAATATCCTTAAACAAGTCACATGACTAGTACATGAGCGAGTTTCCGTTAATTTTTAATAGAAATTCTGACAGAAGCCATATTATAACTCGTTATATAAATTAAGGATCAGTTCAAAAAAAAATTAAAATATTATAATACAAAGTTAAAAACGATATATAGTACAAAATACTTTTTATCCTATCTTAATATCCAATGTCTATCTTTTTAGAGAGAATTCTACAGTAAGTTCTAATGATTTGAACGTGCATGTCCTAATAATTTTAGGTAAAAAATTATTTTTTTTCTCATTCAAAACTACTCATAACAAATATTTTTGGGAATTGTTATTTTTACTCTATCATTAAACTAATATACTCTATGGTATCACTATCAGAGCATATGGTACCATATATATAATACTTGACATGCATATACCACATGCTTTAAAAATAATACAATAAAGTACCTTAATTTAATAATGGAGTGACAATAACATCACCCATATTTTTTCTCAAGAAAAAATGTTTCTTACTCCCAAACAAAAAAAAAAACGTATAGATAAGATTTACACATAACCAACTATGCTCATCTCAAAAATTCCACGCTCTGAGTAGCGTTTCTGCCCCGTTCCCCTCGCCTTCCTCCCTCCGTCCGGTGCTGTGTTCCGTTTGCCATCTGCTCCCCTTACTTTAATCACGTGACCCTTGTGTGCTGATCACTTCTTTGACTTTCTTTCTTTGTGCAATCTACTTTTTTTCCCAACCCTGTTTGTATTTGTCCTCTTCCTAACCCATCTTCTTTTTGTTCTTGTGTTTGGTTTTCTTCAACTACCCCCTTTAATGCCCCTTTGACCTTTCTTTTAATATGGATGACATTTTGTCTGAGCTCTCACAACTCATCACCAAAACCTCCAGTTTAAATTGCTCTGAAGATACACTTTCGCTTGAATCCACCCATGGTCCGGAGAACAAAGGTCCAATCACTCCTCTAGTTGGGAAATTAATCTCCGAAAAATCCATCAATCTTCGAGCTGCCCAGATCACAATAAAAAAAGTATGGAACCCGGTTGGAAAATTGTCGATCTCGGAGTTAGAGACGAACACCCTTCTATTTATCTTTGGAGAACAAATAGACTACCAAAGAGTGATGCGGCTTGGCCCTTGGTCCTTCATGGGGCATCATATGGTGATAAAGCCTTGGACTCCTGGTTTGGTCCTTGAAGATCTTAGGCTTTCTTTCTCAGCTTTTTGGGTTCAAGTTCATGGCTTACCTCCGAACCAAATCTCAGAAAATAATGCCAAGTCCATCGGCACCACGATTGGTAAGATTGAAGCTATTGATGTGAATGGAAGTGGCTCTCCATCATGGGGTAAAGCAATGAGGATTTTTGTTGAGATCAACATCAACTTACCCCTCAAAACAGGGTTTATTTGGAAAAGAGTCGACCTGCCAGACGTTTGGATTAACTTCAAATATGAAAGACTCTCGGAGTTTTGCTACCGGTGTGGTAGGCTTAGCCACACGATCAACTCATGCAGCTATGATCCTGGACCAATGTCTAAGCTTTCATCCTCAAACCCTAGACAAGGATCCCATGCTTTCGGTCCCTGGATGCGAGTGGAGGAGCAGAGGTACAACTCAAACCCTTTCAACACGAAGGGGAATCGGAGCATTGATCGGAAAAAAGACGACCTGAATTCTCTATCCTGGACCCCTAACCGGAATAGCCCACCGGAAAAAGTCGATGATCTGGTCACCCCAACGACCTCAAGCACATTCCCCAAAAATTATCTTCTAGGCGATCCTAAGAGTACTACGTGTCAGAATTCAAAGGCTCAAGGCGCCGGACTACTGCATCATAACAATGCTACCTATCTGCCTGCTGACAATGGCGCAGAGATGAGTCACTTCACAGAGACGGAAGAGCTCCCTTTTGCCTCTCCTTTCATCTCGTCTACTAACCATGATGGGGCCCCACTAAACAATACTACTCCTCTGCACCCTAGCAGTGCCAGCCCAATTGTGCTACAAGTCCAAGCCCAGGTAAGACCTTCCACTCTGTTAGAAGCCCACTACCAAAGCCCAAAAACCTCAAACACTTACATCATACCCCAACTACGAAATACAACTCTTTGTCCAAAACCCTCCCCTAGTCTTAAACCAAAAGGCCCAGAAAACCCCACCCACACTTGCCCCGACCCCTGCTCTGAGACCGAACCATTAAGCCCAGCCCAGATTACCCATGATTTTGTTGATACTATCCAGAGAGCCCAACTCAATATCCATAAAACTGACCCATATAACAAGACCAGCCCAAACCCTTATTTAATACAACCCTCTTCCTTGCTGTATAATACCTCTGACCACCCTGTTTGCCACACAAAGAAAAGAATTCGGGAGCCACCTGACCAAAATCCAAATTCGAAGAAACCACGACCATCCCATGACCCCCAACCACCTCCCAATGGACTTATACTCCAACAAGGGGAAAACAAGATCTTTCTCCCAGCATCCCTTTTTCAAAACCTAGAGTTGTATCCCATCCCCTCCATCCCCCCTGGATCCACTTCTATCAACCCTCTGGCCAAAGCAGAAAAGCAACACCATACCACTGACCTCGTCCGAAAGCCTCATCGTGTGAATATCTCAACCAAAAGAAAATACCCTATTATCCAAAAAGGGGAGAGCTGTCCCCAAGATGAAGGAAAAGATCCCAATTCCATGCTGGGAGCTCCAATCTCATTTTATCAAGCTCAGTCAATTGCCGAAGAGGAGGGTGAAACTCCCCCTCTCGGCCAATGTTAATCCTCCATTGGAACTGCCGAGGCATTGCCCGAGCCTCGGCGGTTAGAACCCTTAGGGCTCTGATAAGGAAGCATCGTCCGGATTGCATTGCCCTATCAGAATCAAAAGTTGGTGTACATAAAATGTCTACTGTTTTGCATCGGTTGGATTTTCCCAACTACTCCATTGTTCCCGCTGTTAGAAAGGCAGGTGGCCTTTGTCTGGCTTGGCTGCCAGATGTGGATATCAGAATCTCTATTTCTACGGCTAATATGATCACAGCCACCGTTTTCTCTGATCCCCCAGGATCTCATTGGGTCCTCTCTGCGATTTACGGTCCCCCCTATTGGAGAAATAAAGCTCAGTTCTGGCACAATTTGGAAGAGACAGCAGATGCTGTAAATGGCCCCTGGATCATTATTGGTGACTTCAACTGTATCACTAGTCAAGCGGAGAAAAAAGGTGGAAAACCGTTTGCCTCTTCTTCCTGTGATGGTGGTCTCAATGGTCTTATGAACTCCAAAAGTTTAGTCGACCTTGGGTACTCGGGAAATACGTTCACGTGGGATAATGGCAGATCCAGCAGGGCTAATATTAGACAAAGATTGGACAGAGGAATTTCCAATCTTCCTTGGAGAGAACTTTTCCCCAGAGCCACTATTCGTAACCTCACCATCACAAGCTCGGACCATGCCCCCATTTTGCTCAATACGGTTGGGGAAAAATTTCAGAAACCTTCTAATTTCAAGTTTGAAGAGATGTGGACCAGAGAGGCAAGTTGTGCTTTGATCATCAATCAAGCCTGGAACACCACCATTGTTCAAGGCTCCCCTGCTTTCAGATTGTGTCAGAAGATTAAAGCTGTTCGCAAGGCGCTCCTCAAGTGGAACCGTGACCACTTTGGGAGAGTCCAATCCCACATCAAGAACGCTAATCAAGCCATTGAAGTTCTGCAAGGCCTTGAGCCAACGGATGATAATATTTGCAAGATTGATGCCATCAAGGTTTTCCTGAATGAGAATCTGAGGAGAGAAGAATGTATGTGGCGCCAAAAATCTAGGGTCCAGTGGCTGAAAGATGGTGACAGGAATACAAAATTCTTTCACATCTCAACAATCATTCGCCGAAGGAAAAATGCGATCGATACTCTGAAGCTCAATGATGGCAAGCAGACTGAGGATCCAGAAGAGATTATCAAAGCTTTCACCTCCATGTTCCAGGACTTGTATAAAACTTCGGCCCCTGAGATCCCAGAAGATCTTGATGGTCTTGTTCAGAAAGTTATCACCCCAGAGGAGAATGAGTTTATTTGTCGCATACCAGATGATGATGAGATAAAGGATGCTTTGTTCAACATTGGGTCCACAAAAGCTCCTGGTCCTGACGGTATGTCGGCAATCTTTTACAAACATTACTGGAACATTGTGAATGCTGATGTGATTGCCACTGTCCGTAGTTTTTTCTGTGGAGGTTATATTCTTAAGGACTTGAATCACACGAATATTGCTCTAATCCCAAAGATCAAAAATGCTACTTCTCCTCACCATTATAGACCGATAAGTCTTTGCAATGTGATTTATAAAATCATTTCCAAAATTCTTTCAAACAGGCTTAAACCTCTTCTTGACAAAATAATTTCCCCTTTGCAATCAGCCTTTGTTCCTGGAAGAGTCATTCATGACAATTCCATCATTGCCCAGGAAATTATTCATACCATGAAAAAGAAAAAGGGTAAAGAGGGTCTTATGGCTATCAAATTTGACATGGAAAAGGCTTATGATCGAATTGAATGGCCATTTATCATAAAGGTTCTTAGATGTCTTGGCTTTTCAAATATCTGGTGTAAGTGGATTGATCAGTGTATCTCTACGGTCTCTTTCTCTATTTTAATCAATAGCAGCCCCCATGGTTTTTTCAAACCGGAAAGGGGTCTCCGGCAAGGGGATCCCCTTTCCCCTTTTCTCTTTATCCTTTGCTCTGAGATCCTTTCTAGAATTATTCACAGGGATTCTGATCATGGTCTTATCAGTGGAATCAAAGCTTCCAAAAACTGTCCCTCCATCAATCACTTATTATTTGCTGACGATCTCATTGTTTTTGGTAGAGCTACCCCAGATGAAGCTCTAAATATTTTGGATTGTCTGAAAATTTATGGAAAGTGGTCTGGCCAGAAAATCAATATCTCAAAGTCCAAACTTTTGTTCAGCAAGAATACCTGCCCCGATGTGGCAAGATCCATTAAGAGGGAATCTGGGTTGGAAAAAGCTCCTCCAAATTCAAAATATCTTGGGCTTCCCTTATTTGCACAAGGCTCCAAGAAGCATTTGTTTTCGGAAATTCTGGAAAAGGTCCAAACCAAGCTTCAGGGGTGGAAAGCTGCCCTTCTATCCCAAGCAGGCCGAAGTACGCTGATAAGATCTGTTGCCCAGGCTATGCCAATCTATTCTATGTCGGTTTTTTCTCTCCCAAAAAGCTTATGTCTCAAAATGGATTCTCTTATGCGAAAATTTTGGTGGGGTCATAATCTTGAGGAAAAAAAAAACCACCTTTGCCTCAAGTCGTGGGATTCAATCTGTCTCCCAAAAAGCTTTGGTGGCTTGGGTCTCCGCAGAATGAAAGATTACAACAGGGCCTTATTAGCAAAATTGGGGTGGCAAATTCTTTCTAAAGTCGACAAACCTTGGGTGCAACTTATTATTGGTAAATATCTCCGAAGATTCCACCTCCTTCAATCTCCTAATCTTTCGAATTCCTCATGGGTGTGGCAAGGTATTGCTTCGATTTTACCAATTCTAAAATTGGGAGCTTGCTTTCTGATTGGTGATGGTTCAAAAATCAATTTTTGGGAAGACCCTTGGGTGCCATCCAGCCCAAATTTTAAACCATTCCCAAAGCCAATCCCTAGACCTCCCATTACTCTGGTCAAAGATCTTCTCAACCAAAGTGATGGTGGCTGGAATAGGAATTTGCTTAACCAACTTTTTCTTCCAGAATCTGTGGAGGCGATCCTTAATATACATATCCCGTTGTCCAGAAGGGAAGACACTTTTAAATGGCTCCCAGAAAAGAAAGGAATTTTTTCTGTAAAGTCGGCTTACCTCACAGATCAAAAACCTAGAATGGTTCCACCTACAAGTTTTCCTTCTAAAAGTTGGAACAAATTATGGAGTGCAAATCTGCACGATCGTCATAAGACTTTCCTATGGAAAGTGGCGGCTAACATCATACCCACCAGATCAGTTTTGGCTTCTCGGTTTCAGATTGAAGATACCAGATGCCCTCTTTGCGATTTCCCAATGGAAACTCCAGAACACCTGTTTTTGCAATGCCCTATTGGTAGAATAACTTGGAGATCATCTAGGTGGCCGCTGGACCCTTCATTCTTCATGACAGCAGGTATTAAAAAGTGGATCGAAATGGTGCTGAACCCTTCGCTTGCCTTCCAACTTCAGCCAGATGATGCAAGGGATTTCACCATTTTTGCGACGGTGGTTATGGATCAAATTTGGGCCCTGAGAAACAAAGTTTTATTCCAAGAGGCTTCGTTTGATATTAGGCAATGGTCTTGGCAAACCTTTTCTTTGGCCCAAGAACACCAACTCTCTCAAAAAAAAGCCTCTCAGTCTTCTAGGACCTTGAAAGAGGGGTGGACCCCTCCTCCCCCAAACTGGATTAAAATAAATTTTGACGTGGCAATTCGAGACCATGCCACTGCCTTCGCTGTTATTGTCCGTGATGAACATGCTTCTGTTCTACATGCTAAAACCTGGATTGAAGTTCCTATGAACCCCACCCGTGCGGAAGCTATGGCAGCCCTGAAAGGTATCAAGACGGCGATTGAGCTGGGCTATAAAAATACTGTTTTTGAAGGAGATTCTCTCATTGTTTGTTCGCCTCTTGCTGACTGGTCCTGTACTCCTGATTGGAATATTGAAGGTCTCATTTCTGATGGGAGAAGCCTCCTTTCATCCTCTTTTGTTTCTTGGACTTTTGATAGGATTAATAGATCGGCAAATTTTGTTGCTCACAATTTAGCCCTATGGGCCATTCGTTGTAATGTTTCTGGGCCTATCCCGGTTGATGATGTTCCTTGCTTTGTTTTTGAGGAACAAAATCAAGGGGGATGAGGCTGTTTGTAATTTTCATTTCTTAGTGGATTGCCTTTCAAGCAAAAAAAAAAAAAAAGATAAGATTTACACTACTGAATGAAACCGTCCCCTCTCTCTCTCTCTCTAAATCGGGCGGTGCCGCACTTCTGAGGTAAAGCCACGTGACAAGGACGTGACTTTGTCTGACAGTCCTGAGTGTCGCCGTCCAATCTTTTATTAACGTTTTAGCTGTACAACTTAGCCGTAAGGCGCCACGTGTTGTGTCTTCTTTATATTTAATGACTAAAGACATCCAATAAGCTGCTGGGCAGTGAGTCATCGCACTTTGCTCTGACACGTGGCTTTCAAGATCACGCATCTTCTATGAGATTATGAGACCATAATCCTTTTTCCCTTTCAATTTTCATCAACCTCAGTGACATGTGCTCATAAAAGTAAAATAAATACTCCTCAATCCCATTTTATATATCTATTTTAAAGAATTTTATTATTAAAGGGCATAAAAATAATCTATATATATATATATATATATTTAACAATTGCTCATAATTATTGTACTTTTTTTTATTGTAAAAAAGAATAATTTGAAAAACTAAGTAAAATTTATATACTCTATACTTATTTAGAAAAGTGGACAACAATTTTGAGACATCCTAAAAGAAAATATAGACACATAAAATGGGACGAAGGGAGTACTAATAATTTAAATTAGGGCTTTTAATTATAATTAGTCCATCATACAATTTATACTATTATAAAAGGAAAAGAGGGGTATCATGAAAATTTTTTCTACAATTAAGATTTCTAATTAGGAAAATGTTTTTCGTCAAAAAATATCAGGTGGCATTTCATTGGACCATACTTGTATATTAAATGAAATATCATCTTTGAGGGAGTTTTTATCGAATAAAGATTCAAATTGGACTTTAAACTCTTAGCTATTATTTCAATGGATTTTAGTCTAACTATTTATTTTAATGAATTAAAATAATGTTAGAGATGCCTAAAATGTTCATTTAAAAACTAATCGAATGATGATGTGGCTACTTGAGGTTTTTTTTTTATTACCAATCAAAGGAATATAAACATTGCATTTAAATTCAAGATTATCACTGCCACACATTAATAGGTAAACGAAATTAGTTGAATTTATATTTTCTTTAAATTGAATGACAAGCAATTTTTATTTTATTTTATTTATTTTTATGCTTTAGTGTTAAAATATTCAAAACACGTCGCGAAAATTATAATTTGCTTAAAGTAAATTACGTGTCTATGGGTAATATCCCATTTTGGTAATTAGTTGGTTGATCACCTAAACATGTTCTAGGAGCATTTTTAATACAAATATCTATTTTCTATATCCCAATCTAAATTTCGGTTGCTCCAATGATACTTGAAAGTGCACATTTGTTTTTATTGACAAAAGTTGATTTATATATATATTGCCATCTTGCAGGCAGCTGAACCAAATTATACTTGATTAATTATATACCCAAAACACCACTTCAATAATGTATCTTTAATTATTAAATTTTAGGGTTAATTACACTTACACCCCCTGTGGTTTGCCCGATTTACACTTACCCCCCTATGGTTTAAATTTTTGCACTAATATCCCCTGTGGTTTAAACCTAAGTGCAAAAGTTATATTTTCCATCCAAACTAACGGAATGGACTCTCATTTTTGCATTTACACCCCCAAAATTTCTTAAATTCCTATTATGAAATCCATTAACTACCCAATTATCTAATGAGTGTTTGTCTAAGTCTCGTATGGGTCCCAAATATTTTGTGAAGTTGCTATCTCACCTACTAATTATAAATCTTTTAAGTTATACCCGTATTTCGGTGTCCAAACTAATACCACTTGCTAACACATATATCATCATATAATATGAAAGCATTTAAACAAATAATCATTTAAGCATATAAATGCATTAATGTAGATATTATTATTCGGCCCTTCACTGGATCCCACTCCAGTATCTGTCTCACCTCACTGGGGGTTTTTTTTTCCAGCTAGTGTCCTTTTCTGAACACTTTTCACGGACAATTCGAGGGGAAGTATGGACAATTGGAGGGGTAGTATGGCAACAGCCATAAGATTGGGCTCATTTCTTCCAAATTCCAACAGAATGTGTAACACCCGTACCCGAAAAAAGGGTTAATTATCATTTTTATATGTATATTAATTATCATTTTTATATTTAATTATCATTTTTATTAATTAATTATCATTTTTATATGTATAAAGTACGGGTGTTACACATTCTGTTGGAATTTGGAAGAAATGAGCCCAATCTTATGGCTGTTGCCATACTACCCCTCCATTTGTCCATATATACTACCCCTCGAATTGTCCGTGAAAAGTGTTCAGAAAAGGACACTAGCTGGAAAAAGCCCCCAATGAGGTGGGACTGTGATACCCGCACCCGCAGTTTATATTTAAATTCATATATACATGCATTTATCATGATTAGTAGTGTTTGTTAACACATGTTTAAGTGGGTTTCGATCTACTAGTTGAATGTGGGTGTCCATAAGGGAACCCAGTAGTGGGCCATAATGGCAGTCCCATATTTGAGGCCTGAGATGAGAAGTCCCATTGAGATGGGCAATAATACGGATAATACCTTACGTGCTTAAATGTTTATTAAGGCTTATGTGAGTTATTATTTTTATTGTTGAAATACAATATGTATTGTTAAATACAATTTTTGTGGTCATTTTGGGAACCTTTGTGAGTACGAATTGGACAAGTTACCTAATTAGTTGACTAGTTAGTAACTTATGTAAATATTTGGGACCCAAAAGAAATATAGACAAATATTCATTTATATTTGGGAGTTGATTAGTTAGTTATAAAACTAACCGGGGGTGTAAATAATAATACTTAGGAGTTGAGGACTTAGGCCTTAATTTTAGAAACTAGGTTAGATATATATCAAACCAAGATTTGATTACAAGAAGAATACGTCTTCTTCTTCACAAGTCGGCCGAGCAGAGGCTTCGAGCAGTGAGGGGTTTCGGTGACGTTTGCCGTTGCATGTCTAACGTAACGACATTTATTTCAGATTCTAATCACATATTCGAACTCGTGAAGGGATATCATTGGGAGTAACTAGGGCTAGTTTTGCGAAGGAATTTGGGATTTCTAAACTTTATTTGAACCTATTCGTGAGGTGAGTGATTTTAATCTTGCTCTTTGGAATTATTCATGTTAATATTCATTTGGATGATTTTGTTAAACTTATTAATTAAATTATTCATGTTTAGTTATTATTGGGCAAATTCATGTATTTAGTTTTAGCCCAATTGAATTGTTAAAGCATGTTGCTATGAATTGTTAAAGCATGTTGCTATGAATTATGTGGGCATGTTGAGTTGCTTATTTGGGTCAATAGGGGTTATGTATCAAGCCACCGGTAGTAGTTTTGTGCCTATATGGCAATAAGATCGTCGGTCTGAAGTTAAAGAGGTCGAGTCTTAGCTAGTTGCGCGGACTTATTGGCGAGGAGTCGCGGGCTAGCATGGTGGAACGTACATAATCGCTCTTGCGACTTTAGTAATGTGTAATTGAATGAATGTGAGCATGTCTTTTAATTCCACATGCATGATTATTATTATTCATTAAGCCTTGGCTTAAACAAATCTATAAATGTGTGGTTATATAAATAACCACTACAGGTGAACAATTGGGAGAGAAATCCGGGAAGTGAATGGAGCTCGGGAATGCGCAAGTTGGGGACTTCATATGTTTATTAAGTCTTCTAATGCTATGTTAATTAGAATCTACGGTTGTATAATAGGAAAAATCTTGTTAGACGTTTTAGTTGTACATTATGTTTAGTTAAGCTTTATATTTTAGTCAGATTGTAACTTAACTCCTGTAATATAAGGTTGGACTGTATTAGTTGGGTTTGTATTTTATCGTAGTGTTTCTATAACTAGTGTTATTAGATGGGACGTTTGGACTGGGAGACTTATTTTTTTTGGGTTTGTTGTAAATGGTTATATTTAGTATTTTTTTTTCTAAAGTATTTAAAAACTCTTGCTTGTACTTGGAAGCTCATGTTGGTAACTTTGGGTTGACTTTTAATGTATTAAATCATTAGTGCTGGTTTCAACGTGTGATTTGGTAATATTGAGGGAAAATTTATTATTTGTTAAAGCAGGGTTTTTGGCCGTTTGCAAAGACAGGATTTTGCCTTTTGTTGGTTGAGCTTCTTTGGTTTAAGCTTATTTTAAATTTATATTGGAACTTTAATCACTTGTGTAAGGCCTTGGTGGCGTGCCACGTGTCCTAGAATCGTTTGGGCGGTTTCGGGGCGTGACATTTAGTGGTATCAGAGCTCTAGTTTATGGTAGAACCTTGGGACGAGTGACGACGACGACGTGAGAGTACAATAATCACTCATAACACATGATATTGGAAACATGTAGTTGCATTACATGAATGAATAGACCTGTCATTGTCATGCTAAAATGATTAACCATACGCATTATGTTGTTGTATGGCATAGCACACATTGTATTTATGCAAATTTGAATGGACAGGTCAGATATGGATCTAAACCAGGATCCAAACAGGGATCCAAATCGTGAGAGATCGCCCCATTCTCGTATAGATCGCATTGAAGAAGCAGTGGGAAACTTTGTAAGGGCTGTGGGAGATCGTGGAGTTAATCAACCTGAACCACGAGTTGTACGAGCAACCGCTAAACAGTTTGCAAGGCAAAAACCGTTGGAATATCATGGGGTGGGTGATTCAATGATAGCTAATCATTGGATCATGGACATGGAGCGTATTTTTCGTATCCTGGAATGCACGGAGTATCAGAAAATTGTTTTCTCTGCGAACACATTAAAGGGTGAGGCACAAGATTGGTGGGTGAATCTTATCGATCAGGGAGTACCAACTACTTGGGAGAGATTCAAGGAGGAGTTTTATAAGCGTTTCTTTCCAAGAGCTGCCCAACAACAAAAGAAGAAAGAATTTGATAACTTACAACAAGGAGAGATGACTGTGGTGGAGTATACCGCTCAATTCAATGCTTTGTTACGTTTTGCACGACATACAGTTCCTTCGGAAGAAGATAGGGCTCGAAAATATGAGGAGGGATTAAGAGATAATATTCGAACCCGGGTGGAAACTCATCGATATGATACTGTTGCCAAAGTTCAGGACATAGCAATTGTGGTGGAGCAAAGTATTAATAAATTCAAACAAAGCCAACAAAGTAAACGATCATTGGAGGGTAAAGGGCAAAGTTCAGGTGGTCCACCAAAGAAGATGTTTTCAAGGAGTTTTGGACCGAGTACCACTGGTCGGGTTTCTGAAGGCAAGTCATTGTGTAAGATATGTAATCGCTACCATGGAGGAGTTTGTTATTTGGTTAGCACTTGTACTATATGCAACCAAATAGGACATATAGCCAGAAATTGTCCTCAAACCCGTATTCAATCGTCGAGTTCTAGGAATTCTACTCCAGATATGAAAAATCGATGTTTTGAATGTGGTGAGCCGGGCCACTTTGTCAAAGACTGTCCTAGAAGGCGGGCACAAGGAACAGGTTCTATGGGGTCAAGTGCACCAAGACCCAGATCAGGTACAGATAAAGGCAAGGAAGTTGAGCAACGTCAAGGTCGGTCCTTTCGACTAAATCCAGGGGATATATCTGCTACAGATTCAGTAGTTTCAGGTATGGTACCTATCTGCTCATATCCAGCACGTGTTTTAATAGATTCAGGATCTACTCACTCGTTTGTGTCGCATGAATTTATTGAGCACTTACATGGTATGTCAGAACCTTTAGGGTACGATTTATCAGTATCTCTGCCATTAAGTAAACCGTTGGTGACCTCTTCCGTATTTAATGCTTGTGATATCCAGATTGGTGATAGAGTGTTAACTGTTAATTTAATTCCATTAACCGTTAACTACTTTGACGTGATATTGGGGATGGATTGGCTGTCTAAAAATCAAGCTACAATAGATTGTGAACGAAAGATAGTTACGTTCCGTTTGCCAGGACAGGGAGAATTTAATTTTCAGGGAACGGGGGTAGTAGCACCACCGTATCTTATATCAGCAATTCAGGCGGGGAAATTATTAAAGAAGGGTGGTCAAGGATTCTTATGTTCTATTATTGATACTAGAGTTGAGGGGGACCGAGTTGAAAATATCTCCGTGGTACGGGAGTTTCCGGATGTATTTCCCGAAGACTTGCCCGATGTACTGATTGATCGTGAAATTGAGTTTACTATTGAAGTAACATTGGGGTCTCAACCAGTGTCTAAATCACCATACAGAATGGCACCCGTGGAGCTGAAAGAATTGAAAATTCAACTACAAGAGCTACTGGATAAGGGGTTTATCCGACCTAGCGTGTCACCGTGGGGAGCTCCAGTATTATTTGTGAAGAAAAAAGATGGTACTATGCGCATGTGTATTGATTACCGGGAACTAAACAAGTTAACAATAAAGAACAAGTATCCATTGCCGCGAATTGATGATCTCTTTGACCAGTTACAGGGAGCTCGGGTATTTTCAAAAATTGATTTAAGGTCGGGTTATCACCAATTGAAGGTTAAAGAAGAGGATGTGGAGAAGACGGCTTTTAGGACTCGTTACGGCCACTACGAGTTCTTGGTTATGCCATTCGGAGTTACCAATGCTCCAGCAGCCTTTATGGACTTGATGAATCGGGTATTTAAAGAATATCTAGATGAGTTTGTGATTGTTTTTATAGATGACATCTTGATATACTCAAAGAGTGTTGAAGATCATGAGAAACATTTACGGTTGATACTACAACGACTTCGTGAGAAGAAGTTATTTGCGAAACTAAAGAAATGTGAATTTTGGTTAACTGAGATTGCTTTTCTAGGGCATGTAATTTCTGAAAAAGGGGTTTCTGTGGATCCTCAGAAAATTGAAGCCGTGGTTAATTGGACAAGGCCAACAAACGTGTCAGAGGTTAGAAGTTTCTTGGGATTAGCTGGGTACTACCGACGATTTGTAAAAGATTTCTCAAAAATTGCAATGCCAATGACCCAGTTATTGAGGAAGGATATTACATTCACGTGGAGCTCAGAATGTGAGGAAAGCTTCAAGGAGTTGAAAAGACGACTTGTAACAGCACCGATTCTAACTATTCCTTCAGGAAATAGGGGTTATGTTATTTTCAGTGATGCTTCTTATCGGGGTTTAGGTTGTGTTTTGATGCAAAATGACAGGGTAATAGCTTATGCTTCACGCCAATTGAGACCTCATGAGGTAAATTATCCGACCCATGATCTAGAGCTAGCGGCGGTGATTTTTGCCTTGAAGATTTGGAGGCATTATCTCTATGGTGAGAAGTGTGAGATCTTCACAGATCATAAAAGTTTAAAGTATTTGTTTACCCAGAAAGAACTCAATATGAGGCAAAGAAGGTGGCTGGAGCTAATGAAAGACTATGATTTGTCTATTCACTATCATCCGGGGAAAGCAAATATCGTAGCTGATGCCTTGAGCCGTAAGACAACGGAGAACATGGTTTACGCTTTGACTACTCAGAAACAGCTAATCTATGAGATGGAACAGTTAGAACTTGAAGTTATTCCAGAAACAGGGGGTGGTTTAATAGCAGCTATTATAGCACAACCAGTATTGGTGGATGAAATTAAACTAAAACAACTTCAAGATCCAACTCTAAAGAAAATTCATGATGAAGTGTTAAAAGGTAAGCAATTAGAATTTGTTATAGATCGTGATGTGCTGAAATTTCGAAATCGGGTTTGTGTACCCAATGTTGATGGCATCAAAGAGCAGATTATGGAAGAAGCACATAATACCAAGTATTCAGTTCATCCTGGAAGTACTAAGATGTATCGGGATTTACGTGAGATTTATTGGTGGTCAGGTATGAAACGAGAGATTGCTAGCTATGTATCAGAATGTCCAAGTTGTCAACAAGTGAAAGCTGAACACCAAGCGCCTGCGGGGTTACTGCAACCATTACCGGTGTCTGAATGGAAATGGGAGAATATTACTATGGACTTCGTGACGGGTCTACCGCAGTCTACGAATCACAATCATGGTATTTGGGTTATTGTTGACCGATTAACTAAGTCAGCACATTTTCTACCTATTAAAACCACGAAACCTCAGAAGTTGGCCGTATTGTATGTAAAAGAGATTGTAAGGCTACACGGAATCCCAGTTTCTATAGTCTCAGATCGAGATAGTAGTTTCACTTCTAAGTTCTGGGAGGAGTTTCAAAAAGCAATGGGAAGTCATATATATTTTAGTACAGCATTTCATCCTCAAACAGATGGCCAGTCAGAACGCGTAATCCAGATATTGGAGGATATGCTACGTTTATGTGTTCTTGATTTCGGGAGGGATTGGGAACGTCATCTACCGTTGATTGAATTCTCGTACAATAATAGTTTCCAATCAAGTATCGGAATGGCACCTTACGAGGCTTTGTATGGACGTAAATGTCGTTCACCAGTGTGTTGGACAGAGGTAGGAGAAGAAAGGTTATTGGGGCCTAAACTAGTTGAGTTAACCAATGAAAAAGTGAAAATAGTTCAGCAACGGCTTCAAACAGCTCAAAGCAGGTATAAAAGCTATGCCGATAAGCATAGAAGATCATTAGAATTTGAAGTAGGTGATCGAGTGTATTTGAAAGCATCGCCTTCAAAGGGCATTACCAGATTTGGGAAACATGGTAAATTGAGTCCAAGATTTGTAGGGCCATTCGAAGTTATCGAAAAAGTAGGTCCAGTCGCGTATCGTCTAGATTTACCGGATGAAATGGCTAATGTTCATAATGTGTTTCACGTCTCGATGCTACGAAAATGTTTATCCAAACGAGATCAAACGGTCAAGCCAGGACAGCTAGAAATTCAAGAGAACTTGACATTTGTTCAACAACCAGTTGAGATTGTGGATCGTAGGGATCAAGTGTTGCGTAACAAAACGATTCCTAAAGTTCTAGTTCGATGGCAAAGCCAAACTAGGGAGGAACTTACTTGGGAAAGAGAAGACGAGATGCATACAAAATATCCGTATTTGTTCCAGACATGAGGTAATTCAAGTTTGGGGACAAACTTCCCTTTAAGGAGGGGAGAGATGTGATACCCGCACCCGCAGTTTATATTTAAATTCATATATACATGCATTTATCATGATTAGTAGTGTTTGTTAACACATGTTTAAGTGGGTTTCGATCTACTAGTTGAATGTGGGTGTCCATAAGGGAACCCAGTAGTGGGCCATAATGGCAGTCCCATATTTGAGGCCTGAGATGAGAAGTCCCATTGAGATGGGCAATAATACGGATAATACCTTACGTGCTTAAATGTTTATTAAGGCTTATGTGAGTTATTATTTTTATTGTTGAAATACAATATGTATTGTTAAATACAATTTTTGTGGTCATTTTGGGAACCTTTGTGAGTACGAATTGGACAAGTTACCTAATTAGTTGACTAGTTAGTAACTTATGTAAATATTTGGGACCCAAAAGAAATATAGACAAATATTCATTTATATTTGGGAGTTGATTAGTTAGTTATAAAACTAACCGGGGGTGTAAATAATAATACTTAGGAGTTGAGGACTTAGGCCTTAATTTTAGAAACTAGGTTAGATATATATCAAACCAAGATTTGATTACAAGAAGAATACGTCTTCTTCTTCACAAGTCGGCCGAGCAGAGGCTTCGAGCAGTGAGGGGTTTCGGTGACGTTTGCCGTTGCATGTCTAACGTAACGACATTTATTTCAGATTCTAATCACATATTCGAACTCGTGAAGGGATATCATTGGGAGTAACTAGGGCTAGTTTTGCGAAGGAATTTGGGATTTCTAAACTTTATTTGAACCTATTCGTGAGGTGAGTGATTTTAATCTTGCTCTTTGGAATTATTCATGTTAATATTCATTTGGATGATTTTGTTAAACTTATTAATTAAATTATTCATGTTTAGTTATTATTGGGCAAATTCATGTATTTAGTTTTAGCCCAATTGAATTGTTAAAGCATGTTGCTATGAATTGTTAAAGCATGTTGCTATGAATTATGTGGGCATGTTGAGTTGCTTATTTGGGTCAATAGGGGTTATGTATCAAGCCACCGGTAGTAGTTTTGTGCCTATATGGCAATAAGATCGTCGGTCTGAAGTTAAAGAGGTCGAGTCTTAGCTAGTTGCGCGGACTTATTGGCGAGGAGTCGCGGGCTAGCATGGTGGAACGTACATAATCGCTCTTGCGACTTTAGTAATGTGTAATTGAATGAATGTGAGCATGTCTTTTAATTCCACATGCATGATTATTATTATTCATTAAGCCTTGGCTTAAACAAATCTATAAATGTGTGGTTATATAAATAACCACTACAGGTGAACAATTGGGAGAGAAATCCGGGAAGTGAATGGAGCTCGGGAATGCGCAAGTTGGGGACTTCATATGTTTATTAAGTCTTCTAATGCTATGTTAATTAGAATCTACGGTTGTATAATAGGAAAAATCTTGTTAGACGTTTTAGTTGTACATTATGTTTAGTTAAGCTTTATATTTTAGTCAGATTGTAACTTAACTCCTGTAATATAAGGTTGGACTGTATTAGTTGGGTTTGTATTTTATCGTAGTGTTTCTATAACTAGTGTTATTAGATGGGACGTTTGGACTGGGAGACTTATTTTTTTTGGGTTTGTTGTAAATGGTTATATTTAGTATTTTTTTTTCTAAAGTATTTAAAAACTCTTGCTTGTACTTGGAAGCTCATGTTGGTAACTTTGGGTTGACTTTTAATGTATTAAATCATTAGTGCTGGTTTCAACGTGTGATTTGGTAATATTGAGGGAAAATTTATTATTTGTTAAAGCAGGGTTTTTGGCCGTTTGCAAAGACAGGATTTTGCCTTTTGTTGGTTGAGCTTCTTTGGTTTAAGCTTATTTTAAATTTATATTGGAACTTTAATCACTTGTGTAAGGCCTTGGTGGCGTGCCACGTGTCCTAGAATCGTTTGGGCGGTTTCGGGGCGTGACAGGGACAAATACTGGAGTGGGATCCAGTGAGGGGCCGAATAATAATATCTACATTAATACATTTATATGCTTAAATGATTATTTGTTTAAATGCTTTCATATTATTTGATGATATATGTGTTAGCAAGTGGTATTAGTTTGGACACCCAAATACGGGTATAATTGAAAAGATTTATAATTAGTAAGTGTGATAGCAACTTCACAAAATATTTGGGACCACGTTGGGACCCATACGAGACTTAGACAAACACTCATTAGATAATTGGGTAGTTAATGGAATGTTTGGGGGATTTCATAATAGGAACTTAAGAAATTTTGGGGGTGTAAATGCAAAAATGAGAGTCCATTCCGTTAATTTGGATGGAAAATTTAACTTTTGCACTTAGGTTTGAACTACAGGGGGTGTTAGTGCAAAAATTTAAACCATAGGGGGGTAAGCGCAAATCGGGCAAACCACAGGGGGTGTAAGTGTAATTAACCCTAAATTTTATTATCATGTTCACATCCAGATGGGTACACTAATTATTTTATGCTAATATTGCTTGAGCAAAGAAAAAAATATATTGTATGCTATAAAGTATAAAGACTATAAATTAAAGTGATCAGGTCTTGTACTCCCTCCGTCCTATTTTATGTGTCTCTTTTTAGGAATTCAATTATTTAAAGGGAGAAAAAGAATCTATACCTACTTTTCACAATTGCCCATAATCATTGCACTTTCTTTTTTTTTGTTTTGGGATAAATTACACAAACCTCCCCTGAGGTTTGCCTTAATTACACGGACCTCCCCTCTTGTTTCAAAATTACACAGACCTCCCTCGATGTTTGTAATTAGGTAACAAAATGCCCCCTCCCCTAACGGTCCGTTAGTTTTTTTTACATTAGCCTCCCTTGAAAATTACAATTAGCCCCCCTAATACTATAAAATTGTCATACTAAGCCCCATTTCTCTTATATTTTTGTTCTAATTATAAAATCCCTCCTCCCTCCTATGTTTTTGGATTAATTATTTTAGCATTAGTTTATATCATCTACACAAAATACATATAAATAGGTCCAAAATTTTTTTTTCCCAAACAAACCTCTATCAAGGCCCCCATGTATTAATTTTCTAGATCTGTCCCTGTCCCTATGCTTCAAAAGTGGACACTTAACCCCCTGTGATTGTGGACTAAAATGGAATTGTTATGATTTCACTCAAAACTGACAAAAATTCTAAAATTGGTTAAAAATATAAACACTTAACCCATTTTGTGATGTTAATTTTGGGGTTAACGCTCTTTGAGTGAAATCATAACAGTTCTATTTTAGTCCATAATCACAGGGGGTTAAGTGTCCACTTTTGAAGCATAGGGATAGGGGCGGATCTAGAAAATTAATACAGGGGGGGGGGGGGGGGGGGGGGCGCGCTTGATAGAGGTTTGTTCGGGGTGGAAAAAAAAAATTTGGATCTATTTATATATGCTTTGTGTATATTTTGCGTAGATGATATAAATTAATGCTAAAAAAATTAACCCAAAAACATAGGAGGGAGGGGGGATTTTATAGTTAGCACAAAAATATAAGAGAAAGGGGGCTTTAGTATGACAATTTTATAATATTAGGGGGGCTAATTGTAATTTTCAGGGGAGGCTAATGTAAAAAAACTAACGGACCATTAGGGGAGGGGGCGTTTTGTTACCTAATTACAAACCTCGAGGGAGGTCTGTGTAATTTTTGAAACAAGAGGGGAGGTCCGTGTAATTAAGGCAAACCTCAGGGGAGGTTTGTGTAATTTATCTTTTGTTTTGTTTTGGTGTTAATTGAAAGGAAGGGTAGTTTGGAAAACTAAGTAAAAATTTACATACTAATTTAAGAAAGTAGACAACAATTTTGGAACAAACTAAAATAGAAAGGGGGACACATAAAATGAGACGGAAGGGTAATTATTTTAGATAGTACGTATATACGATGATGATACGTACATGTGTTGTATTCTAAATTTTCAATTTTGTTAGATAATTAAATGGCCGAGACATGTAACATTTTTATATATGCTTTATATATATATATATATAACCGTATATATCTACACAAGTTCGTGCATGTGACTTGTACATGTAGATATAGCTGTATATTTTCTGTTTTTTTTTTTTTTTTTTTTTCTAATGAGCAATGTGGGAAGATACTTGAAATGATGTATCAATTCTATAGCCACACATAAACATAGAAACGGTAACTAAAAGTGGAATTAGGTTAATTACAGAAACACCCCCTGTGATTTGGCCTTTTATCAGTTACCCCCCTATACTTTAAATTGTATCACTAATACCCCCTGTGGTTTGGACTAAAGTGAAATAGTCACTTTTTCCGTTAAAGTTAACGGAAAATTGGTAAAAATACAAAATTACCCCTATTACATGCTAATGAGAACACCCTTATATGCTTAAATATTTATTTAGGCATATGTGGTATACTATTATATTATTTTGATATTACATTTATTATTGGAGACAATCCTGTAGTCACTTTGAGGTACATTCATGAGAGCAAATTTATTTAATTTTTTTTTTATTTTTGATCTACCCTTGGACACACACACACCACACACAGTCTTGGCGATATATTATTATTTTTTATTTATTATTTTTATCTACTCTTAGACATATACAATCTTGGTGATATGTTAGTTTTTTTTTTTAATCTACTCTTGACCACACACAGAGTGAAATCCAGTGTAGTGATGTACTAAGATCTAAAAAAAAAAATTTATCCCCAAAATTTTGTGTGTGTGTGTGTGTGTGTCAAATTCGCTCTCACAAAGGTACCCCTAAGTGATCACATAATGGTCTTTAACAACAAATGTAATATCAAAATAATATAATAATGTTCCACTTATGCCTAAATAAACATTTAAGCATATAAGGGTGTTAGAGCATCCACAGTGGGTTGCTAAAATTTAACGAAAACTTACACTAAGTTGTTGTACACGGCGAAGAGTGTTAGCAATGGGAAATAAGGGGACGGCACAAATAATGCCGTGTGAATAATTATGCGGCATACACTGTGCCGTGTGCTTTCATGCGGCACACATTGTGCCGGCTGCCTTTCACACATCCCACGCGGCACACATTGTGCCGTCTGGGTGCAATGGCACAATGAGTGCCGTGTGGGTGCAATGGCACAATGAGTGCCGTGTGGATTTTGGAAGGCACAATAAGTGCCGTGTGGCGTTTTGGGCGGCACTTTGTGCGCCGTCTAGATTCATGCGGCACACTTTATGCCGTTTTGTCCCAAATTAGCTAAAACTCAGTGAAACTTAGTGCTACCGCAAACTTAAGTTTGGCTAAGTTTTATATCCTATACAATAGTTAAAACTCGCCCATTGTTAATGCCTTTTAACTAAGTTATACTAATTTATCCTACAGCACACTACCATTGTTGATGCTCTTATTATTAGTATGTAATAGGGGTACTTTTGTAATTTTATCAATTTTCCGTTAACTTTAACGGAAAAAGTAACTGTTTCACTTTAGTCCAAACCACAGGGGGTATTAGTGATAAAATTTAAAGCACAGAGGGGTATTTGATAAAAGACCTAACCACAGGGGGTGTTTCTGTAATTAACCCTTTTTATATATGCTTTATATATATATATATATAACCGTATATATCTACACAAGTTCGTGCATGTGACTTGTACATGTAGATATAGCTGTATATTTTCTGTTTTTTTTTTTTTTTTTTCTAATGAGCAATGTGGGAAGATACTTGAAATGATGTATCAATTCTATAGCCACACATAAACATGGAAACGGTAACTAAAAGTGGAATTAGGTGTATTGACATTTGACATAAAGATGAGAGAGAGATGAGAATTCTGACTGGAATTGAATTGTCATGATTGAAAAAACCAAAAAAAAAAAACAAAACAAATTACACGTACACACGCATTACTTGCACAGTTGCATGGTTGTATCCACAAAGGTGTGAATGTGCTATGTCATGGGGGAGCAATCAAAAAAAGGTGTATCGCACCCTCATCCACTTGCTTTGGTCTCCTTCTATTTGTATTCTATTGAGATAAAGAAAATGTAAAGTGGTCCATACAGTGAGGTTAAAGACTTAAAGTGGAGAAATTATTTGTGTGATGTAGGAACTACCAATTTAGTGGTATCGAGATCACACAAAATATGTCAAATGAAAAAAAAAAAAAAAAAAAAAACTTGTAAGATTAGCTTTACGTACAGAATGGATGTACATGATGTATTTCTCGACTTTTCTGCATAGAGCTGACCTGATCAGCATTTTTGTCCATCTGGTATGTTTTGTACACTGAACCACCACATTAATTAACTGAGCTAATCGCGCTTCGAAATCACATGATAATTTTCCATTAACGTGACTTAGGAAAGTTCCAGTACAGAGAGTCTGCCCACCACTCTCCCTCTCTCTCTCTCTCTCTCTCTCCTAAAAAGGCTCGAAAATGAGTGATGGGGTAGAAAGATTGGTAGGATGTTGGGTTTTTGGAAAGTTCAAAGGGTTGGTTGTTTTGAAAAAGATGGTGTGTTAGGTTAGGTGTCATGTGCATTGGGCCCTTGGTAAAAAGAGAAAACAGCTATACTAGGTTAGTAATTGCATGAAAAAGGTTAAAAGGTGAGGTTTATCCACTAATTCTATACTTTTTTTTTAATCTTGTACAGAAATTCTACATCTCTTTTTAATTGAACATATTCATGAGTATAAAAAATGATCCAGTGATCGTGAGGTATATTATTATATGTTAGTGAAATAGTCAAAGTAGCGTATACGAGAGAATTAATTAAGATGATTGGACAAATACAACAAAGATCATAATTTCACTAGTTAGTTATGAAGATTAATCATATTGACATTGAGATAATGCCATGGGTTGAGAAGACTAAACTTAACTCGCAATAAGATTAATTAACGACGTAAGAAAGATTTGATCGTGGATGCAAATTGAGGTTACGGTCTCATAGCAAATTGAACGGAGAATTCGCATGGACCAACAACAAATAATTAGGGACAAACTAGAGAGGGCGTTTGGTACACTTGTGTGAATAGGGGATTGTTACTGTAGAGATTTTTTATAAGATGTTTAGCGTTTATTACTGTAGGAACTAGAGATTTCTATAACATGGCAATTTCATTGAATTTTTTTAAAAAAATTTTGTTTATCTTTTTTGAAAAATTTCAATTTGTTACTTTTGAATTAAGCTTTTTTTTTTTTTAAGCTTTAATGTTATTTAAAATTTTGAAAACCTGTAAAAATTTGGTTACCAAATGGACTCAAATTTTCAATAATTGATTATAATATATATATATATATAAAATAATCTCAAATAATTTGTTGATCTAACGCATGTTCTTTCCATTTTGAAATCACAGGGCCTCAATTGAGACCTTTCAGAGCAATTTCTAGTATCAGTAGGACCAAGACAAGCCCACTTTATTTTCTTGCCATTGAAATATCAATCACTTTAGATTTATGTTTGGCTAAGAGATGGCATGATGTAGTGAATATGGTATTTGACAAGACATAAAAAATCAACAATGGGAAAAATTAGTCTGAGCTTTGAAAGTGAAAAGATGACAGTTTTCCACAAAATGCAATCAATTACAGCTAACTCAGACCAAGTCCAGATCCTCGGCGGCCAAAGTGGTCGGGTAGCCATTGTGGTAGCACTCACGTGATCGTTTGCAAGATCACATTTTTTTTTTTTTTTTTTTGCATTTATACGTGATCTTGCAAGTGACCACATAGGTGCTGCCCATAATGAATTCCTACTTCAGCTGCCTGAGATCCAAAATCACCCAATAATGATTTGATCCAAACCAAGTTTCAAGACTCACAATGAAATTGGTCATCCCATGCCAAAAATGGTGTGGTACATTCAAGATTTTTACATAGTTATTTCCAAAGTTGTTTTGGATGACCACAATCTTCATCATATAAAAAAAATAAAAATAATAATAATAATAATAACCCATTTTTTGGACAAGAGTTTTAGAGAGAGAGAGAGACAGATGCATATGAGCTATGGATCTAAAGCAAAAATTGATACATGAACCAAAAAAAAAAAAAAAAACCTTAATTAATAACACAACGTACTTTTTAAGTCTAGAAATATCAAAGGAACCCACTTTAGGACAACCAAATGGTTTGGTTGTATATGTTAGAAAATTGAGGTGTGAATGAGTAGACAGCGTTTTAACGGCGTTTATCTTGAAGCGCCGGGAATTAACAGCATTTAATCAAAAGCGCCGAGAATTTTTTAGCTTCAGCTTTTGAGAAAATTTCAGAGGGGCTTTCGACTGGTCGACCGGGTCATTTCGACCGGTCGAGCGGGCCCAAAATTGAAAAGTTGTGATTTTTCATGTCTCAACTTCGAATTTGAACGATGTATATATGTTTTATTGGTTTCTAAACGTGCATTTACATAGACATGTTATCAGGGTGTAGGGACACAACCGTTTGTGTAGAAACATGTCTCTTACCCTATTGACACCTATATATATACATGTATGTTAGTTAGTGAAATACATATTTTTCATTTGTGAGTTTTGTCCAGAGTTTTTGATTCTTTTGAGAGCAATTTATATACACAAATTTTGCAGAAGTTAATAGAGATTGTTGCCTCTATTAACTTAGATCGTAGTATCCTCAAGACAAAGACGTCATAGTCTACTTGCAACCGTGTGTGGGGCGTAACTTTGTTTTCGGACAGTGTATTTAATACGTGCTCGATCTTTGAAGTTCTTTTTCTGTATTTCATTGTTTCTTATCCATTTTTTGAGTACCCCAAATCCAACAATCAAAAACAAAGTTATATATACTTGAAAGATGGCCGGAGAAACATCAACAACAGTAGCAACCATTGTCAAGAACACCAATGTTGAGAAGCCTGAAAAGTTTAAGGGGGAAAACTTCAAAAGATGGCAAATGAAGATGCTATTTTAGCTCACTACTCTCAACCTCGCACACATTCTACATGAGGCAAAATCAGTGATTCCTACAGAAAATGCCACCAACGAACAAGAAGCCGCTTTGGAAGCATGGAATCACTCCGATTTCTTAAATCGCAATTATATCTTAAATGGGCTGGAGGATATTCTCTACAATGTTTACTCTATCTTTGAAAGTGCAAAGGAACTTTGGGAATCTCTAGACAAGAAGTACAAAACGGAAGATGTGGGGACTAAGAAGTTCATTGTGGGAAGGTTTCTAGACTTCAAAATGGTGGACTCTATTCTGGTGGTTAAGCAATTGGAAGAGATACAAGTCATCATCAACCAAATTCATGTGGAAGGAATGGCTATTAGTGAACCATTCCAAGTTGCATCAATCATTGAAAAGTTGCCACCTTTGTGGAAGGAATTCAAGAGCTATCTAAAACACAAGTGCAAGGAATTGTCAATGGAAGACTTGGTAGTGTGTTTAAGGATAGAGGAAGACAATCGGAAAGGAGATAAGAGTGGGCTGCGAGGATCCATCGAGTCTAAGGCAAATCTTGTTGAAGGTGAGTCTTCAAAGGTTAAAAATGAAAGTAACACTAAGGGAGCAAAAAGGAAGTCTACATACAATAATTCCAAGGACCACAAATCCAAGAAAATCAAAGGGAATTGTTGGGTTTGTCGAAATAAGAAGGGATCTAATTGAGGGAACAAAAAGCCTAACCAAGCAAACATGATGGAGACCGACGATCTTGCAACGGTAATCATGGAAACTTGTGTTGTGACCAACTCAAAGAGTTGGTGGATAGACACCAGGGCCACTAAGCACATTTGTGGAGATCGAAACATGTTTTCTACCTATACAAAGGTGTGGAAGGTGGTGAGAGGCTTTATATGAGAAATGTCGCGGCTGTAACCGTTGAAGGCAAATGGAGTATATTAATGAAATTCGCATTCGGCAAAGAGATGACTCTCCTAGATGTACTACATGTACCCGAAATTTGAAAGAATTTGATGTCGGGTCCTATGCTTAGCAAGCAAGGAATCAAGCTTGTCTTTGAATCCGATGAATTTGTGATGGGCTCTTCAAAGTTAATTGTGCTCCTAAAATTAATATTAATGAGAATAAAATAAGTTCTTCTTATATTGTTGAGTTATGTAGTTTATGGCATTCTAGGCTTAGACATGTTAATTTCAAATATATGCATAAGATGATGAATTTAGGACTATGACCAAAATTTGAAATTAATAAAACTCATAAATGTGAAATATGTGTTGAATCTAAGTTTGCTAGAAAACCATTTAAATCCATGGATAGAACAAGTTAATTATTAGATTTAATTCATACGGACTTACGTGATTTAAAATTAACTCCAATAAGAGGTGGAAGAAAATATTTCATTATGTTCATAAATGATAAAAGTAGATATTGTTATGTTTATTTATTGCACTCAAAGGATAAGAGCATATATGTTTAAGACATATAAGGCCGAGGTTGAAAATCAACTTTCAAACACAATTAAATTGGTGAGGTCGGATAGGGGAGGTGAATACGAGTCAACTCTATTGGTCGAATATTGTGCACTTAATGGCATAATGCACCAAACTACGGCACCGTATACACCACAACAAAATGGTGTAGCAGAGAGGAAAAACCAAACTCTCAAGGAAATGGCTAATGCTATGTTAAATAGCTCGGGAGTGCCACATAACTTGTGGGGGGGATGCCATTCTCACACTAAATGCAATCCTAAATCGGATTCCACATAAGAAGACTAACAAGTCTCCTTATAAATTGTGGAAAGGTAGAGAACCCTCCTATAAAAAGTTGAAAGTGTGGGGGTGTCTAGCTAAGGTATAAGTTCCGCTTTCAAAACGAACTAAGCTTGGACCTAAAACCGTGGATTGTGTATTTATTGGATAAGTCGTTAATAGCGCTGCATATCGATTCCTTGTAGTTAAATTCGATAATGTAGATATTCATGCTAATACGTTTATAGAATTGGTGGATGTCGAATTCTTTGAGGACATCTTTCATTTTAAAGAAGGGGGACAAA
This sequence comes from Hydrangea macrophylla, assembly GCA_033977485.1. Lineage (NCBI taxonomy): Eukaryota > Viridiplantae > Streptophyta > Magnoliopsida > Cornales > Hydrangeaceae > Hydrangea > Hydrangea macrophylla. Next base: position 80,835,407 of record CM066991.1, on the reverse strand, counting down.
ATTCAACTCCTAAAAGGAGTGTTGAAGATGTTTCGTCTAATCCTCGTGATGAAGAAGAAATCGATGTCGCTCCTAGAAAGAGAAAGAGAGCTAGAAAAGCTACTTCTTTTAGATCGAATTTTGTGACACTAGCTACCATGGGGGATCCTCAAACCTTTAACGAGGCTATGAGTACACCCGAAGCGCCATATTGGCAAGAAGTGATAAATAGTGAGTTGGACTCCATTATGCAAAACCATATGTGGTAATTGGTTAACTTGCCTCCGGGAAGTAAACCAATTGGTTGCAAATGGATATTCAAGAAAAAGCTCAAGGCCGATGGTACTATTGATAAGTACAAGGCTCGATTGGTATCTAAAGGTTATAGACAAAAAGAAGGATAAGATTTCTTTGATACCTATTCCCCGGTTACTAGGATTACCTCTATCAGGATGGTAATCGCTATAGCCACTGTCTATAACTTAGAATTACATCAAATGGATGTAAGAACAACGTTCCTTAATAGAGATCTAGATGAAGAGATCTATATGGAACAACCAGAAGGTTTCATTGTAAAGGGACAAGAACACAAAGTGTGTCGACTTTGTTAAGTCTCTTTATGGCTTGAAACAAGCGCCAAAGCAATGGCACGAGAAGTTTGATCACACCATGATCACAAATGGTTTCAAAATCAATGAATGCGATAAGTGTGCATATGTTAAAGAATTTGAAGATTCTTATCATGTGTTTATATGTTGATAACATATTGATAACCAGTACCAACAAGAAGGTTAACAATGAAACTAAGAAGTTGTTAAACTCAAGCTTTGACATGAAAGACATAGGTAAAGCCGATGTTATTCTTGATGTGCAAGTGAAATCAACTTCCGATGGATATCTTATCATACAATCACATTATGTTAAGAAAACATTAAAAAAGTTTGGACAATTTGATTGTAAAGCGGCTTTAATGTCGTTTGATGCAAACTGCAAGTTGAGAAAAAATGTGGGGGTTGCCATATCTCAACTTGAATATTCTCAAGTTATTGGAAGTTTGATGTACATTATGAATTGTATAAGACCGAATATTACTTATTCGGTGGGGAGACTTGCTAGATACACTAGCAATCCGGGGAAAGAATATTGGGATGCTCTTATTAGAGTGTTAAGGTATCTAAAGCATACTATGAGCTATGGCTTGCACTATACACGGTATCCAACCATGGTAGAGAGATACTCCGATGCTAATTGGATCTCGGACAGTCAAGAAACCAAGTCCACAAGTGGGTATCTATTCACTTTAGGTGGAGCTACGATTTCTTGGAGATCAACAAAGCAAATGTGTATAGCACGTTCAATGATGGAATGGAATTCATTGCCTTGGATAAGGCGGGAGTGGAAGCCGAGTGGCTTCGGAACTTCCTAAAAGATATTCCGATGTGGCCAAAGCCGGTAACGTCTAGAATTGTACATTGTGATTGCAATGTGGCATCATCTGTGGATAAGAATGCCGTTTATAACGGTAAGTCAAGTCATATAAGGAGACGACACAATACGATCAAGTAGTTGCTGTCTAGTGGTACTGTTATAGCGATTGACTATGTCAAGTCCAAAGAGAACATTGCGGATCCTCTAATAAAAGGATTGCATAGAGATCAAGTTCAATATACTACGAAATGAATGGGCCTAAAGACAATACTTTAAACATCCCGAGCGGAAACCTAACCTAGTTGACTGGAGATCCCAAGATCTAGGTTCAATAGGCAAACTAGTTGGGGAATTCATGTTGTAAACACACATTTGTAATAAATGGTTTCATTCTTGTATATTGAATTGGTGTGTAATAAAATTGTTGAGGTTATGTTGTTACGTTTAATGATGTTGATGAGTAAGTGTTAGTACTCTAAATTGATATCACCTATATGAGAAAAGAAGTGGGGTCACTTCTATGAGGATTTCAAAGGCTTGATTCTCTAAGAGCTCTCATGAACATAGGGTCTTATTCAGGACCAAAATGAACACAACCGAATGAATTAAAGTGTATAAGGATAAGTGGTGTGTGGTATCTAATGTTGATTTACACTAAAAAGGTTGGTCAGTTCAATACGTTAATGTACACCGCTTCACCGAGTAAGTCCATTAGGTATTCACTAAGGGAAAGTTCAAGTCTAAAACATACTCTCCTAACGCATCACAAGTCCGTTAATTGCTTTCATTGTTTTTATTCATTGAGTCAACTTTAGAAAACCATGTCATTCACATGTGGGGGATTGTTAGAAAATTAAGGTGTGAATGAGTAGACAACGTTTTAACGGCGTTTGTCTTGAAGCGCCGGGTTTTAACGGCGTTTGTCTTGAAGCGCCGGGAGTTAACGGCGTTTATTCAAAAGTGCCGGGATTTTTTTAGCTTCAGTTTTGAGAAAGTTTCAGAGGGACTTTCGACCGGTCGACTGGGTTATTTCGACTACTCGACCGGGTCGAGCGGGCCCAGAACTGAAAAGTTGTGATTTTTCATGTCTCAACTTCGAATTTGAATGATGTATATCTGTTCTATTGGTTTCTAAACGTGTATTTACATACATAGACATTTTATAAGGGTGTTGGGGCACAACTGTTTGTGTAGAGACATGTCTTTTTACCCTATAGACACCTATATATATACATGTATGTTAGTTAGTGAAATACAGATTTTTCATTTTTTGAGTTTTTGTCCAGAGTTTTTGAGTCTTTTAAGAGCAATTTATATACACAAATTCTGCAGAAGTTAATCGAGATTGTTGCCTATATTTGTCACGCCCCGAAGTAGCATAATTCAGGAAAGCATTTAATTTCCTATATGGACTCGTAGGTCGTGACAAGTGAGTATAACCAATTGTCCCTGCAAAACAAAATAACTCAAAGCAACATTCTAAAGGAGAGGATACTAATAAACATAGACTCCAGAATTTAAAACTTACTAACTATTACATAAGTCAAGGTCTAAGGTACAAAACGCCCTTATACAAATTTTAACAAGGTTTATTACAACTCTGAAAGGAAAGACATAAGGAAAATAAAACAGCTCTTCTGGAACACCTCCGGTCATCTAACTAGCATAGTCAACGAACTCTGGCTGCTCCTGACCTGGAAAATCTAGACATAGAGACCAGGACGCATCGGCGCCATCAGCTTATGAAAGCTGGTGAGTGAAATAAACATGTGCTCGCAATATATATATATATATACGCATATAGAACAAAGGTACAAATTAACATCAACAGTAATATATTCAAGGTTCCAATTTCAACATAAATCACGGGGGAATATAGTAAGAAAAAAATACGTAATTGTACATGAATTGTGTAATATCTTATCTTGCCAATTCTTTTCTTTAAAACAACCCAATTCAACCTACACAACATCTCAGATACCAGGAGTAATAACTACTCAGTCATCCCGTCCACACGCTACACTATCGCCTCCAATACCAGGAATACTATCCGATCGGTATTGAAGTCACACACCACACTACTGCCTCAGATACCAGGAATACTATCCGATCGATATCTAGGCCGATCACAGACAACCATCGCTCCGGATATCAGGAATACTATCCGATCAATATCCGAAACGCGCGCCTTAGATACCAGGAATACTATCCGTTCGATATCTAAGTCGTATACAACCCTGTCGCCTCCAATACCAGGAATACTATCCGATCGATATTGAGGTCGCATACCAGACCGCCACCCTTTACTCTTTTCGCGCTTTCTCACACACATGCACGTTGACACAACCTCGACCCTAATATGTATGTCAATGTTTCATAAATAATACCATTAATAAAATCACAAAGCCGGATAATTCGTACGAGCATAAATTTCGGCCTTTAATCGTTCTTGTTCGTCCAATTCTTAAAACATAGACCTTTAAAATAATATATTTACCAAACAGTTCTTTAAAATTTTCCAAAACATTTTCCAAAACAGTCCTTTATCAAAATTATACAAACTGCCAGGTCGCGCGAGCGGGTCGCGCGCGCGAAGGGGGAGAACATATCGCGCGAGCGGGTCGCGCGCGCGAATGGGCAGAACAGGTCGCGCGCGCGAAGGTGGGGAACGGTTCGCGCGAGCGGGCCGCGCGAGCGAGCCTCGCGCGAGCGGGTCGCGCGCGCGAGTTCTTGCAGTTTCATCATCTTCCTCGTTTTTCCCCTGTTTTCTGGTTTTAAAACTAAATTTTACCCATTTTCAGATTCTGTCTCAAACATGTCGTGCAATATATGGATCTCTTCGGTTTTCCGCGTAGATTACGAATATGCAATCAATTTACACAATTACGGATTATATCTCTAGATATTCGCGATTAAAGTAAGGGTGTCAAAACTTTAAATCAACGGTACGTCGCGATACGGACAAATTACTGTGTAGGATTCGAACCACAGCTTATTGGGACTAAGATCTTTCATTCCTAATTTACAGAATTGATTTTGGTTAACTTTTACAAAACTCTATTTTTAAGCTCCCATGGTGTATGACATATATATACACATATACACACACATATACACTGAATTATACATATTTAAACATTGTGAGTGAGTTTAAATTTACTCACAGAGGTGTTTGATACAGAGAATTTGAGACAGATAAATTCCGCCGTTAATTCCGTCGTTCTTGAAATTTCCTCCGTTCTTGATATATCTAACTATGTATGTATGTGTATATCATATATATATAAATCTATGTGTGTATGGTCTTGAGTGACCAAGAGACTTAGAGAGAAATGAGGAACAAAAGAAAGCCAGTGAGTTTTGAGAGAATGAGAGTCTGCGAGAGATACACAAATATATATACTGAGAGTTTTATTTGGGCTCCAAGTAAACCATAGAGTTTACACGGTGTGGTTGAGCTCACGTGCTCCCACACCAAAACGCGGTATAGTGCGCAGATTGAAATTAAAACTGGTATTTAACGGTGGAAATAAAATACAGAAAATTATATTAGTGTAGGAATTAAATTCCCGGGTTGTACAAAAATATAGATATCGCTTTTAAAACCACAGAAAGTATTTTGGAAATTACAGTTTGACCCCAGATAAATATTTATAAATAGAAATTAAAAGGAAATATTTATTTATTAATGAGAATGAAATACAGGGTGTTACACTCTACCCACCTTAACAGAGATTTCGCCCCGAAATCTGATCTAACTAATCCTGAAACAACTCGGGGTATCTAGTCCTCATGTTTGACTCTAACTCCCACGACGCTTCTCCCTCATCATGATGCTTCCACTGAACCTTAACCAAAGGAACGTCTCTTCTTCTCAGCCTCTTGATACTCAGGTCGAGAATCCTCACAGGTCTATCCTTATAGACAACATTCTGACTCGTCTCAATATCATCAAAATTAACCACATGTGAAGGGTCCCGTATGTATTTCCTTAACATACTGACATGGAATACATTATGAACACCAGACATCTTTGGTGGCAACGCGAGTCGATAAGCCACTTTCCCAACACGCTCCAAAACTTCGAACGGTCCGATGAAACGAGGTGCCAACTTTCCTCTTTTCTGACCAAAACGTACTACTCCCCGAACAGGTGAAACCTTAAGGAGTACGTGATCTCCCACACTGAACTCCAAATCCTTTCGACGTCGATCTGCATAACTCTTATGTCTACTCTGTGCAGTTTTCATCCTTTCTCTGACCAGTGAAATCTTCTCATTGGTCTCTCTCACCAACTCTGGTCCCAATAATTCTGTGTCTCCCACTTCAGCCCAACACAATGGAGATCGACATGGCCGACCGTACAAGGCTTCAAACGGTGCCATCCCAATACTCGAGTGATAACTGTTGTTATACGCAAATTCGACCAACGGCAAGTGCGTCTCCCAAGACTCTTCAAAGTCAATTGCACAAGCTCTGAGCATATCTTCCATAATCTGATTAACACGCTCGGTCTGTCCATCGGTCTGAGGATGGAATGCAGTACTCATCTTGAGCGAAGTTCCCATAGCCTTCTGCAAACTTTCCCAAAATCCCGAGGTAAAACGTGCATCGCGGTCTGATACAATCGACACAGGCGCACCGTGCAGTCGCACCACTTGTTGAAGATACATTCGACTCATCCGTTCTACTGGGTAAGTCATATTGTACGCGATGAAGTGTGCAGACTTAGTCAAACGATCCACAATTACCCAAATTGCGTCATGATTCTGTTGTGACCGGGGTAATCCAACCACGAAATCCATAGTTATGTGTTCCCACTTCCATCCTGGAACAGGTAGGGGTTGCAACAATCCTGAGGGTCTCTGATGTTCGGCCTTCACTTGCTGATAAGTCAAACATTTAGACACAAACTCGGCTACTTCTCGTTTCATCCCTTCCCACCAAAAGTTTCTCTTCAAATCCTTATACATCTTTGTTCCTCCTGGGTGTACTGTCAGTCTCGATTTATGTGCTTCTTCGAGAATATCCTTTCTCAAATCTCCAGAATCTGGCACACACAATCTGTCTTGACACCGGTATCCTCCATCGGCCCCAACCTTCCATTCTGTCGGGTCCTTCTCTAACATCTTTGCGAACCATACTTGAAACTTCTCATCTTCCTTCTGGGCTTCGATGATTCGACTCACAAGTGTTGGTTGTACTACGAGGCATCCAAAGTGTTGCCCGACACTTCCCTCAGAAATCTGCACCTCAAATTCTGTGATTGTCTCTAAAGCTTTCCACTCCCTCAACATCAATAAAGCAATCATTCCTCGAGGTTTCCGACTTAGGGCGTCAACGACTACATTAGCCTTACCAGGGTGGTACTCTAATGTAAAGTCGTAGTCCTTAATCAGCTCCATCCACCGACGTTGCCTCATGTTCAACTCCTTCTGAGTAAACAAATACTTAAGGCTCTTGTGGTCCGAGAATAAATCAAACTTCTCCCCATAGAGGCAGTGTCTCCAGATCTTGAGCGCAAACACAACTGCTGCCAGTTCCAAATCATGAGTTGGGTAATTCAATTCATTCGGCTTCAACTGTCGTGAACCATATGCGATAACCTTTCCGTCTTGCATAAGGACACAACCCAATCCTTGATACGAGGCGTCACTGAAAATAGTGAACTTCTCACCATCCTTTGGTATCGCAAGCACTGGCGCTGTTGTCAATCTCTCCTTCAATTCCAGAAAAGCGCGTTCATGCTTATCAGTCCATTCAAACTTCAAATCTTTCTTAGTCAAACCAGTTAACGGGGCTGCTATCTTCGAGAAACCCTCTACAAATCTCCGATAGTAACCAGCTAGTCCCAGAAAACTTCTGACTTCTGTAGCATTGGTCGGCCGAGTCCAATTCACCACTGCATCGGTCTTTGAAGAGTCAACTGCGATTCCTTGTTGTGAGATCACGTGTCCGAGAAACTTAACTTCCTGAAGCCAGAATTCGCATTTGCTGAATTTAGCATACAGACGGTGATCCTTGAGAGTCTGCAACGCAATCCTCAGATGTTGTTCATGCTCTTGCTCTGACTTCGAATAGATCAAAATATCATCAATAAAGACAATAACGAATTGATCCAAATAGGGCTTGAATACTCTGTTCATCAAGTCCATAAACACAGCCGGAGCATTTGTCATCCCAAACGGCATCACTAAGAACTCATAGTGTCCGTATCTCGTCCTGAAAGCAGTTTTAGGTATGTCTTCCTTCCGCACCCTCAACTGGTGATACCCTGACCGTAGATCAATCTTAGAAAAGGTCATGGCTCCTTGCAACTGATCAAACAGATCGTCTATCCGAGGTAAAGGATATTTATTCTTGATAGTAACCTTATTCAGTTTTCAGTAGTCAATACATAACCGCATTGACCCATCCTTCTTCTTCACGAATAACACTGGTGCTCCCCAGGGTGAAGTACTTGGACGAACAAAACCCAACTTCTCTAGTTCTTGAACTTGTTCCTTCAGCTCCAATAATTCTGTAGGGGCCATCCTGTAGGGAACCTTGGTTATAGGTCGAGTACCTGGCACCAATTCCACACAGAATTCTATGTCCCTTTCTGGCGGTAATCCTGAAATATCTCAGAATACTTCCTCAAATTCCTTGATAACCGGGATTGATGACACTGTCACATCTGCACTGACAACCTCAATGTTTGCTAGGCATCTGGTGAGGAACATGTCACCTGAAGGGTTACATTGGAAATCAAAGAGTTGATTCCCATTGTCCGCAAATGTGATCTTCTTCCTTGCACAATCCAACTTCGCATGATTCTTCTCGAGCCAATCCATTCCCAGGATTATATCAAACTCCTTCATCGACAGAACCACAAGACTCGCCAAAAGTTCACTGTCTCCTAACCATAGAGGACAGTCCTTACATACATGTAGTAACTTGACTGTGGTCCCTAAGGGTGAGACAGCACTCAAAGCTTCCTCTAAACGTTGCGGTACTAAACCCAACTTCCGAACAGTCTTAACAGATATAAAAGAATGTGTAGCACCTGTGTCGAATAAAACTTTAACATGAGAATTAAACAAGGTTAGAGTACCTTCCACTGCTCGTTGCTCAGGCAGTCCCCCCTCATAAGCACCTCCTTCATATCTTGTTTCTTCATAACCAGCAGCCTCGGGAATAACAGCATTCAAGCGGGCTTGTCCTTGCTGACCATAGTTACCCTTCCTAGGAGCCTTGCAGTCCGGACTTATGTGACCGGGCATGCCACAGTTATAGCACACGACTCCTGGACGATCCGCACGCCTAGGTGCTCTGCAATCTTTAGCTCGGTGACCAGGAACTCCACAATTAAAGCAGTTATTGTTTTTGGCCCCTTCTATTGCTAGAGGCTGATACTGCTGAACTGCTTGTGTCTGCTGAGGTTTCTTTCCTCCATCCCAGGTTCTTTTCTGTCCCTGAGGGTACCCTGATTTCTGTCCAAAATAACCCTTCTGCGGAGGTCGATTTCCAAACGGCTTCGAATTCTGACAACCATCATTCTCTAACCCCGTAGCCAATCTCACCAGAGCTTCAAATGACTGGCTCAGATGCCCCATAGTCAAATGTCGGAGAGACAGGTTGAGACCTCGGTGATACTTCTTGATTTTCTTCTGGGGAGTGTCCACCATATGTGGAGCGAAGCGAGACAGACGTTCAAATCGAGTAGTGTACTCACGGACCGTCAGATTCCCTTGAGTCAACTCCATAAACTCTTTTTCTCTCTTGTCCTTCTCTTCTTCAGGGAAATACTTCTCGAGAAATCTTTCCTTGAACACCACCCACGGCATTCTCCTTGCAGCTTCTTCCCCTATGGTCGCTTTTTCAGCATCCCACCAATCAGCCGCTACGTAAGACAGCTGAAAGATAGCCAGACGCTTCTTCTCTAGATCAGTGCACTCTATAGTCTCAAAGATACGCTCCATCTGGCGTAGCCACTGTTCAGCTTGCCAGGGTTCATCAGTCCCGGCGAAATACTCAGGTCGTAGAGCGCGAAACTCCTTGAGAAGCTTGTCTCCAGTCTGGTGGGCTTGCCTTCCATTCCCGTTGTGATTCCCATTCTGATTTTTGTTCCTCGCATTCTGATCACTAACCCTCTACAATCTTCTTATAAAAGCCTCGAACATTCCGGTTGGGTCTATTACCGGGGGTGCATCTTTAATAGCAGGACGATTCCTGAGATTCCTTCCAGCCATCTGATCGAGAGAACGGTACCTATCCATCAATCAACGGAATACGGTCAAACTCTCAGAAAGAAAGAAAATTCTAAACGATAGAAAGCGACTAAACACCGAACGAAGTCGAACTATCTTATCTTAATTCTATCTTAACGGGAGATCCTATGTGTCTTGGACAATTGGTCGAGCCATAACCTGGCTCTGATACCAAAAAGCATGTCACGCCCCGAAGTAGCATAATTCAGGAAAGCATTTAATTTCCTATATGGACTCGTAGGTCGTGACAAGTGAGTATAACCAATTGTCCCTGCAAAACAAAATAACTCAAAGCAACATTCTAAAGGAGAGGATACTAATAAACATAGACTCCAGAATTTAAAACTTACTAACTATTACATAAGTCAAGGTCTAAGGTACAAAACGCCCTTATACAAATTTTAACAAGGTTTATTACAACTCTGAAAGGAAAGACATAAGGAAAATAAAACAGCTCTTCTGGAACACCTCCGGTCATCTAACTAGCATAGTCAACGAACTCTGGCTGCTCCTGACCTGGAAAATCTGGACATAGAGACCAGGACGCATCGGCGCCGTCAGCTTATGAAAGCTGGTGAGTGAAATAAACATGTGCTCGCAATATATATATATATATATATATATATACGCATATAGAACAAAGGTACAAATTAACATCAACAGTAATATATTCAAGGTTCCAATTTCAACATAAATCACGGGGGAATATAGTAAGAAATAAATACGTAATTGTACATAAATTGTGTAATATCTTATCTTGCCAATTCTTTTCTTTAAAACAACCCAATTCAACCAACACAGCATCTCAGATACCAGGAGTAATAACTACTCAGTCATCCCGTCCACACGCTACACTATCGCCTCCAATACCAGGAATACTATCCGATCGGTATTGAAGTCACACACCACACTACTGCCTCAGATACCAGGAATACTATCCGATCGATATTTAGGCCGATCACAGACAACCATCGCTCCGGATATCAGGAATACTATCCGATCAATATCCGAAACGCGCGCCTTAGATACCAGGAATACTATCCGATCGATATCTAAGTCGTATACAACCCTGTCGCCTCCAATACCAGGAATATTATCCGATCGATATTGAGGTTGCATACCAGACCGCCACCCTTTACTCTTTTCGCGCTTTCTCACACACATGCACGTTGACACAACCTCGATCCTAATATGTATGTCAATGTTTCATAAATACTACCATTAATAAAATCACAAAGCCGGATAATTCGTACGAGCATAAATTTCGGCCTTTAATCGTTCTTGTTCGTCCAATTCTTAAAACATAGACCTTTAAAATAATATATTTGCCAAACAGTTCTTTAAAATTTCCCAAAACATTTTCCAAAACAGTCCTTTATCAAAATTATACAAACTGCCAGGTCGCGCGAGCGGGTCGCGCGCGCGAAGGGGGAGAACATATCGCGCGAGCGGGTCGCGCGCGCGAATGGGCAGAACAGGTCGCGCGCGCGAAGGTGGGGAACGGTTCGCGCGAGCGGGCCGCGCGAGCGAGCCTCGCGCGAGCGGGTCGCGCGCGCGAGTTCTTGCAGTTTCATCATCTTCCTCGTTTTTCCCCTGTTTTCTGGTTTTAAAACTAAATTTTACCCATTTTCAGATTCTGTCTCAAACATGTCGTGCAATATATGGATCTCTTCGGTTTTCCGCGTAGATTACGAATATGCAATCAATTTACACAATTACGGATTATATCTCTAGATATTCGGGATTAAAGTAAGGGTGTCAAAACTTTAAATCAACGGTACGTCGCGATACGGACGAATTACTGTGTAGGATTCGAACCACAGCTTATTGGGACTAAGATCTTTCATTCCTAATTTACAGAATTGATTTTGGTTAACTTTTACAAAACTCTATTTTTAAGCTCCCATGGTGTATCACATATATATACACATATACACACACATATACACTGAATTATACATATATAAACATTGTGAGTGAGTTTAAATTTACTCACAGAGGTGTTTGATACAGAGAATTTGAGACAGATAAATTCCGCCGTTAATTCCGTCGTTCTTGAAATTTCCTCCGTTCTTGATATATCTAACTATGTATGTATGTGTATATCATATATATATATATAAATCTATGTGTGTATGGTCTTGAGTGACCAAGAGACTTAGAGAGAAATGAGGAACAAAAGAAAGCCAGTGAGTTTTGAGAGAATGAGAGTCTGCGAGAGATACACAAATATATATACTGAGAGTTTTATTTGGGCTCCAAGTAAACCATAGAGTTTACACGGTGTGGTTGAGCTCACGTGCTCCCACACCAAAACGCGGTATAGTGCGCAGATTGAAATTAAAACTGGTATTTAACGGTGGAAATAAAATACAGAAAATTATATTAGAGTAGGAATTAAATTCCCGGGTTGTACAAAAATATAGATATCGCTTTTAAAACCACAGAAAGTATTTTGGAAATTACAGTTTGACCCCAGATAAATATTTATAAATAGAAATTAAAAGGAAATATTTATTTATTAATGAGAATGAAATACAGGGTGTTACAATATTAACTTACATCATAGTATCCTCAAGACAAAGACGTCATAGTCCATTTGCAACCGTGTGTGGGGCGTAACTTTGTTTTCGGACAGCGTATTTATTACGTGCTCGATCTTTGAAGTTCTTTTTCTATATTTCATTGTTTCTTATCCATTTTTTGAGTATCCCAAATCCAACAGTATATACAACCAAATTATTTACCACGTGTCATGTATTTATTTTATGCTCAATTTATTTTTTTGACTTTTTGAGAGACAATAAATGTGTGGTAACCTACTATCACAGGTAAGGTTATGTTGTATATTATGTTTGTTCCATTGTAACAAATGTTTGTTCCGTTCACTTTCTAATTCGTGAAATCAGAAACTAATAATTATGAGAGTGGAACAAATAAATATTACAAAGAAGAAAAAAGTTATGAAATGTGAAACTAAAACAAAATAATAAAGGAACAAAAAAAAAATATAAGCATGGAACAAAAATATATGAGAGTGGAACTGAACAAAAAAATATGAGAGTGAACCTAATAAATATGACAAAGGAAAAAAGTTGTGGAATATGGAGCTTAAACTAAATAAGAAAGAAACAACAAATTAAGAGGATGGAACAAAAATAAATGAGAATGGAACTCATAAATATGACGAAAGAACAAAAGTTGTGAAATGTGCAACTAAAACTAAATGAGAAAGGAACAAACAATTATGATTATGAATAAAAATATATAAGACTGGAACTAATAAATATGACGAAAGAACAAAAGTTATGACATGTGAAACTAAAACTAAATGAGAAAGAAACAAACAATTGTGAGCATGGAACAAAAATACAAAAGAGTAGTGGAACTAATAAATATGACAAAAGAACAAAAGTTGTGAAATGTGGAACTAAAACTAAATGAGAAAGAAACAAAAAAATTAAGAGGATGAAACAAAAATAAATAAGAATGGAACTAATAAATATGATGAAGAACAAAAGTTGTGAAATATAGAACTAAAACTAAACGAGAAAGGAACAAACAATTATGAGCATGAACAAAAATATATTAGATTAAATATGAAGAAAGAACTAAAGTTGTGAAATATGGAACTAAAACTAAATGAGAAAGGAACAAACAATTGTGAGCATGGAACAAAAATATATGAGAGTGGAACTAGTAAATATGATAAAAGAACAAAAATTGTGAAACGTGGACCTAAAACTAAATGAGAAAGAAACAAAAAAATTAAGAGGATGGAACAAAAAAAAAATGACAATGGAACTAATAAATATAACGAAAGAACAAAAGTTGTGAAATGTGAAACTAAAACTAAATGAGAAAGGAACAAACAATTATTAGCATGAAGAAAAATATATGAGACTGGAACTAATAAATATGCCAAAGGAACAAAAGTTATAAAATGTGAAACTAAGGCTAATTGACAAAGGAACAAAAAATTATAAGCATGAAACAAAAATATATGAGAGAGGAACTAATAAATATGACAAATGAACAAAAGTTATGAAAAGTGAAACTAAAACTAAATGACAAAATAACAAAATATCATGAGTATTGTCACACTCCAACCTGCCTCGGACGGATTAGAACACGTGTGACAATGCCCACGTGCCAAAACACCCTTAATTTACTAAGAAAAACATGGATTAGACCTCTTTGAATAGCTTTGCTGATACAAAATAGCCCCAAGGGCAAAATTGTTATTTATAAAGTATATCAAAATTTTATACCAAAAGATAGGTCTTTGAGTCTCAGTTCCAACGCAAAAAATGGTGCGCGAATTCGAGTTTTGTAGATAGAGTTATACTTAATTCCGTAAAAGTCAACAGCTGCCAAAAACAGGGGCAGATCGATTCGCGATAAAGAAGGGATCGATCCATTTCACTGATTTCAAGTAGAATGTCCCCGAAAAAGGGTGGATCGATCCGAGGAAAGGCCGAATCGATCCGGCTTCTGCAGAACAGCTTCCTACTGCTAAAAAATATCATTTTTCAAGTCCAAACTTCTTCCAAACATTCCCAAACTTTGTGAAAGCATTAAAGATCATTCTAAAATCATTTCTAAGTGTTCCCAATCATCAACACAAGTTAAATCAAGTGTGATACAACAATTAAAACACACAATTTACTCACATGGATCATAATTTGCATCAAAAATCCCATTTCTCCCAACATATACATGAGTATCTAACATAAGGAACCAAGTTAAGGTTTACAACTCAAAAATTACCTTAACATGCCCAAGTTCTTCCCAACTTTACACATGACTCTTGACTTGCAAATACAACTTACATTTTGGTGCAAAATCAACATCAACACCCAACTTAACATATTACAAGGCTCCCAAAAAGCTAAGGTACATCTACATTAACAATAAAAGATACATTTTAACCATAAACTAACTAGGCATATGAACATATACACTTGGACACAACTCCCACGCCCAACCCGTCGTGCGGATCATTTTCTCTCCTATTCCCGTGTCGTACCTGCGATGGTTATTCAATAACCACAACATAAAATATATTTTCGTTTAAGCTTTCGCTTAGTTAGGGAACTAATCATGCTATTGGAATATTTAATATACAAATGCAACAATCATTATAAACAACAACAAATTGACCTCCGGAAAGTCAAGTCATTCCAGCCACCACCCCCGGGTCCTTCTCACCCCAGATCTTTCTCACTTTTGGCGCATATAGCGTAACACACTCTCCTGTGACCCCAAAGGCGTCACCGGCATTTCATTGTGGTCGTCACCACGTCCTACTCATTGAGGACTTCCTATCCCTTATATATGGGACCTATAAATAGTGACCACTACTTGACTTCCCTTTGATCCACATAAGCATATATAAATAACTTTGCATATAAGCATAACAATTTCATAATTTTGACATACTTTTTACCCAAATTCAACATCACATATAAACATAAACATGGATTAAGCATTCTAAGCTAACAATTATCACATCAACATATCTAAACACCTAATTTTGGGATTAGAGCACTCACCTCCTCGAATTTCACGCAATTACGCCTAGAATTTTCTAAGTTTAGCTCAATTTCTAGTTGGTGATAATCCTACACAAGTTTGGTATCATAAACATCGTTTATCAAGAACGGTCGTCGGAAAAACATTGCCGAAAGTAAAAACAAATTACGTGCATGTAATCCTCTTACCTCCACGAGTCTAAAAATGGTCTCGGATCGAAAATCCGGCGTCGGACGGCTAAGAAAGGGCTAAGAAAGGCAAGAAATGTCGTGTAGATTTCTGTCGCCGACTCGAGAGCTCGTTCTCCCCTAAACTCAATTTCCAGCTGTGTTTTACAAACATGAGACACATATGCATCTCATGCATATGTGTTATCATGTGGTTCTTCCTTAATTCCATTTACGTCCCCCCAATTTCCTTAAGCTTTATTATGAAACCCCCATATTCATTACGTTAACTACCCATCATTTCTAAAAGGATTTAATCTAAGTCCCGCGTGGGTCTCAAACGTGGTCCCTCATAAATTATGAGGTTGTTGTTAAACCTACCAATTATGAATTGTTTTCAATTACGCCCTCACATGGGTACCCATACTGGTCCCCTTACCTATCATAAGACATAAAAATATCTTTAAACTTTTAAACAAGTAATTATATAAACATATAACGACATAAAAATGCAAATTATTTAATTAGATCCTCATTGGGCCCCCACTTCTATACCCGCCCCGCCTTTCACAGAACTTCATCTGTGTCCGTATTTGAACATCTTTTCACATGTGAGTTCATAACCCCACCTTAAATCATTTCATACATTTATTATCTTTAATTAACATATATTAATATCAAATTAATCTTCTCGTCCGGGTACGGGTGTTACAAGTATTGAGCAAAAAAATTTGAGATTGGAACTAATAAATATGACAAAGGAACAAAAATTTGTGAAATGTGGAAATAAAACTAATTGAGAAAGAAACAAAAAAATTATGAGAGTGGAACTAATATATGATACAACGGAATAAAAGTTGTGAAATGTAGAACTAAAACTAAATGATAAAGAAACAAAAAATTACAAGCATGGAACAAAAATATATGAGATTGGAACAAATAAATATGACAAAGGAGCAAAAATTGTGAAAAGTGAAACTAAAACTAAAAGAGAAAGGAAAAAAAAACTATGAGCATAGAACAAAAATACGTGATATTGTAACTAATAAATATGACAAAAGAACAAAAGCTATGAAATGTGGAACTAAAATCAAATAAGAGAGGAATAAAAAATTATGAACGTGGAATAGACATTTATGAGAATGGAACTAATAAATAGGACAAAGGAACAAAAGTAATGAAAAGTGGAACTAAAACCAAATGAGAAAGGAACAAATAAATTATGTGCGTAGAACAAAAATAGATTAGACTGAAATTAATAAATATAACATAGGAACAAAAGTTTGGAAATGTAGAACTAAAACTAAATGAAAAAAGAACAAAATATTATGAGCGTGGAACAAAAAAATTTGAGAGTGGAACTAATAAATATGACAAAAGAACAAAAGTTGTAAAATGTGGAATAAAAACTAAATGAAAAAGAAACAAAAAATTATGAGCGTGGTGTCACGCCCACCCCGAAAGTGGGAGATGATCCCTTCAAGGATCGCAACGGGTTACGTTGAAAAGCATGAAAGGACTAGAAAGTGAGAGCAGGGACAAATAAAAATTAAGAGTTGCCCCCTAACATTGTTCGGGAGTTAGGATCCCTGTAAAGACAATTGACACAATCGTCTTTTGAAGTTTATATTTTATGATTTTTTTTTTCTTTTTGTTTTACGTGCTGGAAGAAGGGTCGGTGCCCAGTGACGTAAAAGCAACCGGAAGTAAGTGTCGGCGCCCAAGTGAGTAAAAAAGTGCCAGAAGTAAGGGTCGATACCCAGTGCATCCAAAGACGTGAAGTAAGGGATGAGTTTAGTTAAAAGTTTTAGTAACGTAGATAGTAAAGTAACGAGTTCAGTAACGTAAATAGTTAAGTAAACGTTGTAAATCAGGAGTTAGTAAAGTTAGGAAAAGCAGTAAAGGCGGATAATCCGACCAGTGGATTAATTGGGAGGCCACACCATTAAAAGAATATAAGTAAATAAAAAGAAAACGGCGGTGTTACCGACCAGTGGATTTATAGGGAGACCACACCACTAAAATAACATAAGTAAATAAAGAAAAGAAAAAAACGGCGGAGTAACCGACCAATGTAACTAAAACTAAATGAGAAAGAAACAAAAAAATTATGAGCTTGGAACAAAAATATATGTGACTGAAACTAATAAATATGACAAAGGAACAAAAGTAGTCAAAAGTGGAACTAAAACCAAATGAGAAGGAACAAAAAATTATGAGCGTGGAACAAAAATTTATGAGACTGGAACTAATAAATATGACGAAGAAACAAAAGTAGTGAAAAGTGGAACTAAAACCAAATGAGAAAGGAAAGAAAAATTATAAGCGTGGAGCAAAAATATGTGAGATAGGAATTAATAAATATGACAGGAACAAAAGTTGGGAAATGTGAAACGACATTAAATGAGAAAGGAACAAAATATTATAAGGCTGGAACAAAAATATATGAGAGTGGAACTAATAAATATGACAAAGGAACAAAAGTTGTGAAATGTGGAACAAAAACTAAATGACAAAGAAACAAAAAATAATGAGCTTTGTGACGCGCTCGCCTCGAAAGTAGGAGGCGATCCCTTCGAGGATTGCAACGTGTTACATTGAGAAGCGTGAAAGTAGGAGTAGGGACAAGTAAAAGTTAATAGTCACCACATAACATTATTTGGAAGTTAGGATCCCTACAAAGACAATTGACACAATCGTCTTTTTAAGTTTACATTTTATGATTTTATGATTTTTTTATCTTTTCGTTTTACGTGCCGAAAGTAAGAGTCAATGCCCAGTGACGTAAAAGTAACCAGAAGTAAGTATCGGTAACCAAGTGAGTAAAAAAGTGCCTGAAGTTAGGATCGGTGCCCAGTGCTTCAAAAGACGTGAAGTAAGGGATGCGTTTAGTTAAAAGTTTGAGTAACGTAGACAGTAAAGTAACGAGTTTAGTATCGTAAATAGTAAAGTAAAGAGTGTCACACCCATCCTGGGAAAATCTTATTGTTTTAAATTGTATAAGTGAATTTCTGGAATTATTAATGTTGATTAATAATTGAGGTAGAGTTGACGTGGGTCAACTGTGAGGTGTCAAATGAGGACACGGTAAACAGAGAATCACGAGGCATTGATTTAACGAAATGATATTTATATTATTTAAATGTTATTTGATTTTATCTGGTAATTATGAATAGTAAATTTACATGTGTAGGGTAATTTATGCTAAGTGTGATATTATTCTATATCATTTTGGACACTGTGGTAAGAACGTGAGTGATACGTTGCATAAATGGTAGGTTATCTAGAGATTTCACGAAAATTAGTTTTTGGACGTAATTACGGCGACAAACGGAACTTAGTCGAAAAGTTTTGTAATTTATAGTTTTCACTCGTGGAGTAATAAAATGGTCGTGTGCAACGTTTCAGAGAATAATTAGTAGTTTTGAAAACTTGTGGGGTGGTAAATATAATTTTCAAAACTTGTGCCGAAGAGTTCTAGATATTTAAAAAAAAACAACTTTTCCAATTGAAATCAAAAGAGGGATTTTGGAGCTTGGAGCTTAGAGCTTGTCAACACAAATCGATGGACTTTTGCCCGTTTAATATCAACCAAATTTCATATTCGAGTTCCTCGAGGTAAGACCTTCGTTTTGATATCTCTTAGGACTCGTTTGGTTAAGTTTTTATAAAAATCCTAATGTTGGAATTTTGGGAAAAAATGCGTGTAAACTTGTAGGAATCACTTGAAATTCAAGATCCGACGTTTAATTGGTCCCTAGTTCATCCTTCAAAATTGTAGGACGTTTGCACGCGGTATGAATTATAAGAAATTTCATGTTTTGATTATCGGACTTGATATTCTGGATCTGGGCGAAATTCATGTATTAAGTAAGCCGGTTAATTATGCACATGAAAATGCCATGAAAGCACGTATATGTGATTATATGAGCATGCTATGTGTCTATGTGGGTCAAAGGGGAGTTTGATGCAGGTTCATGCCGGGGTACGCCTCTCGATGTTTAAGAGTTATAGTAGTGACGACTACTTGATTGCTTTGGGAACCTGCCCTACCAGAGCAATTGGGTGCAATAGTTGATAGACTTTGGGCTTGCCATTGGCATCGCGGTTGATAGGCTTTGGGATTGTCGATATACCGGATGAATGCGTGTCTCTCTCCCTAGAGACTATTTGATGTGATTTAGATGTTTCAAGCATGAATTGTCATATAAGCATATGTTTAGAATTATACACTTAGCATATAGCTGAGCAGTGGAGATTTGCTCCATTATAGGTGAAACGAAAGAAAGGAAGGAAGAAGCGTGAGGAGTGAAACCGCGAGAGCGACAAGGATCATTCTCTTGTATATGATTTTGTTTTCAATTCCAAATGATGTAAAATGCATTTTTGAGAAGTTAGAATTATTAACTTTAACTTAAAAGATTTGGAATTGCTTAGAAGGTTATAATATGTCACAAAACTCTTTTTGGTTATGTTCTAATGAATCGGAACTCATGGATTCGTGTTTTGAATCCTTAACTTGTCAATTTCTGATTTTGATTGAATGTGGATAGTGTTTTTATGTTTTAACCCAAACAAGCCTTAGCTTGTTCTGTCATTATCTTTTTTCGTAGACTCCCACGTCTTAACGTTGTTCTTGAAAGTTTAGCATGGATTGGGAAGTTCAAAATAATGTAACCATGTGTAGTGGAATGATAGGAGTGAAGGTTGTTTGATCCTTCACATTCAGCAGCTTTCGACAGGATTCTGCTAAAGGGCCATTCGACCGGTTGAAGGGGGTCGTTTGACCAGTCGAAATGACCCTTGCAAGGTATCTTTTTATATACTTTCCGAATATTATTTAAATGTTTTGGTTGATTCTTAGGGTACCTTTGGGACCACTTTTAACATATATTCATCCGGTTCGAATTATAATTACGTTTTTAATTTTATACGGATTTTACAACTCGGAGGGTAATGTTTCCTAAAGTTTTAATACTCAAGGTTGTTTTAAAGTTATTTTCCGTTGCGTATAGTTATTTAATGAATAGAAAGCCTTGGTGGCGTGTCACGTGTCCTATTTTCATGCGTAGTGGAATGGGTCGTGACAAAGAGTTAGTAAGTCTGGAGTTAGTAAAGTTAGGGAAAGCAGTAAAGGCGGATAAACCGACCAGTAGATTTATTGGGAGGCCCCACCACTAAAAAAACATAAGTGAATAAAAGTATACGGCAGAGTAACTGACTAGTGGATTTATAGGAAGACCACACCACTAAAATAACATAAGTAAATGAAGAAAAGAAAAAAAAAAGGGCAGAGTAACCGACCAGTGTAACTAAAACTACATGAGAAAGAAACAAAAAAATTATGAGCGTGAAACAAAAATATATGAGACTAGAACTATTAAATACTCCCTCCGTCCCATATTGAGAGTCTCTTTTGGGAATTCCAACTTATTAAGGGGACAACCTTGATTTTAGTGAGATTTTCAACTTTCCAATATTACCCTTTTTGAAATTCAAAATTGTAGTGTCACATAAAAAAAAAAAAAAAAAAAGAGGGGGAAGAGTTGGATATAATAAAGGGAAAATTTGGAAAGTGTGTATTAAAGTACTTTGACTTTTCAAAGAGGACTCTTAAAATGGAACAACAAAAAATGGCATCAAGATCTCTTAATATGGGACAGAGGGAGTATGACAAAGGAACAAAAGTAGTAAAAAGTGGAACTAAAACCAAATGAGAAAGAAACAAAAAATTTATGAGCGTGGAACAAAAATTTATGAAATTGGAACTAATAAATATGACAAAGGAACAAAAGTAGTGAAAAGTGGAATTAAAACCAAATGAGAAAGGAACAAAAAAATTAGGCGTAATTACATTTTACACCCTTTTAGTTTGCCATTTGTGTCAATTTGGTCCCTATAGTTTAGAAAGTGTCATTTTAGTCCTTATAATTTCATAAGTGTGTCATTGTAGTCTCTCAAACACTTTTTGTGACAATTTTTTTTATTTTCGGTGACAAAATTATTATTCACTAAAGAACTTATTTGACTAATTTGACATACTTACAAAACTACAGGGACTAAAGTGATACTTTCTAAATTACAGGGACCAAACTAACACAAGTGACAAACTACAAGGGTGTAAATGTATTTAACCCAAAAAATTAAAAGCGTGGAACAAAAATGCATGAGACAAGAATGAATAATTATGACATAGGAACAAAAGTTGGGAAATGTAGAACTAAAACTAAATGAGAAAGGAACAAAATATTATGAGCGTGGAAATAAAGTACATGAGAGTGGAACTAATAAATATGACAAAAGAACAAAAATTGTGAAATGTGGAACAAAAACTAAATGAGAAAGAAACAAAAAATAATGAGCGTGGTGTTGCGCCCGCCCCGAAAGTGGGAGGCGTTCCCTTCACGGATCGCAACGGGTCATGTTGAGAAGCATGAAGGCACGTGAAAGTAGGAGTAGAGACAAGTGAAAGTTAAGAGTCGCCACCTAACATTATTCGGGAGTTAGGATCCTTGCGAAGACAATTGACACAATTATCTTTTGAAGTTTATATTTTATGATTTTTTTTGTCTTTTTGTTTTACGTGCCAGATGTAAGGGTCGGTGCCCAATGGCGTAAAAGTTACCGAAAGTAAGTGTCGATGCCCAAGTGAGTAAAAAAGTGCCGGAAGTAAGGGTCGGTGTCCAGTGCTTCCAAAGACGTGAAGTAAGGGATGAGTTTAATTAAAAGTTTGAGTAACATAGACAGTAAAGTAACGAATTTAGTAATGTAAATATTAAAGTAAAGAGTTAGTAAGTCGGGAGCTAGTAAATTAAACCCTTTCTTTCTCTTTCCATATTAGTGTAGATATTTGTATATGTATATATATATATATATATCTATGAGTTAAAGAAAAGAACCTTAAAATTTAAAGTGTGTACACTTATAAATTAATTACATTTTGATCTTGTGTATAGTACCCTTCTGCAAAAGTTTAAAGTGTATACAATTATTGATTATTAACATTACTTAAATAACTCAATTGTCGACGGTGCATATTCAATAATACATTTAGGGTGTAATGTTTGATTTCATTTGTTTTTTAAATCATAAATCTATTAAATGTATCCGCAATAAATGCAACTAATTTTTATTTCTCTACTTCGGTTCAAGATTTTTTTTCCTATAAATCTCGAACACAATTTCTAACTGGTCAAAGAAATAGCAAGTAAATGTCAGTCTATAAAATTATCTACTTTAAATTTTTTGAATTTTTTTATTAGTACTATTTATCCAGCAGGAAATTGTAGGTTTAACGTCAGTTAATATAGATGTTGTTCAAGCATATTTTTTCTAACACCCTCTTAAGAATAAACAGATTTTTTTCTCTTTCGTGTACACATTAACAAAAAAATACATTATATTTTTTCAATAAAATACAACGGCTCTTGCCTTGCACATGTCATCCTCCTAGTAATATTAAAAGATTAATGTTTGACCTAATATTGTGCCCAATACATATTGTGGGCCCACTCAATTTTCATTGGAGGATTTTTATAGAAATACTATTATTGAACGTGGTCCCATTACAATAGGTGTTAAGACCGCGTTTAAGATACAAAATTTGGGAAGCATAGTATTACTCCTAATGAAAATTAATTAGGCTCTCGACTATATGTGATGGAAACACATTTGTGATAAAAAAAAATTTTTGGAAATTATGGTATTATTCCAAAGAAAGAAGAAAAAATAAAAGGGCAAAAAATATAGAGAAAAACTGCACAAAAAGTGGTAGAATGGTTCTGATTAAGAACCAAGTGTAGTTAGTTTGACACAGAACCTATTTTAACATACTTACTAGAGTGGACACACACTCCTATGTGAGAAATAATTAAATAAACACTCACAAAACTAGGGTTTTATAAGAACTAAATAAAAGTTAGGGTGTGTTTGATAACCCCATTAAGTGTTGAAAATGAAAACATTCAACACTAATTCTTTTTCAGTGCGTTTGATAACATATACTACAACAATATTGTGCTTTAGCAACAAAACATGGCAAGGAAAATAAAATATCATTGCCAAAAGTATAGTTTTGGCAAGGAAATTAATTTTCGTAGCGAAAAAGGCTGAAAAATACATGTTTAGCAACGAAAATATATTTTTCTTGCCGAAAGTATTAGATTTGGCAACGAAAATGTATTTTCCTTGCCGAAAGTATTCGATTTGGCAACGAAAATGTATTTTCCTTGCCGAAAGTATTGAATTTGGCAACGAAATTTTTTTTCCTTGCCGAAAGTATTGGTTTTGGCAACGAAAATTTATTTTCCTTGCCGAAAGTATTCGATTTGGCAACGAAAATGTATTTTCCTTGCCGAAAGTATTGAATTTGGCAACGAAATGTTTTTTCCTTGCCGAAAGTATTGGTTTTGCCAACGAAAATATATTTTCCTTGCCGAAAGTATTGAATTTGGCAACGAAATGTTTTTTCCTTGCCGAAAGTATTGGTTTTGCCAACGAAAATTTATTTTCCTTGCCGAAAATATTGAATTTGGCAACGAAATTTTTTTTCCTTGCCGAAAGTATTGGTTTTGGCAACGAAAATTTATTTTCCTTGCCTAAAGTGAGTTGTATATTCAGTATTATTTAGCAAGTGATGTGGGTCCCACCCCACACCACTATAGCAGCCATTTCTCTCTCCCCTCCCATTCTCACGTTATTTTGGGAGCATTCATTCTCTTCATCTCCTTCTTCTCCAAAGACCCAAAGAAGTACAAGCTGTAAATCCAAAGTTCTTCCTCCTCTTTGATTTTCCTTCTCCAAGACTTGAAGGGAAGATCAAGAACAACATTATCAATCATCTCTAACCATTGTAGAGCTTGAGTTCATCTCTTTGGTAAGTATTTCAAAAACCCCCAAATTCTAGGGTTTATGTAGATTTCAAAATTTTGGTTAGTAGTGTTTTGGCTAAAAATTAAATTGACCGGGCGTGCCAGGGGCTTTGTACGAAAACCCAAACGTGTAACCAAAACGATCCCTAAATATGATTTTAGAGGGATCAAGCGATTGTTGGGAAGTAGGGATGACCCTTCCCTTGAGGTACAATCACTCTGATGCAAGTGATTTGATTGAGTGATGAAAATGAAATATGAAATATGAAAGCTAATCACAACAAATGACGAACAAGCTAGTGCTGGTGCATTTGGAACATGGACTCATTAAATAAACCGAAAATGGAACATTAAGAAAAGGAACACTATTACATGGTCAATGAGATACTGAAACTCAAAGTGGTCATGAAACAAAATACAAATATGGAAAAGGTAACAAAGCAAAGGACAAAAGCACTAGTACATTGGCTGGAAGCAAGAAAGAGAAGAAAATAAAAATCAGTAAACAGCTATACAAAACAGTTTGTAGCCGCAGGGGCTTGGGCTGTGTGTAGCCTCTTTTGCTTGTTGCTTGGCATGGATTATATATAGAGGTGCTGGAAATTAACTCCCCCATTATGTTGGCCACTTCCCCACTAAGTTGGCCACTTCCTCACTCCAAATAACTACCACCCACTAAGTTGATAACCTCCCCACTAGTGTGGTTATTTTGCCACTTGTACATAACATAAAAAACCAGTCAAAATATAAAAATATATTTTTATATTTTAGGGTGTAAACAAGTAGTGATCATCTCCTTCTTTGTATAGCCTCTTGGGAGTATTTAGAAGATATCCTAACAATCCTAACCATATTCATTGAAGGATTCTTAGTGTGGGTAAGTTTTTCAATCTCTAACACCTAAGGTTTTGCTAGTTTTGTGATATCTATCCTAACCTTGGGTTATTCTTGCTTAGAGTGGTATTCTTGGAGCTTCCTTCAAATCCTAGCAACCTCATTGAAGTTATTTTGGAGTTGCTTAGCTCTCTTGAGTTTTCTTTGAATTTTAGAAGCTAAGCATTGAGGTAGATTCTTTGTTGTCTCTTTTCTATGTGTTATCCATAGTTGAAATGTGATGAGAAACATTTATTTGAGAACATAGACATATGCTTAGGTTTCCCCCACTTTGATAAACTAGGGCTTGAAGCCTAAATGTGGATTGATATGTGCTAAGTGTTGTATGTGATTATGTATGACATATAGATTTGTTACAACACTGTCTACTTAGCCGTCGTGCTAAGGTACTACGCTACCCACCATTTTGCAGGTGATGTCGATAAGGGCATGTGTGACCCCGGCCGTCTTGAGTTTAAGAGCTTACTTTGTTAAGTTTCAATGAGTTAGCTTCTTTGAGAATTGTTGGACACATGTTAGTCCTTGTTTTACTATCATTATTGTTAAACTTGTTGAAGAATTTTTGAATCGTGTAATTAAGTCTCAAGGTCATTGGATCTCTTTTGTTTGAACCCTTACCGGGTTCACTTTAGTTAAATATGTGGTATGTTTGATGATGTTGTGAACTTTTGTTGAGTTTGTTTTAACTTAATTCATTTTGTGTTTCGATCCTTACCGGATGAAGCTTCAATTGTTTTAAAGAGTTAAAGTCTTCAAATACCTCAAATGATTTCAAATCCCTCTCCCTCCCTCTTGTGAAAATCTCTTTCGCTACCTCGTGTTTGTAAATTGTAATCGTTGGATGTTCCGGATAGCTTGTACACGTGCATTATACTATTTTAGACTTGCCTATACCTATTTGGAAGTTTTAAAAGCTTTTAGAACACTCTCTCCCCATCTCTCTCCTCTTATCTCTTTTTCCTTTAAAAATCTCTCCCGACCTCTCGTTTTACTAAATTGTGCTCGGATTTAGTTCCGGTTAGATGACATACATGTTATACATCTATTCGGACTTGTTTAAGTATGTTTTGAAATTCAAATTCGAGAATTTATCAAAATTAGTGTCGATACGGATTTGCTGTCAAAAAATACCCTGCTGTCAAATCTCCTGCTGTCAAAAATAGGAACTGCTATAGCAGTGACCTTTTTTCTGCCCAAACGGTACGGAACCAAGAAAATATCAGTCGGGAAAAGTTGTCCGGAATTACGTTTTACATGTGACTACGCGGACGGAATATCAGATTTCAAAATACATGAGTGTCGAAAATCTTTTTAAAGTTTCAGCAACATAGAAAATTAATCCTGGGACTGATTGTAGCAGTGAGCTTTTTCTGCCCAAATGGTGCGGAACTGAGAAAATTTCAGTCGGGAAAAGTTGTCCGAAATTACGTTTTACATGGGACTGCGCAGACGGAATATGAAATTTCTAAAGGCATAATTATTTACAAACTGTTAAAAGTTCAGCATTCACTAAAATGATCTTTTATCATTCTTTTCTTTTGTATCTTTCTTTCTTTCCTTGCGCTTCGGTTTTCGGGGCGTTACAATTTCCTTGCCAAAAATAAATTTTAGCAACGAATATAGTTTCTTTTGGTTTTTATTTACAATAAAAAGGGGATCGAAATGGATAAGAGTTGGGCAGGGGGGAGGGCACCGTTTGATAAAACTGGAAATTAAGTACTACATTTTTTTATAAAATTTCAATCTTTTATGTCACACAATCATAACATATTATTGAAACATCACTCCTTATCCAACAAAGTCTTAGCCTTTTTTATATTTCATCTTTCTATCTTTTTTATTTCAAAAAAAATTCCTAGTCACTTAACTTGTATATGTCATTAGATATGGACAAGAGTTGGATACCATTAACTTGCACAAGACCGGGTAGATTGAGTGAGCAATATGCAAATGGGGTAAAATCATTCCTTAAGTTTTCAGTTGCAGTTAAGGACCATGAAGGTACTATTCGGTGTCCTTGTACAAGCTGTGTGAACGTTCTACGACATCTATTACCAACTGTTCACGTTCACTTGATCATGAATGGGATTATGAAATCATATGTTCACTGGGTAGAACATGGGGAACCTCAAGTCTCGCCTAGTAGTGTTGACAATCAAGGTTACGATTATGAAATGGAAGATACTGATAGTGGGGGACAAGATGGAATGGATGAAATGGTAGAGGATCAAGTAAGGGGTGAGCCGACCAATATGACCCAAAGGGAGGAAGTGCGAAATTTTGATAGACTCGGAATGACACGAGACCGGAACTCACACCTCACACTCGACTAAATAGACGTGTAGGAACAAACGAGACAAAATTCTGACACCCGGATTGCAAGTAACACGCGAATACTCAATTTCTTAGACTTAGGCCTTTCAAAACTCAGTTTTGAGGTTTTGATACCCCAAAATGAGTTCCGTGACTCGGAATGACACGAGACCGGAACCCACACCTCACACTCGACTAAATAGACGTGTAGGAACAAACGGAACAAAATTCTGACACTCGGATTGCAAATAACACGCGAATACTCAATTTCTTAGACTTAGGCCTTTCAAAACTCAGTTTTGAGGTTTTGATAGCCCAAAATGAGTTCCGTGACTCGGAATGACACGAGACCGGAACTCACACCTCACACTCGACTAAATAGACGTATAGGAACAAACGAGACAAAATTCTGACACCCGGATTGCAAGTAACACGCGAATACTCAATTTCTTAGACTTAGGCCTTTCAAAACTCAGTTTTGAGGTTTTGATAGCCCAAAATGAGTTCCGTGACTCGGAATGACACGAGACCGGAACTCACACCTCACACTCGACTAAATAGACGTGTAGGAACAAACGAGACAAAATTCTGACACCCGGATTGCAAGTAACACGCGAATACTCAAATTCTTAGACTTAGGCCTTTCAAAACTCAGTTTTGAGGTTTTGATAGCCCAAAATGAGTTCCGTGACTCGGAATGACACGAAACCGGAACTCACACCTCACACTCGACTAAATAGACGTGTAGGAACAAACGAGACAAAATTCTGACACCCGGATTGCAAGTAACACGCGAATACTCAAATTCTTAGACTTAGGCCTTTCAAAACTCAGTTTTGAGGTTTTGACTTGGAATTGCTTTTAATTTTTAAATTTTTTTTATAGTTCTGAAATTTGTAATATTCTAACACTTTTCTTTTAATTTTGATGCAGATCTAGATTGCTAGCTTGCTCACGACTTTTAGGACTTTTTTTTTGTATTATCGTGTGTATGTTGAATGGTAGGATATAAAGTAAGATTGTTGGAATTGTTGTTATGAGATATTCTTTTCTATTTTGATGTATGAAAGGTTTGGAATGATTGACATGGTTATTTAATATTATAAATATTTTGAACAATGAGTATTGGATTGTACAGGTATTGTTGGGGTTACTTTTAGTGAGGAAAATATTTCCTTATCTAAGAGGAACTATGTTGGCAATGAATTATATTTCGTTGCTAAAATCCCATTTAGCAAGGAAATTTGTTTTTTTATCTATAGGTGAATACTATTGGCAAGGAAATATTGTTTCCTTGACAATTATCTATATTAAGTACTGGAGCAGGGGTATTAGCAAGGAAATTAACCTATATGCAACAAAAAACATGAGTATTAGCAAGAAAAACTTTCCTTGCAAAAAGTTAAGAATTGGCAAGGAAAATATTTCCTTGCCAATTGTCTATATTTAGCCCAAGATTAGGGGTATTGGCAAGGAAATCAAGCCATTAGCAACAAAAAATATGAGCATTAGCAAGGAAAAACTTCCTTGCAAAAAGCTAAGAATTGGCAAGGAAAACAATTTCCTTGCAAAAAGCTAAGAATTGGCAACGAAAAAGTTTTTTCGTTGCTGTAGGCTTTAGCTACAGAGCTTTAGCAAGGAATCTGACAACAAAAAACATTCCTTGCTAAAGGCTTTTGCTACAAAAATATGGCATTTAGCAAGGAAAAGTTTCATTGCAAAAATCATTTTTTGTTGTATATATACCACTTAATTGAAAAGGTAGCTCCAAAACTACTAAAAATTTTAAGTGAAAATTTTCTACTGAAAATAATCACTGAATGCATTCTACTTCAATAGCTAAAACATTGTTTTAAGGAATAAAACTTCAAACACTTAAAATTTTCAGTACTTAAAATTCAGCACTTAAATTTCAGTACTTAATTTTCAGTTTTATCAAACGCACCCTTAGACTTAGACTGAACCATGTCATGTTGTGCACTTTCCCAAACATGTCCTAAAAATCTTGTTTGGAGTGTGGACACGTGGATATTGACTAACCACAAAGAGAATGGGGTAGACAAAGTCTATTGCCAACCATGGCCGGCCCAAAGGGGGTCAGTGGGGCAACCGTCCCGGGCCACCAAAGTTCATCAAATTTTGAGGGCTCCCATAATATTTTTATAATTATATTTTTATCTTGAAATTTTTTTAGCATTTTACATTAGCTCTCCCTTAATCATGTTTAAGCCTCTCCTCAATTTATGTTTAGGCCCCAAAGGGGCCCAATGCCCAATTTAGTGTCATCAACTACATATATATTGATATACATATATACAGAGGCGATCAAGTGCGGACCACTAACGTGCGGACCAAAAACGGACCACTTTTAGCGACGAAATTTTCACTTTTAGCGACGAAATTTTTCGTCACAAAAAGTGATCACATTTTGTGACAAAAAATTTCGTCGCTAAAAGTGAATATTTCGTCGCTAAAAAGCGGTCCGTCGCAAACCCGTCCCTTTAAGTCCGTCGGAGATCCGGACTGTACATATATATATATATATAACTCAAAAGCAAAGGCCTCTAGAATTTTGAAAATTACACTTTTAGTTTAAGAATTTTTTGAGTTTTAGAAATAGGCCTCCCTAGAATTTTGAAAAACACCATACAATATTTAAGTTTCACAAATAGACTCGTATTATAAGTAGAGCCCAAAAAAATCGTCAATTATGTATAAGTAAACTCTAAAAAAATAGCCAATTATGTATAAGTAGACCCCAAAAAAATTGTCTCGGGGGCAGCGCCCCAAATAAGGGGCCTCCCTTTTAGTAGTTCGTCCCGTGCCTCCAAATACTCGGGACTGGCCTTGTTGCCAACCTGCTACCTGCTGAAGAGGTAAGGAGAAGGGTTGGGTGTGATTTTGGGACAAAACCATGTTTGGTTTTGCTTTAAAAGTGAGTTGCTTAGTTGGATGGCTAGGATCTCTTAAAGGCTGCATCCAAGGGCTGGGGCTGAAATAAAAACTTCCCTAATTATTTGCACATAGAATTTGAGAGAGAGAGAGAGAGAGAGAGAGAGAGAGAGAGAGAGAGATATGCAGATGAGCTATGGTACTAGTCCCTTCAACACAATGCTTCATCCCACTCAATGAGAAATAGCTCAATATTACAAGTGGAATTTGGAAATGCATTTTCTCAGTGGAACAACAATATTGTTTTGTGTTGTGCACAAAGATGTGATAAAGACGTAAAGAAGGCGCAGGAGGGTCTGCTTGCCACTAAAAGTGAATTGTGGTTACCATGGGTTATAGATTGTTTAAAGGAGCCAAGAATTGATGTTAGTGGGGCTAGGGCATAACTTCACATGGAGTTCGGGGAGAGCGTCTCTGATTAAAAAAAAATTTGAAAGAAATAATTTGGTTTTGAATTTCTAGGATTTTATGTTATGTGGATTCACATGTAGTGGGTTGATGGGTAAATTAAATAGAATTATTCAAAGACAACTTAATCTCTCCATAACTCTTTTTAAAAAGTTGATGTTCATATGCAAATATAGATAATCCTTTTTTTTTTTTTTCCTTTTTACAAATTTTACTTACAATTAAAACAAAGAATCTTTGTTCAAAACGGATATTTATAAAGGCTTAAATTAATCCTTGATATAGTTAATAAGATATTTATTTGGTAAAAGTTAGAAAGTCTAACGATCCAAATGAGATTTTTTAGTTTAGAAAGGATAAATTAAAAACTTTAAGGGGCACAAATGCATACAGCACAAAATACATGAAGTACAATTTTAAATTTGAAAAATTGAGGGTGATCGTGCCCCCAAACACCACGTTCCTCCCCTGGATTGTTTGGAACATTTTCCTCCATACATTTTTTATTTTATTTTATTTTATTTTATTTCACTTTTCTCTTGTGTGGGTGAGTTCCCTATAGACAATCTACTGTGACAGTAAGATCCCGTTTGGGATCATTATGTGAATAATAGATTTTTCTTAAAGAGATAGTTTGCTAATTCATTTTTAAAAAGTCGTTTAGCATTTGGTACTGCCGTGGAAGTTAGAAATTTATTGTAAAAGGACATGCAATTTCAATAAAATTATTTTAATGTTCCGATTCAGCTTAATTTTTTCAAAAAGCTTCAAGTTGCTACTTTTAAATTAAATTTTTTAGTTTTAAAGGTTATTTAATTTTTTAACAAAGATGTAGAAAGTCAGTTGTTAAACGAATTCAATTTTTTTAATAATTACATATAATCTGAAATAATTAGTTACAAACGGCACTAACTAATCCAAATAAGTCACAAAGAGTAAGCTAGATAGTATTATAAAGTTGCGAGTGTAACTAAACATGATGAAATATTTTTATTTTATTCTTTCACTCATTTAAGTGCCATTTCAAATACAGTAATAACTTTTTATTTGGTAGTAGTAATGATTAAGAGCCTGTTTGTCTATGCTTGTATACTTATGCGATCTTGATCGTGATTGGTAGAACTGCTTATTATAGTTTGAGTATTTGATTGCTATTTTGTGAAACTGATAAACATAGATATAGTCTTGAAAAGCACCCCCAGCCCCACCCGAACCTGCTTATTGCCCAACTACTTTTTAAATTAAATCTACTTATCTTTTTTGATGAAACACACAGATAAAGTCCCACATCAATTAGCTGTATGTATATAGTGAAAAGATCATGTCTTCAATTGTCAAAACAACAATGCTAAGGACACTAACAAATTTCTCTAATACTCACACCCACACTCTATCTCTCTCCTAGTGGCACTGCACTTTTAAATTAAATCTATTATCTTTTTTGATGAAACACAGATAAAGTCCCACATCAATTAGTTGTATGGATATAGTAGAAAGACCATGTCTTCAATTGTCAAAACAACAATGCTAAGGGCACTAGGAGAGAGATAAAGTGTGAGTGTGAGTGTTAGAGAAATTTGTAAGTGCCCCAAATATTACTCTTGTCAAAAAATGGTATACTACATACATACATAAATATATGCAAATTTGTGAACTTTCTAAAATTGACTTTGGACTGACCAAATCATAGTGTACAGGTTCAATTTGACCGTTACTTTTATCGAATTTGAAATGTTAAAAATGCAAATCCTGCAGCCGGCAATCACTACTAAACCAATAAATTACTAATAGTCAAGAGGTTTAGAGTGGACCACTTCAAAAGCTGACCAAGTTTGGCACTTATATCAATCCCCACACTACTCAACATTCAAAACAAACTTAAAATATATAAACATGACATGTATCCAAACTTCAACAATATTTATTTCTTGCAGTGGAAAAAGCTCACTTGATCAGATACAAGAACAGAGAAACTTTTACACACACACACACATACACATATATATATATATATAAAAGTTAAGCAAGAGAGATGGTCTGTGAGAAGTTGCATGGTCCAAGGCCACCACAGCTGATGGTGAGCAAGAAGATCATGAAGAAGCCGGTTTTGGAACGACGTCGTTCGCCGGTGGTTATACACTTGAAGACACCTAAGATTATTCATGTGAGTCCTCGTGAATTTATGGGACTGGTTCAACGGCTAACCGGAAACAAACACTACTCCATTGTTGGACCTTCTCATTCTTCTTCATCTAATTGTGCAATGGAAGATGATGATCATGAGATCTAGCTCGATCTACTAGGAGAGGCTGGCAGAGTACTTGGTAATTAATTAAAGGCCATGGCATTGTGCAATTTGTGACAAACTTCGATGTTTAGTTTGGTTCATGGATTCGACGAGAAAAATAAAAAATAAAATAAAAAATACAAGGCCCTTTTTGGTTCATACATTTTGTGAGGAAAGAGAAAAGAAAACATAGAGGAATTATACATTTTTCTTCGTTTGGTTAAGAAAGAAAATTGAAATAAAAAGAAAGTATGTATAATGAAAAATATATTACGATGTGTAAAGTTTGCAAGTCGTGTCTCTTGCTCTTTTCGTTGCTCTTTCTGTGTATCTTGAAAACTTTAGATACTAAAGTTGTTTAAGCATGTCGAAAAACACAAGAGAAATCAGTAGGGAAGCTAAGCATTCTCCTTACTGTTTTCCTTTCCATTTCATTTTCCTACTCTAAATCTGCTAACTAAATAGAGCCTAGGACACTTTCTTCGAATGTTGAAGTAAGGAAAATAGGACGGAAAAGAACAATTTCTTTGTTTCGTTAATAAACAAAAGAAGGAACAAGAAAAATTATTAAAAAAAAAAAAAAAAGAAGTTAAATTTTGAGGGCCTATATTGGAAAGTCCAAAACAAGATCTGGTTCATATCAAATCCAACTTTTTATCTAGTTCTTGAGAGAACCAAGTATAGTTTGATATGACATAGAACCTGTTTTTAGCAATTTATTATTAGACTGGACACGGACTCCTATGCATGAAACAGATACTCACCAAACTTGATTCTCATAACAGATAAAAGTTGAACTTGTTCTGAACCAGGTCTTGCTTTAAACTTTCCCGAACAGAGTACTGCCTCTCTCTTTTTTCTTTAGTTACAATTGGATTTTGAATTTCCTCACATTTTAGTGTTATTTAAGCACGAAGGAAAGCACAAGAAAACCTGTTGTGCTTGTTTTTCTATCGTTTCTCATTTGCTAATCAGAATTCGCAAACCAAACAGAGCCCATAAGAAACAATATGCAGAAGATCATAGCTTTTGCCTCAAAAGTCAAAACTATGCCTATCCTTTTAGAGGTATACACTGACAAGACCTGAAGACCATCCCCTAATGCACTGTTTCGCTTTCCCACAACAAAGTATACCCTGAAAAAGCTTTCAAAAGCTCCAACAATAGCAGAACAAGCATAGAAAAGCTTCAAAATCAGAATGCCATTAACATGTGTAAATCCATCAAATTACAACAATGTTATTTCAATCAATGAATATCAAAACACTGTTCTAAACCATTTCCCATTTGAATTTGAAAGTAAAGAATGAGACTCAAGATCAATCAAGCATCAAAACTGTCTTGAATCATCGTTCAAAATTGGAAGCGAAGAAAGAAACACCAAACCTTTCACTTAAATTTTTTTCTGGGAGGGTGGTGTTCTTTCAGAAAGAGAACTTGAAGGCACCTGCCTTGGAATCCGTTACGGATTCCCAGAACGAGGGTTTCTTCAGCTGAGCCTTTTTCTCCTCTGCCTTTAGCGTCAATTGATCGATCGTTCCGGGAAACGAAGCTTCGATAGCATTTCTAAACTTGTCATGTAAGTTAACCCGGTCTCTTGTACCAGATACAAGTGTGTTAGCGTTTGGCCTCTTGAGAAAATCCAAAACGTTTAAAAAGTTCCTCCTGCAAGTGCAACACAAAGAATTAAGTGCCCGGAGATCTTAGCTCATCGCAAACAGTAGATAATAACTTTTATCATTTAGAAGTGAAGAAATGTGCCCTGCACTTGTATGCAATTAAAGAACAGAGATATCACAGATTTAAAATTAGTCCTAGAGTAATGTTGCAAAGTTTTTGAGCAACTCCTATACATAATATATATATATAAGTTTGAATTTAGTTAGAAGTCATGAAATGTATCCATGGTCTGGCACTGGATCATCATAGTACTGTAAAGTGTAAACGGATTGGGTTCATCAAATCCAAATCCATTTGTTAACCTAATCAGATTTGCATTGTCGGATTCGGATCGGATTGGCTTATATGAAATCCAAATCCGGATTTGTTTACAATCGGATATCCATTAAGCAATCTACTTCTTCATGACTACTAAGGACATGGTTTGGCACTAGCACGGGATCAAAACTGGAATCCAAATCCGATTATTAAGGCCGGATTCAGATCGGATTTGGACTGAAATCTGATCCGTTTACAGGCCTAGATCATCATCATCATTGCTGCAAAAAACTACTACTATTACTAGTACTAGAAGGTGATTATTTATTACAGAGCAATTTTTTTGTCGATGGGTAGAATTGAGATGATGATAGAAATGGAAGAAAGGTGCACAAGCATATAACATGGAAGAGTACGAAACATATATTTGTAGGTAGAAGAGTACGAAACATATATTTGTAGGTGGAACAGTATGAAACATATAATAGATACACGTTAAATATGACAACCAATTACTAAATTAATTGGCTTACTGAGCTCAATGAATCATTCTAACCGATGCTATGACTCATGTCAACAGTGAGAATCTTCAACAGAAACAATAACCAGAGAGAGAGAGAGAGAGAGAGGCATAAATTAAGAAATCTGCTTCACTATTTGTGGACCTTAGGAACAATTACTCGAAGGAATGGTATAAATTTTGAAAGGCCTGTTTGGGAATAATGAAAATAGGTTTACGCTCAAATCAAGTCTCACTTTTATTCGTTCTTAAGAAAATTAATGATGTTTGGTTTGAAAAGAACCAGTTCTTTGGTCAAATTTTAGCCAGATATGCAGTCCTATGTACCTAAAAAGCAGGTACCCAAACAAATAACTATTTAGAACTGGTTTTTCTGAACATAGAACCGATGCTTGTGTTACCCAAACAGCCTATAAGATTATAGGCTGTCAATGCCTATCCTATAATAGAATCTTAAAAAGTTGACAATAAACACAAGTAACCATGGCAATAGAATCCAAAAAGTTGACAATGAACACAAGTACGCTTTAGGCACAAATTCCACTATATAGCTCATATAACTTCCTCTTTTACTACTTCATTGATGCCACATTAAAGTTCATTACCTATTCAGGAAGCAAAAAAAGATGAGAAGCCACCTGAGAGTGAGGATGGATATAAAGAACGGGACTCGTGCTATGATGTATTCATATGTATGTATATATGTACTAATGTACCGATAAACACTTATTCATTAACGATGATTTTCCCATGTTTTTAACCATCTTCCCAGCAATTCCAAAAAAATTCACATTTGTGTATTACATTGACTGCTGTAAACTCGACTGTAGAATTTCCTCAAGTACTACAGCATATTGTTAAAACTGACCCAAATTTGGCGTGATTGGCTTTGGGCACACTGTTGCTATCGAGAAAATGTCACCGAGTCATACATTATGACAATCTCAATCTATTTATAACTCACTTCTTAGCAAGGTTTTTTAAAATAAGGATCCTACCTTGGATAGTTTGGAGTTCGTAGGATCGGATCGAGGATCGTAAGATCCTATCAAAACTAAAAAAATTGTGGCATGTATTTCACTATTTTGCAAGGCTAGGATAAGTCAAATAACATAAAAGAACATTTCTAACGCAAAATGGTCTAATTTCAATCACCATCAGACATATAAAGTAGCAAATCTCAACCAAAATAGTGCGTAGTTCAACCTTAGAATTTCAGTATTCTCAAAAAGGAAAAAGAACGGAAGAAACTAAAATAGATCATCATCATTCTAAAAAAGGAGGGAACAATTTGCAAAGAAAAAATGGGAACAAAAAAGGTTCAGCTCAGCTAAAAAGATCATCAGCAAAAAAAAAAATGCATGGGCCGATAACAACACAACCGACCATACAAGACTGGAAAACAAAAAATCAATACTTGGAAACAAGACTGGAAAGCAAAAAATTAATACTTGGAAACAAGACTGCAAAGCAAAAAATCAATACTTGGAATAAGACTGGAAAGCAAAAAATCAAGATTTTCGTCATCGTCCAGCCGGCATCGGCCAATCTTGGTCGCCATTCGTCGACCAGCATTGGTGGTCTTCCAGCCATCCACGACCAGCTTTGGTGGTCTTCCGGCCGACGCCGTCCACCTCGTCTTCCAGTTGCAGCTCTGAACAAGTTTTTTCCTTACGTAAATTGGAGACAATTTGCCCTAGTCTCCCCAAAACTTGTTTGGGTTTTCGCTGAGTTAGTCGGTGAGGCCCAAAAGATTTGATGAAAATCCACCCAAAAACCTTAAAAACCCCAAAACTACAGGATCGGTAGGATCTTAACGATCCTAGAGATCCCACTATGATCCCATCAATCCTGCTTGCTGTGTGATTTACATATGATCTGTATCGTTTTGGGATTGTAGGATCGTACGATCCTACGATTCGGGTCCTGATTTTGATAACCTTGCTTCTTAGAGCATTAACTAAGACGAATAATCCTAACAAGAAATCATTCACCATATTAAAAAACCAATTCTTCATATCCAACGCAATTCAGAAAGGCCAAGCAAATTTCATATAAATTAATAATACTAATCTGAACTCCATTGGCTATCATTTCAATTAAAAGAAATGCCATACCTGCTAACAAAATTCTGCGTAATGGCAATAGAATCTTCTAGGTTGATCACCAAATGCCACCACCCGTTAGGCACAAAGATTACTTCCCCAGCCTTACAAACGCACTCAATTGGTTTCTTTGTCCATTTCTTAGTAGCTCCATAGAAGTTCATGAACCACTCGATTATCGAAACAGGACATGCCACCTCAGCACCATCCGGGCTCGGATGCACCCCTGGTGGGACCACGTCGGGAGGGAACAAAACCCATTTCTTGGAGCCCCTAATCACTGCATTCCAAGCTGATGTGGAATTAGGATCAATGTGAAACGAAGAACCAGAACCAGCTGGTCCAATTATAATCCACCTATAATCTGGCCTCTCATTGCCCAATATGCCAAACAAGTCCTCATTAAAGTACACCGGAACTTCATAATCTGAACCCAAACTTGGAACTTTCTCTGCGAATTTAGGATCAAAAAGATACAACGGTCTTTCTTCCCTCGCTTGATCTGAGTACCTAAAATAGTCTGCAAGCTTCATTTCCACCGGGCCAGCCGAAAACGGTATATCACCACAAAGTTGAACCAAATAATCGTTATCCCATTTTTCAAATGCAGCCCAGTTATCTAAACAACTTTCCAACAAAACCGGTTTATTTAGTTCCTCGAAATTCAGTACAAATTCATCAACTGAGATTCCCTTCCTCCTCTGTATATTATCTCTTTCGAGCCATTCGGGTTTCATTTCAAGATTAGCACAAAGCCAACTCTGAAACAGATAATCAGAATAAAAGTCTCTAACCATCAAATCCGAACACTGGACAATCGAAACATCAAATGAAGGCTTACATCCAGAAATGTAAGTATATTTCCAAGACCCGTTATACAAAAAACCACCATTACAATTATCCAATACAAGGTTCCTCCACAGTGGTTCATGGTTACAGAAAACATAAAAAGATTTGCTCACAGTGGATAAAACCCCTAAATGGGTGCCACCCAAGAACCCTAGAATTTCAAGAACAAGCTCATCAGTTAGGATTTGGAGATTACCTAGTCCTGTGTTTCTAGAATTATGTGAAGATGGGTTGAAGTAGAGATTACCCAATGGTTGGACTCCATGAGTGTGTGATTGAGTTGATCTCTTCAAGCTGAAACCTTCTTCTATGTCTTCTTCTTCTTCTTCTTCTTCTTCTTCTATTGGGTGCAATGAATCTTGTTTTTTGAAAACAAAATTGTCCTTTTTGGAAACAGTTTTGTTGCTGTTCTTTCTCTTCCTGTTTCTCTTTGAGGGCTTTGACAATAAGTTCTTGCACCTAAGCATTGTAAGGACGATAATTGCAAGCCGCCGAATGGTAGTAGTATCAACTATCAAGTATCTGCAAACTGCTCTTCTTTTCTTTTTTTCTTTTTCCTTTTTTTTTTACTTTTTTTTTTTCTTTCTAATTCAAGCATACTAGAATAGGGTCACACACTCCCTGCGTGAGCCAATTTGTTTATTTTTTAGACAATTTTTTTAGCAAACTTTTTTAGCTTTTTTTTTTTTCCCATTTGTTGAATTAGTGCTTTTTTTTTTTTTTTTTTAATTATTTGACATTTTATTACCATTCTAATATTTTTTAAGAGGATAAAATGTAATCGTTTAATTGTAATTATAGAGATCTTAGAAAATAATGTTGGTACCCCTCTCTTTCCCTTTATAATAGTATAGATAATGATTTTTTTCAAGTGTGATTTAATTACAAGTTAATTACGCCATTTTAAAAAAAAAAATTAGAAATTAAGGTATTTTATTTTAGAATTAAAAATAATTAAGATTTTTAATTAGATAAAGTACTACGTACAATAAATATTAAGTGACATTTTACTAACATCGTACCTTAAATATTAAACGATTCCTTTTTGGACTTCTTAACTAACCAATCGAATTAACCTCCAAAAAAAAAAAAAAAAAACTAACTGATCAAATTGAACGTTAAACTCTTCGTAGTTACTTTCAAGAATTTTCTCTAAATTTTTATTTTAATAGATAGCTCTAATTTCTAATTAAGAGAGGTATCCTAATCGTACTCACTATTTTACTTCTAAGAATTTTCTCCAAATTTTATTTTTGTAAGTAGCTCTAATTACTAATTTAGGGAGATTTCCTAATTGTACTCACAATTCATCTTGCTTTGTGTTAATGAAATTATTAACTAACCATCACTTAAAGCAAAAAAAAAAATAATAAAAAAAATAAAAAGTACATAATCCGTGTACTCATGTTTAGGCATTGCTTATTGGTTTTAGAAATTTTCAAAGATATTCATGTCTTCCTGTAGTTTGTAAAATTTTGAGAAATA
The DNA here is from genome assembly GCA_033977485.1 of Hydrangea macrophylla. NCBI lineage: Eukaryota > Viridiplantae > Streptophyta > Magnoliopsida > Cornales > Hydrangeaceae > Hydrangea > Hydrangea macrophylla. The sequence continues at coordinate 80,795,428 of CM066991.1, read as the reverse complement.
AATAGTTACCCCCAAATTGAAGTCTTGTTATACTATACACAAAAGCCAATTTTTTTTTTTTTTTTTTAAATTATTGCTTAGTGTGCCAGGAGGCAGAATGAGAAAAAAAAAAAAAGGCTTTAGCTTTTATACTCTCTTATTTCTTTTTCTTTTTTCTTTTTTTATTTATTTATGTTAGTATAACACCTCATTTAAAGAATCGCTATGCTATATATAGAGAGGACAAAGTCAAAAACATTTTCCAATTATGTCACGTGACATTTTCATATTTCACCTATTTTGTTTTTATTTTTATAATAAATATGAAATCTATCTTTTTGTAGGTGAAAATTTGACCAATTACTTAAACATATCTCCTTCCTCCTTCATTCACTGTGGTTTGAAAAATCCATCAATTAAAGTTACTAGAAGTAACAAAAGTTAAACCTTTGAAAATTTTGTAACATCACTTTTATTTTAGTCTTAAAAAAAGGAAAATGTTATTGGCATTCCAAAATTGAACCAAGGCACAGGGGCGAATGTAGAAACTTAAAGTCTGTAGGGGCAAAACTAAGAAGTTGTACTTCGGGTTAACTGAGTTTACAGGGGTTAGGGGGCAGCGCTCTCAGGGCAATTTTCTTTAATGGTATATTTATACATTGTCTATGTAGATGATATAATCAAGTTAATGCTATAAAAATTAACACAAAAACTCAACAAATCTTCTCCCGTTGTATAATAGATACATCTTAGTTATAGCACTTTAGGATTTTTTACTACTAATTATAACATTATAACTAACAAATGGCACCTAAAAGTTACTAACAAATGGCACATTAAAAAAGTTAATATTGATTGGCACAAAATGTACAATAAAATAACAAATTGTTACTATAACTTGATACCAAGAAATTGAATGTATCATACTTGGTTATCTTGTAGAATTTTTCAAAACTCAAATACTAATATATAAAACTAGTCGATAACCCGTGCTATGCATGAGCTATTTTTCAATTTGTGCATGCAAAGTGACTTTTTGTAAAAATGTTAGTGTACTATTCAGTCAAAATTGATTACTAATTAGGCTTGATATGTGATCTCCTTTTAGTAGAAGAGATTTTCAAAAAGCTACAAATTAGAGCGTTTATTAAGCTTTGAAAAGGATTTTTATTTTATTTTCTTTCAAAAGAGTGGGATGTCCATAAGTAAATCTCTTCTTTGTTGTCTCACAATTATCTATAAAATCAGAACTTACTATTAAGACACACACACACACACACACACATATATATATATGTATATTAGCTATTTGATTATTGTAAAATGTATATTAGCTATTTGATTATTATAAATCTAGATCACACTTATATATATATATATATATATATATATATGTATGTATGTATGCATGTATGTATATATGTATGTATGTAGGGAGAGAGAGATTAGTCACCTCCATATTTGTTCCATGATTGGATTTTGTCAAGAATAGATGAGTTCAACAATGTATTGTCACATATAATAGCCAATCAACTTCTTTTTCCCCAAAAATTTCCTCTCCAGAAATTTGCGTGATCATAAAGCTGGTTGAATAATAATCTATCAACAAAGAATCTGAAGAAAAAAATATGTATAAAAAGATAAAAATGAAACAAAGATTTGAAAAAGGTTAATTGATTTTACTCCTTTTATTATTAGAAATATGAAATAATCTAAGGTAGCATCAAGCATGGACTGGAAGTGTATCTTACGTTTTAATTATAGCCCTTATAATTTTTTGCACTTGTGAATTAAACTGATAGAGAAATTGAGGCACCTTGCATGAGAAGAACTCCATTGGGTTTTACAAATATTGTTTTCGTATGAGTGGGATATAGAGATAGATATGCATCAGTGCATCACGTAGCCAACGGACCAAAAATAGTAAATAATTATAGTAAAATACAAAAAAATGCTTTGGTTACTCAAAGGTTATTGTGATTGAAGATAAAATATTATCATCAATCACATTATCATGTCAAAACACCCATAATAATGCCAAAAAGTTTGATAGAGAGGAAGGGTTAGGAATATGAGGAGATGATGCATAATTCAAGATATTTTTTATTTATTGTTTAAACCATTCATTGAACACACAAAAAGAAAAATGAAAAATTAAGAAAATGTCACATGGAAAATTGAAAACTGTAGAAAATGCCACATGGAAAAATAATAATAATAATAATATTAAATAAAAGTGAAAATCATAGAAAATGCTAAGTGGCACATTGTGGGAAGGGATTTTGCTTTGAAATTCTTATATATATATATATATATATATAAAAATCTTATGGAAATTTGTGGATATAAGTATAGCTCACACAAAACACAATTTTTTATTTATTATTATTTTTTTTTGGGGGGGGGGGGGGGGGGGGGGGGGGGGGGTGGGGTTTCTCTTGTTTGTGTAGAAACTTATGTTTATTGTACTTAATGACATGATGATGATAATGAATGTCTTGGGAGTTGGTGGGACTTTTTCCATTCAAAATCCCCATGAACTGAATGCAAGCTTTACTAATTTTGAGAATAAATAAAATCCAAATTTACACTAAAATAACTCATGTATAAATACAAAAGAAAAACAAAAAATAGAAAGATTGACATGACAAAAAGAAAACTTGAGGAGATGCCACATAGGCGCTTAGGTGGAGGGCCTGAGGAAGCTCATTTGGTCTCACTAATTATATACAGTATATAGTTATAGATAGGGGGGTTTTGAATTTGAGAGGGGGCCTTAAGTGTAAAAATATATATTTTTAAGGGTATATAAAGAATTTTTCAAAATCAAGGGGGAGCTTAAGCACACCCTCGTCCCTCGATAGATCCGCCACTGCAAGGCACTTCATTGTACCATGAGTATGTGGTACCATGCATTCCAGTAACTCCCTTAGAAAAATATATACAGTAATTTAGGTGTCATTCTTGACAAACCTACCAATTAAAGTTACTGGATGCAGCACAAGTTAAATCTCACTTTTATCTAGATTGATCATATGCTTTCTGATCACAGTTCACAAATACTTTCTCATGTGATACCACATCCTATTACATGTGATACAATTACAACTATTAAGCCATTTAAAAACTAAACTTGAGAATCAAATTTGGAGATCATAGCATTATTCTTTCATTTAAACCAAATAAGAAATGATAAGTAAAATAAGGCTTAACTACATTTTACACCCTCCTAATTTACCATTTGTGTCAATTTGGTTCCTATAATTTAGAAAGTGTCATTTTAGTCCCTATAATTTTATAAGTGTGTCAAATAAGTCCTTTAGTAATGAATCTTTAAATGGTAATTAAAATAAGACTTAACCACATTTTACACCCTCCTAATTTGTCATTTAATTTGGTCCCTATAGTTTAAAAAATGTCATTTCAATTCCTGTAATTTGAATATAAAATTACAACAATTAAAATGACACCTTCTAAATTAGAAATACTAGATTAACACATGTAACAAACTTCTAGAATGCACCTTAAAATAATTTTATAAAGTTTTGTACAATTAAGAATAGTACAATCCAGGTTGTGAGTCTTGTGACAATGAGAGAGGGGGGATTGGTACAGCGTGTATCCTTTCTCTTTCTCTAATGCTGCTGAAACCAGAATGAAGACACGTGGGTAAGAAGCAGGGGCAGTGTGGGAAAAGTAGGGAATTATAGGGGCAATTTAGTAAAAGAAGTGTTGAGAGACAGGGACAAAAAGGTCAAAAAAATTTGGACCATTTCTCGATTTGTGCGTGTCATCCTTGCGCAGGGGCCATGCTAATCTTCTCTGTATCGTTCCAATTTTATCGGATGTCCCCGAAGGGACGAAAGTGACTGCTGGTCCTAGTCTATATACAACTAAAATACTTTTTCTTTCTGAGCGATGTGGGACTAGGAAATATTAGAAAAGAAGGCATTCACGACAATTATTATGGGCTGGCCCCATTTAACCTCAGCCTTCTCGCATCTATTAAGGGGTTCAGTTTTGGCTCTGGGACTTCTCTTGGGGCCTGTTTGGTTCTTTAATTAAGGATTAATAATATGCTTCCCAAATATACCAAATGGTTCTCAAACACACGTGGTAGTGGGTGATCCACCTTCAATATACGTGGAACCACTTCAACATCCTCTAACCAAAATCAAGTGGGCCCACTGTCACATTTATTTGGAATACAAAATTTAGAAAGCATAGCATTACTTTTTATAGAGTTTTTCTATTTATTTGTAGCATGTTTGGTTGTCACTTTGAATTTCCTAATTTAAGAGGTTTTTTAGAAGTAGAATTCCTTGTGATAATGTAGAGGATTTCATCATAATTTTCTTGTATGGTCGTTTCTATGTTTTTCTAAAATAACAAAATTTATGGTTTTATATGTTTTTTTTTTCTTTAGCAGAACACACAGATTTTTATAATTGGAACAATTCAAGATCATCATCTCTGTAATTAAAAAAAAATAATGTACAAATGTATGAATTTGTTTCCTCAAAAAAAAAATGTACACATTTGCATTCAATGACACCCAGAAACGCCCTTGGTACATAGCATCCCTACTATATACATAAGTGAGACATTCCCTATAAATAAATCTCTTCTTAAAACAAAAAAGTAGCAGTTATCTTAAATAGGATGCTTGAAGGTAGTGTTTGATCCTCCTTCCACGGTAAAATATCTCACTTTAAAATTGTTGAAAATTTGTGCAATACAAAGAAGAATCAGAAAATAATAATTTGGACTTAATTTGAGGGGCAAAATATATTTAGTAATAGCAACTGTCTCTTTCAACTAAAAGGTAAAAGATGTGATCTACTGTTATGCGCACGCCACTATGACCTAGTCACGGTCACACAATCCCAATCACAATCACATGACTCACAACTCTATCGTGCCAAGTGCACCAAAATGTGCCACTAAGTTACACATTTAAAAAATGTGCTCTCATATATTTGCACAAGTAAAGTTTTGTTAAAACTACGAGGTAATACTCACTCTTGAAAAACGGCTTACAAGGGGATGGAGCCTAGAAGTTAGTAAACAATCAACCAATTCTAAAATAGAATCCTAACAATCCACCACGCTTCGCAACTGAAGTCCACATCGGCCCATCTTTCCAGTTGGGTGAATTCGCAAATCCCACCTCAGATAACAGCCCTCTCCAACTCACCACATTTGCAATGTGACTATGGAACTGTATCCCATATAAGGTACATGGCGCGTGCTATGATAACATTTGGTTTTTCAATTGTGGGACAAGGAAACAACACTTTCATTTATATTATTTCAACTTACACAACAATGTTATTGAGAAAAAAAAAAACATGATGGAAAAATATTTTTTTTTTGGTTTTTTATTAACGAGTATGAGGAGAAGATGAATGGAAAAAAAATGGTAAGATGAAAAATAAACATATGTTTACTAAATTAACATTTACTCTTTACACCATTTTTTACAAGTGTTTAAATAATTTTTAATAGGATTTAAGTGGAGGAAGAAACTCAGAAATAGTTTTTTTTCTCTCTTTTCTTTTTGGGCCGTTCAGCTAAAAGCCCTTATAATCTATGGAACAAAATTTAAAGTCCAGGGCCCAAACCAGTAGTTTCTAAATCCCTTCCAATAATAAAACGACAAAAATAATCCCCCCCCCCCCCCCCCTTCTCCCTCTCTCTCTCTCTCTCTCTCTCTCTCTCTCTCTTTCTCTCTCTCCGTAAACCTAACACACGAGACAGAAATTCAAAACCAGAAAAATGAAAAACCATGATGGAGATGACGTGATGGTGGAGGTGCTGCAATTGTAGATGGAGGTGGTGACGGTGATGGAGATGGAGGTGACGATGGCGGTGGTGTTGCGATAGTGATGGAGGTGATGTGGTGGTGGATGTGTTGCGATTATAGATGGAGGTGACGATGGTGGTAGTGGTGGTGGTGGTGCGTGTGAATATATTAAATAATCAAGAAAACAACAAAGGAAAAAGAGAAAAGAGAGCTAGAGTTTTTCATAACATAAAAACTGAATGAATGAATATAATAGAAAAGAAGAGACAATAATAATATATCTAGGTATACAGTATTACCCTAATAGAAAGTAAAAGACTAAACTACCCTAAAGCTAATAAAATTAATAATTATAATAGCTAACTCTAATACCCCCCCCCCCCAACTCAAACTCACGATGCTGCAGCTAGAAGCATAGAGAGTTTGCCAACTAAAAAATAAAAACGCTGAATCGGATGTGCTTTGTAAACAAATCAGCAATCTGCGCGGAAGAAGAAACAAAAGACAAAGTGATAGCTCCATGTTTAAGGTGATGACGAGTAATGTGACAATCAATCTTTATATGCTTCATCCTCTCATGGAAAACTAAATTGTGAGCAATCTGAATAGCACTTTTATTATCACAATACATAGGTGAAGAGCGAGGAAATGAGACACCCATATCTGTAAGTAGCCGGCGTAACCAAATAACCTCATGTGTAGTCGAAGCCATAGCACGATACTCAGCTTTTGTGGAAGACACAGCAACATCATCTTGCTTCTTGCTCTTCCAAGAAATGAGAGAATCACCCAAAAATATACAATATCCAGTAACAGACTTGCGATTTGTAGGATCACCGGCCTAATCAGCATCAGAGTATGCACGCAGCTCCAAGGAAGAAGATGACGAAAGTAAAGACTTTGAAACCGAGTGCCTCTCAAGTACTTCAAAATACAATGAACAGTAGCCCAATAAATTGTAGTAGGGGAAGTAACAAACTGACTAACAACATGAGCAATGTCCGGACGAGTAATAGTAAGATAAACCAAGCTACTAACAATAGTGCGATATAAGGTAGGATCAGGCAAAGGAACACCATCAGAAGGAGAAAGACGAACATTAAGCCCCAAAGGGGTATCAACAATCTTATTATCAGTGAGGCGAGCACTCTCAAGAATGTCACCTGTATACTTAGACTGAGAAAGAAGATAACCTTTTGGAGAAAAGGCCACTTCAATCCCCAAAAAATAACGTAGTGGACCTAAGTCCTTCATTTCAAAACAACGAGCTAATTCAGACTTCAACACTGCAATCCCATGAACATCATCACCAGTAATAATCATGTCATCAACATACAAAGAAAGCATAATACGACCAGCAGTGGTACACCTGATAAAGAGAGCTGAATCATACTCACTCGGGGAAAACCCAAATGAGGTAATCACAGTGGAAAACTTCTCAAACCAAGCTCGAGGGGCTTGTTTAAGACCATATAAGGCTTTCTTAAGCCTGCAAACTTCACCTAGACCATGAAGAACACCCGGAGGAGGAACCATATAAACCTCCTCTTGGAGGTCTCCATTCAAGAAAGCATTTTTAACATCCATCTGAGTTATATGCCATTGACGAACAAAAGCAACGGCAATAAGAGCACGAACAGTACTCATTTTAGCAACAGGAGCAAAAGTCTCCTCGTAATCCATACCATATTGCTGGGAAAAACCCTTGGCAACCAATCTTGTTTTGTACCTCTCAACAGACCCATCTGACTTGGTTTTGCTTTTATAAACCCAACGAGAACCAATAGCGCTCTTACCAGAAGGTAAGGGAACCAAACTCTAAGTGTCTGTCTTATACAATGGAGAGAGTTCCTCTGCCATAGTCTGCTGCCCAAGAGGATCAAGAGCTGCCTCTTTATAGGACAGAGGCTTAAAGAGATCATGAACTGAAGTTTAAAAGGAAGCAAAAGAATCTGAATAACAAGAATAAACAAAATCAGGTGATTGAGTGGACTTACGAGTGCGAGTAGGACAGCGAAGAGGTTCCACAGCCTCAACAGGTGCTTGAGTGGCCTCTAGAAGGGAGGTAACATCAGGCGGCAAGGTACCAATATCAGCAGAAGTAGAACCATGAGGTGAGACAATATCAGTGGTGCATAGGGCTTGAGAGGGCACACTATCAATATCATTAGAGAATGGGTCTAGATGGATGAGATCAGATTTAGTCAACTCATGATGATTATCAAGAATAGAAAAGAAGGGTATGTGCTCCAGAAACACAACATGGCGAGAGACATATAGTTTTTTAGTAACTGGGTCAAAGAAACGATATCCCTTTTGACCCTCACCATAACCTAGAAAAACACAAATAGCAGACATTGGTGACAATTTAGTACGCTCTACACGAGGTCGAAGGACAAAACAAGTACAAGCAAACACCTTTAAAGAAGAATAATCAGGAGCATGCCCATACAATTTTTCAAAAGGTGACAGACCTGAGCAGTGAGAGGATGAAATTTTATTAATTAGATTGACAGCAGTAAGGACAGCCTCTCCCCGAAAATCACTAAGGACATATGCTGATAATAAAAGAGAGCGAGTAGTTTCAATAATATGCCGATGTTTCCTTTCAGTAACACCATTTTGCTCAGGAGTGTCTATAGAAGAGGACTGGTGAATAGTTCCCTCTAAAGTAAGCCATTCACAAAATTTATGATAGGTATACTCTCCACCTAAATCACATCTAAAACATTTGATGATAGCAAAATGTTGAGTTTTGGCAAAAGCACGAAAGGTATTGTAAATATCAAAGAAGTCTGAACGACGTTTCATAAGATAAACCCAACAGTAACGAGTGTAGTCATCAATAAATGATACATAATATTGAGACCCCCCTCTTGTAGTAACAAGAGAGGGTCCCCACACATCAGAATGAACTAAATCAAATAGTGCAAGAGAATAAGAAATACGTCTATTAAAAGATAAAGCTAAAAATTTTGCCAGTTTACACCACTACAAAAAAAATATATCATGAGTTCGTAAATCTCCTAATTGTCTTGTAGAAGCTAAAAATTTTAAACGAGAGGCTGAAACATGACCAAGCCGAGAATGCCATAAATAAAAACTAGACGAAGAAGAACTCAAACGAAAGGATGACAAGTCAACACTAGAAGCTGCAACCACTGGTACATTGAGCTTGTCCAAGATGTATAATCCTCCTTGCCTACGACCTGTCCCAATCAGTGTCTGTGTAACATCCGTACCCGGGGAACGGGTTAATTACTTGTTAATATGCATTAATTGGTATAATTAGTGTATAAACGGATTAAGGGGAGACTTGGACTCGCCTATGTAAAAAAGTGTTCAGAGAGGGACACTAGTTGGAAAGTCTCCAGTGAGATGGGACAGGTTTGGAAGTGGGACCAAGTGAAGGGCCTAAATGAAAATATTTGCATTTTACGTGATTAAATGCATTTATATGAATACATGAATATTTGTTTAAAATGCTTCTATATTATATGATGATATAGGTGTTAACATTTGGTGATAGCTTGGACACCTAAATAAGGGTATAAATGAAAAAGATTTAAAATTAGTAGGTACGATAGCAATTTCACAAAATATGTGGGACCCACATTGGGACCCATACAAAACGTAGACAAACACTCATTAAGTAATTGGGTAGTTAATGGAATGTGTGGGGGATTTCATAATAGGAACTTAAGAAAATTGGGGGATGCAAATGAAAATTCGACAAAAAGGCATGGCAATGACACCACACACTTGCATGTGTGTGTATGTGTCAAGAGGGAATGAGAGACTCTCAAAATCTGTAGAAAATCAAAAGAAAACAAAAGAGAAATCACCGAGAGAAAAGACGGACCGTCACCGACGTCGAAATCTTGCCGTTCCGTCGCCGTCGTTCGTCGGATTCATGAATCGAAGCCATTTTCGGACTCGTGGAGGTGAGATGAACGTTTTTATACCCTTAATTTACATTTAAATTGTTGAATTTTGGTAGTTCATACTTAACGGTGAGACACCGTCTACCGAAATTCTTGTAGGATTTACTTGGTGAGGAAATTGCGCTTAAATTGGTGAAATTCAGCACATCTCTAGCTTGAAATTGGGTATAATCTTGCTTAAGGTGAGTTTTCTAATTAACAAGTGATTGGGGTTTAAAGTGTTCAATGTTACATGTATGTTGTGTTGATGAAATTATGCTTAGAAGCTATAATATTGTTAAGTTGTGAATTTTATGGTAATTATGTGAAGAATTGCCAAGCTTATGTGTTTATATGCTCAGATGTTTATATTTCTATATGGTAGTCAATGAGCACCGGAGAAATGGTTCATTGTTGGGAGTAATAAGGGTGGTGTAGAGAGAATCCGATAAATACGGAATGTAATAACCTGCATTTTCATTTATTTATCGGTACTTGCATTTCATATTAAAATACAATTGTATTGTTTACTTTTATTTTTATTTCAATTCTCATGTGTCAAAATCTTGTGACTTGCCTTACTTCATATTTGAAATTCTTATTAGGGTCAAACTGTAATTTTATAAAATTTAGCAATACCTGTGTTGGATTTTCAAACTGTATTTCAAAACGGTGGAAATACTTTCTTTTAACTCAAGCAGTATTTTTATAAAATCGGGAAATCGATTCTTACGTTAAAATGGACTTTCTGTATTTTTGTGGTGAACACCGCGCCGCGAAAATACCAATTTACTTTCAAAACTGTCTGCACCGCGTTGGGATTCCACAGATTCTGCAATCTTCGTAAAAGCAAAGACATGACATTTGCTTTATTGCTATTTATGGCAAGTAATCATTGGATATGCCTTGTTTGGGTATTGCAATTGTGTATGTGTATATCTTATGCCATAAGTTTTTTTCCCAAACAACTTGAGCTTGACCCCTAGGAACCTATAGTGTCCCTTAGTCAATCTGTAGAGTTAATAAATCTGTGTATGTATATATCATATACGTATATGTTATGTGTGCTCTACATAATAGAGTTGAAAAATTAAAATCATTTGTTGAGTATAGATCACAAGACTTGGCCTCCAAGATCACTCAATAAGAGCTTCTATATATACACCACTTTCAACCTCACACTAACACATTCTACACAAGTTCAACACGGAGAGAAAAGAGAGAGCTTAGAGTTTATAGTTTCAAATTTTAGAGAGAGAGAAGCTTGAACCTCCATAGCCATAGTTGAAGTTGGGTTGTTTCATTCTTAGTTCTTTCTCAACAAATTCTCTATCTTCTTATCTCAGTGAGTATTTTAAACTCAGTCCAAATGTAATTTCATGCTTAGTTACTGATTGTATATATGTATTAATAAATCACCATTGCTAATTCCTCCATGGGAGCTTGAATTTGAAAAACTTGAGATTTCCTAAACCCAACCAAAATTCGTTTTGAAAGATGATTTTTGAAAGATTATAGTATATATAGACTATGGTTAAAGTATTTAAGCCTAATTCATCCATATGTAAAAGTATATAAGAAATTAAGTTTTGTTAACTTTTAGTTTTTCATAAAATTCAAGAGTTATAGATTGATTCTTGTAAAATTAATTATGAATTCTTAATCCTTGTTGAAAGACAAAGAAATCCATATATAATATGAGATATATACTAACAGTTCTGAAAATTGGTCAAGAAAGGCCCTAAATTCTGAAACAGGGGAGTTCCAGCGAGGAAGACGAAGCCTCTGTTTCATTCGCTCGCGCGATCGCGCGAGCGAGGTCACGCGAGCGGCCCGCGTGAGTGACCCCTCGCGCGAGCGACCCGCGCGCGCGAGGTGGCTGGTTCTAGGCAGACAAAAAAGGTTTTTAAAAGAAAATGAAAATTGGGCATATCGCGCGAGCGGACCGCGTGAGCGAACTATTGCGCGAGCGACCCGCGCGTGCGATCTTCCTGTATTCTGGCAGAAGGAAAAGTTTTTATAATAAAAGGGAAAATTGGGCATATCGCGCAAGCGACCCGCGCGCGCGACTTTAGGCAGTTTCTGTTTTTGCTTGTTTTATGTTAAGGAACTGTTTGGGTGATATTTTATGCACTGTTAAAACTCCGTTTGGGAAATTTACTGAATCAGAATTCTATTTGGGTATGTTTGGACGATTAAAACGTTGTATTGTGACTTATCAATTCACGTACGCACGTTGTTGTTAAATTTCAGTGATTTACTTTATGTTTAAAGTTTCATGACATACATGTGGAGTCAGTTGCACATGCATGGTGAGTGTGAATGTTGGTTAGTATGGAAAAGAGTAATGGTCAGTGTGGCATAGTGAGTGCGGTTGAGATTGTGTTGTGGACACTCCCTGGTAAGTGAGTACCAAAATGTGTTGTGATTGAGATTGCGGCGAGGGTATCTTTGAAATGCGACGGTGGCAAAACTGGACACTCCCTGACGACCATGGTAGCGTCAAAGTGAGTGAAGCCGAACTTGGACATTCCCTGGCACCCATGGTAGTGCTAAAGTGTGGCCTACGGACACTCCCTGATACTCGAGTCTGGATACTGCGTGAGGGTTCCTCCGATATTTGCATGGTGGATTAGGTAGTCAAAGTGTGAGGCATTGGACACTCCCTAGTACCCCGGACCAAAGTGTGAGGCAAATTGGACATTCCCTAGAACCCCTGTGCTAAAGTGTGGCTATCGGAGTATTTCAAAGATACTGGTGTGTGATAGTGGATTGTTGGGTTTTGTCGAGAGAAAAAAGTCGGTAAGATGAGATGGTGCATGGTTCTCATATACGGTCACATATATGTGAATCATATCTTTTAAATAATATTGTGCTTGTTTCCTAAAACGAACTCCTTGCTTTAATATAAACTTGTTGAATTAATCGAGAAATGGAAAGAGGTAAATGAGTATGTTTTACATTCAAAGTTATGTTTTTAATACTCACCAGCTTCTTGAAGCTGACGACGTTGATGCATCCTGGACATTCGTGTTCAGGTTTTTTAGGTTATGATCAGGCTGAACATTATGATTATGCTAATTGAGAACGACTGCTTGGAAGAAAGATTGTTATCTATACTCCATGTTTTAAGTTATACACTGTTTTGTTAAAAAAAGGATGACTGTAATAGACAATAGTAATTATTTTGATTTAAGGCGGTTTGTGCCTTTAGAGACCCCGTGCTGTAATATGTACTAAGTTAGAAAAATATTTGTAAGCTTTGATTACTCTACTCTGATTATGTTTTTTTATTTGTTGTTCGACATTTGGGACGGAATCGATCCTTCAAACTGTCACGACCTACGGGTCCATAAAGGAAATTAAACGCTTTTCATATTTATGCTACGTCGGGGAGTGACACGGAAGTCCAAGGAATAGAAGTGGCCACGGGACCAAGGGAGGTCTTCGGGTCTGAATGAACCATATAACTGATGTCTCGACGAATACGTTTATGTTTTGTATGTTAATTGTAGCATTGCACGTGTTAAACATTCAATCATGTTAGATTGCTCACTAAGCGTAATTGCTTAAGAAAACTGTTTTCCTATTTCTGTTGTGGTACATAACAACCACCGCAGGTTCGGAGCCATATCCAGAGAGGAAATGAAGCGCGTTGGGAGAGATGGGGGAGATTTAGGGCTAAAGCATGTGAACTTCTTTGAACTTGTAAAATGATGTAAATTATAGGTTGTCATATGTTAATGATAACACTTGAGTGGTAGGAAAAGAGTTTGGATTCAAAACTTGTATTTTGATGGTTGGAAGTAACTTTGAGAACCAATGTGTTATCTCTCTTGTTTTGCTCAAGTGGTGTAAGTTGGTAGTTAAGACCATCTCGGCAAGTCCGGATGTGTCGCAACTGTTATGGACAAGATTTGGTTGTATAAATGATGTTGGTTGTAGCTTGAATTCATATCTAATGAGTTTCATGTATTTTTGGGTCAAAATTGAGTTTCAAAGTTTTAAAGTTTGTTTTAGTTCAAATGAAATGAGTTCTTGGTAGATTTGAACAAATGGTGAATGTGTTTGTGTAATTCATGCTTGATTTAAGTTTAAAAGTGTTTGGAAATGTGTTGGATATGTTTTCCCAAAGTTTCATAAAGTTTTCATGTGATTTAGTTATGTTTTGGCATATTTTAAAACTTGTAGCAGCAAGAATTTTGCAACAGAAACTGTTCTGCAGGAACCCGGATCGATCCGGGTACAAAGGGTGGATCGATCCGGGGTTCTGGAGGGACATTTTGCTAGAAAAACAACAAATTCGATCGATCCGGATTTTGTGGGCGGACCTATTTCCAGCAGTCGTCCACTTTACGGAAACGTGCATATCTCTCTCTAGAAAACTCAGATTCGCGCACCGGTTTTTATGTTGGAACCGGGACTCAAAGACCTATCTTTTGGTATAAAAATTTGATATACTTATTAATGACTATTTTGCCCTTGGGTTGGTTTTTGTCACAATAAAGCTCTTAAAGATGGTTTAACTCATATTTTTTAATCCGAATTAGTGTATTTTGGTGTGTATCGCCTTGTTACACGTGTCCTAATCCGCTGGGGAGGGTTGGGGTGTGACAGTCTGAGACTGCGAATCCTGCACATGACAAACAGTAGATGAAAAAGAGACTAAGTAACCTGCATCACAAAGCTGACCAATAGAAACAAGATTCATAGTAAGCTTGGTAATGTGGTAAACACTAAAGAGAGATACATGAGGTGTGACAACAGACCCAACACCTGTTAATGGCATGGGAGTACCATCAGCAGTCATAACAGGCAAAGAAGAATCAGGACATAAGGATGCAAAAGACAACAAGTCAAGTGACATATGATTAGAAGCTCTAGAGTCTAAGACCCAAATACCTGAGGACATACCTGAAGACATACCTAGTGAAGAGGTATTCATAGCATGTGGCTGTGTGGCAAGGAACTTCTGAAATTGCTCAGCAAGGGAGGTCATGGACAGAGTGGATGGGGAAGGGGAACCAGGTCCAAATGAGTCTGATGGTGGTACAACTACTGCAGTGTTAAGCTGTGGAGGCCTATACGAACGCTGCTGAGATTGGTTGTCAGATTTCCAATGCGAAGGTTGAGATTGCTGTTGTTGTGGTAATCGACCATGTGAGGGCTCGTTGCTGCTATTGGGCTGGTTTGCTCGACCCAACCTAGGACACCGAGCCTTCCAATGACCCTTCTTCTTACAGTAGCTGCATATATCACTACGAACTCTCGAGTAAGGCTTATTCTGATTGTTGGATGGTGGTCGAAAAGGGGCTTCTAAAACAGACGGAGTAGAGTCGGGGAGAATTCCCTTTCCAGACTGAGTCTTGAGACGTATTTCCTCGGATACTAACTCATGGACAACAGAATCAACTGATAGGAGTGGGCTACGATGGAGAATGGACCCATGAAGGCCCTCAAAATCATCACGTATAGCCATCAAAAATTGAACCAGACGTTGTTCCTCCCTACTAGTGATATATGGTGCAAACACCCGCAATTTGGGTGACTCCATAAGAGCCAACTGATCCCAAAAATCTGTCATTGTAGAATAGAACTCCTGAATGCTCAATTTTTTTTGTTTAAGGGCACGAATATCACACTCTTATTGGTACCTTTTCGCAAAATTGGACTGTGTAAATAATTTAGCCAAATGATCCCACACCTGCTTTGCATCTTCAAACTTTGCCAATTGCATACCTATCGAGGGAGCAACGGAGTTGTTGATCCAAGTAATGATTTTCGAATTGTTTGTTTCCCAAACATCTAGCAATTCTGTAAATTTATCAGCCTGTTCATTCGTAGGTTTACTAAAATCTCCATTGATATAACCCCATATCTTCTTTCCCTTCAGAAAATTCTTCATCACATAATTCCAATATGCAAAATTCTTTCCATCGAGTTTAACACTAATCGCTTGAAGTGAATCATCGCGTTCAGCAGCCATAATGAAAACGAAGCAATTAAGTAACACACAAACAAACCAAAATCAATGACAAATCCAAAAACACAAAACAAACGAACCAGAATCAGGGACAGATCCAAAAACAAACGCGAATCAGTGCGAGATCGATCCAAATACGAATCTGAATCAGTGAGAAATCCAAAAACGAACTAGAAGCATCCGAAAAAAAAAATTTAGGGCTCCGCCCCGAACCCTGGCAACGGCGCGCTGCCCCCTGGAACCCCTAGCCAACTCACTGCAGAGTTGGATCTGCAAAAATTATGGATGAGATTCGAACCTGCTTTGATACCATGTCAAAATATTAAATAGTCAAGAAAACAACAAAGGGAAAAGAGAAAAGAGAGCTAGAGTTTTTCATAACACAAAAACTGAATGAATGAATACAATAGAAAATAAGAGACAATAATAATATATCTAGGTATATAGTATTACCCCAATAGAAAGTAAAAGACTAAACTACCTTAAAGCTAATAAAACTAATAATTATAATAGCTAACTCTAATAGTGCGATGGTGGTGGTGGTGGTGGTGTGATGATAGTGGTGGTGCTGTGATGGTAGTGGTGTTGTGATGGTGGTGGTGATAACAGTGGTAATGGAGTTGGCAACAGTGACGGCAACGGCAACGACGACAGTAATGGTGATGGTGGCGCGGTGGTGATGGTGACAAAGATGATGAAGGGTTTGTTACCAAACAGATAATATTATTTGTTGAGCATGACAGCTAATAACATTACAATGGTGCTGTTATGGGGGTGGTGGTGGCGGTGGTGGTACTGGTGCTGCGGTGGTGGTCGTGGTGGTGCTGCTGCGAAATTATCTGTTTTCGAAAACAGGTAATATTGTCAAAATAGAAAATATTATCTGTTTTGAAAAACAGATAATATTATGGTGCTGGTGGTGGTCATGGTGGTGCTGTGATGAAGCAGCCAACAAGGAAGATAGTGAAAAAGAAGAAGTCAACAAGGAAGAGTGAAGAAGAAGAAGAAGAAGAAGAAGAAGAAAGAAAAAGACCGAAGAAGAAAAATGGTTAGAAAAAATAACCAAAAATAAAGGAAGTTATGAACAAGAAGAAGAATATAAACAAGAAGAAGAAGATAACGATGAAGAAAAAAAGGAAGAGAGTAAAGAAGAAGAAGTTTATAACAGATAATATTATCTGTTTTTGCCACTTTATAACAGATAAAATTATATGATGTGTTACTTTATAACAAATAATTTACTTTCTTTTGTCATTTTATAACAAATAAAAATGCCCCAAAAAATAGACAATATTATATGTCGCGGACTTATAACATTAAACAGATAATATTATTTGTCTAGATCATAATATTTGTTTTCTCTATATGAGGCTTAAAATTATCAGTTTTTTCAAATTTTAGCAACTCCAACACATAGATCTTGACAAAATGCATGAAACAAAAAAAAAAAATTCACCAAAAAGACCAAAAAGTATTATAGTAGTTTTGCAAACATGTAATATTATTTGTGTGTCTATCATATATATATCATCTTCTTCAGTGCGCGATGGTGGTGGTGGCGGTGCAATGGTGGTGGCGATGGTGGCGGTGGCAATACAATGGTGATGGCGATGGTGGTGGTGGCGGTGGCGGTGGCGATATTATCTGTGTGTATATGTAAATGAGTTATATTTGGGGCACTAACACATTTCACTAACACTCACATCCACACTCTAACTCTCTCCTAGTGGCACTGTGGGGCCCACAGCTCTCTCCTAGTGGCATTGTGTGGCCCGCAGCAGACCCCACAATACCACTAGGAGAGAGATAGAGTGTGGGTGTGAGTGTTAGTTTAGTGCCCCTAGCATTGTTGATATATACATATATACATGATCGGGAGAGAACAAATCCTAATTACATGACTTAATTCACATTTGTTAGTACTTTTTATCCTGTTTTAGTGTATTTTTACTTCGTTTTCTATTTTCTATCAGGATTTGGAGAAAAGTAAGGATGCCAGGCTAAATGGGGTGAAAAAGCAGAATAAAAGAAGCTGAAAAAGCGACATCGCGCGCGTGGCCCGCTCGTGCAAAAATCCAAAAATCACTCGCGCGACCTCCCAATATCGCGCTCGCGTGACCTATGGAAAAATCAAAGTTACATATTTCAGTGTACTGAAGATCCCCACGCGAACGAAATTGCCTAATTACGTCCAGATTATAAAATATAGCAGTTCTAGTGCAAATAGGTTTAGGAAAGCTTCCAAACTTGCTCCAAATCTATAAATACTCAATTGTAATTCAATTCTTAGGTTACACACCCTGATACACACCTATATACAACTAAAACTACAGCCATTGAAGAGAGGAAAGGAAAGAGAAGAAGAAGAAGACCAAGAATTTTCATGGCCTCCTCCATCAACCTCTTGCCGTTCATCAATTCTATGGCCGACTAAACTTAGATCTAGGGTTTCAATGAAACCCTAGCCAAGTAATAGGGTGTATTGATGTATTTTTTTTTTTAGTTTTATTATGTATGGATGATGATTACATGTTTAGAGGATTTTTAATAATAAATCAAACTTCTACTGATTAAATCATCACTTTCAAAGTTTATTCTTGTCTTAGATCTATTTTGACTGTGATGTGCTCAATGATCTATATTTGATGTGCTTGTATAGATTATTTACATGTAATGGTACTTAATTGAATTGTGTTATCAAGTATCCGAATAGTCCATGCCTAGATTAGACGGATTATGCCACAACCTTAGTTTAGTGTGGGATAATTCGTGCTAACCGAAGATGGATTATGTTGGTGGTTAACCATAGTTATCTTCTTGACAGAGGAATTGGGCTTGTAACTACAATTCCCCACTATCATCCAACTTAATAAGCTAATTAAATTTATAAATATTCATATTATGAAACTAGTGGTGGATTTGCAATCCTATGTTCCTTTAAACAAATTTATAAAAACACTTTAATTGCTTTCATAATTTAGATTTACTTTTATTGTTTCTTAGTTTAATTAAAATTCAAATCAAATCTCGTTTTGTTAATTAATTAGATTTAGGTCTTAAAATTAAAGTACTGTAGTATTTCAATCTCTGTGGATTCGACATTTACTTTCACGCTACAAATCTTTAGAAAGTAAAGTATACTTTTTATATCTTGATATTGACAATATCAATTTTTGGCGCCGTTGTCGGGGATTGCAAGTTACTACCTTTAGCTTTAAAATCTTAGTTTAGTTAATTCACAAATATTATATTAGTTTTTATTTTTCTTATTTTCTGTTTTTGTTTTGAGTTACTAATTTTTCTTTTTGTTTTGTAATTTCTCAAGAAATCAAATTCTAGCGTGTCGGAGTGGAAAAGCTTAGCACACCAAAGGAGCTTACGGAATTAAAATAAAATGAAATAAATATACATTGCTTCCTTTAACTTTCGCATCAAATCACTGTAAGTCAGGGCCCTGAGACGCAATTACTTGCATTAGGTTAGGTGTGGAGTGAGCACTGCATTAGCTAGGAAACCCGGGGCGCTGGGCTTTGATGCGAATCACTGCATAAGGATAATTACATGCATCATAGTAGTACTGTGTGCTTGGGTGCTTGATTACTTTCGTAGCTATTTTTGTTTTTGTTGAGTCAGTCGTTGTTTTAGTCTATTTTTTTTTAGTTTATGTTTGGTACACGTTCAAGTAAACCTAAATTACAACTTTTCAATCTTGAACTTGTACGTACCCTTAGAAGCAATAAGTCTTAAACCCTAGCTTCTAGAGCTCGGTTGATGCTAGACGACGATTCGACACCGAAACTGTCATCGTTGTTTGAGTCTGAAATACGAAGTGCCCTTAAAAGACTAAAGAAATCACGCGTCATTAACATTGAATCGATTCCAATGACCGAGGTAGGAAACAAGGGTAACAATCAAAACAACGGAAACAACGGAAATATACCGCCACCTCCTCCGGTTAAAGATAACTTTATTCCTACGAATTACATGCCTCAAGCAGGTATCGAATTACTGGAGGCGACGGCATCTCACTTTGAGATAAAGTCGTTTACCATCTCTCTTCTTCCTTCATTCCACGATTATTTAAATGAAGATCCATATCAACACTTAGGGGATTTTCAAGACATATGCTCTACTTTAAAAATTCAAAATTTCACTGATGATGAACTAAAACTGCATCTCTTCCCATTTTCTTTAAGAGATAAAGCGAAGTGATACACCCAAAATTGGCTCTATCCTATGACCGAGCGGTTCAAATCAGCAGCCAGTCTATGTCCCGGTCAAATCATGCACAACTCCTTGGACAAGCATCAGCCCGAGCGGTCTAGTCTACCCGAAACTCATCATCCCGAGCGGTTCATCCACGACCCAGCTAACAGGTCGGGAAAACCGTACAGGAACATCCCACCACGGGAACAGCTCATCCGGGCCTACAGGCATGATCCCGAGCATTACGGGAAGTTTCTTACTCAAGCCAGAAGACTAATGGAAAGTGCAAACTATTTCCTAATCTAATTAGGAAACTCCCACAATTAATGTCAATCAATCCTAATGCAATTAGGAAACTTACTTGATTGGTGTCAATAACATACTTGATTGGTGTCAATCACATCCTAATTGGATTATATTTCCTTATCCATGTACTAATAGGTCTCTTACATCTATAAAAGAGACCTTTCACCCCCCATTGAAGGGGCCGACTTTTCAGTCTACACAACACCTCTATAGCATTCATCAACATGCCTGGCCGGCCTACGGTAGCTCCAGACTTGTTGGTTCACCACAGGCCCCCGGCTTTTTTATAGTATAGTGAACGTGCTCAGACACATACGTGGACGTAGGTACCTTCATTAACAGGGTCGAACCACATACAAAAAATTAGTCTCTCACTCTCTCTCCTTAAACTGCTCTACTTTACTCTTACCAATTCTTGGCATCATCAGTTTGGCGCCGTCTGTGGGAACGACAAGTTCTTCATCAGAGCAATCTCTTGGCTGATAGCCATGCCTCCAAAGAAGAGTGAGAAAACTGCACAACAGGCCAACCGGGATGTTCCGTTGGCCCCGGCACTGGCTGCGGCAGTCATGACATCAGAGCAGATCACCGTGACCCTCACACAACTCTTGGAGGGCCAGCGTCAAATCCAGCAACAGATCGAAGCCCTGCTAGCCCAGCAAAGCAGTCTTCCAATGGCCGGGAAATGACCCGAGAACGTTGCGTACGGTCGGGAACCGATCTTGACCAGACAACATGCACGAGCCAACCCGTCCCGTGTTGAGGATGCCAAAGACATCAACAGTGGGCGTGCTACCCGAAAGGAAAGGCAGGAGCATATGGCCTAGGAATCAGTCCAGGGTCACTCGGTCAAGAGCCGAGCTGTCCCTAGGCGAACGGCTATCCGGAGCCATAGCCGAGCCCGATCCCAGAGGACAGCACACCACCATGAAGAAGAAGTCTCTTCCACCAATCTGACCAACCCCTCAGATACCGGTCTGGAAGGAATGGAAGCCCGAATCAAGGATTTGCAGAAGCAGATCAACAGAGTGGCCAAAAAGCTTGGTCAAAACCGCGCTCAGAATCAGGCCAATACCGAGACAGAGTCACTGTTCTCCAGCAAGATCACGAGGTTTGCCATCCCGCGTAAATTTAAGCCACCTCGCCTAGATCCCTATAACGGCTCGGGAAGCCCGGTCGACTACGTCCGGACCTACAAGGCTCAGATGGCCCTAGCCACCAACTCCGATGAACTACACTGCCTAGCCTTTCCCAGCACTTTGAAAGGCCCGGCCGTGTAATGGTTCTACTCCTTGGAGCCTCGATCGGTCCGCAGTTTCAAGCAACTCAGCAAGCAGTTCATCAACCAGTTCATCGGTATGCATGAACAACCAAAGCCTGACATGCAGCTACTGACAGTCATATAAAGGGATAATGAGACCCTCAAGGAATTTATCGACCGATTTAATCAAGAGAAGCTCGGCATCTATGATCTTGATGAAACCGCCACTATTATAGCCTTCTGCTCAGGAGTTCAACACACCAAGTGCGCCACATCGTTTCACAAAAATCGACCTGTAACCTTCGTTGAACTCGCAGAGAGGTTGGAAAATACATTGACACTGAAGAATTTCTAAAGATCAAAGACCTCGGGCAAGAAAGCAACAAGTCTTCCAGAAGTAAGCGAAAGCGAGATCAGCCCGGGAGTTCTGACAGTTTTGATAGTTCACAGCAGACCAGGTCAGGCAGCCCCGACCCGACCTCCAATTCACAGCGGTCTGAGTCCGACAACCCCGACCCGACCTCCAGTTCACAGTGGTCTGAGTCCGACAGCCCTAACCCGACCTCCAGTTCACATCGGACAGGATCAAGCAGTTCCAACTTTGTCTTCAGCACAAAGAAATCAGGAGCCCGACGATCCTGATCCGACCTCCTGTGTCCATCGGTCTAGATGAGCCCGACTACAATGGTACTTGCCTGATCACCACATGAGGCTCCACCGATTGTTAGAGAGCTCTTACAAAGACCTCGGGCCTAACCCCGAGGCATATAAAGACCTCAGGCCTAACCCCGAGGCATCCAAAGACCTCGAGCCTAATCCCGAGGCATACAAAGACCTCGGGCCTAACCCCGAGGCACAAGCTTCGCTTAGGTCCAACCGACGATGGGGGCAAATCTCCTATGTGGCTGATGATGGCAAGCTTCAAAAGACCCTGCAACCACCATGTTTCAGGTCGGTCACCTACAGTCATAGTCTCTGTAAGACCCTCATCTTAGCGAAAGCTTGGGGGGCAAGACGGCGCAGTGAACTAAACAAGCAATCACACCAGGTATCTACAGGACTCGCGGATAACCAAGTCAAAATCTTGGACAACCCGAGCACCTACAGTACTTAGAGGCATTAACTCCACTTAGGTCCAAACCGATGATAGAGGTGACTAAAATCTCTTAGGTTGGCCCACGATAGAGGAGTAAAAAGGACCCTATAGCGACATGCTCTAGGTCGGCTCCACCAACATGGTCAAGCTCTTCTCCCAATAGTCTTGACGAAGGCTGGCTGGGCGAAAGACAACCATCCTGGGGAGTTAACATAAAAGGACCCTAAAGTAATACGCTTTAGGTCGGCTTTTCCAACATGGTAAAGTCCCTCTACCCACAACCTTGACGAAGGTTCATGGGTAGAAGATAACCATCCTGGAGGCTAACTCAAGCAAAAAGACTCCGAAGTAGGCCGAGTCTCAACTCTCGGTCACTTCCCGAGCATTCAAAGACTCCGAATTAGGCCGGGTCTCAACTCCCGGTCAGTTCCCGAGCACCTAAAGGTCCCGAGCTAGGCTGGGTCTCAACTCTCAGCCAGTTCCTGAGGACTCACCAGGCTCAAAAGCCCCGAGGCAGCTTCTCCAAGCACTCAGACAATGGCAAGTAACATCAAACTGATTTCCAAACTTGCCCTGATATAGCATCTGGCCAACCTTGGAAATGGGGGGCAGCTGATACACCCAAAATTGGCTCTATCCTATGACCGAGCGGTTTAAATCAGCAGTCAGTCCATGTCCCGGTCAAATCATGCACAACTCCTTGGACAAGCATCAGCCCGAGCGGTCTAGTCTACCCGAAACTCATCATCCCGAGCGGTTCATCCATGACCCGGCCAATAGGTCGGGAAAACCGCACGGGAACATCCCACCGCGGGATCAGCTCATCCGGGCCCACAGGCATGATCCCGAGCATTACAGGCAGTTTCCTACTCAAGCTAGAAGACTAATGGAAAGTGCAAACTATTTCCTAATCTAATTAGGAAACCCCCACAATTAATGTCAATCAATTCTAATGCGATTAGGAAACTTACTTGATTGGTGTCAATAACTTACTTGATTGGTGTCAATCATATCCTAATTGGATTATATTTCCTTATCCATGTACGAATAGGTCTCTTACATCTATAAAAGAGACCTCTCACCCCCCATTGAAGGGGCCGACTTTTCAGTCTACACAGCACCTCTATAACATTCATCAACATGCCCGGCCGGCCTATGGTAGCTCCAGACTTGTTGGTTCACCACAGGCCCCCGACTCTTTTACAGTATAGTGAACGTGCTCAGACACACACGTGGACGAAGGTACCTTCATTAATAGGACCGAACCACATACAAAAAATCAGTCTCTCACTCTCTCTCTCCTTAAACTGCTCTAATTTACTCTTACCAATTCTTGGCTTCATCACGAAGTATTGGCTTCAATCACTTGAGCCAAACACAATTAAAATATGGGAAACCTTACACAACGCTTTTTTACAAAAGTTTTTCCCAATCACAAGAACTAATCAGATAAGAAAAGCGATAACCAACTTTGTGATGCAAGATGGGGAAACACTTTATGATACATGGGAGAAATTTAAAGAATTATTACATTCATGCCCACATCATCATGTTCCTAAGTGGCAGTTGGTACAGGTCTTTTACGAGGGACTTATTCCCTCTGTTCGTAATACCGTCGACCCCATTTGTGCGGGTACCTTCCTACATAAAAGCATCGACGAGGCCTGAAATTTTTTTGAAATATTAAGCGAGAACTCGATGCATCAGGCCGTGTCGGTACGTTCTGAGGGATATCTTCCGCAGACCAAACGAGAGGTGACATTTGAGTCGAGTCATTCAATTGAATTTTAGGAACTATCTAAAAAACTTGATCGACTTTTAACAATGAACCAAATGACAACCCCACCTCGTTCTGAAGTATGTGCATTATGTTCCAATCCTTCACATACTATACTTGCATGCCCATCAGCGTCTCAATTTTTGAAATTTGTAGAGCAACACATTAATTCTATTAAACAATTCCAATAAAATAATTTTAATCCTATGACTAATAATCCGGACATGCCATGGAGAAATCATTCTAATTACTCGTGGAAAAATAATAATAATAATAATAATGAGGCAACTAATTTTCCTAATACTTATCGACCCCAATTTCAACAAACTCAATACCAACACCCTCCTCCTAATCCCAACCCTCCAAGGGTTAACGCTTTTGAGGAGACAGTGTTGGCATCCCTTAAGAATATCGAAACACAAGTATAAGCACAAGCACAGATAGTGCACTCTCACACACAATCCATTGCGAAACTTGAATCCCAAATGGAACAAATAGCTAATGCTATGAGTCGTAAGCACGAGGGTAAGTTGCCTAGTCAAACTATTCAAAATCCTAAGGGACAATGTGGGAATGGAGGTTCGAATGAACAAGTAAACGCCGTCTCGACTAGGATGACTATTCGAGAAGAGGAAGTTATTTACATGCCATATGAGAGTGAAAAGGAAAGGAACATTAACTCTAATAAAGAAAAGGGTGGGGAAACAAGTAGAAATAGGAAAGAAAACATAACAACCCCGACGACTTATATTCCAAAATTGCCTTTTCCACCAAATGTCGACGAACCGTCAAATTTTTCAAAGAAAACGTCGAAAGTTGAGGATATACTCGAGGTATTTAAACAAGTTAAAATAAATATCCCATTCCTCGATGCGATAAAACAAATTCCCGTTTACGCTAAATGTCTGAAAGAACTATGTACTCTAAAGAGTAAATTACGTAGTCATACTCCTAAAAAGGTCTTCCTAACTGAAAAAGTAAGTTCGATTTTCCAACATGCTCCTCTAAAGTATAAAGATCCTGGTACGCCTACTATTTTATGTGTCATGAGTGACACGGTCAATCATAGGGCTCTCCTTAACTTAGGAACAAGTGTTAATCTCTTACCATATCACGTCTACAAACAACTAGGACTAGGTGAACTTAAGCCTACAGCTGCTACTATTCAATTAGCAGATCGTTCTGTTAAAGCACCTAGAAGAATCGTCGAGGACGTCTTAGTTAAAGTTGATCAATGTTTTTATCCCGTTGATTTTATGGTCCTTGATACTGAACCTGTTATAGATGCTAGGAAACACACTCCTATCATTCTTGGTCGTCCGTTCTTAGCAACCGCTAATGCGCACGTCAATTGTCGAACAGGGGTGATGAAAGTGTCGTTCGAAAACATGAACCTAAAATTAAACGTTTTTAATGCTGTTGATCAACCTCCCAAAGACGATGATTATCAATATGTGGAGGGTAGTGAGGTTAGAAGAATAATTGAACCTACTAAAGAATTGAAATTGAGTGAGGAGAATAATATAGTAAGTAATGAGCGGACGAATTTGAATAATACGGATCCTAACGACAAATTTACTCGAAAGGTAAGAAACCAATTTGAACATAATTCGGGAGAACCGTTGACCGACTTACAAAATAGTGACATTATTTCTGCTTATCACCAGAGTCTCCCTAATACCTTCAAGGGTACAAACTCTGATTTACGACCTCCTTGAGTCTTGAGCTAGAATGGTCTAGCTGAAGACGTAAAAGACAACGCTTCTTGGGAGGCAACCCAAGCATTATTTCGTCCGTTTTCTCAATTTTGTACACTTTTTGGTCGTTTTCGGTCAGTTTTGAGTCTTTTGCGAGTTTTCTGGACATGTTTGGGGGTCGGAGTCAATTTATTTTAAAGTTATGTATATTAAAAAGAAGAACAAAAAAGGATAAGATCAAGTCGCCTGAGCGGGCCGCTTGTGCGAGTTTGCCCCTTAGAGATAATTTTTTTAAGTTTTTATATATATATGCCTCTGTTTCACATCGTGTCTAGAATCGCGCGCACAAGGGGTTCGCTCACGAGGCCCGGTCGCGCGATTCATGGACTTAGAAATTTTTTCTTTAGTTTTTTTTTAAAAAAAACATACCTCTACATTCCCTCGCGGAAGGGCTCGCGCGAGGGAGGGTTTTCAGGATTTTTTTCTTTGTTTTCTTACCTCCTTTCTCCCATACCTGGTCAGTTGGTTTTATCATTTATGTTTGTTTTCTTAAGTTTGTTATAGATCACGTTCTTCTTCATTGTGATAATACTGTTTGCGTTTATTTTCATTGAGTCTTTTGCTTATAGTTTAGCTTCTATTTAAAAAAAAACATATGATACACCCAAAATCAGCATCATCCCGAGCGGTTTGATCCACCTGATGCCTCCCGTGGAGTTCATCCACGACCCGGTCAACAGTTCGGGAAGACTGCACAGGGACATCCCACCATGGGAACAGCTCATCCGGGCCCACAGGCATGATCCCGAGCATTCCGGGCAGTTTCCTACTCAAGCTAGAAGACTAATGGAAAGTGCAAACTATTTCCTAATCTAATTAGGAAACCCCTACAATTAATGCCAATCTATATCAATTGGATTATGTTTCATTTTCCTTGTACGAGTAGGTCTCTTACATCTATAAAAGAGACCTCTCACCCCCCATTGAAGGGGCTGACTTTTCAGTTTCTACAGCACCTCTATAGCACCTCAATAGCGGTCACCAATACGTCCGACCGACCTACGGTAGTTCCAAACTATTGTTGGTTCACCACAGGTCCCCGGCTTTTTACAGTATAGTGAACGTGCTCAGACACACTCGTGGACGTAGATACCTTCATTAATAGGGCCGAACCACATACAAAAACTAGTCTCTCTCTCTCTCCTTAAATTGCTTTAATTTACTTTAACCAAATTTTGGCATCATCAGCTTGGCGTCATCTGTGGGAAGCGACAAGTCTTCTCATCAACAAATCTCTTGACTGATCGTCATGCCACCAAAGAAGGGTAAGAAGGCTGATCAGCAGTCCAACCAGGATGTTCCTCCGGCCCCGACACCAAATGCGGCAGTCCTGACATCTGGGCAGATCACTACGGCTTTTATACAGCTCTTGAAGATCCAGCATCAGACCCAACAGCAGATTAAAGTCCTGCTGGCCCAACAGAAAAATCCTCCAGTGGCCGGGAAACCACCCGAGAACGTGCGTACAGTTGGGAACCAATCTTGACCAGACAATGTACCTAAGCCAACCTCTCCCGCATTGAGGATGCCACAGACATCAGCGGTAGGCATACAACCTGAGCGGATAGGTAGGAGCATACAGCCCGGGAATCAGCCTAGGGTCACTCGGTCAAGAGCCAAGGTAGCCTTAGGCGAATGATTACCCGGAGTCATAGCCGAGCCTGATCCTAGATGACATCATACCGCCATAGAGAAGAAGCCTTTTCCACCAACCCGACCAACCCTTCGGATATCGGTCGGGAAGGAGTGGAAGCCCGATTCAAGGGCTTGCATAAGCAGATTGACGGAGTGGCCAAAAAGATTGGTCAAAATCGTGCTCAGAATCAAGCCAATACCGAGACAGAGTCACCAATCTCCAGCCAGATCACAAGATTCTCTATCCCGCACAAATTCAAGCAGCCTCGCCTAGATTCATACAATGGCTCGGGGAGCCCGGTCGACCATATCTGGACCTACAGGGCTCGGATGGTCCTGGCCATCCAAGCCGACAAGCTATACTGCCTGGCCTTCCCCAGCACTTTGAAAGCCCCGACCGCCCAATGGTTCTACTCCTTGAAACCCCGATCGGTCAGCAGTTTCAAGCAACTCAGCAAACAGTTCATCAACCAGTTCGCTGGTATGCATGAAAGGCCAAAGCCTGACATACATCTACTGACGGTCATACAATGGAATAATGAGTCCCTCAGGGAGTTCACCGACCGGTTCAACCAACAGAAGCTTCAAATCCGCGATCTGAACAAGACAGTCGCCATTATAGCCTTTTGCTCGGGAGTTCAACACACCAAATGCGCCGCGTCATACCACAAAAACTGACCGAAAACTTTGGTTGATGCTGAGAGGGTTGAAAGATACATCGACACTGAAGAATTCCTAAGGGTCAAAGGCCCCGGGCAAATGAACGACGAGCCTTCCAGCAGTAAGCGAAAGCGAGAATAGCCTGGGAAGAGCAACGCAAAGCAGCCCAATAGTTCTGACAGTTCATTCAGGTCATAGTAGCCCAGGTCAGGCAGCCCCGACCTGACCTCCAGCTTACAGCTGGCTGGGTCTAGCAGTCCCGACCCGACTTCCAGTTCATATCGGTCAGGATCAAGCAGTTCCAACTTTTCCTCTAGCACAAAGAAATCAGGAGCCCGACGATCCTAATCCGACCCCCTATCTACATCGGTCTAGATGAGCCCGACTACAGTGGTACTTGCCTGATCACCACATGAGGCTCCACCGATTATCAGAGAACCCTTGCAAAGACCTCGGGCCTAACCCCGAGGCATCCAAAGACCTCGGGACTAACCCCGAGGCATACAAAGACCTCGGGCCTAACCCCGAGGCATACAAAACCCCGAGGCACAAGCTTCACTTAGGTCCAACCGACGATGGGGGCAAACCCCCTAGGTGGCTGATGATGGCAAGTTTCAAAAGACCCTGCAAACACCATGTTCCAGGTCGGTTACCTACATTCATAGCCTTTGTAAGACCCTCGTCTTAGAGAAAGCTTGGGGAACAAGATGGCGCAGTGAACTAAATAAGCAGTCACACCGGGTATCTACAGGCCTCGCGAATAACCAAGTCAAAATCTTGGACAACCCGAGCACCTACAGTACTCAAAGGCATTAACTCCACTTAGGTCCAAACCGACGATAGAGGTGACTAAAATCTCTTAGGTTGGCCCACGATAGAGGAGCAAAAAAGACCCTACAGTGACACGCTCTAGGTTGGCTCCACCAACATGGTGAAGCTCTTATCCCAATAGTCTTGACGAAGGCTGGCTGGCGGAAGACCACCATCCTGGGGAATTAACATAAAAGGACCCTAAAGCAATACGCTTTAGGTCGGCTTTTCCAACATGGTCAAATTCTTTTGCCTACAACCTTGACGAAGGTTTGCGGGTAGAAGATAACCATCCTGGGAGCTAATGCATTCAAAGACACCGAAGTAGGCCGAGTCTCAACTCTCGGTCACTTCCCGAGCATTCAAAGACTCCGAATTAGGCCGGGTCTCAACTCCCAGTCAGTTCCCGAGTACTTAAAGGTCCCGAGCTAGGCTAAGTCTCAACTTTTAACCAGTTCCTGAGGACTCACTAGGCTCAGAAGCCCCGATGCAGCTTCCCCGAGCACTCAGACTGGTATCAGGAAGATTTCCAAACTTGCCCCGATATAGCATCCAGCCAACCTTGGAAATGGGGGACAACTGATACACTCAAAATCAGCCCATGCCGGAGCGGTTTTATTCTGCAACTACTGACAAGCATCATCCCGAGCGGTTTGGTCCACCCGATGCCTCCCAAGCGGTTCATCCACGACCCGGCCAATAGGTTGGGAAGACCGCACAGACACATCCCACCATGGGAACAGCTCATCCGGGCCCACAGACATGATCCTGAGCATTCCGGGCAGTTTCCTACTCAAGCTAGAAGATTGATGGAAAGTGCAAACTATTTCCTAATCCAATTAGGAAATCCCTACAATTAATGCCAATCTATATCAATTGGATTATATTTCATTTTCCTTGTACGAGTAGGTCTCTTACATCTATAAAAGAGACCTTTCAACCCCCCATTAAAAGGGCTGACTTTTCAGTCTCTATAGCACCTCTATAGCGGTCACCAACACGCCCGGCCGACCTACGGTAGCTCCAAACTATTGTTGGTTCACCACAGGTCCCTGGCTGTTTACAGTATAGTGAACGTGCTCAGACACACACGTGGACATAGGTACCTTCATTAACAGGACCGAACCACATACAAAAAACCAGTCTCTCTCTCTCTCTCTCTCTCTCTCTCTCTCTCTCCTTAAATTGCTTTAATTTACTTTAACTAAATTTTGGCATCATCACCATGTATATTCCTTTCTTTATTAGTGTTCTTTTGTATGTCCATTTCTATTGTCAAGTATTCACGGGTGAATTAGTAGCTCCATTTGGAGCAATTGAACGATCATGCCATATTCATATACGTTAACATGTTTGTGATTGCCGAGATCGCGGTAATATCGTTCCTTCCTTATACACTCTCCTTTCTTTCATTTTATTGTTTCATTGGAAACAATGAAAGGTTTAGGTTTGGGGGTATGCACTTGTATGCACACATTATTATGCACCGATTTTTCAAAAAAAAAAAAAAAAAACACAAAATTTTTTTTGGATACTTGTGCTTAAATAAACGATGTTACCGACATATTTGCAATCTCAATTCGATTCTTCTTGTTTTATAATTTTGATTATTATAGAATGGTAAACATGAGGATATGTGGTTAAACATTTGCTGAAGTCATGATTCGACATTTTAGGATATGTATCGTTCGAATCGTAGTTTTATATCATAAGATTTGCACACAAACTTATGCACTGCACGTAGTCGCTTGAATACATGTTTGATGTGAACTATAGTATGATTCAGATTTCTAGCTAACACATGGTGGAGACTAAACCCAGTGAGCTTTTGAGCCTATCTTTTCTTTATAGAGGGTTATGAATACATTTTGTGTTTGTCGAATTTCATTTAAATAGCGCATTAACTTGTTGTTTAGTCTCATTATTCTTGTTTTGGTTGATAGTCGATCAAGTTGAAATATTTGCTACCATGCTAAATAATCTTCCATCGTAAACATTGAAGAACCATACGACCATAGGAAATAATGGTAGGCCCTCTTTGTTAGCCACCGACCGAAAAATGATAAAATTCCCTTAGTTCACCCTTTGTGCGGTTAAAATGCCCATTTTCTTTATTCACCATTATCCTATGTTTTTGCTCCAACTTGACAACCTTGGAGTTCATCACTGAGAGATTTGTCAACTCTTAGTGTTGATAAGGCGATGTGTTGATTGAGAAGAAGAAGAAGAAGAAGAAAATAAGATGATGTTATTGGGATAGTTGTTGGTATTTAATGAATAATCATTCGACAAGCAACATAAAAGAATAAGGTTGAAAAAAGAAAAGAAAGAAAAAGAAGAGGAAAGAAATAGAAGAAAAAAAAAAGATGAAGGGAAGAGAATGAAAAGAGGAAAGTTGGTAGAAGAGATGAATGAAAGAAACCGAACATGCCTTATAATGCCATTCGAAAACTACCTAATGAATCCGTTCTATCCTTTTTTATTGCCCGAGTCACGTTACAACCTTTGAAAAGTCTTATTTGATCCTAAAACAACATGGTTTGGATATATAAACGATGGGAGGGGGATTAAAACATGGTAACGATTAATTTTTGTTGACTGTTGGCGTCCTATCCATGAGACTACAGTTCTCTCGTGTCATGTGTCTTTTTCGAGTCATATGTGAGCGTTTCTCGTTTTGAAAACATATTTCTTTTGCTCCCATATATTAGAGAGACTACACATGTTTCTGAGTGTTTTATTTTAGAGTGTAATTAACATTGTGAGATTCGTAGTCGAAGCATAGTTGGATGGTTATCCGAGTTATATTCCAAGTTCATGACATGCGCGTGTTCATTTGACTAACACATCACACACGTGCAATTTTATGAGAAACTCTATTGATTTATACGATGCATGTGCTTGGGATTGTTTTTTTCATGATTTAGGTGGACGTTTGATTCCGTTTCTTCTTATTCGTTATTCTATTTCAAATCATCGTTTTATGATAAGGAGTATTGAATGTTATGTTTTTGTTTTTAATAAAACTTTTAAATATATAATGAAATAAAGATGGTTGTGGGTGACATGTTGATGAGAACTCTCATGAGACTTCACTCGTCCGACTAAAGACACCTAGGGGTTTAAAAGGCTTGTTGTATATCCTAAATGCAATCGCGATCCATGCGAAAATGGAGTAGTGTTTTTAATTAATAGTTAAATTTTTATGTTCTTTTTGCATGAGGACTAGCAAAATGTAGGTTTGAGGGTGTGATCGGGAGATAACAAATCCTAATTACACGCCTTAATTCATATTTGTTAGTACTTTTTATCCTGTTTTAGTGTATTTTTACTTCGTTTTTTATTTTCAGTCAGGATTTGGAGAAAAGTAAGGATGCCAGGCTAAATGGGGTGAAAAAGCAGAAGAAAAGAAGCTGAAAAAGCCATATTGCACGTGCGGCCCGCTCGTGTGAAAATCTAGAAATCGGTCGCGCGACCTCCCAATATCGCGCTCGCGCGACCTGTGTAAAAATCAAAGTTGCATATTTCAATGTACTGAAGATCCTCACGCGAACGAAACTGCCTAATTACGTCCAAATTATAAAATATAGCAGTTCTAGTGCAAATAGGTTTAGGAAAGCTTCCAAACTTGCTCCAAATCTATAAATGCTCAATTGTAATTCAATTCTTAGGTTACACACCCTTATACACACCTTTATACAACTAAAACTACAGTCATTGAAGAGAGGAAAGCAAGGAGAAGAAGAAGACCAAGGATTCCCATGGCCTCCTCCATTAACCACTTGTCGTTCATCAATTTTATGGCCAACTAAACCTAGATCTAGGGTTTCAATAAAACCCTAGCCAAGTAATAGGGTGTATTTATGTATTTCTTTTAGTTTTATTATGTATGGATGATAATTACATGTTTAGAAGATTTTTAATAATAAATCGAACTTTTATTAATTAAATCATCACTTTCAAAGTTTATTCTTGTCTTAGATCTATTTTGACTGTGATGTGCTCAATGATCTATATTTGCTGTGCTTGTATAGATTATTTACATGTAATGGTACTTAATTGAATTGTGCTATCAAGTATCCGAATAGTCCATGCCTAGATTAGACGGATTATGTCACAACCCTAATTTAGTGTGGGATAATTCATGCTAACCGACGATGGATTATGTTGGTGCTTGAACCATAGTTATCTTCTTGACGGAGGAATTGGGCTTGTAGCTACAATTCCCCACTATCATCCAACTTAATAAGCTAATTGAATTCATAAATATTCCTATTATGAAACTAGTGGTGGATTTGCAATCGTAGGTTCCTTTAAACATATTTATAAAAATACTTTTAATTGCTTTTATAATTAAGATTTGCTTTTATTGTTTCTTAGTTTAATTAAAATTCAAATCAAATCTCATTTTCTTAATTAATTAGAATTAGGTTTTAAGATTAAAGTACTGTAGTATTTCAATCTCTGTGGGTTCGACATTTACTTCCACACTACAAATCATTAGAAAGTAAAGTATATTTTTTATATCTTGATATTGACAACATCAATACATATATCTATATATATCATCTTCTTCAGTTGCGATGGTGGTGGTCGCGATGTGATGGTGGTGGCGATGGGGTGGTCTCGCTACGAAGGTGGTGGCGGTTGTGGTGTGATGATGGTGGTGATGGGGGTGGTGGCGGTCTCGCAACGATTGTGCTGGCAATGGTGGTGGTGGTCTCGCTGCGATGGTGGTAGTGGCGATCACCGGCGTCAGGGCGATTTCATCAATGTCGGGGGCGATATCGTCATTAAAATAGATAAAAACAAAAACAAAAAAAAAAAAAAAAGGGTTTTTGGTTGCAAACTTAAAATGCGCGTGAACTTTAAATTAAACAAGAATTTGACTGGGATTTACACATTATTGACTGATTCTAAGGGGTTTACATTCTCTAAATCTGTTAATCAAACGTCTAAATTTCCTTTATTTCCTCAAACAACCATTTGGTTGACATTCGTTTTAGAGGAAAGATTGAAACACCCCCAACGACACAATCTTTTAGACACAATCCAAAAGATGTGTCTATACCTCTCCCGTATGTCACTGTGGAATCCAATGACACATAAGAGAGATAGACACATTTCTTGAATTATATCCCAAAAATTAGGTCTTTGGATCTTAGTTTTATATGATCCTTGCGTATAAATTATGGCGCAACCGTTGGTTTTGGATTTTGTAATTAGGTAATTTTGGCATCCAAACACGTCTAAATGAACTCATCCATAATTATTTAATTTTAAATGGCCCAATTACCTAATTCGTGGACAACCAAACAGGCCCTAATGAAATTTCTCAGTACCTGCAATCTGCTAAGTCCAGACATACTAAATGGCGAACATTATGAGCTATCCATTATCCAAAGGCACATCTGAACAACAGAAGTATTTGTAATTTGCCCAAAAAGAAAAGAGCAAGTAAAATATTTCATGCCCTTCAATTTACATTTCCTAAAACTCCTACAGTTGACATTATATCCGAAAACTTAATCATTTGTACAAGTCAGTCAACAACCAAAAAAAAAACAAAAAAATCACTGTTGAGCTTAAGAAAAATGCTTTTCCAAAGAAACGAATGGGAATTGCGTGTACAACTACAGCATCATACATGAATTTGCAATATACAGGAGAGGACCGTCGAGAAGACACGTACCTCGAGCTAAATTCCAGCAAATCAAATGAAGCTTCAACCTAAGTTTTACAGATCAACCAGGCAAACCACATTCAACCCGGACCAAAAAAAAAAATTTGAGGTGAAAATAACACCGCACAAACAATAACCCCACTCCCAATCCTGCAACAACCAAGGAATCAAGAAAAAGAATGCAAAAAACTGAAGGCAGTGTGTTTGAAATACACTTGGAGTTCACAAATATAAGCCCAGGATTCACAGATGAACATGGAAGATAGAGAGATGGTGTTCACACTTGCGTACTTGTAACACATCTCCACTGTCCCACACGTGGACCGTTGTCTAAGAGCATGAGCAAGCCCACGTTGCTGGCTGACCGCCCACACATGTACCTGACAATAATATAAGGAGATATGAATTGAGAGATCAAACAAATATAACTGTACACACTACACAGTAAAAATAAAAATAAAAAATTGCTCATCATAGCCCAAGGAAAAGCCAAATTATTAGTTAGGTAACTAAGAAAGTACCTATGAATATACTTTATTGGATCAATTTAACCAATTGAAATCTTCAATGACGACCACCCATAGGGCCATAATAAAGGACTGGTGGTCGAGATAGTCACAAAACCTTGAGTAGTTCATATGTGACATGTACTTGAGTTTCTATAAAATAACATGAAGTGATTTCTCCCTACTAAAGTTAGACCCCCTCTCCTCAAACACGTACACACAGAGACAAAGTCATTCCGCAATCTCTTGGGCACTTGTGGCATTGCCGTTGTCATCTTCTGTTATTTTTTCCCACCGAGAAGATTCATAGCAGCAACTAGCAACTTTATATTATCAGAATATCATTTCGAAAACAACATTCAACACTTCTAGAACATTTATCATGACTAGTGACTACATGAAATCGTGTTCATTTACAACGTTTCTGGCCACAACTTAGATGACACAGCAACTACAAATCTAGGATCATTACATTAGTCATGCATATCATAGTGACACCATACATCATTAAGACAATAGCACTTATATTATAGTTAAAAAATAATCCACCATCAGTAATTTCAAATAAAGATTACTCACTTGCATCGGCGCGCTTTCTTTCTCCAGAAAATGACAGATACGACCCACTGAACAAACAACATGAAAGGGACGAAATGTGAGTGCCAGAGCCACACATAATATGTTGCAGGATAACTAGATGGTAGAAACTACATACCAGCACAATAACTGTAAAACCTTGTGCTTACGAAGTGCATATGAGGCTTATTACTTATGATGTTAAGAACATTGTAAACACAGCTCAAATAAATGGATAATAATCTCGCAAACAACAGCCAACAAGCAAAGGTCCAAGCTAAATTCAGGAATTACAAAAAGTTATCCACGCATACATGCAAATTTGCCCTAAACCACTAGTTTTCACTTTTGACACTTGTGTTTTATTGTAAAGAATACAATCTACAAAAAGAAAAAGAAAAAGAAAAAAAAAACAATACCAAAAGTTTTGGGTTAGAATAAAAAAACACAAGAGACAAAAGGTTCAAACAGAAGATGGAACAAACAAAAGAAAACCAATACCAATATCATCAACGCAAGAGAAAGTATAAGTATATTGTTTCAACATCAACCAACAAAAAAAAGAAGTGTTTCAAAGAAGGGGGAAAATAGCTAAGAAGTTTATAGCAGACATGATATTGATGAAGGGCAGAGATGACGAACATGAGAAGAAAATGACAAAATAAAGTCAACGAACATGACAGAAAGATGCAAATTTACAAAAATCATGAGCTTCTAATGCTTAAAAAGGAAAATTATAAAAATAAAGTCAACCAGTGTAGACTCTAGAATCCCTGCAAGGTCATTCTACTGTCCATTGTGGGATGAGTATGAACCAAATCCAAGTGTTACAAGCTTAAAATCTAGCCCCCAAAAGGAAACTATTCCCACTGATATTATAATACAAATAAAATACATAGCTAATACTTGTGCTACATGGGCCTGTTTTTATAGCTGTAAGAAGTTTAACTTATCCCAAGCTTAGCCTGGACAAGGGCTACAACCTAGAACAAGTTCAAACTATGCTCAACTCAAAAAAACCTTCTCAGGCCTAGGACTACGTATTATTCTAGTTCACGCAACCTATGCTCCTAAATTGAAGTAATATGTTCAGGAATGACTCACCCATGGCGATACGCAAAATGCCATATAGTGATATCGGATTTTAGACGCAGAATAATTTATCTAATGTTACAAATTAAAGAAGGGACCAGTTGAAACAAAGTCCGAAAGGCACCATAAAAAAACGCTTGTCAACTTGTTAAGCTAAAATTAAAAGATTGGCCCTTGAATCTGGTTTCCCTTTGACCTTTCTCTCTTAGTACTCTTTTTTTGAATCTTTCTGGCATGTATTTTGCATCATGTCAACTTGTAAAGCCAAAAGGCAACATATACAAATACATGTAAATATTGGCCAATGAGAAAACGTATCCATTTTAAATTTCGGTCTCAATGATCGACAACTCTGTCAATTGGTCTAAAGGGATGCTCGCTTGAGCATCTATCAAAAGGGTAGCCCAGTGCACGAGGCTCCCGCCATTACGGGGTCTGGGGAGGGTGAGATGTATGTAGCCTTACCCCTGCCCAGTGCTTGATCATCTATCAAGAAAGGTGGAAA
Organism: Hydrangea macrophylla; assembly: GCA_033977485.1. NCBI lineage: Eukaryota > Viridiplantae > Streptophyta > Magnoliopsida > Cornales > Hydrangeaceae > Hydrangea > Hydrangea macrophylla. The sequence continues at coordinate 80,757,867 of CM066991.1, read as the reverse complement.
TAAAAGGATGACACAGACATGAACCAATAGTGGGATTAAGTCCATTCATTGCATCCACATTTGGCAGGCACCTAAGGGGAATAACTACCTCATGTCATGTTATCCACAACTCTTACCATAGTATGTAACTTACACACATATTCATGTCTTTAATGCACCAAGAAAAGAAAGAAAAAAGGTGAAAGTTAAGCTAGCAATAAAAATACTCCTATGCAAATGGATTCTGCATCAAAAGAATAAATGGAAAAGCAATTCAAGATTTCACATCCCCATCAAGAATTTCACCTACAACAACGCTCGTTTGCCCATAGTAAACAAACACCAACATAAACAATTACACTTGCTAGTTTTAGGACACATTTTTCTATCATAAACAACTAGATTTCAAGAGAATATACAGCAGCAAAACTATCTGAGATATATGTATTGCTGAAGAAGTACAACATATAAAATGTGTTGAATATATGAAATCAAATGAGGAAGAATTGATGGCGAAGAAGCCATAAGGAGAGCCATAGTCATCAAACAAGAGAAGGAATCATGAATACAATAGAAAATTGCCAAAAAAAAAAAAAATTGGGGGTGAATGAGAAGACAGAGTAGTGGATAAGGCTTTATTAAGCAGTCAGTTGACTTCTCAACAGATTAATATCAGCTTTTATACTAGATTACTACTACATCAAAACTGCTGTACGGCTTAATAATTTTTTTTATCAGATATAGCAACTGAGACAGATCGCATTTACACCAATTATCCATAGTATAGTTCTCTATTACTCAGTTATTTACATATTCCATATCATCACTTAATTTGCATGTATAAACAGATTACAATAAATATTAGAAAACATACGTCACACAAGATCTACAATGCAAAGGTAAGATAGGATACAAGTTGTCAAACAGCAGAACTATTGGAATAAATATGAGCCAAAAATTGATCAGCAGTTTAACTGTGATGTCACCTTGAATATTGATGTAAAGGAGAAGCTCCCAATAACAGAGGGTTTTTTCACGGGTGCTCTTCTTGCTGGTGACATTTCTTTACACAATTGTTGAGCTATCTCCTTCAGCAACACCAGTTGTGCTTTATCCGTCCGCATAGAAACGATTGCCTGCCTCATTGATTCTCTATCAGCCTCTAGCACCTGAAGTCTCATGTAAAGTTTTTTAATCTCGGGATCTTCCACATCGGCTCGCTTCAGTGACTCCCTCGGAGTAGTCATATAATCATCGCATAATCCGACAGAAGCCTTAGGCTCAGGCACTCCTTGATATACCGAATCAATGGTACATACTCTCTCACTTATGTCATCTCCCATTTCTGATGAGTCATCCACCTTTTTCAGATGAGAGTAGTCCTCTGTCTGCGTGTATTCTGTCTTCAGAAAACTGCTGCCAAGTCTTGGAGATTCTGTGGTAAAGTCCGGAGCCATTTCTTTACCCATTGCAATGAAAGAACTCGAACTATCCGTCGAAAGCCTCCTAACATGTCTCGGTCGGCTGGGAGATTGACCAACTACCACCTTTTCTAGCACGTTTTTTGTACCCGCAAAGTCCCCATCTGGGTGAATGTGTCTAGGGCTATTTTCCAGTTGATTGATTCTATATTCCAGATCCTTCAAACTCGCCACGGAATGTGGGGTCTCAACATCCGTGACGCCATTCTCAAGCTTCAAGTTGCATCTGAGAGGAGGGTAATCATAGGGCATGATTTGAAATTGGGAATCCATAGTTTCAATCACGCTGTTAGTCCTTGTAATGCCACCTATTTCCCCCTGTGCCTCAGACTCTGTAAGTCCATAACTCATCAACCTATGTTTATAAGCCTGAACCTCGCAAGAAAGAGATTGAATTGCTTGCTCTCTCTTATACACCAAATCCTCCAACGCGAAAAGCTCCTCCTGATCATAAACCATCTTCTCCTCCGTAAACCGCTTGAATTGTCGGGCCTCCATATGAATCTCAGCTTTTTCCCTCTGCAACCTCAAAATCATCGACATGGCCTCATTGGCAGCCGAGGAAGATGCATTTCTCTCCTCCTCCAATTCAATGGAAAGGTCCTGTATGGTCTGTTGTTGGCTGCTAACCATTTCACGCAGAGCAACACATTCATTCTCAACCTCGACTTTAGCGACATGCTGATCATTGAAACCCGGAATAACAAGCCTATAGCTTTCCTCAAACTCATCGAATTTTCTCTTCACGGACCGAAGCCAAGTCCCAGAATAATAATAACCGTTTAGAGAACAACTACAATCACAATCACAACATTTGACCAGACTCGTTGAAGGTGGCGTGGATTCCAAATCCATAATGCAACAGTTGGCATTCAAATTGAACCAAATAGAACGAAATCACCCAACCGTATTAACAAATCAAAAAATCCACAGAAAATGCTATATCGAAACCCTCAATCCTCGCTCTCAAATCCATACACACTTCAAATTTACAATTCCTCCATCTCAAATCCCACCAATTCTTTGAATGAAATCAGCTAATCAAACACGGTAGTAATCAACAGAACCATAAAAAAACAAACAATATAAGGATAAACGAAACCCTATTTTCACCAATAACCTAGAGAGAGAAAGAGAGGAGAGAGAGTACCTTCACTTGGAGGGATATTTCCTAAAAGAATAAAAAAAAAACTGCAATGGAGCTATGAGATGGAGTTGGATTTTCCCGGGAAAACTTTTCTCGCGAAATAATTTTCCTGAGAAAATCACGGTAGATCAACGCATACAAAACCAACAGAAAAAAAAAAAAAAAAACCAAAGAAATTGTTGAATTCCCTTCTGTTTGGAGAGTGAGAAAAAGCGAGGGAAAACGAAGAGGGAGGTGTATTTTGGAACCCTAGTTTTTTGTGGTATTGTTGCTTCGTGTTTCGTGTAATTGTTGTTTTAGAGAGAGAGAGAGAGAGAGAGAGAAATGTTTTCCCAGAGAGAGAGAGAGAGAGAGAGAGAGAGAGTCCGAAAATGCTGAGGTATGAGAGAGAGAGAGAGAGAGAGATGTGTGTGTGAGTTCAGATTTTCTAAAACTGCGTGCGTGCCTTAATTTCGAATTAATAACCAAATATTCCAAGCAAAAAAAAAAGGAATTAATAACCAAATAAAATTTGACGGAAGATGAGGCGAGGATGGAAAGGGCAATGCTAGGGCACTAATAATGGACTTTATAATGTTATTAGGAGAGAGATAAAGTGTGTTAGTAAGTGTTAGTGAATATTTTTAGTGCCCCAAATATAACTCGGATGGAAATAGTGACTATTTTTTGGAGGGTCGATTTGAAAATCCAGAAATTATTCTCCAATTTTAAACCATAGGTCACGTGATGGTTCTGGTCAATAACATACTATTATGTGGTTAAGTCAAGTTTATTATCTCCCAAGTCATACAGTATAAGTTTACAATAATGCTATGCTTTCCAAAAAAAAATTTCCCAAAACTTGTTTCTCAACACATCTGGCACTAGAACTTTTTTCATTAATGATAGAACCACTTCAACATAAATTAATCAAAATTAACTGGGTTATTATCACATGTGTTAGTAAACACTTTTGAAATTTTTTTTTTTTTGAAAAACATAGCATTACTCATCTATAATATTATATAAAGGAAGAAGTAGGGGTACCACAAATATTTTACATAAAAAAACATATTTATAAAAATACCAGTATAATATCTTTTATAAAAAATCTCACATGTAGGGACAAAACTATCACAAGGATACCTAAGAAACTACTCCCTCCGTCCCATATTAAGAGTCTCTTTTGGGAATTCCAACTTATTAAGGGGACAACTTTGATTTTGGTGAGATTTTTAACTTTCCAATATTGCCCTTTTTGAAATTCAAAATTAGAGTGTCAAATCAAAAAAAGAGAGGGAAGAGTTGGATATAATAAAGGACAAATTTGGAAAGTGTGTATTAAAGTACTTTGACTTTTCAAAGAGGACTCTTAAAATGGGACATCAAAAAATGGCATCAAAGACTCTAAATATGGGACAGAGGGAGTACTTTTAACTTCCTCTCTTCCTCTCTCTCAAAATTAAATTTATCTTCTTTTGTTTTCTCTCTCCACTCACATATTGAGTGAGCATAAACTATTACTCAAATTGAGTAATGCTACAGACACAACACATTGTATAACACAAAGCACAACAAAGTTTCAAATGCCTTGTACCTTGTGCTATTTAAAATTTTCACATTTTTTTATGTACCACTTACACAATATAGAGTATATGCATTTAAAAATCTATTATACTTTATATTGTACAATATATTGTATCTGTACCACTACTCAAATAGTAAGTTTATTATATGATAATCTCCTACTAAAAGAAAATGAACCACCACATGGCAAAGGTCATGAACCATTGAATAACTTTTCAGAAAACAAATAACTCCTCATGATGTGTGTTTTTCTTACGGGAATCATTAACTCTCAATTAAAATTTTTTTTATAGAATTTAAAAATCTATTGTTTTTTCTAAATTAAAAAAACTAATAATTTTTTTTTGTAAAATAAAAAAACATCAAATTTTACATAGCATTGGAGTGACTCTTCGAAACGTAGGGAATAATTCGTTTTAAAGTTGGATGCAACTCTTCACAACGGTAGAAACAAGTCTTTCAAACATTGAGAGCAATCATCACAATATTTAGGTATAAAATCATAACGTTAAAAATATAAAATTGTCTAAAATACAAAATAATATTTTAAAAATTAAATTTTTTTTTTTATTTTGTTGATAACTTTTTAAAAAAAATTTTTAATAATTATTGATATTTTCTTATAAATATATAATAAAAATAGATTAATTTTAAATTTTATACAATAAAAATAACTGAAATGTAATTTTCTCTTTCATATAACAAAACGATGGGCCATCCCCCAATCTCTCTGAAATTATTCCTCGGTCACTTAATCGATGTGATGGATACACAGTTGTGTAAGTGTATATAATAGGCCATAAATGGAGAGTATTTCGATAATATGGGGCAAAGTTATTATTGTGAGAAGTTTCTCAAATGAAAAAAAAAAATATGTATATGTATATATATATATATTATTATTATTGGATGAGAAAATAGTCATTTGGATTTCTAAGAATCTCAAGATATTTTAATGACTACTTTCTCATTCAAGGATCATAAGGTACTTTCTCATATGAGAAGCTTCTCACAATAGCTTTACCCTAATTAATGGACTGAGTGTTAGGAAATTATATTGCCTAATAAAAGTGGACAACATATTAATATCAATTATATTATAAGGACTATTAATTAAAAGAGCTTATATTATGTGGTCTAATTATAAGAAGTTCATGGACTTCTACTGGGTATGTGTTTAATGAGTGGATACCAAATACTGACTCTGTTAAGAATAATGGGAACCCTAATAGACCAGCATATAAAGATATATAGGTTATGATCCCCAATATGTCAAATCATATATACTACTTCCTCCCCCATCTCATCTAGAGAAGGAACCCATTAAAGAACTCAAGAGATTTGACTGAGGAAGACATAACTGATCATCATAGTTCTTCTAAGGTTTGGTAATTGCTACAATGGATACAGGTATGTTTTCTATTATATATTATATCTTGATAATCTAACATAATATGATCATAGGGCTGTGATTTTACTACTCTAGGGTTCTACAATTTTATGGATTACAGATCCTAACAAGTGGTATCAGAGCAGTTATCATGTTAATTATTAGGATTGTTGTGCATAAAGTTTCAACCGAATCGTATTAATGATCATCAAATATTTAGCCTAATCTGATTCGATTGATTCGTGATATATTACCATTAACAACTTATGTGCTGTCACGGACACAGTGGAAAGGTACAATATTGAGCTATCCCTGTAACTCAATAACAATTTTACAACATTACATTTATACCTACATATAGGGAATCTAAGAAATATTTTATTAATATTAAAGTCTCTGAATCATGTTGTTGATTGTTTAAAAAGGAAATCAGTTGTTGATTATTTCAAAAGGTCCTTGATGTTGTCAATATCAAGATATAAAAGTATTCTTTACTTTTCAAAAGATTTGCAGTGTGGAAGTAAAGGTCGAACCCACAGAGATTGATTAACTACCGTGTTTTAATCTTAAAACCTAAATCTAATTAATTATAAAAACGGATTTTGATTTGAATTTAATTAAACTAATAACAATAAAAATAAATCTAAACTATGAAAGCAATTAAAGTTATTTTAAATAATGTTTAAGGGAACCTAGGATTGCAAATCCACCACTAGCTTCATAATAGGAATATTTATGAATTACTTTAGCTTACTAAGTTGGATGATAATGGGGAATTGTAGCTACAAGCCCAATTCCTCCGACAAGAAGATATTCATGGTTCAAGCACCAACATAATCCATCTTCGGTTAGCACGAATTATCCCACACTAAACTAGGGTTGTGATCTAATCCGTCTAATCTAGGCATGGACTATTCGGATACTTGATAGCACAAATCAATAAAGCACCATCACATGTAAACAATCTAAACAAGCACAGCAAGCATAGATCGTTGAGCACATCACAGTCAAAATAGATCTAAGACAAGAATAAATTCTGAAAGCAATGATTTAATCACTAGAAGTACGATTTATTTATAAAAATCCTCTAAACATGTGACTGTCATCTATACATAATAAAACTAAAATAAAAACATAAATAAAACCCTATTACTCGTCTAGGGCTTCATTGAAACCCTAGATCTATGATCTAGCCGTCCATGGAAGTGGTGGATGGCAAGTAGTTGATGGAGGAGGCCATGGAAACCCTTGGTCTTCTTCTTCTTCTCCTTGCTTCCCTCCCTTCAATGGCTGGAAGTATGTGTGTATAATAATTGCTAATAATGTCTAACCCTTTAATTGTGATAAAATAGGGTATATATAGATTTACAACAAGTTTTGGAAGCATTCCTAACCCGAAACGAACTGAAATTGATGTAATTTACAGTCTAGACGTCGTTCAGCAGTTTCGTTTGCACAGGAGTCTTCAGTATACTGAAATACGTAGCTTTGGTTTTTACACATATCGCGCGAGCGCGGCATTTGGCCTTCGCGCGCGCGGATCGTGCGAGCGATTCTGGGACTTTCGCTTGAGCGGATCGCGCGATCGATTTCTGGATTTCCGCGCCCGCGGGTCGCGCGCGCAAACTGGCTTTTTCAGCTTCTTTTCTTCTGCTTTTTCACCCTGTTTAGCCTGATATACTTGATCTCTTCCAAAACCTGTCAGAAAATAGAAAACGAAGTAAAAATATACAAAAACAGGATAAAAAGGTACTAACAAATGTGAATTAAGGCGTATTATTAGGATTAGTTCTCTCCCGATCACACCCCCAAACCTACATTTTGCTAGTCCTCGAGCAAAACTAAAACAAAAACTACTAATAAAAATCTATTCCATTTTCGCATGGATCACGATTGCATTTAGCGTATGCAACAAGCCTTTTAAACCCCTAGGTGTCCCTAGTCGGACGAGTAAAGTCTCGTGAGGGTTCTCATCAACAAGTCACCCACAACCATATTTATTAACTTAAAAACTTAAAAAGTTTTACTAAAGACTAAAAACTAATAAACAATACTCCTTATTATAACACAATAATTTGAAATAGAATAACGAACAAGAATAAACGGAATCAAACGTCTACCTACATCATGAGAAACAATCAAGCGCATGCAATGTACGAATCAATAGAGTTCCTCACAAGATTGCACGTGTGTGATGTGGTAGTCAAATGAACACGCGTATGTCATCAACATGGAATATAACTCGGATAACCATCCAACTATGCTTCGACTACGAATCTCACAATTAATTACACTCTCAAATAAAACACTCAGAAACAGGTGTAATTTATCTAGTATATGCGAGTAAAGGAAATATCTTTTCAAAACGAAAAATGCTCACATATGACTCGAAAAAGACGCATGACACGAAAGAACAGTAGTCTCATGGATAAGATGCCAACAATCAAGAAAAATTAGTCATTACCATGTTTTAATCCCTCTCCCATCGTTTTCATATCCAAACCATGTTTCCTAAGATCAAATAGGACTTTTCAAAGGTTATAACGTGGCTCAGGCAATGAAAAAGGATAGAAAGGATTTATCAAGTAGTTTCAGAATGGCATTGTAAGGCATGTTCGATTTCTTTCATTCATCTCTTCTACCAACTTTCATCTTTTCTTTCTCTTTTCTTCCTTTTCATTCATTTTTCTTCTTTTCTTTCATTTTTTTTTCAACCTTCCTCTTCTTTATTTTGTTTCTTTATATTTTTTTTCCTTTTCTTGCTTCTCAAATGATTATTCATCGAATACCAAGCAACTACCCCAATATCATCTTATTTTCTTCTTCCTTTTCAACACATCACCTTAACACTACTAAAAGGTGACAAATCTCTCAGTGGTGAACTCCGAGTTTGTCAAGTCGGAGCAAAAACAAGGATAATGATAATCAAAGAAAGAAATGGCATTTTAACGGCTCAAAGGGCGAACTAACGAAATTTTATAATTTATCGGTCGGCAATAAACAAAGAGGGCCTAACATCATTTCCTAGGGTAATACGGTTCTTCAATATTTACAATGGAAGATTATTTAGCATGGTAACAAATATTTTAACTTGACTATCAACCAAAACAAGAATAATGAGACTAAACAACAAAAAGATGCGCTATTTCAATGAAATTCGACAAACACAATGTATTTATAATCCTCTAAAAAGAAAAGATAGGCTCAAAAGCTCACTGGGCTTAGTCTCCACCATGTATTATCTAGAAATCCAAATCATATTATAGTTCACAACCAACATGTATTCAAATGACTACGTGCAGTGCATAGGTTTATGTGCAAATCTATGATATAAAACTACGATTCAAACAATACATAACTTAGAACATTTCATCATAACTTCAGCAAATGTTTAATCACATCTTCCCTTGTTTACCATTCTATAACAATTCAAAGTTATTTAACAAGAAGTATCAAATTAAGATTGTAAAAACGTCGGTAACATCGTTTATTTAAACACTTATTGAAAAATTTTAAAATTTTGCATAAACTAATGTGCATGTGTGAGTGCATACCCCCAAACCTAAACCTTTCATTGTCCCCAATGAAACAATAAAATGAAAGAAAGGAGAGTAGGTAAGAAAGGAACGATATTACCTCGATCTTGACAAGCATAGAACAGGTGAACACAAAGGAATATGGCTATAAAGTTCAATGTTACCTGTTACTTCTTAACAAAAGAAAATCAAACAAACAAAATAATAAAAACAGCTAAAAGAATTATAACTAAGCTAAACGAAACTAACTAAACCATAAGAAGAAACAAAACTATGAAGACAACACGAAAATAAGCTATAAAAGGAAAAAACATAACCAAAATTATGAAAACAATCACAGACTCGATCTAAAAGTACCTAAGAAACAAAAACAGAAAAGTAAAAACTGTGCGACAAGTGTGGGAGGAAGATATAGAACACAAAACAAAATGCCAGAAAAATGGGGGATCGCGCGAGCGGTCCGCGCGAGCGGCCGTCGCGCGCGCGAATTCCCAAAAATATATATATATATTTTTTTTTTAAATCGCGCCAGCGGGACCCCCTCGCGCCCGCGATCTACCTTGCGCCCGCGAAACCAGGCGCGAGAAGAACCTGAGAGCTCAAAACAAGAAAAGCAAAGAAAAACATCTAAGGGGCAAACTCGCGCCAGCGGGCCGCGCGAGCGATGTCTCGCGCGAGCGGGCCGCGCCGCGAGAATGGTTTTTTCCATTTTATGGTTAAAATTATGTATATAATACTAAAATGAATTAATTCCAACCCCCAAACCTATCCAGACTGTCCAAAATAGACTCAAAAAATAAGAAAAATGAACGAAATAAAGCTTGGTTGCCTCCCAAGAAGCGCTAACTTTTACGTCTTCAGCTAGACCGTTCTAGCTCAAGAATCATGGAGGCCGTAAATCGGACTGTGTACCCCTAAGAATGTCAGGTAGAGCTCGATGGTAAGCAGAAATCACGTCGCTTTGAATTAATTCAATCGCCGGTTTGTCAGTATGTTCAAATCGATTTCTTACCTTCCGAGTAGATTCAGCATTAGGGTCTGAGGTATTAGGATTCATCCAGTCATCATCCGCTATGTCTTTGTCGTTACTCACATTAATTGCTTTGTTAGGCTCAATATTCCGTCTTACCTCACCTTCCGCCTCGTATAGGTTATTGTCGTCTTTAGGAGGTTGATCAGCAGCATTAAAAACATTTAATTTTAATTTTATATTCCCGAACGACACTTTCATCACCCCTATTCTACAATTGACACGTGCGTTGGCCGTGGCTAAGAATGGACGACCAAGAATAACAGGAGTGTATTTTCTAGCATCTAGCACCGGTTCGGTGTCAAGGACCATAAAATCAACGGGATAGAAACATTGATCAACTTTTACTAGGACGTCTTCGACGATTCCTCTAGGTACTTTGACGGAACGATCCGCTAATTGAATAGTAGCGGCCGTAGGTTTAAGTTCACCTAATCCTAGTTGTTTATAAACGTGATAAGGTAAGAGGTTAACACTAGCTCCTAAGTCAAGGAGAGCCCTATGAATGACCGTGTCACCTATGACACATGAAATCGTAGGCGTACCAGGATTCTTATACTTTGGAGATGAGTGTTGAAAAATAGAACTTACTTTTTCCGTGAGAAAGACCTTTTTAGGAGTATGACTGCGTATTTTGCGTTTTTACGTACATAGGTCTTTAAGACATTTAGCATAAGCGGGAATTTGTTTTATAGCATCGAGGAATGGAATATTAATTTTAACTTGTTTAAATACCTCGAGTATATCTTTAGTTTTCGACTTTTTCTTTGAAAAATCAGACGGTTCCTCAACATTAGGTGGATATGACATTCTCGGAACATAATTTGTTGGGACCGGTTCTTTATCTTTTTGAATTCTACTCGTTCCCTCACCCTCCTTATTCAAATTTAAATTTTTATTTTTCTCACCCCCATCCGGAATTACAACAACTTCCTCATCTCGAGTAGTCGTCCTAGTCGAAACAGCGTTCACGCTCTCACTCGTACTACCCACTGCGTATTGCCCCTTAGGTTGCTGAGTAGGTTGACTCGGCGACTTACTCTCAGCTAAACGGTTCAGAGTATTAGCAATTTGCCCTACTTGGGACTCCAGTTTTGCGATGGATTGTGTGTGAGAGTGTACTAACTGGACCACCGAACCAAATTTTTCAAGTGAGGCCAACACCTTCTCCTCAAATGCATTATTGCGTGGAGGTGGAGGAGGTAGTTGGTATTGACCTTGTTGATATTGGGGTCGGTACATATTAGGAAAATTAGTCGACCTAGGATTATAATTATTTTGTGGGAATTGTTGCATAGAATTAACGTGTTGTTCCACAAATTCTGGATATTGAGATGCAGAAGGACATGCAAAGATATTTTGGGACGGTTCAGAACATAATGCACATACTTCTAAAGAGGATGGATTAAACGTTTTGTTCATTTGCATAAGTCGGTCAAGTTTTCTATTTAATTCTTGTATTTGAATTGACTGACTTGACTCAACTGTCACCTCTCGCTTAGGTTGATTAAGATATCCCTCAGAACGTACTGACACAGTCTGATGCATCGAGTTCTCGCTTAACGTTTCAAAAATTTTCCAGGCCTCGTCGGCGCTTTTGTGTAGGAAAGTTCCCGCACAAACGGCATCGACGGTATTCCTAACAGAGGGAATAAGCCCCTCGTAGAAGACCTGAACAAGTTGCCACTTAGGAACCTGATGATGTGGACACGAACGTAATAATTCTTTAAATTTTTCCCACGTGTCGTAGAGTGATTCCCCATCTTGCATCACAAAGTTTGTTATTGATTTTCTTATCTGATTCGTACGCATAATAGGGAAAAACTTTTGTAAAAATGCGGTGTGTAAGGCTTCCCATGTTCTAATTGTGTTTGGCTCCAAAGATTGAAGCCAATATTTAGCTTTATCTTTTAAAGAGAATGGAAAGAGCCGTAATTTTAATTCATCATCAGTTAGATTTTGGATTTTCAAAGTAGAACATATATCTTGAAAATCTCCTAAGTGTTTATATGGATCTTCATTTAAACGGCCATGGAAAGATGGAAGTAGCGAGATGGTAGACGACTTTATCTCAAAGTGAGATGCCGTCGCCTCCGGTAAATCAATACATGTTTGTGGCGTGTAAGTCGTAGGAATAAAATAATCTTTAAGTGGAGGAGGTGGCGGTATATTAGGATTATTCAAATTATTTCCGTTGTTATTTTGGTTGTTTTCGTTATTATTTCCAATGTCTGCCATTTTAATTGGTTCTATGTTATGAAAGCGTGGTTTCTTTAGTCTTGTAAGAGTACTACGTATTTCAGATTCAAATAAAGACGTTGGTTTTAGTGTCAAATCGTCGTCTATTAAAAACCTTGTTCTAGAAGTTAAGTTTGAAGACTTGTTAAGTCTTAATGTACGTTCAAGTTCAGAGTCAAAAGGTTTTAATTCCGGTTTATTTGAACGTGTACCTAACATAAACTAAAAAAAAGTAAACTAAAAACAAAAACTGACTCAACAAAAGAAAAACAAATAGCAATCACGCAACAAAGATAACAAGCACTCAACTAATGTGATGCATGAATATTATCCTGTAATGCAATGACCGCGTCAAGCCCAGCGCCCCGGGTTTCCTAGCTAATGCAGTGCAATTAACCCTAAACTAATGCAAATAGTGCGTCACAGCGCCCTGACTTATAGAGGTTTAAAGCGAGTTTCACAAGAAGCAATTTATTTTATTTTTATTTATTTTATTTGCGTAAGCTCCTTTGATGTAATTAGCTACTCCACTCGGAAACGTTGACTACAAAATAAAAGAACAAGTTAGTAACTAAAAACAAAACGGAAAATAAGAAAAATAAAAACTAACCTAATATTTACGAATTAACTAAACTAAGATTATAAAATTAAAGGTAGTAACGCAATCCCCGGCAACGGCGCCAAAAATTGATGTTGTCAATATCAAGATATAAAAGTATTCTTTACTTTTCAAAAGATTTGTAGTGTGGAAGTAAATGTCGAACCCACAGAGATTGATTAACTACCGTGTTTTAATCTTAAAACCTAAATCTAATTAATTATAAAAACGGATTTTGATTTGAATTTAATTAAACTAATAACAATAAAAATAAATCTAAACTATGAAAGCAATTAAAGTTGTTTTAAATAATGTTTAAGGGAACCTAGGATTGCAAATCCACCACTAGCTTCATAATAGGAATATTTATGAATTACTTTAGCTTACTAAGTTGGATGATAATGGGGAATTGTAGCTACAAGCCCAATTCCTCCGACAAGAAGATATTCATGGTTCAAGCACCAACATAATCCATCTTCGGTTAGCACGAATTATCCCACACTAAACTAGGGTTGTGATCTAATCCGTCTAATCTAGGCATGGACTATTCGGATACTTGATAGCACAAATCAATAAAGCACCATCACATGTAAACAATCTAAACAAGCACAGCAAGCATAGATCGTTGAGCACATCACAGTCAAAATAGATCTAAGACAATAATAAATTCTGAAAGCAATTATTTAATCACTAGAAGTACGATTTATTTATAAAAATCCTCTAAACATGTGACTGTCATCCATACATAATAAAACTAAAATAAAAACATAAATAAAACCCTATTACTCGTCTAGGGCTTCATTGAAACCCTAGATCTATGATCTAGCCGTCCATGGAAGTGGTGGATGGCAAGTAGTTGATGGAGGAGGCCATGGAAACCCTTAGTCTTCTATTTCTTCTCCTTGCTTCCCTCCCTTCAATGGCTGGAAGTATGTGTGTATAATAATTGCTAATAATGTCTAACCCTTTAATTGTGATAAAATAGGGTATATATAGATTTACAACAAGTTTTGGAAGCATTCCTAACCCGAAACGAACTGAAATTGATGTAATTTACAGTCTAGACGTCGTTCAGCAGTTTCGTTTGCACAGGAGTCTTCAGTATACTGAAATACGCAACTTTGGTATTTACACATATCGCGCGAGCGGGTCGCGCGAGCGCGACATTTGGCCTTCGCGCGCGCGGATCACGCGAGTGATTCTGGGACTTTCGCGCGAGCGGATCGCGCGAGCGATTTCTGGATTTCCGCGCCCGCGGGTCGCACGCGCGAACTGGCTTTTTCAGCTTCTTTTCTTCTGCTTTTTCACCCTGTTTAGCCTGATATACTTGATCTCTTCCAAAACCTGTCAGAAAATAGAAAACGAAGTAAAAATATACAAAAACAGGATAAAAAGGTACTAACAAATGTGAATTAAGGCGTATTATTAGGATTAGTTCTCTCCCGATCAGTCCTTCCAATATTTTTTTGTTGCCGATCAAGAAACAAAGGCAGCACGTGGGTCAGTGGCGCTGGTGCTAATACTCGTGACAGTTTTTTGACCGAGATTTGACAGACATAGGCATTTTTGTGTATGTCAGTAATTTTAATTCATAATATAACATTAGATTTTCTATAGCACTTAAAATTTTTTGGATTCATACGCGATATGAATGATTTTTTATAGTATCATAAAATATTGGTTGTTCAAAACATAAATTAAGGTATTTTTATTGTGCTTTAGAATATTGGTTAATTCATAACATGAATTAAGTTTTATGGTAGCTTAAGATTTTGGGGTCTATTTTAGGCTCCAATACATACGTCTGATATTTTAAATAAAGAAATTGAAATAATATGTTACCAAAGTAACCTCCATTGTGTAAATTTATTTATTTTAAAATATTAAGATGATATACTTGTTATTCATGAGATTAACAATCGGCCCAAAGGAAGATTCTTAATTGGCCGAATAATAGGTGTATTTGTGGTGGTAAATATGTGACAATTATCAAGTTACTTATCCATGCGGGCAGTAAGTCAGCCAAAGGAAGGCTACTATCTGACAGAACTTATTGTCAGTATTTGATTACTACATGGGGAGTACCACTTACAGTTGATATTTCTGTCCAAAGACTAAATATCAATGTTGTTCTAGGTATCCTGTGATAGGCTCACCACTAAGTAAATTATTTAATGTGTCATGTATACATATATAAAGTTGTCACGCCCTGACGTAGCATAAATAAGGAAAGCGTTTAATTTCCTTTATGGACCCGTAGGTCGCGACAGTTTGAAGGATCGATTCCGTCCCAAACGTCAAACAACAAAACATAATAATCAGAATAAAGCAATCAAGGCTTACAAAAATTTTCTAACTTATTACATCTTATAAACCGGGGTCAACTAAGGCACAGACCGCCTTGAAAATAAAATAATATCTTAAAGTCTGTTACAGTCATCCTTAAAACAAACCAGTTAAAAACTCAAACAAATAAACTTAATGCATAAAATAAACAGTTTCTTTATTCCAGATGCAGCCATTCTCAATTAGCATAGTCGTATGATTCCTCCTGATTGTAACCTGAAAAGCCTGAACACGAATGTCCAGGACGCATCAACGTCGTCAGCTTCAAGAAGCTGGTGAGTATTAAAAACATGACTTTGAATGTAAATCATACTCATTTACCTTTTTCCATTATTAAATACTGAAAGAATTTATTTTATAAAATAACAAGGAATATAACAAAAGTCTTTCATTCATAAATACAGATACTCGTGAAATGAGACAATGCACCACACTCATCTCGCCGACTCTTTTCTCTCGACATCCACAACAACCTACTATCCTACTCCTGGTACCTTTGAAACGCTCAGATAGCCACACTTTAGCAACGGGGCGCCAGGGAGTGTCCAGTTTGCCTCACACTTTGGTCCGGGGTACCAGGGAGTGTCCAATGCCTCACACTTTGAATACCCTAACCGCCATGCAAATACCGGGGCGACCCCTCACACAGTATCCAGACTTGAGTTATCAGGGAGTGTCCGTAGGCCACACTTTAGCACTACCATGGGTGCCAGGGAGTGTCCGAGTTCGGCTTCACACACTTTAACGCTTCCATGGGCGTCAGGGAGTGTCCTTATTTGCCACCGTCGCATTTCAAAGATACCCTCTTCCACAATCGCAACCACAACCACAACCACAACCACAACCACAACCACAACTCAACCATAACCACAACCACGACCACAAAACACAAACACATACTCTTTTCCACACTACCATTACTCTTTTCTACACAGACTGACACCCATATGCATGTACCACTGACCCACATGAATGGTATGCATTTAAACAAAAATGCTGAATTAAGAAACAACACGCGTACGGGAATTAATGAGTCATACAACAATGTTTTAATCATTGAAACATAACCAAATAGAGTTCTGATCAACTAAATTCCCAAACAGAGCCTTAACAGTATATAAATTTTATCCAAACAGCCCCTTAACAGAAAAACAGACAAAAACAGAAACTGCACTACCTCGCGCGCGCGGGCCGCTCGCGCGAAGGGTCGCTCGCGCGGGCCGCTCGCGCGATAAGCCCATTTTCATTTATTAATAACCTTTTCTGTCTGCCTGAGGAAAGCAGGGTCGCGCGCGCGGATCGCTCGCGCGAAGGGGTCCTCGCGCGACCCTCGCTCGCGCGACCAGCCAATTTTCAATTATATATATATGAATTCTTACGTCTGCCTGGGGAAAGCTACCTCGCGCGCGCGGGCCGCTCGCGCGATCCTCGCGCGCGCGATCGTGGCGCGAGATGAAGCTGAGGCTTCATCTTCTTCGCAAAAACTGCTCTGGTTCAGCAAACAGGGGTCCTTTTTGACCCATTTCGATTCTGTCAGTATATATGTCCTATTATATATGGATCTCTTTGTTTTTCAACAAGGATTAAGAATCTATGGTTGATTTAACATGAATCAATCTATAACTCTCCAATTTTATGAAAAACTAAAACATGCCAAAATTTGATTTCTAATATACTTTCTTATATGAACAAATTAAGCTCTAAAACTTTGGGTATAGTATATATGACATGTAATCTATCATATTCATCTAACAAAACAGGTTTTGGTTGAGTTTGGAAAATCTCCATTTTTTTCAAGCCATGAACTTCAACGTACAAATATCAATGGTGATATACAACATTAACAATTACACAGCAATTAATATGAAATTACATTCTTAGTGAGTTTAGAATACTCACTGAGATTAGAGATAGAAGTAATTGTTGAGAAAGAATGATCAATAAAGAAAATTCCAATGAACTATAGCTATGGTGATCAAGCTTTGGTTATGGAATGAAGCTTCTCTCACTAGAACTTCAGCAACTCTCAAGCTCTCTCTCTGTGTAAGTATATTGTGCAGTTTGTGAATGTGTGGTGTATAAATAAACACAAGTATTGAACTTGGAGGCCAAGTAAGAATTAAAATTCACTTAGCACTCTCTAATTGAGTTAATCAAACTTAATCCTTCTAAAATGACAGCATATATACATACGTATTAGCATATATACAGATGATATGCCCCAAGTTTAAGCCAAAAGCCAAGGATAGGTGTATAGGGGTCAAATGGGGTTGTTTGGCAATTTAGCTTATAGGCACTACACAACACACATAAGTTATATGTTCCCAAACAAGGCACAAGGCAATCATCACTTGCCATAATTGGAAATAAAGTAAATGTCCAAATCGGTCACTTCCAAAATCTGGAGAAGTTAAACACAACATGGACAGTTTTGGAC
Organism: Hydrangea macrophylla; assembly: GCA_033977485.1. Taxonomy (NCBI): domain Eukaryota; kingdom Viridiplantae; phylum Streptophyta; class Magnoliopsida; order Cornales; family Hydrangeaceae; genus Hydrangea; species Hydrangea macrophylla. The sequence continues at coordinate 80,740,119 of CM066991.1, read as the reverse complement.
ATAAACTGGTATTTTCGGGGCGCGGTGGTCACCACAAAAATACAGGAATTTCATTTTAACGTAAGAATTGATTTTCTGGTTTTATAAAAATACTGATTGAGTCAATAGAAGTTACTTTCACCGTTTTGAAATACAGACTTTGAAATCCACACAGGTATTACTAATTTTGTAAAATTGCAGTCTGGCCCCCAATAAAATATAAATGTGAATTAGATAAGAGATTAATATTCCAAACATGTGACTGAAAATAAAATAAAAGCAGACAATGCTAATTGATTTTAAATATGCCAATGCGATTACAATTAAATTAAATATGGACAATGCAATTTCCAATTAAATATGAAAAATGAAATTTAGAATTAAATGAAAATGCAGGTTATTACAAAAGTATTTATAAAATATTTATGTTATGACATGTTATTAATTGTTAGCATGTTATATTTTATTTTGTTCTCTATTCAGTTTCTGCTACAGCTACAAATGTTTCTGCTCAAGTTAGTGCTATCCCAATGCTGAATGGGGGAAACTTTAAGGTCTGGAAAGAGAATGTGGAAATCGTTCTCAGATGTATGGATTTGGACCTTGCGCTAAGAACAGAACGACCCACTTCGACTATAGAAAACCTGAATGAGGGTAAAATTGAGAAGTGGGATCGCTCGAACCGCATGAGTCTGATGATTATGAAACGTTCCATTCCAGAAGTGTTTCGGGGCTCGACCACTGAGAGCACAAACGCTAAAAAGTTCCTCTCTGAATTGCAACAATATTTTGCTAAAAATGAAAAGTCGAAAACGAGTACCGTTTTGGCTACTCTAATTTCCATGAGGTATAAAGGAAAGGAGAACATAAGGGAGTACATTATGGAAATGTCTCATCTCTGTGGGAAACTCAAGGTACTAAAGTTAGAGCTGTCTAAGGACTTGCTCGTACATTTAATTCTCATATTTGTTCCTGCACAATTCAGTCAATTTAAAGTGAGTTATAACACCCAAAAGGACAAATGGACTCTTAATGAGCTCATATCTCACTGTGTGCAAGAAGAGGAAAGAATTTAGCGAGACAAGACTGAAAGTGCTGATTTAGCATCAACCTCTCAGAATAATAAAAGGAAGAGTGCTAAGGATGTTGCAGATGTGAAACCTCAGCAAAATGAACTAAAGAAGCAAAATGAGGAATTCCTTTGCTATTTCTGCAAGAAGAGAGGCCACATGAAGAGAGACTGTCCCAAATACGTTGCTTGGCGTGCAAAGACGGGTAAGCTTCTCGCTTTGGTTTGTTCTGAAGTTAATTTAGCTTCTGTACCTAAAGATACTTGGTGGGTAGATTCTGGTGTTACTACTCACATAAGTATGTCTATACAGGGTTGCCTGTGGAGCCGGCCGCCAACTGATGTTGAAAGATTCATCTTTGTGCGCGATGACAAGAAAGTTCCAGTGGAAGCTATTGGAAATTTTGGATTATTATTAGAGACTGGTGTTTATTTGGATTTGATTGAAACTTTTGTTGCACCGTCTTTTAGACGGAATTTAATTTCTATTTCTAATTTGGACAAATCTGGTTATGCTTGTTCTTTTAGAAATAATAAAGTTAGTCTATTTCAAGATTCAAAAATTTATTGGTACCAGTTCTTTGATTGATAATCTTTATATGATTGACACTGTTACTTCCTATAATGAAATTCTGCATACTAATTCACGTGGTATAAAGTGAAAATTCAGCCACCTTATGGTACAAGCGATTAGGTCATATCTCTAAACATAGAATTGAGAGACTTGTGCGTAACGAGATTCTTGTCCCCTTAGATTTGGCAAACTTTCAAGTCTGCATTGAGTGCATTAAGGGAAATAAGACAAACATAAGGAAATTAGGTGCCAACAGGTGTATAGACGTCTTAGAACTCATTCACACTGATATATGTGGTCCATTCCCTATAGCCACTTGGAATGGACAACAATATTTCATTACGTTCATAGACGACTACTCAAGATATGGGTACCTATATTTAATACATGAGAAGTCACAATCCCTGGATGTTTTCAAGTCATTTAAAGCCAAAGTTGAACTTCAACTTGGCAAGAAAATTAAGGCTGTCAAATCTGACCGTGGCGATGAGTACTATGGTAGATATGATGGATCAGGTGAACAACGTCCAGGACTCTTTGTTAAATTCCTAGAGGAATGCGGTATCGTCCCTCAATAGACAATGCCAGGCAAACCTAGCATGAATGGTGTAGCTGAGAGATGAAACAGGACGCTTAAGGACATGGTATATAAGAAGTATGATTAGTCATTCTTCTTTACCAGGATCACTCTGGGGAGAACCTCTAAAGATTGCAGCATATATACTTAACAGGGTTCCAAGTAAAGTAGTAACCAAAACCCTTTATGAATTATGGACTGGAAAGAAGCCTAGCATTAGGCATTTACACATTTGGGGTTGTCCAGCTAAGGCCACATGAAAAAAAAAATTGGACTCAAGAACAATTAGTTGCTACTTTGTTGGATACGCTGAACGCTCTCATGGCTTTAAGTTTTATGACCCCACTGCTAGTGCATTTTTTGAGACAGGAAATGCAAGATTTCTTGAGGAAGTTGAGTTTGTGGGGGGAGATAAGGTTAGAGACATTGTCTTTGAAGATGAATTTTTCTCAGTCATATTGTTATTGACAATGTTCAGATTCCTATTCCTGACATTGTTCAAGATGCAAATCCGGATATACAAGGCAATCTACAAGAGTTCCCCGTGCAAAATGAAGAAATTATACCTGAAGTGCAAACTCAACAACCTCAAAGGGAAGGCATAGATTATAAAGAGACTTTCTCTCCGGTTTCATCGAAAGACTCTTTCAGGACAATAATGACACTCGTGGCTCATTTTGATTTAGAGCTACATCAGATGGATGTTAAGACAGCGTTTCTCAATGGAAACATTGATGAGAATTTATATAGTCCACCCAGAAAACTTTGTATCTGGAGATACAAAGTCTATGGTCTGCAAATTAAAGAAATTCATCTATGGTCTCAAGTAGGCTTCCCGTCAATGGTATCACAAGTTCCATCAAGTAATCACCTCGTATGGTTTTGAGGCAAATGTGGTTGATGACTGTGTATATCACAAGTTCAGTGGGAGTATTGGGCAGATATTTGGGTAACCCACGAATGGATCATTGGAAAGCAGCCAAACGGGTTATGTGGTATTTACAGAGAACAAAAGACTACATGCTCACGTATCGGAGATCAGATCTTTTGGAGATCATCGGGTATTCTGATTCTGATTTCGCTAGATGCCAAGACAGTAAGCGATCCACGTTAGGCTATGTTTACATGTTGGCTGGAGGAGCTATATCCTGGAAGAGTGCTAAGCAGACACTCATAGCTTCTTCAACCATGGTTGTGGAGTTCATAGCCTGTTATGAGGCATCCAATCATGGGATATGGTTGCGAAGCTTTCTCACTGGGCTGCGTGTGGTAGATGGCATTGAAAGGCCATTAAAGATATACTGTGATAATAAAAGTTTCAGGTTGTTAAGGAAAGAATTCAGAGTGGTCAAATTTCGATAGAACATATAGGGACAAACTCCATGATTGAGGATCCGCTGACCAAGGGATTGCCTCCCAAGGTCTTTCACGAGCACACTGCTCATATGGGTGTTAGGTTGTCTAACGATACTTTGGTTTAGTGGGAGTTAACTTTGGATGCTCTATTTTTGACATTTATGGTTTTATTTTCTGTAGAATAAAGTTGATGGTTTATGGTTTATCTCTGAATCTAATTATTTTCTATATGCATTTTGCATTGTTTCGGATTGATCTCAATAAAGACTAAAGTATGACCAGTTGGAAATAGGCATGTTTTGAGATCACATTGCATGTAATTTACATGCTACTCATCCATACTTGATCTATGTCATTAAATGTATTGGCATGGTGACCATTGAAGGTCTAGTTACGATTATGTGTGACAAAAGCTGCCTTGATCCCATACTAATATAGGAAATGGACCAGATTGAAACTAAAGTGAAGTCCAAAGATAAATAGCACAGGTGCGCGTTTAAGGAACATATAATATAAGGGGAAAATACCTTTTACCCCCCTGTGGTTATACTCATTTTCTCATAACCCCATGTGGTTTATTTTGTAACACTTAACCCCCCTGTACTACGGACTAAAGTGAGACTGTTAACTTTTCTAACGAATAAAAGGAAATGACGTTAATACCCCCAAGCCCCTATACATACTCTTTAAGAAAAAAATACCTTTTACCCCCCTATGGTTACACCCATGTTCTCATAACCCCCCTGTGGTTCATTTTTGTAAAACTTAACCCCCCTGTACTAATGACTGAAGTGGGACTGCCATTAGAAAAGTTAATAGTTTCACTTTAGTCCGTAGTACAGGGGGGTTAAGTGTTACAAAATGAACCACAGGGGGTTATGAGAACATGGGTGTAACCACATGGGGGTAAAAGGTATTTTTCCCATAAAATAATTGTTTCAGGAATCGTATGTAGCCCAAGTGGGAGATTGTCAGGAAATTATATTGGCTAATAAAAGTGGGCAACATATTAATGTCAATTATATTATAAGGGCTATTAATTAAAGGAGCTTATATTATGTGGTCTAATTGTAAGAAGCCCATAGACTTCTACTGGGTATGGGTTTAGTGAGTGGATACCAAATACTGACTCTGTTAGGAATAATGGGAACCCTAATAGAGCAGTATATAAAGATATATAGGTTATGGTCCCCAATATGTCAAATCATATATACTACTTCCTCCTCCATCCCATCTAGAGAAGGAACCCATTAAAGAACTCAAGAGATTTGACTGAGCAAGACATAACTGATCATCATAGTTCTTCAAAGGTTTGGTAATTGCTATAATGGATACATGTATGTATTCTATTATATTTTATATCTTGATAATCTAACATGATATGATCCTAGGGCTGTGATTTTACTACTCTAGGGTTCTACAGTTTTATAGATTACAGATCCTAACACTGAGTTCTTGCTTATTGCTACAAAAAAAAAAAAAACATAGTTCCTGCTTATTTTTTACTTTGAATTTCCTAGTGCAATCAAAGAAAATCTTAGGCTAAAAGATATTTTAGTACCCTATAATTTAGGCGAAGTTTATTTGGGGCCCTTGACTTTCGATTGCAACACTTTGGACTTTATAGTTTTGATTTCGTTGCAATGTATTCCCTGTGTCTTAACTTTGTCAAGGCAATTTGACGAAATATTCACATACATTTGTACAAGTTGACTTGTTAAAGACATTTTGGTACCCTATAGTGTGGGCGAATTTTCACTTTGGACCCTAGATAATTAATAGCTACATTTTGGTCCCTGTAATTTTGAATTTGTTGCAATGTGGGACCTACCTTTAACCAAATGAATGGTTTTTATTCGTTCAGAGATATTTAAAAAGTTGTTTGATGTTTGGGTTAGCTGAGGAATCACGAGATTTTTCTGAACAAAGAGTGGTTGGCAAAAATTTGAAAAAAGTAATTGTTTGTAAAAAAAATGATCAAAAGGGGCATGAGAGAGGCATCAGAGTTGGTAGAGGAGAAGTTATGGAAGAGCCACGGGTGTGTTTGATAACCCAATTATGTAATGAAAATAGAAAACTTTAAGCACTTATTTGTTTTCAGTGTATTTAATAATGTACCATTTAATTGAAAAAGCAACCCAATACCAGCTGAAAACTTTAAGTGAAAAAAATTCCATTGAAATTAATCACTTAATGAAGTCTATTTCAGTACTTGAAATATTATTTTTGTTATTACAAATTCTATCGCTTAAAATTTTCAATACTTAAAATTCAGCACTTAATTTTCAGTTTTATCAAACAAACCCTAGGTTTGTGTTTTACTAACTTAAAAGTGAAAAAAATGATTGTTTAGTTTCAAACAATCTACTTTTTCTAGCTTACAAAACAGCCGCCTTTATTTCTTTAAATCCGCATAACACTGAACAATTAAACTAACCCAAATACTTGCTTTTTACAAAAATAATCACTTTTATTTGTTAAAATCTGCAATTCATTACTTAATTTCTAAACTTCAGCTAATCCAAATAGGCTCTGAACATTCAAATTCAATTACATGGTGATGGTAAGAACAATTTGCTACCAACAACGCAACATTTTTGGACACCAATTACAATTGCTTAAATTTGGAAAATACAGGGACCAAAGTGCAGCAATTAATAATCTAGGGCCTAAAGTAAAACTTTGCCCAAACGATAGGGTACCAAAATGTCTTTCATAACTAACTCGTGCAATGCATGTGATGTTCCGTCATATTGCATTAACGGATTGGAGTGAGAAACATGGCCTACATTGTAATGAAATCGAAACTACAGGGCCCAAAGTGTTCTAATTGAAAGTCAAGGGCCCAAAGTGAAACTTGCCCAGACTACAGGGTACTAAAGTGTCTTTTAGCCAAAACTTTAATCAATATTTTTGGCTAAATTACACATAAGTACCCTGTATTTTATAAGAAGTTTCACTTTGGCCCTCTAGTTTCAATTGCAACATTTTGGTTCCTGTAGTTTTGAATTGGTTTCAACATAAGCCTTACCTCTAACTCCGTTAGTGCAACTTGACAATGCACTCATGTGTCTTGAAAACTCGAGGGCCCATAGTAAAACTTCTTCGAACCTCTAAGGCCTAAAGTGAAACTTCACTTAAATTCCAGGGCCCAAAGTGAAAACCCAAACTATAGGGTAATAGGGGTGGCCAACGACCCGACCCTAGTTTTTTCGGACTTGGGTAAAGAGATTGGCCCACACAAGTGAGCTTGGCTACTATTTTTAGGCCCGGTAAATATTTAGGACGGGCTTGGATAAAGCAAATGAGGCCTAATTCGGCCCGGCCCGACCTGTCACGACCCATTCCGCTAACGCATGAAAATAGGACACGGGCATGCTACCAAGGCTTATCCAGTTCCATTAAAGTAAATATGTAATAACCTGTATTTTTAAAATCACATTTTTTCTTGAAAAATACCAATTTTGGAAAATATTACAATACAATTTTACCTGTGTGTACGGAGTCTTGTGAGCTCAACTCATGGGATAATCTCTCATAGGAGACTTGGGTCCAAAGGAATGCAAATGTGCACTGTGTGTGCATATGTTAAGCTGTGCATGTGTGTGTGTGTGTGTGACGTGAGTGTGTGTGTGTCGTGAGGGTGTGTGAGTGTGTGTGAGTGGTGAGCAAGTAAGTGTATGTATATATATTTACACTCAACACACCTCTCAATCTCACATCTCAACTCTCTCTACACTCTCAACTCTCTGTCTCTCTCCCTCTCTCATAGTCTACACACACACACACATATTATTACATATATACACACACACTTGGATACATAGCCAGATACATATATACATATATGTATTCAAGAAAGTAGTGGAATTTAAGCTTTGAATTTGGGTAAGCTTTTATTATTTTAATTTCAGTTTATATAAACTGTGATATATATATATATATATATATTGATGATGCCTAGAATTGGTAAGAGAGGATTCAGAGAGAGACAGAGAGACACCAAGGAGTTGTAAGTGGTTCGGCCCCGTTAATGAGGTGACCTACGTCCACGTGTGTATCTAGGCGTTATACTAGCAGATCACCGGCGGCCTGGTGAGCCAACAATAGTGGGCGGCACTACCAGTAATACCGTTCGGGTATATGCGTTTCAGTGGATGCTCTAGTTATTAGGTTTCTCCAGATCGTTCCCCCTTTAGAAGGGTATGGGTGGGCTCTTTTATAGATGCAAGAGTCCACCTCTACATGGAAACTTAGATCCATTAGGAAGCCTATATCAATCACAATTCAATGTGCATAAGTTAAGGGAAGATCATTATCAGATTAGGAATCTATCGAGTTTTATTCCTAATAGGACTCCGGCCGCACAAGGAAACTGCTGGCGTTGAGCCGCGCGTCCGGGAGAGTCGCCGAAGATCACGCCCGGGCTGTGCAGGCACCCCGAGCGGTGACACTGGCAAGCCCTGGGTGTGGACCCCAGGGTTCTGCTTGGTCTTCGATGCTGACGTGGCCGTTGGACCCACGCTGGATAATTCTGAGCATATCAGCTGCCCCCCATTTTCATAGCTAATTGGATGCCATATCTGATGAGGTTTGGAAATCAGAGCAGTTCACGAGAAACCGCTCGGGAAGAGGCCGAGGCCTTCCCCGAGGTAAGGCTGACCCGGGGTTGTCTTTCCGAGAAAGGACCGAGCGGGAGACTGGGGGGTGGAGAAGGCGAGTGATGAACTGCAGATGGACTCCGTCCTGCGGGGGGTGGACGTCCACGCTCTGGAGATCGCCGTTGAGGGGCTGGTGGCAAAGGTGGCGGCCTTGGAGGAGGAGATCAAGGCTTTGAAGGATAAGGGCACTTGAAGTCTGCCGTCCTTCTCTTTTTTATTTTTTATTTTTTATTTTTTTTTTTTTTTGGGGAGGCTACTACAACTGCCCCCCGAACTTGTACAGTTTTTCTTTTTTATCAATGAACAAGGTCCTTGAGGCCATCCCTTTCGCGTTAATTGTACTTCCGATTTCTATTTTGACAGTGGTTTGTTCGGTTGGAGTTCCAAAATTCCAACCAGCGTCCAAACCTTCAGCGTCCAATAGACCTCGTGGACTTGCTGTGTGGTTACGCCGAGATCCTCATGCACGTACCTCCTGCCCCCCATTTTCAAAGCTGATTGGACGCTCCGTCTGATGAGGGTTGAAAACTGAAATTTTCCCCGGGAACCGTTCGGTAGTAGACCGGGATGTTGTCCTTCGGGCGGGGCCGGAGGAAGACGTCGGTCGGGGCATTCCCCGAGCGGGCGATCCGTTGGTTCGGGAGTCGCTGCTGCCACGTGTTCGCCGGTCGTTGACCTGGTTAGGTTCGAACTACGCTAGCGCGGACGCAACCAAGCCACTTGCGCGCCAACCGAACAGTCATGTCAGGCCTTTAATGCGCACGCCTTTCTAGGCGACGTTTCATGCGCCCGAGGAGACAACTGTCAGCAATTTCGGGCGGGGGATCACACGGACCGTTGGATACATTTTGATCTGGGCCGTTCCCGGTTTCTATAAAATGAATGCTTGCCCACTTCTCTGGCCCTTTACTGCAGAGAGATCGCCGAACGTCCTGAGAGCAAAGGCTAGTCCGAGCAAGATTCTCGAGTCCTCTTTTCTGCGCAAGCTTTGTAAGTCCTCTTCCTTCCGAACTTTCGTCTGTTGTTCCCTTCTTCCCTTTCCGATCTTCTCTTCTTTTCGTAGCGAGACTGGAGAGAGTGAGTCCGGTAGGGTTCGAGCGGGAGTGGGATTTTTTCTTCCTTAGATTCTGCTCGTTTTTCCGGTCGGGTGGAGACTCAGGCCATTTGAGCCGGACCGGTGTCTCCGTAGTTTCACTGAGAGAGTGCCTTCTGACGTTTAGGGCCATATATTCTCTGCCTTTTAGGTTAGTGACATTGCCTTCCCTGTACCTCAGGCTCGAGGTTTCCGATCCGTATTTAGGTCGCGATCTACTCCCTCTTCCTTCCCCAGGGGCATCTGAGATGGAGCATTCCGGCTTCAATTCTGCGTCCCGTTCGATTAGCGAGATGTTCCGGTCGGATGGCTCCGACCCGGTTTTGGACCCTCCTTCTGACCACCAGAGTGAGGGCTTGATCTCAGCCCGTCAATTTGATGACGAATCCGCCGAGGGGGCCCCCGTTGCCTCCGTCTCTAGGGGTTTGGGCGACGAGGCGCCCGGGGAGTCCGATCCCGGCGTTGGGTTTGCTTGTGAGTCTATATTCTCGATTTTGCGTTCCGAGGACCTTATCCGGATTAGGAAGAAATACTCCTTCCCGGGTAGTTGCTCTTTGGCGGTGAATTCCGGGGGGGCGCACCTTTACTATCCGGGCTTCACGACTCTTTTCGAGGATGCAATGATGGCGGGTCTCCGCCTTCCGCTCCACCCGGTAGCCAGGGCCATCCTGATTCACCTTGGGATTGCTCCCGGGCAACTGGCCCCCAACGGGTGGAGATTCCTGATGGGTTGTATATCTCTGTGGCCCCAGGCGTTCGGGTGTGAGGTGACCCTCGAGGAGTTTCTATGGGCCCATCGGCCGTTTGCCGTACACGGGGAACTGGGGTTCTTTTCTTTTTCCGCCCGGCCGGGCAGAAAGATTATCGACAAGTGCCCCAGTAACAACAAGGGGTGGAAGAGCAAGTTCTTCCAAGTGTCCACCCTTCTCCTTTGTGACGAGGCCGCGGGGACCCGGCCGAGGACATCCTGGGTGAAGGAGCTGAGGGGTAAGGCTACCTGTCTTTCTTTTGTTTGTCTCTTTCAGTTTTATGGATTTATTAACCTGTTAACCGGTTTTATGCTTCTACTTGCAGCTGGGTCGGCAGACATTCCTGAGATCTCCGAGGCGTCCCAGGCCAGGATTTGGGGCTTAGCACAGTTGCCCACCAACATTCGGAACGTTCTGTCCCCGACGGGAGACATAGTGGTGTCTTATTCCCCCAAGGAGCCCTCAGAAGTCCCTGCTTCCTCTCCTACTGTTCCCGGTCAGCGTTCTATTTATTCCCCTGTTTCCTGACTCTTGCATCTTTCTTTGCGGCCTAATATCTTTCCGGTTGTTTTGCAGCAATGGCTCCCAAGGACGCAGCGGCGCTGAAGGAGAAAGAGGAGGCCCTGCTTGCCCGAGCTGGATCAAAGAGGAAGAGGCTGGAGCCCACCGAGGGCCAGAAGCTCAAGAGGCTCACCCGGGGCATCGTCATCCGCCCTGACAAGGAGGGGGTAGGTACCTCGGCGCCCGGGGTGACCATTGCCGTGCCCCCCAAGACGCCCGCTGCTTCCAAAACAGCTGGCGTCTCCTTCCCTACTGTGGAGGAGACCGTGCATACAGGGCTTCCTGCAGTGCCGCCGGTTGAGAGGGCGGATGAGGTACGCGGGAGGATCCGCCCCGCTCTGCTGCCGGGTCAGGTGGACAAGTGCTCCTTGTTGAGCCCGGAGGACGTGACCGCTTGGCTCTACAGCATTAGCCATATGGTGCGTCCATATTTCGTACTTCTCATAGGCTCTTATTGCTTGTTTCGCTCATAATGCTTATAGCTGTTTTCGTTTGCAGGTCGGTTGTATAGCAGCGGGGTCCGAGGCGACCTTTCCCGCGCTGACCGGGAAACTGGCGGCTGCTGAGGAGGCCCTATCCATGGAAAAGACGGCCCGGGAGGCTGAGGCGGAGAAGGCTAGGGCTTTGGGCCAGGAGCTGGGGGAGGCCCGAGGTGTGGTGTTAACCGAGCGGGCTTCCCGAACGGCTGCTGAGGCCCAGCTCGCTGCTTTAGAGGCCAAGCTTGCTGCCGCGGAGGCCGGTCGGGTTGCTGCCGAGAAGGATGCTAAGGCTCTGACCGCCACTCTGTCCGAAGCGACCGCCGCCCTTGAAGCGGAGACGAAAGATACCGAAGAGGAATTCGAGGCTGGATTCCTCAAGGGCTACAAGGACCTGATTGCCCGTGTTATGGCGGATCACCCGGACTGGGACATCTCCGGCTATTCCTGGGCCGAATCCGATTACTGGAAAGAGGACCGGGCTGCTGGCGGGGGGCCTGCGGAGGCTGCGCCAGTTGGAGCCGCTCCTGCTGCGGAGGAAGAGCTGGACGTTGTGGGTGACCAGTAGGGCTTTTATGCCCTTTCTTTTACTGTTGTAGTATTTTTTGTTTTGTGGGGGGGGGTGAGCTACTACAACTGCTCACCCTAGGGTCTGTACAAGTCCGCTTTTAATCAATGACAAGGCCCCTGAGGCCACTTTCCTTTCCATTAACTGTTTGTATTTTGTACTTGCATGCCCATGTGATTGCCAATCCCCAACCAGTTTTCAATTGCAAGACCCTTCACTTAACACATGGATTAGGGTTGCAACCGGTTGAATAATTGGTCTTCTGCCAGTATCTGACCAGTTTTAGTCGAACCGAACACTGCCTTAGCAAAATGATTTAGGACCGTAACTGGTAGAATGCCTGGTCTTCTCGGCCTGTTTTTGAAGGCATACCCGGTGTATTATAGGACTTGTCCTGTTTTACCGTCCGGGTTATTTATCTCTGATCACCGTTAGTACTTGGGAATGCTAGGACTCCAAGTACTGTTAATGACCGGTGTGATTCCCTGTTTAAGGCTGCATTCCCCTGCCCCCCAAGCATTTTGGTAAGGCGGGTGCGCAGTAGCGAGCAACCTTAGGAAATCGACCTGGAACATGGGTGGTTGCAGGGTCCTTTGGGGTTTAGCCATCGTGGGTCACCTAGGGGGTTTGCCCCCATTGTCGGTTGGACCTAGGTTAAACCTTGTTTAATTTCCTGTTTAAGCCTGCATTCCCTTGCCCCCCAAGCGTTTTGTTAGGGAGATGGACGGGAATACCGACCGTAGGAAACCGACCTGGAACATGGGTGGTTGCAGGGTCCTTTGAGACTTGCCATCATTGGCTGCCTAGGGGGTTAGGCCCCATCGTTGGCTGGACCTAGGCGAAGCCTGCGCCTCGGGGTTAGGCCCGAGGTCTTTTTGTGCCTTGGTGTTTAGCCAAGGTCTTTGAAGGTGCCTCGGGGTTAGGCCCGAGTTCTTTTGTGCCTTGGTGTTTAGCCGAGGTCTTTGAAGGTGCCTCGGGGTTAGGCCCGAGGTCTTTTTGTGCTGGGGTGGAACACTTGAGTAGGAACTTTGCAGAAAAGTAATTACTTGATTTCAAATTCATTTTAACTGCTCGGGTAGAGCTACAAAGAGTCCTAATCGATCGCTAACCCCCTTCATCCCTGCTACTGAAAATATTTTCGAAGGTGCTGTATGTTCCACGGGTGGGAAAGCTCATGCCCGTCAAAATCTCGTAGCCAATAGGTTCCCGGTCGATGAATCCGGGTGACCGTATATGGGCCTTCCCAGTTTGGCCCCAACTTCCCATGATTCGGGATTCTGGTCGACTGGTTTACCGCCTTCAGGACAAGATCACCCACTTGGAAGCTGCGATGCTTGACCTTGCTGTTATAGTACCTTGACACCCTCTGCTTGTACGCTGCCACTCTCAGATAGGCTTGATCTCTTTTCTCTTCTACCAAATCAAGTTCGGTTCTCAGAGCTTCCTCGTTACCTTGCTCACTGAAATTGGCTACCCGGTAGGAGGGCAATCCGAGCTCTGTGGGGACCACGGCCTCGAAGCCATAGGTGAGTGAGAACGGCGTTTCGCCTGTTGCTGCTCGGGGAGTGGTACGGTAGGCCCACAGGAGGGTCGGCAACTCTTCAGCCCACAGACTTTTGGCACTTTCAAGCCGAGTCTTGATTGACTGCAAGATTGTCCTGTTCGTCACCTCGGCCTGGCCGTTGGCCTGAGGGTGCTCGGGAGAGGAGTAATGGTTGGATATCCCGTAGCCCGAGCAGAACTGCCGAAACACCGGGGTGTCAAATTGTCTGCCATTGTCGCTCACCAGTACACGGGGGGTGCCAAACCTGCTGAGGATATTTTTCTCTATAAAACCCTCCATCTTCTTCTCGGTGATGGTGGCCAATGGCTCGGCTTCTGCCCACTTGGTAAAGTAGTCCACGGCTATGACAGCAAACTTGACTTGCCCTTTTCCTATGGGCAGGGGGCCTACTATGTCGATGCCCCATTGAGCAAACGGCCAGGGGCTAAGGATGGGTGTCTGCATCTCTCCCGGACAATTGATCATGGGGGAGAACCTTTGGCATCTGTCACACCTTTTCACATAGTCCCTGGAATCCCGAGCCATAGTTGGCCAGTAATAGCCTTGCAGCAGCGCTTTCCGCGAGAGTGCCCGACCTCCAACGTGGTTCCCACAAATTCCTTCATGAATTTCATACAAGATCGCTTGAATTTGCCCGGGATGAACGCAGCGGAGGTATGGGATGGTGAAGCCCCTTTTGTAGAGTATGCCATCAATTAAATGGTACCTGGCTGCACGGTATTTGGTGCGGCGGGCCTCATCTTTTCCGTTCGGTAACACGCCGGTCGCTAAGAATGTAACTATGGGGTCCATCCAACTGGGTCCCAGGTCCACCGGGTCCACCTCCATTCCTTCTGAATTGATCACACTTGGCTCGGGCAGGTATTCTATCCTTATCCCGGGCAAGTCTGACTCAGAGGATGAAGCTAGGCGGGCCAACCGGTCGGCCCTGGTGTTCTCCTCCCGCGGTATCTGCGTGATGGCCAGTCCTTTGAGTCTCTTCGAAACCGCTCGGACAAGGGCCAGGTAGGCCACCATGTTGTCTTCTCGGGCCTCATACTCCTGACTAATTTGGTTAACCACGAGCTGGGAATCACTGTACCCTTGGACCTGCTGTGCTCCCATAGATGTAGCCAACTGTAACCCTGCCAATAGGGCTTCGTACTCGGCTTCATTGTTTGAAGCGCGGAATCCGAACCGCAGCGCGTACTCGAGCTGGATTCCGTCAGGAGAGGTCAGGATGATTCCTGCTCCGCTGCCCTGGTTGTTGGAAGAACCGTCGACGTAGAGTATCCAGGTCGGGATGCTGATCTGCAGCCCGGGCGGCAAGACTGGTGGGTCGAGCTCTTCGGTCTGATCCTCTGCATAGGTAAACTCGACCAGGAAATCTGCCAATGCCTGCCCCTTGAGGGCTGTCCGGGGTCGGTAGACCACTTCAAATTCTTCCAATTCCAGGGCCCACTTGACGAGTCTTCCCGATGTTTCGGGTCTGCTCAGGATCCGGCGCAACGGCTGGTCTGTGAGCACTGCAATTGTGTGGGCCTGGAAGTATGGGCGGAGCCTTCGAGCAGATGTCACGAGCGCAAAAGCGAGCTTCTCAACCCGGGAATATCTACTTTCGGCGCCCTGGAGTGCTCGGCTTGTGTAGTACACGGGGAACTGTATCCCGTGCTCTTCCCGAACTAAAGCTGAACTGACCGCTGAAGGTGACACCGCCAAGTATAGGAGCAGTTCTTCCCCCGGCGCTGGCGTTGAGAGCAGAGGGGGAGAGGCCAAGTACTTTTTGAGTTCCTGGAATGCCCCCTCGCACTCCTCCGACCATTGAAACGCCTTTCGGAGGATTTTGAAGAATGGCAGGCAACGATCAGTGGCTCGGGAGACGAATCTGTTCAGTGCGGCTACCCGTCCGGCCAAACTTTGGACTTCTTTGGTTGATCGGGGGGACTTCATGTTGATGATGGCCTGTATTTTCTCGGGGTTAGCCTCGATTCCCCGCCTGCTGACAAGGTGGCCAAGGAATTTTCCGGACGAGACACCGAATGTGCATTTGGCCGGGTTCAACCTCATTCCGAACTTTCTCAAAATGCTGAAGGCTCCGGCCAGATGGTCCAAGTGGTCGGTCTCATCGTGACTCTTGACCAGCAGATCGTCAACGTAGACTTCCATAGTTTTACCAATTAGATCTTTGAACATGTGGTTGACTAACCGCTGGTAGGTTGCCCCGGCGTTCTTGAGGCCGAAGGGCATCACCTTGTAACAGTACGTGCCTTGATCTGTGATGAAGGCGGTTTTTTCTTCGTCTCCGGGGTGCATGCTTATCTGGTTGTACCCGGAGTAGGCGTCCATGAAGGAGAGGAGCGAATGGCCGGCGGTGGAGTCCACAAGGAGGTCTATCCTAGGCAGTGGATAGCAATCCTTGGGACAAGCCTTGTTCAAGTCCGTAAAGTCCACGCACATCCTCCATTTTCCGTTACTCTTTTTGACCAACACGACGTTGGCCAACCAGTCGGGATAGAGGACTTCTCGGATTGAGCCCGCCTTGAGGAGCTTCTCTACTTCCTCAGAGACCGCAATTTGCCTTTCGGGGGCCATGCCTCGTCTTTTCTGCTTCACCGGCCGAGAGTCCGGGTTGACATTGAGGCGGTGAGACATAACCCGTGAATCAATCCCGGGCATGTCTTCGTGGCACCACGCGAAGACGTCCTGGCTTTGGCGCAGGAACTGGATGAGTTTTTCCCGGAGGCTAGGCTCGAGGAGGGTACCGACGCTGACAGTCCGGTCTGGGAGTTGAGGGTCCAGGACCACTCTTTCCAACTCCTCTACCGGGCCGACTTTGCCGCTTGGGTCCCTCGGATCCATATCCTGGACGCTGAAGGATTCTGTGACGGCGCCCTTTCGCAGGGAGCTGACGTAACAACTTCGTGCGGTCATCTGATCTCCGCGTAGGCTCCCGGGCCCCTGGGGGGTCGGGAACTTAACTGTCAGACTGTATGTCGAGACGACCGCCTTGGCTTTGTTGAGGGTTGGCCTACCGAGGATGGCATTGTAGGCGGATGGTGTTTCCACGATAACAAAGCTCGCCAGAACAGAGGCTTGCTGAGGGTAAGTTCCCATGAGGACTGGAAGGTCGATGGTGCCGAGCGGCAATGTGCTGGACCCATTGAAGCCTACCAGTGGGGTCGTCACCGGCCGTAATCGATCCCGGGATATCCCTAGCTGCTCGAACGCTGAGATGAACATAATGTCCGATGAGCTGCCCGTATCCACTAGTACCCTCTTGACCACATAATTGGCGATGGAGAGCGTTACAACCAACGGGTCATCGTGGGGGCAGTGGAGATCCTGCACATCGTCGGAAGAAAAGGTCAACACGTCGGACGGCGGGGAGTCGGTGGATCGGACGTGCCAGACATCCGCCCGGGATGCCCGAGCATGCCTCTTCCTTGCCGTCTGCGAATCCCCTCCGCCCGAGGTGCCGCCGGAAATCACATTGATCTGGCCGAGAGGAGGAGGCTGATCCGGAGTTCGGTTACCTTGTCGGGGTTGCCTGTCTGTTGTGACAAACTCGGCTAGGTGCCCCTGCTCAATCAGCTTCTCTATGGCTATCTTCAACTTAAAGCAGTCGTCCGTGTCGTGGCCATGGTCCCTGTGAAAACGGCAGAATTTGTCCCGGTTTCTCTTGCCGGGGGGTGCCCTGAGCTTTGCTGGCTGTGGGAGTAGCCTCCGAGCCTCGGCAGCGGCCATTACTTCCTGGATAGGTCGGGAGAGTGGCGTGAAGGTGGCTTGGGGCTGATCCCGGCCACCCCGCTGCTGGTCCCGGCCACCTCGCTGCTGATCCTGTCTGGGCTTCTTGCCCAAGCCTTTGTCCGGCCCTTCGTGCTTGCGCTTGGACCTCGGAGACTCATCTTCCCCGGTTCCGGAGCGCTTTGCCCTTAGGAATTCCTCGGTATCGATGTGCTTGCCGACCCTGTCCGAGAGTTCCACCAGGGTTGTCGGTCGGTCACGATGGAACGACGTGGCAACCTTGGTATGTTGGACCCCTGAACAAAAGGCCATGATTGCTGCTGTCTCATTGAGATTACGAATCTGGAGCCTCTGCTGATTGAAGCGGTCCACGTATTCTCTCAGAGACTCCCCTTTGCGCTGCTTCACAGTGAGCAGCTGGGTGTCCGGCTGTGATCGGTCAAGCATTCCCACGAACTGGCTGACGAAGAGTTTGCTCAGAGATTTGAAGTCGTCAACCGTCCGGGGCCTCAGCGAATGGAACCATTGCGCGGCCGATCCCTTTAAGGTGCTGGGGAAGGCCAGGCACAGCAGTTCGTCGGTTGTAGTGACCAGTGCCATCTGCGCCTTATAGGTGCGGATGTGGTCTACCGGACTCCCCTTGCCATCGTAAGAGCTAAGGTGCGGGGGCTTGAATTTCCGCGGAATGGGGAACTGCGTCACCCGGGAGGTGTAGGGCGACTCCGTTTCCGTGTTTGTGAGGTCGTGACCGGACTTACGGTTCAGCCTCTCAATTTGCTGCTGCAACTCTTCGACCTGGGCTTTAACATCAGTGTGCCCGGTCCTCCTATCTGCATCTGAATAATAAGTGGGGTCGGACGATGACGCCTCGTCCTCATCCTCGAAGCGTGTCGATCTTGGGGATAGCACTCGGCTACGGGTCCGGGATAGCCTGTGCCTAAGATCCTCCCGGCTCAGGGTGGGCGGATCGTCGACCGGCTCCCTCACCTTTCGTCCGGACGCTTCTCCCCTTGCGGCTCGGCGTCGTTCGATGAGTAGCCGGGCGTCCTCCACTCGGCGTGCTCGGCGAGGAACATACCGAGGCCCTTCCTTTGGACGCCTCGTAGGCTGGCTACGTTCTCCCTCTTCATGGTGTTCTCGATCTGGTGGGGACACTGGTGCAGATCGGGCTCTTCCGCGGGTCCGAGCGGGCCTTTGGCTAGGAACGCTCTTTTCGAGCCGCTTTCCCGACGAAGGGTTTTTCTCGTGGTCCTTGACCACCTTTCCATGCTGGGCCATGAGCGTCTCTATTTGCCGTTGCGTCCGGATCTGACTTTCCAAGAGTTGCTCCAGTGCCGCCGTGACTTGCTCGGTGGACATGGAGGCAGCCCGTGTCTCGATCTGTAGACCCTCCTGGCCTGACTGGTCCGCCTGACCTGACTGTTCCGCCTGACCGGTCGAGTCAGCGGTCTTCTTGCCCTTCTTCTTCGGCATGTTGATCAGTCAAAGATTTTTTCGATAAGGAAACTGACGCTTCCCACAGACGGCGCCAAACTGATGATGCCTCGTCCTCATCCTCGAAGCGTGTCGATCTTGGGGATAGCACTCGGCTACGGGTCCGGGATAGCCTGTGCCTAAGATCCTCCCGGCTCAGGGTGGGCGGATCGTCGACCGGCTCCCTCACCTTTCGTCCGGACGCTTCTCCCCTTGCGGCTCGGCGTCGTTCGATGAGTAGCCGGGCGTCCTCCACTCGGCGTGCTCGGCGAGGAACATACCGAGGCCCTTCCTTTGGACGCCTCGTAGGCTGGCTACGTTCTCCCTCTTCATGGTGTTCTCGATCTGGTGGGGACACTGGTGCAGATCGGGCTCTTCCGCGGGTCCGAGCGGGCCTTTGGCTAGGAACGCTCTTTTCGGGCCGCTTTCCCGACGAAGGGTTTTTCTCGTGGTCCTTGACCACCTTTCCATGCTGGGCCATGAGCGTCTCTATTTGCCGTTGCGTCCGGATCTGACTTTCCAAGAGTTGCTCCAGTGCCGCCGTGACTTGCTCGGTGGACATGGAGGCAGCCCGTGTCTCGATCTGTAGACCCTCCTGGCCTGACTGGTCCGCCTGACCTGACTGTTCCGCCTGACCGGTCGAGTCAGCGGTCTTCTTGCCCTTCTTCTTCGGCATGTTGATCAGTCAAAGATTTTTTCGATAAGGAAACTGACGCTTCCCACAGACGGCGCCAAACTGATGATGCCTAGAATTGGTAAGAGAGGATTCAGAGAGAGACAGAGAGACACCAAGGAGTTGTAAGTGGTTCGGCCCCGTTAATGAGGTGACCTACGTCCACGTGTGTATCTAGGCGTTATACTAGCAGATCACCGGCGGCCTGGTGAGCCAACAATAGTGGGCGGCACTACCAGTAATACCGTTCGGGTATATGCGTTTCAGTGGATGCTCTAGTTATTAGGTTTCTCCAGATTGTTCCCCCTTTAGAAGGGTATGGGTGGGCTCTTTTATAGATGCAAGAGTCCACCTCTACATGGAAACTTAGATCCATTAGGAAGCCTATATCAATCACAATTCAATGTGCATAAGTTAAGGGAAGATCATTATCAGATTAGGAATCTATCGAGTTTTATTCCTAATAGGACTCCGGCCGCACAAGGAAACTGCTGGCGTTGAGCCGCGCGTCCGGGAGAGTCGCCGAAGATCACGCCCGGGCTGTGCAGGCACCCCGAGCGGTGACACTGGCAAGCCCTGGGTGTGGACCCCAGGGTTCTGCTTGGTCTTCGATGCTGACGTGGCCGTTGGACCCACGCTGGATAATTCTGAGCATATCATATATCGTTAAGGGTCCGAAAATAACGAGCAGAAAAACAGTAACAGAAACTTAATTTCTTTATATCAAATGAAAGATATTGACCCCAACGGGCCATGTTTCAAGTTTCGTACGATAATTTATAACGGTCGCGACGAACGAATCAATTGAAGTTTCGAAAACTAAAACTTTTATTTTCTATATAGAGGTGTACCGACATCGGATTTGATTGCGGTTTCAAGCGTAGAACTTATAATTCTGTTAATTGCAGTCTGAAATAGTAAATTTACAGTTTTTGGATATTTTTATATAGTCCCTGTATTTAGGTGTATTACAGAATTACCCCCAAACTTAAAAAAAAAAAGGATAATTTGGTCACTATATAATTTGGTAAAATCATTATAAATCTTTTATATTTCTGTAATGATATTATGTGTTAATAAACATTGTTTTATAATTTTGTTAATTATAAAACTATAGAATAGTAATATTATTTTGCTATTTATCATCAATCGATTTATATAGAGATTTAATCATTTTAAATAGCTATTATATTATATTTCTACAAATATGGAAAAATTACAAAAAATATTATTATGGTAGAGTACAATTAAAAAAATAAAAAAAAAATTCAGATTTAAAGCCTAGTATTTGGGCATAGATTTAGAATTTATAGTCTTGTTATAACCGATTTAAAATGACTGTTTTAACTTCAATAATTTACAACTAATTATCTACAACTCAGAAAAATACAACGTCAATTCCTATAGTCTTAAAATAATGTCTAATATTATAAAGTTTGGAGATGATCCGACACTGTCTAAAATATATTTTTATTTGTAGAGTCCGCGCTTATGTAGAAAACCCCACTTTTGAGATAGAAATTGCCTGAACTCCAAATTGAGCATAATCAGTGGCGTTGGACTCAGAATAGTATAAATATATCAATAGTAAAGTTTTTAATATAATTTTATCAAATTACCAAAATGACCCTAGGATAACTTTAATTACAATTTTGCCCCAACATTTGCACATTTTGCTTATATGTTCTACTCTTTTATCCCTATTGATGTAGGAACTATCTCATCATCAAATCTCTAAGTTATCAAGGTGAATGATTCATATTCCTATTGTTGATTCTACTCCTGTCATGACCCGAATAATTGAAAATAAAATTTAGAAAATTATAGGAAATATCTTTTAAATATATATATATATATGCCTAAATTACGTTTATTATACACTGCGAAATTTATGTGAATTTCTGACCACATCTCACAGCTTAACTTTACCTGATTTTATGTTTTGCAGTGTAAAAATACCTGAAATTGACACATGTCAAAATCTTTGTAGGAAACAAACATTTGGCCATATCATTTTCATTCACATGGTTTTCAATTCATCCACCTACCACTTTCAAAAAAAAAAAAAAAAAAAAAAAAGAAAGTGGAACATGATAAATCATATCTTTTTAATAAACTAAAACTCCACTTAATTTAAAAGAAAAACAAATAAGATTTTAAAAGAAAAAGAAAAGAAAGTGGAACATGATAAATCATATCTTTTTAATAAACTAAAACTCCACTTAATTTAAAAGAAAAACAAATAAGATTTTAAAAGAAAAAGAAAAGAAAGTGGAACATGATAAATCATATCTTTTTAATAAACTAAAACTCCACTTAATTTAAAAGAAAAACAAATAAGATTTTAAAAGAAAAAGAAAAGAAAGTGGAACATGATAAATCATATCTTTTTAATAAACTAAAACTCCACTTAATTTAAAAGAAAAATAAATAAGATTTTAAAAGAAAAAGAAAATAAAATAGGAGTATCAATGTAATAAATTAAAACCTTACCTAATTAAATTAATGAAGCACTACATCTTTTTCTTGCTATATAAACACACATCCATGAGTTATTTTTCACACCACAAATTCCTCACCACTTCATAAGATTATGTTTGGAGAGAGAGCTAGGAAGTAAAAGAGTGAGAATTCTTGTATTTTCCTATCATCAAATCAAGGTAAGTTCTTTTCTTCTCTTCTCTATATTTATATAGTTTATAAATACTCACATTTACATTATTTTCAGTAATAATTAGATCCTATTAGCTTAATTTAGGAAGGGTTAAATTAATTATTAATCTAGAATTAAGAACATAGCTAGATTTGATCAAAATGGTAAAATTTTTATATCTCTTTACTCCGACCACATTAAATTTTGAAAATTTAGAGGTAGACTCTTTTAATGCCCATGAAACTACCCTTAAAACAGTTTTTGATTTGCTTGTACCGTTTGGATTTTATTTAGGATTCGTCTTAAAGGGTAAATTAGTCATTTCACATTCTGTGATTCGAATTTGCTAAAACCAACTTTAGATTTGGATTCTCCACGAAATTTCACTCAAGATAGACACTGATTTCACTTAAAAAGGTTAAGAAATGAGTGAGTTAAGGCCATTAGAAGTTTGGAATTACAATCTGCCAAACAGGGCATTCTGCCCAGTTTATTTCCAAAAATTACATTTACATCCCTGAAAACTTTAAACGAACATATAAAGGTCTTCCGACATCGGATTTGATCACGGTTTCAAGCATAGAACTTATAATTCTGTTAATTACAATCTGATATAGTAAATTTACAGTTTTTGAATATTTTTACATAATCCCTGTATTTTGGTGTATTTACAGAATGACCCCTAAACTTTTAAAAAAAGGGTATTTTTAGTCATTCTGGGATTTTGTAAACCCATTATAAATCATTTATATATTCTATAATGATATTATGATAATATATACTGTTTTATAATTTTAATAATTATAAAACTATAGAATAATATTATTTTACTACTTATCAATTGATTTAAATAGAGTTTTGATTTTTTTATTATAACTATTGTATTTCTTAAACTATGGAAAAAATACAAATATTCTTATGACATTTTATGACCATTAAAAATAGTTCCACTCTTAAATTATGGAATTTGGGTATGAAAATGGAATTACGGTTCGGTTACGATTATTTTAAAAATAGTGTTAGTAAATAAATTAGGCCTTGTTAGATTATAAATTAAATGAATGAAATCCCTTATATTTCATTATTATTTTGTATCATTAGAATATAGCAAATAGATATTACAATTAGAAATATTGGGGTACTAAGTACGAATAACTACTAATTCATTTATATCCTTTGGGTAATAAAATTGGTAAAAGAAAAGTAATACTTATTATGATATTATAAAAGAATAGTTTAACGAATAAATTCTCACCCTTATGAAGTTTATATATGAGCTTTACGGCTCAATAGTAACTATTTAAAAATAGTATTTTAACTTCCAAAATTCGTAGTAAATAATCTATAACTCAGAAAAATATGCTGTCAATTCCTTTAGTCTCAAAATAACGTCTGGTATTATATTTAAAAGTTTGGAGACAATCCAACATTATCTAAAATACAGCTTATTTGTAGAATCCACATTTATGTAGGAAAACTCTATTCTAAAGTAGGAACTGCTACGGACTCCAAATTGAGTCCAGTTAGTAATATTGAACTTAGTATAGTGTAAAGACCATTATAGTGAAGTCTTGACATAGTTTTAGCATATTTACAGAAATACCCTAGTAAAGCCTTAATTACAGTTTTACCCTTATGCTTACAACCTGTGATTAAATGTCTAGTTCCTTTACCTGTATTGATGTAGGAACTGTTTCATCGTCAATTCCTAAGTCACCAAGGTGAGTGTTCGTATCCTGTATTTAACTCAATATATAATGAGTAAATTTTACTATAATATGTATCAAAATACTATAATTATTTTCGGAACATTTTCTTGGTTCCTGGAAGGGTTTTAATATTCAAAACTTATTATTTTCAAATGTGCCAATTTATGCCAATGTCATGTATCTTTTGAAATGCCATCATTTAAAATGTTCATTTATTTAAAGTGTCGATTACCACCGCAACAAACTATAAAGTATAGCCCTAAGTGGCTGGTCCTATGGGGCCCATGTAATGAAGCCCAAGTGGCTGGTCCTTTTGGACCCATGAACCCGACTAGCAGGGTTGCCTTTGATCACTGTGCCATGTGTAATGAAATGAAGGAACGTGTGCGTGAGTGGGTGGTTGGTAATTTGATACTTATGTAAAGATGCTATTTTCCATGCAAATAGAACCTGTCATTATATTTTCTTGCATGAAAGTTTAATGTTATTATGCAAATCTTTTAAATGATTATTTCCAAGGGTATGTTCATTCACTGAGCCTTCAGCTCACACTCTCCAAATATTTTTAAAACCCTTTTTCAGGTGACGAAGTGACGATGATAGGTTATTACAGAACCCTTAGAAGAACAGAACATTTCGATAGAAGATAAAGATTATCTTCTTGATGCAAATGAGGAGTAGATGGTTATTAGATATGTAGAATGTTTAGAAGAGTTATGCCTTCAATGTAATAATATTTTCAAGATTCATGTAGACTTCGATATATAAACATAATTAAGCTATGTTTGCTTCCGCTAGAGCTCTGTTTAATTACGAAGAGGCCTAGAGGCCGGTCTCGAGCCCAGAATTTTGAAGTCGAATTTTAGGGTCGTGACAGTTGGTATCAAAGCAATAGTTCCCGGACCACTAGAAGAGCATAGAGCAATTATGATTAGGAAATCCAAGGTTAAGATATAGACACATAAGGATCTATTAGAAAGTTTGGGTTACAGTTTAGGATCAGAAATCATCTTGTTCAGAAGTTTAGAAGTAGGATTCATTTTGAACAAAAGGAAGAAAGATAAGATATCTAGCTAGAACCCGTATAGAAATTTTAGTCCAAAATATCTAATTTGAATATCCGCGAGTCTAGAATTTAATTGTAGTTAGAGTCTTACATTTATGATATGGAATGTTAACTCTATTTACCAATAGAAATAGTATTAACACGCAACGACGTTACAACGATAACGAACTCTATTTTACTAATAACTCTGAGGTGACGTTTCATAACTCATTGTAAATATATTAAGAATTATAGAGTGTTTGATAACAACAACTACTAAGTGTGGTACAACTAGTGTCTTAGATATATTATAAATTTAAATAAGTAGGAAAAAATAGGAAGAGTAAAGAAATTGAAATTGGGTACAACATAAATTCTTATTCATTAGTCTTAACCTATAACTTAACTACTACAGTGAATTCTTACATTATACGAGTGTTTATAAATAGTACACGATAATAATATATATGCCTGCCATTTTGTAAAATTCCAATTGACTAAATTTAGAAATAAGCTAAGGGACTAATCAAATAGAAGTGGAAAATGTGACTTAAAAGAGATGTAATAAAACATTTGTGTATTTTACTAAGTGTACATTTGTTTATTTTTTTCCTAGTAATTAATGTTTGCATAATTGGGGGGTACGCGTTGAGAATTCAGAATTGACAATTGAATCCTTATTATCATATCGATGATCGGAGCTGACAGTAACAACGTATCCAGAATTCTTATCTTGGGTATCTAGATCTTTTATTTTCGACGGGTCCTTATAGTCATCTGGTTTTCTGATGGGGATTCTATTTTTACGGATATTCTGGATTTCTTATGATGCTGATATTACGGATATTCTGGAATTCTTATGATGCTGATATTACGGATATTCTGGATTTCTTATGATGCTGATATTACGGATATTCTGGAATTCTTATGATGCTGATATTACGGATATTCTGGATTTCTTATGATGCTGATATTACGGATATTATGGATTTCACATTATGCTGATATTACGGATATTGTGAGCGGGGATATTATCTACTCAGTCCGACGACATCCTACATTTTATGTGAGAATTTCTGGAATCATGGTATTGCAAGACATGGGTATTCCAATCGATTGAGGAGTAATACGGGGTATTTAAAGGGTGCTTGTGTTTCATATCTAAGTTCATATTCTCAATTTGCATGCATTAATAATGTGTTAAGTGATTTACAAAAAAAAAAAAAAAAATGCTATTATGATATTTATTCAAACTCATGACCATAAGTTAGCAATATAAAATTTACTAGTCCAACATCATGGTTAAGGAAACATGTGCATTAATGATTAGTTTCAATTACTGAAATTTAGAAATGATTAAATAGACAAATGGAATAGTAATGTGTATTATATAGTATCTTTGTAACATAAAATCTATGAGTATATTTCGCATGAAATTTTTACTTACCACAATATAATAACTTGAATCTTTTCTACATCTTGTAATTGTAGCTATTATTTTAATAAGTATGGTCAAAAATCTATTTTATTTAAAATAGACTATTTATGCTAAAAAAAAATTAATAATAAATAAATAAATAAATTCGAACCATTAATTTTCAAGAGTTAGTTTATTTGTATCTCCTCACAATCTCTACACACAGAACATATAACCACAAGATATGTAATATATAAGAAACCGAACTGTTCTTTTTGGAAAATATTTTAGGTATTATTGATTATTCTGATTATTTAGTTAGTGTAATAATTTCGTTTTTAACTGTTAGAATATTTTAATATTTTAATATTTTAATATATTTTGAGTTTGTAAATTAGGAAATTATTCTAAAATTTTGATCGTCTTTTTAAGCACCTGATAAGTTAAGTTTGGGGACCAAACTTTCTAAGTAGAGGAGAATGTCATGACCCGAATAATTGAAAATAAAATTTAGAAAATTATAGGAAATATCTTTTAAATATATATATATATATATGCCTAAATTACGTTTATTATACACTGCGAAATTTATGTGAATTTCTGACCACATCTCACAGCTTAACTTTACCTGATTTTATGTTTTGCAGTGTAAAAATACCTGAAATTGACACATGTCAAAATCTTTGTAGGAAACAAACATTTGGCCATATCATTTTCATTCACATGGTTTTCAATTCATCCACCTACCACTTTCAAAACAAAAAAAAAAAAAAAAAAAGAAAGTGGAACATGATAAATCATATCTTTTTAATAAACTAAAACTCCACTTAATTTAAAAGAAAAACAAATAAGATTTTAAAAGAAAAAGAAAAGAAAGTGGAACATGATAAATCATATCTTTTTAATAAACTAAAACTCCACTTAATTTAAAAGAAAAACAAATAAGATTTTAAAAGAAAAAGAAAAGAAAGTGGAACATGATAAATCATATCTTTTTAATAAACTAAAACTCCACTTAATTTAAAAGAAAAATAAATAAGATTTTAAAAGAAAAAGAAAATAAAATAGGAGTATCAATGTAATAAATTAAAACCTTACCTAATTAAATTAATGAAGCACTACATCTTTTTCTTGCTATATAAACACACATCCATGAGTTATTTTTCACACCACAAATTCCTCACCACTTCATAAGATTATGTTTGGAGAGAGAGCTAGGAAGTAAAAGAGTGAGAATTCTTGTATTTTCCTATCATCAAATCAAGGTAAGTTCTTTTCTTCTCTTCTCTATATTTATATAGTTTATAAATACTCACATTTACATTATTTTCAGTAATAATTAGATCCTATTAGCTTAATTTAGGAAGGGTTAAATTAATTATTAATCTAGAATTAAGAACATAGCTAGATTTGATCAAAATGGTAAAATTTTTATATCTCTTTACTCCGACCACATTAAATTCTGAAAATTTAGAGGTAGACTCTTTTAATGCCCATGAAACTACCCTTAAAACAGTTTTTGATTTGCTTGTACCGTTTGGATTTTATTTAGGATTCGTCTTAAAGGGTAAATTAGTCATTTCACATTCTGTGATTCGAATTTGCTAAAACCAACTTTAGATTTGGATTCTCCACGAAATTTCACTCAAGATAGACACTGATTTCACTTAAAAAGGTTAAGAAATGAGTGAGTTAAGGCCATTAGAAGTTTGGAATTACAATCTGCCAAACAGGGCATTCTGCCCAGTTTATTTCCAAAAATTACATTTACATCCCTGAAAACTTTAAACGAACATATAAAGGTCTTCCGACATCGGATTTGATCACGGTTTCAAGCATAGAACTTATAATTCTGTTAATTACAATCTGATATAGTAAATTTACAGTTTTTGAATATTTTTACATAATCCCTGTATTTTGGTGTATTTACAGAATGACCCCTAAACTTTTAAAAAAGGGTATTTTTAGTCATTCTGGGATTTTGTAAACCCATTATAAATCATTTATATATTCTATAATGATATTATGATAATATATACTGTTTTATAATTTTAATAATTATAAAACTATAGAATAATATTATTTTACTACTTATCAATTGATTTAAATAGAGTTTTGATTTTTTTATTATAACTATTGTATTTCTTAAACTATGGAAAAAATACAAATATTCTTATGACATTTTATGACCATTAAAAATAGTTCCACTCTTAAATTATGGAATTTGGGTATGAAAATGGAATTACGGTTCGGTTACGATTATTTTAAAAATAGTGTTAGTAAATAAATTAGGCCTTGTTAGATTATAAATTAAATGAATGAAATCCCTTATATTTCATTATTATTTTGTATCATTAGAATATAGCAAATAGATATTACAATTAGAAATATTGGGGTACTAAGTACGAATAACTACTAATTCATTTATATCCTTTGGGTAATAAAATTGGTAAAAGAAAAGTAATACTTATTATGATATTATAAAAGAATAGTTTAACGAATAAATTCTCACCCTTATGAAGTTTATATATGAGCTTTACGGCTCAATAGTAACTATTTAAAAATAGTATTTTAACTTCCAAAATTCGTAGTAAATAATCTATAACTCAGAAAAATATGCTGTCAATTCCTTTAGTCTCAAAATAACGTCTGGTATTATATTTAAAAGTTTGGAGACAATCCAACATTATCTAAAATACAGCTTATTTGTAGAATCCACATTTATGTAGGAAAACTCTATTCTAAAGTAGGAACTGCTACGGACTCCAAATTGAGTCCAGTTAGTAATATTGAACTTAGTATAGTGTAAAGACCATTATAGTGAAGTCTTGACATAGTTTTAGCATATTTACAGAAATACCCTAGTAAAGCCTTAATTACAGTTTTACCCTTATGCTTACAACCTGTGATTAAATGTCTAGTTCCTTTACCTGTATTGATGTAGGAACTGTTTCATCGTCAATTCCTAAGTCACCAAGGTGAGTGTTCGTATCCTGTATTTAACTCAATATATAATGAGTAAATTTTACTATAATATGTATCAAAATACTATAATTATTTTCGGAACATTTTCTTGGTTCCTGGAAGGGTTTTAATATTCAAAACTTATTATTTTCAAATGTGCCAATTTATGCCAATGTCATGTATCTTTTGAAATGCCATCATTTAAAATGTTCATTTATTTAAAGTGTCGATTACCACCGCAACAAACTATAAAGTATAGCCCTAAGTGGCTGGTCCTATGGGGCCCATGTAATGAAGCCCAAGTGGCTGGTCCTTT
The DNA here is from genome assembly GCA_033977485.1 of Hydrangea macrophylla. Taxonomy (NCBI): domain Eukaryota; kingdom Viridiplantae; phylum Streptophyta; class Magnoliopsida; order Cornales; family Hydrangeaceae; genus Hydrangea; species Hydrangea macrophylla. Next base: position 80,710,919 of record CM066991.1, on the reverse strand, counting down.
TGGACCCATGAACCCGACTAGCAGGGTTGCCTTTGATCACTGTGCCATGTGTAATGAAATGAAGGAACGTGTGCGTGAGTGGGTGGTTGGTAATTTGATACTTATGTAAAGATGCTATTTTCCATGCAAATAGAACCTGTCATTATATTTTCTTGCATGAAAGTTTAATGTTATTATGCAAATCTTTTAAATGATTATTTCCAAGGGTATGTTCATTCACTGAGCCTTCAGCTCACACTCTCCAAATATTTTTAAAACCCTTTTTCAGGTGACGAAGTGACGATGATAGGTTATTACAGAACCCTTAGAAGAACAGAACATTTCGATAGAAGATAAAGATTATCTTCTTGATGCAAATGAGGAGTAGATGGTTATTAGATATGTAGAATGTTTAGAAGAGTTATGCCTTCAATGTAATAATATTTTCAAGATTCATGTAGACTTCGATATATAAACATAATTAAGCTATGTTTGCTTCCGCTAGAGCTCTGTTTAATTACGAAGAGGCCTAGAGGCCGGTCTCGAGCCCAGAATTTTGAAGTCGAATTTTAGGGTCGTGACAGTTGGTATCAAAGCAATAGTTCCCGGACCACTAGAAGAGCATAGAGCAATTATGATTAGGAAATCCAAGGTTAAGATATAGACACATAAGGATCTATTAGAAAGTTTGGGTTACAGTTTAGGATCAGAAATCATCTTGTTCAGAAGTTTAGAAGTAGGATTCATTTTGAACAAAAGGAAGAAAGATAAGATATCTAGCTAGAACCCGTATAGAAATTTTAGTCCAAAATATCTAATTTGAATATCCGCGAGTCTAGAATTTAATTGTAGTTAGAGTCTTACATTTATGATATGGAATGTTAACTCTATTTACCAATAGAAATAGTATTAACACGCAACGACGTTACAACGATAACGAACTCTATTTTACTAATAACTCTGAGGTGACGTTTCATAACTCATTGTAAATATATTAAGAATTATAGAGTGTTTGATAACAACAACTACTAAGTGTGGTACAACTAGTGTCTTAGATATATTATAAATTTAAATAAGTAGGAAAAAATAGGAAGAGTAAAGAAATTGAAATTGGGTACAACATAAATTCTTATTCATTAGTCTTAACCTATAACTTAACTACTACAGTGAATTCTTACATTATACGAGTGTTTATAAATAGTACACGATAATAATATATATGCCTGCCATTTTGTAAAATTCCAATTGACTAAATTTAGAAATAAGCTAAGGGACTAATCAAATAGAAGTGGAAAATGTGACTTAAAAGAGATGTAATAAAACATTTGTGTATTTTACTAAGTGTACATTTGTTTATTTTTTTCCTAGTAATTAATGTTTGCATAATTGGGGGGTACGCGTTGAGAATTCAGAATTGACAATTGAATCCTTATTATCATATCGATGATCGGAGCTGACAGTAACAACGTATCCAGAATTCTTATCTTGGGTATCTAGATCTTTTATTTTCGACGGGTCCTTATAGTCATCTGGTTTTCTGATGGGGATTCTATTTTTACGGATATTCTGGATTTCTTATGATGCTGATATTACGGATATTCTGGAATTCTTATGATGCTGATATTACGGATATTCTGGATTTCTTATGATGCTGATATTACGGATATTCTGGAATTCTTATGATGCTGATATTACGGATATTCTGGATTTCTTATGATGCTGATATTACGGATATTATGGATTTCACATTATGCTGATATTACGGATATTGTGAGCGGGGATATTATCTACTCAGTCCGACGACATCCTACATTTTATGTGAGAATTTCTGGAATCATGGTATTGCAAGACATGGGTATTCCAATCGATTGAGGAGTAATACGGGGTATTTAAAGGGTGCTTGTGTTTCATATCTAAGTTCATATTCTCAATTTGCATGCATTAATAATGTGTTAAGTGATTTACAAAAAAAAAAAAAAAAATGCTATTATGATATTTATTCAAACTCATGACCATAAGTTAGCAATATAAAATTTACTAGTCCAACATCATGGTTAAGGAAACATGTGCATTAATGATTAGTTTCAATTACTGAAATTTAGAAATGATTAAATAGACAAATGGAATAGTAATGTGTATTATATAGTATCTTTGTAACATAAAATCTATGAGTATATTTCGCATGAAATTTTTACTTACCACAATATAATAACTTGAATCTTTTCTACATCTTGTAATTGTAGCTATTATTTTAATAAGTATGGTCAAAAATCTATTTTATTTAAAATAGACTATTTATGCTAAAAAAAAATTAATAATAAATAAATAAATAAATTCGAACCATTAATTTTCAAGAGTTAGTTTATTTGTATCTCCTCACAATCTCTACACACAGAACATATAACCACAAGATATGTAATATATAAGAAACCGAACTGTTCTTTTTGGAAAATATTTTAGGTATTATTGATTATTCTGATTATTTAGTTAGTGTAATAATTTCGTTTTTAACTGTTAGAATATTTTAATATTTTAATATTTTAATATATTTTGAGTTTGTAAATTAGGAAATTATTCTAAAATTTTGATCGTCTTTTTAAGCACCTGATAAGTTAAGTTTGGGGACCAAACTTTCTAAGTAGAGGAGAATGTCATGACCCGAATAATTGAAAATAAAATTTAGAAAATTATAGGAAATATCTTTTAAATATATATATATGCCTAAATTACGTTTATTATACACTGCGAAATTTATGTGAATTTCTGACCACATCTCACAGCTTAACTTTACCTGATTTTATGTTTTGCAGTGTAAAAATACCTGAAATTGACACATGTCAAAATCTTTGTAGGAAACAAACATTTGGCCATATCATTTTCATTCACATGGTTTTCAATTCATCCACCTACCACTTTCAAAACAAAAAAAAAAAAAAAAAAAGAAAGTGGAACATGATAAATCATATCTTTTTAATAAACTAAAACTCCACTTAATTTAAAAGAAAAACAAATAAGATTTTAAAAGAAAAAGAAAAGAAAGTGGAACATGATAAATCATATCTTTTTAATAAACTAAAACTCCACTTAATTTAAAAGAAAAACAAATAAGATTTTAAAAGAAAAAGAAAAGAAAGTGGAACATGATAAATCATATCTTTTTAATAAACTAAAACTCCACTTAATTTAAAAGAAAAATAAATAAGATTTTAAAAGAAAAAGAAAATAAAATAGGAGTATCAATGTAATAAATTAAAACCTTACCTAATTAAATTAATGAAGCACTACATCTTTTTCTTGCTATATAAACACACATCCATGAGTTATTTTTCACACCACAAATTCCTCACCACTTCATAAGATTATGTTTGGAGAGAGAGCTAGGAAGTAAAAGAGTGAGAATTCTTGTATTTTCCTATCATCAAATCAAGGTAAGTTCTTTTCTTCTCTTCTCTATATTTATATAGTTTATAAATACTCACATTTACATTATTTTCAGTAATAATTAGATCCTATTAGCTTAATTTAGGAAGGGTTAAATTAATTATTAATCTAGAATTAAGAACATAGCTAGATTTGATCAAAATGGTAAAATTTTTATATCTCTTTACTCCGACCACATTAAATTCTGAAAATTTAGAGGTAGACTCTTTTAATGCCCATGAAACTACCCTTAAAACAGTTTTTGATTTGCTTGTACCGTTTGGATTTTATTTAGGATTCGTCTTAAAGGGTAAATTAGTCATTTCACATTCTGTGATTCGAATTTGCTAAAACCAACTTTAGATTTGGATTCTCCACGAAATTTCACTCAAGATAGACACTGATTTCACTTAAAAAGGTTAAGAAATGAGTGAGTTAAGGCCATTAGAAGTTTGGAATTACAATCTGCCAAACAGGGCATTCTGCCCAGTTTATTTCCAAAAATTACATTTACATCCCTGAAAACTTTAAACGAACATATAAAGGTCTTCCGACATCGGATTTGATCACGGTTTCAAGCATAGAACTTATAATTCTGTTAATTACAATCTGATATAGTAAATTTACAGTTTTTGAATATTTTTACATAATCCCTGTATTTTGGTGTATTTACAGAATGACCCCTAAACTTTTAAAAAAGGGTATTTTTAGTCATTCTGGGATTTTGTAAACCCATTATAAATCATTTATATATTCTATAATGATATTATGATAATATATACTGTTTTATAATTTTAATAATTATAAAACTATAGAATAATATTATTTTACTACTTATCAATTGATTTAAATAGAGTTTTGATTTTTTTATTATAACTATTGTATTTCTTAAACTATGGAAAAAATACAAATATTCTTATGACATTTTATGACCATTAAAAATAGTTCCACTCTTAAATTATGGAATTTGGGTATGAAAATGGAATTACGGTTCGGTTACGATTATTTTAAAAATAGTGTTAGTAAATAAATTAGGCCTTGTTAGATTATAAATTAAATGAATGAAATCCCTTATATTTCATTATTATTTTGTATCATTAGAATATAGCAAATAGATATTACAATTAGAAATATTGGGGTACTAAGTACGAATAACTACTAATTCATTTATATCCTTTGGGTAATAAAATTGGTAAAAGAAAAGTAATACTTATTATGATATTATAAAAGAATAGTTTAACGAATAAATTCTCACCCTTATGAAGTTTATATATGAGCTTTACGGCTCAATAGTAACTATTTAAAAATAGTATTTTAACTTCCAAAATTCGTAGTAAATAATCTATAACTCAGAAAAATATGCTGTCAATTCCTTTAGTCTCAAAATAACGTCTGGTATTATATTTAAAAGTTTGGAGACAATCCAACATTATCTAAAATACAGCTTATTTGTAGAATCCACATTTATGTAGGAAAACTCTATTCTAAAGTAGGAACTGCTACGGACTCCAAATTGAGTCCAGTTAGTAATATTGAACTTAGTATAGTGTAAAGACCATTATAGTGAAGTCTTGACATAGTTTTAGCATATTTACAGAAATACCCTAGTAAAGCCTTAATTACAGTTTTACCCTTATGCTTACAACCTGTGATTAAATGTCTAGTTCCTTTACCTGTATTGATGTAGGAACTGTTTCATCGTCAATTCCTAAGTCACCAAGGTGAGTGTTCGTATCCTGTATTTAACTCAATATATAATGAGTAAATTTTACTATAATATGTATCAAAATACTATAATTATTTTCGGAACATTTTCTTGGTTCCTGGAAGGGTTTTAATATTCAAAACTTATTATTTTCAAATGTGCCAATTTATGCCAATGTCATGTATCTTTTGAAATGCCATCATTTAAAATGTTCATTTATTTAAAGTGTCGATTACCACCGCAACAAACTATAAAGTATAGCCCTAAGTGGCTGGTCCTATGGGGCCCATGTAATGAAGCCCAAGTGGCTGGTCCTTTTGGACCCATGAACCCGACTAGCAGGGTTGCCTTTGATCACTGTGCCATGTGTAATGAAATGAAGGAACGTGTGCGTGAGTGGGTGGTTGGTAATTTGATACTTATGTAAAGATGCTATTTTCCATGCAAATAGAACCTGTCATTATATTTTCTTGCATGAAAGTTTAATGTTATTATGCAAATCTTTTAAATGATTATTTCCAAGGGTATGTTCATTCACTGAGCCTTCAGCTCACACTCTCCAAATATTTTTAAAACCCTTTTTCAGGTGACGAAGTGACGATGATAGGTTATTACAGAACCCTTAGAAGAACAGAACATTTCGATAGAAGATAAAGATTATCTTCTTGATGCAAATGAGGAGTAGATGGTTATTAGATATGTAGAATGTTTAGAAGAGTTATGCCTTCAATGTAATAATATTTTCAAGATTCATGTAGACTTCGATATATAAACATAATTAAGCTATGTTTGCTTCCGCTAGAGCTCTGTTTAATTACGAAGAGGCCTAGAGGCCGGTCTCGAGCCCAGAATTTTGAAGTCGAATTTTAGGGTCTTGACAACTCCTCTCGAGTGAATCTAATTTTACCTTCGATTGTTAATATTATGTAATTGCTATTATTCAATTGGAAACATTGTCGTTTGGTTCCACTGAAACAGGTTTATGCTCATTGTATGTCATAACTCAGACTTTCTATGATATCATACGATACATTCATTTATCCATGCACCTTGTTATTTAGATTTTATTTTCCATTCGATCAATTATTCATTGTCAATTACCACTACAACAAATTATAAAGTATAGCCTATGTATGCGATGAATTGAGCCCAACTATAGGGTTGCCTTTGATCACTGTGCGATGTAATAAAAGAATGTGTGCGTGAGTGGGTGGGTGGTTGGTAATTTGACATTCATATCAAATAATTTCAATTCAATATCATTGACTTCTCATTTATTTTGTATTTCATATCAATAATGTTGATTCTTTTTTACTTCGTATTCATTATATAAATGTCATTGCAATTGTCATATCCTTCTTCGAGCATAAACAATTCCTTTTGAGATCTTTTAAATAGGTTATGTTCATTCACTGAGCCTTACGCTCACACTCTTCAAAATATTTTAAAACTATTTCAGATGACAAGGACATACCCTATGCTGATCCAAATAAGGAACAGGAGATAGCTATAGAAGGAGAGGACCCTCTTCTAGATGCCCTTGAAGGATCCCTGTTTTAGAAAGTCCCCTTATTGTATTTTAAGTATTCCTTGAATAAATTCCTTTCTAGTACTGTATTTGAAGGCATTGTAAGCCTAGAACTCTGTCTGTAAACTTATTAAGTATGGTTTGGTGGTTATACTAACCTCAATTAAATATTAAATAAATGTTTGTATGCTCCCGCTAGACTCTGTACAGGTTAAGGATGACCCACAAGGTCAGTCACGCACTCAAATTAATCGTCGGATCTCCGATCTCAAGTGATTCTTACAAGTATTTATATGTTTTTCCCAAATTTCTAAAATTAGCTTTCTGGAAAAACTTTGCCAAACGAGGCCTAAGAAGTATCAAAGTGAAGCTCTCACATCAAGGAGTTCGAATATAAAATTTAGTCGAAAACTGACGGACGAACGGTCGTCGTATGTCGTCGGCAAGCTCGTGGCAACAAACCCCCTTTCTCTCTAGATATTTTGAACTTCAGATATTTATGAAAAATCTCATCCACCACTAGTTATAGGCACAACTCTTGGGAATTACGTTTACCTCTCCACGAGTTCTCAATACTTTTAATTAATTCCTGAAATGTTGCACACGTCTATTTATTACTTCACGAGTGAAAACTAAAACTTATAAAAGTTTTCGACTAAATTTCATTTGGGTCCGAAATAGGGATCCAAAAACTAATCTTCGTGGAATCTCTATACCACCTACTCTTTATGCAACGGGTCACTCACGTTCTCATCACAGTATTTAAAATAATCTAAGACTAGATCAAAACTACCAGAAATTATACTACACATGTATAATTACTATTCATGAAAATCAGGTAAAGTAAAAAAACATTAAAAATCATATAAATGTCACTTACTCATGCCAATGCATTATTACTTTACTGATTATCGTGTCCTCACTTGACACTTTCCGTTGACCTCCAGTCAACCTCATTTCCAATCATTAATCGACATTAATAATTTCAAAAATCACAAATATGCATTTAAAAACAATGATTTTCTAGGACGGGTGTGACAAGCCGGGCCCGAGTATTAGTGATAGATATATATTTTTTGTATTTTATATAATATAATATGTAGATTAATATAATTGCACATAAGGTATTCAATATATATCTACTCCTGTTTGGTTGGAAAATTATATATGTGCGGGCGTGCCAGGCAAGCAAGTTGCCAATGTGTGTGATGTGATTGATATCCAAACTGCGCCTCACCATGGAGATTTTGGTAACGTTCGATGCCTTAACAAGGACTTCTATCATGTGAGATGAAATAGAAATTTGTAAAGGAAAAGAAAAGGCTCGAAGTCAAGCCCAAATGAATCAACAGATGCTGCCTCGAAATTCAAGCAGATCTTTGGAAATAACTTTACACATTCGAAGTACAATTAGTGCCTTGAAACAAACTCGAACCAGGAACTAAAGAAATGAAATAGCAAAACAAAGCAATAGTAATCTATCTATTTCAAATAGTAACTAGTAAGACAAAAACTAAATGAAATTCTAAGTAACACTAAAGCACAACAAAGTAAAGGTACACTACTCCTAACTAGGCTAAATTAAATTACCTAAACTAATGGCCATGGTGGCCGAATAGATGAAGAAAATAAAGTAGATATATTAATGCATTTTTTTGTGTGGTCAAGGACCTCTACAAAGGAGTACACAACATCTATTTATAGATGAATAACATAACTACTAATAACCACTTATTTGAATTTAAATATCTCCCTCCTAAATAACTACCAATTTAAATTTATTACACATGTGTTTCTTCTAGGAGAAGCTCCTTTCAAAATGACTTCCATCTTCATCATCACCATTAATCTTCAAGTAAGCACCTTTGCATTAATCCTACGATGCCAAGTGTCCTGCAAGTAATTTCCAAATGGCTTCCATGGCAAGCCAAAAGAGCCTATAATAATATTATTATAGAGTAATATAATATCACATTAAAATTATATTTTATGGTACAAACATAACCCCCCTGGTTCTTTAAAAATGAAGCATACGTAATTTTTGAAGAACCAATATCTTTATTTCCATAAAATAATATGACTTGCTTCGAAGCCAACACAACAACTTCGAACACGAAAAATGGCTTTAAAGTAGCATTTGTGGCTAAAATAATAACTTCAATCACAAAGTAAATGGCTTAAAAATTGCCTCGAAGCCAATCTTAATAATTTCGAACATTAAATAAATGAATTTATACTTGCTTCGAAGCCAATGTAATAGCTTTGAACACAAAATGAGTGGCTTTAAACTTGATTCGAAGCCAATACAGTAGCCTCGAATACAAAAATAATGACTTTTAACTTGCTTCGAAGCCAATAAAAAAAGATTTGAACACAAAACAATGGCTTCAAAGTTGTTTCAAAGCCAATGAAAAGGATTTGATCATAAAATGATGGCTTAACATTGTATTCGAAATAAATATAGGGGGTTCGAACACAAATAAAGGACTTTAATTTTGCTTCGAAGCCAAATAAAATCCTTGAACACAATATAAATTGTTTTTAAATTGGTTCTAAAACCAATAAACTAACTTTAAACACCACTCCAAAAAATGGCTTTAGACTAATTCGAAGCCAATATAGTTGTTTTGAACACTAAATTATGCATTTAAACTTGGTTCGAAGCCTATATAAGAGTTCTCATAAATACCACCATTTAAATGATCAACCATTGGTGCCTAGCGAACTTGTTAAAGTAAAATCACCACCATATATAGGAGGCCTAAAACTTAAATTTCTCTTTGATAAATATGGTGTTCGAACACACCAAATCAGTGAACTAAAACAATTGGGTATGAGCCAATTGATTAAAAAGATGGGTCAAGAAAGCATTAACCAAAATGAAGTGGCATTTCGAATCCACCACCACCATTGGTTACTCTGCTCGAACCGCTCCTGCGGTTGAATCCAAATCACCCCAATATTGTTGGGAAGTAAACCATAAATTGACCCAACACCAACTATACACATCACCATTTACATAGGCTATAAGAGCAAAGGTACCTAGGAAAAGAAATTTCAAAGCCATAATGACACAGGCACTAGAAATTTACAATCCAAGCCTATGGTGGAAACTTGTATTTTTGGCATCTTCTCCTTGACAACAAAGGTGTCTACAGCCTGCAATGTAAGAAAACAACACATGAATTCCGTGAATTACAGCCTTTGCAAGCCATCTTTTGCCTCGTTCTTTGTTCTTCATTTTCATATCCCCTATTCCCTTTTCTTTTTTCTTTAACATACAAATACTGCCAATAGAAAAACCACATGGTCATATCCCATTTTTGATGAGCACCACAAAGCCAAAATGGGTATTGACCAATTAAAGCCAAAGTATAGAATGGCTTTAAAAATTCATAAATTTCAACACTTTGTGTAGTATCGAAAAATTCAAATGTATGAACAAAAACCTATTCATGATCTTCAACCATATTTGGTTGTAAAATGGACCCCTCGAGTGTATTTTCACCATAATTACTTGGTTGATTAACCAATATGGGTGATGAGGGAGATAGTGAATTTTTTATTTCCACAATCAAAGTATCTTGAATATTTCTCACAATCAATTCGTTTTCATCTGTTGGCTCATAATTTTGAAAAATAGTTGACACCCCCCGAGCCATTTCATACATTTTAGTTTGCAAACTAAATGTTTGATCCCTTAATTCTTCCAATAATGGAACTAAGTCAGTGGACCATTTTTTATCACCATAATATGGTGTTGGTGGGCGTATATACAACCCTTCAAAATTTCTATAACCAAAGAATGGTATTAGTGAGGGTCCATATAACCCTTCGAACTCATTATCACCAAAGATTGGTGTTGATGAGGGTAAAACATACAACCCATCAAAATTCATCTTGACACTTGAGTCCCACTAGGCGTGCCAAAAATGTTTGGTTGGAAAATTATATATGTGCGGGCGTGCTAGGCATGCAGGTTGCCAATGTATGTGATGTGATTGATATCCAAACCGCGCCTCACCATGGAGATTGTGGTGACGTTCGATGCATTAACAAAGACTTCTATCGTGTGAGATGAAATAGAAATTTGTAAAGGAAAAGAGAAGGCTCGAAGTCAAGCCCAAATGAATCAACAGATTCTGCCTCGAAATTCAAGCAGATCTTTGGAAATAACTTTACACATTCGAAGTACAATTCGAAGTGCCTTGAAACAAACTCGAACTAGGAACTAAAGAAATGAAATAGCAAAACAAAGCAATAGTAATCTATCTATTTTAAACAATGGCAGAGCCTATACTGAAACCAATTCAAAATTACAGAGACCAAAGTGTTACAATTAAAACAAGAAGGCCTAAAGTAAAACTTCATCTAAACTACAGGGTACTAAAATATAATTTAGCCAATAGTTTTTAGTATCCACATATATATAATGAGAGCACTTTTGCTCATCTAAAAATTGCTCACTCAAATACCTCATTGGATGAGCATATATGATCCACCACTTTTTCATATTATTTTATTCTATTTTAATCCATAAAAAGTGATAGGTCTCATATACTCACCCAATAAAAAGCTTTGGTGAGCAATGAATGATCAATTTTTGGAGAGAGCAAATATCCTCTTACATAAAATAGTCAATTGTGAGTTTTAGGGTCCTTGGGAATGTCTCAAGATCATAATACTCAGATCCATATTGATTGGTTTTTATAAAAATTCAGTTATAAGTAGGTTTGATAAAACATCAAAAAAATTTTTTATAACAATAAAACATCATGTGTTCAGATATTTCGAAAGTCACGCACAGGGTTCGACATAGCCAAAAAATAGTTACGCAAACAACATACCACATAGAATCGGATTTTTATTTTTATTTACCACGTAATCTAGTTACATCTTCGAATTCAATTCATTGCAAATTAAATTACACTTTAGTATCTTGTAGTTTATACGAAGTTTCACTTTGGGCCCTTTAGTTTCAATTACAATATTTTGATCCCTGTAGTTTTGAATTGGTTTCAACGTAGGTGCAATCTAACTCCGTTAGTGCAACTTGACAGTGTACTCATGTGTCTTTGAAAACTCGAGGGCCCATAGTGAAACTTCTGTGAACCTCTAGGGCCCAAAGAAAAACCTCTCTTAAACTCCAGGGCCCAAAGTGAAAATCCAAACTATAGAGTACCAAAATGTGAGTTTTTCATCAAGTTGCACTTAATAAGTTAGTGGCTACATTGAAACCAATTCTTGAAACAAGAGGGCCCAAAGTAAAACTTTGTCCAAACTACGGGGGTACTAAAATGCAATTTAGCCAATAGTTTTTAGTATCCACATATATGTAATGAGAGCATTTTTGCTCATCAAAAAATTGCTCATCCAAACACCTCATTGGGTGAGCATGTAGGATCCACCACTTTTTCACATTATTTTACTCTATTTTAATCCATAACAAGTGATAGGTCTCATATGCTCACCCAATAAGGGGCTTTAGTGAGCAATGAGTGATCAAGTTTTGGATGAGCAAAAATCTTCTCTATATACAATAGTCAATTGTGAGTTTTTGGGTCCTTGGGAATGTCTCAAGAAGTCAAGATCATACTCAAATCCATTCTTATATCAATAATAGTAGGCATATACACCTTTTTACATACTTTTGTACACACTATCTTTTAAATGCATGTATATTATGTTGTTTGAATTTTTCACACTTTTTTGTGTACCATTTAAACAGCACATGATACATGCATTTAAAACTGGATGTGCAAAAGTGTGTATGCTTAGTAGTGCTCTTCTTATATTTGATTGGTTTTTATCAAAATTCAGTATAAGTTGGTTTGATAAAACTATCATTTTTTTTTATTTTTATTTTTTATGTTTTTGAATTTTGATAGCAATAAAACATCATGTTTTAGATATTTTGAAAGTCAAGCAAGGTGTTCGACGCAGCCAAAAAATAGTTACCCAGAAAAATACCACACAGAATCGGAATTTATTTTATTTTATTTTTTATTTGTTATCCACGTAATCTAGTTACATATTCGAATTCAATTCATTGCAAACTTACTTCATTTGATTAAATTGCAGGGGCATTAGTTAATTGATTTTTTTTTTTTTTTTTTGGATATTCATATGTTCCTTGTTTGTTTATACTTGATTTGACTTTATTATTTCGATTTCGAGTACCCAGTATGACTCCTACAAAGCTTCACTATTAAGTCAGTTGTCACCCTTTGATGGTTTAATACTTCCTTCAAACTGAAGAAAATGGATAAAATGTTGGGAATGACCCACAATTACAACAAGAAAATCACACCCACAAAGATGGAGATAAACAGAACAAGAACGACACAACCACGAAAGAAAATCAAGCAAACTAACGCAACAAGATTTAAATGTGATTCGGCCCAACAATGCCTACGTCCACGTGCAAAGGCGATCACTACGATTAATATGAAGATTACAAGCACTCAAGACCTCGCGTGTATAACTCTCCAACCAAGTTATATGACACACACAATTGCTAGAAACTAATCTTTCCCTCACTAGTTTGCAGCCCTCTCTTGTGTATGTAGAAGATTTCCAATCAATCTTATCAATCCCTTGAGTAAGCCCTATATTTATAGAGATTGTATAGTCCTAATCCTAGTTGTAGTAGGATTTACCCCTATGGTAAGTCTTATACAACAAGGAATACTCTTACACACATTCCTATATAAACTAGGAACTTCCACCATCAAAGGAATCCTTATTTGATAAGGAAACCACTAAATAAGGAATCCAATCATAATTAGGAAATCATTCCACTAATAGAATTTTAGGCATAATCCTAACATAAAATTGGCATAAGATTAAAGAAAATTGCAAATTGAGGGCTCATTAGAATCATTGAAAACTATTAAGCTCTGTCAACCAAAATGCTAAAATCTTAAACCTTTACAAATGGAAGGGAGTTTTAAATGCCATTTTGGCAAGTTCTAATTTTTTGAACCTTTACGTGGAAGTCCTAAGTCCCCAATATTTAATGAGTGACGTCATAAAAAGACGTGAAAAAGTAAAGAGTAATGCTCAGATTATTAAATTTAGAATAATTCTTGGGACAAATAAAAATCTCACAAAATAAGATACATAAATTAGAATGTATCTATCTCTCCTGATGGGATCCACAGTGTTTGTGGGATCCACAGAGGAGAGAGATAGACAAATAAAATTATGTACCTTGTTTATGTGAGATTCTTATGTGCCCAAAAAATTATCCTTAAATTTATAGCCTAAGCTTAGTTTCCAACACGTATAGAAGTGAATTACATATAATAATCGTGGGACTATCTGATTTTAATTGAAAGTAATTTTAAATTGTTCTAGTACATGGTGCATTAACAATCAAATTTGGAAGACAAATTTCAAATGTATAAAATTACTTGAAGGTAAATAGAGAAAATGAAATAATTTGAGAAAATTTGAGTACATTTCATATTGTTGTAAGATGTATTGGTCCATGCGATAACTTGTGACCTCGTCAAAAAAAAAAAAAAAAAAAACCCATCAATTTTACATGCTATTGTCGTTTCCATTGTCGTTTCGAAAGCTGAGGGAGGGGCCATCTATGATCCTTATAAGTGAGAGAGTGTATAGAATAGGTTCAATTGAATTGTGAAATGGAAGGAATTTGAATCGAATTTCATTCTGAACTCAAGTAACAAAATTGGCCACCATGTTGATCTTCTTGCTATTTTAGAGGGGATATTAGATATATATATATATATATATTTTGCTCACCTCAAAACTGTTCATCTTTGTTCACCTTCCTCTCTCATTGACTAATGTAGTGGATTTCAATATTAAATGAAAATTATTTAATGGTGCACAGTACTGAACCCCACTACATTAGCCAATGAAAGAAGAGCGTGAGCAAATGATAAACAATTTTTAGGTGAACAAAACTGCACTCTTTAGTGGGCTCAATTTGTATAATAATACTTTTATTATTATTTTTTCTTCCAAATTTCAATGGAGTTAATTGATACTGTGCTATATATTATGATACATTTAAGTTCATGTATGCAAATTTGTCCATGCAGACCATACATAAGTCAATCACGATAACCATGCAAAACATGTACACCGTGTAATTTTTTCTAAAATAAATTATGAGTAATGAACAAGAATACATTTTTGCTCGTTTTAAAGTTGCTCACATTTGTTTACTTTCCTTTTTTTATTGGCTAATACAGGGGACTCGTGATTAAATGAGAATTAATTAATAGTGTAAAGTACTGGACCCCACTAAATTAGCCAATAAAAAATAAAAATGAGCAAAAAATGAATAATTTCAGTTTGAACAAAATTGCACTCAATAAACAATTAGCAATCTTATCCACAACAGGGCATCGAAATAATTTAAAAGATTATGATCAGTGATGAAATGGGTCCTCATGAAACTTAATTATCATCAATTCATCACTGTCACTGCTTTATTTTCTTATATGCTTTTGAAAGAAAAGAAGCTTATTATGGGGGCCATCGCAGCTTTGATAAAGAGGCTAATGCCAATAATGAGACATTGATATCCATCCATCTTTAAGCCTTTTTTGGGTTGTGGAATGTGAGCAGTCTCATTCAAAGTTATATTTATGAAACATGGGGCAGTAAGAAAATAACGAATTAATATACCAAAAACACTGTACAAATTTTTTTTTTTTTCAAAATTTAAAGGGAAAAATGCATTTTACACCTTCAAACTATACTTGTTTGGCACTTGGGTCCTCAAACAAATTTTTTTTTTCGATATTTTTGTCCCTCAACTAACACGTCTTGGTACTTTCTTCCTTCCATAACTTTTAACCGTTAAAAGTGATGGGAAAAGTCATTTTAATAACTTTTTTGGGGGGTTCATTACATGGAGTAATGCTATGCTTCCCAAAATTCCAATCCCTAAAACACATCTCAAATTATGCGGTAGTGATGGGGCTGTGGGATCACCTTCAAGAATTATGGATCACTTCAACATTATCCAATCAAAAAATTCAGTAGGCCCACTACCACATCATTTGGGATTAGAATTTGGGAAGCATAGCATTGCTCATTACATATATACCCCTGTACTTGGATCATTTTTTCACTTTACTCCATGTACTTCCATCGTGTTACTAACATCCTCTGTGCTTTTGATTAAAGTAAAAACGTTAATAAATTAGTTAAAGTTCGTGGGCAAAAGCCTAGATAGGCAAACTTTTGGAGTTTATCAATAATTTTGATACTCCAAATGCTCAAACAAAACATTTAGCAAAATAGCATATGCAGATGCAATTGACCAAAGGCTGCAGTGGACAACGCATTTTTTTGTGATTTAATTACATAAGAAAAAGAAGTTACCAAACG
This sequence comes from Hydrangea macrophylla, assembly GCA_033977485.1. NCBI lineage: Eukaryota > Viridiplantae > Streptophyta > Magnoliopsida > Cornales > Hydrangeaceae > Hydrangea > Hydrangea macrophylla. Next base: position 80,694,912 of record CM066991.1, on the reverse strand, counting down.
GTCTACAACGGGGTATTGGTGAGATATTTGATAGATTTATGTTTTTTTTATTGAACTCTGATACTTGCTAGAGTGTGTTATACCTTATCATATCTAATAAAACTCCCTTTTGATTGAATAAAAAAATAAAACAGGAGACAAAATGAATATGATCTAACTACAGGAGGTATATATGTGATAACACTTTTTTCCTCTAAAAATGTTGGCTTTTCCATCACTTTTAACGGGCGTAAGGGGAAAAAGTGTCACAACATAATAGTTGAGGGACAAAAATGCCAAAATATATTGTTTAGGAACCAAAGTACCAAACGGTGTATAGTTTGAGGGTATCAAATGCATTTTATCAAAATTTAAATTTAGGAAAGTGATGAATTTGACATTTTAAGTAATGACACATATCAAGGTCTAAAATGTCCTTGCCATCAAAGTCATAAAAAAAAAAAAAAAAAAAAAAAAAATAGAGTTTGTTTAAACCTAAAGATCTGTTTTGTAACCTTGTGGTTTTAGTTTTCAATTTGTGTTGTGAATTCTCTCATATTAACAAAACAAAAAATGAAAACAAAAATAACATGCAGCAATGTTACAGTATAGATTCTAAATTAATTATATTTTTATAAAAATAATTTTTATACTATTCGTGTTTAGATACAGGGCAGACGCATGCTTGGATCAGGGTGGACCCAAGTCCCTGAACTTTAGAAAATTTACAAATCTACGTGTAATATTTTAGACTTTTTAAAAATAGGACCCCCCACATATTACATGCTTCACCCCGAATTGGGGGGTTGGGGTGGTTGGTGTAAAAATAGTTTTAGCATGTGATATCATTCCTAAATAATCTCTCTTTATCTCTCGTGTCTCACGATATTTTTTCTGCTCTAAATAAAATATAGGAAAAATTAGATGGTGAACCTTAGTCCGGAAAATATAGTGATTTAAGGATAATTAATTTTTATTTTTTTTTTAAACTTTAGTTTAGGTCCCTCATTAGAGTAACTAGTAGGGCCCACTCACTTTGTGAGTGGAGAGATTTTAGGTGAAGTTAAAAGTAGTTATTTAGTGATATTTTTTTGTGACTCTTTAGTCCATTTAGGAGTGGCAATTTTTGACACGAAAACCCGTTTTACTAAGACAACCCAAACACGACACGACATAACACGATTAATTTAAAATAGTTTATATAATAGATGAATAGCACTCAAAACTAAAAATCAAACCCAAAGCATATAACCCCAATTAATGACACGATTATGACACGAGAACCCGAATTGCCACCCCTAAGTCCATTGTATATATTTATTAGGGAAAAGAATTTAATAGTTATTTTTATTTTTATTTTTTTTGTAATTATTGATGACAGGAAAAAAATTTATGGTACCCCACATTCTCCCTTTATATAATAGAATAGATTAGGTAATTAAAGTCGCTTAATTCTATTTTATTTCTAGCTAATGACAACTATACCCCTGAACAAGTTCTCAGCGCTAGAGAGAGAGAGAGAGAGAACCAGAGGACAATGATGGAGAGAACCAGAGGACGACGATCATGAGAGAGTCGCCGGCTCGATCGAGTCGGAGATCTAAGTATGGATCGTTCATGAGAGAATCGAAACCTAATTCGAGTATTACATCAGCCATCCGAAGAAGACGAATCGTATAATTGACCAGTTTGTGCATCGGCTATCTCAGGGTTCGATCGAGAGCTATAGGATTTGATGCTGAAATCGAAGGTGTTTTTGTTTATACCATAAAATATAATTTTAATTTGTTACTATATAACTATATAATAATAATAATAATAATAATAATAATAATAATAACAATAATAATAATAATAATATTGTAAACTATTTGGCTTGCCATGGAAGCCATTTAGAAGCTTTACTTGCAGGACACTTGTCATCGTAGGAGTACATCAAAGGTGGTGAATATCAATGGTGATGATGGATATATATGGAAGTCTCTTGAAGACACTTGTCATTGTAGGAGCATCTTCCACTAATTGGTAGTTAACTACTTGGAAGTTGTAGGAATTTGAATTGTTAGTTAATGTAATAGGAGGGAAATGTTCAAATTCAAATAGGTAGTTATGTAATTCATCTATAAATAGATGTAGTATACTCATTTGTAAATGGTCCTTGACCAACAACAAACATTTCAACATTATGTAATCCTTTTCATTTGGCTACCATGGCTATTACTTTACTTTACATTAGGTTAGTTTTAGTTTAGTATTCCTTCAATGCTTTACTTTCCTTTAATGCAATTCTTAGAAGTAGTTATAGAATAGTTCAATCAGTTCGAATATATCCATCGAACTCTCTCTTCTTCTTTTTCTCCTCCTTCTTTTTAGTTTTCTATTTCATCTCACACCATAGAAGCCCTTTTAATTAAGGCATCGAACATCACCACAATTTGCTTGGTGAGGCGCAGTTTGGATACTTATCAAATCACATACATTGGCAATTTGCTTGCCTGTCACGCTCGCACATAAATAGTTTTCCAACCAAACATTTTTGGCATGTCCAGTGGGACACAAGTGTCAAGATGAATTTTCAAGGGTTGAATGTTTTACCCTCTTCAACACCATATTTTAGTGATAACAATTTCGAATGGGTGTATGTTTTACCGTCAACACTATATTATGGTGATAAAAAATGGTTCACTGAAATTATTCCATTGTTGGAACAAGCAAAGGGCCAATTGTTTATTTTAGAAAATGAATTTCACGAAATGGCTCGGGGGGTGTCAACCATTCTTCAAAATTATGAGCGAATGGATGAAAATAAGTATATTGTGGAGAATTTTCAATATCCATCAATGGTGGAAATAAAAAAATCACCAACATTCTCATCACCCATATTGGTTAATCAACCAAATAATAGTGATGAAAATGTACCCGGGGGGTGTATTTTTCTACCAACTTTGGTTGAGAATCATGAACAAACTTTTGTTCATAGATTTGAGTTTTTCGACACTATACAAAGTGTTGAAACTCATGAAATATTTAAGCCACTCTTTAACATGGCTTTCGTTGGTCAATACCCACTTTGGCTTTATGCGGCTCATCAAAAATGGGTTATGACCATGTGGATTGTTATATGGCAAGATTTTTACAAAGAAAACTGAAATGATTGACCGAATTTCGAAGCAAATTCAGTCACTATGTTAACACTGATGAAGGTTCAAGACAATCAAAGTGAATGTCATGCTATGAATTACATAACTACTATCAATGCATATACATGTACTGATGTTAATTAGCATGATTCTTTGACTTTGAAGTATTTGCATATACCCACATGGGAGACTTCGAAGTATAATACCAATATTTGGTACTCTTTGTAATGGTCAGTACTGGTTCATGAATTGTACAAAAATCATGACAACAACTTGGTCATCAAATGGATCAAAAGCATTTATGGTGGGCCCCAACTTGAGAAGTTTCGAGGCTAAAATTTGGCCCAAATTTTAAGGCCAATATACATACAAGCATTCATACATATCAAACATATATTTAAATTTGGCTCCATTCGATTGAGGATCAATTTCGAGGCACTAGTAACCATGCATCTTGTTTTTGTATTTAACTGATGTTGTTTACATGGTTCAAACTTGCCTTTTAATACCAAATTCTGGTGATAAAGTATTGTTTGATTGCAGTAGAAGATTTGATTATGTGTGTTAATCTTCGGACCTTGCAATTCAATGTGCCTCTTTTTAGTTTGAGAGTGGTTCAAAAGGGTTAAAAATGTTATTACTTTGATTTCAAATCAAGTTTAAAATCATTATTTTGCACATTTATATTGTGGTTAAGATATACTCGAGGGATGCATTTTAACCAAATATGGTTGAGAATCATGAACAAGAGTTTTTTGACATTATACAAAGTGTTGAAACTCTTGAAGTTTTTAAAGTCAAAACCCATTTTGGCTTTGTGGATCTCATCAAAAATGGGTTATGACCATGTGGAGTTTTCTTCGGCAAGATTTTTACGAAAACAACGAAAAATTATTGACTGAAATTTTAAACAGTCATACGGCCACTGTGTTAAATCAAACAATTTGGCCGATGCACAAAAGGATTGTTTTTCCTAGTTATATCATGATCATGGTGGCCCCAATTAAATCACATGCTTGCTTCGAGCCTTAATGCCTTATTTCATCCATAGTCTAACATGCTTAGGGTGATACAAGTTTGATATGGAATAAATAAAATGTATTATATGTGGGGTCCAATGGTTAATTAATGGTTGCTGGACAAGTATGCCATGATTGGTGACTATGCCACTTTGAGTCTCATTTTGGTGGGCCCTTGATTATTAAAATCTTGGGAAGGGCTTCATGTTTATAGAGTTTAATATATATTTATAGGGTAGCAATATAACCCCCAACCTTCGAAGTGGCAAAATGTGAGTCTTCGAAGAGGTTCGAAGTGGCAAAATTTTGTGAGTCTTTGAAATGGTTCGAAATGGTAAAAATTTGTGACTCTTTGAAGTGGTTCAAAGTGGTAAAATTTGTGAGGCTGATAGTTATATGAGATGACAAATACTAAAAATGGATCCAAATTTGGCTCTTTAAATTTGTCAATAGTGATTCATTAAATGGTAGAATTTATTGAAACTTGTGAATTGGCTTCGAATACAATTTTGAGCCATTTATTTTATGTTCGAAGTCTCTATATTGGCTTTGAATCTAGTTTAAAGCCATTGTTTTGTTCGAAGCTATTACATTGGCTTCAAAGCAAGTTAAAAATAATTTATTTTGTATTCGAGGCTATTACGTTGGCTTCGAATCAAATTTAAAGTCATTTTTTTTTTTTTTTTGTATTCAAAGCTTTTGTATTGGGTTCAAAGCACATTTACTTGGTTCGAAGGGTGCATATATTCAACCCATCAATATATTTGAGATGCTTATTAATTCGAAAGTGACTTAAAAAGTCTTAAAGAAAAATAAATTACAAATAGATCTCAATGCATTGGCCTCGAAGCCAATTTTTTGTAATTTTTTATGCATTCGAATCTAATGTACATGCATGACCAGTGTCTCTGCAAAGAGTGACTATGATCATTAAGTATTCTTGGCCATGTGGTCATTGTGATTGGTTATGTTGTTGCTTAAGGTCACATATTAGTCTGTGTAATTCAATCATTTGGGACAAATCCGTCAGATTAATAAATCAACTCTTGTTAGTTGATTGATAATACTTATACCCTAGTGATTGGTTAAATGGAAGCATTGTCGAAGATACTTTTATTGGCTTCAAAGTCATTGTAAAACAATTTATTTTGTTCGAAGCTTTTTTATTGGCTTCAAAGCCAATTTAATGTGGTTTATTTTGTATTCGAGACTTTTGTGTTGGCTTCAAAGCCATTTGTATTTTTGTATTCGATGTTGTTTTATTGGCGTCGACACAAATTTAAAGCCATTTACTTTGTGATTGAAGTTACTATATTGGCCACGAATGCTACTTTAAAGCCAATTTCGTGTTCGAAGTTGTTGTATTGGCTTCGAAGCAAGTTATGCTATTTTATGGAAATCAAGAAATTGGTTCTTCAAAAATTACGTATGCTTCATTTTTAAAGAACTAGGGGGGCTTATGTTTATACCACAAAATATAATTTTAATTTGCTACTATATAACTATATAATCATAATAATAATAATAATAAGGGTAAAAAGCATTTTGCCCCCTCAAACTATACACGCTTTTGCAATTTGCACCCCGAACTTTAAAAAGTTGCAATTTCCCCCCTGAACTATCTTTAGGGTAGCAATGTCCCCCCTGAACTTCAAACAGTTGAAATGTCTCCCCTGAACTATCATCTGTTTTGCAAAGTCCCTCCTAAACTATCTTTCGTGTTGCAATATCCCCCCTAAACTATCTTTCGTGTTTTTTGATGGAATGTGATGACAGGGTTGTTGTTGCAACACGAAATATAGTTTAGGGGGGACTTTGCAAAACAGATGATAATTTAGGGGGGACATTTCAACTTTTGAAGTTTAGGGGGGACATTACAATCCTAAAGATAGTTCAGGGGGAAAATTGCAACTTTTTAAAGTTCGGGGTGCAAATTGCAAAAGCGTGTATAGTTTAAGGGGGCAAAATGCTTTTTACCCTAATAATACTATTATTATTGTAAACTATTTGGCTTGCCATGGAAGCCATTTAGAAGCTTTACTTGCAGGACACTTGTCATCGTAGGAGTACATCAAAGGTGGTGAATATCAATGGTGATGATGGATATATATGGAAGTCTCTTGAAGACACTTGTCATTGTAGGAGCATCTTCCACTAATTGGTAGTTAACTACTTGGAAGTTGTAGGAATTTGAATTGTTAGTTAATGTAATAGGAGGGAAATGTTCAAATTCAAATAGGTAGTTATGTAATTCATCTATAAATAGATGTAATATACTCATTTGTAAAGGGTCCTTGACCAACAACAAACATTTCAACATTATGTAATCCTTTTCATTTGGCCACCATGGCTATTACTTTACTTTACATCAGGTTAGTTTTAGTTTAGTATTCCTTCAATGCTTTACTTTCCTTTAATGCAATTCTTAGGAGTAGTTATAGAATAGCTCAATCAGTTCGAAGGTATCCTTCGAACTCTCTCTTCTTCTTTTTCTCCTTCTTCTTTTTAGTTTTCTATTTCATCTCACACCATAGAAGCCCTTTTAATTAAGGCATCGAACGTCACCACAATTTGCTTGGTGAGGCGTAGTTTGGATACTTATCAAATCACATACATTAGCAATTTGCTTGCCTGGCACGCTCGCACATAAATAATTTTCCAACCAAACAGTTTTTCAAAGCTCGAAATGGTTTTTTGCGGCTCAAATTTCTCAAAAAAGGTGAGAGAAAAGGTTGCTTTCACGATTTGCAGTGCAGTTAGAGGTTGGGGAAATTTCACCTACACTTCGTTTGGACTGACAGAAATGGAGAGAAGAGAAGAGAAGAGAAGAGAAGAAAAAGAGTACCACTTTCTCTCTAGTTATCTCGTTTGGTAATCTAAGTGGGAAGAAAAGAGAAGAGAGGAGAACTGGAGAAAAAGTGGGGAGAAAGTGGAGAGAAAAGAGCCCACTTTTGTTTCTCTCCAAATAAGAAGAGAAATTTAATTAAACAATGTGTAAAAGACCAATTTGTCCCAATATATTATTATTTCATCTAACATATATCCCTAATAGAGGATAAAAAAGTAAATTGATTATAAGCATTTTCTTTTCTTCTCTCTTATGAAAGTTAACCAAAAGCAAAAAAGTTATATTTCTCTTCTTTTCTCTTTTTTCCTCTATTGTCTATCCAAACATGGTGAAAAAGTTATATTTCTCTTTTTTCCTCCATTGTCTATCCAACTTTCTTTTCTTTTCTCTTCTCTTCTCTTTTCTTCTCTTGATAATTTCTATTCTCTTATCTCCACTTCTCTCAATCCAAACAAAATGTAACACAAATTTTACCACTCGTCAAAATTTAGTAAAATTTCACCTCTTTAAACAGGGATATAATCATCATAAATAGAAATGTGACAAACAGGATAATCTGTTAATATTATCAGAATACCAACCTTGAGTCTTACTTAGCCCATAGGGATTCAAATGGCAAATAAGGGCAAATCGAACCTCAACAGACAGATTTTGGTCAAATAAAGACCTCAATGCAGGACAAATATTCACAGTTAATAAATACTTATTAAAAAAAAAAAACAATTTAGATTTATATACAATGAGGAGATTAAACTGAACTAATCATTAGCTGTACAAAAATGACAATAAACTTAAACTCCCACCAATATGATTTAATTGACAAATTATTATATATATATATACACACACAGTTAGGGATGACAATTTACCCCGTTTAATCAGGTCCCTGCCCCGTCCCGCTTCTAATGGGACGGGTTTGGGAAGCTCTTGAAAGGTGTAGGGGCAGATTTGGGGAGGAAAAAGGAAACCCATCACGGGTTAGGGGCAGGTTCGGGGTGGAGTTGGGATTAGAGGACCCCCGCCCCGGTATATGTCATAGCTATTGTTTAATGTCCTACATCGAAAAAAACTTAGAATTATACAAGAAATTTTGCTCTATAAAATGAGCCAGCCGCTAATTTGTGAGGATACGTGTCAAGTTGATTGACCTTTTGGTGTCAGTTGGCATTTAATGTGCATAAAGTGCTTAGACTTATGTGCACAAATAGTTGAAATTTTGCTTATATTGACAGACTGCATAGAAATGTGTGAAAGTCTATATATATACACTCCATTGTATAGTAAAAATGAAATTTTACTTCTTGAATTTGGAAACTTCACGTGCTCCTCCTGTTGCAGATCAACTTTTCGAGGTGGGACCAGTCGGGGGTGGGATTAGTTGTAGTAATCGGGGTCGGGCGTGGTCCCACATTGAGGTTGGCCAGGGCGGGTTCGAGAGAGTATTCTTGTTTATCGGGGCGGAGTCGAAAAATAATGCCCCTGTACTATACCCGCTCTGTTAACATCCTTACACACTTAGTTTCTTCCATCACATCTGTTTGCCATTCATAAGATCAGGAAGGAGACTGCGGAGAACGAATGGCGGTATCAGGCAACATGATTCACATCATACGGGAAGGCCATACGGGTTTCAAGTTGACCCTAAAGTCAAAGTCAACCAATTGGTCCCCGCATTGGGTGTCAGAAAATCTACTCAATCAGGCTCGTGCCTCACAGCTTGTCGTTCAATATGCACAATTTGCCCAACAATGTAGGTAGGTCAGTTTGGGAGGTTCTCTGCAAACAGGGCCTCAGATTCTGAAGAGAGGTAGTAGTTAGGGCTATTCCAATTAGTCGCCTCATAGTGCCCAGCAGGGTTTAGGACAAATGCAGCAATCTCGTGGACTTCTAGGCGACCAAAAGATATCTTCTCCTTGTTTACTTGTTACAAGATCATTGATTGTATTATTCCCAAAAAAAAAAAAAAAAGGGAAATTAGATTTAGACACTCAGGATTTTGTGCTAGGAGGGGGCCATGCTCCCGAATTTTTTTTTTTGTGGCCATTTACACATATTTTTAATTTTTAAGTGAGACAGAGAGTCGAACGAGTAGTTTTGGCAAATTAGATTTAGACATTGTTTATCTCCTGAGCTGAATAAGGGAATATTACTCTTCCCCTTCACTATTAATAGGGACTTTTAATGTCACATGGTCAAACTAGTGGATATTGTTATTAATCTTGCAATGTTAATCTTCCTAAATTTTTTTCTACCTAAATGTGATTCCTAGCACATAACTATTTCAACATAATGAAAGTCAAGTGGACATCCACATATAAAGTCACAAATTGGGTGGGGGGGGGGGGTGGCTTTTCAATTTTTTGACACCCCCCCACCGGTCCTATAAAATTCAAATCTTCAAAATTCCATATAGATCCCCCCCCCCCCCCCCCCGGTTCTCTTTTGTCACGACCCATCCTACTACGCGTGGAAATAGGACACGTGGCACGCCACCAAGGCTCATCCAAACATCATATAACTATACGCAGCGGAAAGAACTTTAAACAACCCTGGGTATTTTAAAACTTAGGAAACATTTGCCCTCTGAGTTGACAAATCTATTGAAAATTTGAGTTATAAAAAAAAAAGTTTTGGCCAAGTGAAAACACATTCAAAAGAATCAGTTCTGAAAACAGAGGTTCAGTCGATTGTGCCTAGGGTCCAGTCAACTGTGCCTAGCAGAAACCAAACCCTAAATTCTTAACAAAGGTCCAGTCGACTGATCAGGGAACCCAGTCGACTGCATTGGTTACTATTTGGATCAGTAGCTAGAATCTACAGTAGTTCAGTCGACTGATCAAAGGTCCCCAGTTGACTGTGTTAAGCAGAACCAAAATACAACATTTTCAAAAGGGGTCCAGTCGACTGAGTTATGGTACAGTCGACTGGTTTTGCCATTAATAGAAGCAGTAGCCAAAATCAATAGTGTTAGTCGACTGATAAAGGGTCCAGTCGACTGCTTCTCTTACTATTCACTTTCAGTGTCTCAAACACACGGGATCCAGTCGACTGATCAAGGGTCCAGTCGACTGTTCCCCTGCTGAGCAGCCCTGATGTGAAACATTAACAACTCATGCTTTTCCAAACCATAACTCAAATACAACATTTAAACATAACCACAGACGTTCAATTACAAGATTTCAATACTACGAAACTAATTCATAGTTCTATTACAACATATTAATACAATTCTCAATCCTTATACAAGTTTGAGGATTTAAAACAAAAACATATACAAAGGTGATTTCCCCGGCGTTCATCGGTCTCACTCATCACGCTATTTCTTGTCTTTCTTCTTACTTGTAATGGAGTACATCTCCACTGCTCAGCTATATACTGAGTGCACAATTCTAAATGTATGCTTATATGACAGTTCATGGTTTAAGCATCTAAAACACATAGGAATAGTCTCTAGGGTGAGTGGTACGCATTCATCCGGTCGATGCCGTAGGAGGCCCACCTCTCCCACGCATCTCGTACACTGGTTGGACCTTCCTCCATACCAGGTACAGTGTACTAGTTGGGCCCACCTCCAATCCAGACACAACCACAATTCCAATTCCATTTCAATCACAACCATAATCCTCACGGTTCGAGGAGCTTACCCCGGATGAATTTGCACCAAACTCCCCTTTGACCCAAGTAGACACATAACATGCTCACATAAACAGTTATACGTGTTTTTCATGTAATTTCACGTGCATAATTGACGGGTCTAATTAATACATGAATTTCGCCCGGATTCAAGAATATCAAAGTTGATGTTCAAAATATGAAAATTCATATATTTCATAGATCTAGAATTCATACCTCGTGCGATTCTCTTCAAACTTTGAAGGATTGTCTAGGGGGCTAATTAATCGTCGGATTTCAAATTTGGGACGATTCCTACAAGTTTTACTGGGTTTTCTCCAAAAATTTAGAATTAAGATTTTTACAAAAATTGGCCAAACACGGCCTAAGTAGTATCAAAACGTAGCTCTTACCTCCACGAGTTCAAATATGAAATCTGGAGAAAATCTGACGGACGAACGGTCGTCGATCGGCGTCGCAAAGCCCGTTGGCTCCAATCTCCTTTCTCTCTCCTCTCTCTAGATATTTTTGGCAAGTTTTGAATGAGAATGAATCTCATCCACTACTATATATAGGCAAACTTTTCGAAAATTGCGTTTACCTCCTCACGAGTTTCTCAAACTTCTAATTAACTCCCGAAACTTCTCACACGTCCATTTTATAACTTTACGAGTGAAAACTATAAATTTCAAAAGTTTTCGACTAGGTTTCGTTTGGGTCCAAAAATAACGTCCAAAAATTATACTTGGTGGAATCTCTAAACAACCTACCTTTTTAATTAACGTATCACTCACGTTCTCACCACAGTTCTCAAATGATATACTAAAGTATCCAAATACCAGAATTATACTGCACATGTATAATTACTATTCACAGGAATACTAATTAAAGTCAAATAACATTTAAATCATATAAATGTCATTTATTCATGCCCATGCAATATGAACTGCCATGTTTCCGTGTCCTCACTGACACCTTATCGTTGACTCACAGTCAACCTCATCACCATTATCAACTAACATTGATAAACTCCCAAATTACAAATATCCATGATAAAATTTATAAATTTCTGAGACGGGTGTGACACCTTTATAGGTCGCCCCTGCCTGTGGATGTTGAGAACAAAGTAGTTTATTCTGACTGCATTTGATTTTTCAACATACAAAACTATTTAAGAATAAGCGTGTTTACTTAAATGTTGTTTGGGTTGTTGAAGCTTGATATGCATTGTTGAGCCCATTCTTTAACAACTTAAGCTTTTGAAGTAATTAGTAACTTAATATGGTATCAAAGCCTTTGTTTGTGGGAGATCCTGGGTTCGATTCTCTATCCCCGCTTTGTTGTGCATATTTGTCCTTTGTTATTTGTCTCCACTATGATGAAGTTTGGTTGGTTTGTTCTCCACGTGCAAGTCGGGGTTGCACGTAAAGGAGGGTGTTGAAGCTTGATATGCATTGTTGGGCTCATTCTTTAATAACTTAAGCTTTTGGAGTAGTTGGTAACTTAACAATACAAACACCGGTTATCTGGTTTAGAAAATAATTAGTTCCATTGAATGTTTTGTGTATCACCTTTTTAGTTACACAAGTCTGTTCCAGGCTTTAAAAACACCCAAGAACTTGTTCATTATAAAACATGGAACTGATTTTTGCAAAAATATGATAAAAGTGAGTCTTGATTTGAACCTGATCCTGACATTCTCAAATAGGCCCTTAGTGAAAATAGTAAAAGCGTGAGTGTCCCAAGCATAATAAGTTTGAAAATACTAACTTTAACGATAAAAATCTCAACATTTTTTAAAACTTCACCACTCTTCTAACTTTGGTGAAATTTCACTACTTTGAACAGGGGTATAATTGTCATAAATGAAAACTAAAAAATTTCTCCACTTTTAAAATTTTTGGTCACAATTAGAACTGCATATTAACACAATTTCCATTTTAAAAAAAACAAAGATGTAATGTATGATCTTCACTCCAAAAGTCGTGAAATTTTACCATGTTTAAAACAGTGGTGAAATTTACCACATTCGAATGTGAAATTTGACCACTTTTGAATGTGCTGAAATTTGTGTTTATCAAAGTGGGAAAATTACTACTGTGATAAAAAATTTCATAAACTTCACAAGTTTTCACATCCGGTATTAAAAGAGGTGAAATTTCACAACTGTTTAGAAGGTCGTTAAAACAATGGTGAAAAAGGTAGTCAAAATGTGGTGAAATTTCACCACATTCATAGAACCATTTTATAAAGCAATCTCAAATTAAATGCTAAAATCAAAGCAAAGTGAAACTAGCTATTGAGGGGAAATGTAAAGGAAAAACACAAATATCCATTTGATTGGTGAGATGACAAAGTAAGATTCAATATCTCAAAAAAAATGGGTTAATTACAGAAACACCCCCTGTAGTTAGGCCTTTTATCAAATACCCCCCTGTACTTTAAATTTTATCACTAATACCCCCTGTAGTTTGGACTAAAGTGAAACAGTTACTTTTTCTGTTAAAGTTAACGGAAAATTGATAAAAGTACAAAATTACCCCTATTACATACTAATATTAACACCCTTACATGCTTAAATGTTTATTTAGGCATATGTGGAACATTATTATATTATTTTGATATTACATTTGTTGTTAAAAACCATTATGTGGTCACTTAGGGGTACCTTTGTGAGAGCGAATTTGACACATACACACACACACACACACAAAATTTTGGGGATAAATTTTTTTTTTTTTTAGATCTTAGCACATCTTTACACTGGATTTCACTCTGTGTGTGGTCAAGAGTAGATTAAAAAAAATACTAACATATCACCAAGATTGTATGTGTCTAAGAGTAGATAAAAATAAAAAATAAAAAATAATAATATATCGCCAAGACTGTTTGTGGTGTGTGTGTCCAAGGATAGATCAAAAATAAAATAAAAAATTAAATAAATTTGCTCTCATGAATGTATCTCAAAGTGACTACAGGATTGTCTCCAACAACAAATATAATATCAAAATAATATAATAGTATACCAATTACCACATATGCCTAAATAAACATTTAAGCATATAAAGGTGTTCTTATTAGCATGTAATAGGGGTAATTTCGTATTTTTACCCATTTTCCGTTAACTTTAACGGAAAAAGTGACTATTTCACTTTAGTTCAAACCACAGGGGGTATTAGTGATAAAATTTAAAGTATAAGGGGGTAACTGATAAAAGGTCTAACCACAGGGGGTGTTTCTGTAATTAACCCAAAAAAAATTTGATTCAACACAGCTGAAAGATTCCAAAAAAGTTTTTATTTACATCTCATCCATTAAGTTGCCAAACAAATATTATTTAATAGAACCTCGCATCTTAATTTGGCCAATCATTATGACTAAGCAATCAGCACTATTTGTTGCGCTCTAAATTCTATTTCCGTAGTAAAGGTTTGCTAAGCAAGGTTTAGCTTGATCCAAGAAATTGTCTAGTGCCATGATTTTGTCAACTGCGCAATAGTTATTTAATTTTTGTAACAAAGAAAGGAATGTAATGGAAGCCTAAAACTCAACAAAGTGTGTCCAACCCATATGGGTTTTCAACAAAGTGTGTCCAACCTATATGGGTTTTCAGCTACAAGAACCCTTTTTCACCGTTCAACTCCTCTACTCCTCTACGAAATCTAAAGGGTTAGCAACATAGTGGGGAAGTCATCGTTGGAGAGCAAGGCGGACAATTTCTATTAATGTTCAGATAACATTAACTGCTAAAAATTCATTAAATTTTGGCAAGTAGAGATCAAAATTTTTTCCCAAATTTAGAGACAAAGCCCCATTTGAGAACCACAATTGGAAACCCAGTCTCACAAGTCGGGCTCCCAATTGCAATTCCATAAACCTTTTGGACACCACAATTGCGATTCGAAGACATCCTCGCTCATAGGTGGCATAAGTCTGACTAGGTAAAATTGCTTTGGAAGCTGGTAAGGTGCAAGCGACCCATGGGTTATTCATCATTTTCTCGATTTATATACATCCATGTCTGGTTTAAATAAAATAAGAAAAAGAGAGAGCAAGTAGGATTCTAGCAAACTACCAAAAGCCCTATCTTAACAAACAAGTACAAAGATTGGACGATAATTAGCAACTGCTAGTCAAAGGCTGCTCTTGACATTTAGATACATGGGGCCACTTCCGCAGTGAAATAAAATTATGGTTTGAGACTATGTTCTAGAGCCATGGGCTTTCTGATCTTATCTTGAAGAATTTCATGGTTATTAACTTATTAGTTGCACTCATTTAATCATCCTTGAGTTTCAAAGAGCTGTGCAATAGTAACAGATTTTGATGAAAAATCAACCTAGGTAATACTATCATTGGTGGACCAAACAAGTTTTTCTGTTTGGTTGAGAAGAATCAGATTTGATGGTCTCCAATTTTGAGAATACCTAATGAAACCGAGACTAAAGAAACCAAGCTCAAATCTTTGTGTTGATGATACTAGTGTCTGACCATCACTAAGTGTATCAGTTGGCTTTAAAATATCAATGGCTATACATATTTTTGCAAGTGATAATAATACCAAAAGTATCAATCTGTAACACAGAATCATTATGATACCAACAATCTCCATTCCAATGGAAAACTCTAGAGATGCCTAAAATGAGTATTTTACCTCTAGTGATATCAGCAAATTCAAAGTGCAACCAAGGAAAAATGCACTCCGAAGGGAAGGGTGTAGCAAATCTAAAAACAAAAATTTACTGAATCTTCCAAATGCAGCAAAGGTGCTACATTTGCAAGATACAACAAATGATTTCTAGGGTTTATCTAAATCCCCAAATCCTCCTATTGTAATTTTTCAAAGTAAAAACAAATCAAATACCATGACCCAAAGTTGTGAAGACCACCACCAACAAATTTTATCAGCTTTTAATTATCACAGATTGGATTTCCATAGTCAAAGTGGTAAAATAACAAGATTGTAACAAAATTTAATCATCATATATCCGATAATGAGAGAGAGAGAGAGAGAGAGAGAGAGAGAGAGAGAGAGAGAGAGAGGAACTAACCTGTGAGTGATCGCCGTGGATGTTGCTGGTCACCAGTGAATGATCAACGTCGATGTCGCCATCGCCATCGCCATCGCCGTGGAGTCGCCGCCGTCACCATGGATGTTGCCGTGAGTTTGAAGCCCTAGTTCTCCTCTGCTCATGAACGTGTTGTTTTAGGAAAAATAACAGAGAGAAAAAAAAAGAATAAATATTTTGTGTGGGGGTATTTTTGTCCAATAAAGTTTAAGGGACATATTGATGCACATTTTTTTTAGTTGTCCTTAAAACCAACATAATTATCGTAAATTGTCCTTATATCTAATTGACCCTAAAATATATTGCTCTCTCCTGTCTTACGTCCCTTCTCATTCGCTTTCTCTCGCTTGTCTCACCCCCATAGCAACGGCTAGAGGCAGACATCGGCTCGGCTAGACATCGGAGGAGCAAGGAGCTCCAACCAAATCGATTGGACATTGCCGAAGGAAGGAGCGCTGACCAGGGGACATCGGTTTGACATTGCAAGAGCAAGGAGTAAGGAGTAATCCAAAAAAATCATAGAATTTTTTGAAATTTTGCGGATGAATTGTAAATTGTGAATAGTGAATATGTGAAGATGAATGTGTGGATTTTTGAATTGTTAATATGAATTATGAATTGTGAATATGTGAATTAAGAATTAAAGTGGCATTGGTGCTACCCTTTCAACAACTACAATGGAGAGGACATTTTCAGCTATGAAAATTGTAAAAAAAAAAAAAATATTTGCATAGTCGAATGGAGGATCATTTTTTAACGAGATTACAAATGATGCTATAATAAAACGTTATGAAACCTCGTCGCAAATATTTGTAAAATGTAACAAGCTTTATTAGAAATATAATATTAACTTTTGCCAACGTTCTATTTATACTTACATTAGCATCCCCGACCAAATATCCTAGGTCCTCTGTTGTTTAGACATGTATTATATAAAATAATTTACCATGTTTATAATTAAACATTTTAATACCCTTGTAAAAGATTTTTAAGAAGAAAAACTTCATAGGTCTAATTGCAATTATTGGTGATAAAGGTACCCTCCCTATTAAGCGAGCAAATATTGGATATAACCATTATACCATGTAGGATTTTATTCCCTCTCACAGATTTCAAATTTTTGCTGAGTTAGAAGAATTTTTGGCTGAGTTGTAGAAAGTATCCCCTAGAAATAGGGGGCTAGATGGATTCATACAAACCCTTTACTAGCCTGTTATACCATATATGATTAATTGATAACGTAATTGTTGTAATGAATAATTTTTCCTATTAAGATATGTGTATATAAACACTAGTGTTCGACTGCGTTCTTGGCACGCAGTAGTGGTTGCGTGCTCGTGCCTGTGGTTTTAACTTTGGTTGTATGATTTGTTGGATGCTATGAGCAAAGCAGCGTTATGTTCTGAGTTTCATTTGGTTCAAGTGTCATGTTCCCGAGGCAGAATAGCAATGTGAACAGCATCATTTAGATCATTAATGTGAAATAAATCTTTCTTCACAATATTTCATGGGAAGATAGTTTAGAGCTTCACTATTCATATCATACAAGA
The DNA here is from genome assembly GCA_033977485.1 of Hydrangea macrophylla. NCBI lineage: Eukaryota > Viridiplantae > Streptophyta > Magnoliopsida > Cornales > Hydrangeaceae > Hydrangea > Hydrangea macrophylla. Next base: position 80,677,695 of record CM066991.1, on the reverse strand, counting down.
ACAAGGAGAAGTACAGATACTATTGGAGTTTCAGAGTTTGGCAGCATATGTTACATTGTTTCAGCAGAAGATATCACAAACAGAGTAATTGTTAATATTACAGCATTTGACCAAAAGATATGAAAGACAGTAATGTGGATGTTTGTTTCCTGTATAATTTACCAAAAGATAGGATGCCACTGCTGAGCTAATTGATTTTTTTGGAATTATTTTTTTTCCAACATCAAATGATCAAAGGGAAATTCTATTCACACCCACTTCTTTTACTCTCTTCACCCACTTGCTCTCTACACCCAGAACTCTTATTTAATTTAAAACAATTTACTTTTTACACCCACCCTTCATCCCCAAACTAACCCTAACCTTCATCTCTCTACACCCACCAACTCACTCCAAGAAAAACCCTAACATTCATCTCTCTACCGCGCCATCATCTTTCAACTTTGTATCCCAATTCTTATCAAATTTATTTTTCTGACATGAACCCTGCCATATTGAAGCCAACAATTTAAAATAATCAATCGTTCTGAAAAGATCTTATACTGGTATACTGCAAATATGATAATATAACGCGTATACCTAGAATGGGATCCCACTGTCATTCGTAACACATGTAAAAAAAAAGCTAGCTACAATATGATGCCAAATCCTCACTTTCATATACAACCATAAAACCTAAACTAAACTTCTCACTCTCTTCTTAAACATATGTGGAATAGTAGACATTAGTGCCAAATCCTATTAGGTTGATTTTGGAAAAGCTTTGTGCATGTATGGATATACGGATATGTGTGTGTATATATAATAAAATATAGCACAATACATTGTAGTTGATAAGAGTTGATAAGTTAGGGTTTGTTGAAGAAGGTGGGTGTAGAGAGTAACTTGTTTAGGATTTTTAAAAATAATTTGTCCTTACATGTCATTTTGTATAGGGATATAATTGAAATAAGAAAATTTATTACAAGGTGGGTTCAAAGAGTAAATATGTGGGTGTGAATAGAATTGCCCATGATCAAAAAGCAAAAAATCTATGGTAGCAAACCATAAAAACATCGATCAAATTGATGAGATAAACAATACTTTACCTATAAGACCAAATGTACATGGGACATCAGGGCCAACCTCAGGTGGAGTTATAAACCAGAAAATTCGTGGTGTGTGTTCAATCCCAACTTCATAGTAGCATTGTTGTGTGTACTGCCAACAAAAAAGAATTGGTAAAATCTTTCAAAATCGAGGATAAATTAATTTCCCTGTCTACTAAGCTTTTTCAACCCAACACTGATCTCATATTAACTTAAAATGTGGATATTAGATTTTCTGCTAAGAAACCATAAATTTAAGATAAAACCAACAAAACTTGCAAATAAAGCAGAACAAGAACAGGGCAATTAGAATGAAAAAATGGTTGGAGAACTTACCTTCAAATTCTTAATGGCACAGTGATGAATGTATCCAGAAGTGTAATTGTAAAATTTGTAGGTAACTGTAGTATCTTTGGCCTTGTTCTTGTGGTTGCTATTTTTAGTCCAATAAAGCACTAATTTTGAACCAGGTTCATCCATAGTGACCCATGAGACAATTACACCTTTCCCCTCAAGATCCCTTGTGTTATATGAACCTTGAAAATAATCACCCACTTAGTCAGCATATACATAAAGTTCTTTTTCGTTTTATTTTTAAATTTAAATTTCTGCAACAAACTAACCCTTAACCCAAATGGACTAAAGAGGATTAGTGACACTGACTATGATACAAAATATATTCCACCGAGTGAAAGTGTAATTGAATTATTGAAACAATTCGTATACTTTCTTACACATATCTGTCGAATTTCGATCAGCAATTTAAAAAATTCTTTGAAGGGTAATTTTAATATTAAAAAACTGAACGTTGATGGAACCTAGAAGGCCTTATATATATATATATATATATGTATGGGTCGTCTCGGTGAAGGGGTAAACTGATACACAAAGTTCTATAAAGCTAAACCGCGGAAAACATCAATAATACTCTTCTTTTTGAGGTGAACAATATGGAACATCAGTATATTCACCCAGATAATAAACAAGCTAACAAACAAGTAAATATATGATAAGAATCATGAGTTCATAGCATTCAAGTTAGTTCAAAATGGAGGGAAAAAATTACATTTAAAGGAGTCAAAAAGAAGAGTGCTTTCGAGGTTCATTGTCGGAAATCTACTTTGAAATTTCTAGAGTTCTCTAGAAAAGTGTAGCTTGTGGGTAGTTGGTTAATTTAGTGTAATGTTTAGTATTTCCAAGTGAGGGTTACGTGGAGAATTAATTGAGTCACTAGAATATTCTATGTACAAGTATAAAAGTATCAAGCACTTCATTGTTATGTAATTAAGTTCCCCAAGTTGAAGTAATAAAAAAATATTTGGAAGAAGGCAAGTCCCGGGAGCTCTGTACACCATTTGGTGTACATCTCCAAAGTAATGATTTGTTATAAAATATTGACCACCAAGTGTGGTAGAATCATAGCACCCCAAAATCTAAGATGGTATTAGAGCTTCCTAAAACTTCTAACATGGTATCAGAGCCAGTTTTTGGTTCAAACTGGGCATTGTTTTGGAAGGAAACTTAGAGCAGGTTCAGTTAAATCTGGATGTGATAAAGATCTGCTGCAGGAGTTGAGTTGGCTCGCCAAAGGAGCTAAAATAAATTTTTGAACAGGATGCCTAAACAATGGGTTAGGCTTTGAAAGAAAAAAGAAGGAAAAAAAAAAACGAAAAGCTATGAAGTGCTTAAACCGGGGGAGAAGAAAAGCCCAAGACCTTGAGTCTGACAATGATGGAGAGAAAAAGCTATGACCACGAGTCAAGCATCGTGAAGGAAAAGCCATGACCAAGAGTCATGCGCTGATGGTAAGAGAAAGTTCAAGACCATGTGTCTGGAAATGGAGAGAAGTCGTGACCACGTATAAGGTATTGTGAAAAGAAAAAAATTGCAAAGACCAAGAGTCGTGAAGGAAGGGCAACATGCCCCTTAAGAAAAAATGAAATTTTTTTGTTGGTTAATACTTTGTTTTGCAGGTTAATTGTGGGGGAGATTAAAGAAGAAAGTATTCAAATGAAAGAAAAGAAGCAAAAAGATAAAGGAGAAATGTGCAAGCAAAAAGACAATATTTTGGAGGCCATAAAGTTTTGAAAGAAGAGCTTGTGGAGAGAGATGGAGAATGAGTAAGATTTCATGAAAAAGAAACTTTCAAATTGAGAGGGGGTGTTGGAAATCTACTTCGAAATTTTCTAGAGTTCACTAGAAAAATGTAGTTTGTGGGTAGTTGGTTAATTTAGTGTAATGTTTAGTATTTCTAAGTGAGGGTTAGGTGGAGAATTAATTAGGTCACTAGAATATTCAAAGTACAAGTACAAAAGTATCAAGCACTTCATTGTTATGTAATTAAGCTCCCTAAGTTGAAGTAATAAAAAACATTTGGTAGAAAAATGGTTAAGGCCATATGAAATACTCCCTCCGTCCCATATTATGTGTCCCTCTTGGGGAATCTAACTATTTAAGGGGACAAAAAGAATCTACACCTACTTTCCACAATTACCCATAATCATTGCACTTTCTTTTTTTGTTTTGTTTTGGTATTGATTGCAAGGAAGGGTAGTTTGGGAAACTAAGTAAAATTTGCATACTAATTTAGGAAAGTGGACAACAATTTTGGGACATCCCAAAGACACATAAAATGGGACGGAGGGAGTATATTGTAAGAAGTCTCTTTTGGAATATTATATAAGAAACATTTTGGAGTACCCCAAATTCTATCATTCATAAAAGCCCATTGAGTATTGACAACGCAATGGGATGAACAACAATATATGAAGAGAGAGAGAGAGAGAGAGAGCGAGAGAGAGAGAGAGAGAGAGAGAGAGAGCAAACCTGTTGAGGCTCATTACAGCCAGGAGGCACACGGAACGCATCGTAAAATCATAATTATTGATACGCGACTTTCAGCATACTAGAAAAACTAAAACAGACGTCAATAAAGGAAATTTACCAAGTATCAGTTTGTAGATGTTGCAGTAATTGTTGAGAGCGTGATGGGAGCCGATAGCAGTTGTCGAAGTCAAACCTGGCTGTTTGATCGAACGAAAATATATAACATCAGAGATTAGATCTGTTTGGGAATGACTGAAACAAATAAATTGGGGTAAGAAAAAGTGTTGAACACAATTCGTTTGAAAAATGGCAGAAGGTATAGGTTTTTCCTCTTTTGTTCTCTTTTTCTTTTTCTGTGTATTGTCTTTATTTTCTCCTCCTTTGGAGGACGCCACTTTCCAAATTCAAAAATTCAATATGCTATCAGTGTTGAGTTTTTTAGGAATTCTACAAGATAACCAGAGTATGATACATTCATTTTTTGGTCTCAATTTGTAGTAACGAGGTGTATTTTTGCTGTACTTTTGGTGCCCACCAAGCCCCCCAACTTCAAGTTTTCGCATCCATCCTTGAGGGTGGCTATGTAGCATAGATATGCCTACAGAACGTAGATACGACAGGAAGGTGCAGGAAATCTAAAAAATGTAGGATATGGACCTAGCTAGGACACAAAAAACTCTCTTTGAAATAAACTTTTGTACCCCCTTTTTTTTTGGAGTTGGCTACAGCCTACACAGAAAATAATTACTTATTTATTTTCTAACGAGTTATACAATTTACTTGTGCTGTGTTTATTCCCGTTTTCCAAATTTCCAATTATGCCAGCTTGATACATCCAATGTTATGGGACTGGGACACGGGTGTCGGGTGTGGGTCAATGTCTAAGCTTTGGACTTCCTAAGTTCATGAGTAAAGATTGTGGGACAGGACAGTAAAACTATACCTTCTTATATTTCTAAGAGAAGATTGTGTTTTTGTGTGTAATAAGAGTTTAACGTGAACTTTGCAGCACAAGAAATATAATTTCAAACATTAATATGCTATTGCTATTTTACAGGTAGTTTTTGTTTATTTGTTGTTAGAATTAAGTAGACCCAAGATATAAGAACAGAAATTCACCTTTTCCCCTACAGCTTCATAAAGACAACAATAAGAATGGTATAATGAATAACTGATGTTGCAATCTCTTGCATCCCAATCTGTACATGCCTAACACTCGTTCAATTCAATTCACGACAGAAACTCAAACTAACAGCCTAACACATATTCAAAGAATAAATGGCCCAGAGTGGTCCAAATCCAGTAATGCTAAATTCCGACACCAAATCTGATTGCAATCTTCAAATGCAAGTGGTTCGATGACATGGACATACACAATTTTAAAAAATGAATACATGAGAGTAGTAGTACCCAATTCATGCGAAAATGAGTTGCTGTTCAGACTGATCGTCAGTTGCAATCTGTTCAATCAACTGTTTGAAATTGAAATTTGATTAGAAATGAAACAAATGCATAAAGCAAATATTTCAGATTTTAAACAAGAGAATGAAATCAAGGTAAAAGATTTATAGCAAGAGAGAATGGCAGAGGCTGAATTCAAATAGAAAAACAAAATCAAGAAAATGTTAAATGCAAAAGAGCTTGTAAAATTGCTTGGAAGAATCCTGAAGAAAGAAAAATGGTTAGATTTTGAACAGAAAGAAGAAATTCGAGAGCTGATAAAATTGATTCCTAAAATTGTAGAAGGAAAGAGCATGTAGATATGAACATATATGTATGGGTAAACTATAAGAGTAATGCTGTGGTGCTCCTGGGTGTTAGAAAAATAGTGCTATAATAGTATATTACTACAAGGCAACTTATCCCCAAGAAAATACAACAAAAAACCGTATGACATTGCATTATAATCTAACATAAGAAAGGTAAACCTTCAACCTTGACAAAATTCGCGGGCATGAGTGAGGTTGAGCTCTATCAAAGCTGCCTTAATTAACTCTATCTACCAATCAAATTATGATTTACATCATCCCAGGAATGACTTTCGATCCGCCAGAAGGTAAAATCAACCAAATATTTACAGAACACTCAACTCCAACAATCAAACACTTATGGTCAAGTAGAAAAAATAGGCGGAGGAAAAATAAGAAATGATCTTTAGAAGCTCGGCATTATACCAAGTAACAAGCAGATGCAACAAAGGATATGTAGAATGTTTAGTCCATATGAAACAAAAATAATAGACTGCATCAATGAGGATGAGACATTATCCTGGAGAGACATCAAAGCATATGTTCAATCACTAGTATGATGTTTGACAAATAATATCATCTCCATAAATTTAAATGAGACAATTAAATAGATAGCTGAAACATACTTTGATTTTTGATAAATAAGGATTAGGCTAAATAAATTGTGCACAAAGAAAAGCAAGGTCAATATTTCTCTTAAAAATAAGATTTTATTTGCTAATAAATTTAAAAATACAACACACAGAAGGTCTGACTTCTGATTCAATTAATTTCGTCTATTCTCGAACCGTCTGAAATTATTTTATGAAGTTATCAACGACCTTCTAATCGAATTTCATCAGAATTACGAAGCTTATTTTTAGTAGTTAACCGACGAGGCCCACAAATTTATAGCGAACGACGACCAAGTAATCACTTAAATCAAGTAAGTAAGAACCCAATTTTGAGAAAACCCCCTAAAGTGAAGTTACACCAATTTGAGGAGACGGTAATTTGAGAATCCCTAAACTTTAAGCCAACACAAACGAGAACAAAATAAGATCAGAAAATAACCTCAAATCGAAGAACCGAAAGCGAATTGCTCGATTTGTTGTTGCCGTTACGCCTCCTGCTGTGGGTTTTGGTGCTGAGGTGGTGAAGATAAAGAGAGAGAGAGAGAGAGAGAGAGAGAGAGAGAGAGAGAATAACGTCATTAGAAGGCAGAAAAGAATCACTGTATATCCACCAGCTGCTACAATCAACAAATTGAACAAAGACAGGAGGACGGCAATGCGTAGACTGACAGAGGGTCATACGTGGGGAGAGGATCAAGAAGACAGCCAGACGATGTGTGTGTGTGTGTGTGTGTGTGTGTGTGAGAGAGAGAGAGAGAGAGAGAGAGAGAGCGAGAGTGGATCGCTGGCAGAGAATGGCATCAACGTAATAAAGGTATGACTCAGGAGTAAGATGGACAATAGAGGTTGTTAAAGCAGGGGCAGAGCAGGCAATTCATATTATTTGACAGCTGCTTCCTAACAAGCTGTGCAGCTCTTATACTATAGTAGATACACATGCACATACAACTAATTTTCTAACTCCTGTATTTTCATATTGGGTGGTGAAATTATAATGCGTCAAATGAAAAAAATATTCCCAGTAAACATGATATAGGTATTTACCCACAGGAAGTTATTTTTGCAGATCTGATCTGATTGGTGTGGTAGTGCCATTGCCATACAATTCGAAGCCAGCTAGAAGCATAGAAATAGAGAAGAAGAGAAAGGATAAGAACAATAAAAATCAAAGAAAGAGTGTGTTACATTGAGCACGAAATTGGATGCAGGCAGCAGTCTTTGTGAAACCCCGCCCTTAGGACTTGTTTGGCAACATCTAAGTGCCCATAAGATCGAGTGACTTCCCCACCCACCACACCTCTCCCCCCCCCCTTTTTTTTTTCTCAAGTACAAACAAGATTTTAGAATAAAAAAAACTTTCGATTTATCAATTCTAATTCTTTTAAAAAAAAATTGGAGTGCGGTTGCAAAGTCTCAATCTTAAGTATGAATCATAGTTTAAATATTTCTATATATTTTTTAAAAAAAGTAATTCTCGCTTGCTTATGCCTTTTGCTTGCTTACCTTGGAATTCAATCATTTCTTTTGGAATACTATTATGCTTCCCAAGTTGGGATCCCAAATATTTTGTCAGATACTCAGATGTACCACATTTTTTCCAAATATTTACGTGGTACATATCACAAAGCCTTTAAGAACCAAATTTGGGAAGTAAAGCATTGCAGTTATTACTCTTTTCTTTTCTTGCTACCATTCAAACTCTTGCATTGATTGCCGCCTCTAAGTCTTCCACTATTCGACCTTGACATAAATTCCATCAATAGAGAATTAGAACCATGTGAGCACAGCAAGCATTGTAAACCATTCGTACTCAACCAAAAAACCGAGTATAAAGTATACATAAATCTTGATAATCATAGTCTAAATAAACATCCTAGTCATTTGTCATAATCAACAATAAGTATGTCTAAGGAGGCCCATGATTGAGTGAATTTGATCACAAATGGTTCCTCTCTGAATGCTGGTGGGAGTTTTAAGGGGAGGTGAGTCCAGTACATGTATGATGTATCTAAGAGAACAGAAAGATATGATAAACAATCTGTATTATCCACTAAAAATATGTTTTTCGGTTTTTTTTTTTTTCTTACATTCTTGTACTACACAAGAGCCACGGACCAATTAATAATACAAGAAGCATTTCACACACACACACACACACACACACTTATTAAATCAGAATGGGAAAAAAATGGTTTAACACTTACCTCGGGTTAAGGGAGGAGGTGTGTAGTAGAGGCCAGCCTCAAATTGGAATGCTCAAAAACTCAATGCCTTCATGTAATCATCTGATCTGTTTTCAAATAACAATAGACAACAGGGGCCAAAAAGTAGAAGCTGCAGATGTACTAAGCCAGACTGCTAAGGACTATCAGCACACAAATTTACATATAGCACTTACAATGCACTTGTTTTGTCTCAAAATGTTTATAGTAATTTGTTTGTTATCATGTCATCGCAACATAATGTTGAGCATACAAAATGAATTAAGTCTCACAACTGACAATATCTTTCCTATTGTTGTTTATAGCATCAGTGACCCTAGGAAGCACCAAATGAGGATGCAGGTATACGTGGGGACACGTATGCAGGATTCGCCAAATTTTCCAAAAATGTGCGGGTGGGGGTTGCTTTTATAAATTATTAAAAAAAATGTACTTTTATATTATTTTATAAACTATACATCATTTTGATTTTTTTTTTTTTTTTGTAATTAAGACAAATAGCAGCATATATAAGCAATACTAGCCTTTTGATGCGCAAGTCAACTCTCAACATTCTTAAATTAACTCCAAAGTTTTTAAAACTATGTTAAAGAGTCCCCCTTTTCAAAAACAATAATTAAAAACCCACACTGCCGCATCCGAGAAGAATCCGCACCGGTGCTATAGTGCGGATTCTTCGACATTTTAGAAGAATCCATGCCTCCTATTCACAGTATGAAAAGAACACTTTATTCATGTCACGATTCTTAATTTCTCATCTCAATACTCTAATATTAGCGAGCAGCATCATGAAGCAAATCAATCAGAAGAGCAAACAACAATTTGTCCAACAATAATAGAAATGCCAGTGTAGATAGTGAAACTAACAGTATTGTCAATATGCTTCTGAATACTAATGTAGGAATACCCGAATTATTATCGAGCTAGCTATGATGTTTTTGAATGATGGAAAATTTACGGGATGTCATGTATAGTCTTGCAAAAAATGAAAATAAAAAAAACTTTCTGTGACCCAACCTGAGTTTGAGTTGAGCTAAACTCGCCAAAGTTGAATTGAGCTGAATTCAAATTGGTAATCTGTGTGAACACTTTTTGGCAATTCCACCACCTGAAACACAAAGACTAGAAAAATATGTGACGCATAAAAGTTGTAGCGAGTATAATAAAATGGGCACCTCTATTGGAACTGAAATTAACTTCCTCTAATTGTGAACTTAACACGTCATGTGACTTGGAAAGAGTTTTCTTTTGCAGATATCTCCCAGCACTTGCCTCTTTCGGTTTCTTGGCATATCAGACAGACGTCCATGTGACTTGGAAACAGTTTTCTTTTGCTGAAATCTCCCAGCACTTGCCTCTTTCGGTTTCTTGGCATATCAGACAGTGCTTCAGGTCCAAGGCTATGTAGTGTTTGTGTAGGACACCAATACTCGTCGGACGTGGGAAACGTGTCTTAATTTTTTTTAACATTGGATACAAGCCGGACACACGACCGGACATGGGACTGAACAAGGCATGGTTATTTGTCACTTACTCCTTTGAATATATGATCTAAAATTGTGAGGCAAATTAATACAAAAAAAATGGGAGATAACTAGTGGCTTTATTCGATTCCTAGCCGCGCCCATATCCTATATTTTTTAGATTTCCCATGTCGCCGTGCCGTAACTGTCGTATTCGTGTCCCATCATCCATAATGGTGCTACATAGGTCATAACTCGTAACTTGTAAGCGTTGGATGGTCAGCCAGCTCCCTCCCCATCCCTGTGTAGCAGCTGGGTAATGAAAACTCAAATATCCTATTCCCTCGAGGTAGATTCAGAGGTAACTAGGCTTATTCCTCCTCTCTTTTACCACGTCCTTACGTTTTCTCTCTCTTTTCCAATCCCTCAAAGTGCTTATAGGAATTATTCACTGTAAACAAAAGTTCAGTGACCCTTCCACCAAGCTGGGTAATCATACTTGTACTCTTTCCATTAATCCACATTGTACAGCTATGCAATATTCCTTGTGCACAAGCATATAACTTCTCCGATCCCCAAAAATGCAAACAAATAGCAGTCATTTTCAAATCAGGATACGTATCGTGAATCGAAATGTCATTTTCCGAATCACGAATCGTAAGATTCAATGACAAATTGAGCAGCACCAAAATACGAACCCAAAACTTGTAAAAACACTAAACACCGAATCGCTTTCTTTCTTTCCCTTTCATTTTCAAAATGCCAAAAGAAAAACACCAAAATAAAATATCGGAATTGTGGAAATTGAAAAATAGAATAAACTTACCCAAAAAATTAGGAGCTTTTTCCAAGGCTTAATAGACACCTTTTATGCCTTCCTCTTGCAAATAGAAACACATCCAAAAAACAGAATTCAATTTCGACTCTTGCGAAGAAAGATTTTTCAAAATGTTCCTCTCTTGAGAGTGAGCCTTAGGATATTTGGAAAATGGTTGGGTCTTTTATAAACAAATCCTAAGTGGCTTAAAGGGGGGTTAGAATCCTCTGAATTATATATATTAAAAAAAAAGGCAAAAGAAATGGGAAAAAGCTTTAAGATCTGACAATATCTTGAATCTTAAGAACCATAAGAATCGTAAAACTCGTGTGATTCAGAGGCGAATCGAAAGATTCTCCTGCAATACTTCAATAGATAGATTCGGCATACCTATTCGTATAGTTTGGGGAGTGATATGAAACAAATTGTGAGATTTGAATAGAGAATCCTTAGATTCTCATAACAGAGCAAATAGATATTGAACTCTCACCAAAATCAATGTATGCCAAAAGTCAGAAACCAGGGATAAAGTCTCAGCCAACATGGTACAACCCAGCAAACTCTAATTAGTTTTTAGTTCATCTACACAAGTAGTCTTCCAAATAAACATTAGAATTATATAAGGAGTCTTGAAAATTTCTCATGTCAAAATGAATAGTCCAAGCAGATGAGTTAGAAAAAAGGCATTTGGTAAGACCAAAAAAAAAGGTTAAAAGCAAATCAATGTCCTCCATGCTCCTCCATCCACACATGTAAAAAAAAAAGGCACCATTCTAAGTCACAGTCTCACTCTTCAATATAAAGTACGAATTAATAAGAAATTGAATGTGAGAAGAAGTGCAATTCAACTGATTTGAGCAGGAGATTTATGGTTTGATGTGTGGGGTAAAACTTATCTAAGTCAGACAACTGGAATATTGATCGCCGTATAGACAGAGCATGAGTCTTGCAGCTGTAGGGATTTGTTACAACAGTCAAGAAGGAGAACTGGAGAGCTGTTGCACTATATTGATATCTCCTTAGATGGAATAACAATAGAGACTGAGAAATACTTTGTGCTTTCATCGAAGAACTAACGATGCACAAACCAGAAGCAAAATGCTTTATAACTTCAAGTTAAAATATGGTGTATACAAGTCGAGCTCATGTATGTTTGAGGTTGGTTTGTTTATTAAACTAGCCTGAAATTCAGGCTTAAGATTGGCTTGTTTATTAATTGAGCCAAGCTTATGAATGTTTGAGCTTGGCTTGTATATTAAACGCCTGAAATTCAATCTTGATCTTGACTCATATAAACTATAGTCGGTTCAACAACATTTTATCCAGGCTTGATCTTGATTCGTATAAATGAATCGAGCTCATGTATCCTCTAAGGCTACATAATTTTATAATAGACTACAAGCAGTATATAAGCCCTTTATCAAGCATATTCACAAGCTTTTTCACGAGCCTACTAACAAGCCTTATTCGAACGTGTTCACGAGCTCTATTGAGCTGAGCTCATGTGTGTTTTGAGTTGGCTCGTTTAATTGAAATCTAGACTTGAGCTTGGCTCGATTAAGCCAAGTCAAGCCTTAATCGAACATGTTCGCAAGGGCTTGTTGAGCAGCTCCGATCGTATACAGCCCTAGCATGACCTACTAGTTTTCAACAACATCAGAAAAAAAAATATAATAATAATAATCTGTATCGCAGATAAGCAAAAGACTAATGAGTAATGATGCACAAACCAGAAGCTAAAGATTTTGTGACTTCCAGTTATGAACTTCTAATCTCTATCGCTCATAAGCAATTCACATAACTACATTTAAATAAAAATTTGAACTCATATAATTGTATCAATCAGCGATCGAATAAGAGCGAATCATGATATCCTTACAACCATTTTGTTCTTCTTGCCAGCAGATAATAAGAGAATTTTCTCATCCACAATATCTTCTTCCTCAATTTTCTTCCCTTCACTATCCACTCTACTGTTGTTCAAGTAAAGTCCCCCTTGCTTCAAAAGCCGTCTCGCAGCAGATTTACTCTCAAACAATCCAGTAGAAACTGAAAGATCGACAACAGAAGTGTTCAAGACCTGATCATAAGCCAAAGAACACGAAGGCACATCCTCTGCAATTCCCTCAATTGTTTTCCAATCCAATTTAGTCTCGGCACCGGGCCTCAAAGCCTGGGTCGCCTTCAATGCCTCGTCCAAACCTTCCTGGCCATGGACAAACCGGGTCACTTCTTCGGCCAGCCTCCGTTGAGCCATGTTTGGCACATACCCATTAGCCTGCATTGCCATTTCAATCTCACTAATCTCCTCAATACTCAAGAATGTGAGTGTCTTCAAGAATCTGATAACATCCATATCCGGAACAGAAAAGAAGTATTGATAAAATTTGTACGGTGACAACATTGTGGGTGAGAGCCAGATTGCTCCGTCCTCGGATTTTCCAAATTTCGTTCCATCACTCTTCAATAGGAGTGGGAATGTCAACCCATAAGCTCCGTCGGCCTGAAGAACTTTCCGGATCAGATCAGTGCCGGCAGTGATGTTACCCCATTGATCACTTCCACCAATCTGAACATTCACACCATTTTTCTCAAACAAGTGCAAAAAATCGTAACCTTGAAGGAGTTGGTAGGTGAACTCTGTGTAACTCAAACCCAGTTCCGATTCCAATCTCTTCTTCACACTCTCTTTCGAAATCATCGTCCCAACCCTCGCATAGCGTCCCACTTCTCTCAAGAAATCGAGCAATTTCACGTCCTTCCACCAATCGTAATTGTTCAAAATCACAAAAGAATCGGCATTTTTTTGATTTCGACCTAGAATTTGGGTGATTGTGTTGGATATTCCGGTGATGTTGCGGTTTAGGGTGGGAAGGTCGAGCTCGGGGCGCTCGAGGGACTTTCCAGAGGGGTCGCCGACGCGGCCGGTGGCGCCGCCGATGAGGGCGATGGCGTGGTGGCCGCAGCGGAGGAACCAGGAGAGGACGATGAGCCCGAGGAGGTTGCCGAGGTGGAGGCTCTCGGCAGTGGGGTCGAAGCCGCAGTAGACTTTGAGAGGAGAGAGAGTGGGATCGGAGCAGGCCGAGCGGAGAGAGTCGCCGGTGATGGACTCGAGAAGGCCCCTTTGTTGGAGGGTTTCGACGACGCTGGGGCGGCGATGACGGTGGCTGAGAATCGGGGAGTCTAGGGTTTGTTCCTGAGCACACCTGATTGAGGAATAAGAAGAGAATGGTGGGGATAGTGATTGTGATAAGGAGTGGTGGGTGGGTATGGTGGGGAAGTGGAAGAAGAGGGAACAGAGTCTTTGGTGGGTGGTGAAGAGGAAGGTCCTTGAAGAAGCAGCAATGGCAGCCGCCATTTCTCTCCTCTCTCTCTCTCTCTCTCTCTCTCTCTACTGTATAGTTTGGGGATGGTGCAAGGGAGCCCGCACAGCACAATCTAAATCCTCATCTTGCTTTGTGTGTCTTCTTCCCAACTTCTCGTCGTAGGTTGTGTTTGGCAGCAACAAATTTATAGTGTTAAAATTCCTTTTTTGCCCTTAGTTCATTGAGTTGCTAGAATATATATATTTTTTTTTTGGCTTAACTACATTTTACACCCTCTTAGTTTACCCTTTGTATCAATTTGGTCCCTGTAATTTAGAAAATATTATTTTAATCCTTGTAGTTTTATAAGTGTGTCATTTAGTCCCTCAAACACTTTTTGTGACAATTTTATTTTTACTTTCAGTGACAAAATTATTTGTCACTAAAGGTCTTATTGGATTTATTTGACACACTTATAAAACTACAAGGACCAAACTGACACATGTGACAAACTATAAGGGTGTAAAATTCCTTTGTGTGTCTTTTTTTTTTTTTTTTTTTTGAATTGAGTATTTTTCAATTTTTCAGACATGTAAGAGCATCTCCACCAGATTAGAGGTGTGTTTGGAAAAGTCTAAAATTAGACCAGGTTCTGGTTCAATCTAGGTACCGCTTTTTAATCTGGTTTTTGTGATAACTAAGGTGATATGGGCTTAATAAGAACTAGTGTTAAGAGTTATTAGATTAGATACAGACTACTATGTAAGAAATTTACACTCACCAAAACACTTCAATTTGTAGAACCAGTTCATTTATGAATCATAAAATCAGTTCTTTTCTTTCCCTAAGGGTTGTTTGGGAATATTTAAAATAAGATCTGGTTTAATCTAAGTCCATTTTTTTTTATCTAGTTCTTGTAAGAACCTAGTTTGATAAGTGTCTGTTCTTTCATGGGTAGATTCCTACAAGAACTAGATAAAAGTTAGACCTGGACTGATTCAGGTCCTGTTTTAAGCTCTCACTAACGTCCCCTAACATCCTCTAGTATTTTGATTTGGAATACATTTTTGCTCACTGTTTGGCAGAAAAATATTGATAGCATCATTAGCGTGGTGCTATTAATTGGGCGTGCAAGGGGCTTTGTACAGAAGATCCAAACGTGTATACCAAACTTATCCCTATAAGTGCGGTGCACGAAAATAATAATCAGGCGATTGTGTTAAGTAAATAGAGAATTACCCTTACTAAAAATCCTCAAACAGTACTGAAGCACACAAGCTTGAAAGTGGTGAAAATAATATAAAGCAAGGCTTTTGGAATTAAAAATATACTGCATGAAATATATTACAAACAAAGAAAATTACATAGAGTAATTAAAAAGGGGAAGAACATTAAACGAAATGCTCAAAAGCTTATGAAATGTTTAATAGAAAAGCTCCTGGAATGCTTAACAGTTTGGATGCATTTGAAGTAGTGTTTGGTTGTGTTGAGTTGTGTAGGAAGTATATCAATAATATAAATGGAGAGTAAGTGATTTTAGGAACCAAGGCACGATGAATCTCTATCTTTAAGACAAATTTGCCACACTTCTAATAAATTGCGAGTGCAAAAAGCGCTTGTGACAAATAGTCCCAAGGATACAGTGGACCCAAATTCACTTGTTAGTGTTCGAAGGATTTGCACAACCTAAGAACACTCTGAACTTTTAGAACCTTTAAAGTGAGAATGCTACAAGAATATTGGAAAGTAAAATAATAGGAAAATAGTTTCAGAAAACATCAATCCTAGAAACTGTCTTGGTAATCGATCAAGTATCTAACCCACTGAAACTACATTTGTATTAATAGAAGTTAACAGGTGCCTAGCACCGATCACCATCTTTGATGCACCATATGACACATGAAATCTAAAGGTGCCAATTACACCTACTGCCAATTATACCTACTGATGCATGCAAGAGAGGCTAGCACCTTTTGCTGAATTAAACGAAAAGTTGCTTTGGCATCTTTTACATTACTGAAACGAAATATATATAAAACACATATATACATATATATATATATGTGTGTGTGTGCAAATATAGTATAACTTTCATTAAAAAAGATTTTGAAATTTCCAACAATCCTCCCCAATTTCAAAATACATTTTGTAGCATTATTTTAAAATTAAAATATCTAGTAGCATTTTTTGAAACAAATACATAATTCCATATGTGTCTTTTGGACTTGAACCTTCGATTAGCACAGATGTGTTAAGTTTCGACAGGTGCTATGGTAACCGCAGTTTTGGACCAAGGACCTTTTATGACTACAAGGACACATCGAGCATATTTGATTTCACATAAGTTCTAAAGTTCTTAAGTCCGCACGTTTATGGCCATGTGCGTAAACCCGATTTTCATGAATGCACTTGAGAAAGGTCTCAGTCTCTTTTAGAAGCGACCAAACCTCCTCACTCATATAGGTAAGTCTATCAAGATGTCCTTGTCCTTTACATCTCAGTATAACACTATGGACTTATTAAGAGTATAATACTCACCCTCCAAAATGACAAGTGTCCCAAATATTCGCTAGAGTTTAACATCCAAGAATAGAAAGAAAAAAATAGCATTATCTCATCGTTATCACTCATTCGAATTGTTTTTCCCTTTGAACCTAGCCAATGTTTCAAAACCTAGGTTGGGTTTCCATCGAAGGTAATAGTTATATTATAGACCTTAGTCCCATTCCTTTTGATGATTTCTTAACCATATCACGGGTAAGTCCTTTCATCAAAGGATCTGCCAGATTTCCATTGATTTGACATATGTTACACTTATTACTCCTTCTCTTAGGAGTTGATTAATATAGTTATGTCTAACACCAATGTGTCTTGACTTCCTATTATACATCTTAATAGTCGCTCGAGCTAATGTTGCTTGACTATCACAATAGATAGTAATTGATGGAGTAGGCTTTTTCCACAAAGAAATTTCCATAACTAAATTCCGCAGCCACTCACCTTCTTTACACGCAGCCCCAAGGGCAATCAACTCGGATTCCATCTTCGAGTGTGATACGCATGTTTGTTTCTTGGATCCCCAAGAAATCGCTCCTCCTCCAAGGGTAAAAATCCACCGAGTTGTCGATTTGGATTCCATATCAGTGTTCCAGCTAGCATCACTATACCCTTCTAAAACAGGTAGGTAACCTTGATAATGTAATTCATAATCAATTGTGCCCTTCAAGTACCTAAGTACTCGAGAAATGCCATCCCAGTGTTCTTGACTTGGGTTACTAGTGAATCTACTCAACATACCGACTGCAAATGCAATATCTGGTCTAGTGCAATGCATTAAATACAATAAACTCCTAATGACCCTAGAATATTTTTGATTTGCTTCTGCCAATGTTCTTCACTAATTTGATATTAGGATCAAATGGAGTTGAGACTGGTTATTGATCAAAGTGACCAAATTTTTTTAGCACATTCTCTATGTAGTTTAATTGCACTAGTGCTAAGCTACGTTATTTTTCTTGATCTTAATACCTAAGATCACATCGGCCTCCCCCATGTCCTTCATATCAAAATTAGCAGAAAGAAATTTCTTAGTTTCTATCACAACTTTTAAGTTGGTTCTAAAAACGAGCATGTCATCTACATATAAACAAATGATAACACCTCCACTGTTGCTAAATTTACTATAGATACATTTATCTGCATTGTTTATACAGAAACCATTTGATAGTGTAACCTCATCAAATTTCTCATGCCACTGTTTAGGAGCTTGCTTAAGTCCATATAAAGACTTAATGAGCTTATACACTTTCTTTTCTTGGCCAGGTTGAACAAACCCTTCAGGTTGTTCCATATAGATTTCTTCATCTAGATCATCATTCAAGAAGGCCGTTGTCACATCCATTTGATGGATCACAAAATGGTGAATCGATGCCAAAGAAATAAGTAAGTGAATCGAACTAATTCGCACCACAGGAGCATATGTGTCAAAGAAATCAATCCCTTCTCTTTGTTTAAAACCTTTGGCCACAAGCCAAGCTTTAAACCTATTAATTGAACCATCAGTGTTCAACTTCCTTTTGAAAACCCACATACAACCATTTGGTTGTGATCCTGGAGGACAATCAACTAACTTCCAAGTTCCATTAGAAATAATAGAGTCTAATTATTCTTCGATTGCTTCTCTCCAAAGAGATGCATTTGGTGAAGCCATAGCTTCCGCGTAGGAATTAGGATCTCTTTCAGTATTCATCACATATCTAATTTCTCAAAATTTCTCCTCTATTTCCTTCAACAAGGAAAAGATAGAAATTTGGTCCAAAGGAATAATTTGTGGTTCTAGCTCTTTTAGAAGCTCTCGGGTTAGGATCATTTTGAATGTGTTGTTCTTGAACAACGATTTCTTGATTTGTGTTGTGCTCAGCACGATTCAATTCTAATTGCTTCAACTTATCCTTAGCATAAATATGATCAAAGAACTTAGCATCTTTAGATTCTATAGTCTCATTTGTCACAAGATTTAAGAATCTATATGCTTTACTATCTTTACAATATCCAACAAAAGCACATTTATAAGTTTTAGGTCCCAATTTAGACCTCTTAATGTCTGGTATCCTTACATAAGCAAGGCATCCCCAAACTTTAATATAACTCAAATTGGGCTTTCTATTGTACCACAACTCATACGGAGTCATGTTGGATTTCTTTTGTGGTATTCTATTAAGGATATAACAAGCTGATAAAATTGATTCTCCCTACAAACTAATTAAAAGTGAGTTTACCATTTCAGTCAAAGTCCCATTTTTCCTTTCAGCGAGGCCATTTTGTTGAGGAGTATAGGGAGCTGACGTTTGATGAATAACTCCATGAGTCTCACAATACAATTTAAACTCATCTGGAAAATATTCTCCTCCATGATCACTCCTTAACACTTTAATCTTTTTGCTAAGTTGAGTTTCAACTTCAGCTTTATAAATTTTGAATTTTTCAAACACCTCATTTTTGCTATGCAACAAATATACATAAGTATACCTTGAGAAATGATCAATGAAGGTTAAAAAATATTTCTTTCCTCCACGAGTTTCAAAATTCTTGATTCACACACATCAGAATGTACAAGATCAAGAATTTCTGAACTACATTCTATTTGATGAAATGGTTTACGCACTATTTTTGCTTGAGCACATATTTCACATTTAGAGACATTACTATCATCATAATTTGGTATTAAACCTAAACTACTCATGCGTGTAATAGCTTGATAACTAACATGTCCTAATCTATTATGCCATAAACCTAAAGAGTCAATCATGTAAATAGAAGACATCATTTTATTAATATTAAGCTTAATCATCCCATTACAAGAATAACCCTTCCCAACAAAAATTCCATTTTTGGATGCAATAAATTTATCAGATTCATACACTAATTTAAATCCTACCTTGTTCAAAAGATCACCCGACACAAGATTCTTGCTCCTGACGAACATTTGTCAAAGTGACTGTCTTGGTAGAAGTGAATTTTAGTTCGACTGACCCAATTCCCATAACCTTTACGTTCCCATTGTTGCCCATTATAATAACTTGTCCATCGGATACACTTTCATATTTTATGAAAGCATCTCGGCATTTTGCAACATGGATTGTGGCTCCAGTGTCTAGCCACCATTCTTCGTTGGTATCAACATGGTTTGTTTTAGCGATCACAACCGCAGTGAAGTTAGTTGTTAGCCTTGAATTTATTTAAGGCATTATTTTTGTTTTGTTTTGATGATGACAAATCTAGTGATAATTGCATACTTTCATTGGTTCTATTTCAATCAATTATCATGTCATTTTCGTTACGCTAATCTCTTGATTCATGAACTTAAATGTTCTAACTTTGTTTGAGATCATGAGATAGCATGTGGTGAAGTCCAAGAGTGAGGGAGCTCAACAAGGATCAAGCTTGAAGACTTGAAGATTTTTTCATCCTTTGTTGAAGACTAGGATTTATATGTAAGCATTTTGATCAATCACTCATAGGGGCTTAAGTAACTTTAATTGAACTTTAGGATCCTTGTACTTACATTTTAAATTACTTTCAAGGACCTAAACATACTTAGACCACTCAATTAAATTCATTTCACAAAAGCTTTCAAGTGGCTAAGTCAAAAGAAAGTACCTTTGCGCAGATAGGTCAACTTTAAATGCAAACCTGATCCAATTGGTAAGGAATTAGATCTTGAGTTTTATATGGTTTGAAAGGTATTTTAATCTAGTTTCCAAATATTCAAACGGATCGCAAATACGAGTTTTGTAGAGGGAGTTATGGCCGTTTTAGTAAAGAGGTGTCAGTCTGCAAAAAAACTGCTTAAAACCAGTCGACTGATTTATTTCATGTCCAGTCAACTGGATGAACTTTTTAGTCGACTGAATGAACTTTTCAGTCGACTGGACAGCACTGAAATTACCTCTTTACTGCTATAAACTTCCCAGTCGACTGAACCCTCGATCCAGTCGACTGGACTGGGCTGAATACACTAACGGCTAGTTTTTAAAGGGGCTTTTAATTACCAAACTTGCCACCAACGGCTATAATCTTTCTTGGCCTATAAATACATGTTTTCCCACACCATTTTATGTTGATCAATCCATTGGAAAACATCTATTTAAATCACACAACTTGTTGATTTCTAATCATTCATATTTGAGCCCTAGTTGTGTGAGTTTATCAATTTGCTCTAGTTCTTGATTTGTATTTCTTTGAGAGTAAATTGTAGTGAGCTTTTATTTGTATTATCTACTCACTAAGGAGTTGTTGTGTGAGCTTTAATTATATTATCCACTCTAGAGAGAGAGTTATCATTTGTACCCAAATCAATTGTAAAGAGTGAGGGTTAGTAACCCTTGTGTGCAAAGAAGAGGTGTTCTTCTTTGGGAGAGATTGAAGGCTCTTGTAACGGTTTGGTGCACACTCGTAAGTGCTCCGGGAACGGTTTGGTCTACACCCGTGAAGTAGATCGGATTAAAGGAATCCTCAAGAGGTGTTCTTGAAGGGTGGACGTAGGCCGCGTGGTGCGATTGCCGAACCACTTGAAAACTCGGTTTGCAAGTGTTTCTTTCATTATCTCTTTACTTTATTATTTGTGATTGTGTTTAATTTGCAATTAAGTTTTTAAAAGGTTAATTTCCGCTAAAACCTTATTCACGCCCCCTCTAAGGTTTCCACATTTGGGCCAACATCAGTATTATCATTGGTCATATTCACTTGAGAATTGAGGTACTTCTTGTGAAGGCGACAATTCTTCATGATATGACCAAGTTTTTGGCAAAAGAAACAGCCCTTCTTATTGTACCCATTGGTGTTGTTTCCCTTTTTCTTGATGCTTACATTTTCTTAGGAGGAACACTATTTTTCTTGGGTTTTCAGTAGATTCCCCTTCAATCACATGCGCTTTAGAGAAATTATCAACAAGTTAGTCTATGTCTCGATCTCTATTTCGAGACTCTTCTTCAATACGAAGATGACGTGCTAATTCCTCTAAAGTACATTTCTTCTCCTGATGCTTAAGCCTCTTTTTGTAGTTGATGTTGTCAATATCAAGATATAAAAGTATGCTTATTTGTGCTTTACTTTCAAAAGATTTGCAGTGTGGAAGTAAAGGTCGAACCCACAGAGATTGATTAACTACCGCGCTTTAATTTTAAAACCTAAATTTAGTTGATTAAGAAAAACGAGATTTTGATTTTGAATTTAATTAAACTAAGAACAATAAAATTAAATCTAAATTATGAAAGCGATTTAAAAGTGTTGTTATAAATATGTTTAAGAGAACCTAGGATTGCAAATCCATCACTAGCTTCATAATAGGAATATTTATGAATTACTTTAGCCTATTAAGTTGGATGATAATGGAGAATTGTAGCTACAAGCCCAATTCCTCCGTCAAGAAAATAACTATGGTTCAAGCACCAACATAATCCATCTTCGGTTAGCACGAATTATCCCACACTAAACTAGGGTTGTGGTATAATCTGTCTAATCTAGGCATGGACTATTCGGATACTTGATAGCACAATTCAATTTAAGCACCATTACATGTAAACAATCTATACAAGCACAACAAATATAGATCATTGAGCACATCACAGTCAAAATAGATCTAAAACAAGAATAAACTTTTAAAGTAATGATTTAATCAATAGAAGTACGATTTATTTATAAAAATCCTCTAAACATGTAACTGTCATCCATACATAATAAAACTAAAATAAAAACATAAATAAAACCCTATTACTTGGCTAGGGTTTCATTGAAACCCTAGATCTAGGTTTAGTTGGCCATAGAATTGATGAACGGCAAGAGTTTGATGGAGGAGGCCATGGAAATCATTGATCTTCTTCTTCTTCTCCTTGTTTTCCTCTCTTCAATGGCTGGAGTTTTTGTGTATATGGCTGTGTATAATGTTGTGTTATGATGTGTAACCACAAAATTGATTTAGAATAGGATTTATATAGAGTTTGGAAAGATTTAGGAAGCTTTCCTAAGCCAAATCGCACTAAAACAACTATATTTACGTTTCTGGACGTCATAAGCACAAACCACCTTCGCTGGGCACTTTAATTTAATAAAATACGCGTTTTTGGTTTTTTCAAAGGTCGCTCGCGCGAGGTCCTTTTCGCTGCACTGCGCGACTTTCATAGAATTGTGATAACTTTTTGCTCGGAACTCGGATTGACTCGCCGTTTGAAGCCACACGTCCATAACTCAAAGATCTACATTTTATATCTCTGGAGAAATTTCTCAAATCTAAAGTATTATTTATCAAAAATGCAATTTTCCGAGACTGCTACTGCATTCAGCTTTCACCTGAATCACCGTTTGAGCCCAGAATGACTTCCAAAGCCACTAATCATTGGATTTTTGTGCATTATCAAGTTAAAGCTCCAAATCCTACAAAATTTAGAATACTTATTAAAAAATAACTAATAACTACATGAAATGGACCAACAAAGCGTATTTTTAGAACTATAAACGGCAACTATTCGTCTCCGATCACACCCCCAAACCTACTCTTTGTTAGTCCTCGAGCAAAAAGAAAAGAAAAATAAAACTACTACTACAAATACTACTCCATTTTTGCATGGATCACGATTGCATTTGCATATGCAAGAAGCCTTTTAAACCCCTAGGTGTCCCTAGTCGGACGAGTGAAGTCTCGTGAGGGTTCTCGTCAACAAGTCACCCACAACCATCTTTATTAACTTATCAATTTAAAAACTTTTATTAAAAATAAAGAACATAATATTCAATACTCCTTCATCATATAACAAAGATTTGAAATAGAATAACGAACATAAAGAAACATAATGAAACATCCACCTAAATCATGAAAAACAATCTCAAGCACATGCATCGTATAAATCAATAGAATTTCTCATAAAATTGCACGTGTGTGATGTGGTAGTCAAATGAACACGCGCATGTCATGAACTTGGAATATAACTCGGATAACCATTTAACTATGTCTCGACTACGAATCTCACAATGTCAATTACACTCTAAAATGAAACACTCAGAAACAGGTGTAATTTTTCTAAAATATGTGAGTAAAGGAAATATGTTTTCAAAGCGAGAAATGCTCACATATGACTTGAACAAGACGCATGACACGAAAGAACAGTAGTCTCATGGATAGGATGCCAATAATCAAGAAAAATTAATCATTACCATGTTTTAATCCCCCTCCCATTGTTTTCATATCCAAACCATGTTTCCTAGGATCAAATAGGACTTTTCAAAGGTTATAATGTGGCTCAGACAATGGAAAATGATAGAAAGGATTTATTAGGTAGTTTTAGAATGGCATTGTAAGGCATGTTCGATTTCTTTCATTCGCTCTTCCACCAACTTCATCATTTCATTCTCTTCTTTTGATTTTTCTTTTCAATTTTTTTTTCTTCTTTTTTTTCAACTTTTTTTTTCTTTTAATTCTTGCTTGTCGGATGATTATTCATTGATTTGTAAGCAACTACCCCAATAGCATCTTGTCTTCTTCTTCCCAATCACACATTGCCTTAACACCACTAAAAGGTGACAAATCTCTCAGTGGTGAACTCCAAGTTTGTCAAGTCGGAGCAAAAACAAGGATAATGGTAATTAAAGAAAGAAATGGCATTTTAACGGCTCAAAGGGCGAACTAAGGAGATTTTTATCATTTATCGGTCAGTAAACAAAGAAGGCCTAAAAATCATCTCCTATGGTCATATGGCTCTTTAATGTTTACAATGGAAGATTATTTAGCATGGTAGTAAATATTTTAACTTGACTTATCAACCAAAACAAGAATAATGAGACTAAAAAACAAGTAGATGCGCTATTTCAATGAAATTCGACAAACACAATGTGTATTTATAACCCTCAAAACAAAAAAGATAGGCTCAAAAGCTCACAGGGTCTAGTCTCCACTTTTGTTATCTAGAAATCTGAATCATATTATAGTTCACATCAAACATGTATTCAAGCGACTACATGCAGTGCATAGGTTTATGTGCAAATCTATGATATAAAACTACGATTCAAACAATACATAACTTAAACATTACATCATATTATGACTTCAACAAATGTTTAATCACATCTTCTCTTGTTTACCATTCTATAACAATCATAGTTACATAACAAGAAGTATCAAATCAAGATTGCAAAAACGTCGGTAACATTGTTTATTTAAGCACAAGAATTGAATTTTTTTTTTAAATTAATGCATAATAATGTGCATGTGTGTGCATACCCCCAAACCTAGACCTTTCATTGTCACCAATGAAACAATAAAACGAAAGAACGGAGAGTAGGTAAGAAAGGAACGATATTACCTCGATCTCCGCAAACACAAACCAGGTGAACGTATAATAATATGGAATCAAAGTTCAATCAGGCTCCAAACGAAGCTACTAATCACCTGGTAATACTTAACAATAGAAAATAAAAGAACAGAATAATAACAATAACAGCTAAATATTTAATTTTTTTTTTATTTTTTATTTATTATTATTATTATTATTATTTTTTTAAAAAAAAAAATAGAATAATAGAATCTAAACTATAATCAAGAGACTCAATAAAAATAAAAGAAACAAACAGAACTTGTAAAAACAAAGACAGATGAACCTAAACAGGGCTAAAAGAACAAACAGAAAGTATAAAAAAAACACTGACCAGGTATGGAGAGAGGAGGGAAGAGAACAAAAGAAAAAAACCAGAAAACCCTACCTCGCGCGAGAGGGCAGCGCGAGCGAGCCTCGCGCTCGTGAATCCTTCCGCGAGTTTAAGCAGAAGCTTGTTTTATGTTTTATAAAAGAAAAATTTCTAAGTCCTCAGATCGCGCGAGCGGACCGCTCCAGCGAACCCCCTCGCGCGCGCGAATTGTGGCGCGAGGTGATACTGAGGCTACATATATAAAAAAAACTTGAAATATTTTGTCTATGGGGGAATCTCGCGCGAGCGGACCGCGCGAGCGACCTGTCGAGCGAATGGGTCGCGCGCGCGACTGTGGTCTTTTCCTCTTTTTTAGTATAAAATGTATATAAGTTCAAATTAAATTATCCCCGACCCCTAAACCTGTTCAAAAAACTCAAAAACTGACCAAAACGACCCAAAAACATGCAAAAATCAAAGAAACAAATGAATTAAAGCTTGGGTTGCCTCCCAAGAAGCGCTATCTTTTACGTTTTTAGCTAAACCGTTCTAGCTCAAGATTTATAGAGGCCGTAAATCGGACTGTGTACCCCTAAGGATATCAGGAAGAGCTCAGTGGTAAGCAGAAATAATGTTGCTTTGGATTAATTCATTTGACGGTTCATCATTTTCGGTTTCAAATCGATTCTTCACCTTTTGAGTAAATTCGTCATTAGGATCTAAATTATTCAAATTCGTCCGCTTATCACTAACCATAATATTTTCCTCACACGTATTTATTCCTATATTAGGTTCAATATTTCGTCGAACCTCACTCTCCGCCTCACATAGGTAATCGTCGTCTTTAGGAGGTTGATCAATAGAGTTGAAAACATTCAATTTTAAATTCATATTCCCAAATGACACTTTCATTACCCCCGTCCTGGATCTTTATACTTCGAAGTAGCGTGTTGGAAAATAGAACTTACTTTTTTCGTGAGAAAGATCTTTTTCGGAGTATGACTACGCAATTTACGTTTTTGAGTGCATAGGTCTTTAAGACATTTAGCGTAAGCGGGAATTTGTTTTATAGCATCGAGGAATGGAATATTAATTTTAACTTGTTTAAACACCTCGAGTATATCTTCAGCTTTTGACCCTTTCTTAGACAAATGTGACAGTCCCTCAACATTAGGTGGAAAAGGTAGTTTTGGAATAATATTAGTTGGGACCGATTCTTTTTCTTTTCTACTTTGATTCACATCCTCACCCCTCTCTTTATTCGAGTTAACATTTGCATCCCTCATAACCTCCTTTGGAATCTCAACAACTTCTTCCTCTCGAATAGTCGTCCTAGTTGATACAGCGTTCACTTGCTCACTCGTACCACCCACCTCGTATTGTCCCTTAGGGTTCGGAATAGGTTGACTTGGCAACTTACTCTTGGTTAAACGATTTAGCGTGTTAACTATTTGTCCCACTTGGGACTCCAATTTTGCAATGGACTGAGTGTGGGAATGTACTAACTGGATCACCAGACCAAAACTTTCAAGTGAGGCCAACACCTTCTCCTCAAATGCATTATTACGTGGAGGTGGAGGAGGAGGTTGTTGGTATTGACATTGTTGAGGTCTATAAGCGTTAGGGAAATTACTCATCTTATTATTATTATTATTTTTCCATGAAAAATTAGGATGGTTTCTCCATGGCGCATCCGGATTTTTAGTAGTCGAATTATAATTATTTCGTGGGTATCGTTGAATAGAATTAATGTGTTGCTCCACGAATTTTGAAAATTGACTAGCCGATGGATATGCTAGGATAGAATGTGACGGATCAGAACATAATGCACAAATTTCGTGAGCGAGTGGGGCTGTCGTTTGGTTCATTGTTAAAAGTCGGTCAAGTTTTTTAGATAGTTCTTTTATTTCAATTGAATGACTTGACTCGAACTTTACCTCTCTCTTAGGTTGTGAATGATATCCCTCAGAACGTACTGACATAGCCTGATGTATCGAATTCTCGCTTAATGTTTCAAAGATTTTTCAGGCCTCGTCGGCACTTTTGTGTAGGAAGGTACCCGCACAAACAGCGTCAACGGTATTACGGACTGAGGGAATAAGTCCCTCATAAAAGACCTGTACCAACTGCCACTTAGGAACCTGATGATGTGGACACGAGCGTAATAATTCTTTAAACTTCTCCCAAGTATCATAAAGCGTTTTCCCATCTTGCATCACAAAATTTGTTATAGATTTCCTTATCTGATTCGTACGCATAATAGGGAAAAACTTTTGTAAAAATGCGGTGTGTAAGGCTTCCCATGTTGTAATTGTATTTAGCTCCAAAGATTGGAGCCAGTATTTAGCTTTATCTTTTAAAGAGAATGGAAAGAGCCGCAATTTCAATTCATCATCAGTTAAGTTTTGAATTTTTAAAGTAGAGCATATATCCTGAAAATCTCCTAAGTGTTGATATGGATCTTTATTTAGACGGCCATGGAAAGATGGAAGTAGCGAGATGGTAGACGACTTTATCTCAAAGTGAGATGTCGTCGCCTCCGGTAAATCAATACATGTTTGTGGCATATAAGTCGTAGGAATAAAGTAATCTTTAAGCGGAGGTGGTGGCGGTATATTAAGATTTTTCATATTATTTACGTTGTTTCCAATGTCGGCCATTGGAATAGGTTCTATTTTAAAAGTTCGAGTTCTCCTTAACCGTTTAAGGGTACTTTGAATTTCGGCCTCAAACAACGACGATGGTTTTGGAGTCGAATCGTCGTCTATTTCCAATTGAGCTTTTAGAGCTTGGTTGAAGACTTACTAATTCTAAGGGTACGTTCAAGTTCAAGATCGAAAGATTTTAATTCAGGTTTATTTGAACGTGTACCAAACATAAACTAAAAAGAAAATAAACTAAAAACAAACACTGACTCAAATAAAAAAAAAAAAATAGCAATCACGCAACTAAGATAACAAGCACTCAACTACAGTGATGCATGAATATTATCCTGTAATGCAATGACTGCGTCAAGCCAAGCGCCCCGGGTTTCCTAGCTAATGCAGTGCAATTAATCCTAAACTAATGCAAATAGTGCGTCACAGCCCCCTGACTTACAGTGGTTTAAAGCGAATTTCAAAAGAAGCAATTTATTTAATTTTTTTTTATTTTTTCGCGTAAGCTCCTTTGATGCGCTCAGCTATTCCTCCCGAAAACGTTAGAATTTTGACGACTCGAGAAACTACAAAATAAAAAGAAAAGTTAGTAACTCAAAATAAAACGAAAAATAAGAAAAGAAAACCTAATCTAATATTTACGAATTAACTAAACTAAGATTCTAAAACTAAAGGTAGTAATTTGCAATCCCCGGAAACGGCCAAAAATTGATGTTGTCAATATCAAGATATAAAAGTATGCTTATTTGTGCTTTACTTTCAAAAGATTTGCAGTGTGGAAGTAAATGTCGAACCCACAGAGATTGATTAACTATCGCGCTTTAATTTTAAAACCTAAATTTAGTTGATTAAGAAAAACGAGATTTTGATTTTGAATTTAATTAAACTAAGAACAATAAAATTAAATCTAAATTATGAAAGCGATTTAAAAGTGTTGTTATACATATGTTTAAGAGAACCTAGGATTGCAAATCCACCACTGTGGATATGCCGGCATTTGGGCCCACTTTTATTTCTTAAAACATTTTTCAAATTCCAAATTCAAAAAACAAATGAGTCGCCACTTAATTTTTAAAAGGAAAACTAAGAAACCATTTTAAAGCAAACTGATCTTTTGCGAAACCAAAGATAAACTGGGTCCGGGGATTATGGAATGAAAGGGGAAGGAGCCCGGCGGACTAAAACACCCCCTTTCATCCTATCTCACGATAGGCCTCTACTCAACATCCTTTTTAATCAAATTAATAATCTAAGCATGCCCTCAATTAATACATATATAGGTATACATAACACAAGCATGTTGGAAAATGGTGTAAAATTGCTAACGGCAAAATATCATTCATAAGCCACGTAATTCAAGTAGCAAGCAACATGATATGCAATAGAGAACTAGAAAACATACCCGGGATCCGGCCGCGAACATTAAACGTGCAATGCATGCAAGAACAAAATAAATCTAAGAAAAGGTCTCTAACACATATATACACATAAGGCAAAACTTAGGCTAAGGTGTCGCACATGGAGTCGAAAATCAATATAAATCAAATAATAGAATTAAACTAGAGAAGAGATGAGAAATTGTACCTCAAATGCGCTACAAAACAAAAATTAGTCCACATGCTTCACATAATAATATGATATCAAAAAATCAATCCCAATTCTCTAGCTTAGATCTATTAAGCATGAAATCCAACTTTATTCAATAGCTAGTTCTAATCAGAAGCATTGATGTACATGAATGAATGAATGTGAATAAGAATAAAACATGGATTTATTCACTAATTTGGATCACTTAGCCTCTGGATTTAAGCTAAATTATCATTATTCAAAACATGATTTGAGTCCCAAGACATTAGGGAACCATTTGAGTTGAAATAAATAAGATTAGACAAAACAGTAGCAGTTTTTTATGAATTACAGAGAGCAGACCAGATCTTAAAAAATAGAAATAAAATATTTCCAACGGTTGGATCTTAATGATTTTTGGATATGTTATGCCTCTATGATCTAGTTTCTAACCCAAAAAGAAAATCGAGGTTTCAACGGTTAGATCTCCATAAATATGGAAAATACTAGACCTCACTCAGGATTTTACAACTCTCTGTCCAGAGATCTTGCATGATTTTTTTAAAAATACCAAACAAATCTGAATTGCTTCATTCTTTTTAGGGAACCTTCCTAACACATTAAGGTTCTTAGAAAAAATTATTTTGGGTCACAAACACTTTATTAAAATCCCTTTTTATTTATTCCAAAAGAGTGTTGCTGTGCTGAAATTCTGTGCAGATTGTTGTTACTTCACAAAACTCATGACCAAACCATTTTAAACATGAAACTACCTTAAAACAAAAATTATAGCGGTAGAACATTGTGTTATTAACACTTTCCCGTTGGTTTCACTTGATTTCAACGGTTAGATTTCGAACTAAAAATCTTTGATCAAAAACAGTTTGTGAACTCACTGTTTTCATTTATCAAGTTCAACTTTATTTGTTAACCCCAACTATTAAATCATGAAGTTGGACTTAAACTAAACCATTTTCTCCTACCATTTGATGGTCATTGGAGACTAAGGACATCTATACATGTAGGTTTTGGATGAAGTATAGAAAACTTCTCAAAACCCAAGGAAGAGATTAGTCTAAGCCATAGAGATGGACTTAAACTAAACTACTTCTCCTACCATTTGATGGTCATTGGAGACTAAAAAAAAACAAATCTACTCTAATCTCCATGGAATATAGTATGAATTCCATAAGATTCATAGTAAAGAGATCCTAGTCATGAGTTGATACTAGTATCTCACCAACTATGTGTAGATTATGACCATGATTCATTTTAATCTCCATATGGATCGTAAGATCATAGGAAACTAAGTAATCAAAACTCAAAGAGTTTCAATGAGATATGGAAGATCTCATGAACCTTATGAATGAAATAGAAATAAAGGAAATCAAAGTTTTATTTAGGAACACAAATTCTTCAAAACTAATTTATCTCAAACCCAAGGCATTAATTAGATCCAAATTAATGAAGTGTTATGAGGTTCAATCACAAGTTCTTGGTGGTGTGTGATGAAATGGCGTAAGAAGAGAGGTTTTGAAAATGTGAAAAGTTCCTAGATCTAAGAACTTGTGATTGAATTATCCTAACTCTACCAAGGATTAAGAGGTTACCTCTATGACCTCAAAGAATTCTTCAATTTCTTGTGAAGTTCTTCCAAGATCTTCAAATTCTTCTCAAAACTCTTCAAATTCTTCAAGAAATTCTTCTCTTCTTCTCAATTCTCTATATAATTCTCTCTCTAAACTCAATTATATCTCTTGTATATGTTTGTATATTGATTCTAAAGTTCAAGTCCCCTCAAAATGAAGATGAAAGTATGTTTATATAGGCCATCATCTCAAGGATAAATGGGTAAATTCGGGTGGAGACCCATGTGCAAAGATTTCTTCTAGAACATGTGAGAAAAACAGTCTGTTACAGCCAGCGGCACTCGACGGTTGCCGGCGGCATTCCTTGAGTGCCGGGCAGCACTCGCTGAATGCCGGGAGGCACTCAGTGAGTGCCGCCGGTTTTATCGCGTGCCGGGCTAACTGAATTTTGCCCTACTTTTTAATTTTCAACATATATATTATAATAAGCTTAATTATTGACGAATTATGTTAAAATGCTTGTATTTGTAATATATTCCATTAAGAATACATCCATAATATATGCTCTAAATGTATTATTCCTCTTCTCTTTTTTCTTTTCTTCCTTGTCTTTTAAAAAATTCCTCTTTATTTTAAAATTCCTTTTTCATCATTTTTATTTTATATTTCTTTTCAAAACTCTTCTTTTATAAATATATTGAGCAAATTCTCAGACTGATTTTCTCATGTGTTCTTCAATATTCGGGTTTCTCCCGAATACCCAAACTCTCTCTCTTCTTTCTCCTTTTTATATTTTCTATTTTTAATTTTGAAATTTGTCTTGAAGAATCAATTGAAGATTTTGAATTTCCTGGAAAATCTTCGAATGTCACCGGCCATTGTCATCATCGGTCTTTGAGAGGTAACCAATCCCTAGATTTGACGTTTGGTCAAAATCGGGGTGTCTACAGTTTGCCCCTCTTTGACAGAGTTTGTGAAGCAACGCGTATCACAAATGAATGTCAAAGCCTGTGTGAAAGACAAACCTTTGACCAAACAGTCGAATCTAGGTAAAAACAAAAAGTGCGTTGCAAAATCGGGTGCGCAGATAGCCAAGTGCTGGTCGTGCTCAAGGGTGAGCTGCCTACGTATCCCATCGGGAATCAGACCAAGACGTAGTTCGAGCAAGGGACAACAATACACAAACGCAGGTAGTCACACAGATGAATGCACCTATCTTATCGTGATTCATGTGCTCAAGCAAATTTATGCTCTATGTTTTCAGGTTCAAATGACTTAGGACAATACTACTCCCTAGAGTTAGCAAAATGTACCTTTGTCTTGAAATCCTTCTATGCTGACGACGTCCTGTCCTAGGAAATACGCGATTGCCATTTTTTTATTAGGGGAATACTGATTGACTGAGATGCGCTTTGCGTCTTATACTCTGGTGCCGAATCAGGAAGTGTGCTGAAAGACTGAGATGCGCTTCGCGTCTTATACTCCGGTGTCTTGAGGATCATCTGATTGGCTGAGATGCGCTTCGCATCTTAAACTCTGGTGCCGAATCAGGAAATGCTGAAAGACTGAGATGCGTTTCGCGCTTTATACTTTGATGTCTTTCAAGAAATGAGATGTTTTTGCAGAAAAGTCAGAATCGCTCCAGATTCGATGACCCCAGATAGCAGAAAAGTCAGAATCGCTCCAGATTCGATGGCTCCAGATAGCAGAAAAGTCAGAATTGTTCCAGATTCAATGACCCCAATGATCGCAGAAAAGTCAGAATTGCTCCAGATTCAATGACCCTAAAGATTGCAGAAAGTCAGAATCGCTCTAGATTCAATGACCCCAAAGAGCAGAAAAGTCAGAATCGCTCCAGATTCAATGACCCCAGAGAGCAGAAAAGTCAGAATCGCTCCAGATTCAATGACCCCAGAGAGCAGAAAAGTCAGAATCGCTCCAGATTCAATGACCCCAAAAAGCAGAAAAGTCAGAATCGCTCCAGATTCAATGACCCCAAAGAGCAGAAAAGTCAGAATCGCTCCAGATTCAATGACCCCAATTAGCAGAAAAGTCAGAATCGTTCCAGATTCAATGACCCCAGAGAGCAGAAAAGTCAGAATCGCTCCAGATTCAATGACCCCAAAGAGCAGAAAAGTCAGAATCGCTCCAGATTCAATGACCCCAAATTCGCTCGGTATTGCAAGGGTAATTTTTATTTTTCTTTTCCTTTTCAGAACAGTCACGCGGACTTAAACAATTCATTTTCTATCGGGAGTCGCGCAGACTCGAAAATTCATTTCTACTT
Organism: Hydrangea macrophylla; assembly: GCA_033977485.1. Classification (NCBI taxonomy): domain Eukaryota; kingdom Viridiplantae; phylum Streptophyta; class Magnoliopsida; order Cornales; family Hydrangeaceae; genus Hydrangea; species Hydrangea macrophylla. The sequence continues at coordinate 80,644,338 of CM066991.1, read as the reverse complement.
TTCAAAGATTGGGAGTCACGCGGACTCGAAAATTCATTTATACTTTTCAAAGATTGGGAGTCGCGCGGACTCGAAAGTTCATTTCTACTTTTCAAAGATTGGGAGTCGCGCGGACTCGAAAATTCATTTCTACTTTTCAAAGATCAAAAATTCATTTTCTAAAAATTCATTTTATTTTTCAAAGACCTGGAGTCGCGCAGACTCGACAACTTGTTTTCGGCATTTCTAAATTTGGTTTTATCCCTTCCCTTTTTGTTTTGATTGGTAACCCCAGACTGCAGTAGATGACTTATGCCAAGATCGAAGATTTGATCGGTGACTTCAAAGGCTGCGATAGATGACTTATACCAAGACCGATGATTTGATCGGTAACTCATAGGATGTGATAGAAGACTTATACCAAGACCGAGAATTTGATCGGTAACTCATAGGATGCAATAGACGACTTATACCAAGACCGAGGATTTGATCGGTAACTCATAGGATGCCATAGACGACTTATACCAAGACCGAGAATTTGATTGGTGACTCATAGGCTGCGATAGACGACTTATACCAAGACCGAGAATTTGATCGATGACGGTACAGCCTCAAAAGATTTGCTTTGGGGTTATTCTAGTTGAAGAGATGTTTATATGCTTCTTATTTCGGATTTATCTTTATCGTTTTTTTTTTCTTTTTTTCAAAATATTCTTTTTGATGGATTGCTTGCTATGGACAGCAGTTTGGGCGATTCGGGCAAGAAGAGGAAGAAGTATGAGCCAGTTCTCCATAACAACCCCACTTTTCTATTCACTGATTTCCTTTTTGATTATAGACAAATCCAAAGGCTTTCTGGTTCATCCGATGATTAGCTTGTACGGCTTGGAGCCTGATCTGCTGAGGGTATTCACTTGATTTTGCTCTCTCTGAAGATATTATTCGACCTCTATTTGATTTCCTTAGCGGAGTAGAATCTGACTCCCTGACCTCCCTGCTATTACCCTTGTTTTGGGAATCTTCAATTCTTGTTGATCTCTCTGCGGAATATATCTTTTGGATTTCAAGAAGATAGACTCAAACTGAGTTGAGATACACACATTTCAAATTTGTGACCAATTCTGCTTTCTTTTCTTTGCGCTTCTTTGATCAACTTTAGAAAAAAATTGTTATCCCATAATATTCTTTCATTGTATCTTCCTTTACGATTGACTTTTTGATAATGAAGAATTCTTCTTTTCATGTTTCTTTCCATCTTAAATCAATTTTAGATTTAAGCATGAAAACTTCAACTTTTTACTTCAAGAATTCTTAGGATGCCTAAGCTTGGTCCTTGAAAGCCAGTAAACACAGAGATATTTTATTTGGCAAACGACAGTTTGCCCCTAGTTTGACAGGGGCTTGGGAATGCTAGGCAAACGAAGTTTGCCCCTGGTTTGAGGGAGTTGACGCGCCCTCTGGGCAAACGATAGTTTGCCCCTAATTCTCAAGGTAATTTCATGAATTGATTGGGTTTCTTCTTTGGACCGAGGGCCTTGGGAGACCCGCCTACTTATCCCCGAATGGGCATCAGGTCCTATAGTAGTTCGATCGAGGCCTGAAAGAAGTGCAATGATTGACTGTGTGTGTAGTTGTGACCGAACCTTGCAGGCTGCCTACGTATCCCCGAATGGGAATCAGGTCAAAACGTAGTTCATCTACTCTGGAGGTCTTGAAAGAATAAGGCTTCAAGAATTGGTGGGCTTTTCGAGCCATGTTTTCATTTAGGTTCAATGGGTGCCCTTTCTGGGCAGATTTTCTGCGACATATTCCTTGTGGCAGCTGATGAACTACTTCTCCTTCTTATGCATTTTTTTCTTTTCCTCTTTTCTTCCTTCTTTTTTTCTTTTCTTTTCTTCTTTCCCCTTTTTTTTTTTGTTTTGTGGCGGTTGATTCTTTTCACCTTATTACTAGCCAGTCAATCTTTACAACTCTCATAATACATCATGTTTTACTCATACTCTGTCATACTCACATAGTAATATCAGCCCTCCAAATTACTCCTTATCTTTTTCAAAGATATTTCTGCATTGTCTTAGGTCCACTTATCACTTATCCATTGAGTTTCTTACAAAAATTTAATTGGTACTTTCAAATCTTTCTTTTCATTTCCAATTTCTTTTCTTAGGATAATTCATGTACTTTGAAGTACTCAAGAATTCTCAATCTTATTTATTCTCTACTTTTTTCTTTCTTTTTCTTCTTTCCTTTCTTTTCTCACTTTCTCTTATTCTCTTCATGATTTTGACTGGCTAGGATTCGGATTTTGAAATCAACACGCATCTTATTTTGCTCTAACTTTTGCCTAGGTGCCCTTTCGGGTTTTCATCCTAGCGAGCTCTCTTTTTTTTTTGTCTTTTTTTCTTTCTTTTTTTTTTTTTAAGAAGAAGTTCATTTAAGATATCTAGCTACCATTAAGGAACAAGTTCAAGGCTTTGGACTGTGAGCTTACCTTTTGGTATAAAGGGGTGATGTGGGATAATTTCTGAATTCATTCTGGCACATCATCATAGGACCATGCAAGACATCCTTGTATTCTTTTAGCAATGAGATCAATTTTATGCTTTTATCTTTATTGAGTGAAATATGGAAAGAATCACTTTGAGAATCTTCTTTATTTTCTAAGTCAAATGCCAAGGTTTCCTCAATGATTTTGCATGCAGGTTCATTTGCTCTTTTTTTTTCACAGTTATTAAAAAAATCATTAAGCGGAATCAAGTAAGCAGAATCAGTCACTTTCATTGATAACAGAAAATTTAAAAGGTTTGGCTCATACTGGCCATTACAGACTTCCGGGGTAGGGGAATCCTATCACTAGACTCAAGGACATTTTGGCGAATTCCCTGATTCTATCTCTCCTCCATTTTCCGACTTCTCTCTCCTTGCTTTATTTCCCTTGACCTCTTCTTTCAGTATTTCTCCCATCCGTTCTTTCCCAATCTTCACTTCTATGATCTTCTTTGGACCGCTCTCCTCGGTCTTACTGCCTTTTTCATCAAAAAGGTTTCTCATAGCCAGACCATCTAGTGCACAAATCCAATCTTGGACAGTAATTAGTTCTGTAGGCACTTGCAAGTATGGATCTTCATAGTCAGTGTATTCATGTAAGAAAGAGATCTCGAAACCTTGCTCCAAGTATTTACCTTTGCAGTCCGCCCATGGCTCTAGAAAGCCATAATAGGGGAAATCTCCTCCTTTCTGGATGAAATGTGACGCTTGACCTTCTTCTCTATTTTCTTCAAGATCCTTCCCTTTTCCTTTTTTCAAATCATTCCCATCTAACCCACACAACTTGGCATGATTGACCACTTCCTCAGCATTTCTCTCTTCTTCCCCTTCGGACCACAGACCATCTGTGTCACTGTACACCTCCTCATCCCAAATGGAGTTATCAGTAGGATTGTTTGGATCCCACCAATTGATTTGGATGATTTCATTGTCCATATCTTCCTCAAATGCTTGTTCTTCTTCTCCTCCTATCAGCCAATCCTCTTCCTCAACTACTATAAGGCATATCCTCTGATCTTCTGGGAATTTATAAGCTTTGGTAGCTTGTCCTACTGGTACGATCAACACAGACAGATCAAAGACTTCCTTCCCAACATCTAAGAGATTAATGTTCCGTGGTGGTGGTACAACATGATGATTGGGGAGCGGGTTCCAAGTCACATGCGGTCTAGCTGCAGGCAGAGAGGAAATGGTCTTATTATCGATCAAATCTTGTACTTCATGCCTTAACCTCATACATCGGTCAGTCGTATGGCCATGAGCTTGGTGAAACTCACAATAGAGGCTTGTATTGAAGCCCGGTGGAAGTGGATCAGGCATTGGTTTTGGATCTAGAGGCTTGAGATATCCTTTTTCCTTTAATCGCTTGAGAATGATAGTTAGAGAAACCTCTAAATCCGTGAAGCGACGAAGTTGCCCTTCCAACTTTGGTCTCGACGCACCCCCTTTTCTCGCAAAATTCTGCCCTTCTTCTGGCTGGCTTAGAACATTAACATCAGTTGCTACCTAATTTCCAGCATTCCCCCCATAGAATGGTCTTCTAGGGCGGTTCCCCTGAGAATCTTCTCTTTTGATCTTTCCGTCTTTGATGGCATCTTCTATCCTTGTCCCAATTTCAAACAACTCAACAAAGGTATGAATACATTGATACATTAGTTTCTCCTGGTACACACTCTGCAGATCCTTGATTACAATTCGTATTTGTTCCTTCTCTGATGGCCGTTGGGTCATTTTTGCAGCTTTCCCCCTCCATCGTGCCAAGAATTCAGCAAATGACTCTCTATTCTCTTGCATGGTTGTTTCCAGATCCCTCACAGTCACATCGAGCTCTTGGTTGTATTCATATTGGGTGACAAAGGCTTTCACCACTTCCTCCCATATGCGACTCTTGCTTGGCTCTAATGTGAAATACCAGGATAAAGCTGCCCCAGTCAAAGTTTGTTGAAACAGCATGGCCATCATGGCAGGATTCAGACCACTTGGCTGAAAGGCCCCAATGCACATCCTCACGTGGTTTCTAGGATTGCCAGAACCATCAAACTTATTGATCTCGGGCATCTTGAAACCGGCTGGCAATTTTTCTTGAGTTCCCTCAAACAAACCCTCTAACTCTAGCAGGTAGCTATCAACCCCATTAGACTTGCGGACAACTTTCTCTAGCTTTTCCACCTTCTCCTTCATCTCGATACGCTCTTTATCAGCTTTCTCAATTTTCTCTCTCTCTGCCCTCGGTACATCAGCTCTCGGTGGTTCCGAATCCTCAAACCAATCATCTTCCATATCCCGAACAGGTGGGGGAGGATTGATTATTGGTGGATCAACTACAGACCTCTGACGGGTCAGTGTTTCCAACATGGTCATCATTTGGTCCATTCTCTCTTTCAATTGTGCTATTTCTGCAGTATGTTGTTCGTGATCCATTTCTATTTCTGTCTCTGGCTCTCTTCGTACTAACCTTGCACTCGAATCCCTGACCCAAACTGTCCTGGTGTCCAAAGCTATCTTGCCTACAACCATTTTTATTTTTAATCAATTTTCAAACAATCTTATTTTTTTTGAAAATGCTTGGTAAAAAAAATATGAATGGCTCATATGTCACACGGATGCGATGCATGTGTGTGTGTCTGCCTATTCTATATGCAAAAGAAAAGGAAAATTCTAATCCTAACACATAAACACATAAGCACATAAAATCCTCATCCATGTCAAGTGCGCTTAACTTCTCCTTTCATCGTGATCTTCACTACCCTCTCAGAGGTCGGATTAAAAATTTTTCTCTCTCTCTTTTTTTTTTTTTTTGAAAAGCATGATGGGATCTTTCAAATTCTCAAGAATCTCGAATTTTCCTTTGAAAGTGAAATCATTTTTTTCCGCGAAAGATGATTGAGTTGAAATATTACTTTGAAACTCATTTGAAAACCATTTCTTTGGATGATGAAGTCTTTCAAAGTAATTTTTGCGAATTTTGAATCTTTTCTTTGAAAATGAAGATATAAACGATGATTAGGTTTATTTGATTTTTTTTTACAAAAAAGATAAACCTTGGATCCCCTCATTTTTTGAAAGAGTGATTTTTTTTGTAAAAATATTTTTGATAAAAGATGATGGATAATCAAAATCTGTCATTAACAGTGAACTTTGAATTCTTGGGTAGGAGTATCACATGATTGGATAATTATCGCACTTTTCATGAATTTGGATGCATACAAGGTCAATGATGCTTAGCTAACATGATATAAGAAGTATAATCTTATAATCAAGGTTCGGCATGTTCTCCAAATATCGTGGAACATGAGGAGAAATTGCTAAAAGGTGATTAAAAGATTATACATCTTTCATCAAGCAAGTATCGTCATCATCTCAAGTAATCCCTTTCGGGCATACAAAACTTCCTAGCACATAAATCCTAATCAAGAATTTATTCCCTAATTTTGAAAGGTTCTATGGAAACTACTATGCAAAGGCCGGGTTTTGGTCAAATAAGGGACCCTTGACACACACCCGATAGGATGCTTCATATACCAAAACATGGTACGAGATCAAGGGTGATCACACGGCCCCATGATGGCTTGACCGACTGGGTTGCCCCGAGCCTCCAAGGTCCTAGTTCCGTGCAATCGACTGGCGAGATATGCAAGTGCAATGCAACGGACACACAAAAATTAATTAATTTGATTAAAATGATGCTTTCAAGTCTAATCCTCGAGTGAACCCAAAATCAAAATTCTGGTCTGCGAAACCAGAGATTCTGGGTTCGATCCCCAGCAGAGTCGCCAGATTGTGGATATGCCGGCATTTGGGCCCACTTTTGTTTCTTAAAACATTTTTCAAATTCCAAATTCAAAAACAAATGAGTCGCCACTTAATTTTTAAAAGGAAAACTAAGAAACCATTTTAAAGCAAACTGATCTTTTGCGAAACCAAAGATAAACTGGGTCCGGGGATTATGGAATGAAAGGGGAAGGAGCCCGGCGGACTAAAACACCCCCTTTCATCCTATCTCACGATAGGCCTCTACTCAACATCCTTTTTAATCAAATTAATAATCTAAGCATGCCCTCAATTAATACATATATAGGTATACATAACACAAGCATGTTGGAAAATGGTGTAAAATTGCTAACAGCAAAATATCATTCATAAGCCACGTAATTCAAGTAGCAAGCAATATGATATGCAATAGAGAACTAGAAAACATACCCGGGATCCGGCCGCGAACATTAAACGTGCAATGCATGCAAGAACAAAATAAATCTAAGAAAAGGTCTCTAACACATATATACACATAAGGCAAAACCTAGGCTAAGGTGTCGCACATGGAGTCGAAAATCAATATAAATCAAATAATAGAATTAAACTAGAGAAGAGATGAGAAATTGTACCTCAAATGCGCTACAAAACAAAGATTAGTCCACATGCTTCACATAATAATATGATATCAAAAAATCAATCCCAATTCTCTAGCTTAGATCTATTAAGCATGAAATCCAACTTTATTCAATAGCTAGTTCTAATCATAAGCATTGATGTACATGAATGAATGAATGTGAATAAGAATAAAACATGGATTTATTCACTAATTTGGATCACTTAGCCTCTGGATTTAAGCTAAATTATCATTATTCAAAACATGATTTGGGTCCCAAGACATTAGGGAACCATTTGAGTTGAAATAAATAAGATTAGACAAAACAGTAGCAGTTTTTTATGAATTACAGAGAGCAGACCAGATCTTAAAAAATAGAAATAAAATATTTCCAACGGTTGGATCTTAATGATTTTTGGATATGTTATGCCTCTGTGATCTAGTTTTTAACCCAAAAAGAAAATCGAGGTTTCAACGGTTAGATCTCCAGGAATACGGAAAATACTATACCTCACTCAGGAATTTACAACTCTCTGTCCAGAGATCTTGCATGATTTTTTTAAAAATAGCAAACAAATCTGAATTGCTTCATTCTTTCTAGGGAACCTTCCTAACACATTAAGGTTCTTAGAAAAAATTATTTTGGGTCACAAACACTTTACTAAACTCCCGATTTATTTATTCCATATGAGTGTTGCTGTGTTGAAATTCTGGGCAGATTGTTGTTACTGCACAAAACTCATGACCAAACCATTTTAAACATGAAACTACCTTAAAACAAAAATTACAGCGGTAGAACATTGTGTTATTAACACTTTCCCGTTGGTTTCACTTGATTTCAACGGTTAGATTTCGAACTAAAAATCTTTGATCAAAAACAGTTTGTGAACTCACTGTTTTCATTTATCAAGTTCAACTTTATTTGTTAACCCCAACTATTAAATCATGAAGTTGGACTTAAACTAAACCATTTTCTCCTACCATTTGATGGTCATTGGAGACTAAGGACATCTATACATGTAGGTTTTGGATGAAGTATAGAAAACTTCTCAAAACCCAAGGAAGAGATTAGTCTAAGCCATAGAAATGGACTTAAACTAAACTACTTCTCCTACCATTTGATGGTCATTGGAGACTAAAAAAAAACAAATCTACTATAATCTCCATGGAATATAGTATGAATTCCATAAGATTCATAGTAAAGAGATCCTAGTCATGAGTTGATACTAGTATCTCACCAACTATGTGTAGATTATGACCATGATTCATTTTAATCTCCATATGGATCATAAGGTCATAGGAAACTAAGGAATCAAAACTCAAAGAGTTTCAATGAGATATGGAAGATCTCATGAACCTTATGAATGAAATAGAAATAAAGGAAATCAAAGTTTTATTTAGGAACACAAATTCTTCAAAACTAATTTATCTCAAACCCAAGGCATTAATTAGATCCAAATTAATGAAGTGTTATGAGGTTCAATCACAAGTTCTTGGTGGTGTGTGATGAAATGGCGTAAGAAGAGAGGTTTTGAAAATGTGAAAAGTTCCTAGATCTAAGAACTTGTGATTGAATTATCCTAACTCTACCAAGGATTACGAGGTTACCTCTATGACCTCAAAGAATTCTTCAATTTCTTGTGAAGTTCTTCCAAGATCTTCAAATTCTTCTCAAAACTCTTCAAATTCTTCAAGAAATTCTTCTCTTCTTCTCAATTCTCTCTCTAAACTCAATTATATCTCTTGTATATGTTTGTATATTGATTCAAAAGTTCAAGTCCCCTCAAAATGAAGATGAAAGTATGTTTATATAGGCCATCATCTCAAGGATAAATGGGTAAATTCGGGTGGAGACCCATGTGCAAAGATTTCTTCTAGAACATGTGAGAAAAACAGTCTGTTACAGCCAGCGGCACTCGACGGTTGCCGGCGGCATTCCTTGAGTGCCGGGCGGCACTCGCTGAATGCCGGGAGGCACTCAGTGAGTGCCGCCGGCTTTATCGCGTGCCGGGGCTAACTGAATTTTGCCCTACTTTTTAATTTTCAACATATATATTATAATAAGCTTAATTATTGACGAATTATGTTAAAATGCTTGTATTTGTAATATATTCCATTAAGAATACATCCATAATATATGCTCTAAATGTATTATTCCTCCTCTCTTTTTTCTTTTCTTCCTTTTCTTTTAAAAAATTCCTCTTTATTTTAAAATTCCTTTTTCATCATTTTTATTTTATATTTCTTTTCAAAACTCTTCTTTTATATATATATTGAGCAAATTCTCAGACTGATTTCCTCATGTGTTCTTCAATGTTCGGGTTTCTCCCGAATACCCAAACTCTCTCTCTTCTTTCTCCTTTTTATATTTTCTATTTTTAATTTTGAAATTTGTCTTGAAGAATCAATTAAAGATTTTGAATTTCCTGGAAAATCTTCGAATGTCACCGACCATTGTCATCATCGGTCTTTGAGAGGTAACCAATCCCTAGATTTGACGTTTGGTCAAAATCGGGGTGTCTACAACCACTAGCTTCATAATAGGAATATTTATGAATTACTTTAGCCTATTAAGTTGGATGATAATGGAGAATTGTAGCTACAAGCCCAATTCCTCCGTCAAGAAAATAACTCTGGTTCAAGCACCAACATAATCCATCTTCGGTTAGCACGTATTATCCCACACTAAATTAGGGTTGTGGTATAATCTGTCTAATCTAGGCATGGACTATTCGGATACTTGATAGCACAATTCAATTTAAGCACCATTATATGTAAACAATCTATACAAGCACAGCAAATATAGATCATTGAGCACATCACAGTCAAAATAGACCTAAAACAAGAATAAACTTTTAAAGTAATGATTTAATCAATAGAAGTACGATTTATTTATAAAAATCCTCTAAACATGTAACTGTCATCCATACATAATAAAACTAAAATAAAAACATAAATAAAACCCTATTACTTGGCTAGGGTTTCTTTGAAACCCTAGATCTAGGTTTAGTTGGCCATAGAATTGATGAACGGCAAGAGGTTGATGGAGGAGGCCATGAAAATCCTTGATCTTCTTCTTCTTCTCCTTATTTTCCTCTCTTCAATGGCTGGAGTTTTTGTGTATATGGCTGTGTATAATGTTGTGTAATGATGTGTAACCACAAAATTGATTTAGAATAGGATTTATATAGAGTTTGGAAAGATTTAGGAAGCTTTCCTAAGCCAAATCGCACTAAAACAACTATATTTACGTTTTTGGACGTCATATGCACAAACCACCTTCGCTGGACACTTTAATTGAATAAAATACGTGTTTTTAGTTTTTTCAAAGGTCGCTCGCGCGGCCCGCTCGCACGAGGTCCTTTTCGCTGCACTGCGCGACTTTCATAGAATTGTGATAACGTTTTGCTTGGAACTCGGATTGACTCGCCGTTTGAAGCCACGCGTCTGTAACTCGAAGATCTACATTTTATATCTCTGGAGAAATTTCTCAAATCCAAAGTATTCTTTATCAAAAATGCAATTTTCCGAGACTGCTACTGCATTCAGCTTTCACCGGAATCACCGTTTGAGCCTAGAATGACTTCCAAAGCCACTAATCATTGGATTTTTGTGCATTATCAAGTTAAAGCTCCAAATCCTACAAAATTTAGAATACTTATTAAAAAATAACTAATAACTACATGAAATGGGCTAACAAAGCGTATTTTTAGAACTATAAACGGCAACTATTCGTCTCCGATCAGTAGTCATTCCACGTTGGAGGCAATTTTGCAATAATAACCCCAACTTGAAATTTCACATCCACTTTAACTCCTCGAATGGAAATATCATTCATAAGAAGTTGTAATTCTTCCATTTGAGAGATAACATATTTTCCATCAACCACTTTAAAGTGAATATAATTATCAATTACTACCTCCGTCCCATTTTATGTGTCCATCTTGGGGAATCCAACTATTTAAGGGGTCAAAAGAATCTACACCTACTTTCCACAATTGCCCATAATAATTGCACTTTCTTTTTTTTTTTTGTTTTGTTTTGGTTTTGATTGTAAGGAAGGGTAGTTTGTGAAACTAAGTAAAATTTACATACTAATTTATGAAAGTGGACAACAGTTTTGGGACATCCCAAAATGGAAAGATGGACACATAAAATGGGACAGAGGGAGTAAAAACTTACGCGCACTTATTTCCTCAGTTTTGAATTTGTTTTCCACCTTAGCCGATGGAGTGTGTCGAAAAGTGTTGTAGAGATTAGTTGACAATGCATTAAGAATGTGCCCCTTACATAGAAAATCATCCTCAACCCGTTTCACCCTTTGTTGCTTGATGTCATCGGACTCACTTGCAGTTTCAACCGGCATCGGCGGAAGATCATCTTTCAATATATAGGCGAGTTTCAATGTTGTTAGGAAGAACAAAACCTTTTGTTGCCATTGAGTGAAAAATTGACCATTGAAGCGATCTAGTCGGACCAAGTTTTGATTCATCACTTGAATCGATTGTACGGTCACAGCCAAACTCTCCATTGATGCAGCAAGTTTTTCTTAAAATTGTAGGAAGTATATCAATAATATAAATGAAGAGTAAGTGAATTTAGGAATCAAGGCACGATGAATCGCTATCTTTGAGACAAATTTGCCGCACTTCTAATAAATTGCGAGTGCAAAAAGCGCTTATGACAAATAGTCCCCAGGATACAGTGGACCCAAATTCACTTGTTAGTGTTCGAAGGATTTGCACAACCTAAGAACACTCTAAACTTTTAGAACCTTTAAAGTGAGAATGCTACAAGAATATTGGAAAGTAAAATAATAGGAAAACAGTTTCGGAAAACATAAATCCTAGAAACTGTCTTGGTAATTGATCAAGTATCTAACCCACTGAAACTGGATTTGTATTTACAGAAGTTAACAGGTGCCTAGCACTGATCACCATCTTTGATGCACCGTATGACACATGGAATCTAAAGGTGCCAATTACACCTATTGCCAATTACACCTACTGATGCATGCAAGAAAGGTTAGCACCTTTTGGTGAATTAAACAAAAAGTTGCTTTAGCATCTTTTACATTACTAAAATGAAATATATATATAACACATATATACATATACATATATATTTACAAATATAGTATAACTTTCATTAAAAAAGATTTTGAAATTTCCAACAAGTTGTTGGAGAGGGCACATCTGTTGAAGGAAGTTGTGTATTTATAGCTAGAATTGAAGCTTGTTGGAGAAACTTGGCTATGCAATGATGAAATAAATTTGGTCCTAAGTCTTCTTGAACCTTGCAAATGAATCAAATCTCGTAATCAGTCCTGAACCCCACTAGCTTTGGACAAGGTGCATGAAATCTGCCATTTGAAATATGCCCGATCATCGATCATGGCTGGAATAGACGATCTGGGTGCTTGAAATTGGAGTATATAGTTGCTAAAATGGGTAGAAAGTATCAATATTGCAACACCATGGGCCGACTATAATCATGACAATTATGTGAATTGGGTGCATGGCCACGTGGCCATCTTATTTACAAGAATGAAATTTGGATCTTTTGTCAAAGCTTTAATTGTCACGCCCTGACGTTGCATAAATAGGAAAAAATTTTAATTTCCTTTATGGACACGTAGGTCGCGACAATTTGAAGGATCAATTTGTCCTAAACATAAAATCACGTTATAATTTAAAATAGAATAAAAACAGTATTGACTTAATGAAATTCCAAACATAATTTATTACAAAATACAATAATCTTAAGGCACATCCCGCCTTTCAAATAATATTATATGTTACATTGGTCTTATTACAAAAATCCAGTTCATAAATTAAAATAGTAATAAAGGTAATCTCTCCCAAGGGGTAGTAGATCTCAGTTTGCGTAATCACATTGTCTGCCTTAATCATATCCTGAAAAACCTAGACATAAATGTCCAGGGCGCATCAACGCCGACAGTTTCAAGAAGCTAGTGAATATTATAAATACGCACTTGTAATGAAAAACATGTTGTCTTACTATTTTCGTTTCACAGGTTCATTAGTCAATATATTGGAAATACATAAATAAATTCGTAATTGTAAAACAAGAAAGACAATATAATAATCTTCAATCAATAAATATGTGACCGTGCATGAAACAATGCAACCATCTCATCTCACTAACTCTTTTACCTCGACTACAAAACCCAGCACAAGCGGTTCCCTTGAACCTCCGGCCCACAGCCGTTAGTTTAGAATATTTGTCGATAGGTCTGCCGTATCCGAGTCAGCCTGGACATACCTAGACATTTAAGGTTACAATAACCCAATCGATTTGCCGTATCTCAGTCGGCCTGGACACGATTAGACTAGCCAACCGTATCCGAGTCGATCTGAGCTCAATCTCTCTTAATTAATCTATCGTATCTGAGTCGGCCTAGAATAATTAAAGCTACTACCAAACGCTAACTGGCTGCCCGTATCTGAGTATAGCCTGGGCTCAATCCTTCCTAATTAACCTACCGTATCTGAGTCCGCCTGGGATAATTAAGGTCGCAATCACAATCTCTCGACTTTTCTTACTCATTCTCACAATCCATGCATGTCATCTTGACCCTAATATGTATGATATGTGTTAATGGAAGTGTATCATCAATGAACACGCGTAACATTTCAAATCAAATCCCTAACCTATTTTTTTTTAACTTAATCGCTTTAAAGTATGATTCTGAAACAACGTATTTTCCAAACAGTGCTTTTAAAAAAAACGTTTAAGGTTTCTTCCAAACGGTTCCTTAAGAAACGTTTAAGGGTTCTTCCAACGTGAGTGCGGGCCTTGCTCCAAAATTTTCCAAAACACTTTTATTATTTATTATTTTTATTTATTTATTCATTTATTATTATTATTATTTATTTTTTTAAAACCTTTATGTCAAAAACTTCAATCTCAGGCGCGAGCCGCCAAAATTCATAAAACGGCAAAATTTTACTTTCTGCCAGGAAAAGTGTGCAGGTCATGCGCACAAGCCGCGGGAGCGAAACCGCGACTGCTATCCCCCTCCCCTTTTTTTCCCAGATTGCAAGATCATTTCGTACCCAGTTTCAAAATCTGTTTTAAACATGTCATGCATTACATCGATCTCTTTGTTTTTTCCGTAAAGATCATGAATATGTAATTAGATTAAACTAATTTGAATCATAGCTCTTGGAATTTGTGATTTACCGAAAGGTGACAAAACTTTAAACGTAACGTACGTTGCAATATGAACAATTTAGGTTCTGTAATTCAAAACCTAGCTCCCCTAGACCAAGACCTTTTACAATTATCATTCAAAAAATATTTTGGTAATTAAGGTTTGCAAAATCATTATTTTCATGCTATGAAAACCCACAAATAAATTTCAACAATGGCATCACATAATCTAGCTATATAAACTATAATTTGGACATGGATTACATTATGAGTGAGTAGTAATACTCACTGTAATTCATTCTAGGAACTAAAACCAATCATACAAAACAGATTTTGGTTAAAGTTTGCAAAATAATAAAATTTTCAAGCTTGAACTTTCAAAAACAAGTTCATCAATGGTGATTCTCATTTCAAGTGATATAAACAGCAATTGAAACATGAAATACATTCTACTTGAGTTAAGAATACTCACAATTCTAACTATATATATAAATAATAATTGAAGCATGTAATACATTTTAAGTGAGTTAAGAATACTCACAATTCTAACTATATAAACAATAATTAAAGCATGAAATAAATTTTAAGTGAGTTAAGAATACTCAGTACTGTAACTAAAGTGAGTGAGTAGTAACTAAAACCCTTCATAATTATGAGTGATTACATTATGAGTGAGTAGTAATACTCACTGTAATTCATTCTAGGAACTAAAACCCTTCATAATTATCATACAAAACAGATTTTGGTTAAAGTTTGCAAAATCATAATTTTTCAAGCTTGAACTTTCAAAAACAAGTTCATCAATGGTGATTCTCATTTCAAGTGATATAAGCAGCAATTGAAACATGAAATACATTCTACGTGAGTTAAGAATACTCACAATTCTAACTATATAAACAATAATTAAAGCATGTAACATATTTTAAGTGAGTTAAGAATACTCACAATTCTAACTATATAAATAATACCTAAAGCATGTAATACATTTTAAGTGAGTTAAGAATACTCACAATTCTAACTATATAAACAATAATTAAAGCATGAAATAATTTTTAAGTGAGTTAAGAATACTCACTGTAACTAAAGTTTGTATGTTGAGAAGGAATAACCAAAAATATAGGAACCCACTTTGTGGCTAGGGAGTCCACGTTTTCTCTCTAAAAAATTTGTATTCTTCTCTTTGTGTTTCTCTTTATTTTAGTACTGTGTGTTTCGAGAATGAGTGTGTTTGTGAGTTATATAGACAAATTTTAATCCCCCAACGTGGGCTCCAAGTAGGCTCAAGCTTACTCTACAAATATAATTATACATATATACATAATTCACAGCTAGTTTACACGATATATATATATATATATATATATACGTATATGTTGATCCTAATTAGTTCAGAGAGGTTGTCTGAGTTAGATAGGGGTCAATTGAAGGTGTTTGGGTAATTAGATTATGGCCACAAATTACTACACTTATTTTTTTTACATTCCCAAACAAGGCCTTAACCAAATCATGAGTTTTGGTAAATGATTGAAAAGTATAAGTTGACTTAAAAGAACATGAGATTTAGGGTATGTTTGATAACTCAATTAAGTGCTGAAAATGAAAAGATTCAGCACTTATTCTTTTTTAGTGCGTTTGATAACATACTACTCAATTGAAAAAGCAGTCAAAAAATCACTGAAAACTTTAAGTAAAAAATTTCTATTGAAAGTAATTACTGAATGCATTCTATTTCAGTAGTTGAAGCACTATTTTTAGTATTACAAATTTAAACACTTAAAATTTTCAGTACTTAAAATCCAGCACTTAATTTTCAACACTTAATTTTCAGTTTTATCAAACGCACCCTTGTTCCCAAAATTGTGTGGGTTTATTCGCCACATGGACAGTTATGGTTACATAAATTGGTATTTTCGCGGTGTTTTTGTTCGTGATAGAAATACAGAAAAATTGCTTTTGCGTAAGAATTAATTTCCCTGTTATATAAAAAAAAAAAAACAGTTTAAATCAAAAGTAAATATTTCCATCGTTTTGAAAATATAGTTAACTCAATAGCAGGTATTTTCAAAGTCACAGTTAGTATTCACACATGTATTTTATTCGATTAAAATACATTTTTTGACTTAAAGACAAATATTTTCTTGCAATTGAAAATTATGTTTTGACCCCAAACAAAACATTTTTACCTCTCAAAAATATATTTGCACCACAACTAAGTTTTCCTTACTAATTCAAAACAAAACAAGTACTGGAAATATAGTTTTGAAATTACCTCCAACGATTTTATTTATTTTAAAATTACTACATTTTTGTAACTATGAAAATACGGGTTGTTACATTAATGCCAATGGAACCCACCATAACATGATTACATCTCTCAAATTGGCATTTTGCCATTACCCCCAATGTGCAAGAGCACAATGGTAGTGGCAATTCAAGGCCGATGGTTTGGCATGGACGATGGATTGGTGATGCATATTTGCCATTTTTACATTTTTAAATACCCATGTGTTTGGGTATTTAATATTTGGTTTGGGGGCAAATGTTTTAGTCCGAATGTTCAACATTCATTCGGTCATATCGAGTATCTTTGACAAAATATTTTCAAATAATCATGTGACAAAATACATATTTTGGGTGCAAACAATTACCACCCCTAGCTTTTTAAAAATAAAAGAAGGAACTTTTTTAAGAGCTATTTTTATCACTATTTTTCCCATACCGATGGGTTCGGCCTGTGTAGTCCGAATAAAAAGATTTTGCTGAAAATCATTTTCATGATAAAAACATGGGTCTCACCAACTTTATCAAAATTACCCGTCCATATGTGGTATCCAATTAGCATTCAAACATGTAGTAGCTAAAACAAAAATTTAAACAAATATATATATATATATATATATATGTACCGGTCATGTGAACCGAATGATATTGTGACTGATTCAATTTTTGAATTCAGTCTTTAATAAATAATTTTTTCGGTGACAATAATATTGGTGCAAAAAGAGCCACCAAATTAAAAAATTTTTTTGGTGAGATCCACAAAGCCAGTGTGGATGTGAATTTCTAGAAGTCAAATAATTAATTAGCTTAACACAAAAAGTGTTTTTGGCAACAAAAATGCCAAAATACTTGAACAATTCTTTAAGAGTTAGTTTTCTTAAAGTAATTTGTTGAAATATAAATAATAAATATTTAACCGATTTTGTGTCAATCGGTCTTTGTGGGACTTGTCTCCCTTGTGTTTTTGGGACTTCAACACTAGTAAGGTGCTCTTTAGCCGAATAGAAATTTTTTGGCTTGGCACTTATAATTATTCCCTTGCTGTCTGGCCCCCCTTGTGGCTTGGACAACATGGATTTAGTTTGATTAGAGATATCGGTCTTCTGATTTGTAGAAAAATCAAATTTTTCTTTGACTTGATCGGTCATATATAACCGATTTTCTCTTTCCTCAAGCATTTTGTAATGCTTGTCAAGGATCTGTGTGACCTCTTTGCAAAAATCCAAGCAAGACCATTTTAACCGAATAAATTATCGGTTCGATGTCTTGCTCTTCGAGCGGCAAATCTGGTAAAGTACTCGGTTCCTTTATCTATTCACCGCTTAAGAAAATCATCAAGAGACATGAAACCAATGTCTTGTACCTCGGGTGGTTGATTGTCTATCCCACTTGTGGCTTCAAGGAGACCGATTTCTTTGCAGAAAAACAAATTATTGGTCTCAAATCGGTGAATCTTATAGTAAAGATGACCGACGCCACGACTCATTTCGCCACGGGCAAAAATAGGACACGTGGCATGCCACTGAAGATCAACCAGCTCGTTAACAGATTATAGCAGCGGAAAAGAAAACTTAAAACAACTAATTAGAACTTTTGGAAACGATGCCTTCTGAGTCGTAAAATCCGTATAAAATTGAAACGTAATTATATTTTGAAACGAATGAATTTATGTTGACAGGGACCCTAAAAGGTACCCTAAGGACCAATCAAAATATTTAAATAATTTCCGGAGGGGATACAAAGAGATTTCATGCAGGAGTCATTTCAACCGGTCAAACGATCCTCTTTGATCGGTCGAATAACCCTCGGGCATAAGTTGAACTAGCCCTTTCGACCGGTCGAATGACCCCCTGGTAGAACTTTTCCAAGAAGTCATCCAACTTTACTACATATCATTCATCAAACTTGATTTCCATCCTTTCCAACTATCTCCAAACCATAAAAACATACATGAACCTTACTAAACTTCACTACACAAATAGGCACTTTTCTAACGGACACTTATTAACATTTCTAATGGACATTTACCGTTACAAAGTTGTAACGGTAAATTTGCGTTAGAAATCCATTATATACGTTAGTAATATTCAATTATATGAACTATTGATATTTCTAACTGTAAAGAAAATAATACTAACGGATATTGTCCGTTACAAATTGTGCCCAAAGTTAAAATAATATAGAAAAAAGAAAAAAAAAGGAAAAAGAAAGGAAAAAAAAATCAGATAAGTCATAAGACTATTTGTCCTCATTACCAAAGACCAAACGAAAAAAAGAGAGGGAAAGGAGAAGAGAGAGAGAGAGAGGGGAAAGGAGAAGAGAGAGGGGGAAACGAAAAACCTCACGATGTCCTCTTCATCCACCATCACCATCCTCACACCGTTCTCCGGTGAGTTCTCTCTCTCTCTCTCTCAACTTATACAAAACCAACACTACCACCCCCACCAGAGGCCGCAACGATGGATGATTTGGAGCTTATCGGCATCATGAAGGTGAAGGACGATGTAACTTCTCCCTAAACTCTGGACCTCTCTCGCAAATCTGATATTGAAGGTCTTTGTGAGTTGATTTAGGGCTTTAGTTGATTTTTGATTTATGGCTTTAGTTGATTTTTGATTTAGGGCTTCATATTGATCTCTAATCTTTCTATCTAATTTGATTTTTTTTTCGGCGAAGCATGGTCTCCTCAATTTGTCGGACCACACTTAACCGAAGACCACACCCATCACACAGACGACTTAGGTATTTTGACCACCACTACCCATTATGAAGATTTTGCAGATTTAGGGCTTCCAAATCTGTCACACCCGTCCCGGAAAATATAAATGTTTTAAAAATGCAAAATCAAATTTTGAGAATTATCAATGTTATTTGATAATTGTGAAAGTGGTTAACTGTGGTCAACAAAAGGTGTCAAGTGAGGACACGACAATCATGCTTGAGGCATGATTGTATGACTATATGATCATGCTAAATGACTATGTGGGTCAAAAGGGAGTTTGATACAAGTTCATGCCGGGGTACGCCTCTCGGTGTTTGAGAGTTATAGTAGTAATAACTACTTGCTTGGTGTGGGAACCGGCCCAGCCAGAGTAGTTGGATGCAATGGTTGAGTAATCTTTGGCTAGCCATTGACATTGCGATTTAAGATTTAAGACTTGCTAATATATCGGATGAATGTGTATCTCTCTCCCTAGAGACTAAATTATGTGATTTGGATGTTTAAAGCATGAATTGTCTCATATGCGTACGTTTAGAATTGTACACTCAGCCTATAGCTGAGCAATGGAGGGAGATTTACTCCATTGCAGGTATGAAGAAAAGGAAGGAAAGAAGAATGTGAAGAGTGAGGCCGCTGGGATCACCCGGGACAAATCTCTCGCATTGAGATGTGGTAGTATCATTTCTACGTTGAAATAGGTATTTTGGAAATTAGAACCATATTTTGGTAATTGTAAGGATTGAGGACAATTTCTCAATGATGTAAATGTTGAAAAACTTCTTTTGGTTAAGTTGTAATGAATCCGAACTTATGGATTCACATTTTGAATGTTTAACTTTGAAATTTCGAATTTTGATTGAATGTGGCTAGAGTTTTGTGAATCGAGCCAAACGGACCTTAACTTGTTTCAATTCTATTTTCTGTCCAATGTTTAGCAAGAGTTATGTTAGTCCTTATAGCCGTGTTATGGTTCCAAAGTTTGGATTAAAGTATGAGTGTTGAAAGGTTTATAAATGGGTGAAGGTTGAATTGATCCATAGCAAAATTCTGCTGCTAGAAGGAATTCTGCTAAAGGGTCATTCGACCGGTCGAAGGGGGTCGTTCGACCGGTCGAAATGATCCCTGTATGAAAACTTTTTCTACCCCTTCCGAAAATTATTTAAATGTTTTGATCGGTTCTTAGGGTAATTTGGGACCCTTTTTAACATAAAATCATTAGATTCGAAATATAATTACGTTTTCAATTTTATACAGATTTTACAACTCGGAGGGTGTTGTTTCCAAATGTTTTAAATACTCAACGTTATTTCAAGTTCTTCTTCCGCTGTTATAATCTTTAAATGAATTGGATGAGCCTTGGTGGCGTGTCACGTGTCCTATTTCCGCCCGTAGCGGGATAGGTCGTGACATTTATTGGTATCAAAACTTCAGGAATGTTCGACTTCAAGTGGAGTGTTGAGGGAATTGAAATATACTCCAGAATGCATCCATTTATTGTAGAGATGTTTGATGCATATGGTATGTTGTTATACATACATGATTATTTTATTGTCATACATGCATAGTATTTATGCATTTGCGAATTGGTTGAATCATGCGGATGTAGAGCTGTGTGATGAGATAAGGCTTACCGTGTGTGGACACGCAGAATTCGGGTTTCCACCCCCGTTCGTTCTTTCCCGGGGTTTCGGAATTGATTTTTCTTGTTTTGAAATTGATTTGAAAAAGGTCTATTGAAAATAGATACAGAGTCGCCACTTGGTCTTTAAGGAACCAAGAAACCTAATTTTGACTCACCCAAATGGATAAAGGGCACCGACACTTCATAACCAAAGAACTTGGCTCGAGGTTTTGGTACGAGAGAGGAAGGAGCCTTTGTCGTGACTAAAACACCCTCAACTCACCCCGTCTTTCCACGGGCCTCAATTAGCATCCAAATAATCATTTTTTACTATGCTTGGTTCGACAATTAATACTATGATAGTATATTACATCTTATAAGAATCTTGAAATGGAAGATCAAAAGATAAGATATCATTGACAAGATCTAAGCGAAATATCACACAATGCAAAAGTGAAAGATCACACAAACAAACCTAGGAAAAATTGTATATTCACATATCAAGTAATCAAGTTTTCCAAGTCTAGAAGGAGGACATGAATTGTTCTTGAAATAAATAATCAAAGAAAACAAAAAAATGCTTAGCAAGCTAGTATGATGCTTGTTAATCTTTGAGAAAAGAAGACCTCTCAATCCCCGGGACGGATAAGAAATGAAGATTAGATCAAGGGAGAGCATGAACATATGATAAAGTTCATTCCTTATAATCTTCTTAGATTAGGAGTCACAAAAACCACAAATCTTGCATGGATGCAATGTATGATCCTAGAATGTGCAAAGGTTGTAGTGTGTTTTCTGTTCATAGATTTTCTAAAGTGACTTAGAAGTCTAAAATATGCATGAATGTATGGAGAATATTATTATAGGACGTGCACAAATGTAGTATGAACTACTTCCTTAGATATGAGTTAATTTGAATTGAATGTGAACATATAATCAAAGAATTAAAATAAAACTTGCATGCTGTGAATAGTGGACAGAACAATGAGTTGATTTTTTAAAAATGGAAAAGTGGGGTTAGGAGTGTTTTTAATGATTGATTTTTTATGGAGATCATCCTTATTGTGTCTAGAACACATATCAAAGAGCCAAACTACAATAACTATCACAGATTAAGAGAAATCATATGAACAAGAGAGGTTACTCAGAAACAGAGTCCGTACTATCGATTGAAATGTAGAAACATATTTGAAAATGAAAACAAAACATTTAGAGGCCCATTTTATACTGAAAGTTCCCCAAGACACTGAAGTTGAAGGAAAAAAATGAGTTGATGCCACTATCTTTGGAAAATTTTTCTGGAAAACAAATTAAAAGTCAACTAAGCTGCTGTGATAGCAAAAATAGAATGTTTGGATGGAATGTTTGGGTCAAAATATAACCCTTCCAAGTGTTTTCAAGTCAAACCAAAAATCATGGGTGTTCTATAATGAGTTAGGAAGACTTTCCAAGTGGTCTTGTAATCACCCATTGAGTATTGAACTCAAAATATTATTTTGAAGTTGAATAACGCACTGTTTTGAAGATTGTTTGCGAAAAACAAGGTTTATTTCTTGGAATCCAAATATTGAGGGTTTTAGAGGGGTTTTGAAATAGGGGTTTCGAAAGCATGTTTTCAACATCAAATGGAGATTATAATCTCTTAGAATATCAACATCAAACCCAAGTCAAGAACTTCCAAGATTGTTGGAAAGATTTGTTTTCATTTGAGCATAACTTCAAGAATACTTTGAAAGTATTGAAGTATGAATCATCATCTATCAAATATGTTTTTGAGGTCAAGAGCTACTATCCATAAGGATTCACTCACCTCAAACACCATGTCATCATTTAGATGACGATGAACTAATAAGTAATCAAAGAAAAATACAAAATAAATGACGTAAGGAGAGATGAATATTTATATAAACAAGTAAATAATAACAATCAATAGTTGATAATCAATGTGATTTTGAACTTGTAGCTTGGTTTATAGATATTGACATTTGGACATGGAAGTAGCTTCCTAACACAAGATTGCTCAAGAATAGTGGTTGGGGAGGATTTGAATGTGAAGTATAAGAGAGGTAATGGAAGGAAAAAAGATTAGAACTCACTTTCTTATAAAAAATCAGGGGGAGAAGCTCCCTTTCTCTCTTCTAAACCTATCTCTATCTCTCTTCATCTTTACAACTTTTTTAACCTTTGCAGTGCCCCCTCCCCCTCTCAAAAAAAAAATGAAGAAGAAAGGGGGGTTTATATAGGCTAATTTGGGGAGGTTTTGGGATTTAAAAAGTGCTCCCACTGGTCCCAAACATCTGTGAACAAGAAGTTACGTCGTTTTGGCTTTCAATTATTCAATTTGGACCCCCCAAAATAAATTACAAAAATGGCTTCAGTGGGGGTTGAGTGCCACCGTGACACTGGCCATATTCCACCGCGGCAGTGGCCCAGTGCCGCCGTGGCACTGCTCCTCAGACGCCCAGAAAATGCTGTTTAGGCCCCCAGAGGTTCCGGTATTCATGAAAAGGCCCTATTTCGTCCGAAATACAAAAAATGCGTACAAACTCTGAATTGAGCTTGTGATATATCGTTGGAAAGATAATGGAGTCTAAATTCTATAAAAAATAGTTTGGAGTCAGGTTACTTTGAAAAGTTTTGCAGTATGCGCGATAAAAGCCGATTTGATCGTCTTTTTCACATTCGAAAATTCATAATAAATTCGTTTTAAATCTAGAAATTATGTGCGGTATACCATTGGAAAGCTATTGACCTCTAGTATCCGTGAAAAATGTTTGAAAAATGATACAGAACTCCGGTTTCAAAGTCAACTTTTAGGTCAAATCGGTCTAACCTATGATTTCCAAGAAGTTCTGGGAACCTCTAGAGATCCCATGAGCTGACGTTTTCGTCTGATTTTCTTTTAAAACTAGTTTTTGTACTTATCACATGATATAGAATTATCTCAAAACTTTTTGGCAAATTTGGATAATTTCGGTCAAACCCTGGTTAAACCAAACCGGTCAACAGGGATTTTTTGGGAACTTTCGGGACTTCCGGAGGTCTTTAGGAGCTGACGATTTCATCTGATTTTGCTTCAAAATTCATTTTACCACTTTTTTTTATGACGTAGCATGTTTCCAGAACTTTCGGTCCAAATCTAGGAGTTTTTGGACTTTCAGGGGTATTTGGTCATTCTGAGCATTTTGAGAGATAGAACTAACTTCCAAGAGTTCTTTTTGAGTCTTTTTTTATCATTGTGAACCACCAAGATATGGGTCTCCTAAATCTGATAGCCGACAAAAAATAGGGTGTCTAAAGTTTGCCCCTTTTTGGCATGAACTTGCGAGGCAACGCATGCGCAAGCAAGTGCCAAAGCTTTGAAGAGACAGGTCTTTTTGGAGGCTATAGATTTAGGATAAAAGCTTTACAAAGATGCAATGATGAAAAAAATGATGCTGAGGTCAGTGTTGGTTGCGCTCTGCGAGAGCTGCCTACGTATCCCAAAGGGAATCAGACCAGGATGTAGTTCGAGGACAAAGAAACAAACACATGCAAATTTACAACAATAAGGCGGATGCTATGATATGAGGATGATATGCAATGCATGGATGTGATATGAACTGTGTACTGAGTCCTATTGTGATTCTATTATGACTACGGTGTATTTGCCAGCCTTAGTGGGTTTTATGCATGCTCTTTATGGTGCTGATGATCCTAGCATGAGCTAGTGCTATGAGGTATGCCACTCTGAGTGGGTTTGTGTTGTGCTAATACTTCTGACTACGATGCAATGGCCGACCATGGTATGAAAAGACTCTGGGTTTCGGGGTAAACTTCTCGAATTACGAGAAGTGTGCTTCGCAAGTGAATATAATCGGATATAGGGTCCCAGAGGACGTTAATCGAAGATGAAGTTTGATAGATAACTGATGGACATGGAAGCCCTGGAAATTAGGAGATGGATACAGAAGTCCTGAGACGTCAAGTGATGGACACGAAAACTCGAGATGTCAAGAGACGGACACGAAAGCCCTATTAATGGACATAGAATCTTAAAATTTTGAATAAGAACTATGAACATGGCATATTTTGAATGAGAGTGATGGTAAACTAATGATGATTAATGAACTGACGATACACGAATCAAGATGACGAATAGACAATGAACTACTGTGACTGTCATGGATTGGATCAATAATTAGACTAATCGTGATCAGAAGAACTGATGATGCACTAATTGAGGTGACGAGTCGACAGTGAACTATTGTGACTGTCATGGGTTGGACCAACGGTTGGACTAACTATGATAAGAAGAACTGACGGTGTACTAATCGAGATGACGAGTCGATAGTGAACTACTATGACTGTCATGGATTGGATCAACAGTTGGATTAACCGTGATCACAAGAACTGACGATGTACGAATCGAGATGACGAGTCGATAGTGAACTATTGTGATTGTTATGGATTGAACTGACGATGTACTAATCGAGATGATGAGTCGACAGTGAACTACTGTGACTGTCATGGATTGAACTAATGATGTACTAATCGAGATGACGAGTTGATAGTGAACTACTGTGATTGTCATAGATTGGATCAACAGTTGGACTAACCGTGATCAGAAGAACTGACAATGTACGAATCGAGATGACGAGTTGACAGTGAACTACTGTGACTGTCATGGATTGGACTGACGATGTACTTATCGATAAGCCTGCGGGGATAAAACTAAATTTGCTAGGGATGAAATGACTCTTTATGGGATCTCTCTTTAACTATTTCTCTTGACCGAGAACCAGGATTTAAATCTGAATCTCTAACAGTTGATCAAATCTCGCAATGGTTGGTCCGAAGAGCTAGTTAGGGCCTTCGAGAGCTGATTCTTTTTTAAACTCTCTGAGAATCTCTCTTGAACTATTTCTCTTGACTGAGAACCAGGATTCCATCTTTGAATCTCTCGCGGTTTGATCAAATCTTGCAACACCCAATCCAAAAGAGCCGGTTAGGGCCTTCGAGGGTTGATTCTTTTCTGAACTCTCTGAGAATCTCTCTTTCAATTCTTGACCTAGAACCAAGATTCCATCTCTGAATCTCTCACGGCTGATCAAATATTCTGACCGAGAACCAAGACCCATCTCTAATTCTCTCGCGGTTGATCAAATTTTGCAACACCCAATCCAAAAGAGCCAGTTAGAGCCTTCGAGAGTTGATTTCTCCTTGTATTTTCCTGCTAGGGATGGACTGACAAACTTTTAGACTGCTAGGGATAAAACCTTGCCCATCTTGACTGAAATGGGCCACTGGGAGGGAATGGATAATGTACTCTACTAGGAAGAAGAAAATACGCCCATTGAATGGGAGTAAATGTATCATTCTATTTGTGATGAAGGATACAGAGATGATCTGCGACGATTAAGGATTTGACATTAATGAAGGACGATGATCAACAACCACTCATGGACTTATGTTGCATAGATAAGGAAAGGTCATCAACCGCCACCCATGGATTTATGTTGCATAGGCAAAGAAAGATGATCAACAGCCACTCATGGACTTATGTTGCTAGGAGATGATGGTTAACTTTCGGCGATTTGGAAAGGGATGAGATTCGCATTTGCCCCAAGTTTGGACACTTCTCATGCTGATGCCTTGATTGGTGTAGTAATAGTGTTTGGTTCTCTTGCTTATACTGTCCTTGGAATACTCTTAAAAACTTTATAGCTTGAAAAATTTATTATTAGTCACTATTGACTTACACATTTGAGACTACAACTGACTCAAAAACTGACAGGCATTGACGCACGAATGTGACACATTTGACACCAATTTGGAAGAAGCTCGACTTGCCAAGATTTGATGTGCATTTATCATTTCACTTCTCATCTTAACATGGTAGCACTTTGCTGATAAATCTATTTTTTTTTTTAAATTCCTCCCTATTGATCTAACCAATTCTCTACTTCTCCCAGGAAGCGCTTTGAATTAGTGCCTTAGCTTTTAGAATAAAAGATGCTCTATTTTAAAATTTTTAAAACAACTTGGTGACTTGAAAACTCACCCTTGGTGTAAAAGGATCGTGTTAGGCAAACAGAGTTTGCCCCTTGTTTGAAGTGTAGGAAGTAGAATTCATAGGCAAACGAGGTAGGTGACTGAAGTTTGCCCCTAGTTTGGACAATGGTTCATTGAAGATTTTGGGCAAACGAGGTAGGTGACCAAAGTTTGCCCCTTTTATGAAGTGTAGAAAGTAAAATTTTGGCAAACGAGGCGGGTAGCCGAAGTTTGCCCCTAGTGTGGAAGGTGATTTTTGGCTTAAGGTAAGGACCGCGACTTTTAATCTCTCAAATGCTCATAACTTTTGCCTAGGCAACAGTGAGGCGACCTAGTGAACTCTTTTATCTCTTTTGTTATTGCTTACTCTGGATTTAGCTCTAATTTTTGCATAGGCGTCCTTTCGGATTTTTGACCTAGCAAGTCATCCTTCTTTTCTTTTTGAAAGTCTACCTACATACCCCCTAATAGGAATCAGGTCCAACTTAGTTCGGGCCAGGACCTTGAAAGAAGAGGGGTTAATATTGGTGTCGATCGAACCGATGTGGTTGCCTACGTATCCCCAAGTGGGAATCAGGTCGAGCGTAGTTTAAGGCAAAGCTTTGGAAGAAATGGGCTATTTTTGTGGGTGGGACGACCAAACCGATGCGGTTGCCTGCGTATCCCTTAGTGGGAATCAGGTCGTGCGTAGTTCAAGGCTAAGGTTCTTGGAAAGGGATTGAGGTATGAGGATTTTTCAAACCATTGTCAAAGAAGTTGAAACTTGGGTCACTTGTGGTAGTCTTGAATAAGAGAATTCAGTTTCTATCTCCCTTTTTTTTTGTTGTTTTGAGGATTGATCCTTTTCACTTTCGCCTAGCCAATCAATTTTGCTTTTCATGTAGTTGGTTCATACGAGATCTTTGGAGACCTCAATTTTATAATTTCGCAATGTGTATGTCAGCTCTCAAAATTTGTTTATGACTGCTCTGAGCCTTTCGAAACATGATCTAAACACATTCTTATGATGTGCCTTGAAGTGTACAATTCTCTCATTTGTCTCATCAAAATTTTCCTTTTCTTTCTTTTCTTTCTTTTATTTTTTTTCTTTCTCTCTATCATTTTGACTGGCTAGGGTCAGATTCTGAAAATCAACACCTTTTCAGCTCTAAAATTTGCCTAGGTGCCCTTTCGGGTTTCCAACCTAGCGAGCTTTTCTCGTCTTTCTTTTTCTTTCTTTTTTTTTTCTTTCTTTCTCTCTCTCTCTCTCTCTCTCTCTCTCTCCCTCTCTCTTTTTTGAAAGGGGAGAAGAAACTCATTGAAAGTGTTTGGCTACAATCAAGGGCTAAGTCTGCACTGCTTTCAATCAGACAGATTGTATGGCTCCCTATTGGATTGGGCTCAAGGCTTTAAAATGGTGGAAAAAGGTGTTGGGCAAGCCCCAAGTCAGTTTCAAATATGTCTTTTCGAGATTTGACCAGAAGCATCTTTTAAATTCTTAAAGTAAGACTGTTCAATTCTCGACTCTTCATCGGTGTCAGCGTGAAATTGACTTTGACCTTTTCAGGATTCTTTTTTCTTTGTTTGATGCAAAAATTTATTATCCATGGTTGTTTGAAATGACATTTCAGTTCAATGATTCATGCATTTATGACTAGCCACATAAGATTAAGCAAAGTGAGATTTCATTCCATCAATAGAGAAGGATTATAGACTCATTAACAACTCGATGATAGACAGACTCGACCACAAGACTAGACTCAAAACATACAACAGACTCGACCTGGTCTCAGGTGGAGTGTCACACTGTCACGGTGACTCGCTTATTCTTTTTTTTTTTCGGAAGAACATCCTTATTTGTTTTACTGGCAAAAGTCCCAAACACCATTACTTCACTTGCACAGGTTCAACATTCATTGGTGTCAGCAAAAGGGATCACTTGAACAGGTAAGCCAGGGGCTTTAGGTTCGATGAAGCTGATGTTTTGGGTGATATGAGATTGGATGGATGGTGGCTCAATGATGTTTTGGTCGATGAGGTCCTGGATATCGTGGCGAAGGCGTATGCAATCAATGGTATTGTGGCTATAGGTTTGGTAGTAGGCACAGTGCTTGGACATATCACAGTTTAGCGGTGGTAGGGCATCCCGAGGTTGGAGTAGTTGGAGATGGCCTTTCTTGAGCAGGCGCTCCAGGGCAGAGGAGAGGGAGATTTCTAGCTTGGCAAAGGTACGGGGTTTCTTTTTTTGGTAAGGGCAACTAGTGGCTTGGTTGGAGGATTGGTATGACTGATGAGGGTATGCCATGGGTTGGCTGTACATGGTATTGACATCTAGGGAGTTTCGAGAGTATTTAGGCCTCTTGGACTGGTGTTGGGGTTCATCCTTCTTGAACTTTTCTTCTCTGATGGCATCCTCTATTCTGGTTTCCATTTCAAACAGCTCTTTACCAATGCTCTGCGCCATCTTCAAATTGACTAACCCTTAAACTCAGCTGCTTGACACGACTAAAAAGTTGTGCGCTCTTGTGCAACACCCAAGTGTAGGTGATCGTGCAAGTAATACTGGATAAGTCCAGGTTGATCCCACAGGGAAGGTGTTAAACTAATTACTTAGATTGTTCTCAAACAGGGAAATAGAATTCAATATTTTTAAAGATGTAGAACACAAAGTTCCACAGTTTAACAACTACTAAACTGAAGCAATTACACTAGATTAACTAATTACTAACTAATTAACTAAAGCAGTGATTTGAAAAATGTTTTTTTTCCTTAATTCAAAATGGAATGTTGGGATTACACGAATTCACCACAACCTAACCATCTACCATGCACTTACATTGAAGGTCAATGGAGTACACTCTCTACAGTATTCCGTATTTCTCGTAAAATATAGAATCTATAGTCCTTTCATGACCGGGACTATATCATCACAATGGAGTTTGAAATACCAAAGGCGGTTTAAAACAATAGTTTAGACTCTCACCTACAATGGTATTAGTATTGAGGGTGGTTTGCAAAATATATTGAAGAAAAATGCCTCAAGACTTAAAGTTCATAGACTGTTTTGACAAACTGAGCTTGTTGGGACAATTTGATAACAATCTAGTGAAACAGAAAGTCTAGGAATACTATATAGAATGTCCTCAAGAATCAGAGAGTTCGATCGATCGACGCACTTTCGATCGATCGAATATCTTCATCTCTCGATCGATCGAACTGACTTCGATCGCTCGACAATGTCTCTGGTCCGATCGATCGAACTACTTCGATCGATCGAACACAGAAATTAATCTGCTGCATGGCAGAGGCTTGAGATCACAGTTTCATCGTGATCTCCCGACCCGGGGACTACTCAGACATAGTCTGGAGTGTCACAGATTTATTCTTAATGTAAATATTCATTAATGTTGCATTTGGTTGAGATTTGAACATGCAATCAATGGAAAACAATGGTGTAACCACTACCAACAAGTAAAACTCCAATCTACTCAGATATAAACTATGTAAACTAATAAAAGAATGAAAACAAAACTGATATAACAAAACTTGGAACAAACAAGCTGTTACTAAACTTTAAACTTCAACCGAAATTAATATCCAATCACCCAACCTACAAAAATCAAAGTAGAACACTCTCTCTCTCTCTATGTAAAAACTGATAAAAGTAAAGTGGGTGTCCCTATGGACGTACACAATACGAGTTTATATAGAAACAACCTAATGCTAGGGTTAAAACATCTCTTTCCGCTGCGTGCGCGTATAATCTGATAAAAGCCATGTTCGATCGATCGAACAATTCTCGATCGATTGAACCTCTGGAACTTCGATCGCTTGAGCTTCTCTTGATCGATCGAAATGTCGATCGATCAAACGATCTTCAATCGATCGAACTCTGCATTTCAACGTTTGATTGTTTTCATTAGAATTCAGCATTTCCTTTTATCGTTATCTTTCAATTCTTCACACAGCAACTGTTAATCTGCACAAATTACAGCTAAAACAAACAACTTATCATAGTTTAATTAATATGTGTATAAACTAGCATTGTAATTCAAATTGCAGATAAATAGAGGATTTGTAAACTAAATCAATACAATTTTTTCTTTTAGCGCGGTTGTATTTTACAAATACCCCCGCTTGTCACAACCCCCAACTAGCGAGTTGCTAGTCCCTAGCAATAGAGTGAAAATAAAAACAAGCTACACTATAACTGTAATGACTAATAACATAAATTAAACTAAGGTAAACTAGACTAAAACAAGAAAGAAACTACCTGACTCACTTTCGCAGGAATCGCGGTTGCATTTAGCTAATGCAACAAGCCGTTAAACCCCTAGGTTTCCCCTAGTGGACGAGTGTTGTCTCGTGAGGGTTTGCAGTGAATATACCCACAAAATTCTCTGATTAAGCTCAAAAAGATATAGAATAACTTTTAAACAATCTCTATTATTCAACTGTTAATTTAGCTCCACAAATCATCTCATCCTCATTCAAACCATGAAAGAATTTCACATGTTCCTCATGTCACCAAGATAAAAATAACATAAGCGTCACATCCATGTATCCGTGTGTGTGTGAAATTAACAGCTATACATCGAACTTTATTTAGAGTTGTTTAAACTATCATACTCTCAGAACTTGTAGTTTCAACTCAATTCTCACGTAGTTATTTCACTCAGAAATGAACATCTCACAGAAACTTGGTGAATGATAATCGCACATGGTATGAAAGCTCTGACATGAATGATTTTTCGGATACTAATGCTTTCATACTTGACTCTATAAAAGATGAACATTTTAGAGTGTATAGTCTCATGAAAGGAATACTACTTACTAGAAGAGCGAAATACCGTGGAAAACTCAACTTACACTTTCATGTTTAAACTAAGTTATAGAGAATCATTAAGGCTTTGACTTTTTGGTTTTTTTTATTTTATTTTATTTAGTGGGATAGAAATGAAAGGGTAAGAACTTGCACATCTTTTATCATGTGACTGTATTTAGTAATTTCTTTACTTTCTTCCAACCATCCTCTCCATACATATCATCATTCATTTCATATATACATATATATTTTCTTTTTTTTCTTTTTTTTTTTGTTACTTATATATATGCAGTCCTTCTCACCACTATTCCCTCCTTATACTTCAACAATTTAATTACATTGGGTGTGCAATGGGGTATATTTAGGTCAAGGTATAAAGTCAGGAATTTCGAATTTCATAATGGATTTGACAGTATTTACTAGGTGTGGGGTTAAGAACAACATATATTCAGAGATGTCGATATAGGTAAATGGAGAAGGTAAAAGAACAAATACGATGGCTTAAATCATTTTCTCAACTTCTTAATTTTAACACTTAAATGTTCATTGAGTATAATTGGTAAATCCTTAACGTTCTCCTCTACTAAGCAGCCAAAATGAAAAAATAGAGACTAGCCCACGAATTTAATCGGCATATTCAAGAAAAACAATTCGAGTTTTAATGTGATAATTCCCTCAGAATTGAAGATTGGTTTCAAAAGCTCACTAAGGGTAACTAGTTTTCACTACTTCATTCTTTAAAGCACAAAAGTCGTATTAACTCTTATTTAAAGTTTTCTGCATAGCTATTAATACGTGCAAATAATTTGGATACAAGAATGGTCAGCATATGCATTCATCCTAGAGAACTTAAAAAAAAAAAACGCGTGAATTTAATTCATAAAAGGATGAGAATAAAATGGTTGTGTCATTGCTTGACAACATCTAAATAGAAGTGAAAATTCAAAATTATTCTACCCATTTAATTCAAAGACTTGGTTAATAGTTTGAAAATTTTGAAATTTCGTATTTTAAATTTATTTCGAAATTTGAAATTTTACTAATAATAGAGATAATGGAAATTGTATGATGTTTGCCAATAGATAGAGTGGTCCAGATTGCTACGTAAAATATGCACAGATGATTATCTATCTATCTCCCACCCCCAACTGAAAATTGCAATGACCTCAGCAAGTGATTTTCAAAATAGATACAGAGATAGCACCTGAAATAGCATCGTAAGAATCGTAACAGTAACAACCTGTACAGAAAGCATACATACTCCAAGCAGCCAAGATAAAAAAGATAGGAAATATATTACAGCAGATCCAAACATAAAATAGCACAAATCACTGAAAATATAGGAAAGTGAATGAACAGAACAGTGATAATAATATACATGCCATACAAACCAAAAATCCAAACTATCTAAACCAACCAACAACATAAACAATAACCCAACAGAGTCCAAAAATGTCCAACAAACAACCTAGAATATATCAAACCAACCAAAAAGCCATAAAACTTAAACCAACAGACTACCCATCATCGGGAAGATCAGATAAAATGTCAATCAATAGATCAGGAGCATCCATAAC
This sequence comes from Hydrangea macrophylla, assembly GCA_033977485.1. Lineage (NCBI taxonomy): Eukaryota > Viridiplantae > Streptophyta > Magnoliopsida > Cornales > Hydrangeaceae > Hydrangea > Hydrangea macrophylla. The sequence goes on along the minus strand of CM066991.1, from coordinate 80,611,233 downwards.
TCCACCCTCGACGCCCATAGTAACGGTAGCCGGATTGCTCACCAACGTGGCAGCTGGAGTAGAAACTGATGTGTCAGCCACGACAGGAGGAGGTGGAAGTGGAAACTCTGAAGTAGATGGTACTGCTGATGATGATGGGTGAGTAGGTGGTACAGAAGATGTCAACAGAGCGGAAAGAGCAATCGGGGGATCGGAGGATGAAGGACCAGTAGGAGCAGAAGAAGATAGGCCAGTGGTGGGTGATGAAGTCGTAGATGTAGTAGGTGGGACGGTGGAAGTGTCAGGAGCTGCTGTAGGTGGATCGCTGGGGTACGGTAGGTGCAGCTGTATGAGCCGCCTGGTCAACTCTGATCTGTGTCAAGAACGCCTCCAGCAAAGTAGTCATCACATCCACCTTACCCTCAAGTCGAATCCTGGCCTCTCGCTCCTCCAATAACAACTCATGAATAGTCGAGAGAGGCGCAGAAGAAGACTCTCCCTGGGTACGAGCCTGAGACCTCTGTCTTAACTCAAATCTCGCCACCTCCTCAACAGGGTCTAACTCTTCCTCCGAGTCATGCTCCTCAGCCTCTGTGGGCGTCCAAGAAGCGGCTCCCTCAGTATCTGTCCCGCCTCCTCGTCTCCTCTTCTCGCCCACCTTCGCCTTGCCTTTTCCTTTTCGCTTCCTCTTCTGTGCATCAGACCTGCGGGAAGCAGTCTCACCAAAATGGCTGCGAGACTGGGCAGTCACATCACCTACCAATGGAATGATACCCGCATGCTCAATCACCCTATGAATAGCCCAAGCACCCTTCAGGTGCTTCTTGGCCTGAATATAGCGTGTAGGGTGTCGCATGAAATCGATGTAGAGGCGGGGCAAACAGACCGGCTACCGTGTCCCAATCGCATATAATACCCGGGCATACCATGGTGCAATCTTCTCCCGATACGACGTCACTAATAGGCAATTACTCAGGGCGAGGTGGAGCATATGGTAATTGTCTGTGAGGTGGAGGTCGGGAATGAGGGCCTCGCCATCCTATGCTGAAAGAGCACCCCCGGTAATCTCTCAGATAATAATGGTCGATGATAGCTGAGGTGTGTCAGGACGATGGGGACATACACAATCAGGTACCTCCGGTACCCCAAGAGCAGCAGCAACGGTAGTCGGGCTGAAGATGATCTCCCGTCCGCGAAAGAATGTACGAAGGGTGAACGGAGCAACCGGATCCCGGATCATCGTCGCACACGCCTCCCGTATCCAAGATAGATTTACATGCTTAGGCTAGGAGAATAGTGTGTACCACTGGGGCATGGCACGTATCCATGCAAGATACCACGGAGTAGCCAGCCAGGCAGTCTCAAGGGGTCGCTCGATCATGACCTTCCGCGACTGGAAGTAACGGGTGAACCAAACACGGTTTTTCTCGTTTCTGAACCCGTGATCTAGAACTGGGTCGGGTATAGCGAGGTCGAACGACTTGGATTTGTGGTAGCCAGTGATCGGATTCATGATAAAACCCTAAAATGGAAGAAGCAACAAGAGAAAACATTAAAACAGGGCAAATAAGAAAGAGAAAGAAACTGCCACACTTCGATCGATCGAAGCCTGTTCGATCGATTGAGAATATTACAAGTTCGATCGCTCGAGAATGTTCGATCGATCGAACTGATGCTGGGTTCGATCGCTCGAAACCAGTTCGATCGATTGAGCACAGTGAAGTGGTAGTATCGACGATGGAGAACGGGAAAAACCCGAAAACAACAAAAACAATAAGAAAACATATGAAAAGGAGTTAACAACCAATGGGGGGCACCCCTGTACAAAAATGAAAGGAAAAGGAAAACGAGGGGGTTCTCGGGGCCTCACCTCGAGAGACGCGCTGAGAGGGGGATGACAGTGATGAGGGTGATGATCCGGAGGAACGGTTGCTCCTCAATTGGTGCGGTTGGAAGTGGGGTCCCAAAAATCGCCGAGATGTCCTCTGTGCTCAATCACTCGAGAGAGGGAGAGAGAGAGAGGAAACTGACGAAGTGTCTCGGCGACGCTTCGTTTAAATACAGGTCTAGATCACTCGAGATCTCTTGATCGATCGAACATTCGATCGATCGAGCCCTCCTCAATCGCTCGAGTGTCCGGTATTCTCGATCGATCTAAATACGTTCGATCGATCGAACAAAGAAATTCTACAATATCCTGATTTGAGAAATTAAACACCCCCAACTAACCAACATTGGTCAACACATACAAGGTAGTGATAAAACAGTGTATTAACAGAACATGTAAGCCAAAAACATCGTCCTCAAGTAGATAATTGCAAATTCATATAAATAAATTCTTAAAATATCATCCACTTATAATATTCATGCCCCCAACTTGGTCGTTAAAACCTTATTGAAAAAGAAAAAACTAAAATTAAACTTGAATCAACAAAACATTGTCTAAGAATACACTCCAATTAATGAAAGAAAATATAAAATGACATAAAACAATCGGAGTGAAACACTATTCTTCAAGCAGAAAGATATCTTCCTCCACAGCTTCTTTCGCCGCCAGAACTTCAAATGTAGAGTCTAAACTTGATGATTCCCTTTCCCAAAACAGTCAGAAAGCAGTGAGGACAGCATCAAGCAAGTCTGAACTCTGTAAGGAATTGATATCACAGGCAAGTGGTGATTCGCATGGAGACAAGGATAAAGGAGTATGATTGTGCAATAGATTTTCCTCTTACGGCAGAGTGCCTGGGGACCTTATGTATGGTCCAAATCCATGAAATAGTTGATGTGGAAGGTACAACAGTGGGAATGGTAGATTCATAGTGATATTCCTGACAAAGGGAAATAAAAACAAAAACGGAGAAAATACGTTAACAAGAGCAATAGAAAAACAAAAAGGAAGAGATAAATAAAGCAAAACGAAAAGAAAATGAAAGGAGTGTGACCCAAAGTTAACCTCACTATTGGCCAGATATCCCCAAGTGCACTAGCTGGTAGAGGGCATTGAAGCCTGAACAACAAGTAACTAAAATGGACATAATTATAGGGAACCACTTGAAAGACCAGGAAATCATCAACATGTGTGAAAACAACATTGTGGCGTTCGGGCACCACATCTTGTAAGTCCTCTTCTTCCCATGGCTCCCACATTGAGTCATTTTCCCATTGTTCTAACAGTGCGTCATCCACTTCTCCAACAGCATATCCTTCAGGTTCTCCTTCCTCTCCAGAAAGGTCCATATGCTCGAAAGGGTTAATTTGGAGGAGGGCTAGATCATAAGGGATGTACCCATAGGTTAGGTTCACTACATCATCTGCCCCTGGTCCTTGATAAGGAGAAAAGCAGAATGCTATCTCGTTGGCAGTCCAAGGTGGGTTCAGATATTCTGAATCAGCCCATGACCCTATAGAATGAACATTATCGTCCCTTATTTTGATATCCTGCAAGGGAAATACAGCACGGAATAGCAGATTAAGAATCGAAGTCACATTCAAAAAGACAGACAAAAGATAAAACAAAACAAAATGCAGGAAAAGAAAAAGTACAACAACATTGGGGGAACGCACTTGGACGTTTTAGTTTGACGTATAGTCGGGCTTATCCAGTTGGATGTGCTCGACCTTGGGTCAGAAATCTTCTAAGAACGGTTTCAACCTTTGGCCATTGACCTTGAAACTTCCATCATTCTTAGGATTAAATAACTCAACGACCCCATGTGGAAAGACAGATTTGACTATGAAGGGTCCTGTCCACCGAGATTGGAGTTTTCCTGGGAAGAGATGAAGGCGTGAATCATATAATAAAACCTTTTGCCCAGGCTCGAAAGATTTTTGAAAAATTGTTCTGTCATGGTGCGCCTTCAACCTTTCTTTGCTGAGTTTGGCATTGTCGTATGCATCTCGACGAATTTCTTCTAGTTCAGCCAACTGGAGTTTCCTGAGATGACCTCCCTCTTTAATGTCGAAGTTTAATAAGCGAGTCGCCCAATATGCTTTGTGCTCTATTTCGACAGGAAGGTGACATGCCTTCCCATACATTAGCCTATATGGAGACATTCCTAGATTTGTCTTGTAAGCAGTACAGTACGCCCACAGAGCGTCAGTCAATTTATAGGCCCAGTCTTTTCTGTTGAAACTAACCGTTTTTTCAAGTATATGTTTGATTTCACGGTTAGCCAACTCCGCCTGCCCGTTTGTTTGGGGGTGGTAGGCTAAAGCGATCTTATGGTGTACCCCGTATTTCTTAAGTAGTGACTCCAAGGGTCTATTGCAAAAGTGCTTGCCTTGGTCACTTATTAATGCTTTGGGGTTCTGAAACGTGACAGGATATGTTCCTTAAGGAAGGACATTACCGTTTTGTGGTCGTTGCGTCTCGTTGGTATCGCTTCCACCCATTTTGATACATACTCCACAGCTAGGAGTATGTATTCGCAGTTGTTTGATTTAGGGAACGGGCCCATAAAATCTATGCCCCAACAATCGAATATTTCAATTGTGATAATCGGGGTTAAGGGCATATAATTTCTTTTTGAAATAGTACCTAGCTTTTGACAGCTTTGGCACGATTTACAGAAGGAATAGGCATCCTTAAATATGGTGGGCCAATAAAATTCGCTGTGTAGGACTTTTTGTGCGGTCTTTTGAGAAGAAAAATGGCCACTGCAGGCTTCAGAGTGGCATGAGGCTAGAATTACGGTTATATCCTCATTAGGGACGCAGCGCCTGATGACCTGATCAGCACGATACTTGAATAAATAAGGGTCATCGAAAAAGAAATGGCGTGCAAACGAGAGGAACCGCTTCCTGTCTTGATTTGACCAGTGTCTAGGAGTTTCTCCTGCGGCCAGGTAGTTTACTATATCTGCATACCAGGGTAAACCCAAGACTGCCATAATTTGCTTGTCTGGGAATTCATCTTTGATTGGTATGGGCTCAGTATTGTCCGTGAATGTCAACCGAGATAAGTGGTTAGCAACCACATTCTCTACTCCCTTTTTATCCTTGATAGTGATATTGAATTCCTAGAGTAGGAGTATCCAACGGATTAGCCTCTGTTTCGCGTCTTTCTTAGATAACAGGTACTTAAGGGCCGAGTGGTCTGTAAAACAGACTATTAGAGACCCTATCAGATAAGACCTGAATTTGTCCAGAGCGAAGACTATTGCCAGTAGCTCTTTTTCAGTAGTTGTATAGTTCATTTAAGCTTCATTGAGTGTTCGGCTGGCATAGTATATAACATAAGGCTTGTCATCCTTCCTCTGTCCTAGAACTGCGCCAATGGCGTAGTCACTAGCATCGTACATTAACTCAAATGGCAAACCCCAGTCGGGTGCCTGTATTATCGGTGCGGAGGTAAGGTGTTCCTTTAGTGAGTCAAAAGATGTTTGACAGTTATCTGACCACTCGAAAGGTGTGTCTTTGACTAAGAGTTGGCACAGTGGTTGAGAGATTGCACTAAAGTTTTGGATAAAGCGTCGATAAAACCCAGCGTGTCCCAGAAAAGAACGGATGTCTCGGACTGTTCGAGGGATAGGCAAATTCGAAATTATATCAATTTTTGCTTTATCGACTTGGATACCTTTGTCAGAGATAATGTGGCCGAGGACAATTCCTTTGGTTACCATAAAGTGACACTTTTCCCAGTTTAGTACTAGGTGTTTGTCCTCGCATCTCGCTAACACTTTTTCAAGGTTTTCTAAGCAGTTATCGAAACTATGGCCGAACACTGAGAAATCGTCCATGAAAACCTCGAGTGTCTGTTCAACCATATCGCTGAAAATGCTTAACATACACCGCTGAAAAGTAGCAGGTGCATTGCATAAGCCAAAAGGCATACGGCGGTAGGCAAACGTACCGAACGGACATGTGAATGTTGTTTTCTCCTGATCTTGAGGAGCAATTTCAATTTGGTTGTACCCACTGTATCCATCCAAGAAACAATAATACTGCATCTGATCCATGAATAGCAATGGGAAGTGATCTTTCCGGGTCACAGTATTTAACTTTCGATAGTCAATACACATCCGCCATCCAGTGGGGACGCATGTTGGTACTAACTCACCATCTTTATTTGGGATCACCGTTATACCGGCCTTTTTAGGTACCACTTGGGTTGGACTAACCCAAGGCTGTCAGAGATAGGATAGATAATCCTAATGTCAAGAAGTTTTAGGACTTCCTTTTTAACGACTTCTTGCATGTTGGGATTCAGACGCCTCTGCATTTGTCGCGAGGGTTTAGCGTCTTCCTTTAGATAAATCTTATGGGTGCAAATAGATGGGCTTATGCCTTTTAGGTCAGCAATAGTCCATCCCAATGCTCCCTTGTATAGTTTGAGCATTTGAACCAACTTATCCTCTTGTTCGGAATTTAACGTGGTTGAGATTATAATAGGATAAGCCTTTTCAGTCCCCAGAAAAGCATATTTGAGCTCTTTTAGAAGCTCCTTTAATTCTAGATCAGGAAATTGAAAATTCGAAGGCATAGTTAACTTAGTTTTTGGAGGTAAGGGTTCATATGGTGTGACCCACATGCATTCATCTCTATCTTCCTCCTTTGTTTCCATCATGAGGCAGGCATGATTTAGGGTAGCATCCAATGGGGTAGAATCATTAGGTTGATAGGTAGTGTCGAATTATGATACAACTACCTCCAAGGGATCTTTGTACTCTACAAGATCAACCTCATCTTCGATGACCGTTTTGATGCAGTTAACTTCTTCGTCATCCTCGTATTCTTCAGGTTGGGGATTTGAGAATATCTTAACATTTAAAGTCATGTTCCCGAATACGATGGTCATGATACCACTTCTTATTTTGATTGTGGCATCTATGGTGTTGAGGAATGGACGTCCAAAAATTACCAGAATTTGTGCACCTGGATTAGACACAGGTTCAATGTCCAAGATCACAAAATCGACCGGGAAGACAAATGAATCTATCTGCACTAGAACGTCCTCCAATATTCCTCTAGGATATTTGACCGACCTGTCTGCCAGTTGTAGCGCAACTCGGGTGGATTTGAGTTCACCCAACCCTAGTTGTTTATAGACTGAGTATGGCAATAGGTTTACGCTCGCTCCTAAATCAAGGAGTGCGTTGTCTATCCTTTGATTCCCAATTCGGCACGAGACAGTTGGGGTGCCAGGGTCTTTTAGCTTCGGAGGCAATTCATTTTGAATGATTGCACTTGCTTGGCAAGCGACATAAGCATGTTTTTTCACACTTTGCCTCCTTTTGACCGTGCATAAGTCTTTTAGGTACTTAGCGTAGGCTGGCACTTGTTTGATTGTATCCAGGAGCGGGAGATTGATTTTAACTTGTTTGAACAACTCCAAAACTCCTGATTCTTTGCCTCATTCTGGGGCTTCTCGAGCCTTTGAGGGTACGGCGCAGGGAAAGGGCATTTGGGTAATTCGTCAATGACAGGCTCCTTTCCAGGCCTTCTTTCCACTTCTTCTACTTCTTTAGAAGCGTCCTTGTTTGGTTCTAATGGTTTGTCATTAGTGGACGACTCTTCTACTTGAGTAGATTGTTTGCTCCTAATTACCACTTCCTCCTCTTCATACTCCTCGGGAATAGAATGAGGCCTGTTTTGCCCTATGACTTTGTCGCTTCTTAGTGTAGTCACGGCTTTTGCTTGTTCATGATTAGGGGGACCATTATTGTCCCTTAGGGTTTGGAAGTGGTTGAGCGGGAAATGTGCCACTCGAACCCTCTTGACGTGCATCCATCCTCTCTAATATTGCGGACATTTTGCTCATCATTTGAATTAACTGTTGCGTTAAATTTACGTTAGAGAGTAGATCTTCCTCTTGCACCTTCTTGTGAGGTGGCACATAGATATTTGCTTATTGATTATGTGAGGGTTGAGCGTTGTTGTAGTTGTTTGTTCTATACTAATTGAATGGCTGGGACTGCCTGTTGTATTGCCCTTGATCTTGGTTATTGTTATTGTAGGGCTGTTGTTGTTGAAATTGGTTTTGGGTCCCAGCGTTGTTTTTCCAGTCAAACCCGGGGTGATTCCATCTGTTATTATTTTGTGAATTGTAGTTATTGTAGGAATTCCCCGCCCCCCCTATACCCTTGCATGGCATTCATTTCCATGGGGGGTTGAGAATATGGCACATTGGGGCAGTATTGAGTAGTGTGTCCCAGCATATTACATGTGCCACATGGTTCTTCAGGCAAAAACTGCCTAGAACTCTCTCCTTTCATCCCCAATTCTTCCACTTTCTTTGCTAGTTCTTCATACTTGTTCATAAGATGATCCTCACTTTTTAGTTGATATAAACTTTTCTCTTCTACATAGGAGATCTGTGAGCGTGGAACATCGTCTGAATTTGACCACTCATGAGCGTGTTCAGCTAGCCACTCAAAATGAGCTTCAGCCTCCTCCGTGTTTTTGCGAAGAAATGGCCCTGAACTCATGGTCTCGACTAATTTCTTAGTTTCACCGTTTAATCCTTCGTAAAAGTAGCTGATGGTTCGCCATTTCTCGTACCCGTGATGTGGGCATGAGAGCAGCAAATCCTTGAAACGATCCCAAGTTTAGGTGAATGTTTCATTGCTCTTTTGTTTGTAAGAATTTATTTGCCGTTTAAGCTCGGTGGTCATGCGAGGTGGAAAGAATTTCTTCAGGAAAGCAGTGTTCATCGCATGCCAGGTGTAGATAGAGTTTGGCTTCAAGGTGAGTAACCACACTTTTGCTTTATCCTTCAGAGTGAAAGGAAATAGCATTAGACGTGTTACATCTACAAGACAATTTTGTGAGAAAGTTTTACAAACGTCCTCAAAGTCCTTGACATGTAGATACGCCTTCTCGCTCTCCATTCCATGAAAGGTAGGAAGGAGTTGAATCATTCCATTGTGAAGTTGGAATTCGCCTGCATGAGGTGGAATGAGAATACAAGATGGCGTAGGCGCGTGTTCGGGTGTCGTGAGGTCGCACAAAGGACGCAATGAATCGTCAATTGGTACGACCACATTATCACCGTTTTCACTTTGATTATCAGCCATTGAATCGATCGGTGTAACTATGGGGTTAATCGAACTAGATGAATTGGATAAATAGAACGGGTTTCCGTAAATTCCTTCGATGAAATTATTGGACATAAAGGGAAAGATCCTAAGAGATTTTTAATCTAAAGAACAAAAGAAAAAGAAAAACAAAAAAAGATAAGAGAAGATTGAGGTAATCGAAGCGTTAGCTTGCTGCCTTCCCCGGCAACGGCGCCAAAAACTTGACACGACTAAAAAGTTGTGCGCTCTTGTGCAACACCCAAGTGTAGGTGATTGTGCAAGTAATACTAGATAAGTCCAGGTCGATCCCATAGGGAAGGTGTTAAACTAATTACTTAGATTGTTCTCAAACAGGAAAATAGAATTCAATATTTTTAAAGATGTAGAACACAAAGTTCCACAGTTTAACAACTACTAAACTGAAGCAATTAAACTAGATTAACTAATTACTAACTAATTTAACTAAAGCAGTGATTTGAAAAGTGTTTTTTTCTTAATTAAAAATGGAATGTTGGGATTACACGAATCCACCGCAACCTAACCATCTACCATGCACTTACATTGAAGTTCAATGGAGTACACTCTCTACAGTATTCCGTATTTCTCGTAAAATATAGAATCTATAGTCCTTTCATGACCGGGACTATATCATCACAATGGAGTTTGAAATACCAAAGGCGGATTAAAATAATAGTTTAGACTCTCACCTACAATGGTATTAGCATTAAGGGTGGTTTGCAAAATATATTGAAGAAAAATGCCTCAAGGCTTAAAGTTCAGAGATTGTTTTGACAAACTGAGCATGTTGGGACAATTTGATAACAATCCAGTGAAACAGAAAGTCTAGGAATACTGTATAGAATGTCCTCAAGAATCAGAGAGTTCGATCGATCGACGCACTTTCGATCGATCGAATATCTTCATCTCTCGATTGATCGAACTGACTTCGATCGCTCGACAATGTCTCTGGTTCGATCGATCGAACTACTTCGATCGATCGAACTACTTCGATCGATCGAACATAGAAATTAATCTGCTGCATGGCAGAGGCCTGAGATCACGATTTCATCGTGATCTCCCAACCTGGGGACTACTCAGACATAGTCTGGAGTGTCACAGATTTATTCTTAATGTAAATATTCATTAAGGTTGCGTTTGGTTGAGATTTGAACATGCAATCAATGGAAAACAATGGTGTAACCACTACCAACAAGTAAAACTCCAATCTACTCAGATATAAACTATGTAAACTACTAAAAGAATGCAAACAAAACTGATATAACAAAACCTGGAATGATCAAGCTGTTACTAAACTTTAAACTTCAACCGAAATTAATATCCAATCACCCAACCTACAAAAATCAAAGTAGAACACTGTCTCTCTATGTAAAAACTGATAAAAGTAAAGTGGGCGGCCCTATGGATGTACACAATACGAGTTTATATAGAAACAACCTAATGCTAGGGTTAAAACATCTCTTTCCGCTGCGTGCACGTATAATATGATAAAAGCCATGTTCGATCGATCGAACAATTCTCGATCGATTGAACCTCTGGAACTTCGATCGCTTGAGCTTCTCTCGATCGATCAAAATGTTGATCGATCAAACGATCTTCAATCGATCGAACTCTGTATTTCAACTTTTGTTTGTCTTCATTAGAATTCAGCATTTCCTATTATCGTTATCTTTCAATTCTTCACACAGTAACTGTTAATCTGCACAAATTACAGTTAAAACAAACAACTTATTATAGTTTAATCAATATGTGTATAAACTAGCATTGTAATTCAAATTGCAAATAAATAGAGGAATTGTAAACTAAATCAATACAATTTCTTCTTTTAGCACGGTTGTATTTTACCAATACTCCCGCTTATCACTCAATAGTGGTTTGTAGCTTGTTCACTTTTTCTTCCAGAGCTTTGTAGGCAATTGGTGGATCAATGATGGTCTAGCCTATGATAGTGAATTTGAGGAGGTATAGAAGTGTCCTTACCCGGGGCTACGATTTTCACAAATAGAAGTAAAAGTCCAAATTAGCAGAGGCTCAAAATACTTCTTATGGACTCCTAGCAGGAAGAGATGATCATGATTTTGAAGAATTCATCGTTGTGAACTGATGATAGTTGTAGTATGTATATGACTTCTATACAGTGATTGAGATGGGTAAGGATGATGATACACATGCATTTGATGTGTAGTGTCACACATGTGAAACTGACGAGATGGCGTGCATGCGAACTGACATGAATTGTGTATGCACATAAGATAAGCATGCGGATGGAAGCCCTGATGTATATGATGCCCCTACTTCTAACATATAGTAGTTAAGCAGTAAGGTCCTAGTCATACAAAGTATGCTAACTTTTCTTTTCAGGATGATCACCATCATGGGGAGGGCAAGGAATTAGAATCTGTGAATTTTGTAGAATATGGATTTCGAGGAAATCTGAGGTTTAAAAAAAAACAAGAGAACTGGACAGACTTGGTCAGAAGTTCTGGTAGATTTTGGCAGATGTTTGAGGGAAACTGGATCTCGTTAGAAAAAGGGATTTCTAGGAAGTCTAGGTGAATTTTAGCATATAGTTTCTGGGGAGCCGAGATTTCTAGTAGAGTTTCTGGGAAACGGGAATTTCTGGGAAGTTTAGATGGATTTTGGTAGAGTTTCTAGGAAATAAGGATTTTTGGGAAATTTGGTGGATTTTGGCTGAGTTTCTGGGAAATAAGGATTTCTGGGAAATTTGGTGGATTTTGGCTGAGTTTCTAGGAAATAAGGATTTCTGGGAAATTTGGTGGATTTTGGCAAAGTTTCTGGAAAACAAGAATATCTGGTTAACTCGGATAGAGTTTATGAGCGAAATTGACATATTTGGGTGAGTTAAATAGAGTTTCCAGGAGAAATAGGTATATTGGGGTTTCTAGGAGAAACTGAGATTTCTGGGTAATCTGGGGATTTGGATAGAGTTTCTGGGAGAAACTGGTATATCTTGAAAATTTGGGAGATTTAGACAGAGTTTCTAGGAGAAACTGGTATATATGGAAAATCTGGGAGATTTAGACAGAGTTTCTGGGAAAACTGGGTTTTGGGAATTTTCGGGAAATTTAGACAAAGTTTCTGGGAAAAATTGGTATACTTGGGAGTTTCTGGGAAATTTAGACAGTTTCTAGGAGAAACTGGGATATCTGGATGAGTTGGGCAGGCGTATATGACAGGAGCATTTGATGATGGTGATCATACTGTCTAGCAAGTTTTCATACTCTTATGTCTTAGGACCAACAAATAATGATTGTGGTGTATATCTTTGTGATCATGGAGCAGACATCCTTATCATGGTGCCTAGGCAAGTTGACTCAATGTGATCACATGTGAGTAATTGCCTTGGGAATCATAAGAAAGAGGTTCTGCCTTGTGCCACATAAGCGTCTACACTGCACAGATAATCCCGTCAGGGCATACAGCAGTTTTATCACATTGTCCTATTTAAAAAGATAAATCAACAGTCCTATGAAAGGTTCTACAAGAATCTATATGCAAAGGCTGGTTTAGTCAAAGAGGGTCCGTTGACGAGAGTTCCAATATACTGTCAGAGAGACAGTACGGAAGTTTTTACTCTTTTTGATATACCTTGGAAGGTACAGTATCAACGGTGACTTGTGCCTTGGCACAGCAAGACCTGAACAATGTCAGTGCCGTGTTTTAGACACAGTCAGAGGGGAAATGCAGAAGTGCAATGCGGTGAACTAAACACAGTAAAAAGATGATTTTAAGGATGCTTCTTATGAGTCAAACCTCTGTATTATTTGTTTTGAAAATAAAAATCCCCAGCAAAGTTGCCAGATTGTGGACACGCCGAATTCGGGTTTCCACCCTCGTTCGTTCTTTCCCGGTGTTTTGGAATTGATTTTCCTTGTTTTGAAATTGATTTGAAAAAGGTATATTGAAAATAAATACAGAGTCGCCACTTGGTCTTTAAGGAACCAAGAAACCTAGTTTTGACTCACCCAAATGGATAAAGGGCGCCGGCCCTTCATGATCAAAGAACTTGGCTCAGGGTTTTGGTACTAGAAAGGAAGGAGCCTTTGTCGTGATTAAAACACCCTCAACTCACCCCGTCTTTTGACGGGCTTCAATTAGCATCCAAATAATCATCTTTTACTATGCTTGGTTCGACAATTAATACTATGATAGTATATTACATCTCATAAGAATCTTGAAATGGAAGAACAAAAGATAAGATATCACTCACAAGATCTAAGCCAAATATCACACAATGCGAAAGTGAAAGATCACACAAACAAACCTAGGAAAAATTCGTCTATTCACATATCACGTAATCAAGTTTTCTTAGTCTAGAAGGGGGACATGAATTGTTCTTGAAACAAATAATCAAAGAAAACAAAAAAATGCTTAGCAAGCTAGTGTGATGCATGTTAATCTTTGAGAAAAGAAAACCTCTCAATCCCCGGGACGGATGAGAAAGGAAGATTAGATCGAGGGGGAGCATGAACGTATGATCAAGTTCATTCCTTATAATATTCTTAGATTAGGAGTCACAAAAATCCCAAATCTTGCATGGATGCAATGTATGATCCTAGAATGTGCAAAGGTTGTAGTGTGTTTTCTGTTCATAGATTTTCTAAAGTGACTCAGAAGTCTAAAATATGCATGAATGTATGGAGAATATTATTATAGGATGTGTACAAATGTAGTATGAACTACTTCCTAAGATATGAGTTAATTTGGATTGAATGTGTACATATATTCAAAGAATTAAAATAAAACGTGCTTGCTGTGAATAGTGGACATAACAGTGAGTTAATTTTGTAAAAATAGAAAAGTGGGGTTAGGATTGTTTTTAATGAACGACTTCTAATGGAGATCATCCTTATTGTGTCTAGAATACATATCAATAAGCCAAACTACAATAACTATCACAGATTAAGAGAAATCATATGAACAAGAGAGGTTCCTTAGAAATAGAGTCCGTACTATCAACTGAAATGTAGAAAAATCTTGAAACTGAAAACAAAACATTTAGAAGCCTATTTTATACAGAAAGTTCCCCAAGACATTGAAGTTCAAGGGAAAAATGAGTTGAGGCCACTATCTTTGGAAAGGTTTTCTGAAAAACAAATTAAAAATCAACCAAGCTGCTGTGACAGCAAAAACACAGCAAAAACAGAATGTTTGGATGGAATGTTTGGGTCAAAATGGAACCCTTTTAAGTGTTTTCAGGTCAAACCAAAAATCATGGGTGTTCTATAATGAGTTAGGAAGACTTTCCAAGTGGTCTTGTAATCATCCATTGAGTATTGAACTCAAAATATTATTTTGAAGTTGAATAACTCACTGTTTTGAAGATTGTTTGAGAAAAACAAGGTTTATTTCTTGGAATCCAAATATTGGGGGTTTTAGAGGGGTTTTGAAATAGGGGATTTGAAGGCATGTTTTTAACATCAAATGGAGATTATAACTCTTGGAATATCAACATCAAACCTAAGTCAAGAACTTCCAAGATTGTTGGAGAGATTTGTTTTCATTTGAGCATAAATTCAAGAATACTTTGGAAGTATTGAAGTAGTAATCATCATCTATCAAACATGTTTTTGAGGTCATGAGTTATTATCCATAAGGATGCACTCACCTCAAACACCATGTCATCATTGAGATGATGATGAACTAGTAAGTAATCAAAGAAAAATAAAAAAAGAAATGAGGTAAGGAGAGATGAATATTTATATGAACAAGTAAATAATAACAATCAATAGTTGATATTCAATGTGATTTTGGACTTGTAGCTTGGTTCATAGATATTGACATTTGGACATGGAAGTAGTTTTCTAACTCAAGATTGCTCAAGAATGGTGGTTGGGGAGGATTTGAATGTGAAGTATAAGAGAGGTAATGGAAGGAAACAAGATTAGAACTCACTTTCTTATAGAAAATCAGTGGGAGAAGCTCCCTTTCTCTTTCTAAACCTCTCTATCTCTCTTCCTCTCTACAATATTTTTAAGCTTTGCAGTTGCCCCCCCTAAAAAAAATTGAAGAGCAAAGGGGGGGTTTATATAGGCCAATTTGGGGAAGGTTTTGGAATTTAAAAAGTGCTCCCATTGGTTCCAAACATCTTTGAACAATTAACTACATCATTTTGGCTTTCAATTATTCAGTTTGGACCCCCAAAATAAATTACAAAAATGGCTTCAGCGGGAGTTGAGTGCCGCCGCGGCACTGGCCATGTGCCGCCATGGCACTACTCCTCAAACGCCCAGAAAATGCTGTTTTGGCCCCCAGAGGTTTCGGTATTTGCGAAAAGGCCCTATTTCGTCCGAAATTCTTAGAAAATGCGTACGAACTCCGAATTGAGCTTGTGATATACCGTTGGAAAGGTAATTGAGTCTACATTCCATAAAAAATAGTTCAGAGTTAGGTTACTTTGAAAATATTTTGGTATGTGCGATAAAAGCCGATTTGATCACCTTTTTTACATTCTAAAATTCATAATAAATTCATTTTAAATCTAGAAATTATGTGCGATATACTGTTGGAAAGCTATTGACCTCTAGCGTTTATGAAAAATGTTTGAAAATGATACAGCACTCTAGTTTCAAAGTCAACTTTTAGGTCAGATCGGTTAAAAATAAGATTTCCAAGAAGTTCTGGGAACCTCTGGGAGATCCCAAGAGCTGACATTTTCGTTCGATTTTATTTTAAAACTCGTTTTAGTACTTTTCACATAATCTAGAATGATCTCAAAATTTTTCGACGAATTTGGATGATTTCGGTCAAACCCTGGTCAAACCTAGTCAAACTGGTCAACGGGGATTTTCTGGGAACTTTTGGGACTTCCGGGGGTCTCTGGGAGCTGGCGATTTTATCTGATTTTGCTTCAAAACTCATTTTACCACTTTTCTTATGACGTAGCATGTTTTTAGAACTTTCTGTCCAAATCTGGGAGTTTTTGGGCTTTTAGGGGTATTTGGTCATTCTGAGCATTTTGAGAGATAGAACTAACTTTTAGGAGTCTTTTTTAAGTCTTTTTCGATCATTGTGAACCACCAAGTTATGGGTCTCCTAAATCTGATAGCCGACAAAATGGGGTGTCTAAATTGTGCACTATTATAGACCTTGTGTAGGGACATGTTGGATATAGTTATTTTTATCCCGGATAATTAGCTTCCGTAGAATGTGGATCACATTGATTTTTCATTATTGTTTAGAATATTTTTATTTCCTTCTTTCTTTTCTTTTCTAGAATCCTACTTGTTCTTTCTTTATCTTTTCTAGATTCCTCCTTGTAATGTATATATAAACTGTTCTATAGTGAAGAAATAAAGTGACAATTCATTTTTTTCTATATTCTATTTGGTATCAGAGCCAAAACCTAAACCCTAACCCTTGCATCAACCGCAGCCTCCACCACCAAGCCGCAGCCTCTCACAACCTCCACCACCGAGCCGCAGCCTCCCATAGCCACCCATCACCAAGCCGCAGCCTCCCCACAGCCCACACCACCAGGCCGCAGCTCTCCTCTCTCCTGCGCAAGTCACTGCGCTATTTTTTGCGCAGTTTTTTAGGCTGCGCCTTGCCCTTACGGGTCTTCTGATGATTTAGGGTTGTTCCGTGCCCTATTTTTTGCTTCTCTTGGGCTCTTTTTCTGCTATTTGTTTTTCAGCAGCCTTTGATCGGTATACTTCTTTGCTACGGGTGAAAAATTCTGCTCTTATCTCTTCGTTTTGATGGCCAATTCCGGGAAAGATGTTGTTCAACCTACCTCTTCCGAAACTTGACCGGATGTCTCTCTCTCACAGCACACTCCCGCTCATCGGGTTACTAGCGTGCTTCTAAATGGGCAGAATTTCGCAGCGTGGTCTCGTTCTCTTCGCCTCTACCTAGGAAGAAAAGGAAAAATTGGTTGGATTCAAGGTGAAAAAAAGAAACCAGCCCTCGCCGATCCTAAGTTAGCCCAATGGAACATTGACAATTGCACCATTCTGGGATGGTTTTTTTAATTCGATGGAAGACCGTATCTATCACATGTTTATGTACCATGATACGGTTCATGATCTATGGCTTGCTTTGACCCAGATGTATGCGCATGCGCGCAACGATTCTCGAATTTTTGAGTTGTATCAGGATATTTCCTAGGCTTCCCAAGAATCTTTGGGACTTAGTGTGGCTGACTATTTTGGTTACTTACAGTCTCGCTGGGAAGAGTTGGCTCAATATGAGCCTCTTAGTGACTATCCGGCTGAAGCTGCTTCTATTGCTCTCCAACGTCTTAACCGGCTGCACACCTACCAGTTCCTCATGGGACTTAAGCCTGAGTTCGAAACACTTCGGGCTCAGATTGTTAACACCTCACCTATGCCTTCTCTGTATGAGGCCTTTGCTACTATAGATGAAGACGAACGACGGCGTCGCTTGATTCACCCTGTTGTTCCTGTCCCTGTTCCTGCTTCTGAGTCACATCCTACTGCTGCTGATCAGATGGCCTTTGCAGCTGCTTCTGGCGCTCGTTCAGGTACCAAGCGTCTTATTTGCCGTTATTGTGGGGTTCTAGGCCATACTAAAGATCGTTGCTTTAAGCTCCATCCTGAGCTCAAGCAATAGTATGCTCGTAATAATAGTAATACTGGTCCTCCTCATACTGCTGCTATTGTTAATACTATGTCTAGTCCAGCCATTCCTGATCTTGGACAGTTGCAGACTCATATTAGTTTGATTCAGTCTCAGCTTGGCTCTATTCTGTAGTTGCCTTCTTACCAAGGCATGCCCTCTTCTGCTCCCACTGCTACTATTGCTTCAGGTACTTCTTCTGCCTTTCATGTTCGGTCGGATTCTCCAACTTGGGTTCTGGATTCTGGAGCCACTGATCATATGACTGGTGAGTTATCATTTTTCTCTTCTCTTATTACACCAATTAATCAAAATGTTTGTATTGCTGATGGATCCACCACTCACGTATCTAGTAAAGGTGATGTGTGTTTATCATCTTCCATTACCCTTAACTCTGTTCTCTATGTTCCTAAATTTGCTTTTGATCTTGTGTCTGTCAGTTGTCTTGCCAAATAATATAAGTGTGCTGTCATTTTCTTACCTGATCGGTGTGTCTTGCAGGATCTGACTACAAAGAGGATTTTTGGCACGGGGTATGAGCGCGGGGGACTATATTACTTTAGGGAAGCTCCACCACTTGTCGTAGAGTCATCGAGTCTTCAGGCGTCTGTTTTACCGGATTCTGGATCTTATGTTTTTTCTTTACAAACTCTAGAATTGTGGCATGCTCGTTTAGGGCATGTTAATTTTCAATATCTATGTTTGCTATTTCCTTCTTTAATAAAAGCCTGTAAGACAAATATATTTCATTGTGTGGTTTGTGAACTCTCTAAACATACTCGTTCTAGTTATATTCCTCATATGCATCGTGCTCCTTGTGCCTTTGATGTTATTCATTCTGATATATGGGGTCCTTCCCTGATTACTGCTTTATCTGATCATCGGTACTATGTAACTTTTATTGATGATTATACACAGTGCACGTGGGTTTATATTCTTAAGAAAAAATCAGAGGTATTTACTTTGTTCGTTCTATTCCTACAAATGATTAAAACTCAATTTCACACCGTGGTACGCATTCTTAGATCTGATAACGGTCGTGAGTATATCTCTAATGATTTTCGGTCAGAACTTAATAAATAGGGTATCCTCCAGCAACTCACTTGTAGTTATACACCGGAACAGAATGGTGTTGCGGAACGAAAGAACCGCCACATTATGTCTATTGTTCGGTGTCGTTTACGTGGTATGGAGGTCCCTAAATATTTTTGGCATTTAGCAGTACTTACAGTCGTTTATCTTATTAATCGCACACCCAGTCGTGTCTTGGAAGGGAAGGCTTCTCTTCAGGTCTTACAGCCCGATTGTACACTTTTTCCTGTTATTCCTAGAGTTTTTGGTTGCACTTGCTTTGTGCAAAACAGGAGTCCTTTACGTACCAAACTTGATGATAAAGCTATCCGGTGTGTATTTCTTGGTTATTCCCCTATGTCCAAAGGGTATAGGTGTTACGATCCAACCACCCAACGGTTTTATCATTCTATGGATGTTACTTTCTTGGAGGATACTTCTTTTTTTGCAGGGCCACCTCAGTCTTTGGAAACACCCACTCTAATCACCACCGTTGAAGCTCTCCCACTTCCTGTTCCTATTTTTGAGAGCTCTCCTCCTTCTGATGACTTACTTCCTCCGGTTGTCACGTCATCTCCTGCTCATCACTATTCTCGTCTTCCCCGTGCTCTACCTTAGTTGCCCGAACTTCTCCAGTGTCAGGTAATGCATCTTCTATTCCTCTTCTTCGACGTTCCATCCGTGTTTCTCGCCCTGTGAATCGATATGGTTTTTCAAGTTCCACTAACCATCCTATTTCCCAGTATCTCTCTTATTCTAATCTTTCAGGTCCTACCAGGCTTTCCTTAGTCATATTGAATCTGTCACTATTCCTCGGTCAGTGTCAGAAGCTCTCCAGAACCCAAATTGGACCCAGGCCATGAAAGTAGAAATGGATGCCCTTCAGCAGAATAAGACATGGGAACTTGTTTCTCTTCCACCAGGTGAGAAGACGGTTGGCTTCAAGTGGGTTTTTATGGTTAAATATCACGCGGATGGTTCTATTGATAGATATAAGGCCCGCCTTGTTGCAAAAGGCTTTACTTAGATTCCAGGGAAAGATTTCAACGCTACGTTTGCTCTGGTGGCTAAGCTTACTACGGTCTGCTTGCTTATTTCCCTCGCTGCTTCTCATTCTTGGCCTCTTCATCAATTGGATATCAAGAATGCTTTTCTTCATGGTGATCTTGAGGAAACTATTTACATGGATCCTCCACCTGGTTTTCGCGGTGAGGGGGAGTATTCTGGTAAAGTATGTCGACTTTGTAAATCTCTTTATGGGCTGAAACAGTCACCTCGAGCCTGCTTTAGCCGCTTCAGTGATGTGGTAATATCGCTTGGTTTTACTAGATGTCATTCAGATCATACATATTTTATTCGTCGTTCTATGGATGGTCATTATATTGTTATTTCTGTTTATGTGGATGACATAATTATTACTGGGGATGATTCTGTGGGAATTACTCAAGTTAAGAAGGATCTTAGTCGTGCATTTAAAGTGAAGGATTTAGGGCCTCTCAAATATTTTCTTGGTATTGAAATTGCCCAGTCTCGTAGTGGAATATTAATGACTCAGAGGAAGTATGTCCTAGACCTTTTAGAAGATACTGGTATGATGGGGTGCCGTCCTGCGTCCACACCTATGGATCCTAATCTGCAGTTAACTGTTAAGTCTGGAGATTTGTTACCTGATCCCTCAGTTTATCAGCGTCTAGTTGGAAGATTAATCTATCTAACCAACACCAGACCAGATATCACTTTTGCAGTGAGTGTCGTGAGCCAATTTATACACTCTCCTCGTACCACACACTTGGATGCTGTCCACCATATCCTGCGATATCTCAAAACTTGCCCTGGTCTTGGTCTCTTTTATACAACAGGAAAACAAATCGGGGTCTCTTGTTTTACTAACGCAGATTATGCAGGGTCTAAAAATGATAGGCGCTCTACTTCCGGTTTCTGTACATTCTATGGCAGTCACCTTTTATCATGGAAAAGTAAGAAGTAGGCAGTGGTCTCTAGGTCCTCTACTGAAGCCGAATACCGTGCTATGGCTCAGGGCACTTGTGAATTACTTTGGCTTCGTTCTCTTTAGCCGAATTGGGTTTTCCCGTGAGTGAGCCTTCTACACTCTTCTGTGATAAAAAGTCTGCAATTATGCTTGCTTCTGACTCAGTTCTTCATGAACGAACCAAGCATATTGAGGTGGATATTCACTTCATTCGGGAAAAAGTTTGTTCTGGTACTATTGTTCCAAACTTTGTTCCCTCAACTGATCAAGCTGCTGATATGCTTACTAAATCTGTTGGACCGTCCTTATTGAAGTCTTCGTTGAGCAAGCTGGGTCTTGTGGATATATTCGCACCAGCTTGAGGGGGAGTGTTGGATATAGTTATTTTTATCCCGAATAATTAGCTTCCGTAGAATGTGGATCACATTGATTTTTCATTATTGTTTAGAATATTTTTATTTCCTTCTTTCTTTTCTTTTCTAGAATCCTCCTTGTTCTTTCTTTATCTTTTCTAGAAGCCTCATTGTAATATATATATATATAAACTATTCTATAGTGAAGAAATAAAGTGACAATTCATTTTTTCTATATTCTATTGGACACGAGAGAGAGATGATATCTTGGTGGTGAGGAACTGTTGCATTTCTAAACAAAGACCAAATGAATTTTGATCAAACCAATGCATGTTGTAAATGATGGTAATGAGCACTTTTTGAGGGTGTTAACCGAGAACGGAGTTTGAGTAGTGAGCTTCAAAGTAGATTTCCTTATAGTTTACATAGAGAATGAAAGTGATGGTCCGTAGTTGAGTTTGGGATTGGAATTGACTAATAAGATTCTATTTCAGACATGGGTTAAATGTCAGAACGTGAGAAATTAGAGATGTACAGTTGGGTGTTATGACAGAAAGATAGTCTAGCAGCATGTATTGCTCGTGTATAGGATAGGTGATGAATCATTCACCTTATCTTACGTTGTGATTGTACAGGGTTGTCTTATATGGTGTTACCTTACGGTATATACGGTGTATGGTAGGTAGTTGAAGAATCTTTTAACTTGTTGTACGGTATTGAGATGATTGGGTGGTTGAGGAATCTCTCAACCTATCTTGCGGTATGTATTGGATGGTTGAGAAATCTCTTAACCTATCTTACAGTATGCATTGGGGGTTGATGAATATCTCAACGGGTTATAAGTATTGTGGTTATTGAGGAATCTCTTAGTTAAACCTGATTTTGAATGGTCATGGTACCATAGTGGATTCAGATGTAGTGTAAGGATTAGTAATGTAAGTCATCAGATTAATTGTGTAAGTGGGAAGTGGTATTTAAGGATTTACCTAAGATGAGGGGTTGCGAATGGAAATGATAAAGTATGCCTAGATAGTTGAAACTACAGTTGGTGGAAGCTTAGGCGAGGATGGACTTCTGAAGTAGTTGCGTAGACTTGATAATTATGTGCGTATGAATTTGATGATAAGGATTAAAGAATGACATAAGTTGGGAAGAAATTATAGACTTTCTTGATGGAAGATAAACGAATGGAAATGAATAGTAGTAAGATTTCTTTGGTGTTGGAGGTGGGGTGTCAAAGGAAGTAGAATAAAGAACGTAAGAATATAGGACTTGAGGTGAAAGATACGGGTGAGTGATTGAACGTGATAAGAGATTCGGAGAAATCAAATTGATATTGGATATCATAAAGATAAGGGGATCTTAGTAGGTAATCCTATTGAGTTGTAGTGCAGATAACCATGAACCTTGCGTGGCTCGATGAGTTTCGATGTTTTCGAGCACTTTTTGGTGGTTCTAAAATGGTTGGGAAGTAGTCCCAAATGCCTTGTGAGTTTGGGGACTTGTAAGGATGTTAAATGGAGAAGAATATGGTCCAGGGGATACATGGACCGGTCGAAAAGGGGCAGTTCGACCGGTCGAAAGGGGCAGTTCTACCGGTCGAAAGGGGCAGTTCGACCGGTCGAACACCCCTCTGCCCAAACCAGTGATTTTGAAAACATTTTTCATCGACTTTTATGAAATGGGCATAACTCTTTGTAGAAAATTTGGATTCGCACGCCATTTTTTATGTTAGATCTGGGACTCAAAAGCTATCTTTTGATATAAGTTTAGCCATATTTTATAAATGACCATTTTGCCCTTGTGCTATCTTGTCACAGAAAAGTTCTTTTAAGATGTCTAATCCATGCCTTCCTTGCTAATTAGTGTATTTCAAATAAAATAAATTCTTTTAATGCTTTTAAAACATCGTGGAGTGTTTAAAGTGAGTTGTTGTCAATGGGAAGTTGAAGTATGATAGGTATTACGATACTGAATGAGAGTGGTGGTAAAAATGGATAGAGGAATAAGAAGACTTTGGGTAAGTCAAGTTAGAGAGATGGAAATGTAAATTGGGAAGATGAATCTTTGATGAGAAAGTGAACAAGAACGGTAAGAGTGAGATGAAGACTTAGTAGTACATTGAGTACATTATTGGATATGATGGTACGAATGTAAAACGGTTAGAGGACAATGATGGATACAATGGAATGTTGTTTCAGTTGTCCTAGATTCCAACGAGGTTGGAGTGTTTTGGGAATGTCAGATTTCATCCCAGGGAAAATTTTAAAGTGTTTAAAATGTTTTAAAATATAACTTTTGTTTGAGCAAGAAAAGTGGTATTAATTACTTGGGATAGGTATCAAGTAGACTTTCGGAGTCGGATATCGTTAAATGATATGGTATGCTTAGTGCTTGGGAGCGCAATGGTGTTTGTCAAACGAATGAGTTCTACGAGAGCAGATTGTGAACTTAGGAATACTAAAGGAGTTGGTGAAATGTCGTGTACCTGAATGTGGTTAATTGGAAGTTATGACCTTAAAGGAGTGGTCGTGAGTATTGTTCCAAAGGGAACTCGATTTCGATTTAAGTATTGGAATAACCTAAGGTAATGAATGATTTGAGGCTTTGATCAATCAGGAACTTGATGAGATCCTCAAAGTGTAAAGCACTTGAAAGATGACAGTTAGGAATCAGTTGGCATTGGTGACCGGAGTGAGAATTAACCTTGGGGTATTGTTGCGAGAGGTATGTGAATTGGAAGTTGATATGGAATTTATTGAACACAGTGAGACTGTAGTACTTTATGGGAAGATTTAATTACCTGCTTATCCTCAGATTGTACATGGGGATTATATGAATGCTGTGAGCAATAGGCTAATCAGGAATATGGATTGGGATCCGAATAGGATAAATAAAGGATTAGAGAGTTTGAATTGGAGTTGAGTCATAACCTACTACTGTTAAGACCCATTAAATATTGGAACAAGGTATAGTGCTTTGAGATGTTAAACGAAGAGTATACACTTAGAGTGAAGGTTATTAGGAACTCAGTATGAGTTGAGATATATAGGAGTGTAATTGGTATGGAATCGTGTAACGGTGAATGTGAAACACCCACAACTAATGGAGTTGTATAACTATATAAATGGTAGTGGATCTTCCAGGACTAATAGACTTAAAGATGGTTGATGATCGAGTTACGAGATAAGAATGGATTACATTGTAATTGAGATCTCCTATAGAAAAGCAATTAACTCAGGGTATGTATGCACTATGTGAAAAGGTCGGACTGTGAATGGTCAAAGGATATAGACACAGATGAGGTGTGTGTTGAACGTAGGGACACGATGTGATGAATTATGAGACACATGTATGATTGACTAAGTCAATTTCGGTTAACAATGTTATTTGTTGCGATGGATATTGGGGTAATTATGTTGTGAAAGCGTTACGCAAATTTTAAAATAATTTGTTTTAAAAACAAAAGGAGAATATGCATTTGACTTTATTAAAAGTTTTAAATTGAAAGTGTAAAGTATAATCTTCTATACTAATCGACGATAGTTCAGGTACAAAAATCGAGAGATAAATTATAAGTGTGTTAAGCTCACTGAGGGTGATTCGGGATGTTAGGTAATCTCGAACGAGTAGAATGATATGAAACTTTCAATTGATAATCTGAAAGGTGTCTTATGAAGCATGTATGATTAGAAGTATAATACGAGGTTGGATTAAACTGAAATGGAATTTGATAAGGAATGAGAATCGTTTGAAAACATGTTATCATTCTACAAGTATTCCGCGATTCGCAGGATAAGGGATTGAATCTATGGTATGTGAAATAGTTGATTGAAGCATTGACTTATCGACGGGATATATATGTATGATAGTACTCAATTGTGGCTCACTTCGAGATATAGAAGTGATCAGCGACGAATAGTTGCCAATTATAGTCCTAAAAATACACTTTGTTAGCCCATTTCATATAGTTATTAGTTGTTTTTTAATAAGCATTCTAAATTTTGTAGGTTTTGGAGCTTCAACTTGAAAATGCACAAAAATCCAATGATTAGTGGCTTTGGAAGTCATTCTGGGCTCAAACGGTAATTCCGGTGAAAGCTGAATGTAGTAGCAGTCTCGAAAAATTGCATTTTTGATAAGGAATACTTCAGATTTGAGAAATTTCTCTAGAGACATAAGAATGTAGATCTTTGAGTTACGGATGCGTGGCCGTAAACGGTGAGTCAATACGAGGTCCGAGTCAAAAGTTATCGTAATTCTACGATCGGTGCACAGAGCAGTGAAAATCTAAGAAAAGTTGGAAAAATGGCCAGGTTGCTGGAGCGACCCGTTCGTGTGACCCGCTGAAAAGTGAAAAATGTGTATTTCGAGGTACTGAAGACCCCTGTGCGATCCGAATTGGCTGAATACGTCCAAAAACGTAAAAACAACGGTTTTAGTGCGATTTGGCTTAGGAAAGCTTCCTAAATCCTTCCAAACTCTATATAAATCCTATTCTAAATCAATTTTATGGTTACACAACATTACACAACACTAGATACATCCATATACAACAAAAATTTTAGCCATTGAAGAGAGGAAAACAAGGAGAAGAAGAAGAAGACCAATGATTCCCATGGCCTCCTCCATCAACCTCTTGCCAATCCTTGATTCTATGGCCAACTAAACCTAGATCTAGGGTTTCAATGAAACCCTAGCCGAGTAATAGGGAGTTATTTATGTTTTTCTTTTAGTTTTATTATGTATGGATGATGATTACATGTTTAGAGGATTTTTATAATAAAATCGTACTTCTATTAATTAAATCATTACTTTCAAAGTTTATTCTTGTCTTAGATCTATTTTGAATGTGATGTGCTCAATGATCTATATTTACTGTGCTTGTATGGATTATTTACATGTAATGGTGCTTAATTGAATTGTGATATCAAGTAGCCGAATAGTTCATGCCTAGGAAAGACGGATTGTGTCGCACCCCTAGTTTAGTGTGAGATAATCCGTGCCAACCGAAGATGAATTATATTGGTGCTTGAATCGTAGTTATCTTCTTGACGGAGGAATTGGGCAGCTACAATTCCCCATTATCATCCAATGTAATAAACTAATTGAATGCATAAATACCCTTATTATGAAGCTAGTGGTGGATTTGCAATCCTGGGTTCACTCTAATATAGTTTAAAACTAATCGCTTTCATAGTTTAGATTTATTTTATTGTTCTTCGTTTAATTAAAATCAAATCAAAATCCATTTTTCTTTATTAACTAAATTTAGGTTTTAAAATTAAAGTGCTTTAGTAATTCAATCTCTGTGGGTTCGACCTTTACTTCTACACTACAAATCCTTGAAAAGTGAAGTATACTTTTATATCTTGATTTTGACAAGATCAAGAAGCGTGTATGGTTGTTAACTGGTTGAGACGTGTTGTCAACGACTTTTAGTTAAAAGAAATATGGATGAATGGGAGATGAGTCATTTCCTTTGTCTTGGGTATCGTGATAAAATCGTTGGAGTTCGACAAGGATATGTGACAAGTACAATGAAAGTATATGTGAGTTGACATAGTGACATCGTGATATGATTTAACGTCGAATTTGACTATTGAGTATGTTCTACTCAGGTATGGGCATTCTTACTTATCGAGATGCTTTGAGGTATTATTAGGATTCGGTTTGAATCTTCAATCGGATTAAGACGGGGGCTCTGAGGATTTATTTTCCTTCAGAGCGTGAGGATTTATTTTCCTCGTAAGATTGTAATGAGACAAACATTGGAAGTGCTTTAAGAAGTCGTTGTGATTTAGTGAGATGGTATAAGTTTGGGGACAAACTTCCTTTTTGGAGGGGAGAGTTGTCACACCCGTCCCGGAAAATCTAAATGTTTTAAAATGCAAAAATTAGTTTTTGAGAATTATCAATATTATTTGATAATTGTGAAAGTGGTTGACTGTGGTCAACAAAAGGTGTCAAATGAGTTTACGACAATCTAACATTTGATGAGGCATTGACATGACTTAAATGACATTTATGTGATTAAATGTTATTTGGCGTAATCTAGTATATGTGAATAGTGATTTCACTTGTAATTTCTGATAGTTTTGATCTTGTTTAAGATGATTTTGATTGGTTTATTGATAACGTAAGTGATGCGTTGCATAAAAGGTAGGTTATCTAGAAATTCCACAAAAATAGTTTTCAGAATGTAATTACGGCGACAAACGAAACTTAGTTGGAAACATTTATAATTTATAGCTTACACTCGTGAAGTAATGAATTAGACGTGTAAGACGTTTCAAGAGATAATTAGAAGGTTTGAGAACTCGTGGGGAGGTAAATATAATTTTCAGGGGTCGTGCGTATAAATAGTGGAGGTAATATATTTTTCTTTCACAACTTTTCTTCAATTGAAAATCAAAAGGGAGATTCGGGGATTTTGGGAACTTAGAGCTTGTTGACACAAATTGACGAACTTTTAGCCGTTTATTTTCTTCCAAATTTCATATTCGAGCTCGAGGTAAGAGCTATACTTTGATACCACTTAGGCCTCGTTTGGCTAAGTTTTTCAAAAAATCTAATTATGAAAATTTGGGAAAAACATGTAAACACTAGTAGGAATCACTTCTAATCAGAGATCCGACATTTAATCAGGCCACTAGTGCTTTCCTTAAAGTTATAGGGCGATTGCTTGGGGTATGAATTCCGAACTTGAGTTATATAGACAATTTTGGATGCTTTGGATATTATGTATGAAATTGTGATTCAGGAAAAACTCATGTGTTAATTTAGGTCCGTTAAATTCAGCGAGTACATATGAATAGCATGATTGTATGACTATGTGAGCATGCTAAATGACTATGTGGGTCAAAAGGGAGTTTGATACAAGTTTATACCAGAGTACGCCTCTCGATGTTTGAGAATTATAGTAGTGACGACTACTTGCTTGGTGTGGGAACTGGCCCAGCCAGAGCAGTTGGATGCAATGGTTGAGTGATCTTTGGCTAGCCATTGGCATCGCGGTTTAAAATTTAAGACTTGCCGATATACAGGATGAATGCGTATCTCCCTCCCTAGAGACTAAATTATGTGATTTGGATATTTAAAGCATGAATTGTCTCATATGCGTACGTTTAGAATTGTACACTCAGCCTATAGCTGAGCAATGGAGATTTATTCCATTGCAGGTATGAAGAAAAGAAATGAAAGAAGAATGTGAAGAGTGAGGCCGTTGAAATAGGTATTTTGGAAGCTAGAACCATGTTTTGCTAATTGTAAGGATTGAGGACGATTTCTTAATGATGTAAAATGTTGAAAAGCTTCTTTTGGTTAAGTTACATTTTGAACGTTTAACTTAGCAATTTTGGATTTTGATTGAATGTGGCTATAGTTTTGTGAATCGAGCCAAACAGACCTTAACTTGTTTCAATTCCGTTTTCTTTCCATTGTTTAGCAAGAGTTATGTTAGTCCTTATATCCGTGTTATGGTTCCAAATTTTGGATTAAAGTATGAGTGTTGAGAGGTTTATAAATGGGTGAAGGTTGAATTGATCCTTAGCAAAATTCTGCTGCTAGAAGGAATTCTGCTCCTTATATCCTTAGCAAACTTTTTCTACCTCTGCATGAAAACTTTTTCTACCCTTTCCGAAAATTATTTAAATGTTTTGATTGGTTTTTAGGGTACCTTTGGGTCCCCTTCTAACATAAATTCATTTGATTCAAAATATAATTACGTTTTCAATTTATACAGATTTTACAACTTGGAGGGTGTTGTTTCCAAATATTTTTAATACTCAACATTGTTTCCAGTTCTTCTTCCCCTGCTATAATTTTTAAATGAATTGGATGAGTCTTGTTGGTGTGTCACGTATCCTATTTTTGTCCTTAGTGGGATGGGTCGTGACAAAATCCCCCTCCAAGTCGGTAATCACACACACACACACACACACACACACACACACACACACACACACACACACTCTCTCTCTCTTTCTCTCTCTCTCTCTCCAACACACACACACACACCCCCAATTTGGGTCACTCTCTCTCTCTCTCTCTCTCTTCATATATCATCCTTTTGCTCTTTGATTTCTAATGCCCTTGATATGCTATACTTGATTAAACAACTTCTGTAATAGGCAAGTAATTCATATTCTCATTATTTTTTTAAATAGGCGTTGAGCTTGAGGAAAAAAAGATCATGTGAATTTTACTTTTCTTTATTCTACATATTTGGGTTCTTTGATTCTTTGGAATGTCCATTACTTTAGTTTTTACCTATTCTTTGGGATTCTTTGATTTTCCTTTTATATACAGATTCTTTTTCGGAACAAGAGTTAATTAAAAAAGAGAAAAAGTGTACAGAAGTACAAGGGGCATACCCCAAGATATACAAAAAAGCTCAAAAACTTGGAATGAAAAACTTGGACCAAACACAACTACATGGGATGATATCTAATCCACCACAAACAAAAGGAACAAAGAAGCACAAGAGCTAGCCATATTTCCCCCTAGACTGATTGCCTCGAAAGTTTTTCTTAGCTTCTTTCTTTTGTTTCCTAGTAGACATAGAGGAAACAGGGACAAAATCCAAATCATCAAACTCCAAATCCATTTCCTTTATAGGATCATTCTTCTCTGTTGGAACCATAGTGGGATCCCCTCTAACTTCATCATTGATCACCACAGGGGAGTGGGGAGAAGGGCTGGCCCCAGAGCAAGACAACCTAGCAGCATGAGAAGATTCAACTTCTACAGCGACCGACTCTTGGACAATAACATCTTCTGTATGAGAGAGAGCAGAGAACATGTTATTCTCAGTCGTCGGGGTAACCCTACCAATCGGTATAGGAGCAGAGGCTTCAACAACATTTTTCCCTTTATCTTTTCCGGCAACCACTTTCAAACCCCCACCTCAGCAGATCTGTTAGTGCCACTAGGCTTGTAGTTACTTTGTTTCGGTCTGTTGTAATAAGGATTTGGAATCGATTTAGGAGGTAAGATTTTAGCACAATCATGTCCAAAAACAGAGCACTTGGAGCATTTGGGAGGCTTCTATTGGTAATCCACACTGATAGGAATACAAATCAATTCTCCATTAACATCTTCAGCCTCTAGTTCAAACATATTGATGAGATTATGCTTGGCACTAATTTCAACACATACCCTAGCGTAGGATATACGATGACGACTTGCTGTTATCTTGTCCACACGACTTGCTGTTATATACAGATTCTTGGTTTGGGATTGTGGAAGAAAGCTAAGTATTTGTTTGATTAGGGAGAATTTTGTTTTAATTCTTTAATATTTATATTTCTTTTTTTACTATATGTTTCTCGTGCCATATTGGATACGCTTGAATGTAAAAATTCCGCACTCCTTATTACTTTTCCCACCAAACATTTACTGCATAATGGAATTTTGTTTTAATTCTTTAATATTTATATTTTCTTTTTTGCTATATGTTTCACGTGCCATATTGGATACGTCTGAATGTAAAAAATATGCACTCTTTATTACTTTTCCCACCAAACATTTACTGCATAATATTTACACTACTTTCTTGTATTTTGCTTGAAAGCGTGATTCTTTGCAAGTATAAATATGGTTCTTGATTCCATGGGTCTTTAGTCCATCAGCAATGACTCAAAGTACAAGATATATGTATATGTTTTGGTATACTGTGTATACTTCTCTAGTCTATTTAGATATGTTGGTTCTTCTCTCTCTCTCTCTATGTGTGTATGTGTGTGTGTGTATGTGTATGCGTGTGTGTGTGTGTATGTGTGTGTGTGTGTGTGTGTGTGTTGCTTACTTTATCTACTTATTTTTTTTGGGAGGTGCAGTTTTATTTTTGAGACACCTTGTTTTAATTACATTTACCTCAGTGGTGTCTTTTTATATTTCTTATTCTTGGGGTACCTATGACATAGTTAGCTGGTGAAATGAGTTTATTTTTCTTTCGGCCTCACTAGCTTTTATATCTCTACCTTCCATTTAAGGTATGGTTACAATTAACCATTCATCTAACTAGCTTTTTTCTTGAATTGAGATAATATTTGAAATCATTTGTCTGATGGGTGTATTATATGTTTTCATGGCTTGAGTTGTCCTTCCAGAAATATATTTGGAGTAATAATTGGTGCACATAAAGTGTGCACATAAAGATCTGGGTCATTCATTTTGGTGGATCCCATGTATGCAGGCACATGCTCCACTAAAATGTATGGCCCAGATAATTATGTGCACATTTTATGTGCACATAGCATTACCCATATATTTGATTGGTTGAGTTTGGGTTTTGTTATGCTATGCCAGTCACAACCAAACTTAAGGTAAACCCCATTTTGAGTTTGGTTTAGGCAAGGTACGATTTATAGCAGCTTTAAGTTTAGTTTGTAGGAGAGGGTTTAGTCATATTCAGATGAAAGGGTGAGACATTGTGCCCTTATACTAGTTTTGACTTGGTTGCCTTGCATACAGGTTATAGAAAGTACACCACATTGCTTTCTAGTAAATCTAGCACTTAACATATTTTCCTACTACATATTTTAGCACTTATTCATATTTTCCTACTACATTTACACTTTCAAATTTATAATTCTAGCACAATATTTTCAAACTACATTTACAGTGCTAAAAATCTTTTAACTCGAAAATTTTCAATTTTATCAAGCCAGGAATCTTTCAAAAGCTCCGTATTTATATGATTTTATATATGAAGTAGCCATGGAAACTAAATTGGTTTTAATTCTTTGCTATATTCTTTTTGTTTCAGCTAACAAAATTCATCTTTGGAAGAAGGGTGTTGATTCCGAAAGCTTCCATCCCCAATATTGCTCCCATGAAATGTGATTGAGGTTAAGGTATAGCCAGAATATTCATTGAACAATGTATAGCCAGAATATTAGTAGTTCTTCTTATTAGTTAGAGCAAACAAATGTATAGCCATAATATTAATTGAACAATGAATTTAACACTAAGACTCTGAGCATTTTAATATTTGAAAGTAGTGGATGTGCCTGTGTGTCGTGCGCACGGCTATGTGCCATAGCATGTGCTGGGACTATTTTGGAAGTTGTGGCCTGTGCTTTTAATGCGGCGTTAAGTTTATGAATGCATTTTAATGCATTTGCACAAAAAAAAAAAAGCATGCGTAAGAGGTCCTCAAATCGATGTGCACAGAGGAGGGTCTCACTCACTGTGTTGTGCACGTGCCAGTTGCTGGGGTTGGCAGTGGGCTGCTTGCTTTTTTTTTTTTCCTTATCTTGGGTTGTACTGAAGCAAGGAAATTTCTCGGGGGGCGCGGGGGGGGGGGGGGGGGGGGGGGGTGTTGTTTTGGTTGGTCTGAGAGGGAAAGATTAGGGAGCGGGGAGAGAATTGGGAATGTGTATTTTTTTTCTTTCTTCTTTCTCTTTTTTTGTAGGGGGGGGTAGGAGTTTTAGGGGGCTTGTTTGGGGTTATTTGTGATGGTTGTATAGTGGTGTGGGGTGGTTTGACTGATATATATATATATATAGAGAGAGAGAGATTAGGGAGAGACTTGGGAGTGTTTTTTTTCTTTTTTTCTTACTATTTTTTTTCTTTTGCAAGGGGTTTAGGAGGGCTATTTTGGGGGTTGTTTGTGGTGGTTGGTGGTGGTGTTTAGGTTGTAGTGGTGGTGGTGTTGTGTTTTGGTCGAGAAAGAGATTGTAGGGGAGAGAGAGAGAGAGAGAGAGAGAGAGAGAGAGAGAGAGAGAGAGTCTTTTTTTTTTCTTCTTCCTTTTTCCTTTCTCTCTTTCTCTTCTTTTGTTGTCAACTACTTTTTTTCTTCTTTTGATTCAGTTCCTCAAGTGAGGGAACAAATATCTCTCCCCAAAATCTCTCTCTTCCCTCTCCCCCTACATCTATCCTTCTTGGCTAAGCACCACCACCACAAATTACATGTACAAAATGTGTGCTAACAGATGCACAAGCTTATGAAAACAGAAACATATACATTTAAATACAATTTAACTCATATTCCCCCCCCCCACCCAAAAAAAAAAGCACGCGTCAAAGGTCTGAAAATCATTATGCATGGAGAGGTGCTCATATGCTTGTGCGATGCACGTGCTGCTTGCACGCGGCTGTGTGCCGTGAAATGTGCTAGGACTACTTTGGGATGTGCAATGTTTCATTCAAGTGCCAAAATTGTTTCAACTTTCAATATTAATAAGGCAATGCAATTGTGCAATGTCATCTTTTGCACATTTAGTCTGAATTTGTTTTAGTTTACTTTGATGTTGCTAGATGACCTTTTCATTTCTTAAAATGGGAGGAAAAATTTTAAAGCTAAAAATAAGGGAATTAGTTAGTTTTTCCCATTAAGTGTTCAAAAAATTACAAAAAAGATAGACAAAATCAGTTCCTTTTGTACATTGTTTTCTCAGCGGCTACATGTTTTAGCAAGTCCCAGTTGCAGCTTTTAATACATGTATTATCAATCATGCCCGAGCAGCTCCATCTTGGCCTGCATTATATCTTGATTCCTGCGTTTAATGACAGGTTTTTTTTCCCTTGACCTCCATAATTTACTTTCTTTGAATGTTATACCATTTAAATGGCACAGTGCTTATGTCAACTGTTCATAAGCTTGATTGAGTGAAAACTTTTGGGTACTCAGCTTTGGACTAATTAAGCAGTTGAAGCGATACGTGTTCTTGAACTTGGGCTGTTAGATTGATGAAATTGACTAAGAAAACTCATTTAGAAGCTGACCCCGATATTAAAAATGTAGCAATTATGTAAGTATTTACTCTTGATACCAAAAAATTTTGTGTTTCTATTCAGGTGATCTTTTAAGGACGGCAAGGACTACTGTGGAGAAAGGATTGTCATCTCACCAAACAGTTGGAGAACTATCAGAGGGTGTCATGGCATTGTCATCTTACATTTATGTAAGTTTCAACTCTTGGACATGTGTATATTAGCAGGAAGTGATCTTGTTCAAAATATAGATAGATATCTAGCCAAGAATTTTTCATCATCGTGGGTCAGGGAGGGACTATGTTCTCAAGTTTTTTTTTATGGTTACATGATAATACATGTAAGAGAGATTTCCCCATTCTGAAGTTTTAATAATTTGGAATGCTTGCTAGAAAGGAAGGGGTACTCCGTAGGAAAAGGTACTAACTATGCTGGAGATGATTTTTCGTCAGATGGGGTAAGACCTAATGTTTGTTCTATTAAATATACTCCTATAAAACTTCTTTCCAAAGTTACGATTAGTGTGTGTCAAAATTTTGGGATGTTTTACATCAGAATTCTATTTCGCTACTTGTTAAACCATATATATTGTTAGTACAAATGTATAAGGGTTTTTTTTTTCGTGTACATAGAACTAGCTTTAAGCCTTATACAACTTTTATTATGGCTCTGTAAACACCTCCTTGCAGTAAATGCATCCACAGAGTCAAAGTTGAATATACAATTTAACTAATTGATCTAACCATTAAGCAAAAATACTTTACAGAAACATATTTTCCTACAGAAATTACGCACCACATAATTAATTAACTCCATCAAGATAGGGATTATTTTTCTTACGTATCCATGTTAGAATTTTCTCATGACCCCCTTTCATTCTTGTACTAGATTGCATGAGAAAGATTACGAAAGTTAAAATTTTGATTAGATGCATATCCTGAAAAAAAAAAAAAAAAATAGTAATTGTTGATTTAAACCCTTTTAGTGGAAGACCTCTTAGTGAGGAATTGGTGGATTGAGGGAACCTACATAGATAACAAGACTAGACAAACTTCCACATATAG
Source organism: Hydrangea macrophylla (assembly GCA_033977485.1). Lineage (NCBI taxonomy): Eukaryota > Viridiplantae > Streptophyta > Magnoliopsida > Cornales > Hydrangeaceae > Hydrangea > Hydrangea macrophylla. The sequence goes on along the minus strand of CM066991.1, from coordinate 80,576,420 downwards.
GTTCAAACCTATGAAGCACGAGTGCTTCAAAAATGGTGCCGCACGCGCACTTAGTGCGTAGGGAGTGCTTTAGTGCGCCTGAGTGCTTTTGTAGTGCTTCTGTGCAAGACTTCGTTAAAGTTTAATATTAATTTGCTTGCTTGTGGTTTTGTTGATAGTTGAATTACATTGTTTTTTTTATTAAGCAAGTAATTTATGTGTATTTTGTGTCTTAATTAGAAAGAATAGTGGTAGAATAGTTTGTATATAGTATAATAGTAATATATAAATGCTATATAAAATATGTTTTTAGTATTTTTTTATGCAAGTATTCATGCCGCACTCGCACTCTAGATTTTGAGAAAATTGTCAAACTCCCCGTACTCGCGTCCCCGCATCCGTACTGGTGCTTCCTTGGTTCAAACAAATACCCTAGTCTTCCTTAATATTAGTGGTTAGTAGTGATTAGAAGTATAATTTATATTTTCTAGGCTAGGTAGTCATTACTCATCATGGTGGCAGTAGTTGGGCTGGATTTGAGGAAGTTGGTCGGGGCCCTACAATACACTAAGGCTTTGTTTGGTTTTTGGATTTAGTGGGGGAAAAGAAAGAATGTTGTTTAAGCAAATTTGGGGTATGAATTTGGGAACCATAGCATTACTCTTTAAACAGGTAGGAAATTACTTGGGAAAACACTAGAACTAAAACTTTCTTATTTCCCTTTCCCTTCTCTACATCGACAACCTTAATAGAGCCTTACGAAGTCGTTCCAAGAGCACCCTGTTATTTGGTTTCCCCACTCTTTTGAAGATGTTCGTTTTACCATAGAAAACACCGAAACTTGCACGTTCATCAATTTATATCTTGTCTTCACTTCTTTTGAATATCCAATGTCTTAAGCCCTTCAATTTATTTTATTTTATTTTTGTATGCAGAATGGCAAGCCAACCAGTCATGAATAATGCAAAGCCTTCGACAGTGAATATCCACGGACAGCCTGTTGCACAGAGTGGTGGCTGCTGCTCTTCTTAAGTAAATTTAATTTTGGTTTGGATGTAGAAACAGTTTGTATTTAAGGATAAATATGCTTATTATAGATTATATTTCTTGTATTTAATGTAGATTTGTCACACCCATTCCAGAATTTGCCTACTTTTAAAATATGACATTGTGGTAACACGTGGAAATATTTATGTTTATTAATATTGAGTAGAGGTTGACTGTGAGTCAACAGTAAGGTGTCAGTGAGGACACGGGAACATGGCCTTTCATGTTGCATTGGCACGATTAAATGGCATTTATATGATTTAAATGTTATTTGAAATATCTGGTATTTTGTGAATAGTGAATTATACCTGTGTAGTATAATTTCTGGTAATCTCGATATGGTTATATTAGTTTGAGCACTGTGGTGAGAACGTGAGTGCCACGTTAAATACAAGGTAGGTTGTGTAGAGATTTCACATAACTTAGTTTTCGGACGTAATTTTTGGACCCAAACGAGACTTAGTCGGAAATTTTTGGAATTTATAATTTTCACTCGTAAAGGCATAAAATGAACGTACGCAAAGTTTCGAGAGCTAATTAGAAGTTTGAGGAAATCGTGGGGAGTAAACGCAATTCCAGAAGAGTTTTTCTATAAATAGGTGGGGGGTGAGATTCATTCTCATCCAAAACTCACAAAATATCTAGAGAGAGGAGAGAGAAGGGAGATTTGGTTGCCACGAGCTTGCCGGCGACATACGACGACCTTTCGTCCTTCAGTTTTTCATCAAATTCAAGATTTGAACTCGTGGAGGTGAGATCTACATTTTGAAACTACTTAGGCTGTGTTTGGCCAATTTTTGTAAAAATATTAATTTTAGACTTTTGGGAAAAACAGGTATAAACTTGTAGGAATCGTCTCAAATTCGAAATCCGACGAATAATTAGCCTCCTAGTCGATCCTTCAAAGTTTGGGAGAAATCGCACGAGGTATGAAGTCCTAACTTGTGAAATATAGAGAAATACATGTTTTATATTTCGACAACAAAATTGAGATCCGGGCGAAACCCATGTGTTAATTGTAGGCCCGTTAATTATGCACGCGCTAAATTATGAAAAGCATGTCTAAATTTATGCGAGCACGTTGAGTTGTCTATATGGGTCAAAGGGGGGTCTTATACAAACTCATGCCGGAGTAAGCTTCTCGTTGTTTGAGAATTTTAGTAGCGACGGCTACTGTGCATGGTTTAAGGCTTGGAATTGCCATGGCACTTGTGGGGATGTAATGGTTGTAGGCTTGGACTAGCCATTGACATCGCGGTTTAAGGCTTGGACTTGCCGCTACCGGATGAAGGCGTATTTTTCTCCCTAGAGACTATTGATATGATTTATGAGATTAAAGCATATTTTGTCTTATATTGCATATGTTAGACTTGTACACTCAGCATATAGCTGAGCAGTGGAGATGTACTCCATTGCAGGTAAGAAAAAAGACAAGAAGAAGCGTGATGAGTGAGGCCGTTAAAGAACGCCAGGGGAATTACTTGTTTATATTTTTGTTCCTATTTCCTAAACTGGTATCAAGGAATTGGGTTATGTAATATGTTGTAATAGATCTTTGGATTAGTTCCGTAGTATGGTAATCCTGTAATTGAACGTCTGTGGTTATGTTTAAATGTTGTAATTCAGTTATGGTTGTGATTGTTGTTGGTGTGGAGAAGCATGAGTTGTTAATTTTCACAACAGGGCTGCCCAGTAGGGGAGTAGTCGACTGGACCCTATGTCAGTCGATTGGATCTCGTGTGATTGACACACTGAAAGTGAATAGTGAGAGAAGCAGTCGACTGGACCCTTTATCACTCGACTGAACATTGTTGATTTTTGGCTACTGCTTTTATATATGGCAAAACCAGTCGACTGTACCATCAATCAGTCGAATGGACCCCCCTTTTTAAAATATTGCATTTTGATTCTACATAACACAGTCGACTGAATTACTGTAGATTTTAGCTACTGATCCAAATAGTAACCAGTGCAGTCGATTGGATTCCCTGATTAGTTGATTGGACCTTTGTTGAGAATTTTAGGTTTTGGTTTCTGCTAGGCACAGTCGACTGGACCCTAGGCACAGTCGACTGAACCTCTGTTTTCAAAACTGATTCTTTTGGACGTGTTTCCAATTGGCCAAATCTTTTTATAACTCTGATGTCAACAGGTTTTTCAACTCAGAGGGCATTGTTTCCTAAAGTTTTAAAACTCTCAGGGTTGTTTTAAGGTTCTTTTCGCTGCGTATAGTTATATGATGTTTGGATGAGCCTTTATGGCGTGCCACGTGTCCTATTTCCGCTTATAGCGGAATAGGTCGTGACATTTAGTGGTATCAGAGCAATAGGCAACAAAACTTTGGGAACGTTCAACGACGAGTGGACTGTTGAGTGAATTGTCACATGTTCTAGAATGCATCCACATATTGTAGAGATGTTTGATGCATATGGTATGTTGTTATACATACATGATTATGTTATTGTCATACATGCATAGTATTTATGCATTCGTGAATCGGTTAAATCATATTGATGTGGAGCTGTATGATGAGATGACGTTATCATGAGTTATAATAGACCGCGTGTTGTGGTAAGAGGGAAAGATGATATTTTGGTAGGGATGAACAGTGGAATTTCTAAGCGAAAAGAAAATGGTTTTGATCGAATCGGTGGATGTTTTCAACGATAGTGACGAGTGTCCTTTGAGGGATCTAACCGAGAGCGGTGTTTGAATAGTGAACGTCAGAGGAGATTTCTGCATAGTCCATATAGAAAATGAAGGAAATTATTCGTAGTGAAGTTTTGGGATTGAGATTGATTGATAAGAGTTCTGTTTCAGACATTGGCTAATCATTGTGACGTAAGAGAATAAGGATGAACAGTTGGTGTTTGTGATAGAAAGATAGTCTAGCAATATGTATTGCTAGCGTATGGGGGTATAATCGTAAAGCACAATAAGCCTGAATAATAACAATTAATAACTAGTATGGAGTATTGTTATCTAACATGCGTTCATCGTACAGATAACAAATCTTGACATTCACGTATATATATATGATTCATCAATTAGGTCCACATAGGACCCCTTGATATTCATAAGATACACACAGAGAAATTCTATAATATACCAAGTGAGTTAGGACGACTCACCTCGATGTGGGTTCGCGAAGACAAGCGTAGCTTCGGTCCCTACAAAGTATATAAATCTATAGAACAACGGTTAATAAGCGTACTAGAATTAAGGGCATAATGGTAATTGTGTCGGATGGGTTCTTAAACCTCAACATGATGATCTAGACATCATTCTGAATCTAACGTCATTGACTAGACTCAAATCGGAGTCCGTAGCATAAAAGGCTGTGTTTTCTATACTAGTGTGGGTCCTAAAGACAAGCTGTATTTTTGACCGTGTAGAAAGATCACCAAAGTTTAATGGAATGTTCTAGACATTATTCTAAGGCTCTAGAAGCTGCCCGTGTATTTTTTTTTCTGAGTTGCGCTACTACAAATTATTGAAATTCTAATTATACAATTATAGTCTCGGGGGTCCTATAATTATAGAATATATTTTAGGAGAACGAATGGTCTTTGGAAATATTTATATTAAATACTAGACATTAAAATAGACTAGTAGTATTTTTCTCATAATTTTCAGAGTTTGTTTAATATTTAAAATAATTTAAACAATGGTTAAACGGCTCCTTATTAATATATTAAAAATATCAAAATTTAGTTTTATAATTTGTTAAATTATAAAACAATCCTTTATGTCCTTAGGACATAATATACAATTTCTCAGATTTTAAAATGGGACAATAGATATTTATTATCTATTTATCATAATTTGAAACTAACATTTATTATTTATTTAAATCCAGTAAATAATGACCATAATACATTAATACTAAAGTTTGTGATTTTATAAATAAAGTATTTATAAAATGAGGGTATTACGCCTCGGGACAAATAATATAATTTTCTACACACATTTTTTTTAAACAAATAACAACTACACATCTCTTTTTATTTTAATGAAACTCACAATTATTATTTATTTAAACAAAATAAATAATAAGTAATACATAAATAATAAAACATTATTTCAGCATATACTAAATATGAAAGTGTAATATTCCAGAATTTAAAATCCCTTGAATCATACTTTTTAAACTATTTTAAAACTATTTATAACATTGAATTATATATTATAACTATTTATTAAACATTAACATTTGTTAGATAAATATTGTTCCATTAATTATTAACGAAAATAATTAAAAATTCTAATTAACAACATTAGCTAATAAATTGTAATATAAAATAACTAATTGTATATTTAATACTAATTAAACATGATTTAAATATTAACAAATAATAATAAAAAAACACTAATTAACCACTTGTATCATACAAACATGCTAATGTGTAACACCCTAGAAAATCTCATATGAGATTTCTTCTTCTCCCCAACGGCTGATACATGCAGCGCGTATATATATATATGTTACGTATATATTTCATTTTTTTGGCTTAAATGTTCAAACGATCATAACTCGTTCATTACTCGACGAAAATCAGTGAACCATAAGTCAAAATCGTGTGTCTCGACGAGCCCGATCCAATAGTACAAGTCTCGGGTCCTAACTCTTAACGGTTTGTACGAAAAATGGGAAAAACCGAGAGAAGACTTAAACTTTGACCGCTTCGTTCGTTGCAATACGAAATAGTCGTCGCGAATGGTTCGAACTCGGACTTAATGGGGTCCTAACCTACCACATTTCATTCACGGAACGCGTTTCCGTTAACGTTGATGGAACGTCGACTTTTAAGCCCATATATAATCCGACTTATATATATATACGTATACACGTGCGTAGCTACTATTATAAACATGAAAAAGTATCTAAATAATATATTGATCAAGTTAGGATACCCACCTAGACTCGTGGTGGTCCGATGGTGGCGTGACGGGGTTCCGGGGTGGTCTCGGCAATGGTTTTTGGTCTTCTTTCTCTCTCTAGTTCTCTTTGTCTTCTTTTGGCCTGTGGGTTTGGCCTGTGTATGTATGGAGTATGTGTGTGTATGTATTTCAGGCAGGAGGACAGAGAGGTGAGGGTGAGGGTGAGGGTGAGGGTGAGGCGGAGGGGTGAGAGTTGGGTTTTCTCTTCTCTCTCTAACTTTCACTCTCGGGTTCTCTCTCTTTCTCAAACTGCCTAAGTATATTTATATATAATAATAATAATAATACACAAATCATACAAATCTATTATAATATATACACACAATATACATATCATATGTATAATATACCTATACATGACGTGAGTGTGTGGTGTGTTTTGGTGGGGTGGCAGTGAGTTAATGAGATTGATTTGGATTGAAAGGAGGGCGCTTGGGAAAAAGGGAGCCGGCGGTGGGGGTTTGTGGAATTGTCCGTAGGGTAGAAGGTGGTGGTGCGAGGGATCTAATGGTATGAGAGGGGTGTTTGGATAAAGTTACTACCCAATAGATTTTAGGTGGTTAGGTAGTACAATCACCCATTTTAGGTAGGATTCCTATTTCCATAATTGAATGATCCTATCTTTAATTTAGATTCTCGTGCCATACAGTCTAAGTTAAATACAGATTTTACGGATTTACGTGATAAGTCAGTCCGGGTCTAATATATAGTCTGAGATATTAATAAAATAAACGCGCCCACATATACGATCGGGTTTCTGGGATTACGAAATCAAAACACTGGAATTACGAACAAAGATTACAGGGTCTATGATAAAATAAATATCGATACCATATAAAAGTCAAGACTATAGTCACAGGACTATCGGGTCTGAAATATAATATAATTACAACTTTAAAATGACGTTGGGTCCTAATAATATAATCTATAATATATATTAAAATATTAAGTGACAAAGAATAATATTAATATTAATATTAATATAATATTAATATACGATATAACCTATGGTTTTAGCAAATTACAGATATTTAAATAATCGATAATTTTAATAAAATATAAATAATAATTCAGTGTCGATATGATATAATAATTATAATTTATATTTACAACAAGCTAAGCGATGTCGGGTCCGTATAAAATAACTTATAATTATAAATGCGGTATAACCTATAGTTATAATTTAAGCGATAATAGATATAAAATAATTTATAGTTATAAAATTTGATGATAATGAAATTAATATAACCTTCTAGTATTAAAATGTTAAGTAACGACACAATATTAGTATATGGTACAAATATACAGGGTCGAGCTTGTCAATTAAAATCACATAAATAAAGCAATGTGAATTTTATGAATACTACAATCTTGAACGTCGTCGAGTATATAATACATATATTAGTACAGGCTACAGGAATAATTATAGAAATAAACCCAGAAGTCTATTTCCATATTTTCTAATTTTCAAGGGTATTACATCATCCACCTCCTATTAAAGATTTCGTCCCCGAAATCTGAAGCAAGTAGTTCTTAAACGTACAAGGTCCTAATCTCGTGTGACGGGTTATAAGATAACCTGTTAGTCAAATGCACCAAGCTTGTCTTAATCGTGGTGGGGTGTTGTGGACACGCGGAATTCCACTACTTGCTTGTTTTCATATGAAATTTAATTTGGATCAAAGAAAGAAAATGATCTATTGAAAACAGATACAGAGTCGCCACTTGGTCTTTAAGGAACCAAGAAACCTAATTTTGACTCACCCAAATGGATAAAGGGCACCGGCCCTTCATAACCAAAGAACTTGGTTCGGGGTTTTGGTACGAGAGAGGAAGGAGCCTTTGTCGCGACCAAAACACCCTCAACTCGCCCCGTCTTTCAACTGGCCTCAATTAGCATCCAAATAATCATCATATACTATGTATGGTTCGACAATTAATACTATGATAGTATATTACATCACATAGGAAACTTGAAATGGAAGGTCTAAAGATAAAATATCATTCATAAGATCTAAACCAAGTATCACACAATGCAAAGTGAAAGATCACACAAACAAACCTAGGAAAAATCGTCTAATCACATATCAAGTAATTAAGTTTCCTTAATCTAAAGGGGACATGAATTGTTCTTGAAACAAATAAATAAATAAATCAAAATACGCTTAGCAAGCTAGTATGATGCATGTTATTCCTTGAGAAAAGAAGACCTCTCAATCCCCGGGACGGATGAGAAAGGAAGATTAGATCGAGGGAGGCATGAACGTGTGATCGTGATCATTCCTTATAATCTTCTTAGATTAGGACTCACAAAAGCCCCAAATCTTTGCATGGATGTAATGTATGTATCTAGAATGTGCCAAGGTTGTAGTGTGCTTTGTGTTCATGGATTCCTAGAATGACTTAGAAGTCTAGAATGTGTATGAATGAATGAATGGAATCATCATGGGATATTTACACATGTAGTATGAACTACTTCCTAAGACATGAGCTAATTTGGACTGCATATAAGCATCAAATCAAAGAATGAAAGTTAAAAGGTGCTTGCTGTGAATAGTGGACAGAACAGTAACTAGATCTTTTGAAAATTGAAAAGAGGGGTTAGGAATGTTTTCAATCATGATTTTTTATGGAGATCTTACTTATTATGTCTAGAACACAACCCAAAAGGCCAATCTTTAATAACTATCACAGATTGAGAGAAATCATATAAAAAATGAAGGTCACTCAGAAACAGAGTCCGTACTGTCGACTGAAATGTTAGAAAATCTTAGAAAATGAAAACAAATGATCTGGAGGCCCATTTTATACATAAAGTTCCCTAAGACATTGACGTTTAAGGGAAAAATAAGTTAGGACCACCCCTTTTGGAAAAGTTTTCTGAAAAAGAGGTTGGAAGTGGACCTAGCTGCTGTGACAGCAAAAACATAATGTCTGGAAGGAATGTTTGGATCCAAATGGACCATTTCCAAGTACTTCCAAGTCAAGCCAAAAATCATGGGTGTTCTCTAATGAGTTAGGAAGACTTTCCAAGTGGCCTTGCATCCATACATTGAGTATTGAGCTCTAGAAAAATCTTTGAACTCAGATCACTCATTGTTTTGACTCACTATTTTGAAGATTTTGGGAAAAACTAGAGTTTTCTTTCTTGAGATTAAAATGAGGGGTTTTAAGAGGGGTTTTGAAATAGAGGTTTTGAAAGTATATTTTTAACACTCAATGAAGGTTATAGCCACTTAAAATTCCAACCTCAAACTCATCATCAAGAACCTCCAAGATTGTTGGAGAGATTTATTTTTATTTGAACATAACTTCAAGAATACCTTGGAGGTATTGAAGTTATGATCATCATCTATCAAACATGTTTTTGAGCTCAAGAGCTACTATCCATAAGGATTCACTCACCCCAAACTTCATGTCATCATTTAGATGATGATGGACTAGTAAGTAAATAAAGAAAATAAAAAAGAAATGAGATGAGAAGAGATGAACATTATATAAGCAAACAAGTAAATAGACAGCAATCAATAGATGATATTCATGATGTATAGAACTTGTAGTTTGGTGTTTCACTCATATGTAATGACATTGGACATGGAAGAAGCTTCCACTCTCTTAAATTCTCACTAAAATGGTGGTTGGGTGTATTGAATGTTGAAGTAAATGGGAGTAATGAAGTAAAAACAAAGTTTAGAACTCACTTTTGTTTTGAAAATCAAAGAAGGAAGCTTCTTTTCTCTCTATTCTAACCTTATCACTACAACTTTCTCTCCCAAACTTTTTCTAAGATTTCATTTCACACCCCCAAAATCAAGAGCAATGGGGGGTTTAAATAGGCCAACTTGGGGTGGTTTTGGGATTTAGAAAGTATTCCCATTGGCTCTAAACATCTGAAATCATAAAACTATGTCGTTTTGCTTTTTAATTAATCAAAATGGGACCCCAAAATTATTTACAAAAACACACTATTCTGGAGGGGAGTCACTGCTCCTCCTTCGTCCAGATAATGCTGTTTAGGCCCCCAGAGGTTCCGGTATTCGCGAAAAGGCCCTATTTCGTCCGAAATTTGCAAAAAATGCATATGAACTCCAAATTGAGGTTGTGATATACCGTTGGAAAGGTAATGCAGTCTACTTTACATAAAAATAGTTCGGGGATAGGTCACTTTGAAACGTTTTGCGGTATTTGCGATAAAAGCCGATTTGATCACCTTTTTCGTCTTCGAAAATTCATAATAAACTCGTTTTAAATCCGAAAATTATGTGCGATATACCGTTGAAAAGCTATTGACCTCTAGTATCTATGAAAAATATTTGAAAATTGTTACGGTGCCCTGGTTTTAAAGTCAAATTCTAGCCAAACTGGTCAAACCTGGGATTCCTGGGAAGTTCTGGAAACTTCTGGGAGTTCCCAAGAGCTCACGTTTTCGCTCGATTTTCTTCTAAAACTCATTTTAATACTTTTCTTATGATCTAGAATGATTCCGGTGAATTCAGACGATTTTGATCAAACTTGGTCAAACTTTGGTCAAACCTGGTCAAATCTTGGTCAAACCGGTCAACGGGGACTTTTCCGGAACTTCCGGGGGTCTCTGGGAGCTGACGATTTCATCCGATTTTTCTTAAAAACTAATTTTATCACTTTTCTTACGACGTAGCATGTTTCCAAAACTTTGGGACCAAATCTAGGAGTTTTCGGGCTTTCAGGGGCATTTTGGTCATTTTGAGCATTCTGAGAGATAGAACTAACTTCCAAGAGTCCTTTTAAGTCTTTTTCGATCATTGTGAACTACCAAGCTATGGGTCTCCTAAATCTGATAGCCGACAAAATGGGGTGTCTACAGGTGTCGTCATGTACTCTTATCTCTAAAGATACTTTATCCTGATTGCGATGTCTCCACTAGATCTTTATTAGAGCGATCTCTCTTCATCTTTCAGTCTTCTTGGAACGATGTTGAGAATTTACGTTGGTCTCTTGTTTCATTCGATGGTCTTGTTGGCTCCTTTGTTGTCGTTGTTTGTTGAATTTGCGTCGTTCCTGTTAACGAAGTTCTAGCTGACTTCTGTGTTGTTGTCATCCATGACTCGTAGGGGTCGTGAACGTATCCCTCGATATGTCGGTACGAATAACATCGTGGATTAGCGTATACCCTCAAAAGGTGTAGTGATCTTCTGGCATCGTTGGTAGTAACACAAGTCAGTAGGCTATTCGATCGTGAGTAGTTCAATGTGTCGCGGTGATAGCTTTCTTTCTTTTGGTCCAATAACACTTTGCCTCGAGTGATCGATAATTTCAATAGCACTTTATCTCTGGCTTCAAATCGTAGGTCTGTCCTTCATTAGTGTGTGTAGTTTCTAGTGTCAACTCTGGGGTTGCTTGTATGCTACCTTTATTCTCGATTTGTCTGACATGATGATGATTGACGTGGCCCTTCGTATAGAACCTTGAATGACGTCATAACTATACTTAACTTTGTTGTAGTTAGCGAACATTGGTCCGCGACAAGTTGATTCCCTCGTGTTTTCATCTTTGCTGTGTCGCGAGTGTTCATAGTTGATAGTGTAAACTCTCCTACGTGTTTTCGATGTTGTTGAAGATGTGTTGATGATGTAAGCTTATAAGACATCTTCTATCGTTAGGTTCGCGCGTTCGGTTTGACCGTCAGTCTAAAGGTGGAATGCGATGCTCTTTGTTTACTTATAGGTAATATCTATCGATTGGTCGTACCTCTACTATAATATATATATATATATATCGTGACAGTAATTATTGCAATAATACTGATACACAAAAGTAGTCAAAATATTACATAGTCGATTACATAAATTGTATCAACTTCTACTAACATACATAAAACACAACAGAAACGAGGCTACCAGTCCGATCAAACATATAAGATAAACTAGATCCTAAGATATCTAGCACAAAAAGTCTTCTAAGTCTGAGTCGTAAGGGAAAAGCCTCTTCCGAATCTGTGGTCCTTCATCTTGTTATATGTCGAACTGGTTGTTTGGCACAGTCTCATTCTTTTGACATTGGTGATGGTTATCCTTCCCTTCTTCTTCCAAGTTCATCAGCGGGACTTCATTGATGTTCTTCATTGTCTCACAATCCTTGCGGATGTGGTCCATTCCACCACACTTGTAACATCGTGATCTGTATCCTCCGATTTGTCTCGGTGCTAGACATTCGTTGAAGTGATGTCCACGAGTTCCGCAGTTGAAACAACGTTGGCGTGTTTTGCGTCGGACCGATGCTGTTATTGTGTCGGACTTCCTCTTGTTCTTTATGTGTTCTTCCAGTTTTTGTTGCTCCTCTTTGCTGAATCTATCTTTATTGGGGACGATGGTATTGAGTTGGACTTGTCTGGGCTATCCTTCAGCATGTGCTCCGTAGTGTCCGTCTCGAGGTATTTTGCAGTCCTTGCTCAAATGTCCTCTTTTGTGACAATTACAACAGATAACATTTGGTTGGTTATAGGTCTTGGGAGCTTGACTTTTCTTGGCCAGATGTCCTTGGTTTTCATAATTGAAACAGGCACCGTGATTGTTGTTCGTCATTCCGAGATGTCCTTGCAGTAAGGATGGCCTTGGTAGTGTAGTAGGTTGTGGCTTGAGTGATTCCAAAAGTAATTCTGAGTGGGTGTTATGGAGTTGTTTGAATAACATGTCTCCATAGTCACTTGTGCTAGTACTGTTAGCGGTCCTCCATAAGCTTTGTATTAGCCTTCCAAATATACCGGTGGGATCGATCTCCTTAGGTATTATGTTGCTGAGTCTTTCCGATTTGTTCTCGGTTGCTTGGGACGATTCAGCCATTGCAGAGGTTAAGGAGATTCTTACGTTCCTACATAAGAGTTCATTTCTATAAGGTTTCTATCATATCTTATGCAAATCAATTACAACCTATTACATCTCTCATAATAGTATTCAACGTAATCATAGTAACTAAAATACGATGATTGAAACAATTTTAAATGGATTTATCCCAACTGAAGTTGAGTTCGAAGAGCAAATGAATTTTCACAAATAGAAGTATAATAGTAGAAAGGATGTGATCCATTCAAAAATAATAATAGAATGTAAATCTAACAATGATTGAATGACTGATTACTATGGAAGTAATCATAGTATCTCAAGATTTGTAGGAAATGAAAGTAATTGAAGGCATAAGGCCTTTAACGGATGAAATAAGAACTAGGTATTTCATAAATGAAATCATCCAAACGAAACCTTGCTGATAAAGAATAAGGTAGCAAATGAGAGAAAATAATAAGGGGTCAAGATGTACAGAGAGTACAACATTTTTAAGTTCATAGCAAGAACAAGGACAGAGAACCCATTTAGAATAAATTCAAAGGTAATGAAATTGTAAGAATTGTTCAAGAAATAATAAGTCAAAAGGAATGACTTTGCAATACTAGTAATCAAATTTATTTAGAATAACTTCAAGGATAATGAATTTGCGATAATTGTTCGTAGAATATTAAGTAAAAAAGAATGACTACCGTATTAGAAATCAAACGTATTCCCAAAGGGGTTTATCAATAATCGGAGATTCAAGGTACCTACTGAAGAATTGTTGACTGGGGAATTTTCGAAATTCAAGGAATTGAATTACTCACCAAGGAGTGTATCACAATAATTATTGACGAAAATCAGAGCGCCACTTTACAAAATACATAGGTACCTTCTCTAGAAGAAATGGCCATTAGAAGAGAAGGCATCGATTTACTTATAGAGAGTTGAATGAGTGGAAATGATATATATGATTACTTACTATGGTACTCGTCTGCCAGTACTACAGTAAAGTTTATTTCAACTCCTTAGATAGACCTTTCTTATCATCTATAGCGGGTCTTTGCTAATTCATCAGTGCTTCTAGTGGATTTGTCTAAGGGTGCTAAGCAATCTATATATGGTTTGTCTATATAAGAAAATGTTCGTACTAACTTGATTGAATTAGCGATCTTACATTAGTACTATTTCGTGAGTTCGAATCGAGGGTTCCAAGTCTCGATGTATCCAAATACGGCTACTGATTCTAGGGTAATACGGCTTCGGCGCATCTACCCGTACGAATCAGGCTTTGGGGATATACTTTAAGGTTACTACTTCTCAATTTACGGTTGCTACGGAATTCACCTTTCCATCTTTCTATGTTTTCATGAAACCATTCTAATCGGTCACCCTTATCGGTGCTGGGTTATTTCTATTCTCGAGTAGGGTCAACTAAGTGTACGTAGTAACTAATCGCACTTCTCATCTATTTGACAAGATGTCCATGTTCAACTTGCTCAACAAAAGCTATCTTAGTATCGATACTAGTATGAGATATCCTAAAGTTTATAACTTAATGTGTAGGATAATCAGTGAGCACATCTAAACCTAGTGCTCTGATACCAAAAATCCTGTCACGCCCCGGAGTAGCCAAAAATAGGGAAAATTTAAAATTTCTTTTCTGGACCCATAGGGAATGACGAGTTACATTAACTGATTGTCCTTTCTACATTCTACTCATGGTTAATAGAGTAAGCGAAAGCATAAAAACACCTATTGGCATTCTTCAATAGAACTCAAATGTCTAGGATCTAGTTATTACATCATGAGTCTAAATAAAATATCTATAAGCCAGTCTAGGGCGATCTATATACGGTACATATTTAAAGCATTACCTCAGATAGAAGACAATAAAGAAAATTAAGTAATTCTAAATAAGACTATGTCAGAGTCCTTCGCTTCAACTTGTACATCTGCCATGTCCCTTTGGGTAGACCTTGTCTTGAGAGTCGTCACCTGTGAAATCTAGACGTGATATGTCCAGGGCAAGAAGGAGAGTCGTTAGCTTTTGAAGCTAAGTGAGTTGACCTAACCGATCACTCTTAATACAAACAATAATATACAAGTAAAACAAATATCTCGAACTTGAATATTTGATAAGCATTATCTCAATACGTATGATTTATGACATGATAATATGAATGAGAAACGACATGATACATCATCGATATATTCGACTTTACTCGACCACAAACACCACAACTGACTCATGTGACTTTGTTACATTACTAGTGTAACGCCGTTAGCTCAGAGTAGAATGATTACGTTGCTATCGTCGCCTAGCAGGGCCCTATAACAATTTTGGTTTTAAAAAGAGTGTAATCATTGGACTCTTAGGTCCTCGTGACCTTGCCTGGAGAATAGAATAGTTACAGCGCTATCGTCGCCTAGCATGGCCCTATAGCATTAGAAAGGTAACTATTGTATTCAAAGTTCAAATGGATACTTTGCTATCGTCGGCTAGCATGGCCCTATAGCGTATCAACCATCAACTCATGTTCTACTTCAATGGATACTTTGCTATCGTCGCCTAGCATGGCCCTATAGCATTTCATCGTTGTACCCATTGACTTGACTGCACCATACGGACCTCCACGATCCACTTAACATGTATGACAACATGACTGGGTTAGTCCCCTTGACTAACTATGCAGGCGTCAACATTGACATCACAACTCGACTACATTTATATGAATGTTCATGTGATTGTATAATCGTAAAGCACAATAAGCCTGAATAATAACAATTAATAACTAGTATGAAGTATAGTTATCTAACATGCGTTCATCGTACAGATAACAAATCTTGACATTCACGTATATATATATGATTCATCAATTAGGTCCACACAGGACCCCTTGATATTCATACGATACACATAGGGTAATTCTATAATATACTAAGTGAGTTAGGACGACTCACCTCGATGTGGGTTCGCGAAGACAATCGTAGCTTCGGTCCCTACAAAGTATATAAATCCATAGAACGGCGGTTAATAAGCGTACTAGAATTAAGGGCATAATGGTAATTGTGTCGGATGGGTTCCTAAACCTCAACATGATGATCTAGACATCATTCTGAGTCTAACGCCATTGACTAGACTCAAATCGGAGTGCGTCGCATAAAAGGCTGTGTTTTCTATACTAGTGTGGGTCCTAAAGACAAGCTGTATTTTTGACCGTGTATAAAGATCACCAAACTTTAATGGAATGTTCTAAACATTATTCGAAGGCTCTAGAAGCTGACCGTGTATTTTTTTTTTTTTTCTGAGTTGCGCTACTACAAATTATTGAAATTCTAATTATACAATTATAGTCTCGGGGGTCCTATAATTATAGAATATATTTTAGGAGAACGAATGGTCTTTGGAAATATTTATATTAAATACTAGACATTAAAATAGATTAGTAGTATTTTTCTCATAATTTTCAGAGTTCGTTTAATATTTAAAATAATTTAAACAATGGTTAAACGGCTCCTTATTAATATATTAAAAATATCAAAACTTAGTTTTATAATTTGTTAAATTATAAAACAGTCCTTTATGTCCTTAGGACATAATATACAATTCCTCGGATTTTAAAATGGGACAATAGATATTTATTATAATTTGAAACTAACATTTATTATTTATTTAAATCCAATAAATAATGACCATAATACATCAATACTAAAGTTTGGGATTTTATAAATAAAGTATTTATAAAATGAGGGTATTAGGCCTCGGGACAAATAATATAATTTTCTACACACATTTTTTTTAAACAAATAACAACTACACATCTCTTTTTATTTTAATGAAACTCACAATTATTATTTATTTAAACTAAATAAATAATAAGTAATACATAAATAATAAAATATTATTTCAGCATATACTAAATATGAAAGTGTAATATTCTAGAATTTAAAATCCCTTGAATCATACTTTTTAAACTATTTTAAAACTATTTATAACATTGAATTATATATTATAACTATTTATTAAACATTAACATTTGTTAAATAAATATTGTTCCATTAATTATTAACGAAAATAATTAAAAATTCTAATTAACAACATTAGCTAATAAATTGTAATATAAAATAACTAATTGTATATTTAATACTAATTAAACATAATTTAAACATTAACAAATAATAAAAAAAAACTAATTAACCACTTGTATCATACAAACATGCTAATATGTAACACCCTAGAAAATCTCATATGAGATTTCTTCAACTCCCCAACGGGCAACGGCTGATACATGCAGCGCGTATATATATATATATATATATGTTACGTATATATTTCATTTTTTTGGCTTAAATGTTCAAACGATCATAACTCGTTCATTACTCGACGAAAATCAGTGAACCATAAGTCAAAATTGTGTGTCTCGACGAGCCCGATCCAATAGTACAAGTCTCGGGTCCTAACTCTTAATGGTTTGTACGAAAAATGGGAAAACCCGAGAGAAGACTTAAACTTTGACCGCTTCGTTCGTCGCAATACAAAATAGTCGTCGCGAACGGTTCGAACTGGGACTTAATGGGGTCCTAACCTACCACATTTCATTCACGGAACGCGTTTCCGTTAACGTTGACGGAACGTCGACTTTTAAGCCTATATATAATCCGACTTATATATATACGTATACACGTGCGTAGCTACTGTTATAAATATGAAAAAGTATCTAAATAATATATTGATCAAGTTAGGAAATCCACCTAGACTCGTGGTGGTCCGATGGTAGCGCGACGGGGTTTCGGGGTGGTCTCGGCAATGGTTTTTGGTCTTCTTTCTCTCTCTAGTTCTCTCTGTCTTCTTTTGGCCTATGGGTTTGGCCTGTGTATGTATGGAGTATGTGTGTGTATGTATTTCAGGCAGGAGGACAGAGGGCTGAGGGTGAGGGTAAGGGTGAGGGTGAGGCGGAGGGGTGAGAGTTGGGTTTTCTCTTCTCTCTCTAACTTTCACTCTCGGGTTCTCTCTCTTTCTCAAACTGCCTAAGTGTTTGCACCTAAAAAATACATTTTTTAAGTTAAAATTTATATAAGGCCGATTAAGATTTTTTAATCGGACATACAGACCGATTGCATAAAATTAGAAACCAAGTGACTGGTTCAAAGTTGGTAGGGCCGAATAAGTTTCTTATTCGACACGACTATGATTGGGCTGATCACCAATAGAATAAGGCTGCCATACATTTTCTATCAGCATGACCACCATCTCATCGGGCCACTATGCAAAGTGGGCCTTACTGCTTCACCATCGGACTGATTGCAATCAGACATTTATTTAGTCCGACCTCACCGCATGGGCTGACCACTTCACTATCGGGCTCACTTTAGTTAGTAGTCAAACTAGCTTTATGTTTCGGACTGATCAGAAGTTTGCAACTATGTCACTTTGGCCTAAGCTTTCATTCCAATGTTTAATGCAGCAACATGGCTATTCAACAATTTGGTGGGGCCATGTTTCATTCATGGTAACTATTTGACCGTGACAAGCATTACGGACTAGCACATGTTTTACAGTTTTAGTTACTTTGTGGTGTATGTGGTAGGGTCCATTATGGGAAGTTTACAATCTCTCTTATGGTGATAAATACTATGGTATGATATTATCACATTGGCAAAAATAACATTATCAGAATATTAAAAGATAATATCAAACTTATGGAAGTACATCTCTTGCTTGAAGGCAAAGGCAACTGTATCAAGACCTTATATGGACCACATTCAACATACATATATATATATATATATATATATATTGGTGAAGATATGGCAACTATTATCATATTGGGAGGAAAATCTGGTATTTTATACCGGATAATTATGAAAGTCAAGAGCAGATTTCGGGAAATAACCTGGTATTTTTTACCAGATTATTGTTGATAAGATATTTCCTACCTTGTCTAGGAGACCTCCATGGCCGCTATAAATTAACAGGCTGGCCAAAGCTGCAATCCACTCCGCGTCACTTCGACAAAAGCATCCCAATGCATTCTAAATAGCGCTCCTAGCATTCTTTTTATTTTCCTAGGCTTTCTTAGTTATAATTGCATCCTTGTAATTTCTCTTTTCTTTCCAATTAAATAAAAATGCTCTTTTTATTTAAATTCTCTTGCTTGCTTTCATCACTTGCTAGACTTGTGTGCTTCTGTACTGTCTAGGGACTTTAGGCCAGGGGTACTTTCCTACTTGGCCATCACAATCGTTTTGATAGAAGTTAGATTTCCAAACCTTGTGTCACTCACACAAGGGACTTAGAAAATTTTGTGTTTTAAGTTTGGGTCTACCTCACAAGGCTCTGGCACGCCCGAACAACAATTACAGCAAACAATTTGGCATGCCCGGTGGGACAGCCAAGTGATGAGCCATGCACACACTGAAGCATGGCTACACTTTTACAACAACCAGCTTGGTTGGCGGAACGAGTCAATACGCCAACTGCGCGAAGAAATCTGTCGTCTCTACAACGATGGATATTGGAATGAAACTGGTCATCTTTAGAATGAGATAGACCGTTTTGAGGCCGACATGCAATTTTTTAATCAAGAAATCGGCCTCGTCAAAGCTTCAAGTGGAGTTGATGAACCGCCGCCCGAGGGAAATTCGTTCATGTCTCTAGACGATTTTCTGTACGGTGACTGGCGAAAGAATCTAGTTTGTGACAACATTCTTCGTGCTCTTGAAGATATGAAGGCGCACTCGAGAGAACAGCATGCAAAGCTTAGCCGGTTTGAAGAAGACACGAAAGCAAGCCTGGCAATACTAGAGGCTCAAGGGCAAAAGATCGAACAATTCTTAAAGTCACGACAACGGCCCGAGAAGGCTGATGTTATCACTCTAAATCAAGAGACCTATGTCTCTGGTCATCTTGATTCTATGCCGTCCGAGCCGCTCAGGGGGCAAGACGGCGAAAAAATAATTAAAGAGCCGAGTAATCTTATTTCGGCTATAGAGCCTCTCCCTGATGTTGAAGAAGACGAAGAAACATCCGGGGGGCAAATTCAAGACGAGCCTCACAATTCTGTTGAGGCCGAGGAGGAAGAGTGTGATAGGCCGAGTGATATCGTATCGGCCATAGAGCCTCCTAGTGATGAGGAGGACGATGATGAAGACCCCCTAGTTGATGAAGAAATCAGTGATTTGGCGCTTGGGGGGCAAGTTTTACCAAGACCAATTGAAATTAAATCGGTCCATGAAGTTTTTAAAAATATTCCTTTGAGGAAACTCAGCCTCAAAGAATTGTTCAAATATATCGGTCTCTTTGTAGTGACCGATTATTATTTTTATTTTAAGCCAATTAATTATTTGGCTTGGGTTGATTTACATCCACATTGGCTGTGTGGATGTCACCAAAAATTAAATATTATTTGGTGGTTATTTCTCCAACAATGGTATTATCAAAAGACTGAAAAGGTGCTGAAGATCGGACTGAATTAATTCAGTCAGTAGGCTATTCGGACTCACAAGTCCGAAAGCAAGAAATAAATAAAGTAATGCTAGAAGGATGCTTGGGATGTTGAATCGGACATAGAGGCCGATGGTGTGGTGTCAAAAGTGCTTATGTAACAGTCAAATGGTGGGCCTGAGAAAGTGTTGAAGAACAAATGTGTGTCATATCTTAATCTCGGGCTTATTGCTTGTCAGTATACATAATTATGGCATTGATACATATGCAGAATGGTGGGCCCGAGTTAGTAGGTGTAGGCCTGCCCATCAAGTGCAACCACATCATCATTAGCCATTGACTAAAGCTTTGACGTGCAGTGAAGTATTTGATTTGAAGTGTTGACACAGATCGGGTTGGTGCTAATGATAAACACAACACTATGATGCGCCATCGGGCTTATGGATAAGCCCGATATCAGTAAGGTAATCGGGCTGAAGGTAAAATTTGGCTATTCAAAATTCACTTGCTTTCATTTTAAACAGCCAGGGGGGCAATTGTTTGCACCTAAAAAATACATTTTTTAAGTTAAAATTTATATAAGGCCGATTAAGATTTTTTAATCGGACATACAGACCGATTGCATAAAATTAGAAACCAAGTGACTGGTTCAAAGTTGGTAGGGCTGAATAAGTTTCTTATTCGACACGACTATGATCGGGCTGATCACCAATCGAATAAGGCTGCCATACATTTTCTATCAGCATGACCACCATCTCATCGGGCCACTATGCAAAGTGGGCCCCACTGCTTCACCATCGGACTGATTGCAATCAGACATTTATTTAGTCCGACCTCACCTCATGGGCTGACCACTTCACTATCGGGCTCACTTTAGTTAGTAGTCGGACTAGCTTTATGTTTCGGACTGATAAGAAGTTTGCAACTATGTCACTTTGGCCTAAGCTTTCATTCCAATGTTTAATGCAGCAACATGGCTATTCAACAATTTGGTGGGGCCATGTTTCATTCATGGTAACTATTTGACTGTGACAAGCATTACGGGCTAGCACATGTTTTACAGTTTTAGTTACTGTGTGGTGTATGTGCTAGGGTCCATTATGGGAAGTTTACAATCTCTCTTATGGTGATAAATACTATGGTATGATATTATCACATTGGGAAAGATAATATTATCAGAATATTAAAAGATAATATCAAACTTATGGAAGTATATCTCTTGCTTGAAGGCAAAGGCAGTTGTATCAAGACCTTATATGGACCACATTCAAGATACATATATATATATATATATATATTGGTGAAGATATGGCAGCTATTATCATATTGGGAGAAAAATCTGGTATTTTATACCGGATAATTATGGAAGTCAAGAGCAGATTTTGGGAAATAAACTGGTATTTTTTACCATATTATTGTTGATAAGATATTTCCTACCTTATCTAGGAGACCTCCATGGCCGCTATAAATTAACAGGCTGGCCAAAGCTGCAATCCACTCCGCGTCACTTCGACAAAAGCATCCCAATGCATTCTAAATAGCGCTCCTAGCATTCTTTTTATTTTCCTAGGCTTTCTTAGTTATAATTGCATCCTTGTAATTTCTCTTTTCTTTCCAATTAAATAAAAATGCTCTTTTTATTTAAATTCTCTTGCTTGCTTTCATCACTTGCTAGACTTGTGCGCTTCAGTACTGTCTAGGGACTTTAGGCCAGGGGTACTTTCCTACTTGGCCATCACAATCGTTTTGATAGAAGTCAGATTTCCAAACCTTGTGTATCACTCACACAAGTGACTTAGGAAATTTTGTGTTTTAAGTTTGGGTCTACCTCACAAGGCTCTGGCACTCCCGAACAACAATTACAGCAAACACTAAGTATATTTATATATAATAATAATAATACACACATCGTACAAATATATTATAATATATACACACAATATACATATCATATGTATAATATACCTATACATGACGTGAGTGTATGGTGTGTTTTGGTGGGGTGGCAGTGAGTTAATGAGATTGATTTGGATTGAAAGGAGGGCGCTTGGGAAAAAGGGAGCCGGCGGTGGGGGTTTGTGGAGTTGTCCGTTGGGTAGAAGGTGGTTGTGCGAGGGATCCAATGGTATGAAAGGGGTGTTTGGATAAAGTTACTACCCAATAGATTTTAGGTGGTTAGGTAGTACACTCACCCATTTTAGGTAGGATTCTTATTTCCATAATTGAATGATCCTATCTTTAATTTAGATTCTCGTGCCATACAGGCTAAGTTAAATACAGATTTTACGAATTTACGTGATAAGTCAGTCCGGGTCTAATATATAGTCTGAGATATTAATAAAATAAACGCGCCGGCATATATGATCGGGTTTCTGGGATTACGAAATCAAAACACTGGAATTACGAACAAAGATTACACGGTCTATGATAAAATAAATATCGATACCATATAAAAGTCAAGACTATAGTCACAGGACTATCGGGTCTGAAATATAATATAATTACAACTTTAAAATGACGTTGGGTCCTAATAATATAATCTATAATATATATTAAAATATTAAGTGACAAAGAATAATATTAATATTAAAATTAATATAATATTAATATACGATATAACCTATGGTTTTAGCAAATTACAGATATTTAAATAATCGATAATTTTAATAAAATATAAATAATAATTCAGTGTCGATATGATATAATAATTATAATTTATATTTACAGCAAGCTAAGCGATGTCGAGTCCGTATAAAATAACTTATAATTATAAACTAAGCGACAAAGAAATGCGATATAACCTATAGTTATAATTTAAGCGATAACAGATATAAAATAATTTATACTTATAAAATTTGATGATAATGAAATGTAATATAACCTTCTAGTATTAAAATGTTAAGTAACGACATAATATTAGTATACGGTACCAATATACAGGGTCGGGCTTATCAATTAAAATCACATAAATAAAGCAATGTGAATTTTATGAATACTACAATCTTGAACGTCGTCGAGTATATAATACATATATTAGTACATGCTACAGGAATAATTATAGAAATAAACCCAGAAGTCTATTTCCATATTTTCTAATTTTCAAGGGTATTACACTTTGACGGCTTGAAACTACGGTTAGTAGAAGTAACGGGTTTCAGTCAAGTATCGTAAATGGCACAATATGAAGCGTTGTATGGGCATAAGTGACAATCGCTGATTTGTGGGATCGAAGTTGGGGAAAGAAAGTTGTTAAGACTTAAGATGATACAGTTGACTAGGGTAAGGGTAAAGCTAATCCAGGAGTGACTTTTAGAGGAGGCTCACTGTACTAAATATTCAATTCATCCGGGGAGTGACAAGATGTACCGGAATTTGCAAGAAAACTTTTGGTGGAGAGGTATGAAGCAAGAAGTTTCCAAGTTGTGTCTGAGTGTTCAGCATGTTAGCAAGTGAAAGTAGAGAGACAAGTACCAGCGGAGCTATTACAACCATTACCAGTGTCAAAGTGAAGTGGGATGGGATCACGATGGATTTTGTTTCGGGATTTTCGCGATCGTTTAATCAGAATGATAAGATTTGGGTTATGGTTGATAGATTGACAAAATCAGCGCATTATCTACCGATCAATACGACTAAACCTTCAAGGTTGGCGGAATTGTGTATGAAAGGGGTTGTAAGACTACATGGAGTTCCAACAATGATTATATCGGATCGTGATAATAGTTTTACGTTGAGGTTTTGGGGAAGTTTACAAAAAGCTATGGGTACGAAACTGAGTTTCAGCACTACATTTCATCTCAGATCGACGAACAGTCAGAACGAACGATTCAGACATTGGAAGACATGCTTAGACTTTACGTACTAGACTTTGGGTAAGTCAATATAGATTGAGAGGAGGAATATAAATTGGAAAGATGAAGTTTTAATGAGTAAGTGAACAGAACCGGTAAGAATGGGAGGAAGACATGGTATTACGTTGAGTACATTATCGGATATGATAGTAAAAATGTAAAATGGTGAGGACAATGATGGATACAATGAAATACGATCTCAGTGTCCTGGATTCCAACAAGGTTGAAGAGTTTTGAGAATGTCGAATTCCACCCTAAGAAAATTTTAAAGTGTTTGTAAGATGCACTTCATTTTAAACTCAATCTAATGTTATTATATTAATACATTTTCATTAAAATTCTTGCATAGATGTTGGTGAAGAAAATAATGCCAAGGTATCATGTCGACAATACTATTGCTATAAGTTGCAAATCAGGGATTCCGAAGAAACCCTTCTTTTACTAGCTGGAAGGTTATTGCAACAATTTGCTGTCGATATGTATATAAAGCTTGAAACTACAAGGTTGGATTATTATAGGAGGAGACAGTCACATATTAGATCTGAACTTTATCAGGGAATAGTAGATGCTGTAACAGCTGGAGAAACAAGAGGTAACCAAGTAGGCCGAAGGATAGTACTTCCTGCATCATTTGTTGGAGGTCCGAGAGACATGCGCCGTAGATATCTTGACGCAATGGCATTGGTTCAACGATTTGGTAAACCGGACCTATTTATTATGATGACATGTAATCCTGAGTGGAAAGAGATACTTGATGAACTAAAAGAATCCCAACGTCCACAAGATAGGCCTGATTTGATATCAAGAGTATTTCGTGGTAAGTTTCAAGATCTAAACGACCAGTTGTTCAGAAAAGAAATTTTTGGAAGAGTAGCAGCAAATGTTCACGTAATTGAATTCCAAAAAAGGGGTTTACCACATGCACACATGTTGATTATACTAAAGCCAGAATTCAAAATCAAAAGTCCAGACCAATACGACAAATTCGTGACTGCAGAAATTCCATATAAAGAAAAATATCCACGTCTATATCAATTGGTTGTAAAACACATGGTGCATGGCCCTTGCGGAAAATTGAATAGAAGAAATCCATGTATGGTGAATGAAGAATGTAAAAATCATTACCCTCGACCCTTTTGTGCTAAGACAACATGTGCTAAAGATGGATATCCAATTTACAGAAGAAGAGATGACAAAGTAAAAGTGATAGTACGTAATGAGGAGCTTAATAATCAATGGGTCGTCCCTTATAATCCATATCTCCTTTCAAGATATAATTGTCATATCAATGTTGAAGTATGCTCTGGTCTAAAAGCAGTTAAATACCTTTACAAGTACATCTACAAGAGACATGACAGAGTCTCAGTGCATGTAGCCTACAATGATGGTGAAAAAATAGTGGACGAAATCCAACAATTTCAAGATGCAAGATGGGTATCAGCTCAAGAAGCAATTTGGAGAATATACAAGTTCAACTTGAATGAGATGCACCCTGCAGTCATAAATTTGCAATTACACCTTCCGAATAAGCAATGTGTCACTTACTGGAATAATCAAAACTTACAAGATGTTCTCAATTGGGATCATAATTCCAAAACAATGCTTACAGAATATTTCAGCATGTGTTCTAAAAGTGAAAAGGCAAGAGCACTCTTATATTGTGAATTTCCAGAGTACTATGTGTGGCATTGTAAACATAAACGTTGGTATGAAAGAAAGAAATGAGAAGTGATTGGTCAAATAAATGGAGCAAATCCGGCGGAAGGAGAGAGATATTATTTAAGAGTATTACTAAATTATGTCAGAGGACCAACATCATATGAGGATTTGTTAACAGTTAATGGAAGTATTTGTCAAACTTTTAAAGAATCTGCACAAAAAAGAGGCTTACTTGAATCTGATCAAAGCATTTCAGAGTGTTTAAATGAGGCAACCATCTTCCGAATGCCTCAAGCACTTCGCAGATTATTTGCAACCATATTGGTTTATTATGAACCAGTTGATGTAAGGGAATTATGGAATGGTCATTTTGCGGCAATGTTTGAAGATTTTAGATGTGATGTTAATTCAATTGAGTTGCAAATTTCAAAAACGCTTCAAAGTTTGAACTTTTATTTGGAAAGCATGGGCAAAAGTATTGCCAATTATGACCTACCATGTATACAAAATGATTCCTCTCACTCTGCACAAACTTATCCTTGAGAAATTATGGACAAAATTTCAATTTATATTCATCCAGATGATTGTTACTCAGAGTTAAGTTTAAACTCGGAGCAACGAATAGCATTTGCAGAGATACTAGACCGAGTTAATGGTGGAAGAAGCGGTGTATTTTTTATTGATGGTCCTGGGGGAACTGGTAAAACATACCTGTATCGTTCTTTACTTGCAACCATAAGATCGCAGAAAATGATAGCTCTTGCTACAGCAACATCAGGAGTAGCAGCTGCGATCATGCCTGGTGGTCGAACTGCACATTCACGTTTTAAAATACCTATCAGTGCTAATGAGTCCAGTATGTGTAACATACCCAAGCAAAGTGGGACAGCAAAGTTATTACGTGAAGCAAAGTTAATTATTTGGGATGAAGCACCGATGGCAAGACGTTGGGCTATTGAAACCCTTGATAGAACATTGAAAGATATCTTAGACAGCCAAAAAGATTTTGGAGGAAAAGTCATTGTTTTTTGAGGTGATTTTCGGCAAGTATTACCAGTAGTGCCTCGAGCAACAAGAGAACAGACTGTCAATGCAAGTCTGGTGAAGTCTCGCCTTTGGCCAAGAATGAAGAGGTTAACCTTGACCCAAAATATGAGAGCAAGGACTGATCCAAACTTTAGCGAACTACTCCTACGAATTGGAAATGGCGATGAACCAACAAATGATGATGATATGATTGTTATCCCAAAAGAAATGGTGATTGAATACGTCAATGATGAGTTTTCAGAGCATCAATTTATAGATTGCATCTTTCCATCACTGCACCATAATTTTAAATCGATAGAGTATATGGCAAACCGTGCAATACTCGCAACCAAAAATGAATATGTGGACAAATTAAATGAGAAAATGATTTGTCTTTTTCCAGGAGATGCCAAAACATTCATAAGCTTTGATGAAGCAGTTGATGACACTTGCAACTATTATCAAGAAGAGTTTTTGAATTCTCTGACTCCAAATGGACTTCCTTCACATAAGTTGATTTTGAAGGTGAATTGTCCGATTATGCTACTAAGAAATTTAGATCCATCAAATGGTTTATGCAATGGGACTCGCATGGTGTGTAGAAATTTTGTGGATAATGTTATTTATGCAGAAATCACAATTGGAGAACATGTAGGGAAACACGTTCTACTACCATGAACTCCTCTGTCCCCGGCGGAGAATGAAGGGTATCCTTTCCAATTCAAACGGAAGCAATATCCAATACGTCTTTGCTTTGCGATGACCATAAACAAAGCACAAGGGCAAACTATACCAAATGTGGGAATCTATTTGCCTCAACCCGTGTTCTCTCATGGACAATTGTATGTTGCCATGTCAAGGGGAATCTCAATGTCAACAACCAAAGTCTTAATCAAGTCAGAAGCTACAAACAAAGAAAGGGGGACGTATACAAAAAATGTCGTATACAATGAAGTTCTAAATTCAAATAGGTCAAATTAGGTAAATGTGTTAATTAATTTTGATTGATATACAGTTGTCCTTTTCCCCTATTATTCCTTCTTGTTCTATATTGAACGACTTGAAAGAGGTTCTCGCTACACACTCTCATAAACTTTTTTTTCCCTTTGTAGAAACTTCTCCTACTTGATAATCCTATATTGGATGACTCCTTCGGCGGAAAAGGACAGAAATCTCTGAAGATAGAAGACTTGTCTTTGAGGAAATACTTAAAACTTTTGGTAATCTAATCCAGTCCTTAATTTATGTTTGGCTTTTTAATTACTTATAAACCACTTGATGTTTTTCTTTCAAATATTTCCTTCATTACATTTCTTCTTTAATTCAATGATTATTAAAAATTTGTCTAACATAATAATTTTTTCATTGTAGGCTCTGGTTGTAATATCAAGGTTTCAGTTTGAGTTT
Organism: Hydrangea macrophylla; assembly: GCA_033977485.1. Classification (NCBI taxonomy): domain Eukaryota; kingdom Viridiplantae; phylum Streptophyta; class Magnoliopsida; order Cornales; family Hydrangeaceae; genus Hydrangea; species Hydrangea macrophylla. The sequence goes on along the minus strand of CM066991.1, from coordinate 80,548,266 downwards.
GAGAGTGTCATTATTCTTCCAAGGAAATGATATTGGCAACGCTTTGTTTGTTTTGCTTTGTTTTCTTCCGTTCTCTATGTGGTTTGTATTGTATCTGAGGGTCTACTTTGTTTTTTAAAGGGCTGGGTCGTATTTCTTAAGGCTCTATTTTCGTTACTTTTCAAGAACACATTTAGGGTGCTTGTAAAAAGTTTTACGTGGAATGCTTGAGTCAAATAGTAAGGTAATGATCTTTCATTTATCAAGCGCTATTTATACTAAGGTTTCCTTAAAATCAATGACTCAAAGAAAACGTCTTACAACAACATTCAATCCAAAGTTTAAGTTTATCTTTACTGTCATTATTATTATTATTTTTTTACCATTTATTGTCCTTTGTGGAGCAACAATTAAAGCACTTCTATATGATTTTTCTCTTTTTGAGATTACAAAAGTTAAATTTTATTTGTTTTTTTTATTTCTGAACAAATTTAATTACTTTGATAAACTACAAACTAAGTGCTTAATTGTATTAAATTTTAAGTGCTAAAATTTTACTTTACTAAATTTAAAACAAAATTTTTGTATTTTCTTTGACATTAAATCTCTTTCATATGTATGTCCTCAAATTAAAAATAATATCACTGTTAATTGGTGAGCATTTATATATTATCAAACACACTAGCTATAAAATAATAACTGCTGAAAATTTCTTTTATAGCACTAAATAGGTTGAGCCAACATACCCTTAATATGAGCCACAACTTTAACCCAATTTACTCCATTTAAATTTAACTTTTAAAATACTTTGTCAGTTATACCACATGCAATAGTATGTGGTAACATCGAGCACTACAACAACATATTCTACAATTTGTAAAGCATTTAATCAACACATAATAGTCAACACAACCTACCATCTCATTTGCCATTTAAATGATTTTTTTTTATTTTAAATTTGGCATCTTTTAAGAGTTTTTGCACTAAGAATATTACCATAGAATAATACCATGCTTCTCAATGTTTGTCTTTGAAATATTTTATTCATCACATTTCAATTGGCCTGACGAGGAAGTTATAATCATAAATGAAAGAAGTTTAGGCTCAAATTGGTTCATGAATTTAGTGCAGTAAAACAAAGAAAAGCACGAAAGAAAAAAATGGAAAATAAATTTTAATTTATTTTATAAAAACTGAATTTTTAAGTCACTTTCTTCCCTTATTTCTTGAGTTACAACAATACTTTAATTCTTTTGAAATTTTAATGTAATTTAGGCATGGAGAAAAACTCAATTAAACTTATTTTCCACTATTACAAATGGCATAAGAGTTGTGCAGTAGTATATGTTTTGCAAGTGATTGATGAGGTCACACCCCATTTGATATAGCCGATGAAGCATTTGGGCTCCTGGCACTTAGTCCAAATGAGACTACTACATCAAATCATAACAACACAAAAATAAAAATAAAATAAAATAAAAAAAATAAATAAATAATATAAAACATACCCTTAATATGGGAATGAGAGCGATTTTTAAAATTTTGTTTTTACAAATAATGTTATGATTCACAAATTTGAGTTTGAAATTTAACTTTGGGTAAATTACACTTTGTACCCTTTTAGTTTGGGTTTAATTTTACTTTGATCCCTGTAATTTCAATTTTATCATTTTGATCCTTACAGTTTCAGTTTAGATTCAATAAAATCCATTCATCAAATATTCTTACATTTTTGTCAGATTTAGGTTCAACACAGGTGTGCAAAGTATAATTTCTGTAAGTAAATTTACACTCATGCCCCCAAATGATATATCACTTGTGCATCACATGACCTATTTCTATAAAAAAATTGGAGAAAATTTGTATGAGTGGATTACATTGAACCTAAATTGAAACAGTAAGGACTAAAATGACAAAATTGAAACTACAGAGATCAAAGTAACATTATAACCAAACTATAAGAGTGTAAAATGTAATTTATCCTTTAACTTTAAAAATATTGTGTCAGTTCTACCCCCGCAATTGAGTATGATACCGTCCAGTTTGACGTACGTGTGAGTACCATGTGCATTTGAGTATAGCATTTGCTATTTCCATGTGATCTCTTTTTTTTTTTTCTTCGGTTCTTTTTTTTCCCCACTTATTCAATCACTAGTAATTACGGCACGGGAAAAAAAATAAGGACTAAAACCCAAATATGCAAAAAAAAAAAAAAAAAAAAAAAAAAAAAAACCGTTCTTAATTGCAATTTATGCTTCAATTCTCCGTCAATATAGGTCCGATGTGGTTCATAGAACTCTCAAACCATTGTGGATTTTACAAAATAAATCCTAAACAAACTAATTTTAACAAAAAAATACAATGCTTGTGCAACATCCAGTATAAAGAAATAAATAACAATGTATTTCCACCAATTCGGTAGACCAAATTGCTAATCAACCTCCAATCACATTATTCTCAACTAATTGTTGTCTCCCAATTGGACTGCACCTAAGTTCACACCATAATCATAAACAATACGAACTATAAAAATTAATGTGCTTAACCCTTAATAACAGTAAAAACAATTACAATAATAGCCAAACCATAAAATTCCAATAAAAAGAAGGAAAACAATATGTGAGGTGATGCCCAAGAGAAGAAATATAGTGTATGTAAGGGAGATTGAAGAGTTTTCTGAGTGAGTTGTGGACCACTTGATCAGGATCAAAGGGATGTAGATAGGACATGCATCATTTGTCTTTAACATATTGAGCTCAAGTCTTTTGTGAAGTGAAAACAGCTAAAAGTTTAAATTGAAGAATATACACAACAAAGCCAAAGTTTATGTGTCTGTTGGTCAGTAATCAATGCCAAGCCAAAACAACTAATGAACAAAATGTTAAAGAGTGATATTATTCCGGAATTAGACCATTAAGCAAAGAAAGAGAACAAATAAATTTCTTTTGTAAACACCTATTGATTTGTTGAATCGCAGCAATCACTAAATGATCACAAAGTATTAGAAACATAAGAACTTCATAAAATACATTGCAAGAAACATTTGACTGATTCATGCTTAATCAAGTGGAGCTTCACTGAGATTGTTTTGCCAGAACATTTCATTTGATACCATTTATATTTTAATCGAACTTAAGCCTAAGTTGCTTTATGCTCTATCCGACTAATGGATGTGGATGATAAATACATTAACTAAAATAGAAAAGAAAAAAAAACAGAGAAAATAGAAAAGAAAGCAAAATATGTCAAAAAGAAAATTAAAAGTTGTGAAATTATACAACATTTGGGAACCAAATACATGAAACCAATGAATCACAAAATTAAGGAAAAGTGAAACACCCAATCAAACTCCTCCCCACATTGCCCTCAAAAACGTATTCCCATCTTCGTCTGATACACAGTGCAAAAGAAAAACATATTTTGTTCTCAATTTACTACGGAGAATAAGAAGGGAAAGAAAATTTTTACCTGCAACAAATCTAATGATGACCCAAAAATCTGCACCAAAAGATAAGAATAAGGAGAGTATTAGCGAGTCTGCAAATTCTAGAAAATGAGAAATTTAGAACGAAATACGATTTTAATCTAAATGGTATGAATAATTCAATGTCCCCCAAAACTACCTTATCTTACTCAAGCGTGTATTGAAGACCCAACCCTATATTCATGTCACCTTCTTCATCCTCATCCTTAATTGCATATACATAACTCTCACTCTATCTCCCAATCTTGAGTGCCATGATCTGAAACAATAATTGACACAAAATGCAAAAAAGTAAGAAAGCAAAAAAGAAAAAAAATAATAATAATAAGTAGAAAAGTGTACCAGTGGATTATGATGCCTCCCAAAAGGGCTAGGACTGGAGCTTGGTATTTTTAAATTCCAGGAGAAATAGACAACAATTAATTAAAATAAATCAAACAGAAAAAAAAAAGTAACAGATGAAGAGATATATTGAAACACCTGTTGTTGCTTGAATTAGTGAGACCTAGAGAGAGAAAAGGTGAATTCACATACTTCAACTTTGAGTCTTAGAGAGTAAACTTCAACTTTTCCCAAATTAAATAGTACAAAGCTTAGAGAGTAACCCAAATTTCGATGGCTATGTTAAATTAATTAGCCCCTTTACACCCAAAATTTTCTTCAAAAGCCTATCAATCTCTAAACTAAAATCTCAAGAAGTAAGAAAACTAAACTAAAATCCTAATTCCTAAGTAAAGGAAAGGAAAAAATAAACCTATGATTTGAGTAGGGGGTCTACTGGGGTTCGGCCAGGGGGTGCTCGGCTAGGGGATGGGGGTCCGGTGGCTGTGATGGAGGCCGGAGGTGGTGGAGTTGGTGATTTGATGGTGGTTGGCGGTTGATTTGAGTAAGAGATTTGAGTAGCAAGAGAGTGTGTATCAAACCCATCCCCCTCCCCCCCCCCCCCCCCCCAAAAAAAAAAAAAAAAAAAAACCCTAACTATTTTTTTTTTCAGCAGAAAAGAAAATCAATGATGAAGAGATGAAGAGTGAGATGGGGGGTAAATAGAGAGAGGGGAATGAGAGAGAGAGAGAGAGAGAGAGAGAGAGAGATCTGGCATCCTCTGTTTGAAATTCAAACGGGAGAGAGAAATTTACCTGAGAGAAAGGGGACGGTTGTGGACTGGTGGTGGTGATCCGGCTGTGTGGTGGTGCTCCGACAAACTGCGGACTGGTGGTGGTGATCAGATGTGTGTGTTTGTGTGCATTGTGTGTGTGTGTGTGTGTGTGTGTGTGTGTGTGTGCAGCGACTGAGAGGGAGTTAAGATTAGAGAGAGATAGAATTACTAAAGGTGAGGAAATTCAAAAATCAAAAATCAAAAATGAAAGATCGTGCATCGTGATTGTGAGAGCGACAGAGAAACTGCAGAGAGAGAGAGATAGAGAAAAACTGTGTAATAATGGATGTGGTGTGATGAGTGGGTTAACCATTTTTGGTGGACAAAAAATTCAACGGTTCGAAATATCTAATTCTCTCTCAAAGGTTGAGATTGAAAGTTGCTAGAATGGGAGGGACCCACACCGCCCTCCCTTATTATATAGATGTTCATACCTTAGAAATATAAATACGACACTTCCTATTCCGCAAGTGCTTATTGCATTCTCAGTATTTCCTAATCAATGCACTTTATTTTCAGGAAATCCTATTCAATATACTTGACTAAAGTTTCCAAAATAATATTACACTTGATAGTTACCAAAACTAATTTGGAATAAATAAAAGGAAACTTGATGGACGTAAAATTCTAAAAGTAGTCATCTTGGCTCTCTCCTCTCCTCTATAAAAGAATAGATTGGCTTTCTCTTCCTCTATTGTTTTCCGTCACCGAAATATTTATATAACCAATCTGTAAAGTTAACAATAGAGAGAAGAAGGTCAATCTAGAATTAAAGGTTTCAAGCAAAGGGATTAAGCACAAGTTCCATATCTCTTTTCAAGTTTCTATGGCTAATCAAGGTAAGCTTCTAATAATCTTTTTATGATCATAGGATTTACAGACTATAACATTACTCCAAATAAAAATGCTATTGTTTTTTGTTCTACACATAAACTCAAATTAACAAAACCACTTTAAACATCACCTTAATCGCCACACTCAATTGAACCTAAGTAAATTTACTTAGAGTTTTAGTAAGTTTGGTATACCACTTTATATATATATATATATATATTGGTCTAACATTCAGAGTCCTACAACCTAATAACACCACCTTTTTTTTCATACTACCTGATAACAACACTTAAACATTTTTTTTCCATAATTGCTAATCACTTTACGGTTATTATCACAATTCCTTTTTTTTTTTAAAGACAATTCAAGGCTTTAAACTAATTACGTAATAGAATAATTGGCTTTGTTCAACCCAACTACAAGTCATATAGCTACGGGTAATAGGAATCAATTAATTTGCAAGTGTTATCGAGTTAGTCCATGTCTCCTACTTACACTCAATTATGAGAAGCCAGAGTGAATTATGTTCCTCTTTTTCTTTTTTCTTTTTTCTTTTTTTTTTCTTTTATTTTTTTTATCTACCAGTGAATAATGTTTGGTGGACTTTATATAGGTATTTGGAGTACGTACCATTAGTTTTAATATGAGTCCTATTAAACTCTATACAATTGCTATTAGTTTAAACGAAGATGAATAATCAAACTATACACGTACAATTACTATTGGTTTAATATAAAGAATATATTTAATCTGAATTTTGCACACTCAATGCTTACCCAAGCACCTTATTGGTAAGTAAGTAGGTCTCACCACCTTTCATCATTCATTTAGTACCTTAGCCAAAGCCTTAATTATTTAGGACTCTATCAAATAAACACTCTAAATATAAAATAGGTTACATATCGTTGTATGGTTCGGAGTATATATAATACTAACACCCTATTTGGCATTTGGAATACAAAATATGAAAACCATAGCATTATTGGGAGAACAATGTAGTACTTTTACATAATGCCCACTTTTAATTTTTTGGTGCCCTTTATAAGAATTCTACTTTCTTTTCTTTTCTTTTTTTTTTCCCCCCTTTTTTCTTTCCTTTTTTTTTATATATTTTTTAAAATTTGGGATTCAACATTTGAGATGCTTAGGATAGGATAGTCTTCCTTCTTTTTTTTTCCTTTCTTTTCCTAATCTATTAACGTTGCTAATTACTTTTTCCTAGGCTCATGTTCCATATATTTCTGATCTCACGATTCTGCCCCCTTTCTATTTTCCTTTTCTTTTCTCACTCATTTTCTTAAAAAATTATTATGACATTAATTAAAATGCATTCAGAAAGAAATTGGTTCATGATTATTTTATCAGTAGTTTCATAGTATAGAATTGTAGTTTGAGATCATTGTTAGTTTATCACATTCCAAGTGTTATAATCACAATTCCTTTTTTATCATTATTATTATTATTATTATTATTATTATTATTATTTACATGGTTCAATGGCTTTAAACTACTTGTGTTAATTGACTTTATTTACATGGTTCAAAGGCTTTAGACAAGTACCATTAGTAGTTTCATAGTATCTTATTGAGTTAGTCCATGTCTCGTAATTACACTCCACTACGAGAAGCCACCGTGAATTATTTTTTAATTTTTATTTTCTTTTTCTTTTGACCAATGAATTATATTTTTATTTTTATTTTCTTTTACTTTTGGCCAGTCAATTATGTTTGTTAAACTATACGTTTTTGGAGTACCATTAGTTTTACTAGGACTCCTATTAAACTCTATACAATTCCTATTGCTATAAACGAAGATGAATCATCAAACTATTTATGGATGATTGAATGACTCTTTTGGCAATTGAAATATATTCTTGTTGCAAAATGGGTTTACCTTAAAATTTATAATTGTTTTCAGACAATATCACATATATATATATATATATATGCTTTAACACTTTCACATAATTGCTAACTATTACTCTATTGTTATGTTAAGGAGCTTATATTTTTCATAATTTTTCGATGCAGCGAAAATCTCTACTGACGCTATGTCTACATCAACAATGATGCTCATTAATTCACTCAAGACACACCAACATTCATGGACCATCACCTTAGACAAGGGAGTGTTGAGCTATACAAAAATGGACAAGGAAAAATACGAAAATTGATCGTGGTTGACACTGCTGTAAGTAAAAATTCTATTACTCTTACACGCCCAAATTGCTTTTAATAAATAAGTATTGATCTATGTTCACATCATGAATGCAGGGGACTAAAATACAAGTCATCATATTTGACCGATTGGCTGAAAAATTTGAAGGACAACTCCTATACAATAAGACTTATACCATAACAAATGGAATTGTCAAGAGTGTTAATCCAAGTTATAAGAATGTTCATCGGGAGTTTGAAATAGTTTTTCAGGATTCAACTGATGTTAAGGATGCAGAATTCACCTCAACATTAAAGAATATTGCTTATGACTTTATTCCATTCAAAGAGATTCAGGATGTCCTCAATAAGCACGATTCAATAGGAATGTTAACTTTTTAGTTACAGAATAGTATTCTCCATTATAAAAATAATGTTTAAATGAATTGACAATTTAACGCATTTTACATTATAGATATCCTAGGGGTCATCACTGACGTCAAACCAATCAATATCATCACAAAAAAAAAATGGCCAAGTGACTCAAAAAAGAGAAGTTATTCTACAAAACAAGTAAGTATCAAATGGAAATTGAAATATACTTCACATCAATACATACTTAAAAATTCTACATAACTTATGTTGCAGCCTGCAGTCAATATCATTAGATCTATGGGGTGACTTGGCAATTAATGAGGGACAAATACTCGAGGAATTAGCTCCTCAACAGCCAATTATAGCAGTCTCAAGAATACAACGATCGGAATATAAAGGTACTTGTCTAATACTCATGGTGTATAAATATGCATATCTATATGTATACATATAGCAACCAAATCTGAAGTAATATCCTACTATAGGTGCTTTCCAAATTTCAACTTCCTTCCAGTCGACCATACAACTGCATCCAACTGGAAAAGATGTCGATGGATTGAAAAAGAGGTAATGATTTTTTTTTTTACTCTTAAGTATTCATCTTAGTGAGGAATGATTATTACTATTGACTTGTTCATTGTTTTTGGGTAATTCATGTTATTATCACACAAGTCAAGAGACAACTCAACCTTTAGCGTATTAACAACTTAGTGTTTAATATTCATGACCTTTCTATATATTCATTTAATTTTGGATGAAAAAACACAGGTTCAAATCATCCAAGAATTCTGGAAACTCAGAATTACTGACATTCAAAACCAAATTGAGTGATGCAAATGAAGTCAAAGTTCGAGAGTTAGTATCTAACTCATTGTCTTTACAACAGGTAAGCTTTCAATAACTTCATACCATGAAATTTCAACTTCAATTATTCTAATACTAACCTTTTGTTAAAAAAAAAAAAAAAAAAGAATGTGTCGTATTACTTTAAAGCAACCGTTGAAAGAATTTACAACCAAGACCAACCATGGTATGATGCGTGCAAATCATGCGGTAAGAAAATGATCATAACTGAAGATGGAAAAGAATGCACAAGGTGTGTAAAGAACAAAACATAACATATTCCAAGGTAACAAAATTATTACATAGCGATAAATAACGTTGTTTGTTATTACTTGTTTACAAGAATGATAACACTGTTTGTTATTACATAAGGTATATGGTAAGGCTAGAAGCTATTAACGACAAGGATAGAATCATTGTTGTTCTATTTGAGTAGGCAGCACGGATTTTAATAGGATGTCCTGTGGCAGAATATATAGCTTCTATTAATGAGGTACAAATTTGATGTTTTCAAACCAAATTTCATATTGTTGTAGGAATTATATTTTAAACATCAAATTACGTTATTACTGCAGACACAGGGATGTCATGCGTCCAAGTTCTACAGAAATTTGTGCTCATGCAAATTAGAAGAATACAAACTCTACTTCCAATTACCAACAAATGGTTCAGCTTTCACACCAGATAAAAGTATCATTGTTCAATCACTTGAGCGGGTGGAAGATAAGGGACTTATTCTTATTGAAGATGATGAAATGATCCAAAGTTACAAGAAAAGGAAACAAACATTAGAGAAAGCTGATGGAAAGAGGAAACGCGCCCTGAAGAAGAAAATTAAAATAGAGAAGGAATAAGTTTAGAATACCAAATTAACACTACTCTTAAGAATATATTTACTGAATGATCTTTCTAAGTTTAAGTTATAATGAACAATGAACAAGTATATCTTAGATTGATTTCTATTGTTTGGATAATACATTTTCCCCTTTTTCCCTCCGCTCATTTATTCATTATTGCGTTTCTATTGTTTTTATTATGCATTACAAAGTTGTTGACGATCTCTTGTGCACCAACCACGTGCAAAGCACGTGGTATAAGACTAGTTCATATAAATATATGGATAAACATATAGACAAATGTATGTACTATGTACCTATATGATGAAAGCCATATTTAAAGTAGAGCAAAGTCATATCATTTCATTGAATCAAAGACATTCAACAACAATGAAACATACCCCCCAAACTGAGAAAAATTTGGGCAAATCCACAAAAGGGGGTTCTGATCAAATTGCCATTTTAGCTTGTGGGCTTTGTTCCAATTTCAATAAGCTGCCTTAGTTTAGTACACAACTCCTGAAGTTTTTAACTTCATTCTTGGACTATATCCCATTTTACACACTCTGGAAGCTATCTGTAGTATTTATTGACAAGGAGAAAAATACTGTGCTATTACAGATTAATAGTCACTACAAAGGGAATCAAACACTGACAGATTAATTTACATACAAATCAGATTGAAACAAACAAATTCAAAACCCTAACTCAATATGTATATGCATATATATATATGTATTTCAAAATATGTATATACATTACATATATGTGTCGTTTCTGCTAACATAGAATTAAGCCCTAAACATAGAAGCCCTAATCAAAACACACACACACACACACACACACACACACACATACACACACACACACATACATATCGTTTCTGCTAACAATTTTGATTTTCTGATTCGATCTACAAAAAGCTAAACCTAGAGTGTGTTTGATAGCCCAATTAAGTGGTGAAAATGAAAGTTTTCAACACTTAAATTTTTTCCAGTGCGTTTGATAATAACCACTTAATTGAAAAAGCAACCAAAAAATCAATGAAAAAATTCTGCTAAAAATAATCACTGAATGCAGTCTATTTCAGTAGTTGAAACACTGTTCTTAGTATTACATATTCAATCACTTAAAAGTTTCAGTACTTAAAATTCAGCACTTAATTTTCAGTTTTATCAAACGGACCCTTAGAAAAGCTAAAACTAAGCATATACAGATTTAGATACAGATATATATATGCGTATGTACAGTTCTATATCTGTGTATATATGAACTATGTGATGTATCTGTATATCTATATATTGATATATACACATTAGAATGTGTGTGTGTGTGTGTGTGTGTGTGTGTGAGAGAGAGAGAGAGAGAGAGAGAGAGAGAGAGAGAGCGCTCAGATTTGTATTGCCTGAGTTTGAGAGAGAAAGGTGAGATTCGAATCCGATCAACACAGTCAAGATAGATGAGGTCAGAGCCCGTATATATTTTCCATGAAATTCATTTTTTCAGTGGGTAGGAGGAATTGATTTTCCTCAAAATGAGGAAAAGAGGCACGTGACCCTTTTGGGGAAAACTTTTCCATGACAAATTTAAGCAATCAAACACCACAAAAGGTGGAAAATTGATGAGGAAATTGTTTTCCATGAAAAAAAAAAAGACCTATCAAACGCAACCTAAGTTTAATTTTTGCAAATCTCATAAACTAGTTACCAAATGAATTAACATCAAATTGTCCTTTAAAAAAGGAGAAGCACCAAAATGGGGGCCAAACTAAGCCTTATTATATTGTATATAGATATAGATATAGATAATAGATAGATAAGTTGATCATGGTAACACTACAAAAGTAGGAACTCACAGATTTTTCATCCATAAGTTTCAAATGAAAATGTTCTATAATAGTTTTGTTTCATGATAAAAGGTGAAGAAATTATTAGCCAACACATAACTTCATGAGTAAGACTGTACAAGTTACTTGCGAATACTACTGACAAAATTGTTTTTTTTTTTTTTTTTTCAACTGACATCAAAGTTGAAATAATGATAAACAGAACAAAAACCAAATAGATGGAGGATAAATACTAACACTTTCATTTAATTAGTACATCATTTACAAATGGTTTGCTGATAAATCATACACAGAGATAAGTTTCTTACAATGTGAATTGACAATAAGAAAATCACTCTTGAAGAATATATCCTAGGTAATGTAATGCTTGACTTCGTACAAATTTTCTCTCCTCTTTTCACTGTATGACTTGAAGCTTGCTTTCCAATTGTATAGGCAATGTGCACAATTTTATTTTCCTATTGTCTGAAGAATAGACATATACGACTTCTTCATCGGCGGTCAATTCTCCTAATTAGGGTATGACATGCCACAACTAGAGAGGCTGTTTCTAAGTTTCAACCCTCCGATGCCCAATCCGTTGGAAGGTGTAGATTTCTCCACCTTTCATAGTGAATATAGTTTATACCCTTGTATATCCTTAACTCCAAGGTATGCAAGAAAGTTTCCGTAGTAATAACCGATGACACCTTTTGATTCATGAACTATCTCTTGAACTCAAATACCTCAAATTAAGTGGAAAAAAAATTTATACTCTATACTCTTACTCGTCCTTAAATCTAAGGTGTGCAAGAAAGTTTCCCAAGTAATGACTGATGACACATTTTGGTTCATGAATTATCTCTTAAACTCAAGTGCCTCAAAGTGGAAGAGAGTTTAAACGGTATACTCTCTTATTCGTCCTTCTAAGGTATGCAATAAAGTAATCTAAGTAATGACTGATGACACCTTTTGGTTCATGAATTATCTCTTAAACTCAAATACCTCAAAGTGGAATGATGTTTAAACTTTATACTCTTATTTGTCCTTAAAACTAAGGTATGCCGGAAACCTTTGATTCTTGAAGTACTTCTTAAACTCAAATACCTCCCAATACCTAGGTATGTCTCACAATCTGCTGGGAAGATGTCCAAAATAGAGAAAGCATGGCTTCAACTGGTATGGTGCATATTGTCACTTGAAGTAACCACTAGCTGTAAAGAAAACATGGGTTCAGTTGGCCAGATGAATCACGGTACCTTGAAGCTTCTAGCACTTCTTGATAATCCTTCAAGTTGTTGTTCACGACTTCTTTATGCCAGCAGTACTCCAAACACAACAACGACTAAATGGGCACATGGACACTATCTAACCAATTGCATCCCTAACTTCTCCACGCTTGTGTTAACTCCATAGTCTGCAAAATTACAAAAAAATAAAATAAAAAAATTAATAAATTAGTATTCTCCCACCACAAGTTTAAAAACTACTAGAAAATAAAATTAAATGCCTGAGATTTGAAGCAAAATTTATATGAACAGATTGACAAATGATGCACTTAATACCCTTTTGAATTCTTGCTAACTTCTTATGTTTTGCTATTTGAAGAGAAATTATTACTTCGATATTAATTATTTTGGAATTCTAGCCTCATCTAAACAAACAATAGTGAATAGTTCTTATTTTATTCTGAATTGACACTGGGAAACAGATCTTTCACACTATCATACACCAAAAATCTCATTGTCTAGTTAATTATGATTTGAGGGATGCTTTAAAGTTTAAATATAAAAGACTAAGAATATTGGTTGCTTTAATCCTTTCAACAGTTTGTTTATTTTGCTTCACCAAACAAATCAAATATATGTCTGCTAAATAATTAAGAGGGCTTTCTTAAATTCAAAATTTTAAGAAATTCACAAACTTACAAAGTGCTTAATGGATAGAGATTGAGGTACCTGTGACATCAATGTCTTAGAATGCTTCCTTCCAATTATAGATGCTGTCTCTCTATTCATATAAACTTGGCGGTATAAAGATCAAAATTTGTAGATCTATGAAGACAACCGCTTCGTCAAGAGCAAGAGATCCTCAATATAAAAAATAACCGTAATCCATATATCATCCATAACAATTCCGAATACGAAGAATGAAAAATCTCTTGCAAAATATCTCCCGCTTAATACTACCGAAGTATATAAATCCAAGCGAAACGGTGGAGATAATTTAAGGTATTGCTCAGATGGTAAAGATATCTGGCAAGTGTCTTTTTTCCTATACCTCCCATACCAAAAAACAGAAACAACAAAACGTTGTTTCTCTTTTTGTACCAAACATGCCCCTAATCTGTTCACAAGTTCCTCTAACCCAACAATGTCCTCTTCATTGTAAGCAAACTTCTTTGATTTCCAGACCCTAGTTATGGACTCTCTCATCCATGCTTTCTCTTGCTTCTGCATCTTCGAAGTAGCACTAATCTGATGACCTGAATTTTCAGAATCTAGGGTTTGAATCACTGATCACCACAAAGATGATATATAAATATATAGATATATAGATGAGATTCTAATCCCTGTCTTGATATTTGTACAATTCAAAATAAACAACTGGCATTTTTAAAATAAGTGAGTGCAAGTTGTCTGTAGGAGACAAAGTTTTTGGTTTGCACAAAAAGAAGTCATGATTGGCTGCCTCTTTCCCTGTTAAAACACATTTTTTGCTTTGTGTGGTCCTAAATCATTTAAAGGGATTCTGTATATCTAACTTTTCCCTACTATATTTATACAGAGTACAACTTTTCGTTACTTTTGACTGGGCTTAAGAACACATTGTTAACAAGAAAGCTAAAATTGAGAAAATATTAGATTCTAATTATATTTGGAGTAATGTTATGTTTCTTAAATTTGGCATTTCAAATATTTTTTAAATACATGTAGCCGGAGTGCATTAGATTATGATTAGAGTATGTTTAAATGGTTCTATACTTCCATCATTATTAAAACTATAACATGTATTTGAGATGCAAAATTTAAGAAATATAATATTATTAATTATTTTATATATATATAAAAAAAATTACTAATTACTCTTGTATTTTTATCTACTTGGTTACCTAAATAGAACTATCATTAAGTAATGACTTTTTATCTCTGCCCCAAAGTAGCTGTACTTTATTTATATTTTTTTACTTGAAAATTTAAACTCAAAAACAAGAACAATAATAGATATTTGAAAATTTTATCACAATAAAATAAATTTTCCTAAATAGTTAGAATTTATTACTACTTTCGTTCCATTTGGTGTGTCCTTTCTATTTTGGCCGTACCAAAATTATTATCCATTTAGAGTTACTTTTTAAAACTACCCTTGCTCATTTGAAATACCAAACTACTTTCTTAATAAAGTAAAGGCATTTTTTTTTTGGAAAAAGCTCCATATTTTTGCCCATGTGCATTATAATTCATTATGTTTAGGGATTGCAATAGGGTAGGTTTCCCGGATTCCTCGTCTCGCCTTGCCTCTAATAGACAGGGTATGGGGGTAGCTAAATCCGGGTAGGGATGGGTATGGGGAAAATTTCTTAAACCCGGGTCTAGTGCGGATCGGGGTTAGGGACAAATCCCTGAACCCGCCTCGATTATACTTAGAATTTACATTAATACCCTCATTAGTTTTGAGTATTACCTAAAACCCTCTTACTATAAATACCATGTAATGCAATTAGGGCTTCAATTAAGTCATTTCTCTCGTTAGATTGATTCAAGAGAATCAAGATGACGCTCTCATCAGAATATCTGATCAGCAGGGGTAGAGCTAGAAATTTTGGTTAGGGGGGATTACGCTACACCGGGGTTCGGGGGCAGTGCCCCCGAGATGATTTTTTTGATATCTACTTATAATATGAGTCAATTTGATGACACGTAAATATTGTATGATGTCTTTCAAAATTCTGGGGAACCTAATTTTAAAACTCATAAAATTCTTAATCTAGAAGTGTAATTTTCAAAATTCTAAGGGCCTTTGTTTTTAAGTTGTATATACATGTATATCAATATATATGTAGTTGATGATACTAAATTAGGCTTTGGGCCCCTATTGGGGGGCCTAAACATGAGTTGAGGGGGCCTAAGCATAAATTGAGGGGGGCTTAACATGGGTTACATATTTTTGAGGAGGGGGGGGGGGGGGGGGGGGCTAATTTCAAATATGTATTTTTCAGCTAAAATTTTAATTTTGAAAAATCCAGAGGAGGCCTGAGCCCACTCTGGCTCCTCAATGGCTCCTCCCTGCTGATTAGAGACTCAGCTTTGAAGGAAACCCTTAACCTATCTCATCCCTTACCTTCGAAAACACTCTCATCTCATCTATTCACTGTTTTTTTTCTTGTGAGTGTGTGCAGCAGTGGATGCGTGAGTGTGTGCGGTAGTGAGTCAGTGAGTGTGTGCGTGAGCGTGAGTATGTGCGGCAGTGTGAGTGTGTGCGGCAGTGTGCATGGATGTGTGAGTGTGTTGTGCAGAGTGTGTGCGTAAGTTTTCCAAATTAATTTTCACCCAGTCATCTATTGGTCCATTTGCTGGTCAAGTCACAAATTCCTTTCAATTATCATTTCTTTACTTAAACTTGTTACTTGTAGTCTGCATGTACACTTACTTTGCCTTAAAAATTGCAGATAGATACAAAAGACATCATTTTTTATGTTATGGATCATTTCCATTTCAGATCATTCTTTTATTGGGATTAGTCGGGGCGGAGCGGGGCAGGGCATGGTTGGGTAGTATGCAGTCGGGGTCGGAGTTGGGAGGAGGACCGCCTCGGGGCGGGGTCAGGGTGGGGGTTAATCTAAGCGGGGTGGGGGCGAGGTATGGGGGCCCTGTCTCATACCCGTCCTGTTTCCCTTAATATTTTAGATTCCCTAAAAGTGACACATAAAATAAGACGGAGGGAGTATTAATTTGGAACGAAAGGAGTATGTGGTATACTTTTGTACTATAAATTTTTATTTTTTATTTTTTTTGACTGGTGTCACAGTGCCGTGTGATTGGGGGTTAGTAGGAGAAATACACATTCTCAAGTTAGCAGGAAATAACACACACAATATAGGAGCGCAACGACACAGGGGAGCCAAAGGCCACATTAGAATCCCCGAGATTTGAACAATCACCCAATTGAAATATGGGTCATGGTGAGATGGTTAGTAATATATAAATTTGAGTGGCCCTAATTTGAGTTACAGGCCCAGGGTACTCTACTTGCTTTTCAATGAGAAGATCCATCAATATTAGCAAAAACATTCAAGACTGGTTGGCTAGATTGAAACCAGCCCACTGATCAGCCCATTTTACTTTTATCCACGTGCGGAGGCAAAGGATGGTAAAAATCTTCAATTCACCAGAACTCTGTTCCTTTTCGTCACTAATGGAATGAGTTTGAAGGAGGTGTTATAGGAGTAAGAGCGAGTTTGGTAAATAAAAATAAAAACTTTATAGGAGTTGCGGCAGAGGTAGTAATTAAAAATACCCTTGACTAAAACCCGCGCCCCAATTAAAGTGTCTAATATAGTAATATACTCTTATACTTTCTCTTTATTTGCTAAGAGACCATGACTTATATATATATATACACAGACCTTATATCATGAGTCGATGACATATAAATGGAAACAAAAATATTGCATAGAGTAAAAATTGATAAGGTTTGACTCATGAAATAAGAGAGCCATCATGGTTACTTGTCAATTAATCATTCAATTCATTAATTTACTAAAACATAAGTTTTAAATTTTTATTTAAGTTACTCCGATGGTAAACCCGTCACCGCTCCGATAGAAAACCGACCAAATTTGACTCCGCTACTAATAGGGTTGGGGCGGGTTTGGTAAACAACTTTTTAATAGAAATAGTAGTTGAGAAGAGGCTACTCCGTACCAACCTCGCCTATTGCCATCCCTATGTGGAGGCACATGGGGGCTAGGGTGAGCCCAGGCCCCCCTCAACTTTTGGATTTAATAGTTTAATTTTCTTTTTTATTTTCACTCAGGTAAATATTTTATTTACTCAATTAGCCTCTATGATGCCTTATAGATATCCATTTTAATCATACTAGAATAGGGCCACACACTCCGTGTGTGTGCCAGTTTGTTTATTTTTTAGACTGTTTAAGCAGTTTTTTTCCCATTTGTTGAAGTAGTTTTTTTTTTTTTTAATTGATTAGACATTTTAATACCCTTCTAATATTTTTTAAGAAGATAAAGTATAATGGTTTAACTGTAATTATCGAGAACTTAGAAAATAATGTTGGTAACCCTCCCTTTTCCTTTAAAATATTATAGATTAAGAATTCTTTATTTTACTAGTAAATTTAGGGCGAAAAAAAAGAAAGAAAAGAAATTAAGCATATAAATACATTTTTTAAAGAGTTGTGGTAAGATAAATTTATTTTTGAATAATCACCATTTGACCCTCAACTTACCGTATGTCAAATCCACGGAATAACCATACAATTCTTAAAACTTTCTAAAAATAAAAAAAGTTACGGTATTTCAACCATAAAAAATAAAAAAATTGCTCGGGGGCGCTGCCTCCCGAACCCCCATTTAAGTGTGTCCCCTAAAATTAAATCATAGCTTCGCCCCTTGCTTTTATATCTCTTTTTTAGATACTTATATGGATAGACGCACATGCACATGCACACAAACCCAAAATCCAAGTAAACAAGCCCAAAGAATTTCACAAACTAAGGAACAAGGGGCAAATCTTGTTTGCTTGTAATTTGCGCGGGCGTGCCAGAACCAATAGTGGTTCGAGTTGTGCAAACTAATTTTCTATATCGCTTGAGTGAGTGATACTCAAGACTTTATGATCTGACTTCTAACGGGTGATTGTGTGTGGCGAGTAGGAAAGTACCCTCACCTAAAATCCTATGGCAGTATTGAAGCATACAAGCCATACAAGTGATGAAAAAAAGAAATTAAATAAAATGGACTTTTATTTAATTAAAGAAAAGAAATTACAAGAAGTAATGTAAAAAAACTAAGAAAATAAAAGAACGCTTTTATTTGCCTAAAAAAAGCTAAGAACGCATTGTAGAATGCTTTTTGGACGCGGTTGAATGCGGTTTGTTGAGATGACGCGGAGTGCCTTGATAGCTTGGCCTGCTTGCTGATTTATAGCGGCCTGGACTGATATGAGATAAGGCAATAAATATTTGCAATGAATAATAATCTGGTAAAAATACCAGATTTCTTCCATAAATTGCTATTGACTTCCATATCTTAAATATATATATATATATATATAGGGATTTGTTAACTTATAGCATAGGAGACTTTTAGCGACGAAAAACAAGGTTTTAGTGACGAAATTTATCGTTGCTAAAAGTTGGAACCTTTAGCAACACAAATTTCGTCGCTAAAAACCTGTTTTTCGTCGCTAAAAGGGCTGTTGTATGCTGCTAACTTACAACCATCATGTTGTAAGTTAGCAGCTCTCATATATATATATATATACATATATATGTGCGTATATATATTGAATGTGGTCCATATTCAGTCTTGGTACGGTTGGCTTCCCCTCCAAGTAAAAGATATATTTCCATATATATGTTGATATTATCCCCAAAAGTGATAATATTTTGAATATTATCTTTCCATAACAGATAATATTTGACATTATCTTTTCCATAAGTGATATTCCTTCCTAAATATGATAATGTAAATATTATCACATTGAGGGTTTGTAGGGATTGACTCTTGCCATAATTGGCCAAATCTGTATCAACCTCTGAACTGGCAGAATGGCTTGCCAATCAAGCAGTCTGATGAAACCATAGCGTAGGTTGTGTTGATGAATGATGAGGTGGCAGTTTGAACTGAAAATACCGTCTTTAAGTGGAAAACTTGCTGAGTTGACCATTCTGCTACACCAACCCCTTATCACTTGAATTAATTGACATCGGGCTTGTGCAACTGGACTGGGCCATGAAGTGAGAACCCGAACACCCTGATGACTATGCATTAGCCTAATCGGGCATGATTAACCAAATTCCATGGCAACTTGTCATGGTCGCCAACTCCTTGATAACTCTAAATCGGACAGAAGGTACATTCCTGCAGCTCGATTGAGACAACTTGATGGCCATCCTGATTGAGTAAATACAATGGAAGCCCGATAGCACTGAACTGCCAAACAAGGCCTAGGCGGGATTGAATTTGGTCAGTTTGATTACAGTGATGCCCGATCAAAAGATGATCAGCCCGATGAAGTAATGGTGCTAGCCCGATCAACTAATGGTTAGTCCGATCAACTTTTAACCAATCAGTCATTAATTTTGCAATCGGTCTCATGAGTCCGATTAAAAAGATTCAATCGGCCTTAAGCAACTTTGACTTAAAAAGTGTATTTTTTAGGTGCAAACAATTCTACACCGAAGTAGATCCAATGAATGGGATGATTGGGAGATTTCATGGGAGTATAAATAGTAACAAAAGTTAGAACTAATTGAGAATTTGAGATGGTCCTGGTCTAGGGCTTACCAAATGGATTAAGTATTGTCTCTAAATATAATCAATTGGCATAAAGGGTACTTTTTTATAAGTAACAATTTAACGAACATAGTTTAAACATCTTATATGCCTTTCATTTTTCCAAACATTCACAAGATTTTTGAAATGGTCTTTTGGCAAAACAATATCTTGAAATTATAAACTCAAATTACTTTAATTTGGTGCACCAACTATACTGCATAAATAACTCGAATAGTAGTGGGTTAATCATGTTTAATACTCAAAGATAGCATGAGAATTGAACATTTTATAGCCTTACGAGTATTATCTCGAAACTTAATCATTGTCCTACAATGACGTCTCTAATGCTTATACTATTGAGATATATAGTAAAGAGTTCTTAATGATCACTGACGAGAAGCTAAATTGATAGAGAGGATTTAACTTAGGTTATTTAAATTTCATCAAATGAGCAAAGCAAAACACAAACATGATTTATAATGAACAATCCAATATTAACAGGAAAAAAAAAAAAAAAACTCTCCTCACAACAAGCTAAAAAGGTTCCCCAAAAAAAAAAAAAAAACGTACCATAGAAACTTAAGCTGACTTTATCATATACCTCAATTTCGCTACACTCAACGACAACCTAGAACAACGAAAGTCGATTTGTAATCTGCTTCCAAGGTCAGCCATCCTTGCTCAAGTGTCAACTGCACATGACTCTCCAGTGGTTCCATTCAGTCTTTCCAATAGAAGGGTTTTATCAACGTTCATGAATGATAAATCATAGATCGAACCATCGAATCAGGACACTTTAGGTACTTTCGTATAACTTTTTATCGGCTGGAGATAAGCAAACTCGAAAGTTGAGACATTAATATTACAAACCCAAATAGCTAATATATTTGCCGCTAGCTAAACTTTATAAGGAAAATCTCTCTCTCAATTACAACCCTAATTATCGGAGTTTTCAGAAATGAAATTTTCCAAAACTTTAAGAACTGTATCGGACACATCTGAGTAGGGTTCATTTGTGAAAAAACCATGTTGCTTTCCTTCAAACTCAACATAATCAATATTTTTTCCAAGCTCTTTCAACCTCATTGTATAGTCCACCACCCTATCTCTCATAATTTCACTACCTCCTGCAACCACCAAAATGGGTGCAAGTTTCACTGTTTCAAGACTTGGGCTTGCAGGCCCAAATGGGTTCGAGAAAGGGTGGTCTGCAGTGCCTCCAACTGGCAATGAAAGCCTCCAAAACCTGTTTTGAATTTGACATAGTAATAGATACAAAGAGTTTATTAATTACAAGCATCATAGTGGATATAGTAATAGTAATGTCTAAAAATATACATCCTTAATAAATTAATGGATTAACAAACTCATGTCAGCTCCTTAAATGAGAATACTTAATTATTTGGAAGGACCTAAAATAAATTATTTTGTGGCCGTGAAATTATTTGGATTAATTACATTGACACTCCCTGAGTTTTAGCGTTTTTTCATAAACTTTTCCTAGGATTTCTGACATAACCCCAACAGCCCCCCCCCCCCCCCCCCCCCCGCGCACACACACACACACACACACAATCTTAATTAATATTTATTTTTCGTATTAATTTTTGTAGCATTAACTTATATTATCTATACGATAATATGTATAAATAGATCTCAAACTAAAAAAATCGACTCGAGGACGCTCCTCTCAAACCCTCGTAAGTTTAGCCACTCTCAGCTATAACCCCACCTCTACTAAACTCCCAACTTTAAATTTGCCACGACCATAACACCTGCTTGATGTTTAGCCACCGACGCTGACTAAATCCCACAATTTTCAGCTGACTCATGAGCTGTTTCTAAAGGTGATAAAGCTTTTTGTTTCTCCTTTGGCGGTATAACATATAAATGGATAAGGATAGCGTTATCTTCTTTATTGGATAATCCACTAACATGAAATTAAATAATCATCTGCACAAAGATAGTTAATTATATTATAAAATACTAATTTGGCTGTATTGAGATGAATTTTTTTTTTTTTTTTTTTGGGGACTACAAAATCTTCTAGAAAAGTAGATTTCATTTAATCACACACTATATGATCACATGTACGTAACGTCATACTCTTCCAAAGTTTTGTCTTGTCTTCTAAGATAACGATAAACTAGTTTGAAAAAGTGAAGATTTAACCAAATTGTAGATGATTATAATACAATATTGATTTCTGTAAAGACACCCACGGTAGAACTCACATACAAAATATCGGCTTATAAGGGGAAGGGTGGTTTGGGGTTTTTACACACCATCTAACCTCATAATTGAGTGAGGTGGGATCATCACAATTTCTTTAAGGCTGCTTTGTTTTTTTTTGTTTTTTTTGGCTAAAAGCTTTAAGGTTTTGTTTGATTTGCGTATTCAAGAGAAAGGACAACAACTAATTCGTTTGTGTTTTCCTCCATACTTAAATAGTATTAGAAGCTAAAAATTCTCAAATTACATTCATAAATTAAGGTTTTGTTTGGTTCTTAGATTTAGCAAGGGAAAAGAAAGGAAAATATTTTCCTTTATTTGGTTAATAAGGGAAATGAAAGAGAAAATAGAAAAGAAAAGAGAATAATAATTTGAGTAATATAAACTAAACATTTTGAATTAATGTTGCGAGTCACTTTCCTTCCCTTCTTCTTAGGCACTGTTGGTTCATGGATTTCGTGAGGAAAAAGAAAAGGGTAAGGAAAACAAGAAGAACACCGGTACTCTCGTGTTGTTCCTTTTGTTTTCCTTCATGTTTAAATAACACTAAAAATAAAATAAGTTCATAAAATAGAGGAAAACTTTTTTCTGTGGTTGGTTAGTTAGGGAAACAATGGAAAAAATAAGAAAGATAAGAGAATAAGTTGATAAATAAATTAAATATTTTAAATATTTTGAATCATTTCCCTTTCTTTCTTTACACAGTATAAATTTTTTTTAATTTTTTTGAATTATTAATGTCATTTAAGCATAAAAAAAATCCAAAAAAATTAAAAAAAAATTTCACTCACAAAATCCATAAATGAAATATATCCTTAAGAGATTAATTCAAAGCATTAGTGGAAACTTGTGAAAAGGAGATTGATTTTGAATTGAACATGTGGGGTGCCAGATGTCATGTTTCCTTATTATGTACGTGGCTACCCTAGCTACCTTCCATGAAAATTGTTGCAAGTTGTGATCATTTTCCACAAACTGGTGTTTGTACTTACTTTTTTTTTTTTTTTTTTTTAACGGCTAATATCATTAAAGAAATCAATGAGCCAAGAACTCATACTTACAATACATCCACTCATATACTAAAAAAAAACCCCCAAAACCCCTTAGCTTATCCAGGTTCCCCATATAAAATGCCTTGTACTTACTAATTCTATATATTAAGAGAATTGTTATTTTCACTCCATCATTGAACCAATGCACTCTATGGTACCACTATCAGAG
This sequence comes from Hydrangea macrophylla, assembly GCA_033977485.1. Taxonomy (NCBI): domain Eukaryota; kingdom Viridiplantae; phylum Streptophyta; class Magnoliopsida; order Cornales; family Hydrangeaceae; genus Hydrangea; species Hydrangea macrophylla. Next base: position 80,524,804 of record CM066991.1, on the reverse strand, counting down.
CATGTGGTACCATGTATGTAATGCATGACATGCATGTACCACATGCTTTAAGAATGACACCATAGAGTGCCTTGGTTCAATGATGGAGTGGCAATAGCATCACCCTATATTAAATGAGTAATGTTATGTTTTTATAAATTTTTATTTAAAAAATGCTTTTTAAATAATATAACAATGGGGTAGATAAATAGCTTTTAATTAAAATTCAACTGCTCCCACTGTATTAGACTTGATCCTATGCACTACCACATCATTCTAGAAGTACTTTTAAAATAAAAATTTGAGAAGCATAACAATATTACTCATATTGAATTGGTGCAACAATTATTTAAGTTGAAGGATATAAATAATGATTACATGCTTAATTTTGCTTCCATAAGCTGGTTGGAGTGCAAATTTTAAAAATTATTTAAAATTTTTGGTATAAAATAGTATAAAAAAAGAGAGAATAAAGTCAAAAGTGTTCAATATATATATATATATATATCTTAAAATTCGAAAGCCCTATTTGATCCTATGACTCTGGGTATTCAAAATATTTAAAAGCTTTATTACACTTCTATAGTCTCTACTTATATATCCTGCTAAATATTCAAATTCTCAATCATAGGAGGTCTCACAGGACCCACACTACACATTATAACAGATTTTTCAGTAGTTAAATGTAATGGTATCCAAAATTTTTCACTATTAATTAATTATCATTTAATCATGTATTCTTTTGCATTGACTAACAAAAAAGTTCAGTGAGCAATTTTTGGATAAACATAAATGCATTATTTATTTAATTCAAACACGCATAAAACACATGAAACACGTCCGACGTGTTTAAGTGTATGACACACGATCTTTTTAGTGGTTGAAGCATTAAAGACAAAAAAAAAAAAAAAAAAAATCAAATGTGTGACACCGAATATGATTTGGACCCCCCACATTAATACAGAAATTAAAGAGATCATCTACTTTTTTGGATTAGTTGTTTCATCTTTGCTAAATAATGAATGAAGTTTTGTTAATCTCTTGACAATAATATGCATCTCCATTTTAGTTGGTGTCGCTTTAGATGAGAAATTAATCACTGGAGAGAGAGAGAGGTCAGAGAGAGAGAGAGAGGTCTTTATTCCGAAGAGGTGTAGGACCACTCAATGAAAAAGAAAATGATGGCAGATAAGATTAATTGAAAAGCTAATAAAAAGGGCTGTGGTCAATAGTGGATTGTTAGATTTTCATTGAGATGATCTCTAGAAAGGGTCATGTACCAAGTGGGAACATTCTTCCACAACCACAAAAGTTAGTAGTAGTAGCATTCTAGATTGAATCATTTTGTTTCAATTCTTGTGGTGTCCTAATCTTTTCTAGCACGCCCTTCATTTTAATTTTGTCACTTCATTGTCAGTTTGGAAAGAATAATACGGAGTAATTGATTTCAATTTTTTTATATATATTTTCAAAATTTTTTTTAAAAAAAATATCATTTGGTATAGCTAGCTCTCTTGCACGAGAACATAAGTGTGAGAAAGTGGGAAAGATTCAAACCCTAATATAACCATCATTTTTACCAACTAGTCTAAGCTGTTGTTCAATATATATTCAATTGTTTTGTAGATTTTCTTTCATTGGGTTGATTTCCGTTTTTTGTCAAATTAATTAATAACATGATTGATGTTGGGCATCTGTTTGAGAATGTATAAAATTGGATTAAATTCATTTTTTAATCGGATTTTTATAAGAATTAAGATTATGTTTGATTTGATAAAGAACTAATTAATTTTAAAAAAAATTATTAAACTAAGTACGAACTTTTGTACAAAAAATTTGACACACACTAAATACTTGAATCCCTAAAACCAGTTTACTTATAAACCACTTGTTTGAAGCTGGTTTTATAAAACCAAATAGGCTGAACCTTTACAAAACAGGCACCCTGTCAAATAGCAAAACTACAACCCTATATTGTAAGTTTACGTTTAGATATTTATGAATAGGATGGGAAGAGAAACAGGCCCCCTGTCAAATAAGCAAACTACATGGACCAAATACGCTTTAAATTTGGTAGCAAAGTGTACATTGAAATAATGGAGCTCAGTGATATGTACATTGATTTTTTTTTCCACACTTTTTGTGACGTTGATGTTACACCTTAAATATGAACAGAAAAGGGTCAGCAAGGATTTTAGATATTTCCAGAGCTTTGCTTTTGTGGCCTCTAAAATTCGTTCCTTTTCATATTTTCATTTATTTAACTAATTCCGTTGAAAGATGAATGGGGATTTAAGTCAAAAGTTTATAAAATAGATTTTTTTGTTCTTATGTTCTAACCATTTTATTTTTAAGTACAAGGTCTTTTAACAAAAAGTTGCATATAATTATGCAAAATTTGAAATTTTCGCATAAGTAGTTATGTTTAACTAATTGTATGAAATTTGATTTGATTAAGTTTTATTAATAAAAATTTAGACCAAAATTAAAAAAGATGAATACATGTGCCAACTACTCTAAATCCATAAAACAAACAAAGGCCTTGTTTGATAAAATTTAACATTAACTACTAAAAATTAAACATGATTTTTAAGTGGTTAAAATTTTATGCTAAGGTAGTAATATCAACAAAGTAGATTGCATAAAATAATTTTTTTCGGTAGAACTTTTTTTACTTAAAGTTTTCAATAAGTTGTAGAATACTTATTTAATAAAGTGGTGATCTCTTATACATTATCAAAGGCACTGGAAAAAAAATCAATATTTAATTGGATTATCAAATACACTCGTATACATATATATATATATATAGTTTGACTCTTAAGCGGACTTTAAAAAACGAACCTAAAAGACGGACCGTGTAAAAAATGAGAATTTCTATGAGAAATTCAAAAAGTGAAAATTTTGAAAATGTGAGAAATTCTCACTTTTTACACGGTCCGTCTTATAGGTCAGTTTTTTAAGGTCTGCTTAAGAGCCGGACTGTATATATATACATATATATATGTATACAAAGATTCTCTAAAGAGGGCCACCTTTCTTTATTAAAGAGAGGGCCTCTGTTTTGGTCGTCGGATTGTGTTTAAAAACTGTAAAATGACAAAACTGTTATTAATGAAAACACGATCCAACGGCCAAAACATGCCCTCTTTAGTGCCTGACTATATATATATATATATATATTAAAAATTATATCTCCTCAACACACGCCAATTGAGTCTCTTGTTTTTTTCTTTTTTTTAATCGTTAGACGTAGTGAACTCGTTTGAGGACATAACTACCGGATCCCGAAAAGAAGAGAAGACAGGGTGCGAACCTCGATAACGAGCATGGCATGGAACGCCCTTTTACCGACGGACGAAGTTGTTACGTCATTAAGTCTCATATTCAATAACATGTAATAAAAGACTAAAATTAGTACAAAAAATGTCTAAATTAGTTTTCTCTCTCTACCCTTATCTATTGACAATTTGACATCAAGTAAACGAGATCCAAGAATTGAAAAATTACTATATATATATATATATATATATGACAAAATAGCTATTGCAATGTGATTATTATATAGATAACAAAATATCCAAAAAAAATAAAATTGCAAAGTCATTTTAAAAATTGCGCATGATTATTTAGCTCGATGCACTATCACAAACATCTAAATGATAAGTTGATCACAAACACTTAGTATAAAACAAATCAAGAAACCATTTGATGTATGTGTGTATACACCTATGTGTGTGTGTTTGTAATACCCATTTGATTTTATTTTTTTAATTAAATTTTTTTATTTTTGATAATATGTAGTTGAATATGCATGTATTAGACTTTAAATTGTCCATGCAATACGAAGTCGCAAGCATATAAATAAAGATGATCTAATATTTGGAACAGTGAAATACCTATCAAGGACCTCCAAATTCAATAACCGTTCGGGCGGTCCTTCAGCCTCGGACCGGGTCCGGTCTGTCCCACCAAAAAATGGCGCCATCAGCACATAACCTCGTACTCGAACCGGCTTCAATTCGATCGAACCGGATCCCAACTGAACCGCCAAATGGTGTGCAATGTTCCCACCCGACGAGTCACCCAAAATAAAAACCCGGTCCAAGTCAACCCCATCACACAACCATGTATCCATTTTTTCTGACACTGCTTGGGTTTGAAGCCACTTGAGTGCACCAAGTGCATCGTCCATGGCCGCTGGTAGCCGGTGCTCCGGTGCCAAACGGTAGTCGGGGGCCACCACAAGGGCATGGAGGCCTGAGGAGAGCCGGAGGCAGCAGTTATGGAAATTGGGCCATGCGCGGGACCCGAGACAAAAACCGCCGCCATGGAGGAAGAAGATTACGGATAGTTTGGCGGAGGAGATGGTGGAGACTGGTTTGTAGAGGCGGAGGTGGAGGTTTAGGGTTTTATCAAATAAACAGTCTTTCCACGTAACCGAACCGTCGTCTTGAACCGGAAAGTTGGTAAAGTCTATATCATTGGACCGGATAATTGAACCGTCATTATAGAGTTGGAGGATGCCTTGGAAGTCTTCTACGACATGAGGAAGGGAACCCATCTCTTTTTTCTGTTTCTCTCTCACACACTTTTGGTTTCTCTCTCACACACTAACTCTCTCTATCTATATCTTTTTCTCTCCAATTTGTTTGACTGGGATATGGCGAGTGATCGACGAAGCGAATGAAGTTTAAATAGGCTAAGGATAGATGGGTACCAGAGAGAGATAATGTTGGATTTAAGGGGTATTATTGTCATATATATTTAGTAAGTCATATGCACTCACGTCCATTGGCTTACATTGCTATCTTTGCATTTTTTGACAACCACATGCCTCGCAAAAAAATATTTAAGAGGCATATGTTTGTTTGTTTGTTTATTTATTTTTCCTGGGTCAAGGTTAATACTAGTAACAACCTCCCATGTTGTGCTCACATAATTTTATATATACAGAGAGAGAGAGTCAGGCTGTGTACTGGGTAAGCGTATTAAAAAATTTGCGGATTGTCTCGTTTACCCGTGTCCCGTCCCGCCGCCTCGCTGACCCGCAGTTTTTTTAAGCTTAAAAGCTCAGTGCCCTTATCCAGTGCTCATTAGAGTCGGATTATATATATACATATATATATATATATATATATATAGGGGGGATATATAGCTATCCTACTACAATACGAAGGTTGTAGGATAGTATTATGTATAAATTCAAAATGGAAAAAATTGTACATGGCACCTCATTTAAATGGGGGTATTATATATAGTAACTTTACAATGAGGGCTTATTTTAAAATTTTTGTAAGATTTTACTTTAATACTCTTATTTTAATTGTCCAAAAACATGCATAAGTTTATTTATGCAGTAGGTTAGCATTTACCAAAATATATACATATACGTGTACATGTATAGGTGTATACATGCACGGTAAATGCTAATATAATATAGTAGTAATGATCTTAGAAAATACTAGCACGTGGTACAATTGTTATACCAATTGCTTGTGAGCCAAGTTTGAATCCTAAATTTGGGTCACAATTTTTTACACAGTTGTAACATACATAGTGGTATATGGTACCATCGACCACTGCCCCACAACATGTAGTACAACTGTTAAAGCATATAAAAACCAAATATAAGATTCAAATATGGAAATCATACTTTTACTCAGAAAAAAGTATCTGATATACTTTAATGTCCTCATTTTGATGAGGGTCCATTAGGCACGGTATTATCCTACTACATCCATTTTGTATTAACCATTTTAATAAAAATACAATGTGGACCTTGCCAAATTTTTTTTACAAATGAAATTTAAGTATTTTAGTTATTATAATACCCTCAATTTGACTACATGGGAAAGACTCTTATTCTCTTATTTGTCATAGAGTAATATTTGAGTGACAAATACTTTTTTCACATACTTACAAATACACTCTATCTCTCTCCTGGGTGATATTGTGAGGTTAAGATAATTTTAATAAACCCTACAGTACCACCCAAAAAAGAAATAGAGTGTATTTATAAATTTGTAAAAAATATTTATCACCCAGCATTGTTGTTTGTCATATGATCATGCGTTCATACTCCGATCCGTTACATGAAGTAGGACACTAGTGCACAACTCTTTTCCTCTTTTTATTATACAATATTCTGAGAAATGAGTGGCATTAAAAATGTGTTTTTATTTACTAAATGCTGTTTTTTCAACATGAATAGTTAGTTTAACAAGCGTAACCGAGTGCCCCACATTTTCATTTACTGAAATCATAATCAAACTAGAGCAGCCTTTTTCTTTTCTTTCTTTCGTTTTTTTTTTTTTTTGTTTTGTCTGAATCTCCCGTATTTGGAATCACATTGGACTCTGACTAATCCAGATCAAGTCAAATAGGACCCGTTAGGACAACACAACTCTCTCAATAAGTATTTAATCACAGCTACATATCCAAGACTCGAACTCAAAACATTAGTTAAACTAGAACAGCCTCTTTACTAACTGATCTACAGACCTTGTTGGTACTAGAGCAGCCTTTGTCATGTCACTTTCATTTAACCACTGACTTTTAACCGAATCTTTAGTGAAAAACGAAAAGAACCTACCCTATCTAATATCAATTAAAAAAATCATTTATCCAATACAGTTAATTGTCCTACAATATATTTTAGTTGACTTTTTCCTTAACCTTAATTAGAGTGGTTAATTAGATCTGATTCAAAACTAGTACTGTTGATGCACCTAAAACCTCTCACAAATAGGGCAGTCTCGATAATTTTGGGGTCTTTGGCAAACTTTTAAAGATAGAGGCACTCCTAAAGAGGGCGACTTGGAATCAAGCAAAGTTTGAGAGTGGCACACTGGCACATTTGAAGCAAAGAAAAAAAAAATGTCTCTATACATATTATTCAATAGGATTTTCAGAATATCATAAGATTACAGTTTTGCTCATTGAAATCTTTTGGTCATGTTGTGAGTCGAGAGTTGAGAGATGTGATGCTTGTGATTGTTATTAGGTATAGTAATTTTGATCTTATTCGCCTCTTTCCTTTGTAATTCTTCCCCTTGGTTAAAATCATTAATTGCTTCCAATAAAGGGAGTTGCTGGTGGTTTGAAATTTGTAAGGTTTGGACGGATGATAAAATCATTTGAGTTGGATTAAATTGAAAAATGAAAAGAAAATTTACTAGAACAAATACCTAAATAAGGTGAGTTGGATTACGATGGGACAACAAATTATAGTTAATTTATTTTTGTTTTCAAATATGTGAATGGACTAAATTACAATTGAACCACCTTATACATATGAAAATTTATTTTGCAGCAAGCCAATATATTTTGAAATCATTGTAAAGGTTAAAAAAAAAGTGCATAATGTGGTCATCTTTAGCCCTCATATGACTTTGCAAATTGCAAAGAACACCTCATTAGTTTAATGTAATATCAGAAAATTAACCATCATTAACTTACTACTATTACAAAACCTGATCTTCTGTAACAACAGAGAAACCTTGGCTCAGTCATTGTTTTGCGAAATAAATACACAATAGTAAAAAAACATTCATACTTTTTGGTGGGTTGAAATTTTGAGGGAGACCTATATATATATATATATATATATTTATATTTATATATACGTATATACAAACAGAAGTGCTTTCCTTGCACGATGCTGTGAAATTGAAATTGGAGGTCAATGGTAAAACGTAACGTGGAATTAATAGGATGAATATATTACCAATCACGTGAAATTTCGTATATACGATTCTCTTTAACCATATATGTAAAGGGGCGGACTCAGAATTTTTGGTCAAGGGACCTAGACTATACGAGGGTTAGGGGGAGCGCTCCCGAGACGAATTTTTTTGGGTCTATATACACATAATTATGTATAAAACTTTAGAATTGTATGTAGAATTGGTTTAACATCTCTAATTTGGGGTAAATCATGTAATTTTAGGGGGTTATTTCTCAAATTTGTAAAATATTACATGTAAATCTAGAATTTTCAAAAGTCCAGGATGGACTATATCTAAAACCTATGAAAAAGACATGTAAATCTAGAATTTTTAAAAGTTCAAGGATGACTTGTGTGAATTTTAGAAGGGCCTAATTCTTAAATATATAAAATATTAGATGTGATTCTGTAATTTTCAAAAATTCTAGGAACTGTGCCACCCTTGATTTTTACGTGCATCCACAATGACTAAATAACACAAATGTGTATGTTGTGCATGTGTAAATTTATGGAAGAGGAAGTTCTCAAAAATTATGTTTGGCTAAATAAGAAGTGTGTAAATTTATGGAAGAGGAAGTTCTCGAAAATTATGTTTGGCTAAATAAGAAAGGAAGTGTGGAAAACAAGATGGAATGATGTGTTTTTTTAAACTCAATTATCATTAAGTTAGAAAAGTATCTTGTAGCAAATTTGTTTTTTAAATAATAGCAAAAGTACCTTGTAGTTAAAAGCAAAGAAAAGCTTTTTCTTTTTCGATTGGTCTACTTTTGGATGAGTTGAAATTTGCAACTCGGAGGTGTTCGCTTGTAGTTTTGCGCGGGCATGTTAGTACCAAACGTGGTTCAAGAGTACAAAACTAATTTTCTATGTATTTGTGTGATTGATACACAAGGATTAGAGATCTAACTTCTAACAGTGCGATTGAGTGAGGTGAGTAGGAAAGTTCCCTCACCAAAGATTCTATGGCAGTACTGAAGCGCACAAGCCAATTCGTCAAGAGTTTACTAGATAAACAATTACAAACAATTAATAAAATATGAAGATATTTTATTGAATGTGTTTGGAAAAACAATAACAAAACGAAAGAACAGGATCAGCACAGGCTCTGATTGTTCAATAGAGGATGAAAATAGCAAGAAGAAAACCAACATGGACAAACCAATTTGCTATGGATGCTGAATAATAGGAAGAACATAGGGTTGAATGCTGTTTCGAGAATGACGTGGAGTCCCCCACATGGTTGGCCAGCCTTGTATTTATAGCAGCCTTTAGGAAATTCTGATATAGCAAGGATTGCTTGAATTGCCCCCCAAGTAAAAGATATGGATGGCAGAATCCTTCCCAATTTCAAACTCTTTTCTTATCCTTATCTTGATTGAAACAATCTCCAAAATCCCCGGGATTGACCCTCCACGCTCTACCTCCAGCTAGATGTGACCAGATTCATTCCTAAACGGACTCTGCTTTCTTAATTTTAGGATGACGAGTTCCTTAGATGACAAGGTATAGACACGCCCTTCTAGCTTTACCATCGGGCTTTGAAAATGGTGACGCACATGCTTCCATCCAATCAGACTGTCTTACTTGCCACATGTCATGCCTTCCGAAGTGTATGAGCCCGATGACAACTATATGCACGCTTCTGACCAATCGGGCTTAAACTCTCGCCATTACTATTTATTCCAAATGTGGTGCTCGATTGCTGGGTGTTTGACCTTTATCACCTCTCGGGATCCAGCGGACTTGAGTCTATGCCTTATCCTTCTGAACCACGTGATGTTTTACCTTTTGAGCCCGATCACCCTTCGTCGCCTTGGGCTGGTCAGTTCCAAACAAATCCTAGGCCAGCCAGATTCAAGCCCACTCCAATTCATTCGGGCTCAAAAACCTTTAGTGATTTTTGGGTGCAAACTATTGCCCCCCAAAAGGTTATATCAAACGTTTGCACACCGATAGATGTGACCTTTTAACTTTTGAAATTCGTCACGTGTCCAATATGCAGAACCTGTTAGATCTTAAGAATCTCACCAGTCATACCTCATTAAATACCTAAATGTATAAATGATGAGATTTGAAAAATCTTCTTCACCTACCTAGCCCACTTCGTCTTCCCCTCTCTCTCTAGAAACCACAATCTAGAGCCTCTCTCTCTCTCTCTAAACTCCATCTTCTCCGTCAAGCAGCTTCCATCTCCACCCACTGAAATGGCTCCCGAAGTGGCTCTGGGAGCGCCATCCAAGGCCAAAAAATGATTTCTAGATGCTCCTCCTCCACAGAATCGGTGCGGGGAGGTCTGTCAACTACCCAAGACCTAGGCCTCTGACATTTCCATCGACTGTTTCACCAACTATAGTACTTTCGACGGCTCTGTAGTGGCGCCTTGTATGGGTACGGTGTTTTGCGATGACCCCCCTACTGCCTTCAACCCTTATTTCTCCCTAGTACCCAATGAGTCATTCCTTTAACTCCCAACCCATTAGAGCAATGTCTGGACTGCCACCCATCTGATCAGGGGTTGGCTTACACCTGCTATGGACTGGGACAACTGGGCAACAAGGGTTTCGGAATCCAAGGCCTAACTCTGGAAATGGATAGGCATTTATGATGCCATTATGCTCAATCGGTCTAAGCTTGAGATAGACCGATCACTTTTCTTCTCTACCCTTCTCTTCTAATCCCCCTCTTGTAATGGATTTCTCTTTTGTTGTAGACTGATGGGGCCAACCGTTAAAGCCATAAGCTATTTGCTCCGGCTCCACCCTTATGGGCAAGAAATTATTCCAAGTCTTGATGTTGGAACAACCAGCTTTCCTACCCTCAGCAAGAATCTGTTAGAGATAGGACCATCTCCTACAAGCCTATAACTGTTTATGGAGGTTTCTTGGCCGCTTCCATGGGCAAAGAGGGGACACCTGTGTCCGACGCTGAACACACTGCCTTCCTCATTTATTGGCTGAACATGTATCTCTTCTGCTCGGCCAGTCAAGCCATAACAAAAGAATACACCACTCTAGCCCTGGCCTTAGTGTCTGGTAAACCTTTGGCTTTAGCCACGCTTGTCTGGGCACACCTAGTCTGAGGTATGACTAACTTTGTTCATTCAGGATTCAGTTTTGATGGAAGCCCGATCTGGATACTCCAGCGCTGGTTGTACTCATACTTCCCAGAATTTCAGCTCACTGCTCGTCAGCTACTGATATTCCCATTTTTGCTATCCACTATGTGGATGTTGTTCTTTCTTCTCACTCCTTTGAGGAATGTTTTATCTTTTTTTAATGAAGGGTGCTCAACTCGGGCTCTCCCTCTTTTTACTCCCTTTTTCTCTCTTCAATTTCACTGGGGCTCGGGCACCCAAACCACCTATAATGAAATCTTCTCTAGCTGCTTGGTGGCTAGAGACATTATCCTTAGCCTGAGCATCCCTCAAAGCAATAATAAGTGTGGGGCAGAATATTACTTTGCTCCCCTTTATGTTCGTCAGCTTGGGCTATCATAGTTGGTTCCTGTTCCGCCGGACATTACCGTGAACGTGGACTGGGTAGAGCGGGGCCTTATTGTGAGCGACGAGTAAGTGAAGAAAATAAAAGAACAAGCGGACAGGTTGAAAGTGGCTTTCACCTTCAAGCCATTCTTAGCCTGAATGGTTGTTCTGAAGAGTTTGAGAAGTGGTGGTCTGATTGGACCACCCAGATATTCAAAAGTGCCGCTTTTGAGGTACTTCTTCAATTTAGTGTCTCATCGGTGGTCAAGGTCGATGAACCTATCACTGCACCTATTGCAGCCCGTAGAAAACAAACATCAAAGAGACTAGCTCCCAAAAAGGTAACCGGCTAGGGGCAGGCTAAAAAGAAAAAAAACTGCCCCATCAACTCAGGTATTTTTCTCTGACCATCCCATCTTTTGATCTGCCCGATTCTGCTTATTCTTATTCTAACCCCCTCTGGTTTTCTTTCAGTTGGTAGATGAAACTTTCAAAGAGGAAGTTTTTCCAACCGATCATACCCGTCCAATGCCCATACCTCAACTTCCAAAAACCTAATCACAAATCAGTCCTTCCCCTATTCAGGTGCCTACGACCACCGAACAAGCAGAGGCTGTTCTTGAGAAAGTCACCGAGAGGGGCCCAATTCTGATTTGAGTTGTTCCTCCCTTGACTCCCTCAGATGAAGAAGATGAGGATGCTGACCTCCCTGGAGGGGTCATGCCTGAACAAGTGGTTCTTTCCTCTAGTAGTGAAGACGTGTTAGGAGATGATGCAACATAGGACACAGTTGGGGACGGGGCAGAACTATCGGTCCAACAAGTGTTGGAATGGGCCGGCGAAAATGATATAACTGATTGGTCTGACTTCGCTGCTGCAACCAAATCAGTCCTGGAGAGTGCGAAGAGACTATTATGGCCGATCCCCGTACTTCTAATCCTTCAGAGGAATTGGCCCCAAGTGGTGAAGGCCAAACTCTAGCGGCCGTTTTGGTCACTAAAGTGGATGCTCAGCCTAGTACAAGCATGGGCATTGGAATTTCAGTGGAGGAAACTGTTATGGCCATTCCTTCTGAATCAAGCCAATAATCTCTCCAAGCTCCGGTCTATCGGCCAAGCAGTTAGGATGTTGCATCACAAGACGTATCAGCCTCTACGCCATTACCTGCCTAGGTAATTTACTTTAATGTTGGGCTTGTTATTCTTCTGTCTTTCATAAATATTAACAGTTGGCTCCAAATTTTCTGAACATGCTGTTCCTTTGGGTCTAGAACCGTTCATACCTTTTGACGATTTCTTCACCAGCCTGGACCTTGGAGCATTTGATTTGGGTTCGTTTGAACCTGAGGCAGCTTCCCCTTTAAATTTGTAGCAGTCCAAGGACCTTGTGTTCGGGCTCATTACTTGTGGTCTGGGCAATCTCCCACCACCCACTGAAATCGATGCTACTTTGGATACCCTTCTTGTTGATCCTTCACTCTTGGTCGAGCAGCTTTCTTTTCTCAAGGAGATCCAGGAATGGCTACCGGGCTACAATATCCTGGATTAATCGGTCTCTATTGTTTAAATTGAGGCCAAAGCTCATCTTAGTGCTCGGCAGAGGGCGATGGTAGACACCCCATTTGTCGGCTATCAGATTAGGAGACCCATAGCTTGGTGGTTCACGATGATAAAAAATACTCAAAAAGGACTCCTGAAAGTTAGTTCTATCTCTCAAAATAACTCAGAAAGTGGTACAAATGACCAAAATATCTCTAAAAGCCAAAACACTCCCAAATTTGAATCAAAAGTTCTGAAAACACGCTACGTCATAAGAAAAATAATAAAATATGTTTTAAAGAAAAATTAGATGAAATCGTCAACTCCCAGAGACCCCCAGAAATTTCAGAAGTTCCCAAAAAATCCCCGTTGAGCGGTTTGACCAAGTTTGACCAAAATTGTCCCAATTCGCCTGAGAGTTTTGAGATTACCCTAGATCATATGAAAAGTACTAAAGCGAGTTTTAAAAGAAAATCGGACAAAAACGTCAGCTCTTGGGAGCTCCCAGAAGTTCCAAGAACTTCTTGGAGGTCCCCGATTTGACCAGGTTGACCTAAAAGTTGACTCAAAAACTGGAGCACTGTATCATTTTTTAAACATTTTTCATTGATACTAGAGGTCAATATCTTTCCAACGGTACATCGCACATAATTTATGGATTTAAAACAGATTTATTATGAATTTTCAAAGGTGAAAAAGGAGATCAAATCGGCTTTTATCGCAAATACCGCAAAACTTTTCAAAGTGACTATGGATACCGGCATTTTAGGCCCACTTTAAAAACATTTTCAAGTACAAAGAGTCGCCACTTAATTTTTTTTAAGGAAAATTACGAAACCATTTTAAAAGCAAACTGATCTTTTGGAAACCAGAGATTTCTAGGTCCGGGGATTATGGAATGAGAGGGGAATGAGCCTGGCGGACTAAAACACCCCCTCTCATCCTATCTCGTGATAGGCCTCTACTCAACATTCTTTTAATCGAATTAACTATCTAAGAATGCCCTCAACTAATACATATGTATATATACATTACAAAAGCATGTCTAAAAGGGTGTAAGATTGCTAACGATAAAAGGCATACAAAATCACATAATTCAAATAGCAAGCAAGATGATATGCAATATGGAACAAGAAAAACTTACCCGGGATCCAGCGGCGATATAGAAAAGTGCAATGCATACGAAAATAGAAAACCTTAGAGGAGTCTCAACTTCACATATACATATAAGGCAAATCCTAATTCTAAGGTGTCGCACATGGAGTCGAAAATCAATAAAATCAAGAAATAAATAAATTAGAGAGGAGTTGAGAAATCATACCTCAATAGTGATACAAAACAAAGGGTTAGTCCACATGGCTTGATCAAGAGATAATATTGAATAACATCCCTAAACTTCTAGCTTAAATCTATCAAGCATAGAAAAAATTGACATAACCATGAATTCCTTCTAACTAGTTGGAAGCACAACATCTCTATAGATATACAAGTCTCAACTAGGAGCCAATGTAATGTCCATATAGAGATGGTATAACCCAATGCAAAATAAGTCCTAATCACAAGTATCAACATACGTAGATGAATGCATGGACATGAACAAGAAAGAGATATGAACTTATTCATTAATTTGGATCATTTAGCCTCTGGATCTAAGCTTAATTGACATTTTTTAACACATGGTTTAAATCTTAGAACATTAGGAGTCCATTAGATTAGAGTTATTCAAGTTTTATCAAAACTGTGATAGAATTGTAAGAATTACAGAGAGCAGACCAGACTTTCAAAAATAGAAATACAATACTTTCAATGGTTAGATCTTAATAATTTTTGAATATGTTATGACTCTGTGAATCTAGTTTCTAAAAAAAATCAAAGATCCAACAGTTAAATCCTTGGGAATAGGGTCATAACCAGACATCACTCAGAAATTTTAAACTCTCTGTCATGAGTTTTTGTATGATTTTCTAAAAATAGTAAAAATACCAAAATCACTTCGATGTTTTTAGGGTATCTTCCTAACACATTAATCTTCATAGAAAAATTTATTTAAAGTCAAAAGAAGTTGGTTATGGCTCTGATTTACTTATTTTAAAACGAACTCACTGTTCTGAAATTTTGGACAGAGAGCAACCTACTCACAAATCATAAAGCCAAACTATCCTAAGTATAAGATTTCATCAAAACAAAAATCCTAGTGATATATATATATATATATATGAGTCACAAACACTCTCCAATTGGGCTCATTCAATTCCCATAGACCATGATTTAATTAAAAATCTTTGATCACAGTGGGTTCATGAATTCACTACACCAATACCACCATTTGAGTCATAAAAGTTATCAAGTCAATCCCTCTCTCAAGTTGATGATCCTTGAGGGATATGAACTTATTATATCCTATTCTCCTCTCAAATTAATGGTCCTTGTAGATTAGATATAACCAAATCCACATGAACCTTCATAGAATATAGAAAGAACTCTATGAGATTTTAAATTAAAGGGTCCAATTCATGAATTGAAACTTGAACCTAACCAATCATGTGTGGATAAAACTATGATCCACCTTATTCCCCATATAAATCATAGGATCATAGGGGCTAGAGGATCAAACTCAAGGGGATCCAATGAGATATTAAAGATCTTATGGATTTCAAAAAGAAAATATATAAAAAGGAAGTAGAATCAAAGTTTATTTGAAAAATCCAAGTAAAATTTCTTTTTACAAACTAGTTTTATATATCTTAAACGTAAAGATCTATTTAGATCCAAATCAATGAGAGAAACAAAATGAAATTCAATCACAATTCTAGTGGTGTGTGATGGAATGAGGTAGGCAGGGACTTTTTGAAAATGTGTAAAGATCCTAGTCAAAACTATGAATTGTGATTGAATTATTATATATGAAGATAGATTTGAAGGTTTTACCTTTAGACCTTCTCGAAATTTGTAGAAATGTTGAATTCCTCAAGCTTTTCCTCTTGTTCTTCCTCAAGCTTCAAGCTCATTCAATGGTGATTTGATGGAATGTATGAATTGAGTAGAGTTTGGTGGGGTTTGGGTATGAGATTTGGTAGAGTTTCTCTCTCTATATTTTTCTCCTCTAAAGCTCTTCCAATATTTTTCTCTATATAATTCAAGTGTCCAACCCCTTACCCTAACGAGAGAAATGAGCTTTTGTAGACTTTGATTTCCTTGGTGGCTAAGATAAGGGTAGGTAGGTCAATTTGGGGTGGGTTAGGAATATTCTATGGCATCTCTAACTCTCCATGGCAATTCTATGTAATTCCAAGAAACTTGAAAGGCATTTAAGTTGGGTAGAATAAAGGAACATTCTAAAGCATCTTCAAAGCACATGGGAGATTAGTGCCCAACAAAGGGCTTTTTGGGTAATTGCTTAAATCAGGAATATGCCAATGAATCTCTAATTCTCCAAATCACATAGGATACTTTCTTTTATTATTTTTATTTTCTTTTATATATATATGTATACACATTTTTCTTTTAAAATCCAAATTAATCATATGAGTCACCAAATATAATATATATATATATTTTAAATCTAAAAATATGGGAAACAATGTTATTTTTAGAAAATATCATTATTATTATTATTATTATTATTTAATCTATTCCATATTTTTTAGAAAGTAACCCATGATTTAGTGAGCTCGAGACAGATGGTCAGTGATTGGCCAAATCTAGGCATATTAGGAGCCAGGTTTGGGAACTTGAAGCTTTTCAGAAGTCAAAGTGATGAACTTGAAGAAAATCATCAGTACATTATGCATCATTGCGTTCTAGAGGTAAATCCCCCTAAGTTTAATAGTTCGCTTGAAATTAGGGTGTCTACAGTTTGCCCCTATTCGACAGAGCTTGTAAAGCAATGCGTGTCAGAAGTGAATGTCGAAACTTGTGTGAAGACAAACCTTTGACCGGGTTATTGAACTTAGGTAAAACAAAATGTATTGCAAAAACATTCGCGGAGATGGTCGGTACTGGTCGTGCTCAATGATGAGCTGCCTATGTATCCCAACGGGAATCAGACCAGGATGTAGTTTAGGCAAGGGATCACACACAAGCACAAATAGTCACACAGATGAATGCTCCTATCCTATCGTGATGCACATGTTCAAGAAGTCTCATGTTCTATGCTCCCAAGAACATACTCTAGTGTCTTCCAAGATTCATCTGTTCGACTGAGATGTGCTTAGCGCCTTATACTCCAGTGTCTTTCATGAATCATCTGATCGATTGAGATGCGCTTCGTGCCTTATACTCTGGTGTCGAATCAGGAACCATGCTTTTGAAAAGACTAAGATACGCTTCACGCCTTATACTCTGGTGTCTTTCAAGAACCATCTGATCGACTGAGATGCGCTTCGTGCCTTATGCTCCGGTGTCGAATCAGGAACCATGCTTTTTGAAAAGACTAAGATGTGCTTCGTGCCTTATACTCTGGTGTCTTTCAAGAATCATCTAATCAACTGAGATGCACTTTATGCCTTATACTCCGATGTCAAATCAGGAACCACGCTTTTTAAAAGACTAAGATGCACTTCGCGCCTTATTCTTCGGTGTCTTCCAAGAATCGTCTGATCGACTGAGATGCGCATCGCGCCTTATACTCCGGTGTCAAATCAGGAACCGCGCTTTTTGAAAAGACTGAGATGTGCTTCGTGCCTTACACCTCAAAATTGATTGACAAGATGATTCAGGGATTACCGCCCAGACGATTCTGAGTGATTGATCAGGGATTGCCTCCCAGTCAGTCTAGGATTGTGCCTAACCAGAATGCTTGATTGATCAGCAATTACCATTGAGGACTAACAATGATTACCTTTGAGGACTAACAGATTACTATTGAGGACTTAACAAAGATTGCCTTGGAGGACTAACATTGCCATTGAAGTCTAATGAAGGTTGTCATTGAGGCCTAACAGAGATTGCCATTGAGGACTAATGTAAGGTTGCCATTGAGAACTAATACCGATGATGCTACCATTGAGGACTAATGCAGATGATGCTGCCATTGATGACTAATGCAGATGCCATTGAGGACTAACACAAATGATGCTGCCATAGAGAGCTAATACAAGGAGAAGCTGCCATTGAGGACTAATGCTTAGAAAAGCTACTATTGAGGACTAAAGCTTAGAGAAGTTGCCATTGAGGGCTAATGCTTATGAAGAGAAGCTACCATTGAGGACTAACGTTTATAATAGAAAGCTTCCATTGAGGACTAATGCTTATGAAAAGAAGCTGCCATTGAGGACTGATGCTTTTGTGGAGAAGCTGCCATTGAGGACTAATGCTTAGAGAAGCTGCCATTGAGGACTAATGCTTAGAGAACCTATCATTGAGGACTAATGCTTAGAGAAGTTGCCATTGAGGACTAATGCTTAGAGAAGTTGCCATTGAGGACTAACACTTTAAAGAAGCTGCCATTGAGGACTAACGCATGTGGAGAGAAGTTGCCATTGAGGACTAACGCTTAGAGAAGCTACCATTGAGGACTAACGATTATGAAGAGAAGCTACCATTGAGGACTATCGCTTAGAGAAGCTGCCATTGAGGACTACCATTGAGGACTAACGCTTTAGAGAAGCTTCCATTGAGGACTAACGCTAAGAGAATCTGCCATTGAGGACTAACGCTTTAGAGAAGCTGGCATTGAAGACTAGCGCATGTGAAGAGAAGTTACCATTGAGGACTAATGCATGTTCTGTAGTCTCGTCATGCTCAAAGAACCAAATTTCAATATTCGGAGTCATTTCGGACTCAAAGAATTGATTTCACAAAAGTTCAGGAGTTCGTGGATTCAGAGAGTTGATTTTTCAAAATCTGGGGAATCTTGAGATTCAAAGAATTTAAACATAATTGATAGAAAGAATGATTTTCTGCATTTACGGACCTTTAAAAAAAACACATCGATTCTGTCAAAAGAGGGAAGTCATCTTTTCTCCTAGTCTTGGACTCTTCTTTGATTTCTACTTTAGCATTATGTTGTGATAGTGTTTGAAACCTCTGCTCATATTTCTCTTAGGATGCTCAAGGATACTTTTCAAATCTTTATTCATCATCTTAAACCCACACATTTGAGACTAGTATTTGATGATGCCAAAATTTGGTTAAAGTAAATTAAAGCAATTTAAGGAGAGGGAGAGTAAGAGACTGTTTTTTTTGTATATGGTTCGGCCCTGTTAATGAAGGTACCTACGTCCACGTGTGTGTCTGAGCACATTCACTATAATGTAAAAAGTCGGGGATCTGTGGTGAACCAACAATAGTTTGGAGCTACCGTAGGTTGGCAAGGCGTGTTGGTGACTGCTATAGAGGTGTTGTAGAGACTAAAAAGTCGGTCCCTTTGAAGGGGGGTGAGTGGTCTCTTTTATAGATGCAAGAGACCTACTCATACATGGATAAGGAAATATAATCCAATTGAGCTTGATTGGCATTAATCGTGGGGGTTTCCTAATTGGATTAGGAAATAATATCCACTTTCCATAAGTCTTCTATCTTGAGTAGAAAAATGCCTGGAATATTTTGGAACATGAGTTGTTGGCCTAGTTGGCCTGCGCCTATACGGATCGTGCCAGTGCGGTCTTCCCGACCAATTCGTCTAGTCGTGAATAAAACGCTCGGGATGGTGAGTCTCAGGTAGATTATACCGCTCGAGCTAATGCTTATCCGAGGAGTTGTGCACGATTTGACTGGGATATGGACTGGCTTTTGATTTGAACCGCTCGGTCATAGGATAGAGCCAATTTTGGGTGTATCAGCTGCCCCACATTTCCAAGGTTGGCTTGACGCCATATCGGGGCAAGTTTAGAAATCTGTTTGATGCCACCTGCCACTGTCTGAGTGCTCGGGGAAGCTGCCTTGGAGCTTCTGAGTTTTGTGAGTGCTCGGGAACTGGCTAAGAGTTGACACTTAGCCTAATTTGGAGTCTTTAAGTGCTCGGGACTTGGTCGGGAGTTAAGGCTCAGCCTAATTCAGAGTCTTTTGCTTAAGTTAAGCTCCCAGGATGGTTATCTTCTACCCGTAAACCTTTTTCAAGGTTGTGGGTAAAAGAATTTGACCATGTTGGAAAAGCCGACCTAAAGTGCGTTACTTTAGGGTCCTTTTATGTTAACTCCCCAGGATGGTTACCTTCCGCCCGGTCAGCCTTCATCAAGACTGTTGGGAGAAGAGTTTGACCATGTTGGTGGAACCGACCTAAATCACGTTGCTTTAGGGTCTTTTTGCTCCTCTATCATCGGCCAACCTAAGAGATTTTAGTCACCTCTATCGTTGGTTTGGACCTAAGTGGAGTTATTGCCTCTAAGTACTGTAGGCGCTCGGGTTGTCTAAGAGTTTGCCTTAGTTATCGCAAGGCCTGTAAGTACCCGGTGTGATTGCCTGTTTAGTCCATTGTGCCTTTCTGCCCCCCAAGCTTTCGCTAAGATGAGGGTCTTGTGGAGGCTAGGACTGTAGGTAATCGACTTGGAACATGGGTGGTTGCAGGGTCTTTTGAAGCTTGCCATCATCAGCCACCTAGGGGGATTCGTCCCCATCGTCGGTTGGACATAAGCGAAGCCGATACCTCGGGCGTGATCCCGAGGTCTTTTGCCTTGAGTGTGATTTTGAGGTCTTTGGTGCCTGGGTTCGGAGCCCGAGGTCTTTTAATGTGCCTCGGGTGTGGCCTAAGGTTTTTTCAAGAGCTTTCTGATAGTCTGCGGAGCCTCATGCGATGATCGGGCAAGTACCATTGTAGTTGGATTTGTCGAGACTGTTAGAGACAAGAGGTCGAGTCGGGTTCACCGGACTCTTGATTACTCTAAGCTGGATTCAAGGTCGGGATCATTGGATCCTGATTGTTACGAACTAGAGGTCGGGTTGGGGCTATCGAACTCGGACTGCTATGAACTAGAGGTCAGGTTGGAACTGCCGGACCCTGCTTGCTGTGAGCTGGAGGTCGGGTCGAGACTGTCGGACCCTGACTATTGTGAACTGGAAGAACTGTCAGAACTCCCGGGCTGATCTCTCTTTCGCTTACTTTTGGAAGACTCTTTGCTTTCTTGCCCGGGGTCTTTGGTCTTTAGAAACTCTTCAGTGTCAATGTATTCTTCAACCCTCTCAGTGAGTTCAACTAAGGTTTTCGGTCCATTTATGTGAAATGACGCGGCGCACTTGGTGTGTTGAACTCCTGAGCAGAAGGCTATAATAGCGACTGTTTCATCAAGATCATAGATTATGAGCTTCTCTTGATTAAACTGATCGATGAATTCCTTGAGGGTCTCATTATTCCTTTGTATGACTGTCAGTAGCTGCATGTCAAGCTTTGATCGTTCATGCATAGTGATGAACTGGTTGATGAACTGCTTACTGAGTTACTTGAAACTGCAGACCGATCAGGGCTCCAAGGAGTAGAACCATTGCACGACCGGGCCTTTCAAAGTGCTAGGGAAGGCCAGGCAATGTAGTTCATCGGAGTTGGTGGCTAGGGCCATTTGAGCCTTGTAGGTCCGATTGTGGTCGACCGGGCTTCCTAAGCCGTTATAGGGATCTAGGCGAGGCTGCTTAAATTTGCATGGGATGGCAAACCTCGTGATTTAGCTAGAGAATGGTGACTCTGTCTCGGTATTGGAGTGATTCTGAGTAGGGTTTTGGCCCAGCCTTTTGGCCACTCCATCAATCTGTTTCTGCAAGTCCTTGATATGTGCCACCACACCTTCTTGACCGGTATCCGGGCCGTAGGTTGGGTTAGTGGAGGAGGCTTCCTTCTCATGGCGGTGTGCTATTCCTTGGGATCGGGCTTGGCTATAACTCTGGTTCATCGTGTGCCTAGGGACACCTCGACTCATGACCTACTCATACATGGATAAGGAAATATAATCTAATTCAGCTTGATTGGCATTAATCGTGGTTCCTAAGTGGATTAGGAAATAATGTCCACTTTCCATAAATCTTCTATCTTGAGTAGGATACTAGTTGGAATATTCTGGAACATGTGTTGTGGGCTCAGCTGGCCTGCGCCTGTACGGACCGTGCCAGTGCGGTCTTTTCGACCAATTGGTCTGGTCGTGAATAATCCGCTCGGGATGGAGAGTCTCGGGTAGATTATACCGCTTGGGCTGATGCTTGTCCGAGGAGTTGTGCACGATTTGATCGGGACATGGACTGGCTGTTGATTTAAACCGCTCGATCATAGGATAGAGCCAATTTTGGGTGTATCAGTATTGACTCATCAAAGGATGACAGACTTGACAAAGTAATTACACAAGACAAGTGACTCAAACTCTGTATTATCATAAATCAATGTGCTTTCATTCTGAATAATGTATCATCTCACCTTTCATTTATTCATCATCTTACAAATGGTAGTGCTTTGCTAATAAATCTAAACTTTGAAAACTTCTCCTTTCAATTTAGCTGATTCTTCTGGAATGTGCTTCAAATTAGTGCTTTAGCTTGTACAATAAAAGACACTCTATTTCAATACATTCAAAACAAACTTGATTACTTGAGAACTTGGCTCTGACATAGAGGGATTTTGGCAAACGAAGTTTGCCCCTAGTTTGAATAGGACTCGATAGCATTGCTTTTGGGATTAAATTGTTAGGGATGTATACTAAAAGCCATGCTTTATGTAGTTAATTTATTATTTTAATATTATCAGTTATTCCATTTTTATGAGAATCTGTGTGGGCAATATTTGTATTATATTATTTATTTAATATTATGCATGTGTGTCTCTCATTCTACATAGTAGGTGGTTTGGTGTGTAGAGTTCGGCTTACACACGGAAGATCAGACCACCAGATATTGTAGAATGTAAGATTTTGGTTTACAGTCTTAGATGGGATTGGACACACCATCGGTAGGACTGCAGCATGGTGTTGTAGTAAGTTTGTCTTGACTGCGAGAAACGGTACAGTTTCAACTCATTATGCTGGTACACTTTGTGTATTAAACAGGACCAACTTGGGGTAATTATCTTTATACTGACTTATAAGATAATTAATACCTCATGGCTATTATGAGTGCTTATGCTCTAAATCCTAAGTTAGTTTATAGACACGTACATTTGATATTTACACTTTGATCCCTAAAAGGGTGAGATCCTTAAATGGGTCAATATCTCATTGGATTGGGTGGCAATATTAATTGTGTGGTGGATATTAATTAATGATGGAATCCATGTCTCAATTTTGGGATTGATGATATCCCCTTGAGAAAGCTTATAAGTTTTGATTATGTCAAACCCTGCAGGTGGATTTGTATCCGACATATCAGATAAGTTAAGCAGAGGATCTCAAGGAATTTTAAGAGATTAATTAAATATGATTGTCAGTAATTATATTTAATTAATGGATATCTGTAATCTTAACATGGGGAGATAATAAGCATTTAATAACATGGAGCTCGAAATATATTTTTGAGATAAGGATAGGAGTGCAATTATAATTCTTTAGTGGTATGAATTATAATTTATAGAAATAGGAATCTGATTCAGTTCGAATTAGGGTTTCCTAATTCCATAAGGAAGCCTATTCCTTATTGACTTCTTATGGTCCCTATCGTAGCCTATATATATGTTGCCTTGGCTCTTCTCTTAGGTTGTATGATTTCACATTTAAGCTTCCCTTGACCTCCTAGCTTTCTTCTAGAAGGGTTTCCACCAAACCCTAGTCTCTGTGAGCATTCAAAAGACATAGGAGTGAAGAACGCTAGCGTCGGACAACGCTCACTAAAAGAACTTCGGACTGCTCGATACTGATCGAAAGTTGCTGAATTTTTTACACGACGTTCCTAACGTCGAGACGGAGCTGCTGTAAAAAATTCAAGTAAATCGGAGATCGTTTAGTCCTCCTGACGAACACATCTTTGTCGGATCAATGTGATCGGGATTGAATCGTCACAGCAATCAAAGAGAGTGTTATAACTAGGATTAGAAAATAGAACGTAAAGAGGGAAGAGCAGAAAACATAAAGGATTTTGAAAGAGCCCACACTCAGTTCGATATTCTGGCAGCAAAGAAATACGGTAGAAGATCGTGAGCTGTTATCGAGCCCGTGTTCTCGATTCGTCTACTATAGCAATCCGTTTTTGCAGTTCAAGGTAACCCTAGTTTCCGCCCTTGTAGGGTTATTGTAGCTCTCACCTAAATTTTTTGCAGTACCAACTTATACGCACTATCAACGGATTCTGGGAACGCAGTTTCCTAACATAAATGAGGTGTTCAACAAACAAAGTTTGCCCCTAGTTTGGCGATATATATGTGGCTCCAGGAAAACGTTAGTTTGCCCCTAGTCTGAAGGAAGGAAACCAAAGGCACAAAAGGGGTGATGCTTATGGCTTAGGGATGGCTATGGACCGAGAACCTTGGGAGGTTCGCCTACTTATCCCCGACAGGAATCAGGTCCAAAGTAGTTCAACCAAGGCTTGAAAGAAAGATTTCATGAGATGGAGAGGTTGATGATGCAGCTTCTAGGCAAATGCAAGTTTGCCTGTAGTTTATGGGACAAGACATTGCTTGGCTTTTTGGATCGAAAGCCTTGAGAGGCCTGCCTACTTATCCTCAAATTGGCATCAGGTCCTATACTAGTTCGGTTTAGGCTTGAAAGAGAAATATCATGTAGTGCAACGATGTTTGTGACTGAACTGCACAGGCTACCTACGTATCCCCAAGTGGGAATCAGGTCAAAACATAGTTCATGAACTCTGGAGGTCTTGAAGGAATAAGGCTTTAAGAATTTGTAGGCTTTTCGAGCCATGGATCACTTGTGGTAGCCTTTGAACTGGATGATGAGAACATGTACTTCTCCCTTTTATTTTCTTCTTCTTCTTTTTCCTTTTTTTTTTTTGGCGGTTGATTCTTTTCACCTGTTCACTTAGCCAGTCAATCTTTAAAATCCTCATAATGCAATTATGCTTTATTCATACTCTATCATACTCACAAGGCAATATTAGCCCTTTAAATCTCTACTTGTTTTTCTCAAAGATATCTCTGCATTATTTTAGGCCCACTTAGCAATTGAGGTTGACTGATACTTTTAAATCTCTCTTTTCATTTCCAATTATTTTCTTTGTTTAGAATAACCAAAGCCTTGAGATAATTCATGTGCCAATGATGTACTTTAAAGCGCTCAAGAATTCTCAATCTTATTTATTCTCTGCCTTTTCTTTTCTCTTTCCTTTCTTTTTTTTATCTCACTATCTCTTATTCTCTCTATGATTTTGACTGGCTGGGATTCAGATTTTGAAGTCAACACGCATCTTATTTTTTTGCTCTAACTTTTGCCTAGGCGCCCTTTCGGGTTTTCATCCTATCGAGCTCTCTCCTTTTTTTTTTCTTTTTCTTTTTCTCTTTTCTTTTTTGTGCTCTAACTTTTACCTAGGTGCCCTTTCAGGTATTCATCCTAGCGAGCTTCTTTTTTTCCTCTATTTTTTTCTTTTGAAGAAAAAGTTCATTTAAAACATCTAGCTACCATCAAGGACCAAGTTTATGGCTTTGGACCATGGGCTCATCTTTTAGGCTTGGTATTTGCGAGAAGGGGATGGTGAGCAAGCCTCAAGTCCCAAGTTTATCTTTCCAAGATTGAGCGAGAGCATCTTTAAATTCTAAAAGTAAAGCTAATCAATTCTCTACTCCTCCTTGGATTTGGCACAAAATTTGCTTTGTTATTTGGGGATCCATTTTCAATGCAAAGATTTATCAACAAAATATCTTCCATCATCATTTGAATAGTGATTTTATTTTTTGTTTTCTTCCTTTCTTGGTTTAACGATCCATTTATTCACAACTAGGCACATATAAGAATGACATTTTATTCAACCAGCTACATATTACATTATTTGACTCGATGGACTTGATAAAGACTTGACAACAGACTTGATGGAAGACTGACAAAACAAACACAACTTTGACACTTGATACTTAACACTTGACTCTAACTCGGACATAACTCGATTATTGGACTAGACTTGGCTTGGCCTTAACTGGAGTGTCACAGATGATTTTTAATTTATTAGGTCCCCAAGAGCATCCACATTCGCTTTAACAACAGTGTATCCAAACAATATCACCTCACTAGAATCATTTGAACTTTTGGGTTCGCCACTTTCCAACAACATGTATGCAAAAACATATTCTTCTTTAAATCAAGATAGAAGAACCCAAGAAGGTTAGAAGTGTCCTCACTAGGGGATCTAGTTGTTCCACTCTTTCTACAAATCCAACAATATAGAGAGGTAAAATGTCCACATGCAGAATTGATTTTCAGGAGGCAAGTAATTTTGAGGAACTATTGGATTACTTTGTGAATTTGTATTCTACATGCATGTAATGATAATGACTAATATGATGAGAGTGCCAAAATGTACATGCTTTGATGATTTGATGTGGCTAAATACATACACTGCACATATGGCATATGTATGAAATGCAAGTGTGTGTGTGTGTGTGTGTGCCTATTCTATATGCAAAAGGAATAAAAATTCTAGTCCTAGCACATACAATACATAAGCACATAAAACCTTCACTCATGTCAAATGCGCCAATTTCTCTTTTCATTGTGATCCTCATTACCCTTTCGAAGGTTGGACATTCCTTTGGGAAGTGTATCTTGGATGATAAAATCTTTTGAAAACAATTCTTGAGAATTCTTTTGAGAACGAGGATGTTAAACATTCCTCAACAAAGATGATTAGATTGAAATTTTGCTTTGAAATTCATTTGAAAAGCATTTCCCCCAAAAACAATTCCCAAGATTTTGGTATTTTTTTTTGAAAATATACTTTAACAAAGGTTGACTTGGAATGTTTATCAAAAAGCAATTTCCAAAGATTTTTTTCGAAAGAGCAAATTTGGAGTAAAGATAGCAAAAATCTATTTGCTTTCAAAGATGGATTTAAAAATTCTTTGGGTAAAAGGATCATATGATCGGATTATAACCATACATTTCATGAATTCGGATACATATAAGGTCAATGCTGCTTAGCTAACAAGATATAAGAAGTGTAACCTTATAATAAAAAATCTGGCATATTCCCAAATATCATGGGTCATGAGAAGGAATTGCTAAAAGGTGATTAAAGGGTTATATATCCTACATCAAGCAAGCATCATCATCATCTCAACTAATTCCTTTCGGGCATACAAAACTTCCTAGCACATAATCCTAATCAAGAATTGATCTCCTAGATTGAAAGGTTTTATAGAAGCTATCATGCAAAGGCCGGGTTTTGGTCAAATAAGGGACTCTTGACACATATCCGATAGGATGCTTCATATACCAACACATGGTATGAGATTAGGGTGATCACACGGTCCTATGATAACTTGACCGATCAGGTTACCCCGAGCCTCCAAGGTCATAGTCCATACAATCGACTGGCGAGACATGCAAGTGCAATGCAACGGGCACACAAAAATTAATTAATTCAATTAAAAAGATGCTTTCAAGTCTAATCCTTGAGTGATCCCAAAATCAAAAATTTTGGTCTGCGAAACCAGAGATTCTGGGTTCGATCCCCAGCAGAGTCGCCAGATTGTGGATACGGGCATTTTGGGGCCACTTTTAAAACATTTTCAAATACAAAGAGTCGCCACTTAATTTTTTTTAAGGAAAATTAAGAAACCATTTTAAAAGCAAATTGATCTTTTGGAAACCTGAGATTTCTAGGTCCGGGGATTATGGACTGAGAGGGGAAGGAGCCCGACGGACTAAAACACCCCCTCTCATCCTATCTCGTGATAGGCCTCTACTCAACATTCTTTTAATCGAATTAACTATCTAAGCATGTCTAAAAGGGTGTAAGATTGCTAACGATAAAAGGAATACAAAATCACATAATTGAAATAGCAAGCAAGATGATATGCAATAAGGAACAAGAAAAACTTACCCGGGATCCAGCGACGATATAGAAAAGTACAATGCATACAAAAATAGAAAATCCTAGAGGAGTCTCTAATTCACATATACACATAAGGCAAATCTTAATTCTAAGGTGTCGCATATGGAGTCAAAAATCAATAAAATCGAGAAAGAAATAAACTAGAGAGGAGTTGAGAAATCATACCTCAATGGCACTACAAAACAAAGGGTTAGTCTACATGCCTTGATCTCCTTAAACTTCTAGCATAAATCTATCAAACATAGAAAGAATTGACATAATCATGAATTCCTTCTAACTAGTTGGAAGCACAACATCTCTATAGATATAATACAAGTCTCAACTATGAGATAATGTAATATCCATATAGAGATGGTATAATCCCAACATGATCACAAGGAATTCACAACTAGGTTCAATTAAATGCAACTTAACCCAATTCAAAATAAGTCCTAATCACAAGTATCAACATATATGGATGAATGTATGGACATGAACAAAAATGAGAAATGAACTTATTCATTAATTTGGATCATTTAGCCTCTGGATCTAAGCTTAATTGACATTATTTAAGACATGGTCTAAATCTTAGGACATTAGGAGTCCATTAGATTAGAGTTATTCAAGTTTTATCAAAACTGTGACAGAATTGTAAGAATTACAGAGAGCACTTTCAAAAATAGAAATAAAATACTTCCATCTACGGGATCTTAATGATTTTTGAATATGTTATGACTTTGTGAATCTAGTTTCTAACCCAAAAAGAAAATCAAAGATCCAACGGTTAAATCTCTGAAATGGGTCATAACCAGACATCACTTAGAAATTTTCAACTCCCTGTCCAGAGTTTTTGTATGATTTTCTAAAAATAGTAAAAATATCAAAATCACTTCGATCTTTTTAGGGTATCTTCCTAACACATTAATCTGCATAGAAAAATTTATTTAAAGTCAAAAGAAGTTGGTTAAGCCTCTGATTTACATATTTTAAAATGAACTCACTATTCTGAAATTTTGGACAGAGAAAACCTACTCACAAATCCTAAGTATAAGATTTCATCAAAACAAAAATCTTAGTGATATATATATATGAGTCATGAAAACTCTCCAATAGGTCTTATTCAATTCCCATGGACCATGATTTAATTAAAAATCTTTGATCACAGTGGGTTCATGAAATCACTACACCAATACCAACATTTGAGTCATAAAAGTTATCAAGTCAATCCCTCTCTCAAGTTGATGATCCTTGAGGGATATGAACTTATTATATCGTATTCTCCTCTCAAATTAATGGTCCTTGAAAATTAGATATAACCAAATCCACATGAACCTTCATAGAATATAAAAAACTCTATGAGATTTCAAAATGAAGGGTCCAAGTCATGAATTGAAACTTCAACCCAACCAATCACGTGTGGATAAAACTATGATCCACCTTATTCCCCATATAAATCATAGGATCATAAGGGACTAGAGGATCAAACTCAAGGGGATCCAATGAGATATTAAAGATCTCATGGATTTCAAAAAGAAAATATAAACAAAAGGAAGTAGAATTAAAGTTTATTTGAAAAATCCAAGTGAAATTTCGTTTTACAAACTAGTTTTATCTTAAACGCAAAGCTCTATTTAGATCCAAATCAATGAAAGAAACAAAATAAAATTCAATCACAATTCTAGTGGTGTGTGATGAAATGAGGTAAGAAGAGACTTTTTGAAAACGTGTAAAGATCCTAGTCAAAACTATGAATTGTGATTGAATTATTATATACGAAGATAGATTTGAAGGTTTTACCTCTAGACCTTTTCAAAATTTGTAGAGATGTTGAATTCCTCAAGCTTTTCCTCTTCTTCTTCCTCAAGCTTCAAGCTCCTTCAATGGTGATTTGATGGAATCTATGAATTGAGTAAAGTTTGGTGGGGTTTTGGTATGAGATTTGGTAGAGTTTCTCTCTCTATATTTTCTCCTCTAAAGCTCTCCCAATATATTTCTCTATATAATTCAAGTGTCCAATCCCTTACCCTAATGAGAGAAATGATCTTTTGTAGACTTTGATTTCCTTGGCGGCTAAGATAAGAGATATGTGAATTTGGGGTGGGTTAGGAATATTCTATGGCATCTCTAACTCTCCATGGCAATTCTATGTAATTCCAAGAAACTTGAAAGGCATTTAAGTTGGGTAGAATAAAGGAACATTCTAGAGCATCTTTAAAGCACATGAGAGATTAGTGCCCAACAAAGGGCTCTTTAGGTAATTGCTTAGATTAGGAATATGTTAATGAATCTCTAATTCTCCAAATCACATAGGATACTTTCTTTTATTATTTTCCTTTTCATATATATATATATATATATGTATATATACACATTTTTCATTTTAAATCCAAATTAATCATATGAGTTACCAAATATAAGATTTTTTTTTTCTTTTTGAATCTAAAAAATATGGGAAACAATGTTATTTTTAGAAAATATCATCATTATTATTATTTAATCTATTCCATTTTTTTTAGAAAGTAACCCATGATCCAGTGAGCTCGAGATAGATGGTTAGTGATTGGCCAACTCTAGGGATACTAGGTGCAAGGTTTGGGGACTTGAAGCTTTTTCAGAAGTCGAAACAATGAACTTGAAGAAAATCATAGGGACATTATTCATCATTGATTTCTAGAGGTAAATCCCCCTAAGTTTAATAGTTTGGTCAAAATTAGGGTGTCTATAGTGACCTATCACTGAACTATTTTTTTTTTAATAAAAAGTAGATTCCATTACCTTTCCAACGGTATATCACAACCTCGATTTGGAGTTTGTATGCATTTTTTGTGAATTTCAAAGGAAATATGGCATTTTTGTGAATATTAGGACCTCTGGGGGCCTAAATACAATAATCTGGGCGTCTGAGGAGCAGTGCCGCCACGGTACTGGCCCACTGCTGTCACGGCACAAGCTTAGTGCCACCGCGGCACTCTCCCCCAGAAGTCCATTTTTTGTAATTTTGTTTTGTGGCCCCAAATTGTATAATTGAAAATCAAAACAACGCAGTTTTATGTTCACAGATGTTTGGGACCAATGCAAGCACTTTTTAAATCACAAACTCCCTCTAAATTGGCCTATATAAACCCCCCCTTGACTCCTCATTTTGTGGTTGGCAAATGCAAGTTTTATAGAAGTTGTAGAAAAGAAATATTAGAGATAAGGTTAGAATAGAGAGAAAGAGAGCTTCCTCCTTTGATTTTCAACAAGAAAGTGAGTTCCCAACCTTGTTTTTACTCCATTACTCCTCTTTACTTTACATTCAATACACCCAACCACCATTTTTGTGAGTATTTATGAGATAGGAAGCTATTTCCATATCCAAATGTCCATATATGAGTGAAACACCAAGCTACAAGTCCAATATCTCATTGAATATCATCTATTGATTGTTTATTTGCTTGCTTACATTCTATGTTTATCTCTTCTTACCTCATTTCTTTTTTATTTTTCTTTGCTTACTTACATTTCATCATCATCTAGATGACATGTTGTTTGACGAGATAGTACCTTATAGATAGTACCTCTTGACCTCAAAGACATGTTTGATGGATGATGATTCTAACTTCAATACATTCATATGTATTCTTGAAGTAATATTTTAAAACAAAAATATGTTTTTGCAAGTAATATTGGGAGTTCTTGAGGATTAGTTTGATGTTGGTTTCCTAAGTGGTTATAATCTTCTTTGAATACTAGAAATATGCTTTCAAAACCCCTCTAAAACCCCAACCTTTGAATTCCAAGAAATAAACCTTGTTTTCTCAAAATCTTCAAATAGTGAGTTATCCAAATTTAAAATGACATTCTGAGTTCTATACTTAAAAAATGACTACAAGAATAGTTTGAAAGTCTTCCTAACTCATTAAAGAACATCTATGATATTTGGGTTTGATTTAAAAACACTTGGAAGGGTTCCATTTTGACCTAAACATTCCTTCCAGACATTCTGTTTTCTCTGTCACAGCAGCTCAGTCAGCTTTCAACTTGTTTTTCAGAACACCTTTACAAATAGAGTGGTCCTAACTCATTTTTCCCTTGAACTTCAGTGTCTTAGGGAACGTTCTGTATACTATGGGCCTCTAAATGTTTTGTTTTCATTTTCTAAGATTTTTCTACATTTCAGTTGACAGTACGAACTCTATTTATGAGTAACCTCTATTGTTTATATGATTTCTCTCAACCTATAACTTCAATAGTGATTTGGCTTTTTGGTATGTGTTCTAGACACAACAAGGATGATCCCTATATAAAATCATGAATTAAAAACATTCTTAACCGCACATTTCCATTTTTACAAAATTAGTTCACTATTCTATCCACTATTCACAGCAAGCATGTTTCAACTTTTATTCTTTGATTAGATGTTTACATGCAATCTAAATTAACCCATATCTTAGGAAGTAGTTCATACTATATTTGTACATATCCTACAATAACATTCTTCATTCATTCATGCATATTTTAGACTTCTAAATCACTTTAGCAAATCCATGAACACAAAACACACTACAACCTTTTCACATTCTAGGATCACACATTGCATCCATGTAAGATTTGAGATTTTTGTGACTCCTAATCTAGGAAGATTATGAGGAATAAACTTGATCACACGTTCATGCTCCCCGTCGATCATATCTTCCTTTCTCATCCGTCCCGGGGATTGAGAGGTCTTCTTTTCTCAAAGATTAACATGCATCATACTAGCTTGCTAAGCATTTTTTTTTTTAATTTCTTTGATTATTTGTTTCAAGAAAAATTCATGTCCCCCTTCTACAGGGGTGGGCATTCGGTTAGATCGGTTCGGTTTGGGTTCGGTTTGATTTGGGAAAACATTAACTATTAACTGACTGAAATTTAATTCGGTTGGTTCGGTTCGGTTAACCGAATTGTAAAAAATCCAATTTTTTATTTTTCTTTATTTATTTTTTTTCATTTTTCATAACTTTTTATGGTTATTTTTTCTTTCTCTTTCATATTGCAAAGAAAACATACTTTTCTTTATTTTCAATTGTAAAAATACATATATTTTATTATCTTTAGTTATATATAAGTATATTAATAATATAGAAAATGAAAAATAAGTAAATAATTCAATTTTTTGGTTCGGTTCGGTTTGCCTAGAGGCAACTGTTAACCGAACTAAAATTTTTAATTCGGTTCGGTTTTTAACCGAACTAAAAATTTTAATTGATTAACCGAACTAAAATTGAAAATTCGATTCGATTAGTTCTGTTTGTTCGATTAACCGAACTGTTTGCCCACCCCTACATTTCTAGACTAGGAAAACTTGATTATTTGATATGTGATTAGACGATTTTTCCTAGGTTTGTTTGTGTGGTCTTTCAGTTTTGCACGGTGTGATATTTGGCTTAGATCTTATGAATGATATCTTATCTTTTGATCTTTCATTTCAAGATTCTTCTGCAATGTAATATACTTATCATAAATATTAACTATCGAACAAAACATAGTATAAGATGATTATTTGGATGCTAATTGAGGCGCGTCGAGAAGGGGCGAGTTGAGGGTGTTTAGTCGTGACAAATGCTCCTTTCTCTCTCGTACCAA
The DNA here is from genome assembly GCA_033977485.1 of Hydrangea macrophylla. NCBI lineage: Eukaryota > Viridiplantae > Streptophyta > Magnoliopsida > Cornales > Hydrangeaceae > Hydrangea > Hydrangea macrophylla. The sequence continues at coordinate 80,491,590 of CM066991.1, read as the reverse complement.
AACTCCAAGTCAAGTTCTTTGGTTATGAAGGGCTGGTGCGACTTTGTCCGTTTGGGTGAGTCAAAATTAGGTTTCTTGGTTCCTTAAAAACCAAGTGGCAACTCTGTATCTACTTTCAATAGACTCTTTTTTTTTTCAAAACAATTTCAAAAGGAAAATCAATTCCGAAACCCCGGAAAAGAACACGAGGGGTGGGCTCCCGGAGGCCGTGTGTCCATATTCTGGCGACTCTACTGGGGATTTTTATTTTAATAAACAAAATAATACCGAGGTTTGACTCATAAGAAGCATCCTTAAAATCATCTTCTTACTATGTTCAGTTCATCGCATTGCACTTTTGCATTTCTCCCTTTGACTATGTTTGAAACGCGGCGCTGACATTGTTTAGCTCTTGTTGTGTCAGGGCACAAGTCACCATTGATATTGTACCTTCCAAGGTATATCAAAAAGAGTAAAAACTCCGTACTGTCTCCCTGACAGTATATTGGAACTCTCGTCAACGAACCCTGTTTGACTAAACTCAGCCTTTGCATATAGATTCCTCTAGAACCTTTCATAGTACTGTTAATTTATCTTTTTAGATAGAACAATGTGATATAACTGCTATATGCTCTGGTGGGATTGCCTGCGCGGTGTAGATGCTTATGTGGCATAGAACAGAACCTCTTTGTTATGATTCTCAAGGCAATCACTCACATGCGATTACATTGAGTTGATATGCCTATGCACCACGATAAGGATGTCTGCTTCGTGATCACAAAGATATACATCGCAAACCTTATTTGTCGGTCCAAAGTCATAGGAGTATGAAAACTTGCTAGACAGTATGATCACCATTTTCGGTTGCTCTTATCATATATACCAGTTTCCCCCAGAAACTATGCCTAAATATCTCAGAAATGCCCAAAAAATTCCTATTTCTCCCATAAACTCTGTCCAAATCTTTAGATTTCTCAGAAATGCCTATTTTTTTTGTTCAAAAACTCTGCCTAAATATCTCAAAAATGCCCAAAAAATACCTGTTTCTCCTAGAAACTCTGTCCAAATCTCTAAAAAATGCCCAGGAAATACCAACTTCTCCCATAAACTCTGTCTAAATCTACCTATTTCTCGTAGAAAGTCTCAAAAGTTCTAGAAATCCCCCTGAATCTCCTAAAATACCCCAGAAATTCCTATTATTCCCCTGTTGGTGACCATTCTGGAAAGTAAAGTTAGCACACTATGTATAGCTAGGACTTTACTTGGTTAACTGCTATATGTTAGAAGTAGGAGCATCATATAGATTAGGACCCGCATCCGTATGCTTGCCTCATCAGTCTACATACACCATCTCAGTCAGTCTGTACACAAGTCAGTCCACATTTGTTAACATCACTGTTGTTGTCTGTCCAGTCGTCACTGTTAAAATTTGATACACTCCTCGTCTCAAATCTATAGGTCAGTATAGATTCCCAAAGTTAACAGCTGGGATCCTCATCCTGGGTTAGAAATTCAAAAAATTGTTTGGTCAAAATTAGTCCACCAAGTTATTTCAGTATGAATCAGAAAGAGCTGGAAAAAAAGGTCATTAATTTAGCAGCAACTATAAGCCAATATTCTGATTGTCTGGCCCAAGTTTTGAGTTTCATGGAGTAATTGAAGCAGCAGCAGCCACAGTACCCACCTGGGTTCCTACCACCATTGCCAGGGTTTATTCCACCACCACTGCCTGGATTTATATCACCTCCCGTCACTGTACATAAGAATAACTGGGAAGAAGAATGGTTTCATGGGGTTCCGCCACTCGCATATGAGAAAAAGTTCCAAGAGAAAATGGACAAAGTTGACAAGCTAGAAAGTGTGTTTAGGAAAAGCAAGGGGGTTGATGACTAGATGCTAGATCTGGAAGGCCTCTTTGAGCCTGTTAAGTTGAAACTACTAGAAAATTTCAAGATGCCTGACATTGACCGTTTTGACCGAACTGAAAATCCAAAAAGTCACGTGAAGCTATGTATGAGAATCTTCCAGTCAATGGGCAGCAACCATCAGCACATTGCAATGTTGTTCTCGTAAACTCTTGCGAAGTCTGCACTATCATGGTTCCTTACCTTAGAAGCTTCTAAAAGTCATGCATGGGAAGATATCGTTCGGGTGTTTGTTGATCACTATTCCTACAATCAAGAGTTGGATGTCACGATCAGGGATTTGGAAACTACTCGACAGAACAACAATGAATCCTTCGCTGCATTTCTGAGAAGGTGGAAGAATAAAGTGTCCCAAATTACTCATTGGCCAATTGAAAAAGAATAGGTGAGAAAGCTAATCTGGAATCTACAACCGCTCTACCATGAGAAATTGTTCTATCACTCCATCTCTACCTTCGAGGAGTTGTTTTGAAGTTGGAACCCGGATTGAAGATGCTATTAGAGAAGGGAAGATTAAGAAAGAAGAGCCTTTATGTCAGTCTTTTTTTTTTTTTTTTTAGGCCCAACTACTCCCGAAATTCCCTGGATATCAATGCCCTTAGCAGCCAACCTATGGCATATCATCCTAGGTTATACCAATTGACACGACTAAAAAGTTGTGCGCTCTTGTACAACTCCCAAGTGAAGGTGATCGTGCAAGTAATACTGGATAAGTCCAGGCCGATCCCAAAGGGAAGGAACAGGAAGAATATATACTAAGTTACAACCTAAAGAAAAAGAAAAGAAAATAAGAATGTGGGAGTAGAAGTTCTAACGAATCCTAATTAATTAAATTAAACTAGATAACAAACTAAAGCATAAAGAAACATAATTCATTAAACAGGTAAATTAAAGGTGCTAGAAATACGTGAATCCACATTGATCCTAACCATCTACCATGCATACTCATTAATGTTCTATGGAGTTCATTCCTCTTCAGTATTCCGTATTTTTCTAAAGATAAAGATTCAATAGCCCTTTCATGACCGGGACTATATCATCACAGTTGATTTAAAATACTTGGAAGATGGTTTAAAACAATGGTTATTACTTGCACTCTAAATGGTGTTAGCATTCAAAGTGGTTTTCAAAAGTCATTGAAGAAAATAACCTTAAGGCTTTAAGTTCTAAAAACTATTGTGACAAACTGAGCTTATAGGGACAATTTGATGATAGATTTCTAAAACATAAAGTCATGGAATACTTTAAAGAATCATCTCAGGAATCAACAGGTTCGATCAATCGAAGCGCTCTTGATCGATCGGACAACGTCATCCTTCAATCGATCGAAATCTCTTCGATCGCTTGACTATGGCTCAGGTTCGATCGATCGAAATACCTCCGATCGATCGAGCCCAGTTTTCTATATCATACATGGCAGAGGCTAAGAATCAATATTTCATCACATATTTCGAACGTCTAAACTACGGGAACATAATAAAACTAATGCAGGAATAGTAAACTAAAGTAATCATAGCATATAAACTAATAACAATCAAATAACAAGGATTGAAAAGAAAAGCCTGGATATAATCTGAAATAAACTTGAAATAAACATGAAATCCACTTGAATCTTCAATAATATTCAATATATTAATGAAAAAGAGGAAGAAAAAGATGAATCTAACCTAATATACTCCTAATCTAACCCTAAAACTACCCTAAACTACTGTTTTTTGCGTTCTGGAGCGTCCTCTTCTCGTTTGGTGTCAAAATGACTTATATATAGGGTTCCCATAGACTGTACGCAACTTTTGGGTGAATATGAAGTTCAATCAATCGAGCTTAGTTCGATCGATCGAAGGCTCGATCGATTGAACTCTCCTCAATCGATTGAACTCTCTGATTTTGACAACTCTGCGCACCGATGGGAGAATGGCCATAACCTTTTACTCAGACCTCAGATTGACCTCTCGTTTATGGCCACGTGACCATAACTCAATGATCTACATTTTATATTTCTAGGAAAATCTTTCAAATCTGAAGTCTTGATTGTCAAAAATGGCATTTTTGCAGCTGCTTCTGTTATTCTCTTCACCAGAATCACTTTTCTTTAGCTTCATTTCATTGATTTACATTCTAATACCTATAAAGCAATGCATAAACATATGTTTTAGCATTAACACAATTAAAATAATATTGTTATTAGAATCCACCTAAATGTAGGGACTTTGTGGATAAAAGTATGCATAAAGAACCATGTAATATTACAGCGTTCTGTACCATAGAATTCGGCCTTCGGGGTCAACCCGGCGGCTTCTATGAGGAAGGCGGCGCAAAGGAGGCTCGAGGGCTTGTTAAGGAAGGCGGCAAGGGCCGACGAAGGGGGGAAAACGAAAGGCGTTTTCTGGTCCCCCCTGAGCCGGGGGGTGCTTGTGGGGGTGCTATGAACATGCACTTTTCACCTCGAATCACACCCCCAACTAGTTCGTTGCTAGTCCCTAGCAATGAAGCGAACTACAACAATGTTTAATTAACTCTAAAAATTGAAAACAAAAGAAAGTAAAAATCTTAACTCACTTTCGCAGGAATCGCAATTGCATTTAGCACATGCAACAAGCCTTTAAACCCCTAGGTTCCCCCTAGTGGACGAGTATTGTCTCGTGAGGGTTTGTAGTGAATTTACCCACAAAATTCATGTTTATAGTAATGGTTCTAGTTTAAATGTTTTCAAGAAATTTTTCCTCTTATTTAGAAATATAGTTAGGCTCAACAATCTCATGAAACTCTCTAGTATGCCATAGCCATGCAACACACACATTACAGTTAATCTACTATCAAAGTCATCATAATATTCTACACCTATTAATAATCAAGTGTGTGTGTGTGTGTGTGTGTGTGATTGGACAACCAAAATACAAAAATTTAATTTCAAAGCTCGTATAACCTAAGACACTATCAAGACGTTCATTTTGACTCAACTCTCACTGGGATTACACTCTCAAGATGAAATCACTCCGAATTAGGTGTAATAATTATCATGATATGGAAGCTATAAGGAGTAAATGTAAATGGAATCTAATGCTTCTCATAACTAAATAGAAAAATGAACATTTTAGTGAACAGAGTCTCATGAAAGGATACTTTTCACTAGAAGACCGAGATACCGTGGAGAACTCTCTCATTACCTTAACTTCAAATCCAATTTACCTAGCATCATTAGGTCTTTGAAAAAGAGGTGTTCGATTAAGAAGAAAGAGACTCGTAATATTCAATTGGGTCAAAGGATGTGATTGGAATGTCTACTACAAATTTTCAAACTTCCCCACATGTCCAATCTCTCTCTTCTTTTCCCTTCTTTTTCTTTTTTTTTTTCACTCTTCTTTTTATTATTTTTTTTCCTTTTTCTTTGCTAACAACCAGTGGCATATTTTTTCTTTTTTTCTTTTTTCGTGCATTTCTTTTTCTTTTTTTTTTCTTTGCCAATTTTCTCTTATTCACATAACCAAACTTCTTGTCAAGACAACACATCCCAATCACTCCTAAATAATGAACTGATGCTTGAACTCCTAATTTCGAGTTAGGTATTGACTTTAGGATTGTGTAGACAAGGCGATTATGATAAGCTCAAGAGGTGAAGTAAAGGAATATCATAGAGGTAAGCCAAAGCTGTATTATGCGTGTATGGTCAAAAGATGGCCTAAATCATATTCTAAGTTCATAGGATTATTCATTTTAGTAAATTCAAGAGCTCTAAAGTTGGTAAATCCTGAACGTTCTCTTCTAGTGATCAGTCAAAATGAAGAAGAAAAATGAGACTTTCAACGAATTAATACGCTTTTCAAAAAGTAAGAGTAATTTTATAAAACCCTAAAAAAATAAAAGAATGGCTCAAAAGCTCACTTGGGTCATTAGTCTCCACTATAGTCTCTCAAGATACCTAAGTTATGCTTACTAATCCATTTTAACTAAATACAAGTTGTCACAACGTGCTCAAAGTTGTTTGAAGATTGAAAGGCATAAAACATACTATAACTAAGATAGTAAACAAACTATCATAGTATATTACATACTAATGACATACAGAAAATAACACTAATGCATCATAACGAACTACATTTACTAAGAGAGAACTATAAGAACCATTTTATTATCTTAAATACAAATTAAAAATTAAAATTTTTGACAATTTTAATTTACTGAGTTACATGTTGACAATTTTAATTTACTGAGTTACATGTTGCTAAGCAGGCATATGACACTAAAGCATAAAAAGAAAGAAATGAGGCATGCAATAACTCACTCCCCCCAACTAAAACTAAACATTGTCCTCAATGTTCTAAACTAAGCACATGGATATGTAAACTAAAGCGAGAGAAGGAATGATATTACCTCATGGTGTTAATATCCAATTTGTATTTATTTATTTATTTTTTTAGTTACCTGTAAAATCATTAGTAGCAACAAGGAAAAAATAGAGAATAAAATACAACGACTCAGTAAATAAATTCGGTTAATCAAGATTTTTATCATATAGTAATAACCAAAAATTTTGAGGATCTTTCCAAAAAATTAATTTAATAGTGAGAAGAACGTTGGGATCCTCATAAAAATGCAACTCCCCAACTAATGTTAGGCTCAAGGTCAGAGGAGATGATGCAAAACCTATGGCCTCCAAATTTATTGGAGACAATTATAAGAGGTATACCACACTTTTCAGGAATTATAAGTAAGAAACGATCGTTGGTGTTGGTATTTCCTATAATGGCCTCTATTTTAATACTAGGAGGTGGCCACGGTTTGATAAAAGTGGTAGGGTTTAAGTGATGTTCTAATTTAGCTTCATTACCCTCCTCTTGTATTAGAACATAATCTATAGAGATATGATCATATGAATTGAATTTCTGTTCTATGTAAATAGTTTTGGACTGGACTTGGATAAAGCTATCTATTTGGGCCTCAATGTCAGTATTACTCAAAAAGGTCAAGTAGTCTAGCAGATTACTAGCTTCTTGTTGAAGTTTAAGATCATCTAATGTGGGCCAAATAGCTTCTAAGTCCTCTCTCAAAGAATTTTGAAAGTTAAAATTTTGTGAAAAACATGTGCTAGAATCCTTACCATCCTCTTCCACAACACATTCTATTTGTTTAATATTAGGGTACACATGATTTTCAAACTCAGGATGCGAGCATTGATTGATAGAGAGGATAGGTGATGGTAAACTTGGTGACACCACATTTTCGACCGAAAGAGGTGAGGGTTCATGAATATCAGATGAATCTAAATCGAATTTAGAAATTTCAATAACGTCCTCCCTAGGGTCACTATCAAAGGTAGGGGTAGAGTTAACAGGGGACTCATCCTTTCCTAATTGCGTGCAATCACCTAAACTCTCATCATCTTTTAAAACCTCATTCTCATCCTTGTAACTCTCCTCACTATATGTGTCATCTATTGAATTACTCTGGACCAAGAGACTATGCAAATTTATCCAGGCAGTGAAGGAGTTGATATATGGGGTTGTGTATTGAGAAGAAGATGATTCTACAACTTCATGCTCAATGGTTTGGTTTTGGAGTTCTTGTTGGGTTATCACTTTCTCGAGTGAGTTGTTAACCTCATTCGGTATAAACCCGTCATTGTCCTCTAATTCCATTGTTAGTGTCTTGAAATTTAGGTTGTAGTGTTGAAGGACTTGTATAGTCTTCTAAAGGTTAGCTAGCATATGCTTGTTGATATCTAGTTTCTAATTTATCAAGTGCACTATCTAGCCTTTTCATTTCACTAAATAATAATTTTAACATACCATTATCCTCAACTTGGTTATTCTCCTCATTATTACTATATGAAGTTTTGCCCCATTGTGGTTGATAGTAATTCCCATCCCATTGTGTTTGTAGACAAGACTCGCCAAAGGGAAAGTCTTGGTGCGTTTGGTAATCGTGGGAGCTACTACTATATCCTATATAATCATTTTGGTTATATCCCCATTGCGATTGATAGAACTCTTCATGTGGAGGTTCTTGATACGTTTGATAATATGAGGAACTACAACTATCATTTTTCCATTGTGGTGGTTTGTAGCACTCAGGTTGATAATGCGCATCATAAGTGGGAGCTTGCCAACTTGGGGGATAGTTTTCATTACCTAATGTGTACCTATTGGTGGCGTTTGTGTTTGTGTTGTATGGAGGGTAATATGGATAAGACATATTCACCCAAAATTTTTTTAAACAAAAGAAATTTTATTTATTCTTTTTTTTTTTATCTTGTGAGAGAAAAAGTTCAAAAGTTTTATTTATTTATTTATTATTTATTTAATTTTATTTAATTTTATTGTTTTTTTAGTATTTTTTTTTTAAAAGTAAAAAAAATTAGAAATAACTTAGTAAAATCCTAACCTAGTTGCCTTCCCCGGCAACGGCGCCAAAAACTTGACACGACTAAAAAGTTGTGTGCTCTTGCAACACCCAAGTGTAGGTGATCGTGCAAGTAATACTGGAAAAGTCCAGGTCGATCCCACAAGGAAGGAATAGGAAGAATATATACTAAGTTACAACCTAAAGAAGAAGAAAAGAAAATAAGAATGTGAGGGTGGAAGTTCTAACGAATCCTAATTAATTAAATTAAACTAGATAACCAACTAAAGCATAAAGAAACATAATTAATTAAACAGGTAAATTAAAGGTGTTGGAAATACGTGAATCCACATTGATCCTAACCATCTACCATGCATACTCATTAATGTTCTATGGAGTTCATTCCTCTTCAGTATTCCGTATTTTTCTAAAGATAAAGATTCAATAGCCCTTTCATGACCGGGACTATATCATCACAGTTGATTTAAAATACTTGGAAGATGGTTTAAAACAATGGTTATTACTTGCACTCTAAATGGTGTTAGCATTCAAAGTGGTTTTCAAAAGTCATTGAAGAAAATAACCGTAAGGCTTTAAGTTCTAAAAACTGTTGTGACAAACTGAGCTTATAGGGACAATTTGATGACAGATTCTGAAACAGAAAGTCATGGAATACTTAAAAGAATCATCTCAGGAATCAACAGGTTCGATCGATCGAAGCGCTCTCGATCGATCGGACAGCGTCATCCTTCAATCGATCGAAATGTCTTCGATCGCTTGACTATGGCTCGAGTTCGATCGATCGAAATACCTTCAATCGATCGAGCCCAGTTTTCTATATCATACATGGCAGAGGCTAAGAATCAATATTTCATCACATATTTCCAACGTCTAAACTACGGGAACATAATAAAACTAATGCAGGAATAGTAAACTAAAGTAATCATAGCATATAAATTAATAACAATCAAATAACAAGGATTAAAAAGAAAAACCTGGATATAATCTGAAATAAACTTGAAATAAACATGAAATCCACTTGAATCTTCAATAATCTTCAATATATTAATGAAAAAGAGGAAGAAAAAGATGAATCTAACCTAATATACTCCTAATCTAACCCTAAAATTACCCTAAACTGCTATTTTTTGCGTTCTAGAACAACCTCCTCTCGTCTGGTGTCAAAATGACTTATATATAGGGTTCCCGCAGACTGTACACAACTTTTGGGTGAATATGAAGTTTAATCGATCGAGCTTAGTATCGATCGAAGGCTCGATCGATTGAACTCTCCTCAATCGATTGAACTCTCTGATTTTGACAGCTCTGCGCACCGATGGGAGAATGGCCATAACGTTTTACTCGGATCTCGGATTGACCTATCATTTGCGGCTGTGTGACTGTAACTCAATGATCTACATTTTATATTTCTAGGAAAATATTTCAAATCTGAAGTCTTCATTGTCAAAAATGGCATTTTCTCAGCTGCTTCTGTTATTTTCTTCACCAGAATCACTTTTCTTTAGCTTCACTTAATTGATTTACATTCTAATACCTATAAAACAATGCATAAATATATGTTTTAGCATTAACACAATAAAAATAACATTGTTATTAGAATGCACCTAAATGTAGGGACTTTGGGGATAAAAGTATGCATAAAGAACTATGTAATACGCTATGAACATGCACTTTTCACCTCGAATCACCAATCCTCCAATCAAACCAATTTCTCCAATAGCCCTTTCTAGAAAAAGCCTCCCCGCCACTTTACCAAGCTTGAGATATCCCTCTCCCTAGCCCTAGACTGCCTACTCAAGAAAGGCCACCTCCAACTACTCTAACCTCAAAACACCACACCACTACCAAGTTGTGATATGTCCAAACACTGTGCCTACCACCAAGTCCCTGGCCATAACACCAATGATTACATGCACCTCTGCCACGATATTCAAGACCTCATTGACCAGAATATCATTGAGCCACCTCCAAAGCAGCCCCATGTCACCCAAAATCCTCTGCTAAACCACCAAAACGTTGGTCTCATTGAATCCAACCCTATGTCCTTCAACCCTGCCACTTATATCACCCCCCTAGGATGGCCATTATCTCTCATTGACATCCCAAATTCCGTGGGAGTTCATCTAATTGAAAGAGATGACAATGAATGGTAGCAACAGATAGAGGATGAACAAGATTTATTTTTCCTAGAAGAACATGATCTAGGGGCAGTAGACCTCAAATGGTATGACCCAAACAATGAAAGTGATGCCTCCATTTAGAATGAGCTAGAAAAGCCATTTGTAAGCATTAATTGTGACTAGTACAAAAATGATGGGATTGTTAAAGGGGCTACCCCTACTGAAATTGACCATTTAACCAGGTCTAGTCATCACTACCAACTACCATAACCTGCCACCGAATCCATTGAGAAAGGGCCAAAGGATAAGGAAAAGGGAAGATAGAAGAGATCATCGAAGAGGATAATGAGTTGATTAAATAGCTGAAGAAAACCCAAGCGCATCTCACAATGTGGGGCCTCATGGTAACTTCCTAAAGCATAGACAAGCTATGTTAAATGCCTTAGCTGGGATCAAGGTCCCCATTGACACTGCACCAGAAGATATAGTGGCGTTCTTAAGCACACTCACCTCTGATCTAATCATCTTCTTCGATGAAGACCTTGTTGGGTTTGTGTCCTCAAACCATTACTTTATGTATTAGATATTGACATTTTAATATATGGATATCAACTTTATATTTTATTGTGTATGTTTCTTTTATGAGATGATTGTTAATCCTTAAGTATCATAGTAAGTAATTCGTGTGTGTATGAGATACATACAAGTAAGATACGAATTACTATTCTTTGATACTTAGCTTGTCACAGGGGATGATGAGACTGGATATCTCATCAGCGTTACACTGTAACATGATTAACTACCATTGGATGGAGTGATGAATCTCTATCACTAGAGTTTAGTTCTTAGTTAATATGCTAGTACTTATAGTGCATTGAAGGACCTAAGCTTTCCTATTGACACTTAAGACTGTTAACAATCGATAGGAACTCATAACTTGTATAAGGTACGTGTTCTCAATCTTTAGAAGATTACGGACACAAACTGTGGATATAGCTACTTTGACTTATCAATCAGTGAGGTCTATAAAAGATCAATACATGGGTATCTTGGGTATGTCATGTTCATAGGGTTGTGAACATATATTGTCAAGATAGAATCTACCCTCTGATATAGAGTAAGCATTCCCTTGAGAATGTCACTAAGTTGATTACTAAGAAGTGTAGTCTTGTTCGATCGATTAAATGGTGTTAGATCGATCGAGACTGATTCTCTGTCTAGGTGTTCTGTTCACAGTTTTAAAGGTTTTAAAAATTATTTACTTTAATTTTGAATTTTTATATAAAATTTTTCAAAACATTCTGTTAACTGAAAGTTCAATCGATTGAACTATGTTCAATCGATCGAAGGTTCGAGCGATCGAAAGTCTGTCGATCGATCGAAGTGTGACAGAGAACAAAGATGCTATTTTAAGTTCTAATTCAATATGTTAAGAGTTTATGTACCGTATGAATCAATTAGGGGTTCTAATGGATTATATATACTTGTTATATATGTGGATGTACGACTAACCTTCTTACAGCAAGATTAGTCTCTATCTTCCATGGCACCAAGATCAAAGTTTTAAATTATTGTATTTAAATTGTTTGAGATTGGTGTATGCTGTATTTTATAATTGATTTGGTTTTAAGGCATGTGTTAAAGGGCGCTGCGACTTCAATCCTACAAAAAGAAAAGTCGCATCGGTTTCCCTAGCCTTTTATTTTTATTGTTGTTTTATACTTTTAGATAAATTGTATGCTTCGAAAGAAGCATAAGACCAATGTAATAGAATTAGAAAATACATGAAGATGAAGGAGCACGCCGTTGTCCATGAAGATGGAGCTGGAGGCGATCAAACCAAGAAGGAGGTTCTATGGAGATAGAGCTATGGGAGATAGAGGCATATGAATGCTTTTGTTTCAATTTAGTTTTTATTTTATGTGCTTGGTTTGTGATTGGCATTTAATTATATTATTACTGCTTGCATGAACATAAAATAAGTTTTCTAAAATAAAATTCAAAAATAGTCTTCAATACATTAGTAAACATTAGATGTTCATGGGTAATGTGTAGAAGAAATTTTTCCCAAAAGCAAAATCCTTTTCTAACAAATCTACTAGGAGAGGGTCTTGTTAATAACACCCACGATCGTCCATTAACGGTTCACTATAAGATGAGTAGGGCATTCTATGTCACCTTTCTAGGGGTGATCTTTCCATACGGAGGGTACACTACTCATTGGTTACTAGATGTGAACTTCCTTTGGATAGGATCAATCAGACGTGTTAGAGGGTGACCACCACACGGAGGCACTACTTGAGGTGGTTGTGATTGGATCCTAGGTAATGGTATACACTAGCTAAGCTATGGATAAGGGATCCCACACGGGGCATTATCTAGAAACTTAGAGATCAAATAGGTTCGGGAGTCATAACTTGTGTTTGCAAGAGTTGCATAGCGGACAAGTTATGATTGATCGAAAGATCGAACATTGGCCACCACACAGAGGCTTTATTCTTATTGTTTCGATATTCCGGCGACTTTGTTTTAAAATAAGAGTTTAATGGATTTTTTTATTTCAAACTGTCAAAATTTGATATTCATATTTATTTTGTCTTTTGAATTTTCAGTAAATCATAATGTCGGGATCTACATTTAGTCCACTTGCCACCATACTCACTCAAAACAAATTAACTGGAAATAACAATAATGAATGGAAACGAATCCTTGACATCGTATTAACTGCGAAGGATCACATATATGTCCTTACCACCCCATGCCCTGAAGAACCCGCGACAAATGCTTCTTCAGCTGCCAATGCGAATTCGATGAATGGAAGAAGTCGAATGGAATGGCACATTGCTACATTCTAGCCTCAATGGCCGGTGTGTTGCAACACCAATTCCAGTTGAACAATTCTGCTAGTGATATTATCGAATCCCTGAAAGAGATGTTTGGGGAGCATGGCAGATCTGCCAGACAGGTAGCTATGTAGAAGATAATGAGTGCAAAGATGTCAGAAGGGACTCCAGTCAAAGAATATATTTTAAAAATGATTAGTTATTTAAACGAATTGGAGACCTTGGGAGCCAACATTGATGCAGAGACCCAAGTTGATATGATCCTCAATACGCTATCACCATCATTCACTCAATTTAAACTGAATTATAATATGAATAAAATGGATTTCTCAATGAGCAAATTAATGAGTTCTTTACTGGCAGCGGAAGGGGTGATCAAACCTGGGGGCAACATTTTGAACGTTGAGAAAAGCTCTTCCTCCTCCCGATCTACGCCGAAAGGAAAAAAAGGGAAGAAGAAGGCTGGCACTGGTGGTCCAAGTGTTAGACCAGTCCCTAAGATTGCAAAATCTAAGGGAAAAGGTAAGGGCAAAGGGAAGGTGGGTGGACAAGGCAAAGGAAAGTGTTTCCAATACGGTAAGAAGGGCCAATGGAAGAGGAACTGTCCAGAATTCTTAGCTACAAGAGTTCAAGGTATGATTGAATCACATATGATTGAAGTAAGTTTTATAACGGATACTTTAAACACTTGGTGCATTGATTATGGTACGACTAACCATATTTGTAATTCATTGCAGGGGTTCAGATCAACCAGGAAATGCAATGATGGGGAAATCGTGCTAACTCTGGGTTCTAGCACAACCATTTCCGCGATTGCTATAGGAGTAGTAGTTTTAGAGTTTTTGGACAATAAGACAATAGTTTTATCAGATGTACTTTACGTCCCTTTAATGAGATGTAATTTAATTTCAGTTTCAAATTTATCGAATGATATGTACAAATATATCAGGTTAAAGTCAAGCCTCGCTACCTCAGTAAAGAGAAGCCAAGTCATCGTAAAATTAGGCTGACTGCTCAACCCTTCCGACAGTTGTGCAGAATTGCTCGGTGTGGTCCCCAACTCAGGAATTCATTCCAGACTAGCCCCACATGCGCGCACTCCAAGAAGGTGTGACTGCTTGCCCAGCAAGCCTCCAGACAGTTTTCTATCCCGGCTGAAGGACTAATGGAAAGAGCATGAAATTTTCTAAACCACTTAGGAAACTCTCCTTGAATCATGTAAACCAATTGAAATCAGATTGGGTTTCCTAATTTGATAATTTACCTTGTACAGGTGGCCTCTTGCACCTATAAAAGAGGTCTCTCACCCGCTGTAAAGGGGTCGCATTCTTAACCTAGAGAATAGCAAATTACATCACTATTACGCATATACATGGTCGGTTTCTAGTAGTGCTGCCTGTCTTGTTGGCTCACCAACAGCCGTCGATGATCTGTTAGTAAAGCTCACCGACGCATACGTGGACATAGGTCATCTCATTAAAGGGGCTGAACCATATATAAATTACCTGTGTTCATTCCTCTCCCACTAAGTTATCCATATCCAAATTTTGGCATCATTAGTTTGGCGCCGTCTATGGGAATCAACTGCTTTCCCCGAAAACAAATCCTTGACTGATCAATATGCCTCCGAAGAAGGGTAAGAACACCACTACTCCAACAGGACTGGAGAACTCACAAGCCGGGCGACCGACCGCCTCTATAACCTCTGAGCAGGTCACTGCGGCTCTCGCACAACTCCTAAAAGGCCAGTGGCAAACTCAGTAGTAGATCAAAGCACTACTGGCCCGACAGGACAAGCTATCTCAAGTTGATGATCAGCCCGGGAAGAGCGTTCCTGATCAGGAGTCGATTGATCCCCGAAGGCATGCCTACACTGAGCCATTGTCCCCTTCGGCAAGGGGACGACTCAGAAATGACGAGTGTAGCCGAGCTCTCGAATGGACCCAACAACGCGCCCGAGGCCACCCACGCTGGACAGGGGACGCCCGAGACATCATCAATAGCAGGTGCACTGCTAGAGAATAAGAACAAAGGCAAACTACCCGGGATTTAGTCAGAGATCCCCCGGCCATTGGCCGTCGGGATCTCAAGCACACGATTACCTAGAGGTAGAGCTAGGTTTTATCCCCAAGGACCACATACTTTGTGGAAAAAACCTCCTCATTTGACCCAGCACACTGTGCAGATACAGAGAAGAGGACCGATCAGAGGAATGTCAAGGCCCAGATTGAGGATCTGTAGAAGCAAATCGATCAGCTAAACCCCAAGTCGTGCCATGATCACACCAACACTGAGACCGAGTCCACCTTTACCATCCGGGTCATGGGTTCCTGTCCTACAAAAATTCAAACCACCCCATCTTGATGCCTACGATGGTTCGGGAAGCTTGGTGGACCATATCTGGTCTTATAAAGCCCAGATGGCACTGGTCACTACCGTTGACGAACTACTGTGTCTGGCCTTTCCAAGCACCCTTAAAGGGTCATGTACATAGTGGTTCCATGCTCTTAAACCCTGGACTGTCGATGACTTCAAGACGTTGAGCAAACTCTTCATCAGCCAGTTCATGGGAATGCAAGACAATTCTTAACCAGATACCCAGCTATTGACCGTCAAGTAGCATAAAGGGGAATCCCTAAAAGAGTGCATTGACCATTTTAACCAGCAGAGGCTCCAAATCTTCCACCTAGATGAAACGGTCGCTATTATGGCCTTCTGCTCAGGAGTTCAACACACCAAAGTTGCTACGCCGTTCCACCGAGACCGCCTGGCGACCTTGGTAGAACTCTCAGAGAGGGTCGGGAAGTATGTCAACACGGAGGAATTCCTCAAGGCCAAGCGTGTAATTCCCTATATTTTCAGGTATATATATCCCTAGTACTTTTCCTAGCCTTTGGGTAGGTTTGCAGCCAAATCGATTGGCATCATATACCAATCGATTGCCACTTTTGAGAGTCCAATCGATTTCATCCCAATCGATTGCTATTCCAATCGATTGTATATTTTACCAATCGATTACCTTATGGCCGACCTAATACCAATCGATTGGCACCTAGTACCAATCGATTGAGAGTAGCTGGAGTTGGCCACCTCGTTTATTTTGTGTGCTTGTGATTGTTTCCCCCTCCCTATATATACCCCTCCCCTTATACATATATATGTTTGCTGTGTGGGTGTCTAAGAGAGAGTGAGAGTTATATACTCTCATATATATATACATATATATATCGTATATATATACATACACACACACACACTCTCGAGTAAGAGAGGAAGAAGAGAAGAAGAAGAAAAAGGAGAAAAAGATGGATAAGAAGAAGAGAAGAAGAAGAAGAAGGAAGAGAAGAGGAGGATAGAGAGAAGAAGAGAGACAGAGAAGGAGAGGAGAGAGAAAACTCACCATAGCCGCTGTTGCAGAGCTCGGGATGCTGTCAGTGGAACACCGGAGAGAGGTGAGTTTCATTAACTCACTCAAGAGATTGTTTTTGAGATGTTTGTATATGTTTAATAATATATATAGAAGAGAAAAGGAATCCCCAATGTTTTTATATATAAAACCAGCAGCTTTGAAGAAGAAGACAGAGTCCAATCGATTGCCATTGGATACAATCGATTGGATAGTTTCCCAATCGATTGACATTTTGCCCAATCGATTGGCATTGTTTCCAATCGATTTCCATGTTTGGTCAATTGATTGGATATGAGCAGAATGTTATTTGTATATTGTTTTAATCTTATGACATATCAGACTTGTTAATAGTTGTACCATATGTATTATTGCGATATGTGGATAAGATATATATATGTGCTATGTCAGGACTAGACTTATATACAGTAACTGTTAATATTACAAGATGAATTATTTTGTGTTAACTATTGATATGAGATGAACTGTTTAAATGTTATATGTTATTATTGATGAACTGAATAGTAGAATAGAACATGACTGCATGCTAATAATCAGTTAATGAGTAGATGTGATGAATACAGAATATATGATAATCCTACTCTCTAGAGCATAAGCATTGCACAACATGTGGTCAGCATGAATGGGATATTGGTATGAAGAGATGAGAGTGTATGATGAGAAATGGGACATGTGCTTAAATATGGAATAAAAGATATGTATACTTTGGATCCGTGGGATCAACGGTTGATGAGCCAGGTAGACGTGGGATGGCTAGAGTTCCTAGTGCGCCTCTCGCTGTTGAAGACATCCAGTGATGCGTACACACGGTTGATGACGTCCAGTATACCGTTGACGATTACGTCTGGCTAGTGCTCTAATGTATTCTCAACTGTGTAGATGACCACTGAGGGTATACACATCGTTGAAGACGTCCCATGTGCTATTCTATTGTTTATAGATAGGTGGTACCGTGTAGATGATCGGTAACCCTATTAAGGGATTGTGGGACCTACTGCCTAGTCGGGTGATTCTGATTGGCATTATTGTATCGACGAATGGTTATAGAGATGGATAGAGATATGAATATGGGTATGAATATGGTGAATGGATACAGAAATGGATATAAATATGAGAATGGTTAGTAAAGATGATGTTCAGTCGTGGGTTCAGCATCCCAACGTAAAGGTAAAAACATGGGTAGTTGCATGGGTTACATGCACGGATTTTGTGAATACGTGATGAGATATTTATACTATGATCTTTATTATTGTTTTTATTTAATATGTTTCCTACTATCATTGAATTCATGTATAGTTTCATGAGACCTCTACTATGTCCGTGAGTGATGTCATTGTTAAGAGATTAATCGCATTTTAAGATGCTGAATAATGACGGTGAGGAGTGTTGTTTAGTGTACTCACTCAGCTTTGTATCCAAAGCTGATGGCGTATGTGCCCTGGACATTCTAATGTCTAGAGCTTGGCGGGCCTTGAGGATGGAGACTGATGTTCCACCGGACTTGGAGCTGAAGGCTTGAAGATGAAGGCGTGCTACTTTGTATTAGTTAGTTAGTATATCTGTTGTACTTCTACTGTTATTGTTGTTATAGGCTTCAGACTCTAAGTCAGCTGTTGTAATAGATTTAGTAGACTTTTATAATTGGTACTTGGGCATATGTTGCTTCCAAAACTTTTATATTTCTGCTAAAGCCTCTGATTATGTTAATAAGATATGAATAACATCCTCCCTATCATTATAGTTGTTGGTTTGAGTAGATGACAATGCAGTTATTCACTAGTCACGAACCTACGGGACCAAAAAGAACTTGTTTTCTCTATTTTTGCTTCTCCGGGGCGTGATAGGATTTTTGGTATCCGAGCCTAGGTTTCAGTTGCTAACCGCTTGTCTTTTGTGACTAGAAACCGTGTTGTAAGTTAATGCTGATAGCATGAGGATTAGCTGAGATGAGACAGAGCTGTTATCTTGTCACTCAAACGAGAAGTTAGATGAATCCATATGAGGATGTTTCTTTGGAAGGTAGTAACTGCTAGAGCTAATAAGGAATCGTTAGAACTGTTGATAGTTGAGTTCACGGAGAGCAAGGCATTGAGAGTTAGTTGGGGTTGTAGAGATCATAAATATAGAACCGTTGGATTTTAGACATGAGCGATCATGGAACAGTCGGCATGACCTAGAAATAGAACGAGGTTATGGATAAGATTATTTTGTTACCTTGAACCACATGTTAGTTTAACAATATTCATAAGTCTGGAACCTGAGAATAGAAATATTACATTTAGATTTGACGTTACGTGTAGAACCTATAGTTTCGTAACCCTTGTCTTGAGCATAGATATATTGGAGTATACCTGGTAGATAGTCTGACCTCTATGGTTATATTCTTATATCCGTATTGCTTGGTGTGATCTTATTATAATTGCTTGAGTTATAAGATAGAATGCGTCTGACCAAATAGTTTTTCATTTGTAGGTAGCGACACTAAACACTACCGGCACTTGTTATGGTTAGAATGACTCGAGGGAACCCGGGCCAACTGAATGGAGTACCTGAATTAGTACCTCCCAAGATAGATCCAACAGGAATGTTCGGAGCTTTCATCCATCGCATGGAACAAGTTATCAATCGTGCTGATCGTGTCATCGGCAATGAAGTACCAGTACGTCTAACGAGAGTCAAGCTGCTAAAGGAATTTTGTGCTCTTCAACCAGAGACCTTTACCGGGTTAACTGGAGCATGGCAAGCTGAACAATGGATTCGCCAGATAGAATTGATATTTGAGACACTTAAATGTACTAACACTGAGAAAAGACATTTGGCTGTATTTTAATTGAGGTTCTCAGCAGCAGATTGGTAGGACGCAGTGAAAGCTACGATAGGTGAAGAAGCTGTTGGAAGAATGACTTGGGAATCATTCAAGACTCGATTTCTAGAGAAGTACTTCCCAGAATCTGAGAAGAACAAAAGGGAAATGGATTTCATACAATTAGTCCAAGGTAGTATGACAATACCAGAATATACAACTCAATTCAAGAGACTATCACAATTTGCACCGCATATGATCGATACCCTAAGAAGGAAGATCAAAAGATATCATCAGGGACTAGTTCCACATATCCGTCATATGACTATAGGGCATTTAGATCAATCTTTCGAAGCTCTGGTAGAACTGGTACCGAAACTGGAAGACGACACTCAACTTAGTGAAGGGCAACGATCTGATCTAACATTTCTAGAGTACGATCAGTTTCTCCTAACAGATCAGAGAGGAAGGGATAGTCAGGATGTGTTGGCAGCTAACCAAGTTCAACAAGAAAACACAGAGAGAAGCTACATGGGCAACCGCCAGAAGCGCAAGAGATTTGAGACCGACAAGAAAGAATCAAAACTAGCGGCGACTTTAACACAGCATAGAGAACGAGATATCTGCTATAATTATGGAATACGAGGACACCATTCCCAAGAATGCAGAACATTAAAGAAATATAATGGACGAGGGATACGATGTTATAACTACAGTAAAGTTGGTGATGTCTATAAGTTTTGTCCAGAACTAGAGATGCAACACAATGTTCCGTTGCATAAGTATCACACGAGCAGACCCACTGAACAAGTAATGGATCTCGACTTAGACAAGGACGATAGACAGAAGGTACAACACTCAACACCTACATTTTGTATTACCTTATGATCCTGACATGCAGGAAGTTTGGCATTTGTTTGATTGATTGTAAGAGGATTAGCCTACACCGTGAGTTGTGGATACCTGAACAATTCATTTGACACTGATCGACAGTAGTTATCCAAGTATAGATAAAACATCTATTGTATCACATATGAAATCTATTGCATCCCCATAAGACATCAATTGCGTCCCTATCTGACATCATTAGCCTCCCTACACAAACGATTACGCCAACTGTTGGTAAGTTGGATAGAAACTAGAGATGAGGAATCTCAATTTCCTAGAGACGCAGACTTGACAAGAAACGACAAACTAGAAGATTTCAAGTCTGCAAGAGAGGATGCTAGTTACGTAGAGACAATACCAGAATTACAACGAGTACCATAGAAGATTGCTTTTTGACACCAAGTTCCTGTTGCTTTTATCCTTTAGAAATGTTATCCAGTAGATCGACTCACGAAATCAGTATACAACATTATCAAACTTGTTTAATCAGTACGTGGAAGCAGAACGAGCATTTAACAGATTGTACGACCTCAAAGAGATGATTATATCAATAGTACATGAGAATTTGGAGACGTGAGGAAGTTTAAATCACCAACTATGATGCCAGAGTCAAAACACTTTTAGGTTAACACATTGAAGGATAACAACAACCAGGGAGTTAACAAAGATGTCACAGAACATTGTGTACTGTTTCAAGGTGAAAAGTGCATATTCATAGTGTATTACATGGTCCTTTATGCATACTTTTATCCCCAAAGTCCCTACATTTAGGTGCATTCTAATAACAATGTTCTTTTTATTGTGTTAATGCTAAAACACATGTTTATGCAATGTTTTATAGGTATTAGAATGTAAATCAATGAAGTGAAGCTAAAGAAAAGTGATTCTGGTGAAGAGAACAACAAAAGAAGCTGAGAAAATGCCAATTTTGACAATGAAGACTTTAGATTTGGAAGATTTTCCTAGAAATACAAAATGTAGATCTTTGAGTTACGGTCGTATGGCCATAAACGAGAGGTCAATTTGAGGTCTGAGTGAAAAGTTATGGCCATTTTTCCATCAGTGTGCAGAGCTATCAAAATCAAAGATGTTCAAGGGCTTGAGGAGAGTTCAATCGATCGAACCTTCGATCGATCGAACTAAGTTCAATCGATTGAGCTTTATTTTCTCCCAAAAGTTGCGTAAACTCTTCAAGAACCCTATAAATAAGTCATTTTGACATCAGACGAGGGGATGACGCTCCAGAACGCAGAAAACAACAATTTTAGGGTAGTTTTAGGGTTAGATTAGGAGTAGATTAGGTTGGATTCTTGTTTTTCTTCCTCTTTTTCATTATTATACTGAAGATTATTAAAGATTCAAGTTATTTACAAGTTATTTTTAGATTTATTCCAGGTTTTTCCTTTTCTTTATCTTATTTGATTGTTTATTGATATAGTTGTTATGATTGCTTTAGTTTACTATTCCTGCACTTGTTTATTTATGTTTTTGTAGTTTAGACATTGGAAATATGTGATGAAACATTGATTTTCAACCTCTTCCATACAATCTTTAGAAAACCTAGGCTCGATCGATCGAAGATATTTCGATCGATCGAACCAGAGCCATAGTCAAGCGATCGAAGACATTTCGATCGATTGAAGGATGACGCTTTTCGATCGATCGAGAGCGCTTCGATCGATCGAACATGTTAATTTTTGAGATGATTCTTTTAAGTGTTCCATGACTTTCTGTTTTAGAAATCTATCATCAAATTGTCTCTATAAGCTCAGTTTGTCACAACAGTTTTTAGAACTTAAAGCCTTAAGGCTATTTTCTTCAATGACTTTTGAAAACCACTTTGAATGCTAACACCATTTAGAGTGCAAGTAATAACCATTGTTTTAAACTATCTTCCAAGTATTTTAAATCAACTGTGATGATGTAGTCCCGGTCATGAAAGGGCTATTGATTTTTAGAAAAATACGGAATACTGAAAAGGAATGAACTCTATAGAACGTTAATGAGTATATGCATGGTAGATGGTTAGGATCAATATGGATTCACGTGTTTCCAACACTTTTATTTTATCTGTTTAATTAGTTATGTTTCTTTATGCTTTAGTTTAATATTTAGTTTAATTTAATTAAATAGGATTCGTTAGAACATCCACTCCCAACATTCTTATTTTCTTTTTTTCTTTTCGTTAGGTTGTAACTTAGTATATATTCTTCCTATTCCTTCCCTGTGGGATCGACCTGGACTTCCATTACTATATTACTTGCACGATCACCTACACTTTGGTGTTGCACAAGAGTGCACTCCTTTTTAGTCGTGTCAAGTACAGCAAGAGACCAATTGTTGATGTTGACGATCATAAACAAGAGGTCCAAAGATGGGAGACAGTCAACTGATACTACAGTGGAGACTTTGTCAGCAATGTTTGAAGTACCTTTGGAGACGGGAGTAGACGATAATGCTTTGCTACAACTTAGATGAGATTAGAACACTTGATCAATAGAACCTCGCACCGTAGAGTTTGACTTGAGGGAGGAACCCATGTGTTTGGAGACTAGCCATTTCAGATTTGTAAGATGATTAGATTGTGCTACCTAGAATCTTTTTCGAAGTTCGACATACCAATTTCATATCTCTTAATCCTGAGGATTGGTAGTTGTCACCCTAGTATTCATAGATCAATGATATCTTTATATCACGTGTCTAGAACTTTAACCCATTGGCCGCTGATGTAATCGTTTACGTAAAACGAGAACTTGAGCATTTTTAGAGTCTGTCTTCCGAGATGGATTTCTTTTTGGTAGTTGGGATCGCTGCTTCAGATTTCTAGGACGAAATCTTTTGATGACTGGTGGATAATGTAATACCCTGTATTTTCAGGTATATATATATCCCTAGTACTTTTCCTAGCCTTTGGGTAAGTTTGCATCCCAATCGATTGGCATCATATACCAATCGATTGCCACTTTTGAGAGTCCAATTGATTTCATCCCAATCGATTGCTATTCCAATTGATTGGATATTTTACCAATCGATTGCCTTGTTGCCGACCTAATACCAATCAATTGGCACCTGGCACCAATCGATTGAGAGTAGCTAGAGTTGGCCACCTCGTTTATTTTGTGTGGTTGTGATTGTTTTCCCCTCCCTATATATGCCCCTCCCCTTATACATATATATGTTTGCTATGTGTGTATTTGAGAGAGTGAGAGTTATATACTCTCATATATATATACATATATATATATCGTACATATATACACACAAACACACTCTCGGGTAAGAGAGGAAGAAGAGAAGAAGAAGAAGGAGAAGAAGAAGAGAAGAAGAAGAAGGAAGAGAAGAGGAGGACAAATAGAATAAGAGAGATAGAGAAGGAGAGGAGAGAGATAACTCACCATAGCCGCTGCCAGAGAGCTCGGGACGCCATAACCGGAACGCCGGAGAGAGGTGAGTTTCATTAACTCACTCAAGAGATTGTTTTTGAGATGTGTGTATATGTTTAATAACGTATATGGAAGAGAGAAGGAATCCCCAATGTTTTTATATATAAAACCAGCAGTTTTGAAGAAGAAGACAGAGACCGATCGATTGCCATTGGATCCAATCAATTAGATAGTTTCCCAATCGATTGACATAGTTTCCAATTGATTGGTATGTTAATCGATTGATATTTTGCCCAATCGATTGGCATTATTTCCAATCGATTACCATGTTTGGTCAATCGATTGGATATAAGCAGAATGCTATTTGTATATTTTTTTAAGCTTATGATATACCAGACTTGTTAATAGTTGTACCATATGTGTTATTTCAATATGTGGATAAGATATATATGTCCTATGTCAGGGCTAGACTTATATGCAGTAATTTATAATATTATAAGATGAATTATTCTATGTTAACTATTGATATAAGATGAACTGTTTAAATGTTATATGTTATTATTGATGAACTGAATAGTAGAATAGAACATGACTGCATGCTAATAATCAGTTAATGAGTAGATGTGATGAATAAAGAATATATGATAATCCTACTCTCTAGAGCATAAGCATTGCACAACATGTGGTCAGCATACATGTGATATTGGTATGAAGAGATGAGAGGGTATGACGAGAAATGGGATATGTGCTTAAATGTGGAATAAGAGATATGTGTACTTTGGATCCATGGGATCAACGGCTGACGAGCTGGGTGGACGTGGGATGGTTAGAGTTCCTAGTGCGCCTCTCGCTGTTGAAGACGTCCAGTGATGCGTATGCACTGTTGAAGACGCCCAGTGTACCGTTGATGATTACGTCTGGTGAGTGCTCTAATGTATTCGCAGCTGTGTAGACTACCAGTGAGGGTATACACATCGTTGTGCCATTTAATATTTTACACATAGGTGGTATTGTGTAGACGACCTGTAACCCTATCAAGGGATTGTGGGACCTACTGCCTAGTTGGGTGATTCCGATTGGTATTATTGTATCGACGAATGGTTACAGAGATGGATAGAGATATGAATATGGTGAATGGATACAGAAATGGATATAAACATGAGAATGGTTAGTAATGATGATCTTCAGTCGTGGATTCAGCATCCCAATGTAAAGGTAGATGCATGGGTGGTTGCATGGGTTACATGCATGGATTTGGTGAATACATGATGAGATATTTATACCATGATCTTTATTATTATTTTCATTTAATATGTTTCCTGCTATCATTGAATTCAGATATAGTTTCATGAGACCTCTGCTATGTCCGAGAGTAACGTCATTGTTAAGAGATTAACCGCATTTCAAGATGCTGAACAATAACGGCGAGGAGTGTTGTTTAGTGTACTCACTAAGCTTTGTATCCAAAGCTGATGGCGTTTGTGCCGTGGACATTCCAATATCTAGAGCTTGGCAGGCCTTGAGGATGGAAACTGATGTTCCGCCGAACTTGGAACTGAAGGCTTGAAGACGAACGCATGCTGCTTTGTATTAGTTAGTTGGTATATCTGTTGTACTTCTACTGTTATTATTGTTATAGGCTTCAGACTCTAAGTCAGTTGTTGTAATAGATTTAGTTGACTTTTATAATTGGTACTTGGGCATATGTTGCTTCTAAACCTTTTATATTTCTGCTGTAGCCTCTTATTATATTAATGAGATATGAATAGCATCCTCCCTATCATTGTAGTTGTTGGTTTGTGTAGATGACAATGCGGTTATTCACCAGTCACGAACCTACGAGACCAAAAAAGAACTTGTTTTCTCTATTTTTGCTTTTCTGGGATGTGACAGGATTTTTGGTATTAGAGCCTAGGTTTTAGTTGTTAACCGCTTGTCTTTTGTGATTTGAAACCAAGTTCTAAGTTAATGTCGATAGCATGAGGATTAGCTGAGATGAGACAGAGCTGTTATCTTGTCACTTAGACGAGAAGTTAGATGAATCCATGTAAGGATGTCTCTTTGGAAGGTAGTAACTGCTAGAGCTGATAAGGAATCATTAGAACTGTTGATAGTTGAGTTCACGGAGAGCAAGGCATTGAGAGTTAGTAGGGGTTATGGAGATCATAAATATAGAACCGTTGGATCTTAGACATGAGCGATCGTGGAACAGTCGGCATGACCTAGAAATAGAACGAGGTTATGGATAAGATTATTTTGTTACCTTGAACCATATGTTAGTTGAACAATATTCATAAGTCTGGAACTTGAGAATAGAAATAGAACATTTAGATTTGATGTTACGTGTAGAACCTATAGTTTCGTAACCCTTGTCTTGAGCATAGATATATTGGAGTACACCTGGTAGATAGTCTGACCTCTATGGTTATATTCTTATATCTGTATTGCTTGGTGTGATCTTATTCTAATTGCTTGAGTTGTAAGATAGAATGCATCTGACCGAATAGTTTTTCCTTTGTAGGTAGTGACACTAAACACTACCAGCACTCGTTATGGTTAGAATGACTCGAGGGAACCCGGGCCAACTGAATGGAGTACCTGAATTAGTACCTCCCAAGATAGATCCAACAGGAATGTTCGGAGCTTTCATCCGTCGCATGGAACAAGTTATCAATCGTGCTGATCGTGTCATCGGCAATGAAGCACCAGTACGTCTAACGAGAGTCAAGCTGCTAAAGAAATTTTGTGCTCTTCAACCAGAGATCTTTACCGGATTAACGGGAGCATGGCAAGCTGAACAATGGATTCGCTAGATGGAATTGATATTTGAGACACTTAAATGCACTGACACTGAGAAAAGACATTTGGTTGTATTTCAATTGACGTTCTCAGCAGTAGATTGGTGGGACGCAGGTGTTGGAAGAATGACTTGGGAATCATTCAAGACTCGATTTATAGATAAGTACTTCCCAGAATCTGAGAAGAACAAAAGGGAAATGGATTTCATACAATTAGTCCAAGGTAGTATGACAATACCAGAATATACAACTCAATTCAAGAGACTATCACGATTTGCACCGCATATGATTGATAACCCAAGAAGAAAGATCAAAAGATATCATCAGGGACTAGTTCCACATACCCGTCATATGACTATAGGACATTTATATGAATCTTTCGAAGCTCTGGTAGAACTGGTAACGAAACTGGAAGACGACACTCAGCTTAGTGAAGGGAAACGATCTGATCTAACATTTCTAGAGTACGATCAGTTTCTCCTAACAGAACAGAGAGGAAGGGACAGTCAGGTTGTATTGGCAGCTAACCAAGTTCAACAAGAAAACACAGAGAGAAGCTACATGGGCAACCGCCAGAAGCGCAAGAGATTTGAGACCGACAAGAAAGAATCAGAACTAGCGGCGACTTTAACACAGCATAGAGAACGAGATATCTGCTATAATTGTGGAATGCCAGGACACCATTCCCAAGAATGTAGAACATTAAAGATATATATTGGATGAGGGATACGATGTTTTAACTGCGGTAAAGTGGGTCATGTCCGTAAGTTTTGTCCAAAACTAGAGATGCAACACAATGTTTCGTCGCAATAAGTATCACAAGGGCAGACCCACTGAACAAGTAATGGATCTCTACTTAGACAAGGACGATAGACAAAAGGTACAACACTTAACACCTACATTTTGTATTACCTTATGATCCTGATATGCAGGAAGTTTGGCATTTGTTTGATTGATTATAAGAGGATTAGCTTACACCATAAGTTATGGATACCTGAATAATTCGTTTGACACTGATCGGTAGTAGTTATTTAAGTATAGATATAACATCTATTGCATCCCATATGACATCTATTACATCCCCATAAGATATCAATTGTGTCCCTATCTGACATCATTAGCCTCCCTACATAAAAGACTACGCCAACTATTGGTAAGTTGGATAGGGACTAGAATGAGGAATCTCAATTTCCTAGAGATGCAGACTTGATAAGAAACAACAAACTAGAAGATTTCAAGTCTACAAGAGAGGATGCTTGTAACGTAGAGACAATACCAGAATTACAATGAGTACCACGAAAGATTCCTTTTTGACACCAAGTTCCTGTTGCTTTTATCCTTTCAAAATGTTATCCAGTAGATTGACTCACGGAATCAGTATACAACATTGTCTAACTTGTTTAATTAGTACGTGGAAGCAGAACGAGCATTTAACAGATTGTATGACCTCAAAGAGATGATTGTATCAATAGTACAGGAGAATTTGGAGATGTGAGGAAGTTTAAATCCTCAACTAGGATGTCAGAGTCAAAACGCTTTGAGGTCAACACATTGAAGGATAAAAACAACGAGGGAGTTAACAAAGATGTCATAGAACGTTGTGTATAGCATGAGACCAACTGCTGATGCTGATGATCATAAACAAGAGGTCCAAAGATGGGAGACAGTCAACTGATACTGCAATGGAGACTTTGTCAGCAAAGTTCGAAGTACCTTTGGAGATGGGAGTAGATGACAATGTGCTACCTAGAATCTTTTTTGAAGTTCGACATACCAATTTCATATCTCTTAATCCTAAGGATTGGTAGTTATCACCCTAGTATTCGTAGATCAGTGATATCTTTATATCACGTATCTAGAACTTTAACTCGTTGGCAGCTGATGTAATCGTTTACATAAAATGAGAACTTGGGCATTTTTAGAGTCTGTCTTTCGAGATGGATTTTTTTTTGGTAGTAGGGATCGCTGC
Source organism: Hydrangea macrophylla (assembly GCA_033977485.1). Classification (NCBI taxonomy): domain Eukaryota; kingdom Viridiplantae; phylum Streptophyta; class Magnoliopsida; order Cornales; family Hydrangeaceae; genus Hydrangea; species Hydrangea macrophylla. The sequence goes on along the minus strand of CM066991.1, from coordinate 80,463,095 downwards.
TTCAAATTTTGAGGATGAAATCTTTTGATGAGTAGTGGATAATGTAATACCCTGTATTTTCAGGTGTATATATATATATCCCTAGTACTTTTCCTAGCCTTTGGGTTAGTTTGCATCCCAATCAATTGCCACTTTTGAGAGTCCAATCGATTGCCTTCATCCCAATCGATTGCTATTCTAATCGATTGGATATTTTACCAATCGATTGCCTTATTGCCGACCTAATACCAATCGATTGGCACTTGGTACTAATCAATTAAGAGTAGTTAGAGTTGGCCACCTCGTTTATTTTGTGTGGTTGTGATTGTTTCCCGCTCCCTATATATACCCCTCCCCTTATACACATATATGTTTGCTGTGTTTGTGTTTGAGAGAGAGTGAGAGTTATATACTCTCATATATATATACACACATATATGTCGTATATACACACACATACTCTCGGGTAAGTGAGGAAGAAGAGAAGAAGAAGAAGGAGAAGAAGAAGGAAAAGAGGAAGGAAGAGAAGAGGAGGACAGAGAAGGAGAGGAGAGAGAAAACTCACCATAGCCGCCGTCGCAGAGCTCGGGACGCCGTCACTAGAATGCCGGAGAGAGGTGGGTTTCATTAACTCACTCAAGAGATTGTTTTTGAGATGTTTGGATATGTTTAATAACGTATATTGAAGAGAGAAGGAATCCCCAATGTTTTTATATATAAAACTAGTAGTTTTGAAGACGAAGACAGAGTCCAATCGATTGCCATTGGATCCAATCGATTGGATAGTTTCCCAATCGATTGACATAGTTTCTAATCGATTGGTATGTCAATCGATTGATATTTTCCCCAAATGATTGGCATTGTTTCCAATCGATTGCCATGTTTGGTCAATCGATTGGATATGAGCAGAATGTTATTTGTATATTATTTTAAGCTTATGATATATTAGACTTGTTAATAGTTATACCATATGTGTTATTTCAATATGTGGATATGATATATATGTTCTATGTCAGGACTAGACTTATATGCAGTAATTGTTAATATTACAAGATGAATTATTCTGTGTTAACTATTGATATGAGATGAACTGTTTAAATGTTATATGTTATTATTGATGAACTGAATAGTAGAATAGAACATGACTGCATGCTTGATTCGTGGTGAAAAGTGCATATTTCTAGTGTATTACGTAGTATTTTATGCATATTTTATCCCCAAAGTCCCTACATTTAGGTTCATTCTAATAACAATGTTCTTTTTATTGTGTTAATGCTAAACTATATGTTTTTGCATGGTTTTATAGGTATTAGGATGTAAATCAATGAAGTGGAGCTAAAGAAAGTGATTCTGGTGGATAGAACAACAGAAGCAGCTGAGAAAATGGCAATTTTGACAATGATGACTTCAGATTTGGAAGATTTTCCCAGAGACAAGAAATGTAGATCTTTGAGTTACGGTCGCGTGGCCGCAAACGGGAGGTCAATCCGAGGTCCGAGTAAAAAGTTATGGCCATTCTCCCATCGGTGTGCAGTGCTGTCAAAATCAGAAGAGTTCAAGCGATTGAAGAAGGGTTCAATCGATCGAACCTTCGATCGATCGAACTGAGCTCGATCGATCGAACCTTTTATTCACCCAAAAGTTGCGTAAACTCTGTGGGAACCCTATATATACGTCGTTTTGACGCCAGACGAAGGGAGGACGCTCCAGAACGCAGAAAACAGCAGTTTAGGGTAGTTTTAGGGTTAGATTAGGAGTAGTTTAGGTTAGATTCATGTTCTTTCTCCTTGTTTTCATTGATTTACTGAAGATTATTGAAGATTAAAGTTGCTTTCATGTTTATTACAAGTTATTTTCAGATTATTTACAGGTTTTTCTTCTCCTTTCCCTCTATTTGATTGTTTATTAGTTTAGATGCTTTGATTACTTTAGTTTTCTTTTCCTGCATTAGTTTTATCATGTTTCTGTAGTTTAGACGTTGGGAATATGTGATGAAACATTGAATCCCAGCCTCTGCCATGTATGATATAGAAACCTTGGGCTCGATCGATCGAAGGTATTTCGATCGATCGAACCAGAGATAGTCAAGCGATCGAAGATAGTTCGATCGATTGAAGGATGATGTTGTCCGATCGATCGAGAGCGCTTCGATCGATCGAACATGTTAATTCTTGAGATGATTCTTTGAAGTATTCCATGACTTTCTGTTTTAGAAATCTGTCATCAAATTGTCCCTATAAGCTCAGTTTGTCACAACAGTTTTTAGAACTTAAAGCCTTAAGGCCTTTTCTTCAATGACTTGTGAAAACCACTTTGAATGCTAACACCATTTAGAGTGCAAGTAATTACCATTGTTTTAAACCGTCTTCCAAGTATTTTAAATCAATTGTGATGATGTAGTCCCGGTCATGAAAGGGCTATTGATTCTATATCTTTAGAAAAATACGGAATACTGAAGAGGAATAAACTCCATAGAACGTTAATGAGTATGCATGGTAGATGGTTAGGATTAATGTGGATTCACGTATTTCCAACACCTTTAGTTTATTTATTTAATTAGTTATGTTTCTATATGTTTAGTTTATTATTTAGTTTAATTTAATTAATTAGGATTCGTAGAACCTCCACTTCTATATTCTTATTTTCTTTTTCCTTTTCCTTAGGTTATAACTTAGTAGACATTCTTCCTATTCCTTCCCTGTGGGATCGACCTGGACTTATCCAGTATTACTTGCACGATCACCTACACTTGGGTGTTGCACAAGAGCGCACAACTTTTTAGTCGTGTCAAGTTTTTGGCGCCGTTGCCGGGGAAGGCAACTAGGTTAGGATTTTACTAAGTTTTTTCATTTTTCTTCTTTTACTTAAAAAAAAAAAAAAAAAAAAAAAAAAATCATTGGACTTTTTCTCTCACAAGAAAAAAAAAAAAAAAAAAAAATTCTTTTGTTTAAATATTTTGGGTAAACATGTCTTATCCATATTACCCTCCATACAATACAAATACCACGAATGGGTACACATTAGGTAATGATAACTATACCCCGAGTTGGCAAGCACCCACATATGATGCACATTATCAACCTGAGTGCTACCAATCACCACAATGGGAAAACCATAGTGTTAGTCCCCCATGTTATCAAACGTACCAAGAATCTCCACCTGGAGAGTTCTATCAATCGCAATGGGGATATAACCAAAATGATAGTGCAGGATATAGTAGTAGTTCCCACGATTACCAAATGCACCAAGACTTTCCTTCTGGGGAGTCTTGCACACAAACACAATGGGAAGGGGACTATTACCAACAACAATGGGGTGAAACTTCATATAGTTATAATGAGGAGAATAACCAAGTGGAGGATAATGGTATGTTAGAATTGCTGCTTAGTGAAATGAAAAGGCTAGAGAGTGCAATTGATAAATTAGGAGCTAGATATCAACAAGCATTTGATAGCCAACCTTTAGAAGACTATACCAGTCCTTCAACGCTACAACCTGAATTTCAAGACACTAACAATGGAATGGAATTAGAGGACAATGATGGGTTCATACCGAGTGAGGTTAACAACTCATTTGAGAAAGTGATAACCCAACAAGAACTCCAAAACCAAACCATTGAGCATGAAGTTGTAGAATCATCTTCTCCTCAACATACAACCCCAGACATCAACTCCTTCACTGCCTGGATAAAACTGCACAATCTCTTTGTCCAGAGCACCTCAATAGATGACATATATAGTGAGGAGAGTTACAAGGATGAGAATGAGGTCTTAAAAGATGAAGAGAGTTTAGGTGATTGCACGCAATTAGGAAAGGAAGAGTCCCCAGTTGACTCTACCCCTACCTTTGAAAGTGACCCTAGAAAGGACATAATTGAAGAATCTAAATCCGATTTAGATTCTTGTGATATTCATGAACCCTCACCTCTTTCGACCGAAGAGGTGGTGTCACCAAGTTGCCCATCACCTATCCTTGCTCTCAATCAAAGCTCTCGTCCTGAGCTTGAATGTTATGTGTACCCCATTCGTGAACAAACAGAATGTGTTGTGGAAGAGGATGGTAAGGATACTAGCACATGTTCTTCACAAAATTTTAACTTTCAAAATTCTTTGAGAGAAGACTTGGAAAATATTGGGCCCACTTTAGATGATCTGAAAATTCAACAAGAAGCTAGCAATCTTCTAGACTGCTTGACCTTCTTGAGTGATTATGACATTGAGGCCCAAATAGATAGCTTTATCCAAGTCCAGTCCAAAACCATGTGCATAGAACAGAAATTCAATTCCTCTGATTATATCTCCATAGATTCTGTTCTAGGACAAGCGGAGGGTGGTGAAGCTTCATTAGAACATCACTTCGACCTTGTCCCTTTTATTGAACCATGGCCTCCCCCTGTTTTTAGTATTAAAATAGAGGCTGTTATAGGAAATACCAACACCAAAGATCGTTTCTTGCATATAATTCCTAAAAAGTGTGGTATTCCTTTTATAACTGTCCCAAAAAAATTTGGAAGCCATAGGTTCTGCATCATCTCCTCTGACCTTGAGCCTGACATTAGTTGGGGGGAGTTGCATTTTTATGAGGATCCCAACATTCTTCTCACTGTTAAATTATTTAATTGGAAAGATCCTCAAAAATTTCGGTTGTTAATCTATGATAAGTATCTTGATTAACCGAATTTATTAACTGAGTTGTTATATTATGTTCTCTATTTTTCCTTGTTGCTACTAATGATTTTGCAGGTAACTTGAAAAAAAAATTGGATATTAATGCCTCGAGGTAACATCCTTCCTTCTCTCGCTTTACTTTACATGTCCATGTGCATAGTTTAGAACATTGGGGACAATGTTTAGTTTTAGTTGGGGGGAGTGAGTCATTGCATGCCTCGTTTATTTCTTTTTATGGTTTCGTGTCAATATACCTGCTTAGCAACATGACTCAGTAAATCAAAATTGCAAAAATTTTGAAATTTTTAATGGTTCTTGTATTTCTCTCATAGTTAATGTAGTCAGTTATGATGCATTAGTGTTATTTTCTATATGTTATTAGTATGTGATACACTATGGTAGTTTGTTTACTATCTTAGTTATAGTATATTTTATGCTTTTTAATCTTCAAATACTTTGAGCACGTTATGACAACCTTGTACTTAGCTAAAATGGATTAGTAAGCATAGTTTAAGTGTCTTGAAAGACTGTAGTGGAGACTAATAACCCAAGTGAGCTTTTGTGCCATTCTTTGTTTTTGAGGGTTTTATAAAATTACTCTTACTTTTTGAAAAGCGTATTCATTTGTTGTAAGTCTCAATTTTCTTCATTTTGACTGATCACTAGAAGAGAATGTTCAGGATTTACCAAACTTTAGAGCTCTTGAATTTACTGAAATGAATTATTCTATTAACTTAGAAGATGATTTAGGCCATCTTTTGACCATATATGGATAATATAGCCTTGGCCTACCTCTATGATATTCCTTTACTTCACCTCTTGAGCTTATCATAATCGCCTTGTCTTCATAATCCTAAAGTCTATACCTAACTCCAAATTAGGAGTTCAAGCCTCAGTTCTTTATTTAGGTGTGATTGGGATGTGTGCATTGACAAAAAGTTTGGTAGTGTGAATAAGGGAAAATTGGCAAAGAAAAAAATGATGAAAAAAAATAAAGAGAAAAAAAAAAAAGAAGAAAAAAAAGTATGAAAAGAAAAAAAAATGCCAATGGTTGTTACAAAAAAAAAAAAAGGAATGAAAAGAAGAGTGTGAAAAAAAATAAATAAAAGAAAAGAAGAAGAGAGAGATTGGAGATGTGGGAAGTTTGAAAAGTTATAGTAGACATTCCAATCACATCCTTTGACCCAATTGAATATCACGAGCCTTTTTCTTCTTAATCTAACACCTCTTTTTCAAAGTCCTGATGATTTTAAGTAAATTGGATTTGAAGTTAAGGTAATGAGAGAGTTCTCCACGGTATCTCGCTCTTCTAGTGAAAAGTATCCTTTCATGAGACTTTATGCACTAAAATTTCCGTTTTTCTATTTAGATATGAGAAGCATTAGATTCCATTTACAATTACTCTTTACAGCTTCCATATCATGAGTGATAATTATTACACCTAATTCAGAGTGATTTCATCTTAAGAGTGTAATCCCGGTGAGAGTTGAGTCAAAATGAACGTCTTGATAGTGTCTTAGGTTATGCAAGCTTTGAAATTAAAGTTTTGTATTTTGGTTGTCCATTCACACACACACTTGAAGATTAATAGGTATGGAACATTCTAATGACTTTGATAGTAGATTAACTGTAATGTGTGTGTTGCATGGCTATGGCATACTAGAGAGTTTCATGAGATTGTTGAGCTTAACTATATTGTTAATGAGAGGAAAATTCCTTGAAAACATTTAAATGAGAACCATTGCCTTAAGCATGAATTTTGTGGGTAGATTCACTGCAAACCCTCACGAGACAACACTCGTCCACTAGGGGGAACCTAGAGGTTTAAAGGCTTGTTGCATATGCTAAATGCAATCGCGATTCCTGCGAAAGTGATTTAGGATTTTTTACTTTCTTTTGTTTTCAATTCTTAGAGTTTAAATAAACACTGTTGCAGTTCGCTTCATTGCTAGGGACTAGCAACGAGCTAGTTGGGGGGTGTGATTCGTGGTGAAAAGTGCATATTTCTAGTGTATTACGTAGTATTTTATGCATATTTTATCCCCAAAGTCCCTACATTTAGGTTCATTCTAATAACAATGTTCTTTTTATTGTGTTAATGCTAAACTATATGTTTTTGCATGGTTTTATAGGTATTAGGATGTAAATCAATGAAGTGGAGCTAAAGAAAGTGATTCTGGTGGATAGAACAACAGAAGCAGCTGAGAAAATGGCAATTTTGACAATGATGACTTCAGATTTGGAAGATTTTCCCAGAGACAAGAAATGTAGATCTTTGAGTTACGGTCGCGTGGCCGCAAACGGGAGGTCAATCCGAGGTCCGAGTAAAGAGTTATGGCCATTCTCCCATCGGTGTGCAGTGCTGTCAAAATCAGAAGAGTTCAAGCGATTGAAGAAGGGTTCAATCGATCGAACCTTCGATCGATCGAACTGAGCTCGATCGATCGAACCTTTTATTCACCCAAAAGTTGCGTAAACTCTGTGGGAACCCTATATATACGTCGTTTTGACGCCAGACGAAGGGAGGACGCTCCAGAACGCAGAAAACAGCAGTTTAGGGTAGTTTTAGGGTTAGATTAGGAGTAGTTTAGGTTAGATTCATGTTCTTTCTCCTTGTTTTCATTGATTTACTGAAGATTATTGAAGATTAAAGTTGCTTTCATGTTTATTACAAGTTATTTTCAGATTATTTACAGGTTTTTCTTCTCCTTTCCCTCTATTTGATTGTTTATTAGTTTAGATGCTTTGATTACTTTAGTTTTCTTTTCCTGCATTAGTTTTATCATGTTTCTGTAGTTTAGACGTTGGGAATATGTGATGAAACATTGAATCCCAGCCTCTGCCATGTATGATATAGAAACCTTGGGCTCGATCGATCGAAGGTATTTCGATCGATCGAACCAGAGATAGTCAAGCGATCGAAGATAGTTCGATCGATTGAAGGATGATGTTGTCCGATCGATCGAGAGCGCTTCGATCGATCGAACATGTTAATTCTTGAGATGATTCTTTGAAGTATTCCATGACTTTCTGTTTTAGAAATCTGTCATCAAATTGTCCCTATAAGCTCAGTTTGTCACAACAGTTTTTAGAACTTAAAGCCTTAAGGCCTTTTCTTCAATGACTTGTGAAAACCACTTTGAATGCTAACACCATTTAGAGTGCAAGTAATTACCATTGTTTTAAACCGTCTTCCAAGTATTTTAAATCAATTGTGATGATGTAGTCCCGGTCATGAAAGGGCTATTGATTCTATATCTTTAGAAAAATACGGAATACTGAAGAGGAATAAACTCCATAGAACGTTAATGAGTATGCATGGTAGATGGTTAGGATTAATGTGGATTCACGTATTTCCAACACCTTTAGTTTATTTATTTAATTAGTTATGTTTCTATATGTTTAGTTTATTATTTAGTTTAATTTAATTAATTAGGATTCGTAGAACCTCCACTTCTATATTCTTATTTTCTTTTTCCTTTTCCTTAGGTTATAACTTAGTAGACATTCTTCCTATTCCTTCCCTGTGGGATCGACCTGGACTTATCCAGTATTACTTGCACGATCACCTACACTTGGGTGTTGCACAAGAGCGCACAACTTTTTAGTCGTGTCAATGCTAATAATCAGTTAATGAGTAGATGTGATGAATATAGAATATATGATAATCCTACTCTCTAGAGCATAAGCATTGCACAATATATGGTCAGCATGCATGGGATATTGATATGAAGAGATGAGAGGGTATGATGAGAAATGGGATATGTGCTTAGATGTGGAATAAGAGATATGTGTACTTTGGATCCATGGGATCAACGGCTGACGAGCTGGGTGGACGTGGGATGGTTAGAGTTCCTTGTGCACCTCTTGCTGTTGAAGAAGTCTGGTGATGCGTATACACTATTGAAGACGTCCAGTGTATCGTTGATGATTATGTTCGGCTAGTGCTCTAATATATTCTTAGCTGTGTCGACGACCAGTGAGAGTATACACATCGTTGAAGACGTTCGATGTGCCATTCTATTATTTACAGATAGGTGGTACTGTGTAGATGACCGATAACCCTATCAAGGGATTGTGGGACCTACTGCCTAGTCGGGTGATTTTGGTTGGCATTATTGTATCGCCAAATGGTTACAGAGATGGATAGAGATATGAATATGGGTATGAATATGGTTAATGGATATGAAAATGGATATGAATATGAGAATGGTTAGTAAAGATGATGTTCAGTCATGGATTCAGCATCCCAATGTAAAGGTAGATGCATGGGTGGTTTCATGGGTTACATGCATGGATTTGGTAAATACGTGATGAGATATTTATACCATGATCTTTATTATTGTTTTCATTTAATATGTTTCCTGCTATCATTGAATTCATGTATAGTTTCATGAGACCTCTGCTATGTCCGAGAGTGACGTCATTGTTAAGAGATTAACCGCATTTCAAGATGCTGAACAATAACGGCGAGGAGTGTTGTTTAGTGTACTCACTAAGCTTTGTATCCAAAGCTGATGGCGTTTGTGCTGTGGACATTCCAATATCTAGAGCTTGGCAGGCCTTGAGGATGGAAACTGATGTTCCGCCGAACTTGGAACTGAAGGCTTGAAGACGAACGCATGCTGCTTTGTATTAGTTAGTTGGTATATCTGTTGTACTTCTACTGTTATTATTGTTATAGGCTTCAGACTCTAAGTCAGTTGTTGTAATAGATTTAGTTGACTTTTATAATTGGTACTTGGGCATATGTTGCTTCTAAACCTTTTATATTTCTGCTGTAGCCTCTTATTATATTAATAAGATATGAATAGCATCCTCCCTATCATTGTAGTTGTTGGTTTGTGTAGATGACAATGCGGTTATTCACCAGTCTCGAACCTACGAGACCAAAAAAGAACTTGTTTTCTCTATTTTTGTTTCTCCAGGCCGTGACAAAGCATGCCAGCTTCGCAGGAGATGAGTCCCCGGGGTCTAAGCAAATTATGTGGTTAAGAGGGTGTTAGTAGACACCGGCAGCTCCTCTGAAATTCTGTTTGTTTCAACATTCGACTAGTTTGGACTATCAAGGGATCGGCTCCGGCCTGTAGCCACTCCCCTGGTAGGTTTCAATGGATCAAGCACCCAACCGCTCGGGAGAATTGAGCTTCCAGTTCTCATGGGGACTTACCCCCAACAGGTCACCGTACTAGCAAACTTCGTGGTGGTAGAGGCCCCATCGGCCTACAATGTCTTCTTGGGGAGACCATCGCTCAATAAGGCAAGGGTGATTGTGTTAACATACAGCTTCGTGGTCAAGTTTCTAACCCCTAACGGTCTTGGGAGCTTACGAGGGAATCAGGCAACCGCCCGGAGCTGTTACATTAGCTCCCTATGCTGGGAAGCCATTATAGAAATATTGAGCATTCATGAGATGGACCCAAGGGGCAAAAGTGATAGAATGGGCCCCACAGAAGAGCTAGAGCATGCAGCGCTGGACCCTGAGCTTTCCGATCGGTTCGTCAGGGCCAACCTGCAACCAGACGTCAAGAAGGAGTTAATCCAGTTCCTGCAACAGAGTCAGGACGTCTTCGCTTGGAGCTATGAAGACATGCCTGGGATTGACCCCCAGGTTATATCCCACCATCTCAACATCGACCCGGACTCTTGACCGATCAGCAGAAGAGACGGGGCATGGCTCCAGAAAGACAAGCAGTAGTGCGTGAAGAGATTGAAATACTCCTGAAGACAAATTCCATCAGAGAGGTCCACTATCCTGACTAGTTGGCGAATGTCGTGCTAGTCAAAAAAAGCAACGAAAAGTAGAGAGTGTGTGTAGATTTCACCGATCTGAACAAGGCCTATCCTAAAGATTGCTATCCACTGCCCAGGATAGACCTCTTTGTAGATTCAACGGCGGGCCATTTGCTCCTTTCATTTATGGACGCCTACTCCGGGTACAACCAGATCAACATGTATCCCGGAGATGAGTAAAAGACCTCATTCATCATAGACCAAGGCATGTACTATTACAAAGTGATGCCTTTCGGCCTCAAAATGCCGGGGTGACGTATCAACGCTTGGTCAACCACATGTTCAAAGATCTGTTCGGAAGTTCAATGAAAGTGTACATTGATGACCTCCTGATCAAAAGCCGAGACGAGTCTAACCATCTTGAGCACCTGGCCGGTGCCTTCAGCATCTTAAGGAAGTTTGGGATGAGGTTGAACCCGGCCAAGTGCACATTTGGCATCTCATTCGGGAAGTTCCTAGGGCACTTAGTCAGCAGACAGAGAATTAAAGCGAACCCCGAGAAGATTCAAACCATCATCAATATGTGGTCACCAAGGTCAACAAAAGAGGTTCAGAGTTTGGCCGGACGGGTAGCTGCATTGAACAAATTTGTCTCCTGAGCCACCGACTGGTGCTGCCATTTTTCAAGATCCTTTGCAAGGATTTTCAATGGTTGGAAGAGTGCGAGGAGACCTTCCAGGAACTCAAGAAGTACTTGGCATCGCCCCCTCTGCTCTCAATGCCAGTACCAGAGGAGGAATTATTCTTGTACTTGGCAGTGTCACCTTCGACAGTAAGCTTGGCCCTTATACGCGAAGAGCACGGGATACAGTTCCTGGTATATTATACCAGTCGGGCACTCCAAGGCACCGAAATCAGATATTCCCGCATTGAGACGCTGGCTTTTGCCTTTATCACCTCTGTTCGGAGACTCTGCCCCTAATTCCAGGCCCATGTCATCATGGTTCTTACAGATCATCCACTCTGTCGAATCCTTAGCAGGCCTAAGACATCCGAGAGGCTCGTTAAATGGGCACTGGAGCTAGAAGAGTTTGAGGTCATTTACCGACCCTGAACGGCTATCAAAGGACAAGCCGTGGCAGCTTTCCTAGTAGAGTTTACATACCCAGAAGAGGCACTCGAAGAGCTCGACCCGCCAATCCTACCGCCCGGTCTACAGCCTGACATCCTGACTTGGGTACTATATGTTGATGGATCATCCAATAAACAGGGAAGCGGGGCAGCGATCATCCTGACAACACCCGATGGAATCTAGTTAGAGTATGCCTTGCGATTTAGGTTTAGGGCCTCTAATAATGAGGCCGAGTACGAAGCCCTACTGGTTGGATTATAGTTGGCTACATCAATGGGTGTACAACAAGTCCAAAGGTACAGTGACTCATAACTCACAATCAATCAAGTCACCCAGGAGTATAAGGCTCGGGAAGACAACATGATAGCTTACTTGGTCCTTGTCCAAACAGTCTTAAAGAAACTCAGAGGCTTCTCCATCACGCAGATCCCATGGGAAGAGAATATGAGAGCCGGTTAGTTAGCCCGCCCTGCCTCGTCCTCCGAGTCAGACTTGCCCATGATAAGGATAGAATACTTACCCGAGCCAAGTGGGATCAACTCAGAGGGCGTGGAGCTTGAACCGGCCGCTTCAAGTCCCAACTGGATAGATCCGATCACAACTTTCCTCACAACTGGTACTTTACCAACCAGAAGGAAGAAGCCCATCGGGTAAAGTACCGGGCAATGAGGTACCACCTCATTGATGGCGTACTCTACAAAAGGGGGTTCTCAATCCTGTATCTCTACTGCGTACATCCTACGCAGGTCCAAGCAGTATTGCATGAAATCCACGAAAGGTGTGTATGGAAGCCACATAGGAAGTTGGGCACTCTCTCGAAAAGCCCTGCTACAATGCTATTATTGGTCGACAATGGCCCAAGACTCCCAGGAATATGTCAAATGATGCGACAAATGCCCAAGATACTCCCCCATGATCAACCACCCGGGAGAGCCCCAGACACCAATACTCAACCCCTGGCCGTTTGCTCAGTGGGGCATCGATATTGTTGGTCCCCTCCCGATGGGGAAAGGACAAGTCAAGTTCAATTTCATCGCAGTGGACTATTTTACTAAGTGGGCAGAAGCCGAGCCTTTGGCGACAATCATCGAGAAGAAGATGGAAACCTTCATCGAGAGAAATATTATTAGCCGGTTTGGCATTCCCAAGGTCCTACGGGAGGCAGTTTGATACCCTAGACTTCAGGCAATTCTGGTCGAGATATGGGATATCCAATTACTACTCTTCACCCGAGCACCCTCAAGCCAACGGCCAAGCCGAGGTGACAAACCAGACTATTCTACATTCAATCAAGACCAGGCTCGAAAATGCTATGGGGCTTTGGACAGTGGAATTACCGACCCTTCTATGGGCCTACTGTACCACTCCCCAAGCGACAACAGGCAAAATACCATTCTCACTTACCTACGGGCTTTAGGCAGTTGTCCCCAAGGAGCTTGGGTTGCCTACCTACCGAGTGGAAAATTTCTATGAGTAGGGCAAGGAAGGAGCCCTTACAGGAGAGCTTGACTTGATAGAGGAAAAAAGAGATCGGGCATATCTGAAAGTGGCAACCTACAAGCAGAGGGTATCCCGGTATTTCAACAGCATGGTGAAACACCACAACTTTCAGGTGGGAGATCTTGTTCTTAAGGCGGTGAATCAGTCTACCAGAATCTCGAGCCACGGAAAGTTAGAAACAAACTGGGAAGGACCATACAAGGTTACCTAAGTCACCCGGCTGTGTACTGGACGAGAATGATCTATCTCACCTATGGAACATGCAACACCTCTGCAAGTACTTTCAGTGACACTTGGATAAGGGCGAGTTAGCATTAGTTAGGAAATTTGTAGCTCTACTTGAGCATTTATTAGGAATTTTCAAAAGAAAAATAAGATTTTTTAATTTTGCTACAAGATGCGATTCCTACCAGTATGCTGTGTACAAAAGACCTCGACTCAACACTTGAGCCACAAAAGACCTTGGCTTGATACCCAAGGCAAAAGACCTCGGCTTGAGTCCCGAGGCAAAAGACCTCGGCTTGACACCCAAGGCAAAAGACCTCGGTCTTATATCCGAGGCATTGGATTCACTTAGGCCCCCAACCGATGATGGGGGTAAATTCCCCTAGGCGGCTGATGATGGCAAGCCTCAAAAGACCCTACAACCACCCATGTTCCAGGTCAATTCCCTATGGTCAATACCCTCATTAAACGCCCGCCTTAGTAAAAGCTTGGGTGGTAGGGGAATACTGGTTTTTAACTCCAAACCAAAACAGGCAATCACACTGGGCATTCAACAGGACAAGGGGCTAGGCACGTGTTGCCAGCGTTAGACAGCCCTGAGTACCTACAGTGTCTAGAAAAATAGCTTGGGAAATAACAGGACCCAAAATCCTACATTATACCGAGCATGACCTATAATAAAGGTCTCCAAAGAGACCAAGTGTTCTCTACCGGTCACAGTTCTAAACTTTTGCTAAGGCAGGGTTTGCATAGGACGTATAACCGGTTGGGCACAGGCAATCACAAACAGGTAAGTACAAATAAAGTACAACAATAAACAATTAACAGAAAATACCTTTTCATTAATTAGCAAAATAGTTTGTACATTGCCTGAGGGGCAGTTGTAATAGCCTCTCCCCCAAAAAAAAAGAAGAAGAGAGAACAACACAGCAGATAAAAGGAATCATAACAGGAAGAGAGGCTAGGTGTCTACCACGACCACATCCTCGGTCTCACCAGCCTCTCCTCCCGAAGCAATCTCCCCTCTTAGAGCGGTCTCCCTACTCGGGGCAAGGTCTTCAGCGAGTCTTGTCCTGGCGGCGGTGGCACCCTCAGTAGTAGCGGGACCCACATCCCAGTAATCTGAGTTAATCCCCTCATAGGACGAGATGTCCCACTCGAGGTGATCCCAGGCCAGCCTCCGCTTCAAGTCCTCATAGCCTTGGAAGAAGCCATCATTAAAGGCCTCCTCCATTTACCCCACCACTGCTGCCTTTGCCAGAGCCTTCGCCTTGGCCTCATCATCCGTTGCAATGACCCAGGTGGCCTCTAAATCTGCTAGGGTGGTTGCCAACTCTACCTGTGCCACTCCAAGGCTTAGGGCCAAGCCCTTAACCTTATCCTTTTCCACGGCCAGGGCGGTTTCCCTAGCCTCCGCAGCTGCCCGTTCTTGTGACTGGGCATCCTCAGCAGCAGTGGCCCTCTCAACCAACGAAAGCAGGAAGGACTCAGCACCGACAGCCATGCAGTCGACCTGCAACGAACACAAATCGGTCAATTAATAAGCAAATGAGATAAATAAAAGAGTGGTGATGATAAGTAAGCAAGGTCAGAAAAGCTTACAAAGTGAGAGAGACTGTACAACCATCTTTGGAAGGCCTCGGGAGACATACTCGCTCACATCTCCACCTGGCCATGGAAGAGAATAGGCCTGACCCTTTTCTGGATCTCCACTGACTTGCCCAGGGGCACATCGGACAGTATATTCGCCCAGGGGAAAACCTCCTCCACCACCACCATAGGGGGAGTTGAAGTCCCCCTGGGTATCAAATGAGCCCGTGGCCCGTGCCTTAATCGTTAGAGTAGGCGATCACTACCCGAGGCCTCAGCCGTGGGTCTCTTTCCTCTTCTTACAACCCGGGCTGCAGCAGTTTTGGCGGCGGCGGCCTGTCTGGCCCTCAGTTGCTGAAGGTCTCTCCGAGGACCCATTTCTGCAAAGGATTAGGAGAACTATGCAGTCAAAAGCTAGCAAAAATAGCAAAAAATGCACCAGAAATAAAAAAGAAAGGGCCAAGGCCAAATAGTCCCGATCACTTACCAGGAATGATTGGAGAAAATACTGGAGCTTCATCGGGATTGTTCGGGCTATAAGCGGCGACGAAATCTCCCATACGGGTGAGTAGGTTCCAAATGTTTGTGGGCAGGCTGGCCAGGTATCGGATCCAATTCTGGCACACCTCGGGGATGTTCGGAGGACCAAGTGATCCCGCTGTAAAGCAAAACATGAAAATGGTTAGTTGCAAGGTTATGATCAGAGGCAAGGAAAAGCGAAAGGAGAAATATCGGGCGGGCTTACCCCTCAGTTCCCCCGCCCAAGATAAATCAGAAGGTCTCGGGCGACAGGGTGGAGGAGAATGTGAAAACCAGCCATGAGGGTATCCTCATAGAGGGTGACAAAGCCTGACTAGTAGAGGTGGGCTCCATTAGGGTTGACGGCCAAGGAGCATTCGCTAGGAATGGCTAACCTTTCCCTAATCTGGCCAAGGTCCTGGCGCGCAATGTGGACAGAGTAGACTTATAGGCGAACACAATCTCGGGGTCAGGCTCTCCAGGCGTCTCATTGCCCGGGCTACGTGAAACGGAGGCTATGGAGGCCTCCTGGTCTAACTCGTCATCTGATATTCTGATCAAGATCCTACCCTTACTGTGGTGGTCCGACGGTGTAGCAGATTGTGGGTCCAGGCTCGTATCCGGCATCCTGGACCGCGATTGTTCATCCTACGACTTAGAGGAGGAATCAAAGCTAGAATGGCACATCTTTGGTCTTCCTATAGTGGGATGGGGGAATAAGCGATGACCTTGATACGGGTTGTAATACCCGCTATTTTTACATATTTATTTCCCACGATGAATAAGTGTTTTTATGTTGTTATTATAATATTCAGTATTTATAGAACTCGATTATAAATTTTCAGAATTTTTAGAAACAGAAATTTAGCAGATTTGTGAATATCTGGTATATTTGGACCAGTTATGATTTTATTGCTCATCCAACCAAACATGGCCCTAAGGAAATAATTATCTTTTGATCCTTTAACTCTTGGTAATTGCAAGGTGAGGTCCCTCCTTGGTTCCTATATATATGGGACCATTCCATTACATTTATCCTTAGACTTATGAGGTTGAGAAGTTATCCTAATGCACACACAAACACCAAGAACACCAAGAATGCACACACAAACACCAAGAACACCAAGAACACACACACAAACACCAAGAACACCAAGAACACACCTAGTACACCAAGAACACCAAGAACACACCTAGTACACCAAGAACACACCTAGTACACCAAGAACACCAAGAACGCTATTTGAAGCCGGAATTTTACATTCGAAGATTCTTCGGGTTTTCTCGGCATTATTATTCTGCGAATTTAGGTGAGTCTCCAACTCACTCAGCTATTTATATTACACTTTGTTATGAACACATGATTATGATTATGATTATTATTATGATTATTGTTGGAAAAACAGGTTTAAATGGAAAGTTTAAACGCGCAGCGGAAAAATCAAGTTATGAAACTTTATTGGCATGCCCGGATCTACTACTCGTCAATTCTACAGATGCGCACAAGAGGGGACACGAGTTATACCTTAGTGTCTTGAACCCAATTCTGATCTTCAACTTCCAGCAGCCTCCACTAGATGATCTTCACCCTTATGACTCCTGCGGATGCCTGCCAGAAAGACTAGGGTTGGTGGGAACCCTAATGGAGAGGATAGAGAAGGTTTTGGGACTCCAAAACAGTTTCTGCAGCTTCTGACGTTCAAAATGACGAACAACCTTTTCCAGAACGCAGCTGCCCTATTTATAGATTCCCAGAACCGACCTAGACTTCGAGCGATCGAAGTGCCTTCGATCGATCGAACATTCGATCGATCGAACCATCTTCGATCGATCGAACCTTCAGACTTCAATCGATCGAGACATCTTCGATCGATCGAACCTGTCTGGACATCATCCTCAAGCATCTTTCCAAGCATCCTGGCGGAGCTAAGAGTGGGACCTCCTAGGCTCTTTATTGTTGGCTCAGACCAGTTTGTTAATCACCATGACCAAACTCTTTGATCAGCAAACTAACTAACTGGTCAGTTAAAGTTTACTCCACTATAAAACGATAACTGAACTCCAACGCAAAAGAACATATCCGAAGCGATAACTAGACTTGTATGTTGTACTAATGTCCCTCTACCGTCAGCATTCGTAATCATATTCAGGTAATCGGATAACTGTTACTGTCAACCTGAATCATGATTACTTCTTGTATTCCTTGAGTCCCATTCACCCTTCATGATTACCAAACATGTTGATAACTCTTATCAACAAGACTGCAGTACTCAGTAATCGACTTGGTGACATTCTCAAGGGAATACTTACTCTGAAAAACAGAGGGTAGATTCTATCTTGACAATATATGTTCACAACCCTATGAACATGACATACCCAAGATACCCAGGTGTTGATCTTTTATAGACCTCACTGATTGGTAAGTCAAAGCAGTCATATCCACAGTCTGTGTTCATAATCGTCTCAAGATTGAGAACACGTACCTTATACAAGTTATGAGTTCCTATTGACTGTTTGACAGTCTTAAGCGTCAATAGGAAACTCAGGTCCGTCAATGCACTATAAGCACTAGCATATCAACTAAGAGCTACACTCTAGTGATTGAGATTAATCACTCCATCCAATGGTAGTTAATTATGCTACAGTGTAGACTTGATGAGGTATCCAGTCTCATCATCCACTGTGACACATTCTAAGTATTAAAGAATAATAATTCGTATCTCACTTGTGTGCATCTCATACACACACGAATTACTTACTATAATACTTAAGGATTAACAATCATCTCATGAAAAGAACATACACAATAAAATGTAAAGCTGATATCCATATATTAAAATGTCAATGTCTCATACATAAAGTTATGGTTTGAGGGCACAAACCCAACAAACTCCCACTTGCACTCATAACCATTCAGAACTACATCTAAGACCTAGACTATCTAGATGACGATCAAAGACACTACAACAAAAATGTGCTTTGGCGACAAACAGATTTCGTCGCCAAAAGTCCATTTTTCGTCGCTAAAGGCTTTAGCGACGAAAAAATTTCGTCGCCAATTTTGTCGCCTTTGCCTTGTCGCCAAAAGCTCTTGGCGACGAAATTTTATTTTTGTCGCCATAGACAAAATTGGCGACGAAATAATTTCGTCGCTATTGATCACAATTTTCGTTGCCATTGATGCGCATTTTGTCGCCAAAGGAGTTGTTTTTTTGTAGTAATTTTGCATTAGCGACGAAAACTTTTCGTCGCCAATTCATCATATGCAATGGCGACGAATAATTTTCGTCGCCAATTCATTTTCAGCATATGCAATGGCGACGAAATAATTTTGTCGCCAAATATATAAAATGGCTTTCATGTATTAGCGACGAAAAAATTTCGTCGCCAATTCATTATCAACTTATGCAATGGCGACGAAATAATTTTGTCGCCAAATATATAAAATGGTTGCTTGTATTAGTGACGAAAAAAATTTGTCGCCAATTAATTTTCATCATATGCAATGGCGACGAAATAATTTTGTCGCTAAAATTTTATATTCTATTAAATAAAATTATTTGAATATGCTATAATTCGGTTCGTTCCTGTTTATCACAATAATTTTCAAAACTGAAAGAGAATCATATTAAACATTCAAAGTCTCAATGTTTCTGAGTAACTTCATTAAGCAACAAAAATAAATATCGTCAATTGTTCACGTACCCAACAAAAAAAACTAAAGATTAACAAAAATGCATTATTCACTACATAACAAATTGTTCACTACATAACAAAAGTAACAAGATCTGGCCGACAACCGACTATCTACCGATCCACCATATCCACACCCAATCTGTGAAAATAATGGAAAGCATTAGTATCTTTTTAAGTTAATGAAAGAACATAAAATATGTGATATATAAAGTAATTATAAGTTGAATTTCAAGCCATCAAAGATACTATTACTAGTACTTACTCGTGCTCGCAGGCACAGCACAAAGTTGAAGAGCTAATGACTACACATACCTTCTAAGCAAAATTATTTAGATATTATGGTAAGGACTTCACTTAATTAGTTATATTTTCTTTTTGGATGTTCTTAAACTAGTTGCATGGGTTGCCAGATATATCATAGTGGGGATTACATAGTAGTGTGAAGATGGAGTGAGTATTCAATATCACGGTTGTATTTTCTTGTGTGCCATGTAATGGACTATAGTCTAAATGTACAGCTAAGGTAGTGGAAGGAAGGGGAAAGCTTTGCACTGGCTTGTTCTATGAAATATCTAAAATGGAAAAACATAACATAAAAACAAAAATCTTGTATCCACAATTTGTAGCTATGAACTCTGAATAATGGATATGGACATTGGCATAGGGTAATGTTATTATGGGTTTCAAGTACATAATTACGTTCGAGGTCTTTTAGTATTTGTTCCAAAGAAGAACGCTTTCTGGAATACTTTTAGCGTTATGTTTTTCCTTCTTTCGGTTTGGTTAGAGAACAAAGTCGAATACATTCTGTCACTTGTGTTGGAACAAATCTCGAATCCTACATTTCGTGTACACAGTGAGCGCGCACACCAGGCTGCTGCCCAAGAGCCCCCCTGTGCGCACCAACAGCCTGCGCACAGCAACCCAGTGCCAACAAAAAACAAGAGAATAAAACCCAACTAAAAGAACATGAAACAACTACAAAAACAAATCTACACCAAGGAATTGCCATACCCATTTGCTGAATTACAAAAAAAAAAAAGTTTTAAAATAAACTATCTTCAATATTATATTACACTTGAAGTAGCAATTCAAATATCTTGTATTTAGGAAGTATCAAAAGAAGACCAACTAATAGATCTAGAGCTTGAGAATAAAAGAATTTTGAAAATGGTAATCTAGATCCAATGGAACTTAAGGACTTCAATCAGCAAGTGAGCAACCAAACCAATAGAAAGGGAACTTAATTTACTTTTTTGTTTGTATAAAGAGTTTACTTTTTGCTTCAAAAGAAAATAAAAAGTGACTATTTTTTTCAAACCTTAGTAAGTAAAAATATATATTTTTGCATAACATGTGAATCGAGAGTCGGTTTTGCATTCCGCTGGTTTCTAAAACTTTATTTAGATGTGTTTGAGGTGTGAGTTGAGTTTCATGGCGCTCGGGTCGGCAGTTTACCGTTTCACTCCTCAAAACCTCCAAAACTTAAGTCTTTTCAAGCCTAAATGAGTAAAAATTTATATTTAGGGAGATACTTTTCCTTCTTGTTTTCTTTCATAATTTTTTTTTTCGTTTTCTATGTCCACAAACCAAGTAAAGCCCTAATTGCATAGCGTTTTCATCCATGTTATATAATATTATTGCCGCGACTTACCTTTGAGACTTATTCTGAAAATGTGTAGTGGTTCTAAAAGAAACCTAAAGGAGTTTTTATACCTTACCTATGGGTATGAGGTTGGTATGTTATAAATAGTGACAACTAGAATCTAGATAAGCAACTTCAAAACATTTAATTTAAAACCAAGCTCCTAGCAAGTCTCATAAAGTACTCCATCAAAAGCACTGATTCAACACAATCCACATGTATTTGGGATGAAAAATTTGGGAAGCATAGCATTACTCGCAAAGAAAAGATGCAAGTAAAGGAGACAGGGAAAATTGAAGCTTACTTTTTTTGATGTGTTCTCAATGCTTGGCCTACTTCTGAAAGAGAAGGCAAGGATGAAAACATCAGCTCCTCTATGACCCACAGCCTATTGTAGTCATCTTGACCTGTTAAAATGTTGTGTTTATAGTTGTTAGTTAATAACTAGATTCTTTGCTATTTGTTTTTTTTAAAGCAAGTGAATAGTTTTACACAACATAGAAATTGTCTATAGATATCATGTAGAAAATAGCCAAGTTAGCAAGTGAATAAGTCTAACTATTGGACAAAGGTTACCAAGTGAATAAGTCTAACTATTGGACAAAGGTTACCATGTGACCTTGAACAATGGTAATCATATCCCTTAAGTTCTGATTAATCCCCAAGTTTAGTCCAATGTACACAACATTGGTAATCATGTCCCATAATTCAGTGTTTCAGAACATGCTAAAGAAAACTTGGGCTATCAAGTTTTAACAAATTGGGCAGAGAACACATAATTGACTTTCTTTTTGTGAATCCATACCCAAATGCTTTACAATGAATTAATCGACCTTAGTAATCCCTAATTTCCACTCAAAATTGCTATACAACTTAACCACAAAACATAAACAATTAATCCGAAAAGATTTAGAACTAAAACTAGGTAGCTCAATCAACAATTGGAGGAAACAAACAATCCATGTAGCTAATGCAATCAATTTCCAAAACAACCTAGAATGGTAAAAGAGAAGCTACTGAATAGGGAAAATACTTGCCATTCTCAATCCCCCATCATGGTAAGTACTGATTTGAGATCATGACAATGGCCACCATACAAGTTGAGAATATCAATGGAAGTCCAGCAGCCTGTAGTTTGGAGAAATGTCATTACTGATTACTATCCGTTACAAAATTAACATTGTCTTTGTTGTAATTAATACTATAACCATATCAAATGACCAGTATGGATTGACTTTGAAAATCTGATACTCCCACTGTTAGTAAAAATAATAAAAGACCTCTTTTTAAGAAGATTTCAAACAATTTATCATGCTTGTGCAAAATGAATCTTTTTTTAGTCAATAGTGAAGGTATAAAGATTATAACAATTGGAGGTAAATTCGTTATTCAATATTGTTTTATCAGTACACAATAGAAGTTAAGAAAATGTAAAATTTCGAACAACTATTTAGCATATTGAGAGAATATGTTATTAAAACCTTAGAATAATTACAAGATGGCTCTTATAATATCTTATCTTATACCTAAGGAGTGAAAATATAATATATGAAAACCTCAGGGGAAGGTAATTTGTCCATTAATGTACACAATAAGTGGAATTTGAACCATATCTCACACAGGTATAATCTGAAACATACTTAGGTATCTCATTTTTTTATTATTATTTTAGCATTTAATTGGTTCATGTAGTGTATAAATGTACTTATGCAATATGTACTTAGAACAATAATGCCACGAAACAACATGAAAAAGACACAAAGTAATGCATCAAAGTGTTGGTCCTACTTTTGCTAAGAGATGATTGAATTCAGTTGCAATTAGCAGCAGTTTGTCATTGGTGTGGGTGCATTAATTCCATTTCCACCCATAGTTTGATCAATCATCATCTTTCCTAATTAAAGGAAATAATCAATCTATGTAGCTAATGCAATCAATTTCCAAAACAACCTAGAATGGTAAAAGAGAAGCTACTACATAGGGAAAATACTTGCCATTCTCAATCCCCCATCATGGTCAGGATTCAATTTGGGAGGCCACACACACAAAGAGTAGCAGACTGCTAGTTGGGGATATATACCCATCACTGTAAGCATGTATTAAGCCTGTACTATGAATGTATAAACCTAGAGCTCTTCAATTTTCAAGCATGAGCAATAAACCTGTCTTAAAATTGGAAACTTAAAGTTCTTGGACCTCTCTCTCTCTCAGATCTCAGTCTCTCTCTCTCTCTCTCTCTCTCTCTCTCGTGGACCTCTCTCTCTCAAGCGACCAACTCTCTCATTTTAATTTGTGGATGTTTTGTATTTTTAATCTTTTCTGTAATAACATCATTTTGAAAATTTGTTCTTATATTGAATTTAGAAATTACCTTTAGTCATCTACTCTTCTTCTAGCATCTACTCTTCTATATTGAGTGCTTTAGAAGTAATACAATATTTTTGCAAATTAGTTCTTAGCTTCCCCTATTGCTGAAACTTAATAAATTTGTAGAAAAATCTATGTTTCAAATTTGAACATTCTGTCCGCGCGTCCTATGTAAAACATTATTCTGCACAACTTTTGTTCTTTGAGTTTTTCATGATTCTGCACTGTTTGGCCAGAATCTTCGAATTACAGTAGCAGTTTTTGGGGAATAACAGCAGCAGATTTTGAGAAGTTTTAATAACCGTTTTTGGGAAGTTTCAATAGAAGTTTTTCTTGGGTACAATTTCCAAAATCAGTTTTTCTTGAGTAGTTATTAAGTTAGTAAGGGTTATAGTACCTTGGGGTTTTGAGAAAAACCCAAACCTTCCCCTCTTGGTGATTAGTGACTGAAAATCAGCAAGAGATTAGCAATTAGCCACACAAAAAAAATGGTGAAAGAACGAAAACTACAAATTAGAATTAAAAAAACAAATAAGTATTTACCTATTTCAAATTTATCGGGGTTCAAATCCATTCCAATAATTCTAGAATGAAAACTACAAATAAGAAAAAAAAAAAAAAAAAAAAAAAAAAAACAAAGTATTTACATATGTCGTGTGAGTAAAACATACATGCCACTAGTAAATAAAACAAATCGTGTGCTAATGGTAGTAATTTGAATATCATACTGCTAATCCAATTAGTCCCAGCCCAACTATAAGAACAGTAGATCCCTTTTCCACATTTGTTCTCCAAACAACACCTACACTTGAGAACCTAAGTTGTGTATAACATTTTGTCTAGAAAATTGCTAAGTATAGAGCGAGAATCTATTCAAATGTACAGGCTCGGAGGCCATGGTGGATGAGAAACACTTTAATGCTAAAAAGATATGGGAAAAGAAGAAATACTTTAATCCTTTAATTCAAGGATATAAAACTATATCACAATTAATGGAATTCACTTACACATGATGTCAAACTATATTCATGAGCATAGAGTTGCCAATGAAGAGAATAACTAATTGCAGCACACCTTCTAACAGCCAAAGCCCTAACAATTTGGAATCCGATTCTTGAGCACCACCACAAAATCAGACCTTACGGCAAAAAATTCACAAGGCACGCAATTATAAAAAGGACTAAATCAAACCTTTCATTGATTTAGCATGTGATGAGTAACTGGGTTCAAAAGTTTTGGGGCACATTGAAAAGTTAGTGCAGTTTTATGGGTAAATGCAATTTTTATAAACAGATAAATATATAGGTACATGTATTCTATATACCAAGGGAACATACTTTGTAGTTTCTCCCTCCGTCTTATTTTTTGAGTCCACCTTTGG
Source organism: Hydrangea macrophylla (assembly GCA_033977485.1). Classification (NCBI taxonomy): domain Eukaryota; kingdom Viridiplantae; phylum Streptophyta; class Magnoliopsida; order Cornales; family Hydrangeaceae; genus Hydrangea; species Hydrangea macrophylla. The sequence continues at coordinate 80,438,661 of CM066991.1, read as the reverse complement.
GAACTCAACTTATTAAGGGGCAAGAAGAATCTACACATATTTTCCACAATTGCCCTTAATCATTACAACAAATTTTTTAGTTTTGTCTTGGTGTAGATTTCAATGAATAGATAGTAAGTGAAAATTTTATACCAATTTAGGAAGGTGGACACTAATTTTGGGACATCCTAAAATGGGACGGAGGGGGCATTTGATAATATTTGGTGCCTCTCTTAATTCTATGTCGTAGTGTGCAAGAGAAGTTTTAAGGTATGAAAAATTGAAAATAACAAAAAAATTGCTAAACACTAAGAGGTATTCCCTCGCCCCTTAATTGAATGAGCCCATTAACATTTTACATAACATTTTTAAGTGGTCCCACCATGTTGAATGGACCTCCATTTAGAAAACTGAAAAAGTTGAAATGTTTCTTGATTCTTCACAGCATGTAGAATTCATGGTCTTACTGATCACTTTTTAAAGCCATTTTAATCTTTCTTTTCTCATGTCAATATGAACCAAATAAATGACATCCATCTTCATGGGAATTTGAATGATTCCTTCGCATAAAGGGTGCCTCTAGTAGCATTATTCTATGTGAAATCCAGTTTAATTACCGTGTGAATTGTGATGGGTACTGTGTGAAAAAAAAAGACCAAACATGTTTAGAGAGACAAAGAGGTAGGGGGGGTTGGAGATGGAACAATGGAATAGGGAGGCCATGCCTCTAGCATATATACACATGCATATTTTGTACCACTCACCAAGCAAAGCAAAAGAAGGCCATGGAAAGATCTGAGAGATTGTAGAAAGAGATGACGAAGGCCGACCACGCTGGAACCATCTCCTCACCAGTGCATTTGTGGCCGGAGTGAGGGACTGAAAGAGACTGAGGAAGGGCAATACCCCCTCACACCATCGCTAGTGGACGCCGGACCACCGAATTTGAACGACTGTGGAGAGAGAGAGAAGGAAAGGGGGAAATGAAAAGTTTGCCCTAACTTTTGAGAGGGGATAATTTTGCCCCAATTTTTGCCGCCCAAAATGGGAGCTGATATCACCAATTCTTGACTAAAAATGAAAGTGTAGTAAAATTAATTCTAAAATTAATTTTTAAATGATAGGTGTAGTAAAATTAAGAGTAATACTTGGACACAACCAAAGTCACAACTTTTTGTCCACAGTCTCCATTTTGTGTCTATCTCTCTCCTAGTGGGCACTGTGGGGTCACTAGCACTGTGGGACCCATCAAGAGAGAGATAGACACAAAATAGAGGTTGTGGACAAAAGGTTGTAGCTTTGATTGTGCCCCAAGTATTACCCTAAAATTAATTTTTAAATGATAGGTGTAGTAAAATTAATTCTCAATAATGCTAGGTATACACACTTTTGTACACACTTTTTGATACACTGCTTTTAATACATGTACTATATGCTGTGTAAGTGGTGTACAAAAAAAGTGTGGAAAAAATATAAAAAAAATTCAAACAGCACATGGTACAAGCACATTGTAACATTAGAGTTTCATGCATTTGGGCTCCCTCTGCAATTTCTTTGCTCAAAACAAACCAAGTCACGTGATATAAAAGGTGGATGAAATATCTTGCACATGAATTGCTTGTAATCCACAGATATGTAAAGACAAATGGGTTGTAAAGGGAATTAGGAGCTAACCATTACCAAGAAGCTCATTTCAATTTTTATATCTGATTTCAAATGGTGACGGTGGCTGTGGCAGTGGCGGCAACCGCTCTCGCGGTCTCTCTCTCTCTCTCTCTCTCTCTCTCTGTGTGTATCAGATTGAATGCTTACTAACTTTATGTTTATTATTTCTATTTTCTTTTTATTTTAACCTTATATTTATCGTTTTTTCTTTTTTTCTTTTTTTTGGAGAAGTAGAATTTACAAATTTTTATTGAATTCAATAAAATTTAATTAAAAAATCTAATACTTCTATAAAAAGAGATAAAAATGAAATATTATTTCGCCGCCATAGACATCACATTACAAATCACTTTTGGCGACGAAATATTATTTCGTCGCCATAGACATCACATTACAAATCACTTTTGGCGATAAAATAATATTTCGTTGTCATAGGCATCACTTTGGCGATGAAATTTTTCGTCGCCATAGACATCACATTACATTCACTATTGGCGATGAATTAATATTTTGTCGCCATAGGCATCACTTTTGGCGACGAAATATTATTCCATCGCCATAGGCATCACTTTTCGCGACGAAATATTATTTCGTCGCCATAGACATCACATTACAAATCACTTTTGGCGACGAAATAATATTTCGTCGCAATAGGCATCACTTTTGGCGACGAAATAATATTTCGTCGCCATAGACATCACATTACATTCACTTTTGACGACGAATTTATATTTCGTCGCCATAGGCATCACTTTTGGCGACGAAATAATATTTCGTCGCCATAGACATCACATTACAACTCACTTTAGGCGACAAATTAATATTTCGTCGCCATAGGCATCACTTTTGGCGACGAAATATTATTTCGTCGCCAAAAATCACACTTTTGGCGACGAAACAGAATTTCGTCGCCAAATTTATGTTTTTTTCAGCCTCTTTGGCGACAAAATTTAATTTTGTCGCTAAAACTATACTTTTGGCGACGAAATTGAAATTTTGTCGCCATGTTTTGTCGCTAAAGCCCATTTTTGTTGTAGTGAGACCTTCTGTGGCAAGGCCTTTGTAAACGGATCAGCAAGATTGTCAGCTGTGGCAATCTTGGTGACAGTCACATCTCCACGTTGAACAATATCTCGGATAAGATGATATTTCCGCTCTACGTGCTTTCCCTTTCCGTGGTTCCTTGGCTCCTTGGACTGAGCCACTGCCCCACTATTATCACAATAAAGCGTAATAGGCGACAGCGACGCTGGTACCACCTCGAGTTCCATAAGGAACTTCTTGAGCCAAACAGCTTCCTTTGCGGCTTCACAAGCAGCCACATACTCAGCTTCTATAGTTGAGTCTGCAATGCATTTCTGCTTAATGCTCCTCCAACTGACAGCACCACCTCCCAAGGTAAAGAGATGACCGGATGTCGACTTCCTCGAATCTTTATCTGACATAAAGTCCGAGTCAGTGTATCCCACTGGAATTAACTCACTACCACCGTACATAAGCATGTAATCTTTAGTTCTTCTCAAGTACTTAAGAATGTGCTTAACGGCTGTCCAGTGCTCTGGACCCGGATTCGACTGATATCTGCTAACCATGCCAACGGCAAAGCAGATATCTGGTCTAGTGCATAACATCGCATACATGAGACTTCCCACTGCAGAAGCATAGGGAACTCCTGTCATGCGATTCCTCTCCTCCTGTGTCTTTGGACACTGGTCCTTGGAGAACGCTAAACCATGCCTGAAAGGTAACAAACCTTTCTTCGAATTATCCATTGAAAACCTAGTTAGCACCTTATCGATATAACCAGCTTGAGATAATCCCATTATCTTTCGCTTGCGATCCCGAAAGAGCTTTATCCCAAGAATATAGCTCGCCTCTCCTAGATCCTTCATATCGAAAGTACTAGCTAGCCAAACCTTGACCGTTGACAATGCCGCTACATCATTTCCAATGAGTAGAATGTCGTCAACGTAAAGCACAAGAAAAGCCACCACTTTCCCTTCACTCTTCTTGTATACACAAGGTTCATCCAGATTCTGTATGAAACCAAACGATTTGACCGCTTGGTCAAATCGTATGTTCCAACTTCTGGATGCCTGCTTAAGCCCATAAATGGACTTTTGCAACTTGCATACCAAGTTACCTTTCCGACCAGCTATGAACCCTTCTGGTTGTTGCATATAGATGTCCTCCTCAAGATTGCCATTCAAGAATGCAGTCTTGACGTCCATCTGCCAGATCTCAAAATCTAGGCATGCAGCAACTGATAAGAGTATTCTGATGGACTTGAGCATGGCCACCGGCGAGAAGGTTTCCTCATAGTCAATGCCCTCCCTCTGAGTATAACCTTTCGCAACAAGCCTTGCCTTAAAGGTCTCAACCTTTCCATCAGATCCTCTTTTCCTCTTGTAGACCCACTTACAGCCAATGGGTTTAATATTGGCTGGAAGTTCTACAAGATCCCAGACCTGATTAGAATCCATAGATTCCAATTCAGCCTTCATAGCTTTAACCCAATGAGCTGAATCAACATCAGCCATTGCCTCTTCGTATGTGGTAGGATCAGATTCAGATTCTATGGAGACAGCTTCAAAAACTTCTCCTAAGAACATGTATCTATCAGGCTGGCTGATAATCCTTCCACTACGACGAGGTACTGGTGCAGAAATAGGTGAAGAAGTGGTGTTTTCCTGATTTACATCGTTATTAACTACGGGTTGGACTGAGGGCTCTCCTTCTATCTCTCTAAGATCTATCCTTCCCTTAGGTTTATGGTTCATGATATAATCATCCTCCAAGAAAATAGCATTCGTACTGACGAACACCTTCTGTTCTCTTGGATCATAAAAATACCATCCATAAGTACCCTTTGGATACCCCACGAAGTAACATACTTCCGATCTAGAATCCAACTTGCTCATCTTTCCTTTTAGCACATGTGCCGGACATCCCCATATCCGGAGATGTTGCAAAGAAGGCTTGCGCCCAAATCACATCTCTCGTGGTGTCCTGGGAACAGATTTGCTTGGTACTAGATTTAGTATGTAAGCAGCGGTTTCCAAAGCATAACCCCAAAGAAATAAAGGTAACTCAGAATAACTCATCATTGACCTAGTCATGTCTAAAAGAGTCCGATTCCTTCTCTCCGCTACACCGTTTTGCTGAGGCGTACCAGGTGCAGTCAACTGTGATAGAATCCCATTCTGTACGAGGTGATCAATAAATTCATTAGAGAGGTACTCGCCACCTCGATCAGATCGAATGGCCTTGATATGTGTGCCCAATTGCTTCTCCACTTCAGCCCTAAACTCTTTGAACTTTTCAAAGGCTTCAGACTTGTGCTGCATTAGGTACACATATCCATACCTAGAGTGGTCATCAGTAAATGTTATGAAATACTCATAACCACCCCTTGCTCTAATATTTATTGGTCCACACACATCAGTATGAACTAATTCCAACAATGCATTGGTTCTATTGCCCTTTGCAGGAAAGGGCCTTTTGGTCATCTTACCCTCTAAACAAGACTCGCAGACTTCTATTGGTTCGAGAACCAAATCGCCTAAGACCCCTTCTTTGACTAGTCTGCCAATCCTATTTAGATTGATATGACCAAGCCTCATATGCCAAAGCCTTGTTGGATTAGTGGAAGATCTCTTTCTTTTAGATGGTACAGTTACCACTGAGTTATTAAGTTCCATACAAGAATCTTTAGAAATATTGGGAGTAATCACATACAAACCATTTGATTTAACACCAGAACATATAAAAGAACTATTTCTTTTAATCACAACTTCAGTTCCAAAATTAAAAGAATAACCATTATTCGATAAATTAGAAACTGAAATTAAATTACGTCTCATTGAAGGGACGTAAAGTACATCTGATAAAATCAAAACTTTATTGTCTAGAAATTCTAAAACTACGACTCCTATAGCAACCACAGAAACGGTTGCGCTAGAACCTAGAGTAAGTACGATTTCCCCATCACTGCACTTCCTGGTTGATCTGAACCCCTGCAATGAATTACAGATATGGTTAGTCGCACCAGAATCAATGCACCAAGTGTTTGAAGTATCCGTTATAAAACTTACTTCAATCACATGTGATTCAATCATACCTTGAACTCTTATAGCTAAGAATTCTGGACAGTTCCTCTTCCAGTGGCCCTTCTCACCGCATTGGAAACACTTTCCTTTGCCTTGGCCACCCACCTTCCCTTTGCCCTTACCTTTTCCCTTAGATTTTGCAATCTTAGGGACTGGTCCAACACTTGAACCACCAGTGCTAGCCTTCTTCTTCCCTTTCTTTCCTTTCGGCATAGATCGGGAAGAGGAAGCGCTTTTCTCAACGTTTAAAACGCTGCCCCCAGGTTTGATCACCCCTTCCGCTGCCAATAAAGAGCTCATCAATTCGCTCATTGAAAAATCCATTTTATTCATATTATAATTCAGTTTAAATTGAGCGAATGATGGCGACAGCGTATTGAGGATCATATCAACTTGGGTCTGTGCATCGATGTTGGCACCTAGGGTCTCCAGCTCGTTTAAATAACCAATCATTTTCAAAACATGTTCTTTGACTGGAGTCCCTTCCGACATCTTAGCACTCATTATCTTCTGCATAGCTACCTGTCTGGCAGGCCTGCCATGCTCCCCAAACATCTTTTTCAGGGATTCGATAATGTCACTGGCGGAACTGTTCGACTGGTATTGGTGTTGTAACACATTAGCCATAGAAGCCAATATGTAACAACGAGCCATCCCATTCGACTTTTTCCATTTATCGAACTCGCGTCTAGCAGCAGCCGAAGCATTTGCAGCGGGTTCTTCGGGGCATGGGGTGGTGAGGACATATATGTGATCCTCCGCAGTTAACACGATGTCAAGGTTACGTTTCCATTCAGTGTAGTTGTTTCCAGTTAACTTATTTTGAGTGAGTATGGTGGCAAGTGGACTAAATGCAGATCCAGACATTATGATTTACTGAAAAATCAAAAACAAAATAAATATGGATATCAGAATTTGACAGTTTGAAATAAAAGAATCCTTTTAAAACTTTTATTTTAAAACAAAGTCGCCGGAATATCGAAACGAAAGAATAAAGCCTCCGTGTGGTGGTCAATGTTCGATCTTTCAATTTATCATAACTTATCCGCTATGCAACTCTTGCAAAACAAGTTATGACTTCCGAACCTATTTGATCTCTAAGTTTCTGAATAATGCCCCGTGTGGGATCCCTTATCCATAGCTTAGCTAGTGTGTACCATTAACTAGGATCCAATCACAACCGTCTCAAGTAGCGCCTCCGTATGGTGGTCACCCTCTAACACGTCTGATTGATCCTTATCAAAAGAAGTTCACATCTAGTAACCAATGAGTAATGCATCCTCCGTATGGAATGATCACCCCTGGCGAGGTGACACAGAATGCATCACTCATCTTACAGTGAACCGTTAATGGAAGATCGTGGGTGTAATTAATAAGACCCTCTCCCACTAGATTTAGTAAAAAAGGATTTTGCTTTTTGAGAAAATCTGTTTCTACACACTTCCCATAAACATCTAATGTTTACTAATGTGTTGAAAACGGTTTTTGAATTTTATTTTAGAAAACTTGATTTGCGTGCATGCAACAATGTATTGTACGCCAATCACAAACAAAGCACATAAAACAAAAAACTAAAATGAAATAAAAGACATCCAAACGATGCCTCTATCTCCCATGGCTCTATCTCCATAGAACCTGCTTTTGGTTTGATCGCCTCCAGCTCCATCTTCATGGACAACGGCTCCTTGCTCCATCTTCATGGATATTCTAATTCTATTACATTGAACCTATGCCTCTTTTGAAGCTTACAATTTATCTAGAAATAGAAATAGCAACAACAAAATAAAAGGCTAGGGAAACCGGTGCGACTTTCCTTTTCGTAGGATTGAAGTCGCAGCGCCCTTTACATATGCCTTAAAACCAAACCAAACTTAAAATAACACACCAATCTAAAAACATTCAAACACAAAATTAAATGCTCTTGGCGCCATGGGAGATAGCGACTAATCTTTTGCTGCAAAAGGTTAGTTGAACACACATCCACGCATATATATAACAAAATATAACTATTGGAACCCTTAATTGATTCACACAGTATATAAACTCTTTACATACTGAATTAGAACTCAAAACAGCATCTAACTTCTTTGTCATAGTTCGATCGATCGAAGACCGTTCGATCGCTCGAACCTTCGATTGATTGAACACTGTTCAATCGCTTGAACATTCTATTTCACAGAATGATTAAAAATTTTGCAGAATACGTTAAAATTAAACTTTTAATTTCAAAATACTTTTAAAACTGTGAAACAGAAAACCTGACAAAGAGTCTGTGTCGATCGATCGAACTCTATTCGATCGCTCGAACAACAGAAGGTTTCGATCGATCGAAACCTGTTCGATCGCTCGAGTACAGAGCGTTCGATCGATCGAGACTACTTCGATCGATCGAACCCATCTTGTATCCAATGCAATCACAGATTTGTATACTGCTGTGATAACACTGCAGAAACCGATCTGTGACGATGCAGTTTCGAAAGCAGTTCTAAAATCAACATGCAAATCAAAATAGTGTTCCAAAAAACGCATCTATAGATCCAAACGAGCGTGGCTCTGATACCAATTGTTGGAAAAATAGGTTTAAATGGAAAGTTTAAACGCGCAGCGAAAAAATCAAGTTATGAAACTTTATTGGCATGCCCGGATCTACTACTCGTCAATTCTACAGATGCGCACAAGAGGGGACACGAGTTATACCTTAGTGTCTTGAACCCAATTCTGATCTTCAACTTCCAGCAGCCTCCACTAGATGATCTTCACCCTTATGACTCCTACGGATGCCTGCCAGAAAGACTAGGGTTGGTGGGAACCCTAATGGAGAGGATAGAGAAGGTTTTGGGACTCCAAAACAGTTTCTGCAGCTTCTGACGTTCAAAACGACGAACAACCTTTTCCAGAACGCAGCTGCCCTATTTATAGATTCCCAGAACCGACCTAGACTTCGAGCGATCGAAGTGCCTTCGATCGATCGAACATTCGATCGATCGAACCATCTTCGATCGATCGAACCTTCAGACTTCAATCGATCGAGACATCTTCGATCGATCGAACCTGTCTGGACATCATTCTCAAGGGAATGTTGTTATGTGTAATACCCTGTGTTTTCCTTGTATTTTTATATCCTTTTGATATATATGAGATAATAACGAGATTAAGAAGCCGACGTGCATATTAGTGGGTCTGTCGACCGCAGAGGTTGATACTATTTATGGGTACGCGTGAATGCGGTCGCTAAGATCGTATGATGTTGAGTGTGGAATCCCAGGTGCTGGGATAGGACCGGGACTTCGTGTCAAATAAATATATGATAGAGTGGGCCAGAGTAAGATATGGGGCGAGTGGGCCAGAGTAATATATGAGGCGAGTTGGCCAGAGTAACATATGGGGCAAGTGGGCCAGAGTAACATATGAGGCGAGTTGGCCAGAGTAACATATGGGGCGAGTTGGCCAGAGAATATATTGGGCGAGTTGGCCAGAATAACATATGGGGCGAGTTGGCCAGAGAATATATTGGGCGAGTTGGCCAGAGTAACATATTGGGCGAGTTGGCCAGAGTAACATATTGGGCGTGTTGGCCAGAGTAACATATTGGGCGAGTTGGCCAGAGTAACATATTGGGCGAGTTGGCCAGAGTAACATATTGGGCGTGTTGGCCAGAGTAACATATTGGGCGAGTTGGCCAGAGTAACATATTGGGCGTATTGGGCGAGTTGGCCAGAGTAACATATTGGGCGAGTTGGCCAAAGTAAAGTATTGGGCGTGTTGGCCAGGATGTATCAGGGGCGTGTTGGCCAAAGTATATCGGGGCGTTTGGCTAGACTATATGGGACTGCGTGTCAAGAGTGAATAGACCGTAGGTATGGGACTACGTGTCTGATTAATGTGGACCCAAGAGTCTATGTTATGTATTGGGAGAATTGGGACGATGTCCGTTGTTAGATATTAGGTTGGTGCATGCATGCATACGAACGATGAGATGATCCTTTTTATTGATGTTGTTATATGCTACATATCTGTAGATACTCTGTTAGTATTTGCATTCACTCGGCTTTCGTAGCTTACGGTATTTTATGCCGCTGGATATTCGACGTCCAGTTGGCCAGGGTTATGAGTATGTAGGTGATGCATACATGGACAAGGGCCACGAAGATGGAGCCTACGATGATGGAGACTATGCCGGTGCTGAATACTACGCAAGCTGAAGGCTGGAAGTTGTGCCGTAGTTAGCTCTTGTTTATGTTTAGAGACTTCTAAAATAGTTACGTTTATTATCGGCGTATGTTGCCGTAATACTTTATTTATACTTCTGCAATACTTATGGGTTGTAATAGTTAGTATTTAACTTTGGTTATATATATCAACCTTAGAACTTTCCAATGCGTGGCTTAAATCATTACTCTGATGGTTTGACTTTGGTTATGGACAATATGGTGACTTTCAACTGTCATGGCCTACGGGTCCAAAAAGGAATTTATTTTCTCTATTTTTGCTACTGCGGGGCGTGACAGGATTTTTGGTATCAGAGCCTAGGTTTAGTAGTCGCGTTCACCAATTGTCCAACATTTCTTGAGTTGAACCTAAGATTCCTTGAGATAAGGGTTGACTCTAAGTTTGTGTTTTAGAGATCGTCCCTATGGAATTCTCCGTGCTATTAATGTGATACTAGTTATAGCTACTATTATGTTTAGTTGTGAATTATTTTCCATAACTATTACGTATAATTTTGGAATTTTTTTCTTTGACTATTTTTGGGTTGACGACTAACCGAGAGATATCTGTTTAGGTACCCAACCTTACTGCATCGATGGCAGGAATGCCTACTCGGAATCGTCCCGCTCAGATTGAGGACGTCCCCCAAGCACCCCAAGCTGCTGATCCGACTGGACTATTCGAAGCCTTTGTGCGTAGGATGGAACAGATCAACAATCCTAACATGCACAACGGAAATAATCAAGGACCACCCCCACGGCCAGTTGAGGATAGAATAGTGGAGCGTTTTCGTCACTTTCGTCCGGAGATGTTTGACGGGAATACTGAGCCGTGGCAGGCAGAACAGTGGCTCCGAGAGATGGAAGCAATCTTCGACACCCTGGGATGTAATGAGATCGAGAAGCGTCGACTAGCGACATTCCAATTGACTTATGCGGCTGCCGATTGGTGGGAATCGGAGAAGGCGACCGTAGGAGAGGAAGCGGCCAGAAGGATGCCCTGGATCACATTTAAAGGGCTCTTTCTTGAGAACTACTTTCCTCAGGCCGAGAGGAACAGGAAGGAGAGAGAATTCATCGAACTAAGGCAAGGGAACCTTACCGTGAGGGAATATACGGTGCAGTTTGAACGATTATCCCGTTTTGCTCTTCATATGATCGATACTTCAGAGAAGAAGAATAGGCAGTATCACCAGGGCCTCTCACTGCCACTACAACGAATGACTCTGAATCATCAGGGTCAAACCTTCAAGGCCATGGTAGGAATGGCAGTCGGTCATGAGGATATTAATGGACGGGAGCAAGGACATTTTGGGAATCGGCTACCACCCAGAGGTAACCAAGGACCTAGACCTCCGATGCGATTCCAAGGGAATAAGCGTAGCTGGAATGGAGAGAGAAGGCCACAATCGGCGTTTCCCCAGAATCGTTATGCTATGAACCCAGCTCCTCCTCCACAAGGACTTCCTGTCGTTACTGGAGGCAATACTGGTGGATGCCTTAATTGCGAAAAGCCAGGTCATTTGGCTAAGGACTGCCGAGCTTCCAAGAACTACAACAGGGCGAGCGTTCTCTGTTACAACTGCAACAAGCATGGCCACATCAGCAAGGATTGCAGAGCACCCCATAGGGCATACAACAGACCAGTTGCTCAGGGCCAAGTTGGACAGGCTCGCATGAATGCTATTCTTCCAGAGAATGCGGGATTTGATGAGATTGAACAGCAGAACATAGAAGGTACTCTTACGTTATTCAGCACTCGAGTTAAAGTTCTATTTGATACTGGTGCTTCGAATTCGTTTGTTGCTATCGGAATTGTTAAACTTTTGGGTTTAGTACCCCAGGCGCTTGATGTAGCCCTGAATGCGGTATCACCTTTGGGAGTAACCGTAAAATTAGGGAAAGTGTGCAAGGACTGTACTTTAACCCTCGAGGATAGAATTCTTCCCGCAGATCTAATCGTTTTGTCAATGAGGGAATTTGACATCATCTTAGGATTTGATTGGCTCACGAAGTATTGTGCCAAGTTGGACTGTGCCAATAGGATGATTACCTTTTTGGTACCAGGAATTCAGTCTTTTGATTTTTAATGCAACCCCTCTAGCGATGCTTTTCTTACTAGCCATCTAGCAGCTATCGAGAGCTCGAGTTCGAAACTCACTGTTGCACATATTCCTGTAGTCCGAGACTTTGAGGATGTGTTTCAGAGTATTATTGGACTGCCACCTAAGCGGGAGATTGATTTCTATATCGAGTTAGTGCATGGCACTTCATCAAAATCGAAGGCTCCTTATCGGATGGCACCAACGGAGATGCAAGAACTGAAGAAGCAAGTGCAAGAGCTAGAAGATCTCAAGTTCATTCGACCCAGCACGTCACCTTGGGGAGCGCCGGTGTTATTTGTTAAGAAGAAGGACGGAACTCAGCGACTTTGTATCGACTATAGGGAGCTCAACAAGGTCACGATTAAGAATAAGTACCCACTCCCTAGAATCGATGATCTGTTTGATCAGTTGCAAGGAGCGACGACTTTCTCGAAGATCGACCTACGATCCGGATATCACCAATTGTTGGTTCGACCTGAGGATATTTCAAAGACTGCTTTCAGGACGAGGTATGGGCATTATGAATTCTTGGTTATGTCTTTTGGATTAACCAACGCCCCAGCGGTATTCATGGACCTAATGAATATAGTATTTAGGCCCTACTTGGACCAGTTCATTATCGTGTTCATAGACGATATTCTGATCTACTCCAAGACCAAGGAGGAACATGAGGGACATGTAAGGATCGCACTACAGACCCTTCGAGATAACCAACTGTATGCGAAGTTCAGTAAGTGCAAGTTTTGGCTGAAGGAAGTTAAGTTCCTAGGACATGTTGTCTCACGAGATGGAATAGCAGTAGACTCGTCAAAGACAGACGCAGTTCTGGATTGGAATATACCAACCACTGTAACGGAAGTCAGAAGTTTTCTTGGTCTAGCTGGATACTACCGGAGATTTGTGGAAGGATTCTCCAAGATCGCAGCTCCTCTTACCGAACTAACGAAGAAGGATTTGAAGTTTGAATGGGGTAACAAGCATGAACAAGCATTCCAAGAATTGAAGGAGAGATTGACTACAGCGCCAGTGCTTGCGATACCTAAGAGCGGTGAGCAGTTCACCATTTATAGCGACGCATCACACCAAGGACTCGGATGTGTTCTGATGCAAGATGGAAATGTTATTGCATACGGATCACGGCAGTTGAAGCCTCACGAGTTGAATTATCCAACGCATGACCTCGAACTAGCCGCGATTATTTTTGCTCTCAAGATTTGGAGGCATAATCTCTACGGCGAGAAGTTCGATCTGTTCTCAGATCACAAAAGCCTGAGATACTTGTTCTCTCAAAAGGAGTTGAACATGAGGCAACGACGTTGGATGGAATTATTGAAAGACTGTGATTTCACATTACAGTATTACCCTGGGAAAGCAAACGTAGTAGCCGATGCTTTAAGTCGGAAACCCAGGAGGATAATAGTAGCTTCTCTTATGATCAAAGAATGGCAAGCATTGGGAACTTTGGCTAAATTCGGTATTCAAGCCTCAGATTCAGGTGAAGGACGACACTTTGGATGTTTGGTAGTACAACCGACACTCATCAGTCGTATCCTTGAAGCACAGAGGAAGAACGAAAGACTTCAAGAGTGGTTCGCGAGCAATGCAGTGAAGGAACCAGAGAATTGGAGTATTGGTTCAGATGGAGCACTCAGATGCAGAGGCAGACTTTGTGTGCCAGATGAAGATAATCTTAGAAAAGACATAATGGACGAAGCGCACAAGTCGCGAATGACTATCCACCCAGGAGGCACAAAGATGTACAAAGATTTGAAGAGAAACTTCTGGTGGGAAGGAATGAAACGAGAAGTTGTGGAACACGTGTCTCAATGTCTCACGTGCAAGCAAGAGAAGGCGGAACATCGAAAGCCTCTAGGACTTCTACAACCATTACCAGTTCCCAGATGAAAGTGGGAACATATAACTATGGATTTCATGGTAGGTTTGCCAAGGTCTCAGCAAAACCACGATGCTATTTGGGTAGTTGTGGATCGACTTACCAAATCGGCGCATTTCATAGCTTATAGTATGTCGTATCCAGTCGAACGTTTGAGTCGGATGTACATACAACAAGTTGTACGACTACACGGTGTACCTGTATCAATCGTATCAGACCGTGATTCAAGATTCACTGCAGAGTTTTGGAAAAGTCTACAGACAGCATTGGGGACTTCGTTAAACTTGAGCACTGCCTTTCATCCACAGACTGATGGGCAGACTGAACGAGTTAACCAAGTGATGGAGGACATGCTTCGAGTGTGTGTTATTGATTTTGAGAGCTCATGGGAGACTCATCTACCGCTGATAGAATTTGCGTACAATAACAGTCACCACTCGAGCATAGGAATGGCACCCTTTGAGGCATTATACGGAAGACCGTGCCGACCACCTTTGTGTTGGGCAGAGGTTGGAGAGAATCAACTGCTTGGACCTGAATTAGTTCGAGAAACTAACGAGAAGATCCAGATCGTGAAAGAAAGGATGCGAACGACGCAGAGTAGACACAAGAGTTATGCAGATAAACGTCGCAGGAGTTTGGAATTCAGTGTTGGAGATCATGTGCTACATAAGGTATCTCCGGTGCGAGGAATTGTCAGATTTGGGTAGAAAAGAGGAAAGCTAGCACCGCGTTTCATTGGACCATTTGAGATCCTTGAACGTGTAGGAAAAGTTGCCTACCGACTCGCGTTACCGCCTAAGATGTCAGGAGTACACAACGTGTTTCATGTTAGCATGTTAAGAAAGTGTGCTCACAATCCGAGTCATGAGATCAACTTTGAGGACATTGAGATTAACGATAATGTGTCATTTCATGAAGGACCAGTGCGAATTCTGGATTGGGGAATTAAGAAGCTGAGAAGTAAGGAAATTCTGTTGGTAAAGATACAGTGGAAGTTTCACGACGAAGGAGAAGCATCATGGGAGCTAGAGTCAGAGATGCGTGAGAAGTACCCGGAGTTGTTCAACAATGCTTAGTTCGGATTTCGGGGACGAAATCTTCAGTTAGTGGGGGATGATGTAATACCCGCTATTTTTAAATATTTATTTTCCAAGATGAATAAGTGTTTTTATGTTGTTATTATAATATTCAGTATTTATAGAACTCGATTATAAATTTTCAGAATTTTTAGAAACAAAAATTTAGCAGATTTGTGAATATCTGGTATATTTGGACCAGTTATGATTTTATTGCTCATCCAACCAAACATGGCCCTAAGGAAATAATTATCCTTTGATCCTTTAACTCTTGGTAATTGCAAGGTGAGGTCCCTCCTTGGTTCCTATATATATGGGACCATTCCATTACATTTATCCTTAGACTTATGAGGTTGAGAAGTTATCCTAATGCACACACAAACACCAAGAACACCAAGAATGCACACACAAACACCAAGAACACCAAGAACACACACACAAACACCAAGAACACCAAGAACACACACACAAACACCAAGAACACCAAGAACACACCTAGTACACCAAGAACACGCCTAGTACACCAAGAACACCAAGAACACACCTAGTACACCAAGAACACCAAGAACGCTATTTGAAGCCGGAATTTTATATTCGAAGATTCTTCGGGTTTTCTCGGCATTATTATTCTGCGAATTTAGGTGAGTCTCCAACTCACTCAGCTATTTATATTACACTTTGTTATGAACACATGATTATGATTATGATCATGATTATGATTATGATTTATATTAATTATGTGATGCTTATACGTATTATATTACGTATTTAGATAAATACGGCATAAATACGATAAACTGGTATTTTCAAATACGACTGGAATCGAGATGGATTCTTAATGAGGATCGAAAATTCTTAACTTCCAACATGAATACTTATTTATTTAATCTCACGGAACTTTTATAAATTCGGTTGTGGACGTACATATTGGAAAATGACCAAAATACCCTTGTGATCTATTTTCACTTAAATCGACTGAAATCAAGATATTTTCTTAACGGGGATCGAAAACTCTTAACTTACAACATGAATACTTATTTATTTGATCTCACGTAACTTTTATATTTTCGGATCCTGTCTTATAAATTGGAAAATGACCAAAATACCCCTGTGCCCTATTTTTACTAGAATCATACACGATGTCTAATATTTCATTCTAGTTTTGGTTTGAATGTTGTTATGCGTAATACCCTGTGTTTTCCTTGTATTTTTATATCCTTTTGATATATATGAGATAATAACGAGATTAAGAAGCCGACGTGCATATTAGTGGGTCTGTCGACCGCAGAGGTTGATACTATTTATGGGTGCGCGTGAATGCGGTCGCTAAGACCGTATGATGTTGAGTGTGGAATCCCAGGTGCTGGGATAGGACCGGGACTTCGTGTTAAATAAATATATGATAGAGTGGGCCAGAGTAACATATGGGGCGAGTGGGCCAGAGTAACATATGGGGCGAGTGGGCCAGAGTAACATATGAGGCGAGTTGGCCAGAGTAACATATGTGGCAAGTGGGCCAGAGTAACATATGAGGCGAGTTGGCCAGAGTAACATATGGGGCGAGTTGGCCAGAGAATATATTGGGCAAGTTGGCCAGAGTAACATATGGGGCGAGTTGGCCATAGAATATATTGGGCGAGTTGGCCAGAGTAACATATTGGGCGAGTTGGCCAGAGTAACATATTGGGCGTGTTGGCCAGAGTAACATATTGGGCGAGTTGGCCAGAGTAACATATTGGGCGTGTTGGCCAGAGTAACATATTGGGCGAGTTGGCCAGAGTAACATATTGGGCGTATTGGGCGAGTTGGCCAGAGTAACATATTGGGCGAGTTGGCCAGAGTAAAGTATTGGGCGTGTTGGCCAGGATGTATCAGGGGCGTGTTGGCCAAAGTATATCGAGGCGTTTGGCTAGATTATATGGGACTGCGTGTCAAGAGTGAACAGACCGTAGGTATGGGACTACGTGTCTGATTAATGTGGACCCAAGAGTCTATGTTATGTATTGGGAGATTTGGGACGATGTCCGTTGTTAGATATTGGGTTGGTGCATACATGCATACGAACGATGTGATAATCCTTTTTATTGATGTTGTTATATGCTACATATCTGTAGATACTCTGTTAGTATTTGCATTCACTCGGCTTTCGTAGCTGACGGCGTTTTATGCCGCTGGATATTCGACGTCCAGCTGGCCAGGGTTATGAGTATGTAGGTGATGCATACATGGACAAGGGCCATGAGGATGGAGCCTACGATGATGGAGACTATGCCGGTGCTGAATACTACGCAAGCTGAAGGCTGGAAGTTGTGCCGTAGTTAGCTCGTGTTTATGTTTAGAGACTTCTGAAATAGTTACGTTTATTATCGGCGTATGTTGCCGTAATACTTTATTTATACTTCTGCAATACTTATGGGTTGTAATAGTTAGTATTTAACTTTGGTTATATATATCAACCTTAGAACTTTCCAATGCGTGGTTTAAATCATTACTCTGATGGTTTGACTTTGGTTATGGACAATATGGTGACTTTCAACTATCATGGCCTACGGGTCCAAAAGGAATTTATTTTCTCTATTTTTGCTACTGCGGGGCGTGACACGGGTCGAGAACTCCTAGTCTGAGGTACAGAGGGGGCAAAGTGACAAGCCTAAAGGGCAAAGAGGAAAACGCCCTTAGGTTGAGGAGACACTCGGCTAAGACTATCTCAGGACAACCCGCTCGATTCAACTGACCTGACGCACCTCCTGATTTAAGGAAGAATAGAACCTAAAGAAGAAGAAATCCCACTCCCACTCAAACCCTAGGGGATTCGCTCTTTATAGTTTCACTCCAGAAAGAAGAGATGGTGGAAAATAGTGAATTGAACTGAGATGCAGAGACTTAAAAAAAAGAGCGCAGAGAAAGGACTCGGGATGCTTGACTGGGGACTTTTGCTCTCAAAATTGACCAGTTGTCTCTATCTCTTAGCAGTAAGAAAGAATAAAAAGACAAGTGTTTCTTATATGCACGACTTCAATGGCCCAGATCAAACCCGATCCAACGGTTGTGAAGCTTTCCCGCTTAAACTACCTGACAACTATCACCTAGGGCACGTGGAGCGTCACCTCAAAAGGCGCACATTAAATGCATGATGTGATGGTCCAATTACCATATAACTGGTCGGTTACGTCAACACCGACTTTGTTGGATCCTGACCAGGCCAACCACTAGCTGACACGTGGTAGACATCGGCCTTGGGGCCTCAGAACCACCCTCGGTCCAGATCCCGGCTAACCAGCATGACTGGTCATCCCCTTGGAAGGATCCCGGCCTCCTTCCTGGACAATTTTCCAGATCAGTACTAATATTAAATCCTCATCCAATGAAGCATCGCATCAGCCTTGAAAATAAGGGGCAGCTGATATGTACAAAAATATTAGGTCAAAGTCAAGCCTTGCCACCTCAGTAAAGAGAAGCCAAGTCATCTTAAAATTAGGCGACTACTCAACCCTCCTGTGTAGTTGTGCAGAACTGCCCTGTGCAGTACCCAGCTCGGGAATTCATTCCAGACTGGCCCCACGTAGGCGTACTCCAAGAAGGTGTGACTGCTTGCCAAGTAAGCCTTTATACAAGGACTAATGAAAAGAGCAAGTAGTATCCTAAACCACTTAAGAAACTCTCCTTGAATCATGTAAACTAATTGTAATCAGATTGGGTTTCAAAATCTGATAATTTACCTTGTACGGGTGCTCTCTTGCACCTATAAATAAGGTCCCTCACCCCCTGTAAAGGGGATCGCATTCTTAACCTAGAGAATAGAAAATTACATCACTATTATGTATATACCTGGTCGGTTTCTGGTAGTGTCGCCCATCTTGTTGGCTCACCAACAGCCGTTGATGATCTGTTAGTGAAGCTCACTGACGCACAAGTTGACGTAGGTCACCTCATTAAAGGGGCCGAACCACATATAAATTATTTGTGTTCATCCCTCTCCTTCAAAGTTATCCTTACCTGAATTTTGGCATCATCATTGAATAAAGGTTATTCTTTTCATTTTGAAACAGAAGTTATCATTAAAAGAAATAGTTCTTTTATATGTTATGGTGTTAAAACTAATGGCTTATATGTGATTACTCCTAATATTTCTAAAGACTCTTGTATGGAACTTAATAACTCAGTGGCAACTGTACCATCTAAAAGAAAAGAGCCTTCCATTAATCCAAC
This sequence comes from Hydrangea macrophylla, assembly GCA_033977485.1. Classification (NCBI taxonomy): domain Eukaryota; kingdom Viridiplantae; phylum Streptophyta; class Magnoliopsida; order Cornales; family Hydrangeaceae; genus Hydrangea; species Hydrangea macrophylla. The sequence continues at coordinate 80,419,413 of CM066991.1, read as the reverse complement.
AACAAGGCTTTGGCATATGAGGCTTGGCCATATCAATCTAAATAGGATTGGCAGACTAGTCAAAGAAGGGGTCTTAGGTGATTTGGTTCTCAAACCAATGGAAGTCTGCGAGTCTTGTTTAGAGGGTAAGATTACCAAAAGGCCCTTTCCCACAAAGAGCAATAGGACCAATACATTGTTGGAATTAGTTCATACTGATGTGTGTGGACCAATAATATTATAGCAAGGGGTGGTTATGAGTATTTCATTACATTTACTGATGACCACTCTAGGTATGGATATGTGTACCTAATATAGCACAAGTCTGAAGCCTTTGAAAAGTTTAAATAGTTTAGGGCTAAAGTGGAGAAGCAATTAGGCACAAATATCAAGGCCGTTCGATCTGATCGAGGTGGCGAGTACCTCTCTAATGAGTTTATTGATCACCTTGTATAGAATGGGATTCTGTTACAATTGACTACACCTGGCACGCCTCAGTTGAATGGTGTAGCGGAGAGGAGAAACCGGACTCTTTTAGACATGCCTAGGTCGATGATGAGTTATTCGGAGTTGCCATTATTCCTTTGGGGCTATGGTTTGGAAACCACTGCATACATACTAAATCTAGTACCAAGAAAATCTATTCCTAGGACACCACAGGAGATGTGGATTGGGCGCAAGCCTTCTTCGCAACATCTCCGGATATGGGGGTGTCCGACATATGTGCTAAAAGGAAAGATGAGCAAATTGGATTCTAGATCGGAAGTATGTTACTTTGTAGTATATCCAAAGGTTACTTATGGATGGTATTTTTATGATCCAAGAGAACAAAAAGTGTTTGTGAGTACAAATGTTGTTTTATTGGAAAATGATTACATCATGAACCATAAACCTAAGGGAAGGATAGATCTGAGAGAGATAGAAGGAAAGCCCTCAGTCCAACCCGCAGTTGATAACAATGGAACACAAGAAAATACAACTTCTTCAACCATTCCCGTACTAGTATCTCATCATAGTGGGAGGATGATCAGCCAGCCTGACAGTACATGTTCTTAGGAGAAGTTTTTAAAGTTGTCTCCATAGAATCTGAATCTTATCCTACCACATATGAAGAGGTAATGGCTGATGTAGACTCAGCTTATTGGGTTAAAGTATGAAGGCTGAATTGGAATCTATGGATTCTAATCAGGTTTGGGATCTTGTAGAGCTTTCAGCCAATATTAAACCCATTGGCTACAAGTGGGGCTACAAGAGGAAAAGAGGATCTGATGGAAAGGTTGAGACCTTTAAAGCAAGGCTTGTAGTGAAAGGTTACACTCAGAGGGAGGGCATTGACTATAAGGAAACCTTCTCGCCAGTATCCATGCTCAAATCCATTAGAATACTCTTATCCATTGCTGCATGCCTAGATTATGAGATCTAGCAGATGGATGTCAAGACTGCGTTCTTGAATGGCAATCTTGAGGAGGAAATTTATATGCAACAACCAGAAGGGTTCATAGTTGGTGGGAAAGGTAACTTGGTATGCAAGTTGTAAAAGTCCATTTATGGGCTTAAGCAAGCATCCAGGAGTTGGAACATACGTTTTGACCAAGCGGTCAAGTCATTTGGTTTCATATTGAATCTGGATGAACCTTGTGTATACAAAAAGTGTGACAGAAAAGTGGTTGCTTTTCTTGTGCTTTACATTGACGACATTCTACTCATTGGGAGTGATGTAGCGGCATTGTTAATGATTAAGGTTTGGCTAGCTAGTACTTTCGATATGAAGGATCTAGGAGAGGCGAGCTATATCCTTGGGATAAAGCTCTTTCTGGATCATAAGCAAAAGATAATGGGATTATCTCAAGCTTGTTATATTGATAAGGTGCTAACTAGGTTTTCTATGGAAAATTTGAAGAAAGGTTTGTTACCTTTCAGGCATGATTTGGCGTTCTCCAAGGACCAGTGTCCAAAGACACAGGAGGAGAGGAATTGCATAGAAGGAATTCCCTATGCTTCGACAGTGGAAAGTCTCATGAGATTCGAGGAAGTTGACGTCTGATCATCTCTTTACCTTGGGAGGTGGTGTTGTTAGTTGGAGGAGCATTAAGCAGAAATGCATTACAGAATAAGCTATAGAAGTTGAGTATGTGGCTACATGTGAAGCCCGCAAAGGAAGCTGCTTAGCTCAAGAAGTTCCTTATGGAGCTCGAGGTAGTACCAGCATCGATGTCACCTATTATGCTTTATTGTGAGAATAGTAGGGCAGTGGCTCAGTCCAAGGAGCCAAGGAACCATGGAAAGGGAAAACACGTAGAGCGAAAATATCATCTAATTCGAGATATTGTTCAACGTGGAGATGTGACTGTCACCAAGATTGCCACCGCTGACAATCTTGTTGATCCGTTTACAAAGGCCTTGCCACAGATGGTCTTTGATCGTCATCTAGATAGTTTAGGTCTCAGATGTAGTCCTGAATGGATATGAGTGCAAGTGGGAGTTTGTTAGTTTTGTGCCCTCAAACCATTACTTTATGTATTAGACATTGACATTTTAAGATATGGATATCAGCTTTACATTTCATTGTGTATGTTTCTTTTATGAGATGATTGTTAATCCTTAAGTATCATAGTAAGTAATTCGTGTGTGTATGAGATACATACAAGTGAGATACGAATTACTATTCTTTGATACTTAAAACTTGTCATAGGGGATGATGAGACTGAATATCTCATCAGGGTTACACTATAGCATGATTAACTACCATTGGATGGAGTGATGAATCTCTATCATTAGAGTTTAGCTCTTAGTTAATATGCTAGTGCTTATAGTGCATTGACGGACCTGAGCTTTCCTATTGACACTCATTACTATCAACAGTCGATAGGAACTCATAACTTGTATAAGGTACTTGTTCTCAATCTTGAGATGATTATGGACACAAACTGTGGATATAGTTGCTTTGACTTACCAATCAGTGAGGTCTATGAAAGATTAACACCTAGGTATCTTGGATATGTCATGTACATAGGGCTGTGAACATATGTTGTCAAGATAGAATCTATGCTCTGATATAGAGTAAGCATTCCCTTAAGAATGTCACCAAGTTGATTACTAAGAACTGCAGTCTTATTGATAAGTAGTTACCAACATGTTTAGTAATCATGAGGGGTGAATGGGACTCAAGGAATATAAGAAGTAATCATGATTCAGGTTGACAGTAACCATTTATCCGACTACCTGAATGTGATTACGAATGCTGAGGGTAGAGGGACATTAGTACACCATACAAGTCTAGTTACCGCTTCGGATATGTTCTTTTGCATTGGAGTTCAGTTATCATTTTATAGTGGAGTAAACGTTAACTGATCAGTTGGGTTAGTTTGCTGATCAAAGAGTTTGGTCATGGGAATTAACAACTGGTCTGAGCCAACAATAAAGAGCCTAGGAGGTCCTACTCTTAGCTCTACTAGGATGCTTGGAAAGGCACATGAGGATGATGTCAAGGCAGGTTCGATCGATCAAAGTTGTCTCGATCGATTGAAGTCTGGACAGGTTTGATTGCTCGAAGGTGGTTCAATCGCTCGAATGTTCAATTGATTGAAGCCACTTCGATTGCTTGAACATTAGGTCAGTTCTGGGAATCTATAAATAGGGCAGCTGCGTCTACAAAAAGGAGTTCGTCGTTTTAATATGCAAGAAGCTGCAAAAATTATTTTAGAGCTCCCAAACCCTCTCCATCCTCCTTATTAGAGATCCCACCATCTCTAGTCTTTCCAAGAAGCATCCGTAGGAGTCATAAGGGTGAAGACAACCTAGTGGAGGCTGCTACACCATCAAGGAGAAAGAAAATCAGAATTGGGTTCAAGACTTGAGGTATAATTCTTCTGCCTCTTTAGTATATGCATCTATGGAATTAACGAGTAGTAGAACCTGGGTTACCAATAATTTTTTGTAACTCAATATTTCCGCTGCGTGTTTAAAATAATTTTAAACCTGTTTTTCCTTCAGACCTGCCACTAGAAGGGTCTGCACACAACAAAACTTTGTACATAACTGTTGGATGCAAGGGGTAGCAAGTTCCATTCTGTCTAGTTTATAAAGGTTCCACTTTAAATGTTTTTTCCCTACAACCCGCCACCGCCTTGGGGGTCGATATCCTAGACATCACTCCATCTATGCATTCCGTGAGGGCTTATGACAACACCAAGAGAACTGTGATGGGGACAGTTTCTCTCCAAATCCAAGTAGGGGTCTTTGGTTTGCACTATGCTTTTCCAAGTCATGGATATAGCTGTCTCATTCAATTTGTTGATTGGGAGGCCCTAACTGCATGTTAACAAAGCTATATCATCCACTGTGCACCAAAGATCAAGTACATTCATGACAAAAAAGTGAAAATCATCTTCGACAATAGTTGGAGAAATGAAGCCTTTCTAGGCTATGCTCCTGTTTTCAAAATCTAAATACCCGAATTGGAAGAAGGAGATATCGGAGGATTCTTCATGGAAAAAGCCGACATGATTAGTAATGAAGACAGGTTCCCTGAGATCTGCTTTGCAATAGCCAATATCATCTGCAAAATGAACTACTTCCCTAGAATGGGGTTGGGCTGACGTCAACAAGGGATCACGAGTTCCCTCAAAGGACAACAAGGCACCTTTAGGTTGGGATACAAGCACACTAGAGAAGACATCGAGCTGCAAAAGTCGTGGAAAAAGAGAGTAAAGAGTCTCCCACTGTACCATAAGATGCTGAACGGATAATTCATCAAAAAAGGGGATGACTTTACCTATTTTGGGTTTTTTGAACCTTGGATCCATCAGACCACCAGAAAGAGATATCCTGGCCTTGAAATCTTTGCTAACTGCGAAAAGCCCCTTATCAAGATCCATTCTATCCGAAAAAAGTTGTCAATACCCTGGAGGAAGACTGGTTGAAGTACCTGGACACCAAGGCTATCGAGCAAATATGGGAGGAACTTGCTAAAGAAAAGGAAGAAAAGAGGGCCAAGAGCCAATATGATCAGATCATACTGACTGAGGAGGGTTTGAGCAACCAGGCTGTAGAGTCATTTGTCTGTGTCTCCCTATCCCCTATCTCCCCCTAAGTCTATACTTCAAATTATCGAGTCTGTAATAGAGTCGGCTGCTGTAGGGCTACCACTGTCTGATGTAATCAGTCTACTTGTTATGAATGAAATATAAGACGGTTATGCTTACTTCTCTATGTCTAATAGTTGCAAATGCACTTGAAAATCCACCTACTTATAAAATAATCGAAGATTCTTTATTTATCGGGTAATCTAGGTAAAAAAGATAATCTACAAATTGTGCAAATTGACTCAACACTTAATAAAGAAGAAAAAGAAATACAAACTCTTTTGCTAAAAGAATTCAAAGATGTTTTTACTTGGTCTCACGAGGACATGCCTGGGGTCGACCTTGACATTGTGCAACATCATATTCCCCTTTTCCCCGATTCCAAACCCGTCAAGCAGAAACTAAGGCGCATGAGACCAGAATAGGCCCTCAAGGTCAAAGAAGAAGTAGAAAAGTAGTTGAAGGCAGGATTCATCATCGTCACAGAGTATCCAGAATGGGTTTCCAACATCGTGCCGGTCCCCAAGAAGGATGGAAAAGTTTGTGTGTGCATCAATTTCTGTGATCTAAACAAAGCCAGTTCAAAGGATGACTTCCCACTTCCCCACATTGATGTTTTGGTAGATAACACCGCATGACATGAGTTATTGTCATTTATAGATGGTTTCTCAGGGTACAACCATATTTTAATGGCACCGGAAGACCGCAAAAGATGACATTCACCACACCATGGGGAACTGAATGTTATAGAGTGATGCCTTTCGGACTCAAAAATATCAGAGCAACTTACCAAAGGGCCGCTACCACCTTGTTACATGAAATGATACACAAAGAAGTAGAAGTATACATGGATGATGTGATTGTAAAATCCAAGGGTAGAGATAGACACTTGGTGGCATTGGAGAAAAGATTGCGCAAATATAAGATGAGACTGAATCTGAAGAAGTGCACTTTCGATGTGACCTATGGGAAGCTCTTGTGGGTTTTTTCATCACACAAAGGGGGATAGAAGTAGACCCCTCCAAAATCAAGGCAATTCTAGAAATGGTACCTTTGTAGAATGAAAAAGAAGTAAGAGGATTCCTCGGGAGAATCCAATTCATCAGCCATTTCATCTCCAAGCTCACGACCACATGTGATCCCTTGTTCCGACTACTAAAGAAAGGAGAGAAGTTCTAATGGGATGACCAATGCCAAGTCGCCTTCGACAAAATAAAAACCTATCTCCAAAACCTGCCACTCCTTTCACCACCTACCCCTCATAAACCTTTGCTTCTTTACCTATCCGTCTCTGAAAATGTTATGGGTTGCATACTAGCCCAAGAAGGAGAAGAGAGCCACTTCGAAAAAGCCATATATTACCTTAGCAAAAGGATGACTGGGTATGAGCTCAACTACTCTACCCTCAAAAAACATGTTGGGCTTTAGTCTAGTGCACTCGCCGACTAAGACACTATATGCTAGCCTTTCTGGTTGTGCTAATATCCTGCATGGATCCTCTAAAATACCTCCTCGAAAAACTGGCCCTAACCGGTCGCATATCCCATTGGTTACTTCTATTATCTAAATTCGATATCAAGTATGTAACAAGCAAGTCGGTAAAAGGAAGAACTACAGTTGAGTATCTTGCTGAACACGTCGTTGATTATGAGGAAAGTGGAGAATTTCCATTCCCGGACGAGAATATCATGGAGGTTAAAGAAGAGCAGTGGAAGTTGTACGTCGATGGGGCTGCCAATATGAAAGGCTATGGAGTAGGGATGATTCTGGTATCACCAAATGGGAACTATACCCCATTAGCGTCAAGCTCAACTATAACTCAACCAACAATATTGCTAAATATGAGGCGTGCATTCTAGGGATGGAGGCAGCCATAGAATTAAAGGTTCAGAAATTGGATGTCTTTGGAGATTCAAACCTCATTATATCACAAGCTAGATGAGAATGGAAGATTAAGGAAGAAAGGTTGAAGCCCTATCATGATCATCTTGATGGAATCAGGAAATAGTTTATGAGCGTAGCATTCTTCTACTTACCCAGGGAGGAGAACCAAATAGCAGACTCGTTGGCTACCTTGGACTCCATGATCAAAATCCCCATAGGAGTCAAAATGATGCCCCTGGTAATCGAGAAAAGATATGAGCCGTCATTCAGCATGATCGCCGTAATCGAAGAAGAAGAAAAAGAAACACTGTGGTACCAAGATATATGGGACTTTATACAGAAGGGAGTGTATCCCCAAGAGTCTACTGAGAAGGACAAAAGAGCAATTCGAAGGTTCGCCGCACAGTTCATCATCTACAGAGGAAAATTGCTGAAGAAAGGGTATAACGGCCACAACCTGACTTGCTTGGTCGGGAGGAGTGCTAGAAGGATTATGGAAGAGATACATGAAGGGGTGTGTGGTTCACACATGAATGGTCACATGCTAGCTAAGAAAATCATAAGACAGGGGTACTACTGGACAAAATTGGATAAAGACTATTGTGAATATGTGAGTAGATGCCATAAGTGCCAAATCCATACAAACATGATGCATGTACTACCATCTCTACTCTATAGTATGACCTCTCCATGGCCATTCTTAACCGGGAGAATTGATATCATCGGTGAAATTATTCTAAAAGCCTCGAATGGGAATCGATACATTCTGATAGCCATCAACTACTTCATAAAATGGGTAGAAGCTGCCTTCTACACCAAGTTAGGGGCTAAGGAAGTGGCTAAATTCATCAAGAGAAACTTCATCTCTCGCTATGGAGTCCCCCCATGAGATTATTTCAGACAACGGAAGTCATTTTAAAGTAGAAGTCAAAGATCTGTTTGAGGAATACAAAATCACTCATCATAAATCATTACCGTACATGCCGCAAACCAATGGGGCAGTCGAAGCTGCAAATAAGAATGTCAAGGAAATACTGTAGAAATCAGCCGATACTTATAAAGATGGACACGAAAAGCTACCATTTACACTTTGGGGATACAGAACATCGATAAGGATGGCTACATGAGCGATTCCTTACTCACTAGTGTATGGGATAGAAGTAGTACTCCCAGTTAAGATAGAATTACCATCCTTGCGAGTAATGGTTGAATGTGAAATCTCATAATCAGATTGGTTAAGGGAAAGATACAAAGAATTGGCACTCATAGATGAAAAGTGCCCTGCAACAGTCAACCATGTCCGAATTTATCAAAGAAGAATAGTCCGCGCCTTTAAGAAAAAGGTTCGTCCGAGGAAAATCATCAAAGGCGATCTTGTCCTTAAAGAGCTACGACCCCCAATCTTTGATGCACGTGAAAAGTTCAAACCCAAATGGATTGGACCTTACATCATGAAAACTATCCTTTCCAAGGGAGCAACATACCTTATGGACCTCGATAGTATCAAATTCAAAGAACCAATCAATCTTGATCGCCTAAAAAAGTACTATGATTGACTTTTTCCATTTCTTTCAAACCTTGCCTTGAACTACGCTCGACCGGATTCCCACTCGGGGATACGTAGGCAACCACATTGGTTCGGTTGACACCATCATAATTAACCCCTCTTCTTTCCAACCTTGTCTCGAACTACGTTGGACCTAATCCCCGCTTAGAGGTACGTGGGTAAACTTTCAAAAAGAAAAGAACGATGGCTCGCTAGGTCAAAAATCCAAAAGGATGCCCAGGCAAAAATTAAAACTAAATCCAAAGTGAGCAATAACAAAAGAGAGAAAAGAGCTCGCTAGGTCACTCCACTGGTGCCTAGGTAAAAAAAAATATTTATGAGCATCTGAGAGATATAAAGTGGCAGTCCTTACCATAACACAAAAATCGCCCTTCGCACTAGGGTCAAACTTCGGCCACTCACCTCGTTTACCTGAACCTCTCCTAAACTAGGGGCAAACTTCGGTCATCTACCTCATTTGTCTCACGACCTCCCATATCCCAAACTAGGGGCAAACTTTGGCTACCCACCTCGTTTGTCTCGAATCACCCAAGCATGTGCAAGCAAGTACCAAAAGCAACATCTAATCGAAATCTTGTTACAAAATGTTTTCAAAAAATCAAGATGCCTGAAATAAGGTTCTCAAAGTAACCATGGATTCAAGATAAACAAATTTTGAATATTACATAAGCAGGAGTGAATGAAAAGATAAATTTTTTTCAAAAAGCAACCATAAATATCAAAGACACTCAGAAGAAGAAGCAGAATCGGTCAAGTCCAATTTTATTTTGTGTCTTTTATTTCTTCAAAGGTATTCAGAAGTAGGCCTTCACCCAGTCGGTCAAACCATTGATGAAGGCAGCAATAGTGACAACTCTATCTCTGGAAGCAAAGACCCTTTCAGTGAATCCTCGGGGAACTTCTTGAACCTGCCTATATTGCATGGCCAATCGGCGAGGATGATAGAAAGAAGTCTCTCTCAGACCCATCAACCACACTCTCTCGTGATCGTTAAGGCTTGTAGTCACAGAATAAAGGCCCCAACGCCCCACAATCCAGCAAATGTCTGTCTCAGACAGAGTACCCATCATGCGAACCCAGTCAGCAAAAGTATAGTGAGAATGAAGCACAACCCTGCGAAAGTAAACCGGAGGCACACGGCCTGTCCATAACTGAAGACGCTCATACAACCAAGCCTGAAACACCAGAGGTGCCCTGGAAAGAAGGAGAGTTCCTTGGTTGAAGGCATTATCTAAACCATTCAGGGTTTTAGCAAGAACCATGACCATGGGGTTCCTACCCAATTTCAGTCCCAGACATACATGCACCAAGGCACTGGAACTATTCAAAATAGGATGTATGAAGTCATACATAGAATCAAGTTGCCCCATGGGAAGCGTCATATGCGCTGGCATTTCCAGTATCAGCATAACGGGCAATGATAGAGGCAATATCGAGAACTTCACCCTGAGTCAGTCAGCGAGAGACAACAATTGAATAACCAAGATATTCAGCCAAGCTGCAAGTAGGACTAGGCGTATCAGCAAAAGAAAGAATCAAGTCTGAGCCTGGATTGAAACCGAAGATAGCACAGAATTCCTCAAACATGGGACACATCTCCAGGTCATTGAAATTGAAAATATGATTTATCGGATCCTAGTGAGCGATAGCAACATGCAAGAGCTCGGTATTTAGAACCATTTGGTGGAGAGAGAACAACTCAATCAAGCCATAGCTAAAGAGGTTAATCCGTTCCACACCATCCATAATGTTCAGCCAAGCTGTAAGTTGAGCAGGATCATATAATGCCATATTTTTTGTCACAGCTCTAGCAAAAATCAAAATTTCGGCAACACCTCCCTGTTTCATAGACTATCCCACCTGCAAGGCAAACACACTCACTATCACAAGGCTACTTATCGTAGTAACATAAACAATCATAGGATCACAATGCACATGCATATATTGTCACACGATCACCAACTAAAACAAGCACACAACTGCGCCTCCAAATCGGAAGCTATCCAGCCCTAAAGGCAAAACATCATAATATCCTTCAAAGGTAACAAACCATCCCACACATCATCCATCATTCACAAAATACACTGATACGACCCAATCAAAAACATAAAATGGAGACAAAACAAAAGTCCCCGCTTATGAGGCCTCAGTCCTCCTCTTCATCCTCCACCGGGCCACCTGGAGTATACGTCAGTGATGGCCTCCTACTGCCTCTCTACCTTGGCCTGGACCTCGACGAGCTAGCACCACCTCTGAAGCAATATATACACAAATGGAATGAAAATAGTCAGCTATGAGCCAGCAGGAGTACAAAAATGGAGTTACATAAACCTACCAAGGATGCCATCTGATTGGTGGCAAATTGTCACATACCATCCATTTGTCAAAGGTAAAAGCCTAAGATTAGAACCTCATAACCTTAAGAAGCACAAAATTAGAGACATACCCTGTGGTCCCGTGTAAGGATCAAAGATCGTAGGCTAGCTGCCAAGGCGTGACCCTCCTCGGCATAACTCCAAGGGATGTTGAGGACGCCTACTGGTTGGGTAGGATACCCGCACGTGACTCATGATAGCTCTATAACCTGGGGAAAACTATCGACAAGACATTGACGGTCAAGTCCCAAGAAGGGATAGGATCAGAAGCTAGAGGAGCTTGTCTCCTATACATCCCGTGAAACTATAGGCACAAAACAAGTTAGGGAAAAGATGAGTTAAAAACATAAGTGACAAATATAGACAAAAACGTAAAAACTTCACTTCTAGGAGTGGAAAGTTGGGCATCAGAAAGCGGCCACGGTAAGTCTCATAGCCAGCCTCAGAACGGAAGTAGTTCCAAGCATCAGCGCCAGTCAAAGTAGTCTGTAGAGCGGTACCAAAAAGGTCCTCTGCATTCATCAAGGGAGGATTATGAGGAACTTAGTATCTCGGGCCACCGATAACTTGCCGAGATACTCGCTCACCAAGATACCATTGCCTGCCATTAGTACTCTCCATTAGAAATTGGCGGGAAGTAAGAGTCCTAACCGTGTAAATCTCCTCAGGAGCAACATAGGAAACACTCTCCCAAGGCATCCACTCAACGTTAGATACGGTCAGCTCTGATAAGAAGTTCCTTAAAAAGATAATCCGATGAGCCCCGCTCTTGACCCCAATAGCATCCCTTCACCATCTTAAGCCCCTAGGGAACAAAGTTACGAGAGCCATGCCATCCTCATCCTTGCTTGACTCATCGACAGGGGAAGGAGCTAACATTTTCAGGTACTCGAAGCTCCAGAGCTGCGCAAAGAAGTTAAAAATTAGAAATGGAAAATAGGGAAATCAAAAGCCAAAAGAAAGAGAAGTCGCAGAACGTACCTCCCAAGCTCACCAGAACCCTCCGGTCGATTTGATGTCCCCACGAGAAACCTCACCCATCTGCTTTTAAAGATGAGCTAGGGCGGCACTACCCCAATCGTAAGAAGGAATCTCATCAGTAGTTTTCTAACAGGAAAGGAGCCTCAAACTCACGCGGTCATTCTGCATAGCAAAGATCGAACAGCAAGGACATACAAATAGAAGACCCGTAACAATTGATGGTCATTAAGATTGTGCCTCCCCTTTCTATAGGCTCGATAAAGCCAGCCGCAAGAGAAGTGATGCCCCTCTAGATTCGGAGGGACGACCCCGATCTGCGTTTCAACAGCTTCAGGATCAATCTCATAAAAGTAGTCCAAGATCAGGCACTTCCCGCCAACTCTCAAGCCAGTAATCATGGAAAAGTTAAAGGGCGTTACCGTCATTTTGCCAAAGAGAAGTTTAAAAGTATTGGTTGTGTCCCACCATCTCTCAGCAAGGGCACAAAAGTGTGCCAGGTCATTGTTACTTTTCTAAACCAGGCGGACGAAGTCGCCAACCCCCGCCTTGTCAACCATTTATCGAACAACGGGTAATAGCTGGGTATACCACAAGAAAGCATGAGCAAGACTACCATGGGCCTTCAAGACCACCTCCGACACATGCACGCATTAAAAAAAGGGCACAAAATCACTATTCATAAACCTAAAGTCCAACTTCGCAAAATTAATAAATTAGCACAAAACAAATTTTCAACAACTAGGTGCACACTATATTTCACAAAACTAGCACAATGCACAAAAATAGTCTTGAACTACCAACAGTTTCACATACCTGACTCGCTAGAGCCGCGACAGAAAGATAACGTTGGGGGTCTCATACAATCAACTCTAGGGATTAGCTCTCGACCCTTACTTGTTCTTTGGTCTTCTTGGAGAGCCTCCTCGAGCTTGAAGCCATGGATCTGCAAAGAAATTGGAAGTTAGAATTAAACTTTCTTCTTAAAATTTGAAAAACAATTGTGGGGAAAGATTATTTACCTGGGCGCGCACAAGCTATATTTTGGCGGGTTTTGGCTCCAAAAACGCCACAAATGGCCAAGAATGAATTCTAAATGATAAAAAACTCAAGATATACAGCAATAGAGTGTGGCCACCTAGTACTGCTGTGGCAATGGCCCAGTACCACTATAGTACTGCTCCCCATGGGCCCCACTTCAGCTTGTTTTGCTCCGTATTGGCCAGCTGTAACCCATTTCAAACCCCGATTAGCCCTAGTGACCCACTTTAGTCAAAATTGACAAGATTTTACCCCCAATAGAATTGTTTCATCCCCAATAGATTCAGTATATCCCCAATGAATAATCACAGAAAGAGAATGGCTCCCGGAGGCCCGAACAGGCTCTTCGGGCCGACCATTGCAAGGATTGATCAACCGTTGGAGAGTCAGATTTGATTTCTGGTTCCTGGTCAAGAAAAGCAGTTAAGAGAGATTCTGAATAAATTTAGATTATCCCCAATAGACAATTAGCTCCCAAAACCCCTAACAAGCTCTTTTTGGTTCTTGGTCAGAAGAATTTGATCAACCATAAGAGATTTAAAGATGGATTCTAGTTCTTGGTCAGAAGAATTTGATCAACCGTGAGAGATTCAGAGGTGGATCGTAGTACTTGGTCAGAAGAATTTGATCAACCGTTAGAGATTTAGAGGTGGATTATGGTTCTCGATCAGAAGAATTTGATCAACCGTGAGAGATTCAGAGGTGGATCCTGGTTCTCGATCAGAAGAATTTGATCAACCATGAGAGATTCAGAGATGGAACCTGGTTCTCGATCAGAAGAATTTGATCAACCGTGAGAGATTCACAGATGGATCCTGGTTCTCGATCAGAAGAACTTGATCAACCATGAGAGATTCAGAGATATATCCTGGTTCTCAGGTAGAAGAATTTGATTAACCGCGAGAGATTCAGAGATGGATCCTGGTTCTTGGTCAGCAGAATTTGGTCAATCATAAGAGATTCAGAGATGGATCCTGGTTCTCGGTCAAGAGTTAAGAGAGATTCCCAGAGAGTGGCCAACCATCCCAGTAAAAGAAAATAGCAGCTCCCAGAAGATTGAACCGGCTTTCCTGATGGGTCATTCACATCGGTTGATGATTGAAACATCGCACAATGGTCTAGAAATCTCAGCTCTCGGGCTAAGCATTGTCTATTCACAACCAAACTACTATCGGTTATCTTTTTACCCGTCGGTCCTCGTGAGCTTCCTTACTTATCAACTATCATGAGCTTCCTTGTCAGTTATCGCAAGCTTCCTCATTTATTAGATATCGTGAGGACCATCGCCTGTTGGTCATCTAGGGCCACCATATCCATCACTTGACATATTGGGCTTCCATTCCCATTAGTTAGTCTTCTACACTCCATCATCTATTATTGTCCTTAAGTGTTGGGTGTGTGCCCTCAAACCATTACTTTCTATATGAGACATTGACATTTTAATATAAGGATATCAGCTTTACATTTTATTGTGTATGTTCTTTTCATGAGATGATTGTTAATCCTTAAGTATTATAGTAAGTAATTCGTGTGTGTATGAGATGCACACAAGTGAGATACGAATTACTATTCTTTAATACTTAGAATGTGTCACAGTGGATGATGAGACTGGATACCTCATCAAGTCTACACTGTAGCATAATTAACTACCATTGGATGGAGTGATTAATCTCAATCACTAGAGTGTAGCTCTTAGTTGATATGCTAGTGCTTATAGTGCATTGACGGACCTAAGTTTCCTATTGACGCTTAAGGCTGTCAAACAGTCAATAGGAACTCATAACTTGTATAAGGTACGTGTTCTCAATCTTGAGACGATTATGAACACAGACTGTGGATATGACTGCTTTGATTTACCAATCAGTGAGGTCTATAAAAGATCAACACCTGGGTATCTTGGGTATGTCATGTTCATAGAGTTGTGAACATGCATTGTCAAGATAGAATCTACCCTCTGTTTCAGAGTAAGCATTCCCTTGAGAATGTCACCAAGTCGATTACTGAGTACTGCAGTCTTGTTGATAAGAGTTATCAACATGTTTGGTAATCATGAGAGGTGAATGGGACTCAAGGAATACAAGAAGTAATCATGATTCAGGTTGACAGTAATAGTTATCCGATTACCTGAATATGATTACGAATGCTGACGGTAGAGGGACATTAGTACACCATACAAGTCTAGTTATCGCTTCGGATATGTTCTTTTGCGTTGGAGTTCAGTTATCGTTTTATAGTGGAGTAAACTTTAACTGACCAGTTAGTTAGTTTGCTGATCAAAGAGTTTGGTCATGGTAATTAACAAACTGGTCTGAGCCAACAATAAAGAGCCTAGGAGGTCCCACTCTTAGCTCCGCCAGGATGCTTGGAAAGATGCTTGAGGATGATGTCCAGACAGGTTCGATCGATCGAAGATGTCTCGATCGATTGAAGTCTGAAGGTTCGATCGATCGAAGATTGTTCGATCGATCGAATGTTCGATCGATCGAAGGCACTTCGATCGCTCGAAGTCTAGGTCGGTTCTGGGAATCTATAAATAGGGCAGCTGCGTTCTGGAAAAGGTTGTTCGTCGTTTTGAACGTCAGAAGCTGCAGAAACTATTTTGGAGTCCCAAAACCTTCTCTATCCTCTCCATTAGGGTTCCCACCAACCCTAGTCTTTCTGGCAGGCATCCGCAGGAGTCATAAGGGTGAAGATCATCTAGTGGAGGCTGCTGGAAGTTGAAGATCAGAATTGGGTTCAAGACACTAAGGTATAACTCGTGTCCCCTCTTGTGCGTATCTGTAGAATTGACGAGTAGTAGATCCAGGCATGCCAATAAAGTTTCATAACTTGATTTTTCCGCTGCGCGTTTAAAATTTCCATTTAAACCTGTTTTTCCAACAATTGGTATCAGAGCCACGCTCGTTTGGATCTATAGATGCGTTTTTTGGAACACTATTTTGATTTGCATGGTGATTTTAGAACTGCTTTCGAAACTGCATCGTCACAGATCTGTTTCTGCAGTGTTATCACAGCAGTATACAAATCTGTGATTGCATTGGATGCAAGATGGGTTCGATCGATCGAAGTAGTCTCGATCGATCGAACGCTCTGTACTCGAGCGATCGAACAGGTTTCGATCGATCGAAACCTTCTGTTGTTCGAGCGATCGAATAGAGTTCGATCGATCGAGACAGACTCTTTGTCAGGTTTTCTGTTTCACAGTTTTAAAAGTATTTTGAAATTAAAAGTTTAATTTTAACGTATTCTGCAAAATTTTTAATCATTCTGTGAAATAGAATGTTCAAGCGATTGAACAGTGTTCAATCGATCGAAGGTTCGAGCGATCGAACGGTCTTCGATCGCTCGAACTATGACAGAGAAGTTAGATGCTGTTTTGAGTTCTAATTCAGTATGTAAAGAGTTTATATACTGTGTGAATCAATTAAGGGTTCCAATAGTTATATTTTGTTATATATATGCGTGGATGTGTGTTCAACTAACCTTTTGCAGCAAAAGTTAGTCGCTATCTCCCATGGCGCCAAGAGCATTTAATTTTGTGTTTGAATGTTTTTAGATTGGTGTGTTATTTTAAGTTTGGTTTGGTTTTAAGGCATATGTAAAGGGCGCTGCGACTTCAATCCTACGAAGAGGAAAGTCGCACCGGTTTCCCTAGCCTTTTATTTTGTTGTTGCTATTTCTATTTCTAGATAAATTGTAAGCTTCAAAAGAGGCATAGGTTCAATGTAATAGAATTAGAATATCCATGAAGATGGAGCAAGGAGCCGTTGTCCATGAAGATGGAGCTGGAGGCGATCAAACCAAAAGCAGGTTCTATGGAGATAGAGCCATGGGAGATAGAGGCATCGTTTGGATGTCTTTTATTTCATTTTAGTTTTTTGTTTTATGTGCTTTGTTTGTGATTGGCGTACAATACATTGTTGCATGCACGCAAAACAAGTTTTCTAAAATAAAATTCAAAAACCGTTTTCAACACATTAGTAAACATTAGATGTTTATGGGAAGTGTGTAGAAACAGATTTTCTCAAAAAGCAAAATCCTTTTTTACTAAATCTAGTGGGAGAGGGTCTTATTAATTACACCCACGATCTTCCATTAACGGTTCACTGTAAGATGAGTGATGCATTCTGTGTCACCTCGCCAGGGGTGATCATTCCATACGGAGAATGCATTACTCATTGGTTACTAGATGTGAACTTCTTTTGATAAGGATCAATCAGACGTGTTAGAGGGTGACCACCATACGGAGGCGCTACTTGAGACGGTTGTGATTGGATCCTAGTTAATGGTACACACTAGCTAAGCTATGGATAAGGGATCCCACACGGGGCATTATTCAGAAACTTAGAGATCAAATAGATTCGGAAGTCATAACTTGTTTTGCAAGAGTTGCATAGCGGATAAGTTATGATAAATTGAAAGATCGAACATTGACCACCACACGGAGGCTTTATTCTTTCGTTTCGATATTCCGGCGACTTAGTTTTAAAATAAGAGTTTTAAAAGGATTCTTTTATTTCAAACTGTCAAATTCTGATATCCATATTTATTTTGTTTTGATTTTTTCAGTAAATCATAATGTCTGGATCTGCATTTAGTCCACTTGCCACCATACTCACTCAAAACAAGTTAACTGGAAACAACTACACTGAATGGAAACGTAATCTTGACATCGTGTTAACTGCGGAGGATCACATATATGTCCTCACCACCCCATGCCCCGAAGAACCCGCTGCAAATGCTTCGGCTGCTGCTAGACGCGAGTTCGATAAATGGAAAAAGTCGAATGGGATGGCTCGTTGTTACATATTGGCTTCTATGGCTAATGTGTTACAACACCAATACCAGTCGAACAGTTCCGCCAGTGACATTATCGAATCCCTGAAAAAGATGTTTGGGGAGCATGGCAGGCCTGCCAGACAGGTAGCTATGCAGAAGATAATGAGTGCTAAGATGTCGGAAGGGACTCCAGTCAAAGAACATGTTTTGAAAATGATTGGTTATTTAAACGAGCTGGAGACCCTAGGTGCCAACATCGATGCACAGACCCAAGTTGATATGATCCTCAATACGCTGTCGCCATCATTCGCTCAATTTAAACTGAATTATAATATGAATAAAATGGATTTTTCAATGAGCGAATTGATGAGCTCTTTATTGGCAGCGGAAGGGGTGATCAAACCTGGGGGCAGCGTTTTAAACGTTGAGAAAAGCGCTTCCTCTTCCCGATCTATGCCGAAAGGAAAGAAAGGGAAGAAGAAGGCTAGCACTGGTGGTTCAAGTGTTGGACCAGTCCCTAAGATTGCAAAATCTAAGGGAAAAGGTAAGGGCAAAGGGAAGGTGGGTGGCCAAGGCAAAGGAAAGTGTTTCCAATGCGGTGAGAAGGGCCACTGGAAGAGGAACTGTCCAGAATTCTTAGCTACAAGAGTTCAAGGTATGATTGAATCACATGTGATTGAAGTAAGTTTTATAACGGATACTTCAAACACTTGGTGCATTGATTCTGGTGCGACTAACCATATCTGTAATTCATTGCAGGGGTTCAGATCAACCAGGAAGTGCAGTGATGGGGAAATCGTACTTACTCTAGGTTCTAGCGCAACCGTTTCTGCGGTTGTTATAGGAGTCGTAGTTTTAGAATTTCTAGACAATAAAGTTTTGATTTTATCAGATGTACTTTACGTCCCTTCAATGAGACGTAATTTAATTTCAGTTTCTAATTTATCGAATAATGGTTATTCTTTTCATTTTGGAACTGAAGTTGTGATTAAAAGAAATAGTTCTTTTATATGTTCTGGTGTTAAATCAAATGGTTTATATGTGATTACTCCCAATATTTCTAAAGATTCTTGTATGGAACTTAATAACTCAGTGGTAACTGTACCATCTAAAAGAAAGAGACCTTCCACTAATCCAACAAAGCTTTGGCATATGAGGCTTGGTCATATCAATCTAAATAGGATTGGCAGACTAGTCAAAGAAGGGGTCTTAGGCGATTTGGTTCTCGAACCAATAGAAGTCTGCGAGTCTTGTTTAGAGGGTAAGATGACCAAAAGGCCCTTTCCTGCAAAGGGCAATAGAACCAATGCATTGTTGGAATTAGTTCATACTGATGTGTGTGGACCAATAAATATTAGAGCAAGGGGTGGTTATGAGTATTTCATAACATTTACTGATGACCACTCTAGGTATGGATATGTGTACCTAATGCAGCACAAGTCTGAAGCCTTTGAAAAGTTCAAAGAGTTTAGGGCTGAAGTGGAGAAGCAATTGGGCACACATATCAAGGCCATTCGATCTGATCGAGGTGGCGAGTACCTCTCTAATGAATTTATTGATCACCTCGTACAGAATGGGATTCTGTCACAGTTGACTGCACCTGGCACGCCTCAGCAAAATGGTGTAGCGGAGAGAAGGAATCGGACTCTTTTAGACATGACTAGGTCAATGATGAGTTATTCTGAGTTACCTTTATTTCTTTGGGGTTATGCTTTGGAAACCGCTGCTTACATACTAAATCTAGTACCAAGCAAATCTGTTCCCAGGACACCACGAGAGATGTGGATTGGGCGCAAGCCTTCTTTGCAACATCTCCGGATATGGGGATGTCCGGCACATGTGCTAAAAGGAAAGATGAGCAAGTTGGATTCTAGATCGGAAGTATGTTACTTCGTGGGGTATCCAAAGGGTACTTATGGATGGTATTTTTATGATCCAAGAGAACAGAAGGTGTTCGTCAGTACGAATGCTATTTTCTTGGAGGATGATTATATCATGAACCATAAACCTAAGGGAAGGATAGATCTTAGAGAGATAGAAGGAGAGCCCTCAGTCCAACCCGTAGTTAATAACGATGTAAATCAGGAAAACACCACTTCTTCACCTATTTCCGCACCAGTACCTCGTCGTAGTGGGAGGATTATCAGCCAGCCTGATAGATACATGTTCTTAGGAGAAGTTTTTGAAGCTGTCTCCATAGAATCTGAATCTGATCCTACCACATACGAAGAGGCAATGGCTGATGTTGATTCAGCTCATTGGGTTAAAGCTATGAAGGCTGAATTGGAATCTATGGATTCTAATCAGGTCTGGGATCTTGTAGAACTTCCAGCCAATATTAAACCCATTGGCTGTAAGTGGGTCTACAAGAGGAAAAGAGGATCTGATGGAAAGGTTGAGACCTTTAAGGCAAGGCTTGTTGCGAAAGGTTATACTCAGAGGGAGGGCATTGACTATGAGGAAACCTTCTCGCCGGTGGCCATGCTCAAGTCCATCAGAATACTCTTATCCGTTGCTGCATGCCTAGATTTTGAGATCTGGCAGATGGACGTCAAGACTGCATTCTTGAATGGCAATCTTGAGGAGGACATCTATATGCAACAACCAGAAGGGTTCATAGCTGGTCGGAAAGGTAACTTGGTATGCAAGTTGCAAAAGTCCATTTATGGGCTTAAGCAGGCATCCAGAAGTTGGAACATACGATTTGACCAAGCGGTCAAATCGTTTGGTTTCATACAGAATCTGGATGAACCTTGTGTATACAAGAAGAGTGAAGGGAAAGTGGTGGCTTTTCTTGTGCTTTACGTTGACGACATTCTACTCATTGGAAATGATGTAGCGGCATTGTCAACGGTCAAGGTTTGGCTAGCTAGTACTTTCGATATGAAGGATCTAGGAGAGGCGAGCTATATTCTTGGGATAAAGCTCTTTCGGGATCGCAAGCGAAAGATAATGGGATTATCTCAAGCTGGTTATATCGATAAGGTGCTAACTAGGTTTTCAATGGATAATTCGAAGAAAGGTTTGTTACCTTTCAGGCATGGTTTAGCGTTCTCCAAGGACCAGTGTCCAAAGACACAGGAGGAGAGGAATCGCATGACAGGAGTTCCCTATGCTTCTGCAGTGGGAAGTCTCATGTATGCGATGTTATGCACTAGACCAGATATCTGCTTTGCCGTTGGCATGGTTAGCAGATATCAGTCGAATCCGGGTCCAGAGCACTGGACAGCCGTTAAGCACATTCTTAAGTACTTGAGAAGAACTAAAGATTACATGCTTATGTACGGTGGTAGTGAGTTAATTCCAGTGGGATACACTGACTCGGACTTTATGTCAGATAAAGATTCGAGGAAGTCGACGTCCGGTCATCTCTTTACCTTGGGAGGTGGTGCTGTCAGTTGGAGGAGCATTAAGCAGAAATGCATTGCAGACTCAACTACAGAAGCTGAGTATGTGGCTGCTTGTGAAGCCGCAAAGGAAGCTGTTTGGCTCAAGAAGTTCCTTATGGAACTCGAGGTGGTACCAGCGTCGCTGTCGCCTATTACGCTTTATTGTGATAATAGTGGGGCAGTGGCTCAGTCCAAGGAGCCAAGGAACCACAGAAAGGGAAAGCACGTAGAGCGGAAATATCATCTTATCTGAGATATTGTTCAACGTGGAGATGTGACTGTCACCAAGATTGCCACAGCTGACAATCTTGCTGATCCGTTTACAAAGGCCTTGCCACAGAAGGTCTTTGATCGTCATCTAGATAGTCTAGGTCTTAGATGTAGTTCTGAATGGTTATGAGTGCAAGTGGGAGTTTGTTGGGTGTGTGCCCTCAAACCATTACTTTCTGTATGAGACATTGACATTTTAATATATGGATATCAGCTTTACATTTTATTGTGTATGTTCTTTTCATGAGATGATTGTTAATCCTTAAGTATTATAGTAAGTAATTCGTGTGTGTATGAGATGCACACAAGTGAGATACGAATTACTATTCTTTAATACTTAGAATGTGTCACAGTGGATGATGAGACTGGATACCTCATCAAGTCTACACTGTAGCATAATTAACTACCATTGGATGGAGTGATTAATCTCAATCACTAGAGTGTAGCTCTTAGTTGATATGCTAGTGCTTATAGTGCATTGACGGACCTGAGTTTCCTATTGACGCTTAAGGCTGTCAAACAGTCAATAGGAACTCATAACTTGTATAAGGTACGTGTTCTCAATCTTGAGACGATTATGAACACAGACTGTGGATATGACTGCTTTGATTTACCAATCAGTGAGGTCTATAAAAGATCAACACCTGGGTATCTTGGGTATGTCATGTTCATAGAGTTGTGAACATGCATTGTCAAGATAGAATCTACCCTCTGTTTCAGAGTAAGCATTCCCTTGAGAATGTCACCAAGTCGATTACTGAGTACTGCAGTCTTGTTGATAAGAGTTATCAACATGTTTGGTAATCATGAGAGGTGAATGGGACTCAAGGAATACAAGAAGTAATCATGATTCAGGTTGACAGTAACAGTTATCCGATTACCTGAACATGATTACGAATGCTGACGGTAGAGGGACATTAGTACACCATACAAGTCTAGTTATCGCTTCGGATATGTTCTTTTGCGTTGGAGTTCAGTTATCGTTTTATAGTGGAGTAAACTTTAACTGACCAGTTAGTTAGTTTGCTGATCAAAGAGTTTGGTCATGGTAATTAACAAACTGGTCTGAGCCAACAATAAAGAGCCTAGGAGGTCCCACTCTTAGCTCCGCCAGGATGCTTAGAAAGATGCTTGAGGATGATGTCCAGACAGGTTCGATCGATCGAAGATGTCTCGATCGATTGAAGTCTGAAGGTTCGATCGATCGAAGATTGTTCGATCGATCGAATGTTCGATCGATCGAAGGCACTTCGATCGCTCGAAGTCTAGGTCGGTTCTGGGAATCTATAAATAGGGCAGCTACGTTCTGGAAAAGGTTGTTCGTCGTTTTGAACGTCAGAAGCTACAGAAACTATTTTGGAGTCCCAAAACCTTCTCTATCCTCTCCATTAGGGTTCCCACCAACCCTAGTCTTTCTGGCAGGCATCCGCAGGAGTCATAAGGGTGAAGATCATCTAGTGGAGGCTGCTGGAAGTTGAAGATCAGAATTGGGTTCAAGACACTAAGGTATAACTCGTGTCCCCTCTTGTGCGTATCTGTAGAATTGACGAGTAGTAGATCCAGGCATGCCAATAAAGTTTCATAACTTGATTTTTCCGCTGCGCGTTTAAAATTTCCATTTAAACCTGTTTTTCCAACATTAAGGACCCCACATCCAATCCCATTCGCTTACAAAGCACACTTCCCAAAATTTAAGAAGTTTTCCCTGAGACCCAGAGTCTTCCAAACCTCAGTGTCTTTATCCAAGTCAGCCACTACATCACAATCGGAAACACTAGCATGACATAATTCTACTCAGAGTGACACACACCCCCACAACACCAGCTCATACTAGGATCAGAACGCTAGACATGATAGGACTCAGGACACAATTCATATCACATCCATGCATTATATATCACCCTCACAACATAGCATCTGCCTGTCTTGTTGTGCATATGTGATTTCCTTTGTGCCCCGAACTACATCCTGGTCTGATTCTCCTTGGGATACGTAGGCAGCTCATGCAGAGCGCGGCCAACACCGGCTTGAACATCATGTTCTTCATTCTTGCATCTTTGTAATGCTTTTTGTCCTAAATCTATAGCCTCCAAAAGACCTGTCCCTTCAAAGCTTTGGCACACGCTTGCGACATGCGTTGCCTCGCAAGTTCATGCCAAAGAAGGGTAAACTGTGGACACCCCATTTTGTCGGCTATCAGATTTAGGAGACCCATAGCTTGGTGGTTCACAATGATCGAAAAAGACTCAAAAAGGACTCCTGGTAGTTTGTTCTATCTCTCAAAATAACTCAAAAAGTTGTACAAATGACCAAAATACCCCTAAAAGCCCAAACGCTCCCATATTTGGACCGAAAGTTCAGGAAACACGCTATGTCATAAGAAAAATAAAAATAGTTTTAAAGCAAAATCAGATGAAATCGTCAGCTCCCAGAGACCCTGAATACAATAATCTGGGCATTTGAGGAGCATTGTCGCCGTGG
The DNA here is from genome assembly GCA_033977485.1 of Hydrangea macrophylla. Taxonomy (NCBI): domain Eukaryota; kingdom Viridiplantae; phylum Streptophyta; class Magnoliopsida; order Cornales; family Hydrangeaceae; genus Hydrangea; species Hydrangea macrophylla. Next base: position 80,395,586 of record CM066991.1, on the reverse strand, counting down.
CACTGGCCCACTACCGACGTGGCACAGGCCCAGTACCGCCGCGACACTCTCTCCCAGAAGTCCATTTTTTATTATTAGTTTTGTTTCCCTAAATTGAATAATTGAAAATAAACACGACGAAGTTTTATGTTCACAGATGTTTGGGACCAATGGAAGCACTTTTTAAAACACAAACTCCCCCCAAATTGGCCTACATAAACCCCCCCTTGACTCCTCATTTTGGGGATGGCAAATGCACATTTTATAGAAGTTGTAGAGAGGAAATATTAGAGATAAGGTTAGAATAGAGAGAAAGAGAGCTTCCTCTGATTTTCATCAAGAAAGTGAGTTCCAACCATGTTTTTACTCTATTACTCCTCTTTACTTCCCATTCAATACACTCAACCACCATTTTTGTGAGTATTTATAACATAGGAAACTACTTCCTTGTCCAAATATTATATGAGTGAAACACCGAGCTATAAGTCCAATATCTTATTGAATATCATATAGTGATTGTTTATTTGCTTGCTTACTGACGACATCCTATTGACGCGTTTTCTTATCACACTCAAGTGTAGGTGATCGTACAAGTAATAAAGTTCTGGAAGTCCAGGTCGAACCCATAGGGAACGGAAAAGAAAGTTAGGCAATAACTATTATGTCACTAAAAAGAAAATAAAAGATGATGGATTTGTGACTTTTCCTAAACTAATAGTTTTTATATTTTTGCAATAAAACTAATTAAAAGTTATTTTTTCTTCTAAGTAGTTTACGGTAAAGATTTTAATAGTGCAAAATAAATTAACTAAGATACTAGTAAGAAAATGAAGAAAAAGAAATAAAAGCTAAATTTTTGTGAGATAAACTTTTTGGATTTAATACTAGCGAAAGATAGAAATAATACAAATATTTAAGCAAAGTTATTAAAAACAGAAAATATAAATTAAGTTGGAAGAAATGATTTAAAGAATTGGGAATATGCAAAACCAACACTAGATTCCACAACTTTTGTGCATTTGAAAAGATTTGGCATTTAAGACCGCAGAGTCATTTTTTATTTGAAAATAAACTTTCACTAGTCAGGGTCATATCAAGTGTGTCAGGTTTGATATGAAACGACGTCGTTTGGTTTAAAGAAAAATAAAAAAGCAATTAGGCAGTAGCCAGGTTCGAACCGTGCCCGCCGCAGACGTGGGTTATTCGGCGTCCAATCCCCACCACTCTGCTACTGCACAATTGCATGTCCATTAGTGGATAGAAATATATATAAACACATATTTGAAGTATAAATTTTGTCATATGAGTTGTTAGAGTATGCTAGGTGGTTTTTTTATGACAAAAGGCATAGTTTGACAATCCACATAATTAGATTCTTATTTCAAATATGTAATCTTTTGAGCCCAATATAGCCATAGTATATAAACATGTTAAATCGTCATAAACTATAGATATATAGATATTCTTGGCCATAAATGGAAAAAAAAACTGATCTAGATAAATTTGCACATTTAAGATTAGAGCACAGAAGTTGTGGTTTCTAAGTTTTTATTGCATATCCCCAATTGAAGTTTTAGTCTACCATTTTGGAATTGAAACTGTCTTCCAAATAAAATTTAAGATAAATTAAATAGATGCACACAGTGACTGCCCAATTAAAATTAAAGTTAAAAAACCAAGGTAAGGATGAAAACTGATATTGTTATATTATTTTCTTTACTTAACATGAGCTGGGATTGAATTTGTGGAATCTGTAAAATAGCAAAGTTTAGTACAACTAGGCTAATAAAATATACGTAAATGGAAATACTGAACCAAAAATAAAATACTAAATCTTTGACTTTGGATTCTTGTGGGGTCACAGTGGTTGAACTCCAAGAACATAAATAAGGTCAAACAAAATCCTAATCTACTTTTGGAGTGAGATATGGATATGGTGTGCTTGGGCTTTGGTAGGTGATTATAACGACTACGTGACTAAGAAATATGGCATTTACTTGCAAAATCTGTCTTCTAGTGAATGAAAATATTGCTATAAAAACTAAAAATTTAGGGTTTCAAATTATTTTAGGAGACAACTATAAGTACTACTAGACTAAAAATATTAAATCTAATTTTAAATAGGACTATTTTTACTACTACAAAGTGACAAAGGTCCTACAAGAAAATAAATATTTTAGTTTAAGAAACACAGTACACAAAGTTTTGCTACATACTTTTTGAACATGAAATAATCAATTACATAAAAGTAAATTTTTACAACTACTAGAACTAGAAAAGGCAAAGAAAAATTAAAGTTTTCTACTTCTAGGGACAATATGAAGTGCTCACATGATAACCTCCCCTAAACTATTCTCTCCCTAATAATGTGTTGTGAAGCTATTGCAGCTTGTGAGTTGTGTGTGTCGTTGTTTGGTGTCTGCAGCTTGCTTTTATAGATGACTTTTGAGGAAAATCATCGCTGCCTTCGTCATGTTAGCAAATTTTCTTTGCGTGATCTTCATTTTCCGCCTGTTCTCTGACATGTTTGACAATCCTACACAGAAAGAAGAAAAGAGAGAGAGAGAGAAAGAGAAAAAACCAAAAAATAAATAAATAAAACAAGTTAACATCCAAGCTTTCCTCGTTCTCTATTTTTTATTTATTTATTTTTTCAAATAGTAAAATTGATGTTTGTTCATTATTTACTATTATTCATCTTTGACTAATAAATGAATATAGTATGGTATGGTTGCTATTTCTTTCCTTCCCTTTATTTTACTTCATTTTTACCTAAACATATAAAATATGTGAAAACACATTTTTACACGCATTTGAGTGACATCATTATTAAATTATATTAATTCAAATATGCATGTAAAACTAGGGATTTGGGGGATTAAATGAGCATTATGCCTATTATATTGGCACATAAATATGCAATATTCAATATTTGTCACACCCCTCAACTAACTTATTGCTATTCCCTAGCAATGAAGTGGAAAGAGAAATTGTTCTAGAAGTTTTATTAAATAATAGGAATGAACTAAGGAAAATAAAACTACCTAACTCACTGTCACAGGAATCGCGATTGCATTTAGCGTATGCAACAAGCCGTTAAACCCCTAGGTTACCCCTAGTGGACGAGTGTTATCTCGTGAGGGTTTGCAGTGAGTATACCCACAAAATTCAAATTTTTTTTTTTTTTTTTTTTTTTTTTGAAATGTAAAAATCAAGTAAAATAAAAATAAAGGTGGATTTTTCTTCTTTTACAACAGATAAGATTAAATTTGACAATAAAATGAAATTTTCAAGTATGTAATAGTAATGCAACACATATATTCACAGTTTGTCAATGGAAGCATTTTTTTTATACTCTTTAAACTTACAGTGTGCACTTGAAAAGTCAAGCAACTGATCTTAATTTCAAAATTTACATAACTATTAACAGTGTACACTTGAAAAGTCAAGCAACTGATCTTAATTTCAAAATTTACATAACTATTAACAGTCATAAATTTTGTAGTTTTAACTCAAATCTCACTAGGATTTCACTCTTTTAAGGAGAAACTCTCAGAAACCGGTGTAGAGAACATCTCACTTGGTAGGGAAGCAAAGTTAGAGGAGTTGCTTCCATTTTTGATGACTCAATATATAGGCATTTAGAGTACAATAAGTCTCATGAAAGAATACTTAATATTAGAAGAGCGATCTACCGTGGAGAACATCCTTATCACTTAAATTTAAAAATTAATTTCTTGTAAATCATCAGGACTTTGACTGGTAGGTTAGAAATTAGATGAATAGGAGATTTGGGGTGTATTTGTTTTAAGCATGTGATTGAAGTGTTTGCGCAATTCATTCCAACCTCTTCTTTTTCTTCTCTTTTTTATCATTTGCACAGTTTTTTTTATTATTTTTATTTTATTTTTGTTTTTTTAGTTTCTCATTTTTTTTTAAATCAACTCCTTTCTTTCTTTTTGTTTTTTTACCACTTTTTGCAATATCTTTACAGTCCAATCACATACCTGGATATAAAAGTGAGGTTTGTACTCCCAAGTGGAGCAAGGCATGATTTGGAGAGAATTGAGAATATGCAATATAAGGTGAAGGGGGGTATTTGAAAGAAAAGATGGCCTAAATTATTTTAAAAATAGATTGACTTTATTCATTCAAGCAATTTAGAAGTTCTTATGGTAAATCATGAACATTCTCTTCTAATGATTAGTCAGAGGGAAAAATAATGAGACTTTCAACGAGTGATATGATAAAGAGAATAAAATAAGACTGAAAAGAATAGTAACCCTCATAAAGGAAGATTGACACGAAAGCTCACATGGGTTAATTAATTTCCACTACTTGTCTTTAAACTTCATAGTTTATGCTTACTCATCCATTTAGATTCAGTAAATATTTTCACACGGTTTCAAAAAGATTTAAAGTCTAAAGAGTTTCTAGCATTTGCAAATAGTAAAACATGTGACAATGTGTTATATGCTATTAACATACCCAAAATAACATTAACGTGTCAAATTTATCTTATATAAAGTAAAAGAAAAACTTCTGAAAAAATCCTAAGCGCATCCACTAAGTTGGATACATATATGGTGCGACTAGTATCCTCTACACCTATACAAAAGAGGCTACGCAATCCGGAGCATCCAAGTTGTCATTATAGCCCATCCACCTCTAGTAAAAGAGATGGGTTTAGAATCACTAGCAAGCTAAAAGCATCAGTAAGAGGCTAGGAGATAACTCTGGCTTTACCTAGTTTTCGCTACCTCTAGAGTCATTCACCGCACTAGACATATCTGGTGATGTTTGGATCATGCAAATTACTCCTATCGAACCAGCTAATGAAAGCCAGATGTACACGTAGGATCATTTTAAAGTCTGACCTGACTGAAAATTATTGAAATGTATTGAAAATAAATTTAAAAAAAAAACAATAAAAATAAAAAGAAATGAGGGATGAGAAAACAAAATTTATTTGGGTATCAAAGGATCCAGTCCTCTTTCTCAACCAAAATTTTCTTTTGTCTTGATTTGATTTGTCTTTTGTAGCAGTAGTAAACTTTAAAAGATATGTCATTATGAGCAATTAAACCAGGACATTCTTCTCTATAACAATTGGTACACCATTCTAACCTTTTAGCTTTCTTTTTTATGGCATAAAGGCTAGTGCCAGCAAAGGGTTTCTTCTGCTCAGAAACAAGTGAGCGACCCATTAACGTCTGGTCATCGACTATTGGATCCATTTTTTATACTCTTAGCCAACAAGAGGGGCTAGACTCAACCCTCCACTCCTTCCAACTATCAACTAAGATCTAATTAAAGAGAGCTTGGAGGGGGTGGGTGGGAATTTTATTTAAAAACTAAAAATATTTATATTAAAAATATATATATACATTCAGAAACTAAAAATTTTTATTTTTTTTAGAACAAAAAACTTAGAAAGAAAAACGACATTTTTTTTATAACAAAAAACTAGAACATACAAAAAGAAAAACTACATCTCTCTCTCTCTCACTCTCTCTCTAGAAAAGTTCAAGACAACGTATTAGTACAATAATGATAATAAGGAAAATTATGGTGTAAAGTTCAAAAATCAAAAGAGCGATGATGTGTTCGTCATTCATTCATTTTTTTTTAATTTATTTATAAAAAAAACAGAAAACTTGGAAGAAAAAAAAAATTAATTAGATTTTTTTTAACAAGGGCAACGCAGCATTATCAATACAGCAATTAAGAAAATGACAAAATAAAGTTCAAAATACATAAGACCAATAGCTAGCGCGTCGTCCATTTTTTTGTTTTGTTTGTTTGTTTGTTTGTTTTTTTGTAAAGAAATGGAAAAATATCACATGGCTCTTTGGAAATCTGAGAACCTGGTAGGGTCGTAAATCGAGTGATATTTCCAAGCTTCTTTGGTGAGTAGGTACCTACAACTTATGTATTATATTTTTGTTAGATAATGGAAAAGAGAGAAAATAAAAATCTAAAAAAAACTAAAAATTTAAGACGAAATCGGAAAAATAGAGAATAAAATCAAAATCAAACTTTTCTCTGGACCATAGATCTTACCTTTAGTGATCAGTAGAGTGGATCTTGATTTTAGATTAAGAAAATTAAAAAAATTGAAAAGAAAATGAGAGAGAATGAGAGATCGGGGGAGAGAGTGAGAGAGTTGCAGAGAGTGAGAGAGAGAGAGAGAGATCTGCGGGAGGGAAGAAGAAAAGAAAGGAAAAAGAGGGATGGGGAAAGTTTTTAGGGTTCAAAGCTCTATTTAAAGCCATTTTCTCTTTTTCAGTGTATCTCTCTCTAGAGAAGCTAATACATAATTTTTTGTCTTTTTTTATGAAATAAAGATAAAACAAACAAACAGGTGTTAATCGTGAAACTGTCCCCCCCAACTGAGTTTGACATTGTCCTTAATGAGTGAGATGAGAAAAAGAAGCCAAGGATAACACCTGTAATAAAAAGAGATAAACAAAGAAAAGATACAATAATAATGACAAAATTAACTCATATATATATAAATAAAAGTACTATCACTGTAAAATGATCAAGAATTACTGTACAATTGATCTTTTGAACCGCAGTTTCAAAGGATCGATCTTGTATTCAAAATTTTGCTATCTGGCAGTTTGAGCAACATAGTTTTTAAACTAGCAATACTTTTGGTGTGCCTTTTTATTTTGGACTGCAATGAGATAGTTTAAACATACAAATTAGTACATTTATTAGATAGCATTATTTGAGATTTGTAAGACTTGATAAAAATCAGAACTCATAAAATAATAAGTGCAAGTGGTTCTGATACTTAAAACACAGTGATGAGTTTTTTTCTTATATATATATAACAAAAAGAAAAGTACAATTATAATAAAAATAAAGACAAGAATTTTATTTTAACATATCTAGATGTTGACTGGGATTATTGCTCATGAAAGGTGATCATTTCGAGGTCTAGGACAGGAGACTCAAAACCTTAAGTAGGTGTCATAATCACATATGTCGGAATCATCATACACTGTTATTTCCCTGAATATACTATATTCAACAGTGACTCTTTGAGGCATGAATTGTTCAATGAAGACAGGGACTAGAGATGTCCCTCATTCGAGTAAGAAAAAGAACCAATCCCTCTGAAAGGTGTACCTTAATATTTCCTCGTTAACAACTCTAGTTAACAAACGCCCCCATCCAAAAATAATGTCATTATCATCATAAATGGGGAATTGTACTAAGGATGTTATCGCTCCCATTCATTTTCTTCATATTCATGATATAGTTCTTGAAACACCTCATATTGAGCTTGTTCCCATTCATCATAGTTTGTGCTAATATTCTGCCAGTAATCTAATCCATCAAATATTGGCTCACCATCCCACTCCATAAGTTGGTCAGGTTCCACTAAATAATCATTTTCTTCATCAGTGTTGTCATAAATTTTTTCGACACACCTAGCGTAGAACATTTCATCCTCGTCAGAGTCCATGAGATATTCAAAATGTGGGCGTGTATCATCATTTGACGAAGTTCTATTCTCTGAAGGATAGTTGTTATTGTTAGACGAACTGGCATGGTTTATACGCATTCTTGCACCTCTATGATGATGAGATGGATTCATATCTCTTTGTTACCTGTGACATCAGATAATATGTTATAATTCTTGAAAAATATTAAATCGTAAGAAAAATGAAATAAAATAAAATAAGATAAAAATAAAATTCCTGCTATGTACAATTCTAATCATGATTTATGAATTTAAAAGATATCATAGTTGGGGTCCTCCAAAGGAAAGCACTCCAACTCAGTTTCAAAATCTCCTAAGAATTGCTTTAATTTATGCCTACTAACTTTAAATGTATTTCCATTTTTAGGGTCCTCAATCACGATAGTTCCATAAGGATAAATATTTTTTACAATATATGGACCAGTCCATCAAGATTTCATTTTTCTTTTAAGAAGATGTAATTTTGAATTATATAATAGAACTTTTTGCGCAGGGGTAAATCTTTGATAAACAGGAGTATTAAGACATTTTTTCTGTAGAGTACCCCATCATATGACATGTACTGTAAAGTTCTAATTTCTTTTTAGATTGAGGAGGATTAGCTTTTTCCAATTTAAGAGCTACTAGCTTGCGATCTAATTCTTCAATTTTTATTACTAATTCATCTTCTGTTTGTGATTGCAGTGAACTTGTAGCCTTTTCTTTTCTAGAAATTTCTTCCACTACACCAAATTGGCCAAATTGTCACCCTAACTTTCGCGTCATTTGTCACCGTCGCTAGGCGTGACTAAATTTGTCACTGTTGTTCACCGTGACAATTGTGATTGTCACCGCACGGTACAGTGACAAATTTAGTCACGATTTTTCACGGTGACAAAATTATTGGTTGTCACGGCACAACACATTGACTAAATTTGTCACTGTTCAGAGCGGTGACAAAAAAATAATCTTTTTAGTTATAATATATTTGTCCCAGTTTTTTCCCACTTTTTTTTTTGGGTACAACTTTATTCCCGCTTTTATTTTGTGAAACGATGTAGGTTTTGTTTCTTATTGTATCTGAATTAGGTCAAGAGCCTTTACCCCCATAAATAAATGATCCCCATTTCCATATGTTTACTTTTATCTCTATCTCAAATCCAGAGGACCAGAGTTTCTCAAAAAAAAAAATATCTAGAGGACCAAAGAAGTCGTCTCTCTTGCGCCGCTGCTAGGGTTTGGAAACCCATCTGCCACACATTGCCTCTCGCCGTTGCTCTCCGCCGTCTTGTCGCCTCTTTTGGTCTCTCTCTCTCTCTCTCTCTCTTTCTCTTTCTCTTTCAAACCCATATAACATGTATGTATATATGGTCTGGATTGTTATAGTTTTTGTGGGTATTTGAAACTTTGATGATTTTAGTTTCTTCCCTTTTCTTATATCAACTAAATGATAAGTGACATATATATACAGATCCGGTGGAGGTTTGATGATTTGGTTGAGGGATGACTCAGTGATGATTTGGTCAAGGTTTGTTTATCTAACCTGATTGGATGCTATTTGTTATTTTTATTTTTTGGTATTCTGTCGGTTGATGACTTTATATTTTAGTGTAAGAGTTTAATTTGAGGAAAAAACTTGTAGCAATTGCTGATTTACATTTCAATATGCACTACCAATTACACAAACATACACACACACGCACATATACATAATTGAATGGTTTCAAGAATAATAATATTATGCTTCATTGCTTCACAAATTTTGCATCCCAAAAGGTTCTCATATCCCTTGTGATCTCAATTTGGGTACCATTTGGGATACAAAATTTGGGGTCACATGGGTTTGGAACTATTTGGGATTCATATCATTATTCTTATCATAATAATAGTTTCAGGAGTTTTCCCCATCAAATACAAGTTTTACATATTATAGAATACAAGTTTTAAAAAAGAAAAGTAGTATTTACTAATTTATACCTCAGAGAAAGAGTTTAGAAAAAAGGAGACCACCACCCAGAGAGATGCTCTAGGACCACTAATTTGTAATGCTCTAGTAGGTCACTACCCAAACATCTATGTTGCATTTCACCGCTCATAAACATGTAGTAAGTATATGTATATATATCTATTCATATATATATATATATATGTATAAAAAGAAACCTAATAGTGTTTAGTATATATATACATAATGTCAATCTAGTGGGACTATGTTACTCTCATGATAATCTAATTTATGGAACCGTATGAAAAATATCTACCCTAGTATGTAATTAACACATTATTATTTTTAAGTCCTATAATATTAAATTTTGATTTTGGAGGTTTAGTGCATTGAGTATTACAATTTTGTTAGCTTTTTTTTTTTTGGTTTTATTATTATAAGATAAGAGTATCAATTGTACATGCAAGTTGAGAATCATCACAGATTATGACGAAGTCTTCTAGTTTTTTGAATGGTACTTGAAAACAAGAAGATGTGAAGTCATTTCTTTTTATTCAAAACAAGAATGAAATAGATATATTTTTTAATGAGAATCAGTTAGCAAACCAATGGATTTGTCTTCCACATAGTGTTTGTTAGTCTCTTTTTCAATAACAAAATAGTTAGTAAAGTTGCCACAATTGGCACAAAGTTACAACATTTTGGCACCAAAAGTTGTGCCAAACTCTAGTATAACTTGATTGTAAGATACAACCAAATTCACTAGGGTCTATCATAGAAGGTCCCTAACATATGGGCTATGACTGAAGAATTTTGCTAGTTACTGGCTGTGGATATCACATAATCCACTTTAGTTGCTTCACTTGTCCAGTTAATATCCTTCAGTTGTTAATGTTTATTGAAAATTGACAGATTATAAAAGCATTAGCTATCCTTAATCTTCTCTAACTAACAATGAATTGCATGTGATACATTTACTAATAGGTCTACAAAGCACATTCTTAAGGTGATAAAAAAACTTAATTTTGCAGGTCTACATTTACTATACATTTGCAGTAAGTTTGTGCATGAAGCTTGAGGATGTAGCCAAAAAACTTAATTCTCTTTAAAAGCTTCCTAGTAATCTTAGCTTTTTAGAATTGCTTGAAAGAAGCTAGAATAGGAAACTTTGATAACCCTGACATTTATCTTGTCCTGATAACGTTGGTGACAGTATGCTAGAGGTTGGAAGTTAAACCTTCGGTGTTTTTTTCTGTTGGCATACACTCCTGTATTGTTGTACATAATCATCTAATGCTTATGTTGTCCTTACGGGCTTATAAATGAGTAGCAATGTCAGGTTGTTAGCCACTTTTTTATGCTTACATGCTTGTTGTAGGAGGCATTAGTAAACCAATGATTCAAACAAAAGCAATGTTTCCAGATCTTTAATACTTCTCTGTTAGATCAATCTAGATAAATTTGTGATAAAAGCAGTTGTTGGGTCTGATTCGTAGTATGTTTTATTAGAAGTAGCGTTATTTTACCTTGACAACCATTTCTCTAATTTTCAAAGAGCTATGATAGTCTTTTTCAGTGTTATTTGCCTACAGTGAGATTATTAATTTAAAATGCAAATTTTATTGCTCAATTAAATTACCTAATGATAAATCACCTTGCTCGGATAGACTTAGTCGTAGTCTTAGTCTTAGTCTTAGTCTTAGTCTTACCTAGTAACAACTATTTTTCTAATTTTGAAAGAGCTATGTTAGTCTTAATCTTTCTCAATGTTAAGTTTGTATTTTTTGTTTTTGACTAGATTATTTTTGTTAGGGTGAGAAAGAAAATAGAACTTGTATCTATGTATTTCTAGTTGTGGCCTAGTTCTCCTAGGATAATTATACGTTGTAAACTCTCTAACCATACGAAATATTTTTTTCGTTGCACCTCTTTGAAGTGAAACCGGGCTTGTGTTGATCGCATAATTCTATGTTTTCATTGCTCTCTCTCTATAATAAGAAAATTTTCCAGATTATCTGAACTTAGTGCAGTTTGGGCCTTGAAGAACCCCTCCCTGTCTTAAGTTTGCAAATGAACTTGTTCTACAGGTTGTTTGATTCTTACTCTTGATTGTTTTTTTCCTGAAGGAAAAAACAATATGTACGTTTGCTTGTAATTGAGTTGTAATGCCTCTTAGGCTCTTTAGTGTTACTTGTACTCATCAAAATTATGGTTCTTTCTCCATTTTAGATCTCCGTTGATTTCAAGATCATTGATGTTGTTCTGAAGATGCCAGCGAGTGTGATTGAGCCCGATAGATGCTAATTTGAGGTTAGGTTGGATTGAGAAAAAAATGATTAGCTGTAGTTTTTCCCATTTTTGCTTTTCCAATATGACTGTATACTACTTTTGGGTTTTCAGCAGTTGTGGAAAATTCAAGAAGTGGCTCTTAAAGGTTTACACATAGGCTAATGATTCAAGAGGGACTTAACTAGTGTGTGCATTTTAGTGGCTCCTATATACAAATTTGAAGGTTTCTGTAAAATTGTTGATATGAGCATTCTTTTAGGCTTTGTTTGGTTCATGAATTTAATGATGGACAAAGAAAAAAATACACAAAGAAAAAAGTTTTCCTTTGTTTGGTTACTAGACTAGAAACATGAAGGAAATAAGAAGGAACAGAAAATTTGGAGAGAAAATAATTAATATCTTTTCAATTTTGTTAGTAACTGTTTCAGTTGGAAACATATTTTTAATCTTTGAACTGTTTTGTAGGTCCATTGTTTACAGAAAGAACAATATATTCGAAGTCGTCGATCTAAATTCGAAGCAGCTCGAGAGAAAGTCGTTTTATTTTTCTTTTGTTTGAGATTTTGCAATTTGGGAAGTTCCAATATTGTAATAACTCTTGTGTACATTCTGATTGCTAAATTAATATGATTGTAAATTATATTTTGTTTTTAAATATCCATTAGTTTGCAAATTTGAACAAATGGTGTTTAGCAACTTGTGTGGTTTAATATGTAAATTATTTTGGATTGTATAGATTCCAAAATGGTGTTTTGCAACTTGTGTAGATTTATATATGTAAATGGTTTTGTATTGTATAAATTTTAATTATACAGGTACCCTAAAAGAAATGGTATTTTTTTTTCAAATTTGTCATTGTTCTATGCTGTAGATACCCCATTTTGTCGGCTATCAGATTTAGGAGACCCATAGCTTGGTGGTTCACAATGATCGTAAAAGACTCAAAAGGACTCCTGGAAGTCAGCTCTATCTCTCATAATGCTCAGAATGACCAAAATGACCCCTAAAAGCCCAAAAACTCCCAGATTTGGTCCCAAAGTTCTGAAAACATGCTACGTCGTAAGGAAAGAAATAAAATGAGTTTCTAAGAGAAATCATATGAAATCGTCAGCTCCCAGAGACCCCCGGAAGTCCCGGAAGTTCCCGGAAAGTCCCCGTTGACCGGTTTGACCAAGGTTTGACTAGGTTTGACCAAGGTTTGACCAGGTTTGACCAAGTTTGACCAAAATCGTCCGAATTCACCAGAATCATTTTAAATCATGAGATAAGTGTTAAAACAAGTTCCAAAAGAAAATCGAGCGAAAACATCAGCTCCCGGGAACTCCCGGAGGTTTCTAGAACTTCCCGAGAATCCCAGGTTTGACAAGTTTGACCAGAATTTGACTTTGGAACCGGAGCACCAAAACAATTTTCAAATATTTTTCATGGATACTAGAGGCCAATAGCATTCCAACGGTATATCGCACATAATTTCTGGATTTAAAACGAATTTATTATGAATTTCCAAAGGCGAAAAAGGCGATCAAATCGGCTTTTATCGTGAATACCGTAAAACTTTTCAAAGTGACCTATCCCCGAACTATTTTTTATGTAGATTAGACTCCATTACCTTTCCAACGGTATATCACAACCTCAATTTGGAGTTCGTATGCATTTTCTGTGAATTTCGGACGAAATAGGGCCTTTTCGCAAATACCGGAACCTCTGGGGGCCTAAACGTAATTTTCTGGGCTTCAGAGGAGCACTGCCGCCGCGGCACTCAATCCTCGCAGAGTCCATTTTGTAATTTTTCTGGGGGTCCAATTTGATTAATTGAAAGCCAAAACGACATAGTTTTATGTTCACAGTTGTTTGGGACCAATGGGAGTACTTCTAAAACCCCAAAACCACCCCAAATTGGCCTATTTAAACCCTCCATTGCTCTTCATTTTGGAGGGGCCAAGTGCAAAGCTTGAAAAGTTGTAGAGAAGAAGAGAGATAGAGATAGGTTTAGAAGAGAGAAAGGGAGCTTCTCCCATTGATTTTCCATAAGAAAGTGAGTTTTATTCTTGTTTTCTTCCATCATCCTTCTATATACTTCACATTCAAAGTCCACTCCTGTGGATACCGGAAGTGGACCACTTCTCTTGTTTGAGATTGTTTTGAAATTGATTTGAATCAAAGAAAGAAAATAGGTCTGTTGAAAACAGATACAGAGTCGCCACTTGGTCTTTAAGGAACCAAGAAACCTAATTTTGACTCACCCAAGCGGATAAGGGCACCGGCCCTTCATAACCAAAGAACTTGGTTCGGGGTTTTGGTACGAGAGAGGAAGGAGCCTTTGTCGCGACTAAAACACCCTCAACTCGCCCCATCTTTCGACGGGCCTCAATTAGCATCCAAATAATCATCTTATACTATGTATGGTTCGGCAATTAATACTATGATAGTATATTACATCACATAAGAAACTTGAAATGGAAGATCTAAAGATAAGATATCATTCATAAGATCTAAGTCAAATATCATACAATGTAAAGTGAAAGATCACACAAATAAACTTAGGAAAAATAGTCTAATCATGTATCAAATAATCAAGACTTCCTAATCTAAAGGGGGACATGAATTGTTCTTGAAACAAATAGTCAAAGAAAACAAGGATGCTTAGCAAGCTAGTATGATGCATGTTATTCTTTGATAAAAGAAGACCTCTCAATCCCCGGGACGGATGAGAAAGGATGATTAGATCAAGGGGAAGCATGAACGGGTGATCGAGTTCATTCCTTATAATCTCCTTAGATTAAGAGTTACAAAAACCCCACATCTTGCATGAATGCAATGTATGTATCTAAAGTGTACAAAGGTTGTAGTGTGTTTTGTGTACATGGATTTCTAGAATGACTTAGAAGTCTAAAATGTGTATGAATGAATGAATGAAATTAACATGGGATGTGTACAAATGTAGTATGGACTACTTCCTAAGATATGAACTAATTTGGAATGCATATGAGCATCAAATCAAAGAATGAAAGTTAAAATGTACTTGCTGTGAATAGTGGACAGAACAGTAGCATGATCTTTTGGAATTTGAAAAGAGGGGTTAGGAATGTTTTCAATGCATGATTTTTTATGGAGATGTTCCTTATTGTGTCTAGAACACAACCCAAAAGGCAAATCTTGAATAGCTATCACAGATTGAGAGAAACTATATAAACAATAGAGGTCACTCAGAAACAGAGTTCGTACTGTCGACTGAAATGTTAGAAAATCTTAGAAAATGAAAGAGAATGATCTAGAGGCCCATTTTATACAGAAAGTTTCCTAAGACATTGAATTTTAAGGGAAAAATAAGTTAGGACCACCCCTTTTGGAAAAGTTTTCTGGAAAAGAGGTCGTAAGTTGACCTAGCTGCTGTGACAGCAAAATCAGAATGTTTGGAAGGAATATTGGGATCCAAATGGACCATTTCCAAGTACTTCCAAGTCAAACCAAAAATCATGGGTGTTCTCCAATGAGTTAGGAAGACTTTCCAAGTGGCCTTGCATCCATATGTTGAGTATTGAGTTCTAGAGAAATCTTTGAACTCAACTCACTCACTGTTTTGACTCATTGTTTTGAAGATTTTGGAGAAAACAAAGTTTTGTTTCTTGAAACCAAATGAGAGGGATTGAGAGGGGTTTTGAAATAGATGTTTTGAAAGCACATTTTCAATACTCAATAAGGATTATAGCCACTTAAAATGTCAACATTAAACTCATCATCAAGAACCTCCAAGATTGTTGGAGAGATTTATTTTTATTTTTGAACATAACTTCAATACATTTCAAGAATACCTTGGAAGTATTGAGGTTATGATCATCATCTATCAAACATGTTTTTGAGGTCAAGAGCTACTATCCATAAGGATTCACTCACCCCAAACTTCATGTCATCACTTAGATGATGATGAACTAGTAAGTAAATAAAGAAAAGAAAAAGAAATGAGATAAGGAGAGATGAACATATATATAATCAAAGCAAGTAAATAGCAATCAATAGATGATAATCAATGTGATTTTGGACTTGTAGCTTGGTGTTTCACTCATAGATTTTGACATTTGGACATGGAAGTAGCTTCCTATCTCATGAATGCTCAAGAATGAGGGTTGGAGTGGACTTTGAATGTGAAGTATATAGAAGGATGATGGAAGAAAACAAGAATAAAACTCACTTTCTTATGGAAAATCAATGGGAGAAGCTCCCTTTCTCTCTTCTAAACCTATCTCTATCTCTCTTCTTCTCTACAACTTTTCAAGCTTTGCACTTGGCCCCCCCAAAATGAAGAGCAATGGGGGGGTTTATATAGGCCAATTTGGGGTGGTTTTGGGGTTTTAGAAGTACTCCCATTGGTCCCAAACAACTGTGAACATAAAACTATGTCGTTTTGGCTTTCAATTAATCAAATTGGACCCCCAAAAAAATTACAAAAATGGACTCTGCGAGGGATGAGTGCCGCGGTGGCACTGGGCCAGTGCCGCGGCGGCAGTGGGCCAGTGCCGCGGCGGCACTGCTCCTCAGAAGCCCAGAAAATTACGTTTAGGCCCCCAGAGGTTCCGGTATTCGCGAAAAGGCCCTATTTCGTCCGAAATTCACAGAAAATGTATACGAACTCCAAATTGAGATTGTGATATACCGTTGGAAAGGTAATAGAGTCTACTTTACATAAAAAATAGTTCGGGGATAGGTCACTTTAAAAAGTTTTACGGTATTCGCGATAAAAGCCGATTTGATTGCCTTTTTCGCCTTTGGAAATTCATAATAAACTCGTTTTAAATCCGAAAATTATGTGCGATATACCGTCGGAAAGCTGTTGACCCCTAGTATCCATGAAAAATATTTGAAAATTATCACGGTGCCCCGGTTCTAAAGTCAAATTCCGGTCAAACTGGTCAAACCTGGGATTCCCGGGAAGTTCTGGAAACCTCTGGGAGTTCCTGGGAGCTGATGTTTTCGCTCGATTTTCTTTTGGAACTTGTTTTAATACTTTTCTCATGATTTAGAATGATTCTGGTGAATTCGGACGATTTCGGTCAAACTTGGTCAAACCTGATCAAACTTTGGTCAAACCGGTCAACGGGGATTTTCCGGGAGCTTCCGGGGGTCTCTGGGAGCTGACGATTTCACCCGATTTTCTCTTAAAAAACTCATTTTATCGCTTTTCTTACGACGTAGCATGCTTTTAGAACTTTGGGACCAAATCTGGGAGTTTTCGGGCTTTCAGGGGCATTTTGGTCATTCTGAGCATTCTGAGAGATAGAGCTGACTTCCGAGAGTCCTTTTGAGTCTTTTCCGATCATTGTCAACCACCAAGCTATGGGTCTCCTAAATCTGATAGCCGACAAAATGGGGTGTCTACAGTTTGCCCCTCTTTGGCATGAACTTGCGAGGCAACGCATGTCGCAAGCGAGTGCCAAAGTTTTGAAGAGACAGGACTTTTTGGAGGCTATAGATTCAGGATAAATAGCGTTGCAAAAGATGAAAGGATGATGAGATTAGTGCTGGTCATGCTCCGCGTGAGCTGCCTACGTATCCCAAGGGGAATCAGACCAGGACGTAGTTCAGGGCACAAAGGGATAAATCACATATGCACATACACAACAATCAGGCGGATGCTATGCTATATGAGGATGATATGCAATGTGTGGATGTGATATGATCTTGTACATGAGTCCTATCATGCCTAGCTTTCTGATCCTAGAATGAGCAGGTGCCATGGGGTGTGTGCCACTCCAAGTGGTCTTATTCTGTGCTAGTATTTCTAACTGTGATGCAGTTATTGACCCGAATAGGGACATCAAGGTTTGAATACTCTAGGTCTTGGAGCAAACTTCTGAATTTTGGGAAGTGTGCTTCGTAAGCGAATGTAATTGGATGTAGGGTCCCGGAGGACTATATTCGGAGATGCCGTTTGATAGTTAACCGACGGACACGGAAGCCCTGGAAATTAAGAGACGGATACAGAAGTCAAGAGACGTCAAGTGATGAAATCCCGAGATGTCAAGCGATGAACATGGAAGCCCCATTAATAGAAGCCCAAGATTTTGAATGAGAATGATGAACACGGCACATTTTGAATGAGAGTGATGGTAAACTAATGATGATTAATGAACTGACGATGTACGAATCGAGATGATGAGTCGACAATGAACTACTGTGACTATCATGGATTGGATCAACAGTTGGACTAACCGTGACCAGAAGAAGTGACGATGTACGAATCGAGATGATGAGTCAACAGTGAACTGCTGTGACTATCATGGATTGGATCAACAGTTGGACTAACCGTGACCAGAAGAAGTGACGATGTACAAATCGAGATGATGAATCGACAGTGAACTACTGTGACTGTCACAGATTGGACTGATGATGTACGAATCGATATGACGAGTCGACAGTGAACTACTGTGACTGTCATAGATTGAACTAACGATGACGAGTCGACAATGAACTATTGGGATTGTCATGGATTGAACTGGCGATTGAACTAACCGAGATGTCGAGTCGACAGTGAACTACTGTGATTGTCATGGATTGGATCAACGGTTGGACTAACCATGATCAAAAGAACGGACGATGTACTAATAGAGATGACGAGTCTACAGTGAAATACTGTGACTGTCATGGATTGGATCAACAGTTGGGCTAACCGTGACCGGAAGAAGTAACGATGCACAAATCGAGATGATGAGTCAACAGTGAACTACTGTGACTATCATGGATTGGATCAACAGTTGGACTAACCGTGACCAGAAGAAATGACGATGTACGAATCGAGAAGACGAGTCGACAGTGAACTACTGTGACTGTCATGATTGAACTAACGATGTACGAATCGAGATGACGAGTCGATAGTGAACTTACTATCACTGTTATAGATTGAACTGATGATGTACGAATCGATATGACGAGTCGACAGTGAACTACTGTGACTGTCATGATTGAACTAACGATGTACGAATCGAGATGACGAGTCGATAGTGAACTTACTATGACTGTTATAGATTGAACTGATGATGTACGAATCGAGAAGACGAGTCGACAGTGAACTACTGTGACTGTCATGATTGAACTAACGATGTACGAATCGAGAAGACGACTCGACAGTGAACTACTGTGACTGTCATAGATTGAACTGACGATGTACGAATCGAGAAGGCGAGTCAATAGTGAACTTACTGTGACTGTCATGATTGAACTGACGATGTACGAATCGAGAAGACGAGTCGACAGTGAACTACTGTGACTGTCATAGATTGAACTGATGATGTACGAATCGATATGCCTGCTGGGGGATTAAACTGAATCTGTTGGGGATGAAGCGACTCTTTCTGGGATCTCTCTTCAACTACTTTTCTTGACCGGGAACCAGGATTCAAATTCGAATCTCTCATAGTTGATCAAATCTTGCTGGCCCGGAACCGGGATCCATCAATAGCCACTCATAGACTTGTGTTGCTTGGAGATGAAGGAAAATCAACAGCCACTCATGGACTTATGTTGCATGGACGAGAGAAGGTAATCAATAGCCACTCATGGACTTATGTTGCAAGGAGATGATGGTCAACTTTCGATGGTTTGGAAAGGGATGAAATTCGCATTTGCCCTAAGTTTGGACGCTTTTCATGCTGACGCCTTAACCGGTGCAGTAATGGTGTTTGGTACTCCTGCTTGTATTGGCATGCTCTTTATAACTTGATTTGAAAATTTTATAAGTCACTGTTGACTTACACATTTGAGACTACAACAGACTCAAAAACTTGACAGACATTGACGCACGAGGACGACACATTTGACACCAAAATGAAACAAGCTCGTCTTGTCAAAACTTGATGTGCTTTTGTCATAAACGATGTACCATTTCTCTTTTGGTGTTCACCCCTCATCTCAACATGGTAGCACTTTGCTGATAAATCTGATTTTTGAAAATTCCTCCTTAGTGATCTAGTCAATTTTCTACTTCTCCCAGGAAGTGCTTTGAATTAGTGCCTTAGCTTTTAGAGTAAAACATGCTCTATTTCAAAATTTTCAAAACAACTTGGTAACTTGAAAACTGGCCCTCGGTGTGAAGGGATTGTGTCAGGCAAACGGAGTTTGCCCCTAGTTTGAGGCGTACAAAGTGGGATTCATAAGCAAACGAGGTGGGTGACCGAAGTTTGCCCCTAGTTTGGATGATGGTTTATTGGAGGTTTTGGGTAAACGAGGTAGGTGACCGAAGTTTGCCCCTTGTATGAAGGGTAGATAATAGAAGTCAGGCAAACGAGGTGGGTAGCCGAAGTTTGCCCCTAGTGTGGAAGGTGATTTTCTGTCTTGAGGCATGGACCGTGACTTTAATCTCTCAAATGCTCATAACTTTTGCCTAGGCACCAGTGAGGTGACCTAACGAGCTCTTTTCTCTCTTTTGTTATTGCTCACCTTGGATTTAACTCTAATTTTTGCCTAGGCGTCCTTTCGGATTTTCGACCTAGCGAGCCATCCTTTTTTTTTCTTTTTTTAAAAGTCTGCCTACGTACCCCCAAGTGGGGATCAGGTCCAACGTAGTTCGGGCCATGGTCGGAAAGAAGCGGGTTGATTTTTAAGTAGGTGGGGCGACCGAACCGTTGTGGTTGCCTACGTATCCCCGAGTAGGATTCAGGTCAAGCGTAGTTCAAGGCAAGGCTTGAAGGAAATTGGTTTGATTATGATGGTGTTGACCGAACCGATGTGGTTGCCTACGTATCCCCGAGTGGGAATCAGGTCGAGCGTAGTTCAAGGCAAGGTCTGAAATAAGGGGTTAGAGGTATGAGGGTTTTTCAAACCAATCGTCAAAGGAGTTCAAACTTGAGCCACTTGTGGTAGCTTTGAATGAAAGGATTTAGTTTCAATCTCCCTTTCTTTTCTTTTTCTTTTTCTTTTTGTTTTGTTTTGAGGATTGATCCTTTTCACTTTCGCCTAGCCAGTCAATTTTGCCTTTTAATGTAGTCGATTCTTGTGAAATCTTTCAATCGCAATTAAATGTATTTCAGAATGTGCATGCCAGCTCTCGGAATTTATTTGTGGTCATTCTGTGCCTTTTGAAATGTGATCTTGGCACGTCTTTAAGATGTATCTTGAAGCGTATGATTCTCTTATTTGTTTCATCAAAATTTTCTCCAACATTTTGACTAGCTAGGGTCAGATTTTGAAAATCAACACCTTTTTCAGCTCTAACTTTTGCCTGGGTGCCCTTTCGGGTTTTCAACCTAGCGAGCTTTTTTTTTTTTTTTTTTTTTTTTTTTCCCTTTTTTTTTAAAGTGGAGATGAAACTCACTGAAATGTTTGGCTACCATCAAGGGCTAAGTTTGCATTGCTTTCAATCGGACAGATTGCGTGGCTCCCAATTGGATCGGGCTTAAGGCTTCGAAATGGTGGAAAAAAGGGTGTTGGGCAAGCCCCAAGTCAGTTTCAAGTATGTCTTTTCAAGATTGAGGCAAAAGCATCTTTAAATTCTTAAAGTAAGACTATTCAATTCCAGCTCTTCATCAGTGTCAGCGTGAAATCGACTTTAACCTTTCTGGATTCTTTTTTGTTTTGTCGTAGAAAAATTATTACCAGAGTAATATCCATGGTAATTCGAAAAGTGACACTTCACTTTAGTGATTCATGCATTTATGACTGGGCACATTAGATTAAGCAAAATGAGATTTCATTCCATCAATAGAGAAGGTTTACAGACTTATTAACAACTCGATGACAGACAGACTTGATCACAAGACTAGAATTGAAATGGACTCGAAACATAGAACAGACTCAACTTGACTCGACCTGGTCTCAAATGGAGTGTCTTTGCGACCCATTTGTTAAATTTTTTTAGCAGAAGTTCCAAACACCATCACTTTACTGCGTAGCTTCAACATTCATTAGCATCGACGGAAGGGATCATTCGATCGGTTGGTCCAAGCCAAGATAGTGGATTGGATTAGGATGGGATACATCCTCTATGAGGTTCTGAATGTCATGGCGGAGGCGGATGCATTGATCGGTGGCATGGCCTAGATTTTGATGGTAAGCACATCGTAGGCTCATGTTGTAGTGGGAGGGTATGGGATCCGGTAGCGGTTTGTGAGGGAGGAGCTGTAGGTGGCCCTTTCTGAGTAAGTGGTCCAAGGCTGTGGAAAGAGGAACATCAAGTTTGGAGAATTCGCGAGGGCCTTTTGGGCGATTTGGCGGAATGGACTGGTATGGACGAAGGGCGCAGGCCATTGATTGGTTGCTAAGTGCATTGATATCCGGGGAGTCCAGGGAGTAGTTAGGTCTCTTGGACTGGTGTTGGGGTTCATCCTTTTTGAACTTTCCTTCTCTGATGGCATCCTCTATTCTGGTGCCTATTTCAAATAGCTCTTCGAATGTGGAGATGGATTGGTAGAATAGCTTGTCATGATATACTGGTTGCATGTTCTTGACCAGCATACGTACTTGCTCTTTCTCAACAGGTCTGTGGATTATTTGAGCCACTTTATTCCTCCATCTGCTCAAGAATGCAGTGAAGGACTCATTAAAGTTCTGCCTGGTAGTCTCTAGATCCCGGATGGTGATATCAAACTCTTGGTTGTAAGAGTAGTGATCAATAAAAGTTCTAGCAATGTCTTCCCAGACTTGGGTCTTGGAGGCTTCGAGGGTTAGGAACCAGGATAGTGCGGCATTCTTAAGGGTTTGCGGGAACAACATCGCAATGTGCTCATGAGTGCAGCCCATCGATTGGAAGATGCTCATGCACAGCTTGATGTGACTTTTTGGATTCCCTGTTCCATCAAAACGGTCAATTTCAGGCATTTTGAAGTTCTCGGGCAGCCTTAGCTTGATGGGCTCAAAGAGGCCTTCCAGGTCCAACATGTAATCACCAACCCCTTTGCTCTTCCTCAACACACTTTCAAGCTTGTCAACTTTGTCCATTTTCTCCTGGAGCTTCTTCTCATATGCAAGCGGCGGGACTCCTTGAAACCAGTCTTCTTCCCCATTATTCTCGGGAGGCGGTCCAAACCCAGGCGGTGGTGGTGGGAACCCATGTGGGTACTGTGGCTGCTGCTGTTTCAGTTCTTCCATGAAACTCAAAACTTGGGCCATGTGATCAGATTGCTAGTTTATGGTTGCTCCCAACTCAGTGACCTTGTTTTCTAATTCTTCCTGATTCATGTTGGAATGACTTAGCGGGCTAATTTTGACCAAATGACTGTTCGAACTTCTGACTCAGGACGAGGATCCCAGTTGCTGACTTCGGGAATCTATACTGACCTGACAGATTTCAAGAGAAAAGGGTGTATCAGGTCCTGATAGTGACGACTTTAGACAGACAAAGACAGTGATGTGGACTGACTCGAGGCAGTGCGTGCAGATAGATGGTGCATGCATGTGGGACAAGCAGGCGGATGTAAGGCCTAATCTATATGATGCTTCTATTTCTAACAGATAGCAGTTAAACAAATAAGGCCCTAACCATATGGAGTGTGCCAACCTTACTTTCCAGTACGATCACCAAGGGATAACAGGGGTTTCCAGGTTTTTATGAAAGCTTCTAGGAGGGATTGGGCATTTCGGGGAAATTTGGGCAGAGTTTTTGGGAGAAACTGGTTAATACAGTTATATCTGGGATATCTGGGCAGAGTTTTTGGGAGAAACGGGTTAATACAGTTATATCTGGGATATCTGGGCAGAGTTTCTGGTATTTCTGGGAAATTTGAGCAGGGTTCTTGGGAGAAACTGATTAATATGGTTATAGTGATCGTACTTTCCAGCAGGTTTTCATACTCCTATGCCTTAGGACCGACAAACAAGGTTTGCGGTGTATATCTTTGCGAGCATGGAGCAGACATCCTTGTCATGATGCTTAGGCAGGTCAACTCAATGTGACTACATGTGAGTGATTGCCTTGGGAATCATAAGAAAGAGGTTCTGTTCTATGCCGCATAAGCGTCTACACCGCGCAGGTAATCCCGTCAGGGCATACAGTAGTTATATCGCATTGTCCTATCTGGAAAGATAAATGAACAGTCCTATGAAAGGTTCTACAGGAATCTATATGCAAAGGCTGGGTTCAGTCAAAGAGGGTCCGTTGACGAGAGTTCCAATATACCATCAGAGAGACAGTACGGAAGTTTTTACTCTTTTTGATATACCTTGGAAGGTATAGTATCAACGGTGACTTGTGCCCTGGCACAGCAAGACCTGAACAATGTCAGCGCCGCGTTTCAGACACAGTCGGAGGGGGGGAAATGCAAGAGTGCAATGCAGTGAACCAGACACAGTAAAAAGATGATTTTAAGGATGCTTCTTATGAGTCAAACCTCTGTATTATTTTGTTTTGAAAATAAAAATCCCCAGTGGAGTCGCCAGATTGTGGATACCGGAAGTGGACCACTTCTCTTGTTTGAGATTGTTTTGAAATTGATTTGAATCAAAGAAAGAAAATAGGTCTGTTGAAAACAGATACAGAGTCGCCACTTGGTCTTTAAGGAACCAAGAAACCTAATTTTGACTCACCCAAGCGGATAAGGGCACCGGCCCTTCATAACCAAAGAACTTGGTTCGGAGTTTTGGTACGAGAGAGGAAGGAGCCTTTGTCGCGACTAAAACACCCTCAACTCGCCCCATCTTTCGACGGGCCTCAATTAGCATCCAAATAATCATCTTATACTATGTATGGTTCGGCAATTAATACTATGATAGTATATTACATCACATAAGAAACTTGAAATGGAAGATCTAAAGATAAGATATCATTCATAAGATCTAAGTCAAATATCATACAATGTAAAGTGAAAGATCACACAAATAAACTTAGGAAAAATAGTCTAATCATGTATCAAATAATCAAGACTTCCTAATCTAAAGGGGGACATGAATTGTTCTTGAAACAAATAGTCAAAGAAAACAAGGATGCTTAGCAAGCTAGTATGATGCATGTTATTCTTTGATAAAAGAAGACCTCTCAATCCCCGGGACGGATGAGAAAGGATGATTAGATCAAGGGGAAGCATGAACGGGTGATCGAGTTCATTCCTTATAATCTCCTTAGATTAAGAGTTACAAAAACCCCACATCTTGCATGAATGCAATGTATGTATCTAAAGTGTACAAAGGTTGTAGTGTGTTTTGTGTACATGGATTTCTAGAATGACTTAGAAGTCTAAAATGTGTATGAATGAATGAATGAAATTAACATGGGATGTGTACAAATGTAGTATGGACTACTTCCTAAGATATGAACTAATTTGGAATGCATATGAGCATCAAATCAAAGAATGAAAGTTGAAATGTACTTGCTGTGAATAGTGGAAAGAACAGTAGCATGATCTTTTGGAATTTGAAAAGAGGGGTTAGGAATGTTTTCAATGCATGATTTTTTATGGAGATGTTCCTTATTGTGTCTAGAACACAACCCAAAAGGCCAATCTTGAATAGCTATCACAGATTGAGAGAAATTATATAAACAATAGAGGTCACTCAGAAACAGAGTTCGTACTGTCGACTGAAATGTTAGAAAATCTTAGAAAATGAAAGGGAATGATCTAGAGGCCCATTTTATACAGAAAGTTTCCTAAGACATTGAATTTTAAGGGAAAAATAAGTTAGGACCACCCCTTTTGGAAAGGTTTTCTGGAAAAGAGGTCGTAAGTTGACCTAGCTGCTGTGACAGCAAAATCAGAATGTTTGGAAGGAATATTGGGATCCAAATGGACCATTTCCAAGTACTTCCAAGTCAAACCAAAAATCATGGGTGTTCTCCAATGAGTTAGGAAGACTTTCCAAGTGGCCTTGCATCCATATGTTGAGTATTGAGTTCTAGAGAAATCTTTGAACTCAACTCACTCACTGTTTTGACTCATTGTTTTGAAGATTTTGGAGAAAACAAAGTTTTGTTTCTTGAAACCAAATGAGAGGGATTGAGAGGGGTTTTGAAATAGATGTTTTGAAAGCACATTTTCAATACTCAATAAGGATTATAGCCACTTAAAATGTCAACATTAAACTCATCATCAAGAACCTCCAAGATTGTTGGAGAGATTTATTTTTATTTTTGAACATAACTTCAATACATTTCAAGAATACCTTGGAAGTATTGAGGTTATGATCATCATCTATCAAACATGTTTTTGAGGTCAAGAGCTACTATCCATAAGGATTCACTCACCCCAAACTTCATGTCATCACTTAGATGATGATGAACTAGTAAGTAAATAAAGAAAAGAAAAAGAAATGAGATAAGGAGAGATGAACATATATATAATCAAAGCAAGTAAATAGCAATCAATAGATGATAATCAATGTGATTTTGGACTTGTAGCTTGGTGTTTCACTCATAGATTTTGACATTTGGACATGGAAGTAGCTTCCTATCTCATGAATGCTCAAGAATGAGGGTTGGAGTGGACTTTGAATGTGAAGTATATAGAAGGATGATGGAAGAAAACAAGAATAAAACTCACTTTCTTATGGAAAATCAATGGGAGAAGCTCCCTTTCTCTCTTCTAAACCTATCTCTATCTCTCTTCTTCTCTACAACTTTTCAAGCTTTGCACTTGGCCCCCCCAAAATGAAGAGCAATGGGGGGTTTATATAGGCCAATTTGGGGTGGTTTTGGGGTTTTAGAAGTACTCCCATTGGTCCCAAACAACTGTGAACATAAAACTATGTCGTTTTGGCTTTCAATTAATCAAATTGGACCCCCAAAAAAATTACAAAAATGGACTCTGCGAGGGATGAGTGCCGCGGCGGCACTGGGCCAGTGCCGCGGCGGCAGTGGGCCAGTGCCGCGGCGGCACTGCTCCTCAGAAGCCCAGAAAATTACGTTTAGGCCCCCAGAGGTTCCGGTATTCGCGAAAAGGCCCTATTTCGTCCGAAATTCACAGAAAATGCATACGAACTCCAAATTGAGATTGTGATATACCGTTGGAAAGGTAATAGAGTCTACTTTACATAAAAAATAGTTCGGGGATAGGTCACTTTAAAAAGTTTTACGGTATTCGCGATAAAAGCCGATTTGATTGCCTTTTTCGCCTTTGGAAATTCATAATAAACTCGTTTTAAATCCGAAAATTATGTGCGATATACCGTCGGAAAGCTGTTGACCCCTAGTATCCATGAAAAATATTTGAAAATTATCACGGTGCCCCGGTTCTAAAGTCAAATTCTGGTCAAACTGGTCAAACCTGGGATTCCCGGGAAGTTCTGGAAACCTCTGGGAGTTCCTGGGAGCTGATGTTTTCGCTCGATTTTCTTTTGGAACTTGTTTTAATACTTTTCTCATGATTTAGAATGATTCTGGTGAATTCGGACAATTTCGGTCAAACTTGGTCAAACTTGGTCAAACCTGGTCAAACTTGGTCAAACCTGGTCAAACTTGGTCAAACCTGGTCAAACTTTGGTCAAACCGGTCAACGGGGATTTTCCGGGAGCTTCCGGGACTTCCGGGGGTCTCTGGGAGCTGACGATTTCACCCGATTTTCTCTTAAAAAACTCATTTTATCGCTTTTCTTACGACGTAGCATGCTTTTAGAACTTTGGGACCAAATCTGGGAGTTTTCGGGCTTTCAGGGGCATTTTGGTCATTCTGAGCATTCTGAGAGATAGAGCTGACTTCCGAGAGTCCTTTTGAGTCTTTTCCGATCATTGTCAACCACCAAGCTATGGGTCTCCTAAATCTGATAGCCGACAAAATGGGGTGTCTACAACTCCAACCCTCATTCTTGAGCATTCATGAGATAGGAAGCTACTTCCATGTCCAAATGTCAAAATCTATGAGTGAAACACCAAGCTACAAGTCCAAAATCACATTGATTATCATCTATTAATTTCTATTTACTTGCTTTGATTATATATATGTTCATCTCTCCTTATCTCATTTCTTTTTCTTTTCTTTATTTACTTACTAGTTCATCATCATCTAAGTGATGACATGAAGTTTGGGGTGAGTGAATCCTTATGGATAGTAGCTCTTGACCTCAAAAACATGTTTGATAGATGATGATCATAACCTCAATACTTCCAAGGTATTCTTGAAATGTATTGAAGTTATGTTCAAAAATAAAAATAAATCTCTCCAACAATCTTGGAGGTTCTTGATGATGAGTTTAATGTTGACATTTTAAGTGGCTATAATCCTTATTGAGTATTGAAAATGTGCTTTCAAAACATCTATTTCAAAACCCCTCTCAATCCCTCTCATTTGGTTTCAAGAAACAAAACTTTGTTTTCTCCAAAATCTTCAAAATAATGAGTCAAAACAGTGAGTGAGTTGAGTTCAAAGATTTCTCTAGAACTCAATACTCAACATATGGATTCAAGGCCACTTGGAAAGTCTTCCTAACCCAATGGAGAATACCCATGATTTTTGGTTTGACTTGGAAGTACATGGAAATGGTCCACTTGGACCCAAACATTGCTTTCAAACATTCTGTTTTTGCTGTCACAGCAGCTAGGTCAACTTACGACCTCTTTTTCAAAAAACGTTTCCAAAAGGGGTGGTCCTAACTTATTTTTCCCTTAATATTCAATGTCTTAGGAAACTGTTTGTATAAAATGGGCCTCTAGATCATTCCTTTTCATTTTCTAAGATTTTCTAACATTTCAGTCGACAGTACGAACTCTGTTTCTGAGTGACCTCTATTGTTTATATAATTTATCTCAATCGGTGATAGCTATTCAAGATTGGCCTTTTGGGTTGTGTTCTAGACACAATAAGGAACATCTCCATAAAAAAGCATGCATTGAAAACATTCCTAACCCCTCTTTTCAAATTCCAAAAGATCATGCTACTGTTCTTTCCACTATTCACAGCAAGTATACTTTAACTTTCATTCTTTGATTTGATGCTTATATGCATTCCAAATTAGTTCATATCTTAGGAAGTAGTTCATACTACATTTGTATATATCCCATATTGATTTCATCCATCCATTCATACACATTTTATACTTCTAAGTCATTCTAGGAATCCATGAACACAAAGCACACTACAACCTTGGCACATTCTAGATACATACATTGCATCCATGCAAAGATTTAGGGTTTTTGTAACTCCTAATCTAAGAAGATTATAAGGAATGATCATGATCACACGTTCATGTTTCCCCTCGGTCTAATCATCCTTTCTCATCCGTCCCGGGGATTGAGAGGTCTTCTTTTCTCAAATATTAACATGCATCATACTAGCTTGTTAAGCATATTTTGAGTTCTTTGATTATTTGTTTCAAGAACAATTCATGTCCCCTTTAGATTAAGGAAACTAATTACTTGATATATGATTAGACGATTTTTCTAGGTTTATTTGTGTGATCTTTCACTTTACATTGCATGATATTTGACTTAGATCTTATGAATGATATTTTGTCTTTTGATCTTCCATTTTCAAGTTTCTTCTGTAATGTAATATACTATCATAGTATTAATTGCCGAACCATACATAGTATAAGATGATTATTTGGATGCTAATTGAGGCCCGTCGAAAGATGGGGCGAGTTGAGGGTGTTTTAGTCGCGACAAAGGCTCCTTCCTCTCTCGTACCAAAACCCCGAACCAAGTTCTTTGGTTATGAAGGGCCGGTGCCCTTTATCCATTTGGGTGAGTCAAAATTAGGTTTCTTGGTTCCTTAAAGACCAAGTGGCGACTCTGTATCTGTTTTCAACAGACCATTTTCTTTTCTTTGATCCAAGTCAAAATCAATTTCAAAACAATCTCGAACAAGAGAAGTGGTCCGATTCCGCGTGTCCACAATCTAGCGACTCTGCTGGGGATTTTTATTTTAAAAACAAAATAATACAGAGGTTTGACTCATAAGAAGCATCCTTAAAATCATCTTTTTAATGTGTTTGGTTCACCGCATTGCACTCTTGCATTTCCCCCCTCCGACTGTGTCTGAAACGCGGCGCTGACATTGTTCAGGTCTTGCTGTGCCAGGGCACAAGTCACCGTTGATACTGTACCTTCCAAGGTATATCAAAAAGAGTAAAAACCTCCGTACTGTCTCCCCGACGGTATATTGGAACTCTCATCAACGGACCCTCTTTGACTAAACCCAGCCTTTTCATATAGATTCCTGTAGAACCTTTCGTAGGACTGTTCATTTATCTTTTCAGATAGGACAATGTGATATAACTGCTGTATGCCCTGATGGGATTACCTGAGCGGTGTAGACGCTTATGTGGCATAGAACAGAACCTCTTTCTTATGATCCCCAAGGCAATCACTCACATGTGATCACATTGAGTTGACCTGCCTAGGCACCATGGCAAGGATGTCTTCTCCATGCTCACAAAGATATACACTGCAAACCTTGTTTGTTGGTCCTAAGATATTGGAGTATGAAAACTCGCTAGACAGTATGATCACCATCATCACCTGTTCCCGTCATATATCCCTATTTCTTCCAGAAACTCTGCCCAACTCATCAGGATATCCCTGTTTTCCTAGAAACTCTGTCCGAATCACCTAGATTTCCTAGAAATCCCTATTTTCCCCCAAATTACCCAGAAATCTCAGTTTCTTCCAGAAACCCCCCAGATACCCTGTCCGAATTACCCAAATCTTCCTGCTTCTCCCAGAAATCCTATTCGAACTCCCCAGGTATCCTTGTTATACCCAAAATCCCAGAAAATCCATGTTTCTCCTAAAACTCTACCCAAGCTTCCCATAAATCCAAATTTCCCAGAAATACCCAAGGTACTTGTTTCTCCCAGAAACTCTGTCCAAATCTCCAGATTACCCAGAAATCTCAATTTCTCCCAGAAACTCCGGTATACTTGTTTCTCCTGGAAACTCTGTCCAACTTACCCGAGTTTTCATGTTTTCCCATAAGCTCTATCCAAATCTCCAAGATTTCCCAAAATTTCCAACAACTCCATCCAAACTTCCCAAAAATGCCTAGATGTACCAATTTCTCCCAGAAATTCTGATTTCCCAATTTCTCCTAGAAGCTCAGTCCAAATCAACCAGAAATCCCTATTTCTCCTAAAAAAACTCAAATGACTTCTAGAAATTTCTCCAGATCTTTCAAATCCCTACTTCTCCCAGAAACTCTGTCCAAAATTTCTGAAGTATCCCGGAAATCCCTGTTACCCCTTGGTGATCATACTGGAAAGTAAGATTAGCACACTCTGTATGCCTAGGACCTTATTTGTTTAGCTGCTATCTGTTAGAAATAGGAGCACCATATAGATTAGGGCTTGCATCCGCATGCTTGTCTCATATACATCCACAATTCGTGTCAGTCTACATGCACGTACATCTCGTCAGTCTCACATGTGTCAGTCTCTACACATCAAATGCATACATGTCATCATCTTCACTCATATCAATCGTTATATAGGGGTCATATACATACTGCGACCGTCATCGATTCACATCGATGAATCCTTCAAAACTCTGATCATCTCTCCCTGATAGGAGTCCATAAGAAGTATTTCGCGCCTCCGCTAATTTGGACTTTTACTTCTATTTGCAGAAAAATCATAGCCCCGGGTAAGCGCACCTTTATACCTCCCAGAATTCACTATCTTGATCGAGGGCTAGACCATCATCGATCCACCAATGGCCTACAAAGCTCTGGAAGAGAAAGTGAACAAGCTACAAACCACTGTTGAGCAGTTGAGTTCAAGGGTTAGTCGATTTGATAAAATGGCACGGAGCATTAGCAAAGAACTGCTTGAAATGGGGACCAGAATTGAGGATGCCATCATAGAAGAAAAGTTCAAGAATGATGAACCCCAACACCAGTCCAAGAGGCCTAAATACTCCCGACACTCCCCGGATGTCGACGCCCTGCGCAGCCAACCCATGGCATACCCTCATCGGCCATACCAATCCTCCAACCAAACCACTAGTTGCCCTTACCAGAAGAAGCAATCCCGTACCTTTGCCAAACTAGATATCTCCCCCTCCATAGCCTTAGGCCGCCTGCTAAAAAAGGGACACCTCCAACTCCTTCAGCCTCGTGACGATCATGTGCCTACCACAAAGGCCCAGGCCATGACACCGACCAATGCATACGTCTCCGCCATGATATCCAGGACCTCATCGACCAAAATATCATTGAGCCACCACCCATTCAACCCCGTGTCACCTAAGCCCCTGGCTTACCTATTCGAACGATCCTCTTCGCTGAGGCCCATGAATGTTGAACCTGTGCTGGTAAAGTGATGGTGTTTTGGGACTCTTGCTAGAAAACCAAATGAAGATGCTCTTTAGAAAAAAAGAAATAAAAAGAATAAGTGAGTCACTGTGACATTCCATTTGAGACCGGGTCGAGTCCAGTCGAGTCTGTTGTGTGTTTGTCTATTTCAAGTTTAGTCTTGTGATCGAGTCTGTCTGTCATCGAGTTGTTAATGAGTCTGTAATCCTCCTCTACTGATGGAATGAAGTCTCATTTTTGCCTAATCTGATGTGCCTAGTCATAGATGCATGAATCGCTGAACTGAAGTGTCACTTTTCAAATTACCATGGATATTACTGTGCTAAAAAAAAAATTTCTTTTTTTCACTCAAACAAAATCCTGAAAGGTCAAAGTCAATCTTGCGCCGACACCGATGAAGAGCCAAGAATTGAATAGTCTTACTTTAAGAATTTAAAAGATGCTTTTGCTCAAATCTTGAAAAGATATATTTGAGACTGATTTGGGGCTTGCCCAACACCCTTTCCACCATTCCCACCATTTCAAAACCTTGGGCCCAACCCAATTGATAGCCATGCGAACCTGTGCGGACTCGGTCCTTGATGGTAGCCAAACATTTCAGTGAGTTTCATCTCCACTTTAAAAAAAAAACAACAAAAACAAAGACAAAAAAAAAAAAAAAAAACAAAGAAAAGCTCGCTAGGTTGAAAACCCGAAAAGGGCACCTAGGCAAAAGTGAGAGCTAAAAAGGTGTTGATTTCCAAAATCTGACCCTAGCCAGTCAAAAGGTTGAAGAAAATTTTGATGAAACAAATGAGAAAATCATACGCTTCAAGATATATCTTAAGAACGTGCCAAGATCACATTTCAAAAGGCACGGAATGACCACAAATAAATTCCGAGAGCTGACATGCACATTCTGGAATTCTGAGATTGCGATTGAAGGATCTTGCAAGAATCAACTACATGAAAAGCAAAAATTGACTGGCTAGGCAAAAGTGAAAAGGATCAATCCTCAAAACAAAAGAAAAAGAAAAAGAAAAAGAAAAGAAAGGGAGATTGAAACTGAATCTTTTTTATTCAAAGCTACCACAAGTGGCTCAAGTTTGAACTTCTTTGACGATTGGTTTGAAAAACCCTCATACCTCAAACCCCTTATTTCAAGCCTTGCCTTGAACTACGCTCGACCTGATTCCCACTCGGGGATACGTAGGCAACCACATCGGTTCGGTCAACACCATCATAATCAAACCAATTTCCTTCAAGCCTTGCCTTGAACTACGCTCGACCTGATTCCCACTCGGGGATACGTAGGCAACCGCATCGGTTCGGTCACCCCACCTACCCAAAAATCAACCCGCTTCTTCCCAACCATGCCCGAACTACGTTGGACCTGATCCCCACTTGGGGGTACGTAGGCAGACTTTCAAAAAAAGAAAAAAAGAAGGATGGCTCGCTAGGTCGAAAATCCGAAAGGACGCCTAGGCAAAAATTAGAGTTAAATCCAAGGTGAGCAATAACAAAAGAGAGAAAAGAGCTTGCTAGGTCACCTCACTGGTGCCTAGGAAAAAGTTATGAGCATTTGAGAGATTAAAGTCACGGTCCATGCCTCAAGCCAGAAAATCACCTTCCACACTAGGGGCAAACTTCGGCTACCCGCCTCGTTTGCCTGACTTTTACTATCTACCCTTCACACAAGGGGCAAACTTCGGTCACCTACCTCGTTTGCCCAAAACCTCCAATGAACCTTCCTCCAAACTAGGGGCAAACTTCGGTCATTTGCCTCGTTTGCCTACCGATCCCACTTCATGCCCTTCAAACTAGGGGCAAACTTTGTTTGTCACCTGATCCCTATACACCAATGGTAAGCCTTCAAGAACATTGTCTTGAACAGATGGAAATGGAGCGTCTTTCATTCCATAAGCTAAGGCACTAATTCAAAGCACATCTTGAGAGAAGCAAAGAAATTGATTAGATCAGCAGGGAGGAACTTTCAAAAATAAGATTCACCATCAAAGTGATGCCACGTTAAGGAGAGAAGTAAACACAAAAGAGAAATGGTACGTCATTTATGACAAAAGCACATTAAGTTTTGGCAAGTCGACCTTGCTTCATTTTGGTGTCAAATGTGTCGTCCTCGTGCGTCAATGTCTGTCAAGTTTTTGAGTCTGTTGTAGTCTCAAATGTGTAAGTCAATAGTGACTAATAAAATTTTCAAATCAAGTTATAAAGAGCATGCCAATACAAGCAGGAGTACCAAACACCATTACTACACCGGTCAAGGCGTCAGCAGGAGAAGCGTCCAAACTTAGGGCAAATGCGAATTTCTTCCCTTTCCAAACCATCAAAAGTTGACCTTTTTCTCCTTGCAACATAAGTCCATGAGTGGCTGTTGATCTTTCTTCATGCAACATAAGTCCATGAGTGGCTGTTGATGATCTTCCTTTCTCCTAGCAACATAAGTCCATGAGTGGCTGTTGATCTTTCTTCATGCAACATAAGTCCATGAGTGGCTGTTGATCTTCCATCTTTCTTCATGCAACATAAGTCCATGAGTGGCTGTTGATCATCTTTCTTCATGCAACATAAGTCCATGAGTGGCTGTTGATGATCTTCTTTCTCCTAGCAACATAAGTCCATGAGTGGCTATTTGATCTTTCTTCGTTGCAACATAAGTCCATGAGTGGCCGTTGATGACCTTCTTTCATCATAAGTCCATTGTTGATCACCCTCCTCTTTCAATAATCAAAACCTTAACTGCCGCAGACCATCTCTATATCCCTCATCACAATTAGAATGATACCTTTCCTCTAGCAGAGTACATTATCCTTTAGCTCCTGAAGGCCCTAACCAGCTCTTTTGGATTGAGCATTACAAAATCTGACCAACTACGAGAGATTCAAAGATGGATCCTGGGTCTAGGTCAAGAATTGAAGAGAGATTCTTAGAGAGTCCCCTACATCATCCCCCGAGGACAGAAACCAATAGATACCAGCTCCCGGAGGCCCTGACCGGCCCCCTTGGATTGAGCGCCAAAAGAGATTCTCCGAGAACCCTACATCATCCCCCGAGGACAGAAACCAATAGATACCAGCTCCCGGAGGCCCTGACCGGCCCTCTTGGATTGAGCGCCAAAAGAGATTCTCCGAGAACCCTACATCATCCCCCGAGGACAGAAACCGATAGATACCAGCTCCCGGAGGCCCTGACCGGCCCTCTTGGATTGAGCGCCAAAAGAGATTCTCCGAGAACCCTACATCATCCCCCGAGGACAGAAACCGATAGATACCAGCTCCCGGAGGCCCTGACCGGCCCTCTTGGATTGAGCGCCAAAAGAGATTCTCCGAGAACCCTACATCATCCCCCGAGGACAAAAACCGATAGATACCAGCTCCCAGAGGCCCTGACCGGCCCTCTTGGATTGAGCGCCAAAAGAGATTCCCCGAGAACCCTACATCATCCTCCGAGGACAGAAACCGATAGATACCAGCTCCCGGAGGCCCTGACCGGCCCTCTTGGATTGAGCGCCAAAAGAGATTCCCCGAGAACCCTACATCATCCCCCGAGGACAAAAATCGATAGATACCAGCTCCCGGAAGCCCTGACCGGCCCTCTTGGATTAAACGCCAAAAGAGATTCTCCGAGAACCCTACATCATCCCCCGAGGACAGAAACCGATAGATACCAGCTCCCGGAGGCCCTGACCGGCCCCCTTGGATTGAGCGCCAAAAGAGATTCTCCGAGAACCCTACATCATCCCCCGAGGACAAAAACCGATAGATACCAGCTCCCGGAGGCCCTGATCGGCCCCCTTGGATTGAGCGCCAAAAGAGATTCTCCGAGAACCCTACATCATCCCCCGAGGACAAAAATCGATAGATACCAGCTCCCGGAGGCCCTGACCGGCCCTATTGGATTGAGCGCCAAAAGAGATTCTCCGAGAACCCTACATCATCCCCCGAGGATAGAAACTGATAGACCCTAACCGGCTCTTTTGGATTGAGCATTGCAAAATCTGACCAACTACGAGAGATTCAGAGATAGATCCTGGTTTTAGGTCAAGAATTGAAGAGAGATTCTCAGAGAGTCCCCTACCATCCCAGCACAAGATAGCAGAAGTCCGAACCGATTCTCCGGACTTGTCATCACAAGGAACCGCCAAAACATCACCCGCAGTCAAATCACCCCGATTCCCTTGGCAAGCACTGTCTATTCACAATTTAAGGACCCGTGTCCACTGATCATCATGAGCCTTCTTACTTCTTATAAGCTTCCTCACACCTTCGTCTAAAATCGTGAGCTTTCTCACTTATCGTGAGCTTCCTCAAATTCGTGAGCTTCTTCACTTTTCGTGAGCTTCCTTACTCCTTCATCCAAAATCGTGAGCTTTCTCACTTATTGTGAGCCTCACTCCTTTGTCCAAACTCGTGAGCTTTCTCACTAATCGTGAGCTTTCTCACTTATCATGAGCTTTCTCACTTTTCGTGAGCTTCCTTACTCCTTCATCCAAAATCGTGAGCTTTCTCACTTATTGTGAGCCTCACTCCTTTGTCCAAACTCGTAAGCTTTCTCACTAATCGTGAGCTTTCTCACTTATCATGAGCTTTTTCACTTTTTGTGAGCTTCCTTACTCCTCTGTCTAAAATTGTGAGCCCCCTCACCTACCCATCGGTTATCATGAGCTTCCTCAAATAAAGATTATGAGCTTCTTCAGCAAACAAAAATCGTGAGCTTTTTCCTTATCATGAGCCCCCTCACCTACCCATCAGCTATTGTGAGCTTTCTCGCTTAACGGTTATCGCGAAACCCTTCTCCGATTGGCTATCTTGAACTTCCTCATCTATCGTTTGGTATCCAGGACTTCTGTGTCCGTTGATTGTTGTCCTCTGGGACCCCACGTTCGATTACATTCGCTCGCAAAGCACGCTTCCCAAATTCCAGAGGTTTGCCCCTAAACCCAGAGACTTCTAAACCTTGATGTCCTTATCCGAGTCACCCACCGCATCACAGTCGCAAACACTAGCACAACACCAGCCCACTCGGAGTGGCACACCCCACAGCACTTGCTCATACTAGGGTCACAACACTAGACATGATAGAACTCATGACACAATTCATATCACATCCATACATTGCATATCACTCTTATAGCATAGCATCCGCCTGATTGTTGTGTATGTGCATATATGATCGGTTCCTTGCCCTGAACTATGTCCTGGTCTGATTCCCCTTAGGATGCGTAGGCAGCTCACACAGAGCACGACCAGCACTAGCCTCAGCATCATTGCATCTTTTGCAACGCGTTTATCCTAAATCTATAGCCTCCAAAAGACCTGTCTCTGCAAAACTTTGGCACTCGCTTGCGACATGCGTTGCCTCGCAAGTTCATGCCAAAGAGGGGCAAACTGTAGACACCCCATTTTGTCGGCTATCAGATTTAGGAGACCCATAGCTTGGTGGTTCACAATGATCGTAAAAGACTCAAAAGGACTCCTGGAAGTCAGCTCTATCTCTCATAATGCTCAGAATGACCAAAATGACCCCTAAAAGCCCAAAAACTCCCAGATTTGGTCCCAAAGTTCTGAAAACATGCTACGTCGTAAGGAAAGAAATAAAATGAGTTTCTAAGAGAAATCAGATGAAATCGTCAGCTCCCAGAGACTCCCGGAAGTCCCGGAAGTTCCCGGAAAGTCCCCGTTGACCGGTTTGACCAAGGTTTGACTAGGTTTGACCAAGGTTTGACCAGGTTTGACCAAGTTTGACCAAAATCGTCCGAATTCACCAGAATCATTTTAAATCATGAGATAAGTGTTAAAACAAGTTCCAAAAGAAAATCGAGCGAAAACATCAGCTCCCGGGAACTCCCGGAGGTTTCTAGAACTTCCCGAGAATCCTAGGTTTGACAAGTTTGACCAGAATTTGACTTTGGAACCGGAGCACCAAAACAATTTTCAAATATTTTTCATGGATACTAGAGGCCAATAGCATTCCAACGGTATATCGCACATAATTTCTGGATTTAAAACGAATTTATTATGAATTTCCAAAGGCGAAAAAGGCGATCAAATCGGCTTTTATCGTGAATACCGTAAATATTTTCAAAGTGACCTATCCCCGAACTATTTTTTATGTAGATTAGACTCCATTACCTTTCCAACGGTATATCACAACCTCAATTTGGAGTTCGTATGCATTTTCTGTGAATTTCGGACGAAATAGGGCCTTTTCGCGAATACAGGAACCTCTGGGGGCCTAAATGTAATTTTCTGGGCTTCAGAGGAGCACTGCCGCCGCGGCACTGGCCCACTGCAGCCGCGGCACTGGCCCAGTGCCGCCGCGGCACTCAATCCTCGCAGAGTCCATTTTTGTAATTTTTTTGGGGGTCCAATTTGATTAATTGAAAGCCAAAACGACATAGTTTTATGTTCACAGTTGTTTGGGACCAATGGGAGTACTTCTAAAACCCCAAAACCACCCCAAATTGGCCTATTTAAACCCTCCATTGCTCTTCATTTTGGGGGGGGCCAAGTGCAAAGCTTGAAAAGTTGTAGAGAAGAAGAGAGATAGAGATAGGTTTAGAAGAGAGAAAGGGAGCTTCTCCCATTGATTTTCCATAAGAAAGTGAGTTTTATTCTTGTTTTCTTCCATCATCCTTCTATATACTTCACATTCAAAGTCCACTCCAACCCTCATTCTTGAGCATTCATGGGATAGGAAGCTACTTCCATGTCCAAATGTCAAAATCTATGAGTGAAACACCAAGCTACAAGTCCAAAATCACATTGATTATCATCTATTGATTGCTATTTACTTGCTTTGATTATATATATGTTCATCTCTCCTTATCTCATTTCTTTTTCTTTTCTTTATTTACTTACTAGTTCATCATCATCTAAGTGATGACATGAAGTTTGGGGTGAGTGAATCCTTATGGATAGTAGCTCTTGACCTCAAAAACATGTTTGATAGATGATGATCATAACCTCAATACTTCCAAGGTATTCTTGAAATGTATTGAAGTTATGTTCAAAAATAAAAATAAATCTCTCCAACAATCTTGGAGGTTCTTGATGATGAGTTTAATGTTGACATTTTAAGTGGCTATAATCCTTATTGAGTATTGAAAATGTGCTTTCAAAACATCTATTTCAAAACCCCTCTCAATCCCTCTCATTTGGTTTCAAGAAACAAAACTTTGTTTTCTCCAAAATCTTCAAAACAATGAGTCAAAACAGTGAGTGAGTTGAGTTCAAAGATTTCTCTAGAACTCAATACTCAACATATGGATTCAAGGCCACTTGGAAAGTCTTCCTAACCCAATGGAGAATACCCATGATTTTTGGTTTGACTTGGAAGTACATGGAAATGGTCCACTTGGACCCAAACATTCCTTTCAAACATTCTGTTTTTGCTGTCACAGCAGCTAGGTCAACTTACGACCTCTTTTCCAGAAAACGTTTCCAAAAGGGGTGGTCCTAACTTATTTTTCCATTAAAATTCAATGTCTTAGGAAACCTTCTGTATAAAATGGGCCTCTAGATCATTCGTTTTCATTTTCTAAGATTTTCTAACATTTCAGTCGACAGTACGAACTCTGTTTCTGACTGACCTCTATTGTTTATATAATTTCTCTCAATCTGTGATAGCTATTCAAGATTGGCCTTTTGGGTTGTGTTCTAGACACAATAAGGAACATCTCCATAAACAATCATGCATTGAAAACATTCCTAACCCCTCTTTTCAAATTCCAAAAGATCATGCTACTATTCTGTCCACTATTCACAGCAAGTATACTTTAACTTTCATTCTTTGATTTGATGCTTATATGCATTCCAAATTAGTTCATATCTTAGGAAGTAGTTCATACTACATTTGTATATATCCCATATTGATTTCATCCATCCATTCATACACATTTTAGACTTCTAAGTCATTCTAGGAATCCATGAACACAAAGCACACTACAACCTTGGCACATTCTAGATACATACATTGCATCCATGCAAAGATTTAGGGTTTTTGTAACTCCTAATCTAAGAAGATTATAAGGAATGATCATGATCACACGTTCATGTTTCCCCTCGGTCTAATCATCCTTTCTCATCCGTCCCGGGGATTGAGAGGTCTTCTTTTCTCAAATATTAACATGCATCATACTAGCTTGCTAATCATATTTTGAGTTCTTTGATTATTTGTTTCAAGAACAATTCATGTCCCCTTTAGATTAAGGAAACTAATTACTTGATATATGATTAGACGATTTTTCTAGGTTTATTTGTGTGATCTTTCACTTTACATTGCATGATATTTGACTTAGATCTTATGAATGATATTTTGTCTTTTGATCTTCCATTTTCAAGTTTCTTCTGTAATGTAATATACTATCATAGTATTAATTGCCGAACCATACATAGTATAAGATGATTATTTGGATGCTAATTGAGGCCCGTCGAAAGATGGGGCGAGTTGAGGGTGTTTTAGTCGCGACAAAGGCTCCTTCCTCTCTCGTACCAAAACCCCGAACCAAGTTCTTTGGTTATGAAGGGCCGGTGCCCTTTATCCATTTGGGTGAGTCAAAATTAGGTTTCTTGGTTCCTTAAAGACCAAGTGGCGACTCTGTATCTGTTTTCAACAGACCATTTTCTTTTCTTTGATCCAAGTCAAAATCAATTTCAAAACAATCTCGAACAAGAGAAGTGGTCCGATTCCGCGTGTCCACATATGCAGTGACTAAATAATCAAAATTGTCACCAACAATTGTCAAGGTCCATAGTAGTGACAAATATTAATATTTGGTCAAGGTTTATAGCAGTGCCAACATTAAAATTTGTCACGGTTTAGAACGGTGACTAAATTATATTTGGTCACGGTTTCAAGCAGTGACAATATTATCATTTGTCACGGTCAATAACAGTGACAAAATTATTTTTGGTCACGGTTAAGGACGGTGACAAAATTATCATTTGTCACAGTTCAGAGAGGTGACAAATTTAAGGCAATTACCCCTTTTAGGGGTACATAAATGGGCGGTGACAAACAAAATTGTCACCATTCGTGGAGGTGACAAGTGTTTTTGTCACCCCCGAAATAGTCACTGCAAATCAGCCAATCTGGTGCAGTGTTCTTTTTTCCATTGTGGGGCATCTTCTCCAAGCCAATCAAAGTATGATTCAGCTTCGTCATCATTTTTAAAAAATTCCGCTTGATACATGGCTTCAATTATTTACTTTGATTCTGGATCTAATGTTTCATAAAAGAAATGAATTATACACCATTTTTTAAATCCATGATGTGGACAGGTTTGTAGAAAATCTATAAAAAAATTCACAATCTTCAATGCATGGTTCCTTCTCTTTTTGAGTGAAAAGTTTATATTCTTGCATTAAGCTATAAGTTAAATTTTTTTTATATAATTTATTTAGAAAAACTTCATTCATATCATGCCATGAAGTTATAGATTCCGGACGGAGAGATAAAAGCCAAGATTCAGCTTCATTTTTTAAAGAAAAAGGGAAAGTTTGAGATAGATTATCTCAATAGGACAAGTTTGATCAGCAAATGTATCACAAATTTGTTCAAATTCACGAATATGAATATAAGCATATTCTTTTTTAATTCCGTGATTAGTTAGTAAGCATGACAGCATGTTATGTCTAAAATGAAAATTTCCTGTATGTCTAGGTAGAGTGATGTAAGAAGGAGTGATGATTATTTCTGGGATAAATAGATTATGTTAAGACCATCGTTCACGCTCTGATAAGACAGGTTGTGGTATATTATCCCCATATTTATTATGAGTATCATCAGTTATTCCTTCCATGCCTTCAATTTCAGCCATGATTCTAGGAAACTGTATATTAGATGAATCAGTAAAAATATTAGAATTATGTGGTACTTGATATAAAGCTTCAGTAGTATCTAAGGACATAAGAAGTAAAAGAAAAACTAAGTTTTAAAATTATTATTATTATTATTAGCTATGTAAAAATAAAAACTTCTTTTTTTATTTTATTTTATATATTTATATTTTTTTATAAGATAGGTTTATATAGGTATATATATATGCTTCTTTTTTTTTAAAAAGATGAACAAGTACATATCTATAAATATATATTTATATATATTTCACAAGGAAAGATTATATATAGTTTTTTATTTTATTTTATTTTCTTATATTATCATTTTTTTATAAAGAAAACTTAATTATTTATAAGGTAGAATAAGTATATATATAGATATAGATATAGATATAGTAGGAAAAATAGTTTTAAACATAACTTTTTTTATTTATTATTTTTATTAACCGTTCCTCGGCAACGGTGCCAAAAACTTGACGACATCCGATTGATGCGTTTTCTTATCACACCCAAGTGTAGGTGATCGTACAAGTAATAAAGTTGTGGAAGTCTAGGTTGAACCCATAGGGAACGGAAAAGAAAGTTAGGCAATAACTATTATGTCACTAAAAAGAAAATAAAAGATGATGGATTTGTGGCTTTTCTTAAACTACTAGTTTTTATATTTTTGCAATAAAACTAATTAAAAGGTATATTTTTTAAGTAGTTTATGGTAAAGATTTTAACAGTGCAAAATAAATTAACTAAGATACTAGTAAGAAAATGAAGAAAAAGAAATAAAAGCTAAATTTTTGTGAGATAAACTTTTTGGATTTAATACTAGCGAAAGATAGAAATAATACAAATATTTAAGCAAAGTTATTAAAAGCAGGAAATATTAATTAAGTTGGAAGAAATGATTTAAAGAATTGGGAATATGCAAAACCAACACTAGATTCCACAACTTTTGTGCATTTGAAAAGATTTCGCATTTAAGACTGCAGAGTAATTTTTTATTTGAAAATAAACTTTCACTAGTCAGGGTCATATCAAGTGTGTCAGGTTTGATATGCAACGACGTCTTTTGGTTTAAAGAAAAATAAAAAGGCAATTGGGCAGTAGCCATGTTCGAACTGTGCCTGCCGCGGACCTGGGTTATTCGACGTCCAATCCCTACCAATCTGCCACTACACAATTGCCTGCCCATTAATGGATAGAAATATATATAAACACATATTTGAAATATAAATTTTGTCATATGAGTTGTTTGAGTATGCTAGGTGTTTTTTATGACAAAAGGCATAGTTTGACAATCCACATAATTAGATTCTTATTTCAAATATGTAATCTTTTGAGCCCAATATAGCCATAATATATAAACATGTTAAATGGTCATAAACTATAGATACATAGATATTTTTGACCATAAATGGAAAAACAACCCATCTAGATAAATTTGCCCATTTAAGATTAGTGCAAAGAAGCTGTGGTTTCTAAGTTTTTTTTGCGTATCCCCAATTAAAGTTTTAGCC
Organism: Hydrangea macrophylla; assembly: GCA_033977485.1. NCBI lineage: Eukaryota > Viridiplantae > Streptophyta > Magnoliopsida > Cornales > Hydrangeaceae > Hydrangea > Hydrangea macrophylla. Next base: position 80,352,394 of record CM066991.1, on the reverse strand, counting down.
TACCATTTTAGAATTGAAACTGTCTTCCAAATAAAATTTAAGATAAATTAAATAGATTCACACAGTGACTGCCCAATTAAAATTAAAGTTATGAAACCAAGGTAAGGGTGAAAACTAATATTGTTATATTATTTTCTTTACTTAACATGAGCTGGGATTGACTTTGTGGAATCTGCAAAATAACAAAGTTTAGTACAACTAGGCTAATAAAATATACATAAATGGAAATACTGAACCAAAAATAAAATATTAAACCTTTGACTTTGGATTCTTGTGGGGTCACAGTGGTTGAACTCCAAGAACACAAATAAGGTCAAACCAAATCCTAATCTACTTTTGGAGTGAGATATGGATATGGTGTGCTTGGTGCTTTGGTAGGTGATTATAACAACTACGTGGCTAAGAAATATGGCATTTACTTACAAAATCTGTCTTCTAGTGAATGAAAATATTGCTACAAAAACTGAAAATTTGGGATTTCAAACTATTTTAGGGGACAACTATAAGTACTACTAGACTAAAAATATTAAATCTAATTTTAAATAGAACTATTTTTACTACTACAAGTGACAAAGGTCCTACAAGAAAACAAATATTTTATTTTAAGAAATACATTACACAAAGTTTTGATACATACTTTTTGAACATGAAATCATCAATTACATAAAAGTAAATTTTTACAACTACTAGAACTAGAAAAGGCAAAGAAAAATTAAAGTTTCCTACTTCTAGGGATAATATGAAATGCTCACATGATAACCTCCCCTAAACTATTCTCTCCCTAATAATGTGTTGTGAAGCTATTGCAGCTTGTGACTTGTGTGTTTCTTTGTTTGGTGCCTGTAGCTTTCTTTTATAGATGATTTTTGAGGAAAATCATCACTGCCTTCGTCATGTTGGCAAATTTTCTTCGCGTGATCTTCATTTTCCGCATGTTCTCTGACATGTTTGACAATCCTACACAAAAAGAAGAAAAGAGAGAGAGAGAGAGAGAGAGAGAGAGAGAAAACAAAAAAAATATTAAATAAATAAAACAAGTTAAGCTTGGATGTTTCCTCGTTCTCTATTTTTTTTTCAAATAGTAAAATTACTGTTTGTTTGACTAACAAATGAATACACTATGATATGGTTGCTACTTTTTTCCTTCCCTTTATTTCACTTCATTTTTACCTAAACATATAAAATATGTAAAAACATTTTCTTACACGTATTTGAGTGATATCACTATTAAATTATATTAATTCAAATATACATGTAAAACTAGGAATTTGGGCGATTAAATGAGCATTATGTCTATTATATTGGCACATAAATGTGCAATATTCAATATTTGTCACTTACATACTCTGTTCATCTCTTCTTACCTCATTTTTTTTTCTTTGCTTACTTACATATTCATCATCTTCTAGATGACATGTGTTTAAGGAGAGTGAATCCATATGGATAGTACCTATTGACCTCAAAGACATGTTTGATGGATGATGATTCTAACTTCAATATAATCATATGTATTTTGAAGTTAAATTCTCAAACAAAACTACGTTCATGCATGTAATTAGGAGTTCTTGATAATGAGTTTGATATCGGTTTCCTAAGTGGTTATAATCTTCTTTGAATGCTAGAAATATGCTTTCAAAATCCCTATTTCAAAACCCCTCTAAAACCCCAACCTTTGGATTCCAAGTGTTTGCGCCGAAAAAATACATTTTTTTAAAATCAAAATTGGTAGAGGCCGATTGTAACTTTTTAATTCAGACAAAAAATCGATTTTATAAATTAAGGGTTAAGTGATTGGTTCAAAGTTGGTTGGGCCAGATATATTTTGAACAATCTAGCTACAGTCGGGCTAGCGCGTGTATATTCAGTTCGGGCTAAGCTTCATTTGGCCTCACCCCAATGGCTATCGAGCTGACCAAGTATTTGTTTAGCTTGATTGTCATTCTGCAATAATTTTAGTTAATCTTGTTGACCATTTTATAAATTTGGCCTCACTATACCACCTTGTTTAAATCAGACTAACACGTGTTTAGAGGGCCTTGCTTCAGATTGAAGGAATTCGGACCGATCCTTCCATTGATTCAACCACTTTCCTTTTGGTAAAATGGTGGGCCACACTGCAGCATTAATTACCTGTTGTCATCTAGACACAATTGGATCAGTTTGCCAAATTAGTTTGACGTGGCCTGATGTGGGCCGTCATATGAATTCATCCTAAAGCTTGTTTGAGTGTTGCATTCTGTAACTTTAATTGGAATGTGACATGGCTGGCCAATTATGGGAAGTATATTAATCCCTACAAATTCTCTATATGATAATACTGTCATATATGTGATAAGGGATAATATTGCAAGATATGAAAATCTATTACAGGTTTTATTGGGAAGAAAATATTGCAAGATATTATTTGATTAGGAAGTATATATCTTTATATATATATATATATATTCTTGCAAGCCAAGGCAGCTGAATCAAGCCACCTTTCAGACTAGGTTTAAGATCATACTATGAGAGATAAATCTGGTATATTTTACCAGATTATTTTTTGAAGATATTTACTTGCCTTATCAGCTTTAGCCCATGGCCGCTATTAATCAGCAGGCTGGCAAGCGTTCTCCGCGTCATCCTCGAAAAAAGCATCCCAAATAGCATTCAACAGCATTCTCAGGATTATGTTTTATTTTCTTAGCATTCAATTTCTCTTTGTAATTTCTCTTTCCTTTTAATTGAATAAAATTTATCTTTTTATTTAATCTCTCTTTCATCACTTGCAAGGCTTGTGTGCTTCAACAATGTCTGGGGACCTTTAGGTGAGGGTGTTTTCATACTCACCTTTCATAAATGCCTCTTAGAAGTTAGATTATGAAACCTTGTGTATCAATCACACAAGTAGTTTTAGAAAAATTTGTTTTTTATAAGTTTGGGTCTACCTCACAAGGCTTTGGCACACCCAAACCACAAATATAGTAAACAATTTGGCACGCCCAGTGGGAAAACCAGGTGATGAGCCATGCATACCGCGAAGCATGGCTGCAGTTCTACCGCAACCAGATTTATTGACGGTACGAAAAATAGGCCATTTTCATGGTTTAATTTATCGGTTTAAGGACCAGTACGATGATGAGATCGGTCATCTTTACAAAGACATTGACCTTTTTAAGGCCGATATACAATTTTTCTACAATGAAATCGGTCTCCTTTTTACTTCAAGTGAAGTAGAAGAGCCACCACCCAACGGAAATTTTTTCATATCTAAGAAGGAATTTTTAGATGGTGGTTGGAGGAAGAAGCCAAGTAGTTTATCAGATTTACCGCTCGGGGGACAAACTCTAAACGAGCATAACAATATTGTTGAGGCTGAAAAAGAAGAGTGTGATAGGCCGAATGATCTTTTTCGGCCATAGACCCTCACGTTGATGAGGAGGATGATGATGAAGACCCCCTTGTTGATAAAGAAATCAGCGATGAAGTGCTCGGAGGGCAAGCTTCGCTGAGACCGATTGACTCTAAATCGGTCCATGAATATTTTGAACAACTTTCCTGGAGGAAACTCACCCTTAAAGAGTTGTTCAATTTTTTCGGTCTAATAATGGTGACTGATTATCTTTTTTACTTTTAGCCAATTAATTATTTGGCTTGGATTGATCTACGTCCACGATGGCTATGTGGATGCCACCAGAAATTGTCATTGATTTGGTGGGTGTTTCTACAACAATTTTACTAGTAAAGAAGACTGAAGATTGTTAAAGATAGAACTGAAGTAATAAATCAGTCAAATTTTTTTCGGACTGAAAGGTTATAGACCGTAAAAGAAAAGAAAAAAATAAAAGGCATTGGCCCGATGAAGACTTGCAGTAATAATTAATATGCCACAGAGCATGTTGATGAGTGAGGGGCCAATTAGTTAGTTTAAATATATAATATTTTTGTCTAAATATTTGTGTGAAATATGACATAATGTGGGTCCCATATGGATTAAGTTGGTGCTTAATGCCAATTGGTGTTGCTGATTGCAGTGCATTTGTGTGGCGTGTATTAACTCAACAGGCCTACAAGTCACCAGCTTGGTGATGTGAACAAACAGTGGAATGAAGCTACCAGGACAGTAGGTGGCAGGTCAACTGGAATTTTTGTAGAAATGCATTTTACATATGACTGCTGCAAAGAGTTATAATAGGTGGGGCCCATTATATTGTTTTTACTTAACAGACAAAATGACACGTAAGTGATGGCAGTCCATATACATTGGTAATAAATCGGTCCCATGGGTAAGACCGACTCTGTGGTAAATGCAATTAGTCTGAAAGAAAAATATGGCTCTTCAAATTTCACTTGTTTTTATTTTAACGAGCCAGGGGGTAATTGTTTACACCTAAAAAATACATTTTTTAACATCAAAATTGGTAGAGGCCGATTGTAACTTTTTAATTCAGACTAAGAGATCAATTTTGATTGGTTCAAAGTTGGTTAGGCAAGATATATTTTGAACAATCTAGCTACAGTCGGGCTAGCGTGCATATTCAGGTTGGGCTAAGCTTCATTCGGCCTTACCCCAATGGCTATCGGGCTGACCAAGTATTTGTTTAGCTTGATTGTCATTCTGCAATAATTTTGGTCAATCTTGTTGACCATTTTATAAATTTGGCTTCACTATACCACCTTGTTTAAATCGGACTAACACGTGTTCAGAGGGCCTTGCTTGCTTTGAACTGAAGGAATTCGGACTAATCCTTCCATTGATTCAACCACTTTTCTTTTGGCAAAATGGTGGGCCACACTGCAACATTAATTACCTTTTGTCATCTAGACACAATTGTTTGACCAAAAAATCTAGACACAATTGGATCAGTTTGCCACGTTAGTTTGACGTGGCCTGATGTGGGCCGTCATATGAATTCATCCTAAAGCTTGTTTGACCATTGCATTCTGTCCCTTTAATTGGAATGTGACACGGCAGGTCAATTATGGGAAGTATATTAATCCCTACAAATTCTCTATATGATAATACTATCATATATGTGATAAGGGATAATATTGCAAGATATGAAAATCTATTACAGGTATAATTGGGAAGATAATATAGCAAGATATTATTTGATTAGGAAGTATATATCTTTATTTATGTATATATATATATTTTCTTGCATGCCAAGGCAGTCGAATCAAGCCACCTTTTAGACTATGTTCAAGATTATATTATGAGAGATAAATCTGGTATATTTTACCAGATTATATTTTGAAGATATTTACTTGCCTAATCAGCTTCAGCCCATGGCCGCTATAAATCAGCATGCTGGCAAGCATTGAAGACACTCCGCGTCGTCCTCGAAAAAGACATCCCAAATAGCATTCAACAACATTCTTAGGATTAGCTTTTAATATTTTCTTAGCATTCAATTTCTCTTTGTAAACCTTTTAATTAAATAAAATTTGTCTTTTCATTTAATCTCTCTTTCGTCACTTGCTAGGCTTGTGTGCTTCAGCACTGTTTAGGGACCTTTAGGTGAGGGTGCTTTCCTACTCACCTTTCACAAACGCCTCTTAGAAGTTTGATTATGAAACCTTGTGTATCACTCACACAAGTAGTTTTAGGAAAATTTGTGTTTTATAAGTTTGGGTCTACCTCACAAGGCTCTGGCATGCCCAAAACACAAATATAGCAAACAATTTGACACCCTCGGTGGGATAACTAGGTGATGAGCCATGCACACCGTGAAGCATGGCAGCAGTTCTACCGCGACCAGATTCGTTGGCGGTACGAAAAAATAGGCCATTTTCATGGTTTAATTTATTGATTTAAGGACTGGTACGATGATGAGATTGGTCATCTATATAAAGACATTGACCGTTTTAAGGCCGATATAGAATTTTTTGACAATGAAATCAGTCTCCTTTTTACTTCAAGTGAAGCAGAAGAGCCACCACCCAACGAAAATTATTTCATATCTCAGAAGGAATTTTTAGACAATGGTTGAAGGAAGAAGCCAAGTAGTTTATCAGATTTACCGCTCGGGGGACAAACTCTAAATGAGGATAACAATATTGTTGAGGCCGAAAGAGAAGAGTGTGATTGGCCGAATGATTTTGTATCAGCCATAGACCCTCCCGTTGATGAGGATGATAATGATAAAGACCCCCTTGTTGATGAAGAAATTAGCGATGAAGTGCTCGAAGGACAAGCTTCGCTAAGACCGATTGACTCTAAATCGGTCCATGAATATTGTGAACAACTTTCCTTGAGGAAACTCACCCTTAAGGAGTTGTTCAATTTTTTGGTCTAATAATAGTTACCGATTACCTTTTTTATTTTAAGCCAATTAATTATTTGGCTTGGATTGATCTACGTGCACGATGGCTATGTGGATGCCACCAGAATTTGTCATTGATTTGGTGGGTGTTTCTACGACAATTTTACTATTAAAGAAGACTGAAGATTGCTAAAGACCAACTGAAGTAATAAATCGGTCATATCTTTTTCGGACTGAAAGGTTATAGACCGTAAAAGAAAATAAAAAAATAAAAGGCATTGGCCCGATGAAGACTTGCAGTAATAATTAATATGCCACAGAGCATGTTGATGAGTGAGGGGCCAATCAGTTGGTTAAATATTTAATATTTTTGTCTAAATGTTTGTGTGAAATATGACATAATGTGGGTCTGGTATGGATTGAGTTGGTGATTAAGGTCGATTGGTGTTGCTAATTGTAGTGCATTTGTGTGGCGTGTATTAAGTCATTAGTGTTGGGCCTACAAGTCACCAGCTTGGTGATGTGAACTAACAATGGAATGAAGCTACTAGGACAATAGGTGGCGGGTTAGCTAGAATTTTTTGTAGAAAGGCATTTTACATATGACTGCTGCAAAGAGTTATAATCGGTCGGGCCCATTATATTGGTTTTAACTTAACAGACAAAATGGCACGCAAGTGATGGCAGTCCAGATACGTTGGTAATAAATTGGTACCATGGGCAAGACATATACTATGGTAAATGCAATCAGTCTTAAAGAAAAATATGGCTCTTCAAATTTCACTTGTTTTCATTTTAAAGAGCTAGGGCAATTTTTTGCACCTAAAAAATACATTTTTTTAAAATCAAAATTGGTAGAGGCTGATTGTAACTTTTTAATTAAGACTAAGAGACCGATTTTATAAATTAAGGGTTAAGTGATTGGTTCAAAGTTTGTTGGGCCAGATATATTTTGAACAATCTAGCTACAGTTAGGCTGACGTGCATATTCAGTTCGGGTTAAGACTGATTCGGCCTCACCCCAATGGCTATCGGGCTGACCAAGTATTTGTTTAGCTTGATTGTCATTCTGCCATAATTTTGGTCAATCTTGTTGACCATTTTATAAATTTGGCCTCACTATACCACCTTGTTTAAATCAGACTAACATGTATTCTGAGGGCCTTGCTACGGACTGATCCTTCCATTAATTCAGTCACTTTCCTTTTGGCAAAAATGGTGGATCACACTACAGCATTAATTACCTTTTGTCATCTAGACACAATTGGATCAGTTTGCCACAATAGTTTGACGTGGTCTGATGTGGGCCGTAATATGCATTCATCCTAAAGCTTGTTTGATCGTTGCATTCTGTCACTTTAATTAGAATGTGACATGGCTGGCCAATTATGTGAAGTATATTAATCCCTACAAATTCTCTATATGGTAGTACTATCATATATGTGATAAGGGATAACATTGTAAGATATGAAAATATATTATAAGATTTAATTGGGAAGATAATATAGCAAGATATTATTTGATTAGGAAGTATATGTCATTATATGTATAAATATATATTGTCACACCCGTCTCGGTAAAATCATGGTTTTAAAATGCATAAATGAAATTTTTGTGAATTATCAATGTCATTTGATAATTGTGATTGAGGTTGACTGGAGGTCAACGGAAAGTGTCAAGTGAGGACACGGTAATCAGTAAAGTCATAATGCATTGGCATGAGGATATGACATTTAGATGATTTTAAATGTTATTTGACTTTACCTGATTTTCATGAATAGTAATTATACTTGTGTAGTCTAATTTTTGGTAGTTTTGATCTAGTCTTAGATCATTTTGAATATTATGGTGAGAACGTGAGTGACACGTTGCATAAAAAGTTGGTGGTCTAGAGATTCCACGCATTTAGTTTCAGAACGTGATTTTTGGACCCAAACGAAACCTAGACGAAAACTTTTATAAATTTTAGTTTTTCTCGTGAAGTAATAAAACGGACATTTGCGACGTTTCGGGAGATAATTAGAAGTTTTGAGAACTCGTGGGAAGGTAAACGTAATTCCTAAGAGTAGTGCTTATAAATAGTGGTGGAAGAGATTTTCATAATTATCCACAACTTCAAATATCTAGAGAGAATAGAGAGAAAGGAGATTTAGTTCCTACGATCTTCCCGATGACAAACGTCGACTGTTCGTTCGTCAATTTTTCTCTAGATTTCGTATTTGGACTCCTCGAGGTAAGAGCTTCATTTTGATACCTCTTAGGCCTCATTTGGCTAGTTATTTCTGAAAAGCTAATTTTAAGAATTTGGGGAAAACACCTGTATACTTATAGGAATCACATGAGATCGGAGATCCGACGATTATTTGGTCTCCTAGTACTTCCCTTGAAGTTATAGAGATATAGCTTAAGGTATTAATTATGAACCTTTGTAATATAGACAATATTGGATGTTTTGAATATCATGTATGAATTATGATCCAGGCAAAACTTATGTGTTAACTTAGGCCCGTTAAATTTAGCGAGTACACATAGAAAAGCATGGTGATATAGTTATGTGACTATGATAAATGTCTATGTGGGGTCAAAGGGGAGTTTGGTATAATTTTATTTTTTGGTGCACGCCTCTCGATGTTTGAGAGTTTATAGTAGTGACGACTACTTTCTTGGTGTGAGAAGTGGCCAACCAGAGCAGAGGGATGCAATGGTTGAGTGATCTTTGGCTAACCATTAATTGGCATCACGGTTTAAGATTTAAGACTTATTGATATACCGGATGAATGCGTATCTCTCTCCCCAGAGACTAAGTTATGTGATTAGATATTTAAAACATGAATTGTCCATATGCATTTGTTTAGAATTGTACACTCATCATATAGTTGAGCAGTGGAGATTTCTTTCATTGTAAGTGAAAAGAAGAAGCGAGAAGAGTGAGGCCGACGAGATGCCAGGGACGTCTCTTGTTTACATTTTTTTTTTTGGTTTTCCTTTTTCAATGTTGTAATAATAACTTTGAATTTGTAATTTCTTATAATGGAATCTTAGGGAGGTTTAGTAGTATTGTAATCCGTAGTAAACTCTTGTAATCATGTTTTGGATCATTGTTTTATAATTGTGAATGGTTTGGTTTTGGGTGGAGAGACATAGTATAGATTTATGCAAAACACTTAGTGTGCTAATAGAGATCATTTGACTGGTTTTTGATTCAGTCGACTGGACCCCTGTTTTGTTCTAAGCACTGCTTTGAAATTTTCTTTGATCAGTCGACTGGGCAGACTCAGTCGATTGGTTTTTGCTGAGTAGAAATGTTAGGTTACATTCAACTTTGGGATCAGTCGACTGGATGATAATTTTAAAAATGGAAAATATTGAGTCAGTTGACCGAGAGGTACCAGTTGATTGTAGTCGACTGGAGTTTGGAGGTCGCAATCGACTGAGTCCCCAACACATTTGACTGGACCATGCTAGACAAATACCCCCGCTTGTCACAACCCCCAACTAGCTTATTACTAGTCCCTAGCGATAAATCAAAAAAGAAAAACAAGCTAACCTACTACTATAACGACTAAGAGAAAACAAACTAAATTAAAGCAAACTAACTTAAATAGAAAGAGAGACTACCTAACTCACTTTCGCAGGAATCGCGGCTAAATTTAGCGAATGCAACAAGCCGTTAAACCCCTAGGCTACCCTAGTGGACGAGTGTTGTCTCGTGAGGGTTTATAGTGAATATACCCACAAAATTTTCAATTTAAGTTAAAAAAGATATAGAAAAAAACTTTTAAACACTCCCTCCCATTCAATTGTTAACTTAGCTCTACAAAGACATATTACTCTCAATCAAACCATGAAAGAAATCCATATGCTCCTCATGTCACCAAGATAGATATAACATATGTATCATAATCATGTATCTGTGTGTGTGTGAAATTAACAGCTATGCATTAAACCTTATTAAGAGTTATTTAGACTATTGTACTTCTAGAACTCATAGTTTTAACTCAAATCTCACATTGATTTACACTCAAAAAGGAACTTCTCTCATAAACTTGTTTAATATTGATCGCACATAGTATGAAAGCTTTGAAAGGAGTGATATTTTGGTTACTAATGCTTTCACACTCGACTCTATGAAGAGTGTATAGTCCCACGAAAAGGATACTAATTACTAGAGGAGCGAAATACCGTGGGTAACTCAATTTGCACGTTCATGTTTAAACTAATTTGTTAAGAATCATTAAGGCTTTGTCTTTTTGGTTTTTATATCGTAGGATAGAAATAAGAGGGGAAGGAATTGCACATCTTTAGCATGTGATAGAGTCTACAATATATATTATTTTATAGCACTTCATTCCAACCATCCTCCATTTTCATATATATTTTTCTCTTACTCCTTCTTTCCTTCCCTTTTTTTTACCACTCCCACAACTACTCCATTCTAGTCACATCAACAAGTTAATCATATAAAGTATGCAATGGGGTTCATTGAGGTCAAAGTATAAGATTAGGAATTTGGATTTTTTATAATAGAATTGGCGATATTCAATCGGTGTGGGGTTAGGAACAAAATAGGTTCTTGAATGTAAACGATGGTATATGGGAGGGTTAAGGAGTGAATAACGATGGCTTAAATCATTTTATTAATTTCTTAGTTTTAGCAATTCAGTGTTTATTGAGTTTAGTTGATAAATCCTTAACGTTCTCCTCTAATAAGCAACCAAAATGAATAATTAAATGAGACTATTTCGAAGAATTTAATACACATATTCAAGAAAATCAATTCGAATTTATGTGAAAATTCCCTCAGAAAAGAAGATTGGATCGAAAACTCACTAAGGATGATTAGTTTGCACTACTCATTCTTTTAACATAATAGTCGTATTAGCTCCATTTTAGATTTTCTGCATAGCTATTAACACGTGCATATGGATGTTGGATACATGAAAGGTCAACACATGCAATCGTCCTAGTGATACTAGAAAAACGCATGAACTTAATTCATAAAAGGATGAGAATAACATGAATGTGTCATAGCTTGGTAATAGCTAAGGAAGAGTGAATGTTCAAATTATTATTTTTTTAATTGAGATTGTATAATATGTGCAATAAAGTTATTCAGATTGTTAAGTGTAAACATGAACAATACAAGTGATTATCTATCTACATCCCACCTCCAACTGAAAATAACAATGTCCTCAGAAGCTGATTTTCAAATATAAATAGATGGATATCACCTGGTAAAAACAAGTAATAACCGCAAGCATAACAACATGTAAAGAAAGCATACATTCTCCAAACAGCCAAGATCAGACAAAATAATATAAACAGATAAAACACGATCCAGACATAATAACATACCCAATCACCGGAAAGATAAATCAATACAAGTATTGATCAGTGATCATAATGTCCAAAAATATCCAAACAGTCCCAAACCACCCAAAGAGTACTAAGTAGAGGAGAGAGAAAACCAAAAGAAAATAAATACAACAAAAATTCCAACCCTCCTAGCAACCATCCTACTCATCGGCAACATTCGATAGGATCTCAATCGGCTCATCAGAAACATCAATAGGTCTATCAGAAGGTATATCCATAGTTAGATCTGTATCCTCACCTCCACCCTCAGTAACCACTGAAGCAGTCACCGGGTCACTTACAGTCGGGGCATCTAATGTAGACACTGATGGGTCAGCCACAACCAGAGGTGGTGGAGGTTGTGTCTTAGAAATAGCAGGTGGTGCAGCTGATGTGGATCTAGCAGTGGGATCAGAAGGTGGCGATGTAGACGATGATGGGTCAGAAGTGGGTGGTACAGTTGGGGTGGTGGATGTGAAGTTGTGTGTAGTGACTGGTCAACCCCCATCTATATCAGAATCACCTCAAGCATGGTCATCATATGGTCCATCTTGCCCTCAAGCTGCATCCGTGCCTCCCTCTCCTCAATGAATAAAGTATGGAGAGTCTGTAGAGACACGGAAGAAGACTCTCCCTAGGCCGGAGCCTGAGACCTCTATCTCAGTTTGAACTACTGCGTGGCAGTAATGGGGTCCTTTTCATCTGAATCTAGCTCTTCAGCTTCAATAGGTGTCCCAGAAGCCGCACCCTCTGTGTCGGTGCCTCCACCTCTCTGCCTCTTCGCTCTAGCCTTCGCATTCCCTTTTAATTTCCTCTTCTTCTGCGCGCCAGAACGGCATGCCATCGTCTTGCCAAATTGAATCAAGGCCTGCGTAATCGTATCTGTGGCCAACAGAAGTAACCCAGCCTACTCGATCACTCGATGGATGGGCCAAGCGCCCTTCAGATGGCGCTTGGAAGCAATGTACCACGTTGGCTGAATAAAAAAAATCGATATAGAGGCGAGGCAGGCAGACACGTTGCCTTGTCCCAATGGCATAGAGGACCTGAGCGTACCACGGCGCCACCTTCTCATGGTAGGAAGTCATCAGAATGCAGTTGGCAAGCGCCAGGTGGAGAAGATGGTACTGCTCGGTCAAAAACTGATCCTCGATGAGAGAATTGCCATTCCAGAACTGAACAGCCCCTCCCATGATCTCACATACGATAGTGGTGTGGGGAGTCTCCGGGGCACCTAGTAACTGAGGGTAAAAGCAATCAGATACCTCAGGTACCTCCAGAGCTGTGGCTACGGTAGCGGGGCTAAAGATAGTCTCACTCCCACAAAAAAAAGAATGGTATGTAAACGGGGCCACGGGATCTTTGATCATCGTCACACACGCTTCACAAACCCAAGAAATGTTGATGCGCTTTGGCTAAATCAGCATGTCATACCAAAGGGGCATATCCCTGAGCCGCGTCAGAAACCATGGAGCGGATAGCCACACAGACTGAAGTGGTCGCTGCAGCATAACCTTCCTGGCCTGAAACTAGCGGGTGAACCAAACTCGGTCTTCATCATTCCAAAACCCGTGATCGGGTGTTGGATCAGGTATAGTGAGATCGAGGGGCTTTGACTCATGTTACCCTGTGATAGATTTCATTGTGTGGATCCTAAAATAGAGAAAGAACAGAAGAGATTAATTTAAACAAGAACAAAAAACCAATAGAAGAATGTGCCTTTGTAACAGTTCCATCGATCGGACCTTTCTCGATCGATTAAAAAAGGGAGAGTTTCAATCGATCGAACTATTTGCGATCGATCGAACAAGGGAAAGCTTCGATCGCTTGAGCCCATCTCGATCGATCGAGAATAGTAAATCGCAGATATAGAGAACAGGAAATAGGAATGACCAAAAAACACAAAATAAGTTACCAAGACATTCATTAATTGGTCTTAGGACCAATGGGGGCATCCCCTCATGTTTTTGAACGAAAATAAATAGAGGGGTCTCAGGACCTTACCTTGGTGATGCGCACTGAAGAGGTAATGATGATGATGGCTTTGACAATATGGGAGCAATTAGAATCCAGTAATTGGTGTGTGTGTATAAGGAGAAGTCAAATCGCCTTGGAGTCCCCTCTCTGTGCTGAATCGCTTAAGGGTGTGAGTGAGGGAGAGAAACTGAAGAAGAGTGTTGGGGAGGCCTCGTTTAAATACAAGTCTCGATCGATCGAAAGTTAGATCGATTGAGACCTGTTAAAGCGCTTGAGGATTCCAAGACTTCGATCGATCGAGATAAGTTCGATCGATAGAACTAAAAAATTTTCAGATCTCTTTGAAAAGAATACCTATGTACCCCCAACTAACAACAATTGTGCTGGACATACAAGAATAGTCAAAAAGCAGTGCAAATGCAGGCATGTAAGCCAGAATTCACCATCAACATAGTAAAAAGTTGCAAATTTTTTAAATTTAACTTTTTAATGGCATCCATTTTGCAAAATTATAATCCCCAAATTGGCACTTAAGACCTCATTATAAAGAAAAACTAAAATTAAAAACAAAACTAGCAATTCTTTGTCCAGCATTACACTTTAATTGAGAAAAGATTGACCAAATGACAAAACATAACTGAAGTGGGTCACTAATCTTCGATCATGAAAATTTCTTCTTCCACAACTGCTTCATACTCCGCCAAATCTTCAAAAGTGGAGTCCAAACTCGATAATTCACAATTCTAGAAAGATCTGAAAGCGTCCAGAATGTCATTGAAAGTGTCTGAAATCTCCAAAGAATTGGTGGCACGGACAAGAGGTGATCCGGATGGAGACATGGATAGAGGAGTGTAATTCTATAGCGGATCTTCTTCTTGCGGCGGAGTACCCGGGGACCCAACAGGAGGTCCATGAAATAATAAATGCAGAAGGAACACAGGCGGTAGCAATGGATTCAAAGTGATAATCTTGCATAAAGAAAATAGAAAAAAACCAAGAAGAAAGGAAATTAAATTAAAACAAATAAAAGAACTAAAAGAAAAGAACAAACAAAGAAAGACGAAAACAAAGATGAAATGTGACAATGAATTAACTTCACTATTGGCGTGATAGAACCACGTGCACTAGCAGGTGGGGGGCATTGAAGTTGGAACAACAAATAGCTCTTGTCCACAAAGATATTTACAATCGATGCGATGACGATGAAGTCGTCCACATATGTGAAGACAGCGTTATGGCGTTCAGGCACCTCATCTTGTAAATCGTCTTCATCCCATGGTTCCCACATCGAGTCATTCTCCCACTATTCCAATAGTTCATCATCCACTTCCCCGACGAAATACCCCTCTGGTTCTCAGTCCTTTAGGAGATCCATATGTTCAAAAGGGTTAATGGTGAGGAGAGCAGGGTTGTGAGGGATGTACCCTTGGGTCAAGTCAATAATATCATCTGCCCCTGGCCCTTGATAAGGAAAAAGACAGAATGCAATCTCCTCGGTAATTCATGGCGGGTTGGGATATTCTGAATCAGCCCATGACCCAATTGGGAAAAGGTGAAGGCGAGAGTCATACAACAAGACTTTCTGCCCCGGCTCGAAAGATTTGCGAAAGATAGTTCTATCGTGACAGGCCTTCAACCTCTCCTTATGCAACTTAGCAGAGTCATAAGCATCTCTACGAAATTCCTCTAGCTCTGCGAGTTGAAGTTTTCTTAACTGCCCACCCTCTTTAATATTCAAGTTTAATGACCGTGCCACCCATTAAGCTTTATGCTCAATTTTGACAGGGAGGTGGCAAGCCTTTCTATACACTAGCCTGTATGGGGACATTCCAGGTTCATTTTATAAGCAGTACGGTATGCCCATAAAGCATCGGTCAGCTTGTATGCCCAGTCTTTTCTGTTTGAACTAACCATTTTTTAGAGATTATGTTTTATTTCTCGATTAGTCAATTCTGCCTGCCTGTTAGTTTATGGGTAATAGGCTAAGGCGATTTTATGGTTAACCCCATACTTTTTGAGAAGTGACTCCAAGGGTCTGTTGCAGAAGTGCTTTCCTTGGTCACTAATTAACGCCTTAGGGGTTCCAAAATGCGAAAGGATGTTTTCTCTTAAGAAAGAAACAACTGTTTGATGATCATTTTGCCTTATTGGGATTGCCTCTACCTATTTTGAGATATACTTTACAGTAAGGAGTATATACTCGTAGTTATTTGACTTTAGGAATGGGCCCATGAAATCTATGCCTCAATAATAAAAAATTTCAATTGTGATTATGGGAGTCAGGGGCATAGAGTTTTGTTTGGAAATTGTACCAACCTTTTGACAGTGTTGGCACGATTTACAAAAAAGATAGGCATCCTTAAATATGGTTCCCCAATGCCAAATTTGGCTAAGGGTGGAAAAGGGCAGGTCTTTCTGATCCAATTCTCGGCAGAAGCATAAAGTTGCTGCCAATTGGGAGTCTTTCCATGTTTGTTTCGGTATTCACGAGCCTTTTTTTCCACCCATTCCTTTTTTAGTAGGATTCTGATGTGGCTCGCCTTAGAAATTGACTCAGAAGGCTTCAAAGGATTCCATTTTAGCTTATAAAATTCTTTAAATTTGACGATGGAATCATAATCAGCTTTGGTATCAGAATCCATACCTGGGCCTCTCTTTCTTTTGCCTACAGTCTGAACAAGTGAAGGATTAGTAGTTGGTGATGGGATTAGAGACAATGTATTGAGTAATAATTCAAAATCACTAAAGCAGCGATCAAAGTGTTCCATCTAGAAAGTGTCAAATGAAGGAGTAGACGTAGGATGGGAAGAGAATGACCAGAACTCAAATTGATCAAGCAGAAGTCTATTGATCTCATCCACCTGCTGGACTGATTCATAGGTCTTAAAGATGATATGAGTCAGAAGGTTTAGGTTGGCTGACAAAAAATTAGGATAGGGAATTGCTTGAGTTAGGCCAACCTGGCATGCGTGATAGTTTAAAAAATAAGATTCCATGCCACATTGGTTAGTCCTTGAATTTTTTTTTGGTCACCCTGTGATGGCAGTGCCGAAAGACTAAATAGCATGCCCATAATACAGGATGGGCGCTTGGTTCAAGAAGGGAAGCTTTAAACCAGTTCGACCCATAAAAAGGAGGGTGATAGGGCAAGAATCTGTTGGGAGAAGGGGCCCTAAGAGAGAAGAAGAAACTTAGGCAATTCAAGAAACCAAAGGGGCTGGAAGAATATGCGACCAAGTTCTGGCTATAGACTGATGAGTCTGACACAGTCATTCAAGAAGGGCTAACCTCAGGAAAACATAAATGGAGCCACAGTTGTAGGATCCATAGAGGACCTCCCCAAGTGTCTAAGTTACTAGTTATCAGTCTAAAACAACCTCTATAAATCTGAGCCAAAAGGAAAGGACCTAATGCCAGTACTTGGCCAGAAACCAAAGCTAGGGCTAGGGGGAGATAAGATTTTACCACTTTAAAAGAAGGGGGACAAGTTAGGTATCTGCTAACCCAGAATGTGAGGAAGGAAAAGTACTCCGCATCAGTCAAAGGACCATCATCCTTTTTATGTTCTAGGATAGAGGACTGATAGCTGGTGTTCTTTTCAAAACCAGAGGTAATGGGGGGAATAGAGTACGCCTACTGAGATAACAGAGCATTAATTGGAGCACCATCTGGCCTGACTCTGATCAAAGCGGCTAAGTAAAGGAGAGTAGGGGACATCCTCCCACAAGGAAAATGAAAGGAGTTGGTAGAGATGGACCAAAAGACCAGCGCAGAGGAAAGAAGAGGGGTATTCATCGATAATGGCATGGTGGTTAAAAAGCATTAGGTCATGAATGTGTTGCCTACGCCATTCATCTGACTTAAAAGGAGTAAATCTGGCCACCCAGGCTAGCCACTCTGGCAAGGGTTTTGAGGGCCAAAAACGAATATCAATACTGTTGTTCCATCTTTTCAGTGGGGGCTAGGATGTTCAGATAGGAACAGACCATTACGAGGAAAGAGATTAGAAACTCGGGGAAGGAAAAATTCTTGAGCTACACTTGGGCCAAGGATGGGAGAGAGGAAGTCAGGAGAAGATGCCATTACATGCAGGCTGACGCCCTCAAAAGCAGAAGCACAAAATTGTTTCAAAGATTACTTGGCACACGATTAAGGATCAGCGGTGATTTCCTCCGTACTTGGGGATAAAGTGGACTCTGGAGGGTTTTCAGCCATGAGGATTAGAAGATTGAGAAAGAAGATGCAGCCTAAAAGGACTCAAGAAAAGGGTATAAGTAGTAGAAGTGTAGAAGGATACAGAAGGGCGCTGAATGAAAATCTTTTTAAAATTGAAACTATGCCAATATTTGCGCAGAATACGAGCTGGAAGTTCCCCAAGGATCAGGATGAAGATGGCATAACGGTACAAATAAGAGGTAAATGAGGGTCAAATTAGTGTCCTTTCACGAAAAGACTCTCTCTATTTTTAGACGT
The DNA here is from genome assembly GCA_033977485.1 of Hydrangea macrophylla. Lineage (NCBI taxonomy): Eukaryota > Viridiplantae > Streptophyta > Magnoliopsida > Cornales > Hydrangeaceae > Hydrangea > Hydrangea macrophylla. The sequence continues at coordinate 80,334,344 of CM066991.1, read as the reverse complement.
CAATTTGTCATTCCCTAAAATTTGGCGATTAAAGGGATAACAGATATGTGATAGCTCTTTTAAGAGAAGCTATGATTTGGTGGGCCAGTGCTTAAGTTAATAACATCCCATCAAGTTTGATTTCTTTCTCCTTTTACTTGAAAGGGATGTGGAGGGGCATTATTTGCACCACAAAATAATATAAAAAGTAGAGCCCACCAAATCTGAGAAAGAGCAATACGTGAAGTGTGTACGAAGGCAGGCTGATGAGAAAGGAGGTTGATGCAACATAATGGTACCATGAATGAGGAATCAAGCGATGTCAGAGGCAGGATAGTTATAGACAAGTGTTGAATTAAATGAATGACACGTGTGACACAAAGCGTTAACGAGTGTGGTTATGGATGAAGCCTGTGATTCTGAGATCATGGAGATAGTAGGCAGTTTCTCAGCGAAGGGGTAGCGGTTATCACCACTGTTATCTATTTAAGGGAACAAAGAAAGGAGAAGAGAGGATCTGAGGGATCAAGAACACCTAGCATTTTCTTTGTTTTGTGTCATGTATTTCCTTTATCTTTAATTACTAGTTTATCTAGGAGTAGCCTTGTAATTAGATTTTAGTTAGAAGACGAAATCTTCACTTCTAATAGTACTTCATTTGATGAGTAGTTTAATGGAATTCACACTCTATTTTCCTTCAAGCTAATTTCAGTTTTCTTCACATCCCAAGTCCTTAATCTTTGGTTAAGGCAATTCGAACCTATATTGGAGAAATCTCGTTCTTCTATTTTTCTAACTCGTCTGATTTGTCAAATCGTTCATTTCAAAGAAGACATTTATCTAGCATGCCCGCATTGTAACACATACATTTTTTTTTGCCATACAGGGTGCTTTAAATATTCAATGGTAGGGATTCACCAATCATTGTCATCCATCAAGACTGAATTGGTTATGGTATACCAGCCCCTCTTTGCACTGATGGTAGTGATCAAGTTTGTACTGTGATTGCCTGACTCTCCCAACCCTTCATGGGAGATGAAGCCGATCCTACCTTTGCTAGCCTATTTGCCACAACATTTGTTGACCTCAGAATATAACTCACACTTACTTCATCGAAGGAGTCCATAAGCTGAGTGGCCATGGAATGAAACGGACAGAGTTCCCAGCTTTTTATGTAGAATTCATAAGATATCTATCCGATAACTAACCCCAAGCCTCCTTTTATGTGTACGGATGATGCTCTCATCTCAAGGAGTTTTTCCAATCCAATGATTAGTTCATCGTATTCGGCCTGATTGTTAGTGCATTTGAAATCGAGTCAAAATGAAATCTTAGGCCTTTTATTCTTAGGTGATACAATGACCACCCCAGCCCCAGGACCTTCTGCGTTCTTGGACCCATCAAAGATTAAGGTCCATGGTATCAAGGACACATTTAGTATTTTAGGCGCCAGCGACAGATCCCCAGATCAGTTGGGTCTGGGTGATTGGTCAGAAAATTGGCAATGGCCTGGCCTTTGACCGATTGTTGTGATCAGTATTGAATGGAAAACTACATGAGGGACAAGGTCCATTTTCCAATTCGGCAACGCATGATTGGTCTCGATAGCATGTACTTAATCACATCAGTCTGACATATAATATAAGTAGAAACGAGTAACATATATGTTCTCAATTTATGTGATGAAAAATACAATGCCAAGCACAACTTTTTAATCGGTGCATAGCGCTGCTCGATTGGAGTTAAAATTCTACTCAAGTAATAAACGGCCTGCTCATTACCTTGCTCATTATCCTGAGCTAACATGCTTCCTATAGAGCAATCAGAGGCTGATATAAACAACATTAAGCACCTATCCTTCTTAGGAGGCATCAGGACTGGAGGGGTGAACATGTACTATTTTATTCCTTCAAAAGCTTGTTGATGGTTTTCTTAGGATAAAGATTCAATAGTCCTTTCATGACCGAGACTACATCATCATAATTGAGTTTAAAATACTTGGAAAACGGTTTTAAAACAATTGTTTCATCTCGCTCCCTCAATGGTGTTAGCATTGAAGGTGGTTTGCAAAAGTCATTGAAGAAAAAGGCCTTAAGGCTTAAAGTTTAGAAACTATTTTAATAAACTGAGCTTATCTGGAAAATTTGATAACATATCTCTAAAACAGAAAGTCATGGAATACTGGAAAGGATCATCTCAAGATTCTACATGTTCGATCGATCGAAGAACTCTTGATCGTTCTAACTGCATCATCTTTCAATCGATCGAAATGTCTTTGATCACTTGACTGTGTCTATGTTTCGATCGATCGAATTGACTTCGATCGATCGAACACATGGTTTCTCTACAGTGCATGGCAGAGGCTGGAAATCACTGTTTCATCATGATCTCCCAACTATAGAACTACTTAGACATCATTTTAGACGCAGAAAGTTGGTTTTTGACATTGAACATGTTTAAGGCTGCGTTTGGTTGCTATCTATACATGAAAACTATGAAAACTACGGTTTATCACTACTAGTATGCAAAACCTATGTTTGGAACAGATTATAACTACTAGAATAATTTGCAGAATATAAATAAAACTATAGTATGAAACCTGGAATCAAAACTTGTATTAAACTTCACCAGAAATCAACTTCTCTTGAATATTAAAGCATTCAACCCTACAAAATCAAAGGAAACTCTCTCTCTATATATATATCTAAAGTAGTGAGAACAAAAGTGGGCATCCCTCTAGATATCTTTACAACTCATATTTATAGATAAATCCTAGCTAGGGTTAGCAATGATATGTCTCTGCTGCATGGCCGCATTATTCTGGTAAAGTCCCGTTCAATTAATGACCGATTGAACATTTCAATCTTCAAGTGCTTGAGAATACGTTGATCGCTCTAGAGTTCAACTGCTCGAACCTGTCTTGTTTGCATTTATGCTTTACCCGTTTCCTATAAATCATCCCTGCACCTATCAACACAGCATATTTGCACAAAATAATAGCTAATACAACCAAACTCATCATATATTCATCTCATTGTACATAAACTGGAATTGTAACACAATTGTAAACCAAATCATTACATTTTTGTATTATAGCGTAGGTGTATTTTACAAATTCCCCTGCTTGTCACAACCCCCAACTCACTTATTGCTAGTCCCTAGCGATAAAGTGGAAGAAAAGACAAGTACATATACTACAATGACTAAGAAAACAAAATAAACTAGAAAAACTAATCTAAACAGAAAGGAATTTCTTAATTCACTTTCACAGGAATCACGGTTGCATTTAGCGAATGCAACAAGCCGTTAAACCCGCAGGTTCCCCCAAGTGGACGAATGTTGTCTCGTGAGGGTTTGTATTGAATATACCCACAAAGTTCATGTTTTAAGAACAGATAAGAACATCTTCAATCCTACTCTCTCCCGATCAACTAAAAATACTGCTCTACAATGACATAATATTCTCAATCGAATCATGAAAGATATCACATGCATCTCACGCCACCAAAATAAATATCACATATATACCACATTCATGCATCCTTGTGTGTGTGTGGAGTTAACAGTTATGCATAGAACCTTGTTTAGAGTTAGTTAGACTGTCACACTCCTAGAACTCGTAGCTTCGACTCAATTCTCACATTGGTTTACACTAATAAAATAACGTCTCACAAAAACTTACGTAAGAATGACTACATGTTGGATGAAAGCTTTGATATGAGTAAATTGCTGGATACTAATGCTTTCACACTCGACTCTATAAAAGATGGACTTTTTAGAGTGTATAGTCTCGTGAATGGAATACCACTTACTAGAGGAGCGACCTACCGCGGATAACTCAATTCACACATTCATGTTCAAACTAATTCATTAAGAATCATTAAGACTTTTTATATATAGTGAATAGCAATGATAAGAGAGGGAATGCACATCTTAGTATGTGATGGAGTCTATCTTTCTTTCACTTCATTCTTTTCACTTCTCTACTCATCCTCTACTCTTCATATATTTTCTTCTATTTCTCTCTCTCTCTCTCTCTCTCTCTCTCTCTCTTTAACGTACTCCTTCTCCACATTCAAAAGTTTCTTCATATAATTCTTTTTACAACATAAATCCTATAACTGCTTCCCTCCATTCACATCCTTCAATGGTTGAATCGTATTAGATGAACAATGAGGTCCATTGGGGTTAAGGTACATGATTAGGAGTTCATAATTTTTATAATAGAATTGGCAATATTCAATCAGCATGGGGTTAAAACGTGAAACAGCTTCATGAATGTAGATAAAGATATTTGTATAGGTTAAGGAGTGGAAATCAATGGCTTAAATTATTTTTTCAATTTCTTAGTTTTTATATTCCGGTGTTTATCGAGTTTAATTGGTAGATCCTGAACGTTCTCCTCTAATAAGTAGCCCAAAATGAAGAATTATTGAGACTATTTCAATGAATTTTCAATGCATAATCAGTAAAAACACTTCGAGTTTGTGTAAAAATCCCTCAGAAACGAAGAATAAATCAAAAGCTCACTATGGGTAATTAGTTTCCACTATTCATTCTTCGAATGCTATAGTCGTATTAACTCCTTTTTAGGTTTGCCACATAACTATCAACAAGTGTATATGGATGTTGGATACATACATGTTCAACATATGCAATCATTCTAGTGATACTAGAAAAATGCATGAATATAATCCATGAAAAGACGAGAATAACATGGATGTGTCATTACATGATAACCAACTAACCAAGAGAGGCAGTTCAAAGTAGTTTTATCATTAAAGTTGAAAAATTTTTTTCCAAAATTTTACGGAAATTATATGTTACATGATATTGCAATGAAATTTTTTAAGGTGCTAAGTGTAAAGTGTTCAGGTGAATGCCTCTCTACACATTCTACCCCCCAGTAAAAACAACAATGTCCTCAGAAGTTGATTTTCAAAACAAAATGGGGTGGTTTCATATGATTGTAAGCAATATGATTGCAATAGTCATAGCAACCTATGATAAAGACATACAATCACCAAAAACCATGATCAATAGATATAGAATTATAAAACATGAACTACAAAATTCGTCAAACCAATCACTGGAAGAGTAATAAGAATACAGTACAGAGCAGTGGATAAAGTGTTATCATACACAAAATATATAAATAGGGAGAGTGGTGAGAAAACAAAATAAAAATCAATACACAAAAACTCTTGCTCCCTAATCTAGGAGATCCTAATTGACCTCAATCGAGTCATCATCAGTTGTATCAAAAGGGTTATCAATAGTGGCAGTAGCACTCTCAACTCCACCCTCAGCAACCACTGGAGTAGTCATCGGGTCACTCACATCCTGATCATGTAATGTAGAAGAGGGAGGATCACTCATGACCGGAGGTGGAGGTGGTAGAGGTGGAGCTGCAGATGATGATGGAACTGAGGTAGATAGGGCAGTAGAAGCAGTAGTAGGTACTGTAGGGGGTGGTGGAGTGTGTAGTGACTGGTCAACTCCTAGATGAAGCAAAATCATATCTAACTTACCCTCGAGTCTGATTCATGCCTCTCTCTCCTCTACCAATAGAGCATGAAGGCTCTATAGAGACACGGACGACTCGCCTTGCCTGAGAGTGCTGCCTTAACTCGAATTGCTACACCGTAACGACGGGATCATCATCCTCCTCAGAATTCTAGTCCTCGGCCTCTACAGGCATTCCAGAAGTTGCCCCCTTGGTGTCCGTTCCTCCCCCTCTCTTCTACTTTATGTCAACTTTTTCCTTATCTTTTCCTTTTCGTTTCCTTTTTTGGGAGTCAGAATGTCGCGTGGCTGTCTATCCAAACTGACTAAAGGCAGTGCAAACCTCATCTGCAGGCAACTGGGGTAAACTTGACTATGCTATGACTCGATGAATTGCCCATGCCCCTTTTAAGTGTTTTTTGTAACAATATAGCAGGTGGGGTGAATCATGAAATCGATATGGAGTCGGGGCAAACAGACCTTCTTCCCTGTCCCTACTGCATAGAATACTTGCACGTACCCCGGTGCCAACTTCTCTCAGTAAAATGTCACTAAAATGTAGTTACACAACAACAGATAAAGCATATGATAGTTATCTGTGAGGTACTGATCCTCAATAAGGGATATGCCGTTCCATCTCAAAATGGCACCTCCGGTAATCTCTAGGATAATAGCAAACAGGGAGGTCTGAGGTACACTCGGGCGATGAGGACAGACATACTCTGGTACCTCAGGCACTCCCAAGGTTGTGGCCACTGTAGCCGGACTAAAAATCACTTCCCGGCCGCGAAAGAATGAAGGTAGGTAAAAGGAGCGATCGAATCCCAAATCATCGTGGCACACGCCTCACGGATCCATGAGAGGTTAACCTGCTTGGCCTGGGTCAGCATATCAAACTAGTGAGGCATGGCCTGTATCCTCACTAAGATCTAGAGGTCGCTCGATCATGATTTTCCGAATGTAGAAATAACGTGTGAACAATTGGCGATCAGGAGTATTTCATACACCATGAGCCGGGATCGGATTTGGAATTGTGAGATCGAATGGTTTTTCTTTGTGATACCCTATTGTAGGATTCATCTAGAATAGAGAAGAATAAAATAAATTTATAGAAAGAAAAACAAAACAGAAGCAGTAGAACTGAAACTGTTTCTGTAGTTTGTTCGATTGATCGAAGTTTTTCAATCAATTAAAAGTGGGTTATTCTCAAGCGTTCAAACCCAATTCGATCGATCAAATGCAGAGATTTTTTAGATCAAATAAACCACACAGAAACAAACATGCAACAAGGAAAAGACGAGAAAAAAAAAACACATAAAGGAACTACAATTAGTCCAGAAACCAAGGGGGATACCCCCTCGATCTCTAAAGAAAATAGTGATAGAGAGGATCGATGGAACCTTACCTCGTATTGTGGATGTGAGGAGGGTGACTGGTGAGGAGAGAGTGAAAAAATCACCCAAGTCTCTCTCTCTCTCTCTCTCTCTCTCTCCCTCTCTCTCTCTCTCTATTTTTGATCGCTTGAGAGTGTGGGAGTGCTAGAGAGACTAAAAAAGTGTACATAAGATGCCTCTTTAAATACAAAGTTTGAGCGATCGAAGCCAGTCGATCGATCAAAGGTTCGATCAATCAGACAATGTTTAAGCACTTGGAATGGAACAATGAGTTCGATCGATCAAAAATAAAAATTTTAATATCCTTTCATATTGAAAACCTGTTCACCCCAAAATAGTGCCAACAGAACTGGACATACAGGAATACGATGACAGCAATTGATGTACATGTACGCCAGAAATAATCATCATTTTAATATGAAATTTGCAAAAGTTCCATAGATATAAACTTTATAGCATTCGATTTCAACATCATCCCCCAAATGGTACTTAGACCTTATTTTAATGTAAAATAGAACTAAAAATAGATATCTTTTCTAAGGCTACACTTCAACTTGCTAAAAGATTTATCAAATGTAGAACCATAAGTTGAACTTGGTAACTGATGCTTAGTTAGGATGATCATCTTCCATAGCTGCATAGTTGGAATCCCTAATGGATAGTTCCCAGTCCCAAAAAGATCTAAAAGCTTTGAGAATATCATGTAGTGTGGCTCGATCCTCAGAAGAACTAAAAGCACAAGTGGAAAGAGATCTTGGAGTTCCCGATGGAGACATAGATAAAGGCGTGTAACTCCTCGGCTGTTCTCCCTCCCTTGGCAGAGTACCTGGGAACCACGTGGTGGCCTATGAAACAGCTGATGTGAAAGGAAAATCGACGGAATATTGATATTCATAGTGACAACACTAGACAAGGAACAACAAAAGAAAACAAAAGGAAAGTAAGACGAGGGAAACAAGAATAAAAGCATTTAAATAAGAGAAAGAGAAATACAACAAAAGAAAGTGTGGCATTGGCTTAACATCACTATTAGAATGAATGTACGGCGTGCGCTAGCTGGCAAGGGGCATTAAATTCTATAAAGTAAGTAGCTTGAGTGCACGTAGATGTAGGGAACTAGCTCGATAGCGATGAAATCGTCATCTAACTTAAAGACATCATTGTGGTTTTCTGCCATGACATCATTTAAGTCATTGATGTCCAATGGCTCCCACATCTCATCATTCTCCCATTGCTATAGTAGTTCGTCATCCACCCACTCAATTTCGTTTCCCTCATTCTCTTATATCTCTTCATCTGAAGGGAATTCCATGTGTTTGTAGGGATTGTTACTGAGAAGGGCTGGTGGATAGGGAACATACCCATGAGATAGATTAATGAGATCGTCCACCCTTGGCCCTTCATATGGTGAAAAACAAAATGCAATTTCTTCAGTGGACCAGGGGGGATTTGTGAACTCAGGATCTCTTCAAGAGCCCAATGAAGAGATCAATTGTGTGTCTTCCCTACTAGCTCTCCTCTGGGTTTATTAGCATACCTCTACTTTCATGGCCTAATTAGCTTCAGATTACGATCACGCTCCTAATTTTTCTTCTGGGCTCGAATCGCCTGTGGATTCTGCTCTAGAGCCCAAATTTGCGCTAGATTTAGCCTCAGATTCCTATGTTGTTATCACTCATGCTTAAAAACCTACAAATCAGTGTAAAATACAAAATAGGGGATTAAGGTTTGATGTCACACTAAAAAAACGAATGCAAAACATCAACAAATGAAAATAAACAAAATGCACTAAACAAAAAAGTTACAACAATAGTATGAGGACAACTCTTTGGTGTTTTAAATGGATGAATAGGTGGGCTCACCCAATTAGATGTGCTCAAGTTTGGGTTGAAAGTTCTCCAAAAACAGCTTTACCCATTGGCCGTTAACCTTGAAACTCTCATTGTTTTTGGGATTATATAGTTCAACTGCTCCGTGTGGAAATACTGTTATTTATAGCGGCCTTTAGAAAATTCTGACATGGTAAGGACTCCTTGAATTGAGCCCCAAGTAAAAGGTATGGATGGTAGAATCCTTCCCAATCTCAAACTCTTTCCTTATCCTTATCTTGATTGAAACAATCTCCAAAAATCCTCGGGATTGACCCTCCACCTCTAGTTGGATGTGACCAGATTCATTCCTAAACGGACTCTGCTTTCTTAATTTTAGGATGATGACTTCCTTAGATGACAAGGTATAGAGAGGCCCTGCCAGCTCCACCATCGGGCTCTAAAAATGGTGACACACATGCTTCCATCCAATCGGACTGTCTTACTTGCCACCTGTCATGCCTTCCGAAGTGTATGAGCCAGATGACAACTATATGCACGCTTCCAAACAATCGAGCTTAAACTCTCGCTGTTACTGTTTATTCCAAATATGGTGCCTGATCATTGGGTGTTTGGCCTTCATCACCTATCGGGCTCCATCGGAATTGAGTCTATGCTTTATCCTTCTGAACCACGTGATGTTTACCTCTTGAGCCCGATCGCCCATCACCACCTTGGGCTGGCCAGTCCCAAACAAATCCTGGGCCAAGCAGATCCAAGCTCACTCCAATTCATTTGGGCTCAAAAATCTTTGGCAATTTTTGAGTGAGTAGACACCCCAATTATGACCAATCATCGAATTCGGGAGATGATTACCTCTAAAACATCGATGATGACAAATGTCTGACGGAATTCGAAGATCTTTAAAGTGATTCAACCTCTTTGAAAGGTTCTTTAGTCTCGATATAATTTTTAAGGGAAAGAGAGAGAGAGAGAGAGAGAGAGAGAAATAGGGGAATTTTCGGGCGTATAATACAAACAATCTGAAAGTATGATAAAAATGGATTTTGTTTTGTTTTATCAAAGAAAATGAAAAAGAAAAAAAAAGAGAAAGAAAAAGAATTTCAAATGAAAAATGTGTTTATATATATATAAGAAAAGAAAAATAATAAAAGAAAGTGTCCCATGTGCTTTGAAGATGAGAGATGCTCTAGAATATTCTTTTATTCTACCCAACTAAAATGTCTTTTAAGTTCCTTAGAATTACATAGAAGTGTCATGGAGAGTTAGAGATGCCATAGAATATTCTTTTATTACTAACTCATTAAAAATGACCTATTTACCCTTATCTTAGCCACCAAGGAAATAAAAGTCTACATAAACCCATTTTCTCTGATTGGTTGGGGGTTGAACAATTTGGAGAGACACTTTTCCTAGATAATTGATATACACTTGAGACTATAATTAAGAGGATTGAAGGGAAGCCATTTAATTAAGAAGGTTTGAAGAACTTGAAGAAGAGCTTGGAGAACATTGAAGATCTCCATCAAATCAAGAAAAATATGAGGATTTCTAGAGGTAATCTTCTAATCTTAATTTATTTTATCTCTAAGTTCAATCACAATTCATAGAATTCTAGGATATTTTACACAATTTTTAAAAAGTCTCTTCCTACCTCATTTCATCGCACACCACTTGAATTGTGATTGAATTCTCATCTATTTGTTGATTTGGATCTAGGATTAAGCCTTTTTAAGAGAAAATTTGCTTTGAATCATCAATTTGGTTTAAATTCTCTCTTCATTTATTCATACTCTTCTCCTTTTTTTTTAATCAATTTAGTTTGATCTCCATGGACCATTAACTTGGGAGGAGAATTGAATAAAAATGAGTTTATGTTCCTCAAGGATCATGTGTTTGGGAGAGGAATTGAATATAGATCTAGTTTGATTGTTGAATCCAAACACTTAAAAGTTCATAGGATTAAGTAAGTCCTTGAAGTTCTCTTGCTAGATCTTCAATATGAGATCTATGATGGAGATCCTCTAAGGCTAAATCTATGAATCACTTTCGTATCACATTGTTACTTTGAATGACCACAATCAAACTTGATCTAGATTCTCTCTAGAATTATAGATCAAGTTTGATTCAAATTATGAACACCCATTCAACAATGGTGCAGTGAATTCATTAACCAACTGAGATCAAAAATTTATAATTAAATCATGATCCATTGGAATTGAATGAGACCAATTGGAATATGTTCATAACATAAAGATTTACCACTGTAATTTTTGTTTTAATGAGATTTCATAATTAACATGGTTTGATCTTAGGATTTGTGAATTAGTCATTCTCTGTCCAGAATTTCAGAACTGGGAGTCAGTTTTGATTTGAATAGATCAGAGCATTAACCAAATATTTTTTACTTCAAATAATTTTTTCTATAAAGTTAAATGTGTTAGTGATGCCTATTTTGATTTGAATAGATCAGAGCATTAACCAAACATTATTTAAGCCTTAGTGATGTCTGATTTTGGTCCTATTCCCAGAGATTGGACCATTTGATCTTTGATTTTCTTTTTGGGTTAGAAACTAGACTCACAGAGGTACCTTGTATACAAATATCATTAAGATCAAACAATGGGAAGTATGATGTTTCTATTTTTGAAAGTCAAATCTGCTCTCTGTAAATTATGAAATTCTATGTTAGATTTGACAAACCTTGTAAATGATGATCCAAATGTATTTTCTATGACCTAAGGCTTAAATAATGTTTTGGTTATGATTAATTGAACCTTAATCCAGAGGCTAATGATTCATAGTTTGTTCTTATTCATGTTCATGCATTCATTACATATGTATGGATTCTAGCAATTAGGTCATTATTTTGTGTTGTATTAAGCCATAATTAGTTGAACATAATATGGGTTCCTTATGATCATGTTGGGATTATATCATCTCTATATGAACATTACATTGGCTCCTAGTTGTGACTTGTATATCTATAGAGGTGTTGTGTTTCCAATTAATTAGAAGGAATTCATGATTGTGTCAACTCTTTCCATGCTTGATAGATTTAAGCTAGAAGTTTGAGTATGATATTTAGGATTCAATATTATATTTTGTTCAAAGCATGTGGATTAACTCTTTTGTTTTGTAGCGCTATAGAGGTATAATTTCTCGACTCTTCTCTAGTTTATTTTATTATTTGATTTTATTGATTTTCAACTCCATGTACGACACCTTAGACTAGGTCTTGATTTATGAGTATATAAGTGTTAGAGACATGTTCTTAGACTTTTTACTTTTGTGTATGCATTGTACGTTTCTATTTATAGCTGGATCCCAGGTAAGTTTCCTTGTTCCTTATTGCATAATGTTTGCTATTTGAATTATGTGATTTTGAATGCTATTTTATCGTTAGCAATCTTACACCCTTTCGGCATGCTTGTGGAATGTATATTTATATCTATGTATTAATTGAGGGCATACTTAGATTAATAGTTCGATTAAAAAGGATATTGAGTAGAGGCCTATCACGAGATAGGATGAGAGGGGGGTATTTTAGTCCACCGGGCTCCTTACCCTCTCATTCTATAATCCCGGACCTAGAAATCTCTAGTTTCCAAAAGATCAGTTTTCTTTTAAAATGGTTTCTTAATTTTCTTGTAATAAATTAAGTGGCGAATCGCATATGAATTTGAAATTTGAAAAAGTTTAAAAAGCGTGGTTAAACTGCGACATCCACAGGGTGCAAAAAGGAAGGAAGATGCATCTGTAGACACCCCATTTTGTCGGCTATCAGATTTAGGAGATCCATAGCTTGGTAGTTCACAATGATCGAAAAGACTCAAAAAGGACTCCTAGAAGTTAGTTCTATCTCTCAAAATGCTCAAAATGACCAAAATACCCCTGAAAGCCCGAACGCTCCCCGAATTCAGACCAAATATTCTGGAAATGTGCTACATCATAAGAAAAACAATAAAATGAGTTCTAAAGCAAGACCGGATGAAATCGTCGGCTCACAGAGACCCCCGGAAGTCCCGTAAGTTCCCAGAAAGTCCCCGTTGACCGGTTTGACCAAGTTTTGACCAAGTTTGACCAAGGTTTGATCGAAATCAACCAAATTCACCAAAAAGTTTTGAAATCATTCTAGATCATGTGGAAAGTATTAAAATGAGTTTTAAAAGAAAACCGAACGAAAACGTCAGCTCCTGGGAGCTCCGAGAGGTTTCCAGAACTTCTCAGGAATCCCAAGTTTGACCAGTTTGAGCAAAAGTTGACTTTGAAACTAAAGCACCATACCATTTTCAAACATTTTTCATGGATACTAGAGGTCAATAGCTTTCCGACGGTATATCGCACATAATTTTTGAATTTCAAACGAATTTATTATGAATTTCCGAAAGCGAAAAAGGCGATCAAATTGGCTTTTATCGTGAATACCGCAAAACTTTTCAAAGTGACCTATCTCTAAACTATTTTTTTATGTAAATTAGACTCCATTAACTTTCCAACGCTATATCACAACCTCAATTTGGAGTTCGTATGCATTTTCTGTGAATTTTGAACGAAATAGAGCCTTTTCGCAAATACCAGAACCTCTGGGGGCCTAAAAAGGATTATCTGGCCGAATGAGGAGCAGTGCCGCCGTGGAACTAGCCCACTGCTGCCACGGCATAGGCCCAGTGCCCCCACGGCACTCTCCCCCAGAATGGTACATTTTTGTAATTTCTTGTGGGGGTTCATTTTGATTAATTAGAAACCAAAACGACGTAGTTCTATGTTCAAAGATGTTTGAGACCAATGAGAGTACTTCTAAAACCCCAAAACCACCCCAAATTGGCCTATATAAACCCCCTTTGGCTTCTCATTTTGGGGGTATCAAATGAAAGCTTTGAAAAGTTTTAGAGAGAAAGTTGTAGAGATAAGGTTAGAATAGAGAGAAATGAAGCTTCCTTCTTTGATTTCAAAACAAAAAAGTGAGTTCTAAACTTTGTTTATACTTCATTACTTCCATTTACTTCATATTCAATACACCCAACTACCATTTTAGTGAACATTTAAGAGAGAGGAAGTTACTTCCATGTCCAAAGTCAACACATATGAGTGAAACACCAAGCTACAAGTCCAATACATCATTGAATATCATCTATTGATTGTTTATATACTTGTTTGCTTACTTTATTTGTTCATCTCCTCTTACCTCATTTCTTTTTATTTTCTTTATTTACTTATTAGTCTATCATCATCTAGATGATGACATGAAGTTTGAGGTGAGTGAATTCTTATGGATAGTAGCTCTTGACCTCAAAAACATGTTTGATAGATGATGATTTCAACTTCAATACATTCCTATGTATTCATGAAGTTGTCTTTAAAATGGAAACAATACTTTCCAATAATCTTGGAGTTTCTTGATGTGAGTCAAATGTTGACATTTTAAGTGGTTATAATCTTCATTAAGTATTGAAAATATGTTTTCAAAACCCCCTTTTCAAAACCCCCTCTTAAACCCCTCATTTTGATTTCAAGAAATAAACCTTGTTTTCTCAAAACCTTCAAAACAGTGAGTCATTTAACTTCAAAGAATTATTTTGAGTTCAATACTCAATATATGAATTCAAGACCACTTGGAATGTCTTTATAACTCATTATATAACACCCATGATTTTTGGCTTGACTTGGAAGCACTTAAAAGGGGTCCATTTTTGTCCAAACATTCCTCCCAAACATTCTGCCTCTGCTGTCACAGCAGCTAGGTTGACTTTCAACTTGTTTTACAGAAAACTTTTCCAAAACGAGTTGTCCTAACTTATTTTTCCCTTGAACTTCAATGTCTTAGAGAACTTTTTGTATAATATGGGTCTCTAGATCTTCTGTTTTCATTTTCTAAGATTTTCTAACATTTTAATCGACATTACGGACTCTATTTCTGAATAACCTCTATTGTTTATATGATTTCTCTCAATCTGTGATAGTTATTAAATATTAGCTTTTTGGGTTGTGTTCTAGACACAATAAGGAAGATCCCCATAAAAAATCATGCATTGAAAACATTCCTAACCCCTATTTTCAATTTCCAAAATATCATATTACTGTTCTGTCCACTATTCACAGCAAGCATGCTTTTACTTCCATACTTTGATTTGATGCTTACATGTACTCCAAATTTGTTCATGTCTTAGGAAGTGATCCATACCATATTTGTACATATCCCATGATTATTTCCTTCATTTATTCATACACATTCTAGACTTCTAAGTCATTCTAGGAATCCATGAACACAAAACACACTACAACCTTGGCACATTCTAGATACATACATTGCATCCATGCAAAGATTTGGGGATTTTGTGACTCATAATCTAAGAAGATTATAAGGAATGAATTTGATCACACGTTCATGCTTCCCCCTCGATCTAATCTTCCTTTCTCATCCGTCCCGGGGATTGAAAGGTCTTCTTTTCTCAAAGATTAACATGCATCATACTAGCTTGCTAAGCATATTTTGGTTTCTTTTTTTATTTGTTTCAAGAACAATTCATGTCCCCTCTAGATTAGGAAACTTAATTACTTGACATGTGATTAGATGATTTTTCCTAGGTTTGTTCGTGTGATCTTTCACTTTACAGTGTGTGATACTTGGCTTAGATCTTATGAATGATATTTTATCTTTAGATCTCCCATTCCAAGTTTCTTATATGACGTAATATACCTATCATAAATATTAACTGTCAAACCAAACATAGTATAAGATGATTAATTGGATACTAATTGAGGCCCGTCGAAAGACGGGGCGAGTTGAGGGTGTTTTAGTCGTGACAAAGGCTCCTTCCTCTCTCGCACCAAAACCCCGAGCCAAGTTCTTTGGTTATGAAAGGCCGGTGCCCATTATCCATTTGGGTGAGTCAAATTAGGTTTCTTGGTTCCTTAAAGACCAAGTGGTGACTCTGCATCTGTTTTCAACAGACCTTCCTTTTCTTTGATCCAAATCAATTTTAAACAAAAACAAAAAGAAGTGGAATTCCACGTGTACACAGCATCCTTCCCTTCTACCTTCTCTTCCTATCTACAATCACACCAAACAAGTGATTCTAACATCTTCCATCCTTTTGTCTCTCTCTTGTCCCATTCCTTCCTCTCTTCTCTCATACCAAACATTGAGAAAATTAGAAATTTTAAAAAAATATTGATTTTTACATAACCATTACATATAGTATTTTAATAACCCAATTAAGTGTTGAGAATAAAAAATTTCACCAGTAAATGGCTCACCACTTGTTTGGCTATTAATTCTTTGAAGGATATTTGTGTAATTTGTATGTGCGAGCGTGCCAGGCAAGTAATTGTCAATGTGATTGTGAAAGCCAAATGTGTCTCACCTAGGCCAGTTGTAATCGTTCGAATGCCTTGTGACCAAAGACTTTTGTGGTGTAAGATAATCAAAACGTAAAAGGGTTGACCTAAGGACTAAACTAGAGTAAATATTAGATTAAACTAAGTAAAATACCTAAAACAATAAAAGAAAATTGAACAAAGGAAAGAACTAGTTTATTAGAAAATAAAGTAAGGTACAAGTCCTAATCTTGAAGAATACTTCAATGTGGTTATATGCTCCTAATTGCAAAGGAAATTAAGGATACAGAAATGTATTCTGAAGTAGTTTGTATATTTTGTTGCGTGTTTCTTCACTTCACTTCATCTTCTATTCACAGGTGATAAACAATGAATGTTGTATATTCATGTGTCAATATAATAGATATAGTGCTCATTTAATCCCCAAATCCCTAGTTTTATATGCATTTTGGAATTAATATGATCTAATGAAGATGTCACTCAACTGTGTGTAAATATGTGCTTTTACATGTTTTATTGCTTAAGCAAATGAAGTTGAAATAATGCAATAAATGAAAGGAAAAAGAGCAGCAAGCACATAGGATTATTTCCCATATATCATATGTGCTTACAACTCCTCTTTGATCAAATAAACGAAAGAAAAAATGAAGAAAAAAAAAAAAAAAACAAACCAAACCAACGTAAAAGCTTGATGGTGATGTTTAGAAATAATTTTCCTTTCTCTCTCTCTCTCTCTCTCTCTCTCTCTCTCTGCAAGTTGATTGCCAAAATGGTTTGAAAAAAATGAGCAAGAGGCTGAAAAATTAAACTAAGGATCACTTTCGTCTCTGTTTATATGACGAACTCAATGACATCTTCAGAGCATCTTCATCTGCACCTCTGTCTATAAGTAGAGAACACACAACGCAGAGAAAAGGGAGGCACAACACTTAACGCAAGCCTCACACACAGAGACAACCCACAACACACAACCACAAAGAGAGAGAAGTCTAAGGAGGTTACCATGTGAGCACTTCATAATATCCCTAGGAGTAGAAACTTAAGTTTTAATTTGCTTCTTCTAATTCTAGAAGTTGTAAAGATTTTCTTTTTCTGTAATTGATGATTTAATGTTCAAAAATATGTAAACAAAAATTTGTGTACTTATTTATCAAACTATTTCTAAAATATTTGTTTTCTTGTAGGATCTTTGCTAATTTGTAATAGTAAAATGTTTTTATTAAAATTTTAATTTCAAGTCCAAAGTATCTGTAATTATTTTCATCTAATGTATAAAATTTAGTTTTTAGATTTTGGTGTTATTAATATTCTTAGTATAGTTAGTAGTTGTAGATATCCCCTAAAATAGTTTGAAACTCCAAATTTTCAGTTGTTATATTAAAGAAATTTCATTCACTAAAAGACAACATTTGCAAGTAAATGCCAGATTTCTTTGCCACATAGTTGTTATAATCACCTATTAAAGCCCGGAGCATTCCCTATCCATATCTCATTCCCAAATTAGATAGGATTTGGTTGGACCTTACTTGTGTTCTTGGAGTTCATCCACTGTGACCACACAAGAATTCAATGTCAAAGGTTTACTATTTTATTTTTGGTTCAGTATTTCAATTTATATTTTATTAACTTAGTTGTACTAAACTTTGTTATTTTGCAGATTCCAAGAATTCAATCTCAACTCAAGTTAAGTGAAGAAAAAAATATATTAATATTATTTTTCACTTTCACCTTGGTGTTATGACCTTAATCTTAAATGGAAGGTGATTGTATACATCTATTTAATCTTTCTTTAAAATTTATTTAGAATACATTTTCAAGTCCAAAAATGGTAGGCTAAAACTTTAATTGAGGATGTGCAATAAAACTCATAAATCACAACTTCCATGCATTAATCTTAAATGGGCAAATTTATCTAGATGGTTTGTTTTTTCATTTATGGCAAAAAAAATATCTATAGTTTATGCCTATTTATAGACTATGGCTATATTAGACTTTAAAGATTGCGTATTTGAAATAAGAATTTAATTATGTGAATTGTCAAACTATGCCTTTTGTCATAAAACACCTAGCATACACAAAAAATTTATTTAATAAAGTTTGTATTTCAAGTATGTGTACAAATATATGTCTGTCCATTAATGGACAGGCAATTGTGTAGTGGCAGAGTAGTGGGAACTGGGTGCCAAATAACCCACGTTTACAGCGAGTCACGATTCAAACCTGGCTACTGCCTAATTGTCTCTTTATTTTTCTTTAAACTAGACGACATAGTTTTATATCAAACCCACACTTGATATGACTTCAACTAGTAAAAGTTTATTTTCAAATAAAGAATTGTTCTGTTTAGAAATGTCAAATCCTTTGCAAAAGCACAAAAGTTGTGTGATCTAGTGTTAATTTGCATTTTCCCTGATGATGCCAAAAATTGGTAAGAGAGATTAAAAGAGAGATATGGGGACACAAGAGCTTGTATGTGATTCAGTCCCGTTAACGAGGTGACCTACGTCCATGGTAGCGTCAGTGCGTTTCACTAACATATCACTGGCGGGCTTGGTGAGCCAACAGTTTGGGCGGCACTACCAGTAAAATCAACCGGGTTTATGCGTATGAGTGAGAATTAGATGCCATTCTTTTTTATCGAATGTCCTCCCCTTTAATGGGGGTGAGCGGCCTCTTTTATAGGTGCAAGAGACAACCCGTACATGGTAAGTTTATAGATTAGGAAGCCTAAATCTATTTACAGCCTGATTTACATAAATCTAGGGATGTTTCCTAAGTAGTTTAGGAAACTGCTTGCTCTTTCCATTTAGTCTTCTAACTGGGCTAGGAAACTGCCTGGAGGCTTGTTGACCAAGCAACCACGCCTACTGGGGCACGCCCATGCGGGGTCCATCTAGAAAGAACAACCGGGCTTACGACCATCCCAGGCAGTTTTGCGTCACAGCCCGGGATACTGTGTAGTCAGTCTAAATTCAAGAGGACCTAGCTTCTCTTTGCTGAGGTGGCGAGGCCTGACTTTAACTTGATATTTTTGTGCATATCAGCTACCCCCCATTTTCAAAACTAACGAGATGCTCTATCGGATGAGGTTTGAAAATTAAGACTGCTTCTGGCAAAACACCGTTCTGGAGATGGCCCCGGGTTGTTACCCGGGTTGCGACTGATCGGGCTGATCTTTTGGGGTCAGGACCGAGCGGTAGCTATGTGGGCCCGGGACCAACTTCTGCCACGTGTCAATGGCTGGTTGGTCTGGTTTGGATCCAGTAAGGCAGGTAACTGACTTGTCACATCGTAATCGGACCATCACGTCTGGCATTAATTGGGCGCGTCTTTTGAGGCGACATTCCGCGTGCCTGAGATGACTGTTGTCAGCAGGTTTAGATGGAAAAATTTCTTGGCCGTTAGATCTAACTTGATCCGGACAGTCCGCACTCTCTATATAAAGAACGCTTGTTCATTTCTGGGATTCCTGTTGCCAATTGATAGAGCTACCGAGCGGTTTGAGAGAAAAGAAAGTGTCTGGTAAAGCTTCCCGAGCTCTTCTTCTGCGATAACCCTTGTAAGTATTCCCTTTTCAGTTTCAGTTCATCGTCCTCTTCCTCTTCCTTTTTCTCTTCTTGTATGAGCGAGGCTGGAGAGAGCGAACCCTCTTAGGTTGGAACGGGAGTGGGACGTTTTCTTTCTCAGGTTCTGCTCTTTCTTCAAGTCGGTAGGTACGTTAGATAGGCTGAACCGAGCGGGCTGTCCCCGGGTAGTTCTGACCGAGTGTCACCTTGTCTTTAAAACTGTATACTTTTTACCCTTTAGGTTGATAACCATGCCTCCTTTGTACCTCAGACTCGGAGTTCCTGATCCATACCTTGGTCGTCCTCTTCTTCCCGACCCAATCACCGAAACCCCAAGGATGTGTCACTCTGGTTTTGACTCATCCTCCCGATCGGAGGATGAGTGGTCCAGGTCAGAGGAGCCAGACACAAGTCTGAGTTTGCCATCCGCATCCCCCTCCAATCACCATAGCGAAGGCAGAATCCCAATGCATCTCTCCGACGATGAGTCAGACCAGGAAGCCCCCGTTGCGTCCATTTCCCGGGGTTTAGGTGACAAAATGCCAGAGGAACCCAACCCCGAGGTAGCCTTCGCCAGCGAGTTCATCCCGTACACCCTGCATACTGAAGATCTCAGCCGCATTAGGGATAGGTACAGGCTTCCCGACTACTGTTCCCTGGCCGTGAATGTTGGCAGAGCCCAAATCTACCAGCGGGGTTTCACTACCTTATACGAGGACATCCTCACGGCTGGGTTCCGCGTTCCCTTCCTCCGGTTCCTCGGGACGTCCTTATATACCTGGGGATCACCCCGGGGCAGCTGGCACCGAACGGTTGGAGATTCCTGATGGGGTCCATCTCCTTTTGGCCCCAAGTTTTCGGGTATGAGCTTACCGTCCAGGAGTTTCTCTGGACACACCGACCGTTTCCTGTAGATGGGGAGACCAGGTTCTTTTCTCTCAGGGCTCGTCAAGGGAGAAAGATCATAATGAATTGCCCGAGCAACAACAAGGGCTGGAAGAATAGATTCTTCCAAGTGTCCACCCTTGGACTATATGAGCGGGCCCCGGGGATCCAGATGAGGACTTCCTGGGCAGGAGAACTGAGGGGTAAGCTAGTGCAGTAACTTCCCGCTCTCTTTCTTTACTTTGCTTTGAGACTAACTATGCTATGTCTTGCATTATAACGGGATTAGCTAGTCCACCTAGTCTTCCCGGGGAGTGCTGAGAGAGAATCAGAAGCTTGGCGGACCATCCCATCAATATTTGGGACATTCTGACCCGCTCAGGAGATCAGAGAGGCGATCACCGTCCAGAACACCCTGTCGAGGACCTCGTCCTTCCCTCAATCATCCCGGTTAAGAGTTTATCAGCAACTTAATTTTGGTTATCCTTCGTCATCTCGTTGCTCTGACTTCTGACTTCGTGGCCACTTTTCTTTTGTAGAAATGGCCCCAAAGAGGAATTTGGAGCAGTTGAGGGAGAGGCAGGCCACTGCTGCTGTTGCTGTTGCTGTTTCCGCCCGGTTGGCGATTGCTCAAGGAAAAAGGCCTGCCGTGGAAGCCTTAGGCATTGAATGCCCACTGAGGCGAATCCGGCACGTGACTGCGAACCTTCCGGAACCCGTCGGGACTTTAGCTCCCCGCGTGGTGGTGGCCGAAACTTACCCCCAAGCGTGAATATCGTCTGGGGCGCCTGTTGAAGATTCGACAGTGATCAGGGAAAGGGTCAAGTCCGCCCTCCTCCCTAGCCAGGTGGAAGCAAGTGCGAACATGTCTCCTGAGGTGCTTCAGGGATGGTTATACAGCCCTTCCCATATGGTAAGCACTCGGCGCTCCTGCTCTTCTTTACCATAGCTTCTCCTGCGTTTATTTTGCTAACTGACCATCTTGGATTCTTCGCAGGTCGGCTGCATGGCCGCTGGGGCTGAGTCCTTCCTCTGCCTTCTTTGGGCAGGAGGGCCGCTGCCGCTGAAGCCGCTCTGTCTGAGGAGCGGGAGACCTCAGAGGCCAGGCAAAACACCCTAGCTTTGGAGAAGGATAAGGTGAAGGGCTTGGTCCTGAGCCTTGGTGCAACCCAGGCAGAATTGGCGACCGCCCAGGCCGATTGAAATCTTCTCGAGCCCTCGCGACGGCGGTAGAGGCCCGAGCCAAGGCTGCGGCTGAATTGACAGTCGCTGAAGCCACGGAGGAGGCGTTTGATGACGATTTCTTCCAGGGCTATGAGGATCTGAAACGGCGGATTGCCCTGGATCACCCCGAGTGGGACATCTCGTCCTACGAGGGGATTGATTCGAACTATTGGGACGTTGATCCCACGACTGGTGAGGATCCTCCTGCTAGTGCTGAAGCTGCTGAGCCTGCCCTAGGCGGGGGCTCGGGAACTGAAGAAGGAGCTGCCCAAGAGAAGGGGCTGGGGAGACTGAAGATGTGGTCGAAGTGGACGACTAAGGTCCCCGACTTGTTTTCTTCTCTTTTTTTTTGTTGTAGTTTTTTTTTTTTTTTTTAGGGAGGCTACTACAACTGCCCCCCAGGCACTGTACATATTTTTTTTTATATTAATGAAAAGGTTCTTAAGACCAACTTTTCCATCAATTGTTCATTGTTTCTGTATTTGTGTGCCTGTGCTTGCCAATTCCTGACCGATTTTTATTTTTAATTGACCGATCTAATTCCTTGCCTTAGCAAATGGTTTTGGATCATAATTGGTAGAACAACTGGTCTTTTCTTGACCTGTTTGGAAGGTCCCGTCCGGTGTATTATAGGAATTTATCATGTTTTACTGACTGAACAATTTTTCTCTGTCCAATGTAGGTACTTAGGAATGTTAGGATTCCAAGCCCTGTTAGTGACCAGTGTGATTTTCTTTTTCTTTTTTGTCTGGTATCCCCCTGCCCCCCAACCATTTTGCTAAGGAAGGTGTCTAGGAGGGGGGAACCATAGGAAACCGACCTGGAACATGGGTGCTTACAGGGTCTTTTGAGGCTTGCCATCATCAGCCACCTAGGGGGTTTGCCCCCGTTGCCGGTGGGGCCTAAGCGAAGCTGGTGCCTCGGGGTTAGGCCCCAGGTCTTTTTGTGCCTTGGTTTTGAGCCAAGGTCTTTTGCCTCTCGGGTAAGTTCCCGGGGTCTTTGTGCCTTGGTTTTGAGTCAGGGTCTTTTGCCTCGGGTGTTGGCCCGAGGACTTTGTGCAGAATACCGACAAGGGTTGTTTCTTGATGTAAGGCAGGAACTGTTTTATTGCTTTTTTTATTTTGAAAAATCATAATGACTGCTCGAATGGAGCTACAAGTACCCTAACCAGTATTAATCTACCCACATCTAATTGCTACTGATAGTACTTTCGAAGATGCTGCACATTCCAAGGGTGAGAAAGGTGACGGTCGTACAGAGTTTGTAACCAATAGGTGCCCGGGCGGTTTACCTGAGTAACTAGGTACGGACCTTCCCAGTTTTGCCCTAACTTTCCGTGGCTTGGGACTTTTGTGGACTGATTGACGACTTTAAGGACCAGGTCCCCCGCCAGGAAACTGCAATGCTTCACCTTGCTGTTATAGTATCGGGAGACCCTTTACTTGTAGGATGCCACTTTGAGATACACCTGGTCTCTTTTCTCCTATGCTAGGTTGAGCTCTACCTTGAGGGCGTTTTCATTGTCTAGCTCGCTATAATTTATCACCCGGTAGGTAGGTAACCCAAGCTCCGTGGGGACCACCGCCTCAAAGCCGTAGGTTAGGGAGAACGGCATCTCGCCTGTTGCCACTCTGGGTGTAGTACAGTAGGCCCACAGGAGGGTCGGTAGCTCTTCTGCCCATAGTTCTTTAGCGCCTTCGAGCCTTGTCTTGATTGACTGAAGAATAGTCCAGTTTGTCACCTCGTCTTGGGCATTGGCCTGGGGGTGCTCGGGGGATGAGTAGTTATTGGATATCCCATAGCCCGAGCAGAACTGCCTAAATACCGGGGTGTCATATTGCCTACCGTTGTCACTAACCAGGACCCGGGGGATGCCAAACCTGCTAAGGATGTTCCTCTCCATGAAGTTTTCCATTTTCTTCTCGGTGATTGTTGCCAAGGGCTCGGCCTCCGCCCACTTGGTGAAGTAATCCACGACAATGACAACGAACTTGACTTGTCCCTTTCCCGTTGGCTGGGGATCAATAATGCCAATGCCCCACTGAGCGAACGGCCAGGGGCTAAAGATGGGCGTCTGAAGTTCTCCCGGGCGGTTGATCATCGGAGAAAATATTTAGCACGTATCACACCTCTTGACATATTCTTGAGAGTCTCTGTCCATGGTCGGCCAGTAGTATCCTTGCAGCAGGGCTTTGTGCGAGAGCGCCTGACCTCCGATGTGGTTCCCGCACAACCCTTCATGGATTTTGTGGAACACCCCGTGGACCTGTGAAGGATGGACACATCAGAGATACAGTATGGAAAATCCCCATTTGTAGAGGATTCCATCAATAATTTAGTATCTTGCAGCTCGGTATTTAACCCGGCGGGCTTCCTCCTTACCTTCTGGTAACACGCCTGTTGCCAGAAATGCCATGATTGGGTCCATCCAGCTAGGCCCTGGGGCGACTGGTTCTACCTCCATACATTCTGAGTTGATCACACTTGGCTCGGGTAGGTACTCTATCCTTATCCCGGGCAAGTCTGACTCAGAGGATGAGGCGAGGCGGGCTAACCGGTCGGCATTAGTATTCTCCTCCCTTGGTATCTGCGTGACAGAGAACCCTTGAAGCTTCTTTGAAACTGCTCGGACAAGGACTAGATAAGCTATCAAGTTATCTTCCCGAGCCTTTTACTCTTGATTGACTTAACTAACTACGAGCTGAGAGTCATTGTACCCCAGGACCTGCGATGCACCCATTGAAGCGGCCAGCTATAAGCCGGCCAAGAGGGCTTCATACTCGGCCTCGTTATTGGAGGCTTTGAATCTGAACCTAAGCGCATACTCGAGCTGGATCTCGTCAGGCATGGTTAGGATGATCCCTGCTCCACTTCCCTGTTTATTGGATGATCCGTCTACATAGAGTACCCATGTTGGGATATTTTATTGCAAACCGGGCGGTAAGACCGGTGGATCGGGCTCTTCAATCGGGTCTTCTTAGTATGTGAATTCAACAAGGAAGTCCTCTATTGTTTGTCCCTTGATTGCTGTGCGGGGTCTGTAGACCACTTCGAATTCTTCTAACTCCAAGGCCCACTTGACTAGCCTTCAGAATGTTTCGGGACTGCTTAAGATCTTATGGAGAGGCTGATCTGTAAGGACCACGATGACGTGGGCCTGGAAATACGGGCAAAGTCTCCGGGCTGAAGTGATGAGGGCGAAGGCGAGCTTTTCAATGCGGGAGTACCTACTTTCCGCACCTTGAAGTGCTCGGCTTGTGTAATATACTGGGAATTGTATCCCGTACTCTTCTCGAATGAGTGCTGAGCTGACCTCCGAGGGTGACACCGCCAGGTACAAGAACAATTCCTCACCTGGCGTGGGCGTTGAGAGTAGAGGGGGCGATGCCAGGTACTTCTTGAGTTCCTGGAATACTTTCTCGCACTCTTCTGACCAATGAAAAGCTTTATGAAGGATCTCGAAGAATGGAAGACACCGGTTGGTAGCTCGGGACACAAATCTATTTAATGCAGCCACTCGCCCGGCCAAACTCTGTACCTCTTTGGTTGACCTGGGTGACCGCATGTTTAAGATGGCTTGAATTTTTTCGGGATTCTCCTCAATCCCCCGCCTGCTGACTAGGTGCCCAAGGAACTTCCTGGACGAGACGCCAAATGTGCACTTGGTGGGTTCAACCTCATCCCGAACTTTATCAAAATGTTGATGGCCCCAGCCAAATGCTCAAGGTGATCAGACTCTTCCCGATTTTTAACCAGCAGATCATCAACGTAAACCTCCATGGATTTCTCAATAAAGTCCTTAAACATGTGATTGATCAGGCACTAATAGGTTGCCCCGGTGTTTTTGAGGCCGAACGGCATGACTTTGTAGCAGTAGGTCCCTTGATCGGTGATGAACGAGATTTTTTCTTCGTCCATGGGGTACATGCTGATCTGGTTATACCCGGAGTAGGCGTCCATGAACGAGAGGAGCGAATGACCGGCTATGGAGTCCACCAGGAGATCTATCCGGGGGAGTGGATAGCAGTCCTTGGGGCAGGCTTTGTGCAGATCGGTGAAGTCCACACACATCTTCCACTTCCCATTGCTTTTCTTGACCAGTACTACGTTTGCTAACCAGTCGGGATAGTGGACCTCTCGGATAGATTTCGCTTTGAGGAGTTTATCAACCTCCTCGCATGCTGCCTTTTGCCTCTCGGGGGCCATGCCCCTTCTCTTCTGCTTCACAAGCCAGGAATCTGGGTTGACATTGAGTCGGTGAGACATTACTCGAGGGTCAATCCCGGGCATGTCTTCATGACACCAAGCAAACACATCTTGACTCTGTCGTAGGAACTGAATTAGCTTCTCCCTGAGGCCGGGCTCTAGTTAGGTACCGATCGTGACCATTCGGTTGGGGAGTTGCGGGTCTAGCATCACCTGTTCTAAATCCCTAATCGGTCCCACTCTATCGCTATGATCCCTTTGGTCCATCTCCTGGACATTCAGTGTTTTAGCGATGGCCTCCCGGCGCAGAGAGCTGACATAGCAACTCTGAGCGACGGTTTGGTCTCCGCATAGGCTCCCGGGCCCTTGGGGGGTTGGGAATTTAACCAACAGGCTGTGCGTTGATTTGAACGCCTTGGCCTGGTTGAGGGTTGGCCTTCCAAGGATGACGTTATAGGCAGATGGATCTTCTACTACCACAAAGCTCGCCAGTACAGATGCCTGCTGGGGGTAGGCTCCCATGAGGACTGGGAGCTCGATGGTACTGAGCGGTTGGGTGCTAGATCTGTTGAACCCTACCAGGGGAGTGGCCACTGGTCAGAGCCAATCCCTGGATATACCGAGCTGATCGAATGCTGAGACAAACATGATGTCGGAGGAGCTGCCCGTGTTTACCAACACTCTTTTAACCACGTAGTTTGCTACGAAGAGTGTCACTACCAGCGGATCATCGTGGGGGTAGTGTAGGACTAGAATGTCTTCAGATGAGAACGTCAACACGTTGGTTGGGGAAGAGCGGGTGGATTGCACGTGCCAGACATCCGATTGAGACGCCCGGGTATGCCTCTTCCTTGCTGACCGTGAATCCCCTCCGCATGAAATGCCTTTGGAGATTACATTGATCTGCCCAAGGGGTCGTGGTTGCTCGGGAGCCCGGGTTTCTTGTCGGGGTCGACTGTCAGCTGTTGTGACATATTCTGCAAGATGACCCTGCTCGATCAGTTTTTCTATGGCTATCTTCAACTTGAAGAGATCCTCTGTGTCATGTTCGTGCTCTCTATGGAAGCGGCAAAACTTATCCCGATTCCTCTTTCTGAGCGGGGCTTTTAGTTTTGCCGGTTGTTGAAGCAACCTTTGCGCCTTGGCGGCGGCCATGACCTCGTGGATTGGTCGAGAAAGGGGCGTGAAGGCGATCGGGGGCTGATCCCGGCCTCCTCCCTATTGGTCTAGCCTGGGCTTCTTTACCGGACCCTTCTCAGAGCCTTCACGCCTCCGCTTAGCTTTCGAGGACTCATCTCCTGCGAAACCGGCGTGTTTGGACTTCAGAAATTCTTCCGTGTCAATATATTTCTCGACCCTCTCTGAGAGTTCCACCAGGGTTGCCGGTCGGTCTTGGTGGAACGACGTAGCAACTTTGGTGTGTTGAACTCCCGAGCAGAAGGCCATGATGGCTGCTGTTTTGTTCAAATTACGGATCTGGAGCCTCTACTGATTGAAACAGTCCGCGTACTCCCTTAGGGATTCGCCCTTGCGCTGCTTGACAGTCAATAGCTAATGAAAAGCTTGCTCAGCGTCTTGAAGTCATCCACCGTTTGAGGTTTAAGGGCGCGGAACCATTGCACGGCTGGCCCTTTGAGAGTGTTGAGGAAAGCCAGGCACAGTAATTCGTCGACAATGGTGACCAACGCCATCTGGGCACTATAGGTACGAACGTGATCCACTGGGCTCCCTATCTCGTCGTAAGAGCTGAGATGCGGTGGCTTAAACTTCCGTAGGATGGGGAATCCAGTGACTCAAGCGGTATAGGGCGACTCAGTCTCCGTGTTGGTATGTTCGTGACGCTGCTTGTGGCTCAGTCGCTCGATCTGTTTCTGTAAGCCCTGGATTTGAGCATTCACGTCTTTCCGCTCGGGCTTCCTTTCAATGTCCGAGCGGTAAGTCGGATCAGACGACGAGGCTTTTCCTTCGAAGTGTGTTGACCTTGGGGATAGGACCCGGCTCCGACTCCAGGTAATCGTATGCCTAAGATCTCCCCGGCTCCGGGCTGGAGGGTCTTTGGCTGATTACCGAGGCTTTGGTCCTGATCCGTCCCTCCTGGTGGCGCGTCGCCTGTTGATGATGTCTCTAGCATCTTCTACCTGGCGAGGATTGATCCGAGCTTGCCGCCTGGTACGCCTGGGCGCTCTGCTACGGTCACCATCTCAGGCGTGTTCCCAATCCGACGGGGATACTGGCGTAGAGTGGGTATGATTCTGGACTCTTGCGAGCTCCCGGTCGGGGGCACTCTTCCTGGTTTGGTTCTCGGATTGAGGGCCCTTTTCTTACAAGGCCAACAGCGTTTCGATTTGCTGCTGGGTTTTCCGTTGGCCTTCCAAAAGTTGCGCAAGCGTCGCCGTCATTTGCTCGGAGGTCATGGAGGCGGCCTGTTGCTCGAGCTGCAAGTTCTCCTGACCGGTCGGAACAGTATTTTTCTTACCCGTCTTCGGTGGCATGTTGATTAGTCAAGAAATTTGTTAGTGAAAAACTTATCGCTTCCCACAGACGGCGCCAAACTGATGATGTCGAAAATTGGTAAGAGAAATTAAAAGAGAGATATGGGGACACAAGAGCTTGTATGTGGTTTGGTCCTGTTAACAAGGTGACCTACATCCACGGTTGCGTCAGTGCGCTTCACTAGCAGATCACCGGCGGGCCTGGTGAGCCAACAGTTTGGACGGCACTACCAATAAAACCGACCGGGGTTTATGCGTATGAGTGAGAATTAGATGTCATTCTTTTTTATCGAATGTCCTCCCCTTTAATGGGGGTGAACGACCTCTTTTATAGGTGCAAGAGACCACCCGTACATGGTAAGTTTGTAGATTAGGAAGCCTAATCTATTTACAACCTGATTTACATGAATCTAGGGATGTTTCCTAAGTAGTTTATGAAACTGCTTGCTCCTTCCATTTAGTCTTCTAATTGGGCTGGGAAACTGCCTGGAGGCTTGTTGACCAAGCAACCACGCCTACTGGGGCACGCCCATGCGGGGTCCATCTGGAGAGAGTAACCGGGCTTACGGCCATCCCGGGCGGTTCTGCGTCACAGCCCGGGATACTGTGTAGTCAGTCCAAATTCAAGAGGACCTAGCTTCTCATTGCTGAGGTGGCGAGGCCTGACTTTGACCTGATATTTTTGTGCATATCATTCCTAATCCCTTTAAATTATTCTTTCAATTTAATTAATATTTCTTGTTTTTAGATAACTTAGATTAAATATTTGTATTATTTCTATCTTTCCTTATAATAAAATCTAAAAGGTTTATTTCATGTAAATCTAACTTTTATTTCTTTACATTCCTTTTCTTACGAGTATCGTAGTTAGTTTATTTTGTACTGTTAAAATTTTTACCGCAAACTACTAAAAAACATCATTTTAATTAGTTTTACTCCAAATAAGTAAGAACTAGTAGTTTAGAAAAAGCTCCAAAAATCCATTATCTTTTATTTTCTTTTTAGGAACAAAAGAGTTGTCTCCTATCTTTAAAAATCTTTTATTTCTGTTCCCTAGGATTCGACATGATCTTACTAATGTTAGTAAACTATTACATAGATACAATTGGAAACACAGAAACTATTCTGAATTACAGTTTAAGAAAAGCAGAAAAATTACAGACTTTGTAGACAAAAGCATAACAATGAAATTAATCAAACCGAGGCCTGTGAATTTTCATAGTTTCCTTAAAACAGATTCGCCGCCTCACCGGATGTGCTTGAGAGGGAATCGTCGGCGTCTGTCTCCCAGGATACAGCGGCTACTAGCAGTGGTACTAGCACAATGTACAACTGCTCCTTCGAACCTACTATGCTCTGTGCTCTCTCTGAAACCAGGAAGGAAGATATGGAAGAGAAGTATTTCTGATGGTGTGTCCTCCCAAAAGAATAAGCACAATATATATATAGACAGAGGAGAATATGGATTAAACTCTGTGGATTAATACAGAACAGTTCAGGAACTCCATAGGTTGTAACAACAGCCTTTTGGAGTTCTGTGACCTTCCAATTTCTGTCACATGTTAAGTGTGAGAAATACCAAGGGTCTTTTGCAATTCTGGAAAGTTCTGGGGTCCAAAAAGAAATATTCTGTGCGGGCCGCACCCGACACGACCGGACGGACGGCGGCGGCGCGCGCGCGCGCGTGTGGAGTAAACCCAAAGGGCCTTAAGTCCTCCCCTTCCACAAAAGTGGGTACCCCTTGGGGCCCAAACCCAAAATTTGAAGTAGCCTTATAAATACACAATAGACTACTTCTAGTTTTCCTATGTGGGACAAGGCTAGTTGTGAACCTTTTCCATTTCAACAACTCCTTGTAAGGGGCAACCTTTGATTATTAATTTCTCATTCACCCATCAATAGTTTTGGACATGTGAATATCCAAACTTCATCTCCTCATGGAGGAGAACACTAATCCACAAGGACCCCACTTAAACTCTAAGTGGGTCCCACTTTTATTAGCCCTTAAACATGGCCAAAACATATTTTTATCCAACAAGTAAAACTTTATTCGTTATACGATCACTTACACTTGAGTATCGATAAAAAAACGCGTTATTAAGACGTCGTCAATAGCCTTCAAAATAACTGTTCTGTTCAAATTAGAATGCTATCTAACTGCTTCTTCAAACTGCCATATTCTCATCTTTAAACGTATCCCAACAATTGCCATTTAATATATCGAACATCTCAGTTTATATTAATTGCTTGCGCTTGAACTGTTGCTTTGGATCGGTCCACGTGTCGCGCTTCTATCAGTCTTTGCCATGCAACATTGATCAACCTTTGCATTCCACGTGTTAGTGTCTACGTGTTTCACGTGTCAATGTGCTGATTGGCCAAATTTTTTAACACAGACACTACTTAACTAAAAGGTCGACGAAAAACATGTTGGAAACTTTATTGTATCTAAAATTGTTCTTTTATGTAAAACATTTCAGTATTATAAATTCATTAACTTAAAATTTTTAGCACAAAATACTCAAATTTCCATATTAGAAGTTTTATCAAGCAGGCCTAAGCTTTCTAAAATAATTAAATTGATAATTTAAGTATAGCTCTTGTAGTTCAAAATGATGGTTTCTTGTAGCATCCCCAATGGTGTAACTATTTGTAAAGTAAATAGAACTTTAATTTCCAATATAAAAAAGGGAAATCTTAGAGAGGTGTAGAATAAGAAAATACTTTTGCTCACCCAAAATTTGGTACACCAATCCTCACCCAAGCATCCCATTGGCCAATGCAGTGGGGCTCAGGATTAAACAATATTAAACAACATTTGTTTAATCCTGGGCCCCACTGCATTGGCCAATGGGATGCTTGGGTGAGCATTGGTGTACCAAATTTTGGGTGAGCAAAAATGCTCTCGTAGAATAAACCCGGCCAAGGGAATGTCGGTTAGGGTGGGCCGGCTAAGGGAATGCTATTTGGTCTTTTTTGTTTTTTTGAATTGAAAAAAAAAATGGAAGGGAAATACTCCCAACCGGCATTGGTTGGGTATACCATTTAAACAAAAAAAAAACCCAAAACGGTTAAGGGAATGCCAACTAAGATGGACCGGAAGCAGGGCCGGTCCTGAATATTTGGAGGTCCGGGACGAACTATTAAAAGGGAGGCTCTTATACGGGGGTTCGGAGGCAGCGTCCCCGAGGCGATTTTTTTGGAGGTCTACTTATACATAATTTGTAATTTTTTAGGATTTAGTTATATATAATTGACAATTTTTTTGGGGTCTATTTATAATATGAGTCTATTTGTGAAACTAAAACATTGTATGGTATCTTTCAAAATTCTAGAGGATTTCTAAAATTGAAAAAAAAAATATACTAAAAGTGTAATTTTCAAAATTCTAGGACCTTTGTTTTTGAGTTTCATATACATGTATATCAATATATACGTAGTTGATGACACTAAATTGGGCCTTGGGGAATGCCTAAATGTAAAATACTAAAAATCTCAAGGTAAAAATATAATTATGAAAATTTCATGAGTCCCTTAAAATTTTGTGAACTTTAGTGGCCCGGGGTGATTGCCCCTTTTGCCCCCCTTTGGGCCGGCCATGGCCGGCAGACCCTCAGTCGTCTCGTTTGTAAAGTAAAAAATTTAGTTGAGAGTAAGAAATTAACTAAACTTACCCTGCCAACTACACGGTTGGAGATGGTATTATATGGGATTACTTTACAACTTAATTAAAGTGACCCTATTCAAATATACTGGACGTTGGCCACCTGAAGTTTGATTCTTTAAATTTAGGGTAATATTTGGGACATACCTATTTACACAATATTTGGGACACAACTCAAGAAATGTGTCTATCTTTTTCTTGTGTTACTGTGAAATTATGTCCTAAAAATTATGTGAATAAATGTGTCCCAATCTTTACCCTTACAATTAAGCCCATCCTTCCCATAAAAAAAAATAATAATAAATAAATAAATAAATTAGAAGAAGAAATTGTTTAAGCCCATCCCTAGCGCAATTATCGTTATAATTTGCCACTTAATTGACCTCTATATTTAGGAAACCCTTCAAATTTAAGGTAACAAAGCCTATGTAGTGACCCTGCCTTAAAACACGGACCGTGTTTGTCTCACGATAAACAGCCCCTTCTATTTATCCTTAGTCAAGTTTGTTTCTCAAGATTAAGGGAATAGAGGGGATTGAATTAATAGTCCGGTGTTTGGCGTGGTCATTCAGTTCGGGATTATTTATCAATTTTAATTGAATAGTCCCCCATATGGGGTACCAAGTTATAACATGGAGGAAGTGGGTTTATTAGTCCTAGGACTACAAATTAAAATGGTTTAATTATCCAATCTCTTCCTGTCAACCAAACGTGCTAGTACCACTTCGGTACACCAAAATGGTTTTGGTGTACTTATGCCATTGTTCTTGGGTAGTTACCATATGTTCAGCGATAGAAAACATTTGTTCTAAAGTGATCTGGGTGGTTTTAACGAAACAAATATTTTTAATCATTGAACAAATGTTTCCTACTGCAGAATAAAAATTTCCAACCCAAAACCATTTTAACACTTATGCACCAAGTGTATAGAAGTGTTTTCCATCTATTTATAGTTCAAACAAGTGAAGTCAACTATTGGAATCTCTTTCTTTCTTCTTTTTTTTTTTTAAAAAAAATAATAATAATAATATTATATCCACACAAAATTTCACACAAAATAATTATCATCTTTGATTCTAATGGACCCATGTGAATCCTACACGAAACCCATTAGAATCAAAGACCAAATGTATTGGGTGTGAAATTTTGTGTGAACTTTTTTATGAGTCTAGCATTACTCTTTTTTATTTTGTCAAAAACTTTTGGAATCTCACTTTCCTTACAATAAAAAATCTGGTTTTGGAAAATTCTATGATACATCGTAGTTGTTTAGATGTATCATATATCCTGGTAGTTAGAGCATTCACAGTGGAATTCTTAAACTTAAAGAAAACTTACACTATGTTGTTGTACAGGGAAGTGAGTGTTAGCAATGGGGAATAAGGGGACGGCACAAACTGTGCCGTGTCATGGGCTTGCTTAGGGGCTGTTTGGAAGTGATGAAAAAATATGACATACACCCAAAAGAATTCCTTAATTGCCAAAAAAAAAAATGCACCAAACGAACAACCTCTGCCGTTTGGGAAGTGCACGACATAGGGTGTGCCGTGTGGTGGTGAGTGG
The DNA here is from genome assembly GCA_033977485.1 of Hydrangea macrophylla. Taxonomy (NCBI): domain Eukaryota; kingdom Viridiplantae; phylum Streptophyta; class Magnoliopsida; order Cornales; family Hydrangeaceae; genus Hydrangea; species Hydrangea macrophylla. Next base: position 80,300,696 of record CM066991.1, on the reverse strand, counting down.
TGTAGCACGCAGCATATCATGTGCCGTGTGGTGTGGAACGGTGCACCATTTGCCGTATGGCTAAATTTGGCCGAATTTAGCAGAAACTTAGTCATACCATAAACTTAAGTTTAGTTAAGTTTCACTATCCTATACCACAGTTGTATTTATACCATTGCAAGAGTTCCACTATCTTATATCACAAACTTATCCTAAATTATCCTACAAACTACCCATTATTGATGCTCATAATAATAACTAAGTCCCAAAATGCGGCAAATTCAAGACTACCTTTTCTTTTTCTTTTTTTTTTAGTGGTTAGTCATGTACCTTATTTTTTATTGGTCTTGGTAGGTACTCTTTAAGCATGACATATATATTCTTCAAAGTTCAATCCAGTATGCAAGTTTTCAAACTTTTACACTAATTTGACCGCTTTAATAGATTGTGATTTGTCATTTTAAAAGAAATAAACAGACGAGAAAAGGACAAGAAATACTTAACTGGTCATTTAGATTATTGATTAAAATCCAAAGAAAAACAAGAGATTGAATTTTAAAATTTGTGAGTCAATTCACTTTTGTTTTTATTTGATAACTATTACTCCTTTTTGTAAATTAATTGTAAAAGATATGTTTTGAAAAGAAAACTAGCAATGTATTTTTCTCTCATTTTTGGTTATCTGTTTTTTTTTTCCCTCTTTGTATTTTTTTTTTAATACGAGGACAATCCTCTAGCCTACCCTTCTTTATTTCTTCTCTTTTCTTTATTTACACCACAAATCATGATTGTAAAATAAAACCCAATAAATCTAGGAAAATAAAAATTTTGTTTTTTTGAAAGATTCTTCTTTTCTATATCAATGATTACACAAAAGAAAGAGCAAGATTGCAATCATTTCTTTAAAAGATTCTTCTAAATAGTCAATCTTTTGGCTGCAATTTTGTCCTACTTTTCTTTTGTCGCTTTTCATCATTGACTTGCATGTTCATCCTTATCTTTTGATGCGGGTGATCTGTCACGTTTTATATTTTAGGAATAATTAAAATTCAGTCCATTTTTAGTGGAGTATTAAAAAGTCAGTCAAGTGTTTTACTCCCTCTGTCCCATATTAAGAGTCCTTGATGTCATTTTTTGATGTTCCATTTTAAGAGTCCTCTTTGAAAAGTCAAAGTACTTTAATACACACTTTCCAAATTTGCCCTTTATTATATCCAACTTTTTTTTTTTTTTTTTTTTTGATGTGACACTATAATTTTGAATTTCAAAATGGGCAACAATGGAAAGTTGAAAATCTCACCAAAATCAAGGTTGTCCCCTTAATAAGTTGGAATTCCCAAAAGAGACTCTTATTATGGGACGGAGGGAGTATTAAAATAAAAAGAAGTTTATATAAAAATGCATAAACTTTTGTCTAAAATGCCTAAAATACCACTCTCTCTTTGGTCTTTCTCTCTCTCTCCTCACATGGCCACCACCACCCCCACCGGCAGCCACCTCCACCAGCCGTTGCCGCCACCACCACTGGCCACCATCGGCCGTCGCCGCCGCCGCCACCACCACCACCACCACCACCTTTTATTTCTCTCTCTCTCTCTATATATATATATGTATACATGAGTATATATATATCTAATATATGGCCACCACAATCCCTACCTCTTTATCTCTTATTTCTCTTCTTACCACCACCACCACCACAAGCCACCTCCATCATCCATCACCGCCATTACAGGAAGAGAGAGAGAGAGAGAGAGAGAGAGAGAGAGAGAGAGAGTTAAAGTTTTTGGAGCAACTATCCAAATCGAAGGAGCAACTCACCAAACGTAAGGGGTAACTTACCAAAAGTATCGGGAGCAACTCACCAAACGTATCGGAAGCAACCCACTTAACGTAAGGAGCAACTCACCAAACATATCAGGGGCAAATGTGTTGCTCCTCACTACCACCGGTCGCCGCCACCACCACCGGCAACCGCCATCATCACAGGGCCACCACCAATACCACCACCACCACCACCACCACCCCAACTTCTTTATCTCTTCTCTATCTTTGAAGTCATCTCTCTCTTCTCACAACCACCTCCACCACCAACACCACCACCAAACCCAAACTCCAACCTCTCTGTATCTCTCATCTCTCTTCTCACCACCACCACCACGGACCATCTTCCTCATCCACCATCGCCATTGCAGAAAAGGAAAAAAAAAGTTGCAGGTTAGAGCAACTGTCCAAACGGAAGGAGTAACCCACCAAACGTATCGGGAGCAACTCACTAAACGTAAGGAGCAACACGTTTGGTGATTTGCTCATTTCGTTTGGTGAGTTGCTCCTTCCGTTTGGACAGTTGCTCTAAAAACCTGCAACTCTTTTTTTTTTTTGCTGCAGTGGCGGTGGTGGATAAAGGAGGTGACCCGTGATGGTGGTGGTGGTGAGAAGAGAGATAAGAGATACATAGAGCTTGGGGTGGTGGTGGCTATATGTTGATATATATATATATACTCATGTATATATATAGAGAGAGATAGGGTTGGGGTTTGAGTTTGGGTTTGGATTGGTGGTGGTGGTGGCTGTGAGAAGAGAGAGAGAGAGAGAGAGAGAGAGAGAGAAAAGAGATAGAGAGGTTGGGGTGGGGGTGGAGGTGGTGGTGGTAGTGGTGGTGGTGGTGGTGGGCCTTTGGTGGCTACGGTGGCTAGTGGTGGTGGCGGCAACGGCGGTGGCCAGTGGTGGTGGTGGTGTTGGTGGTGGCCATATGAGGAGAGAGAGAATAGACAAGGAGGGGTATTTTAGATATTTTACACCAAAGTTGATGTATTTCTAATTTACAAAAAGTACTAGACTGACTTTTAAATACTCTGCTGAAAGTAGACTGAATTTTAATTATCCCTTGTTCTTATGCCATAGACAAGCCTCCATTTCATATTTAGAGCATCCACAGCTGCATCAATTTGACAGTGGTGTTATTGGTGTAGTTTGCACCGTGTGTTTTTTTTTTTAATTTTATTTTATAGGGGAGAGAATGAGGTTCAAACTCTAAATTTATGTATTGGAGGGGCTTTATATATGGCAAGCTATTTGTCACTTGAGCTGTGCCAACCTATGTTATGCTACATTTTAGTTAAACTTAAAGGTCAATTAGATATAAAAACATTCTATTATAAATATGTTGGTTGAAGCAGGGCCAGCCCTGCAATTTTTTTTTAGTCATATAAACCCTTCCTAGCTTGCCAAAGCCACAGGCGCGCGCCACATGCAGGTTATCATTCTGCGACACGCACGTGCCACAGGTTATCATTCTGCTCAAGTAAACATAAGATGAACGAAAATAAAGATTTGAAATCATAGCAAAGATTTTTATCCACAACACGCGCCGCGCGTGCGCCAAGATTCCCACTTCACTCGTACCGTATGAGTTCACACATAATAGTAAAGTTCATTTCTATTTTTTTTTTAGAGTGATACTAATGTCAAAGCAGAAAATATCACTAAAAGTTAGTTTTTGCTTTGGCATTAGCGACACTTAGGTAGTTGTCGCTAAAACTTTTAGCGACACTTTCTGCTTTGGCATTAGCACTAGCCTTTTTTTTTTTTAAACTGTAAACCTCCATAATTTTTAAACCACAACTCCATTTTTTGAAAATTTTATACCGTTGGTTTCGTGTCGACGAGACCTACAAAACTAATACAATTGTTGATATATTTTGAGCAAAAAAAAAAAATGCAAAATTTTACATGCCTTGTTTTTTTGGTGAAATTTCACCACTGTCTTACCACATTTTGAACGTGGAGAAATTTCACCACTAGACACTGTTTGAGCACATTTTAATACAGTGGTGAACTTTCACCACTTTTCATTCTGGAGATCAAAACTTGTGAAATTTATAAAAATTTTCATCATAATTATAATTACACCACTGTTCACCACAATTAAAATTTGGGTGTTTGATTTGTCTAAGGTGCAGTTTGGTATCATGGTGTATTTACACTGTTTTGTGGGTTGGTCAAGCATGAGATTCCTATTTCACTTCACTTTTTCTTTTCACAAATTTCACATAGTTAGTTGTGTGAAATTTCACATAATTAGTTATGTGAAATTTTACATCACCTTTTCTTTTCACAAATTTCACGAAAAAAAAAATCAAAGTGGTGAAATTTCAACAGTTTTTCAAGAACATAGTTGTGAATGCATGTAAATTTTTATTTTTTTACTCAAAATATATTAACAATGATATTAATTTTGTAGATCTCGTTGACACAATTCTAACAGTATAAAATTTGTAAAAATTAGAGTTGTAGATCAAAAGTTATGAAAGTTTAGAGTTTGAAAAACAATTTCAAAATGAGAGTTACTATTGTGTGTCACTCACACACTGTGAGCGGGGATGGTGAATGAGGTGCGCGTGAAGTGAAGCCAACAGTAAGTGATTGATTGGTTTGGGAATTTTTGGCGCCTAACGCAATGACGTATTAGTTGGCTATGATTCTTTTGGAATTTCTGGGGAGCGTGTGTGTGGGTAATGTTGGGTTTTTTATTTCATTTTGTCTTTTTATCTAGGAATCTAGGATATTTATTTGACAAGGGACCTAAATCAAAGTGAAATAATAAATTGTACTTAAATCACTATATTTCCCTAACTAGGGATCTCCATCTAATTTTTCCTAAACTTAATACTTAATACACATTTAAATTTGTAATATGCTTAAGGTTAATTAATGTACAGTCGTACACAGAGGGGGGGGGGCCTTCAACTTATTTAGGCCCCCCTCAACTTATGTTTAGGTCGTCCAAAGGGGTCTAAGTTCTAATTTAGTACCATCAACTACACATATATTGATATACATGTATATACAACTCAAAAGGAAAGGCGCCTAGAATTTTAAAAATTACACTTTTAGTGTGAGAGTTTTATGCGTTTTAGAAATAGGCCCTTCTAGAAATTTGAAAGACACTGTACAATATGTACGTGTCACCAAATAGATTCATATTATAAGTATATCCCAAAAAAAATCGTAATTATGCACAAGTACACCCTAAAACAATTGTCAATTATGTATAAATTGACCCCAAAAAACTCATCTCGGAAGCGCTGCCCCCAAAACCCATAAAGCCTAGGCCCCCCTGACCAAAATTTCTGGCTCCACTCCTGGTCGTACGGCACATACTATATCGTCTGAATCCACCGTCTAAAGGTATACGATACTCTGTGTGCCGTGTAAAGTATTCAAACTGATTGCAATCCAAAACTGATTGCAATCCAACACCAAACTCATCAAAGTAATATTTTCACAACACAAACACATATGAGGAATATATATATACTAGTGTGAACTGCGTGCTACACACACAACTCCGTGCCCATGGATAGTTGTATTCATCTTCTTGGTGGAACTTTGTTGTAATTTTGCTGTAATGAATTTGACTTGTAAAAATGGTACATATGTTATTTATAAGTTGACTGTGGGTAGTTATATTACAACGGATAATCTGAAGATGTTACTATTGGTAGCAAAATGATCATGTAATTTACAGAAATCAATAATAAAAAAATTAAAAAATAATAAGAAAAGAAAAAGAAAAGTAGGTAGTAAAGGAGGATAATGTAAGTAAATTTCAAACAAAATGCCCAAATAACCATGACTTGGAATTTGCAGCCGCCAACCAAACAACTATAAAAGTACAATTCAATAAGCACCCTTCACATTGATCGAAGTTGAAGCCAATTGCAATACTATAAACCAAGCATGAAAATGGAAGTTGAAATTAAGCAAATTACCTAAAAGGCGACAAACCCGACACATAATGGGTCACATACACCAGACTTCTCTTCGTTGCCGATTATATCATCAAGTATATCAGTTTGGTGACCTACGTACAAAAATTCCAAACACTTGTTACTTGGAACCTCCAAGTTGTATGGAAACATACCTACATGGCAAAATAGTGAACACAAAGTAAGGTAAGAAGCTATATCTTTTTCACCCAATGCTGATGAAACTAAAAAGAGCAAAGAATATTAAACATGATATGTGGCCACTTAAATAGTAAATGCAAAATAGATTAAAGATTTATTGCACCTCAATTATACTTGCTCTCTAAGTAGATCCTGTAAAATAGTTTTAACCAATTTCGAAGAGATAGGTCAGCCAGACCAAAAAAATAGGGCACTACTATTGCCTCTAGAATCAAGACATAAACTTATGTGGGGATTCATCAAAGTACACTGGAGTCTACACTTATGAGAAGTGGATCACATGTTGTATGGAAGTAATGTGGGGAATCATTGAAATCTCGTGGACGTTGGTTTAGCACACCGCTCCGCTTAATTAACGGATTTATCTAGTGAAAGGAAAAGAGAACATTGAGGAAAACGCTGTACTTGGTTTGATTAATTAGGAAAACAGAGACGAAAATAGAAACGGGAAAAAAGATATTGAGAAATAAATTAAGAAGTGTCAAATTTTGGGAGTCACTTCCCATCTTCTTTTCTTGAGTTTATATGAGATCTACAAATTTATAATTTCCAACATTCCTAAATTTAGATCCCTAATTTGGTTCCCAAATGTGTGTGTGTCTTAAATTTATTCCATAGAAATAAGAGTCTTGTTATGCTCCCTAAATTTGAAGCCGTAATTTGGACAGTAGAAAAAATAGTATTGCCAAACCCAAGTTGATTATACGTGCGGGTATCCGAAAGTTGTTACTACTGATTGTAGAGTTGTTTAAGGAGTTGTTGAACTAAGCAAATAGCAATATAAAAATAAGATATTGAAAGCTAAGAAAATGCTTTTTACAAACTATGTACATAAAACACATGAAATGCATATGTAATTGAAAAATCTTAAAATTAATTTCCCTACAAATGGCACGGGACATGACAATATTGGGAGAGATCAATCTTTGGCAAACAGAATAGTTGATTTGTCTTATGATTTCCCAAGAATTATTAACCAATATTGCCCAACATTCCATGTAAGGACAGAATATCATTTTCCATTTATCAATTAGTGATCTGCAAAGAGTTCCATCCAAATGAACAAGGACGTCCTTTGGAATCATCAAAACATGTATAATTATTTGGGTGCAATACATTCTCCATCAGATCTACCAACAAAATTTCCATTTAAAAGGAAAGAAACATCACAAAGAACACAGGAGCTGATTAATTACAAGAGTAGATCACTAAATTAATCCAAATAAAAAAGAAACAAAGAAAATCCAGAGAAAGCAATCATCATAAAACCATATAATCACATTGATCGAGATAAACATTTCACAAGCTCCAAAAGGATTGAAGGAGCAAACTAATAGACTGGTGATTGCTAAACTATAGTTGTAATGAATTAGCAAGAGAACATTGCACGTGTGAGGGATGAACAAACTCTGTAATTCTACACTGCCTACTGATTTTCAGAAAATGTCAACAAAAAAAAAAATAGTAAACAACTATACATGTGTCTCCTCGTGTGTGTGTGGCCAATGGGGGCTTAATGGTACTGGGCCTTGTTAAATTATTGGTACATGTGTTGAGGAGGATGAACAAAGTTTGGATCAAGTTCTGTTGTATGGGAGCTGTTAAGATGTGAGGCTCCTGCTTTTTTCTTGCTTGGTGCTTTGAGATTTAAGCACTACTTTAAACAACAGCTCTCACTGCTTACCTCTTACTACCTTAGCTTCCCACTCATCATTTGAGTTGAATGTTTTAGGTTGGAAAACTCAAAAACAATAATTAACTTGATCCAACATACAAGTTTGTTCTTAAGTTCTAAAATGGATTCAGAATTTTTAAAATCTGTTATAAAAGTAAAAGTAATCCAAATCGTCACAGATTTTTAAACCATCGCTTATAGAACCTTAATCGACCCTGAGAGTCTCTTCTCATTGATCCGCCTCAGGGTGTGGATGCTTTCTCGGTGTATAAGCGTATACCCCTAGCATTGTTGTAATCGAAAATAGAAGTGCTAGTAGGCCCCGTGAAAAAGGCTATCCGAAATGGGCATAGGAATGAACTTAGAAGGCATGCACCTTAACTGAATGAATGTACAGAAGGAATGATACATTAGCTTAAATCTTAGAAGCACTAGAACAAAAACCAAGTTGATTAAACTCTAGAAACCGAATCCATTGAAGCCTACAAGGGTAAATTCAAGGTTTAAATCGGAATATGAACATGCAAATCTAAGGTATGTATTAGCCCAAATTAAAACCCAAATTGACTAAACCCTACAAACCCAAATTGATTAAACCCTGCAAACCCAATTTTAGAATGAATTTGCAATTTGAACATACAAATCAACAAATGTACAACCTGAATTCTGAGTAGCCGAATTGGTCCTTCCTCTCCTGGACTATTTTCTCCTGGATTGTTTGTTGTTGTCCGGACCAAAGAACCATAACCCGAAGAAACTCCCAGCAATAGCAAGGGATGGCCACGCGTCCATTGAAGAAGATGCATGCACCTAGAACAAGACATGACATGCCGACAGAGGAAGCAAGCAGGAGAGGCGCCGATGATTGACTCTCCACAAGGGTAGACTGGTAATGAACCCCTAACATACGAGGTCACTTTGGGTAAGTGAAAATTTGAGCAGCTTGGGAAGTCGTGTCGAAGCTAGCAGGTGAAATCAGTGATCTGCTTTTATAAGATAGTAGATATATGGGGCATGTGGTCAAAGGTCCCAGGGGCTGGAATGGTCAAAAATAGAGGATCAATCCACGCATGTTTTTTTTAAGGGTGATTCTATCTGCACCCACATTGTTTATTCACTACACCCACCTTTTAATGAATATTTCATATTCCAAACATACCCCCTTTCACAATGACCAAAACGGACAAGTTATTAAAATAGACTTTAAAATACGTACTCCTTACACCCACTTCTAATCAATATCAAAAGAATTATTAAAAAAAAAACTTTATACACACCCACCAATATCAACAAACCCTAGATAGTGTTTTAATTAGTTTGATTCATATATATATTCATCATGCAGCATCATTCGAATACATTGGAGGAAAATATAGAGCAAGAGTTATGATTTGTAACCATTTTTCATGTTTCATTTTTATTTTTATTTTGCTTTTTTAAACAATTTTTTCGAACCTTGAGCATTGAAGAATCGATAGTGTTCGGATCTTCAGGAAGGAACAATTCTCAATGTTCCACCAAATACCACCGAACAAATTAACAAAGTTTCACCGACTACCTCAGAACAAATCTAAATTGTGCCACCTGATCCCATAGAACATTTGGTAATTGTTCCACTAGTATCCATCAAACAAGTCATGTATGTTCTACATAAATGATTTGTGTGGCACTGGTCCTCCGAACATACTTTGACCAAAAAAAAAAACCCTTGTTTCTACTGTTCGATTTTTTATTTTTTTGGAAAAAAAACAATACACCACCAAAATCAAAGCTCTCAAATTACTACATTACATATATAATATACATATAAAGCATGTTACATCTATGAAGATGTTAGTGTACCGTGAGAATCGCAAATATGTAGTCTTCTTCAAGTGAGAATCATCACCACCATGGCTTCTTCAAAGTCTTGAGTCACTACTATAATTTTTTGGTGTAATTAGTTAGGGTTTGAAGGGAAGATGATGATGAATATGGTGGGTGTAGAGAGTAAATGAAATGGGAGATAAAATGAGGGTGTATAAAGTAGTTAGGGTTATTTTGGTAATAGGGGGTGCGTATAGAGAGTAGGTTGTTTTAATTTTAATTGGAATGGTGGGTGTGGAGAGTAAGTGGGTTTGACGAGCAAATGAGGTGGGTGCCAATAGAATTACCCTTTTTTTTTTAATGCCAAAGGTCCTCCAGTTTTCTTTGGACAAAAATTGCCCCCATAATGCTATTAACGCAAGTGTTCCTTAATTTAGTTAACAAACCAACAAAACAGTTTTTTCCCTTATTTTCATTCTTTAAAATGCCATAACTTTCAAATTACAAATTGGTTTTTAATCAATTTTATATATCCGTGATCTACAAAACAAGATCCATAGTGCCTATAAAATTCTTTTTAAAAAAATAAAAAATTTGCAGCTCACAAACGGATATCAACAAATTATTTCTTTTGTAAAACCGACACTTCCATTGCGTAGATCTTGAAATATAACCCCAAATCAAAAGAAATTAAAATTCATCCAAAATGGCCACATAATCGTAAATTTATGGCTATTTTAGAACATGTTACTATCTTTAAAGTGCTGCCCATGTAAAGACAGTAACGTGATATCGTCGACAGTAACATTTCTTCAAATTGACCAAATAATTGCAAAATTATGGTCATTTTATCAGATGACACTGCCTTTACAATATTTTCCAAATAAATACAGTAACATATTATCAAAAACTAAACGTTTTTACAAAGATAGTAACATTATTGTTGAAAAAAGTTACAAAATTAGGGTCATTTAGTAGATGTTACTGTCTTTAAAACTATCTCCACGCAAAAAATAGTAACATATCATTAAAGATTAGCAACATGATATTGAACAAAGAAACAGTACACATGTCGTCAATAATAACATTTCTTCAAGTTGACCTAATAATCGCAAATTATTGCCAATTTTCAGAAGTTAATGTCCAGTTAAAGAAAGTAACATATACCAAAAAAATAAAAAGAGATTGAAAGGTAGTATCATGTCACTGTCACAAAAGAGACAGTGACATTACATTATAATGGTTTGATAGTGACATGATTTAAAAAAAAAATATTTTTTCATAGTCACTATGGATCTTGTTTGATATATCTTTCATTCTAGATTACAAGTATATACTCCAGTAAATTTTATTCACAATGGAGTTGTGGTTTGAAAATTATGACATTTTAATGTTTGAAAAAAAAACACTTCCTTGAAGAACGTGATGAGGTGGCAAACAAAAACAACAATGTTCTGCATGTGTGACCGGGGCAGATTTGCCAATATCTTTATTTTCGGTTTAAAAAGGGACTTAAGGCCATATAATTCAAAAACGATTGAACTTGTCTCCTTAAAAAAAAGGGTGAGACTAATCACCATAAACAGTCCATTCTAGGGGCTGTTATTTAATTTCCCTTATGTATATAAGTTTGCCTATTTTTATACACATTAAATTAGCAAGATACATTCACATAGTATTGTGTGTATCGTCTCACCACCACACGACACAACTTGTGTCTTGCAACCTCACTACAATGCACACTGATTCCTGTTCAATAGTGTGCTTTTTACTTAATGGTTTTACTCGTATTGGACACGAATTATCACTTACACTAGGAGATTTAATGGATAAATTGTACTTTTGTTGTTCTTATTGTTGTTTATTCTTTGCTAATAAAAATCTCTTTTTTGTAGGTTTTGACGACTTGTTCGAAGTTGGAACCAATCTGTTTGATTCTTATCTCATGAAAAGGGGAAGGAATCCAAATCAGCAAGCGCAGATTGATCCGGCCTCTCAACGCGGATCGATCCGTGAATTTAGAGGAAGCTACTGCCCAAAATCATCATATCGGATCGATCCAATGTTTACACGCGAATCGATCGCGTGTTCACGCATAGATTTTGAGGCCCCAGATGAGTAGTGAATCAATCCGGCCCCAAGCCGTAGATCGATCCGCCTCTATTGTTGACTTCTTCCTTTTATTCACAAGTTTGCCATTTGTGTGGAATATATAAATAGATAAAGATAGTGTTTTAAAAAGTCTTATCTTATTTTTAGGGTTTAGAATAATTGTAAATCTTCTCTCTCTCCCCCACTTTGTTCTTCTTCTTCTTAGCATTTACTCCCCCATCTACCCACCATTAATGTACATTTAGTTCTAGAGAGAGAGAAGATTGTTCTTGTATTGAGTGCTTTTAAGATTGGTAGTATTTATTGAAGTTCTTCTTGCTTTTATGAGGATGTTTGTGTGTTGGTATGATTTCTCTTCCCCCTCTTTAATGTTCATGTTATTATAGATATGAGTAGCTAGATAATGTAGGTTGGGGATCATAAACCTACCATTGGAACCATGTGTGCTTCAATGTAGGATTCTCATGTTTTGTAGCATTTCTAGGGTTCGTGTGTGTAAGGTTTGATTTTCTAGGACCTCATTTACAAAATCAAGCATTATAAGTAGTTCAATCCTTGGATTTCAAACATAGCCTCATGTATTTCATTGAAACCTCTATCGAGCATGTTGGATGTCCACCATATGTTTGATAGTTTATCTCAATAGAATTTTCTGCTCTAGAATGTGCTACAAGCATAAAATCCATGTGTTATTTGGTCCACGGTAGGGGAATGCTCCCTAACCTTGATTGTTCCATTTACTTAAACTTGTCTTTGATTAAAGCTCTCTTTTTACCTTAAGTTGTCATCATAGTATAGCTAGTGTTAATCGAAAAATCACCCATAGTCGAAAAGATTTTGTTTTACTTCTTAGTTTGTTAATTTCTCATCGCATTGTAATTGGTTATTATGCATTCATCCATCGCTGTTGTAATCTAATCCCTGTGGACTCGACATCCTACTTCCAACATACTACATTTTTAATAGGGTTAACAAAGAAATTGATTTTGGCGTAATCAAAATGGCACCGTTGCCTGGGATTGGCAATTGGCAACAACCTTCGGTTGCTTAGTTTCAAATTACCATGCTTTTGTTTTTTAATCTTGTTTTCCTTCTTATTTGTTAACTTTGAAGGAGTAGCCTTGATTAAAAAATTGATAAGTGGTCCCAATGTTGAATCAAGGCAATCCAGGTATGAATAATCCCTTTGCTAATCCTAATATTGCTAGTTCTAGCTCTAGTGGTAGTGCTAGTGGATCATTTTGGTGGACTCCACCTTTCCCATTAAATCTCACACCTTCAATTTCACCTAATTTTTCCACTTACGGCCACCAAGACATGGATTGGGACTTATTTTGCCACGGAAAGCGTGAATCCCGTGGATGGATTGTCTCGGGAGTAATGGGGTCAACTTAACCCCGCACCTCCTCCCGTTCGTTTGGCATTCCCGCCGCATCCTCTACCACCTTTCCAACAACATTATGCACCTTCCCCTCCTATTGATCAAAATTTTGGGAGAACGATCGGGGATTACCTTCAACCCGAGATGGTTTTCCATCATGTATAACATTCCCATACAATATGGGAGTGTTCCGTTTTAACATGGGAATGATCAATCTCTTGCCCAACTTTTATTGACGGGAAAATGAGGACCCCTATAAGCATATTAGGGAGTTTGAGTATATTTGTGGTACATTTGAACAACAACGATGCACATACAAGCTAATAAGGCTCAAATTGTTCACTTTCTCACTTAAGGATAGGGCTAAAGATTGGCTTGTGACCCTTCCTCTAAATTCCATCAGATCATGGCCGGAACTCCAAAAAAAATTTTACAAGGAGTTCTTTCCCATGCACAAGACACATGCATTGGTAAAACAAATTCAAAATTTCTCCCAAGGAGAACATGAAACCTTTTGCCGAAAGTTGGTTGAGATTCAAAGATCTCCTCTGGAAATGCCCACATCATGGTTTTGACAAGTTTTATCAAATTTCCATTTGTTATGGGGGGGTTACACCCCAATACCAAACAATTAATCTAAACTATGTGCTCCGGGAGTTTCTTGACTCTTGATGCCGAGCAAGCCGAAGTTCACTTGGAATATGTTTATAAGACTTCTCACAATTGGGGTACAACTAACCTCCATGACTGAACTCTTCCTGTAACCATCACCCCAGTGAGTCAGAATCTCTACCAAGTGTCTAGTGAGGCCGATCCTATTTCTCAACTCACGAGAAAAGTGGAAGCCTTGGAATTCCACCATCAATCTACCGAGCCCACCCCCGTTGTCCAAGAAATGTGTTTCATTTGTTATGATTAGGAACACTTGTTGAACGAGTGTCCCGTACTACTTGTTTTTTGAGCCCACGTTTTAGAGCAAGCATGTGCTGTAGGGATGAATGTTAGGCCTAGGTATAACCCATCTATTTACAAGGCTTACAATCCTCTGGGAAGGTGGAGTGCACCAAGAAACAACTACCATAGTGACAAAGGGACGACCTTACCGCCCCACGTCCCTCCACAATCGTATTATCTGCATTACCAACCTCCACCACTTCAAGCACCTTAACCTCCAGCTCTACCTTTTGCCCAAAATCAAGGGGCACTATAACCACCTCCACCGTATGTGCCCCCTCACAAGAAATTTTTTTAGGAACACAATTATGGCTTGTCTTAAAGAATAAGCCAACTTGAGCTATCCATTCAAGCGATGCAATCATCGCACGCTTAATATATGCAATCATTGTAAGCTCAGTTGGCACAATTGCTTCAAAATCAACAAGTTGTTGATAAGGGAAATCTTCCTGTACAACCCTTCCAAAATCCCAAGGGACAAATGAATGGTAGGACCTTAAACTCTAATGGCCCCTTCGAGCACTTGAAAGGAATCGCTACTCTCTGTAGTGGTAAAACTGTGGACAACAAGATCTAAATGCCTCCTCTTTACTAAAAAATTAGCAATGATCCTGTTAGAGTTGAAGCCAAACTCAATGATGGGGACACATTACCCCAAATGATGTTGACTTGGACGAGGACTTACCTAAAGTCCCCAACTTAATGGACCAAGAATTCTTGAAGCCCGCTCCTCCGTTTCCCCAAAGGCTTAAAAAGAAGGCCGAGAACAACAAAAATAATGAATTCCTAGAATTGTTTAGCAAAGTTAAAATCAATATTCTTCTCTTGGAGGCGATCAAACAAGTTCCAACCTATGCCAAATTTCTTAAAAATCTTTGCATCGTCAAAAGAAAACTCAATGTCAAGAAGAGTGCCTATATGGCCACACATACGAGCTTCGTTATTCTTAATAAAGTTCCTTCAAAATACAAGGACCCTGATTGTCCTACCATAGCATGTGTGATTGGACAACACCACATCAATAAAGCACTCCTTGATTTGGGTGCTAGTGTGAATCTTATCCCTTATTCATGTATGTCAAACTCGTCCTCGATAAGCTTAAAGAGAACTGTGTCACTTTATAAATGGTCGATAGATCCGTTAAGATGCCAAGGATCATTATAGAAGATGTAATTGTCCAAGTTGGTAATTTCCACTAATCTGATGGATTTTATCGTGCTTGACACAACCCATTGTGAATGAGCAATCACAAATTCCAATCATTTTAGGCCGTCTGTTCCTCGCTATCGTTAATGCTCTAATTAATCATAGGAATGGTCTCATGTGATTAACTTTCAGTAATATGACAGTGGACGTGAACATTTTTTCCCTTTTTAAGCAATTAGATCTTGATGAGAAAGACGGTGATGAAATTTATGAAATCTCTCTCATTGATTCATTGGTGCAAGATTTTTATTTTTTTTAATTTTTTTAGTGATACAAATGTTAATGAATCTTGCATCATCCCTTCTCTTGATCATACATTTATGCTTGATGATAATATAGCTAGTCTTGAACATATTAAAAAATGCTTAGCTATCGATAATGCCATTGTTGAGTGTGATCATGAGTTTGAGAGAGAGAATGAGATGACTGAGGGGGAAATAGAAGTTGAGGTAGAGGTGGATATTGAGAGGATTATCGAAGAGGCCATATGGACCTCTAACTTTGAGAGATTACCCCCGAGGGATAATTTTCCTCTTTCGTCCAATGTTGTCACGCCAATAATTAAGCTCAAGACCTTACCGATCGAGCTCAATATGTCTTTTTGGGAGAGAATGAGATTTTCTTGGTGGTTATGACTTCCCGACTTGACTCTTGTCAAGAAGGGAAATTGATAAAAATTTTGAAAGAATACAAGAGTGCCCTGGGGTGGTGTATAGTCGATTTGAGGGGAATTTCCCCTACTATTTGCACCTATAGGATATATATAGAGGTGGATGCCAAACTTTCTAGACATATGCAAAGACGGTTGGATCCAAAAATGAAGGAGGTGGTGATGGTCGAGGTCATCGAGTTGTTGGATAATAGGATTATCTATCCCATTTCTGATAGCAAGCGGGTGAGTCTGACCCAATTGGCCCCCAAGAAGTCAGGAATCACAGTCGTGGAGAATGTGAGTGGTGAGTTGGTTCCTTCTTAGACTACCACGGGATAGAGAGTGTGCATTGATTATAGGAAGTTGAACACGATCACGAGAAAGGACCATTTTTCCTTGTCCTTCCTAGATCAAGTGTTAGAGAGAATAGCCAGGCATAGAAATTATTGTTTCCTCGATGGTTAGTCGGGATACAATCAAATCAAAATAGCCCCTGAGGATCAAGAGAAGACCACAATCACATGTCCCTATAGCACATTTGCCTATAGAAGGATGCCATTTGGGCTTTGCAATGCACCTGCGATTTCAAAGGTGCATGCTTAGTGATTCGAGGTGAAAAGTGCATATTTATAGTGTATTATGTGGTATTTTAGGCATACTTTTATCCCCAAAGTCCCTACATTTAAGTGCATTCTAATAACAATGTTCTTTTTATTGTGTTAATGCTAAAATATATGTTTTTGCATTGTCTTATAGGTATTAGGATGTAAATCAATTAAGTGGAGCTAAAGAAAAGTGATTCTAGTGAATAGAACAACGGAAGCAGCTGGGAAAATGCCATTTTTGACAATGAAGACTTTAGATTTGGAAGATTGTCCTATAAATACAAAATATAGATCTTTGAGTTACGGTCGCGTGGTCGCAAACCGAAGGTCAATCTCCAAGATCCGAGTGAAAAGTTATGGGCGCCATTCTCCCATCGGTGCGCAGAGCTGTCAAAATCAGAGAGTTCAATCGATTGAGGAGAGTTCAATCGATCGAACCTTCGATCGATTGAACTAAGCTCGATAAATCAAACTTTATTTTCATCCAAAAGTTGCGTGAACTCTGCAGGAACCCTATATATAAGTCATTTTGACGCCAGACGAAGAGAGGACGCTCCAGAACGCGAAAAACAGTAGTTTAGGGTAGTTTTAGGGTTAGATTAGGAGTAGGTTAGGTTAAGATTCATGTTATTTTTCCTCTTTTCCATTGATTTATTGAAGATTATTGAAGATTCAACTTTATTCCAAGTTACTTACAAGTTTATTTCAGATTATTTACAGGTTTCTCTTATCCTTTTTCTCTATTTGATTGTTTATTAGTTTAGATACTTTGATTACTTTAGTTTACTACTTTTGTACTAGTTTTATTATGTTTTCGTAGTTTATACATTGGGAATATGTGTTGAAACATTGATTCCCAACCTCTGCTATGCAATCATTAGAAACCTTGGGCTCGATCGATCGAAGGTATTTCGATCGATTGAACCAGAGCTATAGTCAAGCGATCAAAGACATTTCGATCGATTGACGGATGAGGCTGTCCGATCGATCGAGAGCGCTTCGATCGATAGAACATGTTAAATCTTGAGAGGATTCTTTTAAGTAATCCATGACTTTTTGTTTTAGAAATCTGTCATCAAATTGTCCCCATAAGCTCAGTTTGTCACAACAGTTTTTAGAACTTAAAGCCTTAAGGCTATTTTCTTCAATGACTTTTGAAAACCACTTTGAATGCTAACACCATTTAGAGTGCAATTAATAACCATTGTTTTAAACCGTCTTCCATGTATTTTAAATCAACTGTGATGATGTAGTCCCGGTCATGAAAGGACTATTGATTCTATATCTTTAGAAAAATACGGAATACTGTAGAGGAATGAACTCCATAGAACAATATTAATGAGTATGCATAGTAGATGGTTATGATCAATGTGGATTCACGTATTTCCAACACCTTTAGTTTACTAGTTATGTTTCTATATGCTTAGTTTATTATTTAGTTTAATTCAATTAAGTAGGATTCATTAGAACCTCCAATCCTTCATTTTTATTTTATTTTCTTTAGGTTGTAACTTAGTATATATTCTTCCTATTCCTGCCCTATGGGACTGACCTGGACTTATCCAGTATTACTTGCACGATCACCTACACTTGGGTGTTGCACAAGAGCGCACAACTATTTAGTCGTGTCACTTAGCATTTTTACCGACATGGTTAAGAAGTTCTTAGAAGTCTTCATTGATGACTTTTAGTGAGTTTGGCGACTCCTTTGATGAATGCCTTGAGAACCTTGAGAAAGTCCTCAGGAGATGCATAAAAAAGAACCCCGTGCTCAAATGGGAGAAGTGTCACTTTATGGTGACACAAGGCATTGTTTTGGGCCATAGTGTGTATAAGGTATGCAAGTTGACAAGGCCAAAATCGATGTCATCTCCAATCTTCCTCCCCCAAAAACTCTTAAGAACAAAAGGTCATTTCTAGGACACTCAAGTTTCTAACGGTGTTTTATTAAGGACTTTAGCGCCATATTTTGGCCCATGTGCCAACTTCTCGCTAAAGATGTCGCTTTTGAATGGATCCAAGAGTGCCAAAAGGCATTCAATAAGCTTAAAGGAAGCACTTACCACCGCACCCATCATGCAGGCTCACGATTGGAGCCTACCTTTCGAACTTATATGCGATGTTACTGACTATATCGTTGGGGCCGTGTTAGGGCAAAGGAAGGATAAAAAAAACCCATGTCTTTTACTATGCAATCTAGACCTTAGATAGTGCCCAAATTAACTACTCCATGGCGGAGAAAGAGTTGCTTGCAATAGTTTTTGCCTTGGAGAAATTTTGATCGTATGTGATAGGATCCATGATCGATTATTTTACTAACCATGCACACTCAAGTATCTTCTTTCCAAGAAGGATGCTAAGGCCCGGCTTATCCGATAGATCCTTCTCCTACAAGAATCTAACATCTTAATTAAAGATAAGAAGGGGTGGAAATGTAGTTACCGATCATTTTTCACGTTTGACATTTGATCACGATCATATAAACCCCGTGCCCATTAGAGAGTGTTTCCCAGACGACCAATTGCTCAATGTCTCAACCCTCCCATGGTATACCGATGTGGTGAACTTTTTGTCACTGGGCAACTACCACAAGATTAGTCCACCCAAGTAGGGAGAGGTTGATGACCATAGCATGAACATTCTTTTATGATGATCTATATGTTTTCAAGTATTGTGCCAATCAAATCATTAGGCATCGTGTCCTAGCATTGAAATTCCTAGTGTGTTGTCTTTCGGTCATGACCAAGCTTGTGGTGGTCATTTCTCTTCACAAAAGACGTCATTCAAAGTGCTTTATAGTGGCTTTTATTGGCCAATGCTTTTTAAAGATGCACATGCTTATTGCAAAGCATGCACCCGGTGCCAACTTCTAGGAAAAGTCACACGAAGGAACATGATGCCTTAAATATTGGAAAACAGGATCTAGTGCACAATAGAATATGACTAGATGCAGTTCAAAACTTTTAGATCTACTTCTCATTATGTTATATACAATACAAAACATATCTATACATGTAGTATTACTTGTATACACACACACATATATATATATATCCATACCAAAACAGATCAGTACGATATTGTCAAGAACTCTTCTCTCCGGTTGTATTGTTGATGAAGATCCTGGTCTCCACACTTCAGAAATCTTCACTCCTATGGCTTCGGATGCTGCCGAATACTAGGGTTTTGTGGAATACCCCTAAGGAACTATATTGGAATGTCTCTAGGGCTTAGAGACTGATATGGAACTCTTAGGGCTTAGAATTTACATCACCCTTGATTCTGCCCGTAGGTCCGATTTTCTGATTTTCCAAACTGACATTCTACAAGCCGGTTTATCCCACAAACCAATTTCTGGAACCTATCTCTAGTAACCAGTTTATAGGACAAATCGATTTCTGGAACCTGTTACCAGTAACTACTTTGTCCCACAAACCGGTTTCTGGTGCCTAGTACCCAGTAACCGGTTTGTCAGACAAACTAATTTCTGGTATCCCTTTTCTGTACTGTTCCTTTTAGCATTCAAACACCCAATGAGCTAGGAATGGGACTTCCAGAATCTTAATTACTAGCTCCGATTAATTATTAACTCTTTCCAGTTAAACTCTTAACTTAGGAATCAATTATTAACCAATCATTATTAACTTCACTATCTAATAATGATTACACTACAGTGCACAAGAAGCTAACCACACATATATTAGTAGTACCTAGACTTGTACTGACACTAATGCCCCTCTACCAACAGTATCCGTAATTATAATCGGGATATAATATATATACTGTCTCCCCGATCATAATTACCTCTTCTAATCCTTGAGTCTCATTCACTTATAGATTTCTGAACATGTCATCAACATTCTTGAGGATATGACTGCAGTTCTCAGTAATCAACTAAGTGACATTCTCAAGGGAATACTTTACTCTTTAAAGTGAATCACTTCACACCAGAGGGTAGATTCCATCTTAACAATAAGTGTTCCCAATTCTGTAAACTTGGTTTCCTAAGAAACCTAGGTGTTGATCTAGAAGACCTCACTGATTGGTAACTCAAAGCAACCTAAGCATGCAGCTTGTGTTCACTATCATCTCAGAATTAAGAACAAGTGTCTTACATAAGTTTGAGTGTTTATTAAAAATGGACAGTGTTATGTTAATAGAACATACTCAAGTCCGTCAATGTATCAAATACACTATCACATTAAACATGGAATCAAACATTCCAATGAATGAAATTCTTCATTCTATCATATAGAAGTTAATGTGATACAGTCTAAACCTAATAAGCAGTCCAATCTTATCATCGATTGTGACTGTTCTAAACATTCATCTAGAATACTCATATCTCCTCATACACAAATCACATTTGTATATATGAGTTCCATGAACTGTTTAAGGATTCATACCTGGTAACCATTCATCTAATGAGAACATACATAACTAAAATAAATGATATCCATAAATAAACTAATCAGTTGTTTATAAATAGTAATAGTAAGCTAACTGGTTTGAGGGCATGCCCTTCAAACCATAACAAACTCCCACTTGCACTCACAACCAGCTAGGATAACATCTAACTCCCAGACTGACCATATGATGATCAAAAACCTTAGAGGGTAAGGCTTTCATAAAGGGATCTGCAAGATTGTCTATCCACGTGATCTTTGTCACTACCACATCACCTCTCTGAACTATCTCTCGGATTAAATGATATTTACTTTCTATATGTTTCCTTTATTGTGATTCCTTGGCTCCTTCGATTGTGCCACAGCTCCACTGTTATCACAATAAATTATGATAGGGGACTGTGCAGCAAGTATAACTCCCAGTTCCAATAGGAACTTCTTGAGCCAAACAGCCTCTTCGGCTGCCTCGCAGGCTGCTATATACTCAGCCTCAACACTAGAGTCTGTAATATATTTCTGCTTAATGTTCCTCCAACTAACAGCGCCACCTCCAAGAGTAAACCCATAATCGGATGTCGACTTCCTCAAATCCTTATCTGACATAAAATTAGAATCAGTATAGCCAATTGGAACTAAGTCCTCTTTCCCATAGATTAGCACATAATCTCGAGTCCTTCTCAAGTACTTAAGAATATTCTTTACCGCTGTCTAATGACTGGGACCTGGATTGGACTGATATCTTCTTACCATGCCTATAGCAAAATAGATATCTGGCCTGGTGCACACCATTGCATACATAAGACTTCCAATAGCCAAAGCATATGAAATTTTTGTCATACGATCTTTCTCTGCCTGTGTCTTAGGACACTGACTCTGTGAAAGTGAGACACCATGCCTGAAGGGTAAGAACCCTTTCTTGGAATTTTCCATAGAAAATCTAGTCAACACCTTATCAATATCGTAAGCTTGAGATAAACCTATTGTCTTATTTTTCCAATCTCGTATAAGCTTTATTCCCAAAATATAGCTTGATCCACTGAGATCTTTCATATCGAAGGTGCTAGCTAACCAAACCTTATCATTGAGAGCACTCCTATATCATTTCCAATGATAAGGATGTCATCAGCATACAGAACTAAAAACACCACTGCATTCTCCTCATGTTTCTTGTAAACACAAGGTTCATCCATATTTTGGATAAATCCAAAAGATTTGACCGCTTGGTCAAAACAGATGTTCAAACTTCTTGATGCTTTTTTAAGACCATAAATGGACCTATACAACTTGCATACTTGACCTTCCTATCCCTTAGCTATGAAACTGACTGCATAAAGATGTCCTCATCAAGATTGTCATTCAAGAATACAGTCTTGATGTCCATCTATCATATCTCATAATCGAGACATAATGTTATGGATAAGAGAATCCTAATGGATTTAAGTATGGCTACTGGTGAAAAGGTCTCATCATAGTCAACACCCTCTTGTTGAGTATATCCTTTCGATACTAGCCTAGCTTTGAAGGTCTTTACCTTCCCATCTGGTCCTCTTTTCCTTCTGTAGACCCACTTGCAACCAATAGGTTTAATATTAGCATGTAAATCTACAAGCTCCCAAACCTGATTGGAGTACAAAGTCTCCATGTCAGCTTTCACTGCTTGTATCCAATGTTTTGATTCTTTATCGAACATGGTCTCTTCAAAACTAGAAGGATCAGATTCAGATTCTTGAGGAATGGCTTGAAAAGCTGACACGACTGGATATGTGTTCTCTGAAGAGTACGTCCAAGCGCAGACGGTCGCGTCGAGTAAAACCGGTAAAACTGAGTCGTTTTCCCAAGGGATGGAAATTGAGGAAAGAAACCTAGATTGTGTCCTAAAGAAAATAAAAGATGATTTCTTATAAAGTAGAGATTCTAACAGCCCTATTGAATTTGAATAAATAAGAGGAACAAATTAAAGTGAAGTGGTAACTTAACTAGATAGAACTAAAAAGAAAACAAACTGTAATTTGAAATTAAATATGAAAAAGAGTTGGGAGTATGTGAGTCCACAAAGTACCAGCCACTACCATGATTTAACAAAAACAAACAATTGGGATTTTCTTCTTTTGGTATTCCATAATTCGAAATTGATTAAGTAAAATATTCTAGACACTAAGTATGTAAATTTCACATTCTTAGTGGTTCAACGATCTGACTTATTTATGAAAGACTGGAATTACACTAACTAATTCTATGAGCAATGATAAACAAATCGAGTATAAGATAATTGACATGTTCATCAAAAGTGTTCATTAAGTTAATTAATCAAAAGAGCTCTTATTTCAAAATCAGATTGCAATTTGAACTTAAAAAGATCAATTTGGACTTAGTTTCTGAAACAAAAGTTACTGGAATACAAAAAGGAGTCAACCCAAGTCATAAACATACCAATCGGTTGATATTATTGTCAATCAATTGGTATGAAATGGCTTCCAATCGATTGGTTAAAATACCAATCGATTAGCTTGGAACCTATGTCAATCGATTGGACTCTGCATCCAATCGATTGACATTGATTCTTTTACAGAATCATGGCAGTGTGCTGGGAACAATGTTTCTTCACATTATTCCCAACCAGTATTCTACTCGAGCATACTTAGGACTGCATAAATATAACTAAACTGAAAAGTGGGATCAAACATTTTCATGAATTAAATTTATGAACAAAAAGAAAAAAAAAATTGAAATCAAACTAAAAGTAAAATGGGATTCACAATCAAACAATTCCTAAAGCAAATAGAAGCAAGAAAGAAACCTGAATTTGAGACTGATTTCAAAATATTAGAACTTCAACGTGTAAACTCATTCAAAAACCGAGAGAAAATTGGAGAAATCCCTACAAAATAATACAAAAATCAGCCAACCCTTGACCCTTCTCACTCCTCTCTATATATAGTATCATATCCACGAGCTGAGGGCGTCTAGGTTCACTCTGTAACGGTTGGTCGTCGTCCTAATTTGCTGAGATCTTGCACCATTAACGCAGATTGATTTCCAGCTTTCGTCAATCGATTGACAAATATATCAATCGATTGATACACATCCAATCGATTGATAATAATACCAATCGATTGATTATGCAAATATGTCAATCGATTGATATTATGTCAATCGATTGATATCCAAATTTCATCTTCTTATTTCTTGATTTGTTCCTTTCAACTTGTTTATTCATTCTAACTTCAGAACCTACATTCAAAGAGCTAAACACAACAGCATACCACAAAAATACATCATTGTGTAAAGAAATGAAATTAAAACACAAATGCAAGTAGAGCTAGAGAAATGGGATTAAATCCAGTCAATTTTTACTTTTTATCGAGCTAATATTAAGCAAATATCAGCTCTCATCACGACCCCCAACTAGCGCTTTGCTAGTCTCTAGCAATGAAGCGGAATTAGCGCAAACTAAGACGAACAACAATTGACGTTACAGTTTCACTGAGCTAAAACAAAAAGAGAAATCCTAACTCACTGTCGCAGGAATCGCGGTTGCATTTAGCGTTTGCAACAAGCCTTTGAACCCTTAGGTTTACCCTAATGGACGAGTTGTGTCTCGTGAGGGTTTTCAGAGAATTTACCCACAAAATTCAAATGTCAAACTTTCTAAACTTATCAAATATCTTCAATTTCTCCTTTATGTAAAAGAATTCTGCTTAACAAAGTCATAAATTCCTTTATCATGCTATGGAAATAAACAACATGTTACAAAGTAACTATTTAAGTCAAGACTACATCCACAGCCTTTATATATCCAAGTGTGTGTGTGTGGAGTTGACAACTACAATTGAAATCTTTATTTCAGAATTATTTGGATTGAACATGTTCAAGATTTCATAGTTTCAACTCATTTCTCACACGATTTACGCTCAAGATAAAAATCACTCTTAAACTGGCGTAAAATTATGCACTCATAGTATGAAGCTCAAATGAGTAAATGTAGAGGTAATCGAGCATGCTTACATACTAGACTCTGAAGAACGCTTATTTTGAGGTGCATGAGTCTCATGAATAGAATACCAATTACTGCAGGAGCGATCTACTGTGGAAAACTCATTTCATACTCGAGATTTATTAAAATTATCTAGAATCCTTAGGACTTGTGACAGAAATATGAAGAAGGTTAAAGATAGTTAAATGTGATACTGGGTTCAAATATGTGACATGGTAATATCAAACTTCACTTCACACTTTTTATTTATCAAATCTCCAATTCCTTTTGTTTCTTTATTTCCACCGATTCTCTACATATTTTTTTCTTTTCTTTTTCTTCTGCAATCTCTCTTCTCTCTTTTTTTTTTTTTTTTTACTATTCACACAAAACTGTCACATGCTCAAAAATATATGATTTTAGGTAGAGGCATTGATTTGTGATAGGTAAGTGGGAATTAGACTTTCTCGGGTAACAAGGTGAGAAAAGCGATGGCCTAAATCATCCTCTAAACATTTTAACTTATCTCGAGTATTTCCTGAGTTTTTAAATTAGTAGATTCTGAACGTTCTCCTGAAGCATCAGCCAAATGAAACAAGAATGAGACTCTCAACGAGATAAAAGTGCATTTCAAGAATCGACACGAGTTTTTGCGATTAACCCTCAGAATAAAAGAATGGCTCGAAACTCACCAGGGTTTAAAGTTTTACTATTAATCCATTCACATGACAATCGTTTTTCACTCTAATTCAAAGATTCTTTCGTGATTATCAACTCGTGCAAATGCTTTCAGGATATATTCATGCTATAAACGTAAAACCAGATTAGCGACAAAGTAATATGTAATCAAAGTCCATAATATAACAAGAAAGATATGAATGCATCATTGCACAATGAAATTAGCTAGGAGAAACGAGGTTTTGAAAGTTAGAAGCTCAACAGCAACATATTTTTTTTAACAAGACAACATGGAAATCCTAATATTAAATAGGTGTGTATTTTAAATTCAAGAAAATACAGGTGGATATCTGCTTCCTACCCCCAACTGAAATCGACATTGTCCACAATGGAAGCATTTCAAGTAAAAGAAGATATCACCTGGTTCAAGCATCCACCTGTTACAATATACCAACCTCCACAAACAACCAAGATCAAATATACATGGATAATTATCGAAAGTATAAACAATAAAACACAATCCATGAGAAAACAGAACTATCTGTATAGTGATATTCCAAAATGTCCAATACAGTCCATAAACAAAAATCATCATCCAATCTACATATCCAACCCGCTAAAATATCCACAATCAAAGACCAAAAAGTAGTAATCTAACCCAAAGTATCCACAAAAACAAATAAAAAAAACACTAGAGAGATTACAAGATGTAAAATAACAGAAAACTCTCCTGCTCTCAAAAACTCCCTCCTAAAGCTCCATAGTCTGATCACCAGATAGTGTGGGTGCACCGTCATGAACTGGATCGACAGCTACCCCATCGTCACCCTTAGCAGCTGTCCCAGTCTGAGCGACAGCCGCCTGGTCACTCGCAGCCGGCGGGGGAGCAGCAGCTGGAGGTGGTGGCGGTGAAGGTGTCTCTAAAATATCTCCCTCTGGTGGAGCCGACGTAGAAGCTGGAGCCATCGGAGGAGGTGGCACAGATGAACGCAAGGACTGCTCGATCCCTAGCAACAACAATATCTGCTCCATCTGACCACCTAGCAACTCGAGTCTCGCCTGAACAGAATCACGATCAAACGACATCTGAGTCGCCATCAATAACTGCTGTGCAGTGAGCTCTCTAACCATCCCATGCAACTGCACTCTAGCCTTCCTCTCCTCAACAAGAAGATCGTAAACGGTCTGGAGAGATACCGGAGCAGAAGTGGATGTTGTAGGGGGCTCTAGTTTCCTCAACTCATACTGACCCTCAACCGCTGGCGTCCCTGGGTCCTCATCTTCCTCCTTAATTACAACTGTATCCTGACCCTCCGCCTCTGGTGTCCCTGGGTCCTCATCCTCCTCCTCTGATGTCTCTTCTCCTCTCTTTCTCTTCTTCCTCTTACTACTCTCTCCTACTTTCCCTTTTCCTTTTGACAATTTTTTAAATTGTGTTGCTGATCATCTCGCAGCAGATTCACCAAAAAAATCTAATTTTTGACTTCTGCAATGCCTCTCCTGCTGGTACCTCCAATCCTGCCTCCTCACACACTCTATAGATTACCCAAGCACCTTTGAGGTGCTGGGCCTTACAAGGATGCCGTGTGGGCTCAATGAAGAACTCGATGAAGAGCCGGGCAAGGCAAATGGGTAAACCGATCCCAATGGCATAAAGAACTCGTGTATACCACCCAGCAAAGTCTAACTTATAGGTAGTAGGGAGGATACAGCTGAAAAGAGCTAAGTGGAGAAGGTGGTAGTCCATAGTCAGATCATGATCATCAAATACTGGAATCCCCGTATACTTCTTGATTTTTCGGCCAGAAATTTCTGTGGCAATGACATCAAAGGATGGGAATGGTCGATCAACATGGATAGGATACAGGTGATCTGTAACCTCAGCAATACCCAGGGCTCTGGCTACAGTCGAAGGGCTAAACTCGATTTGGCGTCCCTGAACGCAAGAAAAGTATGTGTATGGAACGTTCGACGCCTTAACCATCCTCGCACAAGCCGATCAAATCCAAGAAGCATAGACCTTCTTCTGAACAGTGAGGATGGGGAGCCAGCTCGGAAATGCGCGCAATCGCGTGAGGTAAAACGGTGGCTTATCGTCACTCTAGAGATATTCAAATTGTCGCTCAACCATAACTTCTCTAGTTCTGAAATACTTGGTAAACCATGTATTTTCCTTGTCATTCCTAAACCCATGAGCGAGCAATGGATCAGGAATCTCAAGAGAAGTTGATTTTTTGGGGTGGGGTCCACTGTCTTTTGGCTTGGGAGCCATGGAACTGAAAAATGGAAGCAAAACAGAGAGTTAGAATTAGAAAAGAAAGACTCTACTTCTCTATTTATGTCAATCGATTGACATAAATTGTCAATCGATTGAAGATGAATTCCAATCGATTGAGCCCTAATGTCAATCGATTGACATCAGCAATTTAAGGGGGCTGTCCACAACAAGGTCTCACGTCCCCCTTTCATCAATTTAGTGGTCTTACGACCAAGAGGGGCTCCTTCTATCGTTTAAGATCAGGATTAAAATAAAAATGAGAAGTCGGTTTGGACAATTACCTCGATGATTGAACTGAGATGGAATGGGCACAGAAATGACTAGTGAACAGTGCTAGTTGGGTCCAGTGATAGAAAAATGGTGGGGTGATGTCCTTATGCCAGAGAAACGATCCCCAAAACTCCTCGTCTCTCTTCGTGTCAGCCGGTGGCGGTGGAGATGGTGGTGAAAAAAAAATTAGGATGATGATGGTGATAATGAAGAGGATGGGGAGGATGGGAGCGAATGGGGAAGGGGGAGTCTCACACGCCCAAAATTGCCTGGGCTCTCCCTCTCTCTCGTTAATTTTGAATGAAATGAGGGAGAGAGAGGTGAACAAACTTTACGTCTGAAAGTGCTATCAATCGATTGACAATAGATGTCAATCAATTGACAAAAGAATTCAATCGATTGACAATATATGTCAATCGATTGACATAAGAAATTCATGGGAACCCAAATGTTCTTCATGTAATCACCCCCAACAGTTTAAGAATGCATTTTGAAGATAGAAACAAGACTTCGAGCATTCAAACAAGGACCAAACCCATCAAACATACAAGTAGGAAGAATTTATTCAGAAATCATCAATCTTATTTCTCAAAGTGGATAATTATCATCCAAAGGATACAAGATCTTGGTTGGAAAACAAACAATCAAACAAACTGAAAGAAAGAAAAATAGAATTCTGTCCTATTCAGTGGCCATAAGGGCTAGGCAAAGTTAATTATGCTCAGGTTCTGGAGAAGAAAGATCTTCTCCTTCAGCAAAATCCATGAAGTACCCCACAACTTCTCCATCCGAGTTCAATTAAAGATCATCCAAAATCTCTCGAACTGCGCACAGCAAATCCCAGGTATTCATATTGGCGATTGCCACATTAGGGGAATCTAGGCATGAGCTAGAGAGTGGAGTAAAAATTGGCCTTTCTTGTTCCCTCTGTTCTGGGGTTCCTGGAGAACGGACCCCATGGTAGAGCAAATGTGGTAGGTAATGCAAAGGATTCATCTGCCATGGATTCATCCTATAGCCAATCAAAAAGACAGAATAAGAACAAAAGGAAGCAGAAATAGAGAAGCACACAAAGAAAAGAAAACTATTACACAACAACATAAGGTTCCTAAATTTTTCAAGAAGAATAATCAGGATCATCCAGTTGGATGGTCTCTGATTCTAGTTCGAACCTCTCCAAAAATAGCTTTAAACGTTTCCCATTGACTTTAAATGCATTACCATTCTTGGGATTAACAATTTCCACTGCTCCGTGTGGAAACACTTCTTTGACAATAAAGGGTCCTATCCATCTCGACCTCAGCTTTTCGGGAAAGAGATGAAGCTTTGAATCGTAAAGTAACACTTTCTGTCCCGGTTCAAGCTTCTTTCTCAAGATTGAATGATCGTGTTTAGCTTTTAATTTGGATTTGAAAGTGCGAGCACGATCATAAGCATCATTCCGGATCTCTTCTAGTTCATTAAGTTGTAGCTTCCTCAATGTACCACTCTCATGAATGTCAAAATTGAGCAATCTAGTGGCCCAGTATGCCTTATGTTCCAACTCCACAGGTAAATGGCAAGCTTTTCCATAGATCAGCCTATAGGGAGGCATCCCAAGGTTTGTCTTGTACATTGTCCTATATGCCCACAAAGCATCAGTTAAACGGGACGACCAATCCTTTCTATTGATGTTGATAGTCTTTTCCAGGATATGTTTGATCTCCCTGTTGGCTAACTCTGCCTGACCATTTGACTGTGGGTGATATGATAGAGCAATCTTATGGTTGACCCCATATTTTTTCATCAATGCCTCAAAAGGTTTATTGCAGAAATGGGTTCCATGATCACTAATCATGGCCTTCAGTGTTCCGAATCTCAAAATAATATTTTCTTTTAAGAATGAGATTTCTATTCTGTGATCACTTCTCCTTGTCAGAATGGCCTCAACCCACTTGGACATATATTCGACCGCCAAAAGGATATATTCAAACTGAGAGGATGGCGGAAATGGTCATCGAAAATTTCGATAGTGATGATCGGGGTCATCGGCATTTCATTTCTCTTAGACAAGCTCCCCAACATTTGGCATCTAGCACATGCTCTACAGAATGCATAACAGTCTTTGAAAACTGTTGGCCAGTAGAACCCACTGCTGAATACCTTTTGAGCATTTTTCTGAGCTGAAAAATGACCGCCACAGGCTTCCGAGTGGCAGGAGGCTAAAATCTGAGAGATATCTTCCTCGGGGACACATCGCCTAATTACTTGATCTGTACAGTACTTGAACAAGTACAGGTCATCAAAGTAAAACCATTTTGCGATGGATAGAAATCTTTTCCTGTCAGGGGTGGACCAATGAGATGGGGTCTCCCCTGTTGCCAGATAATTGACAATGTCTGCATACCAGGGCAAACTGGTTGCAGCAAAAAGTTGTTCATCCGGGAAAGATTCACGAATTGGGATGGATTGTGATGAATTGTCCTTGAAAGTCAACCGGGAAAGATGGCCGGCTATCACATTCTCCACCCCCTTTTTATCTTTGATAATCAAGTCAAATTCTTGGAGCAGGAGAATCCAGCTTATTAATCGCTGTTTGGTATCCTTTTTGGATAGCAGGTACTTCAACGCGGCATGATCAGTGAAATAAACGATCTGCGAGCCAATGAGATATTGCCTGAATTTCTCCAGTGCGAATACAATTGCTAGCAAATCCTTTTCGGTTGTGGAGTAATTCTGTTGTGCTCCATCAAGGGTTCTACTAGCATAGTAGATCACAGTGGGCTTCTTGTCCTTCCTTTGCCCTAAAACACCTCCAATCGCTGTGTCACTCGCATCACACATCAGTTCAAAAGGAAGACTCCAATCTAGAGATTGCATTATCGGAGCTGTAGTGAGGTGATGTTTGAGTTTATCAAAGGACTCCTGGAATTCGCTGGTCCATTCAAAAGGGATATCCTTTGCTAAGAGTTGACACAACGGTCTGGACACAGCACTGAAATCTTTAATAAATCTTCGATAAAAACCAACATGACCCAAAAATGATCGAATGTCCTTAACTGTAGTAGGAACAGGAAGATTAGCGATTATGTCAATTTTTGCCTTATCTACCTGTATTCCCTCGGCAGAAACTATATGCCCCAAAACAATCCCTTTTGTCACCATGAAGTGACATTTTTCCCAGTTGAGGACCAAATTCTTATCCTCGCATCTTTTCAGAAACTTTTGGAGGTTTCCTAAGCAATCATCAAAACTGCTGCCAAATACAGAAAAGTCATCCATAAAAACCTCCATGATCTTTTCAACCATATCGCTAAAAATGCTCAGCATACACCTCTGAAATGTTGCAGGTGCATTGCATAAGCCAAATGGCATCCGGAGATACGCAAATGTTCCAAACGGACAGGTGAACGTGGTTTTTTCTTGATCGGCAGGATCAATTTCAATCTGGTTGTAACTACTATAACCGTCCAGGAAGCAGTAGAATTGGTGACCTGCTACTCTTTCGAGCATTTGATCCATGAAAGGCAATGGGAAATGATCCTTTCGAGTCACCGCATTCAATCTTCTGTAGTCAATACACATGCGCCAGCTAGTGGTCACACGTGTGGGCACCAATTCTCCTTCTTTATTTTCTACCACAGTAATGCTAGCTTTCTTTGGCACTACTTGAGTCGGACTTACCCAATGACTATCCGAGATCGGATAAATCACCCCAACATCCAGTAATTTCAGAACTTCCTTCTTCACTACCTCTTGCATGTTTGGGTTTAGACGCCTTTGTATTTGACGACATGGTTTGGCATCTTCCTCTAGGTAAATCTTGTGGGTGCATATGGATGGACTAATTCCTCTTAGATCGGCAACGGTCCATCCTAACGCACTCCTGTGTTGATTGAGCAACTTAATCAGTTTACCTTCCTGTTCTAGATTCAAAACAGATGAAATTATCACAGGAAAGGTCTTCTCTTCTCCCAGAAACACATATTTTAATTCTTTTGGGAGCTCCTTCAAATCTAACTCTGAGAATTGCAGGTTTGACGGCACTGCCAATTTTGTCTTTGGTGGTAATTGTTCGTATTGAGCCGTCCACATTGCCCTTGCAACTTTCTCTTCTACATCCTCCAAGATTGCACACAATTGATGCATCTCCTCATCTTGTGGAGTGTATTTATCCAATTCGTAACAAGAGTTAGTAATAATGGATTCCACAAGATCTGACGGAGCAGTTGAATCAAAGCAATCCTGGATTACCAACTCTACCCAGTTCACTTCCTCCTCATCATCATCAAAATCTTCTATTTTGGGATTTGAGAAGATCTTGATATTAAGTGTCATATTCCCAAAAACAACGGTCATTACTCCACTCCTAACTTTAATGGTTGCATCAATCGTCGCAAGAAAAGGACGTTCAAAGATCACCGGAATCTGAGATTTAGCATTGTGCACTGGTTCGGTGTCTAGAACGACGAAGTCAACAGGAAAGACAAAAGTGTCAATCTGGACCAAAACGTCCTCTAAAACTCCTCACGGATATTTAATCGATCAATCTGCAAGTTGGAGAGTAATGCGAGTGGGCTTAAGTTCTCCCAACCCTAGCTGTTGGTAAACAGTGTAAGGAAGAAGATTGACACTCGATCCTAAGTCGAGCAGAGCATTGTTCACTTTCTTCTGACCGATTATGCAAGAAACCATTGGTGTGCCTGGATCCTTATACTTGGGAGGCAAGTCATGTTTTACGATTACACTTGCTTGGCATACCAAATAAGCACTCTTTTTAAAACTTTGCTTTCTCTTAACAGTGCACAAGTCTTTCAAGAACTTGGCATAGGAAGGCACCTGTTTAATCGCATCAAGGAGTGGGAGATTGATTTTTACTTGTTTGAATAACTCCAGAAACTCCTGACTTTTGGTTTCTTGTTTAGGTTTCTTCAACCTTTGAGGATATGGTGCTGGAAAAGGGCTTTTAGGAGCCTCTTCGAGAAGAGGTTCTTTTCCAGGTCTTCTCTTTATCTCAGTATCCTCGAGAACTGTTATTTCAGGCTCAACTGTTTCGCCCTTCTTCTCTTCTCCGACCAATTCTTCTTCATCCCCCACCTCTTCTTCATTGTCAACTCCAGGGTGTGGGGGAAGAGAGACTTTTTTGATCTCTTTTCTACTTCTCAACACAGTCACAGCCTTAGCCTCCTCATGTTGTCCAGAATTCAAAGATTGGCCTTTAGGATTTGGCTCTGGTTGTGCTGGGAACATACTTCGTTCTCTATCCCCTTGCTGCGCAGCCAACCTCTCTACACTTGTGTTGAGTTTACTCATTAGCTGCATCATTTGCTGCATCATGAGGGTATTAGGATCCTCTTGTACCTTCTTATGAGGTGGCATATAGGTGTTAGATGAGGTTTGGTTGTTGTTTCCCTGATTGTAGTTGAGTTGAGGTGAGTGATTTTGTTGGTATTGATTCGGGTGGTATCCTTGGTTTTGTTGATAGGTGTGAGGAGGTTGGTAACTCTGTTGGTACCCTTGATTTTGAGGTCGGTACTGGTTTCCTTTATTCGACTGTCACTGTTGAGACGGGTTTGCTGTGGCAGCACTGTTTCTTTGATCAAAACCAGGATGACTCCAGGGGCATTTACAGCGTGTACCTCTGCTGGACTCTGTTCTTGATAAACAGGGTATATTTGGCAATGTTGAGAGGTATACCCCATTTGTAGACAGCTAGAACATGATTCTTCAGATGCAAATTATATTATTGGGTCCTTCTTTGCTTCCAAAACTTCCAACTTACGAGCCAGTTGCTCGTATTTCTCCATTAAGCCATCTTCCGTTTTCAGCTGATAAATACTCTTTTTACTTGAACTTGAACTGATCTGAATTCTCATCACTTGAGTTTCCCATTCTGGTGCATGTTCGGCTAACCATTCGAAATGAGTTTCTGCTTGGTCGCCATTCTTGCTCATAAACTCACCGTCACTCGTAGTTTCTACGAGTTTCTTTGACTTTGAACTAAGGCCATCATAGAAGAAGCTTATAGTTCGCCACTTCTCGAAACCATGGTGTGGGCAAAGTAGTAACAAATCTTTGAAACGCTCCCATGCCTCAGCAAAAGTCTCTTCCTCTTTTTGATTATACATCTTAATTTGTCTCAAGATGTCATTCGTTAATCGATTTGGGAAGAACTTTTTGAGAAAGGCTTCATGAATTGCTGCCCAAGTCGAAATAGAATTCAGTTTGAGCGATAATAACCATGACTTTTCTTTGTCCTTCAAGGTAAAGGGAAAAAGTTTTAATCGGATTATATCACTCGAGCAGGTCTGATCTGTGAAAGTGCCACAAACGTCCTCGAAATCTCGAATATGCAAGTACGCCTTCTCTTTCTCCATCCCGTGAAATGTGGGTAAAAGTTGAATCATCCCAATACGAAAATGGAATGTACCTGTGTACGGGGGGATGCAGATACAAGAAGGTGTGGCTGTTCGATCAGGAGCCAAGAGTTCACGTAAAGGACGTTGACCGTCATCAATGAGGTCATGTCTATTTTCTCCTTGTTGGCTCTCTGTGTCAGACATTGAGTTAAAAATAGACGGGGTAAAAATGGGATTATCAGCACTATTGATGGAATCTTCAAATAGATTTGTGATGAAAGCTTCAGTGGAGTCAAAGGACATAGAAGGACACAAACAATACAGCTCGTGTTCTGAAGAACAAAAAGAAAAAGAAAGATAGAAATGAGAAAAGAAAAGATCGGATCAATCGAAAGGTTCTGGCCTTTGTTACCGTCCCCAGCAATGGCGCCAAAAACTTGACATGACTAGATATGTGTTCTCTGAAGAGTATGTCCGAGCGCAGACGGTCGCGTCGAGTAAAATCGGTAAAACCGAGTCGTTTTCCCAAGGGATGGAAATTGAGGAAAGAAACCTAGATTGTGTCCTAAAGAAAATAAAAGATGATTTCTTATAAAGTAGAGATTCTAACAGCCCTATTGAATTTGAATAAATAAGAGGAACAAATTAAAGTGAAGTGGTAACTTAACTAGATAGAACTAAAAACAAAACAAACTGTAATTTGAAATTAAATCTGAAAAAGAGTTGGGAGTATGTGAGTCCACAAAGTACCAGCCACTACCATGATTTAACAAAAACAAACAATCGGGATTTTCTTCTTTTGGTATTCCATAATTCGAAATTGATTAAGTAAAATATTCTAGACACTAAGTATGTAAATTTCACATTCTTAGTGGTTCAACGATCTCACTTATTTATGAAAGACTGGAATTACACTAACTAACTCTATGAGCAATGATAAACAAATCGAGTATAAGATAATTGACATGTTCATCAAAAGTGTTCATTAAGTTAATTAATCAAAAGAGCTCTTATTTCAAAATCAGATTGCAATTTGAACTTAAAAAGATCAATTTGGACTTAGTTTCTGAAACAAAAGTTACTGGAATACAAAAAGGAGTCAACCCAAGTCATAAACATACCAATCGATTGATATTATTGTCAATCGATTGGTATGAAATGGCTTCCAATCGATTGGTTAAAATACCAATCGATTGGCTTGGAACCTATGTCAATCGATTGGACTCTGCATCCAATCGATTGACATTGATTCTTTTACAGAATCATGGCAGTGTGCTGGGAACAATGTTTCTTCACATTATTCCCAACCAGTATTCTACTCGAGCATACTTAGGACTGCATAAATATAACTAAACTGAAAAGTGGGATCAAACATTTTCATGAATTAAATTTATGAACAAAAAGAAAAAAAAAATTGAAATCAAACTAAAAGTAAAATGGGATTCACAATCAAACAATTCCTAAAGCAAATAGAAGCAAGAAAGAAACCTGAATTTGAGACTGATTTCAAAATATTAGAACTTCAACGTGTAAACTCATTCAAAAACCGAGAGAAAATTGGAGAAATCCCTACAAAATAATACAAAAATCAGCCAACCCTTTGACCCTTCTCACTCCTCTCTATATAAAGTATCATATCCACGAGCTGAGGGCGTCTAGGTTCACTCTGTAACGGTTGGTCGTCGTCCTAATTTCCTGAGATCTTGCACCATTAACGCAGATTGATTTCCAGCTTTCGTCGATCGATTGACAAATATATCAATCGATTGATACACATCCAATCGATTGATAATAATACCAATCGATTGATTATGCAAATATGTCAATCGATTGATATCCAAATTTCATCTTCTTATTTCTTGATTTGTTCCTTTCAACTTGTTTATTCATTCTAACTTCAGAACCTGCATTCAAAGAGCTAAACACAACAACATACCACAAAAATACATCATTGTGTAAGGAAATGAATTATAACACAAATGCAAGTAGAGCTAGAGAAATGGGATTAAATCCACTCAATTTTTACTCTTTATCGAGCTAATATTAAGCAAATACCAGCTCTCATCAAAAGCTTCTCCTAGAAACATGAATCTGACAGGCTCCCTGACAATCCTCCCACTACGACGAGGTTTTGGTATAGGAATAGAAGAAGGTGCAGTAATTTCTTGTTCTATATTCTCATTGATTGTTTGAGGAACTGAGCGTTGTTCATTTACTTCTTCCAGAACTATCCTTCCTTTGGGTTTATGGTTCATGATAAAATCATCCTCCAAGAAAACAGTGTGTGTACTCACAAACACCTTATGCTCTCTTGGGTGATAAAAATACCAACCCTTCATTTTCTTTGGTTATCCCACAAAGTAACATACTTTTGATCTTGTTTGCAACTCGCTCGTCTGTGCCTTCACCACATGTGCCGGACAAGCCCAAATCTGAAAGTGTCTCAAAGAGGGCTTATGACTAGTCCATAACTCTCGGGGTGTCTTTGGTATAGGTCGCGACCGCGACCATATAGATTTACTTGGCACGTGATTTAATATGATACATTGCAGTTTTTAACCCATAGGAACAGTGGTAATTCCGAATAGCACATCATAGACCTAGTCATGTCTAAAAGGGTCCAGTTCCTTCTTTTTGCTACACCATTTTGTTGAGGTGTTCCTGGTGCAGTCAACTGAGATAGGATCCCATCCTTTCTCAAATGGTCAATATATTCATCAGAGAGATACTCACCACCTCGATCAAATCGAATGGCCTTAATATTATTTACTAATAGCTTCTCTACTTTAACTCTAAATTCTTTGAACTTTTCAAAGGCATCAGATTTGTGCTGCAATAAGTAAATGTATCTGTTTCTTGAGAAGTCATTAGTGAACGTAATGAAATACTGATAACCACCTCAGGCCCTTTGAAGAAAAGGGTCTTTTTGTCATTTTGCCTTCCAAACAGGATTCACAGACAAGTAGTGGCTCAAGAACCAAAAAATCAAGGATTCCATCCTTAACAAGCCTGTCTATCCTATTTAGATTAATATGTCTGAACCTTATGTCCCAAAGCTTTATTGGATTTGAAGAAGGTTCTTTCCTTTTAGATGGTATGGTTATTATTGAGTTATTCAATTCCACTTCAAAAGTTTCTAGAGAGATTGGGTTAATCAAGAATAAACCATTAGATAACATACTGGAGCAAGTAAAAGAACCATTTAAAGAATCATTTCTTTTTATTGAAACTTCAATACCAAAAGAATAACCATTATTCACTAAACTAGAAATTGAAATTAGATTACGCCTTATAGAAGGAACGTAAAGAACATCTGATAAGACTAATATTTTATTCCTAGGAAAAAATAAAACTACTACTCCAATTACAACTGCTGAAACGGTTGCACTAGATCCCAAAGTAAGGGTGATTTCTCCATCATTGCACTGCCTCATTTGCTTGAACCCCTGCAACGAATTGCAGATATGGTTAGTTGCGCCAGAATCAACACACCATGTATTTGAAGTATCTATTAAAAAACTTACTTCAATCACAAATGATTCTTTCATACCTTGGTTCTTTTTTGCTAAGTAGTATGGACGGTTTCTCTTCCAATGTCCTGGTAGACCACACTAGAAACACTTTCCTTTTGGTTTTCTTCATCCTTTTTATTTCCCTTCTTTGCCTTTTTCCCAATACTTGGTTTGGACCCACCAACTTGAACCTTTGAGCCTTCTTCTTCATTTTCCCTTTCTTGGTTTTAGAGGATGAAGCCTTCTTAACGTTCATTGTCTCATGATTACCCTTGACGATCCCCTCCGCTGCCTGTAGAGAGCTTATTAGTTCACTCAGTGAATAACCCAACTTATTCATATTATAATTCAATTTGAATTGAGTGAACGAAGGAGGCAGTGAGTTTAGGATCATGTCAACTTGGGCTTTCCCATCAATGTCGGCACCAAGGACTTCCAGTATGTTTAAAAATCCAATCATCTTTAAAACATTCTCTCTTACTTGAGTCCCTTCCGACACTTTGGTATTCATGATTTACTGCATGTTGTTAAACCTAGCATGAAGCCCCTATCCCCCAAACATTTCCTTAAGGTCTGAAATCATATCCGCAACCGTGACCATAGATTGATGTTGGTGTTGCAACACATTGGACATTGAGGCCAATATGTAACAACGATCCATCTCATAGCCTTCTGCCATCATGAATACAGATCATCCTCATTAGCTTGGGCATCAGGAGCAGGGGCTGGTGAACGGGAGAGTGGTAAGGACAAATTTGTGTCACTCAGTAGTCAAAAGAGTGTCGAGGTTTCTTTTCCAATCAACACAATTTGTTCCAGTTAGATTGTTTTGGTTCAAAATTGTGGCAAGAGGACTAAATTTAGACATTATGCTAATATGAAATAAAAACATGTAGAATAGAATAAGTATGGATATCTAAAAATGACATACATGTATTACATGGGAATTCCTATAAAATAAAACATATTATGTCTTCAGAATATTAAACTATGAAGTCAAGCCTCTGAGGGGAGGTCAAGACTACATGACTTAATTGGGAAGAACGAATCATAACTATTCTCCATGTAACTCTTTCAAAATAGTTATATGAATTGTTTAAGAAATCTAATGAAAACCGCTTCAAGTAGCGCCTCCGAGGGGAGGTCACTCTCTATTGCGTCTCAGTAATTTCTTCCATTGAAAATTCATATCTAGTAACTAGTAAATGGACTACTGTCCGAAGGGAGTGATCGTAGATGAATCTATGACTCGCAATATCCCATTCACTTTACAATGAATCATTGATGGAAGACCGTGAGGTTATAACTTTTATAAGACTCCCACCCACTAGAATTTTTGAAATTTAGGAATTCAATTTGAAAAAATTTCACTTTTTATTATCCATGCATATCTCATACTCATTTAATGTGTCAAAATAATATTTCTTTCAAAAAACATGATAATTTTGCAAAATGATTTTGTTCATATTATCACTTAAAGAATAATAAATATTTTGAAGACATTATGCTACTCATGCAGCCACAACATATCAAACATATATAAGCATAAGTAAAACATTCATTCAAGCCCTTCTCTCTCATTGCTCTATCTGCATAGATCCATCTTCAAGGCTTTGGTCTCTTGGGCTCCATCTCCATGGCTCCTTCTTTTAGTCCTCCAAAAGTTACAATACATAATCCTATACCTTCGAAGAGGCGTACAAATAATCTAGGAAAAATAAAGAACAATTGGCTAGGGAAACCATTATGGTCTTCCTATTCGCAGGACTGAGACCATAATGCCCTTTACAAGTGCCATAAAATTAAAACCATAATTATAATTTAAAATTTTTGGACTAACTTGCCATGAGAGATAAGGCTACCTGTTACAAGGGTTAGATGACATATATTCATAATAAACACCATACAATCAATCACATGTCCTATATCTAATACAACATGCAATTTCATCATAGCTAGTGCTCGTATGAATATTACAGAATTACAAGTATGCATAAATCAAGTTTACAATTACTTCCATGATGATGGTCATTGTCAAACAATACTTAGGGTTTCATAGAATAAAAAAATTTGCGTTTTTTAAACCTGTTAACAAGTTATAAAATAGTTTCTGCATTTTATAAAATAAAATATAAAACGGTTTCTAAAACAAATACACGAATTCTGTATAAAATAGAATCTGTAGCCTACAAACTAGTTTGTGGAACAAACCGGTTTCTAGATACCTTCCCAGTAACCAGTTTGTGGGACAAACCAATTTATGGAACCACCCCAGTAACCGGTTTGTTAGACAAACCAGTTTCTAGTATCCCAGTAATCGGTTTTTCCAACAAATCGATTTCGGTTCTTTTCCCAATAACCGGTTTGTCCTACAAACTGGTTTCTGGTGCTCGTTTATATTTGATCTGAATAGCTTTGGGATTTCAAGTTTGAACAGCACGAAAAAATTTTCTAATATATCTAATCAGTCCAGAAACTGATCAGATCTAAAAATACAATGAAATCGATATTTTTGAAAAACATCAATTAGTTTTTAGATCAATAATGAATCTTCTTATATAAGATTTAAAACTTTGAAACCCTAGTTCATCATGTTACCACAATACATATTGTATATAACATAAACGAGGTGGCTCTGATACCAGTTGTTGGAAAACTGGATCCAGTATAAAGCGGAATATGAATAGATGCAGTTCAAAACTTTTAGATCTACTTCTTGTTATGCTATATACAATATAAAACATTTATATTAGTATTACTTGTATACAAATATATATTGGTAGGATCCTGTCGAGAACTCTTCTCTCCGGTTGTGTTGTTAATGAAGATCCTGCTCTTCAGACTCCAGAAATCTTCACTCCTATGGCTTCAGGATGCTGCCGACTACTAGGATTTTGTGGAAAATCCCTAAGGAACTATATTAGAATGTCTCTAGGCCTTAAAGACTGATATGGAACTCCTAGGGCATAGAATTTGCATTACCCTTAATTCTACGCGTAGGTCCTCTATTTATAGATTTTCCAAACCAACATTCCACAAATCGGTTTGCCCTACAAACTGGTTTCGGGAATCGATCCCCAGTAACTGGTTTGTAGGATAAACCGGTTTCTAGAACCTGTTACCAGTAACCGGTTTGTCCAACAAGCTAGTTTCTAGTGCCCTGTACCCAGTAATCGGTTTGTCAGACAAACCGATTTCTGGTACCCTTTTT
The DNA here is from genome assembly GCA_033977485.1 of Hydrangea macrophylla. NCBI lineage: Eukaryota > Viridiplantae > Streptophyta > Magnoliopsida > Cornales > Hydrangeaceae > Hydrangea > Hydrangea macrophylla. The sequence goes on along the minus strand of CM066991.1, from coordinate 80,259,688 downwards.
CTTTATTGTTCCTTTTAGCATTCAAACACACAATGAGCTAGGAATGGGACTTCTAGGATCTTAATTACTGGCTCAGAATAATTATTAACTCCTTCCACTTAAAACTTTAACTTAGGAATTAATTATTAACCAATCACTATTAACTCCACTATCTAATAATGATTGCACTCCAGTGCATAAGAAGCTAACCATACATATGTTAGTAGTACCTAGACTTGTACCGACACTAATGCCCCTCTACCAACAGTATCCGTAATAATTATAATCGGGATATAATATATATACTGTCACCCCGATCATAATCACCTCTTGTAATCCTTGAGTCTCATTCATTTACTTATAGATTTCTGAACATGTCATCAAAATTCTTGAGGATATAACTGCAGTTATCAGTAATCAACCATGTGACAATCTCAAGGGAATACTTTACTCTTTAGAGTGAATCACTTTACACTAGAGGGTAGATTCCATCTAGACAATAAGTGTTCCCAATACTATAAATTTGGTTTCCCAAGAAACCCAAGTGTTGATCCAGAAGACCTCACTGATTGGTAACTCAAAGCAACCTAAGCTTGTAGCTTGTGTTCACTATTATCTTAGAATTAAGAAGAAGTGACTTACACAAGTTTGAGTGTCTATTAACTAATGGATAGTGTTATGTTAATAGAACATACTCAAGTCCGTCAATATATCAAATACACTATCACATTAACTTGGAATCAAACATTCCAATGAATTAGATTCTTCATTCTATCATATAGAAGTTAATGTTATACAGTCTAAACCTGATAGGCAATCCAATCTTATCATCGACTGTGGCTGTTCTAAATATTCATCTAGAATACTTATATCTCCTCATACACAAATCACATTTGTATATATGAGATCCATGAACTGTTTAAGGATTCATACCTGCTAACCATTCATCTCATGAGAACATACATAACTAAATGTAAATGATATCCATAAATAAACTAATCAATTTGTCTATAAATAGTAATAGTAAGCTAACTGGTTTGAGGGCATACCCTTCAAACCCTAACAAACTCCCACTTGCACTCACAACCAGCTAGGATAATATCTAACTCCCAGACTTTCCATATGAAAATCGAAAACCTTAGAGGGTAAGGCTCTCATAAAGGGATCTGCAAGATTGTTTATCGACGCGATCTTTGTGCCTACCACGTCAACTCTCTGAACTATCTCTTAGATTAAATGATATTTCCTTTCTATATGCTTTCCCTTGCTGTGATTTGCTGGCTCCTTTGATTGTGCCACAGCTACACTGTTATCATAATAAAGTATGACAAGGGACTATGCAGCAGGGACAACTCTCAGTTCTAATAGGAACTTCTTGGGCCAAACATACTCAACCTCTACAGTAGAGTCTGTAATGCATTTCTACTTAATGCTCCTCCAATTAATAGTGCCACCTCCAAGAGTAAACACATAATTGGATTTCGACTTCCTCAAATCCTTATCTGACATAAAATTAGAATCAGTATAGACAACTGAAACTAAGTCCTCTCTCCCATAGATTAGCACATAATCTCGAGTCCTTCTCAAGTACTTAAGAATATTCTTTACCGCTGTCTAATGGTCGGGACCTGGACTGGACTGGACTGATATCTTCTTACCATGCCTATAGCAAAACAGATATTTGGCTTGGTGCACACCATTGCATACATAAGACTTCCAATAGCCAAAGTATATGAAAATTTTGTCATACGATCTTTCTTTACCTGTGTCTTAGGACACTGACTCTGTGAAAGTGAGACACCATGCCTGAAGGGTAAAAACCCTTTCTTGGAATTTTCCATAGAAAATCTAGTCAACGCCTTATCGATATAGTAAGCTAAAGATAATCCTATTGTCTTATTTTTCCAATCTCGTATAAGCTTTATTCCCAAAATATAGCTTGCCTTACTGAGATCTTTCATATCGAAGGTGCTAGCTAACCAAAACCTTAATCGTTGAGAGCACTCCTATATCGTTCCCAATGATAAGGATGTCATTAACATACAGAACTAAGAACACCACTGCATTCTCCTCATGTTTCTTGTAAACACAAGGTTCATCCATATTTTGGATAAATCCAAAAGATTTGATCGCTTGGTCAAAACGGATGTTCCAAATTCTTGATACTTTTTAAAGCCTATAAATGGACCTATACAACTTGCATACTTGACCTTCCTATCCCTTAGCTATGAAACTGACTAGCATAAAGATGTCCTCACCAAGATTACCATTCAAGAATGCAGTCTTGACATCCATTTGTCATATCTCATAATCGAGACATGTTGCTATGGATAAGAGAATCCTGATGCATTTAAACATGGCTACTGGCGAAAAGGTCTCATCATAGTCAACACCCTCTTGTTGAGTATATCCTTTCTTTACTAGCCTAGCTTTGAAGGTCTTTACCTTCCCATCTGGTCCTCTTTTCCTTTTATAGACCCACTTACAGCTAATAGGTTTAATATTAGCATGTGAATTTATAAGCTCCCAAACCTGATTGGAGTATAAAGACTCCATTTCAGCATTCATTGCGTGTATCCAATGTTCTGAATCTTTATCGGACATGGCCTCTTCATTACTAGAAGGATTATATTCAGATTCTTAAGGAATAACTTCAAAAGCTTCTCCTAGAAACATGAATCTGTCAGGCTCCCTAAAAATCCTCCCACTACGATGAGGTTCTTGTATAGGAATAGAAGAAGGTGCAGTAATTTCATGTTCTACATTCTCATTTACTGTTTGAGGAACTGAGGGTTGTTCATTTACTTCTTCCAGAACTATCCTTGTTTTGGGTTTATGGTTCATGATAAAATCATCCTCCAAGAAAATAGTGTATGTAATCACAAACACCTTATGCTCTCTTGGGTGATAAAAATACCAACCCTTCATTTCCTTTGGATATCCCACAAAGTAACATACTTCTGATCTTGTTTGCAACTTGCTTGTCTGTGCCTTCAGCACATGTGCCGGACAACCCCAAATCCGAAAGTGTCTCAAAGAGGGCTTATGCCTACTCTTTAACTCACAGGGTGTCTTAGGTACAGATTTGCTTGGAACATGATTTAGTACGCACATTGTAGTTTCCAAAGAGAAACCCCATAGGAACAGTAGTAATTCGGAATAGCTCATCATAGACCTAGTCATGTCTAAAAGGGTCTAGTTCCTTCTTTCTACTACACCATTTTGTTGAGGTGTTCCTGGTGTAGTCAACTGAGATAGGATCCCATCCTTTCTCAAATGGTCAATAAATTCATTAGAGAGATACCTCGCCACCTTGATCAAATCAAATGGCCTTGATATTCTTTCTTAATTACTTCTCCACTTCAACTCTAAATTCTTTGAACTTTTCAAAGGCTTCAGATTTGTGGTGCAATAAGTAAACGTATCTGTTTCTCAAGAAGTCATTAATAAACATAATGAAATACTGAAAACCACCGCCTGCCCTAACATTTATTGGACCATATACATCAGTATGAATCAATTCCAACAAGTCTTTGGCTCTATTGGCCTTTGAAGAAAAGGGTCTTTTTGTCATATTGCCTTCCAAATAGGATTCACAAACAGGTAGTGGTTTGAGAACTAGAAAATCAAGGATCCCATCCTTAACAAGACTGTCTATCCTATCTAGATTAACATGTCCTAACCTCATATGTCAAAGCTTTGTTGGATTTGAAGAAGGTTCTTTCCTTTTAGATGGTATGGTTATTATTGAGTTATTCAATTCTACTTCAAAAGTTTCTAGAAAGATTGGGTTAATCAAGAATAAACCATTCAATAACATACCAGAGCAAATCAAAGAACCATTTCTTTTTATTGAAACTTCAGAACCAAAAGAAAATGAATAACCATTATTCACTAAACTCTAAACTAAAATCAGATTACGCCTTATAGAAGGAATGTAATGAACATCTGATAAGACTAATGTTTTATTCATAGGAAAAAATAAAACTACTACTCCAATTGTAACTGCTAAAACGGTTGAACTAGATCCCAAAGTAAGAGTGATTTCTCCATCACTGCACTGCCTGGTTGGCTTAAACCCCTGCAACAAATTACAGATATGGTTAGTTGCACCAGAATCAACACACAATGTATTTGAAATATCTGTTAAAAAACTTACTTCAATTACAAATGATTCTTTCATACCTTAGTTCTTTGTTGCTAAGTAGTATGGATAGTTTCTCTTCCAATGTCCTGGTATACCACGCTGGAAACAATTTTCTTTTGGCTTTCTTCAACCTTTTTCTTTCCTTTCTTTGCCTTTTTCCCAATACTTGGTTTGTACCTACCAACTTAAACTTTGAGCCCTTTTTCCTCATTTTCCTTTCTTGGTTTTATAGGATAAAGGTTTCTTAATGTTCATTGTCTCATGATTACCCTTGACGATCCCCTCTGCTGCCTGTAGAGAGCTTACTAGTTCTCTCAGTGAATAACCCAACTTATTCATATTATAATTCAATTTGAATTAAGTGAACGAAGGAGGCAGTGAGTTTAGGATCATGTCAACTTGGATTTTTCCATCAATGTCGGCACCAAGAATTCCAATATGTTTAAAAATCCAATCATCTTCAAAATTTGTTCTCTTATTGGAGTCCCTTCTGACATTTTGGTATTCATGATTTGCTGCATGGTGTTAAGTCTAGTGACACGACTAAAAAGTTGTGCGCTCTTGTGCAACACCCAAGTGTAGGTGATCGTGCAAGTGATATAGTACTGGAAGTCCAGGTCAATCCCACAGGGAAGGAATAGGAGGAATATATACTAAGTTACAACCTAACGAAAAGGGAAAGAAAATAAGAATGTTGGGAGTGGATGTTCTAACGAATCCTAATTAATTAACTTAAACTAAATAATAAACTAAAGCGTAAAGAAACATAACTAATTAACAGATAAACTAAAGGTGTTGGAAATACGTGAATCCACATTGATCCTAACCATCTACCATGCAAATTCATTAACGTTCTATGGAGTTCATTCCTCTTCAGTATTCAGTATTTTTTTAAAGATAAAGAATCAATAGCCCTTTCATGACCGGGACTACATCATCACAAGTGATTTAAAATACTTAGAAGATGGTTTAAAACAATGGTTATTACTTGCACTCTAAATGGTGTTAGCATTCAAAGTGGTTTTCAAAAGTCATTGAAGAAAAGGCCTTAAGGCTTTAAGTTCTAAAAACTGTTGTGACAAACTGAGCTTATTGGGACAATTTGATGATAGATATCTAAAATAGAAAGTCATGGAATACTTAAAAGAATCATCTCAGGAATTACCAAGTTCGATCGATCGAAGCGCTCTCGATCGATCGGACTGCATCATCCTTCAATCGATCGAAATGCCTTCGATCGCTTGACTATGGCCCTAGTTCGATCGATCGAAATACCTTCGATCGATTGAGCTTAAGGTTTCTAAAGATTGCATGAAAGAGGTTGGGAATAAATATTTCATCACATATTCCCAAAGTTTAAACTACGAAAACATAATAAAACTAGTGCAGAAAAAGTAACCTAAAGTAATCATAGCATATAAACTAATAACAATCAAATAGAGAAAAAGGATAAGAGAAACATGTAAATAATCTGAAATAAACTTGTAAATAACTTGAAATAAAGTTGAATCTTCAATAATCTTTAATAAATCAATGGAAAAGAGGAAAAATAACATGAATCTAACCTAACCGACTCCTAATTTAACCTTAAAACTACCCTAAACTGCTATTTTCTGCGTTCTGGAGCGTCCTCTCTTCGTCTGGAGTCAAAACGACTTATATATAGGGTTCTTGCAGAGTTTACGCAACTTTTGGATGAAAATAAAGTTCGATCAATCGAGCTTAGTTCGATCGCTCGAACTCTCAATCGATTGAACTTTGCCCAAGGCCTTGCACACTTCTGATTTTGACAGCTCAGCGCACCGATGGGAGAATGGCCATAACATTTCGTTCAGACCTCGGATTGACCTCTCGTTTACGGCCACACGACCGTAACTCAAAGATCTACATTTCATATCTTTGGGAAAATATTCCAAATCAGAAGTCTTCATTGTCAAAATCGGCGTTTTCTCAGCTGCTTCCGTTGTTCTATCCACCAGAATCACTTTTCTTTAGCTCCACTTCATTGATTTACATCCTAATACCTATAAAACAATGCATAAACACATGTTTTACCATTAACACAATAAAAAGAACATTTTAATAGAATATACCTAAATCTAGGGACATGGGGATAAAAGTATGCATAAAGGACCATGTAATACATTATGAATATGCACTTTTCACCTCGAATCACCTAGCATGATTCCCTTGTTCCCCAAACATTTCCTTAAGACTTGCAATCATATCCGCAGCCGTGGCCATAGACTAATGTTGGTGTTGCAACACATTGGACATTGAGGACAATATGTAACAACGATCCATCTCATCATCCTTCAGCCATCGTGAATGCGGATCATCCTCATTAGCTTGGGCATCAGGAGCAGGGACTGGTGGGCAGGGGAGTGGTAAGGACAAATTTGTGCCCCTCAGTAGTCAAAAGAATGTTGAGGTTTCTTTTACAATAAACACAATTTGTTCCAGTTAGCTTGTTTTGGCTCAAAATTGTGGCAAGAGGACTAAATTTAGACATTATGCTAATATGAAATTAAAACATGCAGAATAGAATAAGTATGGATATCTAAAAATGACATACATGTATTACATGGGAATTCCTATCAAACAAAACATATTATGCCTTCAGAATATTAAACTATGAAGTCAAGCCTCCGAGGGGAGGTCAAGACTTCATGACGAACCAATCATAACTATTCTCCATGCAACTCTTGCAAAATAGTCTCTGACCTCTGATCCTTAAGTTTCTAATGATTTTTAATAAAACTCCAAGGGGAGTCTCTTACTAATATTATTAGTCTAGTGTATACCATCAAAAGAAATCTAATGACAACCGCTTCAAGTAGCACCTCCGAGGGGAGGTCACTCTCTATTGCGTCTTAGTAATTTCCTTCATTGAAAATTCATATCTAGTAACTAGTGAATGGACTACTACCCGAAGGGAGTGATCATAGATGAATCTATGACTCGTAATATCCCATTCACTTTACAATGAATCATTGATGGAAGACCGTGAGGTTATAACTTTTATAAGACTCTCACCCACTAGAATTTTTGAAATTTAGGAATTCATTTTGAAAAAATTTCCCTTTTCATTTTCCATAAATATCTCATACTCATTTAATGTGTCAAAATAATATTTTCTTTCAAAAAAACATGATAATTTTGTAAAACGATTTTGTTCATACTATCACTTAAAGAATAATAAATATTTTGAAGACATTATGCTACTCATGCAACCACAACATATCAAACATATATAAGCATAAGTGAACATTCATTCAAGCTCTTCTCTCTCGTTGCTTTATCTACATAGATCCATCTTCAAGGCTTTGGTCTCTTGGGCTCCATCTCCATGGCTCCTTCTTTTAGTCCTACAAAAGTTACAATACATAATCCTATACCTCCGAAGTGGCGTACAAATAATCTAGGAAAAATAAAGAACAATTGGCTAGGGAAACCATTATGGTCTTCCTATTCGCAAGACTGAGACCATAATGCCCTTTACAAGTGCTATAAAAATAAAATCATAACAATAATTTAAAATTATTAGACTAACTTGCCATGAGAGATAAGGCTTCCTGTTACAATGGTAAGATGACATATATTCATAATAAACTCCATACAATCAATCACATGTCCTATATCTAATAAATACAGCATGCAATTTCATCACAGCTAGTGCTCGTATGAATATTACATAATTACAAGTATGCATAAATCAAGTTTACAATTACTTCCATGATGATGGTTATTGTCAAACAATACTTAGGGTTTCTAAGAAAAAAATTCGCGTTTTTAAAACCTGTTAACAAGTTATAAAATAGTTTCTACATTTTATAAAATAAAATATAAAATGACTTCTAAACCAAAAACACGAATTCTGTATAAATAGAATCTGTAGCCCACAAACCGATTTGTAGTACAAGCCAATTTTTGGATCCCTTCTTAGTAACCGATTTGTGGGACAAACTAATTTCTGGAACCACCCCAGTAACCGGTTAGTTAGACAAACCAGTTTCTGGTATCCCAGTAATCGGTTTTTCCAACAAACGACTTCTAGTTCTTTTCCCAGTAACTGGTTTGTCCTACAAACTGGTTTCTGGTACTCGTTCAGATCTGATCTGAATAGCTTCGGGATTTTAAATTTTAACAGCACAAAATTTTTTTCTAACATATCTAATAAGTCCAGAAATTGACCAGATCTAAAAATAAAATGAAATTCGATATTTTTGAAAACCATCAATTAGTTTTTAGATCAACAATGAATCTTCTTATATAAGATTTAAAATTTTAAAACCCTAGTTTATCATGTTACCACAATATATGTTGTATATAACATCTACAAGGTGGCTCTGATACCAGTTGTTGGAAAATTGGATCCAGTACATAGTAGAATATGAATAAATGCAGTTCAAAAGTTTTAGATCTACTTCTCGTTATGTTATATACAATATAAAACATGTATATTAGTATTACTTATATACACACACTTATATATATATCCATACCAAAATGGATCAATAGGATCCTGTCGAGAACTCTTCTCTCCGGTTGTGTTGTTGATGAAGATCCTGCTCTCCAGACTCCAGAAATATTCACTCATATGGCTTCCGGATGCTACCGAATACTAGGGTTTTGTGAAAAACCCCTAAGAACTATATTGGAATGTATCTAGGCCTTAGAGACTGATATGGAACTCCTAGGGTTTAGAATTTGCATCAGCCTTGATTCTGCCCGTAGGTCCTCTATTTATAGATTTTCCAAACCAATATTTCATAAATCGATTTGCCCCACAAACCGGTTTCTGGAACCTATCCCCAGTAGCCAATTTCTAGGATAAATTGATTTCTGGAACCTGTTACCAGTAACCAGTTTATCCCATAAACTGGTTTTTGGTGCCCTGTACCCAGTAACTGGTTTGTCAGACAAACCGATTTCTGGTACCCTTTTTTTGTATTGTTCCTTTTAGCATTCAAACACCTAATGAGCTAGGAATGGGACTTCTAGGATCTTAATTACTGGCTTCGATTAACTATTAACTCCTTCTAGTTAAACTCTTAACTTAGGAATCAATTATTAACCAATCATTATTAACTCCACTATATAATAATGATTACACTACAGTGCATAAGAAGCTAACCACACATATATTAGTAGTACCTAGACTTATACCGACACTAATGCCTCTCTACCAACAGTATCCGTAATTATAATCGGGATATAATATATATACTATGACCCCAATCATAATCACTACTTGTAATCCTTAAGTCTCACTCACTTATAGATTTCTGAACATGTCATCAACATTCTTGAGGACATGACTGCAATTCTCAGCAATCAACCAAGTCACACTCTCAAGGGAATACTTTACTCTTTAAAGTGAATCACTTTACACACCAGAGGGTAGATTCCATCTTAACAATAAGTGTTCCCAATGCTATAAACTTGGTTTCCCAAGCAACCCAGGTTTTGATCTAGAAGGCCTCACTGATTGGTAACTCAATGCAACCTAAGCTTGTAGCTTGTGTTCACTATCATCTCAGAATGAAGGACAAGTGTCTTACATAAGTTTGAGTGTCTATCAACTAATGGACAGTATTATGTTAATAGAACATACTCAAGTCCGTTAATGTATCAAATACACTATCACATTAAACTTGGAATCAAACATTCTACTGAATGAGATTCCTCATTCTATCATATAGAAGTTAATGTAATACAACCTAAACCTTATAAGCAATCAAATCTTATTATCGATTGTGACTGTTCTAAACATTCATCTAGAATACTCGTATCTCCTCATACACAAATCACATTTGTATATATGAGTTCCATAAACTATTTAAGGATTCAAACCTACTAATCATTCATCTCATGAGAACATACATAACTAAAAGTAATGATATCCATAAATAAACTAATCAATTGATATAAATAGTAATAGTAAGCTAATTGGTTTGAGGGCATACCCTTCAAACCCTAACATTTAAACCCCATTCTAGTTATTGATGTTTTTTATTATTGGGGTATAGATTTCATGGGTCCTTTCCCTAAGTCCAATGAGTATGAGTACATCTTGGTGGTGGTCGATTACGTCTCCAAGTGGGTTGAGGCCATACCATTTAGGACCAATGACCACAAGGTGGTCTTAAAATTTCTCAAAGATCATATCCTGTCTTGGTTTGGCATTCCCAAAGCCATAATTAGTGATCAAGGGGTGCACTTTAGCAATTCTCCTTTTACTCGATTGATGGAGCAATATGGCATGACCCACAAAGTTTCCATCACTTACCATCCCTAAACCAATGGCCAAGCTAAATTGGTCAATTGGGAAATTAAGGGAATTCTAGAAAAGATGGTAGATCTATCTAAAAAAGATTGGTCTTCAAGGCTATCTGATGCGCTTTGGGTGTACCGGATGGTTTACAAGACAAACTTAGGAATGTCCCCTTATCGTTTGGTTTACAAGAAAGCCTGTCATTTACCCGTCGAACTTGAGCACCGAGCTTACTGGGCTATCAAGAAGCTAAATTTCGACATTGATAAGAGTGGTGAAAAGAGGAAGCTCCAACTCGATGAGTTAGACAAAATTTGGAGTGAACTCTACGAGAGCTTGAAAGCTTACAAAGCACGAGTCAAAGCTTTTCATGATAACCGAATTGTCCAAAAACAATTCATGGTTGGAAATAAAGGTGCTTTTGTACGATTTATAGCTCCACTTATTTCCAGGTAAGTTACAATCCTGTTGGATTGGAACTTACATCGTGCATAAAGTATATAATCATGGAGTCATTAAGATTCAAGATCCCACGAGTGGAACAATTTTCAAGGTCAATGGGCAATAGCTCAAACCTTTTCTTGAAGGTTTTGACACTGAGTTGGTGTCAATCCCTTTGGAAGATCCCAACATTGGGGTTGAGTAGGCTCTCATGAGCTATACTCCCCTTTTTTGTATGCCCAATGTTACATTCTTGGCATAATTTTTGTTCTAACCATGTCCCTTGCATCCATACTTGATTCCCTTATCCCTTATAAAAAGTTTTTAGAAGATTGGATTACATTGTGGAAGAGGCGGATCGATTTGGGGTTTCTATGCAGATCGATCAGCTATTTTGAGAGGATATTCTGCCAAAAATCATCAAATCGGATGGATCCAGTCCCAAAGGGAGGATTGATCCGGTCCCAAAGGGCGGATTGATCCGTGATTTTAGAGGGACATTCTGCTAGAAATAATGAAATCAGATTGATCTGGCCTAAAGCCTAGGATCTATCTGCATTACCAAAATTTGCTTATTAAGTCTGAATAGGGGCTCATTTGTTTTAAAAAATTTTAAACCCCTCTCAAGAGCTCTCAGGCCATTTATTCCAAACTTCTCAAGATCTTTCCTTGGGATCATTCTTCAAAGATCTTCACTCTCCAGTCATCCAAGGTAAGATTTATCCTAATTTTTCTTCTGGATTCACATGATTTAGGACAAGTTTCAACCTAGGTTTTGGTTTGGTTCCTCGTTGTTCACTATATTTGAAATCTAACCTTAGGGCTTGATTTTTCACTATTTTCTTTATATTTTGGGAATTGTTGAACATGTGATTGTTGATTTCTTATTGCTCATGCCACAATGTGACTTGTTTGGGATAGATTCCATGAACCAATGGTCTTGATTCTATGTGTAAACCTCTCCTGCCCACCAAGTATTCGATATAATGCCAAAATGAAATTCCCTAGTGCTTACTAAAATTCCGCACGTGCATTTTAACTATTGTCGCATGCATTGTTCTTAATTTCCCATTTTATAAGCATATTGTGATCCTCATGCATGATTTCGAACTTTGTTTTCGCGGTCCTTGGCACGTGCTAGCACATGCATTCTAGCCGTGTATGTGCATCCTTGCCATGCATGTGTGTTTTACAAACATACGCGTGCATTTTTCCTATGCCTTAGGTAGGCACCATTTTGTCCCCCGTTTTTCCCGTTTGCACACACTCGAGAGTTTCACTTATTGTTTTGTAATGAATATACTTATCTCTTATGAATTCTCTTATTTCTTTAGAGGGACGATGACGAGCGCCAATAAATATAATCACACCATACTTTTCCCGACCCTTAGGGGGTTTGAGGGGTTCAGAGCCAAAACAGAGAAGAAGTGATTCGAAAACTTCTTCGAGTCCAAAAAGCCAATCCTCTCCAAACGCCCTGTCGTTCTTTCTAACTTCCCCCTGATGTGGTCCGAATCTTCATAACCCGCAGTTGGACTCCCCAACTTGAGTATTTAGGGGATTATAATGAGACTTGGGTCCGGCATTTCTATGCGAGTATCGTCTCCACGGGCCACCATGCCTACAAGGTATACGTGAGAGGTGTCCATATTTTGGTTTTCGCGGCTTCTCTAACCATTTTCATGGGGGTTCCTCATGTCGAGAACCCTGAGCCATACCTCGACGACATGAACTTGAGGCCTTACACTAATGTCATGGCCACACAGTTCATTAGTTGCCCTTTTGAGTGGCTCACCAACCAAATCGCCCCCTCAACCTTCCTAAAGTTTTACCATTACCCCAATATAATTGTCACTACCGTGGTATGGTCCACCTAACACAAGACTATTTAAGAGGACCATGGCACTAACCTGTACGCTATCTGTGACACCAACACTTGAGTCAACCTTACGAGCCTCATTATTGCTCACATGATTACGGCCTCGCAAGACATGAACACCTCCTTGAGTCTCCCTTTTCCTACCCTTATCATCCGTTGCACTAGCCATAGGTGTGAAGCCTTAAACTCGAACATCATCAAGAAACCACCGGCCCCAATCAATGGAACCACTCTTATTTGGAGTGAGGAACATATCTAGTCACAAGCCAAAAGGGCTAAAGTTGACGGGGAACCGTCAGGAGCTCAGGCAGTGGAGGAGGTGGCTCCTGACTATGAGGTGTCTCAGTGGTTCAACAGGTTGAGTACTGAGCTTCAGAGCCTTAGATGGGAATTTTAGATCTTTAGGGGAGACTATTAGAAAGACATCAGCATGCTAATGCACTTCTAGTGGGACATATATAGCATGAAGTGTCCGGGTTCTGATGTTCCCTACTATTTGTGTGATCCCTATGGAGAGGGTGGTGTAGACACCCCATTTTGTCGGCTATCATATTTAGGAGACCCATAGCTTGGTGGTTCACAATGATCGTAAAAGACTCAAAAGGACTCTTGGAAGTCAGCTTTATCTCTCAGAATGCTCAGAATGACCAAAATACCCCTGAAAGCCCGAAGACTCCCAGATTTGGTCCCAAAGTTCTGAAAATATGCTATGTCATAAGAAAAATGATAAAATGAGTTTTTAAGTAAAACCGGATGAAATCGTCAGCTCCCAGAGACCCCCGGAAGTCCCGGAAATTCCCCGGAAGTCCCGGAAATTCCCCGGAAGTCCCCGTTAACCGGTTTGACCAAGGTTTGACCAGGTTTGACCAGAGTTTGACCAAGTTTGACCAAAATCGTCTAAATTCACCGGAATCATTAGAAAAGTATTAAAATGAGTTTTAAAAGAGAATCGAGCGAAAACGTCGGCTCCCGGGAGCTCCCGGAGGTTCCTAGAACTTCCCAGGAATCCTAGGTTTGACCAGTTTGACCAAGATTTGACTTTGGAGTCGGGGCACCGAAACAATTTTCAAATATTTTTCATAAATACTAGAGGTCAATAGCTTTCAAACAGTATATCGCACAGAATTTTCGGATTTAAAACAAGTTTATTATGAATTTTCGAAGGCGAAAAAGGCGGTCAAATCGGCTTTTATCGCAAAAACCGTAAACCTTTTCAAAGTGACCTATTCCGGACTTATTTTTTATGTAAAGTAGACTCCATTACCTTTCCAACGGTATATCACAACCTCAATTGGGAGTTCGTATGCATTTTCTGTTAATTTCGGACAAAATAGGGCCTTTTCGCGAATACCGGAACCTCTGGGGGCCTAAACGTAAATTTTTGGGCGTCTGAGGAGCAGTGCCGCCGCGGCACTGGCCCACTGCCGCCGCGGCATAGGCCCAATGCCTCCGCGACACTCAACCCTCGCAGAGTCCATTTTTGTAATTTTTTGGGGGGTTCAATTTGATTAATTGAAAACCAAAACGACGTAGTTTTATGTTCACAGATGTTTGGGACCAATGGGAACACTTCTAAAATCCCAAAACCACCCCAAATTGGCCTATATAAACCCCCCATTGCTCTTCATTTTGGGGGGGCCAAGTGCAAAAGCTTGAAAAGTTGTAGAGAAGAAGAGAGATAGAGATAGGTTTAGAAGAAAGAAAAGGAGCTTCCTCCTACTATTTTGCTATAGAAAGTGAGTTTTAATCTTGTGTTCTTCAATTACCTCTCTTATACTTCACATCCCAAACACCCCCAATCACCATTCTTGAGCATTCTTGAGTTAGAAAGCTACTTCCATGTCCAAATGTCAAAATCTATGAGTGAAACACCAAGCTACAAGTCCAAAATCACATTGATTATCATCTATTGATTGTTATTTACTTACTTGTTCATATTATGTTCATCTCTTCTTACCTCATTTCTTTTTTATTTTCTTTATTTACTTACTAGTTCATCATCATCTAAATGATGACATGAAGTTTGGGGTGAGTGAATCCTTATGGATAGTAGCTCTTAACCTCAAAAACATGTTTGATAGATGATGATCATAACTTCAATACCTCCAAGGTATTCTTGAAGTTATGTTCAAAATAAAAATAAGTTTCTCCAACAATCTTGGAGGTTCTTGATGATTAGTTGAATGTTGGCATTTTAAGTGGTTATAATCTTTATTAAGTATTGAAAATACACTTTCAAAACCTCTATTTCAAAACCCCCCTCAATCCCTCTTATTTTGATTTCAAGAAAGAAAACCTTATTTTCCCCAAAATCTCCAAAACAGTGAGTCAAAACAGTGAGTGAGCTGAGTTCAAAGATTTTTCTAGAACTCAATACTCAACATATAGATGCAAGGCCACTTGAAAAGTCTTCCTAACCCATTGGAGAACACCCATGATTTTTGGTTTGACTTGGAAGTACTTGAAAATGGTCCATTTGGACCCAAACATTCCTTCCAAACATTCTGCCTCTGCTGTCACAGCAGCTTGACTAACTTCCAACTTCTTTTCCAGAACTATTTTCCAAAAGGGGTGGTCCCAAATTATTTTTCCCTTAAACTTCAATGTCTTAGGTAACTTTCTGTATATAATGGGCCTCTAGATCATTCGTTTTCAGTTTCTAAGATTTTTCAACATTTTAGTCGACAGTACGGACTCTGTTTCTGACTGATCTCTGTTGTTCATATGATTTCTCTCAATATGTGATAGTTATTAAAGATTGGCTTTTTGGGTAGTGTTCTAGACACAATAAGGAAGATCTCCATAAAAAAACATGCATTGAAAACATTCCTAACCCCTCTTTACCATTTTTATAAGATCATGTTACTGTTCTGTCTACTATTCACAGCAAGCACCTTTTAACTTTCATTCTTTGATTTGATACTTACATGCACTCTAAATTAGTTCATATCTTAGGAAGTAGTTCATACTACATTTGTAAATTTCTTATAATGATTCCATTCATTCATTCATACATATTCTAGACTTCTAAGTCATTCTAGGAATCCTTGAACACAAAGCACACTACAACCTTTACACATTCTAGATACATACATTGCATCCATGCAAAGATTTGGGGTTTTTGTAACTCCTAATCTAAGAAGATTATAAGGAATGATCATGATCACACGTTCATTGCTTCCCCTCGATCTAATCATCCTTTCTCATCCGTCCCGGGGATTGAGAGATCTTCTTTTCCCAAAGATTAGCATGCATCATTCTAGTTTGCTAAGCATATTTTGATTTCTTTGTTTATTTGTTTCAATAACAATTCATGCCCCCTTTAGATTAGGAAACTTGATTAATTGATATATGATTAGACGATTTTTCCTAGGTTTATTTGTGTGATTTTCACTTTACATTGTATGATATTTGACTTAGATCTTATGAATGATATCTTATCTTTTGATTTTCAATTTCAAGATTCTTATGTGATGTAATATACTATCATAGTATTATTTGTCGAACCAAACATAGTATAAGATGATTATTTGGATGCTAATTGAGGCCCGTTGAAAGACGGGGCGAGTTGAGGGTGTTTTAGTCGCGACAAAGGCTCCTTCCTCTCTCGTACCAAAACCCCGAGCCAAGTTCTTTGGTTATGAAGGGCCGGTGCCCTTTATCTGTTTGGGTGAGTCAAATTTGGGTTTCTTGGTTCCCTAAAGACCAAGTGGCGACTCTGTATCTGTTTTCAATAGACCTTTTCTCTTTCCTTGATCCAAATCAAACAAGTTTTAAAAACATAGCAAAGCGGTGGAATCCCGGTATCCACAGGTGGCTCAGGTACCGAAGACAGTGGTGATGGAGATGGCGATGATTAATTGCGAGGTGATTAATTTTCACATTTTTGGATGATTATGATGTTTAGTTGTGGATATGTTGGTTTGGATTTGGATGTTTTGGACATGTGGTTCTTATTGACTATTTGGCTTGTGTTTATTTCTTATTTCTTGTGCTATGTCAATATTTCTTTTCTTGCCTCTTTTCTTTTCTTTCTTTTTCTTTGTTGATACTAACATTGCAAGTACAAGTAATCACCGCTTGCTCGCTTCACTTGCTCCCAATGATATTGTTCGTTTCCTTGCACTTTCTTGTTTCATTGAGGACAATGTTCAGTCCTAGTTGGGGGTGTGAGAGTTATCTCTCTCATTGCATTTTAGTATCATTTCTTTCGTTCTCTTGAAAAAATAATTATAATAAATTTTTGGGCATTGCCCCATGTTTCTAATGATAGTATAGTTGCCCCATTCTATCGCCGAGCGATGACGCGTGTCTCAACTTTTTCTTTTGCTTTTAATACTTGACACTTGTTGAATCCTATTAGTCCTTTAACTATCTCAAATATCGTGAACTTAATAACTTTCAAATCTTGGACCCTGTGGAAACAACTGCTTGGTAACTTGTAATAGGATGGTGCTTAATGTAATTATAATCCAAAAATTAGTCGAAACACTTGTGGAGTCTTTTACCCTGTGAGATTTTTTGCCATTCTCCATTCTTCAGTGTTACACACACAAATTCTCTTTTGTTTGAAAATGAATCAAAGTCGTAGTTAATCTCATTTTTTCTTATTTGATCGTGCATTAGAGAAAATCTTATGAAATGTAAAATTTTGGCTCGACGTCACAATAGGGGAGAACAAGGAATCATAATAACCTAAGGAAAGGATTTTAGGCCCCGTTTCACCATTTTTTTTCCCACTTTCACCTTCCACACCATCTCATCACTCCATTTTTCCATCAAATCCCTTTTTTCTGTGTTTAAGTACGTTCTTGGGAAATCGTTGCATGAAGTTATGTTTTTAATTCTAAATGGGATTGAGTCATGATTATCGAGAGTGTACTAAGAAAAGTGTAAAGAGAAAAGAAAAGCTCAGAAAATAAATGAAAAAGAAAAAAGAAGAAGACCAAAATAGAAAAAGGATAAAAAGAATAGAAATAGAGCTTGATGAAAAAGAGTACTTCTCCCTTGAGGTTAAAGAAACTAATCAATGCCGATTCGTTTCTAGCATTGTTTAGTACTTATGCAACCTCATGAACCCAATTCGTTCCCAAAATACCTCTTTCCCCCACTTCTTATACCTCATCACTCTTTTCCATATTTTAACTTGTCCATGAGCTTATTGATCCTCAGAAATTGTGATTTAAAATTCAAGATGAATGTGACGAGAATTTTAGAATTTTTGTTTCACCACCTTTAATGCACGGTATCCTTCATGAGATTAGTTTTGCCCGTTTTATAAAGATTAACGTTTTTCATGCTTGACATGTACGTGGCTTTACATTCCATTTCCCATTACTCGTTGCCCACATGTCCTGATTGTATTGCCTAACTCGAATGTTTCAATTTTGAGAGCAATCTCGGTGAGAATTGTGTTGAAGCACTTTGTCGATCAAAATCTGGTTAGTGAAAGCATTGCACTATCTTGATCCTTGTAGACCATAACCACCTCCAAGAGTTGGAATGAATGAAGTTTTCTCATAATCATGATAGTTGGTAGACTTTTGGAAATTTGCGTGTCAAATGCTAAAATCTTTTGAGAAAACTTGTGACTTTGTTGAATGTCAGTGTTAGATGGTAAGCAACTATCATGAGGAAATTGCATGTTTGTGGTTATCATTTTGAGAACCCTCCGGAGACAACACTCCACATCTATGGGTAACCTAGAGGTTTAACGGCTTGTTACATTTGCTCAATGCAACTGTGTTCTGCACGAAAATGGGTTATCTTTCATTTTGAATGAGATTGTATTGCAAGGTTATTCTTGAATCTCTTGGTCTTCTGCTTTGTTGCTAAGAAACTAGCAACATGCTAGTTGGGGGGTGTGATTCGTGTTCAATAGTGCACTTTTTACCTCATGGTTTTACTCATATTGGACACGAATTATCACATACAATAGGAGATTTAATGAATAGATTGTACTTTTGTTGTTCTTGTTGTTTTTCACTCTTTGCTAATAAAAATCTCTTTCTTGTTTAGTTTGGCAACTTATTCAAAGTTGGAATCAATCCGTTTGGTTCTTATCTCATGAAAAGGGAAAAGAATCCAAATCAGCAAGGACGGATCGATCCGGCCTCTCAATGCTGATCTATCCACGAATTTGGAGGAAGCTACTGCCCAAAATCATCATATCAGATCGATTCAGTGTTTACACGCAGATTGATCTGCGTGTTCATGCATAGATTCTAAGACCCCAGATAAATAGCAGATCAATTCAGCCCCAAGCCGTGGATCGATCCGCCTCTGCTATTGACTTCCCCTCTTTTATTCAAAAGTTTGACATTTATGTCGAATGTATAAATAGATAGAGTTAGTGTTTTAAAAAGTTTTATCTTGTTTTAGGGTTTAGAATAGTTGTAAATCTTCTCTCTCTCTCTCTCCCCCTTTGTTCTTCTTCTTCTTAGCATTTACTTCCCCATCTACCCACCATTAATATACATTTAGATCTAGAGAGAGAGAAGACTGTTCTTGTATTGAATGCTTTCAAGACTGGTGGTATTTATTGAAGTTCTTCTTGCTTTTATGAGGATGTTTGTGTGTTGGTATGATTTCTCTTCCCCCCTCTTTAACGTTCATGTTTTTATAGTTATGAGTAGCTAGATAATGTAGGTTGGGGATCATAAACCCTCCATTGGAGCCATGTGTGCTTCAATGTAGGATTCTCATGTTTTGTAGCATTTCTAGGGTTCATGTGTGTAAGGCTTGATTTTCTAGGACCTCACTTACAATGTCAAGCATTACAAGTAGTTCAATCCTTGGATTTCAAACCTAGCCTCATGTATTTCATTGATATCGAGCATGAAGGACGTCCACCATATATTTGATAGTTTGTCTCAATAAAATTTTCTACTCTAGAATGTGCTACAAGCATGAAATCCATGTGTTATTTGGTCCAAGGTGGGGGAATGCTCCCCAACCTCGATTTCTCCATTTGAAAAATCCCAATCTCTACTTAAACTTGTCTTTGATTAAAGCTCTCTTTTTTCCTTAAAATTTTCATCATAGTATAGCTAGTGTTAATCGGAAAATGACCCAGAGTTGAAAAGACTTAGTTTTACTTATTAGTTTGTTAATTTCTCATCGCATTGTAATTGGTTATTAAGCGTCCATCCATCGTTGTTGTAATCCAATCCCAGTGGACTCCTACTTCCAGCATACTATATTTTTAATAGGTTTAACAAAGAACTTGATTTTGACGAAATCACGTACCGAATCTACACCACAACTTAAGGAAAGTTTAAACTAAGTTTTCACACACCTTTGTGGATGCTCTTAGAAACATGTTTCTTTGTATATATGTGCATAGAAAAAAAAATATAAGATAATGGGAGGAGTAATTTTTGTGAAAAAAGAAAAAGGAAAAATAATTCAAAATATTCTTTTTGCTGTATTAATAAGAAAAAATTAGTAAGACGGTATGAAATAAATAAAATGTGATTAAATATAAAAAGTATCAAATTGTGTGACTATTCTCTTCCTCATTTCTTGAGTTTAGTGTATTTAAAAATTTTAATTTCTATTTGATTCAAGTAGCGGCTGACTCAAGGAATTTCATCTACTAGGGGTGAAGCTAACGATTAGGCTTGTATATACTCCCGCTCAACAAGCCCTCGAGAACATGTTCGATAAAGGCTATCCTCGACTCGGATCGTTTAAATTAAACCAAACTCAAGCCTAAATTTTAGGCTCGTTTAATAAACAAGCCAAACTCAAACACACATCAACTCGTCTTAGTAGACCTCGTGTTCACGTTTGAATAAGACTTGCGAGTAAGCTCGCGAAAAAGCTTGTGAATAGGTTTGATATAAACTTGTGTACTGACCAATAAAAGTAAATCTATAAAATGACAATAATGTAGTTTTGGTAGGCTTGTGAAAAAGCTATATAAAGGGTTGTATTTTTTATTTTTATTGATAGCTATATTGGTTTATATTATGTGTATCTGTTATAAAACTATCTAATTTAAGAGGGCTCGTTATCATGCTTAAATTTCATGCACGTTTAATAAACAAGTCAAACTCAAGCATGCAAGAGCTCGACTCGCTTAATAAGCAAGCCAAGTTCAAGCATGGATTTCAAGCTCATTTAATAAACAAGCCATGCTCAAACACATAATATGACAACTAAGAAAGAATTTCTTTTTCCAAGTATTAAAATATGACAAAATAGAAAATATTATATTTACATATCCAGTATTTTCAACACAACAAAATAACACGATAACTTGTTTCCAATGCGCCCTTCACATTAAATCTCATTATAATCTCAAAATCCTCCCTAGTTAACAAATTGTAATACCCGCTATTTTCATGTACTTTTGTATTTATGTATATACAAATAAGATTCAATATAATTGTCATTACCTTTCTTGTAATGGCCTTTTCAATCGATTGGACCTCACCAAATCGATTGATAAGACTGTCCATTCAATCGATTGATATTTCTTCAATTGATTGACTTTGTGTCTAGCTCAATTGATTGAACTATCCTCAATCGACTGAAACTCTACTGGCCTGAATCCATGATGCGGATCCTTCCCAATCGATTGGACTCATTCCAATCGATCAAACCCTGACCGACCTATTTTTTATCGATTGAAAATGTATCAATTGATTGAACTTAATATCTCAAGTCTGCTTAGGTAGCTGCCACCTGCCCTCCCCTTTGCCTATATGTATGTTGTGTTTGTGTATGTGTGTGTGTGTGTGTGTGCATTTTGGGAGACCAAGAGAGAGTTATAGAAAGAGAGAGAGGATATATATACACTCATACACACAAATATATATACATACACTGTAGACACCCAATTTTGACCATACTGATAGGATTTAGGATGGACAATGTCTTGGAGGATTCAATGATGAAAAGTACCCTATGGAAGGTACTAGATTCCACACAATCAAAAGATCGAATTTTGAAAAGTGATTTCAAGTTCAGAAAAGCCCTTTTCATGCATAATATCCCGATTTTGTCAAAATCGTCTCTCAGATTAATATTCACTCAGGGTTATATGAACATGAAGTGTTACAAATGCAGTATTCTAGGTATCCAGGGATTCAATTTTAAAGAAAAACTCGAAATCGACGCACATTGAAAAAGCAATTTTCAAAAAGAAGACGGTTGATTTTAAAATGACGACGAAAGTTCCAGAGGAATTCTGGACTTTAATTGACCTTTAATTCTCATCTCAAATCCTCCTGGAATATTTTTATACTGAAATTCAACTCAACAACTTTCCAAGGGTACATAAACGGACAATTTCAGATACTAAAAAGCTTTTTTACAGAAATCTTGAAAAGCAGTGCAAGTAATTTTTGAAACAGGGCATGAAGGCAACCAGAGGATGTGGAAAAGCAGGTGGCTGATCCCACATGTGAGTTGGTGGCTCCCTCCTTAACCACCACCTATATATGGTGTTCTCCATCGAGCTTTTTGAGTTCCAGACCCTTCCAGAGGCTTTTCACTGCGAGGAAATTGCCCAAAAACTACGTTTAGGCACTGAAATGGCCATTTTAACCATTTTCTGATCTCTAAAATCTCTCTTTTAACCCTAAAACTTAAGGGTTAAGTTTTCTGAACTCTATATTTAGATCCATATAAGATCATATATGACACACAAAAAGATATAGAGGAGAATACAAGTGAATATACTTAAAAGATATATAAGAATATGCTTTGATTTGAGAGAATTCTAGAGAGAGAATAGTGAATCATGAATTGATTTATTCTAAAATGAATCTTGAGATAACTAGATGAGATAATTGAAGAGAGTTTTGAGATCAATTACCTCCCTTAACTTCCACCATGGATGAGTGCTTGAGAACTTGAAGAACACTTGAAGAAGAAGATCCTTCAAATCAACTTTGATTATATAATTGAGAATCCTCCAAGAGGTAAACACCACAATTCATCTTTAATTCTTATTTTTATATATAGATCTATAAGGTTTGGATCTAGTTTAGTTTTATTTTCTTTGTTAGAACACTCATCTTCTTCTTCTCTTGTTCTTCACACACTCACATAGCTAGATCCAAATCCTCATTGATTTTGTTGATAATTCATAATTAGAGATTGATTTTCACTTTAATTTTCAATTTTGATTTCATTCTTCTATTTAGTTTTGATCCATGCATACATGATATGTATCTACTTTGAACTCTATGATGGTTTAGAAGTATGATCTATGAGAAGGATGATTCCTGTGTTCATACCTTTTTCTTGATTGCTCCTATTACCTAGAATTCCTATTGAATTTCATCTCCAATAGGAAATTTGTAAGTCTCTTTGATCCATGATCTAAAATTTTTCATAGAACTTGAGGGCTAAGTTGATTGGGAATCATGATAATCAAGTAGATCCATGAGTTTGATCTCTCTAAATAAGCTTAAACCATCACCTAAGATGTTTTTCTCACACTTTAAAATGAATTAGTTAAAATTCAGCAATACAGATTGGTTTTGTCCACAAGATTTGGTTCATCAAAACCCATAGTTTGATGGATTTCAAATTTCTGGGTAAACTTTGATGAATTAGCTTTCATTCGATCCGTTTTGAGAACCATTAAGATCCATACGCTATTTTTAGAAATTGTTGAGAAATTGGTTGACAGATTTGAACATAGTCTCTTTGTATTTTAATTTCAAAAAATCTACAATAGTTATCGATGATCCATTTTTGGGGATGATTCCTAACTCATGTATCTATATGCCGATGTAAAATTGTGAGCATATGATCGAGCTAAGATCGTTTTCTAAGCGTTTGAAGTTGATACAACTATTCTGGAATTTTCTAAGTTTAACTACAATCATGTTTATGTATACAAAATGGTCATACCTTGATTACTCAACAACAATTGATGAATGCTTAGTTTAAAAATCATCTAGGATAAATGGGTGAGAGATTAAAAGCTTAGATCAACTTGATTAGCATGATTCATGAACTTCTATTATGTATTACATTCCTTTGTCAAATGATACCAAATTTCCAAAAATAACAGAGTCTGGTTAAAATAATTTTTCAGTGACCTTATGTTCATGAAATGTCCATGGATTATTTTTGTCATAAACTACAATAAAATAGCTTTCTTTGGACACCAAATAGAGCTTTACATGATTTTTGTAGAATTAATTATGATATTTACACGAACAGTGGACAGTCCTGATCCACTGTTCTCAAAACTTTTATTTTTCAAACTTCAACAATGCTAATGAGGTCCTACTTTTTGAAAAAGTTCCCTAAGACATGTATCTAACTTTATGTAAAAGGATTGTTACCTGGCT
The DNA here is from genome assembly GCA_033977485.1 of Hydrangea macrophylla. Lineage (NCBI taxonomy): Eukaryota > Viridiplantae > Streptophyta > Magnoliopsida > Cornales > Hydrangeaceae > Hydrangea > Hydrangea macrophylla. The sequence goes on along the minus strand of CM066991.1, from coordinate 80,235,647 downwards.
CATGTTTAAGATCACTTTTGCTAGGATTCATTAGAGGTCACTAAATCTAGAAATTCGATTGATGACATATTTTCTTGTTTATCATGCATATCATTTGTTTGCTTGTATTTTTGCAATGCTTGGGTATTCCTTGGTGTCTTAGTGCAGAGAATTGAATGCCGTGGATCCGGACTTCGATTTGTGGGTTTTCCTCGTCTATATATGGCTTAGTGCCCATGTATCATGTACTATCTCTACCTTTTCTCTTAGAATTTTTCTAGGTTTACAACTTTGTTTTCAATGACACAATTCCTTTAGGATAGTCGCCATTTATGTGCTTATATGTTAGAGACATCTTTTCTACGATTGTTGCATAATTGCATTGCACGTTTCCTTCCTTTTTCTTTTTGCGACTCTACTTGAGTCAACCCAATGTAAGTCTTCTTGTTCCCTTCTGCATATCATGGCACGTTTCCCTTATTTGCATCGGTCCCAGGTGAGACTAGCCACTGTGAGTATACCTCTCCCTTGTATTGCATGTGCATCCGATTGCTACTTGATTTAATCTCTTGAAATGATCTTCATTAGATTTTCCTTTTTCCATGTATATATTATCTAGTGTGATTGAGGGAACAACACCTACTATGAATTAAGAACAAGGACATTTGAATCAAGGCCTACCGTTCGGTAGGGCGAGGAAGGGGTGCTTTAGTCCTACTCGGGCTCCTTCCCCTCTCATACCAAGACCCCCGAACCTTGTTTCTGGTGATGAAGGACGAGTAACCTTATTTAATATTGGGAAAGTCAAATTTGGTTTCCTAATTCCCGATAAAAATTAGGTGGCAAATCTTTATCTTTAGGATCGCGTGAGGAGTTCTAGTTCTTGAAGTGTGCTCCTTGGATCCATCCTGGGATACTGTCAAGGAACAACAGAACTCCCTGCCCCGCACACGTGGTCCACAATCTGGCGACTTTACTGGGGATTTGAACATGAAACTTATGGTTTCTTGTTCTTCAAAGGTTTGACTTGAGCCTATAAATATCCTTGTTATTAATTCAATAATCGTGTTGTTTCTGCCTGCATTTAGACTTGTATTATTCTTTTACCGCGACTGCTTGAGACCATTGGCTTGAGGGTGGAGGGCCCCCTTTTATCCATTTATCAAGAGACTTTGGTAGCATGTAGTCACCGTTATCCTTATATTACGTGTGATATATAGAGCCCATGTGTGAACGGCACGCCCTCGGAGAGGCAGTCACCAACAACGCTGAGCTTGCTAATGGACCTTTATAAGACTAAAACCCGGCCTTTGCATATACTTTCCGTAGAACCCTTCAATTAGGATCTTGATTATCATCTTTGATTAGGACGATGTGATGAATTATTTGCGTTTGCCTGTAAGGGATTATGTGGATGATGAGGACGTGTATACGAAGGCTTCATCAAACCTTGTATGGTAGATTTCTCTAGGGTAGTATGGTCTTTATCCGAACATCTAATCATTATTCGAGGACGATTTTTGAAAATTTTGAAAATACAAGCACTTCTTTGAAAAACCTAAGTCTTTTGAAAATTCGCTTTGAAATTCACTTTCACAAAATCCTTCCGAAAAAATTCTCCCTAAGATTTTAGAGAATCTCAAAATTTCCTACCTTGGTTTGCAAAAAAATCATGATTTCACACTTTGATGATTCAATTTCAATTTTTCCTCTCAGATTTTAGAAATTCAAATTTCCTACCTCGGTTTTCAAGAATCATAATTTCACACCTCAGGCATTGATGATTCAAAAGTGCTTTCAAAAATTACAAATCTCCCCCTTTCTTTCAAGATTTTCATGAAAAAAAATTCAATTTTGTAAACCTGAGCCATCAAGAATTTCAAAGCTAAAAGTCCTTGGATAATGATTGGATTAGTAGGGTGATTAGCATACTCAAGGAATCTTATGTGTTTATGTGCTGATATGCTAGGTCTAAGCTAGATTAAGGTGCATTGCATTTAGATTAGATTGCATTTCATCTGCATTGCACATACTACATGAGCATTGGATATACAACTCGCGAGTGCGACACTTCTAATATACTTTCAAAAAGAAAAGAATTGTTTTCCTCAGAATTTTGAAACTTGAAGTGACTTATTTTAGAAAGATTTCTTTGATTTTAGAAAGTGTTTTTGAAAAGAAATGATTTTCCATCTTTATAAATCCACTTTTATAAATATCATTCTTTGAAAATTTGTTTGCAATAAAGATATCTGATTATTTGAAAATCCCTAATAAACCAGAGAAGAGAAGATAGGACCAAAAAGTTGTATTCCCTCCTGGGTCAAAGCTCCAAATAGTAGATTGATCAAATCAGAGTTTGGGGTAAGATCACAAGAATCAGTTAGGATTGGAAAGATGACACATAAAGTTGATATGGATGCTAGGATGACTGCTATGGAATCTTCTATCAACCAAGTCAGTGAACTGCTTGTGAAAATGATGGGTGTGATAAAGCAAATGGCTGACACAACACCTCCGACTCCACCTCTTGCAATTTGTGATGATAATGAGTGGTTTGAAAGATTGGCTAATCTAGGAATACAAACTTTGGATCAGGAAATCCTTGACAAGCTCACCAAGAGTGGTATACTGGAAAATGTGACCCGCGAGAGCAGAAGAATTGATGACCACAAGCTTTATAAGGAGGGATTATTTTAATGCAAGGCCTTCAAAAAAGTTCAAAAGGCCTCTTTATTTGAACAATCATCCATTACCTGATAGCGATGCATTGGCACCATAATTGCCAAAGAAGAATACTAGAGTTGCAAGGGAAAAACAGAACCAGGGGAAATCAAGAGAAAAGAGGGAATTTTCTGAATTAGGAATGTCTATAAGCACAGCAATGGAAAGAATGTTGGAAAGAGGGTACTTGAAGAAGTTAGATCTGATGCTGACTCTAAACCCACTTCCACAAAACTTTATGATGGATTTGTACTACAACTTCCATCAAGGACATGGCCATATTGGCACCAACAAGTGTTGGAGACTCAGACATGAAATTCAAGATCTAATCGATAAGGGGATCATCACCCCTCCTCCTACATAGCCAAATGGTAATAGAAATTCACTTTTGGATTATCAAAGCGCTCAGCTGCCATAGAATATCAATTCTCTTGAGATAGAATCTGCATGCTATGACTCGGCAATTGATATCTCAACTTTGGGGTAGCCAATGACCCACGTAATTTTACCTGATATCGTGGAGATGAACTGGATGCAATCTACCAAGGAAGATGATTGGTACCTCAAAGACAATGAGTATGGGCCTGAAGGTTTAACCGAGGAGCTTGAGCCTTTAGTGGAGAATGGAAAGCTCAAGAAAGTGATGAAGTAGTGATATTCGAGAACAACTGCTTGTTAAAGCCAAATGGATGCTTAAGAGGAATAAGCAAATCACAGTGAAGCTCTACTTGGGATCAAGTTGAATCAAGTCTAGTCTATTTAATGTTTTAGAGTCTTTTCTTGTTGTCGAGTTTGTCTGTTATCGAGTTGTTTTGGTCTATGTCGAGTACTGTAATCCTTTTCTTTCGAAGTAATAAAATAAAATATTGATTTGTTTGATTAGATGTGCCTTGTCATTAATGAAATAATCACTAAGCTAAAAGTGTCACTTCTCTGATTATTGTGAAAAATACAGTGCTGATAAATTTTTTGCATTGAAAAGAATCCTGAAAGGATCAAGTTGATTTGCACTGACGCCGAAGAAAGCTAAAAATTGATTAGTCTTACTTTAAGAATTTTGAGATGCTTTTGCTTAAATCTTGAAAAGATATGCTTGATAGTAACTCGGGACTAGCTTAAATCCCTGATCTTCTCATTTCAAAATCTTGAGCCCAGAAAAATGAGTCATTCAAACCCATCTAAACTACAAGCCATGTATACTTTGTCCTTGATGGTAGCCAAACATTTCAAATGAACTACTTCTCTCAAAAAGAAAAAAAAGAAGCTCGCTAGGATGAAAACTCGAAAGGGCGCCTAGGCAAAAGGTAGAGCACAAAAGAAAAAGGAAAAAAAAAAAAAACTCGCTAGAATGAAAACTCGAAAGGGCACCTAGGTAAAAGTTAGAGCACGAAAAAGTTTTTGCGTGTTGTTTTCAAGAACTTGATCCTAGCCAGTTTTAGAAAGAAAAGAAAAGAAAGAAAGAAGAGGAATGAGAACAAAGAAGATTGAGAAATTGGGAACATGAATTATCCCAAAACTTTGATTTGTAATTTCTTTAAGTAAGCCCAAAGATTTGAAGGGCTAATCTTGCTTTAAAAATATGTATGATGTATGACGAGAGATGTAAAATTGACTAGCTAGTGAAAAGGTGAAAAGAATCAACTATCAAAAATGAAAAAAGAGAAAAGAAAAGAAAAGAAAAAAAGAGAGGTAGTTTAGTTTCTTTCAACGCTACCACAAGTGACCTGCTTCAGAAAATCTGTCTAATGACATGGCTTGAAAACCCCCAATTCTTCAATTATTGCTCTTTCAAAACCTCCAGCTTTCGAGGGACTATGCTTGACCTGATTCCTACTTGGGGATACATAGGCAACCTACTCAGTTCGATCACTACTCCTGAAACTCTCAACCATATCTCAAATACCTTCTTTCAAGACTTGGCGGAACTACTTTGGACTTGACTCCCACTTGGGGATAAGTAGGCGAGCTTTCCTAGTTCTCTGTCCCTGACCCTTGCAAACTAGGGGCAAACTCATTGCCACACTAGGGGCAAACTGTATTTGCCCAAACTTCCAATTATCCTCGTCAATTAGGCACAAACATCGTTTGCCTATACCTCCTTCCACATTATAAGCAAATCTTGAGCCGTCAAGTATATCTTTGAAAACATTTGAAATGAATTGTCTCTTATTCTATAAGCTAAGGCACTATTTCAAAACATATTTAAGAAAAAGCAAAGGATTGATTGAGGTCCATATGGAGTATTTACAAAGCATTGCTTTATCAGCTTAGTATTATTACACTAAGATGAGAAGTGCACATGAAAAGCAAAGAGATACATTAAACATGACAACATGCATTAAATTAGGGAAAATTGGGTTTTTTCCTCTAAACTTCTATTTCAAGAGTGTCATCTATCAACTTCTATCGTGGTCTAGTCTATCATCGTCTAATCTGTCGTGATCTCTAGTGTGTGGGTCTAGAGTGATCTGTAATGAATTGTAAAACTCTAAGAGCATCCAAAGGTGGATACAAGTAGAAGTTCCAATCACTGTTATTTACAACAATTATGATCAGGATAAAGTATTAAGTGGAAGATCATTAGAATTGAGTGATTAATGGAAGTCAAAATTGAATGAGCAGAGTTGAACAACAAATTAAGCCATTGTTTGATATTATCATTGAATCAAGATCAACATACAGCCCTGAAAAATCCAAGAAGCAATCAAAGTTTTTGCCAAAATCATTGTGCACTTTCTTGTCAGAACATTGATCAGAATTGATAAGGTTGTTCTATCTTTGCATATAAAACCCCCTGGAACTTTCAGTATGACCCTGGGATGGCTATACCTTGACTTATAAGCCTTAGAAGCACTTAAAACTTGGGGAAACCATTTAAAATGATCTTTAAAAAGCTGTAGAAATCTACCAATTTTGGGAATTTTGATAAGAAAGTGAAGTTTTAGCAGCTTGGAATAAACCTTTGAGCAAGGATCAGATCAATGGTGATATGAACTCATTAGTCAAGATGATTAGAGTTAAAATGGATAAAGTGCTTGTAAGAAGCAGAAGATGATTGAAGATTACTCAAAAGGTCGCCAGAAAACTTAATCCATTAGGAGACTTGAACAGCCAACAAGCCCTAACTTCAAAGGATTTGAGTTTTGCTTTAAGTTTAAGATCTAGATATATGAATTGACAAGAAAGCCTACCTCATCAAGAAAGTTGAATTTAGATCAAACACTGCTAATCATGCTCTGCATTTGACATACGCTTCAGGAACATTCTCTTCAACAAGCATTCTCTGCATATTATCTGTGCCTTTATAAATTAGCTCTGCTCTCTACAAATGGATTCCACAAATTATTCTGACCCTGGATTGGTCCAATCTTGATATAAGCCTGAAGAGTGCTTAAAACTTGTTAGAATTGGTCTAAAAGACCCTTGGGAATTTGAATCTTGGTAGAAAACCATTCAAAATTGAAGAAAAGTCCCCAGACACGAAGAATCAAGGGCATCACAGGTTGAAAATAGCTAAGAAATGATGATTTACAGCAAACTCTCATAGATTTGGGATTGATTATATGTTATCTTAGAAAATGGACATTTGGGTCTACTACCACTTGAGAATTACATCTAGAAAGGATTTATTGGGTATACAGAAGATGGGTCAGAATACAGAATCTTCAAAATCATGATTAAGATATTCAAAAAAAGGGTCAGAATAAGCCCAACGAGTTGCAAGAATGTTTGAACTGGTCGAAGCACCGATATAAGTCTCAGATTGAACCAGCAGGACCTCCAGAATATAAGCCTTTTACTCAGATCTCAGAATCCTAAAATCTCCTCAACAGAGAACTTTCATATATCATCAGAATTACCTCCGGAGGAAAGGTACATCAGAATCGTGTATCAAGGTTACCTCCTAGGTAGGGTTTCCCTCATAATCGTGTATCATAATTACCTCCAGAGGGAAGGTATATTAGAATTATGTATTAAGGTTACATCTAGAGGTAGGGTTTCCCTTAGAATCGTGTATCAGAATTGCCTTGAGAGGGAAGGTACATCAGAATCGTGTATCAGGGTAACCTCAAGAGGTAGGGTTTCCCTCAGAATCATGTATCAGGGTTGCCTCCAGAGGTAGGGTTTCTCTCAGAATCTTGTATCAGGATTACCTCCAATGGAAAGGTATATCTCAGATTCATGTATCAGGATTACCTCTAGAGGAAAGGTATCTATCAAATTCGTGCATCAGGATTATCTCCAGAGGAAAGGTATCTCTCAGATTCGTGTATCAGGGTTTCCTCCAGAGTTAGGGTATCTATCAGAATTCATGTAGTAGAAATACCTCCAGAGGAAGGGTATATCTCATATTTGTGTATCAGGGTTGCCTCTAGAGGTAGGGTATCTCTTAGAATTCATGTGTCAGAAATACCTCCAGAGGAAGGGTATATCTCAGATTCGTGTATTAGGGTTGCTTCCAGAGGTAGGGTATATCTCAGATTCGTGCATTAGCAATACCTCTAGAGGAAGGGTATATCTCAGAAATCATGTATTAGTGTTGCCTCCAGAAGTACGGTTTCTCTTAGAATCCGTGTATCTCGTAAAAATTGTGCATCAAAACAGAAGATTTGTCACCAAAGGAAGGACCTATTTTAGAAGAACAGAAGATTTATCCCCAGAGGAAGGACATATTTTAAAAGATTTATCCCCAGAGGAAGGACCTATTTTAGAAGAATAGAAGATTTATCCCCAGAAGGACTTATTTTAGAAGATTTGTCCCCAAAGGAAGGACCTATTTTAGAAGAACAGAATATTTGTTCCTAGAGGAAGGACCTATTTCAGAAGAACATAAAATTTAACCCCAGAGGAAGGACCTATTTCAGAAGATTTGTCCCCAAAGGAAGGACCTATGTCAAAAGAACAGAAGATTTGTCCCCAGAGGATGGACCTATTTCAGAAGATTCATCCAGTTATAGAAAAGTACTTCCCCAGCAGAAGGACTCTTCATCAGCAATCGATTTATCAGAAGTTATTTGACATGATTCAGAATTCATCCAAGATACTCCACTATTTCAGTAGTTGTCCAAGATATAGGTGACACCTATAAGACTTAGACTCAGAAGAAAGACTCCGACAAGACGCCGAGAATCATCCAATATACAAAGATCATACTTCTCTTTAGACATATTTGACTGTAAGAATGAGACGTTGCATCCCTTGCATTAGATTTTGCATCTAGGGAGCTCTTGAGGACGATTCCACCAACATGTGCACATTCACTATTTCATACTACATCAGCATCCTAGGATAGAAGCATTTCACATGTATTGTTGTTTGTGTGTGTTCCCTGCCCCACATACTGTCATACCCCGATTATTGGAAAGCCAAATAATCAGCATAGAACTAAATCTAGACTACTATTCGACTGCCCAACAATCGGAGTGAATACCACGAAGCCCATCCTAATAAAACTTTTTAATGGAAATAGATGTTCTTAAAAACCTGGTTAAAACATTTGTAATAAATCTCCATTTATGTTTTTAAAATAAAACCACCACATTTCCATTTAAAAAAAAACACTCATGCGGTTCCGAAAATACTCAAATATATTTGATTAAAGGTACAACTACTAAATCACTTATATTGAAAAGCAGAAGTTGAGTAAATATTTCTCAATTCTCATTAAGAATAAAAATCTTTTCATTTACAATTAAAGCTTTGAAAGAATAACCTCTATTACAACCTTTGGTCAGAGCTACTAAACGTCCCAATACCAACTAGAATAATGGCCCACAATGCCAAATAAATGAAAAATAGAAAATGAACAGTAAAGGTCTTCATGCCCTCAAGCAAATCCATGCAATCCAATAGTCATACCGGCCTACTCCTTAATCTGCAAAACGGCTGCATTTCCCGATAAACGCCCCCGCATGATAAACATCACACGGGTCAGCATTGTATAACAACACTGGTATGAGTAAACACGCTCCAGTCTCAAGGATCACTCGTGGTCCCCTCAACTCCAACCCAATAATAATCAATTAACATAATAATACCCAATAAATTTCCCGGAGGTTGGGAATCCGCTGGACTCCCTCCCTCTCTAGACCACAAACACATACAAAGTTGTAGGCAAAATTGTAGTTCCACACGTGAGTGAGGACAAGTGGTAGTTTCCTCGAGTCACGCGGCAGTTTGTTCCAGGCACACATGGGATATATGTGTGGGTGTACCATGGAGGGTGACCAAGTGGTGAAGCTAGGAAATTGAATAATGAATCGTTCATAAATAGTAAGTTGACCATGAGTAGGGTGACCTTAGTGGTGAACCTAGGGCAAGAAAAAAAAATGACAGTGATTGTAGTGCGTCAAATACAAATGGATAAACTATTGCGAAACATGAAATTGAAAACCCGAAATGGTTACCGTGGTATAATGCGAAGAAAATTGATTAAATGATTTGGTATTGAAGAATTGTTTATTATGATACTAAGGATTTGTGCTAACTCTCGAGTTGCAGGATGGTGGGCCCACTAACCATTGTATGCAGGCTTTGGCTCACTACGTCATTTAAGAGTAAGTGTTTCTTTTACTTTGTGGGTGGAACAAACTGCCGCGTGACTCGAGGAAACTACCGCTTGTCCTCACTCGCGTGTGGAACTACAATTCTGCACAACTTTTGTCTAATAGCATTTTGGCACACATGGGATATATGTGTGGGTGTACCATGGAGGGTGGCCAAGTGGTGAACCTAAGGAACACAAAAATAATTAAAGGCTAATAAATAATGACAATGGAGTATTTCATAAGACTGATAAGTTTGGAATAATGAATGCGACGTTTAAGTTAGAATGTGGAAATGTTGTTTACTGACTTATTTGCTTGTTTTGTGATAATTATATATTACAGGATGGTGGGTCCACTAACTTTTATGCAGGGCTGACTCACCATAGATATCCGACCGGTAAGTATTCAGTTGTGTTTATTCGGGGTTGGAGGCACTGCCACCATATTGAAGGAAACTACCATTCTGTCCTGAATGTGTGTGGAAGTACTGTTCTAACCCGACATGAATTATGTGTGATGACATTGTTTATTTTTTGTGCAACGATGTTGTATGATATGAGGTGGTTATGTTTTTCTTTGCGAGTACTTTTGGGAGTCTATGGGACACCGTTGTTCCCTAAGACTCGTTTTATATTTTTTTGTTAACTCATACCAGTATTTTATATACTGACCCGGGTGCGTAATGCATTCGGGGCGTTTCTATATGAAACGTAGTCAAATGTATATGCAGGTTTAGTATTTGGAGATTTTCTTTGGAGCTTCGTTTTGGGTGAAGAGATTGTCGCGGTGTTGTTTATTATTAGAGTTGTACTTTTTTTTTTGTACTTTATTTTATTTCTTTGCACTGTGGGCCATGTTGTACTTTATTATTTTGGGGTTATGGGACGATTGTAGTAGCTCTGATTCAAGTATTGTAAAAATGTGGATTTCTTATTTGTTATGGCAACAGAATTCTCTTTATTATTGTAAATTGTAGTTTAGAATTTTATCATGGAGATCTCAATGAAAATGATTATTTTTTTTTTGTTACTTAAAGTTTGTGAATTATTTTAAAGAGGAACATTTTTCAGCAAAGTTTACTATTTCAAATGTGTGACAAGTTGATTGTTTTTCACTCTTAAATTTTTGGGCAATTAAATACTGGTTGGGATATTATTGAACGGGTATTTGGTTGTCTAAAAATGTCACACCCCGATTTTTGAAAAGCCAAATAATCAGGATAGAACTAAATCTAAACTACTATTCGACTGCCCAACTATCGGAGTGAATACCACGAAGCCCATCCTAATAAAACTTTTTAATGGAAATAGATGTTCTTAAAAACCTGGTTAAAACATTTGTAATAAATCTCCATTTATGTTTATAAAAGAAAACCACCACATTTCCATTTAAAAAAAAAAACACTCATGCGGTTCCGAAAAAACTCAAATATATTTGATTAAATGTACAACTACTAAATCACTTATATTGAAAAGCAGAAGCTGAATAAATATTTCTCAATTCTCATTAAGAATAAAAATCTTTTCATTTACAATTAAAGCTTTGAAAGAATAACCTCTATTACAACCTTTGGTCAGAGCTACTAAACGTCCCAATACCAACTACAATAATGGCCTACAATGCCAAATAAATGAAAATAGCAAATGAACAGTAAAGGTCTTCATGCCCTCAAGCAAATCCATGCAATCCAATAGTCATACCGGCCTACTCCTTAATCTGCAAAACGGCTGCGTTTTCCGAGAAATGCCCCCGCATGATAAACATCACACGGGTCAGCATTGTAGAACAACACTGGTATGAGTAAACATGCTCCACTCTCAAGGATCACTCGTGGTCCCCTCAACTCCAACCCAACAATAATCAATTAACATAATAATACCCAATAAATTTCCCGGAGGTTGGGAATCCGCTGGACTCCCTCCCTCTCTAGACCACAAACACATACAAAGTTGTAGGCAGAATTGTAGTTCCACACGTGAGTGAGGACAAGCGGTAGTTTCCTCGAGTCACGCGGCAGTTTGTTCCACCCACAAAGTAAAAGAAACACTTACTCTTAAATAACATGGTGAGCCAAAGCCTGCATACAATGGTCAGTGGGCCCACCATCCTGCAACTCGAGAGTTAGCACAAATCCTTAGTATCATAATAAATAATTCTTCAATACCAAATCATTTAATCAATTTTCTTCGCATTGTACCACGGTAACCATTTCGGGTTTTCAATTTCATGTTTCGCAATAGTTTATCCATTTGTATTTGATGCACTACAATCACTGTCATTTTTTTTTCTTGCCCTAGGTTCACCACTAAGGTCACCCTACTCATGGTCAACTTACTATTTATGAACGATTCATTATTCAATTTCCTAGCTTCACCACTTGGTCACCCTCCATGGTACACCCACACATATATCCCATGTGTGCCCGGACATACTACTAACATCCACTCTGGTGCTAGTTTGGTTGGGGTATCAACCAAACCAGGTATACACACAGAAGGCCAGTCAATATGCCTAGACGTCTAACAAATAAGCTGGGCATAAGGCTTACGGCAGCTTGATCACGAAGCCACTGGCAAAAGGGTACACTTAGCAAGTCGAGTTACCAAAAAAAAAACATATCACACAACGGGAAGCGGTGAACACTAAGGAACTTGAAACCACTTTTTTTTTTTACCATCTACGTTAATACACACAAGTACCATTCATGAGGATTTAATCACGTCATTAACCACTTCGAAAATTTATCATTTATTACATGGATTATCATTATCCGATTATTTACAATAAGGCCCTTGCGCCAAACTTCTATTCACGTCTCTAACGTTGTATTTCCACAATCATCATTTAATACTGCATATAGCATAAGTTATAGCATTTAAAATCGGCATTCAACAGCACTATTTAAAATTGTCCCAAACAAATCTTATATTAAATAGCCCCAAAACTAGCATGGGTTGAAATTGTTCTTCATAATAATACCGTACAAAGAAACATCTCTAACAATTTTCATAAACATAATTCAAAATTCGGAGTTAACATTTACTGCTACTGTAATATTAATTTTTTGCCCAAATGGTGCAGAATTGAGAAAAATATCATTAGACAAAAAACGTGCAGAATTGCGTTTTACATTGACTCGTGCGAACAGTTTTACCAAAAACAAAATGTATGAATTAATACGAATTATTTTCTAAAATAGATCTGAGAGTTTTTTTTTTAATTTTACCTAAATCCGAATTTGTGTTAGTCTTCTTTTTTTTTTCTTCAATTTTCGAAATAACTTATATCTAACCTTTGATATATATATATATATGTATATGTATATATCACTATAGATCCGTATTATATAAAAACCCATCCATACGATTTCTTCAAACTATAATGAACACAAATCAAAAATCAATCAAACTACGAATTAACCCTACAAATCTAAATGTTTACTCACCAAATTGGGAAAAGCAAGATGATGTTGATGATGGTGAACTCCCTTCTTTCTCTTCTCTTCTATTTTTCTTCTCCTTCTAGGTGACTAGGGTTGCCTCTTCTCTCTTTGTCTCTCTCTCTTTCTCTCTCTCTCTCTCTCTCTCTCTCTCTCTCTCTCTCTCTCTCTCTCTTTTGAGGCTGCTCTCTTTTTTTTTTCTAACCCTAGGATATGTTATCTATCTATATACATATAATACACACACAATACATATATTACTCACATTTTGTATTAATTCGCATTAATTCATACATTTTGTTTTTGGTAAAACTGTTCGCATGAGTCAATGTAAAACGCAATTCTGCACGTTTTTTGTCTAATGATATTTTTCTCAATTCTGCACCGTTTGGGCAGAAAATTCATATTATAGTAGCAGTAAATGTTAACTCCGAATTTTGAATTATGTTTATGAAAATTGTTAGAGATGTTTCTTTGTACGGAATTATTATGAAGAACAATTTCAACCCATGCTGGTTTTGGGGCTATTTAATATAAGATTTGTTTGGGACAATTTTAGATAGTGCTGTTGAATGCCAATTTTAAATGCTATAACTTATGCTATATGCGGTATTAAATGATGATTGTGGAAATACAACGTTAGAGACGTGAATAGAAGTTTGGCGCAAGGGCCTTATTGTGAATAATCGGATAATGATAATCCATGTAATAAATGATAAATTTTCGAAGTGGTTAATGACATGATTAAATCCTCATGAATGGTACTTGTGTGTATCAACGTAGATGGTAAAAAAAAAAGTGGTTTCAAGTTCCGTAGTGTTCACCGCTTCCCGTTGTGTGATATGTTTTTTTTTGGTAGCTCGACTTGCTGAGTGTACCCTTTTGCCAGTGGCTTCGTGATCAAGCTGGCCTAAGCCTTATGCCCGCCTTATTTGTTAGACGTCTAGGCATATTGACTGGCCTTCTGTGTGTATACCTGGTTTGGTTGATACCCCAACCAAACTAGCACCAGAGTAGATGTTAGTAGTATGTCCGGGCACACATGGGATATATGTGTGGGTGTACCATGGAGGGTGACCAAGTGGTGAAGCTAGGAAATTGAATAATGAATCGTTCATAAATAGTAAGTTGACCATGAGTAGGGTGACCTTAGTGGTGAACCTAGGGCAAGAAAAAAAAATGACAGTGATTGTAGTGCGTCAAATACAAATGGATAAACTATTGCGAAACATGAAATTGAAAACCCAAAATGGTTACCGTGGTATAATGCGAAGAAAATTGATTAAATGATTTGGTATTGAAGAATTGTTTATTATGATACTAAGGCTTTGTGCTAACTCTCGAGTTGCAGGATGGTGGTCCCACTAACCATTGTATGCAGGCTTTGGCTCACCATGTCATTTAAGAGTAAGTGTTTCTTTTACTTTGTGGGTGGAACAAACTGCCGCGTGACTCGAGGAAACTACCGCTTGTCCTCACTCACGTGTGGAACTACAATTCTGCCTATAACTTTGTATGTGTTTGTGGTCTAGAGAGGGAGGGAGTCCAACGGATTCCCAACCTCCGGGAAATTTATTGGGTATTATTATGTTAATTGATTATTGTTGGATTGGAGTTGAGGGGACCACGAGTGATCCTTGAGACTGGAGCGTGTTTACTCATACCATTGTTGTTCTACAATGCTGACCCGTGTGATGTTTATCATGCGGGGGCGTTTCTCGGGAAACGCAACCGTTTTGCATATTAAGGAGTAGGCCAATATGACTATTGGATTGCATGGATTTGCTTGAGGGCATGAAGAACTTTACTGTTCATTTTCTATTTTTCATTTATTTGGCATTGTGGGCCATTATTGTAGTTGGTATTGGGACGTTTAGTAGCTCTGACCAAAGGTTGTAATAGAGGTTATTCTTTCAAAGCTTTAATTGTAAATGAAAAGATTTTTATTCTTAATGAGAATTGAGAAATATTTACTCAGCTTCTACTTTTCAATATAAGTGATTTAGTAGTTGTACCTTTAATCAAATATATTTGAGTATTTTCGGAACCGCATGATTGTTTTTTTTTTAAATGGAAATGTGGTGGTTTTGTTTTAAAAACATAAATGGAGATTTATTACAAATGTTTTAACCAGGTTTTTAAGAACATCTATTTCCATTAAAAAGTTTTATTAGGATGGGCTTCATGGTATTCACTCCGATAGTTGGGCAGTCGAATAGTAGTCTAGATTTAGTTCTATGCTGATTATTTGGCTTTCCAAAAATTGGGGTGTGACACATGCGTTGTCCACACACCCCCATATATATATACAAACACTTACACGCATACTTTGGCCAAAAGAGAGAAGAAGGAGATAAAGAGAGAAACTAGAAGAGAGAGAGATAGAGAGAGAGAGAGAAAGAGTTGATCACCAATACACCCACAGTCACCCCGAACCACCGGCAACATCGAACTTTACCAGTGAGTGCCTATACTCACCTAGTAATGTAGATATGATGGTATATATATATATATATGTTTTGGCAATAAAGAACGAACCCCAAATGTTCACGGAGTGTCTAGTCAAATTCTAAGAAGAAGACAACTTTTCAATCGATTAAGAGCAGGACTAAATCAACCGATTAAAAAGGGTACAAGCGATTGAAATTATCCCAATCTATTCAATCGATTGAAATAGATCCAATCGATTGAAGTTAAGTTCAATCGATTGAATGATTCTTAATTGATTGAAATTGGACCTAACTAATCCAATTGATTAAACTTAACTTCAATTGATTGAATGGACTTCAATAAATTGGAATGAATTCCTATCGATTGAATAGGAAAAATTGTTAAATGTTCATATTTTTTATATACGATGAATTGTTGAGTTGTTTTATATTGCACAATGACTATTAGGTATTGTATCAGGATAAAACACACGTTGAATAATGGGCTAAATGCATTACATAGTGGAACCATTTGTATAAAGTTGATATAATACTATTAACTGGATTGAGAAGCCGACGTGCATAGTAGTGGGTCTATCGACTACAGAGGTCGATACTATTCATGATTGAGTATGAGAATGCAATTGCATTCTCATAGTGGGTCTATCGACTACAGTGGATTGAGAACTGTTGAGTTGTTTTATATTGCACAATGACTATTAGGTATTGTATCGGGGTAAAACACACGTTGAATAATGGGCTGAATGCATTACACAGTGGACCATTTGTATAATGTTGATATAATACTATTAATTGGATTGAGAAGCCGACGTGCATAGTAGTGGGTCTATCGACTACAGAGGTCGATACTATTCATGATTGAGTATGAGAATATAATTGCAGAGATCGTATGATGTTGGGGATGGGATCCTAATAAGTCAAGATAGTCAGATGTGTGGGATTCAGTTAAGGTCAAGAATGTCAAAAAAGTCAGGACTACGTGTCCTGTGTATGTATGATAAAGTTGAACTATGTGTCGGGTTTGGGAGGTTGAGCAATATGAGACTAAGTGTTAAGTCTGATAAATTAGGGTGTGTCAGACAGTGTATGTCAGGGCGCTTTGGCCGAAACATATCGGTCGTGTTGGCCAGAATGTATCTGGGTGTGTTGGCCAGAGTGTATCGAGGTGTGTTGGCCAGAGTGGACCCAATGTGATTGTCACACCCGTCCCGAAAAACACAACCATTTTAAATGCATAATTGACATTTCTAGGAATTATTAATATTGATTAATAATTGAGATGAGGTTGACTATAGGTCAACGATGAGTGTCAATTAAGGACACGGGAAATTGGTAATTCATGACGAAATTCATGTGATTAAGTGACATTTATGTGAATTAAATGCTATTTGAATTACCTAGTATTGGTGAATAATAAACGTACCTGTGTAATGCAATTTCTGATAGTTTTGATCTTTTTTTAGATCATTTTGGAACGTTATAGTTTTAACATAAATGATACGTGCATAAAAGGTAGGTTATCTAGAAATTTCACGAAAATTTCAGAACGTAATTACGGACCCAAACAAAACTTAGACGAAAACTTTTATGAACTATAGATCTCACTCGTGGATCGATAACTTAGACGTTTAAGATGTTTTGGGAGATAGTTGGAAGATTATAAAACTTGTGGGGAGGTAAACATAATTCCTGAGAGTTGTGCCTATATATAGTTGAGTCCAATATATTTTCATAAATATCTAGGGAGAGAAGAGGAAAGGGAGATTTTGTTTCTCCGGACATCACGACGCCAATCGACAATCTTCTGCCCATTTTTTTTCTTCATAATTTATATTTTTGAACTACTCGAGGTAAGAACTATTTTTTCTATAGCTCTTAGGCCATGTTGGGCTAAGTTTTGCTGGGATTTTGGGGAAAACATGTCATAACTCATAAATTTTGCATATAATTAGAGATTTAGCATAGTATCGGTACTCTAAAGATCTTCTTGAAATCTTGAGATTGTAGCTTAAGGTATGAATTCTGAACTTATGTAATATAGGGAATTTTGGATGATTTGGATGTTGTGTATAAAATTTTGATCTGGGCAGAACTCATGTATTAATTTAGGCCCATTAAATTCAGCGAGTACATATAAAAAGTATGTTTGTATGACTATGTGAGCATGCTAAATGATTATATGGGTTAAAGGGGAGTTTGGTATAATTTCATGTCGGGGTAAGCCACTCGATGTTTGAGAGTTATAGTAGCGACAGCTACTTGCTTCGTTTGAGAACCAGCCCGGCCAGAGTAATTGGATGCAATGGTTAATAGACTTTGGACTTGCCATTGGCATCGCAATTGATAGATTTTGGACTTACCGATATATCAGATGAAAGCGTATATCTCCCTAGAGGCTAATTGATGTGTTTTAGATGTTTAAAACATGAATTTCCATATATGCATATTTTTAGAATTGTACACTCAGTATACAGTGGAGATTTACTCCATTGCAGGTGATAAGAAGAAAGGGAAGAAGAAACGAGCATAGTGAGGCCGATGGGATGACGGGATCACCCTTGCACATATTTTGTATTCCATTCCAGAAATGTAATAATAAACTTTGTAGTTAACTTAGGAATCTTGGAATGGATTCGTAGTATTGTAAAACTCTTTTAATTATGTTTTGAAAATGTTGTAATAGAGTTAAGGTTAATTTGGAATGGGTAGTTAGCTTGGTAGAGAATTGGACAATCTTAGAAAGATGTAATTCTACAGAATGTGCAGTTAGGAAAATAGTCGACTGTTCCGGGAACACAGTCGACTAGACCTACTATTGGGACAAAACATCTTTCTCAATTTTCATAAAGTAGTTGACTGGGTCACTGAAACAATCGACTGGAAAGTGTTTCAAAACATGGCATTCTACTAGATCAAAGTCCAGTCGACTGGAAGATTGATACCACAGTTGACCAAACCTAGAGGGGTTGTTGACTGGATTAGGTTGTTGAGGATTTGAGTCTCTACAGTCACCAAAGCAGTTGACTGGGGACCCGATACAATCGACTGGATTGCCAAATTCAAAAAGGTTTTGTTTCTATAAGTGTTTTAAAAAGGGAAATTTTTTTATAACTTCAAAATTGAGGGTTTCTACTTATATTATTCCGCTGCTATAATGTGGTAAGTGAACTGGAGAAGCCTCAGAGGTGTGCCATGTGTCCTATTTTTGTGCGTAGTGGGATGGGTTATGGCATTTATTGGTATCAGAGCAATAGGTAACAAAACTTTGAGAACGTTCGACATCGAGTGGAGTGTTGAGTGAATTAACGTATATTCTAGAATGCATCTACACATAGTAGAGATGTTTGATGCATATGGTATGTTTTTATACATACATGTTCATATTTGTTGGCATACATGCATAGTATTTATGCATTGTAGATGACACGTTGAGAATTATGGCTGACGGTTGAGGCCAATCACCGCATGCTCATATAGACCATTTGGTAGAGATGATGGGAAACATTGGAAACTTGGTTCAGAATATAGCAGAGAGATTACCTCCAACACCTCAGTTTGAGGTAGCACCAATAGCTATAGTGCCAGTATCTAAAAATCAGGGTGAGAGATCTATGTCAGAACAATTCATGAGCAAGAAACCAATAGAGTTTTATGGGATATCTGACATGATCCTAGTAGAACACTAGGTGATGGATATGGATAGGATCTTCAGATCTATTCTGATGTCTGATGCACAGAAAATTGCGAACACTAGTGATGTACTCAAGGGTGAAGCTCAGGATTGGTGGGTTAATGTATTGGATCAAGGAGCACTGATAATGTGGAAGGATTCAAGGCAGAGTTTAATCGCAGATCCTTTCCAAGGGCCGCGCACAATACAAGGAAGAGAGAGTTTGATAATCTTAAATAGGGAGATATGATAGTAACCAAATACACTTTGAAGTACAATGCCCTGTTGAGGTTCGGAAAAGGATCAGTGCCTATGGAAGAGGATAAAGCAAGGAAGTTCGAAGAAGGATTGAGAGAGAACATCTGCTTGAGGGTAGAAAGATGCGAGCATCAGACCGTTGGAGCCGTGCAACAAACGACACTTGTGGCAGAAAGTGGAATAGAAAGATCAAGACAAAACCAACAAGGAAAGAGGAACAATGAGGGTAGCAACCAGAACCAGGTGGATCATTCAAGAGGCCTTTTGCGAGAGGTTTTGGTTCTACCTCCAATTTCAGTCGACAAGGGAGATCAATGAGTAATATACCATTGTTTCCACTTTGTAATCTACCCCACAGAGACCGATGCTTCATGACCAACCCTCAGAACAAGAATCACTGAGCGAGTAGTGCTGGTTCTACACCTGATATAAGAGGCAAGTGTTATGATTGTTGGATGTTCGGACATCAATCCAGATATCGCCTGAGAAAACATCCCCAGCAAGGAGATAGCTCTACAGCTTCAAGTGGTTCGAAGCTAAAGCAATCCAATGATACGAGGCAGGGAACGGAGCAACGTAGAGGGAGGTCATTTCAGATGAATCCCGGAGATGTGGTTGCTATGGATACAGTGGTCTCATATATGGTGCCAATATTTTCACATCTAACACGCATACTTTTTGATTCGGGATCTATACATTCATTTGTATTGCATCATTTTGTTAAACATTTGAATGTTAGATCGGCTCCTTTAGGATATGAATTATCCATTGATGTACCTCTAAGCAAGTTGATAGTGATGTTTATAATATAAAAAAAATTGTGAGATCAAATTAGGCGAGAAAATGATGACCATAGACCTCATATAGCTTGTTGTGAACCATTTTAATATGATATTAGGAATGGATTGGTTATCCCTGAACCACGATAGATTGTGAGCAGAAAGAAGTTGTTTTTCGATCACCGGTGCATGGAGACTTTTGTTTTTAAGGAAGTGGGGTTACACTGCCACCGTATTTAATTTCAGCCATTCGAGCGGGAAAGTTATTGAGGAAGGGATGGGATTTTTGTGTTCAATAATTAACACCTTGGTGACTAAATTAAAAGTAGAAGACATTCCGATGGTATGATAGTATCCGAATGTATTTCTATTTGATTTACCAGATGTTCTTATAGAGAGAGTTTGAGTTCACTATTGAGATAATGCCAGACTCACGACCTGTATCAAAAGCACCGTATAGAATGGCACCCGTAGATTGAAAGAACTAAAAGTCCAACTACAAGAACTACTTGAAAAGGATTTCATTCGACCTAATATATCACCGTGGGGAGCTCCAGTATTAGTTGTATAGAAGATGCACTGCACCAGATTGGTCGATTTGTCACTGCTCTGAGCGGTGATAAAGAGTCTTTGTCACTGCTATGGACAGTGACAATTTCGGGGGTGACAGAAAATTTTGTCACCGCTACGAATTGTGATAATTGTGGTTTGGACCATGACAATTCGTACTCCTAAAAGGGGTTTGGACCATGACATTATTTAAAATTCATCACCGCTCCTAACCATGAAAAATTGGTCACCGCTCTACACCGTGACAAAATTTATCATTGCTCCAAACCATGACAAATTTTGTCACCACTCTGAACCATGACAAAATTGGTGACAATTGCCTTCAAATTGTCACCGCCTGAACCGTGACAAATATGGTGACATTCTGAAGAAAAAAATTTAGAAAAAAAAACTTTTTGTCACAATTTAGAACGGTGATAATTCTGAAAGAAATTGAAAAAAATATGGAAAAAAAAAAAAAACTTCTATGCAATTGCAGTTCAATACGATTTACCTATAAATACAAATTGCACGTGCCCGTGGGCACGACACAATAAATAAATAAAAATAATATAAAAGTAAAAGACAAATTAACAATGGATATTTAAGAACAAAATTTAGTTTACAAGTAAATTGATTTCGCAATCAGAATGTACACCAGAGTTATTACAATATTGGAACTTCCCAATTCTGAAAATCTCAAACAAAAGTAAAATAAAACGACTATCTCTCGAGCTACTTCGAATTTATACCGGTTGCTTCGAATATATTGTTCTTTCTATAAATGATGCACCTAAAAAATAGTTCAAAGATTAAAAATATGTTTTCAACCGAAAAGAATTTATGTTTCCAATTTACTTCACTTGCTCACATCAACTGAAAGAAAAGTAAAAAAAAAAAAAAAAAAAAAAAACTCCAAACCACATTTTGTTGTTCCTAAAGGTTTCTTACCATCTTAGGTACTTCACTTGCTCAAATCAACAATTATCTCTCAGATTGGTTACTAACTAGACAATAGTGCCACTTAATCACGTGCCTATAGGAAGAAACAATTTTGCCAATGGTTGGAGCTGCAATGTACAGCTTTACCGAAGAAGACAACCCTTTTATTTTGTTAAGTGAAAAATGAATTCAAAAAATCCCAAATTATAGCCTACTAAGAAATTCAAATTACCACATTTCAAAGAAAATTATAAATTACAAATTAGAATTCAAATTTTCACAAATCGGCAAAATCATTTTTCCAAAATTTTCATCATGTATCTCAAAAAAACTTATAAATTTTTGGGCAAACAACACAAATCATATAAGGAACAATGTGCATAGGAGACTGAGGAAAAAGAACGTCCATAACCTCATTGATTCCTAGTTGGCACATGAACCAGATAATTAAAATAAAAAGTCTGAACCAAAAGCTTTGGATACTCTATTCAAATTATACTTACAGTTTTCAAAGAATTTGTGCATAACAATTAACCTCATGAACCAAAACGTATTCAGCAATTTGGTCCCAGAGAGAGAGAGAGAGAGAGAGAGAGAGAGAGAGAGAGAGAGAGATTGCAGACTACCAAAATGGTCGCAAGTCAGTGGGCTGCACTCTTTTTCCTAAAAATTAATCTAACTTCCAAAAAAAAAACTAAAAAAATGAGTCATTTCCAAATTTTCTCCAACTCTTAAACATCTTAGTTTTCTAAAAAAATTTGAAAGATGTTAGCCCAACTCTTAAACATCTTTCTTACTATAGTCGCAATTTCTTGGAAATCAATCAGTAAGATAAATATCAAATGGAGAAAAACAAACGAGGAAGAAGTGCTGATTTGGGGGTTGATATGGGCTGATTTAGCATCTAATTTGGGCCGCTGGTTGGGGGTAGAGCTAAGACCAAAAAAAAGGGAAGAAGGGCTGATTTTGGGATGCTATGGGCTGTATTTGGGCTGCTAAGGGCTATGTTTTTTGGTTGATGGTTAGCACATTTGATGTCCCTTAAAATAGAATGAGCAATAGACAAGTCTTAGAAGAAGGAATCCACAAAAATTGCACTTTGACTCAGTCACATAGGGCTGTCCTATTTAGCAAAGCATGTCAGATATATAACTTAATCTCCTAATGTATTAGCCTATCTATGTTAGTCCAGAATAGCTATTATTGCACTATTTTTATAAATGATTCATGAAAGACCTCACTAGTATCATGATATGATTCCTATATGAGATGTTCACAAGCCTTTTCTAATCGAGCTTGGTGTCATTCAAGCTCCGGTGAAATTTCACAAACAATCTTGTAACGCATTTCAAGCTTGGTTCATTACATTTCTAAATGATCTTGAACAAGTCACTTAATAAGAAGAACTCGAGCTACTCATGAGGCGACTCAGTTATGTGTACCCTTAATTATGGTAGCAAACAAGAGTATAAGTACTTAAGGTGAGTTGAATTACATGGGCAAATATATTATACTAAAAAAATTTCAAAATCTGTGAGGGGGTGTTGTGTTGTGTTGTGTCTAGAAATCATAGCATAAGTAATATAAACCAACCAGAAATGATTAGAGAATACTATAATACAGAGTACACAAACCAATTTCTATTACAGCTATTGTGATAGACCCGAGAATAGCAATAACAACAATAAAAGAACAGTAATAATGCAAGTACATATAGCTTGAGGAAATATCTGCAATCAAAAGGAAATTAGAAGTAGGGGATTATGTGGAAAGATCCGAAACGTGTAGAAGTCATGTACTTTCATTTCTAGCTTGATGCAATATTAGTATAATCAAAATGAACCTACACTATTAAAAAGGAAATATTGCATTTCTAGCTTGAGCAATATAGTTTGAGGTACTATTAAAAAGGAAATATTGCATTTCTAGCTTGAGGCAATATTGCATTTCTAGCTTGAGGCAACATAGTTTCTGCATTATGGTATAATCAAAAGGAAATTTACTGTTGTGGATATCGTAATTTTTCTCTTACCCATAGCTTTTCTTTTAAAGTTCTTTTAAATTTCAAATTCAAAACAAATGAGTCGCCACTTAATTTTTAAAGGGAAAATTAAGAAACCATTTTAAAGCAACTGATCTTTTGCGAAACCAAAGATTAACTAGGTCCGGGGATTATGGAATGAGAAGGGAAGGAGCCCATCGGACTAAAGCACCCCTTTTCATCCTATCTCGCGATAGGCCTCTACTCAACATCCTTTTAATCAAATTTATTAACCTAAGCATGCCCTCAACTAATACATAGATATACGTATACATTACACAAACATGTCAAAATGGTCTAATATTACAAATTTACAAAATATCATTCAAAAGCCAGGTAATTCAAGTAGCAAGAGATATGATATGCAATAAAGAACAAGAGAACTTACCCGGGATCCAGCTGCGAATATTAAACGTGCAATGCATGCAAATAAATAAACCTAGAAAAAGAGTCTCTAATCCATATATACAAGTAAGGCAAGTCCTAATTCTAAGGTGTCGCGCGAAGAGTAGAAAATCAATGAAATCAAAGAATACAATAAACTAAGGGAGAGTCAAAAGTCATACCTCGTCGGCGCTACAAAACAAAAAGTTAGTCCACATGATGTATAGGATATAAAGTTAGCTCTTAAATAACAATCCTAGACTTCTAGCTTAAATCTATCAAATGTAATTAAATCTAAAGAAATATATCCTAATCACAAGTGTCAAACCATATGGATGAATATGTTCATGAACAAGAATAAATTATGAAATACCCAATCATTTAGATCACTTAAACTTTGAATTCAAGCTTAATTAATCATTATTGAAACATGGTTTAACCCTTAACTCATGAAAATATCATCTAAGCCATTATTCATAAGATTGGTTGAAACTATTGCAGAATTCTGAAAATTGCTGAGAGCAGATCATAACTTTAAAGAAATAAAAAGCACGGTTCCCGTAGTTTGATCTTGCTAAATTTTGGACACAATATACCTCTGTGTGTCTAGTTTTTAACCCAAAAAATAAATCAAGGTTCCAACGGTTGGACCTCCGGGAATTGGACAAAAACTAGACATCACTCAGCATTCTGTAACCTTCTGTCCAAAGTTCTTGCACGATTTTCTAAAAATAGAAAAAAAATCAGAAATGATTTGTTCTTTTTAGGGTGACTTCCTAACACATTAATCTACTTAGAAAAAATTATTTTGGGTCACAAGTAGTTTATTAAGGTTTTGATTTACTTATTTTAAAAAGAGTGTTACCGTTCTGAAACTCTGGACAAATTGTAGTGACTTCACAAAACTTATGACCAAACCACTTTAAACATGAAATCTCCTTAAAACAAAAATTACAGTGGTAGAAATTTGAGTTAGTGACATTTTCCCGTTGGTTTCATTCAATTGCAACGGTTAGATTTCGAACTAAAAATCTTTGATCAAAATCGGTTTATGAATCCGCTGTTTTTTATTGTCAAGTTCAACTCTTACTTATTAACCCCAACTATTAAACCATGAAGTTGGACTTAAACTAAACCATTTTCTCCTACCACTTGATGGTCATTGGAGGCTAAAGACCTTTATATTTGTAGATTTCAAATGAAGTATGAATGGACTTCATGAAATCTCAAGATAATGGATCTAAACCATGGAGATGGGCTTAGATTCAAAACTACTTTCTCCTACCATTTGATGGTCATTGGAGATGAAGATATTACTAATACTCATGAGTATCAAAGGAATATAGAAAGAATTCCATGAAACATCAAGCTAGAGGCCCCTAAGCCATAAGTATGGACTTGGATTCATCTATTTGCTTATGAAATGAAGTGATGACCAAACTTTGACTCCCATGTGAAGTATAAGCTTACATGAGATTCAAAACATCAAACTCAAGAGCTTTCAAGAGAGATATTGAAGATCTCCAAGAATCTCAAGAGAAGAACATAAAAAAATAGAAGAAGGATCAAAGAACTAGGAAGCAAGGTCTTCCAAGTTTACTTAACAAAACTCTAAAATTCAATCAAGAAAAACTAAATGACTTGAGGATTAGAGGCAAAAAGGAAAAAAAAACAACTAGGATTAGAGGGTCACCTCCAAGACTATCCTCAAATTTCTATATTTTGAAGATCTTCCAAGTTCTTCTTTAAGCCCTCCAAAAACTCTCTA
The DNA here is from genome assembly GCA_033977485.1 of Hydrangea macrophylla. Taxonomy (NCBI): domain Eukaryota; kingdom Viridiplantae; phylum Streptophyta; class Magnoliopsida; order Cornales; family Hydrangeaceae; genus Hydrangea; species Hydrangea macrophylla. The sequence continues at coordinate 80,210,116 of CM066991.1, read as the reverse complement.
TTTCTTTCAAATATGTGTTGTTGTAATGGTAGTGATCTCTTGTGTATTTTTTTTGTATATCCTCCCAAGGAAGATCCTCCTTCTTTTATAGACAAAAAATACCAAGTATTCTCAGTGAATTCGGAGTAAAAGACAGGTGTAAATGTCTCATTTGGTGGTACAATACGTACTTCCTGAAAATAGACAGACTGCTGCACAGGGCGGCAGTCAAAAATCGTGAAAGCCGCGGCGGCATTCCATGACTGCCGCGCGGCTCTCAGTAAGTGCCGCGCCAAATTATTGATTGTCGAGTTTTTGTCAACCTTACTTTATCAGTTTTTTTGTTTTTATCTGCATACATATACGTATTGTACCACAAAATACGGACTTTAAAAGCAAACGGTAGTCAGAAAATGTCGGCGACACTCAGTAAATGCCGGGCCGGCATTCCATGACTGCCGTTCGGCACTCACCGAATGCCGTACGGCACTCACTGAGTGCCGCACAAAACTTCCGTGTGCCGATTTTTGTTGAACTTCCCCTTTTAGGTCTTTTCTTTCCTCCTTTTTCTTAAAGATACTTATTTTCGAAGATCTTTTCCAAAAAATGATGTTTTATACCTGAACTCTCCTAAATACCTGGTATTTTCTTTTTTCTGTGAAATTTTATTGCGTTTGGAGAACTTTCTGAAGGAGCTTGGAATACTTCGAATCTTTCAGTCCTAATCATCATTGGACGTGGAGGTGACACTCTCCTTAATTCGACGTTTGGTCAAAATCGGGGTGTCTACAACTGTTCTTTCATTTCTAGCTTTAGGCAATATTGGGAGAAACTAAGCTTAGGTACAAATAAGTACATATTTGGTACAAATAAGTCAAGATCTAAAATACCAACTGATTAGTGTTCAATATTGCAGTTGTGCACACATGATTTGTCCTTATTGGACACGGCATATCAGGTAATCCGGGAGATTTAATGGATAAATTGTACCTATGTTAATCCTCTTTATTATTGTCGTTTTACAAATAAAAATCACTTTCTTGTAGATGTTTGGAGGTTTGGTAGAAGATTGGAAGGAAAGTCATGGGATTAGACTTCAGAAGAAAGTAAAAGTCAAGAAACTGCCCAGGCGGATCGATCCAAGTTCACAAGGCGAATCGATCTGCTTGTTCTGATGGAATTTACTTACCAGAAAATGCAAGTCAGATCGATCCGGACTTAACCCTTGGATCGATCCGTGTCTTGCGATGGACATTCTGTAGACAAATTATATAAGCGGATCGATCCGCCCATTTTCACCTGGATTGATCTGTGGCTCCTGAAGACTCTTTTCTTTCAATTAAAAGTTTGCCATGTTGTACCAAAAATATAAATAGTTAGAGATGGATTTTTTTAGGGTTAGCTTTGATTGTATTTGTTAGTTGGTAGTAAAAAACTCTCACTCTCTTAGGCCTCCATCTCTCCATCTCTCCATCTCATTTACTCTTCCATCTACCTCATTTTAGTTGTATTAAAGACTAGGAGAGAAAAGATAGCTTGTGTGTTGAATACTTTAAAGCTTGCTTGGATTTTATATGCTATCTATGATGCATTCTTCTAGTTGGTACAATCTCTATTTCCCTCTCTTTAATGTTGATTTTATTATAGTTATGAGTTGCTAAATCATGTAGGTTGGGGATCATACACCCACCATGGACCCATGTGTGATTTAATGTAGGATTCTCATACTTTGTAGCATATATAGAGTTCATGGGTGCAAGATTTAATTTCTTGAGGCTCCACTTATAATGTATAGCATTACAAGTTATTAAATCTCTAGATTTCTAACCTAAACTCATGTATTGCATTGCAACAATTATCTTGTATGTAGGTTGTCTACCGCATGTTTGATAATTTGTCACAATGGGATTCTCTACTCTAAAATGTGCTACAAGCATGAAATTCATATGTTGGTTGGTCCACGGTGGGGGAATGCTCCCCAACCTCGATTTCTCCATTTGCAAACCCCAAATCTCTACTTAAAATTTGCCTTAGATTAATTTCCATTTTGTAAATTATCATTATAGTATAACTTAGGATTAATTGAATCAATCCAGAAAAGTCGAAAAGACTTAGTTTTGCTTTTTAGTTCGTTAATTACTCTTCACATTATAATTGGTTATTAAGCGCCCACCAAGCATTGTTGCATTCTAATCCCTGTTGACTCGACACCCAACTTCCTCTTTACTATGTTTGTAATAGGGTAACAAAATACTTGATTTTGACAACATCAAAATGGCACTGTTGCTGGGGATTGGCATTCGCAACAACCTTTGGTCGCTTAGTAGAGGTGTCAATCGGGTCGGCCTGGCCTGGCCCGGCCCGAGCCCAGCCCAATTTTCTCGGGCTAAAAGCCCAGCCCGGCCCGCTAGCCCGCTCCTTTGCCCGAAACTCGGCTCGGCCCGCTAGCCCGGCCCAAAAGCCCAACTATACTAGCCGTTGTGGCCCGACCCAAAGTCCGGTCCGATAGGCCCGCCCGAGCCCATAACGGCTAGTTTGGCCCTTTTTCAAATATTTTTCCACTTTTTACCCCTCCAACGGCTATAAAACTGCTAGTTTTTGGGGTAAAAATGTAAATGTGATTTTTGACTTCCCAAAATGCCCCTTAGCCCATTTTCTATAAATACCAAACCTCCCACAACATATTTTCTCACTCAAAAATCAATTATCTCTCTCTATTCTCAACTTTCTCTATACTACTCCATAAACTACAAGTCTACAAGCACTTCTACTCTACAAGTTGGTGATTCAATTATCAAAGCTCTAATTTGTAAAGGCACTTCTAGTCTTCTACAACTTGAACTTACAAGCTCTCAAGTCTCAAGTCTTATTATAATTTATAGTTGTTCACTTCTTCTTCTACTACTATAAGTTGAGCTGTTGAGGTAAATTTATTTATTGTTTCACTTCTTGCTTTATTAGTTGCTTATTTAATTGTTAGTATTTTTAATCTTTTATATTTCTTTCCCCTCTTTTTTTTTATTTAAAAAAAAATGGAATCTCATTCAAGATCTTCAAAAACTAGAGAAGGCCCAACTTATGACTTTGAAAATTTAGATTATGGGGAAAGAAATGAGATTAATAATTTGGAATTGGAGGATGATGATGACGTTGAAATTATGGGGTCTAATCCATCTGAACCATCTCCTTCAAATCCTAATGATCCCAGTCCCACCACTGAAAGAAAATTAAAATCACCCGTTTGGTTATTTTTTAAATTAAATGACGAAAAAAATGGAGCTATTTGCAAAATATGCGGACTCAAATTTTCTTACAAAGGTGGAGGAAATAATACACTTAAAAGGCACATCATAAACAAGCATAAAGGTGCATGGGAAGCAGGTACCGCTCAAGCGGGCGGCCTAGCACAATCCCAAATTTCTACTTCTACTGGCACAAGTGTTGGAACTTTTCTTTATATTAAAAAAAATGAGGGAAGGCTTGGCAAAATTTGTTTGTGCATCCGATATGCCTTTTATTTTAGTTGAAGAAGAGTGCTTTACACGTTTTATTCAAACTTTTTTTACAACCCGCCTACCAACCTATTATTAGAAATACTCTTAGAAGTGATATACAATCTATTTTTCAACAAAGCAAAAAAAATTTAATTGAGGATTTTTCTATTTTTAATTGTACAATTGCATGCACTTCTGATTTGTGGACTGGTTGTAATAAAACGGGATATGTATGTATAACGGCGCATTTTGTAGATGAAAATTGGAATATGAATAAAAATATCATTGCTTTTCGTGCATTAGACTATCCTCATACTAGTGAAAATATATATAACTATATAATCAATGTTTTTAATGAGTATGATATTATGAAAAAAATTATAAGCATTACTTTTGAAAATGCTAGTGCTAATACAAATGCTATTAATATGTTTAAAGATCTTATGCGCCCAATGTTGAATGGAAAATTATTTCATGGTTGTTGTGTATGTCATATCATTAATTTGATTATCCAAGATGGATTAACAAAAATTAATGATCACATAGTTAAAATTAGAGAGGCAGTGGTCTTTTGTTGTTCAACACCTAGCCATCTACAAGCATTTTATGGTGTTTGTAAACAAAATCGTCTTAATCCAAATAAATTGTAAACTGATATTAAAACTTGTTGGAATTCTACTTATCTTATGATAGATTCTTGTAAAAAGTATAGTGGCATTATTACTCAATTTGTTAATGTTAATTATCCTTTACTAAACTTGACTCCAAACGATTGGGATATGGCATTTGACTTTCATGGATTTTTAGAAGTATTTTACAATGCTACAAATAAACTTTCCAGTGTTTACTATCCTACTTCTTGTTTAGTTCTTATGGAATTATATAATATGGCTTATACATTTCATAGTTATAAACAAAAAAATGACATTTTTTATTGATATTTGCAAGAAAATGGAAAAAAAAAAGTTTAAAAAATATTGGTCTAACATTCCACCTGTATTTTACTTATCTACAATCTTGGATCCTAGAATCAATTTTGATGGTATTTGTGAAATGGTTAAACAAATATCTGAATTGATGCAAGAACCAGATGGTGAGCCTAGTCTAGAAATAACTACTTTTGAAATGGAAAATACTTTGGAATCTTTATTTCGTATTTACTATGAAAAATATACAAATAAGAAAGTGCTACTTCTTCTTCTACTTCTAATATTGAGTTAAGTTCGGCCCGTTTGGGAGCGTCAGGTGGTTCTTGGGCGAGCCAGTTTCTCAATCGAAAGAAACAAAAGGGTGTTAGTCAATCATTTGTAAGTAGCTCTAACATTCTTGGTGAATTAAATAAGTATCGAGAAATCGAGTGGGAAAGCCGATTAACCAACGAGGAAATAGTCGATTTAAATCTTTTGACATGGTGGAAAGAGCATGTAAGAGCTTTCCCGGTTCTTTCCATCATGGCTCGTGATCTACTAACTCCTCCATCTTCCACAGTCGCATCGGAGTCTGCTTTTAGTGTAGGTGGAAGGGTGCTAGAGGAAAGGAGGAGCAGATTATCTCTTGATATGCTTGACTGCTTGATGTGCTTGAAGGATTGGGACCGTGCACAATATCGAACTCAAAACCGCCAAGATCCTATTCTTGAAGACTTCGCAAATTTGGAAGTTACGGAAGAAAATTGAAGAATGAAGAATTGAAGAATGAATATGAGAGTAGAAGATCATTCAGTTCCAAACAAATCAATTATAATACTCTTGGCCTGCATGAGTATAAACTACGAACGGCTTTTTAAAAAAATAATAAATTCAATTCTGTAAAATGTAATCTTTACTTTTTATTATACAAATTAATGATAAGTAATCTTTATTTTTTATTAGACTATAATTTTTAAATATCAAATACTAGTAATCTCTTTAATTTTTATTGAATAATAAATATTATTTACTTTTTTTTTAATAAACTTTTTTTAGTAATCACTAATCATTAATGAATAAATCTTTACTTTTTATTATACAAATTAATGATAAGTAATCTTTATTTTTTATTAGGCTATAATTTTTAAATATCAAATACTAGTAATCTCTTTAATTTTTATTGAATAATAAATATTATTTACTTTTTTTTTAATGAACTTTTTTTTAGTAATCACTAATCATTAATGAATAAATCTTTACTTTTTATTATACAAATTAATGATAAGTAATCTTTATTTTTTATTAGACTATAATTTTAACGAATACTAGTAATCTCTTTAATTTTTATTGAATAATAAATATTATTTACTTTTTTTTAATGAACTTTTTTTAGTAATCACTAATCATTAATGAATAAATCTTTACTTTTCATTATACAAATTAATGATAAGTAATCTTTATTTTTTATTAGACTATAATTTTAAATATCGAATACTAGTAATCTCTTTAATTTTTATTGAATAATAAATATTATTTACTTTTTTTAATGAACTTTTTTTAGTAATCACTAATCATTAATGAATAAATCTTTACTTTTCATTATACAAATTAATGATAAGTAATCTTTATTTTTTATTAGACTATAATTTTTAAATATCAAATACTAGTAATCTCTTTAATTTTTATTGAATAATAAATATTATTTACTTTTTTTTTTTTTCTTAAACAAACTTTTTTTAGTAATTACTAATCATTAATGCATAAACTAAACATATATAAAAAAAAAGGAGTAAATGTAAAAACTCCCCCCAATTCCCAAACATTAAACTTTAAAAGTTAAAACTTTCCCCCCCAAAACTCCGGCCCGGCCCGACTATGCACCCGTCCACGAACCCGTCCATGAGCCCGTCCACTAGCCCGGCCCGGCCCTAGTGAGCCCGGGCCACCGGTCTGAGGTGGACACCTCCCCTCCCTTCCCAAGCCCAGCCCGGCCCGATCCTCTAGCCCGGTTAGGCCCGCTTCGACCGACCCTGGCCCGGCCCGTTTGACACCACTATCGCTTAGTTTATAATTATAGTGCTTTTTGCTTTTAATCTTGTTCTCTTTCTTGTTGATTGTCGTTGAAGGAATAGCCTTCAGTTGAGAATCGATAAGCTTCTACGATGTCAAATCCGAGCAAGGCAGGTATGACTAACCCCTTTGCATCCAATACTAATGCTAGTTCTAGTAGTAGTAGTAGTAGTAGTAGTAGTGGTTCATTTTGGCGGCCTCCGACCAGCCCATCATTTTCATTCACTCAAAATTCGCACACTTCTGGCTACCGAGAGCCGAGAGTTGACGCATTCTCGGACCATGCTAATTATGCCACGGAGGGTGAAACTCATATGGCTCAATTCCGTAGGGAGCAATGGGGTCAACATAACCACGCACCTCCTACAATCAATGCGGTTTACCCGCCGCATCCACCACCGCCTTTCCAACATCAATATCCTCCTCTACCTTCTCTCATGGATCAACATTTCAAGAGAACGATCGGGGATTACGTTCAACCCGAGACTGTGTCTTTCCCATCTTGCATAACATTCCCGTACAATGCGGGACTGTTCTGTTTCAAGCCCGAAATGATCAATCTCTTGCCCAACTTCCATGGATGAGAGAATGAGGACTCCTACAAACATATTAGGGAGTACGAGGATATTTGTGGGATGTTTGAACAACAAAGATGCACACTCGAGCTCATAAGGCTCAAATTATTCACCTTCTCACTCAAGGATAGGGCTAAAGAATGGTTAGTGACCCTCCCTCCAAACTCCATAGGCTCATGACCAGAACTCCAAAAGCAATTCTATGAGTTTTTCCCCATGCACAAAACATAAGCATTGGTCGAACAAATTCAAAATTTCTCCTAAGGAGAACACGAAACCTTTGTCGAGTGTTGGTTGAGATTTAAGGATCTCCTTCGGAAATGCCCGCACCATGGTTTTGACAAATTCTGTCAAATTTTCATTTGTTATAGGGGGTTACAACCCAATACCAAACAACTAATCGAAACCATGCGTGCCGGGAATTTCTTGACTCTTGAAGCCGAGCAATCCGAAGCTCATCTTGAATATATTTATGAGACTTCTTGCAGTTGGGGTGCATCTAACCCTCATGACTGAACTTTGCCAACCACCGTAGCCCTATTGAATCATAATCTCTATCAAGTGTCAAGTGAGGCCGATCCTATTTTTGAACGCACTAGAAAAGTGGAGGCCTTGGAATCACAAAAGGTCACCATAACCACCACTCCTACCCCGATCATTGCTCCGATCAATCCGTCACATTGCTACCTTTGTTATGATCCAAAGCACTTAACCAGTGAGTTCCCCGTTCTTCCTATCCTTCAAAATCAAGCTTTGGAGCAAGCATGTGCACTTGGGATGAACATTAGGCCCAGGTATAATTCTTCCCAAAATGATGCCTACAATCCTCCTGGGAGGTGAAGTGCACCAGGACATAACTACTACAATAACAAAGGGGTGATTATAGTTCCCAATGTTCCTCCACAACCATACTACCTGCATCAACCACCCCCACCACCTTATGCATCTCCAAACTTTGATGCACCCACACCTCAACCTCAAGGACCTCCTTTTGTCTAAAATCAAGGGGCACAACATCCTCCACCACCTTATGTGCCCCCTCATAAGAAGAACTTTGAGGACCCTGATCATGGCTTGTCCCAAAGAATGAGCCAATTTGAGCAATCCATACAAGCAATACAATCATTGCACGCTCAATCCATGCAGCTTTACAATCTTAATTAGCTTAATTACTCCAAAATCAACAAGTTGTGATAAGGGAAAGCTTTCCGTACAACCATTTCAAAATCCTAAAGGTCAAGTGAATAGTAGAGCCTCAAATCCAATGGTCCCATTGAGCATTTAAAAGAAATCACTACTCTTCATAGTGGCAAAATCGTGGACAACAAGGTTCAAAAGCCTTCTCAAGAACCACAAATCAACAATAATCCGGTTAGAGTTAAAGCCGAACACAATGATGGGGACTCAATGCCCCCAAATGTCATGGATTTGGACGGGGATTTTCCTAAAGCCCCCAATTTCATGGATCAAGAATTTTTTAATCCCGTTCCTCCGTTTCCTCAAGGCTAAAAAAAAGGCCGAGAATAACAACAATCACTAATTTTTGGAATTGTTTAACAAAGTTGAAATCAATATTCCTCTCTTGGAGGCCATTAAACAAGTTCTGGCCTACGCAAAATTTCTCAAAGATCTTTGCACTGTCAAAAGAAAACTCAATGTCAAGAAAAGTACCTACATGGCCGCATATACAAGCTTCGTTATCCTTAGCGAAGTTCTTCTAAAATATAAGAACCCCGGTTGTCCTATTATAGCACGTGTGATTGGACAACACCATATCGATAAAGCGCTCCTTGATTTGGGAGTTAGTGTGAATCTACTTCCTTATTCAATGTACGTCCAATTAGGCCTCGGAGAGCTTAAAGAGACCCGTGTCACTTTACAAATGGCCGATAGATTTGTCAAGATGCCACGTGGTATAATAGAAGATGTTATTATCCAAGTCGGTAATTTCTACTATCCGATGGATTTTATTGTGCTTGATACACAACTAGTTGTGAATGAACAATCGTAAATTCCTATCATTCTAGGCCGCCCATTCCTCACTACCGTTAATGCCTTGATTAATTGTAGGAATTGTCTCATGCGGTTGACATTTGGAAACATGACTGTGAATGTGAATATTTTTTCCCTCTTTAAGCAACCTGACCTCGATGAGGAGGATAGTGATGAAATTTATGAAATCTCTCTCATTGATTCTATGGTGCAAGATTTTTTCAATATTTCTAGTGATACTAATGTTAATGATTCTTGCATCATCTCTTCCTTTGATCATACGTCTGTGCTTGATGATAACATAGCTAGCTTTAAACTTGTTAAAAAATGCTTAGCTATCTATTACTTCATTGGTGAGTGTAATCATGAACTTACGAGGAAGGAAGAGATAAGTGAGGAGGAGTTGGATGTTGAAGGGATTTTAGGAGAGGCCATGTGGACCTCTAATTTTGAGAGACTACCCCCGAGGGATACTTTTCCTCTTCCATCTAATGTTGTCACACCAAAACTTGAGCTCAAAACCTTACCAAGTGAGCTCGAGTATGCTTTTTTGGGAGAGAACGAGAGTTATCCGGTGGTTGTGTCTTCCCAACTTGACCTCTATCAAGAAGGGAAATTGATGAAGGTTTTGAAGGAGCACAAGAGTGCTATTGGGTGGTGTATAGCGGACCTGAGGGGCATTTCTCTGACGATTTGCACGCACTAGAAGTACCTAGAGGATGAAGCTAAGCCTTCACGTCAAATGCAAAGGAGGCTAAATCCTAATATGAAAGAGTTAGTGGTGACCGAAGTCATCAAATTATTGGATGTGTGGATAATCTATCCCATTTCCGATAGTGAGTGGGTAAGCCCTACCCAAGTGGTTCCCAAGAAGTCGGGAATCACTATCATTGAGAATGAGAGTGGTGAGTTAGTTCCCACCAGAGCCACCATGGGGTGGCGGGTTTGTATTGATTATAGGAAGTTAAATTCAGTCACTAGAAAGGACCATTTCCCTTTGCCCTTCCTTGATCAAGTTTTGTAAAGAGTGGCCGGGCACAAGCATTACTGCTTTTTAGAAGGGTACTCAGGGTATAATCAAATAGAAATAGCCCCCGAGGACCAAGAGAAAACCACCTTCACTTGCCCCTTTGGCATGTTTGCCTATCGGAGGATGCCTTTCGGACTTTGCAATGCATCGACGACCTTTCAAAGGTGCATGCTCAGTGTTTTTAGTGATATGGTGGAGAAGTTTTTGGAAGTCTTTATGGATGACTTCATAGTCTTTGGTAATTCGTTTGACGTGTGCCTCGAGAATCTTGAAAAAGTCCTCAAGAGGTGCATAGAGAAGAATCTTGTACTTAATTGGGAGAAATGTAACTTTATAGTGCCACAAGGATCATGCTAGGCCACATTATGTCTAGCGAGGGAATGCAAGTTGATAAAGCCAAAATAGCTATCATTTCCAACCTTTTCTCTCTAAGGAACCTCAAAGACATTCGATCATTTTTGGGCCACGCGTGCTTCTACCGTAGATTCATAAAGGACTTTAGCACAATCTCTAAGCTAATATGCCTTCTCTTAGCTAAGGATGTCCCATTTCAGTGGTCCCAAGATTGACAAGAGGCATTTGAGAAGCTCAAGGCATTGCTCACTTCCGCATCAATTATGCAACCTCCCGATTGGAGTCTTCCATTCGAATTGATGTGCGATACGAGTGACTATGCCATTGGAGCCATGTTATTTACTATACGAGCCACATGTTAGATAGCACCTCATCCAACTACTCCATAACAAAGAAAGAATTGATCTCCATAGTATTTGCGCTAGAAAAAGTCCGGTCATGTGTAGTAGGATCGCCAATCACTTGTTTTACTGATCATGCCGCCCTTAAGAATCTTTCCTCCAAGAAAGATGCTAAAGCGAGGCTCATTCGTTGGATCCTACTTCTACAAGAGTTTAACCTATCCATCAAAGATTAAAAAAAAAGGGGGTGGAAAATGTTGTCACTGATCATTTGTCACATTTGACATTTGATCACCATCATATAGACCCCAAACCCATTCAGGAATGTTTTCAAGATGAGAAATTGCTCAAGGTCTCTACTCTCCCGTGGTATGCTGACGTGATGAATTTTATTGTCACAGGGGATTTACCTCAAGATTGGTCCACAAAAGATCAAGAGATGCTTATGTTGATGGCACGATCATTCTTTTATGATGATCCTTATGTTTTCAAGTATTGTACTGATCAAATAGTTAGGCGATGTGTGCTTAATGATGAGATACCGTGTGTGTTGTCTTTTTGCTATGACCAAGCATGTGGAGGTCACTTTTCTTCGCAAAAGACTGCACTTAGAGTGCTTCACAGTGGTTTATATTGGCCCACTATCTTTAAGGATGTTCATGGCAAGGCGTGCCCTCGATGCCAATTACTCGATAAAGTCACCAAAAAGAACTTCATGCCTCAAAACCTCATTCTTACCATAGAAGTTTTCAATTGTTGAGGGATAAATTTCATGGGTCCCTTCCCTAAATCCAATAGTTTTGAATATATCTTGGTAGCGGTTGATTACGTCTCCAAGTGGGTAGAGGCCATAGCGACTCGAACCAATGACCATAAGGTGGTCTTGAAAATCTTACGAGAGCATATCTTGTCATGGTTCGGTACTCCCAAGGCTTTGATTAGCGACCAAGGAGTTCACTTTTGCTACTCCCTATTCACTCTCTTAATGGAGCAATATGGTGTCACCCATAAAGTTTCCACCACATATCACCTGCAAACTAATGGCCAAGCCGAATTGGCTATTCATAAAATAAAAGGGATTCTAGAGAAGAAGGTTAATCCATCTACAAAAGATTGGTCTTCTAGGCTAATCGATGCGATTTGGGTATAAAGGATGGCCTACAAGACAAATTTAGGAATGTCCCCTTACCGGTTGGTTTATGGGAAATCATGTCAGTTACCCGTCAAGCTTGATCACCGTGCTTATTGGGCAATTAAGAAGCTCAACTTTGATATTGATAAGAGTGGTGAAAAAAGGAAACTCCAACTTGATGAGTTAGAGGAAATTTGAGGAGAACTCTACGACGGTTCCAAGGTGTACAAAGCATGTTGACATGACTAAAAAGTTGTGCGCTCTTGTGCAAGTAATATAGTACTGGAAGTCTAGGTCGATCCCACAGGGAAGGAATAGGAAGAATATATACTAAGTTACAACCTAACGAAAAGAAAAAATGAAAATAAGAATGTTGGGAGTGGATGTTCTAACGAATCCTAATTAATTAAATTAAACTAAATATTAAACTAAAGCATAAAGAAACATAACTAATTAAACAGATAAAATAAATGTGTTGGAAACACGTAAATCCATATTGATCCTAACCATCTACCATGCATACTCATTAATGTTCTATGGAGTTCATTCCTCTTCAGTATTCCGTATTTTTCTAAAGATAAAGAATCAGTAGCCCTTTCATGACCGGGACTACATCATCACAAGTGATTTAAAATACTTGAAAGACAATTTAAAACAATGGTTAGTACTTGCACTCTACATGGTGTTAGCATTCAAAGTGGTTTTCAAAAGTCATTGAAGAAAATAGCCTTAAAGCTTTAAGTTCTAAAAACTATTGTGACAAACTGAGCTTATAGGGACAATTTGATGACAAATTTCTAAAACAGAAAGTCATGGAATACTTAAAAGAATTATCTCAAGAATTAACATGTTCGATCGATCGAAGCGCTCTCGATCGATCGGACAGCCTCATCCTTCAATCGATCGAAATGTCTTCAATCGCTTGACTATGGCTCTGGTTCGATCGATCAAAATACCTTCGATCGATCAAGCCCAAGGTTTCTAAAGATTGCATGGCAGAGATTAAGAATCAATATTTTATCACATATTTCCAATGTCTAAACTATGGAAACATGAATAAAACTAGTGCATAAACAATAACCTAAAGTAATAATAGCATATAAACTAATAACAATCAAATAACAAGGATTGAAAAGAAAAAACTGGATATAATCTGAAATAAACTTGAAATAAACATAAAATCCACTTGAATCTTCAATAATCTTCAATATAGTAATGAAAAAGAGGAAAAAAAAGATGAATCTAACCTAATCTACTCCTAATCTAACCCTAAAACTACCCTATACTGCTATTTTCTGCGTTCTGGAGCGTCCTCCTCTCGTCTGGTGTCAAAACGACTTATATATAGGGTTCTCGCAGACTATACGCAACTTTTCGATGAAAACAAAGTTTGATCAATCTAGCTTAGTTCGATCGATCGAACTCTCAATCGATTGAACTCTGCTCACGGGCTTGAACTCCTCTGATTTTGACAGCTCTGCGCACCGATGGGAGAATAGACATAACTCTTCACTCGGACCTCGGATTGACCTCCCGTTTGTGGCCAAGTGACCGTAACTCAAAGATCTACATTTTGTATTTCTAAGAAACACTTCCAAATATGAAGTCTTCATTGTCAAAAATGGCATTTTTCCAGCTGCTTCCGTTGTTCTCTTCACCAGAATCACTTTTCTTTAGCTCCACTTCATTGATTTACATTCTAATACCTATAAAATAACGCATAAACATATGTTTTAACATTAACACAATAAAAATAACATTGTTATTAGAATACACCTAAATATAGGGACTTTGGGGATAAAAGTTTGCATAAAGAACTATGTAATACGCTATGAACATGCACTTTTCACCTCACATCACACCCCCCAACTAGCTCGTTGGTAGTCCCTAGCAATGAAGCGAACTACAGCAATGTTCATTTAAACTCTAAAAATTAAAAACAAAATAAAGTAAAAATCCCAAATCACTTTCGCAGGAATCGCGATTGCATTTAGCGTATGCAACAAGCCTTTAAACCCCTAGGTTCCCCCTAGTGGACGAGTATTGTCTCGTGAGGGTTTGCAGTGAATTTACCCACAAAATTCATGTTCATGGTAATGGTTCTAGTTTAAATGTTTTCAAGAAATTTTATCTCTCATTTAGTAATATAGTAAAGCTCAACAATCTCATGAAACTCTCTAGTAAGCCATAGCAATGCAACACACACATTACAGTTAATCTACTATCAAAGTCATTAGAATATTCCATACCTGTTAATCTTCAAGTGTGTGTATGAATGGACAACCCAAATACAAAACTTTAATTTCAAAGCTCGCATAACCTAAAATGCTATCAAGACGTTCATTTTGACTCAACTCTCACTAGGATTACATTCTCAAGATGAAATCACTCCGAATTTGGTGTAATAATTAGCACTCATGATATGGAAGCTATAAGGAGTAAATGTAAATGGAATCTAATGCTTCTCATGTCTAAATAGAAAAACGAACATTTTAGTGAACAGAGTCTCATGAAAGGATACTTTTCACTAGAAGAGCGAGATACCATGGAGAACTCTCTCATTATCTTAACTTCGAATCCAATTTACTTAAAATCATCAGGACTTTGAAAAAGAGGTGTTCGATTAAGAAGAAAGAGGTTCGTGATTTTCAATTGGGTCAAAGGATGTGATTGGAATGTCTACTACAATTTTTCAAACTTCCCCACATCTGCAATCTCTCTCTTCTTTTCCCTTTTTTTTTCTTTTTTTTTTACTCTTCTTTTTATTATTTTTTTTCTTTTTCTTTGGTAACAACCATTGGCATATTTTTTTTTCTTTTTTTCTTTTTTCATGCCTTTCTTTTTCTTTTTCTTTTTTTTTCTTTGCCAATTTTCTCTTATTCACACAACCAAACTTCTTGTCAAGACAACACATCCCAATCACTCCTAAATAATGAACTGAGGCTTGAACTCCTAATTTCGAGTTAGGTATTGACTTTAGGATTGTGTAGATAAGGCGATTATGATAAGCTCAAGAGGTGAAGTAAAGAAACAACATATAGGTAGGCCAAGGCTATATTATACGTATATGGTCAAAATATGGCCTAAATCATTCTCTAAGTTCATAGGATAATTCATTTTAGCAAATTCAAGAGCTCTAAATTTTAGTAAATCCTGAACGTTCTCTTCTAGTAATCAGTCAAAATGAAGAAATTGAGACTTTCAACGAATGAATACGCTTTTCATAAAGTAAGAGTAATTTTATAAAACCCTCAAGAATAAAGAAAGGCACAAAAGCTCACTTGGGTTATTAGTCTCCACTACAGTCTCTCAAGACACCTAAGTTATGCTTACTAATCCACTTTAGCTAAGTACAAGGTTGTCACAATGTGCTCAAAGTGGTTTGAAGATTAAAAAGCATAAAATATACTATAACTAAGATAGTAAAGAAACTATCATTGTGTATCACATGCTAATAACATACAGAAAATAACACTACTGCATCATAACTAACTACATTAACTAAGAGAACAATACAAGAACCATTTTATTATCTTTAAAAATAAAATTAAAAATTTTAAATTTTTGACAGTTTTTAATTTACTGAGTCTTGTGCTGCTAAGCAAGTATATGACACTAAAGCAAAAAAAGAAAGAAACGAGGCATGCAATGACTCACTCCCCCCAACTAAAACTAAACATTGTCCCCAATGTTCTAAACTAAGCACATGGACATGTAAAGTAAATCGAGAGAAGGAAGGAAGTTACCTCGAGGCGTTAATATCTAATGTGTATTTATTTATTTACTTTTTAGTTACCTACAAAATCATTAGTAGCAACAAGGAAAAATAGAGAATGTAATACAACTACTCAGTAAATAAATTCGGTTAATCAAGATACTTATCATAAAGTAACAACCAAAATTTTTGAGTATCTTCCCAGTGAAATAATTTAAGAGTGAAAAGAATGTAGGGATCCTCATAGAATTGCAACTCCCCCCAATTAATGTCAGGCTCAAGGTCAGAGGAGATGATGCAAAATCTATGGCTTCCAAATTTATTGGAGACAATTATAAGAGGTATACCACACTTTTTAGGAATTATAAACAAGAAACGATCGTTGGTGTTGGTATTTCTTATAACGGCCTCTATTTTAATACTAGGAGGTGGCCACGGTTCAATAAAAGGGGCAGGGTCTAAGTAATGCTCTAATAAAATTTCATTACCCTCCTCTTGTATTAGAACAGACTCTATGGAGATATAATCATATGAATGGGATTTCTGTTCTATGTAAATAGTTTTGGACTGGACTTGGATAAAACTATTTATTTGGGCGTCAATATCATTATTACTCAAGAAGGTCAAGCAGTCTAGCAGATTACTAGCTTCTTGTTGAAGTTTAAGACCATCTAATGTGGGCCTAATATTTTCCAAGTCCTCTCACACAGAATTTTGAAATTTAAAATTTAGTGAAGTACATGTGCTAGAATCCTTATCATCCTCTTCTACAACACATTCTTTTTGTTCAAGAGTGGGGTGCACATAACATTCAAGCTCAGGATAAGAGTTTTGATTAATAGAGAGGATAGGTGATGGGCAACTTGGTGACACCACCTCTTCGGCCGAAAGAGGTGGGGGTTCATGAATATCAAATGAATCTAAATCGAATTTAGAATTTTCAATAACGTCCTCCCTAGGGTCACTATCAAAGTTAGGGAGAGAGTCAACAGAGCACTCATCCTTTCCTAATTGCGTGCAGTCACCTAAACTCTCATTATCTGTAAAAACCTCATTCTCATCGGTGTAACTGTCCTCACTATATATGTCATCTATTAAGGTTCTCTGGACAAAGGAATTGTCCAACTTTATCCAGGCAGTGAAGGAGTTGATGTCTAGGGTTGTACATTGAGGAGAAGATGGTTCTACAACTTCATGGTTAATGGTTTGGTTTTGGAGTTCTTGTTGGGTTATGACTTTCTCGAGTGAGTTGTTAACCTCATTCGGCATAAAACCGTCATTGTCCTCTAATTCCATTCCATTGTTAGTGTCTTGAAATTTAGGTTGTAGTGTTGAAGGACTGGTATACTCTTCTAAAGGTTGGCTAGCATATGTTTGTTGATATCTAGTTTCTAATTTATCAAGTGCACTATCTAGCCTTTTCATTTCACTAAGCAACAATTTTAACATACCATTATCCTCAACTCGGTTATTCTCCTCATTATTACTATATGAAGTTTCGCCCCATTGTTGTTGATAATAGTCCCCTTCCCATTGAGTTTGTGGACAAGACTCACCAAAGGGAAAGTCTTGGTACGTTTGGTAATCGTGGGAACTACTACTATAACCTATATTATTATTTTGGTTATATCCCCATTGCGATTGATAGAACTCTCCATATGGAGGTTCTTGATATGTTTGATAATATGGGGGACTACTACTATTGTTTTCCCATTGTGGTGGTTGGCAGCACTCGGGTTGATAATGCGCGTCATAAGTGGGTGCTTGCCAACTTGGGGAATAACTATTTTGATTTTCAAGTGTGTACCTCTTATTGGTGCTTGTGTTGTATGGAGGGTAATATGGATAAGACATGTTTATCCAAAATTTTTAAACAATAAAATTTATTTATTTATTTTTTTGTACTTGTGAGAGAAAATGTCCAAAGGTTTTTTTTTTTTTTTGAAAAGTAAGAAAAAAAATTGGAAATAACTTAGTAAAATCCTAACCTAGTTGCCTTCCCCGGCAACGGCGCCAAAAACTTGACACGACTAAAAAGTTGTGCGCTCTTGTGCAACACCCAAGTGTAGGTGATCGTGCAAGTAATATAGTACTGGAAGTCCAGGTCGATCCCATAGGGAAGGAATAGGAAGAAAATATACTAAGTTACAACCTAACAAAAAGAAAAAAAGAAAACAAGAATGTTGGGAGTGGATGTTCTAACGAATCCTAATTAATTAAATTAAACTAAATATTAAACTAAAGCATAAAGAAACATAACTAATTAAAAAGATAAAATAAAGGTGTTGGAAACACGTGAATCCATATTGATCCTAACCATCTACCATGCATAATCATTAATGTTCTATGGAGTTCATTCCTCTTCAGTATTCCGTATTTTTCTAAAGATAAAGAATCAGTAGCCCTTGCATGATCGGGACTACATCATCACAAGTGATTTAAAATACTTGAAAGATGGTTTAAAACAATGGTTATTACTTGCAATCTAAATGGTAATAGTATTCAAAGTGGTTTTCAAAAGTCATTGAAGAAAATAGCCTTAAGGCTTTAAGTTCCAAAAACTGTTGTGACAAACTGAGCTTATAGGGACAATTTGATGACAGATTTCTAAAACAGAAAGTCATGGAATACTTAAAAGAATCATTTCAAGAATTACATGTTCGATCGATCGAAGCGCTCTCGATCGATCGGACAGCCTCATCCTTCAATCGATCGAAATGTCTTCGATCGCTTGACTATGGCTCTGGTTCGATCGATCGAAATACCTTCGATCGATCGAGCCCAAGGTTTCTAAAGATTGCATGGCAGAGATTAAGAATCAATATTTCATCACATATTTCCAATGTCTAAACTATGGAAATATGATTAAAACTAGTGCAGAAACAGTAACCTAAAGTAATAATAGCATACAAACTAATAACAATCAAATAACAAGGATTGAAAAGAAAAACCTGGATATAATCTGAAATAAACTTGAAATAAACATGAAATCCACTTGAATCTTCAATAATCTTCAATATATTAATGAAAAAGAGGAAGAAAAGATGAATCTAACCTAATCTACTCCTAATCTAACCCTAAAACTACCCTAAACTTCTGTTTTCTGCATTCTGGAGCGTCCTCCTCTCGTCTGGTGTCAAAATGACTTATATATAGGGTTCTCGCAGACAGTACGCAACTTTTGGATGAAATTAAAGTTCGATCCATCGAGCTTAGTTTGATCGATCGAACTCTCAATCGATTGAACTCTGCACAAGGGCTTGAACTCCTCTGATTTTGATAGCTCTGTGCACCGTTAGGAGAATGGCCATAACTCTTCACTCAGACCTCGGATTGACCTCCCGTTTATGGCCACACGACCGTAACTCAAAGATCTACATTTTGTATTTCTAAGAAACTCTTCCAAATCTAACGTCTTCATTGTCAAAAATGGCATTTTCCCAGCTGCTTCCGTTGTTCTCTTCACCAGAATCACTTTTCTTTAGCTCCACTTCATTGATTTACATTCTAATGCCTATAAAACAATGCATAAACATATGTTTTAGCATTAACACAATAAAAATAACATTTTTATTAGAATACACCTAAATGTTGGGACTTTGGGGATAAAAGTTTGCATAAAGAACCACATAATACGCTATGAACATGCACTTTTCACCTCGTATCACATGTGTTAAGGCTTTTCACGATAAACGGATTGTCTGAAAACAATTCGTTGTAGGGAATAAGGTGCTATTGTATGACTCATGGCTCTACATTTTTCCAGGTAAGTTACAATCTTGTTGGATTGGCCCTTACATCGTGCATAGAGTTTATCCCCCACGGAGCTGTGGAAATTGATGATCCCAAGGATGGGGCCATCTCTAAGGTAAATGGGCTACGGCTCAAACCTTTTCTCAAAGGTTTTGACACCGAGTTGGTGTCAATTCCTTTGGAAGACACCAAAATTGGGGATGAGTAGGCTCTCATGAGCTATACTCCCTTTTTGGATGACATACGTCACATGCTTGACATGGTTTTTGTTCTTATCCTATTGCATTTCATCCACATTTGAATCATCCATGCCCTTCATATCCATATTGGAAATTTCTAGCTACATGGGCAAATGCGGATCGATCAACCATTTTTTTAGGAACTCACTACACAAAAAAAATGCATTTCGAATCGATCTGCCGTTTCACTTAGATCGATTTACACCTTTTTCATGAGTTTACTGCCCAGGTTTGGCATTCCGGATAAATACGAGGATAAAAGGTGGATCGATTTGCCCAATTTTAAGAACATTCTACTTCTTATTTGCAATTTAGGATTGATCCAGTATTACACGTGGATCGATCCTTGACTTTTCAGAAACATTGTAACGCCGTTAAGGGGTGGATCATTCCATCGATTACCCATGGATAGATCTACTTGGATCGGTCCGCGTAGGTTGCGAACTATTTTTGAAAAGGAGGTTAGGGTTCATTTGGTGGTTTCATTTCAAACTCTTCCCTTGAGAGCCTCTTGCCCCATCCCTTCCACACCTCCAAGATACTCCATTACAAAAATTCATCTCCAAGATCTATATACTCATCCACATAAGGTAATCTCTACTCCTTGGTTTCTCTATAATTTACTTGTTTTGGGAGATATTTCACCTAAGGGTGGGGAGTTCTTCACATGTTGTACACATCTTTGAACACCAATCATTTGGGCTTCGGTTGTTGGGTGCATTTGTTTACATTTTGGTGGTTGTTGGCATTTTATTACTTGTTGCTCATGATTTCTTCATAGTGTGGCAATTTTGGGTAGTGATGTACTTCAAATTTTGATTTCTCCACACACTTTCTCACTGTGCATGCTAGGTGTTTGACAATTTACCTATTTGAGTCTTTCTCTTTAGTCTAGGCCTTTGTTCATCTCTCTTACTTAGCACTTACAATTCTTACATTATTTTGCATTGATGCAAGTTCTAGACAAGAGCTAACACTTCCTTTTGCACACACCTCGCTTGCACACATTGATCCCTCTTACGCTAATCTTTAGGTTAAAGCATTCCACATGTGCTTGGTGTTGATTATTTTCTTATATTTTCTATGGTTACTCTTCTTGTTTACAGGGACAATGTCGAATGCGCTAAAATACAATCGAACCCAACTCACCCCGACCAATAGGGGATTCGAGGGGTTTTGGACAAAAATCGAAAAAAAAATGGTATAAGTCATATTTCATGAAGAAGAAACCCATCCTACCCGAGCGACGGATTGTGCTTGACGATTTACCTGCTAATGTAGAAGTCATTTTCAGAAACCGCCGTTGGATACCCCAACTCGAGTATTCCGGGGGATATAATGAGACTTGGGTATGAATGTTTATGCTAGTGTGGTCACCACCGGGCCTTACACTTTCAAGGCTTATGTTTGCGGTGTCCACATTTCGGTTACCGACGCGTCTCTGTCTGTGCTTATGGGTGTCCCGCACATCCAAAACCACACGTGGATGATAGAGGACCCAAACCAAGGGCCAACTACCCATGGAATGGCCACCCGTTTTGTCAGCCAAACAACCCAATGGATCTCTGACCAGTTAGCTCCTTCCACCTTTACCAAATTTTTTCACCTTGTTAACCTTATACTGATGGTGGCAGTGTCGCCCACCAAACATAAGACAGTGAGGAAGGATCATGTCACCCTGTTGTATGCGGTTAGTGATAGCTCCATCCTGATTGATTTTGCGACTATTGTCATTAATCATCACTATGGCTTTCAGATATTTTAGATGCATTCTGGACCCTTGATTTGACCCCAATCAGCGTGAAAATGCCCAAAAATTTAAAATTTGTGTTATTTTGTCCCACATCGCTTAGCTATGAAGTTTTTCACCCAAATCTCCAACTATAAAAGGGAGTCCTCCCCTCTCCATCCAACACACTTGAAAATCCTAAGGATTAGAAAGCCAAGGAAACCCCTCTGAAGGATTCCAAAGCACTCCTAGAAAATCCTTAGGAAAGTATAAGTTTTTTTAGAGTTAGAATTGAGTCTTGGAGTCCGCAGTGCCGGTGAAACCCTGCAGAAGTATTCTAAGGGAAGTTATTGAGGTAAGCACCTTCTTCTTATTTGTTTTTCTACTTTATTTTCTTATTTTAATCTTTATTTTCTTAGATCTAGGTTGAATTTATTATTTGTTCTTTGCGTTCTTCCTTTTTATTGCTTTTGATCTTTAAAGTTCTAGGGTAGTTGTATTTCCTTGTTTGTAGTATCCATTAAACTAGAGTTATCCCAGGTAGAGCTTTACCAAATGTTGTGGTAGTCGGAGCTATCGGGTTGGTATCAAATCCATGGATATCTGACCCCGGAGATAACAAAGCATTAATCGGATCTATGAGTCTAGAATTAGGGCATTCATTTCATATAGGAATAATGCTCTAGTTCATACTAGTTGGGATAGCAGGCTATCCATGTTTATATTCATGCATGGTAGTTATTATCCATATTTTATCCATGCACATGCATACACTTGTACGCTATCCTCACATAGAATAGTAGGTTATCCATACTAGGGATAACACCTGAATTAGGCTTACATATGCACACTACTACATATAGTAGTCATGTTTGGACACACATACATGCTATCCATGCCTAGAAAAGTAGGATATTCTTAGATTATACTTCATATATCATGCTATTATTGTCCTAACCATGGTTAATTAGGATAATTGGGAGTGATGTGCTATCCCGGGTAAGTTCCTACACTCCCTTTTATTTACTGCTTTCCTAGGATTACCTAGAAGCATGCTTAGGTGGATAAAATACAGATTTTAAATTCCCTACATGATTACTTATGCTTAGATATCATGTTTTTTTAGGGTTTTTGTGTGTGATTTTCACGTTTAATTTAATTTTATTTGCTCTCGCATGCATAGGGGAGCGTAGTAATACGTTTAGTCCCCGATTTACTATTTTAGCACGTTCATTGCATGTACTTGTATAGTTTCTTACACGATTTTTTTATTAGTTGTTTATAACTTGAATCAGGATTGCATTAGAAATAAATGAAACAGTCCACATAATGTCTAGTCAAACACCTTGAAAGCTGAGTAGAGGCCCATCTCACGATGGGGCAAGAGGGGATGTTTTACCACGGTCTAGCTCCTTCCTCTCTCGTACCTTAACCTTCGAACTGAGTTCTTTGGTGATGACGGGACAATGCTCTCTATCCATTGAACTTGATAGATTTAGTTTTCTTGGTTTCCTTTATCAAACCATTTGGTGACTCTATTGGTCAGGATCTCTTCGGATTTAGCCTTGTGGGAGATACATGGATTACTCACTTATGTTGCCTCGAATATGGATCATGGGCATCGATAGTTGCCTTAGGTTGGATAAAAAGTCCCATGGAATCCAAAATATGAGTAATCCAAATTGGTCAGATCAGATAAAGGCTAATGAAGGGTTGTGAGAGCATCCACAGTGGGGTTATTAAACTTAACGAAAACTTACACTAAGTTGTTGTACACGGCAGAAAGTGTTAGCAATGGGGAATAAGGGGACGACACAGACTGTGCCGTGTGAATAATGTTGCGGCACACATTGTGCCGTGTACAGTGGTACGGCCCACATTGTGCCGTTTGGTTCATGCGGCACACATTGTGAAATGGCACAAGGAGTGCCGTGTGGCCTTTGGGCGGCACACATTGTGCCGTCTAGATTCATGCGGCATAATTTGTGCCGTTTCGTGTGCTTGACGGCTCAATCTTTGCCGTTACTCCCTAAATTAGCTGAAACTTAGAAAAACTTAGTGCTACCACAAACTTAAGTTTGACAAAGTTTTGTATCCTATACATTAGTTAAAACTCGCCCATTGTTAGTGGCTTTTAACTAAGTTTTCTTAAGTTGTCCTACAAAACACTACCATTGTTGATGCTCTGAATCTCACTCGTGGTTGTTGACATGAGTTTTGAAATGGGACAATCAAGCGGACTTAATCCTTCTAGGCCCCTAAGCTTGCTTTGAGTACCCACAATTGGCGACTCTGCTGGGGACTAAACTAAGAGGGTTAGACTCCAAAACTTTCAAGGTTCTTTGACTTTATATTATGAGGATCGCACTTGCATTAGTTTTAGGAAACTTGGAAGGACCAAAGTCGAGGACCTACAGCCTGTCAGATCCCCTCTGTAGAGGAATTTCCTGCCCTAGCACGTACCTAACGGTATAAAAAGTAGTCCACGTACTACACCAAACCCTGTAATGGGGGTATATAGGACTCTCACTGGGGGACCCTTTTTGACTCTATCCACCCTGATGCATATAGTAGCCATAAATCCAATCCTTTAGGGCTTGACCTGATGTGACAATATGCGCACTCACTTTACTTGCCCTTTAGGATTATGTGACATGATAAGGAAGCCTACACGACACGTGATACATAGCCCTGTCTAACACCCAAGGCATTCTATCCATGCAAAATGCTCACCACATGACATAGAGATGGTTTACCTATGTGTTATACCAGAAGTATGTACCACGAGTCCGTGAGACAACAAATCACAAACTTATTTGCGTCTTACTCACTAGGGATAGCCTTGATTAGACCTAGGCAACCATAAACCCTATCGCACGTGAGATTCTAAGCATGGAATGGCTAGCGTGACATTGATTATGGTGGTCAACAGAATAAGAAGGAATACTCAATGATGCGACTAGGACTTATATGGCTACATGTTGATAAAGTAGTTAATGGATCTATTATCTTCACATAAGCATACAAAAGCATACATAGCATTGAGGGAACCTAAAATGAAAAGAAAAAAAAAAGATAGTGAAAAGTGACGGTTTCTTAAATTGGGCACATGTGGGTATGCAGACTGTCTAGAGATAGCTTCAAGGAAATTCGTGTGCACACCTTCTTGGGTCCATCCCCCTAGTTCAA
Organism: Hydrangea macrophylla; assembly: GCA_033977485.1. Taxonomy (NCBI): domain Eukaryota; kingdom Viridiplantae; phylum Streptophyta; class Magnoliopsida; order Cornales; family Hydrangeaceae; genus Hydrangea; species Hydrangea macrophylla. The sequence goes on along the minus strand of CM066991.1, from coordinate 80,185,616 downwards.
GAAGATTAGACCGAGCTACTGGTATTGGGATACCTATGGCTGAGGAACAAGAGAGAATGGAATAGTTAGAGAATACCTTGGCCCGTCAGGGGCAACAGTTACAGCTTTTGATAGACCGTTTGGGGCAAGCTACCGTGAACCCACAGGGCATGCCTGCTATTGATCCACTCATACCACCTCCACCTCCTCTGCCTATTGCACCTAAGAACACTATTGATCCAGAACCTATCAAGGAGGATGATTGGTGCAAAGCGGGGGTATTTGCAAAATACAACCGCGCTAAAAGGAAGAATTGTATTAGTTTTTATCACAACTTTCCATTTTATCTGCAATTTGCATTGCAAGGCTAATTTTCATACAATATGATTAATCTATGATAAGTTGTATTGTTTTAGCTGTTGTTTGTGCAGATCACTGCTGTGTGGATTAAACAGATGGACATCAGGATACATGGAATGCTGGAATGAAAACAAAAGAAGTCAAAGCTGAAATGTGGAGTTCGATCGATCTAAGAAGGTTCGATCGATCGAGCGTTCGATCGCTTGAAGAGTGTTGAAGCGCTTGAAGCTTAATGGTTCGATCGATCGAGAGCAGTTCGATCGATCGAACGGGGTATTTTCAGTAACATTCGTGTGCGCAGCAGATGCGGGTTTTTAACCCTAGTTTCTTAGGTTTCTTATATATATGTGTATTGTACACGTCCTTAAGGACGCCCACATTACATTTTTCACAGTTTTAGAGAGAGAGATAGAGAGTTTGTGTTTGGTTTTGTAGGTTTTGCATTGAAGTTTCATTTGTGCAGTGGATTTCTTAAGTTTAATACACGTATTCTTTGTTCCAGGTTATCTATATACTGCTCATTTATATTCTGCACTTGTTAGTCGTAGTTTAATCGCTCGTCTCGTAGTATTACATGCTAAATATTTGTAAAACCATAGTTTTTAGATTTTCCATGAAAAACTCGCAACCAAACAAGGTGTTAATGTTTTTTTACGTTAAATATCACTCTGTGACATCCCAGACGATGTCTGAGTAGTCCCAGGTTGGGAGAATACGATGAAACAGTGATCTCCAGCCTCTGCCATGCAGCAGAATAATCGCTGTGTTCGATCGATCGAAGTTAGTTCGATCGATCGAACCAGAGACAGTCAATCGATCGAAGTCAGTTCGATCGATTGAGGGATGAAGGTCTTCGATCGATCGAAAGCGCGTCGATCGATCGAACTCCCTGATTCTTGAGGATGTTCCCTGCAGTATTCCAGGACCTTTTGTTTTAAGAGTTGTTATCATTCTGTCCCAAATAAAATGCTCAGTCTGTCAAAACAGTTTTTAAAACTAAGGCCCTAAGGCATTTTCTTTCAATACATTTTGCAAACCATCTTCAATGCTAACACCATTGAGGATGCGAGTCTTAACTATTGGATTAAACCGCTTTTATGTATTTTAATTTAATTGTGATGATATGGTCCCGGTCATGAAAGGGCCATGGATTCTCCATCTTTAGAGGAATACGGAAAACTGTGGGTAATGTACTCCTTTGTGCTTCAAGGCAACTGCATGGTAGATAGCTAGATTATTGTGGATTCGTGTAATCCCAACACTTTCTTTTTAAAAGTTAAACATCCTAATTTAGAGTACTGTTTTAGTTAGCTAGTTAGATCGTTAAGTTAATCTTAATTATTTTCATTAGTAATCTTAGCTGTGGAACTTTGTGTTCCGCACCATTGCTTAATCTTATTCATTTTATTTTGTTTTCTTTTGAGGTTAGTCTAATTCAATAGGTCAACACCTTCCCTGTGGGATCGACCTGGTCTTACCAGATATTACTTGCACGTCTACCTACACTTGGGTATTGCACAAGAGCGCACAGAAAAATTCTCGTGTCAAGTTTTTGGCGCCGTTGCCGGGGAAGGCGACAATCAATTCCTTAGATTACCTCAGTCACTCTTCATCTCTTTCTATTTTCATTTTCTCTTCTTTTCAGTTCTTTTGGGTAAGTTCTCACCCTAGGGACTCTCCCAGTTCATGTCCAATAATTCTATTGAAGGAATTTTTGGAAATCCTTTCTACCGCTCTGACTCTGATAGTTCCATCAACCCGATAGTCACTCCAACTGCATCAATGGATGATCAACAAAGTGAAAATGGTGACAATGTTGTGGTACCAATTAATGAGGCACTCCGTCCTCTTTGCGATCTCATGCAACCAGAACATGCACCTACGCCCTCTTGCATTCAAATCCCACCGCATAATGGCGAATTTCAGTTTCGCAATGGGATGATTCAACTGCTTCCCACTTTTCATGGGATGGAAAGTGAGAAGGCGTATTTACATATCACTGACTTCGAGGATGTTTGCAAAACATTCTCGCAAAATTGTCCTAGGGAGGTGACGCATCTAATGCTATTCCCCTTCACTTTGAAAGATAAAGTGAAGGCGTGGCTCCACTCCCTAAAACCTAATTCAATTTTCACCTGGCATGCGATGAGCACTGCGTTTTTAAAGAAATTCTATCCTACTCGCATGACCACAAACCTTCAGCGTCAAATCAATTCCTATAAGCAAAAGAGCAATGAAACCTTCACACAAGCGTGGGAGCGTTTCAAAGATTTGCTTCTCTCATGCCCACACCATGGGTTTGAGAAATGGCGAACTATTAGCTTCTTTTATCAAGGATTGAATGGTGAAACAAAGAAGTTGGTGGAAACGATGAGCTCTGGACCATTTCTGCGTAAAAACACCGAAGAGGCCGAAGCTCATTTCGAATGGTTAGCTGAATACGCTCATGAATGGTCAAATTCTGACAATGTCTCACGCTCACAGATATCCTGTGTAGAAGAGAAAAGCTTATACCAGCTAACCAGTGAAGATCACCTCATGACTAAGTATGCAGAGCTAGCAAAGAAGGTAGAAGAGTTAAGCATGAAAGGAGAGAGCTCTAGGCAAGTCATGCCTGAAGAACCATGTGGCACATGCAACATGTTGGGACATACAACTCAATATTGTCCTAATGTGCCATATTTTCAAGAGCAAGCCCCTATAGAGATGAATGCCATGCAAGGTTTTCGAGGGGCGGGGAATTCCAACAATAACTTTCAAAGTAACAATAGATGGAATCACCCCAGTTTTGATTGGAGAAATAATGCTGGGGCCCAAAATCAATATCAACAGCAGCCCTACAACAATAATCAATATCAAGGGCAAAACAATAGGCCATCCCAGCAATACAATCAAAACAGAACCAATAATTTTAACCAAGCTCAACCCTCCAATGCACCACAGACCAATACCTATGTGCCACCGCACAAGAAGGTACAAGAGGAAGAGCCACTTGCTAATGCCAATCTAACGCAGCAACTCATACAGATGATGAGTAGAATGTCTGCCACATTAGAGAGAAGAGATGCACGGCAAGAGGGCTCAGGAGGAACATTCCCTGCCCAACCACTTCCAAACCCCAAGGGACATAACAATGGTCCTAACACTCAAGAACATGCTAAAGTTGTGACTACATTGAGAAGTGGAAAAATCATAGAGAAAAGCATGCCTCTGTCCACTCCCGAAGTTTTCAAAGAAGAGAAAGTGGTGGATGAAGAAGTTGAGCTACCATCTACTCAAGAGGAGGAGCTGTCTACTAATGACGAGGCAATAAAGGTAAACATTGAAGCTCCTAGAGTAGAGGAAAAAGTTGAGCGAAGGCCTGGGAAGGAGTCTGTTAAGGAGGAACCACCAAAATGCCCCTTTCCTGCACCTTATCCTCAACGGTTGAAGAAACCCAAGAATGAGACGAAGAATCAGGAGTTTCTGGAATTGTTTAAGCAAGTTAAAATTAACCTTCCACTCCTAGATGCTATCAAGCAAGTGCCGGCCTATGCTAAGTATCTCAAAGATCTATGCACGGTCAAGAGGAGGCAAAGCGTGAAGAAACATGCGTATGTCGCTTGCCAAGCCAGTGCGATCATTCAAAATGAGTTGCCTCCAAAACTCAAAGATCCCGGTACACCTACTGTCTCATGCAGAATTGGGAATCAAAAGATAGATAACGCACTCCTCGATTTAGGAGCAAGCGTGAACCTGCTGCCATATTCAGTCTATAAACAGCTAGGGTTGGGTGAACTCAAACCCACTCGAGTCGCTTTGCAATTGGCAGACAGATCTGTGAAGTACCCTAGAGGGGTGTTGGAGGACGTCCTTGTCCAAATAGACTCTTTTGTCTTTCCGGTTGATTTCGTGATATTGGACACAGAACCTGTGTCTAATCCTGGTGCACATATCCCGGTTATCTTTGGACGTCCATTCCTCAACACCATTGATGCCACAATCAAGATTAGAACTGGTATCATGACTATCGTATTCGGGAACATGACGTTGAATATCAAGATTTTTTCTAATCCCTGACCTGAAGAATACGATGATGAGGAAGAAATTCATTATATAGACACGGTCATTGAAGATGAAGTTGACTTGGTTGACTACAAAGATCCTTTGGAAGTTGTGATGACTCAATTTGGCGATATCTATCAGCCTGCAGAGTCCACCCCATTGGATGCTGACCTGAACTAGACGTGTCTTATGATGGATACGGTAGAGGAGGATAGAGCCGATTGCATGTGGGTAATGCCATATGAACAACTGCCTCCTAAAACCAAGTTGGTAATGCCCTCTAGTTTCCAGTTCCCGGAGTTAGAATTGAAGGAGCTTCCCAAAGAGCTAAAATATGCATTCCTAGGGACTGGAAAAACTTATCCTGTGATCATTTCATCTGCTTTAACTCATGAACAGAAAAGTAAGCTAGTGGAAATGCTTACCAAGCATAAGGATGCTATGGGATGGACAATTGCTAACCTCAAAGGCATAAGCCCATCCATATGCACGCATAAGATATATCTGGAGGAAGACGCTAAACCCTCAAGGCAAATGCAAAGGCGTCTGAATCCCAACATGCAAGAAGTAGTTAAAAAGGAAGTGCTTAAACTACTTGATGTTGGGATGATATATCCGATATCTGACAGTCCTTGGGTTAGTCCTACCCAAGTAGTTCCAAAGAAAGCAGGCATAACGGACATTCCAAACAAAGATGGTGAATTAGTACCAACACGTGTCCCCACTGGATGGAGGATGTGTATTGACTACAGGAAGTTAAATACTGTGACTCGAAAGGACCATTTTCCTTTGCCATTTATGGATCAAATGCTAGAACGTGTGGCGGGTCACAAGTATTACTGCTTTTTGGATTGATACAGTGGATATAATCAAATTGAAATTGCTCCCGAAGATCAGGAGAAAACCACATTCACTTGTCCATTTGGTACATTTGCCTACCGACGAATGCCGTTTGGCTTATGTAATGCACCGGCTACATTTCAGCGGTGCATGCTAAGCATCTTTAGTGACATGGTCGAAAACATCCTTGAAGTCTTCATGGATGATTTTTCAGTGTTTGGCCATAGCTTCGAAGATTGCCTCAGCAATCTCGAGCAGGTTTTAATGAGGTGTGAGGACAAACACCTAGTTTTGAATTGGGAGAAGTGTCACTTTATGGTGACCAAGGGAATAGTCCTCGGTCACATAATATCCGATGAAGGAATCGAAGTGGATAAGGCTAAAATCGACATAATCTCAAATCTACCTGTCCCCTGTACAGTGAGAGACATCCGTTCATTCTTGGGGCATGCAGGTTTTTATCGTCGGTTTATCCAGAATTTCAGTGCAATCTCTCGACCCCTTTGTCAACTTCTTGTTAAGGATGCACCATTTGAGTGGTCAGAGAGTTGCCAAAAGTCTTTTGAGGATCTAAAAAATCTTCTCACCTCCGCACCTATAATACAGGCACCCGACTGGAGTTTGCCTTTTGAATTAATGTGCGATGCTAGTGATTACGCCATTGGCGCAGTCCTAGGCCAGAGAAAGGACAATAAGCCATATGTGATATACTACGCCAGCCGAACTTTGAATGACGCTCAAATGAATTACACTACCACTAAAAAGGAGCTGTTGGCTGTAGTATTCGCCCTGGACAAGTTTAGGTCTTATCTAATAGGGTCACCAATCGTCTGTTTTACAGATCATTCGGCCCTCAAGTATCTGCTGTCAAAGAAAGACGCTAAGCAACGGCTTATTCGCTGGATACTCTTACTCCAAGAGTTTGACTTAACAATCAAAAACAAGAAAGGAGTAGAGAATGTGGTTGCGGATCATTTGTCCCGGTTGACTTTCGTCGACAACACTGAATCCCAATCCATTAAGGATGAGTTCCCAGACGAACAGCTACTGGCTGTAAGTAGTCTGCCTTGGTATGCTGATATTGTAAACTACCTCGTCACGGGTGAAACACCAACTCATTGGTCGAACCAAGATAGGAAACGATTCCTCTCGTTCGCGCGTCATTTCTTCTTTGATGACCCATACCTTTTCAAGTACTGTGCTGATCAGGTTATCAGGCACTGCGTCCCCAATGAGGATATAACCGTAATATTAGCGTCATGCCATTCTGAGGCATGCGGTGGCCACTTCGCGTCACAGAAGACCGCACAAAAAGTCCTACAAAGCGGTTTTTACTGGCCCACAGTCTTCAAAGATGCTTATTCCTTTTGCAAGACATGCCAACGCTGTCAAAAGCTTGGAACGATTTTTAAAAGGAATTCTATGCCTTTAACCCCTATCATCACAATTGAGATATTTGATTGTTGGGGCATAGATTTTATGGGCCCGTTTCCCAAGTCTAACAACTGTGAATACATACTCCTTCCTGTGGAGTATGTATCGAAATGGGTAGAAGCGATACCAACGAGACGAAATGACCACAGAACGGTTATGTCATTTCTGAGAGAGCATATTTTGTCTCGTTTTGGTACTCCGAAAGCTTTACTAAATGACCAAGGCAAGCATTTCTGCAATAGGCCCTTGGAGTCACTTCTCAAGAAATATGGAGTCCATCATAAAATCGCTCTTGCCTATCATCCACAGTCAAATGGGCAAGCAGAATTGGCTAACCGAGAAATCAAGCACATTCTCGAAAAGACGGCTAGTTCCAATCGAAAAGACTGGGCATACAAATTGACTGACGCGTTATGGGCATACCGTACTGCCTATAAGACGAATCTTGGTATGTCCCCGTATAGACTGGTTTACGGGAAAGCTTGCCACCTCCCCGTTGAAATTGAACATAAAGCTTACTGGGCGACACACTCATTGAACTTTGACATTCAAGAGGGAGGTCAGCTACGCAAGCTTCAGCTTGCAGAGCTAGAGGAAATACGACGAGATGCGTATGACTCTGCAAAGTTGCATAAGGAAAAGTTGAAGGCTCGCCATGATCGTACGATTTGTCGTAAATCATTTGAGCCGGGGCAGAAAGTTTTGCTGTATGACTCTCGCCTCCACCTTTTCCCAGGAAAACTCCGTTCCCGTTGGACAGGCCCGTTCATCGTCAAAACTGTTTTTCCACATGGGGCGGTTGAGATTGTCAATCCAAAGAACGATGATTGTTTCAAGGTCAATGGCCAAAGATTGAAACCGTTCTTGGAGAACTTCCACACTGAAGTTGAGCACATCCAGCTACATCCAGCTGGATGAGCCCAGCTATTCTCATACTTAAAAATCCAAAGTGGAGTTCCAAATTGTTGTTGTAATTCTTTTCTTTCCTTGCATTTTAGTTTCTCTCTTTTTGTTTCTTTTTGGTTTTCGTTCTTTATTTCGTGTTTGTGATCTAGTTCTAATCCATTATACTTTAAACCACTCTGTTGCAGGTGCATAGATGCGAGGGGATGATGTTCATTCTGTCGGTTCTTGGGCTGATTCAGAATGTCGTTGTGGCACCTGGACTAAGGGTGAACTCACCCCATGCCCCTTGCTTCATCACGATCCTGAAGCTCATTCTCTCATTGATGCTGCTCAAGGGTACATTCCATATCCACCAGCCCTCCTGGACATCAATCCATACGAAAATATGGGATTTCAGGATGATGATGATGTGGAAGAGGATGAAGACTTGTACATGGGCCGAATGGTGGATGATGTACTCATGGCCCAATGGGAAAATGATGATATGTGGGAGCCATGGGAAGATCATGACCTCCATGATGTCGTCCCAGACCGCCATAATGCCATCTTTGTGTTCGTGGACGATTTCCTTATTCCTGAGTTGGTCCCATATCGCTATGTGCACCTGAGCTTCCTGCTATTCAGGCTCCAATGCCCCTTACCAGCCAGTGCATTTTGGGAACCTATGCCAATAGTGAGGTTAGAACTTGTCACATTTCTTTGTATTTTTGTTTATGTTCATTGTTTTTCTTTTCGTGTTAATCCGTGTTTCTTTTGTTCTGTTATTTGAATTTCGGTTTGTTGTCTTTTGTCCAGGATTGTCACTATGTTCCTAAATGGTATTCCGGCATTCCTCCCACATCAACTGATTCATGGTCTTGGGACCTACATAAGGCCCCCACACACTCCGCCGCGAGAGGACAGTCTGTTGCGCAATTATACCCCTTTATCCATGTCTCCAGCCGGATCACCTCTTGCATGGGCTTTCAATTCTTTGGAGACGCCAGACTTGTTTGATGATGTCCTTGCTGCTTTTCGGTTGTTCTGGGAAAGGGAATCATTGAGTTTGGACTTCACTTCTGAAGATTCGGCGAGTTATGAAGAGATTGTGGAAGAGGAAATATTTGTACTCGAAGATTAGTGCTGCATTTCAGTTGTTTTTGTTCATTTCATCTTTTGTTTATCAACTGGAGTGTAATCCTTGACAAAATGTTATTGGTTTTAGTTTTATTTTTAGTTTTCTTTAGTTAAATAAGGTCTTAAACACAGTTGGGGTAATAATGTTGCAATTTGGGTGCAATTATAAAGTTTTATTTTTATATAAATTGCGATTTTCTATTCTGAGGATGAATTTCTATTCTACATGCCTGTAATTCAACTGCGTTTCAGTCTTTCTGCATGTCCAGATTTGTTTTTGATAGTTGGGGGTGATGTGGTTCATGTCCCCCATTAGATTCTGAAATTTTTGTGTTCGATCGATCGAACCCATTTAGATCGATCGACACCTGGGTGTTCAAGCGCTTGTACTTTATGTTCAATCGATTGAGGGATTTACTTTCGATCGCTCGACCGTAGTTCGATCGATCGAACTCAGCTTTTAAACGAAGCGTCTTCAGAACACTTCTTCAGTTCCCTCACTTTCACTCTCGAGCGCTCGAGCACAGAGGAGGGGGCGACTCGGAAATTTTCCATTCCTTGCACTCAATTAGACGCCCAGATCATCCCTCTATTCATCCTCATCGTCATCTCAACATCCCTTCCACCTTCACTGTGTGCTTCCACACCGAGGTAGGCCCACAATTGTTTTTCCCTGTGTTTTCTCTCTCTTTTCGTTAGAAATCCCAAGGGGGTGTCCCCTTGGTCTTAGTTTTCACTTCTATATCCTTGTTCTCTTCTTTTTGTTGTTTCCTTTTCGATTCTGCGATTGCTGCACATCGCTGTGCTCGATCGCTTGAACTGGTTTCGAGCGATTGAAGGGGAACTGTTCGAGCGATCGAACAATGTTCAAGCGATCGAAGCCTACTCCAGTTCAATCGATCGAACCCAGTTCAATCGATCGAACTCAAGCAGTGGCAGTTTTGTTTCTTTTTCTCCCTATTCTTATCTGTATCATGTTGTGTCTTATTTTCAGGGCTGCCGACATGAATCCAGTGACGGGCTATCATAAGTCCAAGCCCCTCAGCCTTATTATACCAGATCCGGTTCCCGCACATGGGTTCCGGAATGACGAGGATAGGCTATGGTACGAGCGGCACTTTCAGACGAGGATGGTGATGGTCGAGCGCCCTATTGAGTACGTCTGGACAGAGAGCCCATGGTTCCTGACACGGATCCGCTCTATGCCTCACTGGTTCCATCTCCTTTCATTGGCCAAGAGTGTCAATCTTTCCTGGATTCGAGGTGCTTGTGCGACCATGATCCGCGACCCGGTTGCACCATTCACCTACCATGCCTTCTTCCGGAGTCGCCCATTCATTATCAGCCCAGCTACAGTTTCAGCCGCGTTGGGGGTACCAGAGGTACCTGATTATGTTTGCCCCCACCGGCCTGATGCACCAGTGACCCCACCATCCACTATTATCCGTGAGCTTACTGGAGGCGCTGTTCCGTCTTGGGATGGCGATGCTTTGATTGAGGACCACTTTCTCACTGATGGCTACCACCTGATCCACTTGGTCCTCAGCAACTGCCTCCTAGTGACTTCCTATCGAGAGAAGATCGCGGCTTGGTATGCGCGAGTCTTATATGCAGTAGGGACGGGACAGCCAGTTTGCATTCCACGCCTCTATATTGACTTTATGGTCCACCCCACCCGGTTTATTTCGTCTAAGAAGCACCTGAAGGGTGCTTGGGCTATTCAGAGGGTGATGGCTGAGGCCGGTTTCCCCGTGCTTGCTGGCGATGATGTTTGCCCTTCTCCCCGCAGATTTAGCGAGGCGGATGCTCGCCGCTCCGACGCTCAGAAGAGGAAGCGAAAGGGAAAAGGGAAATCGCGGGTGAGGGGGAGGAAGAAGAGGCGTGGTGGGACGGACACGGAGGCAAGAGCTTCAGGGACACCCACTGAGGTGGAGGAGCTTGATTCCGATGATGATGAGGACGATCCGATTGCTGCGGTTCGGCAGTTTGAGCTGCGACAGCGGTAGCAGACTCAGGCCCAGGGAGAGTCTTCTTCCTCTGTGCCTCTCCCGACAGTTCACGAGCTACTATTGGAGGAGCGAGAGGCCAGGATTAGACTCGAGGGCCGGATGGACCATCTGCAGACCCTGCTAGAGTCCATATTGGTCCAGATTGGGGTCGATTCAGCTGTTCACTCTACTCCGCATCCATCGATGGCCCCGGCTGCACCACCTACTACTGATCCATCATCTGCTGCTGCCCCGGATTCCGCTACTACCGGTCCATCCACTTCTTCTGCTGCAGCCGATCCACCACTTGCCGATCCATCTGCTGCTGCCCCTGCTACTACCTCGTTGCCGCCTGCTCCCATCGATATCCCTTCTGATTTAGCTGATGACGCACCGTCCGGGGTCGATTAGTTTTAGTTGGGGAGGTGGTGTTTTTGTTTGTTTTTTGGTTAGTTGTTGTACTATTTTTGGGTATGGTTTTGGGTGGTTGGACTGGTTGGTTGTTTTGATTAGACTATTTGGTTGGTTGATTTTATATGGACAGTATTTATCCCTGTTTTTATTTTAATTTATTCTGTTCATATTACAGTGGTTTAAGATTGCTTGGATCATGGTTTTTATCGTGTTACTTTTATTTATTGATCCTGTTTGTTTTGGAGATTGTGTTCTGTTTTCTATGCTAGGTTGCTATGCTTGCTATCATCAATTGGCTCCATACAGGTGATACCCATCTATTTTATTTGTTGAAAATCAACTTCTGGGGACTTTGTTGTTTTCAGTTGGGGGTAGGAGAGAATAGATAGGTATACACCCGTAATAGATAGGTTTAGCACAGGATATGTTTTAAAATTTAACAAGAACACAGTCTGTCAAAATTTTGAAAATTTTGAAATTTTTATTATTGAATTGTATTGTTAGAATAACTCTGAATAATCTCTCCTGCTTGTTGATTAGACAATGACACATTTGTAGTATTCTCATCTTTTCATGGATTAAATCCACGCGTTTTCTGTATCACTGAAATGAATTGCATTTGTGAAGCTATTATGTACCCAACACTTTTGCACACTAATTGGCAGCTATGTAGAAAACCTGAAAATTGAGTTAATATGAATATTGTGCGAAAAGAACAAGTAGTGGAGGCTAATAACCCTTTGTGAGCTATTGAGCCAATCGTCATTTTTGAGGGGATTCTCATACATTGTCGAATGGTCTTTCTTGCATATATTTGATGAATTCGTTGTTAAGTCTCAGTTTTCTTTAAAAGTTTTGACTGTTTATTAGAGGAGAACGTTCAGGATTTACCAATTACACTCAATGAACGCTTAAGTGCTAAAAATTGAAAGTTGAGAAAATGATTCAAGCCATCGTTTACCCATTCTTTTACCTGATATAGCTTGTACCTACATTCATTGAACTGTTTCATTCCTAATCCCACACCAATTAAATATTTCCAATGTAATCACAAGAATCCATACCCTTGATCTATCCCTTGACCTCATTGAGCCGTTTGATATATTTGTCGAGAATGAGTCATCAAAGTATGTGAAATGGAAGGAAGTAGTTGTGGGACAGGTTAAAAAAAAAAAATTAATAATAATAAAAATAATAATAAAAAAAAAAAAAAGCATATGAAATGAATGGGAGATTGGGTGGAGAAAAGAATGAAGAATAAAAAGAGAAGTTGAAATTCCATTACATACTAAAAAGCACACTCTTCTCTACAACACTTCCCCCCCTACTAAATAAAAGCCGCAAGTCAAAGTCTTGAAGATTCTCAATAATTGATTTGAACATGGAAGTGTGAGTTGAGTTATCCACGGTATTTCGCTCCTCTAGTAAGTAGTGTTCCATTCATGAGACTAAACACTCTTAAATGTCCGTTTCTCATAGAGTCAAGTATGAAAGCATTAGCACTTATAATATCATCCTTATCAAAGCTTTCATACGATGTGTGATCATTGTAAAGCAAGTTTCTGAGAGACGTTCTTTTTGAGTGTGACCAATGTGAGAATTGAGCTAAAACTGCAAGTTTTCCAAAGTACAATAGTCTAAATAACTCTTAATAGGGTTGGACGCATGGTTGTTAATTTCACACACACACGGGTGCATGATAGTAATACATTTGTTATATTTTACTTCGTGATATAGGGGAGCATGTGGGTCTCTTTCATGGGTTGATAGAGGATAGCATATTATTGTGGAGCTTAATTAACAATTGAATGGAAGGGGGAATTCTATGAGTTAATCTAAATCTTTTTGAGCTTAAAATTGGAAGAATTTTGTGGGTATATTCACTGCAAACCCTCACGAGACAACACTCGTCCACTAGGGGGAACCTAGGGGTTTAACGGCTTGTTGCATTTGCTAAATGCAACCGCGATTCCTGCGAAAGTGAGTTAGGATCTTTCTTTCTATCTTAGTTTAGGTTGTTTTTAGTTTTCCTTTGTTTTCGTAGTTGTGGTAGTATTAGTTTAGGAGTTGGTAGTTTATTTTTATTTTCGCTTTATCGCTAGGGACTAGCAATAAGCTAGTTGGGGGTTGTGCAAAGCGGGGGTATTTGTAAAATACAACCGCGCTAAAAGGAAGAATTGTATTAGTTTTTATCACAACTTCCCATTTTATCTGCAATTTGCATTGCAAGGCTAATTTTCATACAATGTGATTAATCTATGATAAGTTGTATTGTTTTAGCTGTTGTTTGTGCAGATCACTGCTGTGTGGATTAAACAGATGGACATCAGGATACATGGAATGCTGGAATGAAAACAAAAGAAGTCAAAGCTGAAATGTGGAGTTCGATCGATCTAAGAAGGTTCGATCGATCGAGCGTTCGATCGCTTGAAGAGTGTTGAAGCGCTTGAAGCTTAATGGTTCGATCGATCGAGAGCAGTTCGATCGATCGAATGGGGTATTTTCAGTAACATTCGTGTGCGCAGCAGATGCGGGTTTTTAACCCTAGTTTCTTAGGTTTCTTATATATATGTGTATTGTACACGTCCTTAAGGACGCCCACATTACATTTTTCACAGTTTTAGAGAGAGAGATAGAGAGTTTGTGTTTGGTTTTGTAGGTTTTGCATTGAAGTTTCATTTGTGCAGTGGATTTCTTAAGTTTAATACACGTATTCTTTGTTCCAGGTTATCTATATACTGCTCATTTATATTCTGCACTTGTTAGTCGTAGTTTAATCGCTCGTCTCGTAGTATTACATGCTAAATATTTGTAAAACCATAGTTTTTAGATTTTCCATGAAAAACTCGCAACCAAACAAGGTGTTAATGTTTTTTTACGTTAAATATCACTCTGTGACATCCCAGACGATGTCTGAGTAGTCCCAGGTTGGGAGAACACGATGAAACAGTGATTTCCAGCCTCTGCCATGCAGCAGAATAATCGCTGTGTTCGATCGATCGAAGTTAGTTCGATCGATCGAACCAGAGACAGTCAATCGATCGAAGTCAGTTCGATCGATTGAGGGATGAAGGTCTTCGATCGATCGAAAGCGCGTCGATCGATCGAACTCCCTGATTCTTGAGGATGTTCCCTGCAGTATTCCAGGACCTTTTGTTTTAAGAGTTGTTATCATTCTGTCCCAAATAAAATGCTCAGTCTGTCAAAACAGTTTTTAAAACTAAGGCCCTAAGGCATTTTCTTTCAATACATTTTGCAAACCATCTTCAATGCTAACACCATTGAGGATGCGAGTCTTAACTATTGGATTAAACCGCTTTTATGTATTTTAATTTAATTGTGATGATATGGTCCCGGTCATGAAAGGGCCATGGATTCTCCATCTTTAGAGGAATACGGAAAACTGTGGGTAATGTACTCCTTTGTGCTTCAAGGCAACTGCATGGTAGATAGCTAGATTATTGTGGATTCGTGTAATCCCAACACTTTCTTTTTAAAAGTTAAACATCCTAATTTAGAGTACTGTTTTAGTTAGCTAGTTAGATCGTTAAGTTAATCTTAATTATTTTCATTAGTAATCTTAGCTGTGGAACTTTGTGTTCCGCACCATTGCTTAATCTTATTCATTTTATTTTGTTTTCTTTTGAGGTTAGTCTAATTCAATAGGTCAACACCTTCCCTATGGGATCGACCTGGTCTTACCAGATATTACTTGCACGTCTACCTACACTTGGGTATTGCACAAGAGCGCACAGAAAAATTCTCGTGTCAATTGGTTCAATGACGGTGTACGCAGAGATTCTGGAAAGATAATGAAGGATAAGTTGGACCATTTAGAGAGCGTGATGAGGAAATCCCGTGGTGTTGATGATTACCTGTTAGATCTAGAAGGTTTCTTTGAGCCCGCAAAGATCAAATACCCTGATAAGTTTAAGATGCCTGACCTAGAAAAGTTCGATGGGACTGGGAACCCCAAAAGCCACCTAAAAATGTATATCGCTACCTTAAGACCTATGGGATTGGGGAATGAGCATTTGGTTCAGTTTTTCTCTCATTATCTATTTAGAGGAGCCTTGCAATGGTTCCTAGCTCTTGAGTCCTCCAATATTCGTGAATGGGAGGATATTGTAAATGAGTTTGTAAAGCAGTATGCCTACAATATCGAGCTTGATGTCACCATCTGAGACCTTGAAACCACTAGGCAAAACAATCGGGAGTCTTTTGCCACATTTCTGACCTATTTGAGGAAGAAGGTTGCTGAAATGACAATTAGGCCGACTGAAAAGGAGCAAGACCACATGATCATACAGAACCTACAACCTACCTACAACGACGCATGAGTTTCATGCCTATCACCACTTTTGAGCAACGGTTTGATGTAGGGACTAAGTAGAGGATGCCTTGAGGGATGAGAAGATTAAGAAAGAAGAAAGTAACCCAAGGAAGAGAAACACCAAAGGTAACTACTCAAACAACCATATCGTACCTGATGTCAATGTCTTACATGACAACCCTAACCAAAGTGCCAACCGATCCATCCTAAGAAACAACTGTCACCCTAAACCTAGAAAATTCACCACCCTCAGACTACTACTATCCTCCATATTAACTCACCTCACCCAAAAAGGCCACCTCAAACCCTTAGACCCAAGACCGTTACCTGACCCTCTCCCACCTAATAATGACCCCTTCAAATACTGTATCTTCCACCAAGTACATGGCCATGATACTAACCGTTGCATTCAACTCTGCCATGAGATCTAGGACCTCCTTGATAATGAGGTCATCACACCCCCACCTCTACCAAATATTACCCGTAACCCATTGCCAAACCAATATGCTGTTCTCCCACCATAAAACATAAACCTTCTTAGCCTCACCCCACTCTCCTATAACCCGACCTTCTACATCACCTTCATGACCGAACCTGAACCTGTGGTTACCCTCTTGGAGGAATTTGGGATTTGCTTTCTGAGTAATGATGAAGAGTATTAGGTGGATGAAGACCCTGAAATTGAAGACTTGTTCTACTTAGATGATTTAGACCTTGGCTTAGGAGAAGGGTGGTGGGATGGGCATCTGATGATTCCATATAGGATGGTATTGAGGTCAACGAAGGAGTTCGGAGTGATATGGGGATAAGGAGAAGTGCAAAACTTGACTAGGGTAGGCAAGCACTTTAAACCACCATAGCTAGAAGGAGATCACTCGGGGAGAGAATTAGGCAACTAAAAGGGAAAAGCAATTAGTGGGCTGTAAGAAGAGGATGAAGTACTCAAGCAGCTCAAGAAAACACAGGCCAACATATCCATTTGGAGCTTGCTTATTGCTTCCATAAACCACAGGTAAGTAATCCTTGAAGCTTTGAACTGTCATCATATGCCTATTGATACTACTCTTGAACAGTTGGTAGCCCTGATCAAGCCCATGGTGGAAACACCGATCATATCCTTCACTAATGAGGACCTTCTTCCCGAGGGACTGTCATAATAGGTTGCTCCACATTACCATTCAAACTTTGGAAATGAGGGTTCCAATTATTCTAGTTGATAATGGTTCCACGCTCAATGTCTATCTCGTACAAACCTTACAAGCCTAAGGTATTCTTATGAACAAGCAGCAAGTCCCAGACCAATCATTCCATGCTTATGACAATACTTAGAGGAAACTAGTTAGGGTATTGAATCTGCAAGTTACTATTGGGCCCATAAGTAGGAATGTAGAGTTCCAAGTGATTGACATAGGGGCCTCCTTTAACTTGTTATTAGGAAAACCGTGGTTATATGATATGTGGGTAATTCCTTCAACCCTTTACCAAAATATCAAGATAGTAGTGGAGAATCAGATAGCAGTTCTGTTTGGGGATTCTAGGATTCATATTCCTCAAGATGGAGTTGCATTTAAAATACAGTTGCCTGAGCTAGATCCTTCTTTTGGTGGATTCGAGCTCGATAAAATTAATGCTTTGGGAATGAAAGAGTCGTTGGGAAAGATTGCACCATACCTTGATGATTATACAAATCCCATGATAGCTCCTATTATGAATAAGATGAAGTTCTTCCCGGGCATGGGATTAGGCCATAGGTAGCAAGGTATAGCCAATTTTCCAAATTTTACAAGGCAGAAGAACAAGAATGATCTAGGGTATACACCAACAAAGGGGAAAGCTAGCAAGTCCAAAGGCACCGGAGCTCTCAAGAAGACTCTCAATGGTTCTTTTATCAAAGAAGGGGAGGACTTCTACTACTGTGGTTTTCTAGAGCCTTGGTATTACCAGGATTCAATGAAGAGGATCCTCGATTTTGAGACCTTCTTTGACTGTGAGCCATTGGGAGAGGAGCAGTAGTACAAGGTTATAGAAGAGGGACAAGTTGAAAAGACCATTCAAGTAGATTGGGCTGAGAACATTGACCAAGGATCTACGAAGTTGTTGTTAGGGAATGGACCTAGGGATGAGGAAGACTTGGACCAAGAGGTGATGGCACTACAAGGGGAGAAGATGAACATCTCTAAATTCATCATGAAAGCCAAGGGAGAACTCAAGAATTGGAAGTATGAGGAAGCACTACCCTCGAAAGGGGACTTTTCTAAAGTTTTCGAGTTTGTAATCAGATCTATACCTGTTAGTGGACCAGAAGTTGTTTTCATTCTGTCTTTGAGTCTATTACTAGGGATAAGAAGTCTAATGAGTCTGATGTCAAGTTTGCTATCGAGTCTATCAAGAACTTCCAAGCTATTAATAAAATGAACTCCGATTCCGCTTACTTTGACGTGTCTAATTCTGAATGTATAGATCCTACTGAAAATGATGGAATACCTACTGATTTAAAAAGATTAATTAAAAAAAAGATGAAAATGAACCAGCTCAAAAAGTAGTAGAAGATACTTTGTTAATAAACCTAGGAACTGAGGAGGATCCCCAAGAGGTCCAAATCGGTTCAGCACTTAATCAATGTGAAAGCCAAGAATTGACCGCTTTACTTAAAGAGTTTAAGGACATTTTTGCTTGATCCTATGAGGACATGCTTGGAATTGACCCTGAAATTGTCCAACACAAAATTCTACTTTTTCCTAAATCTAAACCTATAAAACAAAATTTGAGGCGAATGAGACCCGAGCTAGTGCTCAAATTGAAGAAGACTTGGAAAAATAGTTGCAAACCGATTTCCTAATCGTAACTAGGTATCTGAAGAGGGTGGCTAATATAGTACATATGCTTAAGAAAGATGGTAGAGTGTGTGTGTGCATAGTATTTTGAGATCTAAACAAAGCTAACCCTAAAGACGACTTCCCACTCCCATATATAGATGTTCTAGTTGAAAATACCGTCGAACACGCATTGTTGTCATTTATGGATGGGTTTTCAGGATATAATCAGATACTCATGATGCCAAAAGATAGAGAATACACCACCTTTGTCACACACTGGGGTACATTCTACTATAGAGTAATATCATTTGGTTTAAAGAATGCTGGGGCCACATACCAAAGGGCTGCTACTACACTGTTGCATGATATGATTCATAAGGAAGTAAAAGTGTATATACACGATATGATAGTAAAAGCAAAGGAGAGAGAAGATCACTTAGGAGCCCTGAGAAAATTCTTTAAAAGGTTAAGGGAGTTTATGATGAGGTTGAATCCAAAGAATTGTGTGTTCGGGGTGACTGCAGGGAAACTATTAGGATTCTTAATCACTAGGAGAGGCATAGAAGTAGACCATGTTAAGATCAAGGCAATTCTGGAGATGAAACCACCTAGGTCAAAGAAGGAGGTAAGAAGTTTCCTAGGAAAAATCCAGTTCATAAGCTGCTTCATTTCAAAGTTGACCACCACCTTTGAGCCATTGTTCAAACTATTAAAGAAAGAGGAGAAATTTGAATGGAGTGAACCCTGTCAGAAAGCCTTTGAGAAAATCCATACCTACCTGCAAAACCCACCTATTTTATCACCACCTGTCAAAGGAAAACCCTTGATCTTATACCTGTCAGTGACCGAGGATGCCATGGGATATATGCTAGCTCAAGAGGATGATGAGGGCCATGTGGAGAAAACCATATATTACCTGAGTAAGAGGATGGTCTGATATGAACTCAAGTACACACCATTAGAAAAAACCTATTGGGCCTTAGTTTGGGCTTCCCGTTGACTTAGGCACTACATGTTATCTTTCCATGTATTACTCATAGCCCAAATAGACCCACTAAAATACCTATTTGAAAAGCCCACACTGATAGGAAGGATGACCTGTTGGACTCTGATGCTCTCAGAATTTGATCTGAAGTATGTCGTGATGAAATCCGTCAAAGGGAGGGCAATAGCAGAATTCCTAGCTGACTAGGCGATAGAGGGGGATGATGTTAAATAATTCTCATTTCCTGATGAGGACTTCATGATCATCAGTTAAGAGACGTGGAAGGTATACTTCAATGGAGCTACTAATCAGAAGGGATATAGAGTTGGGATAGTACTAGTATCTCTGGATGGTGCTCACGCCCCATTCGCTGTCAAGCTAATAATGTCAGCAAATATGAGGCTTGCACGATTGGACTAAAAATGGTCCAGGACTAGGGGCAAAGAAAGTTGAAGTGTTTAGGGATTCCAATATGATAATTTCACAAGCTAGAGGAGACTAAAAAGTAAAGGAAGAAAGGCTGAAGCCTTATCATGAGTACTTGGAGAGTCTACAGGCAAGGTTCGAGAAAATCACATTTTTCTGCCTACCTCGAGATGAGAACCAATTCACGGATGCTTTAGCCACCCTAGCCTTAATGATAAAAATACCTGTCAGAATAACCATGAGACCCTTGATCACAGAAAGAAGAAAGAACCCATCCTATTATTGTGCTATTACTAACCTAGAAGAAAAAGAAGAATTACCTTGGTACAGTGACATTTAGAAATTCATAACTGAGTAAAGATACCCTGAGGGAGCCACAGAAAAAGATAAGAGAGCAATAACGAGGTCATCAGCCCAATTTATCAAACATGGAGGGGAATTGTACTGAAGATCACACATAGGAAAGAACCTCCTGTGTTTAGATAAACTTAAAGCTGAAAGGATGATGGAAGAAATTCACGTTGGGGTATGTGGCCCTCATATGAATGGGCACATGTTAGCAAGGAAAATAGTGAGCCAGGGGTACTACTGGTCCACCATGGAACATGACTACTATAAGTACATAAGGAGATGTCACCGTTTTTTTATCCATACAAATCTTATGTACACCACACCGTCAGAACTCTATAGCCTCACTACACCTTGGCCATTCTCACTATCGAGGATAGATATAATAAGAGAAGTGATACCAAAGTTGTCAAATGGAAATAAATACATCATAGTAGCTATCCAAGAGGGAAATTTAAGCCCAATTGGGTCAGACCCTACCTAGTTAAGACCATTTTTAAAGGGGGAGCAGCCTACTTAACAGACCTTGATGGCCTTGAATTTAAAGAACTCATTAATCTCGATCGCCTCAAGAAGTATTCTGCTTAGCCCACCCATACAAATCCTACCCAATCTACGTAAATGGACCTGATTCCCTCTAGGGTATATGTGGGTAGCCTGGAAACAGGTTCAGTCCAAGTCCTTAAGCCATTCCCATTCATTTGTTACACTAGGGGCAAGCCTTTCCCAATCTTAATTTCCTTTACTTATCCCTATACTAGGGGCAACCCCCGTCTTGAAGCGTAACCCTTCTTCTAAAAGGGATAGCCCCATCTTTAACACCAAACATTAATGTAGATTTTAGGGAAAAGATTCAGGAGTGCACTCAAAAGATTAAAATAAAATGGCTTGGAATCGATAAGTCAAGCATGATAAGATTGGCATAACAAAGAATAAGTGAAGAACTTCTCAAGGGTTGGCCATAGCTCCTCATAATTGAATCGAAAAACATGATATTTTGGATCCCAACAAGAGATCATAGCTTCCATAAAGTTCCTTTAAGGTCTCAGGTAATGAAGAGAGAACAAGCTATCTAAACCAAAAGGTTAGAAGTAAATGCGATCAAGACCGCAGAATGCATCCATCCATTTGAAGAGTGCATGAACCATGATAGTTGCCATTGAAAAAAGGTTTTTGGGATGAATATGAATGAAAAAAGGGGAGTTTCTAGGGCTTATATAGAGTATCAAGTTGAATTTGGTAAGAATTGGGAGTCCAAAGTCGGAAAGAAGTCCAAAAATTGCCAAAAATTATCAAAAGTCATAAAATAGTCTGAGAGCTATAGTGGCAGTCAAGTGAGTGTTGCGTGGCACTCTTTAGTGCCATGTGGCACTTTGAGTGCCATAATGGTCCCCCCTTCACTCCTCCTTTGTGTAGATGCATCCTTGTGCATTTTTTGTTGGTTTTAGACCTCCGTTTTGAGTCCGAACGAACGTTTTTTGTTCGTTCAAAGTCCTGTTATGTGTGTAAAAAGTCCTAGCATGCATTTTAAATCTATCATTCCTTGTCATAAAAGAGTCATATAGGTCTTAGAAGGTCCCCAAAGGAGCATGCTACTCATACAATTCAAGCGAGTGTTCAAATGAAAATGCAAGAACGAAATCCACGAGTACAATCCATAAGTTAAGCACAGTCATTCATAATAGTGCAAGAAAAGTAAAGATAGAGAATATAGCTAATCTTGAGGGCGTCTTTTGCCTACATTTGCCCTTCTCGGCCGCACTCGTGGCAATTCTTCCTCTTCTTCGTCTTCTTCATCAATGATGATGCGACGGGAAGAAATAGAATGCCTAACTGACTCTAGCATTGGTCTAGAAGGAGGCTGGTGTGATGATGATTCCCCCAATCGCATCTCTAATTATACTATATGCCTCTGCTTGACATATATTTCATTGCGCTAAAAGGAAAAAAAAACTATTAATCAAATAAATAAAAAGGGAAAAGTGAGAATGAGAAAGCATGCATTCATTCATTCATTGATTTCATTAGCTTAACAAAATAAATTACATTGGTTTGTGGATATGCTCGACTCACCACATTCATCTTTTTGACATCAAACTAGGTGGAGCAGGACTATAGGGAGTGCTTAGTTGATTTAAACTATTAAGAAGAGGGAGAAAAAAAAAGAAAGGTTAGAAAGAAGTCATGAAACTAGGGGCAAGGTGCAAGAATTTTACCTTATATTCTAGCCGGCGGATCCATGATCTCAAGCTTGCAACCAAGCTCTGGTGTTCTTCTACATAGGGTGTTGGGATGAAGGCTACATTTGAGGAGATATATTGGAAGTCCTAAGGGATCACCTCTGGGACACGATAGTGAACCTCGCGATCACCATCATCTAAGGTAGGAATGGTCCAGTCAATGATAGGGAGGTTGGAAGTAGAATACCTCGAGGGTGCTCCCTCATATGAAGATCTTGTCCCTTGAACTCTAGTGTAGAGCGCCCCGCTCCTCCGATAGAAGGCCCTCCCTACAACCAAAGAGAGTTTAGCAAGCTGAGCAAGGAGAATAAGAAGAAGAAAAGCTAAGAAGGATTCATACCTCGGCGCGACCTGTCCTAGGAAAATTAGACATGAGATGGGAGACCCAAAAATCCTTGTAGCCCCTCCTATCAACCACTAGTTGTGTTCCATCCACTCCCATGAGAGCTTTCTCGAGGTTGTCATCCTAGAGCTTATGAGTGTCTAGCATGTTAGGAGGAGGGGCGTCAGGTACAGCAAAGTGATCTAGGATGCATACTTGCCTCAGGACCCTCTCTCCCAAGTACCAAGCGTTGTCGTAAGGGCCCGTGAATAGGATGTGCTTCTTTGATTATTGAATCACTAATTCATAGGGAGCCTTCGTAGCACGAGGAATTATATCCCAAGGATCCCACATCACTGAATCCTTGGTAAGACGAGTTAAGAATTCATGGCATTTCTTAAGATCGTGAGCTCTAACTTTTATAACTACCTTCTCCTTCACCCACTTAAGGCCTCTTGGGAATAGACTAGCACTCAAATCCATAGGCTTAGGAACAAGCATCCCAAGATACTCGAAGCTCCATAACTATTAAGAAGAGAGGAGAGAAGACCATTAGAATGCCATTAGAAAAGAAGAGAAAAAGAGATTGAATTGAGTGATACCTCCCAAGCCCTCCAAAATCTGACAATCGAGGGTGAGCACATCTGAGAAATTTCTCCCATTTGCTTTAGAGAATAGCTAAGCTAGCACTGCCCCAATCAAATGTATGGATTCGGTCGACGTTAGCCAAGCTCCCTAAGATTGATAGAGGGATCTGATCTGCTTTGGTGTTAAAGAGGGAACAACCTAGAATATACATGATAAAAAGCTCGGGTAACTTTGTCGGTGGTGAATTAATTATATCTTTGGAAGGTCTCAAGAAAACAAGTGTAAGGAACCACACTGCTCACCACTCTAGGTGGGTATATTCCCAAGAGATTGATCACCCATTTCCTAGAAGTCTCTAATATAGGGTTCGTGATAATGGGGTCTCCTCTTAGGTAAAGCCCAGTAATCATAGAAAAGTTGTTCAAGGTCATGGTCATCTGCCTGAAGTGAAGATGGAAGGTATTGGTGGAATCCCACCACCTTTCCGCTAGGCTAGAGAGGTGTACCAAGTCGTTGGAACTAGTCGCCAAGAATTTCATAAACTCACCAAAGTCGACGTCTTGTACCTTGATTTTCATAGCATCTGAGAGTCCCTTGTACCATTTATAGCCATGTATAAGACACTCGTGCCCATTTAAGGTCACCTTCTTTACCTAGAATGACAAGAGAGAAGAAATTGGTGAGTCGGGCATTTCTATGAACACCTTGTGTGCACAGTCGGAGAATCCTTGTTTTAAAAATAGTAGCTTTTGATTCTTACCCATGGGATGGAATCAATCACAAGAAAAATATATTAGAGCATGCATGCATTCATTATTGAGCTTCAATTTGATAATACATTGCATGTGGAAAGAAGAAAATGAGTTTTTAAAAAGAAATTTGTTTTAAAATACCTCTCCTTTCTACCCTTGAAGGATCAATGTTTGGTGAGGATCCCTTCCTAGTTGTTCAGGAGGGAAGTTGTTGGAGGAAGGCTTGTAAGTGCATCTCCCTTCCCGGAGGACTCCCACTCTCAATGTTGAAATATAAACCGGAAGAAGAAGAGGAAGACATGTTTAAATTTGGAGTAAGAACTTATGATTTGATGATTTGGAAGTGTTTTTGAATGAGTGAATGTTTGATTTTCAAGAGTTTAAATGAGATGTTGATTTTCAAAAAACCAATGTAAGGATGAAAGAACTTGGATTTAGAGGTTGATAATAGAGAGAAAATGGAGCAACTTTGGAGAGAAAATGAACAAATTTTGAAATGGATAGCAAATAAAAGGGAAAAGGCCTAAAAAGGGGCTAAAAGCCATGGTGGTTTTCTTGGAGTACTGTACGGCACTCTCCTAGTGCTACCATAGCACTCAGCCCAGTTTCCTATTTTTTTGCATTTATACCCCTGTAATGCCCCGTTTGGTCTCCGAACCCCGTTTTGGCTCTAATTTGGCCGTTTTGATACATTTTTTATCAATTTTTTATGATGTTACGCAGAATATCATTTGCATGCACATGAATCCCCAGCAGAGCGGTTAGTCTCATTTTGCATGACATTGGTTGTTAGAAATGCCCAATGTCACGTTTCTCCGTTCAAGTAAGTTTCGAATCAAGCATGGTGAGCCTTGAAGGCTCCAAAAGTAATTTTCCCAGTAGAATAGTGTCCCATATATTCCTTAGCAGATTATTTAACCTCATCGCAATAATCTCCCATATTGTTGCACTAGTCGAATTGAATGAACATTGAATCACGCATGGTCCTTGTGGTCCATCTTGAATGGATTCCATGAGTACCTCTTCCCTAGAAGAATTACATCGCATTGCATCATATCCCATGGTTTGCCTTAAATGGCTCCATGAATTTGAGTTCCCTAGTAGAGTTGTCTTTCTCGCTTAGCTCAAAGAGCTACCATCGACGATGTCGATTCTTGCATTGGTAGTCATAATTGTGAACGCCCATGATATTTGCCTGCAATTATGGTTCGTCACCGCGTGTTTGAGGTCCAGTTTGCCTTAAGTGGCTCTGGAGACCTCCTTATCTCCACCCAGCTCGAAAAGCTATACACGGAGATGTCGTAAAGCCCTTAAAATATGGCAACCCGTCGTGAAGCCTTCAAGATGAGGCAAGCGCTTGTGATGTTCACCTCCAATTATGGGTCATCTTAGGTCAAGTTCACCTTAAGTGGCTCTGGAGACCTTCTTGTCTCCACCTAGCTCGAAGAGATATGTGCGGAGATGTTATAAAGCCCTTAAGATGAGCAAACCCATTGTGGAGCCCTCAAGATGAGGCAATCCCATTGTTAAAGCCCTCAAGATGAGGCAATTCTACTGTTAAAGCCCTCAAGATGAGCTAATTCCATTATTGAAGCCCTCAAGATGAGACAAACCCGTGTTGTGAAGTCCTCTAGATTAAGGTAACCCATTGAATCATCCAAGATAGGACACCCCTGTTAAATCGTTCGCGATAGGACATCCTTGTTGAATCGTCCGTAATAAGACATCCTTGTTGAATCGTTCGCAATGGGACATCCTTGTTAAATTGTTCATGATAGGACATCCTTGTTGAAACGTCCGTGATAGGACACCCCTGCTAAATCATCCGCGATAGGACACCCTATTGTGATCATCCGTATTTCCAGATGGAACAATCCTTGAGTATCTTGCATGTTAGCATTAGCTTGAGTCTCATATCATTCACTGTGTTTTACTTGAATTATTACTTGTATGTGGTATGCTCATTTGAACTATAGTTGGTCTGATTTCCTATGAGGGAATATGTAGGCAGCTCTTTCGGGCGCGACCACTTGATTTTTGAGATTTTATTTGTATGCTTGCATGTCTTTGGTTTTCTCAATTTTTTCCCTGAAGTCCTCTAGACTTACTAAAAGGCTGTCATGAATTCTTTGACATTCCCTTATGACGCGCGTTGCTTGCAAAGCTCTGTCAAAGAGGGGCAAACTGTAGACACCCTATTTTGATTCGTCCATTCGACTGAAGGAACCCCATAACAAGAATAACCCGATGACTGGAAAAAGGATTTATGGGATGTTAATTTATAAAGTAGAACTCTGTGAAGCACTGTAGTCTTCGAGATATGTTAGAATAACCTTTACGAAGACTTAAGTACGTTAGAAACTCAAATCAGAGACAAAAATCCAATTTAGGGGACCTTTTTCACATGAAATGACAAAAAATCACCTTTTACCGAGCAAAATCTAGACCTTGGGGTGGGATCCTGAGAACTCCCTTTACAAAATATTCCTAAAATAACCTAAATTAGTGACTCAAGCCTTTAAATTCACCAAAAACACCTTAGGAGAATTTTCAACTCTTTTTGTACCTCACAGGTTTTCTCCTTCTCAGAGTCAGCCTCACTCTTTTAACCATAACTCAAAATCTACAAAAGCTTTTTGAATGAAACTAAAAACATCTTAAACTAGACTCCTATACCTTTTCAACGATAAATCACAAGCCAAAGAGGATAATCGAGGTGAGAGAATAAAGTCAGGGAATTCTGGAGTTAAAATACAACTTTCGGGCTGAGAGCCAAGGTGGCTCTCAACTGAGTGTTGTATGACACTCTTGGACTATCATGTGGTACTCCTAAGTGCCGCTATGGCTTTCAGATATTTTAGATGTGTTCTAGACCCTTGATTTGACCCCAACCTGCGTGAAAATGCCAAAAAATGTGAGAATTTATGTTTTTTATGTCCCACATTGCTTAGCTATGAAGTTTTTCACCCAAATCTCCACCTATAAAAGGGGTTCCTCCCCTCTTCATCCAATACATCTAAAAATCCTAAGGATTATAGAACTAAAGAAACCCCTCTGAAGGATTCTGACGCACTCCAAGAAAATCCTTAGGAAAAGTATAAGTTTTTTTAGAGTTAGGCTTGAGTCTTGGAGTCTGAGGTGCCAGAGAAGCCCTGCAGAAGTATTCTGAGGGAAGTTCTTGAGGTAAGATCCTTCTTCTTCTTTGTTTTTCTGCTTTATTTTCTTAAATCTATGTTGAATTTCTTGTTTGTTCTTCGCTTTCTTCCTTTTTATTGCTTTTTATCTTTAAAGTTCTAGGGTAGTTGTATTTCCTTGTTTGTAGTATCCATTAAAGTAAAGTTATCCCAAGAAGAGCTACCCCCAAATATTGTGGTAGCCAGAGCTATAGGGTTGGTATCCAATCCATGGATATCCGACCCCAGAGATAACAAAGCCTTAATCTGATCTACGAGTCTAGAATTAGGGCATTCATATAGGAATAATGTTGTAGTTCATACTAGTTGGGATAGTAGGCTATCCATGTTTATATTCATGCATGGTAGTTATTACCCATGTTTCATCCATGCACATGCGTACACTTGCACGCTATCCTCACATAGAATAGTAGGTTATCCATACTAGGGATAATGCCTTAATTAGGCATACACATGCACACTACTACACATAGTGGTCATGTTTGGACACACATACATGCTATCCATGCCTAGAATAGTAGGATATTCTTAGATTATCCTCCATATATCATGTTGTTATTGTCCTAACCATGGTTAATTAGGATAATTGGAAGTGTTGTGCTATCCTGGGTAAGTTCCTCCACTCCCTTTTATTTACTGCTTTCCTAAGATCACCTAGAAGCATGCGTAGGTGGATAAAAATATAGCTTTTAAATTCCCTACCGGAAACTTATGCTTAGATATCATGTTTTTCTAGGGTTTTTGTGTGTGATTTTTGTGTTTCATTTAATTTTATTTACTCTCACATGCATAGGGGAGCGTAGTAATATGTTTAGTCCCCGATTTACTATTTTAGCACGTGCATTGCATGTAATTGTATAGTTTCTTGCACAATTTTCTTTTATTAGTTGTTTATAACTTGAATCAGGATTATATTAGAACTTAATGAAATGGTCCACATATTGTCTAGTCAAATACTGACACGACTTGAAATGTGTTCTCCGAAGAGTACGTCCAAGTGTAGACGGTCGCGTCGCGTTAAAACCGGTAAGACCGGGTCGAATCCCAAAGGACGGATTGTAAAGGCGGAAGAATCTAGATTGAATCCTAAAATAAAATAAAAGATGATTTCTTGTAGAAGGGGGATCTAACAGTCCTATAGAATAAGTAAAAGAAACAAAATATAGTGAAGCAAAAACTTAACTAGATAGAATTAAAAACTGTAATATCAAATATGAAAAAGAGTTGGGAACATGTGAGTCCACAAAGTGCCAGCCACTACCATGATTTAACAAGAATGAACAGCTGGGGTTTTATCCTTAGAGTATTCCTTATTTCAAAATGATTAAGTTAAGCATTCTAGACACTAAGTATGTAAATCTTGCATATTTAGTGGTTCGTTTACCTCACTTATTTATGAAGAACTGAAATAAGAAGTTAATTAAAACCATGAACAATAACTAGCAAATTGAGTATGAAATATTCTATGTGTTTGTTATGAGTGTTCATTGAGTTAATTAATCAAAAGAGCTCTTATTCCAAAATCAGATTGCAATTTGAACTATGAAGATCAATTTGGTCTTAGTTTCTGAAACAAAAGTTACTGGAATACAAAAAGGAGTAAACACAAGTCATAAACA
Source organism: Hydrangea macrophylla (assembly GCA_033977485.1). Taxonomy (NCBI): domain Eukaryota; kingdom Viridiplantae; phylum Streptophyta; class Magnoliopsida; order Cornales; family Hydrangeaceae; genus Hydrangea; species Hydrangea macrophylla. The sequence goes on along the minus strand of CM066991.1, from coordinate 80,156,912 downwards.
TATCAATCGATTGATATCATGTCAATCGATTGATATGAAATGGCTTTCAATCGATTGACAAGTATATCAATCGATTGACTTGGAATCTATGTCAATCGATTGGATTCTGTATCCAATCGATTGACATTGACTCTTTCACAGAATCATGGCAAAGGGCTGGGAACGATGTTTCTTCACATTATTCCCAACCAGGAATCTACTCAACCATGTTTAGAACTGAATAAACATAAATACACTGAAAAATAAGATCAAACATTGCCATGGATTGAAATTTTTAATTAAAAATGTTGAAATCAACTAAAACTATAATATAAGTCACAAACAAACAATTCCTAAGCAACTAGAATCAAGAAAAGAAAACCTGAACTTGAGATTGAATGTAGAATATTAACTTTTCACTGGAATTCAATCAAAAACCAAAATAACTGGAGAAATCCCTACAAAAACAATACAAAGTGAGCCAACCCTTGACCCTCTTCACTCTCCTCTATATATAGTGTTAAGTCCACGAGCTTAAGGCGTCCAGGTTCACTCCATAACGGCTGGTCGTCGCCTGATTGCTGAAATCTTGCTCCATTAATCACAGACTGTTTCCAGTTTAAGTCAATCGATTGACAAAGATATCAATCGATTGATAAATAATTCAATCGATTGATAAAGAGTTCAATCGATTGGTAAAGAAAACATGTCAATCGATTGATATTATGTCAATCGATTGGTATCAAGACTTCAACAATTTGTTTCTTGAGTTATTCCTTTCAATTTGTCATTCATTTTAACTTCAGAACCTGCATTCAAAGAGCTAAACACAACAACATACCACGAAAAATACATCATTGTGTAAAGAAACGAATTAAAACACAAGTGCAGGTAGCACTAGGAAAATGGGGTTAAATCCTGTCAGTTTTTACTCCTTATCGAGCTAATATTAAGCTAATATCAGCTCTCATCACGACCCCCAACTAGCGCTTTGCTAGTCTCTAGCAATGAAGTGGAATTAACACAAACTAAGACGACCGATGAGCTCAAACAAAAGAGAAATCCTAACTCACTGTCGCAGGAATCGCGGTTGCATTTAGCGTTTGCAACAAGCCTTTGAACCCTTAGGTTTACCCTAATGGACGAGTTGTGTCTCGTGAGGGTTTTCAGAGAATTTACCCACAAAATTCAAATGTCAAATTGTCTAAACCCATCAAAGAACTTCGGTTTCTCTTTTGTGCTAAAAATTCTGCTTAACAAGGACATGAATTCCTTTATCATGCTATGGAAGTAAACAACATGTTACAAAGTAACTATTTAAGTCAAACTACATCCATAGCCTTTATATATCCTTGTGTGTGTGTGGAGAGTTAACAACTACGATTGAAATCTTTTTCTTAGAATTATTTAGATTGACATGTTTAAGACTTCATAGTTTCAACTCAATTCTCACACGGTTCACGCTCAAAATAAAAATCACTCTGAAACTGGCGTAAAAATTATGCACTCATAGTATGAAGCTCAAATGAGTAAATGTAGAGGCAATCAAATATGCTTACATACTAGACTCTGAAGAACGCTTATTTGAGGTGCATGAGTCTCATGGATAGAATACCAATTACTACAGGAGCGATCTACTGTGGAAAACTCATTTCATACTCGAGATTTGTTAAAATTAATCCAGAATCCTTAGGACTTGTGACAGAAATATGAAGAAAGGCAAGGGATGATGGAATGTGAAAAATAAGATCAAGCATGTAACATGGTAAAACCAACTTTACTTCACACCTTTTATTTATCAATTCTCCAATTTCTTTTATTTCTTGCTTTCCACTTTTCTATTCTCTTCTTTTTTTTTCTTTTTTTTTTTTTGAATGCAATCACTTCTCCTTTTCCTCCTTTAACTGTTTTCACAAAATCGTCACTTGCTCGATTATAAATATGTGATTTTAGGTAGAGGCCTTGATTTGTGATAGGTAAGTGAGGTTTTAGACTTCCTTGAGTGATGAGGTGAGGAAACGATGGCCTAAATCATCTTCTAGACATTATAACTTATCTCAAGTATTTCCTGAGTTTTGAAAATAGTAGATCCTGAACGTTCTCCTGACGCATCAGCCAAATGAAACAAGAATGAGACTCTCAACGAGATAAAAGTGTATTTCAAGAATTAACACAAGTTTTGCGATTAACCCTCAGAATAAAAGAATGGCTCAAAACTCACTAGGGTTAAAAGTTTTACTATTAATCCATTAATCATGACAATCGTATTTCATTCTCATTCAAAGATTCTTTCGTGATTGTCAACTCGTGCGAAATGTTTTCAGAATATATTCGTGCTATGGACATAAAACCAGATTAGTGACTAAGTAACATGTAATCGAAATCCATAATATAACAAGAAAGACATGAATGTATCATTGCACAATAATTTAGCTAGGAGAAACGAGGTTTTGATAGTTAGAAATTTAACAACAGGTTTTTTTTTTTTTTTTTTTTTTAAATAAAGGAACAACAAGGAAGTTCTAGAATTAAAACAGGTGTGCGAATAAATTCAAGAAAACACAGGTGTTGGATATCTACTTCCTACCCCCAACTGAAATTGACATTGTCCCCAATGGAAGTACTTCAAATAAAAGAAGATATCACCTGTTTCAATCATTTCAGTAAAATTCAGAGAATTCACCTGTTTGAATAAAACAATCTCTCCAAACAACCAAGATCAAGAGCATATGGATAATAATATCAACAATAGAAGCATAATCCATGAACAAAAAGAACTATCTGTAATAATAATGTTCAAAATCAATGAAGTCCAAGTACAGATATAAGCGAAACCCAACTATCCAACCCAGCTTTTCAACCAACCAAAATAAACTATCCACAAATCTACCTACATATCCACAAATCAAACAAAAAAAATACAAGAGAGATTACAAAATAAGAAACAACAAAATACTCTCTTGCTCTCCAACACTCCCTCCTAAGGCTCAGCAGGGTGGTCACCAGATGACACGGGTGCACCGTCATGACCTGGATCAACAATCACCTCACTGTCACCCTCAGCAGCTGTCCCAGTCTGGGCGACAGTCGCCGGGTCACTCACAGCTGGTGGGGGAACAGCAGCTGGAGGTGGTGGCGATGTAGGTGTCTCTAATATATCTCCCCCTGGTGGAGCTGATGTAGAAGCTGGAGCTGTCGGAGGAGGTGGCATAGATGAGCGCAAGGATTGCTCGATCCCAAGCAACATCGAAATCTGCTCAATCTGACCACTTAGCTGCCCGAGTCTCCCCTGAACAGCATCACGATCTATCGACATCTGGGTAGCTATCAATAATAGCTCTGCAGAGAGCTCTCTGACCATCCCATGAAGCTGTAATCTCGCGGTTCGCTCCTCTACCAAGAAGTCGTAAATGGTCTGGAGAGATGGAGGGGTAGATGTAGATGCTGTAGGTGGTGTGGAGGCTGTAGGTGGCTCACGCATCCTCAACTCATACTGACCCTCAGCCTCAGTCGGCGTCCCTGAGTCCTCATCCTCCTCCTCCTCAACTATCACCGTATCCTGACCCTCCGCCTCAGTAGGCGTCCCTGGGTCCTCATCCTCCTCCTCTGACGTCTCATCTCCTCTCTTCCTCTTCTTCCTCTTACTGCTCTCTCCCATCTTCCCTTTCCCCTTAGACAATTTTTTAAATTGCGCTGCTGACCGTCTAGCAGCAGACTCACCAAAAACACCAATTTTTGATTTCTGCAGCGACTCTCCTGCTGGTATCACCAACCCTGCCTCCTCGCACACTCTATGGATCACCCATGCACCTTTGAGGTGCTGGGCCTTGCTGGGATGACGTGTTGGCTCAACGAAGAATTCGATGAAGAGCCGAGCAAGGCAAATAGGTAGACCGGTCCCAATAGCAAATAAAAATCTCGCATACCACCCAGCAAAATCTAACTTATAAGTCGTGGGTAGAATACAGCTGTAGAGAGTCAAATGTAGTAGATGATAGTCCGTCGTCAGGTCGTGGTCATCGAATACGATGATTCCCGAGTATTTCTTCACCTTCCCGCCTGAGATCTCTGTGGCCACAACATCATATGATGGGAATGGACGGTCGGGATGAACAGGGTACATATGCTCAGGAACCTCTGGGATACCAAGTGCCCGAGCGACTGTAGCTGGGCTGAACTCAATTGCACGTCCTGATACACACGAGAAATACGTGTAGGGGACATTTGGTACCTTAACCAAACTGGCACATGCTGGCCGAATCCAGGAAGCATAAACTTTTTTATCCGCTGTAAGAACTGGGAGCCAATCGGGAAAAGCTCGAAGGCGGGCTAGATGGAATGGGGTCTTATCATCGCTCCACAAATTCTCGAATTGTCTTTCCACCATGATTGCGCGCGTTCGAAAGTATTTGGTGTACCACGTGTTCTCTTTGGCATTCCTGAACCCGTGAGCGAGCTGTGGGTCAGGGATCTCGAGAGACGTAGATTTTTTCGGGTGGGGCCCACTGTCCTTGGGCTTTGGAGCCATGGGAGCTGAAATGAAAGCATAACAGAGAGTTAAAATGAGAAAAGAGAGATTCTGCTACTCTGTTTATGTCAATCAATTGACATAAGTTGTCAATCGATTGAAGTAGTATTCCAATCGATTGAGCCCTGATGTCAATCGATTGACAACAGCGATTGAGGGGGCTGCCCACAAAAAGGTCTCACGTCCCCCTTTTATCAAATTAATGGTCTCAAGACCATGAGGGGCTCCCTCGTTCGCTTTGAATCATAAAAAGAATGAGAAAGGGAAGTGGGTTTTGGGAGTTACCTCAATCGGAATCGCGGCAAAAATTCTCCCCCAGATTGGTTGATGACAAGATTGATGATGATGATGGTGATGATGATGATGATGGAAGGCCCAAATCTCACTCCCTTTCCCTCACTCTTTGTTCACACGGGAACAGAGGCGGTGGAGATGGTGTGGCCGAGAGGGATAGATGAGGATGATGATGATGATGATGGTAATGATGATGGAAATTTTGGGAGGGGTCTCCTTCTCACTCCCTCGGAATCGCCTACTCCCTCTCTCTCTCACAGATTTTTGAAATGAAATGAGAGAGAGGGAGAAGAACAGACATTACGTCTGGGGAATTGTCAATCGATTGACAATATATGTCAATCGATTGAACTAGATTCATGTCAATCGATTGAAAAAAATTGTCAATCGATTGGAAGCCATTTATACCAATCGATTGACAATAATATCAATCGATTGAATAAGAAATTCATGGGAACCCAAATGTTCCAAATGTGATCACCCCCAACAGTTTAAGAATGCAATTTTTTCAAGATAGAAATTAAACTTTGAGCATTCAAACAGAGATCAAAACCATCAAATACACAAGTAGGAAGAATTACTTCAGCATTCATCAATCTTATGGTTCAAAAATGGATTATTATCATCCAAAGAGTACAAGATCTTGGTCGGGAAACAAACAAACACAAAGAAAACAAGAAACAAAATTCTGTCTTTATTCATCTGCCATAGGAATTATCAATTCTGCTCAGGTTCAGGGGAAGAAAAGTCTTCTCCTACAGCATAATCCACATAGTACTCCACGACTTCCCCGTCCGAATCGATTTGAAGGTCTTCCAGAATTTCACGAACTGCGCATAGCAAATCCCAGGTATTCAAATTAGCAACAACCGCAATAGGGGAATCTGGGCATGAACTAGAAAGTGGAGTAAAAATTGGCCTTTCTTGCTCCCTCTGTTCTGGGGTTCCTGGAGAACGGACCCCATGGTAGAGCAAATGCGGTAGGTAATGCAATGGATTCATCCTACAGCCAATCAAAAGACAGAATAAGAATAAAAGGAAACAAAGAAGCACACAAAGAAAAGAAAACTACTATACAACAACACAAGGTTCTCAAATTTCAAAAAGAATAATCAGGATCATCTAGGTGGATGGTCTCTGATTCTAGTTCGAACCTCTCCAAAAATGGTTTTAAACATTGTCCATTGACTTTAAAGGCATTACCATTCTTGGGATTAACGATTTCTATTGCTCCGTGTGGAAACACTTCTTTGACAACAAATGGTCCTATCCACCTTGACCTCAGCTTCCCGGGAAAGAGATGAAGTTTTGAATCGTAAAGTAACACTTTCTGCCCCGGTTCAAGCTTCTTTCTCAGGATCGATCGATCATGCTTAGCTTTCAATTTTGACTTATAAGTTCGAGCACGATCATATGCATCATTCCTGATCTCTTCCAATTCATTGAGTTGTAATTTCCTCAATGTACCACTTTCATGGATATCAAAATTTAGCAATCTAGTTGCCCAATATGCCTTATGCTCCAATTCCACAGGCAAGTGGCAAGCTTTTCCATAAATTGGCCTGTAGGGAGACATCCCAAGATTCGTCTTATACGCTGTCCTGTACGCCCACAAAGCATCAGTTAAACGTGACGACCAATCCTTTCTATTGATGTTAACAGTCTTTTCCAGGATATGTTTGATCTCCCTATTGGCTAACTCTGCTTGACCATTTGACTGTGGGTGATATGATAAAGCAACCTTATGATTAACCCCATATTTCTTCATCAGCGCCTCAAAGGGCTTATTGCAGAAATGGGTTCCACGATCACTAATCATGGCCTTTGGTGTTCCGAATCTTGACAGAATATTCTCCTTTAAGAATGAGATCACTGTTCTGTGATCACTTTTTCTTGTCGGAATGGCCTCAACCCACTTGGACACATATTCGACCGCCAGAAGAATATATTCGTAATGTGATGATGGCGGGAATGGTCCCATGAAATCGATGCCCCAGCAATCAAAGATTTCAATAGTCATGATCGGGGTCATCGGCATTTCATTTCTCTTTGACAAGCTTCCAAACATTTGGCATCTAGCACATGCTCTACAAAATGCATAACAATCTTTAAAAATTGTCGGCCAGTAGAAACCACTACTAAACACTTTTTGAGCAGTTTTCTGAGCTGAGAAATGGCTACCGCAGGCCTCTGAGTGGCAAGAAGCTAGAATTTGAGAGATATCCTCCTCGGGGACACATCGCCTGATTACTTGATCCGCACAGTACTTAAACAAGTACGGATCATCAAAGTAAAACCATCGGGCGATGGATAGAAACCTCTTTCTGTCAGGGGTGGACCAATGAGATGGAGTCTCCCCTGTTGCCAGGTAATTGACAATGTCAGCATACCAGGGCAGACTAGTTGCAGCAAAAAGTTGCTCATCTGGGAAAGATTCACTGATCAGAATAGATTGTGAAGAATTGTCTTCAAACGTCAATCGTGAGAGGTGATCGGCTACAACATTCTCCACCCCCTTTTTATCTTTGATAACCAAATCAAATTCTTGGAGCAGGAGAATCCAGCGTATCAATCGCTGTTTTGTATCCTTCTTGGATAACAGATACTTCAATGCAGCATGATCAGTGAAGCAAATGATCTGCGAGCCAATCAGATATTGCCTGAATTTCTCCAGTACGAATACAATCGCCAGCAACTCCTTTTCGGTAGTAGAGTAATTACGTTGAGCTCCATCAAGGGTTCTGCTGGCGTAGTAGATCACAGTAGGCTTCTTGTCTTTCCTTTGCCCTAAAACAGCTCCGATCGCTGTGTCACTCGCATCACACATCAGCTCAAAAGGAAGATTCCAATCCGGAGATTGCATTATCGGAGCTATTGTAAGGTGATGTTTGAGTTTATCAAAGGATTCCTGGCACTTGCTGTTCCACTCAAATGGTTGGTCCTTAACAAGGAGCTGGCACAGTGGCCTAGATACAGCACTAAAATCTTTAATAAACCTCCGGTAGAAACCGGCGTGACCTAGAAATGATCGTATTTCTTTTACTGTAGTGGGGACAGGAAGATTGGAAATTATATCGATCTTTGCCTTGTCTACCTGTATTCCCTCAGTAGACACAATATGTCCCAAGACAATCCCTTTTGTCACCATAAAGTGACATTTTTCCCAGTTGAGAACCAAATTCTTTTCCTCACATCTTTTCAAGACTTTCTGGAGGTTCTCCAAGCAATCATCAAAGCTGCTTCCAAATACGGAGAAATCATCCATAAAAACCTCCATAATCTTCTCCACCATATCGCTGAAGATGCTAAGCATGCACCGCTGAAAAGTAGCAGGTGCATTGCACAATCCGAATGGCATCCGACGATATGCAAATGTTCCAAATGTTCAGCAGGATCAATTTCAATTTGGTTATAACCACTATAACCATCCAGGAAACAATAGAATTGGTGACCCGCTACCCTTTTGAGCATTTGATCCATAAAGGGCAATGGAAAATGATCTTTCCGAGTTACCGCATTCAACCTTCGATAGTCAATACACATGCGCCAACTCGTGGTTACACGTGTGGGTACCAATTCTCCTGCTTTATTTTCTACTACTGTAATGCCAGCTTTCTTCGGCACTACTTGAGTTGGGCTCACCCAAGGACTATCCGAAATTGGATAAATAACCCCAACATCCAGCAACTTTAAAACTTCCTTCTTCACCACCTCTTGCATGTTTGGGTTAAGGCGCTTTTGCATTTGACGACAAGGTTTGGCATCTTCCTCAAGGTAAATCCTGTGGGTGCATATGGATGGACTGATTCCTCTTAAATCAGCAACGGTCCATCCTAACGCACTCCTGTGTTGCTTAAGCAACTGTATCAGTTTGCTTTCCTGTTCGTGATTTAAAACAGATGAAATTATCACAGGAAAGGTCTTCTCTTCTCCCAGGAATACGTATTTCAATTCTTTTGGGAGCTCTTTCAGTTCCAACTCTGGAAATTGCAGGTTTGACGGCACAGCCAACTTGGTCTTTGGCGGTAGCTGCTCATATTGAGTCGTCCACATTGTTCTTGCAACTTCCTCTTCAACAATCTCCAATATAGAGCATATCTGACTCATCCTTTCATCTTGTGGAGTGTATTTATCCAATTCATAACATGAGTTAGTCATAATGGACTCCACAGGGTTAGAGTGAGCAGTTGAATCAAAACAATCTTGAATAACTGCTTCTACCCAGCTCACCTCCTCTTCCTCATCATCAAAATCTTCAATTTTGGGATTTGAAAAGATTTTGATATTCAATGTCATATTCCCAACGCATCAATTGTTGCGAGGAAAGAACGTCCAAAGATCACTGGAATCTGAGATTTAGCATTGTAAACTGGTTCAGTGTCCAGAACAACAAAGTCAATAGGAAAGACAAAAGTGTCAATCTGGACTAATACATCCTCCAACACTCCTCGCGGGTATTTAATTGATCGATCTGCCAGTTGGAGAGTAATGCGAGTGGGCTTAAGTTCTCCTAACCCTAACTGTTGATAGACAGTGTAAGGTAAGAGATTAACACTCGATCCTAAATCGAGCAGTGCATTGTTCACTTTCTTCTGACCAATTATGCAAGAAACCGTTGGCGTACCTGGATCCTTGTATTTAGGAGGCAAATCGTGTTTTACGATCGCACTCGCCTGGCATGCCAAGTAAGCACTCTTCTTAACACTTTGCTTCCTTTTTACAGTGCACAAGTCTTTTAGGAACTTGGCGTAGGAAGGCACTTGTTTAATTGCGTCTAGGAGTGGGAGATTGATCTTTACCTGTTTGAATAACTCCAGAAACTCCTGACTTTTCGTTTCTTGTTGAGGTTTCTTCAACCTCTGAGGATATGGTGCCGGAAAAGGACATTTGGTTGCATCCTCAAGGAGGGGTTCTTTTCCAGGTCTTCTCTTTATTTCATTATCCTCAGGAATTGTTGTTTTGGGCTCAACTGTTTCGCCCTCTTTTCCTTCTTCCACCAATTCTTCTTCATTCTCTACCTCTTCTTCATCACTAACTATAGGTTGTGAGGGCAAAGAGACTTTCTCAATTTCTTTTCCACTCCTCAACACAGTTACCGCCTTGGCCTCCTCATGTGGTCCAGATCCTGAGGGTCCTGTACCCGAGTGTTGGCCTTTAGGATTTGGCTCTGGCTGTGCAGGGAACATAGTTCGTTCTCGATCCCCTTGTTGGGCAGCTAACCTCTCTACACTTGTGTTGAGTTTACTCATTAGCTGCATCATCTGCTGCATCATGAGTGTATTAGGATCCTCTTGTGCCTTCTTATGGGGTGGCACATAAGTGTTTGATGAGGTTTGGTTGTTGGCCCCCTGATTGTAGTTGGATTGAGGTGAATGATTTTGATATTGGTTCTGGTGATACCCTTGATTTTGTTGATAAGTAGGAGGAGGTTGGTAACTCTGGTGGTACCCTTGGTTCTGAGGTCGGTATTGGTTTCCTTTATTCGGTTGCCACTGTTGAGATGGGTTCGCTGCAGCAGCACTGTTTCTTTGATCGAAACCAGGATGACTCCACCTATCATTGGGGTTGAAACGACCAGGGGCATTTATAGCATGTACCTCCACTGGACTCTGTTCTTGGTAAACAGGGTATATTTGGCAATGTTGAGAGGTATGCCCCATCTGCAGACAACTCGAACATGACTCTTCAGATGCAAATTGTATTACCGGGTCCTTCTTTGCTTCCAAAATTTCCAATTTACGAGCCAGTTGCTCGTATTTCTCCAGTAAGCCATCTTCTGCCTTCAGCTGATAAATGCTCTTTTTACTTGAACTCGAACTGGTCTGAGTTCTCGTTACTTGAGTTTCCCATTCTGGTGCATGTTCGGCTAACCATTCGAAATGAGCCTCTGCTTGGTCGGCATTCTTGCTCATAAACTCACCGTCACTCGTAGTTTCTACGAGCTTCTTTGACTTTGGACTTAGGCCATCAAAGAAGAAGCTTATTGTTTGCCACTTCTCAAAACCATGATGCGGGCAGAGCAGTAACAAATCCTTAAAACGCTCCCATGCATCAGCGAAAGTTTCTTTCTCTTTTTGATTATACATCTTGATCTGTCTCAAGATGTCTGTCGTTAACCGATTAGGGAAGAACTTTTTGAGAAAGGCTTCATGAATTGCTGGCCAAGTCGAAATCGAATTCGGTTTGAGTGACAATAACCATGACTTCGCTTTGTCCTTCAAGGTGAAGGGAAAGAGCTTTAGTCGGATTATATCACTTGGGCAAGTCTGATCTGTGAAAGTGCCACAAACATCTTCAAAATCTTGAATGTGCAAGTACGCCTTCTCTTTATCCATCCCATGGAATGTGGGTAATAGTTGAATCATTCCATTACGAAAATGGAATGTACCCATGTGTGGAGGGATGCGGATACAAGAAGGTGTGGCAGTGCGATCAGGAGCCAAGAGTTCACGTAGAGGTCGTTGACCGTCATCGATGAGGTCATGCCTATTCTCTCCTTGTTGGCTCTCTGTATCAGACATTGAGTTAGAAGTGGATGGAGTAAAAATGGGATTATCAGCACTATGGATTGAATCTTCAAATAGATTTGTGATGAAGGCTTCAGTGGAATCAAAGGACATAGAAGGACACAACAATACAGCTTGTGTTCTGAAGAAAAAAAGAAAAAAAATAGATAGAAATGGGATAAGAAAGATCGGATCAATCCAAAATTCCTGGCCTTCGTTACCGTCCCCGGCAACGGCGCCAAAAACTTGACACGACTTGAAATGTGTTCTCCGAAGAGTACGTCCAAGTGTAGACGGTCGCGTTGCATTAAAACCGGTAAGACCGGGTCGAATCCCAAAGGACGGATTGTAAATGCGGAAGAATCTAGATTGAATCCTAAAATAAAATAAAAGATGATTTCTTGTAGAAGGGGGATCTAACAATCCTATAGAATAAGTAAAAGAAACAAAATATAGTGAAGCAAAAACTTAACTAGATAGAATTAAAAACTGTAATATCAAATATGAAAAAGAGTTGGGAACATGTGAGTCCACAAAGTGCCAGCCACTACCATGATTTAACAAGAATGAACAGCTGGGGTTTTATCCTTAGAGTATTCCTTATTTCAAAATGATTAAGTTAAGCATTCTAGACACTAAGTATGTAAATCTTGCATATTTAGTGGTTCGTTTACCTCACTTATTTATGAAGAACTGAAATAAGAAGTTAATTAAAACCATGAACAATAACTAGCAAATTGAGTATGAAATATTCTATGTGTTTGTTATGAGTGTTCATTGAGTTAATTAATCAAAAGAGCTCTTAATCCAAAATCAGATTGCAATTTGAACTATGAAGATCAATTTGGTCTTAGTTTCTGAAACAAAAGTTACTGGAATACAAAAAGGAGTAAACACAAGTCATAAACATATCAATCGATTGATATCATGTCAATCGATTGATATGAAATGGCTTTCAATCGATTGACAAGTATATCAATCGATTGACTTGGAATCTATGTCAATCGATTGGATTCTGTATCCAATCGATTGACATTGACTCTTTCACAGAATCATGGCAAAGGGCTGGGAACGATGTTTCTTCACATTATTCCCAACCAGGAATCTACTCAACCATGTTTAGAACTGAATAAACATAAATACACTGAAAAATAAGATCAAACATTGCCATGGATTGAAATTTTTAATTAAAAATGTTGAAATCAACTAAAACTATAATATAAGTCACAAACAAACAATTCCTAAGCAACTAGAATCAAGAAAAGAAAACCTGAACTTGAGATTGAATGTAGAATATTAACTTTTCACTGGAATTCAATCAAAAACCAAAATAACTGGAGAAATCCCTACAAAAACAATACAAAGTGAGCCAACCCTTGACCCTCTTCACTCTCCTCTATATATAGTGTTAAGTCCACGAGCTTAAGGCGTCCAGGTTCACTCCATAACGGCTGGTCGTCGCCTGATTGCTGAAATCTTGCTCCATTAATCACAGACTGTTTCCAGTTTAAGTCAATCGATTGACAAAGATATCAATCGATTGATAAATAATTCAATCGATTGATAAAGAGTTCAATCGATTGGTAAAGAAAACATGTCAATCGATTGATATTATGTCAATCGATTGGTATCAAGACTTCAACAATTTGTTTCTTGAGTTATTCCTTTCAATTTGTCATTCATTTTAACTTCAGAACCTGCATTCAAAGAGCTAAACACAACAACATACCACGAAAAATACATCATTGTGTAAAGAAACGAATTAAAACACAAGTGCAGGTAGCACTAGGAAAATGGGGTTAAATCCTGTCAGTTTTTACTCCTTATCGAGCTAATATTAAGCTAATATCAGCTCTCATCAAATACCTTGAAAGCTAAGTAGAGGCCCATCTTACGATGGGGCGAGAGGGGGTGTTTTAGCACGATCTAGCTCCTTCTTTTCTCATACCTTAACCCCCAAACCAAGTTCTTTGGTGATGACAGGACAGTGCTCTCTATCCATTGGACTTGATAGATTTAGTTTTCTTGGTTTCTTTTTTTAAACCAAGTGGCGACTCTATTGGTGAGGATCTATCTAGATTTTACCTTGCGGGATATACATGGATTACTCACTCGTGTAGCCTTAGATATGGATCATGGGCATCGATAGTTACCTCAGGTTGGATAAAAAGACCCATGGAATCCAAAATATGAGTAATCCAAATCGATAAGATCGGATAAAGGCTAATGAAGGGTGGTAAACCTCACTCGTGGTTGTTGACATGAGATTTGAAATGGGATAATCAAGCGGACTTAATCCTTCTAGGCCCCCTAAACTTCGTTTGGGTACCCACATGTACCCAATTTAAAAGACTTGAAGGAGCAAATCCTGGAGGAAGCACATAGTACCAAGTACTCAATCCATCTGGGAAGTAATAAGATGTACCGAAACTTATGGGAAAACTTTTGGTAGAGAGGTATAAAGCGAGAAGTGTAGACACCCCAATTTTGACCGGCCTTCAAATTTAGGAGAGCGTCACCTCCACGTCCAATGATGACAATGACCGAGAAATTCGAAGTATTCCAAGCTCTTCAGAAAATTCTCCAAAACGCGATAAAATTTCACAGAAAGAGGGAAATACCAGGTATTTAGGAGAATTCAGATATAAAACACAACTTTTGGAAAAGATATTCAAAAATAATTTGTTTCAAAAAGAGAAAAGACCTAAAAGGGGAATTTTAGTCAAAACCGGCACACGGCGGGCTTCCGCGGCACTCGGTGACTGCCGCACGGCAGTCACAGAGTGCCGTGCCGGCACTCACCAAGTGCCGCCGCAGGTTTCTGACTGCCGTTTGCTTTTAAAGTCTGTATTTTACAGAGCAATACGTATGCGCATGCGAATAAGAACAAAAAACTGATAAAGTAAGACTGACAAAAATGCGGCAATCCATTAATTGCCGCGGCATTTGGTGAATGCCGCGCGGCAGTCATGAAGTGCAGCAACGGCATTTGATGAATGCCGCAGCGGCAGTCACGGAATGCCGCGTTAGTATCTGGACTGCCGCGCTGGACAGCAGTCTGCATAATTTCATAAAGTACACATTGTACAAACTAATGAGGGAATTACACCTGTTTTTTGCTCCGAAATTCACCAAAAATACCTGGTAATTTTGCTTATAAAAGAGGAGGGATCTTCCTAAAAGAGGAGAGACCAAGAAGAACACCAAGAAACACATTGGGAGAGAGGTCATATACAAAAAAATACTTCCATTACACCAACATTTTTTAGAGAGAAAAGAGAGTGTTTAGAATATTAGAGAGAAGAGCTTGGAAGATCTTCAAAGAAAAGAAAACTTTGAGGATAATTTGGAGGTGATCCTCTAACCATAGATTATTGGCTTTTTCTTTCCTCTTTTAAAATCTCTAATCCTAGAATCTTTCACTATTTTCTTTGTTTGTCAAGTAAGCTTAGGAGTTTCCTTTGTTCTCATATTACTTTCTTCCACTTTCTTGTTTACATTCTTCTCTTGAAGGTCTTGGAGATCCTCAATATCTCTTTTGATCTCTTGAGCATGATCTCTTGAAACCCATGTAGGCTTATGCCTCACATAGGAGTCAAGGTTTGATCACCACTTCATAAGAGGATCCAAGTCCGTACTCATGATTTGGATCTTCTAAATTTGATGTCTTGAGGAATCCCTTCTATATTCCTTTAGGACTCATGAGTCATAGTCATGTCTCCTTCTCCAATGACCATCAAATGGTAGGAGAAGGTAGTTTTGAGTCTAAACCCATCTCCATGGTTTAGATTCCTTATCTTGTAGATTTCATGAAGTCTATCCATGTTTCATTTGAAATCTATGAAGACTAAAGGTTTATAGTCTCTAATGGCCATCAAATGGTAAGAGAAGTGGTTTGGTTCAACTCAACTTCATGGTTTGATAGTTGGAGTTACCAAATGAAAATTGAACTAGCAAAGTAAAAACAGTGAATCCACAAACTGTTTTTGATCAAAGATTTTTAGTTCGAAATCTAACCGTTGAAATCCAGTGAAACCAACGGGAAAGTGTCAATAACACAATATTCTACCGCTGTAATTTTTGTTTTGAGGTGGTTTCATGTTTAGCATGGTTTGATCATGAGTTTTGTGACACAAATGCAATCTGTCCAGAATTTCAGAATAGTTTCAGAATAGTGACGCTCTTTTGAAGCAATTAAATCAGAGTTCCAATAAAGTGTTTGTGACCCCAAATAATTTTTTCTATGAAGATTAATGTGTTAGGAAGTCACCCTAAAAAGAACAAAGCAATTCGGATTTTTTTGCTATTTTTAATAAATCGTGCAAGAATTCTGGACAGAAGGTTGTAAAGTGCTAAGTGATGTCTAGTATTTCTCATATTCCCGGAGATCCGACCGTTGGAACTTTGATTTTCTTTTTGATTTGAAAACTAGACCCACAGAGGCATATTGAGTCCAAAAATCATCAAGATCAAACAATGGGAGATATGCTTTTTATTTCTTTTAAGTTCTGGTCTGCTCTCTGCAATTTTCAGAGTTTTATGACACATTTGACTTACTTTGTAAATAAGGGTCTAATTGACTTTTCTATGATCTAAGGCTTAAACCATGCTTTAATAATGTTTAGTTGAGCTTGAATTCAAGGTTTAAGAGTATCTCATGGTTTATCCTTGTCCATGTACATATTCATCTATATGATTCGACATTTGTAATTAAGACTTATTTGCTTTGGATTTAATTACATTAGATAGATGTAAGCTAGAAATTTAGAATTGTCATTTTAACATTGTGTTTTGCATGTCATGTGGACTAACCCTTTGTTTTGTAGCGCTATTAAGGTACGATTTCTAGAACTCCTCTTTAATTTATCTTAATTTCTTGTTTTTATTGATTTTTTCGACTCAATGTGCGACACCTTAGAATTAGGTTTTGCCTTATGTGTATATATGATTAGAGACTCTTTTTAGGATTTTCTTTTATTCGCATGCATTGCACGTTTATTATCGCTGTTGGATCTCAGGTAAGTTCACTTGTTCTCTATTGCATATCATATCGCTTGTTACCTGAATTACGTGGCTTTTGAATGATATTTTGTCAATTGCAATTTTACACCCTTTGGACATGCTTTTGTGATGTATATGTATATATGTATTAGTTGAGGGCATGCTTAGATTAATAAATTTGATTAAAAGGATGTTGAGTAGAGGCCTATCGCAAGATAGGATGAGAGAGGGTGTTTTAGTCCGACGGGCTCCTTCCTCTCTCATTCCATAATCCCCGGACCTATTTAATCTTTGGTTTCGCAAACGATCAGTTTCTTTTCAAAATGGTTTCTTAATTTTCCTTTTAAAAATTAAGTGGCGACTCTTTTGTTTTTGAATTTGATTTTGAAAAGCTGTGGGTAAGTCAACCTGCGATATCCACAATCTGGCGACTCTGTTGG
The DNA here is from genome assembly GCA_033977485.1 of Hydrangea macrophylla. Taxonomy (NCBI): domain Eukaryota; kingdom Viridiplantae; phylum Streptophyta; class Magnoliopsida; order Cornales; family Hydrangeaceae; genus Hydrangea; species Hydrangea macrophylla. Next base: position 80,140,164 of record CM066991.1, on the reverse strand, counting down.
GGATCGAACCCAGAATCTCTGGTTTCGCAGACCAGAATTCTGATTTTGGGTTCACTTGAGGACTAGACTTGAAAAACATCCTTTTAATCGAATTGAATCAATCTTTGTGTGCCTGCTGCATTTCACTTGCATGTCCAGCCAGTCGATTGCACGGAACTATGACCTTGGAGGCTCGGGGCAACCCGGTCGGTCAAGTTATCATGGGACTATGTGATCACCCTTGATCTCGTACCATGATTTGGTATATGAAGCATCCTATCGGGTGTGTGTCAAGGGTCCCTTATTTGACCATAACCCAGCCTTTGCATAGTAGTTTCTATAGAATCTTTCAAATTTAGGAAATCAGTTCTTGATTAGGTTTAAGTGCTAGGAAGTTTTGTATGCCCGGAAGGGATTATTTGAGATGATGACGATACTTGCTTGATAAAAAATGTATAATCTTGTAATCACCTTTTAGCAACTTCTCCTCATGTTCCAGGACATTCGGAGAACATGCCGAACCTTGATTATAAGATTATACTTCTTATATCATGTTAGCTAAGCATCATTGACCTTGTATGTATCCAAATTCATGAAAAGTACGGTGATAATCCAATCATGTGATCCTTCTGCCCAAAGAGTTTTAAACCCATTTTGGAAAGCAAACAGATTTTTGCCGTCTTTATTCCAAAATTTCCAATCGCTCTTCCAAAGAATTTGGCAGTTCATTTTTGATTAAAACTTCAGGGCCAAACCAAGGTTATTCATCAGCTAAGGCACTTTTCAAAATAGGAGTTTCAACCCAATCACTTTTTGAAAAGCGTGATCCAAAATTCTTGAAAATTGTTTTCTAAAGATTTCATCAGAAATGTTTTTTTTTTTTTTTTTCAAAAGAAAACCCTAAAATTGCCAGACATCGAAGGGTAAAGAAGGTCACAATGAATGGAGAAATCATCGTACTTGACATGGGTAAGGGTTTTATGTGCTTATGTGCTTATGTGTTAGGATTAGGATTTTCTTTCATTTTGCATATAGAGTAGGCACACACACACACACATGCATTGCATCCGCATGACATACAAAATAAAAGTTTTGCTAAAATAAAGGTAAAAAGGTTTTTCTAAAAAGAAATTTTCAAAATTTATTGTAGGAGCAAAAATAGCAAACCAAGGGTGGTTTAGAGATCCTACGGCAAGGTTAGTAAGAAGAGGATACGCTGACATGGCCGAAGAAAGAAACAACAAAGAAATGACCGGATTAAGGGTACTAGTCGAACAGCAAGCGGAACAAATGAGGAGATAGGCCGAGAACATGAACCGCATGATGGGAATGATAGAGGAGCTGAATCGCCAACCGCCGCCGCATGTAATTCCACCCATTATAGACCCGCCTTTGGGAGGAGGAGACGGAGATTGGTTCGACGATCAAGAGGCACATTGGAATGATGCACTAAGAGCCAACAGGGACAGAGAGAAAGATGAGAAGGAGAAGCTACTGACCGAGAAGATAGAAAAGTTGGAAAGGGTAATGCGCAAGGCTCAGGGAGTGGATACCTATCTGATGGAATTTGAAGGGTTATATGACGGAGTCCACGAAACACTGCCGGCTGGTTTCAAAATGCCAGTTTTCGATAAGTTTGATGGCACAGGCAATCCCCGCAGTCATGTCTGAATGTGCATAGGAGCCTTTCAGCCTAGTGGATTAAGCACTACCATGATGGCTGTCCTGTTTCAACAAACCTTAACAGGAGCTGCTCTGTCGTGGTACCTTACTCTCGAACCAAGCAAAACCAGAGTATGGGAAGAGATGATTAAGGCATTTGTGGCACAGTACGAATACAATCAGGACTTGGATGTTACTGTCCGAGATTTGGAAACAACCAGGCAGGGGAACAAAGAATCATTTGCCGAGTACTTAAGCCGATGGAGAGGGAAAGCTGCGAAAATGGTACAAAGGCCGTCCGAGAAGGACCAGATCCGAATGTTGATGAAAAATCTACAGCCAGTTTATCAGGAGAAGATGAGATTTCAGTCAATCAATACTTTTGCTGAGGTGTTCGATGTGGGGACAAGAATCGAAGATGCAATTCAAGAAGGTACAATCAAGAAGGAAGAACCACAGAACCGATATCGGAGGCCTAGTTATGGATCAAACGGAGGGCACTCGGGGGATCACTCTGGCCCCACCGATGTCAATGCACTTAGCGAGCCGGAGAAGAAATTCGATATCACCAAAAGTCATCCAAGAGGAGGGGAGGATAAGCCAATGAGGAAGTTTTCAGATTTGGGAGTATCATTATCAACCGCCCTCGATAGGCTGTTAACAAAAGGGCATCTCCGTCAGTTGGAACCTCGACCACCGCCGAGTCCACTCCCGCCGTACTTTAAAGGAGATCTTTACTGCAAGTATCATCAACAAAAGGGTGTAGACACCCCGATTTTGACCAAACGTCAAATCCAGGGATTGGTTACCTCTTAAAAGACCGATGATGACAATGGCCGATTACACTCGAAGATTTTCCAGGAAATTCAAAATCTTCAATTGATTCTTCAAGGCAAATTTCAAAATTAAAATAGAAAATAAGGAGAAGGAAGAGAGAGAGAGTTTGGGTATTCGGGAGAAACCCAAACAATAAAGAACGTGTGAGAAACCCAGTCTGGGAACCAGTTTTTTAAGAAGATAAAAATAAAAATAATAAAGAGTTCTTTTGAAAGAGATGGGAGGACAAAATAAATAAAAAAATCTTGGAAAAAGAGAAAATACAAAAAAGAGAGTAGTATATTCAAAATATACCATGCACATGGGGGATCTTAATACAAATATAAATATATATAGAATATAAAAAATTGTGTTTACACCAACATATTTTTGAAAAATCAAAAAGAGGGACAAAATTCAGTTAGCCCCGGCACGCGAAAAACGCGGCGGCACTCACTGAGTGCCGCGCCGGCACTCAGTGTTTGCCGCCCGGCATTCAGGAAGTGCCGCCCGGCATTCAGGAAGTGCCGCCGGCACCCGTCGAGTGCCGCTGGCTGTAACAGACTGCTTTTCTCACATGTTCTAGAAGAAATCTTTGCACATGGGTTTCCACCCCGAATTTACCCATTTATCCCTGGACTAATGGTCTATATAAACAAACTTTCACCTTCATTTTTGAGAGACTTGAGATATACTTGAACTTGAGAATTAAGAGAGAGATATACAAGAATCATATATATTTTGAGAGAGAGAGAAGAAGAAATTCTTGAAGAACTTGAAGAATTTGAAGAATTTTGGGAAATCTTGGAAGGTTTTCACAAGAAGTTGAAGAAATCCTTGAGGTCCTAGAGGTAACCTCTTAATCCTTGATAGAATTAGGACTATTCAATCACAAGTTCATAGTTCTAGGAACTTTACACATTTTCAAAACCTCTCTTCTTACCTCATTTCATCACACACCACTTAGAACTTGTGATTGAATCTCATAATATTTCATTGATTTGGATCTAATTGATGCCTTGGGTTTAAAATAAATTCAATTTTGAAGAGTTTGTGTTCTTAGTTTCTCAAGACAAACTTTGATTTCTTATTTCTACCATCTCTTGTGAGGCTCATGAGATCTTCCATATCTCATTGAACCCCTTTGAGTTTGATTATTTAATTTCCTATGATCTTATGATCTATATGGAGATTAGAATGAATCATAGTCTTAATCTACATATAATTAGTGAGATTCAAGTCCTAATCCATGACTTGAACCTCTTCATTAAGAAATCTTATGGAATCCTATTATATTCCAATGAGGTTTGAGTAGATTTTAACTTCATCTCTAACTCCAATGACCATCAAAGGGTAGGAGTGATAAGTTGAATTCAAACTTGGGTCCATAGGTTTGAGTTCTTTATTTGAGGATTTTGTGAAGTTCATCTCAATACTTCATCAAGATCCACTAGTATAGTATGCCTCATAGTCTCCAATGACCATCAAATGGTAGGAGAAAAAGTGTTAATTCAAGTTTATTCCCATGGCTTGAACTAATCCTTCTCTTAGGTTTTAAGAAGTCTTTCATACTTCATCTAGAACCTATGAGTATGTATGTCTCTAACTCCAATGACCATCAAATGGTAGGAGTGATAAGTTGAATTCAAACTTGGATCCATAGGTTTGAATTCTTTATTTGAGTATTTTGTGAAGTTCATTTCAATACTTCATCGAGATCTATAAGTGTAGTATGCCTCATAGTCTTCAATGACCATCAAATGGTAGAAGAAGTAATTTGGTTTGAGCCCCAACTTCATGTTCTAATAGTTGAGGCCAATCAATAAACTTGAACTAGCAAAATGAAACAGTGGGTTCATAAACTGTTTTTGATCAAGGATTTTTAGTTTGAAATCCGACCGTTGGAATCGAATGAAACCAACGGGAAAATGTTCATAACACATTGTTTTACCACTGTGATTTTTGTTTTAGCAAGATCTTGTGATTAGAAGGGTTTGATCATGGTTTTTGTGAGCTAATCATAATCTGTCCAGAGTTCTAGAATACTTTCAGAACAATAAGTCCGTTTTGAAATTAATAAATCAGAACTCTAACCAGGTTTTCATGACCTCTAATAATTTTTTATAAGTACCTTAATGTGTTAGGAAGGTACCCTAAAAAGATCTAAGTGTTTCTCATTTTTTTACTATTTTTAGAAAATCATACAAGATCTCTGGACAGAGAGTTGCAGAATCCTGAGTGAGGTCTAGTATTTTCCACATTCCCGGAGATCTAACCGTTGAAATCTTGATTTTCAAGTTGGGTTAGAAACTAGACTCACAGAGGCATAACATATCCAAAAATCAGTAAGATCCAACCGTTGAAAGTATTTTATTTCTATTTTCGAACGTCGGGTCTGCTCTCTGTAAATCACAAAAAAAACTGCTACTGTTTTTGTCTAATCTTATTTATTTCAACTCAAATGGTCTCTTAATGTCTTGGGACTCAAACCATGTTTTGAAAAATGATAATTTAGATTAAACCCAGAGGCTTAGGGATCCAAATTAGTGAATAAATTCATGTCTCATCTTTGTTCATAATCATTCATTCATTCATGTACATTGATGCTTATAGTTAGAACTAGTTCTTGGATGAAGTTAGACTTAGTTGAATTTAATTGAACATGACCTATGATTAATTACCTTTTGATATTATATCTTGTCTAAGGCATGTGTACTAACCTTTGTTTTGTAGCGCTTTGAGGTACAATTTCTCAACCCTTCTCTAGTTTAATCTATTTTATTGATTTTAATTGATTTTTCGACTCCATGTGCGACACCTTAGCTTAGGTTTTTGCCTTATGTGTATATATGTGTTAGAGACCTTTCTTAGGTTTATTTTTGCATGCATTGCACGTTTGATATTCGCGGCCGGATCCCGGGTATGTTTTCTAGTTCTCTATTGCATATCATGATGTTTGCTAGTTGAATTATGTGACTTATGAATGATATTTTACCGTTAGCAATTTTGCACCCTTTCAACATGCTTGTGTTATGTATACCTATATATGTATTAATTGAGGGCATGCTTAGATTAATAACTTGATTAAAAAGGATGTTGAGTAGAGGCCTATCGTGAGATAGGATGAAAGGGGGTGTTTTAGTCCGCCGGGCTCCTTCCCCTTTCATTCCATAATCCCCGGACCCAGTTTATCTTTGGTTTCGCAAAAGATCAGTTTCCTTTTAAATGGTTTCTTAATTTTTCCTTTTAAAAATTAAGTGGCGACTCTTTGAAAATTGAAAATATTTGTTTTAAAAGTGGGTAAAATTTGAAAACCTGCGATATCCACAATCTGGCGACTCTGCTGGGGATCGAACCCAGAATCTCTGGTTTCGCAGACCAGAATTTTGATTTTGGGTTCACTTGAGGATTAGACTTGAAAGCATCCTTTTAATCGAATTAATTAATTTTTGTGTGCCCGTTGCATTGCACTTGCATGTCTCGCCAGTCGATTGCACGGAACTATGACCTTGGAGGCTCGGGGCAACCCGGTCGGTCAAGTCATCATGGGACCGTGTGATCACCCTTGATCTCGTACCATGTTTTGGTATATGAAGCATCCTATCGGGTGTGTGTCAAGGGTCCCTTATTTGACCAAAACCCGGCCTTTTGCATAGTAGTTTCCATAGAACCTTTCAAAATTAGGAATTCAATTCTTGATTAGGATTATGTGCTAGGAAGTTTGTTATGCCCGTAAAGGATTATTCGAGATGATGACGATGCTTGCTTGATGGAACATGTGTAACCTCTTAATCACTTTTGAGCAATTCCTTCTCATGTCCCACGACATTTGGGAACATGCTGGATCTTGATCATGAGATTACATCTCTTACATCTTGCTAAGCTAAGCATCATTGACCTTGTATGTATCCAAATTCATGAAAAGTGCGGTGACAATCCGATCATGTGATCCTCCTACCCAAAGAATTTTAAATACGTTTTTGGAAACAAATAGATTTTTGGTATCTTTATTCTAAGGCATTCAATCACTCCTTCAAAATTTTTGAAGTTCACTTTTGGATTGAAATTTTAAATATTTGAAGAAAGAACCTAAAATTCTTGGAACCCAAAATTCTTGAAAGAGTTTGAAAAATTTTACCAACTAAAGGAATGCTTTTTTCAAAAAAACAAAAAAAAATTTGGACCTAAGAAATCATTTTCAAATAAATTTCAACCCAATCATCTTTTGTTTAGAAATGTAATACTTGTCAAATGGATTTTAAAGAAAAATTTTCAAATTTGAAAAACCTTGAAAGGATAAAGAGGATCACAACGAAAGGAGAAATTAGCACACTCAACATGGATGAGGATCTTATGTGCTTACGTGTTTATGTGTTAGGATTAGAATTTTCTTTTATTTATCATATAGAATAGGCACACACACACACATGCATTTGCATCCGTATGGCATATGAATCATTCATGAAAGCATATGAATCAATAATAAAAGAAAAAGGTAAACAAATAATATTGAAAAGGGAGAAAAAGTTGTTAAATTAAAATAACTGAAACAAATATGGTTGTAGGTAAAAGATAGAATCAACTGCGAGCATAGCCTGGTACAGAGATTCTACTGCAAGACTAGTGAGAAAAGAGATGGCACAAGAGGCTAATGCAAGGGAGATGACAGAGTTAAGGACAATGGTGGAACAGCAAGCGGGACAAATGACTAGAATGATGACTATGATAGAAGCGCTAGCACGGCAGCAGCCAGGCAATGATCCTCCTCACAGGGATGAAGATTGGTTTGATGAAATAGAAGGGGTTGAAGCACCGAGAATAGAAAGGGAGAAACTAGAAAAAGAAAGGGCTGAGAAAGACAAGTTGATGACTGAGAAATTGGAGAAGTTGGAAAGGGTGGTACGAAAGGCCCAAGGAGTTGATACCTATTTGTTGGAGTTAGAAGGGTTGTATGAGGGGGTTTGTGAGGTATTGCCCGCAGGATTCAAAATGCCTGTATTCGATAAGTTTGATGGAACAGGGAACCCGCGTAGCCACATAAGAATGTGTATAGGGGCATTTCAGCCTAGCGGCCTAAGCACGGTCATGATGGCAGTCTTGTTTCAACAGACGTTAACGGGGGCTGCTTTGTCTTGGTATCTCACTCTGGAACCAGGGAAGACTAGAAACTGGGAAGAAGTGGTAAAGGCGTTTGTGGCCCAATACGAATACAACCAGGATCTGGATGTTACTATCAGGGATTTGGAGACTACCAGACAGGGAAACAAAGAGTCTTTTGCTGAATTTCTAAGCCGATGGAGGGGGAAGGCTGCTAAGATGATACAAAGACCGACTGAAAAAGAGCAAATTCGAATGCTGATGAAGAATCTCCAACCCGTCTATCAGGAGAAGATGAGGTTCCAATCCCTCAATACCTTCACCGAGGTGTTCGATGTAGGAACCAGAATCAAAGACGCGATACAGGAAGGGGTCATTAAAAAGGAGGAGCCAGTGAACAGGTACAGACGACCGAACTATGGAACAGGAGGAGGACATTCAGGAGGTCATTCAGGGTCTACAGATGTGAACGCACTGAGCGAACCTGAGAAAAAGTTTGATGTAACCAAAAATTACCCAAAGAGGGGAGGGGATAAGCCTTTAAGGAGGTTTTCCGAGTTGGGAGTATCTTTGTCCACAGCTCTCGATAGGCTGGTAGCAAAAGGACATCTTCGCCTACTGGAGCCACGACCCAGACTAAATCCACCGCCTCCAAATTTCAAATCTGATTTATACTGCAAGTTCCATCAGGAGCAGGGGCACTCAACTGACTGGTGTTTAAGACTAAAGCATGAGATTCAGGATTTGATTGACAAGAAAATAATATCTGAACCACCCACCAACCCGCCAAATATTACCAGAAATCCGCTACCAGAACATCATGCCGTACCACCGCCCAGAATTTACTACTTGGGAGATGAGGAGAGCTCTTTTGACCCATCAGCATTGATCACCAAGTTGGGAAGTCCGAGAAAAGCTTATCAGATGTTGGAGGATCCGCAAATTTTCACTCTAAAAGGATTGGTAGATGAAGGCAAAGGGAAAGAAATAGAAGGGACTGTTGACGCAGATTGGTGGGCACCGGAAGCTGACAATTCACTGTGGTACAAAGGGGATGGTATTCAGGATCCTAGTAAAGTTAAGGAGGACCTTTGGTATGAAAGTGAGGAGGAAGGTTTGAAAATTGTTGAAGCACAAGATAGACTTTGGGTTAAAGAAGGTATTAGTCACCTCACACGGTCCGGGAGGCATTTTAAACCGCACGAACTTGAGGAGGATCACCCTGAACAAGAAATGAATAAAGGAAAAGGGAAACTGAATGAGGAAGAAGAGGAGGACAGAGTCTTGAGACAGATGAAGAAGACACAGGCAAATATCACTATTTGGGGGTTGCTAATCGCTTCCAAGCGTCATAGGCAAGCAGTCCTTGACGCTCTCAATCAGTCGGATGTTTCCATCGATGTTACTCCGGAAGATCTCATCGGCATGATCGGTAGAAGCCCAACCCTGGCTATATCATTCTCTGAAGCTGACTTACCTCCTGGGGGACCTGTTTTCAATAAGCCGTTGCACATTACCGTTGAATGCCTAGGAAATTCTCTACCGGCCTGCCTCGTCGACAACGGGTCTGCATTAAATGTATGTCCTTTTCGAACAGCTAAAAGGATGGGGCTCGATGAATCTACATTTATACCATCAGAACAAAAGGTGAGGGCTTATGATAACACTCTACGGGCAGTGATGGGGATCATCTTTCTGAATCTCTCTGTCGGGACTGGTGAAAGGGAAACGGAATTCCAAATCATTGACATTCCTGCATCATTTAACCTGCTTTTAGGAAGGCCGTGGCTTGATAGTTTGGGTGCCATTCCGTCAACCATCCATCAGAAAGTTAAGTACATTTGGAAAAACAAGGTATATGATCTTCTGGGGGATAGCTGGATGAATGTGTCTGAGGCCTCATCAAGTGCTCCGATTTTAGAAGTACAGATACAAGAAGGTGAAACAAGTTTGGGTGGGTTTGAATTCATTAACGTCATAGAAGAGGGAAAGCCGAAGGAATTTTTACCACTGTATTTTGATCAATACGCCAGTCCACTGGTGGCCGGGATCATGAGAAAAATGGGGTTCTTCCCAGGGATGGGTTTAGGTAAGAAACACCAAGGGTTGTCAGAATTCCCAAGTATCATCACACAAACCCACACCCATGGGCTAGGATACTCGCCAACCAAGGAAGAGTTGAAGAAGACGAAGAAAGCAACGGATGCACCGATGGAACCATACATGAAAACTCTCAATGGGTACTTCATCAAGCAGGGAGAAGATTTTCCGTTTTGTGGTTTTCCAGAGCCGTGGATGGATGAAGCAGAGAAGCGTATGAAGCCAGGATTCGAGATTTTCTTTGCGCATAACTTTTCTGATTATGAGGATCCTTATCTTCAGCAGCCTGCAAAATATGTCGTTACTCAGGACTGGGTCAGTACTATGGATGGCTCGGCAATGAAGAACCTGCTAGAAGGAGGATACAAGAAGATCGAAAAAGGGAGCTCTGCAGAAATCAAGGATGAGGGTGAGAAGGGTCGGGATAAAGAAGACAGTAACGAGAATAAAGAAAGGGAGAAACCAGAGTACAAAGGGAAGCCGGAAGAAGTGGAAATAGAAGAGATTACTCAGGAAGAAGAAAGGGAAGATCACTTCATAGCTGATATGGGAGGGAAAAGCAAGAAAGAGTGGGTCTTTGAGTCTAGTGATAGGTCCCCCCCTCCCCCAGAGTCTGTATTGGCCCAAATGAGGCGTCTTTCCATTTCTATGTCTGTTGTAATTGCTCCCAAGAAAGTTAATGAGAATGTGACTAATTCTGCTTACTTGACTGCGCATAATAATAACTGTGATGCATGTGATGAAAATGATGAAATACCTCATGAATTGCAAAAATTAATTGAAAAAGAAAATGAACCTGTATGCAAAATCATGGAAAGCACTCTAACCGTTAATTTGGGAAATGAAGGTAATCCACAAAATGTTTCTATCGGCTCCACACTTAATAATGAGGAAAGCAAAGAATTAATCAATCTATTAAAAGAATTCAAAGATGTCTTTGCATGGTCCTATGATGATATGCCAGGAATTGATCCGGAAATTGTCCAACACCATATTCCCCTTTTCCCAAATTCAAAACCAGTGAAACAAAAATTGAGGCGAATGAGGCCTGAATGGGCGCTTAAAGTGAAAGAGGAAGTTGAAAAGCAATTGAGAGCTGGATTCTTGATTGTCACCGAGTATCCTGATTGGGTCGCCAATATTGTACCGGTTCCTAAAAAGGATGGTCGTGTTAGGGTTTGTGTAGATTTTCGAGATTTGAACAAAGCTAGCCCTAAAGACGATTTCCCTTTACCCCACATCGACGTGTTAGTAGATAATACCGCGGGGCATGAACTTCTGTCTTTCATGGATGGGTTTTCAGGGTACAACCAGATCTTAATGGCATCAGAGGATAGAGAGAAAACAACTTTTATCACACCTTGGGGGACTTACTGTTATAGAGTTATGCCGTTTGGGCTTAAGAATGCAGGAGCAACTTACCAGAGAGCTGCCACCACATTACTGCACGACATGATTCATAAAGAAGTAGAAGTATATGTGGATGATATGATAGTAAAATCCAAAGAAAGGGGAGGGCATCTGGAGGCATTAAGAAAGTTTTTTGGAAGGCTGAGGAAGTTCGGGATGAGGCTAAATCCGCAAAAATGCACCTTTGGGGTCACCACTGGAAAACTACTAGGATTTCTGATTACCCAGAGAGGAATTGAGGTAGATCCCACCAAAATCCAAGCTATAGCCGAAATGCCGCCACCTAGGAATGAGAAGGAGTTGAGAGGATTCTTAGGAAGAATACAGTTCATTAGTCGCTTCATATCCAAACTCACCATGACCAGTGACCCGTTGTTCAAATTATTGAGAAAAGGGGAAAAGTTCGAATGGGATAACCAGTGCCAAAAAGCCTTTGAAAAGATCAAAACCTACCTTCAAAACCCGCCTGTCCTATCACCTCCTAAACCCGGAAAACCTCTATTGCTATACCTATCCGTAACCGAGAACTCAATGGGGAGTATGCTGGCCCAAGAAGAAGAAGAGGGGCGTGTGGAAAAAGCCATATACTACCTAAGTAAAAGGATGACTGGGTATGAGTTGAACTATTCACCGTTGGAGAAAGCTTGTTGGGCTTTAGTTTGGTGTACCCGTCGCCTTAGGCATTACATGCTAGCCTTTCCTATCACCCTGATATCCCGAATGGACCCACTCAAATACCTTTTTGAAAAACCTGCCCTAACCAGTAGGATATCCCGTTGGACCATGATGCTAGCTGAATTCGATATCAGATATGTCACTTCCAAATCTGTCAAGGGGAGAGCTGTTGCCGAATATTTAGCTGACCTCGCCATAGAATCCGAAGAGAAGGGGGAATTTAAGTTTCCGGATGAAGAAGTAATGGAAGTAAAAGAGGACCTTTGGAAAATGTACTTTGATGGAGCAGCTAATCAAATAGGATACGGGGTAGGGATTATCCTCATATCACCTAGCGGGGCCCCCACTCCATTGGCCATTAAGCTCAAGTATAATTCGACTAATAACACGGCAGAGTATGAAGCCTGTATAATTGGGATAGAAGCAGCCTTGACTTTGGGGGTAGAGAAGATCGATGTTTTCGGAGACTCTAATCTAATAATATCACAAGTGAGGGGTGACTGGAGAATAAAGCATGAGAAGTTGAGACCTTACCACGAATACCTAGAGAGCCTGAAGGTGCAATTCAAAAGAATTTCGTTCTATTATCTTCCCCGCGAGGAGAACCAATTGGCAGATTCACTAGCAACCTTAGCCTCAATGATCCAAATTCCTGTAGGAGTATCCATGATTCCATTGTCTATAGAAGAGAGAACCCGACCTTCGTATGAAATAATCGCCGCCATTGGAGAAGAGGAAGAAGTTGAGATACCTTGGTATTTAGATGTTTGGAACTTTGTTGAGAAAGGAGAGTACCCCGAAGAAGCTTCAGAAAAGGATAAGAGAGCGATTCGTAGATTGTCAGCTCAATTTGTAACCTATGCGGGAAAGTTGTGGAAGAAGTCCTACACCGGTTATAATTTAGAATGTCTATATGGAAGGGAAGCAAGGAAAATGATGGAAGAAATACATGAAGGAGTCTGTGGGCCCCACATGAGTGGACATATGTTGGCCAAAAAGATAATTCGGCAAGGATACTATTGGACGACTTTAGATAAAGATTGCTGTGAGTATGTTAAGAGATGCCATAAATGTCAGGTTCACGCAAATTTAATGCATACCCCACCTTTCCAGCTCTATAGCATGACCACCCCTTGGCCATTTTCTGTATGGGGTATTGATATCATTGGAGAAGTAATTCCGAAAGCTTCAAATGGACACCGGTACATAATTGTGGCAATAGACTATTTTACCAAATGGGTGGAAGCGGCATCATATGCAACTTTGAAGGCAAAAGATGTGGTGAATTTTATCCAGAAGAATGTAATCTGCAGATACGGGGTGCCAAATGAGCTTGTTTCTGACCACGGGAGTCATTTTCAGGGAGAGGTTATCCCATTCCTAGAGAAGTATAGGATCACCCACCACCAATCCTCACCATACAGACCGCAAACAAATGGAGCAGTAGAGGCCGCAAACAAAAATGTGAAAGCCATCCTGGGGAAAATGACGGATACGTATAGAGATTGGCATGAAAAATTACCTTTCGCTTTGTGGGGATATCGAACTTCTGTGAGAACCTCAACTGGGGCTACACCGTACTCATTAGTCTACGGGATGGAGGTTGTTTTACCAGTGGAAGTTGAAATACCATCTCTAAGAGTTTTGGCAGAATGTGAGGTAACTGAACTGGAATGGTTGCAAGGGAGATATGAGGAATTGATGTTATTCGATGAAAGGAGGTTGGCTGCTGTGAACCATACTCGGGGATATCAGAAAAGGATAGCTCGTGCTTTCAACAAAAAGGTTCGCCCAAGGAAGCTTGCTGAGGGCGACCTGGTCCTCAAAGAACTTAAAGCACCCGTTTATGACCCACGAGGAAAATTCAAACCCAACTGGGTCGGACCATATATCATCAAGACACTCCTCTCCGGGGGAGCTGCCTATCTCATGGACCTAGATGGGGTTGAGTTTAAACAACCAATCAACCTCGATCGCCTCAAAAAATACTTTGCTTGAAACCTTGTCTTTCAAAACCTCCAGAATTGATGAACTACGCTTGACCTGATTCCCGGTAGGGGATACGTAGGCAACCTGCTCGGTTCGGTCACCAAATAAAAGATGTATGTGTGTTCTTTCTAGCCTTGGCTGAACTACTGCGGACCTGATACCCGTTCGGGGATAAGTAGGCGGGCTCACAAGGCCCTCGGTCCAAAACCCAAACAAATTTAAGAGCCCCAAGTTTTCACCATGTCAAACAAGGGGCAAACTTGCGTTTGCCCTAGAACCACATCTAGAACCCGAAACCAGGGGCAAACTTTGTTTGATAGAGCCAATGAACCCAGACAAAGTTCAAACCCATTTCTGGATATACTGGCTATCAAAATGAGCATCATGTGGAAACAAACAAGAATTCATTACATAGAGAGATTAAAACTAAGCAAGACTCATGAAGGAGTAATAAAAGCCGAAGGAAGCATTGAAGGAAAACTGTTCATAACCCAAAGAAATTAAAAAAGTGCTAACTTTGATTCTTCATGATCAGAGCATTTTCGAAAGAAAAAAAAATGCATCACAGAAAAAAAACCTAGCCAAAGTCAAGCAGAATTTGTCAAAACTTTTAAAATCTTGCTTCTTTCTTTTTTTACTTTGTCCATCTGTTAGCTACCCCCTGACCAGAAACTGAATCTCAAGCAAATACTCTGCGGTCGGGACAACTGAAGCTGGAATCCTCCGAAAGGGAGCTGATACCCTATCATGCCAAGCCTCTGCGAATGTCCTTACTGTCGAAGAACGTAGGGTAGAACTCCTCGAGAAGTCAGCAGTAATAACATCGGGGACATCTTGGAGCAAGCCGAATTGGCGGGCTACCCGGCTGGGAATGTAAAAGGTGATAACTCGCAGACCAGTCAACCAAATCCCGGGGCGCCCAGGAAGACGTACTGCGACAGAGCAATAAGTCCAGCGAGGGCATATCCAACAAATGTCCTCATAACTCAAATCTCAAAACCAAGTAAGCCAGCTGGTAACTGTGCGGGAAGGGTAATGGACGTCCATACGATCATAAGGAAGCTGTCTCCCAGGGGGGAGGTGAGCAAAGAAGCCCAAGCGCTCGAAGAGCCAAACCTGTAAAACGTGGGGTGACCCCGAAAGCAGCATCGATCCCGCGGTATGTGCATAATCCAGACCTAGAAAAGTCTCCCCCAGAACGAGCATAATAGCACTCCGCATCTCTCGGAGGCCACATACGATCGGAATCAGGATATTAGTAGAAGACTGGAATAAGAAGTGCGAAAGCATCGCTAGAGAAAGGGCGTTCCGCCGGGTGACCTGATACCTCCTATCATCAGGATCGCCAATGGGTGCGTAAATGGAGGAGAGGCGGTCGAAATCAATATGATGGTCATGAACAAGGGAGCCGGCAGCGCCCCGAGAAATGCCAAGAAGGGCCGATAAATCCTGAATATATCCTGCCTGGATCTGCGGAACAATCAAATCGGCATACGGATCGGTATGGAGGATGGCGCTAAACTCCTCAAAGAGGGGACAGACCTCCTCGTGACCAAACCGAAAGACATGAAGAGAAGGGTCCCAACACATAATAGCTGCTTGAAGCAAGTCCTCATCCAGAGCTATATGGCGAAAAGCGAAGAGGTCAGTCAGTCTGTGGGATTCAAGGTTGAGTCGATCTATGCCAGAAAGGGAATCCATCCATGGGTACAAGATGTCGGAACTTATAGGGGCCATGAAGATAGGAGGGAGATATAAAAAGGAAAAAGTTTGAATGTAAAGAAGGCAAAATGGCTCTAGAAATCATGAATGAACCTAGGAATGGGTAAATGGCAGCTTATATAGAAAAAGGGGCCGGACCGGCAATCGATGTAAAGTGGCGGCACTCACTGAGTGCCGGCCGGCAGTCACCAAATGCCGCACGGCATTCACGGAGTGCCGCCCAGCCTCACCGAGTGCCGGCCCAGGTTTAAAAGGCACATGGGTCATTTTATAACTTCAATCAGCCCAAACCTGCACAGAATTTGAATAAAAAAATGCTGCCAATCATCATTTTAAGCACCGTTGCTTGCATCACTCATTAAAATAAAGCCAAGAGAGGGTATTCATGATCTAAATAAGCGAAGGGAATAAGATTCAAGATCTAATACGGGGAAGCAATCAAGCATGAATATAAACAAATTCAAAATGGGCACGCAGGCCACCATGCATGAGTATTGCTAAATTCGCCTAAATAAGAGAATTTGATATTCTTTGTCCTCGCAGGGACATGACATAGCATAAAGGAGATAAGCTATCCTCGTCTACGACGAGGATTCCTTTTGGGCGTTTGCTGAGCTGCCTGACCTCTCCCAGCTCCGCCATCGCCCCCATCTCCGCCATCACCTCCATCTCCTCCATCTCCCCCATCACCTCCTTGGTAGCCGCCACCTTGGCCACTACCGCCAGCACCTCCCTGATAGCCGCCGCCCTGGCTCAATTGGAACTCCTGGAGTTGTCTCCTCAGAGCCGCCATCTCAGCTTCCTGTAAGAAAGAACAGGCGAAATAAGTAATGCAATTAAGAAAAGAGAGAGGAGAAAGGAAAAGAAGAGAAGGAATGTAATACCATAGCTCTAGCCTGAAGATCGGCAGTGGACCTTGCTCCATCAGCCTGAGAAAGAAAAAAGAGAAAAAGGAAAGAAAAAAAAGAGAATTAGAATACAGTCATTAGAATAAAGGTGATCATTTGGATTCTTTTTTGAAGATAAATAAGAAAATCTTTTGAGTTTTGTGGCTGTTTTTGCAAATAAAATAAAAGAAGAGAATTTTGTTCCAAACAAAAAGGGATTTACCCTCCATTCGCGTCCATGAATCCAGTGCTGGACGGTGTGAGCATATGACAGACCCTCTTCAGCATAATCCCGGGGGACTGTATCATATTGTAGAGGGATAGTCGGGACATTCTGAGTGTAAGGGGTCAGCTGATACATGGTCTCTTGACCCATGTCGACCGTGGGAACGCTCCAATTCCACTGCGGAAGGGCTGGGGGTTCAGCAACCCCAGGAATAGGCTGCAAATAAGAGTTTTTTTTTTTAAAAAAAAAAAAAAAAAAGAAATTGAAAAGGAATGGAAAGCAGAAATAAAAAGAGTATACATATGTGAATGTGAATAATATTTGTTACCCGGACGACATCCATGAGGGGAAAATTATGCATAAGAGAGTTCAATCTAAAGGCTGCATAACCATCAGGGCCGTCCAAAAGATTTGCAATGTTTTCCCCGTCTAGAGCAGCTACCAGGTCCTCGTGATCCAGGGTTTCTGTGCTCCTCATAGTAGCTGGAGGGACCCACGGCACATAAAAATTTGGGGCAGCAAGAGACTGCCTAGTCACCCTCTCACCAAGGTACCATTCCCGGCACGCCTCACCCACCATCAGAACCCTCAATCTAGAATAGGCCACCGCCGCCTGAATTGCTTCACCTGCCTCTGGGAGAGCCGCTGCCCACGGATTCCATATCACATGAATCTCACGCAAATTAATGAGGAGGTTTCGGTAGCCAACAAAATCGTGAGCCCCGACTTTTCGGCCCGTTGCCTCTTTCCTCCACTTCAAGCCCTGAGGCATGATAGCCGCCTCGTTGTCCCGAGTACTGGGAGCTCTCATCCGGAGATATTCATGCGACCATATCTGCAAGGTAAAATAAAGAGGCAAAATTTCAGTTTTCAAAATTCGAGGAAAGGAATGCAATAAAAATAAAAGGAATAAAGATGAAATGAATGAATAAATAAATAATAAAGTTGAAGCTTTACCTCCCAAGCTCTCCAGTACCCGCCCGTGGAGGGGGAATTTCCCCTAGAAACCTCACTCATGTGGTTGTAGAGAGTGGCCAAACCTGCCCCTCCCCAGTTGTATTGGGAGATGCGATCGACGTCTGTGAGAGAAGCCAAATACCCCAGACTGATTGTGTCACCCTTTGTACTCATCAGCGAGCAACCCAGCACATACATGATGAAGGCCCTGGCCATTTGATCGTCATTAAAGGCCTGATTCTTGAAGGTATCCAGGAACCATTTTGCGGGAACTATGAAATCCCCTGGATGAGCCCCAAGCAAGTCAATAATTTCTTCATGACGGTTCTGAAGATCGTCATAACGGGCAATAGGGAGGCCACCAAACGGGACGCCAGTGATCATGGCGAAGTCTAAGGGAGTCATTGTCATCTCCCCGAAAGGCATATGGAATGTGTTCGTTGTGTCCCACCATCTTTCCGCCAAGGCTTGAATGTGGGTCCGGTCATTTGTACTCTTCTCCAGGAGCAAAGCGAATAGCCCAAATCCAGCATTATTGACTAAGGTTCTCACATCGTCAGAAAGCTCCATATACCACCTTCGGCCATGGGCCATGCTCCCATGACCCTTGAGGACAAATTCTGGAGACTGCAAAAAAAAAGGAGAGAGAGAAAGGAAAATAAGAAAATGAAGGAATAATAATTACTTTCTTTCGGGATCCAAGCAATGCAATTGAGTGAGTAAAGGAAAATAAAGAAATTCTTTGGAGTCTAGACGACTCGTTGATTTGAAAAATAAGAAATTCTTTGGAGTCTAAGCGACTCGTTGATTTGAAAAATAAGAAATTCTTTGGAGTCTAGGCGACTCGTTGATTTGAAAAATAATGAAATTCTTTGGAGTCTAGACGACTCGTTGATTTGAAAAAAAAAAAAAAAAAAGAGAAATTCTTTGGAGTCTAAGCGACTCGTTGATTTGAAAAATAAGAAATCCTTTGGAGTCTAAGCGACTCGTTGATTTGAAAAATAAGAAATTCTTTGGAGTCTAAGCGACTCGTTGATTTGAAAAATAGGAAATTCTTTGGAGTCTAAGCGACTCGTTGATTTGAAAAATAATGAAATTCTTTGGAGTCTAGGCGACTTGTTGATTTGAAAAATAATGAAATTCTTTGGAGTCTAGGCGACTCGTTGATTTGAAATAATAGGGGATCTCTTGTGAGGTCTAAGCACACAAAAAAAAAATGTTTGTGGGTTGTAAGCAATGATTGGATTTTAGGTTCATTCAAAATATTAAGCACAAAATTCATCCAGATTAGCACAACCGCCCATTAGCAATGAATAAATGGAATAAAGAAATCAATGTGTCCAACTAAGGGCAATAATAAAAAGAGGGGGACACAATACCAAGCATCAAATCCTAATCATGAAAGAAGGGATTGGTGAATATGTTGAATTTTCAAATATGGATTCATGAAAGATTGTCATATACTACATTAGCACAGACAGGGAGAAAGGGCATTCATGCATGCATTCATTGCTCATCATTCATAGCACTACATTGCATTATCTCATCATAAGCATAAAAAGGAAAGTTTGGGAATGTACCATTCGATTGAAAGCCCGTGCCGAGAGATGTGCCCCGGGATCGGCAAGTAGAACTGATGAACTGTGGACTGGATTGGGTTTGTACTTCTTCTTGGGGGGACCATAAGACCCTGAACCACTAGCCATTGGGGAATCTACAAACATGAAAAAGGGGAAGTCAATGTTCATATCAAATCTTGAAGGAGAGAGATCAAATAACATAAAGAAACATGATTGCAAGCACAATGATTGAAACAAAGATGTAATCTTTATGAAACATACCTTGATTGTGAGTGGTTCTTGAAGAAAGAATCAAGAGAAGGTGAGATTTTGGAGAAGAAATCCGAGAGAGGAGGAAGGAGAGAATGGAAAAGAGAGAAGAAGAAACTAAGTTTTAAAACAAACTGCTGCTCAAACCGGCACTCGGTGAAAAGGCGTCGGCACTCACTGAATGCCGCCCGGCATTTGGTAGAGTGCCGGCCGGCACTCAGTAAGTGCCGGTTTCCCCTCACCGAATGCCGCCGCGTGTGACAGGTGGCCTTTTTTCTCCTGATTTTCATTATTTACAAAAGAACCCCCGAATTTTGCTCCCATGTCCTTGTAAATTTTCCCTCGTTTCAAAAGAACCCTCGAGGTTTGAAAAATGAGTTTTAAAGCCCTTTTGTAAATGGGAATTAGCCCCTGCTTGTTAAAAATTTTGTCAAGGAACACCCGTTTGCAATAAATGAGTTAATAAAGTCTAATCAAAGATTGAACTTGATTGGAGTCTAATTGACTCCAGATTTTGGAAAAAGAATAATTTGGAGTCTAATTGACCCCAGAATTTTGAAAATTGATTTAATTTGAGCCTGATTGGCTCTGACTCTTTGAAAATTGATTTGATTTGAGCCTGATTGGCTCTGATTCTTTGAAAATAGATTTGAAATTGAGCGTAATTGGTTTCAACTCTTTGGAGTTTGATTTGATATGAGAGTCTTGTTCGATTCTGGAACTTTGAAAATTGATTTGGTTCGACTCCAGGTTAGGAGAAAATTCAGCCGACTTTAATATGATTGATCTTCAAAGCAAATATGAATCCAAGTGTTTCCAGGTTCAGGAAAGTTAATTCGAAATTTAATCAGCTCTTGAAAGTTAGGAATTATGAATTGAACCAAGTCGACTTTTTACTTGGTAAGGCAGTAAATTTGCATCTCATCTTTCAGCGTGCTACCTGATTCGGCTTAGCCGATCAGATGATTTTGGGGGATTTTGAGCATAGAGCTGCTCAAATCTTTCTGCGTGCTACCTGATTCGGCTTAGCCGATCAGATGATTTTGGGAGATTTTGAGCATAGAGTTGCTCAAATCTTTCTGCGTGCTACCTGATTCGGCTTAGCCGATCAGATGATTTTGGGGGATTTTGAGCATAGAGCTGCTCAAATCTTTCTGCGTGCTACCTGATCCGACTTAGCCGATCAGATGATTTTGGGAGATTTTGAGCATAGAGCTGCTCAAATCTTTCTGCGTGCTACCTGATTCGGCTTAGCCGATTAGATGATTTTGGGGGATTTTGAGCATAGAGCTGCTCAAATCTTTCTGCGTGCTACCTGATTCGGCTTAGCCGATCAGATGATTTTGGGGGATTTCGAGCATAGAGCTGCTCAAATCTTTCTGCGTACTACCTGATTCGGCTTAGCCGATCAGATGATTTTGGGGGATTTTGAGCATAGAGCTGCTCAAATCTTTCTGCGTGCTACCTGATTCGGCTTAGCCGATCAGATGATTTTGGGGGATTTCGAGCATAGAGCTGCTCAAATCTTTCTGCGTGCTACCTGATTTGGCTTAGCCGATCAGATGATTTTGGGGGATTTTGAGCATAGAGCTGCTCAAATCTTTCTGCGTGCTACCTGATTCGGCTTAGCCGATCAGATGATTTTGGGAGATTTTGAGCATAGAGCTGCTCAAATCTTTCTGCGTGCTACCTGATTCGGCTTAGCCGATCAGATGATTTTGGGGGGATTTTGAGCATAGAGCTGTTCAAATCTTTCTGCGTGCTACCTGATTCGGCCATGGAGTGTAAGGCGCAAGGCGCATCTCAGTCAATCAGACGATTCTCAAAACGCGTGTAAAATGTATATGCATTAGTCATGATGTTCTTAGAGTAAGACGGTGTCATAATAGGATGATTCGATGTGTTTGGTGCATTTCTGATAATAGGAAGAGTAAAGTGACTCAGGAACATCACGTTTGGGAGCATAAGATATAAGATTGCATGAGCATGTGCATCACGATAAGATAGGTGCATTCATCTGTGTGACTACCTGTGTTGGTGTATTGTTGTTGTCCTTTGCCCGAACTACGTCCTGGTCTGATTCCCGTTGGGATACGTAGGCAGCTCACCATTGAGCACGACCAGCATTTGGCTATCTGCGCACCTGATTTTGCAACGCACTTTTGTTTTTACCTGGATTCGACTATTTGATCAAAGACTTGTCTTTCACACAGGCTTTGACATTCGCTTGTGATACGCGTTGCTTCACAAGCTCTGTCAAAGAGGGGCAAACTGTAGACACCCCGATTTTGACCAAACGTCAAATCCAGGGATTGGTTACCTCTTAAAAGACCGATGATGACAATGGCCGGTTACACTCGAAGATTTTCCAGGAAATTCAAAATCTTCAATTGATTCTTCAAGGCAAATTTCAAAATTAAAATAGAAAATAAGGAGAAGGAAGAGAGAGAGAGTTTGGGTATTCGGGAGAAACCCGAACAATAAAGAACGTGTGAGAAACCCAGTCTGGGAACCAGTTTTTTAAGAAGATAAAAATAAAAATAATAAAGAGTTCTTTTGAAAGAGATGGGAGGACAAAATAAATAAAAAAATCTTGAAAAAAGAGAAAATACAAAAAAGAGAGTAGTATATTCAAAATATACCATGCACATGGTTGATACCATGCACATGGGGGATCTTAATACAAATATAAATATATATAGAATATAAAAAATTGTGTTTACACCAACATATTTTTGAAAAATCAAAAAGAGGGACAAAATTCAGTTAGCCCCGGCACGCGGAAAACGCGGCGGCACTCACTGAGTGCCGCGCCGGCACTCAGTGTTTGCCGCCCGGCATTCAGGAAGTGCCGCCCGGCATTCAGTAAGTGCCGCCGGCACCCGTCGAGTGCCGCTGGCTGTAACAGACTGCTTTTCTCACATGTTCTAGAAGAAATCTTTGCACATGGGTTTCCACCCCGAATTTACCCATTTATCCCTGGATTAATGGTCTATATAAACAAACTTTCACCTTCATTTTTGAGAGACTTGAGATATACTTGAACTTGAGAATTAAGAGAGAGATATACAAGAATCATATATATTTTGAGAGAGAGAAGAAGAAGAAATTCTTGAAGAACTTGAAGAATTTGAAGAATTTTGGGAAATCTTGGAAGGTTTTCACAAGAAGTTGAAGAAATCCTTGAGGTCCTAGAGGTAACCTCTTAATCCTTGATAGAATTAGGACTATTCAATCACAAGTTCATAGTTCTAGGAACTTTACACATTTTCAAAACCTCTCTTCTTACCTCATTTCATCACACACCACTTAGAACTTGTGATTGAATCTCATAATATTTCATTGATTTGGATCTAATTGATGCCTTGGGTTTAAAATAAATTCAATTTTGAAGAGTTTGTGTTCTTAGTTTCTCAAGACAAACTTTGATTTCTTATTTCTACCATCTCTTGTGAGGCTCATGAGATCTTCCATATCTCATTGAACCCCTTTGAGTTTGATTATTTAATTTCCTATGATCTTATGATCTATATGGAGATTAGAATGAATCATAGTCTTAATCTACATATAATTAGTGAGATTCAAGTCCTAATCCATGACTTGAACCTCTTCATTAAGAAATCTTATGGAATCCTATTATATTCCAATGAGGTTTGAGTAGATTTTAACTTCATCTCTAACTCCAATGACCATCAAAGGGTAGGAGTGATAAGTTGAATTCAAACTTGGGTCCATAGGTTTGAGTTCTTTATTTGAGGATTTTGTGAAGTTCATCTCAATACTTCATCAAGATCCACTAGTATAGTATGCCTCATAGTCTCCAATGACCATCAAATGGTAGGAGAAAAAGTGTTAATTCAAGTTTATTCCCATGGCTTGAACTAATCCTTCTCTTAGGTTTTAAGAAGTCTTTCATACTTCATCTAGAACCTATGAGTATGTATGTCTCTAACTCCAATGACCATCAAATGGTAGGAGTGATAAGTTGAATTCAAACTTGGATCCATAGGTTTGAATTCTTTATTTGAGTATTTTGTGAAGTTCATTTCAATACTTCATCGAGATCTATAAGTGTAGTATGCCTCATAGTCTTCAATGACCATCAAATGGTAGAAGAAGTAATTTGGTTTGAGCCCCAACTTCATGTTCTAATAGTTGAGGCCAATCAATAAACTTGAACTAGCAAAATGAAACAGTGGGTTCATAAACTGTTTTTGATCAAGGATTTTTAGTTTGAAATCCGACCGTTGGAATCGAATGAAACCAACGGGAAAATGTTCATAACACATTGTTTTACCACTGTGATTTTTGTTTTAGCAAGATCTTGTGATTAGAAGGGTTTGATCATGGTTTTTGTGAGCTAATCATAATCTGTCCAGAGTTCTAGAATACTTTCAGAACAATAAGTCCGTTTTGAAATTAATAAATCAGAACTCTAACCAAGTTTTCATGACCTCTAATAATTTTTTATAAGTACCTTAATGTGTTAGGAAGGTACCCTAAAAAGATCTAAGTGTTTCTCATTTTTTTACTATTTTTAGAAAATCATACAAGATCTCTGGACAGAGAGTTGCAGAATCCTGAGTGAGGTCTAGTATTTTCCACATTCCCGGAGATCTAACCGTTGAAATCTTGATTTTCAAGTTGGGTTAGAAACTAGACTCACAGAGGCATAACATATCCAAAAATCAGTAAGATCCAACCGTTGAAAGTATTTTATTTCTATTTTCGAACGTCGGGTCTGCTCTCTGTAAATCACAAAAAAAACTGCTACTGTTTTTGTCTAATCTTATTTATTTCAACTCAAATGGTCTCTTAATGTCTTGGGACTCAAACCATGTTTTGAAAAATGATAATTTAGATTAAACCCAGAGGCTTAGGGATCCAAATTAGTGAATAAATTCATGTCTCATCTTTGTTCATAATCATTCATTCATTCATGTACATTGATGCTTATAGTTAGAACTAGTTCTTGGATGAAGTTAGACTTAGTTGAATTTAATTGAACATGACCTATGATTAATTACCTTTTGATATTATATCTTGTCTAAGGCATGTGTACTAACCTTTGTTTTGTAGCGCTTTGAGGTACAATTTCTCAACCCTTCTCTAGTTTAATCTATTTTATTGATTCTAATTGATTTTTCGACTCCATGTGCGACACCTTAGCTTAGGTTTTTGCCTTATGTGTATATATGTGTTAGAGACCTTTCTTAGGTTTATTTTTGCATGCATTGCACGTTTGATATTCGCGGCCGGATCCCGGGTATGTTTTCTAGTTCTCTATTGCATATCATGATGTTTGCTAGTTGAATTATGTGACTTATGAATGATATTTTACCGTTAGCAATTTTGCACCCTTTCAATATGCTTGTGTTATGTATACCTATATATGTATTAATTGAGGGCATGCTTAGATTAATAACTTGATTAAAAAGGATGTTGAGTAGAGGCCTATCGTGAGATAGGATGAAAGGGGGTGTTTTAGTCCGCCGGGCTCCTTCCCCTTTCATTCCATAATCCCCGGACCCAGTTTATCTTTGGTTTCGCAAAAGATCAGTTTCCTTTTAAATGGTTTCTTAATTTTTCCTTTTAAAAATTAAGTGGCGACTCTTTGAAAATTGAAAATATTTGTTTTAAAAGTGGGTAAAATTTGAAAACCTGCGATATCCACAAAGGGCCACTCGACTGACCGATGCATGAGGTTAAGGCATGACATACAAGACCTCATTGACAACAAAGTGATATCCGAGCCACCTGTCAAGGCCCCCAATGTCACCAAGAATCCACTGCCAAACCATCGTGCTGTACCACCGTCGCGGGGCCTGTACTTCTTAGAGGCGGGAGAAACAACATTTGATCCATCCGAGCTAATCACAAAGGTCGAGGAACCAAGGAAGTTTTATCAGTTACCAGAAAATCCAGAAATCTGTATGATTGGAAGCCAGCCAGAGATATGGGAAAACGAAGTGACGAGGCAGTCAGATTGGTGGGTCCAAGAAAGCAATGATCGGAACATAGGCCGGGTAGGGGAGGATGCTCTATGGTACCAAAGCGACGAAGAGGTAGAAGAGGGCTCAAAGACCGTTTCAGAAACCGACAATATTTGGGCAAGAGAAGAGATTGACCACTTGACTCGATCTGGTAGGCACTTCAAGCCACATGAATTAGAGGAAGATCACCCGGGGAGAGAGCTGGAGAAAGGAAAAGGAAAGATGAATGAGGAAGAAGAAGAGGATAGAGTCCTCAAGCAGATGAAGAAGACTCAGGCTAACATCACTGTTTGGGGATTGCTGATTGCCTCCAAACTTCATAGGCAGGCGGTCCTAGACGCCCTTAATCAATCTGACGTGTCTATCGACACCACCCCGGAAGACCTCATAGGACTGATCGGCAAAATTCCAACTTCGGCTATCACTTTTTCATCAAATGACTTACCTCCGGGAGGACCCACGCTCAACAAACCACTGTATATCACCGTTGAATGTTTGGGGAACACCGTGCCCGCTTGTCTCGTTGACAACGGGTCTGCTCTTAATGTATGTCCTTTCCGTACAGCCAAGCGAATGGGCCTAGATGAATCTTCCTTTGTGCCGTCTCAACAAAAAGTCCGGGCATATGACAACACCCAAAGAGCAGTCATGGGCATCATCTTTCTTAATCTCGCTATCGGGCCGATGGACAAAGAAGCTGAGTTCCAAATCATCGATATCCCCGCTTCTTTTAATCTGCTGCTGGGAAGACCTTGGTTGGACAGTTTGGGTGCTATACCATCGACGATCCATCAAAAAGTCAAGTATGTCTGGGAAAACAAAGTCTGTGATATCCTCGGAGACAGTTGGGTTCGTTCGTCCGAAGCATCGTCAAGTGCACCGGTCCTAGAATTACAGCTACAAGAAGAAGAAGCGAAAATGGGAGGATTCGAGTTCATCAGCGTGATAGAAGAAGGAAAGTCGGGAGAGTCCCTACCACCCCATTTCGATCAGTATGCTAGTCCAGTGGTCGCAGGAATCATGAAGAAAATGGGCTTCTTTCCAGGATTAGGACTGGGAAAGAACCTTCAGGGCCTGCCGGAGCTTCCAAAAATTCCCACTCAGACTCACACTCACGACTTGGGGTATCAGCCAACAAAGAAGGAACTAAGGGCAAAGAAGAAGGCTTTCGATGCGCCACTAGACCCTTACTTAAAGACTCTCAATGGATACTTCGTGAAGGAAGGAGAGGATTTCCCATTCTGTGGTTTCCCAGAACCATGGATGGACCAAAAAGACAAATGAATGAAGCCGGGGTTCGAGATCTTCTTCTCCCATGAATTTTCTGGGTACAAAGACCCATTTTTGCAAATGCCTGAAAAATTTGTTGCTGCCAAGGACTGGGTTGGTACGCTAGACGGTTCTGCCATGAAAGATCTGTTAGGCGAAGGGAACGCAGAGGTCATGAAGGAGGATCCCGGAAAGACCAAAGGTGAATACGTCGAGGGAATAGTGGAGGAAGCCGCCGAAAGTGAAGAAGGTGAGGAAAGGAAGGCTGAGGAAGAAGAGATGGAGAAAATCACCAAGACAGGAGGTCTGGAAGAATGCTTTATTACTGGCCTGGGAGGAGAGCACAAGAAGGAGTGGGTTTTTGAGTCTAGTGATAGGTTCCCCCCACACCCAAAGTCTGTAATGGCCCAAATGAGGCGTCTTTCAATTTCTATGTCTGTTGTAATCACTCCAAAGAAAATCAATGAAAGTATGACTGATTCTGCCTACTCGAACGCGCTTAATGAATGTGATGAATGTGATGATCATGAAATACCTATTGAACTGCAAAAACTAATTAAAAAAGAAAAAGAATCTGCATGTAAAATCATTGAGGACACCCTAACAATTAATCTTGGAAATGAGAACAATCCTCAAAATGTCTTCATCGGCTCTACACTTAGCAATAAAGAAAGTACAGAACTAATCAGTCTATTAAATGAATTCAAAGATGTTTTTGCATGGTCTTACAATGATATGCCAGGTATCGATCCAAAAATAGTCCAACACCACATCCCCCTCTTTCCCAATTCAAAGCCCATAAAACAAAAATTGAGGCGAATGAGGCCAGAATGGGCACTCAAAGTAAAAGAGGAGGTTGAAAAGCAATTAAGAGCTGGATTCTTGATGGTCACCGAGTATCCCGAGTGGATTGCCAACATTGTGCCTGTCCCAAAGAAGGATGGTCGTGTTAGGGTTTGCGTGGATTTTCGGGATTTGAACAAAGCAAGCCCTAAAGACGATTTCCCATTACCCCACATCGACGTGTTGGTTGATAACACTGCGGGACATGAGCTTCTATCTTTCATGGATGGATTCTCCGGGTATAATCAAATCCTCATGGCTCCCGAGGATAGAGAGAAAACCATGTTCATCACTCCGTGGGGAACATATTGCTATAGGGTCATGCCATTCGGACTCAAGAATGCGGGCGCAACCTATCAAAGGGCTGCCACCACTTTACTGCACGACATGATCCACAAAGAAGTAGAGGTGTATGTGGACGATATGATTGTGAAATCCAAGGAGAGGGGAGGACACCTAGAGGCTTTGAGAAAGTTCTTTGGGAGATTGAGGGAGTTCAAGATGAGGCTGAACCCGCAGAAATGCACGTTCGGAGTCACTACTGGCAAACTGCTAGGGTTTCTCATTACCCAAAGGGGAATAGAAGTGGACCCTACCAAAATAAAGGCCTTAACCGAGATGAACCCACCGAAAAATGAGAAAGAACTGAGAGGGTTCCTAGGTAGAATACAATTCATAAGTCGTTTCATTTCAAAGCTCACCATGACCTGCGACCCGCTGTTCAAGCTACTCAGAAAGGGAGAGAGATTCAATTGGGACACCCCGTGTCAACAAGCCTTCGACAAAATCAAAACCTATCTCCAGAATCCACCTGTCTTGTCACCACCTTCGCCCGGGAGACCTTTGTTACTTTATCTCTCTGTATCCGAAGATTCGATGGGATGTATGCTGGCCCAAGAAGGAGAAGAGGGGCGCGTGGAGAAGGCCATTTACTACTTAAGCAAGAGAATGGTAGGATATGAGTTAAAGTATTCGCCCTTGGAGAAGGCCTGTTGGGCCTTGGTTTGGTGTACCCGTCGCCTCCGCCACTATATGCTAGCCTTCCCTGTAATCCTGATATCCTGAATGGACCCATTAAAATACCTGTTCGAAAAACCCGTCTTGACCAGTAGGATTTCCCGTTGGACCATGATGCTGGCTGAGTTCGACATCAGATATGTTACCGCCAAGTCCGTAAAAGGAAGGGCTGTCGCCGAGTTTTTAGCTGACCTCGCTGTAGAATCTGAGGACAAGGGAGACTTCAAGTTCCCGGATGAAGGAATAATGGAAGTCAAGGAGGAGTTGTGGAGAATGTACTTTGATGGAGCAACCAATCAGTTAGGTTACGGGGTCGGAATCATTCTCATAGCACCAGACGGGGTCCCCACCCCATTAGCCGTCAAACTCAAATACAACTCAACCAACAATACCGCGGAGTACGAAGCATGCATAATTGGGATGGAAGCAGCCTTGGCTTTGGAGATCAGAAAGATTGATGTATTCGGAGATTCCAACTTGATCATATCCCAGGTCCGAGGAGATTGGAGGGTAAAACATGAGAAGTTGAGACCTTACCATGATTATCTAGAAAGCCTGAAAGCGCAATTCCGAAAGATTTCCTTCTACTACCTCCCTCGCGAAGAAAACCAACTAGCCGATTCTTTGGCTACCTTAGCCTCGATGATCCAAATCCCTTCCAAAATTGCCATGATCCCGCTGTCCATAGAAGTAAGGGACCAACCGTCATTCGAAATGATCGCAGCCATAGAAAGAGAAGATGAAGTGCCTTGGTATGTGGACGTGTGGAAGTTCGTTAAAGAAGGAGAATACCCCGAAGGAGCCTCAGAAAAGGACAAGAAGGCGATACGACGATTTGCTGCTCAATTCGTGATCTACGCAGATAAACTATGGAAGAAGTCCTACACCGGGTATAATCTGGAGTGTTTATATGGGAGGGAAGCTAAGAGAATGATGGAGGAAATACATGAGGGAGTATGCGGGCCCCACATGAACGGGCACATGCTGGCGAAGAAGATCATTCGATAAGGGTACTATTGGACTACCTTGGACAAAGACTGTTGTGAATATGTTAGAAAGTGTCACAAGTGTCAGATTCATGCAAATTTGATGCACACCCCACCGTCGCAGCTCTATAGCATGACCACCCCTTGGCCATTTTCCGTTTGGGGGATTGATATCATCGGTGAGATAGTTCCAAAGGCTTCCAATGGGCACCGGTATATAATCGTGGCGATCGATTATTTTACAAAATGGGTAGAGGCAGCCTCATATGCGACTTTGAAAGCCAAAGATGTGGTGAGTTTCATTGAGAAGAACATAATCTGCAGATATGGAGTCCCGGACGAGTTTATCTCCGATCATGGCAGCCATTTCCAGGGGGAAGTCATCCCGTTCTTAGAAAAGTATAAGATCACCCGCCATCAGTCATCCCCGTATAGGCCCCAGACGAATGGAGCAGTAGAGGCAGCGAATAAGAATGTTAAAGCAATCTTGGGGAAGACGACAGATACATATAAGGATTGGCATGAGAAGCTGCCATTTGCTTTATGGGGGTATCGGACGTCAGTAAGGACTTCAACGGGTGCTACGCCATACTCGTTGGTCTACGGAATGGAAGCAGTCCTTCCAGTCGAGGTGGAAATACCCTCTCTCAGAGTCTTAGCAGAATGTGAAGTGACAGAATCAGAATGGATACAGGGAAGATATGAGGAATTGATGCTGCTCGATGAAAAAAGGCTGACCGCGATAAACCACACTCAGGGGTACCAAAAGAGAATAGCTCGTGCTTTCAACAAAAAGGTCCGCCCAAGGAAGCTTGCTGAGGGTGACCTGGTCCTCAAAGAACTGAAGGTGCCTGTTTATGACCCCAGAGGAAAGTTCAAACCCAACTGGGTCGGGCCGTACATCATCAAGACCCTCCTTTCCGGAGGGGCGGCCTATCTCATGGACCTGGACGGGGTTGAATTTAAACAACCAATTAACCTCGATCGCCTCAAGAAATACTTTGCTTGAAACCATTTCTTTCGAAGCCTCCTACCTTGATGAACTACGCTTGACCTGATTCCCGCTAGGGGATACGTAGTCAACCAACTTGGTTCGGTCATTTCAAAAAAAAAAAAAAAAAAAAAAAAAAAAACGGTGCTAAACTAGGGGCAAACTAGCGTTTGGCCAAAGCCGCTTCAAAGCCCTAAAACCAGGGGCAAACTTCGTTTGCTAAGCCGAAGAACCCAGATACAAAACCCTCCCTTGGATCATCTGGCTATCAAGATAAGTACTATAAAAAGGGCAAATGAGAATTCGTAGAGGGATTAAAGTTTAAAGCAAAGAAGCAAAGTAAAGAGCCGAGTTGAGACAATAAAAGGATAATTCTTCATAAAAGATTAATCGAAAGGGTGGACACTTTAGATTTAGCATGATAACACTTCTTGAAAAGGAAAAATAAGAAAAATCACATTCAAAAGCGCAAACAGAGGGTAGGCAGGGTCTTTCAGAAGAGTTTCATAGAATGTCAGGCATTTTCCCTATTTTCGTCTACTTTATTATGTACGTGTCTGTCAAGCTCGCCTCGCAGCCAAGGTTTGGATCTCTAGAAGATACTCAGCAGTCGGCACAGTCGGAACAGGAATCCTCGGGAACGGAGCAGCCATTCTATCGGGCCAAGCCTCCATGAAAGCCTTCACGATAGAAGGACGCAAAGGGAATCCCCTGGTGAAATCAGCAGTCACAGACTCAGTAGTATCTTGCAAAAGTCCGAACTGACGGATGACTCGGTCAGGAATGTAGAAAGTCGTAGCGTGCAAACCCGGCAGCCAGATGCCAGGTCGCCCAGGGAGGCGTACAGCAACAGAGCGTTGGATCCACGACGGACAAACCCAGCAGATGTCACTAGAAGAGAGGCCCTGAAGCCAACCAAGCCACGCGTCGGTGGACTGAAACAAGCTGTGAATCTCTATGCGATCATAAGAAAGTGACCCACGGAGATGGGAAGCATGAATGAAGAGGTCCAAACGCTCCATGAGCCAAATTTGCAAGACAAAAGGTGCTCCAGCAGGTAACATGACCCCAGTGGCATGAGCATGGCCCAATCCAATCAGAGTTTCACCAAGGACTAGCATAACAGCATTCTTCATCTCCCGCAAACCGCAGGCGATGGGTATGAGAATGTCAAAAGATGACTGGAATAGGAAGTAAGAGAGCATGGCGAGTGACAAGGCACTACGTCGGATGATCTGGTACTCACCGTCGTAGGGGTCCCCCACGGGAGCATAAACAGAGGCAAGGCGCTCAAAATCAATTTGCCTGTCATGAACAAAAGAGCCCGCCGCATTCCGAGACGTGTGGAGAAGGTTGGCTAAGTCCCGGACGTACCCGGCCTGAATCTGAGGAACCATCAATTCAGCAGAAGAATCAGTATGGAGAATGGCGCTAAACTCCTCAAACAAGGGGCAGATCTCCTGAGAACCAAAGCGGAAGACGTTGAAAGTGGGATCCCAACATTGAGTGGCAGCCCGAAGTAGACCCTCATTTAGATTCATTTGTTGGAAAGAGAAGAGATCGTTTAGTCTGAAGCACTCAAAATTGAGCTTGTCAATACCAGAGAGAGTGTCCATCCATGGGAAGAGGATTTGAGAACTAATGGGGGCCATTTGAAGGGGAAATGAGGAGAAATGAGATGTGTTTTGCGGAACTTTGAGAATGAGGGGTATAAATAGAAGAATAAAGCTGTCTACCTACCCGCGGCACTCGATAAAGTGCAGCGGCACTCGATGAAGTGCCATGCGGCAGTCAGCAAATGCCGTTGCGGCATTTACAGACTGCCGTAGCGGCTCTCACTGAGTGCCGCGGAGGCTTAACCGAGTGCCGTTCTGAGTTTTTCATTGGCCAGAATCTGTTTGTAACACGATCAGCCCACCTGCAAACAGAAAACTAGATAGAAAAGCAATAAAGCGTGCGCATCATGCAGCACATGCAAATACATTCATTCATTCGTTTCATTCATTTTGCACATATCAAATAAATAAAAGAAATAGAAGCATTCAAAGATAAAAATAAAGTCGGGACCAAGCCATGGTCCCACATACGGCAAGAGTTGGACCAAGCTATGGTCACACATACGGTGAGTAAGCAAAGAAAACATAAATGTGCGAAGCATCTATCCTACCAACTATAAGGAAGCAACCGTCAAAATAAAGCATATGTGTATATATATACAGTCATCCACCAAAATAAAAATCCTCCCAAAAGAAAACAAAAAAATATGTATGTAAGCAGGATCAGCTCCGACCCCGACCCCGGCCGCGAGCCTGACGGGTCGTACGCCTAAGAGGCTCCTCTTCTGACTCAGTCCCGCTGCCTCCACCACTCTCTCCGCGCCCGCTGCCTCGGCCTCTACCACCGCTAGTGCCCTCGCCGACGCCTCCGCCGCGCCCAGCACCGCTACCTCCGGGGGCATCGCTGAGAGAGATGCCGAACTGCTGAAGCCGATGCTGGAGCTGTCCCACCTGCCGAGATAGGACTCTGTTCTCCTCCATCTGGAAGAGAGGGGATGAGTCCAGAAAAGTGTTAAAAAGACGGTTTGGGATACTAAGAATATGGAAAGGGTAAAAGATCATACCTGGGCCCTCAACTGAACTGCAGCAGTCACCCGAGCCCCCTCAGCCTGAAAACAAGAGTCAGGAACAAAGAATCAGTAAAAAAAGATGCAATCCCAGTCAGAAGTAGAAAAGGGGATAAATTTCTTACCATCCACTCCCGCCCGAGAACCCACTGTCGCACGCTATGGGCATACGCCAGGCCCTCCTCCGCGTAAGCACGCGGGACAACATCATAATGTAAAGGTATGGCGGGAACACCCTGTGAAAGTCGAGGAATCATCGTCGAGTGGGGCTCTCCGAATGAGACAGTCGACATAGTCCAATCCCACTCGGGCAAGGCAGGAGCTCGAACCGCGGCAGGAACAGGCTGCAAGCAAAAGAAATAAAGCATGGGCAAAGAATAAAAAGAAAATTCACAGAAATAATAGAGGAATCCTTTACTCACCCGAGTCACTTCCATCAGAGGGAAGTTCGGCATCAGCTTGGCGGCACGGAAAGCCGCATATCCTAACGGGTCGTCCAGAAAGCCGTGGATACCGAAGCCGGCTCGAGCAGCCGTAAGATCGTCGCCCTGGAGCGTGTCTGTGGCCCTCATAGAGACGGGAGAAGGAAACGGCACATAGAACCCAGGGGCCGCTATCGACTGCCGGGTCACTCTCTCTCCCAAATACCATGCCATACCCTCCGATCCACCATCGAGGAGTCGCCTCGTCGGGTCATACCCGGCCGACTCTCACAACCCCGCCCCAGCCTCAGGCAAGACCCTGAGCCACGGCTGCCAGTGCACGTGCCCCTCTCTCAGGTTCGTCAGGAAGTTCCTGAACGAAACAAAATCATGAGCCCCGGTCTTCCTCCCAACTCTGTCCTTCGCCCATTTCAGCCCCTGGGGCATGATAAGGGCGTCGGCGTCGCGTGTCTGAGGAGACATCATGCGAAGATACTCGTGGGACCAAATCTGTGATACAAAGAGAAAAGAAAGGAGATTAGTCTCACATTTAAAAAAAAAAAAAAAGAAGAAAAGAGAAAAAGAAAAGGAAGAAGAAAGCAATATGATACCTCCCACGCTCTCCAATACCCGCCAATAGCAGCCGATTTATCCCGGGAAATGACGCTCATATGCCTATACAGGATGGTCAACCCTGTACCAACCCAGTCATACCTGGCAACCTGGTCCAGGTGCTCCAACGACGCCACCAAAGAAGCAGAAATCCGATCGCCCTTGGTGCTCAACAAGGAGCACCCCAGCACATACATCAAGAAACCCCAGGCCATCTGCTCGTCCGTGAAGCCGGGTTTTCCCCGGAAAGTATCCATGAACCACCGGGCCGTGACTAAAGCCTCCTCCGGGACCACCCCTAACAATGGCTCCATCTGATCCCACTCCTGATCTGTCAAATGCCTCAGAGGCTCTCCACCGAAGGCAATCCCGGTAATCATCGAGAAGTCCAGCGGGGTCAACGTCATCTCGCCGAAAGAAAAGTGGAAGGTACTCGTGGTATCCCACCACCGCTCGGCCAGCGCGTGCATCTGCTGCAAGTCGTTGGAGCTCTTCGTCAAGAGTTTGACGAAGTCTCCAAACCCCGCTGCGTCCACCAGAGCCCTCACGGTCGGGCTCAGCTCTGTGTACCACTCGTGGCCATGTGCAAGGCTGCCATGACCCTTCATAACTTTGGGCTGCAGCTGCAGGAAAGAATCACAAGATTTGTTGTTAGAAAATAAATAAAAGAAGAAAGCAATAAAGAAGGAGATAAGTAATAAATATATATATAAAAAAAAATAAAGTTTAGAAGTATTCATATAGGATTTCACAAGTAAGGCGCTCGTTTGCATTCAAGAGAAAATGAATAAAAGAAAACAAGGATTTTGGGTCCGGAAAGAGTTTGATTGCAAAAAAAAAAGAGGAACGCGTAATTGCGAACATTCGAGAATCTTTTTTTTAAAAAAATAATAAAATGGCATTAGAAATGCTCGAGGAAAACTTGCCGGGGCGGTAAATGCAGGAAAAGGTTCATGATTTCATCTCCACAAGCATTGGATTTTGTTATTCACAAGCAACGTTTGAGATTCCGGTCGAATGGCTTTGAAAAGTCGTTGAACAAAGTCAAAAGGGAAAATAAAGGATAATTCGAGCATAAAATTTATTTATTTTATAAAGAAGTTTCAAAGAGTTCACGAGAAATGAAAATTAAATTTGGAATTCTTTTACAAAGAGCATGTAATAAAACATCCGAGACGCTCGGAGACGCCACAAGCATGACGTTTTGAATGGGGTATCTAAGAGTGGTGACAATTCTACGTTGCATTCACAAGGAGGAGGATATACGAGAAAGAAATACAAGAAATAAGAAAAGAGAAGCGTTTACCTCGCGCTTGAACGCGCGGGCCGACAGATGCTCGTCAGGATCCCTCAGTAAAAGTGTGGCGTCTGGGTGATGCGTAGCAGTATACCTAGCCCTCTTCTTGCGTCCTGAACCACTCGCCATAATCTGTCAAAGAAAAGAGAGAATTCGAGCGTTGGATTCATGAAAATTTTAGAAAAACAAGGAAATAAACGAGATTAATCAAGTTTTGATCGAGTAGAACGAACCTGATAAGCCCCTGGTAGATCAATCCAAGCTAGGAAAGAAAAGGAATTTTTTTTTTTTTCTCCAGAGAGATTTCGAGATGAAGAGAGTGAGAGAATGAGAGAAAGAGAGGAGAACCCCGGCGGTTTAAGCCACTGCCCCTCAAACGCGGCACTCATTTTTCCGTGCGCGGCAGTCAGTCGACTGCCGCGCGGCACTCTCCAAGTGCCGCAACGGCACTCCGTGAGTGCCGCGCGGCAGTCACGGACTACCGCAGAAAACCGCGCGTGCCGCGATTGAGGCGGTTCAAAGATATTTATTTCCCCCCAAAAATTCAAATCAAGTCCCGAAATTTGAATTTGAGGCCCCAAAAATTGCCCTCATTGCGCTTTTGGCCCTCAGGGTCGTTTCATAGGTACACTTTGACTACAAATTTTGGAATTCAAAAATATTCGAGCCCGTGGGCCCCCATTTTTGAAAATTGGAGATGTTTGAGCTCGTGGGCTCCCAATTTATGAAAATTAAAATACTTGGGCCCGTTGGGTTCCCAATTTTGAAAATCGCAGTACTTGAGCCCGCGGGCCCCGACTCTTTAAAATTGAAAATATTTGAGCCTGTGGGCCCAGATTTATATTCCCGGTTTTCGCAACGGACTTGCGTCAACCCACGTTTCTTTAGAATATAACGGATTTATATTCCCGGTTTTTGCAACGGACTTGCGTCAACCCTCGTTTGGAGAATATAACGGATTTATATTCCCGGTTTTCGCAACGGACTTGCGTCAACCCACGTTTCTTGAGAATATAACGGATTTATATTCCCGGTTTTCGCAACGGACTTGCGTCAACCCTCGTTTGGAGAATATAACGGATTTATATTCCCGGTTTTCGCAACGGACTTGCGTCAACCCTCGTTTTGAGAATATAACGGATTTATATTCCCGGTTTTCGCAACGGACTTGCGTCAACCCACGTTTCTTGAGAATATAACAGATTTATATTCCCGGTTTTCGCAACGGACTTGCGTCAACCCTCGTTTGGAGAATATAACGGATTTATATTACCGGTTTTCGCAACGGACTTGCGTCAACCCACGTTTCTTGAGAATATGACGGATTTATATTCCCGGTTTTTGCAACGGACTTGCGTCAACCCTCGTTTGGAGAATATAATGGATTTATATTCCCGGTTTTCGCAACGGACTTGCGTCAACCCTCGTTTTTTGAATATAACGGATTTCTATTCCTGGTTTTCGCAACGGACTTGCGTCAACCCACGTTTTTTGAGAATATAACGGATTTATATTCCCGATTTTCGCAACGGACTTGCGTCAACCCTCGTTTGGAGAATATAACGGATTTATATTCCCGGTTTTCGCAACGGACTTGCGTTGACCTTCGTGATCAAATCAAAAGCACTTTCATGACTCCTGTGTCACATTTTTGCATGGAAAATCTTGCCTGACTAACACGCCACGAAATGTGCGTCGTACGTAGGAAAACATGATAAGCATGACATTTACACAATCAGGTCAATTTAGAAAACGCCATTGCATTACACTTGCATCACGACAGGATAGGTGTATCCATCCGTGTGACTACTTGCGTCTGTGAATGGTCAACCCATGCCTGAACTACGCTTTGGTCTGATTCCTGATAGGGATACGTAGGCAGCTCGTCATGGAGCACGACCAATTAGAATTCTGCTGCACGCCCGTTTTTGCAACGTAATTTTGTTTTTGCCTAAATTCGACAGTCAGGTCAAAGGCTTGTCTTCACACAGGCTTTGACATTCACTTATGGGACGCGTTGATCCACAAGCTCTGTCAAAGAGGGGCAAACTGTAGACACCCCAATTTTGACCGGCCGTCAAATTTAGGAGAGCGTCACCTCCACGTCCAATGATGACAATGACCGAGAAATTCGAAGTATTCCAAGCTCTTCAGAAAATTCTCCAAAACGCGATAAAATTTCACAGAAAGAGGGAAATACCAGGTATTTAGGAGAATTCAGATATAAAACACAACTTTTGGAAAAGATATTCAAAAATAATTTGTTTCAAAAAGAGAAAAGACCTAAAAGGGGGAATTTTAGTCAAAACCGGCACACGGCGGGCTTCCGCGGCACTCGGTGACTGCCGCACGACAGTCACAGAGTGCCGTGCCGGCACTCACCAAGTACCGCCGCAGGTTTCTGACTGCCGTTTGCTTTTAAAGTCTGTATTTTACAGAGC
Source organism: Hydrangea macrophylla (assembly GCA_033977485.1). Lineage (NCBI taxonomy): Eukaryota > Viridiplantae > Streptophyta > Magnoliopsida > Cornales > Hydrangeaceae > Hydrangea > Hydrangea macrophylla. Next base: position 80,102,321 of record CM066991.1, on the reverse strand, counting down.
AATACGTATGCGCATGCGAATAAGAACAAAAAACTGATAAAGTAAGACTGACAAAAATGCGGCAATCCATTAATTGCCGCGGCATTTGGTGAATGCCGCGCGGCAGTCATGAAGTGCCGCAACGGCATTTGATGAATGCCGCAGCGGCAGTCACGGAATGCCGCGTCAGTATCTGGACTGCCGCGCTGGACAGCAGTCTGCATAATTTTAGAAAGTACACATTGTACCAACTAATGAGGGAATTACACCTGTTTTTTGCTCCGAAATTCACCAAAAATACCTGGTAATTTTGCTTATAAAAGAGGAGGGATCTTCCTAAAAGAGGAGAGACCAAGAAGAACACCAAGAAACACATTGGGAGAGAGGTCATATACAAAAAAATACTTCCATTACACCAACATTTTTTAGAGAGAAAAGAGAGTGTTTAGAAAATTAGAGAGAAGAGCTTGGAAGATCTTCAAAGAAAAGAAAACTTTGAGGATAATTTGGAGGTGATCCTCTAACCATAGATTATTGGCTTTTTCTTTCCTCTTTTAAAATCTCTAATCCTAGAATCTTTCACTATTTTCTTTGTTTGTCAAGTAAGCTTAGGAGTTTTCTTTGTTCTCATATTACTTTCTTCCACTTTCTTGTTTACATTCTTCTCTTGAAGGTCTTGGAGATCCTCAATATCTCTTTTGATCTCTTGAGCATGATCTCTTGAAACCCATGTAGGCTTGTGCCTCACATAGGAGTCAAGGTTTGATCACCACTTCATAAGAGGATCCAAGTCCGTACTCATGATTTGGATCTTCTAAATTTGATGTCTTGAGGAATCCCTTCTATATTCCTTTAGGACTCATGAGTCATAGTCATGTCTCCTTCTCCAATGACCATCAAATGGTAGGAGAAGGTAGTTTTGAGTCTAAACCCATCTCCATGGTTTAGATTCCTTATCTTGTAGATTTCATGAAGTCTATCCATGTTTCATTTGAAATCTATGAAGACTAAAGGTTTATAGTCTCTAATGGCCATCAAATGGTAAGAGAAGTGGTTTGGTTCAACTCAACTTCATGGTTTGATAGTTGGAGTTACCAAATGAAAATTGAACTAGCAAAGTAAAAACAGTGAATCCACAAACTGTTTTTGATCAAAGATTTTTAGTTCGAAATCTAACTGTTGAAATCCAGTGAAACCAACGGGAAAGTGTCAATAACACAATATTCTACCGCTGTAATTTTTGTTTTGAGGTGGTTTCATGTTTAGCATGGTTTGATCATGAGTTTTGTGACACAAATGCAATCTGTCCAGAATTTCAGAATAGTTTCAGAATAGTGACGCTCTTTTGAAGCAATTAAATCAGAGTTCCAATAAAGTGTTTGTGACCCCAAATAATTTTTTCTATGAAGATTAATGTGTTAGGAAGTCACCCTAAAAAGAACAAAGCAATTCGGATTTTTTTGCTATTTTTAATAAATCGTGCAAGAATTCTGGACAGAAGGTTGTAAAGTGCTGAGTGATGTCTAGTATTTCTCATATTCCCGGAGATCCGACCGTTGGAACTTTGATTTTATTTTTGATTTGAAAACTAGACCCACAGAGGCATATTGAGTCCAAAAATCATCAAGATCAAACCATGGGAGATATGCTTTTTATTTCTTTTAAGTTCTGGTCTGCTCTCTGCAATTTTCAGAGTTTTATGACACATTTGACTTACTTTGTAAATAAGGGTCTAAATGACTTTTCTATTATCTAAGGCTTAAACCATGCTTTAATAATGTTTAGTTGAGCTTGAATTCAAGGTTTAAGAGTATCTCATGGTTTATCCTTGTCCATGTACATATTCATCTATATGATTCGACATTTGTAATTAAGACTTATTTGCTTTGGATTTAATTACATTAGATAGATGTAAGCTAGAAATTTAGAATTGTCATTTTAACATTGTGTTTTGCATGTCATGTGGACTAACCCTTTGTTTTGTAGCGCTATTAAGGTACGATTTCTAGAACTCCTCTTTAATTTATCTTAATTTCTTGTTTTTATTGATTTTTTCGACTCAATGTGCGACACCTTAGAATTAGGTTTTGCCTTATGTGTATATATGATTAGAGACTCTTTTTAGGATTTTCTTTTATTCGCATGCATTGCACGTTTATTATCGCTGCTGGATCTCAGGTAAGTTCACTTGTTCTCTATTGCATATCATATCGCTTGTTACCTGAATTACGTGGCTTTTGAATGATATTTTGTCAATTGCAATTTTACACCCTTTGGACATGCTTTTGTGATGTATATGTATATATGTATTAGTTGAGGGCATGCTTAGATTAATAAATTTGATTAAAAGGATGTTGAGTAGAGGCCTATCGCAAGATAGGATGAGAGAGGGTGTTTTAGTCCGACGGGCTCCTTCCTCTCTCATTCCATAATCCCCGGACCTATTTAATCTTTGGTTTCGCAAACGATCGGTTTCCTTTCAAAATGGTTTCTTAATTTTCCTTTTAAAAATTAAGTGGCGACTCTTTTGTTTTTGAATTTGATTTTGAAAAGCTGTGGGTAAGTCAACCTGCGATATCCACAAGAAGTTGCCCAGTTTGTTTCTAAATGTTCAGTGTGTCAAGAAGTCAAAGCAAAAAGACAAGTACCCCTGGGACTACTACAACCATTACCGGTGTCAGAGTAGAAGTAGGATGAGATTACGATGGATTTTATATCCAGATTTCCATGATCACCTAACAAAAATGACAAGATTTGGATTATAGTTGACCGATTGACAAAGTCATCTTACTTTTTACCGATCAAGATGACCAAATCGGCTAGACTAGAGGAGTAGCTTGTGAAAGAGATTGTGAGACTACACAAGGTTCCAATTATTGATTGTATCAGATTGTAATAGTAGTTTTATGTCGAGGTTTTGGGATAGTTTGCAAAAGGCTATGGGTACCAAGTTGAGTTTTAGTATTGCCTTTCATCCTCAGACTAACAGGCAGTTAGAGCAAATGATTAAGACGTTGGAGGATATGATTAGACTATGCGTTCTAGACTTTGGGAGCAATTGGGAGATGTACTTACCAGTAGTTGAATTTGCTTACAACAACGAGTTTCAATCAAGTATCAGAATGGAATCGTATGAAGCCTTGTATGGACGTAAGTTCGTTAACCGATGTGTTGGACCGAAGTTGAAGAAAGAAGGTTGATAGGACCTAAGATAGTACAGTTAAGTACTGAGAAGGTAAAGTTAATTTAGGAGCAACTTAAGGTAGCTCAGAGTCGTTATACGAGCTATGCTAACTCTAAACAACGACCGATGACATTCAAAGTAGGGGATTTTGTGTACTTATGGGTATTTCCTTCGAAAGGCATTGTCTGATTTGGGAAGCGAGGAAAACTTAATCCGAGATTTGTGGGACCATTGAGATCCTAGAAAAGATAGGACCGGTGGCTTACCGACTTGCCTTGTAATCTGAGTTAGCATTTGTGCACAACGTGGTTCACGTCTCGATGTTGAGATGGTGTATGACAAATATGAGCAAGATTATCGTATAGGAATCGTTACAAATCTAGGAAGACTTGACTTATATAGAGCATCTAGTAGAGATCTTGGATTAAAAAGAGCGAGTGTTGAGAACAAAGATGATTTCAATGGTGAAAGTGGCATAGTAACACGGACGAGGAAACTACATGGGAGAATGAGGAAGAGATGAGTAATGAGTACCCGTATCTTTTCGACTCTTGAGGTAAAGTTTGGGGACAAACTTCCTTTTTGGAGGGGAGAGTTGTCACACCTATCCCAGAAAACACAATCATTTTAAATGCATAATTGACATTTCTAGAAATTATTAATATTGATTAATAATTGAGATGAGGTTGATTGTAGGTCAACGGTGAGTGTCAATTGAGGACACGGTGTCACGTTCCGTAGTAACAAAAATAGAGAAAAATAAATTCCTTTTGGGACCCGTAGGCCATGATAGTTGAAAGTCACCATATTGTCCATGCACCAAGTCTAATCATCAGAGTAATAATCAAACGATGCATTGGGATATCATAATTCAACATATATAAAGTTCAATACTAGGTATTACAAACAATACTTGCAGTGAAAACATAACTAAAGTGTTATGGCAACATACACCGATTTCCATCTTTAACTATTATAGAAGTCTCTATAACATAACATAAACTACAGCAAAGCAGTTTTTCAGCTCGCGTAGTAGTCATGTCCTATACAGCCTCTTTCCATGTAATCCTCTCCTGCATACTCATAATCTTGGTCGGCTAGATGTAGAATATGCAGCGGCATAAAACGCCATCAACTACGAAAGCTGAGTGAATGCAAATACTAACAGAGTATCTATAGATATGCAGTATACATAAAACAACGTCATTAGTCTTCCTTTTTACAGTAAAAACCCATTTTAAAATCTGTTTAGTTATTAGTTAAATTGTTAGTTTAGTTTAATTGCTTCATTAGAATAGTTAGTAATTGTGGAGCTTTGTGTTCTACACTTCATTTAAATTATTGATTTTTACTTTTTATTTTGAGATTAGTTTAAGTTAGTACTCTATCACCTTCCCTGTGGGATCGACCTGGTCTTACCAGATTTACTACTTGCATGATCATTTACACTTGAACGTAGCATAAGAGCTCACAAATTTATTTCGTGTCAAGTTTTTGGCACCGATGCCAGGGAAGACGACTAGATATTACTTAGATTACCTTAGACTTTCTTTACCTATTTCTAGTTTTTCTTTTTCTTTTTAAGTTCTTTAGAATAAAATTTTCTTAGGTTTTCCTTTTCATGTCCGATAATTCAATTGAAGGTATTTTGAGCAATCCACTCTATTCATCTGACTCCTCTAGCTCTATCAATCTCGTAGCCACTCTCACAAACTCAATGGCTGACGATAGAAGCAAAAATGGTGAGAATAGGGTTGTACCCATTGACGATTCGTTGCATTCTCATTCCTCCACACGCAGGCAAATTTTAATTTCGCAATGGAATGATTCAACTCCTTCCAACCTTTCATGGGATGGAAAGTGAGAAGGCCTACTTACATGTTAAGGATTTTGAGGATGTGTGTAAAACATTCTCCAAAAATTGTTCGGTGGATATTACCCACTTAATGCTCCTTCCTTTCACCCTAAAGGATAAAGCGAAAGCATGGTTGCTCACCCCTAAACAAATTATATTTTCACATGGCATGCGTTGAACACTGCTTTTTTAAAGAAATTCTTTCTAGCACGCATGACCTCTGATCTTAAACGTCAAATAAACTCATATAAACAAAGAAATAATGAAACATTCACTCAAATATGGGAGTGATTTAAAGATTTTTTTCTTTCATGCCCACATCACGGGTATGAGAAATGGTGAACAATTAGCTTCTTCTTTGAAGGACTTAATGGAAAAACTAAAAAATTGGTAGAGACCATGAGTGTGGGCGAATTTTTGAGTAAAAACACCGAAGAAGCCGAGGCACACTTCGACTGGTTAGCCGAACATTCCCACAAATGGACCAACCAAGAATATGTCTTGAGAACTCAAACACAAGGAAGAGATGATAAGAGTACCTATCAATTAAATATTAAGGATGCTCTAATGACAAAATATGAGGAGTTGGCGAGGAAAGTGGAAGAGTTGGGAATGAAAGGAGAGAGTTCTAGGCAGGTGTTACCTGAAGAACCATATGGCACATGTAATATGTTAGGACACACTATCCCGTATTGTCCTAATGTGCCGTACTTTCAAGAACACAACCCCATGGAGATGAATGCCATGCAAGGATACAGAGGGGAAGGGAATTCCAACAATAATAATAATTACCAAGCTAATAATAATAGATGAAATCACCTAGTTTTGATTGAAAAAATGAAGCTGCTACACAAAACCAGTATAAAAATCAATATCAACAGCAACCCTCTTGTAATCAATTCTAAGGCCAACAAAACAAGCCACCTCAACAATTCAATCAAAATAGATCTAATAATTATAATCAAGGTCAGTCCTCTAATCAACAATCTAATATCTATGTTCCACCACATAAGAAGGTACAAGAAGAGGATTCTCTAACCAACCCAAATGTGGCACAACAGCTGCCTCAATTGATGACCAAGATGAATGCTAATCTTGAGAGAATGAGAGCTAGACAAGAGAAGTTAATGTTCCCCGCCCAATCACTTCCAAATCCAAAGGGGCATAACAAGTAACCTGGCAATCAAGAACATGGTAAAGTCGTGACTGTCCTAAGAAGTGGCAAAATAATTCAGAAACACATCCTACCTTCTACTATTGAGGAAATAGAAGATGAAGAAGAAGAAGAAGTGGTAAACAAGGAGGAGCTACCTATTGATAATGGAAATCCTAAAAAAACGAGGATGCTCCAATAGAAGTTGAGGAAATATTAAGAAGGCCGAAAAAGGAACTCGCAAGTGAAGAAGTTCCCAAATGCCCTTTCCCCGCACCTTATCCTCAACGATTAAAGAAACCTAAGAATGAGACTAAACATTAGGAGTTCTTAGAACTATTCAAATAAGTGAAAATCAATCTTCCACTCCTCGATGCTATTAAACAAGTACATTCCTATGCTAAGTTCCTAAAAGACTTATGCATGGTCAAGAGGCAGCAAAGCATAAAAAAGCATGCATATGTTGCTTATCAACCAAGCACAATAATTCAAAATAAGTTGCCCCCTAAATTAAAGGACCCTGGTACTCCTACAGTCTCATGCATAATAGGCGATCAGAGAATTGATAATGGACTCCTAGATCTTGGAGCGAGTGTAAATCTACTACCATATTCTATATGTAAACAATTGGGTTTAGGTGAGCTTAAACCTACCCGAGTTGCCCTATAATTGGCAGATAGATCAGTCAAATACCATAGAGGAGTGTTAGAAGACGTCCTTGTATGAATTGATACATTCATATTCTCGATAGATTTTGTGATTCTGGACACTGAACCTGTCTCCAATCCTTATGAACAAATACCGGTGATTTTTTAACATACCTTCATAGCCACAATTAATGCTATAATATGCATTCGAAGCGGTATTATGACTCTCGTGTTTGGGAACATGACACTAAATGTCAAGATTTTCTCAAATCCCAGACCTGAGGAGTACGACAATGAGGAAGAAGTTAACCTCATAGAAATGGTCATAGAAGATACATCTTACTTGGTCAGCTATACTGACCCTGTGGAAGCAGTTGTTAGTAATGCCTTTTAAAAAATCAACAACTATACCCCAAAGGAAGCCGATCTAAGTCAAACATGTTTGATGATGGATACAAAAGACGAAGTTGTTGCAGAATATGTGGGTGGTACCTTACGAGCCACTACCACCAAAAATAAAACTTGCAATGCCTTCTAATCTTTAGTTACCTAATTTAGAAGTAAGGGAGCTTCCTAAGGAGCTCAAATATGCCTTTCTGGGAACTGATAGAACTTACCCTATAATTATTTTCTTTGTGTTAGATATTAAATAGGAGGGTAAGTTGGTTGATATGTTAAAACATCATAAAGGTGCATTAGGATGAACGATCACCGACCTCAAAGGCATAAGTTCATCCATATGTATGCACAAAATCTATCTAGAAGAAGATGCAAAGCCTTCAAGGCAGATGCAAAGGCATCTTAATCCCAACATGCAAGAAGTAGTTAAAAAGGAGGTGTTGAAATTACTCAATGTTTGGATAATTATCCTATAGGTGACAGTCCTGGGGTTAGTTTGACCCAAGTTTTCCCAAAGAAGGTAGGCATTACCATGATTCCAACAAAGATGGTGAGTTGGTATCCACCCGCATCCCTACTGGATGGCTGATGTGTTTAGACTATCGAAAATTGAATACAGCGACCTGAAAAGATCACTTCCCCTTGCCATTTATGGACCAAATGTTAAAATGAGTAGCGGGTCATAAGTACTATTGCCTCTTGGATATAGTGGGTATAATCAAATCGAAATAGCTCCAGAAGATCAAGAAAAAACAACATTCACTTATCTATTCGCTACCTTCACCTATCGACAAATGACATTTGGCCTTTGTAATGCACCTGCTACTTTTCAACAATGCATGTTAAGTATTTGTAGTGACATGGTTGAATAAATACTCGAAGTCTTCATGGATGATTTCTCTGTGTTTGGCCATAGTTTTGATAATTGTTTAAAGAACCTAAAAAGAGTCTTCTCAACGTGTGAGGACAGAAATCTGGTTATAAATTGGCAAAAGTGTCACTTCATGGTGACTAAAGGGATAGTACTTGGGCATGTAATTTCAGCCGAAGGAATCTAGGTTGACAAGGCTAAGATCGATATCATCTCAAATCTGCCTATCCCCCGCTCAGTCAAAGACATTTGCTCTTTTCTGGGATATACGGGATTTTATCGGCGGTTTATTCAAAACTTTAGTGCTATCTCCTAACCACTCTGCTAACTGCTAGCTAAGGATTCAACTTTTGAGTGGTTGAATGATTGCCAATAGTCTTTTGATACACTAAAGCAACTTCTGACCTCCGTACCAATAATATGAACTCTCGATTAGAGTTTACCCTTTAAATTGATGTACGACACAAGTAACTATGCCATAGGCATAGTCTTAGGTCATAGAAAGGACAACAAGCCCTACGCAATCTATTATGCCAGCCAAACTCTAAACGATGCTCAGATGAACTACACGACCAACAAGAAAGAGTTACTAGCCATAGTTTTCTCTTTGGATAAGTTTTGTGCCTATTTGATAGGATCACTGACAGTCTGCTTCACATACCATTCGGCCTTAAAATATTTATTATCCAAATAAGAAGCAAAAACAAGGCTAATTTGATGGATACTACACCTTCAAGAATTTGACTTAACAATAAAAGACAAGAAGGGAGTAGAAAATGTAGTGGCAGATCACTTGTCGTAGATAACCTTTGAATACAAAACTGAACAAGTACCAATAAGAGACATTTCCAAACAAGTAATTACTGGCCATGTCTAGCTTACCCTGGTATGCAAATGTCGTAAACTATCTGGTAACGGGAAAAACCCCTAAACATTGGTCAGTACAAGACAAAAAATGATTCCTCGCATTCACTCATCACTTCTTTTTTGATGACCCATACCTATTCAAATACTGTGCAGATCAGATCATCCAACGATGCATACCTAACGAGGATATAACCGTTATCTTGGCTTCACCCACTCCGAAGCATATGGTGGCCATTTTGCATTAAAGAAAATCGCGCACAAAGACTTACATAGAGTTCTATTGGCCAACCATTTTTAAAGATGCCCATGAATTCTGCAAATCATGCCAATGCTGTCAAAAGTTTGGTACAATCTCGAAACAGAATTCTATGCCCTTAACCCCCATTATTATAATAGAAATATTTGATTGTTAGGGCATAAATTTCATGGGCTCCTTACCTAACTTCTTGTCGAGTATGTCTCAAAATGGGTAGAGGCAACACCGATACGGCAAAAATGACCATAGAACTATACTTTCTTTCCTAAAATATTAGTGACCAAGGTAAGCACTTTTGTAATAGACCCTTGGAGTTACTCCTCAAAAAGTATGGGGTTAATCACAAAATTGCCTTAGCCTACCACCCACAGATAAATGGGCAAGCAGAGTTAGCCAACTGAGAAATCAAGCACATTCTTAAGAAAGCAGTTAGCTCCAATAGAAAAGATTGGGCTTATAAACTGACCGATGCGCTGTGGGTTAGAGTAGGTATGCATCATCGGATGATCTGACCAATCTGGGAATGTCCCTGTACAAAAAAGTTTATGGAAAATTATGCCACCTCCCCGTTAAGATTGAACATAAAGCTTATTGAGTGACACGCTTATTAAATTTTGATGTTAAAGAAGGAGGGCAACTAAGAAAACTTCAACTAGCGGAACTTAAGGAAATATATAGAGATGCGTATGATAATGCGAAGCTACATAAGGAAATGTTGAAGCCTTGTCATGATCAAACAATTTCGTAAATCCTTCAAGCCAGGGCAAAAAATTCTATTGTATGACTCCCGACTCCATCTCTTCCTAGGAAAGCTCTGCTCCAGATGGACAAGCCCAATCGTTGTTAAATCGGTATTTCCACACGGAGCAGTTAAGCTAATCAATCCCAAGAACAACAAGAGCTTCAAAGTTAACGGCCAATGGTTAAAGCCACTTTTTGGAAAATTTTTAATCTTAAGTTGAGCACATCCAACTGGATGAGCCCAACTATTCATCCATTTAAAACACCAAGAGCTATACCTAAAATTGTTGTTGTAATTTTTTATTTGTACATCTTGTTTCATTTCATTTATTGTTATTTTGCTTTGTCTTTTTGAGTGTGGCATTGAATTTTAATCCACTATTTTGCATTTTATACTCATCTCTAAGCTTCAATTGTGAGCAATAATGACGATGGTAGATCAGTCTATTTGTTAGGCTCTTGAGGGGATCCGGAGTTCCCAAATCCACCCTAGACTGCTAAAGAAATTGAATTCTATCTTTCACCATATGAAGGACCAGGGGACAGATGAACTCATTGATTTATCCCATGGGTATGTCCCCATTCTACATGCCCTTCTTACCTTCAACCCCTTTAAACACATGATATTCCCCTCTAATGATGAGGAAGAGAACGAGAAAGGGAATGATTATGGGCTGATAGAGAATGAATTATGGCAACAATAGGACATCAACGACATACACGATGCCATGGTTGGGAATCACCGCACCGTATTTATGTTTGTCGATGATTTTCTAGTTCTTCCGTTGGTTCACTATCTGTATGTGTACTCCAACTACCTACTTTATCGGATTCAATGCCCTTTGCCAACTAGTACACACTATGCATTCTTGCTAATAGAGGTTGGGTTCAAGTCACACTTTATCTTGTTGTAGTTTCTTTTCCAGTTGCTTTCTATCTTTCATTTTCTTGACTATGTTTTTATATGTTCCTTTTTGTGTTTTTCTTGTTTAGGATTATCACGATGAATCTCAATGCTCCACCGGTGTTCCTTCCACATCTGCTATTTCATAGGCCACCAACGTGGTCCCCAAGTACTGTGCCATGGGAGGGAGAGTAATTGAGGAGTTATACTCCTCTATTAATGTCCCATCGGGATCGCCAAGATCCCCTCTCATTTGCACATTTAGTTCTTGGGAGAATCCAGACACACACGATGATATTCTCGAAGCTTTTAGATCTTTTTAGGACCATGAACTATCAACCTTAGATTCCAACAATGGAGAATTGGCAGAGTGCTACAATGACACAATTGTGGAAGATGATAGTTCAAAGTGAAGAGTGGCCAACTGCCACTCCTGTTTTTGTAGATCAAGCTTATGGAGTTGTAGTTGTAGTCCTAGAAACTAGCTTTATTTATTTTCAATTTTAGTTTCAATTATAATAAGGTCTAAGTACCACGTGGGGGTGAATATTGTAATTGGATCTTATGAAAGAATATTATATTACTGGTTTTTGAAAATTTTATATTGCAATGGTGAGTTCAGTTTGTCCTTATATACTATGAGCAATTTGCTATTTTTGTATTTATGTATGTTGGGTTCGGTTTCTGTATGTTGGGTTCGGTTTCTGTATGTTGCTATTTTTGTATTTATGTATGTTGGGTTCGGTTTCTGTATGTTGGGGTGAATAAGCATTATTCTATAGGGAATCTACCTGATTTTGGGTCTCGATCGATCGAACAGCCTCGATCGATTGAAAATTATGTTTCTCAAGCGCTTGAGAAATGCTAAATCGCTTGAAACTTTTGATCGATCAAGCGCTTTCGATCGTTCGAGTCTTCTTTTAAAACGAGGCGTCTATTGGAAGCTCCCTCATTTCTCAAACTTCTCAATCACTTAAGACAGAGGGAGCTTATCCGGTGATTCTCCCTTTTCGCCACTCCAAATGCCACCATTTCCCTCTGAGCATCACAAGCATCTTCCCCAACTCATCATTACTTTCATCTAAGTATCCTCTCAGTGCATATACCAAGGTAAGGTTCTCATGAACCCCCTATGCTTAGGCTCATTAGATAACGTGAGAGGTGCCCCCCTTTGGTCTTCAGACTATTTTAGTCCCTTTGGTTTCTATTTTCATTGTTTAAGTTATTGTATCTATGATTTTTGTTCGGTCTGCAAAATTTCTATGTTTGATCGATCGAACTGGGCTCAAGCAATCGAACTTGACCCAATTTTAATTGATTGAAAAAGTTTGATCGATCGAACACTTGCAGAAACAGTTTTTACTTTTCTTTGCTATTTTACTTACTTTCTATTCATTTTCATTTTGTGTTCTTTTTTCCAGATGAATCATGTCATAGGCTACCACAAAGAGAAGCCCCTTGACCTCTTGGTTTCGGATCCAATCCCAAAACATGGATTTTGGAATATTCAAGACCAAACATGGTTCACACACTATTTCAGTTGGCGAGGGGATATGATCGAGCGACCTTTAGAGTCCATCTGGATTTCTAACCCATGGTTCTTAGCACGCCTTTGCGGCATGCCCCACTAGTTCACGATACTCACGCAACCCAAAAGGGTTAACATCACATGGATCAGAAAGGCATGCGCTACCATGATCAGAGATCCGACTGCACCATCCACCTACTGATCCTTTTTCTACGGTTGGGAGATTATTTTTAGCCCAGCCACTATCGATGCAACTATTGGTATACCAGAAGTCCCCAATCACATATATACTCCACATCATGATGCTCTAAACATCTTATTTTCTATGACTACAGCAGAGCTCACTAGAGGAGCTATTTTATCCTAGAATGGTCGGCGGGCCCTACCCGACCAGTACCTCACTGACGATTACCACATGCTCCACCTTGCCATTAGCAATTGTATCTTGATGACATCTTATCATAACACCCTGGAAGGGTGGTATGCTCGAGTGCTCTACGTTGTAGGGTTGAGGTAGAAGGTCTACTTACCTGGCCTTTATTTGGAGTTTATGGTGAGACCAACTCGTGTTATTATAGGTCAGAACTATTTGAAGAGTGCTTGGGCCATACATAGAGTTATTGCGTACTCTCAGCTACCGTTACCTAAATTGGTGATTGACATAGTTACGACCAGGTTAGGACCCTTTGGAGAGATGGATGTTAGGCGCTCTGATGCCCAGAAAAGAAAGAAAAAAGGAAAAGGAAAAGAAAAAGTGGAGAAGAAAAAGAAGAAAGGAGGAGGGACAGACACAGAGGGAGCAGCTCTTGGGACACCTTTAGAGGCTGAGGAGCATACATCTTGGGAAAAGGACTCTAGCCTTACAGAAAACGTTACCCAATTTGAAATGCGCCCTAGGGCGCTGCCACAGGGTGAGTCCTCCACATCTGCCTAGAGTATTCTTGACATGCTTGTTGAGGATAGAACAGCCCATATTCGGCTCGTGGGTAAGGTTTATTACCTAGTTGCCCAGATGGATTGGTTACTGGTTCAGTTGGTGGTTACTCAATCACTTCGTAAACCACCACCTCCGAGCCAACCCCTATCTGCCATGGCTGTACATTTCTTAGAGATCTCATCATCCTCGAGGGCCCCACCACCAGGTTTTGGTCTCACCCACCAATCCTACACTTCCACCACCTTCGGTCGTGAGTGATCCATCATCTACTACACTACATGACCAAACTATGAGTGACTCGGCGACTACTACTGCAGTTTCTGAGGGTGGGGGGGAGACTACCATTTCTAATGTCAATGTTAAGCTTCTTCCTGCTCTGACCCCTACCACAGATTCGGCTACTGCTAACTCAATCGAGAGAGATTAGGTTGTATGGAGTGAGAGCGAGAGGTTTTGTTGTAGTTACTTTGTTATTTTTCTTCTCTCCTCTCTTTATGCTTATTTTTTCGTATTATTAAACTTCAATCACTGCCCTATCTCTTTATTGTTGCTATTACTCCAGTGATTAGTTGTTATGATGATTACAAACCATGTTTTTTTTTTCCTTATCTATTAATCTTGGCCTTGGAGATTGTGTATGCTTGTACAGGTTGCTATGATTACTGCTACCATTATTGCATATAACCATGTGAACTCTATCCACGTTCTTTTTGAAAATCAATAATGAGGACATTATTGCTTTCAGTTGGGGGTAGTCAGTAGATAGATATTCACCTACATGTTACACTTAGCACCGATGTATTTTAAATTGTTTTAAATTGTTTGACCACACGCTTTATTACACAAATCTCATTGAATGAAAAATTTCCTAAACAATTTTGAAATTTTTGTACTTAAAATAATAGAGAAATCTCTGACTTTCTCTCTTTTAGCTTTTTACAATGCTATGACACATTCATGTCAGTCTCATCTTATTATGGATTATATTTACATGTTTGTTAGTACAGCTAAGGTAATTGCATATGTTGGACATTCATGTATCCGAAACCATATGCACTAGTTGGCAGTTACACGGAAAACTTAAAAGGGAGTTAATATGACTTTAGTATTCAAAGAATAAGTAGTAGAGACAAATCACCCTTAGTGAGTTGTTGATCAATTCTTCATTTTTGAGGGATTATCACACAAAGTTGGGTTATTTTTACTGATTAAGTGTAGAAAACTCGTGGAAAAAGTGTCATTGTTTCTTGATTTGGCCACTTGTTAGAGGAGAACGTTCAGGAGCTACCAACTAAAACTAGATAAACATTGAAATGTAAGAGTTAAGGAGTTAAGAAAATGAGTTAAGCCATCGGACTTTACTCTGTAGCCCATTGATACACCCTTGCCTGCATTCAAATGCCCTATACTTCTCATCCCATATAAATCAAATACTGCATATACTGTTATGAAAACATGAAACACCCGATTATATGCCTTGACCCCAATGAAAAATGTCATTTATATTTCATTAAATTGTTGATGCATATGGTTGGAATTAAGTTGACGTAGGGAATTGCTTTGTCTTTAAAAAAAAGGGGCGAAGAAAAGAAGTAAAACAATTGAATGTGGAGAAGGAGTACAGAAAAGAAAAAAAAATAAAAGGGGGAAATATATAAATAAAAAAAATAGAAGATGAGTTAGAGATTTGAGAAGGTAAAAGACGATTATCGACATAACCCATTGCATGCTAAGACAGGCATGATTCCACCCATTACTTCTATTTACCATACTAAAACCATATAAAGTCTTAATGATTCTTAACAACTTAGTTTAAACATGTAGGTATGAATTGGGTTATCTATGGTAGTTCGCACCTCTAGTAAGTAGCATCTATTCATGAGACTATAAGCTCTAAAAAAAGTTCGTTCTTCAAGAGTCGTGTATGAAAGCGTTTGTGTCCATACATCTCTTCATATCAAGCTTTCATACAATAAGTGGTCATTCATACATAAGTTTCTGAGAGATGTCCTTTCAAAGTGCATACCTATGTGAGAATTGAGTCAAAGCTGCAAATTCAAGGATGCAATAGTCTAAGCAACTTCTAACTAGGTTTAAAGTGTAATTATTGACTTCACACATACAAGGATGCGTGAATGTGTTACATATGTGTTGATTATCTTGGCGACATGAAAAGCATGTTGATATTTTTCAAGGCTTGTATGAGAACAACATGTCATTGTGATGCGTGGTTTTCAGTCACCAAGAGAGAGTAGTTACAAGTTTTCCTAACCTTCCTGATTTTAAATATGAATTTTGTGGGTATATTCACTGCAAACCCTCACGAAACAACACTCGTCCACTATGGGGATATATTCTAAATGCAATCGCAATTCTTGCGAAAGTGAGTTAGGAATTTTCTTTCTATTTAGGTTAGCTTATTTTAGTTTATTTTGTGTTTCTTAGTCGTTGTATAATATTTACTTGTCTATTTTTCTTCGCTTAATCACTAGGGACTAGCAATACTCTAGTTGGGGGTTGTGACAAGTGGGTATATTTGTAGAATATATCCACGCTACATTAAGAAAACAACATAATTTAGTTTATAATTCCCTGTTTTATCTACAGTTTCATTACAATGCATGTCTGAATATAATGAGATGAATCTATGATGAGTTTTGTTGTTTTAGACCATATTTTATGCAGATATGTTGTGTGCCATGAGCAAGAATGAATTGCAGGAAAAAGGTAAAGCCAAAGTGCAGAGGAGACATTGTAAAAATGAAGAGATATGTTCAAGCGATCGATAAAGTCTCAAGCGATTGAAGGTTCGATCGATCGAGGTTTTATCAAGCTCTTGAAGACCATGAAGTTCAAGCGATCAAACCCGTTTTAATCGTTCAAACATGGCTTTATCAGAACTTTATGGGCAGCGCAGCAGAATGCGTAATATAACCCTAGCCTAGGCGTTCTTTATAAATATATGATGTAAACACATAGTTAAGGATGCCTAACTTGAGTTTCATCAGTTTTATAGAGAGAGATAGAGAGTTCTTCATGTTTTGTAGGTTTCTTGCTTGGATAATCAATATTTTGGATCTTTATTGAAGTTTAATATGAGTTCTCGAGTTCCAGGTTTTATTTTATCTTTCTAGTTACTTTCTATATGTAGTTTATAGTAGTTTAATCTATTTTGATCATAGGTTTAGCACGCTAGTGGTTTAAATCATAGTTTATCAAAGTTCCATGTTTAAAACCAAACCAAACACAACCTTAACCATGTTTAACATTAAAAAAATATTTTTGCAATTAAAATCATGTCTAAGGAGTCCAACAGTGAGGAGATCACGTTGAAACAGTGATCTCCAGCCTTTGCCATGCACAGCAGAGAAAACCTGTATTCAATTGATTGACGTCAGTTCGATCGATCGAACCAAAGTCAAGCAATCGAAGACATTTCGATCGATCGAAACTGTTAATTCTTGAGATGATCCTTTTAAGTATTCCAAGTCTTTTTGTTTTTGAGATTTGTTATCAAATTGTCCAGATAAGTTCAGTTTGTCAAAACTGTTTTAAAACTTAAAGCCTTAAGGCCTTTTTCTTCAATGACTTTTGCAAACCACCTTGAATGATAACACCATTGAGGGTACGAGTCGAAACCATTATTTTAAACTGTCTTCTAAACATTTTAAATCAATTGTGATGATGTAGTCCTGATCATGTAAGGACTATTGATTCTTCATCTTTAGAAAAATACGGAATACTGAAGGGGGATGTACTCTTTAGAGCTATAAAGATGTGTATAGTAGATGGCTAGGTCATTGTGGATTTGTGTTATCCCAATGCCTTCCTTTTATAGAGTAAAAACCTGTTTTAAAATATGCTTAGTTATTAATTAAATTGTTAGTTTAGTTTAATTGCTTCATTAGAGTAGTTGGTAATTGTGAAACTTTGTGTTCTACACTTCATTTAAATTATTGACTTTTACTTTTTATTTTGAGATTAGTTTAATTTACTACTCTATCACCTTCCCTGTGGGATCAACCTGGTCTTACCAGATTTACTACTTGCACAATCGTTTATAGTTGAACGTAGCACAAGAGCGCACAAATTTATTTCGTGTCACTTTGTGAATCCACCACAACAGGTAGAACGCGGAGTCATTAAGCAATTCTATAAGAGAAAGTTGAATCAGTTCATTAGGGGTCTTGATTCATCACAAGTTGACCACTAGATAATGGACATGAACTGGATTTTTCGAGCAGTGGATTATACGAATAAGGAGAAGATTATGTGTGCAATTGATACTTTAAAGGGCGAAACTCAAAGCTAATGGACCAATATTTTAGCATAAGAGGCACTGGAGACATGGGAACGATTCGTGAAAGTGTTTTACAAAAGATAATTTTCGGTATCCACCAAAATTCAATTGGCACGGGAGTTTGCGAATCTCCAGCAAGGGGATATGACTGTAAACAAATATACGGCCAAGTATAATAGCTTACTCCGATTTGGGCATCATACCATTGCAAGAGAAGTGGACAGAGCTAGAAAATTTGAGGAAGGTTTGAGAGATAATATCATAAGTCGGGTGGATACTCACCAGCTTCGGTCTGTGATGACAGTGTAAGATGTGGCACTTATTGTGGAAAGGGATATTGATACATGTAAACAAGGACAACAAGGTAAACGTCTGGTAGAAGGTAAAGGCAAAGGTCAAAGATTTTTCAAGAAGATGTTTTCATGAGGTTCTGGATTGGGTACAGGTTCAGGTAGTCAAGGGGAAAGTTTTGCAACATGGAAAGGTCGATCATTTTATCCAACTTGTAACTATAGACATAGAGGAGTGTGCTACCTAACTATAACTTATAACATTTGTAAGAGAGTGGGGCATTCATTAAGAAATTGTCCACAAGCAAGGGGTCAAAGCATGGGAAGCTCAACTCTGGGACCAAGGGAAGGATGCTTTGATTGTGGTGATGTTGGGCACTATGCTAAGGATTATCTGAAGAAACATCAATAGGGGACCAAGTTCAATGGCGTTGTTTAGACCGAGACCAAAATAGATTATGGACAGGGGTAAAGGAGTGGAGCAAAGGTAAGGGAGGTTCTTTCAGCTCAGGTAGGGTGACATGTCGATAGCCAACACCGTGGTTTCAGGCAGCACATGTCTTAATTGATTCAGGATCCACTCACTCCTTTGCTGCACATAAGTTCATTAAATACTTAGATGGTGTGTCCTAACCCTTAGGGTATAAATTATCTGTATCATTACCCTTAAGTAAACTTTGGTGACTTTAACGATATTTAAAGTATATGATATTCGAATAGAGGATAAAGCCTTGATAGTAGATTTGATACCATTAACCGTCCATTATTTTGATGTTATTCTAGATATGGATTGGTTATCCGCGAATTAAGTCATTATTGATTGTGAAAGAAAAAGAGTTACTTTCAGATCACTAATTTACGGGGAGTTCAGTTTTTAGGGGATTGGTGTCGTGGCACCACCGTATTTGGTATCAGCTATTCAGGTAGGTAAGTTGTTGAAGAAGGGTTGTCAAGGTTTCCTTTGTTCAATTATTGACACGCGTGTAACCGGGGAAAGGGTAGAAGATATATCCATAGTATGGGAATTTCCATATGTGTTTCTCGATGACTTGCCAGATGTTTTGATAGGAAGGGAAATCAAGTTCACTATCAAGGTAACACCAGGGTCTCAACCAGTATCAAAGGCACCATATAGAATGGCACCGGTAGAGTTAAAGGAACTAAAAATTCAGCTACATGATCTTCTAGACAAGGGATTTATTCGACCTAGTGTATCGTCGTAGGGTGCATCGATCGTGTTTGTAAAGAAGAAAGACGGAACTACGAGAATAACGATAAAGAACAACTATCCATTGTGGAGGATTGATGACATATTTGATCAACTTCAAGGAGCTCAAGTATTATGAAAGATCGATTTACGATCGGGCTACCACCAATTAAAAGTGAAAGAGGAAAACATGGAGAAGACGGCATTCTGGACTCGCTATGGGCACTATGAGTTCTTGGTTATGCCATTTGGGGTTACAAACACACCAGCAGCTTTTATGGATCTCATGAACCCAGTGTTCAAGTATTACCTAGATAAAATTGTAATCGTTTTTATAAATGAAATCGTGATTTATTCCAAGAGTGTTGAAGATCATGAGAAGCATTTTCGACTTGTATTGCAACGGCTCCGACAGAAGATATTACTTAGGAAGCAAAAGAAATGTGAGGTTTGGTTAATGGAGATAGCCTTTCTGGGGCATGTTATTTCTAAGGAATGTGTGAAAGTAGACCAACAAAAGATTGAAGCCGTGGCTAATTGGTCACCACCAACCAATATATCAGAAGTTAGAAGTTTCCTGGGATTGGCCGGTTATTATCGGAGGTTTGTAGAAAAATTTTCTAGGATTACCATGCCAATGACATAGTTGATGAGAAAGAATATACCATTTTATTAGAGTCCGGAGTGTGATGATAGTTTTAAAAAGTTGAAGGCTTGTCTAATGGCACCGATTTTGGCTATTCTGTCAGGTAATGAAGGATTTGTTGTATTTAGCAATGCGTCTTATCGGGGGCTGGGATGTGTGTTGATGCAGTGGGTAAAGTAATTTCTTATGCTTCACGTCAATTGAGATCACTTGAAGTTGACAACCCTACTCACGATTTAGAGCTAGCTATAGTGATTTTTGCACTTAAAATCTAGAGGCACTACTTATACGATGAGAAATGTGAGATTTACATAGATCACAAAAGTTTAAAGTACCTATTCACTCAAAGGGACCTAAACATAAGGCAAAGACGTTGGTTGGAGTTGATGAAAGACTACGACATTTCTATTCATTATCATCCAGGGAAGGCTAATGCAGTAGCTGATGCATTAAGACAATCGATGATTTGGGTTATAATTTGACTATATACTCGGGATAAGTTGATTTAGGAAATGGAGCGATTGGAAGTGGAAGTAATTCCAAAAATAAGAGGTGCATTGATGGTGGCTATCATAATAGAATCGTCACTAGTGGCTGAAATAAAAGCAAAGCAATTATAAGATCTGGCTGAAATAAAAGCAAAGCAATTATAAGATCCAGCGTTGAAAAAAATTTGTGATGAGATGCTTAAGGGCAAACATTTAGAGTTTACTTTTGAAAATGAGTTGTTAAAATTATAAATGGGTTTATGTACCCAATGTGGATAAGCTGAGAGAAACTATTTAGGAAGAAGCGCATAATACCAAGCACTCAGTTCATCCTGAAAGTACAAAAATGTACCGTGATCTACAAGAAGTTTATTGGTGGTCGGGTATGAAGCAAGAAACGATGGAGCATGTGTCCAAATATATAGCTTGCCAAAGGGTAAAGTTGAAACACCGGAGGCCTGCAAGAAAGATAGAATTATTGGGAATTCCATAGTAGAAATGGGAGAATATTATAATTGATTTTATGGCAGGTTTACCCAGGTCAACAAAGGCGAATGATAGTATTTGGGTGATAGTGGATAGGTTAATCAAGTTAACTCATTTTCTATCAATTAAGACCAATGATCTGACAAGGTTAGAATGATTATATGTGGCAGAGATAGTACGACTCCATGGAGCTTCAGTTTCTATTGTCTCAAATCGAGATAGTAGGTTTACAACTAAGTTTTGGCAATTGCAAGAAGCTATGGGAACCAAGCTAAATTTCAGCACTGTATTTCATCCTCAGACGGATGGTTAGTCGAAAAGGGTGATACAAACATTAGAAGACATGCTTCAGTTATATGTTCTTGATTTCAAGGGGGATTGGGAGCAACATCTACCATTGATTGAATTTTTGTATAACAACAGTTTTCAAGCAAGTATTGGAATAGCTCCTTATGAAGCACTCTACGGGTGAAAATGTCGTTCACCGTTTTGTATGATTGAGGTAAGTGAAAGGAAGTTATTAGGACCCGAGCTAGTCTAGTTGACAACTAAGAGATTAAAGTAATCCAGCAACATTCGCAAACAGCTCAGAGTTGTTACAAGAGTTATGCGAATAAAGGTAGAAGATCACCTTTGGATTTTAATGTGGGAGATAGAGAATTTTTTAAGGTGTCACCTTCGAAAGGTATTATTTGTTTTGGTAAATGTAGGAAGTTGAATCCCAGGTATGTGGGACCATATAAGATTGTTGGTAAGGTAGGACCGCTGGCTTATCATTTGGAGCTACCACAATAATTGGCAAGTGTTCACAATGTATTCCACGTATCATTGCTATGACGATGTGTTGGAGATTCTAGTTAGATATTGGAACCAGAACCATTGGGGATACAGGAAGACTTGACGTACATTGAGTATCTAATCAAAATTCTAGACTGGAAGGTTCAAGTTCTTTAGACGAAGACCATTCCATTGGTTATGGTATTGTGGAGGAATCACAAGGTTGAGAAGGCTACGTGGAAGAGAGTGTCTGAAATGCGAGAGAAGTATCCCTACCTGTTTGAGACTTGAGGTACTATGAGTCCGAGTTTTCGGACAAACTCCTTTTTGAGCTGTGACACCCGTTCTCGTGGTTAATTATTATTATATTAGCATAAATTATTAATTATATAATAATGTTAGAAATGCATTTATGATATGACTTTTGATCCACTAAGTTGATTACGGGTATCCATTTGGGAACCCAGATATGGTAGTCTCCGATTGGGACATAGGTTATGGAGTCCTTGAGTGATGGGATGGTGATGTGGAATCACTTTATATGCTTATGTGGTTATTAAGGGCTTATGTGAAATATCTTACTATATTGCTTTATATCATGTTAGTTGGTTTGGGGTACCTTTGTGAGTACGAATTGGATACACTACATAATCAGTAAGTTAATTAGTAACTTCATAATATTATATGGGACTACTTATGGGACCTGCAAAGCGGGGGTATTTGTAAAATACAACCGCGCTAAAGGAAAGAATTGTATTAGTTTTTATCACAACTTCCCGTTTTATCTGCGATTTGCATTGCAAGGCTAATTTCTATACACTATGATTAATCTATGATAAGTTGTATTGTTTTAGCTGTTGTTTGTGCAGATTACTGCTGTGTGGACTAAACAGATGAACATCAGAATAAATGGAATGCTGGAATGAAAACAAAAGAAGTCAAAGCTGAAAAGTGAAGTTCGATCGATCTTAGAAGGTTCGATCGATCGAGCGTTCGATCGCTCAAAGAGAGTAGAAGCGCTTGAGGCTTAAGGGTTCGATCGATCGAGAGCAGTTCGATCGATCGAACGGGGTATTTTCAGTAACATTTGCGTGCGCAGCAGATGCGGGTTTTAACCCTAGTTTCTTAGGTTTTCTTATATATAGGAGTATTATACACGTCCATAGGGACGCCCACTTTACTTTTTAACAGTTTTATATAGAGAGATAGAGAGTTTGCTTGGTTTTTGTAGGTTATTCATTGAAGTTTCATTTGTGGATTGGATTTCTCTAAGTTTAATACGAGTATTCTTCATTCCAGGTTATATATTTATTGCTTATTCATATTCTGCACGTGTTAGACGTAGTTCAATCGCTTGTTTTACAGTGTTGCATGCTAGATATTTATAAAACCATAGATTTTATAGTTTTCATGAATAACTCACAATCAAACAAGGTGTTAATGTTTTCTT
This sequence comes from Hydrangea macrophylla, assembly GCA_033977485.1. Taxonomy (NCBI): domain Eukaryota; kingdom Viridiplantae; phylum Streptophyta; class Magnoliopsida; order Cornales; family Hydrangeaceae; genus Hydrangea; species Hydrangea macrophylla. The sequence goes on along the minus strand of CM066991.1, from coordinate 80,079,356 downwards.
ACGTTAAAAATCAATCCTCGACACTCCAGACGATGTCTGAGTAGTCCCAGGTTGGGAGAACACGATGAAACAGTGATCTCCAGCCTCTGCCATGCAGCAGGATAATCGCTGTGTTCGATCGATCGAAGTCCGTTCGATCGATCGAACCAGAGACAGTCAATCGATCGAAGTCAGTTCGATCGATTGAGGGATGAAGGTCTTCGATCGATCGAAAGAGCGTCGATCGATCGAACTCTCAGATTCTTGAGGATGTTCCCTGCAGTATTCCAGGACCTTTTGTTTTAGGATTTGTTATCATTCTGTCCCAAATAAATGCTCAGTTTGTCAAAACAGTTTTAAAACTAGGGCCCTAAGGCATTTTCTTTCAATATATTTTGCAAACCATCTTCGATGCTAACACCATCGAGGATGCGAGTCTTAACTATTGGATTAAACCGCTTTCATGTATCTTAATTTAACTGTGATGATATGGTCTCGGTCATGAAAGGGCTATAGAATCTCTATCTTTAGAGGAATACGGAAAACTGTGGGTAATATACTCCTTTGTGCTTCAAAGCAAATGCATGGTAGATGGCTAGGTTACTGCGAATTCGTGTAATCCCAACACTTTCTTTTAAAGTTAAACATCCTAATTTCAAGTACTGTTTTAATTAGCTAGTTAGATCGTTAGTCATTTTCTTTAGTAATTTTAGCTGTGGAACTTTGTGTTCCGCACCATTGTTCAATCTTATTCATTTTATTTTATTTTCTTTAGAGATTAGTCTAATTCGATAGGTCAACACCTTCCCTGTGAGATCGACCTGGTCTTACCAGATATTACTTGCACGTCTACCTACACTTGGGTATTGCACAAGAGCGCACAAGATTTTTCTCGTGTCAAGTTTTTGGCGCCGTTGCCGGGGAAGGCGACGATCAATTCCTTAGATTACCCTAGTCTCTCTTCATCTCTTTCTATTTTTATTTTCTCTTCTTTTCAGTTCTTTTGGGTAAGTTCTCACCCTAGGGTCTTTCCTAGTTCATGTCCGAGAATTCTATTGAAGGAATTTTTGGAAATCCTTTCTACCTGTCTGACTCTGAAAGCTCCATCAACCCCATAGCCACTCCAACTGCATCAATGGATGATCATCAGAGTGAAAATGGTGACAATGTTGTGGTACCAATTGATGAGGCACTCCGTCCTCTTTGCGATCTCATGCAACCAGAACATGCACCTACGCCCTCTTGCATTCAAATCCCACCGCATAATGGCAAATTCCAGTTTCGCAATGGGATGATTCAACTGCTTCCCACTTTTCATGGGATGGAAAGCGAGAAGGCGTATTTACATGTCACCGATTTCAAGGATGTTTGCAAAACATTCTCGCAAACTTGTCCTAGGGAGGTGACGCATTTAATGCTATTCCCCTTCACTTTGAAAGATAAAGCGAAGGCGTGGCTCCACTCCCTAAAACCTAATTCAATTTTCACCTGGCATGCGATGCGCACCACGTTTTTGAAGAAATTCTATCCTACTCGCATGACCACAGACCTTCAGCGTCAAATCAATTCCTATAAACAAAAGAGCAATGAAACCTTCACACAAGCGTGGGAGCGTTTCAAAGATTTGCTTCTCTCGTGCCCACACCATGGGTTTGAGAAATGGCGAACGATCAGCTTCTTTTATCAGGGATTGAATGGTGAAACAAAGAAGTTGGTGGAAACGATGAGCTCGGGACCATTTCTGCGTAAAAACACTGAAGAGGCCGAAGCCCATTTCGAATGGTTAGCTGAATACGCTCATGAATGGTCAAATTCTGACAATATCTCACGCTCACAGATATCCTGTGTAGAGGAGAAAAGCCTATACCAGCTAACCAATGAAGATCACCTCATGACTAAGTATGCAGAGCTGGCAAAGAAGGTAGAGGAGTTAAGTATGAAAGGAGAGAGCTCTAGGCAAGTCTTGCCTGAAGAACCATGTGGCACATGCAACATGTTGGGACATACAACTCAATATTGTCCTAATGTGCCATATTTTCAAGAGCAAGCCCCTATAGAGATGAATGCCATGCAAGGTTTTCGAGGGGCGGGGAATTCCAACAATAACTTTCAAAATAACAATAGATGGAATCACCCCGGTTTTGATTGGAGAAATAATGCTGGGGCCCAAAATCAATATCAACAGCAGCCCTACAACAGCAATCAATATCAAGGGCAAAACAATAGGCCAGCCCAGCATTACAATCAAAACAGAACCAATAATTACAATCAAGCTCAACCCTCCAATGCACCACAAACCAATACCTATGTGCCACCGCACAAAAAGGTACAAGAAGAAGAGCCACTTGCTAATGCCAATCTAACGCAGCAACTCATACAGATGATGAGTAGAATGTCTGCCACATTAGAAAGGATAGATGCACGGCAAGAAGGTTCAGGAGGAACATTCCCTGCCCAACCACTTCCAAATCCAAAGGGACATAACAATGGTCCTAACAATCAAGAACATGCTAAAGCTGTGACTACACTGAGAAGTGGAAAAATCATAGGGAAAAGCATGCCTCTGTCCACTCCCGAAGTGTACGATGAGGAGGAAGTGGTGGATAAAGAAGTTGAGCTACCATCTACTCAAGCGGAGGAGCAGTCTACCAATGACGAACCAATCAAGGCAAACATTGCAGCTCCTGGAGTAGAGGAAGAAGTTGAGCGAAGGCCTGGGAAGGAGTCTGTTAAGGAGGAACCACCAAAATGCCCCTTCCCTGCACCTTATCCTCAACGGTTGAAGAAACCCAAGAATGAGACAAAGAATCAGGAGTTTCTGGAATTGTTTAAGCAAGTTAAGATTAACCTTCCACTCCTAGATGCTATCAAGCAAGTGCCGGCCTATGCTAAGTATCTCAAAGATCTATGCACGGTCAAGAGGAGGCAAAGCATGAAGAAACATGCTTATGTCGCATGTCAAGCCAGTGCGATCATTCAAAATGAGTTGCCTCCAAAACTCAAAGATCCCGGCACACCTACTGTCTCATGCAGAATTGGGAATCAAAAGATAGACAACGCACTCCTCGATTTAGGAGCAAGCGTGAACCTGCTGCCCTACTCAGTCTATAAACAGCTGGGGTTGGGTGAACTCAAACCCACCCGAGTTGCTTTGCAATTGGCAGACAGATCTGTAAAGTACCCTAGAGGGGTGTTAGAGGACGTCCTTGTCCAAATAGACTCTTTTGTCTTTCCGGTTGATTTCGTGATATTGGACACAGAACCTGTGTCTAATCCTGGTGCACATATCCCGGTTATTTTTGGACGTCCATTCCTCAACACCATTGATGCCACAATCAAGATTAGAACTGGTATCATGACTATCGTATTCGGGAACATGACGTTGAATATCAAGATCTTTTCTAACCCCCGACCTGAAGAATACGATGATGAGGAAGAAATCCATTATATAGACACGGTCATTGAAGATGAAGTTGACTTGGTCGACTATAAAGATCCTTTGGAAGTTGTGATGACTCAATTTGGTGATATTTATCAGCCTGCAGAGTCCACCCCATTGGATGCTGACCTGAACCAGACGTGTCTTATGATGGATACGAAAGAGGAGGATAGAGCCGATTGCATGTGGATACAGCCATATGAACAACTGCCTCCTAAAACCAAGTTGGTAATGCCCTCTAGTTTCCAGTTTCCGGAGTTAGAATTGAAGGAGCTTCCCAAAGAGCTAAAATACGCATTCCTAGGGACTGGAAAAACTTATCCTGTGATCATTTCAGCTGCTTTAACTCATGAACAGGAAAGTAAGCTAGTGGAAATGCTTACCAAGCATAAGAATGCTATGGGATGGACAATTGCTGACCTTAAAGGCATAAGCCCATCCATATGCACGCATAAGATATATCTGGAGGAAGACGCTAAACCCTCAAGGCAAATGCAAAGGCGTCTGAACCCCAACATGCAAGAAGTAGTTAAAAAGGAAGTACTTAAACTACTTGATGTTGGGATGATATATCCGATATCCGACAGTCCTTGGGTTAGTCCTACCCAAGTAGTTCCAAAGAAAGCAGGCATAACGGTCATCCCGAACAAAGATGGTGAATTGGTACCAACACGTGTTCCCACTGGATGGAGGATGTGTATTGACTACAGGAAGTTAAATACTGTGACCCGAAAGGACCATTTTCCTTTGCCATTTATGGATCAAATGCTAGAACGCGTGGCGGGTCACAAGTATTACTGCTTCTTGGATGGATACAGTGGATATAATCAAATTGAGATTGCTCCTGAAGATCAGGAGAAAACCACATTCACGTGTCCATTCGGTACTTTTGCCTACCGACGAATGCCGTTTGGCCTATGCAATGCACCGGCTACCTTTCAGCGGTGCATGCTGAGTATATTCAGTGACATGGTCGAAAACATCCTTGAAGTTTTCATGGATGATTTTTCAGTATTCGGCCATAGCTTCGAAGATTGCCTTACCAATCTCGAGCAGGTTTTAATGAGGTGTGAGGACAAACACCTAGTCTTGAATTGGGAGAAGTGTCACTTCATGGTGACCAAGGGAATAGTCCTCGGCCACATAATATCTGATGAAGGAATTCAAGTGGATAAGGCTAAAATCGACATAATCTCAAATTTACCTGTTCCCCGTACAGTAAGAGACATTCGTTCATTCTTGGGGCATGCAGGTTTTTATCGTCGATTTATCCAAAATTTCAGTGCAATTTCTCGACCCCTTTGTCAACTTCTTGTCAAAGATGCACCTTTCGAGTGGTCAGAGAGTTGCCAAAAGTCCTTTGAGGATCTAAAAGATCTCCTCACCTCCGCACCTATAATACAGGCACCCGACTGGAGTTTGCCTTTTGAATTAATGTGCGACGCTAGTGATTACGCCATTGGCGCAGTCCTAGGCCAGAGAAAGGACAATAAGCCACATGTGATATACTACGCCAGCCGAACCTTGAATGACGCTCAAATGAATTACACTACCACTGAGAAGGAGCTGCTGGCTGTAGTATTCGCCCTGGACAAGTTTAGGTCTTATCTGATAGGGTCACCAATCGTCTGTTTTACAGATCATTCGGCCCTCAAATATCTGCTGACAAAGAAAGACGCTAAACAACGGCTTATTCGCTGGATACTCTTACTCCAAGAGTTTGATCTAACAATCAAGGACAAGAAAGGAGTAGAGAATGTGGTTGCGGATCATTTGTCCCGGTTGACTTTTGTTGACAATACTGAATCCCAATCCATTAAAGATGAGTTCCCAGACGAACAGCTACTGGCAGTAAGTAGTCTGCCTTGGTATGCTAATATTGTAAACTACTTCGTCACGGGTAAAACACCAACTCAGTGGTCGAACCAAGATAGGAAACGGTTCCTCTCATTCGCGCGTCACTTCTTCTTTGATGACCCATACCTTTTCAAGTACTGTGCTGATCAGGTCATCAGGCGCTGCGTCCCCAATGAGGATATAACCGTAATATTAGCGTCATGCCATTCTGAGGCATGCGGTGGCCACTTCGCGTCACAAAAGACCGCACAAAAAGTCTTACAGAGCGGTTTTTACTGGCCCACAGTCTTTAAAGATGCTTATTCCTTTTGCAAGACATGCCAACGCTGTCAAAAGCTTGGAACCATTTCTAAAAGGAATTCTATGCCTTCAACCCCTATCATCACAATTGGGATATTTGATTGTTGGGGCATAGATTTTATGGGCCCATTTCCCAAGTCAAATAACTGTGAATACATACTCCTTGCTGTGGAGTATGTATCGAAATGGGTAGAAGCGATACCAACGAGACGAAATGACCATAGAACGGTCATGTCATTTCTAAGAGAGCATATTTTGTCTCGTTTTGGTACTCCGAAAGCTTTATTAAGTGACCAAGGCAAGCATTTCTGCAATAGGCCCTTGGAGTCACTTCTCAAGAAATACGGAGTCCATCATAAAATCGCTCTTGCCTATCATCCACAGTCTAATGGGCAAGCAGAATTGGCTAACCGAGAAATCAAGCATATTCTCGAGAAGACGGTTAGTTCCAATCGAAAAGACTGGGCATACAAATTGACAGACGCGTTATGGGCATACCGTACTGCCTATAAGACAAATCTTGGTATGTCCCCGTACAGATTGGTTTACGGGAAAGCTTGCCATCTTCCTGTTGAAATTGAACATAAAGCTTACTGGGCAACGCGCTCATTGAACTTTGATATTCAAGAAGGAGGTCAGCTACGCAAGCTCCAACTTGCAGAGCTAGAGGAAATACGACGAGATGCGTATGACTCTGCAAAGTTGCATAAGGAAAAGTTGAAGGCTCGCCATGATCGTACGATTTTTCGTAAAGCATTCGAGCCGGGGCAGAAAGTATTGCTGTATGACTCTCGCCTCCACCTTTTCCCAGGAAAACTCCGTTCCCGTTGGACAGGCCCATTCATCGTAAAAACTGTTTTTCCACATGGGGCGGTTGAGATTGTCAATCCAAAGAACGATGATTGTTTCAAGGTCAATGGCCAGAGATTGAAACCGTTCTTGGAAAACTTCCAAACTGAAGTTGAGCACATCCAGCTGGATGAGCCCAGCTATTCTCATGATTAATAATCCAAAGTGAAGTTCCAATTGTTGTTGTATTTCTTTTCTTTCCCTGCATTTTAGTTTCTCTCTCTTTTGCTTCTTTTTGGTTTTCGTTCTTTATTTCGTGTTTGTGATCTAGTTCTAATCCATTATACCTTAAACCACTCTGTTGTAGGTACATAGATGCGAGGTGATGATGTTCATTCTGTCGGTTCTTAGGCTGATTCAGAATGTCGCTGTGGTACTTGGACTGAGGGTGAACTCGCACCCTGCCCCTTGCTTCATCAGGACCCTGAAGCTCATTCTCTTATTGATGCTGCTCAAGGGTACATTCCATATCCACCAGCCCTCCTGGACATCAATCCATACGAAAATATGGGATTTCAGGATGATGATGATGTGGAGGAGGATGATGACCTGTACATGGGATGCATGGTGGATGATGCACTCATGGCCCAGTGGGAAAATGACGATATGTGGGAGCCATGGGAGGATCATGACCTTCAGGATGTCGTCCCAGATCGCCACAATGCCGTCTTTGTTTTCGTGGACGATTTCCTTGTTCCTGAGTTGGTCCCATACCGCTACGTGCACCTGAGCTACCTGCTATTTAGGCTCCAATGCCCCTTACCAGCTAGTGCATTTTGGGAACCTACGCCAATAGTGAGGTTGGAACTTGTCGCATTTCTTCGTATTTTTGTTTCTGTTCTTTGTTTTTCTGTTCATTGTTAATTCGTGTTTCTTGTGTTCTGTTGTTTTAATTTCAGTTTATTGTCTTTTGTCCAGGATTGTCACTATGTTCCTAAATGGCATCCCGGTTTTTCTTCCACATCAACTGATTCATGGTCTTGGGCCCTACATAAGGCCTCCATACACTCCGCCGCGAGAGGACTGTCCGTTGCGAAATCACACTCCTCTATCCTTGTCTCCGTCCGGATCACCTCTTGCATGGGCTTTCAATTCTGTGGAGACGCCAGACTTGTTTGATGATGTCCTTGCTGCTTTTCGATTGTTCTAGAAAAGGGAATCATCGAGTTTGGACTTCACTTCTGACGATTCGGCAGGTTATGAAGAGATTGTGGAAGAGGAAATCTTTATACTCGAAGATTAGTGCTGCATTTCAGTTGTTTTTGTTCAATTTCATCTTTTGTTTATCAACTGGAATGTAATCCTTGACGGAATTTTTATTGGTTTTAGTTTTAGTTTTATTTTTTGGTTTTCTTTAGTTAAATAAGGTTTTAACCACAGTTGGGGATAATTATGTTGCAATTTGGATGCACTTATAAAGTTTTATTTTTATATAAATTGCAATTTTCTATTCTGAGGATGAATTTCTGTCATACATGCTTGTACTTCAACTGTTTTTCAGTCTCTCTGTATGTTCAGAATGGTTTCTGATAGTTGGGTGTGATGGTTCATGTTTCCCATTGAATTCTGGAAATTTTGTGTTCGATCGATCGAACCCAGTTCGATCGATCGAAACCTGGATGTTCAAGCGCTTGTAGATTATGTTCAATCGATTGAGGGATTTGTGTTCGATCGATCGAACATAGTTCGATCGATCGAACGAAGCATTTAAGCGAGGCGTCTTCAGGACACCTCTTCATTTCCCTCACTCTCACTTTCAATCGCTCGAAGACAGAACGGGGGGGGCGACTCGGAAAATTTCGATTTCTGGCATCCAAAAGGAAGCCCTGATCAATCCTCTGATCATCCTCATCGTCATCTCATCATCACTTCCATCTCCACTGCGAGTACTAAACTGAGGTAGGCCCCACTTGTTTGTAGTTTCCTTTTCCTTAATGTTCGTGTTAGAAAATCCCAAGGGGGTGTCCCCTTGGTCTTAGGATCTCTTTTTGTTAGTTAGGTGTTTTTGTAACCTTTGTTTCTTTTCGTTTCTGCGATAGCTGAACACCGCTGTGTTCGATCGCTCGAACTGGTTTCGAGCGATCGAAGGGAAGCTGTTCGATCGATCGAACAATGTTCAAGCGATCGAAGTCGACTCCAGTTCAATCGATCGAACCAAGTTCAATCGATCGAACTTCAGCAGTGTTAGTTTTGTTTCTTTGTCTCCCTGTTCTTATCTGTATCATATCGTGTCTTATTTTCAGGGCTGCCCGATGAATCCAGTGACGGGCTACCATAAGTCTAAGCCCCTCAGCCGTATTATACCAGATCCGGTACCTGCACACGGGTTCCGGAATGACGAGGATAGGCTGTGGTACGAGCGGCACTTTCAGACGAGGATGGTGATGGTGGAGCACCCTATTGAGCACATCTGGACAGAGAGCCCATGGTTCCTTACACGGATCCGCTCTATGCCTCATTGGTTCCATCTCCTGTCGTTGGCCAAGAGTGTCAACCTGTCTTGGATTCGCGGTGCTTGCGCGACTATGATCAGCGACCCGGTTGCACCATTCACCTACCATGCCTTCTTCCGGAGTCGCTCATTCATTATCAGTCCAGCCACCGTTTCAGCCGCGTTGGGGGTACCAGAGGTACCAGATTATGTTTGCCCCCACCGGCCAGATGCACCAGTGACCCCACCATCCACTATTATCCGGGAGCTCACTGGAGGCGCCGTTCCGTCTTGGGATGGTGATGCTTTGATCGAGGACCATTTTCTCACTGATGGCTACCATATGATCCACTTGGTCCTCAGTAACTGCCTCCTAGTGACTTCCTATCGAGAGAAGATCGCGGCTTGGTATGCGCGAGTCTTATATGCAGTGGGGACGGGACAGCCAGTTTGTATATCACGCCTATATATTGAATTTATGGTCCACCCCACCCGGTATATCTCGTCCAAAAAGCACCTGAAGGGTGCTTGGGCTATTCAGAGGGTGATGGCTGAGGCCGGTTTCCCCGTACTTGCTGGCGATGATGTTCACCCTTCTCCCCGCAGATTTAGCGAGGCGGCTGCTCGCCGCTCCGACGCCCAGAAGAGGAAGCGAAAGGGGAAAGGGAAAGCACGAGTGAGGGGGAGTAAGAAGAGGCGAGGTGGGACGGACACGGAGGCCGGAGCTTCAGGGACACCTACTGAGGTGGAGGAGCTTGATTCGGATGATCCAGTTGCTGCGGTTCAGCAGTTTGAGCTGCGACAGCGGTCGCAGACTCAGGCCCAGGGAGAGTCTTCTTCTTCTGTGCCTCTCCCGACAGTTCACGAGCTACTCTTGGAGGAGAGAGAGGCCAGGATTAGACTCGAGGGCAGGATAGACCATCTCCAGACTTTACTGGATTCCATTTTGATTCAGATCGGGGTTGAGTCGACTGTTCATTCTACTCCGCATCCATCGACGACCCCGTCTGCACCACCTACCACTGTGCCATCATCTGATGCTGCCCCAGATTCTGAGGCTGCTGATCCTTTTTCCACCGCTGCTTCCGAGCCATCTGCTGCCGCCCCTGCTTCTACCGTATTGCCGCCTACTCCCATCGACATCCCTTCTGATATAGCCGATGATACGCCGTCTGGGGTCGATTAGTTTTAGTTGGGGAGGTGGTATTTATGTATTTTTGGTTGGTTGGATATATGTTGGTGGTTTTGGTTGTATTATGTGGTTAGTTGTTTTTTTTTGTATGGACATTATGTATCTCTGTTTGTATTTTATTATGTTCATATTACAGTGGTTTGGTTTGTTGGATCATGGTTTTATCGTGTTATTTTTATTTATTGATCCTGTTTGTTTTGGAGATTGTGTTCTACTTTTCGATGCTAGGTTGCTTTGCTTGCGATCATCATTTGCTCTATACAGGTGATACCCATCTATTTTATTTATTGAAAATCAACTTCTGGGGACTTTGTTGTTTTCAGTTGGGGGTAGGAGACAATAGATAGGTATACACCCGTAATAATCAGGTTTTGCACTTAGATATGTTTTAAATTTAATGAGAACACAGTCTGTTAAAATCTTGAAAATTTTTAATCGTATTGTTAGAATAACTCTGAATAATCTCTCCTGCTTGTTGATTAGACAATGACACATTTGTAGTATTCTCATCTTCTTATGGATTAAATCCACGCGTTTTTCTGTATCACTGAAATAAATTGCATGTGTAAAGCTATTATGTACCCAACACTTTTGTGCACTAATTGGCAGCCATGTAGAAAACTTAAAAATTGAGTTAATATGATTATTGTGCGAAAAAGAATAAGTAGTGGAGGCTAATAACCCTTTGTGAGCTATTGAGCCAGTCGTCATTTCTGAGGGGATTCTCATACATTGTCGAATGGTTTTTTTTTTTCTTGCATATATTGCGTGAATTCGTTGTTAAGTCTCAGTTTTCTTTAAAGTTTTGACTGCTTGTTAGAGGAGAACGTTCAGGATTTACCAACTAAACTCAATGAACACTTAAGTGCTAAAAATTGAAAGTTGAGAAAATGATTCAAGCCATCGTTTACCCATTCTTTTACCTGATATAACTATCACCTACATTCATTGAATGATTTCATCCCTGATCCCACACCTTAATTAAATATTTCCAATATAATCATAAGAATTCATACCCTTGATCTATACCTTGACCTCATCGAGCCGTTTGAAATATTTGTTGGGAATGAGTCATCAAAGTATGTGAAATGGAAGAAAGTAGTTGTGGGATATATATATATAAAAAATAAAAAATAAAAAAAAAAATATGATGATGAATGCAGGTTAAAAAAAAAAAGGATATGAAATGAATGGGAGATTGGGTGGAGAAAAGAATTAAGAATAAAAAGAGAAGTTGAAATTCCATCACATACTAAAAAAGCACACTCTTCTCTACAACCCTCCTACCTACTAAATAAAAGTCGCAAGTCAAAGTCTTGAAGATTCTCAATAATTGATTTGAACATGGAAGTGTGAGTTGAGTTATCCACGGTATTTTGCTCCTCTAGTAAGTAGTGTTCCATTCATGAGACTATACACTCTTAAATGTCCGTTTTTCATAGAGTCCAGTATGAAAGCATTAGTACTTATAATCTCATCCTTATCAAAGCTTTCATACGATGTGCGATCATTGTAAAGCAAGTTTCTGAGAGACGTTATTTTTTAGTGTGACCAATGTGAGAATTGAGCTAAAACTGCAAGTTTTCCAAAGTACAATAGTCTATATAACTCTTAATAAGGTTGGACGCATGGTTGTTAATTTCACACACACACGGGTGCATGATGGTAATACATGTGTTATATTTTACTTGGTGATATGGGGGAGCATGTGGGTCTCTTTCATGGGTTGATAGAGGATATTATATTATTGTAGAGTTGAATTAACAATTTAATGGAAGGGTGAATTCTACGAGTTATTCTGAATCTTTTTGAGCTTAAAATTGGAGAATTTTGTGGGTATATTCACTGCAAACCCTCACGAGACAACACTCGTCCACTAGGGGGAACCTAGGGGTTTAACGGCTTGTTGCATTTGCTAAATGCAACCGCGATTCCTGCGAAAGTGAGTTAGGATCTTTCTTTCTATCTTAGTTTAGGTTGTTTTAGTTTTTCTTTGTTTCTTAGTTGTGGTAGTATTAGTTTAGGAGTTTTTATTTTTATTTTATTTTCGCTTTATCGCTAGGGACTAGCAATAAGCTAGTTGGGGGTTGTGCAAAGCGGGGGTATTTGTAAAATACAACCGCGCTAAAGGAAAGAATTGTATTAGTTTTTATCACAACTTCCCGTTTTATCTGCGATTTGCATTGCAAGGCTAATTTCTATACACTATGATTAATCTATGATAAGTTGTATTGTTTTAGCTGTTGTTTGTGCAGATTACTGCTGTGTGGACTAAACAGATGAACATCAGAATAAATGGAATGCTGGAATGAAAACAAAAGAAGTCAAAGCTGAAAAGTGAAGTTCGATCGATCTTAGAAGGTTCGATCGATCGAGCGTTCGATCGCTCAAAGAGAGTAGAAGCGCTTGAGGCTTAAGGGTTCGATCGATCGAGAGCAGTTCGATCGATCGAACGGGGTATTTTCAGTAACATTTGCGTGCGCAGCAGATGCGGGTTTTAACCCTAGTTTCTTAGGTTTTCTTATATATAGGAGTATTATACACGTCCATAGGGACGCCCACTTTACTTTTTAACAGTTTTATATAGAGAGATAGAGAGTTTGCTTGGTTTTTGTAGGTTATTCATTGAAGTTTCATTTGTGGATTGGATTTCTCTAAGTTTAATACGAGTATTCTTCATTCCAGGTTATATATTTATTGCTTATTCATATTCTGCACGTGTTAGACGTAGTTCAATCGCTTGTTTTACAGTGTTGCATGCTAGATATTTATAAAACCATAGATTTTATAGTTTTCATGAATAACTCACAATCAAACAAGGTGTTAATGTTTTCTTACGTTAAAAATCAATCCTCGACACTCCAGACGATGTCTGAGTAGTCCCAGGTTGGGAGAACACGATGAAACAGTGATCTCCAGCCTCTGCCATGCAGCAGGATAATCGCTGTGTTCGATCGATCGAAGTCCGTTCGATCGATCGAACCAGAGACAGTCAATCGATCGAAGTCAGTTCGATCGATTGAGGGATGAAGGTCTTCGATCGATCGAAAGCGCGTCGATCGATCGAACTCTCAGATTCTTGAGGATGTTCCCTGCAGTATTCCAGGACCTTTTGTTTTAGGATTTGTTATCATTCTGTCCCAAATAAATGCTCAGTTTGTCAAAACAGTTTTAAAACTAGGGCCCTAAGGCATTTTCTTTCAATACATTTTGCAAACCATCTTCGATGCTAACACCATCGAGGATGCGAGTCTTAACTATTGGATTAAACCGCTTTCATGTATCTTAATTTAACTGTGATGATATGGTCCCGGTCATGAAAGGGCTATAGAATCTCTATCTTTAGAGGAATACGGAAAACTGTGGGTAATATACTCCTTTGTGCTTCAAAGCAAATGCATGGTAGATGGCTAGGTTACTGCGAATTCATGTAATCCCAACACTTTCTTTTAAAGTTAAACATCCTAATTTCAAGTACTGTTTTAATTAGCTAGTTAGATCGTTAGTCATTTTCTTTAGTAATTTTAGCTGTGGAACTTTGTGTTCCGCACCATTGTTCAATCTTATTCATTTTATTTTATTTTCTTTAGAGATTAGTCTAATTCGATAGGTCAACACCTTCCCTGTGGGATCGACCTGGTCTTACCAGATATTACTTGCACGTCTACCTACACTTGGGTATTGCACAAGAGCGCACAAGATTTTTCTCGTGTCAGGACCCATGTGAGACATAGACAAATACCCATTTAGGTTTGGGATAGTTTTAATATGGTTTTATAACTTGTAAGGATGTAATTGTAACACTTTAGAACTTATAGGAATGCAAACACAAATAGTGGAATTTTGGTTAACATGTTGAGCGACATGTGTTTTGATGACACATGCCAACTCTTTCTTTGTCTTCATTCTCGATGAGGTTAAGAGAGTTACATAGAAGATTTCGAGATACTCATGACGGAAGTTTGACGAACCGTTCGACGTCAATTGTCGCTCCAGTTGACGTTCAATTTCAATTCTAATTACATATTTAAACTCCTAGAGGTGAGTCTAACACGTAGATACCAATTTGATTAAGTTCCGTGGTAGTTTTTCTATGACTCATTTCGGGGGATTTTGCTCATAATCTGTAAATTTGTCATAGGATATGTACCCGGCGTTTAGGGAGTTCATAATATAGAATTAGGAGCGATTTCTACGAGGTAAGTGATATTAATTGGGGATTCAATGGGTTGATGCCCTTCTTTGATTCATTTGTATGCTAAGCATGTCTAATTGTGTAATTTAGCTCGTTAATTCAAGGTTGGGCAAATCCATGTGATTAATAAGACCCAATTGTATGTTAATAGCATGATGTAATGAACTTATTTGGGCATGTTAAGTTATCTAATTGGGTCAATGGGGTGCTTGTGTTGTTCATCGTATGCATTGGATATCGAGCCGCTAGAGGCTATTGGGTATTATCATCTAAAAGAAGAGAGGTGGGCGCCTACTGGTTGCATGGGAGATTCAGTGGTGGAATCACGAATCGGGTTTGAGGGTGGCAGCACATATATTCCCGGTGAATATAGTTAAATGTAATTTTGTGGATTATAACTTGTTGTTAATCCATGTTTTCAATTACTATCATTCACAAGCATATAGCTTATATATTGTAGTGGTTATTGAATAACCATTGTAGGTGATCATACCAGTGAGGACCTAAAGAATTATTCGACGGGCGTGGGAAGAATGCAGTACTTTTAGAGTAGTATTATGTTGTTTTCAAGTTCAATGCTAAACTTGTAAAACTTGTTATATGTTGTACCGGTTCATAATCTGGGTTGGAAACTTGTAATAACTTTAACTAGATAACTCATGGATGTTCTATTATCATGTGGGTATGTTTATACAAGTTGGTTTAAGTTGGGTTTGATTGCATTTATCAGGTATTGTGTGTGTTTGGGTGGTTTAGTTTAAAATTGGAGATGCTGCAGAATGGGCTTTGCTGCCTAAATGCAGTCGACTGGGGGTGCTATTCCAGTTTACCGAATCTATTTTCAAAATAGGACTTTCTGTAACAGCATTGTGCAATCGACCAGATTTTGCCAAGTACAGTCAATCAGGTGATTAGTCGGCTGGATTACCCTATTTCAAAATTAAATGTTTTATAAGTGCTTTAAATGGGAAAATTTTTTATACCTGTATATTTTATTTTTAATGGACCTTTAGGAGTATTAGGAGTGCCTTGGTAGCGTGTCACGTGTCCTAGAGCCATATGGATGGTTCCAGGGCGTGACATCGTGTCAGACTTACGTGTGTAAGACTGGGACTTTGTGTCGGGTTTGAGAGATTGTGATATATGGGGCTACGTGCCAAGTAAGTAAGGTATGGTTCGAGCTGTGAGTTGGGTAATTATGGGATGTAGGGCTATGTTTAAAATGTGGACCCAAGCATCCATACTATGCTTAGGAGAATGTCAGTTATTGTTTATAGTGGGCTGGTGTATACATGCATGTAATCGATGGGTGTAGATACCCCAATTTTGACTAATCAACGAATTAAGGGGAGTATTACCTCCAAATCCGATGATGACAATGTCCGACTAATCTAGGACTTCCAAAGGTGATTCAAGCTCTTCGAAAGGCTCTGCAATTCAAAACATAAAGAAAGGAAGAGATGAAAAGAGAGAATGGAGAAAACGGCACATGGCTTATATTTGCAGCATTCTCAGGTTGCCGGTGCAGCACTCCTTGATTGCCGCACGGCAATTGGTAAGTGCCGCAACAGCAGCCAGTGAAAGCCGCAAATATGCATCAAATTCCACAAAAATCAAAATTCCAAAAAAGGCAGCAGTCCGTGGAGTTGTCCGCGACATTCATTGAGTGTCGTACTGGCTTTCAGTGAATGTCGTGCCGGTTGTCACTGACTGCCGCTCCGGCACTCATTGAGTGCCACTTCCATCTCCACCGAGTGTCGTGTTTTTGTGTCTACCAGCTTTAAAATAATACGTTTTGTACCTTCAAAAGGACATACAGGATTAGGGTTTTTACTATAAATTTATTGAAATACCCCTTTAAAATTTGCCTATATATAGGGGATGAATATCCCATTATGAGAGAGCTAGAATCTTCATCTTTTTGGCTTGGAATTTTCGAATCTTAGAATTTTATCTTAAATCTCTTTGTTTTAAACTTCTCAAAATCTTCTAAACACAATTAAAAGCAAGTTTTTAGGAGGAGGAGCATAAAAGAAGGGCTTGATTAACCTTTGGGAAATCCTAAAACAACCAAGAAGTTGAGGATAGTTGGAGGTAACCTCAAAGTAATTAGTCTCCAATTCAAAGTTCATTCACAATATATAGGGCTCTTTAGGATCCTTTGCACATACCAATGTTGTGATTGAACTTCTAATTTATTGATTCAGATCAAAATGACCTTAGGTTTAAGGTTAAAAAATCATGAAGTCAACTTAGATATTACTTGAGTCTTGGTCTCCTCTTCTTTTTTCTTTTTGATTGTAATCATCTCTTAGAATTCATAAGACTTTCAATGTCTTACTTGAATCTATTGACTTGAAATCTCTTAGTTTCCTTGTAAGCTCATGTTTTACAAAGAGATTAAGTTCGATATTAGTATGCTTGCTCAATGAATCTAAACTTACCTCCATGGTTTAGGTTCATTATTTTGGGATTTCATGAAGTTCCTTCATACTTCATTGAGGTCCATAAGTATGAGTGTCCTTAGTCTCTAATGACCATCAAATAGTAGGAGAAGTAATGTGGGTTAGGTCAAACTTAATGGCTTGGAATTTGAAGTTAACAATAAAATATGTATTTGACAAATGGTGCAGTGAGTTCCCCAACCACTTGTGATCAAAGATTTTTAATTAAATAACGAACCGTTGGAATTGAATGAAACCAATTGGAGAGTGCCAATAACACAAAGTTTTACCACTGTAATTTTTGTTTTAATGAGATTTCAAGTTTAAAGTGATTTGGTCATGAATTTTATAAAGTAACTCTAATCTGTCCAGAGTTTCAGAACAGTATCACCTTCTTGAAATGAGTAAATCAGAATCTTAATCAATCATTCTTGGCTCCAAATAATTTTTTCTATGATGTGTTAATAAGATCTCCTAAAAAGATTAGAGTATTTCTGATTAGTTTACTATTTTTAAAAAATTGTACAAAATCTCTGGAGAGAGAGTTGTAAATTTCTAAGTGATGTCTAGTGTTTGTCTAATTCCCAGAGATTGATACATTGATCTTTGATTTTTCTTTTTGGATTTGAAACTACACTTATAGAGGCATCTTGTGTCCAAAATTCATTGACATCAAACAATGGGAACTATGCTTTTCCAATTTTTGAAGTTTTGATTTGCTCCCTGCAATTTTCAGAATTTTGGGACAGATTTGGTAAACTTTTGTAAATAATAGTTCAAATAACTTTTCCATGACCCAGGGCTTAAACCATGCTTTAATAATGGTTGGTTAAACTTAAGACCAAAGGTTAAAGGATCCAAATCAAGGAATAATTCGTAGCTTTTTCTTGTTCATGTTTATATATTTATATACATTCATCCATGTAGATTGATACTTGTAATTAGAATTCATTTTGTACAAGGAAATCATAATTATGTCAATTCTTTTATACTTGATAGGTTTAAGCTAGAAGTTTAGGAATTTCCTTTATGATTCAACATTATATCTTATCTAAAGCATGTGGACTAACCCTTTGTTTTGTAGCGCCATTAAGGTATGATTTCTCAAACCCCTCTTTAGCTTATTCATTTCTTGGTTTTATTGAATTTTGACTCCATGTGCGACACCTTAGAATTAGGATTTTTCCTTATGTGTATATATGTGATTAGAGACCTTTTCTGTAGGATTTCTATTTTGTATTCATTGCATGTTTAACATTCACGGCTGGATCCCGGGTAAGTTCCCTTGTTCCCTATCATATATCATATCGCTTGCTAATTGAACTATATGATTTTGAATGATATTTTTACCATTTGCAATTTTACACCCTTTGAACATGCTTTTGTAATGTATATACATATCTATGTATTAGTTGAGGGCACATTTAGATTAATAATTTGGTTAAAAGGATGTTGAGTAGAGGCCTATCTCGAGATAGGATGAGAGGTGGTGTTTTAGTATGTCGAGCTCCTTCCCCTCTCATTCCATAATTCCCGGACCTAGAATCTCTGGTTTCCTAAAAGATCGATTTGCTTTAAAATGGTTTCTTAATTTTTCCCTTTTCAAAAATTAAGTGGTGACTCGTGTTTTTATTTTGAAATTTGGAAAAGATCTTTAAAAAAAAAAAAAGTTGTGGGTAGGAAAAATGCGATATCATAGTGGGATGATCCTTTAACAATGTTGTTTTATGTGCTGTATATCTATAGATATTATGTAAGTATTTGCACTCACTCAGCTTTCGTAGCTGACGGCATTTTGTGCCATTGGATATTCTACGTCCAGCTGGCCAGGGTTATGAGTATGCAGGGGATGAGTACATTGCTAGAGGCTATGAAGGAGAAGCTTGTGATGAGGGAGGCTATGCTACAGATGACTACTACGCAAGCTGAAGGCTGGGAGCTTTGCCATAGAGAGTTTATGTTTATATCTAAAGACTGTTGTAATAGTTAAGTTTGTAACCAGCAAGTGTTCCGTAATACTTTATTTTCGCTGCTACATATGTTTTGTAATAGCTAGTAAACTCTGAATATAAATGTCGAACCTAGAACTTCCTCATGCGTCATTTGATCTATTACTCTGATGTTTAATCTTGGTATATGGACAATATGGTGACTTTCAACTGTCATGGTTTAGAGGTCCAAAAAAGGAATATTATTTTCCCTATTTTTGCTACTGCGAGGTGTGACAATAGTTTACTAAAATTCCAAAACATTTTTTTAAACTATCATATATACCCTTTTTTTTTCAAAAATTGAGTAGGGGCGGCAGACCCCGCTCGCCCCCACAGTCAGTCTGCCCCTGGATTCAAGTATGAAGGAAAACTCTACAAAATTACTAAAAAGTAGTTTTACTAGTATTTTCTTTTTCCCCATAAGTTGTATGCTTGAGATAATCATCTCCAAGAATAAAAACTACAACAAGAACAACTGAGATTGATTACCCCACAGGTATCTAGTTTTTTCTTCTTCTTTTTTTCATTCCATGTAACAAAAAAAAGAGGGGAAGGGGAAGGGGGGGGGGGGGCAACTCAATCATAATAAGGAAAGGGAAGTCAAGTCATGCAGAAGAACATTTGTATGAATGCAAGTGATAATTAGATGGTCAATTTGTAATATTTATCACACTAAAGTATTGATTGGTAGTGAAATATTCTACATTTCACCCCTTAATTTATGCTTTAATGGTCTACTTTATTTAGTTATTTATTGTTACTAATTAGTATTTTATATTTTGTAGTTTTTGGAGCTTTAATACAAAAATGGGGAAAAAATTACATAATTAGTGGTCATGGAAAACATTCTTTGCTCAAAAGGTGATCCCAGTGGAAGATAGAAAATGGTACAGCTGGTTCAAGCCCATTTTTGACATTCAAGACCTCTGATTCTAAAGTTTCTCAAACTACAAAAAATGTAGTTTGACAAGTTAGGCCACAAAACGTTTGCCAATCGAAGATCCGAGCAAAGAGATATGACAATTCTCCCATTGGTGCGTAGAGCTGTCAAAGCATGTCGCCCGAGCGGCTAGAGCGAGCGACACTACGGAGATTTTAAACTGTAATCTCAGCACAGTGGTCGCCTGAGCGACCACGAGGTTTGCAGAATCCGTACAAATGCAAAAAAATATCAGCTTTGGAAGCAAAAAGAGTTTGGAAATATCTAAGATTGATTGGAAACTTATATAAACAACTTTCCTAGTTGTTTATTAGGTTAGACACAACCATATTTTACCACCATAGACGGAGAAAGGGCAAGAAGGAGACCAAGGTCTTCCAATGAAACCCTAGCCATATATTAAGGTGTTATTTATGTTTTTTTTTTCTTTTAGATCTATTATGTATGGATGATGATTGTATACTTGGGGATTTTTATATAAAATCGTTCTTCATATATTTAAATCATTGGTTTCTAAAGTTAATTCTTGTCTTAGATTCTCTTTGTTATCGATGTACTCAACAATTTATGATTTCAATGATTGATTAAATTGTTTGCATGCAACAAACAGTGCTTTATTGAATTGTGATATCAAACTATTGAATAGTCCATGCTTTGGGAAGACGGAATGCACTACAACCCTAGCTTAGTATATGACATTCTGTGCCAACCGAAGGTGGATTATATTGATACTTGAATCGTGGTTATCTTTTTGATGGAGGAATTGGGCTTGTAGCTGCAATTCCCCATAATCATCCAATATAATAGTCTAATACCCTTATTCTGTGGTCGTGGTGGATTTGAGATCCTAAATTCATCTCTCATACTTTCACTCTCTTTAATTTAGTTTAATTGCTTTTTCATTCACTAATTAATTTAGATAATTTAGTTGATCATAATTCTAACTCACAAATCGTTTTCCCAAATATCAACTTAGATTAGAGTTTTGAATTAAAGGATATCTCTCATCACAGTCCCAGTGTTCGACATCCATAGGACTTACCACTATAGTTTTAATAGAATTTTAGTAGCAAGTGCAACGGACACGATCTCTTTTTAGGAGTGATCAATTTTTTACGTCGTTGCCAATAGGGGTGTTCACGGGTCGAACCCACCCGTATACAGGTCAGGTTGGACCTCCTTCAGCCATCATCCACTCATAACATCGGGTTAACCGACCCCTTGGGATCAGGTTGGTTCGAGTCGAGTTCGATTAAAAATCGACTGTAGCATATCTCAAATTAAAGAACACACGAAACAAATTTTATAAATTTTTAATTAATTTAACAATGAACCCAAAGCCTACCCAGATCTCAAAATTTTGTTTGAAATTTGTTTACATTCCATTTCCATTAACCAAACATAAGCTACTCATCTCATTAACCAAAAATTCCATTTGTTTACTCATCTCAGAACATTAACCAAAATTTGTTTACTCATCTTAGAACTGAGAACACAAAATAGAAAAAAGATTCAGATCTACAAGTCTTAGTACCACCAGATTTAGATCTGGTATGTTAATTACCAAATGTACAACTACAAGAATATCTACAAGCGAAAAATTCAAAGCTTGAGAAGTACCTCGAATTTCTTCTGTGGTGGATTGGCTTTTCTTCTTCTTATTCTTCTTCTTCTTCTTCTTCACTTCGAGATCAGAGTCGACACCATGACCATCAACACAAGTTGATTTGGTCTTATTTTAGGGACTGAATCGGTCCCGATCTGATCTCCTATACCATTCGAAATACCAATAGATTAAAGAAAAAAAATCACAGAGGAGAAGAGAATGGAGATGAAAGAGAAGAGAGTGGAGAGATTTTGATTAGGTTTGTGTATGAGGAGTGAGGCGGCTGCAGTTAGGGTTTGTATATGTTAGTGTTTGTATAGCAAGTATAAAACGTAGGGGTTCTTTCTAAGTGTCATCGGGTCGGGTTGGTTTTCACGGGTTTCACATTACAAGTACCGACATCCGATCCACTGAGCAGTCACCTAACCCACTGAAATGCCTTTAGGTCGGTTGGGTTTGGTCTGGATTTGGGTGAGGTTGGACAGCCCTAGTTGTCGGGGACTTCCAATCAAAGTTTCTTTAATTCTAGGATTTTAATTCTAGTTGTTTCATAAATATTTTATTTTCTTTTGTTTTGTTGAAATTATTCGTTTTCTGTGTCGCAGTTGAATCTCAGCATTCTCGAAGCTTTTAGTGTAGATAACTTTTTGACGAGCAAGGAGCTTACATGAAAGGAGCATACATAAATAAAAAATTTTGTTGCTGCCGCTCGCGAAAACTCACTCTAAGTTAGAGCGCTTAGATGCATTATCTGTATTAGATTAGGAACCCAGGGCTTTGGGCTGTGACGCAAACACAATCGTTACAGAATAATTTTATGCATCACAATAGTTTATTTTGAGTCTTTTTCTTTTGTTCAAAAAATTACTCAAAACATTATTAAAAAAAAAGAGTCTTTTTCTTTTCGGATAGAGTCGTCGAGTTCTTGAGTTTCAGTTTAGATACTCCGATTTATGCTCGGTGAAGTCTCGAGCCCACCATCAGCTGTCTTCGAGTCTGAACTTCAACGGACAATTAAGAGTCTTAGAAATACACGGTCTGTGCATATTAAACCCATTCCCAATGGAGATCTTGAAAATCAGAATAGGCAGCGTCCTATTGTTCCTTCCCTTCCTCTACTCTTAGGGAGTATTTCACTCCTACTGCGTACACTTATCTGCCCTTTATTGAGTTGTTTGAGGTAGCTGCAGCTCATTTTGAGATTAAGTCACCACTGATCAAGTATGAACAACATAGGAAACATACTCCCGTTTGATAAAACTGAAAATTAAGTACTAAACTTTTAGCACTGGAATTTTTAAGCTATTGAATTTGCAATTCTAAAACCAATATTTCAAGTACTAAAATAAACTACATTCAGTATTTTTTCATTTAAAATATTTTTCTTAGCCTTTGTCTGGTTCATGGATTTCGTGAAGAAAGAATTAGAGGGGAAAGGAAAATATGATGAAAAACTAGTCACATCCGTAAGGTAAAAGAAACTAGTTTTCCATCTTATTTTCCTTTCCACTTTCTTTTCTCTCACGCAATCCACGAACCAAACAGAGCCTTAAAAGTATTCAGTAGATTTTTGGTTACTTTTTTAGTGAAGTTGTACATTATCAAATGCATAGAGAAAAAAAAATGTGCCGATACTTTTTATTTACAACACTTAAAAGAGTATCAAACACACCCTATAGGGGAGAGCATTTTGCTCTCCTTTTTGCTCAACCAGGCATCCAATAGATAACGTGTCCCATTCCATTTCCATTGTGCCCCTGCATTACTAACATAATTACTAAAATGGGACACACGTCACCCACAGGAAACCTATGTGAGCAAAATGGGTGAGAAAAAATATTCTTCCTTATAGGGTACAGAATTTACTATTTAAACCAAAAGAGTACCAGCCTAACACCATATAGAACTGGGCAGGAGGACTCACCATCCTTTCTGCTGGGCTAGAGATAATGTGTGTTTGTGTGTGTATGTGTGTGTGTGTGAGAGAGAGAGAGAGAGAGAGAGAGAGAGAGAGAGAGATTAACTACCGTCGAGCAAAGAAAAAGACTTCCAAGAATCTTTCTTTTTATTTTTAAGTGTAATTGATTCACGTGTATAAGTGTGTCTATTTGGGACACAAACAGAACAAAAAGTACTTCAAAGAAAGTACGTAAGTATTTTCCTTGAGCAAAAAAGACGAAAGGAAGAAATGAAAAGGGATGGACATATAAGAAGTCTAAACATTAGACTATTTACAATGTCCATTAAGTTTGTGTTTTGAGCCTGTTTGGGAGCCACGTTTGTGGTCCCAACCTTGGTTCACTTTCACTCCTCCAAAAACAATCCTTAGTACCTTGGATTGTCATCATTGTCTGCTTTTGCAACCAAAAAAAAAAGTAGAAAAGGCATCACTATTTTTTGCGATTGCCATAATAAAAGGAAAAAAATCACATACTTGTTGCTAAATACCCCATCATCTGGCATAGAAATCCTATTTTCTTCAACAAGCATATTTTGACATGAATTCTAAATTCTTTTCAATACCACAGCAAACTCATAAATAGAGAGAACTCCAACCATGCCTTACGCTTACCGAGTCGGTATACCATCCTACCCCTTGAAAAAGAAAGAAATGGTAAGAAACAAATATGAGAGAAAAATTTTCCTACAGCTCGGGAATCGTAATAATATAGTGTTGCATACAGTGTTTTCTCATCGAATTCTTATTTACTCTTGTCGGTTGCAAAAGCGAAAAACACCTTGCTTTTGGTACAAACCAGCAGCACTGAAACAATTTAAGGTGGCCCTTACCACCAAATCCATAGCTGTTCTTTGCACCTACTAGTTGAACCTTTGAAGGAAATATAGGTCAATAATGAGCGACTCTTATCAATATCCAATCACGTACTTAGTCTGTAAATCCCAGAATTCCTTAGATTGCTTCACATTCTCAGCACGTTCAGCAACAAGCCTCTCCTTCCAATAGTCCTTGCACCTGGAAAAAATTTCCCCATCAAAAGAGTAGTAAATCGTAAATGGAGAAAATTGAGGCTATGGGTATTTATTGCTCACCTTCGTTTCAAGAGCAAGTCTAATTCCAACATGCGCACTGAATTAGCATATACTCCAGCCTGCACAAGTATAACCGATGATAGGAAATAAGACTACGCTCTTGGGCTAAAATTTTACAATAGAAAAACTCCTAGAAGATTTTAATGCAGTATCTCATATGGCTGAGGGATAGCGGGAAATTCATGGACTTTAATTGGCCAAAGTTTCCATGGAACAACTTATAAGCACAGACACACACTAATATCCATGTGGGCAGACACTCTTTAGAGACGTTTGACATCTAGGACATGTCCAGAAAATTAAATGATTTCTTTGGGGAAATTTAATTATGACTCATTATGCCATTTTATTTTAGAGTCGAGGACAATTAAGATTCCTGACTAGGGGAAACATCTTCCATCCATGAATATTAAGTGAAATTTCACTAGAATGTATATGGATATTAAGCGAAATTTCACTGGACTATATATGAATATTAAGTGAAATTTTCCCTTTCAAGTACTTTTTAACAAACTAAGAATCAAATTGGACTTTAAACTCTTGCCAGTTACTTCGAGAGATTTTTGCTTATATCTCTTTTATCTTCTTTTTTTTCCCCCCCTTGGACATGAGGAAAATCTTGGTGCATTTTTTCAGTTCATATCAACCTCAACCCGCAATTATACATCAAGACAAGGATATTTAATGACTGAAATACATTGAATATTTGGGGTTGGGAGTCAAGAAAGGAGTCATTAGATTATGATGATGTTTAAGGGAAAACGGCACTCTTGTTATAAATATTTGAGGTGACCATCCAAGTATCAAGGCATTGTTAGACTAAGGGTCTGTTTGATAAAAACTGAAAATTAAGTGCTGAATTTACGTACTGGAAATTTTAATCGATTGAGCTTGTAAAATTCAAAACAATGTTTCAAGTATTGATATAGAATACATTCAGTGATTATTTTCAGTAGAAAATTTTCACTTAAAGTTTTCAGTGGTTTTTTGGCTGCTTTTTCAATTAAGTGATACATTATCATATGCACTGAAAAAAAAAATAGTAATAAATAAATGCTGAAAATTTTCATTTTCAACACTTAATTGGGATATCAAACACACTCCAAGTAAATTGAAAAAGTGAAAAAGAAATCTGGAAAATGAACCTCTCTGCAAACTGGACACTTGGCCTCCGAACTAGCAGCTTTAAGACCTTGAAAAATCATCACGGAAGCAGCTGAACATGCACATGATTTGCAAAACAGATGCCCACAGCTCAAAGCATGTGGGTTGAAAATAAGGTCCTGATAATCACAAAAAAAAAGTAAGTGAGTGAGCAATAATGAAAAACATGGGGGGAATAGAAAGTTTAGGGCGAAAAAAAAAAATAGTTGTTTTGTCAAACATTTAGTGTTTCTATTTTGAAATGTTGAAGGAAATGAAATCTTACCAAGCAAATAGAACAAGTCAGAGTATATTCTAGTTTCACGGAATCTGGAAGCATCAAAATCATTACAGGCTCTGCGGCGGTAAGATCACAAGAGAAGGGACTGAAAAGCTCATCAGACTCTCCACGATCTGATTCGTTAAAATTCAGATAGAAAGCTCCCAGCTCTATTAACCAAGGAGATTGCAGAATCTCCATGTGTTCTGCCCGCATCTTAGATTTAAAGTTCCTCCCATTTACAGAGCTATGAACCTACAATATACATATATATATATATAAACAAACAAACAATAAAACCTTGTTCTAGTGAAAAAAAAAAAAAAAAAAGGAGACCGGTCATTACATGCTTACTTTATCATATTTTTTAAGGATTTTACGCATTGCAATGGCATTCATTGTAACATATTCAATCAACATTCGACCCTCTTGCACCATGGCTTGCTGATCATTTGTGAAACATTGGCGGAGGCGCAAAAGATATCTCTGCATTCCAGTGGATATATGATGATGGAGAAGGTGTCTAACTCTTGAACTAAAGCAACCAGCTATATCTGAAGCCTCTTTCATCAATTCGGAGAAGAACATCTGATCACACACTGCAAAATTAGTGAAGCTTTGTCAGTGAAATTACTTACTATCTGAAAGACCAAGCTTCAGAATATGAATTAAAAACAATAGTACATTTAAAAGAATAGGGAAAAAATAAGATAAATTATGGATTAGCAGGCATCTTTAACATGCACGTTCGCAAGTTCAATGTAATCCTCCATTCAAATACTCAATAAGAACCAGTACTTTATATTAAGTTAAAAACGAAGGAAAATAAAAATAAGAGTTTACAACATAAAAACGGTATTAAAGTACTTCCATATTTACATTTTATATACAAATATGCACAAAAAAATTTAGACAGTCAACATGAATAAAGAACCATTAAAGAAGCCTCTTAAAATAATACGAAACTGAATTTCAGGGAGTTCCGTATTGCAAAACAACATTACAAAGCTTAGATAATGAGTGTATACATATTAAATATTTAATTTCACCTGAAACCAAAAAAAAAATATATTACTATCGAAAACCTGGGTCCGTGCCCCTTTCTTTATTCTTGGTGAAGAAGGCACAAAAACAGCTTTTCAAATACGTTACTTATAAAGGGTCATAGGGTGTCACTTTAGTGATGCGAGTCTACAGGAAGAACAATTATGGCACTAATGCAAGGCAAGATTTCAAGGCGAAAGGCAGGAAAAGACGGTTTAAATCTAAAAGTTGCGGGTAGGGGATTGTGGACACAAATTTGAAACAATCCGAATTTTAGGACAAATGGCTAGAGATCACTGCTTCTTATGTAAGGAAAACCTCGCCTCGCCTGAAACAGAAAATTCCTAGGTTTGAATTACTAGTACTGAAGATCTTAAACACTGAATTGTAATATTAAAGAAATAAGGATATACGTGTAAATAACGATTGAATTTTAAAACACACCATTCACTTGACACTTTCAGATTCAGTGATAATCTGTCTACCTAAAATTCAGACCCCTTTTTCAGTAGCATTATGATTTTAAATGGTATTTGTTATTCAATTATCCAAAGCACCAAATAGATTAGGTATAGGTGCTGAAGATTTTTGGTTTCAAGCACTTAATCGGTCATCAAACAACACCTAAATCTTGTGAACAACCAATAAAGTGGATGTTGGTAGTTTTTCTATTAAAATTGTCTCAATATGGGCATAAAGAACAGTGAGATTGGAGATTTGGAGGGAAAAAATGTCCAAACAATGTCGAAATGACTCCGGACTTCCGCAAAAGGCTTCTTTATCCCTAAAAGACAGGTTTACAAACTGAACAGCTCGGAAAACAATACTCGAGAGGGGTAGTTTGCATGTGATTCGACTCATAGGAACCGTTCCTACAAACCGTAGGAAAGTAGTTGGATTGGACCATGGTTACCAGGATCGTGGTACCCCCATGGAACCACGATCCGGTTCTTGCGATCCAGATCTTGGTTCCTAGGGGATCCAGATCCTAAATTTCACAAAATGAACACGAAGAAGACAAACAAAATCGAAACTGTGAAGAAGATAAATAAAATTCAAACTTTTACATTGCTTTTGGTAGGTTCTTTAAGAGCTTCTAAGATATTTCCATTTGAGACTTAATTTGATCTTATTTTTTTATACTTTGTGTGTTCGAAATGTGATCAAGTGAATTCATGGAATGATTCAGTACTTTGTACCTACGTATAATTATTTATATAACCGAACCAAAAGTTCGAACCGAAGTGTACCATGAACCAAAAATGTGAACCAACTAAGGCTTAGTTTAGCCCCCACGTGGCTTTTTAAAAGTAGCTTATGAAATTTATTATTATGTTGTTTGATAATTTTGTACAAGTGGCACAATACTCTTCAAAAATCATCATGAAACCAAAAAGCAACCTTGAGGTTTTAAAAGCTCTAGAATAGCTTTTAAAAGCTCTTCCCAAAAAAGCCCCAAGTTCAATTTTTGCAAAGCTCATAAACTAGTTACCAAATAAATTAATATGAAATTGTGCTTCAAAAAAGGAGAAACACCAAAATGGGGGGCCAAACTAAGCCTAAGACTACCCCCCGTACCCCGAACCAAGCTAAGTGACGTACTACACACCCGAGCCCATACCACGCACCAGGGTGAACCACATTCCAGGTAACATTGAGGTGGACCTCAGATGCAAGGGTAGGGGTTCAAATTCATGCCACGCATAGGAAATTTGCTATGGAGTTGATATGGGAGATCTATGGGGAGATTTGAGTATATGCATGGGTGGATCTACCAAGGGGCAAAGGCGGCTAGAGTCCCCTTAGATTTTCGACAAAATTTATATATATCCTAAAAAATAAAAATAAAAAAATTACACTTAAGCAAATTTGCTATGGAGTTGATATGGGAGATCTATGGGGAGATTTGAGTATAGGCATGGTAGGATCTACCAAGGGGCAAAGGCAGCTTGAGCCCCCTTTGTATTTGAATTTTTTCTGTTGATTTGTATTGCAATAGCTTGTATATCTACACAGAAATATGCATAAAGGGACCCAAAAAATCACCTTGGGGACCCTGCTCTCGAAGCCCGTAAACTCGGCCTCTGTCACTCAAGTGCAATTACCTAGTTTCGTCCATGCCAAGACCCCAAACTTCGAGTTTCTGCATCCGCCCGGCGTATAGGTAAGGGACGTATATTTATCCCTATCATGTTTGGCATGGATTCCAAATTAGTCCTTCTAGATTGACAGTTTGAAAACATAAAATGGCTCCCCAATTAACACATCCATCTTACCGACAAATCAATAATCCTAGCTTTATTCTGAACATTTGACTATTCCATTTTCCCACAATCCAAATGCAAAGTAAAATTCAAAATGCTTAGAACTGTTTCCTAGACTTTCATGAACGTTCATTTTATAAACGTTCCAAGCCATCCAAATCTCTTCTGTCTCAATCTACACTCACAAGCACACACGCGCGCGCGCACATACGTGTGTAAGTAAGAATAAACCCCTTGTCCTTTCCGCATTGTGTTATAACAGCTCTTGCCAACCCACCCCACTTCTAATGCACCCAATTTGGTTATTATATTAGGCCATTTTAAATATTGTTAGGCTTTCATATTCGTCATGCCAACAGCTACTTTTAAAGAGTTCTTTCAATTCAAAATTTTCCCAACTAATAATTTCATTATTACTTGCATTATACATGACTAGCTAGATAACTCATTCTGTATTAAAATTTTGGAGTACTCAAACAAATTTAAGAATTACTTTAATTAGAAAGAGTTGTTCAATTCAAAATTTTCACAACTTATATTGCATATTTAATAGATAATTATACATATGCCTAGCTAGATGATAATAATAATAATAATAATAATAATAATAATAATAATAATAATATATTTTGTACAAACATCTAAAATTTATTCTCAAACAAATATGAAACATAATCTAGAGAAAAATAAAAATAAAAAGGGAAATTGAAAGATAGTAGTACGTACATGGGCAAGATTGAAAATGAGAGATGAACTGAGATGATGTGTGATCCCGATTGTCATGTTGATCGTTCAATGATCTGCATCTCCTACAGCTTTTAAGCACCTTCTTGAGGCGCTTGTACTCAACGTGAGAGCAATTTCCCAGAAACCCTTCCTGATCTCCTCCTCCTTCTCCTCCACGTAAATACTCCATAAATGTGTCCCCAAACTTCATCTTTTCCACCTTCCTTCACTTCTCAATTTGGATACCAAAGTTTTAATCTTCTTCTATTTTTGTAAGATTGTGAGAATTGATGTGTGTGTGTGTGTGTGTGTGTGTGTGTCGAATTGGAAACTTGGAAAGGGAAATCGATCTGACTTTTCGTTATGAATGGAACCCTACCTAGATTTGGAGCTGGAGAGAGAGAAGAGTTCTAATTGGATAGTGGATGTTTAGGAGGAGGAGGAGGAGGTTGATGCAAACTCTGAAACGAAATCGCTGTTTTTTCGGGGTTTCGAAAACACGGGCCGCCGCAGAATTTGGGGAAGATACAAGCATGCACTGCACGTGTTATTTATTATTGGGCAAACTACACTTTAGTCCATTAAACTATATACTCCCTCCGTCCCTTTTTTTGAGTCTATCTTTGGGAACTCAACTTATTAAGGGGATAAAAAGAATCTATACCTACTTTTCACAATTGCCCATAATCATTACAATAACTTTTTTTAGTTTTGTCTTGGTGTAGATTTCAAGGAAGGGTAATTTTGGAAAGTAAGTCAAAATTGCATACCAATTTAGGAAAATGGACACTAATTTTGGGACATCCCAAAATGGAATATAGGTCTCAAAAAAAGGGACGGAGGGAGTACATGTTTTTAATTGGGTCTATAAACCTTTTTTTTTTTTTTTTTTTGCAATTGGATCCTTAAATTTCAAAAATTCAGTCAATCAGACCCAAATTCTCATACTGTTAGCTTAAATTATTAGAAATTGTCACGTACGTTGCGTGTAATGCTTATCTGTCACATATTAGGTTAAGAAAAACACGGGAGAGTGAATGGCTAAAAAATGATGTGATTTTTGGTATGATTAAATGCAATTTTAGGTCTAGTCGAATGTGTTATTGAATTTAATTGAACGCAATTTCAGATCTAATTGAATGCGATTTTTTACACTATTCACAATCTCTAGTGTTTGTCTTAACCCAACATGTGACAGGTAAGCATTACGCGCAACGTACGTGACAATTTCTAATAGTTTAAGCTAACAGTGTCAAAATTTGAGTCTGATTGAATAAATTTTTCAAGTTCAAGGACCCAACTGCAAAAAAAAATTTATGGACCCAATTAAAAATAGATTATAGTTTAATGGACTAAAATGTAATTTGCCCTTTATTATTCTACAATGAGAGAGATACATGGTCTGCATGCACTGCACTCCGTTGGTTTGATTGTAAAATAGAATAGAAATGAATTGAATTGAACAAAATAGAAAAGAAAAGAATTGAATTGATTTGCAATTCTAATTCTCTTGTTTGGTTTAAAACAGGAATGAAAAAAATAGAATTGAAAAGGTCTATCTTTTATTATTGCTATTTTCTAAAATACCTCCACCTTACAGCATTACCCAAACAGAGCATAAGAAGAAGAAGACCTAGAAGACCTAAGAAAGAAGAAGACGCAGACGACGAAGACGAAGAAGAAGAAGAAGCTGCAGACGAAGAAGACGCGGACGAAGACGGAGAAGAAGACGCAAACAAAGAAGAAGAAGAAGAAGAAGAAGAAGAAGAAGACGCAGATGAAGAAGACGAAGACGAAGAAGAAGACACAGACGAAGAAGAAGAAGAAGAAGAAGAAGATGCAGATGAAGAAGACGAAGACGACGCAGAAGAAAAAGACAAAGACGAAGCGTATTTTAGGGAGAACAATTTTGAGACTGAATTCTCACCAAATCGAACCGATTTTGGTCGGATTTCACATTGGCCTAAAACTTTAATTGTCAAGAATTGGCAAGAATTGAAAATCATTTTATTTTTAATTTTTGTGTCAAACCAAGTACGTGGTTTGCCACAAACAAGAATTGCAAATCAATTCTTTTCTTATTTGTGGCAAACTAAACGAACTGTAAATTCAGAATCCACGCAAATGTAAAATAATAGAGTGGATTTTATTTTATTTCTTTTTAGTTACTTACCTAAATACACAACACACACAGGGGCGTAGCAATCACAATCATTAAGGTACCAACTATCAATTATCAATATGATGGAGCTAAGAAAGGTTTACGCGCTTCGAGGATAGGCGATCAGTGCTTTCCAAAAAAAAATTTAGAATCTATTTATACATCTTTTATAATGAAATAAGAAAAGATAATGAGATAAATATATGAGGAGAAATACATACAAACTATTTGAATCAACAAGTTGTGATGTCACCTATCCAAAAAAAACACAGTATGGTATCAAATTAGGTTTGGAATACTTAATTGAGTTGCGCATGGGCTAAATTGAGAATAGACATAATAAATTTTATATTATGGTGGTCTTGGGCTATTATGTATGGTGTCAAATATTAAGTGGATTTAACTATAATTTGAATTTAAAACACTAAATTTGGTTGGACCGAAATGAAAATAAACATAATAAAGTTTGATTAAAATATTAGGGTGTATTTGGGCTATAATATCACATAAACAATTATTATTAGGATAAATTAAAATACATTTGGAATAAAATGTCACATGTACTAAAAAAAATTCCAAACTTCAATGTTTAGTGGGTACCATGGTACCCATTGGTTCCCATGTAGCTACACTCATGCGCGCTCACATACACACAAAATAAACCCAAATCCAAGTAAACAAGCCCAAGAATTTCACAAACTAAGGAACAAAGAGCAGTTCTACAATACACAAGTATGGGAAAATCTGTAATACCCTGTATTTCTGTTATATATTATGTGAATAAGACCCTGTGTATTTCTTTTAATACTT
Source organism: Hydrangea macrophylla (assembly GCA_033977485.1). Classification (NCBI taxonomy): domain Eukaryota; kingdom Viridiplantae; phylum Streptophyta; class Magnoliopsida; order Cornales; family Hydrangeaceae; genus Hydrangea; species Hydrangea macrophylla. The sequence continues at coordinate 80,046,654 of CM066991.1, read as the reverse complement.
GTATAAGCTTGGCCTTACCTTTATTATAATTTGGATACCAATCGATTGATACTTTTATCAATCGATTGGAGCATTAATACCTAATACCAATCGATTGAACTTTATACCAATCGATTGACGCTTATACCAATCGATTGGAGGCAGCTGGGCAGATTCTTTTGCTCTAGCTGGGGTTTGTCCACGTGAACACTTTCTCCCTATATATATGAGCCATTTTCCTGCGTTTTTCTTTTTAGAAAAATCAGAGAGGAGAGAGGGAGTGTGTGTGTGTGTGTTTATATATATATACACTCATATATATATATATACATATATATATACATATATACATACACCCACACACACACATCCATGGATTGAGAGAAGAGAAGAAGACCAGAAGAAGAAGAAAGAAGAAGACAGAGGAGAGACAGAGCAGAGGAGAGAGAGAGGAGCCACCATTGAAGCTCCAAGGTTCAATACTCATTCCCACACACACCCTAGACACCTAAGGTGAGTTCTAAACTTACTAGGTAACTTGTCATTGATGTTATGACTCGTTTAAATGAAGAAATGGAGAAGAAATCATGTATTCCCGTTTATATGTTGCTGGACAATCTTCACTGTGAAGAAGACGAAGTTCCAATCGATTGAACCTATTACCAATCGATTGACATCTTTCAAGTCCCAATCGATTGACACTTTATGCAATCGATTGGCATGGATTATGATCCAATCGATTGAACCTTTTTCCAATCGATTGATACTACTTTTATACCAATCGATTGAACCTTTTACCAATCGATTGGAAGTTTCAGAATACCTTTTTCTTATGATAACTGTTAGTTGTTTCTTTACTGTTCAGTATTTCCCAGCATGCTTTATTATTGTAATACAGATGTGATGATGAGTTAATACAACGTAGGATCGTAGTAACGATAAGATTAACGGATAATGTTGTGACGGTAGATAACGTAATAGTCGTGAATCTTTTGGAGTTATCGTTCATTTCATTCAGAGTAGTCAGGCCACATTGGGATTGTCATGTATCGGTGATAGAGTTGAACTTAAGTAGGTTTGATAAGATTCGGGAACCTTGCGTGGGCGGGCTTTGTTCGATCATATGTTCTTAAAAGCGGTAAACAGACGAAGGTGTCTATGACTGCGGTGAACCGGACCATTTGTCCTAAAATAGCCAGATGATCTAATCATATGTTCTTAAAAGCGGTAGACAGACGAAGGTGTCTACGACTGCGGTGGACCGTGATCACTGGTAAACGTCGCTAAGTCGTGGCATAGAATGATGTACTGTTGCTTAAAGCGTTATATCCCTGACATGCGGTGGACTGTGCATATGTTCTTAAAAGTGGGGGATGGACTAACGTGGTATCCATGACATGCGGTGGACTGTGCATATGTTCTTAAAAGCGGTGGATGAGCAATGGTGTATTTATAGAGTTGAACTACTATCGAGTATGTTCCCCTATCAAGACGTGTTATCGGTCTTAAAATGAGTAAGATGTTAGTAATCGGATAATCGGTTTGATTTAAAGGAGTTACCCTCACCGAATATAATGATTATCGTGTTATAACTTGTAATAACTTCAATAGTTGATACCCTGTTAGTATCTAACTCACTCAGCTTTCATTAAGCTGACGACGTTTATGCCGCTGGACATTTTTATGTTCCAGCGCACCCTGGTTATGACTATACAGGTGAAGAACCTGCGGGTGAGGGTTATGATGCCGGTTGTAATGTCCCTGCTAATAACTACCCTGACGGAGGTCAGACCGAAGAAGACTGCTACGCCGAGAACTACCTTTACGCCAATTGAAGACTAGACTAGAATTGTAGTTAATTGTCTTTACTGTTTTAGAACCCTTTTGTAGTCAGGCATATATTGCCTTGACATTTGTACTTCCGCTGTGTCATATTTGAGTCGAGCCTTTGATGTGTAATAGTTAGTAACTTCTGTTGACTTTATGTTATGTTGTGATCAGAACCTAGACTTCATTCTTGTTACACTATTACTTCATGTTGCTTTCGCTGCCTTTGAACCCAAAAAGGAAATTTATTTTTCTCTATTTTTTGCCATTCCGGGGCGTGACAAAATCCCCTCCCCACTCCCCCATAGAAAGATTCGAACCTCTCCCCTCCCCCCCAAATGAGAAAGGAGGTGATACCACCAGGGATGGCAATGGGGTGGGTTTTCCGGGTTCCCCGCCCCGCCCCGCCCCGCCCCGCCCCTAATAGGTAGGGTATGGGGGGGCTTAATAGGGTTAGGGGCGGGTATGGGGGAGATTTTCAAAACCCGGGTCGGGGTCGGGGTAGGGTCAAAAAACCCGCCCCCGCCCCGAATATACTTGTATTTATATTTTTACCCCTCAATAGTTATGTGTATTACCATTTTAAAAAAAAAATTGCATTATTAGGGAACTAATTGGGTAAGTTAAAAAAAAACTGCACTATTAGAGAAAAAAATGCATTAAAAAAATTGCTTTTTTATTCTGTGTAACCAAAAAAAAAAAAAAAAAAAACATAATCAGGGCAGGGCGGGGCGGGGGCGGGGAGAGCACTATGAGGGGCGGGGCGGGGGCGGGGGGAGGGTTTACTCAAGCGGGGCGGGGTATGGGGGCCCCGTCCCATACCCGCCCCGTTGCCATCCCTAGATGCCACTAGACCCAAGGGCCCTTTGTGGTGGATTCTAAATTTTAGTTTGAAGGTTGTATTCAAAAAGAGGGTAGTTTTGAATTTTAGAATGGTATTTACGAAATGCCAGTCAAAAACTACTAAGCCATTCCCTAACTGATAATAGTATCCAACAAAACAGTGTACGTGTTAGATCTACTAATACTTAAGAAAAAAAATATTCTAAAATGAACTAAACCCTAATTACTCTTATATATAAATCAACCATTACCAATTTTTTTTTTTCTATAATTACTCGATAGGAATTAGGTTTCCTATTCTAGTTCTCTTTCTTGCTTTTAATGGCTTCCTGTTGTAATAAGACGAAAATAGAATTTCTAATTCCATTCTCCTATATATAAATAAACCATTACCATTTTTTTTTTTTTTGTGTTTGTTTCTTGGGAGAGAAAATGAAAGAGTAGGAAATACATGGCATTGGCATCTTTTTTTAGCACTGAGAACGAAAAAGAGAACACGCGCCAGGTAGGGATCGAACCTACGACTTTCTGCTTAGGAAACAGACGCTCTATCCGCTGAGCTACAGGCGCTTCTTCATATGACTCTTCTCAAGCAATATTTATTAGATCTCTTTTTCGAATACATTCGGAGAGGTAGAGAGAGAATTCAAATGGGATGTTTGAGCAAACCCTAGCAGTTTTGTGACGATCTCAAAACAATGATTTGAAAACCACTAGTTAAAACTTATCCTTGAAAATCAGCTTGTAAGAGGAGGGTGTCCAGGGGCTAATAAACCACCAACCATTCCCCTAATTAGTCGATGTGGGATCGTAACAATCCACTACGCTCCGTAACCGACGTCCACAGCAGCCCCTCTTTCCAACTGGGTGACTTCGCAGATCCCACCTCTCAGGTAGCAACTTTCCCTAGGTCACCCCCTTCGCAACGGTTACGTGATGCCTACTACTTTGATATCATTTGTTATGAGCCTACTAAGTAAAACTCACCCTTGAAAATCAGCTTACAAGGAGAGGGTGCCTAGGGATTAATAAACCACCAACCCTATAATTAGTCTATGTGGGACCATCACAGCTTTTTTTCTTTCTCTTCATATACACAATTTTTCAACTTCCAAACAAGAATTTAATCTATTTTGAATCGGCAATGTTATGGTACTAACAACTTCCATAAATAAAATCCACTAATAGTCTCTCTCTCTTAGGTGCCATTGTGTGGTGCAATTAATTTCAATGGATAGTGCCATCCAGGAGAGAATTAGACTATTATTGTGAATTTTGTTTGTGAAAGTTGCTAATGACCCAATCATTACTCATTTTGAATTGAATGCGCACGCTTCCATTTGTTTCGAAACTCACTTCGCTCGCTGCAAAGAATCTGAAGTTCATAATCATAACTGACATTCCATTTGCTGCTCAGCTCAGAATTTGATGGTTTTTAGAATAATGACAAATAAAAGAGGGGAGATAACATATTTTCCCAGTAACTTTCCAGGAGCAATTGAGCTCAAATATTGCCTGATGAGTGGTGATCAATAAAGATTAAATAATAATAATAATAATAATAATGAAAAAAAAATAAAAATAAAAATAAAAAGAGAAATGAACATATTTGAAGAAATAAATAAATTTATTTTGCCTCTTTATATTAACCACAAACAAACTTTGGTGGTTCAACAAACTTAAGAAAGCTTATGGCTCTCGCATGGTAACGTTGCGGTTTTCAATTTTCAGAAGAACAAAAGCTTTTGTTTCAATCAAACCGTAAGGTTACCATGAGAAACCTAATTATCCCCTAACAATCTGACATAATCAGCATCCCGAAATTTAAATACAACGGAAAATCCTATCACAAGTCTGAGAAAAAAAAAGTGGAAGAGAGCTTCTAAACCTTCCTCTCTCTACCTTCTCTTTTTATTTTATTTTATTTTTAACAGCACAAACCTTTAGGCAAAAACGAAAATTGGAAGAATGGAACTTTAATGAAGCAAAAGGGAAATTTAACAATTCAACTTGTATAAATTAACTTGAGAAGACAACACTATAAAATGTATATATGCACTGCACAGCAGCAGTATAGCTGTTTCTTATACACAATCTCTAGAAAGCTCACCAAAATAGGTTCAGCCAACCATAATATAAACCCCCTAGCACTCCCTATAGACATCAAATGCAACCCAAAAAGAGGTAGGAAAAGTAGAGGAAAATCTTCTTTAAATGTGTGAATAAGGCACCAAACCGTACCCAATTCACATCCCCTTCAACCAAAATCTTCTTTACATGCTAAATTACATTAGCGTAGATACAGAAATCTACCAACCTCTCAAAGCAAGGAAGTGCCTTATAGGAGACGGCAAAAGGAGTCTAAAAGCTCAAGCGGGCTTTGTATCAACAACAAAAACAAGATACTTTTAGGAGAATACCTCTGTTTCTCGCACCCACGTTAAATAAAGAATCATAACCTACACAAAAACCTACAAGAGGACCCTTTGTTTACCACCTTGATGTAAATTTCTTTCACGGACTCACAATCTGTTGCCAGTGGTGGCTCTAAGGATGGAGAATTGAGCTTAATGCACTGTTGGAGATCCACTGCTCTGTTCTAATTGTATATTTTAACTGGCTTCTCATACGTGTGACGGATCTGCAAATTTTTAAAACGATCGCAAAAAGAATTAAGCAATAACATGGTTATGCTGGATTTAACTCAAATTAAAACTTTAAGTGCTTATCCACTTTCTTGAAACCTAGAAGGCTGTAAAGGTATGGTCACAGAAAAATGCCACTCAGACCAGTTATTTTTCAACATCCATCTAAAGCATGGTTAGGCTAACTGGCAGTAGTGTAGCACCATACATATAGTATGAGAACTAGAGTGATATAAAGAAACCAGAATAAAACCTGATTTGCTGTGTAAGCCCTTTTAGGAGCAGTATCAGAGTGCTCCAACCCAAGGTACTGCTCCCAAGCACCATAAACATCTCTTCTCTGGAAGAAAATACATTAGCATATAAGTAGAATACAAATATAAGATCTTTGACACTACAATCATAAGGTTGAACAGAACCGCAGCAAGCAAAGTACTAAATAAAGGGCAAATATCAGTGACCACCCCTGAGGTTTGCCTTAAAATATCAAATTGTTCCAACTGTTCAATATAATAGCACTGGCGGCACTTTAACTTTTGTGTTTGTGTTTCATTTCACCCCACACCCAACTAAATAAACCCCAAAATGAGTAGTACACCAGTATACATTTTACAAGGTTATAAATAAATAAATGCAGAAGCACGGTATGCAATGAAGATAATGCAAGTCTAATAAGGGCATAGTCATTGACGGGTATAGTCATTGTGACAATTTTCTAGAAAATCTATTGACGGGTATAGTCATTTTAAGATTATATATCTGGTGAGGTGTGGTGCAACAAAAACACAAAATGCAAGAGGTTAGTGATCTTACGTCAAATGTCTGGAGTTGACTGATATTAAGGCAACCTCATGGGATGTCACAAACATTTACCCAAAAATAAAAAAATAAATAAAAACCAGAGATCAATGATAAAGAGAAGTTTATATGCACCTGAAAACGAATGGACAGAGTGTCAGTGTCGGACAGGTACTCCGGACGACCCAGTGACAAAAATGCAAACTTCCACTAACCATGTGCAAAAATTTAATTAGTAAAATAAAGGTCCAACTCAGTCATTGGGGAATTGATGAGGTACACGAGGTCTACACTGATAAGATTCCAAAACATAACACAACTAGTTTCAAGAGCTCCAAAGTAAGCATGTAACACCCCAAGCCTGTTGGCCAAGTAACGTAAAATAAGAGCCAAATATCACGGCCCAAAATGCTCAAGCCCATGTTACTACACAGCATGTGTGCAGACAATAGGAGGACAAAAATACCTTGGAGAACTCCTCGTCTGGAACCTGCAATTTCTTTTGAATCCGTACTTTTATTTCGGCTAATGTTTCACCATCATGGATGAGCAGATAGAAGGGTTCCCCAAAATTTTGAACTTGCTGCTAAAGAAAACAGAGATAAGAATACACACCAACCATCTTGACTTCACTATGAAACTAATAATACTCATTTCAGTATAATGGCAGCTCCATGGCTTGACACCAGTAAATAGGCGGTGTCTGTACCAATTGGTTCGGGGCAGTCTCTTTTGTGAAGTGGTAAACATGGATCAAGCGATCAAGGGGACCAATGTTCTTCTCTTCCTCTGGAATCTAGATTGAACAAAGAATAGAAGACAAGAAAAATTAAAAAAAAAAAAAATTAAACTCTTTACACAAACACCAACAACTAAGATTGCATACAAATATACAAAGCTGAAAGCCTGAAACAACAAAATCCCATTCTGTAAAGATGGAGGGCTGGTCTTAGAAATGAAAGATAAAAGCTTGAGATCCACCAAGAAAATTTCAGGACAATGGTCTTATTTTTCCCCCTCTTTTTTGGTAGAGATGTTGCGGGGGTTTGGAAATGCCTTACATACAAAGATGTCATATTCTCAATAAATGACCATAAATTGTACTAGTCTCACATACTTTAGGATTCCAAATCTGTTCCAAAAAGGGAAAACTTAACCCACACCAGGAATGCATTTAATAAAAGGAACACATAATTATTCAATCTATAGAAAAGTCCTGCTAGCTCATATAAAGTTTTTCCTATCCCGAGAAAGGGACAATTTCACTCTCCCCAATGCACATAAGTCATCTAGAGAAATCCACTCCATAATCAGCAAACTCTTGGAAGGAGGAAGAAAGTAAACTTGCCTCCTCAGCCCGTAATGTCCAATACTGGTCATTTATATTCTCAATTTTTTCACCGAGTGGAAAGATCTGCAAGAACGAGATTACAAACAGAAGAAATTTTAGATGCCAGCCACATTCAATGCCCCAAGTGGAGCGTACGCAGCAATCAACATATATATAAAAATACAATAAATAAAAAAAATAAAAGGGGGGGGGGGGGGGGGGGGGTGTGTGGGGCAACTGAAAAGGTTCATCTTTTTCCGCCCCCAAAACAAAGAAACAAAAAAAAAGGGAGAAGTTGACAGAAAACACCTTTTTATAGACTTTTTATGGAGAGCACTTTTGCTCACCCAAATTTGGTTCACCATTGCTCACCATGCCTCACTGTCTGACATGTGTCCCCTTTCATTCCCATTTTGCCCTTGTATGAGACACATGTCAAGCAGTGAAGGCATGGGTGAGCAATGGTGAACCATACTTGGGTGAGCAAAAGTGCTCTCCTTGTTATGTTCTCTATTCCTATTTTTGGGGAAAAAAAATGAAGTTGGCAGAAAACACCTAATTAATATGAATAATCAGCAGTGGATCATTACCTTATAGATCTTGTGGTAGAAAACTTCAAGCAGTCTGAGTTCTGCATCTGGATGAGACAACTCAACCTGTTTCAAAATTCATGATGAATAAACAGAATTTCACCTTAAGCAATATTAAAAACTAGCTCTTCTGGCTAAAAGATTGTGCATAAGAAGCCAAAAGCAATCTTTAAATGCAAAATTCACTCACTATTATGAGCTAATCTCCCTAAGCTCCGCATTTCAAAGAGCATGCGCTTGAAAAATAAATATACACATTTCCTTGACACACCGCTTGGTCCATGGTTTTATTAAATGAAAGGGGGGAAGCTAGAAGCACAAGGAAAGCACTTTTGAGAGAGTTTTACTCTTTAATAGTCCCTGTGTGGGAGAAAACACTAGTGACGCACTTTTCATTTGCTTTATCCTTCTCTCCTTTCCCTTTCTCTTTCCTTTTACTTCTCTAAATCCGCAAACCATATGGAGCATGAAGAAATAGACACTGGAAAAGTTACTTCATCCAATTACTATGACAAAGATGCATGTGCTCTTTGCATCTTGAACAAAAAGCATGGAAACATTTTCCACCAATTTGAACATGGAAAGAGTTTTGTTTTGCTGGGGTTGGCAGACAAGGGAGTACTCAATCAAGATAAATCAAAGTTGTAGCCTACAAACTTAATAGAATTTATTTCATAAAACATCTGAAATAATAACATTTCACAGGAAATGGTTTTAGCAAAACAGACTCCAAGTGAAAGGGGGAAGAATTAAGGATCAACATGGGGTATGTCGTAATATAAATATGTGCCAAAGAATACTGGGCAAGGTGATTTAGTGATTTACCAGCATTAGAAAAACTTACTTTCGTCCTGAGTTCACTGAGCACGTCTCCTACAGTACTCTGTCTGGGCAATCTGATATTGTGAATGACCACCTGAAAACGGTTCAAAGAAGTTTATTTACAAAAGGCTTAAAACCAAACACGTGATTCTTAACTGTTGGTTGTGGTGGAGATGGGTCAAGGTATGTTTGGATATTGTTTCAGGCTCACCTCATCCTTCGTAGCGTGATGAAACGCAACCTTTAGAGTTTTTAGGCCTTGCAATTCCGGTAAAGGGATGTCCAGCACTTCGTAATACAAAATGTCCGAAGTCTGTCCAAGGCAAAAAGAAAAGAATAAAAATGTAGACCATTGGTACTATATTATTATACCCTTTCCGTTTCTGTTTGAAGCAGAATGTGTTCTACGTTACACGGACTCATCCCACTAGATTGAAGGACCCGTGTTGGACACTTGATACTCCTCGGACAAGGGATGGCATACGTGTCCCACACTTTTGATTGGACACACATCAAGAAGCATGTTACATGGATAATTATATATTAAAGCCTACAATTATATTGCTCTCCTAGAAGTTATTCAAAATGGACGCAATGTTCACTTTGACATCATATACGTACTATTATATAAAAACACTATTTTCTCTTACAAATATAAGAGCAATATAGATATATTGCCGTGTCCCCATGCTGTTAGGATCATGAATTTGCAAGGTCAAGACACTTGAACATGTACCCAAACCAGACACCGTGTACCCAAGTCCGTGTAACATACATTTTGTCTTATCAAGCACAAAGATACATCATCCAATGGGCCAGCTACCTGATTGTAGTGGACCAGCATGTCCAACAAATGATCGACTCCTCGATATTTAATGGGGTGGGGCTTAGGTTGCTGAGAATAGCAGTTGTGAGGAGTAAGCCTTATTTTGGATGGATCATCCAACCCAAGCCGATGAGCTACTCTTTCCACAACGTCATCGTACGTATGTAATTTTGACCTTAAAATATGGAAAAGAAAATGGTTAAGAGAATAACAAAACAGCAGTAGCAAAGCATTCACTGGGAATTATGCCATAAGAAAACAATACTCACAACTCCAGACAAAAATCATCCTCTTTTGGTTTCTCCAGAGATCGAAAATGAACAACCTGCAAAACTCAAACCACACAAACAAGGTGATATACTGATATTAACATTTCAAATGAAACAAGAGCCTTAATAAAATCTTAATGAAGTTGTGACATTGTCAAGCTTCAAGTTAGCAATTATAACACTATATGGTCCTATGATATCGATCATGATCATCTGATACACGATATGTACTGCATTTTGCGACCCAATAAACAGTCCCACCATCCTCTCCACCATCACGTAGACAAAAACTAAGTATGTAGTGTGCAGACAGGGTAAAGAAAAAAGACGGGGGAAAGAAAAAAAAAAAAGAACACTGATGCATAAGCAAAAGCAGAAGTCACCAAATATAGGCTATAGCAAACGCTACTTTAGAATTCCAAAAATGAGTTCCAATACAGAAGGATACCAATAGACAAAATACCAAAAAGTTAAATGAAGAATCATAAGATAAAGTAGATTGGACCTGGCGATTATGTACATATTCCAAATATGAAGGAACGTCGGGATATCGCCATTGTTCTTCACCTTCACGAGGGGATTTCTGAAAGCAAATAATGTCCCCGTCTTCAATCTACAAAGCAAAGAAGTTGATAATTAATTCCCACAGTAAATCCAATTGTACATCAACCCCCAACAATTTAGTATAACCTAAGAAGCCCCGACACAGACACGTGGCGCGGATACGATACGACGCGAATATGTGGACACGATATTTCTCAAAAAAGCAGGATACAAATACGTTGGGGAAACGTTGATTTTTTTCTATTTTTTAAAATATATATTTTACCATGTCTAATCAAAGTTGGCATAAAAACACATAATCACAACAATATTATGACATTATCAATAATAACAAAGCCAATGAATAAAATTCAATAACATCTTTATAAATCAACACTCATCCACATTCATGAACCAAGTTTCAAAGCACATTTGCTACCCACTACAAAGTTTACGTACTTGTCCCCAAAAAATGTCAATCCTATGAATGAAAACCAAGTCTTCTGCACGTTTCGGTATCATCTTATTCTTTCTCATCGAGTGCACTAAGGAGTATGAATTCCAATTCCTCACACAACATGACGAAGATGAACTCCAATTCTCATCAAGCTTCAAAGATAGGGTTTGAAGCAAAGGTGCACATGCACCATAGGTTACCCACCAATGGTGAACGAAATCAACACCCGCAAACTCTCCCGACCTACTAGAGTATCCAACACGTGTCCAAAGAGTATTGGTTCAAGAAAAACTAATAAAAAATTAGGACACGATATTTTGAGTTTCTGACATGTGTCCAAGGAGTGTCGGAGAGTGTCAATGTTGGATACGCTGGCAACACTGATACGAGGGGCAAAAAAGAGTGTCGGTGCTTCATAGAGTATAACACGTACCTGGCTAGATCTAAAGGAAGACCTCTTGTCAAGGTGTTCGCACATGACACAAGGCTCGAATTTAATTTCCTGAGCAAGCAATGGACAAGAAACTTTTTAGTATGATGCTGTACACAACTAGGCAACAGAACAAGAGCATCGATCATATGGAAATGATGTACACAACTAGGCAACAGAACAAGAGCATCGATCATATGGAAATGATAGTCACGCAGTTCACATAAACAAATTCGTTAGAAAACAAACCTCATAAAGATCAATTTCTTCATCGGGGGAAAACCCAGCCATTTCAATTAGTTTTGATAAAATTTCCATCGGCTTCCCAGAACTTCTCACAAAAAGCCTTCCAACATAGCTGGGAGCATAAATTTTAAGACGATGTCAGACAGCTTCCAGTACATGTAACAAGTAAACAACGTACAAGAATGACTAATTACCGAAGCTCTTCTTTCTCGGGATCATAAAACTTGAAGAAAAGAAGAATATCTTCCTTAGTCTTGTCAGGCGGAGGAATAGGACAGAGGTCCTGAAACATTATACCAAACATACGTAAAGAGTGCAGGAGAAGATGTGGCTCAGAAAGCCTCTCAAGTCCAAATTCCAATTAAGAGCCCATTTGGGTAGCTTTTTCGGGGCCAACGGTTATCGTTTATAAAGCTGTTACAGTTTGGATCAGCTTTTTCACAGCTTTTTAGAAACAAGGATTCCTTGATGAAGCTGAAAAAACAGCAGCTTTTTTTAAAAGCTCCAATTTGTAGCATTTAAAAATCTCTTATTCCAAAAGGTGATTATTTTAAAAGCTAGCCCAAACAGGCTCTAAATCATTTAATAAATTTGCAAAACTTGAACACGACATTACCACCCCAAGCTCTATTTCCAAAAACAACTTCAGTTCTGCATTGTGCGTCTTATTAGAAACCTCCCTCAACTGCCCCACCTGCATTGCAAATGGTGATCATTAGCTTCTGTAATACATGTTCTGTAAGCTCCAAAAGCAGTAGCGGGTACTTTGTTTGGCTTGCCGCATTTGAGTGTACAGCATAAGTTTAATTCATGCACTACTTGTTTTCTATTTATTTCTATCTGCTTTTTCTTCAACTATTTTTGAAAAAAAACTTAATAATAATAATAAGATCAATCCATTTGGGGAGATAGAACTCATGAGAAAAATACCTAAGCAGGACGGTAAACTGAAACTGCAAAAGGTCTCAGTGTGAATGCACACAGATAACACCAGAGAGAGAGAGAGAGAGAGAGAGAGAGAGAGAGAGAGAACAAATTCAAAACTGAAGTCTATATCAAATTTCTAAAGAACAAACTGCAAGTCCAAGTTGTTGAATACATATAACAAGTATGATGTATTGAAACAGAAAGAAAGATAATCATCGGTGTGCTGAATCCACAGCTAAAAACAAACATTTAACAAGTAGTGGAGAATCTTCTCCTAGATGTCGAGCGTACAATACTACCTCTGTAATTATAGGAAGACACTGGTGAAGGATACAATAGATATCCAACTGATATCAAGGGTGGGTTGGGACTTGGGGGTATCCACAGGAGAAAGGTAGGGTTACTAATCCTTGGAACATGTAGTGATAACACCAAGAAAGAGAGAGGAAAAAAAAACATAGAGAGCAAAAGTAAGAAGTACGTACAGATTGTGCTTCCTCCTGGGGTGTGAGTGGCCGATTGGGACGGTAAGTATGATTTTGCCTCTTCGCCCAAATCCAAAAACGCTGAAACTGCACTGGTATACAAAATTCTTTGGCAACCTCCTCCTGGACAACAACACCACATTAAGAAGAGTCTCTATAGCATCTAAATAAACCAATTTAAACAGACAAGTGAAATTCCAAAAACTCAACAGAAGTTAATAGGAACACTGCTGCTCTTCATGAAAATCCCAAATTTAAAGTGGCCATTGGTAATAGTGTGTCCATTTTGGACACATGCTGAATGACTTACACCCAAAATAGAGTCGGCATCATATACAGACCAAAATGTGGTAGCCGCACGCTGAAAGTTCCCACTTTCTTTTCATCTTCCCCTTCCTCACACCCCAACCACAATCACCCACCGAGAAAAAAAAAAAAAAAAAGACGGAAAGAAAAAAGCAATAACAAGCTTAAATTCAACATTCTTAAAAAAATAATAATAATAAGTAAATAATTTGAGTCTTGTAAGGCACAACCCATTCAACTCCTTAAAGTCCAGGTATTAAGGAGGGGAAACTAAAGCCTTATAGACCGCACGGAGGGGCATAAATGGGCGATGTAGGATAACATTCCAACACACCCCTGGACTACAGCAGCCGGACACTCGGCAAGCCAGACCACAGCAACCGAACACACAGCACACTGAAAGACAAGCCCAACCTAGCTTTGATACCACTTGTAACGCCCAGTTCATTCAACTCCCTAAAACTCGAGTATTAAGGAGAGGGGAACTAAAGCCTTATAGACCGCACACAGGGGCATAAATGGGCGATGTGGAACAACATTCCAACAAAAAGAAACTAAAAAGAAAAGAAAATAAACTAGAGCAAATGCAACACAAAAACAAACAGTACCTTAAAAAGGTTAAAAGGCATTTGTTTCTGAATACGAAAACTACGAACTTTCTCATGATCCACAAGATCAAAGTAAATATCCTTTCCAATCTGTTCAGCTAAGTCCTCATCACGAGCAACCTACATGTAGCGGTTAATTGTTTCAGTATTATTTTCCCATGAGAGTTACACAATGCCCATTGCTTAAAAAAATCATGGCAAACGTTGTCCAGCAAGAAACTGTAACCTTGATAATAGTATAAAGGTGAGCCTGTGCTTTATATCTTCTCTTGTCCTCTTTCTCTTCTTGTTCTTTTTTCAACCTTATCTGGCATTAGATGAATATGTAGATATATATATATATATATATATCAACTCATGAGTACTAATATATTGATAAACCAAATTTGTAGAATTTATTCAACTTTAAGCAAATCCAAACATTTTACCCTAAGATGTTCTGCGATGTCTTTCTCATCCACGTTACATATTATCTTATCCTTGTCGCTTTCACGTATATACACAAGCATGTATGCATTAGAGTATTTGGTAAATTTAAATGGAGTGTTGTTGAAACCAGGGTTTGTCTGTGGCAACTATAGGACAAAGAAAGAAGGTAATTAGTTGAATTCACAATCAGGACAAAACATGAGAAGATAAAGCTCTAATAATAGTGCTACGAAAACATTACCTCTTCCTCACCACCATACTGCTCCTCTAGTGCCCTCTTCAGATCTTCCTTCGTTACCCGTTCATCGTCAAATTTGAACCTAAGTAAAGATTTGGAAAATATAAGATCAAACATAGACACTGCACTTCTAATAGAAAAACTTTCCAAACAGAGATCTCTTCCAATATTCTTCCCAGGTCTCCACTTTTTAAATTCAAGAGTTCTTCTCATTGGTATCTTGAGCCAGTGGATGGCTATGGCTTCTTATTGTACTCAAAATGCTTTCAATATGGTCCTTTGGAACACCCATGCATTGGGAAATCAAAATCAACTTTAATTGCTAGCTCTCTAGAAGCTGGGCTAAATTAGCTTTAATGATATTTCTAATCCTGTCTTTGATGGCTGACTCCGATTTTCTTCTCAGAGAAGTGTATATTTCAGTATTTCTTGAAGGTCTGAAAGAAGCATCAAACGACAGAAGGAAGAAACCATTTTTAACCATTTTTCAAAACTGTACTATACATAGGGCAAAGTGAATTTTTTGGGCAAAACAGAGAGTGCAACGTCACACTTAATCCATTTTGAAGTAATCACGTAATGAAGGAATATAATTCGACACTTCTATATATACATCTTGAAGTTGTGAACATGCTTATAACTATGTCTAATCAGATGTGTCAAACCCATATTGCACACCCACGTCTCAGGGTTGAGCATCAAGCATGGGAAGTTCAAACAGATTCAGAAAAGTCCACGTTATATACCTCTCTCTCTCTCTCTCTCTCTCTCTCTCTCTCTCTCAGCATATACAAATATTTATACACACAAATTGATACTATATGTATGGACCTTCATATACCTATTAACACACACACGGCGATTAAGTGTGGGTTGGCACAAATGTTGCAGTGGTGCAGGCGTTCAATGTAAATGCCGGAAAACTTTACATTCGCAAGTACCACATCGCCGGAAAATGCTGAGCTCTGTGAGATCAAGACAGAGAAGGTTGGGACTTGGGAAAGAGAATTGGATAGAGAGAAACAGGATTTATTCTTCATAAGCTTTGGGTTCTCGAAAGCGTAACCGTGGTATATGTAGCTCGCGTTTAAGCTGGGGTTTGAAAGTATGACAGTGTTAAAGTATAGCTTGCGTTTATATAACAGCAGTACATGGGACCCTATAATTGTATCAAATCATATGTTTCCAGCTCGACAATTAATAAGAAGTATAGGTCATAAATCATGATCACTGGGCCATGTTATGAAAACTAAAACAAACAGAATGCGTGTATGTTGGGTTTGTTATCGCAGGTTCTAAATGGGTGTATGTTGGGCTCACCTCAACCCATTTAACTAATTGGGTTTATATGGGCCGCCCATGTCCAACCTGCCACCGCAATTTCATCATCCCAGCACCCATTTACTATGGGCAGATTGATTGGCTGGGTTTTAAATTGCCAGGTCTAATACCACCCATGTCACATGCAGATAGAGCTCATAGAGTTTCTTTCATCTTCTTCAGCAGACTTGATCGATCACTTCGCCAATGGTCAACATTCTTTCATCCTATGGCAAACTTACAATTCTCACTCCCACAACGATGTCATTACCATGTAAATGGTAATCAGAATATTTGATTTCTCAGACTAACACAATAGCAACCATTTTTTCCCTTTTCCTCATTATTTAATCAGATAGTGGCATCATTCCATGCATTCACTACTCATTATTAACTCTTTGCCATTCAATAAAAATTGATCTGATCATTTGGAAACTTCAAGTCTTTATTTTGATATTAGTATTTTATGTGATTCCTTATAGATCCAGCAATCAGATTATGCAAACTTCTATTTCTTCACCTAATAATGCATAATTGTAGTGCAAGGGAACATCAAAACAGTACCCAAGCTATATACATTTGTTCCAGACCACTCCGAAATCATTCTTTACCATGAAGTTGTGCAACAATGCAGAGGAAAAGACCAAATCATATGGCCAAAAGCAGCAGGGACAGCAAAACATAAAAGATTGTGCGCACTGTGCACACACACGCACACACAAACAGAAATCTTTAAGACATATGATGCATACCATTGATCAGAAAGGGTTGGCCTTATAAAAGCGTAATAGTGTCCACCATGCACCCCGCCACTATGAACCAAAACACTAAAATCCAAAAAGATATATAATGTAAGCAAACTGAGAGTACGGACATAACAGAAACAAACATAATGACTACAAGACATGCATGGCCTAGAAGAATGGATATACAGTTCACTCTATTCCAGTTCTTAAAGCAAAATGATCTATGAGAATATACCAGCAAATAAATAATTTGGTCATTGGTAACTGTACTAAAATTGAAAAGGCACCAAAAGGAGGGAGTACAAGAACAGTACAAAAACAACCTATAAAAGAGAGTAAGCAAAGACCAAAAAACTAACCACCAAAAGTCTGACAAGATCCAAGGACAAAAAAAAACCCTTCAGCTAGATACGATGACCCTGGGGAAATGGATGGAATGCTGAAAGATAGTTAGCAAAGATGTATTGTAAACAGCTGAGGTGGACCAACTATCTGTACAAGTTCAAGGTCCTTGAAAGGAAGAAAGTAAAAGAATACAGGTTAAAGCAGTGAGGTAAGACATGACGACAACCCTTGATTTAACACAAGAAGATCCGAACCAATGCCAATTGGAGACCCCGTTGCTCACTATAAAAGAGCGGAATAAGGTTGTACCGAGTTCACTCGAAATATTAATAATCCTGAGCAAACTAGTCGACAAGCCCATTATAATACATGGTAGAAAAAGTATTACAAAGTTTAACAATGGTAAGAATGATACCTATGAAGTGTGTAAAGATTTCGAACACTCCTATCTGCATCAGGAGACAAATATTTTCCATTCTCTCTATCAAGGTCAAGTTGAAGAGGGAATTCATAGCGGTCATTTATCTGCATGGGAAAAGCATCTACGATTAAAAAGAAAACATCACATATAACAGATTTTTGCCTCCCAAGGGATAAATAGACATTGTCAAGCTTACATTTTACTTTTATTGGATTGAAATGACTAAGAAATAAATTGAACAAAAGGAAGCATGCAAAAAATTGCAGCTCAATCATATAAATTTATACTGGAAACAATTTCCCAATACTGACCTTTACCATTGTATCCCGCATGAAATCATATTCGAACCGCTTTAGCTGAAGTTGAAGGACTGGAGGGAAGTCAATAAACAAGACACCCTTCTTGGCATCCTGAAATTGAATTACATTTGGGTATCTACCTTGAGAACTAGATTGAAAGAAAAAAAGGAAAGTTCATCAAAGTCAATTACTTGGGCACCTAGCTTTGGAGAAAAACACCAAATTGGAACAAAAAAACACACAACAAACGGAACAAAAGAGACTCAAGCAGCCACAGGCACCAGCGGGGCAGTGGACAGTACCTACCTCTACAATAATATCCTTTTGTTTTTTCGCCTCAAAACTATTTCACCTTGGTTCTACCAGTTTGGAAACTTTAAAATTGGCTCAACCAGATAAAATATTGCCTCCGGTTCTGTTTACTCAGCCAGTTACATATAAAGTGTAGTACTCGTAAAATCCGTACTCCTCTAATTATGTAATTTCCTAATTTCTGAGTTCGACTTTATATGTTAATATTATATTTTTAATATATTTTGGTTGTCGTGTAATATTTTAGCTACATATTATGATATGTAATTCATTACCGGCAATTTACTGCTAATGTTATAATTATAGATATATCTTATATTCGCTATTATATTAAAATTATATTCTAATCCGTTGTGGTTACTTTTATAATATAGATTATTATATATTTTCATTGTCGCCTAATTTTAGAATATATATACCCAACCCCCGTATATTAATAATACATGTTTAACATTGTCATTTAGAATTTATAAACCTGACCACTAAAGATTAATTTCGTGCTGTAATATTTAATAGTCGCTTAATATTTTAATTATGAATTATATCTTATAGTTCGGGATCGCTTAATTTATAATTATAGATATATATGGTATTCACTATTCTATTAATATTATATTATAATTCGCTGCCACTTAATTTTGTAACTATAAGTTATAATGTATATTTTCATTATCACCTAATTTATTACTATAGATTATTTAATCGCCGTCGCTTAATTTTCTAACTATTAGCTATGAGATATTATTTAGACACCCGTATATTATTATATAGTATTCTAATATTAGTTGCCTTTTTATATTATAAGCATAGGTTACACGTACTATTCGTATCCGATAGACCGTGACTATAATTAGGATGAGATTATAATTATATCAGCATTTTTATTTTAGACCTCGGACTATATATATAGACCCAGACTGTAATTCTTAAACCCAGACTGAATTGCGCGTAGACCTGTAAAATCCGGTAATTCTTGGACTGAGTGGCACGTGGATCGAGACAACGTCGTGTCCCACAATTTTAGAGATCTCTGTGATACAACCTACCTAGCCTAAGGGTATCTAACTAGTGTACACTAATTAATACACTTCCCTTAATACCCACCATACAAACACCATACTCACCCCCCTCCCTTAAAACCACGGGACAAACCCCTCACTTTAACCACTTACAGACTCAACACCTTACAACCATCACCATCACTCCACCCGTCCCCTCACTGCCCCCTCATGACCTGCAGGCCGTAGCCAACACTCCACACACACCCACGTCATAGATATATGTATATATATGCTGCCCACACACACACATTATATGGATATACTTTATGTATGTGTCGTGTGTATATATATTATATGTGTGTGTAGTCTATGTATAGTGAGATTGAGAGAGGACCCGAGAGAGAGAAACTAGAGAGAGAAACCACAACCCACAAACACCTCCCCAACCCACTGCCCCTCAACCTCTCTGCCCCCTCCCTCTCACCTCATCACAGACTCACACAACCCGCAGAACACAGCAAAGAAGAAGGAAAGGAGGAGAGGGAGACCACGCTAGAGAGAGAGAGGAGCCGAACCGGCACCGAAACTGTAGCCGAGACCGAGAAGGTAACGCCGCACGCTCCCTTCATACATTCTGCACACACACGGACTCACACACACGCCCACGCACAGCCCCGAAATGACCCAAGACCTCGGCCATGGCCGGACCACCATTAAAGCTCCGGCGAGCTCGGTTTTTTCGACCGTCACCAAACCTCATAAACTCAATGCCAAAATGACCCTACCGACTCCCTTAACACCCTCGATGAATGGCCCGAAGATTAAGTCGCGTTTGGACGGCCCACGGTTCGATTATTCTTTTTGGGTCGTGACTGTTTTTGCCACCGTACGGACAGACCGTTAAGATTCAGACTTCAAGACCTATACCGTTAGATCCGGCTCGTCGAGACACTCGATTTCGACATAAAGTTTGCGTATTTTCGTTAAGATTTGAGCGAGTTATGATCGTTTGAAGTTTTGGAGTATAAAATGTAAATATATACGAATTTCATTATATATATATATATATACGTACCGTATACGAATCGTGAATGAGGAAGATGAAGCGTGCACGAGATTTTCTTTGGTATTTTTTGTTGGTTTGTATGTACGGTGCAAATTAGTTGTTTATGTTTATAAGTTTTATTAAAATAGGTTTAGTATCTACTAAATATGTTTAATTTCTAAGAGTATTATTACAAAAAAATATATATATATATATATTTCCTTGTTCTGAAAACTATGTTAGCAATTATATCATATATTTATTACTTATTTTTGTTTTATATAAATAACAAATATTACGTCGTCTTTTGTGTATTAAATTAATACTAATCCAGTTTAACTGATAAATTAGTATATGTTATATTTAAAATATCCACTTGTTATTTGGTTAATTATTTTAATAAATAATTAACTGATATTAATATTTCTTGACCTATTAGTTATTCCATAATTAATAATCAAGAATTATTTTTAAATATTTAAAATATGGTATGGTTATGATTTATGATTAACTAGCATAAATCCGACTTATATTGTAAATTAGTACATTTTATATTTTAAAATATTAGTTATTATTCGGTTAATTATTTTAGTAAATAATTAACTATTATTAATATTTCCTGATTAGTAATTATTCTATAATTAATAATTAAGGTCTTTATTTAATACATAAACCCAGTTTATGTTAATTGTTTGTTACTTAATTAAGTAGTCTAATATTTTTATATACTAATTAAAGTACACTTAACTTATTTATTATTATTAATAAATAAATGTATTTAATATATATTTGGTATTCGATAAATACTAAATAAGTTTTACTTATTTTAAAATAGAAAATAAATATCTATTAAGTGTTTTCAATTCTAAAAATTAGGAATAAGTTCCTAATATTATTTTACCATGTTTTATAATTATCAAATTATAAAACTATACTTTATTACTTTTAGTAATTATCAAACGAGTCCCCAAAATCATGATGAGAAAAATATTGCTAGCCTATTTTAAGGTCTAGTATGTAATAAAAATATTTTTAAGGACCCCTTGTCCTTCTAAATTATATTTCATAATTATGGGACTCCAAGGACTATAAATATATAAGTAGGACTTCGATAATTCGTAATAAATAAACCGTAGCTCAGAAAATTACGCGGTCAGTTCCCAAAGTCTTAGAATAATGCCTAGAACGTCCCCTTAAAGTTTGGTAACTTTTTGACACGGTCAAAAATACCGCTTACATGTAGGGCCCCACACTAGTATAGAAACCCCAGCCTTTTATGTGACGGACTCCGATTTGAGTCTAGTCAATGGCATTGGACTTAGAATGACACGTAGATCACTACCTTGAGGTTTATATCCTCATTTGGTATAATTTCTATTATACCCCTATTATTTACACATACGCTTCATCACCGTTATTTTATTATACGTTGTAGGACTGTGACTTATCCGCTGTTCGGAGAGTCCTAAGCTGGACAAGACATCCAGGTGAGTGTTTCTAACCTCACTCTCAATATACATAATGACTGCTAGAGTATTTGTATGTGATATATATCAGTTGTATTTATGACCGTGATTCTATGACTGTACACTGATGTACTTTAATGTATATATGGATTATGTTATGAAACGATTGCAATGAAACAAGCATGTTAGATATTACTATAATATATTGATAAGAAGTAAAAGAAAAGAACTATATGTGAAGGAATGTTTAGCCATGTGTGTGCTGTGACGGATAATCAATTATGGAACCTTAGTTTGTACGTTTTATATATCAATATTGATTATCTGAGCACATTGCTATTATTGCCTTGATGACCATATCTAAATGTGCTAATATGAATAAAGAGCATGTTAAGGATTTCATTTATATGCCTTACCCAATATAATTATGTTATCAAGAATCATGTAATTGAATAATCACATCACGGTGTCAGTACATGCAGTCAGTGTCAGTCAGTGACTCCGGCCAAGTGAGGTTGTGAGTTGAAGTAATTGGGAGTCTTGGGAAGTGTGAGTTGATATGATTGAGATTCTTGTATTGTGAGTCAGGAGTTGTTATGATTTGGAAACCTTACGAGTTGATAAAGATACGTGATATTGGGACAGTATGATTGAGATACTGGATATTGTGATTGTGATTGTGATTGTGATTGTAATAGTAAGAGAACAGTTAGAGCTGCTATTGTGCCAGTCGTCCGTGTAAATGTTGGAGATGGTACATGCGTCTGGGTTTACCGTCGTACTGCTTAGCAGTTAGCACTCTAATGTACTAGTCGTCCGAGTGGGTTGCCGGAGATAGTACACACGTTATATGGGTTGCCATCGTGCTATATATCATGCGCTAGTCAGTTACTAATGTACCGTCCTCTGCGGTGGGATTGCCGTGATAGTACACATGGTGTGTGGGTTGCCGCCATGCTTGCCGTTTCGCAGTTAGTATTCTGACGTGCAACTCGTTAGGTGGTGATTCCCCAGCGAGGGTATAGACGATCGAGCCAATTCCGCCATCGTGCTATTTGGATTATGAGGCCGTAAGGCGACGATGTTACTATGAGGCCGTAAGGCGACGATGTTAAGTATAAAATGAGTATCAGAGTGCGCAGTGAAAGCGTGGTTTGTATTGTGAAAGTAAGTTCAAAGTAAGTTGTCGATGTGGGTTATATAACCCGATGTTATTGAGTTGCATTGGTTATGGGAATTTATATTCCAGAGTTAGAGTTTGGGTTTGGGTTTATTGAGTATGCAATTACATGCACGAGCATAATGGAAATGAGAAATTGATTAGTACGAATATGTTGTTATGATCACCAAAACTAGACAAACATGTTATGAATTATATTGATCATGTTATTCGGTTTATAGTAGATGTTTATTAATTGCATCATATGTTAATCGATACCTTTGCTATGTCCGTGTGAGTGACGTCAATCGATAATGGACTAACCGCATCCTAAGATGCAAAGTAATAACGTGAGATGAGTGGTTAGTGTATGTATATTGGTGGTGAATATGGTTATGAACGCCCACTCAGCTTTGTTGCAAAGCTGACGGCATATTACGCCTGGACAATCCAATGTCCAGATTTCCTTGCAGGTTGGTCAGAGGACAATTCAGTCTTGAGAGTAAGGTGCTGAGGAACACTGGAAGGGTAGAGCTAAACTGAAGACCAAAGATAGCCGCCAGCATCGTAGATTATAATAGTATGTTGTATTAGTACTGGGACCTGTGATTTGTAATTGTTTAAATTGTTCAGATTAAAGTTTTAAGTTACGAGTAGCTTTCTTCCCTTTACTTTTATGTTGTTTATAGTGTTAGAGAACAGAACGGCTTTGTAACTCGTCATTCCCTATGGGTCCAAAAAGGAAATTTTAAATTTTCCCTATTTTTGACTACTCCGGGGCGTGACATAAAGTTATATTGTTTTGCCTACCTTGCAAATATTAACACATCTCTCAGCCAAAAGTTGCTTCGGCTGCTGGCTAGTTCAAACACAAACTTAGCTAGTCCTCTGAGGCCTTCTTAGGGGTGCCAAAACCCATAAAAACCACTTTCA
Source organism: Hydrangea macrophylla (assembly GCA_033977485.1). Classification (NCBI taxonomy): domain Eukaryota; kingdom Viridiplantae; phylum Streptophyta; class Magnoliopsida; order Cornales; family Hydrangeaceae; genus Hydrangea; species Hydrangea macrophylla. The sequence continues at coordinate 80,023,009 of CM066991.1, read as the reverse complement.
TCTTCCTACTTGCTTTCTCAAGTTAAGGTACAATGGAAATAAACCCAAGAGGTAGGTGAGGTAGTAAGGACTACATGTGTCCGGAGGATTATGCGGGTGCTCAAAGAGAGAGGATACTCCTACGAAGCACAAAAAAAGGTACTGCTGCGTGCTGATCACAAGATTTACTAATTTTTTAACAAGCCTAACTATAAGCATGCAATGATTCACTAAAAACGAACTCGAGCTTTACCTGCTTTGTCAAAATAATAACTAAAAAACTGTTTCTGGACTGGTTAACAGAGAATGGTATGCTCGCAATATCGGCATACCTTGTTGTACTAGCTCGAACTCAAAGTAATAGATTAATGAAGTAATGTTACCATATGTACAACAGATATGGATAGGACATGATAGGGCCACGGCAACACGGAAAATCAGAAAATGTCGGATAAGAACAAGGAAAATAAAAGATCATATTTATACTATATTATATAATATACCATGCCGTGTTCGGCGGTATCAAGAATCAACCATGTACCCAACACAGAAACGGCACCCCAATTGAAGTGTCGGTGCTACATAGATGTTACCTAACCGCTCTTTCGATTCAATCAGAACCTTGTCTTTGTGCTTCTACATCTAAACTATTCACTGCTCAACAACAAATAAGTACTTTGGCAGCATAAATTTCCTAGGTTTATGAAAGAAAACTGAAATAGATTATTCAGGAATTGTGATTGACTGGATCACTTGAGATTCTCAAGTTGACAAATACGAAAACCTTATTCCATTAATGGGTTTTGGAACTGGCAACCAAAAGAAAATTATCAGGATCACAAGAGAATAGCCCCATCCATTACTTCTAATTTGCAGTGACAACTCCAAAGCATGACCCAACGGAAATTACTTTCAAAGGGTTAGGGTTCGTGGAAAGCCGAGTACATTCAAAATAGTAGTATTGCATTCACTTATCATGTGTTAAATCAAAACTAACCTGTAACCCATGGTCTTCAGCGTGATATTTGTTATCAGCCTCAAGACGTTCAACTTCAACATACTTGTCAAAAGACGCATAAACATCCCGACAGCCTTTGACATCAAGCTGAAGGTCTGTGACAAAGTATCTATAAATCAGTATCTTGAACCAAAATACTAAATGGGAAAACCTCAGATTATGAGAATTTCTGTCAACGGTGAATACCATAGAATGATTCCTTTCTCGTTGACTTGAAGTCCACATTAATACATTCGATGTAGTTCATATGGTGCCCTTCAAACAACTGCTGAATTGTCCCTTCCACAACCGTTCCCTTTACCAGCAAAGCAATGATCAGAACATTACAACAAATACCAAAAGGTAATGCCGCAGCAGTTAAGCAACCATACCTTCATCTTATCTTCAAGTTTTTCACACAAAACTCTATTAAGTTCTTGAACATCATGCTGCATGAAAGAATCATATGTGTCCCATCCAAAAGATTTTGTTAATTCCTTTGTTGCAACGCTAGTGTCATTGTATTGGAGCTTATAAAATAAACTCTGGAGGGCCAAAGGAATGCTTCCTGAGGGGTTATCATTCTCTGTTGTTGGCATGTGGTAGACAGCCTGATATACATAACCAAATGAGATCTTTCAGTCCGTACATATCAGTGGAACATATTATGAACTTCAGGATACAACCATGAGTCACACCCTAACCTTTCTAAAATAAGGAATATGGTACAGAGTTTGAAGGAGAGAGTTCATGTAACAAGTTGCTCCTTGGTTTTTAAGTCCAACATAACCAGTTTCCTTCTTTGAGTCATAAGACCAGTAGTCAATGACCCTACGAACAGCAACATCAGCTTCAATGACACATGTATCATTCACAAGAAACCCCTTACTGTGGTCATAAAGATCACTGAGAGACATGAAAGATGTAAAGCCCCAATCACTCTCCCTTGCATTGAACTGATGTTGCGTGTCTGCAAAATGCAAACAAAATGTTTAAAGTCAAATACAAGTCCATTGATATACTTCATAAGTTACTCATTGAAAATTGTGAGCAGAAGGTGCCAGAAAAAGGGCAAAAAACAAGAAGGAAGCCCATTCTGGCCATATGAATGCAACCCTCGAGTTGGCAAACTCCTTGGTGCATTTAAAATAAACAATTTCAGCTTCTATAAATTTCCAATCACATAAAATTTTTGAAACCCAAGATCCACCAAGTCACCAAAGGTTTATTTATGGTTAGATTATCAACAACCCTTTAGTTTCAATTACAAATCAGCAATGACACTGTTTTTATACTTTTTTAAAATACCAACCATAACTGGAAAAACAGTAAATATGTCAGCTAACAAGTTGTGGTTATAAACATGACGGAGGCACAATTAAAGCCCAGGTTTTCTTCATTGAGCAAGATGACCAAGAATAAGTCACAAAATATGTATCTACGAGAAAATTAAAGGGTAGAATTGCTTATTTGTTTGTTAAAAGTTATAAATACTTCAATATAACCAGGAAAACACCCCCCATAATATCGGGATTTTTAACATATCAAAAATAAAATATAACCAGTAAATCACTCAAGGAACTTTTAGATTTAGGTAAGAACGTTTTAGTGCATTCCTATTTCTTTTCTCTGTTCCTCTTCATATTATGGTAATGTTACCTCCAACGCTTAGAGTCCAGGTGATCTCAGCATGAAAAAGGGGGGGGGGGGGGGGGGGGGGGGGGGGGGGGGGGGGGTGGTGGTGGTGGTTGGGGGTGTTGGTGAGGGGAGGGGGAATGTGAGTGCACGTGAGCAACCATTCTTTCATATAAAGGGAGGGACGTGTGAGGATAGTTTGGACGAGAAATTAATGTGCATGGGAAGGGTTCTCCAATAGACACCTGCATTTGTAGTTCTCCGTTTCGTATCTACCTTTCTCTCTGAGTCAAAGGAAGAGGGAGGTACTTATAAGTATGGAAATGAGGGCAACCATAAGGCGTTAATGGTAGATGCTAAATAAGATTGTGACAACAGTTAGTTGGCAAATAGTTGTGTGGCACTTTTGGCTCAGATACCTGCATTTGTAGTTCTCCGTTTCGTATCTACCTTTCTCTCTGAGTCAAAGGAAGAGGGAGGTACTTATAAGTATGGAAATGAGGGCAACCATAAGGCGTTAATGGTAGATGCTAAATAAGATTGTGACAACAGTTAGTTGGCAAATAGTTGTGTGGCACTTTTGGCTCAGAAATTCTGGCGTAAATAGGGTTGATTACAACACTAGTAAAAATTCAATGGATAAAAATTTGTTCCTACCCAGGTCAATAAACTTGAATAACAAGTAGGCTGTCACTACATAAAATGGAGAGCCATAAATCAGTACAAGAGCATTAGTGATGACTTTTTTCAGATATAAAACCAAAATCACCAAACTCCATGAAAAACTTCTAGCAGAGGAAGTAGTATATATATAAATATATTAAGAAGTGTACCTTTTCTTATTGTGAATTTTCCATGAATTTGATTAACCACAGACAAGCTGAACTGTGCATATCGGCTCCACCCGTATGGCAAGGTTGCAGAATCTGCCACATCTAAATACATGGACATATGCTCCACATTGTTTCCCTTCGGAAAAATAAGCACCCGCCTTCCCAAAACCAATGCAAGTTAAGAATAAATCAGAACCCATTAAATTGCATTGAAAGCAAAGCGAAACAAAGTGAGTTGCAGTACATTACCACTTGTAACCACCAACTGCGAAGATTTCAGAATAGAGCTTCTTGGTGTTCAGCCTAGAGAAGTTCTCAATCGTCCACGTGAACCTAGACGTCTGAGGCTCATCAACTTGTTGGTTCTCCACTGTACTAGCAGTTTCTGCTTGGGCTGCTTTTGATTCAGGAACAGAATGAAACACAAAAAGAAAATCAAGAACACAGCATTGGGTCAAACTAGTTGGACACCATATCCAACTGTACCTACCACCTATGAAGCACAAACACGGGCACGCAACACAAACGCGACACGACACGACAGGGGCACATCGACACAACAAATCCAAAAAAAAAAATATTGCTCATGGACAAACTCCACATGTCAGACACGACACATTACCTTCTTAGAAAGGTCAATGCTTCCTAGCCTAGTACTTATCTCAAGTAATTTTTAAAGGGGGTGGGGAGAGAAAATCCTTTACAAACATTAAATTAATCTCAAATTCATCAATTTGAATTCAATATACAAGAGAGAACATACTTTCCATGGGCTGAGGACCTTCAATTGGTAGAGGACCTTCAATTGGTAGAGGACGTTCGACCAACTCCGAATGCGGCACCAGCATCTCCTCATCTTCTTGCTGCAGTACACGAATCACATTAGAAGTCTGATCCAGTAAACCCTAACACTGTGAACTAACAATAACCCCAAAATTCTAACTTGTAAGCAACAAAAATTCGAAATTGAATCCAATTCAGAACCTCCCAATCTAACCCCAAAACCCTAGCGATCACAATAACAACACAGCTTCAACCATTTAAACCTCAAGCCGCTAACACTAACAAAAACACGGAATACATAACTATATGTATACACATGCATATACATATACATATAAATATGATGATACAATGGAAGATGCGGAAACCAAAAATTCAGAATTTTGAGAGAGAGAAAGTTGGCAACGTACATCCAACGGCGGAGGAGTCATCATAGTCATAAGTGGAGAGGGGCAGTTCGTCCGATCGAGGATCTGACGATGGGTTAGAGAGAGAGAGAGAGAGAGAGAGAGAGAGAGAGAGAGAGCGCAATGGGCTTTTGCAGGGGAGAGACACAGACACTACCGAAGAACTTGGTTCGAGCAAGTGAGGTCTGTTGATTCGATGGGGGACATGTTGGGAATTTTGTAATAAGATAAGGGTAAGGGAGGAAGAAAAAAATTAGGAGATGTCTTTTGTATCTATGTAGATGCGCACCGAATGTAAGTGAAAAACCAATAGAAATGCCGGATTTTTAACTAACACTTTAATCCTCGTTGCGTACAAAATGATAGACGTGGGCCACGTGGCTGTTAGTGTTATAATGTTATTGGACGATAAGTTTTTCTCTCATGTGAAAAACATTAATGTCTCCCTATTCCCACGTTAATTTCATACTTAGTAAATATTCTTACCATTTAGTTAGGTTACCTCTAACCGGCTTACCTTGTTCCTAGTTGGAATGTGGGTTTGTTCCCAAATCATAGGTCAGGGGTTCAAAGGTGGTAAGAAGAAAAAAAAAAGTTAGGTTACCTCTATTGCTAAAGCACTAATAGCTAAAGTCAGAATAAAAAAGTGTTGTTAAAAGCGTTAACGAGACCCTTGTGAACGAGACCCTTGTTTTCAAATAATGTAGCAGTGGAGTCATGTAAATAATGTCTAATCAAAATTTAATGAGTAGACTCACACTCAAATCTCACACTCATTCATTCACACCCTGATGTGGACTAATGAGGAGAGGAGAGAGACTGTGAAATCTATTGTGGTCCACACTACTTAACAATCTCTCTCTTATCCTCATTGGTCCACATTAGGGTGTGGATGGATGGGTGTGAGATTTGGATGTGGGTGTAGCATTACCCAAATTTAATTTGGTTTCACTGCATTAAACCTAACCCCACTGCCACATCATTTGAGAATCACTTTTGGGATGAAAATTTAGGAAGCATAGCATTACTCTGTACTTACATCATATTCAAATCTGGTTCAAAATCCACAAAAAAAAACTCTTTAGCCCTAGAACTAATCTCATACCGAATTGAGTTTTACATAAATCTCATACCAAATTGAAATAAACATTATTCATTGACTCAAATTTTGATATGGGTTTGAATAATGATTGGAGATGAATTTTTTTTGTTAAAGTTTTTTTACTCAAATTTAATTTGATATAGGTTTGAGTAATGGTTGGAGATACCTTTACTCACATTTTAAACTCCGATGAGAAAAAATAATAATTTTTTGAACAAATTTAAGTATGACCATTTGAGCTGGAGATGGACTAACATTTCCTAGTACACCTTTTGAGATATCTCATTTTAAGAGTCATCATTCTTAAAAAGTCAAATACATATTAATTACACACTTTTAAGTTTATCCTTTATTGGAGACATAGCTACATACATTGGGGGCACACAGGGGTGTAGGCAAACCGACTGAACTGACCGAAGTGATCGGTTCGGTTCAATTCGGTTCAGTCGATATTCAAAAATTTCATACAGTATAAAAATTGAACCGAACCAAAACCTAAACCAATCGGTGTGCTTGAAAATTGGACTGAATCGAACCGTTTTCACCCCTAAGGGCACATGTCTTCTATCAACTTTTTATATTTTTTGTATGTACTTGAGTACCCCTAAATTTTTAATTTGGGCCTTCTAAACTCAAAATTCTCACTAACATTGTTTTAAAAAATTTAGCTTCTAACCAAAGAATATCCTATTTACTCAAGTGGGTAGACATTTAAGCGTTTTAGTTATCACCTTTAAACATAAAAGGTTTCTTTGTTTTATTAATGAAATTAGTAAAAACATAAAACTAAAATTATAAACACAATTTTACTTGAAAGAGTTATGGAGATATTACTTCGTTTGTAAATACTTATGTTTTACTCACTCAACTCACTATATGTGAAAATTACAGAACAATCACATAATTTTTTAAACTCTAGAAACCAGAAGTTACAATTTTTTCTGCCAAAACTAAAAGTTCAGGTGAGGGGTAGATAAGTTGTGCCCCTGCTGAGATCAAATCATGGCTCCCCCTACCATTTATTTATTGAATAAAAGTAGGGTTAATTACATTTTCACCCATGCAATTAGTCATTTTTCACTTTACCCAATGTGGTTCAAAAGTAGACACTTAACCCTCTATAGTTTGGACTAAAGTGAAACCATATAGATTTCTCTCAAAAAAGCCGCACATAAGGGTTATTGTTAGGCCACATAGGAGAGTTTAAGTGTCAAATCTAATAGTACATACACAGTTAATCCCAAAATTAACCCCACATAGGTTGGTTAAATGATAGTTGTCACACCCCAACCCCCTCCCCCCCCCCCACCACAGATTAGGACGTGTGACAATGAAGAATTATAGTGATTTAAGTGTCTAAACAAGTTAAAACTCATTATGAAACTCTTTTTAAAAATAAAATGCTTGAAATAAACCCCAAGGGTAGAAAGTGTTGGGTTTGTGCCCTCAAACCATTACTTTATGTATGAGACATTAGCATTATAATATATGGATATCAGCTTTACATTTCATTGTGTATGTTTCTTTCATGAGATGATTGTTTTGTCCTTAAGTATCATAGTAAGCAATTCGTGTGTGTATGAGATACACACAAGTGAGATACGAATTACTATACTTTGATACTTAGAGTATGTCACAGTGGATGATGAGACTGGATACCTCATCAGGTCTACACTGTAGCATAATTAACTACCATTGGATGGAGTGATTAATCTCAATCACTAGAGTGTAGCTCTTAGTTGATATGCTAGTGCTTATAGTGCATTGATGGACCTGAGCTTTCCTATTGACGCTTAAGGCTGTCAACAGTCAATAGGAACTCATAACTTGTATAAGGTACGTGTTCTCAATCTTGAGATGATTATGAACACAGACTATGGATATGGCTGCTTTGACTTACCAATCAGTGAGGTCTATAGAAGATCAACATCTGGGTATCTTGGGTATGTCATGTCCATAGGGTTGTGAACATATATTGTCAAGATAGAATCTACCCTCTGATACAGAGTAAGCATTCCCTTGAGAATGTCACCAAGTTGATTACTGAGTACTGCAGTCTTGTTGATAAGAGTTATCAACATGTTTGGTAATCATGAGTAGTGAATGGGACTCAAGGAATACAAGAAGTAATCATGATTCAGGTTGACAGTAACGGTTATCCGACTACCTGAATATGATTACGAATGCTGACGGTAGAGGGACATTAGTACACCATACAAGTCTAGTTATCGCTTCGGATATGTTCTTTTGCGTTGGAGTTCAGTTATCGTTTTATAGTGGAATAAACGTTAACTGACCAGTTAGTTAGTTTACTGATCAAAGAGTTTGGTCATGGTAATTAACAAACTGGTCTGAGCCAACAATAAAGAGCCTAGGAGGTCCCACTCTTAGCTCCGCTAGGATGCTTGGAAAGACACTTGAGGAAGCTGTTAAGACAGGTTCGATCGATCGAAGTATGTTCGATCGATTGAAGTCATCAGGTTCAATCGATAGAGCATGGTTCGATCGATCGAAGGTTAGATCGATCGAAGTCACTTCGATCGATCGAAGTCTAGGTCGGTTCTGGAAATCTATATATAGGGCAGCTGCGTTCTGGAAGTAAGTGATCGTCATTTTTATACGCAGAAGCTGCAGAAACTATCATAGTCTTCCCAAAACCTTCATATCCTCTCTATTAGGGTTCCCACGAACCCTAGTCTTTCCGGCAGGCATCCGCAGGAGTCATAAGGGTGAAGATCATCTAGTGGAGGCTGCTGGAAGTTAAAGTTTCAGAATTGGGTTCAAGACACTAAGGTATAATTCTTGCACCCCCTTGTACGCATCTATGGAATTGACGAGTAGTAGATCCTGGAATGCCAAAAGTTTTATAACTTAACCTATTTCCGCTGCGCGTTTAAAATCTAACTTTAAACCACTTTTTCCTTCAGAAAGGTCATTTAATATATCCAAACTTTATATCAAAAGATAGCCCTCTGAGTCATGGTTCCAACGCAAAAAACGACGCGCGAATCTGAATTTTCTAGAACGAGTTATGTCTGTTTTCGTAAAAGTCGACAGGCCAAAAATAAACCTGCGGATTTTGCACATCAAATTTCTATACCCATTCCCAACCCAAATGAGTATGCCCACAAACAACGTATTAAAATATACAACAAAAGAAACATACTCTCAATTTGCCCAGAACCCCGTGGTTCAACGCTGCTCATTATGATGCTCATCTGAACATGCGTGGTCAATAGCCACAAAAATCGAATAAGCTTTCGCACAGTGAGTACGTGGTACTAATCATGAAATTGGAGTATTTAATGATTCATAACAGCAATTAAATATTCACAACAGTAAATGATCGCAAGCGTGTCAAGTAATCAACCACCATCATTCTGGACCCCTGATCTCGGGCCTTTCTCACTTTTTCCGTCACATATAGCTGTGGACACCCCATTTTGCGGCTATCAGATTTAGGAGACTCATAGCTTGGTGGTTCACAATGATCGAAAAAGACTCAAAAGGACTCCTAGAAGTTAATTCTATCTCTCAAAATGCTCAGAATGACCAAAATACCCCTAAAAGCCCAGAAACTCCCAGATTTGGACCGAAAGCTCTGGAAACATGTTACATCATAAGAAAAATGATAAAATAAGTTTTGAAGAAAAGTTAGACAAAATCGTCAGCTCCCAGAGGCCCCCGAAAGTCCCGAAAGTTCCCGGAAAGTCCCTAGTGACCGATTGGACAAAGGTTTGACCAGGTTTGACCAAGGTTTGATCGAAATCGTCCAAATTTGCCTAAAAGTTCTGAGATCATGCTAGATCATGTAGAAAGTACTAAAATGAGTTCTAAAAGAAAATCGGATGAAAACGTCAGCTCCTGGGAGCTCCCAAAGGTTTCCAGAACTTCCCAGGAATCCCAAGTTTGACCAGTTTGAGCAAAATGACTTCGAAACCGAAGCACCTATCACACCCGTTCCAGAAATTTATGATTTTGAAAATGCATAATTTGAGATTTTGAAATTATTAATGTTATTAATAATTTGAGTTGAGTTGACGTGAGTCAACGGTAAGGTGTCAGTGAGGACACGAGAACATGGAATTTCACAGTTGCATTGGTATGACTAAATGACATTTATATGATTTAAATGTTATCTGACCTATCTGGTATTTGATGAATAGAAATCTTATCTGTGTTGTGGAAATTCTGCTAATTTCTGATATTGTTATATCATTTTGAAAACTGTGGTGAGAACGTGAGTGTCACGTTAAATAAAAGATAGGTTGTGTAGAGATTTCACATAACTTAGTTTTCGGACATAATTTTTGGACCCAAACGAGACTTAGTCGGAAACTTTTGAAATTTATAATTTTCACTCGTAAAGGCATAAAATGGACGTGTGCAAAGTTTCAAGAGCTAATTAGAAGTTGAGGAACTCGTGGGGAGGTAAACGCAATTCCCGAAGAGTTTGCCTATATATAGTAGTGGATGTGGATGAGATTCATTCTCATCCAAAACCTTTCCAAAAATATCTAGAGAGAGGAGAGAGAAGGGAGATTGGAGCCAACAGGCTTTGCGACGCTGATCGAAGACCGTTCGTCCGTCAGATTTTCTCCAGATTTTAGATTTGAACTCGTGAAGGTAAGATCTACGTTTTGATACTACTTAGGCCGTGTTTGGCCAATTTTTGTAAAAATCTTAATTCTAGACTTTTGAAAAAAACAGGTATAAACTTGTAGGAATTTTCTCAAATTCGAAATTCGACGTTTATTTAGCTCCCTAGACAATCCTTCAAAGTTTAAAGAGAATCGCACGAGGTATGAATTCTAGATCTATGAAATATATGGATTTTCATGTTTCGAACATCAACTTTGAGATCTTTGGATTCGGGCAAAATTCATGTATTAATTAGGCCCATTAATTATGCACGTGAAATTATGTGAAAAGCACGTATAACTGTTTATGTGGCATGTTATGTGTCTACTTGGGTCAAAGGGGAGTTTGGTGCAAATTCATCTGGGGTAAGCTCCTCGAACCTTGAGGATTGTGATTGTGATGGAATTGGAATTTTGGTTGTGTCTGGATTGGAGGTGGGCCCAACTAGGACACGGTACCTGGTATGGAAGAAGGCCCAACTAGGACACGGTACCTGGAATTGGATGAATGCGTACCACTCACCCTAGAGGCTATTTCTATGTATTTTAGATGCTTAAATCATGAACTGTCATATAAGCATACATTTAGAATTGCACGCTCAGCATATAGCTGAGCAGTGGAGATGTACTCCATTGCAGGTAAGAAGAAAAAAAAGAAGAATCGTGAGGAGTGAGGCCGAGGAACGCCGGGGAACCACAATTGTATATGTTTTTGTTTTAATCCTAATCTTATGTCAGGATTTGTACATTGTAAAACGTTGTAATAGAATCATGGATTAGTTTCGTAGTTTGGAAATTTTGTAAATTGAACGTTTGTAGTTATGATTTAAATGTTGTATTTGGTGTTGGTTGTGATTGTGGTTGGTGTGGATATTAGAAGAGCATGTGTTAGTATTATCATCACAGGGCTACCCAGCAGGGGAGCAGTCGACTGGACCCTAGATCAGTCGACTGGATTCCGTGGGATTGAGACACTGAAAGTGAATAGTAATGGAAACAGTCGACTGGACCCTTGATCAGTCGACTGAGTCATTATTGATTTTGGCTACTGCTTTTATACATGGCAAAACCAGTCGACTGGACCCCTTTTGAAAATGTTGCATTTTGGTTCTGCATAACACAGTCGACTGGGGACCTTTGATCAGTCCACTGAACTACTGTAGATTTTAGCTATTGATCCAAATAGTAACCAGTGCAGTCGACTGGACCTCTGTTGAGAATTTAGGGTTTTGGTTTCTGCTAGGCACAGTCGACTGGACCCTAGGCACAGTCGACTGAACCTCTGTTTTCAAAACTGTTTTCTTTTGAAAGGATTCAAATGGCCAAAACTTTTTATAACTCTGATTCTTATGGATTTTTCAACTCAGGGGGTAATGTTTCCTAAAGTTTTAAATTACTTAGGGTTGTTTTCAAGTTCTTTCCACTACGTATCGTTATATGATGTTTGGTTGAGCCTTGGTGGCGTGCCACGTGTCCTATTTTCACGCGTAGTGGGATGGGTCGTGACATTTATTGGTATCAAAGCTATAGGTAACAAAACTTTGGGAACGTTCGGCGACGAGAGGAGTGTTGAGTGAATTGTCACATGTTCTAAATTGCATCCATACATATTAGAGATGTTTGATGCATAGGTATGTTGTTTTACATACATGTAATTGTTGTTGTTGTACATGCATAGTGTTTATGCATTGAGAACTACAGGATTGTAATCATGAGTGACGAAGAGCGAAATCTATCGCCACACACTCAACGTATGAATGAAATGGCAGAAATGATGGGGAATATGGGGGAAATGATACGGAATATAGCGGAGCGACTGCCTCCCACACCCCAAATCGAAGTGGAACCAATAACTGTAGTGCATACACCCGAAACTAGAGGCATAAGATCCGTATCCGAACAATTTGCTCGAAAGAAACCAATGAAATTTCATGGGACATCTGATACAACATTGGCAGAACATTGGGTCATGGACATGGAACGAATATTTCGATCTATTCCGATGTCAGATAGGGAGAAGATTGAGAACGCAAGTGACGTATTGAGGGGTAAAGCTCAGAACTGGTGGGTAAACGTTTTAGATCAAAAAGCATCGATTACTTGGGAAGGGTTTAAGGCAGAATTCAATTGCCGGTTCTTTCTGCGAGCCGCCTACAATGCAAAGAAGCGAGAGTTTGATAACCTCAAGCAAGGAGACATGACTGTAACGGAGTATACTTCCAAGTATAACGCGTTATTGAGGTTTGGTAAGGGTTCAGTGCCAGAAGAGGAAGATAGGGCACGAAAATTTGAAGAGAGTTTAAGGGATAATATCTGGTTGAGAGTAGAGACCTACGAGCATTCGACTGTTGCAGCAGTACAACAGACGGCGCTTGTAGCCGAAAGTGGATAGAGAGATCGAGACAAAATCATCAAGGAAAGCGAAGTCATGAGTGTGGTGACCGAAGTCAGGGGGGATCTTTTAAGAAGTCTTTTTCACGAGGCTCAAGTTCAGGTTTTAATGATTCCAGGAGAGTATCAAGTAATATACCGTTGTGTCCGCTTTGCAACCGACCACACACCGGTCGATGTTTTCTGACCAACTTTAAGAACAGATTTACAGGGGGAAACAGTATGAGTTCTGCGACCTACCCGCAACTCAAGTGCTTTGATTGTGGTACCTTAGGACACCGAGCGAAGGATTTCCCAAAGAAGCGTTCTCAACAAGGGGCAAGTTCTATGGCTTCTAGTGGTTCGAAGCCTAAGCAGTCTAGTGACGGGTGACAAAGGACGGAGCAACGTCAGGGAAGATCATTCCAGATGAACCCTGGAGACGTGGCTGCTACTAATATAGTGGTCTCAGATATGGTGCTTGTATGTTCGCACTTAGCACGCATACTCGTTGATTCGGGATCTACGCATTCGTTTGTATCTTATAACTTTGTTGAACATTTGAATGTTAAGTCCGCGCTACTAGGATATGATTTATCCATTGCCGTGCCGCTTAGTAAACTGGTAGTGACATCTACGATATATAAAGATGGTGAGATTAAACTAGGCGAGAAGTTAATGACCGTACACCTTATACCGATTGTGGTGAACCATTTCGACGTAATTCTGGGAATGGATTGGTTAGCTCTTAACCAAGCCACCATAGACTGTAAACGGAAGGAGGTTATTTTTCGATCACCGGTGCATGAGAACTTTTGCTTTCAAGGGAGTGGGGTTACACCGCCGCCGTACTTGATTTCAGCTATCTGAGCGAGAAAGTTATTGAAAAAGGGATGTCAGGGATTTCTATGTTCAGTGACTGATGTCTCAGCGATCGAATTAAAAGTAGAAGACATTCTGATAGTACAAGAATATCCAGATGTATTTCCTGATGACCTACCAGATGTTCTTATTGAGAGAGAGGTTGAGTTCACTATTGAGGTTATGCCAGACTCAAGAGCTGTATCAAAGGCACCGTATAGAATGGCACCAGTAGAATTGAAGGAACTGAAAGTTCAACTACAAGAGTTACTTGACAAAGGTTTTATTCGACCTAGTATTTCACCGTGGGGAGCTCCGGTATTGTTTGTAAAGAAGAAAGATGGCTCAATACGTATGTGTGTTGATTACCGAGAACTGAACAAGTTAACGATTAAGAACAAGTACTCGTTACCCATAATTGATGACTTATTTGATCAACTTCGTGGAGCACAAGTATTCTCCAAGATAGACCTGAGATCGGGTTACCATCAGTTGAAAGTGAAGGCCGAAGATGTTGAGAAAATAGCTTCCAGAATGCGTTATGGACACTATGAGTTCTTAGTTATGCCATTTGGAGTTACCAATGCACCAGCCGCGTTCATGGATCTTATGAATCGAGTATTCAAGGATTATTTGGATGACTTTGTGATTGTATTCATTGACGATATCCTTATCTATTCACCGAGTGAGATAGAACACGAGAACCATTTGAGGTTGATACTTCAGAGATTGCGAGAGAAACAATTATTTGGTAAATTCAAGAAATGTGAATTTTGGTTGTCTAGTATTACTTTTCTTGGTCACGTGATTGACAAGAATGGAGTATCAGTTGATCCTCACAAAGTAGAAGCTGTATCAAATTGGCAAAGGCCGACTTCCGTATCTGAAATTCGAAGTTTCTTGGGATTAGCGGGATACTACCGCCGTTTTATTGAACATTTCTCGAAAATTTCATTGCCGATGACGAAGTTAATGAGAAAGGGTGTTATTTTTTAATGGAGTCAGGAATGTGAAGACAGTTTCCAAGAGTTGAAGTCACATTTGACGAGAGCACCGATATTGATAATACCATCTGGAACCGAATGATTTGTAATCAATAGTGATGCTTCACACAAAGGGTTGGGATGTGTGCTTATGCAAGGTGGTAAAGTAATTGCATATGCTTCTAGGCAGTTAAAGACACATGAGGTTAACTATCCGACTCACGATCTCAAATTAGCCGCGGTAATTCATGCTTTGAAGTTTGGAGACACTACCTGTACGGGGAAAAGTGTGAGATATTCACGGACCACAAGAGTCTGAAATACATTTTCACCCAACGGGACTTGAACATGAGACATCGAAGATGGTTGGAGTTAATGAAGGATTACGGTCTTTCGATTGAGTACCATCCGAGAAAGGCAAATGTAGTAGCCGATGCATTAAGCCGGAAGACGCCGAGGAATTCAGCCGACGAGCTAACACAACAAAAAGAGTATCATAAAAGAGATAGAACGCTTAGAATTGGATGTGATTCCAGGGACCAATGATGGCGATCGTAGCACACCCAGATATTATTAATGAGATCAAGAAAGAACAATTTAACTATGTCTATTTGTGCAAAATGAGGGACAAAATACCTTTGGGGAGACGACCTGGTTTTGTGTTGGAATGAGGGACGTTGAAACTGGAAAATCGATTATGTGTACCGTATGTGAAAGACTTGAAAGAGAGGATTCTAGAAGAAGCTCATATTACGAAATATTCAGTGCACCCGGGAAGTAATAAGATGTACAGAAACTTGAGAGAAAACTTCTGGTGGAAGGGTATGAAGCGTGAAGTCGCTAAGTTTGTATCTGAATGTTCGGCATGTCAACAGGTCAAAGCAGAGCGACAAGTACCCGCGAGATTATTACAACCTTTACCTGTGTCAGAATGGAAGTGGGACGAGATCACGATGGACTTTGTTTCAGGATTTCCACGATCATGCAATAAGAATGATAAGATTTGGGTTATAGTTGACCGATTAACTAAGTCAGCTCATTTTCTACCGATCAAGATGACTAAGCCATTCAAATTAGAGGAATTGTATGTGAAAGAGATTGTAAGGCTACATGGAGTCCCAACTATGATTGTATCAGATCGTGATTGTAGTTTTATGTCAAGGTTTTGGGGAAGTCTACAAACAGCTATGGGTACGAAATTGAGTTTCAGTACCGCATTTCATCCTCAGACCGATGGACAGTCAGAGCGTATGATTCAGACCTTGGAAGATATATTGAGATTGTGTGTATTAGACTTTGGGAATGATTGGGAGCACCACTTGCCGTTAATTGAATTTGCATATAATAACGGATTTCAGTCAAGTATTGGTATGACACCATATGAAGCTTTGTATGGCCGTAAGTGTCGATCACCGGTTTGTTGGACTGAGGTTGGAGAAAGAAAGTTGTTAGGACCTGAGTTAATACAGGTGACTACTGAGAAGGTGAAGTTGATTCAGGAGCGACTTAAGGTAGCTCAGAGCCGTGATAAGAGCTATGCGGACTCTAAACGACGACCGATGAATTTTGAAGTTGGAGATTTCGTATACTTGCGAGCATCGCCTTCGAAAGGCATTGTACGATTTGGAAAGAGGGGAAAGCTCAATCCGAGATTCATAAGACCTTTTGAGATCCTAGAGAGGGTAGGTCCAGTGGCTTATCGATTGGCCTTATCATCAGAGTTGGAACATGTGCATAACGTATTTCACGTATCGATGTTGAGACGGTGTATGACTAATACGAGTAAGATCATTGTACCTGAACCGCTGTAAATTCAGGGAGACTTGACTTATGTGGAACAACCGGTCGAGATTCTAGATCGAAAGGAATAAGTCTTGAGAACTAAAACGATTCCGATGGTAAACGTATTGTGGCGTAGTCACACGGTGGAAGAGGCTACATGGAAAAGTGAGGAAGACATGAAGAATGAGTATCCGTACTTGTTCGACGCATGTGGTAAAGTTTTGGGACAAACTTCCTTTTTGGAGGGGAGAGTTGTCACACCCGTTCCAGAAATTTATGATTTTAAAAATGCATAATTTGAGATTTTGAAATTATTAATGTTATTAATAATTTGAGTTGAGTTGACGTGGGTCAACGGTAAGGTGTCAGTGAGGACACGAGAACATGGAATTTCACAGTTGCATTGGCCTGACTAAATGACATTTATATGATTTAAATGTTATTTGACCTATCTGGTATTTGATGAATAGAAATCTTATCTGTGTTGTGGAAATTCTACTAATTTCTGATATTGTTATATCATTTTGAAAACTGTGGTGAGAACGTGAGTGTCATGTTAAATAAAAGATAGGTTGTGTAGAGATTTCACATAACTTAGTTTTCAAACGTAATTTTTGGACCCAAACGAGACTTAGTCGGAAACTTTTGAAATTTATAATTTTCACTCGTAAAGGCATAAAATAGACGTGTGCAAAGTTTCGAGAGCTAATTAGAAGTTTGAGGAACTCGTGGGGAGGTAAACGCAATTCCCGAAGAGTTTGCCTATATATAGTAGTGGATGTGGATGAGATTCATTCTCATCCAAAACCTTTCCAAAAATATCTAGAGAGAGCAGAGAGAAGGGAGATTGGAGCCAACAGGCTTTGTGACGCCGATCGACTATCGTTCGTCCGTCAGATTTTCTCCAGATTTTAGATTTGAACTCGTGAAGGTAAGATCTACGTTTTGATACTACTTAGGCCGTGTTTGGCCAATTTTTGTAAAAATCTTAATTCTAGACTTTTGGGAAAAACAGGTATAAACTTGTAAGAATTTTCTCAAATTCGAAATTCGACGTTTATTTAGCTCCCTAGACAATCCTTCAAAGTTTAAAGAGAATCGCACGAGGTATGAATTCTAGATCTATGAAATATATGGATTTTCATGTTTTGAACATCAACTTTGAGACCTTTGGATCTGGGCAAAATTCATGTATTAATTAGGCCCATTAATTATGCACGTGAAATTATGTGAAAAGCACGTATAACTGTTTATGTGAGCATGTTATGTGTCTACTTGGGTCAAAGGGGAGTTTGGTGCAAATTCATCTGGGGTAAGCTCCTCGAACCTTGAGGATTGTGATTGTGATGGAATTGGAATTTTGGTTGTGTCTGGATTGGAGGTGGGCCCAACCAGGACATGGTACCTGGTATGGAAGAAGGCCCAACCAGTGTACGAGATGCGTGGGAGAGGTGGGCCTCCTACGGCATCGACCGGATGAATGCGTACCACTCACCCTAGAGACTATTTATATGTATTTTTGATGCTTAAATCATGAACTGTTATATAAGCATACATTTAGAATTGTACGCTCAGCATATAGCTGAGCAGTGGAGATGTACTCCATTGTAGGTAAGAAGAAAGACAAGAAGAATCGTGAGGAGTGAGGCCGAGGAACGCCGGGGAACCATAATTGTATATGTTTTTGTTTTAATCCTAATCTTGTGTCAGGATTTGTACATTGTAAAACGTTGTAATAGAATCATGGATTAGTTTCGTAGTTTGGAAATTTTGTAAATTGAACGTTTGTAGTAATGATTTAAATGTTGTATTTGGTGTTGGTTGTGATTGTGGTTGGTATGGATATTAGAAGAGCATGTGTTAGTATTATCATCACAGGGCTGCCCAGTAGGGGAGCAGTCGACTGGACCCTAGATCAGTCGACTGGATTCCGTGGGATTGAGACACTGAAAGTGAATAGTAATGGAAACAGTCGACTGGACCCTTGATCAGTCGACTGAGTCATTGTTGATTTTGGCTACTACTTTTATACATAGCAAAACCCGTCGACTGTACCATCAATCAGTCGACTGGACCCCTTTTGAAAATGTTGCATTTTGGTTCTGCATAACACAGTCGACTGGGGACCTTTGATCAATCGACTGAACTACTGTAGATTTTAGCTACTGATCCAAATAGTAACCAGTGCAGTCGACTGGACCTCTGTTGAGAATTTAGGGTTTTGGTTTCTGCTAGGCACAGTTGATTGGACCCTAGGCACAGTCAACTGAACCTCTATTTTCAAAACTGTTTTCTTTTGAAAGGATTCAAATGGCCAAAACTTTTTATAACTCTGATTCTTGTGGATTTTTCAACTCAGAGGGTAATGTTTCTTAAAGTTTTAAATTACTCAGGGTTGTTTTCAAGTTCTTTCTGTTGCGTATCGTTATATGATGTTTGGTTGAGCCTTGGTGGCGTGCCATGTGTCCTATTTCCACGCATAGTGGGATGGGTCGTGACAGCACCGTAATAATTTTCAAACATTTTTCATGAATACTAGAGGTCAATAGCTTTCCAACGGTATATCACACACAATTTTTGGATTTAAAACGAGTTTATTATGAATTTCCGAAGGCGAAAAAGGCGATCAAATTGGCTTTTATCGCAAATACCGCAAAACTTTTCAAAGTGACCTATCTCCGAACTATTTTTTTTTATGTAAAATAGACTCCATTACCTTTCCAACGGTATATCACAATCTCAATTTGGAGTTCGTATGCATTTTCTGTGAATTTCGGACGAAATAGGGCCTTTTCACGAATACCGGAAACTCTGGGGGCCTAAACAGCATTATCTGGATGAAGGAGGAGCAGTGCTGTCGCGGCACTGGTCCAGTGCCGCGTGGCACTCTCCTCCTGAACAGTCCATTTTTGTAATTTTGATTAGGGGTCCAATTTGATTAATTAAAAACTAAAACGATGTAGTTTGAGAACCGAGAATATAAATCCGTTAAATTCCCAAAAACGGGGGTTAACGCAAGTCTGTTGCGAGAACCAAGAATATAAATCTGTTATATTCCCAAAACGGGGGTTAACGCAAATCTGTTGCGAGAACCGAGAATATAAATCCGTTATATTCTCAAAAAACGGGGGTTAACGCAAGTCTGTTGCGAGAACCGAGAATATAAATCTGTTATATTCCCAAAACGGGGGTTAACGCAAATCTGTTGCGAGAACCGAGAATATAAATCCGTTATATTCCCAAAACGGGGGTTAACGCAAATCTATTGCTAGAACCGAGAATTTAAATCTGTTATATTCCCAAAAACGGGGGTTAACGCAAGTCTGTTGCGAGAACCGAGAATATAAATATGTTATATTCCCAAAAACGGGGGTTAACGCAAGTCTGTTGCGAGAACCGAGAATATAAATCTGTTATATTCCCAAAACGGGGGTTAACGCAAATCTGTTGCGCGAACCGAGAATATAAATCCGTTATATTCCCAAAAACGGGGGTTAACGCAAATCTGTTGCGAGAACCGAGAATATAAATCTGTTATATTCCCAAAACGGGGGTTAACACAAATCTGTTGCGAGAACCGAGAATATAAATCTGTTATATTCCCAAAAACGGGGGTTAACGCAAATCTGTTGCGAGAACCGAGAATATAAGTCTGTTATATTCCCAAAACGGGGGTTAACGCAAATCTGTTGTGAGAACCGGGAATATAAATCGGGGCCCACTGGCTCAAATATTTTTAATTTTTTCAAGAATCGGGGCCCACGGGCCGGGAATTTTAATTTTCAAAAATTGGGAGCCCACGGGCTCAAATATTTTCACCTTTCATAATTGGGAGCCCACGGGCTCAAACATCTTCAATTTTTTTAAGAATCGGGGGCCCACGGGCTCATATATACTCTTAAATTTCGAAATTTGTAGTCATTGTGTACCTAAAAACGACCCCGAGGGCAAAAAGGGTTATGAGGGCAAATTTTGGGGGCCTCAAATTCAATTTTCGAGACTTGATTTGAAATTTTGGGGGTAAATGAAGCATCTTTGGACCGACTTAATCGCGGCACACGCAATTTTCGGCGGCAGTCCGTGACTGCCGTGCGGCACTCACGGAGTGCCGTTGCGGCACTCGGCGAGTGCCGCTCGGCAGTTGACTGACTGCCGCGCACGGAAAAACGAGTGCCGCGTTTGAGCGGCAGTGGCTTAAACCGCCGGGTTCATTAAATTTCTCTCATTCTCTCAACCTCTTTTCTCTCGAAATCTCTCTGGAGAAAAAAATTTCTCTTTTTCTTTTCTTGCTTGGATTGATCTGCCGGAGTTTACAGGTTAGTTCTGCTCGATGAAAACATGATTAATCTCTTTTATTTCATAGTTTTTTGGGATTTTTCATGAATTTAACGCGCGGATCTCTCTCTTCCTCTGATAGATTATGGCGAGCGGGTCAGGGAGGAAGAAGAAGGCCAGATACACGGCCACTCATCATCCGGACGCCACACTCTTGCTACGGGATCCGGATGAGCATTTGTCGGCCCGCGCGTTTAAGCGTGAGGTAAACGCTTCTCTTTCTTTTTCAATTCTTTTCTATTTTTTGAAATTCATGAATGCTATGTAATATAATTTCTCATGCCTCTTTATGCTCGTTGATCTTCCGGGTGTTCCAATCGTATTTTGTGATTGCTCGCTTATTTAATTTGGTCGTCCCTTGACCTTATCTCGCGATTATTATTATTAAAGTTCATGAACATAAACCTGCTTTGAAATTTCCCCTTTCCTCGTAAATACAATCACTGTGGTTACGAACTCCTGGGTGTTTCACC
Source organism: Hydrangea macrophylla (assembly GCA_033977485.1). NCBI lineage: Eukaryota > Viridiplantae > Streptophyta > Magnoliopsida > Cornales > Hydrangeaceae > Hydrangea > Hydrangea macrophylla. The sequence continues at coordinate 80,001,829 of CM066991.1, read as the reverse complement.
TGTATCTGTGCATATTTAATTTTCACTATTTTTTCTTCCTCAAAGGATTTCTGGGCGCGACTTATGTTAGTCAAGATCTTGCACATGCCCCTAATGCATAGCGACAATTTGTTTTTCGGGCGCCATTGCCACTTTTTAATTTTAATTTTCGGCTTAAACATCTCTTGAATCTGAATTTCTTTTGAAACTGAATTTGTTTTGAAACTCCACGGAAGTGAACCACCTCTTCTTTTCCTTATCTAAAAAATCTCTTCAGTACTGTAAATGCTTTCACCTCTCACTTTTTATTATTGTGCGAACGGCTGCTGAACTTAGTTTGAATGCAAACGAGTAACATGCTTGTGAATTTTCCTGCGAGTATTTCTGAATTCTTCCCTTTTCTCTCTTAGTATTCATCCTTATGTTGCTTTTATCACCTATTTATTTTTCTTGCTTTTTTTCTTTCTTTATCCATTTACTGACATCAAATCTTGTAATTCTTTCTTGCAGTTGCAGCCCAAGGTGCTGAAGGGGCACGGTAGTCTCGCCCATGGTTATGAGTGGTATACGCAGTTGAGTGAGACGGTGAGGGCCCTGGTAGATGCGGCTGGGTTTGGAGACTTCGTCAAACTTTTGACGAAGAGCTCCAACGATTTACAGCAGATATATGCACTGGCCGAGCGGTGGTGGGATACCACGAGCACCTTCCACTTCGATTTCAGGAAGATGACTATGACCCCGCTAGACTTCTCGATGATCACCGGGATCCCCTTCGGCGGAGAGCCTCTACGACACTTGACAGATCAGGAGTGGGACCAGGTGGAGCCCTTATTAGGAGTGGTCCCGGAGGAGGCCTTGGTCACGGCCCGGTGGTTTATGGATACGTTCCAGGGAAAACCCGGCTTCACCGACGAGCAGATGGCCCGAGGCTTTCTGATGTACATGCTGGGGTGCTCTCTGTTGAGCACCAAGGGTGATCGTGTTTCTGTATCCTTGGTTGCATCGCTGGAGCGCCTGGATCGGGTTGCGGAGTTTGATTGGGCTGGTACAGGATTAGCTATCCTGTACTGTCATATGAGCGACATATCCCGGGACAGACCGGCATCCACTGGTGGTTATTGGAGAGCGTGGAAGGTATATCTTTTCCTATATTCCATTGCCCATTATTATTTTTATTAAAAAAAATGTGAGACTAATCCTCTTTCTTCCTTTTGTATCACAGATTTGGTCCCACGAGTATCTTCGCATGATGTCTCCTCAGACACGTGACGCTGACGCCCTCGTCATGCCCCAGGGGCTGAAGTGGGCGAAGGACAGAGTCGGGCGCAAAATCGGGGCCCACGATTTTGTTTCATTCAGGAATTTCCTGACGAACCTGAGGGAGGAGCATGTGCATTGGCAGCCGTGGCTTAGGGTGCTGCCCGAGGCTAGTGTGGGGATTCGAGAGTCGGCCGGGTATGACCCGACGAGACGACTCCTTGATGGTGGGTCAGAGGGCCAGGCATGGTATCTAGGAGAGAGAGTGACCAGGCAGTCACTGGCGGCCCCTGGTTTTTTTGTGCCGTTCCCTCCTCCTGACTCCATGAGGGCCACGGATACACTTTAGGGCAGCGAGTTCACGGCTGTTCGAGCCGGCTTCCGTATCCACGGCTTTTTGGACGACCCGTCAGGATACGCGGCTTTCCGTGCCGCCAAGCTGATGCCGAACTTCCCTATGATGGAAGTGACTCGGGTGAGTAAATGATTCCTTCAACCTTTCCATGAATCATCTTTCATTCTTTATTCATGTTCTATTACTTTTGTTTGCAGCCTGTTCCTGCCACGGTTCGACCTCCTGCCTTGCCCGAGTGGGACTGGACCATGTCGACCGTCTCATTCGGTGAGCCCCACGTGACGACGATCCCCCGGCTATCACGGGGCGCCCCCACTATTCCTATCCATTATGACGTCGTCCCGCGTGCCTACGCGGAGGAGGGTTTGGCGTATGCCCACAGCGTGCGACAGTGGGTCCTTGGGCGAGAGTGGATGGTAAGAGAGTTCTCCTCGCCTTTCATTTTGGCTTTGATTGCTTCTTCTTTTACTAGCCTTTATTCTTGGTTCTCGTTCTTTGCAGGCTGAGGGGGCTCGGGCGACTGCTGCGACCCAGTTGAGAGCCCAGGTATGATCTTTGCACCCTTTTATTCTCGGTATTCTATCCGTCATTTCACCATTTCCTAAACTCATTTTTCTCATTTCAGGCGGAGGAGATCAGAGTCTTGTCGCAGCAGGTGGGTCAGCTCCAGCAGAGGCTCCAGCAGTTTGGCGTCCCTCTCAGCGATGCCCCCGGAGGTAGCAGTGCTGGGCGTGGCGGAGGCGGCGGCGGCGGCGAGGGCACTAGCGGTGGCAGAGGCCGAGGCAGCGGACGTGGAGAGAGTGTTGGAGGCAGTGGGACCGAGTCAGAGGAGGAGCCTCTTAGGCGCACGACTCGTCAGACTCGCGGCCGGGGTCGGGGTCGGAGCTGATTCTGCTTTTATCATTTTTTTGTTTTTTTTTTTGTTTTTTTTTTGAGTGGATTTATACTTTATTTTGGTGGATGACTGTATATATACACATATGCTTTACTATTTTGATGGCTGCTCCGTGATAGTTGGTAGGATAGGCATTCCTAATACTTTTATTATTACATTATTGCTTTTCATCGTATGTGTGACATAGCTTGGTCCAATTCTTGCCGTATGTGCGATCATGGCTTGATCCCGTCTTTATTTTTATATTTGAATGCTCTTATTTCTTTTATCTTTTGGAATGTACAAATAAATGAAATGGATGAATGAATGAATGAAGGTATCTGTACGTGCTGCATGATGCACACGTTTTATTGCTTTTCTGTTTGCAGGTGGGCTGATCGTGTTACAAACAGATCCTGGCCAATGAAAAATTCATAACAGCACTCGGTTAGGCCTCCGTGGCACTCAGTGAGAGCCGCGACGGCAGTCAGTAAGTGCCGCAACGGCGTTCACAGACTGCCGCGCGGCACTTCACCGAGTGCCGCCGCACTTTATCGAGTGCCGCGGGTAGGTAGACAGCCTTATTCTTCTATTTATATCCCTTCTTTCTCAAAATTCTGCAAAACACTTCTCATTTCTTCTCATTTCCTCTCCAAATGGCCCCCATTAGTTCTCAAATCCTCTTCCCATGGATGGATACTCTCTCTGGCATTGACAAGCTCAATTTTGAGTGCTTCAGACTAAACGATCTCTTCTCTTTCCAACAGATGAATCTAAATGAGGGTCTACTTCGCGCCGCCGTTCAATGTTGGGATCCTGCTCTCAATGTCTTTCGTTTCGGCTCTCAGGAGATTTGCCCCTTATATGAGGAGTTTAGCGCCATTCTCCACACGGATCCTTCTGCTGAATTGATGGTTCCTCATATTCAGGTCGGGTATGTTCGGGACTTAGCCACCCTTCTCCACATGTCTCGGAATGTGGCGAGCTCTTTGTTCATGACAGGCAAATCGACTTTGAGCGCCTTTCTTCTGTTTATGCTCCCATAGGGGACCCTTACAATGGTGAGTATCAGATCATTCAACGTAGTGCCTTGTCGATTGCTATGCTCTCTTACTTTCTCTTTCGATCATCTTCGGACATTCTCATACCCATCGCCTGCGGTTTGCGGGAGATGAAAAGTGTTGTTATGCTAGTCCTTGGTGAAACTCTGATTGGATTGGGCCATGCTCATGCCACTGGGGTCATGTTATCTGCTGGGGCACCTTTTGTCTTGCAAATTTGGCTCATGGAGCGTCTGGACCTCTTCATTCATGCTTCCCATCTCCGTGGGTCACTTCCTTATGATCGCATGGAGGTTCACAGCCTGTTTCAGTCCGCCGACGCGTGGCTTGGTTGGCTTCAGGGCCTCTCTTCTAGTGACATCTGTTGGGTTTGCCCGTCGTGGATCTGTCGCTCTGTTGTTGTACGCCTCCCTGGGCGACCTGGCATCTGGCTGCCGGGTTTGCATGCTATGACTTTCTACATTCCTGACCGAGTTGTCCGTCAGTTTGGACTTGTGCAAGATGCTACCGAATCTGTGACTGCTGATTTCACCAGGGGGTCCCCTTTGCGTCCTTCTATTGTGAAGGCTTTCATGGAGGCTTGGCCCAGCAGAATGGCTGCTCCTTTCCCGAGGGTTCCTGCTCTGACTGCGACTACTACCGAATATCTCCTAGAGATCCAAGCCTTGGTTGTGAGGCGAGCTTGACGGACACATGCATAATAAAGTAGACGAAAACAGGGAAAAGCTTGCTATTTTACAAAACTTTCTGACAGACCCTGTCTACTCTTTGTTTTAAGCTTTTGAATGTGATTTTCCTTATTTTTCTCTTCAAAAAGTGGTGTTATCTTTTAGGAAAGTTCGAACATGTTCAATCAAAGTGTTCCTCCCCTTCAATTAATCTTTTATGAAGAATTATCCTTTCAAATGTCTTTTCTCGGCTCTTTACCTTGCTTTGAATTTGGTTTTAGGCTTCATTCTTTCTATACCATGAATTCACATTTGTTTCTTTATAGTATGTATCTTGATAGCCAAGAGATCCAAAGACGGGTTTCAAACAGATACCTGAGTTCTTCGGCTAGCAAACGAAGTTTGCCCCTGACTTTAGGGCTTTGAAGTAGTTCTAGGCAAACGCCAGTTTGCCCCTAGTTTAGCATGGGTTTTTTTTTTTTTTTTTTTTGAGTGGACCGAGGACTTTGGAGAGCCCGCCTACTTATCCCCGAATGGGCGTCAGGTCCCGAGTAGTTCGGTTCAAGGTATGAAGGAAGACGCCGTTCGGGCGGTTTTGTTTAAGTGACCGAACCAAGTAGGTTGCCTACGTATCCCCTAGCGGGAATCAGGTCAAGCGTAGTTCATCAAGGTAGGAGGCTTTGAAAAGGAAGGTTTCAAGCAAAATACTTCTTGAGGCGATCGAGGTTAATTGGTTGTTTAAATTCAACCCCGTCCAGGTCCATGAGATAAGCTGCTCCTCCGGAAAGGAGAGTCTTAATGATGTACGGCCCGACCCAGTTGGGTTTGAATTTTCCTCTGGGGTCATAAACAGGCACTTTCAGTTCTTTGAGGACAAGGTCACCCTCAGCAAGCTTCCTTGGGCGGACCTTTTTGTTGAAAGCACGGGCTATCCTCTTCTGTTACCCCCGACTATGGTTGATCGCGGCCAGCCTCTTCTCGTCGAGTAACATCAACTCCTCATACCTTCCTTGTACCCATTCTGACTCGGTTACTTCGCACTCTGCCAAGACCCTGAGAGAGGGTATTTCTACCTCAATTGGGAGGACCGCCTCCATTCCGTAGACTAATGAGTACGGCGTAGCACCTGTTGAAGCTCTGACCGAGGTCCGGTACCCCCACAAGGCAAATGGCAGCTTCTCGTGCCAATCTTTATACGTATCTATTGTTTTCCCCAAGATTGCTTTAACATTCTTATTTGCCGCTTCCACCGCTCCATTCGTTTGAGGCCTATATGGGGATGACTGATGACGGGTGATCTTATACTTTTCTAGGAGCGGGATGACCTCTCCTTGGAAATGACTGCCATGATCAGAGATGAATTCGTTCGGGACCCCATATCTACAGATTATGTTCTTCTCGATGAAGCTCACCATGTCCTTGGCTTTCAGGGTTGCGTAAGAGGCTGCCTCTACCCACTTCGTGAAATAGTCGATTGCCACGATTATGTACCGGTGCCCATTGAAAGCCCTCGGAACTATCTCACCAATGATATCGATCCCCCATACGGAAAACGGCCAAGGGATGGTCATGCTATAGAGCTGCGACGGCGGGGTATGCATTAGATTTGCATGAATCTGGCATTTGTGACACCTTCTAACATACTCACAACAGTCTTTGTCCAAGGTTGTCCAATAGTATCCCTGTCGGATGATCTTCTTCGCTAGCATGTGCCCATTTATGTGGGGCCCACACACTCCCTCATGAATTTCTTCCATCATTCTCTTAGCTTCCCTTCCATATAGGCACTCTAGATTGTACCCGGTGTAGGATTTCTTCCATAACTTACCTGCATAGATCACAAATTGAGCGGCGAACCGCCGAATTGCCTTTCTATCCTTTTCTGAGGCTCCCTCGGGGTATTCTCCTTCTTTAATGAACTTCCACACATCCTCATACCATGGTACTTCCTCTTCGTCTTCCACGGCCGCTTCATTTCCAAACTCACCTTGACCTGTGATCCATTGTTCAAACTGCTTAGAAAAGGAGAAAAATTCAAATGGGACACCCTTTGCCAACAAGCCTTCGACAAAATCAAAACCTACCTCCAGAACCCCCCTGTCCTATCACCACCATCACCCGGGAAACCGTTGTTGCTTTATCTCTCCATACCCGAAGATGCGATGGGATGTATGTTGGCCTAAGAAGAAGAAGAGGGGCACGTGGAGAAGGCCATTTATTACTTGAGCAAGAGAATGATCGGATACGAGTTGAAGTACTCGCCCTTGGAAAAAGCCTGTTGGGCCTTAGTCTGGTGTACCCGTCGCCTTCGCCACTACATGCTAGCATTCCCTGTGATCTTGATATCCCGAATGGACCCACTAAAATACCTATTCGAAAAACCCGTCTTGACTAGTAGGATTTCCCGTTAGACTATGATGCTGGCTGAGTTCGATGTCAAATATGTCACTGCCAAGTCCGTGAAAGGGAGGGCTGTCGCCGAGTTTTTAGCCGATCTCGCTGTGGAATCTGAGGATGAAGGAGAATCTCTGCGAAACCAGAGATTCTGGGTTCGATCCCCAGTGGAGTCGCCAGATTGTGGATATCGCATTTTTCTTACCCACAGCTTTTCTTTTAAAGTTCTTTTAAAATTCAAATTCAAAACAAATGAGTCGCCACTTAATTTTTAAAAGGAAAATTAAGAAACCATTTAAAAGGAAACTGATCTTTTGCGAAACCAGAGATTAACTAGGTCCGGGGATTATGGAATGAGAGAGGAAGGAGCCCGTCGGACTAAAACACCCTCTCTCATCCTATCTTGCGATAGGCCTCTACTCAACATCCTTTTAATCGAATTATTAATTTACGTGTGCCCTCAACTAATACATATATAGATATATACATCACAAAAGCACATCCAAAGGGTATAAAATTGCTAATGACAAAAATATCATTCATAAGCCACATATGTCAAGTAGCAAGCAAATATGATGTGCAATAGGGAACAAGAGAGCTTACCCGGGATCCAGCAGCGATATTAAACGTGCAATGCATACACACAAAAGAAAGTCTAAAAAGTCTCTAATCACATATACACATAAGGCATATCTTAATTCTAAGGTGTCGCACATGAGGTCGAAAATCAAATAAAATCAAGAAATGAAATAAACTAAAAGGGAGATGAAAAGTTGTACCTCAAGTGCGCTACAAAACAAAGGTTAGTACACATGCCTTAGACAAGATATAATATCGAAGAGTAATTAATCCTAAATCATGTTCAATTAGATTCAACTAAGACAAGAGATAAGTCCTACTTATGAATATTATCATGTATCAATGAATGCACGAATATGAACAAGCATGAGGTATGAATTTATTCACTAATTTGGATCCCTAAGCCTCCGGGTTTAATCTAGATTATCATTATTCAAAACATGGTTTGAGTCCTAAGATATTAAGAGACCATTTGAATTGAAATAAATAAGATTAGACAAAAATAGTAGCAGTTTTTTTATGAATTGCAGAGAGCAGATCAGATGTTCAAAAATAGAAATAAAATACTTCCAATGGTTGGATCTTAATGATTTTTGGATATGTTATGCCTCTGTGAGTCTAGTTTCTAACCCAGAAAGAAAATCAAGGTTTGAACGGTTAGATCTCCGGGAATGTGAGAAACGCTAAGCATCACTCAGCATTTTACAACTCTCTGTCCAGAGATCTTGTATGATTTTTTAAAAATAGCAAACAAATTCGAATTGCTTCATTCTTTTTAGGGAACCTTCATAACACATTAATGTTCTTATAAAAAATTATTAGAGGTCATGAAAACTTGGTTAGAGCTCTGATCTATCAACTTTAAAACCAGTTTGTTATTCTGAAACTATTCTGAAATTCTGGACAGATTGTTGTTGTCTCACAAAACCCATGATCAAACCTTTCTAAACATAAAACCACCTCAAAACAAAAATTACAGTGGTAAAACGATGTGTTATTAACATTTTCCCATTAGTTGCACTTGATTTCAACGGTTAGATTTCGAACTAAAAATCTTTGATCGAAAACAGTTTGTGAATCCACTGTTTTCATTTTGCTATTTCAACTTTGTTGGTTAACCTCAACTATTGAAAACATGGAGTTGAGATTAAACCAAACTACTTTTCTTACCATTTGATGGTCCTTGAAGATTAAAAATTACTTTATGCTTATGGATTTTGATGAAGTATGAAATGAACTTCTCAAAATTTCAAACAATGAACTCAAACTTTATAGACCAAAGCTTGAATTCAACTTATTACTCCTACCATTTGATGGTCATGGGAGACAAAGACATGACTAATGCTCCTAAGTTTCAAGAAGAATAAGGGAATGACTTCATTAAATACCAAGTTTAGAGGATCCAAGTCATAGGCATGGACTTGGATCCAACTACATAAAACAAAGTGATGATCAAATTTTGACTCTCATGTAGAGTATGAGCTTTACATGAGGTTCAAAGGATCATACTCAAGAGATCAAAAGAGATATTGAAGATCTCCAAGACTCTCAAGAGAAGAACATATACAAGAAATTGAAGGGAGAATTAGAAATAGAAACTCCTAAGCTTTCTTGACAAACAAAAATAACAAGAGATTTTAGTCCAAAAAAGAAAAAGAGTAAACAAACAATCTATGGCATAGGGGATCACCTCCAAATTATCCTCAAAGTATTCTTTGAAGATCTTCCAAACTCTTCTTCTTAATTCTCTAAGCTCTCTTCTTCTTTTTTTCTCTCCAAAGATGTTGATGTAGTAGTGATGGATGTTCTCTCTAGTGGGTTCCTTGTTGTATATCTCTCCTTCTCTCTTATAGGCAAAATTACCAGGTATTTTTGGTGAATTTCGGAGCAAAAATCAGGTGTAATTCTCTCATTTGGTGGTACAATGTGTACATTCTGAATTTAGACAGACTGCTCCCCAGGGCGGCAGTCAAGAAACTGCCGCGGCATTCCGTGAATGCCGCCGCGGCATTCCGTGAATCCCGTGCCGGCACTACGTGAATGTCGTGCGGCACTCATCAACTGCCGCGGCAATTAATTGATTGCCGCGTTTTCGTCAGTCTTACTTTATCAGTATTTTGTTCTTATCTGCATACACATACGTATTGCACTGCAAAATACGGACTTTAAAAGTGAACGGCAGTCAGAAATTGCTGGCGGCACTTGGTGAATGCCGGCCCGGCACTCTATGACTGCCGTGCGGCATTCAGCGAGTGCCGCGACAGTCCGCCGTGTGCCATTTTTAGCTAAGGTTCCCTCTTTTAGATTTTTCTTTTTTTCAAAGCAAATGATACTTGAGGATATTTTCCGAAAATTGTGTTTTACACCTGAATTCTCTTAAATACCTGGTATTTTCCCTTTTCTGTGAAATTTTATCGCGTTTTAGAGAACTTTCTGAAGAGCTTGGAATACTTCGAATCTTCCGGTCCTTGTTATCATCGGATACGGAGGCGACACTCTCCTAAATTCGACGGTTGGTCAAAATTGGGGTGTCTACAACAGCTCAACTTGTCAACATGGCAATTTCAACATTTTAGACATGTTAAATACAAACTAATCACATTCTTTTCTACTTAATCAATAATTAAGCATTTAAAAGTATTTAATAACAAATAAATAATATTAAACATCCAATTTTGGGATTAGGACACTCGCCTCACAAATAAGTTCGAATAAGCCTAGAAATCGCAAATCCCTTGTAGAACTTTAGCTCTTAATGATTCCAATGATAATCCTACACAATTTTGGTTAACTATATGCTACCAGCCCATTTGGGTTACAACAAATCTATCGATTAAACTCAATTTAAATTATACCACAAGGTTAGGCTTACCCCCACGAGTCCAAATATAACTTATGTTTATAGATTAGACGCCAAACAGCGAAGAAACTAGCATCAGAACGGTGATGGAACTTCGTCACTTCTTCTTCCTCTCGGCTAGCTCTCTCACTGTCTTGTTCTTCTTTTTGTTTCCTATTTACTAACTAACATAAAGTATATATTGATGGAAAAATAGGTTTAAATTAATTTTTAAACGCGTAACAGAAGGATTAAGTTTTAAAACTTATTGGTATGCCCGGATCTACTACTCGTTAATTCCATAGACGCGTACACTAAAGAAGGATAAGAAATATACCTTAGGTCTTGAACCTAATTCTGATTTTCTTTCTCCAGGATGGTGCAGTAGCCTCTACTAGGTTGTCTTCACCCTTATATCTCCTACGAATGCTTCCCAAATAGGCTGGAGATTGTGGGATCTCTAATGGAAAGGATAAGGAGGGTTTGAGAGCTCTTAAATAATTTTTGCAGCTTCTGACGTTCAAAATGACGAACTCCTTTTTCTGGACGTAACTGCCCTATTTATAGATTCCCAGAACCGACCTAATGTTCGAGCAATTGAAGTGCATTCGATCGATCGAGACTTCGAGCGATCGAACCCACCAAGACTTCAATCGGTCGAGACACCTTCGATCGATCGAACCCGCCTTGACTAGATCTCATGTGCCTTTCCAAGCATTCTAGCGGAGCTAAGAGTGGGACCTCCTAGGCTCTTTATTGTTGGCTCAGACCAGTTTGTTAATTACCATGACCAAACTCTTTGATCAGCAAACTAACTAACTGGTCAGTTAACGTTTACTCCACTATAAAACGATAACTGAACTCCAACGCAAAAGAACATATCTGAGGCGATAACTAGACTTGTATGGTGTACTAATGTCCCTCTACCATCAGCACTTATAATCATGTTCAGGTAGTCGGATAAACAGTTACGATCAACTTGAATCATGATTACTTCTTGTATTCCTTGAGTCTTATCCACCTCTCATGATTACCAAACATGTTGATAACTACTTATCAACAAGACTGCAGTTCTTAATAATCAACTTAGTGACATTCTCAAGGGAATGCTTACTCTGAATCAGAGGGTAGATTATATCTTGACAATATATGTTCACAACCCTATGAACATGACATACCCAAGATACCCAGGTGTTGATCTTCTATAGACCTCACTGATTGGTAAGTCAAAGCAACCATATCCACAGTCTGTGTTCATAATCGTCTCAAGATTAAGAACACGTACCTTATACAAGTTATGAGTTACTATCGACTGATTGCCAGTCTTGAGTGTCAATAGGAAAGCTCAGGACCGTCAATGCACTATAAGCACTAGCATATTAACTAAGAGTTACACTCTAGTGATTGAGATTAATCACTCCATCTAATGGTAGTTAATCATGCTACAGTGTAAACCCGATGAGATATCCAGTCTCATCATCCACTGTGACATGTTCTAAGTAACAAAGAATAGTAATTCGTATCTCACTTGTAGGTATCTCATACATACACGAATTATTTATTATGATACTTAAGGATAACAATCATCTCATGAAAGAAACATACATAACTAAATGTAAAGCCGATATCCATATATTAAAATGTCAATGTCTCATATATAAAGTAATGGTTTGAGGGCACAAACCCAACATATATATACAATACATAGCCGACTAACATATATAATTGTCTAAATGATATGTATTAAATATGCTAAAATTGTACTTACCTCCCCCGAGTTCTAGTTATCTATTATGACATCCCCTAACAAATATTTTAGTTACCCAATTATTTAAATGGGTATGTGTCTATGCCACGTATGGGTCCCAAAAGTGATCCCAAATATTTTATGAAGTTGCTAATTAGCCTACTAATTATGAACCATATTCCAATGCGCCCTCACATGGGTGCTCAAATTGGCACCATAAAAGGTCATAACTAGCAATAAATATTCAAAACAATTACACAATTATTTATTTAATCACATAAATGCAACTAATCTAATATGGACACCCGTGGGTCCCACTTTCATATTTGTCCCACCTTTAATGGAACTTTTAATGATGTCCTTTTTCTGAACACTTATCACATCGGGATGACTGCAACTCACCCAAATCATCACATGCAATTAATCACACTAATTAATGCATGAGAAATAAATATTACTATCTTTTTTGGGTATGGGTATTACAATAGCATTATCTCATATGGGAGGGGTAGGGGGATATCCCCAAAATTAACCTCCCAAAGTAGGTTAAAGTGTAACGCCCGTACCCGAAAAAGAAGGTTAATGTAGTGTTAATATGTGTAATCAACGAATAATTAATGCATAGATAGTCTAAGGTGGGGTTATGAACCCACCTGCAAACACAGATGAAAGTCTTGCGATAGGTAGGACTCGTATAAAACTGGGGCCTAATAAGGGTCTAGTTAATATAATTTGCATTTAGATGCTATTATATGTTTATATGAATACTTGTTTAAATGTTTAAAATTATTATTATGTCTTCTATCTGGTAATGGGGACCAGTTTAGGTACCCATGAGAGGGCGTATTTGAATACAATTCATAATTAGTACGTTTAATAGCAATCTCATATTTTATGTGGGACCACGATTGGAACCAATACAAAACATAGACTAAATCCATTTAGGAATGAGGATAGCTAACATAATTATCTTGGGGGTTTCATAATAAAACTTAAAAAAGTTTGGGAGATGTTAAATGAAATAAGGGTAAGAGGTGTCATACAGATATGCATGTCCTGCATATGTGTTTCATTTGTAAAAACACGGTTGGGCATAGGGAAGAAAGAGAACCCAGATCTCTCAAGTCGACGACGGAGCTCCGCACGATGTTTTCTTGTCATACCTCCACCGCCCGGCATCGGATTTGCGAGCCGAGACCATATTTGGACTCTTAGAGGTAAGGGGATCACATGTACATCCTTAGATTTCATTTTCGGTAACATTTTTTCGGAGACCGTCCTTGGATGTTGGCAATTGATGCATCAAAATCATGTAGGATTAACTCTAGAATAAGAATTAGGCATGATTCTAGCTTAGAATTGGATTTTAGGATCGAATTGGATAAGAATCGAAGTAGTGAGTGTTTTAATTCCAAAATTGGGTGCTTAGATATTGACACGAGAATTTTTCTGTGTGCACTTGTATGCTATACCCAAGTGTAGGTAATCGTGCAAGTAATATAATACTGGAAGTCCAGGTCGATCCCACAGGGAAGGTTGAAAATTAATTACCTAGATTAAACTCTAAAAAGAAAAAAAAAAGAAAATTTAATGCTTAAGGAAACTGTAAAGCACGAAGTTCTACGATTCACAACTATTAAAATTAAAAGCAACTAAATTACTTTAAACTGAATGACTAACTAGTTAACTAGAGCGATATTTTAAAATTGGTTTTCTTAGTAAAAGAGAAGTGTTGGGATCACGTGAATCCACAGTGACCTAGCCATCTACCATGCAATTACGTTAAAGCTCATTGGAGTACATCTTCTACAATATTCCGTATTTTTCTAAAGATAGAGAATCCATAGCCCTTTCATGACCGAGACTATATCATCCAAATTAAGTTCGAAATACATGAAAGCGGTTTAAAACAATAGTTAAGACTCGCACCCACAATGGTGTTAGCATTGAGAGTGGTTTGCAAAAGATATTGAAGAAAAATGCTTTAAGGCTTTAAGTTTAGAGACTGTTTTGACAAACTGGGCATTTGGGGACAGTTTGATAACAAATCTGTAAAACAAAAGTCTAGGAATACTGTATTGAATGTTCTCAAGAATCAGAGGTTTCGATCGATCGACGCGCTCTCGATCGATCGAACATCTTCATCTTTCGATCGATCGAAATGTCTTCGACCGATTAACTGTATCTCTGCTCTGATCGATCGAAGTAACTTCGATCGATCAAACACAGGAATTATTCTGCTGCATGGCAGAGGCTTGAAATCATGGTTTCATCACGATCTCCTAACCTAGGGACTACTCAGACATGGTCTGGAATACCACAGATTTGGTTTTAACGTAAAAGTCCATTAGGGATGCGTTTGGTTGCAATTTTAACATAAAAACTATGAAAACTATGAGTGTAACACTATTTAGCAAGTAAGATTATGATTAACTTTACTAATACTACCAGAAACGATAAACAGATTATGAACAAACTGAAATAACAAAACCTGAGATGATGTATTAAGATCAATCTACTTGAAAATCCAAGAACAAGCAATGTGGTATCTTGAATCCTACAAAAACAATGTAAACTCTCCAACTCTCTCTATAAACTGATAAAAAAAATAAGAGTAGTCGTCCCCCTTTCGACGTGAATACAACTGGTATATATAGAAAAACCTAAGGCTAGGGTTACAAAAAATGTCCCCGCTGCGTGCGCGTAAGTTCTAATAAAAGCCATGTTCGATCGATCGAACATCTCTCGATCGATTGAACTTCTGGGATCTTCGAGCGCTCGAACTGCATTCGATCGATTGAAGCCTCGATCGCTCGAAACTCTCTTTTCATTTTTGAATTGTCTTCATTGAACCCAAGCACTTCCTTTTATCTTGCTTATTCAATTCTTCACACAACAACAGTAATCTGCACAAATAACCACTAAAACAATACCACTTATTATAGATTAATCATATTGTGTAAAAACTAGCATTGTAATTCAAATTACAGATAAACAGGGGAATTGTAAACTAATTTAGTGTATTTTCTTCTTTTAGCGCGGTTGTATTTTACAAATACCCCCGCTTGTCATAACCCCTAACTAGCGATTTGCTAGTCCCTAGCAATGAAGCGAAAATAAAATAAGCTAAACTAATACTACAATGATTAAAATAAAACAAATTAAAACTAAAGCAAACTAATCTGAATAAAAAGAAACTACCTAACTCACTTTCGCAGGAATCGCGGTTGCATTTAGCAAATGCAATAAGCCGTTAAACCCCTAGGTTCCCCCTAGTGGACGAGTGTTGTCTCGTGAGGGTTTGCAGTGAATATACCCACAAAATTATCTGATTTTAAGATAAAAAAGATATAGAGTAACTTGTAAACACTTTCTTCTATTCAACTATTAATTTAGCTCTACAAAACATATCATCCTCATTCAAACCATGAAAGAAATACACATGTTCCTCATGTCACCAAGAAAGAATAACATATGCATCACATCCATGTATCCGTGCGTGTGTGAAATTAATAGCTATACATCAAACTTTATTTAGAGTTGTTAGACTATCATACTCCCAGAACTTGTAGTTTCCACTCAATTCTCACATGGGTTTACACTCGTAAATGAACATCTCTCAGCAACTTGTTTAATAATGATAGCTCATGGTGTGAAAGCTTTGATATGAGTAATGTTGTGGTTACTAATGCTTTCATGCCTGACTCAATAAAGGACGAACATTTAGAGTATATAGTCTCATGAAAGGAATACTACTTACTAGAGGAGCAAAATACCGTGGATAACTCAATTTACACGTTCGTTTAAACTAAGTCATTAAAAATCATTAAGGCTTAGACTTTTCGGTATAATTTTATGTAGTAGGGTAGAAATGAAAGGGTAAGAAATTGCACATCTTTAGCATTTGAGTGAGTGTAGTAATTTCTTCTTCACTTCATTCCGACCATCCTCTATTCTCATAGAATTTTTTTTTTATTTTTAACAAAACCTGAACTCCTTCTTCTTTCATCCTTTTTCTTTTACAATGCAACCCCTCCCACAACTACTCCCTCCCCATAACATACTTCAACAATTTAATCTCATTGGATGTGCACTGGGATGTATTGAGGTCAAAGTATAAGATTAGGAATTTAGGATCTCATAATAGATTTGACAGTATTTACTAGGTGTGGGGTTGAGAACAATGCATATTCTGGAATGTTGATATAGGTATATGGAAGGGTAAGGAGCAAATAATGATGGCTTAAATCATTTTCTCAACTTCTTAGTTTTAGCACTTCAGTGTTCATTGAGTTTTGTTGGTAAATCCTGAACGTTCTCCTCTACTAAGTAGCCAAAATAAAGAATTAGAGACTCTTCAACGAATTTCATACGTATATTAAAAAAAACAATTTGAATTCAATGTGATAATTCCCTCAGAATTGAAGAGTGGATTCAAAAGCTCACTAAGGGTAACTAGTTTCCACTACTTATTCTTAGAGTACAAAAGTCATCTTAACTCTTATTTAGGTTTTCTGCATAGCTATTGACATGTGCATAAGGAGTTTGGATACAAGAATGGTTAATACATGCAATCGTCCTAGCGAATTAGAAAAACACATGAATTTAATTCATAAAAAGATGAGAATAAAATGGTTGTATCATTGCTTCATAACAGCTAAATAGGAGTGAGTATTGCAAGTCGTTCTACCAATAAAGTTTATAATTTTTAAAAAAAAATTTCCTTAAAATTTGTTCACAATTTTCCAAATTCAACTGAGATTGTATGACATGTACAATAAATGTGTCACGCCCCGGAGCAGCATAAATAGAGAAAAATAAATTTCCTGTATGGGTCCATAGGGAATGACAAGTGAAAGTCACTGATAATCCACACCACACAGTACTAGTCCACAAGAACAACAGGAACAGTAAAACAACTAAAATATAAACACGGTTCTATCTTTTACAAACATCAGAGTACGGTCCACATGATCACAACAGGTCTGGAGACAATATATGCCCAAGTATCCGTTAACTACAAAGTACAACAGTAACAGGAAAAGTAGTAATATAACTACTATCTATCTTCAGGTCTTCAGCTAGCGTACGGATAGGCGTCAGCATAACTGGCATCAGTGGGGCCATTCTCCACGTAACTCCCTTCAGGGTAATCATTATCGCCATAAGTTTCATCATCTGCGTTGTAAAGGACAGGGTAGTCTGGACGGGGAATGTCCAGGCAATAAAGGCCGTCAGCTTGTTGAAAGCTGAGTGAGCACTAACTAACACAGTCTCATAAAAATGACATAATTACCATTATGAACAATATATGACAGTGATACTAAATATATAATCCTCATTCATTATTCAGACATATCATTAATCGATTCTTATCAATTCCCACTCTAAGACTGACTTCACAATACCCAACTGACTATCTCGAACTGATTATATCAGCACAACATACCAGTGCTCTTGTTCACCGCTATACCGCTTTTAAGAACTCTTGCGAGCACCCATACATTGTTCTCATATAACGACTGGTCCATGGATGTACCCATACTCTTGTTCACCGCTTTTAAGAACGCTTGCGAGTACTGTACATACATAGCTCTGGTAATTCAAATCATGGGCGTGCCACATCTACTCTTGTTCACCGCTTTTAAGAACTCTTACTGTTCACCGCTTTTAAGAACTCTTGCGAGTACTGTGCACCCATAATTCTCACGATCCTGATCAAATCCTTGACATACACTTATCGGATTCAACCTGAGCGAATCATCAGCTCGACACACACAACTTTGAACATATGATTCCTCTTACTGACTCACTTCTCACTTATCCAATACTACCCAGTATTATCATCTCAACTTACTACGTTATCGCGTCGTACTATTTCTAGCGTTCCGAACCAGACTACGTTACTCACCATATTATCTCAATCTCGTTATCGTATCCCATTACCTCCGTAGACCATAATATCGCATAATAGGAACATGAAACAACAATTAAACAACTACGCACTATGCATTATAAACTGAAAGGAATACATTCATGTTCTGCTTGGGTTCGATCGATTGAGGTCCTCTCGATCGATTAAGGAAAAGTGATGTTCGATCGATTGAAGTCTTCTCGATCGATCGAAGTGAAGGTAGTCTCGATCGATTGAAGTATTCTCGATCGATTGAACTCAGGGATGTTCGATCGATTAAACTCAGTTCGATCGATTGGGACTCTGATGTTCGATCGATTGAACTCAGTTCGATCGGTCGAACTTCGTCTTCCACAGATTCTGCCTGTGAACGTGCAGAATGTGCTAGGGGTGTTTGGGTTATAATTTATACGTCCAGAATATGTAAAACATCATAACTAAGTTACCGAGTGAGTTTGGAACTCACCAAAAGTCGTAAGGGCGCGTTTGGCTCGGTTGAAAGCTTCCAAGCTTTAATGGCGGCCTCTCTCTCTTGCCTTTGTCTCTTCTATCTCTCTCTCTGTCTCCTTCTCTCTCTTGTTTTCCTACTTCTTCTTCTTCTTCTTCTTCTTCTTCTTCTTGTCTTTATGGTTCTCTTCCTCTCTCTCTCTCGGATATATAAATATATGTGTGTATATATATATGGAGGTATGAGTATATATGTGTACCAACACACAAGCACACACTCTCAACTCTCTCTTAAGCACAAGGTTCAGCAAACACACAACACACACGAATGCAGTGTATATATAGAGGTGGGAGAGGTGCAGATGGCATTGTTTGCGGGAAACCTGAGAATTCAATGATTACAGGTTCGATCGATCGAGAGTAGTTCGATCGCTCGAACTCAGATCGGTCAGGTTAGATCGATTGAAAAAGGGTTTGATCGATTGAAGTGGGGACCACGTATTAAATTTATATCGGTAGGGTTTCGATCGCTCGAAAAGGGTTCGATCGCTTGAACTTTGAATGCTCGATCGCTCGAACGAGCTTCGATCGATCGAAGATTAAATTTCATGAATGGTCAAAGGAAAAATATAGAATCTCTCTGCATTGAATATTTATTGAAAATACGGGGTATTACATCATCCACCACCCAACAAAAGATTTCGTCCTCGAAATCGGAAACATACAGAGTTAAAACAAAAACGGAACTTCTCAAGCATCTCTGACTCTAGTTCCCATGAAGCTTCTCCTTCATCATGATGCTTCCACTGAATCTTGACTAATGGAATCTCTTTATTCCTGAGCTTCTTGACTCCACGATCTAAGATGCGAACTGGTCCTTCGTTGAACGTAACGTTGTTGTTGACTTCAATATCCTCAAAGTTGATCTCGTGTGCTGGGTTATGAACACATTTCCTCAGCATACTGATGTGGAAAACGTTGTGCACTCCTGACATCTTCGGGGGCAACGCAAGGCGATAAGCAACTTTTCCAACACGCTCTAGAATCTCGAACGGTCTGATGAATCGTGGCGATAATTTGCCTCTCTTCTGTCCAAATCTGACGATGCCTCGAACAGGCGAAACCTTGAGTAACACATGATCTCCAACTGCAAACTCTAAGTCTTTGCGTCGCTTGTCAGCATAACTTTTGTGTCTAGTCTGGGCTGTCTTCATCTTCACACGTACAATCTGAATCTTCTCACTAGTCTCTCGTATCATCTCTGGCCCAAGAAGTTGAGTATCTCCGACTTCAGTCCAACATAACGGTGATCGGCAAGGTCTTCCGTACAAAGCTTCGAACGGCGCCATTCCTATGCTCGAATGATAACTATTGTTGTAAGCAAACTCTATCAGAGGTAAGTGTGTCTCCCAAGAATTCTCAAAATCAATGACACAAGCACGTAACATGTCCTCCATTACTTGATTAACTCTCTCCGTCTGTCCATCGGTCTGTGGATGAAAAGCTGAACTCAAGTTCAATGTTGTTCCCATCGTTGTCTGGAGACTCTTCCAAAACTCTGAAGTAAAGCGTGAATCTCGATCTGACACGATAGAAACAGGTACTCCGTGTAACCGTACTATGTGTTGTAGATACATTCGGCTCAAACGTTCCACTGGATACGTCATACTGTAGGCGATAAAATGCGCTGTCTTCGTAAGTCGATCCACGATTACCCAAATAGCATCGTGGTTCTGCTGCGATTTCGGTAATCCTACCACAAAATCCATGGTGATGTGTTCCCATTTCCATTGAGGAATTGGTAACGGCTGTAGAAGTCCAGGTGGTTTCTGATGTTCTGCCTTTACTTGTTTACAAGTAAGACACTGAGAAACATATTCAGCCACTTCTCGCTTCATTCTTTCCCACCAGAAATTTCTCTTCAAGTCCTTGTACATCTTTGTACCTCCTGGATGAATCGTCATCCGCGACTTATGAGCTTCATCCAATATATCCTTCTGAAGTTTTTCGTTGTCAGGTACACAGAGTCTACCTTTACATCGTAAGGCTCCGTCTGTACTAACATTCCAGATTTCTGGTTCTTTAGCTGACATCTTGGCGAACCATAACTTGAAATCTTCTGCTGTCTGCTGAGCTTCTATGATACGGCTGATCAAAGTTGGTTGTACCATCAGACATCCAAAATGTCGTCTTTCCATTGGTTCCACTGGCTGGAGCTCGAATTCAGTTAACACCTCCAATGCTTGCCATTCTCGAATTAATAATGCAGCGATCACTAGTCGAGGTTTACGACTCAAAGCACCTGCTACGACATTTGCTTTACCCGGATGGTATTGTAATGAAAAGTCATAGTCCTTGAGTAACTCCATCCATCTCCGTTGTCGCATGTTCAACTCCTTTTGAGAGAACAAATATTTCAAGCTCTTATAATCGGAAAACAGATCAAACTTTTCTCCATAGAGATAGTGTCTCCAAATCTTCAAGGCAAACACTATTGCTGCCAATTCCAAATCATGCGTAGGATAATTCTTTTCGTGTACCTTCAATTGTCTTGATCCATATGCAATGACATTCCCGTCTTGCATAAGTACACAACCCAATCCCTGGTGTGATGCATCACTGTAGATCACATACCTTTCTCCACTCTTAGGTATTGCAAGTACCGGCTCAGAAGTCAATCTCTCTTTTAACTCTTGAAATGCACCCTCATGCTTGTCTGTCCATGTGTACTTCGTCTCCTTCCTTGTTAAATTTGTTAGAGGTCCTGCTATCTTGGAAAATCCTTCTACGAATCTTCTGTAATATCCTGCTAATCCAAGAAAACTTCTGACCTCTGTCGCATTGGTCGGTCTATTCCAGCTTAAGACTGCATCAATCTTAGATGAGTCCACAGAAATACCGTCCTGAGATATAACATGTCCCAAGAATTTGACTTCCTGTAGCCAAACTCACACTTGCTGAATTTTGCATACAACTTGCTATCTCGAAGTGTCTGTAAGGCAATCTGTAAATGCTCCTCGTGATCCTCTTCTGTCTTTGAGTAGATCAGTATATCATTAATGAACACTATAATGAATTGATCCAGATATAGTCTGAATACTCTATTCATCAAGTCCATAAATACCGCTGGCGCATTCGTCAATCCAAAAGGCATAACTAGAAACTCATAATGCCCGTATCTTGTCCTGAATGCAGTCTTCGATACATCCTCTGGTCGAACTAACAGTTGGTGATATCCAGAACGCAAATCGATCTTGGAAAAGATCCTAGATCCTTGTAACTGGTCGAATAGGTCATCTATCCGAGGTAGTGGATATCTATTCTTGATTGTAACATTGTTCAACTCCCTGTAGTCTATACAGAGTCGAAGTGTTCCGTCCTTCTTCTTTACAAACAGAACTGGTGCTCCCCAAGGTGACGTACTCGGGCGAACGAAACCTAAACCTTCAAGCTCTTGAACTTGCTTCTTTAGTTCCAACATCTCAGTTGGTGCCATCCTATATGGAGTCTTAGAAATCGGCAATGTACCAGGTACTAATTCCACACAAAAGTCTATTTCTCTTTTCGGTGGAAGTCCTTTAATAGCCTGAAATACATCCTGAAAATCTTGCACAATAGGAATCTGATCCATTGTGAGCTCTGTACTTGTACTCCCAATCGTAGCCAAACTACTCGTAAGAAACATGTCGCTCGTCGGCTGACACTGAAATCTAATCATTGGCCTTTCTTGTCTCGGAAATACAATCGTCTTAGTAGGGCAATCCAAATTGGCACCATACTTAGTTAACCAATCCATCCCTAGGATAATATCAAATCCTGACATTGACAGAACTACCAAGTCTGCAGGAAGATTCCTATCTCCCAAAGTCAATGGGCAATCTTTACACACTTTACTCAACTTAACTGTCACTCCCAAAGGTGACACAACATTCAGTGTTGACTCAAGTGTCTGGGGTTCTAAACCCAATTGACGCACAATCTTAACAGCAATAAATGAACGTACGACTCCAGTATCAAATAAAGCTTTAACTGGACTATGAAAGAGTACAAGCGTACCTTCCAAATGTTGCTGCTCATCAGCGTTAAAGCCTGCTTCTCCTGGAATGATAGCATTCATCCTTGTCTGATCTGGAGGTCCTTGTATCCCTTGAATTGATGCTCCATAGTATCCTCCTTGTGGTGCACGACAATCCTTGCTCAAGTGCCCTGGCTTGTTGCAATTCCGACAGACAATATCCATTCTGCGATTAACTCTAGGGGCTGTACAGAATCTGGCAACGTGCCCTGGCTTTTCGCAATTAAAACATCCTCCGCTATTGCTTGGCGGCGCTGTCAGTAGTGCCTGCGGTTGTGATCCTTGCTGGCGATATTGTTGGGGTCGAGTATAGCCCTGTTGTGGCTTTCTGGTTCCTTCCCAGGTTCTCTTATTCCCTTGGAAATTCCCTTGTAGTCTCCAACCTTGGGTATTCCTTTACGACAGGTTATGGAAATTCCTCTGTTGAAAACTTCTAGATGACTGAGATCAATTCATCTGTGGTTGTTGTGCTGGATAAGCATCCTTTTCCAATCCTGCTGCAAATCTGACAATCTCTTCAAATGATTGATTCAGATGACCAACCATCATATGTCTGAGATGGGGATTCAATCCTTGGTGAAATATCTTCACCTTCTTCTGTGGAGTGTCTATCATATGCTGAGCAAATCTGGATAGGCGCTCAAACTGTGTTGTATATTCCCTGACATTCCATCCTCCTTGGACTAGATTGAGAAAGTTCCTTTCCTGTTGATCTCTCTCATCCTCTGGGAAATACTTTTCCAAAAATCGTCCTTTGAATGTCTCCCATGGCATAGCTTTAGCAGTATCGATCCCAATAGTGGCTCGCTCGGCTTCCCACCAATCTGCGGCGGCATAAGTAAGCTGAAACGTAGCAAGACGACGTTTCTCTTGTTCGCTGCATTCCAATGCTTCAAATATCAACTCCATTTCTCTTATCCATTGTTCTGCTTTCCATGGTTCTGTTAGTCCATCGAACTTCTCTGGACGTAACCCACGAAAATTTGCTAACAACTTATCTCCAGTCTGTCTTGGTGGCGGGGGTGCAAAAGGTCTCTGGTGGGTGGAGTGATTATAGGTATCCCCCACTTGCTCCATCCTTTGCATAAATGTTTCGAAAATTCCCGTCGGGTCCATCCCTTCCGGAATAGGTGCTCCATTACGCGCTTGGTGATTTCTCAAGGGTCCTACCATGATAATAACGAGTATCGCCTACAAGAGACATATTGATCAGCTGAAAGTCTTCTCGTAGACACGAAACCGAGATAGAACGAAAAGCAACAAGAACTAACAGTTCTACAAAGCAACACATCAAACAACCAACAATCAATATCAAAAGTACTGCTCGTATATATATATCAAAAGATGTACCATGGAGTACACAGTAACCATACCATGTACCACGTGGGACATAAGCAAACACAGTACTAAGGTCAACTACTAATACTACTGCTAACATCTATACAAAGCTATGGTCAAATAGCTATCTCTCAAGCTCCCAAAAATCTAGTGGACAACATGTCCTGATAAAACTAACAAAACTAAGCCCTACAGGTCCTGACTCAAAAGTCGTCAGCGTCTGTTCCGGCTGGTGGTGCCTCATCCTCTGAATCAATCTCCATCTCCTCGAGTGGGTCATCCTCAACTGGTGCAACAAGATCTCCGACTACAACTCCTATATCCCAATCCTCTACTATCTCTGCATCATCATCCTCTATACCGTCTGTTATTGCCTGGTTGGCGACATCGACTGCTACTGCGGCGAATCCATCGGCTATATCAAGAGCTCCTACTATCGCGGCCTCTCCCATAACAAAATCTGCTGGCTGTGCGACCATTTGAGCTATCCATCCTACTGCCATATCGGCCATAGCTGCCATATGCATAATGGGTCCAGCTGGTATCTGAAGCACAACTGGTACCTCTGGCACGACTACCTCCTCATCGGCTGCATCCTCATCTACTACTATATCTACCTCAATAGCCTCTAGGTCTGGTACTGGATCCTCTGGCTCAAACTCTGGCTCCTCGGGGTCATCCTCAGGCTCATCATTATCTGCATCATCTGCATGCTCATCCTCTACTGGGTCCTCGTCATCTATCGGCTCCTCCTCTCCGTCCCCGTCCATGTCCTCATCGACATGCTCATCCTCAGGCTCCAGGTCCTCATCCTCCTAAATCGGCTCAGGCTCTGGAACTGGTACGTCGGGTACCGGTGATGGTGGTGCTGCTGCAACTACAGGCTCTGGTGGACCGGCTACAATAGCTCTCAACTCAATCTCATCCATCTCGGGCTTACTCTGAACTAATCGTAATATCTCCTGGCAAATGTCTCTACCAATCCTCGCAGTGTGGTAAGCATCCATACGCATCTGCGTCGGGTGAGTCCTCTCTGTCACATAAAGTGCTCTCCACATATCCTCCTCCAAATGTCTACTAGCTATCTGGCACACACGCTCACGATAAAACTCTGGGTCAGCTGGCTCCACGGTATCCCCATGGATCACGTGTCCTCCATAAGCATCGGACAAACTGATGGAACTCTGGATCCATGCTATCCTGCAAAGGAAAACTATCTATCGTCAGGAAGACGAACTTATCTTAAACTCATATCTCATCTCAAGAAAATCTTAAATACTAGAACCAGATGGTGTGGGATCCATCGGTGAATGACAATATCAGAACCTAACCGTAATATAACCAGGAGCTCTGATACCAAAAACCCTGTCACGCCCCGGAGCAGCATAAATAGAGAAAAATAAATTTCCTTTATGGGTCCATAGGGAATGACAAGTGAAAGTCACTGATAATCCACACCACATAGTACTAGTCCACAAGAACAACAGGAACAGTAAAACAACTGAAATATAAACATGGTTCTATCTTTTACAAACATCAGAGTACGGTCCACAGGATCACAACAGGTCTGGAGACAATATATGCCCAAGTACCCGTTAACTACAAAGTACAACAGTAAAAGGAAAAGTAGTAATATAACTACTATCTATCTTCAGGTCTTCAGCTAGCGTACGGATAGGCGTCAGCATAACTGGCATCAGTGGGGCCATTCTCCACGTAACTCCCTTCAGGGTAATCATTATCGCCATAAGTTCCATCATCTGCATTGTAAAGGACAGGGTAGTCTGGACAGGGAATGTCCAGGCAATAAAGGCCGCCAGCTTGTTGAAAGCTGAGTGAGCACTAATTAACACAGTCTCATAGAAATGACATAATTACCATTATGAACAATATATGACAGTGATACTAAATATATAATCCTCATTCATTATTCAGACATATCATTAATCGATTCTTATCAATTCCCACTCTAAGACTGACTTCACAATACCCAACTGACTATCTCGAACTGATTATATCAGCACAACATACCAGTGCTCTTGTTCACCGCTATACCGCTTTTAAGAACTCTTGCGAGCACCCATACATTGTTCTCATATAACGACTGGTCCATGGATGTACCCATACTCTTGTTCACCGCTTTTAAGAACTCTTATTGTTCACCGCTTTTAAGAACGCTTACGAGTACTGTACATACATAGCTCTGGTAATTCAAATCATGGGCGTGCCACATCTACTCTTGTTCACCGCTTTTAAGAACTCTTACTGTTCACCGCTTTTAAGAACTCTTGCGAGTACTGTGCACCCATAATTCTCACGATCCTGATCAAATCCTTGACATGCACTTATCGGATTCAACCTGAGCGAATCATCAGCTCGACACACACAACTTTGAACATACAATTCCTCTTACTGACTCACTTCTCACTTATCCAATACTACCCAGTATTATCATCTCAACTTACTACGTTATCGCGTCATACTATTTCTAGCGTTCCGAACCAGACTACGTTACTCACCATATTATCTCAATCTCGTTATCGTATCCCATTACCTCCGTAGACCATAATATCGCATAATAGGAACATGAAACAACAATTAAACAACTACGCACTATGCATTATAAACTGAAAGGAATACATTCATGTTCTGCTCGGGTTCGATCGATTGAGGTCCTCTCGATCGATTGAGGAAAAGTGATGTTCGATCGATTGAAGTCTTCTCGATCGATCGAAGTGAAGGTAGTCTCGATCGATTGAAGTATTCTCGATCGATTGAACTCAGGGATGTTCGATCGATTAAACTCAGTTCGATCGATTGGGACTCTGATGTTCGATCGATTGAACTCAGTTCGATCGGTCGAACTTCGTCTTCCACAGATTCTGCCTGTGAACGTACAGAATGTGCTAGGGGTGTTTGGGTTATAATTTATACGTCCAGAATATGTAAAACATCATAACTAAGTTACCGAGTGAGTTTGGAACTCACCAAAAGTCGTAAGGGCGCGTTTGGCTCGGTTGAAAGCTTCCAAGCTTTAATGGCGGCCTCTCTCTCTTGCCTTTGTCTCTTCTATCTCTCTCTCTGTCTCCTTCTCTCTCTTGTTTTCCTTCTTCTTCTTCTTCTTCTTCTTCTTCTTGTCTTTCTGGTTCTCTTCCTCTCTCTCTCTAGGATATATAGATATATGTGTGTATATATATATATATGGAGGTATGAGTATATATGTGTACCAACACACAAGCACACACTCTCAACTCTCTCTTAAGCACAAGGTTCAGCAAACACACAACACACACGAATGCAGTGTATATATAGAGGTGGGAGAGGTGCAGATGGCATTGTTTGCGGGAAACCTGAGAATTCAATGATTACAGGTTTGATCGATCGAGAGTAGTTCGATCGCTCGAACTCAGATCTGTCAGGTTAGATCGATTGAAAAAGGGTTTGATCGATTGAAGTGGGGACCACGTATTAAATTTATGTCGGTAGGGTTTCGATCGCTTGAAAAGGGTTCGATCGCTTGAACTTTGAATGCTCGATCGCTCGAACGAGCTTCGATCGATCGAAGATTAAATTTCATGAATGGTCAAAGGAAAATTATAGAATCTCTCTGCATTGAATATTTATTGAAATACGGGGTATTACAAAATGTATTTAGATTGCTAAGTATAGACATATGCATGTGACTATCTATCTACATCCCACCTCCAACTGAAAATTGCGATGTCCTCAGAAGATAATTTTCAAACATAGATAGAGAGATATCACCTGTCAAAGTATAGTAATAACCGCAAGCGTAACAACCTATATAGAAAGCATACAAACTCCAAGCAGGAAGGATCAAAAGGAATATGAAAAGATAGAGCATGAGATCCATACATAAATAGAACTAATCACTGGAAATATACTAGAATGAAATAACAGAACAATGATTACAAAATCCTTAAAACAAAAATCCAACATGTCCAAACAAACCAAACCACAAGAAAAAATAAGAGAGAGAAGAGAATATAGTCATAACCAACCAAAACAACCCAACAACCAAAAACACTGATCTTTCAGAATCTATACATCATCGGTGACATCTGATAATATCTCAATAAGCACATCCAGAGCATCCCCATCTCCACCCTCAGCAACAGTAGTAGCCGTCGCTGGGTCACTCGCAATCGGAGCAGCTGGTGTAGATAATAATAGATCCGTCATGACTGGAGTGGTGGAAGTGGTGTCTCAGAAGCAGGCGGTGCCGCCGATGTGGATGGATCAGAAGGATCAGTAGATGGGAGAGAAAGAGTAGGGACAGGAATAGATGGAGCTACCGATGTAGTTGGAGCAGAACGATCAACCTGAGGAGCTGCGGATGAAGGACCAGTAGTGGGTGGTGGAGGTGTATGCAAAGACTGGTCAACCCCTATCTGAATAAGTATAGCCTCAAGAAGAGTCGTCATGCGATCCATCTTGCCCTCGAGTCTGATCCGGGCCTCTCTCTCCTCTAATAATAACTCATGAACAGTAGGGAGAGGCGCGGATGAAGAAGACTCTCCCTGGATGGGAGCCTGAGACCGCTGTCTCAGCTCGAACTGTGCAACCTCAATACGAGGATCAACCTCGTCGTCAGAATCAAGCTCCTCGGCCTCTGTGGGCATCCCAAAAGCTGCACCCTCTATGTCGGTGCCTCGTCCCCTCTTCCTCTTCGCTCCTATCTTCGCCTTACCATTTGCTTTTCTCTTCTTCTGAGCATCAGAACGGCGGGCCGCCGTCTCGCCAAATCGACTAGTGGCCTGAAGGATCAAATCTGTGGCCAATAGAACTAGTCCAGCCTGCTCAATGACCCGATGTATAGGCCAAGCGCCCTTCAGATGGTGCTTGGCGGCGATGTACCGCATAGGCTGGACCAGGAAGTCAATATATATGCGAGACAGACAGACTCGCTGTCCTGTCCCAATGGCATACAAAGCACGGGCATACCACGCGGCGAACTTCTCATGATAAGATGTCATAAAAATACAGTTCACCAGTGTCAGATGGAGGAGGTGATAGTTCTCAGTGAGAAGCTTATCCTCGATAAGAGAAACGCCGTTCCAGAACTGAACTGCGCCGTATGTAAGCTCACGGATAATGGTGGTCGGAGGCATCTCTGGGGCTCCTAGTAGGCGAGGATAGAAACAATCTGGTACCTCAGGTACCCCCAAAGGAGCTAAAATGGCCGCAGGGCTGAATAGGATCTCACGCCCGCAAAAGAATGATCTGTATGTGAACTGGGCCGCGGGATCCTTAATCATAGAGGAGCCGGCTGCACGAACCCATTGGATATTGATTGTCTTGGGCTGGATCAAGATATTGTACCATGATGGCTGGTCTTTGATCCGTCCCAGGAACCACGGAGTTGAAAGCCATACGGACTCCAGGGGCCGCTCCAACATAACCTTGCGGGACTGGAAGTATCTCGTAAACCAAGCCCGCTCCTCCTCATTTCTAAGCCCGTGATCTGATATAGGGTCTGGTATAGTGAGGTCTAGTGGCTTGGACTTATGGTACCCTATGATAGGATTCATCGTGAAAGCCCTGAAATGGAAGAAACAGACAGTAAATACATAAAAACAGGGAAAACAGAAAAGAAATTAAAACTACTGCCCTTCGATCGATCGAAGTATGTTCGATCGATTGAGAAAGTTCTATGTTCGATCGCTTGAGCCGAGTTCGATTGATTAAAATATTGTTGGGCTCGATCGCTCTAACCCAGTTCGATCGATCGAACACAGCGAAGCTGCAGCGACAACGATATAGAACGGGAATAGCCCGCAAATATGAAAAATCAAGAAAAACTTCAAACAAATGGTTTAAATCCAATGGGGGGCAACCCATAACAATTCAAATGAAATGAAAAAAGAGGGAGATTTCGTGGACCTTACCTCGGGTAATACGTGGGTAGAGGATGAGGTGGATGATGATGGTGATCAGAGGGGTCCAGGGGCTCCTCGAATGGCGTGAGTGATGAGGGAGGACAAGAGTTGCCCGCAGTTTCTCTCTATCGCCAATCGCTCGAGAAGAGGGAGAGGAAGAGTGAAACAGAGAAAGTGTACTGGAGACGCCTCGTTTAAATACAAGTCTCGATCGATCGAGAAAGTTCGATTGATCGAACTTTCGATCGATTGAGGTCTGCTGAAGCGCTCGAGGATCTGATAACTTCGATCGATCGAGATGTGTTCGATCGATTGAACTTAGAAATTATACAATATTATTGAATTAAAAGATTATACACCCCCAACTAACCCACATTGGTCTGGACATACAGGAAAATGATAAAACAGTTCAAAGACAGGTCATGTAGGCCAGAAATCATCTTGATAAATAGAAAATTGTAAATTTATATAAATAAAATATTGTAGTAGCATCCATTTGCAACATTATTGCCCCCAACATGGTATTTAAAACCTTATTGATAAAGAAAAAATAAAAGAAACTGAAACTAATAAAACTTTATCTAGGAGTACACTTCAATTGATGTAAGAAAGATGAAATGACAGAATACAATTGAAGTGAAGCACTACTATTAAAGCATGAAAATATCTTCTTCCATAACATCTTTCTCCGCCAAAGCTTCGAATGTGGAGTCCAAACTTGATGATTCCCTTTTCCAGAACAACCTGAAAGCAGCCAGGGCATCGTCGAACAAGTCTGAACTATCCAAGGAATTGATCGCACATGCAGGAGGTGATCCGGATGGAGACAGCGACAATGGAGTGCAAGTTCACAATAGACTTTCCTCTTGCGGTGGAGTACCCAGGGACCTTATGTATGGTCCAAATTCGTGGAACAACTGATGTGGAAGGAACAGTGGCGGTAACATTTGATTCATAGTGACAACCCTGACAAAGGAAACCAAAAGAGAACAAAAAGAAAGAAAGAAATTAAATAAAACAAACGAAAGAACTAAAGGAATAAACAAAACGGGAAATGTTACCAAGAAATAACCTCACTATTGGCATGATATCACCATGTGCACTAGTAGGTAGAGGGCATTGAAGCCGGAACAACAAATAACTCAAGTGCACATAAATGTAGGGAACCACTTCGATGACAAGGAAGTCATCAACATAAATGAATATAGCATTATGGCGTTCTGGCACCACATCCTGTAAATCCTCTTCCTCCCACGGTTCCCACATTGAATCATTCTCCCATTGTTCCATCAGAGCATCATCAACTTCCCAAACAACATACCCCTCTGGTTCTCCCTCCTCTTCAGGAAATTCCATGTGCTCAAAAGGATTGATTTGGAGGAGAGCAGTGTTGTATGGGATGTATCCTTGGGTCAAGTCAACGACATCTTCTACCCCTGGCCCTTGATAAGGAGCAAAACAGAATGCTATTTCATCGGCAGTCCAAGGGGGTTTATGATATTCTGAATCCGCCCATGACCCAATTGAGTGGACATCATCATCTCTCATGTTGAATAGCCTGCAGGAGATAGATAAAAATGGAATAGCAGGTTAAGATCGAGGTCATACTCAAAAATAGATAAACAAAAGAAATAAAACAAAGCAAAATGCAGTGAAGGAAAGAATACAACAACATGGTGAAGACGCACTTGAGCATTTTAGGTCGAGGAATAATCGGGCTCATCCAGTTGGATGTGCTCGACCTCTGGTTGGAAATTCTCTAAGAACGGTTTTAACCTTTGGCCATTGACCTTGAAACTTTCATCGTTCTTAGGATTGAATAACTCGATCGCCCCATATGGAAAGACAGATTTGACTATAAAGGGTCCTGTCCACCTAGATCGGAGTTTTCCTGAAAAAAGGTGAAGGCGAGAATCATATAACAAAACTTTTTGCCCCGGTTCAAATGATTTTCAAAAAATCGTCCTATCGTGGCGAGCTTTGAACCTTTCCTTATGTAATCTAGCATTGTCGTAGGCATCTCGACGTATTTCTTCCAGTTCAGCCAACTGGAGTTTTCGAAGATGACCTCCCTCTTTAATATTGAAGTTCAATGAGCGGGTCGCCTAGTATGCTTTATGCTCGATTTCGATGGACAGGTGACATGCTTTTCCGTATACTAGCCTAAATGGGGACATTCCCAGATTTATCTTATAGGTAGTATGGTATGCCCAAAGAGCATCGGTCAGTTTATATGCCTAGTCCTTTCTATTGAAACTAACTATTTTTTCGAGAATATGCTTGATTTCTCAATTAGCCAACTCTGATTGCCCGTTCGTTTGCGGGTGATAGGCTAGAGCGATCTTGTGGTTGACCCCATATTTCTTGAGTAGTGACTCCAAAGGCCTATTGCAAAAGTGTTTGCCTTGGTCACTTATTAGTGCTTTTGGAGTTCCGAAACGCGACAGAATGTGTTCCTTAAGAAATGACATTACTGTTTTGTGATCATTGCGTCTTGTCGGTATCGCTTCTACCCATTTTGATACATATTCCACAGCTAGGAGTATATATTCACAGTTGTTAGATTTCGAAAAAGGGCCCATAAAGTCTATGCCCCAGCAATCGAATAATTCAATTGTGATAATTGGAGTTAAGGGCATGGAATTCCTTTTTGAAATTGTACCAAGCTTTTGACAGCGCTGGCACGCTTTGCAGAAAGTATAAGCATCTTTAAACACAATGGGCCAATAGAAACCACTGTATAGAACTTTTTGTGCGGTCTTTTGTGAAGAAAAATGGCCTCCGCAAGCCTTAGAGTGGCAGGATGCTAAAATGACGGTTATATCCTCATTCGGGATGCAACGCCTGATGACTTGATCAGCACAATACTTGAATAAGTTAGGGTCATTGAAAAAGAAATGACGTGCGAACGAGAGGAATTGTTTCTTGTCCTGATTTGACCAATGACTAGGGGTCTTTCCCGTAACTAGATAGTTCACTATATCCGCATACTAAGGAAAACTGGAAATAGCCATCAATTGCTCATCTGGGAATTCATTCTTTATCGGTGTGGGTTCAGTGTTATCAACAAATGTTAACCGAGATAAATGGTCAGCGACCACATTCTCTACTCCTTTTTTGTCCTTAATTGTGATATCAAATTCTTGGAGTAGGAGTATCCAATGGATAAGCCTTTGCTTTGCATCCTTCTTAGATAACAGGTACTTCAGAGCTGAGTGGTCTGTAAAATAGACAATTGGTGACCCTATTAGATATGACCTAAACTTATCTAGAGCGAAGAATATTACCAGTAGTTCTTTTTCGGTAGTCGTATAATTCATTTGAGCTTCGTTAAGTGTTCGACTAGCATAGTAGATTACATAAGGCTTATTATCCTTCCTCTGTCCTAGAACTGCGCCAATGGCATAGTTGCTAGCATCACACATTAACTCAAAAGGCAAACTCCAGTCGGGTGCCTGTATTATCGGTGCGGAGGTAAGGTGTTCTTTTAGTGCGTCAAAAGATGTTTGACAGTTTTCCGACCATTCGAATGGCATGTCTTTAGCCAACAGTTGACACAGTGGTCGGGAGATCGCACTAAAATTTTTAATAAAGCGACGATAGAATCCTGCATGTCCCAGAAAAGATCGGATGTCTCGGATTGTACGAGGGACAGGTAGGTTTGAAATTATATCGATTTTTGCTTTATCGACTTGGATACCCTTATCAGAAATAATGTGGCTGAGGACAATTCCCTTGGTCACCATGAAGTGACACTTTTCCCAGTTTAGTACTAGGTGTTTGTCCTCGCATCGTGCTAACACACATTCCAGATTATCTAAGCAATTTTCAAAGCTATGGCTGAACACTAAAAAATCGTCCATAAAGACCTCAAGTATTTGTTCGACCATTTCGCTAAAGATACTTAACATGCACCGCTGAAACGTAGTAGGTGCATTGCATAACCTGAAAGGCATACGTCTGTAGGCAAAGGTACCGAACGGACACGTGAAAGTTGTTTTCTCCTGATCTTTAGGAGCATTTCTATCTGGTTATAACCACTGTATCCATCCAAAAAATAATAGTACTTATGACCCGCCACTCGTTCTAGCATTTGATCCATGAATGGTAATGCAAAGTGGTCCTTTCGGGTCACGGTATTCAGTTTTCGATAATCAATGCACATTCGCTATACGGTGGGGACGCGCGTTGGTACTAATTCGCCATCTTTATTAGGAATAACCGTTA
Organism: Hydrangea macrophylla; assembly: GCA_033977485.1. Lineage (NCBI taxonomy): Eukaryota > Viridiplantae > Streptophyta > Magnoliopsida > Cornales > Hydrangeaceae > Hydrangea > Hydrangea macrophylla. Next base: position 79,968,175 of record CM066991.1, on the reverse strand, counting down.
TGCCTGCCTTCTTGGGCACCACCTGGGTTGGACTGACCCAGGGGCTATCAGAGATAGGATATATAATCCCAACATCGAGTAGTTTTAATACTTCCTTTTTAACTACTTCTTGCATGTTAGGATTTAGACGCCTTTGCATTTGGCGCGAAGGTTTAGTGTCTTCTTCCAAATATATTTTATGAGTGCACACAGACGGACTTATGCCTTTGAGAACGGCAATGGTCCATCCTAATGCTCCCTTATGTTGTTTTAGCATTCGGATTAATTTGCCCTCTTGTTCCAGACTGAGAGTAGATGAAATTATAACAGGATAAGTTTTTTCAGTCCCCAGGAAAGCGTATTTGAGCTCTTCAGGAAGCTCCTTCAATTCCAGATCGAGAAATTGAAAATTGGAGGGCATAACTAATTTTGTTTTCGGAGGTAGGGGTTCATGTGGTGTTACACATATGCATACAGCTCTATCCTCCTCTCATGTATCCATCATGAGGCAAGTGTGATTTAAGGCAGAATCCAATGAAGTGGAATCTTTAGGTCGATAGATAGTGTCGTGACACGACTAAATAGTTGTGCACTCTTGTGCAACACCCAAGTGTAGGTGATCGTGCAAGTAATACTGGATAAGTCCAGGTCGATCCCACAGGGAAGGAATAGGAAGAATACATACTAAGTTATAACCTAAATAAAAAGAAAAATATGAATATACGGGTGGAGGTTCTAACGAATCCTAATTAATTAAGTTAAACTAAATAATAAACTAAAGCATAAAGAAACATAACTAATTAAATAAATAAACTAAATGTGTTGGAAACACGTGAATCCACATTGATCTTAACCATCTACCATGCATATTCATTAACATTCTATGGAGTTCATTCCTTTTCAGCATTTCGTATTTTTCTAAAGATAAAGAATCAATAGCCCTTTCATGACCGGGACTATATCATCACAAGTGATTTAAAATACTTAGAAGACGGTTTAAAACAATGGTTATTACTTGCACTCTAAATGGTGTTAGCATTCAAAGTGGTTTTCAAAAGTCATTGAAGAAAATAGCCTTAAGGCTTTAAGTTCTAAAAACTGTTGTGACAAACTGAGCTTATTGGGACAATTTGATGACAGATTTCTAAAACAGAAAGTCATGGAATACTTAAAAGAATCATCTCAGGATTTAACATGTTCGATCGATCGAAGCGCTCTCGATCGATCGGACAACGTCATCCTTCAATCGATCGAAATGTCTTCGATCGCTTGACTATGGCTCTGGTTCGATCGATCGAAATACCTTCGATCGATCGTGCCTAAGGTTTCTAAAGATTGCATGGCAGAGGTTGGGAATCAATGTTTCATCACATATTCCCAACTTCTACACTACAGAAACATAAATAAACTAGTGCAGAAACAGTAAAACATAACAATCATAACTACTAGATTCATAAATAATCAAATAAGATAAAGGAAAGGAAAAACCTGGAATAAATCTGAAAATAACTTGTAAATAACTTGAATCTTCAATAATCTTCAATATAATAATGAAAAAGAGGAAGAAAAATAAGAATCTAACCTAATCTACTCCTAATCTAACCCTAAAACTACCCTAAAACTGCTATTTTCTGCGTTCTGGAGCATCCTCCCTTCGTCTGGAGTCAAAACGACTTATATATAGGGTTCCTGCAGAGTTTACGCAACTTTTGGATGAATATGAAGTTCAATTGAGCGAGCTTAGTTCGGTCGATCGAAGGTTCGATCGATTGAACTCTCCTCAACCGATTGAACTCTCTGATTTTAAAAGCTCTGCGCATTGATGGGAGAATGGCTATAACTTTTTACTCAGATCTCGGATTGACCTCCCGTTTGCGGCCACGCGACCGTAACTCAAAGATCTACATTTTATATCTCTAGGAAAATCTTCCAAATATGAAGTCTTCATTGTCAAAATTGGCGTTTTCTCAACTATTTCTGTTATTCTATCCACCAGAATCACTTTTCTTTAGCTTCACTTCATTGATTTGCATTCTAATACCTATAAACAATGCATAAACATATGTTTTACCATTAACACAATAAAAAGAACATTGTTATTAGAGTGCACCTAAATGTTGGGACTTTGGGGATAAAAGTATGCATAAAAGACCATATAATACACTATGAATATGCACTTTTCACCTCGAATCATGTCGAATTGCAACACAACTATCTCCAAAGGATCTTTATAATCAAAAAAATCTACCTCATCTTCAATGACCGTGTCAACGTAGTTGACCTCCTCTTCGTCATCGTATTCTTCGGGTCAGGGATTTGAGAAGATTTTGACATTTAAAGTCATATTCCAGAATACGATGGTCATAATACCACTTCTTATTTTTATTGTGGCATCTATGGTGTTGAGGAAAGGACGTCCGAAAATCACCAGGATTTGTGAGCATGGATTGGGCACAGGTTCGGTGTCCAAAATTACAAAATCAACCGGGAAGACAAAAGAGTCTATTTGCACTAGAACGTCCTCCAGTATTCCTCTAGGGTATTTGACGGACCTGTCTGCCAGTTGCAACGTAACTCGGTAGGTTTGAGTTCACCCAACCCTAGTTGTTTATAAACTGAGTATGGCAGCAGGTTCACGCTTGCTCCGAGATCAAGGAGGGCGTTGTCAATTCTTTGAATTCCAATTCGGCACGAGATAGTTGGGGTACCGAGGTCTTTGAGTTTTGGAGGCAATTCGTTTTGAATGATTGCGCTTGCTTGGCAAGCCACATAAGCGTGTTTCTTTTCACTTTTCCTCCTCTTGACCGTGCATAAGTCTTTAAGATACTTAGCATATGCCGGCACTTGTTTGATTGCATCAAGGAGTGGAAGATTGATTTTGACTTGTTTGCACAGTTCCAAGAACTCCTGATTCTTTGCCTCATTTTTGGGGTTCCTAAGCCTCTGAGGATAAGGCACGGGGAAAGGGCATTTGGGTACTTCGTCGTTAACGGGCTTCTTTCTGGACTTTCTCTCAACTTCCTCTACTTATTTGGGAGCTTCAGTGTTTATTTCTAATGGTTCATTATTAGTGGATGGCTCCTCTTCCTGAGTAGAATGTTTGTTTTTATTTACCACTTCGTCCTCCTCATACTCTTTGGGAGTAGAGAGAGGCATATTTAGCCCTATAGTCTTGCTACTTCTCAGAGTAGTCACGGCTTTAGCTTGTTCATGGTTAGTGGAACCATTGTTGTATCCCCTAGGGTTTTGAAGTGGTTGGGTAGGAAATTTTCCACCCAATCCCTCTTGTCATGCATCCATCCTATCTAATGTCGCAGACATTTTGCTCATCATTTGAACTAATTGTTGCGTTAAATTCACGTTAGAAAGATGATCTTCCTCCTGTGACTTTTTGTGTGGCGGAACGTACATGTTCGACTGTTGATTAGAGGGTTGCTCTTGGTTATAGTTATTAGGTCTATTTTGATTGAATGGCTGGGGCTGCTTATTGAAATGCCCTTGATATTGGTTATTGTTATTATAGGGCTGTTGTTGATATTGATTTTGGGTCCCAGCATTATTTTTCTAATCAAACCCAGGGTGATTCCATCTATTATTATTATTTTGTGAATTATAGTTATTATAGGAATTCCCCGCCCCCTATACCCTTGCATGACATTTATTTCCACGGGGGGTTGTTCTTGAAAATACGGCACATTGGGACATCATTGATTGGTATGTCCCAACATATTGCATGTGCCGCAGGGTTCTTTGGGAAAAACCTGCCTAGAACCTTCCCCTTTCATCCCTAATTCCTCTACTTTCTTAGCTAATTCCTCATATTTATTTATTAGGTGATCTTTGCTTTTTAGTTGGTATAGACTCTTCTCCTCTACACAGGATATCTGTGAGCGTGGGATATCTTCAGAATTGGACCATTCATGGGCATGTTCAGCTAGCCACTCAAAGTGAGCTTCAGCTTCTTTAGTGTTTTTGCGAAGAAATGGTCCTGAACTCATGGTCTCGATCAACTTTTTAGTTTCACCATTTAACCCTTCATAAAAGTAGCTTATGGTTCGCCATTTCTCATACCCATGATGTGGGCATGATAGAAGCAAATCCTTGAAACGCTCTCAAGTTTGGGTGAAGGTTTCATTGCTCTTTTGTTTGTAAGAGTTAATTTGTCGTTTAAGCTCAGTGGTCATGCGAGGTGGAAATAATTTCTTTAGAAATGCAGTGTTCATCGCATGCTAGGTGTAGATTGAATTAGGCTTCAACGTGAGTAGCCACGCTTTTGCTTTATCCTTCAAGGTGAAAGGAAATAGCATTAGGCGTGTCACGTCTACAGGAAAATTTTGTGACAATGTTTAACAAACATCCTCGAAGTCCTCAACGTGCAGATATGCCTTCTCGCTATCCATTCCATGGAAGGTAAGAAGGAGTTGAATCATTCCATTGTGAAATTGAAATTCGCCAGCATGAGGTGGAATGAGAATACAAGAAGGTATTGGAGCATGTTCAGGTGTCATGAGATCGCACAAAGGACGAAGTGAATCGTCGATTGGTACAACCACATTATCACCATTTTCACTTTGGTTATCGGCCATTGAATCAATAGGTGTAGCTATGGGATTAATAGAATTAGAAGAATCAGCTAAGTAGAATGGATTTCCAACAATTCTTTCGATGGAATTTGCAGACATGAATGGGAAAAAATCCTAAAAGGTTTTAATCTAAAGAAGAAAAGAAAAAGAAAACAAAAATAGATAAAGATAGATTGAGGTAAACTAAGTATTAATTCATCGCCTTCCCCGGCAACGGCGCCAAGAACTTGGCACGAGAATTTTTCTGTGTGCGCTTGTATGCTATACCCAAGTGTAGGTAATCATGCAAGTAATATAATACTGGAAGTCCAGGTCGATCCCACAGGGAAGGTTGAAAATTAATTACCTAGATTAAACTCTAAAAAGAAAAAAAAGAAAATTTAATGCTTAAGGAAACTGTAAAGCACGAAGTTCTACGATTAACAACTATTAAAATTAAAAGCAACTAAATTACTTTAAACTGAATGACTAACTAGTTAACTAGAACGATATTTTAAAACTGGTTTTCTTAGTAAAAGAGAAGTGTTGGGATCACGCGAATCCACAGTGACCTAGCCATCTACGATGCAATTACGTTAAAGCTCATTGGAGTACATCTTCTACAATATCCCGTATTTTTCTAAAGATAGAGAATCCATAGCCCTTTCATGACCGGGACTATATCATCCAAATTAAGTTCGAAATACATGAAAGCGGTTTAAAACAATAGTTAAGACTCGTGTTAGCATTGAGAGTGGTTTGCAAAAGATATTGAAGAAAAATGCTTTAAGGTTTAAGTTTAGAGACTGTTTTGACAAACTGAGCATTTGGGGACAGTTTGATAACAAATCTGTAAAACAAAAGTCTAGGAATACTGTATTAAATGTTCTCAAGAATTAGAGGTTTCGATCGATCGACGCGCTCTCGATCGATCGAACATCTTCATCTCTCTTCGATCGATTGACTGTATCTCTACTCTGATCGATCGAAGTAACTTCGATCGATTGAACACAGGAATTATTCTGCTGCATGGCAGAGGCTTGAAATCACGGTTTCATCGCGATCTCCTAACCTGGGGACTACTCAGACATGGTCTGGAGTGTCACAGATTCGGTTTTAACATAAAAGTCCATTAGGGATGCATTTGGTTGCAATTTTAACATAAAAACTATGAAAACTATGAGTGTAACACTATTTAGCATGCAAGATTATGATTAACTTTACTAATACTACCAGAAACGATAAACAGATTGTGAACAAACCGAAATAACAAAACCTGAGATGATGTATTAAGATCAAACTACTTGAAAATCCAAGAACAAGCAATGTGGTACCTTGAATCCTACAAAAACAATGTAAACTCTCCAACTCTCTCTATAAACTGATAAAAAAATAAGAGTAGCCGTCCCCCTTTCGACGTGAATACAACTGGTATATATAGAAAAACCTAAGGCTAGGGTTACAAAAAATGTCCCTGCTGCGTGCGCGTAAGTTCTAATAAAAGCCATGTTCGATCGATCGAACATCTCTCGATCGATTGAACTTCTGGGATCTTTGAGTGCTTGAACTGCATTCGATCGATCGAAACCTCGATCGCTCGAGACCTCTTCGATCGCTTGAAACTCTCTTTTCATTTTTGAATTGTCTTCATTGAACCCAAGCACTTCCTTTTATCTTGCTTATTCAATTCTTCACACAACAATAGTAATCTGCACAAATAACCACTAAAACAATACCACTTATCATAGATTAATTATATTGTGTAATAACTGGCATTATAATTCAAATTGCAGATAAACAGGGGAATTGTAAACTAATTTAGTGTATTTTATTCTTTTAGCGCGGTTGTATTTTACAAATACCCCGCTTGTCAGATATGTTAATGTGATAATTGTTATCAAAGAATGCTTTGTTCATGTTTATGCAATTATATGATGATGAATTTGAGTAAAAATATATTAATGGTGTAAAAATTGCTATGCTTATATGCTTATGTGGATCGAAGGAAAGTCATCTAGTGGTCACCATTTATAGGTCCCATATGTAAGGGATGGAAAGCCCTTAAGAGTGGGGCGTGGTGACGACCACAATGAAATGACGGTGATGCCTTCGGGGCTCACAATTGTGAAAGAGACACTATATGTGACAAACAAGTGAGGAAGATCCAAGGTGATAAGGGCTCGGGGGTAGTAGCTAGAGTTACTTGACTTTCCGGAGATCATTTAGTTTTTTTTTTATGATTGTTGCATTTACATGCTAAGCATTCCAATAGCATGATTAATTCTTTCACTAAATGAAAGCTTAAACGAATATATATATTTCTGTGTGGTTATTGAATAACCACCGCAGGTACGGAACTGGAATAGGAGAGGAAATGATCCTCACAATGGGTTGAGCATGGGAGTAGTGAATATGTTGATATGTCCATATATTTAGATACTTTTCGTTTTAAATGTAACTTATGGGTAGGAAGAATGTGAACAACTTATATTTTGGGAAGGTTTGTAGTATGGTAAGTTAATTTCATGTTGGTTATGTTTTATGGTGTGGGTTGCCCTTACAATTTTCAAGTTGGGTATGTTGGGAAGATATTTGGAAATTTATGTAACTTTTGAGATGTAAGTTAAACTTAGTTTCTCTTGTTGTATGTTAATGCTTCTGTTGAGTTGGTATAAGGAGAAGAATGCAAGTTAATGATCCTAAAGAGGAATTTAGGTGTTTTGAGTGACCAACTAACTTTTCAAATGGTTGACGTTCGTTTTGGGGAACTCTCATATTGTTTGTGTTTCTATTTGGAGTTCCTGAGTTTTGAAGGAGTAAGTAGTAACTTCCAAATGCTTGAAAATAGTTCTCTTTTGAAGTTCTAATGATGTTTGGGTTTAATTTAATAATTGTTCATGCATAGTCTTAAATATTCTTTACTCAAACTATTATTAATTGTTACTATTATGCGATGACTGGAATAATGAATTTACCGTATTCTAAGGTACTGAACATTAATAATAATTGTTGATGTATTTTTATATACATTGCTTGTGTGTTCATTATTCTCACTCAATTTTCATTAGCTGATGACTTTATTTTGTCCTGGACATCCAAAATGTTCAGAAAATGATTATGTAGATAAATATGACTATGCTAGCTAGAGAAGTCTGTGGAGAATCTTTTATTTAAATAATAAAGATATAGATAATGTTTTTATTTGATTAAGGTAGTCTGTGCCTTAAGGATATTTTATTTAAAGACAATGTAATATTTGAAGTTGTAAAACTTTTATACTTTCTTCTCTGCTGCTTTATATACTCTATTTTTCTGGTACATGTTAAGCTAAGTACAGGACAAGCGATCCATCACTTGTCATGACCTACGAGTCCAAAACGAAAATAAAATTTTCTTCTTAATTTGCTACGCTGGGGCATGGCAGTTTATGCAATATATCTCAAATAAATCCGTTAAGATAGTCCGTGAGAGCAGTTTACATTCAGTTTCAAAAAGCAATCTAAAAGCAGTTTCAGAAGGCAGTTTCAAAAAACAATTCTGGAAGGCAGTTGCTGATGGTAGATCGGATCCTGCGAGCTGACCAGGCAGCTCGACCCTCGTGCGTAGTGGCGATATAAAGGGACAGTAATATGTGGAATGCTCTATGTGCCCAAATGTCTATTAAGGCTTAAATGACTTATTATTTTAATGTTGATAATATCATGTTATTAGGTAGTGACCGCCTTTGGGGTTAGTTAGGTGTACCTTTGTGATCACGAATTGAACATGTTACATAATTAGTAGGTTAATTAGAAACTTCATATAATTATATGGGACTCATGCAAAACAAGGACAAATGCCCCTAATTGACCCCTTAATAAGTAGTTGGAGAGTAATTGCAAAGTAGGCAAACTAGTAGGGGTTCCATAATAAAAATGGAAACTTAAATAATCAAGGCATGTTGGAGATGAGTAATACTCATTTCTTTCATTTAGCTTAGATACAGTGTAGAGATATACGAGATACATATATCAACGGAACGACGACGGACTTCTCGACTCCGATTGATGCTCTTTACGACGTCAATTTTCAAAATAGGTTACATATTCTGACTCCTGGAGGTGAGTCTAACGCGTTGGTATCAATGTTATTAAGTTCTGTGATAGTTTTTCTATGATCCATTTTGGGGTTTAAGCTCATAACTTGTAATTTATGTATAGGATTTGTACCTGGTTCATAGTAGGACTCTAATCTTGTGATTAGGAGCGAAACCCAAGAGGTGAGTGATGTTAATTTTGATATTTGGATGATTTCCATGATGTGATCAATTGTGATGCCAAATCATGCCTAATTAGCTTAATTCTTGTATGCTTAATAATAGTTGCAAATCTACGGTGTAGAACTATGTCCATTTTATTAGTAAGGCATAGTTGTGTGATTATACGGTGTGATATTTAAGTGAGCATGTTGAGTTGCCTATTGGGGTCAATGTAATTGGTAGTTCTATACCACCATGAGGTAATCTTTATGGTGACGACCACGATCGCCAGAGACTGATGGGACCGCACAGTGAGGGCGTGGGTCATGATTAGACACGTGGGCTTGAGAAGTGGAGCCGCGGGCTAGCCGGTAGTGGTGGGAGTGAACTAGTGATTTCGGAGACTATAGTTCTCTGTAATATGTTAAATTAAGCATGTCCATTATCCTTGTTCATGATTAACATTGTTCACTAAGCATATAGCTTATATATTGTAGTGGTTATTGAATAACCATCGTAGGTGATCGTGACAAGGAATTGGGGAAGTGAGTTGGGAAGTGGCTTGGCTAGCTTATGGGTTTTGGAAGTTGTTGTAACCTTGTTAATAGTTACTTGCCTTTTAAGTTCTAAACTTGTAATATAGTTGTAATCGATTTTAATCCGGATTGTAGTACGAGTCATACTTTGCTTAGTTCAAGACTTATTTAATATTTCTAGTTAATTTTTATACTTTAGTCATATCCTTAACTCATGTAATAACCAGCTTGTATAATCTAGCTCTTGTTTTATAAGAGTTGTAGTTGTCACGGGTATTGAATAGGTTGGTTGTAAATGGTTATATTTAGTACTTTTTTTAAAAGTATTTAAAACTCTTACTTGAACTTGGAAGCTCATGATTGTGACTTTGGTTTGATTCTAAATGGTTTAAAGCATTAGTGTTGATTTCAATTTGTGATTTGTAATATTATATGAGAATTTACTACTTGCTTGGCTGATTGCAAAGACAAGATTGTATCCTTTGTTAGTTGAGCTTCTTAGGTTTAAGCTTATTTTGAACTTTAATGACTTGTGATGAGCCTTGGTGGCGTGCCACGTGTCTTAGGATCATTTGGGTGGTTCCAGGGCATGACATTTAGTGGTATCAAAGCAATAAGTTTAGAACCTTGAGTACGAGAGACGACGATTGAGAGTACGTGTAGATGATGAGCGTGTAGATGCATTTAATGAATGCATATGAGTAATTATTGCTATATTGTTATACATCATGTTGGCATAGCATGTAAGATATTTATTTGAAGATATTTATTTGAATTGACTGACAGGTAAAAAAAAAAAGATCTGAATCGAGAACATTCACCTCATTTGAGGATGGACCATCTAGAAGATGTGGTATGCAACTCTATAAGGGCAGTAAGTGATTGGGTACCTGCAAACCCACAACCATGGGCTGAACGGGGAGTTATTGAGCAATTTTACAAAAGGAAACCGAGTCAATTTGAGGAAGGCCAGATTCGTCACAAGCAGATCATTGGGTGATGGATATGAATCGTATCTTTTGAGCGGTAGTGTGTATAGATGGGGAGAAGATAATGTGTGCTACTGACACCTTGAAAGGCGGGTTAACGAGATTGAACAAGGGGCACCGGAGACGTGGGATGTTTGTGAAGGTCTTTTATAAGTGGTACTTCCCAGCATTTGTCAAGACATAGATAGGGCAAGAGTTTGCAAACTTACAACAAGGGGATATGATAATGAATGAGTATGCAGTCAAGTACAATAGTTTACTTCAATTTGCACATTGAACAGTACCAAAAGAGGTAGATAGGGCGCAAAAATTTGAAGGACTAAGGGATAACATTAGAAGTCGAGTTGATACGCGTCAACTTCAAAAAGTTGCTAATGTACAAGATGTTGCCTTGATAACAGAAATAGATATTGACAAGTATAAGCAGAGCTAATAGAATAAGCGACCAACAAAGGGAAAAGGTAAAGGGCAAGGTTTCTTCAAGCAGCCATTTTCACGAGATCCTGATTCTAGCTCAGGAGTTCAAAGGGGAAGTTCTTTTTCTGGGAAAAGTTGCCCGCTATGTTCAATTTGTAATTGTCAACATGGGGGTGTATGCCACCTAACACTTGTATATAACATCTGTAAGTAGAAGGGGCATATAGCAAGAAATTGCCCACAAGCTCGGACTCATAGTACAGGAAGTATAAATCCAGACATGAGGGAAAAATGTTTTGAATGTGGACAGCCCAGACATCAAGTTAAAGATTGCCCAACAAGACGACAGTGAGGGACAAGCTCTATGGCTTCAACTGGGGCAAAAGCAGGAACAAGTGTGGACAAAGGAAAAGGGCCCGAACAAAGACAATGAGGGTATTTCCGACCAACACCGGGGGATGCTACAGCTATTGATTCTATGGTATCAGGTACATTACTCGTTTGCTCACACCCGGTGCATGTTTTAATAGATTCAGGGTCAACACATTCTTTTGTTGCACATAAATTTGTTAGACACTTAGACATCATGTCAAAACCTTTAGGGTATGATTTGTCAATATTGTTATCCTTTAGGGGTGTACAAGAAAAACCGAAACCGAAACCGACCGACCAAACCGAAGGCATTCGGTCGGTTTTCAAACTTATATTTCAAGAAGAAAACCGAACCGACCGACCGAACCACCCCAAAACCCCGACCGAACCGAGGCTATTGGTCGGTTTTTTTATGTGAAAAAACCGAGAAAAACCGACCGAAACCGACCGTGAACACCCCTATTATCCTTAAGTAAACCCATGGTGACTTCATCATTATTTAAGGCATGTGAAATCAGGGTGAATGATAGGGAGTTAACAGTGAATTTAATTCCATTGGCTGTTAATTACTTTGACGTAATATTGGGTATGGATTGGTTATCTGTGAACCAAGCCACTATCGATTGTAAATAGAAAAGAGTTACTTTTCGACCAATAGAACAAGGGGAGTTTATTTTCCATGGAATTAGTATTGTAGCACCACCATATTTGGTTTTAGCAATTCGGGCAGGTAAGTTGTTGAAACAAGGTTGTCGGAGGTTCTTATGTTCAATAATTAACATACGGGTCACAGGGACTAAGATAGAAGATATTTCAATTGTACTGGAGTTTCCAGATGTATTTCCTGAAGACTTACTTGACGCATTGGTTGAATGGAAGGTCAAATTTACCATTAAAGTAGCCTTGGGGTCTCAGCCAGTACCGAAAATACCATACAAAATGGCACCGGTGGAGTTGAAAGAACTGAAGATTCAGTTACAAGATCTTCTAAATAAGGGATTCATTCGACCTAGTGTATCACCCTGGGGTGCACCAGTCTTGTTTGTTAAAAAGAAAGACGGGACGATGAGAATGTGTATCGATTATCGAGAAATCAACAAGTTAACTATCAAGAACAAATATCCGTAACCTAGGATCGATGACTTATTTGATCAACTTCAAGGCGCCCAAGTCTTTTCCAAGATTGATCTATGATCGGGTTATCACCAGTTGAAGATCAAAGAAGAGGATGTGGAAAAGGCATCATTCAGAACCCGTTATGGTCATTATGAATTTGTTGTCATGCCTTTTGGAGTTAAGAACGCACTGACAGCATTTATGGACTTGATGAATCGAGTGTTCAAAGACTATCTGGATGAGTTTGTAATTGTGTTTACAGATGATATATTAATATATTCCAAGAGTGTGGAAGATCATGCGTGGCATCTACGTTTGGTCCTACAATGACTCTGTGAAAAGAAGTTGTTTGGGAAGTTAAAGAAGTGTGAGTTTTGGTTAACTGAGATAGCATTTTTGGGACACGTTATATCGAAAGAGGGGGTATCAGTAGATCCGCATAAGATTGAAGTTGTGGCTAATTGGAAGTTGCCAACCAGTGTGCCAGAAGTACGAAGCTTCTTGGGATTAGCTGGATATTACCGAAGGTTCGTGGAAAATTTTTCAAGAATTGTAATGCCAATGACACAACTTATACGAAAAGATGTTCCTTTTGTTTGGAGTCCGGAGTGTAAGGAAAGCTTTGTTGAATTGAAAACTCGTTTGATGACGGCACCTATTGTAATAACCTGCATTTCCATCTAATTATTTGTATTTGCATTTGACATATTAGAATCCAATTTGAATTTCCACGTTTAATCTGTATTCGTAGGATTATTTTAAATTTACAACTCTCATATTGAAATTGATTTCTTGTTATACTTCATATTTAAAACTCTTTTGGGGTCAAGCTGCAATTTTACAAAATTAGTAATACCTGTGTTGGATTTCAAATCTGTATTTCAAAACGGTGGAAATATTTCCTTTTTGACTCAATCAGTACTTTTATAAAACCAGGGAATCGATTCTTACGTTAAAATGAATTTTCCATATTTTTGTGGTGATCACCGCGCCCCGAAAATACCAGTTTACTTCGAAAACTGTCCGCGCTGTGTTAAACTTCCACAGATTTTGGAAGTGATGTAAAGCAAGATTTGACATTTGCTTTATTTCTAATTATGGAAACTAATCATTAGATAAGGCATTGTTTGGGAATATTTAACTTGTGTGTGTTGATTTTGTGCCTAAAGCCAATTCCCAAACACACCTTGACCCCTATGACTCTATAACACCTTTTCAAATATATGATGGTTGCATATACGTATGTATATATGTGCTATGTATAATCTGTGATTATAATTTAGTAATTAAAAATCATTTGTTGAGTGTATAGGATTTTACTTGGCCTCCAAGTTCAACCATTTTTAGCTCTTTATAAGCTTAGCATCACACTCTCTTTGCACATTACAAACTGATAGAGAAAGGAAAATTTAGAGAGAGTTCAGAGAAGATTTTCAGAAGTATATTGTAGAAAGAGGAAGCTTATAATTTCTTAATCAAGCTTGTAGTGTGGGTGCTAATTCTTGATATCTTTCTCAACAATCTCTACACTCTTGATCACAGTGAGTATTATTAACTCACTCCTAATGTAATTCATGTCTTGATTTTGTTTATATAGCTTAATCTGAAAATCACCATGGTTGATTTTACGTTGAAGTTCCATAGCTTGAAGATCATGAATTTCTAAACTTAATCAAAATCTGTTTTTATAGATAATAATGAAAGATTATAGTATATATAGACTACACCTAAAGTATTGAAGCTTAATTTGTTCATATGAAAAAGTATATTAGAAATCAGTTTTTGTTAACTTTTAGTTTTTCACAAAATTCGAGAGTTTTAGATAAATTCATGTTAAATTGATTATGGAATCATAATCCTTGTGAAAAATCAAAAAAAAAATCATATATTATAAGGCCTAGTAACTTACAGAATTGAAAATGGGTCAAAATTGGGTTGAAAAACTGAAACAGAGCAGTTTCTGGGAAAGAAGACGAAGCCTCTGCTTCATCTCACGCGCGCGATCGCGCGAGCGACCCCTCGCCCGAACGACCCGCGCGCGCGAGGTTTGCGTTTCCAGGCAAACAGAAAAGTTTATAAAGAAAATGAAAAATAGGCAGGTCGCGCGAGCGGCCCGCGCGCACGAGGTGGCTGATTTCAGGCAGAAAGAAAGGTTTTTATAATTAAACGAAAATTGGGCACATAGCGCGAGCGGCCCGCACGCGCGACTTCTGGCAGTTTCTAGTTCTTGCTTGTTTTGTGTTAAGGAACTGTTTGGGTGGTATTTTATGAACTGTTAAAGCTCTGTTTGGAAAATTTATTAAATCAGAATCCTATTTGATTATGTATGGATGATTAAAACAATGAATTGTGACCTATCAATCGCCGTACGTACGTGTTCCTTTAATTCATTAAATTCCTTTATGTTTAAGGTTCATGACATACATGTGGAGTCAGTTGTATATGCATGTAGGTGACAGTCAGTGTGAAAAAGAGTAATGGTCAGTGTGGAAAAGAGTATGAGATTGAGATTGAGATTGTGTTGTGGACACTCTCTGGTTATTGTGTACTAAAGTGTGACGTGTTGAGATTGCGATGAGAGTGTCTTTGAAATGCGACAGTGGCAAAACTGGACACTCCCTGACGACCATGGTAGCGTCAAAGTGTGTGAAGCCGAACTTAGACATTCCCTGGCACCCATGGAAGTGCTAAAGTGTGGCCTACGGACACTCCCTGATACCCGAGTCTGGATACTGCGTGAGGGTTCCTCCGGTATTTGCATGGCGGTTTAGGTATTCAAAGTGTGAGGCATTGGACACTCCTTGGTACCCCGGACCAAAGTGTGAGGCAAACTAGACATTCCCTGACACCCCTGTGCTAAAGTGTGGCTATCGGAGTATTTCAAAGATACTGGTGTGAGATAGTGGGTTGTTGGGTTTTGTCGAGAGAAAAGAGTCGGTAAGATGAGAAGGCGCATTGTTTTTATACACGGTCACATATATGTGAATTTATCTCTCAAATAACATTGTGGTTGTTTTTTTAAAACGAACTCTTTATCTTAATTATAAACTTGTGGATTTAAATGAGAATTGGAAAATGGTAAATGAATATGTTTTACATTCAAAGTTATGTTTTTAATACTCACCAGCTTCTTGAAGCTGACGACGTTGATGCGTCCTGGACATTCGTGTTCAGGTTTTTCAGGTTATGATCAGGCTGAGCATTACGACTATGCAAATTGAGAAACAACTGCTGGGAATAGAGTTTACTTTCATATGCTTTAAGTTATAGACTGATTTTGAAATAAGGATGACTGTAATAGACACTAAGTTATTGTTTTGATTTAAGGCGGTCTGTGCCTTTAGAGACCCCGTGCTGTAATATGTAATAAGTTAGAAAAATATTTGTAAGCTTTGATTGCTCTACTCTGAATATGGTTTATTGTTGTTCGACGTTTGGGACGGAATTAATCCTTCAAACTGTCGCGACCTACGGGTCCACAAAGGAAATTAAACGCTTTCCTTATTTATGCTACATCGGGGCGTGACAGGATTTATTGGTATCAGAGCCAGGTTATTATTTATCTCAAGATAGTTTAGCCAGGTTAGGGTTTACAGTATAGACCCGATTCCACGATCTGTTAGCTTAAGCTTTGCACCCGATGTTACGACAGGGAGGATAGACTCAGAATCAAACGTCTAAGATTATCTCTGTCCTGATTTAAGTTAGTACCTTTTTCAGGTATGGATCCAGCTCAGCCTCTTTTTGTACCTAATGCTTTTGGAGGGCATTAGGTTACTATAGGAGCGATAGTACCGGCTTCTGCGATACTTTATTTCACCACTATTGGGCAGCGTGCAGCTGCTACCATTGAGTTAGATCTTTGGCACTAGATTCATGTGTTAGGACTGGTCGACTTGCCTCGTGCCCGCCTTGAGATTCTGTACTTTATCGAGATTCAGCGCTTAGTGCTTGTGGAGATGGTTCTCTTGGTTAACAGCGATGCCTTCTATCTACCTCTCGAGTCCACCAGTCGTCCCCGCTGTTAAGGATGATGGAGACAGTGACGTTGTACTTGCTCCTATTATCGAGGATGCTGAGGAGGATGGCATGGGTTGGGATGACTTCGCGATTGACCTTGAGGAGGCACTAGCACACAAGCTAGTTTTGCCAGAGGCAGATGCTCCTGGATCTGCTTCGTTGTTGACCTCACATAGTTGTAATTTTGGGGTAGGCCCCTCTCATATTCAGCGACTTCATCAGGCCGACTCGCTTGACCTTTTGATGGCTACCTATGGCGATGATTGACCGTTTAGATGTCGCCTTGTACATATTAACTACTTTTGACTATTAGCTCTACCTCTTTTTGCAAATTGTAATTACATGCATTAGCAGATAGGGCAGTGACCCCATTTTTGTAACATTAACTCTTGCATGCGTCCTAACCCATATAGATAGGGTAGGC
This sequence comes from Hydrangea macrophylla, assembly GCA_033977485.1. Classification (NCBI taxonomy): domain Eukaryota; kingdom Viridiplantae; phylum Streptophyta; class Magnoliopsida; order Cornales; family Hydrangeaceae; genus Hydrangea; species Hydrangea macrophylla. The sequence continues at coordinate 79,951,523 of CM066991.1, read as the reverse complement.
ATTGACCTGATCATACATGCTTTTTGTATCAACTTGACAAGAAGTTATATATAATATATACTCTTTTGAATATTGTTGTCATTTAAATTGCTTCATAATACTGTTACATGCATTTTCCTCATTCTGCTATCACTATCATGCATAGAATGGCTGGAGGACTAAGGAGGAACAGGAATTTGAATGAGGAGGCACCTGAGGCTGCCGATCCCACGGGGATGTTTGAAGCCTTCGTCAGACATCTCAAAAGGATTAGCAATCAGAATGAAAACCGACGAGACCGCCAAACTGGAGATAAGCTATTGGAGAGATTTCGTGCGCTAAGGCCCGAGCAGTTGCGGGTACCACGGAACCCTGGAAAGCGGAATAGTGGTTAAGACAGATGGACCGCATGTTCGAAGCTGTCTAGTGCAACGAGATGGACAAGAGGAGGTTGGCTACATTTCAATTGACCGACGCCGACGCAGATTGGTGGGACTCGGTGATAGCCACTATTGGGAACACAGCTGCTACGGGAATGACGTGGACTGCATTCAAGGGTAGATTTTTAGAAAAGTATTTCCCGGCTACGGAGAGGCACAGAAGAGAGAAGGAATTCATGGACCTGACGCAAGGAACCAAGTCTGTGCAAGAGTACAACACACAGTTCAAGAGACTGTCTCGGTTCGCTCTACACCTGGTTGATACTGAGGAGAAGAAGATACGGAAGTATAACCAAGGACTGACACCGCAAATTCGCCGCCTGACTCTAGGTCACCTAGATAAGTCGTTTGAGGGATTGGTTGGCTTGGCTACTGATCTAGAAGAAGACGCTCGAGTGAACCGTAAGCAATTTGAATTCCGACCGCCTCAAAGGGGTAATTTTGGAAATAGACCACCAATAAATCGTACCCAAGGGCAGAAGAGAAATTTTGATGGAAGTAAGAGAACCCAAGCCATCACCTATCCGACTCAACCCCGAGTGGGAGAAGGTAGTAATGCTGGGAAATGTTTCAACTGTGGCAACCCTGGTCATCTGGCTCGAGATTGCAAGGCACCAAGGTGTGCTGCTCAACAAGGAATAGTCTGCTTCAACTGTGGTGAACCAGGTCACATCAGCAGGTTCTGCACTGCCCCTAAACAAGTGACTTATGGTCAACAGGGTCAGACCCGCTTGAATGTTGTTATTCCTGATGTCGCTGGATATGATGGAACTATGTACGAAGAAGGAGATTATGGAGAAGCTCAACCTGATCAGCAAGCAGTGGAAGGTACATTGACTTTGTTTAACTCTCATGTTAAAGTGTTATTTGATACGGGTGCTGCTCTTTCGTTCATATCTGTTAATACAATTCGGAGATTGGGTATCTTACCTCATCGTTTAGAGAAAGCTTTGAAGGCTACATCACCATTAGGAGCTGCAGTCAGATTAGGACACTTGTGCAAGGATTGCCCCTTACGGTTAGGAGACCATGAAATCCCTGCAAGGTTGATTGTCCTTTCGATGAAGGAGTTCGACATAATCCTAGGAATGGATTGGCTCTCTCAGAATCAAGTGAAGTTGGATTGTGCGAGGAAGATAATTACATTCTCCGACAACGAGAATCAACACTTTGATTTTCAGTGTAACCCTTCAGGAGATATGTTCCTCACCAGATGTTTGGCAAACATCGAAGTCGTCAGTACAGAGATGACAGTGTCGTCTATACCTGTAGTCAAGGACTTCGAAGAAGTATTTCAAGACATTTCGAGTTTGCCGCCCGAGAGAAGTATAGAGTTCTGTATTGAGCTTATACCGGGTACGACTCCGATCACCAAGGTTCCCTACAGAATGGCCCCCACAGAGCTATTGGAATTGAAGGAACAAGTTCAAGAGCTTGAGAACCTAGGTTTTGTACGTCCAAGTACATCGCCTTGGGGAGCATCGGTGTTATTTGTGAAGAAGAAGGACGGGACGCTTATACTGTGTATCGACTACCGTGAATTGAACCGTGTGACTATTAAGAACAAGTATCCCTTACCACGGATTGATAATTTGTTTGATCAACTACAAGGAGCTACGACATTTTCCAAGATAGACCTAAGGTCGGGATATCATTGGTTGAGGGTACGGAAGGAAGACATACCTAAAACTGCTTTCAGAACCCGATATGGTCACTATGAATTTTTGGTGATGCCGTTTGGAATGACGAATGCCCCGACAATGTTTATGGATCTGATGAACAGAGTGTTCAAGCCTTATCTAGATCAGTTTGTCATCGTCTTCATTGATGATATTTTGATCCATTCTAATTCAGCAGAAGAACACGAGCAACACCTACGGATTGCGATGCGGACGCTCAAGGACCACCACTTGTATGCCAAGTTCAGTAAGTGTGAGTTCTGGTTACAAGAAGTGAAATTTTTGGAACACAAGGTGTCATCTCAAGGAATTTCTATGGATTCGTCCAAGACCGATGCTGTGTCAAACTGGGTTAGGCCAAGCAACCCTACGGAGGTTAGAAGTTTTCTCGGACTCGCAGGCTATTACAGAAGATTTGTTGAAGGGTTTTCTAAAATAGCTGCACCATTGACCGAGTTGACGAAGAAGAATTAGAAGTTCGACTGGACAAAGAAATATGAGCGCGCCTTTCTAGAGTTGAAAGATAGACTCACTACCGCACCGGCACTAGCTATACCCAAGCTTGGTGAGAAGTTCACTATCTTTAGTGACGCGTCATATCAAGGACTAGGGTGTGTACTTATGCAAGATGGCAGAGTTATCGCTTATGGATCCAGACAGCTGAAGCCAAATGAGTTGAACTACCCCATTCATGATTTGGAGTTGGCGGTAGTAGTATTTGCGCTCAAGATTTGGAGACATTATCTCTACGGTGAGAAGTTTGACTTATTCTCCGATCACAAGAGCTTGAAATATTTGTTCACACAGAAAGAGTTGAACATGAGGCAACACAGATGGATGGAGCTGATCAAAGATTACGACTTCACGTTAGAATATCACCCCGGTAAAGCTAATGTGGTTGCTGATGCTTTGAGTCGACAGACTCGTAAGACGATCGCCTCCTTAATGGTCAGAGAATGGCGAGCATTGGAGACGTTGGTGGAGTTCGATGTACAGAGTGCTGAAGAAGGAGGACAACTTTTTGGATGTCTTATCCTACAGCCTGTTCTTATCGACCGCATTATTGGAGCTCAGAAAGAAGATGAGAAGTTTTAGACATGGTTTGCCAAAATGTCAGAGAAAGATCTAACAGAATGGAAGGTAAGAATTGATGGAGGATATCGGTGCAGAGATAGATTATGTGTGCCGGATTGTGGTGAATTAAGGAAAGACATTCTGGAAGAAGCACATAAGTCAAGATATACGGTTCACCCGGGAGGAACGAAAATGTACAAGGATTTGAAGAGAAATTTCTGGTGGGAAGGTATGAAGAAGGATGTGGCCGAATTTGTATCCAAGTGTTTGACATGTCAACAAGTTAAGGCCGAACATCAGAGACCATTAGGATTGTTGCAACCGCTACCTATTCCTAGTTGGAAGTGGGAGCACATCACGATGGATTTTGTAGTAGGATTGCCTCGATCGCAGCAGATTCATGATGCCATTTGGATAATCGTGGATCGATTGACAAAATCAGCTCATTTCATTGCTTATAGTATGACATACCCAATGGAAAAGATGAGTCGGATGTACATACAACAAGTTGTGCGGCTTCACGGTGCACCTGTGTCAATTGTGTCAGACCGTGATGCACGTTTTACTTCTGGATTTTGGGAAAGTCTGCAAGAAGCTATGGGAACCTCGCTCAAGATGAGTACTGCTTTTCACCCTCAGACAGATAGACAAACTGAGCGTGTTAATCAGATCATGGAGGATATGCTCAGGGCTTGTGTGATTGATTTTGAGGAATCTTGGGAGACACACTTGTCATTGGTTGAATTTGCCTACAACAACAGCTATCACACGAGTATCGGGATGGCTCCGTTCGAAGCATTATACGGACGACCATGTCATTCTCCATTGTGTTGGGCAGAGGTTGGGAATACAGAATTGTTGGGACCAGATTTGGTTAGAGAAACCAACGAGAAAATTTCTTTGGTCAAGGAAAGGATGAAAATCGCGCAAAGCAGGTATAAGAGTTATGCCGATTGACGCCGGAAAGATTTGGAATTTAGTGTTAGAGATCACGTACTCCTTAAGGTTTCACCAACCCGAGGAGTGGTACGTTCTGGTCTCAAGAGAGGAAAGTTAGCTCTGCGTTTCATCGGACCGTTCGAGATTTTGGAACGTGTTGGAAGAGTAGCTTATCGACTGGCGCAACCACCAAAGATGTCTGGGGTTCACAATGTATTCCATGTGAGTATGCTGAGAAAGTACATACGAGACCCCTCGCACGTGGTTAGTTATGACGATATTGAGACAAGTCATAATGTTTCTTACAAGGAAAGACCCGTGAAGATTCTGGATCAAAGTATCAAGAAGTTGAGGAATAAAGACATTCCGTTGGTGAAGGTTCAATGGAATCACCATGACGAGAATGAAGCCTCGTGGGAAGTGGAAGCAGATATGAGGAAGAAGTACCCGGAGTTGTTTCAGGACTAGTTAGTCTTGATTTCGGGGACGAAATCCTGTTTAAGGGAGGAAGGGTGTAATAACCTGCATTTCCATCTAATTTTTGGTATTTGCATTTGACATATTAGAATCCAATTTGAATTTCCATGTTTAATCTGTATTCGTAGGATTATTTTAAATTTGCAACTCTCATATTGAAATTGATTTCTTGTTATACTTCATATTTAAAACTCTTTTGGGGTCAAGCTGCAATTTTACAAAATTAGTAATACCTGTGTTGGATTTCAAATATGTATTTCAAAACAGTGGAAATATTTCCTTTTTGACTCAATCAGTACTTTTATAAAACCAGGGAATCGATTCTTACGTTAAAATGAATTTTCCATATTTTTGTGGTGATCATCGTGCCCCGAAAATACCAGTTTACTTCCAAAACTGTCCGCGCCGTGTTAAACTTCCACAGATTTTGGAAGTGATGTAAAGCAAGATTTGACATTTGCTTTATTTCTAATTATGGAAACTAATCATTAGATAAGGCATTGTTTGGGAATGTTTAACTTGTGTGTGTTGATTTGGTGCCTAAAGCCAATTCCCAAACACACCTTGACCCCTATGACTCTATAACACCTTTTCAAATATCTGATGGTTGCATATACGTATGTATATATGTGCTATGTATAGTCTGTGATTATAATTTAGTAATTAAAAATCATTTGTTGAGTGTATAGGATTTTACTTGGCCTCCAAGTTCAACCATTTTTAGCTCTTTATAAGCTTAGCATCACACTCTCTTTGCACATTACAAACTGATAGAGAAAGGAAAATTTAGAGAGAGTTCAGAGAAGATTTTCAGAAGTATATTGTAGAAAGAGAAAGCTTATAATTTCTTAATCAAGCTTGTAGTGTGGGTGCTAATTCTTGATTTCTTTCTCAACAATCTCTACGCTCTTGATCACAGTGAATATTATTAACTCACTCCTAATGTAATTCATGTCTTGATTTTGTTTATATAGCTTAATCTGAAAATCACCATGGTTGATTTTACGTTGAAGTTCCATAGCTTGAATATCATGAATTTCTAAACTTAATCAAAATATATTTTTATAGATAATAATGAAAGATTATAGTATATATATAGACTACACCTAAAGTATTGAAGCTTAATTTGTTCATATGAAAAAGTATATTAGAAATTAGTTTTTGTTAACTTTTAGTTTTTCACAAAATTCGAGAGTTTTAGATTGATTCATGTTAAATTGATTATGGAATCATAATCCTTGTGAAAAATCGAAGAAAATCATATATTATAAGGCCTAGTAACTTACAGAATTGAAAATGGGTCAAAATTGGGTTGAAAAACTGAAACAGAGCAGTTTCTGGGAAAGAAGACGAAGCCTCTGCTTCATCTCGCGCACGCGATCGCGCGAGCGACCCGCGCGCGCGAGGTTTGCGTTCCCAGGCAGACAGAAAAGTTTATAAAGAAAATGAAAAATAGGCAGGTCGCGCGAGAGACCTTTCGCGCGAGCAGCCCGCATGCGCGAGGTGGCTGATTTCAGGCAGAAAGAAAGGTTTTTGTAATAAAACGAAAATTGGGCACATCGCGCGAGCAACCTTTCGCGCGAGCGGCCCGCGCGCGCGACTTCTGGCAGTTTCTAGTTCTTGCTTGTTTTGTGTTAAGGAACTGTTTGGGTGGTATTTTATGAACTGTTAAAGCTCTGTTTGGAAAATTTATTAAAGCAGAATCCTATTTGATTATGTATGGATGATTAAAACAATGAATTGTGACCTATCAATCCACGTACGTACATGTTCCTTTAATTCATTAAATTCCTTTATGTTTAAGGTTCATGACATGCATGTGGAGTCAGTTGTACATGCATGTGGGTGTCAGTCAGTGTAAAAAAGAGTATGAGATTAAGATTGAGATTGTGTTGTGGACACTTCCTGGTTATTGTGTACCAAAGTGTGACGTGTTGAGATTGCGGTGAGAGTGTCTTTGAAATGCGATGGTGGAAAAATTGGACACTCCCTGACGACCATGGTAGCGTCAAAGTGTGTGAAGCCGAACTTGGACATTCCCTGGCACCCATGGAAGTGCTAAAGTGTGGCCTAGGGACACTCCCTGATACCCGAGTCTGGATACTGCGTGAGGGTTCCTCCGGAATTTGCATGGCGGTTTAGGTATTCAAAGTGTGAGGCATTGGACACTCCTTGGTACCCCGGACCAAAGTGTGAGGCAAACTAGACATTCCCTGACACCCCTGTGCTAAAGTGTGGCTATCGGAGTATTTCAAAGATACTGGTGTGAGATAGTGGGTTGTTGGGTTTTGTCGAGAGAAAAAGTCGGTAAGATGAGAAGGCGCATTGTTTTTATACACGGTCACATATATGTGAATTTATCTCTCAAATAACATTGTGGTTGTTTTTTTAAAACGAACTCTTTATCTTAATTATAAACTTGTGGATTTAAATGAGAATAGGAAAATGGTAAATGAATATGTTTTACATTCAAAGTTATGTTTTTAATACTCACCAGCTTCTTGAAGCTGACGACGTTGATGCGTCCTGGACATTCGTGTTCAGGTTTTTCAGGTTATGATCAGGCTGAGCATTACGACTATGCAAATTGAGAAACAACTGCTGGGAATAGAATTTACTTTCATATGCTTTAAGTTATAGACTGATTTTGAAATAAGGATGACTGTAATAGACACTAAGTTATTGTTTTGATTTAAGGCGGTCTGTGCCTTTAGAGACCCCGTGCTGTAATATGTAATAAGTTAGAAAAATATTTGTAAGCTTTGATTGCTCTACTCTAATTATGGTTTATTGTTGTTCGACGTTTGGGACGGAATCGATCCTTCAAACTGTCGCGACCTACGGGTCCATAAAGGAAATTAAACGCTTTTCTTATTTATGCTACGTCGGGACGTGACACCTATATTGACTATTCTTTCGGGGATTGAGGGGTTTATGATATACAACGATGCTTGATACTAAGGTTTGGGCTGTGTTGTGATGCAAAACAACAAGGTAATCACCTATGCCTCACGACAGTTAAGACCACACAAAGTAAACTATCCGACTCATGATCTTGAGTTAGCGGCGGTTATCTTTTCTTTGAAGATTTAGAGGCATTATCTCTACGAGGAAAAGTGTGAAATTTACACTGATCGTAAAAGTCTAAAGTACTTGTTTACACAACGGTATTTGAATATGAGGCAGAGCAGATGGTTAGAGCTAATGAAGGATTATGACTTGGCAATTCATTATCATTCGGGAAAAGTTAATGTGGTGGCCAATGCGTTAAGGCGAAAGTCAACAAATAACTTGGCCTACGCTTTAACGTCACAAGAAAAGTTAATTAGAGAAATGGAGTAGCTGAAATTGGAGGTGATTCCAGAAACTAAATGTGCTTTAATGACAGCTATTATTGCACAACCGTCCCTTATATATGAAATCTGAGCTAAACAGCTTCAAGATCCAATATTAAAGAAGATTCATGATGAAATATCTGAGGGTAAGCAACCAGAATTGACTTTTGAGAATGATATGTTGAAATTCAGGAATCAGGTTTGTGTACCCAATATAGATGGTATCAAGGAAGTAATTTTGAAAGAGGCACACAATACAAGGTACTCAATCCATCTGGATAGTACTAAGATGTACCGTGATTTGCAAGAAGTCTATTCATGGTCAGGGATGAAACGCAAAGTAGCAGAACCTGTGGCAAAGTGTGTGGCTTATTAGAGGGTAAAAGTTGAACACCCGAAATCGACAGAAAAATTGGAACCATTACCTATACCAAAGTGGAAATGGGAAAATATCATAATGGGCTTCATGGGAGGTTTACCGAGGTCTAGGAAATCAAATGATAGTGTATGGGTAATCGTTGATCGATTGACCAAATCGGCACATTTTCTACTGATCAAGACCAATGATCCAAAGAAGTTAGCTGAATTATATGTTCAAGAAATTGTGAGACTTCATGGAAGTATCTATAGTCTCAGACCGAGATAGTGCATTTACATCAAGATTTTGGCAAGGATTGCAGAAAGCAATGGGTACTAAATTGAGTTTCAGCATAGCCTTCCATCCCCAGACTGATGGACAGTCAGAGCATGTAATTCAAATATTAGAAGATATGTTTCGACCTTATGCATTGGAATTTAAAGGTGATTAGGAAGAGCACTTGCCATTGGCTTTATAATAATAATTATCAATCCAATATTGGGATGGCGCCTTTTGAGGCTTTAGTGGGTGTAAGTGTCGTTCTCCACTCTGTTGGACTGAAGTTGGTGAAAGAAGATTGATAGGGCCTGAAATTGTTCACTAAACCACGGAAAAGATAAAGACAATACAACAACGGCTTCAAACAGCCCAAAGTAGATACAAAAGTTTTGCAGACTTGAAAAAGAGACCGATGGAGTTTGAAGTTGGGGATTTTGTGTTCTTGAAGGGGTTGCCTTCAAATGGGATTATAAGATTTGGGAAAGGTGGAAAGTTGAACCAAAGGTATTGAGATTATTGGGAAAGTTGGACCGGTAGTTTAATTACCACCAGAATAGGCTAATGTGCATGATGTATTTTATATATCAATATTAAGAAGATGTGCATCAGATTTGAAGAAAGTGATTGTCCCGGAGCTGTTGGAAGTCAGGGAAGACTTGACTTATCTCGAGCATCCGATCAAGATTCTTGACAGAAAAGAATAAGTTTTACGGACCAAAACCATTTTGTTAGTTATGGTGCTATGGCGGAATCACTCCGTTAAAGAAGCCACGTGGGAAAAAGAGGATGAAATGAAAAAGGAGTACTCGTTCTTGTTTGCAACTTGAGGTACTTCTAGTTTGGGGACAAACTCCTTTTTAAGAAGGGAAGAGATGTAACACCCGCTCCCACGAATTATATTTAATATTGCTTTAGCATGCATAATCATAGGTTAATGTTAAATATGGTGTTATGTGACACTTATTGGGGTGGGTTAAACCCACTAAGTTATTTTTGGATGTCCAGTTGGGAACCCAATTACGGCCAGTGTGGCAGTCTCAAGTTGGGACATGTGTTGATGGGTCGCAGTCGATATGGGACAGTAATATGTGGAATGCCCTATGTGCCTAAATGTTTATTAAGGCTTAAATGACTTATTATTTTATTGTTGATAATATTATGTTATTAGGTAGTGACCGCCTTTGTGGTCAGTTAGGTGTACCTTTGTGAGCACAAATTGAACACGTTACATAATTAGTAGGTTAATTAGCAACTTCATATAATTATATGGGACTACTTATGGGACCCATGCGAAACATAGACAAATACCCATTTAATTTTGTGATAGTGTTTATATAGTTTAATAAGTAGTTGAAACGTAGTTGCAAAGCAGGCACACTAGTGGAGGTTTCATAATAAAAATGGAAACTTATATAATCAAGGCACTTTGGAGATGAGTCATACTCATTTCCTTCATTTAGTTTAGATATAGTGCAGAGATATATGAGATACGTATATTGACGGAATGACGACGGACTTCTCGACGCCGATTGACGCGCCTAGCTACGTCGGTTTCTACAACATGTTACTTATTCAGACTCCTGGAGGTGAGTCTAACGCGTTTGTACCAATGTTATTAAGCTCTGTGACAGTTTTTCTGTCACCCATTTTGGGGTTTAAACTCATAACTTGTAATTTATGTATAGGATTTGTATCTGGTTCATAATAGGACTCTAATCTTGTGATTAGGAGCGAAACCCACAATGTGAGTGATGTTAATTTTGATATTTGGATGATTTCCATGTTGGGTTCAATTGTGATGCCAAAGCATGACTAATTAGCTTAATTTTTGTATGCTCAATGATAGTTGCAAATTTATGGTGTAGAACTATGCCCATTTTATTAGTAATGCATAGTTGTGTGATTATGCGGTGTGATATTTAAGTGAACATGTTGAGTTGCCTCTTTGGGTCAATGCAATTGCTAGTTCTATACCACCATGAGATAATCTTGGTGGTGACGACCACGGCTGCCAGAGGCCAATGGGATCGCACACGTGAGGGCGTGGGTCATGACTAGTCACGTGGGTTTGGGGAGTGGAGTCGCGGGCTAGCCGGCAGTGGTGGGAGTGAACTAGTAATTTTCGGAGACTATAGTTCTTTGTAATATGTTGAATTGAGTATGTTATCCATGTTTATGATTAACATTGCTCACTAAGCATATAGCTTATATATTGTAGTGGTTATTGAATAACCATCGTAGGTGATCGAGGCGAGGATTGGGGAAGTGAGCTGGGAAGTGGCTTGGCTAGCTTATGGGTTTTGGAAGTTGTTGTAACCTTGTTAATAGCTACTTGCCTTTTAAGTTCTAAACTTGCAATATAGTTGTAATCGATTTAAATCTTGATTGTACTACGAGATACTTTGGTTAGTCCAAGACTTATGTAATATTTCTAATTAAGTTTTATACTTTAGTCATATCCTTAACTCGTGTAATAACCACCTTGTATAATCTAGCTCTTGTTTTATAACAGTTGTAGTTGTCACGGGTATTGAATAGGCTAGTTGTAAATGGTTATATTTAATACTTTCTTAAAGTATTTAAAAACTCTTGCTTGAACTTGGAAGCTCATGATTGTGATTTTGGTTTGATTCTAAATGGTTTAAAGCATTAGTGTTGATTTCAACTTTTGGTTTGGTAATATTATATGAAAATTTACTACTTGCTAAAACAGTGTTTTTGGCTGATTGCAAAGACAGGGTTTTATCCTTTGTTAGTTGAGCTTCATAGGCTTAAGCTTATTTTAAACTTGTTTTTGAAACTTTAATGACTTGTGATGAGCCTTGGTAACGTGGCAGTGTCTTGGGATCTCTCTCTCTATATATATATATTTATATCTTAGTGGATTGATTAAAACATTAGTGTTGATATTGTTAGTTGTTGTAGGTTGGTTGATACATATGTTGGTTGAATTGTAAATTGAGTATTGAATTATGAACGAGTAAACAACTCATTTACAATCATCTCTACCTCTCTCCTAAGTGTCACTGGGCTCATTGACATTAAACCAGACCTACAGTGCCACTTAGAAGAGAAATAAAAATGGTCCGTAAATGAGTTGTAAGAGTGAGTTGATTGTGAATTTGAATGTGATCTTATTTGCCAGAAGGGGCTGTTGAAATGAAACTGCTACAGAAATGGAACTGCTGAAGAGTCACAACTTCAAGTAAAGACTTCTGGGTTTTTCTAGAAGTCTATATTTGAAGTTGCGAGCTCTGTCTGAATTTTTTTTAACGAAGTCACTACTTTAAGTTGCGCTTTATATAAGTCGATACTTGAAGTAACATTTTCTTTTAAGTCGATACTTGAAGTAACATTTTCTTTCTGCATTTTTTTAATGAAGTCACTACTCGAAATAACAACTTCAGAAAGTTGAGTTTTAAAAACAAGTTGAAAATGTGATCAATCAAGAAAATATGACTTCGGGTCAAAAACTCCCTACGCAAATCCGTCATCTGATGGATACCTAGAGCCTGAAACATCTATAGATATAGCCAAATACGGATGTCATTGTCGACATTCCATTTTCTTTACCACTAATATCTTCCTTAAAAGGGAAAGAGAAAAAAGTCCGTAGGTTACTACCATTACCAATTCATTCAACATTTCCTTTCTTAAGAGGACAAATTCTTACATTTAAATTGTTAGATATACTAATACAGCATCCCATCCATCTCATGGAAGCAGTACCCGACGGGCTTTAACATGTATTCAATTGATCAAATACATAACTGTCTCTCTGTCTCTTTTGTATTCTCAAGAACCATATTGAAGTACTATAATGCCCCGGACACGCCCGCTGGCCGATGCCATAGCAACAAAAAACACAATAAGAGTCGGCCTATGCCTCACTCTGTAACCTTTTTTTTTTCTCCAGCATTCAAACAAGCAATTGGACTTTATTACTAATCCCTTAAGCCAATACAACAAAAATAGATGGAAGAAGACCAAAATTTATGCAAATTAACAATAATGGTGATTTCAATGAATGTTCTGATGTACGCAAAGCATAACCCAAGTCAACCCAACCAAGCCTTTTCCCAAGTTATTTGGGGCCAAACATAATAATAACAGTACATATATGGCAAAACTCGCAACGAATAATTAACCACAAAAAAAAAAATGAAAAAGCTGTTGAAGACCATTTATTCCATCACTACACTCAATAAGATCCAATTTTTGGAGCAGAAAACGCCGTAGGATCTTTATCTCAACACCAACACCAAAACAGCAAGATCCTATTTCTTTTTTAAGAGTAACCTAGAATTTTTTGTTAACTCGTCCGCCAGGAATCTCACATAAAATCATCGTCATCATAACCATCATAGGCAGTGACAACCACATCGTCATCAGCCTTATCAACATGTAGTTGTTTCTTCTTAGCAGCTGTGGACAACGACAATAGCAAACCCATTTACTCGTGAAGTCATAGGTTAGCTTTTATCCTTAACCATCTCAGAAAAAAAACAAAATCAAACATAAATCCCATACAAACCCATACATAGTAAGGTGTCTATGAATTTTCACACTACGTGTCACAAACAGAGTAAAATATCATCACACGCATGGGGCTGCAACTCGGGCGGGTTAGGCTTCATTTTAGGTCTGTCCAAGCTAGGCCCGAGTTTTAGTGCACTCTACCCAAGCCCAACTTGTGTTTTAGAATTGAAATCTGAGCCCGATTTGGAATAGATAAACAACAAAAATAGAGTATCAAATCTAAATTCTTTGGTTTAGAATTGAGATAAAACTTTCCATCTATCAAACACTAAAATCCCATGGTTAATAATACATAAGTAGAATATAGTATATTTATAATAACATATAGGGAGAGGCTCTTAAGTAAACTGGGTAAGTGAACTAACCCAGTGAACTGGGCTTTTAAGCCTAAAAAACCCACAGTTCAACGGGGCGGCGGGACGGGGCGCGGGTCAGCGAGGGCAGCCCACGGTAAGCCCAGTTCACTTGGTTAGTTCACTTACCCAGTTCACTTAAGAGTCTCTCCCATATTATATATAAACATATATATATGTATAAGTCGGGCTCAGGCTCAGGTTGATAATCTCTCTGCCCAATCCTATCCCAAATTCAATTCGTGCTTGAACTTTCTAGCTCGAGTCCGCCCAAGTTGCTCAAGCCCAAATAAATTACGGGTTGGGGTCGGGTTGGCCACCCAAGTTGCAGCCCTAATGGCCATGCATCAAAAATGTGAGGGGTGCACTTGTCTTTATCAAGTGCATCATGTAGAATGCAACACAAATTTGTGTGCAAACTGCATCACAATGTTCCACCCTCTTTTTTCCCAACTACGTATAATAAACATGGGATCAAAGAGGTGGTTCAAGCAAGTGCTGGTATATTTCTCTCATAACTCACTATCCAATGAAGATGTAAATCATTACCCAAGTTTTACACGCATGAGTAAGCTGGGATGTGAAGAATTGCATACCTGTCTTCTTTTTACCAGCATTGGCTTCCTTCTCCGCTTTCAGCTTTTCATTTGCAATTGCAGTGACTGAAGAGGCAACCTCTTTTGCATCTGCCGCTTTTAGAGAGGTCATTGACAATCTCATTACAGCCTTGAGTAATCCAATATAATGGTAACTTTTCTGTATTGAAATGTTGAAATTGTACAAGTCTAATTTAGGACCACTTCTTTCTATGGTATAAAATATATACTTCAAATAAAAATTAACAAACCTCATACGGACGGATCTTATGAGAAAGAAGCTCTGCATATTCCATGAAGTCACTTTCAGATTTGGGGATGAAACTATCAAGGGACTTCTCGTCACCTTTCTTTCCAAACAGTTCGGCAGTTGACTTATAATCAGCTTCTTCCACAAGCCTGAAATGGAGAAGAGAAACAGCAGCAGCATGAAATCCGTTGTCTATACCAGAAACAACCCAAGAAAACCAATGTTCATTTTATTCTAAATATTCTTGAGATTTAATTATCCAATGTTCATTTTATTTATGTTTGTCAACGTCCTCCTCTTCAAAAACCATTACACCATCCATGGTAGCCTTTCCTTTACTTTTCTTGTAGGCCATACAAGCATTTGTAAAGAAAGGTCATAGTCGGTCATACAATACACAGAAATTATATGATTTAAAACCAATTTATGTGATTAATATGAATCAATTAATCGCAGTATAACCCAAAGGTACAGCCACCTAGGCTATATAGTACTATATAGCAGGTGCAAATGTGGCAGTGTTAAAATTTAATAGGGATAAATGGTGAAAAGTCAACATTTTTACATATCCAAGGTCCAACCTCATTTTTCCTATCCCCAAGAGTCCCTCGTGTGTATATATATATATTTTTGTTGGGGAGGGGGGGGGGGGGGGGGGGGGGGGGGGGGGGGGGGGGGGTGGGGTGTGGTCAAAACTCCATGTTTAGTAATTTTTTATTTTGGTGATCCATTTACCCCAGCAAACTGCTATAACTTTCCATCTACAACTTCGTTTTACGTAAGATTTATCTTTGGACTTGTGAAGTCGCGATCTTTCAAGCAAGATTCATGATGAATACGAAAAACTAAAAACAATAGATAAATATTAATTCTGTACTTTTAAGTGACAAAACAGTTTAAATCTATAATGCACAGTTTATTTCGTGTACATATTCAAAAGATGTATCGCCGTAGGAAACTTGTAATTAGGGATGCCATTTTGCATAAACAGCCTATTTTATGGCTGTTATTAACTTCAGAGCTCACAGATGAATTTATCAAATACCTACTAGGAAAACAGAACCTGATTAGCTCTTCAAGAAGGCCGGAATCCTCGGTGAACTCACATTGTTACATGTGCTCACTTTAAAAGGTCATAACTTGGATGGGTTAAGCATAAAAATAACTCCTGGCACTGTTCATCTTCCTATTCACAAACCTGAACAACCTCTGGTTTAGCCCCCAAACCCTTTCTCTATCAAGCCCTAATCAACCCTACGGTTCCTAACCCACACCCCAGCCTTTACATCAGAATCACCTATACTCAATTTGCAAACCTGCACTTTTATTATAAAAAAAAAAAAAAGGAAAGAAAAGTGAATTTCATTACCTTTTCACCCCCCAAACCCTATTCTTTTTTCTCAACCCTTTGAAACCATAAACCTGCAATCTTTAATTAGAACCCATCACAAAACCACTCATAGGCAAATTTATTCCAACTATCTCAATTCTACTTAGTAGAGCTTAACTATGTTTTATTTATTTCTTTTGCTCTTTCTTTATTTTGTTTTTGCTCACTTATTTTACTTGTTACTTGTTGCCAGAAGATGTGATTCGATCAGCAGTTTATAGCAATGTACAAATGAGTTGATAATTTCTAACATGCTATTAGGACGTTGTAGCATCTCCTAAATAAGTTTTCCTTGGGGATTGTACCCTTTCCATTGCTTTAGAGTGTTATCTCACTAAAGTATCTCGCACCTCAAGGGATTTAATTGTGGTCCATAGACAATCTCCAACTTACAGCAACTAGAATAGGGTTCTTCAAGCACATTTGGAACAATGCCAAAACTGTTTCTCTTTTTTCTCCTCTTCTCTCCTCAGATTTTTCTATCTTCTGGTCTCCTTAATTTTGTCCTTGCTAAGGACAAGGTTCAAGTTTGCTAGCATGTCAAGGTGTAGTAGTTGTGTAATCCCTTTATGAAAGGTTTGGAAGAAAGCAAGTCACACACTCTCTTGGTTAGTTCTCCTTATTGTCCTGTTGGTGCAATGGTAAACCTTAGGCTGACAATAGTAATACAACTCTAAGACCATCCACTTCGTATGAGATAATACCAAAAAGTTGGTTCAACACAAGTTTACCCCTCCCAAATTTCTGCATAAGCAGGACATATCCCTTTGGTTAGTTCCCTATCCTTTTATTCTACAATCGTTTAACCTTCAGTAACTGCTTTCATAAAATATTCCAAAAGTTCAATAGTTACTTCCCTCATCATTACTACACCTTCATTTCAGTTCATCACTTACTGTTTCATATTTAGGCCCTTGTAGTAGAACCTCAACCTTAAACCGACATTTCATTCATCTGAGGGTGATTCAAGTTAATATGTTTTCTGATTGACATTGCGTACTGTTATGTCATCATTGTATGAAACTACAGCTCTGGTCAAAACAATTTTGCCACATCCATCTTGGACTCCACTCACAAACGCATCCCACAAGATGCCCTCACCTCAAACATAGATCAACCAACAAAGAAGCACCTTTCTTTGATACCCACCACTCGCATCCAAAAAGCACTAACACCTACGCCCAAGGCACAACCATTGTCCTCTCCTCAACTACACGGTTCTGACGCTTCTCTCCCAACCACCAGAAAGTATATTACTCTATAAA
The DNA here is from genome assembly GCA_033977485.1 of Hydrangea macrophylla. Lineage (NCBI taxonomy): Eukaryota > Viridiplantae > Streptophyta > Magnoliopsida > Cornales > Hydrangeaceae > Hydrangea > Hydrangea macrophylla. The sequence continues at coordinate 79,934,570 of CM066991.1, read as the reverse complement.
CTTCTCCAAATCTCTTCCTCTCCTTGCTTTTTTACTTTGAAATGCCAAAAAAAAAAAAAAATGGGATGGGAGTAGTGAAGGTGAACAAGAAGCAAGTGCGAAAGACAAGAATGGTACACTATTAGAGTTAGGGCGTTATTTTATTCTTTAGTGTATTTGATAATGTATAAGGACTCACCACTTAACTGAAAAATAACCTAAAACCTACTAAAAAATTTTAAGAAAAATATTCAACATGAAAATCCTACTGAAAACTTCAAGTAACACAATATTTTCAGAATTGCAAATAAATTCAGTAGCTAAAATTTTCAGCACTAAAATTCAGTACTTAATTTTCAGTACCTAATTCTCAGTTTTACCAGCGAGCCTTAATATAAATCTGTATAAAGATATTAACTTTACATAACTGTCAAACTCTCTCCCCATCTCTCAACCACCTCTGCTCAAAACTTTGGTCTAATGAAAGCACCCATGGGCAAGCTGACTAGAAAAGCTAGAAAGAACCCCAACTTTCTATTCTAGCTTTGGGACTAATTCAGTACAATTAATCTCCTTACCCACAAAATAAATTTCAATGTTCTTGAGACTAATCTTAAATCCGATATTACCCCAAAATAAACAAGAAGACAGATATGCCTTCCTAGGACACATCAAATCAAGGTATCATCTGCATACCAAATTTAAGAAATTTAAATCAAAACCCCAATCGCCCAAGAAATGTGACAATGTCATAGTAGAAGAACATCAACTATCCATTCCTCAGCACAATCCAGGGTCTGTCATCCTCGAGTTTTATTTTTGACCATTTATCATTGATTTTATTAATGTGCTGCTCTATTCGTGCTAAAAGAGTATATCTTCTTGACTATCGAGCGCATTCACATTTAAAAAATGGATAGAGGTTATTGAAAAATTTATTTTAATTCTTCATACTTAGGGAGCAAAGGACTTAAACATAAAAAAAAATAAAAAATAAAAAATAAAAAATAAAAAAAGAACAATTAATCCTTGCTGAGACGAAGTACTGCCATGCTTCCAAATTTGCATCCCAAATGTGGTACCCAACACATGGCAGTGGGCCCACTTGATTTTCATTGGAGGATGTTGAAGTGGTCCCAACCATGGTTGTCATATCGGGATTCGTATCGTGAATCGAAATGATACATGTGAATCAAATCGAGATTCGCGAAATGGAAGATTCGGTAACAAATTAAAAAAACCTACAAACACATCTTTTTTTTTTTCTAGGCTTGTATAAACATATCCCAAGTGATTTAAAAGAGGATTGGGAATCATTTATTATTATTTTTTTTTTTGAAAAAAAAAACCAGTTAAGCCTGCCAGTCAAGTCAATCGTAAGAAACGCGAATCGAATCGTACGAATCACTTGCGAATCATAAGATTCGCCTTCGATTCCTGCTATATGTTCGATTCGTAACGTTTTCATGATGAATCGTATAGAATCTTAGTATTGAAGGTGGTCCCACTACCAATGTGCTGAGAACTACATTTTGGATACAAATTTTGGAAAGCATAGCATTACTCTGCTGAGACATATAGCTCTTAGCACAGGATGATGCTACGAGGTGAATCTTGATTAACTAATGAAAAGTCATTCAGGCAATGGTAGATCCAAACAACGGTTAAGGGGAGCCATCAATTTTCACGTTGAGGAATTTTTAAATCTAAGGTCCATTTGACTTCTTGTATTCTGCAGTTGACATAGGAAGATAAAAAAAAAATTCGAAAGTCTATTCGATTCCCACTAGAAATGATATTATCATTCTCTAGATGAAGAAAGAAAATAATTGGGCACATCACAGATTAAATGGACACGAAGAAATGACACTGAGCAAGCTTAGCCAACATAAGAATACTTCAACCGTGAGTAGGGGTGAGCTGACAACAAGGGTTCACGACTCGGCTCGATAACTGCTCAGCTCGGTTCGTATAATAAGCGAGCGAAGCTCGAACTTGAATACTAGGCTCATTTAATAAACGAGCCAAGCTTAAGCACACATGGGCTCGGCTCGATAAGGCTTGTGAACAACTCATTAGTAGGCTCGCGAAAAAACTCGTAAAAAAACTCGTTTACAAGCTTGTGAATAGCTCTTGTGTGTGCGCGCGCGCGTGTAAATGCATTAATTAAACTAAGTTGTCAAAATTTTATCTTATATTAAAGTGGTATGCTTTCCAATTTTATCATCCCAAATATATGTGATACTGGATCCACAAAAATTTGATTAAAGGATATTAAAATGACCATTATTGAATTTATTTTAAATTAAAAGTGTTATGCTTTCCAATTTTAGCATCCCAAATATATCCCAAATATACGTGATACTGGATCCACAAAAAATTGATTAGAGGATTAAAATGGCCATTATTGAATGTGATATCACAACCATATGTATATTTGAGAAAAATACAAATCAAGTGGAGCACGGGTGGTTCATGATGCATAAAAATAAAGTGGTGGTATTTAAGTGGTGCATAAAAAAATAAAAATCATAGCATTTAACTGGTGATATTAAAGTGTTTGATGTATTTAAGTGGTGGTAATTAAGTAGAGAACGTGTGGTTTGTTTATACAGCAAAATGTTTTTGCCTTGGTCCCACATCGGAAATGTGAGAAACTGATGAGGAAGAATTGGTTTATAAAGGCGGTGCAATAGAAGGAACATATCAGCGCTTGCCTACCTAGTGAGTGGTTCAAGCCGAGCTCAAACTCAAGCTTAAGCCGAGCTTGATTTGTCATGCTTATTCGAGCCGAGCTCGATCTTGCTCATTCTTTATCAAGCTGGCTCGTTAAAGTTTTTCCACGAGCTTGAGCTGGCTCGATAAAGTTTTTCACGAGCTCGATCCGAGCTTGAGCATGGTTCTAACAGGACGAGCCGAGCCTTAAAAGCTTGGCTCGTGTACGCCCCTAACCGTGAGGTCACCACAGATTATACGCTCTCGAGCTAAGGCAAGCATCTCTCTCTCTCTCTCTCTCTCTCTCTCTCTCTCTCTCTCTCTCTCTCTCTCTCTCTCTCTCTCTCTCTCTCTCTCTCTCTCTCTCTCTCACACACACACACATCTTATTTTCTCCCTAAATCATACGAATAGGTAGCCAAATCAGTCACGATATTGTTGGATTTGAAACCTTTTTCTTTCCCCCCTTTTTTGTTGGGTAAAAGAAAAGGGGAAAAAAAAAAAGGAATCATAGCCCTCTTTTAATCCACATAGGATTTGTTTAAACAAGACCTAATCATTTTTATTTCAGCTTTCTCTTCTTTCCAAATATTTTAGGGTCCAGTTTCAAGAGGAACACTTTAACTATCTTTCTCCACTAGAGACCAAATTGAATTCCATTGTTTTTCCACTTGTTTCTACTTACAAGAGGAAGTTATTAGAGGCAACTATTAAGACTTTGAAGAAGTTTGGAGTTGGACCTTTTTGGGATATATATATATATATATATATTCTACTTTTCAATTTTCGCAAGTTTGAAATTTTTATCTTGGTGTTTCTCTTCTGAAACGGCTTCCAAAACGAAAGGAAATAAAGAAGGTGATTTGATGCGTTGGTGTTTTTACAAGTTTGGATTCTATTTTGGTGCTTTTCAATATGTCACCAAAATCTTATGACTCGTGATTCGGAAAAACGCCATTTTGATTCACGATATGAATCCCGATTTCGCTAACTACGGTCTTGATAGCTCCAGAGACATGGTTTACCTTCAGTCTGAGTGCGAAAATTGCCAAGACGAGCAATGATCTTTTGAGGATAGTGGTATCCAATTCTAAAAGTGAAACCTAAAAGAAACAAAGATACTGAACTTTAACCTTTGTTGACGAAGTTTTTCTGCTACAGGATCTAGAGGAATTTCCTCTTCTACTTCAGCTGTTTTTCCTTTCTTCTCACTGGTTTTTGTAGCTGGCTTCTTGGGGGCCTTTTCAGTAGGAGGTTCTGCAGCAGGTGCCTGATCACAGTAAAATTGAGTAACAAATGAAACATCAACAATGGCAAAAACATTTTATGTGCAACTCAGTTGTCAATTACAATTGATGTTTCAACACAATGGTAGCATAACCAAGGTTCCAAACCATGGTATGCTTGCTGACTCAACTTTGGTGGTGGTGTATTGGATCAGTACTAGGCGATACATAAAGCTGCGCACATTTAAGAAAACTATGCAAGTGTAGAACTACAAGAACAAGATGGAAAACGTGAATTAATCCACATACCATGTAAACATGCAACATTCTCATAAAGATAAACATAGGCACTATGTGTTAGTACACTGCATTGTTATATATCATAATTGGTTTTAGACTAAGAAATACAGAATACAATATTAGCTGACATAAACTAACTGAAATAAACACATACTGTTCACCCTCATCACTCGTAACATTCCGTTCCACAGAACCATGATCCTTATAGTAAATACAGAGATTCATTGTTTTCAAAATCAACATCAATTTTGATTATAGTATTAATAGAATGTGGAAAACAATGAGTTAAAAGAAGTCCTAATAAATCAAAAAGAAAAATGTCAGATTGTAAGGGAATTTGGTGGTGTGGTTGTCGAATGAGAAAGTCCAAAGTACACTAAAATAAAAAGTTGCTCAACAAGATGTGGTAAGAAAATAAAAATGAAAAAAATTCTGTAAGACACAAGAATATAAAGAATTTAGTTTAAAAAGTGGTAAGAGATGCAAGTGGAGGACGTACACCACTTTCGATGCTAGACTAAAAACAAAAACTGTGGTGAGACGAACATATACAAAACTTGCTAAACAAAGAATGAAAAACTTGATACTTTAACGCATAAACGATGAGATCAGAGTGCTGCTGCGAAAGATGATGAAATTAAAGAGATGAGAAAAGTTACTTCGGAAAAATCTTAGATGGAAACCATATAAGGAACTGTTTTAAAGAGCAAAGTCACTATAGAGAGAGAGAGAGAGAGAGAGAGAGAGAGAGAACAAGTTTCTCTGTAAGATTAAGAGTCTTTGGAGTAAAAGGGTATCAAGGACAATGAAATCACAAAAACTATTTTTGTTTTCAAAGAAATAAGGTGGATGCTCGAAGGTGTCCAAATTATCACATAAAGTCGCTAGCCTTCGCCCAGCCCCTACCAACTCTACCAGCCCATCGGCGACCACCCTCAAGTACCGGCGACCATCCTCTAGTACCCGCGCACCTTTGTTGAACCTCCGAAGAGTCGACTGCTCCATCTATATTTGGTATTTTCTGGTCTCCTCGTTTCTTGTGTTGACATCTTAGGGAGTCTGAAGTCTCCCACAACTCACCACTTGGAAGTTGAACGGTTCCAACTTTCTTCAATGGTCCAAAGCCATTACTATTGGCAACTGCCCTCACTGGATTGGCCCAAGATGCTCATCTTACCGGGACTGCACTGCTCCACCCACCGATGAAAAGGCTGTCAAACAATGGAGACAGAGGAATACTCCGATTGTTAAATTGTTGTGGAACCGTATGGATCCACAGATTGCAGACATGTGCACTCATGGGTACATGTAAGGGAATTTGGGAGTATGTTAATCTTTTGTATTCCAGCAGCAATTTGACTGGGATGTATCACCTCTTTCCCGTACTTTCAATTACAGCAGAGTGACTCTTCGGTGACTAATTACTTTGCATTCTTTAAAAGGTTGCATGAGGAATTGAATAGTGTCCTCCCTATCACTGCAAGTGTGCAGGAACAATAGAAACAACGGACCAGATGGCTGTTATGAAATTCTTGCACGTCTGAAGGCCGACTTTGAGCCAATCCGGTCTCAAATTCTTGGGATTGATGCACTTCTCTCTCTTGTTGAGACCTATCAGCTCGTTTAAAGTAGTACTACTTGGGACTAGACTCAAAGCTCATCCGTTACAACCTTAGTTGCCCAGACATCTCCACCCACTACCGATAGGGTTGGTAGTAATTCCCGTGGAGGCCATAGAGGTGATTACTGTGGTGGACGTGGGGTCGTGGTAGAGGCCAGTCGCAACAATGCACTTATTGCAGCAAGGATGGGCACACCATGAAGACATGTTGGAACCGGTCACCCTACACGATTCGCAAATGTCGTTGTCATCGACTCTGGTGATGCTCCTGCACCGGTTTTCGATGAGCATTTCTCTATTCTTCGTGAGGACTACTCTCAGTTTCTTCAATATCAAGCATCACAGCAGGAATTTGTTCCTAGCACCTCACTCGCTCAGAGAGGTACACCTACTGCCAGTTGCACCTCTCATTCTGCTCCTTGGGTAATATACTCTGCTGCCATTGATCATCTGACAGGTATATTGAACCTTTTTTCATCCCTAGAATCCTCTTCTTCAATACCCAATAACTTTAGCGGAAGGTTCCTCTAAATCTGTTGAAGGAATAAGGACTGTCCAACCCTCTCCTTCTTTGTCTTTGCCATCAGTTCTATTTATACCTCGTTCTACTTTCAATTTAATGACCGTTGGCAAGTTAACCAAAAAACTTAATCATTCTCTTTTTATTTATTTATTTATTTTTATTCTGTTCTTATCCAGGATTTGGTGACTCGGAAGACGATTCACGTAGGGTATGAGTCCAATGGTCTCTACTATTTTGACGGTCCTGGTGTACCACGTGCTTCTCCCACTCATTGTTCTGCGGTTGTCTATCCTCATCAGTTTCAATGGCGCCTTGGTTATTCATCCTTGGCCAATCTGAAGATCCTAGTTCCAAATTTAAGTCAATTATCTTCATTAGAATGTGTGTCATGTCAATTGGGGAAGTATCATCGTGTTCGATTTGCTCCCCGAGAACGTGTCTAGTCATTTTCAATCAGTACATTCAGATGTCTGGGGTCTTCACCGTATTACCTCCTACAAGGATATCGGTATTTTGTTACTTTTGTTGATTACTTTACTAGAACTACTTGGATCTATTTAGTGAAAATCAGTCTAGAGTTATTTTCTATTTTTTGTGCCTTTTTTGTTGAGATAAAGACTCGATTTAATGTTCCTATTTGTATTCTTCGAGTGACAATGCACAGGAATATATTTCTCACCCATTTACCACCTCTATGGAAAATTTGGCATGGTTCCTCAGTCGGCCTGTGTGTACACACCTCAACAGAATGATGTTGAAAGGAAATCAAACACTTGTTAGAAGTTGCACGCACCTTATTATTTTAACAACAATGCTAGGGGCACAAAAGGATACAAAAAACATCCACAAAATGAGTGGAAAGTCTATGTGGCACAGTGGGCCCCGCCAGTAATTAAGCATTGTTTCCATTAATTGCTGGCAGGTCCCACTGTGCCACATAGACTTTCCACTCATTTTGTGGAAGTTTTTTGTATCCTTTTGTGCCCCAATCATTATTCTTATTTTAAATGTGTTTTTCAAAAATTTCCTAGGGGAATGTTGTCCTTACAACCTTCCATTTAATTAATCATATGCCTTCTTCTATTCTTCACGAACACACACCTCATTCAACTTTGTTCCCTACTGGGCCACCATTTCATGTGGCTCCTCGTGTTTTTGGGTGTCTACTTTATCCACTAGCTTGCCCCGGACATTGACAAATTGGACCCTCCGGCTATTTAGTATGTTTTCTTGGGTTACCGATGTTCCAAGTAACTCCTGTTGTCCTAGATGTATCATCTCGTTTGTCACATTCTGACTTGCAGATGTACACCCAACGTCTGAATACTAGAACCACTCCGGACTGCACAGCTCTGCACTTTCGCATCCTCAGATCCGCCACCACCATCTTAACTCCGGCGGAGTTAGACCTTCCAATTGCTCTCCGAAAGGTTAAGCGTACTTGTACAAGTACAACTAACTCTATATTGCTCTCCATATGATCATTTATACCCCTCATTTTTCATTTGTTGCCTCTTTGTCTACCATTCCTATCCCCAAGTCTATTGCATTGGCTCTTTCCCATTCAAGGTTAGAAACATAATATGGAGGAGGAGGAGGAGATGCTTGCTTTAAGAGAAACTGGTACTTCAAGATTGGTTCTCTTCCACGGTTGGTTGTCGTTAGGTCTATAAAGTTAAGGCCACCCCGATGGCACGATAGACCGGTGAATGGCCTGCCTTGTTGCAAAGGGGCATACTCAAGTATATGAGCTTGATTACTCTTAAAATTTTCCCATGTGGCAAAGATTACTTCTATTCGTCATTTCATCTCCCTAGCTGCAATCTTCCAGTCGCTTTTGCATCAGCTGGATGTCAAAAATGCATTCCTTAATGGCACCCTTCAGGAGGAAGTGTATATGGAGCAACCACCTAGGATTGTTGCTTAAGGGGAGTCTAGTATGGTAGCAGTCTAGCAGATTGAAGAAGTCCTTGTATGGTTTGAAGCAATCCCCTCGTCCTTAGTTTGGTAGAAGTGATGTGGTTGCTAAATTTGGACTTCAGCGTTATTGTGTTGACCACTTTTGTGTTTTATAAACACACTTTCGCAGGTAAAATTTTGTTAGATTGTTTACGTTGGTGATATTGTCATAACTGGTGATAACTTTGGGGGCATTCATGAGTTAAATCGTTTCTGCATAATACGTTTCAAACCAAAGATTTGGAACAACTGAGATACTTCCTGGGTATTGTCATGGCCAGATCAAGTGAAGAGATTTGTCGATCATCTTAGAGGAAATATGTCCTTGACCTCCTGACTGACAGAAATGTTATATCCAAACCCTTGGATTCCCCAATAGATTCCAACACCAAACTGTTGCCAGACCAAGAAGAGCTACTTGATGATCCATGACAGTACATGCGTCTAGTTGGTAAACTTAACTACCTGACTATGACCATACTTGATGTTGTGCTAGCAGTTAGTATGATCAATCGGTTTACGGACTCGTACCACCCATTGGGATGCAGTGGTACGTATTCTGAGATATGTTATAATGTTAAGGAGGTCGCTGGCCTTGGTTTGTTGTACAAGGGTCATGGTCACATACGAGTGGAGAGTTGCACTGATGCCGATTGGGCTAGGTTTCCTGGTGGTAGGAGATCTAGTACGGGCTACTGTGTTATTGTTGGAGGTGACCTAGTGACGTAGAAGAGCAAGAAACAGACAATAGTTGCCAGAGCCAATGCAGAATCTGAATACAAGGCTATGGCACACACTACTTGAGAGTTAGTGTGGATGAAACGCTTGTTAGAGGAACTCCGGGTTCACTCAGCCCGGGCCTATGAATTTGCTTTGCGACAGCCAGGGACCATCCATAGTGCCTCCAATCCCGTGTTTCATAAGAGAACGAAGCACATTGAAGTTGACTGTCACTTTGTCTGGGAAAAATTTATACAGAAAGTAATACATTTGAAGTCAGCAGATCAGTTAGCTGATTTATTTACTAAAGCATTTGAGTGGAATTCGGGCTAAGCTTGGCGCAGATGATATGTACGGTCCAACTTAAGGGAGAGTGTAAAAGGGTATAGTAGCAACTTTGTATTATGTTAGTAAGTTAATTGCGCTTTGCCTACATCAGTTAGATGTGCAGTAGTGTGAGTTTGGTTAAGCCTATAAGTAGGCTCCCTTGTAATCATTATTATTCAATCGAAACAAAAGTTTGTACTTTTACACTACTGTCCTAGCTAGCTTAGAGTAATTGCAAGGCAAGAGATTCTTAAACGATCACTTCTTTCCTACACCCAATTCTCAAAGGAGTGGAAGATTGCACTGGTCTTCAGAACCCTCGAAGTGGGAGCTAATCCTCGGCTATAGCAACCTGCTGTTTTGCTTTTGTCGAGGGACCATTGTGTTTTCATAGGTCACTTTTTCTTCTTCAGAGAGGGTCGATTATTAGAGTTAGTTACCTTTGGTTCCCCTTGAAAGAAATATTACGTTTTAACCAAAAAAAAAAAAAAAGATAGCAATATTACGCATTGAAAAAGACATTTATCCTAAATCAAAATCTGCAAGGATACACAAATATCTAACTTAGATCTAGCACGATTTCACCTACATCACTATACGAAACTCAAATACCACCACAATTCCACAATTCAGAAAAGGAAAAAATACTTCATGACTACAAAAAAATCAAAAAGTGCAATAAACAAAAGGAAGGAACAAACGCCCATAAAATTTAATGGAAGTAAGACGAAAATCAAACATAAATCCAAGAGTAACAAACTTTTATCATTCAAAATAAGAGCAAGGCTATGGATGCAGGCTTGGTTTGAGTGGGGCTACAATATCTTTTGAAATTGGAGTTTTTGTCCAATGTTGTTAAGATTAGTTTCATGTGGTGTTTGTAGACAAGGGCAGGTCAATGTTTAGACTTTAGAGCTGCTGAAGTGACTAACTAAGAAAGTAAAGTGAGTAATACCAACTGACACATGTCGTGGGTCAAACAAGCCAATATAGCAAGCCTCGGTTCACTTCAATACAAAACAAGTCATGACATGGATTCTCTTCGATGGCCACCTACCAAGCAAGTCGACTTGGCCAATTCAACTCGAGCTTGACCGAGACTACAAAAAATTTGAGCACAAGAGTCGTCTCCTTGATAGCTAACAAGTTTACATGTTAAGGCCCTGTTTGGAATCACCTTGCAGACGTACATTTGGCCCAAAAGTGATTCTAGGATCCAAAACGCATATAGCCTATTTGGATCAATTTTAAGCAGCACATGTATTGGTGGAAATATGTCCAAAGGTGCTTCATCCTAAAAATGATGCTAACTAGGAAGCAAATTGCGTTTTAATGAATTTTTCTTAATTCCCAGGGTGCCCATGTGATTAGGGCTTGGGTTCGGGCTTGGGTTCGGGATTTTGCCTATGCAAAAGTCAAAGGCAGTCCAAATGGGCAATAGGTGAATTAAAAATATTCCTCCCACTACCTTACCTATTTTCTAAAGAAACTCTAGAAAGAACAAATGCCTGGGGTATTTCATCACATATTCTAGACCATCGCTTCATTAATAAAAGATGTATAACTGACTCTCCCAAACGCTGTTTATACATCATCTGAGTGATGAAGTAACATTTTATATGGGCCTTCCAAGGATGTCTAGAGATAATGACACTTTCCCCCCAACCCCCTTTCCTCAAATTGTTAATGCAATGGAAATATTTCAAGAGAAGATAACATCGCTAAATTGATGCACCCAAAGTACTGAAATATCTAGGCATCAACTATTAGTATACATACATACATTTATCTGTGTGTGTGTGTGTGTGGAGAACCAATGTGTTCCTCACAACAACTATCAAGTGCCGTACATAAGTGAGTATAAGAAAAGAAACTGAAGTGAAGCATGAGGAGTAGATAGGAAATGGACTACACCGCAAGCTCCTATTACCGTAACACTACATTCGGCTCACTCTCTACCTTTTCAAGTATTTTAAGACTTCCAAATGCATATCCAAGGGTAAATGCATATTGCTAGCAATATATTGCCACAATATATGAAGAGATGAGATAAACTGATGATCGCACACTATTTGTGTAATATCCCAACATCTTGACATGTGATAATTTTATAATGTGCATTATATGGTAATGACATGAATATTTATGTGATTTGCATACTTAATCTTATTATTAAGTGATGGAAGGAATTTAAGAGTTGATAAACTCTTGATATGTGTTATACATGGCAATCTATTTGGCATTTGCATATTTTGAAAGACATGGAATTATTTAATGCCTTGTATTGGATATATATTTGATGTAAAATGTTGAATTACCAGACAAGGGCATAAATGATAGGAGTAAAAAGAATACATTTTCCTAACTAGTAGGTGAATTAGCAATTCACGAGAACTAGAGGAGCTATTGTGTAATTAGTAAGAATTATGGTAGGTGAAAGTGTAATTTCGGAAATTTGGTAGAATTTTCCTAATCAAGATTAATTAGTCTAATTGAGATTAATTAGCTTAATGATGATTAGTTAGCCTAATCAAGGTGCTAGCTTATATTACCTAAGCTAGTAGGTGGCCTAGTAGGAGGTGTTGGGCTATATTTGGCTAAGTCCATGTGTATTCAAGTGGGCAAGAGAGAGAAATGGAAGAATACCTAGTTAAATAAGATGTACATCTTTTTGAGGTACTTGTCTCTGCACAAGCAAGTAGGTGCAAAGAAGAAAGGGAAAAACAAGAGAGAAAAGAAGGAAAATCAAAGGGAAAAGGGTGCTAGGGAGATTTCTATCTCAAATTGAAGCTATACTTGAGAAGCTAAAGGAGTTTGAAAGTGAGCATTATATCTTGTCAATTCTATATCTAGAGCAAGGTGAGTAACCTCTATCTTTGAGGAAACTTTTCAAGTAATGAAATTGTGGCATATAAATGATTTACTTTCAATTCATGGATTATGAGCATGCGTGTATATCATGATTGACTATATGTGCAAGAGATAGAAAGGATTATGTGTTGGAAACATGTTCATGTGATTATGAGGTTGAAGAAGCAATTGTTCTATCACTACAAAGAGAGCTCCAAAAGGGAGTGTAGAAAAAGCCTTCTAAGGCTTGAGTGTTCAATACGCCTTGAATAGGGTGTTGGATAGCTCGGAACAAGGATAAAGGGTGCCATTACGGGCATGGGGTAGTGAGAAGAACAAGAAGCTTTGGAGATAAATACTTACTTGGTTGTAATTCATTATGTTACATTGAATTGCATATCACATGTTTAAATGATATACACGAATTTATGTCAAAGAGCATGTTATTCACTGAGCTTCAGCTCATGTGGTTATTGAATAACCATTTCAGGTGAAAGGAAAGAAAAGGAGAAAGAGAAGTAGAGGACGAAAGAGGAGAGCAAGTGTTTAATGTGCATATTGTATATGGCGTAGTTGTTGTAATTTGGAACTAAAGGACTTGAAAATTATGTTGTTAGGTGAGCATGTGTAGAACTTGATGTATAAGACTCCTATGTTCATGTACGAAAGGTTTTGGTAAGTGCTTTTGCTATTCAAGCATATTTGATTGCTTAGATGCTCATGGCATTCTGTGGATAGAAGCTGTTTCAATCGATCGAAATACACACAATATTAATTGGTTCAAAACGACGACTTTTACGGAAACAGACATAACTTTTTCTGGAATTTTGAAATCGTGCACCGTTTTCAACTTTAGAACCTAGACTCAAACGGCTATCTTTTGGTATAAAATCTAACTCAAATTTTCAAATTCCTATTATACCCTTGGGGCTAATCCCTTGCAAATGTGGTTTAAATGGGAGTCTAAAAACCCGTTTTGTACGTTTTGACATAGGGTCAGGCCTCGGTGGCATGTCACGTACCCTCGTGCCATACTTAGTGGATTTGGGTCGTGACAATTTGTCTGGGTTGGCAAAAGTAAATCGTCCTGAGCCTCATCGATAAATACATATTCTACGATGTTAAGATCATCTCTATGACTAATCGAAACACAAAATATATATACACTACCATTGCAGGTTCCTCATCATCCTCCCAAGATTCCTTAATGTCATCATCATCCGCATCTTCATCATCCCATGTACTCTTCAGCTGCTCCTTTTTAAGAAGAGGAGGAGTTGGCTCGTCCTCTGGGACAATTGCATAACCAAAAATCATTAATTCACACATTCCACAAGAAACAATGAGAAGTAAAAAAAATTAAAAGGTAGTAGAATTACTGAAAACAAAGACCAAACAGAGATATTCTTACGCGTGATCCTGCGAAACCGACATGTAACTGTGAGCTTAAAACACACTTCTTTGCAAATGTCACAATATGAGTGCTCTATGTACACTTCCATTTTGTAAAACCATTTTTTTCTTATTTTGTTCCATGACTTGCTATTGGTAAGTTATAATGATAATCTTTATTCCAAAAAAACACAAAGGGATGTATCACACACATGATGTCTACACGAAAGCAACTAAGAAGAAGAAAGTAGGCATTTAAGACCCAAAACACCCAAAAATTTTCCGAAAGCATAAATAATAAAAATTCTATGATTAAAAAAAAAAAGAGCTCTCCTCTTCGATTTGCCCCATTTCATTTTATGATTTACTTTTTTATGGGTATATTACCAATGTCATCAATTAAAAGCAAGACATGCTTTTAACGCATTTACTGTATTCAAAGCCACGAGCAACCGAAGATACTTTATCAAAGCTTCATTGGACGGTAGACAGTTGAACAAGGGCAGAGGCAAATATATGCTAGCCAGTTGCAATTCGGTGAAGCTTTTGGTGAAAGGGGAACAGTGTATCTTTGAAAGGAGTGAATATCACATCTGTGAAGTCTAACATTATTTTTTAGTTCTATATCGCGTTTGGTATGCAGGGGTTTATAATCTCGACCGTTGATTTGTTTGTTGATTTTTAGGTGATATGAGGACATGGTCTTAGTAAAAAAATCTCGACATTGGTGCGCAATCAACCCAAATCTCGACAGAACATAAACATAAACATAATGTGAGGAGATGGTCTCAGTAAACAAATCTCGACAGAACAACTTAAAAATATGGCGCTTTACGCTCAGAATACATGGAAACCATCTTCAACCCAATCTGCATTAGTTTTCCAGCATACATATTCTTCAAAAACAAACCCAGATGGATGACGTTACTATAATACAAAAAATCTTAACCAATTAATGTCTATAGACTCTGCTCTTACTGAACCCAAAAGAAAAAGTAGGGCGAAAAAACTTAAAAATCAGAACATACTGGATAAAAAAACTCCGAAAAGACAGTTAACTACTCTGCCATGATCTGCTGTCATAGAAAATAGGCCAAGGAAGTGATGTGGCAGTGGGAACAGATTCAAACACTGTGGGACCACGTGAAATTCCATTAGAAGTTATTTTGGATGGTCTCGCTCCCATATGTTGGGAACCAAATTTGGGGTTTAAATTTAGGAACCATAGCACTAGTCTTAGAAAAACATAAAAAATAAAAAAAATAATAAAAAAAAAAACCATGAGTAAGAAATATGGCTCCATTCACAGTAATGGGTTTCACATTAAAGTGCTATATAAGTAGAGAATAGTGCATTCAAAATATAAGGGATCTTCAAAGCAAGCCGTTACACAGTTCTTATGCAACTGACTCTCATACAAGTAAGGTAGTAAGTGTGACTTAGAGAAGCTATTGTCATGGGATGGAAAATTAATATATTTTTCACATACTAAACTCCATTGAGCCTTGTAAGCACAAGAAAGGTTTACTGCAGCGCCTGAGGCTTTGATGTGCAGGTCCTACTTCGACAATCTACTCTACCAACCGCGCATTATTTTTTTTTCCATAAAATCACAACAATCAGGATCTTTTCCGTATTTCAAGCTTTCAATCTATGGCTTTTGTCCAACTATATATAACAGTTTGCTACACTATCGGAATAGAAGTATTTCTTTTCTTCCAATAACTGGGACAAACACACCTGTTTTCCCACACCTGTGGTAAAACAAGAAATGAAGACTTAAAAATAAGTCATGACTCTATTCGTCAAATGGATAAAAAAGCACCAATTCCACATAATCTACACGAAAACCGAATAAGATGGTTTGAACATGTACAAAGAAGAGTAATAACTGCACTAGTTAGGACGATTGATAGTATCCACATTGAGGAAAATTCTAGGGGTAGGTGAAGACCAAAATTAAGCTGGTTAAGGTAATACAGAAAGACTTAATAACATGTAGGTTATTGAGGCTATGGTCTTAAGACCGAGTGGTATGGGGAACAATGATACATGTAAACAACCCCAAGGTATTATGGACAAGACTTAGTTGAGTTGAGTTATTGGAGATGTCAGCTATTCATCATATTTCATCTTAGAAGTTTAAAGCATAAATAGACAAAAAATAAAATGATGAATGAATCATAACTTTCCTTAATAGACAAACCATTAAAATTATGTGCCAACATAATGAATTGTGTAACAAAAAACACATTTGAAATAAGTATACTAATATGAAACTACATTACAACTTCCATAATAGCAATTTAATACTTGAGAGACATTTCACAGAAATTATAATAAGAATCGGCTACGGTTCTAAAACAAATTTCATATAAATGTATCATGAAAATTCTTCATGACAATTATCTCCACAACTTGGACAGCATCATAGCAAACTTAGTCTTCTTGAACCTCAATTTTGGCAACAGATACTGCCTACGTGACCAAACAGCCACAAGGATAACCTATGTTACTTAGACTCAGGTCGCACATAGAGTGCAGGTATGTGTCAAGGTATCCTACCTCTCTAAACTCCATATCTTAGGATAAGAGAACTCAATTTGATTTTGGTATGGGCCCACACATCCTAATATACAATGTATCATGCTTCGTATAATATTGAATGTGTGATATTTTTTTTACATAAAAAGTGGGAAAAACCTCTTTGCTATCGATTTTGGGTTTCATCTTGCCGTTTCACCGGCACATGGAATATCTGTTCAATAATATTCGCATGATCAATTTAAGTGCAACTGTTGAACATATGTCCTGTACGCATACCCATGTCATGTCATGACACACGGGTACTTTGGGTGTAATAAAGTAGAGTCCGTGTAACATAGATACCAGTGACCACCACATTGGAAAATTCCAATCAGCATAGTAATAATTGGAAAAAGTAAATCAGCTTCGTATACACTACAAGTCTGTAACAGATCTCTGTGTTCTAACTTTAAAACTCTAAACCACGTTATACTTTATTTAAACACAGTAGATGTTTAAAGAATTTTTCAAACCTCGGTATTTTGTTGTTTGTTATGTTTGATGATCATCCAGATTAACACACGATAGATGTTAGACTATTTGTTTGTCATATTTAATCAACTCTCCACACTCCCTTATCTTTAACTTTGTAATACCTATACTCTGAATGTTGATATCTGAATACATAACTGTGGGGAAACAACCCAATTCAACCACAGTCACCAGGCACTCCTGTTAATCAGAATATGTACTTCACAAACATGACCATACAGATCTAAACAGTGGCGAATAGTCATTGCAAGATACAATTAGTGAGCATCATATCATGATCATATTACATTATCTTCAACAGCAGAATTTCCGCAAAAACCAAGCCAAGAAGTATTACCCCAGTCCTCCATTTTCTGCTTTCCTCTCTAAGTTGAATTGAACTTTGAGATTTAGATATGAGTAGATGTTACAAATAAATTGCCAACCTGCATTTACAAAGGCATAAACATGGGAAAGATTGGACATTAATTTTAACTGAAAAAAAAATTACTAACAACACCGCTAAAAGCATGCCTCAATAGAAGAGAAAAGCTAGAAGCAAATTGCTAGCTTTTTGATAAATAAAGAAGCAGTAATAATTTTGGCAAATGCAAATGCGGTGTCATTAGTTTGACAATTACAATTGCTCTATCGTCATCGTGATAAAATGCATCTACCAATTTTAACTTTCTTCCATATAATTATAAACTTGGCACATGACCTCTTCTCATTTAGGTAATCCAACTTAAAAAAACAAGGGAGAAAATGGTGCTATCAACACAAAAAAAAAAAATCTGAAAGTTGGATAGAAGAAAATGAACTGAAAAGGAAAGAACAGACGGCTGAAGCAAGGAAACCCTTCCGAGGGAGAAAGAAAGCCTGAAGCAAGAAGATTTCATTTGTGTGTCCTGTGTGCATACAAATTATTCTAATTCTTCTCTCTGCAGTACATGCAAGAAGTAGCAGGAGAACATTAACACCAACATACACAAGGACACGACAGGCCAAATCCTAAAAAGCACATAACCAGGACGAGGCATCACTACTAGTATTTACTGTACTTTATATTATGGTTACATAAAACAATAGTACCACTGCAATGTTCTAAAAATCGCTAGACGCTAAGCAGGCGGTGGAGGGGGCCTAGCGCCTAGGAGCACAGGCGGAGGCCTAGGCGGGGACTAGGCGGAAAATTAATTTTTAAAACAAAATTAATAATATAGAGACAACAAAACTCACATTATCTACAAACTAGATTTCTAATTCATATCAACAAACCAACCGAAACTTTTCGGCGGCATCGTAGTCGACCGAAACGAAACAACATCCCCCCCCCCCTGAAAAGTAAGTGGGCGTTTCAAATTTCAATCAATTTTCGAATCAATCAAAAAATGCATAAATGAAAAATTGGGGAAAACCAGAGAGAGAGAGAGAGGGAGAGAGAGAGAGATTGATTCTCTGAAAAAAAAAATGATGAAATTGATTTTGTTTGAGAGTTTTTGGTTATAAATCACTTACCTGGTTGAGGAGTCTCTTCTCCAACACTCTTCGCCCAATCTGGACTAGGGTTTCAATCTGGACTAGGGTTTCCCTTGCACTCAGTCACTCTTCTTCTTCTTCTTCTTCTTCTTGTTGGCCTTCTCGCGTAGGGCTCCTGCCTTGCTAAGATGCTGGTTGGTCTCTCCTGTAGTAGTGAAAAAAAACATACCCCGCATGAGATGAAAAGTTAAAAAGGATGGCAACGCGCGCGGGTTTTTCTTTCCCCGCCCCGTATCGCCCCGATTTTAATAGGTTTACGGTTCGCCCCGTATCGCCCCGATTTTAATAGGTTTACGGGTGAGTATGAGAAGGTTTTCATAACCCTAGTTGAGTTTGGATCGGAGTCGGAGATAGGGTCGAAAAATTTAAACTCGCTCCGAATATACTTGTATTTATATTATTAACCCTCAATAGTTATATATATTATTATTTTACCCTACTAATATAAATACCAAACAAAGTTTTAGGACTTCGTATTTCTAACTGAAGATATTTCTCGATGCCTCTCAACTCTCTGTATCTGTTCAACCCTCAAGTTCTCTCTGTTCAACACTCAATTGCTATACATATTTAGTAGTTGTTTGAAAACTTTCAATGTAGTTGAAAGTAGGGCCCTATTTTTAGTTACTCATGATTGATGATGATGTAATTTTTAATAGTTGGATGCTAAAGCTGATTTGTCTCTATGTTTTTATAATTTTTTTTTTTTTCAGAATCGAAAGTTGGTGTCTTTATTAGATCTGTTGCATTTGCCTTTGGATGTGTGGTTCTTGCTGCAAACGTTGGCACGAAACGTTGGATGTCTTTGGATGTGTGGTTCTTTGAATCTTAATCGGGGAGGGGAGTGTTCAGTGAAGCGGGGCGGGGTATGGGGGCCCCGTCTCATACTCGTCCCGTTGCCATCCCTAATTCAATCTCAATTATTTATTTCTATTTCTAACTTTTTTTTTAATCCTTTGACATATCTAACTATATATCTAATAATAATAATAATAACTATATATAAGAAGGGAATATGTGGTTACTGTTCATCACTGCCGGAAACTACTATTATGCCCCTCTTCACAGTTTGCCTTGATTTCGCTTCCAACACTCCATGTATCAGTGCCTTTGTGTGATTACGGGCCACTTGTCTCTCGATCACAATCACACACATCGTCATCACATATTTTTCAACTTGGACAAAATGATTCAACAAAATAAAAAAAACAAAAAAAAAACAAAAAAAACCAACTCATGTTCTTCATGTTCCGAAGTTGCCAAATCAGGTTCTGAAGCACATCAAGCTCCAAATCAGGCTACCATTTCTTAAGCTTCAAATCAAGCTGCCATTTCTTTTTTTGAATCACACACCAAGCTTCAAATCAGGCTTTCTGAAATTTAGGAAGATCAAGAGCCTCTTCCATGGTGTATTTCAAGCCAGAGGGGGAAATGGTCTGCGGAGAAACGTGCAACTAGGTGAATTACTGCTCCAGTTTTGAAACTTCTCCATATATGTATATGTCTGTTTCTATTTTATTTTGATTTTTTTTATTTCTTTTAATTCTTACTTTGACAACAAATTTTTTTATTTACTGTGTGGATCAAAAAAAATGCATTTTAACAGTTGCCACTTCAGTGATTTGTGTAAATAAATAAGATTTACACAAGGCACTCAAAAAATTAGGGATAACTATTTGCATTCCATTCCAATTTGAATTAGAATTGTATTCGGAGGATTCTAATAAGAACCAACATAAGAAATGAAATGCTATCAGGTGCTATACATCAACACCAAACAAAGTTGACCAAGGAATTTTACCAGAAATGTTTACAAAGAAAGCTAATTAGCTATAAAAAAAAAAATAGTGTATCATTGTGAAAATAAATGAATTGAGGAAAAAAAAAACCAATAATCAAGAGTTTATAATACCCCAAATTAGCAAGCAATTAAGAAATTCTGTACATGGTTTTTTTTTTCCATGAATGTGTAACTAATTTTTGCAGAAGCGATGTTTGTTGTCCACTTAGTGGTGGGCACTACCCACCACTAAGTATAAAGTACACTATATAGTGCACTACCCAAATGCACTATTCAAGTATAAAGTACTGATTAAATCATAGGGTAATGCTATGCTTCTCAAATCTAAATCTCAAATAATGTTACAGTAGACTTGAAGGATGTTATAGTGAAGGTCTCTCTCAAGAAAAAAATTCATGCTTTTTAAAATTCCAGCAAATTTGAAGCATAAACAAAATTGGGAAATAAGAACTTGAAGATTACAACAGTCTCTCCAATACTATGCTAATAGAGAAGAAATCTTCTTCCTTGCTTTGTTTTGACTGTCATATTATCGTTTTTATTCAAGTTTATCCTACAACTATCATGCTGACCCAAACAACCTTCTCTTAATTAGAATCTAGGAACTTAATCCATCAAAGTTCTCTTTTCTTTCTTTCTTTCTTTTTATTTCATGCCTTTTTATGCTTCACTACCTCCAATAGCTCCGACCCTTAAAAAAATAAAAAACCCCTCCATAGAGTTTGTTATCCTTTGTATCGGCCTATAAGTTTTCACTTTTCATATCACTATTTTCACTACTTCCTTAGGTTTCTAGCTATCAAAACTAGCATTTGGGTGTTGGGAGTGAGTAGGTATGAATTTATAGTAAAACAGTTTGGTTGTCTAAACAAAAGCAAAAGTAGCCGTGTAAAAGACGGTGGATATCAGTTGTTCTCTTCATGTTCACTGTGGATGATGTTGCTTCTATTATTAAGTGACCCTCAATGGATTTGCTCATGTGTTTTTCACATATTCTGCGTCTCTACAAGAACTTTTAATTTGGAAACGTACAGAATTATGAAGAACCACGACAGTTGACTGTTGCTTTTCTTGCATTTGCTTATACCAATATTCTAGGTAAAACTATTATATGATTGTCCAATACTTAAAATAAGTTCCGAGGTATCGATTTGTAGCTACCATCTCCTAAGCAAGTCCATTTACAAGTTCACTGGCAAAAAAACTGCTACTAACATAGATATGTATATTGGGTACAACTTCCCAGCTAATACAGGGTAGATTCATTTATTCATCACTAACTACAGGGTATTGGTCTACCCAATTATTTTAACTTCCCTTCCTTTCTACTGCTTTATTTCGGCTGCTGTATCATTATACTCAGTTCTATCGTATTTTACAAGGAAAAAGACATCAAAACAAATAGAGCAAAACTTATTTTCGGGACTTCCACAAACTCAACCCACTAGGTTCATCATGAGAATGGTGAAGAAGCCAAAAATTAGAGGGAAAAAGAAGGCGCTACAATTCAAATATTCCCCTAAACTGAGTACATGCTTACAAAAGTGAACATGGTCAGACTTGACAACTAATCCATACACATCTCATCTCCACGATTGGGGAGTGCTAGAATAAAAGAAACCTTCTATCATAATTTAGACCTTCCAATTTATTTATTATGTGTGGTAATTGGTTTATTTAAAAGAGACTTCCTAATTAGTAACATTTGTTCACTCTACATTATCTCAT
Organism: Hydrangea macrophylla; assembly: GCA_033977485.1. Classification (NCBI taxonomy): domain Eukaryota; kingdom Viridiplantae; phylum Streptophyta; class Magnoliopsida; order Cornales; family Hydrangeaceae; genus Hydrangea; species Hydrangea macrophylla. Next base: position 79,912,833 of record CM066991.1, on the reverse strand, counting down.
CTTATACTCCTCAACTATAGTTTACATCTACTTGACATATGCGTGACACATAATAGAAAAAATGCACTGCGGTACATCCTGCTCTATACTGGGATTTGGTCATCAAACTGGTATTTATTTGCTTGCGTTTCATTGTCAACTGCCTAAATTTGTTCTCCCCTTTTTGCTTGGAGTGACTGCTATTTGTTTTACGAATGTTTTCCTTCTTACGGATGCTTCCAAAGAATCCAGCCAATGTTCACCTCCTTTCTCCAAAGAGTGTTTATCTTGCGTCCCCAAGAGACGGAGAGGACTATTTCAGGCTGGGAGTAGTAGCGGAGGTGAACTTCTACAAGTCAGCTCCTCTGAAATTCTTACACAAAATCTTTCTTGTGGAACCGATTCCTTGGAAGGTTTGGAGTCTTTTCCTAGGATGGCTCTATGGTCTCCCGTGTAATTTCACTTTATTTCCTATTAGTTGTCTCCTCCATGTTTTTCCTTCACCTTTTAAATTACTCATTTTGTTGCTTCTGATGATTTCACAAACGTGATAAATTGATTATTCAATGTGCTAGCCTACGAGGGTAAACATGTGTCTTACAAAGACACATGTTTTCACAGGAGCTTCTCTTCAAGAGCATATCATAAACGGTGGTAATCCTACAATTAATGTATCTGAAACACCACTAATGTTAGTTGTCTACTTCTCGATCTTTTCCAAATCATTGAGAACGCCATCCTATACATCATTTCCTGCCCTTATACATGTTTCCCTATTTTTGTGCTGTTGAAATAATTAGTTGGTACTAGCATGTTTCATCCTTAGTGTTTATAGTGGTTGTTATATAAGACAGTAGTCATGCACTGTCTTCACTATTTTCCCCTTATTATTTTGTATAACAGTTGGTAATCAATTCAACCGTCAACAGCTTAAGTTTGCTCGTGGAATATCAGTTCTACAGAACATAGCTACCCAAGCTGACTCATTGCCTGAAACTCAGTCATGCTTGTACTGCCAGGCCAAGCGCTGAGGTCAACTTATCTTTCAAATTCTGAAAACAGTCTTCACATTTTTTATTCCACACAAAAGCCACATCCTTCCTCATCAATTGAGTCATTGGAGTCGCGATTCTAGAAAAGTCTTGAACGAACCTTCTATAGTAACCAGCTAACCCCAAGAAACTTCGAACTTCAGAAACATTTGTCGGTCTCGACCAATTCTTAACAGCTTCTATCTTTTGTGGATCCACAGAGACACCATCCTTAGAGATCACGTGTCAAAGAAAAGTAACATTTGTCAACCAGAATTCACTTTTCTTCAACTTTCCAAATAGTTGCTTTTCTCTAAGTCGTTGCAAAACCAATCTCAAGTGTCGTTCATGTTCTTCTTGACTTCTAGAATATATTAGAATATCATCAATGAATACTATCACAAATTCATCTAGATAAGTCTTGAACACCCTATTTATCAAGTCCATAAAAGCGGCTGATGCATTCGTAACCCCAAATGGCATGAAAAGAAATTTGTAGTGCCTGTACTGGGTCCTGAAAGCTGTCTTCTCAACGTCTTCAGCTTTAACCTTCAATTGGTGATACCCAAATCTCAAGTCAATCTTAGAGAAGATTTGTGCCCCTTGCAACTGATCAAACAAATCATCAATATGTGACAACGGATACTTATTCTTTATAGTCACCTTATTGATCTCTCGGTAGTCGATACACATTCTCATTGTCCCGTCCTTCTTCTTCACAAATAAAACCGCTGCACCCCATGGTGATACACTAGGCCGAATGAACCCCTTATCTAGTAAATCTTGCAGTTGAGTCTTCAACTCTTTTAACTCTACCGGAGCCATTCTATCCGGTGCCTGTGAAATTGGTTGAGTTCCTGGCATTACATCTATCCCAAACTCAATTTCCCTCTCAATCAACACACTAGCTTAATCTTCTGGAAAGACGTCTGGAAATTCTTTCACTACTGGTATATCTTCTAATTTCAGTTCAGTACTTCTAGTGTCAAGTATACTACATAAGAATCCCTGACATCCCTTTTTCAACAAACGACAAGCTCTGACAGCTGACACCAGATAAGGCGGTGGTGCTACACTGTCCCTTGGAAATAAAATACATCTTGATTGGGCAGTCGAAATGTTACTCTTTTATTCTCACAATCAATAATGGCGTGATTTGCAGATACCCAATCCATCCCCAAAATGACATCAAAATGTTGAATAACAAATGGCACTAAGTCAACAGTTAAACCTCTACCATTCACATCAATCCTACAAGCTTTAAAGACACCCGAACTTACTAGTGGAGCTCCTGATGGAAGTGAAATAGATAAATCAAAATCTAGTAGTTCTAAGGGTTTATCTAAATGTTTAGCAAATGGGTGTGAAACAAAAGAGTGAGTTGATCCTGAATCCAGCAATACTCTAGCAGGTTGTGAGCAAATAGAAAGTATACCTGAAACCACAATGTCAGCGGTAGTGGTCTCCCCAGGCTTGAGCTGGAAGTACCTTCCTTGTCGTTGCTCCCTCCCTTGGGATTGTTATTGAGGTGGTCTCTGGCTTGGTGCACTTCCCATAAATGAACTAGAAATTCCTGGTCCTCTCTTTGGGCAATTACACTCCCGATGCCCCAGGTCACCACACAAATAACATCGTATTCTACTATTATCTATACCTTGTCTCGGAGTAATACTTTATCTTGGCACATTCTATCTTGATAGATTGGGACAATCTCTTGCCACGTGTCCTGGCCGTCGACAGTTGTTGCAAATGATAGGAGATAAGTTGCACATTCCCCAATGATACCTACCACAGATCTGACACCTGGGCTTATTGCCCCCACTTCCTGACGAACTCCCCAAATTCGGTCTCTTGGAACTGCCCTGCCCTTGGAATTGACTACTTCCTGGCCTCTTAAATTGTTGACTTTGGCCGAATGACAATACACCTCGCTCAGCAATTAGGGCCACGTCTAATACTTCTGAATACATCGATAGTCGGTGTGTATCTACTTTTTCCCTAATTTCATCGAAGTCCTTCTTCAAATCGTCTTGCCCGAATAAACTCGTTCGGAATCAAATCCATTACAAATCTGGCCAAACTTGTAAACTGAGCTGCGTAATTCCTAACGGTCATATTACCTTGACTGAGATGAGAAAATTCCCGGGCCTTCTTATCACTAAAAGATCGTGGAATATATTGCTTTGAGAACTCCTCCATAAACCCATTCCAGGTAGTTGGTGCTCCTTGCCTTAGTATTGATGTCCACCAATTTTGTGCTTCTTCTTTCAGAGTATCTGAGGCAAACAAGACCTTTTGTTCCTCTATGCATGGCAAAGCACAAAAAATTCTCTTCATATCGGTCAACCAATGGTCAGCCTTCATCGAATCAGGTTCTCCTTTGAATTGCCCTGGCTTTTGCTTGTAGAACATGGCAATAGTTGTTAATTCTGTTCTTTGTTCTGGATTTGATGAGCTCGGTTCCTCCTCGGTAACTCGAGTTTCAGCCACTTTTACCAACTTTTCCATAACTATTTTAATTATGTCCATATGGGGCCGAAGATGGGTTCTCACCTCCAGACATCCTTGCCTGGCACCCACAACAAAGTATATACATATATGTTACTTTTAAATAAATTACAATGCATGCTAAATAACATTTTAAAGCATGCTAAATAAACGTGTATGCATGATCGTATTACTACGTGTCATTGTGTGCACACTCATGCGTCGTCACTCGTACCCAAGGCTCTAGCCTATTGCTCTGATACCAAAAATTGTCACACCCCAACCTGCCCCAACGGGCTAGGACACGTGTAACAAAGGATTACCAATAACAAAACACCCTCTACTAGCAATAAAACAAGAGTGAAATATAGTAAAAGGTATTCATTAGCTTAAACCAGTACAAGGGTAAATTTTCATTAAGAAAATGTGCCCAAAATTTATATCAAAAGATAGCCCTACGAGTCTCGGGTCCAACGCAAAAAACGGCGCGCGAATCCAAATTTTCCAGAAAGAGGTATGTCCGTTTCTATAAAAGTCGTCATGCTGAAAATATACCTACGAATTTTTTTTCCTAGCTACCAACTAACCAATAACAAAATTAAAGTTTTAAAATCGTCGAATGGTACTTGGACAGAGTTCCCCCTATTACAGCACCATTCCCCCTGTTAAACAAGAACTGAAATACCAAAATATCACCAAAACACTTGGAAAATACTTTTAAAACTTCAATCCACAATTCATATATTACAAGGATCTAATATAAAACCAAATCATAAACTTATCTCCAAAAACCCAAACACTACGAATGTAAATACTCATCTAAACTCATTTACATATGAACATATTAAATATTAACCATTAATCTCAAGCTATCCCAGAATCCCCACAGTTCAACGCTTCTCACTATGATGCTCGTCCGTACCTGCGTGGTCATTAGCCACAAAAATTGATTAAGCTTTTGCTTAGTGAGTACATGGTACTAATCATGCAATCGGAATATTTAATGTATCATAAACACCAATTAAGCATTCACAATAATAAATGGTCGCCGGCGTGTCAAATAATCAATCACCATCGTATTGAACCCTTGATTCTAGGCCATTCTCACTTTGTTGTCGCTTTAAAAGCGATATCACACACTCTCATGTGACCGTAGTCAATTCGTTGTGGTCATCACCACCGTCCCCTTTTTTCTGAGGACTTCATCATCGTCCCCCTTTTCTCTGAGGAATGGGTGTCCCTTATATATGGGCTAAATAATGGTGATTATCAATTGACACCCTTTGACCCAAATAAGCACATAAGCAACTCAACATGTCAACATGGCAATTTCAATATTTTAGACATGTTAAATAATAAATTATCACATGCTTTTCTACTTAATCATAAATTAAGCATTTTAAGCATTTAATAACAATTAAAAGACATTAAACATCCAATTTTGGGATTAGGACACTCAACTCACGCATAAGTCTAAAATAAGCCTAGAAATCCCAAACTCCTTCGCAAAACTAGCTCTAGATACTCCCAATAATATTCCTACATATATATCACATATATGTTGTTAGGAAACTGCATTCCCAGAATCCGTTGACAGTGTGTATAAGTTGGTACAACAAAAATTTCATGAAATCTATAATAACCCTACAAGGGCTGAATTAGGGTTACCTTGAACTGCAAAAACGGATTGCTGTAGTAGACGAATCGAGAACACGGGCTCGATAACAGCTCACGATCTTCTACCGTATTCCTCCGCTGCCAGAATATCGAACTGAGTGTGGGCTCTTTCGAAATCCTTTCTGTTTTCTGCTCTCCCTCTTTTTCACTCTCTTTTCTATTCCGAGTTATAATTCTCTATATAGAAAAACGCTAGCTGATGAGAGAGCCAAAGCAGCATATATATAGGCTACGATAGGGACCATAAGAAGTCAATAAGGAATAGGCTTCCTTATGGAATTAGGAAACCCTAATTCAAACTGAATCAGATTCCTATTTCCATAAATTATAATTCATACCACTAAAGAATTATAATTGCACTCCTACCCTTATCTCAAAAATATATTTTGAGCTCCATGTTATTAAATGCTTATTATCTCCCCATGTTAAGATTACATATATCCATTAATTAAATATAATTACTGACAATCATATTTAATTAATTTCTTAAAATTCCTTGAGATCCTCTGCTTAACTTATCTGATATGTCGGATACAAAATCCACCTGCAGGGTTTGACATAATCAAAACTTATAAGCTTTCTCAAGGGGATATCATCAATCCCAAAATTGAGACATGGATTCCATCATTAATTAATATCCACCACACAATTAATATTGCCACCCAATCCAATGAGATATTGACCCATTTAAGGATCTCACCCTTATGGGGATCAAAGTGTAAATATCAAATGTACGTGTCTACAAATTAACTTAGGATTTAGAGCATAAGCACTCATAATAGCCATGAGGTATTAATTATCTTATAAGTCAGTATAAAGATAATTACCCCAAGTCAGTCCCGTTTAATACACAAAGTGTACCAGCATAGTGAGTTAAAACTATACCGTTTTCCGTAGTCAAGACAAACCTACTACAACACCATGTTGCAGTCCTACCGATGGTGTGTCCAATCCCATCTAAGACTGTAAACCAAAATCTTACATTCTATAATATCTGATGACCTGATCTTCCGTATGTAAGCCGAACTCTACACACCAAACCACCTACTATATAGAATGAGAGACACACATGCATAATATTAAATAAATAATATAATACAAACATTGCCCACACAGATTCTCATAAAAAAATAGATTAACTGATTTTATTAAATGAATAATAAATCAATTACATAAAGCATGACTTTTAGTATATATCCCTAACATATGTATCACCCCATAAAATGGGTCAGGGAAAAACATTACCAAAATTGAAAAAGAAAGACATAGAAATAACCCTCTCACCTTCACGAGTTCGAATATGACTTCGGTTCGCAAAATAGAGGTCGTACGGCGAAGCTACGGCGATAAAATGGCATGAAACCCTTTATTTCTCTCTTCTTTCCCCGTTGAGCCCTCCACTGTTCTAACTCTCTGTCTTTTTTTTTTTTATTTTCACTAACCGACTAGTCATATACTTGAGCATATATTATGATTTGTTTGACATATTTCTATTTACACCCCCATATGTTTCTAGAGTCTATTATGAGCCCCCTAAACTTTATATTAACCACCAAATATATAAGTGGATATGTGTCTATGTCACTTATGGGTTCCAAAAGTGGTCCCAAATATTTTACAAAATTGCTAATTAACCTACCAGTTATGAATTCAATTCCTATTCGCTCTCACACAGGTACCCAAACTGGCACCATAAAAAGGTCACAACAAGCAATGAAATATTAAAAGAAATTAAACAAATATCCATTTAATCACATAAATACAACTAAATGCAATTTATATAATCTAGACCTCCCGTGGATCCCATTTCACATCTGTCCAATTGTGCCCTTATCTAGGCACTTATCACATCGGGGTAACTGGAACTTACCCAAATATCATATGCAATTAATTATACTAATTAATGCATGAAAAAAAATAAATATTACTTCCATTTTCTGGGTACGGGTATTACATATAGATTCTTATCTAAGACTATTCTGGCAGAGCTACTATAACTAGGATGATTCTAAGTATGACGTCACTTATCTATATTAGTGTAAAAAAATTCCTATGTGGAATTTCTAGGAAATTGCAGGTGCTACAGATTTTTGAGACTACCATGGATTCCGACAACTTCCATGGATTGACAGAAGGTGCAAGTCATGTAACGTATCAGGTGCAAGTGACAGAACATTTAGTCCAACTCGTTATAATGTTAAGTACAACTCCCTAGAACACGTGTTTTAGTGACTTGCACTTTAACGCGATTTAATTGTAGCGAACGTTCTATTACTTGCACTCGATACATTATGTAACTTACACCTTTTGTAAATACATGGAAGTTGCCGGAATCCATATAACTAGAGGGAATCGATATAAAGCTAATGTTTTAAAAAAATGAAAGAAAAGTGTGCGAGGCCGTTAAAAGAGATGGGGTTGGTGGTGGTGGTGGTGGTGATGGTTGGTAGTGGCAATGGGGTCGAAATTTAAAGGGATGGTGTTGGTGGTGGTAGTAGTTTGTGGTACTAGTTCTAATGGTTGGTGGTGGTGATGGTTAGTAGTGGCAATGGAGTCCGTCGCAGTTTTCCTAAGGACAAGCTGTAATTTTTGATTGAGTCAAAAAATCACCAAACATAAAAGAAACATTCTAGTCATTATTCTAAGACTCTGGGAATTGACCACGTAATTTTCGGAGTCACGGATTATTTATTATGAATTATCGAAGAAAATTCATTAACAGAAAATAGTCGTAAAAGGATTTAATAACATAAATATACTCAAACCTAGAAACCAGCCATTAGAAATATTTTTATTGAATATTAGGCATTAAAATATACTCTCAATGTTTATCTCATAATTTTTGAAGCTCGTTTGGTATTTAAAACAATTAAAACAATAAATTAATGGCTCCCGGTTAATTATTAAAAATAACAACATATAGTTTTATAATTAAATAAATTATTTAACTATAACTATATACCATATAGATAATAATATAAATTTTCTAGAATTTAAAATACAAATTAGATATTTATTGTCTATTTTTAAAACAAGGAAATACTCATTTAGTATTTATTATATTAGAAATGATAAATAATAGCTAGTTGTAATTAGCAGAATATTTAAAATTATTTTAAACTACTAATCATTAGGGGTGGACACGAGCAGAGCCACTCAACAAGGGCTCGAAGTTCGGCTCGATAAAGGATAGGCTCGGCTCGGCTCGGCTCGGCTCATTTGATCTCGTGAACACGACCGATTAAGGCTTGCGAGCAAGCTCTTTATAAAGCTCGTTAATATGTTTGATAAAGAGCTTGTATAGTGATTTATATATATGTATATTTATTATAAACCTATATAATTTTAAAGAAAATATGACAACCTTTGTAAATAGGCTTGATAAATGACTAATTTATCATTAAACTATATAGTTTTAAACGGCGCGCGAAAAAGCTCATTAAAAAGGTCGTGAGAAAGCTTGCAGTCACTTGAAAGCTCGGCTCATTTAAGCTTGTGAGCAAGCTCGTGATAAAGCTCGGCTCGTCTCGGCTAGTGTTCACCCCTACTAATCATATACATAAATATAGTTTATGTATTTAAATACTATTAATTATTATTACTATAATTAAGAAATACAAAAACATGCCCAAAATTGGCTCTATCTTATGACCGAGCGATTCAAATCAGCAGCTAGTCCATGCCCCGGGCAAATCATGCACAACTCCTCAGAAGCATCAGCCCGAGCAGTTCATTCACGACCCAGCCAGCAGGTCGGGAAAACCGCACATGCACATCCCGCCGCGGGAACAGCTCATCCGGGCCCACAGGCGTGATCCCGAGCATTACGGGCAGTTTCCTACTCAAGCTAGAACACTAATGGAAAGTGAACACTATTTCCTAATCCAATTAGGAAATCTCCATAAATAATGCCAATCTATATCAATAGGATTATATTTCCTTATCCATGTATGAGTAGGTCTCTTACATTTATAAAGGAGACCCCTCACCCCCCATTGAAGGGGCTGCCAATTCTTTAGTCTACATAACACCTCTATAAAAATTCACCATTATACGCGTACACCCAGTCAGTATTACTGGTAGTGGCGCCCCTCTTTGTTGGCCACCAGGCCCGCCGGTGATCTGCTAGTGAACGTGTTCAGACACACCCGTGGACGTAGGTACCTTCATTAACAGGGTCGAACCACATACAAAAAATAGTCTCCCTCTTTCAAAATTGCTCTACTTTACTCTTACCAACTTTTGGCATCATCAGTTTGGCGCTGTCTGTGGGAAACGACAAGTTTTCTCATCAACAAATCTCTTGACTGATCATCATGCCACCGAAGAAGGGTAAGAAGGCTGATTAGCAGTTCAACCGGGATGTTCCGCTGCCCCCGGCACCGGCTGCGACAGTCATGACATCTGAGCAGATCACCGCGACCCTCACACAACTCTTGGAGGGCCAGCGTCAAATCCAGCAACAAATCGAAGCCCTGCTAGCCCAGCGAAGCCGTCCTCCAAGGGCCAAGAAACGACCCGGGAACGTTGCGTACGGTCGGGAACCAATCTGGACCAGACCACGTGCCCGAACCAACCCGTCCTGTGTTGAGGATGCCAGAGACATCAATAGTGGGCGTGCTGCCCGAGAGGAAAGGCGGGATCATATGGCCCGGGAATCAGTCCAGGGTCACTCGGTCAAGAGCCGAGTCGTCCCTGGGGGCACGGTTACTCGGAGTCATAGCCGAGCCCGATCCCAGAGGACAGCACCCCGCCATGAAGAAGCCTCTTCCACCAGCCCGACCAACCCCTCGGGCACCGGTCGAGAAGGAGTGGAAGCCCGAATCAAGGACTTGCAGAAGCAGATCGATGGAGTGGCCAAGAAACTTGGTCAAAACCGTGTTTTGAATCAAGCCAATACTGAGACAGAGTCACCATTCTCCAGCCGGATCACGAGGATTGCCATCCCGCGCAAATTTAAGCAACCTCACCTAGATCCCTACAACGGCTCGGGAAGCCCTGTCAACCACGTCCGGACCTACAAGCCTCAGATGGCCTTAGCCACCAACTCCGATGAACTACACTGCCTAGCCTTCCCTAGCACTTTGAAAGGCCCCGCCGTCCACTGGTTCTACTCGTTGGAGCCCCGATTGGTCCGCAGTTTCAAGCAACTCAGCAACCAGCTCATCAATCAGTTCATCGGTATGCACGAACGGCCAAAGCCTGACATACATCTACTGACGGTCATACAAAGGAATAATGAGACCCTCAAGGAGTTCACCGGCTGGTTTAATCAAGAAAAGCTCAGCATCTACGATCTTGATGAAACCGTCGCTATCATAGCCTTCTGATCGGGAGTTCAACACGCCAAGTACGCCGCGTCGTTCCACAGAAACCGACCGAAAACTTTGGTTGAGCTATTTGAGAGGGTAGGAAAATACATTGACACTGAAGAGTTTCTGAAGACCAAAGGCACCGGGCAAGAAAGCAACGAGTCTTCCAGAAGTAAGCGAAAGCGAGATCAGCCCCGGAGCTCTGACAGTTCCTTCAGCTCATAGCAGGCAGGGTCCGGCAGTCCCGACCCGACCTCCAGTTCGCAGCGGTCTGAGTTCGGCAGCCCCGGCCCGATCTCCAGTTCACATCAATCAGGATCAAGCAGTTCCGACTTTGCCTCCAGCACAGAGAAGTCAGAAGCCCGACGATCCTGATCCGACCTCCTGCCTCCATCGGTCTAGATGAGCCCGACTACAGTGGTACCTACTTGATCACCACATGAGGCTCCACCGATTGTCAGAGAGCTCATACAAAGACCTCGGGCCTAACCCCGAGGCATACAAAGACCTCAGGCCTAACCCCGAGGCACGAAAAAGACCTCGAGCTCCGAACTCAGGCACTAAAAAGACCTCGAGCTCTGAACTCAGGCACTAAAAAGACCTTGAGCTCCGAACTCAGGCACTAAAAAGACCTCGGGCTCCGAACCTAGGCACCAAAGACCTCAGGGTCACGCCCGAGGCACCGGCTTCGCTTAGGTCCAACCGACGATGGGGGCAAACCCCCTAGGTGGCTGATGATGGAAAGCTTCAAAAGACCCTGCAACCACCATGTTCCAGGTCGGTTACCTACAGATCATAGCCTCTGTAAGACCCTCATCTTAGCGAAAGCTTGGGGGGTAAGATGGCGTAGTGAACTAAATAGGCAATCACACCGGGTATTTACAGGCCTCGCGGATAACCAAGTCAAAACTTGGACAACCCGAGCACCTACAGTACTCAGAGGCATTAACTCCACTTAGGTCCAGACCGACGATAGAGGTGACTAAAATCTCTTAGGTTGGCCGATGATAGAGGAGCAAAAGGACCCTAAAGCAACGTGATTTAGGTCGGCTCCACCAACATGGTCAAGCTCTTCTCCCAACAGTCTTGATGAAGGCTGGCCGGCGGAAGACAACCATCCTGGGGAGTTAATGTAAAAAAAAAGGGACCCTAGAGCAATACGCTTTAGGTCGGCTTTTCCAACATGGTAAAATCCTTCTACCCACAGCCTTGACGAAGGTTTACGGGCAGAAGATAACCATCCTGGGAGCTAACTCAAGCAAAAAAGACTCCGAAGTAGGCCGAGTCTCAACTCTTGGTCAATTCCCGAGCACTTAAAGGTCCCGAGCTAGGTTGGGTCTCAACTCTCAGCCAGTTCCCGAGGACTCACCAGGCTCAGAAGCCCCGATATAGCATCTGGCCAATCTTGGAAATGGGGGGCAGCTGATACGCCCAAAATTGGCTCTATCTTATGACCGAGCGATTCAAATCAGCAGCTAGTCCATGCCCCGGGCAAATCATGCACAACTCCTCAGAAGCATCAGCCTGAGCAGTTCATTCACGACCCAGCCAGCAGGTCGGGAAAACCGCACATGCACATCCCGCCGCGGGAACAGCTCATCCGGGCCCACAGGCGTGATCCCGAGCATTACGGGCAGTTTCCTACTCAAGCTAGAACACTAATGGAAAGTGCACACTATTTCCTAATCCAATTGGGAAATCCCCATAAATAATGCCAATCTATATCAATAGGATTATATTTCCTTATCCATGTATGAGTAGGTCTCTTATATTTATAAAGGAGACCCCTCACCCCCCATTGAAGGGGCTGCCAATTCTTTAGTCTACATAACACCTCTATAAAAATTCACCATTATACGCATACACCCAGTCGGTATTACTGGTAGTGCCGCCCCTCTTTGTTGGCCACCAGGCCCGCCGGTGATCTGCTAGTGAACGTGCTCAGACACACCCGTGGACATAGGTACCTTCATTAACAGGGTCGAACCACATACAAAAAATAGTCTCTCTCTTTCAAAATTGCTCTACTTTACTCTTACCAACTTTCGGCATCATCATAACCCAATCCATAAACCTGACACAAACCGAATCCCGATCCACACCCAAACCAAATTATACTCACAGTATAACTCGAACCATTTACCCATGGGTTAAATCCGAACCGGAACCCATATCCGAACTGAAATGGCCCAAACACGAATCCAAACCTGACACCAGACCCGATCCGATTGGATCTTGGTACGATCCGAGACGAAACCACGTCATCTCACTTAAAGGGGATCCATGGGTTTTCTTAACCCAACCTGATCTGAGATCCTACCCATCTACATACTCAGCTAGCCCTAGCTCTAACTCGACCCGTACCCACTTGTTATAACTTGAAAATCCAAATGGGTTATGTCTTCTCTGGCCACTCCAACTCACTGTCGATGAAGCCTGTCTGGCCAGAAAATCTTCCAACGCCCATAACTTTCTTCCCTCTTCATAGAAATTGCTCTAACCAATGCCAAAATGACCGATTCTCCTTTCTCTACAACAAAGTATAAGCTGAGCCTCTGGTTTACTCGTTTAGGGTTCCAACGAACCCATTATTCTATTCTATTCAAATGGGGAATATGGCTTAGATCAACATCCAAACATTGTCTAATGTCTAAGTTGTTCAAGGGGGATCCATTTGGGGTTATGAGGGTCAATTTGGTACAACTTAGGGGCTGTTTGGTGAGATTCCAAAATCCAAGCTCCATGGGAGTTCTAATGGCAGTCAAGTGTGTGGCAGAGCTTAAGGCTCTATTTGGGTCTGTGCATGTGGTTTCTGTGAGGGTCTAGAGGGTAGAAAAATACAGAGGGGGTGGGGGAAGCTTATCTCTTCTTCTGGATAGTCTCAGTCCTCTCTTTCTCTCTCATCTTCTTCACTCCCCTTCTTCTCTTCCTTAATTCTTCTTCTTCTTCTTCATCCAACAACTGTGTGTATGTGTGTGTTCGTAGTGGGACACAGACAGGGTGCGCAGTGAGGGAGTATGGTTGTGTGAGTGTTCTCTTCCTCTTCTCTCAAGCTCTTATGATCTATCTCTTTCTCTCTCTCTCATTTGATTGTTTTGTGTATAATATGTGAGGGAAAAGCTTAGGATAAGTGTTGCTCATGCTAGAGCATGCATGACAAGTGTTGGGGATGTTTGTGCATTCTTGCCAAGTGTTGTATTTATGATGCATGCTTGCCAAATTGTGAGGAGACTATGCATGGCTGCCACATGGGTGGGGGGTGACTACATAGCTACCATGTGGCCTTCTGGCTACCACGTGGCCATATACATGTAGGGCCCATGTCTCGATTTGTGTAGCCTAATATCGAACTACGTTCACGACTGCTATAATATGTGTGTATGTGGATGTGTACGAACTATATCGAGAGTGCGTTCCTATTCTTAGAACTAATAATAACATTGATGCCGTCGAGACGACAACTAATGGATCTATAATATAGGTTCTTATCTAAGACTATTTTGGCAGAGCTACCATAACTAGGATGATTCTAAGTGTGACGTCACTTATCTATATTAATGTACAAATTCCTTTGTGGAATTTCTAGGAAATTACAGGTGCTATAGATTTTCAAGACTACCATGGATTGACAAAAGGTGCAAGTCATATAACGTATCAGGTGCAAGTGACAGAACTTTTAGTGCAACTCGTTATAATGTTAAGTGCAACTCCCAAGAACATGTGTTTTAGTGACTTACACTTTAACGCGATTTAATTGTAGCGAACGTTCTATCACTTGCACCCGATACATTATGTAAATTGCACCTTCTGTAAATACATGAAAGTTGCCGGAATCCATATAACTAGCGGGAATCGATATAAAGCTAACATTTAAAAAAAATGAAAGAAAAGTGTGCGAGGCCGTTAAAAGAGATGGGGTTGGTGGTGGTGGCGGCGATGGTTGGTAGTGGCAATGAGATCAAAATTGAAAGGGATGGTGTTGGTGGTGGTAATTGTTTGTGGTGCTGGTGCTAATGGTTGGTGGTGGCAATAAGGTTTAAAATGAATAGGGTTAGGTTAGAGTTAAGGTTTTCTTAGAAAGAAGATGAAGGGTATTTAATTTGTCTCTTTTTATGCAATATTTACATTTACATCAAAAGTTGATGTCTAACAAATTTTGTGACATTAAGTTGATATCCTTTCAATTAATTTAAAAAAAGTGGTAGACTGACTTTTAACTACTAAACATATATATGACTGCTATGTAACTAACCCAAAAAAATGAGCAATAATTTAATTATTGTATTCTTTGCAAAAAAAATTAAAATGACAATTCGACTGTATTGTTTTTTAAAATTGACATTCTTTACGCAAAATAATGGAAAATATGTATGATTCTAAAGTTTACATAAGCGATCACAAAAGGAAATTTTTTTTTTTACATGAATGTGATATACGTTACGTTAATTTGTATGCCAATATACGTGTATGTATATACAAGTACACACATACACGAGGACATCTGCTCTATCATGACAGTCTATTGCAACTATATGTGCTGAATTTATTGTTGGGAATTTAAAAAATATATATATATATATATATAGAACCAAATTCTTCCAATAAACACACAAAAACACACCGACAATAATAAACAAGCATATCAGAAAAAATACAGATTTTTACGTGATTCAGTAAAACCACCTACATCTGCTTGTTTTTTAAGGTTCTAGATGGGTATTGGTTTTATTAGGGTGTTGTTTTTCTGTGTTCTCCTTTGAGGCTTTTGATAGGACTTTGATATTATATCCAATGGTGGTGTTCCGCCCTATTATTAAAAAGTTTATTTGCTGAGGAAAAAAAAAATCTACACTCGAGAGACTAATTCTTTAACTATTGAGAGTAAACGATTGGAACAAGGTACTTTTGATTAATCTCATAGTCCAACCCTCACACATAGCCCAATCCTTACACCCTTGTATACCCACTCTCAATTACCCAAAGAACTCACACTCTCTCACCCTAGACCATGCACCTCATGAGGGGAGACACCGACTTTGTACACTAAAGGCTTTTTAAATACCTATATAACATTCTTTTATATAGAGTTTGCAACTCATTACTTATTGGACAAATAATACAACTCTATCACAAAAGAAACAAAAAACAATAAGAATTTAACCAAATCATATATAATCCCTAAACTAATAGGATTATCCCACATTATATAACCCCAACATATACTTTACTTTTTTACTCCTGAAATTACTTTACAATATTAGAAGCAATAAATTAATGAAGTTATGACAAAGTTTTCGGTATTCACTAGAACAATTTGGTTGATATTGAAATACATGTATATATAGATATATGATGTTTACAAATAATTGACAATATATAAACAAGCGGAAGAAGAAAATCAAAGATAGAGCGCCATTTGGGAAGCCATGGTGGGAGGAAATAACAACCAGCCAGATGAGAAGTCATTAGAAACTGGTGGTGGAGGCAGTGGCTGTGCCGGCTACCACCACCTTTTCCGGCAAGTTCTTAGAATTACAATCTTCTTTTTGGCAGTTGCTCTGTCATGCATAGCCCTTTATCATTCAGCATATCCTTTCCAATTCTTGCCTAGCTCCTTCTACAGATCATCCTCTACAGACTTATCTTCTGTAAGTTCCCTATCTTTTCAAAATTTATGCATATGCTGATTTAACATGTGTATGGATATGTATATATATACATATATACATATATATATATATATTTGTATATTGTTTTCTAATTGAACGAGTCCTTAGTGTACGTCCACTTTTTTTTTTTTTTTGCTAAGAAGTGTACGTCCACTTGAATTGAGAAAAGAAATAAATAAAATAAAACAATAAGAAATTAGGGTTTTCTCCACCTAGGTATTTGAATAAATAGATGGAAAAAAATAGAGAATGAAAACATAAATTTATTTGTTTGGTTAACTTCATCAAAAAAAAAAAAAAATAGTATTTTGAATACATTTATTCTTGTATTCCTCTTTACTTTATAAGTTCAATATATTCATGACTATATCGTAGTTTCAATGAATTTGAGGATGTATTAAATATTACACCCAACTAATAGGGTATAGATCGGCAATTACGTGAATCTATTCCGTAGCTTATGTTTAGTCTCTCTTTTGTCTGACCGTGGCCTATTTGGAGAAAGACAAAAATTGATTTTTATTGCTTTTCTTTTTTTGGTACTTTCTCTTCAATTCTCTCATCAACGTTCTCTTCTCTCAGAACTTAACTTAGTGATCATGCAAAAGAATCGAAAAGGAAGAGGTATAGTTAATTATCTTTTATTCTCTTCACTTTTCTGAATCAAAGATTCAAAACTAACAAATTCACGTGGGATCTGTAGGCACACATTTATATATTGATTTATCCTCTCTTTTTTTCCTTGGCCGTGGGCATAGATAGATATACAAGGGCGGACCTATGACACATAATTTGAAAAAAAAATAAAAAAATAAATAAAAATTCGTTGTGTAATATGTACATTGCCTAATTTGAAGTCAGCTCTTAATTTTACTTCTTATTAATTTCACAGTTTAGCCATCCTTAATATAGTCTAATCAACATTTATTTTTATTTGTAATTTCACTAAAGTCTACCAAAATATATATATATATATATATATTATTTTTGCTCCGCGGTTGGATAGATGTAATGGATAATGAACCTATTCGATCTCCGTCTTCTCTCTCTCTCCGTTCGAGTGCTATGATTTTGCTATGAAAGGCATATATATTGTTTAATTGTAGAACCTTTTTTTAGGGTTATGTACTTTTTGGTTTGGCAAACAAAAGAAAGTGGGAATGAAATGAAATCACCTAATTTTTGGGTCGCCAACCAGTCAATGATCAATCTCATTGGCTCATAACTAAGCTTCTAATCTCATATCATATGTCCATTGCGTACATGGCAGAAATTGACCCCTTACCCCACAATCCATATGTTCATATCGATTGTCAGAATACAATTGAATTATAATTATGCCGAACGTGTACACTACTAATTGACAGGTAGAGGTATATTTATATATGGAAAATACTATCTTCTTATATATATATATATATATATACTAAAAAGTATGAACATGCTGTTCAAAATAAGAAAGTTTTGGTCACCTTATTAAATTGAGAATATTTTGTAATCTTGAAAAGGAGGTAAAAAAATTCTTCTAAAAAAAGAAAAAGAAAAGATAAGGAGCTAAAAAAATTATTGGGATTTTCTTGGGGAATTGCTATGTATACCCGTGTATTTGCTATGTACACCCAAATTCCTTTATTCTAATTATTTTTCTTCTAAAAATTCTCACTTTTGTAAAGTTGAACGGTGTACATAGCAAAACTAGCGGTGTACACAATAATTCCTTTTTCTTGTCCATTAATATTTAAGACAATGCTTATATGTGTGTGTATATATATGTGTGTGTGTGTGTGAACATGCGCATATATAGACATGGATCCCTTTTTCTGTTTGACAAATAAAGAAAGAGTAAGTTTTTTAGCACAAACAAATCTCACAAATGCGATTTATAAATTTCACAATGTGTCTATCTCTCCTCTGTACACCCAACAGTGACGGTGGACCCTATCAGAAGAGAGATAGACACATTATAGAATTTGTAAATTGTGTTTGTGAGATTTGTTAATTTATGCCAATAGACTTATTCCCAAAGAAAATGAAAAATTCACATATTTTTGGGGGGAAAGACTTCTATGAAGTTGATCCAGTACATTTGGTTAGATTCCTCTCACATACATAAATGCATAATTTGTTTTAAAAAAATAATTTTAAAAACTGTGAGAAGAATCTAACGAAATGTGTTAAACAACTCTACTAAAGTCTTGCCTATTTTTAGACTAACTAGTTAAATTAAATCTGATTGGCCCATTAGTCGCAACCTTCTAAATTCACATTATATGGCCGTTGCTTACTAGGCAGAAATTGACCCACGCCCCTATTTACATACAAACATATATGTATACAATAATCGCACATGCATACACTATAATAATTGGTTTCATCCATAAATTACCTCACCAAAAAAGAGTTCCTTTTCTCTTGTCTTTATAAATAATTCCAACCAGCTTGCAGAGTTTTCCTTATTAATATCGACACTTTGTCGTCGTCTGCTGGAATGTCCAACCTTTATTTAGAAAATGACGTCATGGGAATTCATCTAACCATTAATGTCTAAAAATAAATGATGGAATAAAACAGAGAATATTTTAGGAATGACGGTGTCCATTAATGTCTCAAAAATAAATGAAGGAATAAACTACATACTTTTATGGCTACTTAGTAAAATAATTTTATGTTGGTTTAATAAATTTTTAATCATTGTTAAGCAAGAACCAATTTTAGGGTAATTCTATTGGCACCCACCTATTTTACTCTTTACACCCACTTACTCTCTCCACCTATCACTCTAATTAAAATTAAAATCATTTTCTCTTTACACTCACCTTTTTTTCTCCAAAATAACCCAAAGCTTGAAAATTTTCTATATTCTATGGTACTCTCTTTACCCACCATCCAACAATTGATTATCTTTGAATGATGACGCTTACTTTGAGTTTTGACCAAGCTACAATCATGGGGTAGCATGAGATCTATGTTATGTTATGAATGTTACATATATGATATTCAAATATATCGATTTGTGCATTATGTGTATATATAGATACGTAATATGTATTAGAAGTTTTTTTTTTTTACATATATGTGTGATTGCATATTCGAATGTTACATATGGCTCTTTTAACATATCTATTCCTACTGATTTGTGTTTTTGATAGCCGATAGAAGGACTACTTGGAAAGAATTTCGTATTCTTCAAAACACACACACACACACACATATATATATATATATATATGTATATATATAATATTGAAAAATGAAAAATGAAGTAACATTTTGAAGGAAAAGGGGTCTAATTTCTATGGATTCACGTTATATCAGGTTTTTTATTTCCTTTTCTTTTACTCAAACACAACACAATATAGATCTGTTATTATGGAACAAGTTTTTATAATTAGGGTTTGTTGAGGGAGGTGGGTGTGGAGAGTAACCTTTTTAGAATTTTTTTTTATAATTAATTTGTACTTATATAAGTTATATGTCATTTTGTATATGGACATAATTGTAAATAAAAGATTTATTAAAAGGCTGGTGTACTGAATAAAATAGGTGGGGTGTGAATAGAATTTCCCACAATTCTATACACCTAAACAACAATTATGCTAACATACAATTATCTAAAACTGATTCTTCTCTGGATCAGGTTATGGGTTCTTGTGTTAAGTAGTTCCCCAAGACTTAAGTGTGTTTGATAATCCAATTAAGTGGTGAAAATAAAAAATTTCAGCACTTAACTATTTTTAGTGTGTTTGATAACATACCACTTAATTGAAAAACTTACCAAAAACTTGCTGAAAACTTTAAGCGAAAAATTTTAACTGAAAATAATCACTGAATGTATTCCATTTTAGTATTTGAAACACTGTTTTCAATATTGCAAATTCAAATCGCTTAAAATTTTCAGTATTTAAAATTCAACACTTAATTTTCAATTTTATGAAACGGACACTTCTACCGCATGAAGTGACTAAGAATATTCGCATGGGGGTTGTCCCAAAATATTACTTATATTACTGTAAATATATACTCCCTCCGTCCCATATAAAGAGTCTCTTTTGGGAATTCCAACTTATTAAGGGGACAACCTTGATTTTGGTGAGATTTTCAACTTTCCAACATTGCCCTTTTTTAAATTCAAAATTGTAGTGTCACATCAAAAAAAATAGAGGGAAGAGTAGGATATAATAAAGGGCAAATTTGGAAAGTGTGTATTAAAGTACTTTGGCTTTTCAAAGAGGACTCTTAAAATAGGACATCAAAAAATGACAAGAACTCTTAATATGGGACAGATGGAGTATATATTTATATGTATATATGTATACATATACATATGTATATATACACATTATTGAGGGGAGGGGTTGAGGACCTATATACTGTTGGGGATGGTATTAGAGGTACTGCGATACAAAGTACTAATCCACCATGACATATTGTGTGTGTGCATATATATATATATATATATATATATGCTGAAGTATAGAACAGATGAATGAATTAATAAATTTGATTTGTTTGTAATAAAGTACAACACAAATTGTGAGACCACTTCAATATCTTCTAATCATTACCTAGTAGGAAAACTACCACATGTATTTTGAGAAGTATTTAGAATACAAAATTTAAGAAACATAGTACATTACCATTCACTTTTGCTATCTCTTCACCTATAATATTTACAACACCTTCTTTGTATAACCTACTTTTACTTAACGCTTTTGACTCTACATTTCTCCCTAAACTTCTAATTTACCACATGTAAATCTTTTCGCTTATTTAGACCCTTCTTTGTTGTAGTTAAAGGGCTATGAATATAAATTGGAGAGTGTATTGAGAAAAGCAGCCATGGAAGACAATACTATAATAGTAACCACACTAAATGATGCATGGGCAGAGCCAGATTCAATGTTTGATTTGTTCCTAGAGAGCTTCAGAATTGGGAATCAAACTGAGAGGCTCTTGAATAATTTGGTGGTTGTAGCATTGGACCAAAAGGCCTATAATCGTTGCTTAGCTGTGCACCCACATTGTTATGCTCTTACCACTCA
Source organism: Hydrangea macrophylla (assembly GCA_033977485.1). NCBI lineage: Eukaryota > Viridiplantae > Streptophyta > Magnoliopsida > Cornales > Hydrangeaceae > Hydrangea > Hydrangea macrophylla. The sequence goes on along the minus strand of CM066991.1, from coordinate 79,891,636 downwards.
AGGAATTGATTTTTCTGATGAGGCTTTCTTTATGACCACTGACTACTTGAATATGATGTGGAGAAGGATTGAATTTCTGCATAAGGTTCTTCAAAGGGGCTACAACTTTATCTTCACGGTAACTACTCTCTTTCCCATGTCAAAATCATTCATGGATACACTACCAGGTTAGGTAGCACTGTTGCGGGATTCGTCAATTTTTCAAAAAGTAAGGGTGCGTATACGGCGGAAGTATTTGGATAAAATATTAAAAATCTATTTTTATATAATAGTATATACAAATTATTTTTATAACTATTAGTGCATTAGTGTATACTCTAGATAATTACTATTATTTTTTATTATTTCTCTCTCCTTGTCAAAACCGTTCATAGATACACTATTAGGGAATGAAAAAAAAAAAAGAAATAAAGAAATAAAGAAACGAAAAAGACTTAAGAGTCTTTTGTGCGGTTTTCTTTTTCTTTTTTTTTTTTGTTTTGTTTTGTTTTGTTTTAGTATTTTTTTTTTCATGTTGTTAGGAAACGGAAACTAAAAACACGTTTGATTGCTGTTCCGGCCCCTTTTCTCGACCAGAAATATTTTCAAAATTTGGTGAACACTGGTTTCCACTTTAAGAATTTTAAAAACTGAAAACTTTACTATAAGGTTTTTTACCATCTTACAAGAAAAGATTACAGTGATCGTCACATGATCGTCACACGGTGTGACGATCACATAGAAAACTTTAGATCATTTCCAATAGGCATGCTATGCTTCATATCTTGAAAAATCTCTCTCTGACGGCATGCCAAAGTTCATGCCAAATAATAGCAATGCTATATTCTGTGCCAAATTTGGCATTGATATAATTTGGCATGATATTTGTCACAACATTGGAGATATATTTTTGAAGGGTCATGCTATAATTTGGTACGCCAATAAAGCAATATCTTAACTTTTTCTAATACAAGAAAAGAAATAGCATTTCATTTAGCATGTACCATTGGAGCACATATGCTAAAATATAGCATGATGATGCCGAAAACTGGTGAGAGCAATTTTAAGAAGAAAACAAGATCACAGAAGGTTTGTGTGTGGTTCGGCCCCGTTAATGAGGTGACCTACGTCCACGGTTGCGTCTATGCGCGTTCACTAGCAGATCACCGGCGGCCTGATGAGCCAACAAAGTGGGGCGGCACTACCAGTAATACCAGCCGGGTGTATGCGTGTATGTTGGTGATTTCTCTAAGGTGTATTTGCTTAGAGAGTTGATACTCGGATCCCCCTTGAGAGGGTAGGTGGGCTCTTTTATAAGTGTAAGAGTCCACCCTTACATGGTAAGTTTTACGAGATTAGGAAGCCTAATCTAATCACAATAGATTTGCCCAATATTTGGTGAGTTTCCTAAGTAATTAAGGACAACACTGATTCTCTTGATAGAGCGACAGCTGTGTAACGAATTGAGGGGAAACGTGATTGACGCCGTGATCCTCAGGGCCTCACTACGACCGCCCGAGTATCTCGGTTGGCAACTGCAGCATCCCTCGGGAGCGTGGGCTCCATGCCTCAAATCCGGCTTCCCCGGGTCATTAGCCGAACACGTGGCGGTTAGGTAATTACAAGATATTTCTGGACATATCAGCTGCCCCCCATTTTCAGAGCTGAGATGACGCTTTATCAGATGAGGTCGGAAAATTAAGAACGCCCTTCATAGACCGTCCGGGAAAATGCCAGGTCCCCCACCGGACCACGGCTAACACGGGACGACCCGGCGGCGCAAGGACCGAGCGGTAGCTGTACAGGCCTAAGATCCCCGACGCCACGTGCCTACTGGTTACAAGCATAGTTCGGGCTCAAAGCATCCAGTTTAAGAGGTAACTGAATCGTCCAGCTGGCAACCAGACTATCACACCCCACATTTAATGCTCACGCTTTCTGAGGCGACGCCCCACGTGCCCGAAACGACAGTTTCGGCGGGAGAGTACGTGAACCGTTCGATCAGATTGGATCCCAACCGTTCGTGCTGCTTATATAAGGAGCACTATTTATCCTTGCTTCTTCACTACACAACACCAGCTAAATCGCCTGAGCAAACTCTCCGAGCCTCCTATCCTCTGCTGTCTTTGCCTTTCCAAACTTTTATCTGCACCAAATGGCCTCACACATTGACCTAACATCAGACGAGGGGCTTAGGGCATTCCGAGAAGATTGCCAAATTCCCGAGGATGTGGTGATCCGTCCATTCGTTGAAGGAGAAGAAGTAGCCCCTTCTTTCTTCCTCATCAGCATCTATCTGCTGCTGATCGTGGGATTACGCTTTCCTCTGCCGGTCTCCTTCTGCGACCTTCTTCAGGGGTTGCAGATTCCACTACACAAATGCCGACCAAACGTTGCCCGCCTCTTATGGGGGATTTCGGCGCTGAACGAGCGACTGGGGTTATTTCTCCGGGCCGCCGACGTCGCGAGGTGTTACATACTGGGTATTGACAACGGAGGCCCCTACTTCCGCCCTAAGACTGAGGGAAAAGACCTTGTCCGAGGTCTAGACTTCCCAAACAAGAACTGGCAACGGTACCCTTGGGTCATGGTTGCCGGCAACTGGGTGGAGAATGACGGTCTTTATCCTCCTGCGGATTATAATCCCGATCACTGCAAACAGGCTTTCACCGCCCTTCGTGGAGTCGTCCCTTCCGAGGATGACATGGAGGCTTTCGACCAAGCCATTGAGGCCGGCATGTCGTTCTCCTATCTGGCAGGGAGACCTGCGGAGAATTCGGGCGTCGGACCGTCTTCTGCAACCGCTGCCGTTGCGGCATCTGGATCGCGCCGCTATACCCGGTCGATGGCGACCGGGGCGCGCCCGGCCAGCAGGACGGGCCAACCCGAGGGGCCGGTCACCTTGTCCACCAGCAATGACTCCTCCTCATCTGAGGATGTAAGCCCGCCACCGGGCCCGTCCAGGAAGGGCAAGGAGAAGGAGGTCGAAGAAGAGCCTCAGCCCCCACCGAAGAGGAGCCGACCGGAAATATTCACCGGTCCCCGCATGCCGGGCTCATGGTCGGATTTCTCTCTCGTGAACATGGAAGAACGCTTGCAGGCGGTGGAGAAGATGGGCGCCGAGCTGCAGATGGATTCCGCCCTGCGGGGGGTGGATGTCCACGCCCTGGAGCTGGCCGTAGAGGGGCTGACGGCGAAGGTGGCTGCCCTGGAAGAGGAGGTCAAGGCTTTGAAGGGCCAAAGACCTTAAGGGCACTTTTGTTTGCATATATATGTTTATTATTTTTCTTCTTCTTTTACCGGGAAGGCTACTATAATTGCTCCCGTCTTTGTACAGTTTTCCTTTTATAGAAATTAAAAGGTCCCTGAGGCCATCTTTTTCCTTCATTAAGTCCTTTGAACTGTGTATCAATTCTGTACAACTCTGTGAGGTTAATTCCCGACCGGCTCGCAAATGCGCCCGGGCTATGGTTGCTCGGGCCTGGACCGCTGCTACCACGCGTCAACCAACCGTTGGTCAGGTTAGATCCTAACGAATGGAGACGTGGGCGTAACCAAACCGTTCACAAGCCAACGGAAACGTCTTTACGTGTACTTAATGCGCGCGCCTTTTGAGGCGTCTCCCCACGTGACCGAAGTGACGGTTTTGGGCGGGATGTCTTCTGGACCGCTAGATCTGTTCTGATCTGGGCCGTTCGAGGTCTTTTATATAAGGAGCACTCGCCCCACCTCCTGCGCACCCTCCTGATTCTCTTCTCTCTGATCTTTCTTTCTTCTCTTCCCTGTTCCTTTTTCCTTTCGAAGCGAAACTGGAGAGAACGAACCTTGTGGGGTTTGAGCGGGAGTGGGATTTCTTCCTTCTCCGATTCGGTGCGTTTTTCGAGTCAGGTGGAACCCTAACTCACTTGAACCGGACGGGTGTTCCTTGCGTTGTTCTGAGAGAGTGCTACCTGGTGCTGCGGAGCATCTACTTGCTACCATTCAGGTTAGTAACCCTGCCCCCCCTGTATATCAGGCTCGGGGTTTCCGATCCCTTCGCGAGTCGTCCTTTGTGTCGGTTCCTTCCTGCCGGAGGGCCAGAGATGGAGCACTCCGGCTTCAATTCCGCGTCGAGATCGGAGAGTGAGCAGTATCGGTCGGGGTCCCCTGGTGCTAGCCAAGGCCAGCTCCCGGAATCCCCGTCCGACCACCAAAGCGGGGCCTGGATCCCCATTCGCCTGTCCAGTAGTCAGTCTTCTGAGGAGGCCCCTGTCGCCTCCGTTTCGAGGGGTTTAGGCGACGAGCTGCCTGAGGGGACCGACAGCACGGTCTTCGCTTGTGAGTCCACCTCTTCCGTTCTTCACTCTGGAGACCTTCGCCGGATTAGGGAGAGGTACTCCCTTCCTGACGGTTGCGCCCTAGCCGTAAATTCCGGCGGCGCGCACCTATATCAGTCAGGGTTCGTCACCCTGTTTGAGGACGCTATGATGGCGGGCCTCCGACTTCCGCTTCACCCGGTGGCTCGGGACATATTGATTTTTCTGGACATCGCTCCCGGTCAGTTGGCTCCCAACGGGTGGAGGTTCTTGATGGGGTGTATATCATTGTGGCCCCAGGCGTTCGGGTATGATCTTACCCTACAGGAGTTCCTTTGGGCTTACCGGCCATTCCCTGTGCATAATGAGTTGGGGTTTTTCTCGTTCTCTGCCCGTCCGGGCAGGAAAATCATTGACAACTGCCCTAGTAATAATAAAGGGTGGAAGGGAAAATTCTTCCAGGTGTCTACCCTTCGTCTCTGTGACATGGCTCCGGGGAGCCAGCTGAGGACATCCTGGGCCAGGGAGTTGAAGGGTAAGACCGCCCTTCCGACCTTATCTGCTATCTCGATCTATCCGGAACACAGTGGATTGTTGACAAGTTTTCTTCTTCTTTTTTTTTTTTTTTTTTTTTACAGCGGGCTCAACTAAACCCCCAGAAATTCCTGAGGCGTGCCAGGCCAGGATCTTGAAGCTAGCGAAGTTGCCCGTCAGCATCTGGAACGTGCTGTCCCGGTCGGGAGGGTTCATCGCTAGATATTCCCCTGAGCCGCCTATTCCGGCCCCCAGCTTTACACCCATCATTCCTGGTAAGTGTCCCAGTAACATGTACTTGTACTATTTCTGCCCCTTGCACCTTTGATCGTACGATCTTTGTTTCTACAGGAATGGCTCCCAAACGCAACTTGGATCAGCTGCGGGAGAGACAGGTCGCCGCTACCGCCACTGCTGCCGCTCGGGTGGCAATCGCCCAAGGAAAGAGGCCAGCCACCGAGGTTCCAGGCGGCGACCGCCCACTCAGGCGCATTCGCCACGGGACCAATACCCGTCCAAGTCCCGTAGGGACATCGGTTCCCCCCAGGCCGACTGTTGAAGAGCCCGTGCCCAGGGCTGATGTTCCATCGGGTTTGCCCCCGGGCGGGCATGACGAGGCCCGGGAGAGACTCAGGCCCTGCCTCGCGCCAAGCCAGGTGACAGCGTGTGCCGAGCTAACCCCCCAAGGGATCCAAGGATGGCTATATAGCGTCTCCCACCTGGTGAGTGTTTCGCTTCTTTTTGTTTAAACGCGGACTTGCCCTGCATTTATTACTTGTTTAACCGATGTGTGTTCTCCTGCCGTAGGTTGGCTGCATAGCTGCGGGATCTGAATCCGTCCACTCATCCCTGGCCGAGAAGGTGGGCGCCGCTGAAGCCGCCCTTTCTGAGGAACGGAAAGAGCTGCAAGTAGCAAAAGCTGCCCTGGCCGTGGAGACGAGCAAGACGAAGTCGCTGGCCTTGAGCTTAGGGGCGGCTCAGGCGAACCTGGCAGCGGCTTTGGCCGAACTGGAAACTTCCCGGGCCCTCATCGCGGCAGCCGACGCCCAGGCTAAGGCGGTGACCGAGGCGCCTTCCGCAGAGGCCTTGGAGGGAGCTTTTGACGATGGCTTCTTCCAAGGTTATGAGGATCTGAAGCGGCGGGTAGCTCGGGACCATCCCGAGTGGGTCCTCTCGGCCTACGTGGGGATCGACTCGGATTACTGGGACATCGGTGAGGATCCCGGACTCGGTGAAGCTCCAGCTGCTGGCGAGGGGCTTGCGGCCGTTGGAGATCCTGTGGTCGTTGCTGAGGCCACCGAGCTTACCCCAGAGGGAGGCTTAGCGGAGGAGGGACTTACCATTCCGGGGGAACAGGCCGGGGAGACCGAGAACGTGATTAATGCGGAAAACTGACTTCCCTGTCTCTCCTTCCTGCTTATTTGCTTTTATCGTTTGTAGACTTTTATTTTTCGGGGAGGCTACTACAATTGCCCCCCAAGCTTTGTACACTCATTTTAATTAATGAAAAGGCCTTTGAGGTTATCCTTCCATTAATTTTGTTGTACTGTGCTTTTAACTTTTGCTAGTATCCGTACGGCCTTGGCCAACCTAACATCTGCCTTAGCAAATGCTTTAGGACCGTAACCCACAGAACACCTAGTCGAATGATATAATTCCCTATTTTGGCCTTAGCGTTACCCTTTGTCCTCCTGTCCCCTGCCCCCCAAGCACTTTGCTAAGGCAGGAGTGCGGGAGTACGGGACTGAATGGCCGTAGGGAATCGACCTGGAACATGGGTGGTTGCAGGAGCATTTGAAGCTTGCCATCGTTGGCCACCTAGGGGTTTTGGCCCCATCGCTGGCTGGACCTAGGCGAAACTTTAATTAATTTCCTGTTTAGGTATGGAACCCTCTTGCCCCCAGGGCTCCTGTTAAGGAGGGGGCGTGTTGGGGATCGACCATAGGAAACCGACCTAGAACATGGGTGGTTGCAGGGTCCTTTTGATGCCTCGGGGTTAGGCCCGAGGTCTTTTGGTGCCTCGGGGTTAGGCCCGAGGTCTTTTGGTGCCTCGGGGTTAGGCCTGAGGTCTTTTGGTGCCGCGGGGTTAGGCCCGAGGTCTTTTGGTGCCTCGGGGTTGTTTGGATGCTGTTCGGACGAGTGCTAAGTAGGCCATCATGCTGTCTTCCCGTGCTTCGTATTCTTGGTTTACCTGATTGACCACGAGCTGGGAGTCGCTGTAGCTCTCGACCTGTTGTGCACTCATCGAAACGGCTAATTGCAGCCCAACCAGGAGGGCTTCGTACTCGGCCTCGTTGTTGGAGGCACGAAACCCGAATCTCAAAGCATATTCAAGCTGGATGCCCTCGGGGGTGGTCAGGATAATTCCGGCCCCACTGCCCTGCCGGTTGGAAGAGCCATCGACATGCAGTATCCATGTGGGGATGCCGGCGAGCAATCCGGGCGGTAAGGCTGGAGGCTCGAGTTCTTCTATCGGGTCTTCTGGATACGTAAACTCGACCAAGAAATCCGCAACGGCTTGTCCCTTGATGGCCGTCCGTGGTCTGTAAGTTACCTCAAACTCCTCCAGTTCCAAAGCCCACTTGACGAGCCTTCCGGATGTGTCCGGTCGAGAGAGGATTCTGCGGAGGGGTTGGTCTGTCAGTACTACGATGGCATGGGCCTGGAAGTACGGGCGGAGCCTTCGGGCCGATGTAACGAGGGCGAAGGCCAGTTTCTCGATGCGGGAGTACCGGCTTTCCGCGCCTTGCAGTGCTCGGCTGGTGTAATACACTGGGAACTGTATCCCGTGCTCTTCCCGAACAAGTGCTGAGCTGACTGCCGATGGTGACACCGCCAAGTACAGGAACAGTTCTTCTCCGGCTGTAGGTGTCGACAATAGAGGTTGAGAGGCCAGGTATCTCTTGAGTTCCTGGAACGCCTCCTCGCACTCCTCCGACCATTGAAAAGCTTTACGGAGAATTTTGAAGAACGGTAGGCACCGATCAGTTGCTCTGGACACGAATCTATTTAGCGCAGCCACCCGTCCAGCTAAGCTCTAAACTTCTTTTGTTGACTTAGGCGATCGCATATTGACGATGGCTTGAATTTTGTCGGGGTTTGCCTCTATTCCCCGTCTGCTGACCAGATGACCGAGGAACTTCCCGGATGAGACCCCAAAGGTGCACTTGGCCGGGTTCAACCTCATCCTGAATTTTCTCAAAATACTGAAGGCCCCGGCCAGATGCTCCAGGTGATCGGGTTCATCTCGGCTCTTGACCAGGAGATCGTCCACGTATACCTCCATGGACTTTCCGATAAGATCTTTGAACATGAAGTTGACCAAGCGCTGGTATGTGGCCCCGGCGTTCTTAAGGCCGAAGGGCATGACCCTGTAACAGTACGTGCCTTGGTCGGTGATGAACGCTGTCTTCTCTTCATCCCCGGGGTACATGCTGATCTGATTGTACCCCGAGTAGGCATCCATGAACGACAGGAGTGAGTGGCCTGCCGTTGAATCAACAAGGAGGTCTATCCTGGGCAACAGATAACAGTCCTTAGGACAGGCCTTGTTGAGGTCGGTGAAGTCCACACACATCCTCCACTTGCCATTGCTCTTCTTGACCAGAACAACGTTGGCTAGCCAGTCGGGGTAGTGGACCTCCCGGATGGAGCTAGCTTTTAATAGCTTCTCTACCTCCTCACTTACAGCTTTTTGCCTTTCGGACGCCATGCCCCTTCTCTTCTGCTTTACCGGACGGCAGTCTGGGCTAACATTGAGGTGATGGGACATCACTCGGGGATCAATCCCGGGCATGTCCTCATGACTCCACGCAAAAGACATCCTGGTTTTGCTTCAGGAACTGGACCAATTTTTCTTTCAAGGCAGGCTCCAGCAACGCGCCTACGTTGATCGTCCGATCCGGGTGCTCCGGATCCAGCACAACTTGCTCCAATTCTTCCATCGGCCCTATCATGTCCCTCGGGTCCCGGGGATCCATTTCTTGGACATTCAGAGTCTCGGTGATTGCCCCCCGTCGCAACGAGCTAACATAACAACTCCGAGCCGTGGTCTGGTCTCCTCGCAAGCATCCCGGTCCCTGAGGAGTCGGGAATTTTACGGTTAGGCTGTATGTGGAGACAACTGCTCGTGCTCTGTTGAGGGTCGGCCTCCCAAGGATGACGTTGTAGGCCGATGGGGCATCCACTATCACGAAATTGGTGAGCAGGGAAACCTGTTGTGGATAGGTCCCCATGAGTACCGGGAGTTCGATCGTGCCGAGCGGTTGGGTGCTAGAGCCGTTGAATCCAACCAGGGGAGTAGCGACTGGCCGGAGCCGATCTCTATCGACCCCGAGTTGGTCGAATGCCGCTGCGAACATTATATCCGACGAGCTGCCCGTGTCAACTAGTACCCTTTGGACCATGTAGTTTGCTATAGACAGTGTCACTACCAGCGGGTCGTCGTGGGGGCAGTGGAGGCCATGTATATCATCGGATGAGAACGTCAGGACGTCAGTTGGTGAGGGGCCGGTGGATTGGACCTGCCATACATCCGCTCGGGATGCTCGGGCATGCCTCTTCCGTGCCGACTGTGAATCACCTCAGCCAGATGTTCCTCCGGAGATCACGTTGATGTGGCCGAGCAGTGGAGGAGGCTGACCGGGAGCCCGGACATCCTGTCGGGGCTATCTGTCCACTGTGACAAACTCGGCAAGATGGCCCTGCTCGATCAGCTTTTCGATTGCTATTTTCAGTTTGAAGCAATCCTCCGTTTCATGGCCGTGATCCTTGTGATAACGGCAGAACTTCTCCCGATTCCTCTTGCCGGGAGGGGCTCTGAGCTTGGTAGGCTGCGGAAGCAACCTCTGCGCCTCTGCGGCGGCCATCACCTCATGTATGGGTCGGGAAAGAGGTGTAAAAGCTGTTGGGGGCTGACCCCTAGCCTCTCTTTGATCTTGCTTTGGCTTCTTTCCCGGACCCTTCTCAAATCCCTCACGTTTGCGTTTTGCTTTTGGGGATTCGTCTCCTGTCTGGCTGGCGCGCTTTGCCTTCAGGAATTCTTCGGTGTCTATGTACTTCCCTACTCTTTCCGAGAGTTCCACCAGGGTTGCCGGTCGATTGCGATGAAAGGACGTGGCCACCTTGGTGTGCTGAACTCCTGAGCAGAAAGCCATGATAGCGGCGGTCTCATTGAGGTTGCGAATCAAAAGCCTCTGCTGGTTGAAACGATCTACGTACTCCCTTAAAGATTCCCCCCTTTGCTGCTTGACAGCTAGCAGCTGGGTGTCTGGCTGCGACCGGTCCAGCATCCCGACAAACTGACTGATAAAGAGTTTGCCGAGGGTCTTGAAATCGTCAACCGTCCGCGGTTTCAGAGCATGGAACCATTGCGCGGCTGATCCCTTTAAAGTACTGGGGAATGCCAGGCATAGCAACTCGTCCGTGGTAGTGACCAGTGCCATCTGCGCCTTATAGGTGCGGATGTGGTCCACTGGACTCCCCTTGCCGTCGTATGAGCTGAGATGAGGGGGTTTGAACTTCCGCGGAATCGGGAACTGCGTTACCCGGGCAGTGTAGGGTGACTCCGTTTCTGTATTAGTGAGGTCGTGGCCGGACTTGCGGTTCAGCCTCTCAATCTGCTGCTGCAGCTCCTCGACCTGGGCCTTGACATCAGTACGCCCGATCCTTCTCTCTGCACCTGAGTAGTAAGTTGGATCGGACGATGATGCCTCGTCCTCGTCCTCGAAGCGCGTCGATCTTGGGGATAGCACTCGGCTACGAGTCCGGGATAGCCTGTGCCTGAGATCGTCCCGGCTTAGGGCGGGCGGATCGTCGACCAGTTCCCTGACCTTTCGTCCGGATGCTTCTCCCCTTGCAGCTCGCCGCCGTTCGATGAGGATCCGGGCATCCTCTACTCGTCGCGCTCGGCGAGGGACATACCGAGGTCCTTCCTGTGGGCGCTTGGCAGGCTGGCTACGCTCTCCCTCTGCCCGGCTTTCCCGGTTTAGTTGGGACCCTGGAACGGACCTAGTCTTTCCGCGCGTCCGGGCAGGCTTCTTGCTGGGAGCGCTCCTTTCGGGCCTCTGACTGGGAGTGCTCTTTTCAGGCCGCTTCTCCGACGAAGGGCTTTTCTCGTAGTCCTCGACCACTTTTTCATTCTGGGCTATGAGCGCATCTATTTGCTGTTGTGTCCGGAGCTGGCCTTCCAAGAGCCGCTCCAGCGCTACTGCGACCTGGTCGGAGGTCATGGAGGTCGCCCGCGTCTCGATCTGTAGGTCTTCCTGACCGGTTGAATCGGCGGTCTTCTTGCCCTTCTTCTTTGGCATGTTGATCAGTCAAAGATTTTTGTTAACAAGGAAATCGTGTCGTTTCCCACAGACGGCGCCAAACTGATGATGCCGAAAACTGGTGAGAGCAATTTTAAGAAGAAAACAAGATCACAGAAGGTTTGTGTGTGGTTCGGCCCCGTTAATGAGGTGACCTACGTCCACGGTTGCGTCTATGCGCGTTCACTAGCAGATCACCGGCGGCCTGATGAGCCAACAAAGTGGGGCGGCACTACCAGTAATACCAGCCGGGTGTATGCGTGTATGTTGGTGATTTCTCTAAGGTGTATTTGCTTAGAGAGTTGATACTCGGATCCCCCTTGAGAGGGTAGGTGGGCTCTTTTATAAGTGTAAGAGTCCACCCTTACATGGTAAGTTTTACGAGATTAGGAAGCCTAATCTAATCACAATAGATTTGCCCAATATTTGGTGAGTTTCCTAAGTAATTAAGGAAAACACTGATTCTCTTGATAGAGCGACAGCTGTGTAACGAATTGAGGGGAAACGTGATTGACGCCGTGATCCTCAGGGCCTCACTACGACCGCCCGAGTATCTCGGTTGGCAACTGCAGCATCCCTCGGGAGAGTGGGCTCCATGCCTCAAATCCGGCTTCCCCGGGTCATTAGCCGAACACGTGGCGGTTAGGCAATTACAAGATATTTCTGGACATATCATAACATTTTAGCATTATAGCAATGCGCCAATGCCAAAATATAAATTTGATATGAAGAAAATAACATTTACCATTAGAGATGCTCTGAGTGATTATATTTCGTACTGCAATCTCCTTGAGGTAGTTTCTTTGGTTGGGGTGGTAATTGTTTGCTCATACAACTTCATATCTCTTGTGTGTAAATACATAAATAAGATGAAATATAGCCTTCTAAATAGTCAATTGCTTTTTGTTAAAGAAACAGAAGTTCTCTGACGTCAATGATCGAAATTTTTTTTTGGGTAATACTTGGGACACAACTTTTATACAACTTTCATACAACCTTTTTAAAAGATGTGTCTATCTCTTTCCAGTGTCATTGTGGGGTCCAGTGACATCACAGGAGAGAGATAGACACATCTTTTGAGGAGGTTGTATGAAAGTTGTATGAAGGTTGTGTCCCAAATATTACTCTTTTTTTTTTCTTTCTAAAATACCAAAGTGTCGCTTCCAAGAATCTATAAAGTACGAAAGCACATATATATATATATATATATACCTCCAAACTATGGGATTAGATGATATAAACTTGACATCTATATACATGGGCGGAGCCAGGAAGACTTTAAGGGGGGCAACTGCCCCCCCTCAACTTTTCAAAATTCTATTTTTACCCTATGTATTTTATGCTTTATTTATTTTTACCCCTAATTTGCCCCCCTCAACCTTTCAAAATATTTTTTTTACCTTATATATTTCAGACTTATTCATTTTTGCCCCTTAATTCCCCCTAAACTTTTCAAATTATTCTTTTACCTTGTATATTTTATATTTTATTCATTTTTGCCCCTTTATTGCCCCCTTAACTTTTAAAAATAATTATTTTACCATACTTTATTCACTTTTGCCCCTTAAATTTATAATTTGTCCCTTTTAACTTAAAAAAATCGTGTCGGGGGTGCTGCCTCTGAGCCCCCATGTAAACTTCTGCCCCCCCTGAACAAAACTCCTGCGTCCGCCCCTGTCTATATATATATCTATACGTATAAGACTAGGATATATGTGTCTTTTTAATACATTGTTGTAGTATACATTCTCCAAAATCTCATTTTAGGTCCCTCGGTTATCAATTGTATTACCTACGGCCTCAATTTTAAAATCGTTGAGTGGAGGATAATAATTACTCCCTCCGTCCATTAGGGAACTCAACTTATTAAGGAGATAAAAAGAATCTACAACTACTTTCCACAATTGTCCTTAATCATTGAAGTAACTTTTTTAGTTTTGTCTTGGTGTAAATTTCAAGCAAGGGTAGTTTTGGAAAGTATGTAAAAATTGTATGCCAATTTAGGAAAGTGAACACTAATTTTGAGACATCACAAAATAAAATATAGGACTCAAAAAAATGGATGCAAGGAGTAATAGATATGTCCATTGAAAGCTTTCAGTAATTGTCCTCAATTGCAATTGTTAGTTCTTAATTGTCCTCAACTGAATGCAAAAGTCAATGGTCTTAATTGATGCGATTTTTAACCAATGGTCTAAATGGGGATTTTGAGGAAAATAAAAAAATATTCAAAGTAATTAAATTTGACCCTTAATTATAAGTTCATGTAGTAATTTGTGGTTATTACAGTTATTTCATTATTTTGTTAGTCCTTTTAATTCATTGGAAATGTCAACTAAAACATAAAAAAGAAACTTCAACGCATGTTAGTGAAGTTTTGTCAAACTTATGATTTGCTATATTTTTTGTCTCATCAGGATGCTGATATAATGTGGTTTCGAGATCCATTTGCTCGCTTTTATGCCGATGCTGATTTTCAAATTGCTTGTGACAATTTTATGGGCAATTCATATGATATAAACAATAGTCCAAATGGAGGTTTCAACTATGTAAAATCAAACAAAAAAACAATCCAATTTTACAAGTTTTGGTACAATTCAAGGGAGAGATTTCAAGGATTGCATGACCAAGATGTGTTAAACAAAATAAAATATGACCCTTTCATCAAGAAAAACATTGGACTAGAGATTCGGTTTTTGGACACAGCTTATTTTGGTGGATTTTGTCAGCCGAGTAGAAATTTAAATGAAGTGTGCACAATGCATGCTAATTGCTGTGTTGGTCTAGATAATAAAGTGAATGATCTTAGAATTATGCTTGAAGATTGGAGAAAGTACATGGCATTAACAGTGGACGAAAAGGCATCCAAACCATCTTCTTGGACTGTTCCACAAAATTGCAGGTAACATTAACAATGGTGATTGAATGCCAAATCACTTTAATTTGATGTTGGAAAAGATTAAGTGGTTTTCCTTGTGTACTTTGTACTATATTTTAGTGTTATTAATGATTCAGGTAAAGGTATCAATTGGGCCGGGCCGAGCCACACTCGGTCAAAGCGGATCCAATTAGGCTTTTGAGCCGGGCTGGGCCGGGCTTTACCTAATACCGGGCCGATCTTGGGAGGGGAGGGTGGTTGTCCTCCCCGAACCGGTGGCCTGGGCCGGACTGGACTTGGGGCTGGGGGCGGGCTAGGGACCGAGCTTGAGTATTTTAGCTATTTTTAATGTAAAAACACTCATTTTGGGGGGTTTAGGATTGGGCCACCGGGCCAGGCTTTGGGCTAGGTAGCGAACCAGGCCGGGCCGGGCCATGGACACCATTGAGGGTGTTCGTCTCGGACCGAATGTAATGGATAGGGGCTAGCGGGCCGGGCCAGCCCGACCCGTTTGACACCTCTGGATTTAGCTGTACACATATAACTATATGACACATATGTGTTACATTGGTGAACCAATGATGTACAAGTGTGGCTATATCCCACTAGAATGAGTAAGGGGGTGGATCCCACGACAGGTGACGTGAGGTTGTTACGTCGAGTTCTTGTCAAACCAATCATTTCTAGACTACAAAGGGTCTTGACAAAAAAGAACACATTTTTTTTTTTTTTTTGTAATTGGGAGTGTCCGGGCCAGGTTGCCCGCACCTCGACTAATCTTTCGAGGCCCTGGAGTCGCTAGGTGAAATCCCTAGTGACCACGCTCCCCATGGCTCGAACACTAAATCTCTTGAGTAGTACACCCAAGAAATTTACCATTCGACGAAATGTGATACAAGAACACACATTGTTGATTTACCACAAAGGACAGAAAATACATTATTAGATATTGAATGTTCTTTCTTTGAAGTGAAGTTTGAGCTGTCATTTTTTTATTTTGTAGTACATCATTTAGTCGTCCTCACAAATCACCGAAGAAGAATAATCACCAGGGAAGTAACAAATGAAAGAAATGTGCGCATATATCTTCAGACAGTCAGATTAACTTGTTTGAAGGTAAAATTTATTTACCTCTTAACTTCCATTTTATAGTTTTTTTTTCTTCATTCAAGTTTTCAATTTTTAAATGAATGTTCTATAAATCATTTACCTTATTGATAAGCCTTGTGAAATATTGTACTTGCCCTCGTGTAATTTTGTGTTATTGAATATCAAGTTGCAATTTATTTTGTAAGAAATTAGGCAATATTTTCTTGTTGACTTTTGATTATATATAAATACTTTTTTTCAACAACTTAAGCAGAGGTTATATCATAATTTATTGGAAGTAAGATTGGAAATGTAATTTGGAATTGTCAGAAATCTCAAGAAAAGTCGTGTAGTTTGCTCTAAAATTTACCGTTATATTTCTCTTTATATATTCAATTGCTTAAATCTTCAATTTCTACTGATACAACACTAGAATATTTTATTCTGTTTTTATTTTTTTTTTATTTTTTTAGCTTACACTACATCTCCCTTTTTAACGTAATTTTGCATCAACCAATACTTCACAATATATGTCTCCCATTAAAACAAACAATGCTATGGTTTTCAATTTTGGATCCAAAATGCTATGAGAGTCTCATATTCATCTAAAAATATCAAACAACTCTTAGTACTTATTGTTTGTCTTTATCAATTTAAAATTTAAATTTCCAATTTAGTTTTGAGAAGATAAGGCTTGAGAAATTTTTATGCTCTATTCGGTGTTCTTAATCAAAGAGATTGTAGAAAATTACATAGTAACAAGAAAGATGGGGGAGTCTCATATTCATCTAAAATTATGGTTCTGCCTTGAGATAATATCTAAAAATGAATTAGGCTATTTAAATTTAACTGACACCAGAGAAGCTATTAATCTTTGTCATAGTGAGTGCTCTTGGACACACGTAAAATTTCTTACTTGTCGGCTCAAACTTTTTACTATGACCAGACAATGAACCACTGCTAGATTAGTTAAAATCTTCCTATTTTTTAGATGCTCATAAAAGATTTGTGTGACTAGTCAAAATAAAAGTCATGCCGGTTAGCCAAACCCCAGATTAATACGATAGTTTGCTAATCCTATTTGCAGTAAAAGTGGCATTTTTGTTGGTTATTTCATGAATTATCTCCAATGTTGTGAAAGTCTTAACTACCATTTCATGCTAAATGCCACAGGTAAATATGCTGCTGAAGTGATTGAGCAGAAAGGTTTTTCAATTCCATCCCAAGCCAATTACCCTCTATCCACAGGGATGAATTCATTTCATGAATTTATGGATAAATTATAGTAGTGGAGACAGTGTAAAGAAATTTGTGGGGGTTTTTTTTTTTTCTCATTTCAATTTCTTTTAAACCACAATTTTAGGTAGTTTCTTTGTAATCAACTCAACTCAACAATGCTATTGAATCATCGATGTTGATTTTCTTTTTCTTAGAAGAGAAATAATGTGTGAATGTCAGTCATAATTGTAAATCAATCTCTCTCTCTCTCTCTCTCTCTCTCTCTCTCTCTCTGTGTTTGTGTGTGTGCGCTCCTGTGGCAAGCACAAAAATATTTTTGGATAACCAAAACTCACACCCCAATTTTTGGATAACTAAATATTCAATTCAGAGTATGTATCCGGATTAATATTCAATTGTCAAAGCCCCGAGAGTGAAACCCCCACATAGGCTAACAGATAATTTATTGAAAAAATATATTTAATACTCATTAAATAAGGACATATGATCTTGTTTTTAAAGAAAAACTCATTGAATAACAACCTTATAGTTCTAAACATGCATTTCATTAAAATAATAATAATAATAATAATAATAATAATAATAAAGTGCCATTACAAATATTATATCATTTCGATTTACAAAAGAAATATCATTTTCATTAAATAAAAACCTCTTTACAGAGTTCAACAGAGAGAAAATAAAATCTATGCATCTCTATTGGTCAGAGCAACTGCAACGTTCCCAATACCTAATATACAATCTTAATTACAATTATACATACGTGGCCCACACTGCCAGAAATGAAATCGTGTACAACAAAATAAGTACAACTCTAATAAAAAAAAACAACACAGCGACAATCTCTTCACCCAAACAAAAGTTCCACAGAAAATCTCCAATTACTAAATCTACAAATTCATTTGACTACGTTTCATATAGAAACGCCCCCGAATACATAACACACTCGGGTCAGTCACGTGATTGGTATGAGTTAAATAAAACAAGTCTTAGGGATCCAACTTGAACTCGTAAACTACAAACCATACTACAACACTCTTGGGCCAAGACAGATAGTTCCACGCACATATCTGGATAATAGAATAGTTTCCATTTATGTGGTGGCAATTAGTTTCTTGCCCGAAATCCAAAGCTACTACATATTTCATACTTACCAATCTACTTATGGTGAGCCAAACCTATAAAACGTTAATGGGCCCACCATCCTGCAATACAAAAGTTAGTAATCACAAAAATACCACGAAGATGTGCAGAACACATTTTTATTAAAATATTACCAGAGTGGAAATCTTAGTCCTAAGCTATATATTAAAAACAATTGAAGTTAAACTAACAGCAATCAAAGAAGTAATTTACTTGAACGGTTAACTCTTCGGGAATTTTTTTACAACCACACTCTTACCTTTATGAACAATTCATTATTCAATTTCCTAGGTTCACCACTTGGCCACCCTCCATGGTACATCCACACATATATCCCATGTGTGCCCGGACATGCTACCAACATCCATTCTGGTGCCAGTTGGTTGGGGTATCAACCAAACCAAGTATACACAACAGAAGGCCGGTCACTATGCCTAGACGTCTATAAATTAAGACAAGCATAAGGTTTAGGCCAGCTAGATCACGAAGCCACTAGCAAATGGGTGCATTCAGCAAGTCGAGCTACCAAAAACTTAGACTAGCTTGATCACGAAGTCACTGGCAAATGGGTACACTCAGCAAGTCGAGCTATCAAAAACTTAGGCCAGCTTGATCACGAAGCCACTGGCAAATGGGTACACTCAGCATGTCGAGCTACCAAAAAAAATAACACAACGGGGAGCGGTGAACACTAAGGAACTTGAAACCATTTCTACATTCTCAGAATTATAAAGTTTCATCAGACTCAAAGTCAATAACTATCACCCATTTTTCATAGTTCAACATTATATGAGAACTCATGTATCTCTAAGTAGTTTTTCTTTAAGTTTTATTAACGAATAGAAAATCCACAAAGAAATCATATTCTTCAAATTTCGCACGTTTAACCATACTAAAAGCTGCTACTGAAATTTTAATTTTCTGTCCAAACGGTGCTTAATCAGGAAAAACTTAAAACACGAAAAGTATGAAGAATCACGTTTTACATAGGACACCCAGACAGAATTTTAAAATTCTAAGTTACGATTTTCTAATATTTTTCTGAAGTTTCAAAAACTGTTAGAATTACAAAAAAAAAAAAAAAAACGAACTTCACAAAACTTTCTAATTATCATGAGTATTTCACACAAGTGTTTATACATCTAACTATCCACATACCATTTACGAATACCCTAGGATCATTACCCGAGTATCAAATTCATGAAGTTACACAAAGGTCATAAATTAATTCGATAATAATAGTGTGTAGTCTAATTGAAAAAAATTAAACACCAACAATTAAATTAGACATGTAAGAAATTCATTCACTCGCGTATACATTTATACATACATGTATATATATATGCCCGAATTAATACACACATTTAATTCACCTTGTTTGAATCGTTAAATAGATGCGAGTACGAATCTAACGACGAAAAACACGCTCCGCGATTTCATACATGCCTACAAATCCGAGACCCCTCTCCTTCTTCCTCCCTTCTAACCCTTCTCTTCTCTTTTTCTACTTCTTCTTCTTCTTCTAGGTGGCTAGGGTTACCTATTCTCTCTTTCTCTCTATCTCACGTCTATTCTCTCTTTTTATTTTATTTTTTCTTTTCTTTCCTTTTTTTTTTGGTTAAATAGGGGCTAGGGTTTAATAAATGTATATGTATACTTCACACACAACACATGTCAATAAAACACACACAAATATGTAAATCTCGTTTTTGTTCTTATGAACTCACAAAAGAGACCCATATGAGCCTAGAATGTAACCCAAACCACTAAAATGGCTAACCCAAAGGATACTCATGCCCCGGGTACTTAATTTTATTACTAGATACATTATTTGACACATTCGCGTGCATGTAAACACTATGTAAAAAAATAAATATCAACCCTTTACTTTTTTTTAACAAAAATAAATTAATAAAATGTAACACTCAAACTAAACGGGCTCACTAATGATTTAATTTATATGTCCTCCAAACACTTAAAATTTTTAAACACGTGTCTTACATGGGCACACATATAATATTACTAACTGAAGACAACTATTAAATTGATTATTTACACACTTAGAAATTTTAGGGTTGTTACATTCTACCCTCCTTAAAGAAATTTTGTCCTGAAATTTAAAGCGACGATAAATACGCACGGCAGTCATCAATAAAGTTAAATACGTAATTTCATACAAAGCATTGATTACGTTTAACTCTCAACTATACGAGACAAAGTACGTCGAGCGATCTATATACCTTGTTCTTGTATAGTCAATCCTCAAACATTAAAAGATAATCCAAAATACAAATATTGATGCAAAACATATTAATACAAACTATACATGTAACATGCTCGCAGTTAATCAAAGATTCTAACTATATGCTCATGTTTACCTCTTACCATGTCCCCTATTACACCTCCTCAGGATATCCATACTTACTGTTCAAACATGCCGCTTCAAGAATATACATAACTCTGTACTGGTGTAGACACCCCGATTTTGACCGATCGTCGAATTTAGGAGAGCGTCATCTCCACGTCCAATGATGACAAGGACCGAAAGATTCGAAGTATTCCAAGCTCTTCAGAAAGTTCTCCAAACATAATAAAATTTCACAGAAAGAAGAAAATACCAGGTATTTAGGAGAATTTAGGTATAAAACACCATTTTTGGAAAAGATCTTCGAAAATAAGTTTCTTTAAGAAAAAGGAAGAAATAAAAGACCTAAAAAGGGAAGTTTAACAAAAAACGGCACACGGCAGTATTCCGCGGCACTCAGTGAGTGTCGAACGCCATTCAGTGAGTGCCGGCCCGTCATTTACTGAGTGCCGCCGACATTTTCTGACTGCCGTTTGCTTTTAAAGTCCGTATTTTGTGGTACAATACGTATATGTAGGCGGATAAAAACAAAAAACTGACAAAGTAAGGCTGACTAAAACACGGTAGTTAATAATTTTTTCGCAGCACTCAATAAGTGCCGCACAGCAGTCATGGAATGCCGCCGCGGCATTCACGGAGTGTCGTTGCGGTATCCATTGACTGCCGCAAGAGGTTTTGACTGCCACCCTGTGCAGCAGTCTATCTATTTTCAGGAAGTACGAATTGTATCACCAAATGAGACATTTACACCTGTCTTTTACTCCGGATTCACTGAAAATACTTGGTAATTTTGTCTATAAAAGAGGGAGGATCTTCCTTGAGAGAGAGACAACAAAAAAATATACAAGAGAAGAACAAGAGAGATACAAAAAAAACCATTACACCAATATTCTTTGGGAGAGAAAAGAGAGAGTTTGAAAAACTAGAGAGAAGAGCTTGGAAGGTCTTCAAAGAAGAGAAACTTTGAGGATAGTTTGGAGGTGACCCTCTAACCATAATTTGTCTAATTGCATTCTTTCTTTTAAATCTTTAATCCTCAAACTACTTTGTTTCTTTTGCTTCATTTCTTTTGTTGTTTACATTTCCTTCTTGAGATTCTTAGAGATCCTCAATATCTCTCTTAGAATCTCTTGAGTTTGATCTTTTGAATCCCATGTAAGCTTATGCTTCACATGGGAGTCAAAGTTTGATCATTACTTTATTTTGTAAATAAATAGGTGGATCCAAGTCTATATTCATGATTTGGATTCTCTAACTTGGAATTTCAAGGGGTCTTCTCTATACCCTCTTGAAGTTCATGAGCTAGTTCTTTAATTCATCTTCTCCTTTTCTCATTTATGTTCTTCTTTTGAGACTCTTGGGGATCTTCCATATCTCACTTGAATCTCATGAGTTTGATCTTTTAGTCTCATGTAAGCTTATGATTCACATGAGATTTAAAGTTGATCATTATTTTAGTAGGAACAAGTAGATGAATCCAAACCCCTACCATGGTTTGGGTGCTCTAAGCTTGAGTTTTCATGGAGTCTCCTTATATTCCTAGAAAACTCATGAGTTTTAGTCATGTCTTGATCTCCAATGACCATCAAATGGTAGGAGAAGTGGTTTGGTTTAAACCCAACTTCATGGTTTAATAGTTGGGGTTAACAAACAAAAGTTGAACTTGACAAATGAAAATAGTGAGTACACAAACTGTTTTTGATCAAGGATTTTTAGTTTGAAATCTAACCGTTGGAATCAAGTGATACCAATGGGAGGTTGTTAATAACTCAAAGTTCTACCACTGTATTTTTTGTTTTAAGGACATTTCATGTTTAGAATGGTTTGGTCATAAGTTTTGTGGAGACACTACAATCTGTCCGGAGTTTCAGAACAGTAACACTCTTTTGAAATACGTAAATCAGAACCCTAACAAGGTATTTGGGGCCCAAAATAATTTTTTCCAAGTAGATCAATGTGTTAGGAAGTCACCCTAAAAAGAACAAAGCATTTCTGATCTTTTTACTATTTTTAGAAAATCATACAAGAACACTGGACAGAGGGTTGTAGAATGCTGAGTGATGTCTGGTTTTTGTCCAATTTCCGAAGATCCAACCGTTGAAACTTTGATTTCTTTTTTGGGTTAAAAACTAGACACACAGAGGCACCTTGTGTCCAAAATCCATCAAGATTAAACAATGGGAACCATGCTTTCCTAATTTTCAAAGTTACGATCTGCTCTCAGCAATTTCCAAAATTCTGCAATAGTTTTGATCAATCTTATGAATAATGGCTTAGATGATATTTTCATGAGTTAAGTTTCAAACCTTGTTTCAATAATGATGGTTTGAATTTGAACTCAAAGTTTGAAAGTATGTCATAATTTATTCTTGTTCATGTACATATTCATCCATATGGCTTGACACTTGTAATTAGGATTTATTTGCTTTAGATTCAATTGCATTTGATAGGTTTAAGTTAGAAATTTAGGATTGTTATTTCTAATTTCATATCTTGTATATCATGTGAACTAACCCTTTGTTTTGTAGCGCTATCAAGGTACGACTTCTTGAATTCCGTTTAAGTTTATTGGAATTTCTTGATTTTATCGATTTTTCAATCTCATGCGCGACACCGTAGAATTAGGATTTGCCTTACGTGAATACATGTGATTAGAGACTCTTTTAGGATTTTTCTTTTGTTTGAATGTATTGCACGTTTAATATCGCCCCTGGATCCCGGATAAGTTTTCTTGTTCCCTATTGCATATCATATCGCTTGCTACTTAAAATATGTGGTTTTTGAATGATATTTTATCAATTGCAATTTTACACCCCTTTTAGACATGCTTTTGTAATGTATATCTATACATATGTATTAGTTGAGGGCACATTTAAATTAATAATTCAATTAAAATGATGTTGAGTAGAGGCTTATCGCAAGATAGGATGAGAGAGGGTGTTTTAGTCCGACGGGCTCCTTCCTCTCTCATTCCATAATCCTCGGACCTAGTTAATCTCTGGTTTATAAAAGATCGGTTTGCTTTTAAATGGTTTATTAATTTTTCCTTTTAAAAATTAGGTGGCGACTCATTTGTTTTTGAATTCGAATTCTAAAAGAACTTTAAAAGAAAAGCTGTGGGTAAAAGAAAGAAAATTACGATATCCACAACTGGAAATAAGACTGCAAAGATAATAATGCGATCGGAAATAAAAATCAACACGTGTTCAGATCCGTCATAGTTGTAGAAAATAGAATCCCAATGATCTGATAAATGCTCCAGAATATAATAGAAAGCACAAATAAAAATACAAGAATGATGCTCCATGCCAAAATACTTGCTGATAAATACAACTCCGTAATAAGAAATCTGAGATAACCGAATTATAGAACACATATGAGAATAGCAGTGGATAATAAGGGAAATAATTTATAAGATTTTTCTGATAATAATAAAATTTCTGATGCTCCAAAAGAATAATAATCTCTCTGATAATATGCCTGTAGATACCAGATAATGCTGAAGGCCCACAAATAACAATTTAAATCCTCTGCACAAGGGCTCCACTATTGATCATCCTTCAACTCTCCTCTACTACCCGTCATACCAACAATATGCATGTATGCACTACTATGCAACTCATAATATAACAAATGATTTCAACAAATTAACATGTAATGATAGGCTCGGAAAGTTATGTAATTAATTGATTAAAAATAATTAAATAACATGTAGGCAACACATGGATAACACATAAGTACACATAACCTGAAACCCAATTGTCACGCCCCGACGTAGCATAAATATGGAAAGCATTTAATTTCTTTTATGGACCCGTAGGTCACGACAGTTTGAAGGATCGATTCTGTCCCAAACGTCGTACAGATATAATAATATGAATCAGAGTAGAACAATCAAGGCTTACAAAATTTTTCCAAAATTATAATTATTACAGCACGTGATTAACTAAAGGCACAACCCACCTTGAAATAAAATAATATCTATTTTCTATTACAGTCATCCTTATTACAATTTCAGTTCATAACTTAAAAACATATAATAATAAATTCTTCTTCGGGTAGTTGTTCTCAGTTCGCATAGTCATAATGTTCAACCCGATCATAACCTGAAAAGCCTAGACACGAATGTCCAGGGCGCATCAACGCCGTCAGCTTATTGAAGCTGGTGAGTATTAAAAACATGTGCTCGAATGTAAAACATGCTCACTTACTATTTTTCATTTTACAGTTACATTATTCAACAGGTTATCAATATAGAAATGGATTCACCTAATAACACAGGAAGGATAACATTAATAAACGTTAATTCATAAAGTATGGGACCGTGCATGGGAACAATGTAACCATTCTCATCTTACCAACTCTTTTCTCTCGACAACACAATACCCAACTCTCTCACTCCAGTATCTTTGAAATGCTAAGATGACCACACTTTAGCTCAGGGGTACCAGGGAGTGTCCAGTTTGCCTCACACTTTAGTACGGGGTACAAGGGAGTGTCCAATGCCTCACACTTTAGTACCTAATCCGCCTCGCAAATACCGGAGAAACCTCACGCAGTATCCAAACTCGAGTACCAGGGAGTGTCCGTAGGCCACACTTTAGCACTACCATGGGTGCCAAGGAATGTCCAAGTTCGGCGTCACACACTTTAGCGCTACTATGGGCACCAGGGAGTGTCCAGTTTTGTCACTGTCGCATTTCAAAGATACTCTAGACACAATCTCAAAACATCACACTTTGGTACACAATTACCAAGGAGTGTCCACAACACAATCTCAACCACATACTCTTTTTCACACTGATCATCACTCACCATGCATGTACAATTGACTCCACATACATGACATGTGACTTAATACAAATATATAAAGTATTGGAAATGATAACCACGAATATACGAGAAGAAATCAAATCTTATATGGAAACAACCAGTGAATTCATCAAAGATTACTTTTATATGTTTTTATCGCTACTAGAACACAAGTGGGTCTACTTTGAAGCAATGCCCTCAAAAATGAGATATACTTTTTATGGATGAATTTTATTTCAAAAGAAAGGTCTTTGAGTCTAGTTTTCAACGCTTCAAACGGTGTGCATTTTCGAGTTTTCTAGAGGAAATTATGGCCGCTTTACTAAACGTCGTCAGTGCTTAAACATGTCAATCGATTGGTAATCATGCCAATCAGTTATTCCCATGTTACGAATTTAAAGCCTATTTTTGACCCATTTTGAAATCCAAATGTAACAATGACTTGTAATATATGGTTCTCTCCGTTTTCCGCAAGGATCGTGAATACGCGATCGGTTTTAACTATTTTCAATCGTAGCTCTCGGATTTCACGTAAAATTGAGAGGTGATAAAACTTCAATTCTAATATACTTTCATATACGAATGAATTAAGCTCTAATACTTTAAATACAACCTCTAGGGACTGCAATCTTTCATTTTTATCTGTCAAAATGAGTTTTGGTTAAGTTTTGAAATTCACCTCTTTTTCTAGCTTGAACTTCCATGTACAAATTAACAATGGTGAAATCACAATTACACATACACAAGCAGTAAATGAACATGAATAACATTCTAAGTGAGGTCTAAATTGTAACACCCTGTATTTCTTTTCTTTTAATAAATGAGCATTTTATTTTAATTTCTATTTCTATTATTTTTATTTGGGGTCAAACCGTAATTTCCATAAATATAGAAATGCTTTCTATGGTTTTGAAAATTGGTATCTGTACTTTTGTGCAACCCAGAATTTATTCCTACACTAATATAATTTTCTGTATTTTTATCGCGACCGGTTAATACCAGTTTATGTTTTAAAGCTGCGGTTATATCGCGTTTTGGGTGTGGGAGCACGTTAACTCAACCACACCGTGCGATTCTTGTGGCTTTCTTAGAGGCCACAACTCTCAGTGTATATATATGAGTGTTGGTATCTCTAAACTCTCACTGTCTCTCTCAAATTCTCTCAACACTCTCTTGCTCTCTCAAGACACACACACACACACACACACACACACACACACACACACACACACACAGATTATACATATGATATACACATACACATATACATAGTTATATATTGATTTATCTCAAAATCAAGAACGGAGGAGTAAACTTCTTAGACGACGGAATTTACGGAAACGTTCTCGGTACCGAAATTGTTACTTAAACACCTCTGTGAGTAATTTAAACTCACTCACCATGTTTATATAAGTGTATTTCAGTTTATATATGTGTGTATATATAGATACACCATTAAAGTTCGAAAGTTGGAGTTTTATGAAACTTAACCAAAATAAAATCCGTGAATTGGGAATGAAAGATTTTAGTCCCAATAAGCTACGGTTCGAATCCTACGAAGTAATTCATTCGTATCGCGACGTACTGTTGATTTAAAGTTTTGACACCCTTACTTTAATTGCGAAAATTGAGAGATACAATCCATATTAGTTTAAATTGATCACATATTCGTAATCTACGGGGAAAACTAGAGAAATCCATATATGGCATGATATAGTTGAAACAGAATTTGAAAATGGGTATGTAACAGTTTGGAAAATTGAAAACAAGGGGAAAACGAAGAAGATGAAGTTCTGCAACAACTCGTGCGCGCGACCCGCTCGCACGAGGCTCACTTGCGCGGTCCGCTCGCGCAAGGTGTGTATTTCTGGGCAGAAAAGAGAATTTTAACAGATCTTTCGAAAAAAGCCTAATCGCGCGCGCGACCCGCTCGCGCGAGGCTTGCTCGCGCGACCTGCGTTGTTTTGGGCAGAAAGGAAATTTTAAAAGATTTTACGAAAATAGCCTAATCGCGCGTGCGAACCCGCTCGCGCGACCTGGGCATTTTGATCAGTTTTTGAATTTTTGTGTAAGAGACTATTTGGAAAAGGTTTTGAAAGTTTTCACAGAACTGTTTGACAGCTATACTGTTTTAAAGGCTCACTGTTAGGAATTGGACTTATAAGAACGATTAAGACCGAGATTTATGTTGAACGAATATCCAGCTTTAAGATTAATAACTGTTACTACAAATTGTGAACGTTGACATACATATTAGGGTCAAGGTTGTGTCAACATGCACGTGTGTGAGAAAGCGTAAAAAGAGTAAAGAGTGGCGGTCTGATGTGCGACCTCAATATCGATCGGATATTATTCCTGGTATTGGAGGCGACAGTGTTGTGTACGACTTAGATATCGATCGGATATTATTCCTGGTATCTAAGGCGCGCGTTTCAGATATCGATCGAATATTATTCCTGGTATCCGAAGCGATGGTTGGTCGTGATCGACCCAGATATCGATCGGATATTATTCCTGGTATCTGAGGCAATAGCGTGGTGTGCGACCTCGATATTGATCGGATATTATTCCTGGTATTGGAGGCGACAGTGTTGTGTACGACTTAGATATCGATCGGATATTATTCTTGGTATCTAAGGCGCGTGTTTCAGATATCGATCGGATATTATTCCTGGTATCCGAAGCGATGGTATGGTGTCCGGTTTGGATATCGATCGGATATTATTCCTGGTATCTGAGGTAATGGTTTGGTTGAGTCGAGTTTTGTTGAGAGAAAAGAGTCAGAAAGATGAGATGCTACATTGTTCATGCACGGTCGCATATTTATTGCTCATTTTTATTCCCCGTGACTTATGTTGAAGTTGGAACCTTGAATCTATTATTCTATCAGTTTATATTACACTTTGGTTATGATGGAAAAACCGGTTTAAATTAAAAGTTTAAACGCACAGCGGAAAGATAATGTTATAAAAAACTTATTGGTAGCCTAGGATCTACTACTCGTCAATTCTATAGATACGTACTAACTACACTGAGGGGACAAGCATTATACCTCTGTGTCTTGAACCCAATTCTGAAATCTTCAACTTTCATCAACCTCCACTAGATGGCCTTCACTCTTATGACTCCTATGGATGCTCGCATGAAGGACTAGGATTGGTAGGAACCCTAATGGAGAGGATTGGGAAGGTTTAGGGAAACCTAAAATGTTTTTGCAACTTCTACGTATAAAAACGACGATTAAAAACATTCAATACGCAGCTGCCCTATTTATAGATTCCCAGAACCGACCTAACCTTCGAGCGATCAAAGTTTATTCGATCGATCGAACCTTCGATCGATCGAACAACCCTCGAGCGATCGAACCTGCCTACACTTCAATCGATCGAAACACCTTCGATCGATCGAACTTGCCTTGACATGATCCTCATGTGCCCTTCCAAGCTTCCTAGTGGAGCTAAGAGTGGGACCTCCTAGGCTCTTTATTCTTGGCTCAGACCAGTTTGTTAATCACCGTGACCAAACTCTTTGATCAACAAACTAACTAACTAGTCAATTAACGTTTACTCCACTATAAAACGATAACTAAACTCCAACTCAAAAGAACATATCCGAAGCGATAACTAGACTTGTATGTTGTACTAATGTCCCTCTACCTTTAGCATTCGTAATCATATATTGGTAGTCGGATAACTGTTACTGTCAACCTGAATCATGATTACTTCTTATATTCCTTGAGTCCCATTCATCTCTCATGATTACCAAACATGTTGATAACTCTTAACAACAAGACTGCAGTACTCAGTAATCGACTTGGTGACATTCTCAAGGCAATTACTCTGAAACAGATGTTAGATTCTGTCTTGACAATATATGTTCACAACCCTATGAACATGACATACCCAAGATACCCAAGTGTTGATCTTCTGTAGACCTCACTGATTGGTAAGTCAAAGCAGCCATATCCACAGTCTGTGTTCATAATCGTCGCAAGATTGAGAATACGTACCTTATACAAGTTATGAGTTCTTATTGACTGTTTGACAGCCTTGAGTGTCAATAGGAAAGCTCAGTTCCGTCAATGCACTATAAGCACTAGCATATTAACTAAGAGTTATACTCTAATGATTGAGATTAATCACTCCATCCAATGGTAGTTAATCATGCTACAGTGTAGACCTGATGAGGTATCTAGTCTCATCATCCACTGTGACAGGTTCTAAGTATCAAAGCATAGTAACTCGTATCTTACTTGTATGTATCTCATACACACACAAATTAATTACTATGATACTTAAAGATTAACAATCATCTCATGAAATGAACATACACAATGAAACATAAAGCTGATATCCATATATTAAAATGTCAATGTCTCATACATAAAGTAATGGTTTGAGGGCATAAACCCAACAAACTCCCACTTGCACTCACAACCATACAGTATTACATCTGAGACCTAGACTATCTAGATGACGATCAAAGACCTTCTGTGGCAAGGCCTTTGTAAACGGATCAGCAAGATTGTCAGCAGTGGCAATCTTGGTAACAGTCACATCTCCACATTGAACAATATCTCGGATAAGATGATATTTTCGTTCTACGTGATTTCCCTTCTCGTGGTTCCTTGACTCCTTAGACTGAGCCACTGCCCCACTATTATCACAATAAAGCATAATAGGTTATAGCGACGCTGGTACCACCTCGAGTTCCATAAGGAACTTCTTGAGCCAAACAGCTTCCTTTCCGGCTTCGCAAGCAGTCACATACTCAGCTTATGAAGTTGAGTCTGCAATGCATTTCTGTTTAATGCTTCTCCAACTAACAGCACCACCTCCCAAGGTAAAGAGATAACCGGACGTTGACTTCTCGAATCTTTATTTGACATACAGTCCGAGTCAGTGTATCCCACTGGAATTAACTCACTACCACTGTACATAAGCGTGTAATCTTTAGTTCTTCTCAAGTACTTAAGATGTGCTTGACGGCTGTCCAGTGCTCTGGACCTGGAGTCGACTGATATCTACTAACCATGCCAATGGCAAAGCAGATATCTGGTCTAGTGCATAACATCGCATACATGAGACTTCCCACTGCCGAAGCATAGGGAATTCCTGTCATGCGATTCCTCTCCTCCTGTGTCTTTAGACACTGGTCCTTGGAGAACGCTAAACCATGCCTGAAAGGTAACAAACCTTTCTTCGAATTATCCATTGAAAACCTAGTTAGCCCCTTATTGATATAACCAGCTTGAGATAATCCCATTATCTTTCGCTTGCGATCCCGAAAGAGCTTTATCCCAAGAATATAGCTCGCCTCTCCTAGATCCTTCATATCGAATGTACTATCTTGCCAAACCTTGACCATTGATAACGCTACATCATTTCCAATGAGTAGAATGTCGTCAATGTAAAGCACAAGAAAAGCCACCACTTTCCCATCACACTTCTTGTATACACAAGGTTCATCCAGATTCTGCATGAAATCAAACGACTTGATCGCTTGGTCAAAACGAATGTTCCAACTTCTGGATGCTTGCTTAAGCCCATAAATGGACTTTTGCAACTTGCATACCAAGTTACCTTTCCAACTAGCTATGAACCCTTCTGGTTGCTGCATATAGATGTCCTCCTCAAGATTGCCATTCAAGAATGTAGTCTTGACGTCCATCTGCCAGATCTCATAATCTAGGCATGCAGCAATGGATAAGAGTATTCTGATAGACTTGAGCATGGCTACAGGCGAGAAGGTTTCCTCATGGTCAATGCCCTCCCTCTGAGTATAACCTTTCACTACTAGCCTAGCCTTAAAGGTCTCAACCTTTCCATCAGATCCTCTTTTCTTCTTGTAGATCCACTTGCAACCAATGTGTTTAATATTGGATGGAAGTTCTACAAGATCCCAGACTTGATTAGAATCCATAGATTCCAATTCAGCCTTCATAGCTTTAACCCAATGAACTGAATCAACATCAACCATTACCTCTTCGTATGTGGCAGGATCAGATTCAGATTCTATGGAGACAGCTTCAAAAACTTCTCCTAAGAACATGTATCTATCAGGCTGACTGATAATCCTCCCACTACGACGAGGTACTGGTACAGAAATGAGTGAAGAAATGGTGTTTTCTTGATTTACATCATTATTAACTGCGGGTTGAACTGAGGGCTCTCCTTCTATCTCTCTAAGATCTATCCTTCCCTTAGATTTATGGTTCATGATATAATCATCTTCCAAGAAAACAACATTTGTACTAACAAACACTTTCTGTTCTCTTGGATCATAAAAATACCATCCATAAGTGCCCTTTGGATACCCTACGAAGTAACACACTTCTGATCTAGAATCCAACTTGCTCATCTTTTCTTTCAGCACATGTGCCGGACACCCCTATATCCGGAGATGTTGCAAAGAAGGCTTGCGCCCGATCCACATCTCTCGTGGTGTCCTGGGAACAGATTTGCTTGGTACTAGATTTAGTATGTATGCAGCGGTTTCCAAAGCATAACCCCAAAGGAATAATGGCAACTCAGAATAACTCATC
Source organism: Hydrangea macrophylla (assembly GCA_033977485.1). NCBI lineage: Eukaryota > Viridiplantae > Streptophyta > Magnoliopsida > Cornales > Hydrangeaceae > Hydrangea > Hydrangea macrophylla. The sequence goes on along the minus strand of CM066991.1, from coordinate 79,860,450 downwards.
ATCGACCTAGTCATGTCTAAAAGAGTCCGATTCCTTCTCTCAGCTACACCGTTCTGCTGAGGCGTACCAGGTGCAGTCAACTGTGACAGAATCCCATTCTGTACGAGGTGATCAATAAACTCATTAGAGAGGTACTCGCCACCTTGATCAGATCGAATGGCCTTAATATGTGTACCCAATTGCTTCTCCACTTCAACCCTAAACTCTTTGAACTTTTCAAAGGCTTCAGACTTATGCTGCATTAGGTACACATATCCATACCTAGAGTGGTCGTCAGTAAATGTTATGAAATACTCATAACCACCCCTTGCTCTAATATTTATTGGTCCACACACATCAGTATGACCTAATTTCAACAATGCATTGGTTCTATTGCCCTTTGCAAGAAAGGGCCTTTTGGCCATCTTACCCTCTAAACAAGACTCGCAGACTTCCATTGGTTCGAGAACCAAATAGCCTAAGACCCCTTCTTGACTAGTCTGCCAATCCTATTTAGATTGATATGGCCAAGCCTCATGTGCCAAAGCCTTGTTGGATTAGTGGAAGGTTCCTTTCTTTTAGATGGTACAATTACCATTGAGTTATTAAGTTCTATACAAGAGTCTTTAGAGATATTGGGAGTAATCACATACAAGCCATTAGTTTTAACACCAGAACATATAAAAGAACTATTTATTTTAATAACAACTTCTGTTCCAAAATAAAAAGAATAACCATTATTCGATAAATTCGAAACTGAAATTAAATTACATCTCATCAAAGGGACGTAAAGAACATCTGATAAAACTATTGTCTTATTGTCCAAAAACTCTAAAACTACTACTCCTATAGCAACCGCAGAAATGGTTGCGTTAGAACCCAAAGGCAGCACGATTTCCCCATCACTGCATTTCCTGGTTGATCTGAACCCCTACAACGAATTACAGATATGGTTAGTCGCACCAGAATCAATACACCAAGTGTTTGAAGTATCTGTATTAAAACTTACTTCAATCACATGTGACTCAATCATACCTTGAACTCTTGTAGCTAAGAATTCTAGACAGTTCCTCTTCCAGTGGCCCTTCTCACCGCATGGGAAACACTTTCCTTTGCCTTGGCCACCCACCTTCCCTCTGCCCTTACCTTTTCCCTTAGATTTTATAATCTTAGGAACCGGTCCAACACTTGAACCACCAGTGCCAACTTTCTTCTTCCATTTCTTTCCTTTCGGCATAGATCGGGAAGAGGAAGCGCTTTTCTTAATGTTCGAAACGTTGACCCCAAGTTTGATCACCCCTTCCGCTGCCAGTAAAGAACTCATTAATTCGCTCATTGAAAAATCTATTTTATTCATATTATAGTTTAGTTTAAATTGAGCGAATGACGGTGACAGCATGTTGAGGATCATATCAACTTGGGTCTGTGCATCGATGTTAGCACCTAGGGTCTCCAGCTCATTCAAATAACTAATCATTTTTAAAACATGTTCTTTGACTGGAGTCCCTTCCGACATCTTAGCATTCATTATCTTCTGCATCGCTACCTGTCTAGCAGGCCTGCCATGCTCCCCAAACATCTTCTTTAGGGATTTGATAATGTCACTGGCAGAATTGTTCGATTGGAATTGGTGTTGCAACACACCAGCCATTGAGGCCAGAATGTAGCAACGAGCCATTTCATTCGATTTCTTCCATTTATCGAACTCGCGTCTGGCAGCTGCCGAAGCGTTTGCCGCGGGTTCTTCGGGGCATGGGGTGGTGAGGACATATATGTGATCCTCCGCAGTTAATACGATGTCAAAATTTTGTTTCCATTCAGTGTAGTTATTCCAGTTAACTTATTTTGAGTGAGTATGGTGGCAAGTGGACTAAATGCAGATCCAGATATTATGATTACTGAAAATCAATCAAACAAAATAAATATGGATATCAGAATTTGATAGTTTGAAATAAAAGAATCCTTTAAAAACTCTTATTTAATACAAAGTTGCCGGAATATCGAAACGAAAGAATAAAGCCTCCGTGTGGTGGTCAATATTCGATCTTTTGATTAATCATGACTTGTCCGCTATGTAACTCTTGCAAAAACAAGCTACGACTCCCGATCCCTTTTGATCTCTAAGTTTCTGAATAATGCCCCGTGTGGGATCCCTTATCCATAGCTTAGCTAGTATGTACCATTAACTAGGATCCAATCACAACCGTCTCAAGTAGCGCCTCTGTATGGTGTTCACCCTCTAACACGTCTGATTGATCCTATCAAAGGAAGTTCACATCTAGTAACCAATGAGTAGCGTACCCTCCGTATGGAATGATCACCCCTGGCGAGGTGACACAGAATGCACTACCCATCTTACAGTGAATCGTTAATGGAAGATCGTGAGTGTTTATAAATAAGACTCTCTCCCACTAGATTTAAAAATAAGGATTTTGCTTTTGAAAAAATTGTTTCCATACATTACCCATAAACATCCAATATTTACTAATGCGTTGAAACGGTTTTTGAACTTTATTTTAGAAAACTTGTTTTACGTGCATACAAGTAGTAACAATATAATTAAATGCCAATCACAGACCAAGCACATAAAACAAAAAACTAAAATTGAAAATAAAGACATCCAAACGATGCTTCTATCTCCCATGGCTCTATCTCCATAGAACCACCTCTTCTTGGTTTGATCGCCTCCAGCTCCATCTTCATGGACAACGGCTCCTTGCTCCATCTTCATGGATTTTCTAATTCTATTACATTGAACCTATGCTTCTTTCGAAGCTTACAATTTATCTAGAAATAGAAAATAACTATAATATAAAAGGCTAGGGAAACCGGTGCGACTTTCCTTTTCGTAGGATTGAAGTCGCAACGCCCTTTACATATGCCTTAAACCAAACCAATAAAATAAACATGCACCAATCTCAAAACATTCAAATACCAAAATTTAAATAGATCTTGGTGCCATGAGAGATAGCGGACTAAATTGCTGCAAAAGGGTTAGTCGTACATGCATATACATAACAATTGGAACCGCTAATTGATTCACACAGTACATAAACTCTTTATATACTGAATTGGGACTTAAAACAGCATCTAACTTCACTGTCACAGTTTGATCGATCGAAGACCGTTCGATCGCTCGAACCTTCGATCGATTGAACACTGTTCAATCGCTTGAACTTTCTATTTCACAGAATGATTTGAAATATTTTTACAGAATAATTTGAAATTAAAACATATAATTTTTAAAACATTTAAAACTGTGAAAAGAACAACCTGACAGAGAATCTGTCTCGATCGATCGAATACCATTCGATCGATCGAACATATCCAACGTTCGATCGATCAAAACCTGTTCGATCGCTTGAGCACAAAGCAACTTCGATCGATCAAACGTACTTCGATCGATCAAATCCAACATGCATCCAATGCAATCATAGATTTGCATACTGTTGCGATAACACTGCAGAAACAGATTTGTGACGATTCAGTTTCAAAAACAGTCCTAAAATCAACATGTAAATCAAAATAGTGTTCCAAAAACGCATCTATAGATCCAAACGAGCTTGGCTCTGATACCAATTGATGGAAAGACCAGTTTAAATTAAAAGTTTAAACGCGCAGCAAAAAGATTATGTTACAAAAAACTTATTGGTAGCCTAGGATCTACTACCCGTCAATTCTATAGATACGTACTAACTACACTGAGGGGACAAGCATTATATCTCTGTGTCTTGAACCCAATTCTGAAATCTTCAACTTCCAACAGCCTTTACTAGATGGCCTTCACTCTTATGACTCCTATGGATGCTCACAAGAAGGACTAGGATTGGTGGGAACCCTAATGGAGAGGATTGGGAAGGTTTAGGGAAACCTAAACAGTTTCTGCAGCTTCTACGTATAAAAATGATGATTTCCCAAAACCGACCTAACCTTCGAGCGATCGAAGTTTATTCGACCGATCGAACCTTCGATCGATCGAACAACCCTCGAGCGATCGAACCTGCCTAGACTTCAATCGATCGAAACTCCTTCGATTGATCGAACTTGCCTTGACATGATCCTCATGTGCCAATCCAAGCTTCCTAGCGGAGCTAAGAGTGGGACCCCTAGGCTCTTTATTATTGGCTCAGACCAGTTTGTTAATCATCGTGACCAAACTCCTTGATCAACAAACTAACTAACTGGTCAGTTAACGTTTACTCCACTATAAAACGATAACTGAACTCCAACTCAAAAGAACATATCCGAATCAATAACTAGACTTGTATGTTGTACTAATGTCCCTCTACCTTCAGCATTCGTAATCATATTCAGGTAGTCGGATAACTGTTACTGTCAACCTGAATCATGATTATTTCTTGTATTCCTTGAGTCCCATTCACCTCTCATGATTACTAAACATGTTGATAACTCTTATCAACAAGACTGCAGTACTTAGTAATCAACTTGGTGACATTCTCAAGGGAATGCTTACTCTGAAACAGATGTTAGATTCTGTCTTGACAATATATGTTCACAATCCTATGAATATGATATACCCAAGATACCCAGGTGTTGATCTTCTATAGACCTCACTGATTGGTAAGTCAAAGCAGCCATATCCACAGTCTGTGTTCATAATCGTCGCAAGATTGAGAACACGTACCTTATATAAGTTATGAGTTCTTATTGACTGTTTGACAGCCTTGAGTGTCAATAGGAAAGCTCAGGTCCGTCAATGTACTATAAGCACTAGCATATTAACTAAGAGTTATACTCTAGTGATTGAGATTAATCACTCCATCCAATGGTAGTTAATCATGCTACAGTGTAAACCCGATGAGGTATCTAGACTCATCATCCACTGTGACAAGTTCTAAGTATCAAAGGATAGTAACTCGTATCTTACTTGTATGTATCTTATACACATACAAATTAATTACTATGATACTTAAAGATTAACAATCATCTCATAAAATGAACATACACAATGAAACGTAAAGCTGATATCCATATATTAAAATGTCAATGTCTCATACATAAAGTAATGGTTTGAGGGCATAAACCCAACAAGTTATATATGCTTATATATACATTGCGAGAACTTGTTTATTTTGCTCACCAGCTTTTATAAGCTGACGGCGTTGATGCGTCCTGGACTCTATGTCCAAATTTTCAGGGTCAGAAGCAGCCAGAGTATTTCGACTATGCTAGTTAGAGGCAGGGGACTTTTCAGTAGGCTACTTTATATTTCTTATGTCTTTTATTTTGGAGTTATAATAGACTTTATGATAGATTTGAATATGGGCGTTTGTGCCTAAGACCTGGACTTATGTAATAGTTTAGTAAGTTTTAATTTCGGAGCTTATGTTAATTAGTTTTCTTTTCTTTAGAATTGCTATTTAAGTTATTTGTTGCAGGGACAATTGGTCATACTCACTTGTCACAACCTACGAGTCCATAAAGGAAATTAAATGCTTTCCTGTATTATGATACGTCGGGGCGTTATAGGTTTTTTGGTATCAGAGCCAGGTTATGACTCGACCAATTGTCCAAGACACATAGGATCTCCCATTAAGATAGAATTAAGATAAGATAGTTCGACGTCATTCCGTGTTTAGTCATTTTCTATCGTTGAGAATTTTCTTTCTTCTCGAGAGAATGACCAAATTCTTGTTGATCAATGGATAGGTACCATTCTCTCAATTTTATGGCTGGAAGAAATCTCAAGAATCGTCCCGCTATTGAAGCTGCACCCCCGATAGTAGACCCAACTGGAATGTTTGAGGCTTTTGTAAGGAGGTTGGAGAGGGTTAGCGATCAGAACACAATGAATAATAATCAGAATGGGAATCATAACGGGAATGGGAGGCAAGCCCACCAGACTGGAGACAAGCTTCTCAAGGAGTTTTACGCTCTGCGACCTGAGTATTTTGCTGGGACTGATGAACCCTGGCAAGCGGAACAGTGGCTACGTCAGATGGAACGTATCTTTAAGACCATAGAGTGCACTGATCTGGAAAAGAAGCATTTGGCTATCTTTCAGCTGTCATATATAGCGGCTGATTGGTGGGATGATGAAAAGGCGACCATAGGGGAAGAAGCTGTAAGGAGAATGTCGTGGGTGGTGTTCAAGGAAAGATTTCTCGAGAAGTATTTTCCTGAAGAAGAGAAGGATAAAAGAGATAAAGAGTTTATGGGATTGACTCAAGGGAATCTGACTGTCCGTGAGTACACTACTCGATTTGAGCGTCTGTCTCGCTTTGCTACACATATGGTGGACACACCCCAGAAGAAAATTAAGAAGTATCACCGGGGTCTCAACTTGTCTCTCCGACATCTGACTATGGGACATATGTGCCAGTCATTTGAAGTTGTGGTGAGATTGGCTACAGGGTTAGAGAATGATGGTTGTCAGAATTTGAAGCCATTTGGAAATTGACTTCTACAGAAGGGTTATTCCGGACAGAAACTAGGGTACCCTCAGGGACAGAAAAGGACCTGGGATGGAGGGAAGAAACCTCAACAGACACAAGCAGCACAACAGTATCCGCCTCAAGCAACAGGAGGGAACAACAACAATTACTGCTTCAATTGTGGTAATCCCAGTCACCGAGCTAAAGATTGCAGAGTAACTAGGCGTGCTGATCGTCCAGGAGTTGTGTGCTATAATTATGGCATGCCAGGTCACATAAGTCCGGACTGCAAGGCTCCTAGAAGAGGTAATCATGGTCAGCAAGGACAGGCCTGCCTGAATGCTGTTATCCCCGAGGCTGCTGGTTATGAAGAAATAGAGTACGAAGAAGGTACTTATGAGGAGGGACTGCCCGAGCAGCAAACAGTGGAAGGTACTCTAACCTTGTTTAACTCTCATGTTAAAGTTTTATTTGACACGGGTGCTACACATTCCTTTATATCTGTTAAGACTGTTCAAAAGTTGGGAATAGTACCGCAATGTTTAGATGAAGCTTTGAGTGCTGTCTCACCCTTAGGGACCACCGTCAAGTTATTACATGTATCTAAGGATTGTCCTCTACGGATTGGAGACTGTGAACTTTTGGAAAGATTGGTGGTTCTGTCAATGAAAGAATTTGATATAATCCTGGGAATGGATTGGCTCGAGAAGAATCATGCGAAGTTGGATTGTGCAAGGAAGAGGATCACATTCACAGACAATGGGAATTGACTCTTCGATTTCCAATGTAACGCTTCAGGTGATATGTTCCTCACCAGATGCCTAGCAAACATTGAGGTTGTCAGTGCAGAGGTGACAGTGTCATCAATACTGGTGATCAAAGAGTTCGAGGAAGTATTCCGAGATATTTCAGGATTACCGCCGGAAAGGGACATAGAATTCTGTGTGGAATTAGTGCCAGGTACTCGACCTATAACCAAAGTTCTCTATAGGATAGCCCCTACCGAGCTACTGGAGTTGAAGGAACAAGTCAAGACCTTGAAAAGTTGGGTTTTGTTCATCCAAGTACTTCACCCTGGGGAGCATCAGTGTTGTTTGTGAAGAAGAAGGATGGGACCATGCGGTTGTGTATTGACTACCAAGAACTGAATAAGATTACTATCAAGTATAAGTATCCTTTACCTCGGATAGACGATCTGTTCGATCAATTGCAAGGAGCCACAACCTTTACCAAGATAGATCTACGGTCAGGGTATCATCAGTTAAGGGTACGAAAAGAAGACATACCTAAAACTGCTTTCAGGATGAGGTACAGACACTATGAGTTCTTAGTGATGCCGTTTAGGATGACAAATGCTCCGGCTGTGTTTATGGACTTGATGAACAGAGTATTCAAGCCATACTTAGATCAGTTCATTATTGTCTTCATCGACGATATTTTGATCTATTCCAAGTCAGAGGAAGAGCATGAACATCATCTACGGATTGCGATGCAGACTCTCAAGGATCACTGCTTGTATGCTAAATTCAGCAAGTGTGAATTCTGGCTTCAGGAAGTTAAGTTCCTTGGGTATATGATCTCTCAATGAGGAATCGCGGTTGACTCATCAAAGACCGATGCAGTTGTGAATTGGACTCTGTCAACCAATGCTACAGAAGTCAAAAGTTTTTTGGAACTCGCCGGTTACTATCGGAGATTTGTAGAGGGTTTCTCAAAGATAGTAGCCCCGTTAACTAGTTTGACTAAGAAAGATTTGAAGTTTGAATGGACTGATAAGCATGAACGATCTTTTCTGGAATTGAAAGAGAGATTGACAACAGCGCCAGTACTTGCGATACCAAAGGATGGTGAGAAGTTCATTATTTTTAGTGACGCCTCTTATCAAGGATTGGGATGTGTCCTTATGCAAGACAGTAAGGTTATCGCCTATGGTTCACGACAGTTGAAGCCAAATGAATTGAATTACCTAACTCATGATTTGGAACTGGCAGTAGTTGTGTTCGCGCTTAAGATCTGGAGGCACTACCTCTATGGGGAGAAGTTTGATTTGTTCTCGGACCACAAGAGCCTTAAGTATTTATTTACTCAAAAAGAGCTAAACATGAGGCAACGCCGATGGATGGAATTGATTAAGGACTTTGACTTTACATTAGAGTACCACCCTGGTAAGGCTAATGTAGTCGCTGATGCCCTAAGTCAGAAACCTCGAGGAATGATTGCTTCATTGATGATAAGGGAATGGAAAGCTTTAGAAACAATCACTGAATTTGATATGCAGATTTTTTAGGGAAGTGACGGACATCACTTTGGATGCCTCATGGTTCAACCAACACTTGTGAATCAAAATATCAAGGCCCAGAAGGAAGATGAGAAATTTCAAGCATGGTTCACCAAGATATCAGAAAAGGACCCTACAGAATGGAAGGTTGGGACCGATGGAGGATACCGATGTCGAGACAGATTGTGTGTGCCAAATTCTGGAGATTTAAGAAAAGATATTCTCGAAGAAGCACATAAATCAAAACTGACAGTACACCCAGGAGGAACAAAAATGTATAAGGATTTGAAGAGAAACTTCTGGTGGGAAGGGATGAAACGAGAAGCAGCCGAGTTTGTGTCTAAATGTTTGACTTGTCAACAAGTGAAGGCCAAACATCAGAGACCCTCAGGATTGTTACAACCCCTACCTGTTCCAAGATGGAAATGGGAACACATAACTATGGATTTCGTAGTTGGACTACCCCGGTCACAACAAAACCATGACACGATTTGGGTAATTGTGGATCGTCTGACAAAGTCCGCACACTTCATCGCGTACAATATGACTTACCTAGTAGAAAGGATGAGTCGAATGTACCTACAGCAAGTGGTGCGACTGCACGGTGCACCTGTGTCAATTGTATCAGACCGCGATGCACGTTTTACCTCGGGATTTTGGGAAAGTCTGCAGAGGGCTATGGAAACTTTGCTCAAGATGAGTATTGCTTTCCATCCTCAGACCAATGGATAGACCAAACGTGTTAATCAGATTATGAAAGATATGCTGAGAGCTTGTGCAATCGATTTTGAAGGATCTTAGGAGACGCACTTACCGTTGGTCGAATTTGCGTATAACAACAGTTATCACTCGAGTATTGGAATGGCACCATTCAAAGCCTTGTACGGATGGCCATGTCGATCTCCGTTGTGTTGGGCTGAAGTGGGAGACACAGAATTGTTAGGACCAGAGTTGGTAAGAGAGACCAATGAGAAGATTTCACTGGTCAGGGAAAGAATGAAAATTGCACAGAGTTGACACAAGAGTTATGCGAATTGATGTCGAAAGGATTTGGAGTTCAGTATAGGTGATCACGTCCTCCTTAAAGTTTCACCTATTCGGGGAGTAGTACGTTTTGGTCAGAAAAGAGGGAAGTTGGCACCTCGTTTCATCGGACCATTCGAGGTTTTGGAGCGTGTTGGGAAGGTGGCTTATCGACTCGCGTTGCCACCAAAGATGTCTGGTGTTCATAACATATTCCATGTCAGTATGTTAAGGAAATACATACGGGATCCTTCACATATGGTAAATTTTGATGATATTGAGACAAGTCAGAATGTTGTCTACAAGGATAGACCTGTGAGGAATCTTGACCAGAGTATCAAGACGTTGAGAAGAAGAAACGTTCCTTTGGTTAAGGTTCAGTGGATGCATCATGATGAGGGAGAAGCGTCATGGGAGTTAGAGTCAGACATGAGAACTAGATACCCCGAGTTGTTTCAGGATTAGTTAGCTCAGATTTCGGGGCGAAATCTCTGTTAAGGTGGGTAGAGTGTAACACCCTGTATTTCTTTTCTTTTAATAAATGAGCATTTCATTTTAATTTCTATTTCTATTATTTTTATTTAGGGTTAAACCGTAATTTCCATAAATATAGAAATGTTTTCTATGGTTTTGAAAATTGGTATCTGTACTTTTGTGCAACCCGGAATTTATTCCTACACTAATATAATTTTTTGTATTTTTATCGCGACCGGTTAATACCAGTTTATGATTTAAAGCTGCGGTTACATCGCGTTTTGGGTGTGGGAGCATGTGAGCTCAACCACACCGTGCGATTCTTGTGGCTTTCTTGGAGGCCACAACTCTCAGTTTATATATATGAATGTTGGTATCTCTAAACTCTCACTGTCTCTCTCAAATTCTCTCAACACTCTCTTGCTCTCTCAAGACACACACACACATACACACACACACACACACAGATTATACATATGATATACACATACACATATACATAGTTATATATTGATTTATCTCAAAATCAAGAACGAAGGAGTAAAATTCTTAGACGACGGAATTTACGGCAACGTTCTCGATACCGAAATTGTTACTTAAACACCTCTGTGAGTAATTTAAACTCACTCACTATGTTTACATAAGTGTATTTCAGTTTATATATGTGTGTATATGTGTGTATATATAGATACACCATTAAAGTTGGAAAGTTGGAGTTTTATGAAACTTAACCAAAATGAAATCCGTGATTTGGGAATGAAAGATTTTAGTCCCAATAAGCTACAGTTCGAATCTTACGAAGTAATTCATTCGTATCGCGACGTACCGTTGATTTAAAGTTTTGACACCCTTACTTTAATCGCGAAAATTGAGAGATACAATCCGTATTAGTTTAAATTGATCACATACTCGTAATCTACATAAAAAACTAGAGAAATCCATATATGGCATGATATAGTTGAAACATAATTTGAAAATGGGTATGTAACAGTTTGGAAAATTGAAAACAGGGGGAAAACGAAGAAGATGAAGTTCTGCAACAACTCACTCGCGCGACCTGTGTTGTTTTGGGCAGAAAGGAAATTTTAAAAGATTTTACGAAAATAGCCTAATCGCGCGCGCGACCCGCTCGTGCGACCCCCCTCACTCGCGCTGCCCGCTCGCGCGACCTGAGCATTTTGAGCAGTTTTTGTATTTTTGTGTAAGGGACTGTTTGGAAAAGGTTTTGAAAGTTTTTGAAGAACTGTTTGACAGCTATACTGTTTTAAAGGCTCACTGTTAGGAATTGGACTTATAAGAACGATTAAGACCGAGATTTATGTTGAACGAATATCCAGCTTTGAGATTAATAACTGTTACTACAAATTGTGAACGTTGACATCCATATTAGGGTCGAGGTTGTGTCGACATGCGTGTGTGTGAGAAAGCGTAAAAAGAGTAAAAAGTGGCGGTCTGATGTGCGACCTCGATATCGATCGGATATTATTCCTAGTATTGGAGGCGATAGTGTTGTGTACAACTTAGATATCGATCGGATATTATTCCTGGTATCTAAGGCGCGCGTTTCGGATATCGATCGGATATTATTCCTGGTATCCAAAGCGATGGTTGGTCGTGATCGACCCAGATATTGATCGGATATTATTCCTAGTATCTGAGGCGATAGCGTGGTATGCGACCTCAATATCGATCGGATATTATTTATGGTATTGGAGGCGACAGTGTTGTGTACGACTTAGATATCGATCGGATATTATTCCTATTATTTAAGGCGCGCGTTTCGGATATCGATCGGATATTATTCCTAGTATCCGAAGCGATGTTATGGTGTACGGTTTGGATATCGATCGGATATTATTCCTGGTATCTGAGGTAATGGTTTGGTTGAGTCGAGTTTTGTTGAGAGAAAAGAGTCAGAAAGATGAGATGCTATATTGTTCATGCACGGTCGCATATTTATTGCTCATTTTTATTCCCCGTGACTTATGTTGAAGTTGGAACCTTGAATCTATTGTTCTATCAATTTATATTACGCTGTGGTTATATATGCTTATATATACATTGCGAGCACTTGTTTATTTTGCTCACCAGCTTTTATAAGCTGACGGCATTGTTGCGTCCTGGACTCTATGTCCAGATTTTCAGGGTCAGGAGCAGCCAGAGTATTTCGACTGTGCTAGTTAAAGGCAGGGGTCTTTCCAGGAGGCTGCTTTATATTTCTTATGTCTTTTATTTTGGAGTTGTAATAGACTTTATGATAGATTTGAATAAGGGCGTTTGTGCCTAAGACCTGGACTTATGTAATAGTTTAGTAAGTTTTAATTTCAGAGCTTATGTTTATTAGTTTTCTTTTCTTTAGAATTGCTGTTTAAGTTATTTGTTGTAGGGACAATTGGTCATACTCACTTGTCACGACCTACGAGTCCATAAAGGAAATTAAATGCTTTCCTGTATTATGCTACGTCGGGGCGTGACATAAATACTCACTGTGATTGAAGATTACCTGATTGCTGAGAAAGAATGAAAAGTAAGCAAATATAGCTTTCAAGCTCCAAGCTATGGGGTTGTACTCTCTCTCACTCTCTCTCTCTCTATAAAATTTTCAGTAATTGCTCTCTAAACTCTCTCTAAGCTCTCTGAAGTATTGAACTTGTGCAGATTGTGTGTTGAATGTGTGTTTATATAGAAAATATAAAAACTTGGAGCCCAAGCTCCTTAACTCACACTCTACAATTGATTTTATTTTCTAATTTCCAAAATTAAGTTATGCATATACGTATTATACATGTATAATCAGCTGTGAATGAGAGTAGCTAGGGAAATTAGATTAATAGGGGTCAATATGAAGGTGTTTGGGAAAGGGTAGCTTATAGGCACAAACCAATACACACCAAAGAAGCACAACCAAACAAGGCTCTATCAAGTTGCCTAAGAATCACTTGGTGTGTTTGGTAAAACAACTTATAGACACTACAATTACTCATGCATAGAATGCATTTCCAAACAAAGCTTACTCAATCATTGCAAGTATTAATTAAACTAAAAGCATATGTCACGTACGATTGGATGTTGATTCCCAATCTGTGGGAGATCAATGCGGCATGGACAGTTTTGAATATAAACTGGTATTTTCGCAGCGCGGTAATCACCACAAAAATACAGAAAATTCATTTTAATGTAAGAAATGATTTTTTGATTTTATAAAAATACTGTTTGAGTCAAAAGAAATTATTTCCACCGTTTTGAAATACAGTTTTGAAATCCAACACAGGTATAACTAAATTTTATAAAATTGCAGTTTGATCCCAAAAAGAATTTTGACAATGAAATAAAATAAAAAATAAAGTTTAGAACATGAGAATTTCAAATAAAACTAGAAATACAGATTAAACATGGAAATGAGAAATTAAAAATAATTAAATGAAAATGCAGGTTGTTACATCCTTACTCCCTTAAACAGGACTTTGTCCCCGAAATCAAAACTAACTAGTCATGAAACAACTTCGGGTACTTCTTCCTCATCTCAGCTTCAACTTCCCACGAGGCTTGATTCTCGTCATGGTGATTCCACTGAACCTTTACCAACGGAATGGCCTAATTTCTCAACTTCTTGATACTCTGATCTAGAATTTTCACGGGCTTCTCCTTGTAAGAAACGTTATGGCTCGTCTCAATATCGTCAAAACTAACCACGTGGGAGGGATCTCGTATGTACTTTCTCAGCATACTCACATGGAATACATTGTGAACCCCAGACATCTTTGGTGGCAGTGTGAGGCAATAGGCTACTTTTCCAACACGACCCAGAATCTCGAATGGCCCAATGAAACGTGGGCTAGCTTCCCTCTCTTAAGACCAAAGCGCACCACTCCTCGGGTTGGTGAAACCTTAAGAAGTACGTGATCTCCAACACTGAATTCCAAATCCTTTCGGCATCGATCGGCATAACTCTTATACCTGCTCTGAGCGGTTCTCATCCTTTCCTTGACCAGAGAAATCTTTTCGTTGGTTTCTTTAACCGAATCTGGTCCCAACAATTCTGTATCACCAACTTCTGCCCAACACAACGGAGAACGACATGGTCATCCGTACAATACTTTAAATGGAGCCATCCCGATACTCGTATGGTAGCTATTGTTATAGGCAAATTCGACCAAAGGCAAGTGTGTCTTCAAAGATTCTTCAAAATCGATGACACAAGCCCTAAGCATATCCTCCATGATCTGATTAACACACTCAGTTTGCCCGTTTTTCTGAGGGTGAAAAGCAGTACTCATCTTGAGCGAGGTTCCCATAGCTTCTTGCAGACTTTCCCAAAATCCGAAAGTAAAACGTGCGTCGCGGTCTGACACGGTCGACACAGGTGCACCGTGAAGTCGCACAACTTATTGTATGTATATCCGGCTCATCTTTTATACTGAGTAAGCAATGAAATGTGCTGATTTAGTCAATCGATCTATGATTACCCACATGGCATCATGATTCTGTTGAGATCGAGGCAATCCCACTACAAAATCCATGGTTATGTGCTCCCACTTCCAACCTGGAACAGGTAGCGGTTGCAACAACCCCAAGGGTCTCTGATGTTTGGCTTTGACTTTGACTTGCTGACACGTTAAACACTTGGATATGAATTCTGCCACATCCTTCTTCATACCTTCCCACCAAAAATTTCTTTTCAAGTCTTTGTACATCTTTGTTCCTCCCGGGTGAACTGTAAATATTGACTTATGTGCTTCCTCAAGAATATCATTTCTCAAATTCCCACAGTCTGGTACACATAATCTATCTCTGCATCGATATCCTCCTTCAATTTCCACTTTCCATTCTGTCAGATCTTTCTCTGACATCTTCACAAACCATGTATGAAACTTTTCATCTTCTTTCTGTGCTACGATGATACGGTCAATAAGAGTGGGCTGTAGGGTAAGACATCCAAAGAGTTGCCCTTCTCCTTCCTCAGTACTCTGCACATAGAACTCCGCCAATGTCTCCAATGCTCACCATTCTCTAACCATTAAGGAGGCAATCGTCACACGAGTTTGCCGACTCAAAACATCAGTGACCACATTAGCTTTACCAAGGTGGTATTCTAACATGAAGTCGTAATCTTTAATCAGCTCCACCCATCTGCGTTGTCTCATGTTCAATTCCTTCTGTGCGAACAAATATTTTAAACTTTTGTGATTGGAGAATAAATCAAACTTCTCACTATAGAGATAATGTCTCAAAATCTTGAGTGCAAATACCACAACCGCCAATTCCAAATCATGAGTGGGGTAGTTCAACTCGTTCAACTTTAGTTGCCTAGATCCATAGGCGATAATTCTACCATCTTACATAAGCACACACTCCAATCCTTGATATGATGCGTCACTAAAGATAGTAAACTTCTCATCAGGCTTGGGTATGGCTAGTACCAGTGCGGTGGTGAGTCTTTCTTTTAATTCTAGAAAGGCGCGTTCATGCTTCTCTGTCCACTAGAATTTTTTATTCTTCTTTGTCAATCCAGTCAATGGTGCTGCTATCTTGGAGAATTCCTCAACAAATCTACTATAATAGCCTGCGAGTCTAAGGAAACTCCTAACTTCCGTAGGGTTGCTCGGCCTAACCCAATTTTACACCGCATCTGTCTTGGATGAATCCACAGCAATCCCTTGAGAGGACACCTTGTGTCCCAAAAATTTTACTTCTTGCAACTAGAATTCACCCTTACTGAATATGGCATACAATTGGTGATCCTTGAGCGTCTACATCGTAATCCGTAGATGTTGCTCGTGTTCTTCTGCTGACTTAGAATAGATCAAGATATCATCTATGAAGACGATGACAAACTTATCTAAATAAGGCTTGAACACTTTGTTCATCAGATCCATAAACACTGCAGGGGCATTCGTCATTCCAAACGGCATTACCAAAAACTCATGATGACCATATTGGGTTCTGAATGCAGTCTTAGGTATGTCTTCCTTCTGTACCCTCAACTGATGATATCCCGAATGTAGGTCTATCTTGGAGAATGTTGTAGCTCCCTATAGTTGATTAAAAAAATCGTCGATCCGAGGCAAGGGATACTTATTCTTGATAGTTACTCGGTTCAATACTCTATAGTCAATACACAGTCGAAGCGTCCCATCCTTCTTCTTTACAAATAACACTGGTGCTCCCCAAGGCGATGTACTTGAATGTACAAAACCCAGATTCTCAAGCTCTTGAACTTGCTCTTTTAATTTCGACAGTTCGGTGGGGGCCATTCTGTAGGGAACCTTCGTGATCGGTGCGGTACCCGGTATAAGCTCAATACTTCTCTCTATGCTTCTCTCAAGCGGTAAACCAAAAATGTCTTAAAATACTTCCTCGAAGTCCTTGACTATAGGTATAGATGACACTGCCAACTCCGTACTAATGACTTCGATGTTCGCTAAGCATCTTGTGAGGAACATATATCCCAAAGGGTTACATTGAAAATCAAAGGATTGATTCCCATTATCAGAGAATGTAATTCTTTTCTTCACACAATCTAATTTTGCTTGATTCTGAGAGAACCAATCCATTCCTAGGATAATGTCAAACTCCTTCATCGATAGGACAATCAGCCTTGCAGGGATTTCACGATCTCCTAGCCGTAAGGGACAATCCCTGTATACGTGTCCTAACTTGACCGTGGCTCCTAATGGTAAGGTAGCCCTCAAAGCTTTCTCTAAATGATGAGGTAGGACACCCAATCTCCAAATAATCTTAGCAGTTATGAACGAAAGTGCAGTACCCGTATCAAATAAAACTTTAACTTGAGGGTTAAACAAAGTTAATGTACCTTCTACCGCCTACTGATCAGGCTGTTCTTCTCCATAATTCCCTTCTTTATAAATAGTTTCATCATATCCAACGGCATCAGGAATAACAACATTCAAGCGAGTCTGTCCCTGTTGACCATAAGTCAGCTCCTTAGGAGCAATGCAGAACTTGTTGATGTGACCTGGTTCACCACAGTTATAGCAGATTATCCCTTACTATACAACACGCCTTGGTGCCTTGCAGTCTCGAGCCAGATGACTAGGACTGCCACAGTTAAAGCATTTTCCAGCACTACCTCCTTCTCCTACTCGGGGCTGAGTCGGATAGGTAATAGCCTGGGGCTTCTTGCTGCAATCAAAGTTCCCTTTCTGCCCTTGTGTATGATATGCCAACGGCTTATTTCCAAAGTTACCCCTCTGAGGTGGCCGAAATTCGAATTGCTTATGGTTCACTCGAGCATCTTCCTCCAGATTAGTAGCCATGCCGACTAGTCTTTCAAATGACTTATCTAGGTGGCCGAGAATCAGGTGACGAATTTACGGTGCCAACCCTTGATTATACTTACGGATCCTCTTTTCCTCAGTATCAACCATGTGAGGGGAAAACTGAAATAGTCTCTCGAACGGAGTGGTGTACTCTTGTACCGATTTAGTTTCCTGAGTCAAATCCCTGAATTCCTTCTCCCTCTTATGCCTCTCTATAGCCGAAAAATACTTTTCTAAAAACCTTCCCTTAAATGCAGTCCACCTCATTCCCATAGCAGTTGTGTTTCCAATGGTGGCTATCACTGAGTCCCACCAATCTGCGGCGACATCGATTAATTGGAAGGTAGCTAACCTCCTCTTTTCTACTTCACTACACTGAACAGCTTCGAACATACGGCCTATTTGCCTTAACCATTATTCAGCTTTCCAGGTGTCACACCCGTTTCAAAATTTCATGGTTTTTAAAATGCATGATTTGGGTTTTTGTGGAATTATTAATGATAATAATAATTGAGATGAAGTTGACTGTGGGTCAACGGCAAGGTGTCAATGAGGACACGGGAATATGGCATTTCATGTTGCATTAGCATGGTTAAATGACATTTATATGATTTAAATGTTATTTGATATTTCTGGTATTCTTGTGAATGGTAATTATACCTGTTTAGCATAATTTATGGTAATTTTGATACTATTAGATATCATTTTGAGAACTGTGGTGAGAACGTGAGCGTTACGTTAAATAAAAAGGTAGGTTGTGTAGAGATTCCATAGAATTTAGTTTTCGGACGTAATTTCGGACCCAAACGAGACTTAGTCAAAAACTTTTGTAAATTTTAATTTTCACCCGTAAAGGCATAAAATGAACGTGTGCGATGTTTCGTGAATCAATTAGAAGTTTGAGAAACTTGCGAGGAGGTAAACACGATTCCCGAAGAGTTCGTCTATAAATAGTTGAGGATGAGTTTGCATTAGTTGCAAAACTCATATAATATCTTGAGAGATGAGAGAGAAGAGGAGATTTGTTGCCACGGGCTTTGCGACGATGATCGGCGACCTTTAATTCGTCAGATTTTCACCAAATTTGAGATTTGAACTCGTGGTGGTAAGATCTACATTTTGATACTACTTAGGCCACGTTTGGAAAATTTTTATAAAAATCCAATTTCTAGACTTTTGGGAAAACAGGTATAAACTTGTAGGAATCATCTCAAATTGAAATTTGACGTTTAATAGGCCCTCTAGTTGATCCTTCAAAGTTTGAAGAGAATCGCACAAGGTATGAAGTTCTAACTTGTGAAATATAGAGAAATACATGTTTTATATTTCGACGACGAAATTGAGATCCGGGCAAAATCCATGTGTTAATTGTAGGCCCGTTAATTATGTATGCGCTAGATTTTGAAAAGCATGTCTAAATTTATGCGAGCATGTTGAGTTGTCTATGCCGGAGTAAGCTTCTCGATGTTTGAGAATTTTAGTAGTGACGGCTATTGTACGTGCATGGTTTAAGGCTTGGACTTGCCAGGGCACTTGGGGATGTAATGGTTGTAGGCTTGGACTAGCTATTGACATTGCGGTTTAAGGCCTGGACTTGCCGCTACCGGATGAAGGCGTATGTTTCTCTCTAGCAACTATTTATGTGATTTATAGGATTAAAGCATGTGCATCATATATTGCATATGTTAGAACTTGTGCACTCAGCATATAGCTAAGCAGTGGAGATTTACTCCATTGCAGGTAGAAGAAAGACAAGAAGAAGCGTGAGGAGTGAGGCCGTTGAGGAACGCCGGGGAAACACCTTGTTTATATTTTTATTCCTTTTTCCTAAACTTGTATAAGGATTTGGGAAATTGTAAAATGTTGTAATGGAATCAGGGGTTAGTTGAAGTACTTGTAATCCTTAGTAAACGTTTTGTATAAATTGTTGAATCGTGAATTAAAATCGTGTTGTTGTTGGAATTTAGTTTGGAGACCCTTGGTTTTGAGTGCTACAGAATTGGGCTTTTCTGGGATAAAACAATCGACTGGTCCGTATTTCAGTCGATTGGTTTAGTAGGTTTCAAACGACTCGGTGGGTTTTCAGTCAATTGGTTTCTACACGAAAACACCATGTCCTGCATGCATAGTGTCCAGTCGACTGGACAAGGCACCAGTCGACTGATAAATTAAGGCTCCAGTCGACTAGGTTCTCGACACAGTCGACTGGAATGGGCCTTGAACTTTTTACACTTTCTGCTTTAGGTCTACAATCTACTGGACCCCCGATCAGTCGACTGAACCTCTATTTTCAAAACTGAATTCTTTTGGAACTAGTTCAATTGGACAAAACTTTTTTTTTATAACTCTGATTTTAAAGGATTGTACTTATATTTTTCGCTGCTATTTTACTTTAAATGAACTAGATAAGCCTTGATGGCATGCCATGTGTCCTATTTCCACGCGTAGTGGGATGGGTCGTGACATTTAGTGGTATCAGAGCTAGAGGTTAACAAAACTTTTGGAGCGTTCGACGACGAGTGGAGTGTTGAGCGAATTATCACACATTCTAGAGTGAATCCATACATGGTAGAGATGTTTAATGCATATGTATGTTGTTTACATACATGATATTGTTATTGTTGTACATGCATAGTGTTTATGCATCGAGATTTGTAGGATTGTAACCATGAGTGACGACCGAGAATAATCGCCGCATACCCGACATATGAGTGAAATGGAAGAAATGATGGGGAATATGAGAGATATGATCCAGAACATAGTAGAACGGTTACCTCCAATGCGTCCATTAGAGCCAGAACTGATAATAGTGATATCAGCGCTTGGGAATAGGGGTATGAGATCAATATCTGAACAATTTGCCAGGAAGAAATCGACAGAGTTTCATGTGACTTCTGACACAACATTGGCTGAGCATTGAGTTATGGGCATGGAAAGAATATTCCGATCTATCCCGATGACTGATAGAGAAAAGATTGAGAACGCCAGTGATATACTCAGAGGTGAGGCTCAGAATTGGTGGGTAAATGTTTTAGATCTGGGAGGTCCAATAACGTGGGAGGGATTTAAAGTAGAGTTTAATCGTCGATTCTTCCCAAGGGCTGCTCTCAATGCAAAGAGGAGAGAATTTGATAATCTTCAACAAGGAGAGATGACCGTGACAGAATATACGTCAAGGTATAATGCGTTGCTGAGATTTGGAAAGGGGTCTGTGTTGACCGAGGAAGATAGAGTAAGGAAATTTGAAGGAGGTTTAAGGGAAAATATTCGTTTGTGGGTGGAGACCTACGAATATTCGACTGTGGTAGCAGTGCAACAAACAGCGCTTGTGGCCTAGAGTGGAATAGAAAGGTCGAGGCAGAATCAGCATGGTAAACGGGGAAATGAGGGTGGTGTAGACACCCCATTTTGTCGGCTAACAGATTTAGGAGGCCATAAGCATGTCAAACCTCGATGATTATAAAGATCGGATTTTCAGAGATTGCCTCTAACTCTCAAGAAATCAAAGAAATGACCAAAATGCCTCTAAAAGCTCAAAACTCTCCAGATTGGCCCAGAATCTCCGAAATCATTCGATGTTGTTCAAAACAAAAAAAAGATATTTTAAAAGATGAATATTTGAAATTGTAAGCTCCCAGAGACCCCCAGAAGTCCCGAAAGTTCCCAGAAAGTCTCCGTTGACCGGTTTGACCAAAGTTTGACCAAGTTTGACCAAAGTTTGACCAAGTTTGACCAAAATCATCCATATTTGTCCAAAAGTTCCCAGATCATCCTAGATCATGTGAAAAGTCTTAAAATATGTTTTAAAAGAAAATCGGACGAAAACGTCAGTATTTGGAGGCTCCCAGAACTTCTCGGAATTTCCTGGAAGTGCACTGTTTGACTGATTTGACTGCAAGTTTGACCAAAAATCAAAGTCTCCTTTTCGATGTTGAAATATTTTTATCAAATACTAGAGGTCAATAGCTTTCCAATGGTATGTCGCACATAATTTCTGGATCTAAAACGAATTTGTTATGAATTTCTGAAGGTGAAAAATGCGATCAATTTGGCTTTTATCACGAATAACGCAAAACTTTTCAAAGTAACCCAACTCCAAATTATTTTTTTTTTATGGAAAGTAGACCTCAATACCTTTTCAACGGTATATCAAAATCTCAATTTGGATTTCGTATGAATTTTCTGTGAATTTCGGACGAAATAGGGCCATTTCGCGAATTCCGGGAGTTATGGGGTCCAAAATGCAAATTCTGGTCAACGTGAGGGTTGACTGCCGTGGCGGCACTGGCCCACTGCCACCGCAGCACTGGTCAAGTGCCGTGGCGGCACTCTGAGTGATTTTTCATTTTTTTTTGTTATTTTTAGTTCATTTTTGGGGTTTTAATTCAAATTTTCAACAAATAAAACGACATAGTTTTGATTATTCCGGGATTTTGGACCAATTAGAGACTTTTTAAAACCCAAATTACCTCCCCAACTTGGCCTATAAATGAGACCCATTTGCTTCTATTTGGGAAAGAGCTTGGAAGCCATTAGAGAGAGATGTAGAGAGTTAGGAAGAAATAGAGAGAGAAATAAAGATTTTCTTCTTCAAATCCAAGCCAAATGTGAGTTTTTATTTAGTTTTCTCAAAACTAAACTAGTATTACAAGATTTCAATTCACTTTCTTCATCTTCTTTGAGTTTCCAATGAGTTAGAAGAGCAATCTACACCTACATACCCACATATGTGAGAGGTTGAATGCTTGTGGTTCCACCATTGAATATCATCTATTGATTGTTTATTTTCTTGCTTATATACAATGTTCATCTCCTCTTTCCTCATTTCTTTTTGATTTTCTTTGTTTTACTTATAGTTCATCATCATCGAAATGATGACATGAAGTTTGAGGTGAGTGAATCCTTATGGATAGTAGCTTTTGACCTCAAAAACATGTTTAATAGATGATGATTATAACTTCAATACCTCCAAGGTATCCTTGAAGTTATATTCAAAATAAAAATGTATCTCTCCAATAATATTGGGAGTTCTTGATGATGAGTTTGATGTTGATATTCCAAGAGGTCATAATCTCTATTTGATGTTGAAAATATACTTTCAAAACCTCTATTTCAAAACCCCTCTTTAACCCCCTCATTTTGATCTTAAGAAAGAAAAACTCTAGTTTTTCCCAAAATCTTCAAAACAGTGAGTCAAAACAGTGAGTAATCCGAGTTCAAAGATTTCTCTAGAACTCAATACTCAATGTATGGATGTAAGACCAATTGGAAAGTCTTCCTAACTCATTATAGAACACCCATGATTTTTGGTTTGACTTGGAAATACTTGGAAGGTTCTATTTTGGCCCAAACATTCACTCCAGATATTCTGCCTTTACTGTCACAGCGACTAGATTGACTTTCAACTTGTTTTACAGAAAAGTTTTCCAAAACGAGTGGTCCCAACTTATTTTTCCCTTGAACTTAAATGTCTTAGGAAACTATCTGTATAATATGGGCCTCTAGATCTTTTGTTTCCATTTTCTAAGATTTTCCAACATTTCAGTCGACATTACGGACTCTGTTTCTGAGTAGTCTCTATTGTTTATATGATTTCTCTCAATCTGTGATAGTTATTAAAGATTGGCTTTTTGTGTTGTGTTTTAGACACAATAAGGAAGATCGCCATAAAAAATCATGCATTGAAAACATTCTTAACCCCTCTTTTCAATTTCCAAAATATCATGTTACTGTTCTGTCCACTATTCACAGCAAACATTCTTTTACTTCCATCCTTTGATTCGATGCTTATATGTACTTCAAATTTGTTCATGTCTTAGGAAGTGGTCCATACCATATTTGTACATTTTTTATGATGATTGTTATAACACCCACATTTGTGTTATTACATTTGCATTACATAGTCATGCATGGTAATGTGATGTGGCGTGTCTTTTGGCACATGGTTGGGTGAGTTTTGACTCACGAGTTGAATTGGGTGTCTGTATTAGAGAACCCTTTTTAAACTGTTGTGATTGAGGATTTATTGTTTGTGAAGTCTCTCCGAGTATGAGACGGTCACTGTGGAACATTTTAAATGTTTATCTGAAAATAAATGTTTACCTGTGTATTTCAATATCTGTATTATTTTCTGTTTTAGAATTTATTTATGTTGTTAGATTTAGTATCCTGGTGAGGACGAATTAACACGCTATTAATTTGGTAGGTTAATTAGCAACTTCAGAAACGTCATGTAGAAATTCGCGTTTTAGCGACCAAACGAAACTTAGTCGAAAACTTTTATAATTTTGAGGTTTCACTCGTAAAGCTATGAATAAGCTGTATAGAAAGTTTCAGAGACTGATTAGGAGTTTTGAAAACTCGTGGGGAGGTAAACATAATTTCCCGAGAATATTGCCTATATATAGATAGAGATGGATCTTTAGATTTTTCATAAGGTTAACCTAAATTCCAAAAGGAGGCCAAAAGGGGGCTAGAGGGAGATTTAGGAGCTTAGAGCTTTGTGACGCCAAACGATGACCTTCCGTCAGTCTGGTTTCTCCCAGATTTCATATTTGAGCTCCTCGAGGTAAGAGCTTCGTTTTGATATATGTTAGGGCTTGTTTGGCCAAATTTTCCGAAAAAGTTATTTTCTAGAATTTTTCATAAAAGTTGATGAATGGAATTTTGATCCATAGGAATTGTACTAGACGGACTTCTGCACGTTCTTTGTGCACGGGTTTTCTTCAGATTGAATTATAGGAGCGTTATTTGGAGGTGAGTGATTCAACTATGTTTTTGGAATGATTTCTTGACATGTATTCATGTTTTGTGTGAATAGCATGT
The DNA here is from genome assembly GCA_033977485.1 of Hydrangea macrophylla. NCBI lineage: Eukaryota > Viridiplantae > Streptophyta > Magnoliopsida > Cornales > Hydrangeaceae > Hydrangea > Hydrangea macrophylla. Next base: position 79,836,196 of record CM066991.1, on the reverse strand, counting down.
ATTAATTCTTAGAGATATATTGTGTAGTTCATATTGGGCATTTTTATTGATAAGTAGGCTCAATAGCACGGTGATATGTTTTGATTACCGCGAGTATGGTGATATCTATTTGAGCATGTTAAGTTGCTTATTTGGGCCAGAAGGAGCATGTGGTCACCGTACCATTTTGTGGAGCCGATATAGGCATTAAGGTCGCACGATTGTTTAAAGAATCGTGGGTCTTACCCTTTCGTGTGGACTTATTGGCGAGGAGTCGCGGATTGGGAATATGGACGGGCACGTGAGTCTCCGGCTACTAGTATGAATTGTAGAGATGTGAATGCGGACGTGTTTATCATTCATGTACATATGTTGATTTATTCACTAAGCTTTAGCTTAAACAAATCGAAATATCTGTGGTTATTCAAATAACCATTTCAGGTGTTAATGCTGGCGAGGAATCGCAGAAGTGAGTACGTGGGTTGGGAGTTCTTTTGGAAGGCAACTTGAAATGTTAATCTTGTAGTTTTGGGATAATAGGAATGTTATAATAAGAAATTGGGTGTTTTAACCATGTTTAATTTGGTATGTTAGAATGGATTTTAAACCGTTGTAATAATTAGTGACATGTTGTAATTCTGCTTTAGAAATGTTTTAATACAGCTAGGATTACTTTGGGTTGAGTTTGGATGGAGTGGTTGATCATTGGTGAAAGTTAGAAAGCTTTTAAACTTGAAATTCTGCAGAATGAGCTGCTGCCAGAGGAGCAGTCGACGGTGCAGTCGACGGGATAGTGCAGTTAACTATTTTGTTCCTTATATTGTAAAAGCAGTCGACGGGGCAGTCAACGGAGCAGTCGACGGGACAGTGCTGTTCAGCTATTTTTCTTATTTTGGTAAAAGCAGTCGACTGGACCCCAGTCTCAATCGACTGTAATTGCTATTAAAATCCCTGCCTTCCTCCGTCGACTGAGCAGTCGACTGAGTGGTCGACTGAACCTCTGGTTTTAAAATGTGTTTTGTTTTCCGTTGCGTGCGTTCTTCAAACCTAATTTTGGGAACGTTAATGTATTGGTTTAGCCTCGGTGGCGTGCCACGAGCTTCGGTTCTGCTATTGTGGGACCGGGCTGTGACAATTGTTCTTCATGCATTCATGCACATTCTAGACTTCTAAGTCATTCTAGGAATCCATCAACACAAAACACACTACAACCTTGGCACATTCTAGATACATACATTGCACCAATGCAAAGATTTGGGGCTTTTGTAACTCCTAATCTAAGAAGATTATAAGGAATGAGTTGGATCATACGTCTATGCTATCCCTCAATCTAATCTTCCTTTCTCATCCGTCCTGAGGATCGAGAGGTCCTCTTTCCTCAAAGATTAACATGCATCATTCTAGCTTGCTAAGCATATTTTGATTTATTTGATTATTTGTTTCAAGAACAATTCATGTCCCCTTAGATTAGGAAAACTTTATTACTTGATATGTGATTAGACAATTTTTCCTAGGTTTGTTCGTGTGATCTTTCACTTTGTATTGTGTGATACTTGGCTTAGATCTAATGAATGATATTTTATCTTTAGATCTTCCATTTCAAGTTTCTTATGTGATGTAATATACCTATCATAAATATTAACTGTCGAACTAAACATAGTACAAGATGATTATTTGGATGCTAATTGAGGCCCGTCGAAAGACGGGGCGAGTTGAGGGTGTTTTAGTCACGACAAAGGCTCCTTCCTCTCTCGCACCAAAATCCCGAGCCAAGTTCTTTGGTTATGAAAGGCCGGTATCCTTTATCCATTTGGGTGAGTCAAAATTAGGTTTCTTGGTTCCTTAAAGACCAAGTGACGACTCTGTATCTGCTTTCAACAGACCTTTTCTTTTCTTTTTCAAAATGATTTCAAACAAACAAGAGGTGGAATTCCGCGCGTCCATGGGTGGTGATAGGAACCAAGGCAGATCTTTCAAGAGGCCGTTTCCAAGAGGCTCTGGTTCTAGTTTCAGTGATTTCAGGAGAATGCTAAGTAATATACCGTTGTGTTCACTTTACAATAGACCACATACCAGTCGATGTTTTATGACGAACTTCCAGAACAAATCTCAAGGGATGAACAATGCTAGCTTGGCACCAGATACGAGGGGTAAATGTTATGACTGTGGGATGGTTGGACATCAATCTAGAAATTGCCCGAGGAAGCATTCTCAGCAAGGAGCTAGGTCTATGGCTTCTAGTGGGTCAAAACCTAGACAATCGCGACGGGGGACAAAAGACAGAACAACATTAAGGGAGAGCATACCAGATGAACCCAGGAGACACGGCTACTTTAGAGACAGTGGTCTCAGGTATGGTGCTTGTATGTTCGCATTAGCACACATACTTGTTGACTCAGGATCTATGCATTCATTTGTATCGCATGCCTTTGTTGAACATTTGAATGTTAGTTCGGCACCATTAGGATATGAATTATCTGTTGCCGTACCCCTTAGTAAATCAATAGTGACTTCTACGGTGTACAAGAATTGTGAGATCCAACTAGGTGAAAAGTTGATGATTGTAGACCTTATACCGATCATTGTGAATCACTTTGATGTGATATTAGGAATGGATTGGGTAGCCTTTAACCATGCTACCACAGACTGTGAGCGGAAAAAAGTTAATTTTCGATCGCCGGTACATGGAAGGTTTTGTTTCCAAGGGAGTGGGGTTACACCGCCACCGTATTTAATTTTGGCTATCTGAGCAGGTAAGTTGTTGAGGAAGGGATGTCGAGGATTCCTATGTTCAGTGACTGATGTTTTAGTGACCGAACCAATAGTAGAAGATATTCCGATAGTACGAGAATATTCAGATGTATTTCCAGATGACTTGTCAGACGTTCTGATTAAGAGAGAGATCGAATTTACCATTGAAGTTATGCCAGACGCAAGACCTATATCCAAAGCACCGTATAGAATGGCACCCGTAGAACTGAAAGAATTGAAAGTACAACTACAAGAACTACTTGACAAAGGTTTCATCCGACCAAGTATATCACCATGGGGAGCTCCAGTACTGTTTGTAAAGAAGAAAGATGGTTCGATGCGTATGTGTGTCGACTACCGGGAATTAAACAAGTTGACAATTAAGAACAAGTATCCACTACCGAGAATTGATGACCTATTTGATCAACTTCGTGGGGCACAAGTATTTTTAAAGATAAATTTGAGATCGGGTTATCACCAATTGAAAGTAAAAGCCGAAGATGTTGAGAAAACTGCTTTCAGAATGCACTACGGACATTATGAATTTCTAGTCATGCCATTTGGAGTTACGAATGCACCAGCTGCATTCATGGATCTCATGAATCGAGTCTTCAAGGACCACTTAGACGATTTTGTGATAGTGTTCATCGACGACATTCTTATTTACTCGCCGAGTGAAATAGAACATGAGAACCATTTGAGATTGATACTTCAGAGACTGCGGGAAAAGTAATTATTCAGGAAATTCAAGAAGTGTGAATTTTGGTTATCTAACATTACTTTTCTTGGTCACGTAATCGACAAGAATGGAGTTTCAGTTGATCCTCATAAAGTGGAAGCAGTATAAAATTGGCAAAGACTGACATCTGTATCTGAAATCTGAAGTTTCTTGGGATTAGCAGGGCACTACCGCCGTTTCATTGAGAATTTCTCAAGAATTTTGCTACCCATGACAAAGTTGATGAGGAAGGGTATTACGTCTGAATGGAGTTCAGAATGTGAAGACAGTTTTCAAGAATTGAATTCACGGTTGACGAGAGCACCTATATTGACGATACCATCCGGAACCGAGGGGTTTGTAATCTATAGTGATGCTTCACACCAAGGGTTGGGATGTGTGCTTATGCAAGGGGGTAAGGTAATTGCTTATATATCTAGACAACTGAAGACACATGAGGTTAACTATCTGACTCACGATCTTGAATTGGCCGCAGTAATTTATGCTTTGAAGATATGGAGACATTATTTTGTATGGAGAGAAATGTGAGATCTTCACAGACCATAAGAGTTTGAAATACTTGTTCACACAACGAGACCTGAACATGAGACAGAGAAGATGGTTAGAGCTGATGAAGGATTACGATCTTTCTATTGAATATCATCCGGGGAAAGCTAATGTAGTAGCCGATGCATTATACCAGAAGACACCAAGGAACTTAGCCGACGAACTAACTCAACAAAAAGAATTGGTAAAGGAGATGGAATGATTAGAATTGGATGTAATTCCAGAGTCTAGGGGTGGCTTAATGATGGCGATCATAGCACACCCAAATATTGTTGATGAGATTAAGAGGGAACATTTTAATGATGTTTACTTGTACAAAATGAGAGATGAGATGCCTTTGGAAAAATGACCTAGTTTTACTATGGAACAAGGAGTGTTGATGTTTGGGAATTGATTGTGTGTACCGAACATGAAAGATTTAAAAAAAAGAATCTTAGGAGAAGCTCATAGTACGAAATATTCAGTGCACCCGGAGAGGTAATAAAATGTACAGAAACTTGAGAGAAAACTTTTGGTGGAAGGGTATGAAGCGTGAAGTCACTAAGTTTGTATCTGAATGTTCGGCATGTCAACAGGTCAAAGCAGAAAGACAAGTACCTATGGGATTATTACAACCATTACCTGTGTCAGAGTGGAAATGGGATGAGATCACGATGGATTTTGTTTCTGGATTTCCACGATCGCCTAACAAGAATGACAAGATTTGGGTTATAGTTGATAGGTTGAGGAAGTCAGCTCATTTTCTACCAACCAAGACGACAAAACCTTCGAAGTTAGCTGAGTTGTATGTGAAAGAGATTATGAGACTACATGGGGTTCCAACCATGATCATATCGGATCATGATAGTAGTTTTATGTCGAGGTTTTGGGAAAGTTTGCAAAAGGCTATGGGTACAAAGTTGAGTTTCAGTACTGTATTTCATCCTCAGACCGATGGACTGTTGGAGCGTATGATTCAGACGTTAGAGGATATGCTCAGACTTTGTGTTCTAGATTTTGGGAGTGATTGGGAGAAATACCTACCATTGATTGAATTTGCGTATAACAACGGGTTTCAATCGAGTATCGGAATGGCACCGTATGAAGCCTTGTATGGGCGTAAATGTCGATCACCAGTTTGTTGGACTGAGGTTGGAGAAAGGAAGTTACTAGGACCTGAGTTAATACAGGTGACTACTGAGAAGGTGAAGTTGATTCAAGAGCGACTTAAGGTAGCTCAGAGCCGCTATAAGAGCTATGCGAACTCTAAATGACGACCGATGAATTTTGAAGTTGGAGATTTCGTATACTTGCGAGTATCACCTTTGAAAGGCATTGTACGATTCGGAAAGAGGGGAAAGCTCAATCTGAGATTTATAGGACCTTTTGAGATCCTAGAGAGGGTAGACCAGTGGCTTACTGATTGGCTTTATCATCAGAAATGGAACATGTGCACAATGTGTTTCATGTATCAATGTGGAGACGTTGTATGACAGATACGAGTAAGATCATTATACTTGAGCCGTTATAGATTTAGGGAGACTTGACTTATGTGGAACAACTGATAGAAATTCTAGATCGAAAAGAGCAAGTTTTGAGAACAAAGACAATTGCAATGGTAAAAGTGCTATGGGGTAGTCACACGGTCGAAAAGGCTACATGGAAAAGTGAAGAAGAAATGAAGAATGAATATTCGTACCTGTTTGACGTATGAGGTATAAGTTTGGGGACAAACTTCCTTTTTAGAGGGGAGAGTTGTCACACCCGTTTCAAAATTTCATGGTTTTTAAAATGCATGATTTGGGTTTTTGTGGAATTATTAATGATATTAATAATTGAGATGAGGTTGACTGTGGGTCAACGGTAAGGTGTCAATGAGGACACGGGAACATGGCATTTCATTTTGCATTAGCATGGTTAAATGACATTTATATGATTTAAATGTTATTTGATATATCTGGTATTCTTGTGAATGGTAATTATACCTGTTTAGTATAATTTCCGGTAATTTTGATACTATTAGATATCATTTTGAGAACTGTGGTGAGAACGTGAGCGTTACGTTAAATTAAAAGGTAGGTTGTGTAGAAATTCCACAGAATTTAGTTTTCGGATGTAATTTCGGACCCAAACGAGATTTAGTCGAAAACTTTTTTAAATTTTAATTTTCACTCGTAAAGGCATAAAATGAACGTGTGCGATGTTTCGTGAATCAATTAGAAGTTTGAGAAACTCGCGGGGAGGTAAACACGATTCCCGAAGAGTTCATCTATAAATAGTTGAGGATGAGTTTGCATTAGTTGCAAAACTCGTATAATATCTTGAAAGAGGAGAGAGAAGAGGAGATTTGTTGCCACGGGCTTTGTGACGACGATCGGCGACCTTTCATCCGTCAGATTTTCACTAAATTCGAGATGAACTCATGGATGTAAGATCTACGTTTTGATACTACTTAGGCCACGTTTGGAAATTTTTTATAAAAATCCAATTTCTAGACTTTTGGGGAAAAGGTATAAACTTGTAGGAATCATCTTAAATTTGAAATCTGACGTTTAATAGGCCTTCTAGTCGATCGTTCAAAGTTTGAAGAGAATCGCACGAGGTATGAAGTTTCAACTTGTGAAATATGGAGAAATACATGTTTTATATTTCGACGACGAAATTGAGATCCGGGCAAAATCCATGTGTTAATTGTAGGCCCGTTAATTATGCACGCGCTAAATTGTGAAAAGCATGTCTAAATTTATGCGAGCACTTTGAGTTGTCTATGTGGGTAAAAGGGGGGTATTATACAAATTCATGCCGAGTAAGCTTCTCGATGTTTGAAAATTTTAGTAGCGACGGCTACTGTGCATGGTTTAAGGCTTGGACTTGCTAAGGCACTTGAGGATGTAATGGTTGTAGGCTTAGACTAGCCATTAACTTACGGTTTAAGGCTTGGACTTGCCGCTACCGGATGAAGGCGTATGTTTATCCCTAGCGACTATTTATGTGATTTATAGGATTAAAGAATGTTCATCATATATTGCATATGTTAGAACTTGTGCACTCAGCATATAGCTGAGCAGTGGAGATTTACTCCATTGCAGGTAAGAAGAAAGACAAGTAGAAGCGTGAGGAGTGAGGCCATTGAGGAACGCTGGGGAAACACCTTGTTTATATTTTTGTTTCTTTTTCCTAAACTTGTATAAGGATTTGGGAAATTGTAAAATGTTGTAATGGAATCAGGGGTTAGTTGAAGTACTTGTAATCCTTAGTAAACGTTTTGTATATATTGTTGAATCGTGAATTAAAATCGTGTTGTTGTTAGAATTTAGTTTAGAGACCCTTGGTTTTGAGTGCTGCAGAATTGGGCTTTTCTGGGAGAAAATAGTCGACTAGTCCGTGTTTCAGTCGACTGGTTTAGCAGGTTTCAGTCGACTCGGTGGGTTTTCAGTCGACTGGTTTCTGCACGAAAACACCATGCTCTGCATGCATAGTGTCCAATCGATTGGACAAGGCACCAGTCGACTGATAAATTAAGGCTCCAGTCTACTGGGTTCCCGACACAGTCGACTGGAATGGGACCTTGAACTTTTTACACTTTCTGCTTCAGGTCTTCAGTCGACTGGACCCCCGATCAGTCGATTGGACCTCTGTTTTCAAAACTGAATTCTATTGGAACTAGTTCAATTGGACAAAACTTTTTTTTATAACTCTGATTTTAAAGGATTGTACTTATATTTTCCGCTGCTATTTTACTTTAAATGAACTGGTTAAGTCTTGATGGCGTGCCACGTGTCCTATTTCCACGCGTAGTGGGATGGGTCGTGATACCAGGGTTCTGCAGTGCCCGCAAACTGTTTAGGCCTTAGCTTACGGAATCTTTCCAGCAGCTTATCCCCAGTTTAATGGTTTCGTCGATTTTTATTCGGGTTTCCGATCCTTTCCAAACGCCTGACAAAAGCTTCAAACATTCCTGTGGGATCGGCAGCTAATGGTGACTCCTCGATCATATTCTGGTTTCTCCTCGGTCTCCCAGCCATTCTAAATGCAATGCCAATGATAAAAGGATGAGAAACATGCGTGAAGCAGTAATGGTAAACAGTTTAAACAACAATAACGTTCAAAAAGAGTAATTCTATATATAACTTCTCGATCAAGTTGATACAAAAAGCGTGTATGATCAGTTTATGCCTACCCTATCTGTATGGGTTAGGACGCATATTGTTCATGCCAGATTTAATGTCACAAAATAGGGTCATTGCCCTATACTCAGATACATGTAATTACATTTGCAAAAAGAGATAGAGCTACTAGTCAAAATAGTTAATATGTACAAGGTTATATCTAAATCATCGGTCATCGTCGTAGGCAGCTACGAGCAAATCCAATGAGTCGACTGGGCAAAACCGCTGGACATAAAAGGGGCCCACAAGATCATAATCACTGCTCTGAGAGGCTGGTGATAGAGCAGGTCCTGGGGCATCTGTCTCAACTGACACCTCCTCGGGCAGAACTAGCTCAAGTGCTAGCTCTTCCTCGAGCTCGGTGGTGAAGTTGTCTAGACCTATGCCATCCTCCCCTACAACTTCCTCAGCAACAGGGATAACCATGACATCATCGTCATCATCATCCTCAACTATGGGAACTACCGGCGGGGGCATCTCCAGTTGTGCGAGATGAGCGTGCACAACCTAGATTTCGAGGGGAAGATAGAAAGCATCACTACTAACCAGTCCCAAAATCTCAAGTAGCAATAAGCGTTGAGCCTCTGCTAAATAGAAAAACTTAAGATGGATACACGTCAAATCAATAAACCCACCACATGAACCTGGTGCCACAAATCTGATACTATCGTCGTCGTGGCTAGCTGCTCAATGGCGGTGTGGTATAAGTCAAGGAAAGCTGGGAATACTGCTCTAGGTGACACAAAATGTCCTCCAAAACCGTCTGTCTGGTACATAGAATGGCTGAGCTGGATCCATACCTAGAAACAGGTACTAACTTAAGTCAGGATAGAAATAATCTTAGGCATTTGGGTTCCAGGTTTGTCCTCCTGTTGTATCATCGGGTGTGTAAAGCTTAAGCTAACAGAATGTGGAATCGGATCTATACTGGTAAACCCCAACCTGGCTAAACTATTCTAAGATAACCTGGCTCTGATACCACTAAATCCTGTCACGCCTCGACGTAGCATAAATATGGAAAGCATTTAATTTCCTTTATGGACCCATAGGTCGTGACAGTTTGAAGGTTCGATTCCGTCCCAAACATCGTATAGATATAATAGTATGAATCAGAGTAGAACAATCAAGGCTTACAAAATTTTTCCAAAATTATAATTATTACAGCACGTAGTTAACTAAAGGCACAACCCGCCTTGAAATAAAATAATATCTATTTTCTATTACAGTCATCCTTATTACAATTTCAGCTTATAACTTAAAAACATATAATAATAAATTCTTCTTCGGGTAGTTGTTCTTAGTTCGCATAGTCATAATGTTCAGCTCGATCATAACCTGAAAAGCCTAGACACGAATGTCCAAGGCGCATCAACGCCGTCAGCTTATTAAAGCTGGTGAGTATTAAAAACATGTGCTCGAATGTAAAACATACTCATTTATTTTCCATTTTACAGTTATATTATTCAACAGGTTATCAATATAGAAATGGATTCACCTAATAATACAGTAAGGATAACATTAATAAACGTTAATTCATAAAGTATGGGACCGTGCATGGGAACAATGTAACCATTCTCATCTTACCGACTCTTTTCTCTCGACAACACAATACCCAACTCTCTCACTCCAGTATCTTTGAAACACTAAGATGAACACACTTTAGCACAGGGGTACCAGGGAGTGTTCAGTTTGCCTCACACTTTAGTACGGGGTACCAGGGAGTGTCCAATCCCTCACACTTTAGTACCTAATCCACCTCGCAAATACCAGAGAAACCTCACGCAGTATCCAGACTCGGGTACCATGGAGTGTCCGTAGGCCACACTTTAGCACTACCGTGGGTGCTAGGGAATGTCCAAGTTCGGCGTCACACACTTTAGCGCTACCATGGGCGCCAGGGATTGTCCAATTTTGTCACCGTCGCATTTCAAAGATACTCTAACTGCAATCTCAAAACATCACACTTTAGTACACAATTACCAGGGAGTGTCCACAACACAATCTCAACCACATACTCTTTTCCACACTGACCATCACTCACCATGTATGTACGACTGACTTCACATGAATGACATGTGACTTAATACTGAAATATAAAGTACTGAAAACGATAACCATGGATATACGAGAAGAAATCAAATCTTATATGAAATAACCAGTGAATTCATCAAAGATTACTTTTATATGTTTTTATCGCTACCAGAACACAAGTGGGTCTACTTTGAAGCAATTCTCTAAAAAATGAGATATACTTTTTGTGGATGAATTTCATATCAAAATAAAGATTTTTGAGTCTAGTTTCCAACGCTTTAAACAATGCGTGTTTTCAAGAGGAAGTTATGGCCGTTTTACTAAAAGTCGTCAGTGTTGAAACATGTCAATCGATTGGTAATCATGCCAATCGATTGGGAACAGTAGTTTCTCCCCTGTTACGAATTTAAAGCCTATTTTTGACCCATTTTGAAATCTGAATGTAACCATGACTTGTAATATATGGTTCTCTCCGTTTTTCTGCAAGGATCGTGAATACGCGATCGGTTTTAACTAATTTCAATCATAGCTCTCGGATTTCACGTAAAATCGAGAGGTGACAAAACTTCAATTCTAATGTACTTTCATATACGAATGATTAAGCTCTAATACTTTAAATACAACCTCTACGGAGTGTAATCTTTCATTTTTATCTGTCAAAATGAGTTTTTGTTAAGTTTAAAAATTCACTTTTTTTTCTAGCTTGAACTTCCATGGACAAATTAACAATGGTGAAATCACAATTACACATACACAAGTAGTAAATGAACATGAATAACATTCTAAGTGAGTTCTAAATACTCACTGTGATTGAAGATTAACTGATTGTTGAGAAAGAATGAAAAATAAGCATATATAGCTTTCAAGCTCCAAGCTATGGAGGTTGTACTCTCTCTCTCTCTCTCTCTCTCTCTCTCTCTCTCTCAAATTTTCAGTAATTGCTCTCTAAACTCTCTCTAAACTCTTTGAAGTATTGAATTTGTGTAAATTGTGTGTTGAATGTGTGTTTATATAGAAAATATAAGAACTTGGAGCCCAAGCTCCTTAACTCACACTCTATAATTGATTTTATTTTCTAATTTCCAAAACCAAGTTATGCATATACGTATTATACATGTATAATCTGCTGTGAATGAGAGTAGGAGGCAATTAGATTTATAGGGGTCAATACAAAGGTGTTTGGGAAAGGGTAGCTTATAGGCACAAACCAATACACACCAAAGAAGCACAACCAAACAAGGCTCTATTAAGTTGCCTAAGAATCACTTGGTGTGTTTGGTAAAACAACTTATAGACACTACAATTACTCATGCATAGAATGCATTTCCAAACAAAGCTTACTCAATCATTACAAGTATTAATTAAACTAAAAGTATATGTTACATACGATTGGATGTTGATTCCCAACCTGTGGGAGATCAATGCAGCACGGACAGTTTTGAATATAAACTGGTATTTTCACAGCGCGGTGATCGTCACAAAAATACAGAAAATTCATTTTAAAGTGAGAAATGATTTTTCGATTTTATAAAAATATTGTTTGAGTCAAAAGAAATTGTTTCCACCGTTTTGAATACAGTTTTGAAATCCAACACAGGCATAACTAAATTTTATAAAATTGCAGTTTGACCCCCAAAAGAATTTTGACAATGAAATAAAATAAAAGGTAAAGTTTAGAACATGAGAATTTCAAATAAAACATGTAATACAGATTAAACATGGAAATGCGAAATTAAAAATAATTAAATAAAAATGTAGGTTGTTACACAAATAAATCTGTGACCTATAGCTCTGACCCACTAACACAATGCTGAGGATCCCCCAGACTCCTCCCAATCTAAGGCAACCAAAAGCTCTGATACCAAACTGTCACACCCCAATTTTTGGATAACCAAATATTCAATCTAGAGCATGTATCCAGACTAATATTCAATTGCCAAAACCCCAAGAGTGACACCCCCACACATGCTAATAGATAATGTATTGAAAAAAAATATATTTAATGCTCATTAAATAAGGACATGTGATCTTGTTTTTAAAGAAAAACTCATTGAATAGCAAACCTATAGTTCTGAACATGCATTTCATTAATGGCCCGTTTGGTTAATGGATTCTTAGGGTGGATTTTGATTCCACCTTAAGATTACTAGTAATCTTAAAATTTATCTTTGTTTGGTTCATGGATTATTCATTGAATTGTGGGTCCCACTAGATTTAGAATCCACCCAACGGTGGAAAATAGGGTGGATTCTAAATCCTAGCTTGGAGGTGGTATTCTCAAATATTATTGGGGTTTTGGTTTACTAATATTATACTACCCAAATTAGCCCTTATATTTGTAGAATGTATAAGTTAGGTTATTGAACAATTTTAACTTAGAGCATAAATCTATTGTTTTCTTCAGTTTACCGACATCTTTTTATTTTATTTTATTTTATATTGCCAATGGTTGATTGTTTCTTCATTAGATGATTTTGTTGCAATTTGGCTTCGTATAAGTGATTAAATAGACTTTTGAATATGTTGTGAATTAAATCTTCTAAAACTTTCCTATATAAAATTAAAACATAACGTTTTTATTTCTTTACTTTTTTCCATTGAATCTAATATCGCCAATTTATAGATTTAAACCATCATTTTCTAAATAATCCTCCAACTTAATTTAGAGGTGTAACAATTTGAATTTCAATTCATAATTTATTTTAGCCCTTAAGGGTATCTTAGGTATTTAACAACATTCATATTTCATTTTCCTTGACCCAACCAAACACTGGATTCTAGTCGTGAACCAAACACTTTGTAGGGATTCAGATTCCTGGTAAATTGATTACTAGTATTATAATTCCTGGTAATCAGAATACATCTAAAATAATCCATGAACCAAACGGGCCGTAAACAAATACTCCCTCCATCCTAATTTATGTGTCCCATTTTGAAAATCTAACTTTTTAAGGGAACATCAATTATTGCATTCACATGCATAAAAAAAAAATTAATTCCAAAACTACCCTTCTTACTTTATGAGTTGGAGAAAATTTGACTTGAAAGTCAAGTTGTACAGTAGATAAGTTTGATGCTATGCAATACAGTGAGCTGGAAAGTAGCCGCCAATTTTGCGTACATTCAAAGTTTTCCTTATCACTTTGGATTGAGATACTCCGCTGTACAAATTGCCAAAAATTTGGCGGTAATTTTGCCACAAATTTAAAGATTCATTGCCAATTTAAAATTCCATTCCCACTTTTCTTCTTAAAATTGGAAGTTGCGTGTAAATTCAAAACAACATGCCTTAAATACTTTCTCTATTTTTGCAAAATTTTACTCTTTCCTTTCCACCATTTCATCACTGAGATAGAAACCCCAATCATATATGGATGTCTTACCAACAACAATTTCTACCCAATTCAAGTGTAAAAGGAGATTAACAAATTAACAACTTCAGAAAATTTTTGAAGCAATCCTAAAGCAAAGTAAGAATGGAAGATTGCACTGGGTTCTCTTGGTCCAGTGGCTGCTCTGTTCTCCGTCAGCATAAGAATAATTAAACGGATTTGGCAACAAGCAAGGCATTGTGTTGCTGACGGATCACTGGTTAATGTATCCAACAAATTATGCAAGCGAGTTGGTCGCAAGCGAGTTGAGATTGATCCAAGCAAAGTTTCTGAAATTCCTTTACGGCGGCATACAAATATTCGATCCATGCCAAAGGCTTTAAATTTGGCTAAATCAACACTTCATAGGCGAATCAAGGAAGGTGTTCTCAGGCCACATTCAAGTGTTTTGAAGCCATCTTTGACGGATGAAAATAAAAAAGCAAGGCTCTGATTTTGTTTATCAATGCTTGAAAACAATAGTCATAGTGACAAACCAATTTTCAACCATATGCTCAATTGTGTGCATATTGATGAAAAGTGGTTTTATATGACTCGAGAATCACAAAAATATTATCTTCTCCCAGAGGACGATGATCCGCTTCGCACTTGCAAAAGTAAACGATTTATCACAAAAATTATGTTCTTGGCAGCAGTTGCTCGACCAAGGTTTGATGCTTCTGGAAATCAATTTTTTCTGGAAAAATTGGAATTTTCCCTTATATATACAAAGAGCCAACCAAACGGTCTAGCAAGAATCGTGTCGCCGGTACACTAGAAACAAAACCGATATTGTCTGTAACCAAAGATGTGGTTAGAGCATGTTTGATTTACAAAGTGTTGCCTGCAATTCGAGCCAAATGGCCTATTTGAGACACAATGGATCCCATATTCTTTCAACAAGACAATGCAAAACCACACATTGACCCAAATGATGTTGAATTCCTTCATGCTGCTTCTAGTGAGGGATTCGATATTCGTTTGTCGTTTCAACCACCAAACAGACCTGATTTGAATGTTTTAGATCTTGAGTTTTTTCGAGCAATTCAATCTTTACAACATCAAGAAGCACCTTCAACAATTGATGAACTAGCTTATGCCGTAGAGAAGTCTTTTGAAGATTTATCCGCAGAAAGTCTTAATTATGTTTTTCTAACGTTGCAAATGTGCATGATTGAAGTGATGAAGGTACATGGAGGAAACAATTACAAATTGCCACAAATGGGAAAAAAATTGATTAGACAAGAATGGTGCCCTACCTTTTCAACTTGAATGCGATCATGAAATTGTGGAGGATGTGATTTTCCACTTACACCAGTAACAGCACCACTCACAGGTTAGATCTCTTTTGTTCTTTTTTTCTCTGTTGAGGTCTCACTGCAGCAAATTCCTTCATGTTTTTTTTTCTCTATCATCAATTGAGGTCTAATCTGAACTTGGAATTTCTAATTTTTTTTTCCTGGTTTGTTTTTCTCTAGAATTCCATGGAAAGAAAGCTAAACAACCAGGACACTTGATGCTTGCAAAGACAGTTTTTTTACTTCAATACGTAGTGCATTTTGTATTTATGATTATATAGTAATGAAATATTTTGCTCCCTCCAACTTGGATGCTCTTTTTTGACTTCAGCCTATATAGAACTATGTAAGAGTATTCATGAATGTAAAGAAATCTTTTGACTCTCTCTTTAATGTGCAATCTTTACTGCTTTTGATTTGATTCTCTCAAATTCTTTATTTTCTTTTTTTGTTGGTTGGTAGTTTTGGAAAGTAGAAAAAAATTGTGCATTTAATGCTCAAAATGGACAATAGTTTTGGGACATCCCAAAATAGAAAGGGGGACACATAAATTGGGACGGAGGGAGTAATAATAATAAAGTTCCATTACAAATATTACATCATTTCGATTTACAAAAGAAATATCATTTTCATTAAATAAAAACCTCTTCACAGAGTTCAGTGGAGAGAAAATAAAATCTATACATCTCTATTGGTCAGAGCAACTGCAACGTTCCCAATACCAATATACAATCTTTATTACAATTATACATACGTGGCCCACACTGCCAGAAATGAAATTATGTACAACAAAATAAGTACAACTCTAATAAAAAGCAACACAGCAACAATCTCTTCACCCAAACAAAAGTTCCACAGAAAATCTCCAATTACTAAATCTACAAATACATTTGACTACGTTTCATATAGAAACGCCCCCGAATACATAACACACTCGGGTCAGTCACGTGATTGGTATGAGTTAAATAAAACAACAAGTCTTAGAGATCCAACTTGAACTCGTAAACTACAAACCATACTACAACACTCTTGGACCAAGACAAGTAGTTCCACACACATATATGGACAATAGAGTAGTTTTCATTTATGTGGTGGCAATTAGTTTCTTGCCCGAACCCAAAGTTACTACGAATTTCATACTTACCAATCTACATATGGTGAGCCAAAACCTGTAAAACGTTAATGGGCCCACCATCCTGCAATACAAAAGTTAGTAACCACAAAAATACCACGAAGATGTGCAGAACACATTTTTATTAAAATATTACCAAAGTGGAAATCTTAGTCCTAAGCTATATATTAAAAACAATTGAAGTTAAACTAACAGCAATCAAAGAAGTAATTTACTTGAACGGTTAACTCATCGGGAATTTATTTACAACCAAGCTCTTACTTTTATGAACGATTCATTATTCAATTTCCTTGGTTCACCACTTGGCCACTCTCCATGGTACACCCACACATATATCCCATGTGTGCCCGGACATATTACTAACATCCACTCCGGTGCCAGTTTAGTTGGGGTATCAACCAAACCAGGTATACACAACAGAAGGCCGGTCAATATGCCTAGACGTCTATAAATTAAGCCGAGCATAAGACTTAGGATAGCTTGATCACGAATCCACTGGCAAATGGGTACACTCAGCAAGTCGAGCTACCAAAAACTTAAACCAGCTTGATCACAAAGCTACTGGCAAATGGGTACACTCAGCAAGTCGAGCTACCAAAAACTTAGGCCAGCTTGATCACGAAGCCACTGGCAAATGGGTACACTCAGCAAGTCGAGCTACCAAAAAAAATAACACAACGGGGAGCGGTGAACACTAAGGAACTTGAAACCATTTCTGAATTCTCGGAATTATAAAATTTCATCGGACTCAAAGTCAATGACTATCACCCCTTTTTCATTGCTCAACATTATGTGAGAACTCATGTATCTCCAAGTAATTTTTCGTTAAGTCATATTAACGAATAGAAAATCCATAAAGAAATCATATTCTCCAAATTTCGCACGTTTAACCATACTAAAAACTGCTACTGAAATCTTAAATTTCTGCCCAAACAGTGCAGAATCAGGAGAAACTTAAAACACGAAAAGTATGCAGAATCACGTTTTACATAGAACACCCGGATAGAATTCTAAGCTACGATTTTCTAATATTTTTCTGAAGTTTCAGAAACTATTAGAATTACAAAAAAAAAAAAAACGAATTTCACAAAACTTTCTAATTATCATGAGTACTTCAGAAGTGTTTATACATCTAACTATCCACATACCATTTACGAATACCCTAGGATCATTACCCGAGGATCAAATTCATGAAGTCACACAAAGGTTATAAATTAATTCGACAATAATATTGTGCAGTCTAACTCAAAAAAATTAAACACCAACAATTAAATTAGACATGTAAGAAATTCATTCACTCGCGTATACATTTATACATACGTGTATATATATATACCCGAATACACACATTTTACTCACCTTGCTTGAATCGTTAAATAGATGCGAGTACGAATCTAACGACGAACAACACGCTCCGTGATTTCACACGTGCCTACGAATCCGAGACCCCTCTTCTTCTTCCTCCCTTCTAACCCTTCTCTTCTCTTTTTCTTCTTCTTCTTCTTCTTCTAGGTGGCTAGGGTTGCCTATTCTCTCTTTCTCTCTATCTCATGTATGTTCTCTCTTTTTATTATTTTTTTCTTTTCTTTCCTTTTTTTTTTTTGGTTTAATAGGGGCTGGGGTTTAATAAATGTATATGTATATTACACACACAACACGTCAAAAAAACACACACAAATATTTAAATCCCGTTTTTCTTCTTATGGGCTCACAAAAGAGACCCATATGAGCCCAGAATGTAACCCAAACCACTAAAATGGCTAACTCAAGGGGTACTCATGCCCCGGATACTTAATTTTAATACCAGATACACTATTTGACACATTCGCGGGACTGTAAACACTATATAAAATAAATAAATATCAACCCTTTACTTTTTTTTTAACAAAAATAATTAATAAACTGTAATACTCAAACTAAACGGGCTTACTAATGATTTAATTTATGTGTCCTCCAAACACTTAAAATTTTCAAACACGTGTCATACATACACACACTCATATAATATTATTAACTGAAAACAATTGTTAAAATAATTATTTACACACTTAGGAATTTTAGGGTTGTTACAAAATAATGTATGAATGTCGTCATAATTGTAAAGAGCTCTCTCTCTCTCTCTCTCTGTTGTGTGTGTGGGTGGGTGTACATGTGTGTGTGCGCGCGCCTGTGGCAAGCACAAAAATGAGCAATTATTGTGTGGCATAGATGAGCTTGCAGTTAAGTTTTTTCATTTCTGAATTTTTGAATATTTATTTCAATATGTATATATATAATTTTGAATTTAATTTAACATTTAGAGAATTTTTTTTTGAACAACAAATTGACTATCTAGATCGAAAAAGTCATATGAAAAGATGGATCCTGCACAAGAAAGCACAAGGAACACCCCCAAAAATAGCTCCAAATCATCCAATACAAAAAGATCCATAAAATCGCCTAAAAAAAAGAGCAATAGACCACCCAGAACAATAGGACAACCATCCAAGAACCAAAACTGCAATATGTAGACGAAGAATATTCAAAACCCAAACAAGAACAACCATTAAAAGTACAATAGATGGAGTTGATTCTTGTAGGCATACAACTTTCAAGTAAAAGCAAACCTCCAAATCACTTCTTTCAACACGACCCTATAGCAACTAAGAAGACCATACGAAGAGACCCCTGTTGGATTTTTATTATCTCATTTGGGCCTTGGGCTTTTTATTTAAAAAATCCAAACTAAAGCCTATAAGCTTGATTTGACTTGTATCTCATATTGGTTAAATACGAGACATTTCTACTCCTTATATAGGGTTTCATTTTATAAGCTTGTGGTATGGAAAGGCTCTCTCACGTGCGCACAGGGGGGGTGCAAATCTCGTATTTGGACCGCACGAATGTCTTTCAATATGTACCCTTGCATGTAAGAGAGAGTGGCTCCATGTTATATTAAACTGGTTTAATCTTCTATTTTAATATAAGACTGTTAGAGGGACTAATTTAATTACTTGATGTTATACACTAAAGTTTACAATAATCACTTTATAAATATACAGTAACTATTTTGATCTCATTAAAATAAGAAATGTTTTGAATAATGTATTGTATAATAACGAGGTTATAAAACTGGTTGGATGGCTATCAATTAAGGTCTCCTTTATAACCAACTCCTTTGTTTCTGCACATGTACTGATATTGGATTCAACTTTTGTCTCTGTGGCTATTGATAGTCTTTGTACACAAGAAATGTGTTGCAAAAATTATTCTCTCTCCCTTTTTGTTTTCTTGGAAAAAAAAAACCTTCTGGAAAATTTTCTTCTTTTGATTTTGGAGTAATTCTGAGCACTCAAATAATCTTCTAATCCGAGTGCACGTTTGAAAGATTTGATTGCTGAATCCTGGAGAACATAGTGCCATGTCGAGACCTTCTGCATTGAGTCACAGACTCCGGGGGGGGGGGGGGGGGGGCAGAATTGTTCTTAAGAACAGTGCTACCGTAGCACGCCTCAATAAAAAAACATAGCCATATCCTTCTATTATTTCCAACAATCTTAAGAACAATTCTATGGATGTTGCTATGGTCGCGGAGAAAAGTCTCGAGCGCATTCTTGCCTACCCTGTTTAATGTGGTTCTACAGTGGTTAATTCAGATTTCTATTTGCATGTATTATTCACATTGCTAAGGTACGTATGTTATATATGTTATATATATATATATATTTGAATATAGTATGTGATGAAAATAGTGGAGTATAGATTTTGATTACTTTTTATATTCGTATTCTCGTGAAAGAAACAAATTGGACTAGTGCGTATATAGAACCACGCAAACTTGATTCCAAAATCTAGGTGCAATATTGCAGGATTATTGTATATAAAAATTTTTAATTTAAGGTTTGGTGTTACTATACCTTCTAAATATCATAAACTCGAGTACAAGGCTGATCAAAAGTCTAAATGGTGTGATATATGAGAGAAAGTATATGATGTTTGATCGAATGAGGCCTTGAAACTGTTTTCAATACATGTGCGTTTGTTTTAGAAATAGATTAAGTGCATAAAGTTTGATCTAACTTTGGACTATTTATTTTAATATATATATATATATATATTTATTTACATGTGTATAATCATTTGGTATATATATATATCAGAAGAAGTCTGTGCATGTAGTTGTTGTAACCAGAATTAATTTGCCATAAAGGACCAAAACTGTTGTGTATCAGTTCTTGTAAAAGGGGTTGTTTCAGTTTTACATCTAATGAACTTAAAATTTACTTCAATACTTTAATGACTTTAATAATGATCCGTTGTGTAAGAAAAACAACAATCACAAATTAAGCTTTTGGAAAAGCATATGTGCATGGCTTTAAGTGACCTACACTTATAACTTAAGCTTAGCTCATATATATATATATATATATTATGATAATTTTATAGTGGCTCCATATATTCTATTTGTTCTCTCTTATATGTGCTGGGCCAACCGGTCACTTGCCCAGCTTGCTATATAGATTATATGACATATTACTATATCATATACACATATCATATACATGTATGTGATAGTTTGTATTTGGGCTGCATTGGCGGTGTGGAGATAAAATGCATTGAGAATTATTGGGTTTGACAGGTTTCTTACTTGTATTTCTTTTTGACTCAATAACTTTGACTCGTAGTATTGTATTTATTTGAGACCCAATTGAGATGATACAAATATTTTGGGATAATAAGTTTTAGCACTAAACTGTAATTTCATTTTTTGATAGAGTAACCCAATCTAAAACGAAAGTTACTCTTTTTGAGTGAAAAAAATAAAAATAAATTATAAAGCTACTTTTGTAAGCAAGGGTTTTAAGAGAAAAGAAGTTATTTCTTTGGATACCTATTCTCCTGTTTTTTTTATTGGTAATCGGGGGTGTCCGGGCCAGCTTGCGCGCACCTCGACTAATCCCCCGAGGCGTGGAGGCGCCGGGTGAATACTCCAGTGGCCACGCTCCCCATGACTCGAACACTAAACCTCTTGGGTAGTACACCCAAGAAGCTTACCACTCGGCCACAAGGGACTTGGTTTACCTATTCTCCTGTTTACATCCATTAATTTTTCCTTGTTGATGTTGCTGCTCATGTTTTGATTAATTATCAAATGAATGCAAACATATTTTAAAGTGGTGAAGTAGAGGTGAAAATTTATTTGAATAAACCAAATGTGTTTATAAAGAATAAAGTGTGGAAAGTTCTATATACTCTTTAAGTGGTTTAAAATTGGCACCCAACCAATAACATGAAAATTTTGAACAAGCTATTTTTCCAAATAGTTTTTTTTTTTTTTAAGGAAAGTGACAAATATTTTTATCATTTACACAATGATAGAGTATGTGTTGTGATATGTTTACATAAAAATATTAATTTTTTATTTTAATTTTTTAAATATTGGTCACTTTATAATGTTATAAAAGATTTGGGTGAAGCTTATGTAATTTTGTGGATTTACAGTTATAATAGCTATTATTGGCTTTTAATGAGCAATGTCGTTGTACTGGAAAAGGTTTTGAGTTAATAATTTTCTTTGCAAACCTTTTTTGGACTCCTTTCAAGTGATAAATTAAACCACATTTGAGTTTGATATGATTTATCAAGAGGAATATGACAAACTTTTTGGTAGTTCTAAGCATGGTACATAGTACTAGACCTCCGATTGTTTATGCAATAAAAGTCCTATGTAGATATACATAGATAGAATCACTTTAGACGATATTTAAAACCTCCTTCAAATGAAATAATTTCAAATTATTTTGTTTTGGAAAACAAATCAAGCTCTTTAATTGGTCAAGAAATTGCCGGAAGCATCAATCTATTCCCAGGCTAATGTGCCCAAAGAACTATTTGTGGTTATATTTGTGGAAGTAAAAATTTGGGAGGATGGTTAATTAATTTGTACTTGTAGGCATATGTGTAACAACAAAATTATTACAAGAAATACTCTTCAAGGAAAAATGAAGTGTTTTACTTGATAACTTGCTTAGTACCAATGGTTTGGTACTAGAGACTTAAAGTTGGTTTTCTCCTTCGAGAAGAAATTAAATTTTGAAAAATGTTTGTATGCCCAGAGATAAGGAAAATTCATTTTGAAAGTGTATTGCATACTTCGAAATTAGAAAGAATTTCAAATTTTGATTTTTCAAGGATAGGTATTAGCCAAACCTTTTGGAGAGAAAAAGTATGTAATTTTAAAAACCAGGGATGCAAATTGTGTTTTGAATTCAGATGAGATGAAATCAAAAGGTGAATTTATTTTCACTCCTAAAGTAGATGTAGGATCTTAGAAGTCGTCCAAGCAAAATTGCACAACTAAATCAATGATGGTATCTGAATTTATAGTTTTTAAGAAAGTTTGCACTGAGGCTAAGTGGCTTAAAAGCTTCTTAGCAGATATTCCTATTTGGAATAAGCAATTCCATCAGTTTCTTTATATTGAGATAGCCAGGCTGTAATAGGCCGAGCTATAAATAAGTCCTATAATGGCATGAGTAGGCTCATGTAACAACCCTGGTGTTGAGTGTTGTAGGGGGAGTTCGTCCCACATCGCTTGGGGAAGGAAGGGTAATGTGCTATATATGTGTGGTTTCAAGTCTCCCTAGTAAGAGGCCTTTTGGGTAGTGGCCCAAGAATAAATCCGTGCGGGGTTGGTCCCAAAGTGGACAATATCTTACTGAGCGAGACTTTGGTCGTGACAGAATGGTATTAGAGTCTGACCTAGACAGAAGTGTGCCAACGGAGACGTTGGGTCCTAAGGGAGGAGGAATGTAATGACCCTGGTGCTGAGTGATGTAGGGGGAGTTCGTCCCACATCGCCTGGGAAAGGAAGGGTAATGTGCTATATATGTGTGGTTTCAAGTCTCCCTAGTAAGATTTTTGGGTAGTGGCCCAAGAACAAATCCATGCGGGCTTGGGCCCAAAGTGGACAATATCTTACTGAGCGAGACTTGGGTCGTGACAGCTCATATGCCTAAGACATAATACTATGAGACAACTGTTTGAGATAAAGTTATATCTCTTAATTTTGTTAGGTCGGAAGCGAATTTGGCTGACTCTTTAACAAAACCACTGGTAAGAGAACTAGTGTATGAAACATTGAGGGGAATGGGGCTAATGCCTATAACAAAAATCAACAATGATGATAACCAAACCTATGTAATTGGAGAACCCAAGAAATAGGTTCATATGGGTAATAACAAGTCATTGGTTGATTTGAGATGCACTATAACTTGATTATATTGTTGTCCATTAATATGGTATATAGTTCAATTGTAATGAGAGAGGTTGAGTTAAATTCTTAATGAATTCCATAGTCCATATTATTTGGATGGTGTGTTTAATTGCAATACATACTTGATGGATTCACCTATATAAGTGTGACAGTGGGGCCGCTTTCTATGAAAACTTGGGCAAGTTTTCTAGAGCACTTATGAAAATCCAGGACAGGCGTAGGGCGTAGAGGCGCCACATCGATTAGAGTTGCTCAGATTTTGAGGAATCGATGTGGGTGTAAGACGATTGATTTACGATAAAGGATTATGGTTCGTAGAAATGTTATTTCACTAAATTCCTGTAATATCACTTCTTATATTCCTAGCTAGGGACTGGTTCATAGCCCTAAAGGCACCAGTTCTGATGCATTGAGTTCTTTTGCTCCACTCCTTTTTTATTTGTTTGAATTTTTGAAATAGGGGAGGATGTTGGATTTTTATTATCTCATTTAGGCATTGGGCTTTTTATTTCAAAAACCCAAACTAAAGCCTTTAAGCTTGATTTGACTTATATCTCACATTGGTTAAACATGATACATTTCTACTCTTGATATAGGGTTTCATTTGATAAGCTTGTAAGCTTGTGGTATGGAAAGGCTCTCTCACGTACACGCACGGGGGGGTGGGGGGGGATGCGAATCTCGTATTTAGACCGCGCGAATGTCTTTCAATTTGTACCCTTACACGTAAGAGAGAGCGGCTCCATGTTATATTAAACTGGTTAAATCTCCTATTTTAATATATGACTGTTGGATGGACTGATTTGATTACTTGCTATTATACACTAAAGTTTACAATAATCCCTTTAAAATATCCAGTAACTATTTCGATCTCATTAAAATAGAAATATTTTGAATAACGTATTGTGTAGTGAAGAGGTTATAAAATTAGTTGGATGACTAACAATTAAGGTCTCCTTTATAACCAACTCCGTTGTTTCTGCACATGTACTGATATTGGATTCAACTTTTATCTCTATGGCTATTGATAGTCTTTGTATACAAGCTAGAAATGTGTTGCGAAAATTATTCTCTCTCCCTTTCTGTTTTCTCGAAAAAAAAAAAAAAACCAGACCTTTTGGAAAATATTCTTCTTTTGAATTTGGAGTAATTCTAAGCGCTCAAATAATCTTCCAATTCGAGTGCACGTTTGGAAGATTTGATTGTTGAATCCCGGAGAATATAACGCCATGTTGAGACCTTCTGCATCGAGTCACTAACTCCGAGGGGGCAAAATTGTTCTTAAGGACTGTGCTACCGTAGCACGCCTCAATCAAAACCATAGCCATATCCTTCTATTATTTCCAACAACCCCAACAGTGCAGTCGAAAAAATTAAGCTGAATATTGAATAGAAAACTCAAAATCAAATTTGAGAATGAAACAGGCCTAACTTGGAAAAAAAATAATAAAATAACACAACACATAACTAAGAAAATCACCCACCAAAGAGAATAATGCCATCAGATATCAACAAACAACTTAAAACACTCGTGACACCTATTGCAACATAAAACACCCCTAAATAGTTAATCTTTGTATCCCAAATATGACCTAAGAGGGGTGGGGTGGGGTGGGGTGGGGTGGGGTGGGGTGAATTAGGTCTTCTAACAATAGTATCAAGATTTCGAAATGCAAATTAAAGAAGGGAATGCATATATTTAAAGCAATTGCAATAAATGAAAGAGTAAGGGTTAGAGATAGCAAACAAAATATGTATAGTGGTTTGGCAACTTCTCAAGTATACCACTTAAGAATTCACTCTACAATCTACTTTCAGGTGTAGAATAAACCTATACAAATCTTGCTTTCCTTCGGTCAAGAGCAACCCGTACAACTTCACTCCCTTGTACATTCCAAAGTTCTTCAAGAAATTTACAAGAAAATAAAAAATAATTAGTAGAAGAAAATAGCATATATTTCATTAAAAAAAATTACACCTACTAGTGTGCAGTTAATCCCACCACAACATGTCATATTTTTTACTTAATGTGAATAATAAAACTTTATCATCTTATTTCATAAATTTTTCATCCATAAATACACTTTACAAAAGATTAGATATATGCCAGAAGAGGAATTTTTAATATATTTTTTTTCCAAAAAGAGATGTACATCAAATTGTTTTCTCACCTATCTTTTATTTATGATTTTCATGACTCTCACCAAATAGAACCAAATTAGTCTTTCTTTTTATTGGGGCATTGTATTGTAGCAGAGAAGTGAAAGAAAGTGAATATCTATGCATAGGCATATACATAAATATAATACAAGTACAATATACACATATATGGTTAAACACTTATATGTATGCTCATTATTCAATACATCTTTACTGGCGTAGTTTTAATTTTTTTAAGGGCTATTTTATTTTTACTTTTATTTTTTTTGTAGATTTTGTAAATTCTGTAAGAGTTGACACAAACAAGACAGGAGTTATTTGAGCTCAAAAAAAAGAAAAATATAAATAAAGTCTTCTACTATTGTAAATGTCAATACAACTACACATACAAAATCTATATAAATACACATGCATGTCAAAAGAATTGAAAATTTCACATTAGTAGTTGTGTTATTGAGTTGAGTTTTTTTCCAAATTTTTTTTTTAATATATAAATATATAGGGAGAGGCTCTAAAGTGAGTTGGGTTGAGTGAACATACTCAGTGAAATGAATTTTAATATAAAAGTGTTGGAAAAATTATATTAAACAATAACAGATTCTGGATTACAAATAGAAGCAATACAAGAAATAATCTGATAACAGAAAATTAAAACTGCCTATAAAAAAAAAATTACAGTAACTAGAAGGAAAAACAGAAACTGGAAAAATGATCAAACCGAGGCCTGTGAAATTTCACAATTTCCTTAAAACTGATTCGCCGCCTCACCGGATGTGCTTGAGGAAATCGTCGGCGTCTGTCTCCCAGGATACAACGGCTTATAACAGTAGTACTAGCACAACGTACAACTGCTCTGGCGAACTTCTATGCTTCGTGGTCTCTCAGAAAACCGAAGAAGGAAGGAAATATGGAAGAAGAAGATCTTGTATTTCTGAGTTATCTCTACAAATGAAGAAGAACTCCAATATATAGACAAAGGAGAGAGAGGATTGAACTCTGTGGATTAATTCCAAATCAGTTCAAAAGCTCCAAAGGTTGTAACAACAAACTTTTGGAGTTCTGTAACTCTTGGACCTTCCATTTTCTGTCACATGTTAAGTGTGAAGAAATTCCAAAAGTTCTGGGGTCCAAAAAGAAATATTCTGTGTGGGTCGTACCCGCACCCACGACCACGGCCGGCCGGTCAGACGGATGGCGACAGCGGCGGCGGCGCGCGCGCGTGTGTGGAGTAAACCCAAAAGGCCTTAGGTCCTCCCCCTTCCACAAAAGTGGGTACCCCTTGGGGCCCAAACCCAAAATATGAAGTAGCCTTATAAATACACTTAAGACTTCTTCTAGTTTTCCTATGTGAGACAAGGCAAGTTGTGAACCTTTTCCATTTCAACAATTCCTTGTAAGGGGCAACATTTGAGCATTAATTTCTTATTTACCCATTAATAGTTTTAGACATGTGAATATACAAACTTCATCTCCTAATGGAGGAGAACACAAATCCACAAGGACTCCACTTAAACTCTAAGTGGGTCCCACTTTTATTTGACCCTAAAATTGGCCAAAACTCAAAATCCAACAAACCCCACATGAATGAAATTAATGGAAACGATGTTAGACAACTCGACAAGAGAGAGCACAATGGATTACTCCTGCAACTGGACAAGTAGCTGTTGGCTTTGAACCTTCCCTTGTGATAATCCATCAGATTTACTGGCTGACCAGTGAACGTGTAATCTTGAAATGATTGCCATTAGTGTAAACAACCGACAGACCTCACACAGGAGCTTTCCAAACATAGTTTAGTTCTTACACTTGTGTAAACAACCGACAGACCTCACACTCGCCTGGTTTAGTGAATGTTTATCAAAGAATTTTGCCTTTTTCAAATTCTTTTAGAAGCGGCCCCATTTCACATTCACTAGGTGACTTATTAGAGTATCCTGCTATACTCCGCTTGGTTATATCAACGCACATAGTCATTAAAAGCTAAGCTTACTCTCACATTCTGTAGGTATCACTGTTGTATCATACAAATGGGCAGAAGAACATTTCTCCTCAGTGATTCTCCTAAGGTACATGGAATTAGGTTGTCCCTTTGAACCTAGATCTTGGGATCTCCAGTCAACTAGGTTGGGTTTCTATTCTTGTACCTTGTAATGTCATAAGCTTTAGTCCCATTCCTCTCGATAACTTATTAACTAACTCTCTTTAGTTAGCGGATCCACAATATTGTCCTTTGACTTTACATAATCAATCGTGACAATCCCACTTGAGAGTAGTTGTTTAATGGTATTGTGTCTACGACAAATATGTCTAGACTTACCATTATACATATTACTTTGTGCCCTTCCAATAGCAGATTGGCTATC
Source organism: Hydrangea macrophylla (assembly GCA_033977485.1). NCBI lineage: Eukaryota > Viridiplantae > Streptophyta > Magnoliopsida > Cornales > Hydrangeaceae > Hydrangea > Hydrangea macrophylla. The sequence continues at coordinate 79,808,423 of CM066991.1, read as the reverse complement.
GCAGTGCATGCAAATAGCTGGCACAGATTTTGACCATCTAGGAATATCTTCTACAAAATGGCGTAGCCATTCAGCCTCTTCAACTGCCTTTTCTAGCACAATGAATTCTGATTCCATTGTCGATCTAGCAATACAAGTTTGTTTTGAAGATTTTCATGACACAGCTGCACCACCAAGCGTTAACACATATCCACTTGTAGGTTTTGAATCTTTCATATCGGATATCCAGTTTGCATCACTATATCCTTCCAATACAGCTGGATATCTCATGTAGTGCAATCCCTGATCACGTGTATATTGTAAGTACCGCAGTACCCTTACTATCCATTTCTAGTGTTCAGCACTAGGATTACTAGTGTATCTACTCAGTGTACTAACTGAGTATGCTATGTCAGGCCTTGTACAACTCATTATGTACATTAAACTTCCTATCACTCGAGGATATTCCAATTGAGAGACACTCTCACCGGTATTCTTAGATAGGTGTAGACTTAAGTCCACAGGCGTCCTGGCTACGTTTGTATAAGACTTGTTGAACTTCTCTAGAATCTTGTCTACATAATGTGACTATGACAGAACAAGTCCATTAGTATTTCTAGAGATCTTGATGCCCAATATAACATCAACAAGTCCCATATCTTTCATGTCAAATTTAGAATTCAACATTTTCTTAGTAGATTTAATGATCTTATCATTACTACCTACTATGAGCATGTCATCAACATATAGACATAAGATGACATAGCCTTCATTCGTGTCTTTGACATAAACACATTTATCATACTCATTGATTTTAAATTCACTAGAGAGTGTAGCTTTGTTAAATTTTTCATGTCGTTGTTTTGGAGCTTGTTTTAAGCCATATAATGATTTGACAAGCTTACACACTTTATTTTCTTGCCCTGGAGCAGAAAATCCTTCAGGTTGTTCCATATAGATTTTTTCATTCAAATCTCCATTAAGGAAGGCAGTCTTTACTTCCATTTGATGTATTTCGAGATCTCGCAAAGCTGCAATCGCAATAATCATACGAATGGATGTTATTCTCGTAACAGGAGATACGTATCAAAGTAGTCTAGACCCTCATTTTGTCTATACCCTTTAATGACAAGCCTTGCCTTATACTTATCAATAGTACCTTTCGTCTTCATTTTCTTTTTAAAAATCTATTTGTAACCCAACGGCTTACAACCAGGAGGAAGATTTACCAGTTCCCAAGTATGGTTTTGTAAGATAGAATCAATTTCACTCTTGATTGCTTCTTTCCATAACGGACCATCTGGTGATCTAATAGCTTCATTATAGTTTTGAGGCTCACTTTCTATAACATAAGTTAGAAAATCTGGACCAAAAGATTTTGAGGTCCTAGCTCGTTTCCCTCGTCTAGGCTCAACATCAACATTCACTCCTTGGGTTTTACTAGTTTCCCCAACAGTCTCAAATGTGCATTTTTTAGGACTATATTCCTCTTTACAAGGAAATATATTCTCGAACGATGCATTTCTAGACTCCATGATCGTGTTCTTGTGTATATCTGGGTTTTCAGATTTATGTACAAGAAATCGATATGCACTACTATTATGTGCATAGCCAATAAATAAACAATCAACAGTTTTTGGACCTATCCTTTCTTTCTTAGGAGTAGGTACAAGAACCTTTGCGAAACACCCCCATATTCGTAAGAATTTATAGGAAGGTTTTCGACCATTCCACTGTTCATACGGGGTTTGATCAACTTTCTTTCGAGGTACCTTATTTAAAATGTAATTTGCAGAGAGAATTACCTCCCCCCACAAGTTCTGTGGCAATCCAGAACTTATTTACATAGCATTCATCATTCCTTTAAGGTACGATTTTTCCTTTCAGCAACTCCATTTGATGGAGGCGAATAAGGTGCAGTAGTTTGGTGAATAATTCCGTTTTGTGCACAATAGTCACCATATGGTGCTACATATTCACCACCTTTATCACTTTTTAACACCTTAATCTTTTTTCCAAGTTGATTCTCAACCTCTGCCTTGTATAGAATGAACTTATCCAAAGCTTCATCCTTACTTTTTAGCAAATACACATAACAATGTTTAGTGCAATCATCAACAAAAGTAATAAAATACTTATTACCACCTCTAGATTGAACCATTTTTAAATCACATACATCAATGTGGAATAATTCCAATGGTTCAGTGCTTCTTTCAACCAATTGAAACGAAGTCTTTGTTAATTTTGCTTCAACACACGTTTCACATTTCTGACTTGTGTCAATATAAAAGTTTGGTATGTGGTCTAATTTAATTAATCTTCGCAAAGAATTAAAATTAACATGTCCTAGTCTACCATGCTACAAATTGGAAGACTCAAGCAAGTAAACAGAAGAGGTACTCATTTTATTAATTTTTGGGAACACAGTTGCTACATTAAGTTTGAACATCCCATTATACATATACCCCTTCCCCACATACATTCCCGCTTTGGTCAGCACTACCTTGTCTGACTCGAAGACCATTCGGAAGCCATGCGTGCTTAGGAGAGATCCGGATACCAAATTCTTGCAAATTTTCGGTACATAAAGGACATTGTTGAGAGTTAGCTCCTTTCCTGAAGTCATCTTCAGAATTATTTTTCCTTGGCCTTCAACATCCGAGGAAGCAGAATTTTCCATTTACATCTTCTCACCATTTATAATTGGTTCGAAGGAAGTGAACATAGCTTTGTTGGAGCATATGTGGCGAGTAGCACCAGTGTCTATCCACCACTCCCTTGGGTTTGAATCCACAAAGTTCACTTCAGAGACCACAACAGACAGATTAATGTCAGAGACATCCCTTAAGATAGAATCTAACTCCGTCATATTAGCCTGATTATTCTTGTCTTTCTTTTGTGACAGACGACACTCAGAAGCACGGTGTCCAGTTTTGCCACAATTGTAGCATTTCCCTTGAAATTAAAATTTAGGCTTCTTGGCGATACCACCTTTTGGCCCTATTTTGTACCCTTTGCCAAAAGGAATTTTCTTTTTCCCACGTGAACTTTGACCATGCTCAACCATATTAGCCTTGGCCCCAAAATCCCCCAATTTCCTGTCAGCCCCTTTGTTGTCTTCTTCAATTCGAAGCCTTACAATGAGATCTTCAATCTTCATCTCCTTTCGCTTGTGCTTCAAATAGTTCTTGAAGTCCTTCCAAGCAGGGGGTAATTTTTCAATTATAGCAGCAACTTGAAAGGTCTCGCTTAAGGTCATCCATTCAGCATGGATTTCATGCAAGATCACTTGCAACTCTTGAACTTGACTGATCACAGTCTTTGAATCCACCATCTTATAGTCGAGGAATCTCCCCACTACAAATTTCTTTAACCCGAAATCCTCAATTTTGTACTTTCTGTCTAAGGACTTCCACAGTTCCTTAGCAGTGGTCTTTGCACTATACACATAATATAGTGTATCGTGTAAGCTATTCAACACATAGTTTCAGCACAGAAAGTCCAAGTACTTCCACGCATCAATGACTAGCACAACCTCTCGGTCTTGTTCGTTGTCGTTAAGAATAGAAGCATCTTCCTTCAAGAACCTCGTAAGGTTCAAGGTGGTAAGGTAGAACAGCATCTTTTGCTGCCACCTCTTGAAATCCACACAATTGAATTTTTTCGGGTTTTTTCCCGTGGTTCACAAGAACCGTTTGGATTGAGGGAACCTTCACAGGGATCGAACCAATCACCACGGTGTTGGAGCCAGTCGCACCGTTGGTCGCCGTAGGGTTCGCAGTAGTGTTCACATTCTCATTTGCCATTTCTGAAAATATTATCAAAGAAGAAAATTTTTTAATCAGTAGCAGAATTTTCTTTTTCGGAAATTATTACGAAAACAAAGCAATTTAAAGGTTCTGCTTACATTGTCCCAAGCAAAACACGATTCTGCACACTTTTGATCTAATGCTATTTTCCCTGATTCTGCACTGTTTGGGCAGAAACTGAGAATTACAGTAGCAGTTTTTGTAAGACTATTTTTTCAAAAATAATTTTATTTTTCCAAATCCAAATATGTTTTGTTTTATAGAATCTGTTTTAAGATTGTTGAAAAATTATAGTATTAAACAATAACAGATTCTGGATTACAAACAGAAGCAATACAAGAATTAATCTGATAACAGAAAATCGAAACTGCCTATAAAAAAAAAACAAAATTACAGTAAATAGAAGGAAAAACATAAACTGAAAAAATGATCAAACCGAGGCCTGTGAAATTTCACAGTTTCCTTAAAACAGATTCGCCGCCTCACCGGATATGCTTGAGGAAATCGTCAGCGTCTGTCTCCCAGGATACAGTGGCTTCTAACAGTAGTACTAGCACAACGTACAACTGCTCTGGCGAACTTTTATGCTTCGTGCTCTCTCAGGAAACCGAGGAAGGAAGGAAATATGGAAGAAGAAGATCTTGTATTTCTGAATTATCTCTACAAATGAAGAAGAACTCCAATAAATAGACAGAGGAGAGAGGGGATTGAATTCTGTGGATTAATTCCAAATCAGTTCAGAAACTCCAAAGGTTGTAACAGCAAACTTTTGGAGTTCAGTAACTCTTGGACCTTCCATTTTCTGTCACATGTTAAGTGTGAAGAAATTTCAAAAGTTCTGGGGTCCAAAAAGAAATATTATGTACGGGCCACACCCACGACCACGGTCGGCCGGTCGGACGGACGGCGGCGGCGGCGGTGCACGTGCGTGTGTGGAGTAAACCTAAAGGGCCTTAGGTCCTCCCCCTTCCACAAAAGTGGGTACCCATTGGAGCCCAAACCCAAAACATGAAGTAGCCTTATAAATACACTAAAGACTTTTTCTAATTTCTTATGTGGGACAAGGCAAGTTGTGAACCTTTTCAATTTCAACAATTCCTTATAAGGGGCAACCTTTGAGCATTAATTTCTTATTTGCCCATTAATAGTTTTGGACATGTGAATATCCAAACTTCATCTCCTCATGGAGGAGAACACAAATCCACAAAGACCCCACTTAAACTCTATATGTGTCACAGCCCGGTCCCACAATAGCGAAACCGAAGCCCGTGACACGCCACCGAGGCTAAACCAATTCATTAATGTTCCCAAAATTAGGTTTGAAGAACACACGCAGCGGAAAACAAAACACATTTTCGTTACCAGAAGTTCAGTCGACCACTCAGTCGACTGCTCAGTCGACTGCTCAGTCGACGGAGGAAGGCAGGGATTTTAATAGCAATTACAGTCGACTGATACTGGGGTCCAGTCGACTGCTTTTACCAAAATAAGAAAAATAGCTGAACAGCACTGTCCCGTCGACTGCTCAGTCGACTGCCCCGTCGACTGCTTTTACAATATAAGGAATAACTGCACTGCCCCGTCGACTGCTCCTCAGACAGCAGCCCAATCTGTAGCATTTCAAGTTTAAAAGCTTTCTAACTATCACCCAATGATCAACCACTCAATCCAAACTCAGTCCAAAGTAATCTTAACTGCATTAAAGCATTACCAAACATAATTACAACATGTTATAGTCTATTACAACAGTTTAAAATCCATTCTAACATACCAAATTAAACATGTGTTAAAACACCCAAATTCTTATTACAACATCCTATTGTCCCAAAACTACAAAGATTAACATTCAAGTTGCCTTCCAAGCGAACTCCCAACCCACGTACTCACTTCTCTGATTCCTCGCCAGCATTTACACCTGAAATGGTTATTTGAATAACCATACATATTTCGATTTGTTTAAGCTAAAGCATAGTGAATAAATCAACATATGTACATGAATGATAAACATGTCCGCATTCACATCTCTACAATTCATACTAGTCGCCGGAGACTCACGTGCCCGTCCATACTCCCAATCCGCGACTCCTCGCCAATAAGTCCACGTGAAAGGGTAAGACCCACGATTCTACAAACAATCGTGCGACCTTAATGCCTATATCGGCTCCACAAAATGGCACGGTGACCACGTGCTCCTTCTGACCCAAATAAGCAACTTAACATGCCCAAATACATATCACCATACTCGCGGTAATTAAAACATATCACCGTGCTATTGAGCCTACTTATCAATATAAATGCCCAATATGAACTACACAATATATCTCTAAGAATTAATACATGCTATTCACACAAAACATGAATACATGTCAAGAAATCATTCTAAAAATATAGTTGAATCACTCACCTCCGATTTACGCGCTTAAAATACGATCCAAAGAAAACCCGTGCACAAAGAACGTGCAGAAGTCCGTCTAGTACAATTCCTATGGATCAGAATTCCATTTATCAACTTTTATGAAAAATTCTAGAAAATAACTTTTTGGAAAACTTAGCCAAACAAGCCCTAACATATATCAAAATGAAGCTCTTACCTCGAGGAGCTCGAATACGAAATCTGGGAGAAAACAGACTGACAGAAGGTCGTCGTTTGGCGTCGCAAAGCTCTAAGCTCCTAAATCTCCCTCTAGCCCCCTTTTGGCCTCCTCTTGAGATTTTAGGTCAAGACTTATAAAAATATCTCAACCATCTCTATCTATATATAGGCAACTCTTTTGAAAATTACGTTTACCTCCCCACGAGTTTTCAAAACACCTAATCAGTCTCTGAAACTTTCTATACAGCTTATTCAAAGCTTTATAAGTGAAACTTCGAAATTATAAAAGTTTTCGACTAAGTTTCGTTTGGTCGCTAAAACGCGAATTTCTACATGACGTTTCCGAAGTTGCTAATTAGTCTACCAAATTAATAGTGTGTTAATTCGTCCTCACCAGGATACTAAATCTAACAACAGATATAAATTCTAATACAGAAAATAATACAGATATTGAAATACACAGGTAGACATTTATTTTCAGATAAACATTTAAAGTGTTCCACAATGACCGTCTCACACTCGGAGAGACGTCACAACAACAAATCCTCAATTACCACAGTTTCAAAGGGTTCTCTAATACAGACACTCAAATCAACTCGTGAGTCAAAACTCACCCAAACATGTGTCATAGGACACGCCATATCACATTATCATGCATGACAATGTAATGCAAATGCAATAACACAATTGTGGGTGTTATAATACTCTCCCCCTTAAAAGAAGTTTGTCCCCAAACTTATACCTCATGTCTCGAAAAGGTGCGGATACTGAGTATGCATCTCATCTTCTATCTCCCACGTCATCTCTTCTGTAGTTTGGCTACGCCATAACACTTTCACTTTCGATATTACTTTATTTCGTAAGACTTGATCCTTCCGGTCTAAGATCTCTACCGGATATGCGACATACGTTAAATCACTCTGAATCTCATTCGATATCGGAGTCATCACTTGATCTCTATCTTCTACTAATTATTTGCGTAACAACGATACATGAAACACGTTATGAACTTGAGCATACTCGCTCGGCAAGTTCAAACGATAAGCTACGGGTCCAACCTTTCCAATGATTTCAAAAGGTCCTACATATCTCGGATTGAGCTTCCCGTATCTACCAAAACTGGTTATTCCCTTTGAAGGTGACACCTTCAAATACACCAAGTCTCCCACATCAAATTCCAACGGTCGTCTACGCTTATCGGCATAACTCTTATACCTACTCTGAGCTATCAGTAACCGTTGTCGAATTACCTTTATCTTATCCGTCGTCTCTTGTACAATTTTCGGCCCTTCAATCTTTCTTTCTCCCACCTCTGTCCAACTAATTGGTGAACGACATACACGACCATATAAAGCTTCATAAGGAGCCATTCCAATACTCGACTAAAAACTGTTATTATATGCAAACTCAATCAACGACAAATGGTCTTCCCAATCACCCTGAAAATCAAGTACACATAGCCTAAGCATGTCTTCCAAAATCTGGATTACTCTTTCTGATTGACCATCGGTCTGAGGATGAAAAGCTGTACTAAAGTGTAATTTGGTACCCATTGCTTCTTGCAAGGCTCTCCAAAACTTTGATGTAAAACTACTATCCCTATCCGAAACGATAGAAACTGGGATACCATGTAGTCTCACAATTTCGCGAATATACAACTTAGCTAACGTCATTGGCTTAGTTGTTCGAAGCGGTAGGAAGTGCGACGACTTCGTCAAACGATCAATAATCACCCAAATAATAGTGTTCGATCTCTTCGATCTCGGAAACCCACTAACAAAATCCATTGTTATGTGCTCCCATTTCCACTCGGCTATTGGTAACGGTTGTAGCAATCCCGAGGGTACTTGGCGTTCGGCCTTTACTTGTTGACAACTCGTACATCGCGAAACATAGCGTGCTATTTCCCTCTTCATTCTCGGCCACCAATACATATGTCTCAAGTCTCTATACATCTTGGTGCTTCCCGGGTGAACGGTATACTTTGTGTTGTGTGCTTCCTCTAGGATGTTTCGCTTCAACTCTTTCTCATTGGGCACACAAATTCTACCTCTCAATCTCAAAACATCATTCTCAAAAGTAAATCTCGGTTGTTTGTCGATCGGAATCTCATCGCAAATCTTCTTCAAAGTCAAGTCTTGAAGTTGTTTCTCCGTGATCTCGTGAATCAAGAGTGGTTGTGCCACTATCGTCGACATAAAACCACTTTCAATCCTCGGAATCACTTCAAGCTCCAAATTCTTCATATCTCGTATCAGTTCTTTCTGAGAAGTCAAATCTGATGCGGTGTTGGTTGGTACTTTGCGACTAAGAGCATCGGCGACTACATTCGCCTTGCCCGGATGATATTGAATTGACAAGTCATAGTCCTTCATCAACTCTAACCATCTCCTTTGTCTCATGTTCAAATCTCGTTGTGTAAACAGGTACTTTAAACTCTTGTGATCCGTATAGATCTCACATTTCTCTCCGTATAGATAATGACGCCAAATCTTCAATGCAAAAATCACGGCAGCCAATTCTAGATCATGTGTTGGATAATTCTTCTCGTGCGGTCTAAGTTGTCTCGACGCATACGCAATGACTTTATCACCTTGCATAAGAACGCAACCTAAACCTCTATATGAAGCATCACTGTAAATAATAAATTCTTCAGTCCCTGACGGAACGGCTAATATTGGTGCTTTCACTAGTCGACCCTTCAACTCTTGGAAACTTTCTTCACATTCTGGACTCCAAACAAAAGCAATATCTTTCCTCATTAACTGTGTCATCGGCATTGCTATACGCGAAAAATCTTTTACAAATCTCCGATAATACCCAGCTAATCCTAGGAAACTTCGGATGTCTGTCACATTCGTCGGTCTTACCCAATTGGTAACTGCTTCTATCTTCTGAGGGTCTACAGAAATTCCCTTTGCAGACACTATATGTCCAAGAAAAGCTATCTCGGTCAACCAAAACTCACACTTCTTCAATTTCCCAAACAATCTCTTCTCACGTAATCGTTGTAAAGCGAATCGTAAATGATGCTTGTGATCTTCAACGCTTTTGGAGTAGATTAGGATGTCATCTATGAATACGATAACGAACTCATCTAAATAATCCTTGAAAACATGGTTCATCAGGTCCATGAAAGCAGCTGGTGCATTAGTCACTCCAAATGGCATAACCAAAAATTCAAAGTGACCATATCGAGTCCTGAAAGCTGTCTTCTCAACATCTTCCTCTTTGACTTTCAACTGATGGTAACCGGATCTCAAATCGATCTTTGAAAATACCTGAGCCCCTTGTAACTGATCAAACAAGTCATCTATTCGTGGAAATGGATACTTGTTCTTGACGATCAACTTATTCAATTCCCAGTAGTCGATGCACATATGCATTGTTCCATCTTTCTTCTTCATAAACAAGACTGGAGCTCCCCACGGTGAAACACTAGGTCGGATAAAACCCTTCTCCAATAGTTCTTCTAACTGAACTTTCAATTCTTTCAACTCTATCGGTGCCATTCGGTACGGTGCTTTGGATACCGGTTGTGACCCTGGTACTACTTCTATTGTGAACTCAAGCTCTCTTTCAATCAATACGTCGGGTAACTCATAGGGAAAAACATCTGGAAATTCTCGAACTACTGAAATGTCTTCTATTAGTGGTCCAAGAACTCTCGTGTCGATAATTGAACATAAGAAACCCGAACAACCCTTCTTCAACATCTTACTTGCTTGAATCGCCGATATCAAGTACGGCGGTACGATCACTCCCTTACCCTGAAAAGTAAACTCTTCTCGCCCTGACGGATAGAAACTAACCCGTTTCTGTTCACAATCGATTTTGGCTTGATTAACCGACAACCAATCCATACCCAAGATAACATCAAAGTAATTCACCGTCAACGGAATCAAATCAACGCTCAAGACTTTATCACCTATCTTGATTTCACATGACTTGAATATCGAAGAAGTAACTAGTGGTTCACTACTAGGCAATGATACACACAAGTCATATCCTAGCGGTTCTGACTTAACAGTTAAATGCTTAACAAAATCACGTGATACGAATGAATGCGTTGAACCAGAATCCATAAGTATACGTGTAGGATACGAACAAATAGGAAGAATACCTGATACGACGGTATCATCCGTATTCCCTGGCCTGAGCTGGAAGTATCGTCTTTGTTGTTGCACGACTCCTTTCCCTTTATCCACTCGAGGTTCTACCCTTGATCCGCTTGGCACACTCGATGCCCCGGTACTCATTCCCGGTTGTCTCTTACTCGGGCAATTCTTCGCTATGTGTCCCGGTTGTCCACATTCAAAACATTTCCCCCTCATTTCTGGGTTATAACTCTTGGCGTTCGAGGTTGTGTTTGGTGTGGTCGAATTTGCGTTCAAAGGATAATTTCTAGACACATGCCCCAATTGTTTGCACAAATAGCAAGTGGTCAATTGATAGCAGGTTCCTCTGTGTCGCAGGTTACATGTTGGACACAGCGGTCTCGGGTCCCCCATGAACGTACTCCCTCCTTGGCTACTCATATATGATCCCGAACCTTGCGTAAACTGTTTCTTCGCATTCCCTTGACCCTTACTCCGACTGTCATTTGCTCTCTTCCCTTGTTGTCCCTGTCGATATCTGTCAACACTTTTTTCAGCAATACGAGCAGCTTCCTCAACGAGAAAAACGGTCGGGTGTTGTAACATGTCCACACGGCCACGGATATTCTCTCTAAGCCCTTCTTCAAACTTACGAGCTTTATCCCTATCAGTCGGAACGGTAGTTTTCCCAAATCGTAACAAGGCATTGAAACGAGAAACATACTCACCTACGGTCATATCTCCCTGAACCAAACTCGCAAACTCTTGGCGTTTCTGAGTATAAGCAGATTGCGGAAAGAAACGTTTGTTGAATTCTTCTTTAAATGCTTCCCATATGGTTGGCTTCCCTTGTTCAAGCACGTTGTTCCACCAATCCAATGCTTCGCCCATCAACGTATCGGATGTGCATAAAATTTTCTCCTCATCGGTACATAGTACCTGACGGAAATGTCTTTCCATGTCCATCATCCAATGATCGGCCAAGTCTATGTCAACTTGTCCATGATACAACGTCGGTTTTCGCTTATGAAACTGTTCCACGATTGTGTGTTGAGGTCGCGGTGCTGGTGGTGCATTGATATAACGAATTTCCACTTGTGGAGGCTAAACGTTCATCTGTTCTCTTTCACTTACCGCTTGTATAAAATTTCCCACCATATTCACTATTTGGTCTATCCGCGAATGCGGTGACAATTCTCTTGGTGGATCAGCCATAACGTTTCAAATATTCCCCTGTTGAGTTCAATGCATAATGACCATGCATGCTATGCCACAATATAAATATATGTGCACAGTTCATCACAAGTAACAAATGCTAACACATGAAGCATTCCTACAATGATAACAATTTTCTTTACAATTACACACTCCACTCGACGTCACTCAGCATATATAATGTCACTCGTCCCCAAGGCTCTAAACTTATGCTCTGATACCACTAAATGTCACAGCCCGGTCCCACAATAGCGAAACCGAAGCCCGTGACACGCCACCGAGGCTAAACCAATTCATTAATGTTCCCAAAATTAGGTTTGAAGAACACACGCAGCGGAAAACAAAACACATTTTCGTTACCAGAAGTTCAGTCGACCACTCAGTCGACTGCTTAGTCGACGGAGGAAGGCAGGGATTTTAATAGCAATTACAGTCGACTGATACTGGGGTCCAGTCGACTGCTTTTACCAAAATAAGAAAAATAGCTGAACAGCACTGTCCCGTCGACTGCTCAGTCGACTGCCCCGTCGACTGCCCCGTCGACTGCTTTTACAATATAAGGAACAAAATAGTTAACTGCACTGTCCCGTCGACTGCCCAGTCGACTGCTCCTCAGACAGCAGCCCAATCTGCAGAATTTCAAGTTTAAAAGCTTTCTAACTATCACCCAATGATCAACCACTCAATCCAAACTCAGTCCAAAGTAATCTTAACTGTATTAAAGCATTACCAAACATAATTACAACATGTTATAGTCTATTACAACGGTTTAAAATCCATTCTAACATACCAAATTAAACATGTGTTAAAACACCCAAATTCTTATTACAACATCCTATTGTCCCAAAACTACAAAGATTAACATTCAAGTTGCCTTCCAAGCGAACTCCCAACCCACGTACTCACTTCTCTGATTCCTCGCCAGCATTTACACCTGAAATAGTTATTTGAATAACCACACATATTTCGATTTGTGTAGCAACCTGTATTTTCGCGCCCTTTTAATAAATAAAGAAATGCCTTTTTATTTTTTATTGCTATATATTAATTCTAGTGGTAATATTATTAGTATAAATAAATACATATTAATACTCGCGTTGTTAGTTGTTAATACAAATGCCATTTCTTTTTACTACGGTGTATTATTTTTTTTAGTGATGTTATTTCCATAATTAATATTTATTGATAATAATAGTTGTTAATGCAATACCCTTAATTTTATGAACATTTAGTAATATTAATTTATTATGCTTAAAACTGCGCCCCTAAGTTACCCCATAAATTGGGATTAAAATTATTGATAAAATATTTATCACGTTGCTTATATTTTTGGTCCCTAATATTTATTTGGGGTATTTTTCTAGACAACCCGGACCAACCTAACTGGACTAACTGAACCAAACTGATTAACTAACTAGCTGAATTATTACTACGAACTGATTGATGCAGTCAAATCCTCACGCAGCTGTCAATATTCCTTCCATCATTCGTTTGGCAACTTGCAAACTGATTGTTTGCCTGTAACTACATTCACACAATTGCAAGCTTATACATTACACATACATATTTGGTTTAAACATTTCCTTCACAGAGAGTATTTGAACTCTCAAGCCTTCATCTCCTCCATAAGCTCTCTCTCTCTCGGATCATATATATATATATATACATACCCACTTAAGTCTCAAGCTTTCCATTGCTCTCTTCCTCCCTCAAATCACATTCATTCAGTCACTTATGCATTCTGCAAACTAGACGAAAAGAAAGAAAAACAGATATAGGAGTATCACAGTGAGCTCCCGAGGCCATAACCATAGCCATTGTTAAGCTCGGAGTTATTACGGAATTCTCGTTTTCTTCGGCAAGCTGCGCCGCTCAAACTAACGCTCGGTGAGTCTCTCGAACTCACTTATAATGTAATATTAGTCATTAGCTACAAGCCTGGCGTATCAATTTTAGAGTTATACGTATATATACATATATATAAGTTTGAAGGTACAAAAATGGTGGTCTCACCAAACTCAACCAAAATGGTTTCTGTAAATTGGAAATGGAAGATTATAGTCCCAGTAAGCTTCATTTCAAATCTTAGGCCTTAATTCGTAACGGTTGTGACGTACGGTCAAAAAGAAATTTCGGCGACTCTCGGATTTTCACTTATAAGTAGAGATATGGTAATAATCGGTATGTAAAACTTATATATTCATAATCTACATGAAAAAAGGAAGAGAATGGTATATTACATGACCTGGTTGGTTCCAGATTGAAAAATGGAAGAAAAACTCGTTTTTACAGCGTCTGGAGGAAGAAGATGAAGTTCCAATCGATTGGAAACATATTCAATCGATTGACATGTCATTCAATCGATTGACATGTCATCCAATCGATTGACACTTTTGTCAATCGATTGACATGTTTCAGCACTGACGACTTTTACTAAAACGGCCATAACTCCCTCTAGGAAACTCGAAAACGCGCACCGTTCGAAGCGTTGGAAACTAGATTCAGAGACCTTTATTTTGATATGTAATTTACCTACAAAAATTATAACTCATTTTTAAGGGCATTGCTTCTAAGTGGACCCCCTTGTATACTGGTAGCTGAAAAAGCGTATTAAAGCATTCTTTGATGAAATTTCCTGTTGTCCCATATGTGACTTGATAATTTAGATCGTGGATGTTAACCTAATGATCCTAAGTACATTGTATCTTGTTAATAAAGAAAAGAAAATAGGAAGCGAGAATTTGATAAGTTGATTTAATCGATAAATAATGATAAGAAGAAACCACTCTGATACCGTCTACAAAGCAAATGTGAAAAGAAAGATTTAAGTTATATCACTCTGATACCTTTATAAGAAAATGTGTAAAGAAAGAACAAGTCGTACGCCTGCTCTGATACCTCTATATAAACAAGAAAGAGAATAAATTACTCATTTGCATAGTCGAGATGGCATGTATGGAAAGGGGTCGTTGGTCAGCATATATGTTGTGAGAATGTCTCGGGACGAGTAACCTTAATTATCCCAGGCCGCTTGAGATACGGTAGGTTAATTAAGAAGGATTGAGCCCAGGCCGCTTTTGATACGGTAGGTCAATCAGAGTCTTGTGATAGCCTTAATTATTCCAGGCCGCTGCAGATACGGTAGATTAATTAAGAGGGCTGAGCCCAGACCGCTTTTGATACGGTAGGTCAGTCTGGTGGTAGCTTTAAATTATTCCAGGCCGCTTCAGATACGGTAGATTAATTAAAGTATTCCACAGGTTATTATAACCTTGAATGTCTAGGTATGTCGAGACCAACTTAAAAAGGGCAGACATATTGACAGACCTTCTAAACTAACGGCATTGTGCCGGATGGTTCTAGGTGGACCGAATGAGTCAAGAGATTGTGATCGAGATAAAAGAGTCAGTGAGATGAGATGATTTCATGGTTCATGCACGGTCTTAATTATTCATTATTCAAACTGTTATTAATTGTTATCATGCGATGATTGGAATAATGGATTTATCACACTCTAAGGTACCGAACATTATAATAAAACTTAATGTACTTTTACATACATTGCTTGTGTGTTCGTTATACTCACTGGGCTTTCATTAGCTGATGACTTTATTTTGTCCAGGACATCCAAAATGTTCAGGAAATGGTTATGCAGGACAATATGATTATGCCAGCTAGAGGAGCCTGCAACGTTACTTTTCTAATTTAAATAAAGTTGTAATAAGGATATGGATAATGTTTTTAATTTGAATAAGGCGTTTGTGCCTTAAGGATATTTTATTAAAGGACAATGTAATATTATTTGAAGTTGTAATATGTTTAATATTATCTTCCCTGTTGCTTTATATACTCTGTTTTCTGGTACATGTTAAGCTAAGTACAGGACAAGCGATCCATCACCTGTCATGACCTACGGGTCCAAAACGGAAATGAAAAATTTTCCTTATTTTGCTAAGCCGGGGCGTGACAATTTGTTTAAGCTAAAGCTTAGTGAATAAATCAACATATGTACATGAATGATAAACATGTCTGCATTCACATCTCTACATTTCATACTAGTCGCCGGAGACTCACGTGCCCGTCCATACTCCCAATCCGCGACTCCTCGCCAATAAGTCCACGTGAAAGGGTAAGACCCACGATTCTACAAACAATCGTGCGACCTTAATGCCTATATCGGCTCCACAAAATGGCACGGTGACCACGTGCTCCTTCTGACCCAAATAAGCAACTTAACATGCCCAAATACATATCACCATACTCGCGGTAATTAAAACATATCACCGTGCTATTGAGCCTACTTATCAATATAAATGCCCAATATGAACTACACAATATATCTCTAAGAATTAATACATGCTATTCACACAAAACATGAATACATGTCAAGAAATCATTCTAAAAACATAGTTGAATCACTCACCTCCGATTTACGCGCTTAAAATACGATCCAAAGAAAACCCGTGCACAAAGAACGTGCAGAAGATCGTCTAGTACAATTCCTATGGATCAGAATTCCATTTATCAACTTTTATGAAAAATTCTAGAAAATAATTTTTCGGAAAACTTAGCCAAACAAGCCCTAACATATATCAAAACGAAGCTCTTACCTCGAGGAGCTCGAATACGAAATCTGGGAGAAAACAGACTGACAGAAGGTCGTCGTTTGGCGTCGCAAAGCTCTAAGCTCCTAAATCTCCCTCTAGCCCCCTTTTGGCCTCCTCTTGAGATTTTAGGTCAAGACTTATAAAAATATCTCAACTATCTCTATCTATATATAGGCAACTCTTTTGGAAATTACGTTTACTTCCCCACGAGTTTTCAAAACTCCTAATCAGTCTCTGAAACTTTCTATACAGCTTATTCAAAGCTTTATAAGTGAAACTTCGAAATTATAAAAGTTTTCGACTAAGTTTCGTTTGGTCGCTAAAACGCGAATTTCTACATGACGTTTCCGAAGTTGCTAATTAGTCTACCAAATTAATAGCGTGTTAATTTGTCCTCACCAGGATACTAAATCTAACAACAGATATAAATTCTAATACAGAAAATAATACAGATATTGAAATACACAGGTAGACATTTATTTTCAGATAAACATTTAAAGTGTTCTACAGTGACCGTCTCACACTCGGAGAGACGTCACAACAACAAATCCTCAATTACCACAGTTTCAAAGGGTTCTCTAATACAGACACCCAAATCAACTCGTGAGTCAAAACTCACCCAAACATGTGTCATAGGACACGCCATATCACATTATCATGCATGACAATGTAATGCAAATGCAATAACACAATTGTGGGTGTTATAATATGGGTCCCACTTTTATTTGACCCTAAAATTGGCCAAAACTCAACTTTAATCCAATAAAAAGAACCCACGGAGCCTAGCCGTTTATGTACATATATAATCTATTTGTGTTATTGAATAATGCTATGTTTCTCAAATTTTGCATCCTAAATGTAGTCCTATCACATGTGGCAGTTGGACCATCTTCAATAACGGTGGGACCACTTTAATATCCTCTCATGAAAATTAAGTGTGACAACTACCACATGTGTTAGGAACCATATTTAGAATATGAATTTAAAAAGTATAGCATTCAGTCAGCTAGGATTTAATCAACTGTAACAAATTCATAACAAGTTCAACAATCTTCCTTTTATTCTGTCATATTCAGGAAAGAATAATTTTTAATTAAAGTTCATAAAATCTATTACTTCATCTTACATTACATGGGTTACCACTTACCAACACACCCTTCTTTTTTTTTTTGCCCAAATTAAAATTGACCAACTTCCGAAAGAAAAAATAAAAATAAAAATTCAAAACCTATTTCTGTCTTGCATGATCACCATGTTATAAAATATCATTAGTCTATCAAGAACTATATAGAGAACGTATAATCCCAAAATTGATGGCAAATAATTGAAAACTAACCTTGCTATAAAAATAAAAAATAATAATAATAAAAACGGAAAAGAAAACTAACCTTTCAATCTCCTTAAATTGCATTAGAGTTTTAAATATGAACTATATCCATGTTCAATTGTAATGTACCTCCTTTGGAACTCACGCCTTTTTAATTTTTGGGGAGCAACTTTTAGTTTGGTCAGTTATGAGAGCAATCAATAATCTTTGAACATAAAGAAAGTGAAGTAAATCTATTAGACATATCTAAAGAGCATTGTTTAAAACTCATTTCACAATCAATTATATATATCTAAAGAGTAAACCTAAAACTCACTCCGCAATGCACCACGGGCGAATTGAGAAAATAGCTTAGACTTTTTTCTTTTTCTTTTTTTTTTTTTTAATATTTCTTATTTTGCAATATACACATTTTTTTTTTAATAAATCAGTAAAAAGCCATAAATAAAAAGCCTAAAAGTGGAGAAACCAAAAAGACTTCTCAATTGTTTTTCGCCAAAAAAAAAAAAAAAAAAAAACCAAAAAAAAAACAAAAAACATGGTCATAAAAGCCTAAAAGTTTAGAAAACTGAAAGCTTTATGCAGTGTGGTTCATTCAAGTAAAAATATCTTTCGTATTTCACCATGTGGCATTTTCTCAGCGTTTCTTCTTCATTTTTACCCTTATTTTTTATTTTTTGTTTCATAACTTATTTATATATATCTAATAATGAAATCTTTTTGTACCTCCAGCCCTTCTCATTCTTTAATTTAAGATTTTATTTATTTATTTGATTATTTCTATTATTTATGTAAATAGTAAACTTAAATTAATTCTCTATTTCTCCTAAATATATAGGATGTATCCAGAGATATCCCCACTAAGGCAGTTACTAAGCTAAATGGTAAGCTTAAATTAATTCTCTATGTCTCCTGATTATATAGGCGGTCAGGTGCGATCGATTGAGTGGGGCTCAATCGATTGGATGGGACTTTGCAAGGAAAGGTTGGTACAATCATACTGAATCTCATTTATATATAAAGGAATGCAAAAGTACATGGAAAATGTGGGTATTACTGTCGAAAGACAACGTCGATGGACGGTCTGAGCTCTTTGCCTCTCTCTCTCTCTCATCTCTTAGATCTTTGCGAACCTAACATGTAATCCTAATCCCACCCTCTCAAGTGTTGAATTTTTCTGGGGGTTTGTTTCTTGTTTGTAGTTGTACTAATTTGGATAGTTAAGGTTTGGAAAATTTGATATTTAGGGTTTGATACCAAAGTTCTTTGCTTTGAAAAATTTAGATTACCAAAGTTCTCTGAATTCTTTGCTAGCTCATGTTATAGAACATCTTGTTGTGAAGGAATGAGACATAATTTTGGGTGAATAGTTACCCGAGTTATCTAACCGAAATAATTTTTTTTGAATCCGAACTGAATTTCCAAAGTAACTTTGGTTCGGATATTGGTACCAATTTCTCCACCCGAACCGAAATGTCAATTTGAAAATCGAACTGATCGATTGCTCAGTCTTACCAGAGAGCGCGTTGTTATTCGGGGGCTCTGTTTCTAGTTAAACAACACCAATTATATAGATACCCCTCATGTATTACACTTATTCACTAATACCCCTAAGCTAAAAAAAAAAACCCTCAATAAACTAACTCCTCAACTATCTGGGGGGGAATTTGAGAAGAAAATTTAGGAGTTGGTTTGTTGAATTTCTAGTTTAGGGGATGTTCATTACATTTTTATTTTTGGTTCAATAGTTGTTGTTTAGCTCGAAACCATTGCCCTACCATTACAAATGCTCTCTCTCTCTCTCTCTCTCTCTCTCTCTCTCCCTCTCTCTCTATAAGTGTGAAATTCAGCTGAGAAACCTAAATCCAAAGAAAATCCAACCAAAGAAATGATTAACCAACATTCCATGTCTCGATTATCAGGAGGCCGAGTCGGGTTGTTCGATCTAGCTTTTCGAATCTTTTTCACTCCCAGATCTGATCGCCCTCTCAATCCCCTATTCTCCGCCTCCTCCCATCAATTACCCAACTCTCTTGCTTTTCCAGGCAAGTAATACTTTTATTAGTTCTGTTAATATATATATATATATATATATACACACACACACACACACGAAAGGGGCTTCTTCAGTGGTTTAATATTCTTACGCCCTTTTTGATTTTCAGAATCAGTAAATTAAAATGGGTTGATGGAAAGTTAGTTTTTTGGTTCATTTGTTTGTTTTATTTTCCTTTATTGTGCCAACACAACATGAAATTTATGAGTTAAAGATTTTCCCATTTCTTTCCCTGCAAAATGCAGAGGCTATTTCTCAAATTATTAAGAAAGTATATGCGGTTCAATAAAAAAAAATTAAAAAAAATTAAGGCTTTATGTGCAGAGATTCTTAGGAAATGTTTTGGTTTGTAAGGGTCCTGTTCTGAAGCATTTTGTGTTCCTTTTTTAGGCAGTGGTTTGTGGATTTAGAGAAGGAAAAGTAAAACGTAAAGGAAAGCA
Source organism: Hydrangea macrophylla (assembly GCA_033977485.1). Taxonomy (NCBI): domain Eukaryota; kingdom Viridiplantae; phylum Streptophyta; class Magnoliopsida; order Cornales; family Hydrangeaceae; genus Hydrangea; species Hydrangea macrophylla. The sequence continues at coordinate 79,788,300 of CM066991.1, read as the reverse complement.
ATGGAAAAAAAACAGATACTAACAAAATACCCTTTTTTTCTGGTGTTGTACTGTGTGTTTACCTTACCTCCCTGCTTAAATAACATTATGAATTAAAAATAATTTACATATATTGAAATTCAAGAAAAGAGGAAGGTAAGGGACTTACAAAATTTAAAGAGTTAATTCCCGATACACCCTGTATGGTTAGCATGTTTTTCTATGTCTATCTGTAGTGTCACTAATGTCCCTATGGTTTGGACTAATGTGCAACTATTTAGTAAATCTGTGAAATTTAACTCTTTAGTTCCCGGGTCTCTTAGATGCACCTTCTACACAAGCTCTGTTCCCTTAAGTTTAGCAGATTTACTAATGGTTTTGTATTATTAGTTCAAACCATGACCCAAATTTAAATACTTAATATAATTTTCACTATATTTTCTTTTCTTCTTATTTTTATCACCATTCGCCTTTTCCTCAATAAAATATTTTTTCCTCTATTTTTCTTTTCTTTTCCTCACCAAATTTGTGAGCTTATTAGAGCCTTAATTGACGAAGGGATTGTGGTGTTTAAACTGCTCCAAATTGCATGCAAATCACTAGATTGGTGCGTAGATGTCCTTTGGAATTTATAGTGTGTTATTGTGTTAAAATGGGATTTCGAGGTAGAAATGCATACAGTAAGGCAACCAATGCTGGAAGGGAAAGGGAAAGAAAAACGAAAGAAAAAAGAGATGGAAAACAACATCCCTAGTATTTTTCAGTATACTCAATAATAGGGTTTATTATAGTCCTATGGTTAGCCTTTTTTTCTTTTTTGTGTAGTTTGCCTCCTGTAGTTTCAAACATGTCACTATAATGTGCAACCCAACCCTTAGTAATTCCGTTAAATTTAACGGAACACAACCTGCTTAGGGTGTGTATATGAAAATGCGCGTTAACAAGGGTGTATCTGTGGTTAACCCTAGAATAAACAACAATGCACACTTCTGTCCTGGTAAATTTAACAGATTTATTAATGGTTGTACATTAGTCCAAACCACATGAGGCATTAGTAACACGTTTGAAACTATAGGGAGCACACTAAAAAGCGTGCTAACTACAGTGCGCGTATCTGTAGTTAACCCTAAATAGTAGACATCGAAAAATATTCAAAGCTCATAAGAAATCAAGAAAAAACAAGCATATAAAACTAAATGTGTATTTATTTTTTGGCTTCCTCAATTTTTCTCAAAATTTCATCTTAGACCCTCCCTCACTTAACCTTGATTTTTACATTGGTTTCAATTGAGGTAATTTAGGAAAATTGATTTCATTTAAGGATAGCTATTTAAGGCTTCAGATTTTGTATCCTTGGCTATTGTCCTCAAGGGTCATAAGTAATGTATTTTGATAATACGCGCCTAAATTGAAATTTTGAAGAAATAGAGGGTATTTTTGTGTATTTGCCAAATTATAAATTGTTATTATTTCGATTTCGTTTCTATTTCACTCATTGTGTCTGTTCCTTATTAGCAAGAATCTTTAAAAGTGGTAACGCAGCCCCCGCCCTCGCTTCCGCTCCCGCTCCGCTTAAGAAGAAACCTTTAAAACCTCATAAAGTTTGGCACTTTCTTACACACCCCCCCCCCCCCCCCCCCCCCCCCCCCCCCCCCCCCGTGCTTCGTGCAACTTAGGTCTATTCTACACAGTAATCAAACAAAGAGAAGCGTTTTCATTTATGTTTTCTTTACTTTTCCATTCACTAAATTTTTGAACCAAATAATGTGGCTGTTTGTGATCCAAAAATTAAGGCCATATCCCTGTGGCTAGCTGTAAAGGTTTGGAAACTAGACAGAATGCTATTTTGAATTTATTCAGTTTTTATGGGACATCCAAACACATCTTTATGTTGTTTTCTCTCAAAACAGTTTGCTAGTAGAAACCAATAGGTTCACTAAAGTGGAAAATGTCTTAAGTATCGCAATTTTTTGTCGTGAATTATTTGTTTATGGTTATAGCAGGAATTTATTTGGCTTTTGCAGGTAATTTAGAAAAGTTAAAAGGCACTTCTCTTCTCGATGATAATGGAGCGACGAGTTTAGATCTCATTCCCCAATTCTTCAAAAATTTTGGTATGAGATTGGGTTTGATGAACGTGAAAGATAATGCATCTCTACCAGGTTTTGCAAGGTTTAGGCGTTCTATACATTCTTCGAGCCGCAAGGAAGTTGAGACTGGCAGAGAATTTAGATCCATGAACTTTGTAAGGGGAATTATTGAGGATGAGAAACATTCTTCGAGCCGCAAGGAAGTTGAGACTGGCAGAGAATCTAGATCTATGAACTTTGTAAGGGGAATTATCGAGGATGATGGTTCTCATCTTTCTGGATATCATGTTGAGCAGAATGCCGATATTGTCCATATAAAGCTGATCCGAAACAATACGTTTGTAACCTTGACAGATTCAGAGGGTAACAAAAAAGCCGGAGCTTCCTCGGGAAGTTTAACAGAAATGAAAGGAGGGCCTAAAGCTTCTCGTTATGCTGCCGAGGCAACTGCAGAACATGTCGGACGACTCACGAGGAATATGGGGTTGAAGTCTGTTGTAATGAAAGTGAATGGGTTTACCTATTTTAAGAAGAAAAAGCAAGCAATTTTGAGCTTTAGAGAGGGATACACCTTTTCTCGAGGAGATCAAAACCCGGTTGTGTACATCGAGGACACAACTCGACGTCCCCATAATGGATGCCGGCTCCGAAAGAAGCGTCGTGTATGAGAAATAGCCGACTCGATGATCACATTTATTGATTATGGTGAAATGGGGATGAAACAATATAGTTTGATGGTAGCGAAGAATTTGCAAAATGGGCGAAATAATTTCATATAAAATGGTTTTGGTCCTTAGGTACTTATTTTGGCCATAGTCAATTTCAGTTAATGGTAGATGGATGTTGTGAAAGAATGCTGCTTGACATGGTATTGTTAAACCACTCTGATGTTTTTTCTTGAAACTATTGGTCAACTGAGATATTGTTAAACTCATTTTGATGTTTTTTTTTAATTGGCTGGGTTAACGGAGTTTATACATTTGAGATCAGGATGGGACTTGACAATGTGAGAGTAAACTTGCTTGTTTCTCATTCGAGGAAGTATTTTGATAATTTTAGTTGCTAGTTGATACGCTCACTGTTTAACATGGCTTTTCTCAAGATTGATATTTTTATGTTTGCAAATAGTCAACATTTTAATAGCAACGGCGGTGTGACCGCTCTCTCTCTCTCTCTCTCTATATATATATATCTACTACTATTTTATAAGAGCCGATACGCAGCTCAATGGCTATGTGACCATGTCTGCTTCATCTCCCTCATTCATCTGCTCTCAAATACTTTCTGCTTCGCCTCTGTGCTTCATCTGCTCTCAAATGCTTTGAAAACGAAACGGCTTCACAGAGAGAGAGAGAGAGAGAGAGAGAGAGAGAGAGAGACCATCTACAAGAGACAGCAGTAGATTTATCCTCTCTGCACTGCCAATGCAATTTCTGCCTCATCGCTTTCAGAACAGCTGTTCCGGCCTGTTGTAAAAAGGTGGCCTTCCCACTTGATATTCGCTTGTAGGTAGAGCTACGTCTACTCTACGTGAGCCCAGATGACCACCGCATAAGGTTTGCTGCCTTATCTCTCTCCCTCCACACTCCATCTTCAATAGATTCAGAATTGAAAACTTCAGGTGATTTCCTCTTATTCTATATATTTTATGTTCTTCTCATACAAATCCTGATGTGTTAGGATTTCTGCACACTGTAGAAGCTAGGGCTTTCTGAATTAGTGTTTGTTAAAATTGGGGTTTTACCAATTAGGGTTCTCTCATATTGGGGCTTTTGGCAATTAAGCTTCTTAGGATGAACTGAATATATTATGGTATAGTTGATGTGTTATGTTTATGCACATTACAGAATCTAGGGCTCTCTGAATTATTGTTCATTAGAAATTGTGGCTCTCATATTGGGGCTTTTGGCAATTAAGCTTCTTAGGATGAACTGAATATATTAGGGTATAGTTTATTTTAAACATAATGGTGTCCAACTCCGGAATACTCTGGTTGTTCTGTATAATAGGAGAGATTTTGTCTGAGCGTCTACAACTGCGTATGAGTTTGCTCTAATTGATTTTTCCGTCAGAGTAATTTCGTATAGTGATTTGTTTGGAGTTTGAACCGTTTGATTGTGTATATAGCTATGAGCAATTCCATTGTTTTGAGACGCACTGCCTAATCTTGAATGTCAAAGCTTTATTTTCACTAGATTATGACGTTCAGTTGGAAACCCTACTGTATAAGGCAAAATGAGAGTTGGGCTCCCTTGTAGATCTGAATTTTCAAGCAATTTATGTACTTTTTGAATAGATCTCCAATCTTTACCATATATCTTTGAATATGCATAAGCTGCAGTTCAAATATATACACGTAATTACTCTGAAAACTTTAAGAACTAAGATAAACAGATTGCTTACTAAATGACTTCTCGCTAAAAGCTGCCCAAGATAATTGAACATGATATCCTTGTAAGCCCTACATTTCTAGAGTAATAAGGATCGAAATGAACGTAGTCAAAGTTGTTGAGTACTTACTACCAGAGATTTATATGCAATGAACATGTGAACTTCAAACTATGGCTGCGGTAAGAAGAAAATACAAATGCTTAATTTTTGGGACATCACATACGTCTTATCAAGTGTGTTGTAATAACTTCTTTGAGCAGTGACTATTTGTTTTCCATATTTTGAAGACTTCAGTTGTTCAAAGCTTTGGTTGAAGAATGCATACGGATTTCATGTAACAAGGATTCTTGCGGTTTTCACTTAATTACAAGTTAATCGAGTGTGCTATTATGCATCAGATCAAATTACTAGTTTTTAAGTGTTTTTACTTCCTTTAACCCTTTTTGTCCTTTCTATTTAACTTTGAGCTGCCAGTTACATGGGCAGTGAAGCTTTGAACTTACATGTGGATGCAATTCTGGTTTGTGGAGGTTAGAAGAATGCTGATGGCGGACGCTTTCAGAACGATGCTCGCATAATATGAAACATCCTCAAGACACAAGAATCAAATGCTTTCAATGATAGAATTAAAAAAGGAAAACAGAAACAAAAGATACACACAAGAGGAAAGAAAAGAGTGAGACGTGAAAAGAAAATTAAACAGACATCAGATTTCAACTATTTTATATTGTTTAGTAGTAATCATGTTTCAGATTTTCTTTGTTTAATTGCAATGCTAATACTTTAGATATTCTTTGGTTGTAGTGGAAACAACAATTGTACTGCCTCTCTCCCCAATCCAATTACACCACGATTGGAATTGACTTTGGGAACTCAGGCATATACAGAAATGAAGCATAAGGACTTCAATTGACGCTTAGTCTCTTTGCGACGCTTTGGTTTCATACAATTGGATAAAGTCGAATCTGATTTGAGTATGCTCTCTCTCTCTCTCTCTCTCTCTCTCTCTCTCTCCACTGATCCATTGCATTTATTATTACAAATATATAGCTTGAATTTGCAGCTTTCATATCGAATTTCGCTTGAATTCTCAACATATTGGTACCCTATATGCTAGAGCTCCCCATACAGAAGATCATATGTGGTTTATAGGTTGCTTATATGATTTTATAATTAATTGATTCTAGTAAATGGAGTTTCTTTTGAAAGAGAACAAATTGTTGCTGGCTTAGTTTGTTTATATATTTTGAATGACCATTATCATCCACTGTGATTCTCAGCACATTACTATTTTACATGCTTGTCTATGTATCAGTATAACTTATTTAGCTGCTACAAAGAGGAAAAAGAGAACTAATCCGAGAATTAAGACTTACAAATTATATTGGATTTATGCAAAACCAGCAGCAACTGATTAGAGATCTCCAGGCACAGTGGGCAAGTCGAAAGGCAAAAGTTGGTCTTCCTTGTTATTAAAAACTATGTGACTTCTCATGCTATATGGAACTGTTCTTAGTTATTTCAGTTTGCTTTCTTTTCATTTGTGACAAAAATAGAACTGTCACTTTACATTTTTCCTCTTTAACTCATGTAGAGGGATAGAGCCAATATGGCTGGGCAGTTTTCTACTCTCTCTCTCTCTCTCTCGCTGGGCAGTTTTCTACTCTCTCTCTCTCTCTCTCTCTCTCTCTTAGACCCTATGGGAAATTATTGCAGAAGCACGCTCCTATAGATAGTATACTTTTGCTAAGTTGACGTGTGTATATGCATGTACCCATATAAGAAGTTATATGTAATGTACATATTTGAAAAAAAAAAACAAAATTACAAATAAAGGCAATATCGGTCTACTTGGTAACTTCTAGCGCTGTTTATTGATTAGCAAGTTAGTTTTGTTCCTCTCCCCCTATCCTTGTGTCTGTATCTTTCTCTTGCTATTTTACCCTCTCCCCTAAACTTCTTGTTTCTCTGGTCCCCTCTATCCCTCTCAGCACCTAATGTGATATGAATTCTTCCGAGCGAGCATATCACTTCACATCAGCCCAATGATTAGGAATTGAACATTGTGCTCAATCAATGGCCACAATATCATCTAAATCGCGGGTAATTTTACCTTCCTTTTTCTCCTACATTTTGATAGTAGGAGTGAATTACATTTTCTTTTTTTGAGTCCTCAAAACCTGATAAAAGGAGTGAACAAAAGATTATGTTCATGAGTAATGCTATGCTTTCCAAATTGGTTCCCAAATGCTGAGAATTTGTGATGCATCTTCAGTTGGAATTATATTGTTTCAAATTTCCTATCTATTCATTTTAATAGCTTATTGTGAATTTCATTGACTGGGTGTTATCGTTTCAATTTTAGGCATACCAACTTGGCTAGAATGACAAAGCACTGAAATTGGAGGACCAAAATGAACATTATGCAGGTAAATAGCCGATGAGAGAAGGTACTATTTTGCCTTTGTTGTGAATCTATCTGCAGTATTTGATCCCTTTAGATGGATTTTAGCCTCATAATTTTATAGTCTTCCTTGCTAAATGAGGTTGATGGTAATCTTACATTTTCTGTTATGAAAGGATACAAAACTTCATAGCAAAACATTTTTTGCTTTTTAAAATAACTAATTGAAGAGATGATGATATATTAGTTGCCATTTTAATTTTCCTTTTTTGGTCTAACAGCATCTCCAACAACAGTAGCCTTATTTTAATAGCCAAAATGTTATTTAGATATTTGAATAGCATTTTCCGTAATAATGTATCTCATGCAATCCAACCATAGATTTTCATTTTGTCCTGCTATTTGGATCCATTTGGAAATTCTTGGGCCCAGTTTGGTTCATGGATTGGGGACAAGGAAAAGAGAACACAAAAGAAGGCACATTTACTTGTTTGCTTGCATGGAAAAACAAGGTGGGAAATAGAGGGCACTTGCCATGAATTATCAACTTGTTCCCACTTGTTCTAGGTTCCTACTATAAAGTGCATGGAGAATATCTTTTCCACCAATTGTATACAGAGCATAATACCAAAAGGAAATCAAAAGGGGAAAGAAAAAAAAAAAAAAAAAAAAGGTATAGTCAACTGACATCACAGGATCTGAAGAAAGTATGCAAATATGTTACTTTTATTTATTTTGAACTTTTTAATAAGTTCTATTTTGGCCATAAGTTAGATATTGAAGAAGCATAGGGAATGGAGATTGGAGAAGAGAACACCAAGTGAAAAACTCTAGCCAAACAAGTCCTAAGAGGTCTTTCAGAGTAGCTATCACCTTAGCTTGTCTGTGCAGTCAGATGTCTTTTCTTGCTCCTTCGAGCATTAATTTATCAAATAGGAAACAGAGTTTGGTCAAGTGTAGCTTTTTTGAACTTCACGAGGATGAACTACCTGGTCTTAAAACACTTGTGTTGATGTGAGCCAATTGTGTTTTATAGCAGTCGTGGATACCATCTATGCCTCACTTCAAAGATATATACTACCAAGCAACTATGGCTCTGTTTGTTTCAGTTGGTTCATGTACTTGATGAAGTAAACGAAAGTCAAATGCCTGACAAAAACCAATACAGAAAAGAACCAAAAAAATTAGGACAAACAAGTAAGATGAATTATCTAAAACCTTTGAGTTCTGTGAGTTTCTTTCCTCTTTATTTTATTTCGTATTATTTTCAGAATTTCCTAATAGCTGATTTTATTTGAGCACAGTAGAAAAACTAATGAAAACACAAGAAATAATTTTGCTCTTTTTTTTATTATTATTTTATTATTTTTTATTGTTTTCCTTCTCTAAATTTTCCAACCAAACAAAGCCTACATCACCCTGTAAGCAATGCTAATTTCCAACATATAATCATTTACAAATCTTAGCCAGTGTACAACTTCATTAAATAATTCTCTTACCATTGTCTCGCGGAAAATTTCTTAAAAATTAGTACATTGCACACCGTACGATCATCCCTTTGTTCTCTTCTCTAATTCAAACAAGTAATGAGCCCCGTGTTGCACGGATAGTTGAAAACCAAAAAAATAAAAATAAAAGGACATTCAGTTTAAAATGAGTAGAAGTGAAAAAAAAAGGGGTGTGGGGGGGGGGGGGGGGGGGGGAATAATTACACGGACCTCCCCAGAGGTGTGGTGAAATTACATAGACTTTTTTTCTATATTGCAAAATTTCACAGACCTCTCCTCTAGCATGAATTTACTATTTTATCCTTACTTTGTTTACCATTTTACTAAACTACACGACACCTCTCTCTCTATCTCTCTCTCTCTCTATTGTGTGTGTATAGATAGATTTATTCCAAAAACTAATTTGTTTATAAGTTTTAAACCTCAAATTAATATATTCCAAAAACTAATTTGTTCCAAAGATTTAAATCCAAAATCAATTTGTTCCAAAAACCTAGGATCTAAACTCAAAATACCAAACTCACCTCAAAAGTGTATACAAGTATCTATGTAGATATATATATATATTCAATGGCTATATGTATACAAATATGTATGTATATACGGTGTGTATGTATGTATGTATGAATATGTGCATGGTCCGTTTATATAGTGTGTGTGTATGATGTATGGATGCATGCATGTATGTATGTATGTATGTATGTATGTATGAGTATGTATGTGTCACAGTCCGATCCCACAATAGCAGAACCGAAGTCCGTGGCACGCCTCCGAGGCTACTGCAATTCATTAACGTTCCCAAAAGAATTAGTTTAAGAATACGCAGCGGAAAAGAAAACAAACCATTTTAAACTAGCAATCCAGTCAACTGATCCAAGGTCCGGTCGATTAGAAATGCAAGATATAGAGTCCAAGTTCCAACAGCCAGTCCAGTCGACTGGCTCCCATGTCCAGTTGACTGGGGTGTTAAACTTACAGTCAACTGGTACTGTCTGATAGACTGAACTCCAGCCTGAGCAAAAAGATCAGTTTTCTGAAATACCGTCCAGTCGACTGTGTCTGGGGACCTAGTCGACTGTTTTTCCAATAATTGATGCAATGTCTAAACGACCAAGAGTTCCAGTTTCCCTACAGCAGAGCATTCTGCAGAAATTCCAAGTTTAAAAGTTTTTCTGAAATTATTCGAGGACAAAATACACACAACAAGCTCATACCAAAGAGATCTCAACTAAGTTATGATCTTACGAAAACATAATTACAAGAGATTACTACTATTACAACGACACGAAATCGTTCTATGATTCCAAATTAAACATTGAGTAAAAGTCATAAATCTTCATTACAACATTTCTATTCCCAAAACTACGAGGTAAACATGCTAGGTCGCCTTCTAGCTGAACTTCTAAACCCATGTGCCCACTTCTGCGATTCCTCGTCGGCTTTAACACCTGAAATGGTTATTTAAATAACCACACATATTCGATTTGTTTAAGTTAACGCTTAGTGAATAAAACAACAAAGGCACATGAATGATAAACATGCTCACATTCACATCTTTACATTCATACTAGTCTCCGGAGTCCCACGTGTACATTCCATACTCCTAATCTACGACTCCTCGACAATAAGTCCTCGCAAAAAGGTAAGACCCACATTTTTTTTCTTCAAACGTGCGACCTTATGGCTATAACGGCTCCACAACGATGGTTTGATACACGCACTCCTTTGACCCAAATAACAACTAAACATGCTCAAATCACATATCATCGTGCTTTCGACATAATTAAAACATTTCACCGTGCTATTGGGCCTACTTATCAGTATAATTGCCCAATATGAACTACACAATATATATCTATAAACTAATATATGCCCTTTATACAAAATATGAATCCATGGTAAGAAATCATTTCAAAACACATAGTTGAATCACTCACCTCTGATTTACGCTTCTAAAATACAATCTAAAGAAAACCCAAGCACAAAGAACGTGCAGAAGTCCGTCTAGTACAATTCCTATCGATCAGAATTCTAATTATCAACTTTTTAGGAAAATTCTAGAAAATGAGTTTTTGGAAAACTTAGTCAAACAAGCCCTAGTGGGTATCAAAATGATGCTCTTACCTCAAGTAGTTCGAATATGAAATCTGGGGAAAAAAAAAACGGACAGAAGGTCATCGATTTATGCCGGAAAGCTCTAATCAACTAAACCCCCAAATCTTCTCTCTAGAATTTCTAATTTAGGGCTTGAACGAATGAAAATATATCATGAGTTTCTATCTATAGGCACGACTCTCAGGAATTACATTTACCTCCCCGCGAGTTCTCAAAACTCTTAATCAGTTTCCGAAACTTTCTACATAGCTAATTCGTAGCTTCACGAGTAAAAACTAAAAATTATAAAAGTTTTCGCCTAAGTTCCGTTTGGGTGCGAAAACACAAATTTCTACATGATTTTACGAAATTGCTAATTAGCCTACCAATTATGAAGCGTTTAATTCATCGTCACCAGGATACTAAAATTAACAACAGAAATGTAATCTAAACCACTTAATAATACAAATAGTGAAATACACAGGTGAGCATTTATTTTCAGATAAACATTTAAAGTATTCCACAATGAACGTCTCATACTCGGAGAGACTTCACAACATCCAAACACTCATTCAACACCGTCTCAAAGGGTTCTCGTACACAGACACCCAAATCGACTCATGAGTCACAACTCACTCTCACATGTGCCAAAATGCACAACACATCACATTATCATGCATGACAATGTAACGAAATGCAATAACACAAATACGGGTGTTATAGTATGTATATACAGTAGAGAGAGAGAGAGAGAGAGAGAGAGAGAGAGAGAGGGTTTTTTTTATAACTAAGGGCATTTTCGGCATTAGCAAATTAAGAAGGGAGGTCTTTGTAAATTTTGCAATCTAGAGGGGAGGTGTGTGTAATGCAAATCCAAACCTCAAGAGAGGATTGTGTAATTTTGCAATATAGGGGGGGAGGTCCATGTAATTTCGCCAAACCTCGAGGGAGGTCCGTGTAATATACCCAAAAAAGTAATAATTAGTAGAAGAAAATAGCGTATATTTCATTTTAAAAAAATTACACCTAATACAGTTTGCAGTGAATCCCACAACATTTCATATTTTTCACTTGATGTTAAAACTTTATCATTTTATTTCATAAAATTTTCACCCATACATACACTTTAAAAAATATTAGATATATGCCAGAAGTGGAATTTTTTATTTTTTATTTCCAAAAAGAGATGTGCATCAAATTGTTTTCTTACCTATCTTTTATTTATGATATTCATGACTCTCATCAGATAGACCAAATTGGTCTTTCTTTTTATTGGGACATGATATTGTAACAGTCAAGTGAAAGAAATTGAATATCTATGCATATACATAAATATAATACACATACAATATACACATATATACATGTATATGGTTAAACACTTACATGTATGCTCATTATTCAATACATCTTTATCGGTGTTTTTTAAGGTTTTTTTTTTATTTATTATTTATTATTTATTATTATTTTTTGTTTTGTGTAGATTTCGTAAACTCTATAATATAATTCACGCAAACAAAGCAGGAGATATCTGAGCTTATAAAAAGAAAAATATAAATAAAGTCTTCTGATCTTATGAGTGTCAATAAAACCACACACTCACAATCTATATAAATACAACATGCATGTCAAAAGAATTAAAAAAATTCACATTAGTAGTTGTGTTATTGAGTTGAGTTTTTTTCCCTATATATATATATATATATATATATAATATTTGTGTTATTGATTAATGCTATCCATCAGTTGTGAGTGAAATGAATTATAATGGAGGGAATTCATCTTCAAATGTTGAAGACAAGGATCCAAACATGTACCAAGGAATTGGAGAAGAAGGCATGGGTTTGGCCAAGGTGGGTGAAGGAGGTGGCTTGCAAGGTGAAGGGACCTTGAACTTTGGCTTTGGTGGTTTTTTCTGGTGATTAGAACAAACCACATAGTAATTAAATTTCCCAGATGGTTCACCTAATAAATCAACAGTAGGGTCACCAACATCATACTGCTTTTGGAGAGAATGCTGAGAGGAATTTTCCCCTTTTTTGGGAGAATCATCCTCACCATAGAGTGCATCTTGGTAACAGTCATCATAATCACAGGAATCAAAGAAATTATGACCAGTAATCGGATCATTAAAGTAAAAGGCTGGTTGGCCATTTACTTTGAAATACTGGATCGGTATTTTTTCCAGAACCATAGTTATAGGAGTCTTCAGGCTGGATCATATTAATGGGAGTGTGGAAAACATCAGAAGCAGCCTGGATTGGTATGGAAAAAGATATCTCTATAGCTCCATTAGGTTTGAAATAAAAGTGGGATTTGTAGCTTGAATCGGCTTGGCAGGTTGCTAAAGTTGTTTATAATTGGTAATCCAAGACGTTGGTAACATCTTGATGAGTTCTTCTCGCGAAAGTTATCTTTGAATATGAACACACGAGACTTGAGTGGAAGAATCAATGCTTACAAACAGTGCTTCATCTAAAGCTATAGTTTGACACATGTCAAAAGCATGATTTTGGAGTCTGTATGCCATTTGATAATACAGGGTGGCTACGTAAGTATCATGGACAGAAAAAGTTTCACCAATCTGGACTTGTACCTTCAGAGCTGAGAGAAGATATGGATCTTGCAGTGGCATATTGAAATTCGGGAAGAAAGTGAGAACTATTGTTCCTGAGTTCAGTGTTGTCTGAACTGTTGCAATACAAGCATGCTCATACTTGAGAAATCTTGTATTAAGTAAAACAATTCGTGAGACAACTGGGAGTCCTTTTTTCCATGAAAACTTAGAGCAAGTTGGATTGCTCCAAAATGAAGATGAATGTATCCATGTTGTTTCCATTGGGGAACAAAAGTAGCTTGGATATCCAGACTAAACAGTTGTTCAGTTTCTATGGCTGGAATAAAACATTGGTCAAACTTAGAGGCGTGGACATATTCTTTTAGGGAAGAGGGACGATGAGTGGAGAATTTTTTTTTAACAGTATTAGTCAAGAAGGTGGATGGTTTGGCAAAGGTACAATATGGATTTAAGAATGGGAGATTAGTAAGAGGAATTTTCTGATCTTCAGACAGATAGTCAAACTTATAGAGGTATTCAAGCTTAGAGGTAGATTTACGAGAAGTGCCAGAAGAAGAAGATGAAGATCGAGTAAGAGACATGTTGAATGGTAGAGTATTTGAACAAGTGAAAAGAGTGACCAACTGTCACGCCCCGGAGTAGCAATAATAGGGAAAATTAATTCTTTATTAGGTCCAAAAGGCCATGACTGGTTGCATCACTTGATTGTCCAATGATATAAAACTAACCAAGCAAAAACTAATATTGAAAGGTAGCAAGCTTATCATAACATAACCAAGAGGTTTTCTAATTATTACATCATTTGGGGTTAAACATAGCTTAAGGCACTATATGGCATTACAAAATACTTGTCCAATGGTTACATAAGTCTAAACATAACAAAACAACATATAAATAGATAAACGATGTTCTGGTCTACTTGCTTCAGCTCGCGTAGCCGAATCCTTCTCCAACATAATCCTCATCTGTATAACCCACATAGTGGTATTATGATCTGCATAGTTATTATCCTGAAAGGCTAAACATGGGAATGTCCAGCAGCATGTTGTTAGCTTGTGAAAGTTAAGTGAGACATGATAACTTAAAAAGATACTAACACTTGTAGTAAGATAGCAATTTTATTCATAAGAAAATTTGTTAGGCAATTGATAAAGAAAACTGAAGTAACATATTTCTTTTCTATCGCGCGAACGACCCGCGCGCGCGAGTTGTGTGTTTTCTGGCAGAAAGAAATGTTTTTAAAAGAAAACGAAAATTGGGCATATCGCGCGAGCAGCCCGCGCGAGCGAGGTGGCTGGTTTCAGGCAGACAGGAAATATTTTAAAATAAAATAAAAAGTGGGCATATCGCCCGAGCGGCCCACGCGAGCGACCCTTCGCCCGAGCGGCCCGCGAGCGCGACTTTTGACAGTTTCTAGTTTTTGCTTGTCTTGTGTTAAGGAACTGTTTGGGTGATGTTTTATGAACTTTTAAAGCTCTGTTGGGGAAATTTACTAAAACAGAATCCTATTTGGTTATGTTTGGATGATGAAAACGATGTACTACGACTTATCAATCCCCGTACACACGCTGTTTCTATATTTCAGTGATTTACTTTATGTTTAAAGTTTCATGACATACATCTGAAGTCAGTTGTACATACATAGTGAGTGTGAATGTTGGTCAGTGTGGAAAAGAGTAATGGTCAGTGTGGTATAAGGTGTGTGGTTGAGATTGTGTTGTGGACACTCCCTGGTAAGTGAGTACCAAAGTGTGTTGTGATTGAGATTACGGCTAGAGTGTCTTTGAAATGCGACGGTGGAATAACTGGACACTCCCTAACGAGCATGGTAGCGTCAAAGTGTGTGACGCCGAACTTGGACATTCCCTGGCACCCATGGTAGTGCTAAAGTGTGGCCTACGGACACTCCCTGGTACCCAAGTCTGGATACTGTGTGATATATTTGCGAGGCGGATTAGGTATTAAAGTGTGAAGCATTGGGCATTCCCTGGCACCCCGTTCTAAAGTGTGAGGCAAACTGGACATTTCCTGACACTCCTGTGCTAAAGTGTGGCTATCGGAGTATTTCAAATATACTGGTGAGAGATGGTGGCTTGTTGTGTTTGTCGAGAGAAAAGAGTCGGTAAGATGAGATGGTGCATTATTTTCATACACGGTCACATATATGTGAATCATAACTTTCAAATGATATTATGGTTGTTTTCTAAAATGAACTCTTTACTCTAATGTAAACTTGTTGAATTTAAATGGGACTTTGAAAATAGTAAATGAGTATATGTTACATTCAAAGTTATGTTTTTAATTTGATGCACCCTGGACATTCGTGTTCAGGCTTTTCAGGTTTTGATCAAGAGGAACATTATGACTACGCTAACTGAGAACGGCTGCTTTTGGAAGACAAAACTGTTATCAATATCCTATGCTTTAGTTTATGAACTGTTTTGTAATAAGGATGACTGTAAGAGCATCAACAATGGTAGTGTGTTGTAGGACAAATTAGGATAACTTAGTTAAAATGCATTAACAATGGGCGAGTTTTAACTAATGTATAGGATATAAAACTTAGCCAAACTTAAGTTTGCGGTAGCACTAAGTTTCTGTGAGTTTTAGCTAATTTGGGACAAAACAGCACAAAGTGTGCCGCATGAATCTAGACGGCGCACATTGTGCCGCCTAAAAGGCCACACGGCACATATTGTGCCTTCCATAGCCACACGGCACTCATTGTGCCGTTTCACCCATGGGCTGTATAAAAGCAGACGGCATAATGTGTGCCGCATGAAAGCACACGGCACAATGTATGCCACACCATTATTCACACGGCATAGTTTGTGTCGTCCCCCCCCCCCCCTTCCCATTGCTAACACTCTTCGCCGTGTACAATAACTTAGTGTAAGTTTTCGTTAAATTTTAGCAACCCACTGTGGATGCTCTAAAGATGTTAAGTTATTGTTTTGATTTAAGGCAGTTTGTGCCTCTAGAGACCCCGTGTTGTAATAACTATTAAGTTAGAAAAATTTTTGTAAGCCTTGATTGCTCTGATCTGATTTTTAGGTTGTTGACGTTTGGGACGGAATCGATCCTTCAAACTGTCACGACCTACGGGTCCATAAAGGAAATTAAACGCTTTCCATATTTATGCTACGTCGGGGTATGACAGAACGTGTTCAGCAATTGGTGCCCGATCCCCCAACTTTTGAGCTTACGCTTCCAGCAATCACTCAAGAAGAGAGGAACATTGTCGACTACGTTCTCGACAAGAGTCAGCCTCTTAAGTTCATAAGTGACCATTCTAACCAATACACATTAATTTTCATTTCACTAATTTGTTCTTTAAAAAAATGCAGGGATATCATTGTAAGATATGAGTTAGAGCAGGGGGACCGTGAGACGCTATTGTGGCTACGGGAAGGAGAATGGGTCACTGACCTTGTAAGGATTTAAGAAAATTCATTAGCATTTTGTAGTACCCTTCCAATGCCCTATAGTTAGAATTTCACCGAATAAAAATATTAACATGCTACAAATTGTGTAGATAATCAACCTTGCGGTTGTCAGGCTAACATATGAAGAGAGGTGTCGGCATGATGATGGGAAATGCACAAGATGGTATTTGTCGACATACTTTTCGGTAAGACAATTGAAACTTTGAAACTAATTTAAAAAGACCAAGATAATAAAAATGTTTCCTTTACAGACACAAATTAATGCTCGCACCCCGCCCTCTTGTAGTGAAATGTCAAGGAATTACTTTGGAACTGGTCGTTATACTTCCGCATTCAGAAGTGTTGAGAGGGTATGGTCTTAATCTTCTTGTGAAAATTATTTGGTTATCGTTGGTAGTATTGCTGTTAAATGATCTTGCTTATAATGTAGATTTTTATACCCATGAATGACAACAATGACCATTGGTTTCTATGTGTCATTGACTTGCCCTTGTAAAAGATCTTTATTTTAGACTCATTGCCTGATAAGCAAAAACTCAGAGCTCGTGATAAGCTGGTTGTAAGGATTGTAAGCTTTGTGGATATGATGTTGATCCAGTACTATAGGAATGAATATCGTAGCTCAATAAGCTTATTTGAACACCATAGGGTAGGCTGGATCCCTCAACAGAAGAATGGGTATGACTGTGGGGTATTTGTGATAATGTACATGCAACTCCTTGACCTCAACCTGGGAACGAAGTTCACGGTAAATATTCATCCTAAAAACTTTGTGATAATGGTAGTGCAACTTAATTAACATATTAATTCACTACGTTAATTATAACAATTTTGTAATTTGGATCTCAAGAAGCCCGACAAAGGATTCTTGTGGATCTAGTGACAAGTGAATACAACACAATTAAGGAAGAGGTACTACAGAAAGTTGCAACCTACACATCCCAGCAGCAAGGATAGAGGTAATAAAGTAAGGACTCACTTGTCTTCTTTCCTCAAAATTTGTTTTCATCGAACTCATATCCCCATGTGTAATTCCTGTTGGCCTACAAGGGTATAAGACATGGTTTATAATTACAATTTATAAGCCTAACAACTTGAGCCAAAAGACTAAAAATAGGTGGAAAATAAAATAAAAGAGAAAAATAAATGCTTCACAAACATGAATTCACTTACTCAAGTGTGAGTGGTAGGGAAGCATGATATATATTTACCATGATACCCATTGTAAATATATTGAAATTAAGGACCCATTACTATATAGTTGTAAGGACAATTACAAATAATATGAGCTAACGGTAATGCCTACCTCATCGATATTGTTTAAGTCGACTCTTGTAGTCGATGGATTGTTCATTGTAGTTGCTCCGCCATTGAACTCAAAATCCCATGTGTACTTCATGTTGTGCTGATAGGTGGAAAGACATGGTTGTTTAAGACTACACTAAGACTGCAGTGTACAATTCCAAATAACATGAGCAATCGATAATGCCTACCTCATCAATATTGTTAAAGTCGATTCTTGAACTCGACGGAGTGTTCAATGTAGTTGCTCCATCATCGAACTCGCTGTAGTTGTTCATATTTGGTGTGCGGGTATCCTTTTTATATGGAGTATGCATCCCAAATTCAGGAGTTGTAGTTCATTTTTTATTTGGGCTACAAAATAAGCTCTTTCTTCGGCTCGCAGTAACCCATCCACCACCTTCAACTTCAGTATCATCTTGTTGAATGGACCGGTTAGGTTGATTTTTTGGGCATGTTGTTTTTGTGTGTCCAACGCATCTGTATATATCAATGTTAATTTCTATACCACATAGAAGATGTAAATGCTAATCTATTTACTATTTCATTTTACTACTTATAAAGTTTAATGTTATTTTTTTGGTTTTTTTTATTGTTGTAGGTTTTCATTTATTTTGGAACGAGTCATCAATGAATGAATTGGTTGTGGTTGTAAGGGTTGAATGAAATTTTTAGTAAGAGTTGTGGTTGTAAGGCTTGTGGTTGGGTAAATATACCTTTTTTTGTTCCAGTGATAATAAACTATGTTCCCTTCTTGTTTCTGTTATAAGAAACAAATGCAAATTTTTGGTAAATATAAGTTTATGGATACTTCTATTTAGTATGGGGGAATACATCTATTTAGATTTTTTGTACCCTTTTTGTTTCTGTGATAAGTTTTATTGTACCCTTTTTTTGTTTCTATCATAAGATGTTTTGTACCATTTTTGTTCCTGTGATATGATTTTTTGTACCCTTTTTCTTTCTGTGATAAGAAATATTGTGCCTCTGATGTACAAGTAAATTTTAGGTAAATAGAAGTTGTGTATAATTTATTACCTGCAATAACCACAGCGCTTTAAATTTTGTTTGTTGCTGCCTGCCCCTTTACTTTGCTTTGTTTCAGCTGGGGCTAGGTCTTTTACACCAAAACCAGTAGTACACTTTGCTGTCCCAATCTTCTTCTTCCATAGGTCCTTCAAACGACATGTTAGTTCTGTGACTGTAACATTTGCATCGGTCCATCTTTCCTCCGTTAAGACAGCATAGTGTCCCATGTCTTCACACCTGTTATTGAACAATTGGAGACGTGCAATTTGACTTTGAGTGTGCTGAAAATTATTGCCTTTTAGGGACGTGCAGTTTACCGTTTTCACCCATTCCGGGCCACTTTTCAACCATCTTGGTGTGATACAACTAAGAGGGATGTCCTGCATGTATTCATTTTTCATTACACATATCATATGGCAACAAGGTATTCCAACAGACTCAAACCGCATGTAAGAACACTTAATTGTCCCCTCATGGTGATTGGAAATAACATTCCATCGCGAAGTGGGCTGTGAATATTTGGACAAGTAAAAATTAACGTACGTCGGCACATTCACCCTTTCTGCGACAAAGTATATAGTCTCACGGTTAATTTCACCACGAAACATGATAAAAATCGATCTAGATGTTGGCAGCATGCATCTCAATGGGCCTCAAGTTTGTGGACATAACTGGATATGTTTGTTCCGTATCATTGTGCGCCTTAGCTTCATTGTGACGAAGACGTCGAAGTTCTCTATCATAATTTTTA
Organism: Hydrangea macrophylla; assembly: GCA_033977485.1. Taxonomy (NCBI): domain Eukaryota; kingdom Viridiplantae; phylum Streptophyta; class Magnoliopsida; order Cornales; family Hydrangeaceae; genus Hydrangea; species Hydrangea macrophylla. The sequence continues at coordinate 79,768,728 of CM066991.1, read as the reverse complement.
ACAAACTCGTAAAGCCACATTCGGATTTTAAGAAAGCCTTTTAAAAATGAATTAATCCCTTTGCACCTTTGCGTGGTCTTCATACCGGCAAAGAATTGGCCCCTCAAGTATGCCTCAGCCCAAATCGAACACTTTTCATACATCTCTTTCATCCATTTGTTACAGTGTAGCCCATACTTGTCAACTAACTGTTGCCATGATGCTTCAAACTCTTCGACCATGCAATTTCTCTTCATGCATTTGTCAAAATCATTACCAAACCCTGTGACACAGATGTTTGTAACGGCATTCCGTTGTATGTGCCATTGGCACAACCGATGTGATGAGTTAGGAGGAATGCTAGCAATTGCCTGCCGCATAGCCTTATCTCCATCAGTTAGTATGGAAGTCGGAGCCTTATCCTTCATTGCTTCAAGTAAGGTCTCCAAAACCTAAATGTGGGTATCTACGGTTTCATCGACCAATAATGCGCAACCAAAAATTGTAGTTTGGAAATGATTATTGATGCCTGCAAGTATGACAAATGGTTTCCTGTAGCATTTGTTCGGTAAGTTATATCAAATGCTAGGACATCTCCAAATCTGTCATAGCCGATAAGGGATCTTGTATCTGTCCAAAACAACCTGGACAATCGATGTTCCTCATCCACCTCGAACTTGTAATAAAACTGTTCATCAGTCTCACCTTTTGAACACAAATATGCCAGTGTGCATCACCATCTACAAGCTCCGATGTACGTTCAACATCAACATAATTGTATAAGTCTTTTTGAATGAACCTAACCTTCTCATATGAACCCGCTTGATGTACCATGTAGTCCATAATCTTACTAGGTCTGATACCGACACTGCGCATTGAACTAATCTGAGCTTTATCTGAATTCTGGACTTGCCGATGTGACCAAAAGAAAGGCACACATTAAGGAGGACATAGCGGATGACTATGGTGTTTAACGAAATTTGTCACAACATAATATTGCTTAGCTCTATCCAATCGGATAAGGAGGCATGCACCACATTTAACTCTAGTAAGGGCCTTGGGCTCCCTCGACCTGTCTTCACGGTCTAAATATTTTTGGCATCTTTCCCTTCTCTAGAACACACCCAACGTCTCGATACGACTATTTGGTCCCTTCCGTATTTTAATTCATCCTTTCGTACACTAAAAACCCACCACCTTTGCATAACTATTGTAAAATTTGGCCCCTTCACCCTCGGATTTGAATGTCATGCGAAGGACTTCATCTTCGGTCATTTCATGTAGTGCTTGATCTGAACCATATTCGAAGGTTTGTTGGACGACATTACTATGTACAGCTTCTGGGTCATTACTGTCAACCCCCGTGTGAACATTATATGTGTATTCCAATCCGCTTTCATCATATAAATCATTCCCCAAACAAGTTTCTTCATCCAAATCTGTGCATACCGACTTTCCCTTGGATCTCCGCATACCATCCATTGGAATTTACGCTGTTAGAAAACAAACAAAATTATTAAATGACAAGTATGCGTGTAATATGGACTATGTTTAATGAAATTTCATTATTAAGAAATTATGTTCCCTTATTGTTCCATAATTAATAAATTATGTACCCTTGTTGTTCCAAGATTAAGAAATTATGTACCCTTATTGTTCCAAGATTTAGAAATTATGTACTCTTCTTGTTCCATGATTAAGAAATTATGTACCCTTGTTGTTCCAAAATTAATAAATTATGTACCTTTATTGTTCCATGATTAAGAAATTATGTACCCTTATTGTTTCATGATTAAGAAATTATGTACCTTTATTGTTCCAGTGATAATAAATTTTGTACCCTTCTTGTTCCATGCTTAAGAAATTCTACACTTATTGTTGCCTACTTCTGAATAGTTCCTTAGCAATATACTATTTTTTAATTAATTAAAGAATAATTTTACAAAAAGTTTGAAAGCTGAGTGATGTGACTAACTTTCACTGGAAATGTCCGTAGTAATGTGACTAAACTGTCTGATTAATGATGTCCAAAACCTATTTGTAGCTTTCAATAAAGTGAAAAGGCTCCAATTTTTCAGTGATGTGACTTACCTTTCTGAGTGAGTGATTAAAGTCGACAATTCACTATATCATATTCATAGTACTGTCCCTCCTATGAAACCCTCATTCATAGTGTAGTCATTTCAAAGTTAAAATTTATTGACTGTGCACAATTCCTACTATACAAAAAGCAAGAGGGGTTGCAAGTAACATATTGTGTACTCAAATCTCTTAAGGATGAGAAGAGGTAGAGGTGGAGGGAGAAGTGGAGGAAGGGAAAGAAGAGCTAGTAATGCTCCTTCAATTAGTTATATATGGCATATATATTGCTCTTACACAGATCCTAAAGGTCAAACTTGGTATGGAAAAAGACGTTCTTTTGTCAACACTCCAATACCTTATAATTTCTCTTTCTCAAATGTTGGACGCATAATCATTGGTGACACTCACACTCAACTACCAAACAATGCAGTTCTTATTGGAGATGATCTGCGATGGACAAAATTGTTTAGCATATGGTGTGAGTGCGAAGTATATTGTCGTTGGCACGGGTTACCAGTACCGATTTCTCGCGCTCATGATTTCATGCAAAATCCTAATAGGGATGACAATCAGGTCATACATTTGCTGAAACAAGAGATTCGATAGATGAAACGACGATTGATGCGCTTTCACGCAATCGAAGATGTAAAAAAATATTATGACCCCCCAGTCTTTGCTATACAAGATATTGAAGATGATCCATCTTATGCTGATGTATATCCCAATCTACCGGATTATACTGAAGATTATGTTGATCGGGATTTTTAACGTTTTCTTCCTGGGTGTCTAATCAGAGATGATGGGCAACCTTTATGTTGTTATGAATACTATGGTGATTTATCTGATTTGGACCTCCTTTCTGATTAGTTCCGTTACTGTATGCTTTTTTTAGCTTTAAGTATGTTTTTTCAAGACAAGGTTGTGTAGTGAACTATTTAAGTATGCATGTAATATATTTTGTACCCTTTTAGTTCCATGATTAGTAAATTATGTACCATTGTTGTTTCATGGTTAATATTTTTTATACCCTTGTTCTGCGATGAAGAAATTTTGTATCCTTATTGTTTCATGATTAATATATTTTGTACCCTTATTGTTCTATGATAAAGATATTCTGTACCCGTATTATTCCATAATTAAGATAAATTGTAGCCATATTGTTCCATAAATAAGAAATATTGTACCCTTATTGTTCCATGTATACTATTCACTATACATGTAAAAACACTCATATTACTACAAATGTTACGAGAGGGGGGGGGGGGGGGGGGGGGGGGGGGGGGGGTATCACATTTATTTTCACATCATGTTTGTAAGAGAATGCATAAAAAAATGTTGTATGTATCACGTTTTTTTATTTCACTACACTAAAGTAACTTCGAAAATGTTGAAACAAATACCTACAATAAAGGATGAACACTTCAAAAAAAATAAATTAATATGATAAATTCTTCATCAAATACAATATTACCTACTTCACAAAACATTATTGTCTTCTCTTGTATGGAGAGCTTCAAATGGCTTCAACTATAATTCAAATGTCTATACTTGGATAAATGAAAGGAATATGCTTGAAATGATAAGCAACAAATGAATAAAAAATATATGAAAGGAATAATCTGTGTGTTTTGTTTTAGGTTGTTTATAATATTTGTGTTGTTATTCAATATATGAAGTAGTTGGTATGTGTTATTTAATAAACAGCCATCTTCAACAATCTTAAATTCTACATGGTTGGTATGGTACAACAAAATGTTACAGTACATTATAAGTACAACAAATGAAGCTGAGGAACAATTCTTATTAAAGAGGAACACAATTTCTTACACAAGGAACGAAATATATTACAACCTGTTACAACAACCGGCTGCACCAGTTTAGTGGTTGACGACATCCTATTGACGCGTTTTCTTATCACACCCAAGTGTAGGTGATCGTACAAGTAATAAAGTTCTGGAAGTCCAGGTCGAACCCACAGGGAACAGAATAAAATTTTATAAAGTTAAGCAGATAACTATTTTGTCACTAAAAAGAAAGTAAAAGATGATGAATTTTTGTGGGGTTTTACTAAACTACTAATTTCTATAGTTTTTGCAATAAAAGTAATTAAAGCTATTTTTTTCCTAATTAGTTTATGGTAAAGATTTTCACAGTGCAAAATAAATTAAATAACATACTAGTAAGAAAAGGAAGAAAAATATATAAAAGCTAAATTTTTATGAGATAAACTTTTTAGATTTAATAATAGCAAAAGATGGAAATAATACAGATATTTAAGCAAAACTATTATAAAACAGGAAATATTAATTAACTAGGGGGAAATGATTTAAAGGAATTGGGAATATGCAAACCAACACTAGATCCCACAACTTTTGTGCATTTGAAAAGCATTTGGCATTTAAGACCGCAGAGTCATTCTTTATTTAAAAATAAACTTTCACTAGTCAGGGTCATATCAAGTGTGTCAGGTTTGATATGAAACGACATCGTTTGGTTTAAAGAAAAATAAAAAGGCAATTGGGCAGTAGCCAGGTTCGAACCGTGCCCCGCCGCGGACATGGGTTATTCGGCGTCCAGTCCCCACCACTCTGCCACTACACAATTGCCTATCCATTATTGGATAGAAATATATATAAACACATATTTGAAATATTAACTTTGTCATATGAGTTGTTTGAGTATGCTAGGTGTTTTTTTATGACAAAAGGCATAGTTTGACAATCCACATAATTAGGCTTTTTATTTCAAATATGTACTCAATATAGCCATAGTATATAAACATGTTAAATGGTCATAAACTATAGATACATAGATATTTTTGGTCATAAATGGAAAAATAACCCATCTAGATAAATTTGCCCATTTAAGTTTAGTGCACAGAAGTTGTGGTTTCTAAGTTTTTATTACATATCCCCAATTAAAGTTTTAGCCTACCATTTTGGAATTGAAACTGTCTTCCAAATAAAATTTAAAGATAAATTAAATAGGTGTAAACAGTGACTGCTCAATTAAAACTAAAGTTGTGAAACTAATTAGGTAAGAGTGAAATATAATATTATTATATTATTTTTTCTACTTAACATGAGCTGGGGTTGAATTTGTGGAATCTGCAAAATAGCAAAGTTTAGTACAACTAGGCTAATAAAATATACATAAATGGAAATACTGAACCAAAAATAAAATACTAAACCTTTGACTTTGGATTCTTGTGGGGTCACAATGGTTGAACTTCAAGAACACAAATAAGGTCAAACTAAATCCAAATCTTATTTGGAATGAGATATGGATGGGGTGTGCTTTTGGACTTTAGTAGGTGATTATAACAACTACGTGGCTAAGAAATCTGGCATTTAATCGCAAAATCTGTCTTTTAGTGAATGAAAATATTGCTATAAAAACTAAAAATTTGGGATTTCTAACTATTTTAGGGGACAACTATAAGTACTACTAGACTAGAAATATTAAATCTAAATTTAAATAGGAATATTTTACTACTACAAATTGACAAAGGTCATACAAGAAAACAAATATTTTAAATTTAAGAAATACAGTAAGTACATAAAGTTTTGCTACATATTTTTGAACATAAAATCATCAATTACATAAAAGTAAAATTTTACAATTACTAGAACTAGAAAAGGCAAAGAAAAAACTAAAGTTTCCTATTTCTAGGGACAATATAAAGTGCTCACATAATAACCTCCCCTAAGCTATTCTCTCAGTGATTGTGTGTTGTGTTGTGAATTGGTTGTTGTGAATTGGTGTCTGTGAATCTTGTGGAGCTCTTGGTGTGTTGTAGCTCTGTTTGTTGTGATTTGCAGGCTCTGTTATATAGACGAATTTTGAAAGACGAAGCATCATTGCGTTCGTCAGCTGGTAAGTTTTTCTTCGCGTGATCTTCATTTGTCTTCGGCCTCTGACATGCCTTTGATTTTCCACTCCTGCAGCAAAAGAAAAGTGAGGGAGAAAGAAATGATGTAAAAAAAAAATAATAAAAAATTTGTTGATGACAAAACATCACCATCCACTGTTTGGATGGTGATGTTTCTTTGACCTTTTTTTTTTTTTTTACAAGAAATTTTGGACGTAAATATTAAGTGTTTGAGCATATGGGATATACTATGGTGTGGTTACTACTTCTTTCCTCCCCTTTATTTCACTTCATTTTTACTTAAACATATAAAATGTGTAAAAACAAATAATTACATGCATTTGAGTGACATCACTGTTAAATTATATTAATTCAAATATGCATGTAAAACTAGGAATTTGGGGGATTAAATTAGCATTATGTCTATTATATTGGCACACGAATGTGCAATATTCAATGTTTGTCACACCCCTCAACTAACTTATTGCTAGTCCCTAGCAATGAAGTGAAAAGAGAAATTGCTCTAAAATTTTTTATTAAAAGGTATGAATAAACTAAGGAAAATAAAATTACCTAACTCACTGTCGCAGGAATCGCGATTGCATTTAGCGTATGCAACAAGCCGTTAAACCCCTAGGTTTTCCCTAGTGGACGAGTGTTGTCTCGTGAGGGTTTGCAGTGAATATACCCACAAAATTCATAATTTTTTTTTTTATATGTAAAAATAAAGGTAGATTTTCTCCTTTTACAACAGATAAGATTAAATTTGGCAATGAAATGAAATTTTAAAGTATGTAATAGTAATGCAACACATATACTCACAGTTTTGTCAATGGTAGCATTTTTTTTATACTTTTTAAACTCACAGTGTGTACTTGAAAATTCAAGTAACTGATCTTAATTTCAAAGTTTACATAACTATTAACAGTCATAAAACTTGTAGTTTTAACTCAATTCTTACTAGGATTTCACTCTTTTAAGGAGAAACTCTCAGAAATCGGTGTAGAGAACATCTCACTTGGAAGGGAAGCAAAGATAGAGGAATTGCTTCCATTTTTTTTTATGACTCAATATATAGGTATTTGGAGTATAATAAGTCTCATGAAAGAATACTTAGCATTAGAAGAGCGATCTACCGTGGAGAACATCCTTATCACTTAAATTCAAAAATCAATTTCTTTTAAATTATTAGGACTTTGACTGGTAGGTTAGAAATTAAGATGAGTAGGAGATTTGGGTGTATTTGTTCTAAGCATGTGATTGGAGTGTTTGCGCAATTCATTCCAACCTCTTCTTTTTTGTCTTCTCCTTTTTATTATATGTACATTTTTTTTTTTTTAGTTTCTCATTTTTTTTTTCGTTTTTTTTTTTTTAAAAAAAAAATCAACTCCTTTCTTTCTTTACCACTTCTTACAATATTAATACAGTCCAATCACATACCTGGATATAGAAGTGAGGTTTGTACTCCCAGGTGGAGCAAGGTATGATAGAACTGAGAATAAGGTAATATTAGGTGAAGGGGGGTGCATTTGAAAGAAAAGATGGCCTAAATCATTTTAAAAATAGATTGACTTTGTTCATTTAAGCAATTTGGATGTTCTAATGGTAAATCCTAAACGTTCTCTTCTAATGATCAGTCAAAGGAAAAACATAATGAGACTTTCAACGAGTAATATGATAAAGAGAATAAAATGAGACTGAAAAGAATAGTAACCCTCATAAAGAAAGATTGGCACAAAAGCTCACATGGGTTAATTAGTTTCCACTACTTGTCTTTAAACTGCATAGTTTATGCTTACTCATCTATTTAGATTCAGTAAATATTTTCACATTGTTTCAAAATGTTTAATGTTTAAAGAGTTTCTAGTATTTGAAAATAGTAAAACATGTGACAATGTGTTGTATGCTATTAACATACCCAAAATAACATTAATGTGTCAAATTTATCTTATATAGAGTAAAAGAAAAAATTTCTGAAAAATCCTAAGCATATCCACTAAGTTGGATACATATATGATGCAACTAGTATCCTTTGCACCTATACAAAAGAGGCTACGCAATCCGGAGCGTCCAAGTTGTCATGATTACCCATCCACCTCTAGTAAAAGAGATGAGTCTAGAACCACTAGCAAGCTAAAAACATCAGTAAGAGGCTAAGAGATAACTCTGGCTTTACTTAGTTTTTCGCTACCTCTAGGGACATTCACCGCACTAGACATATCTGGTGATGCTTGGATCATGCAAATTACTCCTATCGAACCAGCTAATGAAAACCAGATGTACACGTAGGATCATTTTAAAGTCTGACCTGACTGAAAATTATTGACTGTACAAAAACTAAAAATAAAAACAAACACAATAAAAATAAAAAGAAATGAGGGATGGGAAAACAAAATTTATTTGGGTATCAAAGGATCCAGTCCTCTTTCTCAACCAAAATTTTCTTTTGTTTTGATTTGAATTGTCTTTTGTAACAGTAGTAAACTTTAAAAGATGTGCCATTGTGAGCAACTAAACCAGGACATTCTTCTCTATAACAATTCAAACACCATCCTAACCTTTTAGCTTTCCTTTTGATGGCATAAAGGCTAGTGCCAGCAAAGGGTTTCTTCTGCTCAGAAACAAGTGAGCGACCCATTAACGTCTGGTCATCGACTATTGGATCCATTTTTTATACTCTCAGCCAACAAGAGAGGCTAGACTTAACCCTCCACTCCTTCCAACTATCAACTAAGATCTAATTAAAGAGAGCTTAGAGGGGGTGGGTGGGAATTTTATTTAAAAACTAAAAATATTTATATATAAAAATATATATATAAATATAAACATTCAGAAACTAAATTTTTTTTTTTTTTTTTTAAACAAAAAAAACTAGAAAACTACATTTCCCCCCCCCCCCCCCCCCCCCCCCCCCCCCCCCCCCCCCCTTTTTTTTTTTTTTAGAAAAGTCCAAGATAGCGTATCATTACAATAACAATAATAAGAAAAATTATGGTATAAACTTCGAAAATCATAAGAGCGGTGACGTGTTCGTCATTCATTTTTTTTTTTTTTTATTAAAAGAAACAGAAAACTTGAATTTTTTTTTAACAAGGGCAACGCAGCATTATCATAACAGTAATTAAGAAAATGATAAGGTAAAGTTCAAAATACATAAGACCAATAGCTATCGCGTCGTCCAATTTTTTTTTTTATACAAAGAAATGGAAAAATATCACCTGTCTCTTGAAAATCTGAAAACCTGGTAGGGCCGTAGATCGAGTGATATTTCCAAGCTTCTTTGGTGCGTGGGTACCTACAACTTATGGATATCATTTTTGTTAGATAATGGAAAAGAGAGAAAATCAAAATCTAAAATAAAAAAAAAATAAGCCGAAATTGGAAAAATAGAGAATAAAATCAAAATCAAGCTTTTCTCTGGATTATAGATCTTACCCTTAGTAATCAGTAGAGTGGATCTTGATTTTGGATCGAAGAAAATTAAAAAAAAAAATGAGATATTGAGAGAGATCGAGAGATTGGGGGGAAGAGAGTGAGAGAGTTGCAGAGAATGAGAGAGAGAGATCGCGGCGAGAGAGTGAGAGGAAGAAGAAAAAAAAAGGAAAAAAGGAGAAATGGGTAAAAAATTTTAGGGTTCAAAGCCCTATATAAAGTCATTTTCTCTTTTTCAGTGTATCTCTCTCTAGAGAAACTTAATTTTTTTTTTTTTTAATGAAATAAAGATAAAATAAACAAACAGGTGTTAATCGTAAAACCGTCCCCACCAACTGAGTCTGACATTGTCCTCAATGAGTGAGATTAGAAAAAAAAAAACTAAGGATAACACCTGTAATAAAAAAAAATACACAAAGAAAAGGTAATAATAATGACAAAACTAACTTATATAAAAAAAAATTATCTAATTAAGAGTATAGGACTTATGAAAATATAAATACTCTGATACACTATGTCCTATTCCAATTATGTTTTAAGATATTAAACAGCATTATAGTTAGGGTCCTCCAAAGGAATGGACTCCAACTCAGGTTCAAATCCTTCTAAAAATGGCTTTAATCTATGTCCATTAACTTTAAATATATTTCCATCTTTAGGGTCCTCAATCTCGACAGTTCCATAAGGATAAACATTTTTTACAATATATGGACCAGTCCATCGAGATTTCATCTTTCCACTAAAAAGATGTAGTCTTGAGTCATATAATAGAACTTTTTGCGCAGGGGTAAATCTTTTGTGCAAGAGATTCTTATTATGATACATTTTAGTTCTTGCTTGATGAATTCGAGCATTATCATATGCGTCTTTACGAATTTCTTCAAGCTCACTTAATTGTAATTTTCTTAAAATTCCCCCCTCTTCCATATTACAATTTAAAGTTCTAGTAGCCTAATATGCTTTATGTTCTAATTCTACTGGTAGGTGACAAGCTTTTCCATAGACAAGTCTATATGGAGACATCCCCAAATGGGTCTTATAAGCAGTTCTATATGCCCACAAAGCATCTGTTAATTTTGAAGACCAGTCTTTACGATTAGAATCAACAGTTTTTTCGAGAATGTGCTTAATTTGCCTATTAGCTAATTCAGCTTGTCCATTTGTTTGTGGATGGTATGCAGTTGACACCTTATGGGTCACTCCATATCTTTTCATTAATTTTTCAAATGGCTTGTTACAGAAATAGGTTCCTTGATCACTTATTATTGCTTTTGGAGTTCCAAATCGAGAAAGTATATTATCTTTTAAAAATGCAATAACTGTACGGTGATCATTCTTTCTTGTAGGAATAGCTTCTACCCATTTTGAAACATATTCGACTGCTAATAAAATATATTCATATTGGCAAGATGGAGGAAAAGGTCCCATAAAGTCAATGCCCCAACAATCAAATATTTCAATTGTAATTATAGGGGTCATTGGCATTTGATTTCTTTTCGTAATACTGCCCAACATTTGGCAGCGACTACAAGCTTTACAGTATAAATATGAATCTTTAAATAGAGTGGGCCAATACAAACCGCTTTGTAAAATTTTCATGGCAGTTACTCGAGATGAAAAATGTCCTCCACAAAAGGACGAATGACACATGAAAAGCACATTTTCGATTTCTTCATTAGGAACACATTTCCTAATTACCTGATCGGCACAATATTTAAACAGATATGGGTCATCGAAGTAGAAATGCCTAGCAATAGCTAGAAATCTCTTTTTATCTGATGATGACCAATTTCTTGGTATTTTTCCAGTTACTAAATAATTAACAAGATCAGCGTACCATGGCAGGGAAGTCACAGAAAATAATTGTTCATCTGGAAAAGAGTCTTGAATAGGTAAAGGCTCACTAGTATTGTCTTCAAAAGTGAGGCGGGATAAGTGATCAGCTACCACATTTTCTACTCCTTTTTTGTCTTTAATTAGTAAATTAAATTCCTGTAGTAGGAGTATCCACCTAATAAGCCTAGGTTTACTATCTTTCTTTGAAAGTAGATATTTAAGAGCTGAGTGGTCAGTAAAACAGACAATAGGGGAACCAATCAAGTATTGTCTAAATTTATTAAGGGCGAATACCACGGCTAGCAATTCTTTTTCAGTAGTTGAGTAGTTCATTTGAGCACTATCAAGAGTTCTACTGGCGTAGTATATAACTGATGCCTTTTTATCCTTTCTCTGCCCTAGGACAGCTCCAATGTCAAAGTCCTAGCATTACACATTAATTCAAATGGTAAACTCCAATCAGGAGATTGCATAATAGGTGCAGTAGTGAGATGCTCTTTTAATTGCTCAAAGGAGTTTTGACGTTCTTTCGTCCATTCAAAAGGTGTGTCTTTGGCCAATAATTGACATAAAGGTCTGGAAATAGTACTGAAATTTTTTATGAATCGGCGATAAAAACCTGCATGTCCTAAGAATGAACGGATGTCTTTTACAGTCTTGGGAATGGGTAAATTAGCAATAAGATCTATTTTAGCTTTGTCTACTTGTATCCCATTTTCAGAAATAATGTGTCCTAAGACAATACCTTTAGTGACCATAAAATGACATTTTTCCCAATTTAAAACTAAATTTTTTTCTTCACATCTCTGGAGAACTTTTTGAAGATTGCTAAGGCAATCATCATAGGTTTTGCCAAAAATTGAAAAATCATCCATAAAGACTTCTAAATTCTTTTCTACCATATCGCTAAAAATACTTAGCATACTCCTTTGAAAAGTCGCAGGTGCGTTGCAAAAACCAAAGGGCATTCGGCGATAGGCGAAAGTTCCAAATGGACATGTGAAAGTAGTTTTTTCCTGATCTTCTGGTGCAATCTCTATTTGATTGTAACCACTATAACCATCTAGAAAACAGTAATACTTATGACCCGCTATTCTTTCTAACATTTGATCCATAAAAGGTAAAGGAAAGTGATCCTTACGAGTCACAGCATTGAGTTTTCTGTAATCTATGCATACACGCCATCCAGTAGTGACACGAGTGGGAATTAATTCTCCCTTTGAATTCGGAACAACTGTAATTCCTGCTTTCTTCGGCACAACTTGTGTTGGACTTACCCATTTACTATTGGATATTGAATATATAATGCCCATGTCGAGTAGCTTGAGAACTTCCTTCTTAACTACTTCCTGCATAATCGGATTAAGTCTTCTTTGCATTTCTCTTGAGGTTTTAGCATTTTCTTCAAGATATATATTGTGAGTGCATATTGAAGGGCTTATTCCTTTTAAATCTGCTATACTCCAACCAATGGCATTTTTATGCTTCTGAAGCATACTAATGAGTTTATTTTCTTGACTAGAGTCTAGAAGAGATGATATTATTACGGGATAAGTATTATCATTATTAAGGAAAGCATATTTAAGCTCTTTAGGGAGTTCTTTTAATTCCAACTGTGGAGTTTGTAAATTAGATGGAAGTGTTAATGTAGTCTTTGGTGGTAAAGATTCAAAATATGTGGTCCACATTGCTTCTTGAATTATTTCTTCTGTTGAATCTTCATCAAAACATACTTGACTCATAAGATGTTCTTGTAGATTATTATTGTCTAGCTTCTGAATAGAGTTATTAATAACAGATTCTACTGGATCATTGTAACAAGTCAAGTTAAAATATTCTCGTGATAGAGATTCAATAGCATGAACTTCTTCAATATTCTCATCTTCTTCTTGATGTTGTGGATTAGAAAAAACTTTAATATTTAAAGTCATATTTCCAAATACTACAGTCATCATACCACTGCGGATTCGAATAGTGGCATCAATGGTAGCCAAGAAGGGCCTTTCAAAAATGACTGGTATTTGCACATTAGTATCTAATACTGGTTCTGTATCAAGGATGACAAAATCTACTGGAAAAATAAAATTTTCAACTTTGACAAGAACATCTTCCAGAATTCCTCGCGGGTATTTTGTAGATCTATCAGCAAGTTGAAATACCATGCGAGTAGGCTTTAGCTCACCTAATCCAAGTTCTTGATAAACAGAATAAGGAAGCAATTTCACACTAGCTCCTAAGTCAAGGAGTGCGTGATTAATTTTGTGATTTCCAATAATACACGATATTGTTGGTGTACCTGGGTCTTTAAATTTTGTTGGTAAATTATGTTGTACGATGGAATTAATTTCTTCAACGAAGTCAGCAGAATACGCATCCTTTCGTACATTTTGCTTACGTTTTACAGTACATAAATCTTTTAAGAATTTTGCATAAGCAGGTACTTGATTAATTGCATCTAAGAGAGGAATATTAATATGCACTTGTTTAAATAATTCTAAATATTCCTGATTCTTATCATTTTGGTGTTTTCTTAAACGTTGTGGATAAGGAATTTGAGGAGAGTATTCAGGAGTTTCCTCTGTTTCTTTTTCCACTGGTAAATCAGATGTTTCAATTTCTTGAGAAATTTGTTGTTTTTCAAGAGTTTCAACTTCAACTTCATCAGTAATTTTATCTTCATTTATTTCTTCCTCGATTTCTATCATATTATCTTCCTTATTTGTATGCTCAATTTCTTCTAAAGAAGGTGAAATTTCTTGTCCAACAGCCTTACCACTTCTTAGTACAGTTATAGTTTTTACTTGTTCATGTTGATTATTACCAGAAGTTGAGGGATCACTTTGTGGTTGTCCCCTTGGATTAGGTTGTGGTTGGGCAGGAAAAATGCCTTTTCCTTTAGAATCGTGTTGATTATTAATCCTATCCACAGATGTTTGTAGTTTTCCCATGATTTGTATTAATTGTTGCATCATAGACTGTAAAGGCTCTTCTTGCACTTTCTTGTGCGGAGGCACATAAACATTAGAATTTTGCTGTGTATTAGGATATGTATTTTGTGTTTGTTGAAATTGAGGCGGAGGAGGTAAATATTGATTATTTTGAGGAGGTTGATGCTGAGTTTGAAATTGTAGAATACCCTCTTTTGTATACATATGATTTGGAGGATTTTTCCAGTTAGATTGGTATGAATTACCATAGGCGTTTTGGGGACCCCTATAATTATTCACAGCGTTTATCTCTGCTGGAGCTGTTTCCTGACAATTTGAACTATTAGGACATTCATTCGCAGAGTGTCCTAAAGTATGACAGTTGTCACAAAGTTCTCTTTTCTTCTTAGGTGGATTATTTTTTTCTACTGATATAGCTTCTACTTTACGTGCTAATTCTTCATATTTCAGTGTTAATTCATCTTCTGACTGTAATTGGTATAAACTTTTAGCTTTTTCCGTCCTACCAATTTCTTCTTTTTCCCACTGGGAAGCATTTTCGCTAAGCCAATCAAAATATGTTTCAGATTCGTCGGCAGTTTTACTCAAAAATTCTCCTTGACACATAGTTTCAACTAATTTCTTTGATTTTGGTTCTAATCCTTCATAAAAGAAATTAATTAGACGCCATTTTTCAAATCCATGATGTGGACAAGCTAGTAGAAGATCTTTAAAACGTTCCCAAACTTCAGGGAATGGTTCATTTTCTTTTTGAGTAAAAAGTTTAATTTGACGCATCATGCTATTAGTTAAATTTTTTGGATAGAATTTCTTTAGAAATGCTTCATTCATATCATGCCATGAAGTTATAGATCCAGGACGGAGAGATAAAAGCCAAGCTTTAGCTTTATCTTTTAAAGAAAAAGGAAAAAAGCTTAAGACGGATTATTTCAATAGGACAACTTTGATCAGAGAACGTACTACAAACTTCTTCAAATTCACGAATATGAAGATAAGCACGTTCTGACCCCATTCCATGGAAAGTTGGTAAGAGTGGAATCATGCCATGTCTAAAGTGAAAATTTCCTGTGTGCCTAGGTAGAGTGATGCAAGAAGGAGTGATGTTTCTTTCTGGGGTAAATAAATCATGTAAAGGACGTTGTTCACGTTCTGGTAAAATAAATTGTGGTATATTTTCCCCCTGCTCACTATGAGCATCATCAGCTATTCCTTCTATGTCTTCAATTTCAGCCATGATTCTAGGAAACTGTATACTAGATGATTCACTAGAAATATTAGAATTATGTGGTACTTGATATAAAGCCTCAGTAGTATCTAAGGACATAAGAACTAAAAGAAAAACTAAGTAATAAGAATATTATTATTATTATTATTATAGCTAAGTAAAAAAAACTCTTTTTTTATATATATATATATATATATATATATATTTTCTATTTTTATGGTTTTTTTTTTTAGAAGATGCACAAGTACATATATAAATATATATTTATATATATTTTTCACAAGGAAAGAAATTATATATAGTTTTTTTTTTAATAAATTATTTTTTTATGTTATCATTTTTTTCTTAAAAAGAAAACTAGATTATTTATAAAGTAGAATAAGTATATATATATATATAGATATAGATATAGATATAATAGGAAAAATAGTTTTAAACCTAAGTTTTATATTTATTTATTTTTATTAGGCGATCCCCGACAACGGCGCCAAAAACTTGACGACATCCTATTGACGCGTTTTCTTATCACACCCAAGTGTAGGTGATCGTACAAGTAATAAAGTTCTGGAAGTCCAGGTCGAACCCACAGGGAACGGAATAAAATTTTATAAAGTTAAGCAGATAACTATTTTTTCACTAAAAAGAAAATAAAAGATGATGGATTTTTGTGGGGTTTTACTAAACTACTAATTTCTATAGTTTTTGCAATAAAAGTAATTAAAGCTATTTTTTCCTAATTAGTTTATGGTAAAGATTTTCACAGTGCAAAATAAATTAAATAACATACTAGTAAGAAAAGGAAGAAAAATATATAAAAGCTAAATTTTTATGAGATAAACTTTTTAGATTTAATAATAGCAAAAGATGGAAATAATACAGATATTTAAGCAAAACTATTATAAAACAGGAAATATTAATTAACTAGGGGGAAATGATTTAAAGGAATTGGGAATATGCAAACCAACACTAGATCCCACAACTTTTGTGCATTTGAAAAGCATTTGGCATTTAAGACCGCAGAGTCATTCTTTATTTAAAAATAAACTTTCACTAGTCAGGGTCATATCAAGTGTGTCAGGTTTGATATGAAACGACATCGTTTGGTTTAAAGAAAAATAAAAAGGCAATTGGGCAGTAGCCAGGTTCGAACCGTGCCCCGCCGCGGACATGGGTTATTCGGCGTCCAGTCCCCACCACTCTGCCACTACACAATTGCCTATCCATTATTGGATAGAAATATATATAAACACATATTTGAAATATTAACTTTGTCATATGAGTTGTTTGAGTATGCTAGGTGTTTTTTATGACAAAAGGCATAGTTTGACAATCCACATAATTAGGCTTTTTATTTCAAATATGTACTCAATATAGCCATAGTATATAAACATGTTAAATGGTCATAAGCTATAGATACATAGATATTTTTGGTCATAAATGGAAAAATAACCCATCTAGATAAATTTGCCCATTTAAGTTTAGTGCACAGAAGTTGTGGTTTCTAAGTTTTTATTACATATCCCCAATTAAAGTTTTAGCCTACCATTTTGGAATTGAAACTGTCTTCCAAATAAAATTTAAAGATAAATTAAATAGGTGTAAACAGTGACTGCTCAATTAAAACTAAAGTTGTGAAACTAATTAGGTAAGAGTGAAATATAATATTATTATATTATTTTTTCTACTTAGCATGAGCTGGGGTTGAATTTGTGGAATCTGCAAAATAGCAAAGTTTAGTACAACTAGGCTAATAAAATATACATAAATGGAAATACTGAACCAAAAATAAAATACTAAACCTTTGACTTTGGATTCTTGTGGGGTCACAGTGGTTGAACTCCAAGAACACAAATAAGGTCAAACCAAATCCA
Organism: Hydrangea macrophylla; assembly: GCA_033977485.1. Lineage (NCBI taxonomy): Eukaryota > Viridiplantae > Streptophyta > Magnoliopsida > Cornales > Hydrangeaceae > Hydrangea > Hydrangea macrophylla. The sequence goes on along the minus strand of CM066991.1, from coordinate 79,751,484 downwards.
AATCTTATTTGGAATGAGATATGGATGGGGTGTGCTTTTGGACTTTAGTAGGTGATTATAACAACTACGTGGCTAAGAAATCTGGCATTTAATCGCAAAATCTGTCTTTTAGTGAATGAAAATATTGCTATAAAAACTAAAAATTTGGGATTTCTAACTATTTTAGGGGACAACTATAAGTACTACTAGACTAGAAATATTAAATCTAAATTTAAATAGGAATATTTTACTACTACAAATTGACAAAGGTTATACAAGAAAACAAATATTTTAAATTTAAGAAATACAGTACATAAAGTTTTGCTACATATTTTTGAACATAAAATCATCAATTACATAAAAGTAAAATTTTACAACTACTAGAACTAGAAAAGGCAAAGAAAAACTAAAGTTTCCTATTTCTAGGGACAATATAAAGTGCTCACATAATAACCTCCCCTAAACTATTCTCTCAGTGATTGTGTGTTGTGTTGTGAATTGGTTGTTGTGAATTGGTGTCTGTGAATCTTGTGGAGCTCTTGGTGTGTTGTAGCTCTGTTTGTTGTGATTTGCAGGCTCTGTTACATAGACGAATTTTGAAAGACGAAGCATCATTGCGTTCGTCAGCTGGTAAGTTTTTCTTCGCGTGATCTTCATTTGTCTTCGGCCTCTGACATGCCTTTGATTTTCCACTCCTGCAGCAAAAGAAAAGTGAGGGAGAAAGAAATGATGTAAAAAAAAAAATAATAAAAAATTTGTTGATGACAAAACATCACCATCCACTGTTTGGATGGTGATGTTTCTTTGACCTTTTTTTTTTTTTTTACAAGAAAGTTTTGGACGTAAATGTTAAGTGTTTGAGCATATGGGATATACTATGGTGTGGTTACTACTTCTTTCCTCCCCTTTTTTTCACTTCATTTTTACTTAAACATATCAAATGTGTAAAAACAAATAATTACATGCATTTGAGTGACATCACTGTTAAATTATATTAATTCAAATATGCATGTAAAACTAGGAATTTGGGGGATTAAATTAGCATTATGTCTATTATATTGGCATACGAATATGCAATATTCAATGTTTGTCAGTGGTCAATAAAGGCACATTTAATGCGCCAGCTGTAAAACACATGCTGTCAATGGCCATGTGTTTGATTAATCTTCACCCTTGGATGGCATAGCCGAATCAATCTTGTCCCTTCATTGTTTGTCTGCACCAAATCCTACCATGCGGAAATACCACCATTCCGTATCACAGCCAACACCTTAGTCTTAATATCATAACACTTGTGTTTGGGTTTGTGTCTGTGTGTTGGCTAAAATTTTGATTGGGATTTGCAACAATGACTATTTATAATCCATGGATAACCAAATTAGTGTGCTTGTAAATGTTGGAATTGTTTGGCCACACAATAAGCAGAGATTTCAAGTGCAACACAAGGATTTCTCTCACTTTCTTGGCCACATAAAAGCTTTTTTGAATTATATAATCAAATTATCCTCTTTTCTCTGACTTCTAATTTTCCAAAAAAAAAAAAAAAAAAAAAAAAGGGAATTAAAACAAACAAGCATTACACTTCCTTCTGAAGTTGGTTTTTTATAAGCATGGTTCAAAAAAATGGCAATCTATTGCATTAAAGGAATCACTGAAAGAATAAAAACAAAGGAAATGAAAGAGCAAGTTCAAAATTTAAACCACATTTCATAGGTTATTGAACTATATATCAATATTGGCATCTACTTCTGTCTCTGCCACTGCCGCTGCCACTGCCGCTGCCACTGCCACTGCCACTGCCACTGCCATGATTAGTATTCATATCTTCCAATGCCAAAATTTTAATAATATCCAATCTAAAAGGTAATAGTAGAGGTAATAACTCATAACTGAGCATCAGTGGCCCTACAGGGAGCATATACAAACACTAACACACAAGCAAACAAACACCGAAAGAGGAATTTACATTAGATAAAACCTTTATTCACCAACACAACTCGCATACTTGATACAAACTGATTCGCCCAAAATTGTCCAGTAATCCAGTACTCCAAGTCCGAGCTCCTGACCTCCAGGTCTGATCTCCCGACCTCCAGTGCTCCACATTCGACCTCCAGGTCCGACCTCTTGACTTCTAGGTCTGACCTCGCTGACCTCCAAGCCCGACCTCCAGTGTTCCGGGTCCGACCACGGCCTATGGGTCGGAATACGCAGTCCAATTACAATATAGTTCAGGTCCAACTCAACTAACTTAGAGCCACATCCCAAATTGCTCAGACAGCAATTTCCTAAAGCAGCTAGGAAACCATCCAAATTCGTATATCCTAATCAAACTAGGAAACCTTCCGGATATGCTGCTATCATTACAGGCTATCAACAGTTTCCTAAAGAGACAAAAATGCCTTGTAAAGGAGGACTCTTCCTTTTATAAAAGAGTCCTCTTACCCCCATTAGAGGGGATCCCGGTCAGAAGATGATCAGTCTCTCTACAATAGAAACAATAGAAACCCTAGCTTTCTATATTGTCAAGCCTCGCCAAAGAAACCTAGATATCATACTTGCATAGCCGACCTTTGGTAGTTCTAGTGACCATTGTTGGATAACCAAGGTCCCTGCAGCAGTTTCTTACACTTAGTCGAAGTGCTCTGACATACATGTGGACGTAGGTTCCTTCATTAACAGGGTCGAACCACATACAAACACGCTGCCTATATCTCTCTCCCTCTCTTCTATGCTTTTAATATGCTCTTAATCCCTAAATCCGACCAGTACCAAAAATTGCATCATCACAAACTAAGATAATCGCCCAGGAAATCCAAGAAAATACAACTGCTCCTGTTTCTGTTTGACAGCCTTCAAGATTTATCTAAAGAGGGATATACGGTATGCACGTATGCCTCGTATAGTATGATTTTATGGCTTACTTCACAAATTTTCCTACTGTCTAAAGTGAGATAAGGTAAAGTAAAGACAAGCCAAACATGGCAACATCGTTATAGCAGTCTTTGCTATCTTCTGTAAGAGTACATTTATATAATAATTACTACTATTGAAGGTAAAATTCACCATCTGAATTCTGCAGCTAGCCCTCTACAACCAATGTCACTGGGAAAATTTTCAAGATTCTAAATTCCACCATTTTAGATTTTTTACCATCTTTATGGATTGTCGATCAACATTATGGTTGTAGTCAAATTTTAATCAGTTTGATGAAACATATTGTATTTCTAATCAAGAAAATCTTTACAATATGACAATCAAGCAAACAATACACAACTCCTAAACTTTTTAACTTCATTTTTGGACTATATTCCATTTTACACACTCTCGAAGCTATCCGTTGTATTCATTGACAAGTAGAAAAACTGTACTAAATTGCTAATACAGATTAATAGTCACTACAAAGGGAATCACACACTGACAGATTAATTTACGTACAAATTAGATTAAAACAAATTCAAAACCCTAAATCAATATGTATGTGTATACTATATATATATATATATGTATTTCAAAATCTGTATATCTATACTATATATAAGTGCACCGATCCCCTTAAGTGTTTTGAACTTTTATCAATCAGTGCACTTTTACTTAATTGATTTTTCTAAGAGTTTTAATAAATTTAGTATACCACTTTTTTTTTTCCATCCGTCACACGAGAGCCCCACTTTTTTTTTTGTATGCCGCGCTTAGAATTTTTTTTTTATTTATTATAAAATTTCAGTTTCTTGGGCCAAGTATCTTCCTACTCGGACTCCTCACAGTTACACTTGATTGGTTTCCTTTTTTTTGGAGTCAATTTTACTATGGGACTCTTCCGGCCAACCAATTGGCTTAGTTTACCTTTTTTTTTTTTGGTCACGTTGAATTATTTTTCCATTGTTGTTTCGTGTTTTTTTTTTTGTTTTTTTTTATTGCATTATATAACAACAAATATTTACTAAGAATTATACAACTCCAACAAAACTAAAACTCAAGTATTAACATCCTATTATCAATACTATTACTATAGGACTGTTAAGTCTGTAACTAAAACTTAATTATTATTAAATATTCCCTCCGTCTTATTTTATGTGTCTATCTTTCCTTTCTGGGATGTTCCAAAATTGTTGTCCACTTTCATAAATTAGTATGCAAATTTTACTTAGTTTCCCAAACTACTATTCCTTGCAATCAACACCAAAATAAAACAAAAAAATAAAGTGCAATGATTATGTGCAATTATGGAAAGTAGGTGTAGATTCTTTTTGTCCCCTTAAAGAGTTGGATTTCCCAAGATGAACACATAAAATGGGACGGAGAGAGTATAAGAATGGATCGAGATTGTACCAAGTATAGAAAACAACGTATACAAATTTCTTTTTTTAAATGTTCGTACAGTCCACTTATAACTGCAAAGTTTCTATTGTATTCCAAATATTAGTGGTTATTTTTTTCTTGACCGGTTCCAAAAGAGTTACACTTAATAACTACAATAGTTCCTCCCCCCAAAAAAAAAATTAGTTTCTATTGATAACTATTAGAATTGTATACATCTCTGTGACTAAATTCCTAATTAGAATTGTATTCCAAACACAACCCATCCATTTACTTTCACTTAAAATGATTTTCTTAGAGTTTTAATAAGTTTAATATGCCGCCCCCTCCCCCCACCTTTTTTTTTTTGGTTTGAGAGGGGGTATATTCATAAGAGTCTTACGTTTTTAATTGCACTAGTTTATAATCCGTGAAATGCACATGAGAGTTTTAAAGATTTGATGCTTTAAAAAGAGCAAGTACATTTCCACAAGTAAATTTAAAAACCACAAAATGTTGAAAAAAATAGCTTCGAAGAATATGCTAAAACAATAAAGTAAAAGTTGAAATGATCAAGAAAAACTAATATGATATAATTGAACATTTAATCAAAGAGTTACCAGATTTATGGGAAGTGACTTACTTTGTGTGAACGGCATTGTTAATAAATATACTTAACTTCAAACACATTTTTACATAATTTTTTTTTCTACATGAGATAAAAATTTATTAGTAATCTTTTGTATTATCATGTTTATATTATATGGAGCTTGACGTGTCTTAATAATTATTATACATGGTTGTAGAAGTAAATATGAAAACATTAGATTGTCTACAAATGTGTTTTTACATCTTTTTGTAGTTTAACATACATTGTGTATTCTATGAAATTTACAAATTACACTACAGGATCATTACGTTGACAACAATATGTTATATTACATATTCATCTAGGATGGTTATAGTAAAAAAAAATAATGGAAACATGTCTTTTTATAACTTATCAATTTAGATGGGTGTTAACTATTTTTCAACACTACTATAAGTTTAAAAAAACTCTAATTTTAACAAGGACATACCGCTAACAGAGTTGTTACGTGGTATAGAATTTTATATGTTGAATGTAGGCCTAATTGCACTTTACACACTCATTCTATATGAAAGTATGTTTGCTCATCCAATTTTGCTCACCCAGGCCTCCACTGGGAGACATGTGTCTCATTCCAGTAATTATGTTGACAATAGAGGGGTAAAATGAGAATAGAATGAGACACATATTATCCAGTGGAGGTCTGGGTGAGCAAAATTGGATGAGCAAAAATGTTCTCATGTTATACCCATGTTTTCAATTGGATACATGTAATTTTTTTTTGGTTCAATTGAACCCTAAATCTTCATGATTTTATTCAATTAGACTCAAAATCTGACGTCGTTGGCTTAAACTAATGGAAATTGTGACATAAGTTGCACGTGATACTTAACTGTCACAGAATTGTTTAATACAAACGAAGGAGTATGTGAAGGGCGCAAAAATGATGCTATTTTGGGTCTAATTGAATGTGATTTTGGATCTGATTGCATGCGATTTTGGGGTGATCTTATTGGCGATTTTGGGTCTAATCAAATGCGGTTTTTGGCGCCTTTCACACACTCCTTCGTTTGTCTTAACCAATTCTATGACAGTTAAGAATGACACTATTTTGTATGTGATTTTGGATATGATTGCATGCGATTTTTGGTGATCTTACTGCATGCGATTTTGGGTCTAATCAAATGCGATTTTTTGCACCTTTCACACACTCCTTCGTTTGTCTTATCCAATTATATGAAAGTTAAAGTATCACGCGCAACTTAAGTCACAATTTCCGTTAGTTTAAGTCAACAACATCAAGTTTTGGGTCTGATTGAATAAAATCCTGACGTTCATGAAGGATTCAATTCAACAAAAAATAGTACATGTATATCCAATTGAAAACACGGGTATAGCTAATGATAATGAATACAAAAATAAATTAACTAAGTTTACATAGAACTTAAATTAGAAAAACTGAAAATAAGTGCGGATTCACTGAGATAATAACATTACATTAATATCTAACCCAAAGACTAAATATTTGGATTAATTACAGATACACCCCCTATACTTAGCATGTTTTTCACTTTGCCCCCTGTAATTCAAATCGTGTCACTAATACCCCCTATATTTTGGACTAAAGTGAAACAATTAGTAATTTTGTTAAAACTAATGCGCATAAGCCATGTTTAGCAAATTTTTTTGGAGATTACCAATAATTATGAACTCTAGAAGTTAAAATAATTTATTTAGCACAATAGACTCTGTAATTACAATGGGCCAAAAGCTACATTGGACAATTTATACCAATCCTAATTTTTCGTGATTTTATTGTATAAGAAAAAAAAAACTACCAAACAGGTCAAACGGTCCACAAGGGGTATTAGTGACCCGTTTGGAACTACTAACCCTAAATATTTCAAAAGTAAACATCAACACAGGAAAAGTGTGGCCTAATGGAGTTAGAAAAGAAAAGTAATTTCATTAGATAAGGGTACTAACTTTGGAATTTAGACAACAAATTTTCTAAAAATAATTAAGTTCTATGTTTTATTTCTTAAAAAAAAAAAACATTTTGTGGGAACTCAAAGGGAGTTGGCAGAAAAAATAAATGAAAGTAAAAGATGTAATTACACTCCATGAGACAAAAATGTGAAATATTCTAATCAACTTAAAGTCAGTATTTTTTAAAATAGAAGAAAGTGTAAAGCTATTAAGTTAGCTAACTTATAGTTTTTATACTTAACTTTTGTAGTACAATATTTATCGTATAATGTTTATACTACTATCATATATATTTAAAGAAAATGAAATGTAGTAGAAAGAACAAAATCAAAAAGTATTCGAAAAGTTCTCGAATAACTATCATTAACTAACCATATAGCTTCATTTTCATTATTAACTAGAATCAATATCCATGCGATGCACCAGAAAATGTTTTTAAATTTCATCATGAAGTATTTTTTTGCTAAGCAAACTTTATGTATGTAAATTTGTCAGTGGTACTATTATTTTAGATATAATTTAGTTTTGTTATTTTAATTAATTAGTTTAGTTTGTATTTTTATGTGTGTATATTTGGAGATATTTATATATATATATATATATTTATACAGAATAGATATTAATGAGATTTAATAAGGTTTAAAAAGAGATAAGGAAAGATAGAGGAAAAATAGGAAAAAGAGAGAGGGATTATACATGTATATCTTATTAATTCCAGAGACAGGAAAATAGGAAAAGAAGAAGAGTAATTAAAAAAAAATTGGAAAAAATGACAGAGTCATGTCGCAGGCGTCTAATTCCACTTTATATTACATAGGGTTAAATGCATTTGCACCTCAAACTATACCATATTTGACACTTTGGTCCCTAAACAAATTTTTTTTTTCCGCATTTTGGTCCCTCAACTAACATTTTGTGGCAGTTTGGCCCCTCTGTCACTTTTAGCATCACTTTTGGCGTCACTAAAAGTGATTTTTTTTCGTCACTAAAAGTGACGAATGGGCAAACTACCACAAAATGTTAGTTGAGGGACCAAAATACAAAAAAAAAAAAAAAAAAAATTGTTTAGGGACCAAAGTGTCAAACAGGGTATAGTTGGAAGGTGCTAAATGCATTTTATCCAATTATATAAATAAGACTGAAGCTAAAAGCAATAGCCGTAGGACTTTTCAGAAAGTGTGACTTAATGGATAATAGAAGAAGAACATGTAATACAAACTCAATATTTTTTTTAAGAGTAATTGAGGTGAGAAGAGACGAAAAAAGGGTGGCTTTCAATGGAGGTTGGAAGAGGTGCATAATACTAAGCTTTTTTTGTAAACGGCTGGTGGAATGAAAAGGGGAGGACTTCAAAGAGCAATACAAAACTAGAACTATATTCTTTAAGAATACAGAGTAATATAGATGACTAATTAACAAAGTGAAACTTTCAGAAAAAAAAAAAAAAAAAAAAACTTTAAGGGGTGGGAAAATGAACATAAAATTAGGACTATATATAATGTTTCTCATTAGAATAGTCACAGAAGACATCAAATTACAACTAAATTAAGAAGGAAAATAAATATATAAAAAAAATAAAAAATAAAACTTGAAAACTACCAGCGTAGAATGTAAAATAAAATAAAGAGGACACATCCACGTGCGGTATAACTAGTATATATATGTGTGTATTTCGAAATCTGATCTGAATGTGTATATATATATACACCTACATATATATGTGTGTGTGTGTGATTCAGAGAGAGGGAGTACCGATTTCGAGCTGCGATTTGAACAGCCGAGAGAGAGAGAGAGAGAGAGAGAGAGAGAGAGAGAGATCACGATCTTGACCTTGCTGAGATTGTGAGTCGTGACCACTTTTGAAGAGCCGAGATAGAGAGATCGCGATCTGATCGAATTTTTGTGAGCTCCAAGTTTTTCCATGGAATTTGTTTCTCAGGGGGGTTGCCGACGAATCTCCGTAAGTTGAAAGGTATTCTCCCCGAAGTCTTTTCTTGCTTTGTTTAGCTTGATGGGTAGGCAGGGAAAGCCCTACTTTCATATCCATCCCAATTGAGTTAGTTCGAAGTTTTAACTCCCTTGGCTAAATCTTCCCGGTTTTGTTGCAAAGGTTGGTCCTCAATATGGCTTGTTCAGCTAAAGGGAACGAACCAGAAGGTTTCATTATTGAATTGACTTCAGCTATCTCCAACCCCTCCCCTTATTTGAAATACTTCTGAGAGGAAATTATTTTCCTCAAAAATGAGGAAAAAGTAGTCACGTGACCACTTTTTGGAAAACAAATCTATGGAAAAGTTAGGCAATCAAACACCACATTAGCTGGAAAATTAATAAAGAAAATATTTTCCATGAAAAAAAAAAAAAAAAAAAAAAACCTATCAAACGCACCCTAAATTCCCAAACCAAACAAAGCCTACATCTCCCTGTAAGCAATGCTAATTTCCTACATATATCCACTGTCGAGAGGAAAATTCCTCAAAAATAACTAACTAACAATTAGTACATTGCACACTATACGATCATCCCATTGTTCTCTTCCCTAATTCAAATAACCTGTCATTTCTCATATTATTATTGGAAGACCTTTGATATACACAGTGCGGCTTTTTGGGATTTTGGTTACATGTTAACGCAAATTCTTCAACCACCCTGTCTTTAGCACATTCCTGTCTCAGTCCACAATAGTAACAATCCACAGGATTTGGAAGCTGCACTGCACTGAATTGTACGAGTAATCACCACGCAGAAACCATTGCGATCACGCCTTGTTGACCCTAACCTTCAAGCAACCATGTTTGTATTAGTCATTTGCCTGTATGATTTGACTACATGTATGTGATGCACAAGGAATGTGATGCATACATTTGTTGGCTGGTTACCACTCCTTCAGGGGAGACACTAGAAAAAGGAACATTAACTCAACAAATTTGAACAGAAACAATATTTATCCAGGCACATGAGGCAGGTTATACATTCCAAACATGCTACTATTTTTTTAAGCCATTTAAGACAACCATGGTCTGACAAAAACTAAAGCACAAAGCCAATGCCAAAACGACAATCACAGTGAACAGTAGAATAAAATACTCAACAGCCTACAAAGTAGAGACAACAGTGTGTGTGTGTGTGTGTGAGAGAGAGAGAGAGAGAGAGAGAGAGAGAGAGAGAGAGAGAGAGAGAGTGTATGTGTGTGTGTTCAAAACTTCAGTTAGTTTCACAACATCTAGTAACAGATCTTCCATCTAAAAAAGTAACCAGTAAAAATTGTGAAAACCAAAGGCCAATCAAAAATGTTTGTTCATAACAAGCTTTGAGATGTTCCCTATTGGTTGCAAATGGAATCATTTGTGTTGTTACATTAATACCTTGCTAAAGCTATGATTCCCAAATTTGAATCCAGAATCCAATCCCCAAATGCTTTACCAGTTGTACCACATGCAGTGGTATGTGGTACCACCAACTACTGCCACAGCATGCGGTACATCTGCTAAGTATTTCTCGACCAAATTTGTGATTCAAATTTGGGAAGCATAGCATTACTCTTAAATATTTTCAAACCTTTGCACTAACAAGTTCTCCTAAAGGTTCTATTAGCATCTTCAACGTTTTGCTTCAATTCAGTTCAAGAAACAGCGAACTTGAAAACATAATTCTCAGGAGTTTAACAATTGTTATTTCTCTATACAAAAAAAAAAACAAATAATAATAATAATAATAATACTTATTTCAGGTTTAACACACTTGTCAACTTCCTTCCAGTAAAGTAGGAAACTTTCATGTCTTAAAAAACTTTTTAAACATTGTACAGAAACAAGGAGGAGGACCAGTTTTTGTAGGCAGAACTATTAAAATGCGGACACACTCTTGCAACCAAATGCCGTCTACCTTTTTATTATTGAAGGTTGATGACTAAATCAGAGTCAGTAATCGTACTAAGATTCTGGAAGCGCTAACTTTCCACATATAAACTTATCAGCACACACAAAGAAGACCAGGGATATTTACTTGTTTCCAGGACACATTTTCAAGACTGAAAATGCAATGGTTTCACCTATTTTGCTGCTTCTAAGTTCTAATATAGAGACCAAAGACAACAAAACAAAACAAAAAACTAATTTTACCCAAACGAAGTAATAGGGGGGAAAATCCAAGACAAACTGCCCATTAAAAGAGAACACGCAGGGGGCAAAGTGAAGAAAGAACTCTGACAAAGGCCACTCGCTATCATAAATTCAGAAATTTAAACCGATAGAAAGTCAATACTTTATGGGTGCTCACTACTTGTAGGGCCGGCAATTCCAATCCGGATCAATAAATCCAACCAAAAGGTCCAAAACCACCGGAAAATACATGAATTTGGGTTCTAAAATATTCAAGGACTGGTCGTAATTGGGTTGGCAACACAGGTGGCACTATAGTAGTTTACCAATCAGGTTGTAGCAGGTTCTGCATCGACCTATATTCAACCCATGAAGAAACAGCTACATCAAAACCCCAGTTATAAACCATTTGGTCGGCAACATAGCTGTACCCACCATCTCCCCTCTCTCTCCTTCCCTCGGTCAAATCAAGCTATGGTATTGGTCACTTCAAGATAGAGATCTGATATGCAATGCATGTCTGATGGGATTTGTATGTCATTCTTTACTCATGTATTTTCCAGTTTGATGATATATAAAAATTTTATATATAGCATCAACATATAGAATTTGTGCTAGCTACAATAACCTGGTTCAATTTTGGTAAGATGCATTTTTGCACAGCAATATAATCAAAACGGAAAAATGCTGATAAATATAACTTCAATAATTTTCTTCGAATTTTTTTTCCCCATACAAGTTCTTGGCTTCAGCATTTTTTGGGGGATAAAAAAAAAAGAAGGGGAAGGGGGGCAGATATGAATCGGCCTGGTGAATGGGTATATCCAACCCACTTAATGCAGGTCATAAATGGGTCAACCCATTTACAACCCAATCCATTTATAATCCATCCATATCCACCCTAACCCGCCCATTTGCCAGGTCTAGTACTCAACAACTCATCAAGCACTTGCCTAACTCACATTTTCTACTTTTTTCCAAGGAGGTTTTACAAATATGTCACATCGCAAAGCACCTATTTTCAGCTATATTCATTGCCATCAGATGGGCCACATCTGCTGTAGCTTAGAATATATCTTGAATACATCAGCTACAAGCATGATGAAGCAACAAAAATCACATAATACTTGACATCCTGATATTCCAGCACCCTTCATTATGAATTTCCTCCTATCACCTATAGAATGAACAAAATTCAAACCCCGCCTAATCTATAAAGTTTAGGGCCTGTTTGGGACGCTTAAAATAGGATTTAGTCTAGTCCGTCTCAGTTCATATCTGCTTATTTTGGGAACAAGGTTATGTTGGTGTGACAAAGAACCAGATTTGAGAGAGAGAGAGAGAGAGAGAGAGAGAGAGAGAGAGAGTAGACTGGGCACTCCCATGCAGAAAGTAGAGATTGGTCAAACATTTAAATTTACAGCATAGGTTAACTTGTGTACCACAGAACCGGTTCTCTGCCTACCATACAGCCCCTTACAAATTCCTCCTCTAATTCAAAACAAGAATCCTCAAGATTTCCTTCGATCATAATACCAATGTGAAACCAATCATTTGCAGCATTGTTTTACGCATCGTAGTGTTATCCTACATCACCCATGGGAGAGATTACCAGACATTGCACGAGTGTAAAGGGATGTGTGGAACACCCTTTACGGAAAATCCTCTTCCATCCTAGGCATCATCCACTGAACTCCAAACAAAGATGCAACAAAGCCAAAGATCTCGAGCAAATGTGCATTGAATCTGTAACACATATTGTGGTCGGGCCATACGGGCACCCACATGTTATTGGACTGGGTCCAATAAGACTTGGCTTGGACACCAAGTTACTGGCTTTGAAGTCCCAAGCCTGTTAGGTTTTCGTTGTGCTTATATATATGTGTGTGTATTACACATTGAAAATCTAAGGAGACATAAAATCTCAGACTCTCTCTCTCTCTATCTCACGCAGTCTCTCTCTCTCTCTCCCCACGGTTTCTCTCTCTAGCCTATCACCACAAGGGCTTGGGATTTAGCGCGTGACTATCATGGGGATGGCTCAAGAAGCGTCCTCTGCGACCTAGGCGATGCATAAGAGAGTACACGGAGGCAACATGGAGCAGCAGTTCGTGGTGAAGACGCCGAGCTCGTAACAACACCGTTCGACGATCCGTCGGGCTATTCTGCTAGGTAACGAACCTATGCCCGATTCGTATGCTTGCGTACATATTTATTTACATTGGTATCAGAGCCTGTAGGTGTTGATTCGCCCGTAAATCTGCCATTGTTTTGTTTTCAAGCTTTTATCAAAAACTTTGAAATTTTAATTTTCAAGTGGATCTAGTACCAAACTCCAATAGGGGTCTAATTTTTTAACATGGATGTGTCCCATATGGTCCCTAGAGTCCCCCCACAAAGTCTCATGGCTTGATTATCTCCGGTGAGGGAGAAATCGCAAACCCTAAATTTCTGGGCATGTAAAATCGAAATTTTTCAGCAACTTTGCCCTCATTTTATGGACGGTTGAGACGTGCAATAGGTGTGTTTATTGGTTCAAAGTTCAAGTACTCCGTGAGATCTTTCCAACCATATAAAATTTGTAAACTTTGGATCAATATTGAAGGAGATACGAGCTTGCAAAGTAGGGGGGGCGCGCAGCTTTTGCTGCAGTATTTTTTAGGGTTTTTGGTGAAGAAGAAGACCCAGCAGTGCCTCCCCTACTCGCACCGGGGAGAGTGGGGTCCACTCGCCGGCCGGTGATGGTCCGCCGAGTGTGGGTCCCCCTCTGGATCGCGGTCCATCAAATATTTTTTAATTATTTTTATGGCAAAAGTAAATTATTTTTTATAATTAAAACAGTTTTTGTGTATTAAAACTAAGTTTTTTAATAGTTTAAATCTGTTTTAATTACTTTAATATTCTGGAAAAATGTGAAAATTTTATTTTTAATTTTTCCTATGTTAAGGACACTATGTGGGACCAGAAATAATTTTGTGGCAAATTATTTCATTCAATTTTGGTATTTTAGAGCATAAAACGTAGGTTTTATATATGTTTTTAATTGCTTAAAATATCCAAAATGAATATTAATTTTTGAAATTAATGTATAGTGTCTAGGACACTGTAAGGGACTCTTAAGATAATTTTTGGGTAAATTATCATGTATTTATGGTATTTTAGAGCATATAATTAATGTTAAGACATTTATTTAATTGCTTAAAATAGCCAAAATACACTATTAATTTTTGTAATTAATATGGGACATAATGGATACTATTTTAAGACCATGTAAAATTTTGTGGGACCCACAGGTAATTTTTGGTAAATTATCTCAATCTTATTAATATTTTAGAGCATATAATTGTGTGTTTTTGTACACATATTAAATTGAGTTCATGGAATTAACACAATGTGTTTAGAACACTAGTGGTAGCTTGAGAAAATTATTTTAGTGTATTTTCTCGCTCTTTGGGACGTATTTTAGAGCATATATGTTGTGTTGAGTATGCAATATTAATTGCTTAAAATATAACCAATTAAAGTTGTTAATTCTTGAATTTAATGTCTAGTGCGTTTTGTACACTGATTGGAGACTTAAGAAAATTTTATGAATTATCTCATTTTGTGTTTTGGTATTTTAGAGCATAAAATTTATGCTTATGGGCATTTATTGAATTGCTTAAAATAGCCAAAAAAGATTATTAATTTTTGAAATTAATATGGGGTGTTTGGAACACCATATTAGACCACTGAAAATTTTTGGAGAACAAATTCTTGAAAATTTTTGTATTTTTAGGAATTTTGTTGCTCATAGTTAATTTTGTTTAACTAAGATCAATTTATTATGTTAAATTGATTCAAAATGTTTTGGGCCTTGGTGAAATTCCGGAAATTTTTATTTATAATGAAAACTTTGTTTTTCAATTAATTAAATTTTCCATAAGGTTCTAAATTAATTGCTAATTTAAAGGGCCCTTAATAAATTGGTTTTAAATTATATTTTAAGACCTAAAATTAGGTTAAAATTAATGAAAAATTCAGGATTTTTTCATTAATTTTACTTAGCTTATGGGAGCTATCTGGGCTGTGCAATAATCATTTTATTGCACATTTTATTATTTTTAGAGGCTCATTGCATTGTTGGTCACGTTTAATTACTGTTGTTTGTGATTGGTTGACCCTATGACCTCTAATTCCTCCTCCTTAAGTGGAGTGACAGATGAATCCATTCATTTTATAATAAGACCACATGAGTGCTTGATGTGTGTGATTAATACATTTTAATCTGGCTTAAATGAATGGACAATAATTGACAATTTATAGAGCTTGTGTCCTCACGATGTATGTTTAAGGTTGTTCTTGTATATGTTTATGAACAAAGCATCCCTAATTTTTATGGGCTATAAATGTAATGTGAGGACGAGGGTTTTATTTCTTGTATTGGAAAAGCCTACTTGTAAAGGGATGGTTTTCTTTGTTCATACATCATACACATGAATTACCTTAACATGAGCTCTAAGTTGTCAATTCGGACCCACGTAGGGGTCCATGCGCATTTTTTTTTGTATGGCGCACTTTATATCTTGTGGATGATCTTAGATAGGTATTTGTACCATCTAATTGATCATCAGGAGACCTTTGCTCCGGTTGCCAACATGAATTCTGTGAGGATTCTACTGTCCTTGGCAACCAACTTTGGATGGCCTTTTCATCAGTTTGATGTGAAGAATGCCTTTCTTCACCGTGATCTTGATGAAGAAGTGTACATGGATATCCCTTCGGATTTTGAGGACACTAAGACAGAAGGGAAGGTGTGCCGACTCAGAAAGTCGTTATATGGACTAAAACAATCTCCACAGGCGTGTTTGCAAGATTTTACACTGGCAATGCTCAGGTATCATTTTAAACAGAGTCAAGCTGATCACACATTATTCATCAAACATACATCACAAGGTAAGACTTTAGAAGCACGAAGTGGGGGCGGGGGTGGGGGCAGGGTCGAGGGAGCGTTAAACTTTCAAAGGTTCAAAGGTTGGGAGCATTTTAGAAGCGTCCAAATATTTGATATAGATATATTCTATATCTAATTATTGCGGAGGAATATAGATTGACATAATATATTTTGATTGTAAATTTTGTTTTTGAAAGTCTTAAGCCATATGTTCCGACATAAAAATATATCTTCAGTAAAATATTTGAGCAAAATGAGAACTTGAATCTATTTATAAGGCTATTTTGAGACTTGGTTGTGATGGGAGCAGGGTGGGAACGAGGTTCTAACATGAGGAGAGCGAGATTTCGACAAGCTTCTCAGTAAGAAGCGCGGAATCGAGAGTCTGAGGAGGAAGCGTGACCAATTTAGAAGGTTCCTACCTCTAAGGGTAAGACTACTGCCTTGATCGTATATGTGGATGATATTGTTCTAACTGGAGATGATCTGGAAGAGATGGAGAAGTTAAAACGGTTTTTTGTCCAGTGAGTTTGAAATAAAAGATCTAGGAGCCCTTAAAGTATTTTTTGGGAATTGAAGTTGCTAGATCCAGACATGGAAGTTTTATTTGTCAAAGAAAATATGTACTGGTTCTGCTAGAGGAGACTGGAATGCTTGGAAGCCGAGCGAGTGACACTCCAATGGATTCGAATCAAAAATTAAGTTATGATAGTAGTAAAGCAGAAGCAGATAAAGGGAGATATCAAAGACTTGTGGGAAGACTCATCTATCTTTCTCACACCCGTCCCGACATTGCGTTTACTGTCAGTGTTGTAAGTCAGTTCATACATGCTCCATGTGAGACTCATATGGATGTTGTCTTCAGAATTCTAAGATATTTGAAATCATCTCCGAGAAAGGGTCTATTTTTTGCGAGACATGAACATCTTAGAGTGGAAGCATATACTGATGTTGATTGTACTGGTTCTGTGACTGACAGAAGGTCCACAACAGGCTATTGTACATTTGTGGGTGGCAATCTTGTCACTTGGAGGAGTAAGAAGCCGAATGTTGTAGCTAGATCTAGTGCAGAAGCTGAGTTTAAAGCTATGGCTCAAGGAGTGTGAACTTTTGTGGATCAAGTTACTGTTAACCAACTTGAGACTTGATCACTGTGAATCTATGAGGCTATATTCTGATAACAAGTCTGCAATTTGCATCGCTCGCAATCCAGTGCAACATGATCGGACTAAATATGTGGAGATTGACAGACACTTCATCAAGGAGAAGATTAATAGCGGTGTGAATTGTATCCATTTGTGAAGACAGGGGATCAACTTGCAGACATTCTCACTAAGCGAGTTGGTAGAAGACAGTTTCATTTTGCTCTTGGCAAGCGAGGCTTAAGAGATACATTTGTATCTGCTTGAGGGGGAGCGTTAGAACTTATTATTTAGTTTTACTACTTTATGTTATTTTTCTATATAAGAGTATTTGTGTAATTGTCATTTTGGACTAATATATAATATACAGGAGGCTCAATAGTCTCCTAAGTTCTTCTCTAATTATTTTCTACAATCATCCCCTAGAAAACCCAACCCATTGTACAAGATTATACTTTTTTATTTCTATTTGGCACTGGTGCTAGAACCTTGTTCAAAGATGATATTACTGGCCTTTGGACTATGGCATCTATGTAGCTCCGTAAATGCGGCCTGTCATTCATCCACAAGGACCTAGACTATTATGTACAATACTATTATAGCAAAACGAAATAAATCCCAAAGCAACTAGATCTATACGAAACGAAATGTGGGAAAAGAAAGTGAAGCAATATCATAGTCGTAACTTGTAAGTTACAAGTGTGATGGCAAAGGGTTTTGGAAACCCAAACAAGATTTTGGTGGAGTGAAGATACAAGCTTTTTTTGTTTTCTCAATTGTGTAAAACATAGAAGAAATGAAAAAAAGAGGAACAAGCATTTAGGTGGCGAAATTCACGACATGGGATACAGTTCATGATATACATATGAGTGATATAGTCCATATTACCAATACACATCGAGTCGCACAGCTTATCAAGAAAAGCTAGCCTAGATAATACAACTATTTAATGCCCAAGTAGGTGATGAGCTAGGAAGCATCAAAACTTCTAAGAATGTACCGTGTCGCCTAGGTAGCACCGGTGCAAGTGCGGGTGCAGGGATAGGGATTCGCCAATGTGCGGCAGGAGTACTTGGATAAAATAAAAAATATACTTTTATATAATAGTATATACAAATTATTTTATAACTTTTAGTGCATTAGTGTATACCCTAGATAATTGCTATTCTTATTTTCTATTATTTCTCCGTTAAACCCCCAAAGTTTTCAAATTTGAATGAAGAAACTTGTGTTTTTTTTCCAAAAAAAGGCTAAAAAAGCTCCAGACACACTCCAAAAGTATTCAAAGAATCCACGGCGCACCCCAATTCGAGTGCACACCAAGTGCAGGTGCGGCGTGCTTCATAGCGTGTCGTATCCGACACACGAAAACGACACGTCAAGGACACTTTTCCTACAGTGTCGACGTGCAATTTTTGTAGAGAATTTTGTCGTGTCGACGTGCCAGTGTCGTGCTGTATCCGTGTTGGTGTGTCCATGTATGTCCTTCATAGGTGATGAGAAGGTGGCAATTAAAAAGGGTAATGCTAGGGACACAAAAGGGTCACAAAGAGATGCTCTTAAAAGGATATGGCATCCCATGGGTTGAGTTAAGTGTGGTGGGTTCTACTCCCACATGGCATGCCAAATCCTTTTGTGAGCATCTCTCTTTCTGACCATTTTGTATCCCAAACATTGCCCATTAAAAAAACAAGAGATTGAGGAATGAATGTATTAATATAAATTATAAAGTCAATAAAAACCAAATGAATAACTAGGACTGTCAATGAGTAGGATTCAGAGCAGTTTTTTTTTTTTTTTTTCATATTTGAATTAGATTATATGCACTAATACATATTATCATATCATATAAGATCTTATATGATGCTAAACAAAATCCAAATCTGATGAAATATACAAAAAAGCCAAAAATGAAATAAAATTCAGAAAATAAAGACCCATGAGACAACCCTTCCCAATACTTTATTTTAAAATTTTTGAAAAAGAAAAAAACTTTAAACTAAAAAAACATAAACTAAAAATGTGTTTAGTACTTCCAGAAAATGAAAACAAAAACAAACATGAAAACACGACAATAAAGTTTGTATCAAAACATGACAAGCTTTCACCCAGTTCCCTTTTTTTGCTAAACTTGTAAGTTCCAAAACATTATCTCTATCATGCACTTAAATCAAACACACCGCCCTAATACAACATACCCAAAGTAGAAAACGGTCACATACAAATACAACTATTTTGATTTACAAAACCATGAACCCTTAACCAAGGTCAAAACCATGAACCCTTAACCAAGGTCAAAACCTCAACCTCAGCACAACTCATCATTGCAAAACCCTTTATTTAGAGAACCTCTCTCTAATCACTGGCATAATACAACAATTTGTTGCAAAGTAACAAACAATCTGGACCAATATAATCCATCTTGTCAAAATTTATGCTAGTTCCAATTTCTATTATATGGCTAAAGGTTGAATACATTCTTTCCAAGAACGTGAGGCATACAAACTCAACATACTGGATTATGTGAGCGCGTTCCTAAGCAGTAAGCACCTCTAAACTGTACAACATTCACAAATCAAGCTCATCTAGTCTCGCAAATTCTTCAATTATATTTGTTCGTCAAGCACGTATATAAATGCACAGCAGACTACAAACATCGCATTGATCCTACATTTCACAATTGGCATACGTATGCAAAGCTATAAAAGAGATACATGAAGCATGTGAAGGAATTTACACCAATTATAGCAACTGCTGAAATACATATGAGTGTCCTAAATCTTCTCTAAGCATGCACAGCATGATCGTGCATTTACAAATAATTGAATCTGTTGCATATCGAAATAGATTAGGAATGTCTAGACAGCATTCTTTGTACCTATTTGTAAAAATAAAATAAAAAACCAACATTCTTTGTAATGGTGCCACCACATTCTTTGTAATGGTGCCACCACAATTGACCACGCATATGAAGAGTTAAATCTTCTCTAAGCTTGCACATCATGTTTGTGCATTTGCATAGCGATGAACATATGCTGCTATGCATAGCGCACAACAATGTACTCCTGTCTCTTGCACAAGGGGACAAGACAAAGACAAACCCAAAGAATATAATAGGATAACTCGATGAAAAGTGAGTCCAATTATATGAATCTCAGCTTCAAATTTCTGTTGAAGAGAAAAGGTGATATACAACTCAACTCAACTAAGTCTTTGTCCAATGGTGTCCGCTACACGAATCCTTTTCCTCCATTGAGCTTGGTCTTAGACCAATGTCTCATTCAACCGACACATTATCAAGTCTTTCTTTACTACCTCAACCATGTCTATTTTCGGTCTTCACCCCCCCTTGGCACTACCTTTAACGTGTAAAAGATCGATTGTCCTAACCAGTGCAGTTATTGGACTTCTATGTACATGCATGAACCATCTTAATCAATCTCGTATTTTATTTGGGAGACTGGGACTGGATGCTACTTTTATCATTTCAAGAATTGATTATAGATCCATTCTAATTCAATCTTTTCTTGTTTCTACCACAAATCCATCATAAGATATGCATTTCTACTACACTCATTTGATTACATGTTTTCTAGTTGCCCAACACCCAGTCCCATATTGCATAGTCGGCCTAATAGTTGCCTTATAAAACTTTTCTTTCAGTTCTAGAAGACTAACCATCTGTTTGGTTTGCCACAAACAAGAAAAGAATTGATTTGCAATTCTTGTTTGAGGCAATTCTTGTGTTTGGTTTGACCTAAAACTAGAATTGAATTCTTTCCAATTCTACCCAATTCTTGTTTAAGGGGGGTTTACAAATCAGACCAAAAGTGGTCAGATTTGCCAAGAATTCATTTCCATTCCATTCTATTCTATTCTATTACAAAATCAAACCAAACGGAGTGGTAATATCATTGAAATATCTTAGGAAAGATTCACAACAATTACAAATAATTGATCCACCGAATGTCATAATAGATTAGGAGTTAGGACCGTCTAAACCTTAGAAGCAGCAACCTTATAAAGTGGTCACGCTCCTACCTCAGACTCTTGATTCCGCATTTCTTACTAAGAAGCTCGTCGTAACCTCGCATCCCTCGTGTTAGAAGCTCGAACCCACCCTTCTCCTATCACAACCAAGTCTCAATATAGCTTATGAATAGATGCAAGCTCTTATTTTGCTCAAAATATTTATCAAGGCAATAATTTTATGTCGGAACATATGGTTTAAGACTTTCAAAAACAAAAACTACGATCAAAATATTTTTCGGTCAATCCAAATTTCTCTTCACATACATGATATATCTATCTGAAATATTTGAACACTTCTTGGACGCACCAACCATTGAATGCTTAAATTTTAGCGCTTCCCCGCCCCCGCCCCTGCTTCTATGGTCATAAAGTCATTCTCTTGTACTTATTTCACTACACGTCATCACACTTTAATATCAAATAACCATAAAATGACACTAGAAGAGTTTCAGTTCAAAAGTATACTTCCATAGATAGACTTTCAGTTCAGCAACTTAAGAGCATCCCACACTATAAGAATTGATTTAACAGACTTAAGATTTTGAACACTGTAATCGACCATGTAAACATCATCCTCTTGTACTTATGTCACTACACATCATCACACTTTAATATAAAATGACCATAAAATTATACTAGAAGAGTTTTAGTTCAAAAGTATACTTCCGAAGATAGACATCCAGTTCAGTAACTGAAAAGCATCCCACATTATAAGAATTGGTTTAACAGACTTAAGATTTCCAACACAAGTAAGTCAAACTTAGGCATTGCCAATTCTACAACAAAATAAACCTAATCAACACAATGTCATTGAATTCAAAACAGCATATACTCATAACATATGGAAGGGAAAACTGCAGCTTAACATAAGCTATTGCAAAATGAAGCTCAAAGTACCTATAAGTTATAACTGCCACCATCTTGTAGATGCAGGTTCTGGTTGTTGCGAGAGAATCAATATCCAATATAGCTAGGATCTCCAACATACTCGGCAATTTGTTCAAGGCGAACATTGAGCAATGCATGGGTATCGGCATCCCGAACAACACCAGTCTCATTCTCCATGTCCCTTTCCACTAGATTACCATAGACACCCTTATTCTTACCATACAAAACAAGAACAGGGCCACCACGCCGTGGAAGCGCAGTCTCAAGAAGGTCTTGATCCACACCTTGGATGAGCTCTCTGCTTTCATCAATCGATATGTCACAGGTTGTGGGCCCCACCACATCCAAAATCTCACCTTTTTTCAAGTACAATCTCCCTCCTTTCAACTCTTTACTAACAACTCTAACTCGAATATGACTAGTAAGCCATGAAATTCGACTTGACCTCTCTTCTTCTCTTCGATCAATTCTTCTTCCCTCTTCTCTATTGCGTTTACTATCTTTCTTTTTGTCCCCTCTACTTTCCTTATGACTCCTACTACTGTGTGAATCTTTAACTCTCCCACCATCACTGCTACCAACTTTATCATTCGACCCCCGAATCTTCAACTTTTTCAAGCATCTCTCTTCTTCCACTGAACCCAAATCAGCAATATCGCAAACTCTCACTGTCACTTCCTCATCCGACTTCGAAATCTTCAGAACAACTGGATCACCATCACCCACTATCTTTACAATCCTACCTTTCAACCCCAAATCTCTGCCACCCACAATTCTAACATCTTTACCCACATAATACCAATGCTTTTCCTCTCTTCTACTATTCTGATCTTTCTCTTTCTGCTTGACACCATTATTACTAGAAACGCTGGTATTATTAATCATATCACTAACAAAACCTAGCCCTTCTTTCGCAGTCCGCCTCTCGTATTGCTTAACCTTCACATCCTCTTTCGCATTCCTACCAATGCCTCTACCTTCAACCCAGCCATAACCCGCAAGCAAAGCCGCACCGAAGCCCTCGACCGGCACATCGGTGAACTCCTCAAACCCGCGATCATCCGGTAGCCTCTTCAAATCATCCTTCAACTTCTGCAACATCACGCTGTCGATCGTGGCCGGTCGAAGAAGCCGATCATTCGATTCCAGGTTGTTCGCATCATCGGTCTTTGTGGACTCCCGGAGATTCAGGCCGAAAGACATGTTGGAATCTAGGGCTGATTCGGCGACGAAGGTTGGGGATTCGGTCTGGAATTGGAGATTTGGGCAATCCGAGGCGAGGGGAAGATCGAGGTTTTTCATCTTCTTGTGAGGAGGGGGCCTCCATTCGTTGGGTTTGGGAGGGATTACGAGTTTCTTCTTGGATTGAGCGTCGGCTAGGTTTTGAGATGGGTCGAACTCTGTGACGTACTCTCTATTCTTGATGATGATGGCTGATGTCGATTCTTGATGATCTTCGCCGTTAAAGTTCTGTGAGGGTTTGATGAGGCTTGGCTGCTGCTGCTTCTGCTTCGAAGACGGTTTTGTAGAGAGAGAAAACGATAGTTTCATGGTGTTCCAGAGAGTGGAGAAGATGTTGAAAAGGATAGATAATATTTGTGCCTCTGTGTGTGTGTTTTTTTTTGGGCACCGCGTTCTCGTTCTGCAGCTCAAAGATTTGGGGGCTGAATGAAAATCGTGTCAGGATCAGCATAGCAGAGCGTTTCCAAAACAAAGGCCCTCATAACACAATTTTAAGCTGAGTGCATTTTTCTCCCCCATTTAAGGCTTGGGTGAGCATAATCAAGCATCTCATTGGCCTATGCGCGCACTGAGATCCATAATTAAACAATAAAAGGCTAATGCATTGGAACTCACAATTAAATAAAGTGCATTGGCCAATGAGGCACTTGGGTTATGCTCACTCAGGGTGAGCAAATGTGAACTCTTTTAAGTTAAAATAAATAAATTTTTGATCTTTTAATTTAATTAATAAGTACACCCTACTTATTACATTATACTATACTAGAATAGGGTAGGGTCACACACTCCGTTTATGTGATAAATTGTTTGTTTTTTTGGGTGATGTTAATGCCAAAACAGAAAGTATTATCGTCAAAGTAAAAAGTGTCGCTAAAAATGTTAGCGACAATTACTTAAGTATCGCTAAAACTTTTAGCGATACTTTCTGCTTTGGCATTAGCACTAGTCTGTTTTTTAGATAGTTATTTTTTTTTACACTTATTGTTTTAGATAACTTTTTTCCATTTGTTGAAGTAGTTTTTTTTAATTGATTAGACATTTTAATACCCTTCTAATTTTTTTTTCAAATATAGTGTAGTTTTGGTTCGAAATGTATTTTAAATTGCTTGGTTTAGTTGTTTTTTATTTAATTCCTTCATATATTACGTAGACTTCTCCACTTCCTTTTATAGTACAGTATCTGTTAGGACATGGGTTTGAACTGTGTTTGAAGTAGTTGGGCATTTGGTTCGAGATTACATTCCTTTTTCTTTTATAATTACGTGTTTATTAAATCACATTTTATTTTATCTTACACAATAAAAATCCTTTTAATTAAGACATTGAACGGTCATAATTGCCTTGGTGAGGCGCATTTGGCTTACACACGCGCATACACAATCACATTAGTAACTTACTTGCATAGTATGCTCGCACACAAACAATTGCACAAATATCATTCGAAGGATAAATAGCCAAACACCATCACGTGGCCAAGTCCTAATCCAGACAATAGTTGCTCCAAAGAGTAATGCTATGTTTCTCAAATTTTGAATTCTCAATGCTTTCCAGATACATATGACAATGGATCGCTTTCATTAACGGTGTGACCACATTAACAGTTTTCCATGAAAATCCAGTGGATCCAGTGACACATATACTTGGGAAGTATTTGAGATTCAAAATTTAGTAAATGTAACATTAATCTTCTCCAAATGATACTCCCTTCGTCCTAAAATAAGTTTTCAAATTTCATTTTTGGTTGTCCCAAAATAAATGTTCACTTTTGAAAGTCAACCACAAAAATTTAATAAACCTCCTATAGTACCCTTATAATAAAGGCAAAATAGCATTTATGTGTCCCAAAATAAATAGAGGGTCAATCACCCATCACATCCAAGAGTAAAATTGGAAACTGCCTGTTACGGTCCAAAAAAATTAATACAATACAACTTTCTTAAACAATGTGCAAATTTAAAGTAGACACTTATTTTGGGACTAAGGGAGTACAAATTTGAGTGGAGTAATGCTATGCTTTCCAAATTCAAAACCCAAATCCCTATTCCAAATGATGTGGTACCAATCCAAATTTAGTGGGTTCATTGACTACTGTGGAGTGACTTCAATATACTCCAATCAAAATTTAATGGGCATACTACCACATCATTTAAGATGAGATTTAGGAATTCGCTTTTTTAATAATGATGAGACCACCTCAACATTATTCAATCAAAATTCAGGGAATCAAATGCCATATGATTTGAATGAGAATTTGAGATTAGAATTTGTAACATACTACTATTACATATATATATATATATTTTGTTTGCTGAAAGAGTAATGTTAGATGCACTCTTAAATGCATAATTAAATGCACAAACTAACTTAAAATATTGGACCTCGTGCTGAAAAGCTTGCACACCCTACACACCCCTTTTTTAGCATGAGGTCCAATATTTTTAAACAGAATTGTACATTTAATTGTGCATTTGGAGTGCATCTAACTTGCTGAAATACTACCATTATCGTTATTCTTTCTCATTTGAGTGAGGTTGACATGATAGCCTTGCACCCTCTTTCTCTCTCTCTCTCCAAAAATCCCCCCCAATTAGGCAAACTCTACCCCTCCTCTGTTTCTCGCTCTAAAAACACCCACACCACACCTATACATACATACACACACGTCCATGCATATGTATATGTATACATAAGAGCTCAGCTCACCAATCACTAGCTGGATCTATGCTGATGTTGAATCTATGGATCGGCCGAAAACCGAAAAAGTTGTGATTTTGTTGGACGACAGTGAGGACGAAGGAGAGAAAATCTGTGGAAACGAAGTGACGAGGAAGAGAAATCGCAGCGAAGAACAAGAAAATGGAGCTAGGAAAGATATAAACAAGCATAGAACTCGAGCTGAAGAGTACAAATTGCTCGCTGATTTGACTGATTACCCTAACTTAGCTGAACTTTTGGCTTTACAAGTCCCCATCAGAGAGCGAAGAAGGGAACGGAACAGGAGGAGGAAAGAGAGGAAGAGATTAAGGAAAGCAATGGAAGCACGAAAGGTCTCTCTCTCTCTTTATATATATATATATATATAATATATATTTATATATTTATTTATGTTTACTAAATAGTCTCAAAATTTAAGATTTTATTCTGTTTTTCTATATATAGTGTCTTTTCTTTTTTCGGTTGCTATTTCTAGATTTAGGTATACCCCTGAATATTGCGATTATTGATTTTCATTATGGAGTTGTTGCCATCTCATATTAATAACTTACATACTCTTTGCAATTTTGTCAATTCATAACTGTTTTTTATTTTTATTTTTAGCCAACGTTTGGTTCTGTTCATTTTTAATGTTTATTTGCTTATTTGTGGAAAGAATATGAAAAGAGAAAGTGATGCTCAACACTTAAAAAGAGTATTTTTATTAGAAAATAAAGGAACCCCAAAACTTTGTTTTCTGTGTTATCTGTATCTGGATGGATTTAGTCTCCCCCTTACCATTACTAGTCTATACAAAGCTATAAGATGTGAGCATGTATATATATTTACAGTAACATTGTGATTACACATGCTTACACATTTGTATATGACACTGCAAACTATTAGAGTCACGTGAGATAGGGCTGCAACTCGGACGAACTGGGCTTCATTTTAGGTATGTCCGGGCTCGGCCCTAGTTTTAGTGGAGTCTGCCCAAGCCTGAACCCGAACAACCCAACCTGAGCCCGACTTGTGTTTTAGTACTGAAACTTAAGCCCGAATTTCAATAGAGAAACAACAATATGCTGAATATAAATCTAAATTTTTTGGTTTAGATGTGAGAAAAAACCTTCCATCTATCAATTTAGTTTTTCAATAGTATCTAAATGTATTCTATGTAGCATGGGTACTTCATTTAGGCCACCGTACCCGTACCGGGGACGTATCGGACACCGAAACGCGTTGGACATGCCAGGGTACGTACCCGACACTCCAAAAAACGTGTCCGCTTATTTAATTCAATTTTTTGTCTGTGTGTATGGCTAGGACACGACATGGGTATGTCATGGATACCTGTGGACACGGCATATGTACATCATGGTGGCTTTTTTGTGAATGATTTTTGCCTTTTTTTTTATAGGATTGTGGTTTGTGCCCTTTTTTAGGATGAATCTTTTGTTTTCTTGTTTTGGACTTGTGGTTTTTATGATTTGGAAGGGATATTGATGATGTAATGATGTTTAATTATAACAATTTTGTTATGCTTATGGTCATTGTGAATGATCTTGTAATGGTAAAACAATTTTGCTATGGATGGATTTGTAATGTTGATCTTTAATGATAAAAGAATCTTGTTATAATACTTATGGTTCTTATAATGTGACTAATTGGACTTGTTTTTATTAGTATTGTATAATTAATTAAAAATTAATATTTTATTCTTCATACCATAGCCGTACCCGTACTCAACATTTTAAAGATTTTTCGTACCCCCGTACCCGTATCGTGTCGTACATGTATCGTGTTGTACCTTGCTACATAGACTGTATTTTTGTCGCTAAAAAAACTGTAATTCCCCAATTAAAAAATAATAAATATATAGAATATAAAACATTTATAGTATATAAACATGTTCTATGTATAAGTTCGGTCTTGGGCTCGGGTTGATAATCCCTCTGTCCAAGCCCAACCCATATATGATTCGGGCTTGAACATTCTAGCCCTGCCCATCCAAGATACCTAAAAAAGTTTCCCAAGCCCGGTAAATTAGGGTTGGGCTTGCCCAAGTTGCAGCCGCCCTAGGTGAGCATCTGTGTATTGTTCTAATTATGCCATTTTTGGCTTCTAATAGATGCCTAATTAACAGTAATGTATATAGGGCAAGGCTGTTGTAAGCTCGCCCTTGGATTGTGCAGATTTCATAGGCATTGTGAAAAAAAATTATATATTATTTTTCGCATACATTCTTGAGGACAAATCTTCATCCAACAGTTGTGAAGTGTCATCTTTACAATATTTAACAGGCCTATCATCAGATTCATCACATTTTGAAAGCCTATCATATTGTGATTGTTAAGATTAAAATCATGTCAAACATGGTACCGGTTTTTGCCTTTTGAA
This sequence comes from Hydrangea macrophylla, assembly GCA_033977485.1. NCBI lineage: Eukaryota > Viridiplantae > Streptophyta > Magnoliopsida > Cornales > Hydrangeaceae > Hydrangea > Hydrangea macrophylla. The sequence goes on along the minus strand of CM066991.1, from coordinate 79,723,197 downwards.
GTTGACGCTTAAATAATAAATGTTGCCTTTTCTATTTCTAGTTATTACAACTATCTAAAAAATTGTTATAGCAAATGGTACATTAAAGAAAGCTCTTAGGCTTTGTTTGGTTTGCGGGCACAGTGAAGGAAAAGAAAAGAGAAAATAAAACTAGTTCCTTATGTTTTCCCTTATTAGTTCTTTCATGCTTCAATAGCATTAAAAGTTCAAAAAAATTAGAAATATCCTCGTAACCTTACTACCTTGGGAAAAAGGGTGGAAATTGACGCACAAACTTTAGATTTTTTATTTTATTTCCAACTACATTTTACTTTCCTTCCTACTTTTTCACAATTTTCTTTGGTAACCGAACAAATGAAAGAATGAGACCAAGGGTGGCCTAGTGTTAAGGGATTACATCCCACCTGTAGGTGGTTGCAGGTTTGAGTTTCACGGGGTTGGGGTTTATGAGTTGGGAGATCATTACCACCCCTTGTGTAGTGCATAGCAAAAAAAATAAAATAAAATGAAAGAATGAAATATGAACACAACAGTCTTAGAAAGGGAGAATGTTGAAGGGAAACATTTAGAAGGGTTTAGATGGGTTAAAATTTGGGTATAAATAATATGCTAATCTGTTGTTCACAGGTGGACAATTTTCAATCTAAATATTGTATTATCTTCATTTTAAGCTCTTTTACAAAGGATGATGAATTACATTTGAAAATTGTGTGTTGTCCTCATGTAATGACTAATGACCATTCCAACATTATTAGATTCGCTCTCTTTAATATCCCCAAATGACCAAATATGTTGCTGCAGAGGCACCCTGTACCCCTCCTCCCTCTCTCTCTCTCTATATGTGTCCACATGTATATACATACATCCATTTTTCTTTAGCAGTAGACATTGTATTAATTCAAATATAACCATTACATCCAAATGGTGATAACCCACCCCTTGAAATGTGTTGAATTACATTTCAACACATGACATGCCACACAAAAAAAAAAAGACCTCCAAAAAACCTATCAGAAAACAGTGAAGAAAACCCCGGCCGGAGTTTGGCCAAACCAGGTTTCCAACCAACAAGAATTCCAACGAGAGCACCTGAGCAAGGAGATACCAAATAGGGAATCCAGCAGCTCCATCAAAACACGGAAGAAAAAAAAAAGAAAAAAAAAAAGAAAGGTCCTGTATGGGGTAGGGACAAGACCAGAAAACAAGACTATAAATCTTTACAACCATGCCATGAAGTCACATTCTCTCCCAACACCATTCTTTGCTAAAGAATCTGCCATGGCATTAGCGTCTCTAAGTATACATACATCAATTTACTTGTACACATGAGAGCTTCAAATTCATATTTGGATCTATGTTGATGCTCTGTTTTTGGAACTACTACCTTATCAGATGCAAGAGAAAATGGTGGTTAATGGACAAGAAAAACACGAAAAGGTTGTGATTTTATTGGACGACAGTGAGGACGAAGGTGTGAAAAATGGACAGGGCTGTGTGACCGATGAGAGAAAATGCAGTGAAGGAGAAGAAAATGGTGATAAAAATGACAACCATGCATACAGAATTCGAGTGGAAGAGTACAAAATGCTTGCTGATTTGACTGACTACCCACACCTATCTGCGATGTTGGCTTTTGAAGCCCCCATGAGAAAGTGCAGAAGGGAAAGAAACAAGAGGAGGCGAGAGAGGAAGAAACCAAAGAAAGAAATGGAAGCACAAAAGGTATGTTAACAATTAATCTCGAATTTTAAGATTATATTTTGTTTTTCTTTATAGGTCCTTTGTTTTGATTCTTGCTCCTTTTTTATTTTTTTATTTTTCTACTTGTTATGGAGTTGTTGCCATCCCATAATTCAGGTAGTTCAGTCTTTCAGATACTCAGAAATATTCTTTGCCATGATTTAATTCAGACTTTTTTTTTCCTTCCCCGGTTTAGGCACCGCTTAGTTCTCTGTTTGGTAATATTTGTTTGTTAAATTTTGCAAAAGAGGAAAAGATAAAGCGAACGCTCAGCACTTAAAATAGTGCGTTTATTAGAAAAATAACGATCAGCAAACCAAGAGCTTTATAACAAAATAACTTGCTGTCTATAATTTTCAAAGTAGAGAATAGAGAATGGGTGCAGGCTGAGTTAGTAGCTTAATTCTTCTTTCTGACAATAAAGAAAAACAGATACGAAAATTGTAAAGGAAAGTAGGAAAACTTGTTTCTTATGTTGTCTGTGTCTGTCTGGACTAGGTCCTCCTTCCTGCCGTTACTCGTACACACAACGCTATACAGATGCAATCAGTACATGTATACTTTCTCACGTGTGTGTATGCATGCTCAGCTTACACATTTGTACGTGGCACTGTGTAATACCCTGTATTTTGGTATATTAATAAAACTGGTATTTCATTTCTATACTCGTATAAACTTTCTCTTCCTTTTGGTGAATTTTGATACCAATCGATTGCCATTCATCCCAATCGATTGACACTTTTCTGATATCAATCGATTGATAAGTATTCCCAATCGATTGCCATTCTACCGACTAAAATTGATTACGTGTCAACATTCCAATCGATTGACATTGTTCCCAATCGATTGACTACAAATATCTGTTCTCAATCGATTGACTTGTGTCTCAATCGATTGACATAAGCTGAGAAATGTTTTCTTCTTTCCTTCAGCTTTAAACGTGTGGCACTCTTAACCCCTATATATACTCGTCCATATTTATGGCCTTGGGTCATTTTGGCAGCCATTGAGAGAGAGAGACATACCTCTTGAGAGATATACATATATCTATCTATATATCTATATCTATACACACCCTCACACACACTCACTGCCCTTGGCAGCTGGGACAAAGAAGAAGAAGCAGAAAGGAAGAAGAAGGAGAGTCAGAGAGAGAGCTGGGCAGAAAGAGAAGATCAAGAAGGAGAGTCAGAGAGAGAGCTGGGCAGAAAGAGAAGATCAAGAAGGAGAGAAAGAAGATTTTTAGAAGTTTTAAAACCCACACCCACCCAAACGCACCCTAGGTGAGTCTTAACTCACTTGGTCCCTCTATATGAAGTTTATATAAGTTATTATGAAGCTTAGATGGATTAAATGCTTGTAGTGTATCTTACAAACGGAGTACAAATGCTTCCATTGTTAAGCTTTTCCTTAAACATACACTCGGGTTTAGTAAAACCGACGTTATAAAGTCTGTTTTAGTAAAACCGACTTACCTTGGAACTGTCTTTAAGTTCAAACACACACTGTTTAATGATCAAGTATTATTTATACAATATTCGTGGAAACGACTCTGCAGAACAACTTTTTTCTGAAGGGGTATGAAGTACAAAAATTTGGAATAATCAAGCTTTCATCCTGTTAAATTTACCTCTCCTTATTTGCTTCTCTTAGGCCAATGATGCAAAGAATAAAAACCAGGACACGAATAAAGACAGAGACAAAGCGATGCCATTAAATGCTAAAAAAGATGATGTGATGTCTTCTATGGTGATCGATATCTATTCCTCATCTTCCGAAACAGAAGAAGCGATTGCAGAGGCTGGCTTCAAAGGTCTCCGAGAGAGGGCACCGGCAGAGGAAATTGCAAGGAAAGAGGAGAAAGGGTTGGAGCTGCTAGAGGATAACGTGAGTTCTTATATTGGATTGAATATTTATATACTGTAAGTCAATCAATAGAGATTTCTTATTTGACACCTTTTTATTGGTTTTACCTTTCTTTTTGTTTTATGGTGTAAAGTTTTGTTCTGGAATATAAATATGTGTGTGTGTGTGTGTGTGGAGTTTTTCAGTGGATTCCTGTTGTTACATCAAGCTAATAATCTACATCTGATATTTTAAAGAAATTTGAGCTGTCTATTGTTGAATATCTTGCATTTGCTTTTGCTATAGGTTTTTACAGTGAAGGAAGGAGAACAATTAGATACAGTTGAAATTTTGGCAACATCAAAAGCATTGGAAACTGAAACAAATCTTATACCTGAAAATGCATTGCCGGAAATGTTTTTTGTAAGTTGAGCTGTTACTTTAATTTTTAAATATTTAGCTATGTTGACTTGGCAAGTGTATATTATTAGCCTCAGAAGTAGGAACCTTCTAAAGTGGTCCCGCTTCCCTCGGAGCTCACAAAGAAATCTTTGAACCTCGTAAAGTTTAACGCTTTCCCGTACCCCCGCCCTCGCTCCCGCTCCATGCAACTTAGATATTAGCTCTTCAAACCACATCATCATCAGAGCGAGGTGGTAAAAGAGAGATCATAAAACACACCTACCAAACAATAGGAGGACAGATGAAAGCTTATGCCTTGTTTAGGAGTTTATCTTCCATTCATCCTCACTCCACTTTTCCATCCCTCAACCAAATAATGTAACTAGAAGACCCAATATGACTCACCATCAAAAGACGCCTTATGAGGGGAGGACTACCCAAGACTTATAAACGGCACAAGTGGTGGCCTATTGGGCGATGTGGGACAGCCAACAATGTATAATACACCCGTTTATATGTGCATCTTCACCTTTACATGCATATATTACGTCTGCACTATGTCATCTTTAGAGAAAAGGCCTTCAAAAAATTCATCGTTACAGTAAAATCACTTTAAAAGATAGCTGCCAAATATAATTTCAGTTTTCGCCTTTTGAAGTTGAAGCATACCAAAATGCGTGCGAACGTTGCTTTTTAGTTTTCTGCTTATTGCAAGTATTTTAAAAATGTTGCAACAAACGGTACATCAGGGAAACCTATTAGAAAGAGAGAATGAGGAAAGATTTTTAAAAGTGTTTAAAAAAAATGGGTAAAGGGCAGTCAACCCAAAAAAATTACCATGAAGGAAATCTAAGCCATGTGTCACTGGCTCACTGCCCTGCCAGATGATGGGGCAGCTCCACAAGATGTTATAAAGCTACATAGTGCTGATTTCGTAATCTTTGTTTATTAAATATTCCTTTTGTTTTGAGGTTTACCCTCCACAATCTATACAATATGTTGGAATTAGGAATTATTTAGCCTAATTTTCTGCTCTTATTTTCGGTCATGTTGACCCTTTTATTCTCTCATTTATTGCCTCTTATTTTCTTTCCTTTATTAGTCATAGGATGTATGTATATATACTGGACATATCAGATCAATAAACTATCCCTTTCTCAATTTCTATTTGGTATCAGAGCTTATACCCAAACCCTAGCCCCTCCACCACCACCACCGTCCGACCATCCTCAGCCCACCCCTTCCACTGCTCAGCCGCTCCATCTCCATCTCCTAGCCCTCGCCGTCTAACCTCCACCACACCCAACCCTCGCCGACAACCCTAGCAGCTGCCGGCGTACCTCCAGCCCCCTCCCTCTCAGTCTCGCAGCCTGTCCGGCTGCTGTCAGGCCTCGTCCGGCCCTCGGTAATGTCTTAGGGGCCCTTGTGCTTCCTCTCGTCATCATTGGGTAACCGTGTGTCTGGTTACCCCGTCTCGTCCAGCAGAACATATTTTTTTTTGTGTGCTTCCTCCGTCTTCTACTTAGCTTTCATGGCTGATTCGTCAAAGACTCCTGTTGATACTTCTTCTACTCCCGGTGTTGCTCGCTCGGATCTCTCTCTGTCACATCCGACACCCGCTCACCGCGTCACTAGTGTTCTGCTGAATAATAAAAATTTTCATGCTTGGTCCAACTCTCTTCGTCTCTATCTTGGAGGCAAACGGAAGATTGGGTGGCTACTTGGTAAAGTGGTTAAACCTGCAGAGTCTGATTCAAAATATGATGAGTGGTTTACAGATAATTGCATCATCTTGGGATGGATGTTCAATTCAATGGAAGAGAGGATCTATAGTATGTTCATGTATCACACCACCGTTCTTGGCCTCTGGACTGCCTTGAACAAAATGTATGCTCATGCCCATTCTGATTCGCGTATCTTTGAGCTCTACCAGGATATCTCTCATGCTTCCCAAGCCGCCTTGGGACTGTCTGTTTCTGACTACTTCGGCTATTTACAGACCCGGTGGGAGGAGTTAGCCCAATATGAGCCCATCAGTGACTTTCCTAATGACGGTGATGTTGAAGTTAAGCGCCTTGATCGTCGTCATCCATATCAGTTCTTGATGGGTCTAAAGCCCGAGTTTGAAGCTCTCCGTACTCAAATCCCGAATACTACACCTATGCCCTCTTTATTTGAGGCCTTTGCTACTGTGGAGGGTGATGAGAGGCGCCGTCGTATTTTATCTCCACCACCTGTGACTGGGAATTCCTCTCAGATTCCTGATCAGATGGCCTTCGCTGCCCGGTCTGGTCCGCGTCCTCCATTCGGTGTCCCTCCAGGTCCCCGGCCTGTGTTTGGTGCAAGGATCAAAATTTCCTTCTGTTTCCATCGAAACGGCCGAAACGTTTCCGTTTCCTAGGTCATGGAAACGAAACAGCCATGGAATCTCGAAATTCCATGGATTCCATCGAAGCGACTTTGTTTCTTTTGTTTCCATCGAAACATAATTGTTTCCATCGAAACAAACCTATGATTCTGCATCGTTTCATTTGCTTCCAACGAAACATACTTGTTTCCATCGAGATAATCATGTGGTTGTGTACTTGTCATATGAACAACCTTTTTATTTTAGAGATGACTTATTAGCTTACTATGTACTTATATGTATCTTTGGCATTCTATGAAGTGTTTTGTGGATTCTATGAAGTGTTTGACAGTAGATTGGCGACTTAATCCTCATGTATTTTCAATTTGAACTACACATTTTTAATGCAGCACTACATATATAGACCTCTCAAATGTTCAATTAATCAATTATTAGCTTTATACACGCATATAGTTTAAGTTTGAAGTTATGTTTCCCCATGTTTCTCAATGTTTCCAATTTTTTCCACTGTTTCCACATGTTTCCGAAATGTTTCTGAAACGTTTCCATTTCTGGGTAGACCGAAACAATAGACCGAAACGAAATTTTGATCCTTGGTTTGGTGCCCCTCCAGCCCCCGTCCCTCCGGCAACCGTCCCTATTGTCAGCATTGTCGTCAGCTTGGCCATACTGTTGATCGTTGCTTCGATCTCCACCCGGAATTGAAACAACAATACTCCAAGAATCGTGCTGCTGGTCGTGGGAGGGGTGCTCCTCGTACTGGTGCAATGGTTGAGATGGTTTCTTCTCAACCTGATTATAGTCAGCTTCAATCTCAGATCGCGCAGCTTCAGTCACATTTGGGTCTGGGTGCTTCCTCAACATCTCCTGGTCCCACGGCTGCTCTTGCTACAGGTACCCCTACCGCTCTTCATGGTAAGTCAGACCATCCCACTTGGATTCTGGATTCTGGTGCAAGTAATCATATGACTGGTGAGCCTTCTCTTTTTACATCTCCCTTTACCTCCATAAATCAGTCTGTCCGCATAGCCGATGGGTCCTCTATTCCTATCCGGAGTCAGGGTGATGCCCAATTGTCCCCGGACATCGCTCTTTCCACTGTGTACTTTGTTCCTAATTTTGCATATAATCTTCTTTCCGTCAATCGCATTGCAAAGGATCATAACTGTGCAGTTATATTCTTACCCAATTCGTGTTATTTGCAGGACCTGACTTCGAGGAAGATTTTTGGCAGGGGGTATGAGCGTGGTGGCCTCTACTACTTTGGGGAACCTTCGCCATCAAGGGAGCCATCGTCTAGTCTGCAAGCCTCAGTTTTGCCTGATCCCAATAATTCTGCTTTGCCAGATTCAAATAAATGTCTTTTCCCTTCAAACATTAGACTTGTGGCATGCTCGTTTAGGGCATGCGAATTTTCAGTATTTATGTTGGTTATTTCCTTCTCTGAATAAAGCTTGCAAGGACTTTGATTTTAAATGTGTGGTTTGTGAATTGTCTAAACATACTCGTACTTCTTATATTCCCCGCATGCATAGGGCACCTAGTGCTTTTGATCTTATTCACTCAGATATTTGGGGACCCTCACCTGTTACTGCTCTTTCCCATCACCGTTATTATGTCACGTTTATTGATGATTATACTCGTTGTACTTGGGTATACTTGATGAAGAAAAAATCTGAAGTTTTTACCCACTTTAGAAATTTTTTGCAAATGGTCAAAACTCAATTTCATACTGTTGTTCGTAATATTCGGTCTGATAATGGGAGGGAATATATAACAGATGATCTTAGGTCAGAGCTTAATAACTGTGGTTCAATTCTTCAACAACTTACTTGTCCCTACACCCCTGAACAGAATGGTGTAGCAGAACGTAAAAATCGTCATATAATATCTGTGGTTAGGTGTCTCTTATGTGGAATGGGATTTCCTAAGTATTTTTGGCACATGGCTGTTCTTACAGCTACCTATCTTATAAATCGTACTCCTAGTCGTGTTTTGCAGGGCCAAGAACCCCTTCGTATTCTTAAACCTGATTGCACCCTCTTTCCTATTGTCCCACGTGTGTTTGGGTGTACCTGTTTTGTTCAAAATAGGAGTCCTGCGAGGACTAAACTTGATTCTAAGGCTGTTCGATGTATTTTTTTGGGGGTATTCATCCATGTCTAAGGGGTATAGATGCTATGACCCGGTCACTCGTCACTTCTTTCATTCTTTAGATGTCACTTTTTTGGAAACTGTTTCGTTTTTTTCAGGTACTCCTACCCCTTTCCCGACAGTCGTTGTGGAACCTACTGTGGATGATATTTCTGTTCTTCCACGCCCGGTACCTATTCTTGAGCCCTCTAGTGTATCCTTGCCTCCGGTTATCACCACTGATCCGCCACAAGTATATGCTCGCCGTCCACGCTCTCTGGATCCCCTGCCAACTTCTTCTCCGGACTCAGGTATTTCGTCCCCTCCTTTAGTTTCTGATGCGGTTTCTCCCCGCCCTCCTACGCGTATTCGTCGCCCTCCTTCTCGTTTCCTTCTTTCTTGTAGTACTAACCACCCTATTTCCAAGTATATTTTTATCAGGGACTGTCCAAATCTTTTTCCTCCTTTGTTAGTGCAGTTGATTCGGTCTCTATTCCTCGTTCTGTTCACGAGGCTCTCCAGAATCCTAAGTGGGTGGATGCAATGAAATTGGAAATGGGTGCTCTTCGAGCCAATCATACGTGGGATCTTGTGGCTCTCCCTACTGGTGAGCGGACTGTTGGCTGTAAGTGGGTTTTCAGTGTTAAATATTTAGCTGATGGCACTATTGACCGGTATAAAGCTCGTCTTGTGGCAAAGGGCTTTACCCAGGTTCCTGGTAAGGACTTTGGCGCTACATTTGCTCCTGTGGCCAAACTGACCACTGTCCGTCTTTTGGTCTCTCTTGCTGCCTCGAACTCTTGGCCCCTTCATCAGCTTGATGTTAAGAATGCGTTCCTTAATGGAGATTTGTCTGAAATTATATATATCGATCCACCGCCTGGTTTTCGGGCTCAGGGGGAGTATTCCGGGAAAGTCTGTCGTCTTCGCAAATCTCTCTATGGTCTAAAGCAATCTCCCCGTGCCTGGTTTAGCCGTTTTAGTGATGTGGTACTTACTATGGGCTTTATTCGGTGTCATTCAAGATCATACCTGTTTTATTCGTCGTAATTCTCAAGGGAAGTGCGTCATTATTTCTGTCTATGTCGATGATATTATTATTACTGGTGATGACACGCCAGGGATTGTTAAAGTAAAACGCGATCTCGGGATGTCATTTGAGATTAAGGATTTGGGCCTTCTACGATATTTTCTTGGTATTGAGGTGGCTCGGTCCCATCACGGGATCTCTCTATCACAACGGAAATATGCTCTTGACCTTCTTCAGGATACAGGTATGCTTGGCTGTAGGCCCGCCTCTTCTCCTATGGATCCGAATCTTAAGTTATCTGCAGAGTTAGGGGAGTTATTGCCAGATCCCTCAGTTTATCAGCGTCTTGTGGGTCGTCTTATTTATTTGACGAACACAAGACCAGATCTTACATTCGCAGTGAGTGTTGTGAGCCAGTTTATGCACTCACCTCGTTCTTCTCATTTGGATGCTGTCTATCATATTCTCCGATATCTTAAGACTTGTCCAGGTCTTGGCCTTTTCTTTAAGCAGGAACACAGTCAGGTCTCTCCTGTTTTACAGACGCTGACTATGCTGGTTCGAAAAGTGATAGACGTTCTACTTCGGGTTTTTGCACTTTTCATGGTTGCCATCTCATATCTTGGAAAAGCAAGAAACAGGCTGTTGTCTTGCGTTCTTCCGCTGAAGCCGAGTATCGTGCTATGGCACAAGGTACATGTGAGCTACTTTGGCTTCGTTCTCTTCTGGTTGAATTGGGATTCCCAATGAAGGACTCATCTACATTATTCTGTGATAATAGGTCTGCTATTATGTTATCGTCTGACTCAGTCCTACATGAAAGAACGAAGCACATTGAAGTTGATATCCATTTCATTAGAGAAAAGGTCAAGTCAGGGGTTATCTCTCCAAGTTTTGTTCCTTCACGTGACCAAACTGCTGATATGTTTACTAAGTCTGTTGGTCCAGGGCTCCTTCAGTCATCTCTTCACAAGCTAGGACTCGTTGATGTCTTCGCCCCAGCTTGAGGGGGAGTGTTGGAATTAGGAATTATTTAGCCTAATTTTCTGCTCTTATTTTCGGTCATGTTGACCCTTTTATTCTCTCATTTATTGTCTCTTATTTTCTTTCCTTTATTAGTCATAGGATGTATGTATATATACTGGACATATCAGATCAATAAACAATCCCTTTCTCAATTTCTATTTGTACTAATCATTTGCTCTTGTGGCAATTTCCGTTAAAAGGATATGAAAAAGAAAATTCAAAACTATTGTGGCTCAAGTAGTTTTTCAAAACTAGTAAGTAGTTGGATAGAATTAAAGGGTGAAGCAGAGGTAGGTGTCCAACTAGTGTCTCCAAACTATGACTGCATTCATTTGTGGATCAAAAGAAGTCGTGTATGTCAAACTTAGTAATAACTTCGTATATTAAGAATATTTCCCTTTCTCTTGATTCCTATTTCGCTCTTCAAATGTAGAATTGGAAGTACACAACTTACTAATATGTGCTATGCACTGTACTTGTACAGTATAGACAATGTTCTAAAAATTGCTAGGTGGTATGCCGGCGGCCTAGGCGGAAAATTTATTTTTAAACAAAATTATTAATATAGAGCATGGTGGTTAATCGTGAATCGAATTGTGAATCATAATGCCAAAATTATGAATTGTGAATAGAATCGAATTGTTTTCTTAGTGAATCGTGTGATAATATATATATATATATATGTTGACACGACTAAAAAGTCATGTGCTCTTGTGCAACACCCAAGTGTAGGTGATCGTGCAAGTAGTTAAGTCCAGGTCGATCTCACTGGAAAGGAATAAGAAGAATATATACTAAGTTACCACCTAAAGAAAAAGAAAAGATGAATGTAGGAGTGGAGGTTCTTATGAATCCTAATTAATTAAATTAAACTAAATAATAAATAAAGCATAAAGAAACATAACTAATAAAATGAATAAATTAAAGGTGTTGGAAACACGTGAATCCACATTGATCCTAACAATCTACTATGCATATACTCATTAACGTTCTATGGAGTTCATTCCTCTTTAGTATTTCGTATTTTTCTAAAGCCCTTACATGACCGGGACTATATCATCACAAGTGATTTAAAATACTTAAAAGACAGTTTAAAACAATGATTAATACTCGCACCACCCTCAAAGGTGTTAGCATTCAAGGTGGTTTGTAAAAGTCATTGAAGAAACTAGCCTTAAGGCTTAAGTTCTAAAAATTGTTGTGACAAACTAATCTTACTAAAACAATTTGATGACAAGTTTCTAAAACAGAAAGTTTTGGAATACTTAATGAATCATCTCAGGAATTTACAGGTTCGATCGATTGAAGCGCTCTCGATCGATCGAACTGCATCATCCTTCAATCGATCGAAATGCCTTCAATTGCTTGGTTGTGAGGATTCAGGTAATTCTGAGTCTGATTCAATTTTACCACCCGAATTTGATGATATTGATGCTCCTATTGCTATCCATACATAGGGATGTAATCTTTTTTTTTTTTTGGGTGTTTGAAACCGATCGAAATGGTTGGTTTTCGGTTGGTTGGTCGGTCGGTTTTTCGGTCAGTTTTAGCTTGTCCATACATTTTGAAAACCGACCGGTTGGTTTTTGGTTTGCGGTTTTTTCTTATACCCCTATTCGTAAGGGTGTTAGGTCTTGTACCCAACATTCTTTGTGTCTGTTCGTAATGCTCTTGCGGATCCCAAATAGAAACATGCCATGAATGAAGTAATGAGTGCTATTCATAAAAGTGGTACTTGGGAGTTGACAGAGTTACCTATAGGCAAGAGAACAGTGGGGTGCAAGTGGGTGTTTACAGCGACACACATGGTAGATGGTTCAATTGAAAGATACAAAGCTCGCCTTGTTGCTAAAGGCTTTACGCAGACTTATGTGGTTGACTATCAGGAGACATTTGCTCCAGTGACCAAGATGAACTCAGTAAGAGTCCTTCTGTCCCTTGCAGCTAACTCGGATTGGCCTCTTCACCAGTATGATGTGAAGAATGCCTTCCTGCATGGTGATCTGGAAGAGGAAGTGTACATGGATGTTCCTCCAGGTTTTGAGAGTTCCAAGACATAAGGGAAGGTGTGTAGGCTCAGGAAGTCGTTATATGGTCTAAAGCAGTCTCCACGTGCATGGTTTGAGGGCTTTACACAGACTATGCTTAGATATGGCTTTAGACAGAGCTAGGTTGACCACACCCTGTTCATAAAGCACTCCTTACAGGGTAAGACGGCAACTCTCATTGTGTATGTTTGATGATATTGTTGTTACAAGAGATGACTTAGAGGAGATGAGTCGAGTAAAGAAATACCTTGCAAAAGAATTTAAAATAAAAGACCTGGGAGCATTAAAGTATTTTCTAGGAATTGAGGTTGCTAGATCGAAGTGGGATTTTTATTTCGCTTGTTATGCTCTTAGTGTCTTGATGGGGTTCGAGTTAAATCTATTTTTTATAAAAAGAGAATCCCTTTTACTAGGGAAAGGACTCCTTTTTTTATTACAAAGGGTAGGGTGGAAAGTAGGTCTCATTTTGGCAGTCATTTCTACTCTTATTGATGTAGAAAACGCACCGAACATGATGGTCTCGTCAGGAGAAAAAGCCTCAAGCTCGGAGGTGCGCGTAAACCAACCACTACTACCGGCTCCGCAGCCCCAACCTGCTTCCGCCCCCCTGGATCTGAATGAGATGCCGGCTTCTTTGCCGGAAACTTTGACTCTTACCCAGCTAGAGGAGATGAAGCGCCCGGAGCCGGAACCTTCCTCTTCATCCGGCCACGAATCGCTCAAAAGTCAAATAGAACAGGCCGAACGAGAGTTAAAGGAGGCCCAGGCGGAACTTCACTACTGGGAAGAGCAACACAGCTTTTTTTAGAGACAAGGCGCGCCTATATCATGCCCGGCTGCGAAGCGACGAGTTAACCCGAAAGTAAATATGTTCTTGATCTCTTAGATGAAACATGGATGCTTGGGAGCTGAGCTTGTGATACTCTAATGGAGCCTAACCAGAAGCTCAATGATTACAGCTGTGGGGCTTTGGTTTAAGGGAGATACCAGAGACTTGTAGGGAAACTTGTCTACTTGTCACATACTCGGCCAGGCATTGCATTCGTTGTTAGTGTTGTCATCCAGTTTATGCACTCTCCCCGTGAGACACCTATGGGAGCCGTTTACAGGGTTCCTAGATACTTGAAATCTGCTCCAGGAAAAGGTCTATATTTTGCTAAGCATGACCATCTTAGACTGGAAGCGTACATCAATGCGGATTGGGCTGGTTCTGTGACTGATAGGAGGTCCACTTTGGGATACTGCACCTTTGTGGGAGGTAATTTGGTTACTTGGCGAAGTTAGAAATAGAATATTGTGGCGAGATCTAGTGCAGAGACTAAATTCCGAGCTATGGCCCAAGGTGTATGTGAGTTATTGTGGATTAGATAGATTACTGTTGAGGGATCTAAGAATTGATCAAACGGATTCGATGAGGTTATACTGTGATAATAAGTCAACAATTAACATAGCATACAATCTGGTACAACATGACAGAACTAAGCATGTAGAAATCGATAGACACTTCATTAAGGAGAATATCAGTAGTGTGATATGTACTCTTTCTGTGAAGAACGGTGACCAACTTGCAGATATTCTCACGAAAGGGATTGGAAGTAAACAGTTTCACTTTGTCCTTGGCAAGCTGGGATTGAGAGATATTTTTGTACCAACTTGAGGGAGAGTGTTGGGTATTAGTTTAATATTGTTTCTTATGTTATGTCTTATTATGTGCCTAAGGGCAAGTTTGTAATTGAGGAATGATTATATTAATAAAAGAAGAGTAACCTATTCAGTTACTCTGAGTTTTGCCCTAATCTCTTTTAACGTATATATATATATATATATCATAGTTTTAAAAAAATAAGGTAACTTACACTGACCTCCCTTGAGGTATATTCTAAATACACGGACCTCCCCTATAGTTTGAAAAATTACACTAACCTCCCTTGAGGTTTGATGTTTGTTAACACTCAGCACCCCTCCGTTAATAAACTGTCACTCCCCTCACGGAAAGAGCTGATGCAAGCCATTAATTAATTGCTAATGCCCAAAATACCCCTGAAAAATGAAATAACAAATAAAATAAAATTTTCTCTCTCCTGCCTCTCTCTCTCTCTCTCTCTCTGGAATGAAACCCTATCATCACCTATATTCTTCATACCCAAAACCAGAACTTTACATTCCACTCACCAATAACCTCCGTTTCTTTAAAGCCTTTTTCTAGTAGTTTCCAATTGGGGTGAACGCCGGCATGAGTTCCACCAATTCACACACAAAACCCATTTGAATGTTCCATGGAATAGAAATTAGAAGTTACATGATTTGGGTCACTTGGAAACCAAAATGGATGCAACTTCTGTAATTGGAGATTGAGATTCCTAATATGGCTTCTAAACTTCATGGGTTCGTTTCTCTAATTTAAATTGCCATATTTGCAAAAAATATTTCCAGTTAATGTATTTATTGAACAAGTACTCTACAACAAGGAGCTTTTTGTATCAAAGATTTGTTGTTGAATTTGACACTGCACACAATTTGTATATACTAGTGAGCTCACTTAACCGACCACAAACAGGGGACGAATGCAAAGGGAAACCCCAAACTAGTGATGGTATGGAACTCTCAACGACTCTCTTGCTCCAAGCAAGAATATATTTATAGGTATATATACTTGTATGTATATACGTATGACATATACAATACATTTCACAAAGTTTTAAGTCTTAGTTTCAAGATCATACCGAAGTGAGGAAGGGATGATGGACCGATGGTAGGTGGACATCTACTCAGCTCTGTTGCTTTTTTGTTTTATGTTGAAGGGTATGATGGAATTTTTACATAAACTGTTAACACTGTTAAGGTCTGTCATATGACAAGGGAGGTTAGTGTAATTCTTGAAAACACTAGGGAGGTCCGTGTAACTAGCCCATACCTTAAGGGAGGTCAGTGTAATTTACCCTAAAAAATATTTGTGCTTTAGTGAACTAATTCTTAACTAGAGAGCTTTTTATGAAATTGTAAAACTTTAACAAAAGTAACAAAAGTTGCTCTTATTTACACGAGAAGTTATTCAATGAGACCGTCACACGACTCACCATGTCAGCATGCAGATGTGGTGTGACCTTTTAATCCATAAAATATTGTCAATACATGCGCCCCCTACTTCCGAGGGGATTGTGACAAGTAGTTGACAAATTTGAAATTGTACTAACGGCTTGCCATGACCCCCCTTGAAATAGGGGACATGTGTATGGCCTAGATTAGAAGGTCATGATCCCCCTGGAAATAGGGGACATGCATATGACCTAGATTAGAAGGTCACACCACATCAGTATGCTGACGTGATGTAACGGGCTCACTGAATAATTTATCCATTTGCATCTATGTTACCACTTACCCGGACTCGGGTATGTGTGTCGGGTGTGGATATGAATTCGGGAGTCGGGCTCGGTAGACCCCAATATTTTAGGATAAGGGGACTTAACCATAAAGGATCCAAAATTTAGTTACGGGTACGAGGACGCGTCAAACAAGAAATGGAGCAAGACATTCTTAAAATTAGCTGAATTATTTGTAGTCACTAAGTCACTGCTCTAAATGTATACTATATACTTACAATTATAATTTATAAAACCCAAAAAGCATAGCATGATTCTTATTTTAGTATTATTTTGCACATGATTTTGATAGAGTATAAACAAATTTTTGGAAAAGTAGCTCCACTTAGAGGTCTATAAATTTCAAAACTAGTATATGAGGTGGTTAAATGGACTGACAACCTAAATATGATTACGAGACCTTGATTTTAGAAAACACTTTGTCTCTTTAGATTATATTTTTGATAAACTGAGAATAAGTCCAAATCTAACTAAGTAGTTGGGAATAGGGAGTATAAGTCTTTTGCTATGAAGCACGGGTACTCCATTTTCAAGGGAGTACCAGTACCGGGTACCATACGGCTAGGTACGTGTCGCGGTGTCGGTACTCCTCTAGCGGTGTCCGGCTAGTTTAAATTAAAAGAAAACATTGGGTACGTCTTGGGTACGGCTTGGGTATGCCATGGGTACGGCGGCATGGTTGAACTACCAGAAGAAGAAGAAGAAGAAGACTTACCTGGTCTTCGATCTACCCCAGGTCTGTTCCTCTTCTTCGTCTCTCTCTCTCTCTCTCTCTCTCTCTCTCTCTCTCTCTCTCTCTCTCTCTGGGACTACTTCTTCTTCTTCTTCTTCTTCTTCTTCTTCTTCTTCTCTCTCTGTTGGTGGCTGCTGCGGCTGATTCCTCTCGGACTACGGACACGATACGGACATGCGACACGAACACGATACGACACGGAGACGGTGAAACGGCAAATCCCAAAAATATAGGATATGGAGACGGCTATGATACTTCAAATAAAAAATATTTTTTTAAATGTAATTTAAATTTTAGGTTAATTTTTATTTTTTTAAAAATATAATTCATTTATTTCTTAGTAATTTTTTTTGTTGAAGAGACAAATATTGACAACAAACTGTCAAGCACTAGAAAAGAAGAAGACAAGAGAAGTCCAAATCACAAGGAGCCAATATAAGTCTGACTCTTCAATTATTGAAGGGGCAATTATATTATATTACTCAAAAACAGCAACTCATTTACTCACTCTATATCTCTCCCTCTATATAATGTATAATAATAAAATAAAAAGAAAAAGAATGAAGCAACAACTCACTTACTCACTTGTGAATGAAAATGTCACGGAGGAGAGAAGTCATCACTCACGACTAACAAGTGGAACGAAGTAGCGAAGCCTTCACTTGTCGCCATCGTCACAACCACGAATCAGCGAAGCACTCACAATCTTGCTGTCGCCGTCGCTATCTCACAAAGAGGAAAAAGTCCATGCAGTCTCACAAAGAAGAAGAAGAAGAAGAAGCCCTCTCGTCGTCTTGCCATCGTCTTCACGAAGCAGCGAAGCCCTCTGATTTTGGATGCTAGGTATTCTGATTAAAAAAGGGGCTAGGGTAAGTTATAACTCTCTCTCTCTTTCCATATACGGTTACCCCAAAAAATTTTCTACAAAAGGGCAAATTTATTTACCCCCAAAGTGTCCTCTGCGTATCCTCAAACATATCCTCTGTGTGTCTCAAACGTATCCTCTGCGTGTTCGATATTCAATTTTAATTAAAATAATGCAGACATGATTTTGGGCGTGTCCCATACGTATCCCGCCGTGTCGCACGGGTGTCGGTGTCTGGCGAGTGTCAGAAACGCAAACAGCACCCAAAATAGAGTGTCCATGCTTCATAGATGATTATTTATAAAAGACCCACAAAGAAATTATAAATTTAATCTTTTTTTATTTATTTAACATTTGTAGTCTTTGTATTTGTATATAAATATTTTAAAAAATATAATTTTATTCAACGTACCTAGCCGTACCCGTACCCTACATTTTTGGGAATTGCCGTACCGCCGTATCCGTATCGTATCGTATCCATGTTACGTGTCCGTACTCGTGCTACATTGGTCTTTTGTGCAACAACAGCCAAAATAAATACTTCCATCATCTCGTTTTTCAACAAAAAAATTTGCTACCCAACTATTTTTTTTTTTGGAAAAGGTAAGTATTCCAGTCATCTTAGCATGAGAGAGAGAGGGGGGGGGGGGGGGGGGGGGGGGGGGGGGTGAGGGATTGAGGTGGGTCTCATTTTTCAACAAATGAAAATGCTGCCCAACTCTTTTTATATTTATTTATTATTATTATTATTATTATTATTATTTTTTTTTTTTGGGGGGGGGGGGGGGGGGGTATTGGGGCAAGAATGCACAACCCCTGCTTCATGTGAAAAGGAGAAAGATGAAGTATGAACAGTCGTCATTGTTCATCTTTCATAAAAGAAGAAGAGAGGAGAGGGGTGGAGGGGGAGGGATTGAGGTGGGTCTCATTTTTCAACAAATGAAAATGCTGCCCAACTCTTTTTATATTTATTTATTTATTATTATTATTATTATTATTATTATTATTATTATTTGGGGGGTGGGGGTATTGGGGCAAGAATGCACAACCCCTGCTTCATGTGAAAAGGAGAAAGATGAAGTATGAACAGTCGTCATTGTTCATCTTTCATAAAAGAAGAAGAGAGGAGAGGGGTAGACAAAGCAAGGTATGGGTCAACTAGCAAGCCATGTCCAACATGGTATGAAACAACTTCGGCACATATCTTGTGTCGGTATCGTTGTCATACTCATGTCGACACTAACACGGCACCTTTTATGCCAAGTTCGAGACTTCGGGTAACATAGATTTACACGACAACACTTGTTTAAAAAAAAAAAAAAGGATACAATTAACCCTCCTAACTCATTTTCAACCGAAAATAAAAAAATAAACAGCAGCAGCTGCAGCGCCTCACGGCCTCACCTTGACACCCTCCTTACCTTGTGCGAAAACTCCTTCGACGTTATCATGCTATTCAATGTTTTCATTAAAGATGTCATTCAACGTTTTCAAAATATGAAGAATTCAAGAAGAGTACTATAAACAGATATCATGTTATTTTATTGGGTTGGGAATATTATATATTTATATATACAAATCCTTCTAACAATGGACCCTCATTTTAACAAAGTGAGGACTTCTATCCTGACTGTTGGAGCTCATTTACTGCATAGTGAATTTCACTTTTACCGCAAGGATTAATGAGCTCTAAGGATCAGGATTAGAAGTCCTCGCTTTATTAAAATGAGGTAGAAAGACTCTGTTTATATATAATATTTTACGTTTTGTCATGTTTTAATACTTACGGAAAAAAAATTATCTTTCTTTAGTCATCAGCTCCGCCTCCAGTGGATGAAATTCCTGGGTTCACCACTGAGGACAGCACTAATAAAGATGTAGACAAAGCGATGCCATTCCATGCTGAGGATGATGTGAAGTCTTATATGGTGTTCGATATCAATTTATCTTCCGAAAGAGATGAAGTGATTGCAGAGTTGGGCAGCTTTAAAGGTCTCCGAGAAAGGGCACCGACTAGGGAAATTGCAAGGAAAGAGGAGAGTGGAATGGAACTGCAAGAGGGTGATGTGAGTTCTTTTCTTTGACTGATGAATAATTTACTTCTGATGCTATAAAGAAACTGAGCCGTATTCTGTTGCATATCTTGCATTTGCTTTGCTATAGATTTGTACAGTGAAGGAAGGAGAACAACTAGATATAGTTGACATTTTGGCAATATCAAAAGCATTGGAAACTGGAACGATACCTGTAACTGAAAATATCGTGTCCGAAAAGCTTTTTGTAAGTTGAACTGTTACTTTGATTTTTAAATATTCACCTAGGTTGACGTTGCATTATCGAGCTTAACCTAAAGTAAATGTATGCCAAGTGTGTATTAGCAAGTAAGGTTGTAAAAGTGAATCAAGTGATACCATAAAACACCCTTTTGTTTCTTTCCTTCATGATCATGACCAACTAAACAAAACGCAGGAAAGAGATGGAAGGTTATTCCTTTCTTTTGGAGTGCTCATTTTCCATCTGTCTGACCAACCGTAGCATTTATAAGGAAGATTAGTGTTAATTAGGCAAGTAAATTAAGTATCTTATCCAAGTGAGACAATTATAAATTTGGTTTCCATCTTTTCTTACCTAGCTTTTTTAAACTAACAGTCAAAAGGGTTGCTTATAATTGTGTCAAAATTCTCAACAAATTTTGTTGTCTATTGATTCAAATTCCGGAAATCTTCATTCGTTCTGTGCATCTTAGTTGAATTGTTTCGCGCAATGACGCATGGATATGGACACGCCGACATGACAAATCCATAAAAGTTGCACGTCTACACGGCAGGACAATCGTGAAGTGTCGTGTCCGTGGGACATGACACAACTTGTGACATGTTACCTTCTTAGAAGTGTCTATGCTGTTGTGCCGTCGAAGCGATTCCAAACAAAGACAATAAACAAACACAAACGAACGAGAAAGAAATGGAGAACACCAATCACACACAAGAACACAATATTTCACGTGTGGTTCAGCCAAATATGCCTACATCCACACACCGGAGCCAAGGAACAAATCCACTATCAAACGAACGATTACAGTGTGCCAAACGAGAGTTAACAACCCTCACCAAAACAAGCAAATGATCTCTCCAAAACAAAATCTCATAAGCACTAAAGAGGCTTACAAATAGAGAACTTAATGAACCCTAGGGTTCTACAAAGAACAATACTATCTCTCTCTCTTTCAAAAGATGCAAAGTTTGTCCAAATAACCAAATTGAACCAAGAGGCTCTCCAAATTGAACCCTAAAGGTTCGTTCTCGAAAGAACAATAAGTCCCAATGGCTTAAAGTTACTTTCAATTGACCCAAAGAGTCCTTATATAGGGCTACTCATATAATATATTCTCTATTTCAATATGCTTAGGATTTGCTGCCAAAACTGAATTAGGAATCCTAATACTAATATAACTTCCCTTAATCTCGCTGCCAAAATTTCCCGTCTGTTACTCGGGCGGACATCCAGTTGAGTGAGATTCGAGAGAATTTATATGCAAAACCCGCTAGAATATGCTTAGGATTTGCTGCCAAAACTGAATTAGGAATCCTAATACTAATATAACTTCCCTTAATCTCGCTGCCAAAATTTCCCGTCTGTTGCTCGGGCGGACATCCAGTTGAGTGAGATTCGAGAGAGTTTATATGCAAAACCCGCTAGGAGCTTGCACCATAGCTCGCTTGCCCGGGACTGGCCCCGAGCAGTCCGCTCGGGCAACAATGCTGTCAATTGATTATTTCTTCTTCAATCAAATCGAGCCACAAATTCCCAACATGTGCTTCCTACGTTTCGCGTGTTGCCTGGTATGTTGATGTTCAGCAACCTGCATGTATATATCATTTTTATAGTAGATTGAACAATTTAACCCCCCTTAACCCCCCCACCCCCCCCAAAAATAAAATAAATAAATAAATAAATAAATAAATAAGTGTAGAGTAAACAAGTCTGAATGGATTGGATTGAAGGATATAACATATATGGTTTGCTATTTCATTCACTTTATTTCTTCCTGAAGTTAGCTTTTAATGTTTCAGCTGTTGCATCAAAATTATTTACTGTTTAAGAGGGAAAAAAAATACATCGAAGTGTTTCAGAATGAGCCCTCCATATTCTTCTTGCCATAGGTTAGGATTGCTGAGGAAGCGAAGCAGGCTGACCTGAGCAAAGATGCTGAAACAGCAATGTCATTGGAAACGATATCGGTTGAGCGAACGGACAATATTGTGGTATTTGTCATGCTAATAGATTTGTGGAGTAGATTAAAAAAGTTTTAATCGATGTGATTGAAGGATTTAAGATGGACGGTGTATGATTTCTGTCACTTATTTTTTGTCTTCCTAATTTCTTCTTTTTGTTGGGTCAGCTATTACATCGAAACTGTTAGCTATTAAGCATACAGTGATACAGATGCATATTTCTCAACATCCCAAAAAAAAATTAAAAATCATATATAGACCAATATCAATATAGAAGAATTGCCTTTTGATGACTTGGACTCTTTGGACCTTTGATGTTTGTCATCATCTAAGGGTCCAAACTTGTCCACACTCTTCAACAGTTAAATTTAATTTTTGAAAAAATTGAAACGCCCTCCACTTTTTACACCTTTTGTGTTTCCCTCCCCTTCTCTTAACACTCTCTTTCTACACTAAATATGTATCTAATTTTTGATATTATGAACTTTATTTTTTATAAAGTATAATTTTTTTAGGGTAGTGCCCATCCCCCGCACGAGCATATGTACAGAGAGTAATTGAATTTAGAATGACGCCCTCACATTTTTCTCGCCATAGGTTGAGACTGAAGAGGAAGAGAAGCAGGGTGACCAGAGCAAAGATGCCAAAACAACGATGTCTTTGGAAACAATATCAGTTGAGCTGACAGACAATATAGTGCTGCGGAAGCTACTTGTGAGTTTACTTATTCAGGAGTTAAATTACTAATTTAGGATGTTTTAATTTGTGATAATCATCATGTTAACAGTTTTAACTATTATGCTAGCGTGGTCCAAGATATTTTGATCAGCCAGCAAGCGGTTGGGGGACATCCTCGAATTGTGGTGAAGTTGATCGAACAACTGTGAACCGTGTACTCAAAAAGCAGAAGAAACCATGCTTTATTTGCGGGGGTTTGGAGCATAGGGCCAAGCGGTGCAAACAGGTATTTGGAAATTTTACAAAGATTAGGCTGCTTTGACTCAGAATATTGCACGGTGCTGTTATGGCAACTTATTATTCACACTCTACTACCTTTTTAAAATCTCTCGTTTTTTACCCTTATTTGTTTGTTTAGCTTCGTCTTTGTTGGGTAAAAATCATTTACTTCAACCACATAGGAGCATCCTAAAAATGAGGTTCACATATTCAAGTGTTTGATAAGTGGACTTTTATTGCATGGGAGTTTGTGTTCTTTGTCAAACCTACTTGATGTTCCCAAACAGGCCCTTAAATTCATACACATCCAATTCCCTCAAGTGTATTTAAGGATTTCAAATGCATCACACATGTGATGATCGGGTGACAATATCCATTCAGGACCAGCACCTTTTAGGTTGAAGTCTTATACATCATTATTCATAAACCAGTAATCCTAAAAATGATTGCTTTACTTCGAAGCTCGAACATTAACTGATCAGCCATCGGATATCATATCTTTTTCTCTGTCAGAACTTCCCAAGTGAAACTCAATAAACTAACATGTTGTTAATTTTGGGATTGAAGTTGATTATCACAAAATTACATCTCAATGTGGGATTGATTGCACTACTTTTGAACCCTGCAGAAAAAGAATTGCTCTAACTGCAGCCGAAGAGGTCACCTTGCAAAGGATTGTAAAGAGAAGCACACAGACAATAAGGGTTCTAAAATCTGTTTAAAATGTGGGGAATCAGAGCATGATATGTTCTCATGTAGTAGTTCTTATTCTCCTAATGATCTCAAGGTAAGTTAAAATTATTAGATGTAGTATGTAATATGCATAAAAGTTTAAAACTATATGCTTTTGCAGGTCTCTTCGGATAATGATTTCTTTCCGCGTGGACAGGAAATACAGTGTTACGTTTGCAAGTCTTCGGGCCATCTGTGTTGTGTTGACTTTGTAGGTGAAGGTCCAAGACAAGTTTCTTGTTTCCACTGTGGGCAGTCTGGTCATTTGGGTTCTGTAAGTCTCTGTTTACTACTATATATGCATGGTTTGTTACAGCATGATGATTGTTTGCAAAGTAACATAATGGTTCTTATGGAGCTCCTGTTTGTGTAGGAATGCACTAAACTACGTGGGAAAACACCAGTCTTTTCCATTTGCTTCAATTGCGGAGAAGGAGGTCATTTTGCACGAGAATGCCCAAAGCACACCAAAGTGCATCTCGAGCAGATATCGACGTGCTCTTTAAATAGTTCGGGGATAACTGAACTGCCCACTCCTGAGGTAAGGTCAAAACAGGGGGATCTCCCTCGTGATATGCTAAATTACACTATTTTCCGTTGTTAGAGATGGAACCCTAACAATGTAAATGATGCACGCGAAATTACCAAATACTCAAATAAAATTTAGTTTATAAATCTAAAAAATCAACACATTAAAAATGGACATGTTTACCGTTAGAAAAAATGTGGTCAACTGACGGTTGATTAATAGAAGGGGAAATTGTTACTCATTTATAACTCATAGGAGGGGTGTAAATTTTCATACCTTATCTGTGTATATGCTCGAGGACATATGCACAAAGTTGCACACCTTATCTGTGTATATGCTCGAGGACATATGCACAAAGTTGGAGCTCTTGGTGATCCTCATATCAAATGAAAGTTCATGCTTGCTTGATGTTTCCAGGTTGAACCCGCAAAGGCTGATCTAGCAACTCATGAGAGATCTCTGGAGAAAAAGGAAGATGTTTCAGGGGTCAAATTAGGACCTCGTGAATTTCACAAAGGTCTCGAAAATAAAAACCAATCCAACAAAAGAGTGAATATGACCGAAAATCAAGGTAGGTGGAATGGCGGTCGGAGTACCGTCCACCCTCAGAACCAGATATATACAAAACCCAAAGCAAATGTTTGGTCATCACATGCGGCTGCGGCCAAAGTAAGTTCCGAAATGGCTGCCCATAATGGGGCCCAACATATGCATCCTACAAATCAAGTTCCTGCCTTTCGTGGGGCCCAACTTATGCATGCTACAAATCAAGTTCCTGTGGCCCAACATGCGCATCCTACAAATCAATCTCCTGCCTTTCGTGGGGCCCAACATGCGCATCCTACAAATCAAGCTCCTGCCTTTGGTGGGACCCAACATACGCATCCTACAAATCAATCTCCTGCCTTTTGTTGGGCCCAACATACGCATCCTACAAATCAAGTTCCTGCCTTTCATGGTGCCCAACATACACATCCTACAAATCAAGCTCCTGCCTTTCGTGGGGGCCAACATATGCATCCTACAAATCAAGCTCCTGCCTTTCATGGGGCCCAACATATGCATCCTACCAATCAAGTTCCTGCCTTTCAAGGGGCCCAACATGTGCATCCTACAAATCAAGTTCCTGCCTTTCGTGGGGCCCAGTACACGTATCCTAAGTATCCTTGCAGTATAAGTTCTGAAGTTGTTGCATTTAATGGGACCCGCGTAAGTTCTGAAGTTCCATTCAATGGGGCCCGATACCCGCATCCTACATATCCTCGAGAAATTTTCTACTATAACGGTCCTAACGGCACTCCAAGTTCAAATGCTCATCAGTACAATGGTCAGCACTAAGGCTCAGTGGCTCTTGTAGAGGAAAAATCATAATGGTGTATGAGCTCTACCTATATTCGACTGTGCTAGCTCGATAATAGAGGAATTGGAGAAGGAATTATTTATCCGATCCTCCTCGCGACGGTATTTTATTGTTGTTGCTTTATTTATTGTACCTTAATATTTGACACCATGTAATAATATATGATCCTCAGTAGAACTTAATTTCTCTGGTCATTTTGTACACTGTACTGTATGTACTCGGTCAAGACCTTTGTTGTATTGTCTGTATAACCACTCTCATGATTTCAAGGAATTTTTCAAATGTAATCAAGTGTAGTACATGTTCAATGGTGTCTTCAAGTATGCAATGGTTAAATTGAACATTTTGGTGTATGTTGTCACCGCGAACTAACCCCAAAGAAATCAGGTTGGGTCAGGGTGGTGCCATGCCACTGCCAGTTCCGGTTCTGGTTCTAGAGTCTGGGAACCGGCTGTTGTCTATTTGGCTCCTGGCTCCTGGTCTGGCTTATAGAGCCAGACCATGTGCACGCGATGATCCACAGAAGATTTTTCATTCCCTAGATTTTGTTACTTAGATTGCAATGAATAATCAAGAAGTATACCCATATTGAAGCGCTTGTTGGACGTGAAGTTGGGAGATATTCCAGGTTGCAACTTGACCTCTTGACTAGCCAACATTCAGCCTGATGTTCCGGGTTCCAACTTGACCTCTGCACTACCCAACATTCAGCCTTTTCTTCATTGAGATTGTTTTAACGGCAATGCACAAATTTCTTTTGGAATCCAAAAGTCTCTTTTGTGTGTGTGTGTGTGTGTGGAGTTAATTGAAATTATAATCCAACATCATGAATGAGTTTTTACCAAATTTCTGTTAATCCAATCCCCTCTAAACCTTCGCCTGGTTCAACGAAACAAAATTGGCTGAATCATTTTTCTTCAATCAGCAAACTAACGAAGCCTCAAGTAACTTTAAAATAGAAAACCCACACCAAACGAAGCCTCAAGTAACTTTAAATAGAAAACCCTTTTCGAAGGGGAAAAACACAGTTTCTCTTTTTAAGAACCCGTAAAACTTTGAGATGCACATTTAGAACTTCTCCATAGCATAGAAACTAGTTTGAAAAGCATCTCATTTCTGCAACAGCAGTAGTGACCAGCTGAATCACATGATCCATAAGAGAGTAATGCTACAACCACACCCATTAACACCCAAAAATTCACACCCACTCCTAGGTGGCACTGTGGGGCTCACTGACACTCTGGACTCCACCAGGAGTGATAGTGAGTGTGTGAATTTTTGTTTGCGAAGTGGGTGTGGATGTAGCACTACATTACTCTCCAAAAGAATACACTTGATCAAGTTTCCACTCACAGGGTCATGTTCTAATTTTACATGATCCTTATACATAGAACCTAATACATTTATTTAGCATAATGAATGCAAGCAACAATATATTTGAAGAAAACACCAGTAGATCATAGTTATTCCAACAAAAATATATGGCTTTATATGGAAAAAAAATGTTGTAATTCCTGCTTTCAGTTGTTATACAATCCATCAACTTCTATTTCTACAGAAGTTTGTACTATCTTCTAAATTTCACTCCCTCCAGAACTGGGTTGTCTTAGAACAACTGTCCATAAATATACAACAAATGAACATGCCGTATAGAATTCTCAGCTCATGGGATGTCTTTGCAAAGTCCATGAACAAGCAGTCTTTTTAACATTTACACCTGCTTATTGCCAGACAAAATCAAGATTTAAGGAGAAACAAATAACCAAGATGAGTGGACAATGACTCACAAATACAAACCTGTTGGGTCATAAGAATTTCCACAGCTACGTTTAAATCCCCATCAGCAGCTGCCAATGCAACTTCTACCTGTGTCTGAGGCAATCCGAAGGAATTCGCATTCACAATTCAATCCAATTCCACACATGCGTGTTGTAATAAGAAGCTGATCTAAGTACATGGTTCCAATATGACACTAATCCTATGTGTGTGAAGGAAGTGGTTCAAACTTCATATATATTGTTCAGCCTTTCTCTAACAAATTACGCTTTTGGCATGGTATTGGAGCCTTGTTTGTGGGAGGTCTCAAGTTCAAGTCTCCATTCCCATTGGGGTTTGCATATTGTAGTTGGTTGTTTGTCTCCATTATGATGGAGTTCCGTTTTGTTGCCTCTACACATGTGAGGGAGGGTGTTGAAGCTTGATATACATTGTTGGGTCCATTCTCTAACAACTTAAGCTTTTGGAGAAAATGGTGACTTGACAAGTAGGTGAAGATGAAGGAATGGGGGAGAGGGAAGACGAGAAATCCCTTGTTTGGTACAGTGGGAGAGGTGAGAAACGGGAAGGGAGGAAGGAAGAGGCATCCCTCCAAACCCAAAAATTTCTCATCCATCCCAAGGTGGAGAGGGATAAGGAGAATGATGAACCTCTCTTTTTTTCTTTTTCTTTTTTTGACTTTTTTGTCCTTAAAAAACAACACATTTGTCAAATAAAATACATAATAATCCAACATTTCCTTCACATCATCTTCTTACTTACCCAAACAAAATGAGGGAAAACTCTCTTTCTTTCCCAAGGGATACCTCTTCTCTCCCTCCTTTCCACTTTTCCATCCCTCCCACCAAACATAGCATAAATCTCAGATGCACAATGCAAACATATTGTTCAAGTGATCTAAGTCTATTAGGTAGCCCAAAAATAAGAGGAAAAAGGAACCAAGGAAATTAAAATATATCTACGACGAGAATATTAAAATAAATCCACGACGAGAACGCCAAATATGGGTAGTGAATGAACCTTGTCAAAACCCATTGCTACAAGTTGTTGGATCTCTTCATCGGACACAACTGAGCCCTGTACCCAGCAGACAAGTCAATCAAGAATGTTTTAAGAACAAGATAAACTGGAGAGAGGGAAGAAAAAAAAAATAAGGAAATGGTGCGGATTTTATAAGGAAAGAGAAACCTGATGGCGTGCAATGCCGCCAGCAGCTGGGGCAGCACTATCCACCGCCGAATGCCTGGAGAGTAAAAACAATCAACAGATATTTTTCAAATAGAAAGAAGCCGAGCACATCAATCATCCACTATGTATGTAAAGTGTATATATATATGGGTCCCTTCTTATGAGGACTCCCTCAGCATAAGAAATTGCGGACCGCAATTAACAGCCGTTGGATTACACAATACCCATAAGAAGGGCTCCCTATATATATATATATATATACACACATATAATTCGAGCTATAGATCATGATACACTGATGGCTGAAGCATGGTGCCGCACAAACTAAAGCATAATGAAATGCCTGAGCAACCTACCCAAAATTTTTTTTGCCTGGGTAACAATTAAATGTGACATTATATTTGGTAAAGCCTGTCACTTTTTTACCACACCAATGAAATATAAAACCTTAAATTTAGAATCACAAAATTCCCTTTGAATGTTCCATCTATTTATGGATATGAAGTTAGAATGGAAACATATTCCAACATCACCTTAAGATTCATCCAACTTATAAGGATCAAAGTCATGCAATTAACTTCTCAAGCAACAGAACAAGAATTCACGAAGTGAAACCAAATATACATATATATATATATATATTTTTTAAGTATGAAAATGTGATCAATTAACAAATAACAATATACTCTTCCGAATACCTTCCATCTAAAATCTGCTGTCCTGCACTAATTGCCGCCTGATCTGAAGGATGGTCCAACAGTCTGGCCTGTAGGTTTGAATCAGAACTTACAGGAACTGTTTGACTTTGACCAGTACTAAGAGTCCTTCCCGTTCCAGGAAACCTGTTACTCTCTTGCGTTGACTGCATATAACAGTTAGAATTACTAGCTTGAGAAACAATCACAACGTAGTAAAAGAAAACCGAAAAAAATATACATATTTAGTCCAACAAATGCTCGAGGCTAAAAGATTTGTGTTCAGGGTTAAACGGTGCATCGAGAGAATTGAATTGGGTAAAACTTATCTGTATATTATTTACATCTCCAATATATATAGGTTACAAGGATAATAGAGAAAAGGAAAGAGAATAAAAGAAAATAAGGAAATAAAGATTGGTCAACATGACCCATAAATATTATAATAAAAATCCCGTAATAAACTCTTTAATTCCAACACTCCCCCTCAAGCTGGAGCGAAGACATCGACAAGCCCAAGCTTGCAGAGAGAAGATCGAAGAAGCGTTAAGACCAACAGACTTGGTAAACATATCAGCAGTTTGATCTGACGAGGGGACAAAGCTTGGTACAATAACACCAGACCGAACCTTCTCTCGAATGAAGTGGATATCAACCTCTACATGGTTAGTCCTCTCATGAAGAACATAATCAGAGGACAACATAATGGCAGATTTATTATCACAAAACAATGTAGATGATCCTGTAACTGGAAAACCCAACTCACTTAGAAGAGATCGAAGCCATAAAAGCTCACATGTACCCTAAGCCATAGCACGATACTCAGCTTCAGCAGAGGAACGCGAAACAACCGCTTGTTTCTTACTCTTCCAAGATATAAGATGACAACCATAAAAAGTACACAAACCAGAGGTAGAGCGTCTGTCACTCCTAGAGCCCGCATAATATGCATCTGTAAAGCAGGAGAGACCTGACTGTGTTCCTGCTTTAAAGAAAAGTCCAAGACCAGGACAAGTCTTGAGATATCGAAGGATATGATAAACAGCATCCAAATGAGAAGTCCACGGTGAATGCATAAATTGGATCACAACACTGACAGCAAAAGTTAGATCCGGTCTTGTGTTCGTCTGATAGATGAGACGACCCACAAGACACTGATATATAGACGGATCGGGCAAAAGTTCTCCCATCTCCGAAGTTAACTTAAGGTTTGGATCCATAAGCGAGGAGGCAGGCTGACACCCAAGCATTCTCGTGTCTTGGAGAAGATCAAGAGGGTACTTTCTCTGTGACAAGGAGATACCCTGGTGAGACCTAGCAACCTCAATACCAAGGAAGTAACGAAGAGGTCCCAAATCCTTAACATCAAACAACGTACCAAGATCACTCTTCACTTGAACAATACCAGATACATCATTGCCAGTGTAAAGTTGATGAGAATATAAACTCTTGTATATTCAACATAACAACAAATAAAGAGTACAAGCCTTTTAAATAGGCTAAGCCTAACCTATACATTTTACACACTAACCGATGTGGGACAACCACATAACTACACTTTTACATATTTACCCTTTAACACTCCTCCTCAAGCTGGAGCATACATATCATATGCACCCAGCTTGTTACAAATATATTTCACACGTGTCCCACCCAATGCTTTAGTAAACAAATCTACTAACTGATATGCAGATATAACATGAACTGTATTAATCACTTTATGTAGGAGCTTTTCAGGAACAAAATGACAAATCAACTTCAATGTGTTTCGTCCTCTCACGAAACACAGGATTAGAAGCAATATGAACCGCTGCCTGGTTATCACAAAATAGGTTCATAGTCTCAGACTGAGTGAACCCAAACTCCTCCAACAAATGCTTCATCCATACTAACTCACAAGTGGTATGCGCCATAGCCTTATATTCTGACTCAGCACTAGATCTAGCAACAACGGGTTGTTTCTTGCTTTTCCACGATACAAGATTTCCTCCAACAAGTACACAGTACTATGTCGTAGATCTCCTATCACTAGGAGATCCGGCCCAGTCTGCATCCGTGTAGCTCTCAACTCGAATGTGACCATGATCCTTATACAACAAACCACAGCCCGAAGCCCCCTTGACGTACCTCAAGATTCGAATCACTGCATCCCAATGTGTAGTTTGCGCGGATTCCATAAATTGACTAATTACACTAACTGCGAAGGCAACATCAGGTCTTGTGACTATTAGGTAATTAAGTTTCCCAACTAATCGTCTGTACTGTCCTTGATCATCAAGTAGCTCCCCCTGATTTGGTACTAATTTGGAATTGGGATTCATAGGAGTATCCAAAGGTTTTGAACCCAACATTCCTGTCTCTATCAGCTAATCAAGAACATATTTCCTCTGAGATAAGCATATCCCTTCACTAGACCTGCCCACCTCAATGCCTAAGAAATACCTAAACTGTCTGAAACTTGATTTGTAAGAAAGATTTCAACTCATGAATGCCCTTAGAGTCATCACCAGTCATGACGATATCATCAACATAAACAATTAATAGGATATTCCCCGCTACAGTGTGTCTATAGAAAACAGAATGGTCAACACCACTTCTCTGGAGACCAAACTCAGCAATTACATCACTGAACCTGCCAAACCAAGCACGAGGAGACTGCTTCAAACCATAAAGAGGCTTTTTTAATTTGCAAACCAAACTAGACTCCCCCTGAGCAACAAATCCAGGTGGTTGCTCCATGTAAACCTCCTCAAGAAGGGTACCATTTAGAAACGCATTCTTAACATCCAACTGATGAAGTGATAAGTAGTGGCCAGTGAGATGAAAAGGCGAACAGAAGCAATCTTGGCCATGGGAGAAAAAGTCTCTGAATAATCAAGTCCATAAACTTGAGTGTAAGCCTTTGGCAACAAGGTGGTGCCTTCAACCGATCCATAGAGCCATCAGGATGAACCTTAACTGCATATACCCAACGGCAACCAACCACAGATTTCCCTGGCGAGAGAGGGACCAAGTCCCAAGTACCAGTTTCTTTAAGGGCACACATCTCATCCTGCATAGCTTGGTTCCAACCAGAATGGGCAAGTGCCTCTGCGACATTCTTAGGAATAGATATGGTAGACACGGAAGCAACAAATGAAGAAAATGTAGGAGACAAATGATCATAAGAAATAAAGTTAGAAATACGATGAGAAGTAGTACACGAACGCTTACCCTTCCTGAGAGCAATGGGAAGGTCTAAATCAGTAGGTTCTGGAGAAGCTGGCGGATCTGAGGACACGGTAGGCAGAGGCGGAGCAGCGGAGTCCACTGGAGTCTGTGGAGTTGGACGACTAGTATAAACTTGCAAATCAGGCCGAGACAATCGGGTGAAAGCATTAGGAGTAGGCGGTGTAGTAGTCAGAATAGGGGAGGCAGGAAGAGGAACAGGAAGCATAAAGTCTGGATCAGTAGCCGAGTGAGATTCTGAATAAAAGGATTTAGACTCGAAGAATGTGACATCGGCAGAGACAAAGTATCGATGAATGGAAGGACTATAACAACGGTATCCTTTCTAAGTCCGAGAGTATCCCAAGAAAATACACCGAATGGCTCGTGGGTCTAATTTGTCAGTCCCGGGAGCCAGCTGATGAACGAAGCAAACACACTCAAAAACACGAGGAATGACCGAGAATGGTGACTCAACAGGAAACAAGCTTGAGTGCGGTGTGCGGCCATTGAGAATAGAAGATGGCATACGGTTAATCAAATAACAAGCAGTGAGGACGGCATCCCCTCAAAAAGATGAAGAAAGTCGCCGCTCTGTTATGTTGCCTCCTCCATCGACTGATAGGTCAACCTTGGTATCCTCTAATCAAAAGGGCGGCAGGTCCTTTACTCCTCAGAGAGATTTCCAGTATATGGGACATGACAACAACAATAATAGGCCTTGGTGTGATCATTGCAATCGTCTCGGGCACTCTCACGAGACATGTTGGAGGCTTCACGGACGTCCTCCCTCTTCCAAGGGACATGGGGGTGGACGTCATGCTGGATGTCATGGTGGCCCTCCACGAGCTCATTTGTCTACTGAGTCATCTCCTTCCGAGGAAAACGATAATCTTGCCGCATCTCCTTCTCCAGCAGCGGGAAGCATCAGTAGTGCCGATATCGAAACTCTCTGCCGTATTATGGCTCAGTTGAACAGTCCGACTGCATCTACTTCTTTTGCCCAGACAGGTATTGTCACTAATTTTTCACATGCTTTACATGCTGATTCTAGTCAACCATGGATTATTAACTCTGGAGCTTCCGATCACATTAACGGTCTTTCCTCTGTCTTCTCTACTTATACCCCAAGTTCTGGTAAAGAGAAAGTTAGAACTGCCGATGGTTCTCTTTCATCCATTTCTGATAAAGGTGTCATTAAAATTTCTAATTCAATACCTTTATCTTCGGTACTTTATGTTCCTAATTCCTCCACTAATCTTTTATCCATTGCTCGTATTACTCATGATCTTAACTGCAGTGTCACTTTTTTTCCATCTCATTGTGTCTTTCAGGATCTCTCCACGAAGAAGGTGATTGGTAGTGGTAGAGAGGAGAATGGCCTATATTTTCTGTTGCCAGAGGGAGCCACACAGGAAAACTTGACACAAACAGCTCATCATATACAGAGAGAGACTATTCCGAGAGCAGCTTGGTTATGGCATCAGAAATTAGGCCACCCTTCGTTTAATTTCCTTCGTTTTTTATTTCCTTCTCTTGTCAGTAACAAAAGTGTTTCCAAAATCTCTTGTGAGGCTTGTGAGTTGGGCAAACATCACTGTGCAACTTATAATTCCAGTTCTAATAAAAGTACTATTCCATTTGCTATTATTCACACTGATGTTTGGGGTCCTTCCCCTATTACCACTCTAAATGGCTACAAATGGTTTGTTACCTTTATAGATAACTGTACTCGCACTACTTAGGTTTATTTGATGAAGGATAAAAATGATGTTTTTCCCATCTTTAAATCCTTTCATAAAATGATATGTACACAATTTAGCACAGTTGTCAAAGTTGTACGTTCTGACAAAGGGGGGGAATATATCTATGGTGGTCTTATTCACTATTTTTCAGAGCATGGGATGATACATCAAATGTCTTGCACCAATACTCCACAGCAAAATGGTGTTGCAGAGAGAAAAAAAACCGTCATTTGTTAGACAATGCTCTTCTCAATGCTCTTCTCAATGCACCTTCCCAAGCCTTACTGGGGGGAAGCAGTTCTTACTGCAACCTACCTTATCAGTCGTCTTCCTTCGCGTGTCCTTGGTAAGAAATCTCCTATTGAACTTCTTACTAATCCATCCTTCATATTTCCCATTCCTCCTAGAGTGTTTGGTTGCGTGTGTTTCGTTCCCAATCATTCTCCTTCTCGTAAGAAGTTAGATCCTCGCTCTGTCAAATGTGTCTCTTTGTTGGTTATTCTCCAACTCAGAAAGGGTACAAATGTTATCATCCCTCTACTCATCGGTGGTATGTATCTATAGATGTCACCTTTGATGAGACGCTTTCCTACTTCCAGTCCTCTCTTTCTCCTCTCCGGGGAGAGATAGAGCACCAAGAAGAGCAGCCCACTTTCATTGTTCCCTTCCCTATATCTAGAGAGGAAGAGGAAGAAAAAAGAGAGGATGAGGAGAAAAAAGGAGAGGAAGAGGAAAAAAAACAAGAGCGGAAAAGAGAGAAGATAAGGAATTGTTAACATATACCAAGGATAAGAGGAGACAGAATTTTGGGGCAGCAGAAAAAAGGCACATCTCTCCAATCCCGCTTCAGTTACCTTCTTCTAGTGAAGATGATTCAGGTATTTCCTCTCCCTCTATTACTAATTCTCCAATACCCATTATTGATGATCCATCTAATGATGATGATGATTTAGACATGCCTATTGCCTTGCGAAAGGGAACTAGAGCATGTACTAAACATCCTCATTTAAATTTTGTTTCATACTCCCATCTATCTCCATCATATAGGGCCTTTGTAACACAAATCGATTCTGTGTCTTTTCCTAACCATGTTCAGGAAGCTGTCTAATCCTAATTGGAAGAATGCCATGGTTGAAGAGATGAAAGCTCTTCACAAAAATGGGACGTGGAAATTAGCAGAGTTGCCTCAAGGTAAAAAGACGGTAGAATGCAAATGGGTATTCACTGTGAAACATAATGCGGATGGGACTGTTGAGAGATACAAAGCCAGGCTTGTTGCTAAGGGCTTTACTCAGACATATGGGGTTGATTACCAAGAGACATTTTCCCCAGTTGCAAAAATGAACTTCATCAGGATCCTTTTGTTACTAGCAGCAAATCTGGAATGGCCCTTGCATCAGTTTGATGTCAAGAATGCATTTCTACATGGTGACTTGGAAGAAGAAATGTATATGGACATTCCTCCCGGGTTTGAGGACAGTAAGACACAAGGTAAGGTATGTCGCCTCCAGAAATCCTTATATGGCTTCAAGCAATCTCCAAGAGCCTGGTTCGATAGATTCTCTCAGGCTATGATAAGGTATGGTTTCAGACAAAGCCAAGGCGATCACTCTCTTTATCAAGCATTCCTCACAAGGGAAATTGACTGCTTTGATAGTCTATGTAGATGATATAGTTCTCACAAGTGATGACTTAGTAGAAATGGAGCAGTTGAAGACCTATCTTGCTAAGGAGTTTGAAATTAAGGATCTGGGAGATTTGAAATATTTTCTGGGAATAGAAGTGGCACGCTGCAAGGAAGGGCTGTTTATATCCCAGCATATGTTCTGGATCTCCTAAAGGAGACAGGTTTGCTTGGTTGTAAAGCAATTGATACTCCTATGGACCCGAATATGAAACTTAGCGATGATCCCAGTGGAGAACCAGTTGAAAAGGGAAGATATCAGAGATTAGTAGGGAAACTTATCTATTTGGCTCATACCAGACCTGAAATTGCTTTCGCTGTTAGTGTGGTAAGTCAATTTATGCATGCTCCTAGACAACTTCATCTTGATGCTGTGCTTAGAATTATGAGA
Source organism: Hydrangea macrophylla (assembly GCA_033977485.1). Taxonomy (NCBI): domain Eukaryota; kingdom Viridiplantae; phylum Streptophyta; class Magnoliopsida; order Cornales; family Hydrangeaceae; genus Hydrangea; species Hydrangea macrophylla. The sequence goes on along the minus strand of CM066991.1, from coordinate 79,687,128 downwards.
TATCTTAAGTTAGCCCTAGGGAAAGGATTGTTCTTTGCCAAGAATGGTCATACGCTAGTTGAGGCCTGCACCGATGCAGATTGGGCAAGTTCAGTGATGAATAGGAGATCAACTATGGGGTATTGCACATTTGTGGGAGGTAATTCGGTCACATGGAGAAGCAAAAAACAAGCAGTGGTAGCAAAATCAAGTACAGAGGCCGAGTTTAGAGCTATGGCACAAGGAGTATGTGAGTTATTATGGATTCAAATAGTTTTGACTGATTTGGGGTTTGGGCCAAAGGACTCTATGAAACTGTACTGTGATAGTAAATCATCCATTAGCATTGCTCATAATCCGGCCAAACATGATAGGACAAAAAACGTGAAGATTGACCGACATTTTATAAAAGAGAAGCTAAATTGTGGTAGTATTTGTACTCCGTTTGTCAAGTCTGGAGAGCAGCTAGCAGACGTCCTCACAAAGAGTCTAGCAAGTCGTTCGTTTCACTTTATCCTTAGTAAGCTGGGAATGAGAGATATCTTCGCACCAGCTTGAAGGAGGTGTTGAGTTTTATTAGTTATTAATGTTTTATAATGTTTTTATATTTTATGATTAGTATAGGGACTTGCGTGTAATTACTGGTTCCTTTGTTATTATAAATAAAGAGGTCTCACAGTTGTGAGATTAAGCCTTCAATAATATTGTGTAACGTTATTCAACACTTTGTACCCGCTTAAGGGGAGTGTTAGAGTTAGTTTTATGCTTATTGTAATTTAGACATTAGTAAGTGGGTCATTATGCAATTTCTCTTTCTTGTTTAATATAAAAGGGGAAAGACAAGTTGTCTATCCCTAAGCTTTACCAAATAATAATCTAATAGTTGGGGTGTTGTGGTCATTTTTTTTACTATTCGGTTAAAAATAAGTTGATAAACGATGTGAAAGTGTATGGATATATGCGAGTGTTTCATCGATAAAGCAGGTAGCCGATGAGAAGCCCAGGTATAACAGAATTTGTTATCAAATAAGCCACTTAATATTTAGCATAAAAAAAAAGGAGAAAAGATTATGTACGTTATTCAATAGTATTTAACCAAACAAGCCATAAGAAACATGGCAATGGAATATTTGTTTAGATATACATACACACACACATATATATATATATATCCTTATGTACTTGCCATACAAAGCCATCCAAGTGTCTTGTAATTTAGTACAAAATAATAGGAAATTATCATCCAAAAAGATGAGTTTACTTATTTGATATATATACGAAATTTCTCTAAAGAGGGCGCCCTCTCTTTATTAAAGAGAGGGCCTCTGTTTTTGCCGTCAGATCATGTTTTCATTAAGGGCAGTGTTGTCATTTCACAATTTTTAAATACGATCCGACTGTCAAAACAGAGGCCTTCTCTTTAATAAAGAGAGGGCGCCCTCTTTAGAGTTTGACTATATATATATATATAAACAACTGTACTTATCACAGTAGTGTTTCACTATATAAACTGTTGGATTATCCCACACTGGCCGGGCATAGTCCCCGTTTGTGCTTCTTATAAGCATGGGTAATCCTCCCATCATAAGGCGTCTTTCGAGGGTGAGTCAGGCCAATTGGTCTTTCTACTTAGTATCAGAGCTGAAATGGGCTCCCTTCCCTTGTTGGGCTTTCCTTGTAGATGCGGTTCGGGGTTGTATTGGATTGCCCACACCACCCAGGCATAGCCCCTGTATTTGCTTCTTATAAGTCCAGGTAATCCTCCTATCACAAGGCATCTTTTGAGAGTAAGTTAGACCCATTGGTCTTTCTATTTGGTATCAGAGCCTTGTTTGTGAGAGGTCTTGTTCGAGTCTCTGTCCCTGCTTTACTGTGCACATTTGCACTTTGTTGTCTGGCTCCACTATGATGGAGTTCAGTTTATTGGCTCTCTACATGCGAGACGGGGTCGCACGTGAGGGAGGGTGTTGAAGGTTGATATACATTGTTGGGCCCATTCAACTTTTGGAGCAATTGGAAACTTAACCATGTTGGAAATGTGAAAGAGAGACGGATAGTTTCCTAAATTATCACAAGACATTGGGAAGGCTAGGAGACTTTATTAATTTGGCAATGTAAATCTCATCATTATGGTGATATGTATAAATCACATAATTAAAATGAAAAAAAAAAAAAAAAAACACTTAACAATATTACATATTATTCATCTATAGCATAGCAATTAAGCAGTCTAACTTAACAATATTTTTTTTTAAGTCCACAACATTAAATTGAAATAAAAAATAAATAAATAAAAATGAAAAAGAAGAAGAAGAAGAAGAAGTCATAGTTTCAATCTCAATTTCCTAAAAGTACCCGTGTCCCTGCAGTACCAATCCCGTACCCAATGTCACAGTTTCAATTAAAAGCACCAGGACACGTCCAGAAGAGTGTCCAACATGTTACACGCATGTGGTACCCGTGTCGGTACCTGATACTCGTACGGCAACCAAAATAAAGTACCCGTGCTTCCTAACGTGTATAGACACGAGTTTACATAAATAGTGTCTTCCAACCTCTGTTGTTTATTCTATTATGTTTTTTTTTAGCTATTTAACACCACCCCATGGGAGCTACATTCAAACTCTTATATAAGGATATTTCAAACTTTTTGGGATAGACTACGAATTGAGACTCCTAACTCAAATTTTTGTGTTCCCCTCGAAAAAATATGCAAAATTAGCTTAAAATCCACTTAAATTCGTGAAGAAATCAGTTAGAAACAATAAAAAGAAATATCTGCTTCAAATCACGATTTTCCGGAGACCGTTGCCAGAGTAGACATTGGAGACGTCACCGGAATATTCGCCGGCGGCGGTGGTAAGTTGGTTGACTAGGCAGAGGGCGGAAGTGTTGAAATATTAACTATTTGAACTCTCTCTCTCTCTCACTCTCTCTCTCTCTCTCTCTCTCTCTCTCTCTCATACATACTACTACTGTGTGTCCCAAAGTGAGGAATATGACTGTTCATATAGAGAATTTGTGACAAGTATAGTTACTTATATATAAGCAAACTCACCTTTAAAATATAAAACAATGAATAAGGAATCTACAAGAGATTTTGGATGATAATCTCCTATTATTTTATAATAAAGTACAAGACACTTGGATGTCTTTGACTAGCAAGTACATGAGATTATATATAAATATATATATATATATATATCTATCTAAACAAATATTCCATTAACATGTTTCCTTATGGCTTGATTTGTTGATAAAAAAATATGAAGGCATTTATTTCATTTATCTTTTCTTTCTTCTCCCTTTTTTTTATATATTTTTTATATAGAGAAATTTTTGACTCTACTGTATTCAAAATAACATAAAAATATACATAGATCAATGCCTCAATGGTCTTCACGAAAAACAGCGGTTCCAACTAAAAAAACGTGTATTAGGGCGAACCAGATTACTAATTTATATTGTTAGCTCAGATTAAACTAATACGGCGCATATACACATATTAAGAAAAAAAAATTAGTGGGTATTACATTGGGTCCCAATGTGTTATCTTGCATGGACGTGTAAAAGCAGGGGCTACTTTAGTGTCTATGGCATTGAGCAGGCAATGGGAGAACTTGAGAAAACATGCATATGTACTATCATAGATGTTGACTTTTGGAGAAGAGCAACAAAAGTATTGAAATCACATAGCCAATTTATACAATAATAAGATTCTAATAAAACCAAAATTGGAGAGGTTTATGAACAAATGGATACAACATTAGGACTGATTAAAGACATTCTTGTCAATGACCCGATAGTTCAAGAGTTGGTTCACAACTTCGTGGGGAAAAGATGGAAACAAGATGAACGTATCCTTGCATTGCTTGGCGTGTGTACATGTACCAAAGTAGTATACAAATGCTTGGTTAGCTAAACCTGCTCCTTGAGGTGTTAATAGAAAAAGCCCCTGTTGAAGCTTGATATACATTGTTGGGTCATTCTCTAATAGCTTAAGCTTTGGAGTAGTTGGTAACTTAACATGGTATCAGAGCCTTGTTTGTTGGATGTCCTGGGTTCGACTCTCCATCCCCGCTTTGTTGTGCATATTTGCACTTAGTTATTTGTCTCCACTATGATGGAGGTTGGTTTGTTTGCTTTCCACATGCAAGTCGGGGATGCACATGAGGGACGGTGTTGAAGCTTGATATACATTGTTGGGCCCATTCTCCAATAGCTTAAGCTTTGGAGTAGTTGGCAACATAACAGCCTCATTTTCACAATGAGGTGCAAAGGGGCTATTTGGAGGCTGACACTAAACTAATACGTGAACCAATGGAAGCTACTTTTATAAGGCAACAAATTAGTGATTTCGTTGGTAGCAAAGTGTTTTTGCACAACCCAGGCTGTCGATGATAGATCAACTATGAGTGCACCTCCAAAACTATTCTCTTTAGATCTAAAAACGTTGTCTCAAAATGTCAACACTTCTTGTGGTGAGAGATGTTGGAGCACTTGTTTATAAGTTCACAGTGTGAAGAAGAATAGATTGAATGCTGATCGAGCTGAAAAATTGACTTTTGTCCACAACATTCAAAGACTATTAACAAGGTACAGACACGATTATGAAACCACTTTTTAGAATTGGGATGCTTATCCCAAAGTTGATAGTATAGAGAAAGACATTAGAACAATCAAAGTACAAGAAGAAGCGTTGCAATCTGATGGGGAAGGATTGTATCTTGTTAGCTGGTTGTATTCTGTGTTCTGGCATATGATAGCATGAAGTTCTATTTTGTTACGTTTAATGTGTGTTAGTTTTAAAATACTAGTTTTTTCTACACTAATATCAGAATTATTAATATTTAAATAACGTATAAGCTTCCTCGATGCCCCAAACTTTAGGGTCTTCCATGTATCCCCCCCTTCTCCACTCCTGCCCCTGCCCTACCCCTGCCCCCAGCTTCGTGCTTCTAAGCTTTGGACAATAGCACATGAATTAGCTTTTTATTTGGCTCAATTTTCAGCAGTTTGATATGGTGTATACTATTTTAGTATTTTATGAGCATGAAGCGAGACTTGGGGTCTGTATCTGTTAGAAATATCTTTTTTTTTTCCTCCGCGCTTCTCAAATGTAAAATTTATCAAGTGTCTATTTCTTGCCACCTCAAATCCCAAGTTGCAATTGAGTTAAAAAGTCGTATATGACCCAGTGGCTCTTCTTTTTATGTTATTTGTTTGGCTGATGGGTCGAGTTTTGAGCCTTAGGGTTTGTTTGGGAAGGCAAAGAACCAGTTTTGTGGTTCATAAATGAATCAGTCCTATAAATTCCAGTGTTTGGTGAATGTTCATTTCTTGCACACGAGTCCGTGCCCAGTCTAATATCTCTCTCAAAACTCCTTTGTAAAAACAACATAACCATGGTTCTAATTAAAAAAAAAAACAGATATAAACGCAAGACCGGGACTGGCCAGGTCTTATTTTCAGCATTCCCAAACAGGCCATGAAAGCAAACAGGTTCCAAGCCAAAAAAATTTACCCTTTCGAGGATAGTATGAATTTGGGTCCTTTGCTTGTTGAACACATGGCTTATCTGTGGTGGACTTTGTATTTTGCCTCTCAGGTTGTATGACGTGGTTTTCATGTGTCATGACGCATTAAGCTCACTTGTTTTTCTCTCTCTTTAAAATAATAAAGGGATTTTCCTATTTACATACCCCAAAAAAAATTATAAAGAAATGAACTCCATAGAACTTCGTCACTGAACCGCAAAAGAAGATTAACACAAACACACATCTAGAACAACCATCTCCAACATTGTTACAAGATACTTGGATGATCATTAAATGAATACCTGTGCAAAAGCCTCCCTTTGCGGCATCCATGAAGAAAGATTCCTCCATATATTTCCATAAAGCAACCCACTGTTTAAGCAACCAATACAATATTAGTAACTATGCAAGGGGATAAAGCAGATGTGAAAAGGCATAGCCTACCCGGATGTCGTATTTTGACTTGAATTTGTGGGGATGTAGCCTGAAGAATTCCCACCAGCGCACATCATAAATTTTGGTCGCCTCACACAAGTTGACTGAAAGTAAAAGTCGAAAAGCTCATAGTGATGCAAGACTTAGATATCCTTCATGCGCACGTGGAAAAAAAAAAAACACCACCACCTCCACTCATGTTCCAAACATGCATACATTGGCTCTGTTATGCAACATACCGTTATATAAAACCTAAGGCATCTCCAACAAGAAAAAGAAAATGAATAATGGAGCTAATATCAGTGCAAAAAATAAAGAAGAATATTGCAAACTGTAGAACCATCGGTTATAAAGAGGTGGGTTGTTGATGTAGTAATTATGCTATATAGTGGTAAATGATATGGTGTAGTACTTTAGGCTTTATTAATAGTGTCTTTTATGTTATCTATTTTAGTTGTCCTTTTAGTGTTGGTCACAAGCATGTGATGTTAGCATGCCTTATATAAATAGTAGGTTAGGGTTAGGGTAAATTAGTTTTGGGATATTTTGTTTATGAATTGCTTGTAAAGCAAGTTGAGCTCTTAAGCTCTTTAATGGAGATTCACTTCCCAAAACCCTAGTTCTTCCATTATTCTTCTATTTCCTCTTGTGAATGCAATTTTAATTGCATAAGTTGTTCCTAGATTGCTATCAAAAATGATCTGAGGACTTGCTTAAGCATTACAACCACGTGAGGCGCCAATACTGCAACTTAAGTGGATTTAGAGCAGGAGAAGACACAGGAAAGGAAAACTATTTCCCTAGTGTTTTCCGCCATGTTTAAATGACATCAAAAAGTAATCATTTTAAAAATATGATAGTAACTTAAGAAAAGAGGAACCAAAGTGACTCACAAAATTCAAATACTACAGTTTATTTTTCACCATATATTCTTTTCCTATTTTCCTCACTGTTTTCCTTATTAACCAATCAAAGAAAACCATTTTTCTCAGTGTTTTCTTTCTTTTCCCTCACTAAATCCATGAACCAAACATGGCTAGGTTAAACACACACACACAGAGAGAGAGAGAGAGAGAGAGAGAGAGAGAGAGAGAGAGAGAGAGAAAACGTCACTTGCTATAACTTGGATGATTTGGGGGAAAAAAGAAACTAGAAATCTTTAAAGATGACCATTCGCATGAAGAACGTGGTGTAAATTACCATGTTAATATTTGGCCTCACAAATCTTGGAAGGGGATGGAGTTCAATATTAGAGATTGGAAAAAACCTAGCTCCTAAGGGAAGTCTATGAAAGCTGCCAATATTTCTTGCAACGGTCCTACAGATGGGAAAGTAAGGGCCAACTTCAATGATTGGTTTCCAGGTCATCAAGACAATTTGGTATAGGAGGAATTTCAAAGATCATGATGGAACACTGTTTTTACTGAATCCGCCAAGTTAAGGTCATGCTATTAAGAAGCATCACGCAGAGTCTCAAGGAATCTCTTGTTGAAAACAATATTTGCAAGCTTAGGGTTAGAAAATTATCTAACCCTATTATATATTAATCATAAGAAGGAGACATAATTACAATAAGACCCACTAACTAATATTTAATAATACAAGTAACTAAAAATTAAAACAACTACTCTCAACACTCCCCCTCAAGCTGGTACAAATATATCTCTCATGCCCAACTTGCCTACAGCAGTATGGAAATGTTGACTTCCTATTCCTTTGGTGAGAACATCCGCAACTTGATCACTACTCTTCACAAAAGGAATGCAGATAACTCCACTACTAAGCTTTTCCTTGATAAAATGCCGATCAATCTCGACATGCTTGGTTCTATCGTGTTGAACAAGATTATGTGCTATACTGATTGCTTCTTTATTATCACAGTACAGTCTCATGGAATCAACATGTTCAATCCTCAAATCCTTCAACAAAGACTTAACCCAAAGAAGCTCACAAATACCTTGGGCCATTGCCCTGAACTCAGCCTCAGCACTAGATTTTGCAACAACATTCTGCTTCTTGCTTCGCCAGGTAACCAAGTTTCCCCCAACAAATGTACAGTACCCGGAGGTAGACCTTCTATCAGTGACAGAACCAGCCCAATCAGTATCTATATAAGTCTCAACTCCTAGGTGGTCATGCTTAGAAAAAAATAAGCCCTTTCCGGAGCAAACTTCAAATAGCGCAGAATGCTAAAGACTGCATCTTGGTGTGACATCCAAGGAGAATGCATAAACTGACTAACAACACCAACTGCAAAAGCAATATCAGGGCGAGTATGAGACAAATAAATAAGCTTACCGACAAGTCTCTGATAACTCCCCCTGTCAACCAATTCCCCGTTATTGTCCTCACTAAGTTTTTTATTCTGCTCCATAGGCATATCACAAGCTTTACTACCAAGCATTCCAGTTTCTTTCAACAGGTCCAAAACATATTTCCTTTGAGAAATAAAAATCCCCTGTTTGGACCTTGCAAGTTCAATTCCCAGAAAGAACTTCAAGGCTCCCAAGTCTTTTATCTCAAATTCTGTGGCTAACTGGTTTTTCAATTTTTCCATCTCTTCTAAGTCATCCCCTGTGAGTACAATATCATCAACATAAACAATAAGTGCAGTGATCTTACCCTGTGTAGAATGTTTGATGAACAATGTATGATCTGCATGGCTCTGTCCAAAACCAAACCGAAGCATAGCCTGAGTGGATCTCTCAAACCAAGCCCTCGGAGACTGTTTAAGACCATATATAGATTTTTTTCAATCTACACACCTTACCCTCTATCTTGAAATCCTCAAAACCAGGGGGAATATCCATGTAAACCTCCTCTTCCAAGTCACCATGTAAGAAGGAATTCGTCACATCAAACTGGAGAAGAGGCCAATCTAGATTCGCTGCAAGAGATAGAAGGATTCTTACCGAATTCATTTTTGCAACTGGAGCAAAGGTCTCTTCGTAATCAACACCATAAGTCTGAGTGTAACCGTTTGCTACCAACCGAGCCTTGTACCTTTCAATGGAACCATCAGCCCGGTGCTTTACTGTAAACACTCACTTGCACCTCACAGTCCTTTTACCTTTAGGCAACATTGTTAGTTCCCAAGTGCCAGTTTTGTGAAGAGCCTTCATTTCTTTCACTCATAGCATTTTTCCACTTGAGATCAGCAAGAGCATCCTGGACATGGTTAGGAACACTGACAGAGGAAATTTTTGAAAGGAATGATATATAAGAGGCAGACAAATGAGAATAAGACACAAAATTGGAGATAGGGTCTTGAGTGCATGATCTAACACCCTTACGGACAACAATGGGAACATCTAAATCATTTTCTTCTAGAGAGGGTGTATTTGAAGAATTACCTGAATCATTATCACGCAGAGAGAATGGCAATGTAGGAGGAGAAGCAACAGTCTCTGAAGCCTCTCTAGTCTTCCTTTTACTCCATGTCCCCTCCGAATAGACTCTTAACTCTCTCTCCCTCTCAACTCCCGCTCCTTCAGGCTCCCTCTCATCTCTCTCGATCCCAACTTCCTCACTTTCTCTTTCAACCCTTTCCTGCTCCACCTCAATCATCATAGGTAACATAGAAGCAACAGGTATCTCTTCACACCGTGTCTCCCCCTGAAGAGATGCCTGACGGTTAACAAAGTAGGACTGAGACTCGTGAAAAGTGACATCCATCGAAAACCATTTGCAAGGAGGATGGTAACACTTATAACCCTTTTGTGTAGGGGAATAACCGACAAACATTCACTTAATAGACCGAGGGTCTAACTTCCCACGATTAGGTGAATGGTTATGAACAAAACAAACACAACCAAAGACACGAGGTGGAATGGAAGCGGAGGGGGAAGGATAAGAAAGAACCTGAAGAGGTGTTTGTTTATTTAGGACACGAGTGGGGAGCCTATTAATGAGATAAGCAGTTGTAAGGACTGCTTCTCCCCAGTAATTACGAGGAGCATTAACCTGGAAGAGTAAGGAGCGAGCAACATCTAAAAGGTGACGATTCTTACGCTCTGCCACACCGTTTTGTTGTGGAGTGGCAGTGCAAGAAGTTTGGTGAACAATACCGTGAGAAGAGAAATATGCACCTAAAACAGAAACAATATACTCACCACCTTGGTCAGAACGCAAGATTTTCACTACAGCCCCAAGTTGAGTATCAACCATTTTGTGAAAAGTTTGGAAAATATCAAATCCTTCTTGTTTTTTTTTCATCATATATATCCAAGTAGTACGAGAAAAATCATCAATAAAAGAAACAAACCAACGATGACCTTTCAATGACACAATACGAGAAGGAACCCACACATCAGTATGAATTAAAGTAAATGGAGCTGAACTTTTATTATCACTAGGAGCATAAGACGCTCGAAATGTTTTCCATACTCACAAGCATCACAAGAAAAGTTCAAAATACCAGTATGTTGTACTAGAGTAGGAAACATATGTCTAAGTAAAGAAAAAGAAGGATGTCCTAATCTCCTATACCAAAGGTGTAGGTTTTCGGCTTTATTCTTTATAACTACTGTATGATGAGCCAACTTCTCCCCTTCATCTAGAATGTATAGACCGTGCTCCTCTCTACCACTGCCAATCGTCCTCCTCGTGATAAGATCCTGAAACACACAACGAGAAGGATAAAAGGTTACACTACAGTTCAAATCTCGAGTAATACGACTCAAAGATAAGAGGTTGCGAGAAAAACTAGGAACATGTAACACAGAAGTGAGCGGTAAAGAGGGAGCAACATGAATTAGACCTTTCCCGGAAACAGAGGAGAAGGTACCATCAGTTATTCTAACTTTATCCTGGCCTGAAGAAGACTCATATTCAGAGAAAAGGTTAGATGAAGGGGACATGTGAACAGAGGTCCCCGAATCGATAATCTAGGGAGATGAGACATGAGAAAGGAATGCTCTTGGTGATGTAACAACATTACCTGACTGGGCAAAGGATGAGGAGCCTGTAGATGTCGGAGTAACACACCGTGCCATCAGGTGCCGGAGAGTCTCAAGTTTTAATGCAAACAAGGAGCTAGAGCTGGCATCAGAAGATGGCGGAGGACCACTAGAAACTGGAGCAGAAGGCTCAGAAACGGCAGAATGGTGTGCACGGGCAGCCTCTCCACAGCCACCGGAACGACCTCCACAACCCCCTCTCCGACATCCCCGACCACCAGGTGGTTTGCCATGAAGGCTCCAGAAGTTGGCCCTAGTATGATGGGGCTTAAAACAGTAATCACAGATCACAACAAGTCGATCGGAAGAAGTTGACTGCTGAGTCCCATCCCTAGGTGGCACAGACACTAAGGCAGACCTCTCGATAGATGCAGAAGGAAGCATGACAGAGCGACGACTCTCTTTATTCTAGACATGAGCAAAGGCCTCTTGAAGGGTGGGGAGGGTATCCATCCCAAGTACCCGACTACGCACCGCGTCATAGTCAGGGTAAAGTCCCTAAAGGAATTTAAAGACCCTCTGCTTCTCCAGTAGTTTCCGATATCCCTCAGCATCCGTAACACACAGGCTGATAGGCCTGAAGATGATCAACACAATCCCAACTGGTAGTAAGAAACTAAAAATATTTGGTGACAGTCATGTTGTAATACCCTGTATTTTCGGATGCATGGTTATATAAATAAGACCCTGTATGTTTGTGTGAAACCTTGGTGAAGAACCTTTCTCGAGCGATCGAACTCACTTCGATCGATCGAACATTGTGCTTTCTCAATCGATCGAACATACTTCGAGCGATCGAATCTCTGCCGACCTGATTCTGTGATGTGTACCCTTTCCCGAGCGATTGAACTTCTTTCAATCGATCGAACCTTAACCGACCTGTTCTCAATCGATCGAACTCATTTCGATCGATCGAACGTTGTATTTTCAGTTTACGTGGTTGCCACCTGCCCTTCTTGTTTCCCTATATATATACGTGTGTTTTGTGTGTGTGTGGTGTTTGGCAGTTTAGAGTTAGAGAGAGAGAGAGCTTGTGTGTGTATGTGTGTTCCATATATATATATATATATATGTAACCGTATGTGTGTGTGTGATATATATATATATGTGCTTGGACAGAGAAGAAGAAGAAGAGAACAAGAAGAGGAGCAGAAGAAGAGGAGAATAGAGACAGAGAGGAGAAGAGGAGAGAAAGAGAAGAAGGAGGGAGAGAACGAGCTCACCATAGCCGTCGCCGTCAAGCTCGGAACGCCGCCACCGGACCACCGGAGAGAAGTGAGTTCATTAACTCACTCGAGGAATGATTCTAGGGTGTTATATGCGTGTTTAGAACGTTTATATTGTGACCCCGAAACCTTTGTTCGTCGCTGCCAAGTTTCTGGGTAGAAGATGATGTTCGAGCGATCGAACTATTCTCGATCGATCGACCTTGCCGTTTCCTCAATCGATCGAAGGAACTTCGATCGATCGAAACGACTTTTCCTCGAGCGATCGAAATGACTTCGATCAATCGAACTTAGTTTGACTTCAATCGATCGAAGCTTGCAGAACATGTTTATTTCCTGTTGATTATAATATGAACAGTTTAGTTGATTAAATGTTGATCCATGCTTTTATTATGCGATATTGTTAATCTAAGAGATAGTGCAACACTGTTATGAGATGAACTGTTTAACTGTTACATGATAATATTGCTGAACTGAATAGTAGAATGGAATACGACAGCATGTTAATAATCAGAAATGAGTAGATATGTTGAATACAGAGCATGTGGTATTTCCTGTACTTAGTAGATGAGCATTTCACAACATGTGTCAGCATGCATGGGATAGTGATGTGAAGAGATAAGAGAATCTGATGAGGAATGGGATATTGATATGAAGAGATGAGAAGATATGATGAGAAAAGGGAACTGTGATTTATATGGAATAATGAGATATTGGTACTTTGGATCCGTGGGATCAACGGCTGACGAGCCGGGTGGACGTGGGATGGTTAGAGTTCCTAGTGCGCCTCTCGCTGTTGAAGACGTCCAGTGATGCGTATGCACTGTTGAAGACGTCCAGTGTACCGTTGAAGACGTCCGGCTAGTGCTCTAATGTATTCTCAGCTGTGTAGACGACCAGTGAGGATATACACAGCGTAGAAGACGTCCGTTGTGCCGCTTCCATCGTTTACAGATAGGTGGTACCGTGTAGACGACCGGTAACCCTATCAAGGGATTGTAGGACCTACTGCCTAGTCGGGTGATTCCGATTGGTATTATGGTATCTATGTATGGATACGGACTTGGATTATGGTATCAACGTACAGATACAGAGATGGATATGGATATGAGAATGGCTAGTAAGAAGATGGTTCAGTCGTGGATTCAGCGTCCCGACGTAAAGGTATATGCATGGGATGGATGCATGGGTTACACGCATGGATTTGGTGAATACGTGATGAGATATTTATACCATGATGTTTATCCTTGTCATTACTTAATATGATTTCTGTTATTATTGATTAATGCATAGTTTAATGAGACCTCTGCTATGTCCGTGAGAGACGTCATTGTTAAGAGATTAACCGCATTTTAAGATGCTGAACAATAACGGTGAGGCGTGTTGTTTAATGTACTCACTCAGCTTTGTATCCAAAGCTGATGGCGTTTATGCCCTGGACATTCCAATGTCTAGAGCTTCGCAGGACTTGAGGACGAGAGACTGATGTTCTGCCGGTCTTGGAGCTGAAGGCTTGGAGAAGAAGACATGCTGCTTGTAATAGTTAGTTTGTATATCTGTTGTTATTGTTGTTATAGGCCTCAGACTATAAGCCAGCTGTTGTAATAGATTTAGTAGACCTTTATAATTGGTACTTGGGCATCTGTTGCTTTCATACCTTTTATAGTTTCCGCTGTAGCCTCTGATTATGTTAATAAGATATGTTCTATGAATAGCATTCCTCCCTATCGTGGTGTTTGTTGGTTTGATTAGATGACAATGCGGTTATTCACCCGTCATTCCCTATGGACCCATAAAGGAAATTTATTTTTCCCTATTTATGCTGCTCCGGGGCGTGACACATGTCACCTTGTTCTGAACGGTCAATGGAACAAAGCAACTCAAATTCCTGTGCATAGTTCCCCCGGCGAGAAAAGGTGGATGTAACAGTGTCCCAAACTTCCTTAGCTGTCTTCATACGGTAGAAATTCTCACCAATTTTAGGGACCATAGAATTAATAAGCCAAGCCATGATAACGGAGTTTTCAATCTCCCACTTATCATAGCCGGGATAGTAGAAACAAGGGTTGTCACGCGCCCATCAAGGTGGCCCATCTTCCCACGCGCCTTCAGATACAGTTCCACTGCCTGTGACCACTTCAGATAATTTTGGCCATCAAAAGGAGTATGAGTAATTTGAAGGTTGGGATCCAAAGGAGCAACCACTGTATGAATTGTGGTTGGTGTAGAAATTTCCGGTTTGTCTGTCATCGTGCCGGATAGAAAAAGGAATACCCAATAGTGTAAAGGAAAACGGAGAAGCTGGGAAATCACCAGAAACTTGTAAAGTGGATCAAGTGTCCATAAAAGGACCTAGCACCACCCAAAAGGTAAGAAAGGAATCAAAACAGCAAGTGGAAATTAGTCCAGGATGTGTATAGGGCAGCCGAATGTGTGCAGAGTGTATACGGGTAGCAGCGCAGTGGTGGTAGGCTTCAACGAAGTGGTGGGGACTGGTGGAGCCTTCGGCAAAGTGGTGGGGACAAGAGGAGGCTGCGGCGATGTGGTGGGGGCAGGTGGGGACTGCGGCGAAGTGGTGGGGACAGGTGGGGGGCTACGGCGAAGGTCTGGGTGGGTAAGGGTCAGAGACGCAGTGGTGGACGGTGGTGGTGGTGGCGGCGAATGGGGTGGTGGTGATGGTGGTGTTGGATGATTAGGGTTGGAGGAAAACACATGGCTCTGATACCATATTGAAAACAATATTTGCAAGCTTACGGATAGAAAATTATCTAACCCTATTATATATTAATCATAAGAAGGAGACATAATTACAATAAGACCCACTAACTAATATTTAATAATACAAGTAACTAAAAATTAAAACAACTACTCTCAACATCTCTCTCATGCATTTACATAACCCCAGATTAAGGAAAATTTCCATGCTGTTTCCCGGTTGGGCTACTTCCTCTACCTTGGCTCATGGCCTTATGGTCATTGGTTGAGAGATTATGATTTGTTAAACACTTAAACAAATGCTTGGAAATGCTAGAAGTAGTATGGTTCAATCCCAGTCTCACTTTTTATTTGGTTTTTATGACCACTAATGTTATGTTGGCTTTTGATAAAGAACCAGTTTTAAGAGAGATATTAGACTGGGCACTAACTTCTGTGCAGGAAATGGATGTACAAACCATTTCACTTATGAACCACAGAATCGGTACTCTGCCTTCCCAAACTGCCCCTTACTATATGCATATTGAGTGGATTCCTTTGAGAGACTGAAACTTGGTTAAACACTTTCTAAATGCATATCAAGCGTTCCTCAATCACCAAAATGAAAAGATCAACAAGTAGAGCGAGAGGGGCATCTACTTGGTATTCTTTCAAAGGGCATACTACCCTTGACTCTTGAATAACTGAGTTTGTTGACTGAAATGCATCTTTTATTTAATCCAAAGATGTATACGACTTTGTGTTACACGTGCAAATTAATTTATAGGAAAAGCAAGTTAGTCAAAAATCTAAAATAAATTTCAAAGATGGCAAATATTGTTAATCCTCTCCAAAGGTTAAATTTGCACCTTCATCTAAACTAACATATACATATATATATATATATAGCATATTGGAGAATGGTGTGGGTTCCACAAAAAACTGATCCAACGGCTAAGAGTTCACACTTTTTACCACTTTGGATCTTGGCCCTTGTTAACCAACGATGGAAAAAAGCCCACTAACTCCACCCAAGAGCCCACCCACAAAATATTCTCTCTCACTCCACGTCTCTCTCTCACTAATTTGTAACTAATTCCACTCTCACTTATTCCTCCCTATGCATGTCTCTCTCTCTCTCTCTCTCTCTCTCTCTCTCTCTCTTCCCTTTCCCAATAACCAACCACAATTCTCTCCATGGAAATCTCACTGATTTCCAACTTTATACGTATATTATAATATAATCTAGAAATTAGTGAAAAGTTCGTCATTTTAGATTAATGAAGTTTAAAGGACAAATCAATTTTTTTTTTTTGGTCAAAACTCCATGACTAGTGAAACGTAATCGGATCAAGTCCCTATGTTTTAAAAAGTTAAGTGAAATTCACATAACTTTTTTATGTGAAATTTCACATAAATAGTACAATTTTTCACAAAAGTCATGTGAGTTTCACGTAACTTTTATAACGTATGGACTTTTCTCTATAAAAAACTAATACTAAAAAAGTCTATTTTAAAGAACTTTTGACTAAAATTACCTATTACAATCTCACTAATCTCTCTCTCTCTCTCTCTCTCTCTCTCTCTCTCTCTCTCTCTCTCACACACACATACACACGTAATTCTCTCCCGAATCCCATACGTTTCTCTTTCTCCTCTCTCTCTCATGTAATTCCCTCTCACCCATACGTTTCTCTCTCCCTCTGTCTCTCCTCCATCTCAGATGAATAGAAATTGAATAGAGAGATTCAGAAAATTGTTGCTTGCTGAAGACATGTTAGGCAGTGGTAAAGGGGTTCCTACAGCATTAGCAAATTTCAAACACCATTACTAACCTTTGTGGTACTCCATCCCTTGGGTTGAGAATCACATATTTCAATTGATATCAAATATAAAGTTCAGAGCTTTATTTGTTGGCCTTCATTGATTGGATACCTCTTAAATTTTTTTATGATGCTTAGTTGAATCCCATCTTAACCTGATTGGGTTCACAAGTAATTTAACCTGATTGGCGGCGTTCATGTTTGAGATTTACTGCAATTGCAATTAGGTTGTCATTTTTGTTTTGGGTTCTCGCTGGTAACTATGTTTGTGACTATCTTTGTAGGCGTATATATTCACGTACATATTCATGGGAGGGGGGTGGGGGGTGGGGGGTGTGGTAAGAGTTCAAGTTCTCTTTTTTCTTTATTCATGTCAAAATGAGCAAGTGTACTTCGGTGTGCAGTTTACTTTGCTAATCTGAAGTTCATTTTGTATCTTTCTGTGGTATTGGTCTGATGTCACCATTGCAATTACACTTTCACATTCAATGATGATGTATGACGACATTGATCTTTGGAGCAAAATATAGGCCTGTGCTTCTATGGTTTATGAATAACAAATATGGTTTTTCCAGTAATGACTGAAGATGTTGATTGTTTTAAATAAACTTGGCAATCAAGGAAAGGATCAATAAAATGAAAAGACGAAGAGAAGCCAAAGGTGATGGCCAAAGGCACAGAAGACTGGGTGCCAGGGCAACAAGCCCAAGGGTGGTGAACCAAAGGGTCCAACTTGGAGCCAGTGAAGGTCATAGACTATGTCATGTTCGATGAATTGCACAGTTTGAAGGAAAATTTTAGCATTACATATTTTTTAGGCAAACCTACCCTTGTTCATTTTTCTTTTTTTGGCCGTGCCATAGGCACGGGCTATAACTAATATATATACATACATATATATATATATATATAAAAGCATAAGCTTTTGCTTCTGCGAGACATGGCAGCCTCTGTGAAAAGATTTTTAATTGTTTCTAATATTTTTCACATATTTAATTAGATAAAATGTGAATATGATTTGTAATCTATTTGGTTACTCATACTGTCATATCTGATACAAATCTAGGTGGATAAAATATAAATCTCATCTGTTAGATACGATATAGAATGAAGACCAAACTAAAAGTCCTAATGTGTGACGTGAAATTATTCAATGAGCCCACCACACCACGTCATCATGCTAACGTGGTGTGACGCCCCAACCACGTGGTACCATGTGGCCAATAAAATGAAGTAGCATGACAATAAGTCATGGTCCCTATTCCCAGGGGCACATCCTTCCCCACTTCTCATGATCTCCTAATTTTAGTGCCCACATGGCCCCACGTGATTGGGGCTTCACACCACTTCAGCATGATGACGCAGTGTGACGGGATCACTGAATAACTTCTTGTGTGTGACGGGTTCACTGAATAATTTCTCGTGTGGATGCACGCAGAGACCGGAGTTAGAAAGAGGAATAATACTGGGAAGAAAGGGAGTTTTTAAATCCTTAAACAATGATGTGGCAAGACATGTATGGATTCCGTTAAACCATATGAGTACGGATCATCCGTCTAGTATTCAATATCATTAATCTATACTTATATACATATTTATCTAATTCAAAAGTTAGTGTGGCCATCACATGAATTTCACTAATATTTAAATGGATCACATTGAGTATAAGTGTGATTTATAACAAATCAATAAAATAAACTTAGTTATTTTATTTTTAAAAAAATATTAAATCCCGTGCATTGCACGAGGTCACCTGTTTTCCGTGTAAAACAAAATATACTTACCAATATCCATGGGAAACTGCGATAAGACCCTAACCATTGCATTATCATTTTGGCAGGCAAATCTTCTAGAATGAAATCGAAGCAGATTAAGGGCCTGTTTGAGACGTTCGTCAGGTTCAGTCTCACTCTCCTTTTTATCCATTAGCATTGTCATTATGGCAAGCATTGGCGGACCCACAGAGGGGCACAGCCCCCACTCAAATTTTGAAATTTAGTTGGTATATCCTAAAAAATTAAACATAAAATGTGCATTTAAGCCCCCCTAGAATTTCAAAAAAGCACCCTATTTGTTGAATATTTGAATTTTTGTGTTAATTTTTAAAAAGTTTGTAATTCCAAGCCCACCCCACTCTGTAAAAATGCATATTGGGTTAGATTGTGTTACACATATTACAACACTAATTGCAATCCAGCCTATCTAAAACTATGAGCTAAGTCATAAATTCCAAATGAAGAGCAACTAAACTAATATTAACGTAATCATAATCCAAATCATCCTAAACATATGGTCTAACACATTTTCTTCTCACTTCTTAACTTAAAACTCAAACTGATTTAATATCATTTCTAGTTTTACTGAAATTTCTACACGAAAATTTGTATTAATTGAACAAAAAAAATCGCCTCGGGGGCTTTGCCCCCAAAACCCCAGTAAACTTAGCTCCCAAGTGACACTTTCAGGTTCTTCCCCTATCAAGTCCCCCCAATGTCAAATTTCTGCATCAAGCAAATCTTCTAAAATGAAATCGAAGCAGGTTAAGGGCCTGTTTGGGAAGTGGATCAAGTTCAGTCTCACTTTCATTTTTTATCTTGTTCTTGTGGAAAACATGATCAAGTTGGTTTGACAAAGAACCTGTTTTAATAGTGATTACTACAAAACATTTAAATTTACCGAACCGGTTCAGTTATGACTTATGAACTATATAACCAACTCTTGGCGTTTCCCAAACAGCCCCAAAAATCAATATTTTGTGATGGCACAAATTGTCACTACTCCCTAAAGGATAAAATCTGCTCCTTCAATTGCCATGTTAAAGAAAATGGATTATCGCAATCCATTGGGCACTGCCATCCAATCCTCATCATTGCATTATAATTTTTTCAAGCAAATCTCCGTAGATGAAATCAAAGCAGGTTAGTGTGTGCGTATATAGAGAGGTAACCACGCGATATCTAGAGTGAAAATGGAAGGGTAACCATTTTATTGTCAAAAGCATATCTCTGAAGATACTTACAAGCCAAGATGAGGATTCAATGGCTGAATAGAAGGGCGTTCCAGGTATTAGGGAGTTGTATAACCCATAAGTGTCTGATACCAGAAAGAATATATTGTAAGCATAACAAGTAACATCCTGACATTACATCGAAGTAGATAGTGGAAAAAGCAGCTGGAAGGAAAGAAAAACATACATGCAAATCCAGACAAAATGCCACATAGGTGCCCAAGTAATGAGACATTGGACGATATAAGCTGAAACAAAACCAGTAAGATCAACGGATACCTGAAACGTATATTGCAATTAAACACGTCGCTTAAAAGAATTTATGATAGTAAATGAAATGAGAAAATCAAGTAACATCACCAAACATGTTACTAGATTTACCATTTGGCAGGCACATTGAACAGTCCAAAAAAACTGCAGGAAACAAATGTGTCAATCAGTAGAAGATTCCACTGCATTTGCTCATATGCATATATATATATAGAGAGAGAGAGAGAGAGGGAGAGGTGGTGATGGTGGTGGGCATCGTTTCGAATCATGAATCATATTGTAAAAATTGTGAATCGTAAGATTCAGCTTTTTTTTTTTAAATGATATACAATACGCATTTACAATTCTTAACGTGAACAAAATGACAATTCCGTAAAAGTTTCATCCAATATTAAGGCTCAAAAAGTTAAAACATTTTCCACTTAGCACTTAAAACTTTAAATTTCAAAATTATGGACCATGAATTGTACCGGGTTGTGTGAAACTTGAACTTGTGGTGTTCGGGGAAGATTGACAAAATTATGAATCGTGTATCATACAATTCACCCTTTTTAGATAATTCAATAATATATACATGCATAGCTTGCAAACATACAACAATTGTACAATGCTTAATGTGAACAAGATAACAATTTAGTACAAGTTTCAAACAAAATCAAGGCTCAAAATGTTAAAGTATTTTCCACTTACAACTTTAAATTTCAAAATTTATGGACCACAAGTCGTATCAGGTTGTATGAAACTCGAACACGTGAATCGACCGAGTCTAACAACCATGATTGAGACTTCAGTCACGCAAGTCGATATGATATCATTATCTTCTTAAGAAATAGGAAAAACCAACCTTCTAGATTGGACTCCACTCAAACCCGTCTCTATGACGATCATAGAAAATAATATTCCTGAGAATCCGATTGAACACTCCTTCATGAAATACAGAAATGGGTGAAAGGGATTATGGTCTACCAGAAGAGCAATAAGGAGATGAAATATTGCATTGCTTGTAGCCAATAGAATTGTTATGTACAACAAGCGAACAGAACCCATAACCCTCTCCAGCTCTGAGCCCAGAGGAATCAAAGCAAGCATATTGAGTACAAGATGCAGCAAAGATCCATGAAACAGGATTGAGGTAAAAATCCTGTAGACTGAAATTTTTTTTAGAAAAAAAAAAAAAGGTCAGAGAACATAGACTGAAATTAAAGAAGGTAAAAAATAAATTGTAAATTTTGAATTTGTGAACCACTTCCCTTCCTATTTCCTTAAGTTACTATTACAATTTAAAAATTCCAAATTTTGACGTCATTTAAACATGGAAGAAAACATTAGGGAAAACAAAGGGACATAGTGTCCTTATTTTTTTCGTTTCCCTTTTCTTTTCCTTCTCTAAATCAGCTACCAAATAGAGCCTAAGGAGGAGAAAGAAAGGAACATGCATCTGACTTATACTTAAAATAGACATGATAACGGGCAAGTCATTTCATGGGACTTTGATAAGAAATGCTTCACATTAAGAAATGTACCTTGGAACCGTGAAATAACTTCAGAGGGCCAAAAGCATACTTCGGCGAAGGAGTCGTATCCAAGCACAAGACAAACCAGGTAAATGGCCGCACAAACAAACAAAACTGCAGAAGTAAAGAACGGAATGCCTTCCCACCATTGCCCCAGCCTAGTGGTCAATCCCACCTAACAGAGTACATACATCCAAGCCAATTTTAAATACGATATAATTACTACAATGGATAAGGCAAAATAGGAAACCAAAACTTATCAAATGAAATATGAAAAACACGAAACAAAAACTCTTTAACTCAATTGATTTTATTTTGGGGTGTCCAAGACCATTTAGTTGAGTGATCTAAGCTCTGTGAGTGCACCACACTACCCAAAAAACCATTTAAAATTCTCTTTTATTTTTTACATAGATTAGAAATAAAATAAATCTTTACAAGTACGGTAATTTTTTAAACAAGATATGTGAGCTTTTGGCCCGACTAATGTGCGAACGGTGTGGGGACACCACACCATCCACTCTGCATCAGTTATCACCCATTTCTTCTTCCCTTCTCATTTTTTATTTCTGAGTAGGGATGTCAAATAAACTTACGATGTAGGCATAGGCATCAGTACCTTCTACTATGACCCACAATTAAGAGCACGTCACAATTGAAATTATGGAAATGGAAAATATATTGGGTTCTACATTGCAACATCAACATGTCAAGTTTTCCGTCAAAAACAGAATGCACCCACTTGTGCAGTCCAAGAAAACACCCAACTATGACCCAGCCTGAGTCGAATCCAAATTATCAAGGTATGCATCATTTACTATGTAAGGGAATGTTATGTAAATTAATGTCTTCATTTTATTAAGATTTATTTGCTAATCATTCTTTTCAGAAAAGGTACTGCATTAACTGCAAATTACATTTTCTTCCAACTAATAACAAAAGGAAATAAATTTATAAAATCATATCTGCCCTTTTAAACCAACACACTCGAGAGTAAATCCCACATGCAAATTTTCTCAGTGGTCAAATTAATAGCAACAGAGACTTCATCAACAATTTGAATTAGAGTAATGCTATCCTTCCCAAATCCTAATCCTAAATACCCATCCCAAATGATGTGGCAGTGGAGTCCATGGGACCATTTCGACATCATCCAATCAAAATTCAGTGGCCCACTGTCCCATTATTTTGTGTGGGTATTTGGGATTAAGATTTGGGAAGCATAGCATTACTCTTTGAATTATCATCCAAAAAAAATGGAATTCTTCTTTCATATGTTGTATGCAAGCATTCCTTCATTTAGCCAAAACATCAACCCCCCCTCAAGAATGACCCGTGTGTTTCTGTGTGTATCTGGAAAATGAAAAAATGTGATAAAGTTGTCAAACAAAATTCAATTTTCAACATCACCACTGCAAACAGTGGCCTTGATTTCTCTGCATAATATAGCACTTGAATCGCATTTGGGCAACCAGAAGTCAATTATACTGTAATTTCAAAACTTGGAAACACCAAAAACCCCAAAAGAAGAGTTCAACAAGATTGAAACAAAACCCTAATCTCGTCGTTAGTGTTGAATCGTTGATGATGGTATTTCATATACAACTACCTATACCTACACAAACATAGAAGCAAAATAGAATAGAGAGTGTTTGAAGCTTTAAGCTTTTACCTCAGAAACAACGTTGGATCTCATTTTTTTGGGCGTCTTCTACGTGAATTGCTTCAACATATCTCAGACTTCTATACTCTCTCTCTCTCTCTCTCTCTGTCTCTCTCTATTTATTTCAGGACTGGTCTTGACTTCTCTGGTTCTCAATTGAAATTCGGATCCAAAAACTCGGGTGGGGTTAAAGTTTGTGATTTCGGAGTAGATCGTAATTAAATTGCTAAAAAAAAAAAACTGTTCTTGGGCGGTTTACAAATTTCTGCGATTGATATAATTTTTTTGGGTGGTTTTGTACTGTGCATTCTAAAATTTTAAAGTTGGCACTTTAGTTCAAAGTTTCACAAATGTGACAAGTATGTCCAAATAGTCCTTTAATGATGAATAATGTCGTCACTAAAAGTGAAATTTCGTCACAAAAAGTCTTAATGGGACTACAGTGCAACTCATCCAAACATTAGGGCCAAAATGCCAAATTTAAAATTTTAGGGTGCTAAATGTAAAACCACCCAAACTTTAAGGGTATAAAGTGCAGTTAACCCTAGTTTTTAGAACTCAAAATAAGTTGTAAAACCATTTTGGTGCTACTTTCATTGTCATTAATTAAGTTTTAGCAATATTCAGTAGCATAAGTTGTCAAATAGCTTATTTACTTTATAATTGTCTAAAATGCTAGTGGACCTAGTGGTGGTGTCTCAGGTGAGTGAGAGGTTTAATTCAGTTTGACGTGATTGATAGAAAGAAAAATAAGCCAATCAGGTAGTCTGGTAAAATTTTCATTAAATGACAAAATAAGCTATAAATTGGAGAAGCACCTCCAATCCATCTTCAAATAAGATGACTTTTGAGACCTAAATAAGTTGAGAAAAGCTCTACATTTTAAATTTATAAATCACACCAAACAATTTATTTCAATTTTTCCTAATCGTATATTGAATGAGTAATAGGTATAGAATCAAATAAAACTCTTAATCTATGTTAACTTTGTGGATTTGGCAAGGAAAACGATTATTAAAAAAAAAAAACCATTTTCATAACTCTGTCCTTGTACTTCCCACCATGCTTAATAGCATTAAAAATTAACAATTTTTAAAAAAACGCTAGAAATTCAAGAGAAAAAAAAAAAGGAAGTGACTCATGCACCAGATTTTATTTTTCTTCCTATTTTTTTCACTGTTTTCTTTATTAAGAAACAAAGGAATGTTTTTTCTTCTTTCCCTCCCTAAATCCAAAATTTAACATAACCTTATAGGTTAAGGATCCCTAAAAACTTATAGGTTAAGGATCCCTAAAAACTTATAGGTTAAGGATCCCTAAAAACTTGAAGTCAAGAAGGAGGTTCAGAAGAAAAATTGAAGTTGTAAATGAGATTATAGAGAATAAGTTCTTAATAATTGGATATAGAATCGTATTGATCGTATTTTACTATATGTGATGACTTAATATGTTGTTTCAAGTAGAGGTGTCAATCATGTCAGGTTGGCCCCACCCGGTAGGCCCGAGGAATTCTATTCGGGCTGGGCCGGACGCAACTAATTCCGTCCACGGCCCGCCCCGCTTGTTAGCCCGAAACCCGGCCCAAAAGTCCGGATGAGCTAGCTGTTGTGACCCTGTCCGGCAGGCCCGCCCGAGGCCATAACGGCTAGTTTTGCCTTTTTTCAAATTTTTTTTTTCACTTTTTACCCCTCTAACGGTTATAAAATAGCTAGTTTTGGGGGTAAAAATGTAAAAATAATTTTTGACTTCCCAAAATACCCCTTTGCCCATTTTCTATAAATACCAAACTTCTCAAAATATATTTTTTTCACACAAAAATCAATTATCTCTCTCTAGTCTCTATTTTCTCTATACTACTTTATAAACTACAAGTCTACAACCACTTCTACTCTATAAGTTGGTAATTCAAAGCTCTAGTTTGTAAAGGCACTTCTAGTCTTCTACAACTTACAAGCTCTTAAGTCTCAAGTCTTCTTATAATTTATAGTTTTTCACTTCTTCTTCTACTACTATAAGTTGAGGTAAATTTATTTATTGTTTCACTTCTTGCTTTAGTTGCTTATTTAATTGTTGTTATTTTTAATTGTTTACATTTCTTTCCCTTATTATTATTTTTTTTTAAATGGCATTTCATTCAAGATCTTTAAAAACTAGAGAAGGGTCAACGTAGGATTTTGAAATTTTAGATTATGGGGAAAGAAATGAGATTAATGATTTGGAATTGGAGGAGGATGATGACGATGTTAAAATTATGGGGTCTAATTCATCTCCTTCAAATCCTAATGATCCCACCACTGAAAAAAAAATTAAAATCACCCGTTTGGTTATTTTTAAAATTAAATGATGAAAAAAATAGAGCTATTTGCAAAATATGCGGACTCAAAATTTTTTATAAAGTTGGAGGAAATAACACACTTAAAAAGCATAAAGGTGCATGGGAGGACGGTACCGCTCAAGCGAGCGGCCTAGTATAATCCCAAATTTCAACTTCTACTTGCACAAGTGTTGGAACTTTTCTTTATAATAAAAAAAAAATGAGAGAAGGTTTGGCAAAATTTGTTTGTGCATCCAGTATGATTTTTACTTTGGTTGAAGAAGAGTGTTTTACACATTTTATTTAAACTTTTTTCCAACCCGCCTACCAACCTATTACTAGAAATACCCTTAGAAGTGATATATAATATGTTTTTCAACAAACCAAAAAAAAAATTAATTGAGGATTTTTCTACTTTTAATTGTACAAGTGTATGCACTTCTGATTTGTGGACTAGTTGTAATAAAATAGGATATATATATATATATGTGTATAACGACGCATTTTGTAAATGAAAATTGGAATATGTTGGGCCCATGTGGTTTGATTTGGGCCAAAGTGTAATGAAAAAAGAGAAGAAAAAACTTTTGTGTTAAATTTTTAAAAAGACTCTTTTGTTTGCCTCCAATTTTAATGAGAAACCAAAAGCTGGAGGTTTTTTTTTTTTTTTTGCATAGGTTGGTATAGCTCAAGTGGCAAAGAGCTTGGCATATATAAGTCCCCTCCAATGCATAGGTTTGGTGTTCGCACCTCGTCCCCCTCTCCCATATCAAAAAAAAAAGGCTAGAGTTTTTACTCTTGTCCCACATAGGAGAATTAGAGGAACCTCAAAGGTCATATATATAGATGTGTGTTGTCTAAGAGTTGGATCCTTAGGGGTATCCAATTTTGTGGATGGGGGAGGACCTAGACCCAATCCATAAAAACACAAACATGCGTGCGCGCCGCCGCTGCCCCGCCCCGCTCCGTTTCCGAGTGTGGGTGTTGGCTTGGGGCTTGGGTCCACTCCTATATATCTTTTTACAAAAAATATGTTTTTATTTTGCGATATAAACTTTTAGGGCAAGCAGCTTTTGACTTGGGCTTGGTCTGTGGGATTTGTTTCTTCCACAATTTCCTCCCTAGTCTTTCTCTCCCAATTAATTCCCCAACGTTCTAATAATTCTTTCCTATACATTCAGTGCTTCTGCTCTCTTTTTATAACAGCAGCAGAGAGAAACAAAACAGTTTACAAAAGAGAGAAGAGATAAAAAATAGTTTTCTGTCATTTATTTTTCTGCTTCCGAGCAACGATTCTGAAAGAGTGAGAGTGTTCCGATCTTCCTCCGTGCAAGGAATTTTGAGACAGAGGCAAATTCTGGGGCTGGCTTTATCTTGGGGACGGCGTGGCCTTTCTGAACTGCCAGCACAATTTTTGGGGCAAAGCCGCAAAACGTCTTAAAGAGAGCGACATTGTCCGCGACTCAACCCAAGAAATCGTTATGAGAGGGCTACTGCTTCTGGTAATATCATTCCATTACAATTTATGTTCAAATAGAATATGAATTAAAATATCATTGTTTTTCGTGCGTTAGACTATCCTCATACTAGTGAAAATATTTATAACTATATAATCAATGTTTTCAATGAGTATGATATTATGAAAAAAAAAAATTATAAGTATTACTTTTGACAATGCTAGTGCTAATACAAATGCTGATATGCACTAAAATATCATGTCGAAGACGGGTCTCGCCAACTCAGCCTAGAGAAGCCAAGTCATCTTGAATTTGGAGTGAATACCCAGCCAATCCGAACTGTTACACAAAACTGCCCGGTTTGGTCGTAAGTCCGGTCTTTCTTTCCAGGTGGACCCCACGGTGGGCGCTCCCACAGTAGGCGTGATCACTTGGTCAGCAAGCCTCCAGGCAGTTTCCTATCCCAACTAGAAGATTAAATGGAAGGAGCAGACAGTTTCCTAAACCACTTAGGAAACATCCCTAAATTCATGTAAATCAGGCTGTAAATAGATTAGGCTTCCTAATCTATAAACTTACCTTGTATAGGCGGTTTCTTGCACCTATAAAAGAGGCCACCCGCCCCTATTGAAAGGGAGATAAATCGCATTCTGACTCCAAAGGATAGCATATAATTCTCATTCATACGCATACACCCGTCTGGTTTTACTGGTAGTGTCGCCCAACTGCTGGCTCACCAGGCCCGCCGGTGATCTGCTAGTGAAGCGCACTGATGCAACCATGGACGTAGGTCACCTCGTTAACGGGACCGAACCACATACAAGCTCTTGTGTCCCCATATCTCTCTTTTAATCTCTCTTACCAATCTTCGGCATCATCAGTTTGGCGCCGTCTGTGGGAAATCGACAAGTTTTTCACCAACAAATTTCTTGACTGATCAACATGCCACCGAAGACGGGTAAGAAAAATACTGCCCCGGCCGGTCAGTAGAACTTGCAGCTCGAGCAGCAGGCCGCCTCCATGACCTCCGAGCAAATGACGGCGACGCTCGCGCAGCTTCTGGAATGTCAGCGGCAAACCCAACACAATCGAAGCATTGTTGGCCTTGCAGGAGAAACGTCCTCAATTCGAGAACCAGACTGGGAAGAGTGCCCCCGACCGGGAGCCCGCACGAGTTCGAAACCATACCCACTCTGCGCCGGTATCCCCGTCGGATTGGGAACACGCCCGGAATGGTGACCGTAACAGAGCACCCAGGCGCACCAGGCGGCAAGCTCAGACCAATCCTCGCCGGGTGGAAGATGCTAGAGATATCATCAATAGACGACGCGCCACCAGGATGGAGGAATCAGGGCCAAAGCCCCAGGAATCTGCCAAAGACCCTCCGGCCCGGAGCCGAGGAGATCTCAGGCATACGATTACTCGAAGCCGGAGTCGGATTCTATCCCCAAGGACGACGCACTTTGAGGAGGAAGCATCATCATTAGACCCGACGTACTGCTCGGATATGGAAAGGAGAACCGGGCGAGATGTAAAGGCCCAGATTGAGGACTTGCAGTAGCAAATCGAAAAACTGAATCGCAAACAGCTCAATGATCACACAAATATGGAGATCGAGTTGCCCTACACCGCTCAGATCACCGCGTTCCCCATCCCGCGGAAATTCAAACCGCCATATCTCAGCTCTTATGACGGCTTAGGGAGCCCAGTAGATCATATCCGCACTTATAAGGCCCAGATGGCGCTGATCACCACGGTTGACGAATTGTTGTACCTGGCCTTCCCTAGTACCCTTAAAGGCCCAGCCGCGCAGTGGTTCCACGCTCTGAAACCCCAAACGGTTGATGACTTTAAGACATTGAGCAAGCTCTTCATCAGCCAGTTCGTGGGGATGCTCGACCAGTCACAACCGAACACCCAGCTGCTTACCATCAAGCAACGAAATGGAGAGTCCCTGAGGGAGTATGTGGACCGTTTCAATAAGCAAAAGCTCCAGATCCGCAACCTGAATGAAATAGCCGCAATCATGGCTTTCTGCTCGGGAGTTCAACACACTAAAGTTGCAACGTCGTTCCATCGTGACCGACCGGCAACCCTGGTGGAGCTTTAAGAGAGAGTAGGGAAGTACATCGATATGGATGAGTTTCTGAAGTGCAAGCATGCCAGCTTTACGGGAGAAGAGTCCCTGAAAGTTAAACGGAAACGGGAGGGCTCCGAAAAGGGTCCGGGAAAGAAGCCTAAACAAGATCAGCAGAGAGGTATTTGGGACCAGGCCCCGATTACCTTCACCCAACTTTCCCGGCCAATCCACGAAGTTATGGCCACCGCAGAGATCCAGAGGCTACTCCAGGAGCCGGCCAAGTTGAAAAGCCCGCCCTGCAAGAGGAACCGGGACAAGTTTTGCCGCTTCCACAAAGACCATGGGCATGACACGGAGGATTGTTTTAAGCTTAAGATTACCATTGAGAAGTTGATCGAGCAGGGCCACCTAGCTAAATTTGTGGCAGCTGACAGACGACTATGGCAAGAAACCTGGGCCCCCGAGCAACCACGATCCCTTGGGCAGATCAATGTAATCTCCGGAGGCATTTCAGGCAAAGGGATTCACGGTCGGCCAGGAAGAGGCATGCCCGGGCGTCTTGATCGGATGTCTGGCAGGCCCAATCCACCTGCTCTCCCCCAACTGACGTGTTGGCATTTTCATCCGAAGACATGCTAGACCTACACTACCCCCATGATGATCCGCTGGTGGTGACGCTCTCCGTAGTAAACTACGTGGTTAAAAGGGTATTGGTAGACATAGGTAGCTCCTCCGACATCATGTTTGTCTCAGCATTTGATCAACTTGGGTATCCAGGGATCGGCTCCGACCAGTGGCCACTCTACTGGTAGGGTTCAACGGATCCAGCACCCAACCGCTCGGTACCATCGAGCTCCCGGTCCTCATGGGAGCCTACCCTCAGCAGGCATCTGTACTGGCAAGCTTTGTGGTCGTGGAAGCTCCATCAGCATATAAGGTCATCCTTGGAAGGCCAACCCTCAACCAGGCCAGGGCGGTTGTATCAACGCATAGCCTGGTGGTTAAATTCCTAACCCCCCAAGGGCCCGGGAGCCTACGCAGAGACCAAGCCATCGCTCAGAGTGGCTATGTCAGCTCTCTGCACCGGGAGGCAATTGCTGAAACACTGAATGTCCAGGAGATGGACCCGAGGGATCAAAGCGACAAAGTGGGACCGATCGAGGATCTAGAACAGGTGATGCTGGACCCTCAACTCCCCGACCGAACGGTCACCATCGGCACCCAATTGGAACCCGGCCTCAGGGAGAAGCTAATTCAATTCCTACGACAGAGTCAAGATGTGTTTGCTTGGTGTCATAAAGACATGCCCGGGATTGACCCCCGGGGAATGTCTCACCGACTCAATGTCAACCCAGATTCCCCACCTGTGAAGCAGAAGAGACGGGGAATGGCCCCCGAGAGGCAAAAGGCAGTACGCGAGGAGGTCGATAAACTCTTCAAAGTGAAATCTATCCGAGAGGTCCGCTATCTCGACTGGTTAGCAAACGTAGTACTGGTCAAGAAAAGCAACAGGAAGTGGAGGATGTGTGTGGACTTCGCCGATCTGAACAAAGCCTACCCCAAGGACTATTATCCACTGCCCAAGATATATCTCCTTGTGGACTCCACAGCCTGTCATTCGCTCCTCTCGTTCATGGACGCCTACTCTGGGTACAATCAGATTAGCATGTACCCCAGGGACGAAGAAAAAACCTCATTCATCACGGATCAGGGGACCTACTGCTACAAAGTCATGCTGTTTGGCCTCAAAAACGTCGGGGCAACCTATCAGCTCCTGGTCAACATATGTTTAAGGACTTGATCGAGAAATGCATGGAGGTCTACGTTGATGATCTGCTGGTTAAAAGCCAGGAAGAGTCTAACCATCTTCATCATTTAGCCAGGGCTTTCAACATTTTGAGAAAGTTTGGGATGAGGCTGAACCCGGCCAAGTGCACATTTGGCGTCTTGACCGAGAAGTTTCTTGGGCACTTAGTCAGCAGGCGGGGGATTGAGGTGAATCCCAAAAAAATTCAAGCCATCATAAACATGCGGTTACCCAGGTTAACCAAAGAGGTACAGAGTTTGGCCGGACGGGTGGCTGCATTAAATAGATTTGTGTCCCGAGCCACCGACCGGTGTCTGCCATTCTTCAAGATCTTTCGTAAAGATTTTTAGTGGTCAGAAGAGTGCGAGGAAGCTTTCCAGGAACTCAAGAAGTACTTGGCATCGCCCTTTCTACTCTCAACATCCACACTAGGCGAAGAATTATTCTTGTACCTGGTGGTGTCACCCTCGGCGGTCAGCTTGGCACTCATTCGATAAGAGCACGGGATACAATTCCTGGTATATTACACAAGCTGAGCACTTTAAGGCGCAGAGAGTAGATACTCCTTCATTAAAAAATTCGCCTTTGCCCTCATCACTTCCGCCCGGAGACTTCACTGGTATTTCCAAGCCTACGTCATCGTGGTCCTTACAGATCATCCCCTCTGTAAGATCTTGGGTAAGCCTGAAACGTCCGGGAGGCTCGTCAATAGGCCTTGGAGTTAGAGGAATTTGAAGTGGTCTACAGACCTCGCACAGCAATCAAGGGACAGGCAATGGCAGACTTCATTGTTGAATTCACATACCAAGAAGACCCAGTTGAAGAAACCACCCCACTGACCTTACGGCACAGGATACAGCCAGATATCTCGACCTGGGTACTTTATGTGGATGGTTCTTCCAAGCAGAGCAGGGATTATCTTAACCACGCCCGATGGGATCCAGCTCGAGTATGCGCTCAGGTTCAGATTCAAAGCCTCCAATAACGATGCCAAATACGAAGCCTTGCTGGTCGGATTACAAATGGCAACCTCAATGGGCGCACTGCAAATTCAAGGTTACAATGACTCTCAACTCGTGGTAAATCAAGTCAACCAAGAGTATGAGGCTCGAGAGCATAATATGGTAGCTTATCTAGCTCTTGTCCGAACAGTTTCAAGTTCTCTGTTACGCAGATACCTAGAGAGGAAAACACTAGGGCCGACCGGTTAGCCCGCCTCGCTTCATCTTCTGAATCAGACTTGCCCGGGATAAGGATAGAGTACCTACCCGAGCCAAGTGTGTTCAACTCAGAATGCATGAAGGTCGAACTGGCCACCCTAGAACCTAGCTGGATGGACCCAATCATCGAGTTTCTTGCAACAGGCATGTTACCAGACGGAAAGGAAGAAGCCCGCCGGGTTAAGTACCGAGCGGCAAGGTACCACATCATTGATGGCATCCTCTACAAAAGGGGATTTTCTATATCGTACCTCCGCTGTGTCCATCCTACACAGGTCCAGGCAATACTGTACGAAATCCATGAAGGGGTGTACAGGAACCACATCGGAGACCGGGCACTCTCACGCAAAGCCCTGTTGCAAGGTTACTATTGGCCGGCCATGCCCAAAGACTCTCAAGAATAAGTCAAGAGGTATGACACGTGCCAAAGATTTTCTCCCATGATCAACTGTCCGGGAGAACTTCAGATGCCAATCTTTAGCCCCTGGCAGTTCACTCAGTGGGGTATTGACATTGTCGGTCCCCTACCAACGGGAAAGGGACAAGTCAAGTTCGCTGTCATAGTCGTGGGTTACTTCACCAAATGGGCAAAGGTCGAGCCCTTGGCAACAATCACCGAAAAGAAAATGGAAAAATTCGTGGAGAGGAATATCCTCAGCAGGTTCGGTGTCCCCCGGGTCTTGGTTAGCAACAACGGTAGGCAATTTGATACCTCGGTATTCAGGCAGTCCTACTCGGGCTATGGGATAGCCAATCACTACTCATCCCCCGAGCACCCAGGCCAATGGCCAAGCTGAAGTGACCAACAGGATAATTCTTCAGTCAATCAAAACGAGGCTTGAAAGCGCCAAAGGACTATGGGCAGAGGAGTTACCGACCCTCCTATAGGCCTACCGTACTATACCCCGGGCGGCAACAGACGAAACGCCGTTCTCCCTAACCTACGGCTTTGAGGCAGTGGTCCCCACAGAGCTTGGGTTACCTACTTACCGGGTGGCAAATTTCAGCGAGCTAGATAATGAAGACGCCCTAAGGGCAGAACTCAATTTGGTAGAGGAGAAAAGAGACTGGGTGTATCTTAAAGTGGCAGCCTACAAGCAGAGAACCTCCAGATACTATAACAGCAAGGTTAAGCATCGCAGTTTTCAGATAGGAGATATGGTCCTGAAGGTAGTCAACCAGTCCACAAAAGTCCCGAACCATGGAAAGTTGGGGCCAAACTGGGAAGGTCCATACTTAGTTACCCGAGTCAACCGCCCGGGAACCTATTGGTTACAAACTCTTGACGGGGGCACGACCTCCCTCATCCTTGGAACGTGCAACACCTCCGTAAGTACTTCTAGTGAAGCATGACAATAATGTTGGCTAGGAGCCATGTAGCTCGACCCGAGCATATCTATTCATATAGTAATAAAAGTTTCTTTTTTTTTTGCCAAACAACTCTTCTCCGTGCTTGATCACTTAAAAGACCTCGGGGTCAGACCTTAGGCACTTAAAAGACCTCGGGGTCAGACCCTAGGCACTTAAAAGACCTCGGGGTCAGACCCCAGACACTAAAAGACCTCGGGGTCAGACCCCAGGCACTCAAACTACCTCGGGTCCAAAATCCGAGGTGCAGGCTTCGCTTAGGCCCAACCTACAAGGGGGGCAATGCCCCCTAGGTGGCTGATGATGGCAAGTCCTAAAAGACCCTACAACCACCCACGTTCCAGGTCAGTTTCCTACAGTCATCCCCTCTGTATGCCTGCCTTAGCAAAAGCTTGGGGGGCAGGGTAGGCTAAACATGAAATCACACCGGATACTAACAGGACTTGGAATCCTAGAACACTTTTAACATTCCTAAAGTACCTACAGTACCCAGAGAAATTGCTCGGGTAGTAAATAGTCACAAACCTGTACTATACCCAGGCGAGACCCCATATCAGGTCCCTGAAAGACCAAGTGCTCTTTATCGGTTACAGTCCTAACTTTTACTAAGGCAAGGGTCCTACAGGATTAACCAATCGGTCGGTCATAGGCAACCACAAACAGGCGTGCAAGTGCAGAAACAAAGTGCAAAAACAATTGATGGAAAGATTGGTCTCAAGGACCCTTTTATTAATTAAGAAAAAACACACTTTGTACAACTTGAGGGGCAGTTATAGTAGCCTCCCAAAAAAAAGAAGAAAGCAGGGCAGGGACCCTAGTCGTCCACCTCGACCACATCTTCAATCTCCCCAGCCTCTTCTTCTGGGGCAGCTCCATCTCCAGTTCTCGAGCCCCCTCTTGGGGCGGGCTCAGCAGCTTTAGCAGCAGGAATAGGCTCCTCGCCAACCGTGGGACCAACGTCCTAGTAGTCTGAATCAATCCCCTCGTAGGACGAGATGTCTTATTCAGGGTGATCCTGGGCAACCCACCGCTTCAGATCCTCGTAGCCCCGGAAGAAGCCTTCATCGAACGCCTCTTCCGTGGCCCCAACAGCCGTTACCTCAGCTGCGGCCTTTGCTCGAGCCTCAGCCGCCGCTATAAGGGCTCGGGAAGCCTCCATATCTGCCAGGTCAGTCGCTAGTTCTGCCTGGGCAGCACCAAGGCTCAGGGTCAAGCCCTTCACCTTATCCTTCTCCAAAGCCAGGACGTTTTGCCTAGCCTTCGAGGTCGCTCGCTCCTCAGACAGAGCGGCTTCTGCAGCAGCGACTCTCCCGGTTAAAGATGGCAGGAAGGACTCAGCCCCTGCGACCATGCAACCAACCTGAAAAGAATCCAAGATGGTCAGATAACAAGTGAAACACAGGAGAAGTTGTGGTAAAGAGGAGCAGAGGTAATAAGTACTTACCATATGGGAAAGACTGTATAGACATCTCTGAAATGTCTCGGGAGACATGTTCGCACATGTCTCCACCTGGCTGGGGAGAAGGGCAGACTTGACCCTCTCCCTGATCACTATCGACTCTTCAACTGGCGCCCCGGACGGTATTCCCACTCGGGGAAAAGTCTCTGCCACCACTACGCGGGGAGCAGAAGTCCCAGCGGGTTCCGGACGGTTTGTAACCCGTGCCGGATTTGCCTCAGTAGGCGTTCACTGCCCAAGGCTTTCGCGGTAGGCCTTTTTTCTTGTGCCACAGCCAACCAGGCGACAACAGCAGCGGCAGCGGCCTGTCTCTCCCTCAGCTGCTCTAAATTCCTCTTTAGAGCCATTTCTAGAAAAGGAAAGCAGCCACGAAGTTAGTTATCAGAGCAATGGGATAAGGAAGGATAACCAAAATTAAGTTACCGATCAAACTCTTACCCAGGATGATTATAGGAAGGACATGGGCCTCGACGGGGTGTTCTGGTTGGTGATCGCCACTCGGATCTCCTGAGCGGGTTAGAACGTCCCAAATATTGACAGGACGGTCCGCCAAGCTTCTGATTCTCTCTTGGCACTCCCCAAAAATACTAGGTGGGCCAGCTGACCCCGCTGTAACGCAAAAATGTAATGTAGTTAGTCTCGAAGCAAAGTAAAGGAAACGAGCAGTAGTTACTGCATTAACTTACCCCTTAGCTATCCCGCCCAAGAAGCCCTCATCTGGATCCCCGGGGCCCGCTCATAGAGTCCAAGGGTGGATACTTGGAAGAATCTGTTCTTCTAACCCTTGTTGTTGCTCGGGCAGTTCATTATGATCTTTCCCCCCTACCGAACCCTGAGGGAAAAGAACCCGATCTCCCCATGAACGGGAAAAGGTCTATGCGTCTAGAGAAACTCCTGGATGGTAAGCTCATACCCAAAAACTTAGGACCAAAGGGAGATGGACCCCATTAAGAATCTCCAACCGTTCGGGGCCAGCTGCCTCGGGGCAATCCCCAAGTATATAAGGATGTCCCGAGTGACCGGATGGAGGGGAATGCGGAACCCAGCCATGAGGATGTCCTCATATAAGGTGGTGAAACCCCGCTGGTAGATTTGGGCTCCACCGACATTCATGGCTAGGGAACAATAATCGGGAAGGCTGTACCTATCCCTAATGCGGCTGAGATCTTCAGTACGCAGGGTGGATGGGATGAACTCACTGGCGAAGGCTACCTCGGGGTCGGGTTCCCCTGGTGTTTCATCACCCGAACCCCGGGAAACGAAAGCAACGTGGGCTCCCTGGTCTGACTCGTCGTCGGATAGACGGATTGGGATTCTGCCCTCGCTATGGTGGTCAAAGGGGGATGCAGATGGGAGACTCAGACTTGTGTCCGGCGCCTCGGACCCGGACCGCTCATCCTCTGACCGAGAAGACGAGTCAAAACTAGAGTAACACATCCTTGGGGTTTTGGTGACTGGACCAGGAAGTAGAGAATGACCTAGGTATGGGTCAGAAACTCTAAGTCTGAGGTACAGAGGAGGCATGGTTATCAACCTAAAAGGCAAGGAGTATATAGTCTTAAAGACTAGGTGACACTCGGTCAGAATTACCCAGGGACAGACCGCTCGGTTCAACCTATCTAACGTACCTCTCGACTTAAAGAAAGAGTAGAACCTGAGAAAGAAAAAGTCCCACTCCTGTTCTAGCCTAAGAGGGTTTGCCCTCTCCAGCCTTGCTCAGGCATGAAGAGTAAAGGGAAGAGGAAGAGGATGATGAACTGAAGCTAAAAAGGGAACACTTACAAGGACTATCGCAGAAGAAGAGCTCGAGAAGCTTTACCGAACACTTTATCTGCTCTCAAACCGCTCAGTATCTCTATCAATTGGAAGCAAAAATCTCAAAATGAATAAGTACTCTTTATATAGGAAGCGCGGATGATCCAGATCATGTTAGATCTAACGGCCAAAAAATTTTCCTGCCTAAACCTATCGACAATTGTCATCTCGGGCATGCGGAACGTCAACTTAAAAGACGCGCCCAATTAATGTCAGACATGATGGCCCGGTTATGACGTGACTGTTCGGTTACATCCATACCAGCCTCGCTGGAACCTGACCAGGCCAATGATAAGGTGACACATGGCAGAAGTTGGTCCTAGGCCCACATAACCACCGCTCGGTCCTGACCCCGGAAGACCAACCTGATCAGTCACGACCCGGGTAACAACCTGGGGCCATTTCCCGAACGATTGTTTGTTAGAAGCAGTCTTAATTTTCAAACCTCATCCGATAGAGCATCCCATTAGTTTTGAAAATGGGGGGCAGCTGATATGCACTAAAATATCATGTCGAAGTCGGGTCTCGCCAACTCAGCCTAAAGAAGCAAAGTCATCTTGAATTTGGAGTGAATACCCAGCCAACCCGGACTGTTACACAAAATTGCTCGGTTTGATCATAAGTCTGGTCTTTCGTTCTAGGTAGACCCCACGGTGGGCGCTGTAACAACCCGAAAATTTGTAAGTGTTTAAATAATATTTTTATTGAAATTTCAATTAGCAATGTTATATGAGTGTACTTACGTAAGACATGTGTTTAAAAATATTAATGTTTGAAAAAAAACACTGTATTATTTTCCTAGTGATCTTATTTAATTTGGGTGTTACACTGTAAATATTTTTTTTGGTTAAATAAATATTATAGGGGTGGGACTTATAAAATGGTGATTTCTATTTAAGTTTAAATTTTTATATGAGTTAAAATGTTCCCAATTGGATAAATGTAGTGAAATTTGCGATTGTGAGACTTAGTTGGAGTTAGACTATGTGAATAATGTAATACCCTGAATTTTTAAATAGTTCTGAATGTTAAAATTGGTATTCTTATGATTTAATTTAAATTATTATTGTGGTTAGTATACAAAAATTAGTGTGAGTGTTTTACACCATAAGATATTCCATTGAAATTTTTAAAACTTACAAAATCAGTAGTGCACGTGTGTGTGTGTTTGGTGTGGTGTGTGTGTTATTATATGTATTTAATATTATATTGTATGTGTATTAGTTAGCTAGGTAACCTAGGTATAGCATAATATTATATATCTAGAATATTAACATAGGTTAGGCAAAACCCCCCTTTTTTTTCACAGCCGCAGAGAGAGAGAGAGAGAGAGAGAGAGAGAGAGAGAGAAGAAGAAGAAGAAGAAGAAGAAGAAGAAGAAGAAGAAGAAGAAAAGGGAAGAAAAAGGGAGAAGGGTCTTGGCTCCGTGGTCTCGTGTGGAATCGCGGAACGTTGTTATTGTCAATTTCTTTGATTGAACGAGGTGAGTTAAACTTTGTGTATCCGAATATATATATATATATATACACGTATGTATATATGTGTATGTGTATGGGAGTAAAGTAGTGTATGTTAAAATTTAATTGTTAGGGTTAGATCTTTGTAATGGATCGATACACGTTGTTATGGTTGAAGTGATTTAGATATATTCTTTCCCCTTCGTGTGACTTTGTGATTATGACCTTAGGGTATTCGAAAGGGTTAGGTGAGTAGTTCGTTAGTTTGATAAAACTATATGTGAAATATTCATGATTATTAAGAGATATATGGAAATTCGTTTTTTTTAATTTACACAGTTGCAGAAACTTTAAAAAATTATTAGAAAATCGTGGCTTTGAATTTGAATATTCTGTCCGCGTGTCTTATGTAAAACGTGATTCTGCACACTTTTCGTGTTTTAAGTTTTTCCTGATTCTGCACCGTTTGGGCAGAAATTTAAGATTACAGTAGCAGTTTTTAATGTAGTTAAACGTGCAAAATTGGAGAATATGATTTCTTATTATGTGCTTTATATATGCTAATATTGAATGTTGGGTTGAGATTATTGTATCTGAAATAACTGACCTTATTTTGTGGTCATTTTGATAAAAAGGAGTAAAATAGATTCGTTGAATAATATATTGGGGATCTTATAATTTGATTGGAAATTATTGAGGGAAGATTATTATGGGTTAATTGATAAAACCCTTTATTGTAAGAAATCAGAATGCATCTAAAAGTTAGAGATGTGATTAGACTATGATGAGACGAAACTATGTGATAAACGTGAAATTCACAATTATTGGGATAATACGAACGATAAACAATAATTGCAACATAATTTCTTAGTGTTCACCGCTCCCCGTTGTGTGATATGTTTTGTTTTTGGTAGCTCGACTTGCTGAGTGTACCTTTTTGCCAGTGGCTTCGTGATCAAGCTGGCCTAAGCCTTATGCTCGGCTTATTTGTTAGACGTCTAGGCATATTGACTGGCCTTCTGTGTGTATACCTGGTTTGGTTGATACCCCAACCAAACTAGCACCAAATGGATGTTGGTAGTATGTCCGGGCACACATGGGATATATGTGTGGGTGTACCATGGAGGGTGGCCAAGTGGTGAAGCTAGGGAATGCAAAGATAAATTTAAAGGTAATAAGTAATGAACATGGATTATTTTATAAGACTGATAAGTGTGAAATAATGAACGCGACATTTAAGTTAGAATGTGGACGGCTTATTTATGGAATTATTCGCATGGTTTGTGATCATTCGATTTGCAGGATGGTGAGCTCACTAACGTATTACAGGTTTGGCTCACCATAAGTAATGGGTAAGTATGAAATTCGTAGTACCTTTGGATTTTTGGGCAAGAAACTACTTGCCACCACATAAATGGAAACTACTCTTTTGTCCAAATATGTGTGTGGAACTACCTGTCTTGGCCCAAGAGTGTTGTAGTGTAATTTGTTGTCTACGGGTTCAAGTTGGATCCCTAAGACTTGTTATTTTGTTTAACTCATACCAGTCATGTGACTGACCCGAGTGTGTTATGCATTCAGGTGCGTTTCTATATGAAACGTAGTTGGATGCACTTGTGCAGGTTTAGTATTTGGACATTTCCTGTGGAGCTTTTGATGTCTTGGAGATGCAGTTGTGTAGAAGTGTAGTTTGTATTTGGTTGTATTTTTATTTATTTATTTATTTTAGGCATTGTGGCCGTATTTGGATTATTGTAGCATGTATTGTATATTGTGTACTGAGAACGTTTTAGTTACTCTGACCAAGGGATGTATAGATTTTATTCTTATTTATATTTTTTTTTCGCTGAACTCTGTACGTGGACATTTTATTTATGAAAATGATATATTTTTTTTAAATTGAAAAGTGATATAATATTTACAATGGAACTTTAGTTCTTTTATAATGAAATGGATGTTTGGGAATACAGGTTTATTAAGAAAGAGTTTTCTTTTGAACACAAGATCACATGTCTTTATTTAAGGAGTATTAAATACTGTTTTCAATAAATTTTCTGTTAGCATATGGGAGGGTGTCGCTCTCGTGATTTTTGGTAATTGAATATTAGTCCGGATACAGGCTCTGGATTGAATATTTGGTTGCACAAAAATTGGGGTGTGACAGTTTGGTATCAGAGCTTAAGGTTAGCTTAGCGAGTCTAGGTGATCCTCGGAATGTGGAGTAAGGAGTTGGTCAGAATTATAGGTTTGCGATTTATTGGGTTCGGGTCATGTGTGTCTATGTGTTTACTTATGTAAAAGTTAACTACAGATGTGTACCTTTTATATATATATATATAAAATAAATTTAGTTGATTTTAAATGTATACCATATTAGGAGCATTGGTAACGTTATTTAATGTTGATTAGTAGAGCATGCATCATTTTAATTGTCAATGGGATGAAATAGTAGAGGGGAGATGTAATTTTCTTCGTCAGGCGGTTGAGTTCAGGAGTAGTACTGGAATATCTTCTTCGAGTTATTATTATCTGGCAGTGTCAACTTAACATTCAGAAGGGTATTATTCTATTGGAGTATCGGAATTCTCTTATTCTCAGAAGACTTATTATTTTATCAGGAGGATTTCTATTGTCCCTTTTATTATCTACTGAGTTGATTATTGGACTTCATTTATTGGGCATTTGGACTTCTTATATTATCGGCGAATCTGCCATATTCTCTATGGGTGTTCTGTACAACCGTCTATTATTACGGATTTTCTTGATTTCTGATTATTATTCTGATTATTACCAGACAAGGATATATTTCTCTTCAGTGCCAGTAAATATTTCTCAGATGTGGTTGGAGCGGTGAGTAAATATTGGATATCCCGATGAAGTGTTGTGCGGGACACAGTAAGAGGGGAACATGTGCATACACGTAGTCATATCTTTGTGAAATTAATCAATTGTTGCTTTTAATAAATGGTTAATATCTAGTGCTTTATGTGAAATTATGTGTTTTACCTTACTTGTGTTGTGTCTTGTGTGTCTGTTAAAATTTAACAAGCGACTATATGAGACTATGGGTATATACATGAGTGTTTCCTTGTTTGGATTATTCGCTCGATGTACCAGGTCTCATTACTGTCGGGAGTTAAACGATAGCGACACTTCGATCTTGGATTGCTTTCATTGTGTGTTTAACGTCATGCATATTAATTACCTGTATTTGTTGTACCCCAAATTTCGGGACGAAATTTCTTTAAGGAGGGTAGAATGTAACAACCCGAAAATTTGTAAGTGTTTAAATAATATTTTTATTGAAATTTCAATTAGCAATGTTATATGAGTGTACTTACGTAAGACATGTGTTTAAAAATATTAATGTTTGAAAAAAAACACTGTATTATTTTCCTAGTGAGCTTATTTAATTTGGGTGTTACACTGTAAATATTTTTTTTGGTTAAATAAATATTATAAGGGTGGGACTTATAAAATGGTGATTTCTATTTAAGTTTAAATTTTTATATGAGTTAAAATGTTCCCAATTGGATAAATGTAGTGAAATTTGCGATTGTGAGACTTAGTTGGAGTTAGACTATGTGAATAATGTAATACCCTGAATTTTTAAATAGTTCTGAATGTTAAAATTGGTATTCTTATGATTTAATTTAAATTATTATTGTGGTTAGTATACAAAAATTAGTGTGAGTGTTTTACACCATAAGATATTCCATTGAAATTTTTAAAACTTACAAAATCAGTAGTGCACGTGTGTGTGTGTTTGGTGTGGTGTGTGTGTTATTATATGTATTTAATATTATATTGTATGTGTATTAGTTAGCTAGGTAACCTAGGTATAGCATAATATTATATATCTAGAATATTAACATAGGTTAGGCAAAACCCCCCTTTTTTTTCACAGCCGCAGAGAGAGAGAGAGAGAGAGAGAGAGAGAGAGAAGAAGAAGAAGAAGAAGAAGAAGAAGAAGAAGAAGAAGAAGAAAAGGGAAGAAAAAGGGAGAAGGGTCTTGGCTCCGTGGTCTCGTGTGGAATCGCGGAACGTTGTTATTGTCAATTTCTTTGATTGAACGAGGTGAGTTAAACTTTGTGTATCCGAATATATATATATATATATACACGTATGTATATATGTGTATGTGTATGGGAGTAAAGTAGTGTATGTTAAAATTTAATTGTTAGGGTTAGATCTTTGTAATGGATCGATACACGTTGTTATGGTTGAAGTGATTTAGATATATTCTTTCCCCTTCGTGTGACTTTGTGATTATGACCTTAGGGTATTCGAAAGGGTTAGGTGAGTAGTTCGTTAGTTTGATAAAACTATATGTGAAATATTCATGATTATTAAGAGATATATGGAAATTCGTTTTTTTTAATTTACACAGTTGCAGAAACTTTAAAAAATTATTAGAAAATCGTGGCTTTGAATTTGAATATTCTGTCCGCGTGTCTTATGTAAAACGTGATTCTGCACACTTTTCGTGTTTTAAGTTTTTCCTGATTCTGCACCGTTTGGGCAGAAATTTAAGATTACAGTAGCAGTTTTTAATGTAGTTAAACGTGCAAAATTGGAGAATATGATTTCTTATTATGTGCTTTATATATGCTAATATTGAATGTTGGGTTGAGATTATTGTATCTGAAATAACTGACCTTATTTTGTGGTCATTTTGATAAAAAGGAGTAAAATAGATTCGTTGAATAATATATTGGGGATCTTATAATTTGATTGGAAATTATTGAGGGAAGATTATTATGGGTTAATTGATAAAACCCTTTATTGTAAGAAATCAGAATGCATCTAAAAGTTAGAGATGTGATTAGACTATGATGAGACGGAACTATGTGATAAACGTGAAATTCACAATTATTGGGATAATACGAACGATAAACAATAATTGCAACATAATTTCTTAGTGTTCACCGCTCCCCGTTGTGTGATATGTTTTGTTTTTGGTAGCTCGACTTGCTGAGTGTACCTTTTTGCCAGTGGCTTCGTGATCAAGCTGGCCTAAGCCTTATGCTCGGCTTATTTGTTAGACGTCTAGGCATATTGACTGGCCTTCTGTGTGTATACCTGGTTTGGTTGATACCCCAACCAAACTAGCACCAAATGGATGTTGGTAGTATGTCCGGGCACACATGGGATATATGTGTGGGTGTACCATGGAGGGTGGCCAAGTGGTGAAGCTAGGGAATGCAA
The DNA here is from genome assembly GCA_033977485.1 of Hydrangea macrophylla. Lineage (NCBI taxonomy): Eukaryota > Viridiplantae > Streptophyta > Magnoliopsida > Cornales > Hydrangeaceae > Hydrangea > Hydrangea macrophylla. The sequence continues at coordinate 79,643,837 of CM066991.1, read as the reverse complement.
AGATAAATTTAAAGGTAATAAGTAATGAACATGGATTATTTTATAAGACTGATAAGCGTGAAATAATGAACGCGACATTTAAGTTAGAATATGGACGGCTTATTTATGGAATTATTCGCATGGTTTGTGATCATTCGATTTGCAGGATGGTGAGCCCACTAACGTATTACAGGTTTGGCTCACCATAAGTAATGGGTAAGTATGAAATTCGTAGTACCTTTGGATTTTTGGGCAAGAAACTACTTGCCACCACATAAATGGAAACTACTCTTTTGTCCAAATATGTGTGTGGAACTATCTGTCTTGGCCCAAGAGTGTTGTAGTGTAATTTGTTGTCTACGGGTTCAAGTTGGATCCCTAAGACTTGTTATTTTGTTTAACTCATACCAGTCATGTGACTGACCCGAGTGTGTTATGCATTCGGGTGCGTTTCTATATGAAACGTAGTTGGATGCACTTGTGCAGGTTTAGTATTTGGACATTTCCTGTGGAGCTTTTGATGTCTTGGAGATGCAGTTGTGTAGAAGTGTAGTTTGTATTTGGTTGTATTTTTATTTATTTATTTATTTTAGGCATTGTGGCCGTATTAGGATTATTGTAGCATGTATTGTATATTGTGTACTGGGAACGTTTTAGTTACTCTGACCAAGGGATGTATAGATTTTATTCTTATTTATATTTTTTTTTCGCTGAACTCTGTACGTGGACATTTTATTTATGAAAATGATATATTTTTTTTTAAATTGAAAAGTGATATAATATTTATAATGGAACTTTAGTTCTTTTATAATGAAATGGATGTTTGGGAATACAGGTTTATTAAGAAAGAGTTTTCTTTTAAACACAAGATCACATGTCTTTATTTAAGGAGTATTAAATACTGTTTTCAATAAATTTTCTGTTAGCATATGGGAGGGTGTCGCTCTCGTGATTTTTGGTAATTGAATATTAGTCCGGATACAGGCTCTGGATTGAATATTTGGTTGCACAAAAATCGGGGTGTGACAGGCGCTCCCCCAGTAGGCATGATCATTTAGTCAGCAAGCCTCTAGGCAGTTTCTTTTCCCAACTAGAAGATTAAATAGAAGGAGCAGGCAGTTTCCTAAACCACTTAGGAAACATCCCTAAATTCATGTGAATCAGGATATAAATAGATTTGGCTTCCTAATCCATAAACTTACCTTGTACGGGCGGTCTCTTGCACCTATAAAAGAGGCCACCCGCCCCTATTGAAAGGGAGAGAAATCGCATTCTGACTCCAAAGGATAGCATATAATTCTCATTCATACGCATACACCCGTCCGGTTTTACTGGTAGTGCTGCCCAACTGTTGGCTTACCAGGCCCGTCGGTGATCTGCTAGTGAAGCGCACTGATGCAACCGTGGACGTAGGTCACCTCGTTAATAGGACCGAACCACATACAAGCTCTTGTGTCCCCATATCTCTCTTTTAATCTCTCTTAACAATCTTCAGCATCATCTAATATGATTATTATGTTTAAAGATCTTACGCGCCCAATGTTGAATGGAAAATTATTTCATGCTCGTTGTGTATGCATATCATTAATTTGAACATCCAAGATGGATTAACAAAAATTAATGATCACATAGTTAAAACTAGAGAGGCAATGGATGGCAAATAGAGGCCAAACAAATTGAACATTGTATTTTGTTTGAACTATTGTATTACCTTTTTTTTCGGTCCTGTTTTTTATTTGAACTATTGTATTTCTTATTTTCAGTGTGGTATTTATTTGAACTCTTGTATTACTTGAACTATTTTGTGTTGTATTTTATTTGAACTCTTGTATTACTTGAACTATTATTGTTGAATTCATTTTTTGATTAGGAATGGATAGTGGAGAGTCTACCCAACGTCCTAGTAATGGTAGGAAAGTAGATGGCAAAAAAATGTGTAGGAGAGTGTGGACCAAGACTGAGGAGGAATCACTTATAGATGCTTTGCAAGAGTTATGTCATACAGGTTGGAAGCAAGACACTGGACGCTTTAGGCCTGGATACTTGAATGAATTGGAAAGACTCATGATGCGAAGGATCCCTGGTACTGATCTTAGAGTGGTGCCTCATATTGAATCAAAATCAAAGGTGTGGAAAGCAAAGTATTTGAGCATTGCAAGTGCATTATCGGGTGTAAGTGGTACTAGTGGGATAGGTTGGAATGACAGCTCTAAAACACTCGACTACCCCGATGACACCACATGGGACATGTTAGTGAAGGTATATTTTATTATTTTGGATGAAATAACACTAGTTATGATATACAACCTTTATATTAATGACAATTTTTTTTAGAGAGATCCTAATTTAAAGGGAGCAAGACACAAACCATGTCCTTATTATCTAGCATGGTGCACCATATTTGCAAAAAACCGTGCCACTGGGGAAATGGTAGAGCGTCCAATGGATGTCGTTGATGCAATAGAGAAAGAAGACATGGCTGATGAAGTTGTTGGTTCTCAAAGTGTCACACAAACACCCAACGATAAAATTGCTACTAAACAAGGTGGAAGAAAGAGAGTTCAAGGGAATGATATCATTGCTACTGAACTTGGGAACATGTCAAAAGCTATTAGCAAATTTTGCGAAGACACCAAGGATAAAATGCAAGTGCTCTGCACAAGAATTGGTTATCAACATGATGTAAGCGATGCTAGAAAGAAGATTTATGGAGAAATAAAGAAGTTGGAGAACTTGGGAATGAGCGACAAACTCAAGGCAGCCACTATGATTGCAAATGATATTGGGAAAATGGATATGTTCTTTAGTCTTCCAAATAAAAAGGCAGAATGGGTTGCATTACTACTTAGGGGAGAGTTGTAGGTCATTTAGAGGTTCAATAATTTTACGTGGTTTTATGTGGTGATGTTATTTGTGGATGTTAAAACTATGTTTTGTTTGATGTTAGAACTTTGTTTTTGTTGATGTTAGAACTCTGCTATGTGGTGGTGTTATTTGTGGATGTTAAAGCTATGTTATGTGGTGGTGGTGTTGTTTGTAGATGTTAAAACTATGTTATTATGTATTTTTTGTTTATGTTAGAACTCTATTTTATTGATATTATTATTATGTATTTTTTGTATTTTGTAGTTTTTTTTGGTTGCTTAGAAAAAGTATGGGACATATGTATTTTGTAGTTAATGTTATGAAAAATACTTTATTGTGAAGGTGTTTTGGTATATTCATGGCAATTTGGTAATTTTTTTTTAGCAAAAGGGGCATTTATGGAAAGTTACAGATTAATCCAGACTTATACCATGAACATCCAAACACAGTATTGGATTAATTGAATATTATCCCCAGTATAATCTGGCACGAACCAAACACAGTATAAAAATAATATTGCGCTGTTTTTATCCTGTGGTTAGTTATCCCAGGATAACTAACTACACTTTAATACAATACCCCTTTATCCTATCCGGTAAATAAACGAGGCCTTAGTATCTTAGAACGGATTAATGATGTTGTAATAGACTATAGTCTTGTGTAATTATGTTTTAGTAATGTTATAATCCAGTTATAATCACTTTAAAATGCTTTCAGAGTGTGTCTTTCAACTCTGGTTAAATTCAAAAAGCTTTTACACTTGGAAAATTCTGCAAAATGCTTTACTGCTAGAAAAAGTCGACTGGTTTTAGAGTCCAGTCGACTGGACCCCTTTTGTTCACAAGTCATTAAATCAATTTTGCAGGGACACAATCGACTGGGTCCCGGACACAGTCGACTGGGTCATGTTGCTGAATCAGATATTTTGTCCAGGCTGGATTTCAGTCAACCAGATCGTACCAGTCGATTGAAGATTTGAAGCCCTAGTCGACTCGGCATAGAAAACAGTCGACTGGATTATGTTTGAAAAATCAACTTTTGGATGGACCAGTTTCAGTCGACTGGATGCTTGGTTTTTAAAATGACTCGTTTGTTTTCAGCTGCATGTTCTTAAACTAAATTTTTGGGAAGGTTAATGAATTAGTTTTGCCTCGGTAGCATACCACGGGCTTTGGTTCTGGTATTGTGGGACCAGGCTATGTCATTTAGTGGTATCAGAGCTATAGGTTTAGAGCCTTGGGAACGAGTGACGTTATATGTTGAGTGACGTGGAGTGTATGATTATGAAGATAATATTGTTATCATAGTATAAATTGCTCATATGTTAGCATTTGTTAATTATGATGATGATCTATGCACACACACACACACATATATATATATATATATATATTGTGGCATGGCATGCATAGTCATTATGCATTGTATTCAATAGGGTGAATACGTGATAAGGTCATGACTGACCCGATAAAAGAACTGTCACCGCATTCGCAAATGGATAAAATAGTGAATATGGTGGGAAACTTTGTTCAAGCTGTAAGTGAACGAGATCAGATGAATGCTCAAGCTCCATCGATTGATGTTCATTACATTAATGCACCACCAGTACCGCAACCTCAACTCACAATCATGGAACAATCCCATAAACGAAAACCGACCTTGTATCATGGACAAGTTGACATAGTCTTGGGCGATCATTGGATGATAGACATGGAATGACATCTCCGTACCGTGATATGAACTAATGAATAGAAGATTTTGTGCATCTGATACGTTATGGAAGAAGCATTGGATTGGTGGAATAACGTACTAGAGCAAGGGAAGCCAACTACGTGGGAAACATTTAAGGACAAGTTCAACAAGCGACTCTTTCTGTGATCAGCGCATACTTTGAAATGTCAAGAGTTTGCAAGTTTGGTCCAGGGAGACATGACCGTGGGTGAGTACACCTCTCGTTATAATGCTTTGTTGCATTTTGGGAAGACTATAGTTCCAACCGACGAGGATAAGGCTCCTAAGTTTGAAAAAGGGCTTAGGGAGAGTATTCGTAGCCGTGTTGATATGCTACAACACCCGACTATTTCACTATTCAAGGAAGCTGCCCACATAGCTGAGAAAAGTGTCGATCGATATTGACAAAGGTAACAAGGGAAGAGAGCAAATGACAATAGGGGTAAGAGTCAAGGTAATGCGAAGAAACTGTTCACACAAAGTTTAGGATCGTATGTGGGAAGCCAAGGAGGGAGTACGTTCGTCGGAGATTCGAGACCATTATGCCCAACATATAACCTGCGACACAAAGGAACTTGTTATCTATTGAGCACGTGTTACCTTTGCAAGCAGTTAGGACACATATCTCAAAATCATCTTATGAATATGAATGTGACTACACCAAACACAACCTCTAATACCAAAAGCTACAACCCAAAGAAGAGAGGAAAATGTTTCGAGTGTGGCCAACCAGGACATATAGCGAAGAATTATCCAAGTAAGAGACAACCAGGAATGAGTATTGGGGCATCGAGTGTGCCAAGCGGGTCAAGGACAGAACCACGGATGGATAAAGCAAAAGGAGTCACGCAACAGTAAGGGCGATATTTCTAGCTCAAGTCGGGGAATACGGATGATACGGTTGTATCAGGTATTCTTCCTATTTATTCATATCCTACACGTATACTTATGGATTCTAGTTCAACACATTCATTTGTGTCCCGTGATTTTGTTTTGCATTTAATTGTTAAGTCCGAACCACTAGGATATGACTTGTGCGTATCATTGACCACTAGTGAACCTTTAGTAACTTCTTTGGTATTCAAGTCATGTAAGATCAAGATAAGGTGATAAGGTCTTGAGCATCGATTTGATTCCGTTAACAGTGAACTACTTTGATGTTATCTTGGGTATGGATTAGTTGTCAGTCAATCAAGCTAGAATGGATTGTGAGCATAAACGGGTAAATTTCCATTCGTTAGGTCAAGAAGAGTTTACTTTTTAAGGTAAAGGTGTGACCATATCGCCATACTTGATATCGACAATTCAAGCCAGTAAGATGTTGAAGAAAGGTTGTTCGGGTTTCTTATGTTTGATTATTGACACCCGAGTTCTTAGACCACTAGTAGAAGACATTCTAGTAGTTCAAGAATTTCTCGATGTTTTTCCCGATGAGTTACCTGACGCATTGATTGAAAGAGATTTATGATAGAAGTAGTACCAGGGTCATAACCAGTATCCAAAGCACCGTACCAAATGGCATCAGTAGAGTTGAAAGAGTTAAAAGTTCAATTACAAGAACTGCTCGCGAAGGGTTTTATCTAACCAAGTATTTCACCTTGAGGAGCTCCAGTCTTGTTCGTGAAAAAGAAGGATGGGACAATGCGTATGTGCATCGACTATCGAGAGCTAAAGAAGTTGACCGTCAAGAATAAGCATTCATTGCTGCGAATAAAATGACTTGTTTGATCAGCTATAAGGGGCTCGGATATTTTTGAAGATTGACTTGAGATCCGATTGCCACCAGTTAAAGGTTAAGGATGAGGACATAGAGAAGATAGCTTTCAGAACTAGATATGGTCACTTTGAATTTCTGGTTATGCCGTTTGAAGTGACTAACGCACTAGCCGTTTTCATGGACTTGATGAATCGTGTTTTTAAGGAATAATTGGATGAGTTTGTTATCGTATTTATAGATGACATCCTAATCTATTCCAAGAGTGCTAAAGATCATAAACACCATCTGCGATTAGCTTTACACCGACTACGCGAGAAGAGGTTGTTTGGAAAATTGAAGAAGTGTGAATTTTGGTTCAAGGAGATTGCTTTTCTTAGACATATAGTGTCAGCGAAAAGAATTTCTATAGATCCTCAGAAGATAGAAACAGTTACCAATTGGTTGAGACCGACAAACATGACAGATGTCTGAAGTTTCCTAGGATTAGCTGGCTATTATCGGAGGTTTGTAAAACACTTTTCACGCATAGCAATGTCGATGACACAGCTAATGAGGAAAGATGTTGCTTTTGTATGGAGTCCGAAATGTGAGAAAAGTTTTCAAGAGTTGAAGAGTCGACTAGTGAAGACACCAATATTAGCCGTTCTGACAGGGACTGAAGGGTTTATCATTTACAGTGATGCTTCGTATAGAGGTTACTTTCTTATGCAAGGTGACAAGGTCATTGCATATGCGTTAAGACAACCAGATCGCACAAGAAGAATTATTCGATACATGATTTAGAATTGGCCGCTGTGATTTTTGCATTGAAGATTTGGCGTCATTACCTATATTAGGAGAAATGTGAGATATATACGGATCATAAGAGTTTAAAGTACTTGTTCACACAACGAGATTTAAACACGAGACAAAGGAGATGGTTAGAGTTGATGAAGGACTATGATTTATCAATTCAGTATCATCCAGGTAAGACGAATGTAGTCGCCAATGCTTTTAGTCGTAAAGCACCAACCAACATAGCTTTAGATTTGACTTCTCAGAGAGAATTGGTTCAAGATATGGAGAATTTGGAACTTGAAGTGATTCTGAGGATTGAAAGTGGCTTGATGTCGACGATTGTGGCACAACCACTCTTGATTCACGAGACTACAGAGAAACAACTTCAAGATATGGCCTTGAAAAAGATTTGTGATGAATTTCCAATGGGAAAACAATCAGGATTCACATTTGAGAGTGATGTTTTGAGATTGAGGGGTAGAATTTGTGTACCTAACAAGAAAGAGTTAAAACGGAACATCCTACCGTTCATTCGGGAAGTACCAAGATGTATAGAGACTTGAGATATGTTTATTGGTGGCCGGGGATGAAAAGAGAGAGATAGCACGCTATGTTTCACGATATGTGAGTTGTCGATAAGTGAAGGCTGAACGCCAAGTACCTTTAGGATTGTTACAGCCGTTACTAATAGCTAAATGGAAATGGGAACACATTACAATGGACTTTGTTAGTGGGTTTTTGAGGTCAAAGAAATTGAATACTATCATTTAGGTAATCGTTGACCGTTTGACGAAGTCATCGCACTTCCTACCACTTCGAACAACTAAGCCGATGACGTTAGCTAAGTTATATGTCTGTGAGAGTATGAGACTACATAGTATTCCAGTTTCTATTGTTTTGGATAGAGATAGTAGCTTTACATCAAAGTTTTAGAGGGCCTTACAAGAAGCAATGGGTACCAAATTGCATTTTAGTACCACTTTTCATCCTTAGACTGATGGTCAATCAAAAAGAGTAATCCAAATTTTGGAAGACATGCTGCGTTTATGTGTACTTGATTTTCAGGGTGATTGGAAAGACCATTTGCCATTGATTGAGTTCGTATATAACAACAGTTTTTAGTCGAGTATTGGGATGGCTCCTTATGAAGCTTTATATGGTCGTGTCTATCGTTCACCAATTAGTTGGACGAAAGTCAGAGAAAGAATGATTGAAGGATCAAATATTGTGTAAGAGATGACGGATAAGATAAAGGTAATTCGACAACGGTTACTGACAGATCAGAGTAGGTATAAGAGTTATGCTGACAAGCGTAGACGATTGTTGGAATTTGACGTGGGCGATTTAGTCTATTTGAATGTATCACCTTCAAAGGGGATTACTAGATTTGGGAGATATGGGAAACTCAACCCGAGGTGTGTAGGACGTTTCAAAATCATTGGGAGAGTTGGACCCGTAGCATATCAATTGGATTTGCTGAATGAGTATGCCCAGGTTCATAACGTGTTTCATGTATCATTGTTACGTAAACACTTAGCGGAGGATAGAGAGCAATGATGACTCTGACGCCGGATGAGATTTAGTGAGATTTGACGTATGTTGCGTATCCGATAAAGATCTTGGATCGGAAGGATCAAGTCTTACGAAATAAAGTAATATCAAAGGTGAAAGTGTTATGGCGTAGCCAAACAACAGAAGAGATGACGTGGGAAATAAAGGATGAGATGGGTACTCAATATCCGCACCTTTTCGATACATGAGGTACAAGTTTGGGGACAAACTTCTCTGAAGGGGGAAAGAATTATAACACCCGTAATTGTGTTATTGCATTTCATTGCATTGTCATGCATGATAATGTGATGTATTGTGCAGTTTGGCACATGTTTGAGTGAGTTTTAACTCACGAGTCGATTTGGGTATCTGTGTAAGAGAACCATTGAGACGGTGTTGGATGAGTGTTTTGTTGTGGTGACGTCTCTCTGAGATTGAGACGGTCATTGTGGAATACCTTAAATATTTATATGAAAATAAATGTTTATATGTGTATTTCACTATCTGTATTATTTTTGGTTTAGAATATATTTCTGGTGTTAGATTTAGTATCCTTGCGAGGACGAATTAACACGCTACTAATTTGGTAGGCTAATTAGCAATTTCGTAAAATAATGTGAGGCTACGTTTTAGCAATCAAACGGAACTTAGTTGAAAACTGTTATAATTTTTAATTTGCACTCGTGAGGGAATGAATTAGCTGTGTAGAAAGTTTTAGAGATTAATTAGGAATTTTGAGAACTCGTGGGGAGGTTAACACAATTTTGGAAAGTGTTGAGTATATATAGATAGAGATGACTTTAGAAATTTTTATAAAACTTCTAACCTAAGTTTCTAGAGAAGCCAAAGAGGGATTTGGTTGCCTAGAGCTTCATGATGACAACCAACGGACTTCTGCCCGTTAATTTTCTCCTGGACTTCATTTTCGAGCTCCTAGAGGTAAGAGCTTCGTTTTGATATACATTAGGACTTGTTTGGTTAAGTTTTTCGAAAACTCATTTTCTAGAATTTTTCATAAAAGTTGATAATTGGATTTTTGATCGATTTGAATCGTAGTAAACGGAGTTCTACACGTTCTTTGTGCTTGGGTTTTCTTTGGATCGAAAGTTTAGAGACGTTTATCAGAGATGAGTGATTCAACTGTGTTTGGAATGATTTCTTGACATGTATTCATGTTTTGTATAAAAAGTATGTGTTACTTATAGATATGTATTGTGTAGTTCATATTGGGTGATTATATTGATAAGTAGGCCCAATTGTACGGTGAAATGTTTTGATTATGTCGATAGCACGGTGAAATGCATTTGAGCATGTTGAGTTATTATTTGGGTCAAAGGAGCACGTGGTTACCAAGCCATCTTGTGGAGCCGATATAGGCATTAAGGTCGCAAGATTGAAGAAAATAATCGTAGGTCTTACCTTTTCGTGTGGACTTATTGGAGAGGATTCGCGGATTAGGAGTATAGAACGTACACGTGAGACTCCGGAGACTAGTATGAAATGTAGAGATGTAAATGCGAGCATGTTTATCATTCATGTGCATTTGTTGTTTTATTCACTAAGCGTTAGCTTAAACAAATCGAATATGTGTGGTTATTCAAATGACCATTTCAGGTGTTAATGCTGGCGAGGAATCGCAGAAGTGAGCATGTGGGTTTGGGAGTTCTTGTAAAAGACTTATCATGCCTATCCCGTAGTTTTGTAATAGAATGGTTGTAATAAGAATTTTAGTGCTTTTGAACTATGTTTAACTTTGTATCTTAGAACGGATTAATGATGGTGTAATAGACTATAGTCTTATGTAATTATGTTTTAGTAATGTTATAATACAATTAGAATCACTTTAGAATGCGTTTGGAGTGTGCATTTCAACTCTGGTTGAATTCAGAAAGCTTTTACACTTGGAAAATTCTACAGAATGCTTTGCTGCTAGAAAATAGTCGACTGGTTTATGAGTCTAGTTGACTGGACCCCTTTTGTTCACAAGTCACTGCATCAGTTTTGCAGGGACACAGTCGACTAGGTCCCCGACATAGTCGACTAGGTTGTGTTGCTGAATCAGATATTTTTGTCCAGGCTGGACTTCAGTCGACCGGACCATACCAATCGATTGAAGATTTGAAGCCCTAGTCGACTGGATTATGTTTGAAAAATTAACTTTCTGCTGGACCAGTTTCAGTCGACTGGGCACGAGATGCAGTCGACTGGATGCCTGGTTTTTAAAATGACTCGTTTGTTTTCTGCTGCGTGTTCTTAAACTAAATTTTTGGGAATGTTAATGAATTAGTTTAGCCTCGGTGGCGTGACACAGCCTTCGGTTCCGCTATTATGGGACCGGTGTTGTGACATGTTTAATCATTTAAAGATATTATGATGTCATATGTCATATAATGGGGATCAGTTTAGTTACCCATATGAGGGCGTATTTGAATATAATTCATAATTGGTAGGTTTTATAGCAACCTCATATTATATGTGGGATCGCATTTGGGACCCACACGAGACATTGATTAAACCCACTTAGAAATGTTGGATAGCTAATGGAATCAACTTGGGGGTTTCATAATAAAACTTAAGAAAGTTCGGGGGTGTATATGAAAATTTAGGAAAAGAGACGTATATCTCTTGGAAAGGGGTTAGTGATGACTCAATTAGAGTCATTTACAGTAGTTTAAGAGAGAGAGAGAGAGAGAGAGAGAGAGAGAGAGAGAGAGAGAGAGAGAAAGAATTCAATTTGAATAAGAGAGTTCCTAGTCGCCAACGACTTCTTGATGCCGCCGTATCTTTGCCATCTGATGTCCGTTTTGAAAATCGAGACCACCTTTGGACTCATGGAGGTAAGAGGATCACATGCACATCTTTTGCTTTCAGTTTCAGTATCATTTTTTCGGTGACCGTTCTTGTTTGTTAGCAATTGATGTATCAAAATCATGTAGGATTAACTCTAGAACAAGAATTGGGCAAGATTCTAGCTTAGAATTTGATTTAGGAGCAAATTGGCTAAAGAATCGAATAGGTGAGTGTTCTAATCCCAAAATTAGGTGTTTAGATATGTTAATGTGATAATTGTTATCAAAGAATGCTTAGCTCTTGTTTATGCGATTATATGGTGATGAACTTGAGTAAAAGCATGTCAATAGTATGAAAATTGCTTTGCCTATATGCTAAGTTGCTTTATATGCTTATGTGGATCATAGAGAAGTCAAGTAGTGGTCACCATTTAGGTCCCATATGTAAGGGATAGAAAGCACTCAAGAATGGGATGTTGTGACGACCATAATGAAATGACGGTGATGCCATCGGGGTCATAAGTATGAAAGATATGCTATATGTGACAAAATAGTGAGGAAGATCCAGGGTGAGAAGGTCCTAGGGGTGGTGGCTGGAGTTACTTGACTTTCCGGAGATCATTTGGTTGTTGTTGATAATGATTGTTGCATTTACATGTTGAACATTCTAATAGCATAATTAGTTCTTTCACTAAGCGAAAGCTTAGAGTATTATTTTCTGTGTGGTTATTGAATAACCACCACAGGTACAGATTAATAGAAAGAGCAGAAACCATTGAAGCGATGGGTTGGGTTAGAGAGATGATTTTATGTGGATATGTTCATATGTGTTGCTTGTCAGTTGTAATTCTCTTATTCGGGACATTGAAAAGGAACTCGTGGTTGTAACTAGTCGTAATGGAAAGGACTTAAGGACTCGGCAACTCATCATGTCCAGATATGAACCTTAGTAGTCTTTAGTTATTGTTCATATATGATTTTATTAGTTTGGAAAGACAAGTTCATGTATTTAGTTTTCACTCTTTAGTTTGACATGTAAAGTAATGGTTGAATTGATGGGAGTTGGGAGTTGTATGTGTGTGTGAATGTAATTTGGGACATATTAGAATCTCATTGGAAATAATTTGAAATGATTTTAGAAGTTCTCATGATGTTTGGGAATGGTTTTAAAGGTTTTAATTTTATTCTTATGGTGTTTAAATCAGAGTTGGAATCAATCCATGTGACTTAGGAGTGTTTTAAACTTGCAAAAATAGAGTTTTTGCAGCATGAATTCAATTCTGTAGAACCCAGACATTTTTGGGGGCTTTCTGCCAAACTTCTTAATTTCGGATCGATATGGCCTTTGTACTTGGATTGATCCGCCTATGTATTTTTTTACCATCAACTTTTACGAAAATGGACATAACTCTTTATAGAAAATTCAAAATCGCGCGCTTATTTTGCATTGGAACCCAGACTCGAATGTCTATCTTTTGATATAAAATTTGACCATATTTTCTTAATGACAATTTTGCCCTTGGGTTATTTTGTCTTAATAAAGTTCTTTTATGAGATCTAATTCATGCTTTCCTTGGTAATTAGTATGGATTATGGTGTGTTGGCTTTGTTACACGTGTCCTAATCTGCCCGAGGCGGGTTGGGGCATGACATGCCACCCAGTAAAAGCTTGGGTGAGCAATGTATGATCATTTTTTGGTGAAAAAAAATGCTCTCATCACATGGGATACAAATTTGGAAAGCACTACTATTTAAAGATTATTATCGTGCGTAGCTCTACTGCCAAAATGAAAGTTTCTTCTGCTAGATAAATGTGTGAACTCATGTGTGACTTTTATGTGAATTTTAAAAGTCCTAGAAAAGGTGGTCCACTAGCCTTCTATGTTGATTGGACTCCACCAACTATTTAGCAAATAGAAAATATCCCAATATCAATTATATAGATGACTCTTGGGATGATTATGTTAAAACCTATGAAGGACTGGTTCATCTGCCAAGACAGTCATGGCCCCCCCAAAGAGAGGGGGGAGGGGGGGGGGGGGGGGGGGTGTAAAAGGGGTAACTGTCCCAGGCCACCAAAGTTCACAAAAGTTTGAGGGGTCTCTATGAAATTTTTAAAATTACATTTTCACCTTGAGATGTTTTAGTATTTTACATTGGGCCTCCCCCAAGGCCCAATTTAGTGCCATCAACCATATATATGGGATTTTCTAACTTACAGCATATGAGACTTTTAGCGACAAAAAACAAGGTTTTAGTGACGAAATTTTTCGTCGCTAAAAGTTGGAACCTTTATTGCCAAAAATTTCGTCGCTAAAAACCTATTTTTCGTCACTAAAAGGGATGTTGTATGCTGCTAACTTACAACCATCATGTTGTAAGTTAGCAGCCCCTATATATATACATATTGATATAGATATATATAAAATTCAAAAGCAAAGGCCCCTAGAATTTTAAAAATTACACTTTTAGTGTAAGAATTTTTTGAGTTTTAGAAATAGGCCCCTCTAGAATTTTGAAAGACACCATACAATGTTTAAGTTTCATAAATAGACTCCTTTAAGTAGACCCCCAAAAAATCATCAATTATGTATAAGTAAACCCTAAAAAAATTGCCAATTATGTATAAATAGACTCCAAAAAAATTGCCTCAGGGACGCTGCTCCCGAACCACCGTATAAGGGCCTCCCTTTTAGTAATTCGTCCCGGGCCTCCAAATACTCGGGACCGGCTCTGAAGACAGTCATTCATGATAGTAATTAAAGGGCTATCTTCTCCTCTATAAAAGACTCAAGAACACCCTTTGAAAGACAATCCATCAATTACAATAAAATTAATTCTTGGATATATTGAGAGAAAAAGAGAAGAAGTAGAAGCCATTAGTAAGGTTAAATTTAAGAGGTTCCAATTTTGGTCTCTACCAATCTCAATGGCTAACAATGGTATGTATTATATTTTTGTTCATACATGATTTCTTAAGATGTGTTGTATTCAAGATCTTGATGTATAAAATTATTTCAGCATGATAGTTTTATCAATTATAGTCTTACAAAATGTACACCTATGGAAGAAGCAAGTACAACTACTAAATGAAAACTTCTTTCCAGACTTGCACACACATAACACAGAATAAAGGATCAAGGCTTGCTCTAGCTTGCTGTCAGTGATCACAGTTGTTTTCGATAAGCTATTCCTATCATGCCCCGACGTTGCATAAATAGGGAAAGCATTTAATTTCTTTTATGGACTCGTAGGTCGTGATAGTTTGAAAGATCGATTTCGTCCCTAACGTCAAACAATATAATAACTAAAATCAGAGTAAGAGCAACCAAGGCTATAAAATTTTTCAAAGATAATAGTTATCACATTATGTAGAAATCTTAAGGCACATTCTGCCTTGCTCCAATAATAATATCTATTACATCAATTCTTATTACAAGTTCAGTTTATAAATAAAAGCATAATTTAAATCATTTCTCTTCACAAGTGGTTGTTCTCAATTCGCATAATCGTATTGTCCATCCTGATCATAACCTGAAAAGCCTAGACATAAATGTCCAGGGCGCATCAACGCCGTCAGCTTCAAGAAGTTGGTGAGTATTAAAAACATATTCTTGTAATGTAAAACATACTTTCTTACCATTTTCATTTCACAGGTTTATTATTCGACATGTTAGAAATACTAGAGTGATTTCGTATTTAAAAAGAAACGAAAGAACAACATAATAATATTCAATCAATACCACACGTGACCGTGCATGAAACAATGCAGCCACCTCATCTCACTAACTCTTTTACCTTGACTACAAAACCCAACACAAACGGTTCCCCTACACCTCCGGCCCACAGCCGTTAGGTTTAGAATTATCTATCGATATATCTGCTATATTCGAATCAGCCTAAATGTTCCTAGACATTCAAGGTTGTAATAAGTTGATCGGTCTACCGTATCCGAGTTGGCCTGGACACGATCGGACTGGCCTGCCATATCCGACTCGACTTGGGCTCAATCCCTCTTAATTAACCTGCCGTATTTGAATTGACCTGGGATAATTAAGGCCACCACAAAACATAACTCACACTCTCGACTCTTCTCAACTCACCATCACACACCATGCATGTCGACTCGACTTTAACATGTATGTTACATGACTTATGCAGGAAATACATAATTACTAGAAAGTAGCAACCACGAGTGCACGAGAAAACAAGTCTTTTTTTTTTTTAACTTAATCCTTTCAAACAGATTCTGAAATAACATATTTCCCAAACAGTGCCTTAAAAACCTTGAAAACTTTTTCAAATAGTTCCTTATATGAAAATAGACAAAAACCATAAAAATGCCCAATCGGGTGAGCGGGTCACTCCTCAAGCGATATGTCGCTCGTGCAGGCCGCGCGCGATATGTGTATTTTTCGAATCCCTTTTAAAAATTTCGTAAATAATGAAAAATACACAAGTCATGCGAGCAAGTCGCTTACGCGATCTAGTATAGAGACATCTTCTTCCTCGTTTTTCTCCCCTGTTTTGATTTCAAAGCCTGATTTTGACCTACTTTGAAATTCGAATCCAAACATGATTTAGAATATATGATTCTCTCCATTTTTCTGCAAGGATCGTGAATATGCGATCAGATTAAGTCAATTTGAACCGTAGCTCTTGGATTTTACGTAAAATCGAGAGGTGATGAAATTTCAATCTTAATATACGTCGCGATATGGATGAATTAGGTTTTATAATTTGAAACATAGCTTCTCTAGACTAAGACCTTTCATTATTATCATTCAAAACGAGTTTTGGTTAAGGTTTACAAAATCACCATTTTCAAGCTATGAACTTCAAGAAACGAATTTCAATAATGGCAATTCTTAATCTAAGCTATATAAATAGTAATTAAACATGGATCACATTAAGAGTAAGTAAAAACTACTCACTGTGAGTTGAAGATGAAGTTTTGTTGAGAAAGATCAAAATAAGAAATTTCAATTGAAGCTCCTTGGCTATGGTGGCTTGTGTTCTCTCTCTCTAATTTTTTTTTGTATAACTCTCTATATCTCTCTTTGATTTTCAATTGAAAGATGTCCCCCAGAATGATTGTGTTGAGTATTATATAAAAGAAAAACAAAACAAGAACTTTGAGGCCAAGTACTTCATCTCACACTCTACAAATTACTCTAATTTTCATATATATATATATATATATATATTTATTTTACATATATATCACAGCACCTATACGTATATGTTTGGGCAGTGAATTATGAGTGAAGATCAAATTCAATCTTACGGGTTTCTAGACTAAGCTAGGGGCCAAATTAAGTGTTTGGCAATTTAGCTTATAACACTAGTTTAACATACACACATCATGCACTCCCAAACAAGCCCTAACACAATCATTGGTTGGTTTAAATGGATGAAAAGCAAATGTCAAGTATGATTGGACGGAGAATCCAAAATATGTGGGAATCTATGTATGGCACGGACAGTTTTCATTCATTAACAGGTATTTTTGCGGCGTTCGTAGTCGCGATAAAAATACAGAAAATTATATAAGCATAAGAAATAAATTCCCTGTCGCGCCCTCGCCCTCAGAACAGGCCAGCTATCATGAGCCCAGCTTTCTGAAAGTGGGTGAAATGTGACAAATTTTCATTGGGAGTGGTGAAAAGAGTATGGTAGGGCCAATTTGAAATGTTCAGAGTCGCCACCTAACATTTGGGTGTTAGGACTCCTTCAAAGACAATTAAAGTAATCATCTTTGATTTTTTTACGTAGTTTCAAGAAAAGTGGGGCCTTTAAAAGTGTGACTCTGAATAGCCATGCAAAAACTAGAGATCTTTTAAAATATGTGTTCGGGGACTCAGTTATGTTGGGTGAAGGTGTTAGGCACCCTCGAACATCTATGCAAAGTACGGTTGCCAATTCTAGTGGTTTTCATGATAATGGGGCATAAGTGAGAGTGTGAGGATGTACAAGAAATTGAAAGATATGTGGTTATGGCTGCACTCAAATGGGGTTGTATACGTATCTCAAAACGAGAATCAGGCCATGCGTAGTTCTGTACTTTGTATATGTGTGAGTGTGTGCAAATGTTTTGAAAAATTTGGTCGATTTAGACCATGCGAGTGTGAAGTAGTGTTTTGAGTAAAAGATGGTATAGCTAGGAACTGTGCAGTGTAGTCCGAGACTTTAACCTTTGAAGTAGTGAGTTTTGAAAAATGATTTGAGTGAAAATTGGTGTAGCTAGGAAATTTGGAAAGTGATTGAGGTTGGAACAAGCTTATGCAAGTGAATGAAGAATGAAGTGTTTTTTTTTTTTTTTTTTTTTCATTTTTTCCATCCTTTTATTCCTATGCCGAAGGTAAGGGTCGGTGCCTAAAAGAAAGAAAAAAGACTTTTTGTGTTTTTGTTTTATGCGAGAAGAAAGGGACGGTGCCCAAAAGAAAGAAAGAGACTTTTTTTAAAAGGTTTTAACTGGAAGGAAGGGACGGTGCCCAAAAGAAAGAAAAGAGACTTTTTTTTTTGTTATTTATTTATTTATTTATTTTATGCCAAAAATAAGGGTCGGTGTCCAAAATAAAGAAAAGAGATGTTCGAATTTCCTTTTATCAAACTTATTGAGAAAACTTGATAAGTTAGGAGTATTCAGTAAAAGAATAAGAAATCCTTTTTTTTTCTTTCGTTTCTTTCAGTTTTCTGGTAGATTTGAGTTGAGTATTCTGAAAAAACAGAGGGGCCTTGGTGCTTCTAATTTTATGAAATTTTGAGGAAAAGTTCCAAAATGAGTCTAGTTTCCATGGGAGAAAACCGGTTTGCAATATCCTTTATAGAGTGGGAGAAATTGAATTTAGAATTACCTTTACTCAGAATCAAGGACTGTACTATCGACTGAAAGTAAACGATTCTCTATAAAAATTTAATTATTTTTAAAAAAACCTTTAAAAATTTTTTTTTAGAGATAGATAAGAGGTTGAAGTTGATGAAAAAAAAACAGGAAAGAGCAAAGCAAAAATTTTGAAGTGTCCAAAAGGAGGAAGTTATTGAGCAAACCTGTTATGATATCTCTGGCAGATTCTGAGCTTCATGTGTTTGTGCTTTGAAAGTGGCTCAGACATTTTTAATAAAATCATAAAAAAACCTCGGACAACTATCATCAAGTTGGAAAAATGCTCCAATTTTCAAAGGTAGCTATTGAGTCCGATTAGTTCTTTCTTTCATTTTTTATTATTCTATTTATGTGAATCAAGTAATACTTCTTATTTAAGCATGGATTTTCATATTGGAAAGCCGCGTACTCCACGATAACACATAGGTCTCCGTATTAGCAACCGCATCATCCCAAGTAGAAAATGGCTCTCTGTATTAGAAACCATGTAGGATCTCTTTATTGGGAACCATGTAATCCCGAGTTAGACGTGAATTTTGTATTGTAAACCAAGTAATTCCGAATAGGACATGGATTTCTTTGTTTATTTTATCATTGTTTTTTTAAGCAAGAACATAGATAATATATGCAAGAAATGAAGAAAAGTTTGACCAACGGTAAAAAAAAAAACCTGAGTTATTAGAGGAACTAGAGAAGTCGGATAGAACATTAATGGTAAGTGACTGGGATGCGGTTGATGATTTGAGGCGGTATGATGATGGTTAGACGGCAACGGATGACGATAGTGGTGAGGTGACCGTAAGGTATGTGCAAAGCGGGGGTTTTTGTAAAATACAACCGCGCTAAAGGAAAGAATTGTATTAATTTTTATCACAACTTCCCATGTTATCCGCAATTTGCATTGCAAGGCTAATTTTTATACGGTATGATTAATCTATGATAAGTTGTATTGTTTTAGCTGTTGTTTATGCAGATCACTGCTGTGCGAACTAAACAGATAAACATCAGAATAAATGGAATGCTGGAATACAAACAAAAGAAGTCAAAGCTGAAATGTGGAGTTCGATCGCTTTAAGAAGGTTCGATCGATCGAGCGTTCGATCGCTCGAAGAGAGTAGAAGCGCTTAAAGATCAAGGGTTCGATCGATCGAAAGCAGTTCGATCGATCGAACGGGGTATTTCCAGAAACATTTGCGTGCGCAGCAGAATGCGGGGTTTAACCCTAGTGCCTTAGGTTTTCTTATATATGTGCGTTTTGTACACGTCCATAAGGACGCCCACTTTTACATTTTAGCAGTTTAGAATGAGAGATAGAGAGTTTGTTTGGTTTTTGTAGGTTTTTCATTGGATTTTCATATTGTGGATTGGATTTCTCAAAGTTTATACAAGTATCTTCTGTTCCAGGTTATTTATATATTGTTATTTACATTCTGCACTTCGTAGGCATAGTTTAATCGCTTGTTATACAGTGTTGCATGCTAGATAGTTATAAAACCATAGATTTTATAGTTTTCATGAATAACTCACAACCAAACGAGGTATTAATGTTTTCTCACGTTAAAAATCAATCCTCGACACTCCAGACGATGTCTGAGTAGTCCCAGGTTGGGAGATCACGATGAAACAGTGATCTCCAGCCTCTGCCATGCAGCAGGATAATCGCTGTGTTCGATCGATCGAAGTTAGTTCGATCGATCGAACCAGAGACAGTCAATCGATCGAAGTCAGTTCGATCGATTGAGGGATGAAGGTCTTCGATCGATCGAAGGCGCGTCGATCGATCGAACTCTCGGATTCTTGAGGATGTTACCTGCAGTATTCCAGGACTTTTTGTTTTAGGACTTGTTATCATTCTGTCCCAAATAAATGCTCAGTCTGTCAAAACAGTTTTAAAACTAAGGCCCTAAGGCATTTTCTTTCAATACATTTTGCAAACCATCTTCAATGCTAACACCATTGAGGATGCGAGTCTTAACTATTGAATTAAACCGCTTTTGTGTATTTCAATTTAACTGTGATGATATGGTCCCGGTCATGAAAGGGCCATAGAATCTTTATTTCTTTTGAGGAATACGGAAAACTGTAGGTAATATGCTCCATTGTGCTTCAAGGTAAATGCATGGTAGATGGCTAGGTTACTGCGGATTCGTGTAATCCCAACACTTTCTTTTTAAAGTTAAACACCCTAATTCTAAGTACTGTTTGATTAGCTAGTTAGATTGTTTAGTTAATTTTAATTACTTTCATTAGTAATCCTAGTTTGTGGAACTTCGTGTTCTGCACCTTCATTCAACCTTAGTTATTTAATTTTGTTTTCTTTAGAGGTTAGTCTAATTCGATAGGTCAACACCTTCCCTGTGGGATCGACCTGGTCTTACCAGATATTACTTGCACGTCTACCTACACTTGGGTACTGCACAAGAGCGCACAAGAAAATTCTCGTGTCAAGTTTTTGGCGCCGTTGCCGGGGAAGGCGACGATCAATTCCTTAGATTACCTCAGTCTCTCTTCATCTCTTTCTATTTTCCTTTTCTTTTCTTTTAAGTTCGTTAGGTAAGTTCTCAACCTAGGGACTCTCCTAGTTCATGTCCGAGAATTCTATTGAAGGATTTTTTGGAAACCCTTTCTATCTGTCTGACTCTGATAGCTCCATCAACCCGATAGTCACTCCAACTGCATCAATGGATGATCATCAGAGTGAAAATGGTGACAATGTTGTGGTGCCAATTGATGAGGCACTCCGTCCTCTTTACGATCTTATGCAACCAGAACATGCACCTACGCCCTCTTGCATTCAAATCCCACCGCACAATGGCGAATTTCAGTTTCGCAATGGGATGATTCAACTGCTTCCCACTTTTCATGGGATGGAAAGCGAGAAGGCGTATTTACATGTCACCGATTTCGAGGATGTTTGCAAAACATTCTCGCAAACTTGTCCTAGGGAGGTGGCGCATTTAATGCTATTCCCCTTCACGTTGAAAGATAAAGCAAAGGCGTGGCTCCACTCCCTAAAACCTAATTCAATTTTCACCTGGCATGCGATGCGCACCGCATTTTTAAAGAAATTCTATCCTACTCGCATGACCACAGACCTTCAGCGTCAAATCAATTCCTATAAACAAAAGAGCAATGAAACCTTCACAGAAGCGTGGGAGCGGTTCAAAGATTTGCTTCTCTCATGCCCACATCATGGGTTTGAAAAATGGCGAACGATCAGCTTCTTTTATCGGGGATTGAATGGTGAAACAAAGAAGTTGGTGGAAACGATGAGCTCGGGACCATTTCTGCGTAAAAACACTGAAGAGGCCGAAGCCCATTTCGAATGGTTAGCTGAATACGCTCATGAATGGTCAAATTCTGACAATATCTCACGCTCACAGATATCCTGTGTAGAGGAGAAAAGCTTATACCAGCTAACCAATGAAGATCACCTCATGACTAAGTATGCAGAGCTGGCAAAGAAGGTAGAGGAGTTAAGTATGAAAGGAGAGAGCTCTAAGCAAGTCTTGCCTGAAGAACCATGTGGCACATGCAACATGTTGGGACATCCAACTCAATATTGTCCTAATGTGCCACATTTTCAAGAGCAAGCCCCTATAGAGATGAATGCCATGCAAGGTTTTCGAGGGGCGGGGAATTCCAATAATAATTTTCAAAATAACAATAGATGGAATCACCCCGGTTTTGATTGGAGAAATAATGCTGGGGCCCAAAATCAATATCAACAGCAGCCCTACAACAATAATCAATATCAAGGGCAAAACAATAGGCCAGCCCAGCATTACAATCAAAACAGAACTAATAATTACAATCAAGCTCAACCCTCCAATGCACCACAAACCAATGCCTACGTGCCCCCGCACAAGAAGGTACAAGAGGAGGAGCCACTTGCTAATGCCAATCTAACGCAGCAACTCATCCAAATGATGAGTAGAATGTCTGCTACACTAGAGAGGATAGATGCACGGCAAGAGAGCTCAGGAGGAACATTCCCTGCTCAACCACTTCAGAACCCCAAGGGACATAACAATGG
Source organism: Hydrangea macrophylla (assembly GCA_033977485.1). Lineage (NCBI taxonomy): Eukaryota > Viridiplantae > Streptophyta > Magnoliopsida > Cornales > Hydrangeaceae > Hydrangea > Hydrangea macrophylla. The sequence goes on along the minus strand of CM066991.1, from coordinate 79,621,506 downwards.
TCCTAACAATCAAGAGCATGCTAAAGCTGTGACTACACTGAGAAGTGGAAAAATCATAGAGAAAGGCATGCCTCTGTCCACTCCCGAAGTGTACGATGAGGAGGAAGTGGTGGATAAGGATGTTGAGCTACCATCGATTCAAGAGGAGGAGCAGTCTACCAATGACGATCCTATCAAGGCAAACATTGCAGCTCCTGGAGTAGAGGAAGAAGTTGAGCGAAGGCCTGGGAAGGAGTCTGTTAAGGAGGAACCACCAAAATGCCCCTTCCCTGCACCTTATCCTCAACGGTTGAAGAAACCCAAGAATGAGACGAAGAATCAGGAGTTTTTGGAACTGTTTAAGCAAGTTAAGATTAACCTTCCACTCCTAGATGCTATCAAGCAAGTGCCGGCCTATGCTAAGTATCTTAAAGATCTATGCACGGTCAAGAGGAGGCAAAGCGTGAAGAAACATGCTTATGTCGCATGTCAAGCCAGTGCGATCATTCAAAATGAGTTGCCCCTAAAACTCAAAGATCCCGGTACACCTACGGTCTCATGCAGAATTGGGAATCAAAAGATAGACAACGCACTCCTCGATTTAGGAGCAAGCATGAACCTGCTGCCATACTCAGTCTATAAACAGCTAGGGTTGGGTGAACTCAAACCCACCCGAGTTGCTTTGCAATTGGCAGACAGATCTGTAAAGTACCCGAGAGGGGTATTGGAGGACGTCCTTGTCCAAATAGACACTTTTGTATTTCCGGTTGATTTCGTGATATTGGACACAGAACCTGTGTCTAACCCTGGTGCACATATCCCGGTTATTTTTGGACGTCCATTCCTCAACACCATTGATGCCACAATCAAGATCAGAACTGGTATCATGACTATCGTATTCGGGAACATGACATTGAATATCAAGATCTTCTCTAATCCCCGACCTGAAGAATACGATGATGAGGAAGAAATCCATTATATAGACACGGTCATTGAAGATGAAGTTGACTTGGTCGACTATAAAGATCCTTTGGAAGTTGTGATGACTCAATTTGGCGATATTTATCAGCCTGCAGAGTCCACCCCATTGGATGCTGACTTGAATCAGACGTGTCTTATGATGGATACGAAAGAGGAGGATAGAGCTGATTGCATGTGGATACAGCCATATGAACAACTGCCTCCTAAAACCAAGTTGGTAATGCCCTCTAGTTTCCAGTTCCCGGAATTAGAATTGAAGGAGCTTCCCAAAGAGCTAAAATACGCATTCCTAGGGACTGGAAAAACTTATCCTGTGATCATTTCATCTGTTTTAACTCATGAACAGGAAAGTAAGCTAGTGGAAATGCTTACCAAGCACAAGGACGCTATGGGATGGACAATTGCTGACCTCAAAGGCATAAGCCCATCCATATGCACACATAAGATATATCTGGAGGAAGACGCCAAACCCTCAAGGCAAATGCAAAGGCGTCTGAACCCCAACATGCAAGAAGTAGTTAAAAAGGAAGTGCTTAAACTACTTGATGTTGGGATGATATATCCTATATCTGATAGTCCTTGGGTTAGTCCTACCCAAGTAGTTCCAAAGAAAGCAGGCATCACGGTCATCCCAAATAAAGAGGGTGAATTAGTACCGACACGTGTCCCCACTGGCTGGAGGATGTGTATTGATTACAGGAAGTTAAATACTGTGACCCGAAAGGACCATTTTCCTTTGCCATTTATGGATCAAATGCTAGAACGCGTGGCAGGTCACAAGTATTACTGCTTCTTGGATGGATACAGTGGATATAATCAAATTGAGATTGCTCCTGAAGATCAGGAGAAAACCACATTCACGTGTCCATTCGGTACTTTTGCCTACCGACGAATGCCGTTTGGCCTATGCAATGCACCGGCTACCTTTCAGCGGTGCATGCTGAGTATATTCAGTGACATGGTCGAAAACATCCTTGAGGTTTTCATGGATGATTTCTCAGTATTCGGCCATAGCTTCGAAGATTGCCTTAGCAATCTCGAGCAGGTTTTAATGAGGTGTGAAGACAAACACCTAGTCTTGAATTGGGAGAAGTGTCACTTTATGGTGACCAAGGGTATAGTTCTAGGCCACATAATATCCGATGAAGGAATCCAAGTGGATAAGGCTAAGATCGACATAATCTCAAATCTACCTGTCCCCCGTACAGTGCGAGACATTCGTTCATTCTTGGGGCACGCAAGTTTTTATCGTCGATTTATCCAGAATTTCAGTGCAATCTCTCGACCCCTTTGTCAACTTCTTGTCAAAGATGCACCTTTCGAGTGGTCAGAGAGTTGCCAAAAGTCCTTTGAGGATCTAAAAGATCTCCTCACCTCCGCACCTATAATACAGGCACCCGACTGGAGTTTGCCTTTTGAATTAATGAGCGATGCTAGTGATTACGCCATTGGCGCAGTCCTAGGCCAGAGAAAGGACAATAAGCCACATGTGATATACTACGCCAGCCGAACCTTAAATGACGCTCAAATGAATTACACTACCACCGAGAAGGAGCTGCTGGCTGTAGTATTCGCTCTGGACAAGTTTAGGTCTTACCTGATAGGGTCGCCAATCGTCTGTTTTACAGATCATTCGGCCCTCAAGTATCTTTTGTCAAAGAAAGACGCTAAACAACGGCTTATTCGCTGGATACTCTTACTCCAAGAGTTTGATTTAACAATCAAAGATAAGAAAGGAGTAGAGAATGTGGTTGCGGATCATTTATCCCGGTTGACTTTTACCGATAACACTGAATCCCAATCCATTAAAGATGAGTTCCCAGATGAACAGCTACTGGTAGTAAGTAGTCTGCCTTGGTATGCTGATGTGGTAAACTACCTCGTCACGGGTGAGACACCGACTCATTGGTCGAACCAGGACAGAAAACGGTTCCTCTCGTTCGCACGCCATTTTTTCTTTGATGACCCATACCTTTTCAAATACTGTGCTGATCAGGTCATCAGGCATTGCGTACCCAACGAGGATATAACCGTAATATTAGCGTCATGCCATTCTGAGGCATGCGGTGGCCATTTTGCGTCACAGAAGACCGCACAAAAAGTGTTGCAAAGCGGTTTTTACTGGCCCACAGTCTTCAAAGATGCTTATTCCTTTTGCAAGACATGCCAACGCTGTCAAAAGCTTGGAACCATTTCTAAAAGGAATTCTATGCCTTTAACCCCTATCATCACAATTGAGATATTCGATTGTTGGGGCATAGATTTTATGGGCCCATTTCCCAAGTCGAATAACTGTGAGTACATACTCCTTGCTGTCGAGTATGTATCCAAATGGGTAGAAGCGATACCAACGAGACGAAATGACCACAGAACGGTCATGTCATTTCTAAGAGAGCATATTTTGTCTCGTTTTGGTACTCCGAAAGCTTTACTAAGTGACCAAGGCAAGCATTTCTGCAATAGGCCTTTGGAGTCACTTCTCAAGAAATACGGAGTTCATCATAAAATCGCTCTTGCCTATCATCCACAGTCTAATGGGCAAGCAGAATTGGCTAACCGAGAAATCAAGCATATTCTCGAGAAGACGGTTAGTTCCAATCGAAAAGACTGGGCATACAAATTGACCGATGCGTTATGGGCATACGGTACGGCCTATAAGACGAATCTTGGTATGTCCCCGTATAGACTAGTTTACGGGAAAGCTTGCCACCTTCCTGTTGAAATTGAACATAAAGCTTATTGGGCGACACGCTCATTGAACTTTGATATTCAAGAGGGAGGTCAGCTACGCAAGCTCCAACTTGCAGAGCTAGAGGAAATACGACGAGATGCGTATGACTCTGCAAAGTTACATAAGGAAAAGTTGAAGGCTCGACACGATCGTACGATTTTTCGTAAATCATTTGAGCCGGGGCAGAAAGTCTTGTTGTATGACTCTCGCCTCCACCTTTTCCCAGGAAAACTCCGTTCCCGTTGGACAGGCCCGTTCATCGTAAAAACCATTTTTCCACATGGGGCGGTCGAGATTGTTAATCCCAAGAACGATGATTGTTTCAAGGTCAATGGCCAAAGATTGAAGCCGTTTTTGGAGAATTTCCAAACTGAGGTTGAGCACATCCAGCTGGATGAGCCCAGCTATTCTCATGATTAAAAATCCAAAGTGGAATTCCACATTGTTGTTGTATTCTTTTTTCTTTCCTTGCATTTTAGTTTCTCTCTCTTTTGTTTCTTTTTGGTGTTCGTTCTTTATTTCGTGTTTGTGATTTAGTTCTAATCCATTATTCCTTAAACCACTCTGTTGCAGGTGCGTAGATGCGAGGTGATGATGTTCACTCTGTCGGTTCTTGGGCGGATTCAGAATGTCGCTGTGGCACCTGGATTGAGGGTGAACTCATACCCTGCCCCTTGCTTCATCAGGACCCTGAAGCTCATTCTCTTATTGATGCTGCTCAAGGGTACATTCCATATCCACCAGCCCTCCTGGATATCAATCCATACGAAAATATGGGATTTCAGGATTATGAAGAGGTGGATGAGGAAGAAGACCTATATATGGGACGCATGGTGGATGATGCACTCATGGCCCAGTGGGAGAATGACGATATGTGGGAGCCATGGGAGGATCATGTCCTTCAGGATGTCGTCCCAGAACGCCACAATGCCGTCTTTGTTTTCATGGACGATTTCCTCGTGCTTGAGTTGGTCCCATACCGCTACGTGCACCTGAGCTACTTGCTATTCAGGCTCCAATGCCCCTTACCAGCTAGTGCACTTTGGGAACCTACGCCAATAGTGAGGTTGGGACTTGTCGCATTTCTTCGTATTTTTGTTTCTGTTCGTTGTTTTTCTGTTCGTTGTTAATTCGTGTTTCTTGTGTTTTGTTGTTTTAATTTCAGTTTGTTGTCTTTTGTCCAGGATTGTCACTATGTTCCTAAATGGCATCCCGGTATTCCTTCCACATCAACTGATTCATGGTCTTGGGCCCTACATAAGGCCCCCACTAACTCCGCCGCAAGAGGAGGGTCCGTTGCGCAATCACACTCCGTTATCCTTGTCTCCATCCGGATCACCTCTTGCATGGGCTTTCAATTCCTTGGAGACTCCAGACTTGTTTGATGATGTCCTTGCTGCGTTTCGATTGTTCTGGGAAAGGGAATCATCGAGTTTGGACTTCGCGTCTGAAGATTCGGCGGATTATGAAGAGGAAATATTTATACTCGAAGACTAGTGCTACATTTCAGTTGTTTCTGTTCAATTTCAATTCTTGTTTAGCAACTGGAATGTAATCCTTGACAATTTGTTTTCAGTTTTAGTTTTAGTCTTAGTTTTGGTTTTCTAGTTCAATAAGGTTTTAACCACAGTTGGGGATGATAATGGTGCAATTTGGATGCAATAATAAAGTTTTATTTTTATATATAAATTGCGATTTTCTATTCTGGGGATGAATTTCTGTCATACATGCTTGTTCTTCACCTGTTATTTCAGTCTATCTGCATGTCCAGATTTGTTTATGATAGTTGGGGGTGATGTAGTTCATATCCCATTGAATTCTGGAATTTTTGTGTTCGATCGATCGAACTCAGTTCGATCGATCGAAACCTGAATGTTCAAGCGCTTGTAGTTTACGTTCAATCGATTGAAGGATTTATGTTCGATCGATCGAACATAGTTCGATCGATCGAACGAGGCATTTAAACGAGGCGTCTTCAGGACATTTCTTCATTTCCCTCATTCTCACCCTCAATCGCTCGAAGACAGGGAGAGGGCGACTCGGCATATTTTAGTTTCTGGCATCCCAAAAGGGAGCCCTGATCAATCCTCTGATCCCCCTCATCTTCATCTCATCATCTCTCCATCCCCACAGCGGGTTATTCACCGAGGTAGGCCCCACTCATTTGTGTTTTTCTTTTCTTTCTGGTTGTGTTAGAAAATCCCAAGGGGGTGTCCCCTTGGTCTTAGGATTGTCTTTTGATTAGTGTAACTTAGGTTTTCTTTTCGTTTCTGCGATTACTGGACACCGCTGTGTTCGATCGCTCGAACTGGTTTCGAGCGATCGAAGGGGAGAGGTTCGATCGATCGAACAATTTTCAAGCGATCGAAGTCTACTCCAGTTCGATCGATCGAACTCAGTTCAATCGATCGAACTCCAGCAGTGTTTGTTTTGTTTATTTTTCTTCCTATTCTTATCTGTATCTTGTGTGGTCTTATTTTCAGGACTGCAAGATGAATCCAGTGACGGGCTATCATAAGTCCAAGCCCCTCGACCGTACTATTCCAGATCCGGTACCCGCACACGGGTTCCGGAATAACGAGGATAGGGTTTGGTTCGAGCGGTACTTCCAGACTCGGATGGTCATGATTGAGAGACCTATTGAGCACATATGGACTGAGAGCCCATGGTTCCTCACACGGATCCGGGCTATGCCTCACTGGTTCGATCTCCTGTCGTTGGCCAAGAGGGTCAACCTATCCTGGATCAGAGGTGCGTGTGCGACTATGATCAGCGACCCGTTTACACCATTCACCTATCATGCCTTCTTTCGGAGCCGGTCGTTCATCATCAGTCCCGCCACCGTTTCTGCCGCGTTGGGGGTACCAGAGGTACCTAATTATGTTTGCCCCCACCGGCCTGATGCACCAGTGACCCCACCATCCGCTATTATCAGGGAGCTCACTGGAGGCGCCGTTCCGTCTTGGGATGGCGATGCTTTGATCGAGGACCACTTTCTCACCGATGACTACCACATGCTTCATTTGGTCCTCAGCAATTGCCTCCTAGTGACGTCTTATAGAGAGAAGATCGCGGCTTGGTATGCGCGAGTCTTATATGCTGTGGGGACGGGACAGCCTGTTTGTATACCACGACTATATATTGATTTTATGGTCCACCCCACCCGTTATATCTCGTCCAGGAAGCACCTGAAGGGTGCTTGGGCTATTCAGAGGGTCATGGCCGATGCCGGGTTCCTCGAGCTCCCTGGAGATGATATCCGCCCTTCTCCCCGCCGATTTAGCGAGGCGGCTGCTCGCCGCTCCGACGCTCAGAAGAGGAAGCGCAAGGGGAAAGGGACAGCAAGGGTGAGGGGGAGGAAGAAGAGGCGTGGCGGTACAGACACGGAGGCCGGAGCTTCAGGGACACCCACCGAGGTGGAGGAGCTTGATTCGGATGATGAGGATGATCCAGTTGCTGCGGTTCAGCAGTTTGAGCTGCGACAGCGGTCGCAGTCTCGTGCCCAGGGAGAGTCTTCTTCTTCTGTGCCTCTCCCGACAGTTCGTGAGCTATTATTGGAGGAGAGAGAGGCCAGGATTAGACTCGAGGGCCGGATGGATCAGATCCAGACTCTACTGGAGTCCATTTTGATTCAGATAGGGGTTGATCAGGCTGTTCACTCTGCTCACCATCCCACGGCCACCCCATCTGCTCCGCCTGCTGCTGATCCGTCACATGTTGCTCCTCCTACGGATCCACCATCTGCTGCCCCAGCTGCTGAGGCTACTGATCCGGTTTCGACCGCTGCTTCCGAGCCATCTACTACTCCTACTACTACTGTATTGCCGCCTGCTCCTATCGACATCCCTTCTGATATAGCCGATGATACGCCATCTGGGGTCGATTAGTTTTAGTCGGGGAGGTGGCATTTATGTATTTTTGGTTGGTTGTATATGCTGGTGGTTTTTGGGTGTATTATTTGGTTAGTTGGTATTGTATGGACAGTATTTATCACTGCTTGTATTTTATTTTATTCTGTTCATATTCCAGTGGTTTAGATTGATTGGATCATGGTTTTATTGTATTATTGTTATCTTTTGATCCTGTCTGTTTTGGAGATTGTGTTCTACTTTTCTATGCTAGGTTGCTTTGCTTGCGATCATCATTTGCTCTATACAGGTGATACCCATCTCTTTTATTTATTGAAAATCAACTTCTGAGGACTTTGTTGTTTTCAGTTGGGGGTAGGAGACAATAGATAGGTATACACCCGTAATAATCAGGTTTTGCACTTAGATATGTTTTAAATTTAATGAGAACACAGTCTGTTAAAATTTGAAATTTTTTTTTATTGAATAGTATTGATAGAATAACTCTGAATAACCTTTCCTGCTTGTTAATTAGACAATGATACATTTGTAGTATTCTTATCTTTTTATGGATTAAATCCACGCGGTTTTTCTGTATCATTGAAATGAATTGCAGTTGTAAAGCTAATATGTACCCAATACTTGTGCACACTAATTGGCAGCTATGTAGAAAACTTGAAAATTGAGTTAAAATGAATATTGTGCGAAAAGAACAAGTAGTGGAAGCTAATAACCCTTTGTGAGCTTTTGAGCCAATCTTCATTTCTGAGGGGATTATCATACATTGTCGAATGTTTTTTCTTGCATATACTTGGTAAATTCGTTGTTAAGTCTCAGTTTTCTTTAAAGTTTTGACTGCTTGTTAGAGGAGAACGTTCAGGATTTACCAATTAAACTCGATGAACACTTAAGTGCTAAAAATTGAAAGTTGAGAAAATGATTCAAGCCATCGTTTACCCATTCCTTTACCTAACATAGCCCACCTACATTCATTGAATTCATTCCTAATCCCACCTCAATTAAATATTTCCAATGAAATCACAAGAATCCAAATCCTTGATCTATACCTTGACCTCATTGAACTGTTTGATAAATTTATTGAGAATGAGTCATCAAAGTATGTGAAATGGAAGGAAGTTGTTGTGGGATATTCCAGGTTAAAAAAAAAAAAAAAAAAAATGAATGGGAAATTGGGTGGAGAAAAGAATAAAGAATAAAAAAAAAAAAAAAAAAAAAAAAGAGAAGTTGAAATTCCATCACATACTAAAAAGCACACTCTTCTCTACAACACCCCCACCTACTAAATAAAAGCCATAATTCAAAGTCTTGAAGATTCTCAACAATTGGTTTGAACATGAAAGTGTGAGTTGAGTTATCCACGGTATTTCGCTCCTCTAGTAAGTAGTATTCCATTCATGAGACTATACACTCTTAAATGTCCGTTTTTCATGGAGTCAAGTATGAAAGCATTAGCACTTAGAATATCATTCTTCTCAAAGCTTTCATACTATGTGCGATCATTGTAAAGCAAGTTTCTGAGAGACGTTCTTTTTGAGTGTGACCAATGTGAGAATTGAGCTAAAACTGCAAGTTTCCAAAGTACAATAATCTAAATAACTCTTAATAAGGGTTGGACGCATGGTTGTTAATTCCACACACACACGGGTGCATGATGGTAATACATTTGTATATTTTACTTGGTAATATAGGAGAGCATGTGGATCTCTTTCATGGGTTGATAGAGGATATTATATTCTTATAGAGTTGAATTAACAGTTTAATGGAAGGGGGAATTCTACAAAGTTATTCTAATTCTTTTTGAGCTTAAAATTGGAATTTTGTGGGTACATTCACTGCAAACCCTCACGAGACAACACTCGTCCACTAGGGGGAACCTAGGGGTTTAACGGCTTGTTGCATTCGCTAAATGCAACCGCGATTCCTGCGAAAGTGAGTTAGGATTTTTCTCTCTATCTTAGTTTAGGTTGTTTTTAGTTTTTCTTTGTTTCTTAGTCGTGATAGTATTAGTTTAGGAGTTTTTGTTTTATTTTTATTTTCGCTTTATCGCTAGGGACTAGCAATAAGCTAGTTGGGGGTTGTGCAAAGCGGGGGTTTTTGTAAAATACAACCGCGCTAAAGGAAAGAATTGTATTAATTTTTATCACAACTTCCCATGTTATCCGCAATTTGCATTGCAAGGCTAATTTTTATACGGTATGATTAATCTATGATAAGTTGTATTGTTTTAGCTGTTGTTTATGCAGATCACTGCTGTGCGAACTAAACAGATAAACATCAGAATAAATGGAATGCTGGAATACAAACAAAAGAAGTCAAAGCTGAAATGTGGAGTTCGATCGCTTTAAGAAGGTTCGATCGATCGAGCGTTCGATCGCTCGAAGAGAGTAGAAGCGCTTAAAGATCAAGGGTTCGATCGATCGAAAGCAGTTCGATCGATCGAACGGGGTATTTCCAGAAACATTTGCGTGCGCAGCAGAATGCGGGGTTTAACCCTAGTGCCTTAGGTTTTCTTATATATGTGCGTTTTGTACACGTCCATAAGGACGCCCACTTTTACATTTTAGCAGTTTAGAAGGAGAGATAGAGAGTTTGTTTGGTTTTTGTAGGTTTTTCATTGGATTTTCATATTGTGGATTGGATTTCTCAAAGTTTATACAAGTATCTTCTGTTCCAGGTTATTTATATATTGTTATTTACATTCTGCACTTCGTAGGCATAGTTTAATCGCTTGTTATACAGTGTTGCATGCTAGATAGTTATAAAACCATAGATTTTATAGTTTTCATGAATAACTCACAACCAAACGAGGTATTAATGTTTTCTCACGTTAAAAATCAATCCTCGACACTCCAGACGATGTCTGAGTAGTCCCAGGTTGGGAGATCACGATGAAACAGTGATCTCCAGCCTCTGCCATGCAGCAGGATAATCGCTGTGTTCGATCGATCGAAGTTAGTTCGATCGATCGAACCAGAGACAGTCAATCGATCGAAGTCAGTTCGATCGATTGAGGGATGAAGGTCTTCGATCGATCGAAGGCGCGTCGATCGATCGAACTCTCGGATTCTTGAGGATGTTACCTGCAGTATTCCAGGACTTTTTGTTTTAGGACTTGTTATCATTCTGTCCCAAATAAATGCTCAGTCTGTCAAAACAGTTTTAAAACTAAGGCCCTAAGGCATTTTCTTTCAATACATTTTGCAAACCATCTTCAATGCTAACACCATTGAGGATGCGAGTCTTAACTATTGAATTAAACCGCTTTTGTGTATTTCAATTTAACTGTGATGATATGGTCCCGGTCATGAAAGGGCCATAGAATCTTTATTTCTTTTGAGGAATACGGAAAACTGTAGGTAATATGCTCCATTATGCTTCAAGGTAAATGCATGGTAGATGGCTAGGTTACTGCGGATTCGTGTAATCCCAACACTTTCTTTTTAAAGTTAAACACCCTAATTCTAAGTACTGTTTGATTAGCTAGTTAGATTGTTTAGTTAATTTTAATTACTTTCATTAGTAATCCTAGTTTGTGGAACTTCGTGTTCTGCACCTTCATTCAACCTTAGTTATTTAATTTTGTTTTCTTTAGAGGTTAGTCTAATTCGATAGGTCAACACCTTCCCTGTGGGATCGACCTGGTCTTACCAGATATTACTTGCACGTCTACCTACACTTGGGTACTGCACAAGAGCGCACAAGAAAATTCTCGTGTCAGTATGTTGATGAGAATTGTGGTGATATGGTAGCTATACGGAATGTGATGATTGTAGTGGTGGCCTTGATGGTGGTGGTTAGAAGAGGTGGAGTAGTGGTGGAGAAAATGGAAACTCTTTTTTTGTTGGTGGGTTTTTTGATAAAGTGAAGGGGATGAAGGGGAAGGTGAGGGAGATGGAGAGTAAGATGAGGGAGATGTATGTAGAGAAAGCTATCTTTTTTTCTTCTTCTTCTCTTTTGGTTTGCATTGATCTCCATTTATAGGCCAAGCAAGAGTTTTATTTCTTTTTATTTTTAAAACTCTCCACTAAAAAAAATAAAAGATCCACCCATTTTGTTTTTTTACGTAAAAGAACCAAAATACTTGCATTTTTTATGGAATGGTAAAAATCCACCAATTTTGTTTACTGAAAAGAAAAACTCCACCATCTTTTTTTTGTTTGTTTTTTTTTTTTTTTTGCTAAAAGAAAGGATCCCTACATTTTTCGTGTTTTGTTTTTTTTTCTCTATTTTGTTTTTTACTACAAGAAGGAATCCCCAACATATATTTTTTTTTTGTTTTTTTTACTACAAGAAGGAATCGCAACATCTTCCCCCCCTCCCCCTTCCCCTCCCCCCCTTTTTTTTTTAAATCTACCTAGCTTGGTGAAAAGAAAAGAAGGAAAAAAAATCCTCCTTTTTTTGGGGGTTAGGTATAAATAGGGTAAATAGTGTTAACATTTTTGTTGGGCAAAAATGGGTATCTACATCTGCCCCTTTTTGTCATGCTTTGTGGTGCAAATCGTGACATGACAAAGACAGGAGACACCACATTTTTGCTGCATTTTCTTTTTTTGATTTTTTTAATAGAGAGAAATGGTGTAGTTAAGGACTTCAGCCTGTACGGTGTTGTCCCGGACTGTAACCGTGAAAGTGAGATAGGATATGGCATGCCAGAGAATTGAACTCCGTTGGGGATTGAGAGTGTTACCAGAATGGGCGAACGACTCTGCTAGGGATTCATGTGAGAATCGAATAAAAGAGATATGGTGTAGTCGAGAAGTGCATAACTGCGTAATCTCAAACTCTAACAAAAAATGTAGTAAAGTAAGGGTACGGTCAAGCTCGCTGAGCTGCCTACGTATCTCCTGCAAGGAGAATCAGACTGAGCGTAGTTCGTACAATGAAGAGGATGCCATGTTAGGATAGTGAAGAGCAAACTGCCACGTTGGGGCGTGATTGCAGTGGATACGAGAGAGAAAAATGCCATGTGGGGTGTGATCGCTGTGAGATAGGAGAGCAAAATGCCATGTATGGCGTGATTGCTGTAGGATATAGACTGGTAAAATGCAGTACGCGTGATTGCCATGAGAATATAAGAGAGCGAAATGCCACGTAGGACGTGATCGCTATAAGATAGGAGAGCAAAATGCCACATGGGGTGTGATTGCTGTAGGATATAGACTGGCAAAATGCGGTATGCGTGATTGTCGTGAGGATATGAGAGAGCGAAATGCCACGCAGGATGTGATCACTCTGAGATAGGAGAGAAAAATGCCACGTGGGGCATGATTGCTATAGGATATAGATGGGCAAAAGCGATACGCGTGATTGTCGTGAGCGTGGGATAGAAAGAGAATACCTGATGCTTGCTGATATGGACAGGCGCCAATTGACGGACTTATACTTGATGCTGAATGATATGAAGAGGATGCCCCTTGACGGACTTATACATGATACTAATGACTAGTTACCTGAGAAGGATGCCATTTGAGGGACTTGATGTTGATGTCATGGATAGCCAGGCGATTTTAGATTCAGATCGTTCTTGGAGGCTAGGTCAAGATTTGAGACATGAGCTCACACCCTTGGGGATTTGCCTATTCTAAGTTTGACTTTTCCTTAAAAGACAAATCATCTATGTGCTCTACCTGTATGTTAGTGATTGACATGCTAGTTCACTAAGTAAAAAGTTATTTGAGAGTTTTGAGTAAACCTGGATGGAACCCACTGCACCGACCAGATATCACAGTCATTAATTCTGCCCTGAGCTTTATTCATGACAGAGTAAATCATCTTCTTATGGGTGTAGCGGTCGGATTCCGTATCCTGAGATGAAAACCCTATTGAGACTCGTTTATTTTCTTTCCTTTTTTTTCCCTTTTTTTTAATGCACATTTTTACCCTCAGCGCCTTTTTGGGTTTTTGCCAAGTCCGGCGCTGTCATTGTTGCACGTCGAGGCCCTTTTAGGTTTTCACTGCGTCGACAGTTTCGTTTCTTACCATAGCTTACGTTATTACACAATGTCTTTCGGTCTATCCTTTTTCTTGATTATAAAGCTCTAGAAGAGGACAAAGCCGACGGTGTCGGTTACCAGAGCGATGAGTGCTGAAATAGTACAGAGGCTTTGATGATGACTCATCAGTGAAACCTGTATGCCTAACCTTTTGATCAATCTGAGAAGACTTTAATGGGTCATAATGAAGGCCAGGGTACAGATTGAGAAAAGAAAAGGATGGCATGAAGGCTTAAGGTTTTGCTATTAGGGTTTTCGACTCTTGTGACCGTCTTTCCTTGTTCGCTTTATTTTTCTCTGGGGAATTTTGCAATCTTTCTGTTGGCTCTTTTTTCCTTTTCTTTTTTTTTATTTATTTATTATTTTTTTCTTGCTTTTGATTTTTTTTATTTCTGAGCCTTGATCTTGACACGTGCATTTTCTTGTTTGTTTTCCTTTAATTGCATGTTCAAAAGCAAAAATACCTCCTAGTGTAGCGAGTGGTGATTTTGAAAAGAATAAATCGAACTAAAAGGCTCAAAGCGGCTTGACAAAAGGGAATTGATTTTGTATGGGTAGCATAAATGAAGGCCTTTCTTCATTTTGATCAACACATTAAGCATACAAGTATGACATTCAAGCATAGAATCTTTTTACAGAATCAGAATTGATCGACTCTGGAAAAACATCACCATCCATTTCGGTGAGTATTAGAGCTCCTCTGGATAATGCTTTCTGATGAACGAGCCCTCCCAGTTGGGGGCGAACTTCCCTTGCACTTGTTCTTGGAAGGGAAAAATCTTTTTCAATACCAAGTCTCCTTCCTTGAATTGTCAAGACCTTACTTGTTTTATTATAGGCTCTGGCGATCCTCTTTTGATAACATTGACCGTGACACAAAGCAGTGAATCGCTTTTCGTTGGTCAGGCATAATTGTCATGTCTTTCTCGGACCCATTCCGCTTCTTCGAGTTCGGCTTCCATAAGAATCCTCAGTGATGGGATCTCTACCTCGACTAGGAGGACAGCTTCCGTCCCGTACACTAGAGAATAGGGGGTTGCATCAGTTGATGTTCGAACAGAGGTGCGATAAGCCATGAGGGCCAATGGTAGCAGATCATGCCAGTATTTGTAATTGGTTGACATTTTTTGGATGATTGTCTTGATAGAGTAAAACAGCACATGATAGAATCTGCGGTAGTCTCAGATTGCCGATGTGGCACTCTATAGAGTGCCGGGCGGCATTCTGTGAATGCCGTGAATTTTATTAAATGTCGCAAAAAAATTGATTTCTACATAAAAAAAAGGGCAGTCTGTGTAGTTGTCCGCGGCACTCCCCTGAATGCCGCATCGGCATTCACTGAATGCCGTTTCGGTAATCAGTGACTGCCGCATCGGCAATCACTGAGTGCCGCTTCCATCTCCAAAGAGTGCCACATTTTTATGACAGCCTATCCAAAAATAGGTCGGTTTATACCATCAAAAGACGGCGGGAATTAGGGTTTTTGCTGTGAATTCCCCAAAATAACCCTCTGAAGATTGCCTATATATAGAGGATGTGTATCCCCATTAAGGGAGGTTGAAATTTTGGAATGTTAGAATCCCTAGGTTGATTCTCCTTAAACACCTTCTAAATTAAGAAGAGTAATAGAGAGGGTTGGTTGGAAGAAAGAGCAAGAAGAAGAGTTTAATCTTTGGAAGTCTTAGAGCAACCAAAGAGTTGAGGATCATTAGAGGTAAACTCTAAATTGTTTTTGTAACACCTGTAATTTTCTTTCATTAATAATATCAACTTTTCGAATTTCTGTATCGGACCGGTTATACTATTATATTATTATTTTAGTTGGGGGATGGTTTTGACGTATCTTAAGATTACTGATTAGACTATAGTAACCGTACCGACTTGACCGTAATAAGATTTAATGTAGTCCCATACCCAGACCCGGACATTAGAAATAATACCCTATTGTACGTAAATCGAGATCGACACGTATATGAAGAACTTATGCACGTAAACCAAAAAAGTGGCTCAAAGCCCAAGGTGGGACCCACATGGCTGGCCACATGAAAAGTCCCATGCATCATCCCCTACACTTGTCACCACTCCATGTGACATTTGTCCACTAGATGGACACATGGCCCTCCATGCACACATGCAAGCATGCATGGAGACACATGCCCAACCTCCCTTGCTATATAAACATACACATGCACTCATTTGACATTTTTAGTCTCCATAATCTGCACTTAGATTAGAAAGAGTACTGGGAATTTTAGTTCATGAAAAGAAAGAAGAAAGTTAGGAAGAAAAATTAAGAGTTCATCTCTCTCTCTTGCCTACACCTTCACATATACACCGATACACATCCATATACTTATATATGCCATCATGGGGACTTATAATCTGTAATAAGAAGTTTTAGAAGAACTACAAAGAGTCCTTAGAATAAGAAGAAGAAGTACACAATCAAGAGTAGAAGAAGAAGAAGAAGTTCATCTTTGAAGTTTGAAGTTCAAGCTCCATTAAGCTCAAAAACAACATCCAAGCTCAACTTCAAGCTTTGGTGAGTAATTGTGAGTAATCTAACTCAATTTAGAATATATATAATATGTAATAATGTTTATTAGGAGTTTGATGTTGTTGTGTTGAAGTTTTCATGACATGCAAGACAAGTGCTTTAAATCTGAGAAACTGAAACTTCCATCAGAATATAGTTTAGTAAAATGAATGTTTTGTGTAGCTCAAAAATTCGAATTAAGCTAGGTTTGTTTGTGGAGAAAGCTAACTTATATATATACAAATAACTCTTCTATAGCTCAGTCTAGAAATCATTCCTTCATGGGTGAAATGCATGTACAACGCAGTGTTATAAACCTGGGAAAACAGAAACTTCCAGCAGAATGTAGTTTAGTAAAATGAATATTTTGAGGAGCTCAAAAATCGGAATTAAGCTAGGTTTTTTGTGGTAAAATCTAACTCATTTATCTACAAATAACTCTTTTATAGCTCAGTCTAGAAATCAATCCTTCATAGGTGAAATGCATGTACAACGCATTGTTATAAATCTGGGAAACAGAAACTTTCAGCAGAATGTAGTTTAGTACAATCAACATTTGGAGCAGCTCAAAAATTGGAATTAAGCTAGCTTTTTTTATGGTGAAATCTAACTCATTTATCTACAAATAACTCTTCTATAGCTCAGTCTAAAAATCCCTTCTTCATAGGTAAAATTCACGTACAATGTAGCACTATAAATCTGGGATAGAACAGTCCGAGATATAAGAAATGTCTTGTAAAATAAATATTTTGGGTAGCTCAAAAATGTAATTGAAGCTAGATTTTTTTGTACATGAAGATATTCCTATTATCTACAATGTTTTAGTTTTGATTTTGATCTAAAAAGTAAATTATCATGCCCAAATAAATCATGTGGTTTCAGGCAACACAGTGAAAATGTACCCTGGCAGATTGTGTAGCTTTTGTATGATATTTTGTTTATGCATGGTGTTGATTGTTGATGCTACTTTTTCGGTACCTGTGTTGTTATGAAAATCTTTTGCTATGGTAGTGCTATCGCGTAGATGAGTATGTTAAGGGTTTCATCTATATGTTTATTGGTATTAAATTCATGTTATAAATCCATGAGCTACGTGCTATATTTTCCATTGTTATGAATATAGTCTAATGACCGTTGAAAGCTCATACCCAAGCTTTAAGTATGTTGTACAACATGATTATTGCGTTGATAAGTGATTGGGCAAGTTTCCATCGTAAGTATATTGAGAGGAAAACAGAATGTCGAACGTAAAGCGAAATACTGATGGTTATAAATGGATGATATTAATGAACTAAACTACGAAACGTACAAACGTGTAAAATAACGATAAAACCTTCAATAATAGATTTTATGCGAATAAGGGACATTGGGCCTCATTTCTAGTCGTGTGACTACCGGTCAAAGTTGATTCGTGAACTTTCGTGTCGTGTTTGGATATTTCTTGCAAAATTGGTCTTTTGGTAATTCCATGGTGTCGATCAGAGAGTTATGTTTTGTGTTCTTGATTTGAGGATCGACATGACGTGTTCGGGCAAGTGCGGATGACCTAAGGATCGTCATGACGTGTTCGATCAAGTGGTTGATTATTTTTCTGCACCTTTGGATTGAGGATTGGCATGAAGTGTTCGGTTATGTACGGATGACCTGAGGATCGGCATGACGTGCTCGTCTAAGTGATTATTAATTTCCCGTACCCTTGGTCTGAGGATCGGCATGATGTGTTCGGTAACGTGCGGGCGACCTAAGTATCGACATGACGTGTTCGACCAAGAGATTGTTAATGTCCCGCACACTTATGCTATTTGGGCGACAGTTTGAATGCCAGTTGGGCGATATTTTGAATGCCATTTGGGCGACAGTTTGAGTGCCAGTTGGGCGATAGTTAACTATTCATTGTTGAGTGTTGTTCTTTCTTGACCAGTAAATGCGTTTGGAGTTAAGTCTTCTTTCAGTCAATGTCATTGGTTAGTTCAGTTCTGGGTTAAGTTTCAAAGGGAGTGATTGGGTTTAAATAAGACATGGTTTTGAGAATAAGAAAAGATGAACGAGACATAGTATTAAGAATAAGAAATGATGAACGAGATATGGTTTCGAGAAATAAAAAGAGATGATGAATAACTTACCTTGGTGGTGGTAACCTTAAGGGGATCCTCACTTAGCTTAACCGCTAATGGCTTGTCATGCGTCAGGACCTTCCACATCCAGCCTTTGCAAGTCCAGACAGAGCTGGCTATGATCAAGATACAGATTTTACTATTAAAGACTATGCTGGTGAAGATTACTACGAGGAAGGCTATGGTTTCGCCAGCTGAAGATCTTGGAGTTTTTCTTTTATCATAGTTCTGTTATTAATATGTTTAATGATGTAATAGCTTAGTTGAACTTGTAATATCTATCTTTTGGATATCTTTTAGTCTGTAATATACTAATCATGTAAGACTTGAAGGTTTAGATTCTTGCTTCTGCTGAACTTAGTCACTTTCCCGTATTATATTATTGTTTTAAGCATTTTTGGACAATCAGGTGACATTCACAACCAGTCACGTGTCTACGAACCTATAAAGGAAATTTATTTTTCCCTATTTTTGGTACTTCGGGGCGTGACAATTTTAGTTTCTTACTCTAGTTCAATCACAATATATGGATACTTAGGATCTTTTACACATTTTCAAAACCTCTCTTCCCACCTCATTTAATCACACACCACATATATTGTGATTGAACTCTCGTTTCATTAGTTTGGATCAAAATAGCCTTAGATTTAGAGTATAAATAAACCTTGGAGTTGATGTTGCTTGAAGTTTTGTGTTCTTTTTCCTTTTTACTATGTCTACTTTTGAGATTCATAAGACTTTCAATGTCCTACTTGAATCCTTGTGTTTAGAGTCCCTCAATTTTCTTATGAATGATCGGGAGAGAACAAATCCTATTTATACGCCTTAACGTGCGTTTGTTAGTACCTTTTTATCCCGTTTTTGTATATTTTTACTTCGTTTTTTTATTTTCTGACAGGTTTTGGAAGAAATTAAATAAACCAGGTTAAACAGGGTGAAAAAGCAAGCAAAAAGAAGCTGAAAAATCAACATCGCGCGCGTGACCCGCTCGCGCGAAAATCCCAGAATCGCTCGCGCGATCCGCTCGCGCGAGGTCCCAGTATCGCGCTCGCGCGGCCCGCGCACGCGATCTATGTAAAAATGGAACTTGCGTATTTCAATATACTGATGATTCCTACGCGAACGAAACTGCCTAATTACGTCCAGATTGCAAAATAAAGCAGTTTTAATGCGTTTCGAGTTAGGAAAGCTTTCAAAAACTTGTTGTAAATCTATATATACCCTATTTTACTTCAATTAAAGGGTTGACAATTATTATGCACACAATATACAACCACACTTTCAGCCATTGAAGGGAAGGAAACAAGGAGAAGAAGAAGAAGACCAAGGATATCCATGGCCTCCTCCATCAACTACTTGCCATCCGCCGCTTCTATGGACAACTAGACTCTAGATCTAGGGTTTCAATGAAACCCTAGCCAAGTAATAGGGTTTTATTTATGTTTTTATTTTAGTTTTATTATGTATGGATGATGATTACATGTTTCGAGAATTTTCATAAGTAAATCGTGCTTCTAATTGATTAAATCATCACTTTCAAAGTTTATTCTTGTCTTAGATCTATTTTGACTGTAATGTGCTCAATGATCTATGTTTGATGTGCTTATATAGGTTATTTACATGTAATGGTGCTTAAATTGAATTGTGCTATCAAGTATCCGAATAGTCCATGCCTAGATTAGACGGATTATACCACAACCCTAGTTTAGTGTGGGATAATTCGTGCTAACCGAAGATGGATTATGTTGGTGCTTGAACCATAATTATTTTCTTGATGGAGGAATTGGGCTTGTAGCTACAATTCCCCATTATCATCCAACTTAATAGGCTAAAGTAATTCATAAATATTCCTTATTATGAAGCTAGTGGTGGATTTGCAATCCTAGGTTCCCTAAACATATTTATAAAAATAATTTTTAATTGCTTTCATAATTTAGATTTACCTTCATTGTTCTTAGTTTAATTAAAATTCAAATCAAAATCTCGTTTTCATAATTAATTAGATTTAGGTTTTAAAATTAAGAGTCGTAGTAATTCAATCTCTGTGGGTTCGACCTTTACTTTCACTACAACAAATCCTTAGAAAAGTAAAGTACACTTTTGATATCTTGATATTGACAACATCAATGAACTTATGATTTATGAAGAGGATTGAGGTTGATTTTAGTATATAGAGTGAATGAGTTCAAACTCGTACCATAATTTGAATTCATTACCTTGGGATATTATGAAGTTTCTTCATTCTTCATTAAAATCCACAAGTTTAAGTGTTGTTAGTCTCCTATGACCATCAAATGGTAGGAGGAATAATTTTAGTCTAAACTTATCTCCATGGTTTAGGTTCATTGTCTTGGGGTTTTTAAGGAGTTTCTTCATACTTCATTTAAAACCCACAAGTTTAAATGTCATTAGTCTTCAATGACCATCAAACGGTAGAAGAAATAATTTGGATTAAGCCCAACTTCAAGGTTTAGTAGTTGGGGTTAACAAATAATGTTGAACTTGACAAATGGTGCAGTGAATTCAATGACTACCTTTGATCAAGGATTTTTAGTTAAACATCGAATCATTGGAACTGAATGAAACCAATGGGAAAATGTCTATAACTCAAAGTTCTACAACTGTCTTTTTTTGTTTTAACTAGCTTCCATGGCTAACATTGTTTGGTTATGAGTTTTTGGGAGACAACAACAATCTGTCCAGAGTTTCAGAACAACAACACCCTTTTGAAACGAGTAAATCAAAACCTTAATCAAACATTTTTGACCCCAAATAATTTTTTATATGAAGTTTAATGTATTAATAAGATCTCCTAAATATATTAGATCCTTTTAGATATTTTTACTATTTTTAAAAAATCATACAAATTCTCTGGACAGAGATTTGGGAATTCCTGAGTGATGTCTGGTATTTGCTTGATTCCTGGAGATCTAACTGTTGGAACTTTGATTTTCTTTTTGGATTAAAAACTAGACTCACAGAGGCATCTTGTGTCCAAAACTCATCAAGATCAAAACATGGGAATCATGCCTTTTATTTCTTTGAAATTCTGGCCTACTCTCAGCAATTTTCAGAATTCTGTCACAATTTTGATCAAATCTTATAAATAATGGCTCAAATGATATTTTCATTAGTTAGGGTTCATACCATGCTTCAAAAATGATTAGTTAATGCCTAAATCCAGAGGCTAAATGATCCAAATTAATGAATAGTTCATAGCTTTATCTCGTTCATATTCATATATCCATATGCATTCATCCATATAGACTGATACTTGTAATTAGAATTCATCTTAGGTTAGGAATTATTACTTAGGAATTCAATAAATGTATCTTGTGTATCATGTGTATTAACCTTTGTTTTGTAGCACCGATGAGGTATGATTCTTCGAATCTTCCTTAGTTTAATCACTTCTTTAATTTTGTTAATTTTCGACTACTTGTACGACACCTTAGAATTAAGTTTTGACTTATGTGTATATATGTGATTAGAGACCCCCTTTGCTTAGGATTTCTACTTTGCATGCATTGCACGTTTCCAATTTTGCGGCTAGATCCCGGGTAAGTTTTCTTTTTCGTTTTGCATATCACTTTGCTTGCTAATTCAAATTACATGGTTTATGAATGATATTTTGTCGTTAGCAATTTTGCACCATTTTCAACATGCTTGTATAATGTATTATTTACATATATGTATTAATTGAGGGCATGCTTCAATTAATAATTTGATTAAAAGGATGTTGAGTAGAGACCTATCGCGAGATAGGGTGAGAGAGAGTGTTTTAGTCCGCCAGGCTACTTCCTTTCTCATTCCATAATCCCCGTACCTAGTCAATCTCTGGTTTCTAAAAAGATCAGTTTGCTTTAAAATGGTTTCTTAATTTTCCTTTTAAAAATTAAGCGGCGACTCGTTTCTGAATTTGAATTTGAAAATGTTTTAAATAAAAAAGCTGTGGGTAAGAAAAATTGCGATATCCACATTTTGCTCTGATTCTTGCAATAGGATAGAGCTCGCAAAGTCTCAGCTAGGACCATCGGGAGAAATGTCTTGTCACTATGAGCCTGTGTGATAATGTCAATCAAGATCATTGTTAGAATAATTTTCATTTATTATTTATGTTGTACTTACCATTCTCTGTGTCTAGGTTCGTACTGTACTACACTGTACTACCTTTGTACTACACTTGTACTATGTCCTCTCACTAGCCTATATAAGGGTGCTCTCTGTAAAGTTATTATACACATCAATACAATACAATATTTCCTCTCTCTCTCTATTCTTTCATGGTATCAGAGCCATAAACTCTGGGTGACCTCTTCTCACTGCTCTTAGTATTGCCGCCGTACCAAATACCATCACCAAATACCTCGCTGCAATCAACGCACCAAAATCTACCACAAACCAAACCAGACCCTGAACCCCAACTTCCCTCACTTTCAATCTACATCACTATCCTTACCAACCCCTTTGACCCCACCACCATCACACCAAAATATACGATTGTATTCACCTATAGTCCATTAATTTTGGTAGCCTTTAGCACACAATTTTGGGCCCCACCACCATCCGACCCCATCATCATCCAACCCTAGCAGTCCATTATATTCACAATATTCACACCATCAATCCGCCACCCCACCAGCCAACCAGACCCCACCAAACCAGACCCTCTTTTTCTTCAGCGATTCTCACCAAACACATAGCAAGACCACTGACCGAATCAACCCATCATCACCACCACTGACCGAATCACACCAACACCAATCAACCCCTGCCCAGACCATCTACCCAGGTCAGTCCACTGCTATCATTGACCGACACACACCAACACCAATCAAATCTACCCAGATCAATCCACTGCCACCATTGACCTAAACACACCAATACCAATCAAACCTGCTGCCCAAATCATCTACCCAAAACAATTCACTATCATAACCAAATCTCTACCGAACCACCATACTAAGCCCAACCAAACCAAAGCCCATCTCAACATAAGCCCACCATCCTCCTATTCATATACCCACCAACCCTAACCTCTTGATCCATCACCCAAGCCCCAACCCAAGTCCAACCGAACCCGACCTCGTATGGAGCGTACTGAGGCTTTCCAACCCATCTCCATCATTATGGATGGTACCAACTACATCATTTGGGCTCAGGCGATGTCCAGTTTTTTACGGGGACACAAACTTTGGCGCATCATCACTGGCGATATCACTGAGCCCACACCGGCCGAAGGAGAAGATAAAGCAAAATTTAATGACCGTCTTGAGGATTGGGATAGCAAGAATCACAAAATTATTACTTGGGTCCGCAATACTTGTGCTGCTTCCATCAGTCTCCAGTTTGGTAGATTCACCACTGCCAAATCTCTTTGGGACTTTCTAGCCAAGCGTTACACCACCGCTGATCTTGCTCACCAATACCAACTTCTAAGCACTCTCCACTGCATGAAGCAACAACCCGGGCAAATAATCAACAGTTTTCTTTCAGAAATACACTATGTTTGGGATCAACTCACTTCTTTTGAGCCGGATTTTCCAGATGCCACTAGTGCCGAGATATTCACAACTTATCGTGATCGTCAGCGCCTGGTTCTTTTCTTGATGGCTCTTACTGACAATTTTGAACATGTTCGTGCATCTCTCCTCCATCGCAGTCCTCTACCAACTCTCGACCAGGCAATCACTGAACTTCTCTCTGAGGAAACTCGCCTTGGCCCTCGCCAAACACCTGTTACCGACAGTGTTCTTGTTACTTCCAAAGAACTTTCTTCTACCACTGTCCTTGCTACTCATCGGGGATATTCACCCAAGAATCGTTCTCAATCCAATTATCAATACAAGAATCATGCCTAATCCAAACATCATTACCCTTCGACCTCTGACTCCTCCAAACCATGGTGCAACTACTGCAAAATCGGTGGACACACTCTCTTGGATTGTCGCGTCCGCATCTGCAAATACTGTCAGAAGCAAGGTCTGGGTCATCTGCAATACGACTGCTCCCAACATCCTGCCAAATAGCACTCCATGCCTCGCAGTGGTTCATCCAAATCTGCTACTACTACAGCCGACCATTCATCCAATGCTTTTGCCGAAGGACTCACTGCCTCTCACGTGGAAGATATTGTCAAACAAATCCTCGCTCAATCTGGTAATCCCACTCCTACTGCTCTCTCCGTCACTTCAGGTAATTCATCCTGGTTTTTTGACTCTGGCTGTTGTAATCATATGACACCGGATCCCACTCTTTTCACTACCACAAACTCTGCCTCTCACACACCAACTATTCAAACCGCTGATGGTTCTCTAATGTCAGTTAGTCATATAGGCATGGTTTCCACCTCTAATACTTCACTTCCTCACACTTATTGCATTCCCAAACTCACTCTGAATCTTATATCTGTTGGGCAATTGTGTGATCTTGGTCTTACTGTTCTTTTCTCCTCCTCAGGTTGTTGTGTGCAGGATCCATGGACGGGGCGGACTCTTGGGATAGGCCGTAAAGTTGGACGACTTTTTGAGCTCGTCAATCTCCACATCCCAACTTACCTCACCCACTCTATTCAAACAGCTGCTCCAGTCTCCACCAGTTCTCCTATTAGTCTTTGGCACTCCCGTCTTGGTCATGCCTCTATTGGTCGCCTGCAACCTTTAGTTTCTAGTGGTCAATTAGGACTTATTAATAAGGAAACATTTGATTGTCTTCCATGTCAACTTTCAAAACAAACAGCATTGCAATTCAATAAAAGTGATTCTTTTTCTTCTGCTCCTTTTGACTTAATTCATTCAGATGTTTGGGGGCCTTCTCCCACTGTCACTATGGGAGGATCAAGATACTTTGTTATTTTTATTGATGATTATTCTCGTTATACTTGGATTTTTCTCATGCGCAATCGGTCTGAGCTACCTCAACTATATTTTGATTTTGCTACTATGGTCAAAACTCAATTTTCTTGCAATATCAAATTTTTTCGTGCAAACAATGCTGCTGAGTACACTGATACTGGAGTTCTTAATTTCTTACGCCAACATGGCTCTCTCCCACATCGTTCTTGCCCAGGCACCTCCCAATAAAATGGTCGTGCTGAGCGGAAACACCGTGATATTCTAAACACTGTTCGTACCCTCCTTACTTCTGCCTCCTGTCCCGAACGTTTTTGGGGGAAAGCCGCTCTTACAGCTGTCTACACCAAGAATCGTGTTCCATCCCCAATCATTGACAATCAATCTCCATATGAACGACTCTATGGTCATTTACCTGATTATAGTACACTCAAGGTTTTTGGCAGTGCTTGCTTTGTTCTTCTTCAACCTCATGAACGTACCAAATTAGAGTCCCGTTCCCGCCTATGTTGCTTCCTTGGATATGGTATTGAACACAAAGGATACAGGTGTTGGGATCCTTACTCCAAACGTCTCCGTGTGTCCAGGCATGTTATCTTCTGGGAACACAAGATGTTCTCCTCTATGTCCAAATTTCACCTCTCACCCGATACTACTCCTCTTCTCTTCACTGATCCTTCGGTAGACTTGTTTCCAGAAAGTGCAGATACAGATCAGCCTTCTACCATATCCACATCTCCTGAGTTACCTGCTCCTACTGATGATGCTCTTGAGTCACCCACCTTGCCCTCTCCTGAGCTGCCTGCCCCGACTGCTGGTCCTGCTCCACCTCTCCGACGAAGTGACCGGGTAAAAACTCCTTCTATTCATCTTCGTGATTATGTTGCTTTTTCTACAATCCTTTCTCATCATGAACCTCAGTCTTACCACGAGGCAAGCTCTAATCCTCTTTGGCAGAAAGCAATGGATGATGAATTGCAGGCACTTGAACAAAATCACACATGGGATTTGGTAGAATTACCAAGTGGCAAAAATGCTATGGGATACAAGTGGGTTTACAAGATCAAAACTCACTCAGATGGATCCATTGACCGCTACAAAGTCCGCCTTGTAGCCAAAGGTTTTACCCAGGAGTATGGGATTGATTATGAGGAAACATTCGCTCCAGTTGCCCGTCTTACTTCTGTTCGCAGCCTCATTTCCGTTGCTGTAGTCCGCCGTTGAGAATTATTTTAAATGGATGTCAAAAATGCATTCATAAATGGTGATCTCACTGAAGAAGTCTATATGCGTCCTCCTCCTGGTTATCATCATCATTCCCACCAAGTCTGCAAACTCCGTAAAGCTCTGTATGGCCTCAAACAAGCTCCACGAGCCTGGTTTGCAAAGTTTAGCACAATTGTTGAGCACTTCGGTTTCACAGCCAACTCCTATGATTCAGCTCTATTCATTCGCCGCACTAATCAGGGCATTATACTTCTTCTCCTCTATGTGGATGATATGATTATCACTAGAGATGATACACCTGGAATTCTGGGCCTCAAAACTCATCTAAGCCAGCATGTTAAAATGAAAGATCTAGGCAAACTCAACTATTTTTTGGGACTTGAGATCACTTCCAATCCTGACGGCTACTATCTCTCACAAGCCAAGTACTCTTCTGATCTTCTTACTCGTGCGGGAATAACAGATAACAAGATCAGTCCTACACCTCTTGAGCTCAACTCCAAACTCACTCCTATGGATGGTACTCTTCTAGATGATCCTACGTTATACCGCCAACTAGTTGGGAGTCTAGTCTATCTCACAGTTACTCGCCCTGATATTGCCTATGCAGTCCATATTGTCAGCCAATTTCTCTCTGCCCCTCGATCGTCTCACTATGCTGCTGTTCTTCGCATTCTTTGTTATCTCAAGGGAACAATGTTTCATGGTCTGCATTTTTTTGCTCATTCCTCACTCGAGCTCTGTGCTTATTCCGATGCAGATTGGGCGGGAGACCCTACTGATCGACGATCCACTACAGGGTATTGCTTCTTTCTTGGTGATTCTCTTATCTCTTGGCGAAGTAAAAAGCAAACGGTTGTTGCTCGCTCAAGTATAGAAGCAGAATATCGAGCCCTAGCAGATGCTACTCAAGAACTACTCTGGCTCCGATGGTTACTCGAAGACCTAGGTGTTACTCATTCCAATGCCACTATTATCCACTATGATAATCAGAGTGCTATTCAGATTACGCACAATGATGTTTTTCACGAACGCACTAAGCACATTGAGATCGACTGTCACTTTGTGCGCCATCATCTCACCAGTGGCACCATTCGACTTGTCTCAGTATCTTCTGCTAACCAAACTGCTGATATCTTCACCAAAACTCATCATCCAGGACGTCTTCAGGATCTAGTTTCCAAACTCAAGATGATCTCAATCTTACCACCTTGAGTTTGAGGGGGGGCTGTTAGAATAATTTCCATTTATTATTTATGTTGTACCTTACCATTCTCTGTGTCTAGGTTCGTACTATACTACACTCTACTACCTTTGTACTACACTTGTACTATGTCCTCTCACTAGCCTATATAAGGGTGCTCTCTGTAAAGTTATTATACACATCAATAGAATACAATATTTCCTCTCTCTCTCTCTCTCTCTATTCTTTCAATCATGTCGACCTTCCTGTCTCCACGGGGGAACAGGAGGCGAGCAAAGAGGCACAAAGCATGAACCAGTAGTCGTTTATCTTGCCATTCTAAACGTGTGTAGGAAAAAGTGAACTTGTCGAAAGCATTGAAAGGCATGAGTTTTTTGATTAGGAAGTCAATAGGGAGTCATGAAAAATCCCCTTTTGCTTCTTTTTCTAGGTTTCCTTTCTTCATTTCGAGAAAAGTAGCTGTTTAATTAGTCCCAACATTGAAATCTTGTCGGGCTAACTCTTTAAGGTTAAACAGTTTTAAAAGGCCAGCAAACTGCTCAAGAGTCGGAGTTAGTTCTTGTTCTCCAAAATAGAAGACCATGGTTTTCGGATCCCAGAATGTAATCAGAGATTCAAGCAACTGACCACTGGTTTGACTTGGAGTAGAGACCCTAGATATCCGAAGTGTTTACAGAATTCCAATACATCGCTAGGCGAAAGCTTGTGATACCATGTATGCAGCCGCGGGTCTATCTCTGCTATGTAACCCAACTTTAAATTTTGATTTGCCATTTGTACAAAGATTTTGGTTTTGAAATGAGCTGTCAAGAAAAAAGAACCACGCCTATTTGGTCATGATCTTTTTTTTTTTTTTTTTATGTTGAAAAAAAAGTAATTGTAAAAGAAAATGAGCTTAGGAATGCTCGTGTACATCGCGAGAGCTTGTGGAGAGGTTGATGCCTAGCACGACCTTAATTAAGCCCGGTTCCCAAACCTTCAAACCTCCAGTGCCGAAGCACTTTCTTAGGTTGGTGGTTCGAGCGAGAAAGTTTTCTGTGCGGTACCGATGATGACACCGTGATGGCCAAGCCACATACTCATCTCCCTATCAAATCTTACAAGGTTTCCTCTTGAGGAAGGGTAATGTTATGCTTGCATGCTAGTGTGTAGTGTGCATAATGATTTAGGCATTGGCATTTTCAATTTTGGCATTGGTCTTGCAATTTTATTTCAGCCTGAGTCATGAACACCTGTGCAAAAAGAATACGAATTTAAAAAAGAAAAAGTTAAGCAAAAATTATTAGTAAAACAAATGCCCCATTATAATGAAAATCACTATAGTGACGGCCTGAGTCCTCTTAAGTGCTCAATCCCCAATAGATGCCAGTTGTCGCGCCTATGCCCTCGGAACATGCCGACTGTCATGGACCCGACTTTCTGAAAGTGGGTGAAATGTAATGAATTTCATTGGGAGTGGTGAAAAAGAGATTGTAGGGCTAATTTGAAATGTTCAAAGTCGCCACCTAACATTTGGGTGTTAGGGCCCCTTCAAAGACAATTAAAGTAATCATCTTTGATTTTTTTTAGTAGTTTTAAGAAAAGTGGGCCCTTTAAAAGTGTGATTCTAAATAGCCATGCGAAAACCAGAGGTTTTTTAAAATATGGGTTCGGGGACTCGATTATGTCGGAAGAAGGTGTTAGGCACCCTCAAACATCTATGGAAAACACGGTTGCCAATTCTAGTGATTTTCATGATAATGGGGGCATAAGTGAGAGTGGGAGGATGTACAAGAAATTGAAAGATATGTGGTTATGGACGCACCCAAATGGGGTTGCATACGTATCTCAAGTCGAGAATCAGGCCGTACGTAGTTCTGTACTTTGTATATGTGTGAGTGTGTGCAAATGTTTTGAAAATTTGGTCGATCTAGACCATGCAAGTGTGAAGTAATGTTTTGAGCAAAAGATGGTGTAGCTAGGAACTTTAACTTGTGTGGTGTAGTCCTTTGAAGTAGTGAGTTTTGAAAAACGAGTTGAGTGAAAATTGGTGTAGCTAGGAAATTTGGAAAGTGATTGAGATTGGAACAAGCTTATGCAAGTGAGTGAAGAACGAAGTTTTTTTTTTTTTTTTTTCATTTTTTTCTGTCCTTTTATTCCTAAACTGGAGGCAAGGGTCGGTGCCCAAAAGAAAGAAAAGAGACTTTTTGTGTATATATTTTATGCCGGAAGAAAGGGACGGTGCCCAAAAGAAAGAAAAGAAACTTTTTCTTTTAAAAGGTTTTGACTGGAAGGAAGGGACGGTGCCAAAAGAAAGAAAAGAGACCTTTTTTTCTTCATATTTTTTATTTTATGTCAAAAATAAGTGTTGGCGCCCAAAAGAAAGAAAAGAGATGTTCGAATTTCCTTTTATCAAAGTTATTGAGAAAACTTGATAATTTAGGAGTATTTAGGAAAAAAAAAATCTTTTTTTTTCTTTCGTTTTCTTTCAGTTTTCTGGTAGATTTGAGTTGAGTATTCCGAAAATGGAACGGAAGAGCCTTGTTGCTTCTAATTCTATGAAATTTTGAGGAAAGGTTCCCAAATGAGTCTAGTTTCCATGGGAGAAAACCGTTTTGCAATATCCTTTATAGATTGGGAGAAATTGAATTTAGAACCACCTTTACTCAAAATCAAGGACTGCACTGTCGACTGAAAGTAAACGATTTTCTACAAAAATTTAATGATTTTTTAAAAAACCTTAAAATTTTTTTTAGAGATAGATAAGAGGTTGAAGTTGATGAAAAAAATAGAAAAGAGCAAAACAAAAATTTGAAGTGTCCAAAAGGAGAACGTTATTGAGCAAACCTGTTGTGATTTCTCTGGTAGATTCTGAGCTTCAAGAGTTTGTGCTTTGAAAGTGGCTCAGACAATTTTAATAAAATCACAAAAAATCTCGAACGACTATCATTGAGTTGGAGCAGTACTCCAATTTGCAAAAGCAGCTATTGAGTCCGATTAGTCCTTTCTTTCATTTTTTATTATTCTATTTATCTGAATCAAGTGATCCTTCTTATTTAGGCATGGATTTTCATATTAGAAAGCCGCGTACTCCCAGGTAACACATAGGTCTCCGTATTAGCAACCGTATCATCCCCAGTAGAACATAACTCTTCGTATTAGAAACTATAACACCCGCATGTGTGTTATTGTATTTCATTACATTGTCATGCATGATAATGTGATGTGGCGTGTCTTATGACATCTGTGTAGAATGCATGTTGGTTGTTGTGAAGTCTCTCCCAGTATGAGACGTTTATTGTGGAATTCCTTAGATGCTTATCTGAAAATAAATATTTAAATGCGTATTTCACTATCTATATTATTTTCTAGTTTTAGAATATATTTCTGTTGTTTATTTTAGTATCCTGGTGAGGACGAATTAACACGTTATTAATTTGTTAGGCTAATTAGCAATTTTGTAAAATCATGTAGAAACTTGCGTTGTAGCAACCAAACGTGGGTCAGAAACTTTTATAAATTTTAATCTGCACTCATGAAGCTATGAATTAGCTGTGTAGAAAGTTTCAGAGACTGATTAGGAGTTTTGAAAATTCGTGGGGAGGTAAACACAATTTTGGAAAGTGTTACCTATATATAGATAGAGATGACTTTGGATATTTTTATAAAACTTCTAACATAAGTTTCTAGAGGGGCCAAAGGGAGATTTGAAGCTTCGATCTTCACGACGCCAAACGACGGGCTTCTGCCCGTTTATTTTCTACTAAATTTTATATTCGAGCTCCTAGAGGTAAGAGCATTGTTTTGATATCTATTCGGGCTTGTTTGGATAAGTTTTTTTCGAAAAGTCATTTTCTAAAATTTTCATAAAAAGTTGATAATTGAAATTTTGATTGATAGGAATTATACTAGAAGGATTACTGTATGTTCTTTGTACGCGGGTTTTCTTTGGATTGAATTATAGGAGCGTTATTCGGAGGTGAGTGATTCAACTATGTTTTTGGAATGATTTCTTGACATGTATTCATGTTTTGTGTGCAAAGCATGTGTTAGTATAGATATATATTGTGTAGTTCATATTGGGCGATTATATTGATAAGTAGGCCCAATAGCATAGTGAAATGTTTTGATTATCAAAAGCATGGTGATATGTGAATTGAGCATGTTGAGTTGTTATTTGGGTCAAAGGAGTACGTGGTTACCAAACCATCTTGTGGAGCCGATATAGGCATTAAGGTCGCACGATTGAAGAAAAGAATCGTGGGTCTTACCTTTTCGCGTGAACTTATTGGCGAGGAGTCGCGGATTAGGAGTATGAAACGTACACGTGAGACTCCGGAGAGTAGTATGAAATGTAGAGATGTGAATGCGAGCATATTTATCATTCATGTACATTTGTTGTTTTATTCACTACGCGTTAGCTTAAACAAATTGAATATGTTTGGTTATTCAAATAACCATTTCAGGTGTTAATGTCGGCGAGGAATCGCAGAAGTGAGCACGTGGGTTTGGGAGTTCACTATAGAAGGCGACTCGTCAAATTATCTCGTCGTTTTGTAATAGACTTGTTGTTATAAGAATTTTATGACTTTTAGCTATGTTTAACTTATAATCATAGAATGGATTCTTAATATTGTAATAGATAGGAATCTCTTGAAATTATGTTTTAACAATATTTTAATCCAGTTAAGATCACTGTGGTATGAGTTTGGCGTGTGTGTTTAGTCCCTGTTTTAATTTAGAAAACTTTTAAACTTAGAAAATTCTGCAGAAAGGGCTATTGCTATAAAATAGTTGACTGGACTAAGGCACAGTCGACTGGACCCCTGTTTTAACTAAAATCTCTCCTTTGTTTTTAGGACTTCAGTCGATTGATCTCCAGGACATAGGCAACTGGTTTCTACACGAAAAACACACATTCTGCTTGGTCGGGTTCGGTCGACTAGACAAGCTCAATCGAATAAACATTGGAAGCACCAGTCGACCAGACAGGGAGTCAGTCGACTGGAGAGGGCTACTGGAGATTTCTTGTTCTCTATAACACCAAGTTAGTCAACTGGAGCCCTGACCCAGTCGACTAGACTACTTGATTTTCAAACTAATTGTTTTATTTTCTCTGCGCGTTCTTAAAACAAATTTTTGGAAATGTTAATGAATTAGTTTAGCCTCGGTAGCATGCCACGGGCTCCGGTTCTGCTACTGTGGGACTAGGCTATGACATTTAGTGGTATCAAAGATTAAGTTTAAAGCTTTGGGAACGAGTGACGTTATATGTTGAGTGACATCGAGTGGAGTGTATGACTGTGACGCTAATATTGTTTTCATAGTAGAAATGCTCACATGTTAGCATCTATTGATTGTGATAATAATCTGTGCATATATAGATATATCTTGTGACAGGGCATGCATGATCTTTATGCATTGTACTTAACATGACGAATCCTTGAAATGCCTTGACTGAGCTGATAAGAGAGTTATCACCGCATTCACGAATGGATCAGATAGTGAACATGGTTGGAAATTTTATTCAAGCTGTAAGTGAAAGAGATCAGATGAATGTTCAGGCTCCATCGGTTGAAGTCCGATATATCAATGCACCACCAGTACCACGACCTCAACATACCACCGTAGAATAATTCCATAAGCGAAAATCGACCTTATACCATGGGCAAGTTGACATAGACTTGGTCGATCATTGGGTGATGGATATGAAAAACATTTTCGTGCCGTACTTTGTACCGATGAGGAGATAATTTTGTGCGCATCAAATACATCGATGGGTAAAGCGTTAGATTGGTGGAATAACGTGTTGGAACAAGGGAAGCCAACTACGCTGGAAGTATTCAAAGATGAGTTCAACAAGCATTTCTTTCCACGATCTGCGCATACTCAAAAACGTCAGGAGTTTGCAAGTTTGGTTCAGGGAGACTTGATTATAAGTGAGTATGTTTCTCGGTATAATGCCTTATTGCATTTTGGGAAGAATACAGTTCTAACTGATGAGGATAAAGCTAGAAAGTTTGAGGAAGGGCTTAGAGAGAACATCTGTAGTCGTGTGGACATGTTACAACACTCGACCATTGCTCTAGTTAAGGAAGTTGCCCGTATAGCTGAGAAGAGTTTTGATCGATATCGACAAGGGCAACAAGGGAAAAGAGCCAATGATAATAAGAGCAAGGGTCAAGGGAATGTGAAGAAGCTGTTTACGCAAAGTTCAGGATTGTATGTAGGTAGCTAAGGAGGGAGTACGTTCGTTAGAGGCTTGAGGCCGTTATGCTCGACATGTAATTTGCGACATAATGGGACTTGCTATCTATTAAGCACCTGTTATCTTTGCAAGCAATTAGGACACATATCCCACAATTGTCCTATGAATATGAATGTGACTATACCAAACACAATCTCGAACACCAAGAGCTATAACCCGGAGATGAGAGGGAAATATTTTGAGTGTGGACAACCGGGACATATAGCGAAGAATTGTCCGAGTAAGAGACAATCGGGAATGAGTACCAGGGCATCGAGTATGTCGATTGGATCAAAGGCAGGGCAACGAGTGGATAAAAAAAAGGGGGTCGAGCAACAACAAGGACGATACTTCCAGCTCAAGCTGGGGACTACAGATGATACTGTTGTATCAGGTATTCTTTCATTTATTCATATCCTACACGTATACTCATGAATTCTGGCTTAACGCACTCATTTGTGTCTCATGATTTTGTTAAGCATTTAACTATTAAGTCCGAACCGCTAGGAAATGATTTGTGCGTATCATTACCCACTAGTGAACCGTTAGTAACTTCTTCGGTATTCAAGTCTTGTGAGATCAAGATATGTGATAAGGTCTTGAGCATTGGTTTGATTATGTTGATAGTGAGCTACTTTCATGTT
The DNA here is from genome assembly GCA_033977485.1 of Hydrangea macrophylla. NCBI lineage: Eukaryota > Viridiplantae > Streptophyta > Magnoliopsida > Cornales > Hydrangeaceae > Hydrangea > Hydrangea macrophylla. The sequence continues at coordinate 79,587,151 of CM066991.1, read as the reverse complement.
ATCTTGGGTATGGATTAGTTGTCAGTTAATCAAGCTAGAATTGATTACGAGCAAAAATGGGTTAGTTTTTATCCGTTAGGTCAAGAAGAGTTTACTTTTCAGGTTAAGGGTGTGACCGTACCGCTGTACTTTATATCGATGATTCAAGCAACTAAGATGTTGAAGAAAGGTTGTTCGGGTTTCTTATGTTCAATTTTTGACACACGAGTTCTCAGACCACTAGTTGAAGACATTCTAGTAGTTTGAGAATTTCCAGATGTTTTTCCCGATGAGTTAGCCGATGTATTGATTGAAAGAGAGCTTGAGTTCACGATAGAATTAGTACCAGGGTTACAACCGGTATTTAAGGCACCATACCGAATGGCACCGGTAGAGTTGAAAGAATTGAAAGTTCAGTTACAGGAGCTGCTTGAGAAGGGTTTTATCCGACCTAATGTTTCGCCTTGGGGAGCTACAGTCTTGTTTGTGAAGAAGATGGATGGGATAATGCGTATATGTATCGACTATCCAGAGTTGAATAAGTTGACCATCAAGAATAAATATCCATTGCCACGAATAGATGATTTGTTTGATCAGTTGCAAGGAGCTCGGGTATTTTCAAAGATTGACTTGAGATCCGATTACCACCAGCTGATAGTCAAGGAGGAAGACGTTGAGAAGATAGCTTTCAGGACTAGATATGATCACTTTAAATTTCTGATTATGTCGTTTGGAGTGACTAATGTGCCAGCCGCTTTCATGGATTTGATGAATTATGTTTTCAGAGACTACTTAGATGAATTTGTTATTGTGGTCATAGATGACATCCTAATATATTCCATGAGTGTTGAAGACCACGAACATCATTTGCGATTAGCCTTACACCGATTACGCGAGAAGAGGTTGTTTGGAAAATTGAAGAAATGTGAGTTTTAGTTGACAGAGATTGCTTTTCTTGGACATATAGTATTGGCGAAAGGAATTTCAGTAGTTCCTCAGAAGATAGAAGCAGTTACCAATTGGGTAAGACCTCCGAATGTGATAGATATCCAGAGTTTCCTAGGATTAGTTGGTTATTATCGGAGGTTTGTAAAAGACTCTTCCCGCATAGCAATGCCGATGACACAGTTGATGAGGAAAGATGTTGCTTTCATATGGAGTTCAAAATGTGAAGAAAGTTGTCAAGAGTTGAAAAGTCGACTAGTGAAGGCACCAATTTTAATCATTCTGACGGGGACTGAGGGATTTATTATTTACAGTGATGCTTCATATAGAGGTTTAGGTTGCATTCTTATGCAAGGTGATAAGGTCATTGCATATACATCGAGACAACTTAGGCCGCACGAGAAGAATTATCCGACACATGATCTAGAATTGGCAGTCGTGATTTTTGCATTGAAGATTTGACGTCATTACCTGTACGGGGAGAAATGTGAGATATATACGGATCATAAGAGTCTAAAGTATATGTTCACGCAAAGAGATTTGAACATGAGGTAGAGGAGATGGCTAGAGTTGATGAAGGACTATGATTTGTCAATTCAGTATCATTCGAGCAAGGCGAATGTAGTCGACCATGCTCTTAGTCGTAAAGCACCAACCAACACAGTATTGGACTTAACTTCTCAAAGAGAGTTAATTCGAGAGATGGAGAATTTAGAACTTGAAGTGATTCCGAGGATTGAAAGTGGCTTGATGTCGACGATTGTGGCGCAACCACTCTTGATTCACGAGATCACGGATAAACAACTTCAAGATATGGTTTTGAAGAAGATTTGTGATGAGATTCTGATAGGTAAACAACCTAGATTCACCTTTGAGAACAATGTTTTAAGATTGAGGGGTAGAATCTGTGTGCCCAATGAGAACGAATTGAAACAGAACATCCTAGAGGAAGCATACAATACAAAGTACACCGTTCATCCGAGAAGCACCAAAATGTATAGAGACTTGAGACATGTTTATTGGTAGCACGCTATGTTTCACATTGTACAAGTGGTCAACAAGTGAAGGCCAAACGCCAAGTACCTTCAGGATTATTACAACCATTGCCGATAGCCGAATGGAAATGGGAACACATTACAATGGACTTTGTTAGTGAGTTTTCGAGGTCTAAGAAATTGAATACTATCATTTGGGTGATTGTTGACCGTTTGACGAAGTCGTCGCACTTCCTACCACTTCGAACAACTAAGTCGATGACGTTAGCTAAGTTGTATATCCGCGAGATTACGAGACTACATGTTATTCTAGTTTTTATTATTTTAGATAGAGATAGTAGTTTTACATTGAAGTTTTATAGGGCCTTGCAAGAAGCAATGGGTACTAAATTGCATTTCAATGCCGCTTTTCATCCTCAGACCAATGGTCAATTGGAAAGAGTAATCCAGATATTGGAAGACATGCTTCGGTTATGTGTACTTGATTTTCAAGGTGATTGGGAAGACCACTTACCATTGATTGAGTTTGTGTATAACAACAGTTTTTAGTCGAGTATTGGAATGGCTCCTTATGAAGCTTTACATGGTCGTGTATGCCGTTCGCCGATTAGTTGGATGGACGTCGGAGAAGGAATGATTGAAGGGTCAAAAATTGTACAAGAGACAACGGACAAGACAAAGGTAATTCGACAACGATTACTGACAGCTCAGAGCAGGTATAAGAGTTATGGCGACAAGCATAGGTGACCGTTGAAATTTGATGTGGGAAATTTAGTGTATTTGAAGGTGTCACCTTTAAAGGGAATTACTAGATTTGGGAAATATAGGAAACTCAACCCGAGGTATGTAGGACCTTTTGAGATCATTGGGAGATTTGGACTTGTAGCGTATCGTTTGAACTTGCCGAATGAGTATGCCCAAGTTCACAATGTATTCCATGTATCATTGCTAAAAAAATATTTGGCGGAAGAAAGAGATCAAGTAATAACTCCGACACCGAATGAGATTCAGAGTGATTTGACGTATGTTGCATATCCAGTAGAGATATTCGATCAAAAGGATCAAGTTTTACGAAATAAGGTGATGTCAAAAGTAAAAGTGTTATGGCGTAGCCAAACGACGGAAGAGATGACATGGGAAATCGAAGTTGAGATGTGCATTCAGTATCTACACCTTTTCGATGCATGAGGTACAAGTTTGGGGGCAAACTTCTTTTAAGGGTGAGAGAATTATAACACCCACATGTGTGTTATTGCATTTCATTACATTGTCATGCATGATAATGTGATGTGGCGAGTCTTATGACACCTGTGTGAGTAAGTTTTGACTCACGAGTTGATTTGGGTGTCTGTGTTAGAGAACCCTTTGAGACTGTGTACAATGAATGTTGGTTGTTGTGAAGTCTCTCCGAGTATGAGACATTCATTGTGGAATACCTTAGATGTTTATCTGAACATAAATGTTTAACTGTGTATTTTACTATCTGTATTATTTTCTATTTTAGAATATATTTCTATTGTTAATTTTAGTATTCTGGTGAGGACGAATTAACACGCTATTAATTTGGTAGGCTAAATAGCAATTTCGTAAAATCATGTAGAAACTTGCGTTTTAGCAACCAAACGGAACTTAGTCGAAAACTTTTATGATTTTTACTCTCCACTCGTGAATCTATGACTTAGCTCTGATTAGGAGTTTTAAAAACTAGTGGGGAGGTAAACACAATTTTGGAAAGTGTTGCCTATATATAGATAGAGATGACTTTGGATATTTTTACAAAACTTGTAACCTAAGTTTCTAGAGAGGCCAAAGGGAGATTTAAAGCTTCGATCTTCACGACACTAAATGACGAACTTCTGCCTGTTTATTTTCTACTAAATTTCATAATCGAGCTCCTAGAGGTAAGAACTTCGTTTTGATATCTATTAGGACTTGTTTGGATAAGTTTTCCAAAAAGTTATTTTCTAGAATTTTCATAAAAAGTTGATAATTGAAATTCTGATCGATAGGAATTGTACTAGAAGAATTACTGCATGTTCTTTGTACACGGGTTTTCTTTAGATCGAATTATAGGAGCGTTATTTGGAGGTGAGTGATTCAACTATGTTTTTGGAATGATTTCTTGACATGTATTCATGTTTTGTGTGCAAAGCATGTGTTAGTATAGACATATATTGCGTAGTTCATATTGAGCAATTATATTGATAAGTAGGCCCAATAGCACAGTGAAATGTTTTGATTACTAAAAGCATGGTAATATGTGAATTGAGTATGTTGAGTTGTTATTTTGGTCAAAGGAGCACGTGGTTACCAAGCCATCTTGTGGAGCCGATATAGGCATTAAGGTCGCACGATTGAAGAAAAGAATCATGGGTCTTACATTTTCGCGTGGCCTTATTGGCGAGGAGTCGCGGATTAGGAGTATGAAATGTACACGTGAGACTCCGGAGACTAGTATGAAATGTAGAGATGTGAATGCGAGCATGTTTATCATTCATGTGCATTTGTTGTTTTATTCACTAAGCGTTAGTTTAAACAAATCGAATATGTGTTGTTAGTCAAATAACCATTTTAGGTGTTAATGCTGGCAAGGAATCGCAGAAGTGAGCACGTGGGTTTGGGAGTTCACTATAGAAGGCGACTCGTCAAGTTATCTCGTCGTTTTGTAATAAACTTGTTGTAATAAGATTTTTATGACTTTTAGCTATGTTTACCTTAGAATCATATGGATTCTTAAAATTGTAATAAATAGGAATCTCTTGTAATTATGTTTTAACAATGTTTTGATCCAGTTAAGATCACTTTGGTATGAGTCTGGCATGTGTGTTTAGTCCCTGTTTTAATTTAGAAAACTTTTAAACTTGGAAAATTTTGTAGAAAGGGATGCTGCTATAAAAACAGTTGACTGGACTGAAGGCGCAGTCGACTGGACCCCTGTTTTAAGTAAAATCCCTCATTTGTATTCAGGACTTCAGTCGACTGATCCCCAAGACACAGTCGATTGGTTTCTGTACAAAAACACACATTCTGCTTGGTCAGGTTCGGTTGACTGGACAAGCTCAGTCGACTAAATATTGGAAGCATCAGTCGACCGGGTAGGGAGCTAGTCGACTGGAGAGTGTTGTTGGACATTTCTTGTTCTCTGCAACTCCAAGTTAGTCGACTGGAGCTCCGACCCAGTCGACTAGACTGCTTATTTTTAAAACGAATTATTTTATTTTCCTCCGCGTGTTCTCAAAACTAATTTTTGGGAACGTTAATGAATTGGTTTAGTTTCGGTGGCATGCCATGGGCTCCAATTTTGCTATTGTGGGACCGGACTGTGACAGAAACTACGTAGAATCTCTTTATTGGGAACCATGTAATCCTGAGTCGGACGTGATTTTTGTATTGTAAACCAAGTAATTCCGAATCTGACGCGGATTTCTTTATTGATTTTATCATTATTTTTCTTAAGCAAGAACATAGATGATATATACAAGAAATGAAGAAAAGTTTGAACAACGGTAAAAAAACCTGAGTTATTAGAGGACTAGAGAAGTCTAGGGATGGCAACGGGTCGGAGTTGGTACGGAGTTCCCCTATACCAACTCCTACTCCGTTTATTTTCCTCCTACTCCATCTCCGTACCATCCCGTTTAAGTAAAATACCAACTCCTACTCAACTCCTACTCCGTTTACTATCGGGTACTCCTATTACACTCCTACTCCGTTTGTTAATCACCATTGCAAAATTAAATGTTCTTTTATAATTCAAAACCCACTTAATTTTAGCTTGATTTCTTAAAAATAACTCACACAAATGATTCTAAATTTGTTAATCATAATTCAGAAATTAAATATTAATATTGTTTGCTGTAACCAATGGTGGTTTGGTGTGTGTATGTGTACGTGCAAACTAATTTCCTATACGCATGTGTGAGTGATACACAAGGCTTTGATGAATCTAACTTCTAAACAGATTGATTGTGTATAGTGAGTAGGAAATTACCCTCACTGTAAGTCCTTTAGCAGTACTGAAGCGCACAAGCTAAAAAGTATCAAGTTTAACAGGTAAACAAAATCACAAACGGTTTAATAAAACAAGTTTATTAAATGCTTGGAAGAACTATAACAGATCTCAAGAACAAACCAGAATAGGCTGATCATTCAAAAGAACAAAAGAAAATAACAAAAGGACAGACCTATTTGCTATAAAGGTTGAAAAACATAAAGACTAAGAGTACTTTGAATGCTTTGAATGCTTCGAATGTGCTGTATGTGTGCTTTTTCGAATGTGACGCGGAGTCCCTTTCTTGGATGGCCTGCCTCTTATTTATAGCGGCCTTATACAATTTCTATTTGGACAATAATTCCTTTACTTGCGCCCCAAGTTGCTTAATTGATTGGCTGATTGAAGACCTTCCTTATCTATGACTCAATTGAATCAATCCCTTCAATTTAGGGATCAGACGCCTCAATCCAGCTGGCAACAAACAGATCCTCTCCTAAACAGACTCTTGTTTCCAGAACTCCCCAAAGATGACGACATCCTGCCAGCTGTAGACAACACCGCCTTCACCTCAGTCCATCGGCCTCATTACTGATTCTCCTGGATGAATCGGGCTCTATTGGTTTCCATGCCCGATTACCTTTCTTTAACCGCCCACGGCCAATCGGACTGTTACTTCCATCTTTATTACGTATTGTCCGATTAGGCTTTCCGTCTTATATCATTGGGCTGTCAACGCACTAGGTTATGTTTCCCCAGAGCCCGATGATCCTTACCCATATTCAATCTTTCAACCCGGGCTCTACTCACCTTACCTAACATCTATCACCGGTCTCACGGCTATACCCGAGTCCGATGAGTCACTGATTGCTTAGCCCGGCCTCTCCTTCATTCTCTTCCACTTAAATCGGGCTCAAAAACCATTGACGGTTTTTGGGTGCAAACAATTGCTCCCCAAAAGGTCATATCAAACATCCCGCCTTGATTGATGTGACGTTTTGAATTTTAAACTGGCCACGCGTCAAGCATGCAGCAACTGTCAGATTATGGAGAATCCCACCAGTCACTCCCCATTTAATGCGTCATGATTACAACGTCGTGATATTTAAACAACCAAACTTTTGAACTCCTTACCACATTCGCATTCTTACTTTCTCTCTACCGTTCAAGCAAAACATAACTTCTCTCTCTAGACCTTCATCTTTTCTGGCGACTTCTCTCCTCTCCACAGACATGGCTCCTAAAAGCGCTCCGACAACCTCCAAAGGAAAGAAAACCTTCATAGATGCACCTCCGCCGCAAAACCGCTGCAGAGAGGTTAGGACCCTAGCAAAAGCTCATGCCGCTGACATCTCCACCGATTACCTCACCCCCTACAGCTCCTCTGATGGCTCTCCCGTCGCACTAGGCTTGGGAGTGGCGTTTCTTGGCCACCCTCCGGCTACTTTTCTACCATTCTTCCCTCCGGTAGAAAATGAAGCATTCCTTCAAGTCCCTGCTCACTGGGGCAAAGTCCAAAGTGCTAACCAGCCTATTCGGGGATGGCCGACCCCTGCCGCAGACTGGGACAAATGGGTGACCAGGGTTTCGGCCTCTAAGTCCGGTGTCTGGAAGCAAACGGGCATTTATGAGCCATAATGCTCAGTCGGTCTCGAATAGAGATAGACCAACCTCTTCTTCTGTCTGCTTTATTATTCTGGTCTTCTTCTTGCAACAGCTTCCTTTTCCATTGCGGACCAATGGCTCCCATTGTGAAGGACATCAGCTATCTGCTCGGCCTTCGCCCCCATGGACAAGAGATCATCCCCGGGCTTGACGTTGGGACGGCCAGCTTTGCCTACCCCCAACAAGAAATTATCAGGGATGGGGCCGTTTTACATAGGCCGATTACAGCCTTTGGAGGCTTTCTGACTGCCTGCATCGGGGCAGACGAGACTGAGGTGTCCGATGCAGAACACACTGCCTTCCTCATCTACTGGCTCAACAAATTTCTCTTCTGCTCGGCCAGCCAAGCCATTACCAAAGAATACACAACCTTGACCTTGGCTCTTGCATCGGGGCAGCCGTTAGCCATGGCTACGCTTGTTTGGGCGCACTTGGTCCGTGGCATCACAGATTTCGTCCATTCGGGCTTCGTAGCTGGTGGGAGCCCGATATGGGTGCTTCAGTTGTGGCTGCATTCTTATTTTCCCGAGTTCCAACCCCCCATCCGCCAATTAGCCGACGTTCCTATCTCTGCCGTCCAATTCATGGACGTAATTCCTTCTTCCCACTCCTTCGAGGAGTGTTTTACTTTCTTCTATCAAGGTTGTTCCCCTCGGGATGTCAACCTCTTTGCCCTATTCTTTTCACTTCAATTCTCTTCTTTCCTTCAAATTTCCAATAATCCTTCCAACTGGGGTTCGGGCACCCAGTCCACTTATAATGAAATCTTCTCTAGCTACTTAGTACCTAGAGACATTATTTTTAGTTTGAGCATTCCGTCAGCCAATAATAAATGTGGGGCTGAATATTACTTTGCTCCTCTATACGCCCGCCAATTCGGGCTTACACAACTCGTGCCCGTTCCCCTTGGCATTACTGTCAACGTTGACTGGGTGGAACGCGGCCTTATTGTTAACGACGGAAAAGTGAAGAAAATAAAAGAAAGATCGGACCGGCTCAAAGCGGCGTTCAACTTCACACCCTTCTCCGCCCGGCCCATAGTGTCAGAGGAATTCACCCAGTGGTGGGGTGAACGGCCACGCAACATTTTTTCAGGCACTGCTGCCGAGGCCCTTGTGCCTTTTACTGCATCATCGGCCACTGAGGCCGATGCTCCTGTCCTGACGGCAGCTCTAGTCAGGCGCAAACAAGTAGCCAAGAGACCGGCCAGAAAGCCAGCTTCGGGCAAAGGTCCTCAGAAGAAACAAAAAACAACACCGACCTCTACTCAGGTTAGACTTTAACATCTTCTAACAGCTAAACCCGATTCTGCTTGTTTGTTGTTCTAATCCTCTATTTTGCAGCTCGTTGATGAAGACTCAGGAGAGGATCCACTCCCAACTTCAACTCAGACTCTTCCTCCAACTCTCCCTGCATCACCGACGTCTGCAGCGGCCTATCTGGAACGGGTAGCCGTGCAGGTGATGCCTCTCCACATCGTGCCTCCTCTAATGCCTTCCAGTGGAGATGAAGACCTTGCACATATCATCCAAGCTCCTGAGCAAGTTGTCCTCTCTTCCAGCACTGAGGGCGCGGCCGATGCTGGAACTACCACGGAGGCAGTTGGGGAAGAAGTAGACCAAACCGTCCCTGTTGAAGTCGGAGCTCTCTCCGGGCAAGGGGAACCTCCTGCAATTACTGGGTCTTCCATTCCCTCAACAATGGAGTCGGTAATGGCCGAGGACAATCCTCCTGAAGTGTCTGCCATTGAAGCTGGTGCTGATAATTTAGGGCGCAGCCCCAGAGACCGAGGTCTTACAAGTGACGGCGGCCTCAATGAGTCCAGGAGAAGAGACCGGCCACGTTTCTTCCTCCTCAGGGTTGCCTCCATCTCCTTCTCAACCAACTTCTTCGCAACCCAGTGAGGCCGATGTTCGCGAAGCAATTTCGGCCTCGCCAGGTATTGCAGTGTACTTTACTTTGATTTGTACAATTTTAAAGACCATGTCTGACTGTATCCTCTTGAACAGGCCGATCCCACAGGTCCAGTGGCAATCATTCCCTTCAATGACTTCTTCTCGGGCCTGGACCTGGGAGCTTTTGACCTTGGCCCCCTAGAGCCCGAAGCAGTCTCTCCTTCCTTCCTTCAACAAGCCAAGGACCTACTCTTCGGGCTTGCTGACCAGGAACTATCCAACCTTCCTACTGCTGCTGATCTTGACACAGCCTTGACCACTCTCATGGCCGATCCTTCTCTTTCAGACGGGCAGCTATCATTACTCCATGAGATAAAAGAGAGATTCCCCAACGCCCGTCTTGTGGACCGATCGGCCTTAAAAATTCAGGCTGATGCAGAACTTCATATAAGCTCACGGCAGAAAGCGTTGAAGTTCTTGGAAGGGGCCAAAGCCAAGTTTGAAGCGGGGAAGGCTTCTCGGGCTCAGGTTCTAGCAAGGGACTCATGGCTGCAGAACCGAATTGCTGCATTAAAGGCTCAGCTTGCCCAATGTGAGGCCGAAGTCATCACCAACAAAACCACCCTTGAAAAAATTGATGAAGCATTATCTTCACTTGGCGGCGATGCCCAAAAGTGCAGCGAACAGCTGCAAGCCAGTGTTCTGATATCCCGGGCATGGGCACAGAAGCTAGAAAAAGCCAAACAGGATTGGTCTGGGGCCATCAAAACCTGGGAGGACTTGAAGGCTAAACTTAGGAATTTTGGGTCGGTCTAGAGGCCGACTCCTATTTTGTACTTTGTAAAGAATTTCTTTTCCATCATTTTTGTAAGTAAGCTGTGCTCAGCCTATCAATACAAAAATAATGTTTTATCTAAATCATTCGGGCTCAGGCTCATAATTTATCAACTGATCATATTCCAACCCAGGGTTAGGTTTATAATCCAGATCAATGGTCTCCCATAACGTAGGGTAATAAGACTTTAAATACTGACCATTGATTAATCGGACATGAACAGTTCCATCTAAATCACGCAGCCTGTAAGCACCACCCGTCTTGACTTGATGAACAATGAACGGGCCTTCCCAATTGACCGACCATTTACCATAACAATTATCCTTGTCCCCAATTGGTAACACGACCTTCCATACTAAATCATCAGTGCAAAAAGACTTCTCCTTCACCCTCTTGTTATAAGCTCGGGCTACCCGTTGCTTCTGCACTCTTAATGAATCCAAGGCCGTTAGCCTCATTTCATCAAGTCCTTCTAATTCAGCTATCACAGCCTCTCTGTACTCAGCGGGCTCAAGCTGATTCTGTAAAGCCCTTCTAGCCAATCGGACTGTCACTTCCATAGGTAACATAGCGTCATGTCCATAAGTCAACATGAACGGTGTAACCCCAGTACTTGACCTTTTTGATGTTCGATAGGCCCATAACGCTTCGGACAAGAGCTTGTCCTATTCTCTAGGATTCTCAACAATCATTTTTTCAATAATCCCCTTGAGGATTTTGTTAGTGGACTCGGCCTGACCATTAGCCTGAGCATAATAGGGCGTAGAATTGAGAATTTTGATTCCCCTACTTTCTGCAAAGGCCGATGTTTCCGTCCCTGTAAACACCGATCCTTGGTCGGCTGTGATTATTTCCGGAAGGCCGAACCTATGGATAATGTGTTCTTTAATGAATTTTATGACGGTGGCCTGAGTCACCGTTCTACAAGGTATGGCCTCGGCCCACTTGGTAAAGTAGTCCATAGCCACTATGATAAAACAGTGCTGGCCCGATGATGGCGGTAAGACTTTTCCAATTAAATCCATCGCCCATCCTCTGAACGGCCATGGTTTGATTACAGGTTGCAACTCTTTGGCTGGCACATGTTGAATCGGACCATGCTTTTGGCAAGCTTGACATCCCTTTGCATAACTGATACAGTCTTTCAACATGCTGGGCCAGTAATAATTGTACCTTCTCAGCAACCACTTCATCTTGGTACCGGCCTGATGTGCCCCACAAATTCCTTCGTGTACCTCGGCCATAACCTGCATGGCCTACTTTTTCCCTAGACACCTCACGATCACGTCATCGCCAATCGGTTTCTTAAATAATTCTCTATCAAGTATCACGAATCGGACAACAAACAATCTAACTTTTCGGTCTACCCTTACATTTGGGTGATTCAGGTATTCAATGATGGGGATTCTCCAATCGTCATCCTCCATCAAGATCGAATTGGTAGTAGCATACCAACCTCTCTTTGCAACAGACGGTAATGATTGGACCTGAACAGTGATTAGTTGATCCTCTGCGCCCTTCTGGGAAGATGAGGTTGATCCTGTTTTTGCCAACTTATCGGCCTCCGTATTCGTGGTTCTTGGAATATAGCTCACGCTAATGTCATCAAATGCCTCCATGAGTTAAGTAGCTACGGCGTGGAACGGGCAGAGCTCCCAACTTCGTATCTGAAATTCTCTGGCTATTTGTCCGATCACCAGCCCTTAGTCTCCCTTTATATGCACGGACGATGCCCCCATTTCAAGGAGTATCTCAAGTCCGATGATAAGTGCTTTGTACTTGGCCTAATTATTAGTACATTTAAAAATTGAGCCGAAAAGACATTTTTGTCTTCTTGTACTTGGGTGATACAATCACCACACCTGCCCCAGCACCTTCTGCATTTTTGGAACCGTCAAAGATCAAAGTCCATGGGACTAAGGATGTGCTCAGGACCTTGGGTGCTAGAGGCAGTTCCCCCAAATCAGTAGGATCTGGGTGATCGGCCAAGAAATTGGCTGCGATCGGTATTGGATGGCAAATTCCATCAAGGCCAAGGTCCATTTCCCAATTCGGCCTCTCATAATCGGTCTTGACAACATACATTTTATCACATTAGTTTGACATATTATATAAGTTGAAACAGGAAGCATATATGTTCTTAACTTTTATGAAGAAAAATACAATGCCAAGCATAACTTCTCAATCGGCGCATAGCGCTGCTCGATTGGAGTCAAGATTCTACTTAAATAATAAACGGCCTGCTCGTTGCCTTGCTCATTTTCTTGAGCTAGCATACTTCCTATAGAGCAGTCAGAGGTCGATATATACAATTTTAGGTACCTACCCTTCTTAGGTGGCATTAATACTGGAGGAGTAGACAAATACTGTTTGATTCCTTCAAAAGCTTGTTGATGGCTGTCTTCCCATTTGAAGTCTTCGTCGGTCTTGATCTTCAATAATGGGGTCCATACTTGGGTCTTCCCTGCACAATTTGATATAAATCTTCTTAAGAAATTGATCTGTCCGAGCAATCTCTGAAGCTCTTTCTTATTAGCAGGTGGCTTTGCTGCCTGGATAGCCCGAGCCTTATTTTTGTCAATCTCTATCCCCCTTTGATGTACTAAGAAACCTAAGAAGTTCCCTGCCGTAATGCCGAATGCATATTTGAGAGGGTTCATCTTTAGTCTGTGAGCCCGCATTCTTTCAAATGCCTTTTCAAAATCCCTCAAATGATCGACGTCATCTCCTGACTTCACCACCACATCATCTATGTAAACCTCCATGAACTGTCTGATCATGTCATGGAAGATTGAATTCATTGCCCGTTGGTAGGTGGCTCCAGTGTTCTTCAGCCCGAAAGGCATGACAACCCACTCAAAGGTTCCAATTGCCCCCGGACACCGAAAAGCAGTCTTCGGGACATCCTCTTCGGCGATGTAAATCTGGTTATACCCCGAGTGCCCGTCCATGAATGACAAAATTTTATGTTTAGCGACCGAATTGATTAAATGATCGGCCATGGGCATGGGATACTCATCTTTTGGGGTAGCTAAGTTTAAGTTCCTAAAGTCAATGCAGACCCTCAGCTTCCCATTCTTCTTCACCACTGGCACCACATTCGAGACCCATTCAACATATCGGGCTTTCCGAATGAAGCCAGCATTCAGTAACCTCTCGATTTCCTCTTTCACCTTCAGCGTAACCTCTGGTGACATGCGCCGAGGTTGCTGCTTGAACGGCCTATACCCCGATTTTATTGGCAATCGGTGTTCTACCAGCTCCCTTGATAAACCAGGCATCTCGTCATATTCCCAGTCAAAACAATCTTTGTACTTACGTAGGAGCGCAGTTAGCTCGGCCTGACATTGAGAATCCAGCATCTGACTTACATAGGTAGGTTTGTGCTCTCCTTCTTTGCCTAGGTTGACTTCCAAGAGAGGGTCTTGGACATCAGCCTTTAGATCATCTAGCTTCGTCGTGGCCGTTTCCAATTCGTCAATCTGAATCTCTTCTTCCCTCGGTGCTTCTTCTTCGTAGATACAATCTGCAGCCAAATTGATCATTCCGTCACAAGGACCAATTTCTAATCTTCTGTCGGCCAGGAATGCACACCATCTGGCCATGCTGGCCCTCAAAACCAGCAGCTTCTGTTCTTCAATTATCAGAGTCCCTATGGACATCTTCTTGTTCAACGATCTTAATCGGCCTTGATTCTTCTGTCCGACTGAGATTATGGAAATATGATTTAATGTCCGACGAACTTCCTTTAAGGAAGGTCGCTGAATTTGGTCTTCCCATTTTGTTGCACCCCAGCAACTTAACTGGCCCTATGTCATCTTCGTACAAGACTGCATCGGCCATCTGCACCCCAGCTACAAAGGGCTTGGTGTCTGCCCCAACCACTTCCACCTCATCACCTCTCCAGAAAATCAACAACTGATGGAGCATGAAGGGAATACAATAATTTGGGTGTATCCAATCGCGGCCTAGTAAAGCATTATAGGCCGCTGAGGTTTCCACTATGAAAAAAGCAGTCATGACCGTTTTACTGCCAATGGTCAGCTCCAGGGGTAAGATACCCTTTGTTCTTGACGGTGCCCCCGTGAAGCTCTGGACATTCATCTCGGTCGGAAATAGCTCCGACTCAGACTTCTGCAGGATCCTCAACATTATTTGAGGCATAATATTAATGGTAGACCCCCCATCAACAAGGATCCTGTTTATTGGGACACCCTCAATGTGCCCTTTCACATACAAGGGCTTCAGATGCTATGACATCTGGTGTGTTGGCTTTTCAAACACCACTTTAACTGGTCCAGTCTTCAATCCATCCTCAGTCTGATGTCCTTTCGGCCTCAAGATGGTGATCTTAGGCCGATCGGTCTGGTTGTTGGTGGCGTCTACATTTTTACTCGTGGCTTCCACCACTTTAGGCTTAACGGTCTCTCCCCCATTCCAAAAGATTTCTTCCATCACGGCCGAGTCCTTAGCTAGGCCTTCTACTACATCCCCCTCCATGGTCGATGACTGATCCGGCTTGGCCATGAAGGACATGGGTAGCGTAAACACCATGTTGGATGATAAGCCTAATGGGATCGTCCCGAATTGTATTGGCGAAAAACTTGAGTCCGACACATCTCCATCGGACTCAATCATCTTGTCCGAGGTAACTCTACCTTCTTCCTGTGATCTTTCTTGTCGGACTCTTTCCCTTGGGTGCTCAGTGGCAACGCGCATCGCCCTCGTGGAGAGTCCTTGATTATCGAACACCTTGAGCTCTGTGGGAGCAGGAGGGTTTCCAGCTTGATTCTTTAAGAACTAACGCTCTCGCTCGATCTGTCTCATTCTCAGATACCTCCTTTTCTGGGACTTGCTATATTGTGGTCGTGCTGGAAATTTAGAGTGTTCAGCTCTGTGCCACCTTTGATCTTCTACCCAAGGTGGTAGCACCATCCTCGGACCCCTACTTGAGGTTGATGCTTGTATCTGAGGCCCTGGGATTGTCTGGGAACTCCTTGCCCCCAGTCGGCCAGATTCGCCTTGGCCGACTCGCTGCGCCAACTGATGTTTTGCCCACCACTCGGGCTTGGCCTGACCTTGCCATGGTATTGACAATCTCTCATGTACGGACCTTCTCGGGCTTGATTCCTGATGTTCATAGCTTCTCGGCCTCTTGCTTGGGCTCGAGACTTCCTTCTTGACGTCAGCCTTACACCTCGGGCATAGGCCTTGTTCGATGATTTCCAGCTGTCTCCGTAGATCAGCTATCAAATTGTCCGTACTAGATTTGGCCGTTTCTTCCTCGGCCTTTCGGGCTTCTGCCTTGCATTCTTGATAGCTCTTTTGGAGGTCATGTATTGTCACCTTCGGCCCATCAGTAGCCGAAATAACAATTTGCTTACACTCCCTTTGTTTCGGCACAACCTCTCCGTCAGACAAGTCTATCTTCGGTCTCGGCCTTGAAAGCTTGGTTAGATCGGGCATCACCATGTTAGTGCCCGTAATCTGAGGAAAAGGATTTGAATCGATCCCTATAGCTTTATCCGAGAATTTAAAGACTCCTTTCTCCACGTTTTCCTGTATGAAATTGCGAAAAACAACACAATTGTTAGTAGTGTGTTTCCAAGAATTGTGCCATTTACAGTATTCTTTATTTTTCATGTCATCGGCCTTAGGGATCCGATGACCTTCACTTAGCTTGATCACTTTATCGGCCAACAAGGCATCGAATATTTGATCGGCCATGGTTATATCAAAAGTGTAGTTTTTTCCCGCCTCGAACGCCATTTTCTTTGCAGCAGCGTTATTATTTACAGGCTTATTCAAGGCGTTACATATAACTGACCGTTTGCAGATCAGCTCGGCCATATAGCTTTCTACTTCAAGGTCACATTCTGCCAAGTGGACCTCGTAATTAGGATCCTTGTAGTATGTTCCTTTGGAGGAGTTCTTCTTCTCCTGCCCATCCAAAAGAATAAGCTCATAGCGACCGGTCCGTGTGGCAAGCTCGAATAAGTCACGGAAGTCAGTTCCCTCAAACCTCTTGCGAAGTTCAAAGGACATGCCCCCCATAGCCATCTTAGCATACTCCTCCTCGGGCAAAACTGTCTTACACCGATATTTTGCCTTTCAAAAACGGGCTATGTAGGTTTCCACGGTCTCCCCTACCAGTTGCATCATCCTGGACAAAACTGCCAGCGATGTCTCGGGCTCAGTCCTATAGAACTGGCCGTGAAATAGTTCTTCCATCCCTTGCCAAGTTAACACCGAATTGGCTGGGAGATTAACGTACCACAAAAACGCCATGCCCGTTAGCGAGTTTGGGAATAGTCTTAATTTTAATGGGTCACTGTGACCCACATGGCCGCATTGAACAATGAAACGGCCAATATGCTCAACAGAGGACTGTTCACTCTCTCCAGAGAATAGAGTGAAATTCGGTACCTTGTACCCCTGAGGAAATATGACTTGGTCAATTTCAGGGGGGTATGGTCGCCTGTAAGTCGGCCTTTCCAATCTTCGCATAAACGGGCCATACTCCTCGTGTATGGCCGCTACCAACTCCTCCCTATTGATGGGTTGGGATATGGGCTGAACATTCCTTATCGGGGGTACCAACGGTGGTGGTCCGTGCTGTTGGTTGTGGGCCTGATGGGTCCAAAACCCACCGTTGTTCCTTTGCCCCCCATGGCCGTGGCCTAGGGGCTGTGTTTGGCCAACTGAACTGTCAGTGTGCCTGTAGATCTACCAAAACCTGGAGTCGTCGATCCGTTGGGATCGGTAACTGCTGAACCGCTAGGTATACCAGTCTGTGACTCAGACTGCCTGCCTGAGCCATTACCCTCTCTTAGGTTAGGACATACATAAGGCGAGTCTTTCGGCTTATCGGACTCAAGCAGTGTGCCCGAGCCCGATCCATTGACCCGTTCTTTGTTGCTTCCGGCCTTATAGGTTTCAACCAGCCTTCCGATTGCTTCCGTCAGGCGGTCCAACTTTATATGGGTGGTCCTGGTTTCTAGGACCAATTCAGCCTGACTCTTATGAACATCGGCCGTTTGGTTCATGACCGATTTAAGATTACCCATTGAGCTTATGAGCGCGTTGTACTCCTGCCACATGGCAACGTTAGCTCTCATGGCCTCTGATATTGCCTCGAGCGTGACACTGCCATCTTGGGGAGAATGGCCGGTGCTCTCCTTCGTTGGTGGGTCCATGGGCTGATTGTCCTGGCCGTTCTTTGTCGTCTTATCTTTCTTCAGAGGCATGATTTGACACTGTTTGTCCCACCGAGCATGCCAAAAATGTTTGCTGTAATTTGCGCGGGCGTGCCAGAACCAATGGTGGTTCGGTGTGTGTATGTGTACGTGCAAACTAATTTCCTATATGCTTGTGTGAGTGATATACAAGGCTTTGATGAATCTAACTTCTAAACAGATTGATTGTGTATAGTGAGTAGGAAAGTACCCTCACTGTAAGTCCTTTAGCAGTACTGAAGCGCACAAGCTAAAAATTATCAAGTTTAACAAGTAAACAAAATCACAAACGGTTTAATAAAACAAGTTTATTAAATGCTTGGAAGAACTATAATAGATCTCAAGAATAAACCAGAATAGGCTGATCATTCAAAAGAACAAAAGAAAATAACAAAAGGACAGACCTATTTGCTATAAAGGTTGAAAAACATAAAGACTAAGAGTACTTTGAATGCTTTGAATGCTTCGAATGTGCTGTATGTGTGCTGTTTCGAATGTGACGCGGAGTCCCTTTCTTGGATGGCCTGCCTCTTATATATAGCGGCCTTATACAATTTCTATTTGGACAATAATTCCTTTACTTGCGCCCCAAGTTGCTTAATTGATTGGCTGATTGAAGACCTTCCTTATCTATGACTCAATTGAATCAATCCCTTCAATTTAGGGATCAGACGCCTCAATCCAGCTGGCAACAAACAGATCCTCTCCTAAACGGACTCTTGTTTCTAGAACTCCCCAAAGATGATGACATCCTGCCAGCTGTATACAACACCGCATTCACCTCAGTCCATCGGCCTCATTACTGATTCTCCTGGATGAATCGGGCTCTATTGGTTTCCATGCCCGATTACCTTTCTTTAACCGCCCACGGCCAATCGGACTGTTACTTCCATCTTTCATTACGTATTGTCCGATTAGGCTTTCCGTCTTATATCATTGGGCTGTCAACGCACTAGGTTATGTTTTCCCAGAGCCCGATGATCCTTACCCATATTCAATCTTTCAACCTGGGCTCTACTCACCTTACCTAACATCTATCATCGGTCTCACGGCTATACCCGAGTCCGATGAGTCACTGATTGCTTAGCCCGGCCTCTCCTTCATTCTCTTCCACTTAAATCGGGCTCAAAAACCATTGACGGTTTTTGGGTGCAAACAAATATTGAAGAGAAAGAGATGTACATATATGCCCTAATTTGTTGTAAATAACTATAAGTATGAGAGTAATTTAGTAACTTAATGAATTAATCGGGGCGGGGCGGGTTTTAAATGGTAGTATTTCATGGATACCAACTCTGCCCCGACTCCTATAGGATTTTTATATTTCCATACCAAATCCACTCCTACTCCTATTATAACTCCTCCAAACCCGTTCCATTAGGAGCGGGGCGGGGCGGAGGTCCAGCAGGGCGGGGTAACTTGCCATCCCTAGAGAAGTCGGCTAGAATATTAATGGTACGTGACTGGGATGCGGTTGATGATTTGAGGCAGTATGATGATGGTTGGGCGGCAACGGATAACGATAGTGGTGAGGTGATCATAAGGTATGTTGATGAGAATTGTGATGATATGGTAGCTAGCTGGAAGGTGATGATAGAAGAAATCTATATTTTCTTATTATTCAAGGTAAATATACAGAGTATATATACAACTATGAGAAGAAACAAAAAAGGAACTAAAATACTGAAAAGGAAATAACGGATAAGAACAAATCAATCTATTCCTAAACTGATGCGATTCATAAATTACGGGAATTATAATCCGAATATTCCAACACTCCCCCTCAAGCTGGAGCGAAGGTATTCACGAGTCCCAGCTTGATAATAGATGACTTCAATAGAGAGGGCCCAATAGACTTCGTAAATATATCAGCAGTCTGATCTGAAGAGGGAACAAAATGCGGAGAGATAATACCATAACAAACTTTTTCACGGATAAAATGGATATCAACCTCAACATGCTTGGTACGCTCGTGCAGAACAGAGTCAGACGCAAGCATAATAGCAGACTTATTATCGTAAAATAATGTAGAGGGTTCAGTCACTGGAAACCCCAATTCTTATAAAATAGAACGAAGCCACAGAAACTCACATAAACCTTATGCCATAGCACGATATTCAGCTTCAGCTGACGATCTTGAAACAACTACTTGCTTCTTGCTTTTCCAAGAGATAAGATGTTTACCATAAAACGTGCAAAAACCTGAAGTTGTACGCCTATCACTCTTGGCCCAGCATAGTCAGCATCTGTATAACATGTGACTCCAGATTGTGTTCCTGCAGCAAAGAAGAGACCCAGTCCTGGGCAAGTTTTCAGGTAACGAAGAATATGATGGACATCATCCATATGAGAAGTACGCGGAGCATGCATAAACTGGCTAACAACGCTTACAGCAAATGCGAGGTCAGGCCTAGTATTGGTCAAATAAATTAAACGACCAACAAGACACTGATACAAAGATGGATCAGATAACAATTCTCCTGACTCAGATGATATTTTAGTATTTGGATCCATAGGTGCGGAAGCAGGACGACAACCCATCATGCCTGTGTCATTAAGAAGATCCAAGATATATTTGCTCTGGTTCATTGAGACCCCATGACGAGTTCGAGCAATCTCAATACCAAGGAAATACCGGAGAGGACCCAAGTCTTTAACATCAAATTCTGTTCCAAGTTTCTCTTTTATCCTTTTAATCCCTGCAGTATCATTACCAGTAATCATGATGTCATCAATATAAATAGATAGAATAATACATCAACCATCCGAACATCGTCGAACAAAGCAGGTATGATCAGAATGACACCTAGTGAAGCCAATAGATAGAATAACAGCACTAAAGCGACTGAACCACGCCCGAGGGGATTGTTTTAATCCATAAAGTGATTTGTGAAGCTGATAGATTTTCCCAGAATACTCCCCCTCAGGCCGAAAACCCAGAGGTGGATCCATGTAAATGACTTCCTGCAGATCCCCATTCAAAAACGCATTTTTTACGTCAAGTTGATGAAGAGGCCATGACTGAGAAGCAGCCAAAGAAACAATAAGGCGAACAGTGTTAAGCTTGGCCATGGGAGCAAAAGTGGCACTGAAGTCTTTTCTCGGAATCTGAGTAAAGCCTTTAGCAACCAAGCGAGCTTTATAACGGTCAATAGAGCCATCTGGAAGGTACTTAATAGTAAAAACCCATTTGCAACAAACGGTCTTTTCCCCAGGTGGAAGAAAAACAAGATCCCAAGTATGGTTATGCGGGAGAGCTTCCATCTCTGCTTGCATGGCGTGGACCCAATGCGGATTTTGGAGAGCCTCAGAAACAGATCAAGGGATGGAAACTGAATCAACCTGACCAAAAAAGCTTGATAGGGCTGTGAAAGGGCTGAATAAGAGATATACTGTGAAATAGGATGATGAGTAGAGCAAGCATGACCATACCGATTTACCGGGCGAGAAATCTGAGTAGAACGTCTTACCGGTACAGGAGAAACAGGATCTGGATCTGGAGAAGGATTTGGTGTTGGAGCATGAGCATGAGTCCGCGGACGCTGGGAGTAATGAAATTCTGGCGAAGATGTAATTACAGGTGGTAAAGGGGCCTCAGAAGAAGAGGAATCAAAGATAGTAACTGGATGAGGTAACTCGTCGGGTACAGTGGAAGGCTCCGGAGAAGCAGAGGCAGAGTATTTATTTGGACTTGCAAAGTAAGGAATATCTTCCAAAAAAGTAACATCCATAGAATTATAGAAACGACGACCAACAGGATCATAGCACCTATATCCTTTAGAGAGAGAAGAGTAACCAAGGAAAACACAACGTATAGCTTTATCATCAAGCTTAGTACGAAGGGGGCTACGGTTTTGAACAAAACAAGTGCAACCAAATACACGAGGTAAAACATGAAAGAATGTACAATTTGGCTGAAGAACATGGAGAGGTGCTTTCCCATCTAAAACACGACTCGGGGTATGGTTAATAAGATATATAGCAGTTAGAACAGCTAAGTGCCACAAATATTTAGGTACCTCCATACCGCGAAGAAGACACCGAACAGCAGACATAATGTGACGATTTTTGCGTTCGGCCACACCATTCTGTTCCGGGGGTATAAGTACAAGTGAGTTGTTGGAGGATACCTTTTTTATTGAGTTCAGAACAGAAGTCAGTAGAAACATATTCACGTCCATTATCAGATCGAAGGGCGCGAACAACAGTTTGATACTGAGTTTTAACCATTTGTAAAAATTGAATGAATAATGGACAAACTTCAGACTTCTTTTTAAGTAGATAAACCCATGTGCATCGTGAATAGTCATCAATAAACGTAACATAATACCGATACCCATATAAAGCAGTAACAGGGGAAGGTCCCCAAACATCTGAATGTATAATATCAAAAGCACAAGGAACGCGAGACATATGAGGAATATAAGATGAACGAGTATGCTTAGAAAGTTCACACACCTCACATTGAAATTTATGAGTCTTACAGGCTTTTATTAATGCTGGAAAGAGTAAACAAAGATATTGAAAATTAGCATGTCCTAAACGGGCATGCCACAATGCTATAGTTTTATTTGAAAAAGAACTAGAACTAGAACTAGGTAAAACAGACGCCTGTAAACCACAGATGGTGGTGGAGGTTCCCCAAAGAAGTAGAGTCCGTCATGCTCATGGCCCGTACCAAAAATCTTCTTCGAAGTCAGGTCCTGCAAAAGACAACGGTCAGGTAAGAAAATGACAACACAATTATAACTCTTTGCAAGGTGACTAACAGATAAAAGATTAAATGATAACTGAGGGACATGAAGAACAGAAGACAGAGTAAGATGGGGGGACAAACAAACTTCACCCTTACTCTGGACATGAGTGGTGGAACCATCAGCAATACTCATAGTTTGGTTAACAGGTGTAGGAGGGGACGAAAAAAAGGATAACTCACCAGTCATGTGATCATTGGCTCTGGAGTCCAAAACCCACCTTGGAGTTCCTGTCTTAACATGTAAAGCAGTGGACGTACCTATAGCAATGGCAGTTGTGGAAGAAGAATAATGTGACTGATGTTGCTGAAGAAAAGAGCCAAGCTGACTCTGAATCTGTCCAAGCTGAGATTGAAGCATACTTTGATTCTGATGAAGCTGGCCAAGATCAGGAGTAATGGGTTCAGGGTCGATTTCTGCAATAGCAGCGAAGCGGGTTAGACCGGGGTTGCGACCTCTGGCTGCATATTGTTTCTTAAACTCGAGATGAAGTTGGAAACAGTGATCTTTGGTATGACCAATACCATTACAATGCTTACAGACTGGAGGCTTTCGACCACTGGGACGAGGGCTGGTGTGAGCAGCAAAGGCCATCTGATCAGGAATAGCAGGAGAATCGGAAACTGGAACAATCGAAGTCTGCATTAATTATCGACGACGCTCATCACCATCAACAATAGCAAAGGCCTCGTAGAGAGAGGGCATAGGAAACGTGTTCAAAATCTGAGTACGAAGAGATTCAAACTCAGATTTTAAACCCATCAAGAACTGATAATTATGCAGACGGTCGAGGCGCTGGACAATAACAGTAGCGGCTTCAATAGGAATATCACCCAGTGGCTCGTACTGAGCCAACTCCTCCCACCGAGACTGAAGATAACCAAAGTAATCAGAGACACTCAGCCGGAGAGAATCCTGAACCGACTGAGAAACTTCGCGATGCAGTTGATAAATTCGGGACTCATTGCACTTATGTGCATACATTTGGGTCAAAGCATTCCACAGGCCATGAACAGAAGAGTGATACATGAACATATGATATATACGAGGCTCCATTGAATTGAACAACCAACCCAGGATAGTACAGTTGTCCATATTCCACTGATCAAAGGTGGAATCGGTAGGAGCAGGCTTAGGTGTAGTTTCAAGAAGCCAACTGAACTTGCCCTTGGCACCAAGGAAAAGGCGAATGGAATGAGACCGTGCGGCAAAATTTTGCCCATCCATGAGAACAGTGGTCACCCTTTGCGCAGGGGAACGTAGAGTCAGAGACATAGAAAGATCTGAACGCACATGTGAACCGGTAGGAGACTGATCAGTACCCTTATCCTTTCCAGTATTGGTCATTGTAGTAAACTCAAGGAACCCAATAAACGATCAACTAGGCGCAAAAGATAACCAGCGGATGTAAAAGGCTACTGAGAAGAGAGACTGCAGCAATCAGAGGCTACCAGATCATCACAGGTAGCACAAGAGAAAAGAGCGAGAGCACGAAAATTGCTCTAAACCATAACAAGGCCCGCGAACAGGGCAAGACGCAGCCTAGGGTTGCGCAAGGGTCAGCATAGGCTAACCAAATAGAGAAGCCGAGAGGCTAGTGAGATTGCCGAGAGTGGAGAAGGGGCTGAGTGGGGCCGGCGAAGGTGGGAGAGGTGAATAGGGGTGGCGGCGCAAGCTGGTGGTGGTGGTGTAGTTGCGACGCAAGTTGGTGGTGGTGGTTTAGTGGTGTGGCTGACAGAGGTGCTAAGGGTTAGTTTCTTTTGGCTTTGATACCAAGAAGAAATCTATATTTTCTTATTATTCAAGGTAAATATACAGAGTATATATACAACTATGAGAAGAAACAAAAAAGGAACTAAAATACTGAAAAGGAAATAACGGATAAGAACAAATCAATTTATTCCTAAACTGATGCGATTCATAAATTACGGGAATTATAATCCGAATATTCCAACAATGATTATAGTGGTGGCCTTGATGGTGGTGGTTAGAATAGGTGGAGTAGTGGTGGACAAAATGGAAACTCTTTTTTTGTTGGTAGTTTTTTTTTTTTTTATAAAGTGAAGGGGATGAAGGGGAAAGTAAGGGAGATGGAGAGTAAGATGAGGGAGATGTATGTAAAGAAATCTATCTTTTTTTTCCTTCTTCTCTTTTGGTTTGCAATGTCTCCATTTATAGGCCAAGCAAGAGTTTAATTTATTTTTTTAGTTTTTTTTTTAAAACTCTCCACTAAAAAAAAAAAAAAACACCCACCCATTTTGTTTTTTGTTTTGTTTTTTTTTTTTTTTACGTAAAAGAACCAAACTACTTGCATTTTTATGGAATAGTAAAAAATCCACAAAGTTTTGTTTACTGAAAAAGAAAAATTCCACCAACTTTTTTTTTCCTTGTTTTTTTGCTAAAAGAAGGGATCCCAATATTTTTTTGTGTTTTGTTTTTTTTACTACAAGAAGGAATCCCCAACATCTTCTTTTATATTTTTTATTATTTTTTTTATTTTGTGTGTGTGTGTGTTTTGGTTTTTTTTACTATAAGAAGGAATCTCCAACATCTTTTGTTTTACTACAAGAAGGAATCCCAAGATCCCCCCCCCCCCCCCCCCCCCCCCCCCCCCCCCCCCCCCCCCCATTATTAATTTTTTTTTTTTTTAAATCCTCCTTTTTTTGGGGGTTAGGTAAAAATAGGATAAATAGTTTTAACATTATTGTTGGGCAAATATGGGTGTCTACATTCTAGGTTGTATAAAAATACAGTTATAATCAATAGTAAACATTTTCTGAAATATGGGTGTCTACATTCTAGGTTGTATAAAAATACAGTTATAATCAATAGTAAACATTTTCTGAACTACAGATATAAATACTAATGATATACATTACTCTATTTATAAGAATTATGTTTTGACCCTAAACAAAATATTTCTGTTAAATAAAACAAGTAATAGGAATATAGTTCTGAAATCACATTTAACAATTAATGAAAGTACAAGTTGTTACAATTCCGGTGGACTCCTTGTTCTGACGACGATGAATTCTCACAAATGGTACTCATATATGTTTGCTTGTCCGTGAAACAGGACCCCATACACACACACGCGCACACATAATTAATGTATGTACGCATATTGAGCAAGTCCCACAAGCATATTCCATTTCCGTTGTTTCAATCATTTTTGCATAGTGCATACTCTCGATTTTAGTTGTTTCTCATTTCATCTTGTAGATAAAAATTCTAGTATCTATGTTCTCTATACTTGAGTGCTTCTTTCTTCTTCTTCTTCTTTTTTTTTTAGTACAATATTTGTGTACTTTTGTGTGCTCTATGCAAATGAAACTTACGATTTTTATAGACATCATATTTACAATGGATTGTTAGAATACATTTAATCCAACAAAGGCCTAGGAGTTTCCAGAAAACTCTTGAAACTCTAAATTCTCCACACTCATATTTTATATCCATGTAAAGAGTAATGCTAGAACTCACTACACAATACACCATATGACGCATTGTGGAAAAAGTTTAGGTTTTTTTTTTTTACTTTGTATTGAGACTTTTTAGTAAATCAATAGTCATAGATCTATTTCAAACAATTACAACAAGGGAGTAAAAGAGGGCTATCGCAATGGTCCTGTAAGATTGTAGGGTAATTTGGTACATTTTGCAGAGAGAGAAAGTAGGAGTAATTGATTTCACATAGATGAGGGGTTATTTGTTAATTTTTTTTTGTTTAGGGGTGTTAAGTGAAAACATATTAGAGTTTTGGGGTGTTCGTGTAATTTACTAAATATTACCCCAACTTTGAAGACATGTTGCGAGTCTATAGAACAGAGAAAGAGAGAGAATTTCCAGACCCAAATCGGCACCCAACGGCGACGACAAACTTGGCAACTCCTCCAGGTGAGTTTCTCTTGTACCTTTTTGAGTTTTGCCTTCCTTCTTCTTGAGAGAGAGAGAGAGAGAGATGCCGCGGAGCATATAATTTGCAGCGAGTCATTTAGCGCCTCACACTCACTATTTTGGCTTCTAGGAGTTTAAAAATTGTAATATGGTTGATATGTGAATTTCACATACAGTGGGTTAACTGCTGAAGCATTTCTATTATTCAAAGGCCAACCATTCATGCTTAATTTCCCCCCCCCCCCCCCCCCCTAACCAGTTTTACTCATAAAACAAAGAATCTTTTAGGTTCAAAGGGGATATGGTATCTATGAGGATTTAAAGATTTGAGGCTAACTGAGTCAAATCCCAAAGTGAGATAGATTTCTTAGTTTAAAAGGGGCAAATTGGAAAATTTAAGTGGGGGCACAAATGCTTTTTAAGTATAGATTAGGTAACGGATTTTTAAAAAGTTGAGTGGCGGCAAGTGCCCCTCCCTGAACTAGCTGTAGCTCCGTGCCTGTCCTTTGTCTTTGAGCAAACTGAGATAGTAATGGTGTGGCATATCAGAAGAAGATTTAGCCTCTCTTTTCTCTCTCTTACATTCAATACCCATCATCTAAATTCAACATGTATTCAACCCAACCCATGTAGATTCATTGTTAATCCCATCAATGCCTCTGATTTGAGGCTATTGGGAACTGAAACTCTTATTAGGACCCCATTGAGATCTTCTGGTTTTCCAATCTTTTTCTCATCTTTAACCTCCTCAGAGGACAAAAACCCAAATTTTCATCCACTTGAAACATATAATGACACTGATGATAATGAGGAGGAGGAGGAAGAAGATGAAGACAAGGACAACATAGATAGAGATTTGGGATTCATAGGCCAGGGTATTTTGGACATTTTACAGGCACCTGGCAGCACCGGTGCTCAAGTGAAAACCAAGCTTGAGCAATGTGGTGTGACCCCATCAACAGAGTTGGTTGTGGAGGTTCTTTCTCTGGTGCGTAATAGTTGGGAAGCGGCATTTACATTCTTTCTGTGGGCAGGCAAGCAGCCTGGTTATACACATTCACTGCGTGTGTATCACTCTATGATTTCTATTCTTGGGAAAATGAGGAAGTTCGACACTGCCTGGGCCCTGATCGATGAGATGAGAGGGGGCAGGACTGGCCCATCTCTAGTAACTCCTCAGACACTCTTGATCATGATCAGGAGATATTGTGCTGTTCACGATGTTGGGAAGGCTGTAAGTACTTTTTACTCTCATAAACGGTTCAAATTTGATGTTGGGATAGAGGAATTCCAAAACCTTCTATCTTCACTATGTCGGTACAAGAACGTTAAAGATGCTGAGCAGCTTTTATTTTGCAATAAAAATGTTTTCCCTTATAATACCAAGAGCTTTAACATTATCCTCAACGGATGGTGTAATATACTTGGTGATCCACGCGAGGGAAGGAGAATTTGGGAGGAAATGAAGGAGAGAAGAATTGAACGTGATGTTATCTCGTATGCAAGCATCATATCTTGTTATTCAAAAACTGGTAATCTCAACGCAGTGCTGAAGCTTTTCGATCAAATGAAGGTACTGGGTATTGAACCAGATAGGAAAGTTTACAATTCGGTCATTCATGCTCTTGCTAAAGGAAGACTTGTGAAAGAAGCTCGAAATCTCATGAAAACAATGGACGAGACTAAGGGGATTGCACCAAACACTGTTACTTATAACTCTCTGCTCAAGCCTCTATGTAGGGACAGTCGATTAAATGAAGCCCGAGAGGTCTTTAGTGAGATGTTGGAACGGGGCTTCTCCCCAACTATTCGGACTTACCATGCGTTATTTCGTATTATGAGGACCGGGGAAGGAGTGTTTGGGCTCTTGCAAAAGATGAACCAAATGGGTTGCCGACCGGGTCATGAGACCTATATAATGTTGATCAGAAAGTTTTGTCGTTGGCGCCAGCTTGATAATGTCGTAAATCTGTGGACTGAGATGGGCAAGAATGGACTAGACCCAGACCGAAGCGCATATGTTGCGATGATACATGGGCTCTTTTTGAATGGGAAGTGTGAGGAAGCGTACAAATATTACATAGAGATGAAAGAAAAGCAGTTAGTGCCAGAACCAAACACAGATGAGATGCTTCAGGCTTGGGTGTCAGGCAAGCAAGTTGCTGAGCCGGAGATGCTAGATTCAAAAGAAAATCAAGTTAATTCTAGTCAGTTAGGAACAAAGATTAGAAAGTTTGATCGGGAACGAGATTTTCGCCGACACCCTGAAACTAGAAGAGTTGTTAGGGAACGGGGCTTTTCGTTCTGGGAGAGCTAGACTCAGATATTGACCAGTCAATCTCAACACTAGCTGTTATATACTGGCTAGTGATCGTGTATGCGCATCAAAGAGGCCTCAATGAATACATCAGGTCAGAAAATCTGATAGGAAAATCTTTGCACTGATGGGTT
Organism: Hydrangea macrophylla; assembly: GCA_033977485.1. Lineage (NCBI taxonomy): Eukaryota > Viridiplantae > Streptophyta > Magnoliopsida > Cornales > Hydrangeaceae > Hydrangea > Hydrangea macrophylla. The sequence goes on along the minus strand of CM066991.1, from coordinate 79,558,509 downwards.
TTCTGTCAAGTTAGAGTTTTCATAGGCTTTTTGTCAAGATTTAATTTGCAGTTGGAATCACTATTTTTTTGGTTTTGTTTTGTTTATAGGAGTGTATGTTCTGTTCTGATTCCATGATTATAAATGCTACAATTCCTCAGGTGTAAGTCTGGTTGAAATACACCTTAGAGGTCTCCTTTTCCTTGTAGGCTAACAATAGAATATGAGCTTTGAAAACCAATTGAATGGGGTCCTCTTCAGCATATGCACTCAACACTATTTCTTGCTCTATCAAATACTCACGTACATACAGTTATATGCTTCTTCTTCTTTTTTTTTTTTTTTTTTTATTTTTTTTTATTTTTTTATTTTTTACTTTTATTTTTTTATTTTAATTTTTTCAGTAAAAATAAATTGACACTAACTTCTCTGGAATGAGAACTGGGCAGTCGAGCCAAAAAAAGAAAAAAAAAAAAGAGAACTGGGCAGTAATTTTCAATGTATATCTTACATGTGCGAATTTGATATCCGGATGAACAAGCTATCTGGACATGGAAACTGAGTAACTCTATCATGAGTGCACCTCATGATATTGACTCGAACTCTCCTTTTAATTCGCTTGTCTGTATCATGTGGTGGAGGCATCAAGAAGCTTCCACTCTAAAGAAATAAGGTTAAATAGGCAAATGAAAACAAACACACCTCATTTCAAGAGGATAACTCGGAGTGGTTAAAATTCATCAAAAGGGAGAACAAATGTTTGTCCAGAGCATGGGGACCCATTTTAGGTGATTTTATTGACATTGAACAATTTTTTTCCCATGGAATACTCATACTGTCCTCTATAACATGGCTCGATGTGTTTTTCATTTTTAGCATACTATGCTTGGCCAGGCAAAAAAATTGGGGGACCTCATGAATTTTGTCTTGAGATCAACCTCACAATTCATTTTTCTGCTCAAAATTTTGGACACTTATCTATGATATTGGTATCTCTACCTCAGTTGATTCATAAATGAATTCCTTTGAAGTATCTCTAATTGATGTTTTCTTTCCTTCTATGTTATACTGCATATTGTTGTGGACTGCGGAGAGTATTTAGTTGTAAGCCTTGCTGATGAATTACTGATTTCTACTTTGTATCTTCTCCATATCAGTGTTTACACTTGTAGAGTTTGAGTGCAATGTGTGTGTGTGTGTTTTTTTTTTCCCCCTCCATTTCTTGATGACTTGTCAAAAGCAAGACAAAATGCAGTGACTATTTTGTAGCATCAAATACATGATTGGTATGATGTCTTGTATCAGAAGGCAAACAAACTAAGTGAAGATTTATTTTATCCTCGGACAAATTTGTATCGTTCCTCTCGCTAGCTGTATTATATACTGTTGCTTCTCTTTTCTCCTAGAGTAAGCTAAATTTTTATGCTAACTACCAAAAACCTTTTGAAGATGGATCTTAAATCCCTTTACTAATAATGAAAGTGTTATGAACTCAGTGTAGGGTCTGTTTGATAACCTTGCTGTTTTTGGTCTTTTGTGCTCGTTTTTATTTCTTCAAAAATGACAATAGAAAACTTGTTTGGTTGTCCAATTTTGTTTCTATTTATCCAGATTGTTTTGAAACTGGTACATAAACCAGAAGTGAAAAAAGTAGCTTCCAGATATTTGAAATCATTTTCATAGAAACGACTCCACATACACACGATTAATGAGGTCGCCTTGTCGAATCCACTGACTGGTACACAAAAAAGAGGAACTTTTAATTCTGTCCCATGGGGTTGAGAAAACCCATTGGAACGTCGATAGAGTTCAAAGACAAACTTGGTTCCTCATTTGCACATTCCCTTGGCCAATCTCGTGACCTCCATTTCCCCTCTCAGATCTTCGCAAAAGCGCCATTTTCGTTCTAATCCCACAGATGGCTCTTATTAGAGAATCCACAGTGGGCAATTTTGTACACTAATTTAGGACGATTTAGCTTAAAAGCGCTTACAATGGTGTAGCCTATACAACATATATATATATATATATTTTGGATGGAACTATACCACAACTTTATAAGGAAACTTACGTTTATGGTACACTTAAGTTCAGCTATTGTACAGAGAAACGGCACACAAAAAGCCATCTGACTCCCAAACGGCACTAACAATGCTGTATCACTCCCAAATGGCACTCACAATACGGCATTATGAATGACGTTTGGTTCAAAAGCATACTTGTTTTTTCTATTATACAAAATAATTTGTTCAAAAAGCTCCCAAACGGCCTTGAGAGTGCCATTTTCCTCTCACAAGGCTTTGTGTGAGCCATTGGGTACCACAATTTAGCCTAAGTTTAAGCTAAGTTTGTGACCACAACTGTGGATGCTCTTATTGTCTAATTGGGTGCCCATCGGTGGAATCATTTAATTGATTTTTTCTTATTTTATCATGGACAACTGAGCAAGTGTCTGGGTTCTTGATCGCTGCAAACAGATTGATCCTGCAGTTTTGGACCCCTTTTGGATTGGTTTTGCGTCATTTGATTAATGCTTGGTCAGAGTTTTTGCTTGGTTTGTCCATTTTGGGGTTGGGTTTGACTTTAGTCTGTACTCTGTTTGGGCTGCTTGTAACATGCACCTCAGATGTTTGTTCAAGGGTCTTGTTGAGGCCTCGGCAGCCACTTTGTGGGCAGCATTTTGGGCAACACCCATGTGGTGCTTGTATGACTACAAGTGCTGCCAATAAGGGCAGCTGAGGATCCGTGCTCCTTGTTGAGGGGTTGTTTTTTTGTTTTTTTGGAACCTTTTTATTTTTTTTACCAGTTTTGTTTTCTCTCGTCGGGTCAACCTTGTTTTGCTTTAGCTGATGTGTTTGTTAAATAATCTATGGTTTTGAATTTTGTTTTCTCTTTTCCAAAATCTCATACTTTACCAAACACATTTTCTGTTTTCGATTTGATACAAAAACTAGTTTTGGCTTTTCTTTTTTATAAAAAAAATGTAAAGAATTTGAGAATCAAATTTGGGATTTTTTTTTTAATTATGTGGAAGCATACATTACTTTGTAAAGAATTTGAGAACCAAATTTGAAAAGTGTACATTACCTTTAAGGCCATCTATGGTTCATGGATCTCCACAAAACATTGAGAAACATACTTTTCTTTGTATAGTTAATGAGGAAAATAGTAGGGAAATATCAAGTAGAAGAAAATAGGAAATAATATATATATATAGTTCTCTATGTTACTTCCCTTCCTTTTTTGCCTTGAATTTGTCACGCCCCGGAGTAGCAGGAAATAAAATTTTCTTTTCCGAATCCGTAGGTCATGATGAATTACATAACCTGATTGTCCATAACAATATTCTAACCGAGAAAGCATAACCAAAACAGAAACGTAAACTTAAATACACATAAAAGTTGATCTAGCTATTACGTTAAAAGTCTCGGGTCGTAAGACAACAATAGTAGCTTAAGGTGTTCAACGCCGATTACAGACTTAGTATTCCAATTACAAATACACGAAGCATAAAGATCAACTAAGCTTTGTCCATCCAGTTTTCGTCCTCAACTAGCATAGCCGTAATCCTTCCAATATCCTTTACCTGAATGGTCTGGATGAGTGTATGTCCAGGGCATAAAACGTCGTCAACTTTGAAACAAAGCCGAGTGAGCATACTAACTGATCACTCCTAAATACTAGTTAGTGTATATATATATATATACACACGACTACATCAACGATTATGATTATTTCATTAGGATATTCTTGTCTTGACATCGATCATTGTATCCATAATATAACAATTACAAATGCGACAGTGTATGAAACTATGCATCATCGATATACTTGACTTTACTCGACCACACTTGATTGTAACTTCGAATTTCCTTGACTATAGCATCGGCATACCTCTTGACCTGTCACGCTCCAGAACAGCAAAAATCGAGGAAAATAAATTTCCTTTTTGGGTCCATAGGGAATGATAGATGAGTGTCACTAAATTGTCCACACCACACAGTACTAGTTCAACTAAAAGCAACAAGAACAGTAAATAAACTGAATATATAATAACAATTCTATCCATTACAATATCAGAGTGGTCCTCAGGATCATAGCAGGTCTGGAGATAACATATGCCCAAGTAACTGCTAAACTAAAAAAGTTCGACATAAGTATAAACTAAATAGCTATCTCCAGCTCTTCAGCTGGCGTAAGGGTAGTCGTCAGCGTAACAGTCTTCTCTGACATAACCAGCGTCAGTGGGGCCACCCTCTGCATATTCCCCTTCAGGGTAGTAGTCGTTGTCATAAGCTCCATTATCTGCATTAAGAGGGACGAGATAATCTGGACAGGGAATGTCCAGGCAATAACGGCCATTAATTTACTGAGAGCTGAGTGAATAGAAACTCACAAGGTACCATTTATATAATGTAATAACAAGTTATGAATCATAAGATATAGTTCTACTAAGTAATATCTTCTCTTTATTCAACTCGGCGTTGCCTGAATCCATGTCTTATTATACAAAGTCCTATAGACACTGACTCATAAGACACTGATATGATTTGTAACATTCCTGGATACACCACTGCTCTGTCGACCGCGGTTGAGAACAGAGAGTACATATTCTCAATCCACCGCAAGTCATGGATATAGTGCTTCGATCAACGGCATATCATTCTATTGCCACGACTGATCGATATCTTGCCAGTGATCTCCCATCCATCGTTCGTTAAGGACAGCTCATTTACCTCTCGTTAAGGATATAATATAGATCACCTGGCTATCGCTGAACTACTTGGTCCCACCCACTGCTCGTTAAGGACATCTCACCATCCACTGCTTGTTAAGAGCATAATATGACCAAGCTTCCACCCACGTGCAAATTCCCAGAAACTTATCAAAACCTATCTAAGTTTCATACTAAGACTGATACATGACTTTCCCATTGTGGCCTGACTACCTTGAATAAAAGGAAACGGATATCGAACTCAACTAAATAATCATAATAACTAACGTTATAACATAAATCCATTATTCACCCTCGTACTTATTTTTAGTATCACATTATTCCTGAGTATCCCCATAGTCGCATAATGAAAGTCCGAATCAAGAATCGAACCCTTTATATAATAACCAAAATAACAACCCATGTTCTGTATGTTAGGAAACTGTGTTCCCAGAATCCATTGACAGCGCGTATAAGTTGGTACTGCAAAAAAAATTACGTGAAAACTACAATAACCCTACAAGGGCGGAACTAGGGTTACCTTAAACTGCTAAAACGGATTGCTGTAGTAAACGAATCGAGAACACGGGCTCGATAACAGCTCACGATCTTCTACCTTATTCCTTTACTGCCAGAATATCGAACTGAGTGTGGGCTCCTTCGAAATCCTTTATGTTTCTGCTCTCTCTTTTTACGCTCTTTTTTCTATTCCGAGTTATAATACTCTTGATGGAAAAACGCAAACTGAGGAGAAAGCCAAAGCAACATATATATAGGCTACGATAGGGACCATAAGAAGTCAATAAGGAATAGGCTTACTTATGGAATTAGGAAACCCTAATTCGAATTGAATCAGATTCCTATTTCCATAAATTATAATTCATACCACTAAAGAATTATAATTGCACTCCTACCCTTATCTCAAAAATATATTTCGAGCTCCATGTTATTAAATGTTTATTATCTCCCCATGTTAAGATTACATATATCCATTAATTAAATATAATTACTGACAATCATATTTAATTAATCTCTTAAAATTCCTTGAGATCCTCTGCTTAACTTATCTGATATGTCAGATACAAAATCCACCTGCAGGGTTTGACGTAATCAAAACTTATAAGCTTTCTCAAGGGATACCATCAATCCCAAAATTGAGACATGGATTCCATCATTAATTAATATCAACCACACAATTAATATTGTCACCCAATCCAATGAGATATTGACCCATTTAAGGATCTCACCCTTTTAGGGATCAAAGTGTAAATATCAAATGTACGTGTCCATAAAATAACTTAGGATTTAGAGCATAAGCACTCATAATAGTCATGAGGTATTAATTATCTTATAAGTCAGTATAAAGATAATTACCCCAAGTCGGTCCCGTTTAATACACAAAATGTACCAGTATGGTGAGTTGAAACTATACCGTTTCCTGCAGTCAAGACAAACCTACTACAACACCATGCTGCAGTCCTACCGATGGTGTGTCCAATCCATCTAAGACTGTAAACCAAAATTTTATATTCTACAAGATCCGATGGTCTGATCTTCCCTGTGCAAGCCGAACTCTACACACCAAACCACCTACTATGTAGAGTGAAAGACACACATGCATAATATTAAATAAACAATATAATACAAATATTGTCCACACAGATTCTCATAAAAAAATGGATTAACTGATTTTATTAAATGAATAATAAATCAACTACATAAAGCATGGCTTTTAGTATATATCCCTAACACTGTAACGTTCGATCGATTTAAAGTATTTCAATCGATTGGGAAAAATAAGGTTCAAGCGATCAAAGTCCTTTCGCTCGATTGAACTTTCAATCCATTGAACCCAGTTCAATCGCTCGAGAGACTTCTTGTCCAAAGGTTCTGGACAGTGAACGTCTAGAGATGTTAAGGTGTGTTTGGGTCTATTAATTTACGTCAAAAACTCATAAAATATTATATTAAAGGTACTATAAGTGAGCTTAGAACTCACTGAAACGTTGTTAAGGCACGTTTGGCAAAGCATCAAGCTTCGAGCTCCTCCAATGGTGGTCTCTCTCTCTCCTCCATCTCAGCCTCTCTCTTTCTCTCTCTGCTTTTCCTTCTTCCCTTCTTCTTTTTCCTGTCACGCACTCTCTCTCTCTCTCACACACACACACACACAGAGTATATATATATAAAGATATGTGTGTGTATATATGTATATATATATGGATGTGTGTGTATATATATGAACACACACTCTCTCTCTTCTCACTAAGCTCTCTAAAATCTGGGCAACCAAAACCAACACTCTCGTACATACAAGTTGTAACACCCTGTATTTTATTTTTAATTAATAAATGAATATTTTGTTTTAATTTCTATTTATGATATTTATCTGGGGTCAAACAATAATTTTCAGAAGTATAGAAAATACTTTCTATGGCTTTAAAAACGTTATCTATATTTTTGTATACCCGGAATTTATTCCCTACACTAATACAATTTTTTGTATTTTTTTATCGCGACCGGTTAACACCAGTAATGTTTTAAGCTGCGGCTATACCGCGTCTTGGGTGTGGTAGCACGTGAGCTCACCACACGGGATAATACCCATTGGTTGCTTGGAGCCCAAATTGGGCAGATTATTTATATATGTGTATATGTCTCTCAAAATCTCTCATAGTTCTCTCATTCACTCTCTATCTCTCTCAATTTCTCTATTACTCTCTAGTTTACACAAGACACACGCACAGTTTATATAAATACATACATAGATATATATAGTTCAAGACAGAGGAGTAGGAATTGAATGACAGGATTCAGGGCAGAAAATTCTCATTCTCAAATTCTCTAAATAATCACCTCTGTGAGTATTTTGAACTCACTCCCAACATTTATATATGTATATTTTTGTGTATATATGTGTGTATATATGTATATATGTATAATCACCATTGAAGCTTGAAAATTGGAGTTTTAGAAAAGTTAACCAAAATTAATTCCGTGAATTGGAAATGAAAGATCTTATTCCCATTAAGCTGTGGTTCGAATATTACGGCTTAATTCCTCCGTATCGCGACGTATCGTTGATTTAAAGTTTTGTCACCTCTCAATTTTTCGTAAAATCCGAGAGCTACGATTGAAATTGGTTAAATCCAATCACATATTCATAATCCTTACGGAAAAATGGGGAGAACCATATATTACAAGTCATGTTTATATTCGGATTCTAAAATGGGTCAAAAATAGACTTTAAATTCGTAACAGGGGAGAAACTGCTGATACCAATCGATTGGTATGATTTCCAATCGATAGGCATGTTTCAGCACTGACAACTTTTACTAAAACTGTCATAACTTCCTCTAGAAAACTCGAAAACGCGCACCGTTTGAAGCGTTGGAAACTAGACTCAAAGACCTTTCATTTGATATGTAATTCATTCACAAAAATTATAACTCATTTTTAAGGGCATTTCTTCAAAGTGGACTTGCTTGTGTACTAGTAGTTGTAAAAGCGTATTAAAATAGTTTTTGATGAATTTTCCTGTTGTTTCATATATGACTTGATAATTTAGATCGTGGGTGCTAACTCAATGATTCTAAATACATTGTACCTTGTTAATAAAGAAAAATTAAAAGACTTGATTTTCTCGTATGTTTGTTTGGGATTACAATTTGACATTGACATGCATGATAAAGTCGAGGTGGAGTTAACATGAATTGTATGTGAGAAAAGTGTGAAAAGAGTAAAAGGGATTGTGTATTAGTATGGGTTGCCTCCATAGACACTCCCTAATACCCGAGTTCCGGATACTGATCGAGGTTATGTCTGGTATGCCGTGGTGGTATTATAGTGACACTCTATAGACACCTCAATTTTGACCAAACGTCGAATTAAGGGGAGTATTACCTCTAAGATCAGATGATGACAATGTCCTAACTAACCTAGGACTTCCAAAAGGTGATTCAAACTCTTCCGAAAGCTCTTCTAATTTAAAAAGAAAAGAAAAAAGGAGAGAAATTCAGCATGAACCCCGAAAAACAAAGTCAACAGTTGACCCAGTGAAAAGTCAACGGGTCAAAAGGGAGTTAATCCTAAAATTTTTGAATTTCAAGATGAAAAGTCCCGGTAATTGTTCATTGGGTCTCCCGTATGCTAGAAATGATTTTTAAGAATTTTTAAATGAGAGGAATCATGGTGAAATCGAAAGGCTTTTAAGGAGAATTGTGCAGAAAATCGATATTTTGCCTTCGGAGGGATAGTTGACTTTTTTTCCTTAAGGATTTTGATTTTTTAGATATTTTTATTGAATCCAAATGGGGGGTATTTCCATAATTACATTTAATGTCTTAAGTAAATACATAAATTATATGTATTTACTTAAATGACATGAAATGAAATTAAGGTGCTGAATAGTGCTGGATTGCAGTGCAGCGGCAGTCGGGGTGCACGAACAGCAGTCAGTGAATGCCGGTGCGACATCCAGTGAGTGCCGCAATGGCTCTCAATGAGTGCCACTACGTTTCTCCGAGTACTGCATTTTTGTGACAGCCTGTCCAAAAGTAGGTCGGTTTATACCTTGAAGTGGCGGCGGGAATTAGGGTTTTTGGCTGGGAATTTCCCAAAATAACCCCTAAAGATTGCCTATATATAGAAGGTGTATATCCCATTTCTACTAACTTGGAAAAATGGAATGTTAGGATCCCTAGGTTGATTCTTTTTAAATATCTTCCAAATTAGAGAGTAATATAGAGAGATTTGCTTGAAAGAAAGAATTAGAAGAAGAGTTTGATCATCATTTGGAGAAAGCCTTGAAGAAACCAAGAAGTTGAGGATACTTAGAGGTAAAACTCTAAACTAATTAGTATATTTAGTAGCTCAATCACAATATATAGATACTTAGGATCTTTTTACACATTTTCAAAACCTTTCTTCCCACCTCATTTCATCACACACCACACATATTGTGATTGAGCCTTTACTTCATTAGTTTGGATCAAAGTAGTATGGTGTTTGAAGTTTAATTAAATCTTGAAGTAAAACAATGGTTACATTCTTGTGATTATGTTTATCTCCTTGGATTCATGAGACTTTCAATGTCTTATTTGAATCCTTGTGTTTAGAATCCTTCAATATTCTTGTGAACTTATGATTCATGAAGGGATTGAGGTAGATTTTTAGTACATTAAGTTAATGAGTCTAAACTTCATCCATAGTTTGAGCTCATCACCCTTTTTTTTGAAGTTTTATGAAGTCCCCCATACTTCATTAAAACCTATAAGTTCAAGTGTCATTAGCCTCCAATGACCATCAAATGGTAGGGGGAGTAGCTTAGTCTAAATCCATCTCTATGGTTTAGGCTAATCCTTTTCTTAGGTTTTGTGGAGTTCTTCATACTTCATTAATACCTACATGTATGTGTATTTTTAACCTCCAATGACCATCAAATGATAGGAGGAATGATTTGGTTTAAGCCCAACATTATGGTTTAATAGTTGAGGTTAACCAACAAAGTTGAACTTGACAAATGAAAACAGTGGGTTCACAAACTGTTTTTGATCAAGGATTTTTAGTTTGAAATCAGATTGTTGGAATTAAGTGAAACCAATGGGAAAGTGTCCATAACTCAAAGTTCTACCACTCTAATTTTTGTTTTAAGGAGGTTTCATGCTTAAAGTGGTTTGGTCAAGAGTCTTGTGAAGTCACTACAATCTGTCCAGAATTTCAGAACAACAAATCCGTATTAAAATTAATAGATCAGAACCTTAACCAAGTTTCCTTGACTTAAAATAACTTTTTCTATGAGGTTTTAATGTGTTAGGAAGATACCCTAAAAAGACCAAAGTGTTTCTGATTTTTTTTGCTATTTTTAGAAAATCGTGCAAGAACTCTGGACAGAAGGTTGTAGAACCCCGAGTGATGTCTGATTTTTGTCCAATTCCCGGAGATCCAACCGTTGAAACTTTGATTTCTTTTTTGGGTAAAAAACTAGACACACAGAGGCGTTTTGTATCCAAAATTCACCAAGATCAAACCACGGTAACCATGCTATCCATTTCTTTAAAGTTTTGATCTGCTCTCAGCAATTTCCAGAATTCTGCAATAGTTTTAATCAATCTTATGAATAATGGCTTAGATGATATTTTCATGAGTTAAGGTTCAAACCATGTCTCAATAACGATTAGTTAAGCTTGAATTTAAAATTCAAAGTGACTTAGATCAATAAGTACTTCATGGCTTCTTCTTGTTTAAGTTTGCATTCATGTGACTCGACATTTATAGTTAGAATTCATTTGCTTTAGGTCAATTACATTTAATAGATTTAGGTTAGAGGCTTAAGATCATTATTCAAAATTCTTTCATGCTATATATCATGTGGACTAACCTTTGTTTTGTAGCGCCGACGAGGTATGACCCTTTCCTTACTCTCCCTCAACTTAACTTTTTATTTGATTTTATCGATTTTATGACTCCATGCGTGACACATTAGAATTAGGAACTTGCCTTATGTGAATACATGCGATTAGAGACTCTTTTCTAGGATTTTCTTTCATTTGTATGCATTGCACGTTTAATATCGCTGCTGGATCCCGGGTAACTTCTCTTGTTCCCTATTGCATATCATATTGCTTGCTACTCGAAGTGATTTTTGAATGATATTTTATTATTTGCAATCTTACACCCTTTAGACATGCTTTTGTAATGTATATTTATACATATGTATTAGTTGAGGGCACATTTAAATTAATAATTTGATTAAAAGGATGTTAAGTAGAGGCCTATCGTGAGATAGGATGAGAAGGGATGTTTAGTCCGATGGACTCCTTCCCTTCTCATTCCATAATCCCCGGACCTAGTAAATCTCTGGTTTTTAAAAGATCGGTTTGCTTTTTAATGGTTTCTTAATTTCCCTTTTAAAAATTAAGTGGCGACTCGTTTTGTTTTTTGAATTTTGAAATTTAAAAAGAATTTTAAAAGAAAAGCTGTGGATAATAAAGAAGATTGCGGTATCCACAATCTGGCGACTCTGCTGGGGATCGAACCCAGAATCTCTGGTTTCGCAGACCAGAATTCTAATTTTGGGTTCATTTGAGGATTAGACTCGAAAAACATCATTTTAATCAAATTAATTAATCTTTATGTGCTGTTGCATTTCACTTGCATGTCCAGCCATTCGATTGCACATAACTATGACCTTAGAGACTCGGGGCAACCCGGTCGGTCAAGTTATCATGGGACTGTGTGATCACCCTTGATCTCATACCATGATTTGGTATATGAAGCATCCTATCGGATGTGTGTCAAGGGCCCCTTATTTGACCAAAACCCAGCCTTTGCATGATAGCTTCTATAGAACCTTTCAATCTTAGGAAATCAATTCGTGATTAGGATTATGTGCTAGGAAGTTTTGTATGCCCGGAAGGGATTACTTGAGATGATGACGATACTTGCTTGATGAAAGATGTATAATCTGATAATCACCTTTTAGCAATTTCTCCTTATGTTCCATGACATTTGGAAGACATGCCGAACCTTGATTATAAGATTATGCTTCTTATATCTTGTTAGCTAAGCATCATTGACCTTGTATGTATCCGAATTCATGAAAAGTACGGTGATAATCCGATCATATGATCCTTCTACCCAAAGAATTTTAAATCCATCTTTGAAAACAAACAGATTTTTGCCAAGGTATTCAATCGCTCTTTTGAAAATCTTTGGAGTTCACTATTTGATTAAAATTTCAAGTCAACCATCTTTGAAGGAAGAACCCAAAATTCTTGAAAGATTTTAAAAAATTCCACCAACTAAAGAAATGCTTTTCAAAGCAAAATTCTTGAGAATTGTATTTTAAATGAATTTCAAAGCAAAGTTTCAACCCAATCATCTTTTGTTGAGAAATGTTGTTGCCTTCAAAGGAAAGCTTCTTAAGAATTTGAAAAGTCCCATCTTCTAGGGAAATGCTTGTCAAATGAATTCTAAAATTTTCAAACTTTGAAGAGGTAATGAGGATCACAATGAGAGGAGAAATTAGCGCACTTGACATGGGTGAGGATTTTATGTGCTTATATGTTTATGTGTTAGGATTAGAATTTTCCTTTCTTTTGCATATAGAGTAGGCATACACACATACACACACACACACATGCATTTCATCCGTGTCCCATATGTGCGGTGCATGCATTTAGTTGCATCAAATCATCAAAGCATGAACATGTTTATCACATTAACCAATATTATTGCATACATGTAGCATACAAATCCACAAAAGTTTCCTTCCAATTAAGATCAAAATAATTCATCAAAATTCCTTGCCTCCTGAAAATTGATTCTGCATGCGGGCCTTTTCATGTCGTGAAACTATATAAAGGGTGGAACAACCAGATCCCCTAGTGAGGACACTTCTAACCTCTTGGGTTCGTTTTCTTGATTTTAGGAAACCATGGACCATCATCTTAAGAATGATTCGCTTATGGCCTTAAGAGATTTGGAAGAGAGAGTGAACAAGCTGCAAGCCACTAGTGAGCAACATAACTTAAGGGTGAATCAATTGGAGAAGGTAACGCTCGAGCTCTTTCAGTTACTCAAAAAGCAAGTGGATTTGAATGAGGTAGTGATGAACAAATTGGAGAAGGGAATAATGGATCACCCGGCCGAGCACCAAAATCTATACCCAAGCTCAACCATTCACCAAAGAGTTATTCCAAGCCCACATCTCAACTCAAGTTCAAAGTCAAATCCGAAATTAAGCCGAGCCGGCAAGTCAAGTATATTCACCAACCTTGGCATGACATTATCCATGGCCCTTGGTCACCTCATCAAGAGTGGTCACCTCAATCCCCTGGACCCAAGGCCACCATCAAAACCCTTACCTCGCAAATATGACCAATCCTTGTACTGCATCTATCACCAGACTCAAGGCCACAATACCGATTCTTGCTTGAGACTCCGCCATGATATCCAGGATCTTATTGATCAGAAAATCATCACTCCTCCGACAAATCCACCGAGTGACCTTTGGCATAATGATTTTGACTTACAAGCTCTTCACTCTCTGACCTCTCAATCCCAGCCATCACTAAGAACCCTTAAGGGATTTGCTGCATCCATGAGTGCGCAACAACCAACTGGCCCTCGCCCAATCAACAAATGTGGAAAAGGGATTGACAGTACTTGGTATGAGTCAGATGAATACTGTCCCGCTAAAAATTGGGCCATGGACGTGGATGATATTTTTGCACACTTGTCGTTAGGGAAAGGCAGACCTGGAGGTCCAAATGATGATAGTGAAGTGATAGTGTTTGGAACTGATGCTGTTGAGGACCCAGTAAATTGAAAATCATCTGCGACACTCCGGTTGAGACCATGTCAAGTCTAGTTTGGTAATCAAGTCATATAAAGTAGGAGTCAAGTGTCAAGTCCAGTCGTGTCATTGAGTCAGTCAGTTATTTTTCAAGGCTTTGTTTATCAAGTCAAGTAATGTAACACTCTTTCTCTACTAGTTGAATAAAATCTTATTTTGCTTGATTCAGTGTGCTAAATCGAGAATATATGAATCATTAAGCCAATAAAAAAAATAGAAGAAAAGAAGAAGAAAAGTCACTTTTTCAAACGATTATAGAAAATACTCTGTTAATAAATCGTTGCATTAAAAAGGATCCCCAAATGATTAAAGCAAATTCTATGCCAAATCCAAGGAGGACTAGAGAATTGGTTAGCTTTACTTTAAGAATTTAAAGATGCTCTCGCTCAATCTTGAAAAGATGAACTTAGAACTTCTTGATGCTTGCTCACCATCCCCTTTTCTCAAGATGAGCCCAACCAATCCAAAGCCATAAGTTGATCCTTGGTGGTAGCCAGATATTTTAAATGAACTTCTTCTTCCAAAAAAAAAAAGAGAAGAGAGAAAAGAAAGAGCTCACTAGGATAAAAACCCAAAAGGGCGCTTGGCAAAAGTTAGAGCAAAAAAAAAAATAATGATAAGATGCGTGTTGATTTCAAAATCCGAATCCTAGCCAGTCAAAATCATGAAGAGAATAAGAGAGAGTGAGTTAGAGAAAAGAAAGGAAAGAGAAAAGAAAAAGCAGAGAATAAATAGGATTGGGAATTCTTGGGTGCTTCAAAGTACATCATTGGCACATGAATTATCTCAAAGCTTTGAGTTGTTCTAAACAAAGAAAATAAATTGGAAATGAAAAGGAGATTTGAAAGTATCAATCAAATTTTTGTAAGCGGCTCAATAGCTAAGTGGGCCCAAAACAATGCAAAAGTATCTTTGAGAAAAATAAAGAGTGAATTGGAGGGCTGCTATTGCTTTATGAGTATGGTAGAGTATGATTTAAAAATGATGTGTTATGAGAGTTGCAAAGATTGACGGGCTAGTGAAAAGGTAAAAAGAATCAACCACCACAAAAAAAAAAGAAGAAGAAAAAAAGACAAAAGAAGAAAATAATAGGGAAGAGCAGTTCATGTTGTCATCATTCTGTTCGAAGGCTACCACAAGCGACCCATTTCAGAAAGAGCATTCATTGAACCCAAGTGAAAACATGGCCTGAAAATCCCACCCATTCTTGAAGCCTAATTCTTTCAAAATCTCCAGAGTACTTGAACTACGCTTGACTTGATTCCCACTTGGGGATACGTAGGCAACCTGCTCGGTTCAGTCATCACCCCATCATCTCATGCTATCTTTTATTCAGGCCTTGGCTGACCTACTTTGGACCTGATTCCCGCTCGGGGATAAGTAGGTGAACCTCCCAAGGTTCTCGGTCCATAACCATCCCTAAAACTATAGGCATCACCCTTTTGCGCCTTTGGTTTCTTTCCTTCAGACTAGGGGCAAACCTGTGTTTGCCTGGAGCTATATATGTATTACCAAACCAGGGGCAAACAAAGTTTTCCCATCAGCATTGGATTTCCGCTTCAGCCCACCATATTCATGATGATTACCTATAGGTTGGGAGTAAATGCACTGTAGGCATCCTGTACCATCATGTTCTCAAAACCCTTGAATAAGTCTATTTGCCCTTAAGACTAGGGGCAAACTTTATCTGGCAAAAATCCTCTATGCTAGAGGCAAGTTCGCAAGTAATTGAGTTTGTTTTGAAAGGATTGAAATAGAGTGCCTTTCATTCTATAAGCTAAAGCACTAATTTGAAGCACATTCTAGATGGACAAATAATTCGCTAAATCAAAAAGGGGAAGTTTTCAAAAGCTTAGATTTATCAGCAAAGCACTACCATTTGTAAGGTGATGAATAAATGAAATGTGAGATGATATATAAATTCACAATGAAAGCACATTGATTCATGATGAATGTAGAGTTTGAGTCAGTCACCCTGAGTAACTGGCTTTGTCATGTTTGTGCTCCTTTGATGAGTCAATAAATGGTTTCAAAATGTGTGGGTTTAAGATGATGAATAAATGAGCATCCCAAAAACGATATGAGCAGAGGTTTCGAACACTATCACAACATAATGCTAAAGTGGCAATATAAGAAGAGTCCAAGACTAGGGGCAAAGGTGACTTCCCTCTTTTGACAGAATTAATGTTTCTTCCCAAGGTCTGCAGATACAGAAAATCATTCGTTCCAATCAGTTTTGTTCAAATTCTTTGAGTCCGAGGAGACTCCCGAACATTGCATTAGTCCTGAATGGCAGCTTCTCTTCTTTGCATTAGTCCTCAATGGCAGCATCATTTGTGTTAATCCTCAATGGCATCCTTGCATTAGTCCTCAATGGTAATCTTGTGTTAGTCCTTAATGGCAACTTTGCATTAGTCCTCGGTGGCAGCATCATTTGTGTTAGTCCTCAATGGCATCTGTATTAGTCCTCAATGACAATCCCTCATTAGTCCTCAGTGGCAACCTCACATTTACTTTAATCTTCAATGATTCTTTAAGTCTCATTGAAACTCCCGATTTTGAAAATTAGAATTTCTTTTTGACCCCCAATCTGGAAATAGAAATTGATTTGAGTCTGATTGACTCCCGGTTTTGGAAAAAAAATGAATCGATTTGAGTCTGAATGACTCTTGATTTTAGAAGAATAAATTTATTTGAGTCTGATTGACTGAAAATCGAATTGTGTTTGGTTGACTCCCGATTTTGAAATATGATTTTGATCGACTCCAGATTTTGTGAAATTGAACTCGTTTGAGTCTGATGGACTCTGGATTTTGAGGAATTGAATTCTTATGAGTCCGATTAACTCCCGATTTTTAGAATTTGAACTAAATTGAGTTTGATTAACTCCTAATTTCATGAAACAAAGATTCTTTGAGTCTGATTGACTCTCGATTTTGTGAAGTAAAATTTGCTTCAAGTCTGATTGACTCCTAATTTTCGGAAATAAGAAATTCTTTAAGCCCGATCTGATGAAATAGAAATTTGTTTTAATTCAAATTGACTCCCGATTTCAGAAAATTTGAATTCTTTTGAGTCCGATTGACTCTTGACTTTGTTGAAATAGAAATTTGTTTTAATTCGAGTTGACTCCCGATTTTAGAAAACTTGAATTCTTTCTTTGGATTTTGAGAAAATTGAATTCGTTTGAGTCCAATTGACTCCTGAGTTTAGAAATTTGAAATTAAATTGAGTCCGATTGACTATTGATTTTAAAAAATTGAATTGATTGGAGTCCAAATGACTCCGATTTTGAAAAATTGTAATGAATTGAATTTGATTGACTATCTATTTTGAAGATTAAAGATTAAATTTGAATATGATCAACTCCTGGATCTTAGGAAGTTTCGAATTGAATTAAGCCAATTTGACCTAGTTTGAGAATATAACAGATTTGTATTCTCGATCCTCGTAACAGATTTACGTTGATCCTTGTTTTGGGAATATAACGGATTTGTATACTCGATCCTCGTAATAGATTTACGTCGATCCTCGTTTTGGGAGTGTAACGGATTTACACTCTCGGTTCTCGCAATATATTTGCGTTAACCCTCGTTTTGGGAGAGTAACGGATTTACACTCTCGGTTCTCGCAACATATTTGCGTTAACCCTCATTTTGAAAGTGTAATGGATTTGCACTCTCGGTTCTCGCAATATATTTGCGTTAACCCTCATTTTGGGAATATAACAGATTTGTATTCTCGATCCTCGTAACAGATTTACGTTGATCCTCTATTTTGGGAATATAACAAATTTGTATTCTCAATCCTCGTAACAGATTTACGTTGATCCTCGTTTTGGGAATATAACAGATTTGTATTCTCGATCCTCGTAACAGATTTACGTTGATCCTCGTTTTGGGAGTATAACAGATTTGCACTCTCGGTTCTCGCAACATATTTGCATTAACCCTCGTTTTGGGAATATAACAGATTTATATTCTCGATCCTCGTAACAGGTTTACGTTGAACCTCATTTTGGGAATATAACAGATTTGTATTCTCGATCCTCATAACAGATTTACGTTGATCCTCATTTTGGGAGAGTAACAGATTTGCACTTTCAGTCCTCGTAACAGATTTACGTTGATCCTCATTTTGGGAATATAACAGATTTGTATTCTCGATCCTCATAACAGATTTACGTTGATCCTCATTTTGGGAGCGTAACGGATTTGCACTCTCGGTTCTCGCAACATATTCGCGTTAACCCTCGTTTTAGGAAGTCAGAAATGCATTTTCTCGACCCTTGCAAACGAATCTTTGCATCGGTCAACATTTGGTAAATCTTCTCTGACTAAGCGCACCATGAAATGCACATCACATATAGAAAAGACATGATATAGAAGTAAGCATGACATTTGCTCAGTCGAGTTTATTTTACCATTGCATAAGCATGTGCATCACGAAAGGATAGGTGCATTCATCCGTGTGATTACTTGTGCCTATGTGAGTGTTTGACCCTTACCCAAACTACGTCTTGGTTTGATTCCTGATAGGATACGTAGGCAGCTCACCGTTGAGCACGACCAACTTGAACCTTGCTGCGCGCCTGTTTTCTTTTTCAACGTATTTTGTTTTTACCTAAATTCGACAGTTTGGTGAAAGCCTTGTCTTCACACAGGCTTCGACATTCACTTGTGATACGCATTGCTCCACAAGCTCTGTCGAAGAGGGGCAAACTGTAGACACCCCAATTTTGACCAAACGTCGAATTAAGGGGAGTATTACCTCTAAGATCCGATGATGACAATGTCCGAACTAACCTAGGACTTCCAAAAGGTGATTCAAACTCTTCCGAAAGCTCTTTAAATTTAAAAACAAAAGAAAAAAGGAGAGAAATTCAGCATGAACCCCGAAAAACAAAGTCAACAGTTGACCCAGTGAAAAGTCAACGGGTCAAAAGGGAGTTAATCGTAAAATTTTTGAATTTCAAGATGAAAAGTCTCGATAATTGTTCATTGGGTTTCCCTTATGCTAGAAATGATTTTTAAGAATTTTTAAATGAGAGGAATCATGGTGAAATCGAAAGACTTTTAAGGAAAATTGTGCAGAAAATCGATATTTTGCCTTCGGAGGGAGAGTTGACTTTTTTTTCTTAAGGATTTTGATTTTTTAGATATTTTTATTAAATGGGGGGTATTTCCATAATTACATTTAATGTCTTAAGTAAATACATAAATTATATGTATTTACTTAAATGACATGAAATGAAATTAAGGTGCTGAATTGCAGTGCATCGGCAGTCGGGGTGCACGAACGGCAGTCAGTGAATGCCGGTGCGGTACTCGCCGGCATCGAGTGAGTGCCGCAACGGCTCTCAATGAGTGCCACTACGTTTCTCCGAGTGCCACGTTTTTGTGACAGCCTGTCCAAAAGTAGGTCGGTTTATACCTTGAAGTGGCGGCGGGAATTAGGGTTTTTGGCTGGGAATTTCCCAAAATAACCCCTAAAGATTGCCTATATATAGAAGGTGTATATCCCATTTCTACTAACTTGGAAAAATGGAATGTTAGGATCCCTAGGTTGATTCTCTTTAAATATCTTCCAAATTAGAGAGTAATATAGAGAGATTTGCTTGAAAGAAAGAATTAGAAGAAGAGTTTGATCATCATTTGGAGAAAGCCTTGAAGAAACCAAGAAGTTGAGGATACTTAGAGGTAAAGCTCTAAACTAATTAGTATATTTAGTAGCTCAATCACAATATATAGATACTTAGGATCTTTTTACACATTTTCAAAACCTTTCTTCCCACCTCATTTCATCACACACCACATATATTGTGATTGAGCCTTACTTCATTAGTTTGGATCAAAGTAGTATGGTGTTTAAAGTTTAATTAAATCTTGAAGTAAAACATTGGTTACATTCTTGTGATTATGTTTATCTCCTTGGATTCATGAGACTTTCAATGTCTTATTTGAATCCTTGTGTTTAGAATCCTTCAATATTCTTGTGAACTTATGATTCATGAAGGGATTGAGGTAGATTTTTAGTACATTAAGTTAATGAGTCTAAACTTCATCCATAGTTTGAGCTCATCATCCTTTTTTGAAATTTTATGAAGTCCCCCATACTTGATTAAAACCTATAAGTTCAAGTGTCATTAGCCTCCAATGACCATCAAATGGTAGGGGGAGTAGCTTAGTCTAAATCCATCTCTATGGTTTAGGCTAATCCTTTTCTTAGGTTTTGTGGAGTTTTTCATACTTCATTAATACCTACATGTATGTGTATTTTTAACCTCCAATGACCATCAAATGATAGGAGGAATGATTTGGTTTAAGCCCAACATTATGGTTTAATAGTTGAGGTTAACCAACAAAGTTGAACTTGACAAATGAAAACAGTGGGTTCACAAACTGTTTTTGATCAAGGATTTTTAGTTCGAAATCAGACCGTTGGAATTAAGTGAAACCAATGGGAAAGTGTCCATAACTCAAAGTTCTACCACTGTAATTTTTGTTTTAAGGAGGTTTCATGCTTAAAGTGGTTTGGTCAAGAGTCTTGTGAAGTCACTACAATCTGTCCAGAATTTCAGAACAACAAATTCGTATTAAAATTAATAGATTAGAACCTTAACCAAGTTTCCTTGACTTAAAATAACTTTTTCTATGAGGTTTTAATGTGTTAGGAAGATACCCTAAAAAGACCAAAGTGTTTCTGATTTTTTTTGCTATTTTTAGAAAATCGTGCAAGAACTCTGGACAGAAGGTTGTAGAACCCTGAGTGATGTCTGGTTTTTATCCAATTTTCGGAGATCCAACCGTTGAAACTTTGATTTCTTTTTTGGGTAAAAAACTAGACACACAGAGGCATCTTGTGTCCAAAATTCACCAAGATCAAACCACGGGAACCATGCTATCCATTTCTTTAAAGTTCTGATCTGCTCTCAGCAATTTCCAGAATTCTGCAATAGTTTTAATCAATCTTATGAATAATGGCTTAGATGATATTTTCATGAGTTAAGGTTCAAACCATGTCTCAATAACAATTAGTTAAGCTTGAATTTAAAATTCAAAGTGACTTAGATCAATAAGTACTTCATGGCTTCTTCTTGTTTAAGTTTGCATTCATGTGACTCGACATTTATAGTTAGGATTCATTTGCTTTAGGTCAATTACATTTAATAGATTTAGGTTAGAGGCTTAAGATCATTATTCAAAATTCTTTCATGTTATATCTCATGTGGACTAACCTTTATTTTGTAGCACCGACGAGGTATGACCCTTTTCTTGCTCTCCCTCAGTTTAACTTTTTATTTGATTTTATCGATTTTATGACTCCGTGCGCGACACATTAGAATTAGGAACTTGCCTTATGTGAATACATGCGATTAGAGACTCTTTTCTAGGATTTTCTTTCATTTGTATGCATTGCACGTTTAATATCGCTGCTGGATCCCGGGTAAGTTCTCTTGTTCCCTATTGCATATCATATTGCTTGCTACTCGAATTATGTGATTTTTGAATGATATTTTATCATTTGCAATCTTACACCCTTTAGACATACTTTTGTAATGTATATTTATACATATGTATTAGTTGAGGGCACAATTAAATTAATAATTCGATTAAAAGGATGTTAAGTAGAGGCCTATCGCGAGATAGGATGAGAAGGGGTGTTTTAGTCCGATGGACTCCTTCCCTTCTCATTCCATAATCCCCGGACCTAGTAAATCTCTGGTTTTTAAAAGATCGGTTTGCTTTTTAATGGTTTCTTAATTTCCCTTTTAAAAATTAAGTGGCGACTCGTTTTGTTTTTTGAATTTTGAAATTTAAAAAGAATTTTAAAAGAAAAGCTGTGGATAATAAAGAAGATTGCGGTATCTACACACTCCCTAGTACCCGAGTTTCGAATACTGATTGAGGTAATATCTGGTATGCTGTAGTGGTACTATAGTGTGATGCCATGTGTTGAGGCAGTGGATATCGTGAAGATGTGATTTTAGGGTGCCTTTTTAATATGACGGTGGCAAATTGGACTGTCCTTGGCACCCGTGGTAGTGCTATAGTGTGTGACGCCTCCATGGGCATTCCTTAGTACCCGAGTTTTGGATACTGATCGAGGTAATCTCTGTTATGTCGTGGTGGTACTATAGTGTGATGCCATGGATCAAGGTTGATTGGACATTCCCTGGTACCCATTGTACTATAGTGTGGCTGCTCGCGTATTTTCAAGGTACTAGAACGAGGGAGTTTTGGACGATGTGACCTTGTATGTTGTCGAGAGAAAAGATTCAGTAAGATGAGATATTACATTGTTCATGCACGGTCTCATATTGATTTGCTGATTATCTTTCCGTGTTAATATAATAGTTGAAGTTATCACCTTGATTTATTGCTTCAAGTTTAAATAGTAATGTTGTGATATATGCTTATATATATACATTGCGAGCATATGTTTATTTATTCACTAGCTTGCATAAGCTGACGGCGTTGAAGCGTCCTGGATTCTATGTCCAGATTTTCCAGGTCAGGAGCAGCCAGAGTATTTTGACTATGCTAGTTAGAGGCAGGGGAATTTCCAGGAGGGTTGTTTTATCTTTCTTATGTCTTTTACTTTGGAGTTGTAATAAACACTTTATTATAATTTGAATAAGGCGGTTTGTGCCTAAGTTTATGACTGATGTAATAGTTTAGTAAGTTTAACTTTGGAGCTTATGTTTATTAGTATCCTTCTCTTTAGAAATGTTGTTAAGTTATCTGTTGTAGGGACAATTGGTCACTCTGACTTGTCATGACCTACGAGTCCATAAAGGAAATTCAATGCTTTCCTGATTTATGCTACATCGGGGCGTGACAGGCTTTTTGGTATCAGAGCCAGGTTATGGCTCGACCAATTGTCCAAGACACATAGGTTCTTCTGTTAAGATAGCATTAAGATAAGATAGTTCGACTTCATTCTGTGTTTCGGTTCTTTCTATTGCTGATAATTTTCTTTTGTATATGGAGATTGACCGAATTCTGTTAATCGATGGATAGGTACCTTTCTCTCGAATGTATGGCTGGAAGATATCTCAGGCATCGTCCCACTGCTATTGAAGCTGCACCCCCGACAGTAGATCTAACCAGGATGTTTGACGCTTCTGTAAGAAGGTTTGAGAGGGTCAGCGATCAGAACACGGTGAACAATAACCGAAATGGGAATCATAACGGGAATGGGAGGCAAACCCACCAGACTGGAGATAAGCTTCTCAAAGAATTTCGTGCTCTACGACCAGAATATTTTACTGGGACTGATGAACCATGGCAAGCAGAACAATGGCTATTCCAGATGGAGGGAATCTTTGAGACCATAGAGTGCACTGATCTGGAAAAGAAGCATCTGGCAATATTTCAGTTATCATATGCAACGGTGATTGGTGGGATGCCAAAAAGGAAACTATTGGGGAAGAAGCTGTAAGAGTAATGCCGTGGGTGGTGTTCAAGGAAAGATTCCTCGAGAAATACTTCCCTAAAGATGAAAAGGACAAGAGAGAGAGAGAAAGAGTTCATGGAACTGGCACAAGGAAACCTAACAGTCCACGAGTACACTACTCGGTTCGAACGGTTGTCCCGCTTTGCTCTACATATGGTGGACACACCCAAGAAGAAAGTCAAGAAGTATCATTGGGGTCTCAACTTGTCTCTCCGACATCTGACCATGGGGCACCTGGACCAGTCATTTGAAGCTCTGGTGAGGTTGGCTACGGGATTAGAGCATGATGGTTGTCAGAATTCGAAACCACTTGGGAATCGACTCTCGCAGAAAGGCTATCCTGGATAGAAACCAGTGTACCCTCAGGAACAGAAAAGAACTTGGGATGGAGGAAAAAAACCTCAACAGACAAAAGTAGTGCAACAGTATCCGCCTCGAGCGATGGGAGGGAACAACATGATAATTGCTATAACTGTGGTATCCCCGGCCACCGAGCTCGAGAATGTAAAGCACCGAGACGTTCTGATCGTCCAGGAGTTATGTGCTATAATTGAGGCATATCGGATCACATAAGTAAGGACTGCAAAGCCCTCAAAAAAGGTAACTAAGGTCAGCAAGGATAGGCCCGCTTGAATGCTGTTATCCCCGAGGATGCTGGTTATGAGGAAACAGGGTATGGAGAAGGTACTTATGAGGAGGGACTGCCCGAACAACAAATAGTGGAAGGTACTCTAACCTTGTTTAATTCTCATTTTAAAGTCTTATTTGACATAGGTGCTACACATTCCTTTATATCTGTTAAGATGTTTCAAAAATTGGGTTTAGTACCGCAACGTTTAGATGAGGCTTTGAGTGTTGTCTCACCCCTCGGGACCACAGTCAAGTTATTACATGTATGTAAGGATTGTCCGCTACAGTTAGGAGACCGTGAACTTTTGGCGATATTGGTGGTTCTATCGATGAAGGAATTTAATATAATCCTGGGAATGGATTGGCTCAAAAAGAATCATGCAAGATTGAATTATGCTAGGAAGAGGATCACGTTTGCAGACAATGGGAATCAACCCTTTGATTTCCAATGTAACCCTTCAGCTGATATGTTCCTCACCAGACGCCTAGCAAACATCGAAGTTGTCAGTACAGAAGTGACAATGTCATCATACCGGTGATCGACGAGTTTGAGGAAGTATTCTGAGATATCTCTGGATTACCGCCTGAGAGGGACATAGAATTCTGTGTGGAATTGGTTCCAGGCACTCGACCTATAACCAAAGTTCCCGACAGGATGGCCCCTACTGAACTACTGGAGCTGAAGGAACAAGTTCAAGAACTTGAGAAGTTGGGTTTTGTTCGTCCAAGTACTTCACCCTCGGGAGCACCAGTGTTATTTGTAAAGAAGAAGGACGGAACTATGCGATTGTGTATTGACAACCGAGAACTGAATAAGGTTACTATCAAGAATAAGTATCCTTTGCCTCGGATAGATGATCTGTTTGATCAATTGCAAGGAGACGACCTTTTCTAAGATTGATCTACGGTCGGGGTATCACCATTTGAGGGTACGAAAGGAGGACATACGTAAGACTACTTTCAAGACGAGGTACGGACACTATGAGTTCTTAGTAATGCCGTTTGGGATGATAAATGCTCTGGCTGTGTTTATGGATCTAATGAACAGAGTATTCAAGCCCTACTTATTATTGTCGTCATCGATGATATTTGATCTATTCCAAGTCAGAGGAAGAGCATGAGCATCATCTACGGATTGCAATGCAGATTCTCAAGGATCACCTCTTGTATGCTAAATTCAGCAAGTGTGAATTCTGGATTCGGGAAGTTAAGTTCCTCGGGCATGTGATTTCACAACAAGGAATCACGGATAACTCATTAAAGACCAATGCAATTGCAAATTGGACTCGGCCAACTAATGCTACAGAAGTCAGAAGATTTCTGGGACTAGCTGGTTACTATCGGAGATTTGTAGAGGGATTCTTAAAGATAGCAGTTCTGTTAACTGGTTTGACTAAGAAAGATTTGAAGTTTGAATGGACTGATAAGCATGAACGCGCTTTTCAGGAACTAAAAGAGAGACTGACAACAGCCCCAGTGCTAGCGATACCCAAGGATGGTGAGAAGTTCACTATTTTCAGTGACGCCTCTTATCAAGGGCTGGGATGTGTTCTTATGCAAGGCGGAAAGGTTATTGCATATGGTTCACGACAGTTAAAGCCAAATGAACTGAATTACCCAACTCATGATTTGGAACTGGTAGCAGTTGTATTCGCGCTTAAGATCTGGAGACACTACCTCTACGGGGAGAAGTTTGATTTGTTCTCAGACCACAAGAGCCTTAAGTATTTGTTTACTCAAAAAGAGCTGAACATGAGACAACGCCGATGGATGAAACTGATTAAGGACTATGACTTTACATTAGAGTACCACCCTGGTAAGGCTAATGTAGTTGCTGACGCCCTAAGTCAGAAACCTTGAGAAGTGATTGCTTCATTGATGGAAGGGAATGGGAAGCCTTAGAGACAATCGCTGAATTTGATATGCAAATTTCTAAGGGAAGTGACGGACAACACTTTGGATGCCTCATGGTACAACCAACATTTGTGAGTCGAATTATCAAGGCCCAAAAGGAAGACAAGAAATTTTAGGTATGGTTTGTCAAGATGTCAGAAAAAGACCCTACAGAATGGAAGGTTGGGATCGATGGAGGATATAGATGTCGAGACATATTGTGTGTGCCAGATTTAGGAAATTTGAGAAAAAATATTCTCGAAGCAGCACATAAATTGAGATTGACAGTACACCCAGGAATAACAAAGATATATAAAGATTTGAAGAGAAATTTATGGTGCGAAGAAATGAAACGAGAAGTGGCTGAGTTCGTGTCTAAATGTTTGACTTGTCAACAAGTGAAAGTCGAACATCAAAGACCCACGGGATTGTTGCAACCCTTACCTGTCCCAAGATAGAAGTGGGAACACATAACTATGGATTTTGTAGTTGGATTACCCCGGTCACAACAGAATCATGACGCGATTTGTGTAATTGTGGATCGTTTGACGAAGTCTGCACATTTCATCGCGTACAGTATGACTTACCCAGTAGAAAGGATGAGTCGAATGTGCCTACAGTAAGTGGTACGACTGCACAGTGCACCTGTGTCTATTATATCAGACCGCGATGCACGCTTTACCTCGGGTTTTTGGGAAAGTCTGCAGAAGGCTATGGGAACTTCGCTCAAGATGAGTACTGCTTTCCATCCTCAGACTGATGGGCAAACCAAACGTGTTAATCAGATTATGGAAGATATGCTTAGGGCTTGTGTAATCGACTTTGAAGAGTCTTGGAAAATGCACTTGTCATTGGTCAAATTTGTGTATGACAACAATTATCACTCGAGTATTGGGATAGCACCGTTCGAAGCCTTATACGGATGACCATGTCGATCTCCTTTGTGTTGGGCAGAAGTGGGAGATACAGAACTATTGGGACCAGATTTGGTGAGAGAAACCAATGAGAAGATTTCACTGGTCAAGGAAAGAATGAAAACTGCACAGAGTAGGCAGAAGAGTTATGCGGATCGGCCTCGAAAGGATTTGGAGTTCAGTATCGGAGATCACGTACTCCTTAAGGTTTCACCTGTTCGGGGAATAGTCCGTTTTGGTCAGAAAAGAGGAAAGTTGGCACCTCATTTCATCGGACCGTTTGAGATATTGGAACGTGTTGGGAAAGTGGCTTATCGACTCGCCTTGCCACCAAAGATGTCTAGTGTTCATAACGTATTCCATATCAACATGTTAAGGAAGTACATACGGGATCCTTCCCACGTGGTAAATTTTGATGATATTGAGACGAGTTAGAATGTTGTCTACAAGGATAGACCCATGAGGATTCTTGACCAGAGTATCAAGAGGCTGAGGAGAAGAGACGTTACCTTGGTTAAGGTTCAGTGGCGGCACCATGACGAGGGAGAAGCATCGTGGGAGATAGAGTCAGACATGAGGAATAGATACCCCGAGTTGTTTCAGGATTAGTTAGCTTAGATTTCGGGGCAAAATCTCTGCTAAGGTGGTTAGAGTGTAACACCCTGTATTTTATTTTTAATTAATAAATGAATATTTCGTTTTAATTTCTATTTATGATACTTATTTGGGGTCAAACCATAGTTTTCATAAATATAGAAAATCCTTTCTATGGTTTTAAAAACGATATCTATATTTTTGTATACCCAGAATTTATTTCCTACACTAATATAATTTTTTGTATTTTTTATTGCGATCGATTAATACCAGTTATGTTTTAAGCTACGGCTATACCGCATCTTGAGTGTGGTAGCACGTGAGCTCACTACACGGGATAATACCCGTTGGTTGCTTGGAACCCAAATTGGGCAGATTGTTTATATATGTGTATATGTCTCTCAAAATCTCTCATAGTTCTCTCATTCACTCTCTATCTCTTTCAATTTCTCTATTACTCTCTCTAGTTTACACAAGACACACACACAGTTTATATAACTACATAAATTGATATATATAGTTCAAGACGGAGGAGTAGGAATTGAATGACGGAATTCACGGCGGAAAATTCTCAAATTCTCTGAATAATCACCTCTGTGAGTATTTTGAACTCACTCTCAATGTTTATATATGTATATTTCTGTGTATATATGTGTGTATATACATATATGTATAATCGCCATTGAAGCTTGAAAATTGGAGTTTTAGAAAAGTTAACCAAAATCAATTCCATGAATTGGAAATGAAAGATCTTAGTCCCATTAAGCTGTGGTTCAAATACTACGGCTTAATTCACCCGTATCGCAATGTATCGTTGATTTAAAGTTTTGTCACCTCTCGGTTTTTCGTAAAATCCGAGAGCTACGATTGAAATTGGTTAAATCCAATCACATATTCATAATCTTTGCAGAAAAACAGAGAGAACCATATATTACAAGTCATGTTTATATTCGGATTCCAAAATGGGTCAAAAATAGGCTTTAAATTCGTAACAGGGGAAAAACCGCTGATACCAATTGATTGGTATGATTTCCAATCAATTGACATGATTGCCAATCGATTGCCATGTATACCAATAGATTGGTATGTTTCAGTACTAACGACTTTTACTAAAACTATCATAACTTCCTCTAGAAAACTCGAAAACGCGCACTGTTCAAAGCATTGGAAACTAGACTCAAAGACCTTTCATTTGATATGTAATTCATCCACAACATTTATAACTCATTTTTAAGGGCATTGCTTCAAAATGGACCTGCTTGTGTACTAGTAGCTGTAAAAGCGTATTAAAGTAGTTTTTGATGGATTTACCTGTTGTTTCATATATGACTTGATAATTTAGATCGTGGGTGCTAACTCAATGATTCTAAGTACATTGTACCTTGTTAATAAAGAAAAATAAAAATACTTGATTTTCTCGTACGTTTGTTTGGGGTTACAATGTCATGGACATTGACATTCATGATAGGGTCGAGGTGGAGTCGACATGCATAGTATGTGAGAAAAGTGTGAAAAGAGTAAAAGGTATGCCGTGGTGGTACTATAGTGACACTCCCTAGTACCCGAGTTCTGGATACTGATCGAGGTAATCTCTAGTATGCCGTAGTGGTACTATAGTGTGATGCCATGGGTTGAGGCAGTGGATATCGTGAAGATGTGATTTTAGGGTGCCTATTTAATATGACGGTGGCAGACAATCCCTGGCACCTGTGGTAGTGCTATAGTGTGTGACGCCTCCAAGGGCACTCCTTAGTACCCGAGTTTTGGATACTGATCGAGGTAATCTCTGGTATGTCATGGTGGTACTATAGTGTGATGCCATGGATCAAGGCTGATTGGACATTCCCTGGTACCCGTTGTACTATAGTGTGGATGCTCGAGTATTTTCAAGGTACTAGAACGAGGGAGTTTTGGACGATGTGACCTTGTATGTTGTTGAGAGAAAAGAGTCAGTAAGATGAGATATTGCATTGTTCATGCACGGTCTCATATTGATTTGCTGATTGTCTTTCTATGTTAATATAATAGTTGAAGTTATCACCTTGATTTATTGCTTCAAGTTTAAATAGTAATGTTGTGATATATGCTTATATATATACATTGCGAGCATATGTTTATTTTATTTACTAGCTTGCATAAGTTGACGGCGTTGATGCGTCCTGGACTCTATGTCCAGATTTTCCAGGTCAGGAGCAGCCATAGTATTTTGACTATGCTAGTTAGAGGTAGGAGACTTTCTAGGAGGGCTGTTTTATCTTTCTTATGTCTTTTACTTTGGAGTTGTAATAAACACTTTATTAGAATTTGAATAAGGCGGTTTGTGCCTAAGTTTATGACTGATGTAATAGTTTAGTAAGTTTAACTTTGGAGCTTATGTTTATTAGTATCCTTCTCTTTAGAAATGTTGTTAAGTTATCTGTTGCAGAGACAATTGGTCACTCTCACTTGTCACAACCTACGAGTGCATAAAGGAAATTAAATACTTTCCTGATTTATGCTACGTCAGGGCATGACACAAGTATATATAGGAAAGGGAAGGGACGGGTGGCATGTCTAGCGCACAAACTGAGATAAGATTTGTAGTCACGTTCGATCGCTTGAGAATAGATCTGCCAGTTTTGATCGATTAAAACCATTCGATCGATTGAACAAGGAGACACGTAATAAATTCATAACGGTAGGGTTTCGATCGATTGATCAAGGTTCTCTCGCTTGAACTCAGAAATTCTCGATCGCTTGAAATGACTTCGATTGATTGAAGGTAAAATTTCAAGTATGATCAAGGGAAGTATACAAATCTTATGCTATTTTTATACAATCCAAAAATACAGGGTATTATATCATCCACCACTTATCAAAAGATTTTGGTCCTCGAAATTGGAAGTAGTAGAGTTAAAACAAAAACGGAAACTTCTCTCTCATCTCTGACTCCAGCTCCCATGAAGCTTCTCCTTCATCATACTGCTTCCACTGATCCTTCATCGACAAAATCTCCTTATTCTTGAGTTTCTTGATCCCTCAATCTTGAATCCGCACAGGTCCTTCGTTAAATGTAACGTTATCGTTTGACTTCAATGTCTTTGAAGTTGATCTCGTGCGCTGGGTTGTGAGCTCACTTCCTCAGCATACTGATGTGGAATACACTGTGCACTCTTGACATCTTTGGTGGCAACGCGAGTCGATACGCAACCTTTCCAACACGTTCTAGAATATCGAATGGTCCAATGAATCGTGGTGATAGCTTGGCTCTCTTCTAACCAAATCTAACAATGCCTCGAACAGGTGAAACCTTGAGCAGCACGTGCCCTCTAACTGTGAACTCCAAGTCTTTGCGTCGCTTGTCAACATAACTCTTGTGTCGGGTCTGAGCTGCCTTCATCTTCTCATGTACAACTTGAATCTTTTTGCTAGTTTCTCGTACCATCTCTGGCCCAAGAAGTTGAGTATCTCTGACTTTGGTCCAACATAGCGACGATCGAAAAGGTCTTCCGTATAAAGCTTCAAATGGCTCCATCCCTATATTCGTATAATAGCTATTGTTGTAGGTGAACTCGATCAAGGACAGGTGTGTCTCCCATGAACTTTTAAAATCAATAATGCAAGTGCATAACATATTTTCCATCACTTGATTGACTCGTTTAGTCTGTCTGTCGGTCTACGGATGAAAGGCTGAACTCAAGTTCAGTGTTGTTCCCATCGTTGTCTTATGACTCTTCCAGAATTCTACAGTAAAGTGTAAATCTCGATCTAACACGATAGATATAGGTACTCCATGTAGTCGTACAACTTGCTGTAGATACATTCAGCTCAAACGTTCTACTGGATACGTCATGTTATAGGCGATAAATTATGTAGTCTTCGTAAGTCAATCCACGATTACCCAAATGGCGTCGTGGTTCTGTTGTGACTTCGGTAAACCTACCGTGAAATCCATGGTGATGTGTTCCCATTTACATTGGGGAATCGATAATGGTTGTAGAAGTCCAGGTGGTTTATGTGTTCTGCCTTCTCTCTTCATTCCTTCCCACCAGAAGTTCCTTTTCAAGTCCTTGTACATCTTTGTACCTCCAGGATGTATAGTCATTCGCAACTTATGCGCATCCAATATTTCTTTCCAAAGATTTTTTTCGTCAGGCACATAGAGTCTACCTTTACATCGTAAGGCTTTGTCTGTACCAACACTCCAAACCTCTGGTTCCTTGGGTGACATCTTGCCGAGCCATTACTTTAAATCCTCCATTGTCTGTTGAGATTCTATGATACAACTGGTTAAATTTGGTTGTACCATAAGACATCCAAGATGTTGTCCTTTGGTTGCTTCTACTAGTTGAGGTCGAATTCAACTAACACTTCCAATGATTGCCATCTGGAATTAATAATGCAGCGATCATTAATCGAGGTCGACGGCTCAAAGCATCTACTACGACATTCGCTTTACCTAGATGGTATTGTAATGAAAAGTCTTAGTCCTTGAGTAACTCCATCCATCTTCATTGTCACATGTTCAATTCTTTCTGGGAGAACAAACACTTCAAGCTCTTATGATAAAAAAATAAATCAAACTTTTCTCTATAGAAATAGTGTCTCCAAATCTTTAATGCAAAAGCTATTGCAGTCAATTCCGGATCATACGTAGGATAGTTCTTCTCATGTACCTTTAACTATCTGGATCCATATACAATGACATTTCCGTCCTGCATAAGCACACAACCAAGTCCTTGGTGTGATGCATCACTATAGATCACATACCTTTCTCCAGTCTTAGGTATCGCAAGTATTGGTGCAGAAGTCAATCTTTCCTTTAACTCCTGAAATGTACCTTCATAATTATTCGTCCATTCATACTTTTTCTCATTCCTTATTAAATTCGACAAAGGTCCCGCTAACTTGGAGAATCCTTCTATAAATTGCCGATAATATCCTACTAGACCAAGAAAACTCCTAACTTCTGTCGCGTTAATTGATCTGTTCCAACTTAAGACTGCATTGATCTTAGATGAGTCCACAGAGATACCATCTTAAGATGTAACATGTCCCAAGAATTTGACCTCCTGTAGCCAGAATTCACACTTACTAAACTTTGCATATAACTTGCTATCTCGAAGTGTCTGTAAAGCAATTTGTAAGTGCTCTTTGTGATCCTCCTTTGTCTTTGAGTAGATCAAGATGTCATTGATGAACACTATAATAAATTAATCCAGATATGGTCTGAATACTCGATTCATCAAGTCTCTGAATACTACTGGCGCATTCATCAATCCAAAGGCATAACTAGAAACTTATAATGCCCGTATCCCGTCCTGAACGCAGTCTTCGTCACGTCTTCTAGGCTAACCAATAGTTAATGATATCCCAAACGCAGATTGATCTTTGAAAAGAACCTTGATCCTTGGAACTGGTTGAATAGATCATCTATCCGAGGAAGTGGATACCTATTCTTGATCGTAACCTTGTTTAATTCCCTGTAGGCCATAGTCTATGCAGAGTCGAAGTGTTCCGTCCTTCTTCTTCATAAATAGAACTGGTGCTCCCTAAGGTGACATACTTGGTCGAACAAATCCTAAATCTTCAAGTTCTGAACTTGCTTCTTCAGTTCCAACATCTCTGTTGGCGCCATCCGATATGAAGTCTTTGATATCGACAATGTTCCAGGTACTAGTTCCCTATAGACTTCTATTTCTCTCTTTGGTGGAAGTCCTTTAATGTCCTGGAATACATCCTGAAAGCCTTGTATGGTAGGAATTTGATCCATCGTGAGTTTGGTACTCGTACTTCCGATTGTAGCTAATCCACTTGTCAAGAACATATCACTTGTCGACTGACACTGAAATTTGGTCGTCAATCGTCCTAGTAATGGAAACATAATAGTCCTAGTAGGGCAATCCAAATTGGCACTGTACTTGGTAAGCTAATCCATCCCTAGGATATTGTTGAACTCTTACATTGAAAGAACTACTAAGTTTGTCGAAAGATTTCTATCTCCCAAGGTCAATGGACAATCTTTACACACTTTACCCAACTTAACAATCACTCCCAATGGTGACACAACATTAAGTGCTGGCTCGAGTGTCTGGGTTTCTAAACCCAACTGACGTATAATCTTAACATTAATAAATGAACGTGCAGCTCCAGTATCGAATAAATCTTTAACTTGACTGTGAAAGAGTACGAGCATACCTTCTAAATGCTGTTACTCATCAGCATTAAAGCATGCTTCCATGGGAATGATAGCATTCATCCTTGTCTGATCTAGGGGTCCTTGTATCCCCAGAATTACTGCCCCATAGTATCCTTCGCGTGCTGCACGACAATCTCGGCTCACATGCCCTGGCCTGTTGCAATTGCGGCAGATCAAAACTTGGCAATGTACCCTAGCTTACCGCAATTAAAAAATCCTCCGTTATTAGTTGGCGGGGCTGTTAGAAGCGCCTGAGGCTGTGGTCCCTGCTGGCGATATTGCTAGGGTCGAGGATAACCCGATGAGGCTTCCTGGTTTCCTCCCAAGTGCGATTGTTCCCTTAAAAATTACCCTGAGGTCTCCAACCCTGGATATTTCTTGGTGGTTGGTTCTGGAAACTCTGCTGTTGAAAACCTCTTGACAACTGAGGTCGATTTATCTGTGGTCGCTATGCTGGATAAGCATCCTTTTCCAACCCTGCAGCAAATCTGACAATCCCCTCAAACAACTGATTCAGATGACCAACCATTATATATTTGAGGTGGGGGGTTCATTCCTTGGTGAATTCTCTTCACCTTCTTCTATGGTGTATCGATCATGTGCAGAGAGAATCAAGACAATCGCTCAAATTGTGTAGTATATTCTCGTACAATCCATCCTTCTTGGACCAGGCTCATTAATTTTCTTTCCTGTTGATCTATCTCATCTTATGGGAAGTAGTTTTCTAGAAATCTTTCTTAGAATATCCCCTAAGGCATTCTCCATGCAGCTTCAGCTCCTATTGTAACTCTTTCGGCTTCCCACCAATCTGTGGTAGCGTAGGTGAGCTAAAAGGTGGCAAGACAATGCTTATCTTGCTCAGTGCATTCCAAAATTTCAAAAGTCAGTTCTATTTCCCGTATCCACTGCTTCGCCTTCCATGGCTCAGTTAATTAGTCAAATTTCTAGGGGCGTAATCCATGGAAACGTTCGAGTAACTTATCCCCAGTCTGTCTCGGTGGCGGTGGTGCAATAGGTCTCTGGTGAGTTTAAAAAATGGCCATTTGATCCATGCTTTCCGGAATAGGGGCTCCTAATCGTGCTTGATTCCTCGGTCTAACCATAGTGGTAATGTGAGTCGTGTACCTACAAAAGACCTATTGATTAACGGAAAGTCTTCTCGTAGAAACGAAATCAAGATAAAATAAGAGATGGAATGAACTAACAGTTCTACTAACCAGCATATAACAACTCAACCATGCCACTAATATATCAAAAATACTACTCGTATATATATATATATATATATCAAGAAAATATACTGCATAGTACACACTAGTCAAACTGTGTACCACATGGAATATAGGCTAATACAGTACTAAGGTCAGCTATTTACAATGCTACTACTACTGATAGTATCTATACAAAAGCTATGGTCCAATAGCTATCTCTCAAGCTCCAAAAATCATGTGGACAATAAGTCCTGATATAAAACTAGCAAAAAAAAATTCGTCAGCATCTGATCCTGCTGGTGGTGCCTCATTCTCTGAAATGATATCCATCTCCTCGAGGAAAGCATTCTCAACTAGTGCGAAAAGATCTCCGACTACCACTCCGATATCCCAATCCTCAACTAACTATACACCTACGTCCTCTGCCATGTCTGCCATCATTGCCTGATTAGCGACGTCAATGGCTACAATAGCAAATCCATCAGCTATGTCCAATGCCCCTGCTAATGCAGCCTCTCGCATAGTAAATCTAGCTGGCTGTCCGACCATCTCAACTATCCATCCTACTGCCATATTGGCCATGGCTGCCAAATGCACTATAGGTCTGACTGGTAACTCAGGTATAACTGGTACCTCCGTTATAACTATCTCCTTGTCAGGAACATCCTCATCTACTACCTCCATGGTCACATCTCCCTCTACCACTGTGTCATCCTCTCCAACCACGATATCTGTCTCAATGGCCTCAGGGTCCTCTGGCTCAAGCTCTAGCTCTAGCTCCTCGTCAGAAACATATTCTGCCTCCTCTGGGTCATCCTCTGGCTCATAACCATCATCTGCAGGCTCCTCCTCTACTGGGTCCTCATCATCCCCATCCTCTGTCTCTAGGTCCTCCTCACCCTGAATAAGCTCAGGCTTCGGAACTAGTACGTTGGGTACTGTTGATAGTGGGGCTGCCGGTGCTGGTGCAGCTGTAGGCTTTGGCAGAACATGCCCTTCTATAATATCTCGCAGCTCAATCTCGTCTACCTTCGGCTTACTCTGAATCAATCTAGCCATCTCCTAGTATATGGCCGCTCGGGTTATAGCGTAGTGATACGCATTCATGTGTATCTCTGTCGAGTGTGTCATGCCCACAACATAGCGAGAAGTCCACATCCTTTCCTCCAAGTATCGACTAGCTGTCTAGCGAATGTGGCTCTGGTGTATCTCTGGAATGGCTGGCTCCACTGTGTCGCCATGAATAACATGTCTGCCAAATGAATCATCCACAAATAGGTGGAAATTCGGATCCATGCTAGCCTGCAAAGGAACTATCTATCGTCAGGCGGATGAACTTATCTTAAACTCATATCTCATCTCAGGGATCTTGGAATAATAGGACCAGATGGTATGGACCCGTTAGTGAACGAAATTATCACAACCTAGAGCTTTGATACCAAAAATCCTGTCACGCCCTGGAACAGCAAAAATAGAAAAAAAATAATTTTCCTTTTTGAGTCCACAGAGAATGCGGGTGAATGTTACTAAATTGTCCATACCACAAAGTGCTAGACCAACTAAAAGCAACAAGAACAGTAAACGAACTGAATATATAATAACGATTCTATCCATTACAATATCAAAGTGGTCCTCAGGATCATAATAGGCCTGGAGACAACATATGCCCAAGTATCCACTAAACTAAAAAAGTTCGACATAAGTATAAACTAAATAACTATCTTCAAGTCTTCAGCTAGCAAAAGGGTAGTCGTCAGCATAACAGTTTTCTTTGGCATAACCAGCATCAACGGGGCCACCCTCTGCATATTCCCCTTTAGGGTAATAGATGTCGTCATAAGCTCCATTATCTGTATTAAGAGGGACAGGATAATCAAGATGGGGAATGTCCAAGCAATAACAGTCATCAGCTTACTGAGAGCTGAGTGAATAGAAACTCACAAGGTACCATTTATATAATGTAATAACAAGTTATGAAAGTCATAAGATATAGTTCTACTAAGTAATATATTCTCTTTAATCAACCCCTCGTTACCCAAATCCTGTCTTATTATACAAAGACCTATAGACACTGACTCATAAGACACTGATCTGATTTGTAACATTCCTGGATATACCACTGCTCTGTCAACCGCGGTTGAGAACATAGAGGACATATTCTTAATCCACCGCAAGTCATGGACACAATGCTTCGAGCAACGATATATCATTCTATTGACATGACTTAGCGACATCTTGCCAGTGATTTCCCATCCACTAATCGTTATGGACATAACCTATCCACCGCTCGTTAAGGCTATAATATAGATCACCTGGCTATCTCTGAACTACTTGGTCCCACCCACTACTTGTTAAGGACATATCACTATCCACCGCTTGTTAAAGGCATAATATGACCAAGCGTCCACCCAAGTACAAATTCCCAGAAACTTATCAAGACCTATCTAAGTTTCATACTAAGAATGATACATGACTTTCCCATTGTGTCTTGCCTACCTTAAATAAAAGGAAACAGATATCGAACTCAATCATGAATAATCATAATAACTAACGTTATAACATAAATCCATTATTCACCCTCGTACTTATCTTTAGCATCACATTATCCCTGAGTATCCCCATAGTCGCATAATGAAAGTCTGAATCAAGAATTGAATAATTGAATCCTTTGTATAATAACCAAAATAAATAACCCATGTTCTGAAAAGTTCAATCGATTTAAAGTACTTCAATCGATTTGGAAAAATAAGGTTCAAGCGATCGAAGTCCTTTAGATCGATTTAACTTTTGATCCATTGAACCTAGTTCAATCGCTCGAGAGTCTTCTTCTCTAGAGGTTCTAGACAGTGAACGTCTAAAGATGTTAGGGTGTGTTTGGGTCTATTTATTTACGTCAAAACTCATAAAACATTATATCAAAGGTACCAAGTGAGCTTAGAACTTAGTGACATGTTGTTAAGGCGCGTTTGGGACTTCTTTGACTGAGATAAAATTTGCAGTCATATTCAATCGATTGAGACTTCTTTGATTGATTGAGAATAGATCGGCTAGTTTCAATCGATTGAGACTGATTCGATTGATTGAACAAGGAAACACATAATAAATTCATGTCGATAGGGTTTTGATCGATTGAACAAGGTTCGAACGCTTGAACTTAGAAATTCTTGATCGCTTGAAATGACTTCGATCGATTGAAGGTAAAATTTCAAGTATGATCAAGGAAAGTATACAAAATCTTATGTTATTTTAATACAATCCAAAAATATAGGGTATTACATGACCTCTCTCGTGGGACAAAGCGGCAACCATGATACAATATTCTCTTCTTATGAATGATATACCTTTGACCTCTCTCGTGGATCAAGGTGGTAACATCGGTATTACTTCCTTGGATGCATTCCATAGCCTCTCTTGTGGACTAAAGAGATGAAATTGGTATTACTTTCTTGGATGCATCCCATAGCCTCTCTTGTGCACTAAAGTGATAACATTGGTATATCGTCCTTAGATGTACCCCTTAGCCTCTCTCGTGGACTAAAGCGATAACATCGATATTACTTCCTTAGATGTATCCCTTATCCTCTCTCATGGACTAAAATGATTACATCAATATTATACTCCCTTAGATGTATCCCTTAGCCTCTCTCGTGGACTAAAGCGATAACATCGATATTACTTCCTGTCTCACCTACACGGCACGGCCGTCGATATTGTTTGCACGAAATTGAAGTACCAAAACATATCCAAAACACTTAAAACACTTTCAAAACTTAAAAAAAAAACATGCCTCTAATACATATTCAAGCATTTCCAAATATTTAAAACATGCTTACAACCTTATTCGAGCCAAATTAAGCAACCAAACTCAAGTTTTCGTCAAAACTAGCATTTATATAAAAATTTGTCGAAAATTAGTTCAAAGACATAACTAACGACTTGTTCATAACCGAGTCTTGCCCAAATTGTTTGCGACACAATCTCGACTTGCCAGAAAGGCACAAACTCAACCAACATACACATACCAACTTACCACAAGGATTTACAGCAAGTTTTACAAACTTTTTCCATTACCTACTTGATTAACATATATATTACAACCATAAGTCTTAGAAACCCAAACTAAGAAGCCACAATCTATTACAAGTTATAAACATGTAAACAAGTCCAAAAGTCTCTGTAATACCCGTAAAATTTTGAATAAATAAAATGGACTCCCGTATTTTGTTTCGTATTCCCAGTGTTCTATATACATTATATGTAATTATAAGTTATTAACTTAGACAAAAATTCTTAGACCCGGACTGACTTTGTCATGTGAACCCATAAAATCTGTGTAAATCCTAGACTATACGGCATGTAGATCTAAATGAAAACAAGATCATACAAATTTGGGGATGCAAGTACAACCTAGGATGCTTGTTGTGCTACGTAACCCCCTTATACCTATTGTGTAATTTCCCTCCCCAAACCCGTCCTCAACCCACCAGATAATCTCCCCAAACCTTTCCCAACTCATCGGTTATGCAACATCACCCCCAACCGTCGGATCCCCCTCTCAAGTCCACCCCTCTCAATCAATCACCCTCAAGTTCCCTCTATCATTTCATAATAGATATGCAAAATCGATATGTATATATGTGTGTATACATATGTGTCTTTGTGTATATATAGGAGGCCTTAGAGAGAGAGAAACACTGGGAGCAAGAAAAGAAAAACAAACCACACTCAAATCCTCTCTGCCGCATGGTGACCATACACACACACATGCAGAAGCTGGGGGAAGAAGAAGGCTAAAGAAGGACGCAGTAGGAGAGAGAGAGAGAGAGAGAGAGAGAGAGAGAGAGAGAGAGAGAGAGAGAGAGGTTGATCGGAGAAGAAAAGGAAAGAAGAAGAGGATCTAAGGCTCTATAAGGTAAACCCATACCCCTTTGCATTTCTAGACCCTTTGCATGTCATCTAGATGTCCTAGACCCAAAAAGTATGTAGTCAAATAGAGCCCTAAGCTCTGGTCGTTGCTCCGACCACCATTAGAGCTCAAAGTTTGAGCTCGATTTTCTAACTATCACCAGACAACCCCTTAGTTGTATCAAACAGACCCTTATGGTCCCAGATAGACCCCCTAAGAATAGTTGGTGGTATAAGGCATGTGTTAGTCTTGAATTTCTTTAAGGCATTTTTTTTGTTTGTTTTGATGATGACAAATCTATTGATAATAGCATGTTTTTAATTGTTCTATTCTAAACTATTATCAAGTTATTTTCATTGTTCTAGTCTCTTGAATTATGCACTTAAATGTTCTAACTTTATTTGAGTTCATGAGATAGCATATAGTGAAGCCCGAGAGTGATGGAGCTCAACAAGGATCAAGCTAGAAAACTTGGAAGACTTTAGGATCCTCGCTTGAGTGCATGCCATAATTGTAAGGCATCTTGATCAATCACTCATAGGGGCTGAACCTTAGTTGGACTTTAGGATCCTTGCTCATTTTTAAAATACTTTCAAGGACCTAAACATACTTAGACCACTCACTTAAATTCATTTCACAAAAGTTTTCAAGTGGCTAAGTCAAAATGAACAACTCTTTGCAAATAGGTCATCTTTAAAGGAAAAATTGGTTTAATTGGTAAGGAACTAACTATTGAGTTTTATATGGTTGGAAAGGTATTTGAATCTAGTTTTTGAATCTTCAAACGGATTGCATATCTCAATTTTGTAGAGAGAGTTATGGCTGTTTTAGTAAAGAGGTGTTAGTCTGCCAAAATAGTCGACTGAACTGTAAATACTTCAGTCGATTGGATTGTAAATTCAGTCGACTGGATTGTAAAAAAGTTGACTGTTTTGTGTATTTGAAAGGTAGCTACTACTTTAATTTTTCCAGTCGACTAGATCGATTTTACAGTCTACTGGATTGCCTAGAAAAGCATAACAGCTAGTTTTCTAAACATGTGAAAAATTGCTTTTACACCCCCCAGACACCCTCAACGGTCATATATGTTTAAAAGCTATTTATATGGGTGATTTTAAGGGTTGGGTAAGCAAGAGAAATCATTGAAACAACTTGGTTAATCATCATTTCTATTTGAGCCCTAGTTTGAGTGAAAAATCAATATACTTTAGCTTTTAATTGTAATTCTCGAGAGAGCAAATTGTAGTGAACATTCATTTGTATTATCTACTCTTCAAGAGATTTATCTTTTTACACAAATCATTTATTTGTAAAGAGTGAGGGTTAGTAACCCTTGTGTGCAAAAAAGATGTGTTCTTCTTTGGAAGAGATAGAAGGCTCTTGTAACGGTTTGGTGCACACCCGTGAAGTGTATCAAGACGGTTTATTCTACACCCGTAAGTAGGTTGATAAAGGAATCCTTAAGGGGTGTTCTAGAGGGGTGGACGTAGGTCGCGGTGTGCTAAAAACTCAGTTTGCAATTGTGTCTTCTCTTCTCTCTTTACTTTATTATTTGTGATTGTGTTTAATTTGGTATTAAGTTTTTAGAAAGGTTAATTTTTGACTAAAACCTTATTCACACCCCTCTAAGGTTTCCACTTTGGGCCAACAACATGTTTGGATGGCCATGTGGAGAATTTTTTGGAGAAGACTAGGCTCCTAGTATGTTATAGAGGAGAAGATTTCGGTCCTTTTGGTGTTGGAATCACATATTTACATGCTGAGACAACAAAGATATAGCCCCTGGAAGTTTTCCGACGACCTGCGACTCACCGACAGCGAAGCTTTGCTGGAGAAGAATACCCCTAGCCTATTTTAAGGTTTGGTATTTTATAAAAATGTTCCTATGGACCAAATGTACTTTGAAAATATATTTTATAATTGTAGGGCTCCTTAGTCTATTATTATGTAATTAGGGCTTCAATAATTCGTAGTAAATAAACTGTAGGTCAGAAAAATACATGATTAGTTCCTAAATTTCTAGAATGACGTGAAGATCTATTTTTTAAAGTTTAGTGACTTTCTGACTCAGTTGAAAATACAGCTTACTGGAAGGGCCCACATAGGTATAGGAAATCCAGCCTTTTATATTACAGATTCCGATTTGAGTCTAGTCAATGACGTTAGACTCAGAATGATGTCAAGATCATCATGTTGAGGTTTAGAAACCCATTTGACATAATTACCATTACACCCCTATGAATAGAATGAATGTTAATCGCCGTTCTATGAATTGATATAAATTGTAGGGACTGAAGCTATACTTATATTCGCGAATTCGCATCGAGGTGAGTAGTCCTAACTTACTTGTTATATTATAGAAATACTCCATATATATTATATGAATATCCCGTATGCCTTGTGTGGACATATTATATGAGTATTATATGTTCGTAAGTTAAAGATAAACTGTTTATATGAAAATGCATGTCTAGATAACTATACTCCATGCTTAATTGATAATTGTTGTTATGATTCATGCTTATTATATTATACGTCATACACTTGCATGAACACTCATATGAACATTGTCGAGTTGTGACGTCACACCCCAAACCGCCTCATGCAGATTAGGACACGTGTAATAATGCTACAAGCGCCCAATTACATTAATTTGCAATGAAACATGTGAATTACTAGGAAACACAAGTGTTTAACAACATAAAACAACTCTATTGTGACAAAACAACCCTCAAGGGAAAAATGGTCATTAATAAAGTATAGCAAATTTTATACCAAAAGATAGTTCTTTGAGTTCTAGATCCAACGCAAAAAACAACACACGAATCTGAATTTTCTAGAAAGAGTTATGTCCGTTTCCGTAAAAGCCGTCTGGCTGGAAACAGACCTACGGATCGATCCGCCCAAAACCGGATCGATCCGCCCAAAACCGAATCGATCCGGTTTTAGCAGAATGAGATTTTGGTTCCTCCAGAAGCTCAGGATCGATCCGCCCATGACCCAGATCGATCCGGTTTCTGCAGAACTCAATTTTTGACAGAAAATCACTGCTTAAACAGTGCAAACATATCCAAACCTTCATCAAACCTCAAGAAACCTTCCAAATACATTCCTAAACATGTTTTAGCATTAACCAAGCATGTGGAACATACACATACTCATAATTGAATCAAACCCACCATGAACGCAACTCTTTTTTTTGGTTCAAAACAAGTTTTGAAATTCAACTCTTGACAAAAACTAATATCTCATAAAATCTTGTTGGAAATGAACTTAAAGCTATAACCAACAACATAGAACATTAGGAAACCATATCAAAACCATTTCCAAGTATTCTTAAGTATTACCAAGCATCTAAATCATAAACTCCAACTCTCTTGAATTAAGTTAAGCATTTGAACTTAAGTTTTCATTTAACCAAGCAAGTATTTATATAAAACCTTCCGACAAGAGGATCAAACTTCGCAAAACATTTGTTTACAAAAAGGAACTTGATTGAAATCTACAACCCAAGTATCCGGACTTGCCGGAATGATCCAAACATATTACATACGCATAAACGGACCGATCACATAGAAATTTACTTAAGTTCCTTCAAATTTACATTAACCACATGGGTCATAGAATCCCAAACTAACCCCAAATCTCTCCAACTCTACAACCACAAGTCCAGGCTTCAAGCCAAAAGTCAAGGATTCCAAGTCACAAGTTACACCATGTTATAAGTTATAGACATAACTACAAGTCCCAAATCTCTACCCCATTCCCGACCACGTTACTTCCTCTCCGGATATTGCTCCGTACCTACGGTGGTTGTTATTTACCACAATAGAAAAGGAAAATGGTTTTCTTAAGCATTACGCTTAGTGAGTATTCTAAACATGATTGAACGTTTGACATGTGCAATGCTACAATTATTGCGTAAATCATATCCGTAATTGCCGAGTCACCGGTTCAATGATTCATTCAGACCCGAAGACCTCCCTTGGTTCCGTGGTCACTTCTATTCCTTGGACTTCTGTATTAATCAGATTCTTCATCTTCACCACCCTTATTACTCCCAAAAATGAATCATTTTTCGGTGCTCATTGAGTACCACATAAACATATAAGCATATAAGCACATAAACATGGCAACTTTTCACATAATTGACATGAAACCATAAATCCAACAATTTCATATCTTCTAAGCATGATTTCAACAACCCAATATAAATAAGAAACATTGAACACCTTAAACCACAATCATTCTTAGACTAGAAAACTCACCTCTAACAAGTTTTACCCAAAATCACACCAAGAAGTGTAGAATTTCA
Source organism: Hydrangea macrophylla (assembly GCA_033977485.1). Classification (NCBI taxonomy): domain Eukaryota; kingdom Viridiplantae; phylum Streptophyta; class Magnoliopsida; order Cornales; family Hydrangeaceae; genus Hydrangea; species Hydrangea macrophylla. The sequence continues at coordinate 79,514,361 of CM066991.1, read as the reverse complement.
CCAACTCCCACCCCAAATTTCACTCCGAAGAAATTCCTACATGAACTCGGTAAACAACGTCTCACCGATTATTATGAGATACCAAAATCCGACGATTAAAAATATAAATTAAAGGTATAGGAACGATCGTCTCACCTCCACGAGTCCGTATACTGCTACGGTTTGCAAATTGGATGTCGGACGGCGAAGGAATTGCGATTTAACGACGTCGGCGTCTCATATTCTCGTTTCTCTTTCCGAGCTCTCTTTGTTTTTCATTGAATTTATGTAAATTATTGAGACAAAGCTCAACTCCTTGACACACATGCATTTACATGCATTGAGGTGTCATTACCTCAATTTCTCGCTTTTCGTTTATACCCTCAGAATTTCTTAAGTTCTTATTATGAAATCCCAAACATTCCATTAACTAACCAATTTTTTAAATGATTATTTGTCTAAGTCCCGTATGGGTCCCAAATATGTTGTGAATTTGCTATCGCACCTACTATACCATCATAATATTGAAATTTCTTTAAACAAGTGTTCATATAATCATATAAATGCATTTAACATATAAATTGCAAATTTATTTTATCTGGGCCCTTCACTGGGTCTCACTTCATAACCCGTCCCACCTCACTGGGGACTTTTCCAAATGGTGTCTTTCTCTAAACACTTTTCATACGGGTGAGTCCAAAGTCTCCCCTTAACCCATTTTATACACTAATTATATTAGTTAATGCATATAAAAAATGATAATTACCCCCTTTTCCTGGGTACGGGTGTTACATTTCTCCCTCCCTAAAAGGGAGTTTGTTCCCCAAAATTACTCTTACCTCAAGAATTGAATATGTGCGGGTACTTTGCTCGAATCTCATCCTCTTACTTCAAAGTAGCTTCCTCAACTGAATGGCTTTGCCATTGCGTGCACCATCACGAGTGCAATCACCTTGGTTCTCAACACTTGATTTTTTCTATCAAGAATTTGCACCGGATGCTCCACATAGGTCATATCCTCTCGAATCTCCAATGGCTCTGGAATAATGACATGTCTCAGATCCGATACATAATGTTGAAGCATCGACACGTTAAACACATTATGTACATTCGCCAACTCTTGTGGCAACTCCAAACAATAAGCTAATGGTCCCACCCGATTAAGAATCAAGTAAGGTTCAATATATCTTGGACTAAGTTTAGCTTGCTTACCAAACCGTACTATGCCTTTCGAAGGCAACACCATTAGAAAGACATAGTCACCTACCTCGAACTCTAACGGTTTTCTACCCATATCCGCATAACTTTTATAACGACTTTGATCTATTTGTAACCGCTGCTTGATCAATCGAATTTTATCGGTAGTGATTGAACTTTCTCCGGCCCCAAAACCTGTTTCTCTCCAACTTCTGTCCAATAAACCGACGATCTACACTTTCTACCATATAGTGCCTCGTAAGGCACCATTCCAATACTAGTTTGAAAGTGAGTTTCCTAATCAGCTTTAAAATCCATAACACATTCCCTTAATATATGAACCAAAATTTGAATCACCCTCTCGAATTGACCATTAGTCTGGGGATGAAACGCAGTACTGAAATGTAAAGATGTTCCCATAGATCTTTGCAAACTGTTCCAAAATCTAGACACAAATCAAGTATCATGATCTGACATTATTGAAACGGGTGCCCCATGAAGTTTAATAATATATCTGATATAAATCTTAGCAAGTTTTGATGGATCTTTGGTCTTGATAGGTAGGAAATGGGCTGACTTAGTCAACCGGTCTACAATAACCCAAATACTATCATTTGACTTTGTAGATCTTGGAAATCCTGATACGAAATCCATCGTGATATGCTCCCATTTCCACTCTGGTATTTCTAGAGGTTGTAATTCTCCCTCGGGTCGTTGATGTTCTATTTTTACCTTTTGACATGTCATACATTTGGCAACAAATTCCACTACTTATCGCTATAAACCACTCCACCAATAAATCTCCCATAGGTCTTTGTACATTTTGGTACTACCCGGGTGTACTGAATAACTGGTATTGTAAGCTTCCTCCATAACTTTATTTCTCAAATCTCCAACTCTAGGTACACATTGCAGATTAATATATCTTAGAACACCACCTTCAAAACTAAACTCCGGCCTTCTACCCTCGAATGATTCATCCACAATCTTCTTGCGCTCTGGGTCTTGTAGTTGATTAGATTTTGTCTCATCAATAAGAGTTGGCTGTGCCATAATCATAGCCATTAACCCACCTTCAATTCTGGGAACCACTTCAAGATCTAGTTGTTCAAATTCTTTCACCAACCTTTCCTGTCCGGTCAAGGCATAAGCTAAGTTTTTCGACGACTTCTAACCTAAAGCATCAACAACTATATTTGCTTTCCTCGGGTGATATTGAATCTTTAAATAGTAATCTTTCATAAGTTCCAACTACCTTCTTTGTCGCATATTAAGATCTCTCTAAGTGAATAAATATTTTAGACTTTTATGATCGGTGAAGATTTCACAAGTTTCCCCGTATAGATAATGTCTCCAAATTTTTAGGGTGAAGATTACCGCCATTAACTCCAAATCGTGTGTTAGGTAATTTTTCTCGTGTGGTCTCAACTATCTTGAAGCATAGGCTATTACCTTGTCACCTTGAGTTAACATATATCCCAGGCCTTGATGAGAAGCATCACTATAAATTCTAAAATTCTCGGTACTTGTTGGAATTGTAAGTATCGGTGCCATTGTTAATTTCTCCTTCAATGCTAAGAAGCAATCTTCATACTCCTTATTCCACTCAAACGGTACGACTTTCCTCATCAATCTCATCATCGGAGTCACAATTCTAGAGAAAACTTTGACGAATCTGCTGTAGTATTCGGCTAACCCCAAGAAACTTTGAATCTCATACACATTAGTTGGCCTTGACCAATTCATAACGGCTTCAATCTTCTATGGGTTCATAGAAATACCTTCTTTAGAAATCACGTGCCCTAGAAAAGTGACACTTGTCAACCAAAACTCGCTCTTCTTCAATTTCCTAAATAACTGTTGTCGCACCCACCCCGAAAAAAAGGTGGGGGGCAAAATGGGGTGTCTACAGCTAATTCTCTCAAAGGCGCTATAAAACTAGTCTCAAGTGTTGTTCATGCTCCTCTGAACTCTTCGAGTAAATAAGGATGTCATCAATGAATACTATCACGAACTCGTCCAAGTATGATTTGAACACATGGTTCATCAAATCCATGAAGGTGGCAGACGCATTAGTTACCCAAACGGCATCACTAGAAATTCATAGTGCCTGTTGCGAGTCCTAAAGGCGGTCTTTTTTACGTCCTCTGCTTTAACTTTCAATTGATGGTACCCAGATCTCAAATCTATCTTCGAAAATACTTAAGCCCCTTGAAGTTGATTGAATAAGTCGTCAATGCATGGCAATGGGTATTTGTTCTTGATTGTTACCTTGTTGATCTCTCATTAGTCAATGCACATTTGCATTGTACCATCCTTCTTCTTCACAAATAATACTGATGCACCCTATAGAGATATACTAGGCCAAATGAAACCTTTGTCTAACAACTCTTGCAACTGAATCTTCAACTCTGTCAACTCAACTAGTGCCATTCGATATGGTGCCCGCAAAATTGGTTGAGTCCCTGGCATAACATCGATACCAAACTCGATCTCCCATTCGATCAACATACTAGGCAACTCCTCTGGAAATATATCCAGAAATTCTCTAACTATCGGGATATCCTCAAGTTTAAGACCGACACCCCTAGTATCAAGAATGCTACATAGAAATCCACAACAACCCTTCTTCAACAATCAACAGGCTTCAATGATTGACACTATATATGGCGGTGACACAACGCCTTTGCCTTGGAAATAAAATACATCCTGATTCGGAATACAGAATATTACCCCTTTATTATTACAATCGATGTTTGCATTATTAGCCTCTAACTAGTCTATACCCAATGTAACATCAAAATGTTGAACAATTAATAGTACCAGATCAACTGTTAAGCTTTTACCACCTATATTTATGTCACATTTTTTAAACCACCCCAAAATAATCATCAGAACCCCCAATGGTATTGCAACAGATAAATCATATTCCAAAAATTCTAATGGTTTATCTAGATGCTTAGTAAAGTGATGTGATACGAATGAGTGTGTGGATCCTGAATCTATAAGTACATTCGCTAGGTATGAGCAAATGGGAACCATATCTGAGACAACGATATTGGCAGAAGGAGTCTTTCTCGGCCTGAGCTAATATGATCTTGCCTCCCGCTGCTCCCTCATTGGAGGTTGAGTAGTCCTTGGTGTAATGGCACTAGCCGAGTATGAACCAGAACCGGAAGTTCCCTGATGATTGGTTGGACAGTCTTTAGCTTGATGTCCCAATTCCTTACATGTAAAGCATCGACCCCTCATATCTACATTATGATTTGGGTAATTTTTGGTAATGTGTCTCGTTTGTCGGCAAACATTGCAAATGATTGGGTTTGGAAGTTGATTGCATCAGCCCCAACAAAATTTCGGACAAGTTTGACACCTCAGTTTATTTCCATCAGAACCACTACCAATACTAGCCGATGATTCTCCTGAACTTTTCCTTTTTGCACTCCCCTGACTACTGAACTGACTCGACCCAGCCCTTTTGTTTTGTTAACTTGGTGGTAGTGGTAAGTTTGAAGTGTACCCAAGATCCCTCTCAGCTATGGAGGCAATATCCAGTGCCTTAGCAAAAGTCTCCGGGTCGGAACACAGTCACTCGTCCCCGGATGTCACTTTAAAGCCCCGCCACAAACTTTCTTGATTTTACTTTCTCTGTTGTTATCAGATCTATAGCAAACCTTCCCAAGCTTGTAAATTGTGTCGAATATTCTGGGACCGTCTTTCCCCCTTGTGCCAACTCCATAAATTCTTGAGCTTTTTGATCCCCAAATGATTCTGGAAAGTACTGCTTGTTAAATATCTCCAAAAGTGATCCCAAGTAGTTGGTTGACCCGAGCTCAGCTTAGTACGCCACCAATATTGCACCTCATCTTTTAACGTGTCAGCGGCAAATACCACTTTCTATTCCTCTGTACATGGTAACACTCTAAATATTTTCTCCATATCAGAAATCCAAAAGTTTGCTTTCATTGGATCAGCTTTCCCACAGAATATGGTTGATTCGTGGTGAAAAGTGCATGTTTATAGCGTATTATACGGTCCTTTATGCATACTTTTATCCCCAAAGTCCCTACATTTAGGTGCATTCTAATAACAATGTTCTTTTTATTGTGTTAATGCTAAAACATATGTTTATGCATTGTTTTATAGGTATTAGGATGTAATCAATGAAGTGGAGCTAAAGAAAAGTGATTCTGGTGAAGAGAACAACATAAGCAGTTGAGAAAACGCCAATTTTGACAATGAAGACTTCAGATTTGGAAGATTTTCTCAGAGATATAAAATGTAGATCTTTGAGTTATGGTCACGTGGCCACAAACGGGAGGTCAATCCGAGGTCCGAGTAAAAGGTTATGGCCATTCTCCTATCGGTGTGCAGTGCTGTCAAAATCAGAGAAGTTCAAGCGATTGAGAAGAGTTCAATCGATCAAACCTTTGATCGATCGAACCTTATTTTTACCCAAAAGTTGCGTAAACTCTGTGGGAACCCTATATATACGTCGTTTTGACGCCAGACGAAGAGAGGACGCTCCAGAACGCACAGAACAGCAGTTTAGGGTAGTTTTAGGGTTAGTTTAGGAGTAGATTAGTTTAGTTTGATGTTTTCTTCATCCTTTTCCATTGTAGATTTAAGAATCAAGTTAGATTCAAGTTTATTACAAGTTATATTCAGATTTATTCCAGGTTTTTCTGTTCCTTTTCTTTATTTGATTGTTTGTTAATCTAGTTATTATGATTGCTATGTTTTACTATTTCTGCACTAGTTTATTCATGTTTCTGTAGTTTAGACATTGGAAATATGTGATGAATCATTGATTCCCAACCTCTGCCATGCAATCTTTAGAAACTTTGGGCTCGATCGATCGAAGGTATTTCAATCGATCGAACCAGGGCCATAGTCAAGCCATCGAAGGCATTTCGATCGATTGAAGGATGATGCTGTCCGATCGATCGAGAGCGCTTCGATCGATCAAACATGCTAATTCCTGAGATGATTCTTTTAAGTATTCCATGACTTTCTGTTTTAGAAATCTGTCATCAAATTGTCCCAATAAGCTCAGTTTGTCACAACAGTTTTTAGAACTTAAAGCCTTAAGGCTATTTTCTTCAATGACTTTTGAAAACCACTTTGAATGCTAACACCATTTAGAGTGCAAGTAATAACCATTGTTTTAAACCGTCTTCCAAGTATTTTAAACCAACTGTGATGATATAGTCCCGGTCATGAAAGGGCTATTGATTCTTTATCTTTAGAAAAATACGGAATACTGAAAAGGGATGTACTCCATAGAGCGTTAATGAATATGCATAGTAGATGGTTAGGATTAATGTGGATTCACGTATTTCCAACACCTTTAGTTTTTTAATTTAATTAGTTATGTTTCTTTATGTTTAGTTTATTATTTAGTTTAATTTAATTAATTAGGATTTGTTCGTACACCTCCAATTATTCATTTTTATTTTCTTTTTCTTTAGGTTGTAACTTAGTAGACATTCTTCCTATTCCTTCCCTGTGGGATCGACCTGGACTTATCCAGTATTACTTGCACGATCACCTACACTTGGGTGTTGCACAAGAGCGCACAACTATTTAGTCGTGTCAAGTTTTTGGCGCCGTTGCCGGGGAAGGCAACTAGGTTAGGATTTTACTAAGTTTTTCCATTTTTCTTCTTTTACTTTAAAAAAAAAAAAAAAAAAAAATCATTGGACTTTTTCTCTCACAAGAAAAAAAAAAAAAAAAAAAATTTCTTTTGTTTAAATATTTTGGGTAAACATGTCTTATCCATATTACCCTCCATACAATACAAATACCACGAATGGGTACACATTAGGTAATGAGAACTATACCCCGAGTTGGCTAGCACCCACATATGATGCACATTATCAACCTGAGTGCTACCAATCACCACAATGGGAAAACCATCGTGTTAGTCCCCCATGTTATCAAACGTATCAAGAACGTCCACCTGGAGAGTTCTATCAATCGCAATGGGGATATAACCAAAATGATAGTGTAGGATATAGTAGTAGTTCCCACGATTACCAAATGCACCAAGACTTTCCTTCTGGGGAGTCTTGCACACAAACACAATGGGAAGGGGACTATTACCAACAACAATGGGGTGAAACTTCATATAGTTATAATAAGGAGAATAACCAAGTTGAGGATAATGGTATGTTAGAATTGCTGCTTAGTGAAATGAAAAGGCTAAAGAGTGCAATTGATAAATTAGGAGCTAGATATCAACAAGCATTTGATAGCCAACCTTTAGAAGAATATACCAGTCCTTCAACGCTACAACCTGAATTTCAAGACACTAACAATGGAATGGAATTAGAGGACAATGATGGGTTCATACCGAGTGAGGTTAACAACTCATTTGAAAAAGTGATAACCCAACAAGAACTCCAAAACCAAACCATTGAGCATGAAGTTGTAGAACCATATTCTCCTCAACATACAACCCCAGACATCAACTCCTTCACTGCCTGGATAAAACTACACAATCTCTTTGTCCAGAGCACCTCAATAGATGACATATATAGTGAGGAGAGTTACAAGTATGAGAATGAGGTTTTAAAAGATGATGAGAGTTTAGGTGATTGCACGCAATTAGGAAAGGAAGAGTCCCCTGTTGACTCTACCCCTACCTTTGAAAGTGATCCTAGAGAGGACATAATTGAAAAATCTAAATCTGATTTAGATTCTTGTGATATTCATGAACCCTCACCTCTTTCGACCGAAGAGGTGGTGTCACCAAGTTGCCCATCACCTATCCTTGCTATCAATCAAAGCTCTCGTCCTGAGCTTGAATGTTATGTGTACCCCATTCGTGAACAAACAGAATGTGTTGTGGAAGAGGATGGTAAGGATACTAGCACATGTTCTTCACAAAATTTTAACTTTCAAAATTCTTTGAGAGAAGACTTGGAAAATATTGGGCCCACTTTAGATGATCTTAAAATTCAACAAGAAGCTAGCAATCTTCTAGACTGCTTGACCTTCTTGAGTGATTATGACATTGAGGCCCAAATAGATAGCTTTATCCAAGTCCAGTCCAAAACCATGTGCATAGAACAGAAATTCAATTCCTATGATTATATCTCCATAGATTCTGGTCTAGGACAAGCGGAGGGTGGTGAAGCTTCATTAGAACATCACTTCGACCCTGCCCCTTTTATTGAACCATGGCCTCCCCCTGTTTTTAGTATTAAAATAGAGACTGTTATAGGAAATACCAACACCAAAGATCGTTTCTTGCATATAATTTCTAAAAAGTGTGGTATTCCTTTTATAATTGTCCCAAAAAAATTTGGAAGCCATAGGTTTTGCATCATCTCCTCTGACCTTGAGCCTGACATTAGTTGGGGGGAGTTGCATTTTTATGAGGATCCCAACATTCTTCTCACTGTTAAATTATTTTATTGGGAAGATCCTCAAAAATTTCGGTTGTTAATCTATGATAAAAATTTTGATTAACTGAATTTATTTACTGAGTGGTTGTAGTATATTCTCTATTTTTCCTTGTTGCTACTAATGATTTTGCAGGTAACTTGAAAAAAAAAAATTGGATATTAATGCCTCGAGGTAACATCCTTCCTTCTCTCGCTTTACTTTACATGTCCATGTGCTTAGTTTAGAACATTGGGGACAATGTTTAGTTTTAGTTGGGGGGAGTGAGTCATTGCATGCCTCATATTTTTTTGTGGTGCTTCAATGTCAATAGACCTGCTTAGCAACATGACTCAGTAAATTCAAAATTGAAAAAATTTTAAAATTTTTAATTTTTTTTATTATAATAACATGGTTCTTGTATTTCTCTCTTAGTTAATGTAGTTAGTTATGATGCAGTAGTGTTATTTTCTGTATGCTATTAGTATGTGATACCCTATGGTAGTTTGTTTACTATCTTAGTTATAGTATATTTTATGCTTTTTAATCTTCAAATACTTTGAGCACGTTGTGACAACCTTGTACATAGCTAAAATGGATTAGTAAGCATAGTTTAAGTGTCTTGAAAGACTGTAGTGGAGACTAATAACCAAAGTGAGCTTTTGTGCCATTCTTTGTTTTTGAGGGTTTTATAAAATTACTCTTACTTTTTGAAAAGCGTATTAATTCGTTGAAAGTCTCATTTTTCTTCTTCATTTTGACTGATCACTAGAAGAGAACGTTCAGGATTTACCAAACTTTAGAGCTCTTGAATTTACTGAAATGAATTATCCTATTAACTTAGAAGATGAGTTAGGCCATCTTTTGACCATACATGGATAATACAGCCTTGGCCTACCTCTATGCTATTCCTTTACTTCACCTCTTGAGCTTATCATAATCGCCTTGTCTTCACAATCCTAAAGTCTATACCTAACTCCAAATTAGGAGTTCAAGCCTCAGTTCTTCATCTTGGAGTGATTGGAATGTGTTATCTTGACAAGAAGTTTGGTTGTGTGAATAAGGGAAAGTTGGTAAAGAAAAAAAATGATAAAAATAAAAAAAGAAAAAGAAAAGCATGAAAAGAAAAAAAGAAAAAAAGAAAAAAAAAAGAATGAAAAGAAGAGTGTGAAAAAAATAAATAAAAGAAAAGAAGAAGAGAGAGATTGGAGATGTGGGAAGTTTGAAAAGTTATAGTAGACATTCCAATCACATCCTTTGACCCAATTGAATATCACGAGCCTTTTTCTTCTTTCACCTAACACCTCTTTTTTAAAGTCCTAATGATTCTAGGTAAATTGGATCTGAAGTTAAGGTAATGAGAGAGTTATCCACGGTATCTCGCTCTTCTAGTGAAAAGTATCATTTCATGAGACTTTGTGCACTAAAATGTCCATTTTTCAATTTAGATATGAGAAGCACTAGATTCCATTTACATTTACTCTTTATAACTTCCATATCACGAGTGACAATTATTACACCTAATTCGGAGTGATTTCATTTTGAGAGTGTAATCCTAGTGAGAGTTGAGTCAAAATGAACGTCTTGATAGAATCTTAGGTTATGCGAGCTTTGAAATTAAAGTTTTGTATTTTGGTTGTCCATTCACACACGCACTTGAAGATTAATAGGTATGGAACATTCTAATGACTTTGATAGTAGATTAACTATAATGTGTGTGTTGCATGACTATGACATACTGTAGACACCCCATTTTGTCGGCTATCAGATTTAGGAGACCCATAGCTTGGGGGTTCACAATGATCGTAAAAGACTCAAAAGGACTCCTGGAAGTCAGCTCTATCTCTCAGAATGCTCAAAATGACCAAAATGCCCCTAAAAGCCCGAAAACTCTCAGATTTGGTCCAAAAGTTTTGAAAACATGCTATGTCGTAAGAAAAGCAATAAAATGAGTTTTTAAGTAAAACTGGATGAAATCGTCAGCTCCCAGAGACCCCCGGAAGTCCCGGAAGTTCCCCGAAAGTCCCCGTTGACCGGTTTGACCAAGGTTTGACCAGGTTTGACCAGAGTTTGACCAAGTTTGACCAAGTTTGACCGAAATTGTCTGAATTCACCAGAACCATTCTAAATCATGAGAAAAGTATTAAAACAAGTTCCAAAAGAAAATCGAGCGAAAACATCAGCTCCTGGGAGCTCCCAGAGGTTCCCAGAACTTCCCGGGAATCCCCGATTTGACCGGTTTGACCAAGATTTGACTTTGGAATCGGGGTACCGAAACAATTTTCAAATATTTTTCATGGATACTAGAGGTCAATAGCTTTCCAACGGTATATCGCACATAATTTCTGGATTTAAAACGAATTTATTATGAATTTCCAAAGGCGAAAAAGGCGATCAAATCGGCTTTTATCGCGAATACCGCAAAACTTTTCAAAGTGACCTATCCCCGAACTATTTTTTATGTAAAGTAGACTCCATTACCTTTCCAATGGTATATCACAACCTCAATTTGGAGTTCGTATGCATTTTCTGTGAATTTCGGACGAAATAGGGCCTTTTCGCGAATACCGGAACTTCGGGGGGCCTAAACAGCATTATCCAGACGAAGGGAGGAGCAGTGCCGCCGCGGCAGTGGCCCAGTGCTGCCGCGGCACTCCCCTCCAGAACAGTAAGTTTTTGTAAATACTTTTGTGGTCCCATTTTGATTAATTAAAATCCAAAACGACGTGGTTTCATGATTTCAGATGTTTGGGACCAATGGGAGTACTTTCTAAATCCCAAAAACACCCCAAGTTGGCCTATATAAACACCCCATTACTCCTCATTTTGGGGGAGTCAATTACAAGTTTAGAGAAAGTTTGGGAGAGAAAGTGTAGAGATAAGGTTAGAGTGGAGAGAAAAGAAGCTTTCTTCTTTGATTTTTCAAAACAAAAGTGAGTTCTAACTTTGTTTTTACTTCATTACTTCCATTTACTTCAACATTCAATACTCCCAACCACCATTTTAGTGAGCATTCAAGAGTGTGGAAGCTTCTTCCATGTCTAGTGTCATTACATATGAGTGATACACCAATCTACAAGACTCATGCTTCATGAATATCATCTATTGATTATCATCTACTTGCTTGTTTATTTATTGTTCATCTCTTCTCATCCCATTTCTTTTTATTTTCTTCATTAACTTACTAGTTCATCATCATCTAAGTGATGACATGAAGTTTGGGGTGAGTGAATCCTCATGGATAGTAGCTCTTGACCTCAAAAACATGTTTGATAGATGATGACCATAACCTCAATACTTCCAAGGTATTCTTGGAATGTATTGAAGTTATGTCCAAAAACAAAATAAATCTCTCCAACAATCTTGGAGGTTCTTAAATGATGAGTTTGATGTAGGTATTCTAAGTGGCTATGATCCTTATTGAGTGTTGAAAACATGTTTTCAAAACACCTATTTCAAAACCCCTCTCAATCCCTCTCATTTGGTTTCAAGAAACAAAACTTTGTTTTCTCCAAAATCTTCAAAACAATGAGTCAAAACAGTGAGTGAGTTGAGTTCAAAGATTTTTCTAGAACACAATACTTAACATATGGATACAAGGCCACTTGGAAAGTCTTCCTAACTCATTGGAGAACACCCATGATTTTTGGTTTGACTTGGAAGTACTTGGAAATGGTTCATTTGGGTCCCAACATTCCTTCCAAACATTCTGTTTTTGCTGTCACAGAAGCTAGGTCAACTTACGACCTCTTTTCCAGAAAACTTTTCCAAACGGGGTGATCCTAACTTATTTTTCCCTTAAAATTCAATGTCTTAGGAAACTTTATGTATAAAATGGGCCTCTAGATCATTCTTTTTCATTTTCTAAGATTTTCTAACATTTCAGACGACAGTACGAACTCTGTTTCTGAGTGACCTCTATTGTTTATGTAATTTCTCTCAATATGTGATATCTATTCAAGATTGGCCTTTTGGGTTGTGTTCTAGACACAATAAGGAACATCTCCATAAAATATCATGCATTGAAAACATTCATAACCCCTCTTTTCAAATTCCAAAAGATCATGCTACTGTTCTGTCCACTATTCACAGCAAGTACACTTTAACTTTCATTCTTTGATTTGAGGCTTATATGCATTCCAAATTAGTTCATATCTTAGGAAGTGGTTCATACTACATTTGTATATATCCCATGTTGATTTCATTCATTCATTCTTGCCCATTTTAGACTTCTAAGCCATTATAGAAATCCATGTACACAAAACACACTACGACCTTTGCACATTTTTAAATACATACATTGCATTCATGCAAGATTTGGGGTTTTTGTAACTCTTAATCTAAGGAGATTATAAGGAATGAACTCGATCACTCGTTCATGCTTCCCCTTGGTCTATTCATCCTTTCTCATCCGTCCCGGGGATTGAGAGGTCTTCTTTTATCAAAGAATAACATGCATCATTCTAGCCTTGCTAAGCATATTTTGATTTCTTTGCTTATTTGTTTCAATAACAATTCATGTCCCCCTTTAGATTAGGAAGTCTTGATTATTTGATACATGATTAGACGATCTTTCCTAGGTTTATTTGTGTGATCTTTCACTTTACATTGCATGATATTTGGCTTAGATCTTATGAATGATATCTTATCTTTTGATCTTCCAATTTCAAGTTTTCTTATGTGATGTAATATACTACAATAGTATTAATTGTCGAACCAAACATAGTATAAGATGATTATTTGGATGCTAATTGAGGCCCGTCAAAAGACGGGGCGAGTTGAGGGTGTTTTAGTCGCGACAAAGGCTCCTTCCTCTCTCGTACCAAAACCCCGAACCAAGTTCTTTGGTTATGAAGGGCCGGTGCCCTTATCCGCTTGGGTGAGTCAAAATTAGGTTTCTTGGTTCCTTAAAGACCAAGTGGCGACTCTGTATCTGTTTTCAACAGACCTATTTTCTTTCTTTAATTCAAATCAATTTCAAAACAATCTCAAACAAGAGAAGTGGTCCGACTCCGCGTGTTCACAATCTGGCGACTCTGCTGGGGATATTTATTTTCAAAACAAAATAATACAGAGGTTTGACTCATAAGAAGCATCCTTAAAATCATTTTTTTACTGTGTCTGGTTCACCGCATTGCACTCTTGCATTTCCCCCCCTCTGACTGTGTCTGAAACGCGGCGCTGACATTGTTCAGGTCTTGCTGTGCCAGGGCACAAGTCACCGTTGATACTGTACCTTCCAAGGTATATCAAAAAGAGTAAAAACCTCCGTACTGTCTCCCTGACGGTATATTGGAACTCTCGTCAACGGACCCTCTTTGACTAAACCCAGCCTTTGCATATAGATTTCTGTAGAACCTTTCATAGGACTGTTCATTTATCTTTTCAGATAGGACAATGTGATATAACTGTTGTATACCCTGACGGGATTACCTGCGCGGTGTAGATGCTTATGTGGCATGAGGCAGAACTTCTTTCTTATGATCCCCAAGGCAATCACTTACATGTGACCACATTGAGTGACCTGCCTAGGCACCATGGTAAGGAAGTCTGCTCCATGTTCACAAAGATATACACCGCAAGCCTTGTTTGTTGGTCCTAGGACATAGGAGTATGAAAACTAGCTAGATAGTATGATCACCATCATAACCTGTTTCTCCCAGAAACTCTGTCCAGATATCCCAGATATAACCATATTGACCAGTTTCCCACAGAAACTCTGTCCAAAATTTCCGAAGTATCTTGGAAATCCATGTTATCCTTTGGTGATCATACTAGAAAGTAAGGTCAGCACACTCTGTATGGCTAGGACCTTATTTGTTTAGCTGCTATCTGTTAGAAATAGGAGCATCATATAGATTAGGGCTTACATCCGCATGCTTGTCCCATTTGCATGCACCATTCCCCATCAATTTGCACGCACTGTTTCGAGTCGGTCCACATCACTATCTTTGTCTGCCTAGAGTCGCCACTGTCAAAGATCTAATATAGCCCTTTCAAAATCTGTCAGGTCAGTATAGGTTCCCAAGGTCAACAGTCAGGGTCTTATTCGTGGGTCAGAAGTTCGGAGAATCGGTTAATCAGAATCAGTCCGACAGCTTACGTCAGCATGAATAGGGAAGAGTTGGAAAACAAGGTTACTGAATTGGGAGCGATTATAAGCCAACAATCAGACAGTCTAGCCCAAGTCCTAAAATTCATGGAAGAACTGAAGCAGCAACAGTCGCGACCTCCGCCCGAGTTTCCGCCACCAGGGTTTGAACCTCCTCTACATGAGAATAATGGGGAGGAAAACTGGTTTCAAGGGGTCCCACCGCTTACGTATGAGAAGAAGCTCCAAGAAAAATTGGACAAGGTCGATAAACTGGAAAGCGTACTCAGGAAAAGCAAGGGTATCGACGATTACATGTTAGATTTGGAAGGCCTCTTCGAGCCTGTCAAGCTGAAACTGCCAGAGAATTTCAAAATGCCTGCCATCGATCGCTTTGATGGAACGGGAAACCCGAAAAGCCACGTGAAGCTATGTATGAGTATCTTCCAGTCCATGGGTTGCACCCACGAGCACATTGCGATGCTATTCCCGCAAACTCTGGCAAAATCTGCACTATCGTGGTTCCTAACCTTGGAAGCCTCCAAAACCCGGGCCTGGGAGGACATTGTTCGAGTCTTCGTCGATCATTACTCTTACAATCAAGAGCTGGACGTCACCGTCAGGGATTTGGAAACAACCCGGCAAAGCAACAATGAATCCTTCGCTGCATTTCTGAGCAGATGGAGGAACAAGGTAGCCCAAATGACCCACCGGCCAATCGAGAAAGAACAGGTAAGGATGCTCATCCGGAATCTGCAGCCGCTCTATCATGAGAAATTATTCTACCAGTCCATCTCCACCTTTGAGGAGTTGTTTGAAGTCGGAACCCGAATCGAAGATGCTATCAGGGAGGGGAAGATCAAAAAGGAAGACCCTCCGAGTCAGCCAAGAAGGCCCAACTACTCCCGGAATCCCCCGGATGTCAATGCCCTTAGCGGCCAACCCATGGCATATCCTCCAAGGCCATACCAACCCTCCAACCAGGCAAATTCCTCCAACCGCCCTTTCCAGAAAAAGCCCCCTCGCAGTTTTTCCAAGCTAGAAATCTCTCTCTCCTCAGCCCTAGATCGCCTCCTCAAAAAAGGCCATCTCCAATTACTCCAGCCTCGAAATACCCCGCTCCCGCCTAACTGCGATATGTCCAAGCGATGTACTTACCACCAAGCCCCCGGCCATAACACTGATGATTGCATGCGCCTCCGCCACGACATCCAAGACCTCATCGACCAGAATATCATCGAGCCGCCACCAAAGCAGCCTCATATCACCCAAAATCCCCTACCAAACCACCAAAATGTCAACCTCATTGAGTCCAGTCCCGTACCCTTCAACCCTGCTACTTATATCACCCCCCTAGGACAACCCCTGCTTTGCATTGACATCCCGGATTTTGAGGGGATTCATCTGATCGGAGGGGAGAATGACGAGTGGCAGCAGCAGCTTGACGACGAGCAGGACTTGTTCTTCCTGGAAGAGCATGACCTAGGGGCGGTAGACCTCAAATGGTATGACCCTAACGACGAGAGTGATGCTTCCATCTGGAACGAGCCAGAAAAGCCATTTGTGGGAACGGATTGTGATTGGTTTAAAAAGGATGGGACTGTAGAAGGGCCTACTCCTGCTGAGATTGATCACCTAACCAGGTCAGGCCGCCATTATCAGCCTCCACAGCCTGCCACCGAAGCCATCGAAAAAGGTCCAGTTAAAGACAAGGGGAAGGGCAAGATGGATGAGGTCATCGAAGAAGACAATGAGCTGATCAAGCAGCTAAAGAAAACCCAAGCGCATCTCTCGATGTGGGATATTATGGTGACATCCTATAAGCACAGGCAAGCCGTGTTAAATGCCTTGGCTGGGATTGAAGTCCCCATCGACGCCGCGCCGGAGGACATGGTAGCTTTCTTGGGTGCACTTACCCCCGACCCCATCATTACATTCTCCGATGAGGACCTGTCGCCAGAGGGATCCGCGCATAACAAGGCGTTATACATTACTGTGGGATGTAAGGAGCAACATGTGCCGTTTTGTCTAGTCGATACAGGTTCTGCTTTGAATGTTTGTGCCTTAAGAACTGCCACTGCTTTGGGGGTCAGTATCCTCGACATTACGCCATCTGTGCAATCCGTGAGAGCCTATGACAACACTAGAAGAAATGTGATGGGAACTGTTTCTCTCCAAATCCGGGTAGGATCTTTGGTGAGCACCGAGATTTTTCAAGTCATGGACATACCTGCCTCGTTTAATCTGCTAATTGGGAGACCCTGGCTTCACGCCAACAAAGCTGTATCATCCACTGTGCATCAAATGATCAAGTACATTCATGAGAGGGAGGTAAAGATCATCCTCGGTAATAGTTGGGGTAATGAGGCTTTCCCAAATTACGCTCCCATTTTTGAAGTCCAAATACCTGAGCTGGAAGAAGGAGAAATCGGAGGATTCTTCATGGAAGAAGTTCATATGATCAAAGACGAAGACCGATTCCCTGAGGTCCACTCCGCAGTCGTCAACATTGTCCGCAAGATGAACTACTTCCCCGGAATGGGGTTGGGTCGACGCCAGCAAGGAATTCGGGAATTCCCGCAGATCAAAGGGCAACAAGGCACTTTCGGGTTGGGGTACAAGCCCACTGATGAGGACGCCGAGCTACAAAGGCCATGGAAGAAGAGGGTGAAGGGTCTCCCGCCATACCGCAAGACTTTAAATGGACAATTCGTCAAGGAAGGGGATGATTTCCCTTACTTCGGGTTCCCCGAACCCTGGGTCCATCAAACCACTGGGAGGAGGCACCCCGGGCTTGAAATCTTCGCTGACTGCAAGAGGCCCCCATATCAAGACCCGTTCTACCCCGAAGAAGTTGAAAAGACCCCAGAGGAAGACTGGTTAAAATACCTTGACACTGAAGTGATCAAGAAGATGTGGGAGGAATCCACTGAGGAGGAGGAAGAAAAGAGGGCCAAGATCCAAGATGATCAGATCAAGCCAACTGAGGAGGGTCTGAGCAACCAGGCTGTAGAGTCATCTGTCTGTGTCTCCCAATCCCCTATTCCCCCAAAGTCTGTACTACCGGTTATCGAGTCTGTACTGGAGTCGGCTGCTGTAAGCCCACCACTATCCAATGTAATCACTTCACCTGTCATGAATGAAATGAAAGACGATTCTGCTTACTCCTCTGTGTCTGACACTTGTGAATGCACAGATCCCTCCGAGGATCTCCCAATCGAACTAAAGCAACTAATTGAAAAACCACCTGCTTATGAAATAATCGAAGATACTTTATCAGTTAACTTAGGTGAAATAGATAATCCACAGATTGTGCAAATTGGCTCAACCCTTAATAAAGAAGAAAAAGAAAAATTAACCGTCTTGCTAAAAGAGTTCAAAGATGTTTTTGCTTGGTCTTACGAAGACATGCCTGGGGTCGATCCCGACATCGTCCAACATCATATTCCTCTCCTCCCTAATTCTAAACCTGTCAAGCAGAAACTGAGGCGCATGAGACCGGAATGGGCACTCAAGGTTAAAGAAGAGGTGGAGAAGCAGTTCAAGGCAGGGTTCATCATTGTCACCGAATACCCGGAATGGGTTGCCAATATCGTGCCAGTCCCGAAGAAGGATGGAAAAGTTCGTGTGTGCGTCGACTTTCGTGATCTGAACAAGGCCAGTCCCAAGGATGACTTCCCGCTTCCCCACATTAACGTTTTAGTGGATAACACCGCAGGACATGAGCTACTGTCTTTCATGGATGGCTTCTCAGGGTATAATCAGATTCTAATGGCGCCAGAAGATCGGGAAAAGACGACATTCACCACCCCTTGGGGAACCTACTGTTATAGAGTAATGCCCTTTGGGCTCAAGAACGCGGGGGCAACGTACCAAAGAGCTGCCACCACTCTGCTGCATGATATGATTCACAAAGAGGTAGAAGTATATGTAGACGACATGATTGTAAAATCCAAGGATAGAGAAGGGCACCTGGTAGCGCTGGAAAAGTTCTTCGAAAGGTTGCGCAAATACAAGATGAGGCTGAATCCAAAGAAATGCACTTTCGGCGTAACCTCCGGTAAACTCCTGGGTTTTCTCATCACACAAAGGGGAATAGAGGTGGACCCCTCTAAGATCAAGGCAATCCTCGAAATGACGCCACCACGGAATGAAAAAGAAGTAAGGGGGTTCCTCGGAAGAATCCAGTTCATCAGCCGCTTCATTTCTAAGCTCACAGCTACATGCGATCCTCTGTTCCGATTGTTGAGAAAAGGGGAGAAGTTCCAGTGGGATGACCAATGCCAAGCCGCTTTCGACAAAATAAAAGCCTACCTTCAAAATCCACCTGTCCTTTCACCACCCACTCCTCATAAGCCCTTATTCCTTTACCTGTCTGTCTCCAAAAATGCCATGGGTTGCATGCTAGCCCAAGAAGGAGAAGAAAGCCACTCCGAAAAAGCCATATATTACCTCAGCAAGAGGATGACTGGGTATGAGCTCAACTATTCTACCCTCGAAAAAACATGTTGGGCCTTGGTTTGGTACACTCGCCGACTAAGGCACTACATGCTGGCCTTTCGGGTTGTGCTCATATCCCGCATAGATCCTCTAAAATACCTTCTCGAAAAACCCGCCCTGACCGGTCGTATATCCCGTTGGTTACTTCTATTATCCGAATTCGATATCAAGTATGTTACGAGCAAGTCAGTAAAAGGGAGAACCGTAGCTGAGCATCTCGCAGAACATGCCGTTGACTCCGAAGAAATTGGGGACTTTCCGTTTCCAGACGAGAGCATCATGGAAATCAAGGAAGAACAGTGGAAGTTGTACTTCGATGGAGCAGCCAACATGAAGGGATACGGAGTAGGGATGATTCTCGTATCACCAAGCGGGGACCACACTCCGTTGGCAGTCAAGCTCAATTATAACTCCACCAACAACACTGCTGAGTATGAAGCATGCATTCTGGGAATGGAAGCAGCCTTAGAGCTGAAAGTTCAGAAGTTGGATGTCTTCGGGGATTCAAACCTCATCATATCGCAAGCTAGAGGAGAATGGAAAGTAAAAGAAGAAAGGTTGAAACCCTATCACGATCATCTCGACCAACTCAAGAGGCGTTTTCAGAACGTCACATTCCTCTACTTGCCTAGGGAAGAGAACCAACTGGCAGATTCCTTGGCCACTCTAGCTTCGATGATCAAAATTCCTGTGGGAGTCAGGATGATGCCTTTGGTAATTGGGCAGAGGTACGAGCCTTCGTTCAACATAATCGCCACAGTCGAAGAAGAAGAGAATGAAGCACCATGGTATCAGGATGTCTGGGATTTCATAGAAAAGGGGACGTTCCCCCAAGAATCCACCGAGAGAGACAAAAGGGCAATTCGAAGATTCGCAGCGCAATTCATCATTTGCAGCGGGGAACTGCTGAAGAAAGGATACAACGGTCACAACCTGACTTGCTTGTTTGGGAAGAACTCCAGAAAAATGATGGAAGAAATACACAAAGGGGTATGCGGCCCACACATGAACGGCCACATGCTGGCCAAGAAAATCGTGAGACAAGGATACTACTGGACAACATTGGAAAAAGATTGTTGCGAATACGTGAGAAAGTGTCACAAGTGCCAGATTCATGCAAACATGATGCACGTGCCGCCATCTCTTCTATACAGCATGACCTCGCCTTGGCCATTCTCCACCTGGGGAATCGATATTATTGGTGAAATCGTTCCGAAGGCCTCAAATGGAAATCGGTATATTCTGGTGGCCATAGACTACTTCACAAAATGGGTAGAAGCTGCATCTTACACCAAGTTGGGGGCCAAGGAAGTGGCCAAATTCATCAAGAGAAATCTCATCTGCCGTTATGGAGTTCCTCATGAGATTATTTCGGATAACAGAAGTCATTTCAAGGCAGAAGTCAGGGATCTGTTCGAGGAATACAAAATCACCTATCACAAGTCGTCGCCATACCGACCACAGATCAATGGGGCAGTCGAAGCCGCGAACAAGAATGTCAAGGCCATACTGCAAAAATCAACTGATACCTACAAAGACTGGCATGAAAAGCTACCATTTGCACTTTGGGGATACAGAACATCGATAAGAACGTCCACAGGAGCGACTCCTTACTCACTAGTGTATGGGATGGAAGTGGTACTTCCGGTGGAGATAGAATTACCATCCCTACGCGTGATGGCAGAGTGTGAAATTTCGGAATCAGATTGGTTGAGAGAAAGGTATGAAGAATTGGCCCTCATAGATGAAAAGCGTCTAGCGGCGGTCGACCATGTCTGAATCTATCAGAAGAGAATAGCCCGTGCTTTCAACAAAAGGGTTCGTCCAAGGAAGATTGTCAAGGACGACCTTGTCCTTAAAGAGTTGCGAGCTCCGATCTTTGATCCCCGTGGGAAGTTTAAACCAAAATGGGTCGGCCCTTATATCGTCAAGACTGTTCTTTCCGGAGGAGCAACTTATCTCATGGACCTCGATGGTGTCGAATTCCAAGAACCGATCAACATGGATCGCCTCAAAAAGTACTATGCTTGACTATCCAATAACCATTCCTTTCAAGCCTTGCCTTGAACTACGCTCGACCTGATTCCCACTCGGGGATACGTAGGCAACCACATCGGTTCGGTCAACACCATCATAATCAAACCAATTCCTTTCAAGCCTTGCCTTGAACTACGCTCGACCTGATTCCCACTCGGGGATACGTAGGCAACCACATCGGTTTGGTCAACACCATCATAATCAAACCAATTCCTTTCAAGCCTTGCCTTGAACTACGCTCGACCTGATTCCCACTCGGGGATACGTAGGCAACCACATCAGTTCGGTCGCTCCACCAACAAAAATAACCTTTCCTTTCAAAACCTTGGCCCGAACTACGTTGGACCTGATCCCCGCTCGGGGGTACGTAGGCAGACTTTCAAAAAGAAAAAGAAGGATGGCTCGCTAGGTCGAAAATTCGAAAGGACGCCTAGGCAAAAATTAGAGCTAAATCCAAAGTGAGCAATAACAAAAGAGAGAAAATAGCTCGCTAGGTCACCTCCTTGGTGCCTAGGCAAAAATTATGAGCACGTGAGTAAAATAAAGTCGCGGTCCTTACCATAACCCAAAAACCACCCTCCACACTAGGGGCAAACTTCGGCCGCTCGCCTCGTTTGCCTGAACCTCTTCTGAACTAGGGGCAAACGTCGGTCATCTACCTCGTTTGCCTCACAACCATATATATCCCAAACTAGGGGCAAACTTCGGCTACCCGCCTCGTTTGCCTCTAACAACCCCAGCATGCTCAAGCAAGTACCAAAAGCAACAACTAATTGAAATCTCAAGTTACAACATGTTTTCAGAAAGCTAAAATGCATAAAATGAGATTCCTAAAATAACCAAGGTTCACCGATAAACAAACTTTGAATAAGCAGAAATAATCAAAGAAATAAAAAAAGTCTTTCAAAAAGCAACCACATGTTCAAAGACACTTGGAGGAATGAGCAAAATCAGTCAGGACTAGTTTTGTCTTAGTGTCTTTTATTTCTTCAAAGGTCTTTAGAAGTAGGCCTTTACTCGGTCAGTCCAACCATCAATAAAAGCAGCAATAGTGGTAGCTCTGATCCTGGAAGCAAAGACCCTCTCAGTAAACCCCCGGGGAACCTCCTGAACCTGTCCATACTGTCGGGCCAAACGACGAGGATGATAGAAAGAAGTCTCTCTCAGACCCATTAACCACACTCTCTGGTGACTCCTGAGGCTCGTGGTAATAGCATAGAGGCCCCAACGCCTCACGATCCAGCAAATGTCAGCCTCAGATAAGGTGCTCATCATGCCCACCCAATCGGCAAAGGTATAGTGAGAATGAAGCACGACTCGACGAAAGTAAACTGGTGGTATACGGCCTGTCCACAGCTGAAGGCGCTCGTAAAGCCAAGCCTGTAACACCAAAGGCGCCCCAGAAAGAAGAGGAGTCCCTTGGTTGAAGGCATTATCCAAACCATTCAGAGTTTCAGCTAGAACCATGGCCATGGGATTCCTGCTAAGTTTCAGCCCGAGGCACACATGCACCAAGTCAACGGAAGTGCTCGAGAACAGGAAGTGCGAGGTCATGCACAATATCAAAGCGGCCCCACGGGAAGCATCATACATGCTGGGATTCCCAGGACTGGCATACCGGGCAATAATAGAAGCAATGTTGAGAACCTCACCTTGAATCAGCCGGCGGGAAATAGTGACAGAGCAATTCAGGTATTCAGCCAAGGCTCGCGTAGGGCTGAGGGTATCAGCAGAAGGGAGAATCAAGTCGGAGTCAGAATCATAGCCGAGAATAGCGCAGAACTCCTCAAGCATGGGGCATATTTCCAGGCCGTTGAAGTTGAAGACATGGTTCACTGGGTCCCAGTGAGCAATGGCAGCACGCAAGAACTCTGTATTCAGGGTCATCTGGCGAAGAGAAAACAGCTCGGTCAAGTCGTAGCTGAAGAGGTTGATCCGCTCCACGCCATCCGTAATGTTCAGCCAAGCTGTGAGATGAGCAGGATCATACAAAGCCATATTTAATGTCACGGCTCTAGCAAAATTCAAAATTTCGGCAGCACCTCCCCGTTTCACGGACTATCCCACCTGCAAGGCAAAAGCACTCACTATCACAAAACTGCCCATCGCAGTAACATCCAGCAATCACAATGCACATATATCAACAAGCACACAACTGCGCCTCTAAACCGGAAGATATCCGGCCTAGGAGGCAAAACATCATAATACTCTGTCAAAAGGTCACAAATTGTGCTACACATCGTCCTACACTGTCCTAATAATCATATCCTCAGTACAACCCAATCGAAAACTGGAAAAGAAAATAAAATAATAATTCCCGCTTGGGAAGCCTCAGTCCTCCTCTTCTTCGTCCTCCGTCAGACCACCCGGAGTGTACGTCGGCGACGGCCTCCTCCTACCGCCTCTACATCTTGGACCAGTCCTCGATGAGCCAACCCCGCCTCCACGATACTGCACACACAAATAAAAATGAGGGCAATCAGTAAGGGAACAACAAAAAGTACAAAAACAGAGTCGAGTCAGAGACTTACCAAGGACGCCATCTGATTGGCGTCAAATTGCCGCATACCATCCATCTGTCAAAATAAAAAATCCAGGGTTAGAACCTTGTAACCTTAAGAAAGTGCAAAATTAGAGACATACCCGGTGGTCTCGTGTAAGGACCAGGGACCGTAGGCTAGCCGCCAAGGCGTGACCCTCCTCAGCGTAACTCCAAGGAATGTTGAGGACGCCCGCTGGCTGAGTAGGGTACCCACATGTAACTCGCGGCACCTCCATCATTTGGGGAGTGCCATCAGCGCCTAGAACATTGACAGTCCAATCCCAAGGAGGGATAGGGTCGGGGGCCTGAGGAGCCTGTCTCCTGTACATCTCGCGAAGCTAAAGGCACAGAATAAGTTAGGAAAAGATAAATCAAAAACATGGACAATGAATATAAACAAAAAAATACAAAAAGAACTCACCTCCAGGAGTGGGAAGTTAGGCATCAGGAAACGGCCACGGTAAGCCTCATAACCGGTCTCAGAAAGAAAATGGTCCCAAACATCGGTGCCAGCTAAAGCCGCCAGCAGAGCATCTCCAGAAAGGTCACTAGCATCCATCACAGGAGGATCATGAGGGACGCGATACTGGGAACCACCAACCACCTGCCGAGACACCCGCTCACCAAGGAACCACTGCCTGCACTCAGTACTCTCCAGCAGAAGGCGGCAAGAGGTAAGAGATTTAACCGCTTGTATCTCCTCAGTGGCGGCATAAGCGACGCCCTCCCAAGGCAATCAACACTAGAGGCTGTCAACCCAGTTAAGAAGTTCCGAAGCAAAACAATCCGATGGGCCCCGCTCTTCACCCCAACAACGTCCCTCCGCCATCTCAAGCCTCGTGGGAATAGAGGCACAGGAGCCATACCATCCTCATCCTCGCCTGACTCGTCTGCTGGGGAGGGAGCCAACATCTTCAAGTATTCAAAACTCCAAAGCTGCACAGACAAAGGAGAAATCAGAACAAGTATGAAAATCAAAAAGATGGAAAATAAAAGAAGAAGCAGTGCATACCTCCCAAGCTCGCCAGAATCCCCCAGTAGATTTAACATCGCCCCGAGAGACCCCCCCCCATATGCTTGTAGAGATGGGCCAGGGCAGCACCGCCCCAGTTGTAGGAGGGGATCTCATCAATGGTCGCCAGGCAAGAAAGGAGCCTCAAGCTCACCCGGTCGTTCCTTGTCCCAAAGATGGAGCACCCGAGGACATACAGAAGGTAAACCCTCAAAAGCTGGGAATTGTTCAGATTGTGATTACCTCTACCATAGGCCCGGTAAAGCCAGCCGCAGGGGAACCAATGCCTCTCCAAGTTAGGGAGAACAGCCCCAATCAACATCTCCACCGCCTCCGGGTCAATCTCATAAAAATAGTCCAGAACCAGGCGCTTCCCGCCGACCCTCAAGCCCGTGATCAGGGAGAAATCAAAAGGCGTCATAGTCATCTCTCCGAACGGCAGGTGGAAAGTATTGGTAGTGTCCCACCACCTCTCGGCCAGTGCATAGAAGTGAGCCAGATCATTGCTACTTTTCGAAACCAAGCGGACGAAACCTCCGAACCCGGCATCATCAACCATCCTCTTAACGGTGGACGAAAGCTGGGTATACCATAAGAAAGCATGGGCAAGGCTACCATGGCCTTTCAAGGCCACTTCCGGCACCTACACACAACAAAGGCGACGAAAGATGCACAAAATCACTATTCACGACCCGAGAGCAAAATTCACAAAATCAACATTTGAGCACAAGTTGTACTTCTAACAGTCTCTAAGTGTACGCTACGGCTCACAAAACTAGCATAGTACATAAAAGTGGTCCTAAAATGTCGAAAGTTTCACATACCAAGCTCGCTAGAGCCGCGGCCGAAAGATGGTGTTGGGGGTCCCGCAAAATCACGTCCGGGGTGTGCATCTCGGCCTTCATCCGTCCTTTGGCCTTCTTAGACGGTCTCCTTGAGCTCGAAGCCATGGATCTACAAGAAAAATGGAAGTCACATTTAAACTTTCTTTTTGAAAATTTGGGCAAACCAAAACACCAATCAAAAATCCAACTACGGGGAAAGATTACTCACCTGAGCGCGCACAAGCTGCGTTTTGATGAATTTTGGCTTCAAAAACACCTCAAAGTGGCCAAGAATGAGCTTCAGGAGCTCAAAAACCCAAAATATAAGAAGATGAAGTCCGGCCACCCAGTGTCACCGCGGCACTGGCCAACTTCCGCCGCGGCAGTGGCCCAGTGCCGCCGCGGCACTGCTCCCCGTGGGCCCCGCGTCGCTCCGTTTTGCTCCGTTTCGCCTCGTTTTGGCCCGTTTTGGCCTTTTTCAGCCCGTTTTTGGCCCCGATCAGCCCCGATGGCCCATTCCAATCAAGATCTATGAGGTTTTACCCCAAACAGACTAAAAGTTGTCAGAACTACCTCCAGCAGGCAAAAACTGGGAGAAATCGGCTCCCGAAGACCCGAATCGGTCGTTTCAGGACAATCGTCGCGAATTCCGATAATTCTGGTAACTGATCCTGGTTTTTAGTTATTGCACCGAATAAAGAAAGGAGATTCCCCGTGAACTCTGCATCATCCTCCGAGGACAAAAGCAGACAGATACCAGCTCCCAGAGGCCTTGACAGGCTCTCTTGGATTGAGCAACAAAAGAGATTCCCCGTGAACCCTGCATCATCCTCCGAGGACAAAAGCAGACAGATACCAGCTCCCAGAGGCCCTGACAGGCTCTCTTGGATTGAGCAACAAAAGAGATTCCCCGTGAACCCTGCATCATCCTCCGAGGACAAAAGCAGACAGATACCAGCTCCCAGAGGCCCTAACAGGCTCTCTTGGATTGAGCAACAAAAGAGATTCCCCGTGAACCCTGCATCATCCTCCGAGGACAAAAGCAGACAGATACCAGCTCCCAGAGGCCCCGACAGGCTCTCTTGGATTGAGCACCAAAAGAGATTCCCCGTGAACCCTGCATCATCCTCCGAGGACAAAAGCAGACAGATACCAGCTCCCAGAGGCCCTGGCAGGCTCTCTTGGATTGAGCGCCAAAAGAGATTCCCCGAGAACCCTGTATCATCCCCCGAGGACAAAAGCAGACAGATACTACCGGAGACCCTGACAGGCCCGAAAGATTCGATCAAAAGGAGCAGTTGAAGAGAGATCCTAGAAAGTATCGCTTCATCCCCAGCAGATTCAGATTAATCCTCAGCGGATTTATACACCGTCAGTAGTCCATTGTCGACTCGTCATCTTGATGCAAACATCGTCGGTCCATCGCTCTCATCACACCATTGGGGCCTCCATGTTCATCATGGGACGTCCCAGGATTTCACGTTCGTCCCGTGACTTCTATGTCAGTCTCTTAATTTCCAGGGCCCCTGTATCCGTCGGTTATTTGCCAAAAGACATCTTCGATCATAATCCTCTGAGACCCCACACCCAATTACGTTTGTTTACGAAGCACACTTCCAGAAGTTTGCCCCTAAAATGCCCTTATCTAAGTCACCCACCACGTCACAATCACAAACACTAGCACAACACTAGCCCACTCGGAGTGGCACACCCCATGGCACCTGCTCATTCTAGGATCAGAAAACTAGGCATGATAGGACTCATGTATGAGATCATATCACATCCACACATTGCATATCATCCTCATATAGCATAGCATCCGCCTGATTGTTGTGTATGTGCATATGTGATTTATCCCTTTGTGTCCTGAACTACGTCCTAGTCTGATTCCCCTTGGGATACGTAGGAAGCTCATGCGGAGCACGACCAGCATCATCCTTCCATCTTTTGCAACGCTTTTTGTCCTAAATCTATAGCCTCCAAAAAGTCCTGTCTCTTCAAAACTTTGGCACTCGCTTGCGACATGCGTTGCCTCGCAAGTTCATGCCAAAGAGGGGCAAACTGTAGACACCCCATTTTGTCGGCTATCAGATTTAGGAGACCCATAGCTTGGGGGTTCACAATGATCGTAAAAGACTCAAAAGGACTCCTGGAAGTCAGCTCTATCTCTCAGAATGCTCAAAATGACCAAAATGCCCCTAAAAGCCCGAAAACTCTCAGATTTGGTCCAAAAGTTCTGAAAACATGCTATGTCGTAAGAAAAGCAATAAAATGAGTTTTTAAGTAAAACTGGATGAAATCGTCAGCTCCCAGAGACCCCCGGAAGTCCCGGAAGTTCCCCGAAAGTCCCCGTTGACTGGTTTGACCAAGGTTTGACCAGGTTTGACCAGAGTTTGACCAAGTTTGACCAAGTTTGACCAAAATTGTCTGAATTCACCAGAACCATTCTAAATCATGAGAAAAGTATTAAAACAAGTTCCAAAAGAAAATCGAGCGAAAACATCAGCTCCTGGGAGCTCCCAGAGGTTCCCAGAACTTCCCGGGAATCCCCGGTTTGACCGGTTTGACCAAGATTTGACTTTGGAATCGGGGCACCGAAACAATTTTCAAATATTTTTCATGGATACTAGAGGTCAATAGCTTTCCAACGGTATATCGCACATAATTTCTGGATTTAAAACGAATTTATTATGAATTTCCAAAGGCGAAAAAGGCGATCAAATCGGCTTTTATCGCGAATACCGCAAAACTTTTCAAAGTGACCTATCCCCGAACTATTTTTTATGTAAAGTAGACTCCATTACCTTTCCAACGGTATATCACAACCTCAATTTGGAGTTCGTATGCATTTTCTGTGAATTTCGGACGAAATAGGGCCTTTTCGCGAATACCGGAACTTCGGGGGGCCTAAACAGCATTATCCAGACGAAGGGAGGAGCAGTGCCGCCGCGGCACTGGCCCACTGCCGCGGCGGCAGTGGGCCAGTGCCGCGGCGGCACTCCCCTCCAGAATAGTAAGTTTTTGTAAATACTTTTGTGGTCCCATTTTGATTAATTAAAATCCAAAACGACGTGGTTTCATGATTTCAGATGTTTGGGACCAATGGGAGTACTTTCTAAATCCCCAAAACACCCCAAGTTGGCCTATATAAACACCCCATTACTCCTCATTTTGGGGGAGTCAATTACAAGTTTAGAGAAAGTTTGGGAGAGAAAGTGTAGAGATAAGGTTAGAGTGGAGAGAAAAGAAGCTTTCTTCTTTGATTTTTCAAAACAAAAGTGAGTTCTAACTTTGTTTTTACTTCATTACTTCCATTTACTTCAACATTCAATACTCCCAACCATCATTTTAGTGAGCATTCAAGAGTGTGGAAGCTTCTTCCATGTCTAGTGTCATTACATATGAGTGATACACCAATCTACAAGACTCATGCTTCATGAATATCATCTATTGATTATCATCTACTTGCTTGTTTATTTATTGTTCATCTCTTCTCATCCCATTTCTTTTTATTTTCTTCATTAACTTACTAGTTCATCATCATCTAAGTGATGACATGAAGTTTGGGGTGAGTGAATCCTCATGGATAGTAGCTCTTGACCTCAAAAACATGTTTGATAGATGATGACCATAACCTCAATACTTCCAAGGTATTCTTGGAATGTATTGAAGTTATGTCCAAAAACAAAATAAATCTCTCCAACAATCTTGGAGGTTCTTAAATGATGAGTTTGATGTAGGTATTCTAAGTGGCTATGATCCTTATTGAGTGTTGAAAACATGTTTTCAAAACACCTATTTCAAAACCCCTCTCAATCCCTCTCATTTGGTTTCAAGAAACAAAACTTTGTTTTCTCCAAAATCTTCAAAACAATGAGTCAAAACAGTGAGTGAGTTGAGTTCAAAGATTTTTCTAGAACACAATACTTAACATATGGATACAAGGCCACTTGAAAAGTCTTCCTAACTCATTGGAGAACACCCATGATTTTTGGTTTGACTTGGAAGCACTTGGAAATGGTCCATTTGGGTCCCAACATTCCTTCCAAACATTCTGTTTTTGCTGTCACAGAAGCTAGGTCAACTTACGACCTCTTTTCCAGAAAACTTTTCCAAAAGGGGTGGTCCTAACTTATTTTTCCCTTAAAATTCAATGTCTTAGGAAACTTTCTGTATAAAATGGGCCTCTAGATCATTCTTTTTCATTTTCTAAGATTTTCTAACATTTCAGACGACAGTACGAACTCTGTTTCTGAGTGACCTCTATTGTTTATGTAATTTCTCTCAATCTGTGATAGATATTCAAGATTGGCCTTTTGGGTTGTGTTCTAGACACAATAAGGAACATCTCCATAAAAAATCATGCATTGAAAACATTCATAACCCCTCTTTTCAAATTCCAAAAGATCATGCTACTGTTCTGTCCACTATTCACAGCAAGTACACTTTAACTTTCATTCTTTGATTTGAGGCTTATATGCATTCCAAATTAGTTCATATCTTAGGAAGTGGTTCATACTACATTTGTATATATCCCATGTTGATTTCATTCATTCATTCTTGCCCATTTTAGACTTCTAAGCCATTATAGAAATCCATGTACACAAAACACACTACGACCTTTGCACATTTTTAAATACATACATTGCATTCATGCAAGATTTGGGGTTTTTGTAACTCTTAATCTAAGGAGATTATAAGGAATGAACTCGATCACTCGTTCATGCTTCCCCTTGGTCTATTCATCCTTTCTCATCCGTCCCGGGGATTGAGAGGTCTTCTTTTATCAAAGAATAACATGCATCATTCTAGCCTTGCTAAGCATATTTTGATTTCTTTGCTTATTTGTTTCAATAACAATTCATGTCCCCCTTTAGATTAGGAAGTCTTGATTATTTGATACATGATTAGACGATCTTTCCTAGGTTTATTTGTGTGATCTTTCACTTTACATTGCATGATATTTGGCTTAGATCTTATGAATGATATCTTATCTTTTGATCTTCCAATTTCAAGTTTTCTTATGTGATGTAATATACTACAATAGTATTAATTGTCGAACCAAACATAGTATAAGATGATTATTTGGATGCTAATTGAGGCCCGTCAAAAGACGGGGCGAGTTGAGGGTGTTTTAGTCGCGACAAAGGCTCCTTCCTCTCTCGTACCAAAACCCCGAACCAAGTTCTTTGGTTATGAAGGGCCGGTGCCCTTATCCGCTTGGGTGAGTCAAAATTAGGTTTCTTGGTTCCTTAAAGACCAAGTGGCGACTCTGTATCTGTTTTCAACAGACCTATTTTCTTTCTTTAATTCAAATCAATTTCAAAACAATCTCAAACAAGAGAAGTGGTCCGATTCCCGGTATCCACACATACTAGAGAGTTTCATGAGATTGTTGAGCTTAACTACATTGCTAAATGAGAGGAAAAATTTCTTAAAAACATTTAAATGAGAACCAATACCTTAAACATGAATTTTGTGGGTAGATTCACTGCAATCCCTCACGAGACAATACTCGTCCACTAGGGGCAACCTAGGGGTTTAAAGGCTTGTTGCATATGCTAAATGCAATCGCGATTCCTGCGAAAGTGAGTTAGGATTTTTATTTTCTTTTGTTTTCAATTTTTTAGAGTTAAATAAACACTGTTGTAGTTCGCTTCATTGCTAGGGACTAGCAACGAGCTAGTTGGGGGGTGTGATTCGTGGTGAAAAGTGCATGTTTATAGCGTATTATACGGTCCTTTATGCATACTTTTATCCCCAAAGTCCCTACATTTAGGTGCATTCTAATAACAATGTTCTTTTTATTGTGTTAATGCTAAAACATATGTTTATGCATTGTTTTATAGGTATTAGGATGTAATCAATGAAGTGGAGCTAAAGAAAAGTGATTCTGGTGAAGAGAACAACATAAGCAGTTGAGAAAACGCCAATTTTGACAATGAAGACTTCAGATTTGGAAGATTTTCTCAGAGATATAAAATGTAGATCTTTGAGTTACGGTCACGTGGCCGTAAACGGGAGGTCAATCCGAGGTCCGAGTAAAAAGTTATGGCCATTCTCCCATCGGTGTGCAGTGCTGTCAAAATCAGAGAAGTTCAAGCGATTGAGAAGAGTTCAATCGATCGAACCTTCGATCGATCGAACTAAGCTCGATCGATCGAACCTTATTTTCACCCAAAAGTTGCGTAAACTCTGTGGGAACCCTATATATACGTCGTTTTGACGCCAGACGAAGAGAGGACGCTCCAGAACGCACAGAACAGCAGTTTAGGGTAGTTTTAGGGTTAGTTTAGGAGTAGATTAGTTTAGTTTGATGTTTTCTTCATCCTTTTCCATTGTAGATTTAAGATTCAAGTTAGATTCAAGTTTATTACAAGTTATATTCAGATTTATTCCAGGTTTTTCTGTTTCTTTTCTTTATTTGATTGTTTGTTAATCTAGTTGTAATGATTGCTATGTTTTACTATTTCTGCACTAGTTTATTCATGTTTCCGTAGTTTAGACGTTGGAAATATGTGATGAATCATTGATTCCCAACCTCTGCCATGCAATCTTTAGAAACTTTGGGCTCGATCGATCGAAGGTATTTCGATCGATCGAACCAGGGCCATAGTCAAGCCATCGAAGGCATTTCGATCGATTGAAGGATGATGCTGTCCGATCGATCGAGAGCGCTTCGATCGATCGAACATGCTAATTCCTGAGATGATTCTTTTAAGTATTCCATGACTTTCTATTTTAGAAATCTGTCATCAAATTGTCCCAATAAGCTCAGTTTGTCACAACAGTTTTTAGAACTTAAAGCCTTAAGGCTATTTTCTTCAATGACTTTTGAAAACCACTTTGAATGCTAACACCATTTAGAGTGCAAGTAATAACCATTGTTTTAAACCGTCTTCCAAGTATTTTAAACCAACTGTGATGATATAGTCCCGGTCATGAAAGGGCTATTGATTCTTTATCTTTAGAAAAATACAGAATACTGAAAAGGGATGTACTCCATAGAGCGTTAATGAATATGCATGGTAGATGGTTTGGATTAATGTGGATTCACGTATTTCCAACACCTTTAGTTTTTTAATTTAATTAGTTATGTTTCTTTATGTTTAGTTTATTATTTAGTTTAATTTAATTAATTAGGATTTGTTTGTACACCTCCAATTATTCATTTTTATTTTCTTTTTCTTTAGGTTGTAACTTAGTAGACATTCTTCCTATTCCTTCCCTGTGGGATCGACCTGGACTTATCCAGTATTACTTGCACGATCACCTACACTTGGGTGTTGCACAAGAGCGCACAACTATTTAGTCGTGTCAATGGTCGGCTTTTGTTTGTGAAATTTTGAAATGGACTTCTTCCCTTGGATTCGAATTTGGTTGTACCATTCTTTCCTCAACCATATGAGTTTCAGCAACTCGTACCAACCCTTCGATTGCTCTTTCAACCTGTTCCATTCGGTTTGAGGTGTCACCTCTAGACATAATGCCTGGCAGCCACATTATTACACACATACACATTACTTTAAATAAACATATGGCATGCTAATCAACAATAAAAGCATGTTAAGTAAACGTGTATGCATGATCATGTAACTACGTGTCGTTGTGTGCACACTACACGTCGTATACATCTCTCGTCCCGAAAGGCTCTAGCCTACTGCTCTGATACCAAAAATTGTCATACCCCAACCCACCTCGTCCGAATTAGGACACATGGAACAATGCTACAAGTGCCCAATTACACTAATTTGCAAAGGAACATGTGAATTACTAGGAAGCGCATGCGTTTAACAACATAAAAAAACTCTATTGCGACAAAATAGCCCCCAAGGGCAAAATGGTCATTAATAAAGTATAGTAAATTTTATACCAAAAGATAGGTGTTTATGTCCCAAATCCAATGCAAAAAACGGTGCACAAATCTGAATTTTTTAGAAAGAGTTATCTTCGTTTTCGTAAAAGCCGTCTGGCTGGAAGTAGACTTGCAGATAGATCCGCCCAAAATTGGATCGATTCGATTTTAGCAGAATGAGATTTCTGGTTCCTCTAGAAGCTCCGGATTGATCCGCCCATGACCTAGATCGATCCAATTTCTGTAGAACTCAAATTTTGACAGAAAACGCTTGTTTAAACAGTCCAAACATATCCAAATCTTCATCAAACCTCAAGAAACCTTCCAAATACATTCCTAAACATGTTTTAACATTAACCAAGCATGTGGAACATACACATACTCATAATTGAATCAAACCCACCATTAACGCAACTCTTTTTTTGGTTCAAAACAAGTTTTGAAATTCAACTCTTGACAAAAACTAATATCTCATGAAATCTTGTTGGAAATGAACTTAAAGTTATAACCAACAACATAGAACATTAGAAAACCATATCAAAACCATTTCCAAGCATTCTTAAGATTACCAAACATCTAAATCATAAACTCCAACTCTCTTGAATCAAGTTAAGCATTTGAACTCAAGTTTTCATTTAACCTAGCAAGCATTTATATAAAACCTTCTGACAAGAGGATCAAACTTCGTAAATCATTTGTTTACAAAAAGGAACTTGACTGAAATCTACAACCCATGTATTCGGACTTGCTGGAATGATCCAAACATATAACTTACGCATAAACCGACCGATCACATATAAATTTACATAAGTTCCTTCAAATTTACATTAATCACATAGGTCATAGAATCCCAAACTAACTCCAAATCTTTCCAACTCTACAACCACAAGTCCAGGCTTCAAGCCACAAGTCAAGGATTCTAAGTCACAAGTTACACCATATTACAAGTTATAAACATAACTACAAGTCCCAAATCTCTCTCCCATTCCCGAGTACGTTAATTCCTCTTCGGATATTGCTCCGTGGCCTCTGCGGTGGTTGTTATTTACCACAACAGAAAAGGAAAATGATTTTCTTAAGCATTACGCTTAGTGAATACTCTTAACATGTGCAATACTACAATTAATGTGTAAATCATATCCGTAATCACAGAGTCGCCAATTTAATGATTCATTCAGACCCAAAGACCTCCCTTAGTCCCGTGGTCACTTCTATTCCTTGGACTTCTGTATTTATCGAATTCTTCCTCTTCACCACCCTTAATACTCCCAACAATGAATCATTTCCCAGTGCTCATTGATTTCCACATAAGCATATAAGCACATAAACATGGCAATTTTTCATATAATTGACATGAAACCATAAATCCAACAATTTTATATCTTCTAAGCATGATTTCAACACCCAATATAAATAAGAAACATTGAACACATTAAACCACAATCATTCTTAGGCTAGAAAACTCACCTCTAACAAGTTTTACCCAAAATCACACCAAGAAGTATAGAATTTCACCAATTCCTAGCCCAAAGTTCACTCCTAAGAAATTCCTACATAAACTCGGTAGACGGCATCTTACTGATTAGTATGAGCTACCAAAATTCGACGATTAAAAATGTAAATTAAAGGTATAGGAACGATCATCTCACCTCCACGAGTTCGAATACGGCTTTGGTTTGAGAATTGGACGTCGGACGGCGAAGGAACAGCAATTTAACGGCGTCGGCGTCTTGTATTCTCGTTTCTCTCTCTGAGCTCTCTTTGTTTTTCCTTGAATTTTTGTAAATTATTGAGATAAATCTCAACTCCTTGACACACATGCATTTACATGCATTGAGGTGTCATTATGTAACACCCGTACCCGGAGAACGGGTTAATTATTGTGTTAATATGCATTAATTAGTATAATTAGTGTATAAACGGATTAAGGGGAGGCTTGGACTCGCCCATGTAAAAAGTGTTCAGAGAGGGACACTAGTTGGAAAAGTCCCCAGTGAGGTGGGACAAGTATTGAAATGGAACCCAGTGAAGGGTAAATTGGTAAATTGCATTTTTAAATGATTACATGCATTTAATGTGACTGTATGAATATTTGCTTATATGCTTTCATATTACATGTTGATTTATGTGTAGTATTTGGTGTTATAAGGGTATAAATGAAAAAGATTTAAAATTAGTAGGTGCGATAGCAATTTCACAAAATATGTGGGACCCACGTTGGGACCCATGCGGGACTTAGACAAACACTCATTAAATAATTGGGTAGTTAATGAAATGTTTGGGGGATTTCATAATAAGAACTTAAGAAAATTCGGGGGTGTAAGTGAAAAATGGACAAAGTTGTGGTTAAAACACCTCATGCTTGTGCATGTATAGGTGTAGGAGAGAGGGAGACTCTCATATGCTGAAAATTAAAACAAAAGAGAAGAGAGCTCGGAGAGAGAAACGGAGAAACCGTCACCGACGTCGAAATCTCGTCGTTCCGTCGCCGCCGTTTGTCGGATTTACGATCTGAGACCACTTTTGGACTTGTGGAGGCGAGACGATCATTTATATACCCTGAATTTTTGTTTAAATTGTTGGATTTTAGTAGTTCACACTAATCGATGAGACGCCGTCTACCGAATTCTTGTAGGATTCTTGTTGGAGTAGAAATTGAGCTTCAATTTGGGGAAATTCTGCATAATTTGGCTTAATTTGGGTAAAATCTGTGAGAGGTGGGTTTTCTAGCCTAAAAATGATTGTGGTTTAAGATGTTCAATATTCCTTAATTATATTGGGTTGTTGAAATTATGCTTTGAAGATATGAAATTCTTGAATTTATGGTTTCATGTTAATTGTATGAAAAGTTGCTATGAATATGTGCCTACATGCTTATATGTCTATATGGTATTCAATGAGCCTGTGACAATGATTCATTAGTTGGGAGTAATAAGGGTGGTGAAGAGGAAGTATCCGAGAAAGACGAAAGTCCAAGGAATAGAAGTGGCCACGGGACCAAGGGAGGTCTTCGGGTCTGAATGAATCATTGAACCGGTGACTCGACGATTACAAATGTGATTTATATGTTGATTGTTGCATTGCACATGTTAAACATTCAGTCATGTTTAGAATGCTCACTAAGCAAATTGCTTAAGAAAACCATTTTCCTATTTCTGTTGTGGTACATAACAACCACTGCAGGTACGGAGCAATACCCGGAGAGGAACTGACGTGCTCGGAAAGAGGGGAAAAAGGTTTTGGAACTTGTAGTTATGTTTTAAGCCTATATTACAGTGTAACTAGTGACTTGAGGTCCTTGACTTGTGGCTTGAAGTCTTGACTTGTGGATGGGAGAGATGGGAGAGATAGGGGAGATTTGAGCCTCATGCTTGAGAACTACTTTTGAACTTGTAAAATGGTGTAATTATGGTTTCTTTTATGTTGATGTTCATACTTGGGTTGTGGAAAAAGAGTTAGAAAACTTGTATTTTGGTAGTTAAAAGTGAATTTGGGAACTAATGTGTAATATCTTTTGTTTTTCTCAAGTGTGGTGCAAGTAATGGGTTTAACCATCTTGACAAGTTCGGATGTGTCGCTAGTGTCTTAAACATGTTTCCTTAGTGTTTATAATGCTAGTTACAACCTTGAGTTGATTCCCAACAAGTTTCATGAATTTTGAATGAGAATTGAGTTTCAAAGTTTAAAAGTTCGTTGTAGTTCAAATGAAATGAGTTCTTAGTGGATTTGATCAAATTGTGAATATGATTCTATGATCCATGCTTAACTTGAGTTTAAACATGTTTAGAAATGTGTTGGAATTGATTTCTCAAAGTTTCATAAAGTTTTCCATGTGATTTGATTGTGTTTTGGTAAGTTGAGAACTTGTTTGACAGCAAAAAAAAATTTAGCAGCAGAATTTGTGAAGGGATCGATCCACGTTTTATGAAGAGATCGATCCGCCCTTCCAAAGGGACATTCTGCGAGAGACTCAAGTAAATGGATCGATCCGGCCTTTATGAAGGGATCGATCCACCTTGTATTTTTCACAACATGTCCGCTTTTACGGAAACGTGCATAACTTTTTCTAGAAAACTCGGATTTGCGCGCCGTTTGTTGCGTTGGAACCGGGACTCAAAAATCAAACTTTTGGTATAAAAATTTTACATACTTTATTAATGACCATTTTGCCCTTGGGGGCTGTTTTATCACAATAGAGTTCTTTAAAGTGATTTATTCACATTTTCTTTCTAATTAGTGTGTGTTTTGGGAGCGGTTACTCTTGTTACACGTGTCCTTATCCACCGGGGGTGGGTTGGGGTGTGACACATTACCTAAATTTTCCCACTTTTTGTTTATACCCACAGAATTTCCCAAGTTCTTATTATGAAATCCCTAAACATTCCATTAACTACCCAATTATTTAAATGAGTAATTGTCTAAGTCCCGTATGGGTCCCAACGTTGTCTCAAATATTTTGTGAAGTTGCTATCGCATCTACTAATTATGAATCCTCTCAATTATACCCTTATTTGGGTGTTCAAACTAATACCAAATGCTAGCATATACCATCATAATATTGAAAGCATCTTTAAACAAGTGTTCATATAATCATATAAATGCATTTAACATATAAAATGCAAATTTATTTTATCCGGGTCCTTCACTGGATCCCACTTCATAACCTGTCCCACCTTACTGGGGACTTTTTCAAATGGTGTCCTTCTCTGAACACTTTTCATATAGGCGAGTCCAAAGTCTCCCGTTAACCCATTTTATACACTAACTATATTAATTAATGCACATAAAAATGATAATTACCCCATTTTCCCGAGTACGGGTGTTACACGTGATGTCAAAGTTGACGTAGGTACCTAGTTATATTATCACACATGTCTGAGTGGACCTCGGTGGTCCAGTGGTATTGTCAAATCAATGATTACAAATAAAATGCTATTACAGCCTCGGGATAAGGCGATGATAGCTCAAGTACCCATTCGAACGAATCTGGACAAGTCACAAGAGTTGGTATTTTACAAGCTATTGCGGCCCCGGGCTAAGGCGATGATAGCGAGATGATCCGATCATGTCTGGAATACAATGGTTACCACTTCTAGTGCTATTGCGGCCCTGGGAGAAGGCAACAATAGCACTTTAACTATTCTATTCCCTAGTCAAGGTCATGAGGACCTAAGAGTAAAGTGATTACACTCTTTTAAAACCAAAATTACTATTGCAGCCCTGGGCAAAGGCCACGATAGTAATGTAATCATTTCACTCTAAGCAAACAGCGTTACACTAGTAATGTAACAAGTTACACGAGTCAGTTGTAGTATCTGAAATTTTAAGGTGATCGAATAAAGTCGATTATATTAAGGATGCATTGTGTCATTACTATCTCACTCATATTCTCTTATCATACTTGTTAAAGATCATGTTTATCAAATGTTTAGTTCAAGGCATTATTGTACTTGTATAATATTATTTGTATTAGGAATGATCGGTTAGGTCAACTCACTTAGCTTCAAAAGCTAACAGCTCTACTGCCGTGGACATATTACGTCTAGGTTATAACGAAGAAGCCTACCCAGGCAACTATGAAGAAGGATACCCTGATCCTCAAGAGGGAGACTATCAGGAAGGCTACCCTGAGGGGGACTATTTAGAAGAGTATACTGATGAAGGGCATGGATGTGCCATCTGAATAGAAGAATCCATTTTATTATCATATTAGGATTTCCCTTCTACTCTAAAACTATCTTTTGTCTATTGTAATAATTTAAGTGATGTCGATCGTCCAAACTTATATTTTTGTGGTTTTCATTTGGAACTGTTGTAATCGCTTAGCACCAAATGCTTAAAGTTCCCCCATGAATACCATTAGACTTTCTATGTTTCCTACTTATGTTATAACCATGTAAGAATGCTTGCAAGGACATGCCAGTCTTATGTACCTAGTCATTGCTCACGGATCCGGAAAGGAAAATTTTCTTTCCCTCTTATTTTCGCTACTCTGGGGCATGACAGTCTTGACCCACTCCCGAGCACCAATCACTTCCTCTTCGAGCCTTGATCCGAACCTGCGGTGGTTGTTATTTACCACAACAGAAAAGGAAAATGGTTTTCTATTACGCTTAGTGAATGATCTAAACATGCTTTGAATACTATGAACATTTATAATGCAACAATTAAGCATATAAACACATTTGTGATCTCTGAACTTCCGGTTAATGGTTTACTCGGACTCGAAGACCCTTCCCTTGATCCTGTGGTCCCTTCTATTCCTTGGACATCCGTTCTCAAAATGGATTTCTTCCTCTTCTCCATCCTTATCACCCCTACCACGAACCATTCTTCCGGGTATTCATTGACCACTTAGCACATGCTCATATAATCACATAAACATGGAAACTTCTACATAATTGACATGTAAATCTCATTTTTAGCATTTACATGGCTACTAAAACATGAGTTTAGCATACATAAACAATTCATTTGACAAAGTTTATATTTCAAGTATATATATATATATATATATTTCTATCCATTAATGGACAAGCAATTGTGTAGTGGCAGAGTGGTGGGGACCGGGCACCGAATAACCCACGTCCTCGGCGAGTCACGGTTCTAACCTGGCTACTGCCCAATTGCCTCTTTATTTTCTTTAAACTAAACGACGTCGTTTCATATCAAACCTGACACAGTTGATATGACTTCAACTAGTATAAGTTTATTTTCAAATAAATAATCACTCTGTTTAGAAATGCCAAATCCTTTGCAAAAACACAAAAGTTGTGTGATCTAGTGTTAATTTGCATATTCCCAATTCTTTTAAATCATTTATCCCAAATTAATTAATATTCTCTGCTTTTAGATAACTTAGATTAAATATTTGTATTATTTTTTATCTATCGCCATAATAAAATCCAAAAAGTTCATCTCATGTAAATTTAGCTTTTATTTCTTTTTCTTCTTCTTCCTTTTCTTACTAGTATCTTAGTTAATTTATTTTGTACTGTTAAAATCATTACTGCAAACTATTAAAAAAAATAGCTTTTAATTAAGTTTTATTACAAAAATATAAAAACTAGTAATTTAGGAAAAAACCCCAAAAATCCATCATCTTTTATTTTCTTTTTAGGGACAAAATAGTTATTTCCTGTTTTTATACATTTAATTTTTTGTTCCCTGTGGGTTTGACCTGGTTTTACAAGAACTTGATTACTTGTACAATCACCTATACTTGGGTGTTAATAAGAAAACGCATTTGTAGGACGTCGTCAAATATTTGGTGCCGTTGCTGGGGAACGGTTAAAAAAAAAGTTAGGTTTAAAACTATTTCTCCCAGTCTCTATATATATATATACTTATTCTACCTTATAAATAATATAGTTTTTTAAAGAAAAAATATGTATATAAATATTTAAAAAAAAACTATAGATAATTTTTCGTTGTTAAATATATATAAATTTATATTTATAAGTATGTACTTGTCCATCTTCTAAAAAAATGCATATATATACATATATAAACCTACAGCCCTTCTATAAGAAGGGCGCCCTTCTTTTAGTTAAAAAGAGGGCCAAACTTTTTGTGGGGTCCACCACTCATTTTTAAGAGATTGAAAATAGAGGGTATGAGAGATGATACACACTGTAAAAAACAAAGGGGGAAATAGAGAGACAGTAAAGAGGCAGAGAACGACTGAGGAAGGACGACGAGGACGGGAGAGCTCCGGCGCTCGGGATCCGGCCATCTCCACAGCTTCGGCGACTTCCCAAAAGGTATTGCTCTCTCTCTCTCTCTCTCTCTCTCTCTCTCTCTCTTCTCTCAGTCTCTTTCACTCTCACTCACAAATAATTAGGGTTTGTGTTGAAAAAATTGGGGATTGCAAAATTAGGGGAAGCCTCTTCTCAAATCTCTTACAAATTTTGGTCTGTGTTTGAATATTTTGCAGTATATGTATGTAGTAAATTACTAAAGAAATTTTTAGACCTAGTGATCATCGCATTATTTGAGTTCACCCGGTTCAGATTGTTACTGGGAAAAATCAAAAGGCTGACTTGTGATTTGAGGTAATATTTTTATCGTATTTGTATTTGGAAATTCCTGAGGTTCTTTTCCGTTTCTATATTATCTTTTGTGTTTATTCATATATATATTTTTAAGAAGGTGATAATTTTGTGGCAAGTAGTTGAAATTAACTTCATGACCTTGGTACTGACTACTGAGTACTAACTAAAGGATTACGTATGTACTTTTGTGCTAGATTACCTATTTCAAATAGTTCACAACAAGTTTTGTTTAGTTGGTGAGGTTTGCTGCTTATTGTGGAACTTTGACAATGAGGCTTTTGGTCTTGGTTTGGTTCATGGATTTGCTTGAGTGCAAGGAAAACACTTTTCCTTATGGTTCAATATTCCACCCCCAAAAGCAAAGGGGGAAAAAGAGTTATACTACTATTCGTGAAGGGCCAACTATATTTTTTTCTCTGGAAATATAGTAATTCACTGAGTTTCACTTGGATTTGAATTTTTGGTTTGTAACAATTGATGTTCTATAATTTTCACCAAGGCCACGGCCTATTGTCAAATAGGGCCACAAATGGAAGTTGAGGGTAGGGACGATAATGTGGACATGGGTGTCCTAGGGAATGAGGGTGGGGACAACAATGTGGACATGGGTGTCCTAGGGGATGAGGGTGGGGACAACAATGTGGACATGGGCATTCAAGGAGATGAAGGTAAGGATGAGATTTATACTCCTCAAGTAGGTGATGATAAGAAGCCTAGAAAAAGTCCAGAATTTGAGACACTTGATGATGTCTTTAATTTTTACAATGCGTATGCAAAAGAAGTTGGGTTTAGTGTCAGAAGTTACTCACTTAGGAAGAAGGGTGATGAAATCATAAGAAAAGAAAATGTTTGTTTCAAGCAAGGGAAAAGTTATAGAATAGCGGACAGTGAGAGCCAGAGGCATCGGGGCACTATAAAAGAGGGGTGTAATGCAAAGCTTGCCGTGGTGAAGTCAAAATATGGCATGTATGCAGTTACTGTATTTCTTGAGGGTCACAGTCACTCATTGACAACCCCACGAAGAACATATTTGTTGAGGTCTTACCGTAATTTCTTGAGTGCACAAAAAGATTTAACCCAA
Organism: Hydrangea macrophylla; assembly: GCA_033977485.1. NCBI lineage: Eukaryota > Viridiplantae > Streptophyta > Magnoliopsida > Cornales > Hydrangeaceae > Hydrangea > Hydrangea macrophylla. Next base: position 79,471,800 of record CM066991.1, on the reverse strand, counting down.
TAGTTGGCCATGGCGAATATACCACAATTCCAACAATTTAATTCCCTTGGAGTACAGGCAGGAGGCATAGAAAATGTTGGATGCACTCGGAAAGATTTTTATAATAGTGGCAGTCATAGGCGTCAAGAGTTGGTGGGGCATGACGGCAATATGTTGTTTGAGTTTTTTAAATTGGAACAAGAAAAGAATTCCGCATTCACTTTCAAAATTGAGAAAGATGACCAAGATAGGATAACACGTTGTTTTTGGTCCGATGCAACTTCTAGACGAGCTTACAATTCTTTTGGTGACGTGGTAGTATTCGATACTACATACAATACCAATCGATATTCGATGATTTTTGCACCATTGGTGGGGGTTAATAACCATGGTCAAACAACTTTTTTTGCGGGTGCATTATTGAATGATGAAACTACCGATTCTTTTGTATGGCTATTCAATCAATTTTTAGAAGCTATGCCTGGTAATGCCCCTAGAATGATTATTACTGATCAAGATCTTGCAATGACAAAAGCTATTTCTGAAGCTCTCCCTAGTACTTTTCATAGGTACTGTAGTTGGCACATATTAATGAAATTTTTTGAAAAGCTAGATTCAATTAAATATAGCGCACACTATAAAGAGTTTTCAGATTGCATTTGAAAATCAGAGGATAAAGTAGAGTTTGACTCCAAGTGGATGGAGCTTGTTGAGAGAAGTCGGTTAAATGATAATAAATGGCTTCACAATATGTATGAGATTTGTTCAAAATGGGTTCCTGTGCATGTGAATCATGTTTTCTCGGCCGGTATGTCAAGCAGTCAACAAGAAGAAAGTTCTCATGCATTTTTCAAGCGTTATGTTAATAAAACCAATTCTTTGTCGGATTTTATGATTCATTTTGGACTTGGTCTTGCACGCCAACGTCAAGAAGAGTTGATGGCCGACAACAAAGACTTGGTTGAGAAGCCCAAGTTGAAAATGCCTCATTACTTCTTAGAGCAAATGGTTGATACATATACACATGAAATGTTTTATGAGTTCCAGGAGCAGTTGTCGGAGAGTTGGAATTATAGGTTTGAGCTTTTCAAAGATGGGGAACTTCATCAACTCTATAATATTTCAAGAAATTTTTTTCAGAACTGTAAAGTACGACAACTCACTTATGACAAGAACTCGGGTTTAACTGCATGTAGTTGCCAAAAATTTGAGAGCTTTGGTATCCCATGCAGACACATTTTGGCATATTTGACCATGATGCATCATTTGGAAAAAAATACTCGATTACTATATCTTGAAAAGATGGACTAAATCTGCCAGGGCTGCGCCAGTTGTGGTTGGTATTGGTACGCAATTTAATGATGATAGTTCAAGGTTATTGAGGCGTAGTCAATTAATCAAATTCTCTTTGGATGCAATTGATAAGGCTCTTGAAAGTGAAGAAACAGTCAAGGTTTACACCGATAGTGTTGATCAAGCAGTAGAAAAAATTAATGCAATGATTGGGTGTGGTTCAAATGTTGGGATTGGAACAAGTACGCGGGTATCCCAAAGTATTTGTATTGGCAAAAGTGCATGGCGATCCCAAAGTGTTGAGCAAAGTTACCATGAACCTATTCAAGTAAGGGCTAAAGGGTGTGGTACCAGATTAAAGGGAGGAAAAGAGAAGGCACTAAGGAGGGCCAAAAAATATAAAAGGAGGAAGTGCAATGGATGCGGTGAAGTTGGTGTTTCCCATGATAAAAGAAATTGCCCACATTGGACAGATCGATAAGCATCATTAATTAGAATTTATATATGTATATATATATATATTTTCCTACTAAGTATATCAATGACTTATTTTTTGAAATTATTTGGTTCATGCAGACCTATTGCGGCGGATGAAGATTCAAGTCCAGATGATGAAACTCAAGATTTGGATGGATTGACTGGTTTTGATTAGGGTTGATTTTGATTTGAACTATGTAATAGTTTTTTATAGCCGGTGTGTAATCATATGTGGATTTGTATTGTTGGTGTAGGCAAACTATGTAAGCTTATGTGGATTTGTATTAATGGTGTAGGCAAGCTATGTTGTTATTTTGAAATACTTTGGCTTTTTATTGTTGGTGTAGGTTTCCTTATGTTGTTATTCTGAAATAATTTGGCTGTTAGGCATTAAGCACTTTGGATTGTGTTTGGTGAAGCTAAATGGTTAGTATTGTGAAGGAAAATTGTTGGAATGACAAGAAGTTTGGGCTGTTGTTTGTGCCGCTAAATAGTTATGTTATGGTTGTTCTTTTGAATTAGTTTGTCTAGTTAAGACATATCAGTTTGTGTTTTCATAAAACCCAAATTAACACAATTGTATAAAATGGACACGGGCAAATGGGAAATTAAAACCTTCATACTGCATTCATTACATTACATTACATTACATTACAAACAAGTAGCAAAACAAGTATCGAAAAAAAAGAAGAATGAAAAAAAAAATGGAATGTGATCCACAACTCCAACCACCATCCATCAAAAAGGTCCCAGTAAAGAGCACAATTCTTCACAGCTCACTCAAGTAGTAGTCAGTCCTCTCTTCACATCTATTCCAGTACCAACCAATGGCCAACCCAAATATCACTATACAAGATCCAATTAATGCACGACCATACCATCTTCCCTTCAACGTGATATCTCTAATTCGCTGCTTAGCACATTAACCTTCCGCACAATTCTAGGTATGATTTGTCTGGCACGAGAAAACATTGGAGGATCTATCAACTCAAAATACCTGCACGTTGGTTGAATCTGCACACATTTCAAAACAGGATTTCAATACTACCAAATTCAATTTTATCAAAGTAAAGGAAATGTACATGAGTCTACCCCATTGTGGACACGCGAGCTTCCACCACTCGCTTGTTTTTGTTTGAAATTTGATTTGGATCAAAGAAAAAAAATGGTCTGTTGAAAACAGATACAGAGTAGCCACTTGGTCTTTAAGGAACCAAGAAACCTAATTTTGACTCACCCAAATGGATAAAGGGCACTGACCCTTCATAACCAAAGAACTTGGCTCGGGGTTTTGGTACGAGAGAGGAAGGAGCCTTTGTCATGGCTAAAACACCCTCAACTCGCCCCGTCTTTCGACGGGCCTCAATTAGAATCCAAATAATCATCTTATATTATGCATGGTTCGACAATTAATATTATGATAGTATATTACATCACATAAGAAAATTTGAAATAGAAAATCAAAAGATAAGATATCATTCACAAGATCTAAGCCAAATATCACCCAATGTAAAGTGAAAAATCACACAAATAAACCAAAGAAAAATCGTCTAATCATGTATCAAGTAATTAAGTTTCCCTAATCTAAAGGGGACATGAATTGTTCTTGAAACAAAATAATCAAAGAAATCAAAATATGCTTAGCAAGCTAGTATGATGCATGTTAATCTTTGAGAAAAGAAGATCTCTCAATCCCCGGGATGGATGAGAAAGGAGGATTAGATCGAGAGGAAGCATGAGCGTGTGATCATGATCATTCCTTATAATCTTCTTAGATTAGGACTTCGCAAAAGCCCCAAATCTTGCATGAATGCAATGTATGATCCTAAAATGTGCAAAGGTTGTAGTGTGTTCGTGTACATGGTCTTTCTAAAGTGACTTAAAATTCTAGAGAATGAATGAATGTATGAATGAAATCATCATGGGATATGTACAAATGTAGTATGAACTACTTCCTAAGACATGAGCCAATTTGGAATGCATGTAAGCATCAAATCAAAGAATGAAAGTTAGAATGTGCTTGCTGTGAATAGTGGACAGAACAGTAACATGATTTTTTAGAAATTGAAAAGAGGGGTTAGGAATGTTTTCAATCCATGATTTTTTATGGAGATCTTCCTTAGTGTGTCTAGAACACAACCCAAAAAACCAATCTATAATAACTATCACAGATTGAGAGAAATCATATAAACAATAGAGGTCACTCAGAAACAGAGTCCGTACTGTCGACTGAAATATTGAAAAATATTAGAAAATGAAAACGAATGATCTAGAGGCCCATTTTATACAGAACGTTCCCTCGGACATTGAAGTTTAAGGAAAAAATAAGTTGGGACCATCCCTTTTGGAAACAGTTTCTGAAAAAGAAGTTGGAAGTCAACCAAGCTGCTGTGACAGCAGAGGCAGAATGTCTAGAAGGAATGTTTGGGTCCAAATGGACCATTTTCAAGTATTTTCAAGTCAAACCAAAAATCAATGGTGTTCTCTAGTGAGTTAGGAAGACTTTCCAAGTGGCCTTGCATCCATACATTGAGTAGTAAGTTCTAAAGAAATCTTTGAACTCAGATCACTCACTGTTTTGACTCACTGTTTTGAAGATTTTGGGAAAAAACTAGAGTTTTCTTTATTGAGATCAAATGAGGGGATTTAAGAGGGGTTTTGAAATAGAGGTTTTGAAAGTATATTTTCAATACTCAATGAAGATTATTGCCACTTAAAATTTCAATCATCAAGCTCATCATCAAGAACCTCCAAGATTGTTGGAGAGATTTATTTTCATATTTGAACATAACTTCAAGGATACCTTGGAGGTATTGAAGTTATAATCATCATCTATCAAACATGTTTTTGAGGTCAAGAGCTACTATCCATAAGGATTCACTCACCTCAAACTTCATGTCATCATCTAGATGATGATGAACTAGTAAGTAAATAAAGAAAATCAAAAAAAAGAAATGAGGTAAAAAGAGATGAACATTATATATAAGCAAGTAGATAGCAATACATAGATGATATTCATGATGTATTGAACTTGTAGTTTGGTGTTTCACTCATGTATGATGACATTGGACATGGAAGAAGCTTCCTCTCTCTTAAATGCTCACTAAAATGGTGGTTGGGTGTATTGAATGTCGAAGTAAATAGGAGTAATGAAGTAAAAACAAAGTTTAGAACTCACTTTTGTTTTGAAAATCAAAGAGGAAAGCCTCTTTTCTCTCTATTCTAACCTTATCTCTACAACTTTCTCTCCCAAACTTTTCAAAGCTTACATTTGACACCCCCAAAATGAGAAGCCAAGGGGGGTTTATATAGGCCAACTTGGGGTGGTTTTGGGGTTTTAGAAGTGTTCCCATTGGCTCCAAACATCTGAAAACATAGAACTACGTCGTTTTGGTTTTTAATTAATCAAAATGCGACCCCAAAAATATTTGCAAAAACATACTATTCTGGAGGAGAGTGCCGCGGCGGCACTGGGCCTGTGCCATGGCGGTAGTGGGCCAGTGCCGCGGTGGCAGTGGGCCAGTGCCGCGGCGGCACTGCTCCTCAATCGTTTGGATAATCCCATTTAGGCCCCCAGTGGTTCCGGTATTCGCAAAAAGGCCCTATTTCGTCCAAAATTCACAGAAAATGCGTACGAACTCCAAATTGAGGTTGTGATATACCTTTGGAAAGGTAATGGAGTCTACTTTACATAAAAAAAAGTTTGGGGATAGGTCAATTTGAAAAGTTTTGCGGTATTTGTGATAAAAGCCGATTTGATCGCCTTTTTTGCCTTCGAAAATTTACAATAAAATCTTTTTAAATCCAAAAATTACGTGTGATATACCGTTGGAAATCTATTGACCTCTAGTATCCATGAAAAATATTTAAAAATTGTTACAGTGCTCCAGTTCTAAAGTCAAACTTTGGTCAAACTGATCAAACTTGGGATTCCCGGGAAGTTCTGGAAACCTCTGGGAACTCTCAGGAGCTGACGTTTTCGCTCAATTTTATTTTAAAACTCATTTTAATACTTTCTACATGATCTAGAATGATTCTGGAAAATTTGGACGATTTTGGTCAAACTTGATCAAACCTTGGTCAAACTTGGTCAAACCTTGGTCAAACTGGTCAACGGGGACTTTCCGGGAACTTCCGGGTCTTCCGGGGGGTCTCTGGGAGCTGATGATTTCATTCGATTTTACTTAAAAACTTATTTTGTCATTTTTCTTATGACGTAGCATGTTTCCAGAACTTTTGGTCCAAATTTGGGAGCTTTTGAGCTTTTAGGGGCATTTTGGTCATTTCGAGCATTCTGAGAGATAGAACTGACTTCCAGGAGTCCTTTTGAGTCTTTTCGATCATTGTGAACCACCAAGCTATGGGTCTCCTAAATCTGATAGCCAACAAAATGGGGTGTCTACAGTTTGCCCCTCTTTGGCATGAACTTGCGGGGCAACGTATGTCGCAAGCGAGTGCAAAAGCTTTGAAGAGACAGGACTTTTTGGAGGCTATAGATTTAGGATAAAAAAAGCGTTACAAGAGATGCAATGATGCTGAGGTCTAGTGCTGGTCGTGCTCTACGTGAGCTGCCTACGTATCCCAAGAGGAATCAGACCAGGACGTAGTTCAGGGCACAGAGGAATAAATCACATATGCATATACACAACAATCAGGCGGATGCTATGCTATGAGGATGATATGCAATGCATGGATGTGATATGATTGTGTACATGAGTCCTATTATGTCTATTGTTATGATCCTAGTATGAGCAGGTGCTATAGGGTGAGCCACTCCGAGTGGGCTGGTGTTGTGCTAATATTTGCGACTACGATGTGGTGGATGACTCGGATAAGGACATCAAGGTTTAGAAGACTCTGGGTCTAGGGGTAAACTTCTAGAATTTGGGAAGTACGTTTTGCAAACGAGTGAGATAGATCAGATACGCGTTGTTTAGAAGACGACAACCAAAGGTGACTGAGGGATCTTGTGATAAATGCTATGAGAATGGACAGATGAGAAAACTCATGATAATCAGGAGACACAGAGCCGTGGAAGGACGATGCTTTTGTTTTCAAAATCTGAATGCGGGCGAGGTTTTGATTGTTCCTAATGGCCGATTTTCGGGAGTCGATTCCTCTTTTGTTACTTTCTGCTGGGGATAGTATCTTTCCGTTTCTGTCCTCAGGGGATGATGTAGGGTTCTCAGAGAATCTATTTTTCTTTGATCGGGAACCAGGACCCATCTCTGAATCTCTCACGATTGATCAAGTCTTTCGGCGCTCAATCCCAGAGGGCCGGTTGGGGCCTCCAGGAGCTGGTATCTTTCTATTTCTGTCCTCAGGGGATGATGTAGGGTTCTCGGAGAATCTCTTTTTCTTTGATCGGGAACCAGGACCCATCTCTGAATCTCTCACGGTTGATCAAGTCTTTCAGCGCTCAATCCAAGAGGGCCGGTCGGGGCCCCCGGGAGCTGGTATCTTTCTGTTTCTGTCCTCAGGGAATGATGTAGGGTTCTCGGAGAATCTCTTTTCCTTTGATCGGGAACCAGGACCCATCTCTGAATCTCTCACAGTTGATCAAGTCTTTCAGGGCTCAATCCAAGAGGGCCGGTCGGGGCTTCCGGGAGCTGGTATCTTTCTGTTTCTGTCCTCAGGGGATGATGTAGGGTTCTCGGAGAATCTCTTTTTCTTTGATCGGGAACTAGGACCCATCTCTGAATCCTTCACGGTTGATCAAGTCTTTCGGCGCTCAATCCAAGAGGGCCGGTCGGGGCTTCCGGGAGCTGGTATCTTTCTGTTTATGTCCTCAGGGGATGATGTAGGGTTCTCGGAGAATCTCTTTTTCTTTGATCGGGAACCAGGACCCATCTCTGAATCTCTCACGGTTGATCAAGTCTTTCGGCGCTCAATCCAAGAGGGCCGGTCGTGGCTTCCGGGAGCTGGTATCTTTCTGTTTCTGTCCTCAGGGGATGATGTAGGGTTCTCGGAGAATCTCTTTTACTTTGATCGAGAACCAGGACCCATCTCTGAATCTCTCACGGTTGATCAAGTCTTTCAGCGCTCAATCCAAGAGGGTCGGTCGGGGCCTCCAGGAGCTGGTATCTTTTTGTTTCTATCCTCAGGGAATGATGTAGGGTTCTCGGAGAATCTCTTTTCTTTGATCGGGAACCAGGACCTATCTCTGAATCTCTCACAGTTGATCAAGCCTTTCAGCGCTCAATCCAAGAGGGCCGGTCGGGGCCTCCGGGAGCTGGTATCTTTCTGTTTCTGTCCCAGGGGATGATGTAGGGTTCTCAGAGAATCTCTTTTTCTTTGATCAGGAACCAGGACCCATCTCTGAATCTCTCACGGTTGATCAAGTCTTTCGGCGCTCAATCCAAGAGGGCCGGTCGGGGCCTCCGGGAGCTGGTATCCTTCTACTTCTTTGGTGCATCGGTCAAAATCCAGGATTCGTTATCGAAACTTTCGTGCTTGATCAAAATTTATGACGGTCATCCTGAAACATCCAATTCGGATCTCCGGGAGTCCTTACAACTTTTGGACTGTTGGGGGTAAAACCCCATAAATCTTGATTGATCGGGGCCACCGGGTCTGATTGGGGCCAAAAATGGGCCAAAACGGGGCCAAACAGAGCAAAATAGAGCGAAGCGGGGCCCGCGGGGAGCAATGCCGCGGCGACATTGGGTGGCCGGACTCCATTTGTGTATATTTCAGGTTTTTGAGTTTTTCAAGCTCATTCTTGGCCATTTTGGGGAGTTTTCGAAGCCAAAATCCGTCAAAACGTAGCTTGTACGCGCTCAGGTGAGTAATCTTTCCCCGTGGTTGGAATTTTGATTGGTGTTTTGATTTGCTCAATTTTTCAAGAAGAAAGGTTAACTTTGACTTCCATTTTCTTTGTAGATCCATGGCTTCGAGCTCGAGGAGACCATCTAAGAAGGCCAAGGAACGAATGAAAGCCAAGATGCAAACCCCGGACTTGATTTTACGGGACCCCCAACGTCATCTTTCGGCCGTGGCTCTAGTGAGCTTGGTATGTGAAACTTTCAATAGTTTAGGACTATTTTCTTGTATTGTTCTAGTTTTGTGAGCCGTAGTGTGCACCTAGAGATTGTTAGAAGTCGGATTTGTGCTCGAACGTTGATTTTGTGAATTTGGACCTCGGGTCGTGAATAGTGATTTTGTGCATCGTTTTTGTTGTCTTTGGTATGTGCAGGTGCCAGAGGTGACATTGAAGGGCCACGGTAGCCTTGCTCATGCTTTTCTGTGGTATACTCAACTCTCGCCTACCATCAAGAGGATGGTAGACGATGCCGGGTTTGGTGGCTTTGTCCGTCTAGTTTCAAAGAGCAGCAATGATCTGGCACACTTTTATGCTCTGACTGAGAGATGGTGGGACACCACCAATACTTTCCACCTGTCGTTTGGTGAGATGATAATGACGCCCTTTGATTTCTCTATGATTACCAGCTTGAGGGTTGGCGGGAAATGCCTGATTCTGGATTATTTCTATGAGATCGACCCTGAGGCTGTCGAGATGTTGATCGGGGCTGTTCCCCCTAATCTGGACTGAACAATTCTCAGCTTTTGAGGGTGTATCTTCTGTATGTCCTTGGTTGCTCGATCTTTGCGACATGGAATGACCGGGTGAGCTTGAGACTCATTTCTTGCCTGGCGACCATTGATGAGATCCCCTCCTACGACTGGGGTGGTGCTTCCCTGGCCCATCTTTACAAGCACATGGGTGAGGTTTCCCGGGGTGATATTAAATCGACAGGGGGATTCTGGCGAGCTTGGGAGGTATGTACTGCATCTTCTTTTATCTTTTGGCTTTTCGATTTCTGTACTCTTTCTGATTTTCTCCTTTGTCTGTGCAGCTTTGGAGCTTCAAGTACCTAAAGATGTTAGCTCCCTCCCCTGCGAATGAATCAGGTGAAGACGAGGATGGCATGGCTCCTGTGCCTCTATTTCCACGAGGCTTGAGATGGTGGAGGGATGTTGTTGGGGTAAAGAGCAGGCCCACCGGATTGTTTTGCTCAAAAATTTCTTAACCGGGCTGACAGCTGCTAGTGTTGATTGGACGCCTTGGGAGCACGTCACCTATGCCGCCCCAGAGGAGATACAAGCGGTCAAACCTCTTTCCTCTTGCCGACTTCTGATGGAGAGTACTGAGTGCAGGCAATGGTTCCTTGGTGAGCGAGTGTCCCGACAGGTAGTTGGCGGTTCAAGGTATCGCGTCCCTCCTAATCCCCCTACGATGGATGCTAGTGACCTTTCTAGTGATGCTTTGCTGGCGGCCTTAGCTGGCACCGACGTTCGGGATCATTTTCTCTCTAAGACCGGCTATTAAGCTTACCGTGGCCGCTTTCTGATGCCCAACTTCCCACTCCTGGAGATGAGTTTCCTTTACGTTTTTGTCTCTATCCGTTGCCTATGTTTTTGACTCATCTTTTTCCTAACTTGTTTTGTGCCTACAGCTTCACGAGATGTACAGGAGACAGGCTCCTCCAGCTTCCGATCCTATCCCTCTTTGGGATTGGACCGTCAGTATTCTAGGCGCTGATGGCACTCCCCAAGTGATGGAGGTGCCACGAGTCACATGCGGGTACCCTACTCAGCCAGCAGGCGTCCTCAACGTTCCTTGGAGTTACGCTGAGGAGGGTCACGCCTGGGCGGCTAGCTTACGGTCCTTGGTCCCCATGTGAGACCATCAGGCATGTCTCTAATTTTGCGCTTTCTTAAGGTTACGAGGTACTAACCCTGGATTTTACCCTTTGACAGATGGATGGCATGCGGCAGTTCGCCACTAGCCTGATGGCATCCTTGGTAAGTTTCTGACTCGACTCTATTTTTGTACTTTTTGTTGTTTCCCTACTGATTGCCCTCATTTTATTTGTGTGTGCAGTACTGTGGGGGCGGGGCTGGTTCATCGAAGACTGGACCGAGGTGCAGAGATGGTAGGAGGAGGCCGTCGCCGACATACACTCTGAGTGGTCTGACAGAGGATGAAGAAGAGAAGGACTGAGGCCTCCTAAGCGGGAATTTTGTTTTATCTTCTTTTCATGTTTTAGATTGGGTTGTACTGGTGATGTGACTATTTGGACAGTGTTTAAGCCAACGTGTAGGATGATGTGTGGAATGGTTTGTGACTTTTGACAAAGTATTATGATGTTTTGCCTTTTAGGCCGGATAGCTTCTGGTTTGAAGGCGCAGTTGTTTGCTTGCTTTTATTTTGTGATTATGTGACGATACACATATCTGTGCACTTGTGATTGTTGATGTTACTGCGATGAGCAGCCTTGTGATGATGAATGTGCTTACTTTGCAGGTGGGATAGTCCGTGAAACGGGGAGGTGCTGCTGAAATTTTGAATTTTGCTAGAGTCGCGACAGAAAAATGGCTTTGTATGATCCCGCTCAACTCACAGCTTGGCTAAACATCACGGATGGTGTGGAACGGATCAACCTCTTTAGCTACGGCTTGACCGAGCTATTCTCTCTTCGCCAGATGACCCTGAACACTGAGTTCTTGCGTGCTGCTATTGCCTACTGGGACCCGGTGAACTATGTCTTCAATTTCAATGGCCTGGAGATATGCCCCCTGTTTGAGGTGTTCTGTGCTACTCTTGGCTATGATTCTGACTCTGACCTGATTCTCCCTTCTACTGATACCCTCAGTCCTACGCGAGGCTTGGCTGAATATCTGAATTGTTCCATCACTATTTCCCGCCGGCTGATTCAAGGTGAGGTTCTTGACATTGCTTCCATCATTGCCCGTAATGCCAGTCCTGGGAATCCCAGCGTGTATGATGCTACTCGTGGGGCTGCTCTGATTCTGTGCATGACTTCGCACTTCTTGTTCTCGAGTACTTCTAGCGGCTTAGTGCATGTATGTCTCGGACTGAAGGCAGGTAAGAACCCCATGGCTATGGTTCTAGTTGAAACCTTGAATGGCTTGGATAATGCCTTCAAACAAGGGACTCCTCTTCTTTCTGGGGCGCCTTTGGTGTTACAGGCCTGGTTATACGAGCGCCTCCAACTGTGGATGGGCCGCATACCACCAGTTTACTTTCGTCGAGCCGTGCTTCACCCTCACTACACTTTTGCTGATTGCGTTAACATAATGGGTGCTTTATATGAAGTAGACATTTGCTGGATTGTGGGGCATTGGGACCTTCATGCTGTTGCCACGAGCCTCAGGGGTCACCAGAGAGTGTGGTTGATGGGTTTGAGAGAGACTTCTTTCTATCATCCTCGCCGTTTGGCCAGACAGTATAGGCAGGTTCAGGAGGTTCCCTGGGGGTTTACTGAGAGGGTCTTTGCTTCCAGGATCAAGACTGCTACTATTGCCGCTTTCATTGATGGTTGGACTGACCGAGTAAAGGCCTACTTCTAAAGACCTTTGAAGAAATAAAAGACGCAAAGATAAAACTAGACCTGACTGATTCTGCTCATTCCTCCAAGTGTCTTTGAACATGTGTGATTGCTTTTTGAAAGACTTTTATTTCTTTGATCATTCCTGCTTATGTAATATTCAAAGTTTGTTTATCGGTGAACCTTGGTTACTTTGGGAATCTCATTTTATGCATTTTAGCTTTCTAAAAACATTTTCTAACCGAGATTTCAATTAGATGTTGCTTTTGGTACTTGCTTGGGCATGCTAGGACGATTAGAGGCAAACGAGGTGGGTGGCCAAAGTTTGCCTCTAGTTTTGGATATGTATGGTTGTGAGGCAAACGAGGTAGATGACCGACGTTTGCCCCTAGTTTAGAAGAGGTTCAGGCAAACGAGGCGAGTGACCGAAGTTTGCCCCTAGTGTGGAGGGTGATTTCTGGTTATGGTAAGGACCGCGACTTTATTCTCTCAAATGCTCATAACTTTTGCCTAGGCACCAGTGAGGTGACCTAGCGAGCTCTTTTCTCTCTTTTGTTATTGCTCACTTTGGATTTAACTCTAACTTTTGCCTAGGCGTCCTTTCGAATTTTCAACCTAGCGAGCCATACTTTTTTTTTTTTTTGAAAGTCTGCCTACGTACCCCCGAACGGGGATCAGGTCCAACGTAGTTCGGGCCAAAACTTGAAAGAAATCGGGCCATTTTTGTGGGTGGAGCGACCGAACCGATGTGGTTGCCTACATATCCCCGAGTGGGAATCAGGTCGAGCGTAGTTCAGGCCAAAGTTCTTGAAAGAAAAGGGGTTTTGGGGAATCGTCAGGCATAATACTTTTTGAGGCGATCCATGTTGATTGGTTCTTTGAATTCAACGCCATCAAGGTCCATGAGGTAGGTTGGTCCCCCGGAAATGATAGTTTTGACGATATAAGGACCGACCCATTTGGGTTTGAATTTTCCGCGTGGATCAAAGATCGGGGCTCGCAATTCCTTAAGGACAAGGTCACCCTTGACAATTTTCCTTGGACGAACCGTTTTGTTGAAAGCGCGGGCTATCCTCTTTTGATAGATTTGGACATGGTCGACTGCCACTAGGCACTTTTCATCTATCAGAGCCAATTCCTCGTACTTTCCCCTTAACCAATCTGATTATGAAATCTCACATTCTGCCATTACACGTAGGGATAGTAGTTTTATCTCGACTGGAAGTACTGCTTCCATTCCATATACTAGCGAGTAAGGAGTTGCTCCTGTGGACGTCCTTATCGATGTTCTGTATCCCTAAAGTGCGAATGGTAGCTTTTCATGCCAATCTTTGTAGGTATCGGCTGATTTCTGTAGTATGGCCTTGACATTCTTATTTGCAGCTTCGACCGCCCCATTAGTTTGTGGTCTATATGGTGATGACTTGTGATAAGTGATTTTGTATTCCTCAAACAGATCCCTGACTTCCGCTTTGAATTGACTCCCATTGTCCGAAATAATCTCATGGTGGACTCCATAACGACAGATGAGACTTTTCTTGATGAATTTGGCCACTTCCTTGGCCCCCAACTTGGTGTAGGATGTGGCTTCTACCCATTTTGTGAAGTAGTCGATGGCCACCAAAATGTATCGATTTTCATTCGAGGCTTTCGGAGTGATTTCACCGATGATATCGATTCCCCAAGTTGAGAATGGCCAAGGTGAGGTCATGTTGTATAGAAGGGATGGTGGTACATGCATCATGTTTGCATGGATCTGGCACTTGTGACACCTTCTTACGTATTCGCAACAATCTTTCTGCAATGTTATCGAGTAGTACCCCTGTCTTATAATTTTCTTGGCCAGCAAGTGACCGTTCATGTGCGGACCGCATACCCCCTCGTGTATTTCCTCCATCATTCTTCTGGAGCTTTTTCCAAACAAGCAAGTCAGGTTGTGACCGTTATACCCTTTTTTCAACAACTTCCCACCGCAAATGATGAATTGCGCTGCGAATCTCCGAATTGCTCTTTTGTCTTTCTCGGTAGATTTTTGGGGGTACGTCCCCTTTTCTATGAAATCCCAGACATCCTGATACCACGGTGTTTCATTCTCTTCTTCTTCGATTGCGACGACTATTCGTACCTTTGTTTGATTACCAAAGGCATCATCCTGACTCCCACAGGAATTTTGATCATGGAGGCTAAGGTAGCCAATGAATCTGCTAGTTGGTTTTCTTCCCTAGGCAAGTAGAAGAATGTGATGTTCTTGAACTGCCTTTTGAGTTGATCGAGATGATCATGATAGGGCTTCAACCTTTCTTCTTTTACTTTCCATTCTCCTCTAGCTTGTGATATAATGAGGTTTGAATCCCCGAAGACATCCAACTTTTGAACTTTTAGCTCTATGGCTGCTTCCATCCTTAGAATGCATGCTTCGTATTCAGCAGTGTTGTTGGTAGAGTTATAATTGAGTTTGACTGCCAGCGGAGTATGGTCCCCACTAGGTGATACTAGAATCATTCCCACCCCATAGCCTTTCATGTTGGCTGCTCCATCAAAGTACAACTTCCACTGCTCTTCCTTGATTTCCATGATATTCTAGTCCGGGAATGGAAAGTCCCCACTTTCTTCGGAGTCAACGGCGTGCTTTGCGAGATGCTCAGCTACGGTTCTCCCTTTTACCGATTTTCTTGTAACATACTTGATATCGAATTCGGATAGTAAAAGTAACCAATAGGATATACGACCAGTCAGGGCGGGTTTTTCGAGGAGGTATTTTAGAGGATTCATGTGGGATATGAGCACAACTGGAAAGGCCAGCACGTAGTGCCTCAGTTGGCGAGTGCACCAAACCAAGGCCCAACATGTTTTTTCGAGGGTAGAGTAGTTGAGCTCATACCCATTCATCCTCTTGCTGAGAAAGTATATGGCTTTTTCTGAGTGGCTTTCTTCTCCTTCTTGGGCTAGCATGCAACCCATGGCATTTTCGGAGACAGATAGGTAAAGGAACAATGGCTTATGAGGAGTAGGTGGTGAGAGGACATGCGGGTTTTGAAGGTAGGCTTTTATTTTGTTGAAAGCGGCTTGGCATTGGTCATCCCATTGGAACTTTTCTCCTTTTCTCAGCAATCGGAACAAAGGATCGCATGTAGTTGTGAGCTTGGAAATAAAGCGGTTGATAAACTGAACTCTTCGAAGAAACCCTCTCACTTCCTTTTCACTCCGCGGTGAGGCCATTTCTAGGATTGCCTTGATCTTAGAGGGATCCACCTCTATCCCCCTTTGTGTGATGAGAAAACCCAGGAGTTTACCGGAGGTCACACCGAAAGTGCATTTCTTTGGATTCAACCTCATCTTGTATTTACGCAGACTTTCAAAAAACTTTTCCAGCGCTACCAGGTGTCCTTCTTTGTCCATGGACTTCACGATCATGTCATCTACGTACACTTCTACTTCCTTGTGAATCATGTCATGCAGCAGAGTGGTGGCAGCTCTTTGGTAGGTTGCCCCAGCATTCTTGAGTCCGAAAGGCATTACTCTATAATAGTAGGTTCCCCAAGGTGTAGTGAATGTCGTCTTTTCTCGATCTTCTGGCGCCATTAGAATCTGATTGTACCCCGAAAAGCCATCCATGAATGACAGTAACTCATGTCCAACGGTGTTATCTACCAAGACATCAATGTGGGGAAGCGGGAAATCATCCTTGGGACTGGCTTTGTTTAGATCACGGAAGTCGATGCATACACGAACTTTTCCGTCTTTCTTGGGGACTGGCATGATATTGGCAACTCATTCTGGATACTCGGTGATAATGATGAACCCTGCCTTGAATTACTTCTCCACTTCTTCTTTAACCTTGAGTGCCCATTCTGGACTTATGCGCTTCAGTTTCTGCTTGACAAGTTTAGAATTGGGGAGGAGAGGAATATGATGTTGGACAATGTCGGGATCGACCCCCGGCATGTCCTCGTAAGACCAAGCAAAAACATCTTTGAATTCTTTTAGCAAGAGAGTCAATTTTTCTTTTTCTTTTTTATTAAGGGTTGAGACAATTTGCACAATTTGCGGATCATCCGTTTTACCTAGGTTAACCGATAAAGTATCTTCGATTATTTCATAAGCAGGTGGTTTTTTAATTAGTTGCTTAAGTTCAATAGGGAGATCCTCGGAGGGATCTGTGCATTCACAAGCATTAGACACAGAGGAGTAAGCAGAATCGTCTTTCATTTCATTCATGACAGGTGAAGTGATTACATTGGACAGTGGTGGGCTTACAGCAGCCGACTCTGGTACAGACTCGATAATTGGCAGTACAGACTCTGGGGGAATAGGGGATAGGGAGACACAGACAGATGACTCTACAGCCTGGTTGCTCAGACCCTCATCAGTTGGCTTGATCTGATCATCTTGGCTCTCGACCCTCTTTTCTTCCTTCTTTTTAGCGAATTCTTCCCACATTTTCTCGATGGCTTCAGTGTCCAGGTACTTCAACCAGTCTTCCTCCGGGGTTTTCACAACATCTTTGGGATAGAATGGATCTTGATAGGGAGGCCTTTCACAGTCAGCAAAGATTTCCAACCCGGGGTGCCTCTTTCCAGTGGCTTGATGGATCCAGGGTTCTGGGAACCCAAAGTAAGGGAAATCATCCCCTTCCTTGATGAATTGTCCATTCAAAGTTTTGCGGTACGGCGGGAGACTCCTCACTCTTTTCTTCCATGGCCTCTGTATCTCGAGGTCTTCTTCAGTGGGCTTGTACCCCAACCCAAAAGTGCCTTGTTATCCTTTGATCTGAGGGAACTCCCGAATTCCTTGCTGGCGTCGGCCCAATCCCATTCCAGGAAAGTAGTTCATTTTTGCGGACAATGTTGACAACTGCGGAGTGAACCTCCGGGAATCTGTCTTCATCATTGATCATGTGGACTTCTTCCATGGAGAATCCCCCAATTTTTCCTTCTTGTAGCTCAGGTATTTGGACTTTGAAGATGGGAGCGTAGTTCGGGAAAGCTTCATTACCCCAACTGTTACCGAGGATGATTTTCACCTCCTTCTCATGAATGTACTTGACCATTTGATGCACAGTGGATGATACGGCTTTGTTGACATACAGCCAGGGCCTTCCGATCAACAAGTTGAATGAGGCAGGTATGTCCATGACTTGAAAGTCTTCAGTGCTCACCAAAGATCCTACCCGGATTTGGAGAGAAACAGTTCCCATCACATTCCTCTTGGTGTTATCGTAGGCCCTCACGGATTGCATAGATGGTGTGATGTCAAGGACATTGATCCTGTAGACACCCCAATTTTGACCGACCGTCGAATTTAGGAGAGTGTCACCTCCATGTCCAATGATGATAAGGACCAAAAAATTCGAAGTATTCCAAGCTCTTCAGAAAGTTCTCCAAACGCGATAAAATTCCACAGAAAGAAGAAAATATCAGGTATTTAGGAGAATTCAGGTGTAAAACACCATTTTCGGAAAAGATCTTCAAGAATAAGTTTCTTTAAGAAAAAGGGAAGAAAGAGAAGACCTAAAAAGGGAAGTTCTGCAGAAAAACGGCACACAGCAGATTTCTGCGGCATTCAATGAATGCCGAGCGGCACTCAATGAATGCCGAGCGGCACTCACGGAGTGCCGAACGACATTCAGTGAGTGCCGACCCGGCACTTACTGAGTGCCACCGACATTTTCTGACTGCCGTTCACTTTTAAAGTCCGTATTTTGCAGTGCAATACGTATGTGTATGCGGATAAGAACAAAAAAAACTGATAAAGTAAGACTGACAAAAATGCGGCAATCCATTAATTGCCGCGGCATTGGATGAGAGCCGCTCGACAGTCACGCAGTGCCGGAACGGCAGTCATGGACTGCCGCGGCGGCTTTCACGGACTGCCGCGACAATTTCTTGACTGCCGCCCTGGGCAGCAGTCTGTCTAATTTCAGGAAGTACATATTGTACCACCAAATGAGATGTTTACACATGTCTTTTACTCCGAATTCACTGAAAATACCTGGGTTATTTTGTCTATAAAAGGAGAGGATCTTCCAAGGGAAGTGGAAGAGGAACACATAAAAAAAAAAACACTATCATTACACCAACATTTTTGAAGAGAAAAGAGAGAGTTTGGAGAGTTTGAAGAAGAGTTTGGAAGATCTTCAAAGGAGAGAAACTTTGAGGATAGTTTGGAGGTGACCCTCTAATCTTAGTTGTGTTTTCTTTCTTTTGAGCTTCTAATTTCCAAGTCATTTAGTTTTTCTTGATTAAGTTTTAGAGCTTGTTAACTAAACTTGGAAGCCCTTATTTCTAATTCTTTGACCCTTCTTCTATTTCTTTGTTTATGTTTTTCTTTTTGAGATTCTTGGAGATCTTCAATATCTCTCTTGAAATCTCTTGAGTATGATCCTTTGAATCCCATATAAGCTCATGCTTCACATGAGAGTCAAAATTTGATCATCACTTCATTTTATAAGTAAATAAATGGATCCAAGTCCATACTCATGACTTGGGTCCTCTAAAGTTGATGTTTCATGGAATCCTCTCTATATTCTTTTGAGACTCATGAGTATTAGTCATGTCTTCATCTCCAATGACCATCAAATGGTAGGAGAAAGTGGTTTGGAGCCTAAGCCCATTTCCATGGTTTAGATTCATCATATTGAGATTCTATGAAGTCTATTCATACTTCATTTGAAATCCACAAATGTGAAGGTCCTTAACCTCCGATGACCATCAAATGGTGGGAAAAGTGGTTTAGTTTAAGTCCAACTTCATGATTCAATAGTTGGGGTTAACAAATAAAAGTTGAACTTGACAAATGAAAACAGTGAGTTCATAAACTGTTTTTGATCAAAGATTTGTAGTTCAAAATCTAACCGTTGGATTCGAATGAAACCAATGGGAAAGTGTCAATAACATAATGTTCTACCATTATAATTTTTGTTTCAAGATAGTTTCATGTTTAAAATGGTTTGATCATGAGTTTTGTGGAGTCACTACAATCTGTCCAGATTTTCAGAACAGCAACACTCTTTTGAAATAAGTAAATCAGAGTTTTAATAAAGTGTTTGAGACCCAAAATAATTTTTTCTATGAGGTTCAATGTGTTAGGAAGATACCCTAAAAAGAACTAAGTATTTAGGAGCTTTTTGCTATTTTAAAAAAATCAAACAATATCTCTGGACAGAGAGTTGTACATCTCCGAGTGATGTCTGGTTTTTGTCCATTTCCCAGAGATCTAGCTGTTGAAACTTTGATTTTCTTTTTGATTTGGAAACTAGACTCAAAGAGGCATCTTGTGTCCAAATTTCACCAACATCAAACCAAAGGAGACGTGCTTTTTCTTTTTTTAATGTTCTGGTCTACTCTCTGCAATTTTCAGAATTTTATGACACATTTGACCAACTTTGTTAATGATGTGTCAAATGACTTTTCTATGACTTAGGGCTTAGACCATGTTTCAATAATGATTAGTTGAGCTTGAATTCAAAGCCTAAGAGTATTTCATAGTTTATTCTTGTCCATGTACATATTCATCCATATGGTTTGGCACTTGTAATTAGGACTTATTTGCTTTAGATTCAATTACATTTGATAGATTTAAGCTAGAAATTCAAGATTGTTATTTCTAACTTCACCTCTTGTATATCATGTGCACTAACCTTTGTTTTGTAGCGCTATTGAGGTACGATTTCTCAACCCCTCTCTAGTTTATTGAATTCTTTGATTTTATTTGATTTTCGACCTCATGTGCGACACCTTAAAATTAGGTTTTTGCCTTATGTGTATATGTGAATAGAGATTCTTTTTAGGATTTTCTTTTGTTTGCATGCATTGCACGTTTAATATTGCTGCTGGACCCCGGGTTAGCTCTCTTGTTCCCTATTGCATATCATATTGTATGCTATTTGACATATGTGGCTTATGAATGATATTTTGTCATTAGCAATTTTACACCCTTTGGACATGCTTTTGTGATATATATGTATATATGTATTAGTTGAGGGCATGCTTAGATTAATAAATTCGATTAAAAGGACGTTGAGTAGAGGCCTATCGCAAGATAGGATGAGAGAGGGTGTTTTAGTCCGACGGGATCCTTCCTCTCTCATTCCATAATCCCCGGACCTAGTTAATCTCTGGTTTCCAAAAAAAAAGATCAGTTTGCTTTCAAAATGGTTTCTTAATTTTCCCTTTTAAAAATTAAGTGGCGACTCATTTGTTTTGAATTTGAATTTTAAAAGAACTTTAAAAGAAAAGCTGTGGGTAAGAAAAATGCGATATCCACAATCTGGCGACTCTGCTGGGGATCGAACCCAGAATCTCTGGTTTCGCAGACCAGAATTTTTGATTTTGGGTTCACTTGAGGATTAGACTTGAAAGCATCCTTTTAATCGAGTTAATCAATCTTTGTGTGCCTGTTGCATTTCACTTGCATGTCCAGCCAGTCGATTGCACGGAACTATGACCTTGGAGGCTCGGGGCAACCCGGTCGGTCAAGTCATCATGGGACTGTGTGATCACCCTTGATCTTGTACCATGATTTGGTATATGAAGCATCCTATAGGGTGTGTGTCAAGGGTCCCTTATTTGACCAAAACCCAGCCTGTGCATGATAGTTTCTGTAGAACCTTTCAATCTTAGGAAATCAATTCTTGATCAGGATTATGTGCTAGGAAGTTCTGTATGCCCGAAAGGGATTACTTGAGATGATGACGATACTCGCTTGATGAAGGATGTATAATATTTTAATCAGCTTTTAGCAATTCCTCCTCATGTTCCACGACATTTGGAGGACATGCTGAAACCTGATTATAAGATTATACTTCTTATATCATGTTTAGTTAAGCATCATTGACCTTGTATGCATCCACATTCACGAAGAGTATGGTAATAATCCGATCATGTGATCCTCCTACCCAAAGAATTTTAAATCCATCTTCGGAAGCAAGTGGACTTTTGCCATCTTTTTCAATTGCTCTTTCAAAAAATCTTTGGAGAGTTCACTTTTGATTAAAACTCTAAACTAATCCTAGAAAAATATTTTGAAAGAAATGCTTTTCAAATGAATTCCAAAGCAAAGTCTCAAACCAGTCATCTTTTGTTAAGAAATGTTTATACCTTCAAAGGGAAAAATCCAAAACTCTCAAGAATCATTTTCAAAAGAATCGTTTTCAAAAGATTTTATCATCCGAAAAATACTTTCCAAATGATTTTATTTTGAAGGGGTAATAAGGATCACAATGAGAAGAGAAATTGGCACACTTGACATGGGTGAAGATTTTATGTGTTTATGTGTTAGGATTAGGGCTTTTCTTTTCTTTTGGCATATAGAGTAGGCACACACGCACACATGCATTGCATCCGCATGACATGCGTCGACATAAAAAGAGAGGAGGGCTTTTACTTTACCAAAAATCTTTTAAAACGAAATACATAGGTTTTAATAAAAAAATAATAATAAGATTTTAAAAATCTGCTGTAGGAGCAAAAATAGCATCCAGATCAAGTCAAGCCTGGTTTAGGGACCCCACAGCAAGGCTAGTAAGGGGAGGACGCGCTGACATTGCCGAAGAGAGAAATAACGAAGAAATGTCCGGTTTAAGGGTACTAGTGGAACAGCAAGCAGAGCAGATGAGGCGACAGGCTAAAAGCATGAATCGCATGATGGGGATGATAGAAGAGCTGAATCGCCGACATGTAGTTCCACCTGTTATGGACCCACCTTTGGGAGGAGGGGAAGGAGATTGGTTTGATGATCAGGAGGCCCAATGGACCGATGCACTGCGAGCCAACAGAGACAGAGAGAAAGCTGAGAAGGAGAAGCAACTGACCGAGAAAATAGAAAAGTTGGAAAGGGTGATGCGCAAAGCTCAGGGGGTTGATACCTATCTGATGGAGTTAGAAGGCCTGTATGACGGGGTCCATGAAACGCTGCCCGCCGGTTTCAAAATGCCAGTTTTTGATAAGTTTGATGGCATCGGAAATCCTCGCAATCATATCCGGATGTGCATATGAGCTTTTCAGCCTAGCGGTCTAAGCACTACCATGATGGCCGTTCTATTTCAGCAAACCTTAACAGGAGCTGCTCTATCGTGGTACCTTACACTTGAGCCAAGCAAAACCAGAGTTTGGGAAGAAGTCGTAAAATCATTTGTGGCCCAGTATGAGTACAATCAAGACCTGGACGTCACTGTCCGAGATCTAGAAACAACCAGGCAAGGAAACAAAGAATCATTTGCTGAGTATCTGAGTCGATGGAGAGGGAAAGCCGCAAAGATGGTGCAGAGGCCATCAGAAAAAGACCAGATCCGAATGTTGGTGAAAAATCTACAGCCAGTTTATCAGGAGAAGATGAGGTTTCAGTCAATCAACACTTTTGCCGAGGTGTTCGATGTGGGGACAAGGATAGAAGATGCAATCCAAGAAGGGGTAATCAAGAGAGAGGAACAACCAAACCGGTACTGGAGGCCAAGCTACGGGTCCAATGGGGAACAAGTGGGGGGTCACTCCGGCCCCACCGATGTCAATGCACTAAATGGGCCAGAAAGGAAATTCGACATAGCACCAAGAAGAGGAGGGGACAAAGCGCCAAGGAAGTTCTCAGATTTGGGGGTGTCACTGTCCACCGCCCTCGACAGATTGTTAGCCAAGGGGCATCTCCGTCAGTTGGAACCTCGACCCCTACCAAGTCCGCTTCCGCCGAATTTCCAAGGGGATCTTTTCTGCAAATTTCATCAGCAAAAAGGTCACTCAACGGATCGATGCATGAGATTAAGCCACGAGATTCAAGACCTCATTGATAACAAGGTAATTTCGGAACCTCCTACCAAAGCCCCGAATGTTACCAGAAATCCGCTTCTAGATCACCGAGCCGTGCCACCACCACGAGGCCTTTATTTCTTGGGGATAGAAGAAGCAACCTTTGATCCGTCTGGGCTAATCACTAAGTCCGGGGCACCGAGAAAGCCATACCTACTGCCTAAGGACTCGATGATCTGTGCTTTGGAGGATCAGCTAGGGAAAAGTGAAATGGGAAAGTCAGATTGGTGGATCCAAGGGGGTGACGATCAAGACGCGAGCCAGGTGGAGGATGATCTCTGGTACGAAAGCGACAAAGAAACAGAGGTGGTAGAGAGTACTTTGGAAGTTAATTCAGAAATCGACGATCTATGGATGAGAGAAGAAGTCAGTCACTTGACCCGGTCAGGCAGACACTTCAAGCCGCACGGACTAGAGGAAGATCACCCGGGGAGGGAGCTGGAGAAAGGGAAAGAGAAAATGAACGAAGAAGAAGAAGAGGATAGGGTCTTAAAGAAGATGAGGAAAACACAAGCTAATATCACCATCTGGGGATTGCTGATCGCCTCTAAGAAGCACAGACAGGCAGTATTGGATGCTTTGAACCAATCTGATGTTTCTATCAATACAACACCAGGAGATCTCGTGGGGATGATCAGCAGGATCCCAGCTCTAGCTATTTCCTTCTCGTCCGATGATCTACCTCCCGGAGGGCCTGTTCATAACAAGCCCTTGTATGTCACCGTCGAATGCTTAGGAAACACTCTACCTACCTGTCTGGTGGACAATGGATCAGCCTTAAATGTGTGCTCGTTTCGAACAGCCAAGCGCATGGGTTTGGACGAATCGACATTCATACCATCTGAGCAAAAGGTGAGAGCATACGACAACACTCAGAGAACTGTCATGGGCATAATTCTCCTTCACCTCGTTGTCGGTCCACTTGAAAAGAAAGTCGAATTCCAGGTCATCGATATTCTTACTTCTTTCAACCTGCTACTTGGGAGGCCATGGTTAGACAGTTTGGGTGCCATACCATCCACCATACATCAAAAGGTTAAATGCGTTTGGAAGGGCCAAGTCTGCGACATTCTCGGGGAGAGCTGGGTTCGTTTGTCTGAAGCATCATCAACCGCATCGGTTCTAGAATTACAAGTGCAAGAAGAAGAAACAAAAATGGGAGGGTTCGAGTTTATCAGCATGCCAGTCCAGTGGTCGCAGGGATCATGAAGAAGATGGGCTTCTTTCCGGGATTAGGATTGGGAAAGAACCTTCAGGGCCTGACTGAGTTTCCAAGAATTCCTACTCAGACTCACACTCACGGCCTGGGGTATTAGCCAAGGAAGAAGGAACTAAGGGCAAAGAAGAAGGCTTTCGATGCGCCACTGGACCCTTACCTAAAAACGCTCAATGGGTACTTCGTGAGGGAAGGAGAAGATTTCCCCTTCTGTGGCTTCCCGGAGCCTTGGATGGACCAGAAGGATAAAAGTCTAAAGCCGAGGTTCGAGATCATTTTCTCCCATGAATTCTCCAAGTACAAAGACCCGTTTTTGCAAATGCCTGCAAAGTCTGCTGCCGTCAACGATTGGGTTGGTGTACTGGATGGACCGGTCATGGAGAACCTGTTGAGCGGAAGAAGGGCAAAAGCCGAAGAAAAGGAGAAAGAAGACAAGGGCCTGGAAGTCAAGATCGAAGAAGGGAGTGATGAGGATGCGTCGGAAGAAGGGCCGGAGCCAGGAAAGGAAGAAAAGACGGAATCCAAAGGACTGCCAGGTTGTAGCACTATGGAACTCAAGCAGGGATTCAACAAAGAGTGGGTCTTTGAGTCTAGTGATAAGTATCCCCCTCACCCAGAGTCTGTAATGGCCCAAATGAGGCGTCTTACTATTGCTATGTCTGTTGTAATCACTTCTAACAAAATCAATGAAAGTATGACTGATTCCGCCTACTCGAATGCGCTTAATGAATGTGATGAATGTGATGATCATGGAATACCTAATGAATTGCAAAAGCTAATTGAAAAAGAAAAAGAATCTGCATGTAAAATCGTTGAGGACACTCTAACGATTAATCTAGGAAATGAAAATAATCCTCAAAATGTCTTTATCGGCTCAACACTTAGCAATGAAGAAAGCAAAGAACTAATCAATCTATTAAATGAATTCAAAGATGTTTTTGCATGGTCTTATAATGATATGCCAGGTATTGATCCGAAGATAGTCCAGTACCACATCCCTCTCTTTCCGAATTCAAAACCCATAAAACAGAAATTGAGGCGAATGAGGCCAGAATGGGCACTTAAAGTAAAAGAGGAGGTTGAAAAGCAACTAAAGGCTGGATTCTTGATGGTCATCGAGTATTAAGAGTGGATTGCCAACATTGTACCTGTCCCAAAGAAGGATGGTCATGTTAGGGTTTGCGTTGACTTTCGAGATTTAAACAAGGCAAGCCCTAAAGACGATTTCCCATTACCCCACATCGATGTGTTGGTCGATGACACTGCGGGACATGAGCTTCTATCTTTCATGGATGGATTCTCTGGGTATAATCAAATCCTCATGGCGCCCGAGGATAGGGAGAAAACCACGTTCATCACTCCGTGGGGGACATATTGCTATAGGGTCATGCCATTCGAACTTAAGAATGCAGGTGCGACCTATCAAAGGGCTGCCACCACTCTACTGCACGATATGATCCACAAAGAGGTGGAGGTGTATGTGGATGATATGATTGTGAAGTCCAAAGAGAGGGGAGGGCACCTAGAGGCCTTGAGAAAATTCTTTGGGAGATTGAGGGAGTTTAAGATGCGGCTAAACCCGCAGAAATGTACCTTCGGAGTTACCACAGGGAAGTTGTTAGGGTTCCTTATTACCCAAAGGGGGATCGAAGTAGACCCAACCAAGATAAAAGCCATAACCGAAATGAACCCACCAAAAAATGAGAAAGAACTGAGAGGGTTCTTGGGGAGAATACAGTTCATCAGCCGCTTCATTTCCAAACTCACCTTGACCTGTGACCCATTGTTCAAACTGCTTAGAAAAGGAGAAAAATTCAAATGGGACACCCTTTGCCAACAAGCCTTCGACAAAATCAAAACCTATCTCCAGAACCCCCCTGTCCTATCACCACCATCACTCGGGAAACCTTTGTTGCTTTATCTCTCCGTATCCGAAGATTCGATGGGGTGTATGTTGACCCAAGAAGGAGAAGAAGGGCACGTGGAGAAGGCCATTTATTACTTGAGCAAAAGAATGATCGGATATGAGTTGAAGTACTCGCCCTTGGAAAAAGCCTGTTGGGCCTTAGTCTGGTGTACCCGTCGCCTTCGCCACTACATGCTAGCATTCCCTGTGATCTTGATATCCCGAATGGACCCACTAAAATACCTATTCGAAAAACCCGTCTTGACCAGTAGGATTTCCCGTTGGACCATGATGCTGGCTGAGTTCGATATCAAATATGTCACTGCCAAGTTTGTAAAAGGGAGGGCTGTCGCTGAGTTTTTAGCCGATCTCGCTGTAGAATCCGAGGACAAAGGAGAATTCAGGTTCCCGGATGACGGAATAATGGAGGTAAAGGAGGAGTTGTGGAAAATGTACTTCGATGGAGCAGCCAACCAATTAGGTTACGGAGTTGGAATCATTCTCATAGCACCCGATGGGACCCCTACCCCATTAGCTGTCAAACTCAAATACAACTCAACCAACAATACCGCGGAGTACGAGCCTGCATAATTGGGACAGAAGTGGCCTTGGCTTTGAAAGTCGGACGGATTGATGTCTTCGGAGATTCCATTTTGATCATATCCCAAGTCCGGGGAGATTGGAAGGTAAAGCATGAGAAACTGAGACCTTATCATGATTACCTGGAAAGTCTGAAAGCACAATTTCAAAAGATTTCTTTTTACTACCTCCCTCGTGAAGAAAACCAACTAGCTGACTCATTGGCTACCTTGGCCTCGATGATCCAAATCCCCTCCAAAACTACCATGATCCCGCTATCCATAGAAGTGAGGAAGCAACCGTCGTTTGAAATAGTCGCGGCCGTGGAAGACGAAGAGGAAGTACCGTGGTATGAGGATGTGTGGAAGTTCATTAAAGAAGGAGAATACCCCGAAGGAGCCTCAAAAAAGGATAGAAAGGCAATTCGGCAGTTCGCCGCTCAATTTGTGATCTATGCAGATAAGCTATGGAAGAAATCCTACACCGGGTACAATCTAGAGTGCCTATATGGAAGGGAAGCTAAGAGAATGATGGAAGAAATACATGAGGGAGTGTGTGGGCCCCACATGAATGGGCACATGCTAGCGAAGAAGATCATCCGACAGGGATACTATTGGACAACCTTGGACAAAGACTGTTGTGAATATGTTAGAAGGTGTCACAAATGCCAGATTCATGCAAATCTAATGCACACTCCGCCGTCACAGCTTTATAGCATGACCACCCCTTGGCCGTTTTCCGTATGGGGGATCGACATCATTGGTGAGATAGTCCCAAGGGCTTCCAATGGGCACCGGTACATAATCGTGGCGATTGATTATTTTACAAAGTGGGTAGAGGCAGCCTCGTATGCAACTTTGAAAGCCAAAGATGTGATGAGTTTCATCGAGAAGAACATAATCTGTAGATATGGGGTCCCGAATGAGTTTATCTCCGATCATGGCAGTCATTTCCAGGGGGAAGTTATCCCACTCGTGGAAAGGTATAAGATCACTCATCACCAATCATCCCCGTATAGGCCTCAGACGAATGGAGCAGTAGAAGCGGCAAACAAAAATGTTAAGGCAATCCTGGGGAAAACGATGGATACATATAAGGATTGGCATGAAAAGCTGCCATTTGCTTTGTGGGGATACCAGACCTCGGTCAGAACTTCAACGGGTGCTACGCCGTATTCATTGGTCTATGGGATGGAAGCTGTTCTCCCAATCGAGGTAGAAATACCCTCTCTTAGGGTTTTGGCAGAATGCGAGGTCCCCGAATCAGAATGGGTACAAGGAAGATATGAGGAGTTGATGCTACTTGATGAGAAAAGGTTGGCAGCGATAAACCATACTCGGGGATATCAAAAGAGGATAGCCCGTGCTTTCAACAAAAAGGTCCGCCCTAGGAAGCTTGCTGAGGGTGACCTGGTCCTCAAAGAACTGAAAGTGCCTGTTTATGACCCCAGAGGAAAATTCAAACCCAACTGGGTCGGGCCGTACATCATTAAGACTCTCCTTTCCGGAGGAGCGGCTTATCTCATGGACCTGGACGGGGTTGAATTTAAACAACCAATTAACCTCGATCGCCTCAAGAAATACTTTGCTTGAAACCGTTTCTTTCAAAACCTCCTACCTTGATGAACTACGCTTGACCTGATTCCCGCTAGGGGATACGTAGGCAACCTACTTGGTTCGATCACTTAAATAAAACCGCCCGAACGGCGTCTTCCTTCATACCTTTAGCCAAACTACTGCAGGCTTGATGCCCTTTCAGGGATAAGTAGGCGGGCTCTCAAAAGCCTTCGGCCCATGAAAAGGAACCTGTGCTAAACTAGGGGCAAACTGGCGTTCGCCCGGAACCGCTTCAAAGCCCCGAAGCTAGGGGCAAACTTCGTTTGCTAGCCGAAGAACCCAGATATTAGTCTGAAACCCGTCTTTGGATCTCCTGGCTATCAAGATACATACTATAAAGAAACAAATGAGAGTTCATGGTATAGAAAGAATGAAGCCTTAAGCAAAATTCAAAGCAAGGTGAAGAGCCGAGAAAAGACATTTGAAAGGAGAATTCTTCATAAAAGATTAATTGAAGGGGGGGGGGACACTTTGATTAAATATATTAGAACTTTCCTTAAAGATAACAACACTTTTTGAAGAGAAAAATAAGGAAAATCAGATTCAAAAGCGTAAACAAAGAGTAGGCAGGGTCTGTCAGAAAGTTTTGTAAAATGGAAAGCTTTTCCCTGTTTTCGTCTACTTTATTATGCATGTGTCCGTCAAGCTCGCCTCGCAACCAAGGCTTGGATCTCTAGGAGATACTCGGTAGTAGGTACAGTCAGAGCAGGAACCCTCGGGAACGGAGCAGCCATTCTGCTGTGCCAAGCCTCCATGAAAGCCTTCACAATAGAAGGGCGCAAAGGGGACCCCCTGGTGAAATCAGCAGTCACGGATTCAGTAGCATCTTGCAAAAGTCCAAACTGACGGATGACTCGGTCAGGAATGTAGAAAGTAGTGGCATGCAAACCCGGCAGCCAGAGGCCAGGTCGCCCGGGAAGGCGTACAGCAACAGAGCGACAGATCCACGACGGACAAACCCAGCAGATGTCACTAGAAGAGAGGCCCTGAAGCCAACCAAGCCACGCGTCGACGAACTGAAACAAGCTATGAATCTCCATGCGATCATAAGGAAGTGACCCACGGAGATGGGAAGCATGTATGAAGAGGTCCAGACGCTCCATGAGCCAAATTTGCAAGACAAAAGGTGCCCCAGCAGATAACATGACCCCAGTAGCATGAGCATGGCCCAATCCAATCAGAGTTTCACCAAGGACTAGCATAACAGCACTTTTCATCTCCCGCAAATGGCAGATAATGGGTATGAGAGTGTCAGAAGATGATCGAAAGAGAAAGTAAGAGAGCATAGCAATCGACAAGGCACTACGTCGAATGATCCGGTACTCACCATTGTAAGGGTCCCCTATGGGAGCATAAACAAAAGAAAGGCGCTCAAAGTCGATTTGCCTGTCATGAACAAAAGAGCCCGCCGCATTCCGAGACATGTGGAGAAGGGTGGCTAAATCACGGACGTACCCGGCCTGAATCTGAGGAACCATCAATTCAGCAGAAGGATCCATGTGAAGAATGGCGCTAAACTCCTCAAATAAGGGGCAAATCTCCTGAGAGCCGAAACGAAAGACATTGAGAGCGGGATCCCAACATTGGACGGCGGCGCGAAGTAGACCCTCATTTAGATTCATCTGTTGGAAAGAGAAGAGATCGTTTAGTCTGAAGCACTCAAAATTGAGCTTGTCAATGCCAAAGAGAGTATCCATCCATGGGAAGAGGATTTGAGAACTAATGGGGGCCATTTGGAGAGGAAATGGGAAGAAATGAGAAGGAAGGGGTATAAATAGAAAAATAAGGCTGTCTACCTACCTGCGGCACTCGATAAAGTGTAGCGGCACTCGATGAAGTGCCGTGCGGCAGTCCGTGAATGCCGTTGCGGCACTTACTGACTGCCGCGTGGCTCTCGCTGAGTGCCGCAGAGACCTAACCGAGTGCCGTTCCAAGTTTTTCATTGGCCAGGGTTTGTTTGAAACATGATCAGCCCACCTGTAAACAGAAAACTAGATAGAAAAAAAAAATTAAAAATGTGCGCATCATGCGGCACGTGCAAATACATTCATTCATTCATTCACTTCATTCATTTGTGCATTTCAAAAAGATAAAGGAAATAGAAGCATTCAAAGATAAAAATAAAGGCGGGACCAAGCCATGATCCCACATACGGCAAGAGATGGACCAAGCTATGGTCACACATATGGTAAATGATAATAAAGAAGCAACAATATAATAAAAGAGGTATCCAAAGTGCCTACCCTACTGGCTATCACGAAGCCATCACCAAAATAAAACGCGTATATACAATCACCAAATAAAGTATAAGTCCTCTCAAAACACTCAAAAGAAAAAGGAAAAGAGAGAAAGAAATATGATCAGCCCCGGCCGCGAGTCTGGCGGGTCGTACGCCTGAGAGGCTCCTCCTCCGACTCTGTCTCGCTGCCTCTACCACTCCCTCCACGTCCACTGCTACCACCGCCTCTGCCTCTGCCACCGCTAGTACCCTCGCCGCCGCCTCCACCACGCCCAGCACCGCTACCTCCAGAGGCATCGCTGAGAGGGATGCCGAACTGCTGGAGCCTCTGCTGGAGCTGCCCCACCTGCTGGGACAGGATCCTATTCTCCTCCGTCTGAAATAAAAAAGGGATAAGTCCAGGAAGTGTTGAAAGGGCAAATGAAATACTAAGAATAAAAGGGTGTAAAGATCATACCTGGGCCCTCAACTGGGTCGCAGCAGTCGCCCGAGCTCCCTTAGCCTGAAAAGAACAAGAACCAAGAATAAAGGCTAGTAAAAGGAGAAGCAGTCAAAGTCAAAATGAAAGATAGTCCCTTACCATCCACTCTCGCCCGAGGACCCACTGTCGCACGCTATGAGCATACGCCAAGCCCTCCTCCTGCGGGACGACGTCGTAATGGATAGGAATGGTGGGGGCGCCCCGTGATAGTCGGGGGATCGTCGTCAAGTGAGGCTCTCCAAATGAAACGGTAGACATGGTCCAGTCCCACTCAGGCAAGGCAGGAGGACGAGTGGTGGCGGGAACGGGCTGCAAACAAAAGGAATAAAGCATGAATAATAAAGCATGAGTAGAGAATAAAATGAAATTCATGAAAAGGTGATAGAGGAATCGTATACTCACCCGAGTCACCTCCATCAAAGGGAAGTTCGGCATCAGCCTGGCAGCGCGGAACGCTGGGTATCCGTCGGGGGGTCCACGAAGTCATGAATGCTCAAACCCAGCAGAGCAACCGTAAGCTCGCTACCCTGGAGAGTGTCTGTGGCTCTCATAGAGTCAGGAGGAGGGAACGGCACGAAGAATCCAGGAGCTGCTAGTGACTGCCTAGTCACCCTCTCTCCCAAGTACCACGCCTGGCCCTTGGGCCCATCAAGGAGTCGCCTCGTCGGGTCATATCCAGCCGACCCTCGAATCTCCACACGAGCCTCGGCGAGCGCCCTAAGCCAAGGCTGCCAATGAACATGCTGCTCCCTCAGATTCGTCAGGAAGTTCCTGAACGAAACGAAATCGTGGGCCCCGGTCTTCCGCCCGACCCTATCCTTCGCCCATTTCAGCCCCTGAGGCATGATAATGGCGTCCACCTCACGCGTCTCGGGAGACATCATGCGAAGATACTCGTGGGACCAAATCTACGATAATAAAACAAAAAGGGGGGGGGGTTAGTCTCACAGTTTCAAATAAATTTCTGAAAGATGCAATAAGTAATGAAATATAGAAAAGGCATACCTCCCACGCTCTCCAATAGCCTCTGGTGGAGGCCAGCCTGTCCCGGGAGATGTCACTCATATGTCTGTACAGGATAGATAACCCTGCACCAGCCCAATCATACCCCTCAACCCGGTCCAGGTGCTCCAGGGACGCCACCAGGGACACAGCGACTCGATCGCCCTTGGTGCTCAACAAAGAGCACCGCAGCATATACATAAGAAAACCTCTGGCCATCTGCTCGTCTGTAAAATCCAGTTTTCCCCAGAACGTGTCCATAAACCATCGAGCCTTGACCAAAGCCTCATCTGGGACCACCCCCAACAAGGGCTCCACCTGGTCCCACTCCCGGTCCATCAGATGCCGCAATCGCTCTCCACCAAAGGCGATCCCGGTGATCATCGAGAAATCCAAGGGAGTCATCGTCATCTCCCCAAAATCGAAATGAAAAGTGCTCGTCGTATCCCACCATCGCTCAGCCAGCACGTGTATCTGCCGCAAGTCGTTGGAGCTCTTTGTCAAAAGTTTGACGAAGTCTCTGAACCTGGCCGCGTCTACCAAAGCCCTCACCGGCCCACTCAACTGCGTGTACCACTCGTAACCGTGGGCAAGGCTGCCATGCCCCTTCAGCACTTTGGGCTGCAGCTGCAAGAAAGAACCACAAGTTCTGATGTCAGTAATTGGGTAAAAGAAAAAGCAAAATAAAAAAGATGATGTTCTAGAGAGAGAGAAGTTTCAAAGTATACATATATATAAACTTGTGAAAGTCCAGAGCAAATTCAGGTTCAAAGGAGGCATTAGTTTCAATACAGGTTCACAAGTACCCAATTTGAGTTAGAATGATAAAATTCACAAGGGAATGTTTGAAAAAGCATCGCGCTCCTGAAATCTAAAAAAAAAAAAAAAAAATAACAAATAAAGGACAGGAAAATTCAGACATAGCATTCGTTTTACGAGAAGTTTTGAAGTTTATAAGAAAATAAAATTTTTTCAAAAAAAGGGCCATGGAATAAAGCGATCAAGGACGCTCGAGGGCGCCACGAGCACGACATTCGGAACAGGGTATCTAAAATTTGTGACAATCCTACGTTACATTCACACAGAGAAGGAAATGCGAGAGAGAAATACGAGAAATAAGTAAAAAGGGAGCGTTTACCTCGCGCTTAAACGTGCGGACCGATAAATGCTCGTCCGGGTCCCGGAGCAGGAGCGTAGCATTTGGATGATGGGTGGCCGTGTACTTAGCCTTCTTCTTCCGCCCTGAACCACTCGCCATAATCTGTCAAAGAGAAAGAGAAATCTACGCGTTAAATTCATAAAAAGTTCAGAAAAACAATGAAATAATAGGGATTAATCAAGTCTTGATCGAGTAGGACTAACCTGAATAAGTCCTGGCTAGAACAATACAAGCAGAAGAGAAGTAGAAAAATTTTCTCCAGAGAGATTTCGAGGTGAAGGGAGTTGAGAGAATGAAGAAAATGAATTGAATCCGCCGGATTTAGCCACTGCCGCTTAAACGCGGCACTCAGTTTTCTGTGCGCGGCAGTTGATGGACTGCCGCGCGGCACTCACTAACTGCCGCAACGGCACTTCGTGAGTGCCGCACGGCAGTCACGGACTGCCGCGAGAATCCGCGTGTGCCGCGGTTAAGTCGGTTAAAAAAACCTTCACTTTTCCCCCAAAATTCAAATCAAGTCCCGAAAATTGAATTTGAGGCCCCCAAAATTTGCCCTCATTACACTTTTTGCCCTCGGGGTCGTTTTTAGGTACACAATGACTACAAATTTTGAAATTTAAGAGTATATATGAGCCCGTGGGCCCCAATTTTGAAAATTGAAGATATTTGAGCCCGTGGGCTCCCATTTCTGAAAACTAAAAACATTTGAGCCCGTGGGCTCCCGAATTTTTTTGAAAAAATTGAAAATATTTGAGCCCGTGGGCTCCGAATTTTTGAAAATTGAGAAGACATGAGAGTATAACAGATTCATATTCCCGGTTCTCGCAACAGATTTGCGTTCACCCCCGTTTTTGGAATATAACAGATTTATATTCCCGGTTCTCGCAACGGATTTGCGTTAACCCCCATTTTTGGAGTATAACAGATTTATATTCTCGGTTCTCGCAACGGATTTGCATTAACCCCCGTTTTTGGAGTATAACAGATTTATATTCCTGGTTCTCGCAACGGATTTGCGTTAACCCCCGTTTTTGGAATATAACAGATTTATATTCCCGATTCTCGCAACGGATTTGCGTTAACCCCCGTTTTTGGAGTATAACAGATTTATATTCCCGGTTCTCGCAACGGATTTGCGTTAACCCCCATTTTTGGAATATAACAGATTTATATTCCCGGTTCTCGCAACAGATTTGTGTTAACCCCCGTTTTTGGAGTATAACAGATTTATATTCCCAGTTCTCGCAACGGATTTGCGTTAACCCCCGTTTTTGGAATATAACAGATTTATATTCCCGGTTCTCGCAACGGATTTGCGTTAACCCCCATTTTTGGAATATAACAGATTTATATTCCCCCCGAGATCAAATAAAAAGATCATGACCCCTGCAAGAGATCTTCGCATCGGTCACTGAATTAGGTGATCTTCCCTAACTAACGCGTCACACAAAATGCGTAAGGGAGACATGATGAGCATGGTGCTTGCATAACTAGGTCAATTCGGAAAATACCATTGCATGACACTTGCATCACGATAAGATAGGTGCATTCATCCGCATGGTCACTTGTGCTTGTGTATGTTTAGCTCCTACCGGAACTACGTCTTGGTCCGATTCCTGATGGGATACGTAGGCAGCTCACCGATGAGCACGACCAACATGAACCGTCTGTGAAGCCGTTTTTGCAACGCATTTTGTTTTACCTAAATTTGACAGTCTGGTCAAAGGCTTGTCCTCACACAGGCTTTGACATTCTCTTATGGGACGCGTTGCCCCACAAGCTCTGTCAAAGAGGGGCAAACTGTAGACACCCCAATTTTGACCGACCGTCAAATTTAGGAGAGTGTCACCTCCATGTCCAATGATGATAAGGACCAAAAAATTCAAAGTATTCCAAGCTCTTCAGAAAGTTCTCCAAACGCGATAAAATTTCACAGAAAGAAGAAAATATCAGGTATTTAGGAGAATTCAGGTGTAAAACACCATTTTCGGAAAAGATCTTCAAGAATAAGTTTCTTTAAGAAAAAGGGAAGAAAGAGAAGCCCTAAAAAAGGGAAGTTCTGCAGAAAAACGGCACACGGCAGATTTCTGCGGCATTCAGTGAATGCCGAGCGGCACTCATGGAGTGTCGAACGGCATTAAGTGAGTGCCGACCCGGCACTTACTGAGTGCCGCCGACATTTTCTGACTGCCGTTCACTTTTAAAGTCCGTATTTTGCAGTGCAATACGTATGTGTATGCGGATAAGAACAAAAAAACTGATAAAGTAAGACTGACAAAAATGCGGCAATCCATTAATTGCCGCGGCATTGGATGAGAGCCGCTCGGCAGTCACGCAGTGCCGGAACGGTAGTCATGGAGTGCCGCGGCGGCTTTCACAGACTGCCGCGACAGTTTCTTGACTGCCGCCCTGGGCAACAGTCTGTCTAATTTCAGGAAGTACATATTGTACCACCAAATGAGATGTTTACATATGTCTTTTACTCCGAATTCACTGAAAATACCTGGGTTATTTTGTCTATAAAAGGAGATGATCTTCCAAGGGAAGTGGAAGAGGAACACATAAAAAAAAAACACTATCATTACACCAACATTTTTGAAGAGAAAAGAGAGAGTTTGGAGAGTTTGAAGAAGAGTTTGGAAGATCTTCAAAGGAGAGAAACTTTGAGGATAGTTTGGAGGTGACCCTCTAATCTTAGTTGTGTTTTCTTTCTTTTGAGCTTCTAATTTCCAAGTCATTTAGTTTTTCTTGATTAAGTTTTAGAGCTTGTTAAGTAAACTTGGAAGCCCTTGTTTCTAATTCTTTGACCCTTCTTCTATTTCTTTGTTTATGTTTTTCTTTTGAGATTCTTGGAGATCTTCAATATCTCTCTTGAAATCTCTTGAGTATGATCCTTTGAATCCCATGTAAGCTCATGCTTCACATGAGAGTCAAAATTTGATCATTACTTCATTTTATAAGTAAATAAATGGATCCAAGTCCATACTCATGACTTGGGTCCTCTAAAGTTGATGTTTCATGGAATCCTCTCTATATTCTTTTGAGACTCATGAGTATTAGTCATGTCTTCATCTCCAATGACCATCAAATGGTAGGAGAAAGTGGTTTGGAGCCTAAGCCCATTTCCATGGTTTAGATTCATCATATTGAGATTCTATGAAGTCTATTCATACTTCATTTGAAATCCACAAATGTGAAGGTCCTTAACCTCCGATGACCATCAAATGGTGGGAAAAGTGGTTTAGTTTAAGTCCAACTTCATGATTCAATAGTTGGGGTTAACAATAAAAGTTGAACTTGACAAATGAAAACAGTGAGTTCACAAACTATTTTTGATCAAAGATTTTTAGTTCGAAATCTAACCGTTGGATTCGAATGAAACCAACGGGAAAGTGTCAATAACACAATGTTCTACCACTACAATTTTTGTTTCAAGATAGTTTCATGTTTAAAATGGTTTGATCACGAGTTTTGTGGAGTCACTACAATCTGTCCAGATTTTCAGAACAGCAACACTCTTTTAAAATAAGTAAATCAGAGTTCTAATAAAGTGTTTGAGAACCAAAATAATTTTTTCTATGAGGTTCAATGTGTTAGGAAGATACCCTAAAGAGAACTAAGCATTTCAGAGCTTTTTGCTATTTTTAAAAAATCAAACAATATCTCTGGACAGAGAGTTGTACATCTCCGAGTGATGTCTGGTTTTTGTCCATTTCCCAGAGATCTAGCCGTTGAAACTTTGATTTTCTTTTTGATTTGGAAACTAGACTCAAAGAGGCATCTTGTGTCCAAAATTCACCAACATCAAACCAAAGGAGACTTGTTTTTTTCTTTTTTTTAATGTTCTGGTCTACTCTCTGTAATTTTCAGAATTTTATGACACATTTGACCAACTTTGTTAATGATGGGTCAAATGACTTTTCTATGACTTAGGGCTTAGACCATGTTTCAATAATGATTAGTTGAGCTTGAATTCAAAGCTTAAGAGTATTTCATAGTTTATTCTTGTCCATGTACATATTCATCCATATGGTTTGGCACTTGTAATTAGGACTTATTTGCTTTAGATTCAATTACATTTGATAGATTTAAGCTAGAAATTCAAGATTGTTATTTCTAACTTCACCTCTTGTATATCATGTGCACTAACCTTTGTTTTGTAGCGCTATTGAGGTACGATTTCTCAACCCCTCTCTAGTTTATTGAATTCTTTGATTTTATTTGATTTTCGACCTCATGTGCGACACCTTAGAATTAGGTTTTTGCCTTATGTGTATATGTGATTAGAGATTCTTTTTAGGATTTTCTTTTGTTTGCATGCATTGCACGTTTAATATCGCTGCTGGACCCCGGGTAAGCTCTCTTGTTCCCTATTGCATATCATATTGTATGCTATTTGACCTATGTGGCTTATGAATGATATTTTGTCATTAGCAATTTTACACCCTTTGGACATGCTTTTGTGATATATATGTATGTATGTATTAGTTGAGGGCATGCTTAGATTAATAAATTCGATTAAAAGGACATTGAGTAGAGGCCTATCGCAAGATAGGATGAGAGAGGGTGTTTTAGTCCGACGGGCTCCTTCCTCTCTCATTCCATAATCCCTGGACCTAGTTAATCTCTGGTTTCCAAAAAAAAGATCAGTTTGCTTTCAAAATGGTTTCTTAATTTTCCCTTTTAAAAATTAAGTGGCGACTCATTTGTTTTGAATTTGAATTTTAAATGAACTTTAAAAGAAAAGCTGTGGGTAAGAAAAATGCGATATCCACAGACCCCCAAGGCGGTGGCAATCCTTAGGGCACAGACATTTAAGGCAGAGCCTGTATCGACCAGACAAAATGGCACATGTTGTCCCTTGCATCCAACAGTGATGTACAATGCTTTGTTATGTGCAGATCCTTCTGGTGGCAGGTCTTCATCAGAAAATGTAATGTTCGGGTCAGGGGCTAGTACGCCCAAGAAAGCCACCATGTCCTCCGGCGCGGCGTCGATGGGGACCTCTATTCTAGCCAAGGCATTCAACACAGCTTGCCTATGCTTGTAGGATGTTACCATGATGTCCCACATTGAGAGGTGTGCTTGGGTTTTCTTCAACTGCTTTATCAACTCGTTGTCTTCCTCGATGACCTCGTCCATTTTTCCCTTTCCCTTGTCTTTGACTGGACTTTTTTCGATAACCTCAGTGGTAGGCTGCAGAGGCTGATAATGACGGCCGGACCTAGTCAGATGATCAATTTCGGCAGGGGTAGGCCCTTCTACAGTCCCATCTTCTTTGAACCAGTCACAATTTGTTCCCACAAATGGTTTCTCTGGCTCATTCCAGATAGAAGCATTGCTTTCCTTGTTGGGATCATACCATTTGAGGTCCACTTCCCCTAGATCATGTTCTTCCAGGAAGAATAGGTCTTGTTCATCAGCCAGCTGTTGCGGCCACTCGTCGTCCCCCCCGTCAATCAAATGAATTCCCATAGATTTCGGGATGTCAATGAAGGGTAAAGGTTGACCTACAAGGGTGATATAGGTAGCAGGGTTGAAAGATACATGGTTGGACTCAATGAGGCTGATGTTTTGGTGGTTCGGTAGAGGATTTTGAGTGACATGGGGCTTCTTTGGAGGTGGCTCGATGATATTTTGGTCAATGAGGTCTTGAATATCATGGAGGAAGCGTACGCAATCATCGGTGTTATGGCCAGGGGCTTAGTGGTAGGTGCATCTCTTGGACATGTCATAGTTTGGCGGGAGCGGGGTATTTTGGGGCTGGAGTAATTGGAGGTGGCCCTTTTTTAGGAGGCGATCTAAGGCTGAAGAGAGGGGAATTTCTAGTTTGGCGAAGTTGCGAGGAGGCTTCCTAGGGAAAGAGCGATTGGAGGAATTAGCTTGGTTGGGAGGTTGGTATGGCCTAGGAGGGTAACCCATAGGTTGACTGCTAAGGGCATTAACATCCGGAGGATTGCGGGAGTAGTTGGGCCTTTTTGACTGACTCAGAGGCTCTTCCTTCTTGATCTTTTCTTCCTTGATAGCATCTTCAATTCGAGTTCCAACTTTAAACAGTTCTTCAAAAGTAGAGATGGACTGGTAAAACAATTTCTCATGGTAGAGCGACTGCAGATTCCAGATGAGCATCCTTACCTGTTCCTTTTCAATCGGCCGGTGGGTCATTTGGGCCACTTTATTTCTCCACCTGCTTAGAAACGCAGCGAAGGATTCGTTGTTGTTCTGTCGAGTGGTTTCCAAATCCCTGATAGTGACATCCAGCTCTTGATTGTAGGAGTAATGATCGACGAAGACTCGAACAATGTCTTCCCATGCCCGGGTTTTGGAGGCTTCCAAGGTTAGGAACCATGATAGTGCAGACTTTGCAAGAGTTTGCAGGAACAACATTGTAATGTGCTTGTGGGTACAACCCATGGACTGGAAGATACTCATACATAGCTTCACATGACTTTTCGGATTCCCAGTTCCATCAAAACGGTCAATGGCAGGCATCTTGAAGTTCTCGGGCAGTTTCAGCTTAACAGGCTCAAAGAGGCCTTCCAGGTCTAGCATGTAATCATCAATCCCTTTGCTTTTTCTCAGTACACTTTCTAACTTGTCAACCTTATCCATTTTCTCTTGGAGCTTCTTCTCATATGCACACGGTGGGACCCCTTGAAACCAGTCTTTCTCCCCGTTATTCTCATGTAGGGGCGGTTCGAACCCCGGTGGTGGAAACCCAGGCGGAGGTTGCGGCCGCTGCTGCTTCAATTCTTCCATGAACTTTAGAACTTGGGATAGGCTGTCGGACTGCTGGCTTATGGTTGCTCCCAACTCGGTAACCTTGTTTTCTAACTCTTCTAGATTCATGCCGAAGTAAGCTGTCGGACTGATTCTGACTAAACGGTTATCTGAACTTCTGACCCAAGACGAGGATCCTAGCTGCTGACTCCGGGAATCTATATTGACCTGACAGATTTTGAGAGGACTAAATCAGATTTTGATAGTGATGACTTTAGACAGACAAAGACAGTGATGTTTAACAAACATGGACTGACTTGTGTAAGAATGGTCGAGACAGTGTGCACAGATTAATGGGAACGGTGTATGCAAATGAGACAAGCATGCGGATGTAAGTCCTAATCTATATGATGCTCCTTATTTCTAACAGGTAGCAGTTAAGCAGATAAGGTCCTAACCATATAGAGTGTGCCAACTTTACTTTCCAGTATGATCACCAAGGGATAACAGGGGTTTCCAGGTTTTTATACAGGCTCCTAGGAGAGACTGGACATTTTTGGTTGATTTGGACAGAGTTTCTGGGAGAAATTGGTTAGTATAGGTTATATCTGGGACATTTGGACAGAGTTTCTGGGAGAAACTAGTTATATCTGGGATATCTAGACAGAGTTTCTGGAAAAAATTGGTTAATACGGTTATATCTGGGATATCTGGATAGAGTTTCTGGAAAAATTGGTTAACGTGTGCTGACAGTGATCATACTGTCTAGCAGGTTTTCATACTCCTATGTCTTAGGACCGACAAACAAGGTTTGCGGTATATATCTTTGTGAGCATGGAGCATACATCCTTGTCATGGTGCCTAGGCAGGTCAACTCAATGTGATCACATGTGAGTGATTGCCTTGGGGATCATAAGAAAGAGGTTTTGTTCGATGCCACATAAGCGTCTACACTTCCCAGGTAATCCCATCAGGGCACACAGCAGTTATATCATATTGTCCTATCTGAAAAGATAAATGAACAGTCCTATGAAAGGTTCTACAGAAATCTATATGCAAAGGCTGGGTTTAGTCAAAGAGGGTCCGTTGACGAGAGTTCCAATATACCGTTAGGGAGACAGTACGGATGTTTTTACTCTTTTTGATATACCTTGGAAGGTACAGTATCAACGGTGACTTGTGCCCTGGCACAGCAAGACCTGAACAATGTCAGCGCCGCGTTTCAGACACAGTCGAAGGGGGAAAATGCAAAGTGCAATGCGGTGAACCAGTCACAGTAAAAAGATGATTTTAAGGATGTTTGTTATGAGTCAAACCTCTGTATTATTTTATTTTGAAAATAAAAACTATCCCCAGCAAAGTCGCCAGATTGTGGACACGCGGGCTTCCACCACTCGCTTGTTTTTGTTTGAAATTTGATTTGGATCAAAGAAAGAAAATAGTCTGTTGAAAACAGATATAGAGTAGCCACTTGGTCTTTAAGGAACCAAGAAACCTAATTTTGACTCACCCAAATGGATAAAGGGCACCGGCCCTTCATAACCAAAGAACTTGGCTCGGGGTTTTGGTACGAGAGAGGAAGGAGCCTTTGTCGCGGCTAAAACACCCTCAACTCGCCCCGTCTTTCGACGGGCCTCAATTAGCATCCAAATAATCATCTTATATTATGCATGGTTCGACAATTAATACTATGATAATATATTACATCACATAAGAAAATTTGAAATAGAAAATCAAAAGATAAGATATCATTCACAAGATCTAAGCCAAATATCACCCAATGTAAAGTGAAAAATCACACAAATAAACCTAAGAAAAATCGTCTAATCATGTATCAAGTAATTAAGTTTTCCTAATCTAAAGGGGACATGAATTGTTCTTGAAACAAAATAATCAAAGAAATCAAAATATGCTTAGCAAGCTAGTATGATGCATGTTAATCTTTGAGAAAAGAAGATCTCTCAATCCCCGGGACGGATGAGAAAGGAGGATTAGATCGAGAGGAAGCATGAGCGTGTGATCATGATCATTCCTTATAATCTTCTTAGATTAGGACTCACAAAAGCCCCAAATCTTGCATGAATGCAATGTATGATCCTAAAATGTGCAAAGGTTGTAGTGTGTTCGTGTACATGGTCTTTCTAAAGTGACTTAAAAGTCTAGAGAATGAATGAATGTATGAATGAAATCATCATGGGATATGTACAAATGTAGTATGAACTACGTCCTAAGACATGAGCCAATTTGGAATGCATGTAAGCATCAAATCAAAGAATGAAAGTTAGAATGTGCTTGCTGTGAATAGTGGACAGAACAGTAACATGATTTTTTAGAAATTGAAAAGAGGGGTTAGGAATGTTTTCAATGCATGATTTTTTATGGAGATCTTCCTTAGTGTGTCTAGAATACAACCCAAAAGCCAATCTTTAATAACTATCACAGATTGAGAGAAATCATATAAACAATAGAGGTCACTCAGAAACAGAGTCCGTACTGTCGACTGAAATATTGAAAAATATTAGAAAATGAAAACGAATGATCTAGAGGCCCATTTTATACAGAACGTTCCCTCAGACATTGAAGTTTAAGGAAAAAA
The DNA here is from genome assembly GCA_033977485.1 of Hydrangea macrophylla. NCBI lineage: Eukaryota > Viridiplantae > Streptophyta > Magnoliopsida > Cornales > Hydrangeaceae > Hydrangea > Hydrangea macrophylla. Next base: position 79,429,386 of record CM066991.1, on the reverse strand, counting down.
TAAGTTGGGACCACCCATTTTGGAAAAATGTTCCGAAAAGGAAGTTGGAAGTCAACCATGCTGTTGTGACAGCAGAGGCAGAATGTCTGGAAGGAATGTTTGGGTCCAAATGGACCATTTTCAAGTATTTTCAAGTCAAACCAAAAATCATGGGTGTTCTCTAGTGAGTTAGGAAGACTTTCCAAGTGGCGTTGCATCCTTACATTGAGTAGTGAGCTCTAAAGAAATCTTTGAACTCAGATCACTCACTGTTTTGACTCACTGTTTTGAAGATTTTGGGAAAAAAACTAGAGTTTTCTTTATTGAGATCAAAATGAGGGGATTTAAGAGGAGTTTTGAAATAGAGGTTTTGAAAGTATATTTTCAATACTCAATGAAGATTATTGCCACTTAAAATTTCAATCATCAAGCTCATCATCAAGAACCTCCAAGATTGTTGGAGAGATTTATTTTCATATTTGAACATAACTTCAAGGATACCTTGGAGGTATTGAAGTTATGATCATCATCTATCAAACATGTTTTTGAGGTCAAGAGCTACTATCCATAAGGATTCACTCACCTCAAACTTCATGTCATCATCTAGATGATGATGAACTAGTAAGTAAATAAAGAAAATCAAAAAAAAGAAAGAAATGAGGTAAGAAGAGATGAACATTAAATATAAGCAAGTAGATAGCAATCAATAGATGATATTCATGATGTATTGAACTTGTAGTTTGGTGTTTCACTCATGTATGATGACATTTGACATGGAAGAAACTTCATCTCTCTTAAATGCTCACTAAAATGGTGGTTGGGTGTATTGAATGTTGAAGTAAATAGGAGTAATAAAGTAAAAGCAAAGTTTAGAACTCACTTTTGTTTTGAAAATCAAAGAGGAAAGCTTCTTTTCTCTCTATTCTAACCTTATCTCTACAACTTTCTCTCTCAAACTTTTCAAAGCTTACATTTGACACCCCCAAAATGAGAAGACAAGGGGGGTTTATATAGGCCAACTTGGGGTGATTTTGGGGTTTTAGAAGTGTTCCCATTGGCTCCAAACATCTGAAAACATAGAAATACGTTGTTTTGGTTTTTAATTAATCAAAATGGGACCCTAAAAATATTTGCAAAAATATACTGTTCTGGAGGAGAGTGCCCCGGCAGCACTGGGCTTGTGCCGCGGCGGCAGTGGGCCAGTGCCGTGGCGGCACTGCTCCTCAATCGTCTGGATAATCCCATTTAGGCCCCCAAAGGTTCCGGTATTCGCGAAAAGGCCCTATTTCGTCCGAAATTCACAAAAATACGTACGAACTCCAAATTGAGGTTGTGATATACCGTTGGAAAGGTAATGGAGTCTACTTTACATAAAAAAAAGTTCAGGGATAGGTCACTTTGAAAAGTTTTGCGGTATTTGTGATAAAAGCCGATTTGATTGCCTTTTTCGCCTTCGGAAATTCACAATAAAATCGTTTTAAATCCAAAAATTACGTGTGATATACCGTTGGAAAGCTATTAACCTCTAGTATCCATGAAAAATATTTGAAAATTGTTACGATGCTCCGGTTCTAAAGTCAAATTTTGGTCAAACTGGTCAAACTTGGGATTCCTGGGAAGTTCTGGAAACCTTTGGGAGCTCCTAGGAGCTGACGCTTTTGCTCAATTTTCTTTGAAAACTCATTTTAATACTTTCCACATGATCTAGAATGATTCTGGCAAATTTGGACTATTTTGGTCAAACTTGGTCAAACTGGTTAACGGGGACTTTCCGGGAACTTCCGGGTCTTCCGGGGGGTCTCTGGGAGCTGACGATTTAATCCGATTTTACTTAAAAACTCATTTTATCATTTTTCTTACGACGTAGCATGTTTCCAGAACTTTTGGTCCAAATCTGGGAGCTTTTGGCCTTTCAGGGGCATTTTGGTCATTCCGAGCATTCTGAGAGATAGAACTGACTTCCAGGAGTCCTTTTGAGTCTTTTCGATCATTGTGAACCACCAAGCTATGGGTCTCCTAAATCTGATAGCCGAAAAAATGGGGTGTCTACACCCATAACGTCCACATCCCACAAATCGTCTTCCATAATCCCCTTCAGTTCGAGCTGTTTCGTACAGGTGACAGCTCACGACAATAACATAATCTGTGGGCATTTGCACCATCTTCAACATTACATTGTGATGATTATGAACTAGCCATCTATGAAAAAAAAATAAATAAAAATGGCACATATACACACTGAAACTCAAGATTCAATTGCAATGATACATATTGTGTTGGTTTAATGTATTAAACGGACTTTGCCTATTTTTTAATTTTTTCTTCTTCTTTCAGATCTGAATTGAAATACACTACTTCCAAATGTCACATTAACCTCAAAGAATTTACAGCTCGCTAAAATGTTTATCCCCTTCCCAATTTTACTCTTTATCCAAATTGAGTGGTACTACATGTAGTGAAGTCACTATATCACAGCTAGAATTTAAGTGGATTGGTTGTATGTGAAAAGAACAAGAGAGAGATAGAAAGAGGTATAATATGTAATGTGTACTCGTTTTATGGTTTGCAATGAATGTGAATGACAAGTTTGAGTGAACATGCCAATTGATAACTACTTGAAAAGAGTTGTGCTATAATTTATTTAGTAATTTGCTATATACATAGACTGCATACATAGAATACTAATTCTGAGGTGTTTTGGTTGCTCTCTTGATGCTGCCATGGTTACTAGAGGCTGTTTTGGGAAAGATTTTTGTGGCTGCTGTTTTGGGAATATGCTAGTATGAGTTTTGGTTGGAATTTCAAACTACTTGGCTGGCATAAAGGATTTTTTCCAGCAGATTGTGGTCTTGTCACAATGGGTTCTAAATGTTTCAATGGGTTTCAAACTACTTGTGCTCTTGCTTTAGGGATTTTTTTCACAATGGGTTCTAAATTTTTTGCAGCAGATTGTGGTCTTGTCACAATGGGTTCTAAATGTTTCAATGGGTTTCACCCTTGCTAAGCCAAAAAAAAGCATATACTGCAAAATATTCAAACACAGAAAAGATAAGCTAATTTCATCACAAAAAAAACGAAGAACAAATAACTCACAGTTGCTTTAGGAAGCATTTGTTCAAACACAGACCAAAATTTGTAAGAGATTTGAGAAGAGGCTTCCCCTAATTTTGCAATCCCCAATTTTTTCAACACAAATCCTAATTATTTGTGAGTGAGAGTGAGAGAGACTGAGAGAAGAGAGAGAGAGAGAGAGAGAGAGAGAGAGAGAGAGAAATACCTTTTGGGAAGTCGCCGGAGCAGTGGAGATGGCCGGATCTCGAGTGCCGGAGCTCTCCCGTCCTCGTCGCCCTTCCTCAGTCGTTCTCTGCGTCTTTACTGTCTCTCTATTCCCCCCCCCCCCCCCCCCCCCTTTTTTTTTTACAGTGTGTATCATCTCTCATACCCTCTATTTCAATCTCTTAAAAATGAGTGGTGGACCCCACAAAAAGTTTGGTTCTCTATTTAACTAAAAGAAGGGCGCCCTTCTTATAGAAGGGCTGTATAAACCTATCTTTTATGCATAAATATAAAATATAAAAAAATAATTAATTAAAATAAAAAAGAGTTTTTTTTTATTTAGCTATAAATAATAATAATAATATTTTCAAAACTTAGTTTTTTCTTTTACTTCATATGTCCTTAGATACTACTGAGGCTTTATATCAAGTACCACATAATTCTAATATTTCTACTGATTCATCTAGCATACAATTTCCTAGAGTAATGGCTAAAATTGAAGGTATAGAAGGTATAGCTGATGATGCTCATAGTGAACATGGGGATAATATACCACAATTTGTTTTACCAGAACGTGAACAATGCTCTTTATGTGATCTATTTACCCCAGAACGAAACATCACTCCTTCTTGCATCACTCTACCTAGGCATACAAGAAATTTTCACTTTAGACAAGGCATGATTCCGCTCTTACCAACTTTCTATGGAATGGGGTCAGAACGTACTTATTTTCATATTCATGAATTTGAAGAAGTTTGTAGTACATTCTATGATCAAAATTGTCCTTGTAACAATCTGAAATTTCATATAAATTCTAATTTCAATTTCCATATTTTAATTTGTATTCCTGGTTTTATTTTAATTGCAATTCTTTAATTGGGATCAAACTGTAATTTTTATAAATTCAGAAGTACCTGTGTTGAATTTCAAAACTGTATTTCAGAACGGTGAAAAATATTTACTTTTGACTCAAATTGGATTTTTATGAAACCAAAAAATTTCTTCTTACATTAAAATAACTTTTCTGTATTTTGTGGTGATCATTGCGCCGCGAAAAATGCCAGTTTATGTTCGAAAACTGTCCGCGCCTCATCTGGACTCCCACAGGCTGGGAATCTCCATCATTTAGGAGGTGACACTTGCTTTAATTCCATTTAAGGCAACTAATGATTGGGTAAGTTTGTTTGGGAATGCATTTTGTGCATGTATATTTGTAGTGCCATAAGCTGTTTTTCCAAACACTTAAAGTGATTCCTAGACAACTAGCTTGTGCCATGTTTGGCAATCCCATACATGTGTGTGTTAATGTTGGGCCGTAAACTACATTTCCCAAACACCTTCATATTGACTCCTATGAGAGAGCTTCATTCCATAGACAAGCTTGGGTTTGGATTTCTTGACCCATACTCTAATTCACAGCAGTTTTATACATCTATATACGTATTTGCATTTGGGTATATTAGAAATTGTAAAAGGAAAGGATTTTGTGGAGTGAACTTGATTGAACTTGGAGCCCAAGTTCTTCAATTCAATCTTCTATATATAACACTCTTACACACACATTCTGCACTTTGCAACTAAAATCAAAGAGAAAAATAGAGAAGTGCAGAGAGTTTATACAGAAAATATTTTAGAGAGAGAGAGCTTCATTCCATAGACAAGCTTGGGTTTGGATTTCTTGTATTGCTTTTCTTTCTCAACAGCTTCTTCAATTCTTATCACAGTGAATATTTTAAACTCACTTGGAATGTTAAGTTCATGCTTATTTACTGTTATATTAATTCAATTTCAAATCACCATTGTTATCATCATCCATAGAAGTTCAAAGCTTGAAAATCATGATTTTCAACCTTAACCAAAATCCATTTTTAGAGATGAATATGAAAGATTTCAACATATAGAGGCTACGATTTAAGTTATAGAACCTAATTTATTCATATCGTGACGTATAATAGAAATTAAGTTTCATCACCTCTTAGTTTTTTTGCAAAATTCGAGAGCTACATTTTGATTTGTGTTAAACTGATTCCATATTCGTAATCCTTGCGAAAAAACAAAGAAAATCATATGTTACAAGTCACGTTTAAGTTCGAATTGCAAAATGGGTCAAAATGGCCTTTAAAATCTAAAACAGGGGAGAAACTGACGAAGAAGACAAACCATCTGCTCTTCATCGCTTGAGCGACCCGCGCTGCGCGAGTGACCTGCGCTCTTTCTGATAGTTTGTATTTTTTAAAAAAGAAAATCGAAAAAGGGGCATATCGCTTGAGCGGGCCGCGTGAGCGATCTGACCCTTTCTGGTTTTTGTCTGTTTTCTGCTAAGGAATTGTTTGGGAGAAGTTTTGTGAATGTTTAAAGTTCTGTTTGGGAAATATGTTAAAATAGAATCCTGTTCATTATGTTTTGTTATAAAGGAAAGGTTGAGGACTTGATTATTCTCGCCTGTTGTGGATATCGCAGGTTTTCAAATTTTATCCACTTTTAAAACAATTTTTTTTCAAATTCAATGAGTCGCCACTTAATTTTAAAAAGGAAAATTAAGAAACCATTTTAAAGCAAACTGATCTTTTGCGAAACCAAAGATAAACTGGGTCCGGGGATTATGGAATGAAAGGGGAAGGAGCCCGGCGGACTAAAACACCCCCTTTCATCCTATCTCACGATAGGCCTCTACTCAACATCCTTTTTAATCAAATTATTAATCTAAGCATGCCCTCAATTAATACATATATACATATACATCACACAAGCATGTTGGAAATGGTGTAAAATTGCTAACGACAAAATATCATTCATAAGCCACGTAATACAAGTAGCAAACAACATGATATGCAATAGAGAACTAGAAAACATACCCGGGATCCAGCCGCGAATATCAAACGTGCAATGCATGCAAGAACAAAATAAACCTAAGAAAGGTCTCTAACACATATATACACATAAGGCAAAACCTAAGCTAAGGTGTCGCACATGGGGTCGAAAAATCAATTAAAATCAATAAAATAGATTAAAGTAGAGAAGGGTTGAGAAATTGTACCTCAAAGCGCTACAAAACAAAGGTTAGTACACATGCCTTAGACAAGATATAATATCAAAGAGTAACTAATCATATGTCATGTTCAACTAGATTCAACTAAGACAAGAGATAAGTCCTACTTATGAGTATTAATATGTATGAATGAATGCATGAATATGAACAAGAATGAGATATGAATTTATTCACTAATTTGGATCCCTAAGCCTCTGGGTTTAATCTAAATTATCATTATTCAAAACATGGTTTGAGTCCCAAGACATTAAGAGACCATTTGAGTTGAAACAAATAAGATTAGACAAAAACAGTAGCAGTTTTTTGTGATTTATAGAGAGCAGACCCGACGTTCAAAAATGGAAATAAAATACTTTCAACGGTTGGATCTTACTGATTTTTGGATATGTTATGCCTCTGTGAGTCTAGTTTCTAACCCAAAAAGAAAATCAAGGTTTCAACGGTTAGATCTCCGGGAATACTGCAAATACTAGACCTCACTCAGGATTCTGCAACTCTCTGTCCAGAGATCTTGTATGATTTTCTAAAAATAGTAAAAAAAAATGAGAAACACTTAGATCTTTTTAGGGTATCTTCCTAACACATTAAGGTACTTATAAAAAATTATTTGAGACCCCGAAAACTTTATTAAGGTTCTGATTTATTAATTTTAAAACCGGTTTGCTGTTCTGAAATTTTGGACAGAGAATTGCTTATTTGGAAATTATAAGCCCAAACCATCCTAAGTATGGGATCTTATCAAAATAACAATCACAGAGGTACTCATATGAGTTATGAACACCCTCCAATTGGTCTCATCCCATTCCAATGGACCATGATTTAATGAAAAATCTTTGATCACAAAGGGTTTAATGATTCACTGCACCAATATTGAATTAATGTTCATACCTTAAAACCAACTTGATCCATGATCCTACAAAGGACTAGAACCAAGCATGGTTGTGATTATTGGGACAAATTAATGACATAGGAAGATGTCCATAGATTTAACCTTGATGGATCCTTATCATAGATCTCATAGTTGGAGATCTATCAAGAAAATCCTAAGGTCTTACTTATTTTAAATATAGACTATGAAAATCTACACCCACTTCTTCTCTCAAATACATGGTCATGGAAGAATATAGAGTCAATTTATTCTCCTCTCAAGTTAATGGTCCTTGGAGAATATAGATTTAACTCTCCTCCCAAATTAATGGTCCTTGGAGAATATAGATTTATTTCTACATGAACCTCTATGGAATATTGAATGAATTTCATAAGATTCTTAATGAGGAGGTTCAAGTCATGGGTTAAGACTTGAATCTTCACCAACTATGGGTAGATATGACCATGATTAACCTTAGTCTCCATATAAATCATAGGATCATAGGGGACTAGATGATCAAACTCAAGAGGATCCAATGAGATATTAAAGATCTCATGGATCTCAAAAGAAAAATAGAGACAAAGAGAAATAGAATCAAAGTTTACTTGAAGAAAACCAAATGAAGATCCCTTCACAAACTAGTTTTATTTTAAACCTAAGGCTCTTATTTAGATCCAAATCAATGAAAGCAAGTAGGAATTCAATCACAATTCTATGTGGTGTGTGATGAAATGAGGTGGGAAGAGAGGTTTTGAAAATGTGTAAAAGTCCTAGATCTATGAATTGTGATTGAATTATATATAATAAGTGTAGGGATAAGGATTTAACCTCTAGATCTTCTCAGGATTTGATTGATTTGGAGAGATCCAAACCTTACAAGCAATGCTCTTCTTCTTCTTCCTTGAAGCTTCAAGGTTCTTCAATGGAGATTTGAGAAATTTGGATGAATTGGGTAAGACTTTTATGGGGTCTTGGGGTTTCTCTCTCTATATTTCTCTAAGAACAAACTCTTTCTTCAAAATTCAGCCTCTCTCCTTTAGATTCAAGTCTCTCTCCCAAGATTCAAGTCTCCAACCTCTAAAATGAGAGAAAATGGGGCTTTTTATAGACTTTCATTATCTTAGGGGCTAAGATAAGGGTAGATAGGTCAATTAGGGATGGTGTGAGCATGGTTTGCATGACCTAGGAGTAGTAAACACGTACACAAAAAACGGCATCGTTTGGTGCATTCATTTGATCAAAGATTGAAAAAGAATTTTGACTTAAAAATGCAAATTAGCCCAGGCCGGCACTCGATGAGATGAAACGGCACTCTCTGAGTGCCGCGCGGCACTCTCTGAATGCCGGACGGCATTCAGTGAGTGCCGCAGCGGCATTCACTGACTGCCGTTCGGGCACTTTGAGTGCCGCTGCACAGCAATCCAGCACTATTCACAGCAATTCAGCACCTTAATTTCATTTCATGTCAAATAAGTAAATGTCGTTTAATTTATGTATTTACTTAAGACATTAAATGTAATTAAGGAATACCCCCCATTTGGATTCAATAAAAATATCTAGAAAATCAAAATCCTTAAGGAAAAAAAGTCAAACTCTCCCTCCGAAGGCAAAATTTCGATTTTCTGCACGATTCTTCTTAAAAGCCTTTCAATTTCACCATGATTCCTTTCATTTAAAAAATTCTAAAAAATCATTTCTAGCATAAGGGAGACCCAATGAACAATTACCGGGACTTTTCATCTTGAAATTCAAAAATTTTACGATTGACTCCCTTTTGACTCGTTGACTTTTCACTGGGTCAACTGTTGACTTTTTCTTTCAGGGTTCATGTTGAATTACTCTCTTTTTGAAAATGATTTTAAGATGCTCCGAGAACATTGCCGTATTCCTATACGTGTTCAAAACTCATGATCTACAAGGTGACGAGTAGATGAGAATTTTGGTCTTTTGGCTGAAAATGGTGATTTTGAACCGAGATTCTTCTAGGAAGAGAGTCAGATTGCTTGTAAGAGTCTTGATTTCATCGAGACATATTCATCATTGATCTCCAGAGGTAAATCCCCCTAAGTTTAATAGTTTGGTCAAATTGGGGTGTCTACAGTTTGCCCCTCTTCGGCAGAGCTTGTGAAGCAACGCGTAACACAAGTGAATGTCGAAGCCTGTGTGAAGACAAGCCTCTGACCGGGCTATTGAACTTAGGTAAAAACAAAACGCGTTGCAAAAACATTTGCGGAGACGGTCGGTGCTGGTCGTGCTCAATGGTGAGCTGCCTACGTATCCCAACGGGAATCAGACCAGGACGTAGTTCGGGTAAGGGATAACACACAAATGCAAATAATCACACGGATGAATGCTCTTATCTTATCGTGATGCACATGCTCATGCAATCTTATATCTTATGCTCCCAAACGTGATGATCCCGAGTCACGTTACTTTTTCTATTATCAAAAATGCACCAAATACATCGAATCATCCTATTATAACACCGTCTTACTCTAGGAACATTATGACTGATGTATGTACATTTCATATGCATATGAGAATCGTCTGATTGACTGAGATGCGCCCTGCGCCTTATACTCCATAGCCAAATCAGGTAGCACGCAGAAAGATTGAGCAGCTCTATGCTCAAAATCCCCCAAAATCATCTGATCGGCTAAGCCGAATCAGGTAGCACGCAGAAAGATTGAGCAGCTCTATGCTCAAAATCCCCAAAATCATCTGATCGGCTAAGCCGAATCAGGTAGCACGCAGAAAGATTGAGCAGCTCTATGCTCAAAATCCCCAAAATCATCTGATCGGCTAAGCCGAATCAGGTAGCACGCAGAGAGATTGAGTAGCTCTATGCTCAAAATCCCCAAAATCATCTGATCGGCTAAGCCGAATCAGGTAGCACGCAGAAAGATTGAGCAGCTCTATGCTCAAAATCCCCAAAATCATCTGATCGGCTAAGCCGAATCAGGTAGCACGCAGAGAGATTGAGCAGCTCTATGCTCAAAATCCCCAAAATCATCTGATCGGCTAAGCCGAATCAGGTAGCACGCAGAGAGATTGAGCAGCTCTATGCTCAAAATCCCCAAAATCATCTGATCGGCTAAGCCGAATCAGGTAGCACGCAGAAAGATTGAGCAGCTCTATGCTCAAAATCCCCAAAATCATCTGATCGGCTAAGCCGAATCAGGTAGCACGCAGAAAGATTGAGCAGCTCTATGCTCAAAATCCCCCAAAATCATCTGATCGGCTAAGCCGAATCAGGTAGCACGCAGAGAGATTGAGCAGCTCTATGCTCAAAATCCCCCAAAATCATCTGATCGGCTAAGCCGAATCAGGTAGCACGCAAAGAGATTGAGCAGCTCTATGCTCAAAATCCCCCAAAATCATCTGATCGGCTAAGCAGAATCAGGTAGCACGCAGAGAGATTGAGCAGCTCTATGCTCAAAATCCCCCAAAATCATCTGATCGGCTAAGCCGAATCAGGTAGCACGCAGAGAGATTGAGCAGCTCTATGCTCAAAATCCCCCAAAATCATCTGATCGGCTAAGCCGAATCAGGTAGCACGCTGAAAGATGAGATGCAAATTTATTGCCTCACCGAGTAAAATCAAAGTTGACTTGGTTCAATTCATAATTCCTAACTTTCAGGAGCTGATTAAATTTCAAATTAACTTTCCTAAACCTGGAAACACTTGGATTCATATTCGGTTTTAATTTCCGAAATCGAAGATCAATCACATTAAAGTCGGCTGAATTTTCTCCTAACCTGGAGTCGAACCAAATCAATTTTCAAAGTTCCAAAATCAAACAAGACTCTCATATCAAATCAAATTCCAAAGAGTTGAAACCAATTAGGCTCAATTCAAATCTATTTTCAAAGAATCGAAGCCAATCAGGCTCAAGTCAAATCAACTTCAAAGTTTCGGAGCCAATCGGGCTCAAACCAAATCAATTTTCAAAGAATCAAAGCCAATCAGGCTCAATTCGAATCAATTTTCAAAGAATCAGAGCCAATCAGGCTCAATTTGAATCAATTTTCAACGAATTAGAGCCAATCAGACTCAAATTAAACCAACTTTCAAAGAGTCAGAGCCAATCAGGCTGAATTCAAATCTACTTTCAAGGAATCAGAGCCAATCAGGCTCAAATCAAATCAATTTTTTAAAGAATCGGAGCCAATTAGGCTCAAGTCAAATCAACTTTTAAAGAATCAGAGCCAATCAGGCTCAAATCGAATCAATTTTCAAAGAATTGGAGCCAATCAGGCTCAAATTGAATCAATTTTCAAAGTTTGGAGTCAATCAGGCTGAATTCAAATCTATTTTCAAGGAATCAGAGCCAATCAGGCTCAAATCAAATCAATTTTTTAAAGAATCGGAGCCAATTAGGCTCAAGTCAAATCAACTTTTAAAGAATCAGAGCCAATCAGGCTCAAATCGAATCAATTTTCAAAGAATTGGAGCCAATCAGGCTTAAGTCAAATCAGGTTTCAAAGTTCGGAGTCAATTAGACTTCGGTTGAATACATGCTTCCGCAAATCCCAGAATCAATCAGACTCTTAATCAGATTAAACTTCAAACTTATTCCAATTTATTTAATTTTCCAAAATCGGAGTTAATCAGGTTCTAATTTAACAAATTTCCAAAGAATCGGAGCCAATCAAGCTCGAACCAAATCAATTTCCAAAATTTTGGAGTCATTCAAATTCGAAATCAACTCATCTTCTCAAAATCGGAGCCTTTCGGACTCGAGTCAATTCATTCTTCTAAAACCAGGAGTCCGTCAGACTCAAATAAGCTTAGATTCAACCAAACTCTCATTTATTCAATTTTCCAAAATCAGGAGTCAATTAGACTCTTAATCAAATCAATTTTCAAAAGCTCGGAGTCAATTAGACTCTAATTTACTCTAATTCTCAAAATCCGGAGTAAATCAAACTCCTAATCAAATCAATTTTCAAGAGTCCGGAGTCAAGCAGACTCCAATTTATTCAATTTTCCAAAAATTGGAGTCAATTAGACTCTTAATCAAATCAATTTTCAAAAGTCCGGGGTAAATCAGACTCCAATTTATTCAATTGTCCAAAATTGGAGTCAATTAGACTCCTAATCAAATCAATTTTCAGAAGTCTGGAGTTAATCAGACTCCAATTTATTCAATTTTCCTACAATCAAGAGTCAATCAGACTCAATTCAACTTAGATTCTTAAAATCAACCAAACTCAATTCAATTCATTCTTTTTAAAATCAAGAGTCAATCAGACTCAATTCAACTTAGTTTCTTAAAATCAACTAAACTCAATTCAATTCATTCTTTTAAAATCAGGAGTCAATCAGACTCAAATAAAAAATTTGCCTAATCAAGAGTCACTTTGACTCAATTTCGAATTCAAATTCCACTTATCAGGAGTCAATCAAACTCATTTCAAATAAATTCACCTTCTAAAATCATTTAGTCAATCAGATTCAAATAAATTCAATTTTCTAAAATCAGGAATCAATCATACTTAAAGAATTTCAAATTTCTAAAAACAAGAGTCAATTGGACTCGAAGCAAATTCAATTTCACAAAACCGGGAGTCAATTAGACTCAAAGAATTTCAAAAAACAGACTCAAAGAATTTTAGTTTCACAAAATTAGGAGTTGATAAAACTCAAAGAATTCTTGCTTCACAAAATTGGGAGTCAATCAGACTCAATTTAGTTCAAACTCATGAATTAGGAGTCAATTAGACTCAAACAAATTCAAATTCTCAAAATCCAGAGTTCGGAGTCGATTCAACTTGAAACAATTCCTATTTCCAAAGGGGAGTTGCACTGATTCACATTTTACAAAGGAGAGTCATATGATCTTGAAAATTTTCACATTTCTCAAACACGAATTCATACGGACTCAAATATTCACATTCTATAAACACGAAGGAAGTCATACAGACTAAATGTATATATATATATTTAAAAAAGACAGAGTCACGCGGACTCTAGAACTCAGTATTTTACATAAATGAAGTCCCATGGACCCAACAAATTCACATTTTTCACAAACGAAGTCATGCGGACTCAAGAGTTCATATTTTACATAGACGGAGTCATGCAGACCCGAAAATTCATATTTTACACAGACGGAGTCATGCAGACTCTAAAATTCATAGTTTACAGAGACGGAGTCATGCGGACTCAAAATTTCATATTTCACAAAGCCGGAGTCACGCGGACTCAAAATTTCATTTCGTTATTCAAACGAAGTCACACGGACTCAACAAATTCACTTTTTTATACAAATAGAATCATACAGACTCAATCAAACTCACATTTCATACAAATGGAGTCATACAGACTCAAAAAATGTATATATATATATATTTATACAAATGGAGTCACACGGACTCAAAGAATTTCCTATTTCAAAATCGAGGGTTAATTTATAACATTTCAAATTTTCTTAATCAGAGTCAATTTTGACTTAATCAAAAAAAATTCCAATTTTCAAAATCAGGAGTTAAATCAAACTCAATTTATTTCAATTTCCCAAAATCGGGAGTCAAATTAGACTCAATTTATTTCAATTCAGTTCATCAGAGTTAGTCAAACTCAGTTTTATTCAAATTCTAAATCAGAAGTTAGTCAAATTCAATTCAATTCAATTCAACTTTCAGAATCGGGAGTCAATTAGGCTCAATTCAATTCAATTTTTCAAAATTTGGAGTCAATCAGCCTCATTTCAGTTCCATATTCTAAAATTGGAATTCAATCAGACTTAAATAATTTCTATTTCACCAATTCAAAAGTCAATTAGACTCAAAGAATTTCTGTTTCACAAAATTGGAGTCAATTTGATTCACAAAGAATTTAGAATTTCCAAATCAGGAGTTTGAACGAGACTCAACAAATCATTAAGGACTAATGCGAATGCGAGGTTGCCATTGAGGAGTAATACCAATGATGCTGCCATTGAGGACTAATGCAAAGTTGCCGTTGAGGACTAACACCGATGATGCTGCCATTGAGGACTAACGCAAGGTTGCCATTGAGGACTAACACTGATAATGCCGCTATTGAGGACTAACGCAAGGTTGCCATTGAGGACTAACACCGATAATGTCACCATTGAGGACTAATGCAAGGTTGCCATTGAGGACTAACACCGATAATATCGCCATTGAGGACTAATGCAAGGTTGCCATTGAGGACTAACACCGATAATGCTGCCATTGAGGACTAACGCAAAGTTTCCATTGAGGACTAACACCGATAATGCTGCCATTGAGGACTAACGCAAGGTTGCCATTGAGGACTAACACCGATAATGCTGCCATTGAGGACTAACGCAAGGTTGCCATTGAGGACTAACACCGATAATGCTGCCATTGAGGGCTAACGCAAAGTTGGGGAGTCTCCTTGGACTCAAAGAATTGGAAAGAATGATTTTCTGTATCTGCGGACCTTTGGAAGAAACATATCAATTCTATCAAAAGAGGGAAGTCACCTTTTTCCCCTAGTATTGGACCCTTCATATTTCCACTTTAGCATTGTGTTATGATAGTGTTTAAAAATCCTGCTTGCATTGCTTTTGGGATGCTCATGGAGACTCTTCAAATCTTTATTCATCATCTTAAACCCACTCATTTGAGACCATTATTGACTCATCGAAGGAGGACAATTTATACAAGACGACTGACTCAAACTCTGTATTATTATGAATCAATGTGCTTTCATCGTGGATAATGTATCATCTCACCTTTCATTTATTCATCATCTTACAATGGTAGTACTTCACCAACAAATCTAAACTTTGAAGATTCTCCCCTTTCGAGTTAGCTGGTTCTTTGCCTATCCAGAGTGTGCTTCAAATTAGTGCTTTAGCTTAGAGAATAAAAGACATTCTATTTCAATCCATTCAAAACAAACTCGATTACTTGAGAACTTTTCTCTGACATAGAGGGATCTTTGACAAACGAAGTTTGCCCCTAGTTTGAATAGGACTCGAAGGCCTTGCTTCTGGGATTAAATAAGGTGTTCAGAAAATGAAGCTTGCCCCTAGTCTTAAGGGCAAATAGGCTTATCCAAGGGTTTTGAGAACATGATGGTGCAGGATGCCTGCAATGCATTTACTCCCAACCTAGAGGTAATCATCATGAATGAGGTGGGTTGAAGTAGGACATCCCAATGCTGATGGGCAAACTTTGTTTGCCCCTGGTTTGGCAATAGATATATGGCTCCAGGCAAACACAAGTTTGCCCCTAGTCTGAAGGAAGGAAACCAAAGGTGCAAAGAGTGATGCTTTTGGTTTAGGAATGGTTATAGACCGAGAACCTTGGAAGGTTCGCCTACTTATCCCCAAGTGGGAATCAGGTCCAAAGTAGTTCGGCCAAGGCCTGAAAGAAAGTGCCAGATCATAGCAAGGGCGGTGACCGAACCGGGTAGGCTGCCTACGTATCCCCGAGTGGGAATCAGGTCAAAAACGTAGTTCATCGATTCTGGAGGTCTTGAAAGAATAAGGCTTCAAGAATTATGGGCTTTTCGAGCCATGTTTTCATTTGAGTCCAATGAGTGCTTTTTTCTGGGCAGATTTTCTAAAACAGATTCCTTGTGGTAGCTTTTGAACAAAATGATGAGAACATGAACTACGTCTCCCTTTTATTAATTTTTTTCTTTTATTCTCTTTTTTTTTTTTTTTTTTGGCGGTTGATTCTTTTCACCTTTTCACTAGCCAGTCAATCTTTACAACTATCATAACACATCGTGTTTGAATCATACTCTACCATACTCATAAAGCAATAGCAGCCCTCCAAATCACTCTTTATTTTTCTTAAAGATACTTTTGCATTGTTATAGGCCCACTTATCCATGAGCCTCTCACAAAATTTTGATACTAATTGATACTCTCAAATCTCTCTTTCCAATTTATTTTCTTTGTTGAGAACAACACAAAGCTTTGGGATAATTCATCTACCAATGATGTACTTTGAAGTGCTCAAGAATTCTCAATCTTATTTATTCTTTGCCTTTTCTTTTCTCTTTCCTTTCTTTTCTCTACCTCACTATCTCTTATTCTCTTCATGATTTTGACTGGCTAGGATTCGGATTTTGAAATCAACACGCATCTTATTCTTGCTCTAACTTTTGCCTAGGCGCCCTTTCGGGTTTTCATCCTAGCGAGCTCCTTCATCTTCATTTTTTTTCTTTTTCTTTTTTTTTTTTTTAATTTCTCTTTTTTTTTCGTGCTCTCACTTTTTCTTAGGCGCCCTTTTGGGTTTTCATCCTAGCGAGCTCTTTCTTTTCTTCTTTTTTTCTCTTTTTTTTTGGAAGAAGAAGTTCATTTAAAACATTTGGCTACCATCAAGGATCAAGTTATGACTTTGAACTGGTTGGGCTCATCTTTTAGGCTTGGTATTTAAAAAAAGGAGATGGTGAGCAAGCTTCAAGTTCCAAGTTCATCTTTTCAAGATTAAGCAAGAGCATCTTTAAATTCTTAAAGTAAAGCAAATCAATTCTCTACTCCTCCGTGGTTTTGGCACAGAATTTACTTTGATCACTTGGGGATCCTTTTTAATGCAAAGATTTATTAACAAAGTATTTTCCATGATCATTTGAAAAATGATTTTTATTTTTTCTCTTCTTTTTTTCTTTCTTGGCTTAATGATCCATACATTCACGACTTGGCACACTGAATCAAACAGAATGAGATTTTATTCAACTAGTAGGGAAAAAGGATTACATCCCTCGACTCAATAAACTCGACAATGACTTGCAAACAAACTTGATAACAGACTGACCAGAAGACTCGACTGGACTTGACATTTGACTCCAACTTAACACAACTCGACTACAGACTGGACTCGACTTGGTCTCAACTGGAGTGTCACAGACGACTTTCAAATTATTGGGTCCCCAGGAGCATCCATATTTGCTTTAGCAGCCGTATTTCAAAACACTATCACCTTACTAGCAACATATGTGCATAAACATCTCTCTTCCTATTATCTGTTCCTTCCTGACTAATCTCGTGTTTGAATCTCTGTACCAAATAGTGCTTGACTCGGGTGCTATTTCGCTTACAACAACACTTATCTTTAATTAACTTTGACTGATTTTCTCAAGAGAATCTTATACTTCTATTGATTTTTATTAAATTTTTATGCCAAGTGAAATGCTCATGAATGATTCATATGTCACACGAATGCAATGCATGTGTGTGTGTGCCTATTCTATATTCCAAAAAAAACAAAAAATCTAATCCTAACACATAAACACATAAGCACATAAAATCCTCATCCATGTTGAGTGTGCTAATTTCTCCTTTCATTGTGATCCTTTTTACCCCTTCAAGGTTTTCAAATTTAGAATTTTTGAAATCCATTTAACAAGTATTTCCCCTAGATGATGGGATCTTTTCAAAATTCCTTAAGAAGCTTTCCTTTGAAAACAACAACATTTCTAAACAAAAGATGGTTGGGTTGAAACTTTGCTTTTGAAATTTATTTGAAAATGATTTCTTTAATTGCAGAGATTTCTTGGATTATATTCCTTAACAAAAAGGTGATTAGGTCCAAATTTTGCTTTGAAAAAGCATTCCTTTAGTTGGTAAAACTTTTCAAACTCTTTCAAGAATTTTGGGTTCCAAGAATTTTAGGTTCTTTCTTCAAATATGGTTGATTTGAAATTTTAATCCAAAAGTGAACTCCAAAAATTTTGAAAGAGTGATTGAATGCCTTGGAATAAAGATACCAAAAATCTATTTGCTTCCAAAAACGTATTTAAAATTCTTTGGGTAGGAGGATCACATGATCGGATTGTTGTCATACTCTTCATGAATTTGGATGCATACAAGGTCAATGATGCTTAGCTTAGCAAGATGTAAGAGATGTAATCACATAATCAAGATCCAGCATGTTCCCAAATGTCGTGGGACATGAGAAGGAATTGCTAAAAGGTGATTAAAGGGTTACACATCTTTTATCAAGCAAGCATCGTCATCATCTCAAATAACCCCTTTCGGGCATACAAAACTCCCTAGCACATAATCCCAATCAAGAATTAATTTCCTAAGATCGAAAGGTTCTATGGAAGCTACCATGCAAAGGCCGGGTTTTGGTCAAATAAGGGACCCTTGACACACACCCGATAGGATGCTTCATATACCAAAACATGGTACGAGATCAAGGGTGATCACACGGTCCCATGATGACTTGACCGACCGGGTTGCCCCGAGCCTCCAAGGTCATAGTTCCATGCAATCGACTGGCGAAACATGCAAGTGCAATGCAACAGGCACACAAAAATTAATTAATTTGATTAAAAGGATGCTTTCAAGTCTAATCCTCGAGTGAACCCAAAATCAGAATTCTGGTCTGCGAAACCGGAGATTCTGGATTCGATCCCCAGCAGAGTCGCCAGATTGTGGATATCGCAGGTTTTCAAATTTTACCCACTTTTAAAACAAATATTTTTCAAATTCAATGAGTCGCCACTTAATTTTAAAAAGGAAAATTAAGAAACCATTTTAAAGCAAACTGATCTTTTGCGAAACCAAAGATA
Source organism: Hydrangea macrophylla (assembly GCA_033977485.1). Lineage (NCBI taxonomy): Eukaryota > Viridiplantae > Streptophyta > Magnoliopsida > Cornales > Hydrangeaceae > Hydrangea > Hydrangea macrophylla. Next base: position 79,410,684 of record CM066991.1, on the reverse strand, counting down.
AACTGGGTCCGGGGATTATGGAATGAAAGGGGAAGGAGCCCGGCGGACTAAAACACCCCCTTTCATCCTATCTCACGATAGGCCTCTACTCAACATCCTTTTTAATCAAATTATTAATCTAAGCATGCCCTCAATTAATACATATATACATATACATCACACAAGCATGTTGGAAATGGTGTAAAATTGCTAATGACAAAATATCATTCATAAGCCACGTAATACAAGTAGCAAACAACATGATATGCAATAGAGAACTAGAAAACATACCCAGGATCCAGCCGCGAATATCAAACGTGCAATGCATGCAAGAACAAAATAAACCTAAGAAAGGTCTCTAACACATATATACACATAAGGCAAAACCTAAGCTAAGGTGTCGCACATGGGGTCGAAAAATCAATTAAAATCAATAAAATAGATTAAAGTAGAGAAGGGTTGAGAAATTGTACCTCAAAGCGCTACAAAACAAAGGTTAGTACACATGCCTTAGACAAGATATAATATCAAAGAGTAACTAATCATATGTCATGTTCAACTAGATTCAACTAAGACAAGAGATAAGTCCTACTTATGAGTATTAATATGTATGAATGAATGCATGAATATGAACAAGAATGAGATATGAATTTATTCACTAATTTGGATCCCTAAGCCTCTGGGTTTAATCTAAATTATCATTATTCAAAACATGGTTTGAGTCCCAAGACATTAAGAGACCATTTGAGTTGAAACAAATAAGATTAGACAAAAACAGTAGCAGTTTTTTGTGATTTATAAAGAGCAGACCCGACGTTCAAAAATGGAAATAAAATACTTTCAACGGTTGGATCTTACTGATTTTTGGATATGTTATGCCTCTGTGAGTCTAGTTTCTAACCCAAAAATAAAATCAAGGTTTCAACGGTTAGATCTCCGGGAATACTGAAAATACTAGACCTCACTCAGGATTCTGCAACTCTCTGTCCAGAGCTCTTGTATGATTTTCTAAAAATAGTAAAAAAATGAGAAACACTTAGATCTTTTTAGGGTATCTTCCTAACACATTAAGGTACTTATAAAAAATTATTTGAGACCCCGAAAACTTTATTAAGGTTCTGATTTATTAATTTTAAAACCGGTTTGCTGTTCTGAAATTTTGGACAGAGAATTGCTTATTTGGAAATTATAAGCCCAAACCATCCTAAGTATGGGATCTTATCAAAATAACAATCACAGAGGTACTCATATGAGTTATGAACACCCTCCAATTGGTCTCATCCCATTCCAATGGACCATGATTTAATGAAAAATCTTTGATCACAAAGGGTTTAAGGATTCACTGCACCAATATTGAATTAATGTTCATACCTTAAAACCAACTTGATCCATGATCCTACAAAGGACTAGAACCAAGCATGGTTGTGATTATTGGGACAAATTAATGACATAGGAAGATGTCCATAGATTTAACCTTGATGGATCCTTATCATAGATCTCATAGTTGGAGATCTATCAAGAAAATCCTAAGGTCTTACTTCTTTTAAATATAGACTATGAAAATCTACACCCAATTCTTCTCTCAAATACATGGTCATGGAAGAATATAGAGTCAATTTATTCTCCTCTCAAGTTAATGGTCCTTGGAGAATATAGATTTAACTCTCCTCCCAAATTAATGGTCCTTGGAGAATATAGATTTATTTCTACATGAACCTCTATGGAATATTGAATGAATTCCATAAGATTCTTAATGAGGAGGTTCAAGTCATGGGTTAAGACTTGAATCTTCACCAACTATGGGTAGATATGACCATGATCAACCTTAGTCTCCATATAAATCATAGGATCATAGGGGACTAGATGATCAAACTCAAGAGGAACCAATGAGATATTAAAGATCTCATGGATCTCAAAAGAAAAATAGAGACAAAGAGAAATAGAATCAAAGTTTACTTGAAGAAAACCAAATGAAGATCCCTTCACAAACTAGTTTTATTTTAAACCTAAGGCTCTTATTTAGATCCAAATCAATGAAAGCAAGTAGGAATTCAATCACAATTCTATGTGGTGTGTGATGAAATGAGGTGGGAAGAGAGGTTTTGAAAATGTGTAAAAGTCCTAGATCTATGAATTGTGATTGAATTATATATAATAAGTGTAGGGATAAGGATTTAACCTCTAGATCTTCTCAGGATTTGATTGATTTGGAGAGATCCAAACCTTACAAGCAATGCTCTTCTTCTTCTTCCTTGAAGCTTCAAGGTTCTTCAATGGAGATTTGAGAAATTTGGATGAATTGGGTAAGACTTTTATGGGGTCTTGGGGTTTTTCTCTCTATATTTCTCTAAGAACAAACTCGTTCTTCAAAATTTAGCCTCTCTCCTTTAGATTCAAGTCTCTCTCCCAAGATTCAAGTCTCCAACCTCTAAAATGAGAGAAAATGGGGCTTTTTATAGACTTTCATTATCTTAGGGGCTAAGATAAGGGTAGATAGGTCAATTAGGGATGGTGGGAGCATGGTTTGCATGACCTAGGAGTAGTAAACACGTACACAAAAAACGGCATCGTTTGGTGCATTCATTTGATCAAAGATTGAAAAAGAATTTTGACTTAAAAATGCAAATTAGCCCAGGCCGGCACTCGATGAGATGAAACGGTACTCTCTGAGTGCCGTGTGGCACTCTCTGAATGCCGGACGGCATTCAGTGAGTGCCGCAGCGGCATTCACTGACTGCCGTTCGGGCACTTTGAGTGCCGCTGCACAGCAATCCAGCACTATTCACAGCAATTCAGCACCTTAATTTCATTTCATGTCATTTAAGTAAATGTCGTTTAATTTATGTATTTATTTAAGTCATTTAAGTAAATGTCGTTTAATTTATGTATTTATTTAAATGTCGTTTAATTTATGTATTTATTTAAGTCATTTAAGTAAATGTCGTTTAATTTATGTATTTATTTAAGACATTAAATGTAATTAAGGAAATACCCCCCATTTGGATTCAATAAAAATATCTAGAAAATCAAAATCCTTAAGGAAAAAAAGTCAACTCTCCCTCCGAAGGCAAAATTTCGATTTTCTGCACGATTCTTCTTAAAAGCCTTTCAATTTCACCATGATTCCTTTCATTTAAAAAATTCTAAAAAATCATTTCTAGCATAAGGGAGACCCAATGAACAATTACCGGGACTTTTCATCTTGAAATTCGAAAATTTTACGATTGACTCCTTTTGACCCGTTGACTTTTCACTGGGTCAACTGTTGACTTTTTCTTTCAGGGTTCATGCTGAATTACTCTCTTTTTGAAAATGATTTTAAGATGCTCCGAGAACATTGCCGTATTCCTATACGTGTTCAAAACTCATGATCTACAAGGTGACGAGTAGATGAGAATTTTGGTCTTTTGGCTGAAAATAGTGATTTTGAACCGAGATTCTTCTAGGAAGAGAGTCAGATTGCTTGTAAGAGTCTTGATTTCGTCGAGACATATTCATCATTGATCTCCAGAGGTAAATCCCCCTAAGTTTAATAGTTTGGTTAAATTGGGGTGTCTACACCTGTTCGTTGTTCTCGTTTCCAGTTGTTTACTTTCTGCATATGTAGTCATGTGACATGCACGTGGGGTCCAGTTTACATGCATGTTGAGTGATGGTTAGTGTATAAAGAGTATGTGGGTGAGATTGTGTATTGGACACTCCCTAGTACTGGGGTACTATAGTGTGATGTTATGAGATTGCGGTTTAGAGTATCTTTGAAATGCAACGGTGATAAACTTAAGACACTCCCTGGCGCCCATGGTAGCGTTAAAGTGTGTGATGCTGACTTGGACACTCCCTGGCATCTGTGGTTTTGGCTAAAGTGTGAGGCAATTGGACACTCCCTAGTACCCCCGTACTAAAGTGTGAGGCAAAACTGGACACTCCCTGGTACCCCTGTACTAAAGTGTGGTCACCTTAGTATTTCAAGATACTGGAGTGAGAGAGTTGGTTGATGTGTTGTCGAGAGAAAATAGTCGGTGAGATAAGAATTGTTGCATTATTTCATGCACGGTTACAAGTTTTATTATTTTGAAGATTATGACGTTATCTATACTGTTTTGTAATTTTGAATTCATTACTATATTTCTAACCTATTAGTAAATGAAACCTGCAAGAAAATGAATGGTAAGTGAGTATCTTTTACATTATGAGTACATGTTTTTAATACTCACCAGCTTCTTAAAGCTGACGACGTTGATGTGCCCTAAACATTCGTGACTAGGCTTTTCAGGTTATAACCAGACAGGGCAGTATGACTACACAAATTGAATACGACTATCGGAGAAGAAGAGACTTGTTATTATTGTCTTATGTTATAAAATGAACTTATAATAAGGATGACTGCAATAGATATTATTGTTATTTTGTTTCAAGGCGGGTTGTGCATTTAGATGATCACGTACTGTAATAATTATTAATTTGAAAAATTTTTGTAAGCCTTGATTGTTCATACTCTGATTCATATTATTATATTATTCGACGTTTGGGATGGAATCGATCCTTCAAACTGTAGCGACCTACGGGTCCATAAAGAAAATTAAATGCTTTTCATATTTATGCTACGTCGGGGCGTGACAGTCTTATTGAAATAATTCGTCTTAAGTTTTTCCTTTTTCTTTAAAAGATAAAGCTAAAGCCTGGCTTTTATCTCTCCGTCTTGGATCTATAACTTCATGGCATGATATCATGAAGCCTTCATAAAAAAATTGAATGTGATAATTCCCTCTGAATTGAAGATTGGATTCAAAAGCTCACTAAGGATAACTAGTTTCCACTACTCATTCCTTAGAGCACAAAAGTCATATTAACTCTACTTTCAGTTTTCTACATAGTTATTAACATGTGCATATGGATTTTGGATACAAGAATGGTCAACATATGCACTCATAGAATGGTTAACACCCGATAGGATGCTTCATATACCAAATCATGGTACGAGATCAAGGGTGATCACACAGTCCCATGATGACTTGACCGACCGGGTTGCCCCGAGCCTCCAAGGTCATAGTTCCGTGCGATCGACTGGCTGGACATGCAAGTGAAATGCAACAGGCACACAAAGATTAATTAATTTGATTAAAAGAACATTTTTCAAGTCTAATCCTCAAGTGAACCCAAAATCAAAAATTCTGGTCTGCGAAACCAGAGATTCTGGGTTCGATCCCCAACAGAGTCGCCAGATTGTGGATATCGCAGGTTTCTTACCCACAGCTTTTCAAAATCAATTTCAAAAATAAATGAGTCGCCACTTAATTTTTAAAAGGAAAAATTAAGAAACCATTTTAAAAGCAAACTGATCTTTTAGAAACCAGAGATTAACTAGGTCCGGGGATTATGGAATGAGAGAAGAAGGAGCCCGTCGGACTAAAACACCCTCTCTCATCCTATCTTGCGATAGGCCTCTACTCAACATCCTTTTAATCAAATTTATTAATCTAAGCATGCCATCAACTAATACTTATATACATATACATCACAAAAAGCATGTCCAAAAGGGTGTAAAATTGCTAATGACAAAATATCATTCATAAGCCACATATTCCAAGTAGCAAGCAATATGATATGCAATAGGGAACAAGAGGGCTTACCCGGGATCCAGCAGCGATATTAAACGTGCAATGCACACAAACAAAAGAAAATCCTAAAAAGAGTCTCTAATCACATATACATATAAGGCAAGCTCCTAATTCTAAGGTGTCACGCATGAGGTTGAAAATAAAATCAAGGAATGAAATAAACTAGAAGGGAGATGAGGAATTGTACCTCAAATGCGCTACAAAACAAAGATTAGTCCACATGTTTCATATAATAATATGGTATCAAACAATCAATCCTAATTTTCTAACTTAAGTCCATCTAGCATGAAATCCAACTGTGTTTGATAGCTAGTTCTAATCATGAGCAAATAAATGTACATGGATGAATGAATGTAAACAAGAATAGGACATGGATTTATTCACTAATTTGGGTCACTTAGCCTCTGGTTTTAAGCTAAATTACCCTTATTCAAAGTATGATTTGGGTCCTAAGACATTAGGAGTCCATTTGAGTTGAGATAAATAAGATTAGAAAAAAACAGTAGCAGTTTTTCATGAATTACAGAGAGCAGACCAGATCTTAAAAAAATAGAAAAGCCATGCTTCCAATGGTTGGATCTTAATGATTTTTGGATACGATATGCCTCTGTGAGTCTAGTTTATAACCCAAAAAGAAAATCAAGGTTTGAACGGTTAGATCTCCGGGAATATGGAAAACACTAGACATCACTCAGGAATTTGCAACTCTATGTCCAGAGATCTTGTACGATTTTTTAAAAATAGAAAAAAGATGAGAAACACTTAGATCTTTTTAGGGGATCTCCCTAACACATTAAGGTACCCAGAAAAAAATATTAGAGACCTCGGAAACTCCGTTAAAATTCTGATTTATTAGTTTCAAAATGGATTTACTGTTCTGAAATGTTGGACAGAGAGTTGCATGTATTAAAAATCACAAGACCAAACCATCTTAGACATGAGATCACCTTAAAACAAAAATTACAGTGGTAGAGTATTGTGTTATTGACACTTTTCCGTTGATTTCACTTGATTTCAACGGTTAGATTTCGAAATAAAAATCTTTGATCAAAATCAGTTTGTGAACTCACTGTTTTCATTTGTCAAGTTCAACTTTATTTGTTAACCCCAACTATTAAACCATGTAGTTGGACTTAAACTAAACCATTTTTTTCTACCATTTGATGGTCATTGGAGACTAAAGACCTTCATATTTGTGGATTTCAAAGGAAGTATGAATAGACTTCATGAAATCTCAAGATGAGGACTCTAAACCATGGAGATGGGCTTAGACTCAAAACCATTTTCTCCTACCATTTGATGGTCATTGGAGATGAAGACATGACTAATACTCATAAGTTTCAAAGAGAATATGGAAATGATTTCATGAAGTACCAAGTTTAGAGGATCCAAGTCATGAGCATGGACTTGGATTCATCTATTTGCTTATGAAATGAAGTGATGATCAAATTTTGACTCTCATATAAAGTATAAGCTTACATGGGATTCAAAGGATCATACTCAAGAGATTTCAAGAGAGATATTGAAGATCTCCAAGAATCTCAAGAGAGGAACACAAACAAAAGAAATATAAGAAAGATTAAAGAATTAGAAACAAGAACTCCTAAGCTTACTAGACAAACTCTAAGATTTAATAATAAAAAAAAACTAAAAATGACTTGAAGATTAGAAGCTCAAAAAGAAAGAGAACACAACCAAGATTAGAGGGTCACCTCCAAACTATCCTCAAAAGTCTTTCTTTGAAGATCTTCCAAGCTCTTCTCTCTAGTTCTCTACACTCTCTCTTTTTCTCTCAAAATATGTTAGTGTAATGGTAGTGATTTTTTGTATTTTTTTTGGTGTATCTCTTGTGTATATTCCTTGCATGTGTTCCAAGAAAGATCCTTCCTCTTTTATAGGAAAAATTACCAAGTATTTTCAGTGAATTCAGAGTAAAAGACATGTGTAAATCTCTCATTTGGTGGTACAATACGTACTTCCTGAAATTAAACAGACTGCTGCCTAGGGCGACAGTCAAAATTCATCTGAGGCAGTCCGTGGGTGCCGCTGCGGCACTCTGTGTCTGCCGTAACGGCATTCCGTGACTGCCGCACGGCTCTCCATGAGTGCCGCAGCAGATTGTTGATTGTCGGGTTTTCGTCAACCTTACTTTATCAGTTTTTTGTTTTTATCCGCCTACACATACGAATTGTACCACAAAATACGGACTTTAAAAGCAAACGGCAGTTAGAAAATGTCGGCGGCACTCACTGAATGCCGCCCGGCACTCACCGAGTGCCGCGGAATACCGCTGTGTGCCGTTATTTGTTGAACTTCCTCTTTTAGGTCTTTTCTTTTCTCCTTTTTCTTCAAAAAAAATTTTTTTTCGAAGATTTTCTCCAAAAATGGTGTTTTATACCTGAATTCTCCTAAATACCTGGTATTTTCTTCTTTCTGTGAAATTTTATCGCGTTTGGAGAACTTTCTGAAGAGCTTGGAATACTTCGATTCTTTCGGTCTTTATCATCATCGGACGTCGAGGTGACGCTCTCCTAAATTCGACGGTCGGTTAAAATTGGGGTGTCTACAGTTTGCCCCTCTTTGACAGAGCTGGTGGGGCAACGCGTCCCATAAGTGAATGCAAAGCCTGTGTGAAGACAAGCCTTTGACCAGACTGTCGAATTTAGGTAAAACAAAACGCGTTGCAAAAACGGCCTCACAAACGGTTCATGTTTGGTCGTGCTCAACGGTGAGCTGCCTACGTTTCCCATCAAGAATCAGACCAAAACGTAGTTCGAGCAGGAACCAAACACACACAAACACAAGTAATCATACGGATGAATGCACCTATCCTGTCGTGATGCCAGTGCTATGCAATGGTATTTTCTGAATTGACCTGGTCATACAAGCGCCATGCTCATCATGTCTTCCCCACGTACCACGCGCTTTACATGACATGTTAGTCAGGAAGATCACCTAATTCCGTGACTGATGCGAAGATCTATTACAGGGGTCATGATGCTTTTGATTTGATTTCGAGGGTAAACGCAAATCTGTTACGAGACCCGAGAATATAAATTTGTTATATTCCCAAAACGAGGATAAACGCAAATCTGTTACGAGAACCGAGAATATGAATATGTTATATTCCCAGAACTAGGGTTAACGCAAATCTGTTGCGAGAATCGAGAATATAAATCTGTTATATTCCCAAAACGAGGGTGAACGCAAATCTGTTGTGAGAACCGAGAATATAAATCTGTTATATTCCCAAAATGAGGGTAAACGCAAATCTGTTGCGAGAGCCGAGAATATAAATATGTTATATTCCCAGAACTAGGGTTAACGCAAATCTGTTGCGAGAACCGAGAATATAAATCTGTTATATTCCCAAAACGAGGGTAAATGCAAATCTGTTGCGAGAACCGAGAATATAAATCTGTTATATTCCCAAAATGAGGGTAAACGCAAATCTGTTGCGAGAACCGAGAATATAAATCTGTCACGTTCCCAAATCTTTTCTAATTTCAAAAATCGGGAGCCCACGGGCTCAAATCTTTTTCAATTTTCCAAAATCGGGAGCCCACGGGCTCAAATCTTTTTCAATTTTCCAAAATCGGGAGCCCACGGGCTCAAATATACTCTTAAATTCTGAAATTTGTAGCCATTTTAAACCTAAAAATGACCCCGAGGGCCAAGAGTGTAATGAGGACAAATTTTGGGGGCCTCAAATTCAATTTTCGGGACTTGATTTGAATTTTTGGGGGGAAATGAAGGATCTTTGAACCGACTTAAACGCGGCACACGCGGATTTCTGCGGCAGTCCGTGAGTGCCGCGCGGCACTCACAAAGTGCCGTTACGGCAGTCAACGATTGCCGCTCGGCAGTTCATTGACTGCCGCGCACGGAAAATTGAGTGTCGCGATTGAGCGGCAGTGGCTTATACCGCCGGGTTCAATTCATTTCTTTCATTCTCTCAATCTTCTTCATCTCGAAATCTCTCTAGAGAAATTTTTCTCTCATCCTCTCTTCCTTTCTGTATTGATCTACAGTACTCACAGGTTAGTATTACTCGATCAAGACTTGATTAATCTATCTTATTTCCTTGTTATTCTGAAATTTTTATGAATCTAACACGCAAATTTTCTTTTTTTTCTTTACAGATCATGACGAGCGGTTCGGGTAGGAAGAAGAAGGCCAAGTACACGGCCACTCATCATCCTGATGCTACACTCCTTCTCCGGGATCCGGACGAGCATTTATCCGCCCGCGCATTCAAGTGCGAGGTAAACGCTCCTCTCTTTGCTTCTCTTTTAATTTGCAAGTCGTAGGAACTTTGATGGATGCAATGTATGTTTGATACAACTTCAAATGTTTTATTTCTTATTACAAATGCTATGCTTGTAGTGCTTTCGAGTGTCTTGAACGTTTTATTTCATGCCCCTTCTTCTTCTTAGGGAAATTTTGTACATATTTCTTTCTCCAAAAGACTCCTTACAAAAATGAGTGATATGCCTGAATTTTCCGAGCGTTTTATCCCTTATTATTATTTTTCGATTTTTCCAAGGGCTTTTGGAAGCCGTTTGTATTAATCAGAATTTCAAAACACCTCTTGTGAATAAAGTGAGTTTTTCATTTTTAAGTTTCACGAACACGACACGTTTTAATTGAAAGCGTTACTTATGAATGTTCCAAGCGTCCTCTCATTGTACCAACCTAATTTTGAATGTCCGTGAATCCATACTTGGAACTAATGCCTCCTGAATTTGAACAAATTTATATACATATACTTTGAAAATGCGAACAAACTCCTTTCTCTCTTTTTCTTTTTCTTGAAATCCCTCTAGGACATCGAGTGCTTTCTCTTATTTCCTCTTATTATCTTGCGAACATCTGTTAGACTGAATGCAAACGAGTGCCATGCTTGTGAAATTTCTGCGAGTATTCCTAGATTTTCCATTTCTTTCTCTCTTTTTTTTTCATCTTTATGTCGCTTTTCCTTGTTTCCTTACTGTCATCTGTTTATTTATTATTTTTATAGATGTTTTCTTTTATCCAATTACTAACATCAAAACTTGTGATTCTTTCTTGCAGGTGTAGCCCAAGGTGCTAAAGGGGCACGGCAGCCTCGCCCACGGGTTTGAGTGGTACGGGGAGCTTAGTGAGCCCGTGCAGGGATTTATTCGGGCTGCCGGCTTTGGAGACTTTGTCAAACTCTTGACGAAGAGCTCCAACGACTTGCAGCAGATACACGCATTGACCGAGCGGTGGTGGGATACCACTAGTACCTTCCATTTCGACTTCGGGGAGATGACGATGACTCCCTTGGATTTCTCGATGATCACCGGGATCCCGTTCGGCGGAGAGCCTCTGAGGTATTTGACGGATCAAGAGTGGGACCAGGTGGAGCCTTTGCTGGGAGTGGTCCCGGAGGAGTCTCTGGTCACAGCCCGATGGTTCATGGACACATTTAGGGGCCAGCCTGGTTTTACGGACGAGCAGATGGCCAGAGGTTTTCTTATGTACATGCTGGGGTGCTCCTTGTTGAGCACCAAGGGCGATCGGGTCTCTGTGTCCCTGGTAGCATCGCTGTAGTACCTGGACCGGGTCGACGAGTACGACTGGGCTGGTACAAGGTTATCTATCTTATACCGGCACATGGGTGACATCTCCCGAGACAGGCCGGCCTCCACCAGCGGTTATTGGAGAGCGTGGGAGGTATCCCTTTTCTATGTTTCATTACTTACTGCTTTTGCATAAATTTATTTAAATTGTGAGACTAACCCCCCCCCCCCCCCCTTTTATTATTATAGATTTGGTCCCACGAGTATCTTCGCATGATGTCCCCCGAGACGCGTGAGGCAGACGCCCTTATCATGCCCCAGGGGCTGAAATGGGCGAAAGATAGGGTTGGGCGGAAGACCGGGGCCCACGATTTCGTTTTGTTCAGGAACTTCCTGACGAATCTGAGGGAGCAGCACGTTCAATGGTAGCCTTGGCTTAGGGTGCTTCCCGAGGCTCATGCGGAGATCCGAGAGTCGGCTGGATATGACCCGACGAGGCGACTCCTTAGTGGGCCTAAGGGCCAGGCATGGTATTTAGGAGAGAGGGTGGCTAGGCAGTCACTGGCGGCCCCTGGATTCTTCGTGCCATTCCCTCCTTCTGACTCTATGAGGGCCACAGACACACTTCACGGTAGCGAGCTGACGACTGCTCTGATGGGCTTGGGTATTCACGGCTTCCTGGATCCCCCTACTGGATATGCGGCGTTCCGCGCCGCTAAGCTGATGCCAAAATTCCCTTTGATGGAAGTGACTCGGGTGAGTATATGATTCCTCTATTACTACTTTATGAATTTCCTTTTATTCTCTATTCATGCTTTATTATTTTTCATTTGCAGCCTGTTCCTGCTGCTACCCGTCCTCCCGCCTTACCTGAGTGGGATTGGACTATATCAGCCGTCTCATTCGGCGAGCCCTACTCGACGACGATCCCCCGACTCACACAGGGCGCCCCCACTATTCCTCTTCATTACGATGTTGCCCCGCGTGCTTATGCAGAGGAGGGCTTGGCGTACGCCCACAGCGTGCGGCAGTGGATTCTCGGGCGAGAGTGGATGGTAAGAAGCTTACCCCCGCCTTTTATTTTGACTTTGATTACCTCTTCTTTTACAAACCTTTACTCCTGTTTTTTGTTTTTCAGGCTGAGGGAGCTCGGGCGACTGCTGCAACTCAGTTGAAGGCCCAGGTATGATCTTTATCCTTTTATTCTCAGTATTTCATTCATCCTTTCAACACTTTCTGGACTTATCCTTCCTTATTTCTGGCGGAGGAGATCAGAGCCCTGTCCCAGCAGGTGGGGCAGCTTCAGCAGCGACTCTAGCAGTTCGGCATTCCCCTCAGCGACATTCTTGGGGATGGCGGTGCTGGACGAGGCATGGGGCAAGGCGGTGGTAGTGGCGTTGGACGCGGCGGAGGTGGCGGTGAGGGCACCAGTAGCGGCAGAGGCAGGGGCGGCGGTAGCGACGGACGTGGAGGGAGCGGTAGCGGGACAGAGTCGGAGGAGGATCCCCTCAGGCGTACGACCCGCCAGACTCGCAGCCGGGGCCGAGGCTGATCCTACTTTTTCTTCTTCGTTTTTATTTTATTTATTTTTATTTCTTTTGAGTGTTTTGGGAGGATTTACACTTTTATTCGGATGATTGTATATACATACACTTTATTTTGATTCTGTTTATTCACCGTATATTCACCGTATGTGTGACCATAGTTTGGTCCTTCCTTTGCCGTATGTGGGACCATGGCTTGGTCCTGTCCTTATTTAAATTTTGAATGCTTTGATTTCTCCTTTTCTTATTGCGAAATGAAAGTGAATGAGTGAATGAATGTATTGGTCTTTGTTGCACGTGCTGCATGAAGCGCACTTTTTATTGTCTTCTATGTATTTTTTTTGTTTGCAGGTGGGCTAAACGTGTTACAAACAGACCCTGGCAAATGACAAACCCAGAACGGCACTCGGTGAGGTCTCCGCGGCACTCAGTGAGTGCTGCGACGATAGTCAGTGAATGCCACAACGACATTCATGGACTGCCGCGCGGCATTTCTTTGAGTGCCGCGGCACTTTATCGAGTGCCGCGGGTAGGTAGGCAGCTTTATTCCTCTATTTATACCCCTTCTTTCTCAAGGCTCCGAAAAACACTTCTCTTTTCTTCTTTACTTTCTTCCAAAATGGCCCCCATCAGCTCCCAAATCCTTTTTCCCTGGATGGATACCCTTTCTGGCGTTGATAGGCTCAACTTTGAGTGCTTCAGGCTGAATGATCTTTTCTCTTTCCGACGGATGAACTTGAGTGAGGGCCTACTTCGAGCTGCCATCCAATGTTGGGAGCCTTCTTTCAACGTCTTTCGTTTTGGCTCTCAGGAGATTTGCCCCTTGTTTGAGGAATTCAGTGCCATTCTTCACCCGATCCTTCTGCTGAATTGACGGTTCCTCCAGTTCAGGCCGGGTATGTCCGGGATTTAGCTACTCTTCTCCACATATCTCGGAATGCGGCGAGCTCCTTTATTTGTGACAGGCAGATTGATTTTGAGCGCCTTTCTTCCGTTTATGCTCCCATAGGGGACCCTTACGATGGTGGGTATCAGATCATCCGACGTAGTGCCCTGTCAATTGCTATGCTCTCTTACTTCCTCTTTCAGTCATCTTCTGACACTCTTATACCCATTGCCTGCGGTTTGCGGGAGATGAAAAGTGCTGTTATGCTGGTCCTTGGTGAAACTCTGATTGGATTGGGCCATGCTCATGCTACCGGGGCCACGTTACCTGTCGGGGCACCTTTTGTTCTGCAGATTTGGCTCATGGAGCGTTTGGACCTCTTTATACACCCCTCCCATCTTCGTGGATCACTTCCTTATGATCGTATGAAAATTCACAACTTATTTCAATCCGTCGATGCATGGCTTGGTTGGCTCTAGGGCCTCTCTTCTAGTGATATCTACTGGGTTTGTCCACAGTGGACCCATTGCCCTATTGTTGTACGCCTTCCTAGGCAACCTGGCATCTGGCTGCCGGGTTTGCATACTACTACTTTCTACATTCCCGATCGGGTTGTCCGTCAGTTCGGACTTTTGCAAGATACTACTAAATCTGTGACTGCTGATTTCACCAGGGGTTCCACTTTGTGCCCTACTATCGCGAAGGCTTTCATCGAGGCTTGGCACAACAGGATGGCTGCTCCGCGCCCGAGGATTCCAACTCCGACTATGCCTACTGCCCAGTATCTTCTAGAGATCCAGGCCTTGGTTGCGAGACGAGCTTGACAGACACATGCATAATAAAGTAGATGAAAGTAGGGTAAAGCTTGCCATCTCACAAAATTTTCTGACAGACCCTGCCTACTCTTTTACGCTTTTGAATGTGATTTTCTCTCTTTTTTCTCTTCAAAAAGTGTTGTTATCTTTTAAGAAAGTTCTAATTATGTTTAATCAAAGTGTTCACCCCTTCGATTAATCTTTTATGAAGAATTCTCCTTTCAATGTCTTTACTTTTACTTTGCTTTTTTGCTTAGAGCTTTACTCTTTCTATGCCATGAATCTTCATCTGTTTCTTTATAGTACTTACTTTGATAGCCAGGTGATCCAAAAAGTGGTATTGTATCTAGGTTCTTTGACTAGCAAACGAAGTTTGTCCCTGGTTTTAGGGCTTCGAAGTGGTTCTAGGCAAATGCCAGCTTGCCCCTAGTTTAGCACATGTTTTTTTTTTATTTTATTTTTTTATTTTATTTATTTTATGTTTTCATGGGCCGAAGGCTTTTGAGAGTCCGCCTACTTATCCCCCAAATGGGTATCAAGCCTGCAGTAGTTCGGCTAAGGTTCGAAGGAAGACGCCGCTCGAGCGGTTTTATTTTAGTGACCGAACCAAATAGGTTGCCTACGTATCCCCTAGCGGGAATCAGGTCAAGCGTAGTTCATCGAGGTAGGAGGTTTTGAAAGAGATGGTTTCAAGCAAAGTATTTCTTGAGGCGATCGAGGTTAATTGGTTGCTTAAATTCAACCCCGTCCAGATCCATGAGATAGGCCGCTCCTCCGGAAAGGAGGGTCTTAATGATGTATGGCCCGACCCAGTTGGGTTTGAATTTTCCTCTGGGGTCATAAACAGGCACTTTTAGTTCTTTGAGGACCAGGTCGCCCTCAACAAGCTTCCTTGGGCGGACCTTTTTGTTGAAAGCACGAGCTATCCTCTTCTGGTACCCCCGAGTATGGTTTACTGTGGCCAGCCTCTTCTCATCGAGTAACATCAACTCCTCATACCTTCCTCGTACCGGGAGAACGGCTTCCATCCCGTAGAGTAATGAGTACGCCGTAGCACCCGTTTAAGTTCTCACCGAGGTTCGGTATCCCCACAAAGCAAATGGCAGCTTCTCATGCCAATCCTTATATGTATCCGTCGTTTTTCCCAAGATTTCTTTAACATTCTTATTTGCTGCTTCTACTGCTCCATTCGTCTGAGGCCTATACGGGGATGATTGATGGCGAGTGATCTTATACTTTTCCAAGAGCGGGATAACCTCTCCCTGGAAATGACTGCCATGATCGGAGATAAACTCATTCGGGACCCCATACCTGCAGATTATGTTTTTCTCGATGAAACTCACCACGTCTTTGGCTTTTAAAGTTGCATACGAGGCTGCCTCTACCCACTTCGTAAAATAATCAATCGCCACTATTATGTATCGGTGCCCATTAGAAGCCTTCGGAACTATCTCACCAATGATATCGATCCCCCACACGAAAAATGGCCAAGGGGTGGTCATGCTATAGAGCTGTGACGGCGGGGTATGCATCAAATTTGCATGAATCTGACATTTGTGACACCTTCTAACATATTCGCAACAGTCTTTGTCCAAGGTCGTCCAATAGTACCCCTGCCGGATGATCTTCTTTGCCAGCATGTGCCCGTTCATATGGGGCCCGCATACTCCCTCATGTATTTCCTCCATCATTCTTTTAGCTTCTTTCCCATATAGGTACTCCAGATTATACCCATTGTAGGATTTCTTCCATAGCTTATCTGCATAAATCACAAATTGGGCGGCGAATCGTCGAATTGCCTTTCTATCCTTTTCTGAGGCTCCTTCGGGGTATTCTCCTTCTTTGATGAACTTCCACACATCTTCATACCAAGGCACTTCATCTTTGCTTTCTATGGCCGCGATCATTTCAAATGACGGTTGATTTCTCACTTCTATGGATAGCGGGATCATGGTAGTTTTGGAGGGAATTTGGATCATCGAGGCTAAGGTAGCCAAAGAGATGGCTAGTTGGTTTTCTTCACGAGGGAGGTAGTAAAAAGAAATATTTTGGAACTGTGCTTTCAGACTTTCCAGATAGTCATGGTAAGGTCTCAGTTTCTCATGCTTTACCTTCCAATCTCCTCGGACTTGGGATATGATCAAATTGGAATCTCCGAAGACATCAATCCGTCCGACTTTCAAAGCCAAGGTTGCTTCCATCCCAATTATGCATGCTTCGTACTCCGCAGTGTTGTTGGTTGAGTTATACTTGAGCTTGACGGCTAATGGGGTAGGGGCCCCATCGGGTGCTATGAGAATGATTCCAACACCGTAACCTAATTGGTTGGCTGCTCCATCGAAGTACATTTTCCACAAATCCTCCTTTACCTCCATTATTCCCTCATCCGGGAACTTGAATTCTCCCTCGTCTTCGGATTCTATGGCGAGGTCGGCTAAAAACTCAGCGATAGCCCTTCCCTTCACAGACTTGGCAGTGACATACTTGATGTCAAATTCGGCTAGCATCATGGTCCAACGGGAAATCCTATTGGTCAAGACGGGTTTTTCGAATAGGTATTTTAACGGCTCCATTCGGGATATCAGAATTACAGGGAAGGCGAGCATGTAATGGCGAAGGCGACGGGTACACCAAACCAAGGCCCAATAGGCCTTTTCCAAGGGCGAGTACTTTAACTCATATATGACCATTCTTTTGCTCAAGTAATAAATGGCCTTCTCCACGTGCCCCTCTTCTCCTTCTTGGGCCAACATACACCCCATCGAATCTTCGGATACGGAGAGATAAAGTAGCAGGGGTTTCCCAGGTAAAGGTGGCGATAGGACAGATGGGTTTTGGAGGTAGGTTTTGATTTTGTCGAAGGCTTGTTGGCAAGGGGCGTCCCATTTGAATTTCTCTCCTTTTCTAAGCAGTTTGAACAATGGGTCGCAGGTTAAGGTGAGTTTGGAAATGAAGCGGCTGATGAACTGTATTCTCCCCAAGAATCCTCTCAGTTCTTTCTCATTTTTTGGTGGGTTCATTTCGGTTATGGCCTTTATTTTGGTGGGGTCCACCTCTATTCCCCTCTGAGTGATAAGAAATCCCAATAATTTCCCGGTAGTGACTCCGAATGTGCATTTCTGCGGATTTAGCCTCATTTTGAACTCCCTCAATCTCTCAAAGAACTTTCTCAAAGCTTCTAGGTGCCCTCCCCTTTCTTTGGATTTCACAATCATATCATCCACATACACCTCCACTTCTTTGTGGATCATTTCGTGTAGTAAAGTGGTGGGAGCCCTTTGATAGGTCGTACCTGCATTCTTAAGCCCGAACGGCATAACCTTATAGCAATATGTCCCCCATGGAGTGATGAACGTGGTTTTTTCCCTATCCTCGGGTGCCATGAGGATTTGATTGTACCCAGAGAATCCATCCATGAAAGATAGAAGCTCGTGTCCCACAGTGTTATCGACCAACACGTCGATGTGGGATAACGGGAAATCGTCTTTAGGGCTTGCCCTGTTTAAATCTCAAAAGTCAACGCAAACCCTAACACGACCATCCTTCTTTGGGACAGGTACAATGTTGGCAATCCACTCAGGATACTCGGTGACCATCAAGAATCCAGCCTTTAATTGCTTTTCAACCTCCTCTTTTACTTTAAGTGCCCATTCTGGCCTCATTTGCCTCAATTTTTGTTTTATGTGTTTTGAATTGGGAAAGAGAGGGATGTGGTGCTGGACTATCTTTGGATCAATACCTGGCATATCATTGTAAGACCATGCAAAAACATCTTTGAATTCATTTAATAGATTAATTAGTTCTTTGCTTTCTTTATTGCTAAGTGTGGAGCCGATAAAGACATTTTGAGGATTATTTTCGTTTCCTAGATTAATCGTTTGAGTGTTGACACGACTAAATAGTTGTGCGCTCTTCTGCAACACCCAAGTGTAGGTGATCGTGCAAGTAATATAGTACTGGAAGTCCAGGTCGATCCCACAGGAAAGGAATAGGGGGAATGTCTACTAAGTTATAACCTAAAGCAAAAGAAAAGAAAATAAGAATATAAAAGTGGAGGTTCTACGAATCCTAATTAATTAAGTTAAACTAAATAATAAACTAAAGCTTATATAAACATAACTAATTAAATAAATAAACTAAGGGTGTTGGAAATACGAGAATCCACATCAATCTTAACCATCTACCATGCAGATTCATTAACGTTCTATGGAGTTCATTCCTTTTCAGCATTCTGTATTTTTCTAAAGATAAAGAATCAATAGCCCTTTCATGACCGGGACTATATCATCACAAGTGATTTAAAATACTTGAAAGACGGTTTAAAACAATGGTTATTACTTGCACTCTAAATGGTGTTAGCATTCAAAGTGGTTTTCAAAAGTCATTGAAGAAAAGGCCTTAAGGCTTTAAGTTCTAAAAACTGTTGTGACAAACTGAGCTTATTGGGACAATTTGATGACAGATTTCTAAAACAAAAAGTCATGGAATACTTAAAAGAATCATCTCAAGAATCAACATGTTCGATCGATCGAAGTGCTCTCGATCGATCGGACATCATCATCCTTCAATCGATCGAAATGCCTTCGATCGCTTGACTATGGCCCTGGTTCGATCGATCGAAATACCTTCGATCGATCGAGCCCAAGGTTTTCTAAAGATTGCATGGAAGAGGCTGGGAATCAATGTTTCATCACATATTCCCAACGTCTAAACTACGGAAACATGATTAAACTAGTGCAGAAGTAGTAAAACATAACAATCATAACAACTAGATTAACAAACAATCAAATAAAGAAAAGGAACAGAAAAACCTGGAATAAATCTGAATATAACTTATAATAAACTTGAAACAAACTTGAATCTTGAATCTACAATGGAAAAGGAGGAAGAAAACATCAAACTAAACTAATCTACTCCTAAACTAACCCTAAAACTACCCTAAACTGCTGTTCTGTGTGTTCTGGAGCGTCCTCCCTTCGTCTGGCGTCAAAACGACTTATATATAGGGTTCCCACAGAGTTTACGCAACTTTTGGGTGAAAATAAGGTTCGAACGATTGAACTCTCCTCAATCGCTTGAACTTCTCTGATTTTGACAACTCTGCGCATCGATGGGAGAATGGCCATAACTTTTTACTCGGACCTCAGATTGACCTCCCGTTTGCGGCCACGCGACCGTAACTCAAAGATCTACATTTCATATCTCTGGGAAAATATTCCAAATCTGAAGTCTTCATTGTCAAAAATGGCATTCTCCCAGCTGCTTCTGTTGTTCTCTTCACCAGAATCACTTTTCTTTAGCTCCACTTTATTGATTTACATCCTAATACCTATAAAACAATGCAAAAACCTATTGTTTAGCATTAACACAATAAAAAGAACATTGTTATTAGAATGCACCTAAATGTAGGGACTTTGGGGATAAAAGTATGCATAAAAGACCATGTAATACACTAGAAATATGCACTTTTCACCTCGAATCACACCCCCCAACTAGCTCGTTGCTAGTCCCTAGCAATGAAGCGAACTACAACAGTGTTTATTTAACTCTAAAAATTAAAAATAAAATAAAGTAAAAATCCTAAATCACTTTCGCAGGAATCGCGATTGCATTTAGCGTATGTAACAAGCCTTTAAACCCGTAGGTTCCCCCTAGTGGACGAGTGTTGTCTCGTGAGGGTTTGCAGTGAATCTACCCACAAAATTCATGTTTATAGTAATGGTTCTCATTTAAATGTTTTCAAGAAATTTTCCTCTCATTTAGCAATATAGTTAAGCTCAACAATCTCATGAAACTCTCTAGTATGCCATAGTCATGCAACACACACATTACAATTAATCTACTATCAAAGTCATTAGAATGTTCCATACCTATTAATCTTCAAGTGCGTGTGTGAATGGACAACCAAAAATACAAAACTTTAATTTCAAAGCTCGCATAACCTAAGATTCTATCAAGACGTTCATTTTGACTCAACTCTCACCGGGATTACACTCTCAAGATGAAATCACTCCGAATTAGGTGTAACAATTGTCACTCATGATATGGAAGCTATAAAGAGTAAATGTGAATGGAATCTAATGCTTCTCATATCTAAATAGAAAAACAGACATTTTATAGTGCACAAAGTCTCATGAAAGGATACTTTTCACTAGAAGAGCGAGATACCGTGGAGAACTCTCTCATTACCTTAACTTCAAATCCAATTTACTTAAAATCATCAGGACTTTGAAAAAGAGGTGTTCGATGAAAGAAGAAAGAGCTCGTGATATTCAATTAGGTCAAAGGATGTGATTGGAATGTCTACTACAATTTTTCAAACTTCCCCCACATCTCCAATCTCTCTTTCTCTCTCTTTTCTTTTCTTTTATTCTTTTTCACACTCTTCTTTTTATTATTATTATTTTTTTCTTTTGTAACAACCATTGGCACTCTTTTTTTCTTTTTCTTTTTTTTTTTTTTCTTTTCATGTTTTTTTTTTCTTTTTTTTTTTTTGCCAACTTTCTCTTATTCACACTAACAAAGTTCTTGTCAATGCAACACATCCCAATCACTCATAAATAAAGAACTGAGGCTTGAACTCCTAATTTGGAGTTAGGTATAGACTTAAGGATTGTGAAGACAAGGCGATTATGATAAGCTCAAGAGGTGAAATAAAGGAATAGCACAGAGGTAGGCCAAGGTTGTATTATCCATGTATGGTCAAAAGATAGCCTAAATCATCTTCTAAGTTCATAGGATTATTCATTTCAGTAAATTCAAGAGCTCTAAATTTTGGTAAATCCTGAACGTTCTCTTCTAGTGATCAGTCAAAATGAAGAAGAAAAATGAGACTTTCAATGAATTAATACGCTTTTCAAAAAGTAAGAGTAATTTTATAAAACCCTCAAAAACAATGAATGGCTCAAAAGCTCACTTGGGTTATTAGTCTCCACTACAGTCTCTCAAGACACCTAAGCTATACTTACTAATCCATTTTAGCTAAGTACAAGGTTGTCACAACGTGCTCAAAGTTGTTTGAAGATTAAAAAGCACAAAATATACTATAACTAAGATAGTAAACAAACTACCATAGTGTATCACTGTTTGCTAGTAGTTATGCGCGGGCGTGCCAGAACCAAAAGTGGTTCAATGTGTGCAAACTAATTTCCTATATGCTTGAGTCAGTGATACTCAAGGCTTTCAGATCTGACTTCTAAACTAAACAATTGTGTGCGGTGAGTAGGAAAGTACCCTCACCGGAAATCCCTTGGCAGTACTGAAGCGCACAAGCCAAATAGTGTATGAGTTTACCAAGTAAACAATCACAAACGATTAATAAAATACAGATTTTATTAAATGTTTGGAAAATACAACCAAAGAACAGATTCAGAACAGACTGATCGTTCGTGAGAATGAAAATAGTAAAAGAAAAATAACAAAAAGAGGGTAGACCTATTTGCTATGAATGCAGAAAGAACATAAGTTTGAATGCCTTTGAATGCGGTTGAATGCTTTGTTGAATACTATTTTCGAGAGTGACGCGGAGTGAATTCAATGGTTGGCCTGCCTGTATATTTATAGCGGCCACAGTTTAATTCCTACTAGGAAAGGACTCCTTGACTTGCGCCTTAAGCTATTCACTGATTGGTTAATTGGAGAAATCCCTCCTTATCCAGAACTTGCTTGAAACAATCCCTTTAAATTAGGGATTACACGCTCCCATCCAGCTGGCAACTGACAATTCCTTTCCTAAACGGACTCCTGTTTCCCAAAAAACTCTCAGAGATGACGTCATCATGCCAGCTGTGGACATCACTGCCCTGTCCTTCATCAATCGACCTCTCCCTGTTAGACGAATCGGGCTCATGACTCTTTCCATGTCCGATCATGTTTCTTCAACTTGTTATAATCAAACGGACACACTCTTCCGTTTCGTGATGCCCGATTAGTTATAACGTTGCTTTTACTTTTCCATCGGGCTCTCAACATGATAAGTTATGTTCTCATAGCCCGATGCTGCCTACACTTGGCCACAAGCTCCCATCGGACTCTCCTCATCTCCCAACAGTTGTTCCTCCCATCGGGCTTACCTCTTGAATCCGATGAGTCATCACTATTTGTCCCAGCGTCTCCTTTGCCCCACTTCAACTTGACTCGGGCTCAAAAATCATTGACGGTTTTTGGGTGCAAACAATTGCCCCCCAAAAGGTCATATCAAACGTCCCGCCCTGATTGATGTGACGTTTTGAATTTCAAAATATGCCACGCGTCAAGTACGCAGCCAACGTCAGATTATGGAGAATCCCACCAGTCACCCTACATTTAATGCGCCATGATTACGGCGTCGTGGTATTTAAATATCACCCAACATCCGATAACTCATCACACGTTCATACTTTCCCCTCTCCAGAAATCAATCTAAATACAGAGCTTCACTCTTACCTTTATCTTCTCCGGCGACATTTCTTCCCTTCATAGACATGGCTCCCAAAACCGCTCCGGCTGCCTCTAAAGGCAAGAAAACCTTCGTTGATGCTCCTCCACCACAAAACCGATGCAAGGAGGTTAGGGCTTTGGCAAAAGCCCACGCCGCTGATATATCCACTGAATACCTCACCCCCTACAGCTCTTCCGATGGTTCTCCCACCGCACCAGGCTTAGGTGCGGCGTTTCTGGGCCACCCTCCGGCCCCTTTTCTTCCTTTCTTTCCTCCCGTAGGAAACGAGGAATTCCTGCAAGTCCCTGCTCATTGGGCCAAGGTCCAGACTGCTAACCAGCCAATCCGAGGATGGCCGACACCTGCTGCTGACTGGGACAAGTGGGTAACTAGGGTTTCGGCCTCTAAGGCCGCCGTCTGGAAGCAAACGGGCATCTATGATGCAATCATGCTCAGTCGGTCTCGTATTGAAATAGACCGGCCTCTCCTTCTCTCTGCTCTACTCTTCTGGTCTTCGTCTTGCAACGGCTTTCTTTTCCGTTGCGGACCAATGGCTCCCACTGTCAAAGACATCAGCTACCTGCTCGGCCTCCATCCTCATGGCCCAGAGATCATTCCCGGGCTTGATGTTGGAACGGCCAGCTTTGCCTATCCACAACAAGATATTGTCAGGGACGGGGCCGTTTCTCATAGGCCGATCACAGCCTTTGGAGGTTTCCTTTCGGCCTGCATAGGAGCAGATGATACAGCAGTGTCCGATGCAGAGCACACTGCCTTCCTCATCTACTGGCTCAACAAGTATCTCTTCTGCTCAGCCAGCCAGGCTATCACTAAAGAATACACAACCGTAGCCCTTGCCCTTGCATCAGGGCAGCCACTGGCCATGGCTACGCTGGTTTGGGCACATTTGGTCCGAGGCATCACAGACTTTGTTCATTCGGGCTTCAGTGCTGGTGGTAGCCCGATGTGGATACTACAACTGTGGCTTCATTCTTACTTCCCTGAATTCCAGCCCACAATTACTCCTTTGGCCGACGTGCCTATCTCTGCCGTTCAATTTGTGAACGTATCTCCTTCTGTGCATTCCTTTGAAGAGTGTTTTTCCTTCTTTTACCAGGGTTGCTCCCCTCGGGACGTCAATCTCTTTACCCCGTTCTTTTCTCTTCAATTTTCTTCTTTTCTCCAACTCTCCAATAACCCATTAAACTGGGGTCCGGGCACCCAGTCAACCTATAATGAAATTTTTTCTAGTTACCTGGTAGCTAGAGACATTATTTTTAGCCCAAGCATCCCGTCGGCCAATAATAAATGCGGGGCCGAGTACTACTTTGCTCCTTTATATGCCCGCCAATTCGGGCTTACTCAACTAGTGCCCGTCCCTCCTGGTATCACTGTTAATGTTGATTGGGTTGAACGTGGCCTCATTGTTAACGACGGGCAGGTGAAGAGGATAACAGAAAGGTCAGCCCGGCTCAAAGCCGCGTTCAATTTTACACCTTTCTCTGCCCGACCAGTAATATCAGAAGAGTTCACCCAATGGTGGGGTGAACGGGCTCGAAACATATTTCCGCACACTGCTGCTGATGCCTTGGCTCCCTTCTCTGCAACATCGGCCACCGTGGCCGATGTCCCTATACCAGCACCAGCTCCAACCCGGCGCAAACAAGTCGCCAAGAGACCGGCTCGTAAACAAACTCCGGGCAAGGGTCAGCCTCAAAAGAAACAAAAAACACCGGCCTCTGTTCAGGTTTGCTCTTCCCCTTTTGATTTGAGCCCGAATTCCTGTTATTCCATATTAACCCTTTTGTTCTATCTTTGCAGCTTGCTGATGAAGATTCGGGAGAGGATCTACTTCCAAACCTCGCTCAGACTCTTCCCCCAACTCTCCCTACATCACCGGCTTCTGCAGCGGCTTATCTCGAGCGAGTGGCCGTTAGGGTGATGCCACTTCACATCGTGCCTCCTCTAACTCCTTCAAGCGGAGACGGAGATGAAGATCTTGCTCATGTCGGCCAAGTCCCTGAGCAGGTTGTTCTTTCTTCAAGTACTGAGGGTGAGGCCGGTGCTGAACCTGCCACCGAGGCTGCTGAGGAGGAGGTAAATCAAGCGATCCCTTCTGCACCCGAAACTCCAGCCGGTCAAGGGGCACCTACCACCGCCATCAGCTCTCCTGTCCACATCATACCAGGACCGGTAGTGACCGAGGTCACTCCTCCTGAAGTGTCTGCTGTGGAGGCCGGTGATGATAATTCGGGCTCTGTCCCTGAAGCAGAAACCCAACAGACGACAATGGCCCCAATGAGTCCGGGCGCAGGAACCGGCCTCCCTTCTTCTTCCCAAACATCTTCTCAACCAAGCGAGGCCGATGTTCGCGAAACAATCTCGGCCTCGCTTCGTCCTCATACCCAGGTACTGTTGTGTTACTTTACGTTAATTCATACATTTCTAAAAACAATACCTGACTGTATTTTCTTAAATAGGCCGATCCCTCAGACCCAGCGCCCGTTATTCCCTTCGATGACTTTTTCTTGGGCCTGGACCTGGGAGCTTTTGACCTCGGCCCCCTTGAGCCCGAAGCGGTTTTACCTTCCGTCCTTCAACAAGCCAAGGACCTGCTCTTCGGGCTTGCTGACCAAGAACTTTCCAATCTTCCTGCTGCGGCTGACGTTGACACCGCTTTGAACACCCTCATGGCCGATCCTTCTCTTTCAGATGGGCAGCTATCATTACTCATGGAGATCAAAGAAAGACTTCCTAGTGTCCGTCTTATGGATAGAACGGCCTCGAAGATTCAAGCGGATGCAGAACTTCATTTAGGCTCCCGTCAGAAAGCATTGAAGTTCTTGGAAGGGGCCAGAACTAAGTTCGAAGCGGGAAAGGCCTCCCGTGCTCAAGTTCTAGCCAGGGGTACTTGGCTGCGGGACCGTATTACTGTATTAAAAACTCAACTCGCCCAATGTGAGGCCGAGGTTGTTACCAACAACGCCTCCATTGAAAAAATCGACGAGGCACTATCTTCACTAGGCGGGGACGCTCAGAAGTGCAGTGATCAGTTACAAGCCAGCGTCCCCATATCCCGGGCTTGGGCCCAGAAGCTAGAACGGGCCAAGAAGGACCGGTCTGGGGCCGTCAAAACCTGGGAAGACCTGAAGGCTAAGCTTAGGAATTTTGAGTCGGCCTAGAGGCCGACTCCTCTTTTGTACTTATTATTTCGCATATATTTGTAAGTAAGCTGTGCTCAGCCTATCAATACAAACCATATTTTTGTTACTCGGGCTCAGGGTCGTAGTTAATGATTTGGTCGTATTCTAATCCTGGATTTGGCTTATAATTCAAATCAATAGTTTCCCACAGAGTAGGGTAATAAGACTTCAAGTACTGACCGTTTATTAATCTAGGATGAATACCACCATCCATATCCCGCAGTCTGTAAGCACCACCATTCTTGACCTGATGTATAATGAACGGACCCTCCCAGTTGACCGACCATTTACCGTACCTATTATCCTTGTCCCCGATAGGTAAAACGGCCTTCCATACCAAGTCTTCTGTACTAAAAGACTTTGCTTTCACCCTCTTGTTATAAGCTCGGGCGGCCCGCTGCTTCTGCACTTTTAACGAGTCCAAAGCCATGAGCCTCGTTTCATCAAGTCCCTCCAACTCAGCTATCATAGCCTCTGTGTACTCTGCAGGCTCAAGCTGGTTCTGTAAAGCTCTCCTGGCCGATCGGACGGTAACCTCCATTGGTAACATAGCGTCGTGCCCGTAAGTCAACATAAATGGTGTGACCCCGGTACTGGACCTCTTAGATGTCCGATAGGCCCATAGAGCCTCGGACAACAACTTGTCCCACTCTCTAGGGTTCTCATCTATCATCTTCTCAATGATCCCCTTGAGGATCTTATTGGTTGACTCAGCCTGACCGTTAGCTTGAGCATAGTACGGGGTAGAATTGAGAATCTTAATCCCTCTGCTCTCCGCAAAAGCGGTCGTTTCAGCTCCTGTGAACACAGATCCTTGGTCGGCCGTTATGGTTTCTGGGAGGCCGAACCGATGTATAATGTGCTCTTCAATGAATTTTATCACGGTGGTCTGGGTCACCGTTTTACATGGTATGGCCTCGGCCCACTTAGTGAAGTAATCCGTCGCCACTATAATGAAACAGTGTTGGCCTGATGATGGTGGCAAGACTTTGCCAATCAGATCCATAGCCCATCCTCTAAACGGCCATGGTTTTATTATTGGTTGAAGTTCTTTAGCCGGTACATGCTGAATCGGGCCATGCTTCTGACACGCTTGGCATCCCTTTGCATAGCTGATACAATCCTTCAACATGCCTGGCCAATAATAGTTATATCTTCTCAGTAACCATTTCATTTTTGTACCGGCCTGATGAGCCCCACAGATCCCTTCATGTACTTCGGCCATCACCTGCATGGCCTGTTTTTTGCCTAAACACCTCAAAATCACGTCGTCACCGATGGGCTTTTTGAACAATTCTCCATCGAGTGTCACAAATCGGACAGCGAAGAGTCTAACTTTTCGGTCTACCCTGACATTTGGGTGATTCAGGTATTCGATGATAGGCCTTCTCCAATCGTCGTCCTCCATCAAGACCGAATTAGTAGTAGCATACCAACCTCTCTTTGCAACGGAAGGCATTGATCGGACATGAACCGTGATAACTTGGTCTTCCAAAGCCTTTGTAGGAGACGAGGCCGATCCTGTCTTTGCCAGCTTATCGGCCTCAGTATTCGTAGACCTAGGGATATAACTCACGCTAATATCATCAAACTCGTCCATGAGCTGCGTGGCGACAGAGTGAAACGGGCATAATTCCCAACTTTTTATCTGGAATTCTCCTGATATCTGCCCGATCACCAGACCTGAGTCTCCCTTTATGTGTACGGACGATGCCCCCAACTCAAGGAGTATCTCTAGTCCGATAATTAATGCCTCGTATTCGGCCTGGTTGTTTGTGCACTTGAAATCGAGCCGAAATGACATTTTTGTCTTCTTGTACTTGGGTGATACAATGACCACACCTGCCCCAGCACCTTCTGCGCTTTTGGACCCATCAAAGATCAATGTCCATGGGACCAAGGAAGTGCTTAACACTTTAGGCACTGGTAGTACTTCTCCCAGATCAGTTGGGTCTGGGTGATCAGCCAAGAAATTGGCTATGGCCTGGCCTTTAACCGATTGCTGTGATCGGTATTGGATGGCAAATTCCATTAGGGCCAAGGTCCATTTTCCAATTCGGCCTCTCATGATTGGTCTCGATAACATATATTTTATCACATCGGTTTGACATATAATATAAGTAGAAACGGGCAACATATACGTTCTTAACTTCTGTGATGAAAAATATAATGCCAAACATAATTTCTCAATCGGCGCATAACGCTGCTCGATTGGAGTTAATATTCTGCTTAAGTAATAAACGGCTTGCTCATTTCCTTGCTCATTATCCTGAGCTAACATACTTCCTATAGAGCATTCAGAAGCCGATATATACAATTTAAGGTACCTACCCTTCTTGGGTGGCATTAACACTGGAGAAGTTGACAAATATTGCTTAATTCCCTCAAAGGCCTGTTGATGGCTGTCTTCCCACTTGAACTCTTCGTCGGTCTTGATCTTCAATAATGGGGTCCATACTTGGGTCTTTCCTGCACAGTTGGAGATGAATCTCCTCAGGAAATTAATCTGCCCGAGTAGCCTTTGAAGCTCTTTCTTATTGGCTGGTGGCTTTGCTGCCTGTATTGCTCGAGCCTTGTTCTTGTCAACCTCTATCCCTCTTTGATGCACCAGGAATCCTAAGAAGTTCCCTGCTGAAACGCCGAAAGCACATTTGAGAGGGTTCATTTTTAGTTTGTGAGCCCGCATTCTTTCAAATGCTTTTTCTAAGTCTCTCAAATGATCGGCGTGGTCACTCAATTTTACCACAACGTCATCAATGTAAACCTCCATGAAATGCCCGATCATATCATGGAAGATTGAATTCATCGCCCTCTGATATGTGGCTCCGGCGTTCTTTAGTCCGAAAGGCATGACAACCCATTCAAAGGTTCCAATTGCCCCCGGGCACCGGAAAGCTGTCTTCGGGACATCCTGCTCAGCGATGTAAATCTGGTTGTACCCCGAGTGCCCGTCCATAAAGGACAAAATTTTATGTTTGGCGGCCGAATCAATCAATTGATCGGCCATGGGCATAGGGTACTCGTCTTTTGGGGTAGCTAGGTTTAGATTTCTGAAATCAATACAAACTCTCAGCTTACCATTTTTCTTTACCACTGGAACTACATTTGATACCCATTCCACGTACCTGGCTGTCCGAATGAAGCCAGCCCCCAAAAGCCTCTCAATTTCTTCTTTCACCTTCATCGTGACTTCAGGTGACATGCGCCGTGGGAGCTGTTTGAACGGCCTAAAGCCCGGCTTAATCGGCAATCGGTGCTCTACCAATTCTCGGGATAGTCCGGGCATTTCGTCGTAATCCCAAGCAAAGCAATCCTTGTATCTGTGCAAGAGAGCAATGATATCGGCCTGGAACTGTGGTTCAAGCACCTGACTCACATATGTGGGTTTGTGCTCTCCTTCATTGCCCAGGTTGATCTCCAATAGTGGATCCTGCACGTCGGCCTTCAAGTCATCAAGCTTGGCTGTGGCCGTTTCGAGTTCATCCATTTGAATCTCCTCTTCTATTGGCATTTCTTCTTCATAGATACAATCGGCCAGATTAATCATTCCGTCTACAGGGCCGATCTCTAATCTCCTATCGGCCAGATATGCACACCATCTGGCCATGCTGGCCTTAAGGGCCAGCTGTCTTCTAACTTCAATTGGCTGTAGATCCATCAAAGTCTTCTTGTTCATTAATTTCTATCGGCCTTACCTCTTCTGTCCGACTTAGATTGTGATAACCAAGCTTTAAGTTTGGTAGAATTTCTTTACGGAACGTGGCTGCATTTGGTCTACCAAGTTTGCCACATCCTAGTAATTTGATAGGTCCGATATCATCTTCATATAATACTGCATCGGCGGTCTGCACCCGGGCTACGAATGGCTTCGTATCAGCCCCAACCACTTCCACTTCGTCATCTCTCCAAAAGATCAACAATTGATGGAGAGTGGAAGGGATGCAGTAATTGGGATGGATCCAATCACGGCCAAGCAACGCGTTGTAGGCGGCCGATGTCTCCACAATGAAAAAGGCTATCATGGCCGTTTGGGTTCCAACCCTCAGCTCCAGAGGCAAGATGCCCTTTGTCTTAGATGGTGTGCCCGTGAAGCTCTGAACATTCATCTCGGTCGGAATCAGTTCCGACTCAGATTTTTGAAGGATCCTCAGCATGATTTGGGGCATGATGTTAATTGTAGATCCCCCATCAATCAATATTCTATTCACGGGGATTCCCTCAATGTGACCTTTTACGTACAACGGCTTCAGGTGCTGAGACATCTGATAGGTAGGTTTTTCGAAAACCACCTTGACTGGCCCCGCCGGTTTCAACCCCTCCTCAGTTTGGATCCCTTTCGGCCTCAAGATGGTTATCTTAGGCCGATCGGTTTGTATATCGGTAGTATCCACGTTCTTGCTCGTAGCCTCTACCACCTTGGGTCTGACGGTCTCACCACCACCCCAACATACACTTTCTATTACTGCCGCCTCTCTGGTCCGGCCTTCTATTACGTCACCTTCAATGGCCGTTGGCTGATCCGGTTTGGCCATAAATGACATGGGCAAAGTAAATACCATGTTTGAGGATAGATTTTTTGGGATTGTCCCGAATTGAATCGGTGCATCGTCCTCATCTTCATAATCATCAGCCTCCTCCATTGGATGGGCCGATGGCTCACACTTTTCTTGGTCAAACAGTTTCTTCAAGCGCTCTGTGGCATGCATTGCCCCTTTGCCCGCTTTCTTGTCGAAAACGGGCTCATCTTCTTCGATGGCCGTTATCTGTTTGTCGGCCTTGCGCTGAAGGGACTCTTGAGGAATCTGGACACGGCCTTGCGAGCGCTGCCGTTCCCTCTCGGCCTGTCTCAGCCTCTGGTACCTCCTCTTCTGAGACTTGCTGTACTGAGGCATCGCTGGAAATTTTGGATGCTCAGCTCTATACCATCTCCCATCACTCACTCTGGGTGGGAGTATCATTCGGGAGCGAATGTCCGATGCTGCAACCCTTTGTGATGCACTCATCGTGGGTCGTGCTCCATATTCCCTTCCTTCCCTACGACTCGAGCTAGGCATACTGCTTGCTGGCGGCGGCTTTGGCTTCCACTCGGGCTTTGGGCGTCCCTGTTTGGGCAAGGAAAGCCTCTCATGCACGGATCTTCTCGGGCTGTACTCTCGTCGTTCCTCAACCCTAGGCCTCTTGCTTGGGCTAGAGGCCCCTTTCTTAATATCGGCCTTGCACCTCGGACACAGGCCTTGTTCAATCAGCTCTAGTTGGTGTCGTAAATCCGTAATCAAGCTCTCTGTATTTGACCGGGCTCCTTCAGCCTTTAGTTCTGCCTCCTTGCGTTCCTGGTATGTCCTCTGAAGCTCGTGAATAGTCACCTTCGGTCTATCAGTTCCTGAAACGGCAATTTGTTTTCCTTCCCTTTGCTTTGGGACTTTCTCGCTGTCGGTCAAGTTTATCTTGACCCTTGGCCGTGTCAGCTTAGTCAAATCGGGCACTACCATGTTGGTTCCAGTGATCTGTGGGAACGGATTCGCATCAACTCCCATAGCTTTGTCCGAAAATTTGAACACTCCTTTCTCCACGTTCTCCTGTATCACATTACGAAAAACAACGCAGTTGTTAGTTGAGTGTTTCCAGGAATTATGCCACTTACAATATTCCTTATTTTTTATGTCATCGGCCTTGGGTATCCGATGACCTTCACCTAGCCTGATCACTTTTTCAGCCAAGAGGGCGTCAAAAATCTGATCGGCCATTGTTATGTCGAATGTGTAATTTTTCCCTGCCTCGAACGTTATTTTTTTAGCAGCAGCATTATTATTGACCGGTTTGTTCAAGGCATTACACACAATAGGCCGCTTAGAGATTAGTTCGGCCATGTCGATTTCTGCCTCGAGGTCACATTCTGCTAGATGGACCTCGTAATTGGGATCTTTGTAATACGTTCCCTTAGAAGAATTCTTCTTTTCCTGTTCATCAAGCAGGATACGCTCGTAACGGGCGGCCCTTGAAGCCAGCTCGAATAAATCACGAAAATCGGTCCCTTCGAACTTTTTGCGAAGCTCGAAAGACATTCCGCCCATAGCCATCTTTGCGTATTCTTCCTCGGGCAATATTGTCTTACATCTGTACTTAGCCTTCCTGAATCGGGCTATATATGTTTCGACGGTCTCTCCTACTAGTTGGAGCATCCTAGACAGATCTGCCAACGAGATCTCGGGCTCAGTCCTATAAAACTGCCCATGAAACAATTCCTCCATTGCTGGCCAATTTCGTACTGAATTGGCCGGGAGATTGACATACCACAAAAATGCTATGCCCGTGAGCGAATTTGGGAACAACCTTAATTTTAAAGGGTCACTATTGCCTGCATGGCCGCATTGCACAATAAACCGACCTATGTGCTCTACCGTGGTATGCTCACTTTCCCCAGAAAATAGAGTAAAGTTCGGAACTTTATACCCTGGTGGGAAATTAACTTGGTCAATTTCAGGCGGGTAAGGCCGTCGGTACGTCGGCCTCTCCATCCTTCTCATGAACGGGCCATACTCTTCATGTATGGCCGCCACCAACTCCTCCCTGTTAATAGGCGGCGCAGCAGGTCGGGCACCACCCACAGGGGGTGGTGGTTGCTGTGGGTTGTTATTGGCCTGACGAAGCCAAAAATCATTATCATTCCTTTGCCCCCCAGCAGGGTTACCTGGGGGCACTTGTTGGCCGATTACCTCAGGCTGAGCCCCTGTTCCCGGGGTTTGTAGAGGTGGCAACTGTTGATTATTGTTGATCTGGTGGGTCCAAAACCCCCCATTGTTTCTTTGCCCCCCAGCAGCGCGAACTGAAGGTGGAGTCCGGTCGAACTGGGTTTCAACACGGCCTCCGGTCTGGACAAAACTTGGTGTCGCTGATCCACTGGGATCGGTGACCACCACGCCACTGGCCGTTTCGTTATGTAATTCGGGCTTCTTGCCCGAGATGTTACCCTCTCTTAGGTTTGGACAGACATAGAGTGGGTCTTTTGGTTTGTCGGACTCAAGCGGCGTGCCAGAGCCCGATCCCGAGCCTGAGCCTGATCCCAAGGCCTTTTGTTTGTTATTGGCCTCAAGAACGGCGCAAAGCTGTTGTATCTGAGTAGCCAGGGCGTCCAGCTTCACGTGGGTTACCCTAGTCTCCATGACCAACTCAGACTGTTCCCGGCGTATATCGGCCGTTTGTCTGACCACATGGTTGAGACCTGCCATTGACCCTATTAAGGTGTTATAGTCCTGCCTCAAAGGATCAACGGTGGCTCTCACGGTTTCCGAGATTGCTTCGATAGTAACGCCACCGTCATCCGGAGAATGACCAGTGCTTTCCTCCGTAGGTGTATCAACGGCCGACTCTTCCTGGCCGTTTTTGCCGATCTGCTTATCCCTCTTTGGCGGCATGACTTGACACTATGGGTCCCACTGGGCGTGCCAAAATGTTTGCTAGTAGTTATGCGCGGGCGTGCCAGAACCAAAAGTGGTTCAATGTGTGCAAACTAATTTCCTATATGCTTGAGTCAGTGATACTCAAGGCTTTCAGATCTGACTTCTAAACTAAACAATTGTGTGCGGTGAGTAGGAAAGTACCCTCACCGGAAATCCCTTGGCAGTACTGAAGCGCACAAGCCAAATAGTGTATGAGTTTACCAAGTAAACAATCACAAACGATTAATAAAATACAGATTTTATTAAATGTTTGGAAAATACAACCAAAGAACAGATTCAGAACAGACTGATCGTTCGTGAGAATGAAAATAGTAAAAGAAAAATAACAAAAAGAGGGTAGACCTATTTGCTATGAATGCAGAAAGAACATAAGTTTGAATGCCTTTGAATGCGGTTGAATGCTTTGTTGAATACTATTTTCGAGAGTGACGCGGAGTGAATTCAATGGTTGGCCTGCCTGTATATTTATAGCGGCCACAGTTTAATTCCTACTAGGAAAGGACTCCTTGACTTGCGCCTTAAGCTATTCACTGATTGGTTAATTGGAGAAATCCCTCCTTATCCAGAACTTGCTTGAAACAATCCCTTTAAATTAGGGATTACACGCTCCCATCCAGCTGGCAACTGACAATTCCTTTCCTAAACGGACTCCTGTTTCCCAAAAAACTCTCAGAGATGACGTCATCATGCCAGCTGTGGACATCACTGCCCTGTCCTTCATCAATCGACCTCTCCCTGTTAGACGAATCGGGCTCATGACTCTTTCCATGTCCGATCATGTTTCTTCAACTTGTTATAATCAAACGGACACACTCTTCCGTTTCGTGATGCCCGATTAGTTATAACGTTGCTTTTACTTTTCCATCGGGCTCTCAACATGATAAGTTATGTTCTCATAGCCCGATGCTGCCTACACTTGGCCACAAGCTCCCATCGGACTCTCCTCATCTCCCAACAGTTGTTCCTCCCATCGGGCTTACCTCTTGAATCCGATGAGTCATCACTATTTGTCCCAGCGTCTCCTTTGCCCCACTTCAACTTGACTCGGGCTCAAAAATCATTGACGGTTTTTGGGTGCAAACAATCACATACTTATAACATACAGAAAATAACACTAATGCATCATAACTAACTACATTAACTATGAGAGAAATACAAGAACCATTTTATTATCTTTAAAAATAAAATTAAAAATTTAAAAATTTTTGCAATTTTTAATTTATTGAGTCATGTTGCTAAGCAGGTATATTGACATTAAAGCACCACAAAAAGATATGAGGCATGCAATGGCTCACTCCCCCCAACTAAAACTAAACATTGTCCCCAATGTTCTAAACTAAGCACATGGACATGTAAAGTAAAGCGAGAGAAGGAAGGATGTTACCTCGAGGCATTAATATCCAATTTTTTTTTTTTTTTTTTTGATAAGTCAGCTGCAAAATCATTAGTAGCAACAAGGAAAATAGAGAATATGCTACAACTACTCAGTAACTAAATTCGGTTAATCAAGATATTTATCATAAAGTAATAATCGAAATT
Organism: Hydrangea macrophylla; assembly: GCA_033977485.1. Taxonomy (NCBI): domain Eukaryota; kingdom Viridiplantae; phylum Streptophyta; class Magnoliopsida; order Cornales; family Hydrangeaceae; genus Hydrangea; species Hydrangea macrophylla. The sequence continues at coordinate 79,375,681 of CM066991.1, read as the reverse complement.
TTTGAGGATCTTCCCAGTGAAATAATTTAACAGTGAGAAGAACATAGGGATCCTCATAAAAATGCAACTCCCCCCAACTAATGTCAGGCTCAAGGTCAGAGGAGATGATGCAAAACCTATGGCATCCAAATTTTTTTGGGACAGTTATAAAAGGAATACCACACTTTTTAGGAATTATATGCAAGAAACGATCTTTGGTGTTGGTATTTCCTATAACAGCCTCTATTTTAATACTAAAAACAGGGGGAGGCCATGGTTCAATAAAAGGGGCAGGGTCGAAGTGATGTTCTAATGAAGCTTCACCACCCTCCGCTTGTTCTAGAACAGAATCTATGGAGATATAATCATAGGAATTGAATTTCTGTTCTATGCACATGGTTTTGGACTGGACTTGGATAAAGCTATCTATTTGGGCCTCAATGTCATAATCACTCAAGAAGGTCAAGCAGTCTAGAAGATTGCTAGCTTCTTGTTGAATTTTAAGATCATCTAAAGTGGGCCCAATATTTTCCAAGTCTTCTCTCAAAGAATTTTGAAAGTTAAAATTTTGTGAAGAACATGTGCTAGTATCCTTACCATCCTCTTCCACAACACATTCTGTTTGTTCACGAATGGGGTACACATAACATTCAAGCTCAGGACGAGAGCTTTGATTGATAGTAAGGATAGGTGATGGGCAACTTGGTGACACCACCTCTTCGGTCGAAAGAGGTGAGGGTTCATGAATATCACAAGAATCTAAATCAGATTTAGATTTTTCAATTATGTCTTCTCTAGGGTCACTTTCAAAGGTAGGGGTAGAGTCAACAGGGGACTCTTCCTTTCCAAATTACGTGAAATCACCTAAACTCTCGTCATCTTTTAAAAACTCATTCTCATCCTTGTAACTCTCCTCACTATATATGTCATCTATTGAGGTGCTCTGGACAAAGAGATTGTGCAGTTTTATCTAGGCAGTGAAGGAGTTGATGTTTGGGGTTGTATGTTGAGGAGAAGATGGTTCTACAACTTCATGCTCAATGGTTTGGTTTTGGAGTTCTTGTTGGGTTATCACTTTCTCAAATGAGTTGTTAACCTCACTCGGTATGAACCCATCATTGTCCTCTAATTCCATTCCATTGTTAGTGTCTTGAAATTCAGGTTGTAGCGTTGAAGGACTGGTATAGTCTTCTAAAGGTTGCCTATCAAATGCTTGTTGATATCTAGCTCCTAATTTATCAATTGCACTATCTAGCCTTTTCATTTTACTAAGCAACAATTCTAACATACCATTATCCTCAACTTGGTTATTCTCCTCATTATAACTATATGAATTTTCACCCCATTGTTGTTGGTAATAGTCCCCTTCCCATTGTGTTTGTGTGCAAGACTCCCCAGAAGGAAAGTCTTGGTGCATTTGGTAATCGTGGGAACTACTACTATATCCTACACTATCATTTTGGTTATATCCCCATTGCGATTGATAGAACTCTCCAGGTGGAGGTTCTTGATACGTTTGATAACATGGGGGACTAACACGATGGTTTTCCCATTGTGGTGATTGGTAGCACTCAGGTTGATAATGTGCATCACATGTGGGTGCTTGCCAACTCGGGGTATAGTTCTCATTACCTAATGTGTACCCATTCGTGGTATTTGTGTTGTATGGAGGGTAATATGGATAAGACATGTTTACCCAAAATATTTAAACAAAAGAATTTTTTTTTTTTTTTCTTTTGAGAGAAAAAGTCCAATGATTTTTTTTTTTTTAAGTAAAAGAAGAAAAATGGAAAAACTTAGTAAAATCCTAACCTAGTTGCCTTCCCCAGCAACGGCGCCAAAAACTTGACACGACTAAATAGTTGTGCGCTCTTGTGCAACACCCAAGTGTAGGTGATCGTGCAAGTAATATAGTACTGGAAGTCCAGGTCGATCCCACAGGGAAGGAATAGGGGGAATGTCTACTAAGTTATAACCTAAAGCAAAAGAAAAGAAAATAAGAATATAAAAGTGGAGGTTCTACGAATCCTAATTAATTAAGTTAAACTAAATAATAAACTAAAGCTTATATAAACATAACTAATTAAATAAATAAACTAAAGGTGCTGGAAATACGAGAATCCACATCAATCTTAACCATCTACCATGCATATTCATTAACGTTCTATGGAGTTCATTCCTTTTCAGCATTCTGTATTTTTCTAAAGATAAAGAATCAATAGCCCTTTCATGACCGGGACTATATCATCACAAGTGATTTAAAATACTTGAAAGACGGTTTAAAACAATGGTTATTACTTGCACTCTAAATGGTGTTAGCATTCAAAGTGGTTTTTAAAAGTCATTGAAGAAAAGGCCTTAAGGCTTTAAGTTCTAAAAACTGTTGTGACAAACTGAGCTTATTGGGACAATTTGATGACAGATTTCTAAAACAAAAAGTCATGGAATACTTAAAAGAATCATCTCAAGAATCAACATGTTCGATCGATCGAAGTGCTCTCGATCGATCGGACATCATCATCCTTCAATCGATCGAAATGCCTTCGATCGCTTGACTATGGCCCTGGTTCGATCGATCGAAATACCTTCGATCGATCGAGCCCAAGGTTTTCTAAAGATTGCATGGCAGAGGCTGGGAATCAATCTTTCATCACATATTCCCAACGTCTAAACTACGGAAACATGATTAAACTAGTGCAGAAGTAGTAAAACATAGCAATCATAACAACTAGATTAACAAACAATCAAATAAAGAAAAGGAACAGAAAAGCCTGGAATAAATCTGAATATAACTTGTAATAAACTTGAAACAAACTTGAATCTTGAATCTACAATGGAAAAGGAGGAAGAAAACATCAAACTAAACTAATCTACTCCTAAACTAGCCCTAAAACTACCCTAAACTGCTGTTCTGTGCGTTCTGGAGCGTCCTCCCTTCGTCTGGCGTCAAAAGGACTTATATATAGGGTTCCCACAGAGTTTACGCAACTTTTGGATGAAAATAAGTTTCGATCGATCGAACTTAGTTCTATTGATCGAAGGTTCGATTGATTGAACTGTCCTCAATCGCTTGAACTTCTCTGATTTTGACAACTCTGCGCACCGATGGGAGAATGGCCATAACATTTTACTCGAACCTCGGATTGACCTCCCGTTTGTGGTCACGCGACCGTAACTCAAAGATCTACATTTCATATCTCTGGAAAAATATTCCAAATCTGAAGTCTTCATTGTCAAAAATGGCATTCTCCCAGCTGCTTCTGTTGTTCTCTTCACCAGAATCACTTTTCTTTAGCTCCACTTCATTGATTTACATCCTAATACCTATAAAACAATGCAAAAACTTATTGTTTAGCATTAACACAATAAAAAGAATATTGTTATTAGAATGCACCTAAATGTAGGGACTTTGGGGATAAAAGTATGCATAAAAGACCATGTAATACACTAGAAATATGCACTTTTCACCTCGAATCAAGTGTCCTCAATGATTTTGCATGCAGATTCATTTTCTTTTTCGTTTAATTTTTGCAATTCATTAGGTATTTCATGATCATCACATTCATCACATTCATTAAGCGCGTTCGAGTAGGCAGAATTAGTCATTATTTCATTGATTTTGTTAAGAGTGATTACAACAGACATAGCATCTCTTCTTCCGCCGCATCCTCATCATTCCCCTCTTCAACCTCGACTTCCAGGCCCTCGTCTTCTTTCCCTTTTTCTTCGGCTTTTTCCCCTTCTTCGCTCAACAGGTCCTACATGACCGGTCTATCCAGTACACCAATCCAATCGTTGGCGGTAGCAGACTTTTCAGGCATTTGCAAAAATGGGTCTTTGTACTCAGAGAATTCATGGGAGAAAAAGATCTTGAACCCTGGCTTTAAACATTTGTCCTTCTGGTCCATCCATGGCTCTGGGAAGCCACAAAAGGGGAAATCTTCTCCTTCCTTCATAAAATATCCATTGAGCGTCTTTTGGTAAGGGTCTAGTGGCGCATCGACGGCCTTCCTCTTCGCCCTCAATTCCTTCTTTGTTGGCTGATACCCCAAGCCATGAGTGTGAGTCTGAGTAGGGATTTTTGGAAACTCAGGCAGGCCCTGAAGGTTCTTCCCCAATCCTAATCCTGGAAAGAAACCCATCTTCTTCATGATCCCTGCGACCACTGGACTGGCATACTGATCGAAATGGAGCGGCAGAAACTCTCTCGGCTTTTCTTCTTCCAACATGCTGATGAACTCGAACCCTCCCATTTTTGTTTCTTTTTCTTGCAGCTGTAATTCCAGAACTGGTGCACTTGATGATGCCTCGGACGAACGAACCCACCTGTCCCCGAGGATATCACAGACTTTATCCTCCCAGACATACTTAACCTTTTGATGGATCGTTGACGGTATAGCACCCAAACTGTCCAACCAAGGCCTACCCAGCAACAAGTTGAAGAAAGCGGGGATGTCGATGACCTGGAATTTAGCTTCTTTTCCAAAAGGACCGATAATGAGACGAAGAAGGACTATCCCCATGACTGTTCTCTGGGTGTTGTCGTAGGCTCTTACCTTTTGCTCCGATGGCATAAATGTCGACTCATCTAGGCCCATTCGCTCAGCCGTTCGGAAGGGACACACGTTGAGAGCTGATCCATAGTCAACCAAGCAAGCAGGCACAATGTTCTCCAAGCATTCGACAGTGACATACAACGGTTTGTTGCGGATGGGTCCTCCCGGAGGCAAGTCATTTAACGAGAAGGTAATAGTCGAAGTCAAAATTTTGCCGATCAGTCCTATGAGGTCCTCCGGGGTGGTGTCGATAGACATGTCAGATTGTTTCAGAGCTTCCAGGACCGCCTGCCTATGGCTTTTGGAGGCAATCAGCAACCCCCAAATGGTGATATTGACCTGAGTCTTCTTCATCTGTTTCAGTGTCTTCTTCCTCTTCTTCATTCATCTTCCCTTTTCCTTTGTCCAATTCTCTCCCCGGATGATCCTCCTCTAGCTCATGTGGCTTAAAGTGTCTTCCTGACCGTATTAAATGACTGACTTCTTCCCTTGCCCACAAGTTGTCAACTTCTGAATCAACTTTCAAAGTACCCTTTACCATCTCCGTTTCTTTGTCGCTCTCGTACCAAAGATCATCTTCTACCTGGCTTTCATCTCGATCATCACTCCCTTTAACCCACCAGTCTGACTGTCTCATTTCATTTTCCTTCGGCTGATCCCCCAAAGCACAGATTGTCAAATCCTTGGGCAGCTGATATGACTTTCTTGGTGTCCCGACCTTAGTGATTAGCCTAGACGGATCGAAGGTTGCTTCTTCCATCCCCAAGAGGTAAAGGCCTTGCGGTGGTGGCACAGCTCGATGATTCAGAAGTGGATTCTTTTTAACGTTCGGAGCTTTGGTGGGAGATTATGAAATTACCTTGTTATCAATGAGATCTTGAACGTCGTGCCTTAATCTCATACACCTATCCGTCGAGTGACCCTTCTGCTGATGAAATTTGCAGAAGAGGTCCCCTTGGAAATTTGGCAGAAGCGGACTTGGTAGAGGTCGTGGTTCCAGCTGACGGAGATGCCCCTTGGCTAACAATCTATCGAGGGCGGTTGACAATGATACTCCCAAATCTGAGAATTTTCTTGGTGCTTTATCCCCTCCTCTCCTTGGTGCTATGTCGAATTTCCTTTCTGGTCCATTCAGTGCATTGGCATCGGTGGGGCCAGAGTGATCCCCCGTTTGTCCTCCGTTAGACCCATAGTTTGGCCTCCTGTACCGGTTTGGCTGCTCCTCCTTCTTGATTACCCCTTCTTGGATTGCATCCTCTATCCTTGTCCCGACATCGAAAACCTCAGCAAAGGTGTTGATCGACTAGAATCTCATATTTTCTTGATACACTGGCTATAGATTCTTCATCAGCATTCGGATCTGGTCCTTCTCAGACGGCCTTTGTACCATTTTAGCTGCCTTCCCCCTCCATCTGCTTAGGTATTCGGCAAATGATTCTTTGTTCCCTTGCCTAGTGGTCTCCAAATCTCGGATAGTGACATCCAAATCCTGATTGTATTCGTATTGTGCCACAAATGCCTTAATCACTTCTTCCCACAGCCTAGTTTTGGTTGGTTCGAGAGTAAGGTACCAGGACAGAGCAGCCCCAGTCAAAGTTTGTTGGAATAGGACCGCCATCATGGTTGTGCTCAAGCCGCTTGGTTGAAAATCCCCAATACACATTCTTATATGACTGTGAGGATTTTCGGTGCCATCAAATTTATCAAAGACCGGCATTTTGAACCCGGCAGGCAGCGTCTCGTGGACCCCGTCATACAGGCCTTCTAACTCCATTAGATATGTATCAACCCCCTAAGCCTTGCGCATCACCCTTTCCAACATCTCTATTTTCTCGGTCAGTTGCTTATCTTTCTCAGCTTTCTCTCTCTCTCTCTGTTGGCCCGCAGTGCATCAGCCCATTGTGCTTCCTGATCGTTGAACCAATCTCCTTCTCCTCTTCCCAAAGGTGGGTCTATAACGGGCAGAACTACATGTGGTGGTCGACGATTCAGTTCTTCTATCATCCCCATCATACGGTTCATGTTTTCCACTTGTCGCCTCATCTGTTCCGCTTGTTGTTCTTTCAGTATTCTTAACCCGACCATTTCTTTGTTGTTTCTTTCTTCAGCCATGTCAGTGTATTCCCTTCTAACTAGCCTCACCGTGGGATCCCTAAACCACGCTTGATTTGCTATTTTTGCTCCTAAAAATTTGAAAAGCCCTCTTTTAAAGCCCTTTTTATCTTTATTTTATCACACAAAGTCATTTTAAACAAAAACTTTCCTTTTATATGTCACGCGGATGCAATGCATGTGTGCGTGTGTGCCTATTCTATATGGTAAAAAAAAAAGAGAAGATCCTAATTGTAGGCACCCCATTTTGTAGGCTATCAGATTTAGGAGACCCATAGCTTGGTGGTTCACAATGATCGTAAAAGACTCAAAAGGACTCCTGGAAGTCAGCTCTATCTCTCAGAATGCTCAAATTGACCAAAATGCCCCTAAAAGCCCGAAAACTCCCAGATTTGGTCCCGAAGTTCTGGAAACATGCTATGTCGTAAGAAAAATGATAAAATGAGTTTTTAAGTAAAACCGGATGAAATCGTCAGCTCCCAGAGACCCCCGGAAGTCCCGGAAGTTCCCGGAAAGTCCCCGTTGACCGGTTTGACCAAGGTTTGACCAGGGTTTGACCAAATTTGACCGAAATCGTTCGAATTTGCCGAAATCATTCTAGATCATGTGGAAAGTATTAAAATGAGTTTTAAAAGAGAATCGAGCGAAAACGTCGGCTCTTGGGAGCTCCCGGAGGTTCCCAGAATTTCCCGGGAATCCAAGGTTTGACCAGTTTGACCAAGATTTGACTTTGGAATCGGAGCACCGAAACAATTTTCAAATATTTTTCATGGATACTAGAGGTCAATAGCTTTCCAACGGTATATCGCACATAATTCCTGGATTTAAAACGAATTTATTTTGAATTTCCGAAGGCGAAAAAGGCAATCAAATCGGCTTTTATCGCAAATACCGCAAAACTTTTCAAAGTGACCTATCCCCGAACTATTTTTTATGTAAATTAGACTCCATTACCTTTCCAACGGTATATCACAACCTCAATTTGGAGTTCGTACGCATTTTCTGTGAATTTCGGACGAAATAGGGCATTTTCGCGAATACCGAAATCTCAGGGGGCCTAAACAGCATTATGTGGACGAAGGAGGAGCTGTGCCGCCGCGGCACTGGCCCAGTGCCGCCGCGGGACTCCCCTCCAGAATAGTGTATTTTTGTAATTTTTCTTGGGGATTCATTTTGATTAATTGAAAACCAAAACGACGTAGTTTTATGTTCACAGACGTTTGGGACCAATGGGAACACTTCTAAAATCCCAAAACCACCCCAAATTGGCCTATATAAACCCCCCATTTCTCTTCATTTTGGGAGGGCCAAGTACAAAAGCTTGAAAAGTTGTAGAGAAGAAGAGAGATAGAGATAGGTTTAGAAGAGAGAAAAGGAGCTTCCTCCTACTATTTTGCTATAGAAAGTGAGTTTTAATCTTGTGTTCTTCCATTACCTCTCTTATACTTCACATCCCAAACACCCTCAATCACCATTTTTGAGCATTCTTGAGTTAGGAAGCTACTTCCATGTCTAAATGTAAAAATCTATGAGTGAAACACCAAGCTACAAGTCCAAAATCACATTGATTATCATCTATTGATTGTTATTTACTTACTTGTTCATATTATGTTCATCTCTTCTTACCTCATTTCTTTTTTGATTTTCTTTATTTACTTACTAGTTCTTCATCATCTAAATGATAACATGAAGTTTGGGGTGAGTGAATCCTTATGGATAGTAGCTCTTGACCTCAAAAACATGTTTGATAGATGATGATCATAACTTCAATACCTCCAAAGTATTCTTGAAGTGTATTGAAGTTATGTTCAAATAAAAATAAATCTCTCCAACAATCTTGGAGGTTCTTGATGATGAGTTTGATGTTGGAATTTTAAGTGGCTATAACCTTCATTGAGTGTTGAAAATATACTTTCAAAACCTTTATTTCAAAACCCCTCTCAAAACCCTTCATGTTAATCTCAAGAAAGAAAACTCTAAGTTTTTCCCAAACTCTTCAAAACAGTGAGTCAAGACAGTGAGTGATCTGAGTTCAAAGATTTTTCTAGAGCTCAATACTCAATGTATGGATGCAAGGCCACTTGGAATGTCTTCCTAACCCATTGGAGAACACCCATGATTTTTGGTTTGACTTGGAAGTACTTGGAAATGGTCCATTTGGATACAAACATTCCTTCTAGACATTCTGTTCACTACACCATATCGGCAAATTTGTAACAGACATGTTTTCTGATTTGTAACGGGTATACCCGTTACTAATTTGTAACGGATGTATCCGTTACAAATTTCAAAAAATCGTTACTAATATCCATTATTTTGATTACTTAATTTTTGTAATAGGTGTATTTATATTTGTAACGTTTATATCCATTACAAAATTGATCCAAAAAATAAAATAATAATAAATAATTTTTACAAAAAAACGATATCGGGCTCTCTATCTCAAATCTGGGTTTTCAGAAAGAGAGAGAGAGACTCACAGAGAGAAAGGAGAAAGGGAGAAAGAGGTGAAGCCCTAGATCGCCGCCCGCTGCCCAACGCTGCCGACTGCCGCTGCCGACTCCTGGTAACTCCTTCTTCTTCCTTCTTTCTTCCTTCTTCTTCTTTATCAGATTTAACCCTAGATCTAAATATAATCCCCTTCTTCTTCCTTCTTCTTCTTCTTCTTCCCTCTTCTTCTTCACACCATGTACTAATCTATTCGGCTAGGAGGTTGCTTGCTGTGTGTAAATTTTGTTCTTTTTCTTGAGAAATAGTTCTTCTTCTTCTTTTTCTTCTCCATCTTCTTTTTTTTTTCTTTGTCATACACTGAAACTGAATGTATACTGTGGGCATTAGCTGTGTTTTGAGTTGGAATAGATTTATACCTATACCATTAAAAATGATTTTATCAATCTTTAGATTTGGTCATATGAAATTGAATTTGAATACTGTGTTTTGGTTTTTCAAACTTTTTTCTTTTTTCATTTTTTTTTTTTTGCAGAATGTTCATCAGGGATACCCAACTGAAACTCTAGCCCGATTCTTAAGAGCCAGAGAGGGAAATATTGCAAAGGCCCACAAAATGGTTAGATCCTCTCATTCATGCTTAAGTTATTTCAAAACCCCTTTGTTGTTTGTGTGCTAGAAACTATCAGTTTGGTGATATTTACAAAAATTAATGAGATGGCACATGGAATGTTTCAGTTGTTGGATTGTTTGAGGTGAAGGGTACAAAATGAAATCGACAATATGTTAGTAGTAAGTTCATCTTCACCTTAAATGTAAAAGTGTGTTCAGTTAGATGCTTGTGTATCAGTCACATTAGTACGGTATAGGAATTTTAAACTCAGTGAGTGCTTATTTTTTGATCTGGCTAATACAGAAACCCATAGTTCCTACTGATTTGTACAGAGCAGTGCGTGATTCACAACTCATAAAATTGTCAGGTTATATGAGAGAGGTGCTTAGTCTTTATCCAGTTCAATCTGATTTGCAGTATTTATGTTGGGGGGGACTTCTCTGCAAACAACTCATTTTTTTTTCTTGCAATGACTCTTCCACCGTGTCATTTAAATATAATTTTCTTGATTTCAGGTCTACTACTATATGCAATCTTACATTCAAATAAATGAGTATCGAGATCGTGTAATTTTCGTGAATATTAGGGTAGGAATTTTACTCTTTTTCTTTTATTTTGTGTTGTGGTTGGCCTATTCTTCTGTCTTGGAAAACTTATAATGCAGCCTTTTGCCACAAAAAAGTATGGAAAGCATATCAACAAAGGTGTGAATGTTTTAGATATGATTGGCCTGAAGCTTTCAGCATTAAGCCAAGTAAAGGTATGTCTTAGCGCTGCTGAAGCTTCACAATTTGCCGCCATCTTTCTCGGTTACAATAGAAAATTATGTACTTGCTGGAGCTAATTATATTGGAACACATCATTTGCATGATCAGAACTTATGTTTACCAGGTAAGGTCCCTATCACTTGAACCAAGTTGGCTTTTTTTTTGTATGTAAATACTCATATAATTACACTAACCTCCTTGAGATATGTCGTAGTTATAGATCTCTCTCGTAGTTTTAGAAATTAAACTGACCTCCCATGAGATTTGTTGGTATGTAACGCTCACCTCCCTTCTGTTACTCTTGTTGTCTCAGTCACAATATTGCTCAAACGAATGTATTTTAGTACAAACAATATTATGGTTATGTTGTTTTTAAGACAGTGACATTTGAATCTTACTTCCATTGGATGGCTGCATTCATATTTTACTTTGAATGAAAATTGTTGCTACATGTGTAGTATGACAATGTCTGATCAAGGTAAAGAATCTTTCTTACTGCAGAGTACAGTGAACAGTTGCACTGTTCTGAACCGAATTAAAATCGATTGATTTGCTTTAAAAACTGACCCGTTGACATCCCTAACATTTGACAGTGATAAATTTGCGTGCATTGAGAATAGAAGAGGAAAAAATCTCTGCCCTAATACATAATCGACTAAAAAATATTTTACTACCCTCTGGAATACCATAGTTGCACTTTGGGGTCTATTATTAATTGATACACTTCAGACCCTCAATTTGTAAATGCTTTACTAATTAAGGACAATCGCTAACTGTGTCAAAATTATGACAGTGGATCATGCGGCACAAAACAACTACGGTTTAAAAATACTTTAGTACTCTATAATTACACAGTTTTCATTTTGGGCCATCCATGCAGTCAAGTCTGTTATCAATTTTTTGCTAGCGTTAACGATTGTCACTAATTGCCACATATGTATAAATCGAGAGTCTGAAGTGTTTCAATTAATTATACATGGCTCAAAGGGAAACTTTGGTAAATTTAGAGGGTACGAAAATGTATTTTAGTTTATGTAATTTTATCAACTGAAAGTGCCTATATGTACAAATACCTTTGGCTGACTTGCAATCATATGTTTTTATTTCGTTTGTATGCATGTGTATGTGTTTGTAACTTTGTATCCTCAATGCAGGGACAGATCTAATGTAGGGCAAGGGGGGGGGGGGCGGGGAAGGGGACTCAAGCCCCCTTGATTTTAGAAAATTTTCATCTATACCCTAAAATACATATATTTTTTTCATTTAAGCCCCCCTTCCAAATTCAAAAGTTCTCTATTTTACACTTAATCCCCCTCGCAAGTATGAACAACCCAACTTCTTAGTCTCAATTTGTAGTGACAAGGTATTATTTTATTGTACCCAGGGACGGCCCAAAGGGGGGACAAGAAGGGCAACCGCCCTGGGCCACCAAAGTTCATTACATTTTGAGGGTCCCCATGAAATTTTTCATAATCGTATTTTTATCTTCAGATTTTTTAGTATTTTACATTTAGGCTCCCCCTCAATTATGTTTAGGCACCCCCTCAACTTATGTTTAGTGCCATCAACTACATATATATTAATATACATGTATATAAAACTCAAAACAAATGCCCTTAGAATTTTAAAACTTACACTTTTAGTGTAAGAATTACACATAGTTGAATCTTATGATTATTACCTAAAAGAATTAGTGAATTACACAAAGTCATAAAAAAAATGTTATTATTATTGCCATCTGTTTATTTATCCTTACCAAGTTTGATATTTATCCAATACAACCTTATTTGTTTCAGCACTGTTTTGGTTCAGTACTTTTCCTAGTATTTCATTGTTTATTTATTTATTTTGTTACAGATATGATTTATTTATTTTGTTACAGATATGATTGTTCAAGAAAGTAAGAAGAAAATATAATAAAAAAAGGCACTACACACATTTATCTACATTTGTGTTTGAAAAATCCAATGAGATGAGACACACAGAGAATTGAACACTGGAAATTGCTCTGGTTTGTGATGTGAAGTTTAAAAATCCCACAACGTGATCGATCTTCTGGTATTTTTATTTACTTATTAAAATCAGAAACTGAACATTCTGATACTGAAAACAAAGAATAAATGGCTTGATACTTTATAGATTCAGAAAGGGTCCCACATTCTTGTGAAACTTGGCCATGTACATTTATATATTCCGTGTACTAAATTCATTTACTTCTGATCTATATTAACCTTGTACTAACTTTTGTGTATATTCCAATCCTCACATGTATCAACATGATATTGAAAATCTACCAAGCCATTCTTCTTATGCTATTCCTTATGTTTCATCTCTTAAAACCACCTTATAACTCTAAACTCAAATTTGCTACTATTTTCCAATTCTATGAACTTTTTTATGGTTGTAAATCTGCATATTGCTTCATTGTCAGTGTACTAGTTCTTATTAACTTAACATAAGAATCAACAATTTCAATACATCAAAATAGTTATTATCTAACTTTTGAGATGTAATCTTCCTAATTTTTCATCTTCATGTTTGGTTCATTAAATCAGAGAGAAACGTGCAGTCCAAGCCATAATGGAGATGCTGGGATCGTCTGTCAAAGCCTGGCATAGTGCAGCAGCAGAATTAATCCGGTATTACTTCAGTGTAATGCCAAGATCGCGTCAACAACCTCAAGGGCTACACGGTCAGTGTATTACTTTGGAGCTGCAGCCATGAAGGTCATTTTAATGTACTGAATTTCTTATTGATTTGCAAATTCATTAATATCCCTTGGATTAGTTTTTACTTACTCTAGATGGATTTCCCCTGTTGCATTCATTTATAATGGTTCTTTATTTCTTTTGGGGTTTAACAACAATATTTATAGTTTTTTTCTTCTCCGTTGATATTTATCTTACTGATTGATTTCGAAGAAATTGTGACTACAGTAAGAAAGATGTTGGATGAGCTCAACTTTAGGGTGGACTAGATTTCAATTGGGTTAACATCGTTAAAAAAAAATTCAAAACTAAGATGTCTAAGAGTAGGAGAAAATTTGGAAATAACTACTTTCTTCTCTCTTTTTTTTTTGGAGGTTAGATTATTTTTTAGGAAAAGGAGGGCAGCCCACTGCCCAACACAACACAGCACACGTGCAAAATGCATAGGCAGCACATGTGCTCGTGCATATCACACGTGCACAACAACACATCACAACACAGTGCTCGGCAACACATAAGAAGGGTGCCCGGCAGCACACGTGCATCACATGGGCAGCCCCTTTTGGGACTATTTTGGCAGCCCCTACTCTGCACCCGTGCACTCACATGGAGTGCTATAGCATGCTTGCAACACAGCAGCACAACATAGCACGCATGCAACACAGCAGCACAACACGCGCACATTACACGTGCACTACATACACACACGGCAGCGCACAACACCCGAACAGGCAGCACACGTGTAATGAGGACATATTGGCCTCTAGAGAATGTTTTTTTTAGAAGGCTTTTTTGCTAAGTGTTTTGCTGAGTCATGTACTTTATCCATGAATATAATCCTAGTTAGCTACTATCTACTATAACAGGGCCAGATGAAGCAGAAAATACCATCAGGAGGGAAAGTATGTATCAGTAAACATAGGAGTCCAAGTTGTTTTCGGTGAGTAGGTGCGCTCTCTCTCTCTCTCTCTCTCTCTCTCTCTCTCTCTGAGTGTACGTGCGTACGGGTGTTGTCTTACTAGATTATTCCTTCATCCATTGATCAATGATTTACTGTCTTAAAACATCCAGAGAGTCCAGCATACGGCTTAATATTGTCTCAAAAAAAATAGCCAAGGCAATAATTATTTCTATGCTATAAATATGAACTCACTCTAGGAATGCCTAGTAATCATCGTAATAACGCAACCTCTCCTTCACTTTATCACAAAAAATGAAGTCCTGGTTGTATGTGTTTGGCACGATGAAGTCCTGTAGTGAATAAATATGAAAGCGTCTGGAGTTGATTCCAAGAGTTGGTAAGCCTTCTTAACAGTCCCTCCAATCCCCTTGGTTGGGTCAGTGAGTATCAAATCTGCACAAAAGCTCTCATTATTACCCTTCTCTCCAAGCTTGTATATGAGGGCATGGTCAGGACCATCTTATACCCTTTCATGGCTACCATAAATGCCATACTTATCCCAACATTCCCTGACTTTGGCTCGATCAGCATTGTCTATTATAAATTTTGTCAATACATAAGTCAGAGAAAAGCCTAATGATATATGTATTAACTCGTAAACATGATATTGTTTCACTTAAGTATATGTAATTAGCTAACCTTTCCGGGTGTTATAATTTTTCTTCTCCGCATCATTGATCATTGCTAATGCCGGTATGATAATTAACATAAGTCAACACCTAATGAACTAAACCATTATTCTATATATATATTTCTTAAGAAAAAGTAGGTTTTGTGGTTCAGTTACCTGAAGGTGGGTATGTGGAAGCTTGAGCATATACTTTCTTATGTCTCTTTATCATACTAATGTGTAACTTAAGATTTCCTTTGATTTAGGTCGGACAACGAACTTGTTGATTCGAAAAAGTACCTTGAAGAGGTTTGCAAGCCAAAGAGTGTGAGAACTTTTCTCGAGTACTAGGTACTTTCCGACACTCTTGAGATTGAAATTTTATATTTTTGAAGTTCATTGAGTTTAGCAAGACGTACTCGCTCTCTTCAAAGACTGCTACGTTGTTTCTTTTTCTGGTATTTGTCACAATGACTAGAATTTTTATTTCCTAAATTCTGGTGTAGGTTTGGCATTTACTCCTTGAGATGAAGAAGTAATGGACTAAACTGAGAACCAATGCCGAGAAGGTTGTAGAGGAGAAGTTTGGGTCTCAATTAGACATCCTCGCTTGTGTTATAAGTACTTTGTATTGTTGCAACTTTTTAAAATTGCTCATTTTTATTTGTTAGTTTAGGTTTAGATGGATGAACTCTTTAAATTTCAAATTTAGGTTGAACTCGTTGGTGTAATGAGATCTTGTTGGTTAGACATGGATGAACTATGTATTTGTTATTAATACTATGGATTATTTTGTCATCGTTTGATTTAGATTTAAGCTTGTTATTTCTGTGTTTCATATAGATTATAAAGCTTGTTAATCAAGTGGGAAAAAAAAATTGGGAAACATTTCAAATAAATAAAATTTTTATTTGTAATTACAATTTGTAACGGGTATAACCGTTACAAAATCCGTTACTAATTTCCAAAATTAGTAACGGATATAACCGTTACTAATTCGTTAACAACCGTTAGTAATTTTTTTAAAAATAAAAAAAAATTGCATATTTATCTGTTACTAAACTAATTTGTAACGGGTATAACTGTTAAAAAAATTATATTAGTAACGGGTATATCCGTTACAAAAATCCGTTCCTAATTAGTAACAGATATATCCGTTACAAAAATCCGTTACAAATTTGCAACGCCATATTTGTAACGGGTATATCCGTTACAAATAATTTTTGTAACGGATATTCCCGTTACAAATCGGGCCATATGGTGTAGTGGTTTTTGCTGTCACAGCAGCTAGGTCCACTTCCAACCTCTTTTTCAGAAAACTTTTCCAAACGGGATGGTCCTAACTTATTTTTCCCTTAAACTTCAATGTCTTAGGAAACTTTCTGTATAAAATGGGCCTCTAGATCATTCGTTTTCATTTGCTAAGATTTTCTAACATTTCAGTTGACAGTACGGACTCTGTTTCTGAGTGACCTTTGTTGTTTATGTGATTTCTCTCAATCTGTAGTAGTTATTAAAGATTGGCTTTTTGGGTTGTGTTCTAAACACAATAAGGAACGTCTCAATAAAAAATCATGCATTGAAAACATTCCTAACCCCTCTTTTCAATTTTCCAAATATCTAGTTACTGCTCTGTCCACTATTCACAGCAAGCGCATTTTAACTTTCATTCTTTGATTTGATGCTTATATGCCTTCCAAATTAGTTCATATCTTAGGAAGTAGTTCATACTACATTTGTACATATCCCATGTTGATTTCATCCATCCATTCATACACATTTTAGACTTCTAAGTCATTCTAGGAATCCATGAACACAAAGCACACTACAACCTTGGCACATTTTAGATACATACATTGCATCCATGCAAAAATTTGGGGCTGTTGTGACCCCTAATCTAAGAAGATTATAAGAAATGATCATGATCACACGTTCATGCTTCCCCCGATCTAATTGATGTTGTCAATATCAAGATGTAAAAAGTGTACTTTACTTTTCTAAGGATTTGTAGTAGTGAAAGTAAAGGTCGAACCCACAGAGATTGAATTACTACGACTCTTAATTTTAAAACCTAAATATAATTAATTATGAAAACGAGATTTTGATTTGAATTTTAATTAAATTAATGAAACTAATGAAATTAAATCTAAATTATGAAAGCGATTTAAAATTGTTTTTATGAATATGTTTAAGGAACTTAAGATTGCAAATCCACCACTAGCTTCATAATAAGGGTATTTATGAGTTACTTTAGCTTATTAAGTTGGATGATAATGGGGAATTGTAGCTACAAGCCCGATTCCTCTGTCAAGAAAATAACTATGGTTCAAGCACCAACATAATCCATCTTCGGTTAGCATGAATTATCCCACACTAAACTAGGGTTGTGATATAATCCGTCTAATCTAGGCATGGACTATTCGGATACTTGATAGCACAATTCAATTTAAGCACCATTATATGTGAATAATCTAAACAAGCACAGCAAGCATAGATCATTGAGCACACTACAGTCAAACTAGATCTAAGACAAGAATAAACTTTGAAAGTAATGATTTTAATCAATAGAAGCACGATTTATTTATAAAAATCCTCTAAACATGTAACTGTCATCCATACATAATAAATCTAAAAGAAAAGCATAAAATACACCCTATTACTTGGTTAGGGTTTCATTCAAACCCTAGATCTTTGTCTAGGCTGCCATAGAAGTGGTAGATGGGAAGTAGTTGATGGAGGAGGCCATGGAAATCCTTGGTCTTCTTCTTCTTCTCCTTGCTTCCCTCCCTTCAATGGCTGAAAGTGTGGTTGTATATTGTGTGTATAATAGTTGTCCAACCCCTAAATTGAAGTAAAATAGAGTATATATAGATTTACAACAAGTTTTTGGAAGCTTTCCTAACCCGAAACGCACTAAAACTGCTGTATTTAGCTTTCTAGACGTAATTAGGCAGTTTCGTTCGCGTAGGAATCATCAGTAGAGTGAAATACGCAAGTTCCATTTTAACACAGGTCGCGCGCGCGGGCCGCGCGAGCGGATTGCGCGAGCGATTTCAGGGATTTCGAGCGAGCGGGTCGCGCGCGCGATGTGGTTTTTTCAGCTTCTTTTGCTCTGCTTTTTCACCCCATTTAACTTGGTTAACTTGATTTCTTCCAAAACCTGTTAGAAAAAAGAAAATGAAGTAAAAATATACAAAAACAGGATAAAAAGATACTAACAAACGTATGTTAAGGCATATAAATAGGCTCTGTTCTCTCCCGATCACTAATCATCCTTTCTCATCCATCCCGGGGATTGAGAGGTCTTCTTTTCTCAAAGAACAACATGCATCATACTAGCTTGCTAAGCATATGCTGATTTCTTTGATTATCTGTTTCAAGAACAATTCACGTCCCCTTTAGATTCAGGAAACTTAATTACTTGATACATGATTAGACGATTTTTCCTAGGTTTATTTGTGTGATCTTTCCCTTTATATTGTATGATATTTGACTTAGATCTTATGAATGATATCTTATCTTTTGATCTTCCAATTTCAAGTTTTCTTATGTGATGTACTATACTATCATAGTATTAATTGTCGAACCATACATAGTATAAGATGATTATTTGGATGCTAATTGAGGCCCGTCGAAAGACGGGGCGAGTTGAGGGTGTTTTATTCACGACAAAGGCTCCTTCCTCTCTCGTACCAAAACCCCGAGCCAAGTTCTTTGGTTACGAAGGGCCGGTGCCCTTTATCCATTTGGGTGAGTTAAAATTAGGTTTCTTGGTTCCTTAAAGACCAAGTGGCGACTCTGTATCTGTTTTCCACAGACCATTTTTCTCTTTCTTTGATCAAAATCAAGTTTCAAAACAAAAAGCGGTGGAATCCCGGTGTCCACAATCTGGCGACTCTGCTGGGGATTTTTATTTTCAAAACAAAATAATACAGAGGTTTGACTCATAAGAAGCATCCTTAAAATCATCTTTTTACTGTGTCTAGTTCACCGCATTGCACTTCTGCATTTTTCCCTTTCGACTGTGTCTGAAACGCAGCACTAACATTGTTCAGGTCTTGCTGTGTCAGGGCACAAGTCTCCGTTGATACTGTACCTTCCAAGGTATATCAAAAAGAGTAAAAACCTCCGTACTGTCTCCCTGACGGTATATTGGAACTCTCGTCAACGGACCCTCTTTGACTAAACCCAGCCTTTGCATATAGATTCCTGTAGAACCTTTCATAGGGCTGTTGATTTATCTTTTCAGATAGGACAATGTGATATAACTGTTGTATGCCCTGACGGGATTACCTGCACGGTGTAGACGCTTATGTGGCATGAGGCAGAACTTTTTTCTTATGATCCCCAAGGCAATCACTCACATGTGATCACATTGAGTTGACCTGCCTAGGCACCATGACAAGGATGTCTGCTCCATGTTCACAAAGATATACACATCAAACCTTGTTTGTTGGTCCTAGGACATAGGAGTATGAAAACTAGCTAGATAGTATGATCACCATCATAACCTGTTCCTCCCAGAAACTCTGTCCAGATATCCCAGATATAACCATATTAACCAATTTTTTTCCAGAAACTCTGTCTAAATCTCCCTGATTTCCCAGATATACCAGTTTCTCCCAGAAACTCTGTCCTATCTCCCAGAAACTCTATCCAAATTTCCTAGAAATATCCAAAGTACCTGTTTTCGTAGAAGCTCTGCCCAAATCTCCCAGATTCTCCAAAAATCCCAGCATCTCTGCCCAAATCACCCAGAAATGCCCAGATATACTTGTTTCCCCTTGAAACTCTATCCATATTTCTCAGAAATACCCAAAATACCAGTTTCTCCTAGAAGCTCAGTCCAAATCAACCAGAAATCCTTATTTCTCCTAGAAACTCAAATGACTTCTAGAAATTTCTCCGAATCTTCCAAACCTATGTTTCTCCCAGAAACTCTATCCGAAATTCCCAAAGTATCCCGGAAATCCCTGTTATCCCTTGGTGATCATACTGGAAAGTAAGGTTAGCACACTCTGTATGGCTAGGACCTTATTTGTTTAACTGCTATCTGTTAGAAGTAGGGGCATCATATAGATTAGGGCTTGCATCCGCATGCTTGTCTCATGTGCATGCACCATTCTCATCAGTCTGCTCACACTATCTCAGTCAGTCTGTACATAAGTCAGTCCATCTTCCTTAACCTCACTGTCATTGTCTCTCTAGTCATCACTATCAGAATCTGATACACTCCTCTCGAATCTATAGGTCATTATAGATTCCCAAAATCAGCCACTGAGATCCCCATCCTGGGTCGGAAGTTCGAACAGTCATTTGGTTAGAATCAGTCCGCCGAGAAAATTCAACATGAATCAGGAAACTTTGGAAGCCAAGGTCACTGAATTAATCAATCAACAGTCAGATCGGCTGACTCAAGTTCTGAAATTTATGGAAGAGTTCCGACAACAGCAACCACAATACCCACCTAGGTTCCCACCACCACAAGGGTTCATGCCACCACCACCGCTTGGATTTGGACCGCCTCCCGAGAACAATAGGGAAGAAGAATGGTTTCAAGGAGTCCCGCCGCCTGTATATGAGAAAAAGCTCCAAGAGAAAATGGACAAGGTCGACAAGCTTGAGAATATATTAAGGAAGAGTAAGGGAGTCGACGATTACATGTTAGAGCTGGAAGGATTGTTTGAGCCCAACAAAGTGAGGCTACCCGAGAACTTCAAGATGCCTAAAATTGACCGTTTTGACGGAACTAGAAATCCGAAGAGCCACGTGAAGTTTTGTATGAGCATTTTCCAGTCAATGGGCTGCACCCATGAGCACATAGCTATGTTGTTCCCTCAAACCCTCCAGAAAGCCGCACTATCCTGGTTCCTAACCCTTGAAACTTCCAAGACCCGAGTTTGGGAAGATGTTGCTAGAACTTTCATTGATCACTACTCCTACAACCAAGATCTTGATGTCACCATCCGAGATCTGGAAACTACCAGGCAGAATTTTAATGAGTCCTTCACTGCATTCTTGAGCAGATGGAGGAATAAAGTAGCCCAAATGATCCACAGGCCTGTTGAGAAAGAGCAAGTACGTATGCTGGTCAAGAACCTGCAACCAGTATACCATGAAAAACTATTCTACCAGTCCATCTCAACATTTGAAGAGTTGTTTGAGGTTGGAACTAGAATCGAGGATGCTATCTATGAAGGAAAGATCAATGGAGCTGGGTCATTGAAAAAGGAGAAGAGACCCCACACCTTTGGTGAAGATCAAGAGAGCTTAGATGTCAATGCCTTAAGCCCATCATCAAGCCAAAATGACTGCAGTAAGCGGCACAAGAAAGGAAACCAAAGAGTCTTCACACCACTTGACATGAGCTTATCCTCCGCTCTCAATCACCTTGTTCAAAAGGGCCACCTTGTACCTTTGGAGCCCAGTAAGCCTCCTAATCACCCACCTCTTGGGAATAATGAATCCAAGTATTGTGATTACCACCAAGACCAAGGCCATGAGACCGACAACTGTAAGAGGCCCCGTCACTCAATTCAGGATCTCTTAGATGATGCGCCGCACCCCAATCCAATCCACCACCTCGGTCTCGACCAACCCTTGACCTATCCGTTTAAATGATCCCCTTCGCTGAGGACCATGAATGTTGAACCTGTGCCGGTGAAGTGATGGTGTTTGGGACTCTTGCTAGAAAACCAAATGAAGATGATCTTTAAAAAATAAATAAATAAAAAGAATTAGTGAGTCACTGTGACATTCCATTTGAGATCAAGTCGAGTCTAGTCGAGTCTGTTGTATGTTTTGTCTATTTCAAGTTTAGTCTTGTGGTCAAGTCTGTCTGTCACCGAGTTGTTAATGAGTCTGTAATCCTTCTCTACTGATGGAATGAAGTCTCATTTTGCCTAATCTGATGTGCCTAGTCATAGATGCATGAATCGCTGAACTGAAGTGTCACTTTTCAAATTACCATGGATATTACTGTGCTAAAAAAAAAAATTTTTTTACTCAAACAAAATCCTGAAAGGTCAAAGTCAATTTTTCTGCTGACACCGATGAAGAGCTGAGAATTGAATAGTCTTACTTTAAGAATTTAAAGATGTTCTTACCTCAATCTTGAAAAGACATACTTGAAACTGACTTGGGGCTCGCCCAACCCTTTTTCCACCATTTCGAAGCCTTAAGCCCAATCCAATTGGGAGCCACGCAATCTGTCCAATTGAAAGCAATGCAAACTTAGCCCTTGATGGTAGCCAAACATTTCAGTGAGTTTCATCTCCACTTTATAAAAAAAAAAGAAAAGAAAAGAAAAAGCTCGCTAGGTTGAAAACCCGAAAGGGCACCTAGGTAAAAGTTAGAGCTGAAAAAGGTGTTGATTTCCAAAATCTGACCCTAGCCAGTCAAAATGTTGGAGAAAATTTTGATGAAACAAATGAGAGAATCATACGCTTCAAGATTCATCTTAAGAACGTGCCAAGATCACATTTCAAAAGGCACGGAATGACCACGAATAAATTCCGAGAACTGACATGCACATTCTGGAATTCTGAGATTGCGATTGAAAGATCTCACAAGAATCGACTACATTAAAAAGAAAAATTGACTGGCTAGGCGAAAGTGAAAAGGATCAATCCTCAAAACAAAAAGAAAAAGAAAAAGAAAAGAAGGGGAGATTGAAAATGAATCCTTTTATTCAAAGCTACCACAAGTGGCTCAAGTTTGAACTTCTTTGACGATTGGTTTGAAAAACCCTCATACCTCAAACCAATTTCTTTCAAGCCTTGCCTTGAACTACGCTCGACCTGATTCCCACTCGGGGATACGTAGGCAACCACATCGGTTCGATCGACACCATCATAATCAAACCAATTTCTTTCAAGAACTTGCCCCGAACTACGCTGGACCTGATTCCCACTCGGGGATACATAGGAAACCACATCGGTTCAGTCGCTCCACCCACAAAAATAGCCCAATTTCTTTCAAGCTTCGGCCCGAACTACGTTGGACCTAATCCCCATTCGGGGGTACGTAGGCAGACTTTGAAAAAAGAAAAGAAGGATGGCTCGCTAAGTTGAAAATCCGAAAGGACGCCTAGGCAAACGTTAGAGCTAAATCCAAAGTGAGCAATAACAAAAGAGAGAAAAGAGCTCGTTAGGTCACCTCACTGGTGCCTAGGCAAAAGCTATGAGCATTTGAGAGATTAAAGTCACGGTCCTTGCCTCAAGCCAGAAATCACCTTCCACACTAGGGGCAAACTTTGGCTACTCGCCTCGTTTGCAAACTTTGGCTACTCGCCTCGTTTGCCTAAATTTTATTATCTACCCTTCATACAAGGGGCAAACTTCGGTCACCTACCTCGTTTGCCCAAAACCTCCAATGAACCTTCCTCCAAACTAGGGGCAAACTTCGGTCATTTACCTTGTTTGCCTACCGATCCCACTTCGTGGCCTTCAAACTAGGGGCAAACTTCGTTTGCCACCCGATCCCTATACACCAATGGTAAGCCTTCAAGTCACAAACATTGTCTTGAACAGATGGAAACGGAGCATCTTTTATTCTATAAGCTAAGGCACTAATTCAAAGCGCATCTTGGGAGAAGCAAAGAAATTTATTAGATCAGTAGGGAGGAATTTTCAAAAATAAGATTCACCATCAAAGTGATGCCACGTTAAGGTGAGAAGTAAACACAAAAGAGAAATGATACATCATTTATGACAAGAGCACATTAAGTTTTGGCAAGTCGAGCTTGTTTCATCTCAGTGTCGAATGTGTCACCCT
The DNA here is from genome assembly GCA_033977485.1 of Hydrangea macrophylla. Taxonomy (NCBI): domain Eukaryota; kingdom Viridiplantae; phylum Streptophyta; class Magnoliopsida; order Cornales; family Hydrangeaceae; genus Hydrangea; species Hydrangea macrophylla. The sequence continues at coordinate 79,352,152 of CM066991.1, read as the reverse complement.
CGCGTGTCAGTATCTGTCAGTTTTGAGTCTGTCATGGCCTTTTTCAGGAAAAGAGTCGGTCGTAGTCTCAAATGTGTAAGTCAATAGTGACGAATAATGAATTTTTCAAATCAAGTTATAAAGAGCATTCCAATGACAATACAAGCAGAGTACCAAACATCGTTACTGCCCAGACAAGGCGTCAGCATGAGAAGTGTCCAAACTTAGGGAAAATGCAAATTTCATCCCTTTCCAAACTGCCAAAAGTTAACCATCATCTTCTAGCAACATAAGTCCATGAGTGGCTGTTGATCTTTCATCTTTCTCCATGCAACATAAGTCCACTAATGGCTGTCGACAATCTTCCTTCATCCTAGCAACATAAGTCCATGAGTGGCTGTTGACCATCCATCTTCGTTCATGCAACATAAGTCCATGAGTGGTTGTTGATGACCTTCTTTCTCCTAGCAACATAAGTCCATAAGTGGATGTTGCTCATCTTCGTTCATGCAACATAAGTCCATGAGTGACTGTTGATGATCTTCTTTTCTCCTAGCAACATAAGTCAATGAGTGGCTGTTGATCTTTCATCTTTCTCCATGCAACATAAGTCCATGAATGGCTATTGACAATCTTCCTTCATCCTAGCAACATAAGTCCATGAGTGGCTGTTGACCATCCATCTTCGTTCATGCAACATAAGTCCATGAGTGGCTGTTGATGACCTTCCTTTCTCCTAGCAACATAAGTCCATAAGTGGTTGTTGCTCATCTTCGTTCATGCAACATAAGTCCATGAGTGGCTGTTGATGATCTTCCTTTCTCCTAGAAACATAAGTCCATGAGTGGCTGTTGATGATCTTCCTTTCTCCTAGCAACATAAGTCCATGAGTGGTTGTTGCTCATCTTCGTTCATGCAACATAAGTCCATGAGTGGCTGTTGATGATCTTCCTTTCTCCTAGCAACATAAGTCCACAAGTGGCTGTTACTCCTCTTTCTTCATGCAACATAAGTCCATGAGTGGCTGTTGATCTTTCATCTTTCTTCATTCAACATGAGTCCACGAATGGCTGTTGACGATCTTCCTTCATCTTAGCAACATAAGTCCATGAGTGGCTGTTGACTGTCTTCCTTCGCTCATGCAACATAAGTCCATGAGTGGCTGTTGATGATCTTCTTTCATCCTAGCAACATAAGTCCATAAGTTGCTATTGATTATCACCCTCCATCAGTGTCAAACCACCGCAAATCATCTCTGTCACAAACAAAATGATACCTTGACTCCCATTTAATGGGCGTATTTCCTTCTTCCTAGCAGAGTACATTACGAGATCTGACCAACCATAAGAGATTCAGAGATGGATCCTGGTTCTAGGTCAAGGATTGAAGAGAGATTCTCAGAGAGTCCATCAGCTCCCGAAGGCCCTAACCGGTTCTTTTGGATTGAGCATTACAAAATCTGACCAACCACGAGAGATTTAGAGATGGATCCTGGTTCTAGGTCAAGAATTGAAGAGAGATTCTCAGAGAGTCCCCTACCATCCCCAGCAGAAGATAACAGAAGTCCGAACTGATTCTCCAGACTTGTCATCATAAGGATCGGCCAAAACATCACCTGCAGTCAAATTACCCCGATTCCCAGGGCAAGCACTGTCTATTCACAATTTAAGGATCCGTGTCCACTGATTATCATGAGCTTTCTCACCTATCAATCATTATGAGTTTCCTCACTTATCGTGAGCTTCTTCACTCCGGTTATCTCACCTGTCAATTATCGTGAGCTACCCCACTTATTATGAGCCTTCTCACTTTGGTTATTATAAAACTGTCGGTTATCATGAACTCCCTCACCTATGGGTTATCCTTAGTTGTCATCCTCAGGGACCCCACATCTAACTACATTCACTCGTAAAGCACACTTCCCAAATTCCAGAAGTTTGCGCCTAAACCTAGAGTCTTCTAAACCTTGATATCCTTATCCTAGTCATCCACCACCTCACAGTCACAAACGCTAGCACAACACCGGTCCACTCAGGGTGGCACACACCCCACAGCACCTGCTCATACTAGGATCATAACATTAGACATGATAGGACTCATGACACAATTCAATTCGCATCCATGCATTGCATATCATTCTCATAACATAGCATACGCCTGTCTCGTTGTGCATACGTGATTTGCCTCTTTGTGCCTGAACTACGCCCTGGTCTGATTCCCCCTGGGATATGTAGTCAGCTCACACAGAGCGCGACCAGCACTAGCCTCAGCATCATTGCATATTTTGCAATGATTTTTATCCTAAATCTATAGCCTCCAAAAAGTCCTGTCTCTTCAGAAACTTTGGCACTCGCTTGCGACATGCGTTGCCTCGCAAGTTCCTGCCAAAGAGGGGCAAACTGTAGACACCCCATTTTTTCGGCTATCAGATTTAGGAGACCCATAGCTTGGTGGTTCACAGTGATCGTAAAAGACTCAAAAGGACTCCTGGAAGTCAGCTCTATCTCTCAGAATGCTCAGATTGACCAAAATGCCCCTGAAAGCCCGAAAACTCCCAGATTTGGTCCCGAAGTTCTGGAAACATGCTATGTCATAAGAAAAATGATAAAATGAGTTTTTAAGTAAAACCAGATGAAATCGTCAGCTCCTAGAGACCCCCAGAAGTCCCGGAAGTTCCCGGAAAGTCCCCGTTGACCGGTTTGACCAAGGTTTGACCAGGGTTTGACCAAATTTGACCGAAATCGTCCGAATTCTCCGAAATCATACTAGATCATGTGAAAAGTATTAAAATGAGTTTTAAAAGAGAATCGAGCAAAAACGTCGGCTCCTGGGAGCTCCCGGAGGTTCCCAGAACTTCCCGGGAATCCCAGGTTTGACCAGTTTGACCAAGATTTGACTTTGGAATCGGGGCACCGAAACAATTTTCAAAATATTTTTCATGGATACTAAAGGTCAATAGCTTTCCAATGGTATATCGCACATAATTCCTGGATTTAAAACGAATTTATTTTGAATTTCCGAAGGCCAAAAAGGCGATCAAATCGACTTTTATCGCAAATACCGCAAAACTTTTCAATGTGACCTATCCCTGAACTATTTGTTATGTAAAGTAGACTCCATTACCTTTCAAACGGTATATCACAACCTCAATTTGGAGTTCGTACGCATTTTCTGTGAATTTCGGACGAAATAGGGCCTTTTCGCGAATACCGAAACCTCAGGGGGCCTAAACAGCATTATCTGGACGAAGGAGGAGGAGTGCCGCCGCGGCACTCCCCTCCAGAATAGTGTATTTTTGTAATTTTTCTTGGGGATTCATTTTGATTAATTGAAAACCAAAACGACGTAGTTTTATGTTCACAGACGTTTGGGACCAATGGGAACACTTCTAAAATCCCAAAACTACCCTAAATTGGCCTATATAAACCCCCCATTGCTCTTCATTTTGGGGGGGACAAGTGCAAAAGCTTGAAAAGTTGTAGAGAAGAAGAGAGATAGAGATAGGTTTAGAAGAGAGAAAAGGAGCTTCCTCCTACTATTTTGCTATAGAAGTGAGTTTTAATCTTGTGTTCTTCCATTACCTCTCTTATACTTCACATCCCAAACACCCCCAATCACCATTCTTGAGCATTCTTGAGTTAGGAAGCTACTTCCATGTCTAAATGTCAAAATCTATGAGTGAAACACCAAGCTACAAGTCCAAAATCACATTGATTATCATCTATTGATTGTTATTTACTTACTTGTTCATATTATGTTCATCTCTTCTTACCTCATTTCTTTTTTGATTTTCTTTATTTACTTACCAGTTCTTCATCATCTAAATGATGACATGAAGTTTGGGGTGAGTGAATCCTTATGGATAGTAGCTCTTGACCTCAAAAACATGTTTGATAGATGATGATCATAACTTCAATACCTCCAAAGTATTCTTGAAGTGTATTGAAGTTATGTTCAAATAAAAATAAATCTCTCCAACAATCTTGGAGGTTCTTGATGATGAGTTTGATGTTGGCATTTTAAGTGGCTATAACCTTCATTGAGTGTTGAAAATATACTTTCAAAACCTTCATTTGAAAACCCCTCTCAAAACCCTTTATGTTGATCTCAAGAAAGAAAACTCTAAGTTTTTCCCAAAATCTTCAAAACAGTGAGTCAAGACAGTGAGTGATCTGAGTTCAAAGATTTTTCTAGAGCTCAATACTCAATGTATGGATGCAAGGCCACTTGGAAAGTCTTCCTAGCCCATTGGAGAACACCCACGATTTTTGGTTTGACTTGGAAGTACTTGGAAATGGTCCATTTGGATCCAAACATTCCTTCCAGACATTCTGTTTTTGCTGTCACAGCAGCTAGGTCTACTTCCAACCTCTGTTTCAAAACACTTTTCCAAAATGGGTGGTCCTAAATTATTTTTCCCTTAAACTTCAATGTCTTAGGAAACATTCTGTATAAAATGGGCCTCTAGATCATTCGTTTTCATTTTCTAAAATTTTCTAACATTTCAGTCGACAGTATGGACTCTATTTCTGAGTGACCTTTGTTGTTTATGTGATTTCTCTCAATCTGTAGTAGTTATTAAATATTGGCTTTTTGGGTTGTGTTCTAGACACAATAAGGAACATCTCCATAAAAAATCATGCATTGAAAACATAGCTAACCCCTCTTTTCAATTTTCCAAAGATCTAGTTACTGTTCTGTCCACTATTCACAGCAAGCGCATTTTAACTTTCATTCTTTGATTTGATGCTTATATGCCTTCCAAATTAGTTCATATCTTAGGAAGTAGTTCATACTACATTTGTACATATCCCATGTTGATTTCATCCATCCATTTATACACATTTTAGACTTCTAAGTCATTCTAGGAATCCATGAACACAAAGTACACTACAACCTTGGCACATTTTAGATACATACATTGCATCCATGCAAAGATTTGGGGCTATTATGACCCCTAATCTAAGAAGATTATAAGAAATGATCATGATCACACGTTCATGCTTCCCCCGATCTAATTGATGTTGTCAATATCAAGATGTAAAAAGTGTACTTTACTTTTCTAAGGATTTGTAGTAGTGAAAGTAAAGGTTGAACCCACAGAGATTGAATTATTACGACTCTTAATTTTAAAACCTAAATATAGTTAATTATGAAAACGAGATTTTGATTTGAATTTTAATTAAATTAATGAAACTAATGAAATTAAATCTAAATTATCAAAGTGATTTAAAATTGTTTTTATGAATATGTTTAAGGAACCTAGGATTGCAAATCCACCACTAGCTTCATAATAAGGGTATTTATGAATTACTTTAGCTTATTAAGTTGGATGATAATGGGGAATTGTAGCTAAAAGCCCAATTCCTCCGTCAAGAAAATAACTATGGTTCAAGCACCAACATAATCCATCTTCGGTTAGCACGAATTATCCCACACTAAACTAGGGTTGTGGTATAATCCGTCTAATCTAGGCATGGACTATTCGGATACTTGATAGCACAATTCAATTTAAGCACCATTACATGTAAATAATCTAAACAAGCACAGCAAGCATAGATCATTGAGCACACTACAGTCAAACTAGATCTAAGACAAGAATAAACTTTGAAAGTAATGATTTTAATCAATAGAAGCACGATTTGTTTATAAAAATCCTCTAAACATGTAACTGTCATCCATACATAATAAATCTAAAAGAAAAGCATAAAATACACCCTATTACTTGGCTAGGGTTTCATTGAAACCCTAGATCTTTGTCTAGGCTGCCATAGAAGTGGTAGATGGCAAGTAGTTGATGGAGGAGGCCATGGAAATCCTTGGTCTTCTTCTTCTTCTCCTTGCTTCCCTCCCTTCAATGGCTGAAAGTGTGGTTGTATATTGTGTGTATAATAGTTGTCCAACCCCTAAATTGAAGTATATATAGATTTACAAGAAGTTTTTGGAAGCTTTCTGATGAGAGCTGATATTAACTTAATATTAGCTCGATAAGGAGTAAAAACTGACTGGATTTAACCTCATTCCTCTAGTATTACCTGCACTTGTGTTTAATTTGTTTCTTTACACAATGATGTATTTTTCGTGGTATGTTGTTGTGTTTGGCTCTTTGAGTGCAGGTTCTGAAGTTGAAAGGAATAACAAGTTGAAAGGAATAACTCCAGAAACATATTGATGAAGTCTTGATACCAATCGATTGACATAGTATCAATCGATTGACATGTTTTCCTTACCAATCGATTGATCTATTTGTCAATCGATTGACATCTTTATCAATCGATTGACATCTTTGTCAATCGATTGACTTAAACTGGAAACAATATGTTTTAATGGCGCAAGATTTCAGCAATCAGGCGACGACCAGCCGTTATGGAATGAACCTGGACGCCTCTAGCTTGCATTTCTGATGTTATATATACAGGAGGGTGTAGAGGGCAAGGGGGTTGGCTCATTTCGTATTGTTTTTGTAGGGATTTCACCATTGATTTTGGTTTCGGATAAAAATTCCAGTGGATAAATTCATATTCAGGTTTCAATTCTTTTTCTCAGTTGCTTAGGAATTGTGGATTGTTATGTATGTTATAGTTTGAGTTTGATTTAAGCATTTTCAATTTAACATTTTAATCTATGGCTATATTTGATCCTATCTTTCGGTTTATTTATGTTTATGCAGTCATAATTATGCTTGAGTAGAATTCTGGTTGGGAATAATGTGAAGAAACATTGTTCCCAGCCCTCTGCCATGATTCTGTGAAAGAGTTAATGCCAATCGATTGGATACAGTATCCAATCGATTGACATAGACTCCAAGTCAATCGATTGATATACTTGTCAATCGATTGAAAGCCATTTCATGTCAATCGATTGACATCATGGCAATCGATTGGTATGTTTATGACTTGGGTTTACTCCTTTTTGTATTCCAGTAACTTTTGTTTCAGAAATTAAGTCCAAATTGATCTTCCTAGTTCAAATTGCAATCTGATTTTGAAACAAGAGCCCTTTTGAATAATTAATTCAATGAACACTCATAACAAACACTTCGAATATTCCATACTCAATTTGTTAGTTATTGTTCATAGTTTTAATTAACTACTTATTTCAGTTCTTCATAAATAAGTGAGGTAAACGAACCACTAAATATGCAAGATTCACATACTTAGTGTCTAGAATGCTTAACTTAATCATTTCGAAATAAGGAATACTCTAAGGATAAAACTCCAGCTGTTCATTCTTGTTAAAATCATGGTAGTGGCTGGTACTTTGTGGATTCACATGTTCCCAACTCTTTTTCATATTTGATTTTTATCACAGTTTTTAATCTTATCTAGTTAAGTCTTTGCTTCACTATAAATTGTTTCTTCTATTTTTTTTAGGACTGTTAGAACCCCCTACTACAAGAAATCATCTTTTATTTTATTTTAGGATTCAATCTAGATTCTTCCGCCTTTATAATCCGTCCTTTGGGATTCGACCCGGTCTTACCGGTTTTAACGCGACGCGAACGTCTACACTTGGACGTACTCTTCAGAGAACACAATTCCAGTCGTGTCAAGTTTTTGGCGCCGTTGCCGGGGACGGTAACGAAGGCCAGGAATTTAGATTTGATCCAATCTTTTCTTATCCCATTTCTATCTTTCTTTTTCTTTTCATTTCTTCAGAACACAAGCCGTATTGTTGTGTCCTTCTATGTCCTTGGATTCCACTGAAGCCTTCATCACAAATCTTTTTGAAGATCCAATCCATAGTGCTGATAATCCCATTTTCACCCCATCCACTTCTAACTCAATGTCTGATACGGAGAGCCAACAAGGAGAGAATAGGCATGACCTCATCGATGAAGGTCAGCGACCTTTACGAGAACTCTTGGCCCCTGATCGAACAGCCACACCTTCTTGTATCCGCATCCCTCCACACACGGGTACATTCCATTTTCGTAATGGAATGATTCAACTGTTACCCACATTTCACGGGATGGATAAAGAGAAGGCGTACTTGCACATTCGAGATTTCGAAGATGTTTGTGGCACTTTCACAGATCAGACTTGCCCAAGTGATATAATCCGACTAAAGCTTTTTCCCTTCACCTTGAAGGACAAAGCGAAGTCATGGTTATTGTCACTTAAACCGAATTCGATTTCGACTTGGGCAGCAATTCATGAAGCCTTTCTTAAAAAGTTCTTCCCTAATCGGTTAACAACTGACATCTTGAGACAAATCAAGATGTATAATCAAAAAGAGGAAGAAACTTTTGCTGAGGCATGGGAGCGTTTCAAGGATTTATTACTGCTCTGCCCGCATCATGGTTTTGAGAAGTGGCGAACAATAAGCTTTTTCTTTGATGGCTTAAGTCCAAAATCAAAGAAGCTCGTAGAAACTACGAGTGACGGTGAGTTTATGAGCAAGAATGCCGAACAAGAAGAGGCTCATTTCGAATGGTTAGCCGAACACGCACCGGAATGGGAAACTCAAGTGACGAGAACTCAGCCCAGTTCAAGTTCAAGTAAAAAGAGTATTTATCAGCTGAAGGCGGAAGATGGCTTATTGGAGAAATATGAGCAACTAGCTCGTAAATTGGAAATTTTGGAAGCAAAGAAGGACCCAGTAATGCAATTTGCACCTGAAGAATCATGTTCGAGTTGTCTACAGATGGGGCATACCTCTCAACATTGCCAAATATACCCTGTTTACCAAGAACAGAGTCCAGTGGAGGTACATGCTATAAATGCCCCTGGTCGTTTCAACCCCAATGATAGGTGGAGTCATCCTGGTTTCGATCAAAGAAACAGTGCTGCTGCAGCAAACCCATCTCAACAGTGGCAACCGAATAAAGGAAACCAGTACCGGCCTCAAAACCAAGGGTACCACCAGAATTACCAACCTCCTTCTACTTATCAACAAAATCAAGGGTATCACCAGAACCAATATCAAAATCATTCACCTCAATCCAACTACAATCAGGGAGGCAACAACCAACCCTCACCAAACACTTATGTGCCACCTCATAAGAAGGCACAAGAAGATCCTAATACACTCATGATGCAGCAGATGATGCAGCTAATGAGTAAACTCAATACAAGTGTAGAGAGGTTAGCTGCCCAACAAGGGGATCGAGAACGAACTATGTTCCCTGCACAGCCAGAACAAAATCCTAAAGGCCAACACTCGGGTACAGGACCCTCGGGATCTGGACCACATGAGGAAGCCAAGGCGGTAATTGTGTTGAGGAGTGGAAAAGAAATTGAGAAAGTCTCTTTGCCCTTACAACCTGTAGTTAGTGATGAAGAAGAGGTAGAGAATGAAGAAGAATTGGGGGAAGAAGGAAAAGAGGGCGAAACAGTTGAGCCCAAAATAACAATTCCTGAGGATAATGAAATAAAGAGAAGACCTGGAAAAGAACCTCTCATCGAGGAGGCACCCAAATGTCCTTTTCCGGCACTATATCCTCAGAGGTTGAAGAAACCTCAACAAGAAACGAAAAGTCAGGAGTTTCTGGAGTTATTCAAGCAGGTAAAGATCAATCTCCCACTCCTAGACGCAATTAAACAAGTGCCTTCCTACGCCAAGTTCCTTAAAGACTTGTGCACTGTAAAGAGGAAGCAAAGTGTTAAGAAGAGTGCTTACTTGGCATGCCAGGCAAGTGCGATCGTAAAACACGATTTGCCTCCTAAATACAAGGATCCAGGCACACCAACAGTTTCTTGTATAATCTGTCAGAAGAAAGTGAACAATGCGTTACTCGATTTAGGATCGAGTGTTAATCTCTTACCTTACACTGTTTATCAACAGTTAGGGTTAGGAGAACTTAAGCCCACTCGCATTACTCTCCAACTGGCAGATCGATCAATTAAATACCCGCGAGGAGTGCTGGAGGATGTCTTAGTCCAGATTGACACTTTTGTCTTTCCTGTTGACTTCGTTATTCTGGACACTGAACCAGTTTACAATGCTAAATCTCAGATTCCAGTGATCTTTGGACGTCCTTTCCTCGCGATAATTGATGCGACGATTAAAGTAAGGAGTGGAGTTATGACCGTTGTTTTTGGAAACATGACATTGAATATCAAGATCTTTTCAAATCCAAAAATTGAAGATTTTGATGATGAGGAAGAGGAGGTGAATTGGGTAGAAGCAGTAATTCAAGATTGCTTTGATTCAACTGCTCACTCTGACCCTGTGGAGTCCATTATAACTAACTCATGTTATGAATTGGATAAATACACTCCACAAGATGAAAGGATGAGTCAGATATGCTCTATATTGGAGGTTGTTGAAGAGGAAGTTGCAAGAACAATGTGGATGGCTCAATATGAGCAACTACCGCCAAAGACCAAGTTGGCTGTGCCGTCAAACTTGCAATTTCCAGAGTTGGAACTGAAAGAGCTCCCAAAAGAATTGAAATATGTATTCTTGGGAGAAGAGAAGACCTTTCCTGTGATAATTTCATCTGTTTTAAATCACGAACAGGAAGGCAAACTGATACAGTTGCTTAAGCAACACAGGAGTGCGTTAGGATGGACCGTTACTGATTTAAGAGGAATTAGTCCATCCATATGCACCCACAGGATTTACCTTGAGGAAGATGCCAAACCTTGTCGTCAAATGCAAAGGCGTCTTAACCCAAACATGCAAGAGGTGGTGAAGAAGGAAGTTTTGAAGTTGCTGGATGTTGGGGTTATTTATCCAATTTCGGATAGTCCTTGGGTAAGTCCGACTCAAGTAGTGCCGAAGAAAGCTGGCATTACAGTGGTAGAAAATAAAGCAGGAGAATTGGTCCCCACACGTGTAACCACAAGTTGGCGCATGTGTATTGACTATCGAAGGTTGAATGCGGTAACTCGGAAAGATCATTTTCCATTGCCATTTATGGATCAAATGCTCGAAAGGGTAGCGGGTCACCAATTCTATTGTTTCCTGAATGGTTATAGTGGTTATAACCAAATTGAAATTGATCCTGCCGATCAAGAAAAAACCACTTTTACCTGTCCGTTTGGAACATTTGCATATCGCCGGATGCCATTCGGATTGTGCAACGCACCTGCTACTTTTCAGCGGTGCATGCTGAGCATCTTCAGCGATATGGTGGAGAAGATCATGGAGGTTTTTATGGACGATTTCTCCGTATTTGGAAGCAGTTTTGATCATTGCCTGGAGAACCTCCAGAAAGTCCTGAAAAGATGCGAGGACAAGAATTTGGTCCTCAACTGGGAGAAATGTCACTTTATGGTGACAAAGGGGATTGTCTTGGGACATATCGTGTCCGCTGAAGGAATACAAGTAGACAAGGCAAAGATCGATATAATTTCGAATCTTCCTGTCCCCACTACAGTGAAAGAAATACGATCATTCCTAGGTCACGCCGATTTCTACCGGAGGTTTATTAAGGATTTCAGTGCTGTATCTAGACCACTATGTCAACTCCTTGTTAAGGACCAACCTTTTGAGTGGAATAGCAAGTGTCAGGAATCCTTTGATAAACTCAAACATCACCTAACAACAGCTCCGATAATGCAATCTCCGGATTGGAGTCTTCCTTTCGAGCTGATGTGTGATGCGAGTGACACAGCGATCGGAGCTGTTTTAGGGCAAAGGAAAGACAAAAAGCCTACTGTGATCTACTACGCTAGCAGAACCCTTGATGGAGCTCAACGTAATTACTCTACTACCGAAAAGGAGTTACTAGCAATTGTGTTTGCATTAGAGAAATTCAGGCAATATATAATTGGCTCGCAGATCATTTGCTTCACCGATCATGCTGCATTGAAGTATCTGCTATCCAAAAAGGATACAAAATAGCGATTGATACGCTGGATTCTTCTGCTCCAAGAATTTGATTTGGTTATCAAAGATAAAAAGGGAGTGGAGAATGTTGTTGCTGATCACCTCTCACGATTGACGTTTGAAGATAATTCTTCACAATCTATTCCGATCAGTGAATCTTTCCCAGATGAACAACTTTTTGCAGTAACTAGCTTGCCCTGGTATGCTGACATTGTCAATTACCTGGCAACAGGGGAGACCCCATCTCATTGGTCCACCCCTGACAGAAAAAGGTTTCTGTCCATCGCCCAATGGTTTTACTTTGATGATCCGTACTTGTTTAAGTACTGTGCGGATCAAGTAATTAGGCGATGTGTCCCTGAGGAAGATATCTCTCATATTTTAGCTTCTTGCCACTCAGAGGCCTGCGGTGGCCATTTCTCAGCCCAGAAGACTGCTCAAAAAGTGTTTAGTAGTGGTTTCTACTGGCCGACAGTTTTCAAAGACTGTTATGCATTTTGTAGAGCATGTGCTAGATGCCAAATGTTGGGAAGCTTGTCAAAGAGAAATGAAATGCCGATGACCCCGATCATGACTATTGAAATCTTTGATTGCTGGGGCATCGATTTCATGGGACCATTCCCGCCATCCTCTCATTACGAATATATCCTTTTGGCGGTCGAATATGTGTCCAAATGGGTTGAGGCCATCCCTACAAGGAGAAATGATCACAAAACAGTGATCTCATTCTTAAAAGAGAATATTCTGTCAAGATTCGGAACACCAAAGGCCATGATTAGTGATCGTGGAACTCATTTCTGCAATAAGCCCTTTGAGGCGCTGATGAAGAAGTATGGGGTCAACCATAAGGTTGCTTTATCATATCACCCACAGTCAAATGGTCAGGAAGAGTTAGCCAACAGGGAGATCAAACATATCCTGGAAAAGACTGTTAACATCAATAGAAAGGATTGGTCGTCACGTTTAACTGATGCTTTGTGGGCGTACAGGACAGCGTATAAGACGAATCTTGGGATGTCTCCCTACAGGCTAATTTATGGAAAAGCTTGCCATTTGCCTGTGGAACTGGAGCATAAGGCATACTGGGCCACTAGATTGCTAAATTTTGACATTCATGAGAGTGGCACATTGAGGAAGTTACAACTCAATGAATTAGAGGAGATCAGAAATGATGCATATGATCGTGCTCGAAATTATAAGTCAAAATTAAAAGCTAAGCATGATCGATCGATCCTGAGAAAGAAGCTTGAACCGGGACAGAAAGTTTTACTTTACGATTCTAAGCTTCATCTTTTCCCCGGAAAGCTGAGGTCGAGGTGGATAGGACCTTTCATTGTCAAGGAAGTGTTTCCACATGGAGCAGTAGAAATCGTTAATCCCAAGAATGGTAATACTTTCAAAGTCAATGGGCAACGTTTAAAACCATTTTTGGAGAGGTTCGAACCAGAATCAGAGACCATCCACCTGGATGATCCTGATTATTCTTCTTGAAATTTGAGAACCTGATGTTGTTGTATAGTAGTTTTCTTTTCTTTGTGTGTTTCTTTGTTTCCTTTTATTCTTATTCTGTCTTTTGATTGGCTGTAGGATGAACCCATTGCATTTCCTACCACATTTGCTCTACCATGGGGTCCGTTCTCCAGGAACCCCAGAACAGAGGGAGCAAGAAAGGCCAATTTTTACTCCACTTTCCAGTTCATGCCCAAATTCCCCTATTGCGGTTGTTGCTCATTTAAATACCTGGGATTTGCTTTGCGCAGTTCGAGAAATTCTAGAAGACCTTCAAATCAATTCGGACGGGGAAGTTGTGGAGTACTCTGTGGAGTATGCTGTGGGAGAAGACTTTTCTTCCCCTGAACCTGAGCAGAATTGATAATTCCTATGGCAGATGAATAAAGACAGAATTTTGTTTCTTGTTTTTCTTTTTGTTTGTTTGTTTCTTGACCAAGATCTTGTACTCTTTGGATGATTATAATCCATTTCGAACTTTAAATTGATGATGTTTGGAATAAATTCTTCCTATTTGTGTGATTGATGAGTCTGATTCCTGTTTGAATGATCAAAAGTCTTATCTCTGTCTTGAAATTGCATTTTTAAAATTGTTGGGGGTAGTTACATGAAGAATACTTGGACCCCATGAATTTCTTATATCAATCGATTGATATTTTTATCAATCGATTGGTATGATTTGGATACCAATCGATTGGTACTATTGTCAATCGATTAACTTGAAATTTTTATCAATCGATTAAGAACCATTGTCAATCGATTGACATCTCTTCCACACATAATGTCTGTTCATCTCCCTCTTCCTCATTTCATTTCAAACATCAGAGAGGGAGAGGGAGATTTTAGGCGTGTTGGACACCATCACCTCCATCATCATTCCCATCTCTTTTCATCATCCCCATCATCCATCATCTTCATCTCCATCATCACTGCCGCAGCCGCTGTCCTCACGCGAACAGAGGGAGAGAAGAGAGAGAGTGATCTGGACCTTAATCTCAGCATCATCATCACCTCTTCATCATTAACCTCTTCTTGAACAGTCTAGGCGCGCAATTTCTGCTGCGTTTTGATCAAGGTAACTCCACAATAAACCCATTTTCTATTTTGATCATTTCTGTTTCAAAATGATAGAGGGAGCTCCTCATGGTCTTAAGACCATTAATTTGATGAAAGGGGGACGTGAGACCTTGTTGTGGGCAGCCCCCTGGAATCGCTGATGTCAATCGATTGACATCAGGGCTCAATCGATTGGAACCTACCTTCAATCGATTGACAAGTTATGTCAATCGATTGACATAAACAGAGAAGCAGAACCTCATTTCTTTCATCCTAACTCTCTGCTATGTTTCCATTTCAGCTCCCATGGCTCCAAAGCCCAAGGACAGTGGGCCCCACCCAAAAAAATCCATGTCCCTCGAGATTCTGGACCCACCGCTTGCCCACGGGTTCAGAAACGCTAAAGAAAACACGTGGTACACTAAATATTTCCGAACTCGCGCAATTATGGTGGAAAGGCAATTCGAGAATATATGGAGCGACGACAAGATTCCATTCCATTTGGCCCGTCTTCGAGCTTTTCCCGATTGGCTCCCGGTTCTGACAGCGGATAAGCAAGTTCGGCCTTCGTGGATTCGAGTGGCATGTGCTAGTATGGTTAAGGTGCCAAACGTCCCTTACACATATTTCTCGTGTGTATCGGGACGGGCGATCGAGTTCAGCCCAGCCACAGTCGCTCAGGCGCTTGGTATCCCAGAGGTTCCCGATCATATGTACCCTATTCATCCTGACCGCCCATTTCCATCTTACGATGTTGTGGCCACGGAGATTTCAGGAGGGAAGGTTAAGAAGTATTCTGGGATCACAGTGTTCGACGACCATGACCTGACGATGGACTACCACCTGTTGCACCTGACACTCTGCAGTTGCATTCTTCCCACTACTTATAAGTTAGACTTCTTAGGGTGGTACACTAGAGTTTTGTATGCTATCAGGACAGGATTGCCTATCTGCCTCGCCCGACTCTTCATCGAGTTTTTCATTGAGCCTACACGTCATCCCAGTAAATCTCAGCACTTGAAGGGTGCATGGGCGATTCATCGGGTTTGTGAGGTGGCTAATTTAGAGGCACCAGCTGGTGAGGTTCTGCAGAAGTCAAAGTTGGGAGTTTTTGGAGAGTCTGTGGCTCGGCGATCGCTGTCACAGTTCAAAAAGAAGGCGAAAGGAAAAGGGAAGATGGGAGAGAGCAGTAAGAAAAAGAAAAGGAAGAGGGTAGATACAACGTCAGAGTCAGAGGACGATGACCCAGGGACACCTGAGGCGGAGGGTCAGGATACGGTGGTGATTGAGGAGGATGAGGAGGATCCAGGGACGCCAGCGGCGGAGGATCAGTATGAGTTGAGGAAGCGTGAGCCTCCCGCAGCATCCACATCTGCCCCAGTATCTCTCCAAACCGTTTATGATCTTCTAGTTGAGGAGAGAGAGGCACAGGTGCAGCTTCAGGGGATGGTTCGAGAGCTTTCCGCGGAGTTGATGTTGATAGCTGCCCAGTTGTCATTAGATCGAGATGCGGTTCAGGGTAGATTTGGGCAGCTTAGTGGTCAGATTGAGCAGATTTCGATGCTGCTTGGGATCGAGCAATCATTACGCTCATCTATGCCACCTCCTTCGTCAGCTCCAGCATCGACGACAGCTCCGGCGTCTACGTCAGATCCACCAGAGGGCATTGTCTTAGAGACACCTCCACAGCCACCACCTCCAGCTGCTGCTTCACCGCCAGCTGTGAGTGATCCAGCGGCTGTCTCCCAGACTGGGACAGCTGCTGAGGGTGGCAGTGAGGTAGTTATCACGCCATCCGATGGCTAGACTGCCGATTCTTAGGAAGGAGATGTGGCGAGCGAGAGAGTGTTTTGTTATTTCATATATCTTTCTCTCTCTTTTGTCACTTTATTTTGTCTCTGTGGATATTTTGGGTTGGATGACTATTTTTGGATCAGTGATTGTGGATACTTTATGGTTTGGTTGGATGTTTATAGTTGGATGCTGATCTTACTTTACAGATAGTTCTGTGTGTTCATGGATTATGTTTCTAGTGTTGATATTTTTGATTATTATCCTTTTACTCTTGATCTTGGTTGTGTGCGGAGATTGTTATATTAAACCAGGTGTATTCTCTGATGTGTATGGAAATGCTTTAATCAGGTGATATCTTCTTTTTCTTGAAATACTTCCATTGTGGACAATGTCAATTTCAGTTGGGGGTAGGAAATAGATATCCACCTGTTTTTCCCTCTTGAATTTAAAATGCACACCTGTTTAATATTTGAATTTCCAAGTTTCTTAGCTTTCTTAGTTTGTTTGCCACCTGTTTTCCCTCTTGAATTTAAAATGCACACCTGTTTAATATTTGAATTTCCAAGTTTCTTAGCTTTCTTAGTTTGTTTGTTTAAAAAAAAAAAAAAAGAAAAACTACTTAAAAAAAAAACTGTTGTTAAATTTCTAACTATCAAAACCTCGTTCCTCCTAGCTAAATTATTGTGCAATGATGCATTCATGTTTTCCTTGCTATATTATGGATTTCGATTACATGTTACTTAGTCACTAATCCAGTTTTACATCCATAGCACGAATATATCCTGAAAACATTTTGCACGAGTTGACAATCACAAAAGAATCTTTGAATGAGAATGAAATACGATTGTCATGATTAATGGATTAATAGTGAAACTTTTAACCCTAGTGAGTTTTGAGCCATTCTTTTATTCTGAGGGTTAATCGCAAAACTCGTGTTAATTCTTGAAATACACTTTTATTTCGTTGAGAGTCTCATTCTTGTTTCATTTGGCTGATGCCTCAGGAGAACGTTCAGGATTTACTAATTTTAAAACTCAGGAAATACTCGAGATAAGTTATAATGTCTAGAAGATGATTTAGGCCATCGTTTCCTCACCTTATTTCTCGAGGAAGTCTAAAACCTCACTTACCTATCACAAATTAAGGCCTCTACCTAAAATCACCTTTTTATAATCAAGCATGTGACGGTTTTGTGAAAATAGTAAAAGGAGAAAAAGGAGAAGTGATTGCAGATATTTATTTATATATATATAAAAAATAAAAAAAAAAAAGAAAAGTGGAAAGCAATAAAAAAAAAAAAAAAAAAAAAAAAAAAAAAAAGAAGAAAAAGAAATTGGAGAATTGATAAATAAAAGGTGTGAAGTTGAGTTGGTTTTATTATGTCACATGCTTGAACTCATTTTTCACAATCCATCATCTCTTACCTCTCCTCATATTTCTGTCACAAGTCCTGAGGATTCTAGATTAATTTTAACAAATCTCGAGTATGAAATGAGTTTTCCACAGTAGATCGCTCCTGTTGTAATTGGTATTCCATCCATGAGACTCATGCACCTCAAATAAGCGTTCTTCAGTGTCTAGTATGAAAGCATGTTTGATTGCCTCTACATTTACTCATTTGAGCTTCATACTATGAGTGCATAAGTTTTACGCCAGTTTCAGAGTGATTTTTATTTTGAGCGTAAACTGTGTGAGAATTGAGTTGAAACTATGAAGTCTTAAACATGTCAATCTAAATAATTCTAAGATAAAGATTTATATCGTAGTTGTTAACTCCCCACACACACATAAGGATATATAAAGGCTGTGAATGTAGCTTAACTTGAATAAGTTACTTCGTAACATGTTGTTTACTTCCATAGCATGGTAAAGGAATTCATATCCTTGTTAAGCAGAATTTTTAGCATAAAAGAGAAATTGAAGCTTTGACAAGTTTGGAAAATTTGACATCTGAATTTTGTGGGTAAATTCTCTGAAAACCCTCACGAGACACAACTCGTCCATTAGGGTGAACCTAAGGGTTCAAAGGCTTGTTGCATACACTAAATGCAACCGCGATTCCTGCGACAGTGAGTTAGGATTTCCCTTTTGTTTTAGCTCAATAAAACCGTAACGTTAATAGTTGGTCGTCTTAATTTGTGTTAATTCCGCTTCGTTGCTAGAGACTAGCAAAGCGCTAGTTGGGGGTCGTGATGAGAGCTGATATTAACTTAATATTAGCTCGATAAGGAGTAAAAACTGACTGGATTTAACCTCATTCCTCTAGTATTACCTGCACTTGTGTTTAATTTGTTTCTTTACACAATGATGTATTTTTCGTGGTATGTTGTTGTGTTTGGCTCTTTGAGTGCAGGTTCTGAAGTTGAAAGGAATAACAAGTTGAAAGGAATAACTCCATAAACATATTGATGAAGTCTTGATACCAATCGATTGACATAGTATCAATCGATTGACATGTTTTCCTTACCAATCGATTGATCTATTTGTCAATCGATTGACATCTTTATCAATCGATTGACATCTTTGTCAATCGATTGACTTAAACTGGAAACAATATGTTTTAATGGCGCAAGATTTCAGCAATCAGGCGACGACCAGCCGTTATGGAATGAACCTGGACGCCTCTAGCTTGCATTTCTGATGTTATATATACAGGAGGGTGTAGAGGGCAAGGGGGTTGGCTCATTTCGTATTGTTTTTGTAGGGATTTCACCATTGATTTTGGTTTCGGATAAAAATTCCAGTGGATAAATTCATATTCAGGTTTCAATTCTTTTTCTCAGTTGCTTAGGAATTGTGGATTGTTATGTATGTTATAGTTTGAGTTTGATTTAAGCATTTTCAATTTAACATTTTAATCTATGGCTATATTTGATCCTATCTTTCGGTTTATTTATGTTTATGCAGTCATAATTATGCTTGAGTAGAATTCTGGTTGGGAATAATGTGAAGAAACATTGTTCCCAGCCCTCTGCCATGATTCTGTGAAAGAGTTAATGCCAATCGATTGGATACAGTATCCAATCGATTGACATAGACTCCAAGTCAATCGATTGATATACTTGTCAATCGATTGAAAGCCATTTCATGTCAATCGATTGACATCATGGCAATCGATTGGTATGTTTATGACTTGGGTTTACTCCTTTTTGTATTCCAGTAACTTTTGTTTCAGAAATTAAGTCCAAATTGATCTTCCTAGTTCAAATTGCAATCTGATTTTGAAACAAGAGCCCTTTTGAATAATTAATTCAATGAACACTCATAACAAACACTTCGAATATTCCATACTCAATTTGTTAGTTATTGTTCATAGTTTTAATTAACTACTTATTTCAGTTCTTCATAAATAAGTGAGGTAAACGAACCACTAAATATGCAAGATTCACATACTTAGTGTCTAGAATGCTTAACTTAATCATTTCGAAATAAGGAATACTCTAAGGATAAAACTCCAGCTGTTCATTCTTGTTAAAATCATGGTAGTGGCTGGTACTTTGTGGATTCACATGTTCCCAACTCTTTTTCATATTTGATTTTTATCACAGTTTTTAATCTTATCTAGTTAAGTCTTTGCTTCACTATAAATTGTTTCTTCTATTTTTTTTAGGACTGTTAGAACCCCCTACTACAAGAAATCATCTTTTATTTTATTTTAGGATTCAATCTAGATTCTTCCGCCTTTATAATCCGTCCTTTGGGATTCGACCCGGTCTTACCGGTTTTAACGTGACGCGACCGTCTACACTTGGACGTACTCTTCAGAGAACACAATTCCAGTCGTGTCACTTTCCTAACCCGAAACGCACTAAAACTGCTATATTTAGCTTTCCAGACGTAATTAGGCAGTTTCGTTCGCGTAGGAATCATCAGTAGAGTGAAATACACAAGTTCCATTTTAACACAGGTCGGGCGCGCGGGCCGCGCGAGCGCGATATTGGGACCTCGCACGAGCGGATCGCGCGAGCGATTTCAGGGATTTCGCGCGAGCGGGTCGCGCGTGCGATGTGGTTTTTTCAGCTTCTTTTGCTCTTCTTTTTCACCCCATTTAACTTGGTTAACTTGATTTCTTCCAAAACCTGTCAGAAAATAAAAAACGAAGTAAAAATATACAAAAATAGGATAAAAAGATACTAACAAACGTATGTTAAGGCATATAAATAGGCTCTGTTCTCTCCCGATCACACCCCCAAACCTACATTTTGCTAGTCCTCGAGCAAAACTTAAAAATAAAAACCAAACTACTAATAACATACTACTCCATTTTCGCATGGATCACGATTGCATTTAGCATATACAACAAGCCTTTTAAACCCCTAGGTGTCCCTAGTCGGACGAGTGAAGTCTCGTGAGGGTTCTCGTCAACAAGTCACCCACAACCATATTTATTAACTTATCAATTTAAGACTTTTATTAAAAATAAAGAACATAATATTCAATACTTCTTCCTCATATAACAAAGATTTGAAATAGAATAACGAACATAAAGAAACATAATGAAACATCCACCTAAATCATGAAAAACAATCTCAAGCACATGCATCGTATAAATCAATAGAGTTTCTCATAAAATTGCACGTGTGTGATGTGGTAGTCAAATGAACACGCGCATGTCATGAACTTGGAATATAACTCGGATAACCATTTAACTATGTCTCGACTACGAATCTCACAATGTCAATTACACTCTAAAATGAAACACTCAGAAACAGGTGTAATTTTTCTAAAATATTTGAGTAAAGGAAATATGTTTTCAAAACGAGAAATGCTCACATATGACTCGAACAAGACGCGTGACACGAAAGAACAGTAGTCTCATGGATAGGATGCCAATAATCAAGAAAAATTAATCATTACCATGTTTTAATCCCCCTCCCATCGTTTTCATATCCAAACCATGATTCCTAGGATCAAATAGGACTTTTCAAAGGTTGTAATGTGGCTCAGACAATGGAAAAGGATAGAAAGGATTCATTAGGTAGTTTTATAATGGCATTGTAAGGCATGTTCGATTTCTTTCATTCTCTCTTCTACCAACTTCATCTTTTCATTCCCTTCTTTTCATATTCTCTTTTTTAATTTCTTTCCTCTTCTTTTTTTTTTCCAACCTTTTTTTTTCTTTTTTTTTATTCTTTTCCCTTTATTTTCGTTGCTTTTGAAACAACCATTCATTGAATACCAAGGCAACCACCCCAAACATCATCTGATCTTCTTCTTCCCAATCACACATTGCCTTAACACCACTAAAAGGTGACAAATCTCTCAATGGTGAACTCCAAGTTTGTCAAGTCAGAGCAAAAACAAGGATAATGGTAATTAAAGAAAGAAATGGCATTTTAACGGCTCAAAGGGCGAACTAAGGACATTTTTATCATTTATCAGTCAGTAAACAAAGAAGGCCTAAAAATCATCTCCTATGGTCATATGGTTCTTTAATGTTTACAACTGAAGATTATTTAGCATGGTAGCAAATATTTTAACTTGACTTATCAACCAAAACAAGAATAATAAGACTAAACAACAAGTAGATGCGCTATTTCAATGAAATTCGACAAACACAATGTGTATTTATAACCCTCAAAACAGAAAAGATAGGCTCAAAAGCTCACAGGGTCTAGTCTCCACCTTGTGTTATCTAGAAATCTGAATCATATTATAGTTCACATCAAACATGTATTCAAGCGACTACATGCAGTGCATAGGTTTATGTGCAAATCTATGAT
The DNA here is from genome assembly GCA_033977485.1 of Hydrangea macrophylla. Taxonomy (NCBI): domain Eukaryota; kingdom Viridiplantae; phylum Streptophyta; class Magnoliopsida; order Cornales; family Hydrangeaceae; genus Hydrangea; species Hydrangea macrophylla. Next base: position 79,330,313 of record CM066991.1, on the reverse strand, counting down.
ATAAAACTACGATTCAAACAATACATAACTTAAACATTACATCATATCATGACTTCAGCAAATGTTTAATCACATCTTCTCTTGTTTACCATTCTATAACAATCATAGTTACATAACAAGAAGTATCAAATCAAGATTGCAAAAACGTCGGTAACATTGTTTATTTAAGCACAAGAATTGAATTTTTTTTTTTTAAATTAGTGCATAATAATGTGCATGTGTGTGCATACCCCCAAACCTAAACATTTCACTGTCCCCAATGAAACAATAAAACGAAAGAACGGAGAGTAGGTAAGAAAGAAACGATATTACCTCGATCTCGGCAAACACAAACTAGGTGAACGTATAATAATATGGAATCAAAGTTCAATCAGGCTCCAAACGAAGCTACTAATCACCTGGTAATACTTAACAATAGAAAATAAAAGAACAGAATAATAACAATAACAGCTAAATATTTAGATTTTTTTTTATTTTTTATTTTATATTTTATATTTATTATTATTATTATTTTTTTAAATAGAATAATAGAATCTAAACTATAATCAAGAGACTCAATAAAAATAAAAGAAACAAACAGAACTTATAAAAACAAAGACAGACGAACCTAAACAGGGCTAAAAGAACAAACAGAAAGTATAAAAAAAACACTGACCAGGTATGGAGAGAGGAGGGAAGAGAACAAAGGAGAAAAACCAGAAAGCCCTACCTCGCGCGAACAGGCAGCGCGAGCGAGCCTCGCGCGCGCGAATCCTTCCGCGAGTTTAAGCAGAAGCTTGTTTTACGTTTTATAAAAGAAAAATTTCTAAGTCCTCAGATCGCGCGAGCGGACCGCTCGAGCAAACCCCCTCGCGCGCGCGAATTGTGGCGCGAGGTGATACTGAGGCTACATATATAAAAAAAAAAACTTGAAATATTTTGTCTATGGGGGAATCTCGCGCGAGTGACCTGTCGCGCGAGCGGGTCGCGCGCGCGACTGTGGTTTTTTCCTCTTTTTTAGTATAAAAATGTATCTAAGTTCAAAAAAAATTATCCCCGACCCCTAAACCTGTTCAAAAAACTCAAAAACTGACCAAAACAACCCAAAAACATGCAAAAATCAAAGAAACGAACGAATTAAAGCTTGTGTTGCCTCCCAAGAAGCGCTATCTCCCCGGCAACGGCGCCAAAAATTGATGTTGTCAATATCAAGATGTAAAAAGTGTAATTTACTTTTCTAAGAATTTGTAGTAGTGAAAGTAAAGGTCGAACCCACAGAGATTGAATTACTACGACTCTTAATTTTAAAACCTAAATCTAATTAATTATGAAAACGAGATTTTGATTTGAATTTTAATTAAATTAATGAAACTAATGAAATTAAATCTAAATTATGAAAGCGATTTAAAATTGTTTTTATGAATATGTTTAAGGAACCTAGGATTGCAAATCCACCACTAGCTTCATAATAAGGGTATTTATGAATTACTTTAGCTTATTAAGTTGGATGATAATGGGGAATTGTAGCTACAAGCCCAATTCCTCCGTCAAGAAAATAACTATGGTTCAAGCACCAACATAATTCATCTTCGGTTAGCACGAATTATCCCAAACTAAACTAGGGTTGTGGTATAATCCGTCTAATCTAGGCATGGACTATTCGGATACTTGATAGCACAATTCAATTTAAGCACCATTATATGTAAATAATCTAAACAAGCACAGCAAGCATAGATCATTGAGCACACTACAGTCAAACTAGATCTAAGACAAGAATAAACTTTGAAAGTAATGACTTTAATCAATAGAAGTACGATTTATTTATAAAAATCCTCTAAACATGTAACTGTCATCCATACATAATAAATCTAAAAGAAAAGCATAAAATACACCCTATTACTTGGCTAGGGTTTCATTGAAACCCTAGATCTTTGTCTAGGCTGCCATAGAAGTGGTAGATTGCAAGTAGTTGATGGAGGAGGCCATGGAAATCCTTGGTCTTCTTCTTCTTCTCCTTGCTTCCCTCCCTTCAATGGCTGAAAGTGTGGTTGTATATTGTGTGTATAATAGTTGTCCAACCCCTAAATTGAAGTAAAATAGAGTATATATAGATTTACAAGAAGTTTTTGGAAGCTTTCCAGACGTAATTAGGCAGTTTCATTCGCGTAGGAATCATCAGTACAGTGAAATACGCAAGTTCCATTTTAACACAGGTCGTGCGCGCGGGCCGCGCGAGCGCGATATTGGGACCTCGCGCGAGCGGATTGCGCGAGCGATTTCAGGGATTTCGCGCGAGCGGGTCACGCGTGCGATGTGGTTTTTTCAGCTTCTTTTGCTCTGCTTTTTCACCCCATTTAACTTGGTTAACTTGATTTCTTCCAAAACCTGTCAGAAAATAGAAAACGAAGTAAAAATATACAAAAACAGAATAAAAAGATACTAACAAACGTATGTTAAGGCATATAAATAGGCTCTGTTCTCTCCCGATCACTAATCATCCTTTCTCATCCATCCCGGGGATTGAGAGGTCTTTTTTTCTCAAAGAACAACATGCATCATACTAGCTTGCTAAGCATATGTTGATTTCTTTGATTATCTATTTCAAGAACAATTCACGTCCCCTTTAGATTAGGGAAACTTAATTACTTGATACATGATTAGACGATTTTTCCTAGGTTTATTTGTGTGATCTTTTGCTTTACATTGTATGATATTTGACTTAGATCTTATGAATGATATCTTATCTTTTGATCTTCCAATTTCAAGTTTTCTTATGTGATGTAATATACTATCATAGTATTAGTTGTCGAACCATACATAGTATAAGATGATTATTTGGATGCTAATTGAGGCCCGTCGAAAGACGGGGCGAGTTGAGGGTGTTTTAGTCGCGACAAAGGCTCCTTCCTCTCTCGTACCAAAACCCCGAGCCAAGTTCTTTGGTTATGAAGGGTCGGTGCCCTTTATCCATTTGGGTGAGTCAAAATTAGGTTTCTTGGTTCCTTAAAGACCAAGTGGCGACTCTGTATCTGTTTTCCACAGACCATTTTTCTCTTTCTTTGATCAAAATCAAGTTTCAAAACAAAAAGCGGTGGAATCTCGGTGTCCACACTAATCCTAACACATAAGCACATAGACACATAAAATCCTCGCCCATGTCAAGTGCGCTGATTTCTCCTCTCATTGTGATCCTCACTACCCTTTCAAAGGTCGGGTGTTCAAAATTTTTCAAAAGACATTTCTTAAAATGATGAGATCTTTCAAAAACAATTCTCAAGGATGAGAATGTAAAAATATTTCTACAATAAAGATGATTGGATTGAAAAACAATTCCCAAAATTTCCGACACAATGAATATAAATTAATCCCTTGAAAATATACCTTAACAAAGGTTAGTTTGGAGTTTTAATCAAAGAGTGAGCTCTAAAGATTTTTTGAAAAAAAAGCGATTGAAAATTCTTGGAATAAAAATGGCAAGAAATGTTTGCTTTCAAAGATGGCCTCAAAACTCTTTGGGTAGGAGGATCACATGGTCGGATTATCACCGTACTTTCCATGAATTCGGATACATACAAGGTCAATGATGCTTAGCTAGCATGATATAAGAAGTATAATCTTATAATCAGGGTTCGGCATGTTCTCCAAATGTCGTGGAACATGAGGAGAAATTGCTAAAAGGTGATTAAAAGGTTATACATCTTTCATCAAACAAGTATCGTCATCATCTCAAGTAATCCCTTCCGGGCATACAAAACTTCCTAACACATAACCCTAATCAAGAATTGATTTCCTAAGATTGAAAGGTTCTATGGAAGCTACTATGCAAAAGCCGGGCTTTGGTCAAATAAGGGACCCTTGACACACACCCGATAGGATGCTTCATATACCAAATCATGGTACGAGATCAAGGGTGATCACACAGTCCCATGATGACTTGACCGACCGGGTTGCCCCGAGCCTCTAAGGTCATAGTTCCGTGCGATCGACTGGCTGGACATGCAAGTGAAATGCAACAGGCACACAAAGATTAATTAATTTGATTAAAAGGACATTTTTCAAGTCTAATCCTCAAGTGAACCCAAAATCAAAAATTCTGGTCTGCGAAACCAGAGATTCTGGGTTCGATCCCCAGCAGAGTCGCCAGATTGTGGATATCGCAGGTTTCTTATCCACAGCTTTTCAAAATCAATTTCAAAAATAAATGAGTCGCCACTTAATTTTTAAAAGGAAAAATTAAGAAACCATTTTAAAAGCAAACCGATCTTTTAGAAACCAGAGATTAACTAGGTCCGGGGATTATGGAATGAGAGAGGAAGGAGCCCGTCGGACTAAAACACCCTCTCTCATCCTATCTTGCGATAGGCCTCTACTCAACATCCTTTTAATCAAATTTATTAATCTAAGCATGCCCTCAACTAATACTTATATACATATACATCACAAAAAGCATGTCCAAAAGGGTGTAAAATTGCTAATGACAAAATATCATTCATAAGCCACATATTCCAAGTAGCAAGCAATATGATATGCAATAGGGAACAAGAGGGCTTACCCGGGATCCAGCAGCGATATTAAATGTGCAATGCACACAAACAAAAGAAAATCCTAAAAAGAGTCTCTAATCACATATACATATAAGGCAAGCTCCTAATTCTAAGGTGTCGCGCATGAGGTTGAAAATAAAATCAAGGAATGAAATAAACTAGAAGGGAGATGAGGAATTGTACCTCAAATGCGCTACAAAACAAAGATTAGTCCACATGTTTCATATAATAATATGGTATCAAACAATCAATCCTAATTTTCTAACTTAAGTCCATCTAGCATGAAATCCAACTGTGTTCGATAGCTAGTTCTAATCATGAGCAAATAAATGTACATGGATGAATGAATGTAAACAAGAATAGGACATGGATTTATTCACTAATTTGGGTCACTTAGCCTCTGGATTTAAGCTAAATTACCCTTATTCAAAGTATGATTTGGGTCCTAAGACATTAGGAGTCCATTTGAGTTGAGATAAATAAGATTAGACAAAAACAGTAGCAGTTTTTCATGAATTACAGAGAGCAGACCAGATCTTAAAAAAAATAGAAAAGCCATGCTTCCAACGGTTGGATCTTAATGATTTTTGGATACGATATGCCTCTGTAAGTCTAGTTTATAACCCAAAAAGAAAATCAAGGTTTGAACGGTTAGATCTCCGGGAATATGGAAAACACTAGGCATCACTCAGGAATCTGCAACTCTCTGTCCAGAGATCTTGTACGATTTTTTAAAAATAGCAAAAAGATGAGAAACACTTAGATCTTTTTAGGGGATTTCCCTAACACATTAAGGTACCCAGAAACAATTATTAGAGACCTCGGAAACTCCGTTAAAATTCTGATTTATTAATTTCAAAATGGATTTACTGTTCTGAAATGTTGGACAGAGAGTTGCATGTATTAAAAATCACAAAACCAAACCATCTTAGACATGAGATCACCTTAAAACAAAAATTACAGTGGTAGATTATTGTGTTATTGACACTTTCCCGTTGATTTCACTTGATTTTAACGATTAGATTTCGAACTAAAAATCTTTGATCAAAATCAGTTTGTGAACTCACTGTTTTCATTTGTCAAGTTCACCTTTATTTGTTAACCCCAACTATTAAACCATGTAGTTGGACTTAAACTAAACCATTTTTTTCTACCATTTGATGGTCATTGGAGACTAAAGACCTTCATATTTGTGGATTTCAAAGGAAGTATGAATAGACTTCATGAAATCTCAAGATGAGGACTCTAAACCATGGAGATGGGCTTATACTCAAAACCATTTTCTCCTACCATTTGATGGTCATTGGAGATGAAGACATGACTAATACTCATAAGTTTCAAAGAGAGTATGGAAATGATTTCATGAAGTACCAAGGTTAGAGGATCCAAGTCATGAGTATGGACTTGGATTCATCTATTTGCTTATGAAATGAAGTGATGATCAAATTTTGACTCTCATGTAAAGTATAAGCTTACATGGGATTCAAAGGATCATACTCAAGAGATTTCAAGAGAGATATTGAAGATCTCCAAGAATCTCAAGAGAGGAACATAAACAAAAGAAATATAAGAAAGATTAAAGAATTAGAAACAAGAACTCCTAAGCTTACTAGACAAACTCTAAGATTTAATAACAAAAAAACTAAAAATGACTTGAAGATTAGAAGCTCAAAAAGAAAGAGAACACAACCAAGATTAGAGGGTCACCTCCAAACTATCCTCAAAAGTCTTTCTTTGAAGATCTTCCAAGCTCTTCTCTCTAGTTCTCTAAACTCTCTCTTTTTCTCTCAAAATATGTTAGTGTAATGGTAGTGATTTTTTGTATTTTTTTGGTGTATCTCTTGTGTATATTCCTTGCATGTGTTCCAAGGAAGATCCTTCCTCTTTTATAGGAAAAATTACCAAGTTTTTTCAGTGAATTTGGAGTAAAAGACAGGTGTAAATCTCTCATTTGGTGGTACAATACGTACTTCCTGAAATTAAACAGACTGCTGTCCAGGGCGGTCAAAATTCATCTGCGGCAATCCGTGGGTACCGCTGCTGCACTCTCTGTCTGCCGCGACGGCATTCTGTGACTGCCGCACGGTTCTCCATGAGTGCTGCGGTAGATTGTTGATTGCCGAGTTTTTGTCAACCTTACTTTATCAGTTTTTTGTTTTTATCCGCCTACACATACGTATTGTACCACAAAATACGGACTTTAAAAACAAACGGCAGTCAGAAAATGTCGGCGGCACTCAGTGAAAGCCTGCCCGGCACTCACCGAGTGCCGCGGAATACTGCCGTGTGCCGTTATTTGTTGAACTTCCTCTTTTAGGTCTTTTCTTTTCTCCTTTTTCTTCCAAAAAAAAATTATTTTTGAAGATTTTCTCAAAAAATGGTGTTTTATACCTGAATTCTCCTAAATACCTGGCATATTCTTCTTTCTGTGAAATTTTATCACGTTTGGAGAACTTTCTAAAGAGCTTGGAATACTTCAATTCTTTCGGTCTTTATCATCATCAGACGTGGAGGTGACGCTCTCCTAAATTCGACGGTCGGTCAAAATTGGGGTGTCTGCAGGTGGCAGAACCGAAGAAGATGGACCGGTGGTGGGTGGTACAGAAGGGATAATAGGTGGATGTGAAGCTGTGTGAATAGACTGATCTATCCCTACCCAGACTAAAATTGCCTCCAGCAGAAATGTCATACGGTCGACCTTGCCCTCAAGCTGTACCCGGGCCTCCCTCTCCTCAATAATCAACGAGTGGAGAGATTGGAGAGACACGGAAGACGACTCTCCCTAGGCCTGAGCTTAAGATCTCTGTCTAAGCTCAAAATGTGCAACCTCCTCCACAGGGTCAACCTCATTACTTGAATCATGCTCCTCAGCCTCGGAAGGTGTCCCAGAAGCAGCACCCTCAGTATCGGTGCCTCCTCCTCTCATCCTCTTCACCCCAACCTTGGCTTTTTCTTTTGCTTTTCGCTTCTTCTGCGCATCAGAATGGCGGGCCGCTGTCTTGTCGAATCGACTAGAGGCCTGCAAAGTCGTGTATGTGGCCAACGGAAGTAAACCAGCATACTGAATAAACCGATGAATAGGTCAAGCGTCCTTTAGATGGCGCTTAGCGGCATTGTACCGTGTCGGCTGTATAAAGAAGTTGATATAGAGGCGAGACAGGAAGACTCGTTATCCCGTCCCAATAGAATAAAGAGCCCGAGCATACCACGCTGCCAACTTCTCGTGGTAAGAAGTCATCAAAATGTAGTTGACCAGCGCTAGATGGAGGATATGGTAATCCTCAGTAAAAAGCCTATCCTCAATAAGAGATTCACCATTCCATCTCTGGACAGCTCCTCTTGTAAGCTCTAGGATAATAGTGGCGGGAGGGATCTCCGGGGCTCCTGGTAGCTGAGGATAAAAATAGTCTAGCACCTAGGCTATCCCTAGAGTAGCAGAAATTGTGGCAGGGCTAAAAATGATCGCATGTCCGCGGAAGAATGAGCGGTATGTGAATAGAGCTACAGGATCCTTAATCATCGTGGAATAGGCTTCCTGAACCCAATTGATGTTGACCCGTTTGGTTTGGGTCAATATGCTGTACCATAGAGGCATGGCTCTGATTCTTCCAGGAACCATAGGGCTGAGAGCCAAACCGTCTCTAGCGATCGTTCCAACATCACCTTTCGCAAATGAAAATAGCGATCAAACCACACTCAGTCCTCGTCATTCCGAAACCCATGATCGGGTACCGGATCAGGTATGGTGAGATCGAAGGGTTTGGATTTGTGATACCCTGTAACTGGATTCATCGCGAAGGCCCTGAAATTAAGAATGAAAAGAAATAACAAATGAAAACAAGAACAAATGACCAAAAGAAGAATCTGCCCTGCATCAGTTCGATCGATTGAAGAATGGCTGGGCTCGATCACTTGAGCCCACTTTGATCGATAGGACACAGAAATTCAGCAGGGGCAGAAATGCATCGCAGAAATGGAAAGAGAACTAGAATAACACAACAAAAATAAAGACTAATTGGTCTAAAGATCAATGGGGGGCACTCCCACAAGTTTTCAAATGAAAATGAAAAGAAGGGGAACTGGGACCTTAGCTCGGATAAATATACGTAGTGGAGAGGTGAGTGAGATGAGGATGATGAGCGGAGGTGATTAAGGTTGCCCAAATGAAAGGTGAGGTGAGTGGGGAAAAAAAATTGCGAGGCTTCTCTCTGAGCTCGAGCGCTTGAAAGGGAGAGGAAGAGATATAAACTAAGGAAGTGTACGCTGGACTCCTCGGTTAAATACAAGTCTCGATCGATCGAGAAAGTTCGATCGATCAAACTCTCAATCGATTGAGACCTGTTAAAGCGATTGACGATTGTACACCGTCGATCGATTGAGAATGGTTCGATTGATCAAACCTGAGAATTCTAGGATCAGTCGCACTCCCAATTAACCAAGATTATTCTGGACATACAGGATAATGATAAAATTAGTTCATTAACATGACATGTAAGCCAAAAGTCATCCTCATAAAAGAAAATTACAATTTCTTATACATATAACCTTGTAATAGAATCCATTTTACAAAATTATAACGCCTCAAGTTGGTACTAAAGACCTTATTAATAACGGAAAGACTAAAATAAAACTGAAACTAATAAAACTACTGTCTAGGATTACACTTCAATTGATAAAAGAATAATCATCAGACAAAACACAATTGAAGTGAAGCATTTAACTTCGAACATTAAAACTTCATCTTCCATAGCTACTTCATTCTTCCCCAAATCTTTGAGGGTGGATGCCAAACTTGATAATTCCCTTTCCCAGAACAGTCGGAAAGCAGTAAGGATATCATTGAGCAAGTCTGAAATCTCCAAGGAATTGACTGCACGGACAAGAGGTGATCTGGAAGGAGAAATCGATAGAGGAGAATAATTTCTCAGCTGTTTACTCTCTTACGGCAGAGTACCAGGAGACCCTATGTAAGGTCCAGGTCCATGAAACAATTGATGCGGAAGGAACACCGGCAAACCATTGTGAAATATAGTGGTAATCCTGGACAAAGGAAAGCAAAACAAAAGGAAGAAGGTAAATAAAACAAATGAAAGAACTAACAGAAAGGAATAAACAAAACACTATAGAAAGAAAATGAAACTTGACAAAGCGTTAACCTCACTATTGGCGTGATAAAACCATGTGCACTAGCAGGTAGAGGGCATTGGAGCTGGAACAACAAATAGCTCATATGTACATAAATATATGGAATTGACTCGATAACGATAAAGTCGTCCACATATGTGAAGACTGCATTATGGTGTTCGGGCACCACATCATGTAGATCTTCCTCCACCCATGCCTCCCTCATTGAGTCGTTCTCCCATTGTTCCAAAAGTGCATCATCCACCTCCCTGACGAAATACCCTTCTGGTCCTCCTTCCTCTTTTGGAAGATCCATATTGGCAAAAGGGTTAATTTGGAGGAGGGCGGGATTATAAGGGATGTACCCTTAAGTCAGTCAACTACATCATCGGCATCCGGTCCTTGGTACGGTGAAAAGAAAAATGCAATCTCGTCAGTGGTCTATGCAGGGTTTTGATATTCCGAGTCAGCCCATGAACCAATCGAAAACAAGGACCGTGTACCATCATGATTTCTCATTCTAAATAGCCTGCGAGAGATAGATAATAAAGGATAGTGGGTTAAATGCAATGACAAATTCAAAAAGACAGAAATAACTAAAACAAACTAAGTGTAGTAAACGGAATAAATACAACAACAGGGTGAGAACACTGTTTAGTGTTTTAAGTAAAGGAATAGTTAGGCTCATCCAGTTGGATGTGCTCAGCTTCCGGTTGGAAACCTTCCAAGAACGGTTTTAATCTTTGGCCATTGACCTTTAAACTTTCATCGTTCTTAGGATTTATAAGCTCACTGGCCCCGTGTGAGAAAACAGATTTAACAATGAACGGTCCAGTCCACCGGGAGCGGAGCTTCCCAAGAAATAGGTGAAGGCGAGAGTCGTATAATAAGACTTTTTGTCCTAGCTCGAATGATTTATGAAAAATTGTTCTATTGTGGTAAGCCTTCAATCTTTCCTTATGTAATTTGGCGCTGTCGTACGCATCTCGACGTATTTCTTCCAGTTCAGCTAACTGGAGTTTTCGGAGATGACCTCCCTCTTCAATATCAAAGTTCAATGAGCGTGTCACCCAATATGCTTTGTGCTCGATTTTGACAGGGAGGTGACATGTCTTTCCGTATACTAGCCTATATGGGGACATTCCCAGATTTGTCTTGTACGCAGTACGGTATGCCCATAGGGCATCGGTCAGCTTATATGCCCAGTCTTTCCGATTTGAACTAACCGTCTTTTCAAGGATATGTTTGATTTCTCGGTTAGCCAGTTCTTCCTGCCCGTTAAGGGTGGTAGGCTAAGGAGATTTTATGGTTAACCCCATACTTTTTGAGAAGTGACTCCAAGGGTCTATTGAAAAAGTGCTTTCCTTGGTCACTTATTAATGCCTTTGGGGTTCCAAAACGCGAAAGAATATTTTCTTTTAAGAAACAAATTACTGTTTGATGATCATTTTGCCTTGTTGGAATTGCTTCTACCCATTTTGAGATATACTCTACAGCAAGGAGTATATACTCGCAGTTATTTAACTTCGGGAATGGGCCCATGAAATCTATGCCCTAACAATCAAAAATTTTGATTGTGATTATGGGAGTTAGAGGCATAGAATTTCTTTTTGAAATTGCACCTATATTTTGATAGCGTTGGCACGAATTACAAAATTCGTGGGCATCCTTGAATATGGTTGGCCAATAGAAACCGCTATGTAGGATTTTTTGTGCGATCTTTTGTGAAGCAAAGTGGCCACAGCAAGCTTCGGAGTGGCATGAAGCTAAAATCACGGTTATGTCTTCATTTGGAATGCAACGTCTGATGACCTGATCGGCACAATACTTTAATAAGTACGGGTCATCGAAGAAGAAGTGACATGCGAACGAGAGGAACCGTTTCTTGTCTTGAGTTGACCAATGACTTGGGGTTTCTCTCGTAACTAGATAGTTTATGATATCAGCATACCATGGCAAACTGGAAACAGTCATCAGTTGCTCATCTGGGAATTCATCCTTGATCGGTATGGGTTCAGTGTTGTCAATAAACGTTAACCGAGACAAATGATCAGCGACCACATTCTCTACTCCCTTTTTGTCTTTGATTGTGATATAAAATCCCTGGAGTAGGAGTATCTAACGGATAAGCCTTTGTTTCGCATCCTTCTTGGATAACAGATATTTGAGGGCTGAGTGGTCTACAAAACAGACGATTGGGGACCCTATTAGATAAGACCGGAATTTATCCAAAGCGAAGACTATTGCCAGTAGCTCTTTTTCAGTAGTTGTGTAATTTATTTGAGCTTCGTTAAGCGTTTGACTGGCATAGTAGATTACATAAGGCTTATTATTCTTCCTTTGTCCTAGGACTGCACCAATGGCATAGTCGCTAGGATCGCACATTAGTTCGAATGGCAAATCCCAATTGGGTGCCTATATTATTGGTACGGAAGTAAGGTGTTCTTTTAATGCGCAAACGATGTTTGATAGCTTTCTGACCACTCAAATGGTGCGTCTTTAAGATAGAGTGGACGGGATATTGCACTAAAGTTCTGGATGAAGCGACGATAAAATCCTGCGTGCCCCAGAAAAGATCGGATGTCTTTGACTGTACGGGGGACAGGTAGGTTCGAGATTATATCGATTTTAGCTTTGTCCACTTGGATACCTTTGTCGGAGATAATGTGGCCGAGGACAATTCACTTGGTCACCATGAAGTGACACTTTTCCCAGTTTAGTACCAGGTGTTTGTCCTCGCATCGTGCTAATACACATTCTAGATTATCTAAGCAATTTTTGAAACTATGATTGAACACAGAAAAATCATCCATAAAAACTTCAAGTATCTGTTTGACCATATCGCTAAAAATACTTAACATGCACTGCTGAAAGGTAGCAGATGCATTGCATAAGCCAAAGGGCATACGACGGTAAGCGAAAGTACCGAACGGACATGTGAAAGTTGTTTTCTCCTGATCTTCAGGAGCAATTTCGATTTGATTATATCCATTATATGTGTTCAAGAAGCAATAGTACTTATGACCCGCCACTCGTTCTTGCATTTGATCCATGAATGGTAATGGAAAGTGGTCTTTTCGGGTAACGGCATTCAATTTTCGGTAATCAATACACATTCGCCATCCAGTGGGGACGTGTGTTGGTACTAATTCACCATCTTTATTAGGAATAACCATTATGCCTGCCTTTTTGGGCACCACTTGAGTTGGACTAACCCAAGGGCTGTCAGAAATAGGATATATAATTCTAACATCTAGTAGTTTTAGAACTTCCTTTTTGACTACTTCTTGTATGTTGGGATTCAGACGCCTTTGCATTAGTCGCAAAGGTTTAGCGTCTTCCTCCAAATATATTTTATAGGTGCAGACAGACGGACTTATGCCTTTGAGGTCAGCAATAGTCCATCCTAATGCTCCCTTATATTGTTTAAACATTTGGACTAACTTATCCTCTTATTCAGAACTTAATGTAGATGAGATTATGACAGGATAAGTTTTTTCAGTCCCTAAGAAAGCGTATTTGAGCTCTTTTGGGAGCTCCTTTAATTCCAAATCGGGAAACTGAAAGTTGGAGGGCATAACTATTTTTGTCTTAGGAGGCAATGGTTCATATGGTATTACCCACATGCATTCATCTCTATCCTCCTCTAGCGTGTCCATCATGAGGCAAGTTCAATTTAGGTCGTCGTCCAATGGGGTAGAGTTTTTAGGTTGGTAAACGGCATCAAATTGTGCCACCACTATTTCCAAAGGATCTTTATACTCGACCAAATCGGCCACATCTTCAATGACCGTTTCGATGTAGTTAACTTCTTCCGGGGATTTGAAAAGATTTTGACATTTAAAGTCATGTTCCCGAATACGATGGTCATTATGCCACTTCTTATTTTCATTATAGCATCTATTGTCTTGAGGAATGGGCGTCCGAATATTATCGGGATTTATGATCATGGATTAGACACAGGTTCAGTGTCTAAGATAACGAAATCAACCGGGAAGATAAATGAGTCTAATTGAACGAGGACGTCCTCTAGTATTCCTCTAGGGTATTTGACTAACCTATCTGCCATTTGTAGTGCAACTCAGGTAAGTTTGAGTTCACCTAAGTCGAGTTATTTATAGACTGTGTATGGTAGTAGGTTTAAGCTTGCTCCTAGATCGAGGAGTGCATTGTCTATCCTTTGATTCCCAATTCGACATGAGATAGTGGGAGTACGGGGATCTTTGAGTTTTGGAGGCAATTCATTTTGGATAATTGCACTTGCTTGGCAAGCGACATAAGCATGTTTCTTCACACTTTGCCTCCTCTTAACCGTGCATAAATCTTTGAGATATTTGGCGTAGGCCGGTACTTGTTTAATAGCATCAAGGAGTGGAAGGTTTATTTTGACTTGTTTGAACAATTCCAAGAACTCCTGATTCTTTGCCTCATTTTTGGGTTTGTTTAACCTTTGAGGATAAGGTGCAGGGAAAGGGTATTTTGGTAATTCATCATTAGCGAGCTCCTTTCCGGGTCTTTTCTCAACTTTCTCTACTTCTTTAGGAGCTTCAGTGTTTGTTTCTAATGGTTCGTTGTTAGTAGATGTCTCCTCTTCCTGAGTAGAAGATTCATTTTTATTTACCACTTCATCCTCCTCGTACTCTTCAGGAGTAGAGAGAGGCATATTGTGCCCTATAATCTTGCCACTTCTCAGAGTAGTCACGACTTTTGCCTGTTCATGATTAGTGGGACCATTGTTGTATCCCTTAGGGTTTTGAAGTAGTTGGGTAGGGAAGGTCCCTCCTGTTCCCTCTTGTCAGGCATCTATCATCTTCAATGTTGCAGATATTTTACTCATCATTTGAATTAATTGCTGTGTTAAATTGGCATTAGGGAGTGGATCTTCCTCTTGCACCTTTTTATGTGGTGGCACGTAGACATTTGACTGTTGATTATTAGAGGGTTGAACTTGGTTGTAGTTATTATTAGGTCTGTTTTGGTTGAATGGTTGTGACTGCGTATTGTATTACCCTTGATATTGATTATTGTTATTGTAGGGCTGTTGTTGGTATTGATTTTGGGTCCCAGCATCATTTTTCTAATCAAACCCGGGGTGATTCCATCTATTATTATTATTTTGAAAGTTGTTGTTATTATAGGAATTCCCCACCCCCTGTACCCTTGCATGGCATTCATTTTCATGGGGGGTTGTTCTTGAAAATACAACACATTGGGACAGTATTGAGTGGTGTGCCCCATCATGTTACATGTGCCACATGGTTCTTCAGGTAAAACCTGCCTAGAACTTTCTTCTTTTATCCCTAACTCTTCTACTTTCTTTGCTAGATCTTCATATTTATTCATTAGGTGATCTTCACTTTTTAGTTGATGTATACTTTTCTCATCTACACCTGATATTTGAGCGCGTGAGATATCTTCAGAATTAGACCATTCATGAGCATGTTCGGCTAACCACTCGAAGTGATTTTCAACTTCTTCGGTATTTTTGCGAAGGAATGGACCTGAGCTCATGTTTTCAACCAATTTTTCCGTTTCGCCATTTAACCCTTCATAGAAGTAGCTGATGGTTTGCCATTTCTCATACCCGTGATGTGGACATGAGAGAAGCAAATCTTTGAAACGCTCCCAAGTTTGAGTGAAGGTTTCATTACTCTTTTGTTTATAGGAATTGATTTGACGTTTTAGCTCGGTGGTCATGCGAGATGGAAAGAATTTTTTTAAGAATGCAGTGTTCATCGCATGCCAAGTGAAGATTGAATTTGGCTTGAGGGTGAGTAGCCACGCCTTTGCTTTATCCTTTAGGGTGAAGGGAAATAGTATTAGGTGTGTCACATCTACAAGACAATTTTGGGAGAATGTTTTACAAACATCCTAGAAATTTTTTACGTGTAGATATGCCTTCTCGCTCTCCATTCCATGAAAGGTTGGAAGAAGTTGGATCATCCCATTGCGAAATTGGAATTCGCCCGCATGGGGGGGAATGAGAATACAAGAAGGTGTAGGTGCGTGTTCAGGTTGCATGAGATCGCACAAAGGACGCAATGAATCGTCCAATTGCACAACCAAATTATTACCATTTTTCACTTTGATTATCACCCATTGAATTTGTAGGTGTGGCTACAGGATTAATAGAATCAGAGAAATCAAATAAGTAGGATGGATTTTCGAGAATTCCTTCAATGGAATTATCGGACATGAAAGAGCAAGATACTAAGGAGATTTTAAACCTAAAGAAAAAGAAAATAAAAAAAATAGAAATAGATTGAGAAAGACTGAGGTAATCTAAGTATTAACTCATCACCTTCCCCAGCAACGGCTCCAAAAACTTGACACGAGAAATATTTGTGCGCACTTGTGTGCTGTACCCAAGTGTAGGTAGACGTGCAAGTCGTAATTTGGTTAAGACCAGGTCATTCCCACAGGGAAGGTTGGAAACTAAGTACCTAGATTAGACTCTGAAAAGAAAATAAAAATCAATGTATAAGGAAAGTGTAGAACACGGAGTTCCACGATTATCAACTACTAAAGATAAAGCAACTGAATTAAATTAAACTAGTGATTAACTAATTAACTAAAATGATTTTTTAAACCGTATTTTTACTTAATAAAAAGGGAAGTGTTGGGATCACACGAATCCACAGTGACCCAGCCATCTATCATGCAGTTGCATTAAAGCTCAATAGAGAACATCTTCTACGGTATTCCGTATTTCTCTTAAAATAAAGAATCCATAGCCCTTTCATGACCGGGACTATATCATCACAGTTAATCTGAAACACGTGAAAGCGGTTTAAAACAATAGTTAAGACTCGCACCTACAATGGTGTTAGCATTGAGGGTGGTTTGCAAAAGATATTGAAGAAAAATGCTTTAAGACTTTAAGTTCAGAGACTGTTTTGACAGATTGAGCATTTGGGGAAAGTTTGATAACAAATCTCTAAAGCAGAAAGTCTAGGAATACTGCATAGGATATTCTCAAGAATCAGAGAGTTCGATCGATCGTCGCGCTTTCAATCGATCGAACCTCATCAACTTTCAATCGATCGAAATGTCTTCGATTGCTTGACTGTATCCCTGATCCGATCAATTGAACTAACTTTGATCGATCGAACACAGGTTTCAAACTGCTGCATGGCAGAGGCTGGAGATCACTGTTTCATCGTGATCTCCCAACCCTAGGACTACTCAGACATAGTCTGGAGTGCCTCAGATTTGTTTTTAACGTAAATACTCATTAAGGCTTTGTTTGGTTGTGATTTAAACATAAAAAAACTATGAAACTATGGTTTAATCACTACTTGCAAGCAAACCTACAATTCTAACATATTATAACTAATAAAACTGTTGAAAGAATGTAAATAACACAATATAACATAACCTGGAATGTTGTATTAAGATCAAACTCGCAGAAAATCCAATAAACAAGCAATATCACACTTGAAACCTACAAAACCAATGTAAAACTCTCTAACTCTCTCTATAAACTGATAACAAGTAAAGTGGGGCGTCCTTATGGATGTATACAAAACGAGTATTTATAGATAAACCTAAAACTAGGGTTAAAAACTCTGTCCCTGCTGCGTGTGCGTAAGTCTGATAAAAACCATGTTCGATCGATCGAACATCACTCGATCGATTGAACAACTGGAATCTTCAAGCGCTTGAACTAATCTCGATCGATCGAAACATCGATCGCTTGAGAGATCTTCGATCGCTCAAGCCTCACTTTCATGTTTGAATTGCCTTTCTTATAATCCAGTTTTCCTTTTATCCTGTTAGTGACTCCTGCACCCAGCAAAACAGTAATCTGCACGAATAACAGCTTAAAACAACGCAACTTATCAAAGATTATTCATATTGTATAAAAACTGGTATTGTAATCTAAATTGCAGATTTACAAGGGAGTTGTAGACTAAATAAGTGTATTTCTTTATTTTAGCGCGGTTGTATTTTACAAATACCCCCGATTGTCAATAACATCATCTCTTCTCAAGAAAATAAACTCATTAGTATGCTTCAGAAACATAAAAGTGCCATTGGTTGGAGTATAACAGATTTAAAAGGAATAGGCCCTTCAATATGCACTCACAATATATATCTTGAAGATAATGCTAAAATCTCAAGAGAAATGCAAAGAAGACTTAATCCTATTATGCAGGAAGTTCTTAAGAAGGAAGTTCTCAAGCTACTCTACATGGGCATTATATATTCAATATCCGATAGCAAATGGGTAATTCCAACACAAGTTGTGCCGAAGAAAGCAGGAATTACAGTTGTTCCGAATTCCAAAGGAGAATTAATTCCCACTTGTATCACTACTGGATGGCGTGTATTTATAGACTACAGAAAACTCAATGCTGTAACCCATAAGGGTCACTTTCCTTTACCTTTTATGGATCAAATGTTATAAAGAATAGTGAGCCATAAGTATTACTATTTTCTAGATGGTTATAGTGGTTACAATCAAATAGAGATCGTACCAGAAGATCATGAAAAAACTACTTTCACATGTTCATTTGGAACTTTTGCCTATCGCCGAATGCCCTTTGGTCTTTGTAGTGCACCTGTGGCCTTTCAAAGGTGTATGCTATGTATTTTCAGTGATATGGTAGAAAAGAATTTAGAAGTTTTTATGGATGATTTTTCAATTTTTGGCAAATCCTATGATGATTGCCTTAGCAATCTTCATAAAGTTCTCCAGAGATGTGAAGAAAAAAGTTTAGTTTTAAATTGGGAAAAATGCCATTTTATGATCACTAAAGGAATTGTCTTAGGACATATTATTTCTGAAAATGGGATACAGGTAGACAAAGCCAAAATAGATCTTATAGCTAATTTACCTATTCCCAAGACTGTAAAAGACATCCGTTCATTCTTAGGACATGTAGGTTTTTATCGCTGATTCATAAAAAATTTCAGTACTATTTCTAGGCCTTTATTTCAATTATTGGCTAAAGATACACCTTTTGAATGGACTAAAGAGCATCAAAACTCCTTTGAGCAATTAAAAGAGCATATCACTACTGCACCTATTATGCAATCTCTTGATTGGAGCTTACCATTTGAATTAATCTGTGATGCAAGCGACATTGCCATTGGAACTGTCCTAGGGCAAAGAAGGGATAAAAAGGCATCAGTTATATGCTATGCCAGTAGAACTCTGGATAGTGCTCAAATGAACTACTCAACTACTGAAAAAGAATTGCTAGCCATGGTATTTGCCCGTAATAAATTTAGGCAATAATTGATTGGTTCTCCTATTGTCTGTTTTACTGACCACTCAGCTCTAAAATACCTACTTTCAAATAAAGATAATAAGCCTAGGCTTATTAGATGGATACTCCTACTACAGGAATTTAATTTATTAATTAAAGACAAAAAAGGAGTAGAAAATGTGGTAGCAGACCACTTATCCCGCCTCACTTTTGAAGACAATACTTATTCAAGACTCTTTTCTTGATGAACAGTTATTTTCTGTAATTTCATTGCCGTATGGTATGCTGATCTTGTTAATTATTTAGTAACTGGAAAAATATTAAGCATTTGGTCATCATCAGATAAAAAGAGATTCTTAGCTATTGCTAGGCAATTCTACTTTGATGACCCATATCTATTTAAATATTGTGCGGATCAGGTGTCACGCCCCGGCGTAGCATAAATATGGAAAGCGTTTAATTTCCTTTATGGACCCGTAGGTCGCGATAGTTTGAAGGAACGATTCCGTCCCAAACGTCGAACAACATAAAACCATAAAATCAGAGTAGAGCAATCAAGGCTTATAAAAATTTTCTAACTTAATAAATGTTACAGCACGGATCATCTAAAGGCACAGATCACCTTGAAACAAGACAATAACTTAATGTCTATTACAGTCATCCTTATTACAAAACAGTTTATACTTAAAACACATGAAAGTAAATTCTATTCCCAGCAGTTGTTTCTCAATTTGCATAGTCATAGTGCTCAGCCTGATCATAACTTGAAAAACTTGAACACGAATGTCCAGGACGTATCAACGTCGTCAGCTTCAAGAAGCTGGTGAGTATTAAAAGTATAACTTTGAATGTAAAACATATTCATTTACCTTTTTACATTTTTCATTTAATCCAATAATAAAGCAATGAGTTCATTTTAGGAAACAAGCACAATATTATTTAAAAGATATAATTCTCGTATATGTGACCGTGTATGAGAACAATGCACCATCTCATCTTACCGACTCTTTTCTCTCGACAAGACCCAACAACCCACCACTACACACCGGTATCTTTGAAATACTCCGATAGCCACACTTTAGCACAGGGGTGCCAGGGAATGTCCAGTTTGCCTCACACTTTGGTCCGGGGTACCAGGGAGTGTCCATTGCCTCACACTTTGACTACCTAATCCGCCATGCAAATACCGAAGGAACCCTCACGCAGTATCCAGACTCGGGTATCAGGGAGTGTCCGTAGGCCACACTTTAGCACTTACATGGGTGCCAGGGAATGTCCAAGTTCGGTTTCACACGCTTTGACGCTACCATGGTCGTCAGGGAGTGTCCAGTTTTGCCACCGTCGCATTTCAAAGACATCCTCGCCGCAATCTCAATCACAACACACTTTGGTACTCACTTACCAGGGAGTATCCACATCACATTCTCAACCGCACTCACTATGCCACACTGACCATTACTCTTTTCCACACTGACCAACACTCACACTCAGCATGCATGTACAACTGACACCACATGTATATCATGAAACTTTAAAAATATGAAGCAATTCACTGATTATATAACCGATGTGCGTACAGGGATTGATAAGTCACAATACAACATTTTAATCGTTCAAACGTATCAAATTAAGACTCTGATTTAATAAATTTCCCAAACAGTACTCAAACAATATATAAATTTTACCCCAAACAGTCTCTTATCACAAAACAAGCAGAAACTAGAAACTTCCAGAAGTCGCGCGCGCGGGCCGCTCGCGCGACTTACCCATTTTTCTTTTTATTTTAAAAACCTTTTCTTTCTGCCTGAAATCAGCCACCTCGCGCGCGCGTGTCGCTCGCACGATCTGCCTATTTTTCATTTTCTTTATAAAACTTTTCTGTCTGCCTGAAACCACGCGGCTCGCGTGAGCGGGTCGCTCGCGCGACGGGTTGCTTGCGTGGGCCGCTCGCGCGATCGTGCGCGCGAGATGAAGCAGAGGCTTCGTCTTCCTCGCTGGCTCCAAGAACTCTCAAGTTCACTCAACAAAAGGATTTACTTTCTAATTAACTAAATACTATAATACACAGATATACATACATATAGAGTTTATATAACTCTCAGATTAAGCCAAAGGCCAAGTAGGTGTATAGGAGCTAACTTGAAGTTGTTTGGGAAATCCAACTTATGGGCACAACTAAACACACACACAAGATGCAATTAACCAAACAAGGCACAAGCCAAATGTCTAGGAATCACTTAGGTTGTTTGGATAAAAAACAACTTATAGCACTAGGTTCACACACAATTTGGAAGCATTACCCAAACAAGCCTAGTAATGATTGGGGGAGATTCCCAAACTGTGGGAAAATTAACGCGGCGCAGACAGTTTTAGAATATAACTGGTATTTTTCGGGCGTAGTGATCACCACAAAAAAATACAGAAAATTCATTTTAATGTAAGAAATGGTTTTTTGGTTTTATAAAAATACAGTTTGAGTTGAAAGAAGATATTTCCTCCGTTTTGAAATACAGTTTTAAAATCCAACACTGGTATTACTAAATTTATAAAATTATAGTTTGGCCCCAAAAGAATTTTAATAGCAATTAAAACAAAGATTAAAGTTCAACACATGGGAATAGCAATTACATAAGACCAGAAATACAGATTAAATATGAAAATACCCAATTACAATTAAATGAAAAAAAATGCAGGTTGCTACATCAGGTAATTAGAAAATGTGTTCCTAATGAAGAAATAAAAAATTTACTCTTCATGTGTCATTCGTCCTTTTGTGGAGGACATTTTTCTTCCCGAGTAACTGCTATGAAAATTTTACAAAGCGGTTTATATTGGCCCACTATATTTAAAGATTCATATTTATACTGTAAGGCTTATAACCGCTACCAAAGGGCAGTATTATGAAAAGAAATCAAATGCCAATGACCCCTATAATTACAATTGAAATCTTTGATTGTTACGGCATTGACTTTATGGGACCTTTTCCTCCATCTTGTCAATATGAATATATTTTATTAGCAGTCTAATATATTTCAAAATGGGTAGAATCTATTCCTACAAGAAAGAATGATCACCGTTTCTCGATTTGGAACTCCAAAAGCAATAATAAGTGATCAAGGAACTCATTTCTATAACAAGCCATTTGAAAAGTTAATGAAACGATATGAAGTGACCCATAAAGTATCAATTGCATACCATCCACAAACCAATGGACAAGCTGAATTAGCTAATAGGCAAATTAAGCATATTCTCGAAAAAAAAAATTTGTGAATTCTAATCGTAAAGACTGGTCTTCAAAGTTAACAGATGCTTTGTGGGCATATAGAACTGCTTATGAAACCCACTTGGGGATGTCTCCATATAGACTTGTCTATGGAAAAGCTTGTCACCTAACAGTAGAATTAGAACATAAGGCATATTGGGCTACTAGGACTTTAAATTGTAATATTGAAGAGTGAGGAATTTTAAGAAAATTACAATTAAGTGAGCTTGAAGAAATTCGTAAGGACGTATATGATAATGCCCGAATACATCAAGCAAGAACTAAAATGTATCATAATAAGAATCTTTTGCGCAAAAGATTTACCCATGCGCAAAAAGTTCTATTATATGATTCAAGACTACATCTTTTTAGAGGAAAGATGAAATCTAGATGGACTGTTCCGTATATAGTTAAAAATGTTTATCCTTATGGAACTATCGAGATTGAAGACCCTAAAGATGGAAATACATTTAAAGTTAATGAGCATAGATTAAAACCATTTTTAGAAGGATTTGAACTTGAGTTGGAGTCCATTCCTTTGGAGGACCCCAACTATAATGCTCATTAATATCTTAAATAGTATAGGACATAGTGTATCAGGGTATTTATGTTTTCATAGTCCTATTCTCCTATTTTGATCACTTTCTATGTATAAGTTAATTTTGTCATTATTATTCTATCTTTTCTTTGTTTATTTCTTTTTATTACAGGTGTAATCCTTGGCTTCTTTTTCTCATCTCACTCATTGAGGATAATGTCAAACTCAGTGGGGGGGATGGCTTCACGATTAACACATGTTTGTTTATTTTATCTTTATTTCTTAAAAAAATTAGTTTTTCTTGGGAGAGCTACACTAAAAAAAATAATAATAATAAAAAAGAGAGAAAATGGTTATATATAGGGCTTAAACCCTAAAAACTTTCCCCATCTCTCTTTTTCCTTTCTTTTTTCTTCCTCTCTTTTCTCTTTTCTCTCTCCACCGCAATCTCTCTCTCGTCTCTGCAACTTTCTCGCGCTCCTCCGATCTCTCAATCTCCCATTTTCTTTGTTTTCCTCGATCCAAAATCAAGATTCACTCTATCGTTCACTAAAGGTAAGATCTATAATCTAGAGAAAAGTTTGATTTTGATTTTATTTTGATTTCATTTTTTTTCCAATCAAGTTTAGTTTTTTATTTTTAAATTTTTATTTCTCTTTTCCATTATATAACAAAAAAATGAAATACAAAAATTGTAGGTACTCGCCAAAGAAGCTTGGAAATACCACTCGATCCACGGCCCTACCAGGTTCTCAAATATCCAAGAGATAGGTGATATTTTTCCATTTCTTTACAAAAAAATTAAAATAAAAATTTGGACGACGCACTAATTATCGGTGTTATGTATTTTGAACTTTACTTTATTTTTCTTCTAATTCTTCCTATTATAATGTTGCGTTGCCCTTGTTAAAAAAACAAATAAATAAATAAAATGCAATTTTTCTTTTAGTTTTCTGTTTAAGAAAAAAAAATGTGAATTTTCTTTTCTAGTTTTCTGTTTTAAAAAAAATATATTAGTTACTGAAAAAATACATAAATATATATTTCTAAATATTTGTAGTTTTTAAATAATATATTCCCACCCACCCCTCTAAGCTCTCTTTAATTAGATCTGAGTTGATAGTTAAAAGGAGTGGAGGGTAGAGTCTAGCCTATCTTGTTGGCTGAGAGTATAAAAAATGGTTCCGACAGTCGATGACCAGACGTTAATGGGTCGCTCACTTGTTTTTGAGCAGAAGAAATCTTTTGCTGGCACTAGCCTTTATGCCATCAAAAGAAAAACTAAAAGGTTAGGATGGTGTTTAAATTGTTATAGAGAAAAATGTCCTAGTTTAATTGCTCATAATAGCACTTCTTTTAAAGTTTACTACTGTTACAAAAGACAATTTAAACGAAAATAAAAGAAAATTTTGGTTGAGAAAGAGGACTGGATCCTTTGATACCCAAATAAAATTTGTGTCCCTGTCTTTCTGATTCGAGGTGAAAAGTGCATGTTCATAGCGTATTATATGGTCCTTTATGCATACTTTTATCCCCAAAGTCCCTATATTTAGGTGCATTCTAATAACAATGTTCTTTTTATTGTGTTAATACTAAAATATATATTTTTGCATTGCTTTATAGGTATTAGAATGTAAATCGATGAAGTGGAGCTAAAGAAAGATGATTATGGTGAAGAGAACAACAGAAGCAGCTAGGAAAACGTCATTTTTGACAATGAAGACTTTAGATTTAGAAGATTTTCCCAGAGATATGAAATGTAGATCTTTGAGTTATGGTCGTATGGCCGCAAATGGGAGATCAATCCGAGGTTGAAGTGAAAAGTTATGGCAATTCTCCCATCGGTGCGCAGAGCTATCAAAATCAGAGAAGTTCAAGCGATTGAAGAGAGTTCAATCGATCGAACCTTTGATCGATCGAACTAAGCTCGATCGATCGAACTTTATATTCACCCAAAAGTTGCATAAACTCTGTGGGAACCCTATATATAAGTCGTTTTGACGCCAGACGAAGGGGGGACGCTCCAGAACGCGAAAAACAGCAGTTTAGGGTAGTTTTAGGGTTAGATTAGGAGTAGATTAGGTTAGATTCTTATTTTTTTTTTCCTCTTTTCCATTGTTATATTGAAGATTATTGAAGATTCAAGTTGGTTATATGTTTATTACAAGTTATATTCAGATTATTCCAGGTTTTTCTTCTCCTTTTTTTCTATTTCATTGTTTATTAGTTTATGTTATGATTACTCTAGTTTGTTATTCCTGTACTTGTTTATTCATGTTTCCGTAGTTTAGACGTTGGAAATATGTGATGAAATATTGATTCCCAACCTCTACCATGCAATCTTTAGAAACCTTGGGCTCAATCGATCTAAGGTATTTCGATCGATCGAACCAGAGCCATAGTCAAGCGATCGAAAGCACTTTGATCGATTGAAGGATGATGTTGTCCGATCGATTGAGAGCGCTTCGATCGATCGAACATGTAAATTCTTGAGATGATTCTTTTAAGTATTCCATGACTTTCTGTTTTAGAAATCTGTCATCAAATTGTCCCAATAAGCTCAGTTTGTCACAACAGTTTTTAGAACTTAAAGCCTTAAGGCCTTTTCTTCAATGACTTTTGAAAACCACTTTGAATGCTAACACCATTTAGAGTGCAAGTAATTACCATTGTTTTAAACCGTCTTCCAAGTATTTTAAATCACTTGTGATGATGTAGTCCCGGTCATGAAAGGGCTACTGATTCTTTATCTTTAGAAAAATACGGAATACTGAAGATGAATGAACTCCATAGAACGTTAGTGAGTATGCATTATAGATGGTTAGGATCAATGTGGATTCTCGTATTTCCAACACCTTTAGTTTATCTGTTTAATTAGTTATGTTTCTATAAGTTTTAGTTTATTATTTAGTTTAATTTAATTAATTAGGATTTGTTAGTACACCTCCAATCATTCATTCTTATTTTCTTTTTCTTTAGGTTATAACTTAGTAGACATTCTCCCTATTCCTTCCCTGTGGGATCGACCTGGACTTATCCAGTATTACTTGCACGATCACCTACACTTGGGTGTTGCACAAGAGAGCACAACTTTTTAGTTGTGTCACTTTCATTTTATTTATTTTTTTCAGTCAGATCAGACATTAAAATGATCCTACATGTACATCTGGCTTTCATTAGCTGGTTCGATAAGAGTAATTTGTTTGATCCCAACATCACCAGATATGTCTAGTACGGTGACTGACTCTGGAGGTAGCGAAAAACTAGATAAAGTCAGAGTTATCTCCTAGCCTCTTACTGATGTTTTAGCTTGCTAGTGGTTCTAGACCCATCTCTTTTACTAGAGGTGGATGGGCGATCGTGACAATTTGGATGCTCCGGAATGCGTAGGCTCTTTATATTGGTGCAGAGGATATTAGTCGCATCATATATGTATCCAACCTAGTGGATGCGCTTAGGATTTTTTTTCAGAAGTTTTTCTTTTACTCCTATATAAAATAAAATTGACACGATAATGTTATTTTGGGTATATTAATAGCATACAACACATTGTCACATGTTTACTACTTTCAAATGCTAAAATCTATTTAAACTTTAACATTTTAAAACAGTGCGAAAATATTTACTGAATCTAAATGGATGAGTAAACATAAACTATGCAGTTTAAAGACAAGTAGTGGAAACTATTAACCCATGTGAGCTTTTGTGCCAATCTTCCTTTATGAGGTTACTATTTTTTTCAGTCTCATTCTTTTTAGCATATCACTCGTTAAAAGTCTCATTATTTTTCTTTTTCTTTGACTGATCATTAAAAGAGAATGTTCAGGATTTACCATTAAAACTTCTAAATTACTTGAATGAACAAAGCCAATCTATTTTTTGAAAATGATTTAGGCCACCTTTTCTTTCAAATGCACCCCCCTTCACCTAATATTTCCTTATTCTCAGTTCTCTCCAAATTATGCCTTGCTCCACCGGGAGTACAAACCTCACTTCTTTATCCAGGTATGTGATTAGACTGTAATGATATTGCAAGAAGTTGTAAAGAAAGAAAGGAGTTGATTTCAAAAAAAAAATAGGAAAAAAGAAACTAAAAAAAAAAGATAGTACAAATGATAAAAGGAGAAGAAAAGAAGAGGTTGGAATGAATTGCGCAAACATCCAATCGCATGCTTAGAACAAATGCACCTCAAATCTCCTAATCATCTTAATTTCTAAACTACCAGTCAAAGTCCTAATGATTTAAAAGAAATTGATTTTTTAAATTTAAGTGATAAAGATGTTCTCCACGGTAGATCGCTCTTCTAATGCTAAGTACTCTTTCATGAGACTTATTGTACTCCAAATGCCAATATATTGAGTCATCAAAATGGAAGCAATTTCTTTTTCTTTGCTTCCCTACCATGTGAGATGTTCTCTACACCGGTTTCTGAGAGTTTCTCCTTAAAGAGTGAAATCCCAGTGAGATTTGAGTTAAAACTACAAGCTTTATGACTGTTGTTGGTTATGTAGACTTTGAAATTAGGACCAGCTGTTTGACTTTTACGCACACATTATAAGTTTAAAGAGTATAAAAAATGCTGCCATTGACAAACTGTGAGATGTGTGTTGCAGTACTATTACATACTTGAAAATTTCATTTATTGCCAAATTTGATCTTATCTGTTGTAAAAGGATAAAATCTACCTTTATTTTTTACTTTTTATTTTTTTGAAATTTTAAATTGAATTTTGTGGGTATATTCATTGCAAACCTCATGAGACAACACTCGTCCACCAGGAGTAACCTAGGGGTTTAACGGCTTGGTGCATATTCTAAATGCAATCGCGATTCCTGCGATAGTGAGTTATGTTTTATTTTCCTTAGTTTATTCCTACTTTTAAAGAAAACTTTTAGAACAATCTTTATTTCACTTCATTGCTAGGGACTAGTAATAAGCTAGTTGAGGGGTGTGATAAACAATGAATATTGCATATTCATGTGCCAATATAATAGATATAGTACTCATTTAATCCCCAAATTCCTAGTTTTACATGCATTTTGGAATTAATATGATTTAATGATGATGTCACTCAAGTGTGTGTAATTATGTGCTTTTACATATTTTATATGTTTAGGTGAAAATGAAGTAAAATGATGCAATAAAGAGAATGAAAAAGAGCAGCGACCACACATGAATATTTCTCATGTGCTAAACCATCTCCCAAATGGTCAATGAAGAAAGAAGAAAAGAAGAAACGAAAAAAGATAAAAGAAGGAAAATATTAGCAAGCTTGGACAATGACATCCTACGTAGAAATTTTGGGAATTTGCTTCTCTCTCTCTCTCTTCAGATATTCAAAGCAGGACAGACACTGGGTTCGAAAAAAATAGACGAAGAGAAGAAAATTGAGCCAAAGCATCTCTTTAGCCACTATTCAAGTGACGAACTGGATGATGTATTTTCATCATTCCTTCGTCTATAAATTGAAGGTAGAGGAGAGGCAAAAGAGGCACAACACAAAAGCAGAAAGCTTCACACACACTGCCAAAAATAGAGAGAATAGTTTAGGGAGGTTATCATGTGAGCACTTCATAGTGTCCCTAAGAGTAGGAAACTTAAGTTTTTCTTTACTTCTTCTAGTTCTAGAAGTTGTAAAAATTTGCTTTTATGTAATTGATGATTTCATGTTAAAAAATATGTAACAAAACTTTGTGTACTGTATTTTTCAAATTAAAATATTTGTTTTCTTGTAGGACCTTTGCTAATTTGTAGTAGTAAAATATTTCTATTATAATTCTGATTTAATATTTTTAGTATAGTTAGTACTTGTAGTTGTTCCCTAAAATAGTTTGAAACCCAAATTTTTAGTTTTTATAGCAATAATTTCATTCACTAGAAGACAAAATTTTTAAGTAAATGCCAGATTTCTTTAATACATAGTTGTTATAATCACCTACTAAAGCCCCAAGCGTACCATATCCATATCCCACTCCCAAATTAGATTAAGATTTGGTTTGGCCTTACTTGTGTTCTTGGAGTTCAACCACTGTGACCCCACAAGAATTCAAAGTCAAAGGTTTAGTATTTTATTTTTGGTTCAGTATTTCCATTTATTTATGTTTTATTAGCCTAGTTGTACTAAACTTTGTTATTTTGCAGATTCCACAAATTCAACCCTAACTTTAACTGAAGAAAAAATATATTAATATTATATTTTACTCTCGCCTAGGTGTTATAACCTTAATTTTAATTGGACAGTTACTGTCTACATCTATTTAATCTTTCTTTAAAAGTTCATTTAGAAGACAGTTTCAATTCCAAAAATGGTAGGCTAAAACTTTAATTGGGGATATGCAATAAAACTTAGAAACCACAACTTTTATGCGCTAATCTTAAATGGGCAAATTTATCTAAATTGGTTGTTTTTCTATTTATGACCAAAAATATCTATATATTTATAGTTTATGACTATTTAACATATTTATAGACTATGGCTATATTGGACTTCAAAATATTAGTCCTTTGAAATAAGAATGTAATTATGTGAATTGTCACACTATGCCTTTTGTCATTAAAAACACCTAACATACACAAACAATACATTTGACAAAGTTTATATTTCAAGTATGTGCATATATATATATATATATATATTTCTATCC
This sequence comes from Hydrangea macrophylla, assembly GCA_033977485.1. Classification (NCBI taxonomy): domain Eukaryota; kingdom Viridiplantae; phylum Streptophyta; class Magnoliopsida; order Cornales; family Hydrangeaceae; genus Hydrangea; species Hydrangea macrophylla. The sequence continues at coordinate 79,301,006 of CM066991.1, read as the reverse complement.
ATTAATGGACATGCAATTGTGTAGTGTCAAAGTGGTGGGGACTAGGCACCGAATAACCCACGTCCGCGGCGAGTCACGGTTCGAACCTGGCTACTGCCCAATTGCCTCTTTTTTTTTCTTTAAACTAAACGACGCCGTTTCATATCAAACTTGACACACTTGATATGACTTCAACTAATATAAGTTTATTTTCAAATAAAGAACTCTGTTTAGAAATGTCAAGTCCTTTGCAAAAGCACAAAAGTTGTGTGATCTAGTGTTGATTTGTATATTCCCAATTCCTTTAAATCATTTCTCCCAAATTAATTTATATTCCCTGCTTTTAGATAACTTAGATTAAATATTTGTATTATTTCTATATTTCACTATAATAAAATCCAAAAAGTTCATCTCATGTAAATTTAGCTTTTATTTCTTTTTCTTCTTTTTCTTACTAGTATCTTAGTTAATTTATTTTGTATTGTTAAAATCTTTACCGTAAACTATTTAAAAAAATAGCTTTTAATTAAGTTTTATTGTAAAAATATAAAAATTAGTAGTTTAGGAAAAACCCCAAAAATCTATCATCTTTTATTTTCTTTTTAGGGACAAAATAGTTATTTTCTATTTTTATAAATTTAATTTTCCGTTCTCTGTGAGTTCGACCTGGTCTTACCAGAACTTTATTACTTATATGATCACCTACACTTGGATGTTAATAAGAAAACGCGTTAGTAGGACGTCGTCAGCCTGTCGTATCCGAATCGACTGGGCTCAATCATTCCCAAATAACCTACCGTATCCGAATTGACCTGGGATAATTGGGGTCGCAACTCACATAACACATTCTCTCGACTCTTCTCAACTCACCATCACACACTATGCATGTAAACTTGACTCAAACATGTATGTCACATGACTTGTGCAGCGATACCCAATTACTAGAAAGTAACAACATACGTGCGTACAAGAATTCGAGTCTTTTTAACTTTTCCTTTAAAAACAGATTGAATCAACATAATTCCCAAACAGTGCTTTAAAAACCTTTAAAACTTTATCCAAACAATTCCTTATACAAAAATAGAAAGAAAATCCAAAAAGGCCAAGTTGCTTGCGCAGGCCGCTCGTGTGATATCCCTCTTTTTTCGATTTTCTTATAAAATTTCCCAGATAATCAAAATTACACAGGTCGCGCGAGGGGGCGCTCGCACGACTCATCACAGAGACTTCATCTTCTTCGCTTTTCTCCCTTGTTTTCCGTTTTGAGGTCTATTTTTGAAATCTGAAATCATACATGGCATGTAATATATGGTTCTCTTTGTTTTTTCGCAAGGATTACGAATATACGATCAAATTAACGTGAATCGAATCGTAGCTCTCGGATTTTATGAAAAATCAAGAGGTGACAAAATTTCAATCCTAATATACTTTCGCACATGAATGAATTAAGCTCTACAACTTTAAACATGACATCTATGAACTGTAATCTTTCATTTTTATATATCAAAATGGATTTTGGTTAAGTTTCATAAAATCACATTTTTAAGCTATGAACTCCATGGAAAAATTCATCAATGGCAACTCAAAATTTCAATCATATAAACAGTAAACGAAACATATATTACATTTAAAGTGAGTTTAAAATACTCACTGTGATTAGAGATTGAAGTAATTGTTGAGAGAGAGAGAGCAAACTAAGAAGACCCACTTCAAGCTTGTGGTTATGGAGTTGGAGCTCTCTCTCTCTCTCTAAAATTTTCTGTATAAACTCTATTTATAACTCTCTCTTTTCTCTCTGGTTTTCTGTAAATTTTCCCTAGATTGTGTGAGAGTGAATGAGTGTATATATAGAAAATCAAAAGGAGAACTTAGTGACCAAGCACCTTCACTCTCACTCTACAAAATCAATTTGATTTCAAATTCCTAATATACATAATATACATATATGTAAATATAGATTATATACACAGTCTGCTGCCAAAGAGATAGTAGGGGTTGTAATAGCCAACTAGGGGTCAATTAAAAGTGTTTGGAAATTTAGCTTAAGGCACTAAATTAACATACACAAAATAGGCATTGCCAAACAAGGCAAGAACAAGTTGTCTAGGAATCTATTTAAGTATTTGGGAAAACAGGTTGTGACTACAAATTCATACACACAAGATTGCATTACACAAACAAGCCTAACCAATCATTACTAGTATTAAATGAACTTAAAGCAAATGTCCAATCCTGATTGAGGGAGATTCCCAAACTGTGGGAGTTCAACGCGGTGCAGACAGTTTTCATATATAAACTGGTATTTTCGTGGCGTGATGATTACCACAAAAAATACAGAAAATTTATATTAATGAAGGAAATAATTTTCTGATTGTATAAAAATACAGTTTGAATTGAGAGTAAATATTTTCACCGTCTTGAAAGTACAGTTTCCAAAATCAACACAGATATTCCTAAATTTATAAAAATTACAGTTTGACCCCAATTAAAGAATTCTATTGAAATAAAACAAGTAATACAATTTATAGCATGGAAATTACATTTAGTAATTAAAGTAAAATACAGGTCGCTACATAACTATCTTGAACTTTGACCCATTTTTTAATTGGATACATACATATATGATTTTAAAACAGAAATTCTAAGTGTGAGTTCGAGTTCGAGTTCGTGTTTTTGTGCGTGCTGGTTTGGGTTGCAAAAAGGACCAAAATAAAAATTGTACCAACTCTGACAGTGTGAGTAATGCTATCACTATGCTTCACAAATTCGGTATCTCAAATGGTTCTCAAACACATGTGGCAGTGGGACCACTTTTAATAATGGTGAAACCACTTCAACATCCTTCAATCAAAATCAAGTGGACCAACTCGGCATGTATCGATTTTGGAGAAACTGGAACCGGTCCAGAACCATACTTCTTTATGCGGTTCGGTTCGGGTCGGGTCTCGGGTCTGCGGGTAATTTGTGCAGCCCTAGTGTATATACCTAAGTCCTAAGGTAAGTCTCTAAAGTCTAAACCCTTAAAATAGTTACTCGTGTTTTTCTTTGAGATAGAATAAAACCAACCACTAGAAAGAAGCTAGAGAGTCATTTCATTCTGGTTCTCGGCCTCAATGTGATTTCAGAGAGAGGAAGTGCAGAGAGAAGCACTAGCAGCCACACATTTGCATTCGTCCTTGATTTTTTTTCCTCAATCTTGTTTTAGATAGAGAAAGTTAAGAATGGATTAAACAAGGTGGTTTTGGACCAACTTGAAAGAGAGTTTTTTTTTTTTTTTGCCAACAGCCACACATTTGGATTCCTCCTTGATTTTTTTTTACAAGCTAGCAAGAAGCTAGTTTTGGACCACCTTGAAAGAGAGTTTTTTTAATTGTGAGGTATTCATAGTATACTGTGCAGTTTTGGGACAATGATGTACAGATAAAAGATATGGCTTTGATTGTTTTCCAATTGAAGGTGCAGATTTTTAGTTCTTGCTTGATGTCCAATACTTTATGTAACATCAGTATCAAAAAAAAAAAACCTTATGTAACAACAATAATAAGGTTGTAAATATGCATTCATTAAGGTTGGAAACTCAAAATTTAATTTCGTTAGGTTCTGAATGAGCAACCACTACACCAAAAATGCGAATTTGACATTATTTAAAATATTGCCAGATCAAATCTGGAACGGTTTATAATCGTGCCAAATATCAGAGATCTAAAATATTTGGCACGATTTAAAACCGTGCCAGATTTTTATCGAGTGCTAGATTCGAGAATTTCGCACGCTTTTTTTTTTTTTGCAATGTTTAAAACAGATCTAGAATTTCAAAATTGTTAGACACACATGGCCACTTGTGTGCGTGACACGGTTTTGGCGCTGGTAAACACTGTGCCAGTTTGCTCCAGAAATTAAAAAAAAAAACCTTATAATAATAATAATAATAAGGGAAAATTGGTGAAAAGGGTATTAAAAGGAGTTTTATTGGAGTTAAAGACAATTTAAAATGCACATTGGAAACAAGTCCTGCCAGAAAAAGACAAAAGAAATAAAGTTAAAAATACCGCATCTACCCTTGGCGCCACACGCGCACATGCGCAGGATCACGCCTCCCTAGGCGCCTCACGCGCATGTCTTCCCCAAAAGACTGCTCACATGGTGTGAGCATTGTACCATATACTTTTCAATTTCGAAAAAATGTTTTTAAACTTTAAACCTCCATAACTTTTGTTCTACAACTCCATTTTTTGTAAATTTTATACCGTTGGAATCGTGTCGACGAGATCTACAAAACTAGTACCATTGTTGATATGTTTTGAGCAAAAAAAAAATTTAAATTTTTACATATATAAATAATAAGTGAAATTTCTCTTATTAAGTGAAATTTGAAAGGAATTTGAGGTATTCTAGAATTGAACAGTTGTAATGGTTTACTATACTACTACATGTGAAGAAGATAACAAAAGTGGAAGCAATTAGAATCAGAATAGGAACCATGTGAGTATTACACCATATAATTTTTAATTTCCAAAAAATATTTTTAAACTTTAAACCTCCATAACTTTTGTTCTACAACTCCATTTTTTGTAAATTTTATACTGTTGGAATCGTGTCGACGAGATCTACAAAACTAGTACCATTGTTGATATGTTTTGAGCAAAAAAAAAAAATTCATGTTTTTCATATATGAATAATAAGTGAAATTTAACTGAATATTTAAAATGTTAAGTGAAATTTCATTTGACTGCATATATGAATAATAAGTGAAATTTCACTTATTATGAATAACAAGTGAAATTTTACTTAATATTTTATGTACTCAGTGAAATTTCACTTATTAAGTGAAATTTTACTTATTATTCATATATGTAAAATTTTGAAATTTTTTTTTCCTCAAAACATATCAACATGGGTACTAGTTTTGTAGATCTCGTCGACACGATTCCAACGGTATAAAATTTGCGAAAAATGGAGTTGTAGAACAAAAGTTATGGAGGTTTAAAGTTTAAAAACATTTTTTCGAAATTAAAAATTATACGGTACAATACTCACACCATGTGAGCAGCGACTCGCGCGTGATAGCACGGTGGGAGACAAATTGCCCACGTGGGCGCGTCAGGGAAATGCTAAAGTGTGGTTAACTAGTGCGTTTGACTTGACGTTTGACTTGGCTATTTCCTTTAAGGGTAATTTGGTCTTATGGAAAGAGTAAAATGAATTTGAAAAGTGATGTTTTAATATTGTGGATGTAGGTTAAAATTGGGCCTGAACTTTTGTCCTTAGTGAGTTTGTTGTTAATGGACTGTCTTTTAATCCAATTATGCCCAACTTTAAGGACCTTAAGCCAAACCTCCCTAATAATAATAGTTGATGATATACGATCACAACCCTATCTGCGTCTTGTGATTAGAATTTTGAAAACTTCCCAAGGAAAATGCCTAATTCAATATATATATATATATATATATCCTCCTTTGTGTTTTCATTAATGCCTAACTAACATTCAAAAGTAAAAGTCTTCAAAATATAAATTATAATTCGAGGCGAAAACGAAGTGAAGTAACAAAGAACACTCAAAATTTTTATTTATTTGTTATTGTATTTTCTTCTCCTTGATATTTCCCTATTATTTTGTTCGTTAACCATAAAAAGAAAAGTATTCCCCTTAAAATTTCTTTTCTACACCTTGATCTATTACCAAATCAAAATCTCAAATTTGTCTCTCAAATGCTTTATAGTTGTACCACATGCTGTGATTGTGATCGGTGATATGTGATACAACTTACAAATACATGTGGTACCACAGTTAAAACATTTGGAAACCAAATTTATAATGTAAATTTAGGAAGCATATTAGCGTGCACGTACACTATTGCTGGCATATATATAACTTATGAATACGATCTAAAAAAAAAAAAATCTCTTCACTAGCTCATTACCTTTGGGTCTTTCCTAGGGGTGTCATTCGGTCGAAACGGAACGGAACGTAACGGAATGGAATAGGCTATTTAAGAAAATAATAATAATAAAAAAAATAAAATAAAAAATAAAAAAAAAATTCCAAAATTTTCGAAATCTGATTATGCTTTCTGAAATCCATTCCGAAATTTCGAAAATTTGAAAACCATTTCTGATTCCAAAATTTTGGAATTTTTCGGAATCGAAAATTCTTGGATTTTTTCGGAATATTTCGGAATATTTCCAACCATTGACTACACAATAAAAAAAATCCATACAACTATTACAAATTTACAACATAAAAATACAACTAACACTTTTTTTTTTTTAAAGCAACAACTAACACTTAAAAGTAAAACACATTAAGTCCATAATATCAATACCTAAAAAAATATCAAACATAGTTACATAGCAATTCAAGTATCCATCAAGATTCAAAAACACATTTCATCCATAAATACACCACCTAATAAAATCTCAAACATAGCAATTCAAGTATCCATCAAAACGACATTAAATTCAAATACATAAAATAGTTCAAACTTAAAACACAACTTAAGTCTTTCAAAAAAAAAACACAACTTAAGAGTAATTCCAAAGATAACAAGAGAAATTATTTCATTGAATTAGCCGAAAACCCTCAAGGATGTGATGCAGTACTCCCAACCGATAAGGCTCCAAACTCTTGGGTTATAGCTACAATGAAGAAACGCACATTAATGTATCTAATAATAATTTGCATTAAAAAATGAAAGGAGAAGATTAAAGAAAATTAAATACAACATACCTTTTTCAAGTTCCTCGAGCTTTTCTTCAACGCCAATCGATGGCATAGGACTTCATAACCAATCTTGGGTGCATACCAAACACTCCACAATGTTAGGTGCCAAGGAACTTTGGAATTGATCAAGTACTCGATCCGCAGTACTAAAAGCACACTCGGAAGCAACCAATGTAATAGGAATTGACAAAATATCACGTGTCATGATTGCAAGTGCACGATATGTTGCAAGCTTACCTTTCTACCATGCCAAAACATCAAAGTGAGGATCTTCCTCCTCTATCCCTTCCCCCAAGTACTTATCCAAATCATTCGTGGCATCGAATTGGTCCTTCCTCTTTAAGTTAGCCCTAAATTTTTCCTTCTTTACCGAACATTTAATACTATTGTCAATTCCATCACTATGATCTATATCCTTATTGGATGAAATATCCACAAAAGATGTAATTTCTGCCTTATAGTTGAGATAAAGGCGTGACATGGATTTTCTCACATTATCCAAAAAACTTGTAACTTTTCTTTTTTTGTTTTTGGTCTCTTCGGAAAGCATAGAATCATAACTCAAAAAACCATTATACCAATACTCCACATAATCAATCTTATAACGTGGATCTAGTACTATTGACATAATCAAAATTCCGTTAAGAGACTCCATGTGACAATACTTATCAAATTTTGCATTCATTTTGGTGGCCATGGCACGATGACAATCATCATCACTATCCCAATCACAGATTAGAAGTTCTTTGGCTTGTGCTACCTCATCAAAGTAAGTGTTAGAAGTCACATAATGGGAACCTGAAATGCATTTTGTAAGAAGATAAAATTCTTCTAAAAAAGAATGCAAACTTTTTAACTTATTCCAATCAATATCTTCCATCGTACCCAACCTTTCACATGCTCTTTTATAGCTATGATCTTGCTCGTCTAACCTATCAAACGCTTTCTCAAACTCCATTTTTGCATCTATCATTAGGTAGGTTGAATTCCATTTAGTTTTTATATCTAAGCACACAACTCATTTAGTAATTATACCCTCCTCTAATGCACATTTTTTAAACAATTGCAAACGTGATGGACTACTCCTCACATATTTGACACTTTGATGTAAGCGCTTGATAGTTGTTGTAACCTCATCAAGTCCATCCCTCACAATAAGGTTTATGATGTGTGCAAAACTTCGCACATGAAAGAACTCACCTCCAAACAACAACATATTTCTTTTGTCCAATCTTCTCTTTAGGTCTACTACACAAGTGTCATTACTCTTAGCATTGTCAAGGGTAATAGTCATGACATGTTCTATACCCCACTCCAATAAACATTCTTCCATGGCCTTCGCAATTGCCTCACCCGTGTGTGGATGTGGAAGGATCCGAAAGTTAATAATTTTCTTTTGGGGTCTCCAATCTTTGTCAACAAAGTGAGCTGTAAGTACTATATACCCAAGATTTTGAACGCAAGTCCACATATCAATTGTGATGCATACGCGTGTGGAAGTGTCCTTCAAATAGTCTTTCAATTTAATCTTTTCCTTGTGAAACATTTGCAAGCAATCTTTTATAATTGTAATTCTGCCCAACACATGAAACTCAGGTTGCATTTCTTGGCAAAATAACCTAAAACCTTCCTTTTCTACGACACTAAATGGAAGTTCGCAAATAATTATCATTTTTGCTAAAGTCTTCCGACATTTATCTTGGTCAAACTTCCAATTAGAAACTTGATTTGCCATCAAAAAAATTAGGGATTGTGATTTATCCTCTTAGTCACAGAGAAATGTTTTATAACGCTTGGTATGAGTCCACAATTTGTTGGTTCCAAATGCGGACGGTGCATTTATTTTTGCATTGCAAAATATGCATTCAGCTGTTCCTTTATACTTTTCACTTTCTTCATCTAAAAGCCTAGTAAAATCATTCCATACCTCAAATTTCCCATGGTTCCCAGCTATACCTGACTTTTGACCCGTCTTTTGCCTCTTTTGATTAACTTCCATGCTAGCAGTAGGAGCAGCACTTTCAACCATGTCTGACATACAATCAATGGGTGTGTTTGGATGATGAAAGTATGAATGAATGTTGAGAAAGCTTGCAATCTTGAGTTAGAGAGCTTCAATTCTTCTCCTCTTCTACTAGATCATGAAGATGATCAACTTCTGGATTTCTTCTTCAGGATTAATCCTTCTTGGATCACCAACATTGTATGCATGTATATGGAGATGAGAATATGTGTGTATATGCTTGGATTCAAGCATGCAAGTGTGTATGAGGGGTGTATGAGCATGAAAACATAAAGGGTCTCACTCTTTAAGCTTCTGGACTGACTCTCTCTCTCTCTCAAACTATTATAAAATTTTCGTTCAAATGAAATGAGAAATGAATGTATTTATAGGCACACAATTGTGTCACTCGAGCACTCGAGCTCCAAGGGTTCTCGAGCGCTCGGGTTAACTTTCCAAGCAAAGCTTCCCCAAGGCCACACACATATATATCCAAACGTAAATAAGTTTTACAAATCAGTAAATGAGAAATGGAAAGACGATTTTTATATATACAATAGAGAGAATTACAAAGACAATCGAAAAAATAAATAGGAAAATACAGGTGCCACATTACCGAAGCCTTCTCCATGACTTGGTAAGCCATTTTAGTAAATAGTGTTCACAAATCATGCTCTTCACAAACCTCGCCCACTACAACACTTGCCTACTATATGGCCTCACAAATCCAAGCCCATTACGTGGCCATTATACCAGTCCACAACCCAACTTATTACTGATGCCCCTTGTGGCTTCAATAGCATCACACATGCAACTCTTAGCTTCCTAGTCCACGTGAGTGAGCCAAACATAAATAACATGCAACACGACTCTAGCAAACATGAACTCAGTTAGTACAAATTATAATGTCATCTCTTGCATGAAAGGTTCGGCTACTAACTACGACCACATATAAGTCATCGGATATATCTCATGATTGAACTATCATATCAAACATACAATTTTAATCTAACAACTACATATAAATGAATGCCTTAAAGTGCTTATTTCCATGGCAGTACAATTCAAACACAACTAATCATATCAGGACCAGTAATAGAACTTCATAAAACATAATACGGAAGTATAGCATGAGATTCGTACCATATAGCAAATTCCATATAGATAAAACCCTTTACCTCGGTATATTACCTCTTAAGCGTTTTCGAACGATGATCAAACGAGGTTCCTACAAAGCATGGGATAGAATAACGGTTAAATGTGAACTCTAACGTGAGGGAATAATGGTAATTTCTCCAAATGTGAACCTAAACCTCAACATAGTAATCCTCGTGTATTCTAAGTCCAACGCCATTGACTAGACTCCAATCAGAGTTTGTCGCAGTTTTCCTAAGGATAAGCTGTATTTTTGACCAAGTAAAAAAGTCACAAACTTAAAGGGAATATTCTAGACATTATTCTAAGACTCTGAGAACTGACCGCGTAATTTTTCAGAGTCGTGGATTATTTATTATGAATTATTGAAGAAAATTCATTAACAAAAAATAGTTGTAAAAAGATTTAAGTACATAAATATACTCAAAGCTAGAAACCAGCACTTAGGAATATTTTTATTAAATACTAGACATTAAAATATACTCCCAATGTTTATCTCATAATTTACGGAACTCGTTTGATATTTAAAATAATTAAAACAATAAATAAACTGCTCCCGAATAATTATTAAAAATAACAACATATAGTTTTATAATTAAATAAATTATGTAACTATATACCATATAGATAATAACATAAATTTTCTAGAATTTAAAATACAAAATGGATGTTTATTGTCTATTTTTAAAACAAGCAAATACTCATTTAGTATTTTTTAAATACTAAATATATAATAAACATATTTATTTATTGGGATTTGCTAACTTACAGCATAGGAAACTTTTAGTGACGAAAAATAAGGTTTTAGTGACGAAATTTTTCGTCGCTAAAAGTTGGAACCTTTAGCGACAAAAATTTTGTCGCTAAAAACCTATTTTTCGTTGCTAAAGGACTGTTGTATGCTGCTAACTTACAACCATCGTGTTGTAAGTTAGTAGCCCCCTTATTTATTATATTAGGAATGATAAATAAATAGCTAGTTGTAATTGGCAGAATATTTAAAAAAAAATTAAACTGCTAATCATTAGGGGTGGATACGAGCAGAGCCGCTCAATAAGGGCTCGAACCTCGGCTCGATAAAGGATAGGCTCGGCTTGCTCATTTGATCTTGTGAACACAATCGATTAAGGCTCGCGAGCAAGCTCGTGATAAAGCTCGTTAATAGGTTTGATAAAGAGCTTGTATAGTGACTTATATATACATATACATATATATTTATTATTAAACTATATAATTTTAGAGAAAATATGACAAACTTCGTAAATAGACTTGATAAATGACTGATTTATCATTAAACAATATAATTTTAAAGGGTGCGCGAAAAAACTCATTAAAAAGCTTGCGAGAAATCTTGTGATCATTTGAAAGCTCGGCTCATTTGAGCTCGCGAGCTCGTGAAAAAGCTCGTGAGCAAGCTCGGCTTAGCTAGTGTCCAGCCCTACTAATCATATACATAAATCTAGTTTATGTATTTAAATAATACTAATTTTTATTAATAATAATTAAGAAATACGAAAACAATTAATTATTCACTAAGAATAATTAACAGAACTATTAATATATAATATTACTAATGAAATCACATAATTAATCATAATAAAACCGGATTAACATAATACTTAAGATTATAAAACCAATAATCCAGAAAACCACGGGTTGACCCGAACGGACCAGATCCTAAAACGGACTATCCATATACTGGCTTAGAAGGATCCAAGCCCAAACTTCTGCGAGTCAAACCAACATGACCTGAATGCATATGGGTCGCCCATATACTAACAATATAACCTAACCCATAAACCTGACACAAACCGAAACCCAATCCACACCTGAACCCAACTGTACTCACAGTATAACCTGAACCATTTACCCATGGGTTAAATCCAAACCAGAACTCTCTAAAACGACCCAAACACGAATCCAAACCCAATACCCGACTCGATCAGATCTTGGTACGATCTGAGACGAAACGACGTTGTCTCACTTAAAGGGGATCCATGGGTTTTCTTAACCCAACCTGATTCGAGATCCTAACCCATCTATATACTTAGCTAGCCCCGACCCATACCCGCTTGTTATAACCCAAAAATCCAAACGGGTTATGTCTTCTCCAGCCACTCCAGCTCGCCGCCGATGAAGCCTGTCTGGCCAGAAATCTTCTAACGCCCATAACTTTCTTCCCTCTCCATAGAAATTGCTCTAACCAAATGCCAAAATGACTGATTCTCCTTCTCTACAACAAAGTATAAGGTTTACTTGTTTAGGGTTCCAATGAACCCATTATTCTATTTGGTTAAATTGGGGAATAATGGCTTAGATGGTCATCCAAACGTTGTCTAATCTCTATGCTGTTCAAGGGGGATTCATTGGGACTATGGGGGTCAGTTTGGTACAACTTAGAGGTTGTTTGGTAAGATTCCAAAATCCAAGCTCCATGGGAGCTCTAATGGCAGTTTGGTGTGTGGCAGAGCTTAAGGCTCTGTTTGGGTCTGTGTATGTGGTTTCTGTAAGGGTCTAGAAGGTAGAAAAGTACAAAGGGGTGGGGAAGCTTATCTCTTCTTCTGGACAGTCTCGGTTCTTTCTCTCTCTCTCTCTCTCTCTCTCTCTCTCTCTCTCTCTCTCTCTCTCTCTCTTCTCTTCTTAGTTCCTCTTCTTCTCCTCTTTCGTTCTACTTTTTCTGCTTCTAACAACTGCGTGTGTGTGTGTGTGTGTGTGTGTGTGCTCACAGTGGGACACTATAGACACCCCATTTTATCGGCTATCAGATTTAGGAGACCCATAGCTTGGTGGTTCACAATGATCGAAAAAGACTCAAAAATGACTCCTGGAAGTTAGTTCTATCTCTCAAAATGCTCAGAAAGCGTTACAAATGACCAAAATGCCCCTGAAAGCCTGAACATTCCCAGATTTGGACTGAAAGTTCTGAAAATATGCTACATCATAAAAAAAGTATTAAAAATGAGTTTTGAAGTAAAATCAGATGAAATTGTTAGCTCCTAGAGACCCCCAAAAGTCCCGGAAGTTCCCGGAAAGTCCCCGTTGACCGGTTTGACCCAAGTTTGACCAGGTTTGACCAGGGTTTGACCGAAATCGTCCAAATTCATTGAAAAGTTTCGAGATCATTCTAGATCATATGAAAAGTACTAAAACGAGTTTTAAAAGAAAATCGGACGAAAACGTCAGCTCTTGGGATCTCCCAGAGGTTCCCAGAACTTCTTGGAAATCCTAGGTTTGATCGATTTGACCTAAAAGTTGATTTTGAAACTGGAGTGCTGTATCATTTTTCAAAAAAATTTCCTGAATACTAGAGGTCAATAGCTTTTCAACGGTATATCGCACATAATTCTTGGATTTAAAACGAATTTATTCTGAATTTTCGAAGCTGAAAAAGGCGATCAAATTGGCTTTTATCACGAATACCGCAAAACTTTTTAAAGTGACCTATCTCTGAACTATTTTTTATGTAAAGTAGACTCCATTACCTTTCCAACGGTATATCACAACCTCAGTTTGGAGTTCATACGCATTTTCTGTGAATTTCGGACAAAATAGGGCCTTTTCGCGAATACCGAAACTTCTAGGGGCCTAAATGGAATTATCTGGACATCAGAGAAGCAGTGCCGCCGCCGCACTGGCCCACTGCTGCTACCGCACTGGCCCACTGCTACTACGGCACAGGCCCAGTGCCGCCGCGGCACTCTCCTCCAGAACAGTCCATTTTTTGCAATTTCTCTTGGGGGTCCATTTTGATTAATTAGAAACCAAAACGACGTAGCTCTATGTTTTTAGTTGTTTGGGACCAATGGGAGTACTTCTAAAACCCCAAAACCACCCCAAATTGGCCTATATAAACCCCCTTGACTTCTCATTTTGGGGTTGTAAAATGCAAACTTTGAAAAGTTTTAGAGAGAAAGTTGTAGAAGATAAGGATAGGAGAGTGAAAGTGAGATTCTTCCTTTGATTTTTAACTAAAAAGTGAGTTCTAAACTTTATTTTCTACTTCATTACTCCCATTTACTCACATTCAATACACCCAACCACCATTTTAGTGAGCATTTGTGAGATATGAAGCTTCTTCCGTGTCTAAAGTCACCATATATGAGTGAAACACCAAGCTACAAGTCCAAAATCATCATGAATATCATATATTGATTACTTACTTGCTTGTTTACATATTATGCTTATCCCTCCTTAATCCCATTTCTATTTATTTTCTTTATTTACTTACTAGTATATCATCATCTAGATGATGAAATGAAGTTTGAGGTGAGTGAATCCTTATGGATAGTAACTCTTGACCTCAAAAACATGTTTGATAGATGATGATTTCAACTTCAATACAATCCTATGTATTCTTGAAGTTGTCTTCAAAAAATGAAAACAATGTCTCCAATAATCTTGGAGGTTCTTGATATGGGTTCATTTAAGTGCTGAAAATATACTTTTAAACCTCTATTTCAAAACCCCTCTTAAACCCTTCGTTTTGATTTCAAGGAATATAACCTTAGTTCTTCCCAAAATCTTCAAAATAGTGAACAATCTGAGTTCAAAGATTTCTCTAGGACTCAATACTCAAAGTATTAACATGAAACCACTTGGAAAATCTTCTTAACTCATTAGAGAACACCCAGGATTTTTGGTTTGACTTGGAAATACTTGAAAGTGGTCCATTTGGACCCCAAACATTCTCTCCAGATATTTTGTTTTTGCTGTCACGGCAGCTTGGTTGATTTTCAACTTATTTTATGGAAAACTTTTTCAAAAGGAGTGGTCCCAACTCATTTTTTCCTTGAACTTCAGTGTCTTAGGAAACTTTCTGTATAATATGGGCCTCTAGATATTTTGTTTTCATTTTCTAAGATCTTTCAACATTTCAGTCGATATTACGAATTCTGTTTCTGAGTGACCTCCATTGTTGATATGTTTTCTCTCAATCTGTAATAGTTATTGAGGATTGGATTTTTGATATGTGTTTTAGATACAATAAGGATGATCTCTATAAAAAATCATGCATTGGAAACATTCCTAACCCTACTTTTCATTTTTCACAATATCAAATCACTGTTCTGTCCACTATTCACAGCAAGCATACTTTTACTTCCATCCTTTGATTTGATGCTTATATGTACTTCAAATTAGTTCATATCTTAGGAAGTAGTTTATACTACATTTGTACATATCTCACGATGATTTCCTTCATGCATTCATGCATATTTTAGACTTCCAAGTCACTTTAGAAAGTCCATGTACGCAAACACACTACAACTTTTGTACATTCTAAGACCATGCATTGCATCCATGTAAGATTTGGGGGTTTTGTGACTCCTAATCTAAGAATATTACAAGGAATGAACTTGATCACACGTTCATGTTTCCCATCGATTAATTCTTCCTTTCTTATCCGTCCCGGGGATTGAGAGGTCTTCTTTTCTCAAAGATTAACATGCATCATTCTAGCTTGCTAAGCACATTTTGATCTCTTTGATTATTTGTTTCAAGAACAATTCATGTCCCCTTTTAGATTAGGAAAACTTGATTACTTGATATTTGATTAGACGATTTTTCCTAGGTTTGTTTGTGTGATCTTTTACTTTACATTGTGTGATATTTGACTTAGATCTTATGAATGATATCTTATCTTTTGATCTTCCATTTCAAGATTCTTATGTGATGTAATATACCTATCATAGTATTATTTGTCGAACCTAACATAGCATAAGATGATTATTTGGATGCTAATTGAGGCTCGTTGAAAGACGGGGTGAGTTGAGGGTGTTTTAGTCGTGACAAAGTCTCCTTCCTCTCTTGTACCAAAACCCCGAGCCAAGTTCTTTGGTTATGTAAGGCCGGTACCCTTTATCCGTTTAGGTGAGTCAAATTAGGTTTCTTGGTTCCTCAAAGACCAAGTGGCGACTCTGCATCTGTGTTCAAAAAACCTTTTTCAAATCAATTTTAAAACAAAGGAAAATCAATTCCGAAACCCCATCGAAAACAGAAACGGGGGTGGGCTCACGGAGGCCGCGTGTCCACAGACACATAGAGGGTGTGCAGTGAGGGAGTATGAGTGTATGAGTGTTCTCTTCCTCCTCTCTCAAGCCTCTCTCTCTCTCTAATTTGAATGTGTGTGTATGTGTTGTGTATAATGTGTGAGGAAAAATCTTGGGACAAGTGTTGCTCATGCTAAAGCATGCATGACAAGTGTTGGGGATGTTTGTGCATTCTTGCCAAGTGTTGTATGTGTGTGCATACTTGCCAAATGGTAAGGGTGTTAGGAAACTGTGTTCCCTGAATCCGTTGACAGTGCGTATAAGTTGGTACTGCAAAAAATTTCGTGAAATCTATAATAACCCTACAAGGGCGGAACTAGGGTTACCTTGAACTGCAAAACGGATTGTTGTAGTAGATGAATCGAGAACACGGGCTCGATAACAGCTCACGATCTTCTACCGTATTCCTCCGCTGCCAGAATATCGAACTGAGTGCGGGCTCTTTCGAAATCCTTTTTGTTTTCTGCTCTCCCTCTTTTACGCTCTCTTTTCTATTCCGAGTTATAATACTCTTGATGGAAAAACGCTAACTGATGAGAGAGCCAAAGCAGCATATATATAGGCTACGATAGGGACCATAAGAAGTCAATAAGGAATAGGCTTCCTTATGGAATTAGGAAACCCTAATTCCAACTGAATCAGATTCCTATTTTCATAAATTATAATTCATACCACTAAAGAATTATAATTGCACTCCTACCCTTATCTCAAAAATATATTTCGAGCTCCATGTTATTAAATGCTTATTATCTCCCCATGTTAAAATTACAGATATCCATTAATTAACTATAATTACTGACAATCATATTTAATTAATTTCTTAAAATTCCTTGAGATCCTCTACTTAACTTATCTGATATGTCGGATAAAAAATCGACCTGCAGGGTTTGACATAATCAAAACTTATAAGCTTTCTCAAGGGGATATCATCAATCCCAAAAATTGAGACATGGATTCCATCATTAATTAATATCCACCACACAATTAATATTGTCACCCAATCCTATGAGATATTGACCCATTTAAGGATCTCACCCTTTTAGGGATCAAAGTGTAAATATCAAATGTACGTGTCTACAAATTAACTTAGGATTTAGAGCATAAGCACTCATAATAGCCATGAGGTATTAATTATCTTATAAGTCAGTATAAAGATAATTACCCCAAGTCAGTCCCGTTTAATACACAAAGTGTACCAGCATAGTGAGTTAAAACTAAACCGTTTTCCGTAGTCAAGACAAACCTACTACAACACCATGCTGCAGTCCTACCGATGGTGTGTCCAATCCCATCTAAGACTGTAAACCAAAATCTTACATTCTATAATATCTGATGGCCTGATCTTCCGTGTGTAAGCCGAACTCTACACACCAAACCACCTACTATATAGAATGAGAGACACACATGCATAATATTAAATAAATAATATAATACAAACATTGCCCACACAGATTCTAAAAAAAATGGATTAACTGATTTTATTAAATGAATAATAAATCAACTACATAAAGCATGGCTTTTAGTATATATCCCTAACAAGGGGACGATGCATGGCTGCAACATGGGTAGGGGTCGCCACATAGCTGCCATGTGGCCATGTGTAGGGCCCATGTCTCGATTTGTGTATCCTAATATCGAACTACGTTCACGACTGCTATAGTATGTGTGTTTGGGGGTGTGTACAAGCCTATGTGTGAGTCGTCTATAACTCCCTATTTATAGAAACTATATTGAGAGACCATTCCTATTCTTATAGCTATTAATAACATTGACGCCGTCGGGACGACAACTAATGGATCTACAATATAGATTCTTATCTAAGACTATTTTGGCAGATCTACCATAACTAGGATGATTCTAAGTGAGGCGTCACTTATCCTTATTAATGTTAAAAAAAAAAAAAAAATCATATGAGGAATTTTTAGGAAATTGCAGGTGCTACAGAAGGCACAAGTCATATAACGAATCAGGTGTAACTGACAGAACGCTTAGTGCAACTCGTTATAATGTTAGGTGCAACTCCCTAGAACACGTGTTTTAGTGACTTGCACTTTAGCGCAGTTTAATTGTAGCAAACGTTCTATCACTTGCACATGATACATTATGTGACTTGTACCTTCTGTAAATCCATAGAAGTTATCAGAATCCATAAAACTAGCGAGAATCAATATAAAGCTAACATTTAAAAAAATGAAAGAAAAGTGTGCAAGGCCATTAAAAGAGATGGGGTTGGTGGTGGTGGTGGTGGTGGTGGGTTTGGTGGTGGTGAAGGGATGGTGTTGGTGGTGATAATGGTTTGTGGTAGGTGGTGGCAATAAGGTTGAAAATGGATACGGTTGGGTTAGAGTTAGGGTTTTCTTAGGAAGAAGATGAAGGGTATTTATGTCTCTTTTTATGCAATATTTACATTTACATCAAAAGTTGATGTCTAACTAATTTTGTGACTTTAAGTTGATATCCTTTCAATTAATTTCAAAAAAGCACTAGACTGATCACTTTTAATTACTAAACATATATATGACTACTATGTAACTAACCCAATAAAATGAGCAATAATTCAATTATTGTATTGTTCGCAAATTTTTTTTTTAATAATTATAATAATTATTATTATTATTATTATTCAACTGTATTATTTTTTAAAATTGACATTTCTTACGCAAAATAATTGAAAATATATATGATTATAAAGTTTACGTAAATGATCACAAAAGAATTATTATTATTATTATTATTATTATTTTACATGAATGTAACATACGTTACATTTGTATGCCCATTTGTATGCCAATACTAGGGTCTCAGCACGTGCGATGCATGTGCCAATCCCCTCTTATTAGCCATTTGTCTTTTTTTAATTGTTTTCATCATTTGGTATTTTAAAGGATATGAGTTTATTATTTGTATGCATTTGAGTATAAGATATGGATATAAGTTTATTTTATTTCTATGCATTTGAGTATAAGATATAAATTTGGTATGAGATTTGAGTACAAGTGAATTTTGGTATATTAATAACCAATTCCTAAATATATAAATTTTAGAGAAGAAGTTGACCAAAATGTAAATATTAGTGACCAATTCGTAAATAGCCATTAAAATAGCCATTTTTTTTTTACTTTTTTGAAGTGAATAATAAATATCCCAAAACTTGCTCACCCAAATGCAATTACACATATTACAATATATGAATCCTAAATTTGAGAGAAGAAGTTGACCAACTTGTAAATATTAGTGACCAATTCCTAAATAGTCGCTAAAATAGACGCAATTTTTGACTTTTTTTGAAGTGAATAATAAATATCCCAAAAATTGTTGACCCAAATGTAATTAGACACAAGATTGTTGATTGAAACCTCATTATTATATTAAATAAAATTTTAAAAGCTGACCTAAATGTAATAATAATCTTAAAGGACATAATTACCCTCACACAAATTAATATATCGTTATGATGAGTACTACGGTATACATGTAATTAAGGTATAGTGAAGGGGTATTATGGCCTTGAGAAAATGCAGAAGGACAGTATGGTAATTGACTAAGTCAGGTTTCAGCTGCTAGATTCTTATATATATATATATATATATATAAGGTTTGAATTAAATAAAATTTCAAAAGCTGACCTAAATGTAATAATAATCTGAAATGACATAATTACCCTCACACAAATCAATATATCATTATAATGAGTACTACGATATACATGTAATTAAGGTATAGTGAAGGGGTATTATGATCTTAAGAAGATGCAAAAAGACAGTATGATAATTGACTAAGTCAGATTTCACCTGCTAGATTCATATATATATATATATATATAAGATTTGATACGTGTATGCATACACAAGTACACACATACCCGAGGATATGTGCTCTATTATGACAATCTATTGCAACTATATAGGCTAAATATACTGTTGGGAATTAAAAAAATAAAAATAAAATTGGAATCAGATTCTCTCAATAGACACACAGAAACATGCTAACAATAATAAACAAGCGCACTAAAGAAAACACATATTTTTACGTGGTTCGGCAAAACTGCCTATATCCACACCCGAGAGACTAATTCTTTCACTATTGAGAGTAAACAATTGGTATAAGACACTTTGGATTAAATCTCATAACCCAACCCTCACAATATTTGTACACACTCTCAATACTCCAAAGAACTCACACTCTCTCACCCTAGACCATGCACCTCATGAGGGGAGACCCACAACTTGGTGCATCAAAGGCTTTTTAAATTAGTATGCAGTATAACTTTATATAGAATTTGCAACCTATTACTTATTGGACAAGTAATACAACTCTATAGAAAACTAAAAATAATAATAAAATCATCTCATATGTGATACAACATATTACTTATTGGACAAGTAATACATATACTTTTACTTTTTTACTCCAGAAATTACTTTACAATATTAGAAGCAATAAATTAATGAAGTTATGACAGTTTTCGGCATTCACTAGAACAATTTGGTTGACGTTGATATATTTATATATATATATATGATGTTAACATATGAGTGACAATATATAAACAAACGGAAGAAGAAAAACCAAAGATAGAACATCATTTGGGAGGCCATGAGGGGAGGAAATAACAACCACCCAGATGAGAAGTCATTAGAAACTGGTGGTGGCGGCAGTGGCTGTGGCGGCCACCACCACCTTTTCCGGCAAGATCTTAGAATTACAATCGTCTTTTTGGTAGTTGCTCTGTCATGCCTAGTCCTTTATCATTCAGCATATCCTTTCCAATTCTTGCCTAGCTCCGTCTACAGTTCATCCTCTGCAAACTTATCTTATGTAAGTTCCCTATCTTTTCAAAATTTATGCATATGCTGTTTTAACATGTGTATGGATATATATATATATATATATATGTATATTGTTTTCTAATTGAACTAGTCTGACCTTAGTGTCCACTTGAATCGAGAAAAGAAAGGAAAAAGAAAAACAATTAGAAATTAGGGTTTTCTCCACCTAGGTGTTTGAATATATAAATGGAAAAATAGAGAATGAAAGCATAACTTTCTTTGCTTTGGTTAACTTCATTAAAAAAAAAAATATAGTATTTTGAATACATTTATTCTTGTATTCGTCTTTATTTTATAAGTTCGACATATTCATGATTATGTCGTAGTTTCAATGAATGTTTTATTTCAGTTGGGGATAGGGATGACAACAGGTTGGAGTTAGCACGGAGTTCTCCTATACTAACTCTTACTCCGTTTATTTTTCTCTTACTCCGATTCCGCCCTGTCCCGTTTAAGTAAAATACCAATTCCTACTCCGTTTATTATCGAGTACTCCTATTACACTCTTACTCCGTTTGCTAATCATCGTTATATTCCAAAATTAAACGTTCTTTTATAATTCAAAACCAACTTATATTTTAGTTTAATTCCTAAAAATCACTTTCACACAAATGATTCTAAATTGGTAAATCACAATTTAGAAATTAAATGTTAATACTAAAGAGAAAGAAATGTATATATATAGATATATATGCCTGATTTGTTGTAAATAAGTGTAAGCATGAGGGTAGTTTAGTAACTTAACAATTTAATCGAGGCGGGGCAGGTTTTAAATGGTAGTATTTCACGGATACCAACTCCACCCTGACTCCTATAGGGTTTTTATTTTTCCATACCAAATCCACTTCTACTGCTATTATAACTCCTCCAAACCCGTTCTATTAAGAGCGGAGCGGGGCGGAGGTCCAACGGAACGGGAAACTTTGCCATCCCTATTGGGGATGTAATAAATATTACACTCAACTAAGAGGGTATAGATCATCAATTATGTGAATCTATTAAATAGCTCATTTTCTGTCTCTTTCTCTTCTATCAGTGGCCTATTTGGAGAAAGACAAAAATTGATTTTTTGTTGCTTTTTTTTTTTCGGTACTTTCTCTCCACTTCTCTCATCAACGTTCATTTCTCTCAGAACTTAACTTAGTGAACCTGCAAAAGAATCGAAAAGAATGTGGGGTATAGTTAATTACCTTTTATTTTCTTTCACTTTTCTGAATCAAAACTAAGGGCTCGTTTGGTAACGTTGTCGTTTTCTGTTTTCTGTTTTTGTTTTCATTTTTTAGAAATCGAAAATTGAAAACACGTTTGGTAACGTTTTTGTTTTTTTGTTTTTAATAAACGTTTTCAAATTTTGGGTAAAAAATGAAAACACCAAAAAGTAGTTTTGAGTTTCCTGTTTTTGTTTTTGTGTTTTTTTTTTTTAAAAAAAAAATCAACAATGTTACCAAACAAGTTTTTGTTTTTTTTTTTCAGAAAAAAAACTAAAACTAGTTTTCGTTTTTAAAAAACTGAAAACTTAAAACAGAAAACGTTACCATACGAGCCCTAACAAATTCACATGGGATCTGTTACGCACACATTATATATTGATTTATCCTTTTTTTTTTCTTTGGTCGTGGCCCTCATGGGCCATACAAGGGCGGACCTATGAGATGTAATTTGGAAAAAAAAAAATATTTTCTTTGTGTAATATGTATATTGCCTAATTTTAAGTCGGCTCTTAATTTTACTTCTTATTTCACAGTTTAGCCATCCTTAATATATTGCCAATTTAGTTAAATCAACATTTATTTTTATTTGTAATTTCACTGAAGTCCATCAAAAAACAAAAAATTTATTTTTGCTCCGCGGTTGGATAGATGTAATGGATAATGAACTTAACATTCTCCGTCTTCTCTCTCTTTCTCCGTTCGAGTGCTATGATTTTGCTATGAAGGCATATAGTTTAATTGTAGAACTTTTTTTAGGGTTTTGGCAAATAAAAGAAAGTGGGAATGAAATCACCTAATTTTTGGGTCGCCAACTAGTCAATGATCAATCTTATTGGCTCATAACTAAGCTTCTAATCTCATATCATATGACCATTGCGTACCTGGCAGAAATTGACCCCTTACCCCACAATCCATATGTTCAAATCGATTGTCAGAATACAATTGAATTATTAGGCCGAACGTGTACACTACTAATTGACAGGTAGTGGTATATTTATATATGAAAAATACTAACTTGCTATATATATATATATACATACCAAAAAGTATGCACGTGCTGTTCAAAATAATAAAGTTTTGGTCACGTTATTAAATTGAGAATATTATGTAATCTTGAAAAGGAGGTAACAAAAATTCTTCTATAAAAAGAAAAGGAGCTAAAAAAAATTATTAGGATTTTTTTTGGGATTTGCTATGGACACCTAAATTCTTATATTTTAATTATTTTTTTTCTAAAAATTCTCACTTTTATAAAGTTAAGGAGTGTACATAGCAAAACTAACGGTGTACACAGCAATTCCCTGTTCTTGTCCATTAATATTTAAGACAATGCTTATATATATATATATATATATATATACTAGCATGCCCGTGCTTAAAGGCACTAACAAATATGTGCCTTGAGTCAACAGTTAACTCCACATATCTTCAACACTTTACTTAAAATACCAGCACACGTGCATTCAGACTTCATATACCTTCTACACTTTAGCTCACGCCTTGAACCCAACCCACCCCCACCCCCACCCCCACCCCCACCCCTTTAATAGACTAACAACATACTATTATATGTGACCCAAAAAAAAAAAAAAAACACTCCATCGAATAAAACTTAAATAAAAACAAGAAAAAGGTGACATGACTACGCTTTGAAATTTTATAAAATAAGAATATTTTTCTCATCCAAATTTTGTTCATCCAAGCACCCATTGAGTGAGCACGAATGCTCACTCATAAAATACACATACAGGAATAACAACTTTATCCTCTCAAGTTTCAACTAAGGATTAAATATCCTACTTTCAACTAAGTACTTGAATGTTTAGCCAAAAAAAAAAAAAACTAAGTACTTAAGTGTAACAAAAAAAACCAAGTACTTAAGTATTACTCCTATATTTTCTATATTTAAATTCACAACTTGAGAACCTGCTGAACACAGCGACATCCTCTCTCAAAACGAAGTCAAGATAAAAATGAATGAGAGGGGATCTTAAAAAGCTTCAAAGATGCATCACCTGAAAATTAAAAAACTTTCATTTCCTACAGATAACAAACAGTGGGAGGAATTAAAATCACTTGAGTAAACTAATAAGATAATGAATAAACAGGTTGTCTTCCTGAGAGCATTGAACAAAAAGAAACATAAGATTTTTCCTTCATTCACAGCTGAAAAAGGAGGAACTGAGTTGATCCAAGAAAAAGGAAAGGAAAAAAAATTGATTTAAGGAAATACAAAGCATAAGAATTACCCAAAATAGATTTCTCTTAATTATCTTCAAAGCCAAGAGAATTCCCATATATGATTACATCTCACTTGGATTTCTCCAAGTGGTTTCTTTAATAGGCAAATATGCTTCCCCTCCTGACATCCTCTTTCTTAGTTTATTTTTGAACAAAATGCAACGTATTGTTGTGTCCAATTGTCCATTAGATGAATCTCAATTAATCATAAAGAAAATAAGCCATTATGACAGTTACATAGCCGACCGTGAGCATTATCATATAGAGATAGTACTTTCTTCAATTGTAGAATAAGTCCAAACAGCAAAAACCGAATCCAGGCCTTCCTAAAATCGAAATTCTGAACTCATCATATCGAACTATTGATTAGGCCAAACGTAAAACAATATACAACAAATTTCCAGGTGGTATCTTAAAATTTTACCACCAGTTATTTTCCTTCTTTCCTTTTGAAATAAATACATAAAATTAACCATGGAGAAAATGCTTATCCAGAAAATAGGAAAGTAATAACCAAAAAAACTCACTGTCCATTGAGAATTTCCATTCTCAGATTTGACATTGGAATGTTCACAACTCACTGAGAAAATTCTAACTCTCTATTTTTTTTCTCTCTTAGCAAAATATGGGAGCTGGTCAAAATGAAAAAAGTTTTCAAACAAAAACTCAAATCATCCACTCAAGTTACCAAAATCTAGAGGGCCAAAAACTCTAATAGGATAAGGCTTCGAAAGTTACATAAGATTTGAAAGTTACAAAGGGAAAGAGAATCATGACAAAAAATAGAGATCCAACAGTTCTTAAAATTAAAAATGCTTACTTTCTTTAGCCAAGGAAAGTCATGAACCTTCAACATAGAACATTGTAAACAGGAGTCAACCAAATATATTTATTCTTATTAATATGAATTATGGAAAATGTCATTTAAGGAATCGATTGCTTAATAGAGTAAATTGTGATTGACACAAATTGCTATTCTTTCCAAAATGTTTAAACGCATATAATAGGAACCAACTAAATTAAGAAAGAATTGACTGGATAGAATAAACCATTATGGAATATGTCATTTAAGGAATTGATTGGATAGAATAAATAGGAACCAACTATAATAGGAACCAACTAAATTAAGAAAGAATTGACTGGATAGAATAAACCATTATGGAATATGTCATTTAAGTCATGAACCTTCAACATAGAACATTGTAAATAGGAGTCAACCAAATATATTTATTCTTATTAATATGAATTATGGAAAATGTCATTTAAGGAATCGATTGCTTAATAGAGTAAATTGTGATTGACACAAATTGCTATTCTTTCCAAAATGTTTAAAGGCATATAATAGGAACCAATTAAATTAAGAAAGAATTGACTGGATAGAATAAACCATTATGGAATATGTCATTTAAGAAATTGATTGCTAAATAGAGTAAAATAAAAATACTTTTATAAGCAAATGAAAGATATGAGAAATTCAAGTAAATAGGAGAGATCTAAAATCAATTCATAAGTTATATGATTAATGTTTTTTAAAAATCATATTTAATTAATGCTATGATTCCCAAATTAAAGAACAATGTCAATTGACTAAATTAAAGACCTTGAATGATTAACACAAATGATGCATTTAGCTAAAATGACGAATGGACACCCCTTAATTACACAAATTAAACACCATTTGTGGCAATCTAAAATGATGCATGGACAATGCCACATTCATACTACATACCACACACACGCACACTTTCATACCACACACCACATTCATCTAAATTATGACTGTGATAAACAAAAAGAAGACACTGAAATTCTAACAAACTCATAACCATGTTGGTCTACACACTGAAATTCCAAAAGATCATGTCGGCCAGTCGGGCGTAGAGATGAGAACCTCAATAGTGTATAGAGTCTAAACAAAGGCAAATCGGGAGAGAATTTTGTTTTTTTACAAACCCAATTAATTATACAATAATCTGGTTGAATAAAAAATAAAGTTGCAAAGATAAAAAGATTAAAGGAAAAGCACATCCAACATACATTACACTCCATCCTTCCGTGTATGTGTGTACAGAGAGAGAGAGAGAGAGAGAGAGAGAGAGAGAGAGAGAGATTTAGATCCAAAAACTCCTAATAAAAAATAAATAAATAAACAAAACAAAATCATCCATCACAAAAAATTCAAAAATTCCTAACCTGATCCCCTAGGCAGAAAATCACGCCAGACCATGCTCTCACCGAAGGCTTGCCAGAAATCTAGATCTGATTTGTAGCTTTTACATGTGTATTTGGTCTACATGTTGGCAATTTCAGGGAGGGGGTTCAATGGGTTTTGGGGTAAAGTGGCGTCAGTTTTGGACCGCGTTGGAGAGAAGCAGCGGCGGCGGCGGAGGCGTTGGAGAGAACAGAGAGGGGATAGAGAGAGAGAGAGAGAGAGAGAGAGAGAGAGAGAGAGAGAGAGAGAGAGTGTGTGTGTGTGTGTGTGTGTGTGTGTGTGTAGAGAAAGGTGGAGGAGGGTGGATGAGGAAGGGCAAGGAAAAGAGGAGAGGGGGTAGCGACTGTTGTCTATCGGAGGGTGAGAATCAATGTTCTAAAAATCGGTAGGCGCTAGTCGGGCGGCGAAGGGGGGCCTAGCGCCTAGGGGCCTAGGCGGACGCCTAGGCGGGGCCTAGGCGGATTTGTTTTATAAATAAAATTAATTATATAATATATATATATATATGCGAGTTATGTGGTGTTAATTAAAAATAATTATAGATTTGTGGTTCAAATAATAGATACGCATATATATAAAGGTTATGTGGTGTTTTTTGGAAATAAGTAAAGAATATTAGAAGGTTTTAATATTTAAAAAACTATTAGGGATCTCTCCATAATTAACTTAAACCTTAAGTGTATATATATACTAATGTTAGAGTTTTTTTTCCAAAGAGTCAGACCCAAATAAGACTTTCTAGCATTCTCACCTTAGCCCGCCTAGCACCGCCTAGTCCGCCTAAGCCCCGCCTAGCACCGCCTAGGCCCCGTCTAGAGGCCGACTAATCCACTGGCCGATTTTCTCAAACGCCTAGGGAAAATCTCGGCGGCCGGGCACCGCCTAGCGCCTAGGCGGCCACCTAGGCCGATTTTTAGAACACTGGTGAGAATAGAGAGAGAAGACTGAGAATAGAGAGGGTAAAAGAAGAGAGGGATTAGTATCTTTTTTCTTTCTCTGTTTGAGTCCACATAAAGAATGAGTCAGCAAATATCAGCCAATCAAAGCAAATCACACAATCCTAGTCATAAAATTCTTTGTCCTAGTCATAAACCTTTAGTGACAATATGAGCTCTAATATTATATATATATATATATATATATATATATATATATGTTTGTGTGTGTATGTGAACATGAGCATATATGGACATGGATCCCTTTTTTTTGTTTGGCAAATAAAGTAAGAGGAAGTTTTTGGGCACTGACAAATCTCACAAAGACAATCTATAAATTCTACAATGTGTCTATGGGCGTGCTTGATAACCCAATTAAGTGGTGAAAATAATAATTTTCAGCACTTAATTTTTTCAATTCGTTTGATAATGTACCACTTAATTGAAAAAGCTGTCAAAAATCCACTGAAAACATTAAGGGTGTGTTTATATAACCCAATAAAGTGCTGAAAATGAAAACTTTCAGCACTTATTTTGTTTCAGTGCATTTGATAACGTATCACTTAATTGAAAAGGCAACCAAAAAACTACTGAAAACTTTAAGTGAAAATTTCTTCTAAAAATAATCACTGAATGCAGTCTATTTTAGTACTTAAAAATTTGTTTTCAGTACTGTAAATTCAATCACTTAAAATTTTCAGTACTTTAAATTCAGCACTTAATTTTCAGTACTTAATTTTCAATTTTATCAAATGCACCCTAAGTGAATTTTCTGCTGAAAATAATCACTGAATGCAGTTTATTTTAGCTCCTAAAACACTGTTTTTAGTTTTGCTAATACAAATCACTTAAAATTTTTAGCACTTAAATTCAACACTTAATTTTCAATTTTATCAAACACACCATATCTCTCTCCTCTGTACACCCTACATCAGTGGACTCCATCAGAAGAGAGATAGACACATTGTGGAATTTGTAGATTGTGTTGTGAGATTTGTTTGTGATCATAGACTTACTCCCAAAGAAAATGGGAAATTCACATATTTTGGGGAGATAAGACTTCAGGAAAGTTGTTTCAATACATTGCACTAGGTTTCTCTCACAGTTTATAAAACTGTTTTTTTTTTTTAATTGTGCATTTATGTGAGATAAATCTAACGAAATATGCTGAAACAATTTTACTCAAGTGTTATCTACTTTTAGACTCATCAACTAGTTCATTAAATCTGATTGGCTCATTAGTCGCACCGGGTAATGCAATGTGCACAAAAAAATGTGCATATAAAGATCTGGGCCATTTCTTTTGGTGGAGTCCATGTCTGTATACATAAAACCCACTAAAACGTATGATCCAAATCTTTATATGCACATTTTATGTGCACTAATCATTACTCTACAAACATATATGTATACAATACACGCACATACATACACTATAATAATTGGTTTCATACATATATACCTCACCTAAAAAAAGGATAGCCTTTTTCTCGTCTTTATAAATAATTCCAACTAGCTTGCATACGTTTCCTTATTAATATCGACACAGTGTCGTCGTCTGCTGGAACGTCCAAACTTATTTGGAAAATGACGTCATGGGAATTCATCTAACCATTAATGTCTGAAAATAAATGAAGGAATAAAACAGAAAATATTTTAGGAATTATGTGTCCAATAGTTCTTTATGGTGCAATTCTTTTTCATTATGTCTTTTAATTCTTAATTTTTCTTTAACAATGTTAGGAATACTAATAAATTTTACTAACACTCACACTCATACTTTATTTTTCTTATAGTGGCACTGTTGAGTCCACTATGGACCTCATAGTACCACTAGAAGAGAGATAACTAGAGTGTGAATGTGAGTGTTAATGAAATTTATTAGTACCCCAAATATTACTCATTTTTCTTAGGTTAGGATGAGATTGGATTGAAACTAGGTGTAGTTTGTATTTAATATTATAGATAATTATTGTAAAATCCCTACAAGTAACTCTTAAGATTTTAAAATCCAAATTGATTTGACCATTTTCAAAAAAGGATAAAAGGAATCTCAGCAGTGCTCGCAGGGTACAAGTGTGAGCACCATAAGATATCCCATCTCACTATCGCCCCCTCAAGCGCCTCAGGCGCGCAGTGCTTGCCTTTAGCCACTCACACCGTGTGAGTGGCTGTACCATATGAGATCTATTTCAAAAATATTTTTTAAAACTTTAAACATTCATAACTTTTTATCTATAACTCTATTTTTTTACAAATTTTATACCGTTGGAACCGTGTCGACGAAACCTACAAAACTAGTACCATTGTTGATATATTTTGAGCAAAAGAAAAAACTCCTATTGTTACATGTCATGTTCCAAACGAACCAAATAAAATTTTTCACATAATATTCGTGTATGGGTTACTAAATTTTCACTTAATATCACGTAAGCTAAGTAGATATGTTTTGAGGTAAAAAAAAAAAAAAAAAAATCGAATGTCCACTTTATACTTAAGGAGAGTTTTAGTGAAATTTCACAAGAATTTTGAATTTGTTTGGGTTGAAAAACTATGTTTTATAATAGATTTGTGAAATTTGAATTTTTTTTTAACGACATATGCATTGTTTAATATGAAAAGAAAAAAAAAAACGTGTCACACCCCAACTTTTAGACAACCAATTATTAATCAAGGGAGAACCCTCAACCAATATCCAGCTGTCCAATCATCAAGGTGCTTGCAATATAATAACATCACACAGTCTGTACCGAAATAAATCATTACTCACATTATCTAAAGCAACGGTCAACATCCCACCATAAAAGTCAAACCAAGATTTAAATTCAACTCCAAAACATAATAAAAATCTAAAAAGAACACGTCACTAAAACAATATCTTAAATTGTTAAAATGGCCCACAATGCCAAAAATTAATACTGAACTCTCGAGAATGAATATAAAAAAAAAACGAATAAGGAAAACAGCACAAGACTCGACATGCCTCCTGCTGTCAGGTACCACGACCTCCCTACTAGCCCTGCAAATTTTGATCGGTTACGCTCTAACAAGAAAGCACCCGCGAGAAAAAAAAACTCACCGGTCAGTCACATGACTGATATGAGTTAAATCACACACACAGAACTTCAGGATCACCCGTTGATCCTTTAACTATCACACAAAATATTAACTCGGGCAAGAGAGTAGTTCCACTTCACATATTGGGACGAGCGGTAGTTTCCCTTTATGTGGTGGGCATGCAGTTCTCGCCTGAATTTAAATAAAGTAATACTTACCTAACGTCCCATGGTGAGTCAATACCTGCAAAATGTTAGTGGACCCACCATCCTGCAACCACAAGATTAATAACAACAAACTACTACAAGAATATGCAGAACTACTTGTACTAAGATAAAGGAATGATCATTATCACAATTTACTCACTACACGTCCCAATACAATGTATAAGAAAAGAACAACAGACGAGAAAATCAACATTTTATATCCTTTAACCCATAGGAAATTTTATTAACAATAATTCTCTTACTTTTATGTACGATTCGTTATTCAATTTCCTAGGTTCACCACTTAGCTACCCTCCATGGTACACCCACACATATATCCCATGTGTGCCCGGACATACTACCAACATCCACTCTGGTGTCAGTTTGGTTGGGGTATCAATCAAACCAGGTATACACACAGAAGGCTAGTCAATATGCCTAGACGTCTAACAAATAAGTCGGGCATAAGGCTTAGGCCAGCTTGATCACGAAGCCACTGGCAAAAAGGTACACTCAGCAAGTCGAGCTACCAAAAACAATATCACAACTGGGAGCAGTGAACACTAAGGAACTTGAAACTATTTTGCATTTTTGGAATTATACAATTTAATCGGACTCAACGTTAATGACTATCACCTATTTCTTTTCATAGCTCAACATTATAGGAGAATTCATGTATCTCCAAGTAATCTTCGTTAATTCATACGAACAATAAAAAAAACACAACGAATCATATTTCCCCAATTTCGTACATTTTAATATACTAAAAACTGCTACTGAAATCTTCAATTTCTGCCCAAATGGTGCAGAATCAGGAAAAATATCATTAGACGAAAAACGTGCAGAATCACGCTTTACATAAGACACGCGGACGGAATGTTCAAATTCAAAGCCACGATTTTCTAATAATTTTCTAAAGTTTCTGCGACTGTGTGAATTACACATAAAACGAATTTCACATATATTTTCTAACAAACATAAATATTTCACATATGGTTTTGATCAAACTAACGATTCACCTAACCCTTTCGAATACCCTAATGTCATGATCGCAAAGTCACAAGAAGGGGAAATAAACTATCTAAATTACTTCAATAATAACGTGTATCCATTACAAAGATTTAACCCTAACAATTAAATTAAATATGTACGTACTAATTTAATTACTCCCGTATACACATATACATACGTGTATATATATATATATGAATACACAAAATTTAACTCACCAAGTTGATTAAAAAAAAAATGGCAATCACGAATACCCCACGAATACCCCACGAACCACACGTGACCACGAACCCGGGCCCGTTCTCCTTCTTCTCCCTTTTCTTCTTCTTCCTTCTTTTCTCTCTCTCTCTCTCTTGCGGCTGAAGATGAGGATCCCCTTTTTTTTTTTTTTTCTTTCTTTTCTTTTCTTTACTTTAACCTAATACTAGCTTAGGTAACCTACCCCCTCAAACACACACATACACACACGACACACACACACCAACACATAAACACATGCACACACACATGTGGTATAACATATACACATATGCATTGGTCCACACATATGGCCCACTCACACACATTTTAAATTTAAATAATACAATTAAATAAAAAGTAAATAAAAAAATAAAAAAAATATCTATATTTATATAATAATTTCTTTTTGGGTAAAAATTAAGGTTATTACAAAACGTGAAATTTCACTTGGCATACAAGAATAGTACGTGAAATTTCACTGAACTTGTACATGAATATTAAGTGAAATTTTACTTAAATCGACATTTAAGGGACTTTTTAACAAACTATGTATCAAATTGGACCTTAAACTCTAAAGAGTTACTTCTAGTGACTTTTGGGATAGTTAGTGAAGTTTCACTTGCCATACAAGAAAATTAAGTGAAATTTCACTGAACGACGACACGAATGTTAAGTTTAACTTCAAGTTTTTTTAGGAAGAAGGCATACGCAGGTTCAGTTAATTTTCACTTAATATTTATTTATGCTAAATTTATATGTTTTGAGAAATTTTTTTTTTAAAAAAGACGAATTTTAACAAGAATTTCGGCATTTGTTTTGGTTGAAAAATTGTGTTTTATAATTGGTTGTGAAAATTGCTTATTTTAACAAAACATGCATTGTTTAAAATATATATATATATATATTCACCATGCAAACATGAATATTTAGTGAAATTTCACTTAACTCGTACATGAACATTAAGTGAAATTTCACTTAACTTGGCATTTGAGAGAATTTTTAACAAATTAATAATCAAATTGGACTTTAAACTCTAGACGGTTACTTCTAGTGAAATTTCACTAGGCATACATGAAAAGTAAGTGAAATATCACTGAACGCGTAAACAAATATTAAGTGAAATTTTAAGTTTTTTAGGAATTGAATAAGGCATGCAAAATATCGTCTTTTTTTTTTTGCTCAAAAGATATCAAAATGATACTAGTTTTATAACTCTCGTCAACACGACTCCAACGGTATAAAATTTGAGAAAAACGGAGTTGTGGATCAAAAATTATAGAGGTTTAAAGTTTAAAATACATTTTTAAAATGAGGTTTCATATAACACAGTCACTTATACAATGTGAGTGGCTTTGGGACACCATGCGCGCGTGAGGTGAGGCGTGGCATTGTTTCATGAATCATGGGAGATGTTATAGCGCGCGCACTTATACCGTGTGAGCACTAGTTGTCAACTTTTTATCCTTTTTATTAAGTTACTCTCTAATATAACTTCAACCTAATAAATGTTGTGGTGATGTCTTTTTGGTAAATTCCCCTTAATATTATTGGACATAAATCTTATCTCTCAAGGGTTGTTTGAGAATGATTAAAACTAGTACACAAAGTTTCACTTTTATGGGTACTTAGAAAAATAATTTTATGTTGGTTTAACAAATTCGGAATCATTGTTAAGCCAGACACAATTCCTATACACCTAAAACAGTTATGCTAACATACAACTACCTAAAACTGATTCTCTCTAGATCAGGTTACGGGTTCTTGTGTTAAGTAGTTTCCTGCAAGATTTAAGTGTGTTTGATAACTTAATTAAGTGGTGAGAATAAAAAATTTTAGCACTTAATTATTTTTAGTACGTTTGATAACATACCACTTAATTAAAAAAACTAACCAAAACCCTGTTGAAAACTTTAAGAGAAAAATTTTAACTGAAAATAATCACTGAATGTATTCTATTTCAGTATTTGAAACTATGTTTTCAGTATTGCAAATTCAAATCACTTAAAATTTTCAGTACTTAAAATTCAACATTTAATTTTTAGTACTTAATTTTCAGTTTTATCAAACGGACACTTCTATCACACGAGGTGACTAAGAATATTCGCATGGGGGTTGCCATAATATATTACATATATTACTATAGATATGTATATACACATATATATATATATATACATATATACACAGTCAGGCTATGGAGAGGGCGTCCTCTTTTTAATAAAGAGAGGGCCTCTGTTTTGACCGTTAAATCGTGTTTTTATTAAGGGCAGTTTTGTCACTTCACAGTTTTTAAACACGATCAGACGGCCAAAACAGAGCTCCTCTCTTTAATTATTAAAGAGAGAGTGCACCCTCTCCATAAAATTTTCGTACATATTCATATGTATATATACACATTATTGAGGGGATGGGTTGAGGACCTACCGTTGGAGAAGATATTAGAGGTACCGTGATACAAAGTAGTAATCCACCATGACATATATATATATATATATATATATGCTGAAGCATAGAACAGATGAATGAATTAATAAATTTGATTTGTTTGTAACGAAGTACAACCCAAATTGTGAGATCATTTCTAATTGTGATGAGACCACTTCAATATCCTACGATCAATATTTAGTAGGTTCACTATCATATATATTTGAGAAGTATTTAAAATACAAAATTTAGAAAACATAGTTCAATACCATTCACTTTTGCGCTCATTTCTGCATTCTATGTGCACTAAATACATTTTCCCATCTCATTTACAATTTGTATATTAAATGTTGTTTGGTCAGACTTGATATTTGTGGTATGTCCAACTATCATATTCAAAGTGGAAAACATGATAAAATCTACCCAGAGTAATGCTATGCTTCCCAATTAAGTGTGATAGTGGAATCACTTCAGTAATCGTGGGGCCACTTCTACATCCTTCAATCAAAATTCAGTGTGCCATTTAATAGATTTTTATTACCCAAATTAAAAACAGGGTTATTCTTTAAACTCAATTAATACAAATTACAGGTTGTTTCAATTCATATATCTGATGTCTAGACACAATTAAATTCATATATAAGCTACTTTAGGTGGGAATCAATTATTAATGCTGATGTTACATGCATATGTGACATAAATATCACTTCACAACGATGGGAAAATATGGTTTATAGTATGAAGCACTCACGGGTGGAGAGTATCTGGGGCACGCTTTGAACTATTCAAACCATAAGCAAGAAGCGCCTACAATGTCAACATGGATTAGAACCTCTGCGTTTAATTGATAGATAAATGAAAGTAAACTTAAGAAGTGAGGAAAAAAATTCAGTTCAAGGTAAGGAAGTCGAGCATAATGTGATTGCAGGAGGAAGATGAACAATGAGATCAACAGAAGAGTGCCTACCTGGTTTGCAAAATCTGCAACAGAATGGATGACTTCAGCCAGCATTACATGGCTTGAGGTACCTAACCAGACCCCAAACTTGAGTGAAAAGACAAGGAAGTTGCACCATAATGCTGTTGTGACGCCGTGGGTTCACTTTCTGCAAGGCAACCGTATAATTAAAAATTCTTAGGATAACTTATGAACAATATCTAAAGTCCACAGTCCAAACATGTAATCTATTTAATTCATAAACTAACCATAGTCACGATCGAGAGTGGTTAGCAACCAACACTCTCTTGCATACCCCGGGAGAAGTTGATACATGCCTATTGACTAGTTGTCATCCCATTAAAGTAAATCTCTTTTATGCATATTGGTTGTCATACGAAAGTTAGTGGAATGGGTTTGAGGGAGGTGTTATAGGAGTAGAGACGCGTTTGATAGAGTTAGGATTGGAGTTGCAAGAGGTCTCCGCTCTGTCCCGATTATGATTTACAACTACACCCTTGGCGTTTTAACTTATTTATTGAAATACCTCTGTTATACAAATAAACTTGTGTGCTTCGAGGTTCCCTTCTACAAATGTTATGCGAGATCATTCCAAAAACTAAGTTGCGAGCTTTATTATTGTCAACACATGTTTTATACTTTGCATTCCTTTGGGAACATTGGAAAGTGGAAACTGGTATTCTATAATCCTATATAACGAGAGTAATCAACAGTAGTGGTAGGAGGTGGTATATCTCAAGAGTCGGGAAGGGAGGGAGTCATATACTTGGGTGAGGTGGAATTGGTAAAGGGGGACTCCTAATTGAATTCGCTCCATTTCCATCCTTATTGGTGGATATTCACACGAAAACTAATATTTATGATACAAGCATTTAAGTTTCTTGGCCAATATAAAAAAATAAAATGATAATGAAGTACTCAAAAGAACAATACCTTGTTCATCATTTTTCACTGACCAACTTGTGGCAAGCAATATTTTTCCTTCCCATTTTCATGATATTTCAGCTGCAGATGAAAGGGTCATCAGAGTCAAGACATTGAATAAACACGCATTTTTTTTAATAAAAATATGGTGGACAATGAATAGTCACCCACATTGTGAGAAAAATAAAATAAATAGAACATAGAAATTTAGCAG
Organism: Hydrangea macrophylla; assembly: GCA_033977485.1. Lineage (NCBI taxonomy): Eukaryota > Viridiplantae > Streptophyta > Magnoliopsida > Cornales > Hydrangeaceae > Hydrangea > Hydrangea macrophylla. Next base: position 79,264,637 of record CM066991.1, on the reverse strand, counting down.
AGACAGTATTACCCAAGGAGCAAGGAGAACTCGCGCCTCCACAAAAGCTAGTTTTTCACTGATTTTGATTCTGAACTCCTTTATGTATGGGTCTTGATCATAAGCATTATGATGAACTACCTATAATTGGAAGAGCACATTGAATATAACATTGTTGCTTAAGCTTAATCAAGTCCAAGACATCTCATATTCCATATGGAAACATCTGGCAAATTTCGAGGTTAGTCTTGACAGAAAGTCAGAAGTGTTTATAGAAGCTCCTTTACAGTATCATGTAAAACAATATACGATGTTCAGCATTTGAGCTACTTTTGGTTCGACTTAAATATAATAAAGATATGGAATTTTTACAGCTGAACAATCAATTACAACTGCAAATGTAGAAATCCATAACTAAGAAGATTGAGTGAATTCAACAAACAAAACAACAGATTTGTATCAAAATCAAATGGTAACTCACACAAAAACGATTTGAACCCTAAAAATCAAAATCAACATATTTGAACCCTAAAAACGATTCCAACGTGTTTGCAATAAATTTGTGTGGTGTGTGTTGGGTGTGCCAGAGTCCACGTGGACTCTAGGAGGATTGTAGTATCCTAATCTGACTTCTAATTCGAATAATGGTCATTAATGGCAATAAATGGGTCTTAACTCTACTCTGATGCAAGTAAGCAAATTACAAATGGAAAACGGAAAAGAAACAAATACTGAAACTCAAGAATACCTCCATTAATACCATCTTCATTGATCGAATTTCAAGTAGAAATTACAAACACTCAAGGAACAATGAAAACTCACAATCACTCAAGAACAATAGCAGTATTGTTATAAGGAAACAAAATAAAGTCTGCCAGAGCAGAAGTAGCGTGTGTGTTAGCCCCTTTAAATGTTGCACCACCTGCCCTATTTATAGACTTTGAGCGAATAACCGCTCATGTTAGTGGGGTTAGTGGGTAGTGGTCCCTAATTTTTAGGAACGAATAAGTTATTGCGCCCACTCTTTGTCCTATGATCAACTTCCACGATCTGTTTGGTGATCCCACTTCTGCCACGTTCCCCTTTTATATGACTGCTTTTCTTCCAGCTCAGCATAACCTACAACACATATTCTTATCCATGCTCAACCGCCTAAAAACCTTATGAACAGACCCTAGTCAACCGATTGGATCCCTCTCAGAACAGCTTACCCTCGTTGATTGATGGATCTCGGTCTTATTCTTTGTAGGAAGTCTACTAGTGTCCATCGGTCTTGTTTAACCTATGTTCTCTTACTTTGTGACTTTAATTGTTCCATAGATTACTTAGTCAATCATTTTCTAAGCCCGATATTACATCTCCTTTCTTACCTGTCTTTTGGTCCCAACACTTTAGAACCTTCATGGTTGGTCATCGGTCTTATTTGACCGATGTTACGACTATCGTTGCACCTACTTTGCAACCTTGGCCTTGCTTGTTAAGGCTGAGGTATCTCTTAGAGAACCCAGTATCATCCTATCTTCGGTCTTAACACCGATATTCACGTATTGGATGTATCATCTTTATCGACAGGTAGCTCTGATATCGATCTTTCCTCCGTGATCGGCCTCACTCCCTGTTCATCTGCCTGCCTAATCCTGTGATGATGTCATTAGGCCACGTGATTGTCATGTCCCTTGGAAAATCCCAAATCAGGGTGTAAACACAAGGAGAATCTAAAAAGAAAACTAACTAAGAATCCAGAGCATTATTACATCAAAAAATAATAAATACATTATACATATTTTGTGTGTGTGTGTGTGTGTGAGAGAGAGATATATATAGAGAGAGAGATCTAACATTCTGAGAGAGAAAGTGAAAGAGAGATGGAGCAAATCTGAGAGTGAGAGGGAGAGAGTGTTTAAAAGAGAGATCTGAGAGTTAGAGGGATAGAGAGTACAAATCTGAGAGTAGAGGGTGAGAGAGAGATCTGAGAGTTAGAGGGAAAGAATCCTTGTGGAGTGGAGGCGGAGGTGTGGCAGTCTGGTGGAGAGGAGGTGGCGACGGTGGTTGAGAGAAGGTGGCAACGGTTGGTCCGGTGGAGTGGAGCAGGACGGTCCAGTGGAGGAGGCAATTTTCCTCTCTTTTCTCCTTTCCCCTTTCACTTTTCTTCTCCCTCCTTCTAGGGCTAGGTATACAACAAGAAAGGGAGGGCATTTCTTTTTGCTGAAGAAGAAAGAGAGGGCAATGGCAGATATTAAAATGTTTAGGGGGAAATATTTGGGGTGTGTTTATTTACAAAAGTACCACCGCACTTTTATTCTTTCAGTTGTATTTACAAGTATGCCACTATATATATATATATTTTTTTTTTAAATTCACTTTTAAAGAAAAATGCTAACAGAAATATGGAATTTCTAACGCATATTTAGCATTACAAATTAGTAACACCAAATTTGCGTTAGAAAACCAAAATCATGTGTTAGAAATTTGCCTAAATGGTGTAGTGTCTATCTATCTCTTCATCCATAATATTTACAGCACCTTCTTTGTATAACCAACTTTTTCTTAACGCTTTAGACTCTAACATTTCTCCCTAAACATCTAATTTACCACATGTAAATCTTTTTGCTTATTTTGACCCTTTCTTTGTTGCATTTAAAGGGCAATGATTATAAATTGGAAAGTGTATTGAGAAATGCAGCCATGGAAGACAATACTATAATAGTAACCACACTAAATGATGCATGGACAAAGCCAGATTCAATGTTTGATTTGTTACTAGAGAGCTTCAGAATTGGGAATCAAACTGAGAGGCTCTTGAATAATTTGGTGGTTGTAGCATTGGACCAAAAGGCCTATAATCGTTGCTTAGCTGTGCACCCACACTGTTATGCTCTTACCACTCAAGGCATTAATTTTTCTGATGAGGCTTTCTTTATGACCACTAACTACTTAAAGATGATGTGGAGAAGGATTGAATTTTTGCATAATGTTCTTCAAAGGGGCTACAACTTTATCTTCACGGTAACTACTCTCTTTCTCCTTGTCAAAACCATTCATGGATACACTACTAGGCTAGGTAGCACCGTTACGGGGATACGGGTACACGGATGCGGGTGCGAGGGATTCACCAACTTTCTAAAGGTGCGAGTACAGCGGGAGTATTTGGATAAAATATTAAAAATATATTTTTATATAATAGTATATACAAATTATTTTTATAACTATTAGTGCATTAATGTATACTCTAGATAATTACTATTATTTTCTATTATTTCTGTTTCTCCTTGTCAAAACCATTCATAGATACACTACTAGGGAATGAAAAAAAAAATAAAGAAATAAAGAAAAGAAAAATACTTAGAGTCGTTTATTAACATTGTGCCTTTCTTTTTTCTTTTTTTTTTTTTTCTTTTTCTTTTTTTTCATGTTGTTAGAAAATGGAAACTAAAAACTCATTTGATTGCTGATCCAGCCCTTTTTCTCTACCAAAAATATTTTCAAAATTTGGTGAACAAACACTGGTTTCCACTTTAAGAATTTTAAAAACTTAAAAATGTTACCATAAGGTTGTTTGACCATTCTACAGTGTGACGATCACATGAAAAAATTTCTCCACCATAAGGGCCCTTAGGGATTATATTTCGTACTGCAATCTCCTTGAGGTAGTTTCTTTGGTGGGGTGGTAATTGTTTGCTCATACAACTTCGTATCTCTTGTGTAAATACATAAAGAAGATGGAATATAGCCTTCTAAATAGTCAATTGCTTTTTGTTTCTTGATATGTAGTCAATTGCTATATCTTTTTCTTTTTTCATTGTTTTTTTTCCCTGTTTTTAATATATAGTAAATGGTCCAACCTCTCCTGAGGTTTTGGCTGAAGTAAACGAATCTTGTAATATTAAAAAAAAGTTAGGCCAACTTTGCCTAAAGTTTATAATTTTGTATTAGTTAACCGGGCAGACTATAATACACCCTCTCAAAAATGGGTGGATGTCAACCCCCAATAATATTTGTCATAACTAACTTATAATAGTAAGTCACATTTCTCATAATTGAACCACATTTATCATAACTGACTAAGAACTAAATCACATTTCTTATAACTGAGACACATTTGTCATAACTAATTTTTTTTTTTTGATAATGTGGCACATCCTGAGCCACACGATGAGAGTTGACATCCCCTTTTTTAAGTGTGTATGTTAGATTTTCCCTAGTTAACCTCAGATCCTAACATAAATAATCGTTAAAGAAACCGAAGTTCTCTGCCGTCAATGGTCGAAATTTTATTTTCTCTAAACCTCAGATCATAACTAAGTGTCGCTCCCAAGGATCTATAAAGTACGAAAGCACATATATACCTCCAAACTATGGGAATTAGATGATATACACTTGACATATGTATATAAGACTAGGATATATGTCTCTTTTTAATACATTGTTATTGATAAAGTTGGCTCAAATACACTTTGCTATAGTATATGAAATTTGGGTTAGAGATAAGAGGAAGAAGACAAGAGAAATTGTGTATGGTTCGGCTCTGTTAATGAAGAGACCTACATCCACGTGTGTGTTGGAGCACTTGCACTATGATATCAAATCGCCGGGGGCCCTTGGTGAACTAACAATGGGGGTGGAACTACCAGAGACTGGCCGAGTAAAGTATATATGTGTGTAAGATAAGTTTCCGATCCCCTTCTATGGGAGTGAGGGGGTCTTTTATAGTATAAGAATCCTCCCCATACATGGCAAGCAAATTGATAAGGCAATACAATCTGATTGGGATTGATTAGCACAATCGTGGGAGTTTTCTAATTGGATTAGGAAACGATTTGCACTTTCCATTAATCTTCTAACTTGCATAGAAAACTGTCTGGAACATTCTGAATTATGTCCGGGGGCTGGGCTGTGCTGTATCTGTAGTCGGTCGGCCAATGTTGTAACCCTGACCTGTTGGTCGAGCCTCGGGATGCCTGGTCTACCACTTGGGTCAAGCCTGGAGATGACACAGAGTCCCTAGATGAACCAGCCACCCCTCGGTATGGTGGATGAGCTTTGCTTTCATTGAACATTTTTGTGCATATTAGTTGCCCCCTATTTCCAAGGCTAATGTGATACTTCATCAGATGAGGGTTGAAAATCTGTATGACTCCGATAACCGTCGGGATGAAGCTCGGGCTCGGTACATGATCGGTCGTCTTGGTAAATCGAGGCTCAGACCGATCGGATACCTTGGGAGCTCGGGGTTGATACCTGCCACGTGTCAAGAAGTGGTTGGTATGGTCAAGATCTAACTAGACTGGCGCAAAGATAACCAGACCGTCACAGTTGAACCGGCTTGTCAAGTCGCACAATTAATGCGCACCTTTTTCGAAGCAGCGCTTTGGTAGCTTGAGGCGCTATGTGTCGATTGCTAGGTGGGAAATTCCCTGGCCCGTCGGATCTGGGTGCATCTAAGCCATTCATGCTACCTATATAAGGAACACTTGGGCAATTCCTCATTCCTTCTGCTGTCCAAAAAGAGAAAATAACGAGCGGTCCTCAGCATCCCGAGCTCTTCCTCTGATTACTGTAAGTCTTCTTCTGCTCGGTCTTCTGTCTTTATTCATTCTTTTCATTTCCTTCTTCCTCTATTTTCTATTTCCAAGTAGCTTTGGAGGGTAGGAGTCTAGTAAGCTTTGTGAGGGAGTGGGACTTCTATTTTCTTAGATTTTGCTTTTTTCTTAGGTCGGGGGGCTCTTTTGCCCTAGTAAAGTGCCATAACCGGCCGGTGAGCTGGAGTTCTTCATTTACTGAGTGTTTCTTAGCCGCTCAAACCTTATACGCCCTATCGTTTAGGCTTCTTAGTCTTCCATAGGTTTACCTTAGGTTAGGGGTTCAGGACCCCTACCTAGGTCGCCAATTACTTCCCCGACCTGTAACAAGGGCTTTAAACATGCACCACGATGACTTCAACTCGTCCTCCTAGTCGGAGGATGAGTATTCAAGATCTGGGGACCCCGAGCACTAGCCTGGACCCTTCTTCAATAACTCCTTCAGACCACCATAGTGAAGGTAGGATCCCCATTCATGTATCTGACGATGTTACAAGCTAGGGGCTCCAAGTAGCCTCCGAGGTGCGGATATCTGGCGGTGAGCCATATGTCTCAAATAGCCCCGACGTTGCCTTTTCTTGCGAGTGGATTCCCAGTAGTCTGCTCACCTCCGACTTGAGTCAACTTAGGGATACATACAATATTCTCTATCATTATTCTTTGGCAATATCCACTGGCGGGGCTCATCTGCACCAGCCGGGTTTTGTTACCCTCTACAAGGATGCATCATCGTAGGCCTTTGCCTTCCTCTCCACCCACTTGTCTGGGATGTGGTAATCTATCTTGGCATTGTTCCCAAGAAGCTCACCCTGAACGATTGGAGATTCTTGATGGCGGCCATTCACCTGTGGCCCCAAGTCCTTGGGTACGAGCTTACCCTCCAAGAGTTCTTATGGACCCACTAACCGTTCTTATTGCACGAGATGGTTGGCTTTTTTTCTCTGGGTGCCCAGCAAGGGAGGAAGATAATAGATAAATGCCCGAGCAACAACAAGGGATGGAAGAAAAAATTCTTCCAAGTGTCCACTCTCGGGCTTTGTGATGATGCTCCGGGAATACAATTGAAGACATCCTGGGCGAGAAAGCTAAGGAGTAAGCACCAGTCTCGAGTCTGTTTTCCTTCTTATTTTGTTATTGCTGTAGAGCTAATCGATCTCTGTTCTATTTTGTAGTGTGGTCTACTAACCCACCGAGCATACTCGACGAGTGTCAGGACTGGATTAGGGCATTGGCTCAGGATCTCACCACCTTTCCTCATATTATTCCTGATGAGTTCTCGCTTCTCAGATCTTTTTCACTTTCTCCTTGCCCCTCTCTGACAGCTTACTGACCCGTTTGTTTTTCTGGTTCTGCAAGATAGCTCTTAAGAGGAATACCGACGCCCTACGGGAGATGGAGGTCGCGACTGCGGCCCGAACGGGTCAGAAGAAGAGGAGGACTGACGCGGCCACCAGCCCACAACTTCGGCGGTTGATCTGCGGGATGAAAGAGGCGCCGGTCGGGACATCGGCCTTGAGGGTAGAGGTGATATCAACCACCGTGAGCCCCCAGGGAACATACCGCTCAGGGTACCGTACGTGGAGTCCGAGGAGGAGACTCAGAGGAGGATACAGGCTGCCCTCCTTCCGGGCTAGCTCGAGAGGTATGAGGGGATGCCCCCTGGTGAGCTGGTCGAGTGGCTTTACAACCTCTCCAATCTGGTAAATGTTGTGCCCTTTCCTTTTCCACCTTTCCTTCATCTCCTCATTGGCAATCAACTAACTAACTTATGTTTCCTTGTTTAGGCCTGCTGTCTAGTGGCCCGGGTCGGGTCCTCTCTGCCCAGTTTGGCTGATAGGGTGACAGCTGCCGAGGCCATTCTTTTCAAAGTGAGTATGGTGTAGGAGGCTAGAGAATCCACCCTGGCCATAGAGAAGGAGAAGGATAAGGAGAAGGTGAAGGGGCTTGCCTTGAGCCTGGGAGCAGCTCATATAGAGATTGAGGCCGCTTTGGCGAGATTGGCATTTATTGAAGCCGAGAAGAAGGCCTTGGAGGATGCTGTAGCTGCTCGGGAGGAGGCTACGGGGATCGGGGTGGCAGCGGATGAAGGGTTTAATGCTGGCTTCTTTTAGGGTTATATAGACCTGAAGAGGAGGGTAGCCGTGGACCATCCCGAGTGGGATCTTGTTGCTTACTCGGGGTCGATTCTGACTTCTGGGACACAGAGCCCTCCGCTATTGAGGAAGCCGCTGCTGGAGGAGAGACACCTGCTAGAGAGGTGGCTCCTATCAGGGAGTTTGGGAATACCAAGGATGAGGTAGTCATCGTTAATGATCCTCAATAAGGAACCTGCTCGACCACTTCGCCCAATTGTTCTTGGCCTGTTACCGCTCTGTATATTTGAATTTTCTCTTTTTCTTTTTATGGGGAGGCTGCGATAATTGCCCCCCCCAGGCAATGTACTTTTTTAAACTAGTAAGGAAAAAGGCCCCTTGAGGTCACTTTTGACATACTGTGGGTGTTTGTACTTGTATATTTTTTGCTATTTGTGTTTGCCCGTGCCCGACCAGTTATCTAGCTTTGTTATGACCCCCGCCTTAGCAGAAGGTCTGATATTGTGACTGGTAGGGAGCACTCGGTCTTATAGGGACCTGCCAAGGCTTTTAAATTTCCTGAGGCGTTAATGACTAGGAGATTCCAAGTCTGTAGGTCCCGACCGCAATACTGTAGGAGCTTTAAGTCATGTAAGTACCCGCTAAGTCCAATACTCAGGGAGTCTTGACTCGGTGTGTGTTTTGAGCATTGTAGGCCCTCGGGAATGTTTAAGGGTTTACACCTAGTTAATTCCAAGTCCTATAAGTGGCCGGTGTGACTTCCTGTTTAGTTCGTTATTCTCTCCTACCCCCCAAGCTTTTGCTAAGGCGGGTGATAATAGAGGTGATGACTGTGGGTAGCTAATCTAAAATATTGAGAGTTTTAGAGTCTTTTTGACTCCTCTATTGTTGGCCACCTAGGGGATTTGTCCCCATCGTTGGTTACGGACCTAAGTGGAGTTGGTGCCTCGGGTGCGATTTTGAGGACTTTTTGATGCCTTGGGAGTGACCCCAAGGTTTTTTTTTTTCTGTGCCTCGAGGGTTTGATCCCGAGGTCTTTTATTGTGCCACGGGTGAGATTCTGAGGTCTTTTGAAATGACTTGGGTGTAATCCTGAGGTCTTTTGAAATGGTGAAATACTAGTAGGGAACACTATTTGCAATAACGATTCTTTATTCAATCTGAAAAACTACTGTGATTGCTCGGTCCCTGATTCTGATTCTATTGAAAGTACTTCCGTAGATGCTCTACATTCCAAGGGTGAGACAAGTCTTGCCCTTCCAGCGTCTACAACCAATAGGATCCCAGTCGGTTGACCCAGATAACCTTATAGGGTCCTTCCCTGTTTGGTCCCAACTTTTCGTGGCTCGAGATTTTGGTGGACTAATTTACTGCCTTGAGGACGAGATCTCCCACCTGGAAACTGTGGTGCTCTACTTTGCTATTGAAGTACTGTAAGACTCTCTGCTTATAGGCCTTAACTTTTAGGTATGCCCGATCCCTTTTTTCTTCTATCAGGTCAAGCTCCCCTTTGAGGGCTTCCCCGTTGCCTTGTTCACTGTAGTTTGTCACCCAGTATGTTGGTAGTCCCAGCTCTATGGGGACCACTTCCTCAAAGCCATAGGTAAGTGCGAACGGGGTCTCTCCCATTGAAGCTCAGGGAGTAGTACGATAGGCATACAGAAGGGTCGGTAGCTCCTCTGCCCAAAGTCCCTTGTCCTTTTCAAGCCTGGTTTTAATGGACTATAGAATCGTTTAGTTTGTTACCTCGGCTTGTCCAGTAGCTTGAGGATGCTTAGGAAAAGAGTAGCGATTTGATATCCCATAGCCCAAGCAGAACTGCCTAAATACCAGCTATTAAACTGTCTACCATTGTCATTGACTAGTACCCAGGGTACGTCGAACTTGCTTAGGCTAAACTCAAAAAGGAAATTAAAAATTCAAACTTTAAATAAGGTGTAGAACACAATGTTCCACAACTAACAACTACTAAAGTAAAGCGACTAAATTAAACTAGTAATTAACTAACTCACTAAGGCGATATTAAATTGGTTTTACTTTATAAGAAAAAGGCATTGGGATCACACGAATCCACAGTGACCTAACCATCTACCATGCAGTTTCATTAATGCTCTATGGAGTACATCCCTTTTTAGTATTCCGTATTTTCTAAAGATAAAGAATCAATAGCCCTTTCATAACCGGGACTATATCATCACAATTGGTATAAAATACATAGAAGGTGGTTTAAAACAATAGTTGAGACTCGTACTATGAATGGTGTAAGCATTCAAAGTGGTTTGCAAAAGTTATTGAAGAAAATAGCCTTTAGGCTTTAGGTTAAGAAACTATTTTGACAAACTGAGCTTGTTGGGACAGTTTGATAACATATTTCAAAAATAGAAAGTCTAGGAATACCTAAAAGGATCATCTCAAGATTCTATAGGTTTGATTGATCGACGCGCTCTCGATCGATCGAACTTCATCATCTCTCAATCGATCAAAATGTCTTCGATTGCTTGATTGTCACCCACGTTCGATCGATCAAAATATCTTCGATCGATTGAGCGCAAGTTTTCTGCAGTTGCATGGTAGAGCCTGGAGATCACTATTTCATCGTGATCTCCTAACTCTGAGACTACTCAGACATTGTCTGAGGTGCTACAGATTGATTTTTAACTTAATAAATCATTAAGGTCTTGTTTGGTTGGGTTTTTAACATAAAAGTATAAAAAACTGTGGATTTTATCACTACTAATATACGAACCTACGATTATCACTGCTTTTACTACGAAGAATCACAAACAGAATGTAAACATGACAATATCAAAGAACCTGGAACATTGTATTTATACTAACTTGCTAAAAATCCAAAGAAAACCAATATCAAACTATGAAACCTACAAAACAAACCAAAACTTTCTATCTCTCTCTACAAAACTGAAAAACAAAGTGTGGGCGTACTTTGGGACATGTTTATAACAACTATTTATACCTAAACCTAAGCTAGGGTTAATTTTAAATACGTCTGCTGCATGCGCGTAAAAATCTGATAAAGGTATGTTCGAGCGATCGAACCTATCTCGATCGCTTGAATGGTGGAATCCTCGAGCGCTTGAAATCACCTCAATCGCTTGAAGACTCGATCGCTTGAGCTCTCTTCGATCGTTCGAACTTCACATTTCAGTTTTGAAATGTCTTGCTTGTAATTGAGCTTTATCCTTTTCTTGTTATTCATCCCTGCACACAGCAACACAACAATCCACACAAAATAACAGCTAAAACAACCCAACTCGTCATAGATTTGTCATATTGTATATAAACCGGCATTGTAACACAAATTGCAGATATAATAGGATATTGTGAACTTAAGCAGTATATTTTCTTATTTTAGCGCGGCTGTAGTTTACAAATACCCCCGCTTGTCACAACCCCCAACTAGCTTATTGCTAGTCCCTAGCGATAAAGCAATAGTAAAAACAAGCGAAACTAAACTACAATGACTAAAAGAAAACAAAATTAACAAAAAAAGCTAACCTAAATAGAAAGAGATTTCCTAACTCACTTTCGCAGGAATCGCGATTGCATTTAGCAAATGCAACAAGCCGTTAAACCCTAGGTTCTCTAGTAGACGAGTGTTGTCTCGTGAGGGTTTATGGTGAATACACCCACAAAATTATTATATTTAAGTTCAAAAAGATAAATAAAAACTTTTAAAAACTCCTTCCCGGTCAACTGCTAACTCAGCTCTATAAATACATATTAATCTCAATCAAACCATGAAAGAAATTCACATGCTCCTCATGCCACCAAGATAGGTATAACATAAGCGTCACATTCATGCATCCGTGTGTGTATGAAGGTAAGAGGTATGTATCAAACCTTGTTTAGAGTTGGTTGGACTATCGTACCTCAAGAACTTGTAGTTTCAACTCAATTCTCACATTGGTTCACACTCATAAAAGAACGTCTCACAGAAACTTGCTTAAGAATTATCGCACGTTGCATGAAAGCTTTGATAAGAGTGAATTTTTGGATGCTACTGCTTTCATACTTGACTCTATGAAAAACGGACGTTTAGAGTGTATATTCTCGAGCATAGAATACTACTTACTAAAGGAGCGAAATACCGTGGATAACTCAATTCACACGTTCATGTTCAAACTAATTTGTTAAGAATCATTAAGACTTTGAATTTTTGGTTTTTATATAGTAGCTGAAGATAATGAGAGAGAATGCGCGTCTTAGTATGTGATGGAGCTTATCTTGATAGCACTTTATTCTTTTCATGTCTTCAACCAGTTTCCACACTTCCATATTCTTCCTTTTTCTTCCTTTCTCTTTCTTTTTTTTTCTTTTTATTTATTTATTTTATTTTATTTTATAAAGAATACTCCCCTTCCACATCCAAACGTTTCTTTGCATAATTCCTTTTACGAGGCACTCCCACAACTATTCCCTTCCAATCATATACATTGACAATTTTATCATATTGGATGTGCAATGGGGTCCATTGGGGTCAAGGTATACGATGAGGAGTTTGTATTTTCATAATAGAATTGGCAATAAGTAATCAGTATGGGGTTGGAAATGAAACGGTTTCTTGAATGTAGGTAAAGGGATATGTATAGGTTAGGGACTGGGTTGCGATGGCTTAAATCATTTTCTTAATTTCTTAGTTTTTGCACTTCAATGTTTACCGAGTTTAGTTGGTAGATCCTGAACGTTCTCCTCTAATAAGCAGCCAATAATGAAGAATTAACTGAGACTATTTCAACGAATTTATACGCATAATCAATAAAAATAATTCGAGTTTGTGTGACAACTCCCTCAGAAACGAATAATGTATCAAAAGCTTACTAAGGGTAATTAGTTTCCACTACTCATTTTGTGAACACAATAGTCGTATTAACTCATTTTTAGATTTTCTACATAGCTATCAACAAGTGCATATGGATGTTGGATACATGAAAGGTCAACACATGCAATCATCTCAGTGATACTAGAGAAATGCGTGAACGTAATTCATAAAAGGATGAGACTAATGTGAATGTGTCATTGCATAATAAACAAATAACCAGGAGTAAAAGTTCAAAATTATTCTATCATTTAAGTTAAAAAATTTCAAAATCTTCAAAATTTTATTGAGATTGTATGTTAATGCATTTTCTCAAAGTTTCAGAGTGCTAAGTGTGAAAGATACAGGTGAATACCTATCTACCCCCCTACCCCCAATTGAAAACAACGATGTTCTCAGAAGTTGATTTCAAAATAAAATGGATGGGTATCACCTGGTAGAAGTAAACCAAAAATAGCAAGTATAGCAACCTGTAATAGAACATACAATCTCCAAACAACCCATGATCAAAAGATATAGAATGATAAAACATGATCCATAAATAACATGAAAACTAATCACTGGAATAATAAAACAATAAAAGGACAGAACAGTAATTTAAGTTTAATAATACAAAGATAATAACCAGGGAGAGAGTAGAGATGACAAAAGAAATTAAATACAACAAAATCCCTCACTCACTCAACTATCATAATCTAATCAACCACTATGGGATCATCAATAGCTGCATCAGAAGGGATATCAATGGGCGGAGTAGCATCCTTACCTCCACCCTCAGCAACTGCTGGAGTTGTGGTTGGGTCACTCACGGTCGAGGCAGAAGGTATAGTCGATGAAGGAGCAGTCACAACCTGAGGTGGTGGAGGTGGTGCCAACGATGACGATGGAGCGGATGGGTCAGAAGTCGAATGCAAGGCAAAAGATGAAGGATTGGATGGTGGTGCTGCAGGGGGTAGTGGATGATGGAGTGACTGGTCAACCCCCAACTGTACTAAGTGCGCATACAACTGTGCAGCCATATGATCAACCTTGCCCTCGAGTTTGATCTGGGCCTCTCTCTCCTCCAAGAATAATGTGTGAATGGTCTGGAGAGACACGAGTGAGGACTCTCCCTGGGCTAGAACCTGAGAGCCCTGTCTCAACTCAAATTGCTACACCTCAATGACAGGATCAACCTCATCATCAGAATCATACTCCTCAGCCTCAAAAGGCATCCCAGAAGTGGCTCCCTCTATGTTCGTGCTTCCTTCTCTCTTCTTCTTAACTCCAACCTTCTCCTTTCCCTTTCCTTTTCTTTTCTTTTCTGTGCATCCGATCGACGAGTCGTCGTCTCACCAAGACAACTCAAGGTACCTCTAACCTCATCTATAGGCAATGGAAGCAAGTCTGCCTAAGCAATAACCTGATGAATTGGCCAAGCACCTTGTAGATGGCGCTTGGCGATAATATAGCGCGTTGGCTGAACCATAAAGTCGATGTAGAGGCGAGGTAGCCAAACGCGCTTTCCCATCCCAATAGCATAGAGAACGTGAGCGTACCACAGCGCTAGCTTTTCATGGTAAGATATCATAAGGATACAGTTGCATAAGGCTAAATGGAGTAGATGGTAATCTGCTATGAGGTGCCTATCCTCAATCAATGATATGATGTTCCACCTGGGAACGGCTCTGCCAATAATCTCCTGAGATATAAGGGATGGTAAGGTCTCTGGGGCACCTAGTAGCTAGGGATAAAAGAAATCGGGCACCTCACGTACCCCCAGAGCAGCTGCTATGGTGGCAGGACTGAAAATAATCTCACACCCATAGAAGAAGGAGCGATATGTAAATGGGGCAGCGGGATCCTTGATCATGGTAGCACACACTTCCCGAACCCAAGATATGTTGATTCGTTTAGCTAGAATCAATATATCGAACCAGAGGGGCATGTCTCTGATCCTTACTAAGAACCACGGGGATTCGAGCCAGATGAATTCAAGTGATCACTCGAGCATCACCTTCCGTATCTGGAAATAGCGGTTCAAACCAGACTTGATCCTTAATGTTCCAAAACCTGTGGGCGGGTATTAGATTGGGAATGGTAAGGTTGAGTGGTTTGTCCTTGTGGTATCCCGTGATAGAGTTCATTGTGAGTAACCTAAAGAAGAAATAGAAAGAACTAATTAAAACAGGGGACTAATAACACAAAACTATCATTACATGTGTTCGCTCGATCGAACATTTCTCGATCGATTGAAACAGGGCCAGGCTCGAGCGCTTGAGCCCAGCTCGATCGATTGAGCATAGAGGTTACGCAGAGACAAGAAAGAAAACACAGAAACAAAAAGAAAACAAGAAATCTATAACCAAGAGGTTTATTAACTAGTCTTAAGACCAATGGGGGGCACCCCCTCGTGTTTTCGAACAAAAAAAAAGATAGTGAGGTCATCAAGACCTTACCTCAAATTATGCACAACGACGAGGAGATGAGATTATGGTGATGATATGGAGGGAATGATTAGAGCTCTCCAAATAACGTGTGTGTGTAGGGGAAAATAGAATCGCCCCGAGTCTCTCTCTGTGTTAGAACACTTGAGAGTGTGAGGGAGAAAGAGTGCTCTGATGCTAGGCGTGCTAACCAATTGGCCCGTGTATTTTCTTCCCTCGAGATCTGTGTGATGGACAACCCTTTGAGTTTACTAGTAGCCTTCCTGATAAGGGTTAGGTAAGCCACCAGATTATCCTCCCAGGCTTCATACTACCGTCGGACTTGATTGACAACCAGCTGGGAGTCACTATACACCTGAACTTGCTGTACGCCCATTGAGGTAGCCAACTACAACCCGACCAACAAGGCTTCATACTCGGCTTCATTGTTGGAAGCCTGGAGCCTGAACCTTAGGGCGTACTCAAGCTAGATCCCGTCGGGTGTGGTCAGGATGATTCCTGCCCCACTGCCCTGCTTGTTGGGGGACCCATCCACATAAAGTATCCAGGTCAGGATGCCAGGCTGTAACTCGGGCGGTAACTCAGGCAGTAACTCAGGCGGGTTAAACTCCTCGATTGGAACTTTTGGATAGGTAAACTCGATAAGAAAATCTATTACTGCATGCCCCTTGAATGGTGTTTGAGGTCTGTAAACTACCTCAAACTCTTCTAATTCCAACACCTACTTCATGAGTTTGGATGTTTCAAGCCGACATAGAATCCTCCGCAGTGGCTGATCCGTGAGGATTACTATGACATGGGCTTGGTAGTACGGGCGGAGCCGCCGAGCTGAGGTGATGAGTGCAAGGGCGAGCTTTTCTATGCAAAGTATCAATTTTTATGTCCTGGAGTGCCCGGCTGGTGTAGTGCACCGGGTATTGTATCTCGTGTTCCTCTCTGATCAGTGCTGAGCTTACCGTCGAGGGTGAAACTGCTAAGTAAAGACACAACTCTTCCTTTAGAATGGGCGTTGAGAGTAGGGGAGTGATGTTAGGTACTTTTTGAGTTCTTGAAATGTCTTCTCATACTCCTCTGGCCACTCAAAGGATTTATGGAGGATCTCGAAGAACGGCAGGCACCGGTCGGTCGCTCGGGACACGAATCTATTCAATGCTGCCACCCGTCCTGCTAGACTCTAAACCTCCTTGGTTGATCTAGGTGACAGCATGTTGATGATAGCTTGGATTTCTCTGGGTTTGCCTCAATTCCTCTCCTACTGACTAGGTGTCTCAAGAACTTCTGGATGAGACTCTGAATGTGCACTTAGTCAGGTTCAACTTCATCTGGGACTTTCTTAGGATGCAAAAGGCCCTGGCCAAGTGCTCGAGATGATCGAACTCATTCCAACTCTTGACCAGGAGGTTGTCAACGTATACCTTCATTATCTTCCTAATTAAGTCTCTGAACATAGCACTGATAAGTTGTTCCAGCGTTCTTGAGGCCGAAGGGCATCACCTTGTAGCAGTATGTTCATTGGTCAGTGATGAAGGAAGTCTTTTCTTTATCACAGGGATACATGCAGATTTGGTTGTATCCTAAGTAGGCATCCATGAAGGAAAGGACTGAGTGACCTGCCATTGCTTCCACCAGGAGGTCTATCCGTGGCAGCGGGTAGCAATCTTTTGGACAGGCCTTGTTTAGGTTGGTAAAGTCCACGCACAACCTCTACTTTTCGTTACTTTCTTGACTCATACCACATTAGCTAACCAGTCAGGATAATGCACTTTACGAACTAACTTTGCTTTGAGAAGTTTCCCGACCTCCTCAGGTACTGCTTCTTGTCTTTTAGGGGCCATTCCCCTCCTCTTTTTCTTAACCAGGCGGAAGATCAGATCAACATTGAGTTGGTAGGACATGACCCAGGGATCAATTCCAGGCATGTCTTCATGGCTCCAAGCAAAGACATCTTGGTTCTGTCTCAGGAACTGGACTAGCTTTTCTCTGAGATCTGGTTCCAGGAGAGTGTCGATACTGACTGATCGGTCGGGAAATTGGGGGTCCAATAACACTAGACTCAGTTCTTTAACTGGACTAACTCCGTTCCTGACATCCCTTGGGTCTATCTCTTCAATGTTTAGGGCTTTGGAAATTACCTCTTTACGCAAAGAACTAACATAACAACTCTAGGCGGTGGCTTGATCTCCCCTCAAGCTTCTTGGGCCCTGTGGGGTCAGGAACTTAACGACCAGACTATAAGTTGACATAACCGCTCTAACCTTGTTAAGTGTTGGTCTCCCAAGGATGGCGTTGTAAGCGGATAGGGCCTCTACCACAACAAAGTTTGTGACCACGGAGGCTTGTTGTAGTTAGGTCCCTACTAGAACCAGTACTCAATCATCCTGAGCGGTTGTGTACTGGATCCATTGAATCTGACCAGTAAAGTGGCCATTGGTCGGAGCCGGTCCCTTGATATTCCAAACTGATCAAATGCTAAAGTAAAGAGTATGTCAAAGGAACTTCCCGTGTCCGCGAGTACCCTCTTGATCATATAATTGGCTATAGAGAGCATTACCACCAGTGGATCGTCATGGGGGTAGTGCAGATCTCGAATATCATCAGATGAAAAGGTTAGGGTATCGACCAGAGGGCAATTGATTTGTCAGACTTGCACGACATCTACTCGGGATACCCGAGCATGCCTTTTCCTTGCTGACAGCGAGTCTCCTTCGCTTGATGTTCCTCATGAGACCATGTTGATATGCCTGAGGGTTTGTTGCTGCTTAGGGGCCTAGGTATCTTGCCCCTGCTGTCTGTCTTTGGTGACAAATTCTCCTAGATGACCCTGCTTAATGAGTTTCTCAATAGCAATTTTGCGTTTAAAGTAGTCCTCGGTGTCATGGCCGTAGTCCTTATGGTAGGAATAGTAGTTGTCCCGATTCCTTTTCTCGGATGGGGTCTTCAACTTTATTGGTTTCTTAAGTAGCTTATGAGCCTCGGCAGCTACCAGGACTTCTTGGATGGGTTGGAAAAGTGGCGTGAAGGCGATCAGGGTCTGATCCCGACCACAGCGTTGCTGATCCTGTTTTTGCTTCTTTCCTAAGCTCTTCTTAGAGCCCTTCCATTTTTGTTTGCTCTTGCAGAATCATCTTCTATAATGTTTGAGTGCTTGGACATTAAGAATTCCTCGGTGTCGATGTATTTCCCGACCCTTTTTGAGAGCTCAACAAAGTTTGTCGGTCGTTGACTGTAGAACGATGTGGCGACCTTGGTGTTCTGAACCCTGAGTAAAAGGCTATGATCGTGACCATCTCATTTAGGTCTTGAATTTGGAACTTTTGCTGGTTGAACTAATCAACATAATCCTTCAAGGATACTCCCTTTCACTGCTTGACAGCCAGTAATTGGGTGTCTGGCTGAGGACGGCTAAGCATACCCACGAAGTGACTGAAGAAAAGCCTGTTGAGTTCCTTGAAGTCACCAACCGATCAAGGCCCGAGGGAATGAAACCACTATGTGACCTAGCCCTTTAGAGTGCTAGGAAAGGCTAAGAAGTGCAGTTCATCGGTGTTGGTCGCTAATGCCATCTGAGCCTTATAGGTCCATATGTGGTTGATCGGACTTCCCAAACCATCATAAGAGTTGAGGTGAGGCTATTTGAATTTGTGTGGAATGGCAAATCTTGTGACCCGATCGGTGAATGGTGACTCAGTCTCTGTGTTGGAATACTCATGACTTGGTTTTTGGCCTTACTTCTCAATCTATTTCTCGAAGTCGTTGATGCGAGCTTCCACGTGTATCAGTATGGCAGGTCGGGTCAGAGGAAGAGGCTTCTTCCTCAAAGTGCGCTGTCCTCAGGGATAAGGCTCGGTTTTGACTCCGATTAATCGTATGGATAAGATCGCTTTGGCTCCTGTCCGGGCGATCTTGGGCTGATTCCCAGCTCAAGCGCTCTTACCCCTCCCCTCTGGTCGCGCGCCTATCATTGACGATGTTTCTGGCATCTCTTGTGCAGTTTGGGTTAGCCCGAGCACGTTGTCGGGTTCGTATAAGATTTCGAACACGCTTATCGTTCTCGGGCTGCCCCACAGCCTGGGGGAACTCTGGTGTAGTTCGGGCGCGTCGTCGATTCCGTACAGGCACTCGACCATGCTCGTCATTCCCGAGCTGTTCCTCAGTCTGATGGGACTTACTCTGTTGGGCCAATAGAGCTTTAATTTGTAGCTGGGTCTGACACTGACCCTCCAGGAGTTGTGCAAGAGCCGCAGTGATCTGCTCCGAAGACATGGGAGTCGCTGGCTGCACGACCGGTGGACCCGTCTGACCTGTTGGCTAAGCAGTCTTCTTGCTCTTTTTGGGTGGCATGATAATCAGTCAAGAGATGTGTTGATGGAAAACTGTTGTTCTCACAGACGATGCCAAATTAATGATGTCAGAATTTGGGTTAGAGATAAGAGGAAGAAGACAAGAGAAATTGTATGTGGTTTGGCTCTGTTAATGAAGAGACTTACATCCACGTGTGTGTTAGAGCACTTGTACTATGATATCAAATTGTCGGGGGCCTTTGGTGAACCAACAATGGGCTTGAAACTACCAGAGATCGGTCGGGTGAAGTATATATGCGTGTAAGATAAGTTTGTGATCCCCTTCTATGGGAGTGAGGGGTTTCTTTTATAGTATAAGAATCCTTCCCATACGTGAAAAGCAAATTGGTAAGGCAATACAATCCGATTGGGATTGATTAGCATAAATCGTGGGAGTTTCCTAATTAGAATAGGAAATGATCTGCACTTTCCATTAGTCTTCTAACTTGCATAGGAAACTGTGTAGAACATTCTGGATTACTTCCTGGGGCTGGGCGGGGCTGGGCTGGGCTGGGCTATATCTACAGCTGACCGGGCCAGCGTTCCAACCCCAACCTGTTGTCGGGCCCCTTGAGACACTTAGTCTACCTCTCAGGTTGAGCCTGGAGATGACATGGAGTCTCTAGATGAACCAGTCACCCCTCGGTATGGTGGATGAATTTTGCTTTCACTGAACATTCTCCAAAATCTCATTTTAGGTCCCTTGACTATCAATTGCATTACTTAAGGCCTCAATTTTAAATTCATTCAGTGGAGGATAATAATTAATAGATATGTCCATTGAAAGCTTTCAATAGTTGTCCTCAATTGCAATTGTTAGTTCTTAAGTCCTTAACTGAATGTAAAAGTCAATGGTCTTAATTGATGCGATTTTACCAATGGTCTAAATGGAGATTTTGAGGAAAATAAAAAGTATTCAAAGTATATTTGACCCTTCATTATAAGTTCATGTAGTAATTTGTGGTTATTATATTTATTTCATTATTTTTGGAGTCCTTTTCATTGGAAATGTCAACTAAAACATAAAAAAGAAACTTCAACGAATGTTAGTGAAGTTTTGTCAAACTTATGATCTGCTATATTTTTTTGTCTCATCAGGATGCTGATATAATGTGGTTTCGAGATCCATTTGCTCGCTTTTATACAGATGCCGATTTTCAAATTGCCTGTGACGATTTTCGGGGCAATTCATATGATATAAACAATAGTCCAAATGGAGGTTTCAACTATGTAAAATCAAACAAAAAAACAATTCAATTTTACAAGTTTTGGTACAATTCAAGGGAGAGATTTCAAGGATTGCATGACCAAGATGTGTTAAACAAAATAAAATATGACCCTTTCATCAAGAAAAACATTGGACTAGAGATCAGGTTTTTGGACACAGCTTATTTTGGTGGGTTTTGTCAGCCAAGTAGAAGTTTAAATGAAGTGTGCACAATGCATGCTAATTGTTGTGTTGGTCTAGATAATAAAGTGAATGATCTTAGAATTATGCTTGAAGATTGGAGAAAATACATGGCATTGACAGTGGACGAAAAGGCATCCAAACCATCTTCTTGGACTGTTCCACAAAATTGCAGGTAACATTAACAATGGTGATTGAATGCCAAGTCACTTTAATTTGATGTTGTAAAATATATTTGATATTGGAAAAGATTAAGTGGTTTTCCTTGTGTACTTTCTACTATTTTTTAGTGTGATTGATTTAGGTGTACAAGTGTGACGATATAACACATATGTGGCACACTGGTGGACCAATGATGTACAAGTATGACTATACCCCACTAGAATGAGTAAGGGGATGGGTCCCATGATAGGTGACCCGGGGTTGTTAGGTCAAGTTCTTGTCGAACCAATCATTTCTATACTACAAAGGGTCTTGACAAAAAAGAACACAGATTGTTGATTACCAGAAAGGACAGAAAATACATTATTAGATATTGAATGTTCTTTCATTGAAGTGAAGTTTGAGCTGGCATTTTTTATTTTGTAGTACATCATTTAGTCGTCCTCATAAATCACCGAAGAAGAATAATCACCAGGGAAGTAACAACTGAAAGAAATGTGTGCACATATCTTCAGACAGTCAAATTAACTTGTTTGAAGGTAAAACTTTTTTACCTTCTTAACTTCCATTTTATAATTATTTTTCTTCACTTAATTTTTCAATTTTTAAATGAATGTTCTTTAAATCATTTACCTTATTGATAAGCATTGTGAAATATTGTACTTGCCCTTGTGTAATTTTGTGTTATTGAATATCAAGTTGCAATTTATTTTGTAAGAAACTAGGCAATATTTTCTTGTTGACTTTTGATTATATATAAATACTTTTTTTCAACAACTTAAGCAGAGGTTATATCATAATTTATAGGAAATAAGATTGGAAATGTTGTTTGGAATTGTCAGAAATCTCAAGAAAAAAGTCATGTAGTTTGCTCTAAAATTTACTGTTATATTTTTCTTTATATATTCAATTGCTTAAATCTTCAATTTCTACTGGTACAACTATTTGCTATAGTTTGTGTGCGGGCGTGCCAGAACCAAAAGTGGTTCGGTGTGTGCAAACTAATTTCCTAAAGTGCTTGAGTGAGTGATACCCAAGGCTTTGAAATCTAGCTTCTAAAAGGATGATTGTGAAAGGTGAGTAGGAAAGTACCGTCACCTAAAGGTCCCTAGACAGTATTAAAGCGCACAAGTCTAGTGATGATGAGTTTACGAAGTAAACAATCACAAACAAGTAATAAAACATGTAGATATTTTATTAAACGTGTGGAAAACTTACCACAAAAGAATTAACGAACATGATCAAAACAGGCTCTGATTGTTCGTGAAAGATTGAAAATAGTAAAGAAAATAACAAGAGGAACATACCAATTGCTATGGGCACTGAGAGCTTAAGAATGCAAAATGGAATGCTGTGGAATGCTTTGAGCACTGTTTTTGAGGTGACGCGGAGTATCTTCAATGTTGGCCTGCTTCCCTATTTATAGCGGCCATGGAGGTTCAAGGATGTGAGTGTCTTTTATAGATACAAGAGACCTACTCGTACATGGCAAGTAAACTGCTAAGGCAATATAATCCAATTGAAATTGATTAGCCTAAATTGTGTGAGTTTCCTAATTGGATTAGGAAACAACCTTCACTTTCCATTAGTCTTCTAGCTTTTATAGGAAACTGACTGGAACATTCTGGAACATGTCTTGTGGGCTTGGCTGAGCCATGCCCGTCAGGAACCAAGCCCATATAGCATTCCTAACCTGTTGGTCGGGCCCTGATGATAAGGGATGTACCAGTCGGGTTAACCGTGGGATGAGCATGGTCGGTCCCTAGACGATCTGGCACTCCTTGCTATAAGTGTGGAGCTTGACTCATGCTGAACATTTTAAACATATTAGGTTACATTAGTTTGGAAAGACAAGTTCTTGTATTTAGTTTTTATTCTTGAGTTTGACATGTAAAGTAATGGTTGAATTGATGGGAGTTGGGAGTTGTATGTTTTATTAGAATGTGTTGAATGTTGTATCACTTGTATATCTTGTGCAAAGATTTAGGTCATGTTAGAATCTCATTGAAAAGGCTTTGAAATGATTTTAGAAGTTCTTATAATGTTTGGGAATGGTTTTAAAGGTTTATATATATATATATTTAATTTTTTTTTTATTATGGTGTTTAAATTGGAGTTGGAATCAATTCATGTGACTTAAGAGTGTTTTAAACTTGCAAAAATAGATTTTTTGCAGCAGGAATTCAATTCTGCAGAACTCGGACATTTTTGGTGGCATTATGCCAAAATTCTGATCGATCTGGCCTTTGTACTCAGATCAATTTGCCTGTGTATTTTTCTGTCGTTGACTTTTACGAAAACAAACATATCTCTTTCTAGAAAATCCAAAATCACGCGTTGTATTTTTGCGTTGGAACCCAGACTCGAAGGGCTATCTTTGGATATAAAATTTGACCATATTTTTTTAAATGACCATTTTTCCCTTGGGCTGTTTTGTCTTAACAAAGTTCTTTTATGAAATCTAATTCATGCATTCCTTGTTAATTAGTATGTATTATGGTGTGTTGGCTTTGTTACACGTGTCCTAATCTGTCCGAGGTGGGTTAGGGTGTGACTTGTCGCCCAGTAAAAGCCTGGGTGAGCAATATGTGATCATTTTTTGGTGAGCAAAAATGCTCTCATCACATGGGATACAAATTTGGAAAGCACTACTATTTAAAGATTATTATCGTGCATAGCTCTACTGCCAAAATGAAAATTTCTTCTGCTAGATAAATGTGTGAACTCATGTGTGACTTTTAAGAGTCCTATGTGACTTTTAAAAGTCCTAGAAAAGGTGATCCACTAGCCACCTATGTTGGTTGGACTCCACCAACTATTTAGCCAATAGAAAATATCTCAATATCAATTATATAGATGACTCTTGGGATGATTATGTTAAAACCCATGATGGAATGGTTCATCTTCCAAGACAGTCATTCATGATAGTAATTAAAAGGCCCTCTTCTCTCCTCTATAAAAGACTCAAGAGCACCCCTTGAAAGACAATCCATCAATTACAGTAAAATTAGTTCTTGGGTATATTGAGAGACAGAGAAGAAAAAGAAGCCATTAGTAAGGTTCAATTTAAGAGGTTCCAATTCTGGTCTCTATCAATCTCAATGGCTAACACTGATGTATATTATATTTTTGTTCATACATGATTTCTTAAGATGTGTTGTATTCAAGATCTTGGCATATAAAACTATTTTCGCATGATAGTATTATCAATTATAGTCTTATAAAATGTACACCTATGGAAGAAGCAAGTACAACTACTAAATGAAAATTTCTTTCTAGACATAAACACACGTAACACAGAATAAAGGATCAAGTGTTGCTCTAGCTTCCTGTCGGCGATCACGGCTATTTTCGATAAGCTATTCTAGTGGACTCCTTGTTCCGGCTATGACAAATTCTTACCAAAGGTACTCATATATGTCTGCTTGTCCGTGAAACAGGACCAGTATATATATACACATAAAATTATGTATGTATGCATATTGAGCAAGTCATGAGCATAGCCACCAGCAATATTCCATTTCCGTTGTTTCAGTCATTTTTGCATAGTGCATACTCTCGATTTAGTTATTTTTCACTTCATCTTGTAGATAAAAACTCTAGTACAAAAGAATATGTGTACACAACTTTTTGACTTATATATGTTTTCTATACTTGTGTGCTTCTTTCTTCTTTCTTTCTTTTTTAGGACAACACTTGTGCGATTTTGTGTGCTCTATGCAAATGAAGCCTACCCTTTTTATAGACAACATAGTTACAGTGGATGGTTAGGATACTTAATCCAACGAAAGCCAAGGAGTTTCCAAAAAACTCTTGAACTCTAGAATTCTCCACTCATCTATTATATCTATGTAAAGACTAATGCTAGAACTCATTACACAATAATACACCATATGACGCATTGTGGAAAAAGTTTATGTTTTTTTTTTTACTTTGTATTGACACTTTTGGGTAATAGTTGGGACACACCTACCTAAAGGCACAATTTTTGGGACACAACCCAAGAGAAGTGTCTCTCTCTCACCCTGTCACTGTAGGGTCTAGTGACACCACAGGAGAGATATAAACACATCTTTTGTATTATAGACACAAAAGTTGTGCCTTTGGGTGTGTCCCAATCTTTACTTGAGACATTTTAGTAAATCAATAGTCAGAAATCTATTTCAAATAATTACAACGAGAGAGTAAAATAGCACTATCGCAACGGTTGTGTAAGGTTGTAGGGTAGATTGGTACGTTTTGCAGAGAGAGAGAGAGAGAGATAGAGAGAGTTACTTAGCAGTTAGGAGTAATTGATTTCACATAGATGAGGGGGTCATTTGTTCAATTTTCTTGTTTAGGGGTGTTAGTGAAAACAGGTTAGATTTTAGGGGTCCCTAAATACTTTCGTATTATGTGGGCCGGGGAAGGATTGTTTGGGCTCTTGAAAAAGATGAACCAAATGGGCTACCGACCGGGTCATGAGACCTATATAATGTTGATTAGAAAGTTTTGTCGTTGGCGCTAGCTTGATAATGTCGTAAATCTGTGGACTGAGATGGGCAAGAATGGACTAGACCCAGACCGAAGCGCATACGTTGCGATGATACTGTTTGGTTGGAAAATTATATATGTGCGGGCGTGCCAGGCAAGCAAGTTTCCAATGTGTGTGATGTGATTGATATCCAAACTGCACCTCACCAGACAGATTGTGGTAACATTCGATGCCTTAACAAGGACTTCAAACGTGTATAGATGTACCTAAGTGAACTTCGAACTAATTAAAGTAAAACTACTAATATGAAAGAATAGTAAAGAAAAACAGTAAAGTAATAGACTACTTTATTAAGTAAAATTAGACTACAATCTAACCTTGAAGATAACTTCGAAGGTGTCCTAATTCGAACTCTAAAGATAATGACAAAAGATACAATATAGATAAAAGTGAATATGTTGATGTTTGATCGAAGGATCTCTTTTCGAACGCAAACTCCTTCTATTATAAGCATCGAGACTTCACAACAGTCTTGTTTGAATGTTCCCTCTTCTTTTCAAACTGGTAACTGCTTCTCCATGTGGCACAGACTAGAGTTGCCACATGTTCTTCAGTTATTCTTCAATGCTCAACATGAGTCTATTGACAGTTTACATTTTAAACAGAGTAAAATGACAAAGATGCTAGTACCTGTCCACATGTTACCCTGATTTAGTTAACTCTTTTGCCACATCTAATCCTTTGTGGCACTTGCTTATTGGCTGGATAATTTAATCACAAACATTACCCCCCGCGCCATTTTCTTTTTTATTCGAAAAAGATAATGGCGAACGTGTAACAACCTGCATTTCATGTAAATTTAATTTGCATTTCAATATTTAATTTGTATTATCTGTGTTCATTTTATTTCAATGGTCATGTTTTATAACCTTATGGCCTATTTTGTTGTACATTGTAATTCTTTTGGGGTCAAAATCCGATTTTATAAAATTTAGCAATACCTGTGTTGAATTTCAAAGTTTGTATTTCAAAACGGTGGAATTGTTTACTTTTAACTCAATCAGTATTTTTGTAAAACCGGAAAATCATTTCCTACGTTAAAATGAATTTTATGTATTTTTGTGGTGACCACCGCGCCGCGAAAATACCAGTTTATGTTTAAAACTGTCCGCGCGGTGCTAAACTTCCACAGATTTTGGAAGTGATGTAAAGCAAGATTTGACATTTGCTTTATTTCTAATTATGGAAACTAATGTTTTACTTAGGCCTTGTTTGGCAATGCATTGTGTGAGTGTGTTAACTTAAGACCATAAGCTTAAACTCCCAAACACCCACAAGTTGGCCCATATATACCTATACTTGTCTTTTGGCTCAGACTTGGGACTCATTCAATCTGTGAATACACATATATACGTATGTATAATTGGTGGTTAAGTAATTAAGAAAACAAATGCAATTGTAGAGTGAAGTTCACAATACTTGGGCACCAAGTTCTTCCCTTTGTGCTTCTATATATGCACCCTCTACACTCTCACACTACACATTCTGCACACACAAATTCCAGAGAGAGTTGGAGAGTTCTATGTCCAGAAAATTTTAGAGAAAGGAAGAACTTCTCCTCCATAGCTAAGCTTATTATTGGGTCTTGCTCATTTGGTTGTCTCTCCCTCTCAACAATTTTCTTCTACCTCTAATCAAAGTGAGTATTATTAACTCACTCCCAATGTAATTCATATCTTGATTTTGTTTATATAGCTTGTTTGAGAAATCTCCATTGATAATTATTCGTATGAATTCCATAGCTTGAAAATCATGAATTTCTAAACTTAACCAAAATCCATTTTTAGAGATGATTATGAAAGATTGTACATCATATATACTATGTTTGAAGTTTTAGAGCCTAATTCATTCACATGAGAAAGTATATAAGAAAATTTGTGTGGACACGCGGAATCGGACCACTTCTCTCGTTTGAGATTGTTTTGAAATTGATTTGAATCAAAGAAAGAAAATAGGTCTATTGAAAACAGATACAGAGTCGCCACTTGGTCTTTAAGGAACCAAGAAACCTAATTTGACTCACCCAAATGGATAAAGGGCACCGGCCCTTCATAACCAAAGAACTTGGTTCGGGGTTTTGGTACGAGAGAGGAAGGAGCCTTTGTCGCGACTAAAACACCCTCAACTCGCCCCGTCTCTCGACGGGCCTCAATTAGCATCCAAATAATCATCTTATACTATGTTTGGTTCGGCAATTAATACTATGATAGTATATTACATCACATAAGAATCTTGAAATGAAAGATCTAAAGATAAGATATCATTCATAAGATCTAAGTCAAATATCATACAATGTAAAGTGAAAGATCACACAAATAAACTTAGGAAAAATAGTCTAACCATGTATCAAATAATCAAGACTTCCTAATCTAAAGGGGGACATGAATTGTTCTTGAAACAAATAGTCAAAGAAAACAAGGATGCTTAGCAAGCTAGGATGATGCATGTTAATCTTTGAGAATAGAAGATCTCTCAATCCCTGGGACGGATGAGAAAGGATGATTAGGTCGAGGGGAGCATGAACGTGTGATCATGATCATTCCTTATAATCTTCTTAGATTAAGAGTTACAAAAACCCAAAATCTTGCATGAATGCAATGTATGTATCTAAAATGTGCAAAGGTTGTAGTGTGTTTTGTGTACATGGATTTCTAGAATGACTTAGAAGTCTAAAATGTGTATGAATGGATGGATGAAATCAATATGGGATATGTACAAATTTAGTATGAACTAATTTGGAATGCATATAAGCATCAAATCAAAGAATGAAAGTTAAAATGTGCTTGCTGTGAATAGTGGACAGAACAGTAGCATCATCTTTTGGAAATTGAAAAGAGGGGTTAGGAATGTTTTCAATGCATGATTTTTTATGGAGATGTTCCTTATTGTGTCTAGAACACAACCCAAAAGGCAAATCTTGAATATCTATCACATATTGAGAGAAATCATATAAACAACACAGGTCATTCAGAAACAGAGTCCGTACTGTCGACTGAAATGTTAGAAAATATTAGAAAATGGAAAAGAATGATCTAAGGGCCCATTTTATACCGAAAGTTCCCTAAGACATTGAAATTTAAGGGAAAAATAAGTTAGGACCATCCCTTTTGGAAAAGTTTTCTGTAAAAGAGGTTGGAAGTGGACCTAGCTGCTGTGACAGCAAAATCAGAATGTTTGGAAGGAATATTGGGATCCAAATGGACCATTTCCAAGTACTTCCAAGTCAAACCAAAAATCATGGGTGTTCTCCAATGAGTTAGGAAGACTTTCCAAGTGGCCTTGCATCCATATGTTGAGTATTGAGTTCTAGAGAAATCTTTGAGCTCAACTCACTCACTGTTTTGACTCATTGTTTTGAAGATTTTGGAGAAAACAAAGTTTTGTTTCTTGAAACCAAATGAGAGGGATTGAGAGGGGTTTTGAAATAGATGTTTTGAAAGCACATTTTCAATACTCAATAAGGATTATAGCCACTTAGAATGTCAACATTAAACTCATCATCAAGAACCTCCAAGATGGTTGGAGAGATTTATTTTATTTTTGGGCATAACTTCAATACATTCCAAGAATACCTTGGAAGTATTGAGGTTATGATCATCATCTATCAAACATGTTTTTGAGGTCAAGAGCTACTATCCATAAGGATTCACTCACCCTAAACTTCATGTCATCACTTAGATGATGATGAACTAGTAAGTAAATAAAGAAAAGAAAAAGAAATGAGATAAGGAGAGATGAACATATATATAATCAAAGCAAGTAAATAGCAATCAATAGATGATAATCAATGTGATTTTGGACTTGTAGCTTGGTGTTTCACTCATAGATTTTGACATTTGGACATGGAAGTAGCTTCCTATCTCATGAATGCTCAAGAATGAGGGTTGGAGTGGACTTTGAATGTGAAGTATATAGAAGGATGATGGAAGAAAACAAGAATAAAACTCACTTTCTTATGGAAAATCAATGGGAGAAGCTCCCTTTCTCTCTTCTAAACCTATCTCTATCTCTCTTCTTCTCTACAACTTTTCAAGCTTTGCACTTGGCCCCCCCAAAATGAAGAGCAATGAGGGGTTTAAATAGGCCAATTTGGGGTGGTTTTGGGGTTTTAGAAGTACTCCCATTGGTCCCAAACAACTGTGAACATAAAACTATGTCGTTTTGGCTTTCAATTAATCAAATTGGACCCCCCAAAAAATTACAAAAATGGACTCTGCGAGGGATGAGTGCCGCGGCGGCACTGGGCCAGTGCCGCGGCGGCAGTGGGCCAGTGCCGCGGCAGCACTGCTCCTCAGACGCCCAGAAATTTACGTTTAGGCCCCCAGAGGTTCCGGTATTCGCGAAAAGGCCCTATTTTGTCCGAAATTCACAGAAAATGCATACGAACTCCAAATTGAGGTTGTGATATACCGTTGGAAAGGTAATGGAGTCTACTTTACATAGCAAATAGTTCGGGGAAAGGTCACTTTGAAAAGTTTTGCGGTATTCGCGACAAAAGCTGATTTGATCGCCTTTTTCACCTTCGGAAATTCA
Source organism: Hydrangea macrophylla (assembly GCA_033977485.1). Classification (NCBI taxonomy): domain Eukaryota; kingdom Viridiplantae; phylum Streptophyta; class Magnoliopsida; order Cornales; family Hydrangeaceae; genus Hydrangea; species Hydrangea macrophylla. The sequence goes on along the minus strand of CM066991.1, from coordinate 79,234,746 downwards.
AAATAAATTCGTTTTAAATCCAGGAATTATGTGCGATATACCGTTGGAAAGCTATTGACCTCTAGTATCCATGAAAAATATTTGAAAATTGTTTCGGTGCCCTGATTCCAAAGTCAAATCTTGGTCAAACTGGTCAAACCTGGGATTCCCGGGAAGTTCTGGGAACCTCTGGGAGCTCCCAGGAGCCGACGTTTTCGCGCGATTCTCTTTTAAAACTCATTTTAATACTTTTCTAATGATTCCGGTGAATTCGGACGATTTTGGTCAAACTTGGTCAAACTTGGTCAAACTCTGGTCAAACCTGGTCAAACCTTGGTCAAACCTTGGTCAAACCGGTCAACGGGGACTTTCGGGGAACTTCCGGGACTTCCGGGGGTCTCTGGGAGCTGACGATTTCATCCAGTTTTACTTAAAAACTCATTTTATCATTTTTCTTACGACATAGCATGTTTTCAGAACTTTGGGACCAAATCTGGGAGTCTTCGGGCTTTCAGGGGTATTTTGGTCATTCTGAGCATTCTGAGAGATAGAGCTGACTTCCAAGAGTCCTTTTGAGTCTTTTACGATCATTGTGAACCACCAAGCTATGGGTCTCCTAAATCTGATAGCCGACAAAATGGGGTGTCTACAATTTGTTTTGTGATCTTTTAGTTTTTTCCATAAAATTCTTGAGTTATAGATTGATTCATGTAAAATTGGTTATAGATTCTTAATCCTCATTGAAAAACAAAGATTTTCATATATTACATGCCTCGTTTACTTCCGGATTTAGAAATGGGTCAAAAGACCCCTGAAAATCTGAAACAAGGCATTCTCCACGAAGAAGATGAAGCCTCTGCTTCATCTCGCGCCACGATCGCGCGAGCGAGGATCGCGCGAGCGAGGATCGCGCGAGCGGCCCGCGCGAGCGACCCCTCGCGCGAACGAGCCGCGCGCGCGAGCCTCGTGGGTTCAGGCAGACGGAGAAAGTTTTATATAGAAAATGAAATTTAGGCAGGTCGCGTGAGCGAGGGACGCGCGAGAGACCTTTCGCGCGAGTGACTCTCGCGCGCGAGGTGTCTGATTTCAGGCCGAAAGAAAAGGGTTTTATAATAAAACGAAAAATGGGCAGGTCGCGCGAGCGACATATCACGCGAGCGACCCGCGCGCGCGACTTCTGGCAGTTTCTAGTTTTTGTGTGTTTTCGTATAAGGGACTGTTTGGATTAATTCTAAACCACTGTTATGGTTCCGTTTGGGAATTTTATTAAAACAGAATACCATTGGTTATGTTGGAAAGATTAAAACAATGTATTGTGACTTATCAATCCCCCTGCGTACGTTGTTCCTTTAATTCGGCGAATTCCTTTATGTTTAAATTCATGACATACATGTGGAGTCAGTGGTACATGTATGTTGGTGTCAGTCAGTGTGGAAAAGAGTAATGGTCCGTGTGGGAAGAGTATGAGTATGAGATTGAGATTGAGATTGAGATTGTGTGGTGGACACTCCCTGATTATGGTGTACCAAAGTGTGACGTGTCGAGATTGCGGTGAGAGTATCTTTGTAATACGACGGTGGCAAAATTGGACACTCCCTGGCGCCCATGGTAGCGTTAAAGTGTGTGACGCCAAACTTGGACATTCCCTGGCACCCATGGTAGTGCTAAAGTGTGGCCTACGGACACTCCCTGATACCCGAGTCTGGATACTGCGTGAGGGTTCCTCCGGTATTTGCATGGCGGTTTAGGTATTGAAAGTGTGAGGCATTGGACACTCCCTGGTACCCCGGACCAAAGTGTGAGGCAAATTGGACATTCCCTGGCACCCCGTTGCTAAAGTGTGGCTACCTTAGTGTTTCAAAGATACTGGAGTGAGATAGTGGGTTGTTGTATTTTTGTCGAGAGAAAAGAGTCGGTAAGATGAGTGTGGTGCATTGTCTCATACACGATCATTTACTTTAAATGAATGAACGACTTTTAGATATATTCCCTGTTATTTTTATAATTGAAATCTTCCTACTGTTAAACTGTGGTTTTAACAAAACTGGAAAAATGGAAAAAGGTAAGTGGGTATGTGTGACATTTAAAGTTATGTTTTTAATACTCACCAGCTTCTTGAAGCTGACGACGTTGATGCGTCCTGGACATTCGTGTTCAGGCTTTTCAGGTTATAATCAGGAGGAATCTTATGACTATGCTAATTGAGAACGGCTGCTTTTGGGAGAGAAACTGTTATCATCATTGCATATTTTAAGTTATATGTTTTTAGTTTTCACTGTATGTTTATAAGGATGACTGTAATAGATGATAAGTTATTATTTTGTGTTAAGGCGATTTGTGCCTTAGTTGACCCCGTATCGTAAGATGTAATAAGTTAGTAAAACTTTTGTAAGCCTTGATTGCTCTGCTCTGATTATTATTGTTTATTGTTGTTCGACGTTTGGGACGGAATCGATCCTTCAAACTGTCGCGACCTACGGGTCCATAAAGGAAATTAAACGCTTTCCATATTTATGCTACGTTGGGGCGTGACAGAACGTGGCAAGATCATGCTGGGCAGTTGATTTTCAAGCAACTCTCTGAACATGATTAAATTGAAGATCCAAATCTGCATTTATCTTCATATTGGCTACTTATCTGCTCACCTCCTTGTATTCTCAACTTTGCTTATTACTTCGAATTCATTTCTTTAACCATGTCTTCTTCTCATTCCCCACTCGATACTAGTGGTCCATTCCCTTTAGACCTTCCCGAAGAAGTGATGTTGTCAACTAAACGTCCTGAAATTCCTCATCGAACCAATTGGGATCCTCCTGAGATTCCTCCTGAACCATTCACCTACTCGAAGTGGGGAAAATGGCATAACATGCTGAACCGGCTAAGTGCATCTTCATCAGGACAAAGTTCATCTTCAAGTTCTCTAAAATCAATCTACAATAATCAAACTTTCCCTCCTGCTTGGGAGTAACCTATTTCCCATGGTGAAGGGGTAGGTAATGTTGTCAAAATCAAGATATAAAAGTATACTTTACTTTTCTAAAGATTTGTAGTAGTGAAAGTAAAGGTCGAACCCACAGAGATTGAAATCCTACAGTGCTTTAATTTTAAAACCTAAATCTAATTAATTAAGAAAAACAAATTTTTAATTTTAATTTAATTAAACTAAGAACAATAAAATAAATCTAAACTATGAAAGTAATTAAAGTTGTTTTAAAGATATTTGAAGGGAACCTAGGATTGCAAATCCACCACTAGCTTCATAATAGGAATATTTACGAATTACTTTAGCCTATTAAGTTGGATGTTAATGGGGAATTGTAGCTACGAGCCCAATTTCTCCGTCAAGAAAATAACTATGGTTCAAGCACCAACAAAATCCATCTTCGGTTAGCACGAATTATCCCACACTAAACTAGGGTTGTGACATAATCCGTCTAACCTAGGCATGGACTATTCGGATACTTGATAGCACAATTCAATAAAGCACCATTACATTTAAATAACCTATATAAGCACAGCAAACATAGATCATTGAGCACATCACAGTCAAAATAGATCTAAGACAAGAATAAACTTTGAAAGCAATGATTTAATCAATAAAAGCACGATTTGTTATAAAAATCCTCGAAACATGTAATCATCATCCATACATAATAAAACTAAAATAAAAACATAAATAAAACCCTATTACTTGACTAGGGTTTCATTGAAACCCTAGATCTAGCGTCTAGTTATCCATAGAAGCAGCGGATCGCAAGTAGTTGATGGAGGAGGCCATGGAAATCCTTGGTCTTCTTCTCCTTACTTCCCTCTCTTCAATGGCTGAAAGTATAGTTGTATGTTGTGTGTATAATAATTGTCCAACCCTTTAATTGAAGTAAACTAGGGTATATATAGATTAACCACAAGTCTTTGGAAGCTTTCCTAACCCGAAACGCACTAAAACTGCTGTATTTAGCTTTCCAGACGTAATTAGGCAGTTTCGTTCACGCAGGAATCATCAGTATACTGAAATACGCAAGTTCCATTTTTACACAGGTCGCGCGCGCGGGCCGCGCGAACGCGATATTGGGACCTCGCGCGAGCGGATCGCGCAAGCGGTTTCTAGGATTTTCGCGCGAGCGGGTCGCCCGAGCGATTAATGGGTTTTCGCGCGAGCGGGTCGCGCGCGCGATGTGATTTTTTCAGCTTCTTTCTGCTTGCTTTTTTCACCCTGTTTAGCTTGATATACTTGATTTCTTTCAAATCCTGTTAGAAAATAGAAAACAAAGTAAAAATATACAAAAACAGGATAAAAAAGTACTAACAAACGCATGTTAAGGCGTATAAATAGGATCTGCTCTCTCCCGATCACACCCCCAAACCTACATTTTGCTAGTCCTCGAGCAAAACTAAAAATAAAAAACTAAACTACTAATAACATACTACTCCATTTTCGCATGGATCACGATTGCATTTAGCTTATGCAACAAGCCTTTTAAACCCCTAGGTGTCCCTAGTCGGACGAGTGAAGTCTCGTGAGGGTTCTCATCAACAAGTTACCCACAACCATCTTTATTAACTTATAAATCTAAAATCTTTTATTAAAAACAAAGAACATAACAATCAATACTCCTTATCATAGAACAATGATTTGAAATAGAATAACGAACAAGAAGAAACGGAATCAAACGTCTACCTACATCATAAAAAAAACAATCATAAGCACATGCATCGTATAAATCAATAGAGTTTCTCATAAAATTGCACGTGTGTGATGTGGTAGTCAAATGAACACGCGCCTGTCATGAACTTGGAATATACTTCGAATGACCATCTAACTATGCTTCGACTACGAATCTCACAATGTCAATTACACTCTAAAATGAAACACTCAGAAACAGGTGTAATTTTTCTAATATATGGGAGCAAAGAAATATATTTTCAAAACGAGAAATGCTCACATATGACTCGAAAAAGACGCATGACACAAAAGAACAGTAGTCTCATGGATAGGATGCCAACAATCAAGAAAAAATGAATCATTACCATGTTTTAATCCCCCTCCCATCGTTTTCATATCCGAACCATGTTTCTTAGGATCAAATAGGACTTTTCAAAGGTTGTAATATGGCTCTTAGGCAATGGAAAAGGATAGAAAGGATTTGTTAGGTAGTTTTAGAATGGCATTGTAAGGCATGTTCGATTTCTTTCATTCATCACTTCTACCAACTTTCATCTTCTCGTTCTCTTCTTTTCATTCTTTTCATTCTTTTCTCCTTCTGTTTCTTTTTCTTCTTTTTTTTCAACCTTATTATTTTTTTTCTTTTCTTTTTCTCTATTCTTTTCCTCCTTTTTGCTTTTGAAATAAATATTCAATAAATAACAAGGCAACCACCCCAAACATCATCTTATTTTCTTCTTCTTCTCAATCACACATCGCCTTAACACCACTAAAAGTTGATCAATCTTTTAGTGATGAACTCCAAGTTGGCCAAATTGGAGCAAAAACAGGATAATGGTAATTAAAGAAAGAAATGGCATTTTAATGGCTCAAAGAGTGAACTAAGAAAATTTATCATTTATCGGTCGGTAATAAACAAAGAAGGGCCTAAGATCATTTCCTAGGGTGATATAGTTCTTCAACGTTACAACGGAAGATTATTTAGCATGGTAACAAATATTTTAACTTGACTATCAACCAAAACAAGAATAATGAGATTAAACAACGAGTAGATTCGCTATTTCAATGAAATTCGACAAATACAAGATGTATTTATAACCCTCTAAAAAGAAAAGATAGGCTCAAAAGCTCACCGGGTCTAGTCTCCACCTTGTGTTATCTAGAAATCCGAATCATATTATAGTTCACATCAAACATGTATTCAAGCGACTACGTGCAGTGCATAGCTTTGTGTGCAAATCTATGATATAAACTACGATTCGAACAATACATGACCTAAAATGTTGCATCATGACTTCAGTAAATGTTTAATCACATATTCTCATGTTTACCATTCTATAACAATCATAGTTACATAACAAGAAGTATCAAATTTATATTGCAAAAATGTCGGTAATCATCGTTTATTTAAGCACAAGTATCGAAATAAATTTTTTTTTTTTTTGAAAAATTTAGTGTAATAATAATAATAATAATGTGAGTGCATACCCCCAAACCTAAACCTTTCATTGCCCCCAATGACACAATAAAACGAAAGAAAGGAAAGTAGGAACGATAATACCTCGATCTTGACACTCATAGAACAGGTGAACACATAGGAATATAGCAATAAAGTTCAATGTTACCTGTTACTTCGTAACGAAAGAAAATTAAACGAACAAAGAAATAATAAAAGCTAACATATAAGGTTTTTTTTTTTAATCAATAGAAACTAAACTATAAGTAAAAGAACGTAATGAAAAGAAAATAAATAGAAACAAAACTATCTAAACAAAGACAAATTTAAATGAAAGGAACTGAAAAGAACAAACAGAAAAGAAAATAACTAACCAGGTGTGGGAAACAGACGGTAAAAGAATCAACAAAAATAAAATTGATGATTACACAGCAAACATAGATCATTGAGCACATCACAGTCAAAATAGATCTAAGACAAGAATAAACTTTGAAGCAATGATTTAATCAATAAAAGCACGATTTATTATAAAAATCCTCGAAACATGTAATCATCATCCATACATAATAAAACTAAAATAAAAACATAAATAAAACCCTATTACTTGACTAGGGTTTTATTGAAACCCTAGATCTAGCGTCTAGTTATCCATAGAAGCGGCGGATCACAAGTAGTTGATGGAGGAGGCCATGAAAATCATTGGTCTTCTTTTTCTTCTCCTTACTTCCCTCTCTTCAATGGCTGAAAGTATAGTTATATGTTGTGTGTATAATAATTGTCCAACCCTTTAATTGAAGTAAACTAGGGTATATACAGATTTACAACAAGTCTTTTGGAAGCTTTCCTAACCTGAAACGCACTAAAACTGCTGTATTTAGCTTTCCAAACGTAAATAGGCAGTTTCGTTCATGTAGGAATCATCAGTATACTAAAATACGCAAGTTCTATTTTTACACAGGTCGCGCGCGTGGGCCGCGCGAACGCGATATTGGGACCTCGCGCGAGCGGGTCGCCCGAGCGATTTATGGGTTTTCACGCGACTGGGTCGCACGCGCGATGTGGTTTTTTCAGCTTCTTTTTGCTTGCTTTTTCACCCTGTTTAGCTTGATATACTTGATTTCTTCCAAATCCTGTCAGAAAATAGAAAACAAAGTAAAAATATACAAAAATAGGATAAAAAAGTACTAACAAACGCATGTTAAGGAGTATAAATAGGATCTGTTCTCTCCCGATCAGTAGGATATCACAAAGGTATGAAGCTTGAAACACCAATCACAGTACCTTCAGTTATTCATCCAAGCTTTGAATATCCTGAAACTGAAGGAGTCATTCAAAGCAGGATAATAAAACCATATTATCCATTTTTGAATCGTCTTTCTAGGGAACAAAACATACTGAATGCTTGGTTGATCTCTTCAACCAGTCCTCCTGGTGAAAGACTTCAAAGAGGCAACATTTTAATTCCTCAAGGCAGACCCTCCATCCATACATATGTAAGGGCATCTCATGAAAATTTTTCCAATGAGCAACACTCCTCAATTTTTCTCTCCAAATGCAAACTTTTCGAGAAGGATTACAAAGAAAGAGTACTTCTCTTTGATTACTCTTTATTAGGTTTTCCAAACACCAAAGTTCAAGTGGTGGACCCCACTGAGGATATAAGTGATCCTTTCCTAAAGCTAGACCAATTGTGTAGGAATGGTCCCATATTCGAACATACTCCTCCCATTCTGTCACCTTCTCATGCTTAATTATCCAAGCACAAAGGCTTCTAGTTGCCTTCTCACATCTCCCATTCTCCATTTTGAAAAATTCAAGGGCTCGAATTAACTTTGATTAGAGTTGTCACATTTTATGCCATAAATGGAGTATTTCAACACTTGTTCGAACTCAAATGGATTTCACCCTTCGAACCTTGTCTTCTCATGTAAGGTGGTATTCCCATCACCAAGAAAGTGTCCATCATTTGAATTACTTAATGGATCTCTATGAAAGTCTCAAGGAAGGTCCAAATGCACTCCTCAATGAGGTTTCAGAATTCAAAGACAAATACATCTATGGATGTAGAAGCTCTGTTGAAGAAAGCAATGCTTCCCATTATTCAAAGCCTGACCTCGAAGGTCGAATTGCATATCTCAAGGATGAAGCCAAAGCTGTTGGCATATCTCTTCGAGGTAAAACTCCATTAGCCAAGGAACTTCGAGGTCTTTGCAAAGCCTTATCCAAGATCAACTCTCGGTTAAACCAGTATGAAGAACAACTTACGGAGGCTTATCTCACTCTTCGAAGTGAAGATAAATTGGCATTGCAAATCGGGAACCTATGCCTTGAGATAGAACTAGAAGCATAATATTTTGCTTACTATTGGGACATGTTCCATAATCTTATGACTTATGGATTTCCATACTTTTATCAATTATGTCTATGAATTGTAATTGTATTTTTCTTTTAATGCAATGAATTATGAGAAATTCATGTATGTTCAAACCAAACTGAAATGGTTCATTCTAAACTGGTATGTATTCCTCTTTAGAATAACGGCTATTTAAGTAACTGATTCTAACGGCTACTTTTTAATAAATGCATCTTTTCCCCAAACGTCACCAAAGGCTATAAATAAGTAAGAGATAAGGTTGAAAAAACCCTTCTAACTTCTGCAAACTTTTCTTCTCCCATCTATTTCCATTGCACTCTATCTTCTTTGCAATCACTCCCATTTTTATTCTGGTTATCTCGTTTCCAAAAATGGCAACATCCAGTGATAACACTCAACTTTAGAAAATCTGTGATAATTTTGAAAAAGTCATTTGGGATGAACAAGAACAATATTCGAATGGGCAAGAAACTTCACTAATCAATGAGATCCTTGTCCCCGTAACTTTCTCTAACCATGAATCATCCATTGCTGTAGGTCCCTGTTTGAGCACCCCTAACCTCAAACTTCACGTTTACTATCCTAGGTTAGGACAGCAACACTTGTCTTATCAGCAAGAAATTCCTATCCCTAGAACTGAATTAAGGTTTCGACACTGGCCCAAACTCGGGAAAGAATGGCCAGAATGGGTAGAAAGGATTTTAGAGAAGAAGAGAGAGACTCTGATTGCCACTGGGATTTATCACACCGTTAATCTCTCAAAATTCCCTATCGAAGCTAGTCCTGACCTATTGGTTGGAGCCTTATGTTTTTGGAATCCCATCTTCAATCATTTCTAATTTCGATTTGGTCCAATACGTCCAACCATTCTGGATATTTGTCACTTATTAGGGTTTTTATCCCATGGAGAGGACGCTCATCCTTATATGGTCAAATCCGACAGTCCTTCCACTAATACTGATTCAAAGTCATTAGGATGCACCAATTTCCTGACTTCTCATAAAAAGTCATCAGGGGGGTGTAACAGATAAAGAGTATAATTGCTTCCTTCTTTATTAGCTCTCGAAGCACCTGTTCTGTACCTCTTCTTAGAGGGTTGTCCTCGAATTCTCCAACAATGCCAAAGCCCTAGCTACTGGTTGAAGACTAGCTTTGGCTCCCTTTGTTCTAGGATCTCTCTACAGATCCTTTTCTAATTTGTGTTTCGACCCTTTTCTCCCCACTTAAGGTGGTCCTTTCTGGATTTTGCAATTGTGGCTTTATGCCTATTTTCCATAAATTCATAACTTAGGTCCTATAACCAACACTGTACCTCATGGGGTTTTCTTTACCTTATTGCCAAATGTTGAGAAAACTTTCAAAGAGTCTCTTTCTTTCTTTTTTAATATTCCTGCAGTTAGGTCAAATAACTTGTTTCAACCATTCTCTGTCCTCTACAATTCTGAAGATAAAACCCCTCTCTCCCCCATCTGGCCGTGTCAAATATTGGATAGAATAACAAATACAGTCGAACTAAAAGCTATATGGGGGAGTTTCCTGATCAGCAGAGATCTATTCTTTGGGAATACTCTCAGTATCAAGTCTCATGGTGAACTCTATCTCCCTAACCAATTTTTGAGACAGTTTGGGCTCACCCCATCAATCCCTTTCCCAATTAGGAGCCAAGCCAACATATTTATGGCTTATAAAACAACCACAAGGATGCCAGAAATAGTGATAACTGTTGCACTAGCAGATTATCAGAACAAGGTTAGCAACCTAGAGTTCACCTCTCTGCCAGTTTACACCAATTGCACTCCTGCCTTGTCGAGCTGGTAGGAGAATCTGATGTTAGTGCAGATGGATAAATGCCAACTCTTGAGGCATATTGACTCAAAGTCAAAAGGTAAATATATCACCAATTCAATCTCCTTTCTCTTGAGTAATAGAAAGAATTGTAAACTAAAGTTGTTTCACACTTTGCAATACAGGGAAAGCAATTGGTGGAAGCTCTTCACCAAAGGCCAAAATTTCGAAGGCTGCACCTAAGATCCCAGCTTCCTCCAAGGCTTCAGCTCCTGCTAGACCACCTTCGAGGCCAAAAAGAAAATTAATCCTCCCAGCAGAGAGTCCTCCTCTTGCATCTGAGAATATTGAACCTAAAGAAGAAGAGAAATCCAGTCCAATCTTAATACTAATTCGAAAGAAGAAGGCCAAGACAACAATTGAACCACCTGTTGGTTCGAAGATCATCAAAGAAGTTCCTATTCCACCAGTTCCTATTTTAAAGGTGGAATCTGAACCTGAATCGACACAAATAATTCCAAAACCAGCATCCAGAGTCCCAATGTTTCAGAAGTTTAGAAGTCTCCTCCACTGGGCACTCAACCTCCATTACTCGAATATCAACCAATAGTAAGTCATTCAAACTTCTCTGGCATTATTTTTTTTTTCCTTCTTCATAAATAGATTCTAAATAATTGCTTATCTTTTATTGACTAGACTGAATCTGTTCCTGAGATCGAAACTCGTCCTTCAAAGACTAGTACATGTTCTGATCCTGAAACTGCTCTATAACCAGCTTCGTTTGATCCTCAGGCAGTCCCAGGTGCTTTAAGTTCTAGGGAATTTCAAATATCTCTCCCTCCTAATTTGACTCCTGAAAAAACAAAAGACTTTAAAGAAGGTTTAAAACATGTTTTAAAGACGGGGGATACTGCTTCAACCAATGTTCAAGAATTTTTTCAACAGATGACAGTTCAAAGCAAACCAAAAGTACCCTCAATAGACCCAGTAGATGCGCTTGCCACATTGAGACTCTTCAGTCAAGTTTCATTTGAAGTTTTCGAGGATAAAGAAGTACAAAGAGCCATGAAGATTCTATGACAATCTATGTTTGATAGTTCTGATGTCTCTTTCCAGACAAAGAGACCATTTCTGCAGTCATGTCAACCTTTGATTTTGATTGCTTTCTGTTGGAAAAAGTCATTGAAGAAAGGAAACGACTAGAAGTTGACATGGAATACACTGCAGAAAAACTCTCGAGATGGAACAAACACTAGCAGAATTTGATGAAACTAGCACTGCGATTGAGAAGCTTTCTGGAAAAGTGGACAAACTTAAAAAGGAGCTCAAGCTTGCAGAGATTGAATTGGCCAACCAGAAGACCAAGCAAGAAGGTGCTGAAGCAAAGCTTCTGGTTTTGAAGACAGAGTTTGAATCAAACCTTTGAAGAACCAAGAATCAATCTTTAGGCAAAAATTCATTCTTAGTCAGTCAAAACTGTACACTAGGTCTAAGGACAATCTTAGGTTAAAGGCTCAGTTTATAAGGAAATTGGTATGAAAGGTTATACCAATAAAACTCTGTAGTTTACCAAAATCTGGTTTTGTGTTAACTTTGAATGTGAAATACATAATTTTTGTTTTGAATGTTAAATCTTTCATTCTAGATTTCTTACTTCCCAAATAGTTGGATAATATTGTTTAAGAAACCTACCATTGATTTTCTTTATATGGACGTAACCATTCAAAATTTTCAAATGGTAAAATCCACCTTTAAAAACTTTGTGGATTTGGAATGGACCTTCCCACTTAGAGGTCCATTTCCCATACTTTGGATCTTTAGATCCAATAGGCAATATAGTTTTCCAAACCAAGTCTCCCTCATCAAAGGTTCTTGGTTGGACTTTTTTATTATATCCCCTTGCTGTTATTCTCTTCTGTATTAGGATATTATTAAGAGACTTGATTCTTTCTTCATCAATGACTTCCAATTCAATAGCCATTGATGTTTGATAATCATCCAAGGATAATTGATTTTGCTTCATAATTTGAAGAGAATTAACTTTTATTTCAATTGGCAGGACTGCCTCATGACCAAAAGTTAAAGCATAGGGCGACACCCCTGTACTTGTTCGCTTCAAAGTTCTATATGCCCATAAAACTTCTGGCAAAATCTCATGCCACATTCTTGGATTATTTTTTATGACTTTAGCCATATTTTCCTTCATGACTTTATTGGTTGCTTCAGCTTGACCATTAGATTGAGCATAATATGTGGTTGATTTTGACATTCTGATCCCCAATTTATTTGCAAAAACAACCACATCCCCTTCGAATATAGAGGCATTGTCAGATACAATGGTTTGAGCAATACCAAATTTGTAGACTATATTTTGTAGAAATTTGATAACTGTTACTTGGGTCACAGTCTGCATGGGTTCTACTTCTACGCATTTAGTGAAATAATCTGTGGCTATAATAATGAATCCATGACCTTTTGAAGAAGGAAGACTAATTTTTCCTATCACATCCATAGCCCAACCTCTAAAAGGCCAAGGTTTCACCACATATTGAAGATTAACAGTGGGTAAATGTTTCAACGGACCATGTTTCTGACATTCTTGACATCCTTTGGCAAATTCAATACAATCTTTTAAGATTGTTGGCCAGTAAATGTTATGCCTTCGAAGTAACCACCTCATTTTTACTCCAGATTGATGAGCACCACACAATCCTTCATGGATTTGAGTTATAGCCTCAATCCCTTCAAGATTACTTAAACATTCCAGTAGTAATCCATCACTTCTTCTTTTGAACAATTTCCCACTGTACATGATGTAATTGACGGATTTCAACCTTATACTTCGATCAGGCTTTTCATTCAATCCTGAGAGATAGTCTATGATTGGGTTTCTCCAATCATCATGAATTTCTATATTTGAGATATCAACAAAAGGTAATCTATCCACTAACATTGGCAATAATTTCCTATAAGCAACTTGTTCCATCTCAATAACTTCAACATTTGCTCTAAATACAGATGCCTTTTGAGTCACATCATTGGCTTCTTCATTAAAACTTCTAGGAATATGCAAAAGGTTCACATTACCAAATTTGGATAATAAATCCATTGTAGTATCATAATAGATTTTCAATGTACTACGCATACATTTATATATCCCATTCATATGGTTTATAACCAATTGAGAATCTCCCAAAACATCTACAAATGTAGCTTTAAGATCTAACAGGGTTTCGAGACCCATTATTAGCGCTTTGTACTCAACTTGATTATTGGTACACTGATTCGAATCAAGTTTATAGCCATATTTTGTTTTAATCTTCTCAGGTGATTCAATAATAAATCCAATGCCTGCAGCTAATTCAGTTTTTGAACCATCAAACCATAATTTCCATGGACTGATGGTTATATGCCCAATTTCATAATTTCCTTCTATTTTGAGGCAGTTTGGATGATCAGCCAAAAAATCAGCTAAGGCTTGCCCTTTCACTGCCTTTTGTGGTACATAAAGTAAACAAAATTCTGACAAAGCCAAAATCCATTTACCAATTCGATTCCTCAGAATAGGTCGAGTCAACATATATTTGATTAGATCAAACTTAGCAATCACCTAGACTTCAGTAGGAAGAAGATAATATCTTAATTTCATTACTGCAAAGTACAAGGAAAAACATAGTGTTTCCATAAAGGAATATTTGCATTCGACAGGATTTAAAAACCTACTAAGGTAATACACAGCTTGCTCTTTCTTATCATCATTATCCTGGGCTAATAAGACCCCAATTGATGCTTCTGCTGCTGAGATATATAATTTCATAGGCCTATCTTTTCTTGGAGGCATTAATACTGGTGGCTTCACCAAATATTCCTTCAAGGCTTAAAAGGCAGTCTGATGTTTATCTTCCCACTTTAACTCTTCATGATCCTTCAATTTTAATAAAGGAGAAAAAATCAGAGTTTTTCCAGTAGTAATGGAAATGAATCTTCGAATAAAATTAACCTGTCCCAGGAATCTTTGCAATTCCTTTTTTGTCAAGGGGGGCTTACTTTGAATAATTGCCTGAGCTTTATTCTTATCCACTTGAATTCCCTCCTCATGTACCAAATATCCTAGAAAGTTTCCATTACTAACCCCAAAAGCACATTTTAATGGATTTAATTTGAGTTTGAAAAATCTCATTCTTTTAAATGATAATTTCGTATGTATGAGGTGATCATCGAATGTTCTAGATTTAACAATTTTGTCATCTATATAATATTCTAAAAATGTTCCAATCATATCATGAAAAATAGCATTCATAGATCTCTAATAAGTAGCTCCTGCATTTTTCAAACCAAAAGGCATTTGTACCCACTCGAAGGTACCTATACTCCCTAGACATCTAAATGCAGTCATATGAATGTCTTCCTCAGCAATACATATTTGATTGTATCCTGAATGACCATCCATAGTAGACATTATAGTGTTTCCAGTAGATCTATCAATTAATAAATCAACTATTGGCATAGGATATTCATCCTTAGGTGTGGCCAAATTAAGATTTCTATAATCAATACAGACTCTTAATTTACAATTTTTCTTCATAACTGGAACAACTTTCGAAAGCTATTCAACATACCTGGCAGTTCTAATGAAGCCTGCCTTGAGCAACCTTTCGATTTCTTCTTTAATCTTCATGGTGACTTCTGGTGTCATCCTTCGAGGTTGGTGCTTTACTAGTTTATATCCAGCTTTGATAGGCAATTTATGCTCTACTAAGCTTCTTTCGAGAGTCCTGGTAGTTCTGAATTTATACAATACATATTTGATTGTATCCTGAATGACCATCCATCATAGACATTATAGTGTTTTCGGTAGATCTATCAATTAATAAATCAACTATTGGCATAGGATATTCATCCTTAGGTATGGCCAAATTAAGATTTCTATAATCAATACAGACTCTTAATTTACAATTTTTCTTCATAACTTAACAACTTTCGAAAGCTATTCAACATACCTGGCAGTTCTAATGAAGCCCTCCTTGAGCAACCTTTCGATTTCTTCTTTAATCTTCATGGTGACTTCTGGTGTCATCCTTCGAGGTTGCTGCTTTACTAGTTTATATCCAGTCTTGATAGGCAATTTATGCTCTACTAAGCTTCTTTCGAGTCCTGGTAATTCATCATAATTCCAAGCAAAGCAATCTCGAAATTCTTTCAATAACTTGACCAATTTGTATTGGTCACACTTTCCAAGTTTAGAACTCAAATAAGTAATCCGTTTTTGTTGATCTGATCCTAAATTGATCTCCAATAGAGGATCCTGTGATACTTCTTGTATCGAATTCTCTGGTAACACAGATAACTCTTCCCTGCCAACATCCTTTTACTCTTGTGAATCTTTTTCAAAGACGTAATTTGACCAATTTATGGTCGAATCTTTTTCAATCCTTGATTCTAAATTTGTAATCATTAACTTTTGTAAGACCAATCGAATGGTCTCTTCTACGTCTTCTATTTCTATAGGTAGGTGATTCATTAAACCACCTTGTTATCATCTAATGGTTCTAAAGAACCAAATGGCATATCAGCCAGAATATCCCAATTCTCTTCTGGGGATTCATCTTCTGACTCTTTAAGATCAATTGGTTTAACATTCTCTTGATATAATTGAGCTTTAACACAATTAGAACTTGCATGGAAAGGCTGAGTATCAGCCTTCATTGTTTCAATCTCACAATTTTCCTTCACAAGCAACAGTTTCTGATGCATTAAAGAAGGAACACATCGATTAGTATGAATCCAATCTCTTCCCAATAAGGCATGATAACTAGGACTAGCATCTACCACAAAGAAAGCAGTTTTGGATTTGTTCGAACCTACTATAGTTTCAATAGGTATTACCCCTTTGGTGTTTTTCTTATCACCAGTGAAGCATGATATCATAATGTGAGTCTGTATCAACTTTGAGTCATGTTTATTAATCTTTTTCAAAGTGTTTTGAGGAATAATATTGATAGCAGCACCATTATCAACCAATATCTTGTTTAAAAGAACTCCATTCAAACAAGCCTTTACATATAATGGTTTAAGGTGCTTAGTCATTTCTACTGATGGTTCTTCGAATGAATATACAAAATTATAATCACTAAAAATAAACTTAGGAAGATTTACCTCAGAGACATCTTCAGTAGATGCTTTCATTTCTAGTTCTTCATCCATTTGTTGATCTTCTGTTGCTTCGAAGATCTTTGGTAATATGAATGTGGCAGTGTTAACTTCCATTTGCTCTTGAAATGTGCCAAACTGGATGCGTATATTCTCATTCTTGACAATCTCATCATTAGGTTTCATCTCAGTATTTCCCAAAACTTGAGATTCTACCACTGTCATTGCTTCATCTTCTTCATCAATGCTCATGGCCTTTTCCAATTCTAAAACTTTGGCTTTAATGGTACTCTCTCTTCAGACATAGTATCATTATCAGGTTTCAAATTTTGATCAAACCTAGGATTAAGCCTCGAAATATCACCGGAATCTCTTTCGATCTCATTTTCTAATTCTTGACTTCGAGTCTGCATGTTAGAAAATTCCTTCCACATAGTAAACTTCCTCTGAAGTCTCCTTTGTTGAGTCCTATTTATCACTGGAACCATCTTTTGGTTCTTTTCCTTAGGATGTTGAAGCACACGCCATGTATTCTTCTCAACCTGAGGAGGTTTGATTATCCTATTTTTTGTTTTGATATCCTTGTTGTTCCATCATATTTTTTATTCTATCATCTTGCATGACAAACCAATTTGTACCCCTGGCACCAATGCAGATCCATTTGATTGTGATGTCTCACCAACTTTTGGTGATTTATTCGAGACTTCCATGTCCATCTCGGCTTGTACCACATTGGCTGGTACTAGTTTCGATGGTATAAATGGGGTTTGTTTTCCTTTTTTGCATCATGTGATGTTTCTTTGGTGCATGGGGTGGAACTGGCCTCACATACTACATGTTCCTTGGTGGTCAAACATAATTACCAGCATAAAAATTCCTGGAGGAATTTGCTCTAAAATGAACCATTAGTCTTGGAGCATACCTTGCTGTCGTTGGTCCAGTGTATGTCGAGGCTTGATAAATTGGACCTTTAAACTGCCCTCTCCCAACATTCATGATTGGATGAAATGGAGGTTCATACGAAGCACTCACCTTCTTTTGTTCGAATGAGGGTTGTTTATTTTTTTTGCCTGTTTTAGCCCCAACCCTTTCATCATAGATTTTAGCATACCTTTTCCCACAACCAATGCATAAGTTCTTTGCATATTCTTGGTTGAAAATAGACAATTCAGGGCTTTTCTTTGCCATTTCTTCGAGCCTTCTCTTTTGATCCTCTACCTTTGCAATTTTCCTTTCTTTGACTAGAGTTTCGAAGGAAACGTTGTGGACATTGATGGACTTTTCTTGCACTGCTGGGAATGGATCCTCATCAACCCTCATCTGTTTTTCAGGGAACTTCAACTTTCCTTTCTTGATTAGATCTTGAATACTGTCTCAAAAAACAGTACAGTTATTAGTTGAATGAGTCCAAGAATTATGCCACTTGTAGTATTTTTTGCCTTTTAATTCATCATTAGAAGGCAATTTTGTTTCATCAGACAACTTGATGATCAAATATTTCAGCAGAAACGTTTTTCTTCACAAGACTTTTACATGTGAAAGGTTCTTTTCCTATTATTTCTGTAGCATCTATCTCATAATTAGGATCTTTGTAATATGTTTTCAATAAAGAAGCATTCCTTTCATTTTCTTTTTCTACAAGGCCTCATATCTAGAGACTCGAGAAGTTAATTCAACAAGATCTCTTTCGAAGTCTAAATTTGAGACCATTTTGAGCCAATTTAACAATTCAGGCTCTGGCAGAATGATTTTACACTTTGTTCTAGCCCTCTTAAACCTATTAATGAACTGAGTAGCCTTCTCTAGTTCTGTCTGAAAAAATTGAGTATGGAAGGATTCTTCCATTTGTGTCCAATTATGGATCGAATTGGAGGCCAGATTGATAAACCATGTGAATCCTGTATCTGTCAATGAACTAGGAAATAAACAAAGTCTAAGGTATTCATTGTTTCCTGCATCTACACACTGACAGATGAATTTTTCTACGTGTTCAACTGTAGATTGACTCCCATCTCCAGTAAACATAGCAAAGGTAGGGAATTTAAATCCCCTAGGGAATTCAGTCCTAACAATCCAGTCAGGATAAGGCTTCCTATATACTGGAGTTTGTACCCCCCGAGCCATGGGTCCACAAACTTCATGGATTAAATTAATTATGTCATTTCTATCAACCATATTAGGTGGTTGTTGATGACCTGGTTGACCCAAAGGAGGGTTCATTGGTGGTATTGGAGGTGGTTGGAGAATGTTATCCATTCTCCTAGGATTTTCATTCCTTCGACCCACTCCTATTCCAGTTGGGTCTAGTTCGAATATAGGATTGTTATTTACTCTCCTGTTTTGGCCTATTGTGTTTTCTCTAGGCCTAGATTCTTCGATATTCATCGATCTATAGATATGATCTTGACCATATCCTATATGACTCCCTTGTATCCCTTCAAACATTGGAGAAGTATTATTAGGAACAGGCATATAGAAGCTTTCTTGTGAATTAGGCCTAAAAGGAGGCCCATTTGCATGAATCATAGGATTTGGATTAAATAAGCCATGGGTATAACCCCTTTCATTCTGTCGAACCATAGAAGGATTTCCACCTGGCACCATTGCTGGCGCAAATTGTGGTATGTTGTTGTTAAGGAAAGTAATCAGAACATTAATATTCTGAATCATGTTTCCCAAATGGTCAAATATTGATGTCAATTGATTCACCAAGTCATGTTGATTTTCTGAACCAATATTCCCATTATTTAGAATTGGATTCAAATTCTCAACTCCTACTTCTGGGTTTTCATTGTTTACATGAATCCCAGTATTGCTGCTTTGAGGATCTTGGTGTGAAAAACTACCAGTCTCAGCATTATTAACACCAACATTGGCATTATCAACAGACCTATTGCTTCGAAGGTTTCTTTTTGCCATCTTTTGACACTAGAGTCCCACCGGGCGTGCCAAAAAATGTTTGGTTGGAAAATTATATATATGCGAGCGTGCTAGGCAAGTAAGTTGCCAATGTGTATGATGTGATTGATATCCAAATTGCGCCTCACCAGACAGATTGTGGTAACATTCGATGCCTTAACAAGGATTTCAAACGTGTAAAGATGTACCTAAGAGAACTTCGAACTAATTAAAGTAAAACTACTCCTATGAAAGAATAGTAAAGTAATAGACTACTTTATTGAGTAAAATCAGACTACAATCTAACCTTGAAGATAACTTCGAAGGTGTCCTAATTCGAACTCGAAAGAAAATGACAAAAGATATAATATAGATAAAAGTGTATATGTTGATGTTTGATCGAAGGATCTCTTTTCGAACACAAACTCCTTCTATTTATAAGCATCGAGACTTCACAACAGTCTTGTTTGAATGTTCCCTCTTCTTTTCAAACTGGTAACTGCTTCTCCACATGGCACAGACTAGAGTTGACACCTGTTCTTCAGTTATTCTTCAATGATCAACACGTGTCTACTGACAGTTTACATTTTAAACAGAGTAAAATGGCAAAACTGGCAGTACATGTCCACACGTTACCCTGATTTAGTTAACTCTTTTGCCACATCAGATCCTTTATGGCACTTTCTTATTGGCTAGATAATTTCATCACAAACAGATACATGGGCTCTTTTTGAATGGGAAGTGTGAGGAAGCATACAAATATTACATAGAGATGAAAGAAAAGAAGTTAGTGCCAGAACCAAACACAGATGAGATGCTTCAGGCTTGGGTGTCAGGCAAGCAAGTTGTTGAGCCGAAGATGCTAGATTCAAAAGAAAATCAAGTTAATTCTAGTCAGTTAGGAACAAAGATTAAAAAGTTTGATCGGGAATGAGATTTTCGCTGACACCCTGAAACTATAAGAGTTGTTAAAGAACGGGGCTTTTTGTTCTGGGAGAGCTAGACTTAGATATTGACCAGTCAATCTCAAAACTAGCTGTTACATACTGGCTAGTGATCGTGTATACGCGTCAAAGAGGCCTCAATGAATACATCAGATCATAAAATCTAATAGGAAAATCTTTCCACTGATGGGTTTTCTGTCAAGTTAGAGTTTTCATAGGCTTTTCTGTCAAGATTTAATTTGCAGTTGGAATCACTAATTTTTTGGTTTTGTTTTGTTTATAGGAGTGTATGTTCTATTCTGATTCCATGATTATAAATGCTACAATTCCTCAGGTGGAAGTCTAGTTGAAATACACCTTAGAGGTCTCCTTTTCCTTGTTGGCTAATAATAGAATATGAGCTTTGAAAACCAATTGAATGGGGTCCTCTTCAGCATATGTACTCAACACTATTTCTTGCTCTATCAAATACTCACGTACATACAGTTATATTCTTCTTCTTCTTCTTTTGATTTATTTATTTATTTATTTATTTAATTTTAATGTTTTCATTAAAATAAATTGGCACTAACTTCTCTGGAATGAGTACTGGGCAGTCGAGCACAAAAAAAAAAGAGAGAGAACTGGGCAGTAATTTTCAATGTATATCTTACATGTGCGAATTTGATTTCCGGATGAACAAGCTATCTGGACTTGGAAACTGAGTAACTCTATTACGAGTGCACCTCATGATAATTGACTCGAACTCTCCTTTTAATTCGCTTGTCCGTATCATGTGGTGGAGGCATCAAGAAGATCCTACTCTAAAGGAATAAGGTTAAATAGGCATATAAAAACAAACACACCTCATTTCAAGAGGATAACTCGGAGTGGTTAAAATTCATCAAAGGGGAGAACAAATGTTTGTCCAGAGCATGCATGGGACCCCATTTTAGGTGATTTTATTGAGATTGAACAATTTTTTCCCCATGGAATTCTCATACTGTCCTCTATAACATTGCTCGATGTGTCTTGCATTTTTAGCATAATATGCTTGGCTAGACCAAAAAATTGGGGGCCTCATGAATTTTGTCTTGAGATCAACCTCACAATACATTTTTCTGTTCAAAATTTTGGACACTTATCTATGATATTGATATCTCTACCTCAGTTGATTCATAAATGAATTCCTTTGAAGTATCTCTAATTGATGTTTTCTTTCCTTCTATGTTATATACTGCATATTGGTGCGGACTGCGGTGAGTATTTAGTTGTAAGCCTTGTTGATGAATTACTAATTTCTACTTTGTATCTTCTCCATATCAGTGTTTACACTTATTTGAGTTTGAGTGCAATGTGTGTGTGTGTGTGTGTGTGTGTGTGTGTGTGTGTTTTTTCCTCTATTTCTTGATAACTTGTCAAAAGCAAGGCAAAATGCAGTGACTATTTTGTAGCATCAAATACATGATTGGTATGATGTCTTGTATCAAAAGGCAAACAAATTAAGTGAAGATTTATTTTATCCTCTGGCAAATTTGTATCGTATACTGTATCTTATATACTATTGCTATATAAGATTTGTATAAATTTTATAGTAAGCTATAATTCCTCTCGCTAGTTGTATCTTATATACTGTTGCTTCTCTTTTCTCCTAGAATAAGCTAGATTTTTATGATAACTACCAAAAACCTTTTGAAGATGGATCTTAAATCCCTTTACTAATGATGAAAGTGGTATGAGGTTAATTTAGGGTCTGTTTGATAACCTTGTTGGCTTTGGTCTTTTGTGCTCGTTTTTATGTCTTCAAAAATGACAATAGAAAACTTGTTTGGTTGTCCAATTTTGTTTTCTATTTATCAAGATTGCTTTGAAAACTGGTACATGAATCAGAAGTGAAAAAAGTAGCTTCAAGATATTTGAAATCATTTTTATAGAAACGACTCCACATACATGCCTCCCACTCTCACAATTAATGAGGTCACCTTGTCGAATTCACTGACTGGTACAAAAAAAGAGGAACTTTTAATTTCGTCCTATTGGGTTGAGAAAACCCTTTGTAACGTCGATAGAGTTCAAAGACAAACTTGGTTCCTCGTTTGCACATTCCCTCCATTTCCCCTCTCAGATCTTCGCAAAAGCCCCATTTTCGTTCTAATCCCACAGATGGCTCTTAGTAGAGCATCAACAGTGGGCAATTTTGTACACTAACTTAGGATGATTTAGCTTAAAAGCGCTAATAGTGGTATAGCCTATACCATAACTTTTTCTTTTTGGGATGGAACTATACCACAACTTTATAAGGAAACTTAAGTTTGTGGTACACTTAAGTTCGGCTATTGTACAGAGAAACGACACACAAAAATCCATCTGACTCCCAAACAGCACTAATAATGCCGTATCACTCCCAAACGGCACTCAGAATACGGCATTGTGAATGACGTTTGGTTCAAAAGCATACTTGTTTTTTCTATTATAAAAATAAATTGTTCAAAAAGCTCCCTAATGGCCTTGAGAGTGTCGTTTTCCTCTCACACGGCTTTGTGTGAGCCATTGGGTATCACAATTTGGCATAAGTTTAAGCTAAGTTTATGACCATGACTGTGGATGCTCTTGTTGTCTAATTGGGTGCCCATCGGTGGAATCATTTAGTTGATCTTTCTTATTTTATCATGGACAACTGAGCAAGTGTTTGGTTCTTTTGGTTCTTGAATGGAAGTTGTGGTTGGGTTCTTGATCGTTGCAAACAGATTGATGCTGCAGTTTTGGACCCCTTTTGGATTGTTTGCGACATTTGATTTATGCTTGGGCAGAGTTTTTGCTTGGTTTGTCCATTTTGGGGTTGGGTTTGACTTTACTTTGTACTCTGTTTGGGCTGCTTATAACATGCACGTCAGACATTTGCTCAAGGGTCTTGTTGAGGCCTCAGCAGCCATTTTGTGGGCAACACTTTGGGCAACACCCATGTGGTGCTTGCATGACTACAAGTGCTACTAATAAGGGGAGTTGAGGATCGGTGCTCGTAGTTGAGGGGCTGTTTGTTTGTATTTATTTTTTTTTAACTTTTTTTTTACCAGTTTGTTTTCTCTCGTCGGGTCAACCTTGTTTTGCTTTAGCTGATGTGCTTGTTAAATAATCTATGGTTTTGAATTTTGTTTTCTCTTTTTCCAAAATCTCATACTTTACCAAACACATTTTTTTGTTTTCGATTTGATACAAAAACTAGCTTTGGCTTCTCTTTTTACTTTTTTTTATAAAAAAAATGTAAAGAATTTGAGAATCAAATTTGAGAATTTTTTTGGGAGCCACTAATGCCAGAGCTCATAAGGCTAATGCCAGAGCAACTTGTATTTTCTGGACAAAATTGCCCCTCAGCCCATTTTAGAAACCAGTCTCTCTCTCTCTCACTGGAACACACCTCTCTCTCTCTCTCTCTCTCTCTCTCTCTCTCTCTCTCAGTCAATTTAACACCAGCAAAATTCAATACAAAATTGGAACAAAAATTCAACATTCACCATTCAACATTCAATTTCATCTTCATCTTCATCTTCATCTTCATCTTCATCTTCATCATCATTGGAACAAAAATTCAACTTCATCATTCAACATTGAACTTCATCTTTCCGGTAAACAAAATCATCATTCAACATTCAACATCATCATCATTGGAACAAAAATCATCAATTAACATCCATTACAAAAAAATTAAGAAAAAAATATCAAATTCATTACAAATAATTTAGAAGGATCCCAAGCCTTGACATGTACGACTATTATGTCCAACGCCTTTACAAGTGCTACATTGCCGATTTGCCTCCACAATCTCAAACTTTGAAGGATCTCGCTTTGTGGATAATGATTCCTTTTGCTTCTTTGATGGGCGTCCTTTGCGTGCTTCAACATTTGGCTCAAGATAAGGCAATGATGCACCTATGAGTTGGGAAATTTTCTCTCAAGCATTTTCCTTTCGAACAAGAGGCCATTGAACATATTTATCTTGAAACTTGTTGAGCAACCTTCAAATTCACCTTCTTCATTGGTTATCTCACCAAAATTGCTAGTTAATGAAGTAATATCAATCCTCCATTGTGAATGTATAGAACTAAGAGGTAGTACCCCATCTTTCAAACATATCATCTTGTGAGAACAAGGGAGACCCATGGTAGATGTAAAATTACCAGTGCAAGTAGATGACATTTTACTCAACTTGACCACCTCATATTGCTTAAGAAGCTCTTTCATTGCAAACATAGACACATAAGTATTAACTTCCTTGAAAAAGGGAATATTAACACTATGGGAAATACGAAGTCTATCACTTGAGAGTTGTGTCTTTTTCTCTTCAAACTCTTTTTTAATAGCTAAGCATATTTTATCTTTCACTTTACCAAGACCACCATTAAAATTATGCAAGTATTTCTTAAGCTTTGAGTGTGCACCTTCCGCTCTTGAAGACACATGATTTCCTAAGTGAAGATATTTTTCAGTCCATGCACCAATGAATTGATCTTTAAACGGGAGCCATGTTCTACATATATAACTTAAAACTTCTTCCTTACCTTTATACAAAAGTTCAAACAATTGCCAAGTTTTCTTAAATGATGCTTCATCGGTAGATTGTACAATCAAATTCAAAGTAGATATGAATGAATCCCAAACCTCTTGCACTTCAAAGTGATGCTTACAATTAGATACTATATTTTTGTTAATGTGCCACACACACAATATGTTATGAGTGTTGGGGAAGACAACTTGAATAGCTTTCATTAATGCCAACTCCCTATCAGAGAAAATGACACAAGTTTGACATCCAGGACCAATATCTTGCTAAAATCCTCTAAAGCCCAAATATAATCTTCTTCCCCTTCTTTACTCAAAAAGACAAAACATGAATTGGAAGATGTGTTGAAACATGAGATCCCAACAATGTCAAGGGATGGAATCTTATACTTGTTTGTCTTGTAAGTGCAATCCATAATTAACACATTAAAGAAATTCCTAGTTAATGTGATCGACATTGGATGTGCAAAAATCAAATGTGTTAAATGCCCACTTTCAACTTGTGCTAAGTTATAAATTAAACTACCTTGACCAAGTTCTTCAAACAAAGCTTGAATTGAAGTACGACCACCCAACTTGTTCTAATAAATTTTTGATTTCGTATTGTAGATAGTCTTAAACACAACTTGAAGATTAGGATCATTTTGCCGAAGAGAAGAAATAATTTGATGCGGTGCAATTCCCAATACACTCATTTCATGAACACTTTTGACATCTTCTTTAGATAAACGACGACAAGTAAGGTGTCCGGACATATCAGTAAATGGTTCATGGTTATGTAAGCTATTTGTAATCTCAAGTGTCCAAAAGCCATCCATTTGCCTCTTTCCTTTAATTTCAAATGGGCAATTTATAAATTGCCGTTGCTCTATGGGAATATTAAGTCTATCTCGATAACAACCTTCCCTATCACAACCAATAGTCACGTATTTATCTTTTCTTGAGCTTTTGGTTGATACCACATACCCTTGCATTAAGAAAAATCTCTTAACACTGCTAAGAAGCTCCTCACGAGTAAGATATTTCTTCTCAAGTTGTTGGGAACATTCAACTATTTTTTCAAACTTCATGTTACCTAAATCAAACATTCAAAAATTATTTTTGCTTAGCAAGAGGAAAATTTTTATTCATCATGGAACATGGATTAAGTGAACAATCCTTAAACTCCTAAACCAAAACAAAAAGAGAAAAATCAAAAGAAAAAAACTGCCTCAACATGAATGATTCACCCAACCTAAGAGACCAATAGAAAACATCAAAGCAGCATATTTCAAAACCACCAACAGTCAACCTACCAAAAATGCCTAACATTAAAAAAACACAAGCCGAAAAGCAACCACTGCTCCCAACCACAGCCAAAACCAACACCAAACTAAAAACTTCAAAATGCTCAGTAGCAAATGCAAATTACATAGCCCATAAAAAGCCTCCCATCATCTACCAGCAAAATACTCAAGCAAACTATTTCTTCTGAACTTCAACTGTATTTTTTTTAAGAAAATTTTTTATTTTTTGTATATTTTGAGTTCTATGATAACCCAATTAAAAGAACCCAATCTTAAAAGCTAGATTCAATCCTCAAACAATCTTTCCAGGAAAAAAATAAATAAACGAAAAAGGGTAATAGTAAAGAGAGATGAAAACTTACCTTCAAACAGGGAGGGAGGAGGCGATTGTAATGGCGTCAATCGAGGCGAGGAGATGGCTGCGGAGGGAGAGTGAGGATCTACGACGGCAAGGGAGTGAGGAGTGATGACAGTGAGGGAGTGAGGTGCTATGATAGAGAGGGAGTGAAGAGACTGATCCTCCATAATTAGAGAGAGAAAGAGAGATTGAAAGTGAAGCTTTGTTCCACTGAGAGAAAGAGAGATTGAAGGGATTCTAAAAGGGGTTGAGGGGCAATTTTGTCTAGAAAATACAAGTTGCTCTGGCATTAGCCTTATGAGCTCTGGCATTAGCGGCTCCCTTTTTTTCTTTTTATTTTATTATTATTATGTGGAAGCATACATTACTTTGTAAAGAATTTGAGAACCAAATTTGGGAAGTGTACATTACTTTTAAGGCCATCTATGGTTCATGGAACTCCACAAAACATTGAGAAAAATACTTTTCTTTGTATAGTTAATGAGGAAAATAGTAGGGAAATATCAAGGAGAAGAAAATATGAAACAAAATATAGATATATATCTATATATATATTGTTTTCTATGTTACTTCCCTTCCTTTTTTGCCTTGAATTTGTCATGCCCTGGAGTAGCAGGAAATAAAATTTTACTTTTCGAGTCCGTAGGTCATGATGAGTTACATAACCTGATTGTCCATAACAATATTCTAACCGAGAAAGCATAACCTAAACAGAAACGTAAACTTAAATACACATAAAAGTTGATCTAGCTATTACATTAAAAGTCTCGGGTCTTAAGACAACAACAGTAGCTTAAGGCGTTCAACGCCGATTACAGACTTAGTATTCGAATTACAAATACATGAAGCATAAAGATTAACTAAGCTTTTTCCATCTAGTTTGCATTACATGAAGCATAAAGATAAACTAAGCTTTGTCCATCTAGTTTGCGTCCTCAACTAGCGTAGCCGTAATCTTTCCAATATCCTTTACCTGAATGGTCTGGACGTGGGTATGTCCACGGCATAAACGTCGTCAGCTTTGAAACAAATCCAAGTGAGCATACTAACCGATCACTCCTAAATACTAGTATATATATACACATACACGACTACATCAACTATTATGATTATTTCATTATCATATTCTTGTTTTGACATCGATCATTGTATCCATAATATAACGATTACAAATGCGACCGTGCATGAAACTATGCATCATCGATATACTCAACTTTACTCGACCACACTTGACTGTAACTTCGAATTTCCTTGACTATAGCATCGGCATACCTCTTGACCTGTTACGTCCCAGAACACCAAAAATAGAGAAAAATAAATTTTTTTTTGGGTACATAGGGAATGATGGCTGAATGTCACTAAATTGTCCACACCATATAGTACTAGTCCAACTAAAAGCAACAAGAACAGTAAACAAACTGAATATATAATAACAATTCTATCCATTACAATATCAGAGTGGTCCTGAAGATCATAATAGGTCTGGAGACAACATATGCCCAAGTACTCGCTAAACTAAAAAAGTTCAACATAAGTATAAACTAAATAACTATCTTCAGGTCTTCAACTGGCGTAAGAGTAGTCGTCAGCGTAACAGTCTTCTCCGAAATAACCAGCATCAGTGGGGCTACCCTTTTCATATTTCCCTTCAGGGTAGTAGTCGTCGTCATAAGCTCCATTATCTATATTAAGAGAGATAGGATAATCTGGATGGGGAATGTCCATGCAATAACAGTTGTCAGCTTACTAAGAGCTAAGTGAATAGAAACTCACATGGTACCAATTATATAGCATAATAACAAGTTATGAAAGTCATAAGATATAGTTCTACTAAGTAATATCTTCTTTTGATTCAACCCCGCGTTACCCGAATCCACGTCTTATTATACAAAGACCTATAGACACTGACTCATAAGACACTGATCTGATTTGTATAATTCCTGGATACACCACTGCTCTGTTGACCGCGATTGAGAACATAGAGTAAATATTCTCAATCCACCACAAGTCATGGATACAATGCTTCGAGCAATGGCATATCATTCTATTGCCACGACTTAGCGACATCTTGCTAGTGATATCCCATCCCCCACTCGTTAGGACATAACCCGTCCACCATTCGTTAAGGATATAATATAGATCACCAGGCTATCTCTAAACTACTTAGTCCCGCCCACTACTCGTTAAGGACATCTCACCATCCACCGCTTGTTAAGGGCATAATATGACCAAGCGTCCACACATGTAAAAATTCCCAGAAACTTATCAAGACCTATCTAAGTTTCATATTAAGATTGATATGTGGCTTTCCCATTGTGGCCTAACTACCTTGAATAAAAGGAAATGGATATCGAACCCAACCATAAATAATCATAATAACTAACATTATAACATAAATCTATTGTTCACCCTCGTACTTATCTTTAGTATCACATTATCCCTGAGTATCCCCATAGTCCCATAATTAAAGTCCGAATCGAGAATCGAACAATTGAATCCTTTATATAATAACCAAAAATAAACAACCAATGTTCTACAAAGTTTGATC
The DNA here is from genome assembly GCA_033977485.1 of Hydrangea macrophylla. Lineage (NCBI taxonomy): Eukaryota > Viridiplantae > Streptophyta > Magnoliopsida > Cornales > Hydrangeaceae > Hydrangea > Hydrangea macrophylla. The sequence goes on along the minus strand of CM066991.1, from coordinate 79,205,769 downwards.
AATTTAAATTATTCTAATCGATTGGGAAAAATAAGGTTCAAGCGAAGTCCTTTCGATCGATTGAACCCAGTTCAATTGCTCGGGAGTCTTCTTCTCCAGAGGTTCTGGACAGTGAACGTCCCGAGAAGTTAGATTGTGTTTGGGTCTATTTATTTACATCAAAAAATCATAAAACATTATATCAAAGGTACCAAGTGAGTTTAGAACTCACTAAAATGTTGTTAAGGTGCGTTTGGCAAAGCGTCAAGCTCCGAGCTCCTCCAATGGTTGTCTCTCTTACTCCTCTGTCTCAGCCTCTCTCTCTCTCTCTCTCTCTCTCTCTCTCTCTCTCTCTCTCTCTCTCTCTCTTACAGAGTGTATATATATAAAGATATATGTGTGTGTATTTATGTATATATATGGATGTGTCACTGAGCTCTCTAAAATCTGGGTAACCAAAACCCACACATATGTACATATAAGTATATATAGGGAAAGGGAAGGGGCAGGTGGTATGTCTAGCGCACAAACTGAGATAAGATTTATAGTCACATTTGATCGCTTGAGAACAGATCAGCCAGTTTTGATTGATTGAGACCGATTCGATCGATTGAACAAGGAGACACATAATAAATGTCAACAGGGTTTCGATCGATTGAACAAGGTTAGATCGCTTAAACTCAGAATTCTCGATCGGTTAAAATGACTTTGATTGATTGAAGGTAAAATTTCAAGTATGATCAAGGGAAGTATACAAAATCTTGTGTTATTTTTATGCAATCCAAAAACTCAGGGTACCATATCTTCTACGACTTATTAAAAGATTTCGTCCTCGAAATCGGAAGTAATAGAGTTAAAACAAAAATGGAAACTTCTCTATCATTTCTTACTCTAGCTCCCATGAACTTCTCCTTCATCATGATGATTCCACTGAACATTTACCAATGGAATCTCCTTATTCATGAGTTTCTTGATCCCTCGATCTAGAATCCACACTGGTCCTTCGTTAAACGTAATGTTGTCATTGACTTTAATGTCTTCGAAGTTGATCTCGTGCGCTGAATTGTGAGCACACTTCCTCAGCATACTAATGTGGAATACATTGTACACTTCTGATATCTTCGGTGGCAACGCGATTCGATACGCAACCTTTTTAACACGTTCTAGAATCTCGAATAGTCCAATGAATCGTGGTGATAGCTTGCCTCTCTTCTGACCAAATCTGACGATGCCTCGAACAGGTGAAACCTTGAGCAGCACGTGTCCTCCAACTATGAACTCCAAGTCATTAATTCTCTTGTCAGCATAACTCTTGTGTCAGGTTTGATCTGTCTTCATCTTCTTACGTACAACTTAAATCTTCTTGCTAGTTTCTTGTACCATCTTTGGCCCAACACTTGATTGAATCTTTCAGTCTGTCCGTCGGTCTGCGAATGAAAGGTTGAACTCAAGTTCAGTGTTGTTCCCATCCCTGTCTGAAGACTTTTCCAAAATTCTATAGTAAAGCACTAATCTCGATCTGACACAATAGAAATAGGTACTCTGTGTAGTCGTACAACTTGTTGTAGATACATCCGGCTCAAACGTTCTACTGGATACATCATGTTGTGGGAGAAAAAATGTGCAGTTATTGTAAGTTGATTCACGATTACCTAAATAGCATTATGGTTCTGCTGCAACTTCGGCAAACTTACCACAAAATCCATAGTGATGTGTTCCCATTTCCATTGGGGAATCGGTAATGGTTGTAGAAGTCTAGGTGGTTTATCATGTTTTGCCTTTACTTGTTTACAAGTAAGACACTGAGATATATACTCAGCTGCTTCTCTCTTCATTCCTTTCCACTAGAAGTTCTTCTTCAAGTCCTTGTACATCTTTGTACCTCTAGGATGTATAGTCATCCGTGACTTATGCACTTCATCCAATATTTCTTTATAGAGATTTTCTTCGTCAAGCACACAGAGTCTACCTTTACATCGTAAGGCTCTATCCGTACCAACACTCCAGACCTTTGGTTCCTTGGCTGATATCTTGATACACCATAACTTCAATTCCTCCATCGTCTGTTGAGCTTCTATGATATGACTGATTAAAGTTAGATGTACCATAAGACATCCAAGATGTTGTCCTTTGGTTGCTTCTACTAACTGAAGGTCGAATTCAGCTAACACTTCCAATGCTTGCCATTCTCGAATTAATAATGCAACGATCACTAATCGAGGTCAGCGGCTCAAAGCATCTACTATGACATTCGCTTTACCTGGATAGTATTGTAATGAAAAGTCTTAGTCCTTGAGTAACTCCATCCATCTTCGTTGTTGCATGTTCAATTCTTTTTTAGAGAACAAATACTTCAAGCTCTTATGATCAGAAAACAGATCAAACTTTTCTCCATAGAGATAGTGTCAAATCTTCAATGCAAACACTAATGCTGCCAATTCCAGATCATGCGTAGGATAATTCTTTTCATGTACCTTCAACTGTCTGAATCCACATGCAATGACATTTTTGTCCTGCATAAGCATACAACCAAGTCCTTGGTGTGGTGCATCACTATAGATCACATACCTTTCTCTACTCTTAGGCATCGCGGGCACTGGTGCAGAAGTCAATCTTTCCTTTAACTCCTAAAATGTACCTTCATGCTTATCCATCCATTAGTACTTTATCTCCTTCCATGTCAAATTCATCAAAGGTCCCACTATCTTGGAGAATCTTTCTAAAAAGCGCCGATAATATCCTACTAGACCAAGAAAACTCCTAACTTTTGTTGCTTTAGTTGATTTGTTCCAGCTTAAGACTGCATCGATCTTAGATGAGTCCACAGAGATGCTGTCTTGTGATATAACATGTCCCAAGAATTTGACCTCCTATAGCCAGAATTCATACTTACTTAACTTTGCATATAATTTGCTATCTCGAAGCATCTATAAAGCAATTTGTAAGTGCTCCTTGTGATTCTCCTGTGTCTTTGAGTAGATCAAGATGTCATCAATGAACACTATAATGAATTGATCCAGATATGGTCTAAATACTCTATTCATCAAGTCCATGAATATTGTTGGCACATTCGTCAATCCAAAAGGCATAACTAGAAACTCATAATGCCCATATCTTGTCCTGAACGCAGACTTCGTCGCATCCTCTGGTCTAACCAATAGTTGATGATACCCGAACGTAGATCGATCTTTGAAAAGAACCTTGATCTTTGTAACTGGTCGAATAGATCATCTATCTGGGGAAGTGGTTACCTATTCTTGATCATAACCCTATTCAACTCCTGTAGTCAATGCAGAGTCGAAGTGTTTCGTCCTTCTTCACAAACAGAACTAGTGCTCCCCAAGGTGATGTACTTGGGCGAACAAATCCCAAATCTTCAAGTTCCTGAACATGCTTCTTCAGTTCCAACATCTCCGTTGGCACCATCTAATATGGAGTCTTAGATATCGGCAATGCGCCAGGTACTAGTTCCACACATAAGTCTATTTCTCTCTTCGGTGGAAGACCTTTAATATCCTAGAATACATCCTGAAAGTCTTGTATGGTAGGAATCTGATCCAATTTGAGTTTGGTACTCGTACTCCTGATTACAACTAAATCACTTGTCAAGAACATATCACTCATTGGATGACACTGAAATCTGATCGTCGGTCATCCTGGTGTTGGAGACACAATAGTCCTAGTAGGGCAATCTAAATTCGCACTGTACTTGGTAAGCCAATCCATCCCTAAGATAATGTCGAACTCTGACATTAACAAAACTACTAAGTCTGCCAGAAGATTTCTATCTCCCAAGGTCAATAGACAATCTTTACTTACTTTACCTAACTTAATAGTCACTCGCAATGGTGACACAGGATTAAGTGCTGGCTCGAGTGTCTGGGGCTCTTAACCCAACTGACGCATAATCTTAACAGAAGTAAATGAACATGCATCTTCAGTATCGAATAAAGCTTTAACTTGACTATAAAAGAGTATGAGCATACCTTTTAAATGTTGCTGCTGCTCATCGGCATTAAAGCCTACTTTCATTGAAATGATAGCATTCATCCTTATCTGATCTAGGGTGTCCTTGTATCCCCATAACTGGTGCCCTATAGTATCCTCCATGTGGTGCACGATAATCCCTGCTCACATGCCCTGGCCTGTTATAGTTACGGCAGATCGCATCTGTCCGGTGGTTAACCTTGGAAGCTATACAGAACTTGGCAATGTGCCATGGATTTTCATAATTAAAACATCCTCTATTGATGGTTGGCGGGGTTGTTAGCAGCACTTGAGGCTATGGTCACTATTGGAGATATTGCTCGGGTCGAGGATAACCCTGTTGAGGCTTCCTGGTTCCCTCCCAGGTACACTTGTTCCCTTGAAAATTACCCTGAGGTCCCCAACCCTGGGTATTTCTTGGTGGTTGGTTTTGGAAACTCTGCTGTTGAAAATCTCTTGACGACTGAGCTTGATTTATCTATGGTGGTTGTGCTGGATAAGCGTCATTTTCCAACCCTGCAAAAAATTTGACAATCCCCTCAAATGACTGATTCAGATGACCAACCATCATATGTCCAAGGTAGGGGTTCAATCCTTGGTAAAATCTCTTCACCTTCTTCTGTGGTGTATCGATCACGTGCGGAGCAAATCGAGACAATCGCTCAAGTTGTGTAGTATATTTCTTGTACAATTCATCCTCCTTGGACTAGGCTCATGAAATTTCTTTCCTTTGGATCTCTCTCATCTTCTAGGAAGTACTTTTCCATAAATCTTTCTCGGAATATCCCCCAAGGCATTCTTCGTGGCTTCATGTAGGTTCAACTCCTATTGTAGCTCTTTCAACTTCCTACCAATCTGCGACAGTGTAGGTGAGCTGAAAGGTGGCAAGACAACGCTTATCTTGCTCAGTGCATTTCAAAATTTCAAAAATCAATTCCATTTCCCGTATACACTGCTCCGCCTTCCATAACTGGATTAATCTGTCAAATTTCTCGGGCGTAATCCATGGAAACGTTCAAGTAATTTATCCCCATTTTGTCTTGGTGGCGGTAGTACAATAGGTCTCTGGTTAGTAGAGTGGTTATAAGTATTTCCCACATGTTCCATTATTTGCATAAAAGCTTCAAAAACGCCCGTTGGATCCATGCCTTCTGGAATAGGGGCTCCTTATCGTGCTTGATTCCTCGGTCTAACCATAGTGGTAATGTGTGTCGTGTACCTACAAAAGACCTATTGATTAATGGAAAGTCTTCTCGTAAAAACAAAATCAAGATAAAACAAGAGATGGAATGAACTAACAGTTCTACTAACCAGCATATAACAACTCAATCATGCCCTTAATATATCAAAAATACTGGTTGTATATATATATATATATATCAAAAGATGTACCGCATAGTACACACTAGTCAAACTATATACCATATAGGACATAGGCTAATACAGTACTAAGGTTAGCTACTTATAATGCTACTACTACTGATAATATCTATACAAAAGCTATGGTCCAATAGCTATCTCTCAAGCTCCAAAAATCATGATGACAACATGTCCTGATATAAAACTAGTAAAAAACTAGACCCCCCTCCAGATCTTGACTCAAAAGTTGTCAGCATCTGATCCTACTAGTGGGGCCTCATTCTCTAAAATGATATCCATCTCCTCAAGGAGAGCATCCTCAACCGATGTAGCAAGATCTCCTACTACCATTCCAATATCCCAATCCTCAACTATCTTTACATCTGCGTCCTCGACCATGTCTGCCATCATCGCCTGATTAGCGATGTCGATGGCTACAGCAGCAAATCCATCAGCTATGTCCAATGCCCTTGCTAATGCAGACTCTCCCATAACAAATCCAGCTGGCTTTCCAACCATCTCAGCTATCCATCCTATTGCCATATCGGCTATGGTTGCCATATGCACTATAGGTTCGGTTGATAACTTAGGCATAACGGGTACCTCCTGCATAACTATCTCCTCAGCAGGAACATCCTCCTCTACTACCTCCATTGTAGTTCCTGTAATTTTCTCTATATTTAATAAATCAGTTTTATTAATTTCCATACTTGGCTTATTATTATATTATTATTTTAATTGCGTGACTGTATCGACATGTTGTATACTAACTAGACTATAAGTACCGCACCGACTCAACTGTAATAGGACTTAGTCCCGTACCCAGACCCGAACATTAGAAATAATACCAGTTGCACGTAAATTGAGATCGACACACATATCAAGGACTTGTGCACGTAAATCAAGAAAGTGGCACAAAATTCGAGGTGGGTCCTACCATGGTTGGCCACATGGCAGCCCATGTGCCACCCTTTCCACATGGCATCACCATCCAAGCAACTTGTCTACCCCTAGGACACTTGTCCATGCATGTACACCCTAGCTCAAGCATGGTGACACATATCTGTCCACCCCCTTCTATATAAACCCACATGAATTCTTGCATTCCATTCTTTGGGTACTAAAATCTACATATGGAGAGAGATCTAGGAGATGAGTGATTACATGGAGAGATAAAAGAGAAGTATGAGAAAAATTAAGTGTTCATTCCTTCCCTCATACACACTCTACATACAAACTTCCATATATTTACACACACCACCATGGGAACTTAGGAGTTGTTGGAAGAATGATAGAAGACTAAGAAGAATCCCAGAATTGAAGAGATTAGAAGAGGAAGAAGCTTTTACCATTAAAACTTGAGTCCAAGCTTTCACAAGCTCAAAATCCAACACCCAAGCCCAATTACAAGCTTTAGTAATTTTTTCTAACTCACTTAGAACATATATAGTATGTAATTATGTTTAGTAAGTGTTTGAGGATGTTATTGTGATGTTTCCATGCCATGCAAATAGATTTTGTAACTAAAACCCGTAGTATAATAGGGCTATCAAGAAATTGCCAGGAACAGGGAGAAATTGGTTTCTGGGAGAAATCAGTTTTTGGAAAAAGTTAAAGGAACCGGTTTGTGGGGAGGAACCGATTTCTGGGTTCTGTTTTCTATTACTTTTGAATTCTAAGCTTTGATTTATTGTACCTCGATCTTGTCAACATGAAACCTTGTCATTTTTTTATTAGAAGTTGCATGTTAGTATCCTAGTCTTAGTAACAAATTTATATATGTGTTTTATGTATCAAACATACAAATGATGCTTTGAACTTATGATGCAAGCTTTAATAAGTTGTACATAGACCAAAAGTGGATTTATATGGGTGATTAGAATTGATGTAAACATGTTGTACTATTTGTATGAGTATGTATGTTTAGTACCCCGAGCTTAATGTGTTGTACATTGAATGAGAAGAAGGAATCTAGAAAAGGCCTCCAGAAACCGATTTGTGGGTAGAAACAGATTTCTGGGACTTTGTCCAGAAATCGATTTGTAGGAAAAACCGGTTTGTGGGTGATTTTTCTGGAAAAGTTTCGTTAAGGTGTTTTCGAGGCCAGGAGCTAAACGTTAATGCTTATTCGGATTTTGTAAGTATATTATGATGAAAAATAGAATGATGAACGTAATAACGTAATCTTGATAGTTATAACCTGGAGTTATATAATAAACCAAACTCTATAATGAGTGATGCGTGGGCGGCCGAGGATACGTGAGTATCAATTATACTATGTTAAGAGCAGATTATACTAATTTTAAGTGTCAGATAGCTAAACCAGGCCGTGGAGGCTGGGATGGTGTAAGGAAGGTATAGTTGTCAGGTTGGTGGCCATAAGAGGCCTAGTACAATGACGCACTAGTGTTGTGAATTGGGACTCCATGTCAAACTCAGTTTGGTTATGATAAGACTTCGTGTCGGGTTGATTGGGAAAGCTAGGACTCTGTGTCAGGCTCATTCATTAGGGTTAAGTTGAACACTTTGGTTCTTCGTGACAAAGTGAAGTTGGTGTTAAACACTTTGGTTCTTCGTGACGAAGTGAGGGTTAAGTTCAACACTTTGGTTCTTCGTGACGAAGTGAGGGTTAAGTTGAACACTTCGGTTCTCTATGATGAAGTGAAGGTTGAGTCGAACACTTCGGTTCTCCGTGATGAGGTGAAGGTCAGTAAGAACGCTTCAGTTCTTCGTGACGAAGTAAAAGTTTGCGTAAGAGTGGGCAGATTCTCTGTCATTGTTGTTGTCTAGAGTTGAGATTTCGAGTCAGGCTCTGGAATCAGGTTGTTACAATAACTTTGGGATGTTGAGATCGATTATGTTGTCTGTCTGTATTCTCTTCGAATACTTAGTCGAGCACGTTAGTGGTCATAACTCGATGGTGAGAATGTGGATGAACTTTAAAAGATGTAGTAAAAGAAGTACACATGTTTTGTTTATGTGTAGCTATATAAGTTCCATTTGATTTAGTTTTCTCACTCGGCTTTCATAAGCTGACGGTGTTCATGCCGCTGGACATTCCCATGTCTAGCTTATCCAGATAAGGAATACACAAGTTACAATGCTGCTCAAGAGGACGAAGTGGAGCAAGAATACACTGAGGAGGATTATAGCTATGCTAGTTAAAGGGAAGACCAGTAACTGTAATCTTGTAAATACTTTTGGTTGTAACTTCTATCAATGGACCTTAGCTATCATTATGTAATAGTTTTTGTAAGGCCCTAGTGCCATAAGACTCTGATGTATCTACGATGATGTAATAGATGAATTAGTACTAACGTTTCATTGTATTATAACTATATAAGCAGATGTTTGTTTTATCCTATGACTAGTTATGTTTCCTTTATTAATGGTTGCTTATGGACAATTCGGTAATTCAACTTGTCATGTACCTAAGGGTCCAAGATAGGAAATTTTAATTTTTTCCTATTTTTGCCACGCCGGGGCATGACATCCATGGTCACGTCTCCCTCTACCACTGCATCATCCTCTCCAACCATAAATATCTGCCTTAATGGCCTCGAGATCCTCTAGATCTTCTACTAGGTCCTCTGGCTCTAACTCCTTGTCAGAAACATACCTGGCTCCTCTGGGTCATCCTCCGGCTCATCATCATCGTCTGTAGGCTCCTCCTATGCTGGGTACTCATCGTCCCCATCCTCTGGCTCTGGGTCCTCCTCACCCTAAATCAGCTCAGGCTCCAGAGCTGGTTTGTCGGGTACCGGTGATAGTGGGGCTGTCGATGTTGGTACAACTGCAGGCTCTGGCAGAATCAGCCCTGTTATAATAGCTTGCAACTTAATCTTGTTTACCTCCGGCATACTCTGAATCAATCTAGCCATCTCTTAGTATATAGCCGCTCGGGTCATAGCGTAGTGATACGCATTCATGCGTATCTCTGTCAGGTGTGTCGTGCCCACAACATAGAGAGAAGTCCACATCCTCTCCTCTAAGTATCGACTAGCTGTCTAGCGAATGTGGCTCTGGTATATCTCTGGAATGGCTGGCTCCACTGTGTCGCCATGACTAATATGTCTGCCAAATGAATCATCCATAAATAGGTGGAATCCAGATCCATGCTAGCCTGTAAAGGAACTATCTATCGTCAAGAGGATGAACTTGTCTTAAACTCACATCTCATCTCAGGGATCTTAAAATACTAGGACCAGATGGTGTGGAACCGTTAGTGAACGAAAGTATCACAACCTAGAGCTTCGATACCAAAAATCCTATCACGCCCTGGAACAGCAAAAATAGAGGGAAAAAAATCTTTTTTGGGTCCATAGGGAATGACGGGTGAATGTCACTAAATTGTCCATAACACACAGTACTAGTCTAACAAAAAGCAACAAGAACAATAAACAAACTAAATATATAATAACAATTCTATCCATTACAATACCAGAGTGGTCCTCAGGATCATAACAGGTCTAGAGACAACATATACCCAAGTACCTGCTAAACTAAAAAAGTTCGACATAAGTATAAACTAAATAACTATCTTCAGGTCTTCAGCTGGTGGAAGGGTAGTTGTCAGTGTAACAGTCTTCTCCGGCATAACCAAAATCAGTAGGGCCACCCTCTTCATATTCCCCTTCAGGGTAGTAGCCGTCGTCATAAGCTCCATTATCAGCATTAAGAGGGACGGGATAATCTGGACGGGGAATGTCCAGGCAATAATGGTTGTCAACTTACTAAGAGCTGAGTGAATAGAAACTCATAAGGTACCAATTATATAACATAATAACAAGTTATGAAAGTCATAAGTTGTAGTTCTACTAAGTAATATCTTCTCTTTATTCAACCCCGCGTTACTCGAATCCACATCTTATTATATAAAGATGAATAGACACTGACTCATAAGACACTGATCAGATTTGTAACATTCCTGGATACACCACTGCTCTATCGACCGTGGTTGAGAACATCGAGTACATATTCTCAATCCATCGCAAGTCATGGATACAATGCTTCGAGCAACGACATATCATTCTATTGCCACAACTTCGTGACATCTTGGGAGTGATCTCCCATCCACTTATCGCTAAGGACACAACCCGTCCACCGCTCGTTAAGGATATAATATAAATCACCTAGCCATCTTTGAACTACTTGGTCCTGCCCATTGCTCGTTAATGACATCTCACCGTCCACCGCTTGTTAAGGGCATAATATGAACAAGCGTCTACCCACGTACAAATTCTTAGAAACTTATCAAGACCTATCTGAGTTTCATACTAAGACTGGTACATGACTTTCCATTATGGCCTGACTACCTTGAGTAAAAGGAAACGGGTATCGAACTCAACCAAGAATAATCATAATAACTAACATTGTAGCATAAATCCATTATTCACCCTCGTACTTATCTTTAGTATCACATTATCGCTGAGTATCCCCATAGTTGCATAATGAAAGTCCGAATCGAGAATCAAACAATCAAACCCTTTATATAATAACCAAAATAAACAACCCATGTTCTACAAAGTTTGATCTATTTAAAGTATTTCAATCAATTGGAAAAAATAAGGTTCAAGCAATCGAAGACCTTTCGATCGATTGAAGCCAGTTCAATCGTTTGAGAGTTTTCTTCTCTAGAGGTTCTAGAAAGTGAACTTCCAGAGACATTAAGGTGTGTTTGGGTCTATTTGTTTACGTCAAAAACTCATAAAACATTATATCAAAGGTACCAAGTGAGTTTAGAACTCACTAAAATTTTATTAAGGCGCGTTTGGCAAAGCATCAAGCTCCAAGCTCCTCCAGTGGTGGTCTCTATCTCTCCTCTATCTGAGTCTCTGTCTCTGTCTCTGTCTCTGTCTCTCTCTCTCTCTCTCTCTCTCTCTCTCTCTCTCTCTCTCTCTCTGCTTCTCCTTCTTCCCCTCTTCTTCTTCTGCTCTGTCTCTCTCTTTCTCTCACAGAGTGTATATATATGTATAAAGATATATATATTTGTATATATGTATATATATATATGGATGTGTATGTATATATATATATATATGAAAACACACACTCTCTCACTAAGCTCTCTAAAATCTGGGCAACCAAAACCCACACACATGTACATACAAGTATATATAGAGAAAGGGAAGGGGCAGGTGGCATGTCTAGCGCACACGTTCGATCGATCGAGACTTCTTCAATTGCTTGAGAACAGATCAGCCAGTTTTGATCAATTGAGACCGATTCGATCGATTGAACAAGGACACACGTAATAAATTCATGTCGGTAGAGTTTCGATCAATTGAACAAGGTTCGATCGCTTGAAATCAGAAATTTTCTATCGCTTGAAATGACTTCAATTGATTGAAGGTAAAATTTCAAGTATGATCAAGGGAAGTATACAAAATGTTATGCTATTTTTATACAATAAAAAAATACAGGGTATTAAATGACCTCTCTCATGGGCCAAAGCGCAACCATGATACAATATTCTCTTCTTACGAATGATACACCTCTTGACCTCTCTCGTGGATCAAGGTGGTAACATCGGTATTACTTCCTTGGATGCATCCCGTAGCCTCTCTTGTGGACTACAGCGATAAAATCGGTATTACTTTCTTGGATGCATCCCATAGCCTCTCTCATGCACTAAAGTGATAACATCGGTATTACGTCCTTAGATGTGTCCCTTAGCCTCTCTCGTGGACTAAAGCGATAACATCAATATTACTTCCTTAGATGTATCCCTTTGCCTCCCCCATGGACTAAAATGATTACATCAATATTTCTCCCGATAACATTGATATTACTTCCTGTCTCACCTACACATCACGGCCTTTGATATTGCTTGCACAAAATTGAAGTACCAAAACATATCCAAAACACTTAAAACACTTTCAAAACTTTAAAAAAAAAAATGCCTCTAATACATTTTCAAACATTTCCAAATATTTAAAACATGCTTACAACCTCATTCGGACCAAATTAAGCAACCAAACTCAAGCTTTTGCCAAAACTAGCATTTATATAAAAATTTGTCGGAAATGAGTTCGAAGACATAACTAAGGAACCAGTCCCTAGGAATATAAGAAGTGATATTACAGGAATTTGGTGAAATAACATTTCTATGAACCATAATCCCTTATCGTAAATCAATCGTCTTACACCCACATTGATTCCTCAGAATCTGAGCAACTCTAATCGGTGTGGCGCCTCTAGGCCCTGCGCCTGTCCTGGATTTTCATAAGTGCTCTAGAAAACTTGCCTACATTTTCATAGAAAGCGGCCCGCTTTCACACTTATATAGGTGAATCCATCACGTATGTATTGCAATTAAACATACCATCCATTCAGTATGGACTATGGAATTCATTAAGAGTTTAACTCGACCTTTCTCATTGCAATTGCACTATACACCATAGGAATGGACAACAAGATAATCAAATTATAGTGCATCTCAAATCAACCAATGACTTGTTATTACCCATATGAACCTATTTCTTGGGTTCTCCAATTACATAGGTTGGGTTACCATCATTGTTGATTTTTGTTATAGGCATAAGCCCCATTCCCCTCGATGTTTTATACACTAGTTTTCTTCCTAGTGGTATTGTTAAATGGTCAGCCAAAATCACTTCTGACCTTGCAAAAATTAAGAGATATAAATTATCACAAACAGCTATCTCACAATATTATGACTTAGGCGTATATGCCTACTCTTGCCTTTACATGACTTTTTTCATAGCTCAGCCTTTTACAGCCTGGCTATCTCAATGTTTATTCCAAATAGGAATATCTGCTAAGAAGCTTTTAAGCCACTCAGCCTCAAAACTAGATTTCTCAAAAACTACAAACTCATATTCCATCATTGACTTAGTTGTGCAAGTTTGCTTGGACGACTTCCAAGATACTGAACCTCCACTAAGTGAAAAAACAAATTATTCACTCATGGTTTTTGTATTATCTGAATTCGAAATCCAATTTGCATCGACATATGCTATCATAATTGGGGAAAACCATCAATTTAATTTTATTCCCATAGAAGAAATCCAATCCACAGTGCTACTACCCAAATTTTGGTTTTGTAAGATTCACCAAGTAAAACATTTAGGAGTATCACTCTTCACTACATTGAAGAGTATGCACATATGCCTAAAGGCATTCACACAAATAAATTTCCTTCAAAAGTTGTTATGGAAATTACTTTCATAACCATAGCCACACATGATTTTTGGTCACATTAGTCAGTAGAACAGACAATGCTTCTGGCACCATTGAGACTGAGTATAATTTCCCCCAATAAAATATACACTGTGACCAGTGTGTTTTGGAAAATGTTTTTCCTTTCCCGCAATTCTCACTCTATTCCGAAAAATAATTTCCTTGCTCATATATAATTTCTCCAATCTAGCAATATTGACCAAACAAAATATTAATAAGATATTTTGTAATTTTGATTTATAAAATAATACAGGGATTCACCCAATCTTTTAATTAAAAATTAAGTGACAAGAAAGCTTGGTTTCTCTTGCAATCTCTAAATATAAAAACCATACTCATATAACTGTATCATCACATACATCCCATTTGTCACATCTTAACATTTTGTAATAATAGTTTGATTAAAAAATTTCATGCCATTGGTTGGGTGCCACTTTCGAACCACATAGCTAGAGAGTACATACAAGTACACACTTTATTTTATAAACCCTCCGGTTTATTCAAATAATTTTCTCCTTTAACTCTTCATTAAAACAGAGGATTTAACATCCTTTTGACAAATATCTAACTCATGCAAATTAGCAACAACTAATATGTATCACAATAACTCATCCTTTTGAGAATAAGTATCCAAAACATCAACATTCTTCTTTTAGCTTAAAAACCCTTAGCTACTAGAGTAGCTTCACAATTTCAAATAAAAACCATCAGTTGTTTTTTTATTTTTAATTGCATTTACTTTCTATCACAATACATTAAGTCGTAACCCCTCATGAATTATGTACTATAGGACATAACAAAGCCCATCTCATCTTGAGCTGTTTCTCTTCAAGAAATCAGCTTGGAAGCAGTAAGAGCATCCTCTAGGTAAATAGGAACTCATTTTAAAGTAAATGGAAAAAAAAATTTAACACTTAGCTTTCTTACTCCTTCTTGGTCAAATCTCTAAACTCAATTATATAGATGGAACAAGAATAAGAGGTTGGAAAAACCCCCCACTACTCCTCAATTTCAAAAGAAATTACATGCTTGAAAAATTTGCACCAATAGACTAAAAAAATCACATATAAATTTTATGTCTAAAATCTACAAGCACTACTTTTATACGCATGTCAAAAGGCACAAGCTACATCTTCACTGGCTATTTCCTTATGATTAAAAAAAATCTTATCATATACCAAATAACCCAATATTTGAAAATAATAAAATTGGGATTTTTCAATTTTTCCAATACTCAAGAAAGAGTAACTTTATTTTATTAATATTAGAATGGGGTACTCTTATTTAAACAAACCATATATTATTGTAAAGCTTGCTCCAAAATATGTGAAACGACCTTGAATGAATAAAATATCATGTGCCAAATAATTGGACCAATATGCTTACAAGGGTCCTATTACACCGAATAATACCTTATTCCATATTTGCAAATTCATGCAAAACCAGTATTCTTCCGCCTCATATACTACATTATACATAATATAATATAGTATCATACTCATGTAAGAAAGACACAGTCCTCAAGTTTTACACCGAGATCTACAAAGGGGTGGAGTCATATTTTCAATAGAGTTCATAAATTTGGGAAGATTGCTCAAACCCACTAATTCAACACTCTAGCTAAGCACTACTAATAGTCCTCTCCAAAATTCATGGGGTAAGTTGTTTTATTTATTTATTTATTTAATAATTAGTCTCCATGAGGCTAAACTCAATCCTATAAAAATATAATTGTTGAATAATGAAAATTATTTTCTACCCAAGTCTCTATGACATTAAACAGACCCAGAATAAATTTATTGGATTCAATAGATTTTTCAAAGATACAAAAGAAAGCCAATTTCTTTGTGGTTCAAGAAAATAATATTTTCTGTCTTCAATTCTTAAATCAAAGATTATGAACAAAAATTATAACAGTATAAAACGCCAATATCTAATTAATGTACCACAAGAATAAACAACTCTCCATTCTTTTGCTTTTCCCTACACTAAGATATCAAAAATAAGTATATGGATTCATATGATCTTAATTTTTGCAAACTGTTGTTTTCAACAAACTTTCTGCTCTATGAGAGTTGATGACACGTTCCACTATATTTTTAACAGATTTCGGGATTAAGTAATAGAGCTACAAATAAACAACTAGAAAGTAATTTATGACATCCATAAATATTATTTTATACTAATTTCAGGGAAGCAAGAAACTGACCTTGTTTTCAAGTGTGCCTCTTTGATAAACATGAATTGTTTTGCGATGATCATAGCATAGCAGTATCCGGTATTGTTCTTAAGACTGTTGGAAAATTGGAAGGATAGTGCTATGAAAATGATTGAGGCATGCTATGGTAGCACTGTCCTTAAGAACAATTCCGCCCCCTCGAAGTCAGTGACTCGATGCAGAAGGTCTCAACATAGCGCTATGTTCTCCAGGATTCAGCAATCAAGTCTTCCAAACGTGCACTCAAATTGGAAGAGTATATGAGTGCTCAGAATTGCTCCAAAACAGTAAGGGAATTTCCAAAACAATTTTTCTAGAAAAAAGTTAAGAATTGTGGAAGAATTTCTTAAAAAATATTCTGAGACAGTAAAGATAAAATATATATACATATATATATCTTTTGTTATATTGAAGTGGAAGAGTGGGATCAGTTATATAGTAAAAATAGATTAAGATACTAATGCCTCTCAAAACAGTCATATAGCAATAAAAACAGTTTAATACAGAAAATAAATATGACTCCAAACAGTCATATAGAGTTAAAAACAGTTTTTTTAGCATGTGCAGAATAAATGCTCCAACAGTCCAAAAAGAGACAGTACCACCTCTATGCGCGAAGGTACAATTCGAGTCCGCAGGACGTGGGCACGCAAGTCACAATTTTCAAGCCAAATTGGAGGTCAGAAACCAAGATTTGCACCCCTCCCCCCCCCCCCCCCCCCCCCCCCCCCCCTGCGCGCACGTGAGAGAGCCTCTCAACTACATAATGTTATAATCTTATGAAAGGAAATCATATATAAGGAGCAAAATCTCGTGTTTAAACAATGTGGGAAGGATGTCACATCAAGCTTTTAGCATGGGTTTGGATTTTTGAAATAAGGAGGCCCATGGCCTAAAATAAGCTTTGTTTGGTTTTAAATTAAAAAGGCCCAAACAAATATTAATACCCAATTAACTAAACAACCCACAAAAGTATATATCCCACAAAATAATCGGAGGCCCATGGCCTAAAATAAGCTTTGTTTGGTTTTAAATTAAAAAGGCCCAAACAAATATTAATACCCAATTAACTAAACAACCCACAAAAGTATATATCCCACAAAATAATCCAACACTCAACACATCTTCAAGTTCAATAAAAAGCCCTAATCCTAATGTATCATCCACCTTCAGAAATTCTAAAAAGAATCTTCAACCTTTATTGGATTTTTTGAAACATCCACACATCGAATAATTAGAGACATTTGTTCTTCGTGACTAGTATTCGATGTACAATCAAGTATAATTGAAAAGTATTTTGTTTTTTTGATTGTTTTAACGATTGCATTCTTTATCTCACCCGCTAACATTTCTATTACCCGTTTTGATAGCGTCGAATGTGCTCTTTCATTACAGGATCAAATTCGACAATCATTTCAATCAAAGCTAAAAAATTCCCATTATTCTCTTCATAAATCTTTTCATTGCCTCCACGAAAATCAAACTATTTTTACTAAGTGTTTCCACAACAGCAAGTATCCCTAGTAGCACTTCTCTCCAATGTTCTCTCTCTTTGTTTATCATTAATTGCACATCTTTATCAGTTGTTTCACCCTTTTGCAATCTCATTTCTATATCAAACCAAGAACTCATGCAGTTCATGTGTGCACTACTTCCTTCATGACTTTGAAGCCTATGACTAAGATGTTTCCAGGTTTTAAAACCTTTGGTGGCCAATTGACTATTGTTTTGCTCTTTCTTGAACAACTTACAACAAAAACAAAATACTCTATCTAAAGCAGTTAAATATACAAGCCATCTATGATTTTCTCCATTTAATCATTGTCTCATGTAGTGCACAAAAGAAAAATGTCTACCACTAGGTCCACTTTTAGGGAAATCAATATCAACTCTTACAGGCCCTCTTTCAACTAATAAATCTCTAAAATTCCCATTAATCTTGTCCCAATTCCCCGGAACATAAATGTTTAAAGGCCCAATTTCTTCAATAGGTTCTTCATTAGCATTTTTATGTTCTTCATGCCCCAAATCCCCATGTTCTTCATGCACTAAATCTTCATATTGTTCAATTAAAGGTTCTTCATTATCATTCACATTTTCATCAATATCATTCACATGTTCCTCAATATCATTCTTTTTAGTGGCACTAAAAAATTTAAAAATAGCTTCGCTTTGAGATTGAATCAATTTTTCTGTTTTTTGCTTTTTCTTTCTTTTTTCAATCAATCTCAAATCCCAAACAAAGATAAAGAAAAATAGAACCTGATTAGCAAAAAAATTGAAATCACTCCTCTTTGACTTTACTCTTTCTAGTTTTCAAATATCAAGCTCCAATTTGAAAAATTGATTATCTGAAACAAATATATGTAAAATTCACAGTAGAACAAAAAAAATTAGGTCATATATAATTGGATTGATCAAAAGTTATACCTTAACATATACCCTAAGGGTACATGTTAAAAAAACCCTAAGGACACATTTTAACAAAACCCTACATAAAAAGATGTTGGAGATTTGGAATCTTAGAGATACCAAATACAATCTTTATATTCTTTATACTATTATAATATATTATATACATATATATATCATATATGATACCTCATGTCATACCTTATTACCTTGATCAATGATGAATAGTCACTGGTCAGTACAATTGCAGAATTGCTACAACCTGCGTTGTTGTTGCCACGTGAGAAGAACTTGAGGAAGGGACGAGAAGCATCAGCCACATGAGGGCCCTCAAATTCCCAAGCAGCCAAGTCTTATTTTATTCTATTTTATATATATATATATATATATACCAATGATACCAATCATTCCATGTGGCTGATACTTATCTAATAGATATGTAGATATATATATGTGTGTGTGTGTGTGTGTGTGTGTGTGTGTGTGTGTGTGATATGTAGGTAAATATTTGGGCGCCCAAAATTTTAACTCTTTTTGTGGACTAGGGCACTTGCCCCACTGGCCCCCCCATTGGGCCGGCCCTGGTAATAAGTAATCATAAATGATTTTAAATTATTTAAAAATAGTTTTAAATCCCACAATTAAGTTTTAGATATTCTGAAATATTATTTTAAAGAATATTCTGTTATTCTGTTATTATATTATATTAATTATATGTTATATTTATTATTTATTTAGTCTAAATAAATAATAAGAAATTATTTTAATTGTAATAATTTGGTAATAGCATACCTAAGGACTATTTTAAAATGTATATATTACCCTAAGGCCTAATGCCCTTGTTTTATAAATTGTTATGTATAAAACTCAAACTTAGTATTTTTAAATACCAAACGAGTTCCGAAAATTACGAGAAAAATACCCCTAGCCTACTTTAAGGTCTGGTATTTTATAGAAATGTTTCCAAGGATCAAATGTATTTCTAAAATATATTTTATAATTATAAGGCTCCTAAGTCTATTATTATGTAATAAGGGTTTCAATAATTCGTAGTAAATAAACCGTAGCTCAGAAAAATACGCAATTAGTTCCTAAATTCCTAAAATGACGTGTAAATCTATTTTCTTAAGTTTAGTGACTTTCTGACTCAGTTGAAAATACAGCTTACTGTTAGGGCCCACACAGGTATAGGAAACCCAACCTTTTATATGACGGACTCCGATTTGAGTCTAGTCAATGGCATTAGACTCAGAATGATGTCAAGATCATCATGTTGAGGTTTAGAAACTCATTCGGCACAATTACCATTATGCCATTCTGAATGAATGAATGTTAATCGACATTCTATGAATTGATATGAATTATAGGGATCGAAGCTATACTTATATTCTCGAATTCGCATTGAGATGAATCGTCCTAACTCACTTGGTATATTATAGTAATACTCCATGTGTATTATATGAATATCCCATGTGTCTTGTGTGGACATATTTTATGAGTATTATATGTGTGTAACTTAAAGATAAATTGTTTAAATGAAAACGCATGTCTAGACAACTATACTCCATGCTTAATTGATAATTATTGTTATGATTCATGCTTGTTATATTATACGTCATACACTCACATGAACACTCATATGAACGTCGTCGAGTCGTGATGTCAAAGTTGACGTAGATATGGTTAGTCGAGGAGACCAACCTAGTTATATTGTCACACATATCTGAGTGGACCGCAGTGGTTCACATGGTACTGTCAAATCAATGGTTACAACTAAAATGCTATTGCGTCCTCGAGATAAGGCGATGATAGCTCAAGTACCCATTCTAACGAATCTGGTCAAGTCATAAGAGTTGGTGTTTTACGAGCTATTGCAGCCCTGGGCTAAGGCGACGATAGGTAGATGATCCGATCAAGTCTGGAATACAATGGTTACTACTTCTAATGTTATTATGGCCCCGGGAGAAGGCGACGATAGTGCTTTAACTATTCTATTCCCTAGGCAAGGTCACGAGGACCTAAGTGTAAAGTGATTACACACTCTTTTAAAACCAAAATTACTATTACGGCCCTGGGCAAAGGCGATGATAGTAACGTAATCATTTCACTCTAAGCTAACGGCATTACACTGGTAAAGTAACAAGTTACATGAGTCAGTTGTAGTGTCTGAAATTTCAAGGTGATCGAGTAAAGTCAAATATATCGAGGATGCATTGTGTCGTTACTATCTCACTCATATTCTCTTATCATACTTATTAAAGATCATGTTTATCAAATGTTTAGTTGAAGGCACTATTGTACTTTTATAATATTATTTGTATTAGGAGTGATCGGTTAGGTTAACTCACTTAGCTTCAAAAGCTAACGGCTCTACTGCCCTGGATATATTACGTCTAGGTTATAACGAAGAAGTCTACTCAAGCAACTATGAAGAAGGATACCCTGATCCTCAAGAGGGAGACTATCATGAAGGTTACCCTGAGGGGGACTATTCAGAAGAGTATACTAGTGAAGGGCATGGATATGCCAGCTGAATAGAAGAACCCAGTTTATTATCATATAAGGATTTTCCTTCTGCTCTAAAACTATCTTTTGTCTTTTGTTATAATTTAAGTGACGTTGATCACCCAAACTTACATTTTTGTGGTTTTCATTTTGGAACTGTTGAATACCATTAGACTTTCTATGTTTCCTACTTATGTTATAACCATGTTAGAATGCTTACAAGGACAGGTCCGCCTTATGTAACCAGTCATTGCTCACGGATCCGGAAAGGAAAATTTTCTTTCCCTTTAATTTTCTCTACTCCGGGGCGTGACAGTCTCGACCCACTCCCGAGCTCAAATCACTTCCTCTTCAAGCCTTGATCCGAACCTGCAGTGGTTGTTATTTACCATAACAGAAAAGGAAAATGGATTTCTAAAGCATTACACTTAGTGAATAATCTAAACATGCTTTGAATGCTATGAACATTTATAATACAACAATTAAGCATATAAACACAGTCATGGTCTTCGAACTATCGGTTAATGGTTCACTCGGACTTGAAGACCCTTCTCTTGATCCTGTGGTCCCTTTTATTCCTTGGACATCCGTTCTCAAAATGGATTTCTTCCTCTTCTCCATCCTTATTACCCCTACCATGAACCATTCTTCCGGGTATTCATTGACCGCTTAGCACATGTGCAGATAATCACATAAACATGGCAACTTCTACATAATTGACATGTAAATCTCATTTTTAGCATTTACATGGCTACCAAAACATGAGTTTAACAATTCTAATCAACAATTGAAACATTTATCATGTAATCTACATCCAAATTTAGTTAGAAAACTCACCTCTACAAAATTCTACCCAAATTATGCTTAGAAATGTTGAATTTCACCAAAACCTAGCTCAATTCTCACTTTAGAGTACTTCCTACACATTTTCAGTAAACCGCGTGTCACCAACTAAAATGGGTCACCGAAATTCGATGATTAAAACGTAAAATAAAGGTATATAAATGACCGTCTTACCTCCATGAGTCCAAATATTGCTTTGGTTCGTGAATCAGACGTCAAACGACGAATTTTCGATGTTGGAGTCTCGTGTTCTCTCTTTCCCTCTCGGCGCCTCTCTCTCTATCTCTAACTATTTTTTTTAATTATACAAGACAATATGTGCCTCCCCAAGCAAACCAAACATATGACTCTTGTCATATTTCCGTTTACCTCCCCACCATTTTCTATTTGTTTATTATGACACACCCCCCCAAACATTTTATTAATTACCCAAATTTTTAAATGGGTGTTTTTATAAGTCCCGTATGAGTCCCACACGTGATCCCATATATTTTATGAAGTTGTTATCATACCTACTAATTAACCTTTTGCAAAAACGCCCTTACATGGGTACTCAAACTGGTACCATAAGCTAACATATTAAAACAATATGATATGAAAATCATTAAACATATATCCACTTATTCATATAAACGCATCTAAATGCAAATTATATCAACTGGGTCCCACCACAATACTTGTCCCACATAATAAGGGATTTCCAACTGTGTTCCTATCTGACCGCTTTTCTACCAGTGAGTACATAGCCCCACCTTCATCCATTATATACACTAATCATAATAATTAATTCACACTAATATGATAATTTTAACCTTTTCTCCAGGTACGGATGTTATAGTCGCCACCACTCGCCACCACTAATGCCATTGCTGGATCCGTGATGTTCATTTATATGTATATATATATATGTATATATATGGAGAGAGAGTTTCAGAAAGAGGCAATGTATATATATATATATATATATCTGTGAGGGGTACTATGGTCCATGTTTTTGTAGACTTAACTAAGGGTAATTCTATTTACACGCACCTAGTTTACTCTCTACACCAAATTACTCTTCTCACCCACCACTCTAATTCAAATTAGAACAATATACTCTCTACACTCACCCTTCGTTCCCAAAATAACCATAACCCTAACCCTAACCCTAAAAACTCTCACAATTTCTCATTTTCTATTTGCACCCACCATGTTCCCTTTTCATCCAAAATGAACTTTTGATTCACATTCATTAGGGTTGTCCGACATCACCCGAGACTCAAGTCAGATTTTGCGAGTGGTGGGTGGAGTCACGGGTTTCACAACCCACACCTAATGTCTTTCGGTTCGAATGTCAGATGTTGCAATGCTAAACCCAAAAAACCCGACCCGACCACATAGAACTTTAAAACCCCTAAAATTTGTGTTTTTTATACACATACAACACACATTTTGACATTTCGTCTATCTCTTTCATCTCTTAAAGACTAAAGCCAAAAGAGAGACTCTCAATCTCAAATTCCCAGCCACCGCTACTAGTGACGTGACCACACCGGAGTTGCCGCTGCTAAATTGCTAATGATGAGACCACACCGGAGCCGCCGTCGCCGTTAGTGATTGGACTAGACCGAGATCCTCCGCCGCTAGTGATGCCACCGCACTAGGTGTCCCTTCGCCGCTACAGGACATCTTTTCGTTCTCTACTCCGTCAAGTAGGTATAGATTCAGTAGATCTAATCATATGTTGGTGTTCTCCTCCCTTTTGTTTGGTTATTCTTTTAGATCTGATCAGAATCATCAGATCATATGTGGTCCGAAATTTTGGTTTTCACTTATATATATATATATATATATATTTTTGTTATGGATCTACTAGGTCTTATCTTTTTTTTATGTTTTTATAATCAAATCTCATCTTCTTTTTTTGTGATCAGATTTGTGGGTATAAGAATCAAATTTCAAATGAATTATAGTTTTATTTATGTATGATTCATGGATTTTGAGCAAATATTATTTTAAATTTAGATGAATTGTAGCTAATTAATGAAAAACATTCTGATCAGTCTATTCCACCCCGAACCTGACTCGAAACCACCCGAAAGTGACGAGTCAGTTTTGCTTAAGTTCATGGATGGATGACAGGTGGAGTACACCAAACCCAATGGGATTTGGGTGGATGGTCGGGTGAGGGTCAAACCTGACTCACCCAACCCGTGGACACCCCTAATATTCATGCTTTCTTTATCTTTTAGATTCAGGTTATTATGGTTGAATATACATTTCCTCCTTCTGATTTATATCTATCTATATATGTGTGTGTGTGTGTGTGTATATAAATATATAATATCCAAGTTATTATGCATTGAGGCTAGGGGTGTAACAAAACTGACCGCACCGATCAGTTCGGTCAATTTTTAAAATTTCATGCAGTATAAAAACCGAACCGAACCAAAAATTTACACTAAGCTAAACCGAACCGAACCATATTTCACCCCTAATTGAGGCAAGTCCATGATCAGTGGCTATGAATTATGTTTCAAAGTTTCAAACTTTTATGATATGACAAGGCTTGCCAGTGTGCCAGTGTTAGTTTACATATTCTCTTTTATTTTTTTTATTTTTTAATGTTAAACTTTTTAGGGTTAAATACACTTACACTCCCTGTGTTTGGCCAATTTGTACTTACTTTCTTGTGCTTTAAATTTTGGCACTAATACCCCTTATGGTTCGGACTAAAGTGCAACTGTGACTTTTTCCATCCAAATTAATAATTTTACACTTTGGAGCTCTAATTTAAAGGGAAAAATGATTCTTTTGCCACTGAAAATCATTTTAAAAGGAAAATAAGGCATGTATCATTTTCTTTCGGTTAAGCACATAGCCTATACTAAGAAAATCCGAAAAGATACCAAAGATTCTTTCTCACCCAATTCAAAACTATATGTTTCTCCCTAAACAAATTTTGTCCTTAACATTGTTATGAAGACTTGGGGGTAATTTGGTCATTTTAGCTTGCTCCATTAACAAATTTTAACAGTTGCACTTTAGTCCGAACCACAGGGGATATTAATGCCAAAATTTAAATCACAAGGGGTAAGTGCAAATCGACCAAACCGTAGGTGATGTAAGTGTATTTAACCCAATTTTTTTTATATATGAAAACTGTTTATATCCATATGAACATCACATATGACAACAATGTACGACTTGTATCTAAAGCCACTGATTTGTCTAATTATAATCATTTCTCTTTTGAATTTTAATGATAATCAAAGGTACATATTCAAATATATGAGTACATGTACACTGATATGCGATGATGATGTGTGATCAATTTGTTCAGGGGAAGGAATATATACAACACATAGATACACCATACAGAGGCATTGTCGAGGTGGGTGTAGAAAATAATTCTTTAGAAGAGTGTTTTTTAGTTGTCCATTTCGTATAGGGTATAATTGTAATGAGAAAAACTCATTAAAAAATGGGTGTAGAGAGTAAATAAGACCTTGAAGATCTTCCATTTACGAGTGCAAGGTTTAGATGGAAAAGAACTTAGGATGGTGGCTTGATTCGAGAAAGGTTGGACAGATTTGTGGCCTCTTCGTCATGGCAAAACAAGCTACCACAATTTTCAGTGACTCACCTAATTTCCCCGGTGTCAGACCATAGCCCGATTTTACTCCATTTTAAGGGAAGCATTTTTAAATCATGAATAAGCATTTGTTTCGGTTTGAAGCCATGTGGACTCGATCGGCATGTGGATTGCGACCGCATAATAAAGGATATGTGGAGGGACCCTTGTATTGGGAATGGTAATCTGCTGGATGAAGTTATTGAGATGTGGGGAGGCACTCACTGCTTGGAACCGGACCACGTTTGGTAATGTCCAACGCCAAATCCGTTTGAAGACGAGGGAATTAAGTGCTATAAGTAATTTCGCTACTTCAGATCATTGGAAGGTGAGAGAAAGGGAACTAAAACATGAAATTAATGGGCTTTTGGAAGTGAGGAGATTATGTGGCGCCAGCAGTCGCGAGTTTGTTGGTTGAGAGAGGGGGACCGAAACACAACTTTTTTCCATCCGTAAGGTGTCCCAGCGATTTGGCTGGAGTGTGGTATGATAGAGATGAAGATATTTAGCGGGTTGTCCTTGACTACTTTCATGACATTTTTCAGGGACAATCTGTTGATGGACTGGAAACCTTTTTGGGTCCGGTCACTTGCAAGGTTATAAATGCTATGAATAATCGGTTACTTCTTGATATCACTCCTGAGGAAATCAAGACAGCGGCTTTCTAAATGCACCTGAATAAGGCCCCTGGACCCGATGGCATGCCACCCCTTTTTTTTCCATTCTTTTTGGGATGTTGTTAGCTCAGATGTTGTGCAGTTTGTTTTAAATTATTTCAGAAGTGGGAAGTTACCCGCAGGCTCTAATTTTACTCATGTTGTTTTGATCCCAAATGTGAGGGACTCTAAAAAAGTCTTTGATTTTCGATCTATTAGCCTATGCAATGTGTTTTATAAAATTGTTTCAAAGGTCTTGACAAACAGAATGAAGACTGCTTGCCACATATTATTTCAGACTCTCAAAGTGCTTGATACACCCAAAATTAGTCTATGTCCGAGTGGTTCTATTCTGCAACTACTGACAAGCATCATCCCGAGCGGTTTGGTCCACCCGATGCCTCCCGAACGGTTCATCCACGACCCGGCCAACAGGTCGGGAAAACCGCACAGGCACAGCCCACCGCGGGGACAGTTCATCCGGGCCCACATGCATGGTCCCGAGCATTCCAAACAGTTTCCTTCTCAAGATAGAAGACTAATAGAAAGAGTACATTATTTCCTAATTCAATTAGGAAACCCTCACAATTAATGTCAATCTATGTCAATTGGATTATGTTTCATTTTCCTTGTACGAGTAGGTCTCTTACATCTATAAAAGAGACATCTCACCCCCCATTGAAGTGGCTGACTTTTCAGTCTACACAACACCTCTATAGCATTCATCTACATGCCCGGTCGGCCTACGGTAGCTCCAGACTTGTTGGTTCACCACAGGCCCCCGGCTCTTTTACAGTATAGTGAACGTGCTCAGACACACACGTGGACGTAGGTACCTTCATTAATAGGGCCAAACCACATACAAAAATCAGTCTCTCACTCTCTCTCTCTCCTAAAACTGCTCTAATTCATCTTAACCAAATTTTGGCATCATCAACTTGGCGCCGTCTGTGAGAAGCGACAAGTCTTCTCATCAACAAATCTCTTGACTGATCGTCATGCCATCGAAGAAGGGTGAGAAGACTGCACAGCAGGCCGACCGGGATGTTCCGCTGGCCTCGGCTTCGGCTACGGCACTCATGAGATCTGAGCAGATCACCGCAACCCTCACACAACTCTTGGAGGGCCAGCGTCAAATCCAGCAACAGATCGAAACCCTGCTAGCCCTGCAAAGCAGTCCTCCAGTGGCCGGGAAACAACCCGGGAACGTTGCGAACGGTCGGGAACTGATCTTGACCAGACAACGTGCCCGAGCCAACCCGTCCCCCGTTGAGGATGCCCGAGACATCAACAGTAGGCGTACTGCCCGAGAGGAAAGGCAGGAGCATATGACCCGGGAATCAGTCCAGGGTCGCTCGGTCAAGAACCGAGTTGTCCCTAGGCACATGATGAATCGGAGCCATAGCCAAGCCCGATCCCAGAGGACAGTACACCGCCATGAAGAAAAAGCCTCTTCCACTGACCCGACCAACCCCTCAGGTACCGGTCAGGAAGGAGTGGAAGCCCGAATCAAGGACTTGCAGAAGCAGATTGACGGAGTGGCCAAAAAGCTTGGTCAAAACCGCGCTCAGAATCAAGCCAATACCGAGACAGAGTCACCGTTCTCCAGCCACATCACGAGGTTTTCCATCCCGCACAAATTTAAGCAGCCTCGCCTAGACCCCTATAACGGCTCGGGAAGCCCGGTCGACCACGTCCGGACCTACAAGGCTCAGATGGCCCTAGCCACCAACTCCGATGAACTACACTGCCTAGCCTTCCCTAGCACTTTGAAAGGCCCAGCCGTGCAATGGTTCTACTCCTTGGAGCCCCGATAGGTCCACAGTTTCAAGTAACTCAGCAGGCAGTTCATCAACCAGTTCATCGGTATGTATGAACGGCCAAAGCCTGACATACATCTACTGACAGACATACAAAGGGATAATGAGACCCTCAAGGAGTTCACCGACTGGTTTAATCAAGAGAAGCTTGGCATCTATGATCTTGATGAAACCGTCGCTATTATAGCCTTTTGCTCAAGAGTTCAACACACCAAGTGCGCCACGTCGTTTCACAGAAACCGACCGGTAACCTTGGTTGAACTCGCCGAGAGGGTTGGAAAATACATTGACACTGAAGAATTTCTAAAGATCAAAGACCCCGGGCAAGAAAGCAACGAGTCTTCCAGAAGTAAACGAAAGCGCCCGGGAGTTCAGACAGTTCTTCCAGTTCACAGCAGTCTGGGTCAGGCAACCCCGACCCGACCTCCAGTTCACAACGGTCTGAGTCCGGTAGCCCTGACCCGACCTCCAGTTCACATCGGTTAGGATCAATCAGTTCCAACTTTGTCTCCAACACAGAGAAATCAAGAGTCCGACGATCCTGATCCGACCCCATGTCTCCATCGGTATAGCTGAGCCCGACTACAGTGGTTCTTGCCTGATCACCACATGAGGCTCCACCGATTGTCAGAGAGCCAATACAAAGACCTCGGGCCTAACCCCGAGGCATACAAAGACCTCGAGCCTAACCCCGAGGCATACAAAGACCTCTGGCCTAACCCTGAGGCAAACAAAGACCTCGGGCCTAACCCCGAGGCATCCAAAGACCTCGAGCCTAACCCCGAGACACAAGCTTTGCTTAGGTCCAACCGACAATGGGGGCAAACCCCCCAGGTAGCTGATGATGGCAAGCTTCAAAAGACCCTGCAACCACTATGTTCCAGGTCGGTTACCTACAGTCATAGCCTCTGTAAGACCCTCGTCTTAGCGAAAGCTTGGGGGGCAAGACGACGCAATGAACTAAACAGGCAATCACACTGGGTATCTACAGGCCTCGCGAATAACCAAGTTAAAATCTTGGACAACCCGAGAACCTATAGTACTCAGAGACATTAACTCCACTTAGGTCCAAACCGACGATAGAGATGACTAAAATCTCTTAGGTTGGCCCACGATAGAGGAGCAAAAAGGACCCTACAGTGAAACGCTCTAGGTTGGCTCCCAAAAGTCTTGACGAAGGCTGGCTAGGCGGAAGACCACCATCCTGGGGAGTTAACTAAAAGGACCCTAAAGCAATACGCTTTAGGTCAGCTTTTCCAACATGGTTAAATTCTTTTGCCTACAACCTTGACAAAGGTTTACAGGTAGAAGATAACCATCCTGGGAGCTAATTCAAGCAAAAGACTCCGAAGTAGGCCGAGTCTCAACTCTCGGTCACTTCCCGAGCATTCAAACACTCCGAAGTAGGCCTAGTCTTAACTCTCGGTCACTTTCCGAGCATTCAGAAACTCCGAGTTAGGCCGGGTCTCAACTCCCGGTCAGTTCCCGAGTACTTAAATTTCCCGAGCTAGGCTGGGTCACAACTCTCAGCCAGTTCCTGAGGACTCACCAGGCTCATAAGCCCCGAGGTAGATTCCCCGAGGTAGCTTCCCCGAGCACTCAAACAATGGCAGGTGGCATCCAGCAGATTTCCAAACTTGCCCTGATATAGCATCCAGCCAACATTGGAAATGGGAGGCAACTGATACACCCAAAATCAGCCCATGCCTGAGCAGTTCTATTCTACAACTACTGACAAGCATCATCCCGAGCGGTTTGGTCTACCCGATGCCTCCCGAACAATTCATTCACGACCCGGCCAACAGGTCGGGAAGACCGCACAGGCACAGCCCACCGCGGGAACAGTTCATCCGGGCCCACATGCATGGTCCCGAGCATTCCAAATAGTTTCCTACTCAAGATAGAAGACTAATAGAAAGAGTACATTGTTTCCTAATCCAATTAGGAAACCCCCACAATTAATGCCAATCTTTGTCAATTGGATTATGTTTCCTTTTCCTTGTACGAGTAGGTCTCTTACATCTATAAAAGAGACATCTCACCCCGCATTGAAGGGGCCGACTTTTCAGTCTACATAGCACCTCTATAGCATTCATCTACATGCCCGGCCGGCCTACGGTAGCTCCAGACTTGTTGGTTCACCACAGGCCCCCGGCTCTTTTACAGTATAGTGAACGTGCTCAGACACACGCGTGGACGTAGGTACCTTCATTAACAGGGCCAAACCACATACAAAAACCAGTCTCTCACTCTCTCTCTCTCCTAAAACTGCTCTAATTCATCTTAACCAAATTTTGGCATCATCAGTGCTTTTGTACCGGGAAGACTTATCACCGACAATGTCCTAATTGCTGTTGGAACATGTAAATAAATTGGAGTAAAATTACCTGATTAGTAGTCTATTTAATAAATCATGGGCCGAGTCGCGGATCTCGCTCTCTTTAAGACGTTTCGCGGCTCTGCCCAAAGTGTGCAAGCAGTTCGTACTTGCCACGCCGTCCCTAGGATAAAACAACCCAGAATCACCTCTGTCTCAGTTTCTCTTACACATCGAGAAACTGGTATACTAAACACCCTTCGGATTTAGTTGCTTGGTACTACACAAGAAAACTTAATCTCCTTTTTTCTTTTCTAAAACTTGAAGCTCATTTCTTGTAATGGGGAATTTCTCTTATTGAAGAAAAGATCAAAGAATAAAAATTGATCTCATACCACAAAATGACTTATGGCTAAGTCAATATATAAAGGGGAGTTTTTGTTGCCAAACGTTACAAGAGAAACGTTAAAAACCCACGTTCATAAGAATGTTAAATATATATTCTACAGATAATAAAATAATGTTAGGAGATACATATTTTCAAAGTGTAAGAGTATAACCACTGGTCCTTTAACACCTCATAAGTCCAGTACCAGTCTAAAATATGATTAATATTAAATGTATTCTACAAACAATGGTTACTTATTGACCACAATAATAAACCCATAATATCATTTAATATTAGCAGCAGTGGTTACAACATGGTAATTGAAAGTAATGATTTGTATATTTAAAATATTATTAAAATACAACAATCCCCCACTTATTTTAAAATACAAATTTAAAAAATAATTTTTCATCAAGCAACTGATCATAAGACTGTGCATAAATAAAGGTGTTTTCCAACTTGAACCTTTACATAGTGAAAGTGCTTCCGATTATACTAGAGTAACTGTAGTTTTGAACTCTATCTCAGACAACCCTTACTAAGGTGTAGTCTAATAGCCAGCACTTTAAGGCCATGTGCTTGTATCCCAGTATAGCGAAAGCTCTAGAGAATTTGCCCAAATTCCATAGGAAGCGGCCCCACATCCACATTCGCATAGGTGAGTGTAACAAGGATACTCCTGTAGCTAGGTATCCCACTCAACATAGAGTTTAGATCTCATTAAGAGTTACAAATAACTCATCCTTCTATTACTTCAGGACATCATGCTTCTTAAGGGATGGACTTGGAGAATTAACTCCATATATAGTAATAGCATGATTCCACTCATATCACTTCATGACTTGTTATTACCCTTTGAACCTATTTCTTGGGATCTCCAGTCTATAGGTTGGGTTACCATCACAAGTGACTCAACTTTCTATGGGCTTTAGTCTCATCCCTTTCTAGGCTTTACAAACCTTCTTTTTGAGTTAGTCCTTTCGTCAAAGGATTAACTATATTATCCTCATACTGTACATTATACACTCTTACAGCTATAGTAGAGATAAACTCTCTAATAGTACTGTTCTTGCGACATATCTGTCGCCTCTTACCGTTATAACAGTTCTGTACTTTTTGCAATAGTCGTGGTACTATCGCAATGGATAAAACAGCTGGTATCGATCTCTCCTCAAAGGGGTATCTCATAGTCTATTTCTTAAACTTTCATGAAATTGTGCCCCCAGTAATACTAGGAAGGTATCTACTGTGGCCATGGAGTCGTCTAAAAGGGTATTCCAATCAGCATCCTTGTATCCTCTAAGGATAGCGGAAAACACAATATAATCAGAAGTTCATGGTCCTTTTTCGGTAACACGTGACTTTGTCAACAATTCTTTAATATTGAAAATATAGCCACTTGTGGCTCTAGAGTCCATTATGAGATAACAATTGGCATCACTGTAACCTCCAAGTACAGCGGGAAACTTTTTTTCCTTTTTTTTTTATAGAAAATACCAAAATTAATAGGTTTCTTTAAAATGTCATAATTTTTCCAATTGCATTCTTAACTTCGAAATTGCATGCTTATTTCCCCAAAAACCAATTTGGTTAGAAACCAGCATTGAAAAACCAAAAATTAAATTCTTTCAAACTTTGAAGTATGCAATACATTTTCAAACAATAATTTCTTTTTATCTTTAGGATATACAATACATTTCCAAAATTTAATTTCTTCTTAGAGGTAAAATTCAATTTCACTTCCCAAGTACCAAAACTTTAGATTGTGTGAATCACCAAGCTACATTTTCATTCTCCATTGGAGAGTATCTTTTGTAATAGTTGAGATTATTACACACATGCCTAGAGGCACACATATCAATATACCATACTTCAAATTTTGTCATGAAATATAATTCCGTAAACATAACCACAAATGACCCTTCGGTCACTTTAGCTTGTGCAACAGATTGACTAATGCATCTGGCTTCTTAGAGCAAAATATTCAATCTTTCCACAAACAATAGTTTAATGGAGTTTTCTAGTTCGTATACCGTAAGCGGTTCTGGCTAATACCAATTTTCTTTTGAAAACATTTTCAAATATTAAAATAAAATTGATCAATAAATGCGAACAATAGCTCTTGTAATTTTAACTCATAAAATTACATTGGCTTCACCCAAATCCTTCATATCAAAATTAAGTGACAATATATTTTTGATTTCTTTTGCAATCTCTCTATATATAACCAAAAATTAATAATTCACATACATATAAACATATCATAACACATACTCCATCATAGTGTTAATGACAAATTAACTTATCACTTTCATTGATTTAAAACTATTTTAAACTAATAGTTTGATCAACAAATTCATGTCATTGGTTGGGTGTCAGATTAGAACCATATCAAGGGTATACAGATATGCACATTTTAATTTTATTTGGATCTACAAAACCTTCATGTTTATCCAAATTAATTTCATCATCTAATTCTCCATTAAAATGGTTTTAACAACCATTTGATAAATAACTAAGTTATAACTTAACGGATGTAAAACAGGAGAACAGGTATCAAAAAAAAAGGCAACAAATCTCCTTTGGTTTAAAAAAAATCCTTAGCTACTAAAATAGCTTCATATATTTTTAATAGAACCACCGAGTTAAAGTTCTTTCTATGGCTCCATACAGTTTTTATCATTTTACATTCAGGTGGTAAATCCACAATATGTTAGTACTGTTGGACATAATAATGTCCATCTCACTCTGAATGGTCTCTCTTCAAAAATTAATATTTGAAAAGATAAGAGTATGAAAATTACTTTTCAAAATCTTCTGAGTGCTTAGGTCTCGTATTCCTTTACATTTCAAGTAATATGCCATAATTATTATCATGTATTTAAAGCGATAAATCAAGATGGTATAGAAATAGGAGGTCAAGAACCCCCACTCTTCTTCAATTTAAAAATTATATGCTTATAAAAATAAGCACCAATTATCTCAAAAGTCACACAAAAAATTTATGTCTAAAAAAATCTATAAGCATTAGTATAACATGCATTCCCAAAAGGCATATACTATAGATTTAGTATGAATTTCTTTAGGATGCTTAAATAAACAAAAGTTAAAATTGAATTAACTTGGGCTTTCTAATATTCAATGCTCAAAAGATGTCATTTTTGTTTTATAGTGGG
Organism: Hydrangea macrophylla; assembly: GCA_033977485.1. Taxonomy (NCBI): domain Eukaryota; kingdom Viridiplantae; phylum Streptophyta; class Magnoliopsida; order Cornales; family Hydrangeaceae; genus Hydrangea; species Hydrangea macrophylla. The sequence goes on along the minus strand of CM066991.1, from coordinate 79,172,291 downwards.
GAACTCCAATAATAATAAAAATAATTTAATAAAATTTTGTACCCTAATATTTAAATCATCCCACTTGGACATTACATGAATAAGATATAAATAGTTAAATTATTGGATCAAAAAAAAAAGAGTACATAAGTTCACAAGAACCAGTCACACCCAATAACTTTCCCATATCGTATGCAAATCCACGCACTCACCCAATACAAACCCAATACATTAGTAGGTGCGGCCCCTCTAGGTACTTAGTGTTATATATATATATATATATATATATATTGCATACGCAGATTAATTGTGGGAAATAAAACAGTCCCTTTTATTCATGTCAATGTCTTGTATGCATCATTGATGCTGTAAAACATTTCTTTTGTAACAGAACTCCTTAACTAAGAGACATTTAACTAAGGAGTCAAGTATATATAATATATGCATACCGCACATGCTGTTTCTCCCACATCATAAATATTATTATATTAATTTATAACAGCAACAATTCAATTCTCTCTCTTTCAAAGCATGAAATTAGCAACAATTGAAAGTATGAGGTTGAATAACCATCAGGATTTTCTTAAATGCAAATGTATGTTCAGGTTTCTAAAACCAATTCAAATTTTCATTAACTATGGATTTAGGAGGCAATGAAGAAATTAACAGTACTAATGAACCTATTGTTCTCCATAATAAATCTCAAGGAAAAAGACTTTACTACAATATGCCCATGAAATATATAAACCACACTGGCATACAAACCAGCATGAAGCAATACTCAAAATTTCTCAATTTCATATACATGTAATTGTGTTTATTCCAGCACAACCCTATGGCACTGCTTGGCTGGAGCCATTATTCCACGAGACTAAACTCAATTGTTTAAGAATATATTTTCCTACTCATGTCTCTGTGATTTTGTTATGAACCACATAAAAATTTTGGTTTTAACAAATATTTGTTTCTCCACAAGAATATCAATTTCTTTGTAGTTCAAGAAAATAACATTTTCTGTCTTCAATTTTTTAAGTGAAGATTCTCAAATTTAAAAAGGCTTGATGAGGTCTAGGGACTAAGAGAGGACGACCCAAAAGTCATAGCAGAATAGCGTCTTAAAATTGTTGGAACATGTAAATAAATTGGAGTAAAATTACCTGATCAGTAGTCTCTTTAATAAATCATGGGCCGAGTCGCGGATCTTGCTCTCTTTAAGACGTTTCACGGCTCTGCCCAAAGTGTGCAAGCAATTCGTACTTGCCACGCCGTCCCCAGGATAAAACAGCCCAAAATCACCTCTATCTCAGTTTCTCTTGCACATCGAGAAACTGGTATACTAAACACCCTTCGGATTTAGTTGCTTGGTACTACACAAGAAAACTTAATCTCCTTTTTTCTTTTCTAAAACTTGAAACTCATTTCTTGTAATGGGGAATTTTTCTTATTGAAGAAAAGTTCAGAGAATAAAAATTGATCTCACACCACAAAATGATTTATGGCTAAGTCAATATATAAGGGGGAGTTTTAGTTGCCAAACGTTACAAGAGAAACGTTGAAAACCCACGTTCATAAGAATGTTAAATATATATATTATACATATAATAAAATAATATTAGGAGATACATATTTCAAAGTGTAAGAGTATAACCACTGGTCCTTTAACACCTTATAAGTCCAGTACCGGTCTAAAATATGATTAATATTAAATGTATTCTACAAACAATTGGTACTTATTGACCACAATAATAAACCCATAATATCATTTAATATTAGCAGCAGTGGTTACAACATGGTAATTGAAAGTAATGATTTGTATATTTAAAATATCATTAAAATACAACAATTGCTTTTGAGACCATGCACTAGTTGAAGTCTCAGACTAAAGGAAAAAAGAGCTTTGTGGCTTTAAAGCTTGACATGAGCAAAGCCTATGATCGGGTCGAATGGCCTTTTCTCCATGGAGTGTTACTACATTTGGGGTTTGATTCACGTTGGGTGTCTTTGCTTATGGAGTGTGTGGAATCTGTTTCATATTCCGTCTTACTAAATGGTCGTCAACCCACCCTGGGATTCTAGCCTTCGTAGGACATCCGTCAAGGTGATCCGTTATCGCCATACTTATTAATTATTTGTGTTGCTGCTCTGTCTTTAGCTATCCACCAGGCTTGTACAGATCGACGTATTGGCAGTGTCTCATTTGGCTGGAGTGGACCTGAGGTTTCTCACCTCTTCTTTGCAGATGATAGTCTTCTGTTTTGTAGGGCAAATGAGGTAGAGTGCTGGGAGGCTCTTTTGATCCTTCAACATATGAACAGGCTTCAAGTTAGAAAATTAATATTAGTAAAAGCTATGCCTATTTTAACCCTAATACCGCCCCGGATGTCATTGAGACTATTAAGGATTTGCTTGGAGTCCAAGGGCTTATTCCTCATGAGAAATATTTGTGGCTCCTAGCTATGGTTGGGCAAAATAAGAAGCAAATTTTTAAGAGTATCAAGGACCGAGTTCAGAAGAAAGTCCAAGGGGGTAGAAGAAAAAGTACGCGTGTTTACACCCTAATTTGGGATTTTCCAAAGCACATGACAATCACGTGGCTTGATGATGTCATCATAAAAGCAGGTAAGCAGATGAACAGGTGATAAGGCCGATGACGGAGGAAAGTGATATCAGAGCTAGTTGCGGATAAAGATTGTACATCCAATAACTGAATATCGGTGTCAAGACCGAGGACAGGATGATGCATGGTTCTCAAGGTAATACCTTGGCTTTAACAAGCAATGCCAATTGCAAAGAAGCATCGACAACAGCCATAACATCGGTCAAACTAGACCGATGTCCAACCAATGAAGACTCTAAAAAGGTTGATTCATCCCAAACCTTACTATCGGCGTTGAGACAGAGAAGGACACTAGGCTCTAATGGATATATCGGTCTCAACAAGTTAGGCCGATATAGAAAGGGAGCAGCGGTAGACACGATACACTTCGGCTTCAGTAGACAAGGCCGATGACCACCCTTGTAGATCCTGTAGTGGCCAGACCGTAGGATGATAGCTAACAGCAGCAAAGTAAGAGAATGTAATATCGGGCTTGGTAAAGGGTAAAGGCAATCTTTGGAACAATTAAAGTCAGACGACATCGGTTGAACGAGACTGATGAATAGTAGACTTCCTACTGAGTGGAAGGTCGACTTTCATCAACCAGCAAGGATTAAGCTACTCAAAGAAGGATGAAATCGGTCACTTAGGATCTGCTCACAAGTCTGTTAGGCAGTTAGCTGGGATGAGAACGTGTGCTTTAGAAGATGCTGAGCTGGAAAGAAGGCAGTTACACAAAACAGTAACGTGGAAAAAGAGGGATAATCAAATAGATCGTGGATAATCGTGGGGTAAAGAAATGGGTGCAGTGACTTGTTCATGCCTGGAAATCAGGAACCACCACCCACTAACACCACTAACATAAACAGTTCCTCTCTCTTAAAGTCTATAAATATGGCATGGTGTGAAACATTTGGTAAGGGGGCTAATACACACGCCACTTCTGCTCTCAGCAGACTTTAGTTTCTCCTCATAACAATTCTGCTTTTGTTCTTGAGTGATCTTGAGTGATTTGTGAGTTCTCTTTGTTCTTTGAGCATTTGTAATTGTTCTTTGAACGTTTGTAATCACTACTTTTTCAATCAGTGAAGATGACGATGTCTATGGAGGTATTCTGAATATTTGTGTTTGATTTGTCCTATTTCAAATTCCATTTGTAATTACTTGCTTGCATCAGAGTAGAGTAAAAACCCACAGTTTTGTTGTTTTGAGTACTGTTAACAGCAAATCGCTTAAACTAGAAGTCAGATTAAGTTATCACAGCCACTTTGAGTCCACATGGACTCTGGCACGCCCGACGCACACCACACCAGAATTTATTACAAACAATTTTTGGCACGCCCGGTGGGACCTTGTGTCAAATGGCTGGAAAGGGAACACGATCTAAGGGGATTTTCTAGGAAGTAGGCTCACGTAAACCTGTCATAGAACCTGTCATGGACCCGGTTATTAGCTCAGTGGCCAGTCAGGTAGACTTGTCTAATATGAGTAATCACTTGATGGGAATGTTCAACCAACGCTTGGCTGAGATGTCCATTAGGCAAGACCAAACTTTACCCAAGTGAGTGAGATGTTCCGTGAAATGAAGGAGTGGAAGGAGCATCAAGCGGGTGATCCTTCACAGCCGTCTATTCCACCAACTTCCCTGTCTCGGGTTGGGTTGGGGGCAAGCCAGAATGCCCCTTCTTCCTCCCAGACTGAAAAATACATTACACCTCCAAAGAGGGATGGCAAGGAAATCTTAGGAGAGACCGTGAACCCACCTAAGGTTATAGTCCGACCAGGCATCACCATCAAGGACCCACTGATTAGTCTAAGTGGGCAAAATTTAGACCAACAGTGGGGAAGAATTAACCCGTTGTTCGGAGACAATTTAGTCACCGAGGAGGAACCCATGGAAAATGAGAGAATGAGTCTGGAACATGAGATAGGCGTGAGAAGGGGTGCCCCTGTCTAAATAGCTAGGGTAGACCGAGAACAGATCGCCGATATCATTCGCCAAGACTTTGGTGGTCTACTCCGCAGGACCCAGAGACCTATCTATAGGAGGCTGCATAGTGATGCCATTGAAAGAGTACCTCTTCCTAGAGGATATAAGGTGCCCAATTTCACGACATTCTTTGGTGAGGGAGACCAATCGACCATGGAGCATATCGGTCTTTTCCTGCTTCAGAGCGGGGAGGTGAGTCACCAAGGTGATTTGCTACTAAAGTTGTTCCCTAATTCCTTGAGTGGGGTAGCTTTCAGTTGGTACATCAACTTACCTCCAAACTCATTCCACACCTGGAACCAGATAGAGGAAGCATTTCATGCCCAATTTTATCGGACTGAGCCCGAAGTCTCAATGGCCGATCTAACTAGGCTGAGTCAGCTTCCAAATGAATCCGCAGAAGCCTATATTGCCCGATTCAAACGGGCAAAGCATCGCTGCAAGGTGATTTTGCCCGAAGAAGAGTTTGTCAATATAACTCTGGGGGGACTCACCTTTGAGCTACGGAAAAAGTTTGAAGGCATGGGTTTCCGAGACCTATTTGAATTGGCAACCCGGGATGCCCGATATGAGCATATGCTCGAGGAGGAATAGGAAAGGAAGAATTCATCCAAGGGAACCTATTACAGGGATCCCAACTATGATATTCATGTCACCGAATGCAAAATCAACACCGAGGTGGACATGGCCGAGATCGTTTCAAAACGGTCTTATTAATGTCAGCCGTTGCCAAAACCGACCAAGGCACAGCAGTCATCGGTCAAGAAACAGCCTTTTGAGGCCGGCAAGCAATACTCATTTAACATAGCGATGGTTGATCAAATTTTTGACTTTATGTTGGCCGATAAGCAGATTCGGCTACCTCACGACGTTAAATTACCTTCGGCCAACGAGCTAAAAGGAGAAGAGTATTGCAAATGGCATAACTCTTGGCACCATACCACTAATAATTGCCTGGTGTTCCGTAATGTTTTGCAGGATATGATCGATAAGGGGAATCTGAAGTTTGCCGAGAAAGAGAAAGACGTAATGGGAGTCGACAGCAACCCATTTCCAGAGATAGTGGGGGCAAACATGGTGGTACCCGATTTTACCATCCTGTGCAGGCCAAGGGAAAAAATCGATCTCAGAGAAGCTGACGCCGTAGAAACAAGCACGAGAGTAATCCAACAGGAAAAAGCAAGACTGGCTTCTAGAGTTACGTCGGACAGAACCAAGGCAGAAACGGGGAAGGTCCCGACATTGCAATGGATGGTTGATTTGATTGAGCAAGGGCTATGTCCTAAATGCAAGGCTGAGGTAATTGAAACCCCCGAACCAAAGAAGGAAAAGACGCCTCGGCCACCAAGTCCGAGAAGGCCGATTCAAACCCGCCTCACTTATCCTAACTAGGAGTACCGCAGGATGCCCGATTCTCAGAAGCGTGAGCATTATCGTGATGAATCAAGGCAAGAAAATAGGGACGTGAGAAGGAAAATGAACCAATGCCAAGACCGATCCCCACGGATGGTCGTTCCATAACGAGCTGAAGTGAACCAATGGAAAAGAGTGGAGCACTCCAAATTCTCAGAGCATTCATACTTCAGCAAAACCCATAAGAGAAGGATACAAAGGCTGAGGCAGTCAGCTAGGGATTGGGAAGCCAAATACCATTTGGAGAAGAAACGGGTAGATCAACAAAAGGACATGGTGCCAAGGGCGATCTTAAGCCGTAAAGGAAAAGAGAAGATCGAGACCGAGAACCGAGAAACAAAACTTCAGAAGCTAGAAACACCATCAATTTTGGAAGTGAATGAATCGGATTTGGAAATGGCCGATATTGATTCAGATTACGAGGAATCACTGGACAGATACATCCAATTTGGAAGTATTCCAAAATATTTCTCGATAAATATGGTGTACATCTTGCCGATGTCTTTCGGAGCAATGCCCGACCAGGGAAGCAAGATGGAGGGTCATGTGCAGGAGGACAAGGGTCCGTCAACGCCAGTATTTGTCAACCAGAAAGTAAAGACGGAAAAGACAAAGATCTCGGTAATCAGGCCGAGGACCAAAGATGAAAAATGCAAGAAACCCGCGAAAGTAGTCTTTGAAAAACCAGCAGAAGGAATGTCGCAGCATCTAAAGTCATTATACATTAACGCGGCTATTAATGGAGTGCCATATTCCAGGGTGATAATCGATAATGGAGTAGCAGTGAACATCCTACCATCAATTATGTTGCTGAAATTGCAACGTGATGAGAAAGAGTTAATCCCGACTGAGCTCACAGTCTGTGGGTTCACAGGAACACCAGCAAAGACAAAGGGGATCCTCCCAGTGGAGCTCACAGTGGGGAAGAAGACCACCATGACAGCCTTCTTTGTGGTGGATTCTGGAGCTTCATACAATGCCTTGCTTGGCAGAGACTGGATCCACACCAGTTGGTGTATTCCATCAACTTTACATCAGTTCCTAATTTTCTGGAATGGTGATGAAGTGGAGGTTGTGTGGGCTGATCATAAGCCTTTTGTTGTCCGGGTTCACTGCTCGGAGGCCGTTTTGTATGAAGACGATATCGGCCCTGTCAAATTCATCGGAACAGATAAAAACGGTAGGCCAAGATTGACTACCATGGTAAAGGATCAGAAGAACCAGTTGATTCAGGTGTACAAACAACTCGATCGGCCATCAATCGTGATTACGTCGATCGACAATGATGCAGAACTTAACATCCCCAATGGACCAGAACCCATCATTAGTGAAGCTTAAAAGGACATTGGTCGTACAGGCGAGTGTTGCCAGAATGCAGGCTTTTCTGGCAGACAAACGAGCGCAGATGCCATCGGCTCGTATGGCCGATATCACAGAAGAACAAGAAGTCTTGGAGGATTGCATAAACCTCGGCCCCAGCAAAGCTTGACAACTTGAAAGCCGATGTGCAAGATCCTCTTCTTAAGGTTGATTTGGGGGCAAGTGGAGAGTATCAGCCCACTTTCATAAATCAGTTACTTGAGCCCGATTTCCAAGCATCATTGATTTCTCTACTCAGAGAATTCAAGGATTGTTTTGCCTGGGATTACCACCAAATGCCCGGCCTTGCAAGGGAGCTCGTGGAACACCGATTACCGATCAAGGAAGGATGCAGGTCATTCAAGCAGTTGCCTAGGAGAATGTCCCCTAAGGTCGTTCTAAAGGTCAAAGAGGATATCGAACGACTGTTGAAGGTCGGCTTTATAAGAACAACCAAGTACGTTGATTAGATTTCAAATATCGTACCCGTAGTCAAGAAAAATGGCAAGATAAGGGTCTATATTGACTTTAGAAATCTGAACATGGCAACTCCCAAGGATGAATACCCCATGCCTATGGCCGATCAGCTCATTGACGCTACGGCTAAACATAAAATTTTATCCTTCATGGATGGGCATTCAGGTTATAATCAAATATACATAGCCGAAAAAGATGTTCCAAAAACCGCCTTCAGATGTCCAGGAGCGATTGGAACATTTGAATGGGTGGTAATGCCGTTTGGATTGAAAAATACTGGAGCAACATATCAGTGAGCCATGAACGCGATCTTCCATGATATGATTGGGGAAATCATGGAAGTATATATCGATGATGTTGTAAAATCGGCCACACAGGAGAAGCATTTGGCCGATTTAAGAAGATCATTTGAAAGGATGAGGACTCATGGGCTTAAGATGAATCCCTTGAACTGTGCTTTTGGTGTATCAGCAGGGAACTTTCTTGATTTCCTAGTACACCAGAGAGGCATTGAGATCAATAAGAACAAAGTCCGATCTATTCAACCAGCAGAACCCCCGAATAACAAAAAAAAGCTCCAAAGACTGCTCGGGCAAATCAACTTTCTGAGGAGGTTCATTTCAAACTGCGCAGGACGGACACATATTTGGTACTCGTTACTCAAGTTGAAGGCCGAGGAAGAATTCAGGTGGAAGGCTCAGCATCAGCAAGCCTTCGAAGCCATCAAGCGATATCTATCAGAACCGCCAGTAATCATGCCCCCGAGGAAGAAGAGGCCGTTAAAGCTGTATTTATCAACCTCAGACGAATCAATAGCTTGTATGATAGCATAGGACAACGAGTGGGGAAAGGAACAAGCAGTGTATTATCTAAGTAGAGTTCTTACTCATGTCGAGCGTAGATATACGCCGATAGACAAATTATGTTTAGTCTTGTACTTTACCTCACAAAAGTTAAGAGTATATATGCTTCCTGTTTGGTTTACTTGATCTGCCAAACTGACATCATCAAATACATGCTATCAAGACCGATAATGCGTGGGCGTATAGGAAAGTGGACTCTAGCTATAATGGAGTTCACATTCCAATTCATTCCACAGAGATCAGTGAAAGGACAAGCCCTCACCGATTTCTTGGCCGATCATCCTTGTTTGGATGTCGGCCCAGAACTAAATGAAGCAATTGATTCCACTCTATTATCAACAATTTCTTTGACCCCTTAGACATTAATATTTGACGGATCAAGAAATACCGAGGGAGCAGGGGCAAGGATAATTGTGATATCGCCGAGAAAACAGAAAACCGTTTTCTCATTCAAATTAAAATTTGAGTGTTCTAGTAGTCAAGCTGAATACGAAGCGTTAATCATCAGCCTCGAAATAATGGCCGAGTTGGACGTATCAGCGATTCACATTATCGGTGACTCAAACCTCGTTATTAACCAGCTGAGTGGTGAATACCGGTGCAAGAGTTGGGAGTTATTACCCTTCAACTCAATTGCCCTATAGCTACTACGGGAATTTGATGACGTTAGAGTCCAGCACATTGCTCGAGCCTATAATTCCAAGGCCGACAATTTAGCACAAGTCGCGTCAGGAACCAAATTGGAGGTAACTGATAATGAAAAGTTTATACGAGTGCAAAAAAGAATCTTGCCATCGGTAAGACAATGCTAGATGGCAACAGAAGCATTCTCAGTTGTCACTTGTCATGGAAGATCAGGACTAGAGAGTCCCAATAATCAGATGCCTCTTGCACCCAATAGGACAGACCGAGAGGAAAACAAAATTGTCTTTAGTCAATTATGTCTTACTTGATGGAGAATTGCTTAAGAAAAGCGTCAAGGATGAAGTTTTACTAAGATGCCTGGACAAGCTCGAAGCCATGAAAGCAATGGCTGAGGTACACGAAGGTATTTGCGGAGCACATCAAGCAGGCACAAAAATGAAGTGGCTTCTTAGAAGATATAATTACTATTGGCCGAGTATGCTGAAAGACTGCATTGATTATGCGAAAGGATGCCAAGCATGCCAAAAACATGGGCCAATACAGCGAGTACCAACTACCGAGATGCAAGTGATCGTAAGACCGTGGCCATTTCGAGGATGGGCAATGGACCTAATTGGGAAAATATACCCACCATCCTCAGGACAACACTGCTTCATAGTAGTGGCAATGGATTATTTTACAAAATGGGTGGAGGCAATGCCAGCCAATTCGTGAATCATGCATACGTGATCAAGTTCATTAACGAACACATAATCCACCGATTCGGGCTTCCCGAAACGATTACAGCAGATCAAGGATCGGTCTTCACGGGAGATGAAGTTAAGGCATTTGCTGAAAGCCGAGGTATCAAGATCCTTAATTCAACTTCATATTTTGCCTAAGAAAATGGACAGGCTGAATCATCAAACAAAACGATCAAAGGGATAATAGAGAAGACAGTGGAAGGCAATCCTAGGTTATGGCATGATTTGTTATCCAAGGCGTTATGGGCATATCGGACATCAAAGCGATCGGCCACAAACATCATTCCATTCATGCTCACATATGGTCATGATGCAATGCTACCTATGGAAGTCACTGTCCGGTTAGTAAAACGAGCATTTCAACTCGGCCTCGAATCAACCGAGTACACTAAAGCAATGTTGGCCGAGTTGGAAGAGCTAGATGATGTTCATCTTAAAGCTTTGGATTGCATTAAGGCACAAAAGAACAAAGTAACTCGGGCATATAACAAGAGGGTCAAACACAAGTCTTTTGGCGAAGGCGACCTAGTTTGGAAAGTTGCGTTGCCGTTAGGGGAAAAGGATGGCCGATACAGAAAATGGACTGCCAAATGGGAAGGACCCTATCAAGTAATGTTAGTTATAACAGGGGGAGCATATCGGTTAATGGATTTGGATGGTGAAATGCATGCAAGATCGATAAACGGAAAATATTTAAAGCAATATGTACCATCTCTTTGGGAATTAGCAAGAATAGATAAAGAATAGCAAAAATTCATTTTTATTGATTTTCAAAAGAGTTTACATAGTACCAGCCGTGTACAACCAAAACGGCTAGCAAAAAAGAAAAAGATACATTAATCACTTCTTGGCAAACTTCAGCCTTAGCTCCTCCCAAGCCTGCTCTAGATATTCTAATTCCCTCTCAACATTGACCCTATCGGTCTCCCACCTGCTTGCCTCAGCTGCCGTCCCAGTCAGGGCCTCCACATACACCGCAGCAGTTCGCCCAACATCAAGAATGGCCTTTTCGGAGAGAACAAGGCCGGCATCAGTATTGATCTTGGCGAGCTCGGTCTCAAGTCTAGCCTTCTTCAGCAAGAGGCGCTCCTTCATGGCCTTGGAAGCTTCATACTGATGCTTGCAGACTCCCAGGTTATCAACTTGTGCCTTGCGCACCCTTGATTTTTCTTCAATGTCAGAAACGCTCTTGGTAGCAGCCCGATGTCTAGTCAGATAATCAGGGAGCCTCACTTGAAGATTCCAGAGATCAGCTTTCATCTCCTCAGATATCTCAAGGCAAGAGAGTAGAAGGCCCATGGCCGAGTAGAACTTGACACGCGAATATTCTTATGTGCTCTTGTGCAATACCCAAGTGTAGGTAGACGTGCAAGTAGTAACTGGTAAGACCAGGTCGATCCCACAGGGAAGGTGTTGACCTATTAACTTAGACTAAACTCAAAAGAAAGGAAAAAAATAAAATTCAATAAGATTTAATAATGGTGCAGAACACAAAGTTCCACAAACTAAGACTACTAACGAAAGCAATTTGAATTAAACTAAAGAACTAAATAGTTAACTAAAGCAATATTTTAAAACAGATTTTTCTTAATAAAAGGAAGTGTTGGGATCACACAAGTCCACTGTGACCCAGCCATCTACCATGCAGTTACATTGAAGCACTAAGGAGTACATTACCTACAGTATGCCGTATTTCTCTTAAAATAAAGAATCCATAGCCCTTTCATGTCCGGGACTATATCATCACAGTTAACTTAAAACACGTGAAAGCGGTTTAATTCAATAGTTAAGACTCGCACCTACAATGGTGTTAGCATTGAAGGTGGTTTGCAAAATATATTGAAAGAAATTGCCTTAGGGCCTTGATTTTAGAAACTGTTTTGACAAACTGAGCATTTAAGGACAGTATGATAACAAATCTCAAAAACAAAAGATCCTGAAATACTGCAGGGAACATCCTCAAGAATCAGAGAGTTCGATCGATCGACGATCGATCGAAAGCCTTCATCCCTCAATCGATCGAAATGTCCTTCGATCGCTTGACTATCTCTGGTTCGATCGATCGAACTACCTCCGATCGATCGAATACAGGATTTATTCTGCTACATGGAAGAGGCTGGAGATCACTGTTTCATTGTGTTCTCCCAACCCTAGGACTACTCAGACATCGTCTGGAGTGTCACAGGTTGGTATTTAACGTAACGATTCATTAAAGTATCGTTTGGCTCGAGTTTAATCATGAAAATTATAGAAAAACTATTGAATACCTATTTCTCCTATGAAAACTGATGATTGTAACAGACTAAACTATGAGATTAAGTAAGCAGACTGTAAATAAACAATAATATGAAACCTGGAATGTTAACAAACTCGTATTGAATGTAGAATCCTTCAAAACTTAAGCATAATCCAATGTTAAACCTACAAAACAAGCAAAAACTCTCTCTCTATATATATGAAAACTGATTAAAAGTAAAGTTGGGCGTCCTTTGGGACGTATACAATGCTCATATATATAGAAAACCTAAAGGCTAGGGTTACAATTCCGCTACTGCTGCGTACGCGAAAGTTTCTGAAAATACCATGTTCAATCGATCGACCATTTCTCGATCGATTGAACATTTGGAACTCAAGCGCTTCAACCTTCTTTAAGCGATCGAACCTTCGATCGATGGAACTATCGTCGATCGCTCAAACTTCAAACTTTAGCTTTGAATTCTTTTGTCTGCACTACAGTATTCCAGTTATCCTGACGTTCATCTCTCTAGTCCACACAACAGAGATCTGCACAAATAATAGCTGAAACAATACAACTTATCATAGATTAGTCACACTGTATGAAAACTAGCCTTGTAATGCAAATTGCAGATAAAACGGGAAGTTGTGATTAAAACCAATGCAATTCTTCCCTTTAGCGCGGTTGTATTTTACAAATACCCCCGCTTTGCACAACCCCCAACTAGCTTATTGCTAGTCCCTAGCGATAAAGCGAAAATAAAAACTACTAAACTAATACTACCACGACTAAAAAAACAAAGGAAAACTAAAAACAACCCAAACTAAGAGAGAGAGAAAATTCCTAACTCACTTTCGCAGGAATCGCGGTTGCATTTAGCGAATGCAACAGGCCGTTAAACCCCTAGGTTCCCCCTAGTGGACGAGTGTTGTCTCGTGAGGGTTTGCAGTGAATATACCCACAAAATTCTCCAATTTTAAGCTCAAAAAGATTTAGAATAACTTGTAGAATTCCCCCTCCATTAAACTGTTACTTTGACTCTACAGAGATATACTATCCTCAATCAACCCATGAAAGAAATCCACATGCTCCCTTATATCACCAAGTAAAATATAACATATGTATCACCATCATGCACCCGTGTGTGTGTGAGTTTAACAACCATACGTCCAACCCTATTAAGAGTTATTTAGACTATTACGCCTTGAAAAACTCGCAGTTTCAGCTCAACTCTCACATTGGTCACACTAAAAAAAAACGTCTCTCAGAAACTTGATTTACAATGACCGCACACCGTATGAAAGCTTTGATAAGGCTGATATTCTGGGTGCTAATGCTTCCATACTTGACTCTATGAAAAACGGACATTTAAGAGTATACAGTCTCATGAATAGAACACTACTTACTAGAGGAGCGAAATACCGTGGATAACTCAATTCACACTTCCATGTTCAAATTAATTGTTGAGAATCTTTAAGACTTTGAATTTCGGCTTTTAGTTAGTAGGTGAGGGTGTTGTAGAGAAGAATGTGCCCTTCAGTATGTGATGGAATTTCAACTTCTCTTTTTATTCTTTTCATCTCTCAACCCAATCTCCCATTCATTTCATATGCTCTTTTTCTTTTCCTTCATTCATCATTCATCTTTTTTTTTTTTTATAATGAACTGACCCACAACTACTTCCTTCCACTTCACCTACTTTGATGACTTCATTCTTAATAAATGTATAATACGGCTCATTGAGGTCACGGTATAGATCAAGGACTTGGTTTCTTTGTAATCATATTGGAAATATTTAGTTGGTGTGGGATCAGGGATGAAACATTTCAATGATTGTAGGTGAAAGCTATATCAGGTTAAAGAATGGGTAAACGATGGCTTAAATCATTTTCTCAACTTTCAATTTTTAGCACTTAAGTGTTCATTGACTGTAATTGGTAAATCCTGAACGTTCTCCTCTAACAAGCAGTCAAAACTTTTAAAGAAAAACTGAGACATTTACAACGAATTTACTAAGTATAAACAAGAAAGACCATTCGAAATTGTATGAGAATTCCCTCAGAAATGATGATTGGCTCAATAGCTCACTAAGGGTTATTAGCTTCCACTACTTGTTCTTTTGGCACAATAGTCATATTAACTCAGTTTTCAGGTTTTCTACATAGCTGCCAATTAGTGCATAAAAGTATTGGGTACATAATAGCTTCACACATGCAATCCATCTCAGTGATAACAGAAAACGCGTGAACTTAATCCATAAAAAGATGAGAATACTACAAATGTGTCATCGCCTAATTAACAAGCAGGAGAGATTATTCAGAGTTATTCTATCAATAAGATTCAATATTAAAAATTTTCAAAATTTTACCAGACCGCATTCTAATTAAATTTAAGACATATCCAAGTGCAAAATATGATCATTACGGGTGTATACCTATCTATTAGTATCCCCTACCCCCAACTGAAAACAACAAAGTCCCCAGAAGTTGATTTTCAATAATTAAAATAGATGGGTATCACCTGTATAGAGCAACGCAATGATAACAAGCATAGCAACCTGGCATAGAAATATAGAACACAATCTCCAAAACAACAAGGATCAATAGATAAAGATAAAGCAATAAAACCATCATCCAAGCAATACAAACCACTGGAATGGTAAAGGAATAAAATAAAAGCAGTGATAAATAATGTTCATACATAACCAAACTAACCAAAATAAAGAACTGTCCCACATGTCAAACCATAACACACTCACCAAAAATAGTACAACAAAAATAAATAGATAATCAAAAGTACAATAACACCATCCCTTTCCCAGAAAATGCTACGCGGCTCCCAACGGATCATCATCAGCCACGTTAGAAGGAATGTTAATGGGTACAGGTGGCAGTGGTGCAGTAGCAGGTGCAACAGCAGCAGAAGTGGATGGAAGATCAGCAGTAAGTGGAGCAGAAAGTGATGGATCGGCGGTAGTAGAAGAAGTGGATAGACCTGTAGGAGTAGGAGTAGGAGCAGCAGAAAATGATGGATCGGCAGCAGGCGGTGCAGACGGGGTAGTCGTAGGATGGTGAGCAGAGTGAACGGCATGATCGACCCCAATCTGAATCAATATAGACTCAAGCAAGGTCTGCAGCTGATCCATCCGGCCCTCAAGTCTAATCCTGGCCTCTCTCTCCTCCAATAGCAGCTCATAAACTGTCGGGAGAGGCACAGAGGAAGAAGACTCTCCCTGGGCCTGAGTCTGCGACCGCTGTCGCAACTCGAACTGCTGAGCAGCAGCAAATGGATCCTCCTCCTCATCGTCTGTATCAAGCTCCTCGGCCTCTGTGGGCGTCCCTGAAGCTCCAGCCTCTGTGTCTGTCCCACCACGCCTCTTCTTCTTCGCCCCCACCTTCGCTTTCCCTTTTCCTTTTTGTTTCCTCTTCTGGGCGTCTGAGCGGTGAGCCGCTGCCTCGCTGAATCGGCTGGGGGAAGCACGAAGGTCGTCTCCAGCAAGCTCAGGAAAGCCGGCCTGAGCCATAACTCTGTGAATCGCCCAAGCACCTTTCAGGTGCTTCTTGGAGGCGATGAAACTGGTGGGATGGACCATGAAGTCAATATAAAGCCGTGGTAAGCAGACCGGCTGTTCTGTCCCCACTGCAAATAATACTCGCGCATACCAAGCTGCGATCTTCTCTCGATAAGAGGTCACCAAGAGGCAATTGATGAGGACCAGGTGAATCATGTGGTAGTCGTCGGTAAGGAAGTGGTCCTCAATCAAAGCCTCGCCATTCTAAGAAGGAACGACGCCTCTGGTGAGCTCGCGGATAATGGCAGATGGTGGGGTCTCAGGTGCGTCAGGCCGATGGGGGCAAATATAATCTGGTACCTCTGGTACCCCCAAGGCGGTCAAAATTGTAGCGGGACTGATGACGAACGCCCGACCCTGGAAGAAAGCATGATGTGTGAATGGTGCGTGCAGGTCGCGTATCATCGTCGCACACGCACCTCGTATCCATGACAGATTTACTCTCTTGGCAAGCGAGAGTAAATGGAACCAGTGGGGCATGGAGCGAATCCGTGTCAGGAACCACGGGTGCTCCGACCAAACAGACTCGATAGGACGCTCAATGATCACCTTCCGCGTCTGGAAATAACGCTCGTACCATACCCGATCCTCATCATTCCGGAACCCATGTGCGGGTACCGGATCAGGTATAGTGAGGCTGAGGGGCTTGGACTTGTGGTAGCCAGTTACTGGATTCATCGTGGCAGCCCTGAAAATAGAACGCAACACGACACAGATTAGAATAGGGAAGAACTGCTACTGCTCTAGTTCGATCGATCTAACTTAGTTCGATCGATTGAACTGGAGTAGGATTCGATCGCTTGAGCATAGTTTGATCGATCGAACATTTCAGCTTCGATCGATCGAAAATAGTTTGATCGATCGAACACAGCGATGTTCTGCGATCGTAAAAATGAATGGGAAAACGAAAAGCGAAAGAAAAAAGAACTACAAAAGGGAAATCCTAAGACCAAGAGGACACCCCCTTGGGATTTTTCTAACAAAATAAAAGACAAAGGGCTCGTGGAGCCTACCTCGGTGTAAAAGGAGACCCGCGGGGTGAGAGGACGTAGAGGATGATTGTGGGGGTAAACTTGGCCGCCAATTGATGTCTAATGTCACGAAATCGCTGAGTCGCCCCCTCCTCTGTGCTTGAGCGATTGAGTGTGTTAGAGTGAGGGAAATGAAGAGGTATTCTGCAGACGCCTCGTTTAAAACAGTGCTCGATCGATCTAACTCAGTTCGATCGATCGACAGCAAAACTCTCAATCGATTTAAGAACGAGTTCAAGCGCTCGAGCTTGCAGGGGTTTCGATCGATCGAAAGAGGTTAGATCGATCGAACTCAAAAACTTATAGAACTTATTAGAGAATTAAACCAAAACACCCCCAACTATCAGACACAGATCTGGGCATGCAGAGATACTTAAAAATAGTTCAACCACAGACATGTAGGCCAGAATGGACATCACCAAAAGATAAAATTGCAAAGATTTAGTAATAAAAGATTCAAAATGCAGTCAATTTGCAAAATTATAACTCCCCACGTGATCCGTAGACCTTATTACATAGAAAAACTAAAATAAAAACCAAACTAAAAATCATTTGCCCAGAATTACACTTCAATTGAGAAAAATGAAAATGACAAAACAAAACTGAAGTGAAACACTAAACTTCCAACACGAAAACTTCTTCTTCTTCCATTGCTTCGAACACCACCAGATCTTCGAGATTGGATGCCAAACTTGACAATTCCCGTTCCCAAAATAATCTGAAAGCGGCAAGAGTGTCATTCAGCATGTCTGGAGTCGCTAGGGAATGAGGTATGTACATGAGAGGAGACTGCGGTGGAGACATAGATAATGGTGTGAAAATCCGCAATTGTTCTTCCTCTTGCGGTGGGGTGCCAGGAGACTGCGTGCGAGCCCCATGGAACAGCTGATGTGGAAGGAACACCGGAATACCATTGAGAAATATAGTGACAATCCTGGACAAG
Organism: Hydrangea macrophylla; assembly: GCA_033977485.1. Classification (NCBI taxonomy): domain Eukaryota; kingdom Viridiplantae; phylum Streptophyta; class Magnoliopsida; order Cornales; family Hydrangeaceae; genus Hydrangea; species Hydrangea macrophylla. The sequence continues at coordinate 79,154,445 of CM066991.1, read as the reverse complement.
GAAATGACAAAAGACAAACAAACCGAGATTAAGATAACGGAACACAAGAAACAAGGATTAAACGCGAAAAGAAAAACAAGGAACAGGAACAAAATAAAAAGGAATGTGACTAAGTTCCAACCTCACTATTGGCATAGATTCCCAAAATGCACTAGCTGGTAAGGGGCATTGGAGCCTGAATAGCAGAAAGCTCAGGTACACATAGCGGTATGGGACCAACTCGGGAACAAGGAAGTCATCAACAAAAACAAAAACTGCATTGTGACATTCCGGGACGACATCCTGGAGGTTATGATCTTCCCATGGCTCCCACATATCATCATTTTCCCATTGTGCCATGAGTGCATCATCCACCATTCTCCCCATACACAGGTCTTCTTCCTCATCCACATCATCGTCATCATGAAATTCCATATTTTCATATGGATTGATGTCAAGGAGGGCCGGTGGGTCTTGGGCAGCATCAATGAGAGTGTGAGCTTCAGGGTCTTGATGAAACAAGGGGCAGGGTGTGAGTTCACCCTCAGTCCAGGTGCCACAACGACATTCTGAATCAGCCCATGAACCGATAGAATGAACATCGTCACCTCGCATTTATGCACCTGCAATTGAGTGGTTTAAGGTATAGCGGATTAGAACGAGATCACAAACACTAAAAGAACGAACAAAGAATTAAAAAAACAACTGAGAGAAACTAAAATGCAGGGAAAAATAAGGAATACAACAACAATATGGAACTCCACTTTGGATTTTAAGTGGGAGAATAGTTGGGCTCATCCAGCTGGATGTGCTCAACTTCAGTTTGGAAGTTCTCCAAGAACGGTTTTAACCTCTAGCCATTGACCTTGAAACTATCATCGTTCTTTGGATTGACGAGCTCAACCGCCCCGTGTGGAAAGACAGTTTTTACAATGAACGGGCCTGTCCAACGGGAACGGAGCTTTCCTGGGAAAAGGTGGAGGCGAGAGTCATACAGCAAAACTTTCTGCCCCGGCTCAAATGATTTACGAAAGATCGTACGATCGTGGCGAGCCTTCAACCTTTCCTTATGCAACCTTGCAGAGTCATACGCATCTCGTCGTATTTCCTCTAGCTCTGCAAGTTGGAGCTTGCATAACTGACCTCCCTCTTGGATATCAAAGTTCAATGAGCGTGTCGCCCAGTAAGCTTTATGCTCAATTTCAACAGGGAGGTGGCAAGCTTTCCCGTAAACCAATCTATACGGGGACATACCTAGATTCGTCTTGTAGGCAGTACGGTATGCCCATAAAGCGTCGGTCAGCTTGTATGCCCAGTCCTTTCGGTTGGAGCTAACCGTCTTTTCGAGAATATGCTTGATTTCTCGGTTAGCCAATTCCGCTTGCCCATTCGACTGTGGATGATAGACAAGAGCGATTTTATGGTGGACTCCGTATTTCTTGAGAAGTGACTCCAAAGGCCTATTGCAGAAATGCTTGCCTTGGTCACTTAGTAAAGCTTTCGGAGTTCCAAAACGAGACAAGACATGCTCTCTTAGAAAGGACATGACCGTTCTGTGGTCATTGCGTCTCGTTGGTATTGCTTCAACCCATTTTGACACATACTCTACAGCAAGGAGTATGTATTCACAGTTATTAGACTTGGGAAATGGGCCCATAAAATCTATGCCCCAACAATTGAATATCTCAATTGTGATGATAGGGGTTAAAGGCATAGAATTCCTTTTAGAAATAGTTCCAAGCTTTTGACAGCGTTGGCATGTCTTGCAAAAGGAATACGCATCTTTAAAAATTGTGGGCCAGTAAAAACTGCTTTGTAGAACTTTTAGTGCAGTCTTCTGTGAAGCGAAGTGGCCACCGCATGCCTCAGAATGGCATGATGCTAAAATTACGGTTATATCCTCATTGGGGACGCAGCGCCTGATAACCTGATCAGCACAGTACTTGAAAAGATATGGGTCATCAAAAAATAAATGACGCGTGAACGAGAGGAACCGTTTTCTGTCTTGGTTTGACCAATGATTCGGGGTTTCTCCCGTGACAAGGTAGTTCACGATATCAGCATACCAAGGCAGACCACTTACTGCCAGTAGCTGTTCGTCTGGGAACTCATCCTTAATGGATTGGGATTCAGCATTGTCGACAAAAGTCAATCGTGACAAATGGTCCGCAACCACATTCTCTACTCCTTTCTTATCTTTGATTGTTAGATCAAACTCTTGGAGTAAGAGTATCTAGCGAATGAGCCGTTGTTTAGCGTCTTTCTTAGACAGCAGATACTTGAGGGCCGAGTGATCTGTAAAACAGACGATTGGTGACCCTATCAGATAAGACCTAAACTTATCCAAGGCGAATACTACAGCCAGCAGCTCCTTTTCAGTAGTTGTATAATTCATTTGAGCTTCATTCAAAGTTTGGCTGGCATAGTATATCACATATGGCTTACTGTCCTTTCTCTGGCCTAGGACCGCGCCAATGGCGTAATCACTAGCATCGCACATTAATTCGAAAGGCAAACTCCAGTCGGGTGCCTGTATTATAGGTGCGGTGGTGAGGAGCTCTTTTAGATCCTCGAAGGACTTTTGGCAACTTTCTGACCACTCGAATGGTGCATCTTTGACAAGAAGTTGAAAAAGAGGTCGAGAGATTGCACTGAAGTTCTGGATAAATTGACGATAAAATCCCGCATGTCCCAAGAACGAACGGATGTCTCTCACTGTACGGGGGACAGGTAGATTTGAGATTATGTCGATTTTGGCCTTATCCACTTGGATTCCTTCATCGGAGATTATATGGCCGAGGACTATTCCCTTGGTCACCATAAAGTGACACTTTTCCCAATTCAAAACTAGGTGTTTATCCTCACATCGCATTAATACATGCTCGAGATTGCTGAGGCAATCTTCAAAGCTATGGCCAAACACTGAAAAATCATCCATGAAGACTTCAAGGATGTGTTCGACCATGTCACTGAATATGCTTAGCATGCACTGCTGAAAGGTAGCCGGTGCATTACATAAGCCAAACGGCATTCGACGGTAGGCAAATGTACCAAATGGACAAGTGAATGTGGTTTTCTCCTGATCTTCAGGAGCAATTTCAATTTGGTTATATCCATCCAAAAAGCAGTAATACTTGTGACCTGCCACACGTTCTAGCATTTGATCCATGAATGGCAAAGGAAAATGGTCTTTTCGGGTCACAGTATTCAACTTTTTGTAGTCAATACACATCCTCCATCCAGTGGGGACACGTGTTGGTACCAATTCACCATCTTTGTTTGGGATGACCGTTATGCCTGCTTTCTTTGGAACCACTTGGGTTGGACTGACCCAAGGACTATCAGATATAGGATAAATCATCCCAACATCAAGTAGTTTGAGCACTTCCTTTTTAACTACTTCTTGCATGTTGGGATTCAGACGCCTTTGCATTTGTCTTGAAGGTCTAGCGTCTTCCTCCAGATATATCTTATGAGTGCATATGGATGGGCTGATGCCTTTGAGGTCAGCAATCGTCCATCCCATAGCATCCTTATGCTTGGTCAGCATTTGCACTAGCTTACCTTCCTATTCATGAGTTAAAGCAGATGAAATGATCACAGGATACATTTTTCCAGTCCCTAGGAATGCATATTTTAGCTCTTTGGGTAGCTCCTTTAACTCTAACTTCGGAAACTGAAAACTAGAAGGCATTGCCAACTTAGTTTTAGGAGGCAATTGTTCATATAGTATTACCCACATACATTCTGCTCTATCCTCCTCTATCGTATCCATCATAAGACACATCTGGTTCAGGTCAGCTTCCAATGGGGTTGACTCGGCAGGTTGATAGATATCGCCAAATTGAGTCATCACAACTTCTAAAGGATCTTTGTAGTCGACCAAGTCAACTTCATCTTCAATGACTGTGTCAATGTAATGAATTTCTTCCTCGTCATCGTATTCTTCAGGTCGGGGATTAGAAAAAATTTTGACATTCAATGTCATGTTCCCGAATACGATAGTCATGATACCACTTCTAATCTTGATCGTGGCATCAATAGTGTTGAGGAATGGACGTCCAAAGATAACCGGGATGTGTGCACCAGGATTAGACACAGGTTCTGTGTCCAATATCACAAAATCAATCGGAAAGACAAAAGAGTCTATTTGGACAAGGACGTCCTCTATCACCCCTCTAGGGTACTTCATAGATCTGTCTGCCAATTGCAAAGCGACTCGGGTGGGTTTGAGTTCACCCAACCCTAGCTGTTTATAGACTGATTATGGCAGCAGGTTCACGCTTGCTCCTAGATCGAGGAATGCGTTATCTATCCTTTGATTCCCAATTCTACATGAGACCGTAGGTGTACCGGGGTCTTTGAGTTTTGGAGGCAACTCATTTTGAATGATCGTACTTGCTTGGCACGCGACATAAGCATGTTTCTTCACACTTTGCCTCTTCTTTACCGTGCATAGATCTTTGAGATACTTAGCATAGGCCGGCACTTGCTTGATAGCATCTAGGAGTGGAAGGTTAATTTTGACTTGTTTAAACAATTCCAGAAACTCCTGATTCTTCGTCTCATTCTTGGGTTTCTTCAACCGTTGAGGATAAGGTGCAGGAAAAGGGTATTTTGGTGGTTCATCCTCAACAGACTCCTTTCCAGGCCTTTATTCAACTTCTTCCTCTACTCTAGGAGATTCAATGTTTGCCTTTATTGCCTCGTCATTAGTAGACGGCTCCTCCTCTTGAGTAGATGGTTGCTCAAGCTCATTATCCACCACTTCCTCCTCTTTGTACACTTCGGGTGTAGACAGAGGCATGCTTTTCTCTATGATTTTTCCGCTTCTCAGCGTAGTCACGGCTTTAGCATGTTCTTGATTGTTAGGACCATTGTTATGTCCCTTGGGGTTCAGAAGTGGTTGGGCAGGGAATGTTCTTCCTGAACCATCTTGCTGTGCATCTATCCTTTCTAACGTGGCAGACATTCTACTCATCATCTGTATGAGTTGCTGCGTTAGATTGGCATTAGCAAGTGGCTCTTCTTCTTGTACCTTCTTGTGTGGTGGCACATAGGTATTGGTCTGTGGTGCATTGGAGGATTGAGCTTGGTTGTAGTTATTGGTTCTGTTTTGATTGTATTGATGGGACGACCTATTGTTTTGCCCTTGATATTGATTGTTGTTGTAGGGCTGCTATTAATATTGATTTTGGGTCCCAGCATTATTTCTCCAATTAAAATCGGGGTGATTCCATCTATTGTAACTTTGAAAGTTATTGTTGGAATTCCCCGCCCCTCGGAAACCGTGCATGGCATTCATCTCCATAGGGGTCTGCTCTTGAAAATATGGCACATTGGGACAGTATTGAGTTGTATGTCCCAACATGTTGCATGTGCCGCATGGTTCCTCAGGCATAACCTGCCTAAAGCTCTCTCCTCGCATCCCTAGTTCTTCTACCTTCTTTGCCAGTTCTTCGTATTTGTTCATCAGATGATCTTCACTTTTCAATTGGTACAAACTCTTATCTTCCACACTCGATATTTGAGTTCGAGGTGTATCTTCAGAGTTAGACCATTCATGAGCATGTTCAGCTAACCACTCAAAATGAGCTTCAGCCTCTTCGGTGTTCTTTCGAAGGAATGGTCCAGAGCTCATAGTTTTGACCAACTTTTTCGTTTCACCATTTAGTCTTTCATAGAAGTGACTGATGGTACGCCATTTCTCATATCCGTGGTGGGGACATGAGAGAAGTAAATCTTTGAAACGCTCCCAAGTTTGGGTGAAGGTTTCATTACTCCTCTGCTTGTATGAACTTATTTGGCGTTTTAGCTCTGTGGTCATGCGAGGTGGAAAGAATTTCTTCAAAAACGCAGTGTTCATCGCATGCCATGTGAAGATTGAATTCGGTTTTAGGGTGAGTAACCACGCCTTCGCTTTATCCTTCAAGGTGAAGGGAAATAACATTAACCGTGTCACATCTACAGGACAAGTTTGGGAGAATGTTTTACAAACATCCTCGAAATCCTTAATGTGTAGATATGCCTTCTCGCTTTCCATCCCATGAAATGTTGGGAGGAGTTGAATCATCCCATTGCGAAATTGAAATTCGCCAGCATGAGGGGGAATGAGAATGCAAGAAGGAGTAGGTGCGTGTTCTGGTTGCATGAGATCGCACAACGGACGTAGTGAATCATCAACTGGTACCACAACATTGTCACCATGTTCACTCTGATTATCATCCATTGATTCAGTTGGAGTGGTGACAGGGTTACTAGAACTGGAAGAATTAGATGAATATAGAGGATTTCTGAAAATTCCGTGGACGGAACTATCGAACATAAATGAGAGAACCTAAGAAGATTGAAAACCTAGAGAACTCAAAGAAAAAGGAAAATGGAAATAGATCAGGAAAGATTGAGGTAATCTAAGGAATTGATCGTCGCCTTCCCCGGCAACGGCGCCAAAAACTTGACACGCGAATATTCTTATGTGCTCTTGTGCAATACCCAAGTGTAGGTAGACGTGTAAGTAGTAACTGGTAAGACCAGGTCGATCCCACAGGGAAGGTGTTGACCTGTTAACTTAGACTAAACTCAAAAGAAAGGGAAAAAAAATTCAATAAGATTTAATAATGGTGCAGAACACAAAGTTCCACAAACTAAGACTACTAACGAAAACAATTTGAATTAAACTAAAGAACTAAATAGCTAACTAAAGCAATATTTTAAAACAGATTTTTCTTAATAAAAGGAAGTGTCGGGATCACACAAGTCCACTGTGACCCAGCCATCTACCATGCAGTTACATTGAAGCACTAAGGAGTACATTACCTACAGTATGCCGTATTTCTCTTAAAATAAAGAATCCATAGCCCTTTCATGTCCGGGACTATATCATCACAGTTAACTTAAAACACGTGAAAGCGTTTTAATTCAATAGTTAAGACTCGCACCTACAATGGTGTCAGCATTAAAGGTGGTTTGCAAAATATATTGAAAGAAATTGCCTTAGGGCCTTGATTTTAGAAACTGTTTTGACAAACTGAGCATTTAAGGACAGTATGATAACAAATCTCAAAAACAAAAGATCCTAAAATACTGCAGGGAACATCCTCAAGAATCAGAGAGTTCGATCGATCGATCGAAAGCCTTCATCCCTCAATCGATCGAAATGTCCTTCGATCGCTTGACTATCTCTGGTTCGATCGATCGAACTACCCCCGATCGATCAAATTCAGGATTTATTCTGCTGTATGGCAGAGGCTGGAGATCACTGTTTCATTGTGTTCTCCCAACCCTAGGACTACTCAGACATCGTCTGGAGTGTCACAGGTTGGTATTTAACGTAACGATTCATTAAAGTACCGTTTGGCTCGAGTTTAATCATGAAAATTATAGAAAAACTATTGAATACCTATTTCTCCTATGAAAACTGATGATTGTAACATACTAAACTATGAGATTAAGTAAGCAGACTGTAAATAAACAATAATATGAAACCTGGAATGTTAACAAACTCGTATTGAATGTAGAATCCTTCAAAACTTAAGCATAATCCAATGTTAAACCTACAAAACAAGCAAAAACTCTCTCTCTATATATATGAAAACTGATTAAAAGTAAAGTTGGGCGTCCTTTGGGACATATACAATGCCCATATATATAGAAAACCTAAAGGCTAGGGTTACAATTCCGCAACTGCTGCGTACGCGAAAGTTTCTGAAAATACCATGTTCGGTCGATCGACCATTTCTCGATCGATTGAACATTTGGAACTCAAGTGCTTCAACCTTCTTTAAGCGATCGAACCTTCGATCGATCGAACTATCGTCGATCGCTCAAACTTCAAACTTTAGCTTTGAATTCTTTTGTCTGCACTACAGCATTCCAGTTGTCCTGACGTTCATCTCTCTAGTCCACACGGCAGAGATCTGCACAAACAATAGCTGAAACAATACAACTTATCATAGATTAGTCACATTGTATGAAAACTAGCCTTGTAATGCAAATTGCATATAAAACGGGAAGTTGTGATTAGAACCAATGCAATTCTTCCTTTTAGCGCGGTTGTATTTTACAAATACCCCCGCTTTGCAGAACTCGTCAAAGTTAGGGAGCTGGGAGAGTTTGCGCTGGACTGTAGTCCTAAACCACTCCTCGGCCCGTTGATATTCAGTAGTAGAGGGAGCAGCACTGGCTTGAGCCACCATCGGCTGGACTTGAAGGAGCTGCTCGGGGTTAAGAAGAGCAAAAAAGGCCTCAACGGAGGAGATCGAGCTAAAATCTGGAATAGGGAGGGAACTGGAAACCTGTAAGAAAAGATACAATAAGCAAAAGGACAACAGAAAAGATATTTATAAAGCAAGCAAAAGCCAAGGAATGAGCTAAGTTATCTGGACCAAGGGGGAACTGGTCGAAGAAGTAGCTGGTAGTGGTGGTGGTGGTGCAGCCGGTGCATGTGTCTGTATCGGAGGTGAGACCAACGTTTTGGTGTGAGAAGCACCAGTAGAAGGAGGCTGATCTGGGACTTCTTTCTTACCCATGACCTCAGCTGCCCGAGGAGTCCCAGCTTCGCTAAAGTCAGTAGGATCATTAAAGTCTGATCCCAACGGCCTCTCATCGCCAGCTTTCTCAGAGGAGTCACCGGCGACAGTCTCCTCCACGCTCGGTGTTAGGACATCGGCTGCGCCCTTAAGGATAGCCTGCCTGGCCTCATCAAGCCCTCTTAACCGTTGAAGTTTGGCGATCAACTGCTCGTAGGACATCTGAGGAGCAGCCTCGGTCGGAGCGGCTTGGGAGGACGTTGAGGTAGGAGGCTTGAGAGGAGATGTAGGAGGCGGTGGCAGCTTGCCCCTTGAAGAAGGAGGTTTCATCGTTGCTTGCTTAGTCTTCTTGGAAGCAGCACCTCCAGCTCCCTATTATCAAACAAGTAGGGGTCAGTCTCAAAATTTTACATGTTTGAAATAAAAGAAAACACAAGGAAAATTTGATACCTTGGTTGATTTTACGGTGGTCGTGGCCATGTTACGACGTTGACGAGTTGAGAGAGGGACATCTTCGTCCGACTTGATATCGGTCATGCCGGATGCATTCTCTCTCGGAAGGGCCTCTGAACAACAATGGGAAATAAAATCAGTTAGAGAAGTGGAACGCTTAATGAAACATAAAAAAAGGAAATACCTAAAACTGGTACTCCAGTTTCTACAACCCATATGGTCGATGAATGATCGGCCACGCTGAGATCATGCAGCCCGGTATAAATAACTCTTTCCAAGGGTTCCATTGTTGACGATGCCTGCTTATTCACCATCGGAATGGTAATTGCAAAATCGGCGTCTGGCAAGGGAGGAGGCCGACATTCAAAGGGCTTGAGGAACTCCTCAAAAGGAATGACGGATGACTAATCAGTCGTCTGCAGGTACTTCCTATATGCTCTCGCTATTTTTTCCTTGTGTTCCTGTTCAAGCGCCCTCAAATGCCACTTCATATCAGACCGCAGGATCTCGGGATGTCTAGGATCAACTTTGAATTTAAAGAACTTTTCAAAGGCGAGAACGGCTTGATAAGCGATTTTACCTTTGGATGCTGGCGCTTTCCTCTTTTGACCTGCAGCCTGAACCAGAGAGGGGTTAGTGGAACGAGAGGGTTTCTCGGCGACAGGAGGAGAAATACAATTAAGTATAGCAAAAAGGAGCTCGAAACGTAAGCCCGATGGAATTTTGGACCACCAAGTTTCGAACTCGGTGAATGTTGAAGGAAGCTCTTGGAAACGGAAAAACTCCAATCCTGCTCGGGCCGTTTTGCTAAAAGATCGGCACTTCTCAACCTTGGCCAGATCAGAAAGAAGAGATTGCCCTACCATGGAACGGTTAAAGGTTCAGAATGGGGGAATCGGGATGAGTTGCTTCAGCCCGAATTATCGAGCTAAAGCTGGAGCGTTGTAATATTCCACCCCACACTTGTTATTTTGCTGGGGTAAAACAGGGTTGTATAAGAGATCTCGGCCAACTAAGAAGCTGGCCCAGATAGCTTCGTGTTCTTCTTGCTCGGCCTCCGGAGCTTGGCCAGGACTGTGGAGAAGCCAGCTCAGATATCAAAGCCGAGGATGGAAGGGAAGAAACTGTTGGGGCAATCAGTCGCCCATATGTTCGTAAAAGAAAGAAAAAAGATGGTCAAAAGAAAGGCCTTTAGGGCCAAAGCCAGAAAAATGGAAAGCAAAGGCCGAGGAATGTTCTGGTAGAGTGATAGGGTCAAAGTTATCAACCAAACACTTCTCAGGGAAATAGAATTGGAGCCAACACTGGAGGAGCCAAAGGGGTCCCCCTAAAGTTTTGAAGTTAGAAAAAGACAAGCTCGAGAACACCGCGATAAAGATGCGAAAGAACGAGAGGTGCAAGAGCAAGCTTCTTGCCCGAAGCCAAGGCCAGGGCGATGTGATGATACTCTTTTGTGACCCCAAAAGAGGCCGAGCAAAACACAAAACGGTTCAACCAAAAGATCAAGAAAGCGACGTACTCTTGATCGGTGACCTCCCCTTGACTCGTGCAGGCCGAGATGAATTGCCCAAAAGTAGTGATGGCCTGAGAACCCTTGCCCGAATTGGTCCTAGGGTGTTCAAATTCTAGAGAGGAGGAGAGGTTGGAAGTAACTTCTTCACCATGGGCAGGAAGACTGGTGAGGAAACAAACGTCCTGAATGGTCGGGCTCATAGGGCCGCAATGGAAGAAAAAAGCATTGGCCGAAGTCGACCAGAAGAATAAAGAAGAAAAGAAGAGAGGTTTATCAAGGAAGAATCTCTCTCGGCTAAGCATTACGGCATCATAGATGTCAAAGGCCCTCCATAGGTCCTTTTTCACCTCCGCCAATCGGTCTACCCAGGAGACCCAGTCAGTAGAAGGGATAGGCCAATTTCTCAAAGGATTAGAAGGAGCGTACTGGGAGCCCCAATCAAAGTCAGGAGATTGGTAAAGTAATTCTTTGTCTTCTACAACTAGAGGGAAGTAGGGATCTAAAGAAGATGGGGGGAAAGAATCAAAAGAAGGACCAAGTCCTGTTGAAGAACCAGAAGGGAGAGGAATCAATACCTGAGGATTTATTAGCCCAGGAATGGTTTCGAGGGCTTGTTTAACGACGGTGGCATTAGTTTTTGTCGCCGGCGCAGTACCAGTAGCAGCGGGAGAAGACGAGGTAGCACCGGCGGTTTGGGAAGCAACAGTTGCAGAGGAAGAAGCCATGGAAATTTGAAAAGAAAAGAAAATTTTCTAGGAAATCTTAGGGAAAGAAAGTGAAAAGTGGAAAATGATAAGGATAGAAAGGTTTATATAGAAGGAGGAGGGGGTCATCATGACTTGGGAACGGGTTCCCAAGAGGTGCGCCTCAATTCTGGAAACGAGGCAGGAGGAGCTACTGGGGAGGTGCCACGTGGAGCCGTACGCCGCCAGTTACAGAGTGGCATTAAATTTGAATTTCAAACATCTCATCAAACTGATGACGCAATGTTTGACAAGACGTTTGGGGGGCATTATTTACACCCTAATTTGGGATTTCCCAAAGCACATGACAATTACGTGGCTTGATGACATCATCATAAGAGTAGGTAAGCAGATGAACAGGTGATAAGGCCGATGACGGAGGAAAGTGATATCAGAGCTAGTTGCGGATAAAGATGGTACATCCAATAAGTGAATATCGGTGTCAAGACTGAGGACAGGATGATACATGGTTCTCAAGGTAATACCTCGACTTTAACAAGCAATGTCAGTTGCAAAGTAGCATCGATAATAGCCATAACATCGGTCAAACTAGACCGATGTCCAACCAATGAAGACTCTAAAAAGGTTGATTCATCCCAAACCTTACTATCGACGTTGAAACAGAGAAGGACACTAGGCTCTAATGGATATATCGGTCTCAACAAGTCAGGCCGATATAGAAGGGGAGCAGCGGTAGACACGATACACTTTGGCTTCACTAGACAAGGCCGATGACCACCCTTGCAGATCCTGCAGTGGCCAGACCGTAGGATGATAGCTAATAGTAGCAAAGCAAGAGAATGTAATATCGGGCTTGGGAAAGGGTAAAGGCAATCTTTGGAACAATTAAAGTCAGACGACATCGGTTGAACGAGACCGATGAATAGTAGACTTCCTACTGAGTGGAAGGCCGACTTCCATCAACCAGCAAGGATTAAGCTACTCAAAAAAGGATGAAATCGGTCACCTGGGATCTGCTCACAAGTCTGTTAGGCAGTTAGCTGTGATGAGAACGTGTGCTTTAGAAGATGCTGGGCTGGAAAGAAGGCAGTTACACAAAACAGGAACGTGGCAGAAGAGGGATAATCAAACAGATCATGGATAATCGTGGGGTAAAGAAATGGGTGCAGTGACTTGTTTATGCCTGGAAATCAGGAACCACCACCCACTAACCCCACTAACATGAACAGTTCCTCTCTCTCAAAGTCTATAAATAGGGCAGGGTGTGCAACATTTGGAAAGGGGGCTAACACATACGCCACTACTGCTCTCAGTAGACTTTAGTTTCTCCTCATAACAATTCTGCTTTTGTTCTTAAGTGATCTTGAGTGATTTTTGAGTTCTCTTTGTTCTTTGAGCGTTTGTAATTGTTCTTTGATCGTTTATAATCACTACTTTTTCAATCAGTGAAGATGATGATGTCTATGGAGGTATTCTGAATCTTTGTGTTTGATTTGTCCTATTTCAAATTCCATTTGTAATTACTTGCTTGCATCAGAGTAGAGTAAAAACCCACAGTTTTGTTGTTTTGAGTACTGTTAACAGCAAATCGCTTAAACTAGAAGTCAGATTAAGTTATCATAACCACTTTGAGTCCACGTGGACTCTGGCATGCCCGACGCACACCACACCAGAATTTATTACAAACAATGTGTCTTGGGGTGGTCACAAGGTCCTCATAGAGGCTGTGATACTGACAATTCTAACCTATGCTATGTCATATTTTAAGCTTCCAGTTTCAGTTTATACAAATATTGCTCGTTTTGAGGCTAGGTTTGGTGGGGATCTCAAGGTGAAAAAAAAGGAAAATTCATTGGATCAAGTGGGACACACACACTCTCTCTCTCTCTCTCTCTCTCTCTCTCTCTCTCTCTCTCTCTCTCTCTCTCGGTCCAAGAAGGAAGGAGGTCTGGGTTTTCAGGATTTTGACGGTTTTAATGATTCTATGCTTGCCAATCAGGGTTGGCGGCTTCTCAACAACCCGTCATCACTTTTGTTTCAGGTTTACAAGGCTAAATATTTTCCATCTGGTTTTTTATTGGAGGCTTCTTTGGGTCATTATCCCTCTTTCACCCAGCGTAGTATCTGAGGGGCTTTAAAAGTGTTGAAACTGGGCCTCCAATGGCGGATTGGGTCTAGAAGCAGGGTTTGTATTGGGTCTGGAAGCTGGGTTTGTATTGGGTCTGATCCTTGGTTGCCTTCGTCTAATACTTTTAAGCCTTTCACTCCATTACCACAACATGTTTGTAAGAGCACGATTAGTGATCTTATTGACCCTTCAACGGGCTTGTCGAATTCAGACAAGGTTCGCACATTTTTTTGTCCGAAAGATGCAGATTCCATTCTTGCTATCCCCCTTGCAAACCGTACGTCTGCTAACCGCCCGATTTACCACTGGACTTCGAAGGGTATTTTTTTGGTTTTCTCTACCTATCATTTGGTTAGATAGTCCAAGTTAACAATTGTTGGATCATCTTCTTCGAATGTGAACTCCTTTAAACTTTGGGCAGTTCGGGTTCCCATGAAGGTAAAACATTTATGTGGAATTCTGTTCATGAGTTTGTCCGTGCGGAGAGGTTCTTAAACGACGTCATGCTTTTGAGAATGGTGGGTGTTTGTCTTGTAGGGTGGAGTCTGAATATGTTACACATGCCTTATCCACTTGCCATAGGGCACGTGAGGTATGGATTTTGGTTTTTTTGGCTAGTTTTCATGAACAGGGGGCTCTGCTCCGTTTTCGGGATTGGTTGCATATATTCTTAATCTTGACAATGGTCGGATTATACAAAAATTACTTTTATGTGCTTGGACGATCTGGACCAATCTGAATCAGTGGGGTAATGGAGGGGCGTCGTCGGGAAGCATGTGTGTCAGCCGAATGGGTCAATAATTTTCTAGAAGAGTTTGCATGTGCATTTGATGACGGTACAATGTCCACATCGAGGGTCACGAATAATCCAATCCGTTGGTCTCTACCCCCAATAGGAATGGTTAAATTAAATGTTGATGGGGAGACTTTCAAGGATATTGGGGGGGTTGGTCTGGGTGGTGTGCTTTGGGATCATGTTGGTGATGTCCTCCTCTCTTTCTTGGAGTTCATTTGTGGAAAGCTGGATGTGATGACGACGGAGTGCCTTGCCTTTTGGAGAGCAATCATGTCACTTTAGAGACGAGTTGTTCTGAGTTTGTTGTGGAATCGGACTCCCTCGTTGTGATCAACCACCTCAAGAATAATGACTTGGAGTTCGCGCCGTATGGACACATCCTTGAAGATTTGGTTAGACTGCTTTGTAGGCTTGGGATTAGCCAATTCTTGCATGTAAGGTGTGATGGCAATTGTGCAGCCCATTGTTTAGCAAAGTGTGCTTGAAGTTTTATGTGTTTTAGAGTTTGGCTTGAGGAGGTTCCCTCCTAAGTTGAGCCATCTGTTTTGCACGATTCTCTTCAATTCTAATTTATTCCTGATTTTTGATAATTTAAAAAAAAAAAAAAAAGAAGAAGAAAGAAAGAAGAAGAAGAAGAAGAAGGTGGGTGCGAATAGGATTACCCCAAACTAAATTATTTTTTTGGTTTGGCCTATTGCCACAAAGGTCCACTAACTTGCACTCCGTTTGGTTTGATTGTAGAATAGAATAAAAAAGAAAAGAACAAAATATAATAGAATTGGAATTCTAATTTTGTGTTTGGTTTGAAATAGAATTGAATTCAATTCTATTCAATTATGTTGTTAGGTTTGAAGTTGGAAAAGAATCGATGTTATTTTCCAAATTGCCCCTGTTAAGAATGAAAGTAAACCAGAGAAAGAAAATCAGTATAAGAACAGAGGCTATTGTGGGTATTTAGTATAAAAGGCAGATATATTTTGGGAAAATAAAATTTATGTAAATAATCCTAAATCATTTCTTGAAGAATCCAACCATTTTGGGTAGAATTTGTAAAGCACCCAAAACAATATTGGGGTTGGATTTCAAAATGAATTTATTTCTTGTTTTGTGACAAACCAAATATAATAATTCCACAAATAATAATCATAAATGAATTCTTTCCAAGTTTGCAAATGGAGTGTTGGACTTCATAGTCTCGAAAAAAAAAAAAAAGGAAGAGGAGGTTGGAGGGTATATTTGCAATTCTGTACTTATATACCGTACCCGAAACCTCTTTCTTTTTCTTTTTTTTTCCTCCCAAACCCTAAACCATCGGCGACAGCAATGTCAGACCTTCCGGCGGAAATAATCGCCGACATACTCTCACGTTTGCCTGCGAAACCACTTCTCCGATTCAGGTGCGTATCCAAACCATGGCGCTCTCTCATCGACAGCCCTGATTTCATCAAATCTCATCTCAATCGCTCCATCGAAACCAAGTCCAATCTCGACCTCATTCTCAGAGACTCATGGCTCTACTCTGTTGACCTCGATTCGCTCGATCGCGCCGTAGTGCTCGATCACCCTTTGAAGTCCAGAAACTATGGAACTGAAGTTTTGGGATCTTGTAATGGTTTGCTCTGTTTATCTAACACTGAGGAAAACAACGTTATTTGGAACCCATCTACGCGTAAGCACCGGAAGCTTCCTGTGACTCCGATTGAGTTCCCTCGTGAATTTGGTATTTGTCAGTTTATTATATATGGGTTTGGGTGTGATTTTGAAAATGATGACTATAAGGTAGTGAGAATTGTACAGTTTTATGGTAGAGATGATGATTCATTTGACTCTGAGGTTAAGGTTTATAGTCTGAAATCGAATTCATGGCGACGGATAAGAGATTTCCCGTATTACCTTCGATACAAGCGAGCATATGGTATGCTCGCCTCCGGTGCTCTTCACTGGGTGGTGTCTCGAAAACCCGAATCGGATACGGCCAATCTGATTGCTGCTTTTGATCTTGGGTCTGAGGAGTACAGGTTAGTAGCACAGCCTGAGTATTCGGATAAGAATTTTCATATGAATGTGGGGGTCTTAGGTGGGTGTCTATGTGTGCTATGCAACTATTTGCTGGATCATGTTGATGTATGGGTGATGAAGGATTATGGAGTCAAGGAGTCTTGGGTTAAACTGTTTTCTGTTGTACAACCAACTGTAACGGATACTTATAAGTCTTTTGAATATGTGAGGCCTATAGCATATTCAAAGAGTGGAGGGCAAGTGCTATTGGAACAGGACACTAAGATTCTTCTGTGGTATGACTTAGAAAAGGAAACTATCAGGAATGTTAAGATTCATGGTATGCCGGATTCACTGGAAGCAGATGTTTGTTGGGGAAGTCTTGTATCGCTCGGTGGTGATGGAGGAAGTGGTGAGAAGATGGAACAAGCACAAGGGAAAAGGAAGAAAAAGAAGATTGCAAAGCAGAGGTGACCCGATATTAAGTTATTGTGCCTGTTTTAGCTCTACCTTTTGTTTTGGTGGTGATTTACTTGATCTTGCTTAGAAGTGTTTGTTATGGAAATTCGATTTTTCCACTTAAAGTAAAATGTGATCACATAATTGTCCAAATAAATTACATGATCGCATACTGTTGTTTGTGTTGGGGGCTTTAGTATCAGTTGTATGCATAGATAGTGTATTCGATCTAATTCACTTTGAAATTGCTTAGGCCAGTTTACCCGTCTTATCACATACACTATTAGAAGTCACATGTCCTCATGTCCGCCGACACTCCTTGACACTGTCTGTCAATCACACCAGGACACATTACGTATGCATCCAAAACTTTGATATCAAGTATATTATGTTGAAATTTTTAAACCTAACTAAAAAGTTGAAATTGGTTAGGCCTCTTAGTGATTAGGGTAATTAGAAATTCTTTAAACTCATAATTTGGGTATTTGGAAATTGGAATAAATAGGGTCAACAGAAGCATAAATAGGGATTTTACGAGTTGAGAACACTTAGCTTTATGAAATAAGAAGGGTCTCAAAAGTCAAAACTAGAAGCAACTAGGCATCTTAGTTTGCTATAGATCGTGTAATTTTTCATTTTACTCGTGATCATAAATCTTTATACATATCTTCATTATTTTGTTGTGTCATAGCATGTGTTCGAATCCTTTAGAATTTATCGTGTTGTTGTGTCATGTCCGTTTCCCCTTATCCGTATCTATACTCCTTAGGTAGTTGCTCATTTACCCAGAAGTGATACTTATACTGTCCTTTTTCTTACATGCCCTCATGCACTTGATATCCTAACATTTTGCGTTTTGTTTTTCTTAGAGATCGTTTCCTATCGGAGGGCTTCAAACTCGTGCTTTGAGTTATTGGAAGAAGCAACATAATAGGGGGGAGAAAGGTGGCGAAGTAGGTTTCTATTTATTTTTTACTATTAGATTAATAGACTTTGATTCCATCGTTTTAAAATTAATACTATGGAGAGTCTGTTTCTATGCCTTTAACTTGGCAATATTGACTAGTCTAAGTCTAATGGTTCTTCTATGTATAGACAATGTTTTAACTATAAAAAGCAAGGATGAATTTGAGTTCTTCAGTTAAACATCATAGAGATGGGGCATTGCTTTTACGCTTTTGCATAGATGAATGTCCTTTTCTTCGTTTTATGGTCTACGTTACATTCCCAATCACCCTGATCCCTTTAAATATCTCAAGGGGAAAAACTTAGTGGAAGCCTGGGGGAACATGCCTGCCCCCCCATCCAACGGTTTTTTTTTTTTTTTTTTTTTTTTTTTTTTTTTTTTTGCGTAACATGATTATGTATATGTAATTTGTAAAATTTTAAAAGTAGTTTACATATTGGGCCCTTCAGATTTTTAACTTTTACAAAATAGTCCATGATTATATAGGGGGTTATTGCAAAAGGTGATAATTGAGGTAGTGTTAGCATAATTTACCCATATTTTTATGAAGATCTCCAGTAGTTTTAGTCAATGCATGTTTTAGTTCAATCAAAGATGAATGAAGGCCTATTCAGCTTGAGAAAAATCACTTTTAGCTAAAAGTTGTCTTAAGATAACTTTTCGCAATTGATTAATTCACATTTTTTGCGATTGAACGAAGAGTATGATTCCAAAAAAATTCATCTTTAGTTAATTGAGTTTCATAATTACTTATGGACTCTATAAATTGTTTCCAAACCGGGCTGAAGGCGGGTTTACTTCTTTCTTTGTGCTACTTTTTCCAGACTTCGGATATGTCGAGTATCAATGATGTTTGGTTATTCACAATTAAAAAAAAAAAATATATATATATATATAGTGAGATCAGGTGCGGGTGTTAAGGGGCGGACTTTAGGGTAGACCACTTTTAGCGACGAAATTTTTCGTTGCTAAAAATCATTGTTTTAATTTCGTCGCTAAAAGCGACATTTTCGTCGCTAAAAGTGGTCCGTCCCAAAGTCCATCTTTTGACTCCCGCTTAAGATCCGGACAGTATATATATATATATATATATCAATGATCTTTGGTTTAAATGAAATAAACTGAAATTGAGCGCTTAAGTACTGGCTTAATTATAAAATATACTTATGAAGTTTGGTCTAGGTCTTATTTTAGTCCTTATAATTTCAACAAAATTTTGGTATTAAATTCCAAATTAGGAGAATTATTTGGTTATAGAACACAAGAAAATTTTTTGGGGAAATGTCCACGATTAGTGGACCTTAATAAACATAAGTCCTTTGATCCCATTAAAAGACACATTTTATGACCAATATACCCCTTTCTAGATTAATGCACATAAACCCAAAGCGTTCGGGAGAGAGAGAGAGAGAGAGAGAGAGAGAGAGAGATGAATGACAGAAATCTTAGGATGAGTTGCAAACTAAGTCGCTCTATATAAGAAGCTTTGCGGCTCTGTCCCAAGTTTTGTAAGCATTTCGGATGAAGGTCACGACCTCCCCAGGATAAAGTAGCTCAAAAATCGCCTCTGTTTTGTATTTTCCTTGCATGGAAGAAAATCGAAAAATCCACACCCTTACAGAACCAGTTGCTCGGAATCATAGAAAAAATATTTTTGTAGAACTGTATCTCTCTCTGTATTACAGAAACTGTTTATTTTTCTCTCTGGTTTGGAATGAAAATAATGAAAGCAGTTTTTCTGTATATATAAAAATATATTCTTTAACGTTGGGAAAGAAAGTTAGAAATATAACGTTGCAGAACGTGGAGAGAAAGCTGGGTAACGTTGGAGAAAATATTTGAATGAGGGAGACTGTGTCTCCTATTGTCCAGTTTGTTTATAACTCTATCAGATTATAAAAAAAATATTTTTTTCCAAATAAATTTTGTATAAAAAGATATATAAGAGTAGGCCCAAGCCCAGCCCGGAGCGGAGCGGAGCGCATACGCCCATGTGTGTGTTTTGTGGTAAACCCAATTGGGCCTAGGTTCTTCCCCTTCACAAAACTTGGTAACCCTAAGGGGCCCAACCCTTACTCCAACCTCCACTTATATATGTCCTTCCAATTCCCTCTAATTTTTCCATGTGGGACAAGCAAAGTAGCATTTGAGTTGGTTTGTGAATAAGATAAATGTAAAAGCACTTGTAAAAGTTTTTCCCTCAAAACTTTTCCTTCCATATTTTTTAATATACATTTTTTCCAACACAAAACTTACTCCAAATGGTAAGTCTACTGTGAAAAGGTTCTCATATGAGAAGACGGATTTTAACTGTTGGATCAAAATCTGACAATAAATGCATCTCCAGATTTTTGGGAATTTTATAGCTAGATTCTACTTGCTTACTCCAAAATTCATCCACAAGTTTCCAACTGTGTCAATCAAATTCCTTTCTCTCCTACAAAACCTACGCCGTAATCAAGAAGATATAAGCACGATAAGGTGGTTCGGTAATTAAAACGTGGTCCAACCAGTACTCGATATGAACACAGCAACCAATGGTGTCTAGAGAGTCTGCAAAACGTCATTTCCACGCCTCCTTACTGGACCGACAGGCACTCAAAAAAGCATGTGTAGCCGTTTAATCCTTTCCACAACGAATGCATCGTATCGGGATGTTAACAACTTTTGGAACAATATTGACATTGCATGGAAGAAAATTATGATAGATAGACTAGCCAAAGATTTTAATCTTTAAAGGAATTTGGAGGTCCCAAAGTTTCTGCCTGTTAAAACCCAAATGGAGACCAGAAGATCTACCTCTACCTTGCTCAACTCTCTTCTTCCAAACCCACATGATACGCCAACTGAACGATAAAGATGCCCCTCATATCCCAATGCCAAATCTATATCTATTATATATATATATATATAAAAGACAAGGCCAAAAGTCTTCCCACAATTTGCCAAGTGGCATTTTGTACATTTTTCGTTTTTCCACCTAGGATTCTCTATTAGAATATTAGAATATAAAAGACAAGGCCAAAAGTCTTCCCACAATTTGCCAAGTGGCATTTTGTACATTTTTCTTTTTTCCACCTAGGATTCTCTATTAGAATTTTCTAAAGTTTCCATTTTTTAATTTTTATTTTAGCAATTGATTTTTTTTTAAATCATCAATTGAACATGTCTCTCTATCTTCTCAACCACTCCTATTCCCTAATGCTTCTCCATCTACTATATAATTATGAATCTATTATCTATCTATTATATATATATAAAAAACAAGGCCAAAAGCCTTCTCTAAGCTATATATAAAAGACAAGGCCAAAAGCCTTCCCACAATTTGCCAAGTGGCATTTTGTACATTTTTCTTTTTTCCACCTAGGATTCTCTATTAGAATTTTCTAAAGTTTCCATTTTTTAATTTTTATTTTAGCAATTGATTTTTTTTAAATCATCAATTGAACATGTCTCTCTATCTTCTCAACCACTCCTATTCCCTAATGCTTCTCCATCTACTATATAATTATGAATCTATTATCTATCTATTATATATATATAAAAAACAAGGCCAAAAGCCTTCTCTAAGCTATATATAAAAGACAAGGCCAAAAGCCTTCCCACAATTTGCCAAGTGGCATTTTGTACATTTTTCTTTTTTCCACCTAGGATTCTCTATTAGAATTTTCTAAAGTTTCCATTTTTTAATTTTTATTTTAGCAATTGATTTTTTTTAAATCATCAATTGAACATGTCTCTCTATCTTCTCAACCACTCCTATTCCCTAATGCTTCTCCATCTACTATATAATTATGAATCTATTATCTATCTATTATATATATATAAAAAACAAGGCCAAAAGCCTTCTCTAAGCTATATATAAAAGACAAGGCCAAAAGCCTTCCCACAATTTGCCAAGTGGCATTTTGTACATTTTTCTTTTTTCCACCTAGGATTCTCTATTAGAATTTTCTAAAGTTTCCATTTTTTAATTTTTATTTTAGCAATTGATTTTTTTTAAATCATCAATTGAACATGTCTCTCTATCTTCTCAACCACTCCTATTCCCTAATGCTTCTCCATCTACTATATAATTATGAATCTATTATCTATCTATTATATATATATATATATATATAAAAACAAGGCCAAAAGTCTTCTCTAAGCTATGCCAAGTGGCATCCCTTTCCTTCCTCCAAATTTCCTAGGTGGCACCCTCATCTATCATACATCTATCTATTAAACTTAAAAGACAAGAGAAAAAGCTTTCATTTAGGCTATCCACTTGAGCCAATGTGGCATTTTCTGATAAAAGAAAGAATCTTACGTGGCTCTCCAGTAAAAACCCTATACAAGATTTACGTTTTTCCTTTCAAAAATCCCTTGCAAACCTTCAATGACTTCTACTATTCCTCTTCCCAGTCATTACATTTATTGCCTTGGTTAATGTGCAATGCACCTTCATCCTAACCCAATTAATACTTTTCTCTTTTCCACTTCCCCTTCCCCTTAACGGTTTTTTTTTATATCAAACTTTGATGGTTCATCTTCTCCATCTTCCCATTATAATTTAGTAGAAAAAAATAGCCTCTTTTACTCTACTTAATTTGTCTTTGAATGGATCAATCCAAATCCAAACCATTTCTTCTGCTGATTTTTTCTTTTCTTTCTTTCTTTATTTTTTTTTTCATTATTTATTTATTTTTGTTGTTGCAGATAATGAAGATTGTTTACTTCCTCAACCCTTACTGAATGCTTTTGCTAATTTTTTTCCCCATCCTTGCAGATTTTGAACAGTCTGGATTCTTCGATGTGTTAGGTTGAAGTTTTTGCTCAAATTTATTCTGGAGTTTTTGAATATTCAAGGCTTTTAAAAAATTGATTTTCCCTTTCGGTGAGTATTTGAGTGTTTTTTTTAGGGATTCTAAGTATTTGAATTTTTCATTTAGATTATTTGATTTCAATATGTGGTTCTGTTTTTGGGTACTTTTTGTTCATACTGTGGTTAGGCATTTGCTAAAGGGTCTGTTTTTGGTTTGGCAGAATGCATTGGGGGTAGTTTTACCTATAATCTCTTTGCATTGTAGGTGTTTGTCTATGAGCCTAAGAGACATGTGGCTCATTTCTGGGCATAGCCGCTTTTTATTTGACAACGTCATTCAGAAAGATTTGCAGGTGAATCTATGTATCATAACATAGTGTGTTTTATAGTATGCATTATTCATCTAAGTTTGAGTTGTTGATTGTGGGTTTACAATTTGATACCACACATGCAATCAATTTTCAAATTAATTTTATAAGTTTGTGGATTGTATATTTTAACATGCTTTGTAATCTTTCATACTCTCAAATGTATAGTGATCTAAGTTTTTCAACTGCCTAAAAAGATCCAATGATTCAGTCATGGACTTGCATTTATTTTTAGGAGAAACTAATACAACTTTGATAATTCATGTACATTGATAGAAAATGGGCGCTTATAACTTTGACTAGCTTTTCCGGCCCAAACAAGTCCTAATGGCATGACTTTTTTCCTTTTAGTTTTTCCTATTTCTAAATCATTGCGTGTTAATTTGTTATTTAAATACACGTTGTTGCTGATGATCTATACAATATACAAGTCATGCCTTTTTTCCTCGATCACTTAGTAGTAATTGTTTACTAAATTATGAGCGTTAGGACTAGCTTATTCACGCTTTTGAAAAAA
Source organism: Hydrangea macrophylla (assembly GCA_033977485.1). Classification (NCBI taxonomy): domain Eukaryota; kingdom Viridiplantae; phylum Streptophyta; class Magnoliopsida; order Cornales; family Hydrangeaceae; genus Hydrangea; species Hydrangea macrophylla. Next base: position 79,131,231 of record CM066991.1, on the reverse strand, counting down.
TCTCATTCTATTTTAAAGTATTAAAAAAAAAACTTTTGACTCTTTGAACAATCTCTTCTTCTAAAATCAGGTGAATATAAAAGTCTACTCAAATAGACTATTACGAATGAAACTTTTGTCGAATGACATGCTAATTAACATTTTTACAGCAAGACACTTCACAAATATTGAAAACAGCCCGTGCATAGCACGGGTTATCGACTAGTTATATATATATATAAAAGCAGAAGCAAACAAAGCCCTCACAACTTGCCACATCAGCTTCTCAACTCCTCTAAAAAATCCTACATGGCATCTACACCTGAACCTTGCTCTCTCTCTCTCTCTCTCTCTCTCTCTCTCTCTACTTCTCTCCCCAATGCATATCTCTCTCTCTCTACAAGATGCTTCCTCTCATCTTCCAGACCTAGAAGTCCAAAAATATGAAAGCCCCCTCATCTCCTCTCCATTAATGGCTTCATCTTCTCTTATTCTTCTTCTTCTTCTTCCAAAATCAGATCTCACTCCAATCTTTTCTCCCAATTCATCACAACAGCTCCTCCGATTCATCAATTCCCTCCAACCACACACACTCTCTCTCTCTAGAAACCACTAGAACTTATAAAAGAGGGCCCGATCAATCTTCCAATCCCTCAATTTCATAGCACAATCACTTGATTCACTTCTCTTCACTCTCGATTTCGATGTCGAGCTTCGAACCAGTCCGCCGAGCAGATCATTCAGCAACAGATGACTCTGAAGCGGCAGCTTCCATCACGTCTATGAAGCAACCGTTTGCTTCGTCGCCGGGGGACTACCACCGCTTCGCCACCGCCGCCATTCACCGCGTTCAACTTTACCAAGCTGAAGCTATTGTTGTTAAATCTCCTATGAGTATTTATAGTGTTTATTTTACTCTATTTATAAGTGTTCTGAGTTGTAGTGGTTTATTTCTTAATTGGTGAATTTGTAAATTGCGTTGCGACCTACTTAGTTTTGTGCTTAAGATTAGGTTTTTGAAGGTTCCGATTTGTTGAAATTGAGAATTATTGGGGACTATGTTGTTTGGGAATAATTGGTAACTTATGAAGTTGTTAATTGTTGAAATTTTCAGAAACTGAATGATAATAATAATATTCCATGTATGTACTATGTAGTGAGTTGTTAAAATATGACTGATGGTTTTCTAGTTTTCCTACATTATGTCCAACTCATACATTTATGACCATTTTACATTTATAGCTCCATTTAAAATGGGCATTTTCTCTTCGAATGAATCGAACAAAGTTGCTCCTTTTTTTTTGGGGGGGGGGGGGGGGGGGGGGGGGGCAGAGAGATTTCCAATTTGATCAATAGGTTTGTAACACCCTGTTATTTCTTTTTCATTAATAAATGGATATTTCATTTTAATTTCTCTTTGTAATATTTATTTGGGGTTCAAATCATAATTTTCTTAAATATAGAAATACTTTCTAAGGATTTGAAAACTATATCTACACTTTTATATAACCAGGAATTTAATTCCTACGCTTATATAACTTTTTGTATTTTATTTTAAACTGTAAAATACCAGTTTATGTTTAAATCTGCGTCTATACCACGACTTGAGTGAGGGAGCACGTGAGCTCAACCTCACCAGGTAATTTCCCCATTGCTTGGAGCCTACCCAATTCAACAGTATACATATATGTGTTTGATCTCTCACAGACTCTCATTCTCTCATATCACTCACTGTGTCTCTCTCAATCTCCCTCTAAATCCTCTCAATTCTCTTAAATCTCTCAAGACATTAATACACATATACAGTTTATATATATTTACATACACACAGACATAGTTTCATATATATATTTATATCAAGATCAAGAGGAAGAACGGAGGAGTAAATTTCTAACGACGGATTATTCGGCGGAATTCTCGGTCTCAAATTCTCTGTATATTTGCCCTCTGTGAGTATTATAAACTCACTCTCAACGTATATATATATGTATATTTCAGTGTATATATGTGTGTATATGTGTATATATATAGATACACCAATAAAGCTTTGAAAATTGGAGTTTTACAAAAGTTAACCAAAATCAATCCCGTGAATTGGAAATGAAAGATCTTAGTCCCAATAAGCTGTGGTTCGAATACTACGGCTTAATTCATCCGTATCGCGACGTATCATTGATTTAAAGTTTTGTCACCTCTCGGTTTTACGTGAAATCCGAGAGCTACGATTGAAATTAGCTTAAACCGATCACGTATTCTTAATCTATACGAAAAACTGAAGAGATCCATATATTGCACGACATGTATGAAACAGAATTTGAAAATGGGTATATCACAGTTTGGAAAATTGAAAATAGGGGAAAAACGAAGAAGATGAGTTTCTGCAACAACTTGCGCGCGCGACCCGCTCGCGCGACCTGCTTTGTTTTGGGCAGAAAGGAAATTTTAAAAGAATTTACAAAAATGGCCTAATCGCGCACGCGACCCATCCCCCTTCGCTCGCGCGACCTGGGCATTTTTGAGCAGTTTTTGCATTTTGTATAAGGGACTGTTTGGAAAAGGTTTTGAAAGTTTTTAAAGAACTGTTTGACAAATATACTGTTTTAAAGGCTCACTGTTAGAAATTGGACTTATAAGAAGCAATTAAGGTCGAGATCTATTTTGAAAGAATATCCAGCTTTGAGATTAATAATTGTTACTACAAATTGTGAACATTGACATACATATTAGGGTCAAGGTTGTGTCAACATATATGTGTGTGAGAAAGTGTGAAAAGAGTAAAGAGTGGCGGTCTGGTGTGCGACCTCAATATCGATCGGATATTATTCCTGGTATTGGAGGCGATAGTGTTGTGTACGACTTAGATATCGATCGGATATTATTCCTGGTATCTAAGGCGAGCGTTTCGGATATCGATCGGATATTATTCCTGGTATCCGAAGCGATGGTTGGTCGTGATCGACCCAGATATCGATCGGATATTATTCCTGGTATCTGAGGCGATAGCGTGGTGTGCGACCTCAATATCGATCGGATATTATTCCTGGTATTGGAGGCGACAGTGTTGTGTACGACTTAGATATCGATCGAATATTATTCCTGGTATCTAAGGCACGCGTTTCGGATATCGTTCGGATATTATTCCTGGTATCCGAAGCGATGGTATGGTGTGCGGTTTGGATATCGATCGGATATTATTCATGATATCGATCGGATATTATTCATGATATCTGAGGTAATGGTTTGGTTGAGTCGAGTTGTTGAGAGAAAAGAGTCAGAAAGATGAGATGTTACATTGTTCATGCACGGTCGCATATTCATTGCTTACTTTATTCCCCCGTGACTTATGTTGGAATTGGAATCTTGAATCTATTGCTTTTAAAGTTAAATTGCACCGTTGTTTATTTGCTTATATATACATTGCGAGCACTTGTTTATTTTTGCTCACCAGCTTTCATAAGCTGACGGCATTGATGCGTCCTGCACTCTATGTCCAGATTTTCAGGGTCAGGAGCAGCCAGGGTATTTCGACTATGCTAGTTAAAGGAAGGGAACTTTCCAGGAGGCTGCTTTTTATTTCCTATGTCTTTTTAATTTCGGGTTGTAATAATCTAGTTTTAGGCATTTGAATAAGGGCGTTTTGTGCCTAAAACCTGGACTTATGTAATAGTTTAGTAAGTTTTAATTTCGGAGCTTATATTTATTAGAATCCTTTCCTTCAGAAATGTTGTTAAGTTATTTGTTGCAGGGACAATTGGTCATGCTCACTTGTCACGACCTACGAGTCTATAAAGGAAATTAAATGCTTTCCTGTATTATGCTACGTTGGGGCGCGACAAGGTTTTTGTCACAAAAAAAGCTTAAAATCCGAGTCTATAGAGCTTCGGCGAGTTGCTACGTGTTGTTCGACGTTCAATAGTAGAGATTGTATTGATACGAAGAAGAAGAAGAAGAAGAAGAAGAAAGTTTTCGAGTAATGCAGAGGATAAGTATCTGATCGGGAAAGAACTAATCCTAAGTATACGCCTTAATTCACATTTGTTAGTACTTTTTATCCTGTTTATGTATATTTTTACTTCGTTTTCTATTTTCTGACAGGATTTGGAAGAAATCACCTAAACCAGGCTAAACAGGATGAAAAAGCACAAAGAAAGAAGCTGAAAAAGCCAAGTCGCGCGCGCGAGCCGCGCGCGCGAAGAACAGAGAATCGCTCGCGCGAGAATCCCAGAATCGCTCGCGCGATCCGCGCGCGCGAGGTACCAAATGTCGCGCTCGCGCGACCCGCTCGCGCGATATGTGTAAAAACCAATTATGCGTATTTCAGTATATTGAAGAATCCTGTGCAAACGAAACTGCTGAACGACGTCTAGACTGTAAATTACATCAGTTTCAGTTCGTTTCGGGTTAGGAAGGCTTCCAAAACTTGTTGTAAATCTATATATACCCTATTTTATTACAATTAAAGGGTGAGACATTATTAGCAATTAATATACACACATTCTACAACCATACTTCCAGCCATTGAAGGAAGGAAAGCAAGGAGAAGAAGAAGAAGACCAAGGGTTTCCATGGCCTCCTCCATCAACTACTTGCCATCCATCACTTCCATGGACGGCTAGATCATAGATCTAGGGTTTCAATGAAGCCCTAGACAAGTAATAGGGTTTTATTTATGTTTTTATTTTAGTTTTATTATGTATGGATGACAGTCACATGTTTAGAGGATTTTTATAAATAAATCGTACTTCTATTGATTAAATCATTGCTTTCAGAATTTATTCTTGTCTTAGATCTATTTTAACTGTGATGTGCTCAACAATCTATTCTTGCTGTGCTTGTTTAGATTGTTTACATGTGATGGTGCTTTATTGATTTGTGCTATCAAGTATCCGAATAGTCCATGCCTAGGTTAGACGGATTAGATCACAACCCTAGTTTAGTGTGGGATAATTCGTGCTAACCGAAGATGGATTATGTTGGTGCTTGAACCATGAATATCTTCTTGTCGGAGGAATTGGGCTTGTAGCTACAATTCCCCATAATCATCCAACTTAGTAAGCTAAAGTAATTCATAAATATTCCTATTATGAAGCTAGTGGTGGATTTGCAATCCTAGGTTCCCTTAAACATTATTTAAAACACTTTTAATTGCTTTCATAGTTTAGATTTAGTTTTATTGTTATTAGTTTAATTAAAATCAAATCAAAATCCGTTATCATAATTAACTAAAGTTAGGTTTTAAAATTAAGTCGCTGTAGTTAATCAATCTCTGTGGGTTCGACCTTTACTTCCACACTGCAAATCTTTTGAAAAGTAAAGAACACTTTTTATATCTTGATTCTGACAAGATCAGTATCCAATATGGCCAGAGTACTATACTCTCTGCATGAGGAGGCAGGGCAAGTGTGAGCACTCCAGTCCATCGCGCATACCCAATGAGATTGTTGTAATCAAAAATCCAGATTTTCAGCGTGACAATTGTGATCTGGTAATTCCTCTCTAATATCAATGATCAGATATGTATATATGCACATATAATTGTGCATGTCTGTGTTATTGATGATGTTTAGACTTTTTCTGCTATAAACAATGGTACTATTGAGTCAGAGTAAATTCTTAAAGCTTTGGTTCTACAATTTTGGGGTGTAAGCTGGGTATAGGTTGGAGTAATTTGTAATTCTTATATATGTATGATTTCACTTTTGGGAATGAGTATTAGGCAGTGAAGGTACCGCTTCTCTTTTCAATTTTTTTCCCATTCCCTTTTCAACGTTTTCCCTTTGTTCCATTATTTACGACACATATATATATATATGCATAACAGCCATATGGCTTTCTCTCCATCCCCCCCCATATACTCTTTCTCTCTATATATCAGCATAGTTCTTTCCCTTTCATTTTTCCTTTTTTACGTTTTTCCTTTGTTTTATTATTCACTGCATACAAATTCATAACAACCATGTGGATTTTTCTCTCTCTCATTCACTCTTTCTCTATATATCTACACACTACGAGACTTTGGTCCCAACTTTAGCAGTTTGATCTCTTTTTTTGTTGTGTAATTGTTGAGCAATTCCATATTAGAATAAACAGATTGAGAACTTTTTGGAGTAATTAATACATCACATGGAAGGAAAAAACCAAGTTGCTTCCTCCAAAATTTACTCCAAATGATTTGGAATGCAAAGCAAGTGGTCTGAGTATTGTTAAAGTATTTTTGCTTGGGTGCTTGCTTTTCAATTTGGTTGTCTTCCTCATTGAACTTTGTTTTTCTCATGTTGTGTTTGACGAGTGATGCTATGCTTTCTATCTACTTTTATGGAAATATTATGGTTACCATCAGTAAATGAATGTAACTTCATTAACTGTAATTTTTTTTTGCCAAACAAGACATTAGTTCCCCTTATTCTTCTTATCAGAATGCACAAAATGATGGTGACCCCGAACTTCTAGATGCGTACGATGAAGGAGTTTTTTTGAGATATTTTCATCAAGTGATGGTGACAGATATTTTCATTATACCTATTCTTCTTTAGTCATTTTATTTCCAATGTCAATTCGCTGGTCTTTGGTGTGTTTTCCTTTTCTCTTTTCTACGTAGGCTAATGTGTAGATGTTCCATGGTGACAAGGTGTAACTCAGACGAAAGTGCTCTTTTCTGGCCATTAAATTAGCAAGTGAATTGTTCTGCTCAAAATTGGCTCTAAGTGGGTTATGTAACAGAACTCAAAAGGTTGTCTTTTTTTTTTTTTAAATTTTTAATTTTATATTGCCAGTGTCATTGTACAAGTTGTTAGTTTTCATTGAGATTTAGAATGATACTATGGAACACTTTTTAAATTGCTGCCTAAAAACTGATGTAGCCACAGAGTTTGTTCAACTCAATATTATTCTAATGGCAAATTTAATTGGTTTCACCTCCTTCAGAAGGGGGAAGCACCTACGGCTCGATTCAGCCACAATAAATTTTTAGAGTTCTAAAATGCTTCTTATAATTAACCCAAACAAGGACTAATTCATGGCAATTATTGTGGGGACTTAGATAATAACATATTATAACAAGTTATATATAATTCAGTTTTCGTTGACTACAATCAATTGTTGTACTCTGATTGTTTGTAAATGTGTATTGTGGATCTAGATTTGTTACTTTTTACAAACCGTGCATTGTGCAAATTTAAGTTTCTTATAATCCAGTGTTGAATCACAGTTGGAAATTACTTTGTTTACTTCTATGTTAAATTTGGTTGCATTTTTTGCATCTTTAGGTTAGAAGTAGCAGGCAAATGCTGAAGGCAATTCAGATGAGCTGGTAGAAACGACAAGGTCAGTGCTGTTCCACATGGTTTACCCACTGATTTTGATGTGGCTAAAAGGTTTGTGAATTGTAGATTAGTTAACTGATCTACACTTATTTGTTATTCTTCTTCACCGTGTAGTTAGTCCCTTTAAATTTTGAATGAGTGTTTTAATCTTTATTCTTCAAGGAAGCTGAGTCAATATGTATTCATAAAATATCCCTTCCTTCCAGTTACGTTAAGTTACGCCTACCCTTCTTTCTGATTGAATGAGTTCATGAGCTAATCCTTCTTTATCTCACACTCACGACGGGACAGTTATTATTATCAACTCGATCTCTTTACAGCAACAAAGATATTTTCTTCAAAGAGTTGATCTCCAATGCTTCTGATGTAATCATATTTTGCATATTGAATTACATTAGATTTCAAATTTTGCGGGATATTTCTGGTCTAGTTTTTAAATGTAATTGTTTCTTAAATCCAGGCATTAGACAAGATTATGTTCTTCTCCCTCATCAATAAGGACGTTTTGGGTGAAGATAATGATGCTAAGCTGATTCAATAATAACAACACCCAATTCAATTGTAATTCCAGTTATCTTACCAGTGCTACATGTCTTAATTTGTTTGAAGGGTACATTCTAGTTCTTCACGACATGAAGTTCGTTCATTCTGCATTATGATTTCAATTTCGAAAACCAATTCGCTGACTACAAATTAGAGGCATTGTTTCAATCTTGGTTCAAAAATCAAAACTTACACAATTATAATTTAATGGAAACAACTCCAAACCACTATTTAAACCTGAGGTGAATTTTGGAAATTTGGGAAACACAAGAAGGAATGAGCATATTAGCTTACACAAAAAGTAAAAGTAGTTCATTACATTATGCATTTTCTTTGTGTCTATCTATTTCACCCTTATTTACCTCTGATTATGTTATTGATTTCTAAAAAATCTTGGTAAATAGTGCATTAATTTGATTTCAAGATTGTTGGCAAATTGTTGACTCTTATGAATGTCTCTACAGATTAAAGGCAAGTAGGTAAGCTCACAACCAATGCAGGGTAAGACTTTTGACTAAATGTACTTCTTTACTTTCAACTATATGATTGATATTGGAAATCCTTCCCTTTACCAGCTTCCCCGCTCACCTTGAAAATATGGCTTATGTTTGGCTTAGGTTAGCCAAGAGAATGTGGCAAGCAGAAGGCTGCCAATTTATATGATCGATGAGTAGAATAATATGTGATTGAGGTGAATGTTACATACTAATGTATAGACATGATATTGAAAGTTTGCTTACAGCAGTTCGAGAAAATTCATACACTGTCGAACTTCTGTGAGGTAATATTTTTCCACTTCTCTATTTTAAAGTATTCGTATAAAGATAGGTGGCATTTTTCCCCCAAATCTTATACTTTCTAATATATACACACTCTTTAAACCAAACTCCTCCCCTGACTCCCTTTCTCTCTCTATTTTTTCATATTGTATATATACCTCTTTATTAATTTAAAGCCTGCTAGAACTAAAACTCTCCCTCTATTTGTATGAATATATATACATATATATATACACACTTATGCAAATAAATTGTAACTTGATGCTAATGTGTCTCCCTCTAATTGTATCTCTTTAGTTTCCGAGTTGGAGTTGAAGTTGTTGCATGAATGACTGATTTCAAGGAGTCAAACAAGAAGTAAATGAGGCCTAAAGAAGTACAAGATTTTATATCTACCAAAGCAATTTTTCATGACAGATTGTACATGGATTTGAACATTAAACCCATTTTACGCATCTTTTGGCTTAAATTAGGGAATATTAAGAAAGAAGTTGGACCTGTCAACATGACTATTACAATACAAATGTACAATGTGTGGATATCGCATTTTTCTTACCCACAGCTTTTCTTTTAAAATTCCAAATTCAAAACAAACGAGTCGCCACTTAATTTTTAAAAGGAAAAATTAAGAAACCATTTTGAAAGGAAACTGATCGTTTGCGAAACCAAAGATTAAACTAGGTCCGGGGATTATGGAATGAGAGAGGAAGGAGCCCGCCAGACTAAAACACCCTCTTTCATCCTATCTTGTGATAGGCCTCTACTCAACATCCTTTTAATCAAATTTATTAATCTAAACATGCCCTCAACTAATACATATATACGTATACATCACAAAAACATGTCCAAAGGGTGTAAAATTGCTAATGGCAAAATATCATTCATAAATCACATATTTCAAGTAGCAAGCAATATGATATGCAATAAGGAACAAGAGAACTTACCCGGGATCCAGCAGCGATATTTAAACGTGCGATGCATACAAACAAAAGAAAATCCTAAGAAAAAGTCTCTAATCATATATACATATAAGGCAAGCTCCTAATTCTAAGGTGTCGCGCATGAGGTTAAAAAATCAATAAAATCAAGGAATGAAATAAACTAGAAGGGAGATGAGAAATTGTACCTCAAATGCGCTACAAAACAAAGATTAGTCCACATGCTTCACATAATAATATGATGTCAAATAATCAATCCTAATTCCCTAGCTTAGATCTAACAAGCATGAAATCCAACTTTATTCAATACCTATTTCTAATCATGGGCATTAGATGAACATGGATGAGTGAATGTAAACAAGAATGAAACATGGATTTATTCACTAATTTGGATCACTTAACCTCCGGATTTAAGCTAAATTATCGTTATTCAAAACATGATTTGAATCTCAAGACATTAGGGAACCATTTGAGTTGAAATAAATAAGATTAGACAAAAAAACAGTAGCAGTTTTTATGAATTGCAGAGAGCCGACCAGATCTTAAAAAAAAGAAATAAAATACTTCCAACGGTTGAATGTTAATGATTTTTGGATATGTTATGCCTCTGTGAGTCTAGTTTCTAACCCAGAAATAAAATCAAGGTTTGAACGGTTAGATCTCCGGGAATGTGGAAAACACTAGGCATCACTCAGCATTTTACAACTCTCTGTCCAGAGATCTTGTATGATTTTTTAAAAATAGCAAACAAATCCGAATTGCTTCATTCTTTTTAGGGAACCTTCATAACACATTAAGGTTCTTATAAACAATTATTAGAGGTCATGAAAACTTGGTTAGAGCTCTGATCTATCAATTTTAAAACCGGTTTGCTGTTCTGAAACTATTCTGAAATTCTGGACAGATTGTGGTTGTCTCACAAAACCCATGATCAAACCTTTCTAAACATAAAACCACCTCAAAAAAATATTACAGTGGTAAAACGATGTGTTATTGACACTTTCCCGTTGGTTTCACTTGATTTCAACGGTTAGATTTCGAACTAAAAATCTTTGATCAAAAACAGTTCGTGAACTCACTGTTTTTATTTTGCTAGTTCAACTTTGTTGGTTAACCTCAACTATTAAAACATGAAGTTGAGATTAAACCGAACTACTTTTTCTACCGTTTGATGGTCCTTGAAGACTAAAAAACACCTTATACTTATGGATTTTGATGAAGTATGAAATGAACTTCTCAAAATTCCAAACAATGAACTCAAACTTTATAGACCAAAGCTTGAATTCAACTTATTACTCCTACCATTTGATGGTCATGGGAGATAAAGACATGACTAATGCTCCTAAGTTTCAAAAAGAATAAGGGAATGACTTCATTGGTTACCAAGTTTAGAGGATCCAAGTCATGAGCATGGACTTGGATCCACTTATATGAAACAAAGTGATGATCAAATTTTGACTCTCATGTAGAGTATAAGCTTTACATGAGGTTCAAAGGATCATACTCAAGAGATCAAAAGAGATATTGAAGATCTCCAAGACTCTCAAGAGAAGAACACATACAAAAAAATAGAAGGAAGAATTAGAAATAGAGACTCCTAAGCTTGCTTGACAAATAAAGAGAATAGCAAGAGGTTTTAGGATTAGAGATCCAAAAGAAGAAGAGAGTATATAAATAATCTATGGTTAGAGGATCACCTCCAAATTATCCTCAAAGTTTTTCTTTTCTTTGAAGATCTTCCAAGCTCTTCTAGTTCTCTCAACTCTATTTTCTCTCAAAAAAATGTTGGTGAAGTGATGGATGTTGTATGTAGTGGGTAGCTCTTGTTGTCTTTTTTTTTTCTTCTTCTCCTCTTCTCTTCCAAGGAAGATCCCTTCTCTTTTATAGGCAAAATTACTAGGTATTTTTGGTGAATTTTGGAGCAAAAAATAGGTGTAATTCTCTCATTTGGTGGTACAATGTGTTCTTTCTGAAATTAGGCAGACTGCTGCCCAGCGCGGCAGTCCAGAAACTGTCGCGGTAGTCCGTGAATGCCGCGGCGGCAGTTCATGACTGCCGTCGCGGCACTACGCGACTACCGCGCGGCATTCATCAAATGCCGCGGAAATTAATGGATTGCCGCATTTTTGTCATTCTTGCTTTATCAGTTTTTTGTTCTTATTCGCATACGCATACGTATTGCTCTGCAAAATACAGACTTTAAAAGTGAACGGCAGTCAGAAATTGTTGGCGGCACTCGGTGAATGCCGGCCCGGCACTTTATGACTGCCATGTGGCACTCAGTGAGTGCCGCGGCAATCCGTCGTGTGCCGTTTTTAGCTAAGATTCCCTCTTTTAGATTTTCTTTTTCCCAAAGCAAATGATTTTTGAGGATGTTTTCCGAAAATTGTGTTTTATACCTGAATTCTCTTAAATACCTGGTATTTTCCTCTTTTCTGTGAAATTTTACCGCGTTTAGAGAACTTTCTGAAGAGCTTGGAATACTTTGAATCTTCCGGTCCTTGTTATCATCGGATACGGAGGCGACACTCTCCTAAATTCGGCGGTCGGTCAAAATTGGGGTGTCTACAGTTTGCCCCACTTTGACAGAGCTGGTGGGGCAACACGTCCCATAAGTGAATGTCAAAGCCTGTGTGAAGACAAGCCTTTGACCAGACTGTCGAATTTAGGTAAAACAAAATGCATTGCAAAAAATGTCCTCACAAATGGTTCATGTTGGTCGTGCTCATCGGTGAGCTGCCTACGTATCCCATCAGGAATCAGACCAAGATGTAGTTCAGGCAGGAGCTAAACATACACAAGCACAAGTGACCATACGGATGAATGCACCTATCTTATCGTGATGCAAGTGCCATGCAATGGTATTTTCCGAATTGACCTGGTTACGCAAGCACCATGCTCATCATGTCTCCCTTACGCATTTTGTGTGACGTGTTAGTTAGGAAAGATCACCTAATTCAGTGACCGATGCGAAGATCTCTTACAGGGGTCATGATTTTTTTATTTGATCTCGGGGGGAATATAAATATGTTATACTCCAAAAACGAGGGGTAACACAAATCTGTTGCGAGAACCGGGAATATAAATCTGTTATACTCTCAAAAATGGGGGGGTAACGCAAATCTGTTGCGAGAATCGGGAATATAAATCTGTTATACTCCAAAAACGGGGGGTAACGCAAATCGGTTGCGAGAACCGGGAACATAAATCTGTTATATTCCAAAAATGGGGGTTAACGCAAATCTGTTGCGAGAACCGGGAATATAAATCTGTTATACTCCAAAAATGGGGGGTAACGCAAATCTGTTGCGAGAACCGGGAATATAAATCTGTTATACTCTCAAAAACGGGGGTTAACGCAAATCTGTTGCGAGAACCGGGAACATAAATCTGTTATATTCCAAAAATGGGGGGTTAACGCAAATCTGTTGCGAGAACCGAGAACATAAATCTGTTATATCCCAAAAACAGGGGTTAACGTAAATCTGTTGCGAGAACCGGGAATATAAATATGTTATACTCCAAAACGGGGGTTAACGCAAACCCGTTGCGAGAACCGGGAACATAAATCTGTTATATTCCAAAAACGAGGGTTAACGCAAATCTGTTGCGAGAACCGGGAATATAAATCTATTATACTCTAAAAACGGGGGGTAACGCAAATCTGTTGCGAGAACCGGGAATATAAATCTGTTATACTCTCAAATCTGTTGTGAGAACCGGGAACATAAATCTGTTATATTCCAAAAACGGGGGGTTAACGCAAATCTGTTGCGAGAACCGGGAACATAAATCTGTTATATTCCAAAAACGGGGGTTAACGCAAATCTGTTGCGAGAACCGGGAATATAAATCTGTTATACTCCAAAACGGGGGTTAACGCAAATCCGTTGCGAGAACCGAGAATATAAATCTGTTATATTTCAAAACGGGGGTTAACGCAAATCTGTTGCGAGAACCGAGAATATAAATCTGTTATATTCCAAAACGGGGGTTAACGCAAATCCGTTGCGAGAACCGAGAATATAAATTTGTTATATTCCAAAACGGGGGTTAAAGCAAATCTGTTGCGAGAACCGAGAATATAAATCTGTTATATTCCAAAACGGGAGTTAACGCAAATCCATTGCGAGAACCGAGAATATAAATCTGTTATATTCCAAAACGGGGGTTAACGCAAATCTGTTGCGAGAACCGAGAATATAAATCTGTTATATTCTAATGTCTTTTCAATTTTCAAAAATCGGGGCCCACGGGCTCAGATATTTTCACTTTTCAGAATTGGGAGCCCACGGGCTCAAACATCTTCAATTTTCAAAAATTAGGGGCCCACGGGCCCATATATACTCTTAAATTTCAAAATTTGTAGCCAATGTGTACCTAAAAACGACCCTGAGGGCCAAAAGTGCAATGAGGGCAAATTTTGGGGGCCTCAAATTCAATTTTCGGGACTTGGTTTGAATTTTTGGGGGGGAAAATGAGTATCCTTGAACCGCTTTAACCGCGGCACACGCGGATTTTTGCGGCAGTCACGCGCGGCACTCTCGGAGTGCCGTTGCGGCATTCAGCGAGTGCCGCCCGACAGTTAACTGACTGCCGCGCACGGAAAACCGAGTGCCGCGATTATGCGGCAGTGGCTAAAACCGCCGGGTTCATTACATTTTTTTTCATTCTCTCACTCTTCCCTCTCTCGATTTCTCTCTGGAGAATTTTCTCTTTTTCTCTCTTTGCTTGGATCGATCTACCCGGGACTTAGCAGGTTCGTTCTACTCGATCAATACTTGCTTAATCTCTTTTATTTCACTATTTTCCTGCGTTTTTCATGAATTTAACGCGTGAATTTCTCTTTTCTCTTTGACAGATTATGGCGAGTGGTTCAGGGAGGAAGAAGAAGGCCAAGTACACCGCCACCCATCATCCAGATGCTACGCTCCTGCTACGAGATCCGGATGAGCATTTATCGGTCCGCGCATTTAAGCGCGAGGTAAACGCTCCCCTTTCTCGTATTTCTTTCTTGCATTTCCTTCTCTGTGTGAATGTAACATAGAATTGTCACAACTTAGATGCCCTGTTTCGAATGTCGTGCTCGTGGCGCCCCCGAGCGTCCTTGATCGCTTTATTCCATGCCCCTCCTTAAAAATTTTTTATTTTCTTCAAAACTTCTTGTAGAAACGAATGTTATGTTTGAATTTTCCTGTCCTTTATTTATTATTATTATTATTATTTAGATTTCACGAGCGCGATGCTTTTTCAAACTCACTTTAGGTACTTGTGAACCTGTATTGAAACTAATGCCTCCTTTGAATCCGAACTTGCTTTGAATTTTCACAAATTTATATATATGTATACTTTGAAGCTTCTCTCTCTCTAGAACATCATCTTTTTTATTTTGCTTTTCTTTTACCCAATTACTGACATCAGAACTTCTGGTTCTTTCTTGCAGCTGCAGCCGAAGGTGCTGAAAGGGCACGGCAGCCTTGCTCACGGATATGAGTGGTATACAGAGTTGAGCGAGACTGTACAGGGGCTCGTAGACGCGGCGGGATTTGGGGACTTCGTCAAACTTTTGACGAAGAGCTCCAATGATTTACAGCAGATACATGCCCTTGCTGAGCGGTGGTGGGATACTACGAGCACATTCCATTTCTCGTTCGGTGATGACGTTGACGCCGCTGGACTTCTCTATGATTACCGGGATAGCCTTCGGCGGGGAGCCTCTGAGATATTTGACAGATCAGGAGTGGGGCCAGGTGGACCGTTGCTAGGAGTGGTCCCGAAGGAGGCTCTAGTCACAGTCCGGTGGTTTATGGATACGTTTCGGGGCCAGCCTGGTTTCACGGACGAGCAGATGGCTAGAGGCTTCCTTATGTACATGCTGGGGTGCTCCTTGTTAAGCACCAAGGGTGACCGGATTTCTGTGTCCCTGGTTGCATCGCTGGAGCGTCTAGACCGGGTCGTCGAGTATGATTGGGCCGGTATAGGGTTATCTATCCTGTATAGGCATATGAGTGACATCTCCCGGGACAGACCGGCTTCTACCAGCGGATATTGGAGAGCGTGGAAGGTATATTCTTTTCCGTATTTTATTGCTTTTACGCTTTCAGAAATTTATTCAAATTGAGAGACTAACCCCCCCCCCCTTTTCATTCTTTCTTATATTGCAGATTTGGTCCCACGAGTATCTACGCATGATGTCTCCAGAGACACGTGATGCTGACGCCCTTATCATGCCCCAGGGGCTGAAATGGGCGAAGGACAGGGTTGGACGGAAGACCGGGGACCACGATTTTGTTTCGTTCAGGAACTTCCTGACGAACCTACGGGAGGAGCATGTCCACTGGCAGCCTTGGCTCAGGGTGCTACCTGAGGCTCGTGTGGGGATCCGAGAGTCGGCCGGGTACGACCCAACGAGGCGACTCCTCTGTGGGCCAGAGGGCCAGACATGGTACCTAGGAGAGAGGGTGACCAGGCAGTCACTAGCGGCTCCAGGATTCTTCGTGTCGTTCCCTCCTCCCGTCTCTATGAGAGCCACGGACACTCTCTAGGGTAGCGAGTTTACGGTTGCTCTGCTAGGGTTGGGTATTCATGACTTCGTGGACCCTCCTACTGGATATGCGGCTTTCCGTGCCGCCAAGCTGATGCCGAACTTCCCTCTGATGGAAGTGACTCGGGTGAGTAAATGATTCCTTTATTATTTCTGTGAGTTCTCCTTTTATTCTTCATTCATGTTTTATTACTTTTGTTTGCAGCCTGTTCCTGCCGCGGTTCAACCTCCTGCCTTGCCCGAGTGGGACTGGACCATGTCGACCGTCTCATTTGGTGAGCCCCACGTGACGACGATCCCCCGGCTATCACGGGGCGCCCCCACTATTCCTATCCATTATGACGTCGTCCCGCGTGCCTACGTGGAGGAGGGTTTGGCGTATGCCCACATCGTGCGACAGTGGGTCCTTGGGTGAGAGTGGATGGTAAGGGACTACCCTTTATTTGACTTTGACTGCTTCTTCTTTTACTAGCCTTTATTCTTGGTTCTCGTTCTTTTCAGGCTGAGGGGGCTCGGGCGACTGCTGCGACTCAGTTGAGAGCCCAGGTATGACTTCTGTTCCTTTTGTTCTCGGTATTTTATCCGTCATTTCACCATTTCCTAGACTCATTTTTCTCATTTCAGGCGGAGGAGATCAGAGTCCTGTCTAAGCAGGTGGGTCAGCTCCAGCAGCAGCTTCAGCAGTTTGGCATCCCTCTCAGCGATGCCCCCGGAGGTAGCGGTGCTGGGCGTGGCGGAGGCGGCGGCGAGGGCACTAGCGGTGGCAGAGGCCGAGGCAGCGGACGTGGAGAGAGTGGTGGAGGCAGCGGGACCGAGTCAGAGGAGGAGCCTCTTAGGCGCACGACTCGTCAGACTCGCGGCCGGGGCCGGGGTCGGGGTCGGAGCTGATCCTGCTTTTATCATTTTTTTTTGAGAGGATTTATACTTTATTTTGGTGGATGACTGTTGATCTTGTCAGAATCAAGATATAAAAGTATACTTTACTTTTCTAAAGATTTATAGTGTGAAAGTAAAGGTCGAACCCACAGAGATTGATTACTACAGCGACTTAATTTTAAAACCTAAGTCTAATTAATTAGGAAAAACGGATTTTGATTTGGATTTAATTAAACTAATAACAATAAAAGTAAATCTAAACTATGAAAGCAATTAAAATTGTTTTAAGTAATATTTAAAGGAACCTAGGATTGCAAATCCACCACTAGCTTCATAATAGGAATATTTATGAATTACTTTAGCTTATTACGTTGGATGAATATGGAGAATTGTAGCTACAAGCCCAATTCCTCCGACAAGAAGATAATCATGGTTCAAGCACCAACATAATCCATCTGCGGATAGCACGAATTATCTCACACTAAACTAGGGTTGTGATCTAATCCGTCTAACCTAGGCATGGACTATTCGGATACTTGATAGCACGAATCAATAAAGCACCATCACATGTAAACAACCTAAACAAGCACAGCAAGAATAGATCGTTGAGCACATCACAGTCAAAATAGATCTAAGACAAGAATAAATTCTGAAAGCAATGATTCAATCAATGTAAGTACGATTTATTTATAAAAATCCTCTAAACATGTGACTGTCATCCATACATAATAAAACTAAAATAAAAGCATAAATAAAATCCTATTACTCATCTAGGGCTTCATTGAAACCCTAGATCAATGATCTAAGCTGCCATAGGAGTAGAGATCGGCAAGTAGTTGATGGAGGAGGCCATGGAAACCCTTGGTCTTCTTCTTCTTCTCCTTGCTTCTCCCTCTTCAAGGGCTGGAAGTGTGTGTATATGGCTGTATATGAATGTGTATAATAGTTGCCAACCCTCTAATTGAAGTAAAATAGAGTATATATAGATTTACAACAAGTTTTGGAAGCCTCTACAACTCGAAACGGACTGAAACTGATGTAATTTACAATCTGGACGTCATTCTGCAGTTTCGTTTGCACAGGAGTCTTCAGTATACTGAAATACGCAACTTTGGTTTTTGGGCATATCGCGCGAGCGGGTCGCTCGAGCGCGACTTTTGGTCTTTCGCGCGAGCGAGTTATTGGGGGTCTCGCGCGAGCGGATCGCGCGAGCGATTCTCTGATTTTCGCGCCCGCGGACCGCGCGCGCGACATTGGTTTTTCAGCTTCTTTCTTTCTGACTTTTCACCCTGTTTAGCCTGGTTTAGTTGATTTCTTCCAAAACCTGTCAGAAACTAGAAAACGAAGTAAAAATATACATAAACAGGATAAAAAGGCACTAACAAATGCGCGTTAAAGCGTATAATTAGGATTAGTTCTCTCCCGATCACACCCCCAAACCTACATTTTGCTAGTCCTCGAGCAAAACTAAAATAAAAACTACTAATAAAAATCTATTCCATTTTCGTATGGATCACGATTGCATTTAGCGTATGCAACAAGCCTTTTAAACCCCTAGGTGTCCCTAGTCGGACGAGTGAAGTCTCGTGAGGGTTCTCGTCAACAAGTTACCCACAACCATCTTTATTAACTTAAAATTTAAAAAGTTTTATTAAAAACGAAAAACATAACATTCAATACTCCTTATTATACAACAAAGATTTGAAATAGAATAACGAACATAAAGAAATAGAATCAAACGTCTACATACATCATGAAAAACAATCTCAAGCACATGCATCGTATAAATCAATAGAGTTTCTCATAAAATTGCACGTGTGTGATATGGTAGTCAAATGAACACGCGCTTGACACAAACTTTGAATATAACTCGGATGACCATCTAACTATGTCTTGACTACGAATCTCACAATGTCAATTACACTCTAAAATAAAACACTCAGAAACAGGTGTAATTTTTTCTAATATATGTGCGAGCAAAGGAAATATATTTTCAAAACGATAAATGCTCACATATGACTCGAAAAAGACGCATGACACAAAAGAACTATAGTCTCATGGATAGGATGCCAACAATCAAGAAAAATTAATTATTACCATGTTTTAATCCCCTCCCATCGTTTTCATATCCAAATCATGTTCACTAGGATCAAATAGGTCGTTTCAAAGGTTGTAATGTGGCTCAGGTAATGAAAGAGGATAGGAAGGGTTAATTGGGTAGTTCTAGAATGGCATTGTAAGGCATGTTCGATCTCTTTCATTCTTCTTCTCTACCAACTTCATCTTTTCTTTTTCTTCATTCCTTTTTATTCTTTTTTTTTTCTTCTTTTCTTTCATCATTTTTTTTCAATCTTCCTCTTCTTTATTTTCTTTTCCTTTTCTTTTTCCTTTTCTTGCGTCTCAAATGATTATTCATTGAATACCAAGCAACTACCCCAATAGCATCTTATTTTCTTCTTCTTCTCAATCAACACATCGCCTTAATACTACTAAAAGTTGATCACTCTTCCAGTGGTATACTCCAAGTTGATCAAGTTGGAGCTCTTAAAGAGGATAATGGTGAACAAAAAAAAAGAGACATTGTAACGGCTCAAAGGGGCGGACTAAGGAAATTTCATCTTTTATCGGCCGGTAATAAACAAAGAAGGGCCTAAAATCATTTCCTAGGGTAATACGGTTCTTCAATGTTTACAATGGAAGATTATTTAGCATGGTAACAACTATTTTAACTTGACTATCAACCAAAACAAGAATAATGAGACTAAACAACAAGTAGATGCGCTATTTCAATGAAATTCGACAAACACAATGTATTTATAACCCTCTAAAAAGAAAAGATAGGCTCGAAAGCTCACTGGGCTTAGTCTCCACCATGTGTTATCTAGAAATCCGAATCATATTATAGTTCACAACCAACATGTATTCAAATGACTACGTGCAGTGCATATGTTTATGTGCAAATCTATGATATAAAACTACGATTCAAACAATACATAACTTAAAATGTTTCAACATGACTTCAGTAAATGTTTAACCACATATTTCCTTGTTTATCATTCTATAACAAATCACATTACATACTAAGAAGTATCGGATTAAAATTGCAAAAACGTCAGTAATATCGTTTATTTAAACACACTTATTGAAAATTTTAAAATTTTAGTGCATAATAACATGTGTGTGCATACCCCCAAACCTAAACCTTTCATTGTCCCTAATGAAACAATAAATCGAAAGAAAGGAGAGTACAGAAGGAACGATAATACCTCGATCTCGACAATCAAAGAACAGGTGAACACAAAGGAATATGTCAATAAAGGTCAATGTTACCTGTTAATACTGGATAAAAAAAAACTAAACAAAGAAAATAATAGAAGCAGCTAGAAGAACTATAATGAAGCGAAACTAAATAAACTAGAGAAACAAAACTATAAAGATCAGCAATAAAATAAACTAAAACATATTATAAAGAAAATAAAACAGAACCAGAATTAAGAAATTATTAAAGACCTGATGAAAAAGGACCTACGAAACAAAAACATAAATAGAAAAACTACCGACGCAGGTATAGGGGAAGGATACAAGAAAACAAAAGAAAATATGCAGAAATGGGGGAATCGCGCGCGCGGTCAGCGCGAGCGGCCGTCGCGCGCGCGAATTCCCAGCGAATATTTTTTTTTTTTTTTTTTTTTTTTGAAGTCGCGCCCGCGAAATGAGGCGCGAGGAGAACCTGAGGCCTCATGAAAAGACAACGAGAGGAAAAACACTAAGGGGCAATCTCGCGCCAGCGGGCCGCGCGAGCGACATCTCGCGCGAGCGGGCCGCGCGCGCGAGATTGGTTTTTTCCATTGTGTGGCTAAAATTATGTATATACTATTAAAATAAATTAATACCAACCCCCAAACCTATCCAGAATGTCTAAAACAGACACAAACAGACCCAAAAATGTCCAAAAATAAGAAAAACGAATGAAATAAAGCTTGGGTTGCCTCCCAAGAAGCGCTAACTTTTACGTCTTTAACTAGACCTTTCTAGCATAAGACTCATGGAGGCCGTAAATCGGACTGTGTACCCCTAAGGATGTCAGGTAGAGCTCGATGGTAAGCAGAAATTACATCGCTTTGAATTAATTCGATTGGGGGTTTGTCATTATGTTCGAATCGATTTCTTACCTTCCGAGTAGATTCCGCATTAGGGTCCACAGGATTAGGATTCATCCACTCTTCATCGTCCGCTATATTATTTTCCCCACTCACATTTATTTCTTTGGTAGGCTCAATATTCCGTGTTACCTCACCTTCCACCTCACATAGGGAATCGTCGTTTTTAGGAGGTTGATCAATAGCGTTAAAAACGTTCAATTTTAAGTTCATGTTCCCAAATGACACTTTCATTACCCCCGTCCGACAGTTAACACGTGCGTTAGCAGTTGCTAAGAATGGACGGCCTAAGATGACAGGAGTATGTTTCCTAACATCTAGCACTGGTTCGGTGTCGAGGACCATAAAATCTACGGGATAGAAGCATTTATCAACTTTAACCAAGACGTCCTCGACGATTCCTCTAGGAATTTTAATAGAACGATCCGCTAATTGTATAGTAGCGGCCGTAGGTTTCAGTTCACCTAGTCCTAACTGTTGATAGACGTGATAAGGTATGAGATTAACACTAGCTCCTAAGTCAAGGAGAGCCCTATGAATGATAGTGTCACCTATGACACATGAAATCGTAGGCGTACCTGGATCTTTATATTTTGGAGGAGCGTGTTGGAATATAGAGCTTACTTTTTCCGTGAGGAAGACCTTTTTAGGAGTATGACTCCGTATTTTACGCTTTTGAGTACAAAGGTCTTTTAGACATTTAGCATAAGCGGGAATTTGTTTTATAGCATCGAGGAAAGGAATATTTATTTTGACTTGTTTAAATCCCTCGAGTATATCCTCAACCTTAGACTTTTTATTTGTAAGATTAGACGGTTCCTCAACGTTTGGTGGATATGGCATTCTAGGAGTATAATTCGTTGGGACCGATTCTTTGTCGTTCTTATTTTGGCTCATGTCCTCACCCGTTTCTTTATTAGAGTTAATATTCATACCTTTCACATTCTCATTCGGAATTTCTATTACCTCCTCCTCTCGGGTAGTCAACCTAGTTGAGATGGTGTTCACTTGTTCATTCGACCCCTTAACCTCATATTGTCCCTTAGGATTTTGGATTGTTTGACTAGGCAACGTCCCCTCGTTTCTACTACTTACTACAGTAGCTAGTTGTCCCATTTGGGATTCAAGCTTCGCAATGGATTGCGTATGAGAGTGCACTATTTGTGCTTGTGCCTGAACTTGCGTTTCAATAGTCTTAAGGGACGCCAACACCTTTTCCTCAAAAATATTTCCCCTTGAAGGATTAGCATTAGGAGGCGGTTGTTGGTATTGGTTAGGTTGAAACTGAGGTCGATACGCATTTGGAAAATTAGTCGTCTCATTAGGATTATTATTATTTTTCCACGAGAAGTTAGGATGGTTTCTCCATGGCGCATCCGGATTATTAGTAGTTGCATTATAGTTATTTTGTGGGTATTGTTGAATAGAATTAATGTGTTGCTCCACGAATTCCGGAAATTGACTCGCCGATGGACATGCAAGTATCGAATGTGAAGGATCAGAACATAATGCACAAATTTCACGAGCGGGTGGGGTTGTCGTTTTGTTCATTGTTAAAAGTCGGTCAAGTTTGTTAGATAGTTCTTTTATTTCAATTGATTGACTTGACTCGAATTTTACATCCCTCTTAGGTTGATTAAGATATCCTTCCGAACGGACAGACACCGTTTGGTGCATCGAATTCTCGCTTAACGTTTCAAACATTTTCCAGGCCTCGTCGGCGCTTTTGTGCAGGAAGGTTCCCGCACAAACGGCATCGACGGTGTTCCTAACAGAGGGAATAAGCCCCTCGTAGAAGACCTGAACAAGTTGCCACTTAGGGACTTGATGATGTGGACACGAGCGTAATAATTCTTTAAATTTTTCCCACGTGTCGTAAAGTGATTCCCCATCTTGCATTACAAAATTGGTTATTGATTTTCTTATCTGGTTTGTACGCATAATCGGGAAAAACTTTTGTAAAAATGCGGTGTGTAAGTCTTCCCATGTTCTAATTGTGTTTGGCTCCAAAGATTGGAGCCAATATTTAGCTTTGTCCTTTAATGAGAATGGAAAGAGCCGCATTTTTAATTCATCATCAGTAAGATTTTGAATTTTCAACGTAGAGCATATGTCCTGAAAATCTCCTAAGTGTTTATAAGGGTCTTCATTTAGACGGCCATGGAATGATGGAAGTAGCGAGATGGTAGACGACTTTATCTCAAAGTGAGATGCCGTCGCCTCCGGTAATTCAATACATGTTTGCGGCGTGTAAGTCGTCGGAATAAAATAATCTTTAAGTGGAGGTGGTGGCGGTATATTAGGATTATTCATATTAGCTCCGTTGTTATTTTGGTTATTGTCGTTATTATTTCCAATGTCTGCCATTTTAATTGGTTCTATGTTATTAAAGCGTGGTTTCTTTAGTTTTTGAAGAGTACTACGTATTTCGGTTTCAAATAACGACGTTGGTTTTGGTGTCAAATCGTCGTCTATTACAAACCTAGTTCCAGAAGTTAAGTTTGAAGACTTGTTAAGTCTTAATGTACGTTCAAGTTCAGAGTCTAAAGGTTGTAATTCCGGTTTGTTTGAACGTGTACCTAACATAAACTAAAAGAAAAGAAAAGAAATTAAAAACAAAGACTGACTCAACTAAAAAAAACAAATAGCAAGCAATCACGCGACTAAGATAACAAGCACTCAACTACTATGATGCATGCAAATTATCCTGTAATGCAATGACCGCGTCAAGCCCAGCGCCCCGGGTTTCCTAGCTAATGCAGTGCAATTAACCCTAAACTAATGCAAATAGTGCGTCACAGCGCCCTGACTTACAGCGGTTTAAAGCGAATTCCAAAGGAAGCAATTTATTTAATTTTTATTTATTCTATTTGCGTAAGCTCCTTTGATGTAATTAGCTGCTCCAATCGGAAACGTTGACTACAAAATAAAAGAAAAACAAGTTAGTAACTAAAAACAAAAACAGAAAATAAGAAAAATAAACACTGATCTAATATTTACGAATTAACTAAACTACGATTATAAAACTAAGAGTAGTAATACAATCCCCGGCAACGGCGCCAAAAATTGATCTTGTCAGAATCAAGATATAAAAGTATACTTTACTTTTCTAAAGATTTGTAGTGTGAAAGTAAAGGTCGAACCCACAGAGATTGATTACTACAGCGACTTAATTTTAAAACCTAAGTCTAATTAATTAGGAAAAATGGATTTTGATTTGGATTTAATTAAACTAATAACAATAAAAGTAAATCTAAACTATGAAAGCAATTAAAATTGTTTTAAGTAATATTTAAAGGAACCTAGGATTGCAAATCCACCACTAGCTTCATAATAGGAATATTTATGAATTACTTTAGCTTATTACGTTGGATGAATATGGGGAATTGTAGCTACAAGCCCAATTCCTCCGGCAAGAAGATAATCATGGTTCAAGCACCAACATAATCCATCTGCGGATAGCACGAATTATCTCACACTAAACTAGGGTTGTGATCTAATCCGTCTAACCTAGGCATGGACTATTCGGATACTTGATAGCACGAATCAATAAAGCACCATCACATGTAAACAACCTAAACAAGCACAGCAAGAATAGATCGTTGAGCACATCACAGTCAAAATAGATCTAAGACAAGAATAAATTCTGAAAGCAATGATTCAATCAATGTAAGTACGATTTATTTATAAAAATCCTCTAAACATGTGACTGTCATCCATACATAATAAAACTAAAATAAAAGCATAAATAAAACCCTATTACTCATCTAGGGCTTCATTGAAACCCTAGATCAATGATCTAAGCTGCCATAGGAGTAGAGATCGGCAAGTAGTTGATGGAGGAGGCCATGGAAACCCTTGGTCTTCTTCTTCTTCTCCTTGCTTCTCCCTCTTCAAGGGCTGGAAGTGTGTGTATATGGCTGTATATGAATGTGTATAATAGTTGCCAACCCTCTAATTGAAGTAAAATAGAGTATATATAGATTTACAACAAGTTTTGGAAGCCTCTACAACTCGAAACGGACTGAAACTGATGTAATTTACAATCTGGACGTCATTCTGCAGTTTCGTTTGCACAGGAGTCTTCAGTATACTGAAATACGCAACTTTGGTTTTTGGGCATATCGCGCGAGCGGGTCGCTCGAGCGCGACTTTTGGTCTTTCGCGCGAGCGAGTTATTGGGGGTCTCGCGCGAGCGGATCGCGCGAGCGATTCTCTGATTTTCGCGCCCGCGGACCGCGCGCGCGACATTGGTTTTTCAGCTTCTTTCTTTCTGACTTTTCACCCTGTTTAGCCTGGTTTAGTTGATTTCTTCCAAAACCTGTCAGAAACTAGAAAACGAAGTAAAAATATACATAAACAGGATAAAAAGGCACTAACAAATGCGCGTTAAAGCGTATAATTAGGATTAGTTCTCTCCCGATCAACTGTATATATACACATATGCTTTATTTTGATGGTTGCTCCCTGATAGTTGGTAGGATAGGCATTCCTAATACTTTTATTATTACATTATTGCTTTTCACCGTATGTGTGACCATAGCTTGGTCCAATTCTTGCCGTATGTGGGATCATGGCTTGATCCCGTCTTTATTTTTATCTTTGAATGCTTTTGTTTCTTTTATCTTTTAGAATGTACAAATGAATGAAATGAATGAATGAATGTATTTACGCGTGCTGCATGATGCGCACGTTTTATTGTTTTTCTATCTAGTTTTCTATTTGCAGGTGGGCTGATCGTGTTACAAACAAACCCTGTCCAATGAAAAACTTGGAACGGCACTCGGTAAGGTCTCCGCGGCACTCAGTGAGAGCCGCGCGGCAGTCAGTGAAAGCCGCAACGGCATTCACGGACTGCCGTGCGGCACTTCATCGAGTGCCGCTGCACTTTATCGAGTGCCGCGGGTAGGTAGACAGCCTTATTCTTCTATTTATACCACTTTTTCTCGAAGTTCCGCCAAATACTTCTCATTTCCTCTCCAAATGGCCCCCATTAGTTCTCAAATCCTCTTCCCATGGATGGATACTCTCTCTGGCATTGACAAGCTCAATTTTGAGTGCTTCAGACTAAACGATCTCTTCTCTTTCCAACAGATGAATCTAAATGAGGGTCTACTTCGCGCCGCCGTCCAATGTTGGGATCCTGCTCTCAATGTCTTTTGTTTCGGCTCTTAGGAGATTTGCTCCTTATATGAGGAGTTTAGCGCCATTCTTTACACTGATCCTTCTGCCGAATTGATGGTCCCTCAGATTCAGGCCGGGTATGTTCAGGACTTAGCCACCCTTCTCCACATGTCTCGGAATGCGGCGGGCTCTTTTGTTCATGACAGGCAAATCGACTTTCAGCGCCTTTCTTCTGTTTATGCTCCCATAGGGGACCCTTACAATGGTGAGTATCAGATCATTCGACGTAGTGCCTTGTCGATTGCTATGCTCTCTTACTTTCTCTTTCGATCATCTTTGGACACTCTCATACCCATTGCCTGCGGTTTGCGGGAGATGAAAAGTGTTGTTATGCTAGTCCTTGGTGAAACTCTGATTGGATTGGGCCATGCTCATGCTACTGGGGTCATGTTATCCACTGGGGCACCTTTTGTCTTGGAAATTTGGCTCATGGAGCGTCTGGACCTCTTCATACATGCTTCTCATCTCCGTGGGTCACTTCCTTATGATCGCATGGATATTCACAGCTTGTTTCAGTCCGCCGACGCGTGGCTTGGTTGGCTTCAGGGCCTCTCTTCTAGTGACATCTGCTGGGTTTGTCCGTCGTGGATCTGTCGTTCTGTTGATGTACGCCTCCCTGGGCGACCTGGCATCTGGCTGCCGAGTTTGCATGCTACGACTTTCTACATTCCTGACCGAGTTGTCCGTCAGTTTGGACTTTTGCAAGATACTACTGAATCTGTGACTGCTGATTTCACCAGGGGGTCCCCTTTGCGTCCTTCTATTGTGAAGGCTTTCATGGAGGCTTGGCCCAGCAGA
Organism: Hydrangea macrophylla; assembly: GCA_033977485.1. Taxonomy (NCBI): domain Eukaryota; kingdom Viridiplantae; phylum Streptophyta; class Magnoliopsida; order Cornales; family Hydrangeaceae; genus Hydrangea; species Hydrangea macrophylla. Next base: position 79,104,108 of record CM066991.1, on the reverse strand, counting down.
ATGGCTGCTCCTTTCCCGAGGGTTCCTGCTCTGACTGCGCCTACTACCGAATATCTCCTAGAGATCCAAGCCTTGGTTGCGAGGCGAGCTTGACGGACACATGCATAATAAAGTAGACGAAAACAGGGAAAAGCTTACTATTTTACAAAACTTTCTGACAGACCCTGCCTACTCTTTGTTTACGCTTTTGAATGTGATTTTCCTGATTTTTCTCTTCAAAAAGTGTTGTTATCTTTTAGGAAAGTTCTAACATGTTCAATCAAAGTGTTCCCCCCCTTCAATTAATCTTTTATGAAGAATTCTCCTTTCAAATGTCTTTTCTCGGCTCTTCACCTTGCTTTGAATTTTGCTTTAGGCTTCATTCTTTCTATAGAATGAACTCTCATTTGTTTCTTTATAGTATGTATCTTGATATCCAGGAGATCCAAAGACGGGTTTCAGACAGATATCTGGGTTCTTCGGCTAGCAAACGAAGTTTTGCCCCTGGCTTTAGGGCTTTGAAGTAGTTCTGGGCAAACGCCAGTTTGCCCCTAGTTTAGCACGGGTTTTTTTTTAGTGGACCGAGGACTTTGGAGAGCCCGCCTACTTATCCCCGAGTGGTCGTCAGGTCCCGAGTAGTTCGGTTCAAGGTATGAAGGAAGACGTCGTTCGGGCGGTTTTATTTAAGTGACCGAACCAAGTAGGTTGCCTACGTATCCCCTAGCGGGAATCAGGTCAAGCGTAGTTCATCGAGGTAGGAGGTTTTGAAAAGAAAGGTTTCAAGCAAAATACTTCTTGAGACGATCGAGGTTAATTGGTTGTTTAAATTCAACCCCGTCTAGGTCCATGAGATAAGCCGCCCCTCCGGAAAGGAGAGTCTTAATGATGTACGGCCCGACCCAGTTGGGTTTGAATTTTCCTCTGGGGTCATAAACAGGCACTTTTAGTTCTTTGAGGACAAGGTCACCCTCAGTACGCTTCCTTGGGCGGACCTTTTTGTTGAAAGCACGGGCTATCCTCTTCTGGTACCCCCGAGTATGGTTGATCGCGGCCAGCCTCTTCTCATCGAGCAACATCAACTCCTCATACCTTCCTTGTACCCATTCTGATTCGGGGATCTCACATTCCGCCAAAACCCTAAGAGAGGGTATTTCTACCTCGATTGGGAGAACGACTTCCATCCCGTAGACCAATGAGTATGGCGTAGCACCTGTTGAAGCTCTGACCGAGGTCTGGTACCCCCACAAAGCAAATGGCAGCTTTTCATGCCAATCCTTATATGTATCCGTCGTTTTCCCCAGGATTGCCTTAACATTTTTGTTTGCCGCTTCTACTGCTCCATTCGTCTGAGGCCTGTACGGGGATGATTGGTGACGAGTGATCTTATACCTTTCCAAGAGCGGGATAACTTCTCCTTGGAAATGACTGCCATGATTGGAGATAAACTCATTCGGGACCCCATACCTGCAGATTATGTTTTTCTCGATGAAACTTACCACATCTTTGGCTTTCAAAGTTGCATACGAGGCTGCCTCTACCCACTTTGTAAAATAATCAATTGCCAGGATTATGTACCAGTGCCCATTGGAAGCCCTCGGAACTATTTCACCAATGATGTCGATCCCCCATACGGAAAACGGCCAAGGGGTGGTCATGCTATAGAGCTGTGACGGCGGGGTGTGCATTAGATTTGCATGAATCTGGCATTTGTGACACCTTCTAACATACTCACAACAGTCTTTGTCCAAGGTTGTCCAATAGTATCCCTGTCGGATGATCTTCTTCGCTAGCATGTGCCCATTCATGTGGGGCCCACACACTCCCTCATGAATTTCTTCCATCATTCTCTTAGCTTCCCTTCCATATAGGCACTCTAGATTGTACCCGGTGTAGGATTTCTTCCATAGCTTATCTGCATAGATCACAAATTGAGCGGCGAACCGCCGAATTGCCTTTCTATCCTTTTCTGAGGCTCCCTCGGGGTATTCTCCTTCTTTAATGAACTTCCACACATCCTCATACCACGGTACTTCCTCTTCCTCTTCCACGGCCGCGACCATTTCAAACGACGGTTGTTTCCTTACTTCTATGGATAGCGGGATCATGGTAGTTTTGGAGGGGATTTGGATCATCGAGGCCAAGGTAGCCAATGAGTCGGCTAATTGGTTTTCTTCACGAGGGACGTAGTAAAAAGAAATCTTTTGAAATTGTGCTTTCAGACTTTCCAGGTAATCATGATAAGGTCTTAGTTTCTCATGTTTTACTTTCTAATCTCCCCAGACCTGGGATATGATCAAATTGGAATCTCCGAAGACATCAATCCGTCCGACTTTCAAAGCCAAGGCCGCTTCCATCCCAATTATGCAGGCTTCGTATTCCGCGATATTGTTGGTTGAGTTGTATTGAAGTTTGACAACTAATGGGGTAGGGGTCCCATCGGGTGCTATGAGGATGATTCCGACCCCGTAACCGAATTGGTTGGCTGCTCCATAGAAGTACATTTTCCACAACTCCTCATTTACTTCCATTACTTCTTCATCTGGGAACTTAAATTCTCCCCTTTCTTCGGATTCTACAGCGAGATCGGCTAAAAACTCGGCGACAGCCCTCCCTTTCACGGACTTGGCAGTGACATATTTGATATCGAACTCAGCCAGCATCATGGTCCAACGGGAAATCCTACTGGTCAAGACGGGTTTTTCGAATAGGTATTTTAGTGGGTCCATTCGGGATATCAAGATCACAGGGAATGCTAGCATGTAGTGGCGAAGGCGACGGGTACACCAGACTAACGCCCAACAGGCTTTTTCCAAGGGCGAGTACTTCAACTCGTATCCGATCATTCTCTTGCTCAAGTAATAAATAGCCTTCTCCACGTGCCCCTCTTCTCCTTCTTGGGCCAACGTACACCCCATCGAATCTTCGGATACGGAGAGATAAAGCAACAACGGTTTCCCGGGTGATGGTGGTGATAGGACAGGGGGGTTCTGGAGGTAGGTTTTGATTTTTTCGAAGGCTTGTTGGCAAAGGGTGTCCCATTTGAATTTTTCTCCTTTTCTAAGCAGTTTGAACAATGGATCACAGGTCAAGGTGAGTTTGGAAATGAAGCGGCTGATGAACTGTATTCTCCCCAAGAAACCTCTCAGTTCTTTCTCATTTTTTGGTGGGTTCATTTCGGTTATGGCTTTTATCTTGGTTGGGTCTACTTCGATCCCCCTTTGGGTAATAAGGAACCCTAAAAACTTCCCTGTGGTAACTCCGAAGGTACATTTCTGCGGGTTTAGCCTCATCTTAAACTCCCTCAATCTCCCAAAGAATTTTCTCAAAGCCTCTAGGTGCCCTCTCCTCTCTTTGGACTTCACAATCATATCGTCCACATACACTTCCACCTCCTTGTGGATCATGTCGTGCAGTAAAGTGGTGGCAGCCCTTTGATAGGTCGCACCTGCATTCTTAAGTCCGAATGGCATAACCCTTTAGCAATATGTCCCCCATGGAGTGATGAATGTGGTTTTCTCCCTATCCTCGGGTGCCATGAGGATTTGATTATACCCAGAGAATCCATCCATGAAAGATAGAAGCTCATGTCCCGCAGTGTTATCGACCAACACATCGATGTGGGGTAATGGGAAATCGTCTTTAGGGCTTGCCTTGTTTAAATCTCGAAAGTCAACGCAAACCCTAACACGACCATCCTTCTTTGGGACAGGTACAATGTTGGCAATCCATTCTGGATACTCGGTGACAATCAAGAATCCAGCCTTTAGTTGCTTTTCAACCTCCTCTTTTACTTTAAGTGCCCATTCTGGCCTCATTCGCCTCAATTTCTGTTTTATGGGTTTCGAATTGGGAAAGAGAGGGATGTGGTGTTGGACTATCTTTGGATCAATACCTGACATATCATTATAAGACCATGCAAAAATATCTTTGAATTCATTTAATAGATTGATTAGTTCTTTGCATTCTTCATTGCTAAGTGTTGAGCCGATAAAGACATTTTGAGGATTATTTTCATTTCCTAGATTAATCGTTAGAGTGTCCTCAATGATTTTGCATGCAGATTCTTTGTCAATTAACTTTTGTAATTCATTAGGTATTCCATGATCATCACATTCATCACATTCATTAAGCGCATTCGAGTAGGCGGAATCAGTCATACTTTCATTGATTTTGTTAGGAGTGATTACAACAGACATAGCAATAGTAAGACGCCTCATTTGGGCCATTACAGACTCTGGGTGAGGGGGATACTTATTACTAGACTCAAAGACCCACTACTTGTTGGCTCCTTGCTTGAGCTCCATAGTGATGCAGCCTGGCAGTCCTCCGGTGTCTGTCTTCTCTTCCTCTTCTAGTTCCAGCTCTTCTTCCAGCGCATCCCCTTCCAGCACATCCTCAACATTCCCTTCCTCGGCCTTGACCTCCAAACCCTTGTTTTCTTCCCCTTTTCCTTCGACTTCTACCCCTTCCTCGCTTAACAGATTATGCATGACCGGTCCTTCTAGTGCACCGATCCAATCGTCGATAGTAACAGGCTTTTCAGGCACTTGCAGAAACGGATCCTTGTGTTTGGAAAATTCGTGGGAGAAAAAGATCTCGAACCCCGGCTTTAAGCGCTTGTCCTTCTGGTCCACCCATGGCTCTGGGAAACCACAGAAGGGGAAGTCTTCTCCTTCCTTCACGAAGTATCCATTGAGCGTCTTGAGGTAAGGGTCTAGCGGCGCATCGAAAGCCTTCTTCTTTGCCCTTAGTTCCTTCTTCGTTGGCTGATACCCCAGGCCGTGAGTGTGAGTCTGAGTAGGAATTCTTGGAAACTCAGGCAGGCTCTAAAGGTTCTTTCCCAATCCTAATCCCGGAAAGAAGCCCATCTTCTTCATGATCCCTGCGACCACTGGACTGGCATGCTGATCAAAATGGAGCGGTAGAAACTCTCTCGGCTTTTCTTCTTCCAACATGCTGATAAACTCGAACCCTCCTATCTTCGCTTCTTCTTCTTGCAATTGAAGTTCTAAAACCGGCGCGCTAGATGACGCTTTGGTCAACTGATTCCAACTATCCCCGAGGATGTCACGGACTTCATTCTCCCAAATGCATTTAACCTTCTGATGGATTGTTGATGGTATGGCCCCCAAACTGTCCAACCAAGGCCTCCCCAATAGCAGATTGAAAGAAGCGGGTATGTCAATGACCTGAAACTCAACTTCGTTTTCACAAGGGCCAACAGTGAGACGAAGAAGGACTATCCCCATAACTGTTCTCTGGGTATTATCGTAGGCTCTTACCCTTTGCTCAGATGGTGCAAATGTTGACTCGTCTAGACCCATCCGCTTAGCTGTTTGGAAAGGACATACATTGAGGGCTGATCCATTGTCTACCAAGCAAGCAGGCACGACGTTCCCTAAGCACTCGACGGTAACATATAACGGTTTGTTGCGCTCGGGCCCTCCCGGAGGCAGGTCATTTGACGAGAAGGTAATAGTCAAAGTTGGGATCTTGCCGACCAGTCCTATGAGATCCTCCGGGGTGGTGTCGATAGATACGTCAGACTGGCTCAGAGCATCTAGAACCGCCTGCCTGTGACGTTTGGAGGCAATCAGCAAACCCCAAACAGTGATGTTAGCCTGGGTCTTTTTCAACTGTTTCAGGACCCTGTCTTCCCCTGCTTCTTCATCAACTTTGCCCTTTCCCTTGTCCAGATCTCTCCCGGGGTGATGTTCCTCCAGTTCGTGCGGCTTAAAATGTCTGCCTGACCGGGTCAAGTGACTGACTTCTTCTCTCATCCATAGATTGTCGGTTTCTGAATTAACTTCCAAAGTACTCTCTACCACCTCTGTTTCTTTGTCGCTTTCGTACTAAAGGTCATCCTCCACTCGGCTCACATCTTGATCGTTGCTCCACCAATCTGACTTCCCCATTTTATTTTCTCCTAGCTGATCCTCCAAAGCACAGATCGTTGAGTCCTTAGGCAGCAGGTATGGTTTTCTTGGTGCCCCAGACTTAGTGATTAGCTTAGATGGATCAAAGGTTGCTTCATCTATCCCCAAGAAATAAAGGCCCCGCGGCGGCGGCACAACACGATGGTTTGGCAGAGGATTCTTGGTGACATTGGGGTCTTTGACAGGCGGTTCGGATATCACTTTGTTTTCAATGAGGTCATGGATTTCATGCCTTAACCTCATGCATCGATCCATCGAGTGGCCTTTCTGCTGATGAAATTTGCAGAAGAGGTCCCCTTGGAAATTTGGCGGAAGCGGACTTGGCATAGGTCGTGGTTCCAACTGACGGAGATGCCCCTTCGCTAACAGCCTGTCAAGAGCGGTTGACAATGATACTCCCAGATCTGAGAATTTTCTTGGTTGCTTATCCCCTCCTCCTCTTGGATGGTTTCTGGTGATATCAAATTTTCTTTCCGGCTCGCTAAGTGCATTGACATCGGTGGGGCCAGAGTGACCCCCTGAATGCCCTCCATTTGATCCATAACTGGGCCTCCGATACCGGTTCGGTTGTTCTTCTTTCTTGATCACTCCTTGAATCGCGTCTTCTATCCTGGTTCCCACATCGAACACCTCGGCAAAAGTGTTGATTGACTGAAACCTCATCTTCTCCTGATAGACTGGCTGCAGGTTTTTCATTAACATTCGGATTTGGTCTTTTTTTGATGGCCTTTGTACCATTTTTGCGGCTTTCCCTCTCCATCGGCTCAGATACTCAGCAAACGATTCTTTGTTCCCTTGCCTGGTCGTTTCTAGATCTCGAACAGTGACGTCCAGGTCTTGATTGTACTCATACTAGGCCACAAACGATTTCACGACTTCTTCCCAAACTCTGGTTTTGCTTGGCTCAAGTGTAAGGTACCACGATAGAGCAGCTCCTGTTAAGGTTTGCTGAAATAGAACGGCCATCATGGTAGTGCTTAGACCGCTAGGCTGAAAAGCTCCTATGCACATCCTTACGTGGCTGCGAGGATTGCCAGTCCCATCAAATTTGTCAAAAATTGGCATTTTGAACCCGGCAGGCAGTGTTTCGCGAACTCCGTCATACAACCCTTCCAGTTCCATTAGGTAGGTATCCACTCCCTGAGCCTTGCGCATTACCCTTTCCAACTTTTCTATTTTCTCAGTCAGCAGCTTCTCCTTCTCATCTTTTTCTCTGTCCCTGTTGGCCCTTAGTGCGTCATTCCATTGTGCTTCCTGATCGTCGAACCAATCCCCGTCCCCTCCTCCCAAAGGCGGGTCTATAACAGGCGGATTCATTTATGGTGGTCGGCGATTCAGCTCTTCTATCATTCCCATCATGCGGTTCATGTTCTCGGCCTGTCTTCTCATCTGTTCCGCTTGCTGTTCGACTAGTACCCTTAAATCGGACATTTCTTCGTTGTTTCTCTCTTCGGCCATGTCAGCACGTCCTCTCCTTACTAGCCTTGCTGTGGGGTCCCTAAACCACGCTTGATTTGCTATTTTCGCTCCTACAGTAAATTTTAAAAAAAATTTAGAAGACCTTTTACCTTTATTTTAACAAAAACTTTTATTTTGTATATCATGCGGATGCAATGCATGTGTGCGTGTTTGCCTACTCTATATGCCAAAAAGAAGAAAAAAAATCCTAATCCTAACACATAAACACATAAGATCTTCACTCATGTCAAGTACGCCAATTTCTCCTCTCATTGTGATCCTTACTACCCTCTCAGAGGTGAGATTTTTCAAAAATGATTCTCAAAGATTTTTAATCTTTTATTAGAAGATGTTTTGGGTTTCTTTAAAATTCATTTGAAGAGTGTTTTTTTTTTTTTTTTGGAAAATAACTTCAAAGATTTTTCGAATTTATTTCTTTGCGAAATTGATCAAGTGAAAATATACCTTAACAAAGGAAATTTCGATTCGAAAGGAGAAGAAAGATTTTTTTTGTATTTCTTTGAAAGAGTGCATGAATAATAAAAAACTTTGGAAAGAGGAAATTCTTTAGGTAGGAGGATCACATGACCAGATTATCACCGTACTTTTCATGAATTCGGATGCATACAAGGTCAATGATGCTTAATTAAACATGATATAAGAAGTATAATTTCATAATCAAGGTTCAGCATGTTCTCCAAATGTCGTGGAACATGAGGAGGAATTGCTAAAAGGTGATTAAAAGATTATACGTCTTTTATCAAGCTAGTATTGTCATCATCTCAAATAATCCCTTCCGCGCACACAAAACTTCCTAGCACATAATCCTGATCAAGAATTGATTTCCTAAGATTGAAAGGTTCTACAGAAACTATTATGCAAAGGCTGGGTTTTGGTCAAATAAGGGACCCTTGACACACACCCGATAGGATGCTTCATATACCAAATCATGGTACGAGATCAAGGGTGATCACACAGTCCCATGATGACTTGACCGACCGGGTTGCCCCGAGCCTCAAAGGTCATAGTTCCGTGCAATCGACTGGCTGGACATGCAAGTGAAATGCAACAGGCACACACAGATTAATTAATTTGATTAAAAGGACATTTTTCAAGTCTAATCCTCAAGTGAACCCAAAATCAGAAAATTCTGGTCTGCGAAACCAGAGATTCTGGGTTCGATCCCCAGTGGAGTTGCCAGATTGTGGATATCGCATTTTTCTTACCCACAGCTTTTCTTTTAAAATTCTAAATTCAAAACAAACGAGTCGCCACTTAATTTTTAAAAGGAAAAATTAAGAAACCATTTTGAAAGGAAACTGGTCGTTTGCGAAACCAAAGATTAAACTAGGTCCGAGAATTATGGAATGAGAGAGGAAGGAGCCCGCCAGACTAAAACACCCTCTTTCATCCTATCTTGTGATAGGCCTCTACTCAACATCCTTTTAATCAAATTTATTAATCTAAACATGCCCTCAACTAATACATATATACGTATACATCACAAAAACATGTCCAAAGGGTGTAAAATTACTAATGGCAAAATATCATTCATAAATCACATATTTCAAGTAGCAAGCAATATGATATGCAATAAGGAACAAGAGAACTTACCCGGGATCCAACAATGATATTTAAACGTGCGATGCATACAAACAAAAGAAAATCCTAAGAAAAAGTCTCTAATCATATATACATATAAGGCAAGCTCCTAATTCTAAGATGTCGCGCATGAGGTTAAAAAATTAATAAAATCAAGGAATGAAATAAACTAGAAGGGAGATGAGAAATTGTACCTCAAATGCGCTACAAAACAAAGATTAGTCCACATGCTTCACATAATAATATGATGTCAAATAATCAATCCTAATTCCCTAGCTTAGATCTAACAAGCATGAAATCCAACTTTATTCAATGCCTGTTTCTAATCATGGGCATTAGATGAACATGGATGAGTGAATGTAAACAAGAATGAAACATGGATTTATTCACTAATTTGGATCACTTAACCTCCGGATTTAAGCTAAATTATCGTTATTCAAAACATGATTTGAATCTCAAGACATTAGGGAACCATTTGAGTTGAAATAAATAAGATTAGACAAAAAAACAGTAGCAGTTTTTTTGAATTGCAGAGAGCCGACCAGATCTTAAAAAAAAGAAATAAAATACTTCCAACGGTTGGATCTTAACGATTTTTGGATATGTTATGCCTCTGTGAGTCTAGTTTCTAACCCAGAAATAAAATCAAGGTTTGAACGGTTAGATCTCCGGGAATGTGGAAAACACTAGGCATCACTCAGCATTTTACAACTCTCTGTTCAGAGATCTTGTATGATTTTTTAAAAATAGCAAACAAATCCGAATTGCTTCATTCTTTTTAGGGAACCTTCATAACACATTAAGGTTCTTATAAACAATTATTAGAGGTCATGAAAACTTGGTTAGAGCTCTGATCTATCAATTTTAAAACCGGTTTGCTGTTCTGAAACTATTCTGAAATTCTGGACAGATTGTGGTTGTCTCACAAAACCCATGATCAAACCTTTCTAAACATAAAACCACCTCAAAAAAATATTACAGTGGTAAAACGATGTGTTATTGACACTTTCCCGTTGGTTTCACTTGATTTCAACGGTTAGATTTCGAACTAAAAATCTTTGATCAAAAACAGTTCGTGAACTCACTGTTTTTATTTTGCTAGTTCAACTTTGTTGGTTAACCTCAACTATTAAAACATGAAGTTGAGATTAAACCGAACTACTTTTTCTACCGTTTGATGGTCCTTGAAGACTAAAAAACACCTTATACTTATGGATTTTGATGAAGTATGAAATGAACTTCTCAAAATTCCAAACAATGAACTCAAACTTTATAGACCAAAGCTTGAATTCAACTTATTACTCCTACCATTTGATGGTCATGGGAGATAAAGACATGACTAATGCTCCTAAGTTTCAAAAAGAATAAGGGAATGACTTCATTGGTTACCAAGTTTAGAGGATCCAAGTCATGAGCATGGACTTGGATCCACTTATATGAAACAAAGTGATGATCAAATTTTGACTCTCATGTAGAGTATAAGCTTTACATGAGGTTCAAAGGATCATACTCAAGAGATCAAAAGAGATATTGAAGATCTCCAAGACTCTCAAGAGAAGAACACATACAAAAAAATAGAAGGAAGAATTAGAAATAGAGACTCCTAAGCTTGCTTGACAAATAAAGAGAATAGCAAGAGGTTTTAGGATTAGAGATCCAAAAGAAGAAGAGAGTATATAAATAATCTATGGTTAGAGGATCACCTCCAAATTATCCTCAAAGTTTTCTTTTCTTTGAAGATCTTCCAAGCTCTTCTAGTTCTCTCAACTCTATTTTCTCTCAAAAAAATGTTGGTGAAGTGATGGATGTTGTATGTAGTGGGTAGCTCTTGTTGTCTTTTTTTATTCTTCTTCTCCTCTTCTCTTCCAAGGAAGATCCCTTCTCTTTTATAGGCAAAATTACCAGGTATTTTTGGTGAATTTCGGAGCAAAAAACAGGTGTAATTCTCTCATTTGGTGGTACAATGTGTACTTTCTAAAATTAGGCAGACTGCTGCCCAGCGCGGCAGTCCAGAAAATGTCGCGGCAGTCCGTGAATGCCGCGGCGGCAGTTCATGACTGCCGTCGCGGCACTACGCGACTGCCGCGCGGCATTCATCAAATGCCGCAGAAATTAATGGATTGCCGCATTTTTGTCAGTCTTACTTTATCAGTTTTTTATTCTTATTCGCATGCGCATACGTATTGCTCTGCAAAATACAGACTTTAAAAGTGAACGGCAGTCAGAAATTGTTGGCGGCACTCGGTGAATGCCGGCCCGGCACTTTATGACTGCCATGTGGCACTCAGTGAGTGCCGCGGCAATCCGTCGTGTGCCGTTTTTAGCTAAGATTCCCTCTTTTAGATTTTCTTTTTCCCAAAGCAAATGATTTTCGAGGATTTTTTCTGAAAATTGTGTTTTATACCTGAATTCTCTTAAATACCTGGTATTTTCCTCTTTTCTGTGAAATTTTACCGCGTTTAGAGAACTTTCTGAAGAGCTTGGAATACTTTGAATCTTCCGGTCCTTGTTATCATCGGATACGGAGGCGACACTCTCCTAAATTCGGCGGTCGGTCAAAATTGGGGTGTCTACAGTTTGCCCCACTTTGACAGAGCTGGTGGGGCAACACGTCCCATAAGTGAATGTCAAAGCCTGTGTGAAGACAAGCCTTTGACCAGACTGTCGAATTTAGGTAAAACAAAATGCATTGCAAAAAATGTCCTCACAAATGGTTCATGTTGGTCGTGCTCATCGGTGAGCTGCCTACGTATCCCATCAGGAATCAGACCAAGATGTAGTTCAGGCAGGAGCTAAACATACACAAGCACAAGTGACTATACGGATGAATGCACCTATCTTATCGTGATGCAAGTGCCATGCAATGGTATTTTCCGAATTGACCTGGTTACGCAAGCACCATGCTCATCATGTCTCCCTTACGCATTTTGTGTGACGTGTTAGTTAGGGAAGATCACCTAATTCAGTGACCGATGCGAAGATCTCTTACAGGGGTCATGATTTTTTGATTTGATCTCGGGGGGAATATAAATATGTTATACTCCAAAAACGAGGGGTAACACAAATCTGTTGCGAGAACCGGGAATATAAATCTGTTATACTCTAAAAAATGGGGGGGTAACGCAAATCTGTTGCGAGAATCGGAAATATAAATCTGTTATACTCCAAAAACGGGGGGTAACGCAAATCGGTTGCGAGAACCGGGAACATAAATCTGTTATATTCCAAAAATGGGGGTTAACGCAAATCTGTTGCGAGAACCGGGAATATAAATCTGTTATACTCCAAAAATGGGGGGTAACGCAAATCTGTTGCGAGAACCGGGAATATAAATCTGTTATACTCTCAAAAATGGGGGTTAACGCAAATCTGTTGCGAGAACCGGGAACATAAATCTGTTATATTCCAAAAATGGGGGGTTAACGCAAATCTATTGCGAGAACCGAGAACATAAATCTGTTATATCCCAAAAACGGGGGTTAACGCAAATCTGTTGCGAGAACCGGGAATATAAATCTGTTATACTCCAAAACGGGGGTTAACGCAAACCCGTTGCGAGAACCGGGAACATAAATCTGTTATATTCCAAAAACGAGGGTTAACGCAAATCTGTTGCGAGAACCGGGAATATAAATCTATTATACTCTAAAAACGGGGGGTAACGCAAATCTGTTGCGAGAACCGGGAATATAAATCTGTTATACTCTCAAATCTGTTGCGAGAACCGGGAACATAAATCTGTTATATTCCAAAAACGAGGGTTAACGCAAATCTATTGCGAGAACCGAGAACATAAATCTGTTATATTCCAAAAACGAGGGGTAACACAAATCTGTTGCGAGAACCGGGAACATAAATCTGTTATATTCCAAAAACGGGGGTTAACGCAAATCTGTTGCGAGAACCGGGAATATAAATCTGTTATACTCCAAAACGGGGGTTAACGCAAATCCGTTGCGAGAACCGAGAATATAAATCTGTTATATTCCAAAACGGGGGTTAACGCAAATCTGTTGCGAGAACCGAGAATATAAATCTGTTATATTCCAAAACGGGGGTTAACGCAAATCCGTTGCGAGAACCGAGAATATAAATTTGTTATATTCCAAAACGGGGGTTAACGCAAATCTGTTGCGAGAACCGAGAATATAAATCTGTTATATTCCAAAACGGGAGTTAACGCAAATCCATTGCGAGAACCGAGAATATAAATCTGTTATATTCCAAAACGGGGGTTAACGCAAATCTGTTGCGAGAACCGAGAATATAAATCTGTTATATTCCAATGTCTTTTCAATTTTCAAAAATCGGGGCCCACGGGCTCAGATATTTTCACTTTTCAGAATTGGGAGCCCACGGGCTCAAACATCTTCAATTTTCAAAAATTAGGGGCCCACGGGCCCATATATACTCTTAAATTTCAAAATTTGTAGCCAATGTGTACCTAAAAACGACCCTGAGGGCCAAAAGTGCAATGAGGGCAAATTTTGGGGGCCTCAAATTCAATTTTCGGGACTTGGTTTGAATTTTTGGGGGGGAAAATGAGTATCCTTGAACCGCTTTAACCGCGGCACACGCGGATTTTTGCGGCAGTCCGTGACTGCCGCGCGGCACTCTCGGAGTGCCGTTGCGGCATTCAGCGAGTGCCGCCCGACAGTTAACTGACTGCCGCGCACGGAAAACCGAGTGCCGCGATTATGCGGCAGTGGCTAAAACCGCCGGGTTCATTACATTTTTTTTCATTCTCTCACTCTTCCCTCTCTCGATTTCTCTCTGGAGAATTTTCTCTTTTTCTCTCTTTGCTTGGATCGATCTACCCGGGACTTAGCAGGTTCGTTCTACTCGATCAATACTTGCTTAATCTCTTTTATTTCACTATTTTCCTGCGTTTTTCATGAATTTAACGCGTGAATTTCTCTTTTCTCTTTGACAGATTATGGCGAGTGGTTCAGGGAGGAAGAAGAAGGCCAAGTACACCGCCACCCATCATCCAGATGCTACGCTCCTGCTACGAGATCCGGATGAGCATTTATCGGTCCGCGCATTTAAGCGCGAGGTAAACGCTCCCCTTTCTCGTATTTCTTTCTTGTATTTCCTTCTCTGTGTGAATGTAACATAGAATTGTCACAACTTAGATGCCCTGTTTCGAATGTCGTGCTCGTGGCGCCCCCGAGCGTCCTTGATCGCTTTATTCCATGCCCCTCCTTAAAAAAATTTTATTTTCTTCAAAACTTATTGTAGAAACGAATGTTATGTTTGAATTTTCCTGTCCTTTATTTATTATTATTATTATTATTATTTAGATTTCACGAGCGCGATGCTTTTTCAAACTCACTTTAGGTACTTGTGAACCTGTATTGAAACTAATGCCTCCTTTGAATCCGAACTTGCTTTGAATTTTCACAAATTTATATATATGTATACTTTGAAGCTTCTCTCTCTCTAGAACATCATCTTTTTTATTTTTCTTTTCTTTTACCCAATTACTGACATCAGAACTTGTGGTTCTTTCTTGCAGCTGCAGCCGAAGGTGCTGAAAGGGCACGGCAGCCTTGCTCACGGATATGAGTGGTATACAGAGTTGAGCGAGACTGTACAGGGGCTCGTAGACGCGGCGGGATTTGGGGACTTCGTCAAACTTTTGACGAAGAGCTCCAATGATTTACAGCAGATACATGCCCTTGCTGAGCGGTGGTGGGATACTACGAGCACATTCCATTTCTCGTTCGGTGATGACGTTGACGCCGCTGGACTTCTCTATGATTACCGGGATAGCCTTCGGCGGGGAGCCTCTGAGATATTTGACAGATCAGGAGTGGGGCCAGGTGGAGCCGTTGCTAGGGGTGGTCCCGGAGGAGGCTCTAGTCACAGTCCGGTGGTTTATGGATACGTTTCGGGGCCAGCCTGGTTTCACGGACGAGCAGATGGCTAGAGGCTTCCTTATGTACATGCTGGGGTGCTCCTTGTTAAGCACCAAGGGTGACCGGATTTCTGTGTCCCTGGTTGCATCGCTGGAGCGTCTAGACCGGGTCGTCGAGTATGATTGGGCCGGTACAGGGTTATCTATCCTGTATAGGCATATGAGTGACATCTCCCGGGACAGACCGGCTTCTACCAGCGGATATTGGAGAGCGTGGAAGGTATATTCTTTTCCGTATTTTATTGCTTTTACGCTTTCAGAAATTTATTCAAATTGAGAGACTAACCCCCCCTCCCCCCTTTTCATTCTTTCTTATATTGCAGATTTGGTCCCACGAGTATCTACGCATGATGTCTCCAGAGACACGTGATGCTGACGCCCTTATCATGCCCCAGGGGCTGAAATGGGCGAAGGACAGGGTTGGGCGGAAGACCGGGGACCACGATTTTGTTTCGTTCAGGAACTTCCTGACGAACCTACGGGAGGAGCATGTCCACTGGCAGCCGTGGCTCAGGGTGCTACCTGAGCCTCGTGTGGGGATCCGAGAGTCGGCCGGGTACGACCCAATGAGGCGACTCCTCTGTGGGCCAGAGGGCCAGACATGGTACCTAGGAGAGAGGGTGACCAGGCAGTCACTAGCGGCTCCAGGATTCTTCGTGCCGTTCCCTCCTCCCGTCTCTATGAGAGCCACGGACACTCTCTAGGGTAGCGAGTTTACGGTTGCTCTGCTAGGGTTGGGTATTCATGACTTCGTGGACCCTCCTACTGGATATGCGGCTTTCCGTGCCGCCAAGCTGATGCCGAACTTCCCTCTGATGGAAGTGACTCGGGTGAGTAAATGATTCCTTTATTATTTCTGTGAGTTCTCCTTTTATTCTTCATTCATGTTTTATTACTTTTGTTTGCAGCCTGTTCCTGCCGCGGTTCAACCTCCTGCCTTGCCCGAGTGGGACTGGACCATGTCGACCGTCTCATTTGGTGAGCCCCACGTGACGACGATCCCCCGGCTATCACGGGGCGCCCCCACTATTCCTATCCATTATGACGTCGTCCCGCGTGCCTACGCGGAGGAGGGTTTGGCGTATGCCCACATCGTGCGACAGTGGGTCCTTGGGTGAGAGTGGATGGTAAGGGACTACCCTTTATTTGACTTTGACTGCTTCTTCTTTTACTAGCCTTTATTCTTGGTTCTCGTTCTTTTCAGGCTGAGGGGGCTCGGGCGACTGCTGCGACTCAGTTGAGAGCCCAGGTATGACTTCTGTTCCTTTTGTTCTCGGTATTTTATCCGTCATTTCACCATTTCCTAGACTCATTTTTCTCATTTCAGGCGGAGGAGATCAGAGTCCTGTCTAAGCAGGTGGGTCAGCTCCAGCAGCAGCTTCAGCAGTTTGGCATCCCTCTCAGCGATGCCCCCGGAGGTAGCGGTGCTGGGCGTGGCGGAGGCGGCGGCGAGGGCACTAGCGGTGGCAGAGGCCGAGGCAGCGGACGTGGAGAGAGTGGTGGAGGCAGCGGGACCGAGTCAGAGGAGGAGCCTCTTAGGCGCATGACTCGTCAGACTCGCGGCCGGGGCCGGGGTCGGGGTCGGAGCTGATCCTGCTTTTATCATTTTTTTTTTTGAGAGGATTTATACTTTATTTTGGTGGATGACTGTTGATCTTGTCAGAATCAAGATATAAAAGTATACTTTACTTTTCTAAAGATTTGTAGTGTGAAAGTAAAGGTCGAACCCACAGAGATTGATTACTACAGCGACTTAATTTTAAAACCTAAGTCTAATTAATTAGGAAAAACGGATTTTGATTTGGATTTAATTAAACTAATAACAATAAAAGTAAATCTAAACTATGAAAGCAATTAAAATTGTTTTAAGTAATATTTAAAGGAACCTAGGATTGCAAATCCACCACTAGCTTCATAATAGGAATATTTATGAATTACTTTAGCTTATTACGTTGGATGAATATGGGGAATTGTAGCTACAAGCCCAATTCCTCCGACAAGAAGATAATCATGGTTCAAGCACCAACATAATCTATCTGCGGATAGCACGAATTATCTCACACTAAACTAGGGTTGTGATCTAATCCGTCTAACCTAGGCATGGACTATTCGGATACTTGATAGCACGAATCAATAAAGCACCATCACATGTAAACAACCTAAACAAGCACAACAAGAATAGATCGTTGAGCACATCACAGTCAAAATAGATCTAAGACAAGAATAAATTCTGAAAGCAATGATTCAATCAATGTAAGTACGATTTATTTATAAAAATCCTCTAAACATGTGACTGTCATCCATACATAATAAAACTAAAATAAAAGCATAAATAAAACCCTATTACTCATCTAGGGCTTCATTGAAACCCTAGATCAATGATCTAAGCTGCCATAGGAGTAGAGATCGGCAAGTAGTTGATGGAGGAGGCCATGGAAACCCTTGGTCTTCTTCTTCTTCTCCTTGCTTCTCCCTCTTCAAGGGCTGGAAGTGTGTGTATATGGCTGTATATGAATGTGTATAATAGTTGCCAACCCTCTAATTGAAGTAAAATAGAGTATATATAGATTTACAACAAGTTTTGGAAGCCTCTACAACTCGAAACGGACTGAAACTGATGTAATTTACAATCTGGACGTCATTCTGCAGTTTCGTTTGCACAGGAGTCTTCAGTATACTGAAATACGCAACTTTGGTTTTTGGGCATATCGCGCGAGCGGGTCGCTCGAGCGCGACTTTTGGTCTTTCGCGCGAGCGAGTTATTGGGGGTCTCGCGCGAGCGGATCGCGCGAGCGATTCTCTGATTTTCGCGCCCGCGGACCGCGCGCGCGACATTGGTTTTTCAGCTTCTTTCTTTCTGACTTTTCACCCTGTTTAGCCTGGTTTAGTTGATTTCTTCCAAAACCTGTCAGAAACTAGAAAACGAAGTAAAAATATACATAAACAGGATAAAAAGGCACTAACAAATGCGCGTTAAAGCGTATAATTAGGATTAGTTCTCTCCCGATCACACCCCCAAACCTACATTTTGCTAGTCCTCGAGCAAAACTAAAATAAAAACTACTAATAAAAATCTATTCCATTTTCGTATGGATCACGATTGCATTTAGCGTATGCAACAAGCCTTTTAAACCCCTAGGTGTCCCTAGTCGGACGAGTGAAGTCTCGTGAGGGTTCTCGTCAACAAGTTACCCACAACCATCTTTATTAACTTAAAATTTAAAAAGTTTTATTAAAAACGAAAAACATAACATTCAATACTCCTTATTATACAACAAAGATTTGAAATAGAATAACGAACATAAAGAAATAGAATCAAACGTCTACATACATCATGAAAAACAATCTCAAGCACATGCATCGTATAAATCAATAGAGTTTCTCATAAAATTGCACGTGTGTGATATGGTAGTCAAATGAACACGCGCTTGACACAAACTTTGAATATAACTCGGATGACCATCTAACTATGTCTTGACTACGAATCTCACAATGTCAATTACACTCTAAAATAAAACACTCAGAAACAGGTGTAATTTTTTCTAATATATGTGCGAGCAAAGGAAATATATTTTCAAAACGATAAATGCTCACATATGACTCGAAAAAGACGCATGACACAAAAGAACTATAGTCTCATGGATAGGATGCCAACAATCAAGAAAAATTAATTATTACCATGTTTTAATCCCCTCCCATCGTTTTCATATCCAAATCATGTTCACTAGGATCAAATAGGTCGTTTCAAAGGTTGTAATGTGGCTCAGGTAATGAAAGAGGATAGGAAG
This sequence comes from Hydrangea macrophylla, assembly GCA_033977485.1. Lineage (NCBI taxonomy): Eukaryota > Viridiplantae > Streptophyta > Magnoliopsida > Cornales > Hydrangeaceae > Hydrangea > Hydrangea macrophylla. The sequence goes on along the minus strand of CM066991.1, from coordinate 79,085,425 downwards.
GGTTAATTGGGTAGTTCTAGAATGGCATTGTAAGGCATGTTCGATCTCTTTCATTCTTCTTCTCTACCAACTTCATCTTTTCTTTTTCTTCATTCCTTTTTATTCTTTTTTTTTTTTCTTCTTTTCTTTCATCATTTTTTTTCAATCTTCCTCTTCTTTATTTTCTTTTCCTTTTCTTTTTCCTTTTCTTGCGTCTCAAATGATTATTCATTGAATACCAAGCAACTACCCCAATAGCATCTTATTTTCTTCTTCTTCTCAATCAACACATCGCCTTAATACTACTAAAAGTTGATCACTCTTCCAGTGGTATACTCCAAGTTGATCAAGTTGGAGCTCTTAAAGAGGATAATGGTGAACAAAGAAAAAGAGACATTGTAACGGCTCAAAGGGGCGGACTAAGGAAATTTCATCTTTTATCGGCCGGTAATAAACAAAGAAGGGCCTAAAATCATTTCCTAGGGTAATACGGTTCTTCAATGTTTACAATGGAAGATTATTTAGCATGGTAACAACTATTTTAACTTGACTATCAACCAAAACAAGAATAATGAGACTAAACAACAAGTAGATGCGCTATTTCAATGAAATTCGACAAACACAATGTATTTATAACCCTCTAAAAAGAAAAGATAGGCTCGAAAGCTCACTGGGCTTAGTCTCCACCATGTGTTATCTAGAAATCCGAATCATATTATAGTTCACAACCAACATGTATTCAAATGACTACGTGCAGTGCATATGTTTATGTGCAAATCTATGATATAAAACTACGATTCAAACAATACATAACTTAAAACGTTTCAACATGACTTCAGTAAATGTTTAACCACATATTTCCTTGTTTATCATTCTATAACAAATCACATTGCATACTAAGAAGTATCGGATTAAAATTGCAAAAACGTCAGTAATATCGTTTATTTAAACACACTTATTGAAAATTTTAAAATTTTAGTGCATAATAACATGTGTGTGCATACCCCCAAACCTAAACCTTTCATTGTCCCTAATGAAACAATAAATCGAAAGAAAGGAGAGTACAGAAGGAACGATAATACCTCGATCTCGGCAATCAAAGAACAGGTGAACACAAAGGAATATGTCAATAAAGGTCAATGTTACCTGTTAATACTGGATAAAAAAAAACTAAACAAAGAAAATAATAGAAGCAGCTAGAAGAACTATAATGAAGCGAAACTAAATAAACTAGAGAAACAAAACTATAAAGATCAGCAATAAAATAAACTAAAACATATTATAAAGAAAATAAAACAGAACCAGAATTAAGAAATTATTAAAGACCTGATGAAAAAGGACCTACGAAACAAAAACATAAATAGAAAAACTACCGACGCAGGTATAGGGGAAGGATACAAGAAAACAAAAGAAAATATGCAGAAATGGGGGAATCGCGCGCGCGGTCCGCGCGAGCGGCCGTCGCGCGCGCGAATTCCCAGCGATTTTTTTTTTTTTTTTTTTTTTTTTTTTTTTTTTTTTGAAGTCGCGCCCGCGAAATGAGGCGCGAGGAGAACCTGAGGCCTCATGAAAAGACAACGAGAGGAAAAACACTAAGGGGCAATCTCGCGCGAGCGACATCTCGCGCGAGCGGGCCGCGCGCGCGAGATTGGTTTTTTCCATTGTGTGGCTAAAATTATGTATATACTATTAAAATAAATTAATACCAACCCCCAAACCTATCCAGAATGTCTAAAACAGACACAAACAGACCCAAAAATGTCCAAAAATAAGAAAAACGAATGAAATAAAGCTTGGGTTGCCTCCCAAGAAGCGCTAACTTTTACGTCTTTAGCTAGACCTTTCTAGCATAAGACTCATGGAGGCCGTAAATCGGACTGTGTACCCCTAAGGATGTCAGGTAGAGCTCGATGGTAAGCAGAAATTACGTCGCTTTGAATTAATTCGATTGGGGGTTTGTCATTATGTTCGAATCGATTTCTTACCTTCCGAGTAGATTCCGCATTAGGGTCCACAGGATTAGGATTCATCCACTCTTCATCGTCCGCTATATTATTTTCCCCACTCACATTTATTTCTTTGGTAGGCTCAATATTCCGTGTTACCTCACCTTCCACCTCACATAGGGAATCGTCGTTTTTAGGAGGTTGATCAATAGCGTTAAAAACGTTCAATTTTAAGTTCATGTTCCCAAATGACACTTTCATTACCCCCGTCCGACAGTTAACACGTGCGTTAGCAGTTGCTAAGAATGGACGGCCTAAGATGACAGGAGTATGTTTCCTAACATCTAGCACTGGTTCGGTGTCGAGGACCATAAAATCTACGGGATAGAAGAATTTATCAACTTTAACCAAGACGTCCTCGACGATTCCTCTAGGAATTTTAATAGAACGATCCGCTAATTGTATAGTAGCGGCCGTAGGTTTCAGTTCACCTAGTCCTAACTGTTGATAAACGTGATAAGGTATGAGATTAACACTAGCTCCTAAGTCAAGGAGAGCCCTATGAATGATAGTGTCACCTATGACACATGAAATCGTAGGCGTACCTGGATCTTTATATTTTGGAGGAGCGTGTTGGAATATAGAGCTTACTTTTTCCGTGAGGAAGACCTTTTTAGGAGTATGACTCCGTATTTTACGCTTTTGAGTACAAAGGTCTTTTAGACATTTAGCATAAGCGGGAATTTGTTTTATAGCATCGAGGAAAGGAATATTTATTTTGACTTGTTTAAATCCCTCGAGTATATCCTCAACCTTAGACTTTTTATTTGTAAGATTAGACGGTTCCTCAACGTTTGGTGGATATGGCATTCTAGGAGTATAATTCGTTGGGACCGATTCTTTGTCGTTCTTATTTTGGCTCATGTCCTCACCCGTTTCTTTATTAGAGTTAATATTCATACCTTTCACATTCTCATTCGGAATTTCTATTACCTCCTCCTCTCGGGTAGTCAACCTAGTTGAGATGGTGTTCACTTGTTCATTCGACCCCTTAACCTCATATTGTCCCTTAGGATTTTGGATTGTTTGACTAGGCAACGTCCCCTCGTTTCTACGACTTACTACAGTAGCTAGTTGTCCCATTTGGGATTCAAGCTTCGCAATGGATTGCGTATGAGAGTGCACTATTTGTGCTTGTGCTTGAACTTGCGTTTCAATAGTCTTAAGGGACGCCAACACCTTTTCCTCAAAAATATTTCCCCTTGAAGGATTAGCATTAGGAGGCGGTTGTTGGTATTGGTTAGGTTGAAACTGAGGTCGATACGCATTTGGAAAATTAGTCGTCTCATTAGGATTATTATTATTTTTCCACGAGAAGTTAGGATGGTTTCTCCATGGCGCATCCGGATTATTAGTAGTTGCATTATAGTTATTTCGTGGGTATTGTTGAATAGAATTAATGTGTTGCTCCACGAATTCCGGAAATTGACTCGCCGATGGACATGCAAGTATCGAATGTGAAGGATCAGAACATAATGCACAAATTTCACGAGCGGGTGGGGTTGTCGTTTTGTTCATTGTTAAAAGTCGGTCAAGTTTGTTAGATAGTTCTTTTATTTCAATTGATTGACTTGACTCGAATTTTACATCCCTCTTAGGTTGATTAAGATATCCTTCCGAACGGACAGACACCGTTTGGTGCATCGAATTCTCGCTTAACGTTTCAAACATTTTCCAGGCCTCGTCAGCGCTTTTGTGCAGGAAGGTTCCCGCACAAACGGCATCGACGGTGTTCCTAACAGAGGGAATAAGCCCCTCGTAGAAGACCTGAACAAGTTGCCACTTAGGGACTTGATGATGTGGACACGAGCGTAATAATTCTTTAAATTTTTCCCACGTGTCGTAAAGTGATTCCCCATCTTGCATTACAAAATTGGTTATTGATTTTCTTATCTGGTTTGTACGCATAATCGGGAAAAACTTTTGTAAAAATGCGGTGTGTAAGTCTTCCCATGTTCTAATTGTGTTTGGCTCCAAAGATTGGAGCTAATATTTAGCTTTGTCCTTTAATGAGAATGGAAAGAGCCGCATTTTTAATTCATCATCAGTAAGATTTTGAATTTTCAACGTAGAGCATATGTCCTAAAAATCTCCTAAGTGTTTATAAGGGTCTTCATTTAGACGGCCATGGAATGATGGAAGTAGCGAGATGGTAGACGACTTTATCTCAAAGTGAGATGCCGTCGCCTCCGGTAATTCAATACATGTTTGCGGCGTGTAAGTCGTCGGAATAAAATAATCTTTAAGTGGAGGTGGTGGCGGTATATTAGGATTATTCATATTAGCTCCGTTGTTATTTTGGTTATTGTCGTTATTATTTCCAATGTCTGCCATTTTAATTGGTTCTACGTTATTAAAGCGTGGTTTCTTTAGTTTTTGAAGAGTACTACGTATTTCGGTTTCAAATAACGACGTTGGTTTTGGTGTCAAATCGTCGTCTATTACAAACCTAGTTCCAGAAGTTAAGTTTGAAGACTTGTTAAGTCTTAATGTACGTTCAAGTTCAGAGTCTAAAGGTTGTAATTCCGGTTTGTTTGAACGTGTACCTAACATAAACTAAAAGAAAAGAAAAGAAATTAAAAACAAAGACTGACTCAACTAAAAAAAACAAATAGCAAGCAATCACGCGACTAAGATAACAAGCACTCAACTACTATGATGCATGCAAATTATCCTGTAATGCAATGACCGCGTCAAGCCCAGCGCCCCGGGTTTCCTAGCTAATGCAGTGCAATTAACCCTAAACTAATGCAAATAGTGCGTCACAGCGCCCTGACTTACAGCGGTTTAAAGCGAATTCCAAAGGAAGCAATTTATTTAATTTTTATTTATTCTATTTGCGTAAGCTCCTTTGATGTAATTAGCTGCTCCAATCGGAAACGTTGACTACAAAATAAAAGAAAAACAAGTTAGTAACTAAAAACAAAAACAGAAAATAAGAAAAATAAACACTAATCTAATATTTACGAATTAACTAAACTACGATTATAAAACTAAGAGTAGTAATACAATCCCCGGCAACGGCGCCAAAAATTGATCTTGTCAGAATCAAGATATAAAAGTATACTTTACTTTTCTAAAGATTTGTAGTGTGAAAGTAAAGGTCGAACCCACAGAGATTGATTACTACAGCGACTTAATTTTAAAACCTAAGTCTAATTAATTAGGAAAAACGGATTTTGATTTGGATTTAATTAAACTAATAACAATAAAAGTAAATCTAAACTATGAAAGCAATTAAAATTGTTTTAAGTAATATTTAAAGGAACCTAGGATTGCAAATCCACCACTAGCTTCATAATAGGAATATTTATGAATTACTTTAGCTTATTACGTTGGATGAATATGGGGAATTGTAGCTACAAGCCCAATTCCTCCGACAAGAAGATAATCATGGTTCAAGCACCAACATAATCCATCTGCGGATAGCACGAATTATCTCACACTAAACTAGGGTTGTGATCTAATCCGTCTAACCTAGGCATGGACTATTCGGATACTTGATAGCACGAATCAATAAAGCACCATCACATGTAAACAACCTAAACAAGCACAGCAAGAATAGATCGTTGAGCACATCACAGTCAAAATAGATCTAAGACAAGAATAAATTCTGAAAGCAATGATTCAATCAATATAAGTACGATTTATTTATAAAAATCCTCTAAACATGTGACTGTCATCCATACATAATAAAACTAAAATAAAAGCATAAATAAAACCCTATTACTCATCTAGGGCTTCATTGAAACCCTAGATCAATGATCTAAGCTGCCATAGGAGTAGAGATCGGCAAGTAGTTGATGGAGGAGGCCATGGAAACCCTTGGTCTTCTTCTTCTTCTCCTTGCTTCTCCCTCTTCAAGGGCTGGAAGTGTGTGTATATGGCTGTATATGAATGTGTATAATAGTTGCCAACCCTCTAATTGAAGTAAAATAGAGTATATATAGATTTACAACAAGTTTTGGAAGCCTCTACAACTCGAAACGGACTGAAACTGATGTAATTTACAATCTGGACGTCATTCTGCAGTTTCGTTTGCACAGGAGTCTTCAGTATACTGAAATACGCAACTTTGGTTTTTGGGCATATCGCGCGAGCGGGTCGCTCGAGCGCGACTTTTGGTCTTTCGCGCGAGCGAGTTATTGGGGGTCTCGCGCGAGCGGATCGCGCGAGCGATTCTCTGATTTTCGCGCCCGCGGACCGCGCGCGCGACATTGGTTTTTCAGCTTCTTTCTTTCTGACTTTTCACCCTGTTTAGCCTGGTTTAGTTGATTTCTTCCAAAACCTGTCAGAAACTAGAAAATGAAGTAAAAATATACATAAACAGGATAAAAAGGCACTAACAAATGCGCGTTAAAGCGTATAATTAGGATTAGTTCTCTCCCGATCAACTGTATATATACACATATGCTTTATTTTGATGGTTGCTCCCTGATAGTTGGTAGGATAGGCATTCCTAATACTTTTATTATTACATTATTGCTTTTCACCGTATGTGTGACCATAGCTTGGTCCAATTCTTGCCGTATGTGGGATCATGGCTTGATCCCGTCTTTATTTTTATCTTTGAATGCTTTTGTTTCTTTTATCTTTTAGAATGTACAAATGAATGAAATGAATGAATGAATGTATTTACGCGTGCTGCATGATGCGCACGTTTTATTGTTTTTCTATCTAGTTTTCTATTTGCAGGTGGGCTGATCGTGTTACAAACAAACCCTGTCCAATGAAAAACTTGGAACGGCACTCGGTTAGGTCTCCGCGGCACTCAGTGAGAGCCGCGCGGCAGTCAGTGAAAGCCGCAACGGCATTCACGGACTGCCGTGCGGCACTTCATCGAGTGCCGCTGCACTTTATCGAGTGCCGCGGGTAGGTAGACAGCCTTATTCTTCTATTTATACCACTTTTTCTCGAAGTTCCGCCAAATACTTCTCATTTCCTCTCCAAATGGCCCCCATTAGTTCTCAAATCCTCTTCCCATGGATGGATACTCTCTCTGGCATTGACAAGCTCAATTTTGAGTGCTTCAGACTAAACGATCTCTTCTCTTTCCAACAGATGAATCTAAATGAGGGTCTACTTCGCGCCGCCGTCCAATGTTGGGATCCTGCTCTCAATGTCTTTTGTTTCGGCTCTTAGGAGATTTGCCCCTTATATGAGGAGTTTAGCGCCATTCTTTACACTGATCCTTCTGCCGAATTGATGGTCCCTCAGATTCAGGCCGGGTATGTTCAGGACTTAGCCACCCTTCTCCACATGTCTCGGAATGCGGCGGGCTCTTTTGTTCATGACAGGCAAATCGACTTTCAGCGCCTTTCTTCTGTTTATGCTCCCATAGGGGACCCTTACAATGGTGAGTATCAGATCATTCGACGTAGTGCCTTGTCGATTGCTATGCTCTCTTACTTTCTCTTTCGATCATCTTTGGACACTCTCATACCCATTGCCTGCGGTTTGCGGGAGATGAAAAGTGTTGTTATGCTAGTCCTTGGTGAAACTCTGATTGGATTGGGCCATGCTCATGCTACTGGGGTCATGTTATCCACTGGGGCACCTTTTGTCTTGGAAATTTGGCTCATGGAGCGTCTGGACCTCTTCATACATGCTTCTCATCTCCGTGGGTCACTTCCTTATGATCGCATGGATATTCACAGCTTGTTTCAGTCCGCCGACGCGTGGCTTGGTTGGCTTCAGGGCCTCTCTTCTAGTGACATCTGCTGGGTTTGTCCGTCGTGGATCTGTCGTTCTGTTGATGTACGCCTCCCTGGGCGACCTGGCATCTGGCTGCCGAGCTTGCATGCTACGACTTTCTACATTCCTGACCGAGTTGTCCGTCAGTTTGGACTTTTGCAAGATACTACTGAATCTGTGACTGCTGATTTCACCAGGGGGTCCCCTTTGCGTCCTTCTATTGTGAAGGCTTTCATGGAGGCTTGGCCCAGCAGAATGGCTGCTCCTTTCCCGAGGGTTCCTGCTCTGACTGCGCCTACTACCGAATATCTCCTAGAGATCCAAGCCTTGGTTGCGAGGCGAGCTTGACGGACACATGCATAATAAAGTAGACGAAAACAGGGAAAAGCTTACTATTTTACAAAACTTTCTGACAGACCCTGCCTACTCTTTGTTTACGCTTTTGAATGTGATTTTCCTGATTTTTCTCTTCAAAAAGTGTTGTTATCTTTTAGGAAAGTTCTAACATGTTCAATCAAAGTGTTCCCCCCCTTCAATTAATCTTTTATGAAGAATTCTCCTTTCAAATGTCTTTTCTCGGCTCTTCACCTTGCTTTGAATTTTGCTTTAGGCTTCATTCTTTCTATAGAATGAACTCTCATTTGTTTCTTTATAGTATGTATCTTGATATCCAGGAGATCCAAAGACGAGTTTCAGACAGATATCTGGGTTCTTCGGCTAGCAAACGAAGTTTTGCCCCTGGCTTTAGGGCTTTGAAGTAGTTCTGGGCAAACGCCAGTTTGCCCCTAGTTTAGCACGGGTTTTTTTTTAGTGGACCGAGGACTTTGGAGAGCCCGCCTACTTATCCCCGAGTGGTCGTCAGGTCCCGAGTAGTTCGGTTCAAGGTATGAAGGAAGACGTCGTTCGGGCGGTTTTATTTAAGTGACCGAACCAAGTAGGTTGCCTACGTATCCCCTAGCGGGAATCAGGTCAAGCGTAGTTCATCGAGGTAGGAGGTTTTGAAAAGAAAGGTTTCAAGCAAAATACTTCTTGAGACGATCGAGGTTAATTGGTTGTTTAAATTCAACCCCGTCTAGGTCCATGAGATAAGCCGCCCCTCCGGAAAGGAGAGTCTTAATGATGTACGGCCCGACCCAGTTGGGTTTGAATTTTCCTCTGGGGTCATAAACAGGCACTTTTAGTTCTTTGAGGACAAGGTCACCCTCAGTACGCTTCCTTGGGTGGACCTTTTTGTTAAAAGCACGGGCTATCCTCTTCTGGTACCCCCGAGTATGGTTGATCGCGGCCAGCCTCTTCTCATCGAGCAACATCAACTCCTCATACCTTCCTTGTACCCATTCTGATTCGGGGATCTCACATTCCGCCAAAACCCTAAGAGAGGGTATTTCTACCTCGATTGGGAGAACGACTTCCATCCCGTAGACCAATGAGTATGGCGTAGCACCTGTTGAAGCTCTGACCGAGGTCTGGTACCCCCACAAAGCAAATGGCAGCTTTTCATGCCAATCCTTATATGTATCCGTCGTTTTCCCCAGGATTGCCTTAACATTTTTGTTTGCCGCTTCTACTGCTCCATTCGTCTGAGGCCTGTACGGGGATGATTGGTGACGAGTGATCTTATACCTTTCCAAGAGCGGGATAACTTCTCCTTGGAAATGACTGCCATGATCGGAGATAAACTCATTCGGGACCCCATACCTGCAGATTATGTTTTTCTCGATGAAACTTACCACATCTTTGGCTTTCAAAGTTGCATACGAGGCTGCCTCTACCCACTTTGTAAAATAATCAATTGCCAGGATTATGTACCAGTGCCCATTGGAAGCCCTCGGAACTATTTCACCAATGATGTCGATCCCCCATACGGAAAACGGCCAAGGGGTGGTCATGCTATAGAGCTGTGACGGCGGGGTGTGCATTAGATTTGCATGAATCTGGCATTTGTGACACCTTCTAACATACTCACAACAGTCTTTGTCCAAGGTTGTCCAATAGTATCCCTGTCGGATGATCTTCTTCGCTAGCATGTGCCCATTCATGTGGGGCCCACACACTCCCTCATGAATTTCTTCCATCATTCTCTTAGCTTCCCTTCCATATAGGCACTCTAGATTGTACCCGGTGTAGGATTTCTTCCATAGCTTATCTGCATAGATCACAAATTGAGCGGCGAACCGCCGAATTGCCTTTCTATCCTTTTCTGAGGCTCCCTCGGGGTATTCTCCTTCTTTAATGAACTTCCACACATCCTCATACCACGGTACTTCCTCTTCCTCTTCCACGGCCGCGACCATTTCAAACGACGGTTGTTTCCTTACTTCTATGGATAGCGGGATCATGGTAGTTTTGGAGGGGATTTGGATCATCGAGGCCAAGGTAGCCAATGAGTCGGCTAATTGGTTTTCTTCACGAGGGACGTAGTAAAAAGAAATCTTTTGAAATTGTGCTTTCAGACTTTCCAGGTAATCATGATAAGGTCTTAGTTTCTCATGCTTTACTTTCTAATCTCCCCAGACCTGGGATATGATCAAATTGGAATCTCCGAAGACATCAATCCGTCCGACTTTCAAAGCCAAGGCCGCTTCCATCCCAATTATGCAGGCTTCGTATTCCGCGATATTGTTGGTTGAGTTGTATTAAAGTTTGACAACTAATGGGGTAGGGGTCCCATCGGGTGCTATGAGGATGATTCCGACCCCGTAACCGAATTGGTTGGCTGCTCCATAGAAGTACATTTTCCACAACTCCTCATTTACTTCCATTACTTCTTCATCTGGGAACTTAAATTCTCCCCTTTCTTCGGATTCTACAGCGAGATCGGCTAAAAACTCGGCGACAGCCCTCCCTTTCACGGACTTGGCAGTGACATATTTGATATCGAACTCAGCCAGCATCATGGTCCAACGGGAAATCCTACTGGTCAAGACGGGTTTTTCGAATAGGTATTTTAGTGGGTCCATTCGGGATATCAAGATCACAGGGAATGCTAGCATGTAGTGGCGAAGGCGACGGGTACACCAGACTAACGCCCAACAGGCTTTTTCCAAGGGCGAGTACTTCAACTCGTATCCGATCATTCTCTTGCTCAAGTAATAAATAGCCTTCTCCACGTGCCCCTCTTCTCCTTCTTGGGCCAACGTACACCCCATCGAATCTTCGGATACGGAGAGATAAAGCAACAACGGTTTCCCGGGTGATGGTGGTGATAGGACAGGGGGGTTCTGGAGGTAGGTTTTGATTTTTTCGAAGGCTTGTTGGCAAAGGGTGTCCCATTTGAATTTTTCTCCTTTTCTAAGCAGTTTGAACAATGGATCACAGGTCAAGGTGAGTTTGGAAATGAAGCGGCTGATGAACTGTATTCTCCCCAAGAAACCTCTCAGTTCTTTCTCATTTTTTGGTGGGTTCATTTCGGTTATGGCTTTTATCTTGGTTGGGTCTACTTCGATCCCCCTTTGGGTAATAAGGAACCCTAAAAACTTCCCTGTGGTAACTCCGAAGGTACATTTCTGCGGGTTTAGCCTCATCTTAAACTCCCTCAATCTCCCAAAGAATTTTCTCAAAGCCTCTAGGTGCCCTCCCCTCTCTTTGGACTTCACAATCATATCGTCCACATACACTTCCACCTCCTTGTGGATCATGTCGTGCAGTAAAGTGGTGGCAGCCCTTTGATAGGTCGCACCTGCATTCTTAAGTCCGAATGGCATAACCCTTTAGCAATATGTCCCCCATGGAGTGATGAATGTGGTTTTCTCCCTATCCTCGGGTGCCATGAGGATTTGATTATACCCAGAGAATCCATCCATGAAAGATAGAAGCTCATGTCCCGCAGTGTTATCGACCAACACATCGATGTGGGGTAATGGGAAATCGTCTTTAGGGCTTGCCTTGTTTAAATCTCGAAAGTCAACGCAAACCCTAACACGACCATCCTTCTTTGGGACAGGTACAATGTTGGCAATCCATTCTGGATACTCGGTGACAATCAAGAATCCAGCCTTTAGTTGCTTTTCAACCTCCTCTTTTACTTTAAGTGCCCATTCTGGCCTCATTCGCCTCAATTTCTGTTTTATGGGTTTCGAATTGGGAAAGAGAGGGATGTGGTGTTGGACTATCTTTGGATCAATACCTGACATATCATTATAAGACCGTGCAAAAACATCTTTGAATTCATTTAATAGATTGATTAGTTCTTTGCATTCTTCATTGCTAAGTGTTGAGCCGATAAAGACATTTTGAGGATTATTTTCATTTCCTAGATTAATCGTTAGAGTGTCCTCAATGATTTTACATGCAGATTCTTTGTCAATTAACTTTCGTAATTCATTAGGTATTCCATGATCATCACATTCATCACATTCATTAAGCGCATTCGAGTAGGCGGAATCAGTCATACTTTCATTGATTTTGTTAGGAGTGATTACAACAGACATAGCAATAGTAAGACGCCTCATTTGGGCCATTACAGACTCTAGGTGAGGGGGATACTTATTACTAGACTCAAAGACCCACTACTTGTTGGCTCCTTGCTTGAGCTCCATAGTGATGCAGCCTGGCAGTCCTCCGGTGTCTGTCTTCTCTTCCTCTTCTAGTTCCAGCTCTTCTTCCAGCGCATCCTCTTCCAGCACATCCTCAACATTCCCTTCCTCGGCCTTGACCTCCAAACCCTTGTTTTCTTCCCCTTTTCCTTCGACTTCTACCCCTTCCTCGCTTAACAGATTATGCATGACCGGTCCTTCTAGTGCACCGATCCAATCGTCGATAGTAACAGGCTTTTCAGGCACTTGCAGAAACGGATCCTTGTGTTTGGAAAATTCGTGGGAGAAAAAGATCTCGAACCCCGGCTTTAAGCGCTTGTCCTTCTGGTCCACCCATGGCTCTGGGAAACCACAGAAGGGGAAGTCTTCTCCTTCCTTCACGAAGTATCCATTGAGCGTCTTGAGGTAAGGGTCTAGCGGCGCATCGAAAGCCTTCTTCTTTGCCCTTAGTTCCTTCTTCGTTGGCTGATACCCCAGGCCGTGAGTGTGAGTCTGAGTAGGAATTCTTGGAAACTCAGGCAGGCTCTAAAGGTTCTTTCCCAATCCTAATCCCGGAAAGAAGCCCATCTTCTTCATGATCCCTGCGACCACTGGACTGGCATGCTGATCAAAATGGAGCGGTAGAAACTCTCTCGGCTTTTCTTCTTCCAACATGTTGATAAACTCGAACCCTCCTATCTTCGCTTCTTCTTCTTGCAATTGAAGTTCTAAAACCGGCGCGCTAGATGACGCTTTGGTCAACTGATTCCAACTATCCCCGAGGATGTCACGGACTTCATTCTCCCAAATGCATTTAACCTTCTGATGGATTGTTGATGGTATGGCCCCCAAACTGTCCAACCAAGGCCTCCCCAATAGCAGATTGAAAGAAGCGGGTATGTCAATGACCTGAAACTCAACTTCTTTTTCACAAGGGCCAACAGTGAGACGAAGAAGGACTATCCCCATAACTGTTCTCTGGGTATTATCGTAGGCTCTTACCCTTTGCTCAGATGGTGCAAATGTTGACTCGTCTAGACCCATCCGCTTAGCTGTTTGGAAAGGACATACATTGAGGGCTGATCCATTGTCTACCAGGCAAGCAGGCACGACGTTCCCTAAGCACTCGACGGTAACATATAACGGTTTGTTGCGCACGGGCCCTCCCGGAGGCAGGTCATTTGACGAGAAGGTAATAGTCAAAGTTGGGATCTTGCCGACCAGTCCTATGAGATCCTCCGGGGTGGTGTCGATAGATACGTCAGACTGGCTCAGAGCATCTAGAACCGCCTGCCTGTGACGTTTGGAGGCAATCAGCAAACCCCAAACAGTGATGTTAGCCTGGGTCTTTTTCAACTGTTTCAGGACCCTGTCTTCCCCTGCTTCTTCATCAACTTTGCCCTTTCCCTTGTCCAGATCTCTCCCGGGGTGATGTTCCTCCAGTTCGTGCGGCTTAAAATGTCTGCCTGACCGGGTCAAGTGACTGACTTCTTCTCTCATCCATAGATTGTCGGTTTCTAAATTAACTTCCAAAGTACTCTCTGCCACCTCTGTTTCTTTGTCGCTTTCGTACTAAAGGTCATCCTCCACTCGGCTCACATCTTGATCGTTGCTCCACCAATCTGACTTTCCCATTTTATTTTCTCCTAGCTGATCCTCCAAAGCACAGATCGTTGAGTCCTTAGGCAGCAGGTATGGTTTTCTTGGTGCCCCAGACTTAGTGATTAGCTTAGATGGATCAAAGGTTGCTTCATCTATCCCCAAGAAATAAAGGCCCCGCGGCGGCGGCACAACACGATGGTTTGGCAGAGGATTCTTGGTGACATTGGGGGCTTTGACAGGCGGTTCGGATATCACTTTGTTTTCAATGAGGTCTTGGATTTCATGCCTTAACCTCATGCATCGATCCATCGAGTGGCCTTTCTGCTGATGAAATTTGCAGAAGAGGTCCCCTTGGAAATTTGGCGGAAGCGGACTTGGCATAGGTCGTGGTTCCAACTGACGGAGATGCCCCTTCGCTAACAGCCTGTCAAGAGCGGTTGACAATGATACTCCCAGATCTGAGAATTTTCTTGGTTGCTTATCCCCTCCTCCTCTTGGATGGTTTCTGGTGATATCAAATTTTCTTTCCGGCTCGCTAAGTGCATTGACATCGGTGGGGCCAGAGTGACCCCCTGAATGCCCTCCATTTGATCCATAACTGGGCCTCCGATACCGGTTCGGTTGTTCTTCTTTCTTGATCACTCCTTGAATCGCGTCTTCTATCCTGGTTCCCACATCGAACACCTCGGCAAAAGTGTTGATTGACTGAAACCTCATCTTCTCCTGATAGACTGGCTGCAGGTTTTTCATTAACATTCGAATTTGGTCTTTTTCTGATGGCCTTTGTACCATTTTTGCGGCTTTCCCTCTCCATCGGCTCAGATACTCAGCAAACGATTCTTTGTTCCCTTGCCTGGTCGTTTCTAGATCTCGAACAGTGACGTCCAGGTCTTGATTGTACTCATACTAGGCCACAAACGATTTCACGACTTCTTCCCAAACTCTGGTTTTGCTTGGCTCAAGTGTAAGGTACCACGATAGAGCAGCTCCTGTTAAGGTTTGCTGAAATAGAACGGCCATCATGGTAGTGCTTAGACCGCTAGGCTGAAAAGCTCCTATGCACATCCTTACGTGGCTGCGAGGATTGCCAGTCCCATCAAATTTGTCAAAAATCGGCATTTTGAACCCGGCAGGCAGTGTTTCGCGAACTCCGTCATACAACCCTTCCAGTTCCATTAGGTAGGTATCCACTCCCTGAGCCTTGCGCATTACCCTTTCCAACTTTTCTATTTTCTCAGTCAGCAGCTTCTCCTTCTCATCTTTTTCTCTGTCCCTGTTGGCCCTTAGTGCGTCATTCCATTGTGCTTCCTGATCGTCGAACCAATCCCCGTCCCCTCCTCCCAAAGGCGGGTCTATAACAGGCGGATTCATTTATGGTGGTCGGCGATTCAGCTCTTCTATCATTCCCATCATGCGGTTCATGTTCTCGGCCTGTCTTCTCATCTGTTCCGCTTGCTGTTCGACTAGTACCCTTAAATCGGACATTTCTTCGTTGTTTCTCTCTTCGGCCATGTCAGCACGTCCTCTCCTTACTAGCCTTGCTGTGGGGTCCCTAAACCACGCTTGATTTGCTATTTTCGCTCCTACAGTAAATTTTAAAAAAAATTTAGAAGACCTTTTACCTTTATTTTAACAAAAACTTTTATTTTGTATATCATGCGGATGCAATGCATGTGTGCGTGTTTGCCTACTCTATATGCCAAAAAGAAGAAAAAAAATCCTAATCCTAACACATAAACACATAAGATCTTCACTCATGTCAAGTACGCCAATTTCTCCTCTCATTGTGATCCTTACTACCCTCTCAGAGGTGAGATTTTTCAAAAATGATTCTCAAAGATTTTTAATCTTTTATTAGAAGATGTTTTGGGTTTCTTTAAAATTCATTTGAAGAGTGTTTTTTTTTTTTTTTTGGAAAATAACTTCAAAGATTTTTCGAATTTATTTCTTTGCGAAATTGATCAAGTGAAAATATACCTTAACAAAGGAAATTTCGATTCGAAAGGAGAAGAAAGATTTTTTTTGTATTTCTTTGAAAGAGTGCATGAATAATAAAAAACTTTGGAAAGAGGAAATTCTTTAGGTAGGAGGATCACATGACCAGATTATCACCGTACTTTTCATGAATTCGGATGCATACAAGGTCAATGATGCTTAATTAAACATGATATAAGAAGTATAATTTCATAATCAAGGTTCAGCATGTTCTCCAAATGTCGTGGAACATGAGGAGGAATTGCTAAAAGGTGATTAAAAGATTATACGTCTTTTATCAAGCTAGTATTGTCATCATCTCAAATAATCCCTTCCGCGCACACAAAACTTCCTAGCACATAATCCTGATGAAGAATTGATTTCCTAAGATTGAAAGGTTCTACAGAAACTATTATGCAAAGGCTGGGTTTTGGTCAAATAAGGGACCCTTGACACACACCCGATAGGATGCTTCATATACCAAATCATGGTACGAGATCAAGGGTGATCACACAGTCCCATGATGACTTGACCGACCGGGTTGCCCCGAGCCTCAAAGGTCATAGTTCCGTGCAATCGACTGGCTGGACATGCAAGTGAAATGCAACAGGCACACACAGATTAATTAATTTGATTAAAAGGACATTTTTCAAGTCTAATCCTCAAGTGAACCCAAAATCAGAAAATTCTGGTCTGCGAAACCAGAGATTCTGGGTTCGATCCCCAGTGGAGTTGCCAGATTGTGGATATCGCATTTTTCTTACCCACAGCTTTTCTTTTAAAATTCTAAATTCAAAACAAACGAGTCGCCACTTAATTTTTAAAAGGAAAAATTAAGAAACCATTTTGAAAGGAAACTGGTCGTTTGCGAAACCAAAGATTAAACTAGGTCCGAGAATTATGGAATGAGAGAGGAAGGAGCCCGCCAGACTAAAACACCCTCTTTCATCCTATCTTGTGATAGGCCTCTACTCAACATCCTTTTAATCAAATTTATTAATCTAAACATGCCCTCAACTAATACATATATACGTATACATCACAAAAACATGTCCAAAGAGTGTAAAATTACTAATGGCAAAATATCATTCATAAATCACATATTTCAAGTAGCAAGCAATATGATATGCAATAAGGAACAAGAGAACTTACCCGGGATCCAACAACGATATTTAAACGTGCGATGCATACAAACAAAAGAAAATCCTAAGAAAAAGTCTCTAATCATATATACATATAAGGCAAGCTCCTAATTCTAAGGTGTCGCGCATGAGGTTAAAAAATTAATAAAATCAAGGAATGAAATAAACTAGAAGGGAGATGAGAAATTGTACCTCAAATGCGCTACAAAACAAAGATTAGTCCACATGCTTCACATAATAATATGATGTCAAATAATCAATCCTAATTCCCTAGCTTAGATCTAACAAGCATGAAATCCAACTTTATTCAATACCTGTTTCTAATCATGGGCATTAGATGAACATGGATGAGTGAATGTAAACAAGAATGAAACATGGATTTATTCACTAATTTGGATCACTTAACCTCCGGATTTAAGCTAAATTATCGTTATTCAAAACATGATTTGAATCTCAAGACATTAGGGAACCATTTGAGTTGAAATAAATAAGATTAGACAAAAAAAACAGTAGCAGTTTTTTTGAATTGCAGAGAGCCGACCAGATCTTAAAAAAAAGAAATAAAATACTTCCAACGGTTGGATCTTAACGATTTTTGGATATGTTATGCCTCTGTGAGTCTAGTTTCTAACCCAGAAATAAAATCAAGGTTTGAACGGTTAGATCTCCGGGAATGTGGAAAACACTAGGCATCACTCAGCATTTTACAACTCTCTGTCCAGAGATCTTGTATGATTTTTTAAAAATAGCAAACAAATCCGAATTGCTTCATTCTTTTTAGGGAACCTTCATAACACATTAAGGTTCTTATAAACAATTATTAGAGGTCATGAAAACTTGGTTAGAGCTCTGATCTATCAATTTTAAAACCGGTTTGCTGTTCTGAAACTATTCTGAAATTCTGGACAGATTGTGGTTGTCTCACAAAACCCATGATCAAACCTTTCTAAACATAAAACCACCTCAAAAAAATATTACAGTGGTAAAACGATGTGTTATTGACACTTTCCCGTTGGTTTCACTTGATTTCAACGGTTAGATTTCGAACTAAAAATCTTTGATCAAAAACAGTTCGTGAACTCACTGTTTTTATTTTGCTAGTTCAACTTTGTTGGTTAACCTCAACTATTAAAACATGAAGTTGAGATTAAACCGAACTACTTTTTCTACCGTTTGATGGTCCTTGAAGACTAAAAAACACCTTATACTTATGGATTTTGATGAAGTATGAAATGAACTTCTCAAAATTCCAAACAATGAACTCAAACTTTATAGACCAAAGCTTGAATTCAACTTATTACTCCTACCATTTGATGGTCATGGGAGATAAAGACATGACTAATGCTCCTAAGTTTCAAAAAGAATAAGGGAATGACTTCATTGGTTACCAAGTTTAGAGGATCCAAGTCATGAGCATGGACTTGGATCCACTTATATGAAACAAAGTGATGATCAAATTTTGACTCTCATGTAGAGTATAAGCTTTACATGAGGTTCAAAGGATCATACTCAAGAGATCAAAAGAGATATTGAAGATCTCCAAGACTCTCAAGAGAAGAACACATACAAAAAAATAGAAGGAAGAATTAGAAATAGAGACTCCTAAGCTTGCTTGACAAATAAAGAGAATAGCAAGAGGTTTTAGGATTAGAGATCCAAAAGAAGAAGAGAGTATATAAATAATCTATGGTTAGAGGATCACCTCCAAATTATCCTCAAAGTTTTCTTTTCTTTGAAGATCTTCCAAGCTCTTCTAGTTCTCTCAACTCTATTTTCTCTCAAAAAAATGTTGGTGAAGTGATGGATGTTGTATGTAGTGGGTAGCTCTTGTTGTCTTTTTTTATTCTTCTTCTCCTCTTCTCTTCCAAGGAAGATCCCTTCTCTTTTATAGGCAAAATTACCAGGTATTTTTGGTGAATTTCGGAGCAAAAAACAGGTGTAATTCTCTCATTTGGTGGTACAATGTGTACTTTCTAAAATTAGGCAGACTGCTGCCCAGCGCGGCAGTCCAGAAAATGTCGCGGCAGTCCGTGAATGCCGCGGCGGCAGTTCATGACTGCCGTCGCGGCACTACGCGACTGCCGCGCGGCATTCATCAAATGCCGCAGAAATTAATGGATTGCCGCATTTTTGTCAGTCTTACTTTATCAGTTTTTTATTCTTATTCGCATGCGCATACGTATTGCTCTGCAAAATACAGACTTTAAAAGTGAACGGCAGTCAGAAATTGTTGGCGGCACTCGGTGAATGCCGGCCCGGCATTTTATGACTGCCTTGCGGCACTCAGTGAGTGCCGCGGCAGTCCGTCGTGTGCTGTTTTTAGCTAAGATTCCCTCTTTTAGATTTTCTTTTTCCCAAAGCAAATGATTTTTGAGGATTTTTTTCGAAAATTGTGTTTTATACCTGAATTCTCTTAAATACCTGGTATTTTCCTCTTTTCTATGAAATTTTACCGCGTTTAGAGAACTTTCTGAAGAGCTTGGAATACTTTGAATCTTCCGGTCCTTGTTATCATCGGATACGGAGGCGACACTCTCCTAAATTCGACGGTCGGTCAAAATTGGGGTGTCTACACAATGCTTCAAAGCTTCATGTACAATGCTTTTCTCTTCGTCACCTACTATTTTCTGGAGACCTTACACATATTATGCCTCCATGTGCTCGCGTGCATAACGGTTTTTTTATTCATTAATGATTCAAATCAAATCACTTCTATTACAAATTTATAAACTGAACTGTACTGTCGTTGATTCTATAACTTTGTTATTGTTATAGGGATTACACGATGAGTATTTTCGGTTCGAGCGGGACTCTAGCAACTCAAACTTTACTCAATACTTGAATTTCGTTATGGGATGATTAATTCACATTTTCCAATGTTCCATTTCATAGATAAGAAATAGTGCAACGGTGATACGTTGGATTTGTAGACTTGAATATTGCTTATTCTATTTCATTTTATATGAAAGTAAATTAGATCCAAAATTTGGAAATTATAGCGCTATTTGTGACGTTGCACTAATTAGTTAATCCTGTCAACAATAATGACCTTTATAGTTGTTTCATATCTAGCATAACCCGTGCAGTGCACGGGGTAATCGACTAGTTAAACATGTCCGATGTAGCGCTCGAATGAATGGGGATGTCTAAAGGCTAAAATTGTGAGTTGTTGAAAATTTTAGAATAAAAAAAGGCTAGCGATAAAGGCACCTTCATTTTTTAACTAGGGCACCTAAATTTAAGTTAAAAAATCAGTTTTTGTTACCTTTTACTTTAATTAGTAAGCGCAACTCACTTATTTTACTATATATTGTCTCTTTGTGTCTCTCTTCTTATTTATTTCCAAAAATCATTAGCTACTTCTGATTTCTTTCTCTATTAACTCTTAATCTGTATTCAGTGTCTTCTTCAATTTGACTTCTTCTCTTGTAAGTTTTTTTGTTTTCATTAATTGTGTTTCTTCTCTCTTCTCGATAGGTGTCACATGATCCTCCTGAGCATAATTTATATAATAATATGAATTAGCTCATATCAGGTTTCGAGATTGTTTCTTTGCATCATCAATTTATTACACTTTATGGTGAAATTACGTTTGTGTGTGTGTATGTGTGTTTGGCATACTAATGTAAATAATGTATACACACATTCATACGGGTCGGGTATAGGACGTACCTTGCGGAATAAACCTGACGGATCGACTTGGCGGCATTGTTACGAGCCCGACAATAATACCCATGAACTGCTGCTCTGTAGTGCTTCTGTGTATGCTCTTGTGCTTCGAACGAGTCGTGAGAATTCCTAATAGAGACACCCCTGTTGCATCCACGCTCTAAATCCCAAGCCCTAGTGTGATTTGGCTAGAGAGAGAAACTGAAGAGAGAGAGAGAGAGAGAGAGAGAGGGGGGCGACTCTTGTTGTGTGTAGAGAGTTGTGTTTATGTGTGTTATACACATATACACACACACACATGCATACATGCCTTAGGACTCCAAGTTATAATCCACATAGGATTTCTTGGACCCTATGCTAAGCCCGTTGGACCCTGTCCATAGATTATGTGGGTGACCCATAACCCACAAAAAAGCTAACATCTCCCACTCACCCACATAGGGCTTTGCGCTAAAACAAAATCTCTCATATTCCAAGTTTCATCATCTCCTCATATGGGAAATAGAACGTGCGACTTCACGAAAAGAAACGTACAATAATAGGAGCTTAGATGCTAAGTCAATCACATAACTAGCAAAACGCATCACTCAGAAGCTTCTCGTGTATTTACCTAGACAGGTTCAACCACATCGGATCTAGAACTCTTAATCCCTCAGAAAGCAGTGCTACACCTCCAAATATGTAATGTGCCCATGACACTCAGTATGTATACGATTGTCGCTGGCCAGCTAATGAGTCACAGAACATGGTGTGTTATTGAAGAGTCTTCCCTGCCTACTAATGCCAATTTAATTAACTCGACCGCTTGCCTAGACGTGCCCCATAGGACAGTATTTTTCGTCCCAAGATGGTACACTAAAGTAGCGTCGTTAAGCGTCCTCTTCATGACATAGTCTCAGGTCATAAGGTAACTTTTGTAGAATCCCCGTTACAGGGAGACTACATGGCTCACACAACAATGAAATAGTGATTAATCCATTGATCCACAAACGATCGCAAAATAGCACTTACAATATGATATGTATGCTATGGCGTTCTTCCATATAAATGGGCATGTAACTTCGTGGTAAAAGTAATTCCATACGAATTTTAGTCTAAACTTTACATAAACGTCTAACCTGACATTTCCAGCACAGTCACTATAACCAGCGTCCGTCTGAAAACTCATATCCGGCTATAAATAGGCTACATAGTGTCATGACCCAGTCTCGCTTAGTAAGATATTGTCCGCTTTGGGCCCAAACCTACACGGATTTGTTCTTAGGCCACTACCCAAAAAGCCTCTTCTAGGGAGACTTGGAACCACACATATATAGCACATTTCTTTTCCACACCCAGGCGATGTGGGACGAACTTCCCATAGTGTGTAGCCTACCAGCGCTTACTGCAGCCACAAAGGCACCTACAGTAGCCCGCCCACAACACCAGGGTCGTTACATTCCACCCCCTTAGGGCCTAACGTCCGCGTTGGCACACTTCTGGCTAGGTCTAGCTCTGATACCATTCTGTTACGACCTAGTCTCGCTTAGTAAGATATTGTCCGTTTTGGGCCTAAACCCGCACGGATTTGTTCTAGAGCCACTCTTCAGAAGGCCTCTTACTAGGGAGACTTGGAATTACACATGTATAGCACATTCATTTTCCACACTCAGGCGATGTGGGATGAACTTCCCATAGTCTGTAGCCTGCCAGCACTTACTACAGCCACAAACACACCTACATCAGCCCGCCCACAACACTAGGGTCATACACATAGAGTAGTGGGCGTTCTCTATGTTCGATCAGGCACCAAGATTAGGTCTCATCTTAACTCTAAGCTAAGGCAACATATAAGGATAACAAGGTTTATATCTAGCTCGCTGATCTTATATCGCATAGATATGAGTGTTCTAGCTCGCTTTCCTAGCGCTATAGACACACATGTCCTCGCTAGCTATCCAAGCGCCATAAACACAAATATCTCATCTTACTTGCCATCTAAGCGCTATGGATATACATGTCCAAGTCTGCTATCTTAGCGCCAAGGTGAATCACCCATGTGATCAGGTCAATTCAAGCTTGGTGACACTTTAAGAAAAAAAAATGTGCATTCATCCAATTAACAACTAATGAATTTGGGAGACCATCGATTTTATTATAATAAGTATCTGGTAATAATAATGTCAAGAATAATATTGTTAAAGTACATCAGAAACTGGAGTTCCATACAACTGATGTAGGACAACAACGAATCTATCGAAATTGGCTTGATCCAAAAGATCAGCCATCATATCACCAGTAGTGATGTACTGTAAAACAACCTCCCCTTGTGCAACCATATCTCGAATTTAGTGGTGGTGGATCTCTATGCGCTTGGACTTCCCGTGGTACTCATGGTCCTTTGCATAAACTAGAGCCGACGTGCTGTCACAATAGACCAACACTGCTTCATCGCCTTAAGGCAAGAAGCTTATGCTATGTAAGAACCTCTTAAACCACACAACCTCCTGAACGGCTACAGAACAAGCCACATACTCAGCTACCATTATGGAAGGTGATGCATGTCTGCTTCTTGCTACAACAAGCGAATGCTTCATCAACCAATGTGAATGCGTAGACAGACCTGGATACGCGCTCGTCTCAATCGCTGAACCAATGAGTGTCGCATCATCTTTATCACTTTAAAAACTCTACCATCCATAAGGTGAGATCCACAATCACACGAACATATCGCAGAAATCTCTTCACTGGTCTCCAGTGAACTGGACCAAGGTTACTCTTGTAACCACTAACTAAACTAACCACATGGCAAATTTTTGAACAAGAATACAACATAGTATTCGTCAGGTTTCCCATTACAGATGCTTCTAGCACTTTGGACACGTACTTCCTCATCGTTCTTTGGACATTGAACTAGGGTCAAGGGTATTCCCTTCTCAACTGGGGTATCTATAGGTTTTGAGTACTGTATGCGAGTGCGTTCAAGAATCTTTTATTATGTAAGTCTCTAGAGACGAACAAAATAGGTTTATGAACTATTCCCACAACTCTAACTCCCAACACATAGTTGATCTGACCCGTGCCTTTTTATCTAAATAAAAAGGATATTGATGTCATACAATGTAAGACTAGAACACCTTTTATGGACTACAAAATGTACACACACTGGTCTTCTTTAATCATCTCAATGAAAGAAATTGATCAAATCATGAAACCTCAAGTGACATTGCCTAAACGATTGCTAAAGATCGTAAACAAATCAATTAGGATGCCACACTTTGGCTCATTCCCATCAGTCGTAAAAACCGATAGGTTGATCCATGTAGATCTCTTCGTTTGGCTCTCCATTGAGAAAAGTAGCATCAACATCCATTTGAAAAAGGGTTTTAAAACTAAATGTGCGACAATCACTAAGATATGACGAATGAAAACAAAATATCACTACTAAGGAAATTCAGTCTTTAAGGTCTACACCCACTCTTGGGTTTGACCTCTCACCACGAGGTGCACTATTATCTTTGTCAACTGAACCATCTGCCTTGAGTCTAACTTCGAAAACCCGCTTGTTTCCAATAGTCTTACGCTTGGCCGAAATACCAACTTGCTCCTAGACCTTATACTTTGTATAATTTAATGGTCTTATGATATCCAGATATCAAGTGACGAAGTCATAGAAGCTGCAAAACGTCTTGCACTGAAAGAAGGATGATTACTAGTAAGTTTAGCTGTTATAAAACTCTATAATTGCAAGTAACACTGTTGCAAGTACCAAATTTATTTTTATTATTATTCTTTGAATGTCTTTTAATTTATAATATTTATGAAAATATTTAATACCTAATTGTGTGTGTTGTGCTTATCCCTATAGTTTGATCCTTGTAATTTAGAAAGTGTCACTTTAGTCCCTATAAGTTCATAAGTGCGTCAAATAAGTCCAATAAGTCCCTTAGTAATGAATAGTTGTCACTGAAAGTAAAAAAATTGTCACAAAAAGTGTTTGAGGGACTAAAATAACACATTTATGAAACGATAAGGACTAGAATGATACTTTCTAAACTACAGGGACCAAATTGACATAAAGGGCCAACTAAGAGGGTAGAAAATATAGTTAAGCCTATAATATATAGTAAAATAAGTGAAGTGCCCTTATGTAGATACCCCAATTTTGACCAAACGTCGAATTAAGGGGAGTATTACCTCTAAGATCCGATGATGACAATGTCCGAACTAACCTAGGACTCCCAAAAGGTGATTCAAACTCTTCCGAAAGCTCTTCCAATTTAAAAACAAAAGAAAAAAGGAGAGAAATTCAGCATGAACCTCGAAAAACAAAGTCAACAGTTGACCCAGTGAAAAGTCAACGGGTCAAAAGGGAGTCAATCGTAAATTTTTTTGATTTCAAGATGAAAAGTCCCGGTAATTGTTCATTGGGTCTCCCTTATGCTAGAAACGATTTTTAAGAATTTTTAAATGAAAGGAATCATGGTGAAATCGAAAGGCTTTTAAGGAGAATTGTGCAGGAAATCGATATTTTGCCTTCAGAGGGAGAGTTGATTTTTTTTTCTTAAGGATTTTGATTTTTTAGATATTTTTATTGAATCCAAATGGGGGGTATTTCCTTGATTACATTTAATTTAAGTAAATGTCGTTTAATTTATGTATTTACTTAAGACATGAAATTTAATTTAAGTAAATGTCGTTTAATTTATGTATTTACTTAAGACATGAAATGAAATTAAGGTGCTGAATAGTGCTGAATTACAGTGCAGCGACAGTCGGGGTGCACGAACGGCAGTCAGTGAATGCCGGTGCGGCACTCAGCGAGTGCCGCTCCGGCATCCAGTGAGTGCCGCTAAGTTTATCCGAGTGCCACATTTTTGTGACAGTTTGTCCAAAAGTAGGTCGGTTTATACCATCAAGTGGCGGTGGGAATTAGGGTTTTTGGCTTGAAATTTCCCAAAATAACCCCTAAAGATTGCCTATATAAAGAAGGTATATATCCCATTACTACTAACTTGGAAAAATGGAATGTTAGGATCCCTAGGTTGATTCTCTTTAAATATCCACCAAATTAGAGAGTAATATAGAAAGATTTGCATGAAAGAAAGAATTAGAAGAAGAGTTTGATCATCATTTGGAGAAGGCCTTGAAGAAACCAAGAAGTTGAGGATACTTAGAGGTAAAACTCTAAACTAATTAGTATATTTAGTAGCTCAATCACAATATATAGATACTTAGGATCTTTTACACATTTTCAAAACCTCTCTTCCCCCCTCATTTCATCACACACCACATATATTGTGGTTGAGCCTTTACTTCATTAGTTTGGATCAAAGTAGTATGGTGTTTAAAGTTAATTAAATCTTGAAGTAAAACATTGGTTACATTCTTTTGATTGTGTTTATCTCCTTGGACTCATGAGACTTTCAATGTCTTATTTGAATCTTGTGTTTAGAATCCTTCAATATCCTTGTGAACTTATGATTCATGAAGGGATTGAAATAGATTTTTAGTATATTAAGTCAATAAGTCTAAACTTCATCCATAGTTTGAGCTCATCCCTTCTTGAAGTTTTATGAAGTTCCTCATACTTCATTAAAACCTAAAGTTCAAGTGTCATTAGCCTCCAATGACCATCAAATGGTAGGGGGAATAGCTTAGTCTAAATCCATCTCTATGGTTTAGGCTAATCATTTTCTTAGGTTTTGTGGAGTTCTTCATACTTCATTAATACCTACATGTATGTGTATTTTTAGCCTCCAATGACCATCAAATGGTAGGAGTAATAAGTTGAATCCAAGCTTTGGTCCATAAGTTTGAGTTCATTGTTTGTGATTTTATGAAGTTCATTTCATACTTCATCAAAGTCCATAAGTCTAAAGTGTCTTTAACCTCCAATGACCATCAAATGGTAGGAGGAATGATTTGGTTTAAGCCCAACATTATGGTTTAATAGTTAAGGTTAACCAACAAAGTTGAGCTTGACAAATGAAAACAGTGAGTTCATAATCTGTTTTTGATTATGGATTTTTAACCGAACATCTAACCGTTGGAATGGAATGAAACCAACGGGAAAGTGTTTATAACTCAAAGTTCTACCACTGGAATTTTTGTTTTAAGGTAGTTTCATGTTTTGGGTGGTTTGGTCATGAGTTTTGTGAAGTCACTACAATCTATCCAGAGTTTCAGAACAATAACACTCTTTTGAAATAAGTAAATCAGAACCTTAATCAAGTTTTTGTGACCCAAATTTTTTTTTTCTAAGTAGGTTAATGTGTTAGGAAGCCACCCTAAGAAGAACAAAGCATTTTTTTTTTTATTTTTTTGCTATTTTTAGAAAATCGTGCAAGAACTCTGGACAGAAGGTTTTAGAACCCTGAGTAATGTCTGGTTTTTGTCCATTTCCCGGAGATCCAACCGTTGAAACTTTGATTTCTTTTTTGGGTTAAAAACTAGACACACAGAGGCATCTTGTGTTCAAAATTCACCAAGATCAAACCACGGGAACCATGCTATCTATTTCTTTAAAGTTCTGATCTTCTCTCAGCAATTTCCAAAATTCTGCAATAGTTTTAATCAATCTTATGCATAATGGCTTAGATGATATTTTCATGAGTTAAGGTTCAAACCATGTCTCAATAACGATTAGTTAAGCTTGAATTTAAAATTTAAAGTGACATAAATCAATAAGTACTTCATGGCTTCTTCTTGTTTAAGTTTGCATTCATGTGACTTGACATTTATAGTTAGGATTCATTTGCTTTAGGTCAATTACATTTAATAGATTTAGGTTAGAGGCTTTGGATCATTATTCAAAATTCTTTCATGCTATATATCATGTGGACTAACCCTTGTTTTGTAGCATCGATGAGATATGACCCTTTTCTTACTCTCACTCAGTTTAACTTTTTTTATCTGATTTTATCGATTTTATGATTCCATGCGCGACACATTAGAATTAGGAACTTGCCTTATGTGAATACATACGATTAGAGACTCTTTTTTAGGATTTTCTTTCATTTGTATGCATTGCACATTTAATATCGCTGCTGGATCCCGGGTAGCTTCTCTTGTTCCCTATTGCATATCATATTGCTTGCTACTCGAATTAAGTGATTTTTGAATGATATTTTATCATTTGCAATCTTACACCCTTTAGACATGCTTTTATAATGTATATTTATATATATGTATTAGTTGATGGTACATTTAAGTTAATAATTTGATTAAAAGGATGTTAAGTAGAGGCCTATCGCGAGATAGGATGAGAAGGGGTGTTTTAGTCCGATAGACTCCTTCTCTTCTCATTCCATAATCCCCGGACCTAGTTAATCTTTGGTTTTGCAAAAAATCAGTTTCCTTTTGAAACGGCTTCTTAATTTTTCCTTTTAAAAAAATTAAGTGGCGATTTATTGTTTTGTGTTTTAAATCGAAAAAAGATTTTAAAAGAAAAGCTGTGGTAAGAAAAATGCGATATCCACACCTTACTAATTAAAGTAAAATGTAAAAAACTGATTTTTTAACTTAAATTTAGGTGCCCTAATTAAAAAATGAAGGTGCCTTTATCACCAACCCAAAAAAAAAAAGCCTAAAATTTTGTGTACATCAAAAAGCAATTATGTGTGCAACAAATGGCAATTTTGTCCTAATATTTCCAACTACTCAAATTAACGGAAGGGGTCTTAGTGAAAAATGTATTAGTTGAGAGAGCCAATTTATTGAATTTTATAGTTTTGGAGGTATTTGAAAAAAGAGAGTCATAGTTGAGGGGGTGTATATATAATTAACCCTATAATATACTCTGCTTTTTCTCAGTTATGTTTTGGGGGCGGCTTCACGCGAGAAGTGGAAATGGAGGCAGCGAGGGACGAAGAGGATGACGATCGACCGATGCTGAGTGCTCAAGCTCTCGAAGCCCTCAAAGAGTTTCTGCGCGAACAAAACCGGACACTCGCCGCCGACGATGGCGGTGGCGGTGGAGTAGAGGAGGAAGTGGCGCTAGTGCCGGAGGATTGGAGGATGAGCCAGTTCTGGTACGACCGCGAAACCGCCGAGACCGTTGCCAAAGAAGTTCTCCTTCTCTGCCAGTCCCTAGATTCTCCTTCGGTGGCTTGTGTTGCTTGCCCCACTCTCTACGCCTATCTCAAGGTATATATATATATATATATATATATTGTTTTTGCGCATCGATCAAGTTGTGTTCTAGTTTCACTTCCTTTAGCTACAAATAGCGTTATTAACTTTTAATTTCGTAGTTGTGAACCAGAAATTGCGTTGTTTTTGAGGAGTTAGTGAAAGCAATTGTCCATTAATAATAAATACGGAAAAAAATGTTTTGACAATCAGAGAATGTTTCATAAGTAAGAAAACCAAGAAAGAAAAGGAATGAAAAATAGGAAGGAAAATAAAAAATGGATGAGAAAAAGTTTAAAGATTTTGAATTTTGTGGGTCACTTCCCTCCTTTTTTTATTATATATTATTTTTATTTATTTTTTCCGCTTCTTCTTAAGTCAAAATTGTGCTTGGAGATATTTCATATTTCAATGTTATCTGAGTATAGAGAAAAACACAGAGGAAAAACACAAGGAAACTAGTGTTTCTTTTTCTTTTCTTTTCTCTAAATTTCAAACCCAACGGAGCCCAAAGGTTGTGACTAGTAATATCTTGTTTTAGGGGGTTTACAAATTTGACCAAAAGTGCTCGGATTTGTCAAGAATTCATTTCATTTCAATTCTATTCTTTTCTTCTATTCTATTTCAAAATCAAAACAA
The DNA here is from genome assembly GCA_033977485.1 of Hydrangea macrophylla. Taxonomy (NCBI): domain Eukaryota; kingdom Viridiplantae; phylum Streptophyta; class Magnoliopsida; order Cornales; family Hydrangeaceae; genus Hydrangea; species Hydrangea macrophylla. The sequence goes on along the minus strand of CM066991.1, from coordinate 79,056,094 downwards.
ACGGTATGTACATTCAACTAGGGGTTGAATTGAAGTTGATTACAGAAAGTACTGATTAATGAAATTCAATTTGCATATCAAGGAACACCTCCAAGAAAAACTCTATGCACCTTTCAAAACATTCCATCAACCTTCATGTCAAAACTATGTAAATGTTTCATTTTTTGTTTTGGAAGAATTTTATCAGTTTAATTTTTTTTTTAATGAAATCATCCACCTTGGGTTGCCTCATTTTTTTTTTGTTTTGTTTTGTTTTTTTGTTTTTTGTTTTTGTTTTGTTTTGGTTTTTTTTTTTTTTTGGTTTCCCATGTTCTTTATGTTTTATTACTGTAAAAGAAAAAATATCGTATCTGGACCTTGCCAAAGGCTCTTACATGTGCTAGAAAGTAATAGTTGGCAAAGTTCTTATGTATATGACATAGTCGAACTCAGATGAGATAGTGCTGTAGTTGTAATAACTAGAATAATGTTCTTCTAACATTGAGATATTAGATAGTGATAACTAGTTTTATTACTTGCTCAAACTGTCCATCAACTAAAGAAATTTGTTATGTTGATTAGTATGTAAAACCATTGAATTAAGTATACTTTTACTACCTACAATCTTTATTTTTTATGGCCTTTCTAAAAAGCTCTTTATCTATTAGATTTCCATTCATTATCATGATATCTTGTTTATGGAAACGAAACTAAGATAAATACAGAGTTTTTTTTGGATCACTAGATTTAGCACGCTGGAAAGATCACGATTCATGTTCATAGAATTCACATACCAAAACACAGCTAGTTAGTCATTTAGCTTCCCACACCCCCCCTGGAGTTTCTATGATCCGACGCTTAGACACATAGTCGAATCCTTGTAACGTAGTTGTCTATACAATTAATCTCTCTCTCTCTCTCTCTCTCTCTCTCTCTCTCTCTCTCTCGGGTGTTAGTGAACAATATTTGCGATTGCAACGTCTTCCATGTAGAAACTCTACACTTGGAAACAAGATGCTTATGCATATTGTGGAGACCAAGCTAATATGTGGAAGTTGTCTCTTGTCTCATCGAGCTATCTCATCTATTTCTGTGTCTTTTGACTTCATTGTATATCATTGCGTCTGCATCCAGTTATTGCTTTGTCTTAATTGGTGAATTACCCTTCTCTTCATTTGCATTTCAGAAAATTGATCCTAATGTCTCTGCACAACTTCTTGAGTTTGATAAACGTTTTGAGCAATATGGCAGTGAGTTCACATTCTATGACTACAACCAACCAGAAGAGCTTCCAGCATCTTTTAAGCATGCATATCAAGTTATTGTAGCAGATCCACCTTACCTGGTGAGAACTTTTAGTGTGTGACTTTGTATTGCTGGGAATATATAAATTAGTGAATACTGAATAGTTTTCCCCGGGAAACAAAAATAATTAATGCCTGTAGATAGTGTAATAATATTCTGTGTTATAAATCAATACTCTTTCACCCTATTTACTTATAATTTCTTCACACTTGGAGTTGGGATCATGGGCGGAGCTATGTGGAGGCCCCCCTGTAATTTTATTTATAAGTTTGGTTATGCATATGTAATTTGTAAAATTGTGGAATTAATTTATGTATCGCCCCCTCCAAAATATTAACTTTTAGAATAGAATAACGCTATGCTTCCCAAATGTGAATCCCAAACTTGGTTCCCAAATGTTTTGTCAAAGCATTTGGTACATTCGGGAACCAACTTTGGGATTAAAATTTGGGAAGCATAACATTACTCTTTTGAAATGTGATTCATGCCTATATACAGTACAACACTCATTCTGATAAACCATAAGCCATGGGATTACAATACGTAGTAAATATTGCAAGCACCAAACTTCTCAACTCTCAAACAAGACAAAAAACCTTACATAGTAAAATTGTAATATTTATGATACAACCTAAAAATATGTATAAATTGGTCCCAACCAAAAAAAAAATTCGCCTCGAGAGCCGCTGCCCCAAACCCCTTGTGAGCCTATTTGGTAGCCTACCTAGTGACTCGGCCCCCAAGTGCAAATTCCTGGCTCTGACCCTAGGAGGGATGGAAAAGTGGAAGCAAGGGAAGGGTTAGGCGGGGAGAGAAGAAGTATCCATTGGGAAAGGAAGGGGTATTCCTCCTTTTGTTTGGTTAAATAAGAAGGGAAGGATGAAGGGAAGTACGGAATATTTTGTATTTTACTATTTCACCCTTCAATAGCAAAAGAATGATTGTTTTTTTTAAGGACAAAAATGTCAACAAAGAGAAGCTTTTTCTCTCTCACAATCCCTCTACTTTTGGAGGTATGAGAAATGGTGGGCCAATGGGGATGCCTGGATGCCTCTTCCCTTCTTTCCTTTCTTCAACTTTATCAATCTAAGGATTTTCTCCTCTTCCCTCCCCTCATTTCCTTCCCTCTCTCCTTCCTTCATACAAAAAAAAGTGTGAGGTTGGTATCTGATTCATGTGTTGGGATGGGGTGGTCAGTTCAAAACCATCTAGTCTTCCTAGCTGTCGATTCTGCATCTAGCCATCCTAGCTATAGATTTTGCATCTAGCCAACCTGGCTATTTCTTTTATTTGTAAATACTGTGGCTACTAAAGAGATACAAAGCATATGAGATATTTTCCTTGAGGGTGATTTCATTATACAGATTGAGGTTCCTGCTTCTATACTTCACACTTGTCCATCACACCTTGTGGGTTACTTTTAGAGCAGCTGTTAGTATATTTTACCAATCATATGTAATTTTAATTTTAAAAATACTTTATCCCAAAATTGATTACAAACATATATTTATATTATACTGGATACTGGAGTATTATACAACAAATCATATCGTATTTTAAATTTACAAAATTATTACATTACTTCCTACTTTGATTACTAACAATGCTAACTTTGGCCGCAAAAATTGTCGCAATTATTAAAATCATTTAAAATACAATGGCAAATCCTACATCCTTTACCCTAAACCCTAAACCATTTACTTTAAACCCTAAATCCTAGACAACGTGAATATTTAAAATAATTATTGTGGGACTAAAAGTATTAAAAATAAAAATATTAGTATTTGAAAGAGATTGTGCAAAAATATTAAGCGTTCAATATTAGGATTAAAAACATTAAAAATTATTCTGTGCTTTCTTGTTGGGATAGAATAGAATATTGCCTAATGCCCTCCAACTTGTTTGGTTGTGAATTAAAAGTTATTATATGACATGATGATCTTATTAGACTTGTTTAACGGATATTTATGATGGCAGAGCAAGGAGTGCCTGGAGAAAGTTACTCAAACAATTTCTTTTCTCATGCAACCTGGAAAATCTTACTTGCTTCTTCTCACAGGTAAGGATTGATATGCTTTCACAAAGGCTAGAAGATTATTAATATCAGATCTATAACGTAACAAACTTTTGGATTTATTATTTTACAGTATCACTGTCTACATCTTTTTTTTTTTCATATGGGTGTAATAGATCCTGCTATCTTTATGATTAGGTGAGGTGCAAACGGATAGGGCTTCTGAGCTTTTGGGTTTGCGTCCATGTGGTTTTCGGCCTCGTCACTCGAGCAAACTTGGGAATGAGTTTCGACTGTTCACAAACTATGACCCTGAGATGAGATTAGGAGGGTGGCAGCAAGATTAAAAGATTCTTTAGCTTTCTGCTTGACCATTTGCATGTAAGTCAACTTTTTTCAACAAAAGTTGTCAAAATTTGATAATTCAAACTCATTAAGTCATTATCTCTCCCAACTTTCTGTTGGTACGCATTCCTCAATATGTGATTGGGATTGGAAATTGTTTGTGATGATTAAAATGTACTAGAAAATTTGTCATTTTATCCGTTTATATCTTTATAATTCTTGAATGATCTCTCTTTTTTCAAAACCGTTTCTAGTTTGTCGGTTTTTTCTTTCACCCAAACAAATTGCTAGGTTTTTGTCTTTGTTATAGGCTATACAACATTTTTCCACTGTTATTTTTCTTTTAGAATTATCCTTGGATCTAAATATCATCGTCGCTGGATCATCTGATGTAGTTAAAACTTTGCAAAGCAGATTCCATTCTCAGGCCGTTTAAGAGGCGCACTACCAAAAGATTGCTGCTCGTCAACTCTATGGAGGAACTCTTCTTTTGCAAGTAAATGAAACCATGATATGTTATGCACCACCATGAATGCCTTGAATGTTGCAGTAGCGAAGAGCAGTGCTTGAATTTTGAGAGAGTTTTTTTTTTCCCTTAAACTTTGTCCTTGGCCACATTTTGATTTGCATTTTAAAACTTGTAGTCTTGTACTACGTCGTGACACAGATTGGAGGTTGCTTGACCTCACATATTTGTGGTATATTAAGGCCTCTCTCTCTCTCTCTCTCTCTCTCATGCGAACACACACACACACACACAAAAACACATTTTGGGAACTCATAGCACTTGGCAGTTCTCTTCAAATCTGTCTCTCTGATTGTTGAGGATACCAATTGGCATTCACAAGATTTGGCTAAAAAAATATTTTAGTACCATGTAATTATATCCAAGTTTCATTTTGTGTCCACTATTATTAATTGCGACAAGTCCTTAATTTGCAAACTCATGTCATTTAAGGACTATTGTTAGTGCTATTCGAAAAAAAAAAAAAACGCCATGGAAGACACATGCCTAAAAAATAAATAGGCTACACACATTTTAGTAACCTATACTTACTCCAAAGTTCCACCTTATGCCTTTGTAGTTGCACCAATGTTTCAATCTCCAAAGTTCCTTCTTCTGTGTTGTAGTTGCTACTTTCTTTGCTGAAAATGTGCTGTAGTCACTAAGTTACACCAAAGTTTCTATTTTTATTGGATGACGTTAATAATTGTCCTTGAATGACACAATTTAACAAATTGAGGATTTAAGTTTTGCAATTATGTTTTAGCCCAAAGATTTCTTTATCAAAGAAAAGCCTTAAATGGACAACTTGATAATATTCTCTTAAGTCACCTTGCTGGATGTATCATCAATATTTGGCGCATAAAATGAAATTTAGTAGCAATTACAGATACTGTAATGTGTTTTAGCCCAAAAATGTTTATTGTTAAAATAAAAAAGACTTATAATATACCATCAGTCACATTGCTGGATGTATCATCAATTTTTGCAGCTGACACTAAGGTCTAAAGTTTAGCACTAGAATAAAGATTTTACCAAAATTACTTGTCTGAATATCAAGGCTGTGTCACCACCAAATGTTAAATTAATTACATTACTACAATTGGGAGACAAAAAATATTTCATCATCCTCAGAGAACAAATTAGAGATTAAATAAGGGATCCTACACGGGGCATTATTCAGAAACTTAGATATCAAATTGGTTCAGGAGTCATGACCTGTTTTGCAACAGTTGCATAGCGAATAAGTCATGATTAATTGAAAGATCGAATATTGACCATCACACAGAGGCTTTGTTCTTTTGTTTTGATATTCTGGCGATTTTGTCATTAAATCAGAGTTTTACGGATTCTTTTACTTCATGATTGTCTATATTTTGATATCCATATTTACTATGTCTGTTATTCCTTTCAGAATTTATCATGTCTGGATCTGCATTTAGTCCACTTGTCATCATACTCACGGAAAAACAAACTAATTGGAAACAACTACACCGAATGGAAACATAACTTGGACACTGTTTTAACTGCGGAGGATCACATTTATGTCCTCACTACCCCATGCCCTGTCGAACCTACGGCAAAAATGCTTCGGTAACTGCTAGACACGAGTTCGACAAATGGAAGAAATCGAACGGGATGGCTCGTTGCTACAAATTGGCCCCAATGGCTGGTGTGTTACAACACCAGTTCCAATCGAACGATTCCACTAGTGCCATCATAAGCTCCCTGAAGGAATGTTTGGGGAGTGGTAGCTTTAGAATTTTCAGACAAAAAGACAACAGTTTTATCAAATGTGCTTTACGTCCCTTTAATGAGACATAATTTAATTTCTGTTTCAGAATTATCGAATAATAGTTATTATTTTTATTTTGGAACTAAAGTTTTCGTTAAAAGAAATGGTTCTTTTCTATGTTCTGGTGTTAAAACTAATGGCTTGAATGTGGTCACTCCAAATATTTATAAAGATTCCAACATGAAACTTAATAACTCAGTGGTAACTGTAGCCCCTAAAAGAAAGGAACCTTCCACTAATCTAACAAGGCTTTGGCACATGAGGCCAAGTGTCACACCCCAACTCGCCTCGGGCGAGTTAGGACACGTGTAACAAAGCCCACACACCAAAACTTACACTAATCATTAAGAAAAGCTTGATTTAGACTCCGTAAAAGAACTTTCTTGATACGAAATTGCCCTAAGGGCAAAATGGGCATTAATAAAGTATAGCATGTTTTATATCAAAAGATAGGTCTTTGAGTCCCGGTTCCAACGCAAAAAATGGCGCAAAAATCTGAGTTTTCTAGAAAGAGTTATGCTTGTTTCCGTAAAAGTTGTCGGTTGTTGGGAACAGGGGCGGATCGATCCGCCCTTTAAGGCCGGATCGATCCGGAATGTTATTTTCTGGCAGAAGGTCCTCGAAAAAGAGCAGATCGATCCCCTTTAAGTCCGGATCGATCTGGCTTCCCCAGAACAGCTTCCAACTGTTAAAAACCTCATATTTGCAAGTCCAAAATATTTCTAAACTTAACCAAACTTCATGGGACTCTAAAAACAACCATTTCAAACATCCCCAAGTATTTCAAATACTAACACAAGACATCCAGGTGTAATACCACAATCAAAACACATAAATTCATTCTTAGGATCATGAATTTACTCACAACATCAACATTCTTCCCAAATAACATAAGAACTTCTAAAAATCATTTCAAAGCATTTCCACGTGGCTCCAAACCTTAGCTCAACAGCAAAAGAGTTTTCAAAATCATTTTCAAACACTTGGTTAGCTATTAACACACACTAACCTCATAATGCTCCAACTAGGAGCTTAAGCATGCATCAACCCACATCTTATCCCCAACATAAGCATAAACACTCTAATAAAAGGAACTAAGTTTAATTTACATCAAGTTACTCATGTTTCTTTCAATCCCTCCCAACTTGACTTGTAAGCACAACTCATAACATGAAACATAACTAACATCAACCTAACTTGACATATTAAAAAGTCTTTCAAAGCATAAGTTGTTTATACATGTCCAAAACAAGAGTTACATTTAAACCTAAAATCATCTAGGCCTATGAGCATATTCACAACTCCATTCCCAAACTCGTTGCATCGGTCATTTCTTCTCATCTTCCTGTACGACACCTGTGATGGTTATTCAATAACCACAATAAAAAATATATTTTTCGTTTAAGCTTTCGCTTAGTGAGAGAACTAATCATGCTATTGGAATATTCAATATGCAAATGCAACAATCATTATAAATATCAACAAAATGATCTCCAGAAAGTCAAGTAACTCCATCCACCACCCCCCGGGTCCTTCTCACCCCAGATCTTTCTAATTTTTGGGCACATATAGCGCATCACATAGTCTCTTGTGACCTCGAAGGCGTCACTGGCATTTCATTGTGATCGTCACCATGCCCCATTCATTGAGGGCTCACTATCCCTTATCTATGGGACCTATAAATGATGGCCACTACTTGACTTCCCTTTGATCCACATAAGCATTTAAGCAACTTAACATATAAGCATAGCAATTTCACATTATTGACATGTTTTTACCCAAATTCATCATAATCAAGCTACATAGGCATGAATTAAGCATTCTAAACTAACAATTATCACATCAACACATCTAAACACCCAATTTTGGAATTAGAACACTCACCTCTTCGATTTATACGCAATTAAGCTCCTAAAATCCTGATTCAAACTAGAACCAAACCTAATTCTTTCCCAATTTTAGCTCAATTTCTAACCGGTAATAATCCTACATAAGTTTGATACATCATGCATCATCTATTAAGAATGGTTGCTATAAAAACATTGCCGAAAGTAAAAATAAAGGATGTGCATGTGATCCTCTTACCTCCACGAGTCCAAATATGGTCTCGGATCGAAAATCCGGTGTCGAAAGGTGAAGAAACTACAAGGAAACTACAAGAAACGTCGTCGGAAAAACCGTCGCCGACTTGGGAGCTCTCAATTCTCTATATTTTCTGCAAATTATGTTAATGAGACACATTCATGCATATGTGTTGTCATTGACTTTTTCCTTATTGCATTTACACCCCCAATCTTTCCTAAGCTTTATTTTGAAACCCCAATGTTAATTACATTAATTACCCATCTTTTCTAAATGGCTTCAATCTAAGTCCCGCGTGGTCCCAAACGTGGTCCCACATAAATTATGAGGTTGCTATTAAACCTACTAATTATGAATTGTATTCAAATACACCTTCACATGGGTACCCAAATTGGTCCCCTTAACATATCATAAGACATAATAATATCAATAAACATTTAAACAAGTACTTATATAGACATTTAATGATGTCAAGATGAACATTATTTTAATTAGAAGCTCATTGGGCCCCACATTTATACCAGTCTTGTCTTTCACTGAACTTTCATCTGTGTTCGCATTTGAGCACCTTTTTACCTGGTTTATAACCCCACCTTAAACCATCTTATGCATTAATTATCTTAAATTAACATATATTAACATCACATTAATCTTCTTTTTCGGGTACGTGTGTTACACTAGGTCATATAAAACTATATAGAATTGACAGATTAGTCAAAGAAGGGATCTTAGGCATTTTAGTTCTAGAACCAATGGAAGTCCGTGAATCATGTTTAGAGGGTAAAATGACCAAAATGCCCTTTCCTGCAAAGGGCAGCAGAATCAATGCACAGTTGGAATTAGTTCATATTGATGTTTGTGGTCCAATAACGATTAGAGCTAGAGATGGTTATGAGTATTTCATTACATTTACTGATGACCACTCAAGGTATGGATATGTGTACCTAATCCAGCACAGGTCTGAAGCCTTTGAAAAGTTTAAAGAGTTTAGGGCTGAAGTGGAGAAGCAATTAGACACACATATCAAAGCCATTCGATCATATTGAGGTGGCGAATACTCTAATGAGTTTATTGATCACCTCGTACATAATGGGATTCTATCACAATTGACTGTACCTGCTATGCCTCAATAGAACAATGCAGCGGAGAGAAGGAACTGGACTCTTTTAGACATGACTAGGTCAATGATGAGTTATTCAGAGTTGCCAATTTTTCTTTGGGGTTATGCTTTGGAAACCGCTGTGTATATACTAAATGTTGTTCCAAGTAAATATGTCCTTAAGACACTACGGGAGATGTGGATTGGACGCAAGCCCTCTTTGCAACATCTCCAGATATGGGGGTGTCAAGCACATGTGCTGGAAGGAAAGATGAGCAAATTGGAATCACGATCGAAAGTATGTTATTTCATAGGGTATCTAAAGGGTACTTAAGTTTCATTAGTATGAATGATGTTTTCTTGAAGGATGATTATATCATGAACCATAAACCTATAGGAAGGATAGATTTGAGAGAGATAGATGGAGAGCCCTCTAATCCCCTAATAGTTGAAAACAATGCAGGATAAGAAAATACCATAACTTCACTCATTTTCGCACTGGTACCTCGTCGTAGTAGGAGGATGGTCAGTCAGCCTGACAAATACATGTTCTTAGCAGAAATTTTTGAAGGTGTTTCCATAGAATCTGAATCTGATCCTGCCACGTACGAAGAGGCAATGGCTGATGTTGATTCAAACCATTGGGTCAAAGCTATGAAAGCTAAGTTGGAATCTATAGATTCTGATCAGGTTTGGGATCTTGTAGAAGCACCTGCCAATATTAAACTCATTGACTGTAAGTGGGTCTACATGAGGAAAAGAGGATATAATGGAAAGGTTGAGAGCTTAAAGGCGAGGCTTGTAGCAAAATGTTATACTCAAAGAGATGGTATTGACTATTTCTCGCCAGTAGCCATGCTCAAGTCCATCAGAATACTCTTATCCATTACAGCATGCCTAGATTTTGAGATATGGCAGATGGACATCAAGACTACATTCGTGAATAGCAATCTTGAGGAGGACATCTATATGCAACAACCAGAAGGGTTCATAGTTGGTGGAAAAGTTAACTTGGTATGTAAGCTACAAAAGTCCATTTATTTGCTTAAGTAGGCATCCAGGAGTTGGAACATTCGATTTGACCAGGCGGCCAAGTCGTTTGGTTTCATGGAGAATATGTTGATGACAAGAAATGTGAAGGTAAGGTGGTGGCTTTTCTTGTGGGTTATGTTGATGACATTCTACTCATTGGGAATGATGTAGGGGCATTGTCATCAATCAAGGTTTGGTTAGCTAGTACTTTCGATATGGAAGATCTAGGAGAAGCGAGCTATATCCTTGGGATAAAGGTCTTTCGAGATCGTATGCGAAAGATCATGGGATTATCTCAAGCTGGTTATATCAATTATATGCTAATTAGGTTTTCCATGGATAATTCGAAGAAGGGTTTTTTACCTATTAGGCATGGTTTAGCATTCTCCAAGGACCAGTGTCCCAAGACACATGAGGAGAGGAATCGCATGGCAAGAATTCCTTATACCTCGACAGTAGGAAGTCTCATGTATGCAATGTTATGTAATAGAACAGATACCTACTTTGCCATTGGCCTGGTTAGCAGGTATTAGTCGAATCCTGGTCCAGAGCACTAGACAGGCGTTAAGCACATTCTTAAGTACTTGAGAAGAACTCAAGATTACATGCTTATATACCACGTCGATGAGTTGATTCTAGTGGGATATACTGACTCGGAATTTATGTCAGATAAAGATTTGAGAAAGACTACCTCCAGACATCTCTTTACTCTAGGAGGTGGTATTGTTAGTTGGAGGAGCATTAAACAGAAATGCATTACTGACTCAACTACAGAAGCTGAGTATGTGGCTGCTTATGAAACCGTAAAGAAAGCTATTTGGCTCCAGAAGTTCCTCATAGAACTCGAGGTGGTACCAGTGTTATTGTCACCAATTACACTATACTGTGATAATAGTGGGGCAGTGGCTCAGTCCAAGGAGCCAAGGAACCATGGAAAAGGAAAGCACGTAGAGAGGAAGTATCATCTTATTCGAGATATAGTCCAACATGGAGATGTGACTGTCACTAAGATTGCCACCACTGACAATCTTGTGAATCTGTTCACAAAGGCTTTGTCTCAGAAAGTCTTTGATCGTCATCTAGATAGTTTAGGTCTCAGATGTAGTGGGTTATGAGTGCAAGTGGGAGTTTGTTGGGATTGTGCCCTTAAACCCATACTTTATGTATGAGACATTTGGCATTTTATATATGGATATCAGTTTACATTTTATTATGTATGTTATGAGATGATTGTTTGTAATCCTTAAGTATCATAGTAGGTAATCGTGTATGTATGAGATACATACAAGTGAGATACGAATTACTATTCTTTGATACTTAGAACTTGTCATAGTGGATGATTAGACCAGATATCTCATCAGGTATATATTGTAGCATACACTACAAGAAAAAACACTATTTATGTCACTTTCAAAATTGTTTTTATGTCACTTATATTTTGAGTGACATAATTATTTTATATGCGTGCTTTTATGTCGGTTTTTACATATTTATGTCATTTTTTAAAAAAAAAAGTGACATAAAAATATAAGTATTTATGTCGGTTGTTAAAAAAATGACATAAAAAATTAGGTATTTATGTCGGTTTTTCATACACACGAAGATTTTATGTCAATTTTTTCAATAACCGACATAAATGGTTTTAAAGTTAGAACGCGGTGGCAAACTTGTAAATACATCACAAATCTTTAAAAAGCGACCTAAATAGTTCAAAATAATTTCTCTTCGTTTCCAACGTTCAAACCCTAACCTCCATCGATCCTCTTCTCCTCATTCTCATCCACCAGAGAGAGAGAGAGAGAGAGAGAGAGAGTGCAGTGAGAGAATCAGAAATCCAGAGATTTTGGCTATGAAGATGAATTGCTACTCAATAACATGCAAATGGGTCTCTCTTAACCAGATCTCTGGTTTGAAATTAGGGCACCTTAGCTCCATACATTTTCTGCGATGTTGAGAGGTAGAACTAGAGACCAGACAGCGTCTCCTTCCCACCCCCTCTTTCTCTACACCTTTCCTCGTTCCTCCCCCTCGACTATTCATATATACACGCGAAGAGAGAAAGGGGATAGAAAAAGGGGAGTTTGAGTTGGATTGAGGCAAAAATGGCGATTTCGTATGTGAGAGCAGTGCCAACGACGGATCTGAACAGGAACACTGAGTGATTTACTCATGGCTCATCGTTCTCTCCCTCTTCGGTTGCTCCGCCGGCATGTGGACCGTTGTCCATCTCTCTCATTTTCTCGTAAGCTCCTACAATTTCATTCTCTCTCTCTCCCAACTCTATCTCTCCTAACTCTAGGTTTGAGGATATTGGGGCTTTTGCCAATTAGGTTGAATTAGTGTTCGTTCTTTTTGGGGTTTCTGAATTAGTCTTCGTTCAATTTGGGGTTTTTACCAATTACGGTTCTCTCATATTGGGGCTTTTGCCAATTAGGCTTCTTAGGATGAACTGGATATATTATGGTATACTTGATAAGTTCTGTTTTCTACAGACTATAGAGGCTGGGGCTCTCTGAATTAGTGTTTAGTCAATTTGGGGTTTTTACAAATTATGGCTCTCATATTAGGCCTTTTACCAATTAGGCGTCTTAGGATGAAGTTTTAGTTTAAACATAATGGTTTCTACCCGTAAACTGATAAATTCCGTTTCCTTTTGGCATAAGGATTGAATGTTTTCTTGTAATTTAGGGTTTTGTGTTGAATGTTTTCTTTTGATTAAATTTTTGTTGTCATCTTCATGGCTTGTAGTTGTTTTCCTTTCTCATGGTGGTCAATTTTTCTTCTTGTTTCAGATTGGTGAGAATGTTCAGAGGGAGATAATAAACCTTAAACTACTAAGACATTGAAACATTGTTAGGTTGAAAGAGGTAAGCATTAACCTTTTCTAATTATAGCTTTTTCTAAAGTCCTATTGTTTGAATTTTAGTTATACAGAGCTTTCTAACAGCTCCATAATTAATTTAGGGTCTGCACAACCTGTACTGAAGATACAGTGAAAATTTATTCTGGCATTTATAAGGCCAAACTCCCAGCTATACTTGTGTTTGCAAGTCTCCTTTTCTGATTAGCTACCTATACTACCATGAGTGGGAATTTCCTCTTTACATTTATAACTCATGTTCCAAGTGTATCAAATTTCTTTTGTTCTTTTTTTTCCCCGGATGAAGCGTATCGTTATGAGCTTCTTATGTTATGCTTTTAATGAATCTAATTAATCGTTATCCTAATTGGAAGCTACCTCGTCAATTCTCTTTGTGCTTACACGCATATCATGTTACAAGCACACCTTTTCAACAAATATTTGTACCAACAATGGTGTAATGTCATTTGTGCTTAGAAATATACTTTTGGCACATAATCTGAACTCGTGAGTTGTTTTAATTATAGGTTTTCCTAAAGTCTTATTGTTTGAATTTTAGTTATACAACATAATCACTTTTTGGTGTTTTGGATTTTTTAGGAATTGCCATTGTTTGGGGAAAAAAAGGGTAGTTTTTTTTTTTAAATTAAAAAAAAGAACTATTACTTCTCTACTCTTTGAATAATTCCTTCTCTTGTAATTTAATAGTCGCCAACTGGTACTTTTAAAATTTAGTCGCGTTGACAAATACTTTTGTATTTTTGGAGAAGAAATCCTAACTTCAAATTGATTCCAAAATTGCAGCTTCCAAAATATATTTGGTGACAATACATTGGGAGTTTTCAAAGAAACAAAGTTAAGAACTATGTAAGTATGTTGAAAATCCTAAGTCTTTCTATATTTTGATGATATACTAATCTATGTCATCTCTGAGAAGTGAAATTACAATATAAACACAATGATATTTCATTAAAATAGAAAACAACATTCTAAAAGATTTCTCATTTCCTATAGCATTTTTGAGAGAGAGAGAGAGAGAGAGAGAGAGAGATGAAAACAACAGCTAGAAAAAAAAAGGCAGCTGATGCCTTTTGGTTTATCCTTTCCTTCCTATTTTCTGTTTTTCCTACATTTTGTAGCAATGGAACAAAGCATGTCATGTGAAGGAATGGCTGAGTAATATACCAACCAAATAGAGCCTACAATGTGTCTGAAAGAAGGGTTGAGTAACCTAGAGAGCGTCATATGCACAGGGTCCATTCATGATAATCATGTGCCATTAATTGGCACTGAGTGAAGCCTTTTGGTTTCTCTTTTTTTTGCTCTTCTCGATTTCTATTTGTCTACATTTTCTTAGCAACAAAACAAAGCCTAGAAATTGATGTAAGGAATAAATGAGTAATGTAGAGAGTGAAATAACAGGTTACGCTCATGACAATTGTGTGCCATTGGCATCTAACGATACACAATCAATGTAGAAGCAGGTCGATTCTGATACCAAGGGCATTTTACTCTTCAGAAACAACTATAGTCGAACGCGAAGCTACAGGTACATTTTCTACATGTTCTGGGCTTCCTTGTGAACTTAACATGGCGATCTTAAAGCCTGTGCTGCTTCAATGCATAGACGATGAAGGAACTATATGACAAAATGCTTAAGTATGTATTAGGGAAAAGGTCAATGCCTCCAAATGCTTGGTTGTAGTCGGTCATTGAAAATTGTTCCAACCATGATGACATTAAGCTTTTATTTGACATTTCCCAAAACATCTGAAGTTTTCTTTTTAAAATCAATCTTACACCATTAATATTATTATGATATTTTGAATTTGACATCATGTTTATAGGTTTTTTTTTTATTTCCCGTAAAAGATCACTATCCTTATTAACAATTTCCTCTTGGATTTGGTTGCATAGACTTACAAATATTTGCTTTCATGAAAATTTTAATTGCGAATTCTGCATAAAATCTGCCAAGTCATGTACTCATGTAAGAGGCATAGTCTATGATGTGTTCTATTTATATCTTTGAGCAGCGAGTTTATTTTACCATAAACTCTTATTCTGTTGTGGTGTGGTAAGCTATGCAAGCTACTTATTAGGTGAAAATTACTTTCTATTTGTCTATTAAACCTCTTTATGTGGTACAATTGGTAAGCCATTTGAGAAACAAATGTGGGATTCAAATATGTGAAGCATAGCATTATTCATTTGTGATCTAATAGTCTAACAAGTTATACATGCTTGATATCTAAGGAAGAATTTGTGAATTATTGATATGAAGATTTTTAAAATGTGGTTAATCCTCTAAAATTGCTATATTAATAGCATACATTCAAGTCAAAACAAAATCCACCTCACATAATATTGACAAGGTCAATTTATTGTTTTGGTAAGCCAATATAAGTAGCTCCTCTATTTTTCTTTTTTTTCTTTTTACCTTTTTGCTTCTATATTATTCATATCTTTGCTGGAAAGAAAATTAAATGAATGTGCACTCTATAGAGCATTCTTTTGTCTCATGTTTTGACCTTTTTACAACAAAGTTACATATTTGACAGATTTTCAAAATAAGATACTGTAAATCTAGGAGAAATAAGTCACTCGGGTTTGTCCAGATTTGTTCTTTCTTTTTGCAAAGGCCACTTGGGCCAACTTCTATTGCAAGATTTTCATTTCAGTTCACGGCTGACCTTCGTGCCTTTTATTTGTTTTCTAAAATTTTGGATTAGTACTGTTATCATAATTGATAAGGTACGAATATGACCATGTAAAGATTTCTCAACACACTTAGGTTTTATGCGTTTATGTTTCTTTTAATTGTTAAGATCAGTTCTTAGCTTTATTTTTCACAACTTTGTTTCCTTTTCCCTTTGTTTTGTCCATGAGAAAATCGCATGTATGTTTGTATACATACAAGTCTTGCTTTCTAATTTTTAGTAATTTGGGGGGATGATTTTGATGATAGGTGTGTAATTTAAGCCATTGGACTCCAAGAACTCTGATCAGGTTTGCAATCTTCAATATTTAGTTTCAAGGACAAATACTAGATAAGAGTATGCCAAGGGTCTAACAATCAATATGGAATCTGAAAAGGCCCCCCCCCCCCCCCCCCCCCAAAAAAAAAAAACAAACACGTCATACAGTGGCATGGTTGTGTGTGTCCAGTTGAAGTTGAAGATTGCAACCATACATAGACAGCTTCAAATCATAATACAAGTGTTTAACATACCTCTCTTTAGCAAACCATACCTCTCTCTTAGAAATAATAATAACAGACCATGCTTCTACAATGGTTAGTCCTGTTTTTATTATGACATGGGTAGTACCATTTCGGAACATGACGTAAGAATTGAGGGTCATTTACATATAAATTTTGAGATAATCTTACTTTGCTATTATTATTTCGAGCTATTTGTTCATCATTAGTACACTAAAAGAGGAGTTTAGACACAACTCTTACCTCATTTAGGCACTCAATTTAAGTTTTACTGATTTGATGTGTTACTTATTCATACTATAAGGTATACTTCCCATTGTAACATTGTGCTAATAATTCACCTCGAACTCTTTGTTATGGGTATCCTTTCTGCACTTTTTTTTCCCTTCTTTTGGATATGTCTGATAATTCTTGCTTACAAATCAAATGTTCACATTTTGTATTGTAAATGAGAAATGTGGCGAAAAAATTGGTAGCTTGGGAACTTGACTTTGAAAAGGAAGAAGGATGTCCTACAATCTTGGTTGGTAGTAAACAAAAGGACGTAAAATGTAACTCGTGGGCCAAGTTTCATAGAACTTTACTTCGCCTTAGTGGGCTTTAATTTTTTTCCATAAGTGTTTTCCATAGACGAGGCTTGAAGGGATTTCTGCGAATACGACTGGACAATTTGCTGTTGTATTAGAGGTAACTTATAGACTTCGATCTTTCATAGAGCCATTCATTCCAAATTAGTACAAGTTTTTTTTTGTTTATAATCTGGCCTCTAGGTTTTTGAAGTTGCCTCATCACTTTTTATGATGGACATTCGAAAGGCTGCTGGAGATACTCTTGAATATCACAAGGTTAGCATGTACCAGTATTGTCAACTCATGCCTATCTTCATGGCCATGTCTAACAGTGTCCGCTAATGTAAATTATATCGCATTGACATAGTTAGGTATCGTCTTGTAATGTTATCGGGTTTTTTATGTGACGTGGTTTGAATCAAATGACGAGTTTCTCTTGTTGAACCTTGGTGCAGTTTTACAAGAACTTATGTGCTAAGCTGGAGCATATTATTTGGAAACCGATGGAGGGTATGGCAAGTTCTGCTCTGCAAAGAACAATGACTTGCTGATCCAGTTCTATGGGTGTGAAGCAAATCAGTAAGCAGACCAATACAGAAATGGTATTCTTTCATCATGTACTTATATTTCGTATTATTTGAGTTACATGTGGTTGTGTAGCCCACGGTCCCTATATACATAGTTTGTAAGTACCATAAAATCGGTATTGTCTTGGTGTCTATAAAGAGTTACTACGCAGAAGCATTACGCGAATAATAAAGTCGGGTTTGGACTCTTTATAAAAAAAATTTACTTTAGCACTCTTTATAAATCAAAATTTACAAGATCTTTTAGGGTTTACTTTACAATATCAATATTTTATAACCAAGACCCAATAATAATCCTCCAGAAGAACATACCCTACAACAGTTAAATTTTATAAAAAAAAAATATCAAGATGCTTTCATGATGTTGTAAGTTTTTATACCTTTGTATAAAAAAAATAAAATAAATATCACAGTATACAATGTAGGGATACCTAAACAATGTGATCATTAAGTATATATTCGAAATAATTCATATATATATATTTGTATGTATATAAATATCCATACACATACCCATATACACAAGGGTTTGATTAACTCACCTAAAATGCGATTAAGCCACGTGAGAATGATACCCAACGAACTACGAGTGCAAACCCGGATCCGAATAAACCCGCGACCCCTCCTTCTTCCTTTCTTCTTCTTCTTCTTCTTCTTCTTCTTCTTCTTCTCTCTCTCTCTCTCTCTCTCTCTCGTGCGGCTGGACAGTATACAAGGATCTCTTGTGTTCTTTTTTTTTTTTAATAGATGACCTAGACTAACTTAGGCTACCTAACCCCCCACTCAAACACACACGACACACACACAAGTACACACACGACACATATACACACACCCATATGGTATACCATATATACATATACATGGGCCCACACACATGGCCCACATACACACATGGTATTAACATATTAATATAATAGTACTAGTAAATAAAAATAATAATACTTTTAAAAAAAATAGAGTTGCTACAAATTCTGACAAATTATAGGTGAAAATTAAGTCACTGTTCCAGAAATTCAGACAAATTATGCAACAATTCGTGTGCATTTGTTGTTTTTTCACGCGTACGTGAAACCCTCTCTGTGCACACTAATTTTCAGAACTTTGACGTGTGCTTTTTTCCGGGCATATGACTTGAAATGCATTAAAATGTCCATGCTTTAGTTTTCATAGTTTGTGTACTATTTAGCACACTGTTTTGTATACCTTCTTGTGTACGTGCACGTGAAAAATGTGCTTTTTTCAACCACAAACAACCCCTTCTTTGCTGGTAATGTTTTGCTAAAATTCAATTTAATGTTTGCTGAAAATTTTAACCCCTAAATAGAGTTGAAAATAGCCCCCAATAGCCTTATGTGCATGTGGAATGATTTACAAATCATTTGGACAAGAGGAGATAGTGATGCACTTTCTACCAGGTCGAACATCCGCTGCGACTAGCAAGGTTGTTGCAACTTTTTTTACAAGAAGTTTAAAGGAACTAATGACGGGCCTTCCCCTCTCTCTCTCTAAACCCTTATCTCTCTCTAAACCTCTCTGTTTCCCTCTCTCTCTCTCTCTCTCTCTCACACACACACACACACACACACACATACAAACACACCACACTCTATCTGGTTCTCTCTCGGTAACTCTTCTCTCCAAGCCGCCGCCATCACCACACCATCGCCAAGCCGCCGCTAGCACCACGCCACCATCGGCACTGACTGTCCATACCAATACCGCCATCTAACTCTCTGTACTGTCTCTTTCGTTGGATACATATATGAGTAGTAGATTTCTTAGACTTTCTTTCAATGCTTCCAGTAGATCCCAAACTGGGGAAAATGCTAATTATGGGTGCAAATTTTGTTGTTTTGATCCTGTCTTGACGATTATGGCTGGGTTTAGTGTCAAGCTTGTTAGGCAGACTTTTGGAATACCCTTTTTACCTAATCATGTTTTTTGTCAAACGCATGAACCAATATGTTGACTGTTTATTTATTTTCAATAATGCAGTGTATTGCTTAGAACTAAGAACACTTTTATCCTTCCTCCATTTCTTGATTTTGTGATTCTATCTATTCTAATTGTGTATTTCATTCTCTTTTGGAGGCTAATTTGTTTCAGTTTCTTTTTCTTTTCCTTTCTCATTCTTATTTCATACACACTGTACTTCTCTTTAACCTGAGAGAGAAAGTAATGAAATGTTATCTTTTGAATCGACATGAAAGAAAGAGCGACATCGGTGTTTTTTCTGTCTTCAGTTAGATATTTTATTTTACGACTTTAACTGATTTGCCTTTTTCCCTGCAGCACTGTGAAGGCTTAATTGAATTGATAGGTTATGAATCTAGGACTCCTAGGGGTCTTGAGTTTCTGCACAAGTATACTCTCATTTGTTTTCTTTAGTTGTGCGAAATTCATGAAATAATGGTCGTCGATTTATACTTTTATTTATTTTGATCTCAATTGTTCGTATTGGGTGTTGCTCAGGTATAGAAGAGATCCCTTCAGCTGTTCATGTAGGAATTGCTATGGATGCTGCTTGGGGAGCTGCCAAATCTCTTTTATTTCTTTCTTTGTTGTTTTCATAGTTTTGTTAGTACATTTTTATGAATATAACATGTATATGCTATTAATTAGTTTAGCACTCGGACGTGGATTGATTGTATATATTTTTGTTCATTCCAATTAATTGGTTGATATTGAGATGAATCGATGAAATTTAGTAGTTGAAATAGATCATTGGGTTGGATTTAGTTTTGTACAGGGTGGTATATATTGTTTTTACAGGGTGGTATTGAATCAGTATGATTTAAAACATTTATGTCATTTTTTTAAAAAACTGACATAACTAATTACACATTTATGTCACTTTTATCAAGTATTTATGTCACTTTTATAAAGTATTTATGTCACTTTTAAAGTTTTTATGTCACTTTTAAAGTATTTATGTTACTTTTAAAACTTTGATGTAATAATTTTGTTTGGTATTTATGTCACTTTTCTACTTTTACGTCACTTTAGGTTAAAAGTGACATAAATAAAATGGTATTTATGTCACTTTTAAGTATTTATGTCACTTTTTATTAACATATGTGTTGGTTTTATGAAACATTTATGTCACTTTTATAAAACATTTATGTCACTTTTAAAACATTTATGTCGCCTCCATTTATGTCACTTTTTACTGAAAAAAAAAGTGACATAAATACCTAGTTATGTCACTTTTAAAGTGACATAAAAAGCTTTTTTTCTTGTAGTGGTAATTAACTACCATTGGATGGAGTGATCTCAATCAGTAAAGTATGACTCTTAATTAATATGCTAGTGTTACAGTGCATTGACGGACCATGAGCTTTCCTATTGACATCTAAAACTGTCAATAGTCGATAGTTACTCATAACTTGTATAAGGTACGTGTTCTTAATCTTGAGACGATTATGGACACAGACTATGGAAAAGAGAAAAGAAAGCTGGGGTTTCTCATAACATAAAATCAGAATGAATGAATAATGAAGAACCAAAAAAAAAAAAGAATATAATTAGGCATATAATATTACCCTAAATAAAGTAAAAGACTAAACTACCCTAAAGCTAAATATCAATGCTCTACTCTAATAAGTACATGGCGTAGCAAGCTAATAAAATCTCATTATTTTGAATATTTGTGACTCATAAAATTAGAAAAAGCATCCTTACACATCAACAGTAGACCTAAATGTATTAATTAGTAACATTCCACGAATGACATGGTATCACAGTTACAATGAATATTTAATGAATTTAGACATAATTATAATTAGAAACATGCTAAATTACACTTAACTATCTTGAACTTTGACCTATTTTTCAATTGGATACATACATATATGATTTTAAAAGAGAAATTCTGAGTGTGAGTTCGAGTTCGAGTTCGTGTTTTTGTGCGTGCTGGTTTGGGTTGCAAAGAGGACCAAAATAAAAATCGTACCAACTCTGACAGTATGAGTAATGCTATTACTACGCTTAACAAATTTGGTATCTCAAATGGTTCCCAAACACATATGGCAGTGATACCACTTTTAATAATGGTGAAACCACTTCAACATAAATACTTCAATCAAAATCAAGTAGACCAACCCAGCATGTATCGATTTTGGAGAAACTGGAACAGGTCCAGAACCATGCTTTTTCATGCGGGTCGGGTCGGGTCGGGTCTCGGGTCTACGGGTAATTTGTGCAGCCCTAGTGTATATGTCTAAGTCCTAAGGTAAGTCTCTAAAGTCTAAACCCTTAAAATAGTTGAACGTGTTTTTATTCAAGATAGAATGAAACCAACCACTAGAAAGAATCTAGAGAGTCATTTGACTCATTTCATTCTGGTTCTCGGCCTCAATGTGATTTTAGAGAGAGGAAGTGTAGAGAGAAGCACTAGCAGCCACACATTTGGATTCCTCCTTGATTTTTTCCCCTCAATCTTGTTTTAGATAGCTAGAGAAAGTTAAGAATGGATTAAACAAGGTGGTCCAAGACCACCTTGAAAGAGTTTTTTTTTTTTTTTTGCAGCAGCCACACATTTGGATTCCTCCTTTATTATTATTTTTATTTTTTAACAACCTAGCAAGAAGCTGGTTTGGGACCACCTTGAAAGAGAGTTCATTTAATTGTGAGGTACTCATAGTATACTGTGCAGTTTTGGGACAATGATGTACATAGAAAAGAAATGGCTTTGATTGATTTCCAATTGAAGGTGCAGATCTAGAGTTCAATTGGTGGCAAGAGAGAGAGAGAGAAAGAAGTCATAATTTTTCATATAAATGTCACCCCAATAGTTCGACAAAGCTTTAATTGAGGTCAATTGCACCACTTTTATAAGTTTAATGAGTAGATCGAAATATGTGAACAATATGTACTGATCAATTAAAAACAGTCAAAATTTAGTGTTAATTACACTTTACTTCTCCTGTGATTTGGCTCGATGACACTTGATCTCTTTGTGGTTCAAACTACTTTAACCCCCTGTGCTTTCAGAGTAAAGTGTCACACTTTACCCTGAAAGCACATGAGATTAAAGTGTCATCGGATCAAACCATAGGAGGTGTCATGGGACAAACCACAGGGGGTAAAGTGGTCACTAATTTTAGGGACTTAGCACCCTCCATTAGTTTATGTAGCGGTGACACTTTATCCGAAAGCACAATGGAGTTAAATGGTTACTTTTAAACCACAGAAGAATAAAGTAACATCAAACCAAACCACAGGAAAATAAAGTGTAATTAACCCTAAAATTTAACCTTAAAAATAAGATAATGTGTGCAGGTGTATCTTAAAATTTAATTTGCGAGTGAGAAGATCGAAAAAGTATGGAATGCATTGATAGGATGACAACTTATTGTCTTGACTCATGAGTCTTGATGACCATAGATTTTTTTTTTTTGTATTCCAAATAATTAAACAAATATATGTAAAGCATGTAAAGCAGACATACATATGTCCAATACTTTATGTAACATCAGTATCAAAAAAAAAAATTTACTTTATGTAACATCAATACTAAGGTTGTAAATTTGCACTCATTAAGGTTGGAAACTTAAAATTTAATTTCGTTAGGTTTTGAATGAGCAACCACTACACCAAAAATGTGAAATTGACATTGTTTAAAACAGTGTCAGATCAAATCGGGAACGGTTTATAACCGTGCCAAATATTTGGCAAAATATTTTGCGCGGTTTAAAACTATGCCAAATTTTGATCAAAAGTGCCAGATTGGGAATTTGGCATGCTTTTTTTGGCATTGTTTAAAACTGATTCAGAATTTCAAAATTGTTAAGACACGCATGACCACTTGTGTGCGTGACATGTGGCACAATTTTGGCACCTTAATCTAGCATGGTTTTAGCACTGCTAAAAACTATGCCAGTTTGCTCAAAAAAAAAAAAAAAAACACTTATAATAATAATAAGGGACAATTAAAGATATATCCCTTGTCAACTAAAAATTTAGTAAAAAAGACTTTCAATATCAGCATTTAATAAAAAAAAAATCTCTTATCTTTGACAAAAGGACAAAAGTGACTTGCATCCAAACACTTCCCACACTCGCGCGCATCTATTTGCACTCGCTCGTACGGTGCGAGCACTGTACCTTATGAAAATTCCTAATTTGAAAAATATTTTCCAACTTTAAACCTCCATAACTTTTGACATACAACTCTACTTTTCTCAAATTTTATACCGTTGGAATCGTGTCGACGAGAACTACAAAACTAGTACCATTGTTGATATATTTTAAGCAAAAAAAATCGAAATATTACATGCCTTGTTTGAAAATTTCACAAAATAAATTTCAAAAATTTTGACAAAGTCATTTTGTGAAATTATCAAATTTCAAAAATTTAAATTTTTTTTTAAAATTTCTTCAAATTTCACAAAACGTTTTTTTTTTTTTTTTTTTTGTGAAATTTCACAAAACTAATTTTGTTGTGAGATTTAACATAATAATTTTCAAAAATTTTGACAAAGTTATTTTGCGAAATTATCAAATTTTAAAACACTTTTTTTTTTTCATAATTTCTTCAAATTTCACAAAATAATTTTCAAAAATTTTGACAAAATTATTTTATAAAATTATTAAAAAAAAAAATTGCTCAAAACATATCAACAATGGTACTAGTTTTGTAGCTCTCAAAAACACGATTCCAACGGTATAAAATTTGTAAAAAATGGAGTTGTAGATAAAAAGTTATGGTGGTTTAAAGTATAAAAAACTTTTTTGAAATGAGAGCTAATATGGTGTGGCCTCTCACACTGTGCGAGCATCACACCATATCATTTTTTTCATTTGTTCAATGAGTGTTGCGCCGTGTTGTGGCGCGTGGGAGACTAAGGGGTTACATGTGTTTGGCATGATGACAAGGACTTTGGATTAAAATATTAAAAAAGTGACTACTTTAAGTTTTTTCCTTACTTTAACCAATGATTTAATAATAATAATAATAATAATAATAAGTTGATGATATAGATCACAATCCTATCTTTGTCTTGTGATTAGAATTTTTAAAACTTCCCAAGGAAAATGCCTAATTCAATATATATATATATATCCTCCTTTGTGTTTTCATTAATGTCTAACTAACATTCAAAAGTAAAAGTCTTCAAAATATAAATTATAATTCGAGGCAAAAATGAAGGGAAGTAACAAAGAACACTCAAATGGAAGTAACAAAGAACACTCAAAAATTTTAATTTATTTGTTATTGTATTTTCTTCTCCTTGATATTTCCCTACTATTTTGTTCGTTAACCATAGAAAGAAAAGTATTCACTTAAAATTTCTTTTCTATACTTGATGTATGAACCACTCATAGCCTTAGAAGTAATGGTATGTTTACCAAATGAAAATATCAAATTTGGCTCTCAAATACTTTATAGTTGTACCACATGCTAGGATAGTGATCGGCGATACAACATGCAAATACATGTGGTACTACAGTTAAAACATTTGAAAACCCAATTTATAATATAAATTTAGGAACCATATTAACGTGCACACTATTGCTGGCATATATATGACTTATGAATATGATCGAAAAAAGAAAAAAAAGAAAAAAAAATTCTCTTCACTCATTACTTTTGGGTCTTTCCTAGGGGTGTCATTCGGCCAGAACGGAACAGAATAGGCTATTTCGGAAAAAAAAAAATTCAAAATTTTCAGATTCTGATTATGCTTTCCGAATTCCGTTCCAAAATTTCAAAAATTTGAAAAACATTTGTGATTTCGAATTTTCAAAAATTTTTGGATTTTTTTTTCGAAAATACTTCGGAATATTTCCAACCATTGACTACACAATAAAAAAAATCCATACAACTATTACAAATTTATAACATAAAAATGCAACTAACATTTTTTTTAAAGCAACAATTAACACTTAAAAGTAAAACACATTAAGTCCATAATATCAACACCTAAAAAAAATATCAAATATAGTTACATAGCAATTTAAGTATTTGTGGATACCACAATTTTTCCTTACCCACAGCTTTTTTTTTTTAATTCTAAAACATTTTCCAAATTTCATACCAAGAGTCGCCGCTTAATTTTTTAAAAGAAAAATTAAAAAACCATTTTAAAGCAAACTGATCTTTTAAGAAACCAGAGATTTTTTAGGTTCGGGGATTACGGACTGAGAGGGGAAGGAGCCCGTTGGACTAAAATACCCCCTCTCATCCTGTCTCGCGATAGGCCTCTACTTAACATCCTTTTAATCGAATTAATAATCTAAGCATGTCCTCAATTAATACGTATGTATAAATATACATTACAAAAGCATGTCTAAAAGGGTGTAAGATTGCAAGTGATGAAATATCATTCAAAAATCATGTAATTCGAGTCGCAAGCAATATGATATGCGAATAGGGAACTATAGAACTTACCCGGGATCCATGCCGCGAACATTAAACGTGCAATGCATACAAATAGAAAGTAAAACCTAAGAAAAGGTCTCTAAGCACATATATTCATATAAGGCAAGATCCTAATTCTAATGTGTCGCGCGTGAGGTCTTAAAATCGATAAAACCGAGGAATTAAATAAACTAGAGAAAGGGTTGAGAAATTGTACCTCGAGGGCGCTACAAAACAAAGATTAGTCCACATACTTTAGAAAGAATGTATAGTATCAAATAATTATTCCTAAACGTCTAGCTTAATTCTATCAAGTAAAAGAAATAACACAA
Organism: Hydrangea macrophylla; assembly: GCA_033977485.1. NCBI lineage: Eukaryota > Viridiplantae > Streptophyta > Magnoliopsida > Cornales > Hydrangeaceae > Hydrangea > Hydrangea macrophylla. Next base: position 79,030,005 of record CM066991.1, on the reverse strand, counting down.
TTATGAACTCTAATACCAATCTACATGGATGAATGTGTATGATTACATAGATGTGAACAAGAATGAGCTATTGGATTATTTCTTGATTTGGACCATATAGCCTTTGTATTTAAGGTTAACTAATCATTATTAACACATGGTTTAAGCCCAAAGTCATAGAAAAGTCATTTCGACCATTATTTACAAAGTTGGTCAAATCTGTCATAAAATTATGAAAATTGCAGAGAGCAGACCAAAACTTCATAGAAATAAAAGAGATGCTTCCCATGGTTTGATGTTGATTATTTTTGGACACAAGATGCCGCTGTATGTCTAGTTTCCATCCCAAAAATAAAATCAAAGCTTCAACGGTTAGATCTCTAGGAATTATACAAACACTAGACATCACTCAGGGACTTATGACTCTTCGTCCAGAGTTTTTGTATGATTTTCTAAAAATAGTAAAAAAAATCATAAATGCTTTGGTCTTTTTAGGGTAGCTTCCTAATACATTAAAGTACCTAGAAAATTTTATTTTGGGCCAAGAAAACTTAGTTAAGGTTCTAGTTTGCTTATTTCAAAAGAGTGTTACTGTTCTGAAACTTTGGACAGATTATAGTTGTTCCACAAAACCCTTGACCAAACCACTCTAAACATGAAGCTCCCTTAAAACAAAAATTACAATGGTAGAACTTGGAGTTATAAACACTTTCCCGTTGGTTTCATTCAGTTCTAACGGTTCGATGTTTAACTAAAAATCTATGATCAAAAACAGATTGTGAACTCACTGCATCATTTATCAAACACAACTTTGTTAATTAATTTCACCCATGAGCCAAGGAATTTGGCTTGAACCACACTACGACTCCTACCATTTGATGGTCATGGGAGACTAACTACATTCATATCTTGAAGGTCTCAAAGAAATATGGAGAAATTCCATGAGACATAAACATCACAAACCTAAACCATGAAGATAGGTTTAGATTTATTAATCAAATGTACTAATATCAACTTCAATCTTCTTGCAAATCATGAGCTTACAAAAGAATTAAAGGATTTCAAGTCTAAGGATTCAAGTAAGACATCGAGGATCTTATGAATCTCAGAGATTGAAAGGGAGAGAAAAAGAAAATTCAAAGACTCTAAGTATATTTGTGATTAAAATATAATTAAGACTAATTAACTTAAAGTTTTACCTCCAAAATATTCCTCAACTTTGTGATTTTGAAGAACTTCCAAACACTAATCAAGCTTTCTACCCTCTTTAACTCTCCTAAAACTCACTTCTAATTGTGTTTAGAGAAGAAATTTTGAAAGTTTTAGGACTTGGAGAACTAATACAACCTTTAGATTCAAAGAAAAATTTTAACCCCCATCCAAGAGGATATTCATCCTCTATTTATAGACAAATTTGAAGGAGTATTTCAGTCATTTCAGAGCAGAAAACCCTAATTCGGACTGTCCTTTGGTAGTACAAAATGTGCTGTATTATAGCTGGCTGTTACAAAAATGCGGCACTCAATAGAGATGGAAGCGGCACTCACTGAATGTCAAAACGGCACTCAGTGACTGCCGTGCGACATTCTCTGAATGCCGAAACGACACTCAATGAATGCCGCAGACAATTCCAGGGGCTGCCGTCTTTTCTGGAAATCAATTTTTCGCGACACTTGATATGAACAGGCGGCAGTTGGTGACTGCAGGTGCGGTTCTCACTGACTACCGATCCGGCAGTCAGGGAGTGCCGCAACGGCAACCCGTGACTGCCGCAAATTGGCTCAAGTGCCATTTTGCCTCTTTTTTTCCTTCTTTCTTTCTTTTTTTTTTTTCTTTTTTTTTTTACTTTTCGTTTAGGTTGGAGAGTCTTTCGAAGAGCTTAAATCATCTTTGGAAGTCCTAGATTAGTCGGACATTGTCATCATCGGATTCGGAGGTAACACTCCATTTAACTCGACGTTTGGTCAAAATTGGGGTGTCTACAGTTTGTCCCTTTTCGACGGAGCTCGTGGAGCAATGCGAACCACTAGTGAACGTCGAAGCCTGTGTGAGTCAAGCCTTTGACCAAACTGTCGGATTCAGGTAAAAACAAAATACGTTGCAAAAAGAAAGCAAGCGCACAGCAAAATTCCAATTGGTCGCGCTCCATGATGAGCTGCCTATGTATCCCATCAAGAATCAGACCAAGACGTAGTTTGGACAAGAGTCAAACACATGCAAGCACAAGTAATCATACGGATGAATGCACCTATCCTATCGTGATGCACATGCTCATGCAATGGTATTTTCCAAATAAACTTGACCAAGCAGGTGTCATACTTACTCTATATTATGTCTTCTCTATATGCAACGCACATTTCATAATGCGTTAGCCAAAGAAGATTACCAAATGTTGACCGATGTAAAGATTCGTTTGTAAGGGTCGAGAAAATGCATTTCTAACTTTCCTAAACAAAGGTTAACGCAAATCTGTTGCGAGGACTGAGAGTGCAAATCTGTTACACCCTAAAGGATCAACGTAAATTTATTACGAGGATCGAGAATATAAATCTGTTATATTCCCAGAACGAGGGTTAACGCAAATCTGTTGCAAGGACTAAGAGAGCAAATCTGTTACACCCTAAAGGATCAACGTAAATCTGTAACGAGTATCAAGAATATAAATCCGTTATATTCCCAGAACAAGGGTTAACATAAATCTGTTGCGAGGACCGAGAGCGCAAATTCGTTACACCATAAAGGATCAACGTAAATCTGTTATGAGGATCAACAATATAAATCCGTTATATTCCCAGAACGAGGGTTAACGTAAATTTATTGCGAGGACCGAGAGCGCAAATCCGTTACACCCTAAAGGATCAACTTAAATCTGTTACAAGGATCGAGAATATAAATCCATTATATTCCCAGAATGAGGGTTAACGTAAATCTGTTGCGAGAACCGAGAGTGCAAATCTGTTACACCCTTAAAAAAGTGGGGCAATCATATTCGGATGAATCAGGGGTCGAACAGACTTAAATTCAAATCAATTTTCAAAATTTTGGAGTCTACAGACTCAAATTCATTTCAATTTTCAAAATTTGGAGTCCACAGCCTCGAAATCATTTCAATTTTCAAAATTCGGAGCCCACAGATTCTAATTTATTTCAACTTCACAAAATCAAGGACCAGTCTGGTCCTGAAAACCATCTCCGGGGGTCAAAAACACAATGAGGGCAAAATTTTAGGGGTTAGAATTCAATTTTCGGTTCTCAATTTGAATTTTGAGGGAAAAATGAAAGGTCTGGTAACTGCCTCAAATGCGACACACGCTAGATTTTGCGGCAGTCCGTGACTGCCGTATGGCACTCACAGAGTGCCGCTGCGGCATTTAGTGAGTGCCGCACGACAGTTCACCAACTGTCGCGCACGAAAACCGAGTGCCGCGTTTGGCGGGCGGCAGTTTATATCGAGAGTTTTATTTCATTTTCATTCATTCTCTCAACCTCTCTTAAATCGAATCCTCTCTGGAGAAATTTTCTCCCATCCTCTCTTCTCTTTTGTATAGATCTCTAATACTCACAGGTTAGTTCTGATCGATCAAACTTATATCATTCTCATTATTTTTATTGTTTTTCTAAATTTTTCATGAATCTAACTGTGAATTCCCTTTTTTTTTCTTAGACAGATCATGGCGAGCGGCTCGGGTAGTTGGAAGAAGGCGAAGTATGTGCCCACTCCTCATATCGATCCTGCGATCTTGCTCCTGGACCCGGATGAGCACTTGTCCGCCTGCGCGTTCAAGCGCGAGGTACACACGCCCTTCTCTTTTCTTTTCTTGTAATTCTTCTTTCGTATGAACTTCACGAATGTAATGTCCCATTAACACAACCTCAAATGTCCTATTTCAATTGCAAATGCTGTGCTTGTAGCGCTCTCGAGCGTCTCGAAATGCTTTAACCAATGCTCATTTAATTTTGTATTCTTTATCCTTTTTTTATAAACTCTATGAATGCGGGGACAAGACTTCATATGAAAATAAATGCCTATGCTTACAAATTCTTGGGTGTCCCATCTGTATCTGCGAACATTTAGTGTTGTTAACTTTTCTTAAAAGACTTTTGACTGTGATGTATGCCAATCAAAACTTCGCACATCCCTTAATGAATTAATAAACCAGTACTCTAGATACTTTCGTTATTCATTCATCTTTATTATTGCTTCCTTTCTTATTATTCTGCAAATGACGACCAAATTTTTCATAAATGTGAAATCCATGCTTGTGGAGTTCTCCAAGAAGCTATCTTTTATTTTACCCATACCTCATGGCTATGCCATTCTCAAAACCTTATATCTCGAAAACGCGGATATTATTTCCTTATTATTATTATTATTATTATTATTATTATTATTATTATTTATTATTATTATTTTTTTATTCTTGTTTCTTATTTCTTCCTTATTTAGTAATATCAAATCTTGTGATTCTTTCTTGCAGTTACAGCCCAAGGTGCTAAAGGGGCACGTCAGCCTGGCTCACGGCTTTGAGTGGTACGGGGAGCTGAATGCGACCGTGCAGGGACTCATTAGGGTCGCGGGTTTCGGAGACTTCGTCAAACTCCTGACGAAGAGCTCCAACGACCTGCGACAGATCCATGCATTGGCGGAGAGGTGGTGGGATACCACCAACACCTTCCACTTCGACTTTGGAGAGATGACGATGACTCCCTTGGACTTCAGCATGATCACGGGGATCCTATTCGGAGGAGAGCTCTTACGATATCTAGACATAGTCACTGAGTGGGATCAGGTATAAGTGTTACTCGGAGCAGTCCCGGAGGAGCCCTTGGTTACAGCCAAGTGGTTCATGGACACATTTAGGGGTCGGCAAGGCTTTACCGATGTGCAGATGACCCGGGGCTTCTTGATGTACTTGCTGGGGTGCTCTCTGTTGAGCACCAAGGGAGATCGGATCTCTGTGGTGCTGGTGGGGTCTATGGAGTGCATGGACCAGATTTATCAGTACGATTGGATTGGTGCTGGGTTGGCCATCCTATATCGGCATATGGGAGATATCTCTCGAGATCGGCAAGCCTCTACTAGTGGTTTCTGGAGGGCGTGGGAGGTATACAACACTTTTCTTTTTTCTTCTCACTTTATTTTATTTTTCTTTCTAATCAATTTTCAAAAGAATGTGACCCTCACACTTCTATCTCTTTTGTTTTGTAGATTTGGTCCCACAAGCATCTCCATATGATGTCGCCTAGGGTGCGACCAACGGACGCCCTCATCATGCCCCAGGAGCTGAAGTGGGCGAAGGACCGGGTGGGGCAAAAGACTGGGGCCCATGATTTCATCTCATTCAGGAACTTCCTGACTTTATAAGTACAGCATGCGGAATGGCAGCCCTGGAGGGACGTGCTTCTTGAGGCTCCGGACGGGATACGGCGATCGGGTGGGTACGACCCGATGAGGATCCTATTGGACGGCCCCGATGCCAGGGAGTGGTACTTAGGCGAGCGAGTGACCAAGCAGTCACTGATGGCTCCTGACTATTTCGTGCCACATTCCCCTCCTGCTTCCATGAGGGCCATGGATACGCTCCAGGGCACCCAGCTCACGGCTGCTTTTGAGGGAGTTTCGATTCAGGCGCTCGTGGAGTCTCCCGATGGATATGCAGCTTTTCGAGCTACGAGGCTGATGAGGAACTTCCCTTTGATGGAAGTGACTCGGGTGAGTCCTCTTTGCTTCTGCACTCTTTCTTCTATTTTGAGTTTTCAAGTGTTTTATTATTGATTACATTTCTTCTACTTGTAGCATGTTCCTACTGCGACTCGGGCCCCGGCTTTGTCGCCTTGAGATTGGAGTATCAGGACCGTTTCCTACGGTGAGCAGGTCGTGATTGAGGTCCCCCGGTATCATACGGGTGCTCCGGTCATTCCGTTCCAGTATGATCATGTCCCGCGGGACTACGTGGAGGAGGGCCAACTTTATGCTCATAGTGTTAGAGAGTGGGTCCACGGCCGGGAGTGGAGGGTAAGCTTCTAGAATCTTCATTCTCGATTCTTGCATCCTTGTTCTAATTTCCCTTTTTATTGATTGATTTTATTCTTATTCAGGCTGACTGAGGCTCAGGCGAGAGCCAGGATAAGTCGAGTTACCCCCCCTTTTTTTTTATTCACACTTTTCACTTTTATTTCAAAACAGACTATGTTATTCACCTTTCCTTTTACTCAGGATGATGAGGCCAGGAGACTGATTCTGCGAGTAAGGGAGCTTGAGCAGCGACTTTAGCAGTTTGGGATAAATCCCGACGGAGATTATGAAGGAGCTCCCAAGGGCAGCGGCGCCGGACCAGGTAGAGGTGATGGCGGAGGCACTAGTGGCGGTAGAGGTGGGGGCGGCAGTGGCGGTGCTAGCGGCGGCAGAGGCGGAGGCAGAGCGAGCAGGACAGAGTCAGAGGAGGAGCCCCTCAGATGCGTGACCAGCCAGACTCGAGGCCGGGGCCAGGGCTGACCTCACGCTTATCTCTCTTTCCTTTTTATCTTTTGAGCGTTCTGGTGAGGAGACATATACACTTGGATGACTGTATATATATACACACACTTATATTTGGATGTTTGTATCACACACATTTACCTTTGCTGACGACTTTTGGATAGCCATGGTAGGATAGGTGCCTGCATGCTTTAAGACTATTTTTTTTTTTTTTTTATCTTTTTTGCTTTTACTATTGCTCCCCGTATGTGTGACCATAGCTTGGTCCTTTTATTTTGACCTTCAATGCTTTTATCTTCTTTATTTATTTAAAATGAATGGACGAATAAATGGATGTATGTGACCATGGCTTGGTCTTGCTTGTATATGCTGCATGATGCGCACTTTTATTATGTTTTCTTGTTTACAGGTGGGCTGAAAATACTACAAAGAGATCCTGGCCAAAATAAAACTTCAAACGGCACTCGGTTTGGCCTTTGCGACACTCAGTGAATGCCGCAACGGCATTCACGGACTGCCGTGCGGCACTTCGTTGAGTGTCGTTCTGCTTTATTGACTGCCACGGGTAGGTAGGCAGCTTGATTCTCCTATTTATACCACTTTCTTCCCCCTATACTCCGCAAAACATTCTTCTCTCTTCTTTACTTCTTCCCGAAATGGCCCCCATTAGCTCTCAAATCCTCTTCCCATGGATGGATGCTCTCTCGGCATTGATAGGCTAAATTTCGAAACGACCTCTTCTCTTTCCGACGAATGTTTTTGAATGAAGGCTTGCTTCGAGCTGCGATTCAGTGATGGGATCCCTCCTTTCATGTCTTTTGCTTCGGTTCCCATGAGGTCTGCCCTTTATTCGAGGAGTTCAGTGCTATCCTCCACACCAATCCCTTTGCAGATCTGATAGTTCCCCCGGTGCAGGCAGGCTATGTTCAAGATTTGGCCACCCTGCTCTACACATCCCGTAATGCTGTGAGCTCTTTCATATGTGACAGGCAAATTAACTTCGAGCGACTTTTATCGGTCTATGCTCCCGTGGGAGATCCTTATGACGGCTTATGACGACGGATATCAGATTATCCGGCGCAGTGCACTATGATGTTGTCAATATCAAGATATAAAAGTATTCTTTACTTTTCAAAAGATTTGCAGTGTGGAAGTAAAGGTTGAACCCACAGAGATTGATTTACTACAGCGACTTAATTTTAAAACCTAACTTTAGCTAATTTAAGAAAACGGATTTTGATTTTAATTTGAATTAAACTAAGAACATAAAAATGAATCTAAACTATGAAAGCAATTTAAATAGTTGTTTTTATAATATGTAAAGGGAACCTAGGATTGCAAATCCACCACTAGCTTCATAATAGGAATATTTATGAATTACTTTAGCTTATTAAGTTGGATGATAATGGGGAATTGTAGCTACAAGCCCAATTCCTCCGACAAGAAGATATTCATGGTTCAAGCACCAACATAATCCATCTGCGGTTAGCACGAATTATCCCACACTAAACTAGGGTTGTGATCTAATCCATCTAACCTAGGCATGGACTATTCGGATACTTGATAGCACAAATCAATAAAGCACCATCACATGTAAACAATCTAAACAAGCACAGCAAGAATAGATCGTTGAGCACATCACAGTCAAAATAGATCTAAGACAAGAATAAACTTTGAAAGCAATGATTTAATCACTAGAAGCACGATTTATTTATAAAAATCCTCTAAACATGTGACTGTCATCCATACATAATAAATCTAAAATAAAAACATAAATAAAACCCTATTACTCGTCTAGGGCTTCATTGAAACCCTAGATCTATGATCTAGCCATCCATGGAAGAGATAGATGGCAAGAGGTTGATGGAGGAGGCCATGGAAACCCTTGGTCTTCTTCTTCTTCTCCTTGCTTCCCTCCCTTCAATGGCTGGAAGTATGGTTGTAGAATGTATATGTATGGGTGTGTAACAATGTCCAACCCCTTAATTGTAATCAAATAGGGTATATATAGATTTACAACAAGTTTTAGAAGCCTTCCTAACCCGAAACGAACTGAAACTGATGTAATTTACAGTCTAGACGTCGTTCAGCAGTTTCGTTTGCACAGGAGTCTTCAGTATACTGAAATACGCAACTTTGGTTTTTACACATATCGCGCGAGCGGGTCGCGCGAGTGCGACATTTGGCCTTCGCGTGCGCGGATCGCGCGAGCGATTTTGGGGATCTCGCGCGAGCGGATCGCGCGAGCGACTTTCTGGTTTTCGCGCCCGCGACTTGGCTTTTTCAGCTTCTTTTCTTCTGCTTTTTCACCCTGTTTAGCCTGGTTTAGGTGATTTCTTCCAAAACCTGTCAGAATATAGAAAACGAAGTAAAAATATACAAAAATAGGATAAAAAAAGGTACTAACAGATGTGAATTAAGGCGTATAATTAGGATTAGTTCTCTCCCGATCACACCCCCAAACCTACATTTTGCTAGTCCTCGAGCAAAACTAAAACAAAAACTACTAATAAAATACTACTCCATTTTCGCATGGATCACGATTGCATTTAGCATATGCAACAAGCCTTTTAAACCCCTAGGTGTCCCTAGTCGAACGAGTGAAGTCTCGTGAGGGTTCTCATCAACAAGTTACCCACAACCATATTTATTAACTTAGAAATTTAAAAAGTTTTATTAAAAAGAAAAACAAAACATTAAATACTCCTTATCATAGAACGATGATTTGAAATAGAATAACTAACAAGAAGAAACGGAATCAAACGTCTACCTACATCATGGAAAACAATCCTAAGCACATGCATCGTATAAATCAATAGAGTTTCTCATAAAATTGCACGTGTGTGATGTGGTAGTCAAATGAACACGCGCATGTCATGAACTTGGAATATAACTCGGATGACCATCTAAATATGTCTCGACTACGAATCTCACAACGTCAATTACACTCTCAAATGAAACCCTCAGATACAGGTGTAATTTTTCTAAAATATGTGAGTTAAAGAATTATGTTTTCAAAACAAGAAATGCTCACATATGACTCGAAAAAGACGCATGACACGAAAGAACAGTAGTCTCATGGATAGGATGCCAATAATCAAGAAAAATTAATCATTACCATGTTTCAATCCCCCTCCCATCGTTTTCATATCCGAACCATGTTTCCTAGGATCAAATAGGACTTTTCAAAGGTTGTAATGTGGCTCAGGCAATGAAAAAAGATAGAAAGGATTTATCAAGTAGTTTCAGAATGGCATTGTAAGGCATGTTCGATTTCTTTCATTCTTCTTCTCTACCAACTTTCATCTTTTCTTTCTCTTCATTCCTTTTTTTCAACCTTCTTCTTTATTTTTCAATATATTTCTTTTTTCCTTTTCCTTTTCTTGCTTCTCAAATGATTATTCATCGAATACCAAGCACCTACCCCAATAGCATCTTATTTTCTTCTTCCTTTTCAACACATCACCTTAACACTACTAAAAGGTGACAAATCTCTCAGTGGTGAACTCCAAGTTTGTCAAGTCGGAGCAAAAACAAGGATAATGGTAATCAAAGAAAGAAATGGCATTTTAACGGCTCAAAGGGCGAACTAAGGAAATTTTTTCATTCATCGGTCGGTAATAAACAAAGAAGGCCTAAAATCATGTCCTAGGGTTATACGATTCTTCAACATGTACGACAGAAGATTATTTAGCATGGTAACAAATATTTTAACTTGACTATCAACCAAAACAAGAATAATGAGACTAAACAACAAGTTAATGCGCTATTTCAATGAAATTTGACAAACACAATGTATTTATAACCCTCAATAAAGAAAAGATAGGCTCAAAAGCTCACCGGGTCTAGTCTCCACCTTGTGTTATCCAGAAATCCGAATCATATTATAGTTCACAACCAACAGGTATTCCAATGACTACGTGCAGTGCATAGGTTTATGTGCAAATCTATGATATAAAACTACGATTCGAACAATACATAACTTAAAACATCATATCATGACTTCAGCAAATGTTTAATCACATCTTGTTTTGTTTACCATTCTATAACAATCATAATTCTCTAACAAAGAGTATCAAATTAATATTGCAAAAACGTCGGTAACATCGTTTATTTAAACACACTTATTGAAAATTTTTTAAAATTATGTGCATAAAATAATGTGCATGTGTGTGCGTGTGAGTGCATACCCCCAAACCTAAACCTTTCATTGTCCCCAATGAAACAATAAAATAAAAGAAAGGAGAGTAGGTAAGGAAGGAACGATAGTACCTCGATCTTGACAAGCATAGAACAGGTTAACACCAAGGAATATGGCAATAAAGTTCAATGTTACCTGTTAATACTGGATAAAAGAAACTAAACAAAGAAAATATTAAAAGTAAATGAAACCGAAATATAAAATATAAATCGATAAACTAAGCTAAACTAAACTAAACTAGCAAATAGAAAAGAAATAAAACGAAACAGTATAAATGTAACAAGGAAAACAACAACGAACTCGAACTAAACTGAACCAAATAAACAAAAACAAAAAAGAAACACAAATAAAATAGGTAGGGGGAAGGATATAGAAAACAAAAGGGAAAAAAAACAGAAAAATGAGGAATCGCGCGAGCGGTCCGCGCGAGCGGCCGTCACGCGCGCGAATTCTTAAATTTTTTTTTATTTTTTTTATTTTTATTTTTTTTTATCGCGCCAGCGAGGTACCTCGCACCCGCGAGATCAGGCACGAGAAGAAGCAGAGGCTCAAATAAAGAAAAGCAAAGAAAAACCACTAAGGGGCAAACTCGCGCCAGCAGGCCGCGCGAGCGATGTCTCGCGCGAGCGGATCGCGCGCGTGATAATGGTTTTTTCCATTTTGTGGATAAAATTATGTATATAATATTAAAATGAATTAATTTCAACCCCCAAACCTGCCCAGAAAAACTCCAAAACAGACAAAAACGACTCCAAAACGACCAAAAACAAAGAAAACAGACGAAATTATGCTTGGGTTGCCTCCCAAGAAGCGCTAACTTTTACGTCTTTAGCTAGACCATTCTAGCTCAAGACTTATGGAGGTTGAAAATCAGACTGTGAACCCTTGAAGATGCCAGGAAGAGCCCGATGGTAAGTTGAAAGCATGTCGCTTCGAATTAATTCAATCGACGGTTCATCCTGATTATATTCAATTCGATTTTTCACCTTTCTAGTAAATTCTTCATTAGGGGCCGAGGTATTAAGATTCATCCACTCATCATCCACTATATTATTCTCCGCACTGTTATTTATTACGTTAGGAAGTTCAATATTCCGTTTAACCTCACTACCCTCCACACCTAGATAATCATCGTCTTTGGGAGGTTGATCAACAGCATTAAAAACATTTAATTTTAATTTTATATTCCCGAATGACACTTTCATCACCCCTGTTCTACAATTGACACGTGCGTTGGCCGTGGCTAAGAATGGACGACCAAGAATAACAGGAGTGTATTTTCTATTATCTAACACCGGTTCGGTGTCAAGGACCATAAAATCAACGGGATAAAAATATTGATCAACTTTTACTAGGACGTCTTCAACAATTCCTCTAGGTATTTTGACAGAACGATCCGCTAATTGAATAGTAGCGGCCGTAGGCTTAAGTTCACCTAAACCTAGTTGTTTGTAGACATGATAGGGTAAGAGGTTAACACTAGCTCCTAAGTCAAAGGAGAGCCCTATAAATGATAGTGTCACCTATGACACATGAAATCGTAGGCGTACCAGGATCCTTATACTTCGGAGGAGCGTGTTGGAAAATAGAACTAACTTTTTCCGTGAGGAAGACCTTTTTAGGAGTATGACTGCGTATTTTGCGTTTTTGAGTACATAGGTCTTTTAAACATTTAGCGTAAGCGGGAATTTGTTTTATAGCGTCGAGGAAAGGAATATTAATTTTTACTTGTTTAAACACCTCGAGTATATCTTCAGCTTTTGACCCTTTCTTAGACAAATGTGACGGTCCCTCAACAATTGGTGGAAAAGGTAGTTCTGGAATAATATTAGTTGAGACCGGTTCTTTTTCTTTTCTACTTTGATTCACGTCCTCACCCCTCTCTTTATTCGAGTTAACGTTTACATCCCTCATAACCTCCCTCGGAATCTCAACAACTTCTTCCTCTCGAATAGTCGTCCTAGTTGACACAGCGTTCACTTGCTCATTCGTACCACCCACCTCGTATTGTCCCTTAGGGTTTTGAATTGTTTGACTAGGCAACGTCCCCTCGTTTCTACGACTCACTACAGTAGCTAGTTGTCCCATTTGGGATTCAAGCTTGGCAATGGATTGTGTGTGAGAGTGCACTATTGTGGACCACTGCGAATGAGGAGGTCCTGACGCTCTCCCTCGATAGTGTCCCGGGACGGATCCCAAGGAGCACACTTCAGGGAAAACTAGGACTTCCTCACGCGATCCTAGAGACAAAGAGTCGCCACCTAATTTTTATCGGGAATTAGGAAACCCAAGTTTGACTCGCCCAAAATTGAATAAGGTTACTCGCCCTTCATTACCAGAAACAAGGTTCGGGGGTCTTGGTACGAGAGGGGAAGGAGCCCAAGCAGGACTAAAGCACCCCCTCCTCGCCCTACCGAATGGTAGGCCTTGATTCAAATATCCTTGTTATTAATTCATAATAGATGTTGTTTCCTCAAACATACTAGATAGATATATACATGGCAAAAAGAAACATCTAATGAAAATCATTTCAAGAGACTAAATCAAGTAGAAAGCGGATGCTCATGCAATACAAGGGAGAAGTATACTCACAGTGGCTAGTCCCGCCCGGGACCGATGCAAATAAAGTAAACATGTCATGATATGCAAAGGGAACGAGAAGACTTACATTGGTTGACTCAAGCGGAGTCGCGAAAGCAAAAAGAATGGAAACGTGCAATGCAATCATGCAACAATCCTAGATAAGATGTCTCTAACAAATAATCATATAAACGGAGACTATCCTAAAGGAATTGTGTCGTTGAAATCAAAGTTGTAAACCTAGAAAAATTCTAAGAGAAAGGATAGAGATAGTACACGATACATGGGCACTAAGCCACATGTAGACGAGGCAAACCACAAATCGAAGTCCGGGTCCGAGGCACTTAATTCTCTGCACTAATACACCAAAGAATACCCAAGCATTGCAAAAATACAAGCAAACAAATGATATGCATGATAAACAAAGAAAACATGTCATCAATCAAATTTCCAGATTCAGCAACCTCTAATGAATCCTATCAAAAGTGGTCTTAAACATGAGCTGGATAAAAACCCTTTTACAGAAAGTTAGATACATGTCTTAGGGAACTTCTCCAAAAAGTGGGACCTCAATATCAATTTTATTGTTTGAGAAATAAATGTTTTGGGAATAGTGGATCAGGACTGTCCACTGTTCTTGTAAAAATCATAATTAAATCTACAAAAATCATATGAAGCTCTATTTGGTGTCAAAAGAAAGCTATTTCATTGTAGTATATGATAAAAATAAACCCATGGACATTCTGTAATCACAAGGTTTCTGAAAAAGTGTTTTAAACAGACTCTGTTATTCTGGAAATTTGGTATCATTTGACAAATGAATGCAAAACATAATAGAAGTATAATAGAAGTTCATGAATCATGTTAACCAAGTTGATTTAAGCTTTTGATCTCTCATCCATTTATCCTAGGTGATTTCTAAACCAAGTTTTATTCATCAATTGTTGTTGAGTGATCAAGGTATGACCATTTTGTATACATAATCATATTTGTAATTAAACTTAGAAAATTCCAGAATAGTTGTATCAACTTTAAACGCTTAGAAAACGATCCTAACTCGATCGTATGCTCACGATTTTACATCGGCATATAGATATATGAGTTAGGAATCATCCCCAAAAAGCGGAACGTCGATAACTATTATAGATTTTCTGAAATTCAAGCACAAAGAGACGATGTTCAAATCTGTCAACCGATTTCTCAACAATTTCTAAAAATAGTATATGAATCCTAAAAGCTCTCAAAACGGACCGGATGAAAGCTAATTCATCAAAGTTTACCCAGAAAATTTGAAATCCATCAAACTATGGGTTTTGATGGACCAAATCTAATGGACAAAACCAATCTGCTTTGCTGAATTTTTATCTAGTTCATTTTAAAGTGTGAGGAAAACATTTTAGTGATAGTTGAAGCTTATTAGAGAGATCAAACTCATAGATCAACTTAATTATCATGATTCCCAATCAATTTAGCCCTCAAGTTCTATGAAGAACTTTTAGATCAAGGATCAAAGGGACTTATAAATATCATGTTGGAGATGAAATTCAATAGGAATTCTAGGTAATAGGAATAATCAAGAGATAGGTATGAACATAGAAATCATCCTTCTCATAGATCATATTTCCAAACCATCATGGAATTCAAAATAGATATATGTATATATATATAATCATGTATGCATGAATCTAAACTAAAATTGAAGAATGAAACCAAAATTGAAAATCAAAGTGAAAAACAATCTCTAATTGTAAATTATCAATAAAAATCAAAGAGATTTGGATCTAACTATGTGAGTGTGTGAAGAACATGAGAGGAAGAAGATGAGTGTTCTAATAAGTAGAAATAGAACTAAGTTAGATCCAAATCTTATAGATCTATATATACAAAGTAGGAATTAGAGATGAACTATAGTGTTTACCTCTTGGAGGATTCTCAATTACAAGACCAAAATTGATTTGAAGATCTTCTTCTTCAAGTGTTATTCAAGTGTTCTTCAAGCACTCATCCATGGAAGTTGAGGGAGGCAATTGATGTTCAAATTGTGGTCTAATTAGCCTAAGTTAATCTAAATTCAATTCATAATTTTCTCTCTCTAGAATTCCCCTAAATTGAAAGTATATTCAAAGTATACTTATCTCTCTTGTATGTGCTTCTATGTGTGTTTGTATCTCCAAGTATATTCAAGTGTATCTCTTCCAAGTGTCTAGTCTGTTAAGATGTGATCTCATATGAGATGTATGAGATCTTATATAGAGTTTTGAAGACTTAGCTCTTAAGTTTCAGGGTTAAAACAGGATTTTTAGAGCTTAAAAGAGGGTTAAAATGGCCATTTCGGAGCTTAAACGCAATTTCCAGGCAATTTCCTCGCAGTGGGAAGCTTCTAGAAGGGTCTGGAACTCAAAAAGCTCCGTGGAGGACACAAATGGAAGTGGCGGTTATGGTGGGACCCGCCACCCCCATACCCAAAACCGCCACTTACTATTCTTGCTCCTCTGGTCACCCACAAACCCTGTTTCAAAAATCACGTGCACTGCTTTTCCAGATTTTTGTAAAAATGCTTTTTGGTGTCCGAAATCGTCCGTTTACGTACCGTTGGAAAGCTGTCAGGTTGAATTTCAGTATAAAAATATTTCCAGAGGTTTTATAATGAGAATTGAAGTCCAATTGAAGTCCGGAAGTCCTCCGGAACTTTCGTCGCCTTTTTGAAATCAAATGACGTCTTTTCCAAAATTGCTTTCAAATGTGCGTCGATTTCGAACTTTTCTTTAAAATTGAATCTCTGGATACCTAGAATACTGCGTTTAGAACACTTAATGTTCATATAACCCTGAGAGAATATGAATTCTGAGAGATGATTTTGACAAAACCGGGATTTATCCATGGAAAAGGACTTTTTTGAGCTTGAAGTCACTTTCCGAAGTCCGATCTTCTGATTGTGTGGAATCCAGTACCTTCCACGGGGTACTTTTCATCATCGAATCCTCCAAGACGTTGTCCACCCTAAATCCTATCAGTGTGGTCAAAATTGGGTGTCTACAGTTTGCCCCTCTTTGGCAGAGCTTGTTGTGAACAACGTGAACTGCAAGTGAGTGCCAAAGCCTTGAAGGCACCCAAATAACCATACTGAGAGGTTTTAGGAAAAACAAAAAATTCTCAAAATCAAGAAATTCAAAATCAGAGAAAATCAAGAAATTACGAATGCAAGAATGCAATGCAATGCTGGGTAGAGGCGGCTAATTTGAAGCTGATGCTGGTCGTGCTCCGCTGGAGCTGCCTACGTATCCTTTCCAGGAATCAGACCAGGGCGTAGTTCAAGCGCGCGAGAAGACGGAAAACAAACAAACAACAACAATGCGGATGAAATGCTCCTATCCTAGGATGCTGGTGCAATATGAAAACATGAAATGTGAAAGTGCTGGAGGAATCATCCTCAAGGGTTCCCTAGATGCAAAATCTAATGCAAAGGATGCAACGACTCTCTCTCACAGTCGAATATGCTAAAGGTATCTTGGATGATTCTCGAGGTTTTTGTCAAAGTTATTCTTCTGATCTTAAGGCTCGTAGGCGTCATCTGTATCCTGGACGACTCTTGAAATAGCGAAGTATCTTGGATGAATTCTGAGTCATGTCAAACAACTGGACGATTGCTGGTGTAGAGTCCTTCTGCTGGGGACGATTACTGATGTAGAGTCCTTCTGCTGGGGACGATTGTTGATGTAGAGTCCTTCTGCTGGGGACGATTGCTGAAATAGGTCCTTCTGCTGGGGACGATTGCTGATGTAGAGTCCTTTTGCTGGGGACGATTGCTGGTGTAGAGTCCTTCTGCTGGGGACGATTGCTGATGTAGAGTCCTTCTGCTGGGGACGATTGCTGAAACAGGTCCTTCTTCTGTGGACGATTGCTGATGTAGAGTCCTTTTGCTGGGGACGATTGCTGATGTAGAGTCCTTCTGCTGGGGACGATTGCTGATGTAGAGTCCTTTTGCTGGGGACGATTGCTGATGTAGAGTCCTTTTGCTGGGGACAAATCTTCTGAAACAGGTCTCTCTGCCGGAGACAAATCTTCTGCTCTTCTGAAAC
Organism: Hydrangea macrophylla; assembly: GCA_033977485.1. Classification (NCBI taxonomy): domain Eukaryota; kingdom Viridiplantae; phylum Streptophyta; class Magnoliopsida; order Cornales; family Hydrangeaceae; genus Hydrangea; species Hydrangea macrophylla. The sequence continues at coordinate 79,012,688 of CM066991.1, read as the reverse complement.
AGGTCCTTCTTCTAGACAAATCTTCTGTAACAGGTCTGGAAACAAGTCTTCTGAAACAGGTCTCTCTGCCGGAGACAAATCTTCTGTTCTTCTGAAACAGGCCCTTTTTCCGAGGACAAATCTTCTGTGGCAGGTCTAGAAACAAATCTTCTGAAACAGGTCTCTCTGCCGGAGACAAATCCTCTGTTCTTCTGAAACAGGCCCTTCTTCTGGGGACAAATCTTCTGTGGCAGGTCTAGAAACAAATCTTCTGAAACAGGTCTCTCTGCCGGAGACAAATCCTCTGTTCTTCTGAAACAGGCCCTTCTTCTGGGGACAAATCTTCTGTGGCAGGTCTAGAAACAAATCTTCTGAAACAGGTCTCTCTGCCGGAGACAAATCCTCTGTTCTTCTGAAACAGGCCCTTCTTCTGAGGACAAATCTTCTGTTCTGATGCACGGATTCTGAGAGATACACAAATTCTGAGAGATGACCCTTCTTCTGAGAGCAACCCACGGATACACGATTCTGATTTTGAGAGAAACCCTACATTCTGGAGGCAACCCTGATATGCGATGCTGAGAAATACATGATTCTGAGAGAAACCCTACATTCTGGAGGCAACCCTGGATACACGATTCTGATTCTGAGAGAAACCCTACATTCTGGAGGCAACCCACGATTCTGAGAGAAACCCTACATTCTGAGAGCAACCCACGGATACACGATTCTTGGCATAAACCTTGTATTCTGGAGGCGACCCACGATTCTGATTCTGAGAGAAACCCTACATTCTGGAGGCAACCCACGATTCTGAGAGAAACCCTACATTCTGGAGGCAACCCTGGATACATGATGCTTGGCATAAACCTTGTATTCTGGAGGCGATTTTGATGCTCAAATTCTGAGAGATACCCTTTATCTGGAGGCAACCCGTGGATACATGATGCTTGCGAGAAACTTAATTCTGAAAGTTCTCTACTGGGGAGATCTTATGATTCTGAGAGATGCACGAATTCAGTATACCTTGACAATATCTGGAAATTCTCTGCTTGAGGAGATATCTGAGGTTTCTGGGACGCGAGCACATATTCTGGAGGCCCTGCTGATTCTTTCTGAGACTCATATTGGTGCTTCGACCAACGCAATCATTCTTGCAACACGTCAGGCTTACTCTAACCCTTTCTGAACATCTCGCATTCTGACCCATCTTCTGAAAGTCCTTTCTGGATGTAATTCTCAAGCGACAGTAGACTCAAATGTCCATTTTCTAAGACAACTCATAATCAATCCCAAAACGACGGGAGTTTGCCGTTTCTCGGCCACTTTCAGGCTGCGGTGCCTTTGATTCTTCTCATCTGGGGGACTTTTTTTCAATTCTTGAATGGATTTTTACCAAGATTCAAATCTCCAGAGGTCCTCTAGACCAATTCCAACAAGTTTTAAGCACTCTCAAGGCTTATATATCAAAAATGGACCAATCCGGGATCAAATCAAGAGTTCCGGGGGTCAAAACGCGAATATAGAGCAAAATGGGGAAATGGCAGGAAGTGAATAGTAAATGGCGGTTCCCCACACCCCCTTGGGAACCGCCAGCCGCAACTTTGGGGTTTTAAACCCATTTTCTTCTTTGTTCTTCATTCATTTCTTCTTCAATGCATCACCTCTTCCTTCTAAGGTGCTCAAATCTTGCAATTTCTTGATGTTTTGAGTGATTTCTTGCATTAAAACCTCCAAAAACTTTGTTGATTTCATCAACTCCTCCCTATTCTAGGGGATTCAAGTACCAAGGTTTTTACTATTCATCATCTTCAACCTCTTATCTTCAAGCTTCAAGCATCAACAACCATGAGTTCCCATGGACAAGGTGAAAGTTCTAGAACACGTAGAAGCCAATTTCAAGCTAGTGGAGCTTCATCAACTCAAACCATGGAGTATGCAACCATGAAAAATCCACTAAATCATATCTCTAGGAGGGCCTTTCGTCAAGAGGTAACCCATTCTTTAATTACTCCTTTGTTTCACATCTTCATACGTGTCTCTTTATTCTTGCGATTCCTTAGAAATCATCCTTTTTCTTTTTAGAATGTGGTTGGTCATCTTAGAGGTCATGGTAGCCATGGAAAATGCCTTGAATGGTTTAATGAATTGTCGGAGTCGCGTCCCCAAGTAGTAGCCAATATCAAGCAAGCGGGCTTTGGGTCGTTTGTAACCTTATTGGAGAGATCGACTAATGATTTGGCCATGATTCAAGCTCTTGCTGAAAGGTGGTGGGATTCCACAAATACTTTTCACATGCCTTTTGGGGAGATAACCATGACCCCTCTTGATTTTGCAATGATAACCGGCATCTCATTTGGCGGGCATCGTCTTGCCTTTGCAAAGAACATCCATAGACATCCTACTATCATTGAGCGTCTCCTAGGCATCATCCCATCCCAGAGAGATCTTCACGGAACAACTTCAGGCCTTCTGAAAGAGCGGCTCAATTTACCGATATGCAGCTTACCCGTGCTTTCATCTTGTATTTGCTTGGTTGCTCTCTTCTTTCTACTCGAGCTGAGCGGATTACATTGAATATGCTTGATAGTCTTCGAAATCTTGAGGAGATTGCAGATTTTGATTGGGGCTCTGCTGGTTTAGCCATTCTGTATAGTCATATGGGGGAGCATTCTCGAGGCAAATCCCCTGGATTCGGCGGATTCTGGAGAGCTTGGGAGGTACTGAAAATATTTTCATTTCCAGTTTTTATCATTTGATGTTCTGCTGTTTTGACCACCGCTTTATTTTCTCTTGTAGGTGTGGGCCTTTGAGTATTTCTCCATGACGGCTCCATCATTCCGGGAGGAAGAGATTCATATTTTTCCACGGGCTCTGAAGCGGCGTCGCCAAGCCGTAGGTACCAAGAATGATGCTCATAATGTTATTTCTTGCCGGGATTTTCTTACCCGTCTCAGATTCACCCAAGTTAACTGGCATCCTTGGGTGACAAATGGAGATGTGACTGAGATTGGCTTAGCTAGACAGATGACTGGAGAGAGGATTCTTCTTGAGGGTCCCTCTGTTCTTGAGTGGTATCTTGGAGAGAGAGTAGCTCCTCAGACTGATTTGGAGGATCGTCTCTTAGTGCCACAGGATCCGCCTTCTTGTATGAGGTCGGCGCAGAATTTGGAAGATGAAGATCTTATTAATGCTTTGAACGGAATTCCTTCAGCCTCTTTTACTCTGTTTGAGGAGAACTATGACGTCTTCAGGGTTACTCATCTGATGCCTAATTTCCCGCTCTCGGATGACCCGCAGGTATTTCACGACTTCTTCATTTCTGATCGAATGCTTGCTTTATCTTATTTCTTATCATCATTTGCAGGGGAGTTCTTTTGTGGATGGCCCTGGTCGACCTCTACCTCTCATTCCTCCTTGTGATTGGCGAGCCTCGACCATGCTGCGCGGAGTTATATCTTCTGTAGAGATCCCCCGTGATCTTGTAGAGCCTCAGCTAGTTTCAGAACAACATGAGTCCGTTCCCCGAGCCGTTTTCAATGAAGAGCGAGCTTATGCACAGAATCTGAGGGCTTGGAGCCTTGCTCGTGAGGGACATGTAAGTAATTTCTGAACTCATTACCTCTGATTCTTCTGATCTTTCTGACCATATCTTTCTTCTCTTTGCAGTGGGATGGCATGTGCCAGACTTACATAGACCGTGATGCGGCCCTGGTAAATTTCTTGACCTTTTCTTCTTATCTCATTGCTTTTTCAAACCCCTATACTGATTCTTTTCTTCCACAGGTGGCTCAAGTTAGGCAGCTTCAATCACAGTTGGAGCGGATGAATGCAGGCCCTTCTGGTGGGGCTGGTGGGTCTAGGCGAAGGCGCCAAATTGAAGATGATGATAGCTCTACGGCCTCAGATATGCCTGCTCGGTACCCACGGGCTACTCGTCGTCGCTGATGATGATCATATGCACCCATGACTATCTTTCTGTTTTTCTTGCTTTCTGTGCTGAGACTGATGTTGATGTATTCTGTCTGAGACTTGATGGGCTTGTACTCTTGACTTTGCTTGATGCTGTTTTATGCTATCCTTCTGTTTCGCTTTGCATCCCTTGTCACGAGACTAATTTGATTGACACTTTGCACACTGACACACAGGACTCGATTTTTACAGGGAAAGGAAATTTCTGACGATTCCTCTTTCTCGACAATGTCTTTTGACTTGGATATTTGAATTTTCTAAGGATTTGCATGTTTTGAAAATGAGATTTTATCTTGTAGCAGGATATCGTGTTGGCTTTACATGTAATCTTGAAGCTTTTGAAAATTTTCCACATAATGTTTCAGTCTTGACATTAGATTCACATCTTTAGATTGCTAAAAAAACTTTTCAACTTAATATCAAGAATTACCAGATTTTTCACTTAGGTGCTTTAATTCTGATAGCCAAGTGATCCAGAGAGGACAGGTAGCGAGGTATGGGCAAACGACAGTTTGCCCCTAGTTGACAGAGATAAATGGAAGTTTGGGCAAACGCAGTTTGCCCCTAGTGTGGCAGTGATATCTTGAGGCTTTGGGCAAACTTGAAAGTTTGCCCCTAGTTTGCAAGGTTCAGGGATCGAGAGCCAGGAAAGCTCGCCTACTTATCCCCAAGTGGGAATCAGATCCAAAGTAGTTCGGCCAGGTCTTGAAAGAAAGTATGGTTGAGGGTTTCAGGAGCAGTGACCGAACCGAGCAGGTTGCCTACATATCCCCAAGTGGGAATCAGGTCAAGTGTAGTTCCTCGAATGCTGGAGGTTTTGAAAGAACAGGTTTTGAAAGAAAAAGGCTTTTAAGCATAGTATCTCTTGAGACGGGCAATGTTGATTGGCTGATTGAACTCAACTCCATCTAGATCCATCAGGTATGCCGCTCCTCCAGAGAGAAGCTTCTTGATGACGTATGGGCCAACCCAATTTGGCTTGAATTTCCCTCTAGGATCGAAAACGGGTGCTTTTAAGGCTTTAAGCACAAGGTCGCCTTCCTCAAGTTTTCTTGGACGGACCTTCTTGTTGAATGCTCGAGCTATTCTTCTCTGATACACATGCACATGATCAATTGCGGCCAACCTTTTCTCATCAAGTAACATTAGCTCCTCATATCTATCTCTTAGCCAATCAAATTCTGGAATCTCGGATTCTGCCACAACTCTCAAAGATGGTAGTTCTATTTCAACTGGGAGTATTGCTTCCATTCCGTAAGCCAATGAATAAGGAGTGGCTCCTGTAGATGTTCGGATAGATGTTCTGTATCCCCACAGTGCATACGGTAACTTCTCATGCCAATCTCGGTATGTATCAGTCATCTTTCTTAGGATCGTCTTCAAATTCTTATTAGCTGCTTCAACTGCCCCATTTGTTTGTGGCCTATACGGCGCTGACATGTGGTGCATGATCTTGTATTCTTCTAGTAGATCCAAAACCTCTTTCTGGAAGTGACTGCCATGATCGGATATCAACTCATGAGGGACCCCGTATCGGCAGATTATATTTCTTCTGATAAATCTGGCCACATCTTTAGCCTTCAATGTCGCATAAGACTCTGCTTCCACCCATTTTGTGAAATAATCAATTGCTACCAGGATGTATTGATGCCCATTAGACGCCTTCGGGGTTACTTCTCCAATAACATCTATTCCCCAAACTGAGAATGGCCAAGGGGTAGTCATGTTGTATAGCAGTGACGGCGGCACATGCTTCATATTGGCATGGATCTGACATTTGTGACATTTTCTGACATATTCATAGCAGTCCTTGTCCATAGTAGTCCAATAATATCCTTGTCGGATGATCTTCTTAGCTAACATGTGTCCACTCATATGAGGACCACATACCCCTTCGTGAATTTGCTCCATCATCTTTCTCGCACTGTTTCCATACAGACATGTCAAGTTGAATCCATTGTGAGATCTCTTCAATAGATTTCCGCCACAAATCATGAATTGAGCCGAGAATCTTCTTATGGCTCTCTTGTCTTTCTCAGAGGCACCTTCCGGATATTCCCCATTTTCAATGAAGTTCCACACGTCGGTGTACCACGGAAGTTCTTCTGCTTCTTCTATTTCCCCAATCATCTCATAAGACGGCTTTTCCCTTTGTTCAATCATCAAAGGAGTTAGCTTTATCCCCACAGGAATCTCAATCATTGACGCTAAAGTAGCCAAAGAGTCTGCTAGCTGATTTTCTTCTCGAGGCAGGTAGAAGAACGTGATATGCAAGAAACGAGTTCGTAAAGAATCAAGATACTCATGATAGGGTTTTAACTTCTCTTCCTTGACTTTCCAATCTCCTCGAACTTGGGATATGATCAAATTGGAATCCCCGAATACATCAAGTTTCCTTACCTCCAAAGTCAATGCGGCTTCTAGCCCCAAGATACAAGCTTCATACTCAGCAGTGTTGTTGGTGGAAGTGTACTTCAGCTTAATAGAGAACGGGGTATGTGCTCCTTCAGGGGATACAAGGATGATCCCCACTCCATATCCTTTTTGGTTTGCAGCTCCATCAAAGTACATTTTCCACACATCTTCTTTTAATTCCATCAATCCTTCGTCAGGGAACATGAACTCTCCTTCGTTTTCCAGATTTATCGGATGTTCTGCTAAATGTTCTGCGACAGCCCTTCCTTTAACAGATTTACTCGTAGCATGTATCAAGTCAAACTCAGATAGCATCAATGTCCATCGGGAGATTCTTCCGGTCAATGCTGGTTTTTCAAATAGGTACTTCAAAGGATCCATTCGGGAGATTAAAACAACAGGGAAGGCCAACATATAATGCCTCAGACGACGAGTGGCCCAAACCAAAGCCCAACATGTCTTTTCTAACGGAGAATACTTCAATTCGTATCCAGTCATCCTTTTACTTAAGTAGTAAATGGCTTTCTCTGTACGCCCTTCATCTCCTTCTTGGGCTAACATGCATCCCATAGCATTCTCTGACACGGATAAGTACAACAGCAAAGGCTTCCCTGACTTCGGGGGTGAAAGAACCGGTGGGTTTGATAAATAAGCCTTGATCTTGTCAAAAGCTTCTTGACATTGATTGTCCCATTCGAATTTCTTCCCTTTTCTCAACAAGCTGAAAAGCGGATCGCAAGTAGCAGTGAGCTTAGATATGAAGCGGCTGATGAATTGGATTCTTCCCAGAAATCCTCTTACTTCCTTTTCATTTGTCGGAGGCGGCATATCCATAATAGCCTTGATCTTTGTGGGGTCAACCTCAATTCCTCTCTGTGTGATGAGAAATCCTAGCAGCTTTCCGGTGGTAACTCCAAAAGTACACTTCTGTGGATTCAATCTCATTCTGTATTTCCTTAATCTTTCAAAGAACTTGGCGAGTGCTGTTAAATGCCCACTTCTTTCTTTGGACTTAACAATCATATCATCCACATAAACTTCTACCTCTTTATGGATCATGTCATGTAACAAAGTAGTAGCAGCTCTCTGATAGGTTGCGCCAGCATTCTTTAACCCAAATGGCATCACTCGGTAGCAATACGTCCCCCAGTGAGTTGTGAATGTAGTATTTTCTCTGTCTTCGGGTGCCATTAAAATCTGATTGTACCCTGAGAAACCATCCATGAATGATAACAACTCATGCCCCGCGGTGCTATCTACCAGAACATCTATGTGTGGAAGCGGAAAATCATCCTTAGGACTAGCCTTGTTTAGATCTCTGAAGTCAACACATACACGGATCCTTCCATCCTTCTTTGGCACAGGAACTATATTGGCTATCCATTCCGGATATTGGGTTACCATCAGGAATCCAGCTTTCAATTGTTTCTCAACTTCTTCTTTGATCTTCAAAGTCCATTCGGGTCTCATGCGTCTCAACTTTTGCTTAACAGGTTTTGAATTTGGAAAGAGAGGGATGTGGTGTTGGACAATCTCTGGATCGATGCCTGGCATATCTTGGTAGGACCAAGCGAAAACATCTTTAAATTCTTTTAATAAGTTGATTAGTTCATTGCTTTCTTGTGAAGTGAGCGTGGTGCCAATATGAACATTTTGTGGATTATCTTCATTATCCAAGTTTATTAGCAAAGTTTCTTCAATAATCTTGCATGCAGATTCATTTTCATTTTCAATTAATCTTTGCAAATCCTCAGAAATTTCAAAATCAAGATCATCAGACACAGAAGAGTAAGCAAAATCCTCGTTCATTTCATTAACATTTTTGGGTACATCAAAAGCAAAAGCAGACTCAACATCATGGCTCATATTGGCCTTTACAGACTTCCGGGGAAATGGGGGAGGGGATTTGTTGACTTCCGATTCTATCACCCAATTGTTCAGAGCTCCCTCTATTGGCTTGATTTCTTTCACATTTCCCAGTGCTTCTTCGGCATCCATCAGCATGTTCAGCTCTTCATCCATTAGCATGTTCAAATCATCACTTGTCATCAGCTCAGCCCAGTCCTTCCTTTCTTTCTTGATAGGCGGAGTATACAAGAACGGATCCTCATAGTCGGAGAACTCATGTTTGAAGAAAATCTCAAATCCAGGCTTAATGTTCTTGGTAGCCGGATCATACCATGGTTCAGGGAACCCACAGAAGGGAAAGTCATCGCCTTCTTTCACGAAGTATCCATTCAGGATTCTTGGCCCAGAAACAACCATCGGCCCTTTTCCTTTTGTCATCTTCTTCTTATCTTCTTCAGTCAATTGATACCCAAGCCCAGATTTATCTTTCTGTTCGTGGAAGTTCGGTGGTTCAGTTATTCCTTGTTGACGACGACCTAGTCCCATTCCAGGAAAATAGTTCATCTTCCGCACCATATGAGCCACTTTAGGATTGGCATACTGGTCAAAGTACAATGGCATGACTTCAGGGATCCAATTCTGTCCCACTTCTTCTTGTAGATCTTTGGCAACCGGGTTTCCCTTCTCGAACATCTTTCTATATTCGCGTCCGGTGATGAACGGCTTCTTTTTCTTGATCGGAGTGATTTCTTCGCCCCAGACAGATGCATCAGGAAGTTTCTTCTCATAGCTGAGTCGATCCCAAACGGATTTCTTTTTCTTAGCTCCTTCATTTATCATTCCCACAAAGTTGAATCCTCCTAATTCATTTTCTTCTTCCGGTGTTTGGACTTCTAGCACAGGACCATGGCTTGTCCCTTCTTCTTTGATCCAGCTATCCCCAAAGATTGTTACCACATCCTCTTTCCAGATGAACTTGACTTTCTGGTGGAGAGTGGAGGCGACTGCATCATTCACATGTAACCACGGACGTCCCAATAGCAGATTAAAGCTAGCCGGAATATCAATCACTTGGAAATCAGCTTCTTTGTTTAATGGCCCGACTTCAATTTTCAACTTAATCATTCCCACAATGGCCCTTTTGGTGTTATCATAGGCCCTCACAGTTTGTGTTGATGGCAAGAGTTCTGAAATAGACAACCCCATTCTGAGAGCTGTTTGGAGAGGACATACATTCAAGGCTGACCCATTATCTACCAAGCAGACCGGTACTCTATTCCCCAGGCAATGTACAGTGATGTAGAGAGCTCTGTTGTGGTGTGCCCCTTCCGGCGGTAAATCTTCATCTGTGAATGTGATTACAGGCTTACAAGGCTTTGAAGAGATCATGTTTACTAGATCTTCGGGGGTAGTATTGACAGAAACATCCAAACGATTGAGAGTATCGAGCATGGCCTGCCTGTGTTTGTGAGAGGTCATAAGTAATCCCCATACTGAGATCCAAGCTTGTGTTTTCTTCAATTGCTTTAGGATTTCATCTTCTTCTTCGCTCACGGCTCCTTTACCAGCCTCTTTTGCTTTGACGACTTCTTTCTCATTCCATGTTTCTTTTCCACGATTTTCTAACTCATGAGGCTTGAAATGACGTCCGGAACGGGTCAAGTGGTTTGCTTCATTGGTGATCCAGATAGACTCAAGTTCTTTGGCTAACTTTTCGGTGCCAACAGTGATTTTCCAAACAGAATCATCGGGGATTATGGTATTATTAACGGAATCATCCTCATCATCATACCACCAATCTTCTTCTTCTTCCATCATTGCAATAAGATCGTCATCTTTGATTTCAAGGTTCTCGACAGGCTTTAGCAATTCTTCTATCGGCTCAGTGCTTTGTTTCTCGGTGACTGCTTCTATGGGCTTTTCTTCCTCATACCAGATCGAGTCGTCGGTGATGGCATTGGGATCCCACCATTCAATTGTAAGATTTCCGTTGGCTATTTCTTCTTCAAAAGCCAGTGCTTCTTCGACCCATTCTTCATCTTCCATATTCCTCAAGATGCAAATTGCAGCGTCTTCCGGAAGTTGAACATCCATAGCTGGTTGATTCGAGGATGTGATGTAGATCTTTGGGTTATAAATCTGAGATCCTTCTTCTACAAAGTTAACATTTGGCATGTTCCCCTTATGATTAGGGAGAGGATTCTTCTGAACATTTGGCTGAGAGGGAGGAGGGGAGATGACCCCTTTTTCAATCAAGTCTTCAATTTCATGGCGAAGTCTCCAGCATCTATCTGTGCTATGTCCACGGCCTTGATGAAAGTCACAAAAGAACTCTGTTTTGAAACCCGGTGGAAGTGGATTTGGCTCTGGTTTAGGTTCCAATTTCTGCAAGTACCCTTTTTCTATCATTCTTTCAAGTGCGGTGCTTAGTGGCATCCCCAAGTCGGAAAATTCTCTTTTCTCTCTCGACTGTTTCTGATTTTGACTTCCTCTTGCATTAGCCATACTTCGACGCTCTTTCTGAAAAGGCTGAGGAGATAGTGTGTTGACGTCAGCAGACTGATGATAGACTGGTCTTTCTGTCTTTCTGTATCGATTGCTCGTGCTTTCTTTCTTGATCTTTCCATCTCTAATGGCATCTTCTATCAAAGTTCCCACATCAAACAGCTGTTCGAAACTCACAATGGACTGAAATTCTAGCCTTTCCAAGTATTCGGGCTGTAGATTCTTGATGATCATTCGGACCTGATCTTTTTCCACTGGCCTGCTAGTCATTTGAGCAGCTTTAGCTCTCCAACGAGTAAGGAAACCTGCGAAGGATTCCCTATACTCTTGTCGGGTGGTTTCTAGATCTCTTGCAGTTACATCAAACAACTGGTTATATGAATATTGAGCCACGAAAGCTTTGGCCAATGCCTCCCAATCTCTGGTTATGGCTGGTTCCAACGTCAAGTACCATGAAAGTGCTGCTCCACTCAAAACTCTTGGAAACAATAGAGCGAAGAGGTCAGATCCAATGCCCATGGGCTGCAAAGTTCCTACATAAAGCCTCAGATAGCTCTTTGGATTTCCGGTTCCATTGAAAAATTCAATATGCGGCATCTTAAACTTCTCTGGGAGTTTGGCTTTTGGAGCGTCACACAACCCTTCAACATCGAACAAATACTCATCCACCCCTTTGCTCTTTCTGATCACACTCTCTAGTTTGTCGATCTTGGCCAACTTGTCCTGAATTTCCTGATCTAGCTGAACCTTTGGTTGAACTGTCTCCCCAAAATCTTCTTCTTCATGATGCTCTGGAGGTGGTGGTGGTGGATTAGTTAGCTGCTCAATCATTCTCATCATAGTGGCAAGTTGTTCTCGATTCTGCTCCCTGCTCTGATCCAAGGCAGCTTGCATTGCGGCTAATCTGGCTTCCATATCCGCTTCGTATGTCATATCTTCAACCCTAGTCGACTCGGCTGTTCCTTCTTCTAACCCTGATCTGATCAAACGGCTGTTCGGAGCTCTGACCCAGAAAGGAGTACAACTTTTCGGTCCTATCTTTTCTTATCTGGTTTATTTAGGGATTTTCAAATAATCAGGTATCTTTATTGCAAAAGAATTTTTCAAAGAATGATATAAGAAGGTGGATTTACAAAGATGGAAATCATAAATGGAAAATCATTTCCTTTTTCAAAAACATTTTTCTTAAAATCAAAGAAATCTTTTCAAGCTTTCAAAATTCTGAGGAAAACAAAACTTTTTTTTTTTTTAAAAGTATATTAGAGGCGTCGCACTCGTGAGTCGTATATGCAATGCTCGTGTAGTGCATGCAATGCAGATGAAATGCAATCTAATCTAAATGCAATGCACCTTAATCTAGCTTAGACCTAGCACATCAGCACATAAGCACATAAGATTCCTTGAGTATGCTAATCACCCTACTAATCCAATCATTATCCAAGGATTTTGAGTTTTGAAATTCTTGATGGTTCATGTTTTCAAAATTGAAATTTTTTCATGAAAATCTTTGAAAGAGATAGGGAGATTTGTAATTTTCAAAAGAATTTTTGAACCATCAATGCTTGTGGTGAGAAATCATGATTCTTAAAAATTGAGGTGGGAATTTTGAAATTCTAAGATCTGAGAGGAAGATTTTGAAATTGAATCATCATGATTTCTTGAAGACCAAAGTAAAATTTTTTTTTTTTTGAAATTCTCTAAAATCTAGGAGAATTTGAAATTGAATCATCAAAGTAGGAATTTTGGATTTCTCTAAAAATCTAGGAGAATTTGAAAGTGAATTTCAAAGCGAGTTTTCAAAAGGGATATTCCCGGAATTTTCAAAAGACTTGGGATTTTCAAAGAAGTGCTTATAATTTCAAAAATTTTCAAAATTGTCCTCAAATAATGATTGGATGTTCGGATAAAGACCATACTATCCTAGAGGAATCCACCATACAAGGTTTGATGATGCCTTCGCATACACGTCCTCATCATCCACATAATCCCTTACGGGCAAGCGCAAGTAATTCATCACATTGTCCTAATCAAAGATGATAATCAAGATCCTAATTGAAGGGTTCTATAGAAACTATATGCAAAGGCCGGGTTTTAGTCTCATAAAGGGTCCATTAGCAAGCTCAGCGGTGTGGTTGAGCGCCTCCCCGAGGGCGTGCCGTTCACACATAGGCTCTATATACCGCACGCGGTACAAGGCTAACGGTGACTACATGCTACCAAAACTCTTGACAAATAGAGGAAAGAGGACCCTCTATCTTCAAGGCAATGATCTCAAGCAGTCGCGGTGAAAGAACAATGCAAGTGCAAATGCAGGCAGAAACAACATGATTATTGAATTAATAACAAGGATATTCATTGGTTCAAGTCAAACCCTCGAAGAACAAGAAACCATCGGTTTCATGTTCAAATCCCCAGCAGAGTCGCCAGATTGTGGACCACTGCGAATGAGGAGGTCCTGACGCTCTCCCTCGATAGTGTCCCGGGACGGATCCCAAGGAGCACACTTCAGGGAAAACTAGGACTTCCTCACGCGATCCTAGAGACAAAGAGTCGCCACCTAATTTTTATCGGGAATTAGGAAACCCAAGTTTGACTCGCCCAAAATTGAATAAGGTTACTCGCCCTTCATTACCAGAAACAAGGTTCGGGGGTCTTGGTACGAGAGGGGAAGGAGCCCAAGCAGGACTAAAGCACCCCCTCCTCGCCCTACCGAATGGTAGGCCTTGATTCAAATATCCTTGTTATTAATTCATAATAGATGTTGTTTCCTCAAACATACTAGATAGATATATACATGGCAAAAAGAAACATCTAATGAAAATCATTTCAAGAGACTAAATCAAGTAGAAAGCGGATGCTCATGCAATACAAGGGAGAAGTATACTCACAGTGGCTAGTCCCGCCCGGGACCGATGCAAATAAAGTAAACATGTCATGATATGCAAAGGGAACGAGAAGACTTACATTGGTTGACTCAAGCGGAGTCGCGAAAGCAAAAAGAATGGAAACGTGCAATGCAATCATGCAACAATCCTAGATAAGATGTCTCTAACAAATAATCATATAAACGGAGACTATCCTAAAGGAATTGTGTCGTTGAAATCAAAGTTGTAAACCTAGAAAAATTCTAAGAGAAAGGATAGAGATAGTACACGATACATGGGCACTAAGCCACATGTAGACGAGGCAAACCACAAATCGAAGTCCGGGTCCGAGGCACTTAATTCTCTGCACTAATACACCAAAGAATACCCAAGCATTGCAAAAATACAAGCAAACAAATGATATGCATGATAAACAAAGAAAACATGTCATCAATCAAATTTCCAGATTCAGCAACCTCTAATGAATCCTATCAAAAGTGGTCTTAAACATGAGCTGGATAAAAACCCTTTTACAGAAAGTTAGATACATGTCTTAGGGAACTTCTCCAAAAAGTGGGACCTCAATATCAATTTTATTGTTTGAGAAATAAATGTTTTGGGAATAGTGGATCAGGACTGTCCACTGTTCTTGTAAAAATCATAATTAAATCTACAAAAATCATATGAAGCTCTATTTGGTGTCAAAAGAAAGCTATTTCATTGTAGTATATGATAAAAATAAACCCATGGACATTCTGTAATCACAAGGTTTCTGAAAAAGTGTTTTAAACAGACTCTGTTATTCTGGAAATTTGGTATCATTTGACAAATGAATGCAAAACATAATAGAAGTATAATAGAAGTTCATGAATCATGTTAACCAAGTTGATTTAAGCTTTTGATCTCTCATCCATTTATCCTAGGTGATTTCTAAACCAAGTTTTATTCATCAATTGTTGTTGAGTGATCAAGGTATGACCATTTTGTATACATAATCATATTTGTAATTAAACTTAGAAAATTCCAGAATAGTTGTATCAACTTTAAACGCTTAGAAAACGATCCTAACTCGATCGTATGCTCACGATTTTACATCGGCATATAGATATATGAGTTAGGAATCATCCCCAAAAAGCGGAACGTCGATAACTATTATAGATTTTCTGAAATTCAAGCACAAAGAGACGATGTTCAAATCTGTCAACCGATTTCTCAACAATTTCTAAAAATAGTATATGAATCCTAAAAGCTCTCAAAACGGACCGGATGAAAGCTAATTCATCAAAGTTTACCCAGAAAATTTGAAATCCATCAAACTATGGGTTTTGATGGACCAAATCTAATGGACAAAACCAATCTGCTTTGCTGAATTTTTATCTAGTTCATTTTAAAGTGTGAGGAAAACATTTTAGTGATAGTTGAAGCTTATTAGAGAGATCAAACTCATAGATCAACTTAATTATCATGATTCCCAATCAATTTAGCCCTCAAGTTCTATGAAGAACTTTTAGATCAAGGATCAAAGGGACTTATAAATATCATGTTGGAGATGAAATTCAATAGGAATTCTAGGTAATAGGAATAATCAAGAGATAGGTATGAACATAGAAATCATCCTTCTCATAGATCATATTTCCAAACCATCATGGAATTCAAAATAGATATATGTATATATATATAATCATGTATGCATGAATCTAAACTAAAATTGAAGAATGAAACCAAAATTGAAAATCAAAGTGAAAAACAATCTCTAATTGTAAATTATCAATAAAAATCAAAGAGATTTGGATCTAACTATGTGAGTGTGTGAAGAACATGAGAGGAAGAAGATGAGTGTTCTAATAAGTAGAAATAGAACTAAGTTAGATCCAAATCTTATAGATCTATATATACAAAGTAGGAATTAGAGATGAACTATAGTGTTTACCTCTTGGAGGATTCTCAATTACAAGACCAAAATTGATTTGAAGATCTTCTTCTTCAAGTGTTATTCAAGTGTTCTTCAAGCACTCATCCATGGAAGTTGAGGGAGGCAATTGATGTTCAAATTGTGGTCTAATTAGCCTAAGTTAATCTAAATTCAATTCATAATTTTCTCTCTCTAGAATTCCCCTAAATTGAAAGTATATTCAAAGTATACTTATCTCTCTTGTATGTGCTTCTATGTGTGTTTGTATCTCCAAGTATATTCAAGTGTATCTCTTCCAAGTGTCTAGTCTGTTAAGATGTGATCTCATATGAGATGTATGAGATCTTATATAGAGTTTTGAAGACTTAGCTCTTAAGTTTCAGGGTTAAAACAGGATTTTTAGAGCTTAAAAGAGGGTTAAAATGGCCATTTCGGAGCTTAAACGCAATTTCCAGGCAATTTCCTCGCAGTGGGAAGCTTCTAGAAGGGTCTGGAACTCAAAAAGCTCCGTGGAGGACACAAATGGAAGTGGCGGTTATGGTGGGACCCGCCACCCCCATACCCAAAACCGCCACTTACTATTCTTGCTCCTCTGGTCACCCACAAACCCTGTTTCAAAAATCACGTGCACTGCTTTTCCAGATTTTTGTAAAAATGTTTTTTGGTGTCCGAAATCGTCCGTTTACGTACCGTTGGAAAGCTGTCAGGTTGAATTTCAGTATAAAAATATTTCCAGAGGTTTTATAATGAGAATTGAAGTCCAATTGAAGTCCGGAAGTCCTCCGGAACTTTCGTCGCCTTTTTGAAATCAAATGACGTCTTTTCCAAAATTGCTTTCAAATGTGCGTCGATTTCGAACTTTTCTTTAAAATTGAATCTCTGGATACCTAGAATACTGCGTTTAGAACACTTAATGTTCATATAACCCTGAGAGAATATGAATTCTGAGAGATGATTTTGACAAAACCGGGATTTATCCATGGAAAAGGGCTTTTCTGAGCTTGAAGTCACTTTCCGAAGTCCGATCTTCTGATTGTGTGGAATCCAGTACCTTCCACGGGGTACTTTTCATCATCGAATCCTCCAAGACGTTGTCCACCCTAAATCCTATCAGTGTGGTCAAAATTGGGTGTCTACAACTATTTGTGCTTGTGCCTGTACTTGCGTTTCAATTTTATTAAGGGATGCCATCACCTTTTCCTCAAAAGCATTACCCCTCGAAGGATTCGAATTAGGAGGCGGGTGTTGGTATTGGTTAGGTTGAAACTGAGGTCGATTTGCATTAGGAAAATTAGTCGCCTCATTAGGATTATTATTTTTATTTTTCCACGAGAAGTTAGGATGGTTTCTCCATGGCGCGCCCGGATTATTATTAATCGAATTATAATTATTTCGTGGGTATTGTTGAATAAAATTAATGTGTTGCTCCACGAATTCCGAAAATTGACTTGCCGATGGACATGTAAGTATAGAATGTGAAGGATCGGAACATAATGCACAAATTTCATGAGCGGGTGGGGTTGTCATTTGATTCATTGTCATAAGTCGGTCAAGTTTTTTAGATAATTCTTGAAATTCAATAGAATGACTCGACTCAAACTTCACCTCTCGTTTGGGTGGATTAAGATATCCCTCAGAACGTACCGACACAGCCTGATGCATTGAGTTCTCGCTTAACGTTTCAAATATTTTCCAGGCCTCGTCGGCGCTTGTGTGTAGGAAAGTTCCCGCACAAACGACATCGACAGTGTTACGGACAGAGGGAATAAGTCCCTCGTAGAAGACCTGGACCAACTGCCACTTAGGAACCTGATGATGTGGACACGAGCGTGACAATTCTTTAAATTTTTCCCACGTGTCGTAAAGTGATTCCCCATCTTGCATCACAAAGTTTGTTATGGATTTCCTTATCTGATTTGTACGCATAATAGGGAAAAACTTTTATAAAAATGCGGTGTGTAAGGCTTCCCATGTTCTAATTGTGTTTGGCTCCAAAGATTGGAGCCAATATTTAGCTTTATCATTTAAAGAGAATGGAAAGAGCCGCAATTTCAATTCATCATCAGTTAAGTTTTGAATTTTTAAAGTAGAGCATATATCCTGAAAATCTCCTAAGTGTTTATATGGATCTTCATTTAGACAACCATGGAAAGACGGAAGTAGTGAGATGGTAGACGACTTTATCTCAAAGTGAGATGCCGTCGCCTCCGGTAAATCAATACATGTTTGTGGCGTGTAAGTCGTAGGAATAAAATAATCTTTAAGTGGAGGAGGTGGCGGTATATTAAGATTATTCATATTAGCTCCGTTGTTATTTTGGTTGTTTTCGTTATTGTTTCCAATGTCTGTCATTTTAATTTGTTCTATGTTATGAAAGCGTGGTTTCTTTAGTCTTGTAAGGGTACTACGTATTTCAGATTCAAATAAAGACGTTGGTTTTGGTGTCAAATCGTCGTCTATTAAAAATTGTGTTCTAGAAGTTAAGTTTGAAGACTTATTAACTCTTAGGGTGAGTTCAAGTTCAGAGTCGAAAGGTTGTAATTCCGGTTTACTTGAACGTGTACCTAACATAAACTAAAATAAATAAAAAGAAACTTAAAACAAGGACTGACTTAACTAAAGAAATTAAAAGCAATCACGCAAATAAGATAACAAGCAAGCACACAGTACTACTATGATGCATGTAAATTATCCTGTAATGCAATGACCGCGTCAAGCCCAGCACCCCGGGTTTCCTAGCTAATGCAGTGCAATTAACCCTAAACTAATGCAAATAGTGCGTCACAGCGCTCTAACTTACAGTGGTTTAAGGCGAGTTTCACAAGAAGCAATTTATTTTATTTTATTTATATTTTTATTTGCGTAAGCTCCTTTGATGTAATTAGCTACTCCACTCGGAAACGTTGGAATTTGATGACTCGAAAACCTACAAAATAAAAAGAAAAGTTAGTGACTCAAAACCAAACGGAAAATAAGAAAAATAAAAACTAATCTAATATTTACGAATTAACTAAACTAAGATTATAAAATTAAAGGTAGTAACGCAATCCCCGGCAACGGCGCCAAAAATTGATGTTGTCAATATCAAGATATAAAAGTATTCTTTACTTTTCAAAAGATTTGCAGTGTGGAAGTAAAGATCGAACCCACAGAGATTGATTTACTACAGCGACTTAATTTTAAAACCTAACTTTAGCTAATTTAAGAAAACGGATTTTGATTTTAATTTGAATTAAACTAAGAACATAAAAATGAATCTAAACTATGAAAGCAATTTAAATAGTTGTTTTTATAATATGTAAAGGGAACCTAGGATTGCAAATCCACCACTAGCTTCATAATAGGAATATTTATGAATTACTTTAGCTTATTAAGTTGGATGATAATGGGGAATTGTAGCTACAAGTCCAATTCCTCCGACAAGAAGATATTCATGGTTCAAGCACCAACATAATCCATCTGCGGTTAGCACGAATTATCCCACACTAAACTAGGGTTGTGATCTAATCCATCTAACCTAGGCATGGACTATTCGGATACTTGATAGCACAAATCAATAAAGCACCATCACATGTAAACAATCTAAACAAGCACAGCAAGAATAGATCGTTGAGCACATCACAGTCAAAATAGATCTAAGACAAGAATAAACTTTGAAAGCAATGATTTAATCACTAGAAGCACGATTTATTTATAAAAATCCTCTAAACATGTGACTGTAATCCATACATAATAAATCTAAAATAAAAACATAAATAAAACCCTATTACTCGTCTAGGGCTTCATTGAAACCCTAGATCTATGATCTAGCCGTCCATGGAAGTGATAGATGGCAAGAGGTTGATGGAGGAGGCCATGGAAACCCTTGGTCTTCTTCTTCTTCTCCTTGCTTCCCTCCCTTCAATGGCTGGAAGTATGGTTGTAGAATGTGTATGTATGGGTGTGTAACAATGTCCAACCCCTTAATTATAATCAAATAGGGTATATATAGATTTACAACAAGTTTTGGAAGCCTTCCTAATCCGAAACGAACTGAAACTGATGTAATTTACAGTCTAGACGTCGTTCAGCAGTTTCGTTTGCACAGGAGTCTTCAGTATACTGAAATACGCAACTTTGGTTTTTACACATATCGCGCGAGCGGGTCGCGCG
This sequence comes from Hydrangea macrophylla, assembly GCA_033977485.1. Taxonomy (NCBI): domain Eukaryota; kingdom Viridiplantae; phylum Streptophyta; class Magnoliopsida; order Cornales; family Hydrangeaceae; genus Hydrangea; species Hydrangea macrophylla. Next base: position 78,993,041 of record CM066991.1, on the reverse strand, counting down.
AGCTCGACATTTGGCCTTCGCGCGCGCGGATCACGCGAGCGATTTTGGGGATCTCGCGCGAGCGGATCGCGCGAGTGACTTTCTGGTTTTCGCGCCCGCGGCTCGCGCGCGCGACTTGGCTTTTTCAGCTTCTTTTCTTCTGCTTTTTCACCCTGTTTAACCTGGTTTAGGTGATTTCTTCCAAAACCTGTCAGAATATAGAAAACGAAGTAAAAATATACAAAAACAGGATAAAAAAGGTACTAACAGATGTGAATTAAGGCGTATAATTAGGATTAGTTCTCTCCCGATCACACTATCTATTTCTATGCTCTCTCACTTCCTCTTCCAGTCATCTTCCGATATTCTCATACATATCGCCTGTGGTCTACGAAAGATAAGGAGTGTTGTCATGATAGTTCTTGGCGAAACCTTGATAGGATTGGATTAGGCTCATGCCACCAGGGCCATGTTATCTTTGGGAGCCCCTTTCGTCTAGCACCTTTGGCTCATGGAGCGCTTGGATGTCTTTGTACATCCTTCGTGCCTTCATAGGTCACTTCCCTATAATCGCATTGAGGTTCACCATTTGTTCCGCTCGGACGATGCATGGCTTAATTGGCTCAAAAACCCCTCTCCTGGTGATATTCGCTGGTTTTGCCCAAATTGGTCTTACCGCTCTGTCGTAGTGCGGCTTCCTGGAAAGCCCGGTATCTGGTTGCCTGGCTTGCACGCTACTACTTTCTACATTCCCGGTCAAGTGGTTCGTCAGTACGGGCTTCTCCAGGATATTACTGAGGCTCTTACTGTTGATTTTACGAGAGGTTCGATCATGCGCCCTTCCATTGTGAAGACTTTCATTGAAGCTAGGAATGATAGAGTGCCAGCTCCTTTCCGGAGGGTCCCTGCTTCGATCGCGCCTACTATTGAGTACCTTCTTTAGATCCAGACTCTGATCCAGGGACACACTTTGTAGACATTCGTGGACGAAAATAAAATAACAGGACAGAACTTTATTTTGTAAAATTTTCAGACAAGTCTTGCCCATCCTTTTGCGCTTTTGAATGTGATTTTCTTATTTCTCAAAAGTGCTTTCATGCTTTAGGAACAGTTCTAACATGTTTAATCAAAGTGTTCACTCCTCCGATTAATCCTTTATGAAAATTTTTCCTTTCAATGTCTTTTCTTGGCTCTTTATCTTGCTTTGTATCTTGCTTAAAGCTTTACTCATTTTATGCTATGAATTCACGTTTTCTTCTTTATAGTACTCATTATGATAGTCAGGAGATCCAGAGATGGGTTCAAGGTAAATATCTGGGTTCTTAGGATAGCAAACGAAGTTTGCCCTTGGTTTTAGGGCTTCGAAGTAGTTCGGGGCAAGCGCTAGTTTGCCCCTATTTTAGTACAGGGTTTTTCTTTTTGGGTTTTGGGGACCGAAGGCTTTTGGGGAGCCCGCCTACTTATCCCCGAACGGGTATCAGGTACGCAGTAGTTCGTTTTATTTTATTTTATATTATTATTTTTTTTACGGCTCGATGGAAAGTGCCTTTTAGGCAATTATTAGTGACCAAACCGAGCAGGTTGCCTACGTATCCCCTAGCGAAAATCAGGTCAAGCGTAGTTCATCTATGCAGGAGGTTTTGAAAGCTATGGTTTCAAGCAAAGTATTTTTTGAGGCGATCGAGGTTAATTGGTTGTTTAAATTCAATCCCGTCTAGGTTCATGAGATAGGCCGCTCCTCTAGAGAGGAGAGTCTTAATGATGTATGACCCGACCCAGTTGGGTTTAAATTTTCCTCTAGGGTCATAAACAGGCACTTTCAGTTCTTTGAGGACCAGGTCACTCTCAGCAAGCTTCCTTGGGCGGACCTTTTTGTTGAAAGCACGAGCTATCCTCTTTTGATATCCCCGAGTATGATTTATTGCAGCCAACCTCTTCTCATCAAGCAACATCAGTTCCTTATACCTCCCCCGTGTCCATTCTAACTCGGTTATTTCTCATTCGGCCAAAACTCTTAGAGAAGTTATCTCCACTTCGACTGGAAGGACAACTTCCATTCCATAAACCAAAGAATAAGGCGTAGCCCCTGTAGAAGTTCTTACGGAAGTCCGATATCCCCATAGCGCGAATGGCAGCTTCTCATGCCAATCTTTATACGTGTCTATCGTTTTCCCCAAGATTGCTTTGACAGTCTTATTTGCTGCCTCTACCGCCCCATTCATTTGTGGTCTATACAGAGATGACTGATGACGAGTGATTTTATATTTTTCTAACAGCGGGATGACTTCCCCTTGGAAATGACTGCCATGATCGGAAATGAACTCATTTGGGACCCCGTATCTACAGATTATGTTATTTTCGATGAGGCTTACCACATCCTTGGCTTTCAAAGTCGTATACGAGGCCGTCTCTACCCATTTGGTGAAATAATCAATTGCCATAATTATGTATCGATGTCCATTGGATGCCTTTGGAACTATCTCACTGATGATATCAATTCTCCAAACATAGAAAGGTCATGGCGTGGTCATGCTATAGAGCTAGGAAGGAGGAGTATGCATCAGATTTGCATGGATCTGACACTTATGGCATCTTCTGACGTACTCATAGCAGTCTTTGTCCAAAGTAGTCCAATAATACCCTTGTCGAATTATCTTCTTGGCCAGCATATGTCCATTCATGTGGGGTCCACCGACTCCTTCGTGTATTTCTTCCATCATTCTCTTAGCCTCCCCTCCATATAAACACTCCAGATTGAACCTGGTATACGATTTCTTCCACAACTTATCCGCATAGATCACAAATTGGGCGGAGAACCTCCGGACTGCCTTTCTGTCCTTATCTGAAGCTCCCTCGGGGTATTCTCCTTAATGAAATTCCAAACATCCACGTCACCTCCTTCTTCTATGATTGCAATCGTCTCAAATGAAGGTTAATTTCTGATTTCTATGGATAATGGTATCATGGTGACTCCCGAAGGGATTCGTATTATTGAGGCCAAGGTTGCTAGGGCATCGGCCAGCTGGTTCTCTTTATGAGAGAGGTAGTAGAACGATATCTTTTTGAACCGTACTTTCAGACTTTCTAGATAATTGTGGTAGGGTCTCAACTTTTCATGCTTCACCCTCCAATCACCTCGCACTTGAGATATAATTAAATTGGAATCTCTGAACACATCGATCTTTTCAACTTTCAGGGCTATGGCTGCTTCCATCCCAAATATGCAGGCTTCGTACTCTGCGGTGTTATTGGTCGAGTCATACCTAAGTTTGATGGCCAGTGGGGTAGGGGTCCCATCAAGTGCTTTGAGAATGATTCTAGCCCCGTAGCCTAATTGGTTGGCGGCTCCATCGAAATACATCTTCCACAGATCCTCTTTCAATTCCATTACCCCTTCGTCGGGAAACTTGAACTCCCCTTTCTCCTTAGATTCTATGGCAAGGTCGGCTAGTTATTCAGCAATGACTATTCCTTTAACAGATTTAGAAGTGACATATCTGATATCGAATTCGGCCAGCATCATGGTCCAACGAGAAATTCTACTGGTCAAAACATGCTTTTCGAATAAGTATTTGAGCGGGTCCATTCGGGAGATTAAGACAACTGGAAAGGCCAACATGTAGTGCCTAAAACGACGGGTACACCAGACTAGGGCCCAATGGGCTTTTTCTAAAGGTGAGTATTTCAGCTCGTATCCAGTCATCCTCTTGCTCAAATAATAAATGGCTTTTTCCACATGCCCCTCTTCCCCTTCTTGGGCTAACATACACCTCCATTGAATCCTCGGACACAGAAATGTACAATAATAAAGGCCTCCCTGGTGAGGGTGGTGACAGGACAAGAGGGTTTTGGAGGTAGATTTTGATCTTATCAAAGGCTTGTTGACACAGGGTATCCCATTCGAACTTTTCTCCTTTTCTGAGTAACCTAAACAACGGGTCACAGGTTAAAGTGAGTTTTGAGATGAAACGGCTTATAAACTGTATTCGACCAAGAAATCCCCTTAACTCTTTTTCATTCTTGGGCAACTACATTTTGACTATGGCCTTTATTTTGGTCGAGTCCACCTCTATCCCTCTCTGACTGATGAGAAACCCCAACAACTTTCCGGTAGTGACCCCGAAGGTGCACTTCTGGGGGTTCAAACTCATTCTGAATTCCCTCAACCTCCCGAAGAATTTTCTTAATGCCTCCAAGTGGCCTCTTCATTCCTTGATTTTACAATCATATCGTCCACATACATCTTTACCTCTTTATGGATCATATCGTGCAATAATGTTGTAGCGGCCCGTTGGTAAGTTGCGTCCGCATTTTTTAGCCCAAATGGCATCACTCTATACCAGTATGTGCCCCATGGTGTGATGAAAGTGGTTTTTTCCCTATCCTCGGGTGCCATTAGAATCTGGTTATACCCTGAGAACTCATCCATAAAAGATAGGAGTTCATGTCCCGCCATATTGTCTACTAACACATCAATGTGAGATAAAGGGAAATCGTCCTTAGGGTTGGCTTTGTTCAGATCCCGGAAGTCGACACAGACCCTAACACGACCGTCCTTTTTTGGGATAGGCACTATATTAGCGATCCACTCTGGATACTCGGTGACCATTAAGAATCCGGCTCTCAACTATTTTTTAACTTCCTCTTTGACTTTGAGTGCCCATTCAGGCCTCATTCGCCTCAATTTTTGTTTTACAGGTTTTGAATTATGGAAGATGGGGATGTGGTGTTGGACTATCTCTGGATCAATGCCTAGCATATCACTATAAGACCATGAAATAACATCTTTGAATTCATTTAATAGATTGATTAATTCTTTGCTTTCTTCTTTGCTAAGTGTAGAGCCAATAAAAACATTTTGACGATTATCTTCATTTCCTAGATTGATCGTTAGAGTGTTCTCAATGATTTTATATGCAGATTCTTTTTCTTTTTCGATTAATTTTTTCAATTCATCTGGTATTTCATGATCACCACATTCTTCACATTCATTAAGCGCATTCGAGTAGGCAGAATTGGTCATGCTTTCATTGATTTTCTTTGGAGCAATTACAATAGACATAGAAATTGAAAGACGCCTCATTTGGGCCATTGTAGACTCTGGGTGTGGGGGATACCTATCACTAGACTCAAAAACCCACTCTTTCTTGCTTTCTCCTCCCAGATCGGTGATGAAGCACTCTTCTAGTTCCCCTGTCTTGGTAATCTCTTCCAATTCTTCTTTCTCGGGTTTTCCCATGTCATTCTCCTCATCTTGCACATCTTCTACCAATTCCTCAGCATGATCTTTTCTGGCCTTGTCCTCCACGACCCTTTTTGGCCCATTTCCTTGGTCTTTGTGCTTTCCTCACCTAATAAATTCTTCGTGACCGAGCCGTCTAGCGCACCAACCCAATCTTTTGCAGTAGCTGACTTCACGGGTACCTATAGATATAGATCTTGATACTCGGAGAATTCATGGGGGAAGAAGATCTTAAACCCTGATTTCAAACAATTGTTTCTGATCTACCCATGGTTCTGGAAAGCCACAAAAGGGGAAATCCTCTCCCTCTTTCACAAAATATCCGTTAAACGTTTTCTGGTACGGAGTCATCTGCGCATCGTCAGCCTTTTTCTTTTCCTTCAACTCATTCTTAGATGGTTGATAGCCCAGACCATGAGTGTGAGTCTGAGTGGCGATCTTTGGAAATTCTGGCAGACCTTGATGATTCTTAACCAATCCCATGTTTGGGAAGAAACCCATCTTTTTCATGATCCCTGTCACGCCCCGGAATGGCAAAAATAGAGAAAAATAAATTTCCTTTTTGGGTCCAAAGGCAGCGACGGGTGAAGTCACATGATTGTCCACACCACGCAGTACTAAGCAACAAGAAGTAATAGTGTAACAACAATGAAGTCTAGGTTCTGATCACAACGTAACATAAGGTCAACAAAAGTTACTAACTATTCCATATCAGAGTCTCGAATCAAATATAAGGCAGCGGAAGTACAAATGTCAAGGCAACATATGCCTGACTACAAAAAGGGTTCTAAAATAGTAAATACAATTAGCTACAATATCTAGTCTAGTCTTCAGTTGGCATAAAGGTAGTCCTCGGCGTAGTAGTCTTCTTCAGTCTGACCTCCGTCGGGGAAATCCTCCACAGGGACTCCGTCACCGTCATAGTAGTCCTCTCCTGCAGGCCCTTCACCTGTATAGTCATAACCAGGGTGCGCTGGAACGTAGAAATGTCCAGCGGCATAAACGCCGTCAGCTAAATGAAAGCTGAGTGAGTTAAATACTAACAGGGTATCGACTATTGAAGTTATCACAAGTTATAAATAGTAACCAAATTAGAATTCAGTAAGGGTAACTCCTTTAATCAATCCAATGATCCGATTACTGACGTCTTACTCGTTATAAGACCGATAACGCGTCTTGATAGAGGAACAGACTCGACAGTAGTTCAACTCTATAACGCACCATTGCTCATCCACCGCTTTTAAGAACATATGCACAGTCCACCGCATGTCATGGATACCACGTTAGTCCATCCCCCGCTTTTAAGAACATATGCACAGTCCACCGCATGTCAGGGATATAACGCTTTAAACAACAGTACATCATTCTATGCCACGACTTAGCGACGTCTACTAGTGATCACGGTCCACCGCATGTCATAGACACCTTCGTCTGTCTACCGCTTTTAAGAACATATGATTAGATCATCTGGCTATCTTAGGGCAAATGGTCCGGTTCACCGCAAGTCATAGACACCTTCGTCTATCTACCGCTTTTAAGAACATATGATCGACCAAAGCCCGCCCACGCAAATTTCCCGAATCTTAGCAAACCTACTTAAGTTCAACTCTATTACCGATACATGACAATCCCAATGTGGCCCAACTACTCAGAATGAAATGAACGTTAACTCCAAAGGATTCACGACTATTCCGTTATCTAACATTATAAACATTATTCATTAATCTTGTTATTACTGCGATCCTACGCCGCATTAATTCGTTATCATGTCTGTATTACAATAATAAAGCATGCTGAGAAATACTGAACAGTAAATAAACAACTAAACAGTTATTACATTAACTAAACAAGTAAAACAGTACACTGTAACTTCCAATCGATTGGTATAGATGTCAATCGATTGGTATAAAAGTAGTGTCAATCGATTGGAAGAAGGTTCAATCGATTGGAATAAAAGTGGTGTCAATCGATTGATAAAAAGTTCAATCGATTGGATGACAATCCATGTCAATCGATTGCATAAAATGTCAATCGATTGGAACATGAGAGATGTCAATCGATTGATATAGTGTCAATCGATTGGAACATGAAAGATGTCAATCGATTGATAAAGTGTCAATCGATTGACACTTCGTCTTCTTCACAGAGAAGACTGCCCAACAACATATAAACGGGAATACATGATTTCTCTCCATTTCTTCATTCAAAACATGTTCTAACATCAATGTAAGGCTACCAAGTGAGTTTAAAACTCACCTAGGCGTTAAGGGCGTGTTTGGTTGTGTGTTGAAGCTTGAGCTTCAATGGTGGTCTCCCTCTTCTCTCTGCCTTCTCTCTTCTCTTTCTCCTTCTTTTCTTCTTCTTCTTGATCTTCTTCTCCTTCTTCTCAGTCTATCTCTGTGTGTGTGTGTGAGTGTATGAATATATGTATATATATATATGAGTATATATATATATATGAGTGTATATATATATAAACACACACAAATCACTCCCCCTCACTCTCTCTGATTTTTCTAAAGAGAAAAACGCAGGAAAATGGTTGGTATATATAAGGAAAAGGTGTTCACGTGGCCTCTCCCTAGCCAGAGCAAAAGAATCTGCCCAGCTGCCTCCAATCGATTGACATAAGTGTCAATCGATTGAAACAATCAATCGATTGAGATAAAGTTCAATCGATTGGTATAAGCAATCGATTGATATACTTGCCAATCGATTGGTATCAAAAATATACCAAGGGTAAGGCCAAGCTCATACAAGTATTAAAAGAAACATACAAGGTCTTAGTTATATAATATATTACAAAATACAGGGTATTACAATCCCAGCGACCAACAGACTTACATACTGATCGAAATACAGCGGCAGGAACTCTCTCGGCTTCTCTCCCTCCAACATGTTAATGAACTTGAACCCCCCTAGATTTATTTGCTCTTCTTGGAATTGTACCTTTAGAACTGGTGCACTCGATGAAGCTTCAGATGGACGAACCCAACTATCCCCGAGGATATCACAGACCTTGCTCTTCCAGTCATACTTGACTTTCTGATGAACTGTAGATGGTATGGCACCCAGACTGTCTAGCCACGGCCTCCCTAGCAGTAAATTGAAAGAAGCAGGTATGTCGATGACCTGAAATTCGGCTTCCTTTTCCACAGGCCCGACAGCTAGATGAAGGAGAATCATTCCCATGACCATCCTCTGAGTATTGTCATATGCCCTTACCTTCTGCTTAGATGGTATGAACGTTGTTTCATCCAAACTCATGCGCTTAGCCGTTCGGAGTGGACACACGTTTAGAGCGGATCCATTGTCAACATGATAGGCAGGTATAGTGTTCCCTAGGCATTCAACAGTGACATATAGCGGTCATTGTGAACAGGCCCTCCCAGAGGTAGGTCGTTTGACGAGAAGGTAATAGCCAAAGTCGGAATTCTGCTGATCATTCCTATGAGGTCTTCTGGTGCTATATCGATAGAAACATCGAATTAATTCAAAGCATCTAGGACTGCCTGCCTGTGACGTTTAGAAGCGATCAATAAACCCCAGATGGTAATGTTAGCCTTAAGTTTTCTTCATTTGCTTTAGAACCCTATCTTCTTCCTCCTCTTCATTTATCTTTCCTTTTACTTTTTCCAACTCCCCTCCCGGGTGATCCTCTTCTAGTTCGTGTGGCTTAAAGTGTCTACTAGATCGAGTTAGGTCACTGACCTCCTTTCTTGCCCACAAGTCGTCGATTTCAATCTTGCCTCTTCATCGCTCTCATACCACAGATCGTCCTCTACTTGGCCTATGTTTTGATCATTACTTTCACGAGCCCACCAATCTGACTGCCTCGTCATTTCATCCTCCCATATCCCTGACAGATCTTCCAGTGTATAGATTCCCAAATCTTCAGGCAGTTGACAAAACTTTCTTGGTTCCCCAACTCTTGTGATTAGCTTGGATGGATCAAATGTCACTTCTTCTACCCCCAAGAAATAAAGACCCTGCAGCGGTGGCACAACACGATGGTTTGACAGTGGATTCCTGGTAACATTAGGAGTCTTGACAGGCGGCTCTGATATCACCTTGTCATCAATGAGCTCCTGGATTTCATACTTTAGCCTTGTGCACCAATCCATAGAATGACCCTTCTGTTAGTAAAATTTGCAATAGAGGTCTTCTCGAAAGATGGGTGAAAGTGGGCTTGGTTAAGGTCGAGGCTCTACAGGGCGGAGATGCCCCTTCACTGTTAGCCTATCAAGGGTGGTTGTCAGTGATACCCCTAAATCTGAAAACTTCCTCGGCTGTTTGTCCATCCCTCTTCTTGGTGTTATGTCAAACTTTCTCTCTGGTCCGCTCAATGCGTTGACATTGGTGCGGCCAGAGTGACCTCCCGAATATCCTCCATTCGACCCATAACTCGGCCTCCTATATCTGTTCTGTTGTTCTTCCTTCTTAATCACTCCTTCTTAAATCGCGTCCTCTATTCTTGTTCCCACATTGAAATCTTCAGCGAAAGTGTTGATCGACTGGAATCTCATTTTCTCTTGGTAGACAGGTTGAAAGTTCTTCATCAACATTCGGATCTGGTCCTTCTCGGACGATCTTTGTACCATCTTAGATGCTTTTCCTCTCCACCTACTCAAATACTCGAAAATGATTCTTTGTTTCCCTTCCTAGTGGTCTCCAAATCTCGGACTATGACATACAGGTCCTGATTGTACTCATACTGTGCCACGAATGCTTTGATCACTTCTTCCCAGACCCGATTTTTGCTTGGCTCTAATGTAAGGTACCATGATAGTGCGGCTCCGGTTAATGTCTACTGGAATAAGACAACCATCATGGTTGCGCTCAAACCACTTGGAAGAAAGGCGCCTCTACACATTCGGATATGACTCCGAGGGTCTCCGGTGCCATCAAACTTGTCAAAGACTGGCATTTTGAATCCAGCAGGCAGTACCTCATAAACCCCATCAGATAAACCTTCTAGTTCCAGCAAATAAGTGTCAACTCCCTGGGCCTTGCGCATTACCCTTTCCAGCTTATCTATCTTCTAGGTCAGTAGCCTCTCTTTCTCAACTTTCTCCCTTTCTCTGTTGGCCTGCAGCGCATCGGTCTAGTGTGCCTCCTGATCATCAAACCAATCTCCTTCCTCCCCCTAGAGGTGGGTCCATAACCGGTGGAAGTACAGGCGGTGGTCGGCGATTCAGTGCTTCTATCATTCCCATCATACGGTTCATATTTCGGCCGCCTCATTTGCTCTGCCGCTTGTTCTACCAGTGTTCTCAACCCTACTACTTCCTCATTGTTCCTTTCTTCTGCCATTTCAGTGTCTTCTCTTCTTACTAAACAAGCTGTGGGATCCCTAAACCAGGCTTGATCTGAACTTGATGCTATTTTTGACCCTACAAAAAGGTTTAAATTTTTCCTTTTAAAAAACTTTTAATCGCTTCCTTTTGTCACATATATATATATATATATTTGAAAGACCCTTGGTAAAGCAAAAACTATTTTTTACGGATGGTTCATATGTCACACGGATGCAATGCATTTGTACGTGTGTGCCTACTCTATAAGCCAAATAAAAGGAAAATTCTAATCCTATCACATAAACACATAAGCACATAAAATCCTCACTTATGTCAAGTACAATAATTTCTCCTTTTATTGTGACCCTCACTACCCTTTCAAAGATTTAAAATTCGTTTGAAAAGCATTTTCTTTAGAATGGTGATAAATGACAATTCTCAATAATTTTGAATCTTTTTATTTGAAAATGAGGGTGTAAAACATTTTTTATTGATTGGGTTGAAATTTTGTTTTGGAATTCATTCAAAAAGGATTTCTTCTAAAATAGTTCCCTTGATTTTTGGGTTCTTCAAAGATGAGGATGTGAGAATATATTTTAACAAAGGTTGTTTTGAAATTTTAATCGAAAGGTGAACTTAAAAGATTTTTCGAAAGGGTGATCGAAAACATTGGGGAAAAGATAGTAAAATCCATTTGCTTTCAAAGATGGACTTAAAACTCTTTGGGTAGGAGGATTACATGATCGGATTATCACCGTACTTTCCATGAATTCGGATACATACAAGGTCAATGATGTTTAGCTAAATATGATATAAGAGATGTAATCTTATAATCAAAATCTAACATATTCCCAAATGTCATGGGACATGAAGAGGAATTGCTCGAAAGCGATTAAGAGTTTACATGTCTCGTATTAAGTGAGCATCATCATCATCTCAAGTAATCCCTTTTCGGGCATACAACACTCCCTAGTGCATAACCCTAATCAAGAATTCATTCCCTAAGACTTGAAAGGTTCTATAGAAGCTACCATGCAAAGGCTGAGTTTTGGTCAAATAAGGGACCCTTGACACACATCCGATAGGATGTTTCATATACCAAATCATGGTACGAGATCAAGGGTGATCACACAGTCCCATGATAACTAGACCGACCGGGTTGCCCCGAGTCTCCAAGGTCATAGTTCCGTGCAATTGGCTGGCGAGACATGCAAGTGAAATGCAACAGGCACACAAAGATTAATTAATTTGATTAAAGGATGTTTTTTTCAAGTCTAATCCTCGATTGAACCCAAAATCAGAATTCTAGTCTGCGAAACCAGAGATTCTGGGTTCGATCCCCAGCAGAGTCGCCAGATTGTGGATACCGCAATTTTTCCTTACCCACAGCTTTTTTTTTTTTTTTTTAAATTCTAAAACATTTTCCAAATTTCATACCAAGAGTCGCTACTTAATTTTTTAAAAGGAAAATTAAGAAACCATTTTAAAGTAAACTGATCTTTTAAGAAACCAGAGATTTTCTAGGTCCGGGGATTATGGAATAAGAGGGGAAGAACCTCGTCGGACTAAAACACCCCCTTTCATCCTATCTCACGATATGCCTCTACTTAACATCCTTTTAATCGAATTAATAATCTATGCATGTCCTCAATTAATACGTATGTATAAATATACATTACAAAAGCATGTCTAATAGGGTGTAAGATTGCAAGTGATAAAATATCATTCAAAAACCATGTAATTCAAGTAGCAAGCAATATGATATGCGAATAGGGAACTATAGAACTTACCCGGGATCCATGCCGCGAACATTAAACGTGCCATGCATACAAATAGAAAGTAAAACCTAAGAAAAGGTCTCTAATCACATATATTCATATAAGGCAAGATCCTAATTCTAATGTGTCACGCATGAGGTCTTAAAATCAATAAAATCGAGGAATTAAATAAACTAGAGAAAGGTTGAGAAATTGTACCTCGAGGGAGCTACAAAACAAAGGTTAGTCCACATACTTTAGAAATAATGTATAGTATCAAATAATTATTCCTAAACGTCTAGCTTAATTCTATCAAGTAAAAGAAATAACACAATTATGAACTCTAATACCAATCTATATGCATGAATGTGTATGATTACATAGATGTGAACAAGAATGAGCTATTGGATTATTTCTTGATTTAGATCATTTAGGCTCTGTATTTAAGCTTAACTAATCATTATTAACACATGGTTTAAGCCCAAAGTCATAGAAAAGTCATTTGGACCATTATTTACAAAGTTGGTCAAATCTGTCATAAAATTCTGAAAATTGCAGAGAGCAGACTAGAACTTCAATTAAATAAAAGGGATGCTTCGCTTGGTTTGATCTTGATGATTTTTGGACACAAGATGCCTCTGTGTGTCTAGTTTGCATCCCAAAAAGAAAATCAAAGTTTCAACGGTCAGATCTCTAGGAATTAGACAAACATTAGACATCACTCAGGGACTTATGACTCTTTGTCCAGAGTTCTTGTATGATTTTTTAAAAATAGTAATAAAAATCAGAAATGCTTTGGTTTTTTTAGGGTAGCTTCCTAACACATTAAACTACCTAGAAAATTTTATTTTGGGCCAAGAACGCTTAGTTAAGGTTCTGAGTTTCTTATTTCAAAAGAGTGTTACTGTTCTGAAACTCTGGACAGATTATAGTTGTTCCACAAAACCCTTGACCAAACCACTCTAAACATGAAACTCCCTTAAAATAAAAATTAAAATGGTAGAACTTGGAGTTATAAACACTTTCCCGTTGGTTTCATTCAGTTCCAACGGTTCGATGTTTAACTAAAAATCTATTATCAAAAATAGATTGTGAACTCACTGCATCATTTATCAAATACAACTTTGTTAATTAATTTCACCCATGAGCCATGGAATTTGGCTTGAACCAGACTACCTCTCCTACCATTTGATGGTCATGGGAGACTAACTATATTCATATCTTGAAGGTCTCAAAGAAATATGGAGAAATTCCATGAGACCTAAACATCACAAACCTAAACCATGAAGATAGGTTTAGATTTATTAATCAAATTTACTAATATCAACTTCAATCTTCTTGCAAATCATGAGCTTACAAAAGAATTAAAGGATTTCAAGTCTAAGGATTCAAGCAAGATATCGAGGGTCTTATGAATCTCAAAGATTAAAAGGGAGAGAAAAAGAAAATTCAAAGACTCTAAGTATATTTGTGATTAGAATATAATTAAGACTAATTAACTTAAAGTTTTACCTCCAAAATATTCCTCAACTTTGTGATTTTGAAGAACTTCCAAAGACTAATCAAGCTTTCCACCCTCTTTAACTCTCCTAAAACTCACTTCTAATTGTGTTTAGAGAAAAATTTTTGAAAGTTTCTGGACTTGGAGAGCTAATACAACCTCTAGATTCAAAGAAAAATTCTAACCCCTATGCAAGAGGATATTTATCCTCTATTTATAGACAAATTAAAGGGGTATTTCAGTCATTTCAGGGCAGAAAACCCTAATTTGGACTATCTGTAGACACCCCATTTTGTCAGCTATCGGATTTAGGAGACCCATAGCTTGTTGGTTCACAATGATCGTAAAAAAAGGACTCCTGGAAGTCAGCTCTATCTCTCAGAATGCTCAGATTGACCAAAATGCCCCTGAAAGCCCAAAAACTCCCAGATTTGGTCCGAAGTTCTGAAAACATGCTATGTCGTAAGAAAAAATGATAAAATGAGTTTTTAAGTAAAACCGGAAGAAATCGTCAGCTCCCAGAGACCTCCGGAAGTCCCGGAAGTTCCCCGAAAGTCCCCGTTGACCGGTTTAACCAAGGTTTGACCAGGTTTGACCAGAGTTTGACCAAGTTTGACCAAGTTTGACCAAAATTGTCCAAATTCACCGAAATCATTAAAAAAGTATTAAAATGAGTTTTAAAAGAGAATCGAGCAAAAACGTCGGCTCCTGGGAGCTCCCGGAGGTTCCCAGAACTTATTGGGAATCCCAGGTTTGACCAGTTTGACCAAGATTTGACTTTGGAATCGGGGCACCGAAACAATTTTCAAATATTTTTCATGGATACTAGAGGTCAATAGCTTTCCAACGGTATATCGCACATAATTCCAAGATTTGACTTTGGAATTTATTATGAATTTCCAAAGCCGAAAAAGGCGATCAAATCAGCTTTTATCGCGAATGCCGTAAAACTTTTCAAAGTGACCTATCCCCGAACTATTTTTTATGTAAATTAGACTCCATTACCTTTCCAACAGTATATCACAACCTCAATTTGGAGTTCGTACGCATTTTCTGTGAATTTTGGACGAAATAGAGCCTTTTCGCGAATACTGGAACCTCAGGGGGCCTAAACAGCATTATCTGGACGAAGGAGGAGCACTGCCGCCGTGGCACTGACCCAGTGCCGCCGCGGCACTCCCCTCCAGAATGGTTTTTTTTTGTAATTTTTCTTGGGGATTCATTTTGATTAATTAAAAACCAAAACGACATAGTTTTATGATTTCAGATGTTTGGAGCCAATGGGAATACCTCTAAAACCCCAAAACCACCCCAAGTTGGCCTATATAAATCCCCCATTGCTCTTCATTTTGGGGGAGTCAAATGCAAGTTTAGAGAAAGTTTGGGAGAGAAAGTTGTAGAGATAAGGTGAGAATAGAGAGAAAAGAAGCTTTCTTCTTTGATTTTCAAAACAAAAGTGAGTTCTAAACTTTGTTTTTACTACATTACTCCCATTTACTTCAACATTCAATACACCCAACCACCATTTTAGTGAGCATTTAATAGAGTGGAAGATTCTTCCATGTCCAATGTCATTACATATGAGTGAAACACCATGCTACAAGTTCAATACTTCATGAATATCATCTATTGATCATCATCTACTTGCTTGTTTATTCATTGTTTATCTCTTCTTACCTCATTTCTTTTTTATTTTCTTTATTTACTTACTAGTTCATCATCATCTAAATGATGACATGAAGTTTGGGGTGAGTGAATCCTTATGGATAGTAGCTCTTGACCTCAAAAACATGTTTGATAGATGATGATCATAACTTCAATACCTCCAAGGTATCCTTGAAGTGTATTGAAGTTATGCTCAAATAAAAATAAGTTTCTCCAACAATCTTGGAGGTTCTTGATGATGAGTTGAATGTTGGCATTTTAAGTGGTTATAATCTTTATTGAGTTTTAAAAATGCACTTTCAAAACCTCTATTTCAAACCCCCCCCCCCCCCCTCAATCCCTCTCATTTTGATTTCAAGAAAGAAAACCTTATTTTCCCCAAAATCTTCAAAACAGTGAGTGAGCTGAGTTCAAAGATTTCTCTAGAACTCAATACTCAACATATAGATGCAAGGCCACTTGGAAAGTCTTCCTAACTCATTGGAGAACACCCATGATTTTTGGTTTGACTTGGAAGTACTTGAAAATGGTCCATTTGGACCCAAACATTCCTTCCAAACATTCTGCCTCTGCTGTCACAGCAGCTTGACTAACTTCCAACTTCTTTTTCAGACATGTTTTCCAAAAGGGGTGGTCCCAACTTATTTTTCCCTTAAACTTCAATGTCTTAGGGAACTTTCTGTATAAAATGGGCCCCTAGATCATTCGTTCTCATTTTCTAAGAGTTTTCAACATTTCAGTCGACAGTACGGACTCTGTTTCTGAGTGACCTCTGTTGTTCATATGATTTCTCTCAATCTGTGATAGTTATTAAAGATTGGCTTTTTGGGTTGTATTCTAGACATAATAAGGAACATCTACATAAACAATCATGCATTGAAAGCATTCCTAACCCCTCTTTTCCATTTTTACAAGATCATGTTACTGTTCTGTCCACTATTCACAGCAAGCACATTTTAACTTTCATTCTTTGATTTGATGCTTATATGCCTTCCAAATTAGTTCATATCTTAGGAAGTAGTTCATACCACATTTGTACATATCCCATGATGATTTCATTCATTCATTCATACACATTATAGACTTCTAAGTCATTCTAGGAATCCATGAACACAAAGCACACTACAACCTTGGCACATTCTAGATACATACATTGCATCCATGCAAGATCTGGGGCCTTCATGGCTCCTAATCTAAGAAGATCATAAGGAATGAACTTGATCACACGTTCATGCTTCCCACAATCTAATCATCCTTTCTCATCCATCCCGGGGATTGAGAGGTCTTCTTTTCTCAAAGATTAACATGCATCATACTAGCTTGCTAAGCATTTTTTTTTATTTCTTTGTTTATTTGTTTCAATAAAAATTCATGTCCCCCTTTAGATTAGGAAGTCTTGATTATTTGATACATGATTAGATAATTTTTCCTATGTTTATTTGTGTGATCTTTCACTTTGCATTGTATGATATTTGGCTTAGACCTTATGAATGATATCTTATCTTTAGATCTTCCATTTTCAAATTATCTTATGTGATGTAATAGACTATCATAGTATTATTTGTCGAACTAAACATGGTATAAGATGATTATTTGGATGCTAATTGAGACCCGTCGAGAGACGGGGCGAGTTGAGGGTGTTTTAGTCGTGACAAAGGCTCCTTCCTCTCTCGTACCAAAACCCCGAACCAAGTTCTTTGGTTATGAAGTGTCGGTGCCCTTTATCCATTTGGGTGAGTCAAAATTAGGTTTCTTGGTTCCTTAAAGACCAAGTGACGACTCTGTATCTGTTTTCAACAGACCTTTTCTCTTTCCTTGATTCAAAAGTCAAACAAGTTTCGAAAACAAAACGAAGCGGTGGAATCCCGTTATCCACACTGTCCTTTGGTAGTATAGAATGTGTTGTATTACAACTGGCTGTTACAAAAATACGGCAATCAATGGAGATGGAAGCGGCACTCACTGAATGCCGAAACGACACTCAGTGACTGCCATGCAGCATTCTCTGAATGCCGAAACGGCACTCAATGAATGCCGCAGACAATTCCAAAGGCTGCCGTCTTTTTTGGAAATCAATTTTTCACGGCACTTGATGTGAACAGACGGCAGTTGGTGACTGCTGGTGCGGTTCTCACTGACTGTCGGTCCGGCAGTCAGGGAGTGCCGCAGCGGAAACCCGTGACTGCCGCAAATTGGCTTAAGTGTCGTTCTGCCTCTTTTTTTTTCCTTCTTTCTTTCTTTCTTTTTTTTTTTATTAACTTTTCGTTTAGGTTGGAGAGTCTTTCGAAGAGCTTGAATTATCTTTGGAAGTCCTAAATTAGTCGGACATTGTCATCATCGGATTCGGAGGTAACACTCCCCTTAACTCGATGTTTGGTCAAAATCGGGGTGTCTACAGTATCCATCAAGATTCAAAAACACATTACATCCATAAATACACCACCTAATAAAATCTCAAACATAGCAATTCAAGCATTCATCAAAATGACATTAAATTTAAATATATAAAATAGTTCAAACTCAAAACACAACTTAAGTCTTTCCAAAAAAAAAACCACAACTCAGAACCACTTGGGTGCATAGGACTTCGCAACCACTTGGGTGAATATCAAACACTCCACAATGTTAGGTGTCAAGGAACTTTAGAATTGATCAAGTACTTGACCCGCGGTACTAAAAGCACACTCGGAAGCAACCGATGTAAAAGGAATCGACAAAATGTCATGTACCATGATTGCAAGTACACGATATGTTGCAGGCTTACCTTTTCACCATGCCAAAACATAAAAGTGAGGATCTTCCTCATCTATCCCTTCCCTCAAGTATTTATCCATATCATTCATGGCATCGAATGGGTCCTTCCTCTTTAAGTCAGCCCTAAATTTGTCCTTTATAGAACGTTTAATACTATTGTCAATCTCATCGCTATGATCTACATCCTTATTGGATGAAAAATCTACAACAGAAGTACTTTCCACCTTATACTTAAGATAAAGGCATGACATGGATTTTCTCACATTATCCAAAAAAACTTGTATCTTTTCCTTTTTTTTTCTCTCTTTGGAAAGCATATGATATGACACGACTAAATAGATGTGCGCTCTTGTGCAACAACCAAGTGTACGTGATCGTGCAAGTAATACTGGATAAGTCCAGGTCGATCCCACAGGGAAGGAATAGGAAGAATGTCTACTAAGTTATAACCTAAAGAAAATGAAAATATTAATATACGGGTGGAGATTCTACGAATCCTAATTAATTAAATTAAACTAAATAATAAACTAAAACTTATAGAAACATAACTAATTAAATTAATAAACTAAAGGTGTTGGAAATACGAGAATCCACATCAACCTAACCATCTACCATGCATATTCATTAATGCTCTATGGAGTACATCCCTTTTCAGTATTCCGTATTTTTTCTAAAGATAAAGAATCAATAACCCTTTCATGACCGGGACTACATCATCACAGTTGATTTAAAATACTTGAAAGACAGTTTAAAACAATGATTATTACTTGCACTCTAAATAGTGTTAGCATTCAAAGTGGTTTTCAAAAGTCATTGAAGAAAATAGCCTTAAAGCTTTAAGTTCTAAAAATTGTTGTGACAAACTGAGCTTATAGGGACAATTTGATGACAGATTTCTAAAATAGAAAGTCATGGAATACTTAAAAGAATCATCTCAGGAATCAACAAGTTCGATCAATCGAAGCGCTCTCGATCGATCGGACAGCATCATCCTTCAATCGATCGAAATGCCTTCGATCGCTTGACTATGGCTCTGGTTTGATCGATCGATCGAAATACCTTCGATCGATCGAGCCCAAGGTTTCTAAAGATTGCATGGAAGAGGTTGGGAATCAATGTTTCATCACATATTCCCAACGTCTAAACTACGGAAACATGAATAAACAAGTACAGGAATAACAAACTAGAGTAATCATAACATATAAACTAATAAACAATGAAATAGAGAAAAGGAAAAGAAAAACCTAGAATAATATAAATATAACTTGTAATAAACATATAACCAACTTGAATCTTCAATATAACAATGGAAAAGAGGAAGAAAAATAAGAATCTAACCTAATCTACTCCTAATCTAACCCTAAAACTACCCTAAACTGCTGCTTTTCGCGTTCTGGAGCGTCCTCCCTTCGTCTGTCGTCAAAATGACTTATATATAGGGTTCTTGTAGAGTTTATGCAACTTTTGGATGAATATAAAGTTCGATCGATCGAGCTTAGTTCAATCGATTGAACTCTGCTCAAGGGCTTGAACTCCTCTGATTTTGATAGCTCTGCGCACCGATGGGAGAATGGCCATAACTTTTCACTCGGATCTCGGATTGACCTCCCATTTGCAGCCACACGACCGTAACTCAAAGATCTACATTTTGTATCTCTGGGAAAATCTTCCAAATCTGAAGTCGTCATTGTCAAAATTGGCGTTTTCTCAGATGCTTCTGTTGTTCTATCCACTAGAATCACTTTTCTTTAGCTTTACTTCATTGATTTACATCCTAATACCTATAAAACAATGCAAAAACATATATTTAAGCATTAACACAATAAAAAGAACATTGTTATTAGAATGCACCTAAATGTAGGGACTTTGGGGATAAAATTATGCATAAAATACCACGTAATACACTAGAAATATGCACTTTTCACCTCGAATCACACCCCCCAACTAGCTCGTTGCTAGTCCCTAGCAATGAAGCGAACTACAACAATGTTTATTTAAACTCTAGAAATTGAAAACAAAAGAAAGTAAAAATCTGAACTCACTTTCGCAGGAATCGCGATTGCATTTAGCGTATGCAACAAGCCTTTAAACCCCTAGGTTCCCCCTAGTGGACGAGCGTTGTCTCGTGAGGGTTTGTAGTAAATCTACCCACAAAGTTCATGTTTATGGTAATGGTTCTCATTCAAATATTTTTAAGAAAATTTTCCTTTCATTAACAATGTGGTTAAGCTCAACAATATTATGAAACTCTCTAGTAAGTCATAGCAATGCAACACGCACATTACAGTTAATCTACTATCAAAGTCATTAGAATGTTCCATACCTATTAATCTTCAAGTGTGAGTGTGAATGGACAACCCAAATACAAAATTTTAATTTCAAATCACGCATAACCTAAGATGCTATCAAGACATTCATTTTGACTCAACTCTCACCGGGATTATACTCTCAAAATGAAATCACTTCGAATTAGGTATAATAATTATCACTCATGATATGAAAGCTATAAAGAGTAAATGGAATGGAATCTAATGCTTCTCATATCTAAATAGAAAAACGGATATTTTAGTGCATAAAGTCTCATGAAAGGATACTTTTCAATAGAAGAGCGAGATACCGTGGAGAACTCTCTCATTACCTTAACTTCAAATCCAATTTACTTAAAATCATCAGGACTTTGAAAAAGAGGTGTTAGGTGAAAGAAGAAAGAGGCTCGTGATATTCAATTAGGACAAAGGATGTGATTGGAATGTCTACTACAACTTTTCAAACTTCCCACATCTCCAATCTCTCTCTTGTCTTTTCTTTTATTATGTTTTCTTTTTCTTTTGTAACAACCATTGGCATATTTTATTCTTTTTTTTTCATGCTTTTCTTTTTTTCTTTTTTCTTTTTTTTCTTTTTTGCTAACTTTCCCTTATTCACACTAACAAATTTCTTGTCAATGCAACACACCCCAATCACTCCTAAATAAAGAACTGAGGCTTGAACTCCTAACTTGGAGTTAGGTATGAACTTTAGGATTGTGAAGACAAGGTAAATATAATAATGCTCAAGAGGTGAAGTAAAGGAATAGAATAGAGGTAGGCCAAGGCTATATTATGCGTGTATGGTCAAAAGATAGCCTAAATCATCTTCTAAGTTAATAGGATTATTCATTTTAGTAAATTCAAGAGCTTTAAAGTTTGGTAAATCCTGAACGTTCTCTTCTAGTGATCAGTCAAAATGAAGAAGAAAAATGAGACTTTCAACGAATTAATACGCTTTTCAAAAAGTAAGAGTAATTTATAAAACCCTCAAGATAAAAGAATGGCACAAAAGCTCACTTGGGTTATTAGTCTCCACTACAGTCTCTCAAGACACCTAAGCTATGCTTACTAATCCATTTTGGCTAAGTACAAGGTTGTCACAAGGTGCTCAAAGTTGTTTGAAGATTAAAAGGCATAAAATATACTATAACTAAGATAGTAAGCAAACTATCATAGTGTATCACATACTAATAACATACAGAAAATAACACTAATGCATCATAACTAACTACATTAACTAGGAGAGAAATACAAGAACCATCTTATTATCTTTAAAAATAATTCAATTTTTTTTTATTTAAATTTTGACAATTTATTTTACTGAGTCATGTTGCTAAGCAGGTATATTGACATTAAATCATAAAAAGAAAGAAACGAGGCATGCAATGACTCACTCCCCCCAACTAAAACTAAACATTGTCCTCAATGTTCTAAACTAAGCATATGGACATGTAAAGTGAAGCAAGAGAAGGAAGGATGTTACCTCGAGGCGTTAATATCCATTTTTTTTTCCTTTTATTTCTTTGTTAAGTTACCTGCAAAATCATTAGTAGCAACAAGGAAAAAATAGAGAATATACTACAACTACTCAGTAACTAAATTCAGTTAATCAAGATTTTTATCATAAATTAATAACCGAAATTTTTGAGGATCCTCCCAGTGAAATAATTTAACAGTGAGAAGAACATTGGGATCCTCATAAAATTGCAACTCCCCCCAACTAATGTCAGGCTCAAGGTCAGAGGAAATGATGCAAAACCAATGACTTCCAAAGTTATTGGGGATAGTTATAAGAGGAATACCACACTTTTTAGGAATTATACTCAAAGAAAGATCTTTAGTGTTGGTATTTTCTATAACAGCCTCTATTTTTTTATTATCAAAAACAGGCGGAGGTCATGGTTCGATAAAAGGGGCAGTGTCTAAGTAATGTTCTAATAAGGTTTCACTACCCTCCTCTTGTTCTAGAACAGAATCTATAGAAATATGATCATAAGAATTTGATTTCTGTTCTATGCACATGGTTTTGGACTGGACTTGGATAAAACTATTTATTTGGGCCTCAATATCATTATTACTCAAGAAGGTCAAGCAGTCTAGCAGATTACTAGCTTCTTGTTGAAGTTTAAGATCATCTAATGTGGGCCCGAAAGTTTCTAAGTCATCTCTCAAAGAATTTTGAAAAATAAAATTTTGCGAAATACATGTGCTAGAATCCGTACCATCCTCTTCCACAAGACATTCGATTTGTTTAATATTAGGGTACACATGATTTTCAAACTCGGGATGAGAGCATTGAATAATAGAGAAGATAGGTGATGGGCAACTTGGTGACACCACCTCTTCGGCAGGAAAGAGGTGAGGGTTCATGAATATCACTTGAATCTAAATCGGATTTAGATTTTTCAATTATGTCCTCCCTAGGGTCACTATCAAAAGTAGGGGTAGAGTCAACATGGGACTCATCCTTTCCTAATTGCGTGTAATCACGTAAACTCTCAATATCTGTAAAAAATCTCATCCTCATCCGTTTAACTCTCCTCACTATATATGTCATCTATTGAGGTTCTCTGGACAAAGGAATTGTGCAACTTTATCCAGGCAGTGAAGGAGTTGATGTCTGGGGTTGCATATTGAGGTGAAGATGGTTCTACAACTTCATGCTTAATGGTTTGGTTTTGGAGTTCGTGTTGGGTTATGACTTTCTCGAGTGAGTTGTTAACCTCATTCGGTATAAACCCGTCATAGTCCTCTATTTCCATTCCTTTGTTAGTGTCTTGAAATTTAGGTTGTAATGTTGAAGGACTGGTATAGTCTTCTAAAGGTTGGCTAGCATATGCTTGTTGATATCTACTTTCTAATTTATCAAGTGCATTATCTAGCCTTTTCATTTCACTAAGTAGTAATTTTAACATACCACTATCCTCAACTTGGTTATTCTCCTCATTATTACTATATGAAGTTTCTCCCCATTGTTGTTGATAATAATTCCCATCCCATTGTGTTAGTGGACAAGACTCGCCAAAAGGAAAGTCTTGGTGCGTTTGGTAATCGTGGGAACTACTACTATATCCTATATTATTATTTTGGTTATCGCCCTATTGCGGTTGATAGAACTCTTCATGTGGAGGTTCTTGATGCGTTTGATAATATGGGGGACTACCACTATCATTTTCCCATTGTGGTGGTTGGTAGCACTCAGGTTGATAATGCGCGTCATATATGGGTGCTTGCCAACTTGGGGGATTGTTTTCATTACCTAACGCGTACCTATTCATGGTGTTTGTGTTGTATGGAGAATAATATGGATAAGACATTTTCACTCAAAATTTTTAAACAATAGAAATTTTATTTATTTTTATGTTTATCTTGTGAGAGAAAAAGTCCAACAGTTTTTATTTGTATTTTTTTTTAAGAAAAAGAAAAAAATGGAAATAACTTAGTAAAATCCTAACCTAGTTGCCTTCCCCGGCAACGGCGCCAAAAACTTGACATGACTAAATAGTTGTGCGCTCTTGTGCAACACCCAAGTGTAGGTGATCGTGCAAGTAATACTGGATAAGTCCAGGTCGATCCCACAGGGAAGGAATAGGAAGAATGTCTACTAAATTATAACCTAAAGAAAATGAAAATATTAATATACGGGTGGAGATTCTACGAATCCTACTTAATTAAATTAAACTAAATAATAAACTAAAACTTATAGAAACATAACTAATTAAATTAATAAACTAAAGGTGTTGGAAATACGAGAATCCACATCAATCCTAACCATCTACCATGCATATTCATTAACGCTCTATGGAGTACATCCCTTTTCAGTATTCCGTATTTTTCTAAAGATAAAGAATCAATAGCCCTTTCATGACCGGGACTACATCATCACAGTTGATTTAAAACACTTGGAAGACGGTTTAAAACAATGGTTATTACTTGCACTCTAAATGGTGTTAGCATTCAAAGTGGTTTTGAAAAGTCATTGAATAAATAGCCTTAAGGCTTTAAGTTCTAAAAACTGTTGTGACAAACTGAACTTATAGGGACAATTTGATGACAGATTTCTAAAACAGAAAGTCATGGAATACTTAAAAGAATCATCTCAGGAATCAACAAGTTCGATCGATCGAAGCGCTCTCGATCGATCGGACAGCATCATCCTTTAATCGATCGAAATGCCTTCGATCGCTTGACTATGGCTCTGGTTCGATCGATCGATCGAAATACCTTCGATCGATCGAGCCCAAGATTTCTAAAGATTGCATGGAAGAGGTTGGGAATCAATGTTTCATCACATATTCCCAACGTCTAAACTACGGAAACATGAATAAACAAGTACAGGAATAACAAACTAGAGTAATCATAACATATAAACTAATAAACAATGAAATAGAGAAAAGGAAAAGAAAAACCTGGAATAATCTAAATATAACTTGTAATAAACATATAACCAGCTTGAATCTTCAATAATCTTCAATACAACAATGGAAAAGAGGAAGAAAAATAAGAATCTAACCTAATCTACTCCTAATCTAACCCTAAAACTACCCTAAACTGCTGTTTTTCGCGTTCTGGAGCGTCCTCCCTTCGTCTGTCGTCAAAACGACTTATATATAGGGTTCCTGCAGAGTTTACGCAACTTTTGGATGAATATAAAGTTCGATCGATCGAGCTTAGTTCAATCGATTGAACTCTGCTCAAGGGCTTGAACTCCTATGATTTTGACAGCTCTGTGCACCGATGGGAGAATGGCCATAACTTTTTACTCGGACCTCGGATTGACCTCTCGTTTGCGGCTATACGACCGTAACTCAAAGATCTACATTTTGTATCTCTGGAAAATCTTCCAAATCTGAAGTCTTCATTGTCAAAATTGGCGTTTTCTCAGCTGCTTCCGTTGTTCTATCTACCAGAATCACTTTTCTTTAGCTTTACTTCATTGATTTACATCCTAATACCTATAAAACAATGAAAAAATATATATTTAAGCATTAACACAATAAAAAGAATATTGTTATTAGAATGCACCTAAATGTAAGGACTTTGGGGATAAAATTATGCATAAAATACCACGTAATACACTAGAAATATGCACTTTTCACCTCGAATCAGGATCATAACTCAAAAAATCATTATACCAATACTCCACATAATCAATCTTATAATGTGGGTCTAGTACTATTGACATAATCAAAATTCCATTAAAAGCTCCATGTGACAATACTTATCAAATTTTGCATTCATTTTGGTGGCCATGGCATGATGACAAGCATCATCACTATCCCAATTACGCATTAGAAGTTCTTTGGCTTGTGCTACCTCATCAAAGTAAGTGTTAGAAGTCACATAATGGGAACCAGAAATATGTTTTGTAAGAAGATAAAAGTCTTCTAAAAAACTAAAAAAGAATGCAAACTTTTTTTAACTTATTCCAATCAATATCTTCCATCGTACCCAACCCTTCACACGCTCTTTTATAGCTAGGATCTTGCTCGTCTAACCTATCAAACGCTTTCTCAAACTCCATTGCCACATCTATCATTAGGCAAGTTGAATTCCATCTAGTTTTTACATCTAATCACACAACCCGTTTAGTAATTATACCCTCCTCTAATGTGCATTTTTAAACAATTGCAAACGTGATAGACTACTGCTCACATATTTGACACTTCGATGTAAGCGCTTGATAGTTGTTTTAACCACATCAAGTCCTTCCCTCACAATAAGATTAAAATGATGTGTGCAAAACATCATACATGAAAGAACTCACCTCCAAACAGCAACATGTTTCTTTTGTTTAATCTTCTCTTTAGGTCTACTACACAAGTGTCATTACTCTTAGTGTTGTCAAGGGTAATAGTCATGACATGTTCTATACCCACTCCAATAAACATTCTTCCACGGCCTTCACAATCGCCTCACTCGTGTGTGGATGTGGAAGGACCCAAAAGTTAATAATTTTCTTTTGCGGTCTCCAATCTTTGTCACCAAAGTGAACCGTAAGTACTATATACCCAAGATTTTGAATGGAAGTCCACATATCAGTTGTGATGCATACACGTGTGGAAGTGTCCTTCAAATGATCTTTTAATTTAATCTTTTCCTCGTGAAACTTTTGCAAGCAATCTTTAGTAACTATAATTCTACCCAACACATGAAGCTTAGGTTGCATTTCTAGGCAAAACAACCTAAAACCTTCCTTTTCTACGACAGTAAATGGAAGTTCGCAAAGAATTATCATTTTTGCTGAAGCCTTGTGACATTTATCTTGGTCAAACTTCCAATTAGAAACTTGATTTGGCATCAAATAAATTAGGGATTGTGATTTATCCTCTGGTCACGAGGAATTTTTTTTACAACGCTTGGTATGAGTCCACAATTTGTTGGTTCCAGGTATGGAAGGTGCATTTATTTTTGCATTACAAAATATAAATTCAGTTGTTGTACTTTCCACTTTCTTTATCTAAAAGCCTAGTAAAATAGTTCCATATCTCATATTTCCCATGGTTTCCGGCTAGACCTGACTTTTGACTCGTCTTTAGCCTCTTTTGATTAACTTCCATGCTAGCAGTAGGAGCATCACTTTCAACCATGTCTGACATACAATCAAGGGCATAAAAAAAAAAGCAACGAAAACAAAGAAAACTAATCTATAAAACAGTATAACATATTAAAAGGGCTAACATAAAAAATTAGAGTATCCTAACAATCAACTAAAAAAAAGCATAAATGCATAATGAAAAAACAAGCACAACAACTCAGAGCCACACTCATACCAAGAGAGTAAACAACAATATATCAGTCAACATTAGGGAAACACGATCATTCAAATAATGAAGAAACAAAAAATCAAAGAAATTAGGGATTGTTGAGTAAACAAACACATACAAATGTTAAAAAAAAAATGACAAACGCACACATGATGATCTGTGAAAAAAAGAGTAGACTAGAAGAGGACCTGATAATCTAAAATTTTGAATCAATTGCTGTCAGAAATCACAGACTATAGTCGGAAAAGAGAGAGAGAGAGAGAGAGAGAGAGAGAGAGTAGAAAGGCGTCGGGGAGGTTGCAGAGAGAGGGAGAGGAGAGGCGCAGGGTCGGTGCTGGGCTGGGTGTTGTCGGCCGAAGGTTGCAGAGAGAGAAGAAAGGAGGGTCGGGGAGGGTGGGCGACGCATATAGAAGAGATTGTGTTTGATTTGTTTGAATGTTGAATCGTGTTGGAAGACCTAATATCCTTTTGACCTTTACTAAATTATCGGCTCGGCTTCTTTCTAGAAGCTACTGCTTCCGCCTCTCTAGGCTTTGCTATCGCTCATGACTGGTATATGGATCTCTCTATGTAGTGGTCGGTCTTCTAGAAACTTCGCCAGAAGCGACTAGTCGCTTCCCGAATGCCTCCTTCCTTGCCGCCAACATATGCTACTAAGAGAGTCAGCAAGCTACCTTGCTTGCATTCTAGAAACGGTAGCTTCCGCGCCCTTCTGGTCTGCTGAAATTGATGTGACAGCTCTTCAAATCCTATTTAGTCTGATTAGATATATATATCACTGAAACAAAGTGATTCTGTTCTGTCTCTGTTTTCTTTTCAGATTCCGAGGATGAGCCGGCCGATCCTAACATCATTTATGAGGAGCCGGACGAAGCCTCCTCCTCAGATAAAGATATCTCCGACGCGACTCTCCTGGCAAGAACAACTTTTTCTATTGTGATTTTTTTGGCCGGTTCGGTTAGGAGGGACAAAAGAGAGATGCTTTGTATCAGTCAAAAGCAGATACCTCCCCCTCATGCTTCCACGGTTGTAAATTTACAAATTAAACCTTTCTACTTTTCAAAATTAGAAAAATACCTTAGTTAATATATTTTTTAGCACCCCTAGAGATATATAAATATTACATTATATAATATAAGAAGTCGGAATATTATCCGAATATTTTCGAAAATTCTAATTTGGAATTTTTGGATTGGAATTTTTGGAATTCTAAAAAAAAAATTCCGATTCCGTCCAATTTTTTTTGGAATTTTTGAAAATCGAAATTTCGGAATTCGGAATACAAATTTTCTTCCAAAATCGGAATTTTTCGACTCAGAATCGGAGTTTCCATTCCAAATGACACCCCTAGTCATTCCCGTTCTATGAAAATTTCTTGTCTTAATTAGTTTGAGGTCCTACTCGTTTGGATTCAATATATTGTGTAGTCTATATATATGGATATCTATATAATTAATAATAGTGTCTGGACAATAATTAAATATAATTCACCATGTAAAATAAAATTTAGGGGCAATTAGTGATAAGGATAATTGGAGTAGAATATTTTAAGTTAAGGACAATAAATATCGTCATTGAATAAAAAATCCCTTAATGGACAAAAAGGACAAAAAAAAAAAATTGAAAAACCCACTATTACCCTTGCCCCATGCGCCACACGCGCACGACCAATGCGCACCCAAGCGCGGCCACGTGCTCCACGCTCGCTGATTCCTTCACAGACTGCTCGCACTGTGCGAGCTATGTACTATATCATTTCCAATTTCGAAAAATATTTTTAAACTTTAAACATCCATAATTTTTTACCTACAACTCCATTTTTCGCAAATTTTATACCATTGGAATCGTGTCGACAAGAGCTACAAAACTAGTACTATTGTTGATATATTTTGAGAAATTTTTTTTTTTCATGTTTTTACATATATGAATAATAAGTGAAATTTCACTTGATATACATCAAAATTTTAAGTGAAATTTCACTAAATACATGAAAAATATTAAACGAAATTTCACTCAGTTTGTATTCATGGCGGTTAGCTTAAGGTATTATGAGACCCTCATGAAATAAAAAGTGAATTTTCATTTAATATTCATGTATTAATAAGTGAACTTTCACTTAATAAGTGAAAATTCACTTCTTCTTCTTCTTCTTTTTCATACTAAACAATGTATATTTTGTTTAAAAAACCAATTTCACAATCAATTATAAAAACATAGTTTTTTTTAAAACCAAACAAATGCAAAAATTCTTGTGAAATTTCAACAAAACTCTCTCTAGGAACAAGCAAGTGAAAATTGTATTTTTTTTACCCTCAAAATATATCAATTTGGCATACATAAATATTAAGTTTAGGAAATGTTTGTTTTTTTTTTTTTTTTTCCTTCAAGATATATTAACTTGGCATGTATAAATATTAAGTGAAATTTCACTTAATATTCATGTGTGTCAAGTGAAATTTAACTTATTATTCATGTATGTAAAAACTTTTAAAAACAAATTGCTCAAAACATATCAACAATGGTACTATTTTTGTAGGTCTCGTCGACACGATTCTAACGGTATAAAGTTTATAAAAAAAATGGAGTTGTAAATCAAAAGTTAGAAAAGTTTAAAGTTTAAAAATATTTTTCGAAATTGGGTATGCTACGGTGCAGTGCTCATACCGTGCGAGTGCAGTGACGAGTGAGTCGCGCGTTAAGAGCCTGCGGAGAGGAATGATTCTGCGTGTTGCGCGTGCGCATAGTAAGCCATTTTATTTGCTGAGATTGATTTTGGGGGCAAATTTGGTAGTTTGCCTCTTTGTCTTTTTCATAAAATGGTCAAACTAATTTGAGTTTTAAACTTTTAAGAATTACTTGTATGGATTTTTCAATAATTTTCTATTAGTATTAATGGTTACAAGACCCAATTGTGATTATCTTAGCAAAAAAAAAAAAAACTCAATGTAATTGTGATGTCACACCATGTTAATATAATTATTTGGTATCACGAGCTCACCAAATAACTTCTTGGTAAATAATATCCAATTCATTCTATATTTCCTCCTAAATTCAAATTCAGCTCTCAAATTTCTCAAGTTAATTAAAGAATTCATTGGCATCTCCCTTTCCTTCTGGCAGAGGAGATGCAAATTTAAAATATCTTGAATGTGGTGACTTATTTAGGCTAAGACAAGAGTTAATTTCCTGTTCAAAATTAAGTTACATGTTGACACGGTGGCAGGTGCTACGTCAGCGGGTAACCCAAATCGGTAGATAAATTTGGTCCCTTTAGCACAAGTAAATATTGGGTATCACAAAGATATTATGTAGGATTTTGTAATATCACATATTTCAAATTTTTGTTGAGGTGAGATTTTTTTAGGTTGAGTTGGAGAAGGATTCTATTGGAAATAGGGGTAGGGGGGGGGGGGGGGGGGGGGTTTAGGTTGAGTTGGAGAAGGATTCTATTGGAAATAGGGGTAGGGGGGGGGGGGGGGGGTAATATCACATATTTCAAATTTTTGTTGAGGTGAGATTTTTTTAGGTTGAGTTGAAGGATTCTATTGGAAATAGGGATACAGGCTCTCTATTGACTTGTTATGGGTAATAAAATGTGCACATAAAGTGTGCACATAAAGATCTGAGTCATTCATTTTGGTGGAGTCCATCCCTGTACACATAGGATCCACCAAAATGAATGACCTAGATCTTTATGTGCACATTTTATGTGCACGAATCATTACTCACTTATTATACCATATAAGATTATACAACCGTTGTAAATGAATATGTTCTCCTCTAGCATGGCCAAATATTCAATGAAACGAGTATTTTTTATGATATGGTATCACTTACCTGTAATTTCTCATAATTAATTTATCCGCAAAATATGTGAAAAGAGATAGATGCTGACGTGGTATCCCTGTTGAATATTTACTCCTCCATTCTCAATACTACAGTTCTTGGATGGTCAAAATTCACTATTTTATGCATTATTTTTAAATTCACATAGTTTGTTTGAATGAAAGTTGAAATCATTCAATATCATCACCATTTTAGTTAAAATGTTATATAGGAGTTAAATTCAACTATTGTATTTAAAGACTTACGAGCGAAATATTCTGTGTATATGTGTACTTAATGGAGAAAAAAAATGCAATAAAATTAAGAAATTAAGGTTAATCATAAATTGAATAATTGAACCCATAAATATTACTAGCCAAATAAAAAAGAGGGTAATACTTGGGGCACAACCTTCATACAACTTTCATACAACCTCTCCAAAAGATGTGTCTATCTCTTTCCTGTGTCACTGTGGGATCCAGTGACTTCACAGGAGAGAGATAGATACACCTTTAAGTGAAACATATACATGTGAAAACTAAAAAAAAAACCATAAGTTACTTGTGTCGTGGGATGAGTCGTAAACTCAGACATTCTAATTATAGGTCATAACAAACTCACATATGCTTAAAACGATTTTGTTTCTGATGAAAAAATTGGGTAGTGAATGAATATAGTTTGTTTTGCGCCGAGTTGGGTCTTTGGCACCTCCAATACATATGTCAGAGTATTTAACCCCCACCCCCTTCCCTTTTTAATAAAACTAGGTCGTGGGGTTACTTTGTAATTAAAAAAAAATCACACTGACCTCCCCTATTAAAGATAAAAATCTAATAATCCAATAATACATGCAAAATTATATAATACATTACCCAAACCACAATTATTATAGTAATCTAGTTTGACAAAATCAATGGTAAAGCGGAGCATAAGCCAAACAGGCTCTCAAGCTAGCTGCCCATTGACAAATGTTGTGGGTTTTAGAATTTGCTTCCCCAAGAATCTTCAACGGCAGGTAAGGTGGCTAAATCGGTTGAAAATGAGAACAAAATTATTTCCGTACGTAACTACATATATATATATATATATATATATATGCACATATACACGCGTGGTAAGTATACATCACATATATGTATATAAAATATATCAATTACGTGTCTTTATTCAACTTTTCCTAATTCATTCTATTTGTCAAGAGTTGCAGGTTAAGTAGTCCCATCATGGAATGATTATAAAACTTCAGTAAGGTGTGTTGCCCACCAGATGAGCAAGTCCGGTGGCTTTGTACTTTGTATTATCCCATTTAACGAAAGTCCAAAAATCATACTACTGCGTCCTATTTTATGTGTCTATCTTAGAGAATCCAACTATTTAAGGGGACAAAAAGAATCTACACCTACTTTCCACAATTGCCCATAATCATTGCACTTCCTTTTTTTGTTTTGTTTTGTTTTGGTGTTGATTGTAAGGAAGGGTAGTTTGGGAAACTAAGCAAATTTTGCATACTAACTTAGAAAAGTGGACAACAATTTTGGGACATCCCAAAAAGAAAAGATGGACACATAAAATGGGACGGAGGGAGTAATTCAATTTGGGAATTGTTATATGCACTTGTGTATTTGTTATGTACACCTAAATTCTTTTATTCTACTTATTTTTCTTCTAAAAATTCTCACTTTTATAAAGTTGAGCGGTGTACATAGTAAAATTAGCAGTGTACATAGCAATTCTCTTAAATTTTATAGAAAATTATTAGAAAATCCCTACAAGTAACTATTAAAAGTTTAAAACTCAAATTGGTTTGACAACCAGCTGGGCTAGCTCAGTTGGCCAGGAACCATACTCCCCAATGGAGAGGTTGTTTGTTCGAGTTTCCCTAACCCGGAGATGATCAAGGGAGCCAATTGCTTTAAAGTGGGGTATGACCCCCCTTTGCGTGTGCGTGAGTTACTAACATCTAGGATACTAACCCCGTTAATGTCACAGAGACGGTTAGATGTCTGAGACACAGCCCAAAAAAAAAACTAGTTTGACCAGTTTTAAAAAGGACAAAAGAGGCAAACTACCAAATTTGCTCTCAAAATGAATCTCAGCAAATAAAATGGCTTGCTACGCGTGCACGCAACACACAGAATCATTTCTCTCCGTAGGCTCTTAGCGCGTGTCTCACTCGACACTGCATTTGCTTGGTATGAGCACTCTATCGTAGCATACCCAATTTTGAAAATTGTGTTTAAACTTTCATAACTTTTGATTTACTATTTCATTTTTTATAAATTTTATATCGTTAGAATCGTGTCGATGAGACCTACAAAACTAGTAACATTGTTGATATACATGAATAATTAGTGAAATTTCACTTAACATATATGAATATTAAGTAAAATTTCACTTAATATTTATATATGCCAAGTAGATATATCTTGAGGGGAAAAAAAACATTTCCTAAAATTAATATTTATGTATGCCAAGTTGATTTGTTTTGAGGGTTAAAAAAAATACAATTTTCACATGCTTGTTCCTAGAGAGAGTTTTAGTGAAATTTTACAAGAATTTTTGCATTTGTTTGGTTTAAAAAATTTATTTTTATAATTGATTGTGAAATTGGTTTTTTAAACAAAATATATATTATTTAGTATGAAAAAAAAAAAATGAAAAAAAAAGAAGAAGTGAATTTTCACTTATTAATTGAAAGTTCACTTATTTATACATGAATATTAAGTGAAAATTCAATTTTTTATTTCATGAGGGTCTCATAATACGTTAAGCTAACCACCATGAACAAAAACTATGTGAAATTTCGTTTAATATTTTTCATGTATTCGGTGAAATTTCACTTATTATTTTATGTAAATCAAGTGAAATTTCACTTATTATTAATGTATGTAAAAACATGAAATTTTTTTTCTTCTCAAAACATGTAAACAATGGTACTAGTTTTGCAGTTCTTGTCGACACGATTCCAACGATATAAAATTTGCGAAAAATGGAGTTGTAGGTCAAAAGTTATGGATGTTTAAAGTTTAAAAATATTTTTCAAAATTAGAAATGATACAGTATACTGCTCGCACGGTGCGAGCACTCTGTGAAGGAAGAACCAAGCATGGAGTGTGTGGCCGCCCTTGGGTGCACGTGGGTCGCACGGGTGTGGCGCGTGGGGCAAGGGTAATAGTGGATTTGTCAATTTTTTTGTCCTTTTTTTTCCATGATTTGTATTGTTAAGGGATTTTTTTTATTCAATGACAATATTAATTGTCCTTAACTTAAAAAATTATACTCTAATTATCCTTATCACTAATTGCCCCTAATACTAATAGGACATGACAAGTAGGGATTCATGTTGTGTCCCTTGGAAATATCAAATAGAAGGGGGACATGACTTGCTTAAAATCAATAAATAATTGTCATGTCACATCACTTTAGTAGCCACATGTATGTCTCTGTATAATTGAAACGTCACACCAAATCAATGTAATGACGTTATGTGAAAGGCTTACTAAATAGCATGTCGATATTAGATGAGAGCAATTGATTCTTCCCTGAAAAATGAGATTGGCAAATCAAGAGTTTTTCCTAAGAGAAAAGATTGTGACACACCTAAAGACACAATTTTTGGGACACAATCCAAAAGATGTGTTTATATCTCTCCTGTGATATCACTAAACCCCACAGTGACACAAGATCCAGTGACACGGGAAAGAGATAGACACATATTTTAGATTGTGTCCAAAAAATTGCGTCTTTAAATGTGTCCCAAATATTACCCTATTCCTAAAGGGTAATGACAACTCGAATGCCACCTGTCGGTAAGTTGTTTCGGTAAACTTAGCAATTCTCGTATTATTGACCATATAACAAGAACAATGATGAAATCTCCAAATTAATCCCAATGTATTCATTAATTATGATGAATTTTACTTTCATGTCCTGTACAAAATTCAAAGGGTTTTGTTAATATGTACCTCTTGGGTATATGTTAGGGTTCTAAAAGTGAAAATAAATAAATTAGACAAATATTGAACTCCACACCAAATATTAAAACTCACACTGTACCTTTTGTTTATTCCTATTTTTAAAATATTAACATATGTCCTAATAACACATGTTAACAAAAACCCAAATTAAAAATAAAATTTTTCTATTTCAATTGATAACTAAATATACAATTACATTACTTATGCATTTATTTAGAGTTGAACAGTACTTCCAAGTTTCAAGTGCTAACCAAGTCCCTTGTGGTCGAGTGGTAAGCTTTTTGGGTGTACTACCCAAGAGGTTTAGTGTTCGAGTCATGGGGGGCGTGGCTACTGGAGTATTCACCTGGCACCTCCAGGCCTCGTGGGATTAGTCGAGGTGCGCGCAAGCTGAC
Source organism: Hydrangea macrophylla (assembly GCA_033977485.1). Lineage (NCBI taxonomy): Eukaryota > Viridiplantae > Streptophyta > Magnoliopsida > Cornales > Hydrangeaceae > Hydrangea > Hydrangea macrophylla. The sequence continues at coordinate 78,957,573 of CM066991.1, read as the reverse complement.
CCGGACACCCCCGATTACAAAAAAAAAAAAAAAAAAGTTCCAAGTGCCTAGATGTTACTGGATCTTGTAATAAGAAAACACGTCAGCTATAATAATTAATTCTTGTCATAATTAACTTGAAAAAGACTTAACGTTATTTAATTTTTATTATTATCAGATCGTCATAGACATTATAATCTTAGTTAATAATTTCCTCAAATAGTTTCTGTTGAATGCAAACTTGGTTTCAGTTCACGACACGCAAATGGTGGGTCCATACCACGAGACTAAAAGACAGTCATCTCTCTCTTTTTTTTGAGGCTCTTTTTTTGAACAACAATGCTAGGGGCACCAAAAGATACAAAGAACTTCCACAAAATGAGTGGAAAGTCTATGTGGCACATTGGGACCCGCCAGCAATTAAGCATTATTTCCATTAATTGCTGGCAGGTCCCACTGTGCCACATAGACTTTCCACTCATTTTGTGGAAGTTTTTTGTATCCTTTGGTGCCCCAATCATTATTCTTTTTTGAACCGTCATCTCTTTAAAAGTTTTTCTCTCTGTTTCTCTCTCTCTCTCTGTCGGTCTTCAATAGTCACTTACAGGGGGCCATTTAAGCAATTGGTGGGCCCTAGAATGTAGCAAGAAGTGTGATCTCTTCTTTTTACACCCACAATAAATTTTACATCTAAGACATTTTGACATTTGATTCATGTGAATCCTGTAGAACCCATGTAAGACTCACTAAATTTAAGGGTCATAATTATTGGGTGTGAAATTTAGAGTGATGATAGCATTATTCATTTCTTTTTCTCTCTTTTTCATTAATGAATCCAACAAACCTAAATTTTATTTTATTTATTAATTTTTTTTTTTACTGAAGAACCCATTGAACTCTATAACTGTTTTTTTCTAAATTATTCTTAAAATTGTTTATGTCAAACAAACACAATACTGATTTTAATAAAAACAAAATCAAGTGCAGCATTAGAATATAAATGAAATTGATCATGCTTTATGCGCTTAGGCCCCATTTCGATAAATAAATAATAAAAAAATTAAGCATTGGATTTTTAATTCTAAAAATTTTAAGTAATTAAATTAACAGTACTGAAAAGTTTAAGCCATTCGAATCCATTAATAGTAGCTACGTACTTCAAATGAGGTCAATGCATTTGCTAAAAACAAATCCATTTGCCACACCGGGCTAGAATCATATAGGGAGAATTAAAAATCAGTCAATAATTTATTGATAATTTAAAAGACAGTCATGTACTTTTTTGAAAATGAAAAGAAGTCTATTTAAAGTACATAAATTAAAAATCAGTCAACTTTTTTTCTATAATGTCTAAACTACCCCTCTCTCTCTTTTTGCTCTCATCTCTCTCCTCACCTGCCGATGTCGTCGCCACCACCACCACCACCCTCAAAGGGCCGCCACCACCACAGATTCGTATATATATACACAGATCCACTGCTCTCTCTCTATATATATATACATATACACATAGATTTGTATATATATACCCATAGATTCGTATATATATATATGTGTGCATGTATAACACACAGATTTGTATATATACACACTGCAGATTCATTTTAATATATGCATATATACACAGAGATATATACATATACACACATATCTATATATATATACATAGATCTGCACATTTACATACACCACTGTAGGAAAAAAAAAAAAAAGGAAAAAAAGTTGTGAGTTGCTCCTGACACCGGTTGGTGAGTTGCTCCTTACGTTTGGATAAGTTTCTCCCCATGTTTGGAAAATTGCTCCACTCCCTACATTTAGACAGCTGCTCCTCACGTTTGGTGAATTGCTTTTTATGTTATGGATAGTTGCTCACCATGTCTGAAGAGTTGCTCCACGCTATGCTTTTAGACAGCTGTTCCTCACGTTTGAACAGTTGCTCCCCACGATTGATGAGTTGTTCTTTATGTTTTACAAGTTGCGCTCCAAAACTAGGCAATTCATGAATCGGAGCAACTCTCCAGAAGTTTGGAGCATGCAACTTTCTAGACGTTTGGAGCAACTCACCAGACGTTTAGAGCAACTTTTGGAGCAACTCTCACAACGTGTGGGCACATATGGATCTGTGTGTGTGCATACAAAAATGTTCAAGCCCCAAATCAAAACAAACGAAATTCCAACAACATATATCACAGCTATGTACATGGTGTTGGCGGCGATGAAGACGTTGGTCGTGATGGAGTCGTTTCGCGGTGGTGGTGGTGGTTGGTTAGTAGAGGCAGTGGTGGTGCTAGTTGTGGTGATGGTGGTGGTTGGTTGGTGGAGGCAGTGGTGGTGCTGTTAGGGATATATACTAAAAGCCATGCTTTATGTAGTTGATTTATTATTCATTTAATAAAATCAGTTAATCCATTTTTATGAGAATTTGTGTGGGCAATATTTGTATTATATTGTTTATTTAATATTATACATGTGTGTCTTTCATTCTACATAGTAGGTGGTTTGGTGTGTAGAGTTCGACTTACACATGGAAGATCAGACCATCGGATCTTGTAGAATGTAAGATTTTGGTTTACAGTCTTAGATGGATTGCAGACACCATCGGTAGGACTGCAGCATGGTGTTGTAGTAGGTTTGTCTTGACTACGGGAAATGGTGTAACACCCATACCCGGAAAAGAAGATTAATTTAGTGTTAATGTGTGTCAATTAAAGATAATTAATGCATGAGATGAATTAAGGTGGGGTTATGAACCCACATGTGAAAAGGTGTTCAAATACGGACACAGATGAAAGTCCTGTGAAAGGCGGGACTGGTATAAAAGTGGGGCCCAACGAGGGTCTAATTAAAACAATTTGCATTTTTATGTCATTATGTGCTTATATGATTACTTGTTTAAATGCTTATTGATATTATTATGTCTTATGATAGGAAAGAGGACTAATTTGGGTACCCATGTGAGGACGTATTTGAATAAAATTGATAACTGGTAGGTTTTATAGCAACCTCATAATTTATGTGGGACCACGTTTGGGACCCACTCGGGACTTAGATTAAATCCATTTAGAAAATGTGGGTAGATATTGTAATTGACTTGGGGGTTTCATAATAAAGCTTAAGAAAGATTGGGGGGTGTAAATGTAATATAGGGAGAGTTGATGACAACACATATGCATGAAGCATATGTGTCTCATTCACAAGATTTACAGCAATTTGGAGAGAACGAGAGCTCTAAGTCGGCGACGGAAATTCTCGACGACGTTTCTTGCCGTTCCTTTGCCGTCCGGCGTCGGATTCACGGTCCGAGACAACTTTTGGACTCGTGGAGGTAAGAGGATCACATGCATGTAATTTATTTTCGTTTTCGGCAACTTTTTACGGCAACCGTTTTGATAAATGATGTTCTTGGTACCAAACTTGTGTAGGATTATCACTAACTAGAAATTGAGCTAAACTTGGGAAGGAATTGGGGAAATTCTAAGCTTAGTTGCATATAATTCAAAGAGGTGAGTGTCCTAATCTCTCAATTGGATGTTTAGTTGTGTTAGTATGATAATTGTTGCTCATAGTTGCTAAAATCATGCTCATGTATATATATGTTGTTGAATTTGGATAAAAGCATGTCAAAATTTATGAAATTGCTATGCTTATGTGTTGAAATTGCCTATGTGCTTATATGGATCAAAGGGAAGTCAAGTAGTGGTCACCATTTATAGGTCCCATATGTAAGGGATAGGAAGTCCTCAATGAGTAGGATGTGGTGACAACCACAATGAAATGCCGGTGACGCCTTCGGGGTCACAAGAGAGTGTGTGTTGCGCTATATGCGCCAAAAGTGAGAAAGATCCGGGGTGAGAAGGACCCGGGGGTGGTGGCTGGATTGACTTGACTTTCCGGAAGATCAATTTGTTAATGTTTACATTGATTGCTGCATTTACATACTTTGCATTCCAATGGCATGATTAGTTTTCTCACTAAGCGAAAGCTTAAACGAAAATATATTTCTGTTGTGGTTATTGAATAACCATCGCAGGTACCAAGCGAGACGAGGAAAGGAAATGATCCGCACGACGGGGGCGCGTGGGAGTAGTGTCCATGTGTATATGTGTTCATATGCCTAGTTAGTTTGTGTCTAGAATGTATCTTTTGGTTAGCCATGTAGATGTATTTTGGGTTCTTTTTGAAACTTATAATATGTAAAGTTGGGTATGGTGGTTGTTTATACTCCAAACCATGAGTTGAGCTTGCAAGTTGCAAGTTATGTATATTAGGAGTGTATGTGGTAGGAACTAGTAATTTGGGTTGTAAAGCTTATCTTGTTTCCTTATTTTGAAATGGCATGTATGGATTGGGAGTAACATGATGCAAGTTGAGGTTCAAGTGAAAGGGTTAATGAATTTGAATGTTAAAGCACCTTTCAAATGAGATCATGTACATGTTTGAATGTCGAAAAAACTTGGTTTCATGTTTAAAGATGGTTTCTATAAGTTCCATGAAATTTACTTGAGGTTTTGAGATTTCTTTGACAAGAACATTTCCTTTCCCTTACTAGCTTTGTAAGTTTGAGGTTTCCTTTAGCTAGTTCCTCATTTGAATGTACATGGAAGATGGTTTGAATGATTTGGAAAGACTTAAGCATGATGTGGATATGTTTGTGAGTGTTTGGAAAGTGTTCCCAAAAGTTTTTATAATGTTGGAACCAATTTTGGAACTTGAGGAATGTTTTGAACTGTTTTAGCAGTGTTTTTGCAGCAGAAAAACTCATCTGCAGGAACCAGATCGATCCGGGTCAAGTGCAGATCGATCCGGGGCATCAGGAACTGCAGAAAATAACATTCTGATAAATCCGGATCGATCCGGATCTGGGGCGGATCGATCCGCTAGTCTGGGTTCAGTCTCGACGGCTTTTACGGAAACAAGCATAACTCTCTCTAGAAAACTCGGATTCGCGCACCATTTTTTTGCGTTGAAACCGGGACTCAAAGAGCTATCTTTCCATATAAAATTTGCTATACTTTATTAATGACCATTTTGCCCTTGGGTCTATTTTGTGTCAACGGAGCTGCTTTAGTAGGTCTAATTCATGTGTTTCTTAATGAATTAAGGGTGTTTTGAACGTGTGGGCTTGTTACACGTGTCCCAACTTGCCCGAGGCGGGTTGGGGTGTGACAAATGGTATAGTTTTAACTTACCATGTTGATACACTTTGTGTATTAAACGGGACCGACTTGGGGTAATTATTTATATACTGACTTATAAGATAATTAATACCTCATGACTATTATGAATGCTTATGCTCTAAATCCTAAGTTGATTTATAGACACGTACATTTGATATTTACACTTTGATCCCTAAAAGGGTGAGATCCTTAAATGGGTCAATATCTCATTAGATTGGGTGACAATATTAATTGTGGTAGATATTAATTAATGATGGAATCCATGTCTCAATTTTGGGATTGATGATATCCACTTGAGAAAGCTTATAAGTTTTAATTATGTCAAACCCTGCAGGTGGATTTTGTATCCGACATATCAGATAAGTTAAGTAAAGGATCTCAAGGAATTTTAAGAGATTAATTAAATATGATTATCAGTAATTATATTTAATTAATGGATATCTGTAATCTTAACATGGGGAGATAATAAGCATTTAATAACATGGAACTCGAAATATATTTTTGAGATAAGAGTAGGAGTACAATTATAATTCTCTAGTGGTATGAATTACTCCCTCCGTCCCATAATAAGTGTCCACTTCCATTTTGCACATTGTTTAAGAAAGTTGCATTATATTAGTTTTTTGGGTTCATTAAATGATCACTTTCCAGTTTTACCCTTAGATGTGATAGGTGTTTGACTTTTTGCTTGTTTTGAGACCACAAATAAATGCTACTTTGTCTTTATTATAAGGGTAGTTTTGGAAAGTAAATAAAAGCTATATGCCAATTTAGGAAGTGGACACTTATTGTGGGACATCCAAAAAAGGAAATGTGGACACTTATTATTGGACGGAGGGAGTATAATTTATGGAAATAGGAATCTGATTCAGTTTGAATTAGGGTTTCCTAATTCTAGAAGGAAGCATATTCCTTATTGACTTCTTATGATCCCTATCGTAGCCTATATATATGCTACTTTGGCTCTCTCCTCAGTTTGCATTTTTCCATCAAGAGCATTATAATTCGGAATAGAAAAGAGAGAGTAAGAAGAGAGAGCAGAAACATAAAGTGTAGACACCCCATTTTGACCTGCCAAAAAAAGAAATAACTGTCGCAGGGGGGCCCACCAGGCATGCAAATCAAAGAAAAAGCTTCAGAATCCAAACAGGATCCCCAGAGGTCAAATCAATGCTAAACATACTGCATTCCGGACATCTCGGAGGTTAATAATCGGGACCGATTCGAACCAAAAGTCAACATATCAGAGTCTGGGATGACCAAAGGCCAAATTCAATTACACCAGGACTAAAACATGCATCAATACGGGCCTAGAGCACTTCAAATCATCGAAATCTAATAACTGGCGGAGTATCAAGTTTCGATTAAAGTTTCGGCACACCAAAATCAGGGAAAAAAGACACGATCGTCAATCCAGAAACATTGAAAGTCCGATTGGGCATATATGGATGAAAATATGGAGAAAAATAGGAATTCTGCAAGTCGAATCAGCCTAAACGGATAATCAGAGAAGAAACGACGTCCAGCCGAAGTTTCAAAGCTCAATCGGAAAGACAAGGGGGCAAAACGGTCATTTCTAAAGTCAGAGAATCTCAATCGAACCGTACCGATTCAAAGAGAACATCAATACAATTTCAAATCATCTTGAATCAGGAAAATCGGACGGTTGGATCAAAAGATATCGATAGTCGAAGTTCAGACGGCCCAGATCAAACGTCGATAGTCTGAAGAAAACGGAGGCATTTTTGGGTTTTAAACAAATTCTGATCCGACCACACGGATTTGAAGAGGACATTAAACCGAGGCCATATCTTTTCAAATCATCGGAATTCGACGTCTGGATTAAAAGATATGAAAGATCAAAGTCCGGGATCGAACGGCGGTTCCGATCGGAGGTTACCACTACCACTTCGCGTTCCGCCCACATGGGATCAAAACCCATGGTAGGGTGTGGAAAAACTTTCTATAAATAGAAAGATTATCCCACGCACAAGAAAAGGAAGAAAAACCCATAGCCCTTTCATATGGCCCTGTTTGGTTTTGAAACAAAAAATCCCTCACACTTGGGTTTGGTTTGGCTTCCAAACAAATACACCCATATCACACCACCACAACACCACTGTCACCACCACCAAAAACCCATGACCACCACTCCATTACCCAACCCCCTTCACAAACCCAGCACCCAAAACTACCCAGAAAGCCCAAAAATCAGGTCTGAACCAAACAGTGCCTTAAACATAGCCCAAAATCTGAAAAGGCAGCCAAACAGGCCCTTAACCACCACTCTGTCTCTCACCGCCCACACCAGGACCTTCCTCTCATCAAAACGGAGCTAGACCCGGTGGTCTGAACACCAAAAGCACACCGCAGGAAGCCTCACGCGCCTCTAGAATTCCCCACGCGCCACCGCTACACTGAATCACCTCCGGCTGCCGATCCGGCAACAACCGACGGAAACCACCACCACCAACGTGATCGTCTAGACCAGATAATCAAACCCTCGGCGGCCTGACCTCCAAATGTCACTGAAAACAGGCGCACGCACTACACGCGCCACCAGGGCTCCGTTCCGCCCATCCCACGCGCAGCCAACAGTCAGCGTTGAGTCAGCGCTGACTCATCTTTGACCAACAAATCAGGCACTGCCATGTGGCGCAGACTGCTGAGTCAGCAGCCTAGTCAACTGCCACTTGTCTGCCATGTCGGCGCCAGGTCATAGTTGATTGGCCAATCACAGACTGCCACGTGTCATTGCCACGCTAGGTTGGCCAACCAATGACAGGTTGACACGTGGCATAGACTGCCACATCATCACGTTGACCAGCCATTTAGAGACTGCTACGTGTCCGTTGGCTACCCAGTCAGTATATCCAACAGCGGCCCAATCAATGCCCTGTCAGCTTTGACCAGCCAATCAGAAGGTGCCACATGTCTTTGACTGACACATGGCTTGCTAACCCACTTGGGCCCCACTTTTGGTTTTTCCCACTTTTCTCCACTCCTGGTCCAGATTTCAACGAACGAACACTTGTTCTTAGCTAATTTGGCTGTTCCGGACGCACCGATGACCTCAGAAATTGGCCGAATCTAAATCTTAAGGGCTGTTTGGCATTTTATATGTCCATTTCAGGCTATCCTGGCCTAATCTAACCCCCGTGGGTCCCGCTCAACTCAGTCCGGACCCATTTTTGCCCGACTTATGGCTTTTTTGACTCTTCCGGCCCTTCCGGACCCGACTATGACGTCCATTCAAGTTGATTGCGTGTCAAAATATGACTTCGGGCCTTCTCGGCTTATTTTTGCGACACTTCTCGGTGACGATCCTTTCAAACCTCCGAATTCTTTCATTCTTTCTCAACAAAACACCGACTCGGCTTCAATAGCCCCTTCTGCACAGGTAACTCCCTCAAACTCTTACACTTAGTGGTCTGGGGCTCCCTATAAATCCATTGGTCGGATATTCTGCCTTTTTTTCTTTTTCTTTTATTTACTTATATGCTTTAGTGGTCTGGGCTCCGTATAAATCCACTCGTTGGATATTCCGCCTTTTTCTTTTATTTTACTTATATGCTTTAGTGGTCTGGGCTCCCTATAAATCCACTAGTTGGATATTTTGCCTTTTTCCTTTTCTTTTTATCTTCTTTTAGTGGTGTGGTTTCCCTATAAATCCACTGGTTGGATATTCCGCCTTCTCTTGCCAGTCGGAAGGGGGCCTCGAACTCCACCAGATTGGATTTTATATCCTGCGTCAGCCGGAAGGAGATCTAATGACCTACCCGGCATAACTTTATTAAACTGCTATATCATGCGCCAGTCGGAAGGAGGCCTCAAACTCCACCCGATTTGGACTTTATATCCTGCGTCAGTCGAAAAGAGATCTAATGACCTACCCGGCTGCATTTTATCTCCTGATTTAGATATTCGTTGATAAAAAATTAGAGAAACAAAAAGTTGTTACTTCTCTCCATTCGCACTGGGCACCGACCCATACTTCCGGTAAAACCTTTTTCATTACTTGGGCACCGACCCATACTTCCGGTAAAACCTTTTTCAAAACTACTCAGCACCAACCCATACTTCCGGCAAAACCTTTTTCAGTACTGGGCACCGACCCATACTTTCGGTAAAACCTTTTTCATTACTTGGGCACTGACCCATACTTTCGGTAAAACCTTTTTCAAAACTACTGGGCACCGACCCTTACTTCCGGCACTCTTTTCTCGAACCACTTGGGCACCGACTCTTACTTCTGGCACTTTTTCTCAAACCACTTGGGCACCGACCCATAATTCCGGTAAAAGCTTTTTCAAAACTACTAGGAACCAACCCATACTTCCGGTACACTTTTTCATTACTGGCATCGACCCTTACTTCCAGTTACCTTTTTTCAAATCACTGGGCACTGTCCCTTTCTTTCGGTATAAAAAAATAAAAAATACAAAAAAAGAAGACGAAAAGAAAAATAGGAAAAATGGACTTTCTCAAAAATAAAACTCCAATGCCACCTTTGCTTGGAATCTGCAAACAGCGCAAGTAAGTTTTTACACTCTTCATGGGCACTGACCCTTACTTTCGGCACATAAAACAAAAGACAAAAAAAAAAAATCATAAAAAAACAAAAAATACAAAAACTCATCGCACGGCCGATCTACCCCAACTTTTACTCAAAACACTTTCTCATAACTCACTACTTTCTCAAGGTTAAAGTCTAGGACTACACCGTACAGGTTAAAGTTTCCTAGCTACACCGACTTTACTCAAAACACTATTTTACAAACTCACGGTCTAGATTGATGAAAACACTCACACACATACACAGCACAGAACTACGTACGGCCTGATTCTCGTGTCGAGATACGTATGCAACCCATACTTGGGTGCGACCATAACTATACTTTCAAACTATCTCATGTCGAGATGCATACGTACGTACTTTCAAACTATCTTGAGTCGAGATACGTATACATACTTTCAAGCTAATACATACTTTCAAAACTATCTCGTGTCGAGACACGTAAATCGGCAACCGCGTATCACGGATGCTCGCATTTTAATTTCTTATATATGTATTCTACTACTCCTTACTTACGCCCCGTTACTATGAAAACCACTAAAACGGCAGCTGTGTGCCACGGATGTTCGAGGGTGCCTAATACCTTTCCTCGACGTAATCGAGTCCCCGAACCCACTTCAAGAACTCTGGTTTTCGCACGACTATCAAGAGTCACACTTTTAAAAGGGCCCCACTCTTCTCAAACTATTTTCTCAAAAGTCAAAGATGATTACTCTAATCGTCTTTGCAGGGATCCTAACTCCTGATAACGTTAGGTGGCGACTTTGAACTCTTACTTGGCCCTACTCCCACTTATACGTACTTTTACACATTTCTTTTTCATGCTTTGGTTCGCTGCTTTGAGTCTTTTACCCTATTTTATTTCATTTTCCTTTAAAACAGTCGCGATCCCACGAGGGGACCGCCCCCCGCCTTTGGGGCGGGCGCGACAGCTGGCGATTCTGCTGGGGATACACTTAAGAGGACTCAGGCCATCACTTTGGTGGTTTTCATATTCTAAAGGGGCATTTCTTTTACTAACAATTCTATACTTCTATAATTGTTTTTTAGGTTATAAACTTGTTTGCACAGGCACCTGTGACTTAAAAGAAACTACATGGCCAATGCCATACTAAAACTACAAGGCCAATGTCGTAGTTTACCACTGTACACACTACACAATTGCATTAAGCATGACATAACCCGGTTCTGACACTGAAACCCTTTAAGAATAGATAGGAGGATCAGTAAGTGGCATGGCCATTTGCGATAGTACCGTTGGTACTAGCACCGAAAGTTCCTCCGCTCGAAACCATCAACCTGAGAAAGTGCTACGGCACCGGAGGTTTGAAGGTTCGGGAACCGGACCTAAATAAGTCTACATTAGATGTCAACCTCTCCACATAGTCACACTTTGTACATGTGCATTCAAAACGTTTCAAAATACAAAACGGCGCCGATAGGTTGCCCAATTCTTTTCTATCCTCCCCTTATTGGGAATGGAAAAACTTTTCAAAAACAATAAACGGAGCCAACGAGCTACCGGATCCTTCTCTGTCTTTCTCCTGTACTTTTTTACAAACCAGGGGGCGAAAAAACTTTTCAAAATCAAATAACAGCGCCAAAAAGCTATCCATTCTTACTTATACTTTCCTTACATTTTAACAAGGATGGATACACTTTTCCAAAAACTCGTAAACGACGCCAGAAGGCTGCCAGACTTTATCCAAACTCGTTCTCACCTTTCAAAGCAAAAATTAAACTCCCCAAGGATAAATCCACTTTTAAAGACATTTGATGACGCCAAAAGGCTATCCAGATTCATCTCATACCTTGGGAACACACATCACACTGGGGCAGTACTCTCTCATCTCTAACGAGTCACTGGGAGAAGAATCCCCGTTTCTCTTCTTTGAAGCGACTTACTAACTTTACATCTACCTCTACTTCTTTTGACCTCCACTATAGGTACATTTCTGATAGAGGTCAACATGGGAAGCTTCTAAATGCTCAGCCTACTCCTGGCATCACTGACTTCTCCACGGATTGAGAAAGTCTGAATGGACAACCAGTCCAAACAGCTCTGATTTTCGAATCCAACTTCCAAATCCAAACATTTAGCCCGAGCAGGGCAGATGACAAAATCCGGGGAGGTCAAATCCGAGTAGTACCAACGCATTCGCGATTGTTCGAACCTTCAAGCCACTGAACCAATAGGCCTACTTATACCCATATACATCCACAAGCTCTGGCTATGCCCAAAATGATTTTCGTGAAGGACCAACGCTCAGCTCATTGTCTTGAAACAGTTTTTCTCATCATATGCCACACAGGGGCAGTTTCTCCATACTATTAAATTTATGTTTTATCTGCTTTGCATAAAGTACATACTTTTAAATGAAAAACAAAAAATTCTTTACATCACTCAATAACTATCATCTTGCTCTCGTTCTTTAAATCTCATGGTTTATTGGATATTACTGTCTCGTTACTTGTTGAGTATAACTTAGACATCGTACTAGACTTTCAAAATATAGCAAGCTATGTTCGGGCTTACTCGAAAGTGCGACCAGCATAAAATCATGCCAATAATAGACTCAGGTCCACGAAACTGGCCATTTCACCCTTTAACGATGCTCACATCTAAACAAGAATCAAATGACAAAAGCATACTCAATGCATACTTATCTACGATCGCTTGATGTCATCTGAGTACACAGGAATAGAGCAAATAGTCGACGGGCATGCAAGAACAGGAATGCCTTGGTCCATTCTCAGGATCATGACGTACATCGACTGGGGCAGTCTTTGTCCCTCCCATATCAGCAAAAGAGGTCATCACGATCACTGTCGGCCTATATGATCCCCCTTAATCCTCATCAGGAAAGTAAATATGCATTCTTAGGATCTCTAACTTCAATGATGAATATATGTGATCTCTGCACCCGACTCGACTTGTGTCAAAATGATTAGAGGCAATCATTTCAGCTATCTATACACTACTTTCCCTTGCTAGCCCACTTGAGCCATACAATGATTTCTTTTTAAACATAAACCCCTGAGGATCACCCCCTAAACTGGGGCAATGCCAAAAGGAAAAAGAAAGAGAAAGCAAATAAAAAGAAAACTCAATGCAAAGCTGGAGCACATCCACAAAAGGTATGATCCGACTCGGATACATACTTCAAACTAGGGCAATTCTCCCCAGTACATACTTTACTCAGCGATAACATACCACACACTAGATTGGGATGAAGACAAAAACAAAAAGAAAAAGAAAAAGAAAAAGAGCTAAATCAAAAGAAGGAAAAAAGTAGGGCATAAGGTGATCTCAGGAATCTCAACCAACTTTTCAAAATAAACTTTGAGCCTTCATGCGATCCTTTCATTTCTCAACCCATGACCCTGGCCTACGTTACAACCTAGTTGTCACGCCCCGGAGCAGCATAAATAGAGAAAAATAAATTTCCTTTATGGGTCCATAAGGAATGACAGGTGAAAGTCACTAATAATCCACACCACGCAGTACTAGTCCAAAAGAAAAGCAACAGTAAACAACTGAGAATAACACACAGTGCTAACTATTACAAAAAATCAGAGTGTGGTCCACAGGATCACAACAGGTCTGAAGACAACAAATGCCCAAGTACCCGCTAACAAAAGGTTTAAGAGAACAATTGAAAATATAAAACTAGTTATAAATCCTTCAGCCTTCAACTAGCGTACGGATAGTCCTCAGCGTAATAATCCTTCTTGGCGTAAACGTCATTGGTGGGGCCCTCCTCTGGATAACACTCATCAGTGTACTGGTCATTACCTGCAGAATAAGGGGTAGGGTATTCTGGACGGGGAAAGTCCAGGTAATAAAAGGCCGTCAGCTTACTGAGAGCTGAGTGAGCATAAACTAACGAGGTACCAGTTATCTGAAGTAAACACGAGCTTATGAAACGCGGGTTAACATCTTATTATAAAGATAACATTATCTTGTTCCTTTATCTATCCTTGTAAACCGACCCTTATCGTCTTGTTACTCAAATCACGACATTTAACAAACTCTGATTTCATGAACTGACTCAATCGTTTAACTCTAGGGATACACCTCCATTTCGTCCACCGCTTTTAAGAGCATATGCACAGCTCACCGCATGTCATGGACTCCACGTCAGTCCGTCCCCCAGCTTTTAAGAGCATATGCACAGCTCACCGCTTATTAGGGACACAACGTTTCCAATAAGGCATATCAGTCTATTGCCACGACTTAACGTCATCTACTAGTGATCCCAGCTCACCGCTTTTAAGAGCATATTCACAGTCACCGCTTTTAAGAGCATATCATAGATCATCTAGTCTATCTTAGGACTTATTTGGTCCAGCTCACCGCTTTTAAGAGCATATCCACAGCTCACCGCTTTTAAGAGCATATCATGACCGAACGTCCATCCCCGTACTATTCCCAGAACTTATCAAACCTACGTATGTTCCATTCTAACATCGACACATGACAATTCCCAATGTGGCCTGACTACTCTGAATGAAAGAAAACGGGCATCGAACTCATACAAGAATTTCATAGTATCTAACGTTGTCAGATTTATACATATGTTATTAATCATACTTATCTGTGTTGTCACATTATCCCTGATAACCCCCAAATCGTAAAATGGAAGTCCGTATTGGAAATCGAACAACAAAACCTCTTATAAAATAAATAGGCAAAGAAAATCATGTTCTGATCATTCCAATCGATTGGGACTAAGTCCAATCGATTGGTATAAAATCATATCAATCGATTGAGAAAACAGGCAATCGATTGGGTCTCAAATAGTGGCAATCGATTGCTAACATTTTTAATCGATTGGGATGGCAATCGATTGGATCTCTATCCAATCGATTGGATCCAGATTGATGGCAATCGATTGAGATTTATGTCAATCGATTAGCACTTCGTCCTTACCAGCAGATTGTAAAAACAGCTTATATAAACGTACACTACATGCATTTAACCCATCTAAACTTCATAATAACTTATATAAACTTCATATAGAGGGACCAAGTGAGTTAGAACTCACCTAGGGTGCGTTTGGCTTGTGTTAAAGCTTGAAATCTCCAAGCTCTCTCTCTCTCCTTCTTTCTTCTTCCTCCTTGTCGGGTTCTTTTTCTTCTCTTGCTTCTCCTCCTTCTTTCTACTTCTTCTTCTTCTTCCCAACTGCCAAGCGCAGTGAGTGTGTGTGAGGATGTGTATAAATATAGATATATAGATAGATATATGTATATCTCTCAAGAGGTATGTCTCTCTCTCTCTCTCAAGGCTGCAAAAATGACCCAAGGCCATAAATATGGTCATATATATAGAGATAAGGGAGTGCCACACGTTTACAGCTCAAGAAAAAAAGAAAATATGTCTCAGCTTATACCAATCGATTGGGACACAAGTCAATCGATTGGGAACAGATATTTGTAGTCAATCGATTGGAATAATGTCAATCGATTGGGATGTTGACACGTAATCAATTTTAGTCGGTAAAATGGCAATCGATTAGGAATATGTCAATCGATTGGTATCCGAAAAGTGTCAATCGATTGGGAATATGTCAATCGATTGGGAACCAAAATTTATCAAAAGGAAGAGAAAGTTTATACGAGTATAGAAATGAAATACCAGGTCTTATTAATATACCAAAATACAGGGTATTACATCATCCACCACTCAACAAAAGATTTCGTCCTCGAAATCAAAAGCAACAAGATCTAAAATAAAAACGAAAACTTCTCGCGCATCTCTGACTCTAGTTCCCACGAAGCTTCTCCTTTATCGTGATGCTTCCACTGAATTTTGACTAACGGAATCTCTTTGTTCCTGAGTTTCTTGATCCCTCGATCCAGAATACGAACAGGTCCTTCATTGAATGTAGCGTTATTGTGGACTTCAATGTCTTCAAAGCTGATCTCATGCGCTGGGTGGTGAACACACTTCCTCAGCATACTGATGTGGAAAACATTGTGCACTCCTGACATCTTTGGCGGCAATGCAAGGCAATAAGCGACCTTCCCAACACGCTCCAGAATCTCAAATGGTCCGATGAAACGTGGCGATAATTTGCCCCTTTTCTGACCAAATCTGACGATTCCTCGAACAGGTGAAACCTTGAGTAATACGTGATCTCCAACGGCAAACTCCAAGTCTTTGCGTCGCTTGTCAGCATAACTCTTGTATCTGGTCTGGGCTGTCTTCATCTTTTCACGTACGACTTGAATCTTCTCACTGGTTTCTCGTACCATCTCTGGTCCAAGAAGTTGACTATCTCCGACTTTGGTCCAACATAGCGGCGATCGGTAAGGTCTTCCGTATAAAGCTTCGAATGGCGCCATATCTATGCTTGAATGATAACTATTATTATAGGTGAACTCAATCAGAGGTAAGTGTATCTCCCAAGAACTCTCAAAATCAATGACACAAGCGCGTAACCTATCTTCTATCACTTGATTAATTCTTTCAGTCTGTCCATCGGTCTGCGGATGAAAAGCTGAACTCAAGTTCAATGTCGTTCCCATCGCTGTTTGGAGACTCTTCCAAAATTCTGCAGTAAAATGCGAATCTCGGTCTGACACAATAGATACAGGCACTCCATGTAATCGTACAACGTGTTGTAGATACATTCGGCTCAAACGTTCTACTAAATACGTCATGCTATAGGCAATAAAATGTGTCATCTTAGTAAGTCGATCCACGATTACCCATATAGCATCGTGATTTTGCTGTGACTTCGGCAATCCTACCACGAAATCCATGGTTATGTGTTCCCATTTCCATTGAGGAATAGGTAACGGCTGTAGAAGTCCAGGTGGTTTCTGATGTTCTGCCTTTACTTGTTTACAAGTAAGACACTGAGCTACATACTCAGCCACTTCTCGCTTCATTCCTTTCCACCAGAAATTTCTCTTCAAGTCCTTGTACATCTTCGTACTTCTGGGATGAATCGTCATCCGTGACTTATGAGCTTCATCCAATATGTCTTTTCGGAGACTTTCTTTATTAGGTACACAGAGTCTATCTTTACATCGTAAAGCTCCGTCTGTACTAATACTCCAGACTTCTGGTTCCTTGGCTGTCATCTTGGCGAACCATAACTTTAAATCCTCTGCTGTCTGTTGAGCCTCTATGATACGACTGATCAAAGTCGGTTGTACCATAAGACATCCAAAATGTTGTCCTTTCCTTGGCTCCACTGGCTGAAGATCAAATTCAGCAATTTCTTCTAATGCTCTCCATTCTCTAATTAGAAATACAGCGATCACTAGCCGAGGTTTACGGCTCAAAGCGTCTGCTACTACGTTTGCTTTACCGGGATGGTATTGCAAAGAAAAGTCATAGTCTTTGAGTAATTCCATCCACCTTCGTTGTCGCATATTCAACTCCTTTTGAGAGAACAAATACTTCAAGCTCTTATGATCGGAAAACAAGTCAAACTTTTCTCCATAGAGATAGTGTCTCCAAATTTTCAATACAAACACTATTGCTGCTAATTCTAGATCATGCATAGGATAATTTTTCTCATGTACCTTCAATTGTCTTGATCCATATGCGATAACATTTCCATCTTGCATAAGCACACACCCAAGTCCTTGGTACGATGCATCACTGTAGATCACATACTTTTCTCCACTCTTAGGTAATGCGAGTACTGGTGCAGAAGTCAATCTTTCTTTTAACTCCTGAAATGCACCCTCATGCTTGTCTGTCCATTCATACTTCATCTCTTTCTTGGTTAAGTTTGTCAAGGGTCCTGTTATCTTGGAAAATCCTTCGACGAATCTTCTGTAATATCCTGCTAAATCGAGGAAACTTCTGACTTCGGTCGCATTCGTCGGTCTATTCCAGCTTAAGACTGCATCAATCTTAGATGAGTCTACCGAAATACCTTCCTGAGATATAACATGTCCCAAGAATTTGACTTCCTGTAGCCAAAACTCACACTTGCTGAACTTTTCATACAACTTGTTATCTCGAAGTGTCTGCAAGGCAACTTGTAAATGCTCCTTGTGATTCTCTTTTGTCTTTGAGTAGATCAGTATATCATCAATGAACACAATAATGAATTTATCCAGATATAGTCTGAATACTCTATTCATCAAGTCCATAAATACTGCTGGCGCATTAGTCAATCCAAAAGGCATAACTAGAAACTCGTAATGCCCATATCTTGTCCTGAATGCAGTCTTCGATACATCCTCTGGTCGAACTAACAATTGGTGGTATCCTGAACGTAAATCGATCTTGGAAAAGATCCTAGATCCTTGTAACTGGTCGAATAGATCATCTATCCGAGGTAATGGATATCTATTCTTAATCGTAACCTTGTTCAACTCCCTATAGTCTATACAGAGTCGAAGTGTTCCTTCCTTCTTCTTTACAAATATAACTGGTGCTCCCCAAGGTGACGTACTTGGATGAACAAATCCTAGACCTTCAAGCTCTTGAACTTGCTTCTTCAGTTCCAACATCTCGGTTGGTGCCATCCTATATGGAGTCTTAGAAATAGGCAATGTACCAGGTACTAATTCCACGCAGAAGTCTATTTCTCTTTTCGGTGGAAGTCCTTTAATATCCTGAAATACATCTAGAAAGTCTCGTGTAATAGGAATTTGATCCATCGTAAGCTCCGTACTCGTACTAATGATCGTAGCCAAACCACTCGTAAGAAACAGGTCGCTTGTCGGTTGACACTGAAATCTGCCGTCGGCTTTCCTTGTATTGGAAATACAATTGTCCTAGTAGGGCAATCCAAATTGGCACCATATTTAGTTAACCAATCCATCCCTAGGATAACATCGAATTCTGACATCGACAGAACTACCAAGTCTGCTGGAAGATTCCTATCTCCCAAAGTCAATGGGCAATCTCTACACACTTTACTCAACTTAACTGTCACTCCCAACGGTGACACAGCATTCAGTGTTGACTCAAGTATCTGGGGTTCTAAACCCAACTGACGCACAATCTTAACAGCAATAAAAGAACGTGTGGCTCCAGTATCAAATAAAGCTTTAACTGGACTATGAAAGAGTATAAGTGTACCTTCCAACTGTTGCTGCTCATCAGCATTAAAGCCTGCTTCTTCTGGGATAATAGCATTCATCCTTGCCTGATCTGGAGGTCCTTGAATTCCTTGAACTGGTGCCCCGTAGTATCCTCCTCGTGGTGCACGACAATCCTTGCTCAAGTGTCCTAGTTTGTTGCAGTTGCGACAGACGATATCTGGCCTGCGATTTGATCTATAGATAGTGCAGTTCCTTGAAATATGTCCTGGCTTTCCACAGTTAAAACACCCTCCACTATTGCTTGGTGGGGCTGTTAGTAATGCCTGTGGCTGTAGTTCTCGCTGTTGATTTTTCTGGGGTCGATTATAACCTTGCTGAGGTTTCCGGGCTCCTTCCCAGATTCTCTTGTTTCCTTGAAAGTTTTCCTGAGGTCTCCATCCTTTGGTATTTCTCGGTGGTCGATTAGGGAAATTTCTCTGTTGAAACCCTCGTAACGACTGAGGTCGATTTGTCTGTGATTGCTGTACTGGATTAGCATCCTTTTCTAATCCTGTAGCAAATCTAACAATTTCCTCATACGACTGGTTTAGATGACCAACCATCATATGTCTGAGGTGGGGGTTCAGTCCTTGGTGAAATCTCTTCACCTTCTTCTATGGAGTGTCTATCATATGCTGAGCAAATCTGGATAAACGCTCGAACTGTGTTGTGTATTCCCGTACATTCCATCCTCCTTGGATCAAATTGAGAAAGTTCCTTTCCTGTTGATCTCTCTCATCTTCTGGAAAATACTTATCCAAAAATCTGCCTTTGAATGCCTCCCACAACATAGCTCGAGCGGCATCGATCCCAATTGTGGCTCGCTCAGCTTCCCACCAATCTGCGGCGGCATAAGTGAGCTGAAACGTAGCAAGGCGACGTTTCTCTTGTTCGTTGCATTCCAATGCTTCAAATATTAACTCCATCTCTCTTATCCATTGTTCTGCTTTCCATGGTTCTGTTAGTCCATCGAACTTTTCGGGACGTAACCCACGAAAATTTGCTAACAGCTTATCTCCAGTCTGTTTTGGTGGCGGGGGTGCAAGAGGTCTCTGGTGGGTGGAGTGATTATATGTATCCCCCACATGCTCCATCCTTTGCATAAATGCTTCAAAAATTCCGGTTGGGTCCATTCCCTCTGGAATAGGTGCTCCATTACGTGCTTGGTGATTTCTCAAGGGTCCTACCATAATGATAAGGAATGTCGCCTACAAAAGACTCAAGATTAGCTGAAAGTCTTCTCCGAGAAATGAAATCAACATAGAACGAGAAGCAGCAAAACTAACAATTCTACTAAACAACACAGCACAACACAACAACCAAACAATAACAAAAGTACCGCTCGTATATATATATATATCAAAAGATGTACCGTATAGTACACTAGTCAAACTGTGTACCATATGGGACAAGAGTTACAACAACTAAAGTCAGCTAATACTATACAAAGCTATGGTCAATAGCTATCTCTCAAGCTCCCAAAAATCTGGTGGACAACATGTCCTAATATAAACTAACCAAATCTATACCCTGCAGATCCTGACTCAAAAGTCGTCAGCATCTGATTCTGCTGGTGGTGCCTCGTCCTCTGGGTCTATATCCATCTCCTCGAGTGGATCATCCTCAACTAGTGCGACAAGATCTCCGACTACTACCCCTATATCCCAATCCTCTATCATCTCTGCATCATCGTCCTCCATCACGTCTGCTATCGCCTGGTTAGCGACATCAACAGCTACTACAGCAAAACCGTCAGCTATGTCAAGAGCTCCTGCTATAGCCACCTCTCCCATAACAAAATCTGCTGGCTGTGCTACCATCTGAGCTATCCATCCTACTGCCATATCGGCCATGACTGCCATATGCATAATGGGTCCAGCTGGTATCTGAAGCACAACGGGTACCTCTGGCACAACTATCTCCTCATCGGGTACCTCCTCATCTACTACTACGTCTGCCTCAATAGCCTCTGGGTCCGGTACTGGATCCTCTGGCTCAAACTCTGGCTCCTCAGGGTCATCCTCAGGTTCATCATCATCTGCATCGTCTGCATGCTCATCCTCTACTGGGTCCTCGTCATCTATCGGCTCCTCCTCTCCATCTCCATCCATGTCCTCATCGGGATGCTCATCCTCAGGCTCTAGATCCTCTTCATCCTCAATCGGCTCAGGCTCTGGCTCTGGGACGGGTACGTCGGGCACTGGTGATGGTGGGGCTGCTGCTGCTGGTACAGTTATAGGCTCTGGTGGACCGGCTAAAATGGCTCTCAACTCAATCTCATCCATCTCTGGCTTGCTTAAAACTAGTCGTAACATCTCCTGGCAAATGTCTCTACCAACCCTCGCAGTATGGTAAGCATCTATGCGCATCTGTGTCGGGTGAGTACTCCTGGTCACATAAAGCGCTCTCCACATGTCTTCCTCTAAATGTCGACTAGCTATCTGGCACACACGCTCACGATAAAACTCTGGGTCAGCTGGCTCCACGGTATCTCCATGGATAATATGTCCTCCATAATCATCAGTCACAAACTGGTGAAACTCCGGATCCATACTATCCTGCAAAGGAAACTATCTATCATCAGGAAGACGAACTTATCTTATACTTATATCTCATCTCAAAGAAATTCTATCATACTAGGACCAGATGGTGTGGAAATACTTAGTGAACAAAAGTATCACAACCTAGAGTACCGAACCTAAGCTCTGATACCAAAAACCCTGTCACGCCCCGGAGCAGCATAAATAGAGAAAAATAAATTTCCTTTATGGGTCCATAAGGAATGACAGGTGAAAGTCACTAATAATCCACACCACGCAGTACTAGTCCAAAAGAAAAGCAACAGTAAACAACAGAGAATAACACACAGTGCTAACTATTACAAAAACATCAGAGTGTGGTCCACAGGATCACAACAGGTCTGAAGACAACAAATGCCCAAGTACCCGCTAACAAAAGGTTTAACAGAACAATTGAAAATATAAAACTAGTTATAAATCCTTCAGCCTTCAACTAGCGTACGGATAGTCCTCAGCGTAGTAATCCTTCCTGGCGTAAACGTCATTGGTGGGGCCCTCCTCTGGATAACACTCATCAGTGTACTGGTCATTACCTGCAGAATAAGGGGCAGGGTATTCTGGACGGGGAAAGTCCAGGCAATAAAAGGCCGTCAGCTTACTGAGAGCTGAGTGAGCATAAACTAACGAGGTACCAGTTATCTGAAGTAAACACGAGCTTATGAAACACGGGTTAACATCTTATTATAAAGATAACATTATCTTGTTCCTTTATCTATCCTTGTAAACCGACCCTTATCGTCTTGTTACTCAAATTACGACATTTAACAAACTCTGATTTCATGAACTGACTCAATCGTTTAACTCTAGGGATACACCTCCATTTCGTCCACCGCTTTTAAGAGCATATGCACAGCTCACCGCATGTCATGGACTCCACGTCAGTCTGTCCCCCAGCTTTTAAGAGCATATGCACAGCTCACCGCTTATTAGGGACACAACGTTTCCAATAAGGCATATCAGTCTATTGCCACGACTTAACGTCATCTACTAGTGATCCCAGCTCACCGCTTTTTAGAGCATATTCACAGCTCACCGCTTTTAAGAGCATATCATAGATCATCTATTCTATCTTAGGACTTATTTGGTCCAGCTCACCGCTTTTAAGAGCATATCATGACCGAACGTCCATCGATCCCCGTACTATTCCCAGAACTTATCAAACCTACTTACATTCCATTCTAACATCGACACATGACAATTCCCAATGTGGCCTGATTACTCTGAATGAAAGAAAACGGACATCGAACTCATACAAGAATTTCATAGTATCTAACATTGTCAGATTTATACATATGTTATTAATCATACTTATCTGTGTTGTCACATTATCCCTGATAACCCCCAAATCGTAAAATGGAAGTCCGTATTGGAAATCGAACAACAAAACCTCTTATAAAATAAATAGGCAAAGAAAATCATGTTCTGATCATTCCAATCGATTGGGACTAAGTCCAATCGATTGGTATAAAATCATATCAATCGATTGAGAAAACAGGCAATCGATTGGGTCTCAAATAGTGGCAATCGATTGCTAACATTTTCAATCGATTGGGATGGCAATCGATTGGATCTCTATCCAATCGATTGGATCCAGACTGATGGCAATCGATTGAGATTTATGTCAATCGAATTGCACTTTGTCCTCACCAGCAGATTGTAAAAACAGCTTATATAAACGTATACTACATGCATTTAACCCATCTAAACTTCATAATAACTTATATAAACTTCATATAGAAGGACCAAGTGAGTTAGAACTCACCTAGGGTGCGTTTGGCTTGTGTTAAAGCTTGAAATCTCCAAGCTCTCTCTCTCTCCCTTCTTTCTTCTTCCTCCTTGTCGGGTTCTCTCTCTTCTCTTGCTTCTCCTCCTTCTTTCTGCTTCTTCTTCTTCCCAACTGCCAAGGGCAGTGAGTGTGTGTGAGGGTGTGTATAAATATAGATATATAGATAGATATATGTATATCTCTCAAGAGGTATGTCTCTCTCTCTCTCTCTCTCTCAAGGCTGCCAAAATGACCTAAGGCCATAAATATGGTCATATATATAGAGATAAGGGAGTGCCACATGTTTAAAGCTCAAGAAAAGAAGAAAATATATCTCAGCTTATACCAATCGATTGGGACACAAGTCAATCGATTGGGAACAGATATTTGTAGTCAATCAATTGGAATAATGTCAATCGATTGGGATGTTGACACGTAATCAATTTTAGTCGGTAAAATGGCAATCGATTGGGAATATGTCAATCGATTGGTATCCGAAAAGTGTCAATCGATTGGGAATATGTCAATCGATTGGGAACCAAAATTTATCAAAAGGAAGAGAAAGTTTATACGAGTATAGAAATGAAATACCAGGTCTTATTAATATACCAAAATACAGGGTATTACACTAGTAAAGTCCACTTTGATTGACACAGGCCTTGTTGGGTTCACTAAATCACATACTTGCATCATTCCAAAAGACAGGGGTGCCACATACTTTCAAATCACAAGATACACTGAAGTGCAACAATCACATAGCCGGATTCATTGAAAACCTGTGAGGGCACGAAGGTAAAAATGGTTTCAGAGAGAATGAGAGCTCGAGAAAAACAAATACTGAAAAATTGGGTCCTTCTGAAGGACGATAACTGGGGCACTAAGCCTACATAGTCAAATACTTTGTCTTCTAGTACTCAATAGGTGACAAGACGATCAATATCCACTAACTCATGAGCATTCTTTCACAAAATGATAGATTCATGCATCATACTCTTGTAAATACACGTACATAGCATGACATAACTTTAAAAATGCATTCCTATCTTTCAGCATAGCAGACAATGCATACTTTTATAGCAGGGGCAACTGGTTCTGACAAACCTCTCAAATAACCCAAAAGCTCACCACTAACTGAGCCACGATATCAACCCATGCTCAGACTCGCCAACTTCACACTGATCCATCTGTTCAGATCCACATATCAAAATAGTCTTCTCCTCTGTAGATTGTCAAGAAATCTATCCCTCACTCAGGTCTAACAATTCACACTCAAATCAAGAATCATGTATGAAACCCTCAAGCGGCATCCTGTTCACTCGTCATCAGAATCCATAATCAAAATCAGGAGTGAGTCCTTCAAACGGCATCCTATTTCGTCACAAGCATCAGGTATACCTAAGAGGCATCTTGTTCACTGTTTGCTTCCATAACCAGGTATGAGACCCTCAAACGGCATCCTGTTCACTCATCATCAGAATCCATAATCAAAATCAGGAATTCAAAATCAGGTGTGAGTCTATCAAGAGGCTTCCTGTTCACGCATCTCCCCACCAGGAAGAGTCCGTCAAGTGGCATCCTATTCACACTATCTATCATCGGAATCAGGAGTAAGTCTGTCAAGTGGTGTCCTATTCACACTATCTATCACCAGAATCAGGAGTGAGTCCATCAAATGGCATCCTATTCACACTATCTATCACCAAAATTAGGAGTGAGTCTGTCAAGTGACATCCTATTCACGCTATCTATCATTAGAATCAGGAGTAAGTCCATCAAGTGGTATCCTATTCACACTATCAATCATCAAAATCAGGAGTGAGTCCATCAAGGGGCATCCTATTCACGTCATCGTCTATCATTCAATATCAGGAGTGAGTCCGTCAAGTGGCATCATGTTCATATCACCTAAAATCAGGTAAAAGTCCTTTAAACGACATCCAACTTACATCGGCATCAAGCATCAGGTATATCTCTTACCCTCCGCACTCAATAGCAATCACGCGCATAGCATTTTGCAGTCCTTACCTTTCCACGACGATCAAGTATACCACATTTCACTCATTTCATCACTCTTTACAGCAATCACGCCCCAAGTGGCATTTTGCTCTTGAATCTTCACAGTAATCACGTGTCACACCCATTCCAGAAATTCATAGTTTTGAAAATGCATAATTTGAGATTGTGAAATTATTAATGTTATTAATAATTTGAGTTGAGTTGACGTGGGTCAACGGTAAGGTGTCAGTGAGGATACGAGAACGTGGAATTTCACAGTTGCATTGGCATGACTAAATGACATTTATATGATTTAAATGTTATTTGACCTATCTGGTATTCTATGAATAGTAATTTTATCTGTGTTGTGGAAATTCTGGTAACCTTTGATATTGTTATATCATTTTGAAAACTGTGGTGAGAACGTGAGTGCCACGTTAAATAAAAGGTAGGTTGTGTAGAGATTTCACATAACTTAGTTTTCGGACATAATTTGTGGACCCAAACGAGACTTAGTCGAAAACTTTTGGAATTTAAAATTTTCACTCGTAAAGGCATAAAATGAACGTATGCAAAGTTTCGAGAGCTAATTAGAAGTTTGAGGAACTCGTGGGGAGGTAAACGCAATTCCCGAAGAGTTTGCCTATATATAGTAGTGGATGAGATTCATTCTCATCCAAACTTTCTAAATATCTTGAGAGAGGAGAGAGAAAAGAGATTTGGTGGCCACGGACTTTGCGACGCCGATCGACGACCGTTCGTCCGTTTGATTTTCACCAAATTCAAGATTTGAACTCGTGGAGGTAAGACCTACGTTTTGATACTACTTAGGCCGTGTTTGGCCAATTTTTGTAAAAATCTTAATTCTAGACTTTTGGGGAAAACCCAGTAAAACTTGTAGGAATCGTCTCAAATTTGAAATCTGACGATTAATTAGCCCCCTAGACGATCCTTCAAAGTTTGAAGAGAATCGCACGATGTATGAATTCTAGATCTATGAAATATATGGATTTTCATGTTTTGAACATCAGTTTTGATATCTTTAGATCCAGGCGAAATTCATGTATTAGTTAGGTGACACGACTAAATAGTTGTGCGCTCTTGTGCAACACCCAAGTGTAGGTGATCGTGCAAGTAATATAGTACTGGAAGTCCAGGTCGATCCCACGGGGAAGGAATAGGAAGAATATCTACTAAGTTAAACCTAAAGAAAAAGAAAATAAGAATATAGAAGTGGAGGTTCTACGAATCCTAATTAATTAAAGTAAACTAAATGATAAACTAAAGTATAAAGAAACGTAATAATTAAACAACTAAATTAAAGGTGTTGGAAACACGTGAATCCACATTAATCCTAACCATCTACCATGCACATTCATTAACGTTCTATGGAGTTCATTCCTCTTCAGCATTCCGTATTTTTCTAAAGATAAAGAATCAATAGCCCTTTCATGACCGGGACTACATCATCACATTTGAGTAAAATACATGGAAGACGGTTTAAAACAATGGTTATTACTTGCACTCTAAATGGTGTTAGCATTCAAAGTGGTTTTCAAAAGTCATTGAAGAAAATAGCCTTAAGGCTTTAAGTTCTAAAAACTGTTGTGACAAACTGAGCTTATTGGGACAATTTGATGACAGATTTCTAAAACAGAAAGTCATGGAATACTTCAAAGAATCATCTCAAGAATTAACAAGTTCGATCGATCGAAGCGCTCTCGATCGATCGAACTGCATCATCCTTCGATCGATCGAAAGGTGTTCGATCGCTTGACTATCCCTGGTTCGATCGATCGAACTGGCTTCGATCGATCGAGCCCAAGGTTTCTATATCATACATGGCAGAGGCTAAGAATCAATATTTCATCACATATCTCCAACGTCTAAACTACGGAAACATGATCAAACTAGTGCAGGAATAGTAAACTAATGTAATCATAACATATAAACTAATAAACAATGCAATAAAGATAAAAGAAAGAGAAAACCTGAATATAATCTGATTATAACTTGTAAATAACATGAAACCAACTTGAATCTTCAATATAACAATGGAAAAGATGAATAAGAACATTAATCTAACCTAATCTACTCCTAATCTAACCCTAAAACTACACAAAACTGCTGTTTTCTGCGTTCTGGAGCGTCCTCCCTTCGTCTGGCGTCAAAACGACGTATATATAGGGTTCCCATAGAGTTTACGCAACTTTTGGGTGAATAAAAGGTTCGATCGATCGAGCTCAGTTCGATCGATCGAAGGTTCGATCGATTGAACCCTTCTTCAATCGCTTGAACTCTTCTGATTTTGACAGCACTGCACACCGATGGGAGAATGGCCATAACTTTTTACTCGGACCTCGGATTGACCTCCCGTTTGCGGCCACGCGACCGTAACTCAAAGATCTACATTTCTTGTCTCTGGGAAAATCTTCCAAATCTGAAGTCATCATTGTCAAAATTGCCATTTTCTCAGCTGCTTCTGTTGTTCTATCCACCAGAATCACTTTCTTTAGCTCCACTTCATTGATTTACATCCTAATACCTATAAAACCATGCAAAAACATATAGTTTAGCATTAACACAATAAAAAGAACATTGTTATTAGAATGAACCTAAATGTAGGGACTTTGGGGATAAAGTATGCATAAAATACTACGTAATACACTAGAAATATGCACTTTTCACCACGAATCACACCCCCCAACTAGCTCGTTGCTAGTCCCTAGCAATGAAGCGAACTATAGCAGTGTTTATTTAACTCTAAAAATTGAAAACAAAAGAAAATAAAAATCCTAACTCACTTTCGTAGGAATCACGATTGCATTTAGCGTATGCAACAAGCCTTTAAACCTCTAGGTTCCCCCTAGTGGACGAGTGTTGTCTCGTGAGGGTTTGCAGTGAATCTACCCACAAAATTCATGTTTATGGTAATGGTTCTCATTTAAATGTTTTCAAGAAATTTTCCTCTCATTTAGCAATGTAGTTAAGCTCAACAATCTCATGAAACTCTCTAATAAGCCATAGCAATGCAACACACACATTACAGTTAATCTACTATCAAAGTCATTAGAATATTCCATACCTATTAATCTTCAAGTGTGTGTGTGAATGGACAACCAAAATACAAAACTTTAATTTCAAAGCTTGCATAACCTAAGACACTATCAAGACGTTCATTTTGACTCAACTCTCACCGGGATTACACTCTTAAGATGAAATCACTCTGAATTAGGTGTAATAATTATCACTCATGATATGGAAGCTGTAAAGAGTAATTGTAAATGGAATCTAATGCTTCTCATATCTAAATAGAAAAACGGAAATTTTAGTGCATAAAGTCTCATGAAAGGATACTTTTCACTAAAAGAGCGAGATACCGTGGAGAACTCTCTAATTACCTTAACTTCAAATCCATTTTACTTAAAATCATTAGGACTTTGAAAAAGAGGTATTAAGTGAAAGAAGAAAGAGGCTCGTGATATTCAATTGGGTCAAAGGATGTGATTGGAATGTCTACTATTACTTTTCAAACTTCCCACATCTCCAATCTCTCTCTTCTTCTTTTCTTTTATTTATTTTTTTCACACTCTTCTTTTCATTCCTTTTTTTCTTTTGTCACAACCATTGGCATTTTTTTTCTTTTCATGCTTTTTTTTCTTTTATTTTATTTTCTTTTTCTTTTCTTTTTTTTTTTCATTTTTTTTTCTTCTTTGCCAACTTTCCCTTATTCACAGAACCAAACTTCTTGTTAAGATAACACATCCCAATCATTCCTAGATAAAGAACTGAGGCTTGAACTCCTAATTTGGAGTTAGGTATTGACTTTAGGATTGTGTAGACAAGGCGATTATGATAAGCTCAAGAGGTGAAGTAAAGGAATAGCATAGAGGTAGGCCAAGGCTGTATTATCCATGTATGGTCAAAAGATGGCCTAAATCATCTTCTAAGTTAATAGGATAATTCATTTCAGTAAATTCAAGAGCTCTAAAGTTTGGTAAATCCTGAACGTTCTCTTCTAGTGATCAGTCAAAATGAAGAAGAAAAATGAGACTTTCAACGAATTAATACGCTTTTCAAAAAGTAAGAGTAATTTTATAAAACCCTCAAAAACAAAGAATGGCACAAAAGCTCACTTGGGTTATTAGTCTCCACTACAGTCTTTCAAGACACTTAAGCTATGCTTACTAATCCATTTTAGCTAAGTACAAGGTTGTCACAATGTGCTCAAAGTTGTTTGAAGATTAAAAAGCACAAAATGTACTATAACTAAGATAGTAAAGAAACTACCATAGTATATCACATACTAATAACATACAGAAAATAACACTAATGCATCATAACTAACTACATTAACTATGAGAAAAATACAAGAACCATTTTATTATATTTAAAAAAAACAAATAAAAATTTTAAAATTTTTGCAATTTTAATTTACTGAGTCATGTTGCTAAGCAGGTATATGACACTAAAGTACAACAAAAAGATATGAGGCATGCAATGACTCACTCCCCCCAACTAAAACTAAACATTGTCCCCAATGTTCTAAACTAAGCACATGGACATGTAAAGTAAAGCGAGAGAAGGAAGGATTTTACCTCGAGGCATTAATATCCAAAAAATTTTTTTTTCAAGTTACCTGCAAAATCATTAGTAGCAACAAGGAAAACTAGAGAATATAATACAACTACTCAGCAAATAAATTCGGTTCATCAAGCTTTTTATCATAAATCAATAACCGAAATTTTCGAGGATCCTCCCAATGAAATAATTTAACAGTGAGAAGAATGTTGGGATCCTCATAAAAATGCAACTCCCCCCAACTAATGTCAGGCTCAAGGTCAGAGGAGATGATGCAAAACCTATGGCTTCCAAAATTTTTGGGGACAGTTATAAAAGGTATACCACACTTTTCATGAATTATATGCAAGAAACGATCTTCGGTGTTGGTATTTCCTATAACAGCCTCTATTTTAATACTAAAAATAGGGGGAGGCCATGGTTCAATAAAAGGGGCAAGGTCGAATTGATGTTCCAATGAAGCTTCACTACCCTCTTCTTGTCCTAGAACAGAATCTATGGAGATATAATCATTGGAATTGAATTTCTGTTCTATGCACATGGTTTTGGACTGGACTTGGATAAAGCTATCTATTTGGGCCTCAATGTCATAATCACTCAAGAAGGTCAAGCAGTCTAGCAGATTACTAGCTTCTTGTTGAATTTTAAGATCATCTAAAGTGGGCCCAATATTTTCCAAGTCTTCTCTCAAAGAATTTTGAAAGTTAAAATTTTGTGAAGAACATGTACTAGTATCCTTACCATCCTCTTCCACAACACATTCTGTTTGTTCACGAATGGGGTACACATAACATTCAAGCTCAGGACGAGAACTTTGATTGATAGCAAGGATAGGTGATGGGCAACTTGGTGACACCACCTCTTCGGTCGAAAGAGGTGAGGGTTCATGAATATCGCATGAATCTAAACAGGATTTAGATTTTTCAATAACGTCCTCCCTAGGGTCACTATCAAAGGTAGGGGTAGAGTCAACATGGGACTCATCCTTTCCTAATTGCGTGCAATCACCTAAACTCTCGTCATCTTTTAAAACCTCATTCTCATCCTCGCAACTCTCCTCACTATATGTGTCATCTATTGAAGTACTCTGGATAAAGAGATTGTGCAACTTTATCAAGGCAGCGAAGGAGTTGATGTCTGGGGTTGTATGTTGAGGAGAAGATGGTTCTACAACTTCATGCTCAATGGTTTGGTTTTGGAGTTCTTGTTGGGTTATCACTTTCTCAAATGAGTTGTTAACATCACTCGGTGTGAACCCATCATTGTCCTCTAATTCCCTTCCATTGTTAGTGTCTTGAAATTCAAGTTGTAGCATTGAAGGACTGGTATAGTCTTCTAAAGGTTGGCTATCAAATGCTTGTTGATATCTAGCTTCTAAGTTATCAATTGCACTCTCTAGCCTTTTCATTTCACTAAGCAGCAATTCTAACATACCATTATCCTCAACTTGGTTATTCTCCTCATTATGACTATATGAAGTTTCACCCCATTGTTGTTGGTAATAGTCCCCTTCCCATTGTGTTTGTGTGCAAGACTCCCCAGAAGGAAAGTCTTGGTGCATTTGGTAATCGTGGGAACTACTACTATATCCTACACTATCATTTTGGTTATATCCCCATTGCGATTGATAGAACTCTCCAGGTGGAGATTCTTGGTACGTTTGATAACATGGGGGACTAACACTATGGTTTTCCCATTGTGGTGATTGGTAGCACTCAGGTTGATAATGTGCATCATATGTGGGTGCTTGCCAACTCGGGGTATAGTTCTCATTACCTAATGTGTACCCATTCGTGGTATTTGTGTTGTATGGAGGGTAATATGGATAAGACATGTTTACCCAAAATATTTAAACAAAAGAATTTTTTTTTTCTTTAGAGAGAAAAAGTCCAATGATTTATTTATTTATTATTATTTTTTTTTTAAAGAAAAAGAAAAAAAAATGGAAATAACTTAATAAAATCCTAACCTAGTTGCCTTCCCCGGCAACGGCGCCAAAAACTTGACACGACTAAATAGTTGTGCGCTCTTGTGCAACACCCAAGTGTAGGTGATCGTGCAAGTAATATAGTACTGGAAGTCCAGGTCGATCCCACAGGGAAGGAATAGGAAGAATATCTACTAAGTTAAACCTAAAGAAAAAGAAAATAAGAATATAGAAGTGGAGGTTCTACGAATCCTAATTAATTAAAGTAAACTAAATGATAAACTAAAGTATAAAGAAACGTAATAATTAAACAACTAAATTAAAGGTGTTGGAAACACGTGAATCCACATTAATCCTAACCATCTACCATGCACATTCATTAACGTTCTATGGAGTTCATTCCTCTTCAGCATTCCGTATTTTTCTAAAGATAAAGAATCAATAGCCCTTTCATGACCGGGACTACATCATCACATTTGAGTAAAATACATGGAAGACGGTTTAAAACAATGGTTATTACTTGCACTCTAAATGGTGTTAGCATTCAAAGTGGTTTTCAAAAGTCATTGAAGAAAATAGCCTTAAGGCTTTAAGTTCTAAAAACTGTTGTGACAAACTGAGCTTATTGGGACAATTTGATGACAGATTTCTAAAACAGAAAGTCATGGAATACTTCAAAGAATCATCTCAAGAATTAACAAGTTCGATCGATCGAAGCGCTCTCGATCGATCGAACTGCATCATCCTTCGATCGATCGAAAGGTGTTCGATCGCTTGACTATCCCTGGTTCGATCGATCGAACTGGCTTCGATCGATCGAGCCCAAGGTTTCTATATCATACATGGCAGAGGCTAAGAATCAATATTTCATCACATATCTCCAACGTCTAAACTACGGAAACATGATCAAACTAGTGCAGGAATAGTAAACTAATGTAATCATAACATATAAACTAATAAACAATGCAATAAAGATAAAAGAAAGAGAAAACCTGAATATAATCTGATTATAACTTGTAAATAACATGAAACCAACTTGAATCTTCAATATAACAATGGAAAAGATGAATAAGAACATTAATCTAACCTAATCTACTCCTAATCTAACCCTAAAACTACACAAAACTGCTGTTTTCTGCGTTCTGGAGCGTCCTCCCTTCGTCTGGCGTCAAAACGACGTATATATAGGGTTCCCACAGAGTTTACGCAACTTTTGGGTGAATAAAAGGTTCGATCGATCGAGCTCAGTTCGATCGATCGAAGGTTCGATCGATTGAACCCTTCTTCAATCGCTTGAACTCTTCTGATTTTGACAGCACTGCACACCGATGGGAGAATGGCCATAACTTTTTACTCGGACCTCGGATTGACCTCCCGTTTGCGGCCACGCGACCGTAACTCAAAGATCTACATTTCTTGTCTCTGGGAAAATCTTCCAAATCTGAAGTCATCATTGTCAAAATTGCCATTTTCTCAGCTGCTTCTGTTGTTCTATCCACCAGAATCACTTTCTTTAGCTCCACTTCATTGATTTACATCCTAATACCTATAAAACCATGCAAAAACATATAGTTTAGCATTAACACAATAAAAAGAACATTGTTATTAGAATGAACCTAAATGTAGGGACTTTGGGGATAAAGTATGCATAAAATACTACGTAATACACTAGAAATATGCACTTTTCACCACGAATCATTAGGCCCGTTAATTATGCACGTGAAATTATGCAAAAAGCACGTATAACTGTTTATATGAGCATGTTATGTGTCTACTTGGGTCAAAGGGGAGTTTGGTGCAAATTTATCTGGGTTAAGCTCCTCGAACCTTGAGGATTGTGATTTTGATTGTGATGGAATTGTGATTGTGGTTGTGTCTGGATGGAGGTGGGCCTAACCAGGACACGGTACCTGGTATGGAGGAAGGCCCAACCAGTGTACGAGATGCGTGGGAGAGGTGGGCCTCCTACGGCATCGACCGGATGAATGCGTACTACTCACCCTAGCGACTATTTTCTATGTGTTTTAGATGCTTAAACCATCAACTGTCATATAAGCATATATTTAGAATTGTGCACTCAGCCTATAGCTGAGCAGTGGAGATGTACTCCATTGCAGGTAAGAAGAAAGACAAGAAGAAGCGTGAGGAGTGAGCCGTTGAGGAACGCTGGGGAACCACATTTGTATATGTTTTTGTTTTAATCCAAAAACTTGTGTAAGGATTGGGAAATTGTAATCTTGTAATTGAACTCCTGTAGTTGTGTTTTAAAATGTTATAATTGGTGTTGGTCGTGGTTGTTTGTGGATATTGGAGAAATATGTGTTAGTATTATCATCACAGGGCTGCCCAGCAGGGGAGCAGTCGACTGGACCCTGGATCAGTCGACTGGGTTCCGTGGGGTTTAGACACTGAAAGTGAATAGTGTCAACATCAGTCGACTGGACCAACCTTCAGTCAACTGGACCACTGTAGATTTAAGCTACTGATCCAAATAGTAACTAATTCAGTCGACTGAGTTCCTTGATCAGTCGACTGGACATCTGATGAGAAATGTGGGTTTTGGTTTCTGCCAGGCACAGTCGACCGAATCCTCGATCAGTCGACTGGACCTCTGTTTTTAAAACTGAATTCTTTTGGACAGGTTCAATGGAACAAAACCTTTTTATAACTCTGATTCCAATGGATTTTCAGCTCAGAGGGTAATGTTTCCTAATGTTTTTGAAATACTCAGGGTTGTTTTAAAGTTCTTTGCGCTGCGTATAGTTATATGATGTTTGGATGAGCCTTGGTGGCGTGCCACGTGTCCTATTTCCACGCGTAGTGGGATGGGTCATGACATTTAGTGGTATCAAAGCTATAGGTAACAAAACTTTGGGAACGTTCGACGACGAGAGGAGTGTTGAGTGAATTGTCATATGTTCTAAATTGCATCCATACATATTAGAGATGTTTGATGCATATGTATGTTATTTTACATACATGCTATTGCTATTGTTGTACATGTATAGTGTTTATGCATTGAGAACTACAGGATTGTAATCATGAATGACGAAGAGCAAAATCTATCGCCACACACTCGACGTATGAATAAAATGGCAGAAATGATAGGGAATATGGGAGAAATGATACGGAATATAGCGGAGCGGAATATAGCGGAGCGACTGCCTCCCACGCGTCAAATAGAAGTGGAACCAATAACTGTAGTGCATGCACCCGAAACTAGAGGCATAAGATTCGTATCCAAATAATTCACTCGAAAGAAACCAATGGAATTTCATGGGACACCTGATACAACATTGGCAGAACATTGGGTCATGGACATGGAACGAATTTTTTGATCTATTCCGATGTCAGATAGGGAGAAGATTGAGAACGCAAGTGACGTATTGAGGGGTGAAGCTCAGAACTGGTGGGTAAACGTTTTAGATCAAGGAGCACCGATTACTTGGGAAGGGTTTAAGGCAGAATTCAATCGCCAATTCTTTCCACGAGTCACCTACAATGCAAAGAAGCGAGAGTTTGATAACCTCAAGTAAGGAGACATGACTGTAATGGAGTATACTTCTAAGTATAACGCATTGTTGAGGTTTGGTAAGGGTTCAGTGCCTGAAGAGGAAGATAGGGCAAGAAAATTTGAAGAGGGTTTAAGGGATAATATCCAGTTGGGAGTAGAGACCTACGAGCATTCGACTGTTGCAGCAGTACAGCAGACCATGCTTGTAGCCGAAAGTGGAATAGAGAGATCGAGACAAAATCACCAAGGAAAGCGAAGTCATGAGGGTGGTGACAGAAGTCAGGGGGGATCTTTTAAGAAGTCGTTTTCACGAGGCTCTAGTTCTGGTTTTAATGATTCCAGGAGAGTACCAAGTGATATACCGTTGTGTCCGCTTTGCAACAGACCACATATCGGTCGATGTTTTCTGACCAACTTTCAGAACAGATCTACAGGGGGAAACAGTGTGAGTTCTGCGACCTACCCGCAACTCAAGTGCTTTGATTGTGGTACCTTGGGACACTGAGCGAAGGATTTCCCAAAGAAGCGTTCTCAACAAGGGGCAAGTTCTATGGCTTCTAGTCGTTCGAAGCCTAAGTAGTCTAGTGACGGAGGACAAAGGACGGAGCAACGTCATGGAAGATCATTCCAGATGAACCCTAGAGACGTGGCTGCTACTAATACAGTGGTCTTAGGTATGGTACTTGTATGTTCGCACTTAGCACGCATACTCGTTGATTCGGGATCTACGCATTCGTTTGTATCTTATAACTTTATTGAACGTTTGAATGTTAAGTCCGCGCCACTAGGATATGATATATCCATTGCCGTGCCACTTAGTAAACCGGTAGTGACATCTACGATATATAAAGACTGTGAGATCAAACTAGGCAAGAAGTTAATGATCATAGACCTTATACCGATTATGGTGAACAATTTTGATGTGATATTGGGGATGGATTGGTTAGCCCTTAACCAAGCCACCATAGACTGTAAATGAAAGGAGGTTAATTTTTTTATCACCGGTGCATGGGAACTTTTGCTTTCAAGGGAGTGGGGTTACACCGCCGCCGTACTTGATTTCAGCTATCCGAGTAGGAAAGTTATTAAAAAAGGGATGTCAGGGATTTTTATGTTCAGTGACTGATGTCTCAGCGACCGAATCAATAGTATAGGATATTCTAGTAGTGCGAGAGTACCCGGATGTATTCCCCGATGACTTACCAGACGTCCTGATTGAGAGGGAAATTGAATTCACCATTGAGGTAAAGCCAGACTCAAGACCGGTATCCAAAGCACCGTATAGGATGGCACCAGTAGAATTGAAAGAACTGAAAGTTTAACTACAAGAGTTACTTGACAAAGGTTTTATCCGACCAAGTGTATCGCCGTGGGGAGCTCCAGTATTGTTCGTAAAGAAGAAAGATGGCTCAATGCATATGTGTGTTGATTATCGGGAATTGACCAAGTTAACGATTAAGAACAAGTACCCATTACCCAGAATTGATGACTTATTTGATCAACTTCGTGGGGTACAAGTATTCTCCAAGATAGACCTGAGATCGGGTTACCATCAATTGAAAGTGAAGGCCAAAGATGTTGAGAAAACAGCTTTTAGAACGCATTATGGACACTATGAGTTCTTAGTTATGCCATTTGGAGTTACCAATGCACCAGCTGCGTTCATGGATCTTATGAACCGAGTCTTTAAGGACTATTTGGATGATTTTGTGATAGTGTTCATCGACGATATCCTTGTTTATTCGTCAAGTGAGATAACACACGAGAATCATTTGAGATTGATACTTCAGAGACTGCGGGAAAAGTAATTATTTGGAAAATTCAAGAAATGTGAATTCTGGCTACCTAGCATTACTTTTATTGGTCACGTGATTGATAAGAATGGAGTTTCAGTTGATCCTCACAAAGTAGAAGCTGTATCAAATTGGCAAAGGCCAGCTTTCGTATCTGAAATTCGAAGTTTCTTGGGATTAGCGGGATACTACCGCCGTTTTATTGAACATTTCTCGAAGATTTCATTGCCGATGACAAAGTTAATGAGAAAGGGTGTTATTTTTTAATGGAGTCCGGAATGTGAAGACAGTTTCCAAGAGTTGAAGTCACGTTTGACGAGAGCACCAATACTAACAATACCATCTGGAATCGAAGGATTTGTAATCTATAGTGATGCTTCACACAAAGGGTTGGGATGTGTACATATGCAAGGTGGTAAAGTAATTGCATATGCTTCTAGACAGTTAAAGACACATGAGGTTAACTATCCGACTCACGATCTTGAATTAGCCGTGATAATTCATGCTTTGAAAATTTGGAGACACTACTTGTACGGGGAAAAGTGTGAGATATTCACGGACCACAAGAGTTTGAAATACATTTTCACCCAACGGGACTTGAACATGAGACAGCGAAGATGGTTGGAGTTGATGAAACATTACGATCTTTCGATTGAGTACCACCCGGGAAAGGCAAATGTAGTAGCAGATGCATTAAGCCGGAAGACGCCGAGGAATTTAGCCGACGAGCTAACACAACAAAAAGAATTGGTAAAAGAGATGGAACGATTAGAGTTGGATGTAATTCCAGAGACTAGTGGTGGTTTAATGATGGCGATCAAAGCACACCCAGATATTATTGATGAGATCAAGAAAGAATAATTTAATGATGTCTATTTATGCAAAATGAGGGACGAGATACCTTTGGGGAGACGACCTGGGTTTGTGTTGGAACGGGGGACGTTGAAACTGGAAAATCGATTATGTATACCGAATGTAAAAGACTTGAAAGATAGGATTCTAGAAGAAGCTCATAGTACAAAATATTCAGTGCACCCGGGAAGTAATAAGATGTACAAAAACTTGAGAGAAACTTCTGGTGGAAGGGTATGAAGCGTGAAGTTGCTAAGTTTGTATCTGAATGTTCGGCATGTCAACAGGTCAAAGCAGAGAGACAAGTACCCGCGGGGTTACTACAGACATTGCTAGTGTCAGAATGGAAGTGGGACGAGATCACGATGGACTTTGTTTCTGGATTTCCGCGATCGCGTAACAAGAATGACAAGATTTGGGTTATAGTCGACCGATTAACCAAGTCGGCTCATTTTCTACCAATTAAGACTACTAAGCCATCCAAATTAGCGAAATTATATGTGAAAGAGATTGTAAGGCTACATGGAGTCCGAGCTGTGATTGTATCAGATCGTAATAGTTGTTTTATGTCAAGGTTTTGGGGAAGTTTGCAAAAAGCTATGGGTACGAAGTTAAGTTTCAGTACCGCATTTCATCCTCAGACCGACGGACAGTCAGAGCGTACGATTCAGACCTTGGAAGATATGTTGAGATTATGTGTGTTAGACTTTGGGAATGATTGGGAGTACCACTTGCCGTTTATTGAATTTGCTTATAATAATGGATTCTAGTCAAGTATCGGAATGGCATCGTATGAAGCTTTGTATGGCCGTAAGTGTCGATCACCGGTTTGTTGGACCGAGGTTAGAGAAAGAAGGTTGTTAGGACCTGAGATAGTACAAATGACTACCGAAAAGGTGAAATTAATTCAGGAACGTCTTAAGGTAGCTCAGAGCCGTTATAAGAGCTATGCGGACTCTAAACGACGACCGATGAATTTTGAAGTTGGAGATTTCGTATACTTGCGAGCATCGCCTTCGAAGGGCATTGTACGATTTGGAAAGAGAGGAAAGCTCAATCTGAGAATTATAGGACCTTTTGAGATCCTAGAGAGGGTAGGACTAGTGGCTTACCGATTAGCTTTATCATCAGAAATGGAACATGTGCACAACGTGTTTCATGTATCAATGTTGAGACGTTGTATGACGGATGCGAGTAAGATTATAACACCGGAACCGTTACAAATCCAAGGAGACTTAACCTATGTTGAACATCCTGTAGAGATCTTGGATCGCAAAGAACAGATTTTGATAACCAAGACTATTCCAATGGTGAAAGTGCTATGGCGTAGCCATATGACGGAGGAGGCTACATGGGAAAATGAGGAAGACATGAAGAATGAGTATCCGTACTTATTCGACGCATGAGGTAAAGTTTGGGGACAAACTTCTTTTTGGAGGGGAGAGTTGTCACACCTGTTCTAGAAATTCATATTTTTGAAAATGCATAATTTGAGATTGTGGAATTATTAATGTTATTAATAATTTGAGTTGAGTTGACGTAGGTCAACGGTAAGGTGTCAGTGAGGACACGAGAACGTGGAATTTCACAGTTGCATTGGCATGACTAAATGACATTTATATGATTTAAATGTTATCTGACCTATCTGGTATTCTATGAATAGTAATTTTATCTGTGTTGTGGAAATTCTGGTAACCTTTGATATTGTTATATCATTTTGAAAACTGTGGTGAGAATGTGAATGCCATGTTAAATAAAAGGTAGGTTGTGTAGAGATTTCACATAACTTAGTTTTCGGACGTAATTTGTGGACCCAAACAAGACTTAGTCGGAAACTTTTGGAATTTAAAATTTTCACTCGTAAAGGCATAAAATGAACGTGTGCAAAGTTTCGACAGCTAATTAGAAGTTTGAGGAACTCATGGGGAGGTAAACGCAATTCCCGAAGAGTTTGCCTATATATAGTAGTGGATGAGATTCATTCTCATCCAAACTTTCTAAATATCTTGAGAGAGGAGAGAGAAGAGATTTGATGACCACGGACTTTGCGACGCCGATCGACGACCGTTCGTCCGTCTGATTTTCACCAAATTCAAGATTTGAACTTGTGGAGGTAAGACCTACGTTTTGATACTACTTAGGCCGTGTTTGGCCAATTTTTGTAAAAATCTTAATTCTAGACTTTTGGAGAAAACCCAGTAAAACTTGTAGGAATCGTCTCAAATTTGAAATTCGACGATTTATTAGCCCCCTAGACGATCCTTCAAAGTTTGAAGAGAATCGCATGAGGTATGAATTCTAGATCTATGAAATATATGGATTTTCATGTTTTGAACATCAGTTTTGATATCTTTGGATCCGGGCAAAATTCATGTATTAGTTAGGCCTGTTAATTATGCACGTGAAATTATGCAAAAAGCACGTATAACTGTTTTTGTGAGCATGTTATGTGTCTACTTGGGTCAAAGAGGAGTTTGGTGCAAATTCATCCGGGGTAACCTCCTCGAACCTTGAGGATTGTGATTTTGATTGTGATTGTGATGGAATTGTGATTGTGGTTGTGTCTGGATTGGAGGTGGGCCCAACCAGGACACGGTACCTGGTATGGAGGAAGGCCCAACCAGTATACGAGATGCGTGGGAGAGGTGGGCCTCTTACGGCATCGACCGGATGAATGTGTACCACTCACCCTAGCGACTATTTTCTATGTGTTTTAGATGCTTAAACCATGAACTATCATATAAGCATACATTTAGAATTGTGCACTCAGCCTATAGCTGAGCAGTGGAGATGTACTCTATTGCAGGTAAGAAGAAAGACAAGAAGAAGCGTGAGGAGTGAGACCGTTGAGGAACGCCGGGGAACCACATTTGTATATGTTTTTGTTTTAATCCAAAAACTTGTGTAAGGATTGGGAAATTGTAATCTTGTAATTGAACTCCTGTAGTTGTGTTTTAAAATGTTGTAATTGGTGTTGGTCGTGGTTGTTTGTGAATATTGGAGAAGCATGTGTTAGTATTATCATCACAGGGTTGCCTAGCAGGGGAGCAGTCGACTGGACCCTGGATCAGTCGACTGGATCCCGTGGGGTTTAGACACTGAAAGTGAATAGTCACTACACCATATGGACCAATTTCTAACGAACAGATTTTAAGCTTTCTAACGGATATATCCGTTGCTAATTTCTAACGGATATATCCGTTAGAAATGAGGAAAATCCGTTAGTATTACCCTTCATATAGACTTATATTTTTTCTAACGGTTTAAAAACCAATACTAACAGACATATCTGTTAGAAGTTTTTATACACAAATTAAATATAATAATAAAAAAAAAGAAGAAAAAAAGAAAAATAAAAGTAAAAGAGGATACATATATTGCCCCCAAATATTTGGTACCCTAATTCTTTCCCCCTTAAAGAACAGAGGAGAGAGAGAGAGAGAGAGGAGATCGGTGCCCCTAGTCGTCGCCTTTCGCCGGTCCGTCGCCCCTCGCCGTCTCCCTTCGCTGGCCCGTCACCCTTCGCCATCTCCCTTCGCTGGTCCGTCGCCCCTCACGATCCTCTCAGATGGTTAGCTCTCTCTCTCTTTCTTTCTTTCTCTCTCTGTCTCTCTCTATCTCTCTCTCTCTCTCTCTCACATACACACACACAAACACACACACACCAGTCATGGTTCGAGACACACACACACACAGACACACATATGGCCACCGCCGCCGTTGTTTGTATTTTTAGATCTGGTAGTTTTTCCACACACACACACACAGAGACACACATTTTACCCTGCTGGTCACCAAAATCAATTGGCAACTACAAGCCTTGAACTGTACAAGAACTAGATCTCAAGTGATTATTAGATTCTATCACGAACTAGTTCAAGTCCATTACTAGTTTGGAAAATTTTGTTCTATCTGTTTCTGATATCTCTCTCCTCTCTCCTTCCTATGTCTTCTTCTTCTGTTAACCCTAATCTTTCAATTATACAACTTAACTATTACATTTATTTCTGAAAATGGAATTTGAAAATGGGATTTGTTGTTCCTCTATCAGAGAAAGCACTTGTTGAGCGATCATTTGAGCAGCGAGCTGAATTGGAGAATGCTGCATCAGATGTTTCCAGCTTATTCACCAAGATTGGTTTGTCTGCCAGTTTGATAAATTAAATGTGCTCTACATATTTTTCTGCTAAATGTGGTTAATGATTCGTTACTTTTTGTGGTCTATTTTTCAGAGCGCAAGGACAAAATAGAAGATGGAAACCGAGTTTTTATCCAAAAGTTCCAGTTCCAATTAACTCAATAGCTTAAAATCTTGCATAAGACTGCGGCAGCTTCAGTTACACAACAAGAGAAGGAGCTGAAGGATATGGAGGAAGATATGCAACCCTTTGTATCCACGAAGGCAGAGGTACGACATATATATACACATGCATACTATAGAATATATTTGTAGGCATCAACTATTAGTAGTTGATAGTACAACATGGTGAGCTTTATCATAAATTCATATATGAAAGTTCACCAACCCTGAGAAGGAAAAATAAAGAGAACAAACCAACCAACATGAAAGGAAGCACACACAAATACATATATTTTCTAGTTGCTAAATATGACTTCCATGAAATAGAGTAGAGTGCATATCCATAACTAAACCCCACTTGCTTTCGAAAAAGATTGTTGGGCTACTCCTGGATTTCTCCTAATTCTCATGACTACAATATACAAGGAACCTTATATATACTTCTTCAAAAATGACAGCTCAAAGCAATTGATTCAAAAGATTAAATGCCTTGATTACTGGCATTTGATCTCTCCTGCATTCCTTCCTTTGCTTCGTTTTGCTGGTTTTCTCATGTGTCATCATAGAAGTTACTTGAAAACGAGACCATAAACAGACACAGTTGGGAATATGGAATGTAGAGTATATATATTGAAAGGAAGCAGAGGAAAAGAAGATCATTAGTCAAATCAACGATCAAAGTGAGAGACATTGTGTCCCCTCAGGTACTGTCCTAGGCATTTGAAGTGCAGTGACATATCTCTGGGCGAATGTTTGCAGAATAGTTGGAGAGGCGCCGGTGGATGACGATGTGCCGGCTGTATCTGACTGCCCCCGGCTGTGGAACTTGGCAAAACGGTTGATGACAGAAAATTTTTCCAATTCCTGGATTTCCACTCTGGCATCTGTAATCGATGCTCTCTTCTCCAATCTGCACACCAACCAAAACGTAAATAACAATGAAGGCAAGTAATCCCAGTGGAAAGCAATAGAAAAGGTATTTTCTCGAAGACAAACAGTAAGCAACCAACTCTAATCACATACATATTTGAAATTGTACATGCGCTACGCTGCACATATAGTGCACAACATTCAAGTACAGGTTTGGCATGTCCACGTTTATACTAGAGTTCCAGTGGTAAAAAAGAGAATCATTTCCGCTTATGTCAATGTGAATTTTGTGACTTACCTTGAAAAGTCAGTTTCCAGTTTTTCTGCTTGCTCAGTGAAGTCTTCCACAATTTTTGAGAAATACTGCCTACCATATCTCTCAGGAATTTTGGGCTTCTCAGACATCCTAAATAGATTTCAGAAAACAAGTTGTTTATATACTCAAAAATCTCTAATCCTTCTTGATGAGTATTGTAAACAAAATAAGAAATTTACAATAAGCTTAAAGAACAACCCTTACAAGTCAATGTCAAACGACAGAAAGGAATCACTGCATGAGCAAGAGGTCAGACTACATGCATCCCCCAAAGCCAGTCTAGCAGCCGAGTATGCCACACTATCATAGTTAGATACAGCATCCACTGAGAGACTGAAT
The DNA here is from genome assembly GCA_033977485.1 of Hydrangea macrophylla. Lineage (NCBI taxonomy): Eukaryota > Viridiplantae > Streptophyta > Magnoliopsida > Cornales > Hydrangeaceae > Hydrangea > Hydrangea macrophylla. The sequence continues at coordinate 78,913,953 of CM066991.1, read as the reverse complement.
GACGGTGCAGGCCGAAACACCTGCTGCATGAGATGGGTGGTCAAGATCAGCCTTTTCTTTGGCCAAACCACTGGCTGCACGTCTTCGGTCATTTCTGCCTCATCTCCGGCCTGTCAAAAATAGGTAGCAGTTAGAACCAATATCGGTGCCGATATGCCCTCCAGAAAATCAAATTTCGTTGCTTAACGCATCGAAATTAGAGCTCACCTTTTCAATCAGTCGATTTGTGGCTTGTACCCATTCTAGTTTTGCCATGCTGCAGAAATTAAAATATGTTAAACATCACTTACATTCCTTTTTAGTATAAACTCAAAACGAAATAAAACTGCAAATTAAAAGCTTTTTTCCCTCTTGATATTTCTTTTCACCTACTTAGAGCCGTCTGCGTTAGCTATTAAAATAATCACTATAATAACTTATTAATCAATTACTTATACGTCACAAGTGATTGTTGCCCTGAAAAAGCTATCCCGAACAGCTCTAAATAGAACATAGTAGGAAACAAAATACTAATATTGGAACAAGTGAGGTGGGTAACGGGGATTCAAAGAAATATGCCGATTATGAAAAACACCTGATACTTTCAGGCCTCTGGGAACCTTGTGCCACTTCCTTATGCCAGGGTAGAAGCTTAAGCACTGCAGACTTACGCTTCTTTGGTCTTGCAACAGGCACATCTTGTTTCCCAACTTCTGGAGGCAATACATAAGGGGATTGTTTTACAGCACTTAAGATGGAAGTATTCATGTGCAAATTCTCAAACGGCTTCCCAGGAGGGAACTGCTGTGCTGCATACTTCGCAGCACTTGCATCATACATTGGCAACATATGCCCATTTTTCAATATCCCATAATGCTTAAACCAGGAGGGTCCTGTAACAGAAGTTTCCTTCTGAGGACCCAGATCAGGATCGTCCCCATTATATTCCTCTGAAATCCGTTTACTTGCATCAGTCTCCGCATTCTTCAAAGAGTAATTTTGGTGCAGAACATGAGATGGTTTCAGAAAACGGCCAAAGGCTTCAAATCTCTTTCAGAAACTGCTGGGGCTCGGTTGCCACCAGTCTCTGCTCTACCAAAGTCCTTCTCTTGTGGACGGGCCATATATGAGCCGGAGCCAATAAGATTTTCTGTGGCAAGTGTCTCTGAGGAAATTTCCTGATGGGATCTTTCTTTCCTGGGCTGCTCACCAAATTCCAGCGATGTGGGTCCTCCTCTATAGGAATTTTGATTATGCGTCTCATGTGGAATCGATGAGGTTGTTTGAAGATTGTTACTTGTTGAATCTGATGATACACGAGGTTGAGTTGATACATTTGTCCATACACTAGATGGCTTTATTGAAAACCCGACCTGTTGAGACATGCCTGGCATAACAGAAGGCTGAGTGATTGGGACAGTCTCCAGAATGGGAAATTGTTGACCAAAGAGGTTAGGGCAAATCAAATCTTGAGAGGTAGCAAGGTTACAATGTGGAGGTCCTCTTGCTATACCAGGTAAAGTTCCTTGGGGCTTTTAAGATGCCATAGACAGCTGATTTCTTAAATATGGAGAATCTGGGGAAGATATTGTAGTGGAATTCCCCTGCACATTCAAATGTAAGGTTTCAATTCCATTTCCTTTCTCCATGAAATACTTTGATTTAGAATCTGTTCTGTTTGGTTCATGAATTTAGTGAGGGAAAGAAACTAACACAGAGGAAAACACTTACCTTGTTTGGTTAGTAAGGAAAACAGGAGGAGATCGGAAGGAAAAAAACTTGTGTGCTTCCTTTTGCTTTGTTTCGGCCTTTTTTTTTTTAATATATATATATGTTGATCATTTTGCTAGTTCCATCCTTATTTGATTTTTTTTAATTAAATATTTGAATTGGCAACATCATTTTGGTATTTGGTGGGAGTGTTTGAATGTCCAATTTGTTGATCTGTCTTATCTACTACTACTACTGCAGGTTAGTTTTAAAAGATTGAAACTTCACTTCCATTGATCTAAACCATGAAAGGTGCTGCTTTAGTGGCTATTACTGCTGCAATTGGTAACCTACTGCAGGGTTGGGATAATGCAAGTATTGCAGGTACTTCTTCATTTTCTCTGAATTGACATATATGTGTGTGTGTGTGTGTGTGTATATATTTCAAATTTCAGTGTTTGCCCAGATAATATAGTTATAGTAGATTATGTGTAATGGACCATATGTAACTAGATCATTAACTAGCTAATTACGGTCTTTGAACTTTATGTACATTTCCTGATAAACTATGTACATCTTTAATGCTAACTAGCTAACTCAGGTACTAGATCATTAACTAGAAAATTGAAGTTTTAGCTGAATTGTGAGTTATCACTTCTGCCAAAAAAAGAGAATATACATATATATATGTATATATACATATATATATACATATACATATACATATACATATATATATATATGTGTATATATATACACATACAACCACAAACACAGACAACTTAGCTTAGAACGTACGGAATAACTAACACAACTAAACAAATAATACTCTATGCGAGTGTTTGATTGCATTGGTCAAAGAGCTATTTTATATAGATCATTTAAACTTGGTATACACAACATTACAGATAGTGTTGATAATGGTCTTGAGACTCTTAACAGAACAAAATTGACCATTCGTCTTCAATGGGACCACACAACAAACTGCTAACTCTTAGACACTTGATTGTAGTATAATTATCCTTACAAATACACATTACTACTCTCATTTTTTTCAGCTCAATTAACTATCCACTTTACTCCAATGCCTTATTTTTCTTCCTACATTTTCTTACAAAGCTTTCTTATTAATGTGACTGCTCTTCCACCCTTTTGGCTTCCTAAAACTTCAATTCCATCAATTTTCACTTTCTTGGAATCATTGGCTTCAATTTGCTTAAGCTTGAGGAAATTAATAACTCCACTAAGAGCAATATCAGCATCCTCACTCTTCATTAGTTCCTCGGCTATTTCTGTAGGAGTGACCTCTACATTCTGTATGAGCCCTTCTATATCACTAAAGAGTTTGTCATGGTGATTGTTGTTAATGCCAAGGTAATTCCAGGCCAAAATCTTGAACCCTTCTATGGTACAGTAGGACATGTGAATGTGAACGTCCATTCGACCAGGACGCAACAGAGCCGGGTCAAGTCTGTCCTTGTAGTTTGTGGTGAAGATGATGATGCGCTCATCTCCAACGCTTGACCACAGTCCATCTATGAAGTTCAAGAGGCCTGAGAGTGTCAACTGCAAGAACAAGGTAATTGAATAAACGTATTAGAAGGCTAATATGTAAATCATTGTTATGAACTTACTCTTGATTGTGTGCTCGTGGTACGCACTCTGTGTTCAGCACTTTTGTACCTTCCTTTGCTCAATATCTAACATAAAACCACAATAGTAATTAAAATTATCAATTATTATGTGAAGGTCTTCTTCATTACTATCTTGTTATAATGTGTCATCTTAAATTTATAGTAAATGTCCGTGAGATGCTAGCAGTTTTACACTAAAGGTAATGGAGTGATTTTACTTTACCTTGCTTTAATGCTCTCATTTAAATGAGGGGTTAAATTGGTACTTTAAACTATGAAGAAGTTTCTGTCACTAATTATACATCAATTACTAATTTACAACAGGTCTATAGTCACTTATTCTTAAAAACATACAAAAAAAAGTCTGTTACATTACCCAAATAAGGGAAATTATAAATAACTTTACAGATGTCCTAAAATCAACTTACTTTGATACCCTTATTGAAAATTACCATCAGAATAGTTACTCAGAACAATTACCATCAGAATTGTACTCCCATTTCTCGTCCTTCCATAATCTTGATTTCCCGTCTCTTTCTTATCTCCAGAGATCAAATCCATTAATGGGAGTACGACATTTTCTTTCTTCAATTCCTTCTCTTCTTTTCTTCTCGAGCTTTCGAATGATGTTAATGAGCTTTCCATTGAACCTCCCCTCGCTCATTTCTCTGCATTTTTCAAGCTTGAGCCTCCGATTTCTGTGAAGACCGAAAGTGATGAACTAGGGCAGCCATTGTTAACCATTGAGACCAACTAAGAGAGTTCAGCCTTTGTAAGTTCTACTCCTGCAGAAGATGAATTGTACCTGCCCCTCCAAGCTGATTGACCGCATCGACGAACCTTTGGTGAAGCTCTGGAGTCCATTTTAGCCTAGGCTTTGCATCACTAGATAGAACCAACCTCATATATTGATTTTGGATTTGTGGAAGACTCATATCCATTTTAGCCTAGGCTTTTCATGTGTTTTTTTCTTCTTTGACTTGAAAGGAGGGGAAAGAATCTCTGAGGCAGCAATAACAGAGAAAGCAACACAGTTCGATTTGAGGGTCTCAAAAGGAGAGAAAAGAGGAAAAATGTATGGTTTGTTTTTATCTTGCTGTTTTTCAACCCCCCTCCTCCCCTCTCTCTTTCTCTCTGTGCATATATGTATATATTGTATGTAATGTGATGGATTCCCTGATAAACTATGTGGGCCCCACCTTTATGAATAATGGATGCAACTTCTATAAATTTTTGAGAAGCTATGAAGGAAACAACAAAAAAAAAGGAGGAAAAAATAATTTGATGCTTCGAGGGATATTTCTTTTGGTGACTGAATGGGAAAACCAAATGAGTTTGTGGGTTTTCAATCAAAGTTGTGACTTATTCTCCTTTTTTTTCCTTTGCCTCCTTGCTCTTCATATTGCATTTTTCATAGTAGAGTACTCCTGAATAAGTGAATCTACATCTAATCTATTATTATGTACTTATCACTTTCTCATTCATGGGAGATTCATGAACTTAAAAACAAAGTCCTTTTCATTGCAATACATACACTACGTTAGCAAATTTTGTTCGTAGGTTGTTTGGAGTTTCAATAGTTTAACTAAATAATTCATTTGATCTTATTGGTATTTTTTTTAAAGTGATTTATGTTTCTATATTGCAGAGAGAAGAGACTTGACCAATTTTTGATTTGACCAAGGAAGAGTACCAGTGATAGAGAGCCGATGGGAGTTGAGAAGCGTAAGCATAGTTTGATCCATGCCAGATATTTGGGCAATAAGAAAGTCACATGATTATGAGCTTCATTTTTTTTTTTTTTGAACCATTTTTTTTTTCTTTTGTAATAGTCTTGGTTTAGGTTATATTGAGAAACTAAAGGATATAAAAAATATTGTTGATGTTTAATTTAGGCTTGGATGGAATCTTCTTGTTATGATTATTATTGATTATATTTGTTGTAAATTTAGCTTGTTATGTGTTTCTTAGAGATTAATTATGCTTGTGAATAAGGTGTGAGTGTGAAATGTAAATTAGGTGCAAATAAAAATTTGAAAGCATATAAATAAATAATTTTTTTTAGCTTTATGCATGTTTCTAACGGATATATCCGTTAGTATTTTTTTTTAATTTTTTTGTATATTACTAACGGATATATCCGTTAGTAATAGTTGACAAACCGTTAGTATTCAATATGAATTTTTTAAAATTGGATAAAAAAACCGTTAGTAAGTGGCTTTCTAACGGATATACCCGTTAGAATTTCTTTGATTTACTAACGGATTTACTAACAGATATATCCGTTAGTAAAATTAATTTTTCTAACGGATATATCCGTTAGTAAATCCGTTAGTAATATTACTAACGCTAAAATACTAACGGATATATCCGTTAGTAACATTTATTCTAACGGATATATCCGTTAGTAATGAGGCCATATGGTGTAGTGAGTGTCAACATCAGTCGACTGGACCAACCTTCAGTCGACTGGACCACTGTAGATTTTAGGAACTGATCCAAATAGTAACTAATTCAGTCGACTGAGTTCCTTGATCAGTCGACTGGACATCTGATGAGAAATGTGGGTTTTGGTTTCTGCCAGGCACAGTCGACCGGATAGTCGATCAGTCGACTGGACCTCTGTTTTCAAAACTGAATTCTTTTGGATAGGTTCAATGGAACAAAACCTTTTTATAACTCTGATTCCAATGGATTTTCAACTCAGAGGGTAATGTTTCCTAAAGTTTTTGAAATACTCAGGGTTGTTTTAAAGTTCTTTCCGCTGCGTATAGTTATATGATGTTTGGATGTGCCTTGGTGGCGTGCCACGTGTCCTATTTCCACGCGTAGTGGGATAGGTCGTGACATCACGCCCCATGTGGCATTTTGCTTATCTTATCTCAAACTCTTTACAGCAATCACGCTTTACTCTGTATTTTGCTCTCTCATATCTTCAACAGTCACGCGCATCGCATTCTGTTGATCTTATCTCCACAAGCGAACACCTGTATCGGATTTTGCTACTCTCATCTCTCACCTTCACGGCAATCACGCGTATTGCATTTTGCTGATTTATCTTTTATTTTACAAGCAATCACGCCCCACCGGGCATTTTGCTTCTCTTGTCCCAAAGCAATCACGCCCCATGTGGCATTTTTGCTTTCCTGTACCCCCCGACAGTCACGCATATCGCATTTTGTTGCTCTCGAACCTCTTTTCTCACAGTATTCACGCCCCACGTGGCATTTTGCTCACAAATCTCACAGCAATCATGCCTCACGCGACATTTTGCTCTCTCATACTCCCAGCAGTCACGCGTATTGCATTCTGTTGGACCTTACCTCCACGGCAATTACCCATATCAGACTTTGCTATTCTCGTCTCTTATATTCAAGGCAATCACGCGAATCACATTTTACCACTCTATAATTTCACAGCAATCACGCCCCGACGCGACATTTTGGCTCTCTTATTTTACAGCGATCACGCCCCACATGGCATTTCGCTATCTCACACACAACAATCACGCCCCGACGTGGCATTTTGCTCTCTCGTCTCACACTTTTCATCACTTTTATTCTATCATAGTGCGAACTACGCACGGTCTGATTCTCCCGACGGGAGATACGTAGGCAGCTCTAAGAGCTCGACCATACCCTCACTTTACTACATTCTTGGTTAAAGTTTGAGATTACGCGACTACGCACTTCTCGACTACACCGTCTCCCAATATCTCTCAGCTTCCTAGGTTCGCATGAACTACGCTCGGTCTGATTTTCCCGACGGGAGATACGTAGGCACCTCTAAAGGCTCGAACATACCCTCACTTTACTACATCCTTGGTAAAAGTTCAAGATTACACGACTACGCACTTCTCGACTACACTGTCTCCCACCATCTCTCAGCTACCCATGTTCGTACGAACTACGCACGGTCTGATTCTCCGACAGGAGATACGTAGGCAGCTTTAAGAGCTCGACTATACACTCACTTTATTACATTCTTGGTTAAAGTTCGAGATTATGCGATTACGCACTTCTTGACTACACCGTCCCTCTTTTACTCGATTCTCATATGAATGCCCAACGGAGTCATTCACCCATTCTAGTATTCCCCAGTGCAGCTGTTTGCCCACTCTGGCAATACTCCTAATCCCCGGCTGCCTACTTTGGCACACCAATCACTTGCCTACATTGGCACCTCATACTCACTTGCCTACGATGGCATTTCACATTCACATGCATACATTGGCACCTCATACTCACTTGCCTACGATGGCATTTCACATTCACTCGCCTACGTTGGCACCTCATACTCACTTGCCTACGATGGCATTTCAAATTCATTCGCCTACATTGGCACCTCATACTCACTTGCCTATGATGGCCTTTCACATTCACTCACCTACGTTGGCACCTCATACTCGCTTGCCAACTTTGGCACATCTTTTTGCTTTTTCTTATCACGTAAAAGAAAAGGCTCAAAATGGGTTGTCTTGTTTCTTTGTCACGATTTGCTTCGCAAAACATGACAAAGAGGGGCAGTTATAGACACCCCATTTTGACCTGCCAAAAAAAGAAATAACTGTCGCAGGGGGGCCCACCAGGCACGCAAATCAAAGAAAAAGCTTCAGAATCCAAACAGGATCCCCAGAGGTCAAATCAATGCTAAACATACTGCATTCCGGACATCTCGGAGGTTAATAATCAGGATCGATTCGAACCAAAAGTCAACATATCAAAGTCCGTGATGACCAAAGGCCAAATTCAATTACACCAGGACTAAAACATGCATCAATACGGGCCTAGAGGACTTCAAATCATCGAAATCTAATAACTGACGGAGTATCAGGTTCTGATTAAAGTTTCGGCACACCAAAATCAGGGAAAAAAGACACGATCGTCAATTCAAAAACATTAAAAGTCCGATTAGGCATATATGGATGAAAATATGGAGAAAAACAGGAATTTTGCAAGTCGAATCAGTCTAATCGGATAATCAGAGAAGAAACGACGGCCAACCGAAGTTTCAAAGCTCAATCGGAAAGACAAGGGGGCAAAATGGTCATTTCTAAAGTAAGAGAATCTTAATCAAACCGTACCGATTCAAAGAGAACATCAATATAATTTCAAATCATCTTAAATCAGGAAGATCGGACGGTTGGATCAAAAAATATCGACAGTTGAAGTTCAGACGGCCCAGATCAGACGTCGATAGTCTGAAGAAAACGGAGGCATTTTTGGGTTTTAAACAAATTCTGATGCGACCACACGGATTTGAAGAGGACATTAAACCGAGCCTATATCTTTTCAAATTGTCCAAATTGGACGTCCGGATTGAAAGATATGAAAGATCGAAGTCCGGGATCGAACGACGTTTCCGATCGAAGGTTACCACATACCACTTCGCGTTCCGCCTATATGGGATCAAAACCCATTTAGGGTTTGGAAAAACTTTCTATAAATAGAAAGATTACCCCACGCACAAGAAAAGGAAGAAAAACCCACAGCCCTTTCATTTGGCCCTGTTTGGTTTTGAAACAAAAAATTCCTCACACTTGCGTTTTGTTTGGCTTCCAAACAAATATATCATATCACACCACCACAACACCATTGTCACCACCAGCAAAAACCCATGACCACCACTCCATTACCCAACCCCCTTCACAAACCCAGCACCCAAAACTGCCTAGAAAGCCAGAAAATCAGGTCTGAACCAAACAGTGCCTTAACCATAGCCCAGAATCTGAAAAGGCAACCAAACAGGCCCTTAACCACCACTCTGTCTCTCACCGCCCACACCAAGACCTTCCTCTCATCAAAACGGAGCCAGCCCCGGTGGTCTGAACACCAAAGCATACCGCATGAAGCCTCACGCGCCTCTAGCATTCCCTATGCGCCGCCGCTACACTGAATCACCTCCGGCGGCCGATCCGGCAACAACCGACGGAAACCACCACTACCAACCTGATCGTCTGAACCAGACAATCAAACCCCCGGCGGCCTGACCTCCAAACGTCACTGAAAACAGGCACATGCACTACACGCGCCACCAGGGCTCCATTCCGCCCATCCTACGCGCAGCCAACAGTTAACGCTGACTCATCTTTGACCAACAAATCAGGCACTGCCATGTGGCGCGGACGGCTGAGTCAGCAGCCCAGTCAACTGCCACTTGTCTGCCACGTCGGCACCAGGTCATAGTTGATTGGCCAATCACAGACTGCCATGTGTCACTGCCACGTCAGGTTGGCCAACTAATGACAGGTTGACACATGGCATAGACTGTCACATCATCACGTTGACCAGCCATTCAGAGACTGCCACGTGTTCGTTGGCTGCCCAGTCAGCATATCCAGCAGCGGCCCAATTATCGCCCTTTCAGCTTTGACCAGCCAATCAGAAGGTGCCACATGTCTTTGACTGACACGTGGCATGCTGACGTGGCACTTGGGCCCTACTTTTGATTTTTCCCAATTTTCTCCACTCCCGGTCCAGATTTCAATGAACGGACACTTGTTCCTAGCTAATTTGGCCGTTTCGGACGCACCGGTGACCTCAGAATTGGCCGAATCTAAATCTTAAGGGTTGTTTGGCATTTTATATGTCCATTTCAGGCTATCCTGGCCTAATCTAACCCCCGTGGGTCCCGCTCAACTCAGTCCGGACCCATTTTTGCCCGACTTATGTCTTTTCTGACTCTTTCGGCCCTTCCGGACCCGACTATGACGTCTATTCAAGTCGATTGCGTGTCGAAATATGACTTCAGGCCTTCTCGGCTTATTTTTGCGACGCTTCTCGGTGACGATCCTTTCAAACCTCCGAATTCTTTCATTCTTTCTCAACAAAACACCGACTCAGCTTCAATAGCCCCTTCTGCACAGGTAACTCCCTCAAACTCTTACACTTGGTGGTCTGGGGCTCCCTATAAATCCATTGGTCGGATATTCTACCTTTTTTTCTTTTTCTTTTATTTAATCATATGCTTTAGTGGTATGGGCTCCCTATAAATCCACTCGTCGGATATTCCACCTTTTTCTTTTATTTTACTTATATGCTTTAGTGGTCTAGGCTCCCTATAAATCCACTGGTTGGATATTCTGCCTTTTTCCTTCTCTTTTTATCTTCTTTTAGTGGTGTGGTTTCCCTATAAATCCACTGGTTGGATATTCCGCCTTCTCTTGCCAGTCGGAAGGAGGCCTCGAACTCCCCCGGATTGGACTTTATATCTTGCGTCAGTCGGAGGGAGATATAATTACCCACCCGGCTGAACTTTATCAACTGCTATATCCTGTGCCAGTCGGATGGAGGCCCTCGAACTCCACCCGATTGGACTTTATATCCTGCATCAGCCGGAAGGAGATCTAATGACCCATCCGGTAGAATTTTATCAAACTGCTATATCCTGCACCAGTCGGAATGAGGCCTCGAACTCCACCCGATTTGGACTTTATATCCTGCGTCAGTCAAAAAGAGATCTAATGACCTACCCGGTTGCATTTTATCTCCTGATTTAGATATTCGTTGATAAAAAATCAGAGAAACAAAAAGTTGTTACTTCTCTCCATTCGCACTGGGCACCGACCCATACTTCCGGTAAAAACCTTTTTCAAAACTACTCGGCACTGACCCATACTTCTGGCAAAACCTTTTTCATTATTGGGCACCGACCCATACTTCCGGTAAAACCTTTTTCATTACTTGGGCACCGACCCATACTTTCGGTAAAACCTTTTTCAAAACTACTGGGCACTGACCCTTTTTTCCGGCACTCTTTTCTCAAACCACTTGGGCACCGACCCTTACTTCCGGCACTTTTTCTCAAACCACTTGGGCACCGACCCATAATTCCGTTAAAAGCTTTTACAAAACTACTGGACACCAACCCATACTTCCGGTACACTTTTTCATTACTTGGGCGCCGACCCTTACTTCCGGTTACCTTTTTTCAAATCACTGGGCACCGTCCCTTTCTTTCGGTATAAAAAAATCAAAAATACAAAAAAAGAAGACGAAAAGAAAAATACGAAAAATGGGCTTTCTCAAAATAAAACTCTAATGCCACCTTTGCTTGAAATCTGCAAACAGCGCAGGTAAGTCTTCACACTCTTCATGGGCACCTACCCTTACTTTCGGCACATAAAACAAAAGACAAAAAAAATCATCAAAAAACAAAAAAATACAAAAACTCATCGCACGGCCGATCTACCCCAACTTTTACTCAAAACACTTTCTCATAACTCACTACTTTCTCAAGGTTAAAGTCTAGGACTACACCGTACAGGTTAAAGTTTCCTAGCTACACCGACTTTACTCAAAATACTATTTTACAAACTCACGGTCTAGATCGACCAAAACACTCACACACATACACAGCACAGAACTATGTACGGCCTGATTCTCGTGTCAAGATACGTATGCAATCCATACTTAGGTGCGACCATAACTATACTTTCAAACTATCTCATGTCGAGATACGTACGTACGTACTTTCAAACTATCTTGAGTCGAGATACGTATACATACTTTCAAGCTAATACATACTTTCAAAACTATCTCGTGTCGAGACACGTAAATCGGCAATCGCGTGTCACGAATGCTCGCGTTTTAATTTCTTATATATGTATTCTACTACTCCTTACTTACGCCCCGTTACTATGAAAACCACTAAAACGGCAACCATATGCCACGGGGGTGCCTAATACCTTCCCTCGACGTAATCGAGTCCCCGAACCCACTTCAAGAACTCTGGTTTTCGCACGACTATCAAGAGTCACACTTTTAAAAGGGCCTCACTCTTCTCAAACGGTTTTCTCAAAAGTCAAAGATGATTACTCTAATCGTCTTTGTAGTTATCCTAACTCCCGATAACGTTAGGTGGCGACTCTGAACTCTTACTTGGCCCTACTCCCACTTGTACGTACTTTCACACATTTCTTTTTCATGCTTTGGTTCGCTGCTTTGAGCCTTTTACCCTATTTTATTTCATTTCCCTTTAAAACGGTCGCAATCCCACGAGGGAACCGCCCCTCGACTTCGGGGCGGGCGCAACATAAAGGATTTCGAAGGAGCCCACACTCAGTTCGATATTCTGGCAGCAAAGGAATGCGGTAGAAGATCGTGAGCTATTATCGAGCCCGTGTTCTCGATTCGTCTACTACAGCAATTCGTTTTAGCAGTTTAAGGTAACCCTAGTTCCGCCCTTATAGGGTTATTGTAGTTTTCATGTAATTATTTTGCTGTACCAACTTTTACGCGCTGTCAACGGATTCTGGGAACGTAGTTTCCTAATAGGTGCTAGTTGTGGTGATGGTGTTGGTCGATTGATGGAGGCAGTGATGGTGTTGGTCGTGGCCGGTGGTGATGGTGGGTGGGTGGTGGTGTTTAGTTAGGGTTATGTTAGATTAATTAGGGTTTCTATCGTGAAGATAAGGGCAAAAATGTCATTTTACACAAGAGTTGATGTTTATTTAAATTTAAAAAGCACATGATTGACTTTTAAATTGTCAACTAATTATTGACCGATTTTTAATTTTTCCAATCATATATGTAATATGAAACAGAGAATAAGTATTTTCTAACATTCATAAGCAATGTCCTGCAACCATAACATTAATTACAGAAAACTAAAATATTCTTACTCCCAAAATAATCAAACTTCCAATCCCAATTACAGATTTAAAGAGCTCCAAAACCAAATAAAAAATATTAGTTAAATTATCCAAATCTTGAGTCGCATCATCTAGAGTTGATCGAATCTTCATCTACCTCAATAAATAGGTCTACATATAAAATAAAAAATTAAAAAAAATCAGTCATTGATAAATTTATTAGAACAAAAAAAATTTTATAAGTATGAACGAAAGATTGTTACCAATTTGCAAGTATAGGACAATTTCTTTTATTATGGGATTGCCCAACTTTGTTACATCCATGACAACGGCTGTCTTTATATTTTTTTTGCCCTCTCTAGTGTTTTCTCTTTTTCTCCCTTCAGCCTTTTTTTTTTTTTAAATTTTTTTAACACCCTTTTGCCCTTAATTACTTGATTACGTTTATGGTAACTTTATTCATAATTTTGAGAGATCAGTACACATTTGATTATTTTGTTCATGTCCTCACTCCCAATTGGTTTAAATTAAAACATCCCTAAGTGACTATTGAAGAGAGAGAGAGAGTGTGTGTGAGAAAGAGAGAAAAAGAGAGATCATATGACTGACTTTTCACTCACGTTGTCTTTTGGTATCGGATCCACCACAATGGTCCGCAAATTAGAATTCACGAGCATCCGTCTTAGAGCATCACTATATATATATATATATATAAAAGACTCTCTAAAGAGAGCGTTCTCTCTTTAATATAATTTTTGATTGACTGTCGAATGGTGTTTAAAAATTATGAAATGACAAAATTGTCCTTAATGAAAACACGATCCGACGGCCAAAACGGAGACCCTCTCAGGGCGCCCTCTTTAAAGCCTGACTATATATATACAAAAATTCTCTGGAAAGGGCGCCCTCTCTGTAATAAAGAGATGGCTTCTGTTTTGGCCATCGGATCGTGTTTAAAAACTGTGAAGTGCCAACTGCCCTTAATGAAAACACGATCTGACGGTCAAAACAGAGACCCTCTCTTTATTAAAGAGAGGGCGCCCTCTCTATAGCCTGACTGATATATATATATATATATATATATTTTTGTAAAAGAGGTTGTTTGGGTAATATAAAAATTGGTTTAATTTTATGGTCTAGAGAAGAACAATGTGTGAATAATTACGTGTTTGTATAGGCTTACTCCAAAACTGATTTTTTATCAAATCAACGTCTTATGTATCACTGATTTTTATTAATTAAAATCAAATAAAAATAAGACTTAATCTGAACCTAAATTCCCATATAAGTCTTAAGAATTATATATGTTTACAAGTCAATTTTGGGTTTTCAGATTACGTAATCTTTCATGAGTTTATATATATAATCCATGCATGACAAGTCACAAAACATATATAGATTTTATCAATGCTTGCTATGGACCAAGTCATATTTTTAACTTAATCTCTCTCTCTCTCTCTCTCTCTCTCTCTCTCTCTCTCTCTCTCGCATTAATTGCAGCCTCCATGGCTAATTTTATATTCTCACACAACTCTCTCTCTAAACTGAGGCCCCCAGATTCATTTAGAAGTTTTTTGTTCTTCATACCCATAATCTTAGCTCTCACCACCTCTTTGTTCATCTTCTTCTACATCTCTTCAACCTCAAAACTATTGATTTTTCAAAACAAGACCCATGTTTACATCAGAACATTCGAGGCTTCAATAGTCTCTACGCCGGCTGCCGCCAATATTTCATTTTCCGGCAGCTTTATACCGGCCGCCGGAGTTGGTGAAAGTGAAACCCTTTCCTTTATAGAGGATGATAGTACTGAAGGAGTCAACAGTCAACGGCCGTCAACAAAACTTCTTGATCAAATGGGCTCAATTAATAGTAAGTAATTATTTTTTCCAACAAAAAATTGTTAGCTAGAATATTGAGTTTTATCATTATGGTGTCCTTTTTTTTTTTTTCAATTACCTTAATCCTTGAAACAGTGTTGGATTTTATTGGTATATTGTTTTAAGAAAGTGATATAAATCAAATTATGAAAACATTTAATTAAGTTATCAAATGACGTTAATAATTAAGTAAGCCTCTTCTTTAATTAGGAAATAAAATAACTTTATACATATACATATGGATATATAGATATTATCTAACATAGAATAATACTATATCACCTGTCATCATCTCATTATTTTAAAATATTTATTTACTAAAATGGAATCATGTTATACCATGTGTCTTCAATTCAAATTTGATTTTTTACAAATTTATTTAAATATTTATCGAACAATTTTACTAACCAATCAAATTCCTTATCTCTTACATTTTATTTTTCCCGACTTTTAAACTGGCCATAATGAATCTACATCATCGCTATGCCTTGAAATTTGTTGGATATTTATTAATTAAAATTGTAACATAGTTTTATAATTATCCAAAATGGCAAAAACATTAGCCAATTTCTGCATTGCAATTCGCAGGGTCTGAATCTAGTTACATTATAGTTTCAGAGTTGTCATGTACACATCATTCGGTCAGAGCTGCTAATTTTTTTCTAGCTATATATATATATGAAAAATGCTAGGCCCACACAATGAATCATACATTTTTTCCACACACTTCTTTAAATACTTGTACCTTGTGCTGTATAAGTGGGGCACAAAAAAATGTAAAAAATTCAAGCAACACAAGGTACAAGCATTTAAAGAAGTGTGTGGAAAAAGTGTGTGGTTCATTGTGTGGGTGTAGCATGACTGTATCTAAAAAGAAGGAAAAAAAAAAAAAAGGGGGCGGGAGGGAGGGTGTTAGCTAAATTGCTTGTCACAGTTACCATCTATTTTAACATCCGACAAGTTTAATTAATCCACCACTTGGCCATACCAATAGAGTGAATTTTTGACCAAATAGTTAGTGCTAACACAAACACACATATGCTAAATGCATGACTGTCAATGCTCTAACAAAATTAGGAAGCTAAATACAACATAGTTTATATTTTTAAATTATGATAGCTAATTACTGCACTTGCGTACATGTAACTATCGTGGATCCCACAATAACAGGAGTTTTGGATAAATACACAATTGGACATTTATCTTAATTGTTATCCGGGCCGGCTTTGAGATAACAAAAATTATTCGAGGCCTCAAGTGAACTTTTAAAGGGGCCTAAAAAATGAGGCCTTTATATTAAGTTTCATAGAAATTAGGTAGAAATTAGAAGAAAACATGCCTAAAAATGATTAGTTTTATAGAAATTAGGAAGAAATTTAAAATTTAAAAAAAAAAAAAAAAAAAAAAAAAAAAAAAAAGCCTAAAAATGATAAATTTTGAGAGCTAAAAATTTGAGACCTAAAGCGGCTGCTTGGCTCGCTTGTGCCAAGGGCCGGCCTTGATTGTTATGATCAAAAGTAATTGGTTGTAAAATATATATTTATGAGTTTTTAATTAAATATATACTTACTATTTAACCTTTTAAAATGGAAGGTATTTAAAACATCTTAGAAAAGATTGTTTCATTATCTTGTTCTCTTTAATTCTTCAAGTTACTAAAGGGAAATACATACATAAACCAAGAATTTAAACTAAAAGTATATTGATTGCATCATTGTTTTAAGTGTGTATATAAGTGTATACAGCAAATTAAGAAAACCTACTTCTATTATTGAAGTTGAGCAATTTAGTGCGTGTGTGTGTGTGTGTGAGAGAGAGAGAGAGAGAGAGATGAATAACAAAAGAGAAAATATAAAGCAACAGCCAGGGGCGGAGGTATGTGGGGGTCAAGAGGGGCAAGTGCCCCCCCTCACTTTTGGACAATTAAAAATCTACCCTTAGTTTTGTGTATATTTTTCATTGTGCCCCCCCTAAAATATAGTTCAATACAACAATATAGGGTCAAGTTTATAATTATAATAAACATACAGGACTAAAATTCTAGAACTAAGCCAAAAAGAAGAAGGATTATTAAATGTTAGACCTTGGAAAGCTCATTTTTATGGTCAAAACCTGAAAAAAGTTTCCTGAAAAGCTTCTTATTAGATTTTATTCGAATCAATGGTTTTTTTTTTCAGCACTGTATTATTATATATGCAAATCTATCATATAAAAGTATGGGTTTACTTATTGTGATATTTGCTAAGAAATTGGCATCTTTATTGTTGAAATACACTGATATTTCATATTTGATAGTATTATGTTATTGATGCATCTTCGAAATGCTTATCAGTAGTGAGTTCTCAGATTTAACAGGACTAGAAGATTTTTCTTTTAAGAAATTAGTATTTTAACCCAAAAAAATTCGAGTCGGAAGCGCTGCCCCCGAACCCCCGTATAAGCTTGTGCCCCCCCTACACTAAATTTCTGGCTCCGTCCCTGGCAACAGCAGAGAATTCTTTTTCATTTTTGGATAAAACAGCAGTACTAAACTTTAGAATAAGTGAAAATGATAAATATTTTGAAAATTTTATATTAGAGCCAATGTTTCCTTACAGAATCAATGTAGGGCCGGCCCTTGGGCCAAGCGGCGGCTTGGGGCCTCAAAAAATAAGGGCTTGTTTAATTTTGGAATAAGGTTTAATTTGGTCAAAATTCATGTATTATATATAAAAATAAGATCAAAATAGGGACTAAAAAAAATAGGGCCTTATATATACATGTATTATATATAAAAATAAGACCAAAGAAGGGCCTAATTTTTTTTTCTTGGCCTTGGATTAAGGTCTTGTTTGGCCAAAATACATGTATTATATATAGAAATAGGGCCTAAAAAAAAATAGGGCCTTATATATATACATGTATTATATATAAAAATAGGACCAAAATAGGGCCTAAAAAAATTTTCTTCTCATGTTTGCTTAGGGCCACATGTGAATTTCACAATCTCAGAACTGACCCTGAATCAATGCTTGACATTATTAGTATGTTTGTCTAGAAGCCAACACTATTGTACAATTATTCACTTCAATGCGTGCAATGCAGAGTTTACAATTATACACACACACTCATTCGTTTTTGTTTTCGAAAAATGCAAGTGAAAAAATTGATTAAAACATGTTCGTAATTTTATTTATTTATATATTTATTCTTAGGAACCTATGGGAATGAACAATGAGGTGTTCCATGTGAAAAAATGGTTAAAAAAAAAATGTTATTCTTAGGCAACTATGGGAATGAAGACAATTAATGAGGGGTGTTCCATGTGAAAAAAATTGGTTAAAATTAAATTGTCGGTACGTAATTGCATTTATTTATTTATTTTTAGGCAACTATGGGAATGAAGACAATGAGGTGTTCCATGATAAAGAAATATTTTTGGAAGACTACAAGGAAATGAATAGGAGCTTGAAAATATATGTTTATCCTCACAAGCCAAACGACCCCTTTGCAAACGTGCTTTTGCCCGTTCATTATGTACCCAGTGGCAATTATGCAAGTGAAAGTTACTTCAAAAAGTTGCTAATGAAAAGTCATTTTATCACAAATGACCCTTCTGAGGCAGACCTCTTTTATTTACCATTCTCAATTGCAAGTATGCGTCATGACAAAAGAATTGGTGTTGGTGGAATTCAAGGTTTTATAAGAGACTATATATATGATGTAAGTCATCAATACCCATATTGGAATAGGAGTGGTGGGGCAGACCATTTTTATGTGGCTTGTCACTCAATTGGGAAAGTGGCAATGGAAAAGGCACCTGAAGTGAAGAATAATGCAATACAACTAGTGTGTACTTCAAACTATTTTGTACAAGGGTATGTTCCTCATAAAGATGCTAGCTTGCCACAGATTTGGCCTAGACAAGGGGAACCCCCAAATGTTCCACCATCAAAAAGGTAATTTCTTTATATATTGATTTTTTTTTTTCCCCATGAAATATCTAATTTGGTAGACTTGGATAACCTTTAACGAAATTCGGAATGAGTATAGGATAAAACGAACATTACTTTCATACATTTTCTTAGGCCCTTTTGGTATTATTCCCTCACACAGGAATATGCCCAAGAAATATATTAAAAAAAATTTTTTTTTTGAAAAAAATAGTTTTTAAACACTAGGCTCACTTCTATGAGAAGGAACAACACCAAAATGACCCAAAAAAGGTATAGAAGTAAAAACAAAAAAAAGCATTAGTCTGAATTGATTCAGGTTCGATTTAGGTACGTAACCTTAATGAAATGCCCGTATTATAAATCACCAGTCTGAATTGATTTAACCTGGGCTTGGGCAGGGTGTCAAGCAACAAACCATCACATTCTAAGTACTTGCTATCTATGTGTAGATAGCAATTAATACAAACCTTGAAATGAAGCCTATCTCATCCAAGTTGCAGTCCAAATTTATGTAAGTGGCCCTATAGATTTGATGATATCTAATTGACCTTTCAACTTCATGACATACTTGGGAATGCATAAAATATAATCAGGTTTAGTGTGTTACTCTCAATTTTTATCTACATTTTATGAAAGCAAAAATCGTGTTGGTTCAACGAGAACGATAACCTCCTTTAAGAGTGACTTTCGCTCTGAAATGAACTCCACTTGAATTAATATATCTATATCTATATCTGTATCTATATCTATCTATACTATATATAAGTGCACCGATGTCATTAAGTATTTTGTACTTTTATCAATCAGTGCACTTTTACTTAAGTGATTTTTCTTAAAAGAGTTTTTAATAAGTTTGGTATGCCACATTTTTTTTGGTCCATTTGTGAGAGTCCAATTTTTTCTCTCTTTTTTTTTTGGCCTATAAGAGTCCTTTCTTTTTGGCGGACTCACACTAACGTGTCTATAAGTGTTTTTTGTTTTTTGTTTTTTTGTTTTTTTGTTTTTTTTTTTCTTTACGTACAAATCACATGACTGAAATTACTAACATTGGACTCTATCTTTTTGTTGGCATATACTTTCTTTAATTTGAGAACTTTGAACTAACGAAAAAACTTTCAACAAATATTGGCTACTGTTTTGTCAATTTCAACAAATTTATTGTGTTAATTGACTAATTAATTAGATATTTGATAATTATTTACATTTTTATTTTATAAAAACACTACTTCCTAGACTTTTTGTATCAATTTCATGTTATCAATTCCCGAAGAAAAATGAAGTATAGTTTTTTAGTGTGATTAATTAGTAGAAGCATAAGAATAAATATTTACAAAGAAAATAACATAGTTCAAAATTTAAAAATAAGATTTGTCCGTACAGTCCCATTTTAGGAAAGTATTATTCTTTTTAAAATGTCATTTATATTGTTATATTATAATTACTGACAAATGTTTGGTGTTCCTCTAGAACAGTGTTAGTTTCCTTTCAATGTATATATAGTTTATAGAAAAGAATATGACTAATAACACGGTCATATTGTTATGAAAGGAAAGTAGAGGTCACTAAAATTAGGAGCATGCAAGCAGTTAACCTGTAATATGATTTTTTATTAAAATAATTGAATTACATTTTCAAATTTAAATAAGTTGATAATAATTTATTTGTTATGTTTGGTATAATCTCCATTAATGTTATATAAACAACCTTCTACTTATAAACCCCTTTAAGTGTATTACACTTTTATCGATCAGTGCACTTTCAAGTAGGTGATTTTCTTAGAGTGTTGATATTAAAAAATATGTATTATTTATTTTTTTTTATTTTTTTATTTTTACAGTGGTATTACAATCGGCCAATTCCACTTGAGCATTCAAATTTATGTTAATATATTTCATGCTAATTTAATGGTCGCTCCACCGATTTTACGATAGTCATCACTGATATATACACCACTACATTAATGCCCTCTTTTGGTACAATTCTTTTATTTTTATTTTTGACAAATTTTTTTGGTACAAATCAAATACATATAACCACATTTGTATTGTTTTTCCAAAAGTATCACACTACCACTTCTATATATATATTTTTTTAATCCTATTGGATTTTTATATCCTATTAGTACACATATAACTTTCAATCTAACTGGGTCCTATAGTTCTCAATTGAATCTTCGTTGATTGATTTTCTACCGTTAGAAGCAGCTAGACTTAGATTTCGTTTTTTTGAATCAAGAGTAGTTACTAATATCATACAAACCAAATTAGACGCTTTATCGTTGATTTTTTTCTCATGGAAACAGAGGTGAGAAATTGGGCACAAAGTTCCTTTAATTTCTCGGTAGAGGAAGATAAAATTGAAATAATTTATGTGATGTCTAAGGACGCTGATCACTTCTGATCATTGAATGACTTACATGATGTTTCAAGTTCAATAGTGGATATGTATGATGTTCACATCCTAGATAAGCAGCCATTTTTACGGTGTATATAAGAACTATAATTAACATAGGTGGTAGGAGAGGTGGTTGCGGATTCGAGTATCATAGAGTGGGAGGAGTTTATGACTTGGGAGAGAGCACTACCTCCTTTGTGTATGCATAATTAAATCAATAAATAAATAAACAACCCTTACTTTTTTTTTCATGGCCCTTTTCACAATTTCGTAGCATTTCCATGCTTTTTAAAAAAAAAAAAAAAATTTAAATTTGTCTTGGTACGAATCAACTACATCTTTTTATTATAATACATTTCTATTTGTTACTTTAAAAAAAAATATCACTTTTGTTTTACTCCTATTGGGTATCCATTAGTTGCTTTTTGTTCCCGCGAGTTTTCAATTGTAGACTTGATTAGAGTAGTTCCAATTCTACTATTTGAGGATGCAATTTATTTTCAAGGGTTTTTATTAGTCCTATTAGTTTAGAGCATCGACTCCATTAGTCACATGATTATGAAATTTTAGAACTTTGTGTGAAAAAAATGATTTTCTTTAAGAAAAATTCAAGTATGCGCTTATTATTTATGTGTTTTTTTGAATTTTATCACATTGCTGCATAAAACTGTGCGAAACTATGGTACATGTTTATTGTCACTTAGGTGTGTTTGATAACCTAATTAAGTGCTGAAAATGAAAACTTTCAGCACTTATTTTTTTTCAGTGCGTTTGATAATGCACCACTTAATTGAAAAAAATAGTGAAAAATCTACTGAAAATTTTAAGTGAAAATTTCTACTAAAAATAATCACTGAATGCAGTCTATTTCATTATTTAAAAAACTGTTTTCAATATTGTAAATCCAATCATTTAAAATTTTCATTACTTAAAATTCAGCACTTAATTTTCAGTACTTAATTTTTAATTTCATCAAACGGACCCTAAGATTACATCCAAATCTTGGTTTGCAATTGAAAGATCAAATTATAATAACGCCATAATTCTAAATTAGAATCCTAAACTTCATTCTCAAATGACTTAACAATTGTAGCACATGTTGTGGAAGTGAGTGGTGGTAGCATATATAACTGTCTATGGTACAAATGTCAAAGCTTTTGAGAAGCATAGCATTACTCATCGGATTCATCAGGGAGAAGGAACAATTGCAAGGTGGTTTAGTAGAAATTATATAGGCTAATTGAAGAAAGAAAAATATGTTGACAAGCATTTTAATTCTAGGAGCTTATAATTTGAGTGTTAATATCATCTACTACCCCTGAGGTTTGAACAGAGAACAATTACCCCCCTCACATTTAAGGAAAAACACTTCCCCTGCTTTGGTAAAATTACAATCTAGCCCTCAAAATTATTAAGAAAAATTAATTCCAAGTACTTATAAAATGTCTAAAGAGCCCTAAGCTAGGTGTTTAAAAATTTCACGATTCTTCAAAAGCTAATTTTCTAAAAATCTGTTTGTACAATTTTCATAGTTCTTAAAAAAATTTTGAAATTTTACTGTTGAAAAAAATATGTTTTCATCGTTTTGATGATTCCTTGAAACATTATCCACTTTTTTCCCAAAATTATGCTCTCGCTCTCTCTCTCTCTCTTTTTTTTTTTTTTTTTTTTTTTTTTTTCATTTCATGCCTTATGGTATAAATAGTTTTCGAATTAAATTTATGTAATTTTCAACTAGAAGAGAATGAGATAAGTCTTTATGCTAGCCCCGAGGTCATTACAGTTTTCTAGAAACTGGGTAAGGATAGTTTAGGTATATTTTCTTAAACCAAACATTATTCAATAAACAACAGCGGGGATTGTTATGACTAATAAAAGCTCAGGGAGAAGTGTTGTTCTTCAAACCTGAAGGGGTAAGTGTTCTCGGGTCAAACTTCAGGGGTTGTAGGTGATATTAACCCTTAATTTTATATACGCTTTCATCTAATATTGCATAGAGATTTTATTTAAAAATTCACAAGTGATTCATAACATCAGATTTTGGGTCCAAAATGATTCTGTCCTATGATAAATGGAGATTAGGATCTGGGAAAGGGATAGCTTTCTTTTTCTACTTTGTACTTATAGATTTCTGGAAGCATAATTAGTAAATCAAAGAAAAAATGAGAGTCTATCTTGGCTGAAGTTTTGTTTGTTTTGGGTTTCACTTCTTAACATAATGATGATATATATGAAATATAAGTTGGAAGCATAATTAGTAAATTAAAGAAGAAATTAGAGTCGTCTTTTTGCTGGATTTTGTTTGTTTTGGGTTTCACTTCTTAACATAATGATGGTAAACAAGAAACATTAGTTCATGAAAACTCAATGATTTCCGTCTCATGACTTGGATTTTCTCCAATTTGTTGGTTTTGTTTTCTTGGGTTGATTCTATGGATTAGCAATAATATCTACAAAAAATTATACAACTCTAACTAAACTAAAACTCAAATATTAACTTCATATTATCAATTCTTATTAATTATTCCGTTATCATTTTTTATCGAACTAAAAATTCTCTATTTCTTATTTTCTGTCTATACTTTTCATATTTTTTATTTTTGTTCCAATGAGGCACTGATTCCCTCCACAGCAATTTTGGCTATTTTTTAAATATTGTCTTCTTGCACATGAAACAAAGAAACTCTATAAGAATGAATCAGAATATATGTGTATATATATATATATATATAATATTCCATGACTTGGTGAATTGTGAATAAGGCCATATTACATCTATAGGCAAATAGCAAATGGACGAAAGGTTTTGGTGGATTCTATTTTTTTCTTGGCTCTTTCTTTTTTTTTTCTTTTTTTTTTTTTTTGTCTCTTTAGGTGGACTCCTAAATAATCAATTACTTTCAAATATCAATTTCTCAATTATAAGACTGTGAATATACCTTAATTATTAAACGACTGTCGGTAACCAAAAATTTTTACCTTACCAAAGTTATTTTTCAATTAAGTCTAACTTGAGTAGTAACATCTACATATTGTAGTTGCTAATCTAGATGTTTAGCCATACTTTAGAAGAAAAAAAATTTCAAAACTCTATTAATAAAAAATGTGGAGTGCAGACCCAGAAGCTAAAAGAAAAAGGTTTGATGTTTAATACAAGTCTTAGTGACATGAAATGCCCTACATATAAAATTAGTCTTGCTATCCTACCTCATGAAAGTACTAGGAAAACATTGTCTTCCATCTTTAGTAGACAGGAAAAAAAAAAAAAAAAAAAAAACCCTCTTACCACCTTATTGAAATGAGAATGCTAAAGTATCCTTTTGAAAAATACTATTGTCCTTCATTCTAATGAAACTGTAGTTTTGTGATTGTGTATTTAGAAACATATATATTGGATACGTAGTATGTTAGATATTCAGGTAATTTAGAATATCTTCAAAACAATTTCGAGCAATATTTTCAAAGAGAATTTAGTGTAATTTGAATTTGTAATATTGCAAGGATAATTCAAATAGTGTTTAAAGTTTTTTTTTTCCTCCCTATGAATTGATTTCAGCATGTACTTTGCTTATGTAAACTGTATTTGTAGTTGTATTAATTCTTCTTTACTTGATTTGAGTGTCTTTTATATTTCTTGGTTTAATGGTTCTACTTGGTTTTCAGAGGTCACAATTCACGTTCAACGCACGTGTGGTTAAACTAGTATATATATAATCGGTTCTTAATCTTTCCAACAAACCCTAATATTAGGCTTTTTTAGACACCTTTCTTTGGCTCATGAATCTCATTTTACATTTTTAGGAAAAGACTTGCCTTCTTTGCTGGAGCAATGAACTCCCCAGTGCGCCAAAAGGTTCTCCAATCATGGAAAAACGACAAGGAGATCTTTGTCAACAACGGCCGCCTCCGCACACCCTATTCCACAGAGCTTCTCAACAGCAAGTTCTGCCTCCATGTCAAAGGCTACGAGGTAAACACTGCCCGCATTGGCGACGCGATGTACTATGGCTGTGTCCCGGTGATCTTGGCAGATCACTATGATCTCCCATTTGAAGACATTTTAGATTGGAAGAGCTTTTCAGTGGTTGTGACTCACTTTGACATTCCATTGTTAAAGAAAGTACTTAAAGGAATAAGCGTTGACGAGTATTTGAGGTTACAAAGTAATGTTTTGAAGGTGCAAAGGCATTTCCAGTGGCATGTTGATGCAGCTGATTATGATGCTTTTTACATGGTTATGTATGAGTTATGGGTTAGGAGAAGCTCTGTGAGGATTGAGTTTTAGAGGTTTAGCTGATCATATGTACATCAGAAAGTCCCTTATACATGTGTTCAATTTTGTTCCCATGTAAATTTGTTTGGGTTCTTTTTGGTTTCACGAGAACTCTTGGATTCTAGGAATTCACTGAGATGTCATATTGATTTTTTTTTTTTTAATATGTAGATTTGTGTAGCTGAAATGCCCCAAAAACTGGTGCTTTATTAGAACATCTGCCACTGATTTTCATAAGAGCCAATAAAAATGAGATTTAGTTTGAAGCTGAAACCCATCATTTGTTCTATGAAACTATTCACATGCAGCCCTAGAAGCGGCAAATGGGTGTGTTGAGCGGGTTGAATACTGGTTGGGTCAAAAATGAGTTGGGCGGGTTGAATTTGGGTTGGGTTGAAAATGGGCCAACAAGACGAAAGAGATTATAGTTCGTCCAAGAGAGGATTCGAAGCGTATCAAGTAAGTCAAACGTGCCCAAGAGTCGTTTTAATTATAGTTCGTACCTTCCTCGCCCTTGTTCCACTAGGCTTCACCCTGATGGGCTCACTCAGAATCCTCTATTATATAATCTCTTTAGCACTGAATGATGAATAAGAAAGCAGTACATTTCACTTTCTTCAAAAATTCCAAGTTTGCTTTAGAAGCCATGAGGAAGCTGTTTTGTACCTCGTGCCACATAATTTGCAACATAAGATGAATTGTGAAGAATATTGTTATAGTTCTCAAATTTGTACTTCAAAACTGATTCCCAACTGGTGTAACAGTGATAGCACACTCAATGTAGCCGAACCACCAACATTTTAGTTGGAAATTATTCGAGTAGAACTCACATCGCCACATCGTTGAGCACCAAATTTGAATACAAACTTAGAAACTATAGCATTACTCTTGCATGGATTAGAAAATGAAACCCTTCATTGATCAAGTACATAGGCACCAGGACAATCACTCTGCTACTTCTCAAATGCCCTTCCATGAGCAGCACTTCTGTCAAATTTGCTTGATAAAAATTTGCACCCCCGTAAAAAATATATAATGTAAGCACACAACAAGAATTCGATATTTATACTGAAAGAGTACATAAGAGCTGTCCTTTTTAAACTACATGAGAAAGATGCTTATTCTGTGGTACAAAAAAATGATAGTAGCTCACAATGAAATATCGCAGTCAACAATAATGGGACCGAGCCAGAAGCTGGGTTCTGAAAACATTCACCAGGAATAATGAACACAGTGCCAGGAGGAATCCAAAAGGTTTCAATGTCATATATGCTATACTTATACACATCAATATATGATGGAGAGGCAGCTAAGCACCTTTGTTGCTGTTCCATGGCTTCAGAACACCGAGAACGACGACGACAATAATGATAAGGAGGATGAGAATAGCAATGCACATCCACTTCCTCGAGTTCTTTTGTAAACTCTTTGCCCTTTGGAGAGCAGTATTCCCAGACTGAACATGGTCAACTGCATTTGAAACCTGGAAAAGTATAAAGTTGAGACTCGGAATAAATCTGAATTTCAAACATAAGCACTCCGACGATTATTATCTTCTCATACAATGTACATATTCGATCACTGTTTGTTTACCCATTTTCACAAGCCCGTGACGATGCATGGAAATATGGTTGAAGAGTGAAGTTCTCATTACCTGTGATTCAATGTTGTCAAGCATGTCTCCTTGAGCATCTACCAAAACTGCCATATCTAGGAATATCTGGCAGAAATATAGGATAAAGGATTAAAACCTGAGGATATGATCTCTATATAATCTCCCAGTCTAGTAATAAAGTTCTTGCACATTATCACCAATGAACTCCTTGATAAATTTTGAAAAAGATATTAAAAAAAAGTGTAGGACTCCTGAAGTCCTGATGCACACACATACTCTAATGTTACATGGACTCTCCTATTGTCGCCAAAGTACCGATGTCCACAGGATATGACATGATTATTAGGTACAAGATATGCGTCCAAGGTTGGACACAAGAATACTTCACATGTGATGTTGAAAGTTAAAAGAAGAAGATTAAAATTGAGAGTAAATAGTGGTTTCTCAATTTTCGTATGAAAGAGAGACAGACTGACAGAGACCCCTAAATTAAATCTAGTCATGAAAATAAATAATGTTATTAGTTAATGTAATGTAAGTATGTAACATCACAGACTATAATTTTTTATGAAATATTATATCTATTGCATGTTTAGAACGTGTCCACCTACCAGTATCCAACTTTGGTATACATTTCATTCCAAGTCCCCAGGTCCAACACCTAGGCAAACACCCACACCCAATATGTGTACCAAAGTTCATGTAATATAGCATATAACTACATCAAGATGGTCAAATATCAACTTATTTTGAACTAGCATCCTTTAATATTTGAAACCTATCTGACACAAACACATGCTAAGACATAAGAATCAAGTAATCAACCATTGCCTATCTATAGTTCTAATGTTTCTACGATGATACCAGATCCTTGTATGAAATTAGAAAATTTTACTTTTAAATCATATGATACATAATAAATGAAAGACAATGACGAACCGAACAAACATGTTGTTCAGATCTTCACCAAACACAGTTCAGACCTCTTGCAATCCTAGATACTCTATGCTGACGATGGTAATTTTAGAGTCGGCACATCAAGAAATTCAACCGATATGTGCCACACTGGCACAATCACACAGAGAACTATGTTGCCCCTTCCAGTACCTGCCACACCTATCTTTATATTAGGGCTTTTTGGGTGTGCCTGGCCTTGGAAATGGTATTGCCAAGGTCCTTTTACTTATTTAGCTGTATGGCAGTCATGGAGATAAAAATTAGCAAGACATTCGGCTAATGAGCCACTCAACTGTGCTTACAATCAGCTCAAGATGAGCAAGGCACACGGTTTACTTAACGTCTCATAGGTGGTTTGAGAGCCTACAGAGCAAACTAAAAAGAGAAAATCTGTAGAATAA
Organism: Hydrangea macrophylla; assembly: GCA_033977485.1. Classification (NCBI taxonomy): domain Eukaryota; kingdom Viridiplantae; phylum Streptophyta; class Magnoliopsida; order Cornales; family Hydrangeaceae; genus Hydrangea; species Hydrangea macrophylla. Next base: position 78,885,583 of record CM066991.1, on the reverse strand, counting down.
TAGCCGTTTGGTTAGCTTTTAAAATAATCACTTTCTGGAGTAAGAGATTTTAAAAAGCGACAAATTGGAGCTTCTTAAAAAAGCTGTTTTCTAGCTTTTAAAAAGATTCAGATTTAAAAAAAAAACAGTGAAAAAGCTAATCCAAATGGTCACAGCTTTTTAAACAATCACTTAAAGTTGTAAGTGATTGTTCCCAAAAAAGCTATCTCGAAACAGGCTCTGAAAAGAACAATCTAAGAATAAGATTTAGGGAGAAGTGATAAGCACCCTACATGGTCCTTGAAGTGAAAAAGCTAATTGTACCCAAAAGGAAGTGAAAAGGCTAATGTTAAAAAGGAATACTTGCCCTAGCTTTAACAAAATATGACATTCTGGTCTTTTAACACTACAGATCAGTGAAAGAATCATACCTGCTGCAATTCAAGAAGCTTCTTCTCAACTTCTCTGACTGCATCATGACGTTCTTGGATTTCTGCGAGAGTGTCCATTATCTACAAAGACAACAAAGTACCAAGAAATGCCTTCCATAAGGATCAGGGCTAGTGAGCATTTATATGTATATGAAAGTATGTGTTTGTGTGTATATTTCAGTGCAATTCTTCCACTACTCTCGAGATTTTTTAACAATAATATCAAGATCTTCAATGGGGGTAACTCCCACAGAGAATTTAAATTAATAATTCAAAAGCAGTAAAAAAAAAAAAGAAAAGGAAAGGAAAAGCAGAGAAGGAGAGAAGAGGGACAAACCTGGCCTCGCCCTTGTTCTCGAATCGCTTTCTGGAATATCTGTTCACTATCACCGGTCTCTATCAACTGATCAATTGTCTGAAAAAGTGAAAAGTATTGCATCATCAGAAAATGTGCTAAGTGAAATTAGAATCTCAATAAGAGTTTTGAAACTGATGAGAAATTTCACCTCTTCATCAGCTCTGTTGCCGGTTACTAACAATCGAAGAAACCAGGAAACAAAACCAATTAGCTAGATGTCATGAGAGGACAAGTGCTTAGTGCTAATTACTTAGATATGTGATTAAAAAAAAGGATTCAAACCTGTATAAACACGCCTCTCAACAACCTCTCGATACTCTTGATGGATGCTTTCCCTTAGAGTCTGTAAACAATTTTTACAACTAAGTTTAGGATGCTTTAGAAGAGAGAAGGGTGAAAAATAAGAGAAAAGTGGAATAATTTTATATATCTGAACGACCTGAAACTCAGACATCTTGTCTTTAAACTTCTTTTTCAAGGCACTGCAATCAAATATACCCATGTAACGCATGATCTGTTAGAGCTAGTCAATTTGGAAAAGGACAAAAGTTGGTGAAAGTTAACCGACTCCAACAACGTTGTATACTCATCCAGAGGATAAAGGAGAATGAACTTCAAGAGTTTCAGATAGATTAAGTTCCAACAAACTTTTCTAATCATTTCGAACTCAGTAGGAAAAAAAAAATCGTAAGCAGGCAGTTAAACTCAGGGGAACAAAACCGCATAATCATGATATTAATTTGACAGTAGAAAGCCACACCTGCTATCAGTTGTGCACCAACAGATTATTCAGTTTCTTATGAAAATAGACTGTTGAATGCACGAACAAAAAGTTGGAATAGAAATAAAAAGGAATATCTACCACTTTGCATCAATATCTACTATTCATATTAAAATTTTGCTTCATTTGGTACTATTTCATATCCCATGCACACTGGAATGGATGGTACCCATATCTCTCTGTGTGTCTGCATGTGATGGGTGGCTTATATGGGACTTGAAGTTCTCCATAATAGCTCGAAAGTAGCCTTAAGCACTAAGTATAAAAAAGAAAAGGCCATTTAGTTTCAGCAAGTATCAATTAGTCTGTACCAGACTATTTCAAGATGCATTATGTCAGTAGTTAACTGGTCATTTAGGAAAGAAAGAAAGGAATCTAAGTTACACTGTTGTTGCCGTTCTTGATCGGTCCACACCTGTTCCTTTTCCACATCCAGGCTTTTGCCTATTGGTTAAATTCTGTAACAAAAGTCCGGGGTAAATCTGTCATATTATAACTCCATAGGAACCAACTAACGAAGAAAGAGACATATATAGTCTTACTTCTCTGTCAAGTTCCTCAATTTTTGATTTAATCAAACGAGCTATTTTTCCAACTTCATCAACATCTTTCTCCATCCGTTGCTTGATCGCTGCAGAAATTATAGGATCAACCGATTAAACATGATTGTTAAGTTCAAGACAATTGCAGATATCTTCTGTAGCTTAACGAATAGACAAAGAACAAATGAGAGATGTAAAGGGACATCAGGAAGAAAAAAAAATGTATCATGAAACCAAAATAATTAGGTTGTCCTAAATTTGTCCATGTGTCAGAGATCAAAATCAGTAACCAATATGGCAATATCACGGCCCCTTTTGAGCAGAATATCATTGATACTTTCTATAACCAGGTGACGACTTGTTTTTTTTTTTTTTTTTTGGTTTCCCAAGGTATCCCTAGGCCTTCCGTCCAGGACTAATCCTCCGAGGTACTGTCGGGCACCGAAGTGGGGACCTCTCCCAAGATAGTTTTTTGCATACACTAGGACTCGAACTTGAGACCCTTGCTTAAGCAGCCAAAGCCCCTTCCACTTAGGCTAACTGACTCTTGGTACCAGGTGATGACTTACACAAGTAGATTACGTACACATCCTGGAGTTAATTTATAAGTTTTGCTTTTGATCTTTATTAATTCAAGATTGTATGAGAATCATCTTTCCAAACTTCTAACTTCCTTTTCTTGGGGAAGATTGTGTGTAGTCAAATTCAACACTCAAATTGCATACATAAACAAAGCTGGCCTACAATTGTTGATTTAATTTTCTATTGTTCCTATTCTTGCCAGTAGTAGATTGCACCCAATACACTACCAAATTCCTTTCATAGTTTCCATTTTCACATATTGATGTGTTACAGACATATATCATGTACGATTTCAATTTCTATTTATCTCGAAATTTGCTTAGGATCAGTTACAAGAAGTTGTACTTTGAAGAAAGTCAACAGTAAATCACATAATCCTTGTTAATTAGTTTATTTATTTATTTTTTTAATTGTGAATAAATATTGATGCTAGGGTGCTGATTCACGAAAAAGCAAAACTTAAGCTTCATTTTAATAACCATATGGAGGAACCAACATGGTTTATAGCAGTGTGCAGTACCGCAATGTTCAATCTAGATTTGTATTCTACAATCACACATCTAGTCTGAATTTTAAGTGAAACATTAGGCAAATTATTGCACATATTAGGTGAATCAAAAAATGACAATTGATTGGGTATATGAATGCAGAATGTTAGTGTGAGCCACATTAGGGTGTAATTTAGTTCTAGCTTTTGAAATGACAGTTAAAGTTGATTAACCTAGTAAACGTTTCTAACATCTTCAATTACACTCAAATATTACATGCTAACCCACATGTTCTCAAAAGTTCATTAACGGTTTAGCAACAATAACCATCTTCAAGCAATGCATTAGGCAACAAGACTTTCATATTTGAATTCCTCTATAAGAATTGTATAGGCATACAATAAGAGAGTTTCAAATTGGCATGCGCCCTTGAACGAAGTCAAACTTCATCTACTTTTTGCATGGTTAACAATAGACATGCTGACCTTTATGTGAACATTTTTACAGCGGATTCTTATTTTCTTCCTCATAACTCCAAAAGTCAACAAGTCAAACATGAGAGAGAGAGAGAGGAGAGAGAGAGAGAGAGAGAGAGAGAGAGAGAGAGAGAGTGAGAGAGAGAGAGAGGAGGGAGGGGGGACGAGAAAGACAGAGAGAAGAGAAGTGTGACTTCATGTGTGTAGAAGCACGTTTGAATAAGTTCTGATGTTAATGCAGCAGGAAACATATTACCTTTCATGGCAGCAGCCTTAGTTACAGCCTTTGATTCCTCATGAGCATCCTGCATGCATGATTTATGAGAAAAAGTTATTATAGGATCAGGTTTTCCAGCTCACCGGAGACATTAATAAATGTAGCACCTTTATGTTTAAATCCTCGGTGTTGTTTAATAAGGTAGAAACTTTGTCACCTTATTGAAAAATTTGAAGATAAAGCATTTAATCTCAGCTTGTGCCCTATATGACCATTAAGTCAGAAACATACTACACAATTAGGGAAGTAAGAGAGGTCTTATACTTGAGCATTGCAGGTTTAGTTCATCTTGGAATATGATTGTCTTCAATTATCTCAAAGCCAATGATTACTTCATGCAGTATTGGTGAAAAAGAGGATGGGCAGGTGAAGCTGAGAATTCAAAAGACAGCGGGCTAACGTCATTTTCTAACAACAATGAATGAGGTGCTAATTTAGATAAACAGCAGGGAAGGTCACCTACATGCTACATAGCAAAGGCATTTCGATTGAAACTCAAAAGGGTGGAAAAGAAGGTTAAACCTTAATCCATGGACCCATTGACCAATTTACACAATGATTTAACGTATTGTCACCAAAAATGGCTGACAAAATGGCCATTGAACCTCTTACAAAGAATTACTCAACAGTGGACTTTGTTATCCCTTCGCATACCAACCAGGGTTCTAATATCCCAGACACCCAATATGACTAGGGCAAAGCACGTTACCCAATTTTCAGGTGGAATTGCCATCCCTAACTGCATGTCCAAATTCTTGGATAATGTATGTGTGAAACTATAATTATCACAATTTACAATTATCTAAGATGTGTACTCATCCTAGCGCAGTAAAGAAATTCAGTCATTTTCAGCTTTTGAATAAGAAGAATCAATACCTGCAACTTTTTGAGTAGCTTATTCAGCTTCTCATATTGTTTCTCAATCTCTTTGACCTAGCAAATAAAGAAACCCAGACATAGCTTGATTAGATCAGACAAAACATGGTTTAAACATGTCTTTGAATCCATTATGTAGAAAAACTCAAGGAAGTAAATGAATGTAAAACCGGGATGGGGTAAACAAGAGCAAAGAAGTCAATGACTGATATTTTTCTTGCTTATGTAATGAACAATAATACCAATAACTTCAGGGCACCTGGTTAAAGAATTTGTCCAAGCCTAATTCTCCTGAATTCGGTGGTCGATTTCCCATTTCAATATCTCCATCTCTCGAACCTTGACCGCGAGGAATCTCAAATGAATCCTGCGATTTTTTTTTTGTTTATGCGAATTTACCGAGTAACAGATATAAACAACCACAATATAGCTATTGCTTCCAAGTTAAAAGCTTACAACTATCCTACGAAGTAAAAAAAAAAAAAAAAAGAGAGAGCTGATGATCTATCTCCCTATTATCTATTGAACAAAGTAATGTTGAGAATGAGAAATAAATAGCAAGTGGAAGCACTCCAAGTCTCCAACATCTCAAATATGATTAAGAGTTAGAGGTAGGAATCATGAGTTGTAAAGAAGGAAAATCAATAAGAATTACAATTCCGACTTTGTTCAATACCCAAAGAAAAGGTAAAATCCTCATAAACAAAAAAGGGCAAATTGGATTGAGCTCCATTGAGGTTTATGCATTGAGCTCCATTCAGGTTTGTTAATACTACACTTACTCTCTGAGGTATGCGAATTAACCTGCCCTGTCAGTAATGTGCATGTCGTACAAAGAGAAAGAGAGGAAAGGAGTGCTATGTTTGTGATGGTTAACAAGCGCAAAAGGGGACAAATTTTGACTTTTCTTCTTGTAACATAAACAAATAGTTTGGGCATATAAAACTTTGTAAGATAAAAGATGCGTAATTGGAATTTAGTAGTATAATTCTATGGTATCAGCAATCTTCTGGTAAAATTTTACTAGCGTCATGTGACGGAGGGGAGAATTTGTTGTTTCATATCAATAGTAGAAGGGCAGTTACTGACATTTGCTAAGTGAGTGAAATGTAGTAGTTGTAAACCTCAAGGAAGGTAGTAAGCTTGATATATATATTGTTGGGCCCATTCTCTAACAGCTTAAGCTTTTGGAGTAGTTGGTAACTTAACATGGTATCAGAGTCTTGTTTGTGGGAGGTTCTGGGTTCGACTCTCCATCCCCGCTTTGTTGTGCATATTTGCACTTTGTTTTTTGTCTCCACTATGATGGATTTGGTTTGTTTGCTCTCTATGTGCAAGTCGGGGTTGCACGTGAGGGAGGGTGTTGACACTTGATATACATTGTTGGGCCCATTCTCTAACATGTTAAGCTTTTAGAGTAGTTGGTAACTTAACAGTGTAATCTAGCTATAAACAAATCAGAGTTAGCTCCAAACACGTTCTACATTCCCAATCATTTGAAAGCCTAGTTACTGAAAGCTTCGGGGCTCTTCAGACATTACAATCTTTATTCAAATGATAAATAACAGCAATGCTTACGCTTCTTCACTATTCAAATTTGTTAAAGATCAACTTTGAGAGATAAACAAATCAAGCCTGACCACATTTAATCACTAAAACAGACTTGGCTTGTTTACACTTCAAGTTAATGACGTACTTGTTAAGTCACTTAGAGAATGGCCCAATAATGGATATCAAGCTTCAACACCATACCTCACATCCGACCCCGTCTCGCACACGAAGAGACAAAAAACGAAACTCCATTGTAATGGATACACAACAAACTGCAATATGCAGGCCACAACAGGGATGAAAGCTCGAACCTCAGATCTCCCACAAACAAGGCTCCAATCCAATGTTAAGTCACCAGTTACTCCAAAAGTATAAGTTGTTAGAGAATGGGCCTAACAATGCATGTCAAGCTTTCAACAATATGTTTTTAGCCCCTTGCACTTCCAATTCACACAACCATGTTAGCACCTCTTCTTCCCATTGAGAAATAGGGAAATCAGACCATTACGCACATAGGACACTATTATTGGTTATAGCAATAAGACAAAAGTGCTCTACAAAACTACACCCTTTCCGTTGCTCTATACACCAAGTACGAATTTGCCATCGTTAAAGGTGCCAAATATTTATTTTCCATTCGTATGTTTGACAATCCGATCATGCAGAATGGAGAAAAATGATTCATACAGCCGACCCCAATTGATTAGGACACATGGCTTGGTTTGGTTTGGTGTGGTTTGGTTTATGTCTGACATTCCACCCAAATTAATGTTTCTGAAAGGCTTTGTATACATCAAACTTCTAGTTCCTTTTTCTCCTGCCTACTTCCAAGAATCCCTTTGACCCCATTATTCTACACACGAAACAAGAAGAAAGCAAACATTCCATTTTATTGTTTCACTCCATAAAATAAATTAAAGTTTAACTCTTTACGGGAAGTTGTTTATAGAGAAGAAGATGAAAGTCACAAAGTCCACGATATTTTGTTAAAAACTTTCCTACAAAATTTTGCTAGAAACTTTCCACGCAAGTCCTAATGTACTTGCATTTTCTATTTCCTTGCCTCGTAAGGAACCTCAATCCCTAAAGATGGATATTAATGTTTCTATTGCTGCATCACCTTAAGAAAAAATTTCCCAGGTATAAGGACTAGGGGTGTAGAATATTTTGTTTACAATCAACCATCAATTTCTACTGGCAGAAGAGACTTGAAAACCATGGCACATAGAGTAAACTTTGAATTAAGTATTGATTTGAGATGTTCAAATAATTATCCACTGCAAAAAAAAAAAAAAAGAATTAATTGGTTGAGCCTTATGGTATTGTTGGGCATTGGTGTTAAGAAATTTACTACTTCTCTTTCTTTTAGATAATAAATACTTTGAGATATATTTACATAAACATAACTGTAAGAATTTGCTATTATTTATCTTGTACTGCTTAGGAATTAATCGAGCCTAATTTACACATAATTAGGTTCACTAGCAATAACACAGCTACTCGGCCTAATTCAGGTATAATCATGTCTTTGGGTTCAAACAACTATCACATATTATGTAGGATAATTTCTTCTACATTAGTTTCAAACAAGTAACTTCTAATATCTTGCTTTTCCAACATACTCAAAATCTTGACCAACAAGCAGAATAGTAATTCAACGAGAGCGCATGCGTGTGTGTGAGAATGTGTACAGCTAAGGAAAACAATTCATCATTGCAATCCCAAACACCTCAAATCCGTGAATTATGTGTAACTTATAAATCATTTCCAGTTATAACTCAAAAACATAAGCTGCATAAATCCACAAGATAGATCAACCCATAGATTAGGGACCAAATAGTTCAGGCTATATTGGCATTGCAATGATCTCAATTGGTTAAATTTTTTTTTTTTTTTTTAAGAAACAAAATAAAGGAAGCAATGGAGCCATTTTACCCACAATTGAAGCTGAACTCAACAAGATCCAATTATATTGATAATTTTTTTTTTTTTCAAAATAAATAATAGGTTTGTAGATTCCCCAACAACCCAGATATAAACTCTTAGCTTAGACAAAGAAATAAGTTACATGAGATCCCAAAAACAATTTTTTTTTTATTATTTTCCTGCATTTTCTAGGTAACCAAACACACGAGAAAATATTAGAAGGGATAATAAGAGAATTAATTACCGATAGAAGGTCGTTCATCTTGAAGAGCAGTAGAGAAAGAGAGAGAGCGCGAAACGAAAGCTGAATATATATATATATATATATGAAACAATGAGATCCGTAGGGTGTATAGACAGATATATTTTGTAGTTCTAGGATTCGACCTGGTTTCTGGTTATTGTGGAGAAACCAGGTCTAAGGGTCCCCAGGAGAGAGAAACCGAGAGACAGCGAAGAGAGAGAGAGAGAGAGAGAGAGAGAGAGAGAGAGAATGCTTTTCTGTTGAAACGGGTAAGAGAGGGAGAGAGAGCATGAAGGCAGGTCTGATTTGAAATCTAAATATCGGTTTTATATTATTTGTTGTCTTGTTATGGTTTTCAAATTTCAAGTTTTATATTACTTCTCTGCAAAGTCAATTTCAATAAAAATGACTCCTCATTTTCAAATTATGTGAAGGCCTAATTGCACTTTACCCCTCGTATTATACACGTGTTTTTAATTGGGTATATGAACTTTTTTTTTTGCAATTGGGTACATGAACTTTCATCCCCTTTCCAATCGGATACATTTGATGACGCCGTTAGTTTAAAACTAACGGAATTGCCTAGAATTGTTCTTTTTTTACAATTAGGTACATGAACTTTCATCCATTTTCCAATCAGATCCATTCCCCCAAATTTTGACCATTTTTTATAAACCCCTTTACTACTTTTCGACATCAAAAGGAGAGAAAACTCCCTCACTGGAACAGAAAAATGGCTAATTTGGAACCTCTTTTTTTGATTTTATATGTCAAAACAGATAATTTTATCTACTGACAGACAAATAATATTGAGCTAAACAAAATAAGGCTGTAACGTATATTTTTTTGTGAAATTTTGAAGCCCATTGCGTTGATCTCGAACAAATACTTGAAATAAAAAAATCATCCCAAAAGACCAAAAGATAAGAAAATTAGAATTGTTTAGCTCAACATTATTTGTCTGTCAATAGATAAAATCATCTGTTTTGACAGATCAAATGAAAAAAAATAGGTTCCGATTTAGCCATTTTTGGAGGAAGGACACTTGGACAATTCTGTCCAACACAATCTCACGCCGTTAGCGAATGGATCTGATTGCAAAGGGGATAAAAGTTCATGTACCCAATTGCAAAAAAAGAACAATTCTAGGCAATTCCGTTAGTTTTAAACTAACGGCGTCATCAAATGTATCCGATTGGAAAGGGGATGAAAGTTCATGTACCCAATTGCAAAAAAAAAAAGTTCATGTACCCAATTGAAAACACGTGTATAGTACGAAGGGGTAAAGTGCAATTAGGCCTTATGTGAAATTGATTGTGCTTTATTTTTTTGAGGGGAAAATTGATTATGCTTTTGTCTAACCCTTTTTGTATAGAGTAAAGATTAGGACACACCTAAAAACACAAATTTTGTGACACAACTTAAAAGATGTGTCTATATCTCTCATATGATGTCACTGAACCCCACAGTAACACAAGAGAGTGATAAACACATTTCTTGAGTTGTGTCCGAAAACTTGTATCTTTAGATGTGTCCCAAGTATTACCTTTTGTACATGCCCTTGAGCCCAACCCTTTTAATATTCTTTTTCTATATAAGATCATTCAATTTTCTCTCTTTTAATTTGAGTAATGCTACATTCACACTCACTTCACACCCAAAAATTCACACTCACTCTTAATAGATCCCACAATGTCAGTAGACTCCACAGTGCTACTTAGGAGTTATTTTGAGAAAAGAGGTACGGAGAATATAATTACACAACTGGTACAAAAAAAATTGTTTCAAAGCAACAATAACCTTTTTTTTTTTAACTAAAAAACCTTTAACTAACAAAATTTCCAATCAAGAAGCTTTTCTTAATTATTAAGCTACAATATCTAGAACTATTTTGAGATTTAGGAAGGTTTGAGTTTTAAAAAAAGAAAAAGAAGAAGGGAGGTTTGAAGAAATATAAATTCAATGAAATCAATTTTTTGTTTTTAAAGGGCAAGTAATGGATATGGATTTTACTTTAGGGTTCTTATAACTCTTTTTGATCCTACAAGCATGTGCATGAAATTCAAATTTAAAGTAGTAAATTATTGTCCAACTTCTAAATTTTAAGACATTGAAGTTTCTTAAACAATTGGGAAATCATAATGCCAGAGCCGTTTTCTTTAATGCCAGAGCAAATTCTAACACTTTTTCATTTGTAACGGTAAAATCCGTTAGTAATGTTAAAAATTCGTTAGAAAAATTGTGGGTTGCTCTGGCATTAGAGAAAAATGCTCTGGCAATATGAGCAGCCAAACAATTAAGGTATTTCTTAAGGAACATTATGCAATCCTAGTTTTATGCCAAGGTTTCGAAGCAACATATTTTCTCAATCTTTAGGAATCAAATTATTAAAAGAATTATATTTCAAAAAGAAAATAATTATCTATTTTCAAGTTTGAGATGAATTACTTTCAAATATTTTAATTTTTCTTTTAAATTTGTTAAGTACTAGGGTTTAATGGTTCATTACCCTAAACAAAAGTCAACAATGTTAGGCGCACACCTTCAACCATACTTCAAACCACATCTTTACTTTAAATGCATGTACCATGTGTTATGTAAGTGGTGCACAGAAAAATATAAAAAAATTCAAACAGCATAGAATACATACATTTAAAAATTAAAATATAGTTTAAGATGTGATTTAAGATGTGTCAGAGTATTATTCAAAAAATGCACTAGGGTTCATTTGTTAATAACATAAGACAAAAAAGAAAAGTAAATGCACTTCATTTTCGTTGAAATATAAAAATCTATCATCCTAGTAGTTCACCCCCAAGAAATTGATAAAATAATTCATTCAACGAATAAAAAGAAAGGCAAGTGATGTTCCACCAAAAAAATAAATAAATAAATAAAGGCAAGTGATAGTGGAACTTACAAAATGGACATAACTAGGGAAGGAATACAGGCAAAATAGTTACAAATATAAGTTCTTGGTGGGACCCAATAAAAGTGAGATTGCTTGATCTCCTGCGCAGGACTCGCATGTCTGGGATTGGTGGTGGGGCTCATGTTTTTCTTTTTTTTGAATGATGATGATAAATCACTCTATCTGTTCTCTACGCTTTTTGGATCGTTACATATTATCGTTTTATCTTAGTAGAGTAGGTAGTAAATTTTAGGCACGTGTACCGATTAATGGTGAATTTAGGATTTTGCGTTAGGGGGGTCAAGTTAAATGATTTTGGGTTTGTTACTAAACATGTTCCATGCTCTTACCAAAAAAAAAAAAAAAACATGTTCCATGCGGGGTGCCCTTAAGGCGAATATTTTAAGTCTATTTATACATATTTTGGTGCGAGATAAAGAGTCAAAATAATAGTTGTGTTGATTAGATTTAGGATATGTTTGTCTCACGAGCTGCGTAATTAAGCATTACTCTTACCCTTCACTATATGAGGGGACTAATAGGGGTGCAATTTGGAACGGAAATTTCGATTCCGACATATTCCAAGCCGAAAAATTCCAAATTTGGCTACTAAAAAATATTTCCGAAATTCCGAATTCCAAAAATTTCTGAAAAAATCGGAACGAAATCGGAATTGTTTATAAAACTTTGGAAATTTCGAAATTTTGTTTCAAAAATTTCGAAAATTTTGTTCCGAAAATTCTAAAATTATTCCGAAATAATTTTGAGATATATATGTATTATAATTATATACATACTATAGTATTGTACTATTGTATAAAAAAAAAATAAGGGGTCCTAATATAATTTCTCCAAAATTGTGTACAAAATCAAAAGATACCCATTCATATTAGGTTTTAGTCTGTTAGAAACTCATTCATCAGTCATCAAACTCATTACAACTTCTATTAGGCTTTCAAAGTTCTCTCAAACTCACACCACCGCTGCTCTCTCATCACCATAGCTGCTCTATCATCAGCCTTCCACAATTCTCTCTCTCTCTCTCTCTCTCTCTCTCTCTCTCTCTCTCTCATGGGATGTCACGCCCAAGAGCAGCAAAAATAGGGAAAAGTAAATTTTCTTTTTGGGTCCATAGAACCATAACTGGTGAATGTCACATGATTTTCCACTACACAAGATTTAACAACAGATATGGAAAACAGAGTGAAAGATTTAAGATCTGCATTGGTATTACATATATCGTATGGTTACTAAACTATTATATCAGAGTCTGGCAGTAAATATAATACAGAAGTCTTCAGGCGATCTTGCCAATTACAAAACATATATAAAGTCTAATAGCATAAACATAACGTGACTACAGTCAAATCCTAGTCTTCAGCTAGCATAAACGTAGCCATCCGCATAGTAGTCTCCTCCAGCGTCCCCCCCCCCCCCCCCCCCCCTTCTCCTGTAGGCCCATCGTCCGTATACCCTCCCTCCGGGAAGTATTCGTCATTGAAAGGTTCTCCACCTGCATTTAAAGCAACGAAATAGTCTAGACGGGGAATGTCCAGGAAATAAAGGCCATCAGCTTGCTAACAGCTGAGTGGGTAGAAACTAACATGGTATCCTAAGCGTAAAGTATTATCAATTATGAACGATGTAAAATAGTGTTACTAATAATATCTTCCTTCTTTTATTCCTAACTCACCCCAATTCTTATCATCCTTAAACCCTAAGACCATCTGTACCAACCTCGATTGACTATCCTGAACTTATTATAACATCACGACATACTAGTGCTCATGTTCACCGCTTTTAAGAACTCTTACGAACACTATACACGGTTCTAATATAACAACTAGTCTATGGACGTACCCATACTTTTTGTTCACTGCTTTTAAGAAATCTCACTATTCACCGCTTTTAAGAATGCTTGCGTGTATGGTACATATATAGCTCTGGCAGATACAATCTATGGGCATACCACTACTCTTGTTCACCACTTTTAAGAACTCTGAGTGTTCACCGCTTTTAAGAACACTTGCGAGTATGGCACGTACATAACTCTATAATATAATATTAGCCAATAACTACTACTCATATGTTTGATTCCACATGGGCGAACTATCAACCCGACTAAACACAATCCTTACTAACGTTCCGAACCCGAACACTTTGCTCACCATACAATCTCATTATCGCATCCCATTACTCCCTGATCCCATAGTATTATGTAATGGAAGTTTGAATCACTATTCGAACAATTGATCCCATAGTATTATATAATGGAAGTTCGAATCACTATTCGAACATTTGAACCCTTTGTAATATAAATAACCGAGAGAATCCATGTTTTGCAACTGCCAATCGATTGGGACAAAGGTGCCAAGCGATTGAAAAAAACTCATAACAATCGATTGGGGTAAACGACAATCGATCCCCAATCGATTGGATCCAAAACAATGCCAATCGATTGCTAAATTTAGCAATCGATTGGATTAGGAACAATGGCAATCGATTGGAAAATTTTTCAATCGATTGGAACCTGATGTCAATCGATTGGGAAGCAACCCAATCGATTAGGACTTCGCCTTCTCTAGCAGAAGCTTAGTCCAGCATATATGAACATCTTATGGATGTGTTTGTTACGTCTAAACTTCATAGAACTTGTAAAACATCATGACAAAAAAAATCAAGTGAGTTAGAACTCACCAAGTTGAGTATGAGGTGTGTGTTTGGCTATGGAAGCTCAAGCTCTCTCTCTCTCTCTCTTCCTCTTTTTCTTCTCTGGCTTTGTCTCTCTCTCTCTCTCTCTCTCTCTCTCTCTCTCTCTCTCCTCTTCTTTTCATCTTCTTTGGTCTAGAGAGTGTGTGTATGTATGGTTGTGTATGTGTATATATATATTTATGTATAGATGTGTATATAATATATCTCTAACCCTCTGAAGAAATTTGTGAACCAAACAGACCTAAGGCACAAACTGAACTAGTATATATAGAAATTGAGGGTGCTATGTGTCAACCCACGAAGCAAAGTTGAAAACTTATCTTTGCAGATGCTAATCAATTGGAAGTAGAAGCAATCGATTGGTTACAGATATTTCATGACAATCAATTGGGAAAGATGACAATCAATTAGGATAGTGCCACGTAATGAATTCAGATCGGTAGGATGCAATCGATTAGGAAAGATAGCAATCGATTGGTATCTAAAAAGTGGCAATCGATTGTGAATCTATTCAATCGATTGGTAACATAAATTTATCAAATAAAGGGAAAGGGCTATACAAGTATAAATACGAAGTCTTATTAATATACACTTAAAAAATACAGGGTATTACATTATCTGCCAGTTATCAAAGATTTCATCCCCGAAATCAGAGCGTAGTAGTATAAGAATCACAAAATAGAAACTCTTGACATCTGAAGCGATAACGCATGCCCGGGAAAAATGACTTATTGTACTGGAAATTAGACTTTATTCCAAATGGATTTCTCAAGAACTACGATGATCAAGTGTATACTAAAAAATGATGAGTAGAGGAGTTGGTTCACGGTTCAAGGTTCAAGGGATTTGAATTTCTCACAAGGAATGGTATTACAATAACCATTAGCTAAAAATTGGGAACACGCTACGAAATATAGGATTTACCTTCTCCACAAGAAATTCATAAGAGAAAGTATAGATTTACTCTTTAAGAGTCGAATTAGAATAAAGGATATGGTACTCAATATGGTCCCCGTCCACGATTTCCAGGACAAAGCTTGCTTCTATCTCATAGTCTGTAGCGACTCCTTGCTGACTCACCACTGCTTATGAGGAATCAATCTACGGGTGCTAGAAAATCTATGTGCAATTCGTAACTTGCACTAGTTTAAATCAGCTGACTCAATATTAGTACTAAAACAAAATCGTAATAGCAAATATGACCAAGTAGTGCTAGGGTTAAATAAGGTTCTAACTTAACAGTCAGATAACACAAGGGTACCTTCTAGATTCTACTGCTCTTCTGCGTTAAATCCTTCCCCTTCTGGAATGATAGCATTCCTTTAAACTTGCTAGGATGGTCCCTCGAATCCCTGAGCTAGTTACCCATAGTATCCTCCGTCAGGCGCTCTACAATATTTGCTCAATAACCAGGCTTGTTGCAAATTCGGCAAATAGGATCCATACGCCGATTGGTTCTGGGAGATGTGCAATATATCCCGACATGCCCGGGTACTCCACAGTTGAAGCATCCATCATTATTCCTTCCAGGACCAACGGGTGGTGCCGGGAGGAGTAGTCCTTATTTCTAAATCCATTGAGGCCGGGGGTAATTCTGCTGAGGTTGGGGATAATTATGCTAAGGTTTCCTAGCTCTATCCCATGTATGCTTGTCCCCCTGAAAGTTTGTCAGAGGACTCCATCCTTGTATCTCTCTTGGTGGCAGCACTGGGAAACTTTTTGGCAGAGAGTTCCTTAGCGGAGGCAGTTGATTCATCGGTTGTTGTTGAACTAGATACGCATCTTTCTCCAAGCTCATCGCAAGTCATACTAGTCCTTCAAAACTCTGATTGAGATGTCCGATCATCATGTGTCGGAGTCGGGGGTTTAGTCCTTGGTGAAATCTTTTAACCTTCTTCGGTGGTGTGTCAATCATATGTGGTGCGAAACGGGAGAGGCATTCGAATTGCGTAGTATACTCCCTTCCAGCCCAACTTCCTTGGACTAGGCTCAGGAAATTCTTTTCCTATTGATCCTTCTCGTCCTCTAGGAAGTACTTCTCTAAGAATCTGCCTTTGAACGTCTCCCAAGGCATTACCCTTGTGGCGTTCACTCCGATGGTTGTTCGCTAGGCTTCCCACCAGTCAGCGACGGTGTAGGCTAACTGAAACATAGATAGGTGACGCTTGTCCAGTTCATTGCATTCGAGAGCTTCGAAAATGAGCTCCATCTCACGTAACCACTGCTCTACCTTCCATGGTTCTGTTAATCCATTAAACTTCTTCGGGCGCAGTCCATGGAAACATTCGAACGACTTATCACTGGTCTGTCTTGGTAGCGGGGGTGCAATTGGGTGTGGAACAGGTCGTTAGTTAGTAGCATGGCTGTAAGTGTCACAAACATGCTCCATTTGTTGCATGAAAGCATCAAAGATGCCAGTTGGGTCCATACCTTGAAGAATAGGTGCTTCTTGTCATGCTTGATTCCTTGTAGGTCCCACCATAGTGATTCATGTGCTATGTACATATAAATATCTATTGATTAGACACCGATTGTAAAAATACGAATATAGCAGAAGGTAGTTTTATGAACCACCATAATAATAGTTATCATATTACTAGCAAAAAAGATCCTCAAACGGATAATTATAAAACATCTCTGAGTCAGAACCTATCATGGAATCTTAAGGTTTAAAGTCTAACTGTGTAGGACAATCAGTGAGCACGTCAAATACATGACAACCCTGGGCTCTGATACCAAAAATCCTATCACACCCCAGAGCAGCAAAAATAGGGAAAACTAAATTTCCTTTTTGGGTCCATAGGGCCATGACTGGTGAATGTCACATGATTGTCCACTATACATGATTCAACAACAGATATGGAAAACAGAGTGAAAGATTCTAAGTTCAGCATTGATATTACATATATCGTATGGTTACTAAACTATTACATCAGAGTCTGGCAGTATATATAATACAGAAGTCTTCAGGCGATCCTGCCAATTACAACACATATATAAAGTTTAATAGCATAAATATAACGTAACTATAGTCTGTAGACACCCTATTTTGGTTCTTCTGTTCGACTGAAGGGACTCTGCCTCAAGAATAACCACATGATTGGAATCAGGATTTTTTGGTTATGAAGTAGAACTCCATAAAGCACCATGGTCTTCGAGATATGGTAGAATAACCTCTAGAAAGATTTAGGTACAATAGAAATTCAATTTAGAGACGAAAAGCCAATTTAAAATAGCTTTTGCTCCTTCTTGGAGTCAGCCTCACTCTTTTGACCATAACTCAAAATCTACAAATGTTTTTTGAATGAGACCAAAAACATATTAAAATAGACTTCCATACTTTTCCAACGGTATATCATAAGCCCCAAAAGGATAACCGATGTGAGAGAACGAAGTCCGAGAAAAATAGAGAGAAAACACAATATTCTAGGCCGAGTGCCATAGCGGCACTCATGTGACTACCATGTGGCACTCTTGACTACTATGTTGTACTCAAGACTGCTACGTGGCACTAAGCCAAGTGCCACTATGGCTCTCAGATGTCCCAGATTCGTTCTGGACCCTTGATTTAACCCCAATCTAAAAGTAAACGCCCAAAAAGTAAAATTTTTTATTTTTTTGCATTTTCATTGAACATTTGTTGTCTTCTCAAGAGACACAGACAAAAGCTATGTTGTGGCGGTTAGTTCAAGGGTCAAGCCACACGGTCAAAACATACAAAAAGTACCGCATTAATGGCTTTGTATTCTCTCCTAAGTCTCACGACAAAACTGTTGTCACGCAAGATAGCGGGCGGTGTTTGCATGAAGGCTTGGACTCAATTTAGGGCCAAAAAAGGTGATAAAAGGCTCAAGGATGCTTGGACTATGTGGTATGGTGTTATCAAACAAATAATTGAGTTGGACTACACAATATTTAAAGAGGTGGTGTTTTATTGCAACTGGGTGAGAGTGGAGGACAAGACCAATGGTTGTAAACACTGCTCGGACTCTAACTTGGTGATGGTTAATTTTGATAAGTTCAAGAGTTTCAGTAGTGAGCTAGACGAGCCTGTCATTCTTGCTTCTGAGGCGAGTCAAGTCTTCTATTCAAAAGACCTTAAAAATCCCAATTGGTGGGTGGTTATATATTCACCGAGGAGATTAACCAGTCGGGTAGATGAGTTAGAGATACCAACAGTCTTCCAATCAACTCTTGAAGACCAACCTCATTTGGAAAATCTGTTGAAACAACATGACTTTGCCTAGTTTTCTTTATTTTAAAAATATTGACATGTATATTGGATTGAAATGCTTTTTGTTCTATTACTTTTTGTGCATTATTAATAGCCTCTATTTCTTAATCTAATATCTAGTTGTTGCTATGTGAAATACTTGGTTGTTGCTATGTGAAACACTTGGCCGTTGCTATGTGAAATAATTGGTTGTTGCTATTTGATTTAATATTGTAATTATTGATCTAATATTGCATGGGCAAACTAATACATTGTATTCCAATGATAGGCATTCAAAAGTATGTCATCAAGTGCAGGTAATCCTAACCTGAGTTCATCTCACCCATCTTCTTCTGACCCACCCGTATCTGAGTCATCAAGAGGCAAAGCCACAAAGGGGAAAATGAAAGTCATAATAGAAGAGGATGGGTCTTTCGTGGGTGAGTACGCGAAGGTATGGAGTACTCGCATAGGAGATTTTGTAAGAGCTCTCATTCACAATAGCTACGAAGATATTAGAAAAGTGCCAAAGAACTTCAAAGATGGTGTTTGGAATTCCTTGATGGTAAGTTTTTGTTTATAAGCTCTGAGTTCCAAATGTTGTCTTACTTTAATTATATCATATATGTTTAACATTACTATCCTATTCATCAACTAGGGTGAATTTGAATTAAATGTTCCACCAGCTGTGGCTCGCCCATTGGCGGAACAGGCATGGCCCCAAAAATTTAGGACCTGGAAAGCTTCTTTGCCGGCCCTTTTGAAGAAGGGTAATTTTAGTGATGGAGGTCCAAAAGCTGTTGATCCAATATATTGGAAAAAGTTTGTAGAATATGAGAGTCATCCAAAAAAGCAGGAGCAAACTCTTACAAATTCTAGCAATCGGAAACAGTTAAAGTGTGGACACACTCTTGGGCGTCGTTCACATGCTCAGAAACATTTTATAATGGTTCGTATAATTGCTTACACTTTTTAATCTTAACAAATTTTCTACAACTAACTCATTAAATTTCAATGTCTAGAACCAAGAAAATCCTGGAACCCAAGTTAGTCGTGTAGACAAATGGTTGGCGGCTCATGAGCATAATGATGGGACTGTGTTGGAGATTGCTAAAAGTATATATGTAAGTAACATATTTGTTTGTTTGAGTTGTTTTAATTTTAGGATAGTTTGTATTTTGTGTTATTTAAATTTTAACATTTGAATACTATAGGATGAAGTGAAGGCTGCTGGAAGTAGAAGAAAAAGTAGAAGTTTGAATAGCGAGGACATGTGTGAAGACCTTGAGAGTGATGAGTTAGCAGAAGTATTTGGGAAGGAATGCAAGGGAGGAGTTCGTGGAGTGGGTTCTCACATCTCTAAGAAGCAACTAGTTTAACTTGGTGTGGCAAAGTAAAAAATTGGACTAAAAGATATGGCAAATAAAGAAGATGCTTCATTCAAGGATGAAATTATTTCAAGACTCAACAATTTTGAGGATAAAATTGAGTTTTTAGTGTCGAAACTAGAAGCTGTGAGTAACCCGCCATTGGTGAGTACGCCCTTAAGTGATCTTGGTTCGAATTCAGTTAATCGCTCAACTCATTTGGCTCAAAACTTAAGCAATGTTTTTCCTACAACGGACATTCCACATTTTTCTCATTCTATGCCTACTCCCACCGGCAAAACCTCAGTTATCATATGTGATAAGTTTGGTAAAGAGTTGGCAAAGGGGTATGTTGAGACGAATGCTACAGCTAACACATGTCATTTCAAGCCCGTTAGTCAAACCGAAAAGAAGGTTTATATCGAAGAAGTGATGCAGCCCGATGCTTGTTTGTGGGACCCTCCCCAGAATGGCCACGAGACTTTGGCAGGCTTTGTTGAAGGGGGTATGTGATATGGCTCGAGTGTTGGTTAAATTATGTTTAAGAAGATTGAATGGCGATGGATGTAGTTTTATATAACCACTTAAATTTCACATATGTTATGTATCTTAGTTTAGGTTTGAGTGGAACAACTCTTTAAATTTCAAACTTTGTTAGACATGTATGAACTCTTTACTTATGATTATTATGTATTATTTTTGTTGTTTTGAGTATAAAGATGTTGGTTAAGCATGGATATAGATTAATCTTGTTATTCTTTGTGTTTGATATAGATTAATATGCTTGTTAATTAGGTGAAGAAAAAATAAATTTGGGATGCATATAAATAAATAAATAAATTTTTTTTTATTTACACATATTACTAACGAATATATCCGTTAGTATTTATTTCATTTTTTGACAATTACTAACGTATATATCCGTTAGTAATAGTTGACAAACCGTTAGTATTCAAAATAAATCTTTTTTAAAATTGGCTGAAATAACCGTTAGTAAGTTGCTTTCTAACGGTTATATCCGTTAGAAATCCCTTCATTTTCTAATGGATTTACTAACGGATATATCCGTTAGTAAAATAACGGATATATCCGTTAGTAAATTCGTTAGTAATATTACTAACGCCAAAATACTAACGGATATATCCGTCAGTATAAATATTACTAACGGATATATCCGTTAGTAATGAGGCCATATGGTGTAGTGTAAGTCGGGCAAAAATGGGTCCGGACTGAGTTGAGCGGGACCCACGGGGGTTAGATTTGGCCAAGATAGCCTGAAATGGACATATAAAATGCCAAGTAGCCCTTAAGATTTAGATTCGGCCAATTCTGAGGTCATCGGTGCATTCGGAACGGCCAAATTAGCTAGGAACAAGTGTCCGTTCGTTGAAATCTGGACCCAGAGTGGAGAAAATTGGGAAAAACCAAAAGTGGGGCCCAAGTGCCATGTCGGCAAGCCACGTGTCACTCAAAGACACGTGGCACCTTCTGATTGGCTGGTCAAAGCTAATAGGGCACTGATTGGGCCGCTGACTGGGTGTGCTGCCTGGGCAGTCAAAGACACGTGGCAACCTCTAAGTGGCTGGTCAACATGATGACGTTACAGTCATTGCCACGTGTTAATCCCTGATTGGTTGGCCAACCTGGCATGCCAATGACGTGGCAGCACACGTGGCAGTCTGTAACACGTGTCAGATGCTGATTGGGTGGTCAATATTGACTCATCAATGATGTGGCAAACACGTGGCATCTGCCTGGACTGCTGACTCAACAGTCATTGCCACTTGGCAACTTTTGATTGGAGGGTCAACCGGTGAGTCAACGCTGACTGTTGGTTGCGCGTGGGGAGGCGAAACGGAGTGCTGGTGGCGCGTGAGACCTCTCTGGTAATATTTGGAGGTCAGGCCGCCGGGATATGGATCGTCTTGTCCAGACGATTGGGCTGGTGGTGGTGGTTTTCGGCGTTCTTTGCCGGAAAGGACGCCGGAGGTGATTTTGTGCAGCAGCGGCGCGTGGGGTCTTCTGAAGGCGCGTGGGGTGTCTGTGGTTGTGATCATGGAGTTTGGCCAACTGGGTTGGCTTCGCCTTGATGAGAGGGACCCAATGGTGTGTACAGTGAAAGACAGAGAGGTGGTTAAGGGCGTGTTTGGTTGCCTTTTCAGATTCTAGGCTAAGCTTAAGGCTCTATTTGGTTCAGACTTGATTTCTGGGTTTTTGGGTGTTTTTAAAGGTTGTGGTTATGCAGGGGGTTGGGTAATAGAGTGGTGTTTGTGGGTATTGAGTGGTGGTTGGCAGTAGTGGCGCTTGGGTGGTGTTTGGTTGTAGTTGAGGTGATGTTTGTTGATCAAACAAACCAAACAAAGCCTTTGGGGGAAAACAATCCAGCCAAACAGAGCCTTGGGAGATGAGAAGAGGGTTGATGTGCAGCTGCCTCCCCCCCCTCTTAGCAAAATGTTGCTTTTATAGGCAAAACCTACATGGGCTCCGATCCCATGTAGGTGAGACGCTGGTTGATCGGTGCGACTCAGATCTTGATCGTCCGATCGTCCAGGAACTTCGATTGTTATTAATTTTTTAATCGGTCGTCCGATCTTTCTGATTCAAGAAGTTATGGACTCGTAATGTCGTCCTCTTTATATTCGTACGGTTGGATCAAGAATTCTTGAGCCCGGATAATGACATATATGTCGTTGTTGATGCTGGTTGGGCCGTTAAAACTTCAATCGAATACCGTTTCTTCTCTAATTATCTGATTGGGTTGATTCAAGTTGCAGAATCTCTGTTTTCTTCCGTATTTCTAGTCAATCATGTCCAGTCGGACCTTTGGTGCTTCCGGATTTACTATTATGTCCTTTTTGCTTGATTTTGGCATGCTAAAATTTGATCAGATCCCGATTCTTTGTCGGTTATCAGAATTTGATGATTTGAAGTCCTGTGGGCCTGTACTGAATTCCTATTTTTTGCTCTAATGTAATCAAATTCAACCTTCGATTGTCCCGGATGTGATTCCAGTGTTGAATTTTGTGTCAGACTTTGATTCTGATTGAAAACATCGCCGATTATCGTAACGGGCGGTCCTAAACTTTGGAACTTCCGGTTGATGAGCTGCTGTCTCCGTATTTGACTTTGATTTGGCCTTTAAGGTTCCTGTTTGAATTTTGAAGCTCTTTTCCTTGATTTGCATGCCCGGTGGGTCCTCTGCGATAGTTATTTCTTTTTTTGGCAGGTCAAAATGGGGTGTCTACAGCTGCCCCTCTTTGTCATGTTTTGTGAAGCAAATCGTGACAAAGAAACAAGACAACCCATTTTGACTCTTTTCTTTTATGTGATGAGAAAAAGCAAAAAGACGTGCCAAAGTAGGCAAGCGAGTATAAGATGCCAACATAGGAAAGCAGGTGTGAGATGTCATCGTAGGCAAATGAGTGTGGGATGCCATCGTAGGCAAGTGAGTGTGAGATGCCATTGTAGGCAAGTGAATATGAGGTGCCAACGTAGGTGAGTGAATGTGAAATGCCATCGTAGGCAAGTGAGTATAAGGTGCCAATCTAGGCGAGTGAATGTGAAATGCCATCGTAGGCAAGTGAGTATAAGGTGCCAATGTAGGCGAGTGAATGTGAAATGCCATCGTAGGCAAGTGAGTATGAGGTGCCAACGTAGGCGAGTGAATGTGAAATGCCATCGTAGGCAAGTGAGTATGACGTGCCAATGTAGGCATGTGAATGTGAAATGCCATCGTAGGCAAGCGAGTATGAGGTGCCAATGTAAGCAAGTAAATGTGAAATGTCATCGTAGGCAAGTGAGTATGACGTGCCAATGTAGGCATATGAATGTGAAATGCCATCGTAGGCAAGTGGGGATTATGGGTACCACCAGAGTAGGCAAATAGCTCCACTGGGGATTGAGAACATTACCAAAAAGGGTGAACGACTCTGTTGGAGATTCACGTGAGAATCGAGTAGAAGAGGGATGGTGTAGTCAAGAAGTGCATAACCGCGTAATCTCAAACTCTAACCGAAAATGTAGTAAAGTGAGGGTATGGTTGAGCTCTTAAGCTACCTATGTATCTCCCTTTGGGAGAATCAGACCGAGCGTAGTTCGTACACCTAGGTAACTAAGAGATGGTGAGAGACGGTGTAGTCGAGTAGTGCAAAGCCGCGTAATCTCAAACTTTAACCGAGAATGTAAAAGTAAGGGTATGGTCGAGCTCTTAAAGCTGCCTACGTATCCATCGGGAGAATCAGACCGAGCATAGCTCATGCCACGGTAGAATAAGAGTGATGAAAAGTGTGAGACGAGAGAGCAAAATGCCACGTCGGGGCATGATTGCTATGTGTGAGATAGCAAAATGCCACGTGGGGCGTGATCGCTGTGAAATAAGAGAGAGTAAAATGCCGCATCGGGGCATGATTGCTGTGAAGTTATAGAGTGGCAAAATGCGATTCGCATGATTGCCTTGAAGATAAGAGACGAAAAAGAAAAACAGAAAAAGATAAGGAAAGATTGAGGTAATCGAAGCGTTAGCTTGTCGCCTTCCCCAGCAACGGCGCCAAAAACTTGACATGAGAATTTTTCTGTGTGCGCTTGTGTGCTATACCCAAGTGTAGGTAATCGTGCAAGTAGTAGTCTGGTTAAGTCCAGGTCGATCCCACAGGGAAGGTGTTAAACTAATTACTTAGATTAATCTCAAACAAGAAAATAAAATTCAATATTTTAAAGGATTGTAGAACATATAGTCCCACAATTTGTTAACTACTAAAGATAAAATAATTAAACTAGATTAAACCAGTTACTATCTAACTAATTAAAGCAATGATTTAAAACGGGTTTTTCTTAATAAAAGGAAATGTTGGGATTACACAAATCCACCGCGACCTAGCCATCTACCATGCAATTGCGTTGAAACTCAATGGAGCACACTCTCTACAGTATTCCGTATTTCTCCTAGGATAAAGAATCTATAGTCCTTTCATGACCGGGACTATATCATCACAATGGAGTTTGAAATACACAAAAGCGGTTTAAAACAATAGTTTAGACTCTCACCTACAATGGTATCAGCATTGAGGGTGGTTTGCAAAATATATTGAAGAAAAATGCCTCAAGGCTTAAAGTTTACAGACTGTTTTGACAAACTGAGCATTTTGGGACAATTTGATAACAAATCAGTAAAACAGAAAGTCTAGGAATACTGCATAGAATGTCCTCAAGAATCAGAGGGTTCGATCGATCGACACGCTTTCGATCGATCGAATATCTTCATCTCTCGATCGATCGAACTGACTTCGATCGCTCGACTGCATCTCTGTTTCGATCGATCAAAATTTCTCGATCGATCGAACACAGGGATTATTCTGCTGCATGGCAGAGGCTTGAGATCATGATTTCATCGTGATCTCCCAACCTGGGGACTACTCAGACATCGTCTGAAGTGTATCAGATTCGTTTTTAACGTAAAGTTCCATTAAAGGTGTGTTTGTTTGTGATTCTTCCATAAAATCTAAGAAAACTAACTATATAACTATAACTAACATTCAAGACTACTAGATAGCAGATTAAACTTCTATAAACTAAGTGCAAAACGTAAATAAAGTAACTTGGAAACGAACACTTGTATTGAACTAATGAGGAATCCAAACAACCAATGTAAATCCTTGCTTAAACCTACAAAATAATCAAAGTAAAAGCTCTCTACTCTCTATAAACTGATGAAAAATGAAATTGGGCATCCCTATGGACGTACATAATACGAATATTTATACTTAAGACCTAATGCTAGGGTTAAAAACCCGCTTCTGCTGCATGCGCGTAAAATCTGATAAAAGCCATGTTCGATCGATTGAACATCCTTTGATCGATTGAACATCTGGAATCTTCGAGCGCTTGAACTCTTTCGATCGATCGAACCTTCGATCGATCGAATGGTCTTCAATCGATCGAGGTTCACTTTTCATCCTTTACTTGTCTTCATTAAAAATCAACACTCCCTTTTATCTTTTTCATCTAATTCTTTACACAGCAACAGTAATCTGCACAAACTACAGCTAAAACAAACAACTTATCATAGTTTAATCAATATGTGTAAAAACTAGCATTGTAATTCAAATTGCAGATAAATAGAGGAATTATGAAGTAATTTAACACATTTTCTTCTTTTAGCGCGGTTGTATTTTACAAATACCCCCGCTTGTCACTAGGGAAGGAGACCCCGGGCGGTTTGGCGGCAGGTGGAAGAGGTGACGGCGCGGCGATGGTGACACTGGGCGTTGAGACCACAGCAGCCTCCTTCTCTGCCAGAATCGATATCCCTCGGGAGATCCTCTTGAGGGGCTGGCCCTCGGCGGGGTTTGGCTTCTTCCTCTTTTGGCCGGCCCGAGCCATCAAGGCCGCCTCTTTTTCCTTCAAAGCCGTCGCGCTCTTGGGAGCCATTTCTGTAAAACCGAAGAAGAGTGCATGAGAACTCATCAAAGTACCAAATAAAAAATAGCCGGAAGGTCAAGTGATGGAATTTATCAGGAATGATCGACGGGAATATGGGAGCTACGAAGTGATGTTGGGGCTCGTAGGAGATCTTCGGGCTTCCCGACCGGGTCAGCACCTTATTGATGTCGGTCGGGTCCTCCATCAAAGATAAGATCCTCGCTTGGAACTCGTCGGGAAGACTGGGCGAGTCAACTGATCCCACTGCAAAGCAAACATACAAGCAGGTTAGTCATGGCAAAATAAAGAGACTAATCATAAAAGAAAAGTGATTGGGCTTACTCCTCAGCTTCCCCGCCCAGGAGGTCCTCAACTGTACACCCAGTGCCTTTTCACATAGCCCCAGGGTGGATTCTTGGAAGAATTTCTTCTTCTATCCCTTTTTGTTGCTCGGACAGTTGACTATTATCTTCCACCCCTACCTGGCTCTGAGCGAGAAGAAACCAGACTCCCCGTGAACTTGGAACGGACGGTGGGTCTAAAAGAACTCCTGTAAGGTGAGCTCATACTCGAGAACTTGAGACCACAAGGAGATGGACCCCATCAGATACCGCCAACCATTCGAGGCGAGCTGCCCGGGAGAGATCCCGAGGTAGATGAGTGCATCCCGAGCAACAGGATGGAGCGGTAGGCGAAGGCCTGCCATAAAGGCATCTTCGTATAGGGTAATGAAGCCCGACTCATGGAAGTGAGCCCCGCCGTCATGGACCGATAGAGAGAAGGAGCCAGGAATACCATATCTCTCCCTGATCTGACCCAAATCAGGACTGCGCAGGGTGTTGATGATTGACTCACATGCGAAGACGACACCGGGCCTGTTCGGTACAGACCCTTCATCACCTGACCCCCGAGACGTCGAGGCCACAGGAGACTCCCGGTGCGTTTCCTCGTGAGACGTCGGGGCAGGGATCCTTCCCTCACTGTGCTGATCAGAGGGGGCCGAGGAGGGAGGGTCTAGGCTTGTGCTCAAGGTCCCTAATCGTGACTACTCGTCTTCCGATCGGGATGACGAGTTGAAGTCTGAGTGACACATGTCTAAGTCTATAGAGGACCTAGGAGGCAGACGATGACCTAAAAATGGGTCAAGGACTCCAAGCCTGATATACAAAGAAGGCAGATCTAACAACCTGAAGGGCAGGTCATACAAGACTCTAGATGAAAGGTAACACTCTCTCAAGATTCTCCCGGGAACACCCGTTCGGTCCAATTGCCCTAAAGAGCCTCCGGATTGGAAGAAATAACAGAACCTAAAAAAGAAAAAATCCCACGCCCGTTCTGACCTAAGTGGGTTCGCTCCCTCTAGCTTTGTTCAGAAAAGAAGAAGAGAGTGAAGAACTGAAGACAGAAAGGAAAGACTTACAAGATCTTGCTCGGGATCTTGTTTGCTCTCAAACCGTTCGGTAATCTCTATAACTTGGCAGCAGGAATTAAAGAAATGAGTAAGTGTTCCTTATATAGGAATAACAGGCGGTCCAGATCAATTAGATCCAATGGCTCAGGAGTTTTCCCGCCAAGAACCGACGGACAGCTGTCGCCTCGGGCACGTGAAGGGTCGCCTCAAAAGGCGCGCGCATTAAATGCGTGACGTGACGGTCCGGTTACCACGTAACTGTTCGGTTACATCCGAATCGACTTCGATGGATCCTGACCAGGCCAATTATTCCCTGACACGTGGCAACACCAACACCCGGGCTCCCCCCTGTACCGGTCGATTATTTCACCGGGTGATCTAGAAGGTGGGCCCCATCCCAAGTAGCATTCCCGGAGGATATTCGAACGGTTTCCAAGGCGATACTGATTTTTGATCCTCATCTGATGAAGCATCCAGTCAGTTCCGAAAATGGGGGGCAGCTGATATGTCCAAAATGATCCAGCCAGGAAGTCGGTCTGCCAAGTCACCGAGAGGTGTTGGTTACTTCAGTAAAGGCGCCAATAGCCAAGCAATCCCAAGGTGCTCGTCAGGACCGTGTGGTTCGTACCAACAGGCCGGGCATGGAAGACCGCGGCATCCCGTGGACCCGGCCTAACTAGTAGTTTCCTAAAGCAGCTGCAAGACTGCGAGAGGGAATGTGGCAGTTTCCTAAACCGCTTAGGAAACTCTCCCCAAATCATGCAAATCAATTATAATCAAATTAGGCTTCCTAATCTAACTAACTTACCATGTATGGGTGGACTCTTGCACCTATAAAAGAGCCCACCTACCCTGTCTATAGGGATCCAAATAACTCTCTAGCTAACAAGCATAGAACAGAGAATTTACAATTGTACGCATATACCCGGTCGGTATTACTGGTAGTGTTGCCCCTCTTTGTTGGCTCACCAGGGCCGCCGGTGATCTGCTAGTGAACGCGCCCAGACGCAACCGTGGACGTAGGTCACTTAGTTAACGGGACCGAACCACATACAACTCGTTCTTGTCTTTTTCTCTCTCTAAACCCTTCTTACTAATTTTCGGCATCATCAAGATGTATCAAATTCAAATTCAATCCGCTAACTTAACATCTATTTATATTCGAATTTGGATTTGGATTTGGATTTGGATATCCAAATGTGACTATTGAAATTGAATTTGGATTAGATTCGGTCAGTTTTACAGCCATACTCTGCATCAAGTATGTAATGGCAGATGCTAGTGTTGAAGTCTAAAGCTAGACTGAGAATTAAGAACCCCCCATTGATCTCTGAGGGAACAACTCGCTTGTGTTGAGTGTGTGAGGTCCTTAGATGGTTGAAGAAGGAATTAAAATGGATGTGTAAGACACTGATTGGTGAATGGAGAGAGGAGGCCGAGAGATTTGCAAATTGTGGTTGGGAGTTCATTAGAGCTCTGTGTAACACCCCGTAATTTTCAAGATATAAATATTTATTTTTATATGTTAATGTGGTCACCCGAATTTTTATATGTGATAAATTAGCTATGGGTATTTATGTTTATGGTTATATATCTATGTGTAAATTTTTTTTTTAGTACAAATTACAATGTGAATATTTTTATAAACTTCAGTGATGGGATAAATTTGTGTAAGTTTAAATTTTAAAGAATTGATGTGTTTATAATTTAGTAGTGTTTACAGGGCCCGTAAATATTGTAAACAATGTATTTAACATAAGAATTAAGTGCCTGGGTCATGGGTATCCAATGGGTAACTCATTTTAGTACTTTGCAATGCATTTTGGGGTCATATGATGTATTTTTATGAAGGGGTAAAAAAAAAAACGGGATTATGTCTTGTTAACCCTATATTAGTTCTCCCAACAATACATTCACCCCTACTATCTCAACCCTAGCCACCCAAAAGAAAGAACAGACGTGTGTGTGTGTGTGTGTGTGTGTGTGTGTGTGTGTGTGTGTGAGTGAGAGAGAGAGAGAGAGAGAGAGAAGAAGAAGAAGAAGAAGAAGAAGAAGAAGAAGAAGAAAGGAGAATGGTCTCGGGTTCGTGGGCACGTGGGGAATCGCGGAGCATTCATGGTTGTCGATTTTTGATCAACGAGGTGAGTTAAATTTTGTGTATCCGAGTATATACATACACGTACACGGGAGTAAATTAAATTAGCATATGTTTAATTTAATTGTTAGGGTTAAATCTTTGTAATGGATGCCCATTGTTATTGTTGAAGTAATCTAGATATTTTCTTTCCCCTTCGTGTGACTTTGTGATTATGACATTAGGGTAATCGAAAGGGTTAGGTAAATAGTTAGTTTGATAAAATCATATGTGAAATATTTATGGTGATTAAGAAATATATGTGAAATTCGTTTTTTTGTAATTTATACAGTTGCAGAAACTTGAGAAAATTATTAGAAAATCGTGGTTTTGAATTTGAACATTCTGTTCGCAATGGCCTGTAGGAAACGCGATTCTGCACACTTTTTGTCTAATGGTATGTTTCATGATTCTGCACCGTTTGGGCAGAAATTGAAGATTTCAGTAGCAGTTTTTAATATATTAAAATGTACGAAATTGGATGAATATAATTCGTTGTGTTTTTTTTTATTCGTTCGTATGACTTAACGAAAATTACTTAGAGATGGATGAGTTCTCATATAATGTTGAGCTATAAAAAAAAATGGGTGATAGTCATTAACGTTGAGTCCGATGAAAATATTGTGGAACGATTGTTATAATACTTTACGATATGAGAATTTGAATTTTTATTATGGGTTTCTTGTAGGCTGATATTGAATGTTGGGTTGAGGTTATTGTACTTGAAATAACTGACCTTATTGTGTGGTCATTTTGATAAAAATGAGTAAATTAGATACGTTGAATAGTAAATTGGGGATCTTGTAATTTGATTTGGAAATTATTGAGGGAAAATTGTTATGGGTTAATTGATAAAACCCTTTATTGTAAGAAATTGGAAGACATCTAAAAGTTAGAGATGTGATTGGATGATAAGACGGAACTATTTGATAAACGTGAAATTCACAATTATTGGGATAATACGAACGATAAGTGATAATTGCAACATAGTTCTTTAGTGTTCACCGCTCCCCGTTGTTGTGTTATTGTTTTAGGTAGCTCGCATTCTTTTGCCAGTGGCTTCGTGATCAAGCTGGTTTAAGACTTGTTGAGTGCACTTTTTTGGCTAGTGGCTTCGTGATCAAGCTGGCCTAAGCCTTATGCTCGGCTTATATTGTATAGACGTCTTGACATATTGACCAGCCGTCCGTTGTGGATACCTGGTTTGGTTGATACCCCAACCAAACTGGCACCGGAGTGAGTGTTGATAGTATGTCCGGGCACACATGGGATATATGTGTGGGATGTACCATAGAGGGTGGCCAAGTGGTGAACCTAGGGAACACAAAGATAAATTAAAGGCTAATAAATAATGACAATGGAGTATTTCATAAGATTGATAAGTTTGGAATAATGAATGCGACGTTTAAGTTAGAATGTGGAAATGTTGTTTACGGATTTGTTTGCTTGGTTTGTGATAGTTTTTATTTCATTTTTCTATGTAATATATTCTATGTACAGGATAGTGGGTCCACTAACTTTTATGCAGGGTTGACTCACTATATTTTGGAATGGTAAGGTAGTAAGTGGAATTTATTTAAATTTTTCGGGTAAGACCTCATCGCCACCACATGGAAGGAAACTACCGCTTGTCCTGAAGTGTGAGTGGAACTACTATCTTGCCTGATAATTTGTTATTTTGCTGTGTGGTATTCTAAGGGACTGTGTGTTATTCCTAAGACTTCGTTATTATGTTATTTATTTAACTCACACCAGTACCATGTGTACTGACCCGTGTGATTTTTTCACCGGGTGTGTTCTTCGTGGAGCGTAGCCGGGTTCTTATTTTCAGGAATAGTTCGTGTTAGCGGTTGGAGTAAATTTTGTGATTCAGAGATCTACTTGTGGATTTTAATTGTTATTTATTTTTCTTCGTGATCTTGATTTATTTATTTCTTGGCATTGTGGGCCATGTTGTATTTTATTATTTTGGGGTTATGGGACGATTGTAGTAGCTCTGATTCAAGTTTTGTAAAAGTGTGAATTTCTTATTTTGTTATGGCAACATAATTCTCTTTATTATTGTAAATTGTAACTTAGAATTTTATCATGGAGATCTCAATGAAAATGATTATTTTTTTTTGTTACTTAAAGTTTGTGAATTATTTTAAAGAGGAACATTTTTCAGGAAAGTTTACTATTTCAAATGTGTGACAAGTTGATTGGTTTTTACTCTCAGATTTTGGGCAATTAAATACTGGTTGAGATATTATTGAATGGGTATTTGGTTGTCTAAAAATTGGGGTGTGACAGTTTGGTATCAGAGCCTAAGGTTAGCTTAGTGAGTCTAAGTGATTCTCAGATCGTGGTTTATGGGCTTGTCAGAGCTTTAGGTTTGCGAATTTCTTTGGGAGTATGTGCTACTACGTGCTTCTTGTTGCTATGTGCTTTGTAATGTGAATAATGTCTTTATATCTTAGTAGTAGTTTATGAACCGTATGCTCGTACATATTGATTTGCTTCCTTGCTTGGTATTAACTGCATGTTATTTTTTAGACCAAGTATGAGCATATAAGATAATGGTTAAATTTACATGTTAGTGCATGTATCTTGTATTGATATATTGGGGTTGTATCGAGGGGAGTTCTATTTTCGTTTATGGAATAGTTATGTCGGTGAATACGATGGACTTGAGAAATTTTGTACAGCAATTGGAGGCAAGGATTGGATTTTCTGGATTTCTTATGTTATCAATTGATTTTCTAGTCTTCTCATCTCTATTTATTATTATGGTTTTCTGAAGCGGATTCTATTACTATTGGTATTCTGGGATTTCTTATCTATCAACGGGTATTTTGGGATTTCTTATTATGAAGCTGGTATTATCGGCTGATATTCTACTGCTGCATCTATCGTATCTCTCAACATGGAATTTCTATGCCTTATTATTTTTCGGGAGTGTATATTGAGCCAGAGGTTTTCTTATATCTACCACAGCTTATTAATTTGGACGGGCATTCTTATTCATAGTGAAAGGTTCTGAATGATCTTGAAGCTATACATTTGAGTTGTAAGTACTGGGTATCCCGAGTAGTAGGAGTTCGGGACATGGTAAGAGGTAAACATGAGCATGTAGTTAAATCATTGATTAAATGTGAGCATGTTACATACATACTTTATATTCACAATCTTTGCATCAAACTTTATGTTGTTGATTACCTTTTGACGATTAATTATACGAGAATAAAGTATATATATGAGGGTTTCCTTGTTTGGATTAGTCGCTCGGCGTACTTGGTCTCGTATGGTTGAGAGTTAAAACGTAATCACAATTTTGTATGAAATTGCGTGCTTAATTTTATTCATAATTGTTTTGTACATATAACGTTACTTCAAATTTCGGGACGAAATTTCTTTAAGGAGTGTAGAATGTAACACCCCGTAATTTTCAAGATATAAATATTTATTTTTATATGTTAATGTGGCCACCCGAATTTTTATATGTGATAAATTAGCTATGGGTATTTATGTTTATGGTTATATATCTATGTGTAATAATTTTTTTTAGTACAAATTACGATGTGAATATTTTTATAAACTTCAGTGATGGGATAAATTTGTGTAAGTTTAAATTTTAAAGAATTGATGTGTTTATAATTTAGTAGTGTTTACAGGGCCCGTAAATATTGTAAACAATGTATTTAACATAAGAATTAAGTACATGGGTCATGGGTATCCAATGGGTAACTCATTTTAGTACTTTGCAATGCATTTTGGGGTCATATGAGGTATTTTTATGAAGGGGTAAAAAAAAAACGGGATTATGTCTTGTTAACCCTATATTAGTTCTCCCAACAATACATTCACCCCTACTATCTCAACCCTAGCCACCCAAAAGAAAGAAATGAGAAGAAGAAGAAGAAGAAGAAGAAGAAGTTTACTATTTCAAATGTGTGACAAGTTGATTGGTTTTCACTCTCAAATCTTTGGGCAATTAAATAATAGTTGGGATATTATTGAATGGGTATTTGGTTGTCTAAAAATCGGGGTGTGACACTCTGTTATTAACTTATTATACAGACCCACTATCTAGCTCGCTAAAGACTTGTGTTTTTCTAGTCAAATTTTTGTGCAAGCTTGGGCTTTATTGTTGTCTCCAAATTGAGCTCGGATCTTGGGCTGGGTCAGGCTTGGGCAAAGGTTACACTCTTTAATGTCTATTGCCGGCCCTGTCCATGGCCACCTTTAGTTGGAAAGCAAATTTGGTTTACAAATTTAAAAACAAGTAGAACTCTTTACCATAATTTCGGATAGGACTTAGGTCTTATTTGATTTGGTCATCATTAACTTTTCCTATATTTTAGGCACAAGTTTGAATCCACCTCCTCCATTACAATTATAAAAATAATAAACAGAATCAAAATTTATCCCACTTCATAAACATGAGAACCAAATTTTACAAATGTAAAAACTGTAGTGTCACTCATTACATTTTACTAAATTTAGATCAAATATGAGCAACTGACATGTTGGCATATGGTCGTTAAAGCTAAACTAATCCTCTGAAGAGACCCACCATTTCATTTGTTCTGTGTTTTGGATATGTGAACCATTGAACATAAGCCCCAACCACTTGTAGGCAGACCAAAACAAATGGGTATTTTACTGGTCTTGTGCTCAAGACTTCTGTAGACACCCCAATTTTGACCAAACGTCGAATTAAGGAGAGCGTCACCTCCACGTCCAATGATGATAAGGACCGAAAGATTCGAAGTATTCCAAACTCTTCAGAAAGTTCTCCAAACGCGATAAAATTTCACAGAAAGAAGGAAAATACCAAGTATTTAGGAGAATTCAGGTATAAGACATAACTTTTGGAAAAGATCTTCAAAAATAATTTTCTTTGAGAAAAAGGAAGACTCAATAAAGGAAAATTTAACAAAAACGGCACACGGCAGACAGTCGCGGCACTCAGTGAGTGCCGGACGGCAGTCAGAGAGTGCCGGCCCGGCTTTCACCAAATGCCGCCGACATTTTCTGACTGCCGTTCACTTTCAAAGTCCGTATTTTGCAGTGCAATACGTATGTGTATGCGGATAAGAACAAAAAACTGATAAAGTAAGACTGACAAAAATGCGGCAATCCATTAATTGTCGCGGCATTTGATGAGTGTCGCGCGGCAGTCACGCAGTGCCGGTACGGCAGTCATGGAGTGCCGTTGCGGCATTCACGAACTGCCGCAACAATTTCTTGACTGCCGCCCTTGGCAGCAGTCTGTCTAATTTCAGGAAGTACATATTGTACCACCAAATGAGATGTTTACACATGTCTTTTACTCTGAATTCACTGAAAATACTTGGTAGTTTTTGTCTATATAAGAGGAGGAGCACAACACATACAAAGGAGGGGAAAACACAAAAAAAGACTACCATTACACCAACATTTTTGGAGAGAAAAAAAGATAGTTTGGAGAGTTTGAAGAAGAGTTTGGAAGATCTTCAAAGGAGAGAAACTTTGAGGATAGTTTGGAGGTGACCCTCTAATCTTAGTTGTGTTTTCTTTCTTTTGAGCTTCTAATTTACAAGTCATTTAGTTTTTCTTGATTAAGTTTTAGAGTTTGTTAAGTAAACTTGGAAGTCCTTACTTCCTAGTTCTTTGATCCTTCTTCTTTTTTTCTTGTTTATGTTCTTCTTTTGAGATTCTTGGAGATCTTCAATATCTCCCTTGAAAGCTCTTGAGCTTGATGTTTTGAATCTCATGTAAGCTTATACTTCACATGGGAGTCAAAGTTTGATCATCACTTTTTATAAGTAAATAGATGGATCCAAGTCCATGCTTATGACTTGAGTCCTCTAGCTTGATGTTTCATGGAATCCCTTCTATATTCCTTTGAGACCCATGAGTATTAGCCATATCTTCATCTCCAATGACCATCAAGTGGTAGGAGAAAGTATTTTGGGTCTAAACTCATCCCTATGGTTTTGATTCATCATCTTGAGATTTCATGAAGTCTATTCATACTTCATTTGAAATCTACAAATATAAAAGTATCTAGCCTCCAATGACCATCAAATGGTAGGAGAAGTGGTTTGGTTTAAACCCAACTTCATGGTTTAATAGTTGGGGGTAACAAATAAAAGTTGAACTTGACAAATGAAAACAGTGAATTCACAAACTGTTTTTGATCAAAGATTTTTAGTTCGAAATCTAACCGTTGAAATCAAGTGAAACCAACGGGAAAGTGTCAATAACACAATGTTCTACCACTGTAATTTTTGTTTTAAGGTGGTTTCATGTTTAAAATGGTTTGGTCATGAGTTTTGTGGAGTCACTACAATCTGTCCAGATTTTCAGAACAGCAACACTCTTTTGAAATGAGTAAATCAGAGTTCTAATAAAGTGTTTGAGACCCAAAATAATTTTTTCTATGAGGTTCAATGTGTTAGGAAGATACCCTAAAACGAACTAAGCATTTCGGAGCTTTTTGCTATTTTTAAAAAATCAAACAATATCTCTGGACAGAGAGTTGTACATCTCTGAGTGATGTCTGGTGTTTGTCCTTTTCCCAAAGATCCAACCGTTGAAACTTTGATTTTCTTTTTGATTTGGAAACTAGACTCACAGAGGCATCTTGTGTCCCAAAATCACCGACATCAAACAATGAGAGACTTGCTTTTTCCCTTTTTAAAGTCCAGACCTGCTCTCTGCAATTTTCAGAATTTTATGACACATTTGACCAACTTTGTAAATAATGGGTCAAATGACTTTTCTATGACTTAGGGCTTAAACCATGTTTCAATAATGATTAGTTGAGCTTGAATTCAAAGCTTAAGAGTATTTCATAGTTTTTTCTTGTCCATGTACATATTCATCCATATGGTTTGGCACTTGTAATTAGGACTTATTTGCTTTAGATTCAATTACATTTGATAGATTTAAGCTAGAAATTCAAGATTATTATTTCTAACTTCACCTCTTATATATCATGTTCACTAACCTTTGTTTTGTAGCGCTATTGAGGTACGATTTCTCAACCCCTCTCTAGTTTATTGAATTCTTTGATTTTATTTGATTTTCGACCTCATGTGCGACACCTTAGAATTAAGATTTGCCTTATGTGTATATATGATTAGAGACCTTTTTTAGGACTTTCTTTTGTGTGTATGCATTGCACGTTTAATATCGCTGCTGGATCCCGGATAAGCTCTCTTGTTCCCTATTGCACATTATATTGCTTGCTACTTGACATATGTGGCTTATGAATGATATTTTTGTCATTAGCAATTTTATACCCTTTAGACATGCTTTTGTGATGTATATATATATATATGTATTAATTGAGGGCACACTTAAATTAGTAATTCGATTAAAAGGATGTTGAGTAGAGGCCTATCGCAAGATAGGATGAGAGAGGGTGTTTTAGTCCGACGGGCTCCTTCCTCTCTCATTCCATAATTCCCGGACCTAGTTAATCTTTGGTTTCGCGAAAGATCAGTTTCCTTTTAAATGGTTTCTTAATTTTCCTTTTAAAAAATTAAGTGGCGACTCATTTGTTTTGAATTTAAAATTTTAAAAGAATTTTAAAAGAAGAAAAGTTGTGGGTAAGAAAAATGCGATATCCACAACTTCACAATAGTCAATATAGGGATATGGTCAGGGTCTTTGGCCTCCCAAAGGGAGATCAGGGCCAGGAGTAGTGTGAGTGAGTTGGAAGAACAAACCTCAAGTAGCTAGACGAGCTATATTCAGAGTTTGGCATGGATTTGAATCTTACGGCTCACTCACCTCCTTGATTTACCTGATGTGTATGTTATGGGGTCGGTGCTAGTGGCAGACTCACTTGTAGAACAAGGGGGGCCATGCCACCCCATTTTTTTTTTTAAAATTTTGTGGGATATATGTATAATTTTAACATTTTTAAATTAATTTAGAATTGACCCTCCCAAATGTTTTCCATTTACAACATAAACCATTCATCTAAAAGTCAATTTAAAAATCAAAAGTTCTAACACCACATTCATTTGTTTTGTAGGACTAATCTAGAGACACAAGAAACTGTTCCAATAGTCCATTCTTATTCAGTAGTCCGTTGTTTGGTAGGCCAATTAGTGCAAGAGTAAATGTCTTATCAACTAAATAGTCACTGTATGGAGGACTAATCTACTGCAGGGGGTGTGGCATTAGTAGTCCCTAGGGGTGTGTTTCTGCCGGAACGGAACGGAACGGAACGAAACGAAGAGTATCGGAAAAAATTCTAAAATTTTTTAAATTCCAAAGAGTATTCCGATTTCAATTTCGAAAATTCAGAGTTTTCATTTTCCATTCCAATTCCAAAATTTCAGAATTTTTGGAATTGGATATTTTTCGAGCATTTTCAAAATAATTTCAGAATTTTTGGCATTTTCGGAATTTTTTGCCAAAAAAAAACAGAAACTCAAAGAAGCTGTGATGAGAACTTTGAAACAAAACCCTAATATAAACTCAGAGAAAATTTGAAACTCAGAGAAAATAAAATGCAGACCAAATAGATGATAAGTGATGTGAACAGAACAAGGAAATAAACTCGAAAAATTCGGATCCCAATTTTCTTGCTGGGTC
The DNA here is from genome assembly GCA_033977485.1 of Hydrangea macrophylla. Taxonomy (NCBI): domain Eukaryota; kingdom Viridiplantae; phylum Streptophyta; class Magnoliopsida; order Cornales; family Hydrangeaceae; genus Hydrangea; species Hydrangea macrophylla. The sequence continues at coordinate 78,847,330 of CM066991.1, read as the reverse complement.
CATGAACCAGACCAAATAGATACAATTGTGTACTACATAAATAATGAATAGATCATTCATGGTTTGTTATTATCTATATATTATTCATATATGAGAGAGAGAGAGAGAGAGAGAGAGAGAGAGAGAGTGCACCCGTGTATTACCCTGTATTTTTGGAGTGTATATTAATATGACTTCTTATTTATACTTGTATAACCCTTACCCTTCATTTGGTAAATTTTGGTTACCAATCGATTGAATAGATTCCCAATCGACTGCCACTTTTTAGATCCCAATCGATTGCCATCCTGTCGACCTGAATTCATTACGTGGCACTATCACAATTGATTGCAATCTTTCCCAATTGATTTCAATGAAATATTTGTAACCAATCGATTGCTTCTGCTTCCAATCAATTGGCATCTGTGGAGATAAGTTTTCAACTTTGCTTCATGGGTTGACACATGGCACCCTCAATTTCTATATATACCAGTTCAGTTTATGCCTTGGGTCTGTTTGGTTCACAGATTTCTTGAGAGGGTGAGAGATGTATTATATACACATCCATTCATATATCTATATATATACATATACAACCATACACACACACACACACACACTCTCTAGACCAGAGAAGACAGAAAGAAGAGGAGAGAAAGAATAGACAGAGAAAGAGGGAGAGAGAAGGAGAGAGAGAGTGTGTGTGTGTGTGTGTGTATGTGTGTGTGTGTGTGTGTGACAGAGCCAGAGAAGAGAAAGAAGAAGAGAGAGAAAGCTTGAGCTTCCATAGCTAAACACACCCCACACTCAACTAGGTGAGTTCTAACTCACTTGGTTTTTTGGTCATGATGTTTTGCCAGTTCTATGAAGTTTAAACGTAACAAACACGTCCTTAAGACGTTCATATATGCTGGACTAAGCTTCTTCTAGAGAAGATGAAGTCCCAATCGATTGGGCTATTTTCCAATCAATTGACATTAGGTTCCAATCAATTGAAATATTTTTCAATCAATTGCCAATTGTTCCTAATTCAATTGATTGCCAAAGTTAGCAATCGATTGGCATTGTTTTGGATCCAATCGATTATCATTTACAATAATCGATTGTTGTGAGTTTTTTCCAATTGCTTGGCACCTTTGTCCCAATCTATTGGCACTTGTAAAACATGGATTCTCTTGGTTATTTATATTATAAATGGTTTGATTTTCGAATAGTGATTCGGACTTCCATTATACAATACTATAGGATCAGGGACTAATGGGATATGATAATGAGATTGTATGGTGAGCAACATGTTCGGGTTCGAAACATTAGTAAGGATTGTGTATAGTCGGGTTGATAGTTTGACCATGTGGAATTAAACAGATGAGTAGCAGGTATTGACCAGTATTATATTATAGAGCTATGTACGTGCCGTACTCGCAAGCGTTGTTAAAAGCGATGAACAGTAAGAGTTCTTAAAAGCGGTGAATAAGAGTAGTGGTATGCCCATAGATTGTATCTGCCAGAGCTATGTATATACAATACTCTCAAGCATTCTTAAAAGCAGTGAACAAAAGTATGGGTATGTCCATAGACCAGTTGTTATATTAGAATGATGTAGAGTGTTTGTAAGAGTTCTTAAAAGCAGTGAATAGTAAGAGTTCTTAAAAATGGTGAACAAGAGCACTAGTATGTCGTGATGATATAATGAGTTCAGGATAGTCAGTCGAGGTTGGTACAGATGATCTTAGGGCTTTAGGACAATAAGAATCGGGGTGATTTTGGAATAAAAGAAGGAAGATATCATTAGTAACACTATTTTATATCGTTCATAACTGATAATACTTTATACTTATGATACAATGTTAGTTTCTACCCACTCAGCTGTCAGTAAGCTTATTACCTTTATTGCCTAAATATTCCCCGTCCAGACTTTTCCGTTGCTTTCAATGCAAGTGGGGAACCTTTAAATGATGGATACTACCCGAAGGGAGGGTATACAGAGGATGGGCCTACAAGAGTAGAGGACTCTAGAGGAGACTGCTATGTGGATTGCTACATCTATGCTAGCTACAGACTAGGATTGGACTATGTGGGTACCCGAACCAAGCTTAGTACCTAGAAGGATTAAGCCTGCTTGATTGATCCCATTTCAAATCTCATGTCAACAACCACGAGTGAGGTTCACTACCCTTCATTAGCCTTTATCCGAAACGACCGATTTAGACTACTTATATTTTGGATTCCATAGGGTTTTTTATCTAACCCGAGGCAACAATCAATGCCCATGATCCATATCCGAGGAGGCTACGAGTGAGAAATCCATGTATATCCCACAAGGCTAAATCTGGAAAGATCCTCACTGATAGAGTCACCACTTGGTTTGATAAAGGAAACCAAGAAAACTAAATCTATCAAGTCCATTGGATTGATCCATTGGATTGAGAGCACTGCCCCATCGTCACTAAAGAACTCAGTTCGGGAGTTAAGGTACGAGAGAGGAAGGAGCCAGATCATGCTAAAACACCCCCTCTTGCCTCGTTTGAAGATGGACCTCTACTCAGCTTTCAAGGTATTTGACTAGACAATATGTGGACCGTTTCAATTACACTAATGCAATCCTAATTTAAGTTATAAACAACTAATACAAAGAAAATTGTGCAAGAAACTAAGCAATTACATGCAATGCATATGCTAAAATAGTAATTTGGGGACTAAATGTATTACTACGCTCCCCTATGCATCCGAAAACAAATAAAATTAAATTAAATGTGAAAAATCACACTCAAAAACCCTAGAAAAACATGAATTCTAAGCACAAGTAATCATGTAAGGAATTTAAAATCCTTATTTTATCCACTTGTGCATGCTCCATGTGATCTTAAGAAAGCAGTAAATAAGGGGGATGCAGGAGAACTTATCCAGGATAGCATAGCATTCCCAATTTTCCCTAATTAACCATGGTTAGGACAATAGCAGCATAATATAGAGAGGACAATCTAAGAATATCCTACTATTGTAGGCATAGATAATATGTATGTATGTCCAATCATGACTACTATGTAGAGTAGTGTGCATGTGTAAGCCTAATTAGGTGCCATCCCTAGTTTGGATAACCTAGGTCGCGACCCACGAGGGGACCGTCCACCCCGAAACCGCCCCGAAGGTGGGGGACGCTCCGCTCGTGGGTCGGGACCACCTACTATTCTATGTGAGGATAGTGTGCAAGAGTATACATATGCACAGATAAAACACGAATAAGAATAAAACATGGATATCCTAATATCTCAATTAATATGAATTACAACACGATTCCTATATGAGTGCCTTAATTCTAGACTCCTAGATCCGATTAAGGTTTCACTATCCCCAGGGATCGGATATCCATGGATTGGATACCAACCCCCCTAGGCTCTAGCTACCCCAACATAGAGGGATAGCTTCGCTTAGGATAATTCCACTTTAATAGGATACTGCAAACAAGGAATTAAGACTATCCTAAAACTTTAAAGATCTAACAGAAAATAAAAGTAGAAAACTAAAAAGGAAGAAGAACTTACCCCCAAGAACTCTCCTTAGAATACTCCTCTGGCAGAGCTTCGCTGGCACCGTGGACTCCAAAACTCAATCTTAACTCTAAAAAAACTTATACTTTTCCTAAGGATTTTCTAGAAGTGCTTCGGAATCCTCCAGAAGGGTTTCCTTAAGCTATCTAATCCTTAGGTTTTTTAGGTGTGTTGGATGGGGAGGGGAGGAACCCCTTTTATAGTTGAAGATTTGGGTGACAAATCTTATTGTTAAGTGATGTGGGACAGAAAAAACACTGCTGGGAAACTCAAATTTATGGAGCCATTTAAGGCAAACCATGGGATGCGATGCAATGCAATGTAACTTTGCTAGGGAAAAGGTACTCGCGGAGACATTAAGGCAAACTAGGAGCACTACATATGATTCAAGACTTCACTCAATTCGCCGGTACGACAGTACGGAAGGCAATGTCGTGCAACTGGGGTTCAATGTTCTTCTGGGGAACAAATGTGACATCACTCGACTAGGAAAGGATGCTTCTGGAGCCGTCAAGGCTAACTACGAGTACTACACACGACTCAAAACTTGCTTGAATAGATGAATGCAACAATGTGTGACTTCTAGCAACTAATGCCATACAATGCTAAATGAGACTAAATGATCTGCTGGTGATTCCTATGCATGCAAATGATATCTTATGAATGTTTCCAAGAACTCAACATCGTGAAAATTAATCAAAATTGCATTAAAAAAATCAAATCAGAGCCAAAATTGGATCCGAGGACCAAATAGGGCATTACAGGGGCATAAATGTACAAATTTGGAAAAATTGAGCTGAGTTCCATAGTGCCACTGGGAGAGTGCCGCGTGGCATTCCGAGAGAGCTACCATGGCTCTCAGCCTCTATTTTAGGCATTTGCTTCCTAATTCAAATTTTGCTTGTTTTCTCTCCAAAATTACTCTTTCTCCATTATCTCTCCATTTTTTCTCTCTAAAATATGGTCCTATCATCCTCACATTCAAATTTTATTTCAAAGTTCTTATTTAGCATTTAAAAACCACTTATTAATCATTCAAAATCAAATCAAGGATTATCATTATGAATATCAATCAATGCAATGCAACGCAACATAGAGCCAAAGATTCGAACTATTCTGCTTGGGGAGTGCAAGGATCAATGTGATGTATGATCTCAAGAAAATGCTCAAAAGAGTCCATATGCAAATGTGGGGGTTGCCTGCTTATTAGTTAAATGCAATGTAGAGCCAAAGGGGCGAACTACTCTTAAAAGGGAAACATTATGGAGCCAGCAAAGGCAAACCATATATGCATTGCACAATCATTGTTATGGATATTAAATTTACGAAATCCTAAGAGATGTGAACATTGCCCCTAGTCTAAATGCTCATAGAAGATGATGCAATAATGCTGTGAAAAAGGCTCATTTCAGAAGATCATGCAGATGCTCATGGACTTCTTTCTTTATTCTTTATACTTCAAATATTCTTATTCTATTGCTCACAATGCACCCACAAAGTCTATGACTCAAAATTGCATTTAAAGACAACCAAGTTGAATAACATTTTTTTTTATTTTCTTTTGACATAGTGCCTTACTACGAGTGATGTACCTTGCGCATGATCTAGATTCTTTTACTATTCACCCAAATTTTTTTTAGATGAGACTTCATGCATAAATTCAAGGATTGAAAATTTTCATTAATCATGTCTGTAATCAACTCCTTACTCTCTCTCTCCCCATTACAACCTCAAACTTTTATTTCTAATCAAAGAGAAAAAATGCGACTATGTCTAAACTCACATGAAGACATCACCTCATAATAACATTGCCCCTTGTTTATGACAAGGGACCCGGACATGGCTTGCCCCTTGCGTATGACAAGGGTTTAGGCTGGGCTAAACAAAAAGGGTAGAAGGGGATTGCCCCTTGTATATGTGAAGGGGTTGGACTCGATTGGATAGAATGGGTGGTAGAAGGCCTTGCCCCTTGTGTGCAAATCAATGGGTAATGAATTCAAAATAAACCCACGAAGTGAAGGGCTTGCCCCTTGTATATGATTGATATGAATTTCGGAACAAGGACTTGTCCCTTGCATGGAGAGCAAAGTGCATGGTCTTGTTTTAAATCGAAGGATATCCATCGACTAAGGATTTATTCATCACGTGAAATTGACTTTAAAGTTCATGACAGGGCTTGCCCCTAGTATAAGAGCAAAGCAAAGTACACAAGATTCAAGGGGGCCTTACCCGTAGTGTGAAGGGAAAATGGTTTTGGGTCAATGGCTAAGACCGAACCTTTTAAGAGGTTGCCTACATACCCCCTAGTGGGAATCAAGTCAAATGTAGTTCCAAACAAGAACAGGGCAAGGACAATATCAAAACTGAGAAGCGGGTTTAGACAAACGAAAGACCAAGGTGGGATCAAAAAAGTTAGACTTAAACACGGGTGAGACCGAACCTTTTGAGAGGTTGCCTACGTATCCCCTAATGGGAATCAGGTCGAACGTAGTTCCATTATGGCATGAGACTTTTGATCTTAGGAAAAATGAAATTTTAAGTTTGGTCAAGCTGATGAATTTCCTCTCAATCACATTTAGGTTCAAGAAAGATTTGACAGATCAATGTTCAATGCTAAGGTCATAACTGGTGCTCACAACATGTCACGATTAGATTCATCTTAGTAAGCACAGGTTCGATTATGGTACAACGCCTTGACCCCTTTTTTTCTTTTTCTTTTTCTTTTTCTTCTTTTTTTTCTTTCGCTCCAACTTTTGTCTAGGTGCCCTTTTGGTTTCATCCTAGCGAGGCTTTTCTATTATTGTTTTTTTTTTGCTCTAACTTTTGCCTAGGCACCCTTTTGGGTTTTCATCCTAGCGAGCTTAATTTTTATTAATTTTCTTTTGTTTCATCCAGGCGAGTCAACTCTTTGTACCTCTTCACTTATCAATATATGTGTCATCTAATCATATTTGTCCCCAAAGAATAAGGTGTATTTTTACTTCGAGTTTTTCACAATAGTCAATATCAATCTATGGTTCTTTTATTCTTTCTACCAAGGAATAAGACGTATTTCTCACATTCACTTCCCGCAATAGTCAATATCGACCTCTGTGTTCTTTATTTTCTCCCCCCTCTTCTTCTTCTTCTTCTTCTTTTTCTTCTTCTTCTCCTTATTTTTTTTGTCATTCTCTATATTTTTGCATTTTCATCCATCCCTTTTCTTTTCTCCATTTCTATTTCTTTTCTTTCTCTTTCCTTTCCTTTTCTTTTCTCTCTTTTACCATCCCTATTCTACCCTTCTCCGAGTCCACATATTTGGGAAAGTAAGTATTGACACGCTCACTTTTTTTTATTTTTATTGATAACGTTAGAGGTCTGGTAAGTGTAATACCCTGTATTTTGTAATATATACTATATAACTAGACATTGTATGTTTCTTTTAATACTTGTATGAGCTTGGCCTTACCCTTGGTATACTTTGGATACCAATCGATTGGCAAGTATATCAATCGATTGCTTATACCAATCGATTGAACTTTGTCTCAATCGATTGATTGTGTCAATCGATTGACACTTATGTCAATCGATTGGAGGCAGCTGGGCAGATTCTTTTGCTCTGGCTGGGGAGAGGCCACGTGAACACTCATTCTCTATATAAACCAGCCCTCTTCCTGCGTATTTCTGTTTACAAAAATCAGAGAGAGTGAGAGGGAGGGTTTTGTGTGTGTTTATATATATATATACACTCATATATATATACTCACATATACATATATATACATACACTCACACACACACAGAGATGGACTGAGAAAAGAAGAAAGAAGAGGAGAAGATCAGAAAGAAGAAGAAAAGAAGGAGAAAGAGAAGAGAGAAGACAGAGAGTAGAAGGAAGGAGAGGGAGGAACCACCATTGAAGCCCCAAGCTTCAAAACACAACCAAACACGCCCTTAACGTCTAAAGTGAGTTCTAAACTCACTTGGTAACCTTATATTGATGTTAGGACATGTTTTTAATGAAGAAATGGAGAAGAAACTATGTATTTCCCGTTTATATATTGCTGGGCAGTCTTCCCTGTGAGGAAGACGAAGTGCCAATCGATTGACATCTATACCAATCGATTGACATCTTTCATGTCTCAATCGATTGACATTTTATGCAATCGATTGACATGGACTGTGATCCAATCGATTGAACTTTCTTCCAATCGATTGACACTACTTTTATACCAATCGATTGACATCTATATCAATCGATTGGAAGTTACAGTTTACTGTTTTACTTGTTTAGATAATGTAATAACTGTTTAGTTGTTTATTTACCGTTCAGTATTTCCCAGCATGCTTTATTATTGTAATACAGACATAATAACGAGTTAATACAGCGTAGGATCGTAGTAACAACAAGAGTAACGGAGAATGTTTATAATGTTAGATAACAGAATAGTTGTGAATCCTTTGGAGTTAACGTTCATTCATTCAGAGTAGTCGGGCCACATTGGGATTGTCATGTATCGATAATAGAGTTGAACTTAAGTAGGTTGCTAAGATTCGGGAACCTTGCGTGGGCGGGCTTTGGTCGCTCATATGTTCTTAAAAGCGGTAGACAGACGAAGGTGTCTATGACTTGCGGTGAACCGGACCATTTGCCCTAAGATAGCCAGATGATCTAATCATATGTTCTTAAAAGCGGTAGACAGACGAAGGTGTCTATGACATGCGGTGGACCGTGATCACTGGTAGACGTCGCTAAGTCGTGGCATAGAATGATGTACTGTTGTTTAAAGCGTTATATCCCTGACATGCGGTGAACTGTGCATATGTTCTTAAAAGCGGGGGATGGACTAACGTGGTATCCATGACATGCGGTGAACTGTGCATATGTTCTTAAAAGCGGTGGATGAGCAATGGTGTGTTATAGAGTTGAACTACTGTCGAGTCTGTCTCCCCTATCTAGACGTGTCTTCGGTCTTAATATGAGTAGAACTTTAGTAATCGGATAATTGGTTTGATTAAAGGAGTTACCCTTGCAGAATTCTAATTTGGTTACGGCTTATTACTTGTAATAACTTCAATAGTCGATACCCTGTTAGTATCTAACTCACTCGGCTTTCATTAAGCTGACGGCGTTTATGCCGCTGGACATTTCTACGTTCCAGCGCATCCTGGTTATGACTATACAGGTGAAGGGCCTGCAGAAGAAGACTACTATGCCGGTGATGGAGTTCCTGTTGAGAATTTCCCCGACGGAGGTCAGACCAAAGAAGACTACTACGCCGAGGACTACCCTTATGCAAACTGAAGTCTTGACTAGAATTGTAGCTAGTTGTCTTTACCGTTTTAGAATCTTTTTGTAGTCAGGCATATGTTGCCTTGGCATTTGTACTTCCGCTGCCTTATATTTGATTCGAGACTCTGATATGTAATAGTTAGTAACTTCTGTTGACTTTATGTTACGTTGAGATCAGAACCTAGACTTCATTCTTGTTACACTATTACTTTTGTTGCTTAGTACTGCGTGGTGTGGACAATCATGTGACTTCACCCGTCATTCCCAATGGACCCATAAAGGAAATTTATTTTTCTCTATTTATGCCGTTCCGGGGCGTGACAGGATTTTTTGGTATCAGAGCCTAGGTTGTATACCTTTTCGCTCACAGATTGTCCCACACCATCTGGTCCTAGAACCTTGAGATTCTATAGATGAGTATTAAGATTAGTTCTGACTTAAGGTAGTCCCTTTTCAGGAAGCATGGCACCGCCGCTGTTCGTTCCAGATGAGTTCGGAGGACACTATGTGTATGAGAGTAGTATTGCGCCAGCAGATCCAGAGTACTATGCCTGGAAGGTTAGACAGAGAGCTATTGCAGAGACAGAGCGAGACATGCGGATCGAGCAGCAGAGATTTGGGACCCAGGACCCAGAAGTGATACGTCAGGAGATGATCTACCGCAAGGAGACCTTCAAACGCATCGAGAAGGATTCTCTACTGATGTTACGAGACCGTTCTTCGTACCAGGCTCTACTTGCAGAGGTTAGAACAGCGCCTCCACCACCCCAGACACCTCCACCCCCACCAGAGGAGGACATGGCTGATGCACCCCCAGCAGATAAGGATCCGGAGGATGATGATGAGAGCGATGGCGACGATGAGCCAGAGGATGCCGATGAGGAGATGGAGGATGAAGAGGAAGAGGACGAGGACACCGATGACGAGGAGCCAGAGTATGATCCAGAGGAGGAGGACCCCGAGGACCCAGCCGGTATGGACGTGCCAGTTGGCGTAGATATTGTAGTTGCAGAGGGTTATCCGATAGAGGAAGAGGAGGTAGCCGCAGACGATGACGCAGGTGATGATGCAGTAGTACCAGTCTTACCAGGAGGAGTTATAGCACAGCTAGCAGCTGAGTGGGCTGCAGAGATGGCTGCACATCCCCATGGATTTGAGATTGGAGCACCGGAGTTGGCACAGGCTATGGTACAGGCTGAGGCACTTGCAGCCGCATTTGATGTAGCCCAGGCTGACATGGCTGCTGATGCAGGAGATTTGGGAGCTATTGTGGAGCATGATGGACCCGAGCTAATTGAGGATGTTGTGATAGAGGATGAGGACATGATGGATGACGATGACATGGATGAGGATGATGTTTTGTCTGAGGTTGCCCCAGAGGACGAGGCTTCCATCTATGGATCCGATGTGGACAACTTTTGAGTCCAGTACCTTTAGGACTTAGACTTTTACGCTTGACTTTAGGACATGTTGTCCACTTACTTTTTGACGCTTACATAGACAGCTATTGACCGTAGCCTTTTTGTATAGGTAGCCACCAGTAGTGGTTTTGTGTATATCTTTCTTTTGTTTAGATCTTGTATAGGGTCATGTACTACGCGGTACACAGATGATCTGTTGTGTACTCCGTTGTACATCTTTTGGGTATATATATATATGGCAGATCGTTTCTCTTGATTATTTCTGTTATCATCTCATTGTTATGTTATGGTTATGATTTTGATTCATGTTATGCTTTCTGTTATTTTAGTACGATCATTTCCCCGAGGAGATTGTCAGCTAATCGTTAGATCCTTCATAGGTACACCTCACACGGATCACTATGGTGGGACCCACAAGGAACCAAGCACGACTGGGAGCACCCATTCCCGAGGGCATGGACCCAACTGGAGTCTTCGAAGCCTTCATGCAACGGATGGAGCACATCGGTGATACCTACAATCATGCCACCAACGGCAATGGCAACAACCACTTTGTCCCTCCAAGGCAGACAGGCGATAAGCTGTTAGAACGATTTCGTGGCCTGCGACCCGAAAAGTTCGACGGCATGGCAGAGCCCTGGAAAGCAGAACAATGGATACGAGAGTTGGAGCTAATCTTTGAAGCCCTGGAGTGCAGTGAGCTTGACAAGAGACGTCTAGCCACATTTCAACTAACTTACTCCGCCGCGGACTGGTGGGAGGCCGAGAGAGCCACGATTGGGATTGACGCTGCAAGGAGAATGCCTTGGGAAGCATTCAAGACTCGATTTCTCGAGAAGTATTTCCCTGAGGACGAAAGAGACCAACAAGAGAGGAATTTTCTGAGTCTAACGCAAGGAAACTGGACAGTCAGGGAGTATACCACACAATTTGAGCGACTTTCTCGTTTCGCTCCGCACATGATAGACACCTCCGCCAAGAAGGTCAAGCGATTCCACCAAGGACTCAACCCACACCTCCGGCACATGATGATAGGCCATCTGGGACAGTCGTTTGAAGGGATTGTCCGTCTTGCTTCAAGCTTGGAAAAGGATGCTTACCCTGTGCAAGGACCACAAGTGAATCGACCTCCACCCAGGACCTTCCAATCAAGGAACTTTCTCGCGCAATCATCAAGGAACAATCAAGGATGGAAACCCCAGACCAACAACTATCAGGGAACTAAGCGCACATGGGATGGGACAAGGAAGCCCCAAGCTAATTTTCCTCGACAACAGAATCAACAGCGAGGACCACCTCAGGCACAGCCCGTCGCTCAGCGACAGAATATTGATGGATGTTTCAACTGTGGAGTGCCCGGACATATTGCAAGGTATTGCACAGCCCCCAAGACCAACCGTCGTAACGACCTCGTCTGCCGCAACTGTAACAAGCCTGGTCACATAAGCAAGGATTGTCGAGCACCACGTGGAGGCTACTATGGAGCGCCTGCTCAAGGACAGCAAGGACAGGTTAGGGTGAATGCCATCATCCCTGACAATGCAGGGTATAATGCTGAGGAACAGCAGAACTTGGAAGGTACACTCATTTTATTTCACTGTCAAGTTAGAGCTTTGTTTGATACCGGTGCCGCCCGTTCTTTCATAGCTATTAAGATGGTACGTGATTTGGGATTGTTACCCCTAGCACTTGAGCCGACCCTTAATGCCGTTTCGCCCTTGGGAGTATCCGTTAAGTTAGGTAAGGTGTGCAAGGATTGTCCCTTGACACTAGAGGATAGGAATCTCCCAGCAGACTTGATAGTCTTGTCAATGTCTGAGTTCGACGTGATCCTAGGAATGGATTGGCTTACTAAGTATGGCGCTAACCTGGATTGTGTTAGTCGGACCATTGTCTTTTCGACGCCTGGTTGCCCGCAGATCAGATTTCAGTGCCAACCGTTGAGCGACATGTTTATCACGAGCTGCCTAGCCACGATTAAGACTTCAAGCACGGAGCTTACTATCAACCAGATCCCCGTTATTCAAGACTTTGAAGATGTGTTCCGAAGTATCTCAGGACTTCCGCCGAAGAGAGAGATAGACTTCTGCATTGAGTTAGCACCCGGAACGTTGCCGATTTCCAAGACCCCGTATCGGATGGCGCCAACAGAAATGCTAGAATTGAAGAAGCAAGTTCAGGAACTCGAAGATCTGGGTTTTGTTCGCCCGAGTACATCACCTTGGGGAGCACCAGTTTTATTCGTGAAGAAGAAGGATGGAGAGCTACGACTCTGTATCGACTACAGGGAGCTGAATAAAGTCACGATCAAGAATAGGTATCCACTTCCCCGGATAGACGACCTGTTCGATCAACTACAAGGATCAAGGATATTCTCAAAAATCGATTTGCGTTCAGGATACCATCAATTACTAGTTCGACCGAAAGATATACCGAAAACTGCCTTCAGGACGAGATATGGACACTACGAATTTCTAGTGATGTCTTTTGGATTGACTAATGCCCCGGCAGTATTCATGGACCTAATGAATAGAGTATTCAGACCCTATCTGGATCAATTCATTATAGTATTCATCGACGACATTCTAATTTATTCAAGGACGGAAGAAGAACATAAGAAACATCTACAAATTGCTCTACAGACTCTCAGAGGCAATAGCTTGTATGCGAAATTCAGCAAATGTGAATTCTGGCTTCAGGAAGTTAAATTTCTGGGACATGTGATATCACAGGATGGGATTTCCGTAGACTCATCTAAGATCGATGCAGTCTTGAGCTGGAACAGGCCAACCAACGTGACCGAAGTTAGGAGTTTTCTAGGATTGGCTGGGTATTACCGGAAATTTGTGGAAGGATTCTCTAGAATCGCTGGACCGTTGACAAGCCTGACTAGGAAGGAAACGAAGTACGAATGGACCGATAAACATGAGAATGCATTTTGGGAATTGAAAGAGAGACTAACCTCAGCACCCGTGCTTGCGATACCTAAGAGTGATGCAATTCATAGTGGACAATTCATAATCTATAGTGATGCATCACACCAAGGACTTGGTTGTGTGCTAATGCAAGAGGGGAATGTCATCGCGTACGGATCAAGACAATTGAAGCCGCATGAGAAGAACTATCCGACGCACGACTTAGAACTAGCCGCAATCGTGTTCGCCCTGAAGATTTGGAGACACTATTTGTATGGAGAAAAGTTCGACTTGTTCTCAGATCATAAGAGCTTAAGGTACCTGTTCTCTCAGAAGGAGTTGAGCATGCGACAACTGAGATGGATGGAACTACTCAAGGACTACGACTTCTCTTTGCAATACCATCCGGGTAAAGCAAATATTGTAGCCGACGCTCTGAGCCGGAGGCCGCGCCTTTTGGTTTCTTCAATTTTGATTAGAGAATGGCGAGCATTGGAGACGTTAGTCGAATTCGACCTTCGACCAGTGGAATCAGAAGAAGGGAAACACTTTGGATGTCTTGTTGTGCAACCGACTCTCATCAGCCGCATTTTGGACGCTCAACAGTCGAACGAAGATTTAAAGTTATGGTTTGCCAAGATGTCCGCAAAGGAACCCGAGATATGGAGTATTAGTACGGACGGAGCACTGAGATGCAAAGGTAGACTCTGTGTGCCAAATGACGATGGTCTCAGGAAGAACATTCTGGACGAAGCACACAAGTCAAGGATGACTATCCACCCAGGAGGAAACAAGATGTATAAGGACTTGAAGAGAAACTTCTGGTGGGAAGGAATGAAGCGAGAAGTGGCCGAGTATGTATCGCAATGTCTTATTTGCAAACAAGTGAAGGCGGAGCATCAGAAACCACCTGGACTCCTACAACCGCTACCGATTCCCCAATGGAAATGGGAGCACATCACCATGGATTTTGTGGTTGGATTGCCGAAGTCTCAGCAAAACCACGACGCTATTTGGGTAGTAGTAGATCGACTCACCAAGTCAGCACATTTTATCGCCTACAGCATGACATACCCTGTTGAAAGATTGAGCCGGATGTATCTACAGCAAGTAGTGCGACTGCACGGTGTACCTGTCTCAATAGTTTCAGATCGAGATTCACGCTTTACCGCAGAATTCTGGAAGAGCCTTCAGACAGCAATGGGAACTTCATTGAACTTGAGTTCAGCCTTTCATCCACAGACAGACGGTCAGACAGAACGAGTCAATCAAGTGATGGAGGATATGTTGCGAGCCTGTGTCATTGAATTCGAGAATTCATGGGAGACGCATTTGCCTTTGATCGAGTTTGCCTACAACAACAGCTACCACACGAGCATAGGGATGGCGCCGTTTGAAGCCTTGTATGGAAGACCTTGCTGATCGCCGCTATGTTGGGCCGAAGTTGGAGATACTCAACTACTTGGGCCCGAGATGATTCGAGAAACCAACGAGAAAATCCAGATTGTACGAGAGAAGATGAAGATAGCGCAATCCAGACACAAAAGCTATGCCGACAAACGACGAAAAGATCTAGAGTTTGCAGTTGGAGATCATGTACTACTTAAGGTCTCGCCAGTTCGAGGTATCGTCAGATTTGGACAGAAAAGAGGCAAGCTATCGCCGCGATTCATCGGACCGTTCGAGATCCTAGAACGTGTTGGGAAGGTTGCTTATCGACTTGCGTTGCCGCCAAAGATGTCAGGAGTGCACAACGTTTTCCACATCAGCATGTTGAGGAAATGTGCCCACAACCCAGCGCACGAGATCAGTTTTGAAGATATCGAAGTGAACGAGAACGTGACCTACAACGAAGGACCAGTGCGTATTCTAGACCGAGGAGTGAAGAAGCTCAGAAACAAGGATATTCCGCTAGTGAAGGTTCAGTGGAAGCACCACGACGAAGGAGAAGCTTCATGGGAGCTGGAGTCAGAGATGCAAGAGAAGTTTCCATTTTTGTTTTAACCCCGTTTATTTCGGATTTCGGGGACGAAATCTTTTGTGAGTGGTGGATGATGTAATACCCTGTATTTTGTAATATATATTATATAACTAGACATTGTATGTTTCTTTTAATACTTGTATGAGCTTGGCCTTACCCTTGGTATACTTTGGATACCAATCGATTGGCAAGTATATCAATCGATTGCTTATACCAATCGATTGAACTTTGTCTCAATCGATTGATTGTGTCAATCGATTGACACTTATGTCAATCGATTGGAGGCAGCTGGGCAGATTCTTTTGCTCTGGCTGGGGAGAGGCCACGTGAACACTCATTCTCTATATAAACCAGCCCTCTTCCTGCGTATTTCTGTTTACAAAAATCAGAGAGAGTGAGAGGGAGGGTTTTGTGTGTGTTTATATATATATATATACACTCATATATATATACTCACATATACATATATATACATACACTCACACACACACAGAGATGGACTGAGAAAAGAAGAAAGAAGAGGAGAAGATCAGAAAGAAGAAGAAAAGAAGGAGAAAGAGAAGAGAGAAGACAGAGAGTAGAAGGAAGGAGAGGGAGGAACCACCATTGAAGCCCCAAGCTTCAAAACACAACCAAACACGCCCTTAACGTCTAAAGTGAGTTCTAAACTCACTTGGTAACCTTATATTGATGTTAGGACATGTTTTTAATGAAGAAATGGAGAAGAAACTATGTATTTCCCGTTTATATATTGCTGGGCAGTCTTCCCTGTGAGGAAGACAAAGTGCCAATCGATTGACATCTATACCAATCGATTGACATCTTTCATGTCTCAATCGATTGACATTTTATGCAATCGATTAACATGGACTGTGATCCAATCGATTGAACTTTCTTCCAATCGATTGACACTACTTTTATACCAATCGATTGACATCTATATCAATCGATTGGAAGTTACAGTTTACTGTTTTACTTGTTTAGATAATGTAATAACTGTTTAGTTGTTTATTTACCTTTCAGTATTTCCCAGCATGCTTTATTATTGTAATACAGACATAATAACGAGTTAATACGGCGTAGGATCGTAGTAACAACGAGAGTAACGGAGAATGTTTATAATGTTAGATAACAGAATAGTTGTGAATCCTTTGGAGTTAACGTTCATTCATTCAGAGTAGTCGGGCCACATTGGGATTGTCATGTATCGATAATAGAGTTGAACTTAAGTAGGTTGCTAAGATTCGGGAACCTTGCGTGGGCGGGCTTTGGTCGCTCATATGTTCTTAAAAGCGGTAGACAGACGAAGGTGTCTATGACTTGCGGTGAACCGGACCATTTGCCCTAAGATAGCCAGATGATCTAATCATATGTTCTTAAAAGCGGTAGACAGACGAAGGTGTCTATGACATGCGGTGGACCGTGATCACTGGTAGACGTCGCTAAGTCGTGGCATAGAATGATGTACTGTTGTTTAAAGCGTTATATCCCTGACATGCGGTGAACTGTGCATATGTTCTTAAAAGCGGGGGATGGACTAACGTGGTATCCATGACATGCGGTGAACTGTGCATATGTTCTTAAAAGCGGTGGATGAGCAATGGTGTGTTATAGAGTTGAACTACTGTCGAGTCTGTCTCCCCTATCTAGACGTGTCTTCGGTCTTAATATGAGTAGAACTTTAGTAATCGGATAATTGGTTTGATTAAAGGAGTTACCCTTGCAGAATTCTATTTTGGTTACGGCTTATTACTTGTAATAACTTCAATAGTCGATACCCTGTTAGTATCTAACTCACTCGGCTTTCATTAAGCTGACGGCGTTTATGCCGCTGGACATTTCTACGTTCCAGCGCATCCTGGTTATGACTATACAGGTGAAGGGCCTGCAGAAGAAGACTACTATGCCGGTGATGGAGTTCCTGTTGAGAATTTCCCCGACGGAGGTCAGACCAAAGAAGACTACTACGCCGAGGACTACCCTTATGCAAACTGAAGTCTTGACTAGAATTGTAGCTAGTTGTCTTTACCGTTTTAGAATCTTTTTGTAGTCAGGCATATGTTGCCTTGGCATTTGTACTTCCGCTGCCTTATATTTGATTCGAGACTCTGATATGTAATAGTTAGTAACTTCTGTTGACTTTATGTTACGTTGAGATCAGAACCTAGACTTCATTCTTGTTACACTATTACTTTTGTTGCTTAGTACTGCGTGGTGTGGACAATCATGTGACTTCACCCGTCATTCCCAATGGACCCATAAAGGAAATTTATTTTTCTCTATTTATGCCGTTCCGGGGCGTGACAGTAAGTATTCCCACATGGACAAATTTTTTTTCTTTTTCTTTTCTATATATTTTTTTCCTCAAACAAAGGCATTATACCACATGATCACCATAGCTTTGAATAAATCTCACTCCTTAGTCCAGGCACCAATTTCAGTTTTATTTAACGAAAGATGGGATTAGACACAGGTATCAGATAGAAAATGAATGGGTCTGGTAGAAACTTGGCATTCATTCTGAGTATGTCTTCTAGAGTTTAGTCAAGATCACTTCTCGGTTCTTTGAATAGAGTGATAGCTTTTGGCTTTCATTTGGAGTTAACAAAGATCTAATTCAAGCACATTTAGGATCATTCTCAATACTCGAATTCATATATAAAGTCTCTGTTACAGTATCTTGGGTGCTTCATTTTCTTTTTTTCTTTCCCTTTTTGGTAATCATTATCATGTAGTCCATATACTCGTAATTTGGCACAATAGAATAAGAATGAAATTCTTTTTATTGATCAAAAGGAAGGACTGCTACATTGCTCAAGTCCTTCAATTTCTTATTTTATTGAAATCAAAGACTAAGAAATAAACTAGACTCATGACCAAACACAACCATGGTCATTACAATATCCTAAATTGGACTCCCTCTGCTTTGTATTATTTTATTTTTTTGTTTTTGATGACATGACATGAACTCAACCTAAACTCAGACTTGTATTCTAGCTTGACTCCATAGGTGTATCATGAGCAACCTTAAGTGGTCGGTTAGCATCCATGCTTTAGAGCAGTTCCCAGCATCATCACTTCATTAGCATCCTCACAGTCATCCTTAGGTCCAAATCTACCAAATAGTTGCTTATGGACATGTGGTCCACATTCTCCATCAGTCTTTATCATAGTTGGTAACCTCAAGCTTTTCCTCGGGTTCATGCCATATTGAGTCATGGAGAGACTGTCCATCCCACCATATGATGTCATACAACCCAAGGTCTAGTTCTTCCAACAAGAAAAGGTTTGCCTCATCATCATTTTCAAAATACCCATCATCTTAAAAGCAGTCTAGTTCTCCGCCATGGCTAATACTATAAATTTCAGCATCTTTTGGGAGGATAACCACGGGCTTGGGTTCAGTTATACGTGTGATGTATATGGTTGGGTAACTTGGGTTATAATTTGTAGGATCAAGGCTAACAAGGTTGACATGTGGAAGTGAGGGAGCAACTTGGTGATTTGGTAGTGGGTTTTGAGTGGTATTAGGTGCAGTAGGCGAAAGTATGATGACTTTGGTGTCAATGAGGTCTTGGATTTCATGACAAAGTTGGGTACTATGGTCGGTAGAATGACCAGGTTCTTGGTGAAAAGCACAAAATCTGGTGGGGTTGTATCTCGATGGCAATGGACTTGGAGGTGGTCTCGAGTCCAAGGGTTTAAGGTGTCCTCTTCGGATAAGTTAATCTAATACGGTGGATAAAATTAGGTTAAGGTTGTCGAAGATTCTCGATCCAAAGCGGCTATTAATTCGGGGGTTTGGGTTGAAATTTTGCCAAGGTTCTGGTGAAGGACATTGACATCGGGATCGATATGGTTGGTTGAGTGATTCCTCCCATGGGCTTCATTCGAGGCACATCTTCTTTCACCATGATCCTCCCGTTTCTGAGCGCATCCTTGGGAATGCTAAGAGATCCTTCTAGCCCTAGGATATAATCATTGGGCCCATGTCTTGCCTCCATTATGCTCTCCAACCTATCCATCTTTTGTAGCTCGTAGAATAGAAGGTTAATAGAGCCTGATCATTTATCTAATTTCTTGCTGATTTGGGAGAGCATGTGACCATGTTGTTCTACTATATTTTGGAGTGCAGTAAACCTTCTTTCGAGGTACTTCTGAGCCATTGGACCAGTCTTGATTTCAAAATGATGGGGGGATTAGACCTAAAAAGTTGTGACCTTCTTGTTTCTCGGAGCTATGTTTACCTATGTCTCTGCAATTTCAAATTTTAAATTATGTTTTGATCTCAGAATGCTGCCCCTTTTATTCATTATTCACAAGTCCTTATTTTATTCTTTCAATTCCCATTTTTTTTTTTTTTATATATTTTGAATCATTTTCTTTCTCAAGTCTTGATTTCAAAATGATGGGGGGATTAGACCTAAAAAGGTGTGACCTTCTTGTTTCTCGGAGATATGTTCACCTCTCTCTCTCTCTCTCTCTGTAATTTCAAATTTTAAATTATGTTTTGATCTCAGAATGATTGTGCCCCTTTTATTCATTATTCACAAGTCCCTATTTTATTCTTTCAATTCCATTTATTTTTATTTTGAATCATTTTCTTTTTCAAAATTAGTAGGTCATCCCTCTCTTCTTCTTCTAGAATATTTATAGAAAAAAAAAACAAATCATGGGTTACTCCCTTTTTCTTTGTTTTTAAAATATGGGGAGAAAACAATTACACATCTTGAAAGCAAATTTTTTTTGAAAATATGAAATTTTAGTATTCTTTGGGAATGCAAGACTCATAAATCCTTTTTTCTTCTTTTTTTAAATGATTTTTTTAGAAAGGAGAAATTTTTTTTTTCAAAAAGACTTCCAAGAAATTCTACTTTATTTTGAATTTTTTTTAGAAGACGAGGTTGGAGATATTTCCATTTTTATAAATTCATATTCAAAATGATTTTCTTGGGAATGCATTTTGAGAAGGGACTTGTGTCTATTTGCAAAACCATTTTTTCTTGTTTTTTTTTCTTTTTGAAATTGTTTATGACATGCATGAGATGCAAATACAAGTAAGCAACTCCATGTATATCCCACAAGGCTAAATCCAGGGAGATCCTCACTGATAGAGTCGCCACTTGGTTTGATAAAGGAAACAAGGAAAACTAAATCTATCAAGTCCAATGGATAGAGAGCATCACCCTGTTGTCACCAAAGAACTCGGTTCGAGGGTTAAGGCACGAGAGAGGAAGGAGCTAGATCATGCAAAAACATCCCCTTTCGCCTCCGTCTGAAGCTCAGCTTTCAAGGTATTTGACTAGACATTATGTGGACCATTTCAATTACACTAATGCAATCCTAATTCAAGTTTTAAACAACTAATAAAAAAATCGTGCAAGAAACTAAGCAATTACATGCAATGCATATGCTAAAATAGTAATTGATCGGGAGAGAACAAATCCTAATTATACACCTTAACTCACATTTGTTAGCTGTTTTTATCCTGTTTTTATGTAGTTTTACTTCATTTTCTATTTTCTGTCAGGTTATAGAGGAAAGCAAGGAGATCAGGTTAAAATAGGTGAAAAAGTAGGAAGAAAGAAGCAGAAAAAGACACATCGCGCCCGCGGCGCGCGCAGTCTGCTGGCGCGAAAACCCAGAATTCGCTCACGCGATCCGCTCGTGCGACCTCCCAAATGACGCGCTCGCGCGATCCGTACAAAAATCAAAGTTGCGTAATATGCTCTACTGAAGAATCCTGTGCAAACGAGACTGCTTAATAACGTCCGAATTGGAAATTATAGCTGTTTTAGGTAGTTTCGGGATAGGAAAGCTTCAAAAATTCCTTGTAAACTCTATATATATGGAGATTTTATAAGTTTTTAGGGTTAGACACACACACATACATCTAGGGAACTATTCATATACATTCAATCAAGGCTTTGAAGGCAAGGGAGAAGAGCAAGTTTGAAGGTCTCTCATGGCTTCCATCCAACCAATCTTCATGCTTTCAACCATCATGAACAACTAAACTCCTAATCTAGGGTTTCAATGAAACCCTAGCTATGTAAAGGGGGATTTTCTGTGCTTTTCTACTCTAAGATTTTATGTTTTGGGATAGTGATTGTATGTTGTTGGATTATTTATATATAATCAGTTTTAATGCTAATAATCAATAGTATTTTGGATCTATTCTTGTCTTAGATTTTTCCTTATGCTTATTGAACTCAATATTCCTTGATTTCTGTGATTGATAGGATTATTTACATACAATGGTGCTTATGTGATTGTGACGTTTACATCTTTTATAATCCATGCTTAGGAAAGATGAGTTATGCTGCACCCTAGTTATAGGTAGATAATTCATGTGAACCATAGATGAATTATGCTTAGATTGAACTAACAATATTCTCTTGACGATACTATTGGGCTTGTAGCTACAATAGATCATAACTATCCAAACATAGAATTTAGATTAGAAAGTATAGAACCCCAATGCGTAGTTAGTGGTGGAATTGTAATCCTAGATCTCATCTCCATATATTTAAATCAGCTTTAAATTTTGCATACAAGTTTCCTTAGATTTACTTCTAGATTTTATTCTAAAATTTCATAGTTTACTTCATAGTTTAATTAGTAGTAATAATCAAATTCTAAACCAATCAAACTCCCGATTTTCTTATAACTAGCTAGATTAGATTTTAGTAATTAAAGGATTAAAAATTAACAATCTTTGTGGGTTCGACCTTTACTTTTCACACTACAAATCTTTTGAAAGTAAAGCATAAATAAGTATACTTTTATATCTTGATTTTGACAAGATCAATTTTTGGCGCCGTTGCCGGGGATTGAAATAGTTTTTTCTGTTAATTATTAGAATCGTAATTTACTTAGTTAGTAAATATTAGTTTTCATTTTATTTTCTTTGTTTTTCGTTCTATTTTCGAGTCGCTAAAATTATTCTTGTTTTCTACAGATCTCAAATCGTCAATTCTAGCAAGATCGAGTGGAGCAGCTGTGCACGTCAACGGAGCTTACGCGGACCTGCAAGAAAATAAATTGCAATCAATTTAAAATCACCAAGTAAATCTGTTATTTAAATTTCGCATCGAACCACTGTAAGTCAGGGCGCTGTGACGCAATACTTGCATTAGGGTAGGTGTGGAGTGAGCATTGCATTAGCTAGGAAACCCGGGGCGCTGGGCTTGATGCGGTCATTGCATTATAGGATAATTTCATGCATCACATTAGTCTCGTGTGCTTGTATGCTTGGTTATTAGCGTAGTTTTTTTTATCAAGTCAGTCCTTAGTTTATATATGGTACTCGTTCAACTAAACCTGAATTGAATCCGCTTAATCTCGAACTTGAACGCACACTTAGAGGCCTTAGGACATCAACACAAGCTCCAAGAGCTCGGTTGATGTTAGACGACGAGTCCACACCGGAACCATCATCTTCGTTTGAATCAGAAATCCGTAGTACCCGTAATCGTTTAAGAACAACGAAAACAATAAGAATCGAACCGATCCCAATGGCCGATTTTGGACATAACCGGAATAATGGAAACAATCAGGATGATGGGGATAATCTTAACATACCCCCACCACCACCATTAAAGAACTATTTCACTCCTACTGCATACACACCACCATCGTGTTTTGCATTGCCGGAAGTGACGGCAGCTCATTTTGAAATCAAATCCTCAACTATTGCGCTCCTGCCGTCATTTCACGGGCGTGTTAAAGAAGACCCTTATAATCATCTAGGTGAGTTTCAGGGTATCTGTGCGACTTTAAAGATTCAGAACTTAACAGATGATGAATTAAAAATGCGCTTGTTCCCGTTTTCACTTAAAGATAAAGCGAAGTACTGGCTCCAATCGTTGGAGCCAAATTCAATAAGAACATGGGATGAGTTGCAAACTGCATTCCTACAAAAATTCTTCCCCATAACTAGGATGAATCAGATTAGAAAACAAATAACTAATTTTACAATGCAAGATGGGGAGACACTTTATGATACATGGGAACAGTTTAAAGAACTCTTACGTTCTTGCCCTCATCAGCAGATACCCAAATGGCAGTTGGTGCAAGTCTTCTATGAAGGATTAATTCCCGCCGTCCGAAACACCGTCGACGCTATTTGTGTGGGGACATTCCTCCACAAGAATGCCGATGAAGCATGGAAGATATTTGAAACTTTAAGTGAAAACTCTATGCACCAAGCAGTATCCGTACGACCTGAGGGACACCTTATACCTCACCTAAAGAGAGAGGCGAAAGTTGAGTCTAATCATTCATATGAAATCCAAGAACTAAATAGAAAAATGGACCAACTTATGATGATGGGCCGCATGCAAGGGCCACCTTCTTCTGCTGAAATATGCCAGTTATGCTCGGATTCGTCGCATTCGACATTAGCATATCCGTCCGCGTCCCAGTTCCCGAAATTTGTGGAACAACGTATAAATGCTGTCCAACAGTTCCAACGACCTAATTATAACCCCGGGGGTTATAAACCGGACTCGATATGGGGAGCTCACCCAAACCTTTCTTGGAACTCTAATAGTGAGAAACCATATTCGAAACCCGATACGACGAATTTTCCTAATGCGCATCGGCAACAACCGAATCAGTATAAGCAACCTCAAAATCAACAAAATCAATACCAACAGCCGCCTTTCCGCACTAATCCTCCAAGAGATAAAACTTTCGAAGAGAGTGTGTTAGCGTCATTAAAAAACCTCAAAGCGCAGTCACAATCACAATCTCAACTTGTTAACTCTCACACGCAGACAATAGCTAAATTGGAATCCCAGATGGGCCAGTTAGCTAATACATTGAATCGACGTAATGAGGGAAAATTACCAAGTCAACCTGTGCAAAATCCTAAGGGTCAGTATGAGGTAAGTTCGACGAGTGATCAAGTTAATGCTGTCTCAACAAGGACCACCGAACGTCCTGAGGAGGTCATACCTCCTCCCGAGGCAAGAAAAGATAAAGGTAAAAAAAAAGAAAATAGTGAAAAGGAAGAGAATGTAACTCCAATTTCAAAAGACGCTAATCCTCTAGTATCTATTCAAACATCTAAAGCAGCGAATCCTTCCGATTATGTGCCCAGAATGCCATTCCCACCGAGCGGGGAAGCCCCGGCTCACTTCACTAGAAAAAGCACGAAACCGGAAGATATTCTCGAAATATTTAAAGAAGTAAAAATCAATATTCCACTACTAGATGCGATTAAACAGATACCTCCATACGCTAAATTCTTAAAGGATCTATGCACTCAGAAGAGAAAGTTTAGAAACCATTTATCTAAGAAAGTTTTCTTAACGGAAAATGTTAGCTTCATGTTTCATAACAATACTCTAAAATACAAGGATCCCGGTACTCCAACCATCGCTTGTCACATCGGGGATAAATACATTCATCGGGCTCTCCTTGATTTAGGAGTGAGTGTGAATTTGCTCCCCTACTCGGTATATGAACATTTGGGTTTGGGAGAACTGAAACCGACGGCAGCCACTTTACAATTAGCCGATAGGTCAATTAAAGTCCCACGGGGGGTAGTGGAAGATGTTTTGGTAAAAGTTGATAGATGCTACTATCCGGTAGATTTTATCGTTCTAGACACCGAACCCGTCCTAGATGCTAGTAAACAAGTCCAAGTCATTCTAGGACGTCCTTTCCTAGCCACGGCTAATTCGATTATTAACTGTAGGACTGGAGTGATGGATATAACTTTTGGTAATATGACCGTGCGCCTTAACGTCTTTAATGTGTCTAACCAACCATATAGGGATGATGAAGAGGCAGACTGCTATGCCATAGACTTAATAGACGAATTAGTCGAAGAGGCAGCGCCTTTTATGTTGACTAAGGAAGCCTTGGAAGCATGCCTATCGCATTTAAATTTTAATGATTTCAACATTGACACGAATATTGAAGATGTAAATACTTTATTGGAATCAGTAAACACGGCCAATGCACTTCCATGGAAACCTAAAATAGAGGCGTTACCGCCTCTTGCACATGAACCAGCCTTACCATCCCTTGAGTGCCCTCCAATACTCGAACTTAAGCCGTTGTCGGATTCTTTAAAATATGCATTCCTAGGAACGAACGCGACCCTTCCAGTCATAATTGCGTCAAATTTAACTGAAATTCAGGAAGTACAGCTAATCGAGGTTCTAGGTAATCATAAAAAGGCGATTGGATGGACGGTCGTCGATCTAAAAGGAATTGACCCGTCTGTTTGCATGCATAGAATAAATTTAGAAAAAAGTGCTAAACCTTCTAGGGAAATGCAACGACGTCTCAACCCTAACATGAAAGAAGTGGTTATGAAGGAAGTTATAAAACTCTTAGATGCCGGTATTATCTACCCGATTTCCGATAGCAATTGGGTCAGCCCAACTCAGGTTGTCCCAAAGAAATCGGGTATCACGGTCGTACCAAACGATAAGGGAGTCCTTATACCCACCCGGCAAACTACTGGTTGGCAGGTATGTATTGACTATAGAAAACTTAATTCGATGACTCGTAAGGACCACTTCCCTCTTCCATTTATTGATCAAATCCTCGAACGTCTGTCCGGTCAGAGTTATTATTGCTTCTTAGATGGATACTCTGGTTATAACCAGGTGCCCGTTTACCCCGATGACCAAGAAAAGACGACATTCACATGTCCCTTTGGAACCTTTGCCTACCGTCGTATGCCGTTTGGCTTGTGCAATGCACCGGCAACTTTTCAACGGTGTATGATGGCAATTTTCTCAGACATGGTTGAGAAATTTCTCAAAGTATTTATGGACGATTTTTTAGTTTTCGGACCTACATTTGAGGAATGCCTTAAAAATCTCACGAAAGTCCTCGCCCGGTGCGAGGAAGCAAATTTGGTATTAAGTTGGGAAAAGAGCCATTTCATGGTTCAAGAGGGAATAGTCTTGGGTCACGTTGTTTCCAAGCGGGGTATAGAGGTTGATAAAGTAAAAATTGAGTTAATAGACAAACTCTCACAGCCATCATCCATTTGTCAGATCCGTTCCTTCCTAGGTCATGCCGGTTTTTATAAACGATTTATCAAAGACTTTAGTAAAATTTCACGCCCCTTGTGCAACCTGCTTGCCAAGGATGTTCCTTTTGTCTTTGACAACGATTGTCTGAAAGAATTTGAAACGTTGCGAACCTTATTATCCACGGCTCCGGTAATCCAATCTCCTGATTGGCCATTACCATTTGAATTGATGTGTGATGCTTCCGATTATGCTGTTGGAGCCGTTTTGGGACAAAAAGTGAATAAAATCCCTCACGTAATTTATTATGCGAGTAAAACACTAAATGACGCACAATTGAACTATACAACAACTGAAAAAGAATTACTTGCGGTTGTGTTTGCCCTCGACAAATTTCGTTCTTATTTATTAGGTTCAAAAGTCATCGTTTATACTGATCATGCGGCATTGCGTCATTTATTGAATAAGAAAGAAACGAAACCTAGGTTAATCCGATGGATTTTACTTCTTCAAGAGTTTAATTATGAAATACGGGATAAAAAGGGTTCTGAAAACGTTGTAGCTGACCACTTATCACGAATTTTTATAGAATCAAACGATATTACCCCTCTAAAGGATTCGTTCCCGGACGAGCAATTATTTGCGTTATCTACCGTAAATCGTCCGTGGTTCAGTGACATCGTCAATTTCTTAGCTACGGGACATATCCCGAGTACGTGGTCTCGCTTAGACAGAGATCGGTTCTTTTCTCAAATTAAACATTACTACTGGGATGACCCACTGTTATTTAAACACTATTCTGATCAAATTATACGACGTTGTGTTCCGGAAAGTGAATTCAAATCCATATTAAAATTTTGTCATTCTCTAGAATGCGGAGGTCACTTTGGAGGCCGTCGAACGGCCGCTAAAGTTCTCCAAAGTGGGTTATATTGGCCGACATTGTTTAAAGACGCACATGAATTCTGTCAGAACTGCGTACGTTGTCAACAAACAGGGAACATGTCACATCGTGACGCGATGCCCATGACCCCAATTCTTATTATAGAAATATTTGATGTGTGGGGCATCGACTTTATGGGTCCGTTTCCCTCGTCTTGCGGTTTTGAATATATTTTAGTCGCGGTCGACTATGTTTCTAAGTGGGTGGAGGCAGTGGCGACGAGAACCAACGACCATAAAGTAGTGGTTCAATTTATAAAAGATAATATATTTTGTCGATTCGGTACGCCACGGGCAATTATAAGTGACGGGGGTAAACATTTCTATAATCGTTACTTCGAAGCCCTCGTCCGAAAATATTCCGTCACCCATAAAGTAGGAACCGCATACCACCCGCAAATCCAAGGCCAAGTTGAAGTGTCTAATAGAGAGGTAAAAAGTATATTAGAAAAAACGGTACGTCCAGACCATAAAGATTGGTCACAACGACTGACCGATGCGCTTTGGGCTTATCGCACAGCTTTTAAAACTCCTATTGGGATGTCTCCTTACCGACTAGTATTTGGAAAAGCGTGCTACCTATCGGTGGAACTGGAACATCGATCCTATTGGGCCGTAAAAACACTTAACCAAGATATAAAAGCGGCAGGATGCCATCGTAAACTTCAATTGCAAGAACTCGAAGAATTGAGAAAGGAAGCGTATGAAAATTCGAGAATCTATAAAGAACGATCTAAAGCTTTCCACGATAAAATGATTATAAGAAAGAATTTCGAAGTTGGACAACGCGTATGGTTATTTAACTCGAAATTAAGGTTGTTTCCGGGTAAGTTACGGTCCCGATGGGACGGTCCGTTCACTATAACACACGTGTTCCCGCATGGGGCGATCGAAATTCAAGATACAAACGGTGGAACACCGTTCAAGGTAAACGGACAACGACTTAAGCCGTACCGATTGGAAAAGACAGAAGAAAGAGAAATCGAATCTATATATCTGGTAGATCCGATCTATTTAGACTGAGCCTTGCATCGGTCGAGCTAGCGACGTAAAACTTAGCGCTTCTTGGGAGGCAACCCAAGTTTTAGTTAGAATTTTCCAAGTTTTAGTTAGAATTTTCTTCAATTTTGTACACTAGAGAATAGTTTTTGGCCACTGCCTGAGCTTTTACAAACCCAAAAGATGAAAATTTTAAATTATAGAACATTGATACAAGAAAACAGAACAGAAGAATGAAAAACCTGCATCTCACGCGGGCGGCACGCTCGCGCGAAATATCGCTCACGCGGTCCGCCCGCGCGAGATTGCCCCTTAGACAAAATTTCTTCTAGTCTTTATAACAAGCCTCAGCTCTTACTCGCGCCTAGAATTGCGCGAGCGAGACCCTCACTGGAGCGGCCCGCTCGAGCGAACCTGGGACTTAGAAAATATTTCTAAATAAACGAAAAGGGAGCCTCAGCTTTCCCTCGCGCCTCAAATCGCGGGCGCGAGATTCTCGCTGGAGCGGTCCGCTCGGGTGGACTTTATACTTAGACAAATTTTGTATGAAACCATAAACAAGCTTCAGCTTCTCCTCGCGGAGGGATCCGCGCGCGCGAAGCTCGCTCGCGCGAGGTTTCCGTCCCTTTAAATACAGGACTGAGCCCTAATTTTCAGAAAACCCTTTTCTTCTCTCTCTATTTCTCTGCGTCTCTCTCCCTCCCGGCGATTCTCTTCTCTCTCCACCACAAACAACCAATCACCACCAAACACCGCCGCGGGTGCCACACCAAACAAAGCCGCGACTAAATTCGCGGCCCAAATTATCCTCTCTTGACCCAGATCTCTCCTGCAGGTAATCGTCCATTCTTCGATATCTATACATAGATAATATTTCTACCTATATCTACATATGTATATATATACATATACATACACACCCACACACTAATACATAACATAGTACAAACCCTAAGCCCTAAAGTCAGTATAGGTCTATATATTCATATTTTCATACATAGTTGTATACATATAAACATATATATGCATATGATCCGAAGTTCTTGTTAAATTTCAGTAGAGTTATATATATATATATATCGATTTACACAAACCACACAGTTAGGGTTTGTATATGTGGGGGTTCTTGAAATCCTAAATCAGATCCATGAACCCTAGAGCTGTACACAGATGGTATACACGCACATAGTCACTGACTTTAATCAGGTTTTGGGGTTTGGACTTGTGATTTATCCTTTGGGGAGTATGTACACATACAGATTGCTATGCATACAACCAGTAGCCCCTAATGTGGGTAATCCGGATGAATTTTTACTTAGGGTTCTGAATTAGGGATCCCTAACCCCTGCTTTAAATATGATTGTTTGACTATTCTGTGATAAGTCTAAGTGTGTACGTTCATTTACTGTTTGACATCGATTGACGTAATCCCCAATGATTTGATTCATTCCTGAATGGCCTTTAGTAATTAGAACCCAGTTTATATCATTTTGTGATGACACAAGTGGTATATAGTGGCATCAAAATTGATTGTTCGACTTTTTTAATACAATTTGTGAAGTTTCCATCAATTTTACATCGATAATTCATTGAATAAATCCGCAACGTGGTCTTAAACTATTGGTCCCTTTCTAAAATGAACCAATAGCTTTTGTCATTACGATAATGTTCAAATAAAGAATAGTTCACGTACGTTACAGCTCACCTATACAAACCTGTGACTTAATTAGTGCAGTCATGTAAGTTTTGGAATTCATCTTGGATACATAGTCTACCCTAAGAGGTTGTTATGTGACCCCAGGTCCAGAAGTACTAATTCTATGACCAAATTTAACTCTATGATCAAATGTAGTTCTTTATATAATGTGGCACTAATTCATTATCAAATTAGTAAAGGTCATTGTTAATCAAAACAATTTGGATTTTGAAATTCTCTCACAACTTTGACTAAATGTTTATAACCTTGGAGCGTCGATCCCCGGGTGACTTCAAGTGTAATCTTAACTAGTCTTATGCCAACATAGAGTTGAATTTTGAGCGGCTTAACTATATCTTGGACTTTATGAATTCCGCAAATAAGACAATGTAACGAAAACTCGAAAACATAACTTAGATGAAGACATATCACATTTATGTTTCTGTGAATGAATTTATTTATCTACATTGTTAATAAACACGCGACAAGTACCCCGAGACTTGCCGCTAAGTGTGTGCCCTTATCGGGACAGTAGGTGAGAAGGGACCGGCTCTTCTCACAGTTGTTGGGTGTTCCCCCGTGAACCCCAATTTCTTTTACAACTGTTGAATTATATTGATTGTGTCCCTTGCCGGGACGTTTTTCTTTGCAGGTGACCCATTCCCCTTTTCTATTTTCTTTTCTGGGCAGAGCCGTATTTTAAAGCCCGCATTTCCAAAATTTTTCTAAAAACTTACACCCACCTCTCCAAAATATGACAAAACGAACCGTGAAATCTACCACCACCACCGCCACCAGACGATCCAAACCCGAACGAACTACGCCCAAAATACGCCAACTGAGGCCTCAACTATGAGGCCGCTATAGACGCTGAGTATTTCGCGTCTGATAAAGACACGAAGTGGGGCCATAGCAACCTAGCCGCCCGTAAGTTGGCCCCACAACTTTATTTTAGGAACCCAGATTTAATCAGCTACCCCCGCGTCGTCCGCCTCTTTCATCAAAACCTCCGCTACTATAAACAATCCCTAAGCCAGCACGCCTTCCTGTCCACCACCATTGATGGCCACGACATTACCCTCAACCCAGATAACATCGCTGAAATCCTCCAACTCCCCTCCCATTCTTACCAAGTTCTAAAATTAAACGTCCTCAACAAAGCCCACTCCTTCATACATATCATTCAGGACATGTGTGGTGGCCGCTCTGGGTCGGGGCAATCTATTCGACGATCGCACATGCCCCGCCAGATGTGGTTCGTCGACCATGTCTTTAAACGAAACCTGTACCCCCTTTGTCATAAGCAAGAACGGACCAAGGAAATTCACCATGCCCTCCACGCTGTTTACCGCAACGATTGGTTTCACCCTGGCCTGATTATTATGGAGGGCATGCGTCTTGCGGCCCATGCCATTGACCACTCTCTTGATTCTAAGCTTCTTCTGTCCTACTCTCGCACTATCACCGCTATTCTCTGAGCTAAGGCCTTTCCTATTCCTGCCGATGAGCCCATTGACGCACATATTCCAGAGTTCGCTTCCGCTGATTGGAAGCTGAGCTTGGATCAACTAGACCTGGAGGTTAGGAGGGCCCGAGAGCAGGCCCAGGTCCATCGTGAGCAGGCAGCCCAGCGTCCACCCCCTCCTGAGGATTCCCCGTACGCTTGGATGTATGGGGACGTGTGTGCTTTCCGAGGTGAGACGCTGCGCTTGCAGTCCTACATGAGGTCCTTTTTCCAGCTTCATCATCCTGATCAGCTGGAGGACATTCTTGCTCAGGGAGAGGCAGCTTACCAGTCGGCGTTTCCACGACAGGCACAGCAGGTGGCTGAAGAGGGAGTTGAGGAGCAGGGAGAGGTACATGGTGAGGAGGAAGAGGCTGGCGATGATGGTGATGATGACGATGGGAGTGACAGGTGATGGGGATGGTGATGGTACTACTGGCCAGGGGAGTACGGGGTTAGAGCTGGTTCTGATTGAGGGTGGTGAGGACTAGACTAGGTTTTGGGGGGAGTGTTTGGACATTTATTTTTTTCCTTTTTCATGTATTTGGTGGGTGGTTTAGACATTTTCAGACAGTTTGGCTTGTATATTCTTTTATTATTCCTGTGTTTTTACTTTTCGTCTGTCTGTTTATTATTATTAGGATTTTGCTGTACCCGGCTTTGACCGGTTAGTTTACTTTCTGTCTTTTGGTTTACTTTTGAGTAGTTGGTCTGTAATTATATCTTTTTTCTTTTATGGCTTCTCGTTTATAGTTATGTTATTACTGTTGCCTCTAATTCATCACAACATGACATTGTTCTTTATTACCGCTTCTATTTCATGTTTGGCTATATACTGTCTCATTTATTCACTTGGAAGCAATTGTCGTTGAATTACTATTGAATAGCAATCTCACCACCCATTGCACTAGAACAGGGGTCTCTTCGGTTCAGGTTTGGGGGTAATTCTGTAAAAATTTCAATTTCAATGCAACCTTCCATTGCTTATGTTTAAAAATTTGACATTAATTACGGCCATACATTCAAGCAAATAGTATTGCTACGTTTCGTACTTTTAACAATTTCAAACTAATAAGGTTAAATTGTGACTTAATTTGTGGTTTCAGGTTTTTGTTTTTCCAATATCCATATAGTACCTCGACCCTTATATATCATCTACATCCTCATAGCATGGACCATCCGATTTCTCCTCCTTCGTCACCTGATAGGTCCCCGAGTCAGTCGAGTTATTGTTCTGACTTTAGCTCGCTTTCTGATACTCCTACACTGAGTCCTAGGGTAGCCAAACCTGCTGGTCCTGGCTGGTACCGTCGTCGGCCTCGTATGCCTACTTGTTCTGATTCTTCTGCTGAGGATGACTTGTTTGGCGATGACCCTACTGCTATTGATGGCCCTTATGGCGCTCCCCCTACATCTTCCGAGTCTTCTTCGTCTGAATCGGCCGATTCATCGACCGATGATGATGACGAGGAAGTGGTTTCCGGTTTAGCTGCTAGTTCATTATCTGACCCTGTTGAGTCTACTGTGCCTCCGACTGAGGTTACCTATCCATATAGGAACCTCCCGGATTATGTACCGGACATTGTTCGACAGCGTCCGGGTCACCCTGACTGGTCCCCTGAGGACATTGCCTCAATATTTGCGCCTTATTCTGGTCCTGAGGATGATAGGGTGGATTTGGATCCGAGTTTCATAGAGGAGATTGAGGAGGAAGTGAGTCCGGAGTTACATGCTGATTTTGTTGCGATGGGCCCACCGTTCGACCCTGCGGAGCACCCGGAGTGGAAGCTAGTTGATTGGTACTTTCGATCTGGTGTGCCGCTACCGTCCGACATTTTTTGTGGTGTGGACGTCTTGGTGATCTTCTACGAGGACTACATTCATGTCATTGTCATGTTCCCATCTGCACAGGGACATGCAGTGCTTTGGTTTGGGGGAGTATATGGATATTCTTTTTAGTATTGTCGTTTCCTTTTATTTTTCATTTTATTTTGAGTACTTCAGATTATTTTTGTTCAGTTTATTCTGTTAGTTCGTTATTTTGTTATTTCGTTCATTTGTTATTTCTGTTAGTATTTTGAAAAAAATTTATAAAAAATAGTTTCTTCATATTGTTCAATGTTGCATTACTTCTGTTTGTAATTAGATTTCATTGAGATTTTGGAATTTAGAGAGTATGTAATTTGATGTCTACCGAATCTATAAAGGTATGTCTTGAGAGTGTATATCCTTAGAATCATCGTTTTATATCTTATACTTGCATATCTTGTTGCACGGCACGTAGTCAGATGGATATCTAGTAACATTTGAACTATAATATAATTTGGATGTCTAAATAGTAAAATTGTGGAGACTAAACCTGGTAAGCTTAGAGCCTTTTATCCTTTTGAGGGTTTTAAATTTATTATGATCGAATCTCTTTGACATTTCGCACTATTTCGTTGATTAGTCTCATTATTCTTTTTATTTTGATTGAGAGTCGAGTCGGTATTATAATTACCATGTTTATACAAAAAAATTTATATTTCCCTTAACATTATAACATTGAAGAATCATGTGACTTTGGAAAATGACATTAGGTCATCTGTTCTAATACACCTTTTTGACCTTTGGCCTACCCAATATAAATATTTTTATCCCTTGTTAACCTATTTGAGCCGTTTTTAAATAAGCCATTTCTTTGTTCACCTATTATCCTAACCACTCCGATATGGAGTTCGCCATTATAAATTGACCTAACACATGTCCATAAGTAGCTAGAGAATAGTTTTCCATAAAGAAATTGGGCTAATAAACGACTACGGAAAAGTGATGAATTGAGTAGTAGAAGAAAAGAAGTATAAAAAAAAAAAAGATAAAGAAAAAAAAGAAAGAAAAAAAGATATACGAATATCTTGGAAGAGATAAAGAAAAAAAAGAGAAGTAACTATTCATTGTAGTAAAGCCCTTGCGTTACACATCAATGCTATTTCTAGATACTTACGGACCCTTTGAATCTCTTTTACCCCTCTTTTCTGAACCTTAACCCTCGACCAATGCTACAACCCTTATAAAGTCCTAGTTGATTCTATGGAAACATGATTTGAATATGGACCGATAAAGGAAAGGGAATATAAACATGGTAGTAATGATATTCACTTGATGATTGATATCTATTCATGAGACTATTTTATTTTCGTTGTGTCGTACGTTGTTCCGTGTCATATGCGAGTTTATTAGTTGCACGATAATTCTTCCTCGCATATATATACATATGAGTGTTTACACCTGTTTCAAAATGATTTCATTTTAGAGTGTAATAACAACGTGAGCTTTGTAGTCGAAGCATCACTAGATAGTTATCTGACTTATATTCCAAGTTCAAAGTCGCCGTGTATCCACTTGACTACTAATACACACACATGCGGGTTTTTGATATATTCTATTGATTCTGGTGATATATGTTTTCAGAATATTTTTCATGGTGTAGGAAGGCATATTATTGTTTTACTCTTGATAATTTGAAAGTTTCATGGGAAGTTGAGTTTACAAAAGAAGGATGTTAACATTGAAATATTGTAGATTTTGAATAAAATTTTTATTTTTACAAGTTAATAAAGGTTGTTGTGGGTGACTTGTTGACGAGAACCTTCACGAGACTTCACTCGTCCGACTAGGGACACCTAGAGGTTTAAAAGGCTTGTTGCACAGGCTAAGTGCAATCGGTATCCATACGAAAATGGAGTAGTTTTATTCTTTTTGCTCGAGGACTAGCAAAATGTAGGTTTAGGGGTGTGACCGGGAGAGAACAAATCCTAATTATACACCTTAACTCACATTTGTTAGCTGTTTTTATCCTGTTTTTATGTAGTTTTACTTCATTTTTTATTTTCTGTCAGGTTATAGAGGAAAGCAAGGAGATCAGGTTAAAATAGGTGAAAAAGTAGGAAGAATGAAGCAGAAAACGACACATCGCGCGCGCGGTCCGCGGGCGCGAAAACCCAGAATTCGCTCGCGCGATCCGCTCGCGCGACCTCCCAAATGACGCGCTCGCGCGGCCCGCTCGCGCGATCCGTACAAAAATCAAAGTTGCGTAATATGCTCTACTGAAGAATCTTGTGCAAACGAGACTGCTTAATGACGTCCGAATTGGAAATTATTGCTGTTTTAGGTAGTTTCGGGATAGGAAAGCTTCAAAAATTCCTTGTAAACTCTCTATATATGGAGATTTTATAAGTTTTTAGGGTTAGACACACACATACACATACATCTAGGGAACTATTCATATACATTCAATCAAGACTTTGAAGGCAAGGGAGAAGAGCAAGTTTGAAGGTCTCTCATGGCTTCCATCCAACCAATCTTCATGCTTTCAACCATCATGAACAACTAAACTCCTAATCTAGGGTTTCAATGAAACCCTAGCTATGTAAAGGGGGATTTTCTGTGCTTTTCTACTCTAAGATTTTATGTTTTGGGATAGTGATTGTATGTTGTTGGATTATTTATATATAATCAGTTTTAATGCTAATAATCAATAGTATTTTGGATCTATTCTTGTCTTAGATTTTTCCTTATGCTTATTGAACTCAATATTCCTTGATTTCTGTGATTGATAGGATTATTTACATACAATGGTGCTTATGTGATTGTGACGTTTACATCTTTTATAATCCATGCTTAGGAAAGATGAGTTATGCTGCACCCTAGTTATAGGTAGATAATTCATGTGAACCATAGATGGATTATGCTTAGATTGAACTAACAATATTCTCTTGACGATACTATTGGGCTTGTAGCTACAATAGATCATAACTATCCAAACATAGAATTTAGATTAGAAAGTTTAGAACCCCAATGCGTAGTTAGTGGTGGAATTGTAATCCTAGATCTCATCTCCATATATTTAAATCAACTTTAAATTTTGCATACAAGTTTCCTTAGATTTACTTCTAGATTTTATTCTAAAATTTCATAGTTTACTTCATAGTTTAATTAGTAGTAATAATCAAATTCTAAACCAATCAAACTCCCGATTTTCTTATAACTAGCTAGATTAGATTTTAGTAATTAAAGGATTAAAAATTAACAATCTCTGTGGGTTCGACCTTTACTTTCCACACTACAAATCTTTTGAAAGTAAAGCATAAATAAGCATACTTTTATATCTTGATTTTGACAAGATCAGTAATTCTGGGACTAAACATATTACTACACTCCCCTATGCATGCGAAAGCAAATATAATTAAATTAAACGTGATAATCACACTAAAAAATCCTAGACATGAATTCTAAGCACAAGTAATCATGTAAGGAATTTAAAATATTTATTTTATCCACCTATGCATGCTCCTATGTAATCCTAAGAAAGCAGTAAATAAGTGGGATGTAGGAGAACTTACCCGGGATAGCATAGCATTCCCATTTGTCCCTAATTGACCATGGTTAGGACAATAACATCATAATATAGAGAGGACAATCTAAGGATATCCTACTATTCTAGGCATGGATAATATGTATGTATGTCCAATCATGACTACTATGTGGGGTATGTGCATGTATAAGCTTAATTAGGTGTATCCCTAGTATGGATAACCTACCATTCTATGTGAGGATAGTGTGCAATCGTATGCATGTGCATGGATAAAATATGAATAAGAATAAAACATGGATAGCGTAATATCTAAATTAATATGAATTACAGCATGATTCCTATATGAGTGCCCTAATTCTAGACTCGTAGATTCGATTAAGGCTTCATTATCCCCAGGGATCGGATATCCATAGATTGGATACCAACCCCTCCCCCCCCCCGCCTAGGCTCCGGCTACCCCCAACATAGAGGGATAGCTTCGCTTAGGATAACTCCACTTTAATAGGATACTACAAACAAGGAATTAAAACTATCCTATAACTTTCAAGATCTAACAGAAAATAAAAACAGAAAAATAAAAGGGAAGAAGAACTTATCCCATGAACTTTCCTTAGAATACTCCTCTGGCAGAGCATCGCTGGCACCGTGGACTCCAAGACTCAATCCTAACTCTAAAAAAACTTATACTTTTCCTAAGGATTTTCTAGGAGTGCTTCGGAATCCTTCAAAAGGGTTTCCTTGGCTCTCTAATCCTTAGGATTTTCAGGTATTTTAAATGGGAAAGGGAGGAACCCCTTTCATAGTTGAAGATTTGGGTGAAAAATCTTATAGTTAAGTGATGTATTCGTAAGTGTTTTCTGAACCTAACTAATAATTGGCATATATTTGTAACTAATAAAATAATACCTTATCATGTATCCAAGGGATGAAAGAAGTTTGTAAGTCTACTTCTATCTTTGTAATCCCTTTTCCTTTACCACAAGAAGTGGAGTTCACAAACTCTTTATACTCATTGAAATTTGTAAATAAAAATTTTAATGTTAGTAGTTATATATGGACTTCAACAAATATGTTACAAGGACTCTAACCTGTAGTATTCGTTCAGTCCGTGAACGTCAAGTCGAAATAGCATCCATTGACGTATTTGTTGAAATTGTGTTGGTTCCAACATTACAGTTTTATCGTCGAGCAAAGGCCCTTCGTCGGAGAACTCTCCATTTTCCTCTAAAAAGGCTTCACGAGTACGTTTGTGATTTCGATCAAGTGGATTTGGCATGTATTCCATGCAATACCTAACAGATTCTCCAATAACATAAGACTCTGCAATAGACCCTTCAACGTACCTCTTATTGCTAGGTATGTCTTTAAATTCCTTAATTTGCCTATTCGTATAAATAGAAAAAATGTGTAAGTCCACAATATATAAGGTTCAGTAGGTCACTTGCCTAAGGATGAAGTAATACAAGAAAATGAGTTTATCGCTCGAAAGGATACATCCTCGAGGTCCGACGGGTCCACAA
Source organism: Hydrangea macrophylla (assembly GCA_033977485.1). NCBI lineage: Eukaryota > Viridiplantae > Streptophyta > Magnoliopsida > Cornales > Hydrangeaceae > Hydrangea > Hydrangea macrophylla. The sequence goes on along the minus strand of CM066991.1, from coordinate 78,809,200 downwards.
ACCAATGCTTCATCCGCAAGATGCACCATGAGGTGGATACTGATATCAAAAAACGACGGGGGAAAGTATTTTTCCAACACACACAGTGCCTCTGCAACCATGTATTTGGCTCTTTGGATATCCTTTCGAATCAACACTTTTGAGCACAATAGGTTAAAGAATAAGCTTAACTGTTGAATAGCTCTTCGCAAATCTCGATGTTTTGGAAAGGCATGTTGAAGCAACACAGGTAAAAAATATTGCAAAATAACAACTATAACTAGAAGATTGTATACCATGCGGATTAAACCCATCGGTTGCAATTGCTAGCCAAACGTTACTCCCTTCATTTGCAAATTCTGGCCATTTAGCCTTAAACATTTTCCACTGAGGAGAATCAGATGGATGCCGCAAATAATCCCATGAAGGGGTCGCTCGATCGTGCCATGTCATTTTATGCGATATCCATGGTATAGTATACAATCTCACAAGTCTTGGAATCAAATGGAAATGTCTTAATACTTTCAAAGGATCTTTGCAAACTCTCCCTCCCTTCTTGGTTCTCACAGCATATCTCGGTTCTCCACATTGAGGACATTGCTCATTATCTTCATTACTATCCCAATATAAAACACAATTATTGATGCATGCATGAATAAAGTTTGCCTTCATCCCTAAGTCTTTCATCATACTCTTCATGTGTGGATACTTCCCTGGCAAAGTGTTTTCTTTCGGGAGCCACCTTTTCAAGATGGACAAAAGTGCTGTCACACTATTTCCCGACCAACCAAATTGCTTCTTAAGGTTGTGCAGTTCTACAATCGCAGAAAGAGTTGTCTCAGGGCCCTCACATGAAGGGTACAATTTCTCAGTTGATAATCTTCTATATTCATTGTATTTCTCATTACCAGCATATGGCTCTTTTGAAACTCCGGCCTGACCACTTTCATCATCTATATGAGATTCTTCGTGTATTCCGTAAGAAGCATCAACAAGATTCTCTATCCAAAGCTCTCCAACCTCGATATTTTCTTCTTCAATGTTTTCTCCATGAACATCTTTGACTGGTGGACGATCTATCAAATTCTTATACGGCTTCTCACCATGCAAAGCCCATACAGAATATGACCTATCTATGCCACGCCTAATGAGATGTTTTCTAACATTGCTAGGTGTGTGTCGATACTTATTTCGACAATTCTTACACGGGCAAGTTATTGTTGGCAACTTTTCAACATTGTTTGTATTTGCAAATTCAAGAAAATCTTCAACTCCCTTTATATATACCGGGCAAACTCTATCATTTTCATTCATCCACTCTTTATTAATAGGTCGTGACATTCTGCAATATAACATTGAAAAAGAAAATAAAGCAAAGGGAATGCTACTCACTAGGTCCCTAAAGACTTGTTCTGTGTTTCTTATGCACATATTGAAAGATCTTTGCAGCAAAAAAAGAAAAGAAAGAGCATATCTTGTAAGAAAGAGCAAAAAAATTAATCTAACTTGCTATTAAAAGGAAATATTGTCATCTAATGCTTATGGGTTGTATGTGATTTTAATAATTTGATATTCAAACAACTATGCAAAACCACGAGGGTGTTCCTGTAGTTTAACCTTATCTCAGAGGGGGTCAGTGTAATTTATCCACAAAAAAAAAGAGAATGGACAAATTTGAGTTATCTGAGAACTAGGAGCTTAATGTAAGGCTTGACTCAACAATCCCAATAAAGCTCTCTTTCTTACTTATTATTGTAGAAACTTTCTTCCACACATTGAAATAATCTTGTATCAGTTTATTGTCACATGTTCATGATTGTATATGCAAGTTTGAATACTAGACTTTCAACCAAATATCTAGAAGTATTAGAAGCTAAATTCAAGAAAAATTTATAGGAATTAAATTTTTTTCAGTGAAGAAACTAGCTAGGCTAAAAATGATTGCTCCAATGATGAAAGATAGAAAAAAATAAATTAGGCTTGGAATCCCACAAGAAGTTGAAATTTGAAAAGTTATAAGATTCCAATATTTATAATTTCCTCTGCCTTTCTTCTAGAATTTCAGATCTTTTATATAAGATGAACCATTTTCCCTTCAAATCAAGATCTAACAGAGAGAGAGAGAGAGAGAGAGAGAGAGAGAGAGAGAGAGAGAGAGAAAGCAAAATTTTGAGATATTAGATTGAAACAAACATGAAGAAGAAGAAGAAGAAGAAGAAGAAGAAGAAGAAGAAGAAAGAACTTACACTCAAGTGCTTGAAAACTGTGAACTCTCAGCAATCTGCAGCTTCAAAACACAAATAAAGAGCAAAAGTTGAGGAAAATCAACTTATTGAATAAATGACGTTGAGTTAATTCATAAATTGGTTCTAGGTAATTATATGTATGATCATGTATCATGTATATATATGAGTAAAACTTTAAACATTTCTAAGACAGTCATACTTTGCTAGGCAGAATTTTGGGTAGCTAAGAGACTATTCAGAAATGAACGACGACACACTAGAAGTATTCATAAATTGGTTCTAGGTAATTGTATGTATGATCATGTATCATGTATATATATGAAGCTTGAGGAGAAAGTAAAACTTTAAACATTTCTAAGACAGTCATACTTTGCTAGGCAAAATTTTGGGCATCTATGAGACTATTCAGAAATGAATGAAGACACACTAGAAGTAACACTTATTTGGAGTTTAGAGTGAAGCAAGTAAGTGAATATTGGCAATGGAAGTATTAGCACAAATCAGTTTCTGCTCATAATTTTCCAGTTTCAGCAAATACTAATCAATTTCAACACAATTTCAGCACATAATTTTTCAGTTTCAGCACACACGAATCACTTTTAGCACATCATTTTCTAGTTTCAGCACATTCATTTCCAGTTTTAGCACAATTTCATCACATAATTTTCCAGTTTCAGCACACACTAATCAGTTTTAGCACATCATTTTCCAGTTTCAGCACATACTTTCTAGTTTCAGCACATATATTTCCAATTTCTGCACATACTAATCAGATTCAGCACACAATTTCAGCACTTTCAGTACTTTCAGCACATACTAATCAGTTTCAGCACACAATTTCAGCACTTTCAGCACATACTAATCAGTTTCTCAGCACAATTTCAGCACATAATTTCCCAGTTTCAGCACATACTATAGTCAGTTTCAACACAGTTTTTGCACATAATTTACCAGTTTTAGCACATAAATTTCAATTTAAGCACATACTTATCTATGTCTTGATCTATCAACTATAATGGAGAGAGAGAGAGAGAGAGAAGTAAGAAAGATAAGGCAAAAACAAAGCACATAAACCCGTGGATTGAAAAAAGCAAAAATCAAACTCTCGAGGCATGAGAGTCCTCGGAATAACCCTGCTCATAGAGACATTACCCTGACAAAATTAGTTGTAATGAAGAAATTAGAGCCCATTCTAATATTAATTAACAAAATATTAACTTCATATGTTCTTATCTATTTGAGAGAGGGAAAGAGATGTGAAGTTTGAAGCATGAAAGACAATATACAACACAATATTGATATTGTACACCCAAGACTTCCATTTAAGCCTGCAATACTGCAACAAAGCAGATATTATAATCTCTTTAAGTCACTAATGCAGAACTTGTCTTTACACTCTTTAATTTCGAGCATATCTTTTATAAGTGGATATTCAATCCACAGAGGGAACTTTTTACAACTGATTTACTAAATACCATTGACATTACCAAATGCCAAATAAGATTGCGAAGACAAATGATGAAAATGACACTACTTGCCGTGGGGAAAAATTAGCTGTAAAAGTCTTAAAGACAAGACCGGGAAAAAGAAAAACATAGCAAGGGCAACTTTATTTTATATGACAATGGGAAAAAGCTTCATGATGGAACGCTCAACCTCTTATTGGCACTTCTTCAGTCATCTAACTCAGAAAATCAAATTACTCTTCGTAATTACAAAAACAAAGAATACAGTACTTTAAAAAGACTTCCGATCAATTGACCATTTTCTTCATGAATTTTATTTGGACAACCAGAAATTGTTTAAACACCAGTTATTGGAGTATCCTAACATTTCCAATGGCATACACACAATAGATTGGGCCCTGGGCCAAACGCAGAGCAGAATCATTAACATACACACAATATATTGGGCCCTGGGTCAAACGCAGAGCAGAATCGTTAAAAATAGATTCAAAATAAATTAACAAGTGTCTCAGTAATCACTCGGATTTGCCAGCCGTACAGGGTACCCCTATCAGAGTGACTATGACAAAAGCTTCATTTGGATTATAGTCCATAGCTTATTAGAAATGTTCATCATTTAGGGGAAGAAAGCAGAACCCAAAAGAAAGAAAGAAAAAATAAAGACGAAAAAGCACTTTCTTTATTTTATTTTTCATGAAAGTCAAAAATCAGGGATAACCAACACTCCATGCTTCACAAGAAAATATTAACTAAAGATCTAGAGGTAATAAATAATCTAAAAACAATTTCTACTTCTATTTTCCATAAAAGTCTAAAAAGAAGAGAGAATAACCAATGGGAACTCCAAGCTTCACAAGAAAATCACAACTAAAGATCTGAAGAAAATATTCTGAAACAATTTTATGTTGAAAAGAAATCAGTGACATAGGATATCTATGTCAATCCTTTGCATGATGACTTGGCAAACATGATATAGATCCAAAATAATAGTTCCAGTATGGAACATATGCAGGGTACATGATGACCTATCTGTGTAACTATGACAAAAGCTTCACTTGGAGAATGCTCCATAGCTTTTAATAGCTTCTTCATTTAGAGAAATCATGTCCTCTGGATATGTTTCATAAAAGGGGGAAGGAAAATCAATTTATAATAAAAATACACAAGCGCTTTTAGCAATCTAACCTGATTGTACTGTAATTCCTTATCAAGAATCAGAATATATTCTTTTAGCAGATTTAATGATAAGAACAAAGTTGGTGCTTTACTAATATGCAGAGAAACAAGTGAAATGGCAGCAGCTATATACAAAAGCATACATAAAGGAACTCCAGCGGCAGTGCGACCTCAGGCTGCGACTCCAGCGGCGGCGCGACCTCAGGCGACGACTTCAGCGGCGACGCGACCTCAGGGTTCGCAAGTGCTCTCACTCTCTTGACCAAGAAGGAGAGAAATGAATCTGAGTTAGGGTAAAGTAGGATTTAGGCTAACATAAGGCAAAATTACTTTTTTACCCTAACTTTCTCTAAGTTTTTAAGAATCAGTACAACCACAAAAATTCCTACTTTTATTTTTCTTTTTTTCTTCTTTTTTGTATTATACATTTAATTTTGGTATAAAATATTCCAACGGATATATCCGTTAGTATTGTTTTTCAATCTGTTAGAAAAAATATAAGTCTATATGAAGGATTATTACTAACGGATTTTCTTCCTTTCTAACGGATATATCCGTTAGAAATTACTAACGGATATGTCCGTTAGAAATCTTAAAACCTGTCCGTTAGAAATTGGTCCATATGGTGTAGTGTTATGGCTTTTCTGACTCTTCCGTCCCTTGCGGACCCGACTATGATGTCCGTTCAAGTCGATTGCGTGTCAAAATATGATTTCGAGCCTTCTCGGCTTATTTCTGCGACGTTTCTCGGTGACGATCCTTTCAAACCTCCGAATTCTTTCATTCTTTCTCAACAAAACGCCGACTCGGCTTCAATAGCCCCTACTGCACAGGTAACTCCCTTAAACTCTTACACTTAGTGGTCTGGGTCTCCCTATAAATCCACTGGTCGGATATTCCGCCTTTTTCTTTCTCTTTTACTTTCTCTTAGTGGTGTGGTCTCCCTATAAATCTACTGTTCGGATATTCCGCCTTTTCTTGGCAGTCGGAAGGAGGCCTCGAACTCCACCTGATTGGACTTTATATCCTGCGTCAGCCGGAGGGAGATCTAATGACCCACCCGGCTGAACTTTATCAAACTGTTATATCCTGCCCCAGTCAGAAGGAGGCCCTCGAACTCTACCCGATTGGACTTTATATCCTGCGTCAGCCGTAAGGAGATCTAATGACCCACCCGACTGAACTTTATCAAACTGCTATATCCTAATCCAGCCGGAAGGAGGCCTCGAACTCCACCCGATTTGGACTTTATATCCTGCGTCAGCCGGAAAGAGATCTAATGACCTACCCGGCTGCATTTTATCTCCTGATTTAGATATTTGTTGATAAAAAATCAGAGAAACAAAAAGTTGATACTTCTTTCCAATCGCACTTGGGCGTCGACCCTTACTTCCGGTTACTTTTTCAAAACTACTGGGCACCGACCCGTACTTCCGGCAAACTTTTCCAAGATCACTAGGCACTGACCCATACTTCTGGTAAAACCTTTTTCAAAACTACTGGGCACCGACCCGTACTTCTAGCATACTTTTCCAAGATCACTGGGCACTGACCCGTACTTCCAGTAAAACTTTCACATCACCTTTTTTTCAAATCACTGGGCACCGACCCTTACTTCTGGCACTTTCTCAAATCACTGGGCACCGACCCGTACTTCCGGTACTTTTTCATTACTTGGGCACCGACCCATACTTCCGGTACACTCTTTTACACCACTGGGCACCGACCCGTACTTCCGGCATACTTTTTCAAATCACTGGGTACCGACCCTTACTTCCAGCACTTTTTCTCAAACCACTTGGGCACCGACCCATACTTCCGGTACACTCTTTTACACCACTAGGCACCAACCCGTACTTTCGGCATACTTTTTGAAATCACTGGACACCTACCCTTACTTCCGGCACTTTTTCTCAAACCACTTGGACGCCAACCCTTACTTCCGGATACTTTTTCAAATCACTGGGCACCGTCCCTTTCTTCCGGTATAAAAATCAAAAATACAAAACAAAAAGACGAAAAGAAAAATACAAAAAATGGGTTTTCTCAAAATAAAATTCCAATTGCTTGGAATCTGCAAACAGCACAGGTTAGACAAGTAACTCTTCACACTCTTCATGGGCACCGACCCTTACTTCCGGCACATAAAACAAAAAGACAAAAAAATCATAAAAACAAAAAATACAAAAAACCTCATCGCACGGTCGATCTACCCTGACTTTTTACTTAAAAACACTTTCTTACAACTCACTACTTTCTCAAAGGTTAAAGTATAGGACTACACCGTACATGTTAAAGTTCCTAGCTACACCGACTTTACTGAAAACATCATTTTATACACTCACAGTCTAGATCGACCAAAAAACTTACACACATACACAGCACAGAACTACGTATGGCCTGATTCTTGAGTCGAGATACGTATGCAACCCATACTTGGGTGCGGCCATAACTATACTTTCAAACTATCTCATGTCGAGATACGTACGTACGTACTTTCAAACTATCTTGAGTCGAGATACGTATACATACTTTCAAACTAAAACATACTTTCAAAATTATTTTGTGTCGAGATACGTAAATCGGCAACCGCGTGTCACGGATGCTCGCATTTTAATTTCTTATATATGTATTCTACTACTCCTTACTTACGCCCCATTATTATGAAAACCACTAAAATGGCAACCGTGTGTCACGGATGTTCGAGGGTTCCTAATACCTTCCCTCGACATAATCGAGTCCCCGAACCCACTTTGAGAACTTTGGTTTTGCATGACTATCAAGAGTCACACTTTTAAAAAGGACCCCACTCTTCTCAAACTGTTTTCTCAAAAGTCAAAGATGATTACTCTAATCGTCTTTGCAGGAATCCTAACTCCCGATAAATGTTAGGTGGCGACTCTGAAAACTTTTACTGGCCCTACTCCCACTTGTACGTACTTTCATACATTTCCTTTCGCGCCTTGGTTTGCTGCTTTGAGCCTTTTACCCTATTTTATTTTAATTCCTTTAAAACGGTCGCGATCCACGAGGGGACCGCCCCCCGCCTTCGGGGCGGGCACGACAATGGCTTTTCTGGTCATTTTCGCTTTGTGAGTGAGATGCAGAAATAGTCTGTGTTGTTGTCAATTAATGATGTTATTGAGACTCTGACTATTGAGAAGGTGTAGTAGGCATAGAAGAAGAAAACAAGGTGAGAAATCTCTTCCCAAATTCATGTGTATTGTTGCTGAATTTTAGTGTTTAGACAGTTTGTGTGTGAATTTTCGACAGTGTGAGAAATTTCTCACAAAGTATGTATTTTTACTTTTGAGTTTTAAAGATGAGAAATTTGTTTTAATTTGGTTAGAAAAAAAGTGAGAAATTTCTCATTGTAATAGATAAAAAAAAAAGAAGGAGAAGTTTGCTTTATTCGGTGAGAAATTTCTCATCAAATACGTTTAAAAATGTGAGAAGTTTCTCACTATAATAGATAAAATTTCTTTGTTAATTCTCTCTCTCTCTCTCTCTCTCTATATATATATATATATATATATGTATAAATATATATAACAAATCAGAGTTTTGAATTTAAAAAGGATTTATGGGAGTTGGAGTATTTATTAAATTTTCTCTTTTAATTCTCTCTCTGTATATATATATATATATATATATATAAAATAAATTTGGATTTTGAATTTCAAAACTTGATTTATGGGAGTAGGGATATTTTGGTCTCAAAATAAGTGAAAGACTAATTTTTAAGTTAACTTATGGCCCGTTTGGTTGTTCCTTCAAATTGAATGATTTCATTCAAAATTTGTATAGAAGTTAAAGGCAGAAATCATCACCATGACTGAATTCATTTACAAATATGAGAGATTTCACCATATTTCTTCTTATGAGGCAATTTGTTCATTTTTCTAGAATGCCAAAATTCATGATTGCAAGCCACATTTTTGAGACGAGCATCCGTTTTTTAAATGAAACCATTCAAGTTCTTCATCTTTTTATATAAAATTGTGTACGAAATCATGAATGAAATTATTTCATTCAAGGACAACCAAACATACCCTTATAGAATGGATCAATTTCTAGATACGGATACAATATATGACTGAAATCTAAATGACGCTTTTTTCTTCTTTCATCCTACTTCTAAACACATCATTAAGGGTTGTGTGTTCGAGCCTCCTTGGAGGTGATCAAGGGAGCCAATTGCTTTAAAGTAGGGTATGGCCCCCCCTTGTGTGTGCGTGTGTTACTAACTTATAGGCTACTAACCCCGTCCATGTCACAGAGACGGTTAGAAATCTGAGACACAGATCACAAAAAAAAAAAAAAAATTAAGGGCAAGACGTGTTGCACTCGTGTGCGCGGCACAGCTCGTCAAGTCTCATTTACAACTTGAATTTGCGTACGTCTCTCGCCGTGTGTGTGCTGTCCAACGACATTAAGGCATCTTTTATTGTTTGACCAATTTGATGCTGACGTGGATAATCCCTTAGCCACTATAGAGGGTGGCCGTGTCATTCACTGCATACCACTGAAAAATATATATTAGGAAAAGATTGAGACACACTCAAATATAATTTTTGGGACACAATTCACATAATTTAAAATATGTGTTTATCTCTTTTTTTACGAGAGATAGACACATCTCTTGATTGTATTCCAAAAATTGTATTTGTGGGTATGCCTCAAGTATTATCTAGCTTAGAGTATTGTACTCCAAAAAACAAGAGTAATGTTGTGGTTCCAAAATTTTCATCCTAATTACTTTTTAAATAGGGTAATATATTTAGGGCACAAATATTTTACACAAACACTTTATCTTTCTTCTGGGTGACATTGTGGGGTCCACTGAAATTATCCAAACCCCACAGTGCTACCCAGGAGGGAGATGAAGTGTATTTGTAAGTGTTTTTGTAAAGTGTTTGTCCCCCTAGTATTGTTGTTTTAAATATATGTGAGTGAGTTTCATTGGATTTTGATAGGAGAACTTAAAGTGGTTCCACCTTAATTGAAAGTGGTTTCACTATTACATGTATTTAAGAAACATTCAGAATGCAAAATTTAAGAAGCATAACATTACTCAAAAAACAAATTAGAGTATACAAAATACAACTATCAAAAATTAAAAAAAGAGTAAAATTCAATGGTATGATCAATACTTTGAATGTACTTAAATGCCAAGTTCTTTGTCAAATGAACTATATGCTTCACTTGTTGAACATATATGTTAATGTTATGAGTAATATTATGCTTTCCAAATTTTTATCCTAAAAATGCTTCTCAAATGATGCAGCAATGGGGTCAAGTAAACAACTTTTAATCAAAATCAACTAGTCTTACTGTCACATCATTTGAGAAGCACTTTTAAAATAAAAATTTGGGAAGCATATCATTAGTCTAATGTTATATGTATAGGGATATATTTATATTTGTTACAAAAGACTAAAAGAAGAATCAAATCAGCTACGTTCGATGCAAGGGCAGATGTAAAGGTGGGCTCCCCGGGCTGTAGCCTTCCCAAAATGTGGTAAATTTTGTTAGCATATGTGATATTTTAGCCCAATCATAGTTTAACTCCCCCTCTCTAAATTTGAAAGGGAAAAAAAAAAAAAAATTACATATGATATTTTAACCCAAATGTAATCTAACACTCTCTAAAATTTGAGAATTTTTTTTAGTACATGTGATATTTTAGGCCAAATGTAGTTTACCCCACCCCAGTTAAGTATTCCAAACTCAATTTGACATCATACATTATTGATAAATAAATACCGAAATATATAAATATCATTAATTTAATTCTAGGTTCTACTGCATTAATTAATGAGAAATTTAAGTGAACATTAGTTCACCAAAAAATTGGATGAGAAAAAGTATTTTCAACTTCTTAAAACCGACTCAATTTTGACAACGAAATGAAATCCACAAAACACCATCGTATGTTCCCTCCGTTCAAACAACAAAATCACAGCTTTATCGTCAAAATACGCCACGTCATCCCTTTCACATCCTCAGCTGGTAACATTATCACCTCTCAAACGCCTATATATAACAGTTAGTACGCATCCAACTGATCTCCATTCCAAATCTGCTTTCCAGAGTGTTCTCTTCCACACCGTTCTTCCTCAAACAGGGAATAGAGGTTTTTTCTTATCCATTTTCCATTTCTCCCTCTATTTCAATAATCTATATACGAAAATTCTCCAAGGAGGCGCCCCTCTTTATTTTTTTTTAAGGCGTGTGCACTAATTGTCGGATCTGTTTAAAAACTGAATCTGACGGCCCAAAAAACAAGCACTCCTTTATTAATAAAGGGAGGAAGCGCTCTGCCGTATATATATATATATATATATATGTCTGTATGCATATACAGGTCATGTATATGTCTGTAAATTTGGATGGTGGTCTTGCCTGATTTGATATTATTTGTTTTCCTGCAAAAGATCAGTTTTGAATTTCTGTTACATATGTGTGTGAAAATGGTGTTTAGGGTGCGTTTGGTTATGAAAAATGCAGAGGAAGGGATGAAAAATTACATCTTTTAGCTGATCAATGTTGAAATGGTTATCATAGGGTTTCAATTTTCATTTTTTTTTCCATCCCCATTTCCCACGTTTTCTCAACTACCAAACAGAGCCCTTCACGACCGAATTGATAAATTACCGGATTGGTTTAACCTCAATGGTGGATCGAATTAGTAATCAACTGTTTTAGGATTTTTTTTCCTTCCATTTATGGGGTTTTGAATTTCCAAGAAAAATATATATATTTTTTCTACTATGGATGATTACATTATTTTTTTTTGCTACGAAAATGGTAAAGGAAAATTTTAGGAACTGAAATTATATTGTCTTGATTTATTTATTTTTTTGATGGGTAAATCATATATTGCTGATTTAATTATTGCCTTACTATCAAAATTTGGGATCTTATGAAAAAAATGCAACCTATCAGATTTCCTTTTCACTTTCTTATTCCATGTAGCAGGAGGGTGTTCTTCCAAAACTATAATATGGAGTAGATTTTTTTTTTTTTTTTTTTTCCTTCAAGAATCTGTAACAGCTACTTTCTGGGCATTAATATGTGTTTTCACCATGTGACTATTAGAAAAAGCAACAGCAATTCATTGAGAGAAACAAATTTTCGTGAAAATTGACAAAATATGCAAGTATAATCAAGGTCTGACACCGCATATTCGTCGCAGTCTATTTGTTTATAGGGAAAACGACACTTTACACCCTTATACTTTGGCCAGTTTTTCAATTTCATACACGTCTTTTAAAAATGTTCAATTTTATACTTGCACTAACTTAAATGATTCAATCAGCTACTAAAGTGATCTTTAGCGATGTAATATTTGCTATTTTGCGACGAAATATTGGGGTCCTTGGTGCTGATTAAATCACTTATGTTAGTACATATTTGAAATTGAACATTTTAAAAAAACACATGTATAAATTGAAAAACTGGTCAAAGTACAATGGTAAGATAAGACCATGATATGAGCAGAGATTGTAAAATAAGGTTTATTATTTGACAAGGAAACATCTTAATCTGTGATTTTAGCACTTCTAATTGTATAACTATTACAGTGCTATCTTTCTCAACATACTTATTGTTCTTGTTTATATATGTAGCTGGAAAATTCATGATTCATTCTCTTTAAGCTTTTATCCTTTTTTTTATTATTTTTTATTATTACTTTGCTTAATGTTCTTTTGGCAATTTTCTTTCAGATAATTTGGGTGAAATTCTGAGATGGAGGAAAAGTCTGAATCCATTGTAAAGGGAGACGAAAATGTGGAGAAGGAAGAAATTCATCTCAAAGTAGAGAGCAAGAAGAAAGAACCAAGTGAAGCAAAGGAAGAGAAGGTTGAGATGGAGCTTGAATTGAAGACCAAATCAGTGGAGAAAGAGAAGCCAAAACACAAGGAGAAAAAACACAAGGAGAAAGGCAGCGAAAAGGAGAAAGAGTCAAAGGAAAAGAAGAAAGAGAAAGAGAAAAAGGAGGAGGGTGAAGATGAAGATCATAAAGAGCAGGACAAGAAAAATAAGAACAAGGAAAAAGAGTGTGAGGATGGTGTAGATGAAGAGCCTAAGGAGAAAGACAATATTGGAAAGTTGACAGAAAAAGAGGAGAAGAAGACAGAAAAGAAGAAGAAAGGAAAGGAAAAGAAGAAAAAGAACGATGAAGGTGAGGAGGACGATGAAGTGAACAAGAAAGACAAGAAAGAGAAGAAGGTTAAAGAAAAGAAGATTAAGGGCAAAGGCGAGTTGGAGGGGGGGTCCAATGAGGAAGCAGAAGAAAAGGACAACGGAAAGGAAGATAACGAGGAGAAAAAGGAAAAGAAGACAGAGAAGGAGAAGAAAGACAAGAAGCAGCAGAAGGATGATGTAGATGAGGGGAAGAGCGAGGGCGAAGTTACCTCTAGGGAGATCAAAATAGGTGAAAATGAGACAGAAAAGGCAGGTGAAGAAGATGGGAAACATAAAGAGAAGGGAAAAGAAGGTAAAGAAGAGAAAAAGAAAAAGGATAAGAAGGAAACAGACAAGGGAAAGGATGATAAAGAAGAGAAAAAGGAAAAGAAGATAGAGAAGGAGAAGAAAGACAAGAAGAAGCACAAGGATGAGGCAGACAAGGGGAAGAGCGAGGGTGAAGTTACATCACGGGAGATTGAAATTGGTGAAAATGGGAAAGAAAAGGCTGGGGAAGAAGATGGGAAACATAAAGAGAAGGGAAAGGGAGCCAAGGATAAGAAAGAAACAGACAAGGGAAAAGATGATAAAGAAGAGAAAAATAAAAAAGACAAGAAAAACAAGAAGAAGCACAAGGATGAGGCAGACGAGGGGAAGAGCGAGGGTGAAGTTACATCACGGGAGATTGAAATAGGTGAAAATGGGAAAGAAAAGGTGGGGGAAGAAGAAGGGAAACAAAAAGAGAAGGGGAAAGAAGGGAAGGATGAGAAGGAAAAAGAAAAGAAAGATAAGGGTGAGAAGAAAAAGAAACCCGAAGGAAAATACAAGGGCCAAGATGTTGGGAAGTTGAAACAGAAGCTTGAGAAGATCAATACCAAAATAGATGCCCTCCTAGAGACAAAAGCTGACATTGTGAAGCTGATAAAAGAAACTGAGGGCGGAGGTCAAGTTGACGCGGAGAAGTCCAAAGATACGGAAGTGGCTGCAACCAAGGAGGTATAGACTGCATTGTAGATGCTTTGTACTTCAATATTGTCTTTTTTGTAATTCGCATACATCCGACACACCTGAGTTGTTTCTTGTATCTATAGCTTTGTGCAATAATGTATAACTACTTACAATTATGAATAAATGAAACTGTTAAAACATTTGGGTTTTTCCCCCCCCCCCCCCCCCCCCCCCCCTCTCTCTCTCTCACACACACACACACACACACACACACAGACGCGCGCACACAACCGGTGAATTCATCGGGCACCGAAATGACCGTTTCTCTACTTGACTATATAACGTATTGAAATTAGATCCATCTCGTATGGGCTCATAGGTTTGATGATATTTTTACGATCTCATTACTACAAACCTACTTTTTGTGGTGTATTTTTTCCCCAGACCTTAATTAGTATTCGCAATCACATAAAAGCAGAAAACCATCTTCACATGATCACCTCTGGCCAGGAATAGGGATGGCAACGGGGCGGGTATGGGACGGGGTACCCCTTCCCCGACCCCGCCCCACCAGAGTGAGAGCCTACCCCGACCCCACTGTAGTGGCTCCCGACCCCCGTTAACAAGGACCAAAACCATTCCTGCTCCGTCCTGCCCCACTCAGTGTTTCCATGGTGTGTATACACATCTATACATATATATATATATATATATATGCAGCGTATTGATATATGTCATTGATTGCAGAAAGGATCAAGGTGTTTGAAGTTTTGGTCACAACTTAATGACTTACCCTAGCATAGAAATTGAGTGTTGTAAATGATGAACACATGCACAACAATCACCACTTAGGATCTAATTGAAGAACCCAAAAGTCACTATCAACATCTTCGAAGCATCATCTCCTTCCAGCAGTGGCTTCGTTATGGAGGCTTAGATCTCTGTCGGCAATAGTGATGTCAAGCCAAGCATCAAAACTGGTCAAGAAATAAATTGAGAGGAGAGAATGAGAGACGAAGAAGATAGATCCAATGGAGAAGAGATTTTGAGAAAAAGAGGACAGGGGAATTGATATGGATGAGAGAGGAAGAGAGTGAATAAGAAATGAGCCCTAATTTATGTTTTGTATTTCTGAATATACAGTGTATCTACAGCGTGTATCTATATGTTTATAGCATAAGTAGGGCGGGGCGGGGGACCAGACCTGTTTACCGAACCCGATAGAGTTTTAATGAGTAAATCCCATACCCGCCCCTAACCCTATTAGAACCCTCCCAAACCCGTCTCATTAGGGGTGGGGGGGCGGGGTGGGGTGGGTACCCGACTTAGCATGGCAAATTGTCATCCCTAGCCAGGAATGTGAGTGCTCAGTGTGACAAAGACCTCAAGCGAGTCAAAGCACTGAACCTGAAAAACTTGCTGTTGCTATATATTCAGCAGAATTCACTAGTTCAAAACCCCAATAGATGGGAAATTGTTACGTTTATACAAAATGTAAAACCACCAAGTGGGTTTACGCTATCAAATCCCACCAAGGACTTCTAGGTAACCTTGGTTGGGTTGGTGCGGAGTCCAAATCCAAATGGGAATAGAGGGTCATAATGTGGGTCCCCAACATTCATCGGGAGCTGATCAACAGTTTTGAACCACGTTCTCGCAAGCTTGCCCATGAACCCATAGTCACCAAACAGGACATCTGCGATACCTTGGCCTTCGGTTCCTGGGAGCCAAGCAGCTACAAGTGCATCCATTGTGGCAACATATGGTTGAACCACGACAGGGCGGCCGGAGATGATAATAACAACACATTTCACTACTCCACAGACATTTGTGATTGTGCTAGGACCTGGGTCCGGTATTGTTAGATTCGAAGTATCTCCATATGTCTCTGCATATGGGTACTCTCCCACAATAATAATGGCATAGGAGAATTTGTTGGACTTGACAAAGTTGGAATCGGGGTTCTCTTTGTAGACTACTTCAGTTGTCGGATCAACAGTATTTTTTACAGCTGTCAGTATTGTAGTACCTGCACATAAAAAGGTAAATACATCAGTTCCGTATAAAAAGTTAGCAAGATCTTTTTTTTTTTTTTTTTGGTGATATAGCTTTTCTTCATTTTTTTGGTTACTAAAGCTTCTTTTGCCATTGTTTTACCCATTAAATTAGGAGAGTAATTTTCCTTAAAGAGCACCATAAGATCATCGTTTCACGGATTTTATTTGGCATGAGGATGAGGCTGAAATCCTTAACCTTCTGAGAGGTGGTTGCAGTAGAACCACCATTTGCCTCAAATTTAAATTTTGGTGCTAAAGCTCAAGATTTTTATAGTTTGTACCTTCAAATGAGAAATTGTCTTCCATCAAATGAATAAAAATATCCTTCAGTTTGGTGTTAACTCTAGAAGGGATACAGAGTTAAATTTACTACTGTTTCTTTGGTTTGACGATTTATTAAAGGAAAATATAAGGTATCGAAAAGGGTAGAAAACAGGGAAGGAAACAGGGAAGGAAAAAGGTTGGAGAATCAGAATGTGTACTATTTTATATCATATGGTTGAATAACATTGGAACTAGAAATTAAAAGTAGAGGAAAATCAAGAAAATGGAAGGAAAGAAAACGGAAATGAATTGGAATGTAATATAAGTTATTTTTATTTTCCTTCACTGTTTACTTAACGTTTTCCTTGGCAACCAACCAAAGCAAAATATTTTCCTTACCATTTACTTTTCTTTTCCTTCCCTAATCCACGAACTATATGGAGCCTAACAGATACTGTGAAGTGTGAAGGTATATGACTAACAAAAAACAGGACTGCCGGTAGACAAGCAAAAGGGGATTGTAAATGTACCAACGGTGAGATCATTGCCACCGAGTCCTTGCCACTCAATTGTCCATCCACCACACTGATAGCCAAGATTATCTGCATGGCCTCCTGCAACGAGGATTTTCAATGTCTTCTTTGGAAGGGGAAGCAATGGTTTGTCAGCGGATTTACCATTCTTCAGCAGCACAAGTGATTTTCTCACTGCTTCCCTAGCTAGTTCTCTATGCTCCTGTTCAAGTTATAATGTATTAGAAATATGAATATTATTTCTATTAGCTTGTTTAGCAATGCTTAGAATAGGATCTTGTTTAGTCCGAGTCGCATTTTCTATTTGGTTTTTTTGAGAACAAAACATTATTGTTGGTCTGCCGAAGAACCAGTTTTAAGAGAGAGATTAGACTTGGAACGGGTTCATGTCCAAGAAATGGACATTCATCAAACTCATGAATTTATGGAACTGGTTTACTTATGAACCATATAATTGGTTCTTTGCCTCCCCAAACAGCCACTTATATTAAACTAATAGACTGACCTGGCTTCCTAGATACTTGGCAAGGCTAGGATCAGCCAAAGGATTCTCAAAAAGACCCATCACAAATTTAACCCGCAAAATCCTAGTCACTGCATCGTCAATTCGGCTCATGGGAAGGAAATTGTTCTTAACCTGGTTGGTTAGACCAGTGATGAATTCTAAGTAGTTGTAGGGAACCATGACCTGAAACAAGTCCATAAGTTTATCAGCTCTTGGTTACAGACTGAAACTAAATTCGAAGCTTTGAACATTGTTAATCATGAAATCGGTATATAACTAGTAACTGACCATGTCAATGCCGGCTTGAATTGCAGCTTGGATGGAGTATGAATAGTTAGCATGAGGTGGGGTAGTGATCTTATCAATACCGCCTGAATCAGAAATGACAAAACCCTGAAATAGTTCATGGTTCATACTTGAACTTAGTTCACTTTCTTTAATATGCATAACACGAAGGCTCTGTTTGGTTCATCGATTTAGTGAGGGAAATGAAAGAAAAACATTAACAAAAACACTTCTCTTTGTTTGGTTGACTAGGAGAAAGAAGAGAAAATATACTGACAAATAATCCAAAATTCAAAATTCTTTGAATTTTGAGCCACTTTCGTCCCCTTTCTTCTCGAGGTACAGATCTAGTTCAAGCATTTTAAATTCTTAATGTTATTTAAAAGCATGGAGGAAAACACAAGGGAACTGGTTTTCCTTTCTTGTTTTCGTGTCCTTTTTCTTTTCAATGTAGAAATCTGCAAACCAACAGAGCACTAAAGAGAGCTGATTTTCAACATAGAATGATGTACTTTGAAGTGCAAAGTGTTCTTAAGGAAGCCGGTGACAAGATTACGGTTGGCATGCATTTTTATCCCATTAAAGCTCGAATAGGAGACCATAACTGTGGCCACCCCCTTGATAATAGAGTTGTAGTAGGCTGGCATGTGGATGCTTAGCAATTCATGCCAATTTGTTAAGGTGTTGTTCTCATTGATGCCTTCGGCCGTTCCACCATCACCCACGAAGTGCTTAGCACATGCTGCAACCTTTGTTCTACGGAAAAAAGAACGCAAAAAATGAGGAAATTAGCGAGTAAATAAGCTAAATTTGTAATCTTAGCAATTTTTTATGCTCCGAATTCTCGGTACTTGTGAACAAACCAAATTTGAAGATTGAACAATGCAGTTATACCTCTCTCGCATTGTTTTTTCTTTTGCACCTTTTCCTTACAGTTAATTTTTACTTGGGTTTGTTTGGTTTGCGGACTCGTCAAAGGAAAATAAAACAGAAGGCAAAAAAAAAAAAAAGGAAAACTATTTCGCCCCTTAATGATATGGGAGAAACGTGAATATAACAAAATTCAAAATTTTCAATTTATTTCGCATTATATTTTCTCTTCTTTTTCTATTTCCCTTGGTAATTTCTTTTGTGACCAAACGAAGGAAAACATTTTTATCAGTGGTTTCATTTTTTTTTTCTTTCCTTCACTAAATCCAAGAACCAAATAGAGCCTTAGTAGAACCCATGGTCCACATTATTGAATCCCAAATCAATTATCTATTTGCAGAAGCCATATTTCGATAGAACCAAAGGGAAAAGAAAACTCTCGTTCATCCTTAAAGCGGAAAAAAATGGATAGAATTGGAGTACCAAATCTCCTGTCGCAAGTCAATCGATCAAATCAAGCCAAAGTTGATTACAATCCCTGATGAGCTCAAATCTAGGGCGGATATTGAATCGTGAGTGACACACCACGTAGATGTCGTACAGAAAATACATTTTATGTTTTGCAACACAGCCAAATCTCGAAGAAACCAGTGCTAACTATAACATAAAACTATAGCTATTCATTGTTTTATATTTTAGTCCATTAGGAGGTTATGTTCATCACAGGAAAGTAGTTAGCGAGTTTTAAATTCTTACTTGCTAGCAACAAAGGGAAAACCCTTTTGGGAATTAGCAGGAATTTCTCCTTGTAATCCTGGTATAATCTCTGTCATTGCTTGAACGATCTTGGGATCTTCACTGTAGCTTTCATAGCACCGACCCCATCTTGGATCTCTACAAACCTGCGCGGAGATAGAATTTGCTCAAGGAGAAAATACAAGAGATTCAAATAAGTGTTCATTGCTTAAAACTCGGCCGGTTTGAAATTGATTTTGTTACCGCAATACATGGTGCAAAAACGTAAGAAATGCCCGTAGCTCTAACTTCAAGTGCAGTGGCGGCTCCGATTTTCTTGACAAGTCCAGGGTCTCTGGTGATAAGAAAGAAGTAAATAATGGATCGAATACACAGGAAAAAAAATAAAAAACTTGCTTGATGGGGATTGCTCTTAGAGAATCAAACTTGGCTATAGGGAAATGTATTTTGGTTCTAGCTTAGATTGGTGTAGTAGCAGATGTATCTTTAATGTATGGAGATGGAAAAGTTCATGGGTGGCTAATGAGTATTCAAGTGTTTCGTAGATGCCCTTTTACTACATGGGAGTCCGTGGCCACTCCTCTGTAAACAGGTTTTTAACAACCAACATGACGTTGGTGTTTATAAGAACCAAATACAAAATGAGAGCGAGACTGAAGTCACTGAACTTGATCTATTTTATAGATTCCCATACATGCCCTTAATGATTGTAATAAATGCTCGTTGAACAATATAAACTCATATCTCCCAAGAAACTTCCAAAACAAGCACCTAAAGGCATAAGAGGTTTAGCTTACTAGAACTATAGAACTATTATACGGCAAATGCAAAAAACTCCGAACATGGTTAACAAAGGTATATATGGCCAAGAACTTTTTTGCTGCTATAGGTCATAAGATCTTTTTGGGTAATATGTCTCTGTCACTTGCCTTGTAGCTCCAAGCCCAACATTGTGGGGAAATATTGTTGCCTTGTAAACATTGTTGTGGCCATGTACAGCATCAATCCCATAAATCATCGGAATCCCAAGACGGGTTGATAGCGAACCCTTTTGAAAATCATTCACCATGTTCATCCAAGTTTCAGCAGACGCCTTCTTCGCCGGTACACTACCACCACCACTCAATATACTTCCTGCCATATAAAAAGTTAATATACTAATGACCATTTGGAGTATGTTTGGATTGAGAAGAAAAAGGAAAGCCCTTTCTTTCTACTTCTCTTGTTTATTAAGTTAATTTGGGGGAAAAGAGAAGGTTAATGAAGAAAAGAGGAGAGAAAGTAAGGGTCCGTTTGATAAAACTGAAAATTAAGTACTGAAAATTAAGTGCTGAATTTGAAGTACAGAAAATTTTAAGTGATTGAATTTGCAATACAAATAACAGTGTTTCAACTACTGGAATAGACTGCATTCAGTGATTATTTTCAGTAGAATTTTTTCACTTTAAGTTTTCAGTGATTTTTTGGCTGCTTTTTCAATTAAGTGGTTATTATCAAACGCACTGAAAAAAATTAAGTGCTGAAAGCTTTCATTTTCAGCACTTATTTGGGTTATCAAACACACCCTAAGTGTCCAACGAGACCGAAAATGAGAACAATCTAAAAAAACTAATTTGTCGTTGAAGATGTCACACCTTATTATTTAGTGAAGGTTAAACGAGTAAATTGAATACTCTCTTTCTCACATGAAAGCTAATCAAGCGAGAGTTATCTTTCATTTATCTTCTATCCCGTATATCCACTCTTCAATTCTTTTGTTTTAGCAAGTTTCTCTTCTCTTTAGCTCAATTTTTCTCAATCCAAACGGAGCCTTGGTGTCAGATTATTATAAGATACCCATCAGACAACAAAAAAAAAAAAAAAGAAAGAAAAAGAAAAAAATGCGATTTTGTTTACCGATGAAGTACTTCTTCATCACCTCAGCCGATGCAACACTCCTGTCAATCTGCACCATTTGGCCAATCTTCTCTTCTAATGTCATCCGGCTCATTAGGTCATTGATTCGAGCATTCAGGGGTTGTTTGGGATCTTTGTATTTAATGTATTCTGCATCTGCTATGGCTTTCCAAGAACATAAAACCAGAATTCCCATAAAAAATGTGATAGTTCTCGCCATTTTTTGTCCCCCAAAGTGCCTGTAGACTAAAAGGTTAAATGTTTAAGGCTCTGTTTGATTTGCAGTTAGAGGAGGAGGAAAAAAGAAAACGAGAAGTTTCCATACTTAAATAACACTGGAAATTTAAATTTTCAACATATATTAGAAACTCAAGAAAAGAGGAAGCAGGAGTTCACAAAATTCAAAAAATTTATGTTTTCTTTTTCTTCCTATTTTCCCACTATTAGCTAAACATAGAAAGCTTTTGACCCAAAATTTTTTTTTTTTTCTTTCCTTCACTGGATCCATGAAACCAACAGAGCTTAAAGAAGATTGACGAAACACCTTCAACAACGATCACCTTTTAGTGAAACTTAGGGCTGCAACTTGGGCAGGTAAACCCCACCCCGGCTCCGGCCCAGCCCGGTTTTTTCTTGGACTTCGACAACCTTATTATGTATCTCGGGTGGGCATGGACTAGAAAGTTTCGACCTGAATTTAGGTTGGGCTTGGATGGAGAAATTAGTAACCCGAATAACTCGAGTCCGACCTCGAGTTATGTATAAATATTTTATAATCTATATACATGTTAAATCTTCGACTATTACTAACTTTAGAATTATAGTATGTTAAGCAAAAAATAAATATCGTTACATTTTGCTAAAAAAGTATACTGGCATTTGAATGTTGTTTCTATAGAGCATTGTTTCTCAACTGCAATTCGAGACACTAATGAACTCGGGCAAGGCTAGGTTACTTGGGCTCACTTTTGGTTCGAGCTCAGGCTTGTATAGACTACTAATAAAACATTCGTTGAGCCTGGTCACACCTAATATCAAGTCCAGTCCGCCTGACTTGCAGCCCTACTGAAAACCCAAGTTTTGACAATTTCCGTAGGGAAAAAAAAAAAAAAAAAAGATTTCAGCAATGACAAAAAGATATGTCATTGTAAAGAACAAAACATTTTATCAACCTCGAGTGAAGAGGGCAGTAATTTTAGTAACTAAATTTGATAAGTATACGTATAAAAGAAGAGAGATCTGAAATTCCATAATCTTAACAATGAACTGAAAAGAGCATATTGTCCACATTAATCTTATTCTTGGGTATATATGACAATTGAATCAGTAATATTTTTATACTTCAACTTCCAACAAATGGGTGGGAAAAAAAAAAAGAAAAATAGAAAAGAAAAAAATTGATGATGCTAGATATTAAACTGAAGTAGAAAGAGATCATTTTAGCAAACTACTACTCCATATATTTCATGAATTTCATCTAATTTTTATTTTATATTTTTTAAATGAGAGGGAGATGAGGTTCGAACCCTGAACCTATGCATTAGAGGGGAATTATATATGCCAAACTCTTGCCACTTGAGCTATACCAACCAATGCAAATTTCATCTAATTTTAACATAAACTGAAAATCTAGTAGCGCCATTACGAATCAATTCAGCTATAAAATCTAACTTAGGGAGTGTTGTACCACTTAATTGAAAAAACAGATTTAAAACCTACTAAAAGCTTTAAATGAAACTTATTCACTACTACAAATTTTCAGTACTAAAAATTTAGTATTTTAACTTCAATTTTATTAAACGGACCTTAATGAAAAGAATCATAGAATATTAGAACTAAAGGAAGAGACTTCATCACAGTCACAGTCACAGACTCTCAGAATACTAATCAAATTCAGTCATTCAGTCAGTTGTTAGTACTGATGACAAAAATGATAATTAAACACACTTGTGATCCATAAAGTTGCAGTCAATTTACAGAGGAAATGAGCTTTTGAAGGACTTACAGAGAGGACCCAGAAACGCTCCTTGCCTTTGCTCTTTTAAGAGAGACAAAACAGAGAGAGGAGAGAGATTTTTTTTCGCTTTAGTATTTGGGAAGGGTGAGTTTTGGAAAAGTGAGGGGCAAAACATAGGTGGCATTCATTTAGCAGTCTGTTTGATTGATTTTATCTGTCTACTGGATATTGTCCGTATCTAAAGTCATTACTGAATTCAGACCATGCTCAAGTTCATTCATGAACTAATTCTCCGTATCTTAGCACTTAAGTTCGCGTGTATTTGTGTCGGACTTTGTGAATATTTATAAATAAAATATTAAAAATTAAAAAAATAAAACATCCAAAAGGTAACTAAGGCCTTATGCTAACAATGCTTTAAATCATAGAATACCGCAAACAAAAAATCCAAAATGTAAAAAGAAATTAGAAGCATGCTCGTATCCGGTCAGTAAGTGGAACGGTTACTAAAGTAAAAACTAATATCAATGATATAAATAAGTCACACACACCCAAAAAAAGAAAAAGAAAAAGAAAAATGACATACATGAACTTTTAAAGCTCTAAGGAAAATAGTTGAGCATGAAATAACATACCTGTTAAATTGAGCAGTATAAACACTTGTGTGTGTGAGAGAGAGAGAGAGTGAGAGAGAGAGAGTTTAAACTATTATTTAACTTCGAGCACATACATGTTAAAAAAATATGTTTTTTTATATGACTAGGAAAGAAATAAGATTTTGGAAATGAAGTATTAAATTTTGAAAATCAAAATTTACCTTGAAATTTGGGGTAAAAATATTTGGAAAGGAAAAAATTTAGGAAATATTTTACACTGGAAATGAATAAGACTGGGAAATCAATAAGATTTTGGAAATCAAATTTTATCCTAAAATTTGGGTAAAAATATTTTGGAAAGGAAAAAATTTAGGAATGATTTTACACTGTATAACCACCACCCTCAATTTTGGAAAGGAAAACATTGTGATATAATTTCAAATCTAATTTGGTGTATAATTTCCGAAATCATTGAAAATAACCACCATAAAATTTTGGGTAAATGTTTTTTTAGAAAATTAAATAATGAAAGAATATAAAATCAGATTTAGATTTTACCCAAAAACTAGGTAAGATTTTACCCTGGATAGCCCCCACCCTCAATTTCAAATTTGAACCAATTTAAAAAATATGAGATTAGAATGAATAAATTTCAAATTTCCAAAATGTATATGAGATTAGAATGAATCAATTTCTAATTTCCAAAAATATAATATTAGAATGAATCAATTTCAAATCAAAAAAAAAAAAAAATCAAAATAAGAAAAATGAAAAGGCCATGAAACTTTTTGTGAAAAAAAAGAGACTGATATTAAAAACAGAAATTTTCAGAGCATGGATGCAATTTCAAAAGTTAAAAGAAAAAAATAAAAATGCCTAAACTTCTATGAAAAAAATGGGGTAGAGATCAGAAGTACAAACCCATGAACTTTTTACATCCTGGGTACTAGGGGTAGGCAATCGGTCGGTTCGAGTTAGAACAAAGAAGTTCGGGTCGGGTTATTCGGGTTTGGATTGGGAATTATGATGCCGAAATCCGAACTAAAATAAAGTTTGAAAATACAGTTTTGGTTATGAAATTGAAGTTTGGGTTCGGTTAAAAAATTCGAGTTAAAAGACAATTGAAGTTCAAAAATATATGACTGAAATAAAAGAATTAATGTCTACCACCAACAATATGTTCTATTGCTTCCTTCTCGTGTCTTTAACATCAACAATTTTTTCATGTAATAAAGTCTTGGGTTGTGGTGATTACATGTTGGGTTTTTAACTATAGACTTTTTCATGTGTTTCGTATTGCACCCTATGCTAATAGAAATGCTTGGATATACTCTGCAGAGTGTAAAAAGTTCAACCAAATACAAAAACCACTAGGGGTGGGCTCAATCCAGTTCAACTCGAACCGAAGTTTCAAACCCATCCGGTTCGCACAATTCAGGTTGGAACCGAACCATACTTTTAATTTTAGTTCAGATTTCGGTAGGTTTCTCCCAACCCGAACCCGACCCCAACATATGAAGTTTCACCAATACAAAAGGGCACTTTGCAAAATTTAGGGTTAATCTCTATTCTCTCACTCTCAGACCTCACGAACTGCTCTCTGCCTCTCTCCAGACTCTTTCTCGCCCTCACAGACTGCTCTCTCTCTTTTACTAGTCCAGTGACGACGACGGTGAGGCTCAGTCCAGTGGCAGGGAGTCCTAATCTCTCTCTCTCTCTCTCTCATTATCTCTCTCTCTCTATCTCTCCCTCTCCACTCTCCAAGCCTATTTTACAACATTGTTAAGTTCTAAAATACCCCCAAATTTTTTACCCTAATAGTTCCATCTTCAAAGCTCCAGAGAAGATTTCCTCCTCCACTGCTTCCAACGACCCATATTAGGTACACACACTCTCTCTCTCTCTCTCTCTCTCTCTCTCTCTCTCTCTCTCCCAATTCGCAACCATCGTCTTCTTCTTTGTTCTTCTTCTCATTCTTTATTTGTTTTTCGAGTCTTGTACTGTTCTTTTGATTAAAATGTAGTCATAATTTTACAATATAGTTATTTGAATAAATGCCTGAAAGATAACTATCCCGATTATTTCTTTCACTGATGGGAGAGATTTTGAAATGGGTTAATTGTGGTTTGTGTATTTGGTTGAACTTTTTACACTCTACAGAGTATATCCAAGCACTTCTATTAGAAAAGGGTCTTGCAATACAAAACACATAAAAAAAGTCTATAGTGAAAAACCCAACATGTAATCACCATAACCCAAGCCTTTATTACATGAAAAAACTGTTGATGTTACAGACATGAGAAGGAAGCAATAGAACATATTGTTGGTGGTAGACATTAATTCTTTTATTTCAATCATATACTTTTGAACTTCGGTTGTATTTCAATCTGAATTTTAGAACCGAACCTGAACTTCCATTTCGAAACCTGAACTATATTTTCGATCTTTATTTCGATTTGGATTTCGACATCATAATTCCCAATCCAAACCCAAATAACCCAACCTGAACTTATCTGTTCGAACCCGAACGGACCAATTGCCCACCCCTACAAACCACAATTAACCCATTTCAAAATCTCTCCCATCAGTGAAAGATAGAATCAGGATAGTTATCCTTCAAGCATTTATTCAAACAACTATATTGTAAAATCATGACTATATTTTAATCATAAGAACAATACAAGATTCGAAAAGCAAAGAAAGAATGAGAAGAAGAACAAAGAAGAAGACGATGGTTGCAATTGGAAATGAGAGAGAGAGAGAGAGAAAGAGAGAGAGAGAGAGAAGGAGAATGGGAATCCTTGCCGCCGGACAGGGCCTCGTCGTCGGCGGACTAGTAAGAGAGACACAGAGAGAGAGAGAGAGAGAGAGAGAGAGAGAGCAGTCCGTGAGGGTGAGAGTGAGTCTAGAGAGAGGCAAAGAGCAGTTTGTGAGGTTTGAGAGTGAGAGAATAGAGATTAGCCCTAAATTTTGCAAAGTGACTTTTTGTATTGGGTGAAACTTCAAATGTTCGGGTTGGGAGAACCCTACCGAAATCTGAACTAAAATTAAAAGTATGGTTCGGTTCCAACCTAAATTGACTGGTTAACCTGAATTGTCCAAACCGAATGGGTTTGAAACTTCGGGTTGAACCGAATTGTGCCCACCCCTAATGGGTAACCATGAACCCATGAACTTTTTGTGAAAAAAAAGTCTAATCTTAAAAACTAAAAGTTTCAGAGCATGGATACAATTTCAAAATTAAAAAGAAAAAAAGAAAAAAGAAAAAGCCTAAGCTTCTATGAAAAAAAATGAAAGCCATTAATATTCATAGTAGGTGTGTATGAATATTTGGGAAAAGATCAGAAGTGTGAAAAAAGCCAAATTTTATCTATGAACCTAGATCCCTATGAACATTGATCTTTGATCTTTGTAATTTTTCATATTGGTTTAACTCGTCCGAATTTTACAACGAAACAGAAATAAAAAAAATAAAAAATAAAAAATAAAAAATGACAGTTGAATTTTACAATGATTTACTACAAAGTATTTTAAAAAAATAGATGAAAGTACAAAGGCCTGAAATCGTTGGATCAAGCACTCTATGGAACGCTAGAATTGGCGATGCTATACTTGAGGGGGATCGTGTCAGATCAGTCATTGAATCTGAATCTTTACTGGATTATGATTCTTTTATGTAGAAGTCAACAAATTCTTTTCTAATTCGTATCGTCAGACCCGTCGACACAGAGAGAGAGAGAGAGAGAGAGAGAGAGAGAGAGACGGAGAGAGAGAGAGATGGATGATGGCATGGTTTTGACAACAGTGGAGAGGGAGAGGATGATGCCGGTGGTGTGTGGCATTGAGAGAGAGAGAGAGTTGGAGGTTTGAGACGGGAAAAAAAGAAATAGAAGTGAGAGAGTGGAAGAACGAGTGTATAAGCTGGTATAGTCATCAAAATGGTCAAGTTAGCATTGTCATTCATCACAATTTGCCTAGTCACTTGTCTTAGTTATATTTTGTAATCCCAGTCAGTATGAGATTGAACTCCAATCTTATATAGATAAGTTTGCTTAAAAACTATTTGTATTTGTATTTTTATTGTTATTTTTGGGTCTTACTTTTGTGAGAGAGAAGTGGTGGTAATTGTGTGTATTGTCAACCTAAACACTCCATCTACCTAGTCAATGCTTTCACTAGCATGCTACAGATGGACGCAATAATGGGTCACTATAAGGCTGTTTGGGTATACCAAGAACTAAATTTGTGGTATTACAATGAAGGAATGGAGGAGCGGGACTCGAACATGTGCCAAAGACATTAGAGGAGTTAGTGCCATCCAACTTGGATAAGACCTCTAATGCATGTGTGATTAGTTCTAGAATGTTGAATTATATTGTTATAAATGTTAATAGCACTAGAGTTGTCACAATGTATAATCATAGTACCCTGTTCTAAACCATTATCCTTTGACATCTATTTCATCCATAATATTTGTGTACTATTATGTCAAGAATTTTCAAAAGTTAGGTTCACCCCTGACTACTAACCCTTACTCGGTGTATGGGAATAACCTAGGCTTATAAAAACGAATCTAGAAGATTTTTTAGATTGATAGAGTATGCTTGGACTCTTCCGGGTTCACAGAAACTGGTGGGTCAAATCTTCTAAGCAAGGTCCATTATTTTTATGTTTGGAAAATAGACTAAAATATGCATGGTCGTTCATGTGAATATATCAAATAATAAAAAAAAACAACAAAGGGAAAAGAGAAAAGAGAGCTAGAGTTTCTCATAACATGAAAACTGAATGAATGAATACAATACAAAAGAAGAGACAATATTACCCTAATATAAAGTAAAAGACTAAATTACCCTAAAGCTAATAAAAATAATTCTAATAGCTAACTCTAATATGCCCCCTCAAACTCACGATGCGGCAACTAAGAGCATAGAGAGTTTGCCAACTGAAGAACGAAAACGCTGAATCGGATGTGACTTCATAAACAAATCAGCAATCTGTGCAGAAGAAGAAACAAAAGGCAAAGTGATAACTCCATGCTTAAGGTGATGACGAGTAATGTGACAATCAATCTCTATATGCTTGGTCCTCTCATGGAAAACTGAATTGTGAGCAATCTGAATAGCACTCTTATTATCACAATACATAGGTGAAGGGCGAGGAAGCGAGACACCCATATCTGTAAGTAGCGAGCGTAACCAAACAACCTCACGGGTAGTCGAAGCCATAGGACGATACTCAGCTTCTG
Organism: Hydrangea macrophylla; assembly: GCA_033977485.1. Taxonomy (NCBI): domain Eukaryota; kingdom Viridiplantae; phylum Streptophyta; class Magnoliopsida; order Cornales; family Hydrangeaceae; genus Hydrangea; species Hydrangea macrophylla. The sequence continues at coordinate 78,780,228 of CM066991.1, read as the reverse complement.
TGGAAGACACATCAATAACATCTTGCTTCTTGCTCTTCCAAGAAATGAGAGAATCACCCAAAAATATATAAAATCTAGTAACAGACTTGCGATCCGTAGGATCACCGGCCTAATCAACATCAGAGTATGCACACAGCTCCAAGGAAGAAGATGACGAAAGTAAAAGACTTTGAAATTGAGTGTCCCTCAAGTATCTCAAAATACGATGAACAGCAGTCCAATGAACTGTAGTAGGGGAAGTAACAAACTCACTAACAACATGAACAACATGAGCAATATGTGGACGAGAAATAGTAAGATAAACCAAGCTACCAACAATAGTGCGATATAAGGTATGATCAGGCAAAGGAACACCATCAGAAGGGGAAAGATGAACATTAAGCTCCAAAGGGGTATCAATAATCTTATTATCAGTGAGGTGAGCACGCTCAAGAATGTCACATGTATACTTAGACTGAGAAAGAAGATAACCTTTTGGAGAAAAGGCTACTTCAATCCCCAAAAAATAACGTAGTGGACCTAAGTCCTTTATTTCAAAACAACGAGTTAATTCAGACTTCAACACTACAATCCCATCAATATCATCAACAGTAATAATCATGTCATCAACATACAAAGAAAGCATAATACGACCAGCAGTGGTACACCTGATAAAGAGAATTGAATCATACTCACCCGGGGAAAACCCAAATGAGGTAATCACAGTGGAAAACTTCTCAAACCAAGCTCGAGGGGCATGTTTAAGACCATATAAGGCTTTCTTAAGCCTCCAAACTTCACCGGGACCATGAGGAACACCTGGAGGAAGAACCATATAAACCTCCTCTTGGAGGTCTCCATTCAAGAAAGCATTTTTAATATCCATCTGAGTTATATGCTATTGACGAATAGAAGCAACTGCAATAAGAGTACGAACAATAGTCATTTTAGCAACAGGAGCAAAAGTCTCCTCGTAATCCATACCATATTGCTAGGAAAAACCTTGGCAACCAATCTTGCTTTGTACCGCTCAACAGACCCATCTGACTTGGTTTTGATTTTATAAACCCAACGAGAACCAATAGCGCTCTTACCAGAAGGTAAGGGAACCAAACTCCAAGTGTCTGTCTTATACAATGCAAAGAGTTCCTCTGTCATAGCCTGCTACCAAATAGGATCAAGAGCTGCCTCTTTATAGGGCAGAGGCTCAGAGAGATCATGAACTGAAGCTAAAAAGGAAGCAAAAGAATTCAAATAAAAAGAATAAACAAAATCAACTGATTGAGTGGACTTACGAGTGTAAACAGGATAGCGAGGAGGTTCCACAGCCTCAGCAGGTGCTTGGGTGGCCTCTAAAAGGGAGGTAGCATTAGGCGGCAAGGTACTAGTATCAGCAGAAGTAGAACCATGAGGTGAGACTAGGGGTGTGTTTCAAACGGAACAGAACGGAAACTATGCATTTAGGAAAAAATTCCAAAAATTTCGGAAATCAACATTGTGTTCCAATGCCGATGCCGATTTTTCGAAATCGGAGAATTTTTGGAATTTTCGGAATAAATTCGGAATTTTTCGTCACAAATACAAAAAACTGCATACAATAAAAAAAATGCAACTACCAATAGTATTAAATAGGTAATCGCATCCACAATACCTATTAAATAGCTAATCACATCCACAATACGTCAATACCTAATAAAGTATCAAACTTGACAATATAGTATCCACCAGAGGATCTCACAAATCTGAAAAAATAACACCAAATTCAAAATACTTATAATGTTCTATTGTCAAATGACTCAAACAACATAAAATTACTTAAAAGGTAGCCATTCATTCCATTGCAGCAACAAGAAAGCCCTCAACTCTGCACTCCACTCCCAACCGATAAGGCTCCAAACTCTTGGGCTATACCTACAATGATCAAACACATAAACATTTATGCATGTATTAAACTTTTTATTAATAAAGTAATGAAAGGAGAAGATTAAACAAAAGTTAAATACAACGTACACTTTTCAATTTCCTCAAGTTCCTCAAGTTTTTCTTCAATACTAATTGATGGTGTTGGAATTCGTAACCAATCTTAGGTCCACACCAAACACTCCACAATATTAGGTGTCAAGGAACTTTGAAATGGATCAAGTACTCGGCCAGCCGTACTAAAAGCACACTCAGAAGCAACTGATGTAATAGGAATTGATAATATGTCCCGTGCCATGATTGCAAGTGCGCGGTAAGTTGCAAGCTTCCCTTTCTACCATCCCAATACATCAAAGAAAGGATCTTCTTCCTCTATCCCTTCCCCCAAGTACTTATCCAAGTCATTCATGGAATCGAGTTGGTCTTTTCTCTTTAAATCAGCCCTAAACTTATCTTTCTTCGAAGAACGTTTATTAGTCTTGTCACTTACATCGCCAATATCACAATCCAATTTATTAGATGAAGTAACATCCACAAAAGATGTAGCTTCTGCCTTGTATTTGAAATAAAGGCGTGACATCGATGTAGTTAGACTAGCAATAAAACTTTTAACTTTTGTGCGTTTTGTCTCTTCGGAAAGAATGGGATCCTCACCCAAAAATTCATTATACCAAAAGGCCACATAATCAACTTTATAACGTGGATCTAGTACTATTGAAATAAACAAATTGGGTTAAGAGACTCCATGTTACAATATTTATCAAATTTTGCATTCAATTTGGTAGCCATGACACAACGATAAATATCGTCACTATTCAATTCAAGTAAGAGAATTTCTTTGACTTGTGCTACCTTATCAAAGTAAGCATTGTATGTCACATGGTGGGAACCTGATATGCATTTTGTTAGAAGATAAAAGTCTTCTAAGAATGAATGCAAACTCTTCAACTTCACCCAATCAATATCTTCCATTGTACCCACTCGTTAACATGCCCTTTTATAGCTTGGATCTTGCTCCTCTAACCTATCAAATGCTCTCTCAAACTCCACCGCCGCATCTATCATGAGGTAAGTTGAATTCCATCTAGTTTTTACCTCTAAGCACACAACCCGTTTAGAGATTATATTCTCCTCTAAGGCGCATTTTTTAAACACTTGCAAACGTGATGGACTACTCCTCACGTATTTAACACTATGTCGTAGGCGCTTGATAGTTGTTTTATCCTCTTCAATTCCATCCCTCACAACAAGGTTTATGACGTGTGCAAAACATCGCACATGTAAGAACTCACCTCCAAACAACATCATATTTCTTTTGCTCAATCTTCTCTTTAAGTCTACTATGCAAGTGTCATTACTCTTAGCATTATCAAGGGTGATAGTCATGACAAGGTCTATACCCCACTCCAACAAACAACACTCCACGGCCTTAGCAATCGCCTCACCATTGTGTGGATGTGGAAGGACACGAAAGTTAATGATTTTCTTTTGAAGATTCTAGTCTTTATAAACAAAGTGAGCCATAAGTACTATATACCCAAGATTTTGAATGGACGTCCACATATCAGTAGTAATGCATACACGAGTGGAAGTGTCCTTCAAATAGTCTTTTAATTTATTTCTTTCCTCATGAAACATTTGCATGCAATCTTTAGTAACCGTACTTCTAGACTAAACATGCTTGCACATCTTGGAGGAACAACCTAAAACCTTCCTTTTTGACAAGACTAAATGGAAGTTCGCAAAGAATTATCATTCTTGCTAGAGACTTGCGACATCTATCTTGGTCAAATTTCTAATTAGAAACTTGATTTCCAATTAAAGAAATGAGTGACTGTGATTTATCCTCTTGGTCACGGGGAATTTTTTTTACAACGCTTAACATGAGTCCACAATTTGTTGGTTCCAGCTGAGGACGGTACAATAATTGTTGCATTACAAAACTTACACTCAGCTGTTCCTTTATATTTCCCACCTTCATCTAAATGGCTAGTAAAGTAACTCCATACCTCGGACTTCTCGTGGTTTCCGGATAAACCTGACTTTAGATCCGTCTTTTGCCTCTTTTGATTAACTTTCCTGCTAATGGCGGGAGTAGTAGTTTCATCCATACTTGAGTCAGTTGACATACAGCTACAAAGTGCTAACTGGCAAGCCTCTGCCATCAACCAAGAAACAAGAAATAATACACAAATAAATCTTAAATCAAAGTATGGACAAAGGTAGAAAATGATAATCTGTTGCACATTACCTTCAGTAATCACAACTGTTATAAGGCCTGTATTTCAAGAACTACTCTCTTTTATAATCTAGGTGTGTATCTGCATAATACAGAGTTCATCAACAAATAGAGACATCAACAACTCACAGCTATAATCTATTCAATAACTTTAAAACTTTGTGCGACAATTGACCTTACTAATCCAATCTTAGAGCACTTTCATTTTCTTCATTATAAATGATATGCCTTATGAACTATATTGCCTTTTGACCTTACAAAATTTTCTTCATTGCAAGAAGATATGCCTTATGAACTATATTGTTGTAGATCTCCCCTTATAAGGAAGAAAAAAAAACCAAATTGCAGGGAAAAAACCTGGAGAGGTGTGAAAACGATGAAAGAATCCACGGCGAGAAAAAGATGAGAGAATCTCGGTGAGAAAAAGATGAGCCGCCGGCGAGAAGACATCTACGACACCGATGAAGGTGAGGGCCGTGGTCTGTGACTATGAGTGTGAGGGCTGCGCTTCTTTTGATGGGCTGTGAGGGTTGTGATCTTTTAGATAGAGAGTAAAGACTGTGAGGGACTGAGGGTTGCGTCCTTTTTGGAGAGAGAGAGTGTGGCTGTAAAATTATGAAACCCTAATGTATTTACCTATATATGTATCTACAAATTGTACACTAAGTTTTGTGATATTATATATAGACCCCCTGCATATTATAATTATATATTATATTAGAATTATTCAGAATATATCGGATTATTTCGAAATTATCAGATCGGCATACTTTCAGAAATTTTGGATTGGAATTTCGGAAATTTCGAAAACTAAAAAAATATTCCGATTCCGATTCGAAAATTTTTAGAATTCGAAATTCATTTTTCGCTGCCAAAATCGGAAATTTTGGATCGGAATCGGTCGGAATTGGAATTTTTTTGCCAAATTGTACCCCTAGGTGAGACAATATCAATGGTGCATGGGGCTCGAGAGGGCACATATCAGATTTAGTCAACTCATGATGATTATCAGGAATAGAAAAGAAGGTTATGTGCTCGAGAAACACAACATGGCAAGAGACATATAGTTTCTTAGTAACTGGGTCAAAGTAACGATATCCCTTCTAACCCTCACCATAACCAAGAAAAACACAAATAACAGACTTTGGTGACAGTTTAGTATGCTCTACACGAGGTCCAAGGACAAAACAAGTACAACGAAACACCTTTAAGGAAGAATAATCATGAGCATGACCATACGATTTTTCAAAAGGTGACAGACTTGAGTAGTGAGAAGACGAAATTTTATTAATTAGGTTGATAGCAGTAAGGACAACCTCTCCCCAAAAATCACTAGGGACATATGCAGATAATAAAAGAGAGCGAGCAGTTTTAACAATATGCCGAAGTTTCCTTTCAACAACACCATTTTGCTCAGGAGTGTCTGTATAAGAGGACTGGTGAATAGTTCCATCTAAAGCAAGCAACTCATGAAATTTATGATAGGTATATTCTCCACCTAAATCACATCCAAAACATTTGATGACAGCAGAATGTTGAGTTTTGACAAAAGCACGAAAGGTATTGTAAATATCAAAGAAGTTTGAACGAGGTTTTATAAGATAAACCCAACAGTAACGAGTGCAATCATCAACAAATGATACATAATATTGAGACCCCTCTCTTGTAGTGACTGGAGAGGGTCCCCACACATCAGAATGAACTAAATCAAATGGTGCAAGAGAATAAGAAATACTTCTATTAAAAGGTAAAACTGGAAATTTTGCCAGTTTACAACCACTACAATCAGAAATGTCATGAGTTTGTAAATCTCCTAATTTTCCTGTAGAAACTAAAAATTTTAAACAAGAGGCTGAAACATGACCAAGGCGAGAAATAAATAAAAACTAGATGAAGATGAACTCAAACGAAAGGATGACAAGTCAGGTAACATATGATTAAAAGCTCTAGAGTCTAAGACCCAAATACCTGAGGACATACATGAAGACATACCTGAAGACATACCTAGTGAAGAGGTGGGCATAACATATGGCTGTGTGACAAGGAACTTCTGAAATTGCTCAGCAAGGGAGGTCATGGACGGAGTGGATGGGGAAGGGGAACCGGGTCCAAATGAGTCTGATGGTGGTACAACTGTTGCAATGTTAAGCTGTGGAGGCCTATACGAATGCTGCTGAGATTGTTTGTCAGATTTTCAATGAGAAGGTTGAGGTTGCTGTTGTTGTGGTGGTTGACCATGTAAGGGCTGGTTGCTACTATTGGGTTGGTTTGCTTGAACAAACCTAGGACACTGAGCCTTCCAATGAATCTTCTCCTTACAGTAGCTACATACATCACTACCAACTCTCGAGTAAGACTTATTTTGATTGTTGGACAGTGGTCGAAAGGGGGCTGCTAAAATAGACGAAGTAGATTCGGGGAGAATTCCCTTTCCAGACTGAGTCTTGAAATGTATTTTCTCGGCTACTAACTCATGGACAACAGAATCAACTGACAGAAGTGGGCTACGATGGAGAATGGACCTACGAAGGCCCTCAAAATCATCACTTAGAGCCATCAAAAACTGAACCAGATGTTGTTCCTCCCTACTAGCGATATATGGTACAAATGCCTGCAATTCGGGCGACTCCATGAAAGCCACTAATCCCAAAGATCTGTTATTATAGAATAAAACTCCTGAATACTCAAATTGTTTTGTTCAAGGGCACGAATATTACACTCAAATTGGTACCTTTTCGCAAAATTGGACTGTGTAAATAATTTAGCCAATTGATCCCACATCTCCTTTGCATATTCAAGATTTTCCAAATGTATTCCTATCGAGGGAGCAACGGAGTTGTTGATCCAAGTAATGATTTTTGAATTTTTCGTTTCGCAAACATCTAGCAATTCTGCAAATTATCAGCCTGTTCATTCGTAGGTTTACTAAAATCTCCATTGATGAAACCCCATATCTTCTTCCCCTTCAAAATATTTTTCATCAAATAATTCTAATATGCAAAATTCTTTCCATCGAGTTTAACACTAATCGCTTGAAGCAAATCATCACGTTCAGCAGCCGTTATGAAAATGAAGCAATTAAATAACACAAAACAAACGAACCAAAATCAAAGACAGATCCAAAAACACAAAACAAATGAACCAGAATCAGTGACAGATCCAAAAACGAACGCGAATTAGTGCGAGATCCAAATACAAATCGGTATCAGTGAGAAATCCAAAAATGATCCAAATACATGAATGAGATTCGAACCTGGCGTTGATACCATGTGAATATATCAAATAATCAAGAAAACAACAAAGGGAAAAGAGAATAGAGAGCTAGAGTTTCTCATAACATGAAAACTGAATGAATGAATGCAATACAAAAGAAGAGACAATAAAAGTATATCTAGGTATACAGTATTACCCTAATATAAAGTAAAAGACTAAATTACCCTAAAGCTAATAAAATTAATTCTAATAGCAAACTCTAATAGTTCAAACACCTACGAATGCCCTTCTGACGCAAGTAAATGCCTGTATGTTTCCTAATGTGATTTTTTTTCCTTATTGTCAAAAACTATCATAATTGTTCGAACGCATCATAGTCGTTCGAAGGCTGTGTCCAAAAAAATATTTTTCTTTCATTTTTAATATCAGAAAAAAATATTTAACTCACTTGAATATATTACTAATGTAAGTAAAATATGTTTACCTCATTTTAATTATTGAAAATATCTTTTGTGAGTGTGTGAGTTAAGGACATGTTAACCACTATTCTTACCATGTTATGAGCTAGATATCTTCATCTTTTTATCTTGAGTCTTGAGAGTGTATACTAGTGATTTAGAGACTTGGTAAATAGGAAATAAAATTACAGACTCAATTATTTTGATATTTCACAGAACTTTGCTATATTACAATTTGGACTAATTGCCTTAACAAAACAAACATTCTTTCCATGGATACATCTTCCAATTTTTCATTTACCCTACTAAATATCGGGGAAGGAAAGAAAAGAATAGAATAGAAAAGTAAGTTTAGGCCCAATTTGGTTTGTGGATTTAGAGTAGGAAAAGAAAGGGAAAAGAAAAGCAAGAAGGAAAATTAGTTCCCTAATATTTTCCTTCATGCTTCAAAAATATTGAAAATTATAAAATTCCAAAACATAAGGGAACTGCTATTCGCACTCCATGAAATACTAAATGCACTCCATGGAATGCATGATAATGATGATATCATGTGCTTTGGGAGTGGTACCATGGAGTGCATTTAGTAATTTTTGGAGTGCAAATAACATTTCTCAAACATAATTTTTAAATAAGAAAAAAGGAAGGCAAAATGACTAACAAAATTCAAACGGATTAATTTTTTCCGAACTTGTTTTGTTTTCCTTTCATTTTTCTTATTATTTTTCTCTATGTTTTCTTTTCGAGTAATGTTATGCTTTCTAAAATTTGAATCCCAAATTGGTTGCCAAGTGCTTTGTTAGTTGTACCACATACTGTTATAGTGGTCGGTGGTACCACATGATATATACAACTGACAAAGCTTTTGGGAACCGATTTGGGATTCATAATTTGGCAAGTATAGCACTATTCTTTGTCTTCTTTTCCCTCACTAAATTTGTGAACCAAACAAAGCATAAATAAAATGCTTTGAACTATTTGATTGTTGAGAAAGCACAAAGAAGAAAATGAGTTTCAGTATAGAGAAAAAAAAATCAATTTTACCTGTCATTTTACTTAATTACTTCATTATCTCTGTTGAAGCAATGAGATACATATAAAAAAAAATATATGTCTCATCATGCAGTGTCATTCTTCAAGCTTTAGTCTCAGTCCTTCAAAAAAAGCTGTGAATCAATACATTCTAGGGTTGGGATCCAAATTTCTCTAACTGTTCTTCGATAGGCATGTTTTCTTGGATTTATACCTATAATTTCTCTTTGAGATCCATGAACAAACCAAATGTTGAAAAATAAAAAAAGAACAACATTTATATACACTTAGATTTTCCACATGATTTTATTATTATTATATTTTTGCGGCAAAGTACAAGGCTTATCACTCATTCAATGATTTATGATGGCTGTTTTGGCTGGTTATAGAGTCTTTCATATCAAGATAGCAATGGATGCATAACCATAGTTCTTGATTTTTGGAGGAGGAACCATGCTTTGTATGACCAAAACTCATGTGTATCAAAACAGTAAAATTTGCAACTTCTTTCAGCACTCTATTATTAATTTGTTTTGGGTTAAAATCACAAATCAAAATCCCCATTGAAAGGCAATTATTACATTTAAAACAAGATGCTGTTGCGAAGGCTAAAATCCAACTCAATGACTCATAAGTGAACTGAAATTGCAGTGTTCTTAAACGCTCTTGAAGTGTTTGGTAGATGCTCTTTTACGTCTGTCTAAAAACATTTGTTAAATTTTTTTCTCAAACGAATATGACATTGGTTTCAAAAGGACATATAAAAAGGATTGCGGGACAAACCCTAATCCTATTTTATTCATTCCTTGATAATCTACAAGCATGGAAAATTAAATAGGTTCTAGCTTTGTGTGAAGTTGAACCAAGTAGGCTCCTATTTGGCATTAGTAGGTCTGGTGGTGAGTCCAAATCCAAAAGGAAAGAGAGGATCATAACGTAGATCTCCAACATTCATCGGTAGCTAATCAACAGTCTTGATCCAAGTGTGAGCTAGCTTGCCAGTGAAACCATAGTCACCAAACAGAACATCTGCAACACCTTGGCCTTCTGTCCCGGGAAGCCAATCAGTGACAAGGACATCAATTGCAGAAAGATATGATTAGATCACAACGAGTCAACCAGAGATAAGGATAACAACACACTTCACAGATCCACATACGTTTATAGTAGTACTGGACCAGGTTCAGGTATTGTCAAATTCAAGTTGTCACCAAATGTCTCTGAATTTGGAGGCTCTCCCACTACAACAATAGCATAGGAGAAATCATTGGACTTGACAAATTCAACAACCGGATTATCTTTGTAGACAACTTTTGTAGGATCCACAGTGCTTTTTATTGTAGTTAGGATTGTGGTACCTGCACATGGAAGCTCTTTAAGATGATATGTAACAGGAAAGTAAGGATTCACTAAATAATTCAAGCTCTCATAAACTTCATCCTGTAAACAAATTATGAAACTTTATTGACAACCTATGTCACATGGAATCAGGCTGTCATGCCCCATAGTAGCAAAAATAGAAAAAATAAATTTCTTTTTGGACCCGTAGGCCATGACAGTTAAAGTCACCATATTGTCCATGAATAAAAGTCTAACCATCATAGTAATGATTCAAACCATGTATTTGAAAATTCTAAGTTTGATAAACAAAACCAGAGTGCATTACTAACTTATTACAAACCATAAGTATTTGTGAAAGCATAAATAAAGTATTACAGAAACATATGCCGATTACAAACTTAACCATTTCAGCAGTCTCTAAACATGAACATAAACTATCTATTGCGAAGCTCCAGGTCTTTAGCTTGTGTAGTAGTCATCTCCAGCATAGCCTCCGTTATAGTAGGCTTCATCCTCGTAGCCCCTAGCCAGATGTTGCTCACCTGCGATATCATAACCCTGGCCAACTGGACTTCAAATATCCAACGACATAAAATGCCATCAGCTACATAAGCTGAGTGAATGCAAATACTAACAATGTATCTATAGATATACAGTCTATACATAAACAACATCATTATTAGGAATCACCTCATCGTTCACATTCATGAATGTACCAACCCATTACAACCACTAACCTCGTCCTAACCAATCCCCATCATAACATGGACTCTTGGATCCACATCTTGCACGTAGCTTTGCTTCTTACTTTACTATCCTGACCTGTAGCCAAATACATTACAACTCATCAAAATCGACACGTAGTCCTAACTTTACAGCCACAACGCCTCAATCTATTCTGGCCAACACGACCAAACATTTCTCTTTCACAACATATACCTTTTAGTCTTGGTCATGGACTAAAGTGACATATCCTGTAGCCTCTGTCGGACATTCTTGTCCTGGTTTTGGACTAAGGCAATATTTCTTTAGCCTCTATCAGATTCAGTTCATGATGTATCCCTCTTAGTCTCGGTCATGGACCAAAGTGACATATTCTTGTAACCTCTATCGAACTTCCCGTCTCGGTCACAGACTAAGGTAAAATTCCTTTAGCCTCTATTGAACTAAAATGATAGCATCGGCATAACCCTCAGTCTTGGTCTTGGACTATCGTGACCATGCCCTTAGCCTCTGTCGGATCTCTCTTGTCTCGATCATGGACTAAGGCGACATTTCGTTAGCCTCTATTGGACTAGGGTACTAGCCACGTTACTGTTCTCACAATGTATATCCCTTAGCCTCTATCGGATCTCCTATCTCAATCTTGGACTAAGGCAATACCACTAGTATATCCCTTAGTCTCGGCCATAGATTAAAGTGACATATCCCTTAACCTCTATTGGACTTCCCGTCTAGGTCATGGATTAAGGTGATACCCCTTCAATCTCTATCAGACTAAGGTGATATAGGTAAACCACAACATCACATCTGTACTCAATGAAACCTAACATGCAGTCCCAACTTCTTTTCCACATATAATAGAATTCCACAAGTATAATTGAATCCCACACCCATCATTTTACAATCTTTGCAATTGCATTTGCGTTCACCAACATAAATAGTATCGACCTCTATAGTCGATAGACCCACTATTATGCACGTCAGCTTCTTGATTCGATTATCAACGTTATAACATTAATCAGTATTCATAGTTCTACTTGTACAATGCGTTAGGGATACACTATTCACGCGTGTGTTATTTGATATCGCACTAACAATCCACATATAACATATATCGATTAAACCGTTCAACGTCTATAAACAACTGAAGTATTCAACACACAAAAGGGTTCAATTAATTGGGTAAAGAAGGCAATCGATTGAGCTAACAAGGTTGGAAGTCGATTAGGAAAAAGTGCAATTGATTGGGATACCAAACTTGGTAATCGATTAGGAGACATTGCAATCGATTGGGATCAAATGGCAATCGATTAGATAAAAGTCCAATAGATTGGAAAGTCATCTTCTTCCCTAGAAAACTGTAAAACACGAACTGAAACATTTATATAAGTTCTACGCCCATTCTTTCTTACCGAAACAATTGTAAACAACATAACTATGCTCCCAAGTGAGTATGGACACTCATTGTTATGATTCGGTGATGCCGGTGATGCTCGGGGTGGCTATGGGTCTTGGTGAGCTCTTTCCATCTCTCCTCTTTCTCTTTTCAATCTCTTTCTCTTCCAATCTCTCTCTCTCTCTCTCTCTCTCTCTCTCGCTCTCTCTGTCTCCTTTTTCCTTCTCCCAGAGAGTATGCGTATGTGTGTGTGTGTGTTGGTGTATATAAATACAGGTGTGTATATATATGTATATATATTACTCTCTCTCTCTCAGACTGTCCAAACAGTCCACAGACACAAAATGAACCCCTATATATATATAGAAATGAGGTGCCACACGTCAAAACACGAAGCAAAGTTGAAAACAAAGATTTGTAGATGGCAATCGATTGGAACCAGGGGCAATCGATTGGCATCATATATTTCAAGGCAATCGATTGGGATAGTGCCATGTAATGAATTAGGTCGGCAGGGTGGCAATCGATTAAAAATAAGGCAATCGATTGGTACTCAAAAGATGGCAATCGATTGGTATAAAGGCCAATCGATTGGGGCCCAAAATTCAACAAAGAGAAGGATAAATCAAAGGATCTCATTTATATATACAGAAATACGAAAGTACAAATAAAAATACAGAATAATACATCATCCCCATCTAAATAAAGATTTCATCCACGAAATCTGAGCTAAGCATCACTAAACAAATTTGGATGCTTCTCAATCATCTCCGACTCTAGCTCCCAAGAAGCTTCTCCTTCATCGTGGAACTTCTACTAAACCTTCACCAATTGAATTTTGTTTTTCCTCAGCTTCTTAACTCCTCGATCCAAAATTTGTACTAGTCCTTCATGGAACGATGCATTATCAATCACCTCGATGTCCTCAAAGTTGATCTCATGACTCGTATTGTGAGAACACTTCCTTAACATGCTAATGTGAAAGATGTTGTGCACTCCTGACATTGAAGGAGGCAGCGCAAGTCTGCAGGCAACCTTTCCTACATGCTTGAGGATTTCAAATGGTCCAATGAAATGCAGTGCTAGCTTTCTTCTCTTTTGTCCAAACCTGACAATTCCTTGCACTGGAGATGCTTTGAATAGCACATGATCTCCAACACTGAACTCTAAACTTCCGCGACGTGTATCTGTGTAACTTTTGTGCCTACTCTATGCTGTGCGCATCCTCTCTTTCACGATTTGAATCTTTTCATTAGTTTATCGAACTAATTCAGGTCCAAGTAGTTAATTATCTCCAACCTCTGCCTAACACAAAGGCGATTTGCACGGTCGTCTATGTAGTGCCTCAAAGGGTACCATCCCTGTACTCGAGTGGTGACTAATGTTGTACGCAAACTCGACCAATGGTAGATGAGTCTCCCATGAGATCTCAAAATCAATAACACATGCTCAAAGCATGTCCTCCATCACCTGGTTAACTCGCTTAGTCTGTCCATCAGTCTGTGGGTGAAAGGCAGTGATCAAGCTTAATGAAGTCTCCAAAGTTGATTGTAGACTTTTCCAGAATTTTGTGGTAAATCCTGAATCACGATCTTATATAATAGAGATCAGTACATCGTGCAGTTATACGACTTGTTGTTTATATATACGGCTCAAATGCTTGACCGGATACAACATATTGTATGCTATGAAGTGTGCTGATTTGGTAAGTTAATCCACAAGTACCCAAATAGTGTCGTGGTTTTGCTGTGATCTTGGTAAACCTACCATGAAGTCTATGGTTATGTGCTCTCACTTCCATCTGAGAACTGGTAACGGCTATAGAAGTCCTAGAGACTTCTAATGTTCTGCTTTTACTTGCTTACACATAAGACATTGGATACGTGCTCAACAACTTCTCGTTTCATTCCTTCTTACCAAAAGTTCTTTTTCAAATCCTTGTACATATTTGTACCTCCTGGTTGGATAGTCATACGTGACTTATGAGCTTCATCCAGTATATCCTTTCTAAGATTATCTTCATCCAGTACACAAAGTCTGTCTCTATATCTGAGTGCTCTGTCTGCACCAATTACTCCAATTCTCGGGTTCTTTTACCGCATTATTTGCAAACCACTCCTGAAGTCCTTCATTCTTCTTCTGTACCTCCAAAATACAACTGATGAGGGTCGGTTGCACCATGAGACATCCAAAGTGTCATCCTTCACTTGGATCTGAGGCCTGAATATTGAATTTAGCCAAAGTTTCCAATGCTTGCCACTCTTTAACAATAATAGAAGCTACTACTATCCTCTGGGGTTTTTGACCTAAAGCATCGGCCACTACATTTAGTTTCCCAGGGTGATACTACAACATGAAATCATAGTCCTTTAACAATTCCATCCAACGTCGTTGCCTCATGTTCAACTCCCTTTGAGAGAACAAATATCTCAGACTCTTGTGATCTGAGAATAGATCAAACTTTTTGCCGTAGAGGTAATGCCTCCAAATCTTGAGTGCAAAAACAATTGCGGCTAGCTAAGGTCATACGTAGGGTAATTCAACTCATGAGGTTTTAACTGTCACGATCTATATAAGATTACCTTTCCATCTTGCATCAGAACATATCCAAGTCTTTGGTGTGGTACGTCGCTATAAATGGTGAACTGCTCATCGCTCTTGGGTATCACAAGCACTGGCGCTGTGGTTAATCTATCCTTCAATTCCTAAAATGCGCATTCATGCGTATTACACCATTCAAACTTCAAATCCTTATTTGTTAACTCGATAAGAGGAGCTGCGATCTTGAAGAATTCTTCCACAAATCTCCGATAGTATCCAGTTAGACCAAAAAAACTTCTAACTTCCGTTGCGGTAGTTAGCATATTCCAATCCAGAACTACGTCTGTCTTTGATAAGTCTACGACTATTCCATCTTGTGAGACGACATGTCCTAGAAATTTGACTTCCATTAGCCAAAATTTGCACTTGCTGAACTTCGCATACAATTGATTATCTTAGAGGGTTTATAGTGTGATCCTTATATGTTCCTCCTTGATCTTTGAGTATAATAGAATATCATCTATGAACACAATAAAGAAATGGTCCAAATAGGGTCTAAATACTCTGTTCATTAGGTCCATAAATACTGCTGGGGCATTGTTCAATCCAAAAGACATAACCAAGAATTCATAATGCCCATATCTAGTCTTGAAAGCAGTTTTTGATATATCCTCAGGCTAGACTAACAGTTGGTGATATCCTGAACATAGATCGATTTTTGAGAGAGTCGTTGCTCCTTGTAGCTGATCAAACAGATCATCGATTCTAGGGAGTGGGTACTTTTTCTTAATTATGACCTTGTTGAGCTCTTTATATTCGATACAGAGTCATTGAGTCCTATCTTTTTTTTTTAACAAATAGCACTAGCGCTCCCCAAGGCGACATGCTGGGTCGAACAAACTTGAGATCTTCCAACTCCTGAACTTGCTTCTTCAATTCTTACATCTCTGTTGGTGCCATTCGATAAGGGTCTTTCGAGTGTGGTAAAGTACCAGACACTAATTTGATACAAAAATCAATCTCACATTTAGGTGGCAGTCCTAAAATATTCTGAAACACATTCGCAAAGTCTCAGACAACAGGAATCTGTGCAACAGTGAGTTCTTAACTCGAGCTCTCGATAACCGCTAGATGGCTAGCAAGAAAAGCATCATTAGAGGGGTTGCATAAAAAATCAAAAGGCTAATTTCCTAGTACCAAAAAGGTAATAATCTTATTGGCACAATCTAACTTAGCATAATAATTCGTGAGCCAATCAAATCCCAAGATGATGTCAAATTCCTTCATTGACAAAATGATTAGATCCGCGTGAAGAATTCTATCCTCAAGGGTAAAGGCATAGTCCTTGCACACTTTCCTTAATCTTACGGTTACTCCCAAAGGTGATACTACATTCAGGGCCACATCAAGCGCATGGAGTACTAAACCCAAAAGTTTAACAATTCTAGTACTGATAAATGAGTTAGAAGCACCAGTATCAAATAGAACTTTAACTTGATTACTGAATAATGAAAGAGTACCTTCCATCTTTTGCTGTTCAGTCTCGTCAAATCCCGCGGCCTCTGGGATGATCGCATTCAAACGAGTCTGCCCAACTTGGCCCTGAGCAACTAGTCTTTAGTATGCCCCATGGGGTGCTCTACAGTTCTTGCTCATGTGGTCGTGCTTACCACAGTTATAGTAGACAACTTTTGGACTATTATAGTTCCTTGCAGCTCGGGAGTCCTTTGCCAAATGACCAGGTTTTCCATAGTTGAAGCATTCGCCGGTATTGCCTCCATTAGCAGTGGGTAGTCCTTACGGGGAAGGTACTTAGGTTACAGCATGGCAATTTTGGGGAAATGCAAGTTGTGGCATCCTGTAACCAGTCTAGTTGAGCTTGTTTCCTCAGAACTGGATCGGAGGTCTTGGTCCTTGGTTGCTCCTGAATGGTGGTCGATTCCCAAAACGTCCTTGCTCCCGACCATTGATATCTTCATGACCGATCTCCATTCCTATCATGGCCTTGAAGGTTTGACCCTGATGATTCAGAGTCATCCCTTTAAGTGGCAGCGAAAGGCCTTTGTGATACTGTCTATTCTTCTTCTCCGGTGTATCAATCATATGAAGGGAAAAACGGAAAAATCGTTCAAACTATACCGTATATTCCCTTACGGTTTGGTTCCCTTGTATGAGCTCGATGAATTCTCTCTCCTTCTTATTCCTCTCCGTCTGAGAAAAGTACTTTTCCAAAAATAGCCCTTTAAATGTGATCCATGGCATTCTTCTGGCTGCATCCTCTCCTATGGTCGCCTTCTCTGATTCCCACCAATCGGTTGTGACATAAGTCAATTGGAATGTCGCCAATCAACACTTCTCAATCTCATTACATCCCAAGGTATCAAAGATTGCTTCCACTCCTCGGAGCCATTATTCCGCTTGCCACGACTCAATATTCCCGTCAAACTTATCCGGACGAAGGTGACAGAATTCTATCCTCGACTAGCCTCGGAGGTGGTTCATGATTATTTTCATAATTCATGTTGGGATTGTTGATCCGTTCCATTCTACGCACAAAGGCCTCAAACATGCCTGTCAAATCAACAGCCTCAGGGCCTGGAGCTGAATCCTCAATCTGTACGGGACGATTTTGTGTAGGTGGTCTTCCTACCATCGGTGTAGTAGGATTAGGTACCTATATAGACATCTATCGGTTAGTTGTCAATCCAAAATTAATCACAGAAAGTAGTTCATAAATCAATTGTAATAGTCATAACTATTATCGCATTAATAGCAATACGAACAACTTTAAAAAATGTTTACTTATAGTCAACCCCTATCTCAAGAAATCTTAAGGTTCACACTCAAGAAATGTTAGACAATTGGTGAACGCAACAACTAAACCAAGGCTCCGATACCAAAAATCCTGTTACATCCTACAGTAACAAAATTAGAGAAAATAAATTTCTTTTTGGACTCGTAGGCCATGACAGTTGAAAGTCAGCATATTTGTCCATGAATAAAAGTCTAACCATCAGAGTAATGATTCAAACCACGCATTTGGAAATTCTAAGTTCGATGAACAAAACCAGAGTGCATTACTAACTTATTACAAACCATAAGTATTTACGAAAGCATAAATAAAGCATTACGGCAACATATGCCGATTACAAACTTAACCATTACAGTAGTCTCTAAACATAAACATAAACTATCTATCACGAAGCTCCAAGTATTCAGCTCGCATAGTAGTCATCTCCAGCGTAGCCTCTGTCATAGTAGGCTTCATCCTCGTAGCCCCTAGCCATGTGCTGCTCACCTGCGATCTCATAATCCTTGCAAGCTGGACGTCGAATATCCAGCGGCATAAAACGCAGTCAACTACACAAGCTGAGTGAATGTAAATACTAACAACATATCTATAGAAAAATGAGGTGCCACGCATCAAAACACGAAGCAAAGTTGAAAACAAAGATTTGTAGATGGCAATCGATTGGAACCAAGGGCAATTGATTGTCATCAAATATTTCAAGGCAATCGATTGAAAACAAGGCAATCAATCGCGATAGTGCCACATAATGGATTAAAGTCGGTAGGATGGCAATCAATTGGTACTCAAAAGAGGACAATCGATTGGTATAAAGGCCAGTCGAATGGGGCCCAAAATTCAACAAAGACTAGGATAAATCAAAGGATCTCATTTATATATACACAAATACGAAAGTACAAATGAAAATTCAGGGTATTACACAGTCATATATGCATATCTATTATGGATGTGTGTCTGGATGTCTGATATATATCTATAAACTTCAAATCTTAGAATACAAGGATCTAGTTTGAAATTTTCAACATCGGATGTTGAGTATATGTGTGTCCGCTTCGGATGTATAGTGTTAGATACAAATACCCATACCAATGTCATATCCAGTGTACACGATTACTTTGCGAACGATAGTAGAGTCCATGTACCACAGTTGATACCAAAGAATGTGACTCAAGGCAAACAATTAGGCAGTGTTTTTTTTTTTTTTTTTAAATATACCAATTGTGAAGTTGTTTCCACCAAGTCCCTGCCACACACTTGTCCTTCCACCACACTGATTGCCAAGGTTATGTGCATGGCTTCCTGCAACAAGTATTTTTGTTGCCTTCTTAGGAAGAGGTAACAATTATAAGAACAATAGACTTCTTCACAGCCTCCCTTGCCAATTCTCTATGCTCCTGTTCAAGTTGAAGTGTTTAAAAAGATGAAGGTAGAGGTTACTCAGACGATGGTTTTTTTTTTTACCCAGAACTAGTGATTTACTTTTTGCTTAAACTTTAAATAGCATTAGAAATTAAAATTTTACAAGGAAGTGACTCATGAAATACAAAAGTTTTAGAGTAATACAATGCTTCCCAAATTTGAAATCCAAATTTTGTAACCAAATGTTTGAATATTTGTACCACATACAGTGGTATGTGTTACCACCAACTATTGTCATAGGACATGGTACAACTGTTATTGCAATTGGGAACCGAATTTGGAATTTAAATTTGGGAAGCAAGTTTTTATTTATTTTTCACCCTCTCTTCTTTTCCTTCCTAATTTACTCATTCTTGTCCTTATCAACCAAAGAAAGACTAATATTTCTCTAAGAGCCCGTCTAAGATAGCTTTTTCAGAGTCAATAATCACTTATAAATGATTACTTAAAATATTGTGACTGTTTGGATTAGCTTTTTTAAAGCTTTTAGAATATCTGATTTCATTGTATAGCCAAAAATACTTTTTTATTTTTAAAAAAGCTCCAATTAGTTGTGGCTTTTTTAAAAATTTATTATTCCCAAAAGTGATTGTTTAGAAGCTAACACAAACGGGTAATAAATAAATTTTTTCCCTTCTCTTAATCCACTAACTAAACAGAGCCAAAGGAAATTTATAATAGACAAGACCTGACTTCTTAGGTGGTGGGCAAGGCTAAGATCAGACAATGGTTTCTCAAAAAGGCCCATCACAAATTTCACCCTCAAAATCCTCCTCACTGCATCATCAATTCTGGCCATGGAAATTATATTATGCTTGACCAGGAAGGTTAGAATATCAATGCACCCTGTATAGTTGGTAGGAACCATGACCTGCAAAAATGAGCCCACACCAAATAATGCATAGTACATGAGTAATTGCGGACAATTATTCAAGCATGAAAGTGGGTAAAAGTATAGAAATTTAGTGTTAAATTCCCCGTCAAAAAAAGTTATTGTTAAAGGGCACAATGAAAACTTTTTTTTACTGAAAGTCCCTCAACTCAAATCTTTTGCTAGAAATAATAAAAAATTCTGACGATTTTGTAAAATTTCACTAAACTTTCCCGATGATTTTGTGAGATTTTACTAAATTTTTCCGACGACTTTGTGAAGTTTCACTGAACTTTCTAGTGAAATTTCACGATTTTTTTGCCCAGTTTTAAATGTGAAGGACATTTCAAATTTTTTTTTTTCATTGTTGGACCTAATACTTAAAAAGTACTAAAAAATGAGCTAAATCCTAATTACAAACTTAAAATTAATTATTGACTCACTATGTCAATGCCAGCCTTAATCCCAAGTTCATAAGAATTTGCATCGTTAGCATGAGGTGGATCAGTGATTCTAGGAATACCTGCCCAATCTGAGATGACAAACTGAAACAGTTCACCCAATTCATTCTTGATTTTAGTTGCTTTTCTTGAATATATATACAAGTAATTTGACATAAAAATGAAGAAAAAAGAATTTAAAAATTAGCTTGTTTAGCTTTATATCAGCAAGCCCTGTAAGTTTGACAAAATTTTACTCACTCCTCGGAGGTTTATATTCCAGTTACCGCAATTAAACAATCGTTAAAAAAAAAAAAAACAGAGTTTATTTTGATGTGAGTACTCATTTTTTTTAATTCAAAATTGTCATTTGAGGTTTGTAAAAATATGAAAAGACAGATTTGTCCCCCGAACTTTTGTATCTAATATGCACTTAAGATGAGGGCAAATCTGTCTTTTTAAAATAACTGAATTTCTTGTTTAGAATTTGTATATATAGTATATTGGGTACATTATAGTCGTTCCAAAAATTTTGTCAATCGCTTCAGGTGAAGAGTCCAATTAAAACACAAATATAAACCACAAGGTAGGCCATTGAAATTGTACCAAATTATGGGGTTAGCTAATGTAAAGTCAAAATCAGTCATAAATTTTTTTTTTTTTGGCACGGAGAGAATCACACATGGCGATTATTGAAATGGGTTGATAAATTCTCTGCATCCACCAATTCTTCAATTTTTATTTATTTATATATATATATATTGGTTTTTTTTGTTTGTTTGTTGCGATTGACCTCATGAGACTTGCACGAGACAATGAACTTACTCTAAAACATAGTGTGTTCTTAAGGAAACCAGTGATGAGCTCATTTGATGCCATTCGAGCTAGAGTAAGTGACCATAACAGTGGCAACACCCTTAATAATAGAATTGTTACTTGTAATAGGCTGGCATCATGTGAATGCTTAGCAATCCATGCCTGCTGCTGCTTATTACTGTGTTGTTCTCATTTATCCCTCCGTTGTCCCTCCATCCCCCACAAAGTGCTTTGCACACGCCGCAATCTTTGTTCTATGCCACAACCAAAAAAAATAAAAAATAAAAAATAAAAAAACAAAAATTAGTTTAACTTAGGATTCCTTCTTGGTTTAAAGGACAGTCCATTACCAATAACTTCCACAAGGATAAAAGTCCAAACCCATTTTTTCACTCCAGTCCACATCAACAACAATTCACTTCTCAAGTCCTATAAGAGACAAAAATGTTTCTGTTTTAACAAATCAGTTTCATTCTCTCTCTAAGATCTCTCTCTCTCTCACACCACAACCACCACCAGTCCACCTCCACCATTGACACTGCCACCACCACCACCACCACCACCACCACCACCACCATCACCACTGTCACCATTGACCACCTCCACCACCACCTCCATTGCCACCTGCTACCACCTCCACAGCCGCCATGGATGTCGTTGGAACCATCAAGCCGCCATGGATGTCGTCGGAACCACCACAGGATCTGGATCTAGATCACCGGTCAATATCTAGATCTAGATTTATATGTCATCACTATCACCGGAACTTGCGAGCTCTGATGACCATTGCGCAAGACGACAACCACCATTCATGATCCTCGCACATCCCATTGGCATGATGAGGTTACTGCAGAATTTCCACATAACATATCCTAAGTCAAATTTGACTTAAGATGTAAAATTTTACTTAACTTTCATTTGTCATAAGTGAAATTTCATTTAACTTTCTCAGTGAAATTTCACTTAATTCTTTTAGTGGGGGGAAGTGATCAGGTTTAGAAGATGTTGTGTAAATTTTCTTTATGAAAAAATACAATACTGAATGTAATTTCAGTTCAGAATTATCCTAAGTCAAATTTGACTTAAGATGAGTAAAATTTTACTTAACTTTGATTTGTAATAAGTGAAATTCTACTTAACTTTCTCAGTGAAATTTCACTTAATTCTTTTAGTAGGGGGAAGTATTTAGGTTCAGAAGAGGTTGTGTAAATTTTCTTATTGAAAAAATATAGTATTGGATGTAATTTTAGTTCAGATTTATCCTAAGTCAACTTAATTCTTTTAGTGGGGGGAAGTGTTCGAGTTCAGAAGAGGTTGTGTAAATTTTCTTAGTGAAAAAATACAGTATTGGATGTAATTTTAGTTCAGATTTATCCTAAGTCAACTTAATTCTTTTAGTGGGGGGAAGTGTTCAGGTTCAGAAGAGGTTGTGTAAATTTTCTTGGTGAAAAAATACAGTATTGGATGTAATTTCAGTTCAGATTTATCCTAAGTCGAATTTGACTTAAGATGAGTAAAATTTTACTTAACTTTAATTTGTCATAAGTGAAATTTCACTTTAATTCTTTTAGTGGGGGGAAGTGTTTAGGCTGTTTGTATTTTCTTAGTGAAAAAATACAGTATTGAATGTGATTTCAATTCAGAATTATCCTAAATCAAATTTGACTTAAGATATCTTAAGTCAAATTTGACTTAGGATATCTCCAGTTTCACGACCAAAAAATGACAAATCGGCCACATCCGCCGTTCGCCTTCTGACTGCCGCCGTCCATGTTCATCAATCGCGTTGAAAGGTATTCTACTTCTTCTTTTTTTCTACTTCTTCTTAGATCTAGCAGACAGAGAGAGAGAAAGAGAGTTTTAGAGAGAGAGAGAGAGAGAGAGAGAGAGAGAGAGAGAGAGATAAAGAAGCATTTTTAAAGTAGGGGAATAAGGTAGGAGGATGACGGCTGGCGGCGGTCAACGGAGATGGCAAGGTGGTGCTCGCTGGAGATGGCAGTGGTGGCTGGAGACGGCGAGGTTGGTGGCTAGAGGTGACTGGGGTAGTGGTTGGAGGTGGCTAGGGTTTGGCTAGGGTAAGACGATGAAGATGAGGGTATTTTGGTCTGTGGACATTGGGAGGATTTATCCCCAATGTCCACTTTAAATTGTCCTTAATCTCAGCAAAGCTTATCTTAATGACATTTTTTCCAATTTTCCCTAAAAAAAATTTCTATTATAGTCTATCTTGAAACCCAAATATTTATTGTCAAAAAAAGAAAAATAAATAAGAAAGGCAAATATTTGTGTTGTATTGTATCCTTAAAATTGATATTAGTAGTCGAGTATTTGGACGAGACAAGTATTTTAGGACCACATGACACATTTTGATAAATTATTTTATGTAATCGCTCATGTTTAGATATGTGACATCTACTATGATTTATACATTATACAAACCCCACTATGATTCATACATTACGT
Organism: Hydrangea macrophylla; assembly: GCA_033977485.1. Lineage (NCBI taxonomy): Eukaryota > Viridiplantae > Streptophyta > Magnoliopsida > Cornales > Hydrangeaceae > Hydrangea > Hydrangea macrophylla. Next base: position 78,756,568 of record CM066991.1, on the reverse strand, counting down.
TGTGTGATAATCACAGGCAAAAATTTCACCTTTCCGCAAATGCGCCTTAGTTTTCTAATCTCATATGTTAAACAACAAAAATGCTAGACACATAACACATTCCACAATAGGGTTATCCCCCCCATACCCTCGGAACGCCAGGCTGTCGGCGAGGGCTAGACTTTTTGAAAGTGGGTGAATTGCGACTTGATTTTATTGGGAAGGGTAAGAGTATGGTAGGGCCAATTTGAAATATTCAGAGTCACCACCTAACATATAGGGTGTTAGGACTCCTACAAAGACAATTAAAGTAATTCATCTTTGACTTTTAAAAAATTGTTTTGAGAAAAGTAGACCCTCTAAAAGTGTGACTCTGAATAGCCATGCGAAAACCAGAGATTTTGAGATGGGTTTAGGGACTCGATTATGTCAAGGGAAGGTAATAGGTACCCTTGAAAATCCATGCGAACACGGTTGCCAGTTTTAGTGATTTTCAATAAATTGGGGGATTTCGATTGAAAAAGAATTTTTTTTTTTTAGAAAGTGAATAGGACAGAAAATGGTGATGGGTATGGCCGCACTCTTTCAGAGTTGCTTACGTATCCCAAGGTAAAAATCAGGCCAAACGTAGTTCTAACTTGTGTGTGAGTGTATGCATGATTTTTTTTAGAGAAAGAAAAAGTGGTTCCGTTTAACCGTGCATGTGTGATATAGTGATTTGAGAAAGAGTCGGTGTAAGTAGGAACTTTAACACACGTGGTATAGTCCTAGATTTGAACCTTTGGGGAGAGATTGAGATTGAAATGAGACTATGCACGTGGTTGGAGGATGATGTATTTTTTGTACTTTTCAAATTTTTTTTTCAGTCCTTTTAGTCCTATACCAGAAGTAAAGATCTGTGCCCAAATGACAAAAAAGTGTACCATAAGTAAGGGTCTGTGCCCATTAAAAGTGTGAAGACTTACTTGTATTACCTATACTGTTTGCAGATTCCAAGCAGAGGTGGCATTAGATTTTTATTTGAGAAAGTTCATTTTTTGTATTTTTGATTTTATCTTCTTTTTTTGTAATTTTGATTTTATACCAGAAGTAAGGGACGGTGCCCAAATGACTGAAAAGTGAATTTATTTTTATTTTTATTTTATGCCTGAAGTAAGGGTCGATGCCCAAAAGAAACAAAAGAAGTGAAATGCGTGTAGGATAAGAATACTTGTGAAGATCTCTGAATGCAAAGGCGGTTGTTGAATCCGATTAATCCTTTTTTTTTTATTATTATATTTACATAAGTTAAGCAATATTTCTAATTTAGACATGGATTTCTATGTTAGAAAACCGCGTAGTCCCCAGTAAAACAAAGATCTCCGTATTAGCAATCACGTCATCCCCAGTAGAACATGACTCTGTGTATTAGAAACCACGTGGGATTTCTTTATTGGGAACCATGCAATCCCGAGTCGGACATGATTTTTGTATTGCAAACTAAGTAATTCCGAGTATGACCTGGATTTTTTTTTTTAAAATTTTTGATTATCAAGCGCGAATAAAGATGATGTGTACAAAAAAAAAGACCTAAGTTATTAGAAGAACTTGAGAAATCGACTAGAATATTGATGGTAAGTGACTGGGATTGTGGACACGCGGAATCGGACCACTTCTCTCTTGTTTGAGATTGTTTTGAAATTGATTTGAATCAAGGAAAGAAAACGAAAGGTCTGTTGAAAATAGATACAGAGTCGCCACTTGGTCTTTAAGGAACCAAGAAACCTAATTTTGACTCACCCAAGCGGATAAGGGCACCGGCCCTTCATAACCAAAGAACTTGGTTCGGGGTTTTGGTACGAGAGAGGAAGGAGCCTTTGTCGCGACTAAAACACCCTCAACTCGCCCCGTCTTTCGACGGGCCTCAATTAGCATCCAAATAATCATCTTATACTATGTATGGTTCGACAAATAATACTATGATAGTATATTACATCACATAAGGAGATTTGAAATTGGAAGGTCAAAATATAAGATATCATTCATAAGATCTAGGCCAAATATCATGCAATGTAAAGTGAAAGATCACACAAATAAACCTAGGAAAGATCGTCTAATCATGTATCAAATAATCAAGACTTCCTAATCTAAAGGGGGACATGAATTGTTATTGAAACAAATAAGCAAAGAAATCAAAATATGCTTAGCAAGGCTAGAATGATGCATGTTATTCTTTGATACAAGAAGACCTCTCAATCCCCGGGATGGATGAGAAAGGATGAATAGATCAAAGGGGAAGCATGAACGAGTGATCGAATTCATTCCTTATAATCTCCTTAGATTAAGAGTTACAAAAACCCCAAATCTTGCATGAATGCAATGTATGTATCTAAAAATGTGCAAAGGTTGTAGTGTGTTTTGTGTACATGGATTTCTAGAATGGCTTAGAAGTCTAAAATAGGCAAGAATGAATGAATGAAATCAACATGGGATATATACAAATGTAGTATGAACCACTTCCTAGGATATGAACTAATTTGGAATGCATATAAGCCTCAAATCAAAGAATGAAAGTTAAAGTGTACTTGCTGTGAATAGTGGACAGAACAATAGCATGATCTTTTGGAATTCGAAAAGAGGGGTTAGGAATGTTTTCAATGCATGATTTTTTATGGAGATGTTCCCTATTGTGTCTAGAACACAACCCAGAAAGCCAATCTTGAATAACTATCACAGATTGAGAGAAATTACACAAACAATAGAGGTCACTCAGAAACAGAGTTCGTACTGTCGTCTGAAATGTTAGAAAATCTTAGAAAATGAAAAAGAATGATCTAGAGACCCATTTTATACAGAAAGTTTCCTAAGACATTGAATTTTAAGGAAAAAATAAGTTAGGACCACCCCTTTTGGAAAAGTTTTCTGGAAAAGAGGTCGTAAGTTGACCTAGCTGCTGTGACAGCAAAAAACAGAATGTTTGGAAGGAATGTTGGGACCCAAATGGACCATTTCCAAGTACTTCCAAGTCAAACCAAAAATCATGGGTGTTCTCCAATGAGTTAGGAAGACTTTCCAAGTGGCCTTGTATCCATATGTTGAGTATTGTGTTCTAGAAAAATCTTTGAACTCAACTCACTCACTGTTTTGACTCATCGTTTTGAAGATTTTGGAGAAAACAAAGTTTAGTTTCTTGAAACCAAATGAGAGGGATTGAGAGGGGTTTTGAAATAGATGTTTTGAAAACATGTTTTCAACACTCAATGAGGATCATAGACACTTAGAATACCTACATCAAACTCATCATTTAAGAACCTCCAAGATTGTTGGAGAGATTTATTTTATTTTTGGGCATAACTTCAATACATTCTAAGAATACCTTGGAAGTATTGAGGTTATGATCATCATCTATCAAACATGTTTTTGAGGTCAAGAGCTACTATCCATAAGGATTCACTCACCCCAAACTTCATGTCATCACTTAGATGATGATGAACTAGTAAGTAAATAAAGAAAAGAAAAAGAAATGAGATAAGGAGAGATGAACATATATATAATCAAGCAAGTAGATGATAATCAATAGATGATATTCATGAAGCATGAGACTTGTAGATTGGTGTATCACTCATATGTAATGACACTAGACATGGAAGAAGCTTCCACACTCTTGAATGCTTACTAAGATGGTGGTTGAGAGTATTGAATGTTGAAGTAAATGGAAGTAATGAAGTAAAAACAAAGTTAGAAACTCACTTTTGTTTTGAAAAATCAAAGAAGAAAGCTTCTTTTCTCTCCACTCTAACCTTATCTCTACACTTTCTCTCCCAAACTTTCTCTAAACTTGCATTTGACTCCCCCCAAAATGAGGAGTAATGGGGTGTTTATATAGGCCAACTTGGGGTGTTTTTGGGATTTAGAAAGTACTCCCATTGGTCCCAAACATCTGAAATCATGAAACCACGTCGTTTTGGATTTTAATTAATCAAAATGGGACCACAAAAGTATTTACAAAAACTTACTGTTCTGGAGGGGAGTGCCGCGGCGGCAGTGGGCCACTGCCGCGGCGGCAGTGGGCCAGTGCCGCGGCGGCACTGCTCCTCCCTTCGTCTGGATAATGCTGTTTAGGCCCCTCGAAGTTCCGGTATTCGCGAAAAGGCCCTATTTCGTCCGAAATTCACAGAAAACGCATACGAACTCCAAATTGAGGTTGTGATACACCGTTGGAAAGGTAATGGAGTCTACTTTACATAAAAAATAGTTCGGGGATAGGTCACTTCGAAAAGTTTTGTGGTATTCGCGATAAAAGCCGATTTGATCGCCTTTTTCGCCTTTGGAAATTTATAATAAATTCGTTTTAAATCCAGAAATTATGTGCGATATACTGTTGGAAAGCTATTGACCTCTAGTATCCATGAAAAATATTTGAAAATTGTTTCGGTGCCCCGATTCCAAAGTCAAATCTTGGTCAAACCGGTCAAACCTGGGATTCCCGGGAAGTTCTGGGAACCTCTGGGAGCTCCCAGGAGTCGATGTTTTCGCTCGATTTTCTTTTGGAACTTGTTTTAATACTTTTCTCATGATTTAGAATGGTTCTGGTGAATTCAGACAATTTCGGTCAAACTTGGTCAAACTTGGTCAAACTCTGGTCAAACCTGGTCAAACCGGTCAACGGGGACTTTCGGGGAACTTCTGGGACTTCCGGGGGTCTCTGGGAGCTGATGATTTCTTCCGGTTTTATTTAAAAACTCATTTTATCACTTTTCTTACGACGTAGCATGTTTTCAGAACTTTGGGACCAAATCTGGGAGTTTTCGGACTTTCAAGGGCATTTTGGTCATTCTGAGCATTCTGAGAGATAGAGCTGACTTCCGAGAGTTCTTTTGAGTCTTTTACGATCATTGTGAAACACCAAGCTATGGGTCTCCTAAATCTGATAGCCGACAAAATGGGGTGTCTACAGTTTGCCCCTCTTTGGCAGGAACTTGCGAGGCAACGCATGTCGCAAGCGAGTGCCAAAGTTTTGAAGAGACAGGACTTTTTGGAGGCTATGGATTTAGGATAAAAAGCGTTGCAAAAGATGCAATGATGCTGAGGCTAGTGCTGGTCGTGCTCTGCGTGAGCTGCCTACGTATCCCAAGGGGAATCAGACCAGGACGTAGTTCAGGGCACAAAGGAATAAATCACACATGCACATACACAACAATCAGGCGGATGCTATGCTATAAGAGTGATATGCTATGCGTGGATGTGATATGAATTTTGTCCTAAGTCCTATCATGTCTAGTGTTCTGATCCTAGCATGAATTGGTGCTGTGGGGTGTACCACTCCGAGTGGACTTGTGTCGTGCCTGTATTGTGTTCTAAAACGCTTGTGGTCCTAGTACATGTGTTCAGTGCATTTGCCACTCTCAGTGGGCTTGGTGATCTATGCTTCACTATGACTAATAGACTTGTGAGGGAGCTCGACCTGGAGGTCTTACTCAAGGAAGAGCGTGGTGGTCAAAGTGATACTGTGGTGCTCAAAAGAATGCTTATGGTGTGTTTGCCACTCCAGTGGGCTTTGTGATTTGTGTGTGCCGCAACCGATGGGCTATGTGTCATGTTGGGTGAAGTGATTCTTGACTCGTGCTCCTCTTAGCCGTGACACTATGGACTCGGTGACTCCCAAAGTCTCAACGGTGCTTCTCAATCCTCAATTCTCAATGGCACTTACGTTGTTCCTCGAATCTTTGACGGTGCTTTCTCAAGGCTTCTTGATTGTCAACGGTGTTCTTCAAATCTTAACGATGCTCCATGATGCTTCTCAACAAATCTGATGTTCCTCAACCCATCCGATATTCCTCAACTCTTCAAAGACGCTTCTCAACAAATCTGATGTTCCTCAACCCATTCGATATTCCTCAACTCTTCAACGACGCTTCTCAACAAATCTGATGTTCCTCAACTCATCCGATATTCCTCAACTCTTCAATGACGCTTCTCAACAAATCTAATGTTCCTCAACCCATCCGATATTCCTCAACTCTTCAACGACGCTTCTCAACAAATCTGATGTTCCTCAACTCATCCGATATTCCTCAACTCTTCAACGACGCTTCTCAACAAATCTGATGTTCCTCAACACATCCGATGTTCTCTTCAACTCTTCAACGACGCTTCTCAACAAATCTGATGTTCCTCAACTCATCCGATATTCCTCAACTCTTCAACGACGCTTCTCAACAAATCTGATGTTCCTCAGCACATCCGATGTTCTCTTCAACTCTTCAACGACGCTTGGACTTTGGGCACTAAAACACATCTTATCAACACTCCTCATCAACACATCTAGACTTTGGGCCCTAAAACACCTCAACAACACGTCTCATCAACACACCTTATCAGCAATAGTTTCTCGGTGTTGGCGATATTTCCTCCGATCGGACGCCTTGAGAAACAACTGTCGGTTTGTCGTTTGCAACCACTTACGAGTTTATGCCACTCGTACCTGGGACATTCTCATGTTGCGACCTTGACTGGTGTAGTAATAATGTTTGGCACATCTGCTTATATCCAAAGTTTTTTTTTTTTTATTTTTATTTTTATTTTTTTTTTTTTTTATAATTGGGAATCACCTTTAAACCACACATTTGAGACCATCAGGACAAATGGACTTAACAGGAACGACAAGGAAAGTTGGGTTAGTTTGTATGAAACCTTGGTCTCTGACACACTTGTGATCAGATTACTACTGACTCAAATAAAGAAGGATTGACATGGACATGAAATTCTCAAATTGCCACGATCCAAAGTGCCTTTACCATGAATGATGTACCGCTCATCTTTTATGTTCACTCCTCATCTTGATATGTCAGCACTTTGCTAATAAATCTGGTTTTTTGAAAATCCCTCCCTACTGATCTAATCAATTTCTTTGCGTCTCCCAAGATGTGCTTTGAATTAGTGCCTTAGCTTATAGAATAAAAGATGCTCCATTTCCATCTGTTCAAGACAATGTTTGTGACTTGAAGGCTTATCATTGGTGTATAGGGATCGGGTGGCAAACGAAGTTTACCCCTAGTTTGAAGGGCATGAAGTGGGATCGATAGGCAAACGAGGTAAATGACCGAAGTTTGCCCCTAGTTTGGAGGAAGGTTCATTGGAGGTTTTGGGCAAACGAGGTAGGTGACCGAAGTTTGCCCCTTGTGTGAAGGGTAGATAGTAAAAGTCAGGCAAACGAGGCGGGTAGCTGAAGTTTGCCCCTAGTGTGGAAGGTGATTTTCTGGTTTGAGGCATGGACCGTGACTTTAATCTCTCAAATGCTCATAATTTTTTGCCTAGGCACCAAGGAGGTGACCTAGCGAGCTATTTTCTCTCTTTTGTTATTGCTCACTTTGGATTTAGCTCTAATTTTTGCCTAGGCGTCCTTTCGGATTTTCGACCTAGCGAGCCATCCTTCTTTTTTCTTTTTTGAAAGTCTGCCTACGTACCCCCAAGTGGGGATCAGGTCCAACGTAGTTCGGGCATGGTTGGGAAGAAGCGGGTTGATTTTTGGGTAGGTGGGGTGACCGAACCGATGCGGTTGCCTACGTATCCCCGAGTGGGAATCAGGTCGAGCGTAGTTCAAGGCAAGGCTTGAAATAAGGGGTTTGAGGTATGAGGGTTTTTCAAACCAATCGTCAAAGAAGTTCAAACTTGAGCCACTTGTGGTAGCTTTGAATAAAAAAGATTCAGTTTCAATCTCCCTTTCTTTTCTTTTTCTTTTTCTTTTTCTTTTTCTTTTTCTTTTGTTTTGAGGATTGATCCTTTTCACTTTTGCCTAGCCAGTCAATTTTTGCTTTTCATGTAGTTGATTCTTGCAAGATCCTTCAATCGCAATCTCAGAATTCCAGAATGTGCATGTCAGCTCTTGGAATTTATTTGTGGTCATTCCGTGCCTTTTGAAATGTGATCTTGGCACGTTCTTAAGATGTATCTTGAAGCGTATGATTCTCTTATTTGTTTCATCAAAATTTTCTTCAACCTTTTGACTGGCTAGGGTCAGATTTTGGAAATCAACACATTTTTAGCTCTCACTTTTGCCTAGGTGCCCTTTCGGGTTTTCAACCTAGCGAGCTCTTTTTTGTTCTTTTTCTTTGTTTTTTTTTTTTTTTTTTTTTTTTTTGAAAGTGGAGATGAAACTCACTGAAATTTTTGGCTACCATCAAGGACCAAGTCCGCATTGGACAGGTTTGTATGGCTCTCAAGGCTTTAGAATGGTAGAAAAAGGTGTTGGGCAAGCCCCAAATCAGTCTCAAGTGTCTTTTTGAGATTTGAGCAAAAGCATCTTTAAATTCTCAAAGTAAGACTATTCAATTCTCAGCTCTTCTTTAGGGTCAGCGCGAAATCGACTTTGGCCTGTTTGGGATTCTCTATCTTTTTTTTTGTTTGATGCAAAAATTTATTGGCAGAGTAATGTCCATGGTAATTTGAAAAATGACATTTTTTGTTCAGCGATTCATGCACTTATGAATATACACATCAGATTAGGCAAAATGAGACTTCATTCCATTAGAAGAGAACGATTACATTACTCGATACAAACTCACAACGACTCGATGATAGACAGACTCAAACACAAGATCAAACTTGAAATAGACTCAAAACATAGAGCAGACTTGACTTGGTCTCAAATGGAGTGTTTTTGTGACCCATTTATTATCATTGTTTTTTTTTTTTTTAAGCAGAAGTTCCAAACACTATCGCTCCACTGCACGGATTCAACATTCATGGGTGTCAATAAAAGGGACCATTTGAAAGGATAGGCCATGGGCTTAGGTGAGATGGGGTTGAATGGGTGGTGGCTCGATGATTCCTCGATCAATGAGGTCTTGGATATCATGGCGGAGACGTATGCACCGGTCGGTGTCATGGCCTGGGCCTTGGTGGTAGGCACATCGTTTGGACACGTCACAGTTAGGTGGTGGGGGATCGGCACGAGGCTGAAGGAGTTGGAGGTGTCCCTTTCTTAGCAGGCGGCCTAAGGCTACAGAGGGAGAGATATCTAGCTTGGAAAATTCACGGGGTACCCTATTTTGGTAAGGGCGGCTAGGCGAGCTGGTTTGGTTTGTGAGCTGGTATGATTGGGGAGAATAGGCCATGGGTTGGTTACTAAGGGCGTTGACATCCGAAGAGTTTCGGGAGTAGTCTGGCCTCTTGGACTGGCTTTGTGATCCTTCATTCTTGATTTTCCCTTCCCTGATTGCATCCTCAATTCTAGTCCCAATCTCAAACAGTTCTTCAAATGTTGAGATGGACTGGTAGAATAGTTTCTCATGGTACAGCGGCTGTAGATTCTTGATCAACATCCAGACTTGTTCTTTTTCGACTGGTCAGTGGGTCATTTGGGCCACTTTGTTCCTCCATCTGCTCAAGAACGCAGCGAAGGACTCATTGAAGTTCTGCCGGGTAGTCTCTAGATCCCGGATGGTGACATCGAGCTCTTGGTTGTAGGAGTAATGATCAACGAAGACCTGGACTATATCTTCCCAAGTCCGCGTCTTAGAAACCTCCAAGGTCAGAAACCAGGATAGAGCGGCCTTGGCAAGGGTTTGAGGGAACAACATTGCGATGTGCTCATGGCTGCAGCCCATTGATTGGAAAACACTCATGCAGAACTTTACATGGCTCTTCGGATTCCCAGTTCCATCAAAACGATCAATTTCAGGCATCTTGAAGTTTTCCGGCAGTTTCAGCTTAACAGGCTCAAAAAGGCCTTCCAGATCTAGCATGTAGTCGTCGATCCCTTTACTCTTCCTTAGTATGTTCTCGAGCTTGTCGACCTTATCCATTTTCTCTTGGAGCTTTTTCTCATATGCAGGCGGCGGGACCCCTTGAAACCATACTTCTTCTCCGTCGTTCTCATGTAGGGGTGGTTCAAACCCAGGTGGAGGCTGCGGCCGCTGCTGCTTCAATTCCTCCATGAAGGATAAAACTTGGGCCAACCGTTCAGACTGTTGTTGATCATTTCTGTCATTCTTGGTTCCAAACCTTCTGGATCCATAAAGCTGACTTTCGGCTGAATGATTCTGACAAGGTGACTCCCTAATCCTCTGACTCACAAATGCAGATCATGGGTGCTCAAAACTTGTACTGATATATAGGTGTGAAAAGACTGTGTTAGACTTTTAACAGTGATGATTGAGATGACAACTATAGTGATGTTAACAGACGTGGACTGACTCGTGTACAGCCTGACTGAAACAGTGCGTGCAGACCGATAAGAATGGTGTATGCATATGGGACAAGCATGCGGATGCAAGCCCTAATCTATATGATGCCCCTACTTCTAACAGATAGCAGTCAAACAAATAAGGTCCTAGCCATACAGAGTGTGCTAACCTTACTTTCCAGTATGATCACCAAGGGATAACAGGGATTTCCGGGATACTTCGGGAGTTTTGGATAGAGTTTCTGGGAGAAACATGGATTTGGAAGATTCAGAGAAATTTCTAGAAGTCATTTGAGTTTCTAGGAGAAATAAGGATTTCTGGTTGATTTGGACTGAGCTTCTAGGAGAAACTGGTATTTTGGGCATTTATGAGAAATATGGATAGAGTTTCTAGGAGACACGAGTATATCCGGGCATTTCTAGGTGATTTGGGCAGAGCTGCTGGAATTTTTGGGGAATCTGGGAGGTTTGGACAAAGCTCCTGAGAAAACAGGTACTTTGGGTATTTCTAGGAAATTTGGATAGAGTTTCTGGGAGAAACTGGTATATCTGGGAAATCAGAGTTTCTGGGAAAAACGGGTATATCTGGGAAATCAGGGAGATTTAGACAAGGTTTCTTGGAAAAACGGGTTAGCATGGTTATATCTGGGATATCTGGACAGAGTTTCTGGGGGAAACAGGTTATGATGATAATCATACTGTCTAGCTAGTTTTCATACTCCTATGTCCTAGGACCAACAAACAAGGTTTGCGGTGTATATCTTTGTGAACATGGAGCAGACATCCTTGTCATGGTGCCTAGGCAAGTCAACTCAATGTGATCACATGTGAGTGATTGCCTTGGGAATCATAAGAAAGAGGTTCTGTTCTATGCCACATAAGCGTCTACACCGCGCAGGTAATCCCGCTAGGGCATATAGCAGTTATATCACATTGTCCTATCTGAAAAGATAAATGAACAGTCCTATGAAAGGTGCTACAGGAATCTATATGCAAAGGCTGGGTTTAGTCAAAGAGGGTCCGTTGACGAGAGTTCCAATATACCGTCAGGGAGACAGTACGGAGGTTTTTACTCTTTTTGATATACCTTGGAAGGTACAGTATCAACGGTGACTTGTGCCCTGGCACAGCAAGACCTGAACAATGTCAGCGCCGCGTTTCAGACACAGTCGGAGGGGGGAAATGCAAGAGTGCAATGCGGTGAACCAAACACAGTAAAAAGATGATTTTAAGGATGCTTCTTATGAGTCAAACCTCTGTATTATTTTGTTTTTAAAATAAAAGTCCCCAGCAGAGTCGCCAGATTGTGGACACGCGGAATCGGACCACTTCTCTCTTGTTTGAGATTGTTTTGAAATTGATTTGAATCAAGGAAAGAAAACGAAATGTCTGTTGAAAACAGATACAGAGTCGCCACTTGGTCTTTAAGGAACCAAGAAACCTAATTTTGACTCACCCAAGCGGATAAGGGCACCGGCCCTTCATAACCAAAGAACTTGGTTCGGGATTTTGGTACGAGAGAGGAAGGAGCCTTTGTCGCGACTAAAACACCCTCAACTCGCCCCGTCTTTCGACGGGCCTCAATTAGCATCCAAATAATCATCTTATACTATGTATGGTTCGACAAATAATACTATGATAGTATATTACATCACATAAGGAGATTTGAAATTGGAAGGTCAAAATATAAGATATCATTCATAAGATCTAGGCCAAATATCATGCAATGTAAAGTGAAAGATCACACAAATAAACCTAGGAAAGATCGTCTAATCATGTATCAAATAATCAAGACTTCCTAATCTAAAGGGGGACATGAATTGTTATTGAAACAAATAAGCAAAGAAATCAAAATATGCTTAGCAAGGCTAGAATGATGCATGTTATTCTTTGATACAAGAAGACCTCTCAATCCCCGGGATGGATGAGAAAGGATGAATAGATCAAAGGGGAAGCATGAACGAGTGATCGAATTCATTCCTTATAATCTCCTTAGATTAAGAGTTACAAAAACCCCAAATCTTGCATGAATGCAATGTATGTATCTAAAAATGTGCAAAGGTTGTAGTGTGTTTTGTGTACATGGATTTCTAGAATGGCTTAGAAGTCTAAAATAGGCAAGAATGAATGAATGAAATCAACATGGGATATATACAAATGTAGTATGAACCACTTCCTAGGATATGAACTAATTTGGAATGCATATAAGCCTCAAATCAAAGAATGAAAGTTAAAGTGTACTTGCTGTGAATAGTGGACAGAACAGTAGCATGATCTTTTGGAATTCGAAAAGAGGGGTTAGGAATGTTTTCAATGCATGATTGTTTATGGAGATGTTCCCTATTGTGTCTAGAACACAACCCAAAAAGCCAATCTTGAATAACTATCACAGATTGAGAGAAATTACACAAACAATAGAGGTCACTCAGAAACAGAGTTCGTACTGTCGTCTGAAATGTTAGAAAATCTTAGAAAATGAAAAAGAATGATCTAGAGACCCATTTTATACAGAAAGTTTCCTAAGACATTGAATTTTAAGGGAAAAATAAGTTAGGACCACCCCTTTTGGAAAAGTTTTCTGGAAAAGAGGTCGTAAGTTGACCTAGCTGCTGTGACAGCGAAAAACAGAATGTTTGGAAGGAATGTTGGGACCCAAATGGACCATTTCCAAGTACTTCCAAGTCAAACCAAAAATCATGGGTGTTCTCCAATGAGTTAGGAAGACTTTCCAAGTGGCCTTGTATCCATATGTTGAGTATTGTGTTCTAGAAAAATCTTTGAACTCAACTCACTCACTGTTTTGACTCATCGTTTTGAAGATTTTGGAGAAAACAAAGTTTAGTTTCTTGAAACCAAATGAGAGGGATTGAGAGGGGTTTTGAAATAGATGTTTTGAAAACATGTTTTCAACACTCAATGAGGATCATAGCCACTTAGAATACCTACATCAAACTCATCATTTAAGAACCTCCAAGATTGTTGGAGAGATTTATTTTATTTTTGGGCATAACTTCAATACATTCCAAGAATACCTTGGAAGTATTGAGGTTATGATCATCATCTATCAAACATGTTTTTGAGGTCAAGAGCTACTATCCATAAGGATTCACTCACCCCAAACTTCATGTCATCACTTAGATGATGATGAACTAGTAAGTAAATAAAGAAAAGAAAAAGAAATGAGATAAGGAGAGATGAACATATATATAATCAAGCAAGTAGATGATAATCAATAGATGATATTCATGAAGCATGAGACTTGTAGATTGGTGTATCACTCATATGTAATGACACTAGACATGGAAGAAGCTTCCACACTCTTGAATGCTTACTAAGATGGTGGTTGGGAGTATTGAATGTTGAAGTAAATGGAAGTAATGAAGTAAAAACAAAGTTAGAAACTTACTTTTGTTTTGAAAAATCAAAGAAGAAAGCTTCTTTTCTCTCCACTCTAACCTTATCTCTACACTTTCTCTCCCAAACTTTCTCTAAACTTGCATTTGACTCCCCCCAAAATGAGGAGTAATGGGGTGTTTATATAGGCCAACTTGGGGTGTTTTTGGGATTTAGAAAGTACTCCCATTGGTCCCAAACATCTGAAATCATGAAACCACGTCGTTTTGGATTTTAATTAATCAAAATGGGACCACAAAAGTATTTACAAAAACTTACTGTTCTGGAGGGGAGTGCCGCGGCGGCACTGCTCCTCCCTTCGTCTGGATAATGCTGTTTAGTCCCCCCGAAGTTTCGGTATTCGCGAAAAGGCCCTATTTCGTCCGAAATTCACAGAAAACGCATACGAACTCCAAATTGAGGTTGTGATACACCGTTGGAAAGGTAATGGAGACTACTTTACATAAAAAAATAGTTCGGGGATAGGTCACTTCGAAAAGTTTTGCGGTATTCGCGATAAAAGCCGATTTGATCGCCTTTTTCGCCTTTGGAAATTTATAATAAATTCGTTTTAAATCCAGAAATTATGTGCGATATACCGTTGGAAAGCTATTGACCTCTAGTATCCATGAAAAATATTTGAAAATTGTTTCGGTGCCTCGATTCCAAAGTCAAATCTTGGTCAAACCGGTCAAACCTGGGATTCCCGGGAAGTTCTGGGAACCTCTGGGAGCTCCCAGGAGTCGATGTTTTCGCTCGATTTTCTTTTGGAACTTGTTTTAATACTTTTCTCATGATTTAGAATGGTTCTGGTGAATTCAGACAATTTCGGTCAAACTTGGTCAAACTTGGTCAAACTCTGGTCAAACCTGGTCAAACCGGTCAACGGGGACTTTCGGGGAACTTCCGGGACTTCCGGGGGTCTCTGGGAGCTGATGATTTCTTCCGGTTTTATTTAAAAACTCATTTTATCACTTTTCTTACGACGTAGCATGTTTTCAGAACTTTGGGACCAAATCTGGGAATTTTCGGACTTTCAAGGGCATTTTGGTCATTCTGAGCATTCTGAGAGATAGAGCTGACTTCCGAGAGTTCTTTTGAGTCTTTTACGATCATTGTGAAACACCAAGCTATGGGTCTCCTAAATCTGATAGCCGACAAAATGGGGTGTCTACAGGGATGTTAGGATATAATTTGAGGCAGCAATAGATGATGGCGGTGGTACAGTGGCCGTGAGCTATATTGATGAGAATTGTGATGATATGATAGCTAGGTGGAGGGTGGTTATTGTAGTGGTGACTTTGATGGTGATGGTTAGAAGGGGTGGTATGGTGGTGAAAAAAATGTAAACTCTTTTTTTTTTTGTAGGGGTTTTTTGTATTTAATGATGAAGTGAGGGAGCTGGAAAGGATTGTGAGGGAGATATAGAGTATAAGAGAGATACAGAGAGGGAGCCTCTTTTTTTTTTTTTTTCTTCTTTGTTCCCCGTCTCCTGAATGGTGAGCATTGGCCAGATTTTGTAGCCAGACAAGAGCTTCTTTTTTTTTTTTTTAAAAAAGAAGTTAAAAGCACTTCCACTAAAAAACAGGGAGACCAACCCACTTTTTCTTGCTTAATTTTTTTTTTCTTTCTTTGCTTCTTTCCACCGAGCCTTGTCTTCAATAATTTTGTTGGAGGATTAGAAATAATCTTGCATGGTATGGTGCATGCGGAATTGTTGACCTTTTGACCCCATTGCTTTGACTTGCAATATCCTTACCATTCGAAGTCAAATTGGCATGATTCAAAAAGCGATAGGCTAGTGCCAATAAGCACTTCGTTTTGAAATGATTGGGTTGGGCAAAAATGGGGTGTCTACAGCTTCCCCTCTTTGTCAGGTTTTGTGGAGCAAATCATGACAAAGATAAGGAGACACCAATTTTTGCCTCAAGTGTGTTTTTTTTTATTTTATATTTTTTTTTATGAGAAGTATGTACAAGAAACGAATGATCTCAAAGCCTGTTTGAGATGCCCACGTATCTCATATGGAGAAGAGTCATATCGATCGTAGATCAGCGAAGAGTGATGTGATATGTTATAGTAGGCAAGTGAGTGGTGTACCAAGGTAGGCAGCTGGGAATTGGGAGTATTTCCAGATTAGGAAAACAGCTCCGCTGGGGATTGCGAATATTACCAGAATGGACGAATGACTTCGCTGGGGATTCATGCAAGAATCAAACAGAGGAGGGATGGTGTAGTCGAGGAGTGCGTAACCGCGTAATCTCAAACTCTAACTGAAAATGTAATAAAGTAAGGGTATGGTCGAGCTCTTAAAGTTGCCTACGCATCTCTCGTAGGGAGAATCAGACCATGCATAGTTCATGCTGCTAGGGAAAGAGGGATGTAGCTAGGATGTGCGAAGCCGCGTAATCCTAAACTGAGGTTGATGTTGATGATAACGAGATGCCACTTGACGGACTTACTCCTGACGGTGATATTGTGAACATGATGCCTCTTGACGAACTCATTCCCGATAGTGAGATTATGAATATGATGCCTCTTGACGAACTCAGTCCTGAGCTTGCAGATGTAAACAAAATGCCTCTTGACGGACTCATACCCGATAGTGATATTGTGAACAGGTTGCCTCTTGACGGACTCATTCCTAAGCTTGAAGATGAGAAGGAGATGCCTCTTGACGGACTCATTCTCAATAGTGAGATTGTGAACTAGATGCCTCTTGACGGACTCACTGCTGAGCTAAAGATGTGGACGGGATGCCACTTGACAAAATATTCCCGATAGTGAGATTGTGAATAGGATGCCTCTTGATGGACTCATTCCTGAGTTTGAAGATGTGAACGGGATGCCACTTGACAGACTCATTCCTGATATTGAGATTGTGAACAGGATGCCTCTTGACGGACTCACTCCTGAGCTGATGATGTGAATGGGATGCCACTTGATAACTCATTCCCAATAGTGAGGTTGTGAACATGATGCTTCTTGATGGACTCATTCCTGAGTTTGAAGATGTGATCGGTATGCCACTTGACGGACTCATTCCCAATAGTGAGGTTGTGAACAGGATGCCTCTTGACGGACTCATTCCTGAGTTTGAATATGTGAATCGGATGCCTCTTGACAGACTCATTCCCAATAGTGAGATTGTGAACAGGATATCTCTTGACGGACTCCCTCTTGAGCTGAAGATATGAATGGGATGCCACTTAACGAACTCATTCCCAATAATGATATTGTGAACAGAATACTTCTTGATGGACTCACTTTCGATTAACGGTGATAAATGACGAAATGAACAGGACGCCACTTGACGAACTCACTCCCGATTATTGATGAGAGATGATGTGAATTGGATTCCACTTAACGGACTCACTCCTGATTGTTAATGATATACGTGAGCAGGATGCTACTTGACGGACTCACTCCTAATGAATGATGATAAATGATGAAATGAATAGGATGCCACTTAATGAGCTTACTCCTGATTACTGATGATAGATGATGAGAATAAGATGCCACTTGGCAGACTCACTCCTATTTGTTGATGATATACGCAAGCAGAATGCCACTTGACGGACTCACTCCTAATGAATGATGATAAATGATGAAATGAACAGGACGCCACTTGACGAACTCACTGTTGATTGTTGATGATAGATGATGTGAATAGGATGCCACTTGACAGACGCACTCCTAATGAACCATGATAAATGATGAAATGAACAGGGTGCCACTTGACGTACTCATTCCTGATTGTTGATGATAGATGATGTGAATAGGATGCCTCTTGAAGGACTCACTTCCGACCTTAAAGATGTGAACAAGATGCCACTTGACGGACTTATTCCCAATAGTGAGATTGTGAACAGGATGCCTCTTGATGGATTCACTCTTGAGCTAAATATGTGGATGGGATGCCTCTTGATGGACTCATTCCCAATGTTAGATGATATGAATAGGATGCCCTTTGACGGACTCACACCTGATGCTGGATGAGATGAACAGGACGCCACTTGACGGACTCATACCAGATGTTAGATGATATGGGCTTGGTAATCCCGAGTACAGGACATACTTCTTGATGATCCGTAGAGGGGAGCTTAATTTGATATGTAGATCTAAGCTAAGGGATTGCTGTAGAGTTGGAGTCTGAGCAAAGGTTGTATGAAGTGGGTTGGAAGTAGGTTAGGCCACTAGTAAGGCTTTTGGAGCTATGTTGGGCCAGTGATTAGGCTTTTGGAAGTATGTTGGGCCAGAGGTGAGTGCTCTCCTTATAAGGATGATGGAAGTATCAAGACTAGTTGCCCCTATTTCAAAAGATGTGCATTTTATACTATATTGTAAAGTATGAATGTTTTTTTTGAATGCGATGGTATGCTATGTACAAAGCATTTACAAAAGTGTTTGATGCATGACTTTATCATCTGCGAAAGAATGTTCATAAGTTAGTGGATATTGTATGTCTTGTTGTTTGTTGGAACACTAGAAGACAACGTATCTTGACTTTATGGGCTCAGGGACCTAGTATTCGGTGAATATCCAGTCCTTGTCTGTATTTGTTGTGTCGACAATTTTACCAAAGTCTTGATTTTTACTCGTAGCGCCCTTTTGAGTCTTTCACTACGCCCGCCGAATCTTGAAATTGACAGTATGTGATGGCCCATGTCTTTGAAATGATGAAAAAGTAAGATTAAATTAATCCAACAAGACTTGAGTCAATCAGGGTGGACTTTTAGTGGGTTGTATTGTAGGCCAGGGTCATGGGTTAAGAAATGAAGGATCACATGAAGGCTCAAAGTTTTTTTTTGTAATTTTTTTTGGAAAGGTTGACTTGAATGCCTGAGATCACCTTAAGATTTGTTTTTGTTTTTTTTTTTTTTTTTTCCTTTTTTTTGCCTTCCCCAATGGGGTGAGTATTGTGGAGTAAACTGTGAGTTGGGGAAAAGATGCCCTAGCTTGAAGTGAGTATCCAAGTCGGATAGTATTTTATGAATTTGTTTCCAGCTTCTGTATTGGGATCTCTCTCTCTCTCTCCCCCCCCTTCCCCTTTTTTCGCCGAGCATCTTCTTTTTCTTTTTTCTTTTTTTGCATTGCCCCAATGTGGGTGGGGGGGGGGGGGGGGAGGAATCCTCAGGGGGTTTGAATTTGAAGACAACCTTTTATTGTATGGCTCAAGTGGGCTAACAAGTGAATAATAGTGTTTGGGTAGCTGAAATGATTGCCTCTCATCATTTTGACACAATTATAGTTGGATTTTAGAAATCATATATGTGCAACTTTGAAATGAGGAGCAATGGGCTCCCCAGTTGGTATTTGATGATGTGTGACATGCCTTGAATTGAGGTATTTTCGCCCTTGAAAGTGTGCTGTCCATATGCTACAGTAGTGGTAGAGCAGCATACACTTGCGATGATGAGCTGTGTCAGATACTATAATGATCGATTATAGATATGAAGGCTTTTTGGCATATTCTATCGTGTGTTGCGTCCAAAAGTCCAATGCGATGTCCAAATTGGCTTTAACAAGTTACAAGACAGTCATAGCCAATGAATCATGAAATTTTAAAGCAAAATGATAATTATTGAATGATAGAGAAAGTTTTTTTTTTTTTTTTGAATTTGTTTGAAAGAAATGTATGTACTTATACAAAGCATATAGTGCATATATTTTGTAGTGGAGAAACTACCCATGTGTGACATTTTGATGCATTGAAAGGAGTGGCATTCTGGATAGTGGGTGAAGTATCGGCCTTTTGCGAGAGTGACCGAAGGCTTGTGGGTGTTTTGGTGGAGAATCAGACTGTTAGTAAAGGGTATAGAAACAGAGCATGGACTAGATGGCTGGGAACAACACATATGATTGGTTGCCCATATATTTCCTTGACATTATCTTTTTATTGATGTTTTTTTACGATACATATAAGACCAAAAAAAGAGAACTACAAGAAAACCCTTACATTTTCATCAACTCATTGTTCATTGGTAAGGTCACTCTGCCTAACAAAATAAATTGAATCACAGGAGCGGACCGCGTTTCCAAGAACATTTTTTTCTTAGTCTTCATGAACTTCTTCGTTATCAAGCCATTTGATAAAAAGTAAGCTGCAACCATCACAGCCACACCAAGAAGAAAGCACACTTCCCATAGTATAATTATCTCTCCCAAACCCATGTCGTTCTCCAAACTTTTTTTGATGACCAACCGCATGCCTAAAACAAGATCAAACTTTTGGTCTTGGCCGTAATCTCAAGGCACGATGGTAAAGGACATGACTATGAGTATGATAAGGAGAGAAAAGTGAGGAAACAGAGAGAAAGATGAGGGAGCAAGGAGAGAGAAGGGGAGAGATGCAGAAATGAGAGGGGGAGCTGTAGTTGAGAGGAAGGAGGAGAAGGAGAAAGAAAAATGAGGGAGAGATGGGTTTTATGCTTTCTTTTCTCTCTTTGTACCGATAATTCCTCTCTCTCTCTCTCTCTCTCTCTCTTCTTTTCATTTTTCTCTTCGTTTTGCTTTTTCCTTTTACTTTTTGATTTGTGCTTTGTTTTGAAAGAGAGTAAGAGTATATTTGAGAGAGTAGAGCAGCCTATTGATTTGGCAATGAGACGATTTGGACAGTTTCAAATGCGCTAGTACTGCTTGGATTTGATAATGCCAGTCTTTGCAGTATTAACTTGCATATGCTGCCATTGTATCGAATTAGGCCTAAATGAGGGCTTAGAAATGATCAAGTATGTCTTTTTTTTGACTTGTGACACATGTCAGCCTTTGAGCTGGTTCATATTGATGATACCAAATGCAAGTGGATTATGAAAGTGATGATGAGGGATTAGAATCCTCATTTTAGAAAGTGCACTTATATTACTAATAAGAGATAGTATTTCCACAGCTGATTCTTGAAATGATAGCCCAATGTGAGGGTACATTGCATAAAAAGCGAAAATAGTGCCAAGGAAGAATTTTTTTATATTTTTTTTGAAGTAGTAAAGATTACAACATATATATACATTTGGATGATCGGGAGGTTAACTGAGTTATGCCAATGTGAGGCTTCCTTCCAGAGGTCAAATGCTAATGGCATCCTACGCGCTTTTCAGCAATCATGTAGATCCTATAGTCTGTTCCACAGAACCCAGGGTTAATGTTCTTCAGGACTTAATTCTGAGGACAATATCGTCCTAGGATGCTTACCCTCTCAGTTGCCCTATAAAACAGTACCCAAAGATCCAATCCACATTAAGCTGGTGGAGGGACATGTGTAGTGAGATATGTGGGCTCAATCCCACGCACACTAGGCGTATAGGGACTACCTCGAATTTTGACCATGTGATGTTCATTTTATTTATTTTTTATAAAAACCTTAGTTCTAGGGCTCAGGCCACCCTTTGAATCTTTTGTTGACTTTCTATTTTGTCAATTAGACCCAAGAAAGAGCTTTGAGCTAAGTTATTAATAGTGAAGAAAGAGTAAGGATTAGTGGATGGAGTAGGTACTTTCGATGAACTCACTTGAAGAGTTGGGGGGAGATTTGGATATCTTGGGACCCCTGGTTTCTTTGTGTGAACTAGAGGACACTGGGACTTGCTAGATTACGAGTGTTGGACTAGACCAGACCAGTAGGAGCAAGTTGGAGTAACAAAGGGGGTGTGGGTAGGATGTGAGACTACAAAACTTGTGTTGAAAGCAGCGAGATCTAACTGACTTGGAGAAGTTTGGTGGTTGTCGTTAGATTGTAAGTACTGGATTAGATCAGATCAAGAAGAGGTTATACAAAATTGAGTGACAGGGGAAATATAGGTAGGGCTAGAGATTTCAGAAGAGATTGGAGCAGTTACAGTGGGAAAAATGAGATTGGAGCACTTTTGAAGCATTTCTATGTTGTGATCTAGATCTTCCACGGCATAGATGAGATAAGGATCTAGATCAGGCTCTTGGGATTTTTTGGGTGATTTTTCTTTTGACTAAGCTTGAAATTGTGAGACCTATTCCTTCAGTTCCAGAACTTGTTGTTCAAGGAAAAAGATGTAAGAAACACATCCCAAAATGGGCTCCTGAAGTCTAGCCATGGCTTCATACACAAGGGATTTGATAGTTTATTGATGATCTGCCTCAGATTCATTTTGAATAAGGCATAAAAAGTTCCTGTATCCGAAAAACCCGTGAATTGTCTTATAATCCCTCATACTTCCTGAATACTGAAAGTAGGGAGCCAAGGAACAATCACTCTTGCACTGTCTTCTATTACACTCACATGCACCATAATGATTTGTGTCAATAATATTCTTAAAAACCATTTTTGGTATGATTCTCTACTCCTCTTCTCGATCTCTCTAGAAAGCTCCTGTACAGGGCTTGTTTCAGCTCCCTCTTATTTAGATTTGGGTTGGATGAGGTTTTTTTTCTTTTTTTTTTTTTTTCCTTTTCAAAAAGAGAGATGAGTTTCTACCAAGAGGTAGAAGGAAGAGGAGGAGAAGAAGAAAGAGAGGAGGAGAATGAGATAGAGAGAGGTTCATCAAAGACAGAGAGAGAATGGGTGAGAAGGACAAAGAGAGAAGGGGACATGGAGGGTCTTTAAAAGGAGAGAAAGACAGAGGAGGAGTAGATCGATGAGGAAAAAAATGGGAGCAGGTGAGAAAAAAGAGAAAGAGAGGGAGAGAAGGGGTCAATGAGAGTGACAGAAAGAGGGAGAGAGAGAGAGAGAGAGAGGGGTCAATGCTAGTGTCAAAAAAAGGGAGAGAGAGAGAGAGGGGTCAGTGAGAGTGACGAAAAAGGAAAGAGAGAAAGAAAGACAGAGAGAGGGGGAGGGGGGGTCAGTGAGGATGTCAGAAAGAGAGGGAGCATGTGAGAAAGAAAGAAAAAATAGAGAGAGAGAGAGGGGTCAGTGAGAGTGACAGAAAGAAAGAGAGAGAGAGATAGAGAGAGAGAGAGAGTGTGCGTGTGTCCCTGAGAGTGACACATAGATAGAGAGAGAGAGAGAGAGAGAGAGAGAGAGAGAGAGAGAGAGTGGCAGTGAGAAAGAATTAAGGAAAACAAATGAGAGCATGTGGAGAGAGTGATTCATCAATATTGATGCTGTCACTCCCTGACGTAGCAGAAATAGGGAAATCATTTAATTTCCTTTATGGACCCGTAGGTCGCGACAGTTTGAAGAATCGATTCATTCTCAAACATCGAACAATATAATAATTTAAATCAGAGTAAGAGCAATCAAGACTTATAAATTTTTTTAAACATAATAATTATTACAGCACATAGAAATCTTAAGGCACAACCTGCCTTGCAAAAACATATAAATGTCTATTACATCAATCCTCATTACAAGTTCAGTTAAATAAACAAGCAGTAATAACCAATCTCTTTCCACATGTAGTTGTTCTCAATTAGCATAATCATACTGTCTTGCGTGATCGTAACTTGAAAAACCTAAACACCACTGTGCAGGGCGCATCAACGCTGTCAGCTTCAAGAAGCGAGTGAGTTTTAAAAACATATACTTGTAATGTAAAACATACTTTCTTACCATTTTCGTTTCACAGGTTTATTATTCAACATGATAGAAATACATGAGTGAATTCAAGAGATCAACATAATAATATTCAATTAATGTAACATGTGAACGTGCATGAAACAAAGCAACTCACTCATCTCACTGTCTCTTTTACCTCGACTACGAAACCCAACACAAACGGTTCCCCTGAACCACCAGCCTATAACCATTAGGTTTAGAATGTCTGTCGATATGCCTACCGTATCTGAATCGTCCTGGGTGTACCTAGACATTCAATGTTACAATAACCTGATCGATCTACCATATCTGAATCGGCCTAGACAATCGGATTGTCCTGTCGTATTCGAATCGGTCTGGGATAATTAAGGCTATAACACATCGCTGATTGGCCTACCATATTCGATTCGACCTAGGCTCAATCCTTCCTGATTAACCTGCCGTATCAGAATCGACCTAGGATAATTGGGGTAGCAACTCACATAACACATTCTCTCGACTCTTCTCAACTCACCATCTCACACTATGCATGTCAACTCAACTCAAACATGTATGTCTCATGACTTTATACAGAGGATGTAATTTGAAAAGCAGTATTGACGAGCGTATGAGAAATCAAGACTTAATCTTTCATTTTAACTTAAATCTTTTAAACAGGGTTCTGGAACCGCTTATTATTATTGATTAAATCGATTTATCCGAATCTCGCTTTTATAATCTATTTTCCTTTTCTTTATTAACAAGGTACAATGTACTTAGAATCATTGGATTAACACCCACGATCTAAATTATCAAGTCATGTCTGAAACAACAGGTAAATTCATCAAAGAATACTTTAATATGCTTTTACAGCTACTAGTACACAAGCAGGTCCACTTTGAAGCAATGTCCTTAAAAATGAGTTATACTTTTTTTTGGATGAATTATATATCAAAAGAAAGGTCTTTGAGTCTAGTTTTCAATGATTTGAACGGTGTGCATTTTTGAATTTTCTAGAGGAAGTTATGACCGTTTTACTAAAAGTTGTCAGTTCTAAAAAATGACAATCGATTGGCAATAGTGGCAATCGATTGGATTACGTGGCAATCGATTGGATATGTTGGCAATCGATTGCCACTTCGTCTTCTTCCACAGTTTCTCCCCTGTTTCGATTTTAAAGCTAATTTTTACCCATTTTCAGTTTTGAACCTAAACATGAAATACAATATATGATTCTGTTCATTTTTCCGCATGGATCGTGAATACGCGATCAGATTAAACTAATTCGAACCGTAGCTCTCGGATTTTACGAAAAATCGAGAGGTGACGAAACTTCATTTCTAATATACTTTCATATACGAATGATTTAAGCTCTAATACTTTAAATGCAACCTCTAGGGAGTGTAATCTTTCATTATATCTATCAAAATTCATTTTGGTTATGTTTTGGAAATTACCATTTTTCAAGCTTCAAGCTTCAATAACAAATCAACAATGGCAACTACCAATTAAACTAATAAGAATAGCAACTAAAGCATAATTTACATTCTAAGTGAGTTAATAATAGTTACTGTGATAGGATATAGAAGTAATAAGTTGAGAAAGAAATCCAAATAGAAATCCAATTGCAAGCTTTGGCTATGCCAGCCCAAGCTTTCTCTCTTTAGAAATTTTCTGTAAATGAACTCTCTTTTTTCTCTCTGTATAATTAGTTTCTCTTCCCCCAGAATGTGAGGATGAAAGTGGTTTATATATAAAATTAAAAATGCACATCTTGGAGCCCAAGCTCCTTAAACCATACTCTACAAATCAATAAGTGTTGATAATTCATAAATATGCATAATAGATATATACATATATATATATATATATATATATATATATTATGTCCTAAACTAAAATATAAATTGAAGGGGTTCATATAGGTTCATAGGGGTCCAATTGAAGTGTTTGACATAATCAACTTATGGTACTAACACCACACACACACACAAAGTAGACATTTCCAAACAAGGCATAACCAAGTTGTCTAGGAATCTCTTAGGGTGTTTGGGAAAATAACTTATGGCACTACAAATTCACATACACAAAATGCATTGCCAAACAAGTCTATTAATGATTGGGTAAATTAAATACAAGTAAAGCAAGTGTCACATCCTGATTGATGGAGATTCCCAATCTGTGGGAGTCCATCGCGGTGCAGACAGTTTTCATTACATAAACTGGTATATTTGCGGCGCGGTGATCACCACAAAATACAAAAAATTTATATTAAAGTAGCAAATAATTTTCCGGTTATATAAAAATACGGTTTGAATTGAAAGTAAAAATTTTCACCGTTTTGAAAATACAGTTTTGCAATTCATCACAGGTATTCCTGAATTATAAAAATTATGGTTGACCCCAAATAAAGAATTTTTAATAAATCAAAACAAGTAATATGAATGAAATTTGAAAATT
The DNA here is from genome assembly GCA_033977485.1 of Hydrangea macrophylla. NCBI lineage: Eukaryota > Viridiplantae > Streptophyta > Magnoliopsida > Cornales > Hydrangeaceae > Hydrangea > Hydrangea macrophylla. The sequence continues at coordinate 78,731,087 of CM066991.1, read as the reverse complement.
ACATTTAGCAATTAAAGTAACATACAGGTTGTTACAGATGCACATGTAGAGAGTGAGAGCATGTGGAGAGGTTGATGTCTAATGCAAACATAAATCAGGTTCGGTTCCCAAACCTTCAAACCTCCGGTGCCGTAGTACTTTCTCAGGTTGGTGGTTTGAGCGGGGGAACTTTTGGAGGTGGTACCGATGGTATTACCGCAACGGCCATGCCACTTACTAATCCTCCTATCTAATCTTAAAGGATTCCTCTTAAGGAAGGGTTATGTTATGCTTGCATGCCAGTGTGTAGTGTGCGTGATAGTTAAAGATCATTGCATTGGCCTTTTTAATTTTGGCATTGGCCTTGCAGTTTTATTTCAGTCAGAGTTGCAAACACCTGTGCAAAAGAATATGAATTTACAAAGAAAAGGTAAAACTAAAATTGTTAGAACAAAAGAAATGCCCCATTGTAACCAAAATCACTAAAGTGATGGCCTGAGTCTTCTTAAGTGTTGTCCCCAGCAGAATCGCCAACTGTAGCGCCTGCGCTCTCGGAACGCCAGGCTGTCGGTATGGGCTCGACTTTCTGAAAGTGGGTGAATTGCGGCTTGATTTTTATTGGGAAGGGTGAAAAGAGTATGGTATGGCCTATTTGAAATGTTGAGTTTTCAGCTAACATATGGGGTGTTAGGACTCCTGCAAAGACAATTAAAGTATTCATCTTTGACTTTTGAAAACAGTTTTGAGAAAAGTGGACCCTCTAAAAGTGTGACTCTGAATAGCCTTGTGAAAACTAGAGATTTTGTGATGAGTTCGGGGACTCGATTATATCGAGGGAAGGTATTAGGCACACTCGAACATCCATGCGAACACGGTTGCCAGTTTTATTGATTTTTATTAAAATGGGGCATTTCGATTAAAAAAGAAAAAAAAAGTTTTTTTTTTTTTTTTTTCAGAAAGTGATTAGGATAGAAAATGGTGTTGGTTATGATCGCACTCTTTGAGAGTTTCTTACGTATCCCATTGTGGGAATCAGGCCAAACATAGTTCTAACTTGTGTGTGAGTGTATGCATGATTTTTTTTAGAGAAAGAAAAAGTGGTCCCGTTTGGCCGTGCACGTGTGATATAGTGATTTGAGAAAGAGTCGGTGTAACTAGGAACTTTAACACACGTGATATAGTCCTCGATTTGAATTTTTGGGAAGTGATTGATATTGCAATGAGACCATGCAAGTGGCTAGAGAATGATGTATTTTTTGTACTTTTCTATTTTATTTATTGATTTTTTTCAGTCCTTTTAGTCCTCTACTGGAAGTAAGGATCTGTACCCAAATGATTAAAAAGTGTACCGAAAGTAAGGGTCGGTGCCCATTAAAAGTGTGATGACTTACCTGTCTTACCTATATTGTTTGCAGATTCCAAGCAGAGGTGGTATTGGAGTTTTATTTGAGACAGTCTATTTATTTATTTATTTATTTTTATATATTTTTGATTTTATCTTTTTTTTTTGTATTTTTTATTTTATATTGGGAGTAAGAGACGGTGCCCAAGTGACTCAAAAGTGATTTTTTTTTTATATTTTTATTTTATGTCGGAAGTAAGGGTCAGTGCCCCAAAAAAAAGAAAAGAAGTGAAGTATGTGTAGGATAAGAAGACTTACCTGTGAAGATCTTTGAATGCAAAGGCGGTTATTGAGTCCGATTTATCCTTTCATTTTTATTATTCTATTTATATAAGTTAACCAATCTTTCTAATTTAGACATGAATTTCTGTATTAGAAAATCGCGTAGTCCCCAGTAAAGCATAGCTCTCTATATTAGCAACACGTCATCCTAAGTAGAACATGGCTTTGTGTCACGCCCCGGAACCACTCAGATGATCCTAGGACACGTGGCACGCCACCAAGGCCTAACCCCAGTCATTAAAGTTCCAAATTAAGTTTAAAATGACTTAAACCAAAGAAGCTCAAACAATAATAATAATAAAAAAAACAAAAACTCCGTCTTTGAAATTAGCCAAAAACCCCTGTTTTAACAATTAGTAAATTCTCATATAATACTACCAAATCATAGTCATGAGCTCCCAAAGTCCAAGCAAGAGTTTTTAAATACTTTAAAAAAAAATACTAAATATAACAATTTACAACCAACTCAATAAATAAATCTCCAAGTTCAAACGTCCCAATCTAATAACATTAGTCATAGTGACACTATAATCAAATAATCCCAACTAACACAGTCCAACCTAAACCAGCCAAAATATAAAGTATAAAGTATAAGTTAGAATCCAACTAAAGTATAAAGTTTAACTAGAAATATTACATAAGTCTTAAACCAGCCAAAATATGACTCGTACTACAATCCATATTAAAACCAATTAATTACAACTATATTGCAAGCTTTAAACTAAAAAGCAAGTAACTATTAACAAAATTACAATAACTTCCCAAATCCTAGCCAAGCCACTTCCCAGCTTACTTCCCCGATTCCTCGCCACGATCACCTACGATGGTTATTCAATAACCATTACAATATATAAGCTATATGCTTAGTGAGTAATGCTAATCATGAACATAGATAATAAACACGCTCAATTCAACATATTACAAATAACTATGGTCTCTGGCAATTACTAGTTCACTCCCACCACTACCGGCTAGCCCGCGGCTCCACTCCCCAAGCCCACGTGACTATTCATGACCCACGCCCTCACACGTGCGGTCCCATAGGCCTCTGGAGGCCGTGGTCGTCACCACAAAGATTACCTCATGGTGGTATAGAACTAGCAATTTCCATTGACCCAAATAGGCAACTCAACATGCTCATTTAATCATTACACCGTGCTTTCACAATCAAATTGGGCCTAATTTAACCACATGAATTTTGCCCAATAATAATCTAAATAAATTAAATTACGCTAATTAGGTATGCTTTGGCATCACAATTGAACCTAGCATGAAAATCATCCAAACATCAAAATTAACATCACCCACCTCTTGTGTTTCGCTCCTAATTGTGAAATTATAGCCCTACTATGAACCGGTACAAATCCTATACAAAAACTACAAGTTATGAGCTTAAACCCCAAAAAGGGTCACGGAAAAACTGTCACAGAACTCAATAAAATTAGTACCAATAGATTAGACTCACCCCCAGGAGTCCGAATATGTAGCCTGTTTTAAAAACCGACGTCGTTAGGCACGTCAATCGGCGTCGAAATCGTCACCGTCAATGTTGCTGCAAACTCTCATCTCGTCTCTGCAATCTATACTAACCTAACATGAAGTAAACAAGGATGAGGAGTCATCCTTTTATGTGGCCTAATTACATAAGTTTCCCATTTTTATTATGAAACCACACTAGTTTGCTAATTTTGCAATTACGCCCCTACTACTTATTAAACTGTATTAAAACTATCCCAAACTTAAATGGGTATTTATCTATGTCTCACATGGGTCCCATAAGTGGTCTCATATAATTATGTGAAGTTTCTAATTAGCCTATTAATTATACAACGTGTTCAATTCGTGCTCACAAAGGTACCCCTAATTGACCCCAGAAGTGGTCATCATCTAACAACATGATATTACTAGCAATAAAATAATAAATCATTTAAGCCTTAATAAACATATAGGCACATAGGGTGTTTCACATACTGGTGTCCCATCTCAACTGGGACCCATCAACACATATCCCAACTTGGGATTGCCATACTGGCCAAAACTGGGTTCCCAACTGGACACCCATAATCAACTTAGTGGGTCAATCCCACTCCAATAAGCGTCACATAACACATTAATTAACATTAACTCATGATTATGCATGCTAAAACAGTATTAAATGTAAACCGCGGGAGCGGGTGTCACATCTCTCCCCTCCTTAAAAAGGAGTTTGTCCCCAAACTCGTAGTACCTCAAGTTTCGAATAAGAATGGATACTTCTCTTTCATTTCATCTTCTCTTTCCCACGTGACTTTCTCAACGGAGTGATTCCGCCATAGCACCATAACCAAAGGAATAGTCTTTGTCCTCAGAATTTGTTCTTTTCTGTCAAGAATCTTGACTGGCTGCTTGATATAAGTCAAGTCTTCCCTGACTTCCAACGGCTCTGGAATAATCACTTTTCTCGGATCTGATACACATTTCCTTAACATTGATATGTGAAATACATCATGCACATTAGCTAATTCCGACGGTAATTCTAACCGATAAGCTACTGGTCCAACTCTGCCAATAATCTCAAATGGCCCAACATACCTTGGATTCAACTTCCCACGTTTCCCAAGCCTCGTAATACCCTTTGAAGGTGATACTTTCAAGAATACAAACTCCCCAATTTCAAACTCCATTGGTCTTCTTTTCAAGTCCGCATAGCTTTTATATCTACTTTGTGCTGTTTGAAGTCGTTGTTGTATTATCTTTATCTTCTCCGTAGTCTGCTGAACAATTTCAGGCCCTATCAATCTTCTCTCACCAACCTCAGTCCAACAAAGTGGAGAACGACACTTACACCCATATAAAGCCTCAAAAGGTGCCATTCCAATACTGGATTGATAACTATTATTATAAGCAAATTCAGCTAATGGCAAATGCTCTTCCCAATCACCTTTAAAATCCAAAACGCAAAGTCGAAGCATATCTTCAAGTATCTGAATTACACGTTCTGATTGTCCATCGGTTTGGGGATGGAAGGCTGTACTGAAACTCAATCTTGTACCCATTGCTCTCTGCATTCCTTGCCAAAATCTTGATGTAAATGCACTATCTCGATTTGAGACTATAGATACTGGAACTCCATGAAGTCTCACAATTTCTTGGACATGCAATTCGGCTAACTTCTTTGGATCATTGGTCTTAATTGGTAGAAAATGTGCAGACTTGGTCAATCGATCAACGATTACCCATACACTGTCATTTGATTTTCTAGATCTCGGTAAACCTCTCACGAAGTCCATTGTGATATTTTCCCATTTCCACTGTGGTATAGGTAATGTTTCCAATCTTCCCGCTGGTTTCTGGTGTTCCACTTTTACCCTCTAACAAGCCACACATTTTTCCACGTGCTCAGCTACTTCTCGTTTCATTCCTGATCACCAATAGATTTTTCGCAAATCACGGTACATCTTAGTACTACCCGGATGGATTGAGTACCTCGTATTGTGCGCCTCTTCCAAAATTACTTCCTTGATACCATCTATGTTGGGTATACAAACCCGATTCTTGAATTTCAATATACCATTCTCAAAAATGAATTCTGGTTGCTTACCCTCAAGTATCTCATCATGAATCTTCTTCAATATTGGATCTTGAAGCTGTTTGGCTCGAATTTCATCAATACGGGACGGATGTGCAATAATGGCTGACATTAGACCACCTCTAGTTTCTGGAATCACCTCCAACTTTAGCTGCTCCATCTCCCAAATTAACTTTTCTTGTGAAGTCAAAGTATAAGCCAAATTGGATGTAGACTTTCGACTCAGTGCATCGGCCACCACATTACCTTTTCTTGGATGATATTGGATTGTCAGGTCATAATCCTTCATTAGCTCTAACCATCTCCTCTGACTCATATTCAGATCCCGCTGTGTAAACAAATACTTTAAACTTTTATGATCTGTGTAAATTTCACACTTTTCCCCATAGAGATAATGCCTCCAAATCTTCAAAGCAAAGATCATTGCCGCTAACTCAAGATCATGTGTTGGGTAGTTCACTTCGTGTGGCCTTAACTGTCATGAGGCATATGCAATTACCTTGTTGTTTTGCATCAAAACACACCCTAAACCTCGATAGAAAGCATCACTGTATATCACAAACCTGTAGTACCAGAAGGAATGGTCAATATTGGTGCTGTCATCAAACGAGTCTTCAATTCAACAAAACTTTCTTCACATTCCGGACTCCAAATGAAAGGAACATCTTTTTGCATAAGTTGTGTCATAGGCATCGCAATTCTTGAAAAATTTTCCACAAACCTTCGGTAATATCCAGCTAGTCCTAAGAAGCTTCGTACCTCTGGCACACTTGTTGGCGACTTCCAATTGTCCACGGCTTCAATCTTTTGCGGATCCACTGATACCCCCTCTTTTGATATTACGTGTCCCAAAAATGCAATTTCAGTTAACCAAAATTCACATTTCTTTAACTTTCCAAACAACCTCTTTTCACGGAGTCGTTGTAGTACTAACCGTAGATGCCTCTCATGATCTTCTACGCTCTTGGAGTATATTAAGATGTCATCTATGAATACAATTACAAACTCATCCAGATAGTCTTTGAACACTCGATTCATCAAATCCATAAATGCTGCCGGTGCGTTTGTAACCCCAAATGGCATAACAAGAAATTCATAATGACCATAACGGGTCCTGAATGCTATTTTTTCCACATCTTCTTCTTTGACTTTTAACTGATGATAACCCGATCGCAAATCAATCTTGGAAAAGACTTGGGCTCCTTGAAGTTGATCAAACAAGTCATCAATTCTAGGCAACGGATACTTGTTCTTGATAGTTAACTTGTTGAGTTCTCGATAATCGATACACATCTTCATAGTCCCGTCTTTCTTCTTGACAAACAAAACTGGTGCACCCCACGGCGATACACTAGGTCGAATGAATCCCTTGTCTAGAAGATCTTGCAACTGAATCTTCAATTCTTTCAACTCCACCGGTGCCATTCTATACAGTGTTTTCGATACTGGCTGAGACCCCGAGGCTACTTCAATGGTAAATTCAATTTCTCGCTCAACTAGTACATCAGGTAGATCTTCAGGAAAGACATCTGGGAACTCTCGCACAACTGAAATGTCTTCTACCTTAGTCCCTGTGACCCGTGTGTCAATTATTGAACATAAGAACCCCCGACAACCTTGTTTCAACAACTTGCCTGCCCGTATTGCTGAAACCAAATATGATGGTGCTACAACACCAGTTCCCTGAAAACTAAACTCCTCTTGTCTCATTGGTAGAAAAGTAACTCTTTTCTGTTCACAATCGATAGTAGCTTGGTTTGCGGATAACTAGTCCATACCCAAAATTACGTCAAAATAATTAACGGCCAACGGAATTAAATCCACTGTCAAAACCCTATCATTTATCTTGATGTCACATGCTTTAAATATTGATGAGGTCACCATAGGTTTACTTAAGGGTAACGATATCGACAAATCATATCCCAAAGGTTCTGACATGCTGTCTAAGTGTCTAACAAATTCATGTGCAACAAAAGAATGTGTTGACCCTGAATCTATTAAAACATGCGCCGGGTGTGAGCAAATGAGTAATATACCTGATACCACGGAATCAGTAGCTGCGGCATCCCCCGGTGTTAGACGAAAATACCTTCCTTGTCTTTGCTCAGGTCCTTTCCCTTTATTCATACTTGTTCCTAGTTTTGCCCTAGTTGAAGCTATAGAACCTAACCCTCTCTGTTGTCTTGTTGGGCAATCTTTTGCTAGATGTCCAGGCTGCCCACATTCGAAGCATTTTCCTCTCATATCTGGATTGATACTCCCCATACTTTGAGTTCGAGCTTGTGAGCAATTTCTCGCTATATGCCCCTTCTGCTTGCAGATATTGCATACTAACGTCAAGTGGCATACACCCCAATGTTGACGATTGCATATTAGACATAATGGGCGACTCTCCCCAGATAAGGAACTTCCCCTTTGAACTCCTGAGCTAGAACCAGAACCTCTCGAGAACGGCTTCTTAAAGAAACCTTGTCCTTTACTTTTTCCCTCGGCTGACCGCTTATTCTATTGGCTCTGTTTATACTTGTCAATATCCCTTTCTGCGATCAAAGCAACATCTTGCACATCGGCCACCTTTCTGAGTTGATGTGTATCCACTCGGCTTCTAATATTATCTCGTAGGCCTTCTTCAAATTTCCGTGCCCTATCCACTTCCCTTGGTACTGTTCGATATGCAAACCGAAGTAAACTGTTATACTTAGCTGCGTACTCATTTACTGTCATATCCCCTTGTTGTAGATTTGCAAATTCACGGCCCAACTGTGTCTTGACGGATGCTGAAAAGTACCGCTTGTAGAAGACCTTTACAAATCTGTCCCACGTCTCTGGTGCCCCTTGTTCAATCACATTTGTTCACCAGTTTTGAGCTTCACCCTTCAAAGTGTCGGTAGCACACATTATCTTTTCCTCATCTGTACACTCTACTGCCCAAAAGATACGGTTCATATCCATCACCCAATGGTCGGCTTGTGATGGATCTGGGCCTCCATCAAACTGACTTGGTTTTCTTTTATAAAATTGTTCAATGACTTCTCGCTCGGCCCGTGGTTGTGGATTTGCAGGTCTATCACGTCCCATCTGATCACTTACTGCCTTTACAAAATTGCTTACCACATCTTCTAGGTGGTCCATCCTCGAATGAGGTGAACGTTCCCGATTATGATCCATTTTCTTACCTGTCAGTCAATTGACATAAATATATTGCATGCTATGCCAATATGTTATATAACAACATAGCAACAATTATTCATATGCATCCATGAAATGCATTTACATACTCGTCATCTACGCGTACTCTCAATCGTCATCTCTCGTACCCAAGGCTCTAAGCCTAATGCTCTGATACCACTAAATGTCACGCCCCAGAACCACTCAGATGATCCTAGGACACGTGGCACACCACCAAGGCCTAACCCCAGTCATTAAAGTTCCAAAATAAGTTTAAAATGACTTAAACCAAAGAAGCTCAAACAATAATAATAATAACAAAACAAAAACTCCGTCTTTGAAATTAGCCAAAAACCCCTATTTTAACAATTAGTAAATTCTCATATAATACTACCAAATCATAGTCATGAACTCCCAAAGTCCAAGAAAGAGTTTTTAAATACTTTAAGAAAAATGCTAAATATAACAATTTACAACCAACCCAATAAATAAATCTCCAAGTTCAAACGTCCCAATCTAATAACATTAGTCATAGTGACACTATAATCAAATAATCCCAACTAACACAGTCCAACCTTATATTACAGGAGTTAAGTTAGAATCCAACTAAAGTATAAAGTTTAACTAAAAATATTACATAAGTCTTAAACCAGCCAAAATATGACTCGTACTACAATCCATATTAAAACCGATTAATTACAACTATATTGCAAGCTTTAAACTAAAAACCAAGTAACTATTAACAAAATTACAATAACTTCCCAAACCCTAGCCAAGCCACTTCCCAGCTTACTTCCCCGATTCCTCGCCACGATCACCTACGATGGTTATTCAATAACCATTACAATATATAAGCTATATGCTTAGTGAGTAATGCTAATCATGAACATAGATAATAAACATGCTCAATTCAACATATTCCAAATAACTATGGTCTCTGGCAATTACTAGTTCATTCCCACCACTACCGGCTAGCCCGCGGCTCCACTCCCCAAGCCCACGTGACTAGTCATGACCCACGCCCTCACACGTGCGGTCCCATAGGCCTCTGGCGGCCGTGGTCGTCACCACAAAGATTACCTCATGGTGGTATAGAACTAGCAATTTTCATTGACCCAAATAGGCAACTCAACATGCTCATTTAATCATTACACCGTGCTTTCACAATCAAATTGGGCCTAATTTAACCACATGAATTTTGCCCAATAATAATCTAAATAAATTAAATTACGCTAATTAGGCATGCTTTGGCATCACAATTGAACCTAACATGAAAATCATCCAAATATCAAAATTAACATCACCTACCTCTTGTGTTTTGCTCCTAATTGTGAAATTATAGCCCTACTATGAACCAGGTACAAATCCTATACAAAAACTACAAGTTATGAGCTTAAACCCCAAAAAGGGTCACGGAAAAACTGTCACAGAACTCAATAAAATTAGTACCAATAGATTAGACTCACCCCCAGGAGTCCGAATATGTAGCCTATTTTAAAAACTGACATCGTTAGGCACGTCAATCGGCGTCGAAATCGTCACCGTCACCGTCAACGTTGCTGCAAACTCTCATCTCGTCTCTGCAATCTATACTAACCTAACATGAAGTAAACAAGGATGAGGAGTCATCCTTTTATGTGGCCTAATTACATAAGTTTCCCATTTTTATTATGAAACCCCCACTAGTTTGCTAATTTTGCAATTACGCCCCTACTACTTATTAAACTGTATTAAAACTATCCCAAACTTAAATGGATATTTGTCTATGTCTCGCATGGGTCCCATAAGTGGTCCCATATAATTATGTGAAGTTTCTAATTAGCCTATTGATTATACAACGTGTTCAATTCGTGCTCACAAAGGTACCCCTAATTGACCCCAGAAGTGGTCATCATCTAACAACATGATATTACTAGCAATAAAATAATAAATCATTTAAGCCTTAATAAACATATAGGCACATAGGGTGTTTCACATACTGGTGTCCCATCTCAACTGGGACCCATCAACATATATCCCAACTTGGGATTGCCATACTGGCCAAAACTGGGTTCCCAACTGGACACCCATAATCAACTTAGTGGGTCAATCCCACTCCAATAAGCGTCACATAACACATTAATTAACATTAACTCATGATTATGCATGCTAAAACAGTATGAAATGTAAACCGCGGGAGCGGGTGTCACACTCTGCGTATTAGAAACCATATGAGATTTCTTTATTGAGAATCATGTAATCCCAAGTCAGACGTAATTTTTGTATTGAAAACCAAGTAATTTCGAATATGACGTGAATCATAATTTTTTTTTAATTTTTGATTATCTAGTGAGAATAAAGATGATATGTACAAAAAAAAAAACCTGAGTTATTAGAGGAACTCGAGAAATCAGCTAGAACATTGATGGTCAGTGACTGGGATGTTGGGCGATGATTTGAGGCGGCAACAGATGATGGCGGTGGTATAGTGGCCGTAAGGTATGTTGATGAGAATCGCGATGATATAATAGCTAGGTAGAGGGTGGTGATTGTAGTGGTGACCTTGATGGTGATGGTTAGAAGAGGTGGTATGGTGGTGAAAAATATGTAAACTCCTTTTTTTTTTTTGTATTTAATGATGAAGTGAAAGAGATGGAAAGCTCTTTTTTTTTTCTTCTTTGTTCCCCGTCTCCTGAATGGTGAGCATTGGCCAAATTTTATAGCCAAACAATAGCATCTTTTTATTAATTTTTTTTAAGTTCAAAGCACTTCCACTAAAAAAGGGGGAAAACAATCCACTTTTTCTTGTTTTTTTTTTCTTTCTACTGAGCTTTTTCTTGAATAATTTTTTTGGAGGATAAGAAATAATTGTGTGTGGTAGGGTGTGATATGTCCAAAATAATCTAGCCGTGAAGACAGCACCACGTCACCAAGAGGTGCCGGTTATTCCGGTAAGGGCGTCCATCGTGGCCAAGCATTCTCGAGGTGTTCGTTCAAACCGCGCGGTTCGTACCAACAGGCCGGGCATGAAGGTCGCGGCGTCCTGCGATCCCGACCTATCCAGCAGTTTCCTAAACTAACTACAAGTCTGCAAAAGGGAATGTGGCAGTTTCCTAAACCACTTAGGAAACTTTTCCTAAATTGCGCCAATTAAGTGTAATTAGATTAGATTTCCTAATCCTATGAACTTACCATGTGAGGGTGGACTCTTGCATCTATAAAAGAGCCCACCTACCCTGTCAATAGAGATCCCAATCCAATACACAAATTATTCTCTAGCTTACAAGCATTCAACAGAGAACTCACCATCAATACGCATATACCCGGTCGGTATTACTAGTAGTGTCACCAATCTTTGTTGGCTCACCAGGCCCGTCGATGATCTGCTAGTGAGAGCGCACAGACGCAACCGTGGACGTAGGTCACCTCGCTAACGGGACCGAACCACATACAAATTGTTCTTGTCTTACTTTCTCTCTCTAAACCCTTCTTACCAATTCTAGGCATCATCAGTTTGGCGTCGTCTGTGGGGAATCGACAGAGTCTTTTCATCAACAAATCCTTGACTGATCAACATGCCGCCGAAGACGGGTAAGAGAGCCGCTGTTCCAATCGGTCAGGAGAACCCGCAGCTTGAGCAGTAGGCTGCCTCCATGACCACCGAACAGATAATGGCAGCACTGGCACAACTCTTGGAGGGCCAGCGCCGAACACAGGAGCAGATGGAGATGCTTTTGGCCCGATAGGAGAAGCGCCCTGCATCGAAGAATCAACCTGAGAAGAGTGCCCCAATTCAAAGGCCCGCTCGGGCACGAAGGCAAACCCGTTCCGCCCCGGTGTCCCCACCGGACCGTGAATGCCTCGGTGACGGAGAGCGCAGCTAGGCAACCAGGCGCTCGCGGAGACAAGCTCGGCCCAATCCTCGCCGAGTGGAGGACACCAGAACTATTATCGACAGGCGGCGTGCGGCCAGAGGGGAGGAGTCCGGACGGAGAGCCCGGGAATCGGCCGAGGACTCTCCGGCCCTGAGCCAGGGGGATCTTAGGCATATGCTTTCCCGGACCCAGAGCCGGGCCCTATCCCCGAGGTCGACGCGCTTCGAGGAAGAGGCCTCGTCATCTGATCCGACTTACCGCTCAGATATAGAGAGGAGAACCAGGCAGGATGACGTAAAGGCTCAGGTCGAGGAACTGCAGCAGCAAATTGAGAGGTTGAACCACAAGTCCGGCCACGACCTCACCAACACGGAGACTGAATAACCCTATACCGCTCGGGTGACGCGGTTTCCTATTCCACGAAAGTTCAAACCCCCTCACCTCAACTCCTACGACGGCATAGGGAGTCCGGTGGACCACATCCGCACTTACAAGGCTCAGATGGCACTCACGGTGGACGAGCTGCTGTGCCTGGCCTTTCCTAGTACCCTCAAGGGGCCAGCAGCATAGTGGTTCCACGCTTTAAAGTCCCGGACGGTCGATGATTTTAAAGCCCTCAGCAAGCTGGTCATTAGCTAATTTGTCGGGATGCTCGATCGGTCACAGCCGGACACTCAGCTGCTGACCGTCAAGCAGCGTAAAGGGGAGTCCCTGAGGGAATATGTGGATCGTTTCAACTTGCAAAGGCTCCAGATTCACAATCTTAATGAAACGACCATGATCATGGCCTTCTGCTCGGGAGTTCAACACACCAAGGTTGCCACGTCGTTCCATCGTGACCGACCGGCAACCCTGGTAGAGCTCTCGGAGAGGGTCGAAAAGTACATTAATACCGAAGAGTTCCTAAAGACAAAGCGTGCCGGCCAGATGGGAGATGAATCCCCGAAGGCTAAGTACAAGCGTGAAGGATTCGAGAAGGGCTCGGGAAAGAAGCCAAAGCAGGATCAGAAGGATGCCCGGGGCCAGCCCCCGATCGCTTTTAGACCCCTTTCCCAGCCCATACATGAAGTCATGGCTACCACAGAGGCACAGAGGTTGCTTCAGCAGCCAGCTAAACTCAGAGCCCCGCCCGGTAAGAGGAACCGTGACAAGTTCTGCCGCTACCACAGGGATCACGACCATGAAACGGAGGATTGCTTTAAACGAAAGATAGCAATAGAGAAGCTGATCAAGCAGGGACACCTGGCGGAGTTCGTCACAGCAGACAGAAGACCCCGGCAGGACACCCAAGCTCCCGATCAGCCACCACCACTTGGCCACATCCACGTGATCTCCGGAGGAACGTTAGGCGGAGGTGATTCACACTCGGCACAGAAGAGGCATGCTCGGGCATCCCGAGCGGATGTCTGGCAGGTCCAATCCACCGGTTCCTCCCCAACCGATGTTCTAACATTCACATCCGACGACCTGCAGGGCGTCCACTGCCCCCATGATGACCCGCTAGTGGTGACGCTTTCTATAGCCAACTATATGGTCAAGAGGGTGCTGTGCACACAGGCAGCTCATCCGACATTATGTTCACGTTGGCATTCGATCAAATCGGGATTACCAGGGATCGGCTCCAGCCAGTTACTACACCCCTGGTTGGATTCAACGGCTCTAGCACACAACCGCTCGAGACAATCGAGCTTCCACTTCTCATGGGGACCTACCCTCAGCAAGCCTCTGTGCTGACCAATTTCGTGATTGTAGAAGCCCCGTCGGGCTACAATGTCATCCTTGGCAGGCCAACCCTCAACAAGGCCAAAGAAGTCGCCTCCACCTACATCTTAACAGTGAAGTTCCCGACTCTTCAGGGACCCGGATGCTTGCGTGGAGATCAGACTACCGCCCGGAGTTGCTATGTCAGCTCGTTACGCCAGGGGGCAATCACTGAAACATTAAACGTTCAAGAGCTGGATCCCTGGGACCAGAGCGACGCGGTAGGTCCTGGGGAAGAACTGGAAAGTATGACGCTGAATCCCGAGTACCCTGACCGCACGGTCAGTATTGGTACCCTGCTGGAACCAGGCTTGAAGGAAAAACTGACCCAGTTCTTGAGGTAAAACTAGGACGTTTTTGCTTGGAGTCACGAGGATATGCCCGAGATTGACCCCCGAGTAATGTCCCATCGGCTCAACGTCAGTCCAGACTATAGGCCGGTGAAGCAAAAAAGGAGGGGCATGGCCCCTTAGAGACAGAAGGCAGTGAGTGAAGAGGTCGAGAAGCTCCTCAAAGCCCGCTCCATCCGAGAAGTTCACTACCCCTACTGGCTAGCCAATGTGTTACTTGTCAAGAAAAGCAGCGAGAAGTGGAGGATGTGCGTGGATTTCACCAACCTCAACAAAGCTTGCCCCAAGGATTGCTATCCGTTACCCAGGATAGACCTCATTGTGGACTCCACGGCAGGTCACTCACTCCTCTCATTCATGGACGCTTACTCGGGGTACAACCAGATCATCATGTACCCCGGGGACGAAGAGAAGACTGCGTTCATTACTGACCAAGGCACGTACTGCTACAAGGTTATGTCATTCGATCTCAAGAATGCCGGGGCCACCTACCAATGCCTAGTCAACTACATGTTCAAAGACCTCATTGGAAAGTCTATGGAGGTATATGTGGATGATCTGCTGGTCAAGTGCTGGGACGAACCCGACCACTTTGAGCATCTGGCCGGGGCCTTCAGCATTTTGAGAAAATTCAGGATGAGGTTGAACCCGGCCAAATGCACCTTCGACGTCTCGTCTGGGAAATTTTTGGGCCACCTAGTCAGCAGACTGGGGATTGAGGCAAACCCCGAAAAGATCAAAGCCATCATCAACATGCGGTCACTCAAATCAACAAAGGAGGTTCAGAGCTTAGCCGGACGGGTGGCCGCATTAAACAGATTTGTCTCCCGAGCTACCGAACAGTGCCTGCCATTCTTCAAAATCCTCCGCAAGGCGTTCCAGTGGTCAGAAGAGTGTGAAGAAACGTTCCAGGAACTCAAGAAGTATCTGGCTTCCCCTCCTCTACTCTCAATGCCCGTGCCCGGGGAAGAATTATTTTTATACTTGGCAGTGTCACCATCCGTAGTTAGTTCGGCACTTATTCGGGAAGAGCACGGGATACAGTTCCCAGTGTACTACACCAGCCGGGCGTTACAGGGCGCAGAGAGCAGATACTTCCGTATCGAAAAACTAGCGTTCGCCCTTATCACCTCGGCCCGAAGGCTCCGCCCTTACTTTCAGGCCCATGCTAATGTGGTCCTCACAGATTAACCTCTCTGCAGAATCCTCAGCCATCCAGACACATCTGGGAGGCTCGTCAAGTGGGCCTTGGAGTTAGAAGAGTTTGAAGTGATCTACCGACCCCGGACAGCCATCAAGGGACAAGCCGTGGCTGATTTTTTGGTCGAGTTCACGTATCCAGAGGACCTGGTTAAAATGTCCGAGCCACCGGCCTTACCGCCCGGGTGACACTCTGGTATCCCCACCTGGGTACTGCACGTGGACGGTTCATCCAATCAGCAAGGTAGTGGGACAAGAATCATCTTAACTACCCCTGACCGCATCCAACTCGAATATGTATTGAGATTCGAGTTCTGCGCCTCCAACAACGAGGCCGACTACGAAACCCTATTGGTCGAACTGCAATTGGCCCTTTCTATGAGTGCACAACATGTCCAAGGATACAGCGACTCCCAGCTCGTGGTCAACCAGCTTAACCAAGAGTACGAAGCGCAGGGAAGATAACATGGTAGCTTACCTGGCCCTTGTCCGAGCGGTTTCCAAGAAGCTCCGAGGATTCTCCATTATGCAGATACCCAGAGAAGAAAATACCAGGGCCGACCGGTTGGCTCACCTCACCTCGTCTTCTGAGTCAGACTTGCCCGGGATACAGATAGAATATCTACCCAAGCCAAGTGTGATCAACTCAGAAGGCATAGAGGTAGACCCGATCACCTAGGGACCCAGCTGGATGGACCCGCTCGTGACATTCTTGACAACAGGGACGCTACCAGACGATAAAGAAGAAGCCTGTCGGGTCAAGTACCAGGTGGCCCAATATCATCTTGTTGATGGCATTCTCTACAAGAGGGGATTCACCATCCCGTACCTCCGCTGTGTCCATCCTGCATAAGTCCAAGTGATACTGTTTGAGATCCACGAAGGAGTGTGTGGGAACCACATCGGAGGCCGGGCCCTCTCCAGAAAGGCCCTACTACTAGGTTACTACTGGCCAACCATGGCCCAGGATTCCCAGGAGTACGTCAAAAGATGCGACAAGTGTCAACGATACTCTCCCATGATCAACCGACCGGGAGAACTCTAGACACTAATCCACAGCCCCTGGTTGTTCGCCCAGTGGGGCATCTACGTTGTCGGTCCCCTGTAAATGGGAAAAGGACAGGTCAAGTTTGCAGTGATAGCTGTTGACTACTTCACCAAATGGGCAGAGGCCGAGCCCTTGGCGATGATAACCGGGCAGAAAATGGAGAGCTTTGTGGAAAGGAATATTCTTAGTAGGTTCGGCATTCCCTGGGTCCTAGTCAGCGACAACGGCAGGCAGTTTGACACCCCTATATTCAGGCAATTCTGCTCAGGCTCCGGGATACTGAATCATCACTCCTCCCCCGAGCACCCACAAGCCAACGGTCAAGTCGAGGTAAATAACTGGATAATCTTGCAGTCAATCAAGACAAGGCTTGAAGGCGCCAAAGGGCTGTGGGCTGAAGAACTACCGACCCTCCTTTGGGCCTATCGCACAACACCCCGAGCAGCAACGGGTGAGACACCATTCTCTTTAACCTACAGATTTAAAGCGGTGGTCCCCACAGAACTCGGGTTGCCTACATACAGGGTGGCTAACTTCAGTGCTCCAGAAAACGAAGAAGCCCTCCGGTCAGAACTAGATCTGGTGGAGGAAAAGAGAGACCAAGCCTATCTGAAGGCGGCATCCTACAAACAACGGGTTTCCCGATACTACAACAGTATGGTGAAGCACCGCAGTTTTTAAGTCGGAGACCTCATCCTCAAGGCAGTTAACCAGTCTACCTTAATCCCGAGCCATGGGAAATTGGGACCAAACTGGGAAGGCCCGTACAATGTAACCCAGGTCAATCGACCGAGAACCTACTGGCTACAGAGTATGGATAGGCATGATCTCTCTCATCCTTGGAATGTGCAACACCTCCACAAGTATTATCAGTAGCATTGAGCCACGGGAATTTAGTACTGGTAGAGATTTCTTTTTGTAGCTCTGATTGAGCAGTAGCAATAAATTTTTGTTTTTAATAAAATTAGAAAGTTTATTTTGCAAAATTACTCCTGTCAGTACACCGTGCAATGCAAAAAAGTCCTCGGGCTCCGAACCCAGGCACCTAAAAGACCTCGGGCTCTGAACCCAGGCACCTAAAAGACCTCGGGCTCCGACCCCAGGCACTAAGAAGACCTCGGGCTCCGAACCTAGGCACAAAATGACCCTGCAACAACCCATGTTCCAGGTCAGTTTCCTATGGTCGCTCCTCAACACGCCCCCGCCTTCACAGGACGCTTGGGAGGCAAGAGGATACTAAACCTAAACAGGAAATTACATAAGGCTTCGCCTAGGTCCAATTGACGATGGGAACAAACCCCTAGGTGGCCGACGATGGCAAGCTCCAAAGGACACTACAACCACCCATGTTCCAGGTCAGTTTCCTACGGCTACTAACTCCCACACTCCCGCCTTAGCAAAATGCTTGGGGGGTAGGGGAATATTAGGCTAAAACAGGAAATCACACCGGTCACTAAAAGAACTTGGAAAAATTCCTAAGTACTTACAGTGATCAGAGATAATATCCCAGACAGTAAAACAGGATACACCTATGATACCCGGGGACATCCCAGACGGTAATACAGGGTATTCCTATAATACACCGGGTGATCCTGGACACT
The DNA here is from genome assembly GCA_033977485.1 of Hydrangea macrophylla. Classification (NCBI taxonomy): domain Eukaryota; kingdom Viridiplantae; phylum Streptophyta; class Magnoliopsida; order Cornales; family Hydrangeaceae; genus Hydrangea; species Hydrangea macrophylla. Next base: position 78,712,874 of record CM066991.1, on the reverse strand, counting down.
AAACAGGACAAGTTCCTACGGCAGACCGGGTAGGTACCTTTTGAACAGGTCAGAAAGACTAGGTGTTCTGCTGATTACGGTCCTAAAACATTTGCTAAGGCAGGTGTTAGGTTGGCCAGAATTCGAGCAAATACTAGCAATTAAAACAGGCATAGTATAGAAACAAAAACAGTTAATGCAAAGTTTGACCTCGAGGGTCTTTTCATTAATTAAAATAAAAATTGTACAAAGCCTGGGGGGCAGTTGTAGTAGCCTCCCCGGAAAGAAAAAAACTACAAAAAAAAAACTAATCTACCACCACCATCTCTCCCTCCTCCGTGGCCTGCTCATCAACTGAGGGGTCCCCGGCCAGTGTAGCTTCAGCAGCGACCTCGAAGTCAGCCTGGCTTTCCTTCCAATAACTGGACTCTGCCCAAGAATAACCGGACAGGTCCCAGTCTGGATGGTCAGAAGCCACCCGCTTCGTCAGGTCCGCGTAGCCCATGAGGAACCCAGCCTCGAATTCCTCCTCAGCTTCTTTGGCTTCAACCTCCCGAGCAGCAGTGAGCTTCGAGAGCGTGGCCGTCATAGCTGCAAGGTCCTTCTTAGCAGAGATCCTCCCAGCCTCCGTAGCTATAGTTTTAGTCTCTGCAACCTGCTCGTTGGCGATCCTCCCGGCCTCTGCGGCTGCAGCTTTAGCCTCTACAACGTTCCGGGAGGCACGCTCGGTTGATAGAGTGTCACGGACCTCCCCAAGCTCCAGGGCGGTTGCCCGGGATTTTTCTTCTTCCACGGTGAGGGAAAACTCCGCGGACTCCCGGGTAGCCCTCTCAACAAAAAGGTTAGACTCAATAGCGGTCAACCTCTCAGCAACGCCGGGAAGGGTGGTCTCAGCCCCGACCGCAATACAGCCAATCTGCAAAAACAAGAAAATGTCAGTATATGCAAGGAAGAAAAGCTAAGGTTCATGTTGCAAAGAGACTTACCATGTGACTGATGTTGTACAGCCAACCGATGATGGCCTCGGGGCTCAGCAGAGTGCACTTGTTGATCTGGCTCTGCAACAGCCTGGGCCGCACCCTTCCACGGACGTCGTCCGCTGTCTCGACCTCGGGCTTGGAGGAGGGGCCCACGCGAGCAGTCTCCTTCATGCTCGGGAAGGAGACACTGGACGGTTTAGCAGCAGGAGGAGGTGGTGGTGGAGCAGCAACTGTTACAACGGGCATAGAAGTAGCGGCGACTTCCTTCTCAGCCCGGATGGAGATCCCCCCGGAAATCCTCTTCAGGGGCAGGCCCTTGGTGGGATCCGGCTTCTTCCTTTTCAGGCCAGCCCAGGCCATCAAGGTCGCCTCCTTGTCCTTCAGAGCCACAGTGCTCTTGGGGGCCATTTCTGCAAAACCAGAGAGCATGTTAGTTTAGCAAAGTACCAAATGAAAAGAAAACCGGTCGGTCAAGAAAGTGTATTTACCATGAATAATCGCCAGGAGAATAGGAGCTGTGAAGCCCTAGGGCTTGTAAGAGATCTTCGGGCTCCCCAACCGGGTCAACACCTTATTAATGTCGGTCGGGTCATCTACCAAAGACAGGATCCTCGTTTGCAGCTCGTCCGAAAGGCTAGGCGAGTCAACTGATCCCACTGCAAGATAAGCGCACCAATGGGTTAGTCAAGGAAAAGTAAAGAGACTAAGCAAGAAAGAAAGAGTGCCTGGGCTTACTCCTCACCTTCCCTGGCCAGGAGGTCCTCATCTAAATACCCGTCGCCTTCTCACACAGCCCCAGGGTGGACACTTGAAAGAATTTTTTCTTCCATCCCTTATTATTGCTCAGGCAGCTAACAATTATCTTATGCCCTTGCCTAGCCCCGAGCGAGAAGAAACCGGACTCTCCATGAACCTGAAAAGGCCGGTGGGTCCAGAAGAACTCCTGCAATGTGAGCTCATACCCGAGGACTTGGGGCCACAAAGATATGTACCCCATTAGATATCGCCAGTTGTTCGGCGTGAGCTGCCCGGGAGAGATTCCAAGGTAGATGAGCGCGTCCCGGGCAACTAGATGGATAGGCCGGCGAAGGCCCGCTATAAAAGCGTCCTCGTACAAAGTGACGAAGCCCGACTCGTGGAAGTGAGCTCCGCCATCATGCACGGCAAGAGAAAAGCGGCCGGGAAGCTCGTACCTATCCCTGATCCTGTCCAAGTTGGGGCCTCGCAGGATACTGACTATGGGCTCACATGCGAAGACGACCCCGGGACTGTTCGGTACAGACCCTTCATCGCCTGACCCCCCAGACGTCGAGGCTATGGGAGAACCCTGGTACGTTTCCTTATGAGATGCCCGGGCGGGTATTCTCCCCTCACTATGCTGGTCAGAGGGGGTCGATGAGGGAGGATCTGGGCTTGTGCTCATAGACCCCGATCGCAATTGTTCATCTTCTGACCGGGATGACGAATTGAAATCTGAATGACACATGACTATGTCTGTGGAAGACCTAAAGGGCAGACGACCTGGGAATGGGTCAAGAACTCCTAGTCTGACGTACAGAGGAGGTAGATCTAACAACCTAAAGGGCAGGTCATACAAGACTCGAGAAGAAAGACAACACTCTCTCAAGATTCTCTCAGGAACCCCCGCTCGATCAAATTGCTCTAGTGTACCCCTGAATTGAAAGAAGTGACTAAATCAAAAAAGAAGAAATCCCAGGCTCGCTCTAACCCAAGTGGGTTCACTCCCTCCAGCTTTGTTCAGAAAAGAAGAAGAGAGTGAAGAACTGAAGACAGAAAGGAAGGACTTACAAAATTTAGCGCAGAAAAGGACTCGGGAATCTTGCTCAGGAGTCTTGTATGCTCTCAAATCGCTCGGTAATTCTCTCAGTTGATAGCAGGAACTGAAGAACGAGCAAGTGTTTCTTATATAGAAGTAGCAGACGGTCCAGATCGATCAGATCCAATGGCTCAGGATCTTTCCTGCCAAAAACTGTCAGACAGCTGTCACCTCGGGGACATGAAGGGTTGCCTCGAAATACGCTCACATTAAATGCGCGATGTGACAGTCTAGTTACCACGCAACTGGTCGGTTACATCTGAACCAACTCCGCTAGACCCTGACCAGGCCAATTACTCCTTGACACGTGGCAATACCCACACCCGAGCTCCTACCTGTACCGGTCGGTTATGGCACCGGGTGGTTTGGACTGTGGGTCCCATCCCGAGTAGCATTCCCGAAGGACATCCAGACAGTTTCCAAGGAGCTACAGATTTTCGAATCCTCACCCAATGACGCATCCAGTCAGTTCCGGAAATGGGGACAGCTGATATGTCCAAAATAATCTAGCCATGAAGACAGCGCCACATCACCAAGAGGTGTCGGTTATTCCGGTAAGGGTGCCCACTGTGGCCAAGCATTCTCGAGGTGTTCATTCAAACCGCGCGGTTCGTACCAATAGGCCGGGCATGAAGGTCGCGGAATCTCGCGATCCCGACCTATCCAGTAGTTTCCTAAACTAACTACAAGTCTGCGAAAGGGAATGTGGCAGTTTCCTAAACCACTTAGGAAACTTTCCCCAAATTGCGCCAATTAAGTGTAATTAGATTAGATTTCCTAATCCTATGAACTTACCATGTGAGGGTGGACTCTTGCATCTATAAAAGCGCCCACCTACCCTGTCAATAGGGATCCCAATCCAATACACAAATTATTCTCTAGTTTACAAGCATTCAACAGAGAACTCACCATCAATACGCATATACCCGGCCGATATTATTAGTAGTGCCGTCCATCTTTGTTGGCTCACCAGGCCCACCGGTAATCTGGTAGTGAGAGCGCACAGACGCAACCGTGGACATAGATCACCTCGTAAACGGGACCGAACCACATACAAATTGTTCTTGTCTTACTTTCTCTCTCTAAACCCTTCTTACCAATTCTAGGCATCATCAGGGTGCATGCGGAATTGTTATCCTTTTGACCCCATAGCTTTGACTTACAATATTCTTACCATTCGAGGTCATATTAGGATGATTCAAAAAAGTGATTGGCTCATGCCAATGAGCACTTTATTTTGAAATGATTGGGTTAGGAAAAAATGGGGTGTCTACAAGGGTTTTAAATATATTGTACCTTGTACTGTTTTAATTTTTTACACTTTCTATACACCACTTACACGACATAAAGTACATGCATTTAAAATCTTGTTGTAAAATGTGTTTATGTGCCTAGCATTTTTTTTAATCAAAGCACCCAAGTCAACGTCTGAAGGTTGAAAATCCAGCTAGGCATATCTGTTCTTTTAATTTTGTCATCTTTTGTTTTTTCCCCCTTAGTTTATTTATTTATTTATTTTTAAATTTTCCCCCTCAGCGTTATAATAACTAGAACCCATGGTCTTCCTTGGCCACAAAAAAAAAAAATACCAAACATGGTCCACACCAATAAGTCCGTAAATACAACAGAGTTGCTTTGAAGGGATCAAATTTGCAAACTTAGCTATCACCAAGAGGGGAGCTTTTGTAAGATCTCTGTCATCCTTAGCATAACACCTAGAAACTAGACCTCCAGAATGGTCCCGCATAAAAGGCAACTAAATTTCACTTTTGCTCCTGATGAGCTAAAAAATTTGGGTGGAACAAAAAAGTTAAAGTGGAAAAGTTGAATGTCTATGACAAAAGGGTACTAGACATATATTTAGCATTTTTGTGTGTGTGTGTGGAAGAAGCCACATATCTTGTAGCCTCATCTCCTAAGATATGATCATTTTTTTGTTTTCAGTAATATAAATAAGAGGTTTAGTTAGAGTGTGTGTGAGTGAATGCAATTTTTGTATTCAAGAATGCCAAATAGGCCCTTACTTGCCACTTACATGAAATATTGGAAGGAATGTCTCTCCTTGTAATCCAAGTATGATCTCAGTCATTGCTTGAACAGTCCCGTGATCTTCACTACAACTTTCATAACACCTGCTCCATCTTGGATCTCTACAAACCTACAAGTAAATTACTCTCTAAACTCATTATTAATTAATTTTTGTATTTTATTTATTTAGTTACCTCAATGCATGGCGCAAAAACACAAGGAATGCCTATAACCCTAACTTCTAGAGCAGTGGCAGCTCCAATTTTCTTGACAACTGTAGGGTCCCTATTTAGCAAGGAAAATAAGTTAATTTGGAGAATCGGATTTCCAAACTTAAAAGAACCCACTATAAATCATAAGTATGTAAACCCAATTATTCCTCAATATTTATGCTATTAGTAGGAGAGACGAAAATATAGAAGTAAAATGAAGTGGACAGTTTCACCTCGAGAAACTTTACCCATGTTCTTATAAAGGCGGCACTGCTCCAGTCATAAAAAGGAATCTCGTTAATGTCTGCCAAAGAAGAAGGGAGCCTCAGACTCACTTGATCGTTCCATGTCGCAAAGATCGAACAGCCAAGAATATACAGAAGGAAGACCCGCAACATTTGATGGCCATTCAGGTTGTGCCTCCTGTAGACATCCTAATTTTGATCGACCGTTGAATTCAGGTGATGGTTACTTCTAAGGCCGATGATGACAGTGTCCGATGTGATTTAAAGGTCTTCCAAGTAATTCCAAATCGTTTCCCAAAATTCTTCAGTCCCAATCAAAGTTTTCAAAAGGAAAAGGGATAAATTAGGTATTCGGGAAACCCAGATCTGAAGTGCGTATGAGAAAAACTGGCTGAAAATGGATTTCAAAATAAAGAAATATATATATGTATGTGTAAGAATTTTGAAAAGAAAACAAAAAGAGAGAAAATGAAATAATAGAAAAGAATTTTGAAAAGAAATAAATAGGATAGAGAAAGAAAAGTTTTTATTTAAAAATAATAATAATAATGATAAAAAAAAATAAAAATATAAGTAATCTATATGTAAGCTATTTAAGAATATACTAGTATAAGGTACATTTTAAGTATGTTAGCATAAAGTACATATTAGTATAAGTCAATAATATATTTAACAAATTGATGAAATAAAAGAAAATGGAATTTAGTTAGCCGCGGCACGCGACAAAGCCGGCGGCACTCAGCCGGCATTCATTGAGTGCTGCTTGGCAGTCAGTGATTGCCAGAATGGCACTCAGTGAGTGCCACAGATAATTCGTCGAGTGCCACCCACTATAACAGTCTGTTTTTTTTATATGTTCTAGAAGAAATCTTTACACATGGGTTTTCACCGGAATTTACCTAATTGACCCTTTGAAGGTAGTCTATATAAAGAGGCCTTCACCTCCATTATAGGGATCTTCTTCCAATTTTCTTGTTGGGCAAGAAATATATTGAAATATAGAGAGAGAATTGAGAGAAATCAAAAAGACTTTGAAGAAAACAAGAACTCTTTGAAGAATTTGAAGGAGAATTGGAAGAACTTGGAAAATCTTTACCAACAATCAAGAAATCCTTGAGGTTATAGAGGTAACCTTCTTATTATTTCTAGATCTAGGTTGGAATTCAATCACAATTCATACATTTAGGACATTTTTCACATTTTCAAAAAGTCTCTTCCTACCTCATTTCATCACACACCACATAGAATTGTGATTGAAATTGTGTTTGTTGATTTGGATCTAAATAGAGCTTTGGGTTTAAAATAAAACTAATTTGTAAAAGAAATTTTACTTGGATTTTCTCAAGCAAACTTTGATTCAACTTCATTTTTTTCTCTTTGGGAATCCATGAGATCTTCAATATCTCATTGGATTTCTTTAAGCTTGATCTTCTAGTCCTCTATGATCCTATGATTTATATGGGGATTAGATTGATTATAGTTTGTACCCATACATGTTTGATAGATTCAAAGTCTTAATTATGACTTGGAGCCTTCAACTTGAGAATCCCATAGAACTTTCTCTATGTTCTTTGAAGGTTCATATGGGTTTGGTTTTGCTTAAGTCTCTAGGGGCCATTAATTTGGTAGGAAAAATAACAAAATAAACTTATATCCCTCAAGGACCATGTATTTGGGAGAGGAACTAGGTGTTGTTTAAGCTAATTCAAAATATGAACACTAATCTAGCAATGGTGCAGTGAATCCATAAACCCATCGTGATCAAAGATTTTTAATTAAATCATGGTCCATTGGAATGGGATGAGACCAATTGGAGGATGTTCATAACTACCCAAGTACCTCTGTGATTTTTGTTTTAATGAAATTCCACGTTTAAGATGGTTTGGTCTTATGATTTCAAAACAAGCAACTCTCTGTCCAAAATTCTAGAACAGTAAGTCCGTTTTAAAACTAATAAATCAGAACCTTAACTAAGTTTACATGACCTCCAATATATTTTTATAAGAAGTTTAATTTGTTAGGAAGACACCCTAAAAAGATCTAAGTATTTCTCATTTGTTTACTATTTTAAGAAAATCATACAAAATCCTTGGACAGAGAGTTGTAAATTCCTGAGTGATGCCTAGTGTTTTCCTTATTCCCAAAGATCTAACCGTTCAAACCTTGAATTTTTTTTGGATTGGAAACTAGACTCATAGAGGTACATTATATCCAAAAATCACTAAGATCCAACTGTTGGAAGTATGGTTTTTCTATCTTTGAAAGTCCGGTCTGCTCTCTGTAATTTATGAGAAATAATCACTATTTTTGTCTAATCTCATTGATTTTAACTTAAATGGTTTCCTAATGTCTTGGGATCCAAATCATGTTTTGAATAATGATAATTTAGCTTAAATCTAGAGGCCAAATGATCCAAGTTAGTGAATATTTCATAGTTTGTCCTTGTACATATCCATGCATTCATCCATGCATATTGTTACTTGTATTTAGGATCTAGCTCTAGGATATTTTGTCCCCTAATTGAACCTAGATATGAGTTCCTTATAATCATGTTGGGATTATATTACTTCTATATGGACATTGCATTGGCTCCTAGTTGAGACTTGCATATCTGTAGAGGTGATATGTTTTCAACTAATTAGAAGGAATCCATAAATATGTCAATTCTTGTCATACTTGATAGATTTGAGCTGGACATTTAGGAACGATTATTTGTTATTATAAATCTTGTCTAAATGTATGTGAACTAAACCTTGTTTTGTAGCGCATTTGAGGTATAAATTCTCAACCCTTCTCTAGTTTAGTTTACTTCTTTGAATTTTATTGATTTTCGACTCCATGTGTGACACCTTAGATTAGGTCTTGCTTATGTGTATATGTGGTTAGAGACCTTTTCTTAGGTTTTATTTTCTTGCATGCATCACACATTTAATAGTCGCAGCGAGATTCCGGGTATGTTTCCTAGTTCCTTATTTGCATATCATATTGCTTGCTGCTTGAATTACGTGGCTTATGAATGATATTTTGTCGTTAACAATTTTACACCATTTCCAACATGCTTGTGTAATGTATTATTTATATATATGTATTAGTTGAGGTCATGCTTTGATTAATAATTCAATTAAAATGGATGTTCAGTAGAGGCCTATCACGAGATAGAATGAAAGGGGTGTTTTAGTCCAACAGGCTCCTTCCCCTTTCATTCCATAATCCTTGGACCCAATTTATCTTTGGTTTCGCAAAAGATCATTTTGCTTTTAAAATGGTTTCTTAATTTTCCTTTTAAAAATTAAGTGGCGACTCTTTGTCTTTGAAATTTGAAAGAAATTATTTTAAAATTAAAAGAAGTGGGCCCAAATGCTGGTATCCACAATCTGGCGACTCTGCTGGGAATCGATCCCAGAATCTCTGGTTTCGTAGACCATAATTTTTTTGATTTTGGGTTCACTCGAGAATTAGACTTGAAAGCATCCTTTTCAATCAAATTAATTAATTTTTGTGTGGCTGTTGCATTGCACTTGCATGTCTTGCCAGTCGATTGCATGAAACTATGACCTTGGAGGCTCGGGGCAACCCGGTCGGTCAAGCCATCATGGGATCGTGTGATCACCCTTGATCTCGTACCATATGTTGGTATATGAAACATCCTATTAGGTGTGTGTCAAGGGTCCCTTATTTAACGAAAACCCGACCTTTGCATAATAGCTTCTGTAGACCTTTCAATCTAGGAAATCAAATTCTTGATTAAGGTTATGTGCTAGGGAGATTTGTATGCCCAGAAGGGATTAGTTGAGATGATGACAATACTTGCTTGATGAAAGATGTGTAACCCTTTAATCACTTTGTAGCATTTCCTTCTTATGTCCCACGACATTTGGGAATATGCTAGATTTCTTTGATTATAAGGTTATATTTCTTATATCTTGTTAAGCTAAGCATCATTGACCTTGTGTGTATCCAAATTTATGAAAAGTATGGTGATAATCCGATCATGTGATCCTTTTATCCAATGAATTTTTTTTAAATCCATCTTTGAAAGCAAATAGATTTTTGCCATCTTCATTCCAAAATATTCAATCGCTCTTTCGAAAATCTTTGGAGTTCACTTTTTGATTTCAAGTCGACCATCTTTGAAGGAAGAACCCAAAATTATTGAAAGAATTTGAAAAGTTTCACCAACTAAAGAAACACTTTTTGGTTGAGGAATTTAATTCGAATTCTTGAGAATTGTATTTGAAAGATCTCCCTAGTTGAAGAAATGCTTTTCAAATAAATTTCAAAGCAAAGTTTCAACCCAATCATCTTTTGTTGAGAAATGTTGTTTTCTTAAAAGGAAAGCTCCTTAAGAATTTGAAAGATTCCATCATCTAGGGAAATGCTTGTCAAATGAATTTCAAAAATTCTAAAATTTTCAAACTTTGAAGGGGTAATGAGGATCACAATGAAAGGAGAAATCAGCAAACTTGACATGGATGAGGATTTTATGTGCTTATGTGTCTTATGTGTTAGGATTAGAATTTTCCTTTCTTTGGCATATAGGTTGGGCACACACACACATACACATGCATTACATCCACATGTCATATGAATCATTCATAGGATTATCTCATCAAAATTCTTTTTGAAATCAATCAAGATTGATTAAAAATAAAATATCACTGTAGGCAAGATAGCATTGAACGCCAGGATAGTCTGGGTTAGGGATTCGAGTGCAAGGTTAGTAAGAAGAAAACCAGAGATAGGAAGAGAAATGGATCTAGAACAACACGCTGCAGAGATAACACATCTAAAAGAGAGAATGGATCAAATGATGACCATGCTAGAAACACTGACCCGCCAAAGGCCAGTAATTGATCCACCGATAATCGACCCTCTTCCACCTGTTTGGGTTATGAAAGACGATTAGTTTGAGGACCCAGAATCACCTAGAGTTGATATACCTAGGGCAGAAAGGGAGAAGATTGAGAAAGCTGAGAAAGAGCGTATCGAGATGAAAGAGAAGGTAGAAAAGCTAGAGAAAGTTGTCCACAAATCCAACGGGGTTGATAACTATCTGCTAGAGCTAGAAGGTTTATTTGAAGGAACTCAGGAAAAGATGCCAGTTGGTTTTAAGATGTCAGAGATAGATAAGTTTAAAGGTTTTGGAAATCCCAGAAACCATGTGAGGATGTGCATCGGAGCCTTCCAACCAAGTGGCCTAAGTCCTGCTATGATGGCCATGCTGTTTTAGCAAACTTTGACTGGGGCAGCTTTATCCTGGTATTTCATGTTAGAACCAAGCAAGAGTCGCATATGGAAGGAAGTTGTGAAGGCTTTTGTCACCCAATACGAATATAATCAAGAACTCGATGTGACTGTGAGAGATCTAGAGACGACTACACAAGAGAATAGAGAGTCGTTTGCTGAATTCTTGACATGATGGAGGGGGAAGGCAGCAAAAATGACCCAACGGCCATCAGAGAAAGAACAGATCCGGATTATAATTAAAAACCTGCAGAGCATCTATCAGGAGAAACTCATGTACTAGTGCATTCATACCTTTGCAGAATTATTTGAAATTAGAACCAGAATAGAAGATGCAATCAAGGATGGAAGAATTAAATGAGGAGCCCCAGGGGAATTGCTCTAAAAGACCATTTTATGGAGGGAACACGGGGAAACCAGGTAACGAATGATGTCAATTTTTTGAGTAAGGAGGGTACACCGAGACCAAGGTTGGGGGGACAACCTCATCGCTTCACAGATTTAGGAATTTCTTGGACCACCACCCTTAAGCGGCTAATGGAAAAAGGGTATCTAAAACTGTTGGATCCAAAGCCAATGCCCGATCCACTCCCACCAGGCTTCAATACGAACCTCTACTGCGAGTTTCATCAAGCTCATGGCCATGCAATAGAGCGATGTATGCGGTTAAGGCATGAGGTACAAAATTTGATTGATGACAAAATCATTTCCCCTCCACCTACGGATCGGCCGAATGTGACCCGAAACCAACTCCCCAATCATCATGCTGTACCACCGCCGTGAAACATCAATCTTTTGGATGATAAGGATGAAGTCTTTGATCTGTCTGTATTGATTGTACCAATAGGGCAGACTGCCAAACCTTGCAAATTTCTAGAGGATTAGGAGATATGCCTTGTAGTAGTCGAGGAAGAGGAATGGCTGGTAGGAGGAGAGGAATAACAAGCATTCGAGGAAGACATAGACAATGAAATCCTTCAAATCAGTTGGTGGGATCCAAAAAACCCCACTGATGACTTTGTTTGGCGAGAAAATGAGGTATACAGTGACACATACGGTCTGTGGTCTAAAGGAGAAGAAGAGGAAGAAGCTAAAGAAGTAATCAATCATGCTAAGCCTCACGAGTTGGAGGAGGGCAGTTCAAAAAAAAGGGAAAGAGAAGGATTTTGAAGAAGATAGAGAAGAAGGTCAAGCGTTACTTACACACTTCATTAAGAAAGGAGGAGATTTCTCCTATGGTGGCTTTCTAGAGCCATGGGTGGACTGCAAAGATAAATACTTGAAGTAAGGGCTTGAGATCTCTTTCTTACATCAATTCGCTGACTATGAAGATCCATACCTACAAGCGCCCATAGAACTAATTACTGTCCAAGATTGGATCTGTGCACTGGATGGTCTGGCTATGAGGAACCTTTTTAATGAAGAAGGTAGTAAGACCAAGGAGAGCAGTCCAAAGGAGATCATAGAAGTGAAGATCGGGAAAAAACAGATGGGAGAAATGTTGAAAGAAGAGATCAAGATAAATAAAGCAAGGAAGGAGAAGCCGAAAAATGAAGGAGAGACAGAACCAGGGGATTCGCCAATAGGTCCTCGAGTCTAGTGATAGGATTCCCCTACCCCGGAAGTCTGTAATGGCCAGTATGAGCCAAACTCTTTAAATTTATGCTATCAAGGAATGTGATTGATTTTACTTACTTGATTGCACTTAATGATTATAATAACTGTGAAGAAGGAAAAGGAAATGAACCTACATGAAAAAATCATTAAGGAAACCATGGTAATTGACTTAGGAAATGAAGAAGATTCTCAAAGTGTTTCTTTCCATATTTCACTAAGTAAAAATAAAAGCATAAACTTGATCTCATTGCAAAAAGAATGCAAGGATGTTTTGCATGGTCCTATAATGATATGCCAAGAATAAATTCAGAGATTATCCAACATCACCCCTTCTATACTAAGCCTAAAAGATGAGCTCACAGTCCAAATCCATAAGCTTGGTCCCTGAGTGGTAGCCAGATGTTTTAAATGAACTTCTTATTAAAAAAAAAGGATGAAAAGAGAAAAAGAAAGAGAAAGAGAACTCGCTAGGATGAAAACCCGAAAGGGCACCTAGGAAAAAGTTAAAAAAAAATGCGTGTTGATTTCAAAAATTCAAATCCTAGCCAGTTAAAGTCATGACTAAGAGATTGTGAGCCAGAGTAGAGAAAAGAAAGGAAAGGAAAAGGAAATAGTAAGTGAGATTAAAAATTCTTGAGCACTATCTCAAGGCTTCGTGCTCAGAAATGAAAAAAAGAGATTTGAAAGCATCGATTAGCCTCAAAATTTTGTAAAAAACTCAATGAAGCCAAGAAAGCATAAATCAATGCAAAGATATCTTTGAGAAAATAAAACAAAGAGAGCTTTGAAGAGCTGATGATAAAAGTATGATTAAAAGCACGATGTGCTATGAGGGTCATAAAGATTGACTGGCTAGTCAAAAGAAAAAAGGGACAACCGTAAAAAAAAAAAAAAAAGAAAGTTCATCATGATATACAAAGGTTCTCACAAGTGACACATACTCACTAGACCCAAATGGCAACATGACTCGAAAAGCCCACAAATTCTTGAAGCCTTATTCTTTCAAAACTTCCAGAGTAGACGAACTACGTTTTGACCTGATTCTCATTCGGGGATACGTAGGCAGCCTACAAGGTTCAGTCACAATCGTGCACACATAATCACTCCTTGTTCTTCTTTTAAACCTCAACTGAACTACTATAAGACCTGATGCCCATTCGGGGATAAGTAGGCGGGTCTCCCAAGGCCCTCAATCCAAAGAAAAAACCCAACCAATTCATGAAATTACCTTGAAAACTAGGGGTAAACTATCATTTGCCCAGAGGCCGGGTCACCTCCCTCAAACCAGGGGCAAACTTTGTTTGCCTAGCATTCCTAAGCCCTCTATCATACTAGGGGCAAACAGTTATTTGCCAAATAGGATATCTCTGGGTATACTGGCTTTCCAAATAAGGATCAAGTATGGACATCTTGAAAATTCTTAAGGATAAGAGCTGACAGTTTTCATGCATAAATCTGAAATTGATTTAAGATGAAAAGAAACATGAAAAGAAGAATTCTTCATTATCATAAAGTCAATCGAAAAGGAAGATGCAATGAAAGAATACCATGGGATGATAATTTTCTAAAATAATCAGAAAAGCGCAAAGAAAAAAAAAATTGGTCATGAAATATGTGTCTCTACTCAGTTTGAGTCTACCTCTTGAAGTCCGAAAGATACATTCCTCAGAGGGTTCAACAAGAATTGGAAATTTTGAAAGAAGGGTAATAGCATGGAGGTCAGGAAGTCAGATTCCGCTCCATCAAGGAAATCGAATAGAGATCGAGTAATACTCTCAGAAAGAACAAAATCAGGTAAATATCCTCAACAAATCGAGCTCTAAACCACACAAGCTAATGATCAGATGTACTGAAAAGCCTTTGACCTTGTCCATAGTTAAAAGGGAAATCATTGGGTAGAAAAGCGAGGTTGTCATGAAAAATTGGCTCGTGCTTCTTCTTCTTGCTTGAATCACCTAAACGACTATTCGTGGCGACTAATCTATCAAAAAAAAGGGAAAAGAAGAATTTTGGAAAAAGCATAAATCAGGAACACTTAAAAACCATTTTGAATTAGAATAGCTCCAATCAAATCTTTTTGAGATAGATTAGCTCTGTTTTAAATCCTCGATCTTGGTATAAGTTGTCTATCACAACATATAAGTCACCGATCAAATTCTCAGTCTTGGTATAAGTCGTCTATCGCAGCCTATAAGTCACCGATCATAAATCCTCGATCTTAGTATAAGTCGTCTATCGTAGCCTATAAGTTACCGATCAAATCCTTGGCCTTGGTATAAGTTATCTATCGCAGCCCATAAGTCACCGATCATAAATCCTCGATCTTGGTTTAAGTCGTCTATCACAACCTATAAGTCACCGATCATAAATCCTCGGTCTTAGTACAAGTCGTCTATCGCAGCCTATAAGTCACCGATCATAAATCCTCGGTCTTGGTATAAGTCGTCTATCGCAGCCTATAAGTCACTAATCAAATCCTCAGTCTTGGTATAAGTCATCTATCACAGCCTATAAGTCATCGATCAAATCCTCAGTCTTGGTATAAGTCATCCATCGCAGCCTATAAGTCACCGATCAATCCTCGGTCTTGGTATAAGTCGTCTATTGCAGCCTATAAGTCATCGATCATAAATCCTTGGTCTTGGTATAAGTCATTTATCGCAGCCTATAAGTCACTGATCAAATCCTCGGTCTTGGTATAGGTCGTCTATCGCAGCCTATAAGTCACTGATTAAATCCTCGGTCTTGGTATAAGTTGTTTATCGTAGCCTATAAGTCACCGATCAAAATCCTCAGTCTTGGTTTAAGCCGTCTATCGCAGCCTATAAGTCACGAATCAAATCCTCAGTCTTGGTATAAGTCGTCTATCGCAACCCATAAGGCACCGATCATAAATCCTCAGTCTTGGTTTAAGTTGTCTATCGTAGCCTATAAGTTACCGATCATAAATCCTCGATCTTGGTATAAGTCATCTATCGCAGCCTATAAGTCACCGATCATAAATCCTCGGTCTTGGTATAAGTCGTCTATCGCAGCCTATAAGTCACCGATCAAATCCTTGGTCTTGGTATAAGTCGTCTATCGCAGACTATAAGTCACCGATCAAAATCCTCAGTCTTAGTTTAAGTCATCTATTGCAGCCTATAAGTCACCGATCAAATCCTCAGTCTTAGTATAAGTCGTCTATCATAGCCTATAAGTCACCATCAAATCCTCGGTCTTGGTATAAGTCGTCTATCGCAGGCCAAAAGTCACCGATCATAAATCCTCGGTCTTAGTTTAAGTCGTCTATCGTAGCCTATAAGTTACTGATCAAATCCTTGGTCTTGGTATAAGTCGTCTATCACAACCTATAAGTCACAATCAAATCCTCAGTTTTGGCATAAGACGTCAATCGCAGCCTATATAAATTTGGGGTCATTGAATTTGAAGTGATTCTGGCTTTTCTACAAAGCTTGACAAGACAGCAGAGTATAAGATGCGAAGCGCATCTCAATTTAATCACTTTCATAGTGTACAGCAAAAAAAATGCATATATATTAATCATGACTTTCTTAAAATAGGACGATGTCAGAATATATAATTTAAGGCTTAAGATGCATTCTTGTCACTGGAGAGAGCAGTATGATTCTTAATCATTGCACTTGAATGTTTGAGCATGTGCATCACGATAGGATAGATACATTTATTTGCATAACTATTTGTGCTCATGTGGTCCTTTGCCCGAACTACGTCCTGGTCTGATTCCTATTGGGATACGTAGGCAGCTCACCATTCAGCACGACCAACACCGACCTCTTTGCGCCTGTGCTTGCAACACATTTTGTTTTTTCCTGAATTCAACAATTCGGTCAAAGGCTTGTCTTCACACAGGCTTCGACATTTACTTGTGATACGCGCTGCTTTCCAAGCTCTACCGAAGAGGGGTAAACTGTAGACACCCTAATTTTGACCGACCGTCGAATTCAGGGGATGGTTACCTCTAAGGTCGATGATGACAGTGCCCGATGAGATTTGAAGGTCTTCCAAGTAATTCCAAATCATTTTCCAAAATTCTTCAGTCCCAATCAAAGTTTTCAAAAGGAAAAGGGAGAAATTAGGTGCTCGGGAAACCCAGATCTGAAGTGCGTATGAGAAAAACTGGTTGAAAATGGATTTCAAAATAAAAAATATATATGTATATATAAGAATTTTGAAAAGAAAACAAAAAGAGAGAAAATGAAATGATAGAAAAGAATTTTGAAAAGAAATAAATAGGAGAGAGAGAGAGAGAGAGAGAGAGAGAGAAGTTTTAAAATATACATATATAATAATAATGAATAAAAGTATAAGTAATCTATATGTAAGCTATTTAAGAATATACTAGCATAAGGTACATTTTAAGTATGTTAGCATAAAGTATATATTAGTATAAGTGATGAGGGCTGTTATTTGTAAAATATTGGCCCGATAAAGAGGAAAGTTGGTTGAATTTAACCCTCTATCTCTAGTTTTACCTGCACTTGTGTTTTAATTCATCTCTTTACACAATGATGTGTTTTCCGTGGTATGTTGTTGTGTTTATTTCTTTGAATGCAGGCTCTGAAGTTGGAATGAAGTAAAAGTTCAAAGGTGATAAATCAAGAAACAAGAAGATGAAGTTTGGATACCAATCGATTGGCATCTTACCAATCGATTGACATCCATTCATAAACAATCGATTGGTAAACATTCCAATCGATTGGAATTTTTACCAATCGATTGGTATTATTGTCAATCGATTGGTGAAAATTGGAGTCAATTTGCTTTAATGGCGCAAGATCTCAGCAATCAAGACGATGACCAGCCGTTACAGAATGAACCTAGACGCCTTCAACTCGTGGATATTACACTATTTATAGAGGGGAGTGAAAAGGGTCAAGGGTTGGCTCATTTTGTATTGTTTTGTAGGATTTCTCCAATTTTTCTTGGTTTTTACAATTTCAAGTTGTAAGACTCTTCATTTTCGAATTCATTGTGAAAGTCAGGTTCATTTCTTATATTTTGGATTTGTTTAATTGTGAACCCATTATCATTTAGTGAAAAGTTGATTTGAAACAGAAATTTCTAGTTTTATGGTTTAAATCTATGTCTATGTTAGGTTACAATTTTCAGTCTATTTTCATTCACGTAATTCTAAACATGCTAGCTTAGAGTTCTGGTTGGGAATAATGTGAGGAAACATTGTTCCCAGTCACTGCCATGATTCTATTTGAGAATCAATGGCAATCGATTGGAAACAGAATCCAATCGATTGCTATAGATTCCAAGTCAATCGATTGGTACTGTTACCAATCGATTGGTATGCTTATGACTTGGGCAGAATCCTTTTTGTATTCCAGTAACTTCTATTTCAGAAACTAAGTCCAAATTGATCTTTTTAAGTTCAAATTGCAATCTGATTTTGAAATATAAGCTCTTTTGATTAACTCAATGAACGCTTATGACGAACACGTTGAATATTTTATACTCGATTTGTTAGTTGTCGTTCATGTTTTTAATTAACTGTTATTTCAGTCCTTCATAAATAATTGAGGTAATTGAACCACTATGTATGCGAAATTCACATACCTCGTGTCTAGAATGCTTAACTTAATCACTTTTTCAAATATGGAATACTTTAAGGATAAAACCCCGGTTGTTCGTTATTGTTAAATCATGGTAGTGGTTGGGACTATGTGGATTCACATACTCCCAACACTTTTTCTTATATAATTTAAACTACATAGTTTAGTCTTGTTTAATTTGATTGTTGCTTTACTTTAATTCTTTTTGTTATAATCTCAATTCAATAGGATTGCTAGAACCTCCACTTTAATAGAAATCATCTTTTATTTTATTTGGAACTCAATCTAGATCATTCTGTCCTTATCCTCCGTCCTTTGGGATACGACCCAGTCTTACTGGTTATAATTCGACGCGACCGTCTACACTTGGATGTACTCTTTAAGAGAACACACATTTTCAGTCGTGTCAAATTTTTGGCGCTGTTGCCAGGGACGGTAACGAAGGCCAGGGATTTTAGATTGATTCAATCTTTCCTTATCCCATTTATATCTTTATTTTTCTTTTCATTGTTCAGAACACAAGCTGTGTTGTTCGTGTCATTCTATGTCCTTTGACTCCACTGAAGCTTTCGTCACAAATTTATTTGAAGATTCCATAAATAGTGCTGATAATCCCATTTTTACTCCATCTACTTCTAATCCAATGTCTGATACGGAGAGCCAACAACGAAAAAATAGGCATGACCTCATCGATGACGGCCAACGACCTCTACGAGAACTCTTGGCTCCTAATCGAACTGCCACACCTTCCTGTATCCGCATTCCCCCGCACACGGGTACATTCCATTTTCGTAATGGAATGATCCAACTATTACCCACATTTCATGGGATGGAAAAGGAGAAGGCATATTTCCATATTTGAGACTTCGAAGACGTTTGTGGCACGTTCACGGATCAGACTTGCCCAAGTGATATAATCCGACTAAAGCTTTTTCCTTTCACCTTGAAGGACAAAGCGAAGTCATGGTTATTGTCACTCAAACCGAACTCTATTTCGACTTGGCCAGCAATTCATGAAGCCTTTCTCAAGAAGTTCTTCCCTAATTGGTTAATGACTGATATCTTGAGACAAATCAAGATGTACAATCAAAAAGAGGAAGAAACATTCGCTGAAGCATGGGAGCGATACAAGGATTTGTTATTGCTATGCCCACTTCATGGTTTCGAGAAGTGGCAAATAATAAGCTTCTTCTATGATGGCCTTTGTCCGAAATAAAAAAAACTCGTGGAAACTACGAGTGACGGTGAGTTCATGAGCATGAATGCAGATCAGGCCGAAGCTCATTTTGAATAGTTGGCTGAACATTCGCCAGAGTGGGAAACTCAAGTGACAAGAACTTAAACTAGTTCGAGTTCAAGTCGTAAGAGTATTTATCAGCTGAAAGCGGAAGATAGTTTAATGGAAAAATACGAGCAACTGTCTCGTAAATTGGAGGCATTGGAAGCAAAGAAGGACCAAGTGATACAATTCGCTTTTGAAGAATCATGTTCTAGTTGTCTACAAATGGGGCATACTTCTCAACATTGTCAAATATACCCTGTTTATCATGAACAGAGTCCAGTAGAAGTACATACTGTAAATGCCCCTGGTCGTTTCAACCCAATTGATAGGTGGAGTCATCCAGGTTTCGACCATAGAAACAATGCTGCCACAGCAAACCCATCTCAATAGTTGCAGCCGAACAAAGGAAACCAGTACCGACCTCAAAACCAAGGGTACCAACAGAGTTACCAACCTCTTCCTACCTATCAACAAAGCCAAGGGTACCACTAGAACCAATATCAACAAAATCATTCACCTCAACCCAACTGCAATCAAGGGGACAACCACCAAACCTCATCTAACACCTACGTGCCACCTCATAAGAAGGCACAGGAGGATCCTAATACACTCATGATCTAGTAAATGATGCAGCTAATGAGTAAACTAAACACGAGTGTAGAGAGGTTAGCTGCTCAGCAAGGGGATCGAGAACAAACTATGTTCCCTTCACAACCAGAGCCAAATCCTAAAGGCCAACACTCGGGTACAGGACCCTTGGGATTGGGACCACACGAGGAGGCTAAGGCTGTAACTGTGTTGAGAAGTGGAAAGGAGATTGTGAAAGTCTCTCTTCCCTCACACCCTGTAGTTGATGATGAAGAAGAGATAGAGAATTAAGAAGAAGAATTGGTGGAAGAAGGAAGAGAGGGCAAAATAGTTGATCCTGAAATAATAGTTCCTGAGGATACCGAGATAAAGAGAAGACCTGGAAAAGAACCTCTTCTTGAGGAGGCTCCCAAAAGCCCTTTTCCAGCACCATACCCTCAGAGGTTAAAGAAACCTACACAGGAAACCAAAAGTCAGGAGTTTTTGGAGTTATTCAAGTAAGTGAAGATCAATCTCCCACTCCTTGACGCGATTAAATAAGTGCCTTCCTATGCCAAGTTCTTGAAAGACTTATGCACTGTCAAGAGGAAACAAAGTGTTAAGAAGAGTGCTTACTTGGCATGCCAAGCAAGTGCAATTATAAAACTCGGCTTGCATCCCAAGTACAAGGATCCAGGCACGCCAACGGTTTCTTGCATAATTAGTTAGAAGAAAGTAAACAATGCTCTACTCGACTTAGGATCGAATGTTAATCTTCTACCTTACACTGTTTACCAACAGCTGGGGTTGGGATAGCTCAAACCCACTCGAATTACCCTCCAACTTGTAGACCGATCAATTAAATACCCACAAGGAGTCCTTGAGGATGTCTTAGTTCAGATTGACACTTTTGTCTCTCCTGTTGACTTTGTCATTTTAGACATCGAACCTGTTTACAATGCTAAATCGCAGATTCTGGTGATCTTTGGACGTCATTTCCTTACGACAATCGATGCAACAATCAAGGTAAGGAGTGGAGTGATGACCGTAGTTTTTGAGAATATGACATTGAATATTAAGGTCTTCTCAAACTCCAAAATTGAAGATTTTGATGATGATGAAGAGGAAGTGAATTAGGTAGAATCAGTTATTCAAGATTGTTTTGATTCGACTGCATACTCTGATCCTGTAGAGTCCATTATGACTAACTCTTATTACGAATTGGACAAATACACACCATAAGATGAGGAAATGAATCAATTTTGTGCAATATTGGAGGTTATAGAAGAGGAAGTTGTAAGGGCAATGTGGACGGCCCAATATGAACGATTGCCGCCAAAGACTAAGTTGGCTGTGCCGTCAAACCTGCAATTTCCAGAGTTAGAGTTGAAGGAGCTCCCAAAAGAATTGCAATATGTGTTTCTAGGAGAAGAGAAGACCTTTTCTGTGATAATTTCATCTGTTTTAAATAAAGAACAGGAAGGTAAACTGATCAAGTTGCTCAAGCAACACAGAAGTGCGTTAGGATGGACCATTGCTGATTTGAGAGGAATTAGTTCATCCATATGCACCCACAGGATTTACCTAGAGGAAGACCCCAAACCATGTCGCCAAATACAAAGGCGTCTAAATCCAAACATGCAAGAGGTAGTAAAGAAGGAAGTTCTGAAATTGCTAGATGTTGGGGTTATTTATCCAATTTCGGATAGTTCTTGGGTAAGTCCAACGCAAGTAGTGCCAAAGAAAGCTGGCATTATAGTGGTAGAGAATAAAGAAGGAGAATTGGTGCCTACACGTGTGACCACGAGCTGGCACATGTATAGAAGATTGAATGCGATGACTCGAAAGGATCATTTCCCATTGCCTTTCATGGATCAAATGCTTGAAAGAGTAGCGGGTCACCAATTCTACTGCTTCCTGGACAGTTATAGTGGTTATGACCAAATTGAAATTGATCCTACTGGTCAAGAAAAAACAACTTTTACCTGTCTGTTTGGAACATTTGCATATTGTCGGATGCCTTTTGGCTTATGTAATGCACCTACTACATTCCAGAGGTACATGCTGAGCATATTTAGCGATATGGTTGAAAAGATCATGGAAGTTTTCATGGATGATTTCTCCGTACTTGGAAGTAGCTTTGATGATTGCATAGGAAATCTCCAGAAAGTTCTGAAAAGATGTGAGGATAAAAACTTGGTCCTCAATTGGGAAAAATGTCACTTCATGGTGACAAAAGGAATTGTATTGGGGCATATAGTTTCTGTCGAGGGAATACAGGTAGATAAGGCAAAGATTGACATAATCTCTAATCTCTCTGTTCCTACTATAGTGAAAGACATTCGATTATTTTTAGGTCACGCCGGTTTTTACCAAAGGTTTATTAAGGATTTCATTGCTATATCTAGACCGTTGTGTCAACTCTTAGCAAAGGACCAACCATTTGAATGGAATAGCGAGTGCTAGGAATCCTTTGATAAACTAAAACATCATCTCACGATAGCTCCGATAATACAATCTCCAGATTGGAGTCTTCCTTTTGAGCTGATGTGTGATGCAAGTGACACAACAATTGGAGCTATATTAGGACAAAAAAAGGACAAGAAGCCTACTATGATCTACTATGCTAGCAGAACTCTTGATGGAGCTTAACGAAATTACTCCACTATCGAAAAGGAGTTGCTGGCAATTGTATTCGCATTGGAAAAATTCAGGAAATATCTTATTGGCTCACAGATCATTTGCTTCACTGATAATGCCGCGTTGAAGTATCTGCTGTCCAAAAAGGATACCAAACATCGATTAATACGCTGGATTCTCCTGCTCCAAGAATTTGACTTGGTTATCAAAGATAAAAAGGGGGTGGAGAATGTTGTGGCCGATCATCTCTCCCGATTGACATTTGAAGATAACTCCTTATAATACATTCCGATCTGTGAATCTTTCCCAGATGAACAGTTGTTTGCTGCAGCTGCCTTGCCCTGGTGTGCAGATATTGTCAACTATTTGGCAACAGGGAAAACCCCATCCCATTGGTCCACCCCCGACAGAAAAAGGTTTTTATTCATTGTAAAATGGTTTTACTTTGATGATCTGTACTTGTTTAAATACTGTGCGGATCAAGTAATTAAGCGATGTGTCCCCGAAGAAGATATTTCTCAGATTTTAGCTTCCTGCCACTCGAAAGCCTATGGCAGCCATTTCTCAGCTCAGAAAATTGCTCAAAAGATTTTTAGTAGTGGTTTCTACTGGTCGACTGTTTTCAAAGACTCTTATGCATTCTGTAGAGAATGTGCTAGATGCCAAATGTTAGGGAGCTTATCCAAGAGAAATGAGATGCCAATGACCCCGATCATCACTATCGAGATTTTCGATTGCTGGGGCATTGACTTCATTGGACCATTTCTGCCATCCTCTCATTACGAATATATTCTTTTGGCGGTCGAGTACATGTCTAAGTGGGTTGAGGCCATTCCGATAAGGAAAAATGATCACAGAACAGTGATCTCATTCTTAAAAGAGAATATTCTTTCTAGATTTGGAACACCGAAAGCCATGATTAGCGATCGAGGGACCCATTTCTGCAACAAGCCTTTTGAGGCATTGATGAAAAAATATTGGGTCAACCATAAGATTGCTTTATCATATCACCCACAATCAAATGGTCAGGCAGAGCTAGCCAACAGGGAGATCAAACACATTATGGAAAAAACTGTTAACATTAATAGAAAAGATTAGTCGTCAGGTCTGACTGATGCCTTGTGGGCATATAGGACGGCGTACAAGACGACCCTTGGAATGTCTCCCTATAGGCTAATTTATGGAAAAGCTTGCCATTTACTTGTAGATCTGGAGCATAAGGCATACTGGGCTACCAGATTGCTCAATTTTGACATACATGAGAGTGGTACATTGAGGAAGCTACAGCTTAATGAACTCGAAGAGATCCAGAATGATGCTTACGATCGTGCTCGTACTTATAAATCCAAATTAAAAGCTAGGCATGATTGATCAATCTTGAGAAAGAAGCTTGAACCAGGACAGAAAGTGTTACTTTATGATTCGAAGCTTCATCGTTTTCCTGGTAAGTTGAGGTCGAGATGGATAGGACCATTTATTGTCAAAGAGGTGTTTCCTCACGGGGTAGTGGAAATTGTGAATCCCAAAAATGGGAATGCGTTCAAAGTCAATGGGCAACGTTTAAAGCCATTTTTGGAGAAGTTCGAACCAGAATCAGAGACCATCCAACTGGATGATCCTGATTATTCTTCTTGAAAAATTGAGAATCTTGTTTGTTGTATAATAGTTTTCTCTTTCTTTGTGTGATTCTTTGTTTCTCAATTCTTATTCTGTCTATTTGTTTGTTATAGGATGAGTCCACTGCATTTCCTACCACATTTGCTCTTCCATGGGGTCTGCTCTCCAGGAACCCTAGAATAGATGGAACAAGAAAGGCTAATTTTCACTTCGCTGTCTAGCTCGTACCCAGATTCTCCTAATGTAGCAATCGCTGAAATGAATACCTGGGATTTGCTGTATACAGTTCGAGAAATTTTGGAAGGCCTTCAAATCGATTCGGATGGAGAAGTGGTGGAGTACTTCGTGATTATGCTGAAGGAGAAGACCTTTCTTCCCCAGAATCTGAGCAGAATTGATTTTGCTTAGTTCCTGTAATGACCAAATAAGACAGAATTTTGTTTTTGGTTTTTTTTTGTCTATTCGTCTGTTTTCCAACCAAGATCTTGTAATTCTAGATATTGTGAATCCATTTTGGGCAATGAAATTGATGATGTTCGGAATAGATTCTTCCTATTTGTCTGTTTGGTGGTGTTTAAACTGATGGGATTCTATTATTCTTGTCTTTCATTTTGAATGTGTAATCCTGAGCAGTTGCGATTGATCACATGTTGCATTTCTTTTTATCTCCAATGAACTTCTAACCTCAATTGATTGGATTTAATCACCAATCGATTGATTGTGGTTTTCAATCGATTGACATCACTTGTCAATCGATTGAACTTTTAGACAGACGCCTAAGTCTGTTCATCTCCCTCTCCCTCATTTCTTTTCAGAATCAATGCGAGAGAGGGCGACCGGGCAATTTTTAGGATTATGAGAAGTTTCCTCTTCTTTTCACTCTTACCCTCTCCATTCTCTTCATTGTTACCACCATCATCCTCATTTTTCACCACCAGCGTCGCCCTCACCTTCTTCACCATTGCCACCACCACTGTCATCGCGTGGACAGAGAGAGAGAAGATGGGAGAGTGATTCGAGCCACCATTCTCAGCATCATCATTATCACATCATCATCTATCTCATCCACAATCATCTGTAGGCGTGGATTTTGCCGCAGTTTTGATCAAGGTAACCCCCCCAAACTCACTTTCCATTTTTCATCCTAATCTTAATCATAATGATAAAGGGGGCCCCTCATGGTCCTAAGACCACTAACATATTAGAAGGGGGACGTGCGACCTTGTTGTGGGCAGCCCCCTTCAGTCGCTGATGCCAATCGATTGATGTCTGATATCAATCGATTGACATTAGGGTTCAATCGATTGAGCTAAATCTTCAATCGATTGACAATTTATATCAATTGATTGGTATAAACAGAGAGCAGATTCTCCTTTTTCCTCATCCTAACTCTCTAGTTTTCTTCATTTTCAGCTCCAATGGCTCCTAAGCCTAAAGACAGTGGACCCCATCCTGAAAAATCCACTTTTCTTGAGATTCCTGATCCACCGCTTGCCCATGGTTTCAGAAATGCCAAAGAAAACACGTGGTTTATAAAGTATTTCTGAACTAGGTACCTAATGGTGGAGTGGCAATTTGAAAATTTATGGAGTGATGAGAATCCGCCATTTTACCTTACGCAATTGTGCGCTTTTTTGGGCTGGCTCCCCGTCCTCACTATTCAAAAGAAAGTCTACGCTTCTTGGATCCGATCAGCTTGTGCAAGCATGGTTAAGGCCCCTAATGTTCCTTACACTTACTTTTTGTACGTTCAGGGCCCCAGATTGAGTTTAGTCCTACAACAGTGGCTAGAGCCTTGGGTATTGCAGAGGTGCCAGATCACTTATACCCTATCCATGTCGACCGTCCTTTCCCATCGTTTGATGTTGTAGCTACAGAGTTTTCAGGCAGGAAAATCAAGAAGTACATGGGGACTATAGTTCTCGACGACCATAATCTGACGATGGATTATCACCTACTCTATTTGACCCTCTGCAGCTGCATCCTCCCCACGATATATAAATTGGACTTTGCTGGGTGGTATGCGCGAGTCCTTTATTCTATTGGGACTGTCTTGCCAGGCTCTTCATTGAGCCCACACGTCATCCTAGCAAGGCCTAGTACCTCAAGGGTGCTTGGGTAATCCATAGAGTTTGTGAGGAGGCTGGTTCGGTAGTTCCAGCAGGTGAGATATTCCAAAAGTCGAAGATTGGAGTGTTTGGCAAGTCGGCAGCTACAAGATCAGCTGCACAGTTTAAAAAATTAGCAAAAGGAAAGGGGAAAGTGGGAGAGAGTAGTAAGAAAAAGAAGAGAAAGAGATGAGAAGTTTCATCTGAGGAAGAAGACGAGGACCCAGGGACGCCGACAAAGGCTGAGGGTCAGGATACAAATGTAGTTGAGGAAGAAGAGGAGGACCCAGGGACACCGACAGCAGCTGAGGGTCAGTATGAGTTGAGAAGAAGCGAGCCCCCTTCAGCTTCCACATCTGCTCTTGTGTCTTTTCAGACCATTTACGATTTTCTTGTTGAGGAGAGAGAAGCGAGGGTGCGGTTGCATGGGATGGTTCGAGAGCTCACGGCTCAGCAGGAGTTGATGGCCACTCAGATGGCCTCTAATCGTGATTATGTTCATTCTTGACTTGATTAGCTGGGCAGTCAGGTTGGGCAGATGCTGATGTTGTTGGGGATAGAACAATCTTTACGTTCTGCATTTATGCCACCTCCACCGATAGTTCCATCGACCACTGCAGCACCCACTTCAGCATCTTCAGCAGACATTTTTTCGGAGACACCCCCACCGCCACCACCTCCAGCTGCTGCTCCCTCGCGGGCTGAGAGTGACCCGGTAGTTGTCATCCAGACTGAGACGGCTGCTGAGGGTGGCAGTGAGGGAGCAGATGCTCCAGTTCACGACATTGAGCCTTAGGATGGAGTTTTGGAGAGCGAGAGAGTGTTTGGTTATTTTATATCTTGTGATCTCTCTTGTGTCACTTTATTTGTTTTTGTGGATATTTTGGGTTGGATGACTACTTTTGAGTCTATGATTGTGGATATTTTTTTTTTGGTTTGGTTAGATATTTGGGGCTGGATGATAATTTTTTTTTGGTTTTCTATTTGTACATGGCCTGTATCGGACTTTTGGATATTACTATACGGATAGTTCTGTTACTCATAGATTGTGTTTTTATTGTCTATATGCTCTCTAGTATCCATAATATTTTTGATCTTGGTTGTGTGTGGAGATTGTTATATTAAAACAAGCGAATTCTCAGAGGTGTACTGAAACGCGTGAATCAAGTGATATCTTCTTTTACTTGAAATACTTCAATTGTGGACAATGTCGATTTCAGTTAGGGGTAGGCAGTAGATATTCACCTGTGTATTCTTGAATTTAAAATGCACACCTATTTAATATTAGAATCTCCATGTTTGTTTTGTTTTTCTTTTTATTTAAAAATAAATAAATTTTTGATGCTGCTGTTGAGCTTCTAACTTTCAAAACCTCGTTTCTCCTAGCTAATGTCATTGTGCAATGATGCATTCATTTCTTTCTTGTCATATTATGGACTTTGATTACATGTTACTTTGTCGCTAATCTGGTTTTACGTCCATAGCATGAGTATATCCTGAAAACATTAGCACGAGTTGACAATCGCGAAAGAATCTTTAAATTAGAGTGGAATTTGATTGTCATGTGAATGGATTAATAGTAAAAACTTTAAACCCTAGTGAGTTTTGAGCCATTCTTTTATTCTGAGGGTTAATCACAAAAAAAAAAAAACAAAAACTCGTGTCAATTCTTGAAATGCGCTATTATCTCGTTGAGAGTCTCATTTTTTTTTGTTGTTGTTCCATTTGGCTAATGCTTCAGGAGAATGTTCAGGATCTACTAATTTAAACTCATGAAATACCCGAGATAAGTTAAAATGTTTAGAGGATGATTTAGGCCATCGTTTTCTCACCTCGTTACCCGAGAAAGTCTAAATTTCCACTTACCTATTACAAATCAATGCCTCTACCTAAAATCATATATTTTCGAGCATGTGACGGTTTTATGTGAATAGCTATAAAAAAAAAAGATTGCAAAAAAAAATAAAAAAATAAAAAAAATAATAAATAAAAAATAAAAAGAATCGGTGGAAAGAATGAAACAAAAGATAATTGAAGATTAGATAAATCAAAAGGATGAAGTGAAGTTTGATACTACCATGTCACATACTTGAACTATTACTCACATTTCACCATCTTCAAACTTTCTTCCTATTTCTGTCACAAGTCCTAAGGATTCTAAATAATTTTAATGAATCTCGAGTATGAAATGAGTTTTTCACAGTAGATCGCTCCTGTAGTAATTGGCATTCCATTCATGAGACTCATGCACCTCAAAATAAGCATTCTTTAGTGTCTAGTATGTAAGCATGCTTGATTGCCTCTACATTTACTCATTTGAGCTTCATACTATTTGTGCATAATTTTTACACCAGTTTCAGAGTGATTTTATCTTGAGCGTAAACTGTGTGAGAATTGAGTTGAAACTATGAGATCTTGAACATTTTTAATCCAAATAATTCTGAGATAGAGATTTCAATCGTAGTTGTTAACTCCACACACACAAGGATATATAAAGGCTGTGGATGTGGTTCTGACTTGAATAGTTATTTTGTAACATGTTGCTTATTTCCATAGCATGATAAAGGAATTTATGTCCTTGTTAAGCAGAATTTTTAGCATAAAGGAGAGGTTGAAGTTCTTTGAGGAGTTTAGAAAGCTTGACATTTGAATTTTGTGAGCAAATTCTCTAGAAACCCTCATGAGACACAACTCGTCCATTAGGGTAAACCTAAGGGTTCAAAGGCTTGTTGCAAACGCTAAATGCAACTGCGATTCCTGCGAAAGTGAGTTAGGATTGTTCTTTTTGTTTTAGTTCAATAAAATTGTAACGTTGACATTTGTTGTCTTAGCTTGATTTAATTCCGCTTCATTGCTAGAGACTAGCAATACGCTAGTTGGGGGTCGTGATGAGGGCTGTTATTTATAAAATATTGGCCCGATAAAGAGGAAAGTTGGTTGAATTTAACCCTCTATCTCTAGTTTTACCTGCACTTGTGTTTTAATTCATCTCTGTACACAATGATGTGTTTTCCGTGGTATGTTGTGTTTAATTCTTTGAATGCAGGCTCTGAAGTTGGAATGAAGTAAAAGTTCAAAGGAGATAAATCAAGAAACAAGAAGATGAAGTTTGGATACCAATCGATTGGCATCTTACCAATCGATTGACATCCATTCATAACCAATCGACCAATCGATTAGAATTTTTACCAATGGATTGGTATTATTGTCAATCGAATGGTGAAAACTGGAGTCAATTTGCTTTAATGGCGCAAGATCTCAGCAATCAAGATGATGACCAGCCATTACAGAATGAACCTAGATGCCTTCAGCTCGTGGATATTACACTATTTATACAGGGGAGTGAAAAGGGTCAAGGGTTGGCTCATTGTGTATTGTTTTGTAGGATTTCTCTAATTTTTCTTGGTTTTTACAAGTTCAAGTTATAAGACTCTTCATTTTCGAATTCATTGTGAAAGTCAGGTTCATTTCTTATATTTTTACATTTTGGATTTGTTTAATTGTGAACCCATTATCATTTAGTGAAAAGTTGATTTGAAACAGAAATTTCTAGTTTTATGGTTTAAATCTATGTCTATGCTAGGTTACAATTTTCAGTCTATTTTCATTCACGTAATTCTAAACATGCTAGCTTGGAGTTCTGGTTGGGAATAATGTGAGGAAACATTGTTCCCAGCCACTGCCATGATTCCGTTTGAGAATCAACGGCAATTGATTGGAAACAGAATCCAATCGATTCTATAGATTCCAAGTCAATCGATTGGTACTGTTACCAATCGATTGAAAGTCATTTCATGCCAATCGATTGACATACATCCCAATCGATTGGTATACTTATGACTTGGGCAGAATCCTTTTTGTATTCCAGTAACTTCTATTTTAGAAACTAAGTCCAAATTGATCTTTTTAAGTTCAAATTGCAATCTGATTTTGAAATATAAGCTCTTTTGATTAACTCAATGAACGCTTATGATGAACACATTGAATATTTTATACTCGATTTGTTAGTTGTCGTTCATGTTTTTAATTAACTGTTATTTCAGTCCTTCATAAATAAGTGAGTTAATTGAACCACTAAGTATTCAAAATTCACATACCTCGTGTCTAGAATGCTTAACTTAATCATTTTTTTTAAATATGGAATACTTTAAGGATAAAACTCCGGTTGTTCGTTATTGTTAAGTCATGGTAGTGGTTGGGACTATGTGGATTCACATATTCCCAACACTTTTTCATATATAATTTAAACTACATAGTTTAGTCTTGTTTAATTTGATTGTTGCTTTACTTTAATTCTTTTTATTATAATCTCAAATTCAATAGGATTGCTAGAACCTCCACTTTAATAGAAATCATCTTTTATTTTATTTGGAACTCAATCTAGATCGTTCTGTCCTTATCCTCCGTCCTTTTGGATAGGACCCAGTCTGGTTATAATTCGACGCGACCGTCTACACTTGGACGTACTCTTTAAGAGAACACACATTTTCAGTCGTGTCCATAAGTCAAGAATATATTTAAAAAATGATGAAATAAACGAAAATGGAATTCAGTTAGCCGCAGCATGCGACAAAGCCGACGGCAGCGCCGACATTCATTGACTACCGCTCGACAGTCAATGATTGCCAGAACGACACTCAGTAAGTGCCGCAGACAATTCGTCGAGTGCGGCCCACTATAACAGTCTGTTGTTCTCATATGTTCTAGAATAAATCCTTGCACATGGGTTTTCACCCAAATTTACCTAATTGACCATTTGAAAGTAGTCTATATAAAGAGGCCTTCACCTCCATTATAGGGATCTTCTTCCATTTTTCTTGTTGGGCAAGAAATATATTAAAATATAGAGAGAGAATTGAGAGAAATCAAGAAGACTTTGAAGAAAACAAGAACTCTTTGAAGAATTTGAAGGAGAATTGGAAGAACTTGGAAAATCTTTACCAACAATCAAGAAATCCTTGAGATTATAGAGGTAACCTTCTTATTATTTCTAGATCTAGGTTGGAATTCAATCACAATTCATAGATTTAGGACCTTTTTCACATTTTCAAACTGTCTCTTTCTACCTTATTTCATCACACACCACATAGAATTGTGATTGAATTTGTGTTTGTTGATTTGGATCTAAATAGAGCTTTGGGTTTAAAATAAAACTAATTTGTAAAAGAAATTTTACTTGGATTTTCTCAAGCAAACTTTGATTCAACTTCATTTTTTTTTCTTTGGGAATCCATGAGATCTTCAATAGCTCATTGGATATCTTTAAGTTTGATCTTCTAGTCCTCTATGATCCTATGATTTATATGGAGATTAGGTTGATCATAGTTGTACCCATACATGTTTGATGGATTCAAAGTTTTAATTCATGACTTGGAGCCTTCAACTTGAGAATCTCATAGAACTCTCTCTATGTTCTTTGAAGGTTCATTTGGGCTTGGTTTTGCTTAAGTCTCCAAGGACCATTAATTTGGTTGGAGAAATAACAAAATGAACCTATATCCCTCAAGGACCATATATTTGGGAGAGGAACTAGGTGTGGTTTAAGTTAATTCAAAATATGAACACTAATCTAGCAATGGTGTAGTGAATCCTTAAACCCACTGTGATCAAAGATTTTTAATTAAATCATGGTCCGTTAGAATGAGATGAGACCAATTGCAGGATGTTCATAACTCACCCAAGTACCTCTGTGATTTTTGTTTAAATGAAATTCCACGTATAAGATGGTTTGGTCTTATGATTTCAAAACAAGCAACTCTCTGTCCAAAATTCCAGAACAGTAAGTCCATTTCAAAACTAATAAATCAGAACCTTAACTAAGTTTTCTTGACCTCCAATACATTTTTCTAAGAATATTAATGTGTTAGGAAGACACCCTAAAAAGATCTAAGTGTTTATCATTTGTTTACTATTTTTAGAAAATCACACAAAATCTCTGGACAGAGAGTTGTAGATTCCTGAGTGATGCCTAGTGTTTTCCTTATTCCCAGAGATCTAACCGTTCAAATCTTGTTTTCTTTTTGGGTTGGAAACTACACTCACATAGGTACATCATATCTAAACATCACTAAGATCCAACTATTGGAAGTATGGTTTTTCTATCATTGAAAGTTCGGTCTACTTTCTGTAATTTATGAGAAACAGTCACCATTTTTGTCTAATCTCATTGGTTTTAACGTAAATGGTTTCCTAATGTCTTGGGATCCAAATCATGTTTTGAATAATGATAATTTAGCTTAAATCTAGAGGCCAAATGATCCAAGTTAGTGAATATTTCATAGTTTGTCCTTGTACATATCCATGCATTCATCCATGCATATTGTTGCTTGTATTTAGGATCTAGCTCTAGGATATTTTTTCCCCCAATTGAACCTAGTTGTGAGTTCCTTATAATCATGTTGGGATTATATTACTTCTATATGTACATTGCATTGGCTCCTAGTTGAGACTTGCATATCTATAGAGGTGATGTGTTTTCAACTAATTAGAAGGAGTCCATAAATAGGTCAATTCTTGTCATACTTGATAGATTTGAGCTAGACATTTAGGAATGATTATTTGATATTATAAATCTTGTCTGAAAGCATGTGAACTAACCCTTGTTTTGTAGCGCATTTGAGGTACAAATTCTCAACCCTTCTCTAGTTTAGTTTACTACTTTGAATTTTATTGATTTTCGACTCCATGTGTGACACCTTAGATTAGGTCTTGCTTTATGTGTATATGTGGTTAGAGATCTTTTCTTATGTTTTATTTTCTTGCATGCATCACACGTTTAATATTCGCAGCGGGATCCCAAGTATGTTTCCTAGTTCCCTATTTTCATATCATATTGCTTGCTACTTGAATTATGTGGCTTATAAATGATATTTTGTAGTTAACAATTTTACACCCTTTCCAACATGCTTGTGTAATGTATTATTTGTATATATGTATTAGTTGAGGGCATGCTTTGATTAATAATTCAATTAAAACGGATGTTGAGTAGAGGCCTATCGCGAGATAGGATGAAAGAGGGTGGTTTAGTCCAACAAGCTCCTTCCCCTTTCATTCCATAATCCCCAGACCCAATTTATTTTTGGTTTCGCAACAGACCAGTTTGCTTTTAAAATGGTTTCTTAATTTTTCTTTCAAAAATTAAGTGGCAACTCTTTGTCTATTTAAAAGAAATTGTTTTAAAATTAAAAGAAGTGTGCCCAAATGCCAGTATCCATACCTTCCCTTTCTATAGGCCAGATAAAGCGAGCCGTAAGTGAACTAATGCCCCTCTAGATTCAGAGGAACGACCCCGATTTTTGTCCCAACGGCTTCATGATCAATAAAGGTAGTCCAAAATCAGGCGCTTCCTGCCAACCCTTAAGCCGGTGATCATTGAAAAGTCGAAGGGTGTCATTGTCATCTCACCATAGGGAAGATGAAATGTATTGGTGGTGTTCTACCATCTCTCAGCCATGGCATAGAAATATGTCAAATCATCCGTACTCTTTGCAACCTAGTGGACGAGAACTTGAAGCCATAGAACTGCAAAGAGAATGGAAGTTGGAACCAAACTTTCATCTTAAAATTTGGAAAAAAATAAAACACCAATCAAAATTCCAATTATGGGGAAAGATTACCCATCCGAATGTGCACAAGATGATTTTTGGCGGGTTTTGGCTCCGAAAACACCCCAAATAGCCAAGAATGGGTTGAAAAGGATCAAGAACTCAAAGATACAGAAAACTGGAGACCGGTAACCCAGTGCCGCCGCGGCACTGGTCAATTGCCACCACACCATTGGTCAATTGCCGCCGTGGTATTGGCCTAGTGCCGCTGTGACACTGCTCCCCGTGGACCCCTGTTTTGTCCTACTTCACTCTATTTTGACCCGTTTTGGCCTATTTCACCCCATTTCTAGCCCTGATTAACCCCAATGACCCATTTTAGTTGTGATTTATAAGGTTTTATCCATAGCAGTCCAAAAGTTTGCCAAACCATCCCCAGCGGACAGATACAAAAAAGATCGTCTCCCTGAAAGGGTTTTCGGACCAACTATTGCAAAATTTGATCAATCGTGAGAGATTCAGAAATGGAACCTGGTTCTAGGTTAAGAATTAAAATAGTTAAGAGAGATTCTCAGAGAATCCAGGTCATCCCCAGTGGACACATACATAAAAGATCGGCTCTCGGAAGTCCAGATAGACTTTTCAGACCAACCATTATAAGATTTGATCAACCGTGAGAGATTCAAAAATGGATCCTTATTCTAGGTCAAGAATTGAAATAGTTAAGAGAGATTCTCAGAGAGTCTGGGCCATCCCCAACAGACAAATATAGAAAAGATCGGCTCTTGGATGTCCAGATAGGCTTTTCAGACCAACCATTGCAAGATTTGATCAATCGTGAGTGATTCAGAAATGGATCCTGGTTCTAGGTCAAGAATTGAAATAGTCAAGAGAGATTCTCAAAGAGTCCAGGCCATCCCCAGTGGACAGATACAGAAAAGATCAGCTCCCGGAAGTCCAGATAGGCTTTTCAGACCAACCATATCAAGATTTGATCAACTGTAAGAGATTCAGAAATGGATCCTGGTTTGAGGTCAAGAATTAACACAGTTAAGAGAGATTCTCATAGAGTCCAGGCCATCACCACCAGACAAATACAGAAAAGATCGGCTCCCGGAAATCCAGATAGGCTTTTCGGACCAACCATTGCAAACTTTGATCAATTGTGAGAGATTCAGAAATAGATCCTAGCTCTAGGACAAGAATTAAAATAATTAAGAGACATTCTTAGATAGTCCAGGTTATCCCCAGTGGACAAATACAGAAAAGATCAGCTCCCAGAAGTCCAGATAGGCTTTTTCAGACCAATCATTGTAAGATTTGATCAAAGTGGCAGATATAGAAATGGATCCTGGTTCGAGATCAAGAATTGAAATACTTAAGAGAGATTCTCAGAGAGTTTAGGCCATCCCCAACGAACAAATACAAAAAATAATGGCTCCCAAAAGTCTAGATAGGCTTTACGGACTAACCATTGGAAGATTTGATCAATCATGAGAGATTCAGAAATTGATCCTGGTTCTAGGTCAAGAATTAATACAGTTAAGAGAGATTCTTAGAGAGTCCAGGCCATCCCCAACGGACAAATATAGAAAAGATCAGCTCCCAGAAGTCCAGATAGGCTTTTCGAACCAACCATTGCAAGATTTGATGAACCGTGAGAGATTCAAATTTGAATCCTGGTTCCTAGTCAAGTGAAACAGTTAAGAAAGATTCTCAAAGAGTCTAGGCCATCCCCAGCGAACGGGTACAGAAAGAGATGAGCTGCTGGAGACCCCAACCGACCTTTTTGGATTGAGCATTGCTAAATTTGATCAATCATGAGAGATTCAAATTTGAATCCTGGTTATCGATCAAGAGAAATAGTCAAGAGAGATTACCAGAGAGTCCCCTACCATCCCCAATAGAAGAAAATTGAGATAATCAACTCCTGGAAACCCAAACTAGCATCCAGATTGATCACTGCAAGAATCGGCCAATGATTGAAAACACCGCCAATAGTCAAGAGACCCTCACTCCTGGGGCAAGCATTGTTTATTCACAATCTGAGGCTCCGTGTTTGTTGGTTATCGTGAGCTTCCTCACCTGTTGGTTATTGTGAGCTTCCTCGCTTGTCGATTATCGCGAGCTTCCTCACTTACTAGTTATCGTGTAAGCTTCTTCACTTATTAGTTATCGTGAGCTTCCTCACTTATTATGGGCTTCCTCACTTATCAATCATAATGAGGTTATTCACCTATCACTTATTATGAGTTTCTCTCACTTATTGTAGGCTTCCTCACTTGTCAGTCATCATAAGCTTTTTCACCTGTCAATTATCGTGAGCTTTCTCACCTGTTAGTGACCGCAAGCTCTCTCGCCTGTTGGTTATCTTGAGCTTCCTCATTCGTCATTTTGTGTCAGGGCTCTGAGTCCATCGGTTGTCATTAATTGTCATCCTCAAGGACCCATACCCGATAACACTCCCTTACGAAGGACACTTCCCAAAATTCAAGAAGTTTGCTCCGAGACCTAGAGTCCTCAGAACCTTGGTATCTTTATTAGGGTCAACCACTGCATAACAGTCAGAAACACTAACACAAGCAAACACAAGTCCACTCGGAGTGGCACACCCAACAACACCAGCTCATACAAGGATCGGAACACTAGACATAATAGGACTCAGAGCATAATTCATATCAGATCCATGCTTGCATATCATTCTCATAGCGTAGCATCTGCCTGTTCTATTGTGCATTCGGGTGTGTAGTTTTAACCCTTGTTCGCCCGAACTACGTCTTGGTCTGATTCCCCCGGGATACGTAGGTAGCTCACGAAGAGCGTGACAAGCATCGGCCTCAACATCATGTTTGCGTCTTTGCAACACTTTTTTTCCTAAATCTATAGCCTCCAAAAAGACCTGTCTCTTTAAAACTTTGGCACTCGCTTGCAACATGTGTTGCCTCGCAAGTTAATGCCAAAGAGGGGCAAACTGTAGACATCCCATTTTGTCGGCTGTCAGATTTAGGAGACCATAGCTTACTGGTTAATGATGATCGAAAAAGACTCAAAAAGGACTCGTGGAAGTTAGTTCTATCTCTCAAAATGCTCAGAAAGTTGTACAAATGACCAAAATGCCCCTGAAAGCCCAAACACTCTCAGATTTGGACCAAACATTTTGGAAGCAAGCTACTGTAGACACCCCATTTTGTCGCTTAACAGATTTAGGAGCCCACAAACATATCATACCTCGATGATTAGAAAGATCAGATTTCAGAGATTGCCTCTAACTCTCAAGAAGTCAAAGAATTAGCAAAAATGACCAAAAATACCCCTAAAAATCCGAACACTCCTATATTTGGACCTAAAAAAGTTCTAAAAACATGCTACATCATAAGAAAAGTAATAAAATGAGTTTTAAAGCAAAATCATGAAATCGTCAGCTTCCAGACACCCTCAGAAGTCCCGGAAGTCCCCGGAAAGTCCTAGTTGACCGGTTTGACCCAGATTTGACCGAAATCATCCAAATTCGCTGGAAATTTTTTGAGATCACTCTAGATCATGTGAAATGTACTAAAACAAATTTTAAAAGAAAATCGAACGAAAATGTCAGCTCCTTGGAGCTCTAAGAGGTTCCTAGAACTTCCTGGAGTTTACAGGTTTGACCGATTTGACCTAAAAGTTAACTTTGAAACCGAAGCATCGTATTATTTTTCATGGATACTAGAGGTCAATAGCTTTCCAATGGTATATCGCATATAATTTTTGTATTTAAAACGGTTTTGTTATGAATTTCCAAAGCGAAAAAGGCGATCAAATCGACTTTTATCGCAATTACCGCAAAAATTTCAATGTGACCTATCTCTGAACTATTTTTTATGAAAAGTAGACTCCATTACCTTTCTAACAGTATATCTCAACCTTGTTTTGGAGTTTGTATGCATTTTCTGTGAATTTCGGACGAAATAGGGCCTTTTAGTAAATACCGAAAACTCTGGGGGTCTAAAAGCAATAATTTGGGCTTCTGAGGAGCAGTACCGCCACTGCACTGGCCTACTGCCACCACGGCACTCTCCTCCATAAAGTTCATTTTTGTAATTTTGTTTTGGAGAGTTTTTAATAAATATTAGAAATCAAAACGACGTAGTTTTGGTTCCCAACTTATTTTGAACCAATGGGAGACCATTTTGAACTTTCTAAAATCCCATTTACACCCCCATCTTGGCCTATAAAAGAGACCCTTTGAATTCCATTTTAAGGAAAAAAAAAAGAAGAGAGTTGAAGTTGTTGGGAGAAAATTAGAGAGTTAGGCAGAAAATAGAGAGAAAAATATTAGTTTTCTTCTTCAAAATCCAATCAAAATGTGAGTTTCAACTAGTTTTCTTAAAACTAAACTTGTTCTTTCAAGCTTTTAGTCCATTTTCTTTACATCCTTTGAGTTTCCAATGTGTTAGAGAGTGATGTACTCACCCACATACACATATATGAGAGGTTAAATGCTTGCGGTTCCACCAATGAAAGATCATTGAATATATACTTGTTCTTCTCTCCTAATCCCATTTCTATTTTTATTTTTCTTTTATCATACTTGTATTTCCCTTCTCAATCTCATTTCTATTTTGATTTCTTTACATTCTAACATACTCTCTTCTCAACCTCCATTTCTATTTTGATTTCTTCATCATTTTCATCATCTCTCCCTCAACCTCAACCTCAACCTCAACCTCATTTTTATATTGATTTCTTCTTCTTCCAAGTTCTTGAGGTTTCAAGTGTTAAGAGGATATTCTAAGTGGTTACATGATCATCTCAAGTGTTTAAGTTCATGCTTTGAACATCTATTTCAAAACCCCCAATCAAGAACTCAAACTCTATTCCAAAACCCAAATCTATTTTCTTTAAGAATGATCCAAAACAGTGAGCTGTTCAGGTTCAAATTTGAATTAAATACTTGAGTTATAATGATGAAACCACTTGGACAATCTCCTTAACATATCATTGTTTGTCCCTAATTTTTATCATTAATTATAGAGATGTGAAGTACCGTTTTCGGAATTTTAAAGTTCATGTAAATAATCTGTCTTTTCTCTCACAGATTGTAGTCTGACTTCTTGCAATTGTTTTCAGATGTTTTCACCACATAACATAGCATTTTTTTTATTTGCACTTCAATGTGTTAGGAAACTCTTTGTGTCTTTTGAGCATCATAAGAGTTAGTCTTCCATTTATAAAAAATCATACAAAATCAGTCAACATGGCAACCTTTGCTTCTGAGTCATGTGTACATTATGATTTGTTTCTTTTCATCTATGATAGCTATTGAAGTTTGGTCTTTTTCTGTGTATTCTAGACACACTAGGGAGGTTCTCTGATTGTTTCTACATTTGCTTAGGCATATTTAGCCTCCCTTTATGATTTTGTAAAGTGATGCATACAGTCTGGACACTATTCGCAATATGTTACTTTTTGACTTTCACACTTTGATGCAACACTCTTTTGTATCTAGATGAACCCACATCCCATGAACATATTCTTTACCACTCTTAGCATATTGTATCATACCGTGTATCATCTATTATCTTATGTGTCATACTTCCATGGACTCTTTAGTTTGGTTTCCAAATAAAATTATGTTTTGCAAATAATTTTGGAAGTTCTTGATGATGAGTTTGAAGTGGATATTCCAGGTGGTTATAATCTCCATTTAGTGCTAGAAATGCATTCTCAAGACACATTTTGATTTCATGGAAAAAAATGTGTTTTTCTTCTCAAAAATCCCCAAAACAGTGAGTTCTTCTAATTGAAATTGTCATTTTGAGTTCAATACTCAATGGATGATTACAAGACCACTTGGAAAATCTTCCAAACTAATTAGAAAACACCCATGATTTTTGGTTTGATTTTAAAACACTTGGAAGGGTTCCATTTTGACCCAATCCTGACATTCTGTTTTCTCTGTCACAGCAGCTCAGTTGACTTGTAACTTGTTTTCTAGAAATATTTTCTAAAAAGAGTGGTCTCAGCTCATTTTTTCTTTAACTTAAGTGTCTTGGGGAACTTTCTGTATAATACGGGCCTCTAAATGTTTTGTTTTCATTTTCAAATATTTTTCTACATTTCAGTCGACAGTACAAACTCTGTTTCTGAGTAACCTCTCTTGTTCATATGATTTTTATCAATTTGTTACTTCCATAGTGATTTGGCTTTCTGATATGTGTTCTAGACACAATAAGGACGATCTCCATAAAAAAACCATAAATTAAAACATTTTTAACCCACTTTTCCATTTTTACAAAATCAGTTCACTGTTTTATCCACTATTCACAGTAAGCATGTTTCCACTTTTATTCTTTGATTAGATGTTTACATGTATTCCAAATTAGCTCATCTCTTAGGAAGTAGTTCATACTACATATGTACATATACTACAATAACATTCTTCACCCATTCATGCATATTTTAGATTTCTAAATCACTTTAGCAAATCAATGAACACAAACACACTACTACTTTACCCATTCTAGGATCATACATTGCATTCATGCAAGATTTTGGATTTTTGTGACTCCTAATCTAAGAAGATTACAAGGAATGAACTTGATCACACGTTCATGCTCCCCCCGATCTAATCTTCCTTTCTCATCCGTCCTGGGGATTGAGAGGTCTTCTTTTCTCAAAAATTAACATGCATCATACTAGTTTGCTAAGCATACTTTTTTTATTTCTTTGATTATCTGTTTCAAGAACAATTCATGTCCTCCTTTAGATTAGGAAAACTTAATTACTTGATATGTGATTAGACGACTTTTCCTAGGTTTGTTTGTGTGATCTTTCACCTTTGCATTGTGTGATATTTGGCTTAGATCTAATGAATGATATCTTATCTTTAGATCTAACCATTTCAAGTTTCTTGTGAGATGTAATATACTATCATAGTATTAATTGTCGAACCAAACATAGCATAAGATGATTATTTGGATGCTAATTGAGGCCCGTTGAAAGACGGGGCGAGTTTAGGGTGTTTTAGTTATGACAAAGGGTCCTTCCTCTCTCTTACCAAAACCCCAAGCCAAGTTCTTTGGTAATGAAGGGCCATTGCCTTTTATCCATTTGGATGAGTCAAAATTAGGTTTCTTGGTTCCTTAAAGACCAAGTGGCGACTCTGTATCTGTTTTCACAGACTTTCTTCTTTTCTTCAAATAATTTTAAAACAAGGAAAATCAATTCCGAAACCCTGATAAAGTACGTGGGGTGTGGGCTCCCGAAGGCCACGTGTCCACAATCTGGCGACTCTATTGGGGATTTTTATTTTCAAAACAAAATAATACAGAGGTTTGACACATAAGAAGCATCCTTAAAATCATCTTTTTTTACTGTGTCTGGTTCACCGCATTGCACTCCTGCATTTCCTCCTCCAATTGTGTCTGAAACGCGACACTGACATTGTTCAGGTCTTGCAGTGCCAGGGCACAAGTCACCATTGATATTGTACCTTCCGAGGTATATCAAAAAGAGTAAAAACTTCCGTATTGTCTCTCTGACAGTATATTGGAACTCTCGTCAATAGACCCTTTTGACTAAACCCAGCCTTTGCATATAGATTCCTGTAGAACCTTTCATAGGACTGTTGATTTATCTTTTCAGATAATACAATGTGATATAACTGTTGTATGCCTTGATGGGATTGCCTGTGCGGTGTAGACGCTTATGTGGCATAGGACAGAACCTTCTTCTTATGATTCCTAAGGCAATCACTCGCATGTGATCACATTGAGTCGCCTGCCTATACCATGATAAGGATGTCTGCTCCATGTCCACAAAGATGTACACCACAAACCTTGTTTATTGGTCCAAAGTTATAGAGTATGAAAACTTGCTAGACAGTACGATCACCATCATCACATGCTCTTGTCATATAAACCTGTT
Organism: Hydrangea macrophylla; assembly: GCA_033977485.1. Taxonomy (NCBI): domain Eukaryota; kingdom Viridiplantae; phylum Streptophyta; class Magnoliopsida; order Cornales; family Hydrangeaceae; genus Hydrangea; species Hydrangea macrophylla. The sequence goes on along the minus strand of CM066991.1, from coordinate 78,671,484 downwards.
TCTCCCAGAAACTCTACCCAACTCATCCGGATATCCCTGTTTCCCCCGAAAACTCTGTCCAATTTACCCAAATTTCCCAGAAATTCTAGTTTCTCCCAGAAACTCTACCCAAAATTCCCAGATTATCCAAAAATATCAGTTTCTCCCCAGATTATCCACAAATATCAGTTTCTCCCAGGAACCTCGATATACTTGTTTCTCCAGATCACCCAAATATTCATGGTTCTCCCAGAAACCCCATTCGAACTCCCCAGGTATCCTTATTTTACCCAAACTTCCAGTAAATCCATGTTCCCCTCAAATTCCTGCCAAAATCTCCCAAAAATCCTTATTTTCCTAAGAGTCTGCTAAATTTCACATGCTTCCCTGAAACTCTACCAAGATCTCTGTCCCCCAAAAACTCTGCCAAAGTTCACCCAGATATCCCAAAAATCCCTATTTCCCAGAAATTCTCGTGTCCCAGAAACTCACCCAAATATACCTAACTTACCTAGATATGTCAGTTTCGCTCATAAACTCTGTCTGAGTTGACTAGATATTCCTATTTTCCAGAAAACTTTTGCCAAAATCTACCAAATTTCCTAGAAATCCCTGTTTCCCTGAAGCTCTACTAGAAATCTCTGCTCCCCAGAAACTATATGCCAAAATTCACCTAGATTTCCTAAAAATCCCTTTTTTTTTTAATGAAATCTGATTTCCCTCAAACATCTGCCGAAATCTACCAGAACTTCTGACCAAGTCTGTCAGTTTTCCAAAGAAATCTTGTTTTTCCAAACATCAGATTCGCTCAAAATCCCTGTTCTACAAAATTCACATATTCCAATTCCTCGCCCTCCCCATGATGGAGATCATCTTGAAAAGAAAATTTAGCATACTTTGTATGACTAGGACCTTACTTGCTTAACTGCTATGTGTTAGAAATAGGGGCATCATATAGATTAAGGGTTGGCATGCGCATGCTTGCCTCATATGCATACACCATTCCCATCAGTCTACATACACGCACATCTCATCAGTCCACATAGTTTTCTCCTTCTCATCATCGTACGAACATCAATCTTCATCTTTTGTGTCTGACCTTGTCATTTCAGTTTGTAGGACATCATAGGTCCTAAAACGTCGTCCCGCTACATCTTCTTCTTGGGATTAACAGCCCTTCTGGAAACAAACCTATGAATCACAAAAGCTTGTAAACTCAAGTCGCCAAGTTGAGAATGACTATAAATCAGCATTCAGATCACCTCGCCCAAGTCTTAGGATTTTTTGAAAAAATGAGACCAAAAGTCCACATTCCCTCCGTTTGGACTCGTACACTGAATGACCAACTAATTAGAATAACTGTGAATGCTAGAATGACTACTATAGAGTCTGCTGTTGAACATATTAGGGATGAGCTTATAGAATTGATGAATATGATGCGGTATTTGGCTATCCCACCACCCTTGATTGTACTATCTCTTAGGCCAGCACCTTGTACTAAATGGTTTGGGAAATTAGCTGATCTTGGGATACTTAGTTTGGATTAGGAAACTCTTGACAAGCTCACCAAAATAGAAGATGTCATCAGAGAAGGAAAGTTCTAGAGGGATGAACCTGAACACCAGTCCAAGGGACCCAACTATTCCATGGACTCCCTAAATATCAATGCACTTAGCCACCAACTAATGGCCTACCCTCTCCGTCCGTACCAATCCATTCCACCAAATTGCTCTAAAGGCCCTCGCAAATTGTCCAGACTTGATATTTCCCTCTCCACAGTCTTAGACCACCTACTCAAAAAGGGCCACCTATAGTTCCTCCCTCACAAACCACTACAGGATCCTATACCCTCCCACTAAAACATAAGCCTACAATGTGGTAACCTCCAAAATCTAGGACATGCCTCCGATCAATGCATCTGCCTACGCCATGACATTCAGAATCTCATAGAGGATTTACCCCATCCTAATCACATCTACTATCTTGGCATGGACCAACCGCTCAAATGATCCTTTTGCTGACGCCCATAAATGTTGAACCTGTGCAAGTGAAATGATGATATTTGGGACTTTTGCTAGAAAACCAAATGAGGATGCTCTTTCAAAAAAAAAAAAGAGAAGAAAAAAAAGGAATAAACGAATCACCGTGACACTCCATTTGAGACCAGGTCGAGTCTAGTCGAGTTTGTTCTATGTTTTGAGTTTATTTCAAGTTTAGTCTTGTGGTCGAGTTTGTCTATCATCGAGTTGTTATGAGTCTGTAATGTAATCCCACTCTTTTGCTAATGAAATCTTGTTTTACTTAATCTAATGTGTTTAGTCATAAATGCATGAATCATTAAACTGAAATGTCACTTTTCAAATTACCACGGATATTACTTTGCTAATAAATTTTTGTATCAAACAAAAAAAAAATCCTGAAAGGTCAAAGTCGATTTCGGGCTGACACCGTTGAAGAGCCGAGAATTGAATAGTCTTACTTTAAGAATGTAAAGTTACTTTTGTTCAAATCTCGAAAAGACATACTTAGAACTTGGGGCTTGCCCAACACCTTTTCCACCATTTCAAAGCCTTGAGCCCAATCCAATTGGGAGCCATACAAATCTGTCCAATTGAAAGCAATACAGATTAAGTCCTTAATGGAAGCCAAACATTTCAGTGAATTTCATCTCCACTTTCAAAAAGAAAAAGAAGAAAAGAAAAAAAAATAGAAAAAGAAGAGCTCGCTAGGTTGAAAACCTAAAAAGGGCACCTAGGCAAAATATAGAGCAAAAAGGGTGTTGATTTTCGAAATCTGACCCAAGCCAGTCAAAAGGGTGGAGAAAATTTTGATGAGACAAATGAGAGAAGTGTACACTTCAAGGTACATCATTAGAATGTGCCTAGTTCATGTTTCAAAGGGCTCGGAATGACCATAAATAAACTCTGAGAGCTGACATACACATTGTGAAATTTTGAGATAATAATTAGAAAATCTCACATAAATCAACCACATGAAAAGCGAAATTGCCTGGCTAGGAGAAAGTGAAAAGGATCAATCCTGAAAAAAGAAGAGAAAATAATGGGAGATGGAAATTGAATCCTCTTATTCAAGGCTAACATAAGTGACCCAAGTTTGAACTTCTTTGACGATTGGTTTGAAAAACCCTCATACCTCAATTTCTTTTAAGACCTTGCCTTGAACTACGCTCGACTTGATTCCTACTTGGGGATACGTAGGCAACCGCATCGGTTCGGTTGACACCATCAAAATCAAACCCTTTTCTTTCAAAGCATTGGCTTGAACTACGCTCGACCTGATTCCCACTCAGGGATACATAGGCAACTGCATCGGTTCGGTCGACACCATCATAATCAACCCCCCTTTCTTTCAAAGCCTTGGTTCGAACTACGTTGGACCTAATCCCCACTCAAGGGTACATAGGCAGACATTTAAAAAGAAAATAAGGATGGCTCGTTAGGTTAAATATCCAAAAGGATGTCTAGGCAAAAATTAGAGCTAAATCCAAAATGAGCAATAACAAAAGAGAGAAAAGAGCTCACTAGGTCACCTCACTAGTGCCTAAAATCACGGTCCTTACCTTAAGCCAAAAGTCACCTTCTAGTCTAGGGGCAAATTTGGCTACTCGTCTCGTTTGCTTGAATTTTACTATCTACTCTTTATACAAGGGGCAAACTTCGGTCACCTACCTCATTGCCCAAAACCTCCAATGAACCATCCTTTAAACTAGGGGAAAACTTTGGTCACCAAACTCGTTTGCCTACCAATCCCACTTCACACCCTTCAAACCAAGGGAAAACATCACTTGTCGTACAATCCCTTTACACCGAAGTCTCTAATTTTGTTTTGAACAAATGGAAATGGAGTATCTTTCATTCTAGAAGCTAAGGCATGAATTCAAGGCACATCTTGCGAGAAGCAAAGACTTGATTAGATCAATAGGGAGGAACTTCCAAAAAAGAAGATTTATCATCAAAGTGCTGCCACGTTAAGATGAGGAGTGAACACAAAAGAGAAATGGTAAATCATTTATGAAAAAAGCACATCAAGTTTTGGCAAGTCGAGTTTATTTCATTTTGGTGTCAAAATGTGTCGTCCTTGTGTGTCGATGTTTGTTAGCTGTTGAGTCTATCATTGTCTCAAATAAGTGAGTTGATAGTGACTAATAACGAATTTTCCAAATCAAGTTGTAAAATTCCTAAGAGCGTTCTAAGAATAATACAAGCAGAAGTACCAAACACCATTACTGCACCGGTCAAAAGATGTCAGTATGAGCAGTGTCCAAACTTGGGGCAAAGGTTTCATCCCTTTTCAAATCATCGAAAGTTGACCATCATCTCCTAGCAACATAAGTCCATGAGTGGCAGTTGATCATCTTTCTTCGTTCATGCAACATAAGTCCATGAGTGGCTGTTGATCATCATTCTTCGTTCATGCAACATAAGTCCATGAGTGGCTGTTGATGATTTTCCTTTCTCCTAGCAACATAAGTCCATGAGTGGCTGTTGATCACCTTCCTCCACCAATGTCAAATCCTTAACCGCTACAGATCATCTCTGTATCCTTCATCACTAACAGAATGATATCTTTACTCCCATCAATGTGTGCATTTCCTTCTTTCTAGCAGAGTACGTTTTATCCATTCCCTCCCGGCTAGTGGCCCATTTTAGTCAAGATTAACAAGGTTTTATCCCAGCAGTCTGAACGTCTATCTGACCATCCCTAGTAGGAAAATACAAGAAAATAATCAGCTCCCGAAGGCCCTAACCGACTCTTTTTGATTGGGCATTACAAAATTTGATCAATCGCTAGAGATTGAGAGATGGATCCTGGTTCTCAGTCAGATATTTGATCAACCATGAGGGATTCAGAGATGGAATCCTGGTTCTAGGTTAAGAATTGAAAGAGAGATTATTAGAGAATATAGAAAAGAATCAGCTCCTGAAGGCCCTAACCGGCTCTTTTGGATTGAGCATTGCAACATTTGATCAACTGCGAGAGATTCAGAGATGGATCCTGGTTCTCGGTCAGAAGATTTGATCAAGTATGAAAGATTTAGAAATAGAATCCTGGTTCTAGGTCACGAATTAAAAGAGTGATTCTCAGAGAGTCCAGAAAAGAATCAGCTCCTGAAGGCCCTAACCGGCTCTTTTGGATTAGACATTGCAAAATTTGATTAACCGTGAGAGATTTAGAGATGGATTCTGGTTCTCGATCAGAATATTTGATCAACCGCGAGGGATTCAGAGATGGAATCCTGGTTCTAGGTCAAGAATTAAAAAGAGAAATTCTCAGAGAATCTAGAAATGAATCAGTACCCAAAGGCCCTAATCGTATCTTTTGGATTGGGTGTTGCAAAATTTGATCAACTGCGAGAGATTCAGAGATGGATCATGGTTCTCAGTCAGAAGATTTGATCAATTGTGAGAGATTCAGAGATGGAATCCTAGTTCTAGGTCAAGAATTGAAAGAGAGATTCTTACAGAATCCAGAAAGGAATCAGCTCCCGAAGGCCCTAACCGGTCTTTTGGATTGGGTGTTGCACAATTTGATCAACCGCGAGAGATTCAGAGATGGATCCTGGTTTTCAATTAGAAGAGACAATTAAGAGAGATACTCAGAGAGTCCAGCACCATCCCCAGCAGAAGAAAGCAAAAACATCAGCTCTTGGAAGCCTGAACCGATTTTCAGGATTGATCACTACAAGACTCAGCCAACGATTGAAACACCACCAATTGTCAAGAGACCCCGACTCTTGGGAAAAGCATTATCTATTCACAATCGAAGGCTTCGTGTCCGTTGGTTATCGTGAGCTTCCTCACTTATCGGTTATTGTGAGCTTCCTCGCTTATCATGAGCTCCCTTGCCTACCGCTTATCGTGAGCTCCCTCGCTTGTCAGTTATCGTGAGCTCCCTCGCCTATTCGTTATCTTAAGCTTCCTCTTTCGTCATTTTGTATCCAGGGTTCCATGTTCATCAGTTATATTTAATTGTCGTCCTTAAGGACCCCACATCCGATCCCATTTGCTTGCTAAACACACTTCCTGAAATTTAAGAAGTTTGCCCCGAGACCCAGAGTTTTCAACACCTTGGTATCCTATCGGGATCTACCACTCCATTAGAGTTAAATAAGCACAGGCACAACACAGGTCCACTCGGAGTGGCATACCCCACAGTACCGGCTCATACATGGATCAGAACACTAGATATGATAGGACTCATGGCACAATTCATATCACATCCATGCATTTCATATCATTCTCATGACATAGCATCTGCCTCATTGTTGTGTATTTGCATGTGTTTGTTTCTTTGTGCCCCGAACTACGTCATGATCTGATTCCCTATGGGATACGTAGGCAACTCGCGTAGAGCGCGACCAGCACTAGCTTGAACATCAATTTTTCTTGCATTTTTTTGCACCACACTTATTTTTATCCTAAATCTTTCGCCTCCAAAAGACCCTCTCTTTAAAGATTTGGCACTCGCTTGCGACACACGTTGCCTCGCAAGTTCATGCCAAAGAGGGGTAAACTGTAGACACCCTATTTGTCGGCTAATAGATTTAGGAGGCCACAAGCATATCAAATCTCAATGATTAGAAAGATCAAATTTTCAGAGATTGCCTCTAACTCTCAAGAAGTCAAAGAATTGGCAAAAATGACCAAAATACCCCAAAAAGTCAAAACACTCCCAAATTTGGACCCAAAAAAAAGTTTTAAAAACATCCTACGTCGTACGAAAAGTAATAAAATGAGTTTTAAAGCAAAATTAGATGAAATCATCAGCTCCCAGACACCCCCGAAAGTCCCAGAAGTCCCGGAAGTTCCTAGAAAGTCCCCGTTGATCGATTTGAGTCAGATTTGACCAAGTTTTACAAGGGTCTTGGTTAAAATCATCCAAATTCACCAAAAAGTTTCTGAGATCACTCTAGATCATGTGCAAAGTACTAAAACGGGTTTTAAAAGAAAATCAGACAAAAATGTCAGCTCTTGGGAGCTCCCAAAGGTTCCTAGAACTTCTTGGAGATCCTAAGTTTGACCGATTTGACCTTAAAGTTGACTTTGAAACCAGAGCACTATATTATTTTTCATGGATACTAGAGGTCAATAGCTTTCCAACGGTATATCGCACATAATTTATGGATTTAAAACGGCTTTGTTATGAATTTCCGAAGGTGAAAAAGGCAATCAAATCGACTTTTATCGCGAATATCGTAAAAATTTTCAAAGTGACCTATCTACGAACACTTTTTTTTAATGAAAAGTAGACTCCATTACCTTTCCAACGGTACATCACAACCTTGTTTTGGAGTTCATATGCATTTTCTGTGAATTTTGGACGAAATTGTGCCTTTTTCGTGAATACCGGAACCTCTGGGGGCCTAAAAGCAATAATCAGGGCTTCTGAGGAGCAGTGCCACTATGTCACTAGCCTACTGGGGGCCTAAAAGCAATAATTTGGGCTTTTGACCTTTTTATGAATACCAGAACCTCTGTGGGGCTAAAAGCAATATTCTGGGATTTTGAGAAGCAGTGCCGCCGCGACACTCTCCCCCAGAAAGTCCATTTTTGTAATTTTGTTTTGGGGAGTTTTTCATCAATATTAGAAATTAAAACGACGTAGTTTTGGTTCCCAGCTTATTTTGAACCAATAGGAGGGCATTTTGAACTTTCTAAAATCCCATTTACACCCCCATCTTGGCTTATAAAAGAGACCCTTTGACTTCCATTTTAAGGGAAAAAAAAGAAGAGAGTTGAAGTTGTTGGGAGAACATTAGAGAGTTAGGGAGAAAATAGAGAGAGAAATATTAGTTTTCTTCTTCAAAATCCAATCAAAATGTGAGTTTCAACTAGTTTTCATAAAACTAAACTTGTTCTTTCAAGCTTTCAATCCATTTTCTTTACATCCTTTGAGTTTCCAATGTGTTAGAGAGTGATGTACTCACCCATGTACACATATATGAGAGGTTAAATGCTTGCGGTTCCACCAATGAAAGATAATTGAATATATACTTGTTCTTCTCTCCTAATCCCATTTCTATTTTCATTTTTCTTTTATCATACTTGTATTTCCCTTCTCAATCTCATTAATTTTGATTTCTTTACATTCTAACATAATCTCTTCTAACCTCCATTTCTATTTTGATTTCTTCATCATTTGCATCATCTCTACCTCAACCTCATTTCTATTTTGATTTCTTCTTCTTCCAAGTTCTTGAGGTTTCAAGTGTTAAGAGGATATTCTAAGTGGTTACATGGTCATCTCAAGTATTTAAGTTCATGCTTTGAACATCTATTTCAAAACCCCCAATCAAGAACTCAAACTCTATTCCAAAACCCAAATCTATTTTTTTTCAAGAATGATCCAAAACAATGAACTGTTCAGGTTCAAAGATTTGTTTTTAATTAAATACTTGAGTTATGATGATGAAACCACTTAGACAATCTTCTTAACACATCATAGTTTGCCCCCAATTTTCCCATTAATTTTAGAGATGTGAAAGTACCATTTTTAGAGTTTTAAAGTTCATAAAAATAATCTGTCTTTTCTCTCACAGATTGTAGTCTGAATTCTTGCATTTGTTTTCAGATGTTTTCACCATATAACATGGCATTTTCTATTATTTTTTATTTTCACTTCAATGTGTTAGGAACCTCTCTGTATCTTTTGAGCATCATAGGAGTTAGTCTTCCATTTATAAAAAATCATTCAAAATCAATCAACATGGCAGCCTTTGCTTCTGAGTCATGTGTACATTATGATTTGTTTCTTTTAATCTGTGATAGCTATTGAAGTTTGGTCTTTTTCTGTGCATTCTAGACACAATAGGGAGGCTCTTTGATTTTTTCTACATTTTCTTAGGCATCCCTTTATGATTTTGTAAAGTGATGCACACAGTCTGGACACTATTCACAACATGCTACTTTTTGACTTTCACACTTTGATGCAACACTCTCTTATATCTAGATGAACCCACATCCCATGAACATATTCTTTACCACTCTTAGCATATTGTATCATACCGTGTATCATCTATCATCTTATGTATCATACTTCTATTGATTCTTGAGTTTGGTTTCCAAATAAAACCATGTTTTGCAAATGATTTTGGAAGTTCTTGATGATGAGTTTAAAGTGGATATTCTAAGTGGTTATAATCTCCATTTAGTGCTAGAAATTCATTCTCAAGGCACATTACGATTTCAAGGAAAAAAATGTGTTTTTTCTTCTCAAAAACCCCCAAAACAGTGAGTTCTTCTAATTGAAAATGTCATTCTGAGTTCAATACTCAATGGATGATTATAAGACCACTTGGAAAATATTCCTAACTCATTAGAGAAAACCCATGATTTTTGGTTTGATTTAAAAACACTTGGAAGGGTTCAATTTTGACCCCAAACATTCCATCTAGACATTCTATTTTCTCTATCACAGCAACTTAGTTGACTTGTAGCTTGTTTTCTAGACATATTTTCCAAAATGAGTGGTCTCAACTCATTTTTTCCTTTAACTTCAGTGTCTTGGGGAACTTTCTGTCTAATATGGGCCTCTAAATGTTTTGTTTTCATTTGTAAAGATTTTTTTACATTTCAATCGACAGTACAAATTCTATTTCTGAGTAACCTATCTTGTTCATATGACTTATCTCAATCTATAACTTCAAAAGTGATTTGGCTTTTTGATATATGTTCTAGACACAATAAGGATGATTTTCATAAAATATCATGAATTAAAAACATTTCTAACCTCACTTTTCCATTTTTACAAAATCAGTTCACTGTTCTGTCCACTATTCACAGCAAGCATGTTTCAACTTTTATTATTTGATTAGATGTTTATATGCATTCCAAATTAGCTCATCTCTTAGGAAGTAGTTCATTCTACATATGTACATATCTACAATACCATTCTTCATCCATTCATAAATATTTTAGATTTCTAAATCACTTTAGCAAATCTATGAGGACAAACACACTACTACTTTGCACATTCTAGGATCATACATTGCATTCATTCAAGATTTTGGGTTTTTGTGACTCCTAATCTAAGATATTACAAGGAATGAACTTGATCACACGTTCATGCTCCCCCCGATATTATCTTCCTTTCTCATCCGTCCCGGGGATTGAGAGTTCTTCTTTTCTCAAAGATTAACATGCATCATACTAGTTTGCTAAGCATATTTTTGATTTCTTTGATTATTTGTTTCAAGAACAATTCATGTCCCCCTTTAGATTAGGAAAACTTAATTACTTGATATATGATTAGACGATTTTTCCTAGGTTTGTTTGTGTGATCTTTCACCTTTGCATTGTGTGATATTTGGATTAGATCTTATGAATGATATCTTATCTTTAGATCTACCATTTCAAGTTTCTTGTAAGATGTAATATACTATCATAGTATTAATTATCGAACCAAACATAGTATAAGATGATTATTTGGATGCTAGTTGAGGCCCGTCGAAAGATGAGGCGAGTTGAGGGCGTTTTAGTCGTGACAAAGGGTCCTTCCTCTCTCGTACCAAAACCCCGAGCCAAATTCTTTGGTTATGAAGGGCCGGTGCCCTTTATCCATTTGTGTGGGTCAAAATTAGGTTTCTTGGTTCCTTAAAAACAAAGTTACAACTCTGTATCTATTTTCACAGACTTTCTTCTTTTCTTCAAATAATTTCAAAACAAGGAAAATCAATTCCGAAACCCCAAGAAAGAACGCTGGGTATGGGATCCCGAAGGCCACGTGTCCACAGCTGCATCATAAGAAAAGTAATAAAATGTGTTTTAAAATAAAATCGGATGAAATCGTCAGGCCCTAGAGACCCTCGGAGGTCTCGAAAGTTCCTGGAAAGTCCCTGTTGACTGGTTTGACCAAGGTTTGACAAAAGTCATCCGAAAGTTTTGAGATCACCCTAGATCATGTGAAAAGTACTAAAACAAGTTTTAAAAGAAAATTGGATGAAAACGTCAGCTCCTAGGAGCTCCCAGAGGTTCCTAGAACTTCTTGGAGGTCCCCAGTCTGACCGATTTGACCTAAAATTTGACTTTGAAACCGGAGCACCATATCCTTTTTCAAAATTTTTTCATAGATACTAGAGGTCGATAGCTTTCCAACGGCATATCGCACATAATTTCCGGATCTAAAACGGATTTATTATGAATTTTCGAAGGTAAAAAAGGCGATCAAATCATATTATATCGCGAATATCACAAAACTTTTCAAAGTGACATAACTATGAACACTTTTTTATGGAAAGTGGACTCCATTACCTTTCCAACAGTATATAACATGCTTAGTTTGGAGTTTGTACATATTTTTTGTGAATTACGGACAAAATAAGGTCTTTTCGAGAATACCGTAACCTCTGGGGGCATAAATATAATATTATGGGCATCTGAGGAGCAGTGCCGCCGCGACACTATCCTCCAGACAGATCCATTTTTGTAATTTGATTTGGAAGGTCCAAATTAAATAATTGAAAGTCAAAACGACGTAGTTTCTTATTCACAAATGTTTGGGACAAATTGGAGCACTTTTTAAATCCCAAACTCTCCCCAAATTGGCCTATGTAAACCTCCCTTGACTCCTCATTTGGGGGGGGGGGGGGGGCAAATGCAAAGTTTAGGAGAAGTTGTAGAGAGAAAAGTGAGCTTCCTCCACTAATTTTCTATAGAAAAGTGAGTTCTAAACTTATTTTCTTTTATTACTTTCATCTATACTTCCATTCAATACTCCCAACCACCATTTCTTTGAGTATTTATGAGATAGAAAGCTACTTCCATGTCCAAATGTCACTATATATGAGTGAAACACCAAGCTACAAGTACAATATCTCATTGAATATCATTTGATTGCTTGTCTATATTAATGTTCATCTCTTCTTATCCCATTTCTTTTAAATTTTTCTTATTTTAATTACTTGTTTATCATCATCTTGATGATGACATGGTGTTTGAGGTGAGTGAATCCTTATGGATAGTAGCTTTTAACCTAAAAAACATGTTTGACAGATAATGATTCTAACTTCAATACTTCCCAAGTATTCTTGAAGTTATTTTCAAAATAAAACAATACTTTCCAACAATCTTGGAAGTAATTGAGGTGGGTTTGATGTTGATGTTCCAAATGGTTATAATCTCCATTTAGTGCTGGAAATATACTCTGAAAACTCATTTTGATTTCAAGAAATAAAACACTTGTTTTCCCCAAATCTTCAAAACAGTCAGTTATTCAACTTTAAAATATCATTCTGATTTCAGTACTCAATGGATGATTTCAAGAACACTTGGAAAGTCATCCTAACTCATTAAGGAATGTCCATGAGTTTTGGATGAATTTTAAAACACTTGGAGGGATTTCATTTTGACCCAAACATTCCTTCCAGACATTCTGTTTTCTCTATCACATCAGCTTAGTTAACTTGAAACTTGTTGCCTAGGAAACCTTTCCAAAACGAGTGGTCCCAACCCATTTTTTCCTTGAACTTCACTGTCTTAGGGAACTTTCTGTACAACATGGGCCTCCAAATGTTAAGTTTGCATTTTCAAAGATTTTTCTACATTTCAGTCGACAGAACAGATTCTATTTATGAGTAACCTCTCTTGTTTATATGATTTCTCTCAATCTGTAACTTGTATCTTGATTTGGCCTTTTGATATATGTTGTAAACACAGTAGGGATGATCTCCATAGAAAATAATGAATTATAAACATTCCTAACCTCACTTTTCCATTTTTACAAAATCAGTTCACAGTTCTGTCCACTATTCACAGCAAGCATGTTTTAACTTTTTATTCTTTGATTAGATGCTTACATGCACTCTAAATTAAATCATATCATAGGAATTATATATTTTAGACCTCTAAGTCACTTTAGAAAATCCATGAACACAAAACACACTACAACCTTTGCACATTCTAGGATCATACATTGAATCCATGCATGATTTGGAGTTTTTGTGACTCCTAATTTAAGAAGACTATAAGGAATGAACTTGATCACGCGTTCATGCTCCCCCTCGATCAAATCTTCCTTTTCATCCGTCCTAAGGATTGAGAAGTCTTCTTTTTCAAGAATTAACATGCATTATACTAGTTTGCTAGGCATTTTTGATTTCTTTGATTATTTATTTCAAGAACAATCTATGTCCCCTTTAGATTAGGAAAACTTTATTATTTAATATGTGATTAGACGATTTTTCCCAAGTTTGTTTGTATGATCTTTCACCTTTACATTGTGTGATACTTGGCTTAAATTTTATGAATGATATCTTATCTTTTGATCTTCCATTTCAATATTCTTATGCAATATAATATACCTATCATAATATTAATTGTCGAACCAAACATAGTATAAGATGATTATTTGGATGCTAATTAAGGCCCATCGAGAGATGGGGCGAGTTAAGGGTATGTGACAAAGGCTCCTTCCTCTCTCATACCAAAACCTGAGCCAAGTTCTTTGGTTATGAAGGGCCGGTGCCCTTTATCTGTTTGAGTGAGTCAATATTGGGATTTTTGGTTCCCTAAAGACCAAGTGACAACTTTGTATCTATTTTCACAAACATTCTTTTCTTCAAACAACATTTTCAAAGGAAAATCAATTCCAAAACCCCAGAAAGGGGGGTGGACCCTGGAGGCCGCGTGTCCACAGGCCTCTGCTAGCTCGACCTCTCTGATAATAAACTCATCTAGCTGTGCTACCATCTCTGCGGCCTGTATAGCTACCATCTGTGCTATGCCACCTATGGGTGCCTCTGGTACTATGGCATCCCCCTCTGGTGCATCGCCCTCTGTGACCACATTGTCCTTTCCAACTAGGATATCCATTTTAACTGGGTCTGGATCCTTCCTTGGATCCTCCTCTGGGTCATACTCTAGCTCCTTTGGGTCCTCCTTTGGCTCCTTTGGCTCCTCATTATCATCATTATCCCCTAACTCCTTGTCATTTACCTCATCCTCCTCATCATCTAAACCTATAATGATCGGCTGAGGGACTGGCTCCATCTCGGCCTCATCATCACCATCTATACCCTTGTCATTTGCCGCAGTGGCATCTCCTACTATTGGCTCAACATACTCTCTAGGGATGGTGGTGGTGTCTGGGAAGGTGGTGGCATATGTTGGACATTCGGACTCAAGTACTGATACGTCTCAGGGTTATGCAATATCGCCAACGACTCCTCTTCAATACGCCTCAGTGTATCCTTATGATAGATCACCACTACGTAGAGCTCCTCTAGATCCTCAATCCTCAGAATATGTAGATCATACCATATATCCATCTCTAGAGTGGTCATAGCTCTCTAGCGAATCCGCCTAGCATAGTATGATGGGTTCGTTGGCTCTATACGACTCTCATAGACCTAATGCCCTCCATACATATCCAGGACGAATGTAGGAGACATGCAACCTAAAAAGAAACTATCTAATATCAGAATTAGTCTTAATACTCATCTATAGGAATGTCAAGGTTTTAGGACTAAATGGTGTGGGACAATTAGTGAGCAAAAGTATCAACATGGGGCTCTAATACCAAAAATCATTTCATTCCCCGGAGCAGTAAAAATAGAGAAAATAAAATTCCTTTTTAGGTCCGTAGGCCATGACTGGTAAAGTCATTTAATTGTCCACACTACACAGTTCTAAACAACATATAGATAAAGAGAAATAGTAATAGAAACCAGACTGATCATGATATAACATTTATTAAATTATTACAACATCGTCTAAACGTAAAAATAACTAAAGTCTTAGGGCAACACATGCTCGCTTACAAACATAGTAAATAAAATCAATAATAGAAATAGAAAATATAGTCTATTCTACTCTTCAGCTAGCATAAATGTAGTCGTCAACATAGAAGTACTCCCCAACATATCCATCATCGGTGGGGTAATCCTCTGTGTGTTCACCCTCCGGGTAGTAGCCATAGTTGTAGGGTTCGTTACCAGCATTGTCAGAGATAGGGTAGGTTGGACAGGGAATGTCCAGGCATTAAAAGGTTATCAACTTATTGAATGCTGAGTGAGTAGAAAACTAACGCAGTACCCAAGGTATGAAGTAGTTACAAGTTTATGAAAGGACATAAGATAAAGTTCTATAATAGTATCTATAGTTATTCAATCTTTTTGTTATCTGACTACAGGGTCTTATTATTCGAGAACGTCTTATTATTCGAGAACCTATCATAACCAACTAATTGATGAACAGTTTTGATAGTAATACTTCTAGATATACCAATGCTCTATCCACTACTTTTAAGAACATATGCATAGTCTACCCCACTTTTAAGAATATTTGCATAGTCAACCGTATGTCAGGGATTTCACACTTCGAGCAAAGACACATCAATTCTATTGCCATGACTTAACGATGTTGACATGACTTAAATTGTGTGTGCATTTACAAGCACGTCCAAGTGAAGATGATCGCGTCGAGTGTACACTGATAAAACCAGGTCGTATCCTAAGGGACAGAAATTGGGGGTAGAGAGTTCTCGATTGAGACCTAAAAGAAATAAAAAGATGATTTCTTGAAGGTGGAAGTTCTAACAATCCTATTATTTTTAGAACTTAATTAAATTAACAAAAATTGGGTGACAATTGAAGTTAATTAGGAAAAAGAGATGTGATTCGAAACTATATATGTAAAGAGTGTTGGGAACATGCGAATCCACATTGTGCCAACAACTACTAGGTTTTAACATTAACGTACAACCAGGGCATCACCTTTCTAGTATTCCATATTTCAAAAATGATTAAGTTAAGAAACATAGACACTAGTTATGTGAATTTTACATAACTAGTGGTTGGATTACTTTACTTACTATGAAAAACTAAAATAATCACTATTTAAAACCATGAACTATAATGAACAAATCAAGTATAGGATATTCAATATGTTAATCATATATGTTCATTGAGTTAATTAGCTAAAAGGGCTCATATTCCAAAATATGTTTGCAATTTGAACTTTTGAAGATTGATTTGGATTAAAATTTTGAAACATAAGTCACTGGAATACTATAAATGTTCTGCCCAAGACATGTGCCTACCAATCGATTGCCATAGACAGCAATCAATTGGCATGTAATGTCTTCTAATCGATTGGCATATGGTACCAATCGATTGGCTCTAAGTTTGTAGCAATCGATTGGGCTCTGTTCCCAATCAATTGCCACTGACTTTTATGCAGATTCATGGCAGTGGATGGGAAACAATGTTTCTTTACATTGTTCTCAACCACGAGTCTACGCTAACATATTTAAGAATGCAGGAACATGAATATAGAATAACATGCAGATAGAATGGAATTGAAGCATGGATTTAAATATATTAAATTGAATTTCAATGGATATTCAAGCAAAAATTTAACTAATATAGAAAGCAACAATCACAAAATGAAAAGAAAACTATGGCAAACCTGGATGACACACAGACTCTGTTTACAATGCTCAGAAACTTGAAGTAGTGTGCACAAATTATAATAAATCTAGAATGAAACCTACTAAAACAAACAACAATGAGCCAACCCCTCACCCTTCTCATTCCCACCTATATATACTACAACGTGTATGAGCAAGGAGTGTCCAGATTCATTCTGTAATGGGTGGTCGCCGTATTAACCTTGATTTACTAGGATTCTGCTCCATTAAAGTGGTTTGACTGCCAGTTCTTACCAATCGATTGACCTTAGACTCAATCAATTGGTATGAGGATCAATCGATTGCTCAGAGATGGCAATCGATTGGTTTGGAAGATCTATCAATTGATTGCCAAAGGATGGCAATCGATTGGAACTTGGATTTCAAATTTGAAATGTCCTCTTTGTTTCTACACTATCCCTTTTTCAACCTGTTAACGATTTGGCTTCTAAAACCAGCATAAAACAATACTAAACACAACAACATACCAAGGAAATATATCATTGCGTAAAGAGATAGATTAAAACACGAGTACAGGTAAAACTAGAGAAATGGGGCTAAGATTGATCAATTCTACTCTTTATCAGGCTAGTATTCTACAAAAACCAGCCCTCATCATGACCTCTAACTTATACGTCGCCAAAAGAATGCAGCTATAGAGTGGTAGGTGGAGCAAGTGGTAATCCATCGTGAGGCTGTGGTCGTCAAATGCTTTAATGCTAGTCCATTTCTTTACTTTTCCTCCAAAAATTTCTATAGTTATAATATCAAAAGAAGGAAATGGACAGTCTGTATGGATGGGGTAAATATTGTTAGGGACCTCGGGGATCCCCAAAGCTTGAGCTACTAAGGATGGACAAAACTCAACTGCTCGATCCTGAACACACGAGAAATAAGTATAAGGCACTCTCGGGGCTTTGACCATGCTCACACAGGCTGCTCTAATCCAAGAGGCATAAACTTTTTTCTGAGTGGTGAGAACGAGAAGTCATCTCGGATACACGTGTATTCGGGTAAGATAGAAGGGAATCTTGTCATCACTCCAAAGATTCTTGAATTGACGCTCGACTATTACGTCTTAAGTTTGAAAATATTTAGAGAACTAGGTGTTCCCTTTGTCATTGCAGAACCCGTGAGTGAGACGAGGATAGGGAATGACCAGAGAGGTGGATTTCTCTGGATGTGGGCCACTATCCTTTGGCTTAGGAGCCATTCCAACTAAAAAGAAAAAGAAATAGAGAGTTAAGATAGGAAAAAATTAACAAACTACTCTCTGCTTATGTCAATCGATTGGCATAAATTGGCAATCGATTGAAGACTGATGCTAATCGATTGGGCCCTGATGGCAATCGATTGCCATCAGTGAGAAACAGGGGGCTACCCAAAACAGAGGCTCATGGCCCCATCAATATTTTTAGTGGTCTTAAGACCATAAGGGACTCCCTTTGTTGTTTAAATCATATTAGGGCACAAAACATTGGGGTTTTTGGAAATTACCTCAACAACAGTCACGGCTATGAAACGAAGATGAAATTGACCCCTATGGACGATTAGGGATGAATAAGTGATGAAGTTGATGATGGATGATGATTGAATCCTCGGATTGAGCTTCAAATATCCCTCATCTCTTCTCGTGGCCCCACAGTGGCAGTGGTGATGCAATGGTGGGAGTGGTGGTGTTGGTGATGAAGATGATGATTATTGAAGATGATTGAAGGTGATGATGATTGAAGATGATTGAAGGTGATGTTGATGGGGGCAATGGAAAGTAATTGGAGTTCTCCCCCACTCTCTCGGAATCACCCTCTCTTCCCCTGTCTTAGTGGTTTTGAAATTATTTGAGAGAGGGGGAGATGAACAGACTATAAGTCTATTCAGAATGGAAATCAATTACCATTCCTTAGCAATCGATTGGTATGGATAAGCAATCCATTGGTGATGAGATCCAATCGATTGGTCCTGAAAGATTATGGGATCTTAGAAATGGTTCATGCTACCACCCCCAACTATTCAAGAATGCCTTATGATGAAATAAAACATGAATACCAGCATCCAAACAGTTCACACAACCACCAATCGCACAGATAGAAAGAATTAGCACACAAATTCGACATCTTTATTACTCAAATGTGGATTCTCCATATCCATAATTACAAGATCTTGAAAAAAAACAACAAATGGAAAGAAAACCAAAAAAAATGTCTGTCTTATTTAGCGGCTACAGGAGTTATGCAAATCAATTAATCTTATGCTCTGGAGAAGAAAGGTCCTCCCCTTCAGCATAATCCACAAAATAATCCACTACTTCTCCATTCAAATTAATTTGAAGATCTTCCAAAATTCCTCGAACTGCACATAATAGATCCCATGTACTCACATTGGCAATTGCTTCATTTGGGGAATCTGGGCACGAGGTGGACAATGGAGATACTGGCCTTTCACGTTCCACCTGTTCTGAAGTTCATAGAGAGCGAACTCCATGGTAGAGCATGTATGGCAGATATTGTAGTGGATTCATCCTGCAGCCTGGAAATAGACAAATTTAAGAGGAAAGGAAAGACAAAAGAAAACAACACACCAAGAGAAAGAAAACTAATGTACAACAAATGAGGTCCAAACTTTTTTTAAGCAGAATAGTTAGGATCATCCAAATGGATGGTCTTTAACTCTGGTGCAAAACTTTCAAAAAATGGTTTAAGGCGTTGTGTATTCACCTTAAAAACATTACCATTCTTTAGGTTGATCAATTCCACCGCCCCATGTGGAAACACTTCCTTGATAACAAAGGGTCCAGTCTATCTAGATCTCAACTTTCCTGGGAAAAGGTGAAGTTTTGAATCATAGAGTAGTACCTTTTGCCTTGATTCAAGCTTCTTTCTTAGAATTGATCGATCATGCTTCTCCTTCAATTTTGATTTAAATGTTCGGGAACAATCATAAGCATCATTCTGTAACTCTTCCAACTCATTTAGTTGGAGCTTTCTAAACTTGCCACCCTCATGAATATCGAATTTCAACAAACGTGTGGCCTAATACACATTATGCTCCAATTCTACTGGCAAATGGTAGGCTTTTCTGTACACCAATCTATAAGGACACATTCCTAGATTAGTCTTATATAGGGGTGTAATCGGTTCAGTTCAGTCGCTGTTTGTGTGGATATGTAGACCGAACTGACCAATCGGTTTTCGTACTCCAAAAACCGAAACAGACCAAAACAGGTATACAACCGAACCAAACCGACCGAAGGTAGAGCGGTTCAGTTTGGTCAATTTTTAGCTTCAACTATTTAAGCATATGAATCTGAAAATTAAACTTTGAATCTCAAGAACTTGTATATAGATTTGTGATTTTCACAATGAAACAAAGAATCAAATCTATGAATCTATTGTATACAGATTCAAGAAACAAAAATCTAGAAAGTTGTTTCTTTAAATTGTAAAACAGACCATGAAAGGTAAATTTTTTTTTTAAAAATGTCATATCTAACCAGCAAAGAATAGCAAAGGCTAAGAAAGGAAGATCGGTTTATGCTTAGAGAATCACAAGAAGTTGAAGCATAGTGGTGGAGGCCAGAGGTAGAAGACCCTAGATTTCATTCAATTAGGTCCTCCACTCCCAATTTAGGGCTGAGGTCTTCTACGAGTTAGAGGGAGAGTGGAAGGACTGAGAGAGAGAGAGAGAGAGACTAAGATAAGAGCTTGAGGTTTGGGCTAGGGTTTGCCTCTTAGAGAACAAGACAGAGAGAGAAGTGAAAGAGATTTTTGGGGCTACGGCTTGTGTACGCTACTTACTGTATTAGAGAAAGAAAGTGAAAAGGGTTTCATCTTTGGTTTATGGGAAAGTGATTCCTTTCATTGGGAAGTAAAATTTTCTAAAAATTTGTCTTATTTTCAAATAAAAAAAAATATATAATACACATCCTTGTCTTGTCTTATCTATATATAATATAATATAATATAATATAATATAATATATGACATTGTTTACAATTTCTGAAATGTTACACAGTAAGTTTCTTGGTTAATGGAAAACCGCCACCAAATCAAAATTCGAATTTATGTATAAATTCAAACCGAAACCGACCGAGGGTTGTTGTAAACCAATCAAATTTGAACGGTTCAGTTCGGTTTAGTCGGTTTATTCAATTTTTTGGTTTTTTATTACACCCCTAGTCTTACACGCCATTCTGTACGCTCAAAGAGCATCAGTTAAGCATGAAGACCAGTCCTTTCTATTTACATTTACTGTCTTCTCCAAGATGTTCTTAATTTCCCTCTTTGCCAGCTCCACCTGTTCATTGGATTGCGAGTGGTATGACAGAGCAATCTTGCGGCTCACCTCGTATTTTTTCATTAACGCCTCAAAAGGCCGATTGTAGAAATGGGTTCCACGATCACTGATCATTACTTTGGGTGCTCTAAATCTTGTAAGGATATTTTCTTTAAGAATGCGATCACCGTTCGATGATCGTTCCTCCTCTTTGGAACAGCCTCGACCCATTTGGACACGTACTCAACTGCCAATAGAATATATTCACAATGAGAGGATGGCGGCAATGGTCCCATGAAATTAATGCCCTAGAATTAAAAAATTTCAATAGTAATGATTGGGGTCATTGGCATCTTGTTTCTTCTGGACAGACTACCCAACATTTGGCATCTAGCATAGGCCTTGTAGAAAGCATACACATCCTTGAAGATAGATGGCCAATAAAATCCACTTCTAAAAACCTTCTGGGCATTTTCTGGGATAAAAAGTGACGACCTCAGGCTTCTGAGTGGCAGGAAGCTAAAATGTGAGAGATGTCCTCCTCAGGGATACATCGCCTTATCACCTGATCCGAATAGTACTTAAACTATGGATTGTCAAAATAGAACCATCGAGCAATGGACACAAACCTTTTTCTATCATGAGTAGACTAATGAGATAGGGTCTCCCCTGTTGCCAAGTAATTAACACTCTCTGCGTACCAGGGCTGAGCGGTTGTAGCGAACAACTATTTGTCCGGAAAAGAATCAGGGATTGGAATAGATTATAAGGAATTATCCTTAAAGGTCAACCGAGAAAGGTGATTAGCTACGACATTCTCTACTCGCTTCTTATCTTTTATGATCAAATCAAATTCTTGGAGTAAGAGAATCCAGTGTATTAATCGCTGCTTTGTATCTTTCTTTGACAAGAGATACTTTAATGCGGCATGATCTATAAAGCAAATAATTTGCAAATTGATGAGATACTGTCTGAACTTTTCCAAGGCAAATATAATAGCCAGCAACTCCTTTTCGGTAGTGGAGTAGTTTCTTTGAGCTCCATCAAGAGTCCGGCTAGCGTAGTAGATCATAGACGGCTTCTTTCCCTCCTCTGCCCCAATACAGCTCTGATTACAGTGTCACTGGCATCACACATCAGCTCAAATGGAAGGCTCCAATCCAGAGATTGTATTATCAGAGCTGTAGTGAGATGATGCTTAAGCTTATCAAAGAACTCTTGGCATTCGCTTATCCATTCAAATGGGATGTCTTTTGCCAAAAGTTAACATAATGGCCTAGATATAGCAATAAAATCCTTAATGAATCTCCGATAAAAACTGGCGTGACCAAGAAATGATCGTATATCCTTTACTATAGTAGGGACTAGAAGATTAGCAATTTTGTCAATCTTTACCTTATCTACTTGTATTCCTTCGACAGAAACAATATGCCCTAGTACTATTCCTTTTGTCACCATGAAGTGACATTTTTCCCAATTTAGGACAAGATTCTTATCCTCACATCTTTTTAAAACTTTCTGGAGATTTTCAAGGCAAGCATTAAAACTATTGCCGAACACAGAAAAATCATCCATGAATACCTCCATGATCTTCTCTACTAAATCGCTAAAAATGCTCAGCATACTGTTAAAGTATAAAGGTATCTTTGTAATTGTTAATAGTTTTCTCATTAATAATATATATACATACGTTGGCTAACCTTTTAGGTTAAGCCTTCATTCTCTCTTTTTCTCTTTGTTAACATGGTATCAGAGCCACCATGGAGATATACCATCCAACCCTAACCACGTCCTAACCTAGCCCCTCCCTCACCATTGCCGAATAACCCAGCCCCTTCCTGACCATCTTCGGACCTCACAGCCTCTCCCAGGCCTGTGCCGCAACCCCCAGCCCCTCCCTAGCCTGTGCTGCAACCCCCAGCCCCTCCCTGGCCAGCGCTGTAACCCCCAGCTCCTTGTCAACCCCCCCTTGACCTGCGCCGCAATCGCCGGACCTCCTAGCCTCTCCCTGGCCTGTGCCGCAATCCCCAGCCCCTCCCAAGCCTCCGCCGTAACCCCCAGCCCCTCCCTGGCCTGCGCCGTAACACACAGCCCTTCCCTGGCCAGCACCGCAACCCCCAGCTCCTTCTCAACCCCCCCTTGACCTGCACCGCAACCTGGAGAGCTAGCCGAGCCCTTTTCCTTCATCTCTCAACCCTAATCGAGCCCTCTTCATACATATTCGCATAGTTTGCATTCAACGTGCAATTTTGGGTGGTATTTCTTCTTCATACTTTTTCAGTCCTCCATGGGCCTCATTGATTAAAGTCTGATATGTATTCTTTGTGAATGTGCTTCTCCATTTGTGTTTGTGTGTTGGTTTAAGACTCCCATTCGATAGTTGGTTTCAGTATGGGTGATTTCAGTTCCACCAAGAATGTCAATGATATTGTAAGTACTCAAATTATCATGACCAAATTGAATGGGTCCAACTACTTGTTGTGGGATCAAGCTATGAAGGTTGCTATAGGTGCTAGGAAGAAGCTCAAGTACATTTTGTCTAGACCTCCCTTGCAGGATGATAAAGGTTATGATGATTGGGTTTCTTAAAATTATACTGTTATGTCTTGGTTATGAAATAGTATGGAACCGACTATTTCATCAAATGTCATGTTTTTGTCTTCGGCCAAAGAGATTTGGGAGTCTATTCACGAGATGTTTTCCATAGATAATAATGTTTCTCGGGTCTATGATGTTTATCAGAATTTGTTTCTTCTTCAGCAGAATGAGAAGTTGATTAGTGAATACTACAATATATTCAGGGGTTTAATGGATGAGTTAACACAATATCATCCGGTTACAAATGCTATCAAAGTTATTAAGAAACAACGTGAGGAATTTTATGCCTCTAAATTCCTTACTGGGTTACATCCTAACCTTCAACACGTCAAGTCACAAATATTAGCAGGCGATGGTAGCATACCTTCATTGAGTAATGTGTATTCTCGCATCCTTCGTTTAACTACTGAGCCTTCTACTGCTTCTGAGTCCTCTGCAAAGGATAATTCTGCACTTATCACATATTCAGGTAATTAGGGGAATTTTTGTGGTCGTGACAATTTTCATAGTCATCGAGGCCGTGGGGGTCGTGCTTTCGGTAATTACCAGTCAAGTTTTAATAATAATCGAGGACGAGGGGGTCGTGGTCGTGGTTTAGGTCGAGGACGTGGGAGAACTGGCTCTCTTTATTGTACCCACTGTGGGGGTGAGAATCACACAGTTGATCAATGTTATGATCTTCATGGTAAGCCCTAGGAGAATCTGTCTATTCTAGCTTTATTCACATCTGATAATCCCTCTGTTCCTCACCAGGAAGTTAGTGCTCCTATTCCACAAGCCGTTACATCTTCTAGTAAGTCTATCACTCTATCTCAGGAGAAGTATAATGCCTTAGTCCAGCAACAACAACAGCTATCCGTGTCTAATTCTGCTGGCTTTGCTCATTCAAGTAACATTGCATGTTTCTCTTCTTCTGCTCCTTACCCTTGGGTTATTGACTCAGTAGCGTCTGCCTATATGACTGGTAAGTCTAATAATTTTTCAAAGTTGACTCGTTCACCTGCTAAGTCCTTAGTTGTACTTGCTGACGATCGGTCTTGTACCATTGTTGGGAGCGGTTCTGTCTCTGCGACCTCTTCTCTTACTTTGTCTTCTGTTAGTTATATTCCTCAATTTCCTTTTAATCTCTTGTCTGTCAGTCAACTTACTAAATCACTTAATTGTTATGTAACCTTTTACCCTGATTGTTGTGTCTTTCAGGATCTCAGCTCGAAGAAGATGATTGGTGGAGGTCATGAGCAGAATGGTCTTTACTACCTTGAACAACATTCCTC
Source organism: Hydrangea macrophylla (assembly GCA_033977485.1). Taxonomy (NCBI): domain Eukaryota; kingdom Viridiplantae; phylum Streptophyta; class Magnoliopsida; order Cornales; family Hydrangeaceae; genus Hydrangea; species Hydrangea macrophylla. The sequence goes on along the minus strand of CM066991.1, from coordinate 78,646,936 downwards.
AACTAATAAACTGGTGGCTTTACAGGCAGCTGTCTCACCGCATCAATGGCATTATCGTCTGGGTCATCCGTCGTTGCAATCTTTGAAGCAAGTTTTTCTGTCTTTTAAGTCTGTGTCTACATTAGATTGTAAGGCTTGTTAGTTAGGCAAGCACCATAGAGTATCTTTTCCGTTACGTCAAAATAATCATTGGTCCAGTCCTTTTGAGCTGGTTCATTCTGACATTTAGGGTCCATCTAGGCATAAGAGTCTGTTAGGTTTTTCTTATTTTGTTTCTTTTGTGGATGATTGTTCAAGGATGTCATGGATATTTTTAATGAAAGATCGTTCTGAAATTTCTTCAGTTTTTCAATTATTTCATAGTGAGATTTTGACTTAATTTGGTTATGCTATTCGTACTTTACAATCTGATAATGCTTTAGAATATGTTAAAGGATCACTTCAATCATATTATGATTCTCATGGGATTATACATCAATCTTCATGTGGTTATACTCCTCAATAGAATGGAGTTGCTGAACGTAAGAATAGACATCTTCTAGAAGTAGCTAGAACTCTTATGATTCAAATGAAAGTCCCTAAGCAATTTTGGGGGGATGCTGTTCTAATTGCTTGTTATCTTATAAATCATATGCCTAGCTCTATTCTTTACGGTGGCATTCCTCATTCTATCTTATATCCTGATAAAACCTTATTTGCTTTACCTCCTCTGTAATAACCTGCATTTTTATTTAATTTTAATTTGACATTATCATATTTAATCTGTATTTCTAGTCTTATTTAGTTTCTATTTTCCATATGTTAAAACTTTAAATTCTTGTTTCAATTGCTATTAAAATTATTGTTGAGGTCAAAACTGCAATTTCTGTAAATTTAGCAATACCTGTGTTGGATATCAAATCTGTATTCCAAAGACGGTGGAAATATTTTCTTTTGACTCAAACAGTATTTTTATAAAACCAGAAAACCATTTCTTACGTTAAAATAAATCTTCTGTATTTTTGTGACGAACATCGCGCCACGAAAATACCAGTTTATGTTTAAAACTGTCCAGCTGTGTTGAACTTCCACAGATTTTGGAAGTGACTGATTGGACAATTGCTTTATTTCTAATTATGGAAACTCATCATTGGATAAGGCCTTGTTTGGATATTACATTTGGGCATGTGTGTTTGTTTTGCCAAAAGCTAAATTCCCAAACAACACTAGTTTGACCCCTACACATCTAGCTTGGCTCTTGGAGGATCTGTGGGATGTATATGCAGTGTATATACGTATATATTTGTGTTTATATTATGCAACTCATAAATTGGAATCAAAATTAAATTATAGAGTCTTTGAGGTTGAACTTGGTGGCCAAGTTTGGCTACTCTCCTATATATATACACCATATACTCTCTCAATTACACACTCTGTACTTCTTCATTCAGAGAGAGAGAGAGCTTGAGAGTTAATTTCAGAATTTTAGAGAAAGAGAGAGCCTATATCTCCATAGCTTAAAGTTTGAAGCTTCAATTGGGTTTCCTTATATATCTATTTCTTTCTCAACAACCTCTTCATTCTTGAACTCAGTAAGTAATTTAAACTCACTCCTAATGTAATTCATGTTCATTTACTGCTTGTATGTGTATAATTGTATATCACCCTTGAAGTTCTTACGTATGAATTCCATAGCCTTGAAAATCAAGATTTTTCCCCCTCAACCAAAATCCATTTCTCAGATAATAATGAAAGTTTATGGCACATATAGTCTATGGTTGAAGTTTTAGATCTTAATTTAACCCCATGAGAAAGTATATAAGGAAATTAGTTTTGACATGTTTTGATTTTTCATGAAATTGGAGAGCTATAGTTTAAATCATGTTAAATTGATAATGGATTCTTAATCCTTGTGGAAAAATAAAGAAAACCATATACTATATGATCTATATACTTACAGATTTGAAATGGGTCAAAATAGACCCTGTTTTACTGAACAGAGCAGTTTCTGCGGGGAAGAAGAAGCCTCAGTAAAAACTCGCGCCACGATTACGTGCGCGAAGATTGCGCGAGCGGCCCGCGCGAGTGGCTCGCGAGCGCGATCCTCGTTTCCCTAGGCAGACAGAAGAGTTTATGTATATGAAATGAAATTTAGGCAGGTCGCGCGAGCGAAGGTCGCGCGAGGGACCCGTCGCGCGAGCGGCCCGTGCGCGCGACTTCTGGCAGTTTTCAGTTTTGCTTGTTTTGTGATCAGGGACTATTTGGAATGAAACTTACATACTGTTAGGGCCCTATTTGAGAAATTTATTTAATCAGAACTCTATTGGTTATGTTTGAGATGATTTAAAACATTGTATTATGACTTATCAATCCCCGTACGTGCGTCATTCCTTTAATTCAGAGATTTACTTTATGTTTAAGTTCATGTGGGGTCAGTGGTACATGCATGTGGGTGTCAGTCGGTGTGGAAAAGAGTAATGGTAGTGTGGAAAGAGTATGAAATTGAGATTGAGATTGAGGTTGTGGTTGTGATTGAGATTGCGGTTGTGGTTGTGGTTGAGATTGCGGTGAGGGTATCTTTGAAATGCGACGGTGGCAAATATGGACACTCCCTGACGCCCATGGAAGCGTTAAAGTGTGTGACGCCGAACTTGGACACTCACTGGCACCCATGGTAGTGCTAAAGTGTGGCCTACGGACACTCCCTAATACCCGAGTCTGGAGACTGCGTGAGGTTGCTCCGGTATTTTCATGGCGGTTTAGGTATTCAAAGTGTGAGGCAATGGACACTCCCTGGTACCCCGGACCAAAGTGTGAGGCAAACTGGACACTCCCTGGCGCCCCGTTGCTAAAGTGTGGCTATCTTAGTGTTTCAAAGATACCAGGAGTAAGATAGAGGGTTGTTGTGTCTGTCGAGAGAAAAGAGTCGGCAAGATGAGTGTGGTGCATTGTCTCATACACGAACATCTGTTTTTATGAATTAACGACTTTTAATATATTCCTTGTTGGTTTATAAATTAAATTCTCTCTATGGTCAAATTATTGATTTTACAAATTGAAAATGGGAAAAGGTAAATGAGTATGTTTTACATTTAAAGTTATGTTTTTAATACTCACCAGCTTCTTGAAGCTGACGACGTTGATGCGTCCTGGACATTCGTGTTCAGGCTTTTCAGGTTATGATCAGGAAGGACCTTATGACTACGCTAACTGAGAATTGCTGCCTTTGGAATGAGAAAACTGTTTATTGATTATATGCTTTAAGTTATATGTTTTAAGTTTTAAACCGTTTGTTTTGTAAGGATGACTGTAATAGACACTAAGTTATTGTTTTATTTTAAGGCGGTCTGTGCCTTTAGATGACCCGTGCTATAAGATATAATAAGTTAGAAAAATTTTATAAGCCTTGATTGCTCTGCTCTGATTATTGTTTATTGTTGTTCGACGTTTGGGACAGAATCGATCCTTCAAACAGTCGCGACCTACGGGTCCATAAAGGAAATTAAACGCTTTCCTTATTTATGCTACGTCTGGGCGTGACAGGATTTAGTGGTATCAGAGCCAGGTTATTATTTATCTCAAGATAGTTTAGCCAGGTTAGGGTTAACCAGTATAGACCCGATTCCACATTACATTAAGTGTTACACACCCGATGATACGACAGGGAGGATAGACTCAGAACCCAAACGCCTAAGATTATCTATGTCCTGACTTAAGTAGTACCTTTTTATCAGGTATGGATCCAGCTCATCCGCTATATGTACCAGACAGATTTGGAGGACACTTTGTGACACCTGGGGCAGTGATCCCAGCCTTTCTCGACTTATATCATGCGGCCGTTGAGCAGTTGGCCACAGCGACCGTAGTATCTGATTTATGGCACCAGGTTCATATGGTAGGCTTAGCCGACCTGACTCGTATCCGCCTAGAGCTTCGTTACTTTGCAGAGGCTCAGCGCTTGGTTTTGGTCGAGGTTTTGAGGTTGGTCGATAGCGATGCTTTCTATCTTCCTCTCGAGATCCATATTGTGCACGCCCATCTGGCTCAGTTAGAGATGCCCCCACCAGTGGTTCCCATTGCTGAGGACGATGTTGAGGTTGTTCATGTGGTCCCAGTAAGTGGGGAGATTATAGAGGACGGCATAGGTCTAGATGATCTCGCCGCTGAGCTCGAGGCTGAGTTAGCACTTGAGCTAGCTTTACCTGAGGAGATGGTCGTTGAGGCAGATGCCCCTGTACCTGCTTCATCGTCGACCTCTCACGGTTATGACGGGGTTGGTTCGTTCTTTGTGCAGCAGTTTCGCCCCGTCGATTCGCTAGATCTCCTAATAACTGCTTATGGAGATGATTGACTTTTTAGATATGACTTGGTACATATTAACTACTTTTGACTTTTAGCTCTATCTCTTTTTGCAACTGTAATTACATGCATTAGAGTGTAGGGCAATGACCCATTTTTGTAACATTAACTCTTGCATGCGTCCTAACCCATACAGGTAGGGTAGGCATTGATCTGACCATACATGCTTTTTGTATCAACTTGATAAGAAGTTATATATATAATATACTCTTTTGGATATTGTCGTTATTTGAATTGTTTCATAGTACTGTTGCATGCATGTTTCTCATTCTACTATCACTATCATGCATAGAATGGCTGGAGGACTAAGGAGGAACAGGAACTTGATCGAGGGAGCACCCGAGGCTGCTGATCCTACGAATGACAACCGACGAGACTGTCAAACTGGAGACAAATTGCTAGAGAGATTCCGTGCACTAAGGCCCGAGCAGTTTACGGGTACCGCAGAACCCTGGAAAGTGGAACAGTGGTTAAGACAGATGGACCGTATGTTCGAAGCTGTCCAGTGCAACGAGATGGATAAGAGGAGGTTGGCTACGTTTTAGTTGACCGATGCTGCCGCAGATTGGTGGGATTCAGTCATAGCTACTATCGGGAATGGAGCTGCAATGGGAATGACGTGGACTGCGTTCAAGGGGAGATTTCTAGAAAAGTACTTCCCAGCTACGGAGAGGCACAGAAGAGAGAAAGAATTCATGGATCTGATGCAAGGAACCAAGTTGGTGCAAGAGTACACCACACAATTTGAAAGACTGTCTAGGTTCGCTCCACACCTGGTTGATACTGAGGAGAAGAAGATCCGGAAGTATAACCAAGGGCTGACACCGCAGATTCGTCGCCTAACTCTCGGCCACTTAGATAAATCGTTCGAAGGACTTGTTGGTTTGGCTACCGATGTAGAAGAGGATGCTCGAGTGAACCGTAAGCAAATTGATTTCCGACCACCTCAGAGGGGTAATTTTGGGAATAGACCACCAATGAATCGTACCCAAGGGCAGAAGAGGAATTTCGACGAAAGCAAGAAGACCTAGGCTATTACCTATCCGACTCAACCTCGAGTAGGAGAAGGAAGTGGTGGCGGAAAGTGCTTCAACTGTGGCAACCCTGGTCATCTGGCTCGAGATTGCAAGGCACCAAGGCGTGCTGCTCAGCAAGGGATAGTCTGCTTCAACTGTGGTGAACCAGGTCACATTAGTAGGTTCTGCACTGCTCCTAAGCAGGTGACTTATGGTCAACAGGGTCAGACTCGCTTGAATGCTGTTATTCCTGATGCCGCTGGATATGATGGAACTGTGTACGAAGAAGGAGATTATGGAGAAGCTCAACCTGATCAGCAAGCAGTGGAAGGTACATTGACTCTGTTTAACTCCCATGTTAAAGTGTTATTTGATACAGGTGCTGCGCTTTCGTTCATATCTGTTAATACAATTCGGAGATTGGGTATCTTACCTCATCGCTTAGAGAAAGCTTTGAAGGCTACATCACCATTAGGAGCTGCAGTCAAGTTAGGACACGTGTGCAAGGATTGTCCCTTACGGTTAGGAGACCGTGAAATCCCGGCAAGGTTAATTGTCCTATCGATGAAGGAGTTCGACATAATCCTAGGGATGGATTGGCTCTCACAGAATCAAGTGAAGTTGGATTGTGCGAGGAAGAGAATCACATTCTCCGACAACGAGAATCAACCCTTTGATTTTCAATGTAACCCTTCGGAAGATATGTTCCTCACGAGATGTTTGGCTAACATCGAAGCCGTCAGTACAGAAGCGACAGCATCGTCTATACCTGTAGTCAAGGACTTCGAAGAAGTATTTTAAGACGTTTCTGGTTTACCACCCGAGAGAAGTATAGAGTTCTGTATTGAGCTTATACCGGGTACCATACCGATCACCAAGGTTCCCTACAGAATGGCCCCTGCTGAACTATCGGAATTGAAAGAACAAGTTCAAGAGCTCGAGAACCTAGGATTTGTACGCCCAAGTACATCACCTTGGGGAGCACCAGTGTTATTTGTGAAGAAGAAGGACGGAACGCTACGGTTGTGTATCGATTACAGAGAATTAAACCGGGTGACTATCAAGAACAAGTATACCTTACCTCAGATCGATGATTGGTTTGATCAACTACAAGGAGCTACGACATTTTCCAAGATAGACCTAAGGTTGGGATATCATCAGTTGAGGGTACGGAAGGAAGATATACCTAAGACTGCGTTCAGAACCCGATATGGTCATTATGAATTTCTGGTAATGCCGTTTGGAATGACGAATGCCCCGGCAGTGTTTATGGATCTGATGAACAGAGTGTTCAAGCCTTGTTTGGATCAGTTTGTCATCGTCTTTATAGATGATATTTTGATCTATTCTAAGTCAGGAGAAGAACACAAGCAACATCTACGGATTGCGATGCAGATGCTCAAGGATCACCAGTTGTATGCCAAATTCAGTAAGTGTGAGTTCTGGTTACAAGAAGTAAAATTTTTGGGACACAAGGTGTCATCTCAAGGAATTTTAGTGGATTCGTCCAAGACCGATGCTGTGTCCAACTGGGTTAGGCCAAGCAACCCTACAGAAGTTCGGAGTTTTCTTGGACTCGCAGGCTATTATCGGAGATTTGTTGAAGGATTCTCCAAGATAGCAGCACCTTTGACTGGGTTGACGAAGAAGAATTTGAAGTTCGAGTGAAAAAAGAAGCATGAGCGAGCCTTTCTAGAGTTGAAAGAGAGACTCACTACCTCACCAGTACTAGCAATTCCCAAGCCTGATGAAAAGTTCACTATCTTTAGTGACGCATCATATCAAGGGTTAGGGTGTGTACTTATGCAAGATGGCAGAGTTATTGCCTATGGATCTAGAAAGCTAAAGCCGAATGAGTTAAACTATCCTATTCATGATTTGGAGTTGGCGGCAGTAGTTTTTGCACTCAAGATTTGGAGACATTATCTCTATGGTGAGAAGTTTGATTTGTTCTCCGATCACAAGAGTTTGAAATATTTGTTCACACAAAAAGAGTTGAACATGAGGCAACACAGATGGATGGAGCTGATCAAAGATTACGACTTCACGTTAGAATACCACCCCAGTAAAGCTAATGTGGTCGCTGATGCCCTGAGTCGACAGACTCGTGAGACGATCGCCTCCTTAATGGTTAGAGAATGGCGAGCATTGGAGACGTTGACGGAATTCGATGTACAGAGTGCTGAAGAAGGAGAAGGACAATTGTTCGGATGTCTCATCCTACAGCCTGTTCTTATCGATCGCATTATTGGAGCTCAGAAAGAAGATGAGAAGTTTCAAGGCTGGTTCGTGAAGATTTCAGAAAAAGACCCGACGGAATGGAAGGTGGGAGTCGATGGAGGATATCGGTGCAGAGAGAGATTATGTGTGCCAGATTATGGTGAGCTAAGGAAGGATATCCTGGAAGAATCACATAAGTCAAGATATACAGTTCACCCGAGAGGGACGAAGATGTACAAAGATTTGAAGAGAAATTTCTGGTGGGAAGGTATGAAGAAGGACGTGGCCAAATTTGTATCCAAGTGTTTGACGTGTCAGCAAGTCAAAGCTAAACATCAGAGACCGTCAGGACTATTGCAACCACTACCTATTCCTGGTTGGAAGTGGGAGCATATAACCATGGATTTTGTAGTGGGATTGCCTCGATCTCAGCAGAATCATGATACTATTTGGGTAATTGTGGATCGATTGACGAAGTCGGCTCATTTTATTGCTTACAGTATGACATACCCGGTAGAGAAGATGAGCTGAATGTACATACAATAAGTTGTGCGACTTCACGGTGCACCTGTGTCGATTGTGTCAGACCGTGACGCACGTTTTACTTCTGGATTTTGGGAAAGCCTGCAAGAAGCTATGGGAACCTCGCTCAAGATGAGCACTGCCTTTCACCCTCAGACAGACGGGCAGACTGAACGGGTGAATCAGATCATGGAGGATATGCTCAGGGCTTGTGTGATCGATTTTAAAGAATCTTGGGAGACACACTTGCCGTTGGTTGAATTTGCCTATAACAACAGTTATCACACGAGTATTGGTATGGCTCCGTTCGAAGCATTGTACGGACGACCATGTCGTTCTCCGTTGTGTTGGACAGAGGTGGGAGATACAGAGTTATTGGGACTAGATTTGGTTAGAGAAACCAACGAGAAGATTTCCTTGGTCAAGGAAAGGATGAGAACCGCTCAGAGCCGGTATAAGAGTTATGCCGATCGACGCCGGAAGGATTTGGAATTCAGTATTGGAGATCACGTGCTTCTTAAAGTTTCACCGACCCGAGGAGTAGTACGTTTTGGTCTCAAGAGAGGGAAGTTAGCTCCACGTTTCATTGGACAGTTTGAGATTTTGGATCGTGTCGGGAATGTAGCTTATCGACTGGCGCTACCACCAAAGATGTCTGGGGTTCACAATGTGTTCCATGTGAGTATGCTGAGGAAGCATATACGAGATCCCTTGCACGTGGTTAGTTATGACGTTTTTGAGACGAGTCATAACGTTTCTTACAAGGAGAGACCTATGAAGATTCTAGATCAGAGTATCAAGAAGTTGAGGAATAAGGATATCCCGTTGGTGAAAGTTCAGTGGAATCACCATGACGAGAATGAAGCCTCGTGGGAAGTTGAAGCGGATATGAAGAAGAAGTACCTAGAGTTATTTCATGACTAGTTAGTCTTGATTTCGGGGACGAAATCCTATTTAAAGGAGGAAGGATGTAATAACCTGCATTTGCATTTAATTTTAATTTGACATTATCATATTTAATCTGTATTTCTAGTCTTATTTAGTTTCTATTTCCCATATTTTAAACTTTAAATTCTTGTTTCAATTGCTATTAAAATTATTGTTGGGGTCAAAACTGCAATTTCTGTAAATTTAGCAATACCTGTGTTGGATTTCAAATCTGTATTCCAAAGACGGTGGAAATATTTCCTTTTGACTCAAACAGTATTTTTATAAAACCAGAAAACCATTTCTTACGTTAAAATAAATCTTCTGTATTTTTGTTACGAACACCGCGCCACGAAAATACCAGTTTATGTTTAAAACTGTCCACGCTGTGTTGAACTTCCACAGATTTTGGAAGTGACTGATTGGACAATTGCTTTATTTCTAATTATGGAAACTCATCATTGGATAAGGCCTTGTTTGGATATTACATTTGGGCATGTGTGTTTGTTGTGCCATAAGCTAAATTCCCAAACAACACTAGTTTGACCCCTACACATCTAGCTTGGCTCTTGGAGGATCTGTGGGATGTATATGCAGTGTATATACGTATATATCTGTGTTTATATTATGCAACTCATAAATTGGAATCAAAATTAAATTGTAGAGTCTTTGACGTTGAACTTGGTGGCCAAGTTTGGCTACTCTCCTATATATATACACCATATACTCTCTCAATTACACACTCTGTACTTCTTCATTCAGAGAGAGAGAGAGCTTGAGAGTTAATTTCAGAATTTTAGAGAAAGAGAGAGCCTATATCTCCATAGCTTAAAGTTTGAAGCTTCAATTGGGTTTCCTTATATATCTATTTCTTTCTCAACAACCTCTTCATTCTTGAACTCAGTGAGTAATTTAAACTCACTCCTAATGTAATTCATGTTCATTTATTGCTTGTATGTGTATAATTGTATATCACCCTTGAAGTTCTTACGTATGAATTCCATAGCCTTGAAAATCAAGATTTTTCCCCCTCAACCAAAATCCATTTTCTCAGATAATAATGAAATTTTATGGCACATATAGTCTATGGTTGAAGTTTTAGATCTTAATTTAACCCCATAAGAAAGTATATAAGGAAATTAGTTTTGACATGTTTTGATTTTTCATGAAATTGGAGAGCTATAGTTTAAATCATGTTAAATTGATAATGGATTCTTAATCCTTGTGGAAAAACGAAGAAAACCATATACTATATGATCTATATACTTACAGATTTGAAATGGGTCAAAATAGACCCTGTTTACTGAACAGAGCAGTTTCTGCGGGGAAGAAGAAGCCTCAGTAAAAACTCGCGCCACGATCGCCCGCGCGAAGATCGCTTGAGCGGCCCGCGCAAACGACCCCTCGCGCGAGGGGCTCGCGCGCGCGATCCTCGTTTCCCCAGGCAAACAGAAGAGTTTATATATATGAAATGAAATTTAAGCAGGTCGCGCGAGCGAAGGTCGCGCGAGGGACGTTTCGCGCGAGCGATCCGTGCACGTGACCTTGGCTTTTTAAGGCAGACAGAAAAGTTTATATATAAAATGAAAATTAGGCATATCGCGTGAGCGGCCCGCGCGAGCGACCCGTCGCGCGAGCGGCCCGCGCGCGCGACTTCTGGCAGTTTCCAGTTTTGCTTGTTTTGTGATCAGGGACTGTTTGGAATGAAACTTACATACTGTTAGGGCCCTGTTTGAGAAATTTATTTAATCAGAACTCTATTGGTTATGTTTGAGATGATTTAAAACATTGTATTATGACTTATCAATCCCTGTACGTGCGTCATTCCTTTAATTCAGAGATTTACTTTATGTTTAAGTTCATGTCATTAATGTGGGGTCAGTGGTACATGCATGTGGGTGTCAGTCGGTGTGGAAAAGAGTAATGGTAGTGTGGAAAGAGTATGAAATTGAGATTGAGATTGAGGTTGTGGTTGTGATTGAGATTGCGGTTGTGGTTGTGGTTGAGATTGCGGTGAGGGTATCTTTGAAATGCGACGGTGGCAAATATGGACACTCCCTGACGCCCATGGAAGCGTTAAAGTGTGTGACGCCGAACTTGAACACTCACTGGCACCCATGGTAGTGCTAAAGTGTGGCCTACGGACACTCCCTGATACCCGAGTCTGGATACTGCGTGAGGTTGCTCCGGTATTTGCATGGCGATTTAGGTATTCAAAGTGTGAGGCAATGGACACTCCCTGGTACCCCGGACCAAAGTGTGAGGCAAACTGGACACTCCCTGGCGCCCCGTTGCTAAAGTGTGGCTATCGTAGTGTTTCAAAGATACCAGGAGTAAGATAGTGGGTTGTTGTGTCTGTCGAGAGGAAAGAGTCGGCAAGATGAGTGTGGTGCATTGTCTCATACACGAACATCTGTTTTTATGAATTAACGACTTTTAATATATTCCTTGTTGGTTTATAAATTAAATTCTCTCTATGGTCAAATTATTGATTTTACAAATTGAAAATGGGAAAAGGTAAATGAGTATGTTTTACATTTAAAGTTATGTTTTTAATACTCACCAGCTTCTTGAAGCTGACGACGTTGATGCGTCCTGGACATTCGTGTTCAGGCTTTTCAGGTTATGATCAGGAAGGACCTTATGACTATGCTAACTGAGAATGGCTGCCTTTGGAATGAGAAAACTGTTTATTGATTATATGCTTTAAGTTATATGTTTTAAGTTTTAAACCGTTTGTTTTGTAAGGATGACTGTAATAGACACTAAGTTATTGTTTTATTTTAAGGCGGTCTGTGCCTTTAGATGACCCCGTGTTGTAAGATGTAATAAGTTAGAAAAATTTTATAAGCCTTGATTGCTCTGCTCTGATTATTGTTTATTGTTGTTCGACGTTTGGGACGGAATCGATCCTTCAAACTGTCGCGACTTACGGGTCCATAAAGGAAATTAAACGCTTTCCTTATTTATGCTACGTCGGGGCGTGACATCCTCGGGTGATTGGTTGTGTTGCATTTGCGCATGTTCTTACTCCAGGTCAGGATAAATTAGATCCTCGTGCTACAAAGTATGTCTTTGTGGGGTATTCTCGTACTCAAAAAGGATATAAGTGTTGGAATTCTCAGAGTCATCGTTATTTAGCTAGTGCTGATGTTACCTTTTTTGAGGGTACATCTTTCGTTTTGTCGTCTGGAACCTCATTAGATGTTGTTGTCCTTACTCCGATGTCATCTGTTCCTCTGTCTATTCCTCCTACTTCTGGTTCTCTTACTTCTAGGTCTTTTCCATTACAGGTGTACCGTCGCCATAAAAAGCCACCAAGAGCAGAGACTCCTCCTACTCCGCCTCCATCATCATCAACTTCAGGTGAGGTCCCTCAGTCTGCTAATCTGCCTATTGCGCTTCGTAAATGTACTCAATCTTGTACTCAATATTCTATTGATCAAGTTGTTTCTTTTTTCTCATTTATCTCCTACACTTTGTTCCTTTGTCTGTGCTTTATCCTCTGTGTCTGTCCCTAAGTCTCATACTCAGGCATTAACTTCACCGGGATGGAAGAGTGCTATGGATAAAGAGATGTTAGCTTTGTCCAACAATGGTACGTAGGAGTTAGCTGATCTTCCTTCTGGGAAGCAAGTTGTGTGATGTCGTTGGGTGCATGTAGTTAAGTATCAACTTGATGGTACTGTTGAACGGTTAAAAGCTTGATTAGTTGTGAAAGGGTATACCCAAACCTTTGGTGTTGATTATTTTGAAACCTTTTCTCCTATTGCTCGTCTTAGTTCAGTTCGTGTACTATTGTCTATTGCTATTAATTAGAATTGGCCGCTTTACCAACTCGATATCAAGAATGCTTTTCTTTATGGTGACCTTCAGGAAGAGGTTTACATGGAGCAACCACCTAGGTATGTTGCTCAGGGGGAGTCCTATAAGGTGTGTAGGTTGAAGAAAGCTATCTACGGACTTAAACAGTCTCCAAGGGCCTAGTTTGACAAGGTCAGTCAAGTAGCTAGCTTATATGGGTTAAAGAGGATGAGTTTTGATCACTCGGTGTTCGTGAGACGTTGTGAGAAAGGCACCATTATTTTAGCAGTTTACGTGGATGATATAGTGATAACTGGTAATGATAACGAATGTATACAGTTGTTGAAGACTCACTTGAGTAAACACTTTTATATGAAAGATTTGGGATTACTGCGTTATTTCTTAGGTATTGAAGTTGCTAGATCTAAGGAAGGAATTTGTTTGTCTTAAAGGAAGTATGTGCTTGATCTTCTAGATGAAACATGATTGATGGGTTCAAAACCTGTTGACACTCTAATGGACTCAAATGTAAAGTTTAGTAAAGATGATGGAGAAGACTTCAGTGATGTTGGACGATATAGAAGACTTGTGGGTAAGTTGATTTATTTGACTGTGACTCGACCTGATATCACCTTCTCTGTTGGAGTTGTTAGTCAGCTTATGCAGAATCCCAAATTATCATATTGGGAGGCAGTGTGTCGTATTTTGATATATTTGAAAGGTGCTCTTGGAAAAGGTTTAGTGTTGAAACCTTCAAATAACTTGGAGATAGTGGGGTTCTCAGATGCTAGTTGGGCAGGAGATCATTTAGATAGACGTTCGGTGTCAGGGTTTTGTGTATTTGTTGGAGGCAATCTTGTTACGTGGAAAAGTAAAAAGCAAAATGTAGTGGCAAGGTCTAGTGCTGAAGCTGAGCATAGAGCTATGGCTCATACTGCTTGTGAGATGTTGTGGGTAAAATCTATTCTGGAAGAGATGGGGTTCTCAAGTGATCAACCTATGAAGATGTATTGTGATAATCAAGCTTTCATGTACATTGCCAGTAATCCAGTGTTTCATGAGAGGGCCAAACACATTGAAGTCGATTGTCATTTTATTAGAGATATGATCATGAGGAACAAATTGTTACGTGTTTTGTTAGGACAAATGATCAGTTAGGAGATATTTTCACTAAGGCTCTGAATTAGGGACCTTTCTATGATCTTTGTAACAAGCTGGGCATGATAGATATCTATGCTCCAGCTTGAGGGGGAGTGCTAAAGTATAAGGGTATCTTTTGTATTTGTTAATAGATTTCTCATTAATAATATATATACATATGTTGGCTAACCTATTAGGTTAAGCATTCATTATCTCTTTTTCTCATTGTCAACACATACACCTCTAGAAAGTAGCAGGTGCATTGCATAAGCCAAATGGCATCCGCCGCTATGCAAACGTTCCAAACGGACAAGTGAAAGTGGTCTTTTCTTGATTAGCAGGATCGATCTCGATCTAGTTATAACCACTATAATCACCCAAAAAGAAATAGAACTAGTGACCTGCCACTCTTTCAAACATTTAGTCCATGAAAGGTAAGGGGAAGTGGTCCTTTTGGGTCACCGCATTCAGTTTCCTATAATCAATACACATGCGCCAGCTCGAGGTCAGACGTGTCGATACTAGTTCTCCTTCTTTATTTTTCACCACTGTAATGCCAGCTTTCTTCGACACTACCTGAGTCAGACTCACCCAAGGACTAGCCGATATTGGATAAATTATTCCAACATCAAGCAATTTCAAGACTTCTTTCTTCATTACTTATTACATGTTTGGGTTCAGACGCCTCTGTATTTGTCGACACAGTTTGGCGTCTTCCTCTAGGTAAATCTTGTGGGTGTATATAGATGGACTTATTCCTCTTAAATCCGTGACTGTCCATCCTAATACACTCTGATGCTATTTTAACAGCCTCATGAACTTACTTTCTTATTCTTGATTCAACATAGATGAGATGATTATAAGAAAGGTCTTCTCTTCTCCTAGAAACACATATTTTAACTCCTTCAGAAGTTCCTTCAATTCCAACTCTGGAAATTACAAGTTTGACGGCACTGCAAACTTTGTCTTTGGCGATAATTGCTCCTATTGAGCCGTCCACATTACTCTTGCAACTTTCTCCTCAACAACCTCCAACATTGTACACATTTGACTCATTTCCTTATCCTGCAGAGTGAATCTGTCCAGTTCATAAAGAGAGTTAGTGATAATGACTCCACAGGATCAGAAGAAGCAGTTGAATCAGAACAGTCTTGAATTAGCGACTCTACCCAGTTTACCTCTTCTTCATCATTAAGGTCATCTGATTTGGGATTTGAGAAAATTTAGACATTTAATATTATATTCCCAAAGACTAGGGTCATTATTCCACTTCTTACTTTGATTGTCGCATCAATCGTTGTAAGGACATCCAAAGATCACCAAAATTTGAGATTTGGCATTAAATACCAACTCTGTATCTAAAATAACAAAGTCAATAGGAAAGACAAAAGTGACAATCTAGACTAGGACATCCTCCAAAACACCTCGCGGATATTTGATTGATCGATCTGCAAGCTGGAGAGTAATTCGAGTGGGTTTGAATTCTCCCAACCCTAACTACTGATAGACAATATAAGGTAAGAGATTCACACTTGATCCTAAATCAAGAAGGGCATTGTTAACCTTCTTCTGACCAATTATACAAGAAACTCTTGGTGTACCTGGGTCCTTGAATTTAGGAGGCAAATCGTGTTTAAGAATTGCACTTGCTTGGTAGGCAAGTTAAGCGCTCTTCTT
The DNA here is from genome assembly GCA_033977485.1 of Hydrangea macrophylla. Classification (NCBI taxonomy): domain Eukaryota; kingdom Viridiplantae; phylum Streptophyta; class Magnoliopsida; order Cornales; family Hydrangeaceae; genus Hydrangea; species Hydrangea macrophylla. The sequence continues at coordinate 78,631,292 of CM066991.1, read as the reverse complement.
AACACTTTGCTTCCTCTTTATAGTGCACAAGTCTTTCAAGAACTTGGCGTAGGAAGGTACTTGTTTTATTGCATCAAGGAGTGGAAGGTTGATTTTTACTTGCTTGAACAACTCTAAAAAATCCTGACATTTGGTGTCTTGTTGAGGTTTCTTTAACCTCTGAGGATATGGTGCCGGAAAAGGGCATTTGGAAGCCTCCTTGAGAAGAGGTTCTTTTCCAGGCCTTCTTTTTTATGTCTGTATCCTCAGAAATTGTTGTTTTAGGCTCAATTGTTCCGCCCTCTTTCTCTTCTTCATTCTCTACCTCATCTTCCTTTTCAATCACAGGGTGTGGGGGAGGAGGAGCTTTCTCAATCACTTTGTCGCTCCTCAATACAGTTACAGCCTTGGCCTCTTCATGTGATCCTGACCCCGAAGGGCTTGTACCCGAATGTTGGCCTCTAGGATTTGGCTATGGTTGTGTTGGGAACATTATTCTATCTCTATCCTCTTATTGTGCAGCCAACCTCTCCACACTTGTGTTGAGTTTACTCATTAGCTACATCATCTGTTGCATCATGAATATGTTTGGATCCTCTTGTGCCTTCTTATGAGGTGGCACATAGGTGTTGGATGAGGATTGGTTGTTACTCCCTTGATTGTAGTTGGGTTGAGGTGGATGATTTTGTTGATACTATTTTTGGTGGTACCCTTGATTCTGTTGATAGGTAGGAGCGGGTTGGTAGTTCTGTTGGCACCCTTGATTAGGGCTGGTACCGAGTATTTAGAGCCCCAGGATGAACTATTAACAAGGAGGCCCTTATATGGGGGTTCGGGGGCAGTGCCCCCGAGGCGATTTTTTTGGGGTCTACTTATACATAATTGGCTATTTGTTTAGGATTTACTTATACATAATTGACAATTTTTTTAGGGTTTACTTATAATATGAGTCTATTTGTGAAACTTAAATATTGTATGATGTCTTCAAAATTCTAGGGAGGCCTATTTCTAAAACTCAAAAAATTCTTAAACTAAAAGTGTAATTTTCAAAATTCTAGGGGCCTTTTCTTTTGAGTTTATATACATGTATATCAATATATATGTAGTTGATGACATTAAATTGGGCATTGGGCCCCTTTGGAGCCTGAACATAAGTTGAGGGGAGGCTTAAACATAATTGAGGGCGGCCTAATGTAAAATACAAAAACTCTCAAGGTAAAAATATAATTATGAAAATTTTATGGGGGCCCTCAAAATTTTATGAACTTTGGTGGCCCGGGGCGCTTGCCCCCTCTTTGGGCCAGCCGTGCCCTTGATTTTGGGGTTGGTATTGATTTCCCTGATTCGGCTGCCACTGTTGAGATGGGTTTGCCATGGCAGCACTGTTCCTGTGATCGAAACCAAGATGGCTCCATCTGTTATTGGGGTTAAAACGACTTGGGGCATTTACAGCTTGTACCTCTACAAGATTCTGTTCTTGATAAACAGGCCACATTTGGCAATGTTGAGAGGTACGCCCCATCTGAAGACAACTTGAACAAGACTCTTTAGAAGCAAACTGTATTACCGGTTCTTTCTTTTGTTCTAGTGCCTCTGACATATGAGCCAGTTGCTCATATTTCTCCATCAAACTCTCTTCGGCTTTCAACTGATAAATGCTCTTTTGACTTGAACTCGAACTTGTTTGAGTTCTTGTCACCTGAGTCTCCCATTCCGGTGTGTGCTCAGCCAGCCATTGAAAATAAGCTTAGTCTTGGTCCGCATTCTTACTCGTAAATTCACCATCACTTGTGGTTTCTACAAGTTTTTTCAATTTCGGGCTAAGACCATCAATGAAGAAACTTATTGTTCACCACTTCTCGAAGCCGTGATATGGGCATAGCAATAGCAAGTCTTTGAATCACTCCCATGCCTCTGTGAATGTTTCTCCCTCTTTTTGATTATATGTTTTGATTTGTCTCAACACATCGGTCGTTAATCGATTGGGGAAAAACTTTTTAAGGAAGGCTTCATGAATAGCCGCCCAAGTCGAAATGGAGTTCGGCTTGAGTGATAATAACCATGACTTCGCTTTATCCTTTAAAGTGAAGCGAAAAAGGTTTGATCAGTGAAAGTGCCACAAACGTCTTTAAAATCTCGAATATGTACGTATGCCTTCTCTTTTTCTATCCCGTGAAAAGTGGGTAGCAATTGGATCATTCCATTACGGAAATGGAATGTACCTATATGTTGTGGGATGCGAATATAAAAAGGTGTGGCTGTTCGATCGGGAGCTAAGAGTACACGCAAAGGACGTTGACTGTCATCGATGAGGTTAGCCCTGTTCTCTCCTTGTTGACTCTCCGTGTCAGACATTGGATTAGAAGTGGAAGGGGTAGAGATGGGATTAGTGCCACTATTGATAGATTCTTCGAATAGATCTGTGATAGAAGCTTCAATGGAGTTGTGGGACATAGGGGGATGCAACCCACATAGTTTGCGTTCTAAAGAATCAAAAAGGAAAAAGAAAGATAGAAATGGGGTAAGGAAGGATCAGATAAGTCTAAAACTTCTGGCCTTTGTTACCGACTGTCCCCAACAACGTCACCAAAAACTTGACATGATTTAAATTGTGTGTGCTCTTACGAGTACGTCCAAGTGAAGACGATCGCGTCGAGTATATACTGGTAAAACCAGGTCATATCCCAAGGGACAGAAATTGGGGGTAGAGAGTTCTAGATTGAGACCTAAAAAGAAATAAAAAGATGATTTCTTGAAGCTAGAAGTTCTAACGATCCTATTATTTTTAGAACTTAATTAAATTATCTAAAATTGGGTGACAATTGAAGTTAATCAGGAAAAAGAGATGAGATTCGAAACTATATATGTAAAGAGTGTTGGGAACATGCGAATCCACATTGTGCCAACAACTACCAGGTTTTAACATTAACGTACAACCGGGGCATCACCTTTCTAGTATTCCATATTTCAAAAATGATTAAGTTAAGAACCTAGACATTAGTTATGTGAATTTTACATAACTAATGGTTGGATTACTTTACTTACTCTGAAAAACTAAAATAATAATTATTTAAACCATGAACTATAATGAACAAATCAAGTATAGGATATTTAATATGTTCATCATATATGTTCATTGAGTTAATTAGCTAAAAGGGCTCATATTCCAAAATCTGTTTGCAATTTGAACTTTTGTTGATCGATTTGGGTAAAATTTTTGAAACATAAGTCACTGGAATACTATAAAGGTTTTGCCCAAGACATGTGCCTACCAATCGATTGCCATAGACAGCAATTGATTGGCATGCAATGTCTTCCAATCGATTGGCATATGGTACCAATCGATTGGCTCTGAGTCTATAGCAATCGATTGGGTTCTGTTCCCAATCAATTGCCACAGACTTTTATGCAGATTCATGGCAGTGGATGGGAAACAATGTTTCTCCACATTGTTCCCAACCACGAGTCTACGTTAACATATTTAAGAATGCAGGAACATGAATATAGAAGAACATACAGATAGAATGGAATTGAAACATGGATTCAAATATATTAAATTAAAATTTCAATGGATACTAAAGCAAAAATTTAACTAATATAGAAACCAATAATCATAAAATGAAAAGAAAACTATAGGAAACCTGGATGAGACACAAACTCTGTTTGCAATGCTCAAAAACTTGAAGTAGTGTGCACAAATTGTAATAAATCTAGAATGAATCCTACAAAACAAACAACAATGAGCCAACCACTCACCCTTCTCATTCCCACCTATATATACTACAAAGTGCACGAGCAAGGAGTTTCCAGATTCATTCTGTAACGGCTGGTCGCCGTATTAACCTTGATTTGCTGGGATTCTGCTTCATTAAAGAGGTTTGACTGCCAATTCTTACCAATTGATTGACCTCAGGCTCAATCGATTGGTACAAGGATCAATCGATTGCTCAGAGATGGCAATCAATTGGTTTGGAAGATCTGTCAATCAATTGCCAAAGGATGGCAATCGATTGGAACTTAGATTTCAACTTTGCATTGTCCTCTTTGTTTCTGCATTATCCCTTTTTAAACTTATTAACAATTCGGCTTCTAAAACCCGCATAAAACAACACTAAACACAACAACATACCAAGGAAATATATCATTGCGTAAAAAGATAGATTAAAACACGAGTGCAGGTAAAACTAGAGAAATGGGGCTAAGATTGATAAATTCTTCTCTTTATCGGGCTAGTATTCTACAAAAACCAGCCCTCATCAGATGTCTACTAGTAATTTTGATCCACCACTTTTAAGGACATATGAGCAATCCACCACTTTTAAGGACATATGATTAGATTACCAGCTATCTTAGAGCTAATTGGTTTGGTCCACCGCTTTTAAGAACATATGCATAGTCCATTGCATTTAAGCACATATCATGACCAATGCTCATTCCTGTAAGAATTCCAAAACTTAACAAACCTACTTACATGGCATTCCCTTGTGGCCTGACTACTCTGATTGAAATAAACATGTATCAAACTTATTCATGGTCGACATATTATCTAATGTCATGATATTAATCCTTTATTCTTAACCATATATACTCTGATGCCACATTATCTCTTCGTTATCTCATAGTCACATATAGAAGACATGAAACAATATCTGAACAATGAAATAATCCATATAATAACTAACAGAAAATATCCATACTTTGTAACTTCTAATCAATTGGGATAGGAGTCCAATCGATTGGATCATAATCAATGCCAATCGATTCCAAACTTTGGTGATCGATTGGGTATCGATTGGAAATTTGCCAATTAATTGGGTCCAGGTCAATGGCAATCGATTGGAGAAGAGTTCAATCAATTGGGAAAAACCACAATCGATTGGGACTTTGTCTTCTTCACAGAGACTGGCAGTCCAGAACTTAAACGTTCAGGAGATGTGTTTTACTACGTCTTTAAAACATGTAAAACATCATATTTAAGAGACCATGTGAGTACGGACTCACCTAGTGAAGGTGTATGTGTGTGTGGCTATGGAAGCTTGGAAGCTTCAAGCTTCTCTTTCTTCTCCTCTCTATCTCTCCTTCTCTTCTTTCTTTTCTGTTCTTCTTCTTTCTTCTTCCTATTCTCTTCTCTGCTTATAGCAGTGTGGGTGTATATATATATGTGTGTGTAAGTATACCTATATATGTGGGAGTGTGTATATATAGGATCTCTCTCTCTCTCAAATTTGTCAAACTCTTCCCTAACCAAGAAATGGAAGTATATATATAGAGGGTGAGAGTGCCACATGTCAAAACCTCAAGAAAACTTGGGGACCAAGTTTAGCACCCGACCAATCGATTGGTGCCAATGATAATTGATTGGGCTCGTATATTTATGAAGGAAATCGATTGGGGAAAGTGCAATTGACTGGGGTTGAGGCAGTTGCTTGAAAATCGATTGGTAAAAGTCCAATTGATTGGGTCCCCAAAGTTGGCGATCGATTGGTAAAATGGCCAATCGATTGGGACCCAAAACTCATCAAAGGTTAAGATAAAGTTACAAGATTAAGTCATACATAAATGAAATTCATTAATAATAATACATTAAAAAATACAGGGTATTACAAGGGAATAGGATCACAATAGAAGTTTTGGACAATCGTAAGCATAGTGGCTAATTCACAAACATAATGTATCAGCATATACATCTCTCATCCATTCTTTATTGAAATTTCCTATCTTAAAAAATTATAACATTGCCATTACTCTACTTGATTATTCAAGTATTAATGGTATTTTGAGTCATGCAATGAATCTTCAATTTGTATAAAAATGTGGTTCCCAAGTCCCAACCCATGTTGTTGGTGTACACTAAACAATAGTGGGATGACTTAATTTTCATTGGTTGTTGTTTTAGGTGGTTCCAATACATGTTGCGAATCATAGCACTACTCTAGTATTTATTACAAAAAGAAAAAAGGGAAGGAACTAGGAAGGACATGAGAGAAGGTAAGAGAAGATTTTTTTTTGTTTAGTGTGGAAAATGACATATTTACTAGTAAAGAGGAAAAGTTATTCAGGGTGAACATCACACCATGTCATCGTGCTAACACTGTGTGATGCACCAATTACTTATGTTAATACTTCCCTGATAACTACCCCTGGAAATAAGGGGCATAACATTTGTAGTTATTAATTTGAAAATATAATGACATAACATTGGATAAAATATCAATACATGGATGGATGTGACTGGTGCATCATACCATGTCCATATCAACACGATGACGTTGTGTGATGGTCACATTGAATAACTTTTTCGGTAAAGAGAGGAGGTACAAGGTGATTTCCTCATCTTTAGATTTTTTTTCTGTCCTAACAATTTCCTTTTCCGTGTAGCAGTATAATAGTAAAGTACACATTATGCGCTTATTTCGTTCTTATTCAACAAAAATGGTCAAAAACATTTTCGTACACTTAATTTTTTCTAAAGTTTCAGTTCATCCCATCTATTATGGAGAAGTTATTCAGTGAGCTGATTATGCCACGTCACTATGCTGATGTGGTGTGACCATTCCCTTACTTTTAAGACGATCATGACAAGTGGTTAGTGGAATTTCAAATTTTAAATCTGACAACCACTTGTCATGATCCCCTTGGAAGTAGGGGGCAAGTAGATGGTTAAGATTAAATGGTCACACCACGTCAGCATGCTGACGTGGCGTGATTGGCTCACTAAATAATTTCTCTCTATTATATAGTGTAGCACTTAAGACCTTTCAATTTTAGATTTAGTTTCGATTGAGGACTTGTGAAGACAACGATTCAACTTGAGGACATTTATGTAAATCTTATTCGGTTGCTTGAAATAAATCGATTTAAAACTTGATGGTCCTATGATACAATTTATAATATGTAGAGGCCTTCAAATAAAAATTTGGAAGAAATTAAGAGTACCACAATGTGTATAACCCTTAATAAAAACAAGCATACTGTTGTGTGGGTGGGATAACTCCAACAAGATTTCAATCACATAAATAAATATAATTCACACGAAACCAATAGCAAGAGCAAGATAGATCACATATAACAAGAATAAACAACACCACATAAGAGATGAACATAAGGATTTCTACGTGGTTCGGCCAATCATGCCTACATCCACACCGGTCTTCTCTTTTATTAATCATCATGATTACAAGTCACTCTCAACTCTCTCTATGAGTTCTCACCAAGAATTCACTCACCTAGCACTCATCAACAATGACTTGACTTCTCAAGAGCTCCTACCTATGAGGGTGCACCGACTATTCTCTCCCTCTCTCTCCTTCTCTCTAAGGATTTTCATTGTTACTGTCTGCCAAGGATTCATCGCCATGACATTTTAACCATCTTCAGTACAATTACTATGGCATCATAGCCATCTATGCATAGCTGTTTTGGTTTGCTTACAGGGAAACTTAATGCACAACCTACTTAGATATTACATACAAATATTTTTGCTCATACATATAGTCTTTTATGTCAAGATAACAATGAATGCATAACCATAGTTCTTGATTTATAGAGAAGGAACAATGCTTTTTATGACCAAAACTCAGGTGTATCAAAACATTAAAACTTGGGTTAAAAGCACAAATCAAAATCCAAACTGAAAGACAAGTATTACATTTAAAACAAGGTGCTGTTTCTGAATGCTAAAAACCGATTCAATGGTACATACGTGAGATGATATTCATGTATTTGACGCTCTTTTACGTGTTAGAACACTCGTCAAAACAAATTTATTTTTCTCAACCTAATGTGATAATGGTTTTAAAAATCACAAATCGAAAAAAAGGATTATGGGATAAAACCCAATCTTGTTTTATGAATTCTAAAAAAAAATCCAATTGTGAAAAGTTAGACAGGTTCTCAACATATGAAATCGAACCAAGAAGGCTCCTAGTATGCCTTTGTAGGACTGGTGGTGAGCCCAAATCCGAATGGGAAGAGAGGATCATAATGTGGATCTCCAACATTCATCGGTAGCTGATCAACAGTCTTGAACCAAGTGTGAGCAAGCTTGCCAGTGAAACCATAGTTACCAAACAGAACATCTACAACACCTTGACCTTCTGTCCCAGGAAGCCAAGCAGCAACAAGGGCATCAATTGTTGCAAGATATGGTTGAATCACAACGGGTCGGCCAGAGATAAGCACAACAACACACTTCACAGATCCACAAACATTTGTGATAGTACTGGGACCAGGTTCAGGTATTGTCAAATTCAAGTTGTCACCAAATGTCTCCGCATATGGAGGCTCTCCCACTACAACAATAGCATAGGAGAAATCGTTGGACTTGACAAATTCAGCATCAGGGTTCTCTTTGTAGACAACTTCAGTTGTAGGATCCACAGTGCTTTTAATTGCAGTTAGGATTGTGGTACCTGCACATGGAAAACTCTATAAGATGAAATGTAACAAGAAAGTATGGATTTAATAAATTATTCAAGGTATACTGAATCCTGTAAACAATTATGGAACTTTATTGGCAACCTATATATCTGGTGCTATAGTGTTTCTAGATGTCTGATATCTCTAAACCCCAAACCTTAGAATACAAAGGATATGGCTTGAAATTTTCAGCATCACATGTCGAGTATATGTGTATCTGTTATGGATATACAACGTTAGATCCCTATACCTATAGCCATGTCATATCCTGTCGACGGAGACAGAAAAAAGTAGGAGAGGGTTTCAGTATCTCGTTTCTTTCCGATTTTACTTGACTTCTTTTTCTTTTTCCCCCTTCTTTGTGCTGTTGTGTTCATGTACCATAGTTGACAACAAAGAATATGAGTCAAGCAACAATCAGAGCAGTTTTTTTAAAAATATACCAAATGTGAGGTTGTTGCCACCCATTCCCTGCCACACAATTGTCCATCCACCACATTGATTACCAAGGTTGTGTGCATGACTTCCTGCAACAAGTATTTTTGTTGCCTTCTTAGGAAGGGGTAACAATGGCTTGTCAGCAGATTCACCATTCTTTAGAAGAACAAGAGTCTTCCTTACAGCCTCCTTTGCCAGTTCCCTATGCTCCTGTTAAAGTTTTAGTGTTCAACAACATGAACTATGAAGTTAATTGACTCATAAAAAAACAATAGTCTCTTTCCTTTCCCTTCCTAATTTACTTAATCTTATCGTTACTAACTAAAGAAAGAAAAGAAAAGAAAATCTCTAAGAGACCGTTTTAGGATACTTTATTCGGGGTCAAACAATCATTTATAAGTGATTGTTTAAACTGTTAAGACCATTTAGATTAGTTTTTTCGTAGCTTCTACTAAAATGTTATTTCTCTTAGAAGAGATTTTTTAAAAGCTACAATTTGTAAACTTAAAAAAATAATAACAATTAATTAATTAATTTTAAAAAATAATTATTTTAAAAGCTAACCAAACGAATAATAAATATTTTTTTCCTCACTAAATCTATGAGAGAGAGAGAGAGAGAGAGAGGAATCTGTAATACATACCTGACTTCCAAGGTAATGGGCAAAGCTAAGATCAGCCAAAGGATTCTCAAAAAGACCCATCACAAATTTCACCCTCAAAATCCTCCTCACTGCATCATCAATTCTGGTCATGGGAATTATATTCTTATTGACCAAGAGGTTTAGAATATCAATGCACCCTGTATAGTTAGTGGGAACCATGACCTGCAATGTGTGCCCACAGCAATAATGCATACATGAGTACTTGGATTGGGTTACACAATGACTAACATATTAAAAGTTCAAACTTTGGGACTATTTTTGGCAAAAACTACATAAGCGAACAGTTTCACCATAGCTTTTAAAATTACATAATCACTTATGACCTCCATAAAGTCTTGCCAAACAGGGCCTTTCAAGATTTGGAAGAATTAGTTGAATCATGAAAGTATAGATTTAGTAATGACTCACCATGTCAATGCCGGCATTAATCCCAAGTTCATAGGAATTTGTGTCGTTAGCATGAGGTGGAGTAGTGATTCTGGGCATACCTTCCCAATCTGAGATGACAAAACCCTGCAACAGTTTTCCCAATTCATTCTTGATTTCAGTTGCTTTTCTTAACTACTAGATGAGTTACAAGAGAGGGAAGAAAAAAGGTAAATCTGTATAACTAGTAGGAATAGTTTTGGTGACAACAACACTGTGGATTCTTGATATTTGTCATTACATCTTTTGGATTTCCCTACCCTCTCTCTCTCTCTCTCCTCTTTTCTTTTTGTATTAAATATGTATTTAAATATTAAATAATAAAAAAAAAAGTTAAAAAAAAAATTGATTAATGTTGGTTTAAAACAAATTTTGTTTTGAGTATTGCCCATGAGAACGGGCAATTTCTATTATTTTTATGTCAACTCTCCTCATAATTTTGATAGAGTTTATAATTGGGCCAGCACTTCAATGTAATTACCTCAGTGCAGTTATGGGTTAGAGAATATAAAGGCATATCACATGAAAAGTTAGTAATATTTACCACCAAAAACAAAAATGAAAATGAAAATGGTTCGTTAGAAATATTTCGCATCATTTCATTTTTTTTTTATTTTGGTCAGTATGTGCAAGGTAGACCACAAGAAGGTAACATGACCACAATTTTCAACTAACTTTAATGAAGTCTTGCCCCTTTTTTGGCACCAAAAAAATCCCACATGCCCAATTTCAACCATGGTTTTTTGGAGGGTTTTTTTTTTTTTCTTTCTCCTTCTCGTAGTGGGTGGTCTCTTGTATTTTCCTTTGTTTGTATTTTGCTTCATGCTTAAACAATATTAAAAAATAAAATAGAATTTTAAAATTTAATTGTAAAGAAAGAAAAAAGGAAGAAAAATGACTCACAAAATTTAAAATGCTTAATTTATTTCTCATCTTATTTTGTTTTCCTTCCCTCATCGTTTTCCTTATAAATTAACAAAATAAAGAAAAAATGTTCTCTTTTCTTTTTTTTTTTTTTTTTCCTTTTCCCTCACAAAATCTAAAAACCCAAACCGAGGAGTCAAAAGTGAAAGTGACTTACTCTGAAACGCAGTGTGTTCTTAAGGAAACCAGTGATAAGCTCATGGTTGGCATGCATTTTGACCCCATTCCAGCTAGAGTAAGAGATCATGACAGTGGCAACACCCTTAATAATAGAGTTGTAGTAGGCTGGCATGTGGATACTTAGCAATCCATTCCTGCTTATTACTGTGTTGTTCTCATTTATGCCTTTGGTTGTTCCACCATCCCCCAAAAAGTGCTTTGCACAAGCTGCAACCTTTGTTCTATGGGCAAAAAAAATATATACATATATTTAATAATGTAATTAGTTGTGTTACGGTAGTTTAAAACTTCAAATATTAATGTAGCTTCTTGGCACCTACTATATTAACTTTATAAATTAATTGGAGATTAAGGGATGATCTAGTGGTAAGGGATCCCTTCAGGTGGTTGCGAGTTCGAGTCTCATGGGTTTGGAGAACACTACCTCATCTTGTGTATTACGAAATCAAACAAAAAAAAAATATTAATGTAGACAAATCACCCAAGTCAAAATTTGAAGCTTGCAAATGCAGATAGGCATATCTGTTCTTTTCTTTTCTCTTTTTTCCCATCTTCTTTATTAGGTTGTTTTCTCATTTTTATAATTAGGTCCACCTTCGCCAAAAAAAAACAAAAGAAGAAAAAATCCATGGTCCACAGGACCACACCAATAAGCCCACAACCAAACTGGCAGTACAAAAGAGTTACTTTCAAGGGACCAACACTTTTTCTATCAACAAGAGAGAGCTTTTGTGAAAATTATTCTCCTTCATCCTAATCATAACCCTAGAAACTAGACCACCAGAATGGTCGCACATAAAAAATGCAACAAATTTTAGGCCCAATGAGCTCAATTCTTTTTTTTTTTTTTTTATTTAGTTGAGCTCAATTCTTGGATGGGCAATGAAAGGGATAAAATAGGATATTTAACACAAAAATATACTCCTACTTGACATAGATTTCGTATAAGAATATAATTTTGGAAGAATTAAATTGGATGAGAGCATTTTATATTGCACTTAATTTGCAACAGCTAGCGTCGAGGGGGGCTATAGTACTTTTGCTGGGCCCCATTTGAATTTATGTTTTGATCAGACTCTCTGCGAATTTTAGCAGGCCTGCCCAAGTTTATACAAGCCTGACCGCTATTCCATTCAATCCAGTCCAAGCCTAACCCGAGCTTAATTTGTCATACATACATATATATATATATATATATATAAAGATTTTCTAAAGAGGGCAATCTTTTTTTTATTAAAGAGAGGGTCTTTATTTTGACCGTCGAATCATGTTTAAAAATTGTAAAATGACAAAACTGTCCTTAATGAAAACACAATCCGACGGCCAAAACAGAGCTCTTTAATAAAAAGAGGACACCCTCTTTAGAGCCCGACTGTATATATATATACAGCACATGTAATGGGATTCTTATTCAGTCTCGGACTTAGATTCAAGCTTGATAGCTCTGCCCAAACCCAATTTTATAAGAGTAATGTAAGGGGTACAATTCATTCTTATAATTTATTTATAATTATCTCTATCTCTCTCATAAGTGGTACTGTGGGGTCAGCTGGTTAAATTTCAATGGATCCTAGTACCTCATAGGAGCGAGATAGAGATAGTTGTAAATGAGTAATGAGAATGAGTTATATACCTAACATTACCCATTTTAAAATCGGGAGGGGCTTGTGATTTCTAGCACACGTCCATCTGAAGTTTATAAAATATTGTCCATTCGGCACTACATTCGGGTGGGTCTCAGGAAAACAAAATGACTTGTAAACTAAACTAAAACTGTACATTTTAAAATCAGGAGGGACCTGTGATTTCTAGCACACGTCCATCTGAAATTTCTAAAATATTGTCCATTCGGCACTACATTCGGGTGGGTCTCAGGAAAACAAAATGACTTGTAAATTAAACTAAAACTGTACATTCCTTCTTAATTTTAGCTATGCAAATGCAAAATCTTTAAGTACAAATTGCAGAGCAATTAATTAAAGCCAATGCTGCAAAATCCCATTCTGACTTTCACATTTGTGTGGTTTAATAATTGGCTATTGTCTAAATTGATCTGAGACCATTACTAGTTTATGGTTCAAAAAATAGAAGAATACATTTTTGCTCATTCCAAAATTGTTTACTATTTTGCTCACTCTCCTATCTCATTGGCTAATGTGATAGGGCTCAGTATCAAATAATTATTAGTTAATAGTGTAAAGTACTGGACTCTATCGCATTAACCAATGAGAGAGGAGAGTGAGCAATTTTGAGATGAGCAAAACTACACTTAAAAAAATATATAATAATAATAATAAATTCAGCATAAAAAAAGTCTTACTTGCCACCAACATAGGGAACACCCTTACGACTATTGGATGGAATGTCTCCTTGTAATCCAGGTATGATCTCAGTCATTGCTTGAACAATCCTGTGATCTTCACTATAGCTTTCATAACACCTACCCCATCTTGGGTCTCTACAAACCTACAAGTAGATACATGAAGTTGGTTGAAAGGAAAAATATTAGAATTTCAAGTAAGTTAATTATGTATTCTCTAAACTCAACAGTATGTAATTGATTTGTTGAATCTAATTTATTTTGTTACCGCTATACATGGTGCGAAAACATAAGGAATGCCTGTAGCTCTAACTTCTAGAGCGGTGGCCTCACCAATTTTCTTGACAAGTGCAGGGTCTCTGTTTGGCATGAAAAATGAGTTAATCAAAGGATTTAGATTGAAAAACTTAAAATAAAAAATATAAAATAAAACCCACAAAATCATAACAAGCACACTCAATTGTGCCTCAATTGCAGATATGTGCTATTTTTTAGAGAAGAAATGAAAAAGTGGAGGGAAGAAAATAGAGAAGAGTGGGGAACAAGATGCCTATGCCTAGGGATAAGGAATGGCTCTTTTTTTTTTTTTTTGTTGGTTTGGTTAAGTAAGGGGACAATAATGGAAAGAATGAATATTATTTGTTTTGACTAATATACCCTTTCATCGGATTTTTAGAAGATAAAATAGACAAAAGGTTAGTGAAGTATCTTCGTTGTCCTAATGCGTTCACTTTTAGACAAAAAAGAAATGGTGAACCTGGAGGGATATGCCTCTTCCCTCCTCTCTTCCTTTCCCTCAACTCTTCCGCTCTACCAGACAAAAAGTTTTTTCTCTTTCTTTCCCTTCCCTCACAAATATCAAACATGCCAGTATCTAACAACTCATTTGCTAACATTCCAATGTACTTGCCTTGTACATCCAAGCCCAACATTGTGAGGAAAGATTGTTGCCTTGTAAACATTGTTGTGTCCATGAACTGCATCAATCCCATAGATCATAGGTATCCCAAGGCGAGTTGAAAGGGCACCCTTCTGGAAATCATTCACCATGTTGACCCATGTCTCAGCAGAGGCCTGTGGAGCAGGAACACTCCCACCGCCACTTAGCACACTCCCTGTTCAATTACAAAAATTAAAAAAAAAAAATTTAGATCATATAGATATCTAGATCTGCATATGTAGTATATCCACATTTTCCTAACTCCATATATTTTCGGGTTAAATTCATTTCATCACCCATTTTCAATTTACCCACTTATGGTTAGTTAACACTTAACCCGGGCCTGAGGTGCAAGTTTAATGGAAATTCTGATTCCGACTTGAAAATTTCTAATTTTGGCAACATAAAATGAATTCCGAAATCTGAAAATTTCGAAGATTTCGGATTGGAATTCGAATAAGTTCTGGGTTTTCCGATCCAAAAGTTTTGAAATATTCTGAATACATTCTGATCCAAAAATTCCTATGTATTTTGAAATATTTTAGTATTTAGAAATGAATATATAATTAGTATATATTTTATGAGAAAAATATGTAATTGTGTGTTTACATAATTTATGACATAAAATAATTTTGAAAATTGGTAGAAAAATTCCAGTTCTGCATCCCGAAAAATTGGAATTGGAATCGGAAGGAGTTTTTATTTGTTATTTTTTAAGTGCCACAAAAATTCCAATTCTGCAATTCCGAATCGGAATGGAATTTGGAAACCTGAAAATCGGAATGACATATATATTTTTTTAATGCTAGAAAAATTCCAATTTCGCAATTTTGGAATCAAAATGGAATTTCGAAATCCTGAAAAAAATCAGAATTGGAATCGGAATGCATTTTTTTTTATTCCAAAAATTTTGGAAGTTTTTTCAAAATCTCAATTCTGATCCGTTCCAACCGAACTTTAGCCCAACACGATCTCATATGTTTATGATTGAAATCAAGGGTACATTTGATATTTCAACCAAAAATTTTACACAATTAAGGTTTGTACGTAATGCACAACCATAAGCGCCTAAGAGTCAACTTTTAGACCATATGGGAAAAAGTGAAAACAAATCTAACAATAGGAGGCTAAATGATTTTAACCCGTTTTTTCGGAATGCAAGGAAACTCCAAGACTCGGCGAAAAGACTAGACCTTAACCACTCACAAGTCACCAATAGCGGGGAAGGCATGAAATTGCACACCAATAAGTTGAACTTAGGACAGATCGTTTAAAATTCGTCCCAAACATGCACCATTCTAACTTGGGTTTCCAACATTATTCATCACATTGAAAATCAAAGGAATTACCTTTCGAAACGATGTGGCATTCATGAGACCACATTCAATATAATGAGATCATCTTAATTTTCATTAAAAGTTGTTTTAAGTGGTCTCGCAGTCACATCATCGGATAACCAAATTAAAAAAAGAAAAAAGAAAAGACAATGACCATTAATTACTCAAATGGAAAATGTAAGGTAATGCTTACCAAGATAGTACTTGTTGATGACCTTGGAAGATGCTACGGTGCGATCAATTTGGATCATTTGGCCAATCTTTTCTTCTAAAGTCATCCTGCTCATTAGGTCCTTGATTCTAACATTCAATGGCTGCTTAGGATCTTTGTACTTCATGTGTTCTGCTTCTGCCATTGCCGCCCAGCAACAAATTACCAAAATCCCCACCAATAATATGGAAATTCTCCCCATTTCTCTGCCTCAATTTGCCTTAAACATATACAGGATAACATAATTTTAAATTACACTTTTGATACCACTTTTCAACAACAATCTTTTATCATCAAATTTCCAAACAATGGATATATAATATGGGAACTTCTACTGTCATTACTTCCAGTTAACACATCTTGGCACCACCTAACTTTTGAAAAAAATCAATTTGCTTTCGAAAAGTACTATTTTCTAAATATTATCACCCAAGTGCAACATTGTATCACAAAACTACTAGGATGTATATAAATCACTCAAATGTATCACAAAATTTTCTGGATATATCCTTACAGCTAATTAATATCTATCCAGTTTTTTTTTTTTGGGGGGGGGGACTATCTGTCAAGTTTTAAGGTGACCGAGGAGTGTATTTTGAGAAACCAAATTGGAAAGTGAACAGAGGACAAAAGATTTAAGATCATCAACTCAAACGAGCAAACACCAAACAAAAATAATTTATGTGAAATCCTTTTTTTTTTTTTTTGTAGAATTTTGTATGAGTCCAGCATCATTGTTAACTTATACCACAACTACACGAAAAGTAAAATTAAAAAATTTATATACATGTATAGATATATACACACACATATATATTGATAGATATATGTGTGTTTATTTGATCCAATTATAGATAGATGTCAAAAATGGATCTATATATTGGACGCGAATAAAAAGTTCAAAAAATGGGTTACAAAAAATATAGCATTTCTGAAACTATTAATTAACGTTGAAATGAAGTATATAACACCACACATTGGACATTCATTACAAGTTTTGAAAAAGAAAAAAGAAAATGCAAGAGTCGGCATTAGCATTACAATTCACTTTTAGGCAAATTGAAAAGACAAACAAGTAGTATAATCTAACAAAAGCCACATCATGAACTATGCATTAACATAACAAAAATAACTGAATCCCACCAAAAGTTAACAACAATTACATTGAGGCTTTTGAATCCATTGTTAGTAATGATTACAATAATGATTTCTTGAGTCATCATTATATATATATATATATATATGTATATATTTGCAAATCTCAAAGACAATATCCATTGGAAATGAGTTGTATGGGACTTACAGACAGATATCCAGAAACGCTGTAGCCCTGCTACTCTTGAGAGAGAGAGAGAGAGAGAGAGAGAGTAGATCTTCTCTCTGCTACAGTCAAGTGATGATTTGGAACTTGGAAGAAAGGAAGGGACAAAGATGGTATTTATAGAAAAAAATTTCAATTTACCTGTAGTTTTGATTTTGAGTACTCCCTCCGTCCCTTGTTTTAGAGTCCTATATTCTATTTTGGGATGATCCAAAATTAGTGTCCACTTTCCTAAATTGGTACACAATTTTTACTTACTTTCCAATACCACCCTTCCTTGAAATCTACACCAAGACAAAATTAAAAAGTTATTGTAATGATTAGGGGCAATTGTGGTAAGTAGGTGTAGATTCTTTTTGTCCCCTTAATAAGTTGAGTTCCCAAAGATGGACTCAAAAAAAGGGACGGAGGGAGTATTTCTTTGGTAATAACTTTCATGCAATCTCTTAAAAAGATATGTTTATCTCTCTCCTGTGATGTAGGGTCATTGTGATGTCGGACCCCCAGTGACATCACAAGAGAGAGATAGACACATCTTTTTAAGAGGTTGTATGAAAGTTGTCACCAAAAAATTACCTTTTGATTTTTCTATCATTATTTAGAGGTGGATTGTTAATGGAAGGCTTAGTTATAAGAGTAATATTTGGGACACAACCTTCATACAACTTTCATACAACCTCCCCAAAAGATGTGTCTATCTCTCTCCTGTGTCACTGTACCCCACAGTGACACAGGAGAGAGATAGACACATCTTTTGGGGAGGTTGTATGAAAGTTGTATGAAGGTTGTGTCCCAAGTATTACCCTAGTTATAAAATATACCCTTGAACTTTGGTCCCTGTTTCATTTTAGTCATTGTAATTTGAAATGTGTTAATTTGGTCCCTAAAGTTTTAAATAAAAGCAATGTATCTAAATGTAGGCCCTTCTTTATTAATTGTAGGACCACTTTTCAACATCAACCAATTAAAACCAACTGGGTCCACTGCCACATGTGTTGGGAAACACTTTTGAAAAAAAAAAAATTGGGAAGCATAGCATTACTCTTATGTATTATTATTATTTTTTGTGTTGTTTGACTTGTTTCAATGGAATTGCAATTAGTTTAGCAATACTAAAGGCACCGAAAATGTGCACACAATTTGTGCACCGAAAAGTAGGGCCATTCATTTCAATAGACCCCATATGCTTTTGCGTGGAGGCCACCGAAATAAATAGCCACGATTTTTGGTGCACAAATTATATGTACATTTTCAGTCACCCAATTATTATTCTTATAGGAATAGCGAGCTCATAATTTGGCACGCAAACTCATTTAGTGAAAACCACAATTTATTAGAAAAGAAAATGCTCCTGTTCTAAATTTTGGAATATTCCAAATTCTATGGAATGATACTTTATGTAATAGCAATAATGTTAGGCACACTCTAAAATTTATATTGAAATTTTCATAGAACAATCGTGACCTTTAATTTCGATAGGACTCTTGTAAGTTTCACATGTATTCCATGCAAATTCTACCAAAATCAATAACATGATTACCCTGTATAAATTCAATATAAATTTTAAAATGTACATAACACTACTGATATAATAGTATATAAGACCACAACCACTACACATCTTGTGGACAATTTTAAATGTCAAAAGTCAAATATAAGGAACTAAAAATTGTGCTATCATTTCTAAATATTTCCGTGTTTGTTACACTTCTCTTGCAAAAAATGTGTACAAGCAAAGAGTCATGCGACTATAAAGTCATTCGTTAGCTAAATTCACATCGATCATTTAGGGACTGTTTGGGAAAACAAATCATCAGTTCTGAGGTTCACAAGTGAACCAATTCCATAAATTCAAGTGTCTGTTAAATGTGAGTCGTACTTAATCCGATAACTCTTTTAAAATTGGTTCTTTGTCAAACCAATATAACATTAATTTACTCAAAAACCAGATAAAAAATAAAACAATTGAAATAGATCCCATTTTAAAAATTACCAAACACAGCCTTTGTTCTGTGTACAACTCCAGCAAGTGGGTACCTCATAGTCATAGTATGCTGCATTATTGTCTGCATTCTGGAAAAGGGAAACCTTATCCATAACCATATTTTGAATTATGTATCAAAATCACAGTATCCAACGAAACAACCTATTTGAAAAAGAAAAAAAAAACAAGCAAACCCCCACAAAATTTCAGTGTTTTTTTCCCCTTGTTTTCTTAGGTTTTCCGGCGAGATCCTGTGATTTCATGGTTTTTGTGCCTTGATCTAGCTTTTTTTATTTCAGATCTACTGTTTTTTGTTAGATCTAGAGCTTGAGGGGGATCTTGTTGCAGACTCGATGCTCTTGAGGGAGATCCGTGTTGGTGGGTGTGTTTGGCAGTTTTCTCTCAACCCCAGTTTGTTAGCAATGCCACAGTTTGAGTTATATTTGAATGGGAGGCTACAGTGTGGCTTCAGAAAATTTTTCTGTGTCTGTTTTTTTTTGTCTTTGTTGCTCTTTGGTGGTTGCCTTTTTTTTTTTTTTTGGTGTTGTGCTGATGATGATGTACTGGTTCCACTTGGAATCTGTTTGCGTGTTGCAATGAAATGCAATTTGTTTGTTGGTGATAAAAAAGAGAAAAAGAAAAAAACAAATCAAAAAAAAAAGTTTAGTAAACGAAGGCCGACATTTCAGGAGTAGTCTAACTACGAGTAATATTTGGGACACAACTTTCATACAATTTTCATACAACCTCCCCAAAAGATGTGTATATCTCTCTCCTGTGATGTCACTAGACCCCACAGTGACACAGGAAAGAGATAGACACATCTTTTGAAGAGGTTGTATGAAAGTTGTATAAAGGTTGTGTCCCAAGTATTACCCGTCTAATCACTCTATACGAATCAAAGCTCTTCCATATAAAAACAAAGAAAAAAATATATACATAAAAACAAAGAAAGTTAATTAATATTTTATTTGTTCTAAATATTTTAATTTTTACTAGTTGTCAGAAAATTAATTACAGTATGCTCCAAAACTTCCATTGAGACTTGAGCATTTTCCCCCCAATTTTGTTTGTATCTTGCATAAAATTGTCAAGACTAGGAGGTCAACAATGATTGGTTAGGAAAACTAAAAGAAGGTGTAAATAAATAAATAAATAAAGTTTGAAAATCATGTGTTATGTGTAGAACTATTTTAAAAAAAATTCAATTAGACGACCAAACTTTTGCATGTGGAGGCAATTAATGCTTAATATGATGCCCTCTCTTGAATTGTATAAATTGTAACTCTGATTAATGAAATTTAGTTTCTTTATCCCATGGAGATATTGAAGGTTGTTGAATTGTGATATACTGACATATATACACATATATTGTTGGGATCATTTTCTAATATTTTAAGCTTTTAGGGCAATTTATGACTTAATGTAGGTGGTCACAATTATAACTACCTCAGAAATAATTAAGCTAGGGTATGAGCCTCAATGAAGTTTTACAAAATATCAGAAAAAAAGAACCATAAAAAATATTAAAAACGAAGTCTTTTGGAAATTTCACCTAAACATATTTATTCATAACCTTCCTCCAAGTTAAATATAATTTGAGTAAATTCTTTTGCATGTGATTCAGGGATGTTACTCATATTTTAGCAACATACGCTAAACTACTCATGTCTAATTTGTGTTTTATTTTTTGGCTTATCATACATCACAATTACCTTGGGATATCATTTCTTGAAGGAAATAAATTATCTACCTATATGCTGTAAAGTTTTTTTAAATTATAATTTTTATAAAAAAATTGGTGTGGTAGTCTCGTGTGAGTATATAAATGCCAAGGTCCTGGGAAGGGGGGCAAGGTTCGAACTTTAATATAAACATGATATAAAGAGTCTTTTTACCAACTAGTATAAGTTGTCGCTATGTATATAAGTGTTGTAAAATCTTCATAAGGCTAAAGATTCGATCCGTTGTATATATATATATATGCATAGAAAAGAAAAAGATCGTGTATAAAGGATTTTTTAGCTATTAATTATAAGTATGAAACTAGAATCAATACCCGTGCAATTCAGGGAAAGTGTTTCTAAATTTTATGTACATATTTTTTTTCTAAGCAAATTTATGTACCTAAATGTGTTATAGTGATAACATTATTTCAAATATAATGTAATTATATTATTTTAACTAATTAGTTTAGTTTGTATCATGTATATGTATATACTTGGAGATATATACTCCCTCCGTCCCAAATTGCTGGGCACTTTTGGGGAATCAAACTTTTTAAGAAAATATCATTTATTACACTGTTTTCATGTTTAAATATTCTTAGTTTCCAACTTTACCCTTAATTTAGTTTTCCTATAAATTAAGATTTGTGGGAATTGTGAAAAAAAAAATGGCAAAATACGAAAGATAAAAAATTTGGTGTGTTGACTTTTCAAAGTGGACAAGCATTTTGGGATCCCAAAATAGAAAGAGTGTCCAGCAATTTGGGACGGATGAAGTATATATATACATATGCATATATAGATATATATATATATATTAAAACAAATTAGATACATTGGATATTGATGAGAATAGATATAGTTTAAAAAAATATATTATAGCGAATCTTAGACTACTACAATTTTAGATATTTATGTACACATGTGCGTGTGTATGTAAGGGATAGAGAAAGGGAAAGGGAAAAGCAGAGAGATTATATATATATATGTGTATTATTTCTAGAGATAGAAAAAATATATATATAAAAAATTATATGTAGGAAAATAAAAAAAAAAATCGCAGACACATGACAGGAATCTGATTTCACTTTATAATATATAAATGAATAATGATAGGTATACACAAATTTGCATACATTTTTGCACACAAATGCTTTAAATAAATGTACCATGTGCTGTGTAATTGTGGTGTACAGAAAAATGTAAAAATTTTAAACAGCATATAATACATGCATTTAAAATATTTGTGTGAAAAAATATGTATAAAAATTATATACACTTAACATTACTCTATATAAATATAAATATATACAGAGTAATGTGTATATATATATGATAGCCAATAATGTTCTCAATGATAGGAGTGTCCATTCCCTTGCGACTAGTGGATGTAATTTAAATATAGATTTGACCTATGCATAAGTGGGCCTGTTTCTACGGTAAAAATTGTCCTTGGCTTTTTATTCAACATATCTTTTTGAGCAATGATAGATGCACAACAAAAACCCACAACCAATTGCACAACCTGTTTAAAATTGTTGGACTTCGTACTGAAAAAGTTGTACACACAAAAAGACAAACAAAGGATTGTACAGCTTTTTCAGCACAAAGTCCAATATTTTTAAGCAGATTGTGCAATTAGTTGTGGGTTTTTGTTGTGCATCTATCATTTCTGTATCTTTTTTGGTGAAACAAAAGTTGAAAAAACTATACATTCCTTGTAACCATAGGGTTTTTTTTTTTTTTTTTTTTTTTTTTTTTTTTATGGGTTCTGTGAGGATAACTAAATTCACTTAATTGGTACATGTACACCTATCAATTCAACATAGATTTAAGATATTTCATTGAATCGGATAATGAAGAGATTCTCCTTGCTCCCTTGTCTTGAACCAAACTTTTAGATTAGAGAAAAAAATAATTTTTGATAACTTGTTGGTTTCCTTTTGCCAAATTTGTCCTTTGTTAATGTCCTAGCTTAGTGTAAGATAGTGATATGCATATCTCATTTTAACACTGACTGAATCAATGAACAAAATCGGAAAAAAAATGAAATTTAACCCTCTTTTCTCTTTTCTAAAGTACAAATCACTTTCCGAATGAATGCTATATGTTGTATAATTTGTATTTAGTAGAATATCAATATCTATAACTATAATAGATTTATATAGAGAATAGCGATTAGAATGAATGGTTCATGGATGCTGAATCAAAAAAATCTCCGAAATCATGAAAAACTGAAAGATCCCTCAAATCTAATCATATCATTCCATTATATTTCCAAGCTAAAACTCATGTTATTTTTCTTTACCTTACTATGTCCTTCTTATGCCTAAATAATGTCAAAATGCTATAACTTTTGTGCCTGTTTTTTCGAAAAATTTGATGTTTTGGAATCAGCAAAATGAGATCTATCAAATGAGATCAATATTGACCATGAAATACTGGAAATATTTTTTTTTTTTGAAAATTTGAAAAATATAGAAAAATGTGTTTTTTGCATAAATATGATAAAAACATATTTATTTCATAAAATATGCACCATAGATGCATAGATCTTGAAAAAAATGCAGGAATTAAAAAAAAAAGTCACCCAAAAACCTCAAGATTGACAAAATTATGATAGTTTAAAATTGACAGATAATATTTTTTGTTAACAAATAGATGATATTATCTGTTAAACAGATAAAATCTCAAAATAAACATGTATCTTATCTTCTTCTTCTTCTTTTTTTTTTTCCCTCAAGTTCAATGTGTAGATCTCAAATAGATACATGAAATACAAAAATGAAAAAAAATCATCACAAAAGGTCAAAAAACGAGGAAATTATTATCGTTTTCGTGAATATTATCTGTTTACGAATAGATAATATTATATGTTTAATATTATCTATTTTCTATTAAATATTATCTGTTTTTATTTGTCAGATGAACTTTTCGCTGAAAAAAAAAGCAGCAAGGGCTTTTTAAAAAATGGCCAAATTGTATGGATTTTTGGCTAATACAGTTAATTTTTAAGGGTCTATGATCCCCTGTAACCTTTTATTTTAAATAAAAAAATGACCAAATTAATCGTGTGGATTTTTGGCTAATACACAATTTTTAAGGGTCTATGATCGACCTAATATCAAAAAAACAAAAAAAAAAAGAAAAAGAAAAAAGAAAATTCCTTCTATTGAGTAAAAGAGAGAAGATAATTTTATTGAAGTTCTAACAAAATGGATGAGTTTATATCATGATTATTGCTAAACTTTGTTAATGGATTGGTGAACTTGCTCAAGATCAACACAAATAGGTGTGTTAAAGAGAGCATTTGTGCTTACCCAAAATATGGTTTACTAATGCTCACCCAAGTATATTGGCCAATGCAGTGGGACTCAGGATTAAACTAAAATGGTTCACCAATGCACAACCAAACATTCCATTGACCAATGCAGTGGGACCCAGAATTGGATGAGCAAAAGTATTTTCTGTGTTAAAATGCGACCTGCAGAATACTTTGCTCATTCCAAGTTTCCAACTATTGCTTGTGACGGCATGGCCGGCCCAAAGGGGGGGCTAGTGGGGCAACCGTCCCGGGCCACTAAAGTTCATCAAATTTTGAGGGCCTCCATAAAATTTTCATAATTACATTTTTACCTTGAGATTTTCTTAGCATTTTACATTAGGTCTCCGTTAATCATGTTTAAGCCTCTTCTCAACTTATGTTTAGGCCCCAAAGGGGCCCAATGCCCAATTTAGTGTCATCAACTATATATATATATTGATATACATATATATATAACTCAAAAGCAAAGGCCCCTAGAATTTTGAAAATTACACTTTTAGTTTAAGAATTTTTTGAGTTTTAGAAATAGGTCTCCCTAGAATTTTAAAAGACACCATACAATATTTAAGTTTCACAAATAGACTCATATTATAAGTACACCCCAAAAAAATCGCCAATTATGTATAAGTAAACCCTAAAAAAATAGCCAATTATGTATAAGAAGACCCCAAAAAAATTGCCTCACGGGCGCTGCCCTCAAACCCCCGAATAAGGGGCCTCACTTTTAGTAGTTCGTCCCAGACCTCTAAATACTCGGGACCGGCCCTGCGTGACGGATCCACACCGCTTCACTTGGACGTTCTCGAGGTGACCTGAGTATAAGTGACTAATAATGTTTTCATCTCACATGAATGGAAATATTTGACAAGAAAGTAAATTAGCGTGTTAAATAATTTTTGTTTTTTAAAAATAAAATGTGTTAAACATTTTCAACATAAAACTATTGTATATTTGAATTATAAAATTGTTTACTCATGAGCTGTCTTTTGTCGTTTTGAAATCTTGTTAGTTGACAACCTATCTTTGTAAATACTAATTTTCTATGAAAACTTCTCTAGTATATATGTATCTATATTTTGTATTTATATCTTGGAGATTAGTTTATAAAGGGGATTGTCTGGTTGTGGTGTTAAACATGCTATATCGTGGAGATTAGTTTATAAAGGGGATTGTCTGGTTGTGTTGTTACACATGCGAGTATTTTTGCTAACTCATTTTTAGTTCATCATTGTTCACTCAGGTTTTATTGGGTGAAACGTGTCTCATTTCATTCTCATTTAATTTGTCCATGTACTATCAACATAATTATTGAAATGGTACACGTGTCACTCAATAAAGACCTGTGTACATGGGAAAAATGGGAATAAAATGGCACAGATGTCACCCAATGAAAACCTGCATGAGCAATAGTAGACAAAAAAAGAGTGAACAAAAATGCTTTCTGCTAAACATATAGGAGACGACAAATGATATAAAATAGGAATGGATGAAAATAAAATTTTAAATCGACAACAAAATGTAAGGGTCACTTAATATTATCATTAGGACATATTAAACAAATTTTTTTAGTGATTACATCAACACGGAATGACTTGATTGATTTGTTAAATATACTGAAAATGGAGTCTCAACAATGGCTATTTTTAAATGAAGGCTGTAATGGCTTTGAAATATTCAAAAATAAAATTCCAATTAGCGAGTTGAAATTAATTCCACGTGGCGGGGAATGATCAAATCTAGGAGGGGGGGGAAAAAAAAAATTGGGTCCAAAGAATATTATGTGATATAAGCAACATTGAAAGAGAATGGTGACCTAATTAGGATCATATATCTTTACCAAATTATACGTGGGAAAGGCCTGCTTTTAATGTCCTGTATGTTCAACAGCGTCTAATATCAGAACCTTTGGTAGCAAATCTTTGAAAATTTATATAATTATAAGTGTACCTTATGGGTGTGTCAGGTGTGTACATATATAAATATGTATCTATATGTATCTGTTTATTTAAATTAATAATGCTTTGGGTACAAACAAAATTCACAAATACAATCTACAAACATTAAATGTGTCTACATCTATCTTTTGTGGACCGTACAGTGTCCGTAGACCCTACAATGTCAGTGAACCCCGTCAAAAGAGATATAGATACATTTATGTGTTTGTAGATTGTATTTGTAGATTTTATTTATGCTCTAATATTTATATATAACTCTGCTTGGGTTGTTTCAACACTGCCGGTCCCAAATCCGGATAAAAGAGGAAGGTTAGTGCGTTAGGTAGCTCGACAGCCAGCACGTAAAAAAAAAAACCGTCAGATCCTTATGATATGAATCCAAATATGAATACTCGTGTAAATGCTAGGGCGTTCTCTTTAAGCGACGCGTTGCGCCTGCCTTCGGGTGTTTCAAAAAATGTGCAAGGGGCGCCGCATCAACGCCCGAGTGTGGTGTTAAATAAGTAAGGGTTCCCGCGCTCATCTGGACCACCGCGGGTAAAGAAGCTAGTCCATAACTATAGGCTTAGGTTAGCAACTTGGAATATAGGAACTTTAACAGTTAAAGCTATGGAACTAGTAGACACTATGATTAGAAGGTAGGTTAATGTAGTATGTTTACAAGAAATATAGTGGGTTGGAGAGAAAGCTAAGGAGGTAGAAAAGACCGGATATAAGATATTCTATACAGGGAAAGATAGGCATAGAAATGGTGTTGGATTCGTGGTTGAAAAGAACCTCAAGGATAAAGTTGCGACAGTCAAGAGGAAAGGAGACAGAATATTGCTTATCAAACTGATAGTTGGAGTGGATATAATTAATGTGATTAGTGCATATGCGCCCCAAGTAGGATTGGATGATCACACTAAAAGACAATTTTGGGATGAGTTGGACGCTTTAATGCAAGAAATACCGGGAGGAAAGAAGATAATTGTAGGTGGAGATTTTAATGGCCATGTAGGCAACGATAGAAC
Source organism: Hydrangea macrophylla (assembly GCA_033977485.1). Classification (NCBI taxonomy): domain Eukaryota; kingdom Viridiplantae; phylum Streptophyta; class Magnoliopsida; order Cornales; family Hydrangeaceae; genus Hydrangea; species Hydrangea macrophylla. The sequence goes on along the minus strand of CM066991.1, from coordinate 78,604,130 downwards.
TGGATATGAGAGGGTGCATGGGGGGTATGGTTTTGGAGAACAGAATGAGGCAGGGGTGAGTATTTTAGATTTCGCAGTAGCATGTAATCTTGTAGTAGCAAACACCTTTTTCAAAAAGAAGGTAGAACACTTGATAACCTTTAAGAGTGGATCTAATAGAAGTCAGATCGATTTGTTCCTTGTGAGAAAGACAGACCGCTTAGCATGTAAACACTGTAAGGTCATCCCAGGAGAGAGTTTAACATCTCAGCATAGACTTACTATTTTAGATATCCATATAAAAGGACAATGTCGTACTAGAAAAGACCCTATAAACCCGCGAACTAGGTGGTGGAACCTTAAAGGCGAGAAACTAACAAAATTCCTAGAGAGAATGTATACAGAAGCACCTTGGAATTTGAAAGATGGAATCAATACTATGTATGATAGAATGGCATGGTGTATCACGAGAATATCGAAGGAAATCCTCGGAGAGTCGAAAGGAAGAGTGTTAGCTTTTAAAGATACTTGGTGGTGGAATGAAGATGTACAAGCTGCAGTAAAAATAAAAAAGAATTGCTTTAAGAAGTGGCAAAATGATAGAAGTGAGGAACACTTCAAAAGCTATAAATGTGCAAATAAGGAGGTTAAAAGGACAATTAGAGTTGCTAAAATGGAAGCCTATGACACCTTCTACACCAAACTAGACACTAGAGAGGGAGAAAAATGTATTTATAAGCTTGCTAAGTCGAGAAAAAGGAAAACAAGAGACATTAATCAGGTTAAGTGTATAAAAAGCGATGACTCTAGGGTATTAGTGAACGACGAAGAGATTAAGGAAAGGTGGAAGAGCTATTTTGAAAAGTTGCTGAATGAAAAACATATGGATAACACAATGGAAGAAGAAACTGGAAGTTACGATGAAACTATTCTATCGGAGAATAAGGAAGTTTGAGGTGGAATTTGCTTTGAAGAAGATGAAACCCAACAAGGCGTTAGGGCCAGATAGGATCCCCATTGAGATTTGGAAATGTTTGGGAGATGTGGGGGCATCTTGGCTTATAAAAAATTTTAATAGGATTTTAATGACTAGAAAAATGCCTGATGAGTGGAGGAAGAGCATCCTAGTGCCTATATATATAAGAGTAAAGGAGATGTACAACAATGCAACAACTATAGAGGTATTAAGTTGATGAGTCATACTATGAAGCTATGGGAGAGAGTGATGGAGCATCGCTTAAGAGGCGCAACATCAGTGTCAGAAAATCAGTTTGGATTTATGCCTGGGAGATCAACTATGGAAGCAATTTATTTACTTAGAAGACTAATGGAAAAGTATAGAGAGAAGAAAAAAGGTCTACATATGATTTTTATTGATTTAGAGAATGCTTATGATAGAGTGTCTAGAGATTTAATTTGGTGGGTGCTAGAGAAGAAATGAGTGACCAAGGGTTATATTAACGTGGTGAAGGATATGTATGATGAAGCGGTTACTACAATTAGATCACCAGCCGGAGAAACAAGCGAATTCCCAATTACCGTCGGCCTGCACCAGGGGTCGGCCTTGAGCCCTTATTTGTTCGCCCTAATTATAGATGAATTGACTAGACACATTCATGATGAGGTCCCATGGTGTATGTTGTTCATAGATGATATTGTCTTGGTTGATGAGACTAAAAGGGGACTCAACACTAAACTAGAAACTTGGAGAGAAGCACTGGAGACTAAGGAACTAAAGATAAGTAGGACGAAAACAGAATACATGGAATGTACTTTTAGCAATAGTGGAAGTAGAGACAACGAAACAGTGAAGATCGAAGATCAGGAGATCCCACAGAGGGAACACTTTCGCTATCTAAGTTCAATGATCAGTAGAGACGGAGAGATTGGTGATGACGTGACCCATAGAATTAAAGTGGGCTGGCTTAAGTGGAGGAGTGCTTCTGGAGTATTATGTGATCGGAGAATACCAGCAAAATGAAAGGAAAATTTTATAATAAAACTATTAGGCCAGCTATGCTCTACGGGACAGAGTGTTGGGCAACTAAGAAACAACACATTAGCAAAGTGAGTGTAGCGGAGATGAGGATGCTAAGATGGATGTGTGGTAAGACTACGAAAGATAGAATTAGAAATGAGTACATCCGAGAGACTGTAGGAGTGACACATATTGAGGATAAGTTGAGGAAGAATAGACGTAGATGGTTCGACCATGTGCAACTAAGACCTGTAGATGCACCTATGCGAAAGAGTGATAAGATCGTAGTGCCTAGAATGGTTAGAGAGAGAGGAAGACCTAGACTGACTTGGGAATATTTAGTGTAACAAGATATGAATATATATAATTTAAATGAGCATATAGCTCTTGATCGTGTAGAATGGAGAAAAATGATTCATGCAGCCGACCCCAATTGATTGGGACACAAGGCTTTGTTTGGTTTGGTTTATATATATATACCAGTTGGTAGACTGGTAGTTCTCTAATGTAGTCAATATAAGGACTTTGCTGACATTCTTTTATAGATATTATGCAAAATGACTGAATCTGTATCATACCAAAATATGGGATGTTTGGCATTCACGATTGGGATTGGGCTGCCGAACGTACTCTGGGCCATTTGGCTTACCCATTTGACGGAGAATTTTATGACAACCGATTAAATTTTTTTTTTTGAAGAATAACTTTTGTTGTTTCGAAACAATATTTTATTGTCTTGAATACAAAATTTTGTAATGACGATTTTTGCTTATTTAACAAAATTTTGTAAAATATTATTCCTAAAATAGCAAAAATTCTTCCTAAATTTAGTCGTATGATATGACTAGTCATATCTTAGAAACGTCCCCCACTAACTATCCTCTATTGGAATCGCGCAAGCATGAAAATTCCCAAACCACCTCTGTATCCTTATACTAAATATATATATACAAAAATTCTACAGAGAGGGCGTCCTCTCTTTATTAAAGAGAGAGCCTTGTTTTGACCGTCGGGTTGTGTATAAAAACTGGATCTGATGGCCAAAATAGAAACCCTCTCTTTAATAAATAGAGGGAGCCCTTTTTAGAGCCTGACTGCATATATATATATATATATATATATGAGGATGTTTTGCTTTCACGATTGGGCTGTCCAATTGCAATTGGGCCGTTTGGCTACCAATTTGTCTAATGCTATCGCAATGTTGGCGAAAGCATATACATTCCCAAACACCCAGTAGATCCTATAAGTAAATTAGAACAATTCTCCATATACATCTTTTTTTGGGGGTAGATTAGGACAAATCCCTCGACCTGTCTTCGGCGGCTAAGATTTTACTATCTTATTTCAGACGAAGTTACCGACACTGGTCTTATCAGAGTAGGACATATGGCAAATCCTGATCACGTGTATCAACCCCACAACACACACACCAGGTAAGTCACGGAGGCAAGTGAGTGGTAGAATTCAAACCCAAGCCAAGTTTTGGATACAGTTCGCCTAGCTACCTATGATTGATCCTTCCAACTCATCTCTTTGACCCTGAGGTTTCAAATAGGGAGGTCAATATCTCTGGCCAACTCGACTAACAAAGCTGGTTAAACTCCATATATATTTTACTTCTTTTATATTATTATTTTTATCACAAATTCCACCAATAAATAAAATTCTAAATAAAGAAAACAATAACTAAACGGAATCTGGCATAAACATAAGAATAATTCATTAAGTTATTATAATAAGATTCAGAATAGAAATAACTAAAGTCATAGGGCAACATATGGCCGATTACAAAGCATAGTAATTTAAAGTTGATGAGCGGGAATATAAACTATAATCTATTCTAATTTTCAGCTAGCGTAAATGTAGTCCGTCAGTATGATAGTCCTCCCCAGCATACTCACACTCAGTGGGGCTACCCCTGCGTATTCGCCCTCCGGGTAGTATCCATCATTTTTAGGGTTCGTTACCTGAAATATCAGTTTCAGAGTTGGCTAGATGGGAATGTCTAGGCATAAAAGGCCGCCAGCTATTGAAAGCTGAGTGAGTAAAAAACTAACACAGTACCATAGATATGAAGTAGTTACAATTTTATGAAAGGACATAAGATATAGTTCTACAGTAGTATCTTTACTTGTTCAATCCTTTCGTTAACTGATTTCAACGTCTTATTATACTAGAATCTATAATAACTGTCACGTCACGAAGTAGCCAAAATAGGACAAATTTAAAACATTTTTATCTTTTGGTCTCATAGACGCGTGGCAAGTTGAAATCATGATTGTCCATAACAAGAAAGAACCGAGACAATAATAATAAATAGTAAATGGAAGTAAGACATTCCTTTTTATTCTCTTGAGAACATTATACTTATGTCCCGCCTATTCTCAAACTCGACATATTATGCATGTTGGAAAGCTTCCATTGATATAATCAGACTTTTGGACACGACTGACTGATCTCGACATCACATTGGACTACTTGTTCAGTCCTTACCAACTGACCCTTTACTTTGGACCACAAGCCCAATCTTTATCGGCTGACACTTAACTTTGGACCACAGGCCCAATCTTTACCAACTTGACTTTAATTTGGACCACAGATCCAATCTTTACCAACTCAACACTTTTGCATGCATCCGGTATAATTAATGCAGTTGGCCCAAATATCACTGCCTTACGGCTATTAGGTTACCTCCTTGTCATCGTTGCCCAAATGGCCTTCTCTTGACATTATCGCCCCATTAGCCTTATGGTAACCCCATCTTATTCGTTCGACCTTGGTTAATTAGTTATCGTCGCCCAAATGGCCTATTAATCATCAAAACCACTGACTACGACACAACCTTGGTTAATTTGTCATCGTCGCCCAAATGACCTTATCTTGACATCGTTGCCCCATTGGCCTATTAACCAGCAACACAACTCATCTTGACAGTACCTACGAGGTATAACTACTCTTGCTGCCATTGCCCCTATGGCTATGGTGACATCTTGACAACATTACTGATCTCATTACTCTTTTTCAAACTAATCATTCGAATGGAAGACAAGAACAGAATCGATGGATTCGATCATTACATTAATAATGTAATCGCTACTTTCTTGTAACCAATCGGTGCACGTGGTACAAAACTTATAAGTCTGTCACAATGTAATCGCTACTTTCTTGTAACCAATTGAATTGTCGTTCTCATACTCATTACTGTTCTCAGATTTCTTGCATATCGCACGTATAAGACTTATAAGTCTGTCACAACTTATATTAAGGAAGCATAATCTTTCTTGAAATAGTAGGCTCGAGCACTCAGCAGAGCTCGAACGATCGCCCTTGTAATTTCAGAATCCTTAGTTCTTTTCATCATAAAAGTGCTCATTTACAAGTTACTATTAGAACAACATGAAGTACAACATCCAGAGAGTACATGCACTTATATGTATTAATCCTAAGGTCTAAGTACAACTATATCAGCTCAGAGTATGACAATTATAGCATAGATCATACTAGAATCAACATGCAAGCAAACTGGTTTTCCCAATACTTCAGAACTCGAGCGCTCAGACCTGGCCTGTTAATTGGGCTCGAGCACTCGCGTGAGCTTGAGCGCTCGATTATTTGATAGTTTAGTAGCAGATTGTAAGTAAACAACACAATTTCGTGTTTGATTGCTATGCATGTCATATGCATGCATTTAGACCATGATTTAAACTTAAGAAAATGTGATTTTGGGTGAGTGAGAGTACTCACCAAGGATCTAGATGAACTAGATGATGTAAATGATGCAGAAATGTATATGTGTGGACTTGATCTTCAAAAACTTCACTCCAAGCTTCAATACCACTTCAATTGCTATGATCCTCCTTTGATTCTTCTAATCTTCAGTCCCAGAGCTTCATTGTAATAGTAATGCATGTGTTTTGTGTGCAAGAGAAGGTGTATAAGATGAATTGATGGACATGCAAGTGTATGTGTATGAAGATTTGTGTATGAACACTCATGAACTCTCAATGTTCTCTCAAAGCTCTCAATCTGTATAATAGAATTTTTAAACGTAATAAATACTGGAATGGTCTGGTATTTATAGACTTTCAAGACCCAAGGGCAAAATAGTCATTTTACCCTTTTAATGGCTCAAGCGCTCGCACTTGGCTCAAGCGTTCCCATGCTTGAGCGCTCCAATGGGTCGAGTGCTCAGGGCCCCTGGTTCACAAAGCTTTTCAAGGTTAAAGTATTAAAACGTTCACATGAGTTACAATTAGAGTTTAATACATACGATCGTAACTTACATATACGGATACAGAAATTTAGAAATACATTCATATATAATTAAAATATAGATAAAAGGGCCGGTGTTATATCTCTCTACCACCCAACAAAAGATTTTGTCCCAAAAACTGAGTTAAGACGTGCTAAACAGCTCTCGCACGATGGATTCCATCTCTCACAAAGCTTTGCGTTCATCACAATGCTTCCACTGAACTTTCACCAGTGGGATTTCCTTGTTCCTCAGCTTCTTGATCTCTCTTCCCAAAATTCTCATTGGTCTCTCAGTGTAAGACACTTTGTTGTCTACTTCAATATCCTTGAAATCAATCTTGTGCATTGATCCATGCACGTACTTCCTATAGGTACCTGAACCAAGAATAGGGCCTAGAAGCATTATGTCCACTTGATTGATCCCATTACAATCCTCATGTCAATAACAACGAGTAAGGTTCACCAGCCTTCATTAGACTTTATCCGATCTGAATCGACTTTGGATTGCTCGTATTTTGGATTCCATGGGGCTTTATATCCCACCCGAGGCAACAACTGATGCCCATGATCCATATTCGAGGCTACACGAGTGAGTAATCCATGTATTCCTACAAGGCTAAATCTGAAGATATCCTCACTAATAGGGTCGCCATTGATAAAGGAAACCAAGAAAACTAAATCTATCAAGCCCAATGGATAGAGAGCATTGCCCTGTCATCTCCAAAGAACTCGGCTCGCGGGTTAAGGTACGAGAGAGGAAGGATCTAGATCATGCTAAAATACCCCCTCTCATCCCATCGTGAGATGGACCTTTACTCAGCTTTCAAGGTGTTTGACTAGACATTATGTAGGCCATTTCATTTACATTAATGCAGTCCTAAGTTCATGTTATGAATAGCTAAAGAAAAGAAAAGCATGGAAGAGACTATACATTTACCACACAATGTATATGCTAAAGCGGTAATTTGGGGACTAAACGGATTACTACACTCCCCTATGCATGTGAAATAAAAGGAAAGTAAACGTGAAAACCACATTCAAACCCTAGAAAAATAGGATATCTATGCACAAGTACCATGTAAGGAATCAAACTAGTTCTATCCACCTATACATGTTTCTAGGTGATCTAGGAAAGCGATAAAGTTAAGGGTGTAAGGACTTACCCCGTGATAGCACAGCATTCCAATTACAGCTTCCTAATTAGCTAGGGTTAGGATAACATAAGCATAACAACCAAACATGGATATGTGCTTGTGTGAATATGCAACCCTCAATTGGGATATTCTACTATTCTATGTATGAATAGTGTGTATGTATATGCATAGATGCATGGATAAGCAATGATAAGATTAAACTAGGTTAGAAAGCAATAAGCAATACTCGAATAGGAAAAGTTATGGTTTTATGGTCCCTAGTGACATTGGAATAGTCATGGCTTAGCTACCAATCCCACTAGTGGTGGTTATTCTATGGTTGGAATAGGGACCACTAGGGACATAGTAGCCTAGAAGATCTAAACTACTAAGAAAGGAAGAACTGCAAACAAGAAACAAGAAAACAACTCTAAATTATGAATAATAAAGATCAAAACTAAGAAAAACAATAGAAACAAGAAAGAAAAGAAGAAGAAGAAAGCTTACGATCAAGAACTTCCCTTAGAATCTTCTCCGGCAGAGCTTCGCTAACACCGTGATCTCTTGGATCAAAACCCTAAACCTAAAAGATTGAACGATTCTCAAGAACTTTTAGGAGTGCTTCAGAATCCTCCAAAGGGGTTTCCTAGAGCCCTCTCTAGTTCTCATGATTTTCTAGTGCATTGAATGGAGAGGGGAAGGCCCCTATTTCTAGTTTCAATTCAAGGCTGTGTTTTCTGTGTTTAAGTGATGTAGGACAGAAGTACAAGCTTTAAATGCTTGTACCTAGGCTATTTGAGGTGTACTTAATAGGTTTTGGACATACTTAACTCTGATTGGTCAAATTTATGCTAGTTCACTCAGATTGGGACCTAATAAATAGCTAAAAATTGATTATGGGATGAGTGCCATAGTGGCCCTCTCTAAGAGCCGCACGGCCCTCTCGGAGTGCCACCGTGGTACTCGGCCCTGGAAGTTTGTGTTTTCTACCTTGAATTCCTAGACTTTGTTCTCTTACCTCAGCTATCGTTTTTAGGCTTGTGATATACCGTTGAAAATGTATGGAAGCCTAGTTTTCAATGCTTTTGGTCTCATTCAAAAGTAATTTATGAATCCGAAAAGGAACTAACCGGAGATACGTAGAAGGATTATTTTGGCACGATCCTAATCATTTTTTAGCCAACATGAAGGCTCGTGGCATCATTTGAAACTAATACAGGAATATTTCATAAAGGGAGCTCTCGGGTTTCTACTCTAAGGTCCAAAACTTGCTCAGTAAAAGGCAATTTTTGTCATTTTATGTGAAAATGTTGTCCTAACTTGGGTTTTTGTCTCTAAATTAAGTCTCTACCGTACCTAAGTTTTCCTAGAGGTTATTCTAATGTATCTAAGAGACCACGATGCTTCATGGAGTTTAGCTCTATACAATCAATAAATCTTGATTCCAGTCATTAAGTTGTCCTTGTGGCAGGGTTCCTTCTATCGAGCGGATGAACCAAAATAGGGTGTCTACAATTTGCCCCTCTTTGACAGAGCTTTACAAGCAATACGCTTTATACGGGAATGTTAAAGTATGACAACCTTTTAGTGAGTCCAGAAGACTTCCGAAAGAAAATCAAGAAAATCAAAACATGCATGCACACAAAGAAAATCTCGAAAATCAAATGGTCGCGCTCAAAAGAGCTGCCTACGTATTCCTTTATAGGAAATTAGACCAACTATAGTTCAATGAGTATACCACATGCAAATAATAATTCAAGTAAAACACAATGACTAATACGAGACTCAAACTACTTCTAACATGCAACATACTCAAGGTTGGGTCCAAGTTACAGTTTACAGCGTAACTAGGATCCTAAATTCATGAAGGATGTCCTTAGCATGGATGATACAACGGGGTGTCCTGTACTCGAATAATGCAATAATGAGGTGTCCTATTCTCGGACGATGCAATGCGATATCTTATTCTTGGACAATGCAATTTTGGGGTGTCCTATTCTCGGATGATTCAATGGGGGTTGCCTTATCTTGAGGGCTTCACGATGGGTTTGCCTCATCTTGAAGGCTTTGCGACATCTTCGTGTGTAGCTCTTTAAGTTAGGTGGAGACAAGGAGGTCTCTAGAGCCGCTTAAGGTGAACTGGACCTAAAATATACGGTGATGAGCCAGTTACAATGAACATCACGAGTGTTTGTAGATAGCTGAGGTTGAGATGCAGATATCTCCCTATGGAGTACTTCATGCTTAGTAGGGAGTGCAGAGATGTTGAGATTATTGAACGGAGGTTGAGATGCAGAGTAGCAGTTCAAGCTAGGCAGGGAGTGCAGAGATGCTGAAAGCAGAGAACGGAGGCTGAGATGTAGAGAGCTGAGATCCAAAGTTCTCCATGCATAGATATGCTGAGAGTAGAGAGCGGAGGGTGAGATGCAGAGAGCTGAGATCTCTATACGTAGCACTTCATGCTAAGTAGGGAGTGCAGAGGTGATGAGAGCAGAGAGCAGTGGCTGATATGCAGATATTTGAGAAGCAGAGTTTTCCATACGTAACACTTCATGCTAGGTAGGGAGTGCAGAGATCAAAGATGATAAGAGTGCATAGGGTGCAGACATCATAAAGGCAGAGAGCAAATACAATATGAATGTGGTATAAATGCAGAGAGCATAGATTGCAGGGAGTAAAGAAAGCATGAATTTATGGAGAGCATGGATTGCAGGGAACAAAGAAAGTGTGGATTTGCAGAGAGCATAGAAAGCATGGATGATAGATAGCATAGATGGTATGAATAGTTGACGCAATGCATGGCTTAGAAGAGATGCTAAAATCAATTCATAGATGCAGTAATTGCTCAACAACAAACTCATGAAGAGCTGAGAAGGCAAACTATTCTGCTGAGGAATTGAACATAAATACGACATCACTCTGTTGGGGAAAAGTTACCTACGGAGCCATTTAACATAATCAATAAAACAATGAGGGATATTCTCAAAACTAATGCAATGTACCTACTGAGGCTAATTACTCTGTTGTGGATTCAATTATGCATACATATGCATGATTTTAGAAAACATACTAAATTAAAATCAATAAGCCCATGTGAGGGTTGTTCTCTTATCAATTCAATGCAATGTAGAGCCGAGGAGGCAAGCTATTCTCAAAGATATGCAATCATAGAGCCATTAAAGGCAAATAATGAATGCGGTGCATGTTTCAAAGATATTTGAATATACATGCTCATGCAAATGTAAGGGATGCTCACTCGACATTCAATAACCTGTAGAGCCTATGACGATAAACTACTCTTTAGAAAGCACACCGTTGAGCCATTTAAGGCTAACAAAGAGTGTCATGCATGAATTTGAAATGAGTATGCAATAAGTTCATCATGTTATACGGGGGACACTCGTTCATCTATTGACAACCATGTAAAGCCAGTAAAGGAGAACTATTCTTAAAAGGAAAACATTGTATATCCCATAAAGGCAAACCACACATGCATTGCACAATCATTATTATGGATACCCTTAAAATCGTGGGGATTAAATTTATGAAATCCGAGAGACATGAACATTTCCCCTAATTTAGATGTTCATGCTTGATGATATGATACTGTTGTGAACTTTGATCATTTCAGAAGTTTGCACGTGTGTTGATGGACTCCTTATTTCCTCTTTTCCTATCAAAAGTTCTCAATTTATTGTTCATGACACACCCACAAAGTCTACGACTCTACAAATCAAACTTGCATTTAAAACTCAACCAAAGACACTGAAGATAATCAAATTATACACCTTTCCATTTTCTTTTATTTTCTATTGACATAGTGCCTTATTATGAGTGATGTACCTTGCGCATGATCTAGATAAATATTTTGCTATTCACCCAATTCTTTGAGATGAGACTTCATGCACAAATTTGAGGATTAAAAATTTTCCTTAATCATGTTTATAATCAACTCTTTACTCTCTCCGTATTACGACCTCAAACTCTCATGAAGACATCACCTCAGAAGAACATTGCCCCTTGTTTATGATAAGGGACTTGGACATGGCTGGCCCCTTATGTATGATAAAGGGTTGGGTTTAGCTAGACAAAAAAGGCAGAGGGGGATTGCCCCTTGTACATGACAAGGGGTGGGACTCGATTGGATAGAACGGGTGGTAGAGGGCCTTGTCCCTTGTGTTTAAATCATTGAGTGACGAATTCTTTAGGTGATCAAACTAAACCCATGGAGTGGAGGACTTGCCCCTTATATAAAATTGGCATGAGATTTGGGATAAGGGCTTTTGTCTTGTAGGGATAGCACAGTGTATAGGCTAGTTTGAAATCAACGGATACTCATTAGTCAGGGATTTATTCATCACATAATTGACTCTAAAGTCCATGACAGGGCTTGCCCCTAGTATAAGGACAAAGCAAGCACGCAAGATTTCAAGGAGGGCCTTGCCCTTAGTGTGAAGGGAAAATGGTTTTAGGTCAATGGTCGAGACCGAACCTTTTGAGATGTTGCCTATATATCCCCTTGTGTGAATTAGGTCAAACGTAGCTCCAAGCAAGAACCGGGCTAGGATAATGTCAGGATTAAGAAGTGGGGTTCGAATAAAGTCAAGACTCCAGAGACGAGGCTTAAGCACGAGCAAGACCAAACCTTTTAAGAGGTTGCCTATGTATCCCCTAATGGGCATCAGGTCAAACGTAGTTCAATGATGGGATGAGACATTTGGCCACTAGCATAAAGATCTATCACATTTAGATTCATAGGGAAAGGATCTTCTAGACAATTATTTGACATTATGAAATTTGAGTTGACTCTGTTTGAACTTTAAAGCTAAGGTCAAAACTGGTGCTCAAAGCTTTTAACAATTAAGTCCATCTTAGTAAGCACAGGTCCAATCATGGTATAATGACTTCACCCTTTTCTTTTCTCTTTTTTTTTTCTTTTTTTTTTGTCTCTAACTTTTGCCTAGGCGTCCTTTCGAGTTTTCGACCTAGCGAGCTTCATTCATTATTTTTGTTTTATCCATGCGAGTCAACTCTTCATACCTATCTTCTTATCAATGTCTATGTTATCGCATCGTAGTCACCTTCTAGGCATATGGCATATTCATCACTTCATGTATTCCTACTCATATTCTTCCCTCATTGTTACTTTTAATCTTTCTCCTCCAACTTTCTCTTTTTCCTTTTCTCTATTTCTCTTTTCACTTGTCCTCCCTATTTGAGGTACATTCTATCCTTCTCCGAGTCTATAGGTTTTGGAAAGTAACTATTGACACACTCCTTTCTTCCTCATCATATTGACAGCATTCGAGGTTTGAGAAGTTTTCCCGCATGGACAACTTTTTCTTTTCTTTTCTTTCTTTTTCTTCCTTTTTTTCTTTCTATCTCTTATCTCCTTTTTTTCCTTAAGCAAAAGCATTATACCACATGATTACCATAGCTTTGAATAAAATCTACTTTAATCTAGGCACCATTTTTAGTCTCATTTAATAAAAGATGGGATTGGACACAAGTATGGAATAGAAAACGAATGGGTTTGGGATTCATTCTGAGTATGTCTTTTAGAGCTTAGACATAAATCTTTTTCGGTTCTTTGAATAAAGCGTCAGCTTTTGGCTTTCATTTGGAGTTTAGCAAAGAGCGAATTCAAGAACATTTTAGGATCTTTCTCAATACTCAAGTTCATATATGGAATCTTTTTCACAATTTCTTTGGTGATTCGTGCAATCCATACACTCATAATTTGACACAACATAATTAATAAAGATGAAAATTCTTTTTATTGATTAAAAGAAGAAGCTAATACATCAGTAGACTCTTTTTCTTTCTTCAAACTCGAATACTAGACTCTTGAACAAGCACAATTTATTCAAATTCTGAAGACAAGACAAGTCTCAACCTAAACCTTTGACTCCATAGGTGTATCATGAACACTTTATTTGAAAACTCTTCTCTGTTAAGTAGTCCACTAGCATCCATGCTCAAGAATAGTTCCCAGCATCACTACTTCATCAGCACCTTCACTACCATCCTTAGGTCTAGGTCCCCCAAACAACAAGTTCATAGACGTGTGGACCACATTTTCTATCCAATCTTTCTTATAGTCGGCAACCTCAACCCCTTTCTCAAGTTCAAACCATTTTGAGTCATTGGAAGACTTCCCATCCCACCACTTGATTTCTTGCAACCCAAGGTCCAGTTCTTCTAAGAAGAAAAGATCTACCTCATCATTATTTTCAAAATAGCCATCATCTTCAAAGAAGTCTAGCTCTCTGCCATGGCTCATAATTTTAGCAACTTTTGGGAGGATTACCATGGACTTTGGTTCGGTTAGGGGTGTAATGTATATGTATGGATCATAGTTGGTTGGGTCAAGGCTAATTAGGTTGATTATGGGGTGGTGGCACAGCATGGTGATTTGGTAGCGGGTGCGGGTGATATTGGGATGAATGGATGGGGGTGCGATGATTCTGTTATCAGTATGGTCTTGGATTTCATGGCAAAGTCAGGTACAACGGTTATTGGAATGGCTAGGTTCTTGGTGAAAGGCATAGTATCAGGTGGGGTTATATCTTGGTGGGATCATATTTGGGGGTGGCCTTGGATCTAAGGGCTTAATGTGGCCTTTTTGGATGAGTCGGTCTAGTATGGTGGACAAGGGTAGGTTAAGGATGGTAAAGGTTCTAGAGCGATTATTATTTTAGGGATTCGGGTTGGAATTTTAGCCAGTTTGGTGAAAGACATTGATATTAGGTTCGACATCGTAGTTTCCTCCCGTAGGTTTCCTCATTGAATTGTTTTCATTCTTTTTGATTTTTTCATCCCTCAAGGCATCTTCTGCCTTGGTCCCCACATCAAATAGCTCCTCAAAGGTGGTAATTGGCATAAAGCACACGCGTTCATTGTAGGTGGGTTGCAAGTTCTTTATAATCATGTGGACTTGCTCCTTCTCGGTTGACCTATTTGTCATTTCGGTAGCCGTCTTAGTCCAACAGATCAAGAATGTGGCAAACGATTCTCGGTTGTCTTGCCTAGTATTCTCAAGGTCCCTAACAGTGACATCAAGCTCGGTGTTGTAGGCATATTGTTTCACAAATTCAGTCACAATATCCTCCCATGGAATGGTTTTAGAGGATTCAAGAGCTAAGAACCATTGCAAGGTTCCTCCGGATAGATAACGGGAGAACAATTGAGCCAAGTGCTCATTCCCTAACCCAATTGGCCTCAAGGCAGTGACATACATCTTCAAATGGCTCTTAGGGTGGGGTTCCCGGTCCCATAAAACTTATCTAGGTTAGGCATCTTAAACTTGTCAGGCATTTTGAGCTTTTGAGGGTTCGAAGAAACCCTCAAGGTCTAGCAAGTAATCATCAACACCAAGGGACTTCCTCACTACACTTTCTAGGCGGTCCAACTTATCTTTCAGCATTTTTTCAAAATCCCCTCGTACACTATCATCAAACCATTCCTCCTCCTTGACAGGATTTGGATTAACAGTATTCTTAGGTGCAATAGGAGCTAGAGGTGGTGGAACAACGATAGGCAGATTCTACGGATTCACGATAGTTTGCCCCAAACGGTCTATGATAAGTTGCAACTTCTGCCCTTGATGGGCCAAGGTATCCTCTAACTGTAGTATTCTTTCTTGTTCCTCAGCCACTGGTATCCCAATTCTTGTAGCTCGAACTACTCTTCCTAAACCAAGGGGATGGACCTAAAAAGGTGTGCTTGTGATCTTCTTTGGAGCAATGTTCACTTGTCCCTCTACAATTTCAATTTAGAAATATCGTTTAAACCAAGAATGATTGTACCCACCCTTTTTGGATTTGAAAATTAATTATATATTTTTTCATTATCTTTTAGGTTCCCACAGTGCTATGCATGTTTATGAGAAGGGAAACATATTTTACAACCACCTATTTACATATAGCCAAATAAGTCCTAGTCACATCATCGAGTATTCATCGAGTATTCCTTCTCATTCTATGGCCACCATAATCAATGCCATGCTAGTTATCCCATGCTTGGAACTTCTTATGTGAAAGGCTTATGATAGTATAGGTCTAATTAGGGCTAGCTCTGACGAGTAGGATGCAAACAAGGTTATGATTCATTTTCCTATGGACTCATGGCACATAATTCCAGTATAACACCTAAGCATACCATCCTCATGTCATGTGGCAAGCATTTCATTTAGGCAAAGTGCTTTTAGTATTAGACAAGGCTATGTATCACATGTCTCATAGACTTCCTTATCAAGTCATATAATCCCAACAGGCAAATTAGGCATGTGTACACACATTGTCATAAAAGGTCAAGCCCTAAAGGATTGGGATCTATGGTTAATATATGCATCGAGGTGGATAGATTCGAAGGGTCATCCAATGATATGTCCTATATACCCCCCATTACAGGGTGTAGTATGGCATGTGGACATACTTTTAATACTCGTAGGTACGTGCTAGGTAAGGGAAGTCCTCCACAGGGTGGTCTGGTGATGTTGCAGGCCCCGGCCTTAGTCCGCCCAAGCTTCCTAAAAATAATGCACGTACGATCCTCATAAAATAGAGTCAAAGAACCTTGAAAGTTTTAGAGTCTAACCCTCTTAGTCTTTCCCCAGTAGAGTCGCTAATTTTGGGTACTCGAACCAAGTGTAGGGCCTAGAAGGATTAAGCCCACTTGATTGATCCCATTACAATCCTTATGTCAACAACAATGAGTGAGGTTCACTAAGCTTCATTAGCCTTTATTCGATCTGACCAATTTGGATTACTTGTATTTTGGATTCCATGGGGCTTTATATCCCACCCAAGGCAATAGCTGATGCCTCTGATCCTTATTCGAGGCTACACGAGTGAGTAATCTATATATTCCTACAAGGCCAAATCCAGAAAGATCCTCACTAATAGAGTCGCCACTTGGTTTGATAAAAGAAACCAAGAAAACTAAATCTATGAAGTCCAATGGATCGAGAGCACCACCCCGTCGTCACCAAAGAACTCGGTTAGTGGGTTAATGTATGAGAGAGGAAGAAGCTAGATCGTGCTAGAACACCCCCTCTTTCCCCATCGTGAGATTGGCCTCTACTCAGCTTTCAAGGTGTTTGACTAGACATTATAAAGACCATTTCATTTATATTAATGTAGTCCTAAATTCATGTTATAAACAGCTAAAGAAAAGAAAAGCATGCAAGAGATTGTACATTTTCCACACAATGCATATGCTAAAGCAGTAATTCGGGAACTAAACGTGTTACTACGATCCCTTATGCATGCGAAATAAAAGGAAAATAAATGTGCAAACCATATTCAAACCTTAGAAAAATAGGATATCTATGCACAAGCTACATGTAAGGAATTAAACCGATTTTAGCCACCTATAAATGTTTCTAGGTGATCTAGGAAAGCAATAAAGAGAAGGGTGTAAGGACTTACACCAAGATAGCATAGCATTCCAATTATAGCTTCCTACTTGGCCAGAGTTAGGAAAACACAAGCATAACCAAACATGGATATGTGTATGTGTGCATGTGTAACCCTCAATCAGGATATTCTACTATTCTACTTGTGGATAGTGTGTATGTGTATGTGTATACATGGATAAGCATGGATAAGATTAAACTAGGTTAGAAAGGAATAAGCAATACTAGAATAGGATAAGTTAATTAGGGTTTTATGGTCCCTAGTGAGATTGGAATAGCCATGGCTTGGCTACAAATCCCACTAGTAGTGGCTATTCCATGGTTAGAATAGGGACCACTAGGGATAGCCTATTCACAAACAAGAGAGTAGACTAACCTAGAAGCCTAGAAGATCTAAACTACTACAAAAAGAAGAACTGTGAAGAGCAAACAAGTAAGCAGATCTAAACTATGAACAATAAAGATCAAAACTAAGAAAAACAATAGAAACAAGAAATAAAAGAAGAAGAAAGCTTACCTTAAGAACTTCCCTCTGAATCTTCTCCAGTAGAGCTCTGCTAACATTGCGATCTCTAGGATCAAAACTGTAAAACTGAAAATTGAACTATTCCCAAGAACTTTTAAGAGTGCTTCGGAATCCTCCAATGGGGTTTCCTTGAGCCTTCTCTAGTTCTCAGGATTTTTAGTGCATTGAATGGAGAGGGGAAGGCCCTATTTATCGTTTTAATTCTGGGCTGTGTTTTGTGTGTTTAAGCAATATGGGACGAAAGTAAAAGCTTTAAATGCTTGTACCTAGGCTATTTGAGGTGTATCTAAGAGGTTTTGGACGTACTTAACTCTGATTGGTCGAATTTGTGCTAGTTTACGCAGAGGGACCTAATCAACGGCTAAAAATAGATCTTGAGATGAGTGCCATAGTGTCCTTCTCTGAGAGCCGTGCGGCCCTCTTGGAGTGCAACTGTGGCACTCGGCCTTGGAAGTTGTGTTTTCTACCATGACTTCTCAGACTTCGTTCTTTCACATTGGTTATCGTTTATAGGCTTGTGATATACTGTTGGAAAGGAATGAAAGTCTAATTTTTAATGCTTTGGTCTCATTAAAACATAATTCATGGATTTTGATTTATGATAAAAATGATGAGGCTGAATCCAAAAAGGAACTAACCAGAGATGCGTAGAAGGGCTATTTTGGCCCGAAAATCCTCTTAAGCGGTTTTTGACCATCGTGAAGGCTCAGGGAATCATTTTAAGCTAATTTAGGAATATTTCATAAATGGAGCTCTCGGCATCCCACTCCGATGTCCAGAATTTGCTCGGTAAAAGGCAATTTTTGTCATTTTATGTGAAATTGTTGTCCTAACTTGGGTTTTTGTCTTTAAATTGAGTCTCTAATGTACCTAAGTCTTCTTAGAGGTTATTTTAACATATCTAAGAGATCACGGTGGTTCACAGAGTTCTACTTCATACAATCAATAAATCCTGATTCCAGTCATCAGGTTGTCCTTGAGGCTAGGTTCCTTCTGTCGAACGGACAAACCAAAGTTGGGTTTCTACACTTCCTCAACATGCTAATGTGAAACACATTGTGCACTTAGGACATCTTCGGTGGCAGTGCTAGTCTGTAACCAACTTTACCCATGCTATCTAGAATCTTGAAAGGTCCAATATATTAGGGCAAAAGCTACCCTCTCTTCTGTCCAAATCTAACTGCTCCTCTTACTGGAGAAACCTTCAACAAAACATAGTCTCCAACACAAAACTCCAAGTCCTTTCGATGCTTGTCTGCCTAACTCTTCTACCTACTCTAGGTTTCCTTCATCTTCTCCTTTACTATGTCAATTTTCTTGCCTATCTCCCAAACCATATCTGGTCCCAAAAGTTTGCCTTCTCCAGGTTCTACCCAATAAAGAGGCGAACGACATGGTCTTCTGTATAACGCTTCAAATGGTGCCATTCTAATGCTTAAATGATAACTATTATTGTAGGCAAAATTGATTAGCGACAGATGCATCTCCCAATTGCGTTTAAAGTCGATCACGCATGCTCAAAGCATATCTTCCAATACTTGATTCGTCCGTTCCATTTGTCCATCAGTCTGGGGATGAAAAGTAGAACTCAGCT
The DNA here is from genome assembly GCA_033977485.1 of Hydrangea macrophylla. Taxonomy (NCBI): domain Eukaryota; kingdom Viridiplantae; phylum Streptophyta; class Magnoliopsida; order Cornales; family Hydrangeaceae; genus Hydrangea; species Hydrangea macrophylla. The sequence continues at coordinate 78,585,245 of CM066991.1, read as the reverse complement.
TTAGCAAAGTCCCCATAGCTATTTGCAATCTCTCCCAAAATTTAGAGGTAAAATACGAGTCACTGTCTAAACTAATCGATACAGGCACGCTACGCAGTCGAACAAACTATTGCAAGTACAGTCAGCTAATCTTCTCTATAGGATAAGTCATGTTATACTCGATGAAATGTGCTGACTTAGTGAGTCGGTCCACGACTACCCAAATCGCATCCTAGTTTGTTGTTCCCACTTCCATTCAGGTATTGGCAATGGTTATAAGAGTCATGATGGCTTCTAATGCTCAGCTTTGACTTGTTGACAAGTAAAACACTTTGAAACATGCTCCACGACGTCTTTTTTTATACCTTTCCACCAAAAGCTTCTTTTCAGGTCCTTGTACATCTTCGTACTCTTGGGTGAACTATTAACCTAGACTTATGCACTTCATTCATTACTTCTTCCCATAAATCATCATCTTTTGGCGCACAAAGTCTGTCTCGATATCGATGTCCTTTGTTTTGTCCAATTTTCTATTTATCCGGATCCTTAACTAATGCCTTCTCAGGCCATTGCTGAAGTACTTCACTCTTCTTCTGAGCTTCAACAATCCAGCTCCTAAACGTTGATTCTATAACATGGCACCCAAAATGTCTTCCTTCTTCCAAATCAATGACTTGAATATCAAATTCTACCCAAATCTCTAGCACTTACCACTCCCTAATCATCAAAGAAGTGATCCTATTATGGGGCTTCCTGCTTAAAGCGCCATCGACTACATTTGCTTTACAACGGTGGTATTGTAAAGTGAAGTCGTAGTCGTTAAGGAAATCCATCCAGCGTCACTGCCTCATATTCAGCTCCTTCTGAGAGAATAGGTACTTGAGGCTCTTATAATCAGAGAATAGATCAAACTTCTCTCCAAAAAGATAATACCTCCAAATCTTGAGAGCAAAAATAATGGGTGCTATCTCTAGATCATGTATTGGGTAGTTCGTCTCATGTGGTTTCAATTATCCCGATCCATAAACGATCACCTTACCTTCTTGCATAAGTACGCACCTGAGTCCTTGATAAGAAGCGTCACTATAGATAGTAAATATTTTTCCACTCTTTGGTATGGAAACCACTGGCACTGAAGTCAACATTTCCTTCAAAACCTGAAAAGTGCTTTCGTTCTTGTCTAACCATTCAAACTTAGAATTCTTCCTACTCAAATTGGTTGGCGGTGTAGCTATCTTTGAGAATCTTTGTATGAATCTCCGGTAGTAGCCTGCCAATCCAAGGAAACTCAATTTTGAGGCATTAGACGGCCTTTTCTAACTCAAGACTGTGTCAGTTTTAGATGAGTACATTGCAATTCCTTCCAAAGAGACTACGTGGCCCACAAATTTAACTTTTTTCATCCAAAATTTGTACTTGCTAAACTTAGCATACAATTGATGATCCTTAAGCATTTGCAACACAATCTGAATATGTGTAGACATCCCATTTTGTCGGCTATTAGACTTAGGAGACCTATAGCTTGGTGGTTCACGATGATTGAAAAAGACTCGAAAAGGAATCCTGGAAGTTAGTTCTATCTCAAAATACTCAAAAAGTGGTACAAATGATCAAAATGCCTCTAAAAGGCCAAACACTTCCATATATGGACCGAAAGTTCTTAAAAACATGCTATATTGAAGGAAAAGTAATAAAATGAGTTTTAAAGCAAAATCAGATAAAATCGTCATCTCTCAGAGGCCACCAGAAGTCCCAGAACTTCTCGGAGTCCCCATTGGATCATGTGAAAAATACTAAAACAAGTTTTAAAAGAAAATCACATGAAAATCAGCTCCTGGAAGATCCCAAAAGTTCTCAGAACTTCTCAGAGGTCTCCGATTTGACCTAAAAGTTAACTCAGAGATTGGGGCACCGTATCATTTTTCAAGCATTTTTTTATGGATACTAGAGGTCAATATCTTTCCAACAGTATATCACACATAATTTCTAGACTAATTTGTTATGAATTTTTTAAGGTGAAAAAGATGATCAAATCAATTTTTATTGCGAATACTACAAAACTTTTCAAAGTGACCCAACTCTGAACAATTATTCTATTTTCTTTTTATTTTATTTTATGGAAATTAGACTCCATTACCTTTCTAACTATATATCGCAAGCTCAATTTAGAGTTCGCATGCATTTTCTGTGAATTTTGGATGAAATAAGGCATATTCGCCAATATCGGAACCTCTGGGGTCCTAAATATAATTTATGCATCATTTGAGGAGCAGTGGCACTGGCCCTGTGCTACTGTGGCAGGGGTCCAGTGCTGTCGCGACACACTCCCCCAGAACTTCCATTTTTGTAAATTTTATTTGGGGGTCCAAATTGAATAATTGAAAGCCAAAACGACGTAGTTGCTTGTTCACAGATGTTTGGAACCAATGAGATCACTTTTTAAACCCCAAACTTTCCCCAAATTAGCCTATATAAACCCCCTTGACTCTTCATTTGAGGGGTGGAAAATGCAAAGTTTGGAGAATGTTGTAGAGAGATAGAGATAGAGATAAGGTTAGAAGAGAAAAAGTGAGCTTCTTTCCACTAATTTTCTATAGAAAAGTGAGTGACAAGCGGGGGTATTTGTAAAATACAACCGCGCTAAAAGAGGAAAATATACTAGAAAAGTCTACAATTCCCCTGTTTATCTGCAGTTTGAATTACAATATCAGTTTTTGCACAAATTGATTAAACTATGATAAGTGGTATTGTTTTAGTGATTATTTGTGCAGATTACTGCTGCTGTATATAAGATTGAAGAATGTTGATAAAAGGAAGTGTTTGGTCCTGATGAAGACAACTCAAAGCTGAAATACAGAGTTCGAGCGATCGAGACGGTTTCGAGCGATCGACGGTTCGATCGATCGAGTGTAGTTTAATCGATCGACGTGTCAGGAAGTTCAATCGATCGAGAGTTGTTCGATCGATCGAACATGCCTTTTATCAGATTATACGCGCACGCAGCAGAAACGGGTTTTGTTAACCCTAGCATTAGGTTTAGGCTATATATAATCGTTTTGTCTACGTCAAAAGGGAGATACTTTGTTTTTTCATCAGTTTTTATAGAGAGTAGAGAGTTTTCTTTGTGTTTTTGTAGGTTTTATCAGGATTCACCATTGTGAGCTTATATTTTTTTTCATAGTTAATACAAGTTTCTTCGTTCCAGGTTCTGTATTATTGTTTTGTTCATTTTCTACATCTAGTTAATCATAGTTTAGCTTTCAATCTCGTAGTATTGCATGCTAGCTAAGTTAAAATCATTGATTTTCATAGTTTTTATGAAAAACTTGCAACCAAACATGTCTTTAATGAACTTTTTCGTTGAAAATAAATCTGAGACTTCCCAGACCATGTCTGAGTAGTCCGGGGTTGGAAAATCGTGATGAAACCTTGATTTCAGGCCTCTGCCATGTAGTATTTTTATTCCTGTGTTCGATCGATCGAATGTAGTTCGATCGATCGGGACAGAGACATAGTCGATCGATTGAAGATATGTCGATCGATCGAGAGATGAAGAAGTTTGATCGATCGAAAGCGCGTCGATCGATCGAGACCTCTGATTCTTGAGGACATCTAATACAGTATCCCAAGACTTTCTGCTTTACTGATTCGTTATCAAACTGTCCCCAAATGCTCAGTTTGTCAAAACAGTCTTTAAACGTTAAGCCTTAAGGCATTTTCTTTCAATATATTTTGTAAACCACCCTCAATGCTAATACCATTGTAGGTGAGAGTCTTAACTATTGAATTAAACCACCTTTGCGTATTTCACACTTAGTTGTGATGATATAGTCCCGGTCATGAAAGGACTATTGATTCTATATCCTTAGAGAAGTACAGGATACTATAGAAGTTGCCCTCCGTTGAGCTTAATTGCATTTGCATGGTAGATGGCTGAGTCATAGTGGATTCGCGTGATCCCAACACTTTCTTTTATTAAGAAAAACCATTTTCAAATCTTGCTTTAGTCAAGTAGTTAATCATTAGTTTATTTAATTTAGTTGTTTTTAAGTTTAGTAGTTGTTAATTGTAGGACTTTGTGTTCTACACTTCTCCTAAAATATTGAATTTTCTTTTCTTTTAGGGTTCAATCTAAGTAATTTAGTTCTCATCCTTCCCTGTGGGATCGACCTGGTCTTACCAGTTACTACTTGCACGATCACCTACACTTGGGTGTTGCACAAGAGCGCACAACTATTTAGTCGTGTCAAGTTTTTGGCACCGTTGCCGGGGAAGGCGACGATCGATTCCTTAGATTACCTCAGTCTCTCTTCATCTCTTTCTGTTTTTAGTTTCTCTTCCTTTCAATTCTATTGGTGAACACCCACCTTAGGGACTCTCCTAGTTCATGTCCAACACTTCTATTGAAGGAATTTTTGGAAATCCTTTCTATTGCTCTGACTCTAATAGTTCCATTAACCCGATAGCCACTCCAACTGAATCAATGGATGATAATCAGAGTGAACATGGTGACAATGTTGTGGTACCAATTGATGAGGCGCTACGTCCTCTTTGCGATCTCATGCAACCAGAACACGCGCCTACGCCCTCTTGCATCCAAATCCCACCACATAATGGCGAATTTCAGTTTCGCAATGGGATGATCCAACTGCTTCCCACCTTTCATGGGATGGAAAGTGAGAAGGCGTACTTACATGTCACTGATTTCGAGGATGTTTGCAAAACATTCTCGCAAAATTGTCCTAGGGAGGTGACGCATCTAATGTTATTCCCCTTCACTTTGAAAGATAAAGCGAAGGCGTGGCTCCACTCCCTCAAACCTAATTCAATTTTCACCTGGCATGCAATGAGCACCGCGTTTCTAAAGAAATTCTATCCTACTCGCATGACCACAGACCTTCAACGTCAAATCAATTCCTATAAACAAAAGAGCAATGAAACCTTCACACAAACGTGGGAGCGTTTTAAAGATTTGCTTCTCTCGTGCCCACACCATGGGTTTGAGAAATGGCGAACTATCAGCTTCTTTTATCAAGGATTGAATGGTGAAACAAAGAAGTTGGTAGAAACTATGAGTTCCGGACCATTTCGGCGTAAAAAAACCGAAGAGGCTGAAGCTCATTTCGAATGGTTAGCCGAATACGCTCATGAATGGTCAAATTCCGACAATATCTCACGCTCACAGATATCCTGTGTAGAAGAGAAAAGCCTATACCAACTAACCAGTGAAGATCACCTCATGACTAAATATGCAAAACTAGCAAAGAAGGTAGAGGAGTTAAGCATGAAAGGAGAGAGCTCTAGGCAAGTTATGCCTGAGGAACCATGCGGCACATGCAACATGTTGGGACATACAACTCAATATTGTCCCAATGTGCCGTATTTTCAAGAGCAGGCCCCTATGGAGATGAATGCCATGCAAGGTTTTCAAGGGGCGGGGAATTCCAACAATAACTTTCAAAGTAACAATAGATGGAATCACCCCGGTTTTGATTGGAGAAATAATGCTGGGACCCAAAATCAATATCAACAGTAGCCCTACAACAACAATCAATATCAAGGGCAAAACAATAGGCCGTCCCATCAATACAATCAAAACAGAACCAATACCTACAACCAAGCTCAACCCTCCAATGCACCACAGACCAATGCCTATGTGCCACCGCACAAGAAGGTACAAGAAGAAGAGCCACTTGCTAATGCCAATCTAACGCAGCAACTCATACAGATGATGAGTAGAATGTCTGCCACATTAGAAAGGATAGATGCACGGCAAGAGGGGTCAGGAGGAGCATTCCCTGCCCAACCACTTCCGAACCCCAAGGGACATAATAATGGTCCTAACAATCAAGAACATGCTAAAGTCGTGACTACACTGAGAAGTGGAAGAATCATAGAGAAAAGCATGCCTCTGGCTACACCCGAAGTGTACAAAGAGGAGGAAGTGGTGGAAAATGAGCTTGAGCAACCATCTACTCAAGAGGAGGAGCCGTCTACTAACGACGAGGCAATAAAGGCAAACATTGAAGCTCCTAGAGTAGAGGAAGAAGTTGAGCGAAGGCCTGGAAAGGAGTCTGTGAAAGACGAACCACCAAAATGCCCTTTTCCTGCACCTTATCCGCAACGCTTGAAGATACCCAAGAATGAGACAAAGAATCAGGAGTTTCTGGAATCGTTTAAACAAGTAAAAATTAACCTTCCACTCCTAGATGCTATCAAGCAAGTGCCGGCCTATGCGAAGTATCTCAAAGATCTATGCATGGTCAAGAGGAGGCAAAGCGTGAAGAAACATGCTTATGTCGCGTGCCAAGCAAGTGCGATCATTCAAAATGAGTTGCCTCCAAAACTCAAAGACCCCAGTACACCTACTATCTCATGTAGAATTGGGAATCAAAGGATAGATAACGTACTCCTCGATCTAGGAGCAAGCGTGAACCTACTGCCATATTCAGTCTATAAACAGCTAGGGTTGGGTGAACTCAAACCCACCCGAGTCGGTTTGCAATTGGCAGACAGATCTGTGAAGTACCCTAGAGGGGTGTTAGAGGACGTCCTTGTCCAAATAGACTCTTTTGTATTTTTGGTAGATTTCGTGATATTAGACACAGAACCTGTGTCTAATCCTGGTGCACACATACCGGTTATCTTTGGACGTCCATTCCTCAACACTATTGATGCCACGATCAAGATTAGAAGTGGTATCATGACTATCGTATTCGGGAACATGACATTGAATGTCAAAATTTTTTCTAATCCCCGACCTGAAGAATACGATGATGAGGAAGAAATTCATTACATTGACACGGTCATTGAAGATGAAGTTGACTTGGTCGACTACAAAGATCCTTTGGAAGTTGTGATGACTCAATTTGGCGATATCTATCAGCCTGCAGAGTCAACTCCATTGGATGCTGACCTGAACCAGACGTGTCTTATGATGGATACGATAGAGGAGGATAGAGCAGAATGCATATGGGTAATGCCATATGAACAATTGCCTCCTAAAACTAAGTTGGCAATGCCTTCTAGTTTTCAGTTTCCAGAGTTAGAATTAAAGGAGCTACCCAAAGAACTAAAATACGCATTCCTAGGGACTGGAAAAACTTATCCTGTGATCATCTCATCTGCTTTAACTCATGAACAGGAAGGTAAGCTAGTGCAAATGCTGACCAAGCATAAGGATGCTATGGGATGGACGATTGCGGACCTCAAAGGCATAAGCCCATCCATATGAACTCATAAGATATATCTGGAGGAAGACGCTAGACCCTCAAGGCAAATGCAAAGGCGTCTGAATCCCAACATGCAAGAAGTAGTCAAAAAGGAAGTGCTCAAACTACTTGATGTTGGGATGATTTATCCGATATCTGATAGTCCTTGGGTCAGTCCAACCCAAGTGGTTCCAAAGAAAGCAGGCATAACGGTCATCCCAAATAAAGATGGTGAATTGGTACCAACACGTATCCCCACTGGATGGAGGATGTGTATTGACTACAGAAAGTTGAATACTGTGACCCGAAAAGACCATTTTCCTTTGCCATTCATGGACCAAATGCTAGAATGGGTGGCAGGTCACAAGTATTACTACTTTTTGGATGGATATAGTGGATATAATCAAATTGAAATTGCTCCTGAAGATCAGGAGAAAACCACATTCACTTGTCCATTTGGTACATTTGCCTACCGTCGAATGCCTTTTGGCTTATGTAATGCACCGACTACCTTTCAGCGGTGCATGCTAAGCATTTTCAGTGACATGGTCGAAAACATCCTCGAAGTCTTCATAGATGATTTCTCAGTATTTGGCCATAGCTTTGAAGATTGCCTCAGCAATCTCGAGCAGGTATTAATGCGATGTGAGGACAAACACCTAGTTTTGAATTGGGAAAAGTGTCACTTTATGGTGACTAAGGGAATAGTCCTCGGCCATATAATCTCCGATGAAGGAATCCAAGTGGATAAGGCCAAAATTGACATAATCTCAAATCTACCTGTCCCCCGTACAGTGAGAGACATCCGTTCATTCTTGGGGCATGTGGGATTTTATCATCGGTTTATCCAGAATTTCAGTGCAATCTCTCAACCTCTTTGTCAACTTCTTGTCAAAGATGCACCATTCGAGTGGTCAGAAAGTTTCCAAAAGTCCTTCGAGGATCTAAAAGAGCTCCTCACCTCCGCACCTATAATACAGGCACCCGACTGGAGTTTGCCTTTCGAATTAATGTGCGATGCTAGTGATTACGCCATTGGCGCGGTCCTAAGCCAGAGAAAGGACAAGAAGCCATATGTGATATACTATGCCAGCCGAACTTTGAATGAAGCTCAAATGAATTATACAACTACTGAAAAGGAGCTGTTGGCTGTAGTATTCGCCTTGGATAAGTTTAGGTCTTATCTGATAGGGTCACCAATAGTCTGTTTTACAGATCATTCGGCCCTCAAGTATCTGTTGTCTAAGAAAGACGCTAAACAACGGCTCATTCGCTGGATACTCTTACTCCAAGAGTTTGATCTAATAATCAAAGATAAGAAAGGAGTAGAGAATGTGGTTGCGGACCATTTGTCACGGTTGACTTTTGTCGACAATACTGAATCCCAATCCATTAAGGATGAGTTCCCGGACGAACAGCTACTGGCAGTAAGTAGTCTGCCATGGTATGCTGATATCGTGAACTACCTTGTCACGGGAGAAACACCGAATCATTGGTCAAACCAAGACAGAAAACGGTTCCTCTCGTTCGCGCGTCATTTCTTCTTTGATGACCCTTATCTTTTCAAGTACTGTGCTGACCAGGTTATCAGGCGATGCGTCCCCAATGAGGATATAACCGTAATTTTAGCATCATGCCATTCTGAGGCATGCGGTGGCCACTTCGCGTCATAAAAGACTGCGCAAAAAGTTCTACAAAGCGGTTTTTACTGGCCCACAGTTTTCAAAGATGCATATTCCTTTTGCAAGACATGCCAATGCTGTCAAAAGCTTGGAACTATTTCTAAAAGGAATTCTATGCCTTTAAACCCTATCATCACAATTGAGATATTTGATTGTTGGGGCATAGATTTTATGGGCCCATTTCCCAAGTCTAGTAACTGTGAATACATACTCCTTGCTGTAGAGTATGTATCAAAATGGGTTGAAGCGATACCAACGAGACGTAATGACTATAGAACGGTCTTGTCCTTCCTAAGAGAGCATATCTTGTCTCGTTTTGGAACTCCGAAAGCTTTACTAAGTGACCAAGGCAAGCATTTCTGCAATAGGCCTTTGGAGTCACTTCTCAAGAAATATGGAGTCCACCATAAAATCGCTCTTGCCTATCAACCACAGTCGAATGGGCAAGCAGAATTGGCTAACCGAGAAATCAAGCATATTCTTGAAAAGACGGTTACCTCCAACCGAAAAGACTGGGCATATAAGCTGACCGACGCTTTATGGGTGTACCGTACTGCCTACAAGACAAATCTAGGTATGTCCCCGTATAGATTGGTTTACGGAAAAGCTTGCCACCTCCCTGTTGAAATTGAACATAAAGCTTACTGGGCGACACGCTCATTGAACTTTGATATCAAAGAGGGAGGTCAGTTACGCAAGCTCCAACTTGCAGAACTAGAGGAGATACGACGAGATGCGTATGACTCTGCGAGGTTGCATAAGGAAAGGTTGAAGGCTCGCCACGATCGTAAGATCTTTCGTAAATCATTTGAGCCGGGGCAGAAAGTTTTGCTGTATGACTCTCGCCTCCACCTTTTCCCAGGGAAGCTCCGTTCCCGTTGGACAGGCCCGTTCATTGTAAAAACTGTCTTTCCACATGGGGCGGTTGAGCTCGTCAATCCAAAGAACGATGATTGTTTCAAGGTCAACGGCCAAAGATTGAAACCGTTCTTGGAGAACTTCCTAACTGAAGTTGAACACATCCAACTGGATGAGCCCAACTATTCACCCACTTAAAATCCAAAGTGGAGTTCCATTTTGTTGTTGTATTCCTTATCTTTCCCTGCATTTTAGTTTCTCTCTTTTGTTTTTAAGTCTTTGTTTGTTCTTTTGTGTTTGTGATTTTATTCTAATGTGCTATACCTTAAACCACTCTATTGCAGGTACATAGATGCGAGGTGATGATGTTCATTCTATCGGTTCATGGGCTGATTCAGAATGTCGTTGTGGCACCTGGACTGAGGGTGAACTCACACCCTGCCCCTTGTTTCATCAAGACCCTAAAGCTCACTCTCTCATTGATGCTGCTCAAGGGTACATTCCATACCCACCGGCCCTCCTCGACATCAATCCATATGAAAATATGGGATTTTAGGATGACGGTGATGTGGATGAAGAAGAAGACCTGTACATGGGGAGAGTGGTGGATGATGCACTCATGGCGCAATGGAAAAATAATGATATATGGGAGCCATGGGAAGATCATGACCTCCAGGATGTTGTCCCAGAACGCCACAATGCCGTTTTTGTTTTTGTCGATGACTTCCTTGTTCCCGAGTTGGTCCCATACCGCTATGTGCACCTGAGTTTTCTGCTATTCAGGCTCCAATGCCCCTTACCAGCTAGTGCATTTTGGGAATCTATGCCAATAGTGAGGTTGGAACATAGTCACATTTCTTTGTATTTTGTTTCTGTTCCTTGTTTTCTATTTGTGTTTAATCAGTGTTTCCTGTGTTCCGTTATCATAATATCAGTTTGATTGTCTTTTGTTGTCCATGATTGTCACTATGTTTTTCAATGGTATTCTGGTATTCCTTCCACATCAACTGGTTCATGGTTTTGGGCCCTACATCAGGCCCCCACACACTCCACCGCAAGAGGACAGTCCGTTGCGCAATTACACTCCTTTATCTGTGTCTCCATCCGGATCATCTCTTGCATGGGCTTTCAATTCTTTAGAGACGCCAGACTTGCTCGATGATATCCTTGCTACTTTCCGATTGTTCTGGGAAAGGGAATCATCAAGTTTGGACTCCACTTTTGAAAATTCGGCGGATCCTGAAGCGATTGTGGAAGAGGAAATCTTCATGCTCGAAGAATAGTGCCGCATTTCAGTTGTTTCCATTCATTTCATCTTTCGTTTATCAATTAGAGTGTAATCCTTGACAGAATTTTATTGGTTTTAGTTTTATTTTTGGTTATCTTTCGTTAAATAAGGGTGTTAATACCATTCGGGAGAATATTGTTATAATATGGATGCTATTAAAAGGATTTAATGGAAATTTTCAATTATGAGGATGAGTTTTGGTTTACATGTTCTGTCAAATGCATTGTTTTTCAATTTTTCTGGTTGTCCAGAACATTGGTAGCTTGTTGGGGGTGCTAAATTTCTTAATTCAAGGCAAGTATAAAATTTGGGGGTTCGATCGATCGAGGGAGTTCGATCGATCGACAGCATCAGATATTCGAGCGCTTGAAGAGACCTCGATCGATTGCACGTTAGATCGATCAAACTCTCTCGATCGATCGAGACTGGTGTCAAAACGAGGCGTCGTTCTGAAGTTTTATAAAATTTCATTTTCTCTCTCACACCCCCTCAATCGCTCGAGAATAGAGAAGCATCCCACAAGTTTTGGCCTCCCGTATCATTATCTCGTGATTCACGAAGCTCCGGGCTCCTCTGGTCAGTAGTGGCACTGTGGGCAACCGTCCTCTTGCGCGTCTATCGAGGGACCCACGATGAATCCTATCACGGGCTACCATAAATCCAAACCTCTGGATCTCACTATCCCGGACCACATACCCGATCATGGGTTTCGGAGTACCGCAGAGCGTGTTTGGTTTAGCCGCTCTTTTCAGACGTGCAAGGTGATGCTCGAGCGGCCATTGGAGTCCGTATGGCTTGCCGCTCCATGGTTCCTAGCACGGATCAGAGCCATGCCATTGTGGTACGACATGCTGATCCAGACCAAGAGGATAAATATTCACTGGGTTTGTGAATCGTGCTCTTCCATGATCAAGGATCCCGAGGCCTCGTTCACCTACCGATCATTCTTTCGCGGGCGCAAGATCGTTTTCAGTCCTGCCACAGTCTCTGCAGCTCTGGAGGTTCCTGAGGTCCCTGATTGTTTCTATCCCTCATTACCAGGAGCCCCAGAGATCCCATCCACCACCATTATCCGTGAGCTTACAGGAGGTGCCGTTCAGTTCTGGAATGGCGAATCAAATATCGAGGATAAGTTTCTGACTGAGAATTACCACCTCCTCCACCTGGCATTGGTCAACTGTATTCTGATGACGTCCTACCACGAAAAGTTCGCGCCGTGGTATGCCCGTGCTCTGTACTCCATCGGGACAGGACAGCGTGTCTATTTGTCTCGCCTGTATATTGACTTTTTCGTTCAGCCTACGCGGTACATTGCCGCCAAGCGCCATCTGAAGGGTGCTTGGCCTATACATAGGGTTATTGAGCAGGCCGGACTAGTCCCGTTGGTCACAGATTCCATTCTTCAGGCCTCTAGTCAATTTGGGGAGACAGCGGCACGCCGTTCTGATGCTCAGAAAAAGAGAAAAGCAAAGGGTAAGGCGCCAATGAGGGTGAAAAGGAGACGTGGGGGCGGGACGGACACAGAGGGAGCCGCTTCTGGGACGCCCACTGAGGCTGAGGAACATGATTTAGACGAGGAGGACGATCCCGTTCAGGAGGTAGCACGTTTTGAGCTGAGACAGAGATCTCAGGCTCCAGCTCAGGGAGAGTCTTCATCCGCACCTCCTCCGACTATTCACGATTTGCTTTTAGAGGAGAGGGCAGCCCGGATGAGACTCGAGGGCAAGGTTGATCACATATCCTCGATGCTTACTACTCTCATGGTGCAGCTAGGGTTTGACCCTATCATACCCCCATCTTCCACACCATCTGCACCTCCACCACCCACTACTGGCCCATCTTCCTCTGCACCTACTGATCCCTCTCCCACTGATCCCCCGGTTGATTCTTCTGCCCCATCGACATCAGCTGCACCCACTGCTTTGGAGACATCACTTTCACCTGCTCCTGTCATGGCCGACACATCAGTCACTACTACAGTTGCCACTACGAGCGATCCGGCAACCGCTACTACGGGGGTCGAGGGTGGAGTTATGGATGCTCCCAATTTATTGATAGAGGTTTTGTCTGATGCTCCCGATGAGGGGTAGTCATTGGGTGTTATTTGGGTAGATTTTTGGATGTTATGGGTTAGTTTGGGATATTGTTGTTTGTTATGTTTTTATTGGAGGTTTTTGGACACTGCAAGATTACTGTAGTTTGATTTGGTTGTACTTCACTAATCACTGCTCTTTTAGTTTCTTTGTTTTATCTTCACAGTGATTAGTTATGTTATTATATATGGATCTTGTGCTTTATATATCTGTTTATTTTTCTTTTGATCCTGTCTGCTTGGAGTTTGTTTGCTTCTTTACAGATTGTTATGTGGGCAGTTGTTACGTTGCTTTATCAGTGATATCACTCTATCTATCTATTTGAAAATCAACTTCTGAGGTCATCGCAATTTTCAGTTGGGGGTAGGATGTAGATAGACCATCACCTGTGCATATCTATATTTAGCAATCTGTATCACTCCATCTATTGCAATTCTCCATTATAATTCAAATTTTGGAACAAAAATTGGTAGAAAATTTTTGAATTGTCTCTCCTATTTAGCTGTTATCAAGCAATGACATATTCATATTCATCTCATCCCTTTATGACTTAAGTTCACGCATTTTTCTAGTTTCACTAAGAGGAATGCATGTGTTGACTATTCTTGTATCCAAATCCATTTTCACGTGTTAATAGCTATGCAGAAAACTGAAAATAGAGTTGATACGACTTTTATGCTTCAAAGAATAAATAGTGGAGACTAATGACCCTTAGTTAGCTTTTGAACCCAATCTTCAATTCTGAGGGAATTGTCACATTAATTCGAATTATTTTTCTTGAATATACTGTAAATTCGTTGAATAGTCTCAAAATTCTTCATTTAGGCTGTTTATTAGAGGAGAACGTTCAGGATTTACCAATTAAAACTCAATGAACACTGAAGTGTTAAAACTAAGAAGTTAAGAAAATGATTTAAGCCATCGTTATTCATTTTGTTTATACCGATATCAACATCCAAGAACCTTCTAACCTCACACTAATTGAATATTGCCAATATGAAAGCCTAAAACCCTTCATCTTATACTTTAACCGTTATAAACCCGATTGCACATCTAAGGTGACTAAAAAAAAAAAAAAAAATTTTGTTGAGGTATGTGATGAGAAGGGAGCAGTTGTGGAAGGGAGTGTGTAAAAAGAAAATATGCAAGGAGATGTTCCGTAAAAAAAAAAATAAATAAATAAAAAATAAATAAAAGAAGAAAAAATATATATATATATATATGAAAATAGAGGATGGTTGGAATGAAGAAGAAATAAACGCAGTCAAATGCTAAGGATGTGCAATTTCTTACCCCTCGTACTTTTCTGTCTCACTAAATAAAAACCGAATTGTCTAAGCCTTAATGATTCTTGATGACGTAGTTTGAATATGAAAGTGTAAGTTGAGTTATCCACGGTATTTCGCTCCTCTAGTAAGTGATATTCCTTTCATGAGACTATATTACTCTAAATGTTCGTCCTTTATCGAGTTTGGTGTGAAACACTAGTAGCAAGAACATCACTCTTATTAAAGTTTTCACACCATGAGCGATCATTTCTAAACAAGTTTCTGTGAGATGTTCATTTTTGAGTGTAAACCCATGTGAGAATCGAAGTTGAAACTACGCGTTCCAAGAGTATGATAGTCTAAACAATTCTTAATAAAGTTGGATGCATAGCTGTTGATTTCACACACACACGGATACATGAATGTAAAGCATACATATATTTATCTTGGTGATATGAGGAACATGTGGATTCCTTCATGATTTGTATGAGGTTGATATGTTATGTGGAGCTAAATTGATAGTCGAATGGGAAAGAATGGTTATAAGTTTTTCTATATCTTTTTAAGCTTAAAATTTAGAATTTTGTGAGTAGATTCTCTGCAAACCCTCACGAGACAACACTCGTCCACTAGGGAAACCTAGGGGTTTAACGGCTTGTTGTATTTGCTAAATGCAACCGCGATTCCTACGATAGTGAGTTAGAAAGTTTCCTTCATTTTATTAGATTAGTTGCTTTAGTCTTATTTTTGTTATTTTAGTCGTTGTAGTATTAGTAAGCTTGTTTTATTTTTGCTTTATTACTAGGGACTAGCAAATCGCTAGTTGGGGGTTGTGACAAGCGGGGGTATTTGTAAAATACAACCGCGCTAAAAGAGGAAAATATACTAGAAAAGTCTACAATTCTCCTGTTTATCTGCAGTTTGAATTACAATACCAGTTTTTGCACAAATTGATTAAACTATGATAAGTGGTATTGTTTTAGTGATTATTTGTGCAGATTACTGCTGTTGTATATAAGATTGAAGAATATTGATAAAAGGAAGTGTTTGGTCCTAATGAAGACAACTCAAAGCTGAAATACAGAGTTTGAGCGATCGAGACGGTTTCGAGCGATCGACGGTTCGATTGATCGAGAGTAGTTCAATCGATCGACGTGTCTGGAAGTTCAATCGATCGAGAGTTGTTCGATCGATCGAACATGCCTTTTATCAGATTATACGCGCACGCAGCAGAAACGGGTTTTGTTAACCCTAGCATTAGGTTTAGGCTATATATAATCGTTTTGTCTACGTCAAAAGGGAGATACTTTGTTTTTTCATCAGTTTTTATAGAGAGTAGAGAGTTTTCTTTGTGTTTTTGTAGGTTTTATCAGGATTCACCATTGTGAGCTTGGATTTTTTTTCATAGTTAATACAAGTATCTTCGTTCCAGGTTCTGTATTATTGTTTTGTTCATTTTCTACATCTAGTTAATCATAGTTTAGCTTTCAATCTCGTAGTATTGCATGCTAGCTAAGTTAAAATCATTGATTTTCATAGTTTTTATGAAAAACTTGCAACCAAACATGTCTTTAATGAACTTTTTCGTTGAAAATAAATCTGAGACTTCCCAGACCATGTCTGAGTAGTCCGGGGTTGGGAAATCGCGATGAAACCGTGATTTCAGGCATCTGCCATGCAGTATTTTTATTCCTGTGTTCGATCGATCGAATGTAGTTCGATCGATCGGGACAGAGACATAGTCGATCGATTGAAGATATGTCGATCGATCGAGAGATGAAGAAGTTCGATCCATCGATCGAGACCTCTGATTCTTGAGGACATCTAATACAGTATCCCAAGACTTTCTGCTTTACTGATTCGTTATCAAACTGTCCCCAAATGCTCAGTTTGTCAAAACAGTCTTTAAACGTTAAGCCTTAAGGCATTTTCTTTCAATATATTTTGCAAACCACCCTCAATGCTAATACCATTGTAGGTGAGAGTCTTAACTATTGAATTAAACCACCTTTGCGTATTTCACACTTAGTTGTGATGATATAGTCCCGGTCATGAAAGGACTATTGATTCTATATCCTTAGAGAAGTACAGGATACTGTAGAAGTTGCCCTCCGTTGAGCTTAATTGCATTTGCATGGTAGATGGCTGAGTCATAGTGGATTCGCGTGATCCCAACACTTTCTTTTATTAAGAAAAACCATTTTCAAATCTTGCTTTAGTCAAGTAGTTAATCATTAGTTTATTTAATTTAGTTATTTTTAAGTTTAGTAGTTGTTAATTGTAGGACTTTGTGTTCTACACTTCTCCTAAAATATTAAATTTTCTTTTCTTTTAGGGTTCAATCTAAGAAATTTAGTTCTCATCCTTCCCTGTGGGATCAACCTGGTCTTACCAGTTACTAGTTGCACGATCACCTACACTTGGGTGTTGCATAAGAGCGCACAACTATTTAGTCGTGTCAGTGAGTTCCAAACTTGTTTTCTTTCATTACTCCTCTTTATACTTCACATTCAATACACCAAACCACCATTTGTTTAAGTATTTATGAGCTAGGAATCTACTTTCATGTCCAAATGTCACCACCTATGAGTGAAACACCATGCTACAAGTCCAATATCTCATTGATTATCATCTAATGATTGCTTGTTTACTTTAATGCTCATCTCTCTTTACCTCCTTTTTTTTCTTTGATTTCTTGCTCGTTTATCATCATCTAGATGATGACATGTTGTTTGAGGAGAGTGAATTCTTATGGATAGTAGCTCTTGACTTCAAAAACATGTTTATAGATGATGATTCTAACTTCAATACTTTCCCAAGTATTTTTTGAAGTTGTAATCTAATTAAGACTTATTCTTTGCAAAATAATTTTGGAAGTTCTTGGTATGAGTTTGATGTTGATTTTTCAAGAGGCCATAATCTCCATTTAGTGCTAGAAATATACTCTCAAAATTCCCTTTCCAAAACCCCTTTAAACACATTTTGATTCGAAGAAATCAATGGTTGTTTTCTCAAAAACCCTCAAAACATTGAGGTATTCTACTCGAAAATTGTATTTTGAGTTCAATACTAAATGGATGATTGTGATACCACTTGGAATGTTTTCCTAACTCATTAGGAAACATCCATAATTTTTGGGTGAATTTTAAAATACTTGGAAGGGTTCCATTTTGACCTAAACATTCTTCTAAAACATTCTATTTTTCTGTTACAGTAGCTTTAGTTGACTTCAACTTGTTTTCTAGAACACTTTTCCAAAATGAATGGTCCCAACTCATTTTTCCCTTAAACTTCAGTGTGTTAGAGAACGTTTTATATAATATGAGCCTCCAAATGTTTTATTTTCATTTTCAAAGAATTTTCTACATTTCAGTCGACAATACGGATTCTGTTTCTGAGTATCCCATATTCTTTATATGATTCCTCTAAATCTATAACTTCAATCTTGATTTGACCTTTTGTTATATCTCCTAGACACAGTAGGGATGACCTCCATAAAATTTCATGAATTAAAAAGATTCCTAACCTCACGTTTCTATTTTTTTAAAATCAGTTCACTGTGCTATCGACTATTCACTACTCGCATGTTTTAACTTCCACTTTTTGATTAGATGTTCACCTGCAATCCGAATTAGCTCATATCTTATACAGTTATTTATACCACATTTGTACATATCCTATAATAACATTCTTCATGCATTCATGCATATTCCATAGTTTTAAATCACTTTAGAAAACCCATGAACACAAACATACTACTACTTTGCGCATTCTTTGATCATACATTGCATCCATGCAAGATTTGGAGTTTTTGTGACTCCTAATCCAAGAAGATTACAAGGAATGAAGTTGACCACACATTCAAGCTTCCCCTCGATCAAATCTTCCTTTCTCATCCGTCCTGGAGATTGAGAGATCTTCTTTTCCTCAAGAATCAACATGCATACATACTAGTTTGCTAAGCATTTTTTCTTTGATTATTCTTTTCAAGAACAATTCATGTCCCCCCTCATAGATTAGGAAAACTTGATTACTTGATATGTGATTAGATGATTTTTCTTAGGTTTAGTTTGTATGATCTTTCACTTTTTCATTTTGTGATACTTGGCTTAGATCTTATGAATGATATCTTATCTTTTGATCTTCCATTTCAAGATTCTTGTTTAATGTAATATACTTATCATAATATTAACTGCTGAACCAAACATAGCATAAGATGATTATTTGGATACTAATTGAGGTTCGTCGAATGACGGGGCGAGTTGAGGGTGTTTTAGTCATCACGAAGGCTCCTTCCTCTCTCGTACCAAAACTCCGATCCAAGTTCTTTGGTTATGAAGGGCTAGTGCCCTTTATCCGTTTGGGTGAGTCAAATTGAGTTTTTTGGTTCCCTAAAGATCAAGTGTCGAATTTGTATCAATTTTCATAGACCGTTCAAGATTTTCAGAATCAAATTCAATTTTAAAACAAAATAAGAAAACACTTACTTTTTCAGAGTGAACCCCTAAGGTCGCGCATCCATAATTTGAAGACTCTACTGGAGAATTAAATTAAAAAAAGCAAAATAATACAGAGATTTGACTCATAAGAAGCATCCTTAAAATCATCTTTTTATTGTGTCTGGTTCACCGCATTGCACTTTTTCATCTCCTCCTCCGATTGTATCTAAAACGCGGTGCTGACATTGTTTCGGTCTTGTTGTGTCAGGGCATAAGTCACCGTTGATACTATACCTTCCTAGGTATATAAAAAAGAGTAAAAACCTCAGTATTGTCTCTCTAACGGTATATTAGAGCTCTCGTCAATGGACCTTCTTTGATTAAACCTGGCCTTTGCATATCAATTCTTGTAGAACTTTTCTTAGGACTGTTGATTTATTTTTTTAGATAGGATAATGTGATATAATTGCTCTATGCCCTGATGGGATTACCTGTGTGATGTAGACGCTTATGCGGCATAGAACAAAACCTCCTTTTTATGATTCCCAAGGCAATCACTCACATGTGACTACATTGAGTCGACCTGCCTAGGTACCATGATATGGATGTCTTCTCTATGTTCGCAAAAGATATACATTGCAAATCTTGTTTGTTGGTCTAAAGCCATAGGAGTACGAAAACTTGCTACACAGCATGATCACCATCATCACTTGGTCCTATCATGTAATACCCTATATTTTTGTAATGTATTTTAATGAATAAGACCTTGCATGACTTCATTTTATACTTGTATGGGTTTTACTTTACCTTTGGTGTAATCCGTATCCCAATCGATTGGATTAGTTTCCTAATCGACTGCCTTATTTTGGATACCAATTGATTGGTAAATCATACCAATAAATTGCCACTTTTGCACCTACTACCTGGACCCAATCCATTGGACTTCATCGCAATTGATTAGAGTCATCAATACAAAGCATCAATTGATTGGACCCTTGTGCCAATCGATTGGAGCATCAATTACCTTACCCCAAATCGATTGCCAAAGTTAGTAATCGATTGGCAATAGCAGTTTTGATCCTTTTGCTTAGGCCGGGGATTGACCACGTAAACACATATTTTCTCTATATATGTGACCCTTTTGGACATGTTTTTGGTTACAAAAATTAGAGAAAGAGAGAGAGAGTTATAGCTTTGTATGTGTTTTTATATATCTACACTCATATATATACACACACACATATATATGCACACACACCCATGCTCACATGGACTGAAGAAGACTAGAAGAAGAAGAGAAGAAAGAAAAGAAGAACAGAAGAGAGAGACAGAGAGAGAAGACAGAGAACCACCATTGGAGAGCCCAAGGTTTCCAAACACACACCCAATCACACCCTCCAATCCTAAGGTGAGTTTTAAACTCACTTGGTAACTTATTATAGATGTTAG
The DNA here is from genome assembly GCA_033977485.1 of Hydrangea macrophylla. NCBI lineage: Eukaryota > Viridiplantae > Streptophyta > Magnoliopsida > Cornales > Hydrangeaceae > Hydrangea > Hydrangea macrophylla. The sequence goes on along the minus strand of CM066991.1, from coordinate 78,564,978 downwards.
GACTTGTTCAAAAGAAAGAAAGACTTCAAAATATAGTTTTCCCAATATATTCGTAGTAGACTGTCTTCTCTGTGAAGAAGACGAAGTCCCAATTGATTGGGACTTTTTCCAATCGATTACCATTTTTGCTAACGCAATTGATTGCCATTTGATACAATCAATTGCCATTGTAGATACCCTAATCAATTGCCAATCGATTGGTATGGATTGTGATCTAATCGATTGGACTTTTCCAAATCGATTGTTACTATTTTTATACCAATCGATTGGACCTCTGTCCCAATCGATTCGCAGTTATAGAAAGTTGAATTCTTATTTATTTGATATTATAGCTATTTAGTTGTTGTATACTGTTCTGAATCCCCTGTATGAAATACAGACTTGATAATGAGATAATGTAACGTAGGATCATAGTGATGTTAAGGATAACAAAATAATGTTTGTAATGTTAGATAATGTATAGGTCATGAACTATTTGGGTTCTCATTCGTTTCATTCTATATAGTCAAGCCACACGGGATTGTCACGTATCAATGTTAGAGTTAAACTAAAGTAGGTTAGTGAAGATTTGGGAATCTTGCGTGGATGGACCTTGGTCATTGATAAGTTCTTAAAAGCAGTGAACTATGCATATGTTCTTAAAAGTAGTGGACTGGGATCATTAGTAGATGACGTTAAGTTATGACATTAGAATGATGTATCATTGCTTAAAGCATTATATCCCTAAAGTGCGGTGAACTAGGCATAAGTTCTTAAAAGCTGGGGATGGATTGACGTAGTGTCCATGACATGCAGTGGACTATGCATATGTTCTTAAATATCTATAGAGTTGAATTGATGTCGATCTATTATTTATTTAGTTTAGTGTTGTCGATTTTGAATTAGAAAGACATCAGTAATAATAGAGAGAAGATACCCATAATAGAACTTAATCTATATTGTTTATAACTTGTAATAACTTCAATAGTTGATACCCTATTAGTATCTAATTCACTTAGCTTTTATTAAGCTGACAACATTTATGCCACTGGACATTTCTAAGTTCTAGCGCACCCTATTTAAGACTACACAAGTGAAGGACCTGCAGGCGAGGAGTATTGTGCTTTTTATCAAGAGTTCATTGACCTATATACCTATGACCCATTGAACACGCTTTCTTGCTAAAGAGGTAACGATGTCCTTATAGAGGACTGTCCCGATGAAGGTCAGGCGAAGGAAGACTACTACACCGAGGACTACACCTATGCCAATTGAAGATTAGGCTAGATTATAGTTTATCTATCCTTACTATTTTTAGACTTTTTGTAACCAGGGATATGTTACCTCAACTTTGTAATTCATTTAGGTTTTATGTGATTCGAGACTCGGATGTGTAATAGTTTAGTAACTTTCTTTTGACTTTAAGTTATGTTGTTATCCAGAACTTGGATTGTATTTTGTTATCTCTTTATCCTTTCTATTGTTTAGTACTGCGAGGTATAGATAATCATATGACTTCACCAGTCGCTGCCTTTGGACCCAAAAAAGAATTTATTTTCTCTATTTTTTCTATTCTGGGACGTGATGGGATTTTTTGTATCAGAGCCAGGTTTATACCTTTTCACTCACTTATTGTCCCATACCATCTAGTCCTAAAACCTTGAGATTCCTATAGGTGAGTATTAAGATTAGTTCTAATTTTAGGTAGTCTATTTTCGAGTAGCATAAAACCAACTTTGTTCATTTCAGATGAGTTTTGAGGACACTACGTGTATGAGAGCCGTATCGAGCCAGCAGATCCACAGTACTATGCTTGGAAGGTTAGGTAGAGGGGCTATCATAGAGACAGAGTGGGATATGCAGATTGAGCAGCACAGTTTGGGACATAGGAACTAGAGGTGATACATCAAGAGATGATCTACCGAAAGGACACCTTCAGACGCATAGAGGAGGATTCCCTACAGATGTTACGAGACCGTGTAGACACTCCATTTTGTCGGCTATCAGATTTAGGAGACCCATAGCTTGGTGGTTCACAATGATCGAAAAAGACTTAAAAGGACTCTTGAAAGTTAGTTCTGTCTCTCAAAATGCTCAGAATGACCAAAATGCCCCTGAAAGCCCGAAAACTCCCAGATTTGGTCCTAAAGTTCTGGAAACATGCTACGTCGTAAGAAAAACAATAAAATGAGTTTTTAAATAAAATCGAATAAAATCGTCAGCTCCCAGAGACCTCCGGAAGTCCCGAAAGTTCCCGGAAAGTCCTCGTTGACCGGTTTGACCAAGGTTTGACCAAGTTTGACCAAGTTTGACCGAAATCATCCGAATTCACCAGAATCATTAGAAAAGTATTAAAATGAGTTTTAAAAGAGAATCGAGCGAAAACTTCAACTCCTGGGAGCTCCTAGAGGTTCCCAGAACTTCCCGGGAATCCCAGGTTTGACCAGTTTGACCAAGATTTGACTTTGGAATCGGGGCACCGAAATAATTTTCAAATATTTTTCATGGATACTGGAGGTCAACATCTTTCCAACGGTATATCGCACATAATTCCTGGATTTAAAACGAATTTATTTTAAATTTCCGAAGGCGAAAAAGGCGATCAAATTGGCTTTTATCGCGAATACCGTAAAACTTTTCAAAGTAACCTATCCCCGAACTATTTTTTATGTAAAGTAGACTCTATTACCTTTCCAACGGTATATCACAACCTCAATTTGGAGTTCGTATGCATTTTCTGTGAATTTCGGACGAAATAGGGTCTTTTCGCGAATACCGGAACCTCTGAGGGCCTACACGTAATTTTTTGGGCTTCTGAGGAGCAGTGCCGCCGCGGCACTGGCCCAGTGCCGCCGCGGTACTCAACCCTCGCAGAGTCCATTTTTGTAATTTTTTTGGGGGTCCAATTTGATTAATTGAAAGCCAAAATGACGTAGTTTTATGTTCACAGATGTTTGGGACCAATGGGAACACTTCTAAAATCCCAAAACCACCCCAAATTGGCCTATATAAACCCCCCATTGCTCTTCATTTTGGGGGGGCCAAGTGCAAAAGCTTGAAAAGTTGTAGAGAAGAAGAGAGATAGAGATAGGTTTAGAAGAGAGAAAAGGAGCTTCCTCCTACTATTTTGCTATAGAAAGTGATTTTTAATCTTGTGTTCTTCCATTACCTCTCTTATACTTCACATCCCAAACACCCCCAATCACCATTCTTGAGCATTCTTGAGTTAGGAAGCTACTTCCATGTCTAAATGTCAAAATCTATGAGTGAAACACCAAGTTACAAGTTCAATACTTCATGAATATCATCTATTGATCATCATCTACTTGCTTGTTTATTCATTGTTTATCTCTTCTTACCTCATTTCTTTTTTATTTTCTTTATTTACTTACTAGTTCATCATCATCTAAATGATGACATGAAGTTTGGGGTGAGTGAATCCTTATGGATAGTAGCTCTTGACCTCAAAAACATGTTTGATAGATGATGATCATAACTTCAATACCTCCAAGGTATCCTTGAAGTGTATTGAAGTTATGCTCAAATAAAAATAAGTTTCTCCAACAATCTTGGAGGTTCTTAATGATGAGTTGAATGTTGGCATTTTAAGTGGTTATAATCTTTATTGAGTATTAAAAATGCACTTTCAAAACCTCTATTTCAAAACCCCCCTCAATCCCTCTCATTTTGATTTCAAGAAAAAAATCTTATTTTCCCCAAAATCTTCAAAACAGTGAGTTAAAACAGTGAATGAGCTGAGTTCAAAGATTTCTCTAGAACTCAATACTAAACATATAGATGCAAGGCCACTTGGAAAGTCTTCCTAACTCATTGGAGAACACCCGTGATTTTTGGTTTGACTTGGAAGTACTTGAAAATGGTCCATTTGGACCCAAACATTCCTTCCAAACATTCTGCCTCTGCTGTCACAGCAGCTTGACTAACTTCAAACTTCTTTTTCAGAAATATTGTCCAAAGGGGGTGGTCCCAACTTATTTTTCCCTTAAACTTCAATGTCTTAGGGAACGTTCTGTATAAAATGGGCCCCTAGATCATTCGTTTTCATTTTCTAAGATATTTCCACATTTCAGTCGACAGTACGGACTCTGTTTCTGAGTGACCTCTGTTGTTCATATGCTTTCTCTCAATCTGTGATAGTTATTAAAGATTGGCTTTTTGGGTAGTGTTCTAGACACAATAAGGAACATCTCCATAAACAATCATGCATTGAAAGCATTCCTAACCCCTCGTTTCCAGTTTTACAAGATCATGCTACTGTTCTGTCCACTATTTACAGCAAGCACATTTTAACTTTCATTCTTTGATGATTTCATTCATCAAATAAGTTCTTCCAAATTAGTTCATATCTTAGGAAGTAGTTCATACCACATTTGTACATATCCCATGATGATTTCATTCATTCATTCATACACATTATAGACTTCTAAGTCATTCTAGGAATCCATGAACACAAAGCACACTACAACCTTGGCACATTCTAGATACATACATTGCATCCATGCAAGATTTGGGGCCTTCATGGCTCCTAATCTAAGAAGATTATAAGGAATGAACTTGATCACACGTTCATGCTTCCCCTTGATCTAATCATCCTTTCTCATCCGTCCCGGGGATTGAGAGGTCTTCTTTTCTCAAAGATTTACATGCATCATACTAGCTTGCTAAGCATATTTTGATTTCTTTGTTTATTTGTTTCAAGAACAATTCATGCCCCCTTTAGATTAGGAAGTCTTGATTATTTGATACATGATTAGACGATTTTTCCTAGGTTTATTTGTGTGATTTTCACTTTACATTGTATGATATTTGACTTAAATCTTATGAATGATATCTTATCTTTTGATTTCCAATTTCAAGCTTTCTTATGTGATGTAATATACTATCATAGTACTAAATGTCGAACCATACATAGTATAAGATGATTATTTGGATGCTAATTGAGGCTCGTCGAAAGACGGGGCGAGTTGAGGGTGTTTTAGTCACAACAAAGGCTCCTTCCTCTGTCGTACCAAAACCCCGAACCAAGTTCTTTGGTTATGAATGGCCGGTGCCCTTTATCCGTTTGGGTGAGTCAAATTTGGGTTTCTTGGTTCCCTAAAGACCAAGTGGCGACTCTGTATCTGTTTTCAACAGACCTTTTCTTTTTCCTTGATTCAAAAATCAAACAAGTTTCGAAAACATAGCGAAGCGGTGGAAGCCCGGTATCCACAATCTGGCGACTCTGCTAGGGATTTTTATTTTAAAACAAAATAATACAGAGGTTTGACTCATAAGAAGCATCCTTAAAATCATCTTTTTATTGTGTCTGGTTCACCGCATTGCACTTCTGCATTTCCCCCTTCCGACTGTGTCTGAAATGCGGCGCTGACATTGTTCAGGTCTTGCTGTGCCAGGGCACAAGTCACCGTTGATACTGTACCTTCCAAGGTATATCAAAAAGAGTAAACACTTCCGTACTGTCTCTCTGACGGTATATTAGAACTCTCGTCAACGGACCCTCTTTGACTAAACCCAGCCTTTACATATAGATTCCTGTAGAACCTTTCATAGGACTTTTCATTTATCTTTTCAGATAAGACAATGTGATATAACTGCTGTATGCCCTGACGGGATTACCTGCGCGGTGTCGACGCTTATGTGACATAGAACAGAACCTCTTTCTTATGATTCCCAAGGCAATCACTCACATGTGATCACATTGAGTTGACTTGCCTAGGCACCATGATAAGAATGTCTGCTCCATGCTCACAAAGATATACACAACAAATCTTGTTTGTTGGTCCTGAGACATAGGAGTATGAAAACTTGCTAGACAGTATGATCACCATCATCACCTATTCTCGTCGTATATCCCTATTTCTTCCAAAAACTCTACCCAACTCATCAGGATATACCTGTTTCTCCTAGAAATTTTGTCCGAATCACCCAGATTTCCTAGAAATCCCTATTTCTCCCCAGATTACCCAGAAATCTCAATTTCTTCCAGAAACCCCGATATACTTATGTCCCCCAAGTTATTCTTGCTTCCCCCAGAATACCCAGAAACCTCAATTTTTCTTAGAAACTTCGATATACTTGTTTCTCCCAGAAACTCTGTACGACTTACCTAGTTATACCTGTTCTCCCAGAAGCTCTGTCCAAATCTCTCAGATTACCCAGAAATCTCAATTTCTTCTAGAAACTCCGGTATACTTGTTTCTCCCAGAAGCTCTGTCCAAATCTCTCAGATTACCCAGAAATCTCAATTTCTCCCAGAAACTCTGTCCAGATATCCCAGATATAACCACATTAACCCGTTTCTCCCAGAAACTCTGTCCAGATATCCCAGATATAACCACATTAACCAGTTTCTCCCAGAAACTCTGTCCAGATATCCCAGATATAACCACATTAACCCGTTTCTCCCAGAAACTCTGTCCAGATATCCCAGATATAACCACATTAACCAGTTTCTCCCAGAAACTCTGTCCAGATTTACCCAATATAACCACATTAACCAGTTTCTCCCAGAAACTCTGTCCAGATATCCCAGATATAACCACATTAACCAGTTTCTCCCACAAACTCTGTCCAGATTTACCCAATATAACCACATTAACCAGTTTCTCCCAAAAACTTTATCCAGATATAACCACATTAACCAGTTTCTCCCAGAAACTCTGTCCAAAATTCCCGAAGTATCTCGGAAATCTATGTTATCCCTTGGTGATCATACTGGAAAGTAAGGTTAGCACACTCTGTATGGCAAGGACCTTATTTGTTTAGCTGCTATCTGTTAGAAATAGAAGCATCATATAGATTAGGGCTTACATCCGCATGCTTGTCCCATTTGATGCACCATTCCCCATCAATCTGCACGCACTGTTTTGAGTCGGTCCACATCACTATCTTTGGCTGCCTAAAGTCACCACTGTCAAATATCTAATCTAGTCCTCTCAAAATCTGTCAGGTCAGTATAGATTCCCAAGGTCAGCAGTCAGGGTCCTTTTCGTGGGTCAGGAGTTTGGATAATCGGTTAATCAGAATCAGTCCGACAGCTTGCTTCAGCATAAATAGGGAAGAGTTGGAAAACAAGGTTACTGAATTGGGAGCGACCATAAGCCAGCAGTCCGACAGCCTAGCCCAGGTTCTGAAGTTCATGGAAGAACTGAAGCAGCGGCGGCCGCAACCTCCGCCCGGGTTTCTACCACTGGAATTTGAACTACCCCCACCTGAGAATAATGGGGAAGAAGACTGGTTTCAGGGGGTCCCACCGTCCGCATACGAGAAAAAGCTCCAAGAAAAGATGGACAAGGTTGACAAACTGGAAAGCGTACTCAGGAAAAGCAAGGGTATCGATGATTACATGTTAGATCTGGAAGGCCTCTTCGAGCCTGTCAAGCTGAAACTGCCAGAGAATTTCAAGATGCCTGCAATCGACCGTTTTGACGGAACTGGGAATCCGAAAAGTCATGTGAAGCTATGTATGAGTATCCTCCAATCCATGGGTTATACCCACGAACACATTGCGATGTTGTTCCCGCAAACCCTTGCAAAGTCTGCGCTATCGTGGTTCCTAACCTTGAAAGCCTCCAAAACCCGGGTCTGGGAGGACATCGTTCGAGTCTTCGTCGATCATTACTCCTACAATCAAGAGCTGGATGTCACCATCAGGGATTTAGAAATAACCCAGCAAAGCAACAATGAATCCTTCGCTGCATTTCTGAGTAGATGGAGGAACAAGGTAGCCCAAATGACCCACCGGCCAATCGAGAAAGAACAGGTAAGAATGCTCATCCGGAATCTGCAGCCCCTCTACCATGAGAAATTATTCTACCAGTCCATCTCCACCTTTGAGGAATTGTTTAAAGTCGGAACCCGGATTGAAGACGCTATCAGAGAAGGAAAGATAAAAAAAGAAGAGTCCCCGAGTCAGTCCAGAAGACCTAACTACTCCCGGAATCCCCCGGATGTTAATGCCCTTAGCAGCCAACCCATGGCGTACCCTCTTAGACCATACCAACCCTCCAGCCAGGCAAACCCCTCCAATCGCCCCTTCCAGAAAAAGCCCCCTCGCAATTTCGCCACGTTAGAAATCTCTCTCTCCTCAGCTTTAGACCGCCTCCTCAAAAAAGGCCATCTCCAACTACTCCAACCCCGAAACACCCCCCTCCTGCCAAACTGCGATATGTCTAAGCGGTATACCTACCACCAAGCCCCAGGCCACAACACTGATGATTGCATGCGCCTTCGCCAGGACATTCAAGACCTTATTGACCGGAACATCATCGAGCCGCCACCAAAGCAGCCCCATATCACCCAAAATCCCCTACCAAACCACCAAAATCTCAACCTCATTGAGTCCAGCCCCATACCCTTCAACCCTGCTACCTATATCACCCCCCTAGGACAACCCTTGCCTTGCATTGATATCCCAAATTCTGTGGGAATTCATCTTATTGAAGGGGAGAATGATGAGTGGCAGCAACAGCTAGACGATGAGCAAGACTTGTTCTTTATGGATGAGCACGTTTTGGGGGTGGTAGACCTCAAATGGTATGATCCCAATGATGAAAGTGACGCTTCTATCTGGGACGAGCTGGAAAAACCATATGTGGGAACGGATTGTGATTGGTTCAAAAAGGATGGGACTGTAGAAGGGCCTACTCGTGCTGAAATTGATCACCTGACCAGGTCAGGCAGTCACTACCAGCCTCTGCAGCCTACTACTGAAGCCATCGAGAAAGGTCCAGTTAAAGACAAGGGGAAGGGTAAGATGGATGAGGTCATCGAAGAAGATAATGAGCTGATCAAGCAGCTAAAGAAAACCCAAGCACATCTCTCGATGTGGGACATCATGGTAACATCCTATAAGCACAGGCAAGCCGTGTTGAATGCCTTGGCTGGGATCGAAGTCCCCATCGACGCCGCACCGGAGGACATGGTAGCTTTCTTGGGTGCGCTTACCCCCGACCCAATCATTACATTCTCCGATGAGGACCTGTCACCAGAGGGATCCGCACATAACAAGGCATTATATATCACCGTGGGATGTAAGGGACAACAGGTGCCGTTTTGTCTAGTCGACACAGGCTCAGCCTTAAATGTCTGTGCCCTGAGGACTGCCACCGCCTTGGGGGTCAATGTCCTTGATATCACGCCATCTGTGCAATCTGTGAGGGCCTATGATAACACCAGGAGAAATGTGATGGGAACCGTTTCTCTCCAAATCCGGGTAGGATCCTTGGTGAGCACCAAAATTTTTCAGGTCATGGACATACCTACCTCTTTCAACTTGCTGATCGGAAGGCCCTGGTTGCATATCAACAAAGCCGTATCGTCCACTGTGCATCAAATGATCAAGTACATCCACGAGAAGGAAGTAAAAATCATCCTCGGTAATAGTTGGGGTAATGAAGCTTTCCCGAACTACGCTCCTGTCTTTGAAATCCAAATACCTGAGTTAGAAGAAGGAGAAATTGGAGGATTCTTCATGGAAGAAGTGTTGGGTTTGTGCCCTCAAACCATTACTTTATGTGTGAGACATTGACATTTTTATATATGGATATCAGCTTTACATTTCATTATGTATGTTCTTTTCATGAGATGATTGTTAATCCTTAAGTATTATAGTAAGTAATTCGTGTGTGTATGAGATGTGGATTGGGCGCAAGCCTTCTTTGCAACATCTCCGGATATGGGGATGTCCGGCACATGTGCTGAAAGGAAAGATGAGCAAATTGGATTCTAGATCGGAAGTATGTTACTTTGTGGGGTATCCAAAGGGTACTTATGGATGGTATTTTTATGATCCAAGGGAACAGAAAGTGTTTGTTAGTACAAATGCTGTTTTCTTAGAGGATGATTATATCATGAACCATAAACCTAAGGGAAGGATAGATCTGAGAGAGATAGAAGGAGAGCCCTCAGTCCAACCCGTAGTTAATAACGATATAAATCAAGAAAACACCACTTCTTCACCTATTTCCGCGCCAGTACCTCGTCGTAGTGGGAGGATTATCAGCCAGCCTGATAGATACATGTTCTTAGGAGAAGTTTTTGAAGCTGTCTCCATAGAATCTGAATCTGATCCTACCACATACGAAGAGGCAATGGCTGATGTTGATTCAGCTCATTGGGATAAAGCTATGAAGGCTGAATTGGAATCTATGGATTCCAATCAGGTCTGGGATCTTGTAGAACTTCCAGCCAATATTAAACCCATTGGCTGTAAGTGGGTCTACAAGAGGAAAAGAGGATCTGATGGAAAGGTTGAGACCTTTAAGGCAAGGCTTGTAGCGAAAGGTTATACTCAGAGGGAGGGCATTGACTATGAGGAAACTTTCTCGCCGGTGGCCATGCTCAAGTCCATCAGAATACTCTTATCCATTGCTGCATGCCTTGATTATGAGATCTGGCAGATGGACGTCAAGACTGCATTCTTGAATGGCAATCTTGAGGAGGACATCTATATGCAACAACCAGAAGGGTTCATAGCTGGTCGGAAAGGTGACTTGGTATGCAAGTTGCTAAAGTCCATTTATGGGCTTAAGCAAGCATCTAGGAGTTGGAACATCCGATTTGACCAAGCGGTCAAGTCGTTTGGTTTCATACAGAATCTGGATGAACCTTGTGTATACAAGAAGAGTGAAGGAAAAGTAGTGGCTTTTCTTGTGCTTTATGTTGACGATATTCTACTCATTGGAAATGATGTAGCGGCATTATCAACGGTCAAGGTTTGGCTAGCTAATACTTTCGATATGAAGGATCTAGGGGAGGCGAGCTATATTCTTGGAATAAAGCTCTTTCGAGATCGTAGGCGAAAGATAATGGGATTATCTCAAGCTGGTTATATCGAGAAAGTGCTAACTAGGTTTTCTATGGATAATTTGAAGAAAGGTTTGTTACCTTTCAGGCATGGTTTAGCGTTCTCCAAGGACCAGTGTCCAAAGACACAGGAGGAGAGGAATCGCATGACAGGAGTTCCCTATGCCTCGGCAGTGGGAAGTCTCATGTATGCGATGTTATGCACTAGACCAGATATCTGCTTTGCCGTAGGCATGGTTAGTAGATATCAGTCGAATCCAGGTCCAGAACACTGGACAGCCGTTAAGCACATTCTTAAGTACTTGAGAAGAACTAAAGATTTCATGCTTATGTACGGTGGTAGTGAGTTAATTCCAGTGGGATACACTGACTCGGATTTTATGTCAGATAAAGATTCGAGGAAGTCGACATCCGGTCATCTCTTTACCTTAGGAGGTGGTGCTGTTAGTTGGAGGAGCATTAAGCAGAAATGCATTGCAGACTCAACTCCAGAAGCTGAGTATGTGGCTGCTTGTGAAGCCGCAAAAGAAGCTGTTTGGCTCAAGAAGTTCCTTATGGAACTCGAGGTGGTACCAGCGTCGCTGTCACCTATTACACTTTATTGTGATAATAGTGGGGCAGTGGCTCAGTCCAAGGAGCCAAGGAACCACGGAAAAGGAAAGCACGTAGAGCGGAAATATCATCTTATCAGAGATATTGTTCAACGTGGAGATGTGACTGTCACCAAGGTTGCCACGGCTGACAATCTTGCGGATCCGTTTACAAAGGCCTTGCCACAGAATGTCTTTGATCGTCATCTAGATAGTCTAGGTCTTAGATGTTGTTCTGAATGGTTATGAGTGCAAGTGGGAGTTTGTTGGGTTTGTGCCCTCAAACCATTACTTTATGTGTGAGACATTGACATTTTTATATATGGATATCAGCTTTACATTTCATTATGTATGTTCTTTTCATAAGATGATTGTTAATCCTTAAGTATTATAGTAAGTAATTCGTGTGTGTATGAGATGCACACAAGTGAGATACGAATTACTATTCTTTGATACTTAGAATGTGTCACAGTGGATGATGAGACTGGATACCTCATTAGGTCTACACTGTAGCATAATTAACTACCATTGGATGGAGTGATTAATCTCAATCACTAGAGTGTAGCTCTTAGTTGATATGCTAGTGCTTATAGTGCATTGACGGACCTGAGTTTCCTATTGACGCTTAAGACTGTCAAACAGTCAATAGGAACTCATAACTTGTATAAGGTACGTGTTTTCAATCTTGAGACGATTATGAACACAGACTGTGGATATGACTGCTTTGACTTACCAATCAGTGAGGTCTACAGAAGATCAACACCTGGGTATCTTGGGTATGTCATGTTCATAGGGTTGTGAACATATATTGTCAAGATAGAATCTACCCTCTGTTTTAGAGTAAGCATTCCCTTGAGAATGTCACCAAGTTGATTACTGAGTACTGCAGTCTTGTTGATAAGAGTTATCAACATGTTTGGTAATCATGAGAGGTGAATGGGACTCAAGGATTATAAGAAGTAATCATGATTCAGGTTGACAGTAACTGTTTATCCGACTACCTGAATATGATTGCGAATGCTGACGGTAGAGGGACATTAGTACAACATACAAGTCTAGTTATCACTTCGGATATGTTCTTTTGCGTTGGAGTTCAGTTATCGTTTTATAGTGGAGTAAACGTTAACTGACCAGTTGGTTAGTTTGCTGATCAAAGAGTTTGGTCATGGTAATTAATAAACTGGTCTGAGCCAACAATAAAGAGCCTAGGAGGTCCCACTCTTAGCTCCGCAAGGATGCTTGGAAAGACGCTTGAGGAAACTGTCCTGACAGGTTCGATCGATTGAAGCTAGTTCGATCGATCGAAGTCAGCAGGTTCGATCGATCGAGAAAGGTTCGATCGATCGAACGTTCGATCGATCGAAGTCCTTCGATCGATCGAAGGTTAGGTCGGTTCTGGGAATCTATAAATAGGGCAGCTGCGTTCTGGAAAAGGTTGTTCGTCGTTTTGAACGTCAGAAGCTGCAGAAACTGTTTTGGAGCCCCAAAATCTTCTCTATCCTCTCCATTAGGGTTCCCACCAACCCTAGTCCTTCCTGCGAGCATCCATAGGAGTCATAAGAGTGAAGACCATCTAGTGGAGGCTGCTGGAAGTCAGAGATTTCAGAATTGGGTTCAAGACAGTAAGGTATAATTCTTATCCCCTCTTATGCGCATCTATAGAGTTGACGGGTAGTAGATCCGGGCATGCCAATAAATTTTTATAACTTGATTTTTCCGCTGCGCGTTTAAACTTTCCATTTAAACCTGTTTTTCCAACAAGAAGTCCACATGATCAATGATGAAGACAGGTTCCCTGAGATCCACTCTGCGGTTGTCAACATCGTCCGTAAAATGAACTACTTCCCTAGAATGGGATTGGGTCGACGCCAGCAAGGGATTCGAGAGTTCCCTCAGATCAAAGGACAGCAAGGTACTTTTGGGCTAGGATACAAGCCCACTGAAGAAGACATCGAGCTACAGAGGCCGTGGAAGAAAAGGGTAAGGGGTCTCCCACCATACCGCAAGACCTTGAATGGACAATTCATCAAAGAAGGGGATGACTTCCCTTACTTTGGGTTCCCTGAACCCTGGATCCATCAAACCACTAGGAAAAGGCACCCTGGACTTGAAATCTTCGCTGACTGCGAGAGGCCTCCATATCAAGATCCGTTCTATCACGAAGAAATTGAGAAAACCCCGGAGGAAGACTGGTTAAAATACCTGGACACTGAAGCCATCGAGAAGATGTGGGAGGAATCCGTTGAGAAGAAGGAAGAAAAGAGGGCCAAGAGCCAAGATGATCAGATCAAGCCAACTGAGGAGGGTCTGGGCAACCAGGCTGTAGAGTCATCTGTCTGTGTCTCCCTATCCCCTATTCCCCCGGAGTCTGTACTACCGATTATCGAGTCTGTACCAGAGTCGGCTGCTGTAAGCCCATCACTGTCCAATGTAGTCACTTCACCTATCATGAATGAAATGAAAGACGATTCTGCTTAGTCCTCTGTGTCTAATACTTGTGAATGCACAGATCCCTCCGAGGATCTCCCAATTGAACTTAAGCAACTAATTGAAAAACCACCTGCTTATGAAATAATCGAAGACACTTTATCGGTTAACCTAGGTGAAACAGATAATCCCCAAATTGTGCAAATTGGCTCAGTTCTTAGTAAAGAAAGAAAAAGAAAAGAAAAGAAAAGAAAAGAAAGGAAAAGCTCGCTAGGTTGAAAACCCGAAAGGGCACCTAGGCAAAAGTTAGAGCTGAAAAAGGTGTTGATTTCCAAAATCTGACCCTAGCCAGTCGAAATGTTGGAGAAAATTTTGATGAAACAAATGAGAAAATCATACGCTTCAAGATACATCTTAAAAACGTGCCAAGATCACATTTCAATAGGCACGGAATGACCACAAATAAATTCCGAGAGCTGACATGCACATTCTGGAATTCTGAGATTGCGATCGAAAGATCTCACAAGGACTGGCTAGGCGAAAGTGAAAAGGATCAATCCTCAAAACAAAACAAAAAGAAAAAGAAAAAGAAAAGAAAGGGAGATTGAAACTGAATCCTTTTATTCAAAGCTACCACAAGTGGCTCAAGATTGAACTTCTTTGATGATTGGTTTGAAAAACCCTCATACCTCAAACCCCTTATTTCAAGCCTTGCCTTGAACTACGCTCGACCTAATTCCCACTCAGGGATACGTAGGCAACCGCATCGGTTCGGTTGATGCCATCATAATCAACCCCCCTTCTTTCGAGACTTTGGCCCGAACTACGTTGGACCTGGTCCCCGCTTGGGGGTATGTAGGCAGACTTTCAAAAAGAAAAGAAGGATGGCTCGCTAGGCCGAAAATCCGAAAGGACGCCTAGGAAAAATTAGAGTTAAATCCAAGGTGAGCAATAACAAAAGAGAGAAAAGAGCTTGCTAGGTCACCTCACTGGTGCCTAGGCAAAAGTTATGAGCATTTGAGAGATTAAAGTCACGGTCCATGCCTCAAGCCACAAAATCACCTTCCACACTAGGGGCAAACATCGGCTACCCGCCTCGTTTGCCTGACTTTTACTATCTACCCTTCATACAAGGGGCAAACTTCGGTCACCTACCTCGTTTGCCCAAAACCTCCAATAAACCATCATCCAAACTAGGGGCAAACTTCGGTCACCCACCTCGTTTGCTTATGAATCCCACTTTGTACAGCTCAAACTAGGGGCAAACTCCGTTTGCCTAACACAATCCCTTCACACCAAGGGCGAGTTTTCAAGTTACCAAGTTGTTTTGAAAATTTTGAAATAGAGCATCTTTTACTCTAAAAGCTAAGGCACTAATTCAAAGCACTTCTTGGGAGAAGCAGAAAATTGACTAGATCACTAGGGAGGAATTTTCAAAAATCAGATTTATCAGCAAAGTGCTACCATGTTAAGATGATGGGTGAACACCAAAAGAGAAATGGTACATCGTTTATGACAAAAGCACATCAAGTTTTGACAAGACGAGCTTGTGTCAAATGTGTCATCCTCGTGCGTCAATGTCTGTCAAGTTTTTGAGTCTGTTGTAGTCTCAAATGTGTAAGTCAATAGTGACTAATAAAATTTTCAAATCAAGTTATAAAGAGCATGCCAATACAAGCAAGAGTACCAAACACCATTACTGCACCGGTTAAGGCGTTAGCCTGAGAAGCGTCCAAACTTAGGGCAAATGCGAATTTCATCCCTTTCCAAACCATCAAAAGTTGACCATCATCTCCTTGCAACATAAGTCCATGAGTGGCTGTTGATTACCTTCCCTCGTCCATGCAACATAAGTCCATGAGTGGCTGTTGATTTTCCTTCATCTCTAAGCAACAGAAGTCCATGAGTGGCTATTGATGGATCTCGGTTCCAGGCCAGCAAGATTTGATCAACTATGAGAGATTCGAATTTGAATCCTGGTTCCCGGTCAAAAGAAGTAGTTGAAGAGAGATCCTTGAAAGAGTCGCTTCATCCCCAACAGATTCAGTTTAATCCCCCAGCAGGCATATCGATTTGTACATCGTCAGTTCAATCTATGACAGTCACAGTAGTTCACTGTCGACTCGTCATATCGATTCGTACATCGTCAGTTCATCCATGATAGTCATAGTAGTTCACTATTGACTCATCATCTCGATTAGTACATCATCAGTTCAATCACGATAGTCACAGTAGTTCACTGTCAACTCGTCTTCTCGATTACTACATCGTCAGTTCAATCACAACAGTCACAGTAGTTCACTATCGACTCATCTTCTCGATTAGTACATCGTCAGTTCAATCTATGACAGTCACAGTAGTTCACTGTCGACTCGTCATCTCGATTAGTACATCGTCAGTTCAATCACAACAGTCACAGTAGTTCACTGTCGACTCATCTTCTCGATTAGTACATCGTCAGTTCAATCACAACAGTCATAGTAGTTCACTGTCGACTCGTCTTCTCGATTAGTACATCGTCAGTTCAATCCATGATAGTCACAGTAGTTCACTGTTGACTCTTCATCTCGATTCATACATCATCACTTCTTCTGGTCACGGTTAGTCCAACTGTTGATCCAATCCATAATAGTCACAGTAGTTCACTGTTGACTCATCATCTCGATTCGTACATCGTCACTTCTTCTGGTCACGGTTAGTCCAACTGTTGATCCAATCCATGATAGTCACAGTAGTTCACTGTTGACCCGTCATCTTGATTCGTACATCGTCACTTCTTCCGATCACGGTTAACCCAACTGTTGATCCAATCCATAATAGTCACAGTAGTTCATTGTCGACTCATCATCTCGATTCGTACATCGTCTGTTCATTAATCATCATTAGTTTACCATCACTCTCATTCAAAATATGTCGTGTTCATCATTCTCATTCAAAATCTTAGGCTTCTATGTCCATTAATGGGACTTCCATGTCCATCACTTGACGCCTCAGGACTTCTGTGTCCGTCTCTTAATTTCCAGGGCTTCCATATCCGTCAGTTATTTGTCAAACTGCATCTCCAATTATAGTCCTCAGGGACCCCACATCTGACTACATTCGCTTGCGAAGGACACTTCCCAAAATTCAGAAGTTTGCTCCAAGACCTAGAGTATTCAAACCTTGATGTCCCTATTCGGGTCAATAACTGCATCACAGTTAGAAATACTAGCACAGCATAAGTCCACTTGGAGTGGCACACGCCCCACAACACCAGCTCATACTAGGGTCAGAACACTAGGCATTATAGGACTCATGACACAATTCATATCACATCTATGCATTGCATACCATCCTCATAACATAGCATCTGCCTGTCTCGTTGTGCATGTGCGATTTATTCCTTTGTGCCCTGAACTACGTCCTGGTCTGATTCCCCTTAGGATACGTAGGCAGCTCACGCAGAGCGTGACCAACACTAGCCTCAGCATCACTGCATCTTTTGCAACGCTTTTATCCTAAATCTATAGCCTCCAAAAAGTCCTGTCTCTTCAAAGCTTTGGCACTCGCTTGCGACATGCGTTGCCTCGCAAGTTCATACCAAAGAGGGGCAAACTGTAGACACCCCATTTTGTCGGCTATCAGATTTAGGAGACCCATAGCTTGGTGGTTCACAATGATCGAAAAAGACTTAAAATGACTCTTGAAAGTTAGTTCTGTCTCTCAAAATGCTCAGAATGACCAAAATGCCCCTGAAAGCCTGAAAACTCCCAGATTTGGTCCTAAAGTTCTGGAAACATGCTACGTCGTAAGAAAAACAATAAAATGAGTTTTTAAGTAAAATCGAATAAAATCGTCAGCTCCCAGAGACCCCCGGAAGTCCCGAAAGTTCCCGGAAAGTCCTCGTTGACCGGTTTGACCAAGGTTTGACCAAGTTTGACCAAAATCATCTGAATTCACCGGAATCATTAGAAAAGTATTAAAATGGGTTTTAAAAGAGAATCGAGCGAAAACTTCAACTCCTGGGAGCTCCCAGAGGTTCCTAGAACTTCCCGGGAATCCCAGGTTTTACCAGTTTGACCAAGATTTGACTTTGGAATCGAGGCACCGAAATAATTTTCAAATATTTTTCATGGATACTAGAGGTCAACAGCTTTCCAACGGTATATCGCACATAATTCCTGGATTTAAAACGAATTTATTTTGAATTTCCGAAGGCGAAAAAGGCGATCAAATCGGCTTTTATCGCGAATACCGTAAAACTTTTCGAAGTGACCTATCCCCGAACTATTGTTTATGTAAAGTAGACTCCATTACCTTTCCAACGGTATATCACAACCTCAATTTGGAGTTCGTATGCATTTTCTGTGAATTTTGGACGAAATAGGGCCTTTTCGCGAATACTGGAACCTCTGGGGGCCTAAACGTAATTTTTTGGGCTTCTGATGAGCAGTGCCGCCGCGGCACTGGTCCACTGCCGCCGCGGCACTCAACCCTCGCAGAGTCCATTTTTGTAATTTTTTTGGGGGTCCAATTTGATTAATTGAAAGCCAAAATGACGTAGTTTTATGTTCACAGATGTTTGGGACCAATAGGAACACTTCTAAAATCCCAAAACCACCCCAAATTGGCCTATATAAACCCCCCATTGCTCTTCATTTTGGAGAGGCCAAGTGCAAAAGCTTGAAAAGTTGTAGAGAAGAAGAGAGATAGAGATAGGTTTAGAAGAGAGAAAATGAGCTTCCTCCTACTATTTTGCTATAGAAAGTGATTTTTAATCTTGTGTTCTTCCATTACCTCTCTTATACTTCACATCCCAAACACCCCCAATCACCATTCTTGAGCATTCTTGAGTTAGGAAGCTACTTCCATGTCTAAATGTCAAAATCTATGAGTGAAACACCAAGTTACAAGTTCAATACTTCATGAATATCATCTATTGATCATCATCTACTTGCTTGTTTATTCATTGTTTATCTCTTCTTACCTCATTTCTTTTTTATTTTCTTTATTTACTTACTAGTTCATCATCATCTAAATGATGACATGAAGTTTGGGGTGAGTGAATCCTTATGGATAGTAGCTCTTGACCTCAAAAACATGTTTGATAGATGATGATCATAACTTCAATACCTCCAAGGTATCCTTGAAGTGTATTGAAGTTATGCTCAAATAAAAATAAGTTTCTCCAACAATCTTGGAGGTTCTTGATGATGAGTTGAATGTTGGCATTTTAAGTGGTTATAATCTTTATTGAGTATTAAAAATGCACTTTCAAAACCTCTATTTCAAAACCCCCCTCAATCCCTCTCATTTTGATTTCAAGAAAGAAAATCTTATTTTCCCCAAAATCTTCAAAACAGTGAGTTAAAACAGTGAGTGAGCTGAGTTCACATGGTCCATTTGGACCCAAACATTCCTTCCAAACATTCTGCCTCTGCTGTCACAGCAGCTTGACTAACTTCCAACTTCTTTTTCAGAAATATTGTCCAAAGGGGGTGGTCCCAACTTATTTTTCCCTTAAACTTCAATGTCTTAGGGAACGTTCTGTATAAAATGGGCCCCTAGATCATTCGTTTTCATTTTGTAAGATTTTTCCACATTTCAGTCGACAGTACGGACTCTGTTTCTGAGTGACCTCTGTTGTTCGTATGATTTCTCTCAATCTGTGATAGTTATTAAAGATTGGCTTTTTGGGTAGTGTTCTAGACACAATAAGGAACATCTCCATAACAAATCATGCATTGAAAGCATTCCTAACCCCTCTTTTCCAGTTTTACAAGATCATGCTACTGTTCTGTCCACTATTCACAGAAAGCACATTTTAACTTTCATTCTTTGATTTGATGCTTATATGCCTTCCAAATTAGTTCATATCTTAGGAAGTAGTTCATACCACATTTGTACATATACCATGATGATTTCATTCATTCATTCATACACATTATAGACTTCTAAGTAATTCTAGGAATCCATGAACACAAAGCACACTACAACCTTGGCACATTCTAGATACATACATTGCATCCATGCAAGATTTGGGGCCTTCATGACTCTTAATCTAAGAAGATTATAAGGAATGAACTTGATCACACGTTCATGCTTCCCCTCGATCTAATCATCCTTTCTCATCCGTCCCGGGGATTGAGAGGTCTTCTTTTCTCAAAGATTTGCATGCATCATACTAGCTTGCTAAGCATATTTTGATTTCTTTGTTTATTTGTTTCAAGAACAATTCATGCCCCCTTTAGATTATGAAGTCTTGATTATTTGATACATGATTAGACAATTTTTCCTAGGTTTATTTGTGTGATTTTCACTTTACATTGTATGATATTTGACTTAAATCTTATGAATGATATCTTATCTTTTGATTTCCAATTTCAAGCTTTCTTATGTGATGTAATATACTATCATAGTACTAACTGTCGAACCATACATAGTATAAGATGATTATTTGGATGCTAATTGAGGCCCGTCGAAAGACGGGGCGAGTTAAGGGTGTTTTAGTCACAACAAAGGCTCCTTCCTCTCTCGTACCAAAACCCCGAACCAAGTTCTTTGGTTATGAATGGCCGGTGCCCTTTATCCGTTTGGGTGAGTCAAATTTGGGTTTCTTGGTTCCCTAAAGACCAAGTGGCGACTCTATATCTGTTTTCAACAGGCCTTTTCTTTTTCCTTGATTCAAAAATCAAACAAGTTTCGAAAACATAGCGAAGCGGTGGAAGCCCAGTATCCACAGACCGTTGGTTATATCAGACTCTACTTACAGAGGTTAGAGCAACGCCCCCACCTTCCTTGACAGAGCCACCACCACAGACACCTCCCCCATCAGAGGAGGACATGGCCGATGCACCCCAAGCAGATGAGGACCCAGAGGAGGAGGATCAGAATGAGGATGAGGGTGACGATGATGATGAGCCAGAGGATGACGACGAGGTGATGGAGGATGAGAAGGATGAGGACACCGACGATGAGAAGCTAAAGTATGATTCAAAGGAAGACCCCAAGGACCAAGCTGGTATGGATATGTCGGTTGGTTTAGATATTTTAGGAGTGTAGAAGGGGAGGAGGAGATATCCGAGGATGAGGTAGGTGATGACGCTGTGGTACCAATCTTAGTTGGTGGCATGATGTCACATCTGGTAGTAGAATGGGCTACAGAGAAGGTTGGACATCCTGAGGGACTTAAGATAGGAGCAGTAGAGTTGGCACAAGCTATGGTAGAGGCCGAGGCACTTATAGCCGCATTTAATGTAGCCCAAGCTGACATAGCCGATGTGGGAGACCTGGGAGTTATTGTGGAGCATGACGGATCTGAGCTAGCTAAGGGGGATTTGATGGAGGATGAGGATATGATCGATGATGATATGACATGAATGAGGATGATGACTTACTCGAGATTGCCCCAGAGGATGAGGCTTCTCTCTATGGATCTGACGTGGAAAACTTTTGAGTCCAGGACCTTTAGGACTTAGACTTTTTACTTTGACTACTTACTTTTGACGCTTAAATAGATAGCTATTGACCATAGTCTTTTTGTATAGGTAGCCACTAGTGGTGTTCTTGTTTACGTTTTTTTCCTAGATCTTGTATAGGATCATGTACTATGTGACAGATGATCTGCTGTGGTAAATCGTTTCTTTTGATTGCCTTTATTGTCATCTCATTATTTATGCCATGTTTGTGATTTAGATTTGTGTCATGCCTTCCGTTGTTTTATTTTATGGTTGTTTCTCAGAGAAGATTACCAACTAATCGTTAGATCTTTCATAGGTGCACCTCATATGGAACATTATGGTTGGGAACATAAGATATCAAGCATGACTAGGAGCATCCATTCCTGAGGGTATGGACCCAACCAGAGTTTTCGAAGCATTCATGCAATGAATAAAACATGTTGGCGACATTTATAACAATGCCACCCATCGAGCTAACAATGGAAACAACCACGTTGCTCCTCCGAGGCAAACATACGACAAACTATTGGAGCACTTTTGAGCCCTTTAACCCGAGAAGTTCGACGACATGACAGAATCACGGAAAGTTAAATAATGGATATGAGAGATGAAGCTAATCTTCGAAGCCTAGAATACAGCAAACTTGACAAGAAATGTCTAGCCACATCTCAACTGACTTACGCCGTCGCAGACTAGTGGGAGGCTGAGATAGCCACAATTAGGATCAATGCTGTAAGGAAAATGCCTTAGGAAGCATTCAAGACTCGATTTCTCGAGAGGTATTCCCTGAGGATAAAAGAGATCAGCAAGAAAGGAATTTCCTGAGCCTAGCTCAAGGGAATTGGACGGTCAAGGAATATACCATATAATTCGAGCGACTTTTCCACTTTGCTCCACACATGATAGATACACCTGCTAAGAAGGTTAAGCGATTCCACCAAGGACTCAACCCATACCTCTAACACATAATGATAGGCAATTTGGGCCAAACATTTGAAGGGATAGTCCGTCTTGCTTCAAGTTTGGAAAATTATGCTTACCTTGTTCAAGAGCCACAAGTGAATTGACCTCCGCCCAGGACCTTCCAACAGAGGAACTTTCCCGCTCCACCACCATAGAATAATCAAGGATGGAAGTCTCAGACTAACAACTACCAGGGAAACAAGCACATTTAGAACGGGACAAGGAAGCCCCAAGCCAACTTTCCTTGACATCAAAATCAACAGCAAGGACCACCTCAGGCGCAACCCACCGCCTAGCAACAGAACACTAATGGATGCTTTAACTATGGAGTGCTTGGACACATTACAAGGTATTCCACAGCTTTCAAGACCATTTACCGTAATGATCTCGTCTACCGTAACTGTAATATGACTGGTCACATGAGTAAGGATTACCGAGTACCTCGTAGAGGCTACTATGGAGAGCCCACTCAGTGACAGCAAGGATAGAATAGGGTAAATGCTATCATCCCTGACAATGCAAGAAACAATGCTGAGGAACAGTAGAAATTGGAAGGTACACTCATTTTATTTCATAGTCAAGTTTAGGGCGTCATTTGATATCGGTGCTGCCCGTTCTTTCATAACTATTAAGATAGTGCATGATATGGGTTTGGTACCCCTAGCACTTGAGCTGACCCTTAATGCCATTTCATCCTTGGGAATAACTGTTAAGTTAGGTATCGTGTGCAATGAATGTCCCTTGACCCTAGAAGATAAGAATCTCTTGGCAGACTTGATAGTCTTGTCAATGTCTGAGTTTGACGTGATCCTAGGAATGGATTGGCTTACCAAGTATGTGGTAACCTGGATTGTGTTAGTCAGACCATTGTCTTTTCAATACCCAGTTGTAGGTAAATTAGATTTTAGTGCCAACCGTCGAGCGACATGTTTCTTACTAGCTATTAGCCACAATCGAGACTTTAAGCACGAAGCTTACTATCAACTAGATCCCTACTATTCAAGATTTTGAAGTCGTATTTTGAGATATCTTAGGACGCCCACCGAATAAAGATAGACTTCTGCATTGAGCTAGCACCCAGAACATTGTCGATTTCTAAAACCCTATAATGAATGGCTCCAACAGAAATGCAAGAGTTGAAGAAGCAAGTTCAAAAACTTAAAGACTTAGGTTTCGTTCACCCAAGTACATCACCTATATTAGTTCTATTTATAGAGAAGAAGGATAGAGAGCTATGACCTATATTGACTACAGGGAGCTGAACAAGGTCACGATCAAGAATAGATATCCACTTCCCTAGATAGACGACTTGTTCTATCAATTATAAGGATAGGATATTCTTGAAGATTGATTTGCATTCACATTATCATCAGTTGCTAGTTCAACCAGAAGATATATCGAAGACTATTTTTAGGACGAGGTATGGGCACTACAAGTTTCTAGTGATGTCTTTTGGATTGACCAATACCCCAGCAGTATTCATGGAGTTATTGAATAGAGCATTCAGACCTTATCTGGGTCAATTCATTATAGTATTCATCGACGACATTATGATTTACTCGAAGATGGAAGAAGAGCACAAGAAGCATCTACAAATCGCTCTACAGACTCTCCGAGACAAGAGTCTATACGTGAAGTTTAGCACGTGCGAATTCTGGCTTCAACCAGTTAAATTCTTAGGACATTGGGATATCGCAGGATGGAATTTTTGTCGACTCATCTAAGGTCGATGCAGTCTTAAGCTAGAATAGACCGACCAATGAGACCAAAGTTAGAAGTTTTCTTAGACAGGCTGGATATTATCGGAGATTTGTGGAAGGAGTCTCCAAGATCACAGGACCGTTGACGAGCTTGACAAGGAAAGAGACGAAGTATGAATGGACTGATAAGCATAAGGATGAATTTTGGGAATTAAAAGGGAGACTAACCTCAGCACCAGTACTTGCGATACCTAGGAGTGGTGAACAACACATAATCTACAATGATGCATCGCACTACGAACTTGGTTGTATACTAATGCAGGACGGGAACGTTATTGCATACAGATCAAGAAAATTAAAACTGTATGAGAAGAATTATCCAGCACATGACTTGGAACTAGCTACAATTATGTTTGGCCTTTTGCTATATGTTTTAAACACAGTAGGGATTACCTCCATAAAATTTCATGAATTCAAAATATTCCTAACCTCATTTTTTTATTTTTACAAATCAGTTCACTATTCTGTCTACTATTCACAGCAAGCATGTTTTAACTTCCACTTCTTGATTAAATGTTCACATGCAATTCAAATTAGCTCATATCTTATAAAGTTGTTCATACCACATTTGTACATATCCTATAATTAATAACATTCTTCGTGCATTCATATAGTTTTAAATCTTTTTAGAAAACCCATGAACACAAACACACTACTACTTTGCACATTCTAGGATCATACATTGCATCCATGCAAGATTTGGAGTTTTTGTGACTCCTAATCTAAGAAGATTACAAGGAATAAATGTTATCACACATTCATGTTTTCCCTCGATCAAACCTTCCTTTCTCATCCATCTCGGGGATTGAGAGATCTTCTTTTCCTAAAGAATCAACATGCATGCACACTAGTTTGCTAAGCATGTTTTCTTTAATTATTCATTTCAAGAACAATTCATTTCCCCCCTCATAGATTAGGAAAACTTGATTTCTTAATATATGATTAGATAAATTTTCCTAGGTTTATTTTGTGTGATCTTTCACTTTTGCATTGTGTGATTCTTAGCTTAGTTCTTATGAATGATATTTTATCTTTTGATCTTCCATTTTAAGATTCTTGTGCAATGTAATATACTTATAATAATATTAACTGTCGAACCAAATATAGTATAAGATGATTATTTGGATGCTAATTGAGGCCGGTCGAGAGTCAGGGTGAGTTGAGGGTGTTTTAGTCTTTGCAAAGGCTCCTTTTCTCTCCTACTAAAACCTCGAGCCAAGTTCTTTAGTTAAGAAGGGCTAGTGCCCTTTATCCCTTTGGGTGAATCATATTGGGTTTCTTGGTTTCCATGAATATTGCAGGGGTGTTAGTGAGTCCACATGACATCACCAAGAACTCATTATGACTATATCTAGTTCTAAAGGCAGTCTTCGGAATGTCCTCTGGTCGAATGAGTAACTGATGACATCTCAATCGCAGATCTATCCTTGAAAAAGTCGCTGCTCCCTATAACTCCCTACAACTGATCAAACAGATCATCTATCTGAGGGAAGGGATAATGAACTTATTTAACTCTCAGTAGATAATACAAATCAGAGCGATCCATCCTTCTTTATGAATAACACTGGCGCTCTCTAGGATGATGTGCTCTGTCGAATGAATCCCAAGTCCTCCAATTTCTGGACTTTCTTGTTCAACTCTTGCATCTTTGTTGGGGCAATCTGATAAGGGGTTCTAGAGATTAGAAACGTCCCTGGTACCATATCTATACAGAAATCAATTTCCCTCTTTGATATCTTGGAACACTTCTTAAAAAGCTCGAACTATAGTTATCTCTGCTACAAAAATCTCGATGCTAGAACTCTTCATAGCGGTCAAATGGCTAGTCAGGAATGCCTCGCATGAAAGGTTACACTGAAAACAGAAAGGCTCGCTTTTGGGTATGGAGAACAAAATTGACTTATTGGTACAATCTAACTTTACATGATACTTGTAAGCCAATCTATTCCAGAATCACATCAAAGTCCTTCATAGAAAGCACGATCAAATCAGCCAGAAAAACTCGATCTTCTAGGGTTGAAGTGCAGTCTTTGCACACCTTATTGAACCTAACCGTTACTCCTAATGGGAAAACAACATTAAGGGCATCCTTATGCGCCTGGGGTTCTAATTCCAACTTTTGAACAAGTCTAATGGAAATAAAAGAATTTATAGGTCCTGTATCAAACAATACTCTAATCCGACTACCGAGTAATATGAGAGTATCTTCCATATTTGGTTAGGTTTCCTTCTCTTCATAGTCGGCTTCTTCCGGAATGATAGCATTGAACCTAGCCTGAGTAGTTGTTCTATAGTACACACCTGGCAGTGCTCGACAGTCTTTGGCGAGTGCCCTGGCTTGCCATAGTTGTAGCAGATCACAGTGGCGCAATAATTTGTCACGCCCTGGAGAAGCAAAAATAGAGAAAATAAATTAACTTTTGGTCTCATAGGCCCGTGACTGGTGAATAACCGCAATGTCATCTACTCAAACCAAAAACACAACGATAAGGAGGATGCTATTCATAGAGCATATCTTATTAACATAATCAGAGGCTACAGCGGAAATATAAAAGGTTTGGAAGCAACAATGCCCAATTACCAATTACAAAAGTCTACTAAATCTATTACAATAGCTGACTTAGAGTCTGAGGCCTACAACAAATATTAAAGAAGTACAACAGATATACAAACTAACTATTACAAAGTGGCAGGTCTTCTTCTTCAAGCCTTCAACTCCAAGTCCGGCAGAACATCAGTCTTACGTCCTCAAGACCTACAAAGGTCTAGATATTGGAATGTCCAGGGCATAAACGCCATCAGCTTTGAATACAAAGCTGAGTGAGTATATCAAACAAACTCCTCACCCGTTACTGCTTAGCATCTTAAAATGCGATTAATCTCTTATCAATGACATCACTCATGGACATAGCAGAGGTTTCATTAAAATATGCATTAAATCAATGATAACAGGAATCATAGGAAGCATATTAAGAGCAGGCAATAATAAAGATTATGGTATAAGATCTCATCATGCTTCTCAATATCTAGCACTGCCAAATCCATGCATGTAACCCATGCATCTATACATCAATACAATAATACAATTATGTATCTATACGTCGATATAATAATATAATTCTATATCCATATGTTGATACAATAATAAAAATATGATATCACATA
This sequence comes from Hydrangea macrophylla, assembly GCA_033977485.1. NCBI lineage: Eukaryota > Viridiplantae > Streptophyta > Magnoliopsida > Cornales > Hydrangeaceae > Hydrangea > Hydrangea macrophylla. The sequence goes on along the minus strand of CM066991.1, from coordinate 78,537,828 downwards.
ACTGAGCCAGTAGGACACACCGCTCGCTTACCAGGTGGTGTCCTACTCCACACGACTAATCTATATCCAGGCATCGACACAATTATACCAATTCATATCCATACATCGATACAATAATACTAATATGTTATCTCATAACATAGTGCCAGTTACTAGGCGAAGGTGTTGAGACGTTCATCGCCTAGTTCAAAAAGGCTAAATATAAGTGTAGGGCAGTCCTTCCAGAAATTGAATTCATAAAGGTAGCCACTGCAAGCCTCAACTTCTAACTACGAAAGAGGTTTGAAGGGATGAACTTTAGGGATTTGTTTGAACTGATCAATTGGGAACACACTTTTAGCATAGAAGTTTGTGAAGCATAGCATTACTCTACCAAAATATGAGGATGTTTGGCATTCATGATTGGGATTGGGCTATCGAACTACACTCTAGACCATTTGGCTACCCATTTGACTAAAAAGTTTATGACATGACCGATCGTATCATATGACTAAATATATTATTTTCTTGAGGAATCACTTTTGTTATTTTTCGAACAATATTTTGTTGTCTTGGATACAACATTTTGTTATGGTGGTTTTGGTTAGGTAACAAAATTTTGAAAAACATTATTTCCAAAAAAACAAAAGTTGTTCCCGGGTTTGGTTGTATGATATGACTATCTTAGAATCACCCTCATTTGAATATTTTCTATTGGAATCGTGCAAGCATGAAAATTCCCAAACACACTCTATATTCTTAATTTCTTATACTAAATAAGGCCAAATTATACTATACACCCTTGTACTATATCCATGTTTTTACTTAGATACATATACTTTTTTTATTCAATTGAACCCTCAAACTTCTAAAATTCATTCAATCAAACTCAAATTCTAACATTGTTAGCTTAAACTTACTGAAATTGTCACATGAGTTGCGCGTAATGCTTACCTGTCATAGGTTAGGTTGAGATAAATGAATGAGATTGTGAATGGTGTAAATATTCGAATTCAATCAGATCCGAAGTCACATTCAATTAGATCCTGTTTGCACCACAAAATAAATTCCATATTATGGGCCCACAGAGGATATGGTCATAAGAGGAGACGTGCCACATGGTTATTTTTGTAGGTGGCTAGGATGATGGGTTTGAACACATGATGTCATGCCCCGAAATAGCAAAAATAGAGAAAAATAAATTTCCTTTTTGGGTCCATAGGAAATGACAGGTGAAAGTCAATAATTATCCACACCACACAGTACTAGTCCACAAGATAAATAGAAACAACAAAAATATCAGTTGAATATAATAACTTTATCTATTACAAATATCAGAGTGGTCCTCAGGATCACAACAGTTCTGGAGACAACATATGCCCACGTACTCGTTAACTATAAGTTCTACAGAAATTAAACTAAATAGAACTATCTTCAGATCTTCAGCTGGCGTAAGGGTAGTCGTCAGCATAACAGCCTTCTTCGGCATAACCGGCATCAGTGAGGCCACATTCTATATAATACCCTTCTGGGTATGACCAAGGTCATAAGCTTCATTATATGCATTAAAAGGGGCAGGGTAATCTAGACGGGGAATATCCAGGCAATAACGACCGTTAGCTTACTAAGAATTGAGTGAATAAGAACTCACCGGGTATCAATGATACAACGTAATAACAAGTTATTGATGTGTCTAAGACATAGTGTTACAATAGTATCTTTCTCTATATTTCAACTTATCGTCTTGTTAATAAAACTTAGCACAATACTAACTCTTAGAATAGACTTGATTGTAAAACTCTTGGATACACCAATACTCTGTCTACCGCATCATCGTAAGTCATAGATACCTTCTACCGCGTAACACCATAAGTCGTAGAGGTCATCTACCGCGCACACCACAAGTTGTAGATAATATGTTAGTCCATTGCCCACTTTTAAGAACATATGCACAGTCCACTGCAAGTCAGGGATTTATCGCTTCAAGCACCGACACATGAATTCTATTACCACGACCTATCATCAGATCTACCGTGTGACCGCAAGTCATGGACACATACGTCTATCCACCGCATACATTGGAAGTTGTAGATACTATACTGATCGGCGACGAATAGTTGCCGTTTATAGTCCTAAAAATACGCTTTGTTAGCCTATTTCATGTAGTTATTAGTTATTTTTTAATAAGTATTCTAAATTTTGTAGGATTTGGAGCTCTAACTTGAAAATACACAAAAATCCAATGATTAGTGGCTTTGGAAGTCATTCTGGGCTCAAAAGATGGTTCCGGTGAAGGATGAATGCAGTAGCAGCCTCGGAAAATTGCATTTTTGACAAGTAATACTTCAGATTTGAGAAATTTCTCCAAAGATATAAAATGTAGATCTTTGAGTTACGGACGCGTTGCCGTAAACAGTGAGTTAATACGAGGTCCGAGTCAAAAGTTATCGTAATTCTACGAAAGTGGTGCAGAGCAGCGGAAAATCTAAGAAAATTTTGGAAATTGCCCAGGTCGCTGGAGCGACCCGCACGAGCGACCCTTTGAAAAAGTCAAAGTTGCGTATTTTGAAGCCCTGAAGAGCCCTGTGCGATCCGAATTGGCTGAATACGTCCAGAAACGTAAAAATAGTTGTTTTAGCGCGATTTAACTTAGGAAAGCTTCCTAAATCCTTCCAAACTCTATATAAATCCTATTCTAAATCAAATTTATATATATAAATCATTACACATCATTATACACATCAATATACATTATACATTATTTTCAGCCATTGAAGAGAGAAAAGCAAGGAGAAGAAGAAGAAGACCAAGGATTCACATGGCCTCCTCCATCAACCTCTTGCTGTTCATCAATTCTATGGCCAACTAAACTCTAGATCTAGGGTTTCAATGAAATCCTAGCCAAGTAATAGGGTTTTATTTATGTTTTTATTTTAGATTTATTATGTATGGATGATGATTACATGTTCCGAGGATTTTTATAAATAAATCGTACTTCTATTGATTAAATCATTGCTTTCAAAATTTATTCTTGTCTTAGATCTATTTTGACTGTGATATGCTCAATGATCTATTCTCGCTGTGCTTATTTAGATTATTTACATGTGATGGTGCTTTATTGATTTGTGCTATCAAGTATCCGAATAATCCATGCCTAGATTAGACGAATTATGTCACAACCCTAGTTTAGTGTGGGATAATTCGTGCTAACCGAAGATGGAATATGTTGGTGCTTGAACCATGATTATTTTCTTGACGGAGGAATTGGGCTTGTAGCTACAATTCCCCATAATCATCCAACTTAGTAAGCTAAAGTAATTCATAAATATTCCTTATTATGGAACTAGTGGTGGATTTGCAATCCTAGGTTCCCTTTACATATTTACAAAAACACTTTTAATTGCTTTCATAGTTTAGATTTATTTTTATTGTTATCAGTTTAATTAAAATCAAATCAAAATTTGTTTTCATAATTAACTAAAGTTAGGTTTTAAAATTAAGTCGTTGTAGTTAACCAATCCCTGTGGGTTCGACCTTTGCTTTCACACTACAAATCTTTTGAAAAGTAAAGAACACTTTTTATATCTTGATATTGACAACATCAATTTTTGGCGCCGTTGCCGGGGATTGCATTACTACCTTTAGTTTTATAATCTTAGTTTAGTTAATTCGTAAATATTAGATTAAGTTTTTAGTCTTCTTATTTTCCATTTTGTTTTAAGTCACTAACTTGTTCTTTTATTTTGTAGTCAACGTTTCCGAGTGGAGCAGCTAATTACATCAAAGGAGCTTACGCAAATAAAAATATAAACAAAACAAAATAAATTGCTTCTTGTGAAACTCGCTTTAAATCACTGTAAGTCAGGGCGCTGTGATGCACTATTTGCATTAGTTTAGGGTGAATTGCACTGCATTAGCTAGGAAACCCAGGGCGCTGGGCTTGACGCGGTCATTGCATTACAGGATAATTTGCATGCATCATAGTAGTTGTGTGCCTGTTGCCCTATTTGCGTGATTGCTATTTGTTTCTTTTGTTTAGTTAGTCGTTTTAGTTTCTTTTCCTTTGTTTTAGTTTATGTTAGGTACACGTTCAAATAAACCGGAATTAAAACCTTTTGACTCTGAACTTGAACGTACATTAAGACTTAACAAGTCTTCAAACTTAACTTCTAGAACAAAGTTTTTAATAGACGACGATTTGACACCGAAACCAACGTCTTTATTTGAATCCGAAATACGTAGTACCCTTACAAGATTAAAGAAACCACGCTTTCATAACATAGAACCAATTTAAATGGCAGACATTGGAAATAATAACAAAAACAACCGAAATAACAACGGAGCTAATATGAATAATCTTAATATACCGCCACCTCCTCCACTTATAAACTATTTTATTCCTACGACATACACGCCACAAGCTGGTATCGAATTACCGGAGGCGACAGCATCTCACTTTGAGATAAAGTCGTCTACCATCTCGCTACTTCCATCATTCCATGGCCGTCTAAATGAAGACCCTTACCAACACTTAGGGGATTTTCAGGGTATATGCTCTACTTTGAAAATACAAAACCTAAATAATGATGAATTAAAATTGCGGCTCTTCCCATTCTCCTTAAGAGACAAAGCGAAGTATTGGCTTCAATCACTTGAGCCAAACACAATAAAAACATGGGAAGCCTTACACACTGCCTTTTTACAAAAGTTTTTCCCTATTATGCGTACAAATAAGATAAGAAAAGATATAACTAATTTTGTGATGCAAGATGGGGAGACTCTTTATGACACTTGGGAAAAATTTAAAGAATTATTACGCTCGTGTCCACATCATCAGGTTCCCAAGTGGCAATTGGTTCAAGTCTTCTACGAGGGGCTTATTCCCTCTGTTAGGAATACCGTCGATGCCGTTTGTGCGGGAAATTTCCTACACAAAAGCGTCGACGAGGCCTGGAAATTTTTTGAAACTTTGAGCGAGAATTCGATGCACCAAGCGGTGTCTGTCCGTTCTGAGGGATACCTTCAACCTAAGCGAGAGGTGACAGTTGAGTCAAGTCAGTCAATTGAAATAAAAGAACTATCTAAAAAATTTGACCGACTTTTAACAATGAATCAAACGACAGCCCCACCCGCTCATGAAATCTGTGCATTATGTTCAGATCCGTCACATTCGATACTTGCATGTCCATCGGCGAGTCAATTTCCAGAATTCGTGGAGCAACACATTAATTCTATTCAACAATACCCACTAAATAATTATAATTCGATTAATAATAATCCGGACGCGCCATGGAGAAACCACCCTAACTTCTCGTGGAAAAATAATACTAGTAATCCTAATGAGGCAACTAATTTTCCAAATGCGTATCGACCTCAGTTTCAACCTAATCAATACCAACAACCGCCTCCTAATTCGAATCCTTCAAGGGGTAATGTTTTTGAGGAAAAGGTGTTGGCATCCCTTAATAAAATTGAAACACAAGTACAGGCACAAGCACAAATAGTGCACTCTCACACACAATCCATTGCGAAGCTTGAATCCCAAATGGGACAACTAGCTACTGTAGTGAGTCGTAGAAACGAGGGGACGTTTCCTAGTCAAACAATTCAAAACCCTAAGGGACAATATGAGGTTAAGGGGTCGAATGAACAAGTAAATGCCGTCTCAACTAGGATGACTACACGAGAGGAGGTGATAGAAACCCCTAATAAGAATGAGAATGAGAATGTGATAGATATGAACATCAACTCTAATAAAGAGAGAGGTGAGGACGTGAATCAAAATAGAAAACAAAACGAACCGGTCCCAACTAATCATATTCCGAGAATGCCATATCCACCTAATATTGAGGAACCGTCACATTTTACAAAGAAAAAGTCAAAAGTCGAAGATATGCTCGAGGTATTTAAACAAGTTAAAATTAATATTCCTTTCCTCGACGCTATAAAACAAATTCCCGCGTATGCTAAATGTTTAAAAGACCTTTGTACACAAAAGCGCAAAATACGCAGTCATACTCCTAAAAAGGTCTTCCTCACGGAAAAAGTAAGTTCAATTTTTCAACACGCTCCTCCGAAGTATAAGGATCCTGGTACGCCTACGATTTCATGTGTCATAGGTGACACTATTATTCATCGGGCTCTCCTTGACTTAGGAGCTAGTGTTAATCTCATACCTTATCACGTCTATAAACAATTAGGTCTAGGTGAACTGAAACCTACGGCCGCTACAATACAATTAGCGGATCGTTCTATTAAAATACCTAGAGGAATCGTCGAGGACGTCTTGGTTAAGGTTGATAAATGCTATTTTCCTGTCGACTTCATGGTCCTTGACACTGAACCCGTGCTAGATGCTAGGAAACACACTCCTGTCATTCTAGGTCGTCCATTCTTAGCAACCGCTAACGCACGTGTTAACTGCCGAACGGGGGTAATGAAAGTGTCGTTTGGGAACATGAACTTAAAATTAAACGTTTTTAATGCTATGGATCAACCTCCTAAAGACGACGATTACCTATGTGAGGCGGAAGGTGAGGTAAGACGGAATACTGAGCCTAACAAAGCAATAAATGTGAGTAACGACAAAGATATAGCGGATGATGAGTGGATGAACCCTAATACCTCGGACCCTAATGCTGAATCTACTCGGAAGGTAAGAAATCAATTTGAACATACTGACAAACCGTCAATCGAAGTAATTCAAAGCGACGTGATTTCTGCTTACCACCGAGCTCTACCTAATGCCCTAAGGGGTACAAAGTTCAAGTTTCAGCCTCCATAAATCTTGAGCTAGAACGGTCTAGCTGAAGACGTAAAAGATAGCGCTTCTTGGGAGGCAACCCAAGCTTAATTTTGTCTGTTTTCTTTGTTTTTAGGTCATTTTATTCTATTTTTGAGGTTCTGGACAGGTTTGGGGGTCAGAGTAAAGTTATTTTTAATTTCTATACATAAAATAAGTGAACCGAGAGAAAACATCAAACTCGCGCGCGCGGCCCGCTCGCGCGAGAAGTCGCTCGCGCGAGTTTGCCCCTTAGACGTTTTTCTTTGCTTTTCTTTATTTGAGCTTTCAGGTTCTCGTCGCGCCTCATATCGCGGGCGCGAGGGGTCCCGCTCGTGCGAGAGATTTCAGAGAAAAAAAAAAATTGGGGTTCACGCGCGCGACGGCCGCTCGCGCGATTTCCCCTCTTTTTGATATTTTCTTTTGTTTTCTCTATCAGTCATCCACACCTGTTCTAGTAGTTTTTACTTTTCTGTTTTTGTTTCTTAGGTACTTTTAGATCGAGTCTTTAATTGTTTTCATAATTTTGGGTATGTTTTATTTTCTTTTATAGTATGTTTTATTTTCTTTTATAGTTTATTTTCTTGTTGATTTTCGTAGTTTTGTTAAGTCTTATAGTTGATTTTGTTTAGTTTAGTGTAGTTTAATTTTGTATATTAGATATTTCTATTAGCTATTTTTTTGTTCAGTTTCTATTGTCGAGTATTAACAGGTGCGATTGAACTTTATCGTCATATTCATATACGTTCACCTGTTTGTGCTTGTCAAGATTGAGGTATTATCGTTCCTTCTTTCTTACCTACTCTCCTTTCTTTTGTTTTATTGTTTCATTGGGGACAATGAAAGGTTTAGGTTTGGGGGTATGCACTCACATGCACATTATTTTATACACCAAAATTTTGAAAAATTTTCGATACTTGTGCTCAAATAAACAATGTTACCGACGTTTTTGCAATTTTAAGTCGATACTTCTTGTTAAATAACTTTGGATTGTTATAGAATGGTAAACAAGAGAATATGTGATTAACCATTTGCTGAAGTTATGATGTAATGTTTTAGGTCATGTATCATTTGAATCGTAGTTTTATATCATAGATTTGCACAACAACTTATGCACTGCACGTAGTCGCTTGAATACATGTCTGATGTGAACTATAATATGATTCGGATTTCTAGATAACATAAGGTGGAGACTAAACCCAGTGAGCTTTTGAGCCTATCTTTTCTGTTTTGAGGGTTATAAATACATTGTGTTTGTCGAATTTCATTGAAATAGCGCATCTACTTGTTGTTTAGTCTCATTATTCTTGTTTTGGTTGATAGTCAAGTTAAAATATTTGTTACCATGCTAAATAATCTTCCGTCTTAAATATTGAAGAACCAGATAACCATGGGACATGATTTTAGGCTTTCTTTGTTTACTGCCGGCCGATAAAAGATAAAATTTCCTTAGTTTTCCCCTTTGAGCCATTACAATGCCTCTTTTTCTTTGTTCACCATTATCCTCTTTAAAAGCTCCAACCTGATCAACTTGGAGTATACCACTGGAAGAGTGATCAACTTTTAGTAGTATTAAGGCGATGTGTTGATTGAGAAGAAGAAAATTAGATGTTATTGGGGTAGTTACTTGGTATTCGATGAATAATCATTTGAGAAGCAAGAAAAGAAAAAGGAAAAGAAACATAATACAGAAGAGGAAGGTTGAAAAAAAAATGAAAGAAAAGAAGAAAAATGAATGAATAGGAATGAAGAGAAAGAAAAGATGAAAGTTTGTAGAAGAAGAATGAGAGAGATCGAACATGCCTTACAATGCCATTCTAAAACTACCTAATGAATCTTTGCTATCCTTTTTCATAGCCTGAGCCACATTACAACCTTTGAAAAGTCCTATTTGATCCTAGGGAACATGGTTTGGATATGAAAACGATGGGAGGTGATTAAAACATGCTAATAATTAATTTTTCTTGATTGTTGGCATCCTATCCACGAGACTACTGTTCTTTCGTGTTATGCGTCTTTTTCGTGTCATATGTGAGCATTTATCTTTTTGAAAACAATATTTCCTTTACTCACATATATTAGATAAGTTACACCTGTTTCTGAGTGTTTCATTGGAGAGTGTAATTGACATTGCGAGATTCGTAGTCGAGACATAGTTTGATGGTTATCCGAGTTATATTCCATGTTCATGACATACACGTGTTCATTTGACTACCACATCACACATGTGCAATCTTATGAGGAACTCTATTGATTCGTACATTGCATGCCCTTGATTGTTTCTCATGATATAGGTGAACGTTTGATTCTGTTTCTTCTTGTTCGTTATTCTATTTCGAATCGTTGTTTATAATAAGGAGTATTGTTTATTAGTTTTTTGTTTTAATAAAACTTTTTAAATTTTTAAGTTAATAAAGATGGTTGTGGGTGACTTGTTGATGAGAACCCTCACGAGACTTTACTCGTCCGACTAGGGACACCTAGAGGTTTAAAAGGCTTGTTGCATATGCTAAATGTAATCGTGATCCAAACGAAAATGGAGTAGTATTTGTAGTATTAGTTTTTATTTTAGTTTTGCTCGAGGACTAGCAAAATGTAGGTTTGGGGGTGTGATCGGCGACGAATAGTTGCCGTTTATAGTCCTAAAAATACGCTTTGTTAGCCTATTTCATATAGTTATTAGTTATTTTTTAATAAGTATTCTAAACTTTGTAGGATTTGGAGCTCTAACTTGAAAATACACAAAAATCCAATGATTAGTGGCTTTGGAAGTCATTCTGGGCTCAAAAGATGGTTCCGGTGAAGGATGAATGCAGTAGCAGCCTCGGAAAATTGCATTTTTGACAAGTAATACTTCAGATTTGAGAAATTTCTCCAGAGATATAAAATGTAGATCTTTGAGTTACGGACGCGTGGCCGTAAATAGTGAGTCAATACGAGGTCCGAGTCAAAAGTTATCGCAATTCTACGAAAGTGGTGCAGAGCAGCGGAAAATCTAAGAAAATTTTGGAAATTGCCCAGGTCGCTGGAGCGACCCGTGCGAGCGACCCTTTGAAAAAGTCAAAGTTGCGTATTTTGAAGCCCTGAAGAGCCCTGTGCGATCCGAATTGGCTGAATACGTCCAGAAACGTAAAAATAGCTATTTTAGCGCGATTTAACTTAGGAAAGCTTCCTAAATCCTTTCAAACTCTATATAAATCCTATTCTAAATCAAATTTATATATACAAATCATTACACATCATTATACACATCAATATACATTATACATTATTTTCAGCCGTTGAAGAGAGAAAAGCAAGGAGAAGAAGAAGAAGACCAAGGATTCACATGGCCTCCTCCATCAACCTCTTGATGTTCATCAATTCTATGGCCAACTAAACTCTAGATCTAGGGTTTCAATGAAACCCTAGCCAAGTAATAGGGTTTTATTTATGTTTTTATTTTAGATTTATTATGTATGGATGATGATTACATGTTCCGAGGATTTTTATAAATAAATCGCACTTCTATTGATTAAATCATTGCTTTCAAAGTTTATTCTTGTCTTAGATCTATTTTGACTGTGATATGCTCAATGATCTATTCTCGCTGTGCTTGTTTAGATTATTTACATGTGATGGTGCTTTATTGATTTGTGCTATCAAGTATCCGAATAATTCATGCCTAGATTAGACGAATTATGTCACAACCCTAGTTTAGTGTGGGATAATTCGTGCTAACCGAAGATGGAATATGTTGGTGCTTGAACCATGATTATTTTCTTGACGGAGGAATTGGGCTTGTAGCTACAATTCCCCATAATCATCCAACTTAGTAAGCTAAAGTAATTCATAAATATTCCTTATTATGGAACTAGTGGTGGATTTGCAATCCTAGGTTCCCTTTACATATTTACAAAAACACTTTTAATTGCTTTCATAGTTTAGATTTATTTTTATTGTTATCAGTTTAATTAAAATCAAATCAAAATTTGTTTTCATAATTAACTAAAGTTAGGTTTTAAAATTAAGTCGTTGTAGTTAACCAATCCCTGTGGGTTCGACCTTTGCTTTCACACTACAAATCTTTTGAAAAGTAAAGAACACTTTTTATATCTTGATATTGACAACATCATATACTGCCACAAACCATAGACACACACGTCTGTCCATCGCGTACTTATGATCAAGGTTCACCGCATGTCATAGACACATCCGTCTATCTACCGCATACTTATGATCAAGGTTCACCGCATGTCATAGACACAACGTCGGTCTACTGTATACTTATGATCAAGGTTTACCGCATGTCGTAGGCATATTCGTCTGTCTACCGCGTACTAATGATCAAGCAATATGCATCCCCGTTCTCTTTCCAGAACTTGTCAAACCTACTTAACGTTATACTGCTAACGATTACATGACAGCTCCCTGTATTTGCGTGAAACCTAGAAATCCTGATGATTACAGGTTCGATCGATCGAATTAAGTTCGATCACTCGAGAACAGATCGGTCAGGTTTGATCGATTAAAAAGGATTTGATCGATTGAAGTAGGGACCACGTCTTAAATTCGTCGTTAGGGTTTCGATCGATTGAATAGGGTTCGATCGCTTGAACTTTAAAATGTTCGATCGCTCGAGAGTATTTCGATCGATTGAAGATAAAATTTCTCATAGGGTCCAGGGAAGTATATAGAAACTCTGTGTATTAAATAATTATTGAAAATACAGGGTGTTATACATGATGATGGTGGTTACTTATTAGAACAAGTTAGGTTGATGGTAAATAACTACCAAGGGCCCATCTTTCCAACATATGCATGCAAAATCTGCCATATGTATTAAAATAGCTATAAAGAAGTAGAAAATTTGCTATTTATTGGAGAATGGCGATTACAAGGTAGTGGAGTTATATTAATACATGGCCATTATTTAAAGGGCTTAGTGGGATATAACCACCTAAAATTACCATAGTTGTAGGTAGTTTTAGGGCAAATAACCACCCATGAACTAGCACATCATGGGGTAGTTATATAAGAAGTTGTTATCTCTAAATTACCACATAATGTTCATCAGCCATGTCATCAACCTGAAGTGATGTGATCAGTTTGAAATGTTGTGGTAGTTATGCATTTATCAGCCTAAAATACAGTGGCAATTATGTAGTTGATTAAATTCAGCATATTGCCCATAAATATAAGAGGGAATGAATTAAGAAGAAGGCATCATCAAAGATCAAACAAACTACATGCTTTAAGTATCTTTATCTTTTATTTTCCTTTCCTGTTTTAGGAGTAGATGTTAGATGTAGTTCTTCACTACTTATAAAGAAGGCACGTGTTCCTCTTCTTTGTGTTAGAATTGGTGGTATGATTACCACTCCAATCTTTTGTAACCATTCTTGTGCTTAATGAAAAAAAATTTCTTTTGCGGCACTTATTTGTTTGGTGAGATTTCTGTTATATTTTAAAAGTCTTTATTCTGTTAAAGCACCGAGAATCCAAAGGAAAGTGTTGTCCCTCTACTTTCCAAATTGCCTGATCAATTTATCCACACTTAGAGGAAGTTTATTGGCAAACAAGATATTTTCTTGGCATGCTCAAACATAAGAATACTTTATGCCATACAATTTTTGGTATGCCTGATGGGACCAGAAGTCAGAAATCTCATTTGCATTAAAAAAATGCTAAAAACTCGAAGTCAATTTGAAGGAAAAAGAAGTACTTGGCTTCAAGGCCGATGAAAATTTAAAGGGAATCAAGGGTTCAAATGAATCTGTTCGAAGCAGTAACAGTTTCAAGAACATTAAGGGAAGCCACAATCTGGAAGATTTTCAACTAATAAGGATGGTTGGAAGCGACAATCATCCAAATACACAAATTCTTAAGGATTATGTCTGTGATGTATTATAATGTTGATTATGCCTTGTATAATTTGTTGCATGCCAATTCTCAATAAGCAACTGCCATCATGAGGCCTATTATAGATTTGTTGCAAAAAATTGGTGATCAAATGACGAGGAGTATAGATTGCCAAATGACATTATGGTGGAGAAATTGGGTCCCAACATCCTCACTGAAGTCCAATGCACAAGAAGAAATGGTTAAACCAAAAGAAACTTGACAAATGAATTTTGGCCAAGTAAAAATGCTTTGAAGGCCACAAGTTCAAGAAAACAGACAAATTTTCATGAATGTGCCCAATACACCAATTTGTGGTACTTACAATCCTGTTGCCAATACAAGTCGTCAACCTGGTCTCGCAGGGGGGCACATATATTTGGTTGCTAATCAACCTAGTGTTACTTTATGGGAAGTCAACCCAACTACTAATCATCCTGATTTTGCTGGAGATTAGCTTGATTTCAATTTCCTTAGCGGTCAGTCTGGTTTGTTAGTGTTCAACCTAGTTTTGTAGGAGATCAACTTGGTTTCGCTGGTTATCGGTCTGGTTTTGCTGACTGTCAACCTGGTTTTGCTGGAGATCAACCTGATTTCATTGTTGGTCAGTCTGATTTTGCTGACTTTCAACTAAGTTTTGCTAGAGATCAGCCTAGTTTCACTGGTGGTCAGTCTGGTTTAGTTGATTATCAACCTGGTTCTCAGGCTGGGGGACAACCTAATCAGCCTAGTTTTCAAGCTATGGGGCAACAATATCAACCTGGTTCTTAGGCTGAGGAGCAATGCTATCAACCTAGTTCTAAGCCTGGGGCCAATGCTATCAACTTGGTTCTCAGCTTAGGAGGCAACACTATCAATCTGGTTCTCATCCTTGGGGAATCCTTATCAACCTAGTTCTTAGGTTAGGGGACAGTTCTATCAACCAGGATTCATCATTGGAAGACAAGGCATTCAACCTGGATTCATCGCCAGAGCTCAAAGAAATCAATTTAGATTCTTAGGTGGAGGAGAATGTTATCAACATACTGATAATGAGGTACTTACATGTTTCATCCTAATGTCCAGCCGAGTCCACGGTTAAGTCTAAATAAGGATGAAGTAGTCGAAGTAGTAAGAGAACAATTGGAAAAATCAAATAAGAGAACAATTACAATATCAATTAAGAGAACAATTGGGGTAGATTTTATGGCTTTACCAAAACCATATTATGAAAACCTTATCCTGATTAAATTGAACGAATGTTTGAGTTTCTTCAATGTTTAAAAATCTTGATATCACTTTGTTTTCTAGAATTGATCAACAAACAACACTTGAACGTATAGCCATGTTTATTGCTCAATATAAAAATGTTCTCTGGTTTTCTTACTAGACCTGCCTTTACTTGGTATGTGAACTTATCAGTTGGTTTTGTCCAAACTTGGCAAGATATGGAAAGAATATTTCATGCTCAATATGATCAACCTGAACCAAAAATTACAATTGTTGATCTTGCTAAAGTGAAGCAAAAATCTGGTGAAAGTGTTGAAATATTTATTACCAAGTTTAAGTACATAAGGAACATGTATAAGTCAAGACTTCCAAAGGTTGAATATGTTCATTTGGCTATCGAGAATCTCAAACCTATGTTCAGAGTGCATTTTATAGGTCAACAGTTTGCAAATTTTTATCATCTTGTAGAAGTTATGTCTAGATATGAAAAAGTGATTAATGAAGAAAATCGAAAGACACACTCTACAGGAGGGACGAATTACATGGGTTAAAATAAGACTGATCACAAATCTGAGAAGAGGGCAGAAGACTAAAGTGATCATGATGAAGAGGAGATTGGAGATCAAAGTTATAATTCTGAGACAAGCCACGAGGAGAGTGGTTTAAGATAGTTATCAATCTGATTCACTTCAAGCTGGTCATCAACATCCCTTAACTTCAATCATTAGATTATGAACTTAAGGGATGTTGGGGGGCATTGTTTGCACCACAACTAAATTCCATAGTATGGACCCATAGAGGATATGGTCATAAGACGAGAACGTGCCGCATAATTATTATTTTTAGTTGGCCAGGATGATGGGTTTGAACACATGATGATGGTGGTTACTAATTGGAACAAGCTAGGTTAGTAAATAACTGCCAATGGTCCATCTTTCTAGCATGTGCATGCAAAATCTGCTACATATATTAAAATAGTTATAAAGAAGTAGAAAAATTGCTATTTAGTGGAGAATGGTGGTTACAAGGTGGTGGAGTTATATTAACACATCACTGCACCAGAATGGCCTATTTGTCACTGCTTCGGGAAGTCAAAGGGCATTTGTCACTGCTCCTAACCGTGACAATTTCAGGGGTGACAAAAAAACATTTGTCACTGCTCTGGGAGGTGACAAAAGGCCTTTGTCACTGGCCATTTGAGGACCCCTTGAAGGGGTAATTTCCTTCCCTTTGTCACCGCAATGAACCATGACAATAATTTTATATTTGTCACTACTCTAAGAGGTGACAAAGTTAGTGACAATAATTTTAATTTTACTGCTCTTAGTGGTGACAAAGTTAGTGACAACAATGTTGATTTTGTCACTGCTCTTAGTGGTGACAAAGTTGGTGACAATAAGTTTAATTTTGTCACTGCTAGAAGCGGTGATAATGTCGGTGATAAGAAGTTTAATTTTGTCACTGCTTTGAACCTTGACAAATTTTGAAAAAACATTTTAAAAAAAATCCTATTTCTTTTGGTACCTGTACAATTGCAATCCAAAACAATTTAATTAACTATAAACAACACAAGTTGCCTAAACACCAATTTTTTCAAATTTGAAGAAAAAAAAAAAGAAGTTAACACACAAAGTACTATAAATGAGATAAAAAATTAATTAACACAAACTACTATAAATTTGATAAAAGATTATAACAAAATACGGTCAAACCAACAAAAGTATCACTTAATTAACCACATAAATTCAGCGAAGCAACCATTTAGGCCAAAAATCCACCCACCCTTGGTATCCTTAATAGTTGTGGCACACCCTTGGCTTCTAGATACAAAATATGTCCCTCCTCGTCCAAAATGACGTCAATAACTTCAACTTTATGTTCATAGTCCGTTAGTACATGACCATGCACCACCGTTCCAGGAATTGCCATCAAAATAATCTTTCCAGTTGCAATCTTCTTTGTGTTTGTCACTGCATGTATATAATATCTAGATGATGACGCAGGTGTAGGGAATTGAGTATCACATCTTGATGATGACACAAGTGTAGGAAGTTGAGTCGCTTGGAGTAAAGGACTTGAAAATGAGCCTAAAAGTTGGGATGGAAATTGTTTGGAAGGAATTTTTTCACCTTCAGAATAAGTTCTTAATAAAAGATTGAGAGAATTTTCAATATCATCCATATCAAGCTCCATCTTCACGTTACCCTATTTCACTGCTTTCTTAATCTCTGAGCGTATAGGACGTATGGACTTCAATTTAGTTTTGGAGACTGCACCCACGCCATGAGTCCTCCCTCTACTGTCTTTCCCGTAAAGTGTGGTCAATGCATCACCATTCAAAGTAGTTGGGCTTGAAGAATCTTGACTGCTTCTCAGCTCAATCAGTTTTTGCTGCCAATATATAATGATGACAAATATTAATATTTTTAATGATTTAGATTGAATGATGTTTAGCAATATAACTTAGGAAGTGAACTGACCATGTCCTCAGTAGTTTGAGGATGAAATTCCCCAACTTTCTTCTGCCTCCAAGATTTGACGAAAACGATCTGATTGCTCAGGCGGTTGATGAAGTGGATCCTTGAGCATCTAAAAATTAATAACCAACATAAGAGTTATATACTCCAAATAAGTAGTATGAGCACTAAAGACAAAGTCATGTCAATATAAATATACAAACAAGAATAGAATGCATGCAGTTAAATGAACATATACATAATATGAACTTGGTATACAAACAAGAATCAAGCAGACATACAGCAAATTTTCAAGCCAGCACTGGAAATGAAATTCAAACAAAGAAGAAAAAGTAGAGATGAGGAAGGTAACAAACCTTCAAACCCTAGAAAATGGTGAAGCTTCAAGGAAATGAAAATGAAATCCTAGTCCACCTTTTCCCTCTCTCTCGGCTAGGATTTCAGAGGAAAGAGAGAGAGAGAGAGAGAGAGAGAGAGAGAGAGAGAGAGAGTGTGTGTGTGTGTGTGTGTGTGTGTATGATATTAGGTCTGCCTTTTACCTCTCTCTCTCGGCTAGGGTTCCAGTCGACGACGCAGTAGAGAGGAAGATAGGAGGATGAAGAAGAGAAGTGGAGGAGGAAGAGAGAGGTGTCGGCTAGGTCTGCCTTTTCTCTCTCTCTCTCTCTCTCTCTCTCTCTCTCTCTCTCTCTCACACACACACACACACATCTCTATTGTCTAATGCTTTGGTTGGTCAATTTTTTTTATTTTTTAATTTTTTGGTAAGGGGGGGGGGAGTGTTTGGGAGTCCATATTTGTCACTTTTAATGATATGACAATTTCATTAAGTAGTGACTAAGTTTAACTTTTGTCACCAATTCTATTTGTCACCATCATAAACAATGACAAAGCTAGCGAAACTAAGGGTGACAAATCTGTTGTTTTGGTGTAGTGCATGGCTTAGTGGGGAGATAACCACCTAAAACTACCATAGTCGTGGGTAGTTTTATGGGAAATAACCACCCATGAACTACCAAATCACGGGGTAGTTATATAAGAAGTTATTATCTCTAAATTACCACATAATGTTCATCAGGCATGTTTCAACCTGAAGTGACATGATTACTCTAAAATACAGTGGCAGTTATGCAGTGATCAGTCTGAAATGCAGTGGCGGTGATGTAGCTAATTAAATTCAGCTTGTTGCCTACAAATACAAGAGAGAAAGAAGAACTGATCAAACAAACTACATGCTATAAACATCTTTATCTTTTACTTTCCTTACTTGTTTTAGGAGTAGATGTTAGATGTAGTTCTTCACTACTTGTAAAGAAGGCATGTGTTCTCCTTCTTTGTATTAGAATTGGAGGCACTATTACCACTTTAATTTTTTGTAACCATTATTGTGCTTAATGAAAAATATTGTCTTTTGGGGCATTTAAATGTTTGGTGAGATTTCTGTTACATTTTTAAAGTTTTTGATTCTGTCAAAGCGTCGGGAATCCAAAGGAAAGTGTTGTTCCTCTACTTTCCAAATCGCCTGATCAATTTATCCACACTTGGATGACGTTTGTTGGCAAATAAGACGTTTTCTTGGCACGCTCACTGACGACATCCTATTGACGCGTTTTCTTATCACACCCAAGTGTAGGTGATCGTACAAGTAATAAAGTTCTGGAAGTCCAGGTCGAACCCACAGGGAACGGAATAAAATTTTATAAAGTTAAGTATATAACTATTCTTTCACTAAAAAGAAAATAAAAGATGATGGGTTTTTGTGGGGTTTTACTAAACTACTAATTTTTATATGTTTGCAATAAAAGTAATTAAAGCTATTTTTTTCTTAACAGTTTATGGTAAAGATTTTAACAGTGCAAAATAAATTAACTAACATACTAGTAAGAAAAGGAAGAAAAATATATATAAGCTAAATTTTTGTAAGATAAACTTTTTAGATTTAACAATAGCGAAAGATGGAAATAATACAAATATTTAAGTAAAACTATTATAAAATAGGAAATATTAATTAACTAGGGGAAATGATTTAAAGGAATTGGGAATATGCAAACCAACACTAGATCCCACAACTTTTGTGCATTTGAAAAGGATTTGGCATTTAAGACTGCAAAGTCATTCTTTATTTAAAAATAAACTTTCACTAGTCAGGGTCATATCAAGTGTGTCAGGTTTGATATAAAACGACGTCGTTTGGTTTAAAGAAAAATAAATAGGCAATTGGGCAGTAGCCAGGTTCGAACCGTGCCCCGCCGCGGACGTGGGTTATTTGGCGTCCAGTCCCCACCACTCTGCCACTACACAATTGCCTATCCATTATTGGATAGAAATATATATAAACACATATTTGAAATATTAACTTTGTCATATGAGTTGTTTGAGTATGCTAGGTGTTTTTTATGACAAAAGGCATAGTTTGACAATCCACATAATTATGCTTTTTATTTCAAATATGTAATCTTTTGAGCCCAATACAACCATAGTATATAAACATGTTAAATGGTCATAAACTATAGATACATAGATATTTTTGGCCATAAATGGAAAGACAACCCATCCAGATAAATTTGCCCATTTAAAATTAGTGCACAGAAGCTGTGGTTTCTAAGTTTTTATTACATATCCCCAATTAAAGTTTTTTAGCCTACCATTTTGAAACTGTCTTTAAAATAAAAATAAAAGATAAATTAAATAGATGCACGCAATCACCGTCCAATTAAAATTAAAGTTGTAAAACTAAGGTAATGGTGAAATATAATATTATTATATTATTTTCTTTACTTAACATGAACTGGAGTTGAATTTGTGGAATCTGCAAAATAGCAAAGTTTAGTACAACTAGGCTAATAAAATATACATAAATGAAAATACTGAACTAATAATAAAATACTAAACCTTTGACTTTGGATTCTTGTGGGGTCACAATGGTTGAACTTCAAGAACACAAATAAGGCCAAACCAAATCCAAATATACTTTTGGAGTGAGATATGAATATGGTGTGCTTGGGGCTTTAGTAGGTGATTATAACAACTACGTGGCTAAGAAATCTGGCATTTAATCGCAAAATATGTCTTTTAGTGAATGAAAATATTGCTATAAAAACTGAAAATTTGGAGTTTCTAACTATTTTAGGGGACAACTATAAGTATTACTAGACTAAAGATATTAAATCTAAATTTAAATAGGACTATTTTACTACTAAAAATTGACAAAGGTCATACAAGAAAACAAATATTTTATTTTAAGAAATACAGTACACAAAGTTTTGCTACATATTTTTGAACATAAAATCATCAATTACATAAAAGTAAAATTTTACAACTACTAGAACTAGAAAAGGCAAAGAAAAATTAAAGTATCCTATTTCTAGAGACAATATAAAGTGCTCACATAATAACCTCCCCTAAACTATTCTCTCCAAACTGTGATTGTGTGTTGAGTGTTGTGAAGCTTGTGGAGCTGTTGTGAATTGGTGTGTTGTTGTGGAGCTTCTCTCCTTCTATTTATAGGCAAAGTGAATGATGTATTCGTCATTCACTTCGTCACGTTTGCAATTTTTCTTCTTCGCGTGTCTATTTTTTCTTCAGCCTCTGCCAGCTTTCTTCCTGATCTCTTTTCTTTCTGACAGCTTGAAAATGAGAACCTGTAAAAAAATATAATATGTTAAGGATCAACATCCAAGCAGCTTTGGATGTTGATCGTTTCTTCTTTATTTATTTTTTATTTTGGTTTTGTTTCTTTGTACTTTTGACTTTTCTCTTTTTTTTTTTTTTTAGACGTTTGTTTCTTATGAGTATATGAGAAATGTTTCGGTGTGGTTGCTACTTCTTTTATTCCCTTTATTTCACTTTATTTTTACCTAAATATATAAAATGTGTAAAAACAAATAATTACATGCATTTAAGTGACATCACTGTTAAATTATATTAATTCAAATATGCGTATAAAATTAGGAATTTGGGGGATTAAATTAGCATTATGTCTATTATATTGGCACATAAATATGCAATATTCAATGTTTGTCACACCCCTCAACTAACTTATTGCTAGTCCCTAGCAATGAAGTGAAAGAGAAATTGTTCTAGAAGTTTTATTAAAAAGTAAGAATAAACTAAAGAAAATAAAATTACCTAACTCACTGTCGCAGGAATCGCGATTGCATTTAGCGTATGCAACAAGCCGTTAAACCCCTAGGTTACCCCTAGTGGACGAGTGTTGTCTCGTGAGGGTTTGCAGTGAATTTACCCACAAAATTCATTAATTTTTTTTTTTTTTTTTTAAATGTAAAAATAAAATGAAATAAAAATAAAGGTAGATTTTCTCCTTTTACAACAGATAAGATTAAATTTGGCAATAAAATAAAATTTCCAAGTATGTAATAGTAATGCAACACATATGCTCACAGTTTTGTCAATGGTAGCATTTTTTTTTATACTCTTTAAACTCACAGTGTGTACTTGAAAAATCAAGCAACTGATCTTAATTTCAAAGTTTACATAGCCAACAACAGTCATTAAACTTGTAGTTTTAACTCAAATCTCACTAGGATTTCACTCTTTTAAGGAGAAACTCTCAGAAACCGGTGTAGAGAACATCTCACTTGGTAGGGAAGCAAAGATAGAGAAATTGCTTTCATTTTGATGACTCAATATATAGGCATTTGGAGTATAATAAGTCTCTTGAAAAAATACTTAGCATTAGAAGAGCGATCTACCGTGGAGAACATCCTTATCACTTAAATTTAAAAATCAATTTCTTTTAAATCATTAGGACTTTGACTGGTAGGTTAGAAATTAAGATGAGTAGGAGATTTGGGGTGTATTTGTTCTAAGCATGTGATTGGAGTGTTTGCGCAATTCATTCCAACCTCTTCTTTTTCTTCTCCTTTTTATCATATGTACATTTTTTTTCTTTTTTTCTTTTTTTTTTTTCTTTTTTTTTTTTTATAGTTTCTCATTCTATTTTTTTTTTTTTTTTTTTGAAATCAACTCTTTTCTTTCTTTACCCACTTCGTGCAATATCATTACAGTCCAATCACATACCTGGATATAGAAGTGAGGTTTGTACTCCCAGGTGGAGCAAGGTATGATTTGGATAGAACTGAGAATAAGGTAATATTAGGTGAAGGGGGGTGCTTTTGAAAGAAAAGATGGCCTAAATTATTTTAAAAATAGATTGACTTTGTTCATTTAAGTAATTTGGACGTTCTAATGGTAAATCCTGAACGTTCTCTTCTAATGATCAGTCAAAGGGAAAATATTGAGACTTTTCAACGAGTGATATGATAAAGAGAATAAAGTGAGACTGAAAAGAATAGTAACCCTCATAAAGGAAGATTGGCACAAAAGCTCACATGGGTTAATTAGTTTCCACTACTTGTTTTTAAACTGCATAGTTTATGCTTACTCATCCATTTAGATTCAGTAAATATTTTCACACTGTTTCAAAATATTTAATGTTTAAAGAGTTTCTAGCATTTGAAAATAGTAAAACATGTGACAATGTGTTGTATGCTATTAACATACCCAAAATAACATTAACGTGTCAAATTTATCTTATATAAAGTAAAAGAAAAACTTCTGAAAAATTCTAAGCATATCCACTAAGTTGGATACATATATGGTGCAACTAGTATCCTCTGCACCTACACAAAATAGGCTACGCAATCCGGAGCGTCCAAGTTGTCATGATTACCCATTCACCTCTACTAAAAGAGATGAGTCTAGAACCACTAGCAAGCTAAAAACATCAGTAAGAGGCTAAGAGATAACTCTGGCTTTACTTAGTTTTTCGCTACCTCTAGGGACATTCACCGCACTAGACATATCTGGTGATGCTTGGATCATGCAAATTACTCCTATCGAACCAGCTAATGAAAGTCATATGTACACGTAGGATCATTTTAAAGTATGACCTGACTGAAAATTATTGACTGTACAAAAACTAAAAATAAAAATAAAAAGAAATGAGGGATGAGAAAACAAAATTTATTTGGGTATCAAAGGATCCAGTACTCTTTCTCAACCAAAATTTTCTTTTCTTTTGATTTGAATTGTCTTTTGTAACAGTAGTAAACTTTAAAAGATGTGTCATTATGAGCAATTAAACCAGGACAATCTTCTCTATAACAATTCAAACACCATCCTAACCTTTTAGCTTTCCTTTTGATGGCATAAAGGCTAGTGCCAGCAAAGGGTTTCTTCTGCTCAGAAACAAGTGAGGGACCCATTAACGTCTGGTCATCGACTATTGGATTCATTTTTTATACTCTCAGCCAACAAGAGAGGCTAGACTCTACCCTCCACTCCTTCCAACTATCAACTAAGATCTAATTAAAGAGAGCTTAGAGGGGGTGGGTGGGAATTTTATTTAAAAACTAAAAATATTTAAGAAAAATATATACATTCAGAAACTAAAAAAAAAAAATTTTTTTTTTTTTTTAAACAAAAAAAAACTAGAAAACTACATTTTTCTATCTCTCTCTTTTTTTTTTTTTTTTTAGAAAAGTCCAAGACAGCGTATCATTACAATAACAATAATAAGGAAAATTATGGTATAAACTTCGAAAATCATAAGAGCGGTGACGTGTTCGTCATTCATTTTTATTTTTTTTTTTATTTTTTTTATTAAAAGAAACAGAAAACTTGAAATTTTTTTTTTAACAAGGGCAACGCAACATTATTATAACAACAATTAAGAAAATGATAAGGTGAAGTTCAAAATACATAAGACCAATAGCTATCGCGTCGTCCATTTTGTTTTTATACAAATAAATGGAAAAATATCACCTGTCTCTTGAAAACCTGGTAGGGTCGTGGATCGAGTGATATTTCCAAGCTTTTTTGGTGCGTGGGTACCTACAACTTATGAATATCATTTTTGTTAGATAATGGAAAAGAGAGAAAATAAAAATCTAAAATAAAAATAAAAATATAAGCTGAATCGGAAAAATAGAGAATAAATCAAAACCAAGCTTTTCTCTGGATTATACATCTTACCTTTAGTGATCAGTAGAGTGGATCTTGATTTTGGATTGAAGAAAATTAAAAAAAATGAAAAGAAAATGAGAGAGGGAGATCGGGTCGAGAGAGTGAGAGAGTTGCAGAGAGTAAGAGAGAGAGAGAGATCGCGGCGAGAGAAAAGAGAGGAATAAGAAAAAGAAAGGAAAAAGAGAGAAAAAGAGAGATGGGAAAAAGTTTTTAGGGTTCAAAGCCCTATGTAAAGCCATTTTCTCTTTTTCACTGTATCTCTCTCTAGAGAAACTTAAATTTTTTTTTTTAATGAAATAAAGATAAAATAAACAAACAGATGTTAATCGTGAAACCGTCCCCCCCAACTGAGTCTGACATTGTCCTCAATGAGTGAGATTAGAAAAAGAAGCTAAGGATAACACCTGTAATAAAAAAAAAATACAAAAAGAAAAGATAGAATAATAATGACCAAATTAACTTATATATAAAAAGTTATCTAATTAAGAGTATAGGACTTATGAAAATATAAATGCTCTGATACACTATGTCCTATACCAATTATGTTTTAAGATATTAAACAACATTATAGTTAGGGTCCTCCAAAGGAATGGACTCCAACTCAGGTTCAAATCCTTCTAAAAATGCCTTTAATCTATGCCCATTAACTTTAAATGTATTTCCATTTTTAGGGTCTTCAATCTCGACAGTTCCATAAGGATAAACATTTTTAACTATATACAGACCAGTCCATCGAGATTTCATTTTTCCTCTAAAAAGATGTAGTCTTGAGTCATATAATAGAACTTTTTGCGCGGGGGTAAATCTTTTGCGCAAAAGATTCTTATTATGATACATTTTAGTTCTTGCTTGATGAATTCGAGCATTATCATATGCATCTTTACGAATTTCTTCAAGCTCACTTAATTGTAATTTTCTTAAAATTCCTCCCTCTTCAATATTACAATTTAAAGTTCTAGTAGCCCAATATGCTTTATGTTCTAATTCTACTGGTAGGTGACAAGCTTTTCCATAGACAAGTCTGTATGGAGACATCCCCAAATGGGTCTTATAAGCAGTTCTATATGCCCACAAAGCATCTGTTAATTTTGAAGACCAGTCTTTACGATTAGAATCAACAGTTTTTTCGAGAATATGCTTAATTTGCCTATTGGCTAATTCAGCTTGTCCATTTGTTTGTGGATGGTATGCAGTTGACACTTTATGGGTCACTCCATATCTTTTCATTAATTTTTCAAATGGCTTGTTACAGAAATGGGTTCCTTGATCACTTATTATTGCTTTTGGAGTTCCAAATCGAGAAAGTATATTATCTTTTAAAAATGCAATAACTGTACGGTGATCATTCTTTCTTGTAGGAATAGCTTCTACTCATTTTGAAACATATTCAACTGCTAATAAAATATATTCATATTGGCAAGATGGAGGAAAAGGTCCCATAAAGTCAATGCCCCAACAATCAAATATTTCAATTGTAATTATAGGGGTCATTGGCATTTGATTTCTTTTCGTAATACTGCCCAACAATTGGCAGCGGTTACAAGCCTTACAATATAAATATGAATCTTTAAATAGAGTGGGCCAATATAAACCACTTTGTAAAATTTTCATGGCAGTCACTCGAGATGAAAAATGTCCTCCACAAAAGGACGAATGACACATGAAAAGTACATTTTCGATTTCTTCATTTGGGACGCATTTCCTAATTACCTGATCGGCACAATATTTAAACAGATATGGGTCATCAAAGTAGAAGTGCCTAGCAATAGCTAGAAATCTCTTTTTATCTGATGATGACCAATTGCTTGGTATTTTTCCAGTTACTAAATAATTAACAAGATCAGCATACCATGGTAGAGAAGTTACAGAAAATAACTGTTCATCAGGAAAAGAGTCTTGAATAGGTAAGGGCTCACTAGTATTGTCTTCAAAAGTGAGGCGGGATAAGTGATCAGCTACCATATTTTCTACTCCTTTTTTGTCTTTAATTATTAAATTAAATTCCTGTAGTAGGAGTATCCACCTAATAAGCCTAGACTTACTGTCTTTCTTTGAAAGAAGATATTTAAGAGCTGAGTAGTCAGTAAAACAAACAATAGGGGAACCAATCAAGTATTGCCTAAATTTATTAAGAGCGAATACCACGGCTAGTAATTCTTTTTCAGTAGTTGAGTAGTTCATTTGAGCACTATCCAGAGTTCTACTAGCGTAGTATATAACTGATGCCTTTTTATCCTTTCTCTGCCCTAGGACAGCTCCAATGGCAAAGTCGCTAGCGTCACACATTAATTCAAATGGTAAGCTCCAATCAGGAGATTGCATAATAGGTGCAGTAGTGAGATGCTCTTTTAATTGCTCAAATGAATTTTGACGTTCTTTAGTCCATTCAAAATGTGTGTCTTTGGCCAATAATTGACATAAAGGTCTAGAAATAGTACTGAAATTTTTTATGAATCGGCGATAAAAACCTGCATGTCCTAAGAATGAACGGATGTCTTTTACAGTATTGGGAATAGGTAAATTAGCGATAAGATCTATTTTGGCTTTGTCTACCTGTATCCCATTTTCAGAAATAATGTGTCCTAAGACAATACCTTTAGTGACCATAAAATGACATTTTTCCCAATTTAAAACTAAACTTTTTCCTTCACATCTCTGGAGAACTTTCTGAAGATTGCTAAGGCAATCATCATAGGTTTTGCCAAAAATTGAAAAATCATCCATAAAAACTTCTAAATTCTTTTCTACCATATCACTGAAAATACTTAGCATACACCTTTGAAAGGTCGCAGGTGCATTGCAAAGACCAAATGGCATTCGGCGATAGGCAAAAGTTCCAAATGGACATGTAAAAGTAGTTTTTTCCTGATCTTCTGGTGCGATCTCTATTTGATTGTAACCACTATAACCATCTAGAAAACAGTAATACTTATGACCCGCTATTCTTTCTAACATTTGATCCATAAAAGGTAAAAGAAAGTGATCCTTACGAGTTACAGCATTGAGTTTTCTGTAGTCTATGCATACACGCCATCCAGTAGTGACACGAGTGGGAATTAATTCTCCCTTTGAATTTGGAACAACTGTAATTCCTGCTTTCTTTAGCACAACTTGTGTTGGACTTACCCATTTGCTGTCGGATATTGAATATATAATGCCCATGTCGAGTAGCTTGAGAACCTCCTTCTTAACTACTTCCTGCATAATAGGATTAAGTCTTCTTTGCATTTCTCTAGAGGTTTTAGCATTATCTTCAAGATATATATTGTGAGTGCATATTGAAGGGCTTATTCCTTTTAAATCTGCTATACTCCAACCAATGGCACTTTTATGTTTCTGCAGCATAATAATGAGTTTATTTTCTTGACTGGACTCTAGAAAAGATGATATTATTACGGGATAAGTATTATTACTACCAAGGAAAGCATATTTAAGCTCTTTAGGGAGTTCTTTTAATTCCAACTGTGGAGTTTGTAAATTAGATGGAAGTGTTAATGTAGTCTTTGGTGGTAAAGGTTCAAAATATGTGGTCCACATTGCTTCTTGAATTATTTCTTCTGTTGAATCTTCATTAAAACATACTTGACTCATAAGATGTTTTTGTAGATTATTACTGTCTAGCTTCTGAATAGAGTTATTAATAACAGATTCTACTGGATCATTATAACAAGTCAAGTTAAAATATTCTCGTGATAGAGATTCAATAGCATGAACTTCTTCAATATTCTCATCTTCTTCTTGATGTTGTGGATTAGAAAAAACTTTAATATTTAAAGTCATATTTCCAAATACTACAGTCATCATACCACTGCGGATTCGAATAGTTGCATCAATGGTAGCCAAGAAGGGCCTTCCAAAAATGACTGATATTTGCACATTAGTATCTAATACTGGTTCTGTATCAAGGATGACAAAATCTACTAGGAAAATAATTTTTTCAACTTTGACAAGAACATCTTCCAGAATTCCTCGCGGGTATTTTGTAGATCTATCAGCAAGTTGTAATACCATGTGAGCTAATCCAAGTTCTTGATAAACAGAATAAGGAAGCAAGTTCACACTAGCTCCTAAGTCAAGGAGTGCGTGATTAATTTTGTGATTTCCAATAATACACGATATTGTTGGTGTACCTGGATCTTTAAATTTTGTTGGTAAATTATGTTGTACGATGGAATTAATTTTTTCAACGAAGTCAGCAGAATACACATCCTTTCGTACATTTTGCTTACGTTTGACAGTACATAAATCTTTTAAGAATTTTGCATAAGCAGGTACTTGATTAATTGCATCTAAGAGAGGAATATTAATGTGTACTTGTTTAAATAATTCTAAATATTCCTGATTCTTAGTATCTTGGTGTTTTCTTAAACGTTGTGGATAAGGAATTGGAGGAGAATATTCAGGAGTCTCCTCTGTTTCTTTTTCCACTGGTAAGTCAGATATTTCATTTTCTTGAAAAATTTGTTGTTTTTCATGGGTTTCAACTTCAACTTCATCAGCAATTTTTTCTTCATCTATTTCTTCCTCAATTTCTATCATATTATCTTCCTTATTTGTATGCTCAATTTCTTCTAAAGAAGGTGATATTTTTTCTCCAACAGCCTTACCACTTCTTAGTACAGTTATAGCTTTTACTTGTTCATGTTGATTATTACCAGAAGTTGAGGGGTCACCTTGTGGTTGTCCCCTTGGATTAGGTTGTGGTTGGGCAGGAAAAATGCCTTTTCCTTTAGAATCGTGCTGATTATTAATCCTATCCACAGATGTTTGTAGTTTCCCCATGATTTGTATTAATTGTTGCATCATAGACTGTAAAGGTTCCTCTTGCACTTTCTTGTGTGGAGGCACATAAACATTAGAATTTTGCTGTGTATTAGGATATGTATTTTGTGTTTGTTGAAATTGAGGTGGAGGAGGTAAATATTGATTATTTTGAGGAGGTTGATGCTGAGTTTGAAATTGTAGAATACCCTCTTTTGTATACATATGATTTGGAGGATTTCTCCAGTTAGATTGGTATGAATTACCATAGGCGTTTTGGGGACCCCTATAATTATTCACAGCGTTTATCTCTGCTGGAGCTGTTTCCTGATAATTTGAACTGTTAGGACATTCATTCGCAGAGTGTCCTAAAGTATGACAGTTGTCACAAAGTTCTCTTTTCTTCTTAGGTGGATTGTTTTTTTCTACTGATATAGCTTCCACTTTACGTGCTAATTCTTCATATTTCAGTGTTAATTCATCTTCTGATTGTAATTGGTATAAAATTTAGCTTTTTCCGTTCTACCAATTTCTTCTTTTTCCCATTGGGAAGCATTTTCGCTAAGCCAATCAAAAAATGATTCAGCTTCATCGGCAGTTTTACTCAAAAATTCTCCTTGACACATAGTTTCAACTAATTTTTTTGATTTTGGTTCTAATCCTTCATAAAAGAAATTAATTAGACCCCATTTTTCAAATCCATGATGTGGACAAGCTAGTAGGAGATCTTTAAAACGTTCCCAAACTTCAGGGAATGGTTACTTTTCTTTTTGAGTAAAAAGTTTAATTTGACGCATCATGCTATTAGTTAAATTTTTTGGATAGAATTTTTTTAGAAAGGTTTCATTCATATCATGCCATGAAGTTATAGATCCAGGACGAAGAGATAAAAGCCAAGCTTTAGCTTTATCTTTTAAAGAAAAAGGAAAAAGTTTAAGACGGATTATTTCAATAGGACAACTTTGATCAGAGAATGTACTACAAACTTCTTCAAATTCACGAATATGTAAATAAGCACGTTCTGTCTCCATTCCATGGAAAGTTGGTAAGAGCGGAATCATGCCTTGTCTAAAGTGAAAATTTCCTGTATGTCTAGGTAAAGTGATGCAAGAAGGAGTGATATTTCTTTCCGGGGTAAATAAATCACGTAAAGGACGTTGTTCACGTTCTGGTAAAATAAATTGTGGTATATTTTCCCCCTGCTCACTATGAGCATCATCAGCTATTCCTTCTATGCCTTCAATTTCAGCCATGATTCTAGCAAACTGTATACTAGATGATTTACTAGAAATATTAGAATTATGTGGTACTTGATATAAAGCCTCAGTAGTATCTAAGGACATAAGAACTAAAAGAAAAACTAAGTAATAAGAATATTATTATTATTATTATAGCTAAGTAAAAGAAACTCTTTTTTTATATATATATATATATATATATATTTTCTATTTTTATGGTTTTTTTTTTAGAAGATGCACAAGTACATATATATAAATATATATTTATATATATTTTTCACAAGGAAAGAAATTATATATAGTTTTTTTTTTATTTATTAATTTTCTTATGTTATCATTTTTTTTTATAAAAAGAAAACTAGATTATTTATAAGGTAGAATATGTATATATATATAGATATAGATATAGTGAGAGAAATAGTTTTAAACCTAACATATTTATTTGTTTATTATTTTTATTAACCGTTCCCCGGCAACGGCGCCAAAAACTTGACGACATCCTATTGACGCGTTTTCTTATCACACCCAAGTGTAGGTGATCGTACAAGTAATAAAGTTCTGGAAGTCCAGGTCGAACCCACAGGGAACGGAATAAAATTTTATAAAGTTAAGTATATAACTATTTTGTCACTAAAAAGAAAATAAAAGATGATGGGTTTTTGTGGGGTTTTACTAAACTACTAATTTTTATATGTTTGCAATAAAAGTAATTAAAGCTATTTTTTTCTTAACAGTTTATGGTAAAGATTTTAACAGTGCAAAATAAATTAACTAACATACTAGTAAGAAAAGGAAGAAAAATATATATAAGCTAAATTTTTGTAAGATAAACTTTTTAGATTTAACAATAGCGAAAGATGGAAATAATACAGATATTTAAGCAAAACTATTATAAAACAGGAAATATTAATTAACTAGGGGAAATGATTTAAAGGAATTGGGAATATGCAAACCAACACTAGATCCCACAACTTTTGTGCATTTGAAAAGGATTTGGCATTTAAGACTGCAGAGTCATTCTTTATTTAAAAATAAACTTTCACTAGTCAGAGTCATATCAAGTGTGTCAGGTTTGATATAAAACGACGTCGTTTGGTTTAAAGAAAAATAAATAGGCAATTGGGCAGTAGCCAGGTTCGAACCGTGCCCCGCCGCGGACGTGGGTTATTCGGCGTCCAGTCCCCACCACTCTGCCACTACACAATTGCCTATCCATTATTGGATAGAAATATATATAAACACATATTTGAAATATTAACTTTGTCATATGAGTTGTTTGAGTATGCTAGGTGTTTTTTATGACAAAATGCATAGTTTGACAATCCACATAATTATGCTTTTTATTTCAAATATGTAATCTTTTGAGCCCAATATAGCCATAGTATATAAACATGTTAAATGGTCATAAACTATAGATACATAGATATTTTTGGCCATAAATGAAAAAACAACCCATCCAGATAAATTTGCCCATTTAAAATTAGTGCACAGAAGCTGTGGTTTCTAAGTTTTTATTACATATCCCCAATTAAAGTTTTTTAGCCTACCATTTTGAAACTGTCTTTAAAATAAAAATAAAAGATAAATTAAATAGATGTACGCAATCACCGTCCAATTAAAATTAAAGTTGTAAAACTAAGGTAGGGGTGAAATATAATATTATTATATTATTTTCTTTACTTAACATGAACTGGGGTTGAATTTGTGGAATCTGCAAAATAGCAAAGTTTAGTACAACTAGGCTAATAAAATATACATAAATGGAAATACTGAACTAATAATAAAATACTAAACATTTGACTTTGGATTCTTGTGGGGTCACAGTGGTTGAACTTCAAGAACACAAATAAGGCCAAACCAAATCCAAATATACTTTTGGAGTGAGATATGAATATGGTGTGCTTGGGGCTTTAGTAGGTGATTATAACAAGTACGTGGCTAAGAAATCTGGCATTTAATCGCAAAATCTGTCTTTTAGTGAATGAAAATATTGCTATAAAAACTGAAAATTTGGAGTTTCTAACTATTTTAGGGGACAACTATAAGTATTACTAGACTAAAGATATTAAATCTAAATTTAAATAGGACTATTTTACTACTAAAAATTGACAAAGGTCATACAAGAAAACAAATATTTTATTTTAAGAAATACAGTACACAAAATTTTGCTACATATTTTTGAACATAAAATCATCAATTACATAAAAGTAAAATTTTACAACTACTAGAACTAGAAAAGGCAAAGAAAATTAAAGTATCCTATTTCTAGGGACAATATAAAGTGCTCACATAATAACCTCCCCTAAACTATTCTCTCCAAACTGTGATTGTGTGTTGAGTGTTGTGAAGCTTGTGGAGCTGTTGTGAATTGGTGTGTTGTTGTGGAGCTTCTCTCCTTCTATTTATAGGCGAAGTGAATGATGTATTCGTCATTCACTTCGTCACGTTTGCAATTTTTCTTCTTCGCGTGTCTATTTTTTCTTCAGCCTCTGCCAGCTTTCTTCCTGATATCTTTTCTTTCTGACAGCTTGAAAATGAGAACTTGTAAAAAATATAATATGTTAAGGATCAACATCCAAGCAGCTTTGAATGTTGATCGTTTCTTCTTTATTTATTTTTTATTTTGGTTTTGTTTCTTTGTACTTTTGACTTTTCTCTGTTTTTTTTTTTTTTTTTAGACGTTTGTTTCTTATGAGTATATGAGAAATGCTTCGGTGTGGTTGCTACTTCTTTTATTCCCTTTATTTCACTTTATTTTTACCTAAATATATAAAATGTGTAAAAACAAATAATTACATGCATTTAAGTGACATCACTGTTAAATTATATTAATTCAAATATGCGTATAAAACTAGGAATTTTGGGGATTAAATTAGCATTATGTCTATTACATTGGCACATAAATGTGCAATATTCAATGTTTGTCACTCACACATAAGAATAGTTTCTGTCATATAGATTCGAAATCACATTCAACCAGATTTAAAAGTGCATTCAATCATACCCAAAATCGCATCATTTTGGAACCATTCACAATCTCCTTCGTTTGTCTTAAACTAACATGTGACAAGTAAGCATTACGTGCAACTCGTGTGACAATTTCCGTTAGTTAAGCCAATAGTATCAGAATTTGGGTCTGATTGAATGAGTTTTTAAATGTTCAAAGACAATTGAACAAAAAAAAAATTATATGTATCCAATTAAAAATACTGATATAGTATAAGGGTGCGGGGTGCAAAGTGTAATTAGGCCTAAATATAAATATGAGGATATTTTGCATTCACGATTAGGCTGCCCAATTGCACTGTGAGCCGTTTGTCTACCAATTTGTTTGTTGTCTATCGCAATATTCGCAAAAGCATTAAAATTCCCAAACACATTATATATCCTGTTTGTAAATTGGAACAGTTCTCCGCATGCATTTTTTCTTTTGGCAAGGACAAATCCCTCCACCTGTTCTAGGCAGCATAAATTTTACTGTCATATTTCAGACAGACTTATCGACACTGTTTTTGTCAGAGTAGGACATAGGGCAAATCTCGTCCATGAGTATTGACCACAAAAGACACATACCAAGTAAGTCAGGGAGGCAAGTGAGTGGTAGAATTCAAACACATGCCAAATCTGGATACGACTCTCTAGTTTCCTGAGATTTGTCTTTCAAACTCATTTCTTTTACCCCTGGGGTTTCGAATCATTGACCTCCCTTAAGAAGTCGAAGAACTCAGGCCAACTTGACTAGCCAAGCTGGTTAAACTCCATATGCATTTTACTACTTTTTTTTATATATATAAATCAAATTCTAAATCTAATACTAAGAGCTTATGAAAGTATGTTAAGCTAATTAGGCCAGTTGGCAATCCTTTGTTTGATTTTTAATGGTTAATTAAGATAATGTCAAATCATGTTGAGTGGAAATTGAAATGTTTTGTAGTTAGCAAATTGATGCCAAAACTCAAATCTTCATTTTCCAGAAATTTCAATGGGAGTACTGTTACCAACAGCAGAAGATTTAGGCATTTATATTTACAGCTTAAGCTTCAAAAATTAAAAGAAGCTTATGAGGTTTGTACTTGAAAAAAAAAAAGGAAAAATAAAAGAAAAGAAATAATTATTTTAAAAACAATCAAAGCATCTTTTGAAATTCATACAAAAGGAAAAAAAAAAACCATGTCTTGAAATCAAATTCATTTAGCTTTAGTTTTTCCAAATGACATGCAGCAGAAGGATAATTTGGTGACAAGTAAAATAAAATTCATCATGTGTTTTAAAAAATAGAGACATTATTTTGAAATCCACTTTTGCTAAGAAATTTTCTTAAATTTACGTGAATGTACTCACAATTGTATTTGTATGTAGAGAAAATGGCACTCCCTAATTGGATATGATTGAGTTGTAGAGACTCTATAGAACACACAAAGAAGAAGACAACTCTCTGAACTTCAAAACTATTTTCATTAAACTTTTTAATCTCTTACAAAACTATATAATTATTTATATAACTAGTTATAGTTACAACCGAGGACTATATGTCAGCTGGAGGCTATAAGTTGTGGGAGTGATCCTCTATTATTACTCATTGCTTGATCTTCTAGAAGAGGCTTATATCTGAGTTCTTGAGTTGAGGATCACTAACAGAATAATAAAGAAGGTATGAAATATAAAACAAAAAACTAGAATAAGAGAGGAAACTAGCTAATGCAGGAAAAAAAAAAGGTCTTTATCATAAAAGAAGTGATAGCACTATCCAAGGGCGTGTTGGAAAATTGGAAGGATACGGCTATGATACTGATTGAGGCGTGCAACAATTTGCACTGTCCTTAAGAACAATTCCGCCCCTCGGAGTCAATGACTCGATGCACTAGGTCTCAGCGCTATGCCCCCCAGGATTCAGCAATCAGTTTCTTCCAAACGTGCACTCGAATTGGAAGAATATATGAGTGCTCAGATTGCTCCAAAAATGAAGATGAATATTTGAGAGAATGATTTTAAAAGAATATCAAAAGAGAGAGGAATTTTCTATGTTTCAAATGAGAAGAGAGAAGGCTATTTTATAAGCCAAATTGCCCAACGGTCATTTTATTAAAAACAGATTTAATAGCCTCCAACGGCCATATTTTTAATATAGGAGTTAATAACCTCCAACGGCCATATTTTTAATACAGGAGTTAATAGATTTAATAGCCTCCAACGGCCATAATTTTGATACAGCATACTAGTTGCATCATGTAAATGACTTTGTTTGCATTTTTGAAATAAAAGGCCCAAGTCCAAATAAGATAATTCCAACAAGGCGGACCCAGAATTTTAGATTGCGGTGGGCTAGAAATACAGGAAGAGGCGGGTCCCATAGGGAGTTCAGGGCAAAATCCGTGATCTTTTTTGGGATCCATCTATACATGTTTTTTGAATTTTTGTATCGAAAATGTTATAAATTTGGTATATGAAGTATTTTGCACTCTATAGGACTATATCTATGATTTTTAATAATCTATCAAATTAGTCTTTTTGATCTCAACTTAGGAAAATTCTATGATATATATCTTAGTAGTTTTGGGTGCTAAATATTATGGTGGAGTCTCAAAATGTTTAGCCAAGTCATATAGTGTGATAACTTTAAAAACCACCTTATTTTTAAATAAAGCAAAGCAGTTTTTAAAGTTACCTACACTATGGGAGCCAATTACATTTTTTGAGTCATAAGTTACTCCGTCTTAGCACTAAAAAATGATATAAAATCCTACAAAAATCTCCAATTTGTATCATAGAATCTCCCCCAACTTAAAATCTTAGTTTATTTGCAAATTACTAGCCACGGATTTGATCCTACAAAGCTACTCATAATATGGTGCAATTTAGAGAAGAGTAATGCTTTGCATCCCAAATTTTGTAACCCAATTAATTCCTAAATACTTGTGACAATGGACCCACTTCATTTTGATCACATCGTGTTGAAATGGTTCCACCTTAAATATTAAGTTAGCCCATCGCTATACGTGTTTAGAACCATTTAAAATATAAAATTTGATAAATATAGCATTATTCTTTAGAGAAACATTACAAAGCAATTCCAAAAGAAAACTAAACAAAGCAGGTTGAAAATTTGTATAATGATTAACCAATCAAGAAAAAGGAATTGCGAATACTCACAAAAGTTGACATGCTTCATTCTTTTTTTTTTTTTTTTTTGCAGAAGTCAAAGCACCCGCAGGCGCCACACACACACACTGCAAACAGCCACCGACTGAAGGGGAGTAAAACCCCCTGTTCAAAGCCCCACTAGGGGACTCGAACTCCCCACCTCCCACAAAGGAGAGGTGGTACAAGACCATCTGGGCTACAGCCCACGACATGCTTCATTCATTTATGTACTGAGTGGAAGTATAGATATGGTCGTAGAGGATATGGGTTACAAATAATGTACCTATGGGTGTGGGCTGTGAGCTGACTGGGCTGGGCTATAGGACTATTTGTACGGAAGCTTTCAGAAGGGCTAGGCTATAAGACAAGATGAAACTTTATGTTTAAACCTTTGCACTGGGCTACAGTCCAGCTCAGCCCATTAGTACTATCGTTGTAGCAAAGGTTTACAGTTGATATGTTTGAAATCAATAGAGCTACTTTCATACTCCTATGTAATTTTGTTTGTTGTAGTTTTTGCGCGGGTGTGTCAGAATCAAAAGTGGTTCGAAAGTGCAAACTAATTTCCTAACTATTTGTGTGTGTGATACACAAGGCTTTAAGATCTGACTTCTATTAGGTGATTGTGATGGCCAAGTAGAAAAGTGCATTTGACCTGAGATTTCTAGACACTACTGAAGCGCACTAGTCTAATAGTAGTGAATTTACTAGGTAAACAATCACAAACAATTAATAAAATATGTAGATATTTTATTGAATGTGTTTGAAAAAAACAAAAAAAAACTAAGGAATAAGATCAGAACAGACTCTAATTGTTCAAGAGAAAGATTGAAAACAGTAAAAAGCAAAAGGATAGATCTATTGCTATGAGTGCTGAAAACAAATAACGTTGGGATGAATGTCTTTGAATACTGTTTGAATGCTTTTGGATGCGGTGAATCGAGAGTGTCGCAGAGTGATTTGCATGTAAGCCTACTTCTGTATTTATAGCGGCCTCACAGAGTCCAAATGTGGCAAGGCTCCTTTACTCACACTTTTGACAAGATAAGGACGCCCAGAATCTTCCCTAATCCCAACTCTTTCTATCCTTATCAAGATCTTGAACCAATCTCAATATTCTAGGGATTGGACTTCCATATCCGGTTGAATTTGATCAGATCCTTTCTTAAACCAACACTTCTTCATTCCTTAATTTTAGCCTCAACGATAAGGAAACAAGCCACATGTTTCTACTTCCCTTCTTTGTTATTGGGCTTCTGCTTGAGCTATAACATTGAGCCCGATGACGGCGATGCATACCTCCGACCAATCGGGCTCGAACTCTGGCCCTTCCATATTTCTTCAAAACAGGGTGCCCGATTGCCACATATCTTATCCTTTTTGGTCATCGGGCTTGATAATTCTTACCCTCTGTAGTCGGTTTTATGCCTTAACCAAATTTACATCACTTGTTTCTCGAGCCCGATCGCCCATCCTGCAGTCTAAATGGTCCATTCTGCTCTTTCCTTTTCGGGCACCAAAACCTTTGCCCTTTTTTTGGTGCAAACAAATTTTAAGTCCATCAATCTAAATTAATTTATTATAGAAGACAAAAATGAAGTTGGAGGAATCTATCCACAAGTTTCATTAATACTACACTTTAAAGGAGGATTCTTCGGAACACCCATGTGGTTTGGGTGTACCGTACCTACAATATAGTGGTTTTGTGTAAAAAAAAAATTATTTGTTCTCTGGTAAAATATATTTATTGCGATAAGAAACATTTGTTCTGACCGATTTTGATGGGAGCAAATATTTCTTATCATAGAATAATTTTTTTTTTAATCAGAAATAATCATTTCTAATCAAAACTACTAAGTTGTAAGTACACTGTACACCCAAACCAATTGGGTGTACCGAAGAAAACTCCAACGTTAATTTGACATCTTTGGGGGATATTTAATTTGTGGAATTCATGGAGTCAAGGCTAAATTTACGGAATATGTGCGCATGTGTTGAATTATAGCTGTAATAACTTAAAAAATAAGAGCATGTATCATGTAGGTAAGTACTAATTAACTTCTTATTTCTCTCCTATTAAGGGTTGTCTACATAATTCGATCAGACAAAGAAGGCAGCCTTCTAAAGAAATTCAAAGGTGGTGATGGCATTCTATCTCTAAACATCGGATGGCGCAGCAAATAGAACCCAAATGCCATTGCCACCATTTTTGATGGTACCAAGTACAGTATAATTGCCACAATAAAACACAGTCCAACAAATATCCCGGTGGCACGTGGGTCTCGCCACGTCACCAATGCTTGCACACGTTCCAATTGCGTGGCAATGTCACCCAATATTGTCTGTACACGTGCCCCTAGCATCCGGAGCTTATCGTATCTGACACGTACCACCTCGTTCGATCGTGCGGTTGGCATTGCATCAAATTCTTCATCAAGGTCATCGCAGTCCACCGAATCAGCCAGCGAGACTTTCGGATCGAAGTGTGGTAATGGGGCCCGTGATCGAAACCTATAGTTCCACACTCCTATGGCGAACACATAGAAGGCCAATGTGGGGACAATCAAATCAGGGAACCACACCAACATCACTAGTAATGCATGCACGAGTATCGTAGCCGTGGGCTTCTTCCACGAACGCGTGTCTTCCACCCATTTGACCACGTCGATCACTCCAGCGATGACGTTGATGATTCTAAACCAATTAGCACGCACTTTACGCATGCTAAAGGCGTGCGAGTCCGCATCAAGCATGTAAGTCACGACCTCACGCCGAAGGGGCGGCTCGGATCGAGTGAAATGAGCGGCCATGATTTTGACAGCTGCCGTCCTCAACATTTCCTGTTGTACCATGCCAAGTGGCTTGATGTGGTGCATTATCGGCAACAAGGGCTGCGAGTACACGTGTAAGAAATCGAGTGTGGGTATCGCACGCGCGAACCGTACGGCCACCTCGATCTCACCCATTTTCTTCAACCCACCATGAGACAACAACAACATTGGATACTTATTTTTGTACACTCTCCCTGTTTCTAACGTAGACATACGAATACGTAACTTCCCAATGCGAAAATCAGGACGCATGGAGGACTCTTTAGAACCGTTGATCTTGAATACTTCCCAACTGTCGAATACACCAATGGTCAACACAGTTGACATGTCATAGACCTTCCACGAGTACTGCTCATTCCATTTAGGGTCCAAACTATCAGAAACGGTGCGTGTTCGTACCCATTTGTTACCATACTTCGCAACAGCATATGCGTCAGTGGACCCCTTGCCATTGATTGCCTTCATTGGTAATAAGTTCTTGCATCCAACGATCCCGAGCTCGACCGTACCGATATGAGGTTTCCAAAGCTGCCTCGCGGTTGGACGATAGTCGCTGCACACGTGGGCTGACTCGTCCATCACGTGGTATCCACCGTCGAAACAAACCCTTAGGTGGACCCTACCTTTGTAAACCCTCTTTTGGTCATTTGGGTCTTCCAAAGTGAACCATCTTGATACAACTTTTCGGTCATCAACACGGCGCTCTATGGACGTGAGCGGTATCGTAGCAAGTCCCATTAGAACTGGTCCTTTCAGTTGCCTGTTTTCTAAGAAAAGCTCCAAATGGTGGTCACTGAACGGCTCGGCGGCTACAAAGATCAGGTCTTCATTCCATGACGGAGATCCGTTAGTTGTGACGGAAGATTTGGACTTTAAGGCTTGAAATCCCAGTTGAGCTTTGATTTGGAATGACGATTCCTTTGACGTAGTTAACGGCAAGACGTCTTGTGCTTCCAAAACCGTTAATCTCAAGTACCAGAGTTTTGGTGACTGGTAGACTTTTGATCGAGAGCTGGGGTTACCAGCCGTATCAGTTTTCCACGCGTCTGGAAATGATTCGTCTGCTTGTGTACCTACCCACGTGGCAAGCATCAGGTCACCACTGTGGGCCCCACCTTCTTCCAGCCTGTACCACTGAGGAGCCAGTGGACTATCCGGTGGGTCCCTCAAGGGGATCTCCGTCACGTCGAAACATATTCCACCTAAGCAAAGAATACAATATTCAATTTTGTTTTAAAGAAAATATAAAGAAAAGTAGGGGAGTGTGGAAATTCTTAGACTTGTGTAGATCTGTAAACATAAGATAAATAAAATGAGTAAAGTTGGATGCACTTTTAAATATATAATTCAGTTTAAAAATGTTGGATTTTGTGTCGAAAAGTCTGCACACAAAAATAAGATGTGTACAGATTGTGCAAGCTTTTCAACATAAAATTTAATATTTTTAAGCAAATTATTGCATTTTAATGTGTATTTAAGAATACATCTAGTATTACTCTAAATAAAATATTTTATTCCACCCACCTAAAAAGTAATGTGCTGCCACGTTGGATGTGGGGTCTGCTGATTTGGAAGATGGTGGGTCCCACACTGAGATTTCTAGTACTGAGGATGAATCAGGAGCATCGCGGCCAAAGGCAAAAGTCTGGTCCCAGTCAAAGAAGTTGCTTTTTATTGCGGGTTTGGATATGACTTGACAGCCCGAAACCACAATCTTTACAATTGGGTCACCATTTGTGGGAAGAGATCGAGCTTTGATCACTCGAACGAACAGATAGTGCATTTTCTCAACCAGATCGTACGATAGCCGTTCTTTCTGAATCAGCTCAGGTGGATCCATAGCATAATTACCAGGTGGGCCGGGCCGGGTCATTGGGCGTGGGCCGTTGATACCGTGGACTCTGACTGCGGGGCTTGATCCGGATATTTGAAATGCCATAATCTCCGGTGGTAACACATTTGGTTGTTCTGGCTGAATGGGTACCGGATCCACTGGATTATCACTTCCATCTTGGGCTGGCGGGTCAGATTCCGGCAGGTTCTCGGTTTCAGGAGATGCGTTTTCCGGCGTCGGAGCAGATTCAGGTGGCGGCGGAGGTGGGTTTTCTTCAGTGGGTGGCCCACTCTCCGCCTGCGGCTCCGGGATGGGCTCTGGAGGCGGAGACCCTTCCGGTGGCTCAGAATTTTTTACCTCCTCTGCTTTTGGAACCTCCGCCGCCTCTTCTGGTGGCTTCACTTCCTCCGGCGGCGGCGTTGGCGGCGGAGGCGGCTGAACAACTTCGTCGGAAAAGTAAATCTTCAACCCAATCTCACCCTGAATCCAACTAAATAAATGCTTCTTCTCAAGGGGATAGTAAATCAGAGCCTCCTCACCTTTCTTCACAAACTGACCCGAATTCAGCCGAACCCGACCGAGAAAATTGTTCCGGGTAGTCGGACCCAAGTTCCGATCATGGAACACATCGATCTCGACCATGTGGCCAAACACCGCCGCCGCCGACGGCTTGCCGACGTTGAATTCCAGAACCTCGTTCCAAGACGGGTTCAAATCCCGGATCACGGGTCGGGTCTTCCTCCTCTGCCCGTAGAAATCTACAACAACGTAAGGGCTCGAAGTACCATGTCCGTCTTTGGGGAGTAAATTCCGAGCATCGACAACTTCAACGATTAATTTACGGACCGTGGCCATGATCGAAATGTTTATTTGGCACAAGTCTGAACGACGTCGTTATTACATTTGTACTTTGAAGTAGAAAGAAAGAGAAGCTAATTTGTGTTTGTAAACAAGTTAATATAAGCAGATATGTGTATGAGTATGTGTGGGTGTGTGAGAAATCTACAGAGAGAGAGAGAGAGGGGATAGTGGAGTTCTTAGTTGGAGGGGGGTAAAAAGGGCAGGAAGAGATAAGAAAGGTGCTTAACTTCATGTGATCACAACTCTTCTAAGGCCAATCCCATTCTTCTGCTGATTAATTTCACTTTGCTTGATATGACACTACTTTACTTTTACTTTTCTTTTCTTTCATTCTTTCTTTCCAAAAGATTCTCTTTCACTTTTTCCATTTAATTCATCAGTGCAGAATCATATATGTGTATTTTATACGTGAGTAATTTTTGGGACACAACCTTCATACAACTTTTATACAACTTTTGTCTATTTCTCTCATGTGATGTAGATGGACACATATTTTGGGGAGGTTGTATGAAAGTTGTATGAAGGTTGTGTCCCAAGTATTACCCTTTATACATTTTGTACATATGCCTACATATAAACTGATATTTTTCTTCTCAGATATATATACAGTTAGGCTATAAAAAGGGCGTTCTTTCTTTTTTAAAGAGAAGACCTCTGTTTTTGCTGTCGGATTGTGTTTTTATTAATGGCAGTTTTGTCATTTCACTGTTTTTTAACAAAATCTAACGGCCAAAACAGAGGTCATTTCTTTAATAAAGAAAGGTGATCCTCTTTAATATATATATATATATATATATATATATATATGCGTAATTACATCAACTTAATTCAAAAATCTATATTCATGTACAAATTTACAGTAGATTCATCAATTCTTTCACTACAAATTTTAAAATTTAACTTTTGTGACATATCGTTTAATTCACTTCCCTTTATGACCTGTGGCCGATGTCGTTTTCGTTATTATAATTAATCAGTAATGCTACACTTACCGAAAAACTGCACAGAATTTGTGCACCGAATGATCCAGACCACTCATTTCAGTGGTCCCCACACGTTTTTGTGTGGGGACCACTGAAATGAGTGGACTGGATCATTCGGTGCACAAAATCTGTGCAGTTTTTCGGTAAACAAAGCATTTCCGATAATTAATTCAGGTGTCAATTGCATTACTGATTAATAACTTAGTTTTTCAAAAATATTTGTGCATATGTCTATGTATGCATATACAAAAGTTTCACGAGTGCAGTTTGTTCACCCAAAATTACTCACCCACCCTTTGTTCACCCTTCTTTTGAATCGGTTAATACAGTGGGTTCAGTACTTTATACCTTAATTAATTCTCATTTAATACTGAGTACCACTGCATTAGCCAATACAGAGAAAGGTGAACAAATGGTGAATAATTTTGGGATCGATGAGAAAAAAATATTCAAGTTTTATTTGATTATTTATTTATTATTTTTTTAATGAAGTTTTTCCTCACTCCTTTGCATTTGGTATATCATTGAGAGCCTCGCGTGGTGACAAAACTATGAGACTAAATATTATGGATATGTGATATCATAGATGAAAGTTCATTTTGGTTTAATTCTATTGATAACATAAGCTTCCATTTAGGCAGAATATCCTCTTTTCACTTTTCTAGTCATATATATACAAAAACGTATGGAGAAAGAGAGAGAGAGAGAGAGTGTGTGATTTACAGGCATTTGATGAACGACATTCCACCAAGAAATGGTATGCTTTTGATAAAGATGACTATCTTTTGTGTCACCGACCGTGTTTTCTTTTTATCTTTCAATAGACAGTTGGAGATCAATTTTTGACAAAGAAATCAACAATCACCACCCCCTTTCACACACACATCCATGAGTACGTCAACATCCCTTTAATTTGGGAATTAAAATGCTATATGCATG
The DNA here is from genome assembly GCA_033977485.1 of Hydrangea macrophylla. Lineage (NCBI taxonomy): Eukaryota > Viridiplantae > Streptophyta > Magnoliopsida > Cornales > Hydrangeaceae > Hydrangea > Hydrangea macrophylla. The sequence continues at coordinate 78,494,930 of CM066991.1, read as the reverse complement.
CTTCCAAAATTTGTATCTAAATGTACTTCCAGTGAGAGACCATCTTCAATAAATGTGAGATATCTTAAAATTCATCCAATGAAATTCAGTTGGGCGTAATATCACGTGTGTTAAAAATCACATTTGAAATACAAATTTGAAAAGTATACAATTACTCTTAATTTGAACTTGTACTATTGTTACATGCAAGTGGGCCACTAACCAACTCAGCTAACACCTTTCTTTAATGTGCAATTGATATATACATACATATCTAGATAGATAGGATCGGATCTTGAAATTTGGTCCAGTGAGAGCAAATATGAATTACAAAGTTTTTACTAACTTCTTCACTATAAAATAAATTATTCGTATTTGAAATTAAGAATAAAGAATCAATAATTTAAACCGATTGTAAATAACAAGATTTAAGATTTAACAATTCATTAATACCAACTCAATTTTCTACGTTTACAATTGACCACAATGCATTTTTATACATTAAATCGTTGCATGATAGACTCGTTATCAATGGTATTGAAAACATCCTTTTTCAAATATAAATAAGTAAACTATCATTCATCCACTTATCTCCCATTTAATTGCGCATTCTATTCTTCACAATAAAGAGAACGAGAGGACTGATTCGGTTGGGGTTGTGGGTGGGTGGGAGGGGGGAATTGTTCGAACAAGTTTGGATTAAATGTGAAATATGCTTGTGTATAATACTGCAATAGTGTTTAAAATTCTAGGGGGGAAATTGGCCCCATGAGGAGAAAATGTTATTGTGCTGAGGTAGGTTGCAATTGGCCCTATATATGATGATAAAATGTTTATTATAATGGTTATTGTGTTGACGTGGTACCACAAATTAATAAGAGATTACTATTCACACATGCACATCCTAATTTTAAGTAAAAGATGTGTCTACATAAACACTAAAAAAAAAAAGTAAAAGATGTGTCTACATAAGCACTATACCTATGCGTATTAGTGTGGGGCTACTAATGATGTGATATTATCGTTGTAATATCTATATTTATCTGTCTATAAAATCACTAAATTACTCAACTGTTTTACGCTTTCAAACTCCTTTTAAGTGTTTTACACTTTCAAATTGACTATATCACTCTCTAAATGTATTAATTGTTTTCTCCACCTAATCTTTCATGTTACTGTTCTACAAAAAATGAGAAATAATCTTCCAATAAGTGTATAATGTAAAACGTTGGAGATAATTGCATGTACTATAAAATGGTCTTCAAAGTATTATTATATAAAATTTCAAAACAACATAGAAATTTTGACAAAAGTCATTAGTCCAAGACCTAGAACTATTATGATTTTACGCATAAAAGTTATACGGAAATAAATCACATACATATTACATACCTGGATTCATGACACAACTTTCAAGAGATCAAACTAGCTTGATGTTGAATTCTTTAGTCTCCGCGGTGAGAAATGGTTTCTCTATCTTGACCTCTCTTTTTTTACGTTTAGGGTTTCTGTCAGATACACTATTAGTTAACGGAAAATCAACCCTAAACTTATCTTTATACTACTATAATTCCACTTACCCATCAAAGTAGGAGTGTTTTAGGAAATCACTTCTCGTTTGACCAATGAGATGAGAGTTTTAAATTGAAAATATGATATCATTTAAACTCAATATTTTTGGGACATATTATGTGGGACATAAGAAAATATCTTACATTATCCCACTTGGCCCATATACAAAACTTTAGCATTGAGTTCAATAATAATAGCATAAGACGCGTATTAAATTTCAATTTACTCTTGCTTTAATTTGGTCATCATAATAATTAAACAACCCACTAATGCAAGTCATGGTGGTCGTGTGTCATGAGCCACAAGGCTACACTACACCATATGGACGAATTTTTAAAGGGTATATCCGTTCGGAAAAGCATTACTAATAGAAAAAACTGTTAGAAGTAGGGGTGTGAGGAATATTTCTAACGGATTTTCTAACAGTTATTTCCATTAGTAAAATTATATTTTTTAACGGATGTATCTGTTAGTAATTTAGCTACTAACGATTTGTTTTCCAACAGTTTTTTAGAGTTCTAATTAGATACTAACAGTTTAAGAAGGGGTTGGTAACAGTCATATTCATTAGTAATTCCAAAAAATCAAAAAATAAATTGCTAGCGGATTTGCTAATGGGTATATATGTTAGAAATTTTAACAAAGTAATAAAACAAACTTATTTATATGCTCCGCAAATTTTTATTTTTTTTTTTTAAATTCTACACAATATTGCTGAGAAAAAGAAACTGAAAATAAATACAATTCATCCAAACGGGTGCCATTAGAAAAGAGGTGTAGCCATAACGAACTATTGTTTGACAATTTTTAAATCAAAAATAAAAACAAAGTTACCAAATCAATGTTCTAAACTACAAAACCGCTAAAGCCTTAAAGGCTAATCAATCTCATAGCACTCAATTTCACGTATCATTCTGAAGGAAAAACCGGTTTAAAGTTAATTGTTAAACGCGCAGCGGAAAATATGAAGTTATAAAACTTTTGGTAGCCCAGGATCTACTACTCGTTAATTCTATAGATGCGTACCAACCAGCGGGAACAAGAAATGTACCTCAGGTCTTAAACCCAATTATGATTTTCTTTTTCCTGGGTGACGCAGCATTCTCCACTAGGTTGTCTTCACCCTTATGTCTCCTGTGGATGCTTCTCGGAGAGACTAGAGATGGTGGGATCTCTAATAGAGAGGAAGGATAAGGTTTGGGACTCCAAAATAGTATCTGTAGCTTCTGGTTAATAAAAACAACGAACTCTTTTTTCTGGACGCAACTGCCCTATTTATAGATTCCCAGAACCAACCTAATGTTCGAGCGATTGAAGTGGCTTTGATCGATCGAACCACCTTCAAGTGATCGAACCCGCCAAGACATCAATTGATCGAGACAACTTTGATCGATTGATCGAACCCCCCTTGACAAGATCCTCATGTGCCTTTTCAAGCATCCAAGTGGAGCTAAGAGTAGGACCTCCTAGGCTCTTTATTGTTGGCTCAGATAAGTTGTTAATTCCCATGACCAAACTCTTTGATTAGTAAACTAACCAACTGATCAGTTAACATTTACTCCACTATAAAACGATAACTGAACTACAACGCAAAAGAACATATCTGAAGTGATAACTCGACTTGTATGGTGTACTAATGTCCCTCTACCTTCAGCATTCGTAATCATATTCAAGTAGTCGGATAACTGTTACTGTTAACCTGAATCGATCATGAATACTTCTTGTATTCCTTGAGTCTCATTCACCTCTTATAATTACCAAACATGTTGATAACTACTTATCAACAAGACTGCAGTTTTCAGTAATCAACTTGGTGACATTCTCAAGGGAATGCTTACTCTAAATCAGAGGGTAGATTCTATCTTGACAATATATGTTCACAACCCTATGAACATGACATACCCAAGATACCCAGGTGTTGATCTTCAATAGACCTCACTGATTAGTAAGTCAAATCAGCCATATCCATAGTCTGTGTTCATAATCGTCTCAAGATTGAGAACGCATACCTTATACAAGTTATGAGTTCCTATCGACTGTTTGACACTCTTGAGTGTCAATAAGAAAGCTCAGGTCCATCAATGCACTATAAGAGCTAGCATATTAACTAAGAGTTACATTCTAGTGATTGAGATTAATCACTCCATCCAATGATAGTTAATCATACTACAGTGTAAACCTGATGAGATATTCAGTCTCATCATCCACTATGACATGCTCTAAGTATCAAAGAATAATAATTCGTATCTCACTTGTATGTATCTCATACACGCACGAATTACTTACTATGATACTTAAGGATTAACAATCATCTCATGAAAGAAACATACACAATGAAATGTAAAGCTAATATCCATATATTAAAATGTCAATGTCTCATACATAAAGTAATGGTTTGAGGGCACAAACACAACAAACTCCTATTTGCACTCACAACCATACAGGATCACTTCTGAGACCTAGACTATCTAGATGACGATCAAAGACCTTCTGTAGCAACGCCTTTGTAAACAGATCTGCAAGATTGTCAGAGGTGGCAATCTTGCTGACAATCACATCTCCACGTTGAACAATATCTCAGATTAGATGATATTTCTGCTCTATGTGCTTTCCCTTTTCGTGGTTCCTTGGCTCCTTGGACTTAGCCACTGCCCCACTATTATCACAATAAAGCGTAACAGGTGACAAGGACGTTGGTACCACCTGGAGCTCCATAACAAACTTCTTGAATCAAACAGCTTCCTTTGCGGCATCACAAGCAGCCGCATACTCAGCTTCTGTAGTTGAGTCTGCATTGCATTTCTGCTTAATGCTCCTCCAACTGACAGCACCACCTCCCAAGGTAAAGAGATGTCTGGATGTCGACTTCCTCAAATCTTTATCTGACATAAAGTCTGCGTCAGTGTATCCCACTGGAATTAACTCACTACCACCGTACATAAGCATATAATCTTTAGTCTTTCTCAAGTACATAAGAATGTCCTTAACGGCTGTCCAGTGTTCTAGACCTGGATTCGATTGATATCTACTAACCATGCCAATAGCAAAACAAATATCTGGTCTAGTGTATAACATCGCGTACATGAGACTTCCCACTGCCGAAGCATAGGGAACTCCTGCCATACGATTCCTCTCCTCCTGTGTCTTTAGACACTAGTCCTTGGAGAACGCTAAACCATGCCTGAAAGGTAACAAACCTTTCTTCAAATTATCCATAAAAAACCTAGTTAGCGCTTTCTCGATATAACCAGCTTGAGATAATCCCATTATCTTTCGGTTACGATCCCGAAAGAGCTTTATTCCAAGAATATAGCTAGCCTCTCCTAGATCCTACATATGGAAAGTACTAGCTAGCCAAACCTTGACCGTTGACAACGCTGTTACATCATTTCCAATGAGTAGAATGTCGTCAACGTAAAGCACAAGAAAGGCTACCACTTTCCCTTCACATTTCTTGTATACACAAGGTTCATCCAGATTCAATATGAAACCAAACGACTTGACCGTTTGGTCAAATCGGATGTTCTAACTTCTGGATGCTTGCTTAAGCCCATAAATGGACTTTTGCAGCTTACATACCAAGTTACCTTTCCCACCAGCTATGAACCCTTCTGGTTGTTGCATATAGATGTCCTCCTCAAGATTGCCATTCTAGAATGAAGTCTTGACGTCCATTTGCTAGATCTCAAAATCTAGGCATGCAATAATGGATAAGAGTATCCTGATGGACTTGAGCATGGCTACCGGCGACAAGATTTTCTTATAGTCAATGCCCTCCCTCTGAGTATAACATTTCACTGCAAGCCTTGCCTTAAAGGTCTCAACCATTCCATCGGATCCTCTTTTCCTCTTGTAGACCCACTTACAGCCAATAGGTTTAATATTGGTTGGAAGTTCTACAAGATCCCAGACCTGATTAGAATCTATAGATTTCAATTCAGCCTTCATAGCTTTAACCCAATGAGCTGAGTTTACATCAGCCATTGCCTCTTCGTATGTTGTAGGAGCAGATTCAGATTCTATGGAGACAGCTTCAAAAACTTCTCCTAAGAATATGTATCTATCAGGCTGGCTTATAATCATCCCACTATGATGAGGTACCGGTGTGTAAATCGGTGAAGAAGTAGTATTTTCTTGATTTACATTGTTATCAACTGCGGGTTGGACTGAGGGCTCTCCTTCTATCTCTGTAAGATCTATCATTCCCTTAGGTTTATGGTTCATGATATAATCATCCTCCAAGAAAATTGCATTTATACTAACAAACACTTTCTGTTCTCTTGGATCATAAAAATACCATCCATAAGTACCCTTTGGATACCCTACGAAGTAACATACTTTCGATCTAGAATCCAACTTGTTCATCTTTCCTTTCAGCACATGTGCCGGACACCTCCATATCCGAAGATGTTGCAAAGAAGGCTTGCGCCCAATCTACATCTCTCGTGGTGTCTTGGGAACAGATTTGCTTGGTACTAGATTTAGTATGTATGCAGCGGTTTCCAAAGCATAACCCCAAAGGAATAATGGTAACTCCAAATAACTCATCATCGACCTAGTCATGTCTAAAAGAGTCTGGTTCCTTCTCTTCGCTACACCATTCTGCTGAGGTGTACCAGGTGCAATCAATTGTGACAGAATCTCATTCAGTACAAGGTGATCAATACACTCATTAGGGAGATACTCACCACCTTGATCAGAATGAATGGCCTTAATATGTGTGCCCAATTGATTCTCCACTTCAGCCCTAAACTCTTTGAATTTTTCAAAGGCTTCAGACTTGTACTGCATTAGGTATTCATATCCATACCTTGAGTGGTCATCAGTAAATGTTGTGAAATACTCATAACCACCCCTTGTTCTAATATTTATTGGTCCACACACATCAGTATGAACTAATTCCAACAATGCATTAGTCATCTTACCCTCTAAACAAGACTCGCAGACTTCCATTGGTTCGAGAACCAAATCGCCTAGGACCCCTTCTTTGACTAGTTTGCCAATCCTATTTAGATTGATATGCCCAAGCCTCATATGCCAAAGCCTTGTTGGATTAGTTAAAGGCTCTTTTCTTTTAGATGGTATAGTTACCACTGAGTTATTAAGTTCCATATAAGAATCTTTAGAAATATTGAGACTAATCACATACAAACCATTTGATTTAACACCAGAATAAGTAAAAGAACCATTTCTTTTAATCACAACTTCAGTCCAAAATGAAAAGAATAACCATTATTCGATAAATTTGAAACTGAAATTAAGTTACGTCTCATTGAAGGGACGTAAAGTACATCTGATAAAAATCAAAACTTTATTGTCTAGAAATTCTAAAACTACGACTCTTGTAGCAACCGCAGAAATGGTTGCGCTAGAACCTAGAGTCAGCACGATCTCCCCATCACTGCATTTCCTGGTTGATCTGAACCCCTGCAACGAATTACAAATATGGTTAGTCACACCAGAATCAATGCACCAAGTGTTTGAAATATCCGTTATAAAACTTACTTTAATCACATGTGATTCAATCATACCTTGAACTCTTGTAGCTAAGAATTCTGGACAGTTCCTCTTCCAGTGGCCCTTCTCACCACATTTGAAACACTTTCCTTTGCCTTGGCCACCCACCTTCTCTTTGCCCTTATCTTTTGCTTTAGATTTTGCAATCTTAGGGACCGGTCCAACACTTAGACCACCAATGCCAGCCTTCTTCTTCACTTTCTTGCCTTTCGGTGTAGATTGGGAGGAACAAGAGGTTTTCTCAACGTTCAAAACGTTGCCCCCAGGTTTGATCACCCCTTCAACAGCGAGTAAAGAACTCATTAATTTGCTCATTGAAAAATCCATTTTATTCATATTATAGTTTAGTTTAAATTGAGCGAATGATGGCAATAGCGTATTGAGGATCATATCAACTTGGGTCTGTGCGTCAATGTTGGCACCTAGGGTCTCCAGCTCGTTTAAATAACCAATAATTTTTAAAACATGTTCTTTGACTGGAGTCCCATCCGACATCTTAGCACTCATTATCTTCTGCATGGCTACCTGCCTAGCAGGCCTGCCATGCTCCCCAAACATCTTTTTCAGGGATTCGATAATGTCACTGGCAGAATCATTCGACGGGAATTGGTGTTGCAACGCACCAGCCATTGAGGCCAGAATGTAGCAACAGGCCATTCCATTCGACTTCTTCCATTTATCGAACTCGCATCTGGCTACTGCCGAAGCATTTGCCGTGGGTTCTTCGGGGCATGGGGTGGTGAGGACATATATGTGATCCTCCGCAGTTAACACGATGTCAAGGTTTTATTTCCATTATGTGTAGTTATTTCCAGTTAACTTGTTTTGAGTGAGTATGGTGGCAAGTGAACTAAATGCAGATCTAGACATTATGATTACTGAAAAATCAAACAGACAAAATAAATATGGATATCCGAATTTGACAATTTTGAAATAAAAAAATCCTTAAAACTATTATATAAAACAAAGTCGCCGGATTATCAAATCGAAAGAGTAAAGCCTCCGTGTGGTGGTCAATACTCGATCTTTTGATTTAATCATGATTTGTCCGCTATGCAACTCTTGCAAAACAAGTTATGACTCCTGGACCTATTTGATCTCTAAGTTTTTGAATAATGCCCTGTTGGAAAAACCGGTTTAAGTTAAAAGTTTAAACGCGCAGCGGAAAAATCAAGTTATAAAACTTAATTGGCATGCCCGGATCTACTACCCATCAACTCTATAGATGCGCACAAGAGGGGACAAGAATTTATACCTTAGTGTCTTGAACCCAATTCTGAAATCTTCAACTTCCAGCAGCCTCCACTAGATGGCCTTCACTCTTATGACTCCTATGGATGTTCGCAGGAAGGACTAGGGTTGGTGGGAACCCTAATGGAGAGGAAGGAGAAGGTTTGGGACTCTAAAACAGTTTCTGCAGCTTCTGACGTTCAAAACGACGAACTTTTTTTCCAGAACGCAGCTGCCCTATTTATAGATTCCCAGAACCGACCTAGACTTCGACCGATCGAAGTGACTTCGATCGATCGAACCATTCTCGATCGATCGAACCAGCCATGACTTCAATTGATTGAACATACTTCAATCGATCGAACTTGTCTTGACAGCTTCCTCAAGTGTCTTTCCAAGTATCCTGGTGGAGCTAAGAGTGGGACCTCCTAGGCTCTTTATTGTTGGCTCAGATCAGTTGATTAATTCCCATGACCAAACTCTTTGATCAGCAAATTAATCGACTGATCAGTTAACGTTTACTCCACTATAAAACGATAAATGGACTCCAACGCAAAAGAACATATCCGAAGCGATAACTAGACTTGTATGTTGTACTAATGTCCCTCTACCGTCAGCATTCGCAATCATATTCAGGTAGTCGGATAAACAGTTACTGTCAACCTGAATCATGATTACTTCTTATAATCCTTGAGTCCCATTCACCTCTCATGATTACCAAACATGTTGATAACTCTTATCAACAAGACTGCAGTACTCAGTAATCGACTTGGTGACATTCTCAAGGGAATGCTTACTCTGAATCAGACAGTAGATTCTATCTTGACAATATATGTTCACAACCCTATGAACATGACATACCCAAGATACCCAGGTGTTGATCTTCTATAGACCTCACTGATTGGTAAGTCAAAGCAGCCATATCCACAGTCTGTGTTCATAATCATCTCAAGATTGAGAACACGTACCTTATAGAAGTTATGAGTTCCTATCGACTGATAGACAGTCTTAAGTGTCAATAGGAAAACTCAGGTCCGTCAATGCACTATAAGCACTAGCATATTAACTAAGAGTAACACTCTAGTGATTGAGATTAATCACTCCATCCAATGGTAGTTAATCATGCTACAGTGTAAACCTGATGAGATATCCAGTCTCATCATCCACTGTGACTAGTTCTAAGTATCAAAGAATAGTAATTCGTATCTCACTTATATGTATCTCATACATACACGAATTACCTACTATGACACATAAGGATTAACAATCATCTCATGAAAGAAACATACATAATGAAATGTAAAGCTGATATCCATATATTAAAATGTCAATGTCTCATACATAAAGTAATGGTTTGAGGGCACAAACCCAACAAACTCCCACTTGCACTCACAACCATACAGGATTATATCTGAGACCTAGACTATCTAGATGACGATCAAAGACCTTCTGTGGCAAGGCCTTTGTATACGGATCAGCAAGATTGTCAGCGGTGGCAATCTTGGTGACAGTCACATCTCCACGTTGAACAATATCTCGGATAAGATGATATTTCCGCTCTACGTGCTTCCCTTTCCCGTGGTTCCTTGGCTCCTTGGACTGAGCCACTGCCCCACTATTATCACAATAAAGCGTAATAGGTGACAGCGACGCTGATACCACCTCGAGTTCCATAAGGAACTTCTTGAGCCAAATAGCTTCCTTTGCGGCTTCACAAGCAGCCACATACTCAGCTTCTGTAGTTGAGTCTGCAATGCATTTCTGCTTAATGCTCCTCCAACTAACAGCACCACCTCCCAAGGTAAAGAGATGTCCGGATGTTGACTTCCTTGAATCTTCATCTGACATAAAGTCCGAGTCAGTATATCCTACTGGAATTAACTCACTACCACCGTACATAAGCATGTAATCTTTAGTCCTTCTCAAGTACTTAAGAATGTGCTTAACGGCTGTCCAGTGCTCTGGACCTGAATTCGATTGATATCTGCTAACCATGCCAACGGCAAAACAGATATCTGGTCTAGTGCATAACATTGCATACATGAGACTTCCAACTGCCGAAGCATATGGAATTCCTGCCATGCGATTCCTCTCCTCCTGTGTCTTGGGACACTGGTCCTTGGAGAACGCTAAACCATGCCTGAAAGGTAACAAACCTTTCTTTGAATCATCCATTGAAAACCTAGTTAGCACCTTATCGATATAACCAGCTTGAGATAATCCCATTATCTTTCGCTTGCGATCCCGAAAGAGCTTTATCCCAAGAATATAGCTCGCCTCTCCTAGATCCTTCATATCGAAAGTACTAGCTAGCTAAACCTTGACTGTTGACAATGCCGCTACATCATTTCCAATGAGTAGAATGTCGTCAACATAAAGCACAAGAAAAGCCACCACTTTTCCTTCACACTTCTTGTATACACATGGTTCATCCAGATTCTGTATGAAACCAAACGACTTGACCGCTTGGTCAAATCGGATGTTCCAACTCCTAGATGCCTGCTTAAGCCCATAAATGGACTTCTGCAACTTGCATACCAAGTTACCTTTCCGACCAGCTATGAACCCTTCTGGTTGTTGCATATAGATGTCCTCCTCAAGATTGCCATTCAAGAATGCAGTCTTGACGTCCATCTGCCAGATCTCATAATCTAAGCATGCAGCAATGGATAAGAGTATCCTGATGGACTTGAGCATGGCCACCGGCGAGAAGGTTTCCTCATAGTCAATGCCCTCTCTCTGAGTATAACCTTTCGCTACAAGCCTAGCCTTAAAGGTCTCAACCTTTCCATCAGATCCTCTTTTCCTCTTGTAAACCCACTTACAGCCAATGGGTTTAATATTAGCTGGAAGTTCTACAAGATCCCAGACTTGATTGGAATCCATAGATTCCAATTCAGCCTTCATAGCTTTAACCCAATGAGCTGAATCAACATCAGCCATTGCCTCTTCGTATGTGGTAGGATCACATTCAGATTCTATGGAGACAGCTTCAAAAACTTCTCCTAAGAACATGTATCTGTCAGGCTGGCTGATAATCCTCCCACTACGACGAGGTACCGGTGCGAAAATAGGTGAAGAAGTGGTGTTTTCTTGATTTACATCGTTATTAACTGCAGGTTGGACTGAGGGCTCTCCTTCTATCTCTCTAAGATCTATCCTTCCCTTAGGTTTATGGTTCATGATATAATCATCCTCTAAGAAAACAGCATTTGTACTAATAAACACTTTCTGTTCTCTTGGATCATAAGAATACCATCCATAAGTACCCTTTGGATACCCCACAAAGTAACATACTTCCGATCTAGAATCCAACTTGCTCATCTTTCCTTTCAGCATATGTGCCGGACACCCCCATATTCGGAGATGTTGCAAAGAAGGCTTGCGCCCAATCCACATCTCTCGTGGTGTCCTTGGAACAGATTTACTTGGTACTAGATTTAGTATGTAAGCAGCGGTTTCCAAAGCATAACCCCAAAGGAATAAAGGTAACCCCGAATAACTCATCATTGACCTAGTCATGTCTAAAAGAGTCTGATTCCTTCTCTCCGCTACACCATTCTGTTGAGGCGTACCAGGTGCAGTCAACTGTGACAGAATCCCATTTTGTACGAGGTGATCAATAAACTCATTAGAGAGGTACTCGCCACCTCGATCAGATCGAATGGCCTTGATATGTGTGCCCAATTGCTTCTCCACTTCAGCCCTAAACTCTTTGAACTTTTCAAAGGCTTCAGACTTGTGCTGCATTAGGTACAATGCATTGGTCCACACACATCAGTATTTATTGGTCCACACACATCAGTATGAACTAATTCCAACAATGCATTAGTTCTATTTCCCTTTGCAGGAAAGGGCCTTTTGGTCATCTTACCCTCTAAACAAGACTCGCAGACTTCCATTGGTTCGAGAACCAAATCGCCTAAGACCCCATCTTTGACTAGTCTGCCAATCCTATTTAGATTGATATGGCCAAGCCTCATATGCCAAAGCCTTGTTGGATTAGTGGAAGGTCTCTTTCTTTTAGATGGTACAATTACCACTGAGTTATTAAGTTCCATGTAAGAGTCTTTAGAAATATTGGGAGTGATCACATACAAACCATTTGATTTAACACCAGAACATATAAAAGAACTATTTCTTTTAATCACAACTTCAGTTCCAAAATGAAAAGAATAACCATTATTCGATAAATTAGAAACTGAAATTAAATTACGTCTCATTGAAGGGACGTAAAGAACATCTGATAAAATCAAAACTTTATTGTCTAGAAATTCTAAGACTACGACTCCTATAGCAACCGCAGAAACGGTTGCGCTAGAACCTAGAGTAAGTACGATTTCCCCATCACTGCACCTCCTGGTTGATCTGAACCCCTGCAATGAATTACAGATATGGTTAGTCGCACCAGAATCAATGCACCAAGTGTTTGAAGTATCCGTTATAAAACTTACTTCAATCACATGTGATTCAATCATACCTTGAACTCTTGTAGCTAAGAATTCTGGACAGTTCCTCTTCCAGTGGCCCTTCTCACCGCATTGGAAACACTTTCCTTTGCCTTGGCCACCTACCTTCCCTTTGCCCTTACCTTTTCCCTTAGATTTTGCAATCTTAGGGACCGGTCCAACACTTGAACCACCAGTACCAGCCTTCTTCTTCCCTTTCCTTCCTTTCGGTGTAGATCAGGAAGAGGAAGCGCTTTTCTCAACGTTCAAAACGTTGACCCCAGGTTTGATCACCCCTTCCGCTGCCAAAAGAGAACTCATCAATTCGCTCATTGAAAAATTCATTTGATTCATATTATAGTTAAGTTTAAATTGAGCGAATGAAGGCGACAGCGAATTGAGGATCATATCAACTTGGGTCTGTGCATCGATGTTGGCACCTAGGGTCTCCAGCTCATTTAAATAACCAATCATTTTCAAAACATGTTCCTTGATTGGAGTCTCTTCCGACATCTTTGCACTCATTATCTTTTGCATAGCTACCTGTCTGGCAGGCTTGCCATGCTCCCCTAACATCTTTTTCAGGGATATGATAATGTCACTGGCAGAATCATTCGATTGGAATTGGTGTTGCAACACACCAGCCATTGAGGCCAGAATATAGCAACGAGCCATTCCATTCGACTTCTTCCATTTGTCAAACTCGCGTCTGGTAGCTGCCAAAGCATTTGCCGCGGGTTCTTCAGGGCTTGGGGTGGTGAGGACATATATGTGATCTTCCGCAGTTAATACGATGTCAAGGTTACGTTTCCATTCAGTGTAGTTGTTTCCAGTTAACTTGTTTTGAGTGAGTATGGTGGCAAGTGGACTAAATGTAGATCCAGACATTATGATTTACTGTTAAAATCAAAAGACAAAATAAATATGGATATCAGAATTTGACAGTTTGAAATAAAAGAATCCTTAAAAACTCTTATTTTAAAACAAAGTCACCGGAATATCGAAACGAAAGAATCAAGCCTCCGTGTGGTGGTCAATTTTTGATCTTTCGATTAATCATGACTTGTCCGCTATGCAACTCTTGCAAAACAAGTTATGACTCCCGAACCTTTTTGATCTCTAAGTTTCTGAGTAATGCCCCGTGTGGGATCCCTTATCCATAGCTTAGCTAGTGTGTACCATTAACTATGATCCAATCACAATCGTCTCAAGTAGCGCCTCCGTGTGGTGGTCACCCTCTAACACGTCTGATTGATCCTATCAAAGGAAGTTTACATCTAGTAACCAATGAGTAATGCACCCTCCGTATGGAATGATCACCCCTGGCGAGGTGACACAGAATGCACCACTCATCTTACAGTGAACCGTTAATGGAAGATCGTGGGTGTTAACTAATAAGACCCTCTCCCACTAGATTTAGAAATTAAGGATTTTGCTTTTTAGTAAAAATTGTTTTTACACATTACCCATAAACATCCAATGTTTACTAATGCGTTAAAACGGTTTTTGAATTTTATTTTAGAAAACTTGTTTTACGTGCATGCAAGTAGTAACAATATAATTAAATGCCAATCACAAACCAAGCACATAAAACAAAAAACTAAAATTGAAAATAAAGACATCCAAACGATGCCTCTATCTCCCATGGCTCTATCTCCATAGAACCATCCTTTTTGGTTTGATCGCCTCCAGCTCCACCTTCATGGACAATGGCTCCTTGCTCCATCTTCGTGGATTTTCTAATTCTATTACATTTATCCTATGCTTCTTTCGAAGCTTACAATTTATCTAGAAGTAGAAATAGCAACAGCAAAATAAAAGGCTAGGGAAACCTGTGCGACTTTCATTTTCGTAGGATTGAAGTCGCAGCGCCCTTTACATAAGCCTTAGAACCAAACCAAACTTAAATTACAACATGCACCAATCTCAAACAATTTAAATGCAAAATATAAAAGTCTTGGTGCCATGGGAGATAGCGACTAAGCTTGATGCAAAAGGGTTAGTCGTACATACATCCACGCATACATAACAAATATATGTAACTATTGGAATACTTAATTCATTCACACAGTATATAAACTCTTTACATACTGAATTAGAACTTAAAACAACATCTTACTTCTCTGTCACAGTTCGATCGATCGAAGACCGTTCGATCGCTCGAACCTTCGATCGATTAAACTCTGTTCAATCGCTTGAACTTTCTATTTCACAGAATGATTTAAAAAATAACAGAATACTTTAAAATTAAAGCTTTTCATTTCAAAACACTTTAAAACTGTGAAACAGAGAACCTGACAAAGAATCTGTCTCGATCGATCGAATGTCATTCGATCAATCAAACATATCAATGTTCGATCGCTCGAAACATGTTCGATCGCTCGAGTACAGAGGATGTTCGATCGATCGAAACATGTTCGATCGATCGAATCGGCCTTGCATCCCATGCATTCACAGATTTGTACTCTGCTGCGATAACCCTGCAGAAATAGATCTGTGACAATGCCATTTCGAAAACAGTTCTAAAATCAACATGCAAATCAATATAGTGTTCCAAAACGCATCTATAGATCCAAACGAGCGTGGCTCTGATACCAATTGTTGGAAAAACCGATTTAAGTTAAAAGTTTAAACGCGCAGCGGAAAAATCAAGTTATAAAACTTAATTGGCATGCCCGGATAGGGGACAAGAATTTATACCTTAGTGTCTTGAACCCAATTCTGAAATCTTCAACTTCCAGCAGCCTCCACTAGATGGCCTTCACTCTTATGACTCCTATGGATGCTCGCAGGAAGGACTAGGGTTGGTGGGAACCCTAATGGAGAGGAAGGAGAAGGTTTGGGACTCTAAAAGAGTTTCTGCAGCTTCTGACGTTCAAAACGACGAACTTTTTTTCCAGAACGCAGCTGCCCTATTTATAGATTCCCAGAACCGACCTAGACTTCGACCGATCGAAGTGACTTCGATCGATCGAACCATTCTCGATCGATCGAACCTGCCATGACTTCAATCGATCGAACATACTTCAATCGATCGAACTTGTCTTGACAGCTTCCTCAAGTGTCTTTCTAAGTATCCTGGTGGAGCTAAGAGTGGGACCTCCTAGGCTCTTTATTGTTGGCTCAGATCAGTTGATTAATTCCCATGACCAAACTCTTTGATCAGCAAATTAATCGACTGAGCAGTTAACGTTTACTCCACTATAAAACGATAACTGAACTCCAACGCAAAAGAACATATCCGAAGCGATAACTAGACTTGTATGTTGTACTAATGTCCCTCTACCATCAGCATTCGCAATCATATTCAGGTAGTCGGATAAACAGTTACTGTCAACCTGAATCATGATTACTTCTTATAATCCTTGAGTCCCATTCACCTCTCATGATTACAAAACATGTTGATAACTCTTATCAACAAGACTGCAGTACTCAGTAATCGACTTGGTGACATTCTCAAGGGAATGCTTACTCTGAATCAGACGGTAGATTCTATCTTGACAATATATGTTCACAACCCTATGAACATGACATACCCAAGATACCCAGGTGTTGATCTTCTATAGACCTCACTGATTGGTAAGTCAAAGCAGCCATATCCACAGTCTGTGTTCATAATCATCTCAAGATTGAGAACACGTACCTTATACAAGTTATGAGTTCCTATCGACTGATAGACAGTCTTAAGTGTCAATAGGAAAACTCAGGTCCGTCAATGCACTATAAGCACTAGCATATTAACTAAGAGTAACACTCTAGTGATTGAGATTAATCACTCCATCCAATGGTAGTTAATCATGCTACAGTGTAAACCTGATGAGATATCCAGTCTCATCATCCACTGTGACTAGTTCTAAGTATCAAAGAATAGTAATTCGTATCTCACTTGTATGTATCTCATACATACACGAATTACCTACTATGACACATAAGGATTAACAATCATCTCATGAAAGAAACATACATAATGAAATGTAAAGCTGATATCCATATATTAAAATGCCAATGTCTCATACATAAAGTAATGGTTTGAGGGCACAAACCCAACATGCCCCGTGTGGGATCCCTTATTCATAGCTTTGCTAGGTGTACCATTAACTAGGATCCAATCACAACCGCCTCAAGTAGTGCCTCCGTGTGGTGGTCACCCTCTAACACGTCTGATTGATCCTAACCATAGGAAGTTCACATCTAGTAACCAATGAATAGTGTACCCTCCGTATGGAATGATCACCCCTGGCGAGGTGACACAGAATGCACTACTCATCTTACAATGAACTATTAATGGAAGATCGCGGGTGTTATAATAAGACCCTCTCCCAGTAGATTTGATAGAAAAGGATTTTGCTTTTGAAAAAATTATTTCCATATATTACCCATAAACATCCAATGTTTACTAATGCGTTGAAAACGGGTTTTGAATTTTATTTTAGAAAACTTGTTTTACGTGCATGCAAGTAGTAACAATATAATTAAATTTCAATCACAAACCAAGCACATAAAACAAAAAACTAAAATGAAATAAAAACATTCAAATGATGCCTCTATCTCCCATGGCTCTATCTCCATAGAACCTCATTCTTGGTTTGATTGCCTCCAGCTCCATCTTCATGTACAACGGCTTGCTCCTCCATCTTCATGGGTTTTCTAATTCTATTACATTGCTCCTATGCTTCTTTCGAAGCTTACAATTTATCTAGAAATAGAAATTAACAAGAAGAAAAATAAGGAAGGCTAGGGAAACCAGTGCGACTTTCCTATTCGCAGGATTGAAGTCACAGCACCCTTTACATATGCCTTAAAACCAAACCAATAAAATACACCAATCTCAAAACATTCGAGCACAAAAAATTAAATGCTCTTGGTTACGCGGGAGATAGGGACTAACTTGTTGCAAAAGGGTTAGTTGAACGCATATCCATGCATATATCTCAAATACATGTACCTATTGGAACCCATGATTGATTTACATAGTACATAAACTCTTTAGGTACTGAATTAGAACATTAAAACAACATCTTAGTCTCTGTCACATTTCGATCGATCGAAGACCATTCGATCGCTCGAACCTTCAATCGATTGAACACTGTTCAATCGCTTGAACATTCTGTTTCACAGAATGATTTAAAAATTTTTACAGAATAATTTAAAATTTAAGTATATAATTTCAAAAATCCTTAAAACTGTGAACAAAACACCTAGATAGAAAATTTGTCTCCATCGATCAAGGCCTATTCAATCGATCGAAACTTGTTCGATCGTTCGATCGATCGAGACTACTTCGATCGATCGAAACCAACATACATAATGCAATCACAGATTTGTATTCTACTGTATAAACACTGTAGAAACAAATCTATGACAACACAGTTTCAAAAATAGTTCTAAAAATGACATGCAAATCAAAACTAGTATTCCAAAATGCATCTATAGATTCAAACAACCATGGCTCTGATAAAATTGAAGGAAAAACCGGTTTAAAGTTAATTGTTAAACGCGCAGCAAAAAATATGAAGTTATAAAACTTTTGGTAGCCCAGGATCTACTACTCGTCCATTCTATAGATGCGTACTAACCAGCGGGGACAAAAAATATACCTCAAGTCTTGAACCCAATTCTGATTTTCTTCTTCCTTGGTAATGCAGCAGCCTCCACTAGGTTGTCTTCACCCTTATGTCTCCTGTAGATGCTTCTCGGAGAGACTAAAGATGGTAGGATCTCTAATAGAGAGGAAGGAGGAGGTTTGGGACTCTAAAACAGTATCTGTAGTTTCTGGTTAATAAAAACGACGAACTCTTTTTTCTGGATGCAGCTGCCCTATATATAGATTCCCAGAACCGACCTAATGTTCAAGCAATTGAAATGGCTTTGATCGATCGAACCACCTTCGAGCGATCGAACCTACCAAGACTTCAATCGATCGAGCCAACTTTGATCTATCGAACCCGCCTTGACAAGATCCTCATGTGCCTTTCCAAGCATCCTAGCAAAGCTAAGAGTGGGACCTCCTAGGCTCGTATTATTGGCTCAGATCAGTTGTTAATTCCCATGACCAAACTCTTTGATCAATAAACTAACGAACTGATCAGTTAACGTTTACTCCACTATAAAACAATAACTGAACTCCAACGCAAAAGAACATATCTGAAGCGATGACTAGACTTGTATGGTGTACTAATGTCCCTCTACCTTCAGCAATCATAATCATATTCAGGTAGTCGGATAACTATTACTGTCAACCTGAATCATGAATACTTCTTGTATTCCTTGAGTCTCATTTACCTCTCATGATTACTAAACATGTTGATAACTACTTATCAACAAGACTGCAGTTTTTAGTAATCAACTTGGTGACATTCTCAAGGGAATGCTTACTCTAAATCAGAGGGTAGATTCTATCTTGACAATATATGTTCACAACCCTATGAACATGACATACCCAAGAAACCCAGGTGTTGATCTTCAATAGACCTCACTAATTGGTAAGTCAAAGCAGCCATATCCACAGTCTATGTTCATAATCGTCTCATGATTGAGAACACGTACCTTATACAAGTTATGAGTTACTATCGACTGTTTGACAGTCTTGAGTATCAATAGGAAAGCTCAGGTCCGTCAATGCACTATAAGCACTAGCATATTAACTAAGAGTTACACTCTAGTGATTGAGATTAATCACTCCATCCAATGGTAGTTAATCATGCTACACTGTAACCCTGATGAGATATCCAGTCTCATCATCCACTGTGACAAGCTCTAAGTATTAAAGAGTAATAATTCATATCTCAGTTGTATGTATCTCATACACACACGAATTACTTACTATGATACTTAAGGATTAACAATCATCTCATGAAAGAAACATACACAATGAAATGTAAAGCTGATATCCATGTATTAAAATGTCAATGTCTCGTACATAAAGTAATGGTTTGAGGGCACAAACCCAGCACATTCCTCCCATATATGGTGCTAGAAGGAGTTGACCAATCAATCATCTTCTTAAATGACCTTGGTGCTTAAGCCCCTGAGCTCTTGTGAAATTTCTATAAATGTAATAAGAGACTAGAGCTCTTCTTTTGCATCTTCATCGTCATTCATCTAGTGAACAATGCAAAGTCTTATCTACTTGGGACACGTCAAATTGCCCTACTCCAAATGTACTTGTTAATCTTCACATCGACTTGTCCCCACTGCTTTTTGTGTGACTTTTCTAATCTCCTTTATGGCATAAGGAGACTTCTTCTTGAGTGTGCTATTCAAAATAATAGTTCAACAATTATGTATCATGCTCTTTTTACCAACACAAATAAATAATAGATGAGTCAAAAGTCATTCTTATGGATAGAAATCTACCAAATAAAGCTAGCAAATATTCATTTTGTTAACCTTTTTTTCTAGAAAAAAAAATGATTCATTTTGTTTGGTTAGATTTTTACTATTTTATAAGTTTGTTCTACTTACTATTTATAATGGTGAAAAAACTGCTTAAACTAATAAAACTTTCAAAAAATAGCGTCTAATTAACGTACAACAAATGAAAGGATTAAAAAACAACCTAAATAACTAGTGAGTGATTGATATAATCAACAAACTAATCTCACATTGCAGAAGGCAAATTCAGTTACATATATATACATATATATATATATATGCATATCAACATTCTAGATATATAGATACACTTCCACACATAATCACAGACATATAATACATACTACATACACATTTATATAGGTGAAGGAATCATTGGGACTTACCATCCATGCAAGCGCTTATGGAGGTTAAAGATGTACTATCTCGTTAGCACCTCTTCCTTGAGTCTTCTACACCATTCTCTCTCTCTCTCTCTCTCTCTCTCTCTCTCTCACACACACACACACACACACATCCTCAATCTGAGTAATCCTCAACTATGCATGAATTGAACCAAACAAACAATTAACCTCTATTCAATTAATTTCTACACAAATTGTTTTGATTTATAGTAACTTGATAAGCAGCACTAGCCTCTCTTAAAAGGAAAAGACTAACAAGTACTCAAGAAGAGAAGTTGTCCATGACTTGTGCTTATGAAAATACAATAGTTGAACTATAGATATACATAAGAATGATGTCTAATTAACAAAAGCATAAATCCAAAAGGGAAATTAGATCAGAAAGATAAATCATTGACCATAGCAGCAGACCACAAGATGGAAGAAAAACAAGGCGTAATAGTAACTACCAGCCCACAAATTGCCAACCTATCTTCTAATTTCAACTTTCTTTAACTTTAGGGAATGTTACCTGAGCACGGATTTTAGTAGCCATACTTATGGAACTCCACTCACTATTATCTACACAAAGAAGATCACCATCAATGAGATGAGGAAAATATATGTACATAATAGTGATTGATATGACAGAGAAAGAAAGGATATGATAGAGAAAGAAAGGATGGACTGTAACATACCCAATGGAAATACTTAACGTGTCTTGAGACAAAGCTACTGATGCAGTGGAAGGTGAATGCATGGTTACAAACCCCTACAGGAATGAACCAAATTTGTTTCATCAATGGCCAATGATAACTAAATTGAACAATTACATCAGTGCGCCAAGAAATCGGTCACACTGATAAGAAGTAATTTGTAAACAAGCTAGAGTGGATATAATTACAAGTTATGTTTTGATTAAAATTGTACTTCCAGGAATTGCCACAGAGCCACAACACAACAATCAGTCTATAAAAAATTTCCATCACCAACAAAGGAGAAAAAATATACAAACTTTGAACAATTTATAGAAGTATTCTTCTTTAACAACGAAAAATAAATCAATGAAACTAGGGGTGTAAACAATCGATTTTACACAACAATTTTTCGTCGAACCGAAGGTATTCAGTTTTAAAAATGGTACACCGTAGTCGACCGAAACTATCGGTGCATCAATTCCCACCGATTGTAAATGGTCAGTCGTTGGTCGGTCGGTGTTCAACCATTATCATTCCTCACTGAAAGTGAATAGAGAAACAAAGCAATGTCAAGCACAATACACCCAACATACAACACCCAACAAAATACCTGTAAACACCAAAATCGATCTAGAGGAGAACGAGATCGAGATCCAAAAATAGAGGAACGAGTGAGAGAAATCCTCAAAAATAGAAAATGAGGTTTACCTTCAAGGCTTCAACATGATGATGGAGGAAAATCAAGATCATTATTGTGCGGTCCCCATTCAGTCTCTGATTCCACAGAAACCTCATATTCTTTATGTTAACTATAGAGAACTACTCAAACAGAGGTGGTGGAGCAATAAAACTTTCTATTAACTATAGAAGAACTACTCCAATTGAAATGGCCCACCACCTCTGTAGTTTGAATATGTAACACCGCATCAATAAAACTTTCACCTAAACCTTGCTAATATAGTTCACCACATAAAGTGAACAAAGCAATTTAAGAAATGTAACACATAGAGATTGACATGATGCATGAATGTTTGGCAGAGAGGCAAAGAAATGACATGATTTCAAACAATGCAAAAGTATTAACATATTGCATCTGAAACCATTGCTTGAGGAATGCCACTAGTAAATGATAATGGGTCATCTTTGAGAATACAACATCAGCTATTTGAGCATCCATAAATAATAGTAATAAACTCTTTTATTTGTCGATTCTCCTTTTAATTTTCAAAATAGTTACACCCACATCTAATCCCAACAATCCTGGCCATTGATTCCAGTGGGTCCTATACGTGACCCACCAGAATCAATGGCCTAGATGTGTTGGGTGTGGATTTAGATGTGGGTGTACCATTACTCTTTTTTTTAAAAAAATCTTTATCTAAAAGTAGGTGTAAGCGTACCATGGAGAATTATTAAACTTTTCTTTTATGTGTCAGCATTTGCAGTATTACTAAGTAGCATGTGTGAAGTTTACAGCCCTTCATTGCTCAGCCATCAAATTCATCAAGGATATTTCTTGAATAGTGCGACATAAAGCACATAAACTTCACACCACATTGAAAATTTTCTAAAATAAAATAAAATAAAAAGAAAAACGAAATCATCAACACATTTTTTTGGTAGAAATCATCAACAAGCATTAAAGAGTATGAAAAGCTGTCAAATTGAGATTAAAGCTAGTATCAAATTAGATCTCTTTAAAAACAAAGCTATCAGACGGGGCCATCCTGATAAAACAAACAAAAAAGCTACAGATAAAAACATGCATAGTTACAGATAAATACAACTTCTAAAATTCTATGTGATCTAGATGAAACATTAAACCTTCTAAATCAAATGCTACATGAATTGAATTATACTATATCAATTAGATACCCGAAAGTACATAATTGGACATCCACATATTTTCTCATGCAATATAAATTGGGAAAACTCATACCAGGTGTCTTAAAATCGTGATACATGCACCAACTGTAACCTACAAAGAAAAGGAGAAGGAAAAACCTCATTGGATACATAAAAAACTCCATTCAAATAAATAAGTGGGTTCATGTGGCATATTTCCCGTAATCATCTTGGACATTGTTGTTGGGTTTAGGTTTCACAAAGAAAGGTAGAAACAGAGAAGAGTATTGTAAGATAACAACATATTAGTTTATACAATCTTCACACATACATGAGACTTCAAATATGCATACACTTGATGAAAATCAAAACTGAAGAATAAGACCACAAATCTTCAAATTAACAATATAAAAATCAAAAATATATACTTAAAAGAACTTCTACTGGACATGTTTTATAGATTCCAAATACAAAGCTCCAAAACCCTAAAATCAATACACCGTAAGAAAGGCTCAAAATTTTGTTGACATGCCTGCTTAAGTCGCACAGTCAAACATAGACACAAACACACACACATTGGTAAGGGGGAAGGGAAGAGATTACTGAGCAGCAAAGGGAGAGCTCCACCTTCATCACGCTGGTGAAAGTTGCACTGCCGAGATCTTACCATCGCAGGCTTTAAGATAAAGAAGACAAAATCTGGGAGTTAAAAGAGACAGAGAGGTGGAGGTGAGTGGCGGCGATGTGTTGGTGCCTCTTCGCCTATTTACTTCTTCAGTGCGCTAGCTTCTTTTTTTTTTGGAGATGGTTAGATGGTGCCTGACTTTTTATGTGGATGCCATTTATTACAAAATGGTTTACACCTGTGTCAAATCGAACGGTCAAAATTTATTTTTCTAAATAAAATTTTAATCCACCCTCAAAATTTGTAACGGATAAACCATTACAAATTTTATTTATCCGTTAGAAAAATTAGTAAAACAAATTAATGTCAATTAGTAACGATTTTTCATAATTTCTAATGGATATGTCCATTACTAATTTGTAATGGTTATGTCTATTACAAATCTTCAAAACTGTATGTTACAAATATGGCCTTTTGGTGTAGTGCTAACAAGCTGTTTAATATGGTCTATAAATGACAAGTGTCAATAAAAGTTCGACAATAATGCCTTCTATTCATGTATTGTTCATCGATAAATCATACATGTACACATATAATGGAAAATAGGAAATTTTAGAAACACATTAAATGATATCTCAGAGTGTCATAATAGAACAATAAATTAAGCAAATCCACATAGTTAAACATAATGCAACAACATTATGGGCTATTGTGGATAATGCCCCATCCACAGCTTCTGGGGCTTATTGATTTTTATTTTTGAAAAGAGTCGCCACTTAATTTTAAGGAAAAATTAAGTAACCATTTTAAAGCTATTACTCTAGGTCCGGGGATTATGGAATGAGAGGGAAAAGAACCCAATGGGACTAAAGCATCCCCTCTCATTCTATCATAGATAGGCCTCTAGTCACCATCATTTTATTCAATTTATAAGCTCATGTGTTTTCTAAACAATACATAGATATAGGTATGCATGGCATAAACAAGTTGAAAGGGGTGTAAGATTGTTAAAAGAGGCATCCAAAACCACATAAGTTTGAATAGCACATAATACAATATGCAAAAGGAACAAGAAAACTCACCGAGATCCAGCTACGATAGGGAAATGTGCAATGCATACATAAAATAGAAAACCTAAGAAAAGGTCTCTAAATCACGTAAATGCATAAGAAATTCCCCTAATCTAAGGTGTCGCACATAGAGGTTGTAAAATTCGATAAAATGAATCAAAACTAAATAATAATGAGAAATGATTTGAAAGACGTACCTCGATATCGCTACAAAAAAAGGGTTAATCCATATGGATAAACATGATTAATAGGAATTCACCTAGATCTAACGGGGGAAAATAATGAAGCCTCAATCCCTTTCCGGATCAAGGAAGTTGCAATGCTTCTATGGATATACGAGTCTCAATGAGAAGATCAAAAGAGACCTTAACCTAGAGCCAATGTAATGTCAACATAGGAGTGACATGTAATACCCTATATTTTCAAATGTATAAATATAAATGGAATTTTAGTTATGTATGACTTAATCTTGTAACTTTACTTTACCATAAATGTATTTAGATTCCCAATCGATTGGAACAATTACCAATTGATTGCCAATTTTCGAGTCCCAATCGAGGCAAGTGACCGCCTTTGACCAATCTATTGCAATCTTCCCAATCAATTGCCTTCATAAATATCTAAGCCCAATTGATTGCCACTGGCCCCAATCGATTGGTCAGGAGCTAAACTTGGTCTCCAAGTTTGCTTTGGGTTTTGACATATAGCACTCTCACTCTCTATATATATGGGCTCATTTCGTGGTGTGGGGATTGTTTTACAGAGAGAGAGAGAGAGAGAGAGAGAGAGAAATATTATATATATATACATATGTTACACTCACCTATACATATATATATATACACTCTCACATACATACATATATATACTCCCACACACACAATGCCTGGTAGAGGCAGAGAAAAAGACGAAGACAAAAGAAAGAAGAAGAGAGACAGAGAAAAGGCAGAGGCAGAGAAAGACAAGGAAAGAGGAGGAGAGAGAGAGAGAGATTGGCTTCATAGCTGCATACACACATACACCTTCACTAGGTGAGTCCTAAACTCACTCAGTCCCTCTTATATGAAGTTTTACATGTTTTTAAGAAGGAAAGATAGCAAAACACATCCCCTGAATGTTATGTTATGGACTGCTAGTCGTTGTGAAGAAGATGAAGTCCTAATTGATTAGAACTTTTCTCAATCGATTGCCAAGGAACTAGACCCATCGATTGGCACGTTGTCTAATCGATTGACATTGTTTGAATCCCAATTGATTGCCAAAGTTTGTAATCAATTGGCATTGATTGTGATCCTTTCGATTGGACTTTTTCCTAATCAATTGGACCTCTATCTCAATCAATTGGAATTTACTAATTACTAATCATTCTTATTGTTTATTATATGAATTATTCATTTATTTAAATATTGATTTTTTGCTTTACATATGAGATATTGTTGAATAAAGAGATAATGTGACACTAGGATAAGATAAAATAAGAGTAACGTAAGAACGTTTTGTAATGTTAGATAATGTAGTAGTCATGAACCATTTGGGTTGACAAGATAAATATTGATTTTTTACCTTACATACGAGATATTGTTGAATAAAGAGATAATGCAACACTGGGACAAGATAAAATAAAAGTAACGTAAGAATGTTTCGTAACGTTAGATAATGTAGTAGTCATGAACCATTTGGGTTGTCATCCCATTTCATTCAATGTAGTCAGGCCACATGGCAATTGTCTTGTATCAGTGTTAGTACGGAACATCGGTTTACTAAGATCTGGGAATCTTCCGCGGATGGGCCATGGTCATGATATGTTCTTAAAAGCCGGTGAGCTATTAACATGTTCTTAAAAGGGTGAGCTGGACCAAGTAGCCCTAAGGTAGACTAGATGATCCATGACATGTTCTTAAAAGCTGGTAGATTGTTAATATATCCTTAAAAGGTAGTGAGCTGGGATCACTAGTATATGTCGTTAAGTCATTGTAATAGATTTACGCACAATATTTAGAACAGTAATTTGCCTCTCGAGGTTCTACTATGCACATCATTTAGAATAGTAGTTTGCCTCTCGAGGCTCTACTATACACAACATTTAGAACAATAGTTTGCCTCTCGAGGCTCTATTATGCAAAGGACCCACATTGATATTGCAAATGCTCGTGATGTTCGCCGTAACTAGCTCATCTTTGCATATTCTAGGCATAGTTTGCCTTAAGTGGCTCTATGGATCCTTTCTTTTCTTCACCTAGCTCACGCGAAGAGCTATGCACAAAGACGCCTCAAAGCCCTGAAGCTGAGGTACCCCACACTGCTACTACAAACGCTCGTGATGTTTGCTTGAAAGGCTCATCACTGAATGTTCTAGGCATAGTTCGTCTTAAGTGGCTCTGTCGACTCTTTCTTGTTTCCACCTAGCTCGCGCAAAGAGCTACACACAGAGATATTGAGTTATCCAAGAATAGGACACCTTTTATGAGTCTGGGATCCTAGTTGCGCCGCAAATTATAACTTTGATTTAATCCTGAGTATGTTGCATGTTAGTAGTAGTTTAAGTCTCATATCATTCATTGTGTTTTACTTGAATTATTGCTTGCATGTGGTGGGCTCTTTGAACTACAGTTGGTCTGATTTTCTTTAAAGGAATACGTAGGCAGCTTTTTTGAGCGTGACCATTTGATTTTTGAGATTTTCTTTGTGTGCTTGCATGTTTTGATTTTCTCAATTTTCTTCCAGTAGTCTTTCAAACTCAATGAATGGTTGTCATATTTGACATTCCCTTATGATGCACATTGCTTGGAAAGCTCTGTCAAAGAGGGGTAAATTGTAGACACCCTATTTTGGTTCATTCGTCCGTTCGACAGACTGAACCCCACCTCAAGAACAACCTGATGATTGGAATCAGGATTTATTGATTGTATGAAGCAAAACTCTGTGATGACTTAGGTATGTTAGAAACACAATCTAGAGACAAAAACCCAAGTTAGGATAGTCGTTTCACATAAAATGATGAAAATCGCCTTTATCGAGCAAGTTCTGGACCTCGAGCTAGGATCTTGAGAGCTTCCTATACAAAATATTCTTAAATTAGCTTAACATGATTCCCCGAGCCTTCACATTGTCCAAAAACCACTTAGGAGAATGTTCGTGCCAAATATCCCTTCTATGCATCTCCAGTTAGCTCCTTTATAGAGTCAGCCTTACCTTTTTCATCATAACCCAAAATCTATAAATTATTTTTGAATGAGACCAAAATAAATGTAAAAAAGACTTCAATACCTTTCGAACAGTATATCACAAGCCCAAAAATGATAAATGAGGTAAAATAACGAAGTCTGGGAGTTCGGAGTGAAAACACAACTTTCGGGGCTGAGTGCCATAGTGGCACTGGACTGATAGTCATGCAGATCTTGAGAGGGCCGCACCCCCTTTCTTGAGTGCCACTATGGTATTCATCCCATGAAGGAAAAATAGTTTTAAAATAATTTAAACGCGTAGCGAAAAGATTAAGTTACAAAAAACTTATATTGGTAGCCCGGATCTACTACCCATTAACTCTATAGATGCGTACAAGAGGGGACAAGAATTATACCTTTGTGTCTTGAACCCAATTCTAAAATCTTTAATCTTCTTGATGATACAAGAGCCTTAATTAAGTAGTCTTCACTCTTATGACTCATGCGGATGCTTCCCGGAAAGACTAGAGATGGTGGGATCTCTAGTAGGAAGGATAGAGAAGATTTGGGAACCCATAATCATTTTCTGCAGCTTCTGGTATGATAAAATGATGAAATTCATTTTCTGGACGCAGCTGCCCTATTTATAGATTCCCAGAACTGACTTAACTTTCAATCGATCGAAGAGACTTCGATCAATCGAACCTTCGATCGATTGAACCATTTTCGATCGATCGAACATGTCTTGACTTCAATCAATCGAACTAACTTAGATCGATCGAACCAGTCTTGACAGCATCCTCATGTGTCTTTCCAAGTATCCTGGTAGAGCTAAAACTGGGACCTCCTACGCTCTTTATTGTTGGCTCAGACCAGTTGTTAACTCCTATAACCAAACTCTTTGATCAACAAATTAACCAACTAGTCAATTAACGTTTACTCCACTATAAAATGATAATTAAACTCCAACGCAAAAGAATAAATCCAAAGCGATGTCTAGTCTTGTATGGTGTACTAATGTCCCTCTACCGTCAGCATTTATAATCATATTCAGGTAGTCGGATAACTATTATTGTCAACCTGAATCATGATTACTTATTATATTCCTTGAGTCCCAGTCACCCCTCATGATTAACAAACATATTGAAAACTACTTATCAACAAGACTGCAGTTCTCAGTAATCAACTTGGTGACATTCTCAAGGGAATGCTTACTATTTATAAGAGGGTAGATTCTATCTTGACAATATATGTTCACAACCCTATGACATGACATACCCAAGATACCCAGGTGTTGATATTGTATAGACCTCTCTGATTGGTAAATCAAAGGAGTCATATCCATAGTCTGTGTTCATAATCGTCACAAGATTAGGAACATGTACCTTAAACAAGTTATGAGTTCCTATAGACTGTTGACAGTCTTAAGTGTCAATAGGAAAACTCAGGTCCGTCAATGCACTATCAGCACCAGCATATTAACTAAGAGTTACACTCTAGTGATTGAGATTCATCACTCCATCCAATGGTAGTTAATCATGCTATAGTGTAGACCTGATGAGGTATTCAATCTCATCATCCACTAAGACAAAATCTAAGTATTAAAGAATAGTAATTCATGTAAACTTGCATACATCTCATATATACACGAATTACTTACTATGATACCTAAGGATTAACAATCATCTCATGAAAAAAAACATACATAATGAAATGTAAAGCTGATATCCATATATTAAAATGTGAATGTCTAATACATAAAGTAATGGTTTGAGGGCACAAACCCAACAAACTCCCACTTGCACTCATAACCATTCAGGACTACATCTGAGACCTAGACTATCTAGATGACGATTAAAGACCTTCTGCGGCAAGGCATTTGTAAAGGGATCCACAAGATTGTCAGAGGTGGCAATCTTGCTAACAATCACATCCCCACGTTGAACAATAGATTAGATGATATTTTCGCTCTATGTGCTTTCCCTTTTTGTGGTTCCTTGGCTCCTTGGACTGAGCCACTTCCCCACTATTATCACAATAAATCGTAATAGGTGACAGGGATGCTGGTACCACCTCAAGCTCCATAAGGAACTTCTTGAGCCAAATAGCTTCCTTTGTGGCTTCACAAGTAGCCACAAACTCAGCCTGAGTAGTTGAGTCTGCAATGCATTTCTGCTTAATGCTCCTCCAACTAACAGCACCACCTCCTAAGGTAAAGAGATGTTCGAACCTCGACTTCCCTGAATCTTTAACTAACATAAAGTCTGAGTCAGTGTATCCCACTGGAATCAACTCACTACTGTCATATACAAGCATGTAATCTTTAGTTCTTCTCAAGTACATAAGAATGTGCTTAATGGCTGTCTAGTGCTCTGGACCTGGATTCGATTGATATCTACTAATCATGCCAACGGTAAAGTAGATATCTAGCCTAGTGCATAACATTGCATACATGAGACTTCCCACTGCCGAAGCATAGGGAGCTCCTGCCATGCGATTCCTCTCCTCCTGTGTCTTTGGACACTGGTCCTTGGAAAACGCTAAACCATGTTTGAAAGGTAAGAAACCTTTCTTTGAATCATCCATTAAAAACCTAGTTAGTACCTTATTGATATAACTAGCTTGAGATAATCCCATTATCTTTCGCTTATA
The DNA here is from genome assembly GCA_033977485.1 of Hydrangea macrophylla. Lineage (NCBI taxonomy): Eukaryota > Viridiplantae > Streptophyta > Magnoliopsida > Cornales > Hydrangeaceae > Hydrangea > Hydrangea macrophylla. The sequence goes on along the minus strand of CM066991.1, from coordinate 78,464,373 downwards.
ATCCTGAAAGAGCTTTATCCCAAGAATATAGCTCGCCTCTCCTAGATCCTTCATATTGAAAGTACTAGCTAGCCAAAGCTTAACCGTTGACAATGTCGCTACATTATTCCCAGTGAGTAGAATATTGTCAACGTAAAGAACAAGAAAAGCCACCACTTTTCCTTCACACTTCTTATTTGTATACACAATGTTCATCCAGATTCTGTATGAAACCAAACGATTTGACCGCTTGGTCAAAACGAATGTTCCAACTCTTGGATGCCTACTTAAACCCAAAAATGGACTTTTTAACTTGCATACCAAGTTACCTTTCCCACCAGCTTTAAACCCTTCTGGTTGTCACATACAGATGTCCTCCTCAAGATTGCTATTCAAGAATAAAGTCTTGACGTCCATCTGCCAGATTTCATAATCTAGGCATGTAGCGATGGATAGAAGTATTCTGATGGACTTGAGCATGGCTACCGGTGAGAAGGTTTCCTCATAATCAATGCCCTCCCTCTGAGTATAACCTTTCGCTACAAGCCTTGTCTTAAAGATCTCAACCTTTCCATCAGATTCTCTTTTCCTCTTGTAGACCCACTTTTAACCAATGGGTTTAATATTGGATGGAAGTTCTACAAGATCCCAGACCTGATTGGAATCCATGGATTCTAATTCAGCCTTCATAGCTTTAACCCAATGAGCTGAGTCTACATCAACCATTACCTCTTCGTATATGGTAGGATCAGATTCAGATTCTATGGAGATAACTTTAAAACCTTCTCTTAAGAACATGTATTTATCAGGCTGGCTAATAATCCTCCCACTACGATGAGGTACCGGTACGAAAATGGGTGAAGAAGTGGTATTTTATTGTCTTACATCATTATCAATTGCGGGTAGGACAGAGGGCTCTCCTTCTATCTCTATAAGATCTATCATCTCATAGGTTTATGGTTCATGATATAATCATCCTCCAAGAAAACAGCATTTGTACTAATAAACACTTTCTGTTCTCTTGGATCATAAAAATACCATCCATAAGTACCCTTTGCATATCCTACAAAATAACATACTTCCGATCTAGAATCTAATTTGCTCATCTTTCCTTTCAGTACATATTCCGGACACCCCCATATCCAGAGATGTTGCAAAGAAGGCTTGCGCCCAATCCACATCTCCCGTGGTGTCCTGAGAATAGATTTGCTTGGTACTAAATTTAGTATGTATGCAGCAGTTTCCAAAGTATAACCCCAAAGGAATAATGGCAACTCGGAATAACTCATCATCGACCTAGTCATGTCTAAAAGAGTCTGATTCTTTCTCTCCGCTGCACCATTCTGTGAGGTGTACAAGGTGCAGTCAATTGTGAAAGAATCCCATTTTGTACGAGGTGATCAATAAACTCATTAGAGAGGTACTCGCCACCTCGATCAGATTGAATGGCCTTAATATGTGTGTTGGGTTTGTGCCCTCAAACCATTACTTTATGTATGAGACATTGACATTTTAATATATGGATATTAGTTTTACATTTCATTATGTATGTTTCTTTCATGAGATGATTGTTAATCCTTAAGTATCATAGTAAGTAATTCATGTATGTATGAGATACATACAAGTGAGATACGAATTACTATTCTTTGATACTTAGAATTTGTCACAGTGGATGATGAGACTGGATATCTCATTAGGTTTACACTGTAGCATGATTAACTACCATTGGATGGAGTGATGAGTCTCAATCACTAGAGTGTAGCTCTTGGTTAAGAGTAATGATTCGTGCACATAAAATGTACACATAAAGATCTAGGCCATTTATTTTGGTGGAACCAATGTGTGCAGGGATGGACCACACCAAAATGAATGGCCCAGATCTATATGTGCATACTTTATGTGCACATTTTATGTACACATAGCATTACCCCTTAGTTAATATGCTAGTGCTTATAGTGCATTGACGAACTTGAGCTTTCCTATTAACACTTAAGGTTGTCAATATTCGATAGGAACTCATAACTTGTATAAGGTACGTGTTCTCAATCTTGAGACGATAATGGACACACAAACTGTGGATATGGCTACTTTGCCTTACCAATCAGTGAGGTCTATAGACGATCAACACCTAGGTATCTTGGGTATGTCATGTTTATAGGGTTGTGAACATATATTGTCAGGATAGAATTTACCCTCTGTAAAGAGTAAGCATTCCCTTGAGAATGTCACCAAGTGATTACTGAGAACTACAGTCTTGTTGATAAGTAGTTATCAACATGTTTAGTAATCATGAGAGGTGAATGAGACTCAAGGAATATAAGAAGTAATCATGATTCAAGTTGACAGTAACCGTTTATCTGACTACCTGAATATGATTGCGAATGCCGATGGTAGAGAGACATTAGTACACCATACAAGTCTAGACATCGCTTCCGATATGTTCTTTTGCATTGGAGTTTAGTTATCATTTTATGGTGGAATAAACATTATCTGACCAGCTAGTTAGTTTGCTGATCAAAGAGTTTGGTCATGTAAATTAACAACTGATCTGAGCCAACAATTGAGAACCTAGGAGGTCCCACTCTTAGCTCTGCCAGGATGCTTGGAAAGGCACAAGAGGATTTTGTCATGATAAGTTCGATCAATCCTAGAGTCTCGATCGATTGAAGTCTTGGCAGGTTCGATTGATTGAACATGGTTAGATCGATCGAAGCCACTTCTATCGATTGAACGCAAGGTCAGTTATGTGAATCTATAAATAGGACAGCTACGTCCAGAAATCTGAGGTCGTCATTTTTATCATACCAGAAGCTACAGAAATTGTTTTAGGTTCCCAAACCTACTCCATCCTCTCTATTAGGGTTCCCACCAACCCTAGCCTCTCTAGGAGCATCCGTAGGAGTCATAAGAGTGAAGACCATCTAGTAGAGGCTGTTGGAACTCAGAGTTTTCAAAATTGGGTTCAAGACCAAAAGGTATAATTCTTGTCCCCTCTCTTGTACGCATCTATAGAGTTAACGAGTAGTAGATCCGGGCTACCAATAAGTTTTTGTAACTTTATCTTTCTGCTGCATGTCTAAAACAAATTTTAAACCTATTTTTCCTTCAATTGGTATCCGAGCCACACTTGTTTGGATCTATAGATGCGTTTTGAAACACTAGTTTTGATTTGCATGTTGATTTAGACCTGTTTTCAAAACTGCATCGTCACAGATCTATTTCTACAGCAGTCACACACTAGAATACAAATCTGTGATTGCATTGGATGCATGGTGGGTTTGATCGATCAAAGTAAGTTTGATCGATTGAAACCTCTCTATCTCAAACGATCAAACTATGTTTTGTTCGATCTATTGAATGGTGTTCGATCGATCAAGACTGAATCTCTGTCTAGATATTCTTTTCACATTTTAAAAATTATTTAAAAATTATTTACTTTAATTTTATATTATTCTATAAAAATTTTCAAATCATTCTGTGAAATTGAAAGTTCAATCGGTTAAACTATGTTCAATCGATCTAAGTTTCGAGCAATCGAACCTCTGTCGATCGATCGAAGTGTGATAGAGGACTGAGATGTTGTTTTAAGTTCTAAATCAGTATATAAAGAGTTTATGTACTGTGTGAATCAATTAGGGGTTTCAATAGTCACATATATTTGTTATATATGCGTGGATATGTGTACGACTAACTCTTTTGGAGCAAGATTAGTCCGCTATCTCCCATGGTACCGAGCCCCTTTAAAGTTTGTATTTAAATGTTTAAGATTGGTGGATGTTGTATTTAATTTTGGTTTGGTTTTCAGACATGTGTAAAGGGCGCTGCGACTTCAATCCTACGAAAAGGAAAGTCGCACCGATTTCCCTAGCCTTTCCTATTCAATTGTTGTTATTTCTTTTCTAGAAAAATTGTAAGCTTCAAAAGAAGCATAGGACCAATGTGATAGAATTAGAAAATCCATGAAGATAGAAAAGCAATCCATTGTCCATGAAGGTGGAGTTGGAGGCGATCAAACTAAGAAGGAGGTTCTATGGAGATAGAGCCATGGGAGATAGAGACATCGTTTGAATGTCTTTATTTCATTTTAGTTTTTTTGTTTTATGTGCTTGGTTTGTGATTGGCATTTAATTATATTCTTCCTACTTGCATGCATACAAAACAAGTTTTCTAAAATAAAGTTCAAAAACCATTTTTAATGCATTAGTAAACATTGGGTGTTTATAGGTAATGTGTGGAAACAATTTTTCCAAAATCTAGTGGGAGAGGGTCTTATTTATAACACCAACGATCTTCCATTAACAGTTCACTGTAAGATGAGCAGTGCATTCTGTGTCACCTCTCCAGGGGTGATCATTCCATACGGAGGGTGCACTACTCATTGGTTACTAGATGTGAACTTCCCATGGATAGGATCAATCAGACGTGTTAGAGGGTGACCACCACACAAGGGCACTACTTGAGGCAGTTGTGATTGGATCCTATTTAATAGTACACACTAGCTAAGCTATGAATAAGGGATCCCACACGGGACATTATTTAGAAACTTAGAGATCAAATAGGTTTAGGAATCATAACTTGTTTTGCAAGAGTTGCATAGCGGACAAGTCATGATTAATCAGATGATGGAGTATTAACCTCCACACGGAGGCTTTGCTTTTTCGTTTTGATATTCCGGCGACTTTGTTTTAAAATAAGAACTTTAAGGATTCTTTTATTTCAAATTGTCAAATTCAAATATCCATATTTATTTTGTCTTTTTGATTTTTCAGTAAATCATAATGTCTAGATCTGCATTTAGTCCACTTGTCATTATACTCACTCAGAATAAGTTAAGTGGAAATAACTACACTAAATGGAAATGAAACCTTGACATCGTTTTAACTGTGGAGGATCACATATATGTCCTCACCATCCCATGGCCCAAAGAACCCGCTACAAATGTACAGCTACTGCAAGACACGAGTTCGACAAGTGGAAGAAGTCGAATGGGATAGCTCGTTATTACATATTAGCTTCTATGGCTAATGTGTTGCAACACCAATACCAGTCGAATGATTCTGCCAGTGTCATTATCAAATCCCCAAAAGAGATATTTGGGGATCATGGCAGACCTGCCAGACAGGTTGCCATGCAAAAGATAATGAGTGCTAAGATGTTGGAAGGGACTCCAGTCAAAGAACATATTTTAAAAATGATTGGTTATTTGAACGAGCTGGAGACCCTAGGAGCCAACATCGACGAATAGGCCCAAGTTGATATGATCCTCAATTTGTTGTCGCCATCATTCACTCAATTCAAACTTAATTATAATATGAATCAAATGAATTTTTCAATGAGTGAATTAATTAGTTCTTTATTGGCAGCGGAAGGGGTGATCAAGCTTGGCGACAACATTTTGAACTTTGAGAAAAGCTCTTCCTCTTCCCGATCTGCGCCGAAAGGCAAGAATGGAAATAAGGCTGGCACTGGTGGTCTACGTGTTGGACCGGTCCATAGGATTGCAAAATCTAAGGAAAAGGGTAAGGGCAAGGGTAAGGGTAAGGGGAAGGTAGGTGGCCAAGGCAAAGGAAAGTGTTTCTAATGTGGTGAGAAGGGCCACTGGAAGAGGAATTATCCAGAATTCTTAGCTACAAGAGTTTAAGATATGATTGAATCACAAGTGAATGAAGTAAGCTTTATTACGGATACTTCAAACACTTGGTGCATTGATTCCGGTGCGACTAACCATATCTATAATTCATTATAGGGGTTCAGATCAACTAGAAGGTGCAGTGATGGGGAGATCGTACTTACTCTAGGTTATAGTGCAACCGTTTCTACGGTTGCTATAGGAGTGGTAGTTTTAGATTTTGAAGACAATAAGACTTTAGTTTTATCAGATGTATTTTATGTCCCTTTGATGAGACATGATTTAATTTTGTTTCAAATTTATCAAATACAAATTATTCTGTTCATTTTGAAACAGAAGATGTCATTAAAAGAAATGGTTCTTTTTTATGTTCTGGTGTTGAAACTAATGGCTTGTATGTGATTACTCATAATATTTCTAAAGACTCTAACATGGAACTTAATAACTCAGTGGTAATTGTACCATCTAAAAGAAAGCAACCTTCCACTATTCCAACAAGGCTTTGGCATATGAGGCTTAGGCATATCAATCTAAATAAGATTGGCAAACTAGTCAAAGAAGGGGTCTTAGGCGATTTGGTTCTCGAACCAATAGAAGTCTACGAGTCTTGTTTAGAGGGAAAGATGACCAAAAGTCCCTTTCCTACAAAGGGCAATAGAACCAATGCATTTTTGGAATTAGCTCATACTGATGTGTGTGGACCAATAAATATTAGAGCAAGGGGTGGTTATGAGTATTTTATAACATTTATTGATCACCACTCTAGGTATGGATATGTGTACCTGATGCAGCACAAGTCTGAAGCCTTTAAAAAGTTCAAAGAGTTTAGGGTTGAAGTGGAGAAGCAATTGGGCACACATATCAAGGCCATTCGATCTTATCAAGGTGGCGAGTACCTTTCTAATGAGTTTATTGATCACCTCGTACAAAATGGGATTCTGTCACTATTGACTACACTTGGTACGCCTCAGCAGAACGGTGTAGCGAAGAGAAGGATTCGGACTCTTTTAGACATGACTAGGTTGATGATGAGTTATTATGAGTTGCCATTATTCCTTTGGGGTTATGCCTTGGAAACCACTGAGTACATCCTAAATCTAGTATCAAGCAAATCTATTCTCAGGACACCACGAGAGATATGGATTGGTTGCATGCCTTCTTTGCAACATCTCCGAATATGGGGGTGTCCGGCACATGTGCTGAAAGGAAAGATGAGCAAGTTAGATTCTAGATCGGAAGTATATTACTTTTTAAGGTATCCAAAGTGTACTTATGGATGGTATTTTTATGATCCAAGAGTACAGAAGGTGTTTGTTAGTACAAATGTTGTTTTCTTGGAGGATGATTATATCATAAACCATAAACATAAGGAAATGATAGATCTTAGAGAGATAAAAGGAGAGCTCTCAGTCCTCCCTACAGTTAATAACGATGTAAGACAAGAAAATACCACTTCTTCATCCATTTCCGCACCGGTACCTCGTCGTAATGGAAAGATTATCAGCCAGCTGTAGGCACCCCATTTTGTCTGCTATCAAATTTACAAGACTCATACCTTGGTGGTTCACAATGATCAAAATAGACTCTTAGAAGTTAGTTCTATCTCTCAAAATGCTCAGAATGACCAAAATACCCCTAAAAGCCCAAACACTCCTAGATTTGGACTGAAAGTTCTGGAAACATGCTACATCATAAAAAAAAAGAACTAAAAATTAATTTTGAAGCAAAATTAGTTGAAATCAACAGCTCCCAAAGACCCCAGAAGTCCCGGAAGTTCCCAGAAAAACCTCGTTGACCTGTTTAACCCAAGTTTGACCATGTTTGACCAGGGTTTGATCGAAATTGTCCAAATTCGCCAAAAAGCTCCGAGATCATTCTAGATCGTGTAAAAACTACTAAAACAAGTTTTAAAAGAAAATCGGATGAAAACGTCAGCTCTTGGGATCTCCCAGAGGTTCCCAAAACTTCTTGGAAATCCTAGGTTTGACCGATTTGAGTTAAAAGTGGACTTTGAAACCGGAGTGCCATATCATTTTTCAAGCATTTCTCATGGATACTAGAGGTCAATAGCTTTGCAACGGTATATCGTACATAATTTATGGATTTAAAACAAATTTATTATGAATTTTTTAAAGTGAAAAGGCGATCGAATTGACTTTTATCGCGAATACCGCAAAACCTTTTAAGGTAACCCATCTCCAAATTATATTTTTTGGAAATTAGACTCCATTACCTTTCCAACGGCATATTACCAGCTCAATTTGGAGTTTGTACGCATTTTTTGTGAATTTCGGACGAAATAGGGCCTTTTCTCGAATATCGAAACCTCTGGGGGCCTAAACGTAAATTTTTGGGCGTCTGAAAAATAGTGCCCCAGCGGCACATGGCTAGTGCTGTGGTAGCACTCAACCCCCTCAGAGTCCATTTTTGTAATTTATTTTGGGGGTCCAAATTAAATAATTGAAGACCAAAACGATATAGTTTTGTGTTCACAGATGTTTGGGAGCAATGGGAGCACTTTCTAAATCCCAAAACCACCCCCAAATTGGCCTATATAAACCCCCCTTTGTTCTTCATTTTAGGTGGGCCAAGTGCAAAGCTTAAAAAGTTGTAGAGAAGAAGAGAGATAGAGATAGGTTAAGAAGAGAGAGAAAGGGAGCTTCTCCCACTGATTTTATATAGAAAGTAAGTTCTAAATTCAAGTTCTTCCATTATCCTTCTATATACTTCACATCCAAATCCTTCCCAACTACCATTCTTGAGCAATCTTGAGTTAGGAAGCTACTTCCATGTCCAAATGTCAATATATATAAGTGAAACACCAAGTTACAAGTCCAATATCTCAATGATCATCATCTATTGATTGCTTATTTGATTGTTTACATATTATGTTCATCTCTTCTCACCTCATTTCTTTTTTATTTTTCTTTGATTACTTACATGATTATCATCATCTAGATAACATGTTGTTTGAGGAGAATGAATCCTTATGGATAGCAACTCTTGACCTCAAACACAAGTTTAATAGATGATGATTCTAACTTCAATACATTCATATGTATTCTTGAAGTCATATTCTCAAACAAAACTATGTTTGTGCAAGTAATATTGGAAGTTCTTGATATGAGTTTGATGATGATGTTCTAAGTGGTTTTAATCCCCTTTTTGTGATGGAAATGTGCTTTCAAAACCCCTATATCAAAACCCCTTTAAAACCCCCAACATTTGGATTCCAAGAAATAAGCTTTGTTTTACCAAAAATCTTCAAAACAGTGAATGATCTGAGCTCAAAGATTTATCTAGAACTCAGTAATCAAGGTATGATCATGAGACCACTTGGAAAGTCTTCTTAACTCATTATAGAACATCCATGATTTTTGGCTTAGCTTGAAAACACTTGGAATGGTTCCATTTTGACCTAAACATTCTATCCAGACATTCTGTTTTTGCTGTCACAGCAGCTAGGTCCACTTTCAACTTGTTTTCCAAAACACTTTTCCAAAGAGAGTGGTCCCAAATCATTTTTTCCTTTAACTTCATTGTCTTAGGGAACTCTTTGTATAATATGGGCCTCTAGATGTTTTGCTTTCATTTTCTAAGAGTTTTTGACATTTCAGTCGACAGTACGGACTCTGTTCCTGAGGGACCTCTATTTTTTATATGATTTCTATCAATCTGTAATAGTTATTGAGGTTTGGCTTTTTGGTATATGTTCTAGACACAATAAGGATGATCTCCATAAAAAATCATACATTGAAAAAATATCTACCCCTACTTTTCAATTTCCACAAGATTAACTCACTATTCTGTCCACTATTCACAGCAAGTATACTTTTACTTCCATCCTTTAATTTGATGCTTATATGTACTTCAAATTAGTTCATATCCTAGGAAGTGGTCCTTACCATATTTGTACATATCCCATGATGATTTCCCCCATGAATTCATTCATCTTCTAGAGTTCTAAGTCACTTTAGAAAACTCATGTACACAAACACACTACAACCTTGGCACATTCTAAGGCCATGCATTGCATCCATGCAAGATTTGGGGTTTTTATGACTCCTAATCCAAGAATATTGCAAGGAATGAATTCGATCGCACGTTCATGCTTCCCTCGATATAATCTTCCTTTCTCATTCGTCCCGGGGATTGAGAGGTCTTCTTTCCTCAACGATTAACAAGCATCATTCTAGCTTGCTAAGCATATTTTTTATCTTTTTGTTTATTTGTTTCAAGAACAAGTCATGTCCCCTTAGATTAGGAAAACTTTATTACTTGATACTTGATTAGACAATTTTTTCTAGGGTTGTTCGTGTGATCTGTCACTTTGCATTGTGTGATATTTGGCTTAGATCTTATGAATGATATCTTATCTTTTGATCTTCCATTTTAAGTTTCTTATGTGATGTAATACACTATCATAGTATTAATTGTCGAACCAAATATAGTATAGGATGATTATTTGGATGCTAATTGATGTCCGTCAAAAGACGGGGCGAGTTGAGGGTGTTTTAGTCGTGACAAGGGCTCCTTCCTCTCTCGTACCAAAACCTCAAGCCAAGTTCTTTGGTTATGAAAGGTCGGTGCCCTTTATCCATTTGGGTGAGTCAAAATTAGGTTTCTTGGTTCCTTAAAAACTAAGTGGCGACTCTATATCTATTTTCAATAGACCTTCTTTTCTTCAAATCAACTTTGATTTCAAAACTAAAGGAAAATCAATTCCGAAACCCCGCCAGAAACAAGAAACCGGCACAATCTGGTGACTCTGCTAGGGAGATTTTATTTTCAAAACAAAATAATACAGAGGTTTGACTCATAAGAAGCATCCTTAAAATCATCTTTTTACCGTGTCTGGTTCACCGCATTGCACTCCTGTATTTCCCCCTCTGACTGTGTCTGAAACGCGGCGCTGACATTGTTCAGGTCTTGCTGTGCCAGGGCACAAGTCACCGTTGATACTGTACCTTCCAAGGTATATCAAAAAGAGTAAAAACCTCTGTATTATCTCTTTGACGGTATATTAGAACTCTCGTCAATGGACCCGCTTTGACTAAACCCAGCCTTTGCATATAGATTCCTGTAGAACCTTTCATAGGACTGTTTATTTATCTTTTCAGATAGGACAATGTGATATAACTGTTGTATGCCCTGGTGGGATTACCTGCGCAGTGTAGACGCTTATGTGTCATAGAACAAAACCTCTTTCTTATGATTCCCAAGGCAATCACTCACATGTGATTACATTGAGTTGACCTGCCTAAGCATCATGACAAGGATGTCTGCTCCATGCTCATAAAGATATACACCGCAAACCTTGTTTGTTGGTCCTTAGACATAGGAGTATGAAAACTTGCTAGACAGTATGATCACCATCATCACATGTTCCTGTCAGATATACCAGTTTCTCCCAGAAACTCTGTCCAAATCCCATAGATTACCCAGAAATCTCAGTTTTTCCCAGAAACTCAGTCTAAATTTCCCAGACTTCCCAAAAATCCCAACAACTCCGTCTGAACTTCCTAGAAATAAGATATACCAGTTTCTCCCAGAAACTCCATCTAAATCTCCTAAATTTTCCTGAAAGTACATATTTCCCAAATATAACCAATTTTTCCCAAAAACTCCGTCCAGATATCCTAGAAATATCCAGATATGACCAATTTTTCTCTAAAAACTCAATCCAAATTTCCCAGAAATACCCAAAATACTTGTTTCTCCCAGAAACTGTGTCCAAAACACCCAAAAATTCCCAAATATACATGTTTCTCCTACAAAACTCTGTCCAAACTTCCCGAAATATCCCATAAATCCCTGTTATCCCTTGGTGATCATATTGGAAAGTAAGGTTAGCACACTCTATATGGCTAGGACATTACTTGTTTAACTGCTATCTCTTAGAAATAGGAGCATCATATAGATTAGGGCTTGCATCCGCATGCTTGTCTCATGTGCATGCACCATTCTCATCAGTCTACACACACTATCTCAATCAGACTGTACATAAGTCAGTCCATATTCGTTAACATCACTATCATTGTTTGTCTAGTCGTGACTATCAGAATCTGATACACCCCTCCTCTCGAATCTGTAGGTCAGTATAGATTCCCAATGTTAGCAACTGGGATCCTCATCCTGAGTCAGAAGTTCGAACAGTCATTTGGTCAGAATTAGCTTGGTAAGTCATTCCAATATGAATCAGGAAGAATTAGAAAACAAGGTCACTGAGTTAGGAGCAACCATAAGCCAACAATCTGATCGCATGGCCCAAGTTTTGAGTTTCATGGAAGAACTGAAACTGCAGTAGCCACAGTACCCACATGGGCTCCCACCACCACCAGTAGGGTTCATGCCACCATCACCACCTGGGTTTGTACCACCTCCCGTCATTGTACATAAGAATAACGGGGAAGAAGAATGGTTTCATGGGGTCCCGCCACTTGTGTATAAGAAAAAGTTTCAAGAAAAGATGGATAAATTAGACAAGCTGGAAAGTGTGCTAAGAAAGAGCAAGGGGGTTAACGATTACATGCGAGATCTAGAAGGCTTGTTCAAACCCATCAAAGTGAAACTACCCGAGAACTTCAAAATGCCATAAATTAATCGCTTCGATGGGATCGGGAACCCAAAAAGTCACATCAAGTTGTGCATGAACATCTTCCAATCTATGGGATGCACTCATGAGCACATAGTTATGTTGTTCCCTCAAACCCTCAAGAATGTCGCACTATCATGGTTCCTAACTCTTAAAGCCTCCAAGACCCGAGTCTGGGAAGATGTTGCTAGAACTTTTATTGATCACTACTCTTACAACCAAGAGTTTGATGTCACCATCCAGGACCTAGAGACGACCAGGCAGGACATCAATGAGTCCTTTGCTGCATTCTTGAGCAGATGGAGGAATAAAGTGGCCCAAATAATCCACAGACCTGTTGAGAAAGAGCAAGTACGTATGCTAGTCAAGAACACGCAACCAGTGTACCACGATAAACTATTATATCAGTCCATCTCAATATTTGAAGAACTATTTGAAATAGGCACCAGAATAGAGGATGCCATCAAAGAAGGAAAGTTCAAGAATGATGAACCCCATCACCAGTCTAAGAGACCCAATTATCCCTTGGCCTCCTCAGATGTCAGTGCGCTTAGTAACCAACCAATGGACTAACCTCTCCGTCCATACCAGTCTATTCCGCCAAATCGTCCAAAAGGCCCTCGCGAATTCTCTAAACTTGATGTTCCCCTTTCCACGGCCTTGGACCACCTACTCAGAAAAGGCAACCTATAGCTCCTCCCTCACAAGCCGCTACCGGATCCCATACACTCCTACTACAACATGAGCCTACAATGTGCTTACCACCAAAATCTAGGCCATGCCACCGATTAATGCATACGCCTTCGCCATGACATTCAGAACCTCATAGAGGATGTACCCCATCCTAATCTTATCCACTATCTTGGCTTGGATCAATCGCTTGAGTGATCCCTTTTGATAATGCCAATGAATGTTGAAGCTACACAGTAAAGTGATGGTGTTTGAAACTTCTGCTAAAAAAAATAAAATAAGAACAATAAATGGGTCGCAAAGACAATCCATTTGAGCCCGGGTCGAGTCAAGTTGAGTTTGTTCTATGTTTTGAGTCTATTTTAAGTCTAGTCTTGTGATTGAGTGTGTCTATCGTCGAGTTGTTATGGGTCTGAGTCTGTAATGTAATCCTTTTCTTTTGATGGAATGAAATCTCATTTTTCTTAATCTGATGTGTCTAGCCAGTCATAAATGTATGAATCATTAAACAGAAGTGTCACTTTTCAAATTACCATGGATATTACTCTGCTAATAATTTTTCTGTAGCAAAATAAAAAAGAATCCTAAAAGGTCAAAGTCGATTTCACGCTGACAACGATGAAGAGCTAAGAATTGAATAGTCTTACTTTAAGAATTTAAAGATGCTCTTGCCTCAATCTTGAAAAGAAATGCTTGAAACTAACTTGGGGCTTGCCCAACATCCTTTTTCTACCATTTCAAAGCCTTAAGCCCAATCCAATGGGGAGCCATACAATCTGTCTGTTGAAAGTAGTGCAGACTTAGTCCTTGATGGTAGCCAAACACTTTCAATGAGTTTCTTCTCCCCTTTCAAAAAAAAAGAAAGAAAAGCTCGCTAGGTTGAAAACCCGAAAGGGCATCTAGACAAAAGTTAGAGCTGAAAAAGGTGTTGATTTCCAAGATCTGACCATAGCCAGTCAAAATGATGGAGAAGCGAAAGGAAAAAAATTTTGGTGATACAGAGAATTGTACACTTCAAGGTACATCATGAGAACATGCCTAGATCACATTTCAAAAGGCACGGAACGACCACAAATAAATTTTGAGAACTGACATGCACATTATGGAATTCTGAAATTGTGATCAAAAGATCTCACAAGAATCAACTACATGAAAAGTAAAATTGATTGGCTAGGAGAAAGTGAAAAAGGATTAATCCTCAAAAAGAAAAGAAAAGAAAAGAAAGGGAGACCAAAACTGAATCTTCTTATTCAAGGCTACCACAAGTGAGCTAAGTTTGAACTTCTTTGATGATTGGTTTGAAAAACCCTCAACCAATTTCTTTCAATGCCTTGCCTTGAACTACGCTTGACCTGAATCCCACTCGGGGATACGTAGGCAACCGCATCAGTTCGGTCGACACCAATATTAACCCCTCTTCTTCTAAAGCCTTGGCCCAAACTATGTTGGACCTGATCCCCACTCGGGGGTACCTAGGCAAACTTTCAAAAAGAAAATAAGGATGGCTCCCTAGGTCGAAAATCTGAAAGGACACCTAGGCAAAAATTAGAGCTAAATCCAGAGTAAATAATAACAAAAGAGAGAAAATAGCTCGCTAGATCACTTCACCAGTGCCTAGGCAAAAGTTATGAGCATATGAGAGATTAAAGTCATAGTCCTTGCCTCAAGCCAGAAATCACCTTCCACGCTAGGGGCAAACTTCGGCTACCCGCCTCATTTACCTGAATTTTACTATCTACCCTTCATACAAGGGGGGCAAACTTTGGTCACCTACCTTGATTGCCCAGAACCTCCAATAAACCATCATCCAAACTAGGGGCAAACTACGGTCACCCACCTAGATTACCTATGAATTTCACTTTCTACACCTCAAACTAGGGGCAAATTCCATTTACCTAACGTAATCCCTTCACACCAAGGGTGAGTTTTCAAGTCACCAAGTTGTTTTGAGAATTTTGAAATAGAGCATCTTTTATTCTAAAAGCTAAGGCACTAATTCAAAGCACTTCCTAGGAGAAGTAGAGAATTGATTAGATCAATAGTGAGGAATTTTCAAAAACCAGATTTATCAGCAAAGTGTTGTCATATTAAGATAAGGGGTAAACATAAAAGATGAGCGGTACATCATTTATGATGAAGGCACATTGGATCGTGGAAATTTGAGAATTTCATGTCTAGGTCAATCCTTCTTTGTTTGAGTCAGTAATAATCTAATCAAAAGTGTGTTAGAGATCAAGGTTTCATGCAAACTAACCCAACTTTCCTTGTCATCATCAATCCTATTAAGTCCATTTGTCCTAATGGTGTCAAATGTGTGGGTTTAAGGTGATTCCCAACTATAAAAAAAATGTGGATACAAGCAGATGTACCAAACATCATTACTATACCAGTCAAGGTCGCAACATGAGAAGTGTCCCAAGTATGAGTAGCATAAACTAGTAAGTGGTTGCAAACTACAACTGATAGTTGTTTCTCAAGGCGGCTAATTAGAGGGAATATCCTCAACACCTATTGTTGATCCAATCAGAGTCTAGACGTGTTGTATTGATGAGATGTATTGTTGAGGTGTTTTAGGGCTCAGAGTCCAGGTTTGCTGATGAGATGTTTTTGTGAGGGTGTTTTAGAGCCCAGAGATTAGAGGAGCATCGAGGAACATCAAGAGAGTTGAGAAGCATTGTTGGAGCATCGAGGGACATCAGATGTGTTGAGGAGCATTGTTGAAGAGTTGAGGAGCATCGTTGAAGGAGCATCAGATGTGTTGAGGAGCATCAGAAGAGTTGAAAAGCATCATTGAAAAGTCGAGGAGCATCGTTAAGATTTGATCAACCGCGAGAGATTCAGATATGGGTCCTAGTTTTCGGTCAGAAGGTTTGATCAACCGTGAGAGATTCAGAGATGGTTCCTGGTTCTCGGTCAGAAGATTTGATCAACCGTGAGAGATTCAGAGATGGGATCTTGGTTCTAGGTTAAGAATTGAAAGATAGATTCTCAGAGAGTCCAGAGAAGAATCAGCTCCCGAATGCCCTAACCGGCTCTTTTGGATTGGGCATTGCAAAATTTGATCAACTACGAGAGATTCAGAGATGGGTCGTGGTTCTCGATCAGAAGATTTGATCAACTGTGAGAGATTTAGAGATGAAATCTTGGTTCTAGGTCAAGAATTGAAAGAGAGATTCTCAAAGAGTCCATAAAAGAATTCGCTATCGAAGGCCCTAACCGGCTCTTCGGTCTGACCATTGCAAGATTTGATCAACTGCGAAAGATTCGGATTTGGATCTTGGTTCCTGGTCGAGAGAAATAGTTAAAGAGAGATCCCAGAAAGAGTCATTTCATCCCCAGCAGATTCAGTTTAATCCCCAATAATCGTCTTCACCCTTTCTTCTGCTCATCGTACCCAGTAAAGATACACCGTATCGCCTTCTTTTCCAACTTTGTCCGATTAGTACATCATTAGTCCAATCCATGATAGTCACAGTAGTTCACTGTCGACTCGTCATCTCGATTAGTACATCATTAGTCCAATCCATGATAGTCACAGTAGTTCACTGTCGACTCGTCATCTCGATTAGTACATCGTCAGTTCTTTTGATTACGGTTAGTCCAACCGTTGGTTCAATCCATGATAGTTATAGTAGTTCACTGTCGACTCGTCATCTTAATTAGTACATCATCAGTTCAATCCATGACAGTTATAGTAGTTAACTGTCGACTCGTCATCTCGATTCATACATCGTTAATTCAATCCATGACAGTCATAGTAGTTCACTATCGACTCGCCATCTCGATTCGTACATCATCAGTTCTTCTGATCACAGTTAGTCCAACTGTTAATCCAATCCATGACAGTCATAGTAGTTCACTGTCGACTCATCATCTCGATTTGTACATCGTCAGTTCAATCCATGACAGTCATAGTAGTTCACTGCCGACTCGTCATTTCGGTTAGTTTAATCCATGACAGTCACAGTAGTTCACTGTCGACTCGTCATCTGAATTAGTTTAATCGTTAGTCCAATCCATGACAGTCATAGTAGTTTACTGTCGACTCGTCATCTCAATTAGTACATCGTTCGTCGCTCGACTCATCATCTCGATTAGTACATCATCAGTTCAATCCATGACAGTCACAGTAGTTCACTGTCGATTCATCATCTCGGTTAGTTTAATTGTTAGTTCAATCCATGACAGTTAAAGTAGTTCATTGTCGACTTGTCATCTCGATTAGTTCAATTGTTAGTCCAATCCATGACAGTCATAGTAGTTCATTGTCAACTCGTCATCTCAATTAGTACATCGTTCATCACTCAACTCGTCATCTCGATTAGTACATCATCAGTTTAATCCATGACAGTCACAGCAGTTCTCTGTCAACTTGTCATCTCGGTTAGTTCAATCGTTAGTTCAATCCATAACAGTCATAGTAGTTCACTGTCGACTCGTCATCTCGATTAGTTCAATTATTAGTCCAATCCATGATAGTCATAGTAGTTCACTATCGACTCGTCATCTCAATTAGTACATCGTTCGTCGCTCGACTTGTCATCTCGATTAGTACAACGTCAGTTCAATCTATGACGATCACGGTAGTTCACTATTGACTCATCATCTCGATTCGTACATCATCAGTTCAATCCATGACAGTCACAGTAGTTAACTGTCGACTCATCATCTCGATTAGTACATTGTCAGTCCATTAATCATCATTAGTTTATCATCACTCCCATTTAAAATATGTCATGTTCATTATTCTCATTTAAAATCTTGGGCTTTCATGTCCATTAATGGGGCTTCTGTGCCCGTCGCTTGACATCTCGGGCTTTCATGTCCATCACTTGACGTCTTAGGGCTTCAGTGTCCATCTCCTAATTTCCAGGACATCCGTGTCTGTCGGTTATCTTTAATTATCATCCTCAAGGACCCCACATCTGATCCCATTCGCTTGCTAAACACACTAGCCAAAATTCAGAAGTTTGCTCCAAGATCCAGAGTCTTCAACACCTTAGTATCCTTATCAGGATCTACCACTGAATTAAAGTCAAGGAAAGACTAGACCGACATAAGTCCACTCGAAGTGGCATACACCCCACAGCACCAGCTCATACTAGGATCAGCACACTAGGCATTATAGGACTCATGACATAATTCATATCACATCCACGCATTGCATATCATCCTCATAGCATAGCGTCCTCCTATCTTGTTGTACATGTGTGATTTGTTCATTTATGCCCCGAACTACGTCCTGGTCAGATTCTCCTTGGGATAAATAGGCAGCTCACGAAGAACACAACCAGCACTAACCTTAGCATCATCCTTGCATCTTTTGCAACGCTTTTATCCTAAATCTATAGCCTCCAAAAGACCTGTCTCTTCAGAAGCTTTGGCATTCGCTTGCGACATGCGTTGCCTCGCAAGTTCTTGCCAAAGAGGGGCAAACTGTAGACACCCCATTTTGTCGGCTATCAGATTTAGGAGACCCATACCTTGGTGGTTCAAAATGATCGAAAAAGACTCAAAAAGGACTCTTGGAAGTTAGTTCTATCTCTCAAAATGCTCAGAATGACCAAAATACCCCTGAAAGCCCAAACACTCCCAGATTTGGACTGAAAGTTCTGGAAACATGCTATGTCATAAAAAAGTACTAAAAATGAATTTTAAAGCAAAATTAGGTGAAATCGTCAGCTCCCAAAGACCCCCAGAAGTCCCAAAAGTTCCCAGAAAGTCCCCATTGACCGGTTTGACCCAAGTTTGACCAGGTTTGATCAGGGTTTGACCAAAATCGTCCAAATTGTCCAAAAAGTTCTAAGATCAGTCTAGATCATGTGAAAAGTACTAAATGAGTTTTAAAAGAAAATCGGACCAAAACGTCAGCTCTTGGGATCTTCCAGAGGTTCCCAGAACTTCTTGGAAATCCTAGGTTTGACCGATTTGACCTAAAAGTGGACTTTGAAACCAGAGTATTGTATCATTTTTCAAACATTTTTCAAACATTTTTCATGGATACTAGAGGTCAAGAACTTTCCAACGGTATATCGCACATAATTTTTGGATTTAAAACGAATTTATTATGAATTTTAGAAGGTGAAAAAGGCGATCAATTCTACTTTTATCGCAAATATCGCAAAACTTTTCAAAGTGACCCATCTCCAAATTATATTTTATGGAAAGTAGACTCCATTACCATTCCAATGGTATATCACAAGCTCAATTTGAAGTTTGTACGCATTTTCTGTGAATTTCGGACAAAATAGGGCCTTTTCGCGAATATCGAAACTTCTGGGGGTCTAAACGTAAATTTTTGGGCGTCTGAGGAGCAGTGCCCCAACGGCACTGGGCCACTGCCATGGTGGCACATGGCCAGTTCCGCGGCGGCACTCAACCCCCTCAGAGTCCATTTTTGTAATTTATTTTGGGGGTCCAAATTAAATAATTGAAGACCAAAACGATGTAGTTTTATGTTCATAGATGTTTGGGACCAATGGGAGCACTTTCAAAATCCCAAAACCACCCCAAATTGGACTATATAAACCCCCCCTTTTCTCTTCATTTTAGGGGGGACCAAGTGCAAAGCTTAAAAAGTTGTAGAGAGGAAGAGAGATAGAGATAGGCTTAGAAGAGAGAAAGGGAGCTTCTCCCACTGATTTTCTATAGAAAGTGAGTTCTAAATTCAAGTTCTTCCATTATCCTTCTATATACCTCACATCCAAACCTTCCCCAACCACCATTCTTGAGAAATCTTGAGTTAGGAAGCTTGTTCCATGTCCAAATGTCAATATATATGAGTGAAACACCAAGTTACAAGTCCAATATCTCAATGATCATCATCTATTGATTGCTTATTTGATTGTTTACATATTATTTTCATCTCTTCTCACCTCATTTCTTTTTTATTTTTCTTTGATTACTTACATGTTTATCATCATCTAGATAACATGTTGTTTGAGGAGAGTGAATCCTTATGGATAGTAGCTCTTGACCTCAAAGACATGTTTAATGGATGATGATTCTAACTTCAATACATTCATATGTATTCTTGAAGTCATATTCTCAAACAAAACTATGTTTTTGCAAGTAATATTGGGAGTTCTTGATATGAGTTTGATGATGATGTTCCAAGTGGTTTTAATCCCCTTTGTTGTGCTGGAAATGTGCTTTCAAAACCCCTATTTCAAAATCACCTTAAAACCCCCAATATTTGGATTTCAAGAAATAAGCTTTGTTTTACCAAAAATCTTCAAAACAATGAATGATCTGAGTTCAAAGATTTATCTAGAACTCAGTAATCAAGGAATGATCATGAGACCACTTGGAAAGTCTTCTTAACTCATTATAGAACATCTATGATTTTTGGCTTAGCTTGAAAACACTTGGAATGGTTCCATTTTGACCTAAACATTCTATCCAGACATTCTGTTTTTGCTGTCACAGCAGCTAGGTCCACTTTCAACTTGTTTTCCAAAACACTTTTCCAAAGAGAGTGGTCCCAAATCATTTTTTCCTTTAACTTCATTGTCTTAGGGAACTCTTTGTATAATATGGGCCTCTAGATGTTTTGCTTTCATTTTCTAAGAGTTTTTGACATTTCAGTCGACAGTACGGACTCTGTTCCTGAGGGACCTCTATTTTTTATATGATTTCTATCAATCTGTAATAGTTATTGAGGTTTGGCTTTTTGGTATATGTTCTAGACACAATAAGGATGATCTCCATAAAAAATCATACATTGAAAAAATATCTACCCCTACTTTTCAATTTCCACAAGATTAACTCACTATTCTGTCCACTATTCACAGCAAGTATACTTTTACTTCCATCCTTTAATTTGATGCTTATATGTACTTCAAATTAGTTCATATCCTAGGAAGTGGTCCTTACCATATTTGTACATATCCCATGATGATTTCCCCCATGAATTCATTCATCTTCTAGAGTTCTAAGTCACTTTAGAAAACTCATGTACACAAACACACTACAACCTTGGCATATTCTAAGGCCATGCATTGCATCCATGCAAGATTTGGGGTTTTTATGACTCCTAATCCAAGAAGATTGCAAGGAATGAATTCGATCGCACGTTCATGCTTCCCTCGATCTAATCTTCCTTTCTCATTCGTCCCGGGGATTAAGAGGTCTTCTTTCCTCAAAGATTAACAAGCATCATTCTAGCTTGCTAAGCATATTTTTTATCTTTTTATTTATTTGTTTCAAGAACAATTCATGTCCCCTTAGATTAGGAAAACTTTATTACTTGATACTTGATTAGACAATTTTTTCTAGGGTTGTTCGTGTGATCTTTCACTTTGCATTGTGTGATATTTGGCTTAGATCTTATGAATGATATCTTATCTTTTGATCTTCCATTTTAAGTTTCTTATGTGATGTAATACACTATCATAGTATTAATTGTCGAATCAAACATAGTATAGGATGATTATTTGGATGCTAATTGAGGCCCATCAAAAGACGGGGCGAGTTGAGGGTGTTTTAGTTGTGACAAAGGGTACCAAAACCCCGAGCCAAGTTCTTTGGTTATGACAGGCCGGTGCCCTTTATCCATTTAGGTGAGTCAAAATTAGGTTTTTTGGTTCCTTAAAGACCAAGTGGCGACTCTATATCTATTTTCAACAGACCTTCTTTTCTTCAAATCAACTTTAATTTCAAAACTAAAGGAAAGTCAATTCTGAAACTCCGGCAGAAACAAGAAATTAGGGGTGGGATCATGGAGGCCGCGTGTCCATACCAGCCTAATAGATACATGTTCTTAGGAGAAGGTTTTGAAGTTGTCTCCATAGAATCTAAATCTGATCCTACCACGTATGAAGAGGCAATGACTGATGTTGATTCAACTCGTTGGGTTAAAGTTATGAAAGTTGAATTATAATCTATGGATTTTAATCAGGTCTGGGATCTTGTAGAACTTCCAGCCAATATCAAACCCATTGGCTGTAAGTGGGTCTACAAGAGGAAAAGAGGATCTGATGGAAAGGTTGAGACCTTTAAGGCAAGGCTTGTAGCAAAAGGTTATACTCAGAGAGAGGGAATTGACTATGAGGAAACCTTCTTGCCGATAACCATGCTCAAGTCCATCAGAATACTCCTATCCATTGATGCATGCCTAGATTATGAGATCTGGCAAACGGACATCAAGACTGCGTTCTTAAATGGCAATCTTGAGGAGGACATCTACATGCAACAACCTAAAGGGTTCATAGCTGGTGGGAAAGGTAGCTTGGTATGCAAGTTACAAAAGTCTATTTATGGGCTTAAGCAGGCATCCAGGAGTTGGAACATTCATTTTGACAAAGCGGTCAAGTCGTTTGGTTTCACACAGAATCTGGATGAACCTTGTGTATACAAGAAGTGTGAAGAGAAAGTGGTGGCCTTTCTTGTTCTCTACGCTGATGATATTCTACTCATTGGGAATGATGTAGCGGCATTGTCAACGGTTAAGGTTTGGCTAGCTAGTACTTTCGATATAAAGGATCTAGGAGAGGCGAGCTATATCCTTGGGATAAAGCTCTTTCGAGATCACAAGCGAAAGATAATGGAATTATCTCAAGTTGGTTATATTGATAAGGTGCTAACTAGGTTTTCAATGGACAATTCGAAGAAAGGTTTGTCACCTTTCAGGCATGGTTTAGCGTTCTTAACGACCAGTGTCCAAAGACACAAGACGAGAAGAATCGCATGGCAGGAGTTCCTTATGCTTCGACAGTGAGAAGTCTCATGTATGCGATGTCATGCACCAGACCAGATATCTGCTTTGCTGTTGACATGGTTAGCAGGTATCAATCAAATCCTGGTCCAGAGCACTGGACAATCGTTAAGCACATTCTTAAGTACTTGAGAAGGACTAAAGATTACATGCTTATGTACCGCGGCGATGAGTGAATTCCAGTAGGATACACTACCTCGGACTTTATGTTAGATAAAGAGTCGAGGAAGTCGACATCTGGACATCTCTTTACCTTGGGAGGTGTTGCTGTTAGTTGGAGGAGCAATAAGCAAAAATGTATTGTAGACTCAACTACAAAAGCTGAGTATGTGGCTGCATGTGAAGCCGTAAAGGAAGCTGTTTGGCTCAAGAAGTTCCTTATGGAGCTCGTGGTGGTACCAGCATCGTTGTCACCTATTATGTTATAATGAGATAATAGTGGGGCACTGGCTCAGTCCAAGGAGCAAAGGAACCACGGAAAGGGAAAGCACGTAGAGCGAAAATACCATCTAATCTGAGATATAGTTCAACGTGGAGATATGACTGTCAGCAAGATTGCCACTCTGACAATCTTGTGGATTCGTTTTCAAAGGCCTTGCCACAGAAGGTCTTTAATCGTCATCTAGATAGTCTAGGTCTTAGATGTAGTCTTGAATGGTTATGAGTGCAAATGGGAGTTTGTTGGGTTTGTGCCCTCAAACCATTACTTTATGTATGAGACATTGACATTTTAATATATGGATATAAGTTTTACATTTCATTATGTATGTTTTTTTCAAGAGATGATTGTTAATCCATAAGTATCATAGTAAGTAATTCGTGTATGTATGAGATACATACAAGTGAGATACGAATTACTATTCTTTGATACTTAGAATTTGTCATAGTGGATGATGAGACTGGATACATACTTAGAATTTGTCATAGTGGATTATGAGACTGGATACCTCATTAGGTTTACACTATAGAATGATTAACTACAATTAGATGGAGCGAAGAATCTCAATCACTAAAGTGTAGCAAACAATAATGAGTGCCAAGATGTCAGAAGGGACTCCAGTCAAAGAACATGTTTTAAAGATGATTGGTTATTTGAACGAGCTGGAGATCCTAGGTGCCAACATTGACACACAAACCCAAGTTGATATGATCCTCAATTCGATGTCGCCTTCATTCGCTCAATTTAAAGTTAACTATAATATGAATCAAATGAATTTTTTAATGAGCGAATTGATGAGTTCTCTTCTGGCAACGAAAGGGCTGATCAAACCTGGGTGCAACGTTCTGAACGTTGAGAAAGGCTCTTCCTCCTCCCAATCTACACTGAAAGCAAAGAAAAGGAAGAAGAAAGCTGGCACTAGTGGTCCAAGTGTTGGACCAGTCCCTAAGATTACAAAATCTAAGGGAAAGGGAAAGGATAAGGGTAAGGGGAAGGTGGGAGGCCAAGGCAAAGGAAAGTGTTTTCAATGCGGTAAGAAGGGCTAATGGAAGAGGAATTATCCACAATTCTTGGCTACAAGGGTTCAAGGTATGATTGAATCATATGTGATTGAAGTAAGTTTTATAATGGATACTTCAAACACTTGGTGAATTTATTCTGGTACGACAAACCATGTCTGTAATTCGTTGTAGGGGTTTAGATCAACCAGGAAATGCAGTGATGGGGAAATCGTTCTGATTCTGGGATCTAGCGTAACCGTTTTTGCAGTTGCAGTAGGAGTAGTAGCTTTAGAATTTTTAGACAATAAGTTTTGATTTTATCAGATGTACTTTACATCCCTTTAATAAGACGTAATTTAATTTTAGTTTCTAATTTATCGAATAATGGTTATTATTTTCATTTTGGAACTGAAGTTATGATCAAAAGAAATGGTTCTTTTGTGTGTTCTGGTGTTAAATCAAATGGTTTGTATGTGATTACTCCTAATATTTCTAAAGACTCTTGCATGGAACTTAATAACTTAGTGGGTACTGTACCATCTAAAAGAATTGAACCTTCCACTAATCCAATAAGGCTTTGGCATATGAGGCTTGGCCATATCAATCTAAATAGGTTGGTAGACTAGTCAAAGAAGGGGTCTTAGGAGATTTGGTTCTCGAACCAATGGAAGTTTGTGAGTTTTGTTTAGAGGGTAAGATGACCAAAAGGCCCTTTCCCGCAAAGGGCAATAGGACCAATGCATTGTTGGAAATAATCCATACTGATGTGTGTGACCAATAAATATTAGAGCTAGGGGTAGTTATGAGTATTTCATTACATTTACTAATGACCACTTTGGGTATGGATATGTGTACCTAATGCAGCATAAGTCTGAAGCCTTTGAAAAGTTCAAAGAGTTTAGGGTTGAAGTGGAGAAGCAATTGGGCACACATATTAAGGCCATTCGATCTGATCGAGGTGACGAGTACCTCTCTAATGAGTTTATTGATCACCTCGTACAGAATGGGATTCTGTCACAGTTGACTGCATCTGGTAGGCCTTAGCAGAACGGTGTAGCGGAGAGAAGGAATCAGACTCTTTTAGACATGACTATGTCGATGATGAGTTATTCGGAGTTGCCATTATTCCTTTAGGGTTATGCTTTGTAAACTGCTGTATACATACTAAATCTCGTACCAAGCAAATCTGTTCCCAAGACACCACGAGAGATGTGGATTGGGCGCAACCTTCTTTTCAACATCTCTGGATATGGGGGTGTCCGGCACATGTGCTAAAAGGAAAGATGAGTAAGTTGGATTCTAGATCAGAAGTATGTTATTTTGCAGGATATCCAAAGAGTACTTATGGATGGTATTTTTATGATCCAAGAGAACAGAAAGTGTTTGTTAGTACAAATGTTGTTTTCTTGGAGGATGATTATATCATGAACCATAAACCTAAGGGAAGGATAGATCTCAAAGCGATAGAAGGAGAGCCGTCAGTCCTACCCATAATTAATAATGATGTAACACAAGAAAATACCACTTCTTCACCCATTCCCGCACCGGTACCTCGTCGTAGTGGGAGGATGGTCAGCCAACCTGACAGATACATGCTCTTAGGAGAAGTTTTTGAAGCAGTCTCTATAGAATCTGAATCTGATCCTACCATATACGAAGAGGCAATGGCTGATGTAGAGTCAGCTCATTGGGCCCATTGGGTTAAAGCTATATAGGCTGAATTGAAATCTATGGATTCCAATCAGGTCTGGGATCTTATAGAACTTCCAGCAAATATTAAACCCATTGGATGTAAGTGGGTCTACAGGAGGAAAAGAGGATCTGATGGAAAGGTTGAGACCTTTAAGGCAAGGCTCGTAGCGAAAGGTTATACTCAAAGGGAGGGCATTGACTATGAGGAAACCTTCTCGCCAGTAGCAATGCTCAAGTCCATCAGAATCCATTACTGCATACCTAGATTATGAGATCTGGAAGATGGACATCTAGACTGCATTCTTGAATGGCAATCTTGAGGAGGACATCTATATGTAACAACCAGAAGGGTTCATAGCTGGTGGGAAAGGTAGCTTGGTATGCAAATTGCAAAAGTCCATTTATGGGCTTAAGCAGGCATCCAGGAGTTGGAACATTCGTTTTGACCAAGCGGTTAAATCGTTTGGCTTCATATAGAATCTGGATGAACCTTGTGTATACAAGAAGTGTGAAGGAAAAGTGGTGGCCTTTCTTGTTCTTTACGTTGACGACATTATACTCATTGGGAATGATGTAGCGGCGTTGTCAACGGTTAAGGTTTGGCTAGCTAGTACTTTCGATATGAAGGATCTAGGAGAGGCGAGCAATATTCTTGGGATAAAGCTCTTTCGGGATTGTAAACGAAAGATAATGGGATTATCCCAAGCTGGTTATATCGATAAGGTGCTAACTAGGTTTACAATGGACAATTCAAAGAAAGGTTTGTTACCTTTCAGGCATGGTTTAGCGTTCTCCACAGACTTGTGTCCAAAGACACAGAAGGAGAGGAATCACATGGCAAGAGTTCCCTATGCTTTAGCGGTGGGAAGTCTCATGTATGCAATGTTATGCACTAGACCAGATATCTGCTTTTCTGTTGGCATGGTTAATAGGTATCATTCGAATCCAGGTCCAGAGCACTAGACAGCCATTAAGCACATTCTTACGTACTTGAGAAGGACTAAAGATTACATGCTTATGTATGGTGGCGAAGAGTTAATTCCAGTAGGATACACTGACTCGGACTTTATATCAGATAAGGATTCGAGGAAGTCGACCTCCAGACAGCCTTTTACCTTGGGAGGTGGTGTTGTTAATTAGAGGAGCATTAAGCAAAAATGCATTACAGACTCAACTACAGAAGCTGAGTATGTGGCTGCTTGTGAAGCCGCAAAGGAAGCTGTTTGGCTCAAGAAGTTCCTTATAGAGCACGAGGTGGTACCAGCATCGTTGTCACCTATTACGCTATACTGCGAAAATAGTAGGGCAGTGGCGCAGTCCAAGGAGCCAAGCAACCACGGAAAGGGAAAGCACGTAGAGCGAAAATATCATCTGATCCGAGATATAGTTCAACGTGGAGATGTGACTGTCAGCAAGATTGCCACCGTTGACAATCTTGCGGATCCGTTTACAAAGGCATTGCCGCAGAAGGTCTTTGATCATCATCTGGATAGTCTAGGTCTTAGATGTAGTCCTGAATGGTTATGAGTGCAAGTGAGAGTTTGTTGGGTTTGTGCCCTCAAACCATTACTCTATGTATGAGATATTGACATTTTAATATATAGATATCAACTTTACATTTCATTGTGTATGTTTCTTTCATGAGATGATTGTTAATCCTTAAATATCATAGCAAGTAATTCGTGTGTGTATGAGATACATACAAGTGAGATACGAATTACTATCCTCTGATACTTAGAATTTGTCACAGTGGATGGTGAGACTGGATATCTCATCAGGTTTACACTATAGCATGATTAACTACCATTGGATGGAGTGATGAATCTCAATCACTAGAGTGTAGTTCTTAGTTAATATGCTAATGCTTATAGTGCATTTTTGCTATTGACACTTAGGACTATCATCAATCGATAGAAACTCATAACTTGTATAAGGTACGTGTTCTCAATCTTGAGATGATTATGAACACATACTATAGATAGGGCTGCTTTAACTTACCAATCAGTGAGGTCTATAAAAAATCAACACCTGGGTATCTTGTGTATGACATGTTTATAGGGTTGTGAACATATATTGTCAAGATTGAATCTACCATCTGATAAAGAGTAAGCATTCTCTTGAGAATGTCACCAAGTTGATTACTGAGAATTGCACTCTTGTTGATAAGTAGTTATCAACATGTTTGGTAATCATGAGTGGTGAATGGGACTCAAGGAATACAAGAAGTAAGCATGATTCAGGTTGACAGTAACCATTTATCCAACTGCCTGAATATGATTACGAATGCTGACGGTAGAAGGACATTAGTACACTATAAAAGTCTGGTTATCACTTCGGATATGTTCTTTTGCATTGGAGTTCAGTTATCGTTTTATAGTGGAGTAAACATCAACTGATTAGTTGGTTAGTTTGCTGATCAAAGAGTTTGATCATGGGAATTAATAGCTGGTCTGAGCCAATAATAAAGAGCCTAGGAGGTCCCACTCTTAGCTCTGTAGGAAGCTTGGAAAGGAACTTGAGGAAGGTGTAAAGACTGGTTAGATCGAACGGAGTTGCTTCGATAGATTGAAGTCTTGATAGGTTCAATCGATCGAAAGTTTGATCGATCGAAGCCACTTCGATCGCTTGAAAGTTAGTTCGGTTTTGGGAATCTATAAATAGGGCAGCTGCGTCCAGAAAAAGTGTTCGTCGTTTTTATAAACCAGAAGCTGAAAAAACTATTTTAAGGTTCCCAAACCTCCTCTATCATCTCCATTAGGGTTCCCACCAACCCTAGCCTCTCTGGGAGCATCCCTAGGAGTCATAAGAGTGAAGACCATCTAGTGGAGGCTGCTGGGAGTTAGAGATTTCAGAATTTGGTTCAAGACCGTGAGGTATAATTCTTGTCCCCTCTCTTGTACTCATCTATAGAGTTAATGAGTAGTAGATCTGGGCTACCAATAAGTTTTTGTAACTTAATCTTTTGTTACGCGTTTAAAAAAAAATTTAAACCTAATTTTTCATCAATAGCATCTAACGTCATCACGTTAATCCATTATTCTTAATCATACTTATCTTTGTTGTCACATTATCCCTGATCAACCTATAATCGCATAATGAAAGTCCGAATCGAGAATCAAACAATCGAACCCTTAATTTAATAAACAAGGGAAACTACCCATATTCTGCCAATGCCAATCGATTGAGACAAGGTCCAATTGATTGGAATAAAAACTATAACAATCGATTGAAAAATATGGAAATCAATCTGATCCAAAACAATGTCAATCGATTGCTAACTTTGGCAATCGATTGGGATACAAATAATGGCAATCGATTGGGAAACTATCCAATCGATACCTTTATCCCTTGTTTTTATAATTAGGATAAATTACACTTTGCACCCTTGTAGTTTGGGTATGATTTTAATTTGATCCCTATAGTTTCAATTTTGTCATTTTGGTCCTTAGAGTTTCAGTTTAGATTAAATGTAGTACATTCATCAAATTTTCTTATAACTTCTGATAGATTTAGGTTCATTACAGGTGTGTAAAGAGTAATTTTTTCCAGTAAACTTACCATTATGCCCCTAATGATACCTCACGTAGTCACATGTGTATCACACGACCTATTTCTTTCAAAAATTATAGAAAATTTTCATGAATGGACTACATTGAACCTAAATTGAAATTGTAATGACCAAAATGACAAAATTAAAACTACATGTACCAAAGTGACATCACACCCAAACTGCAAGGGTGCAAAGTGTAATTTGCCCTTATAATTAATGTCCTCTTTATCCAAATTCCATACATGAATTACATAGCCTAACCGAATCCCTATTGTTTTACAACTCCCATAGAAAATAAGTCATTAAACCAACATTGTAATTAAAAGTGTTTTTTCCTATAGTTTTTTTTTTTCCTTTGCCCAATTTTAGTTCATTTGACATGATAGCTATGGATAAATATTTTTAATTTATTTCAGCTAACTATTTTGCAGTCTAAAATTATACTCCCTCTGTCCCATAATAAGTGTCCACATTTTCTTTTTTGGATCTCCCACAATAAGTGTCCACTTTCCTAAATTGGTATATAGCTTTTACTTACTTTCCAAACCTACCCTTCTAATAAAGACAAAGTAGCATTTATTTGTGGTCCCAAAACAAGCAAAAAAACACCCATCGCATCTAAGAGTAAAATTGGAAAGTGACTCTTTAAGAAACCAAAAAAATTAGTATTATACAACTTTCTTAAACATTGTGCAAAATAGAAGTGGACACTTAATTAATATGGGACGGAGGGAGTATACTATAATATGTTATATTCATTTAGTTTTTAATTCATGGCTAAGGGTAGTATTGGTAAGTAGGTATAAGTTTGTACTTTTAAAAAGTTGCCACCAAACGTATTCGCACAATTAGATGCACTTTTTATTTAAAAAAAAACACACATTCAGCAAACAAACTCTTCTTTTAGAAAGAAAAAAAAAAGAAAAAAAAGTCCATTTTGAAAATTCCATCTTCAAAAGTCTATCCGGGAATGGACTTCTGTGTGAGTTACGCAAAACACCACCTAATTCAATTGACTTTGTTATTTTAAAATATATATAAATGTGCGAATATGTTTGGTGGCAATATATATTTTAATATATATATATATATATATATATGTATGGTTTGTCTCCAGAAAAACAAAACTTGGACTAGCATTTGAATTAGAGAATTATAGTCAAAAGTCCTCTAAAATATATTTTTTTAGTATTAGGTCCAGCTGTTTTTTTATTTCACATAACTTTTAAAACATAGAGACTTGATCTGAGTATATATAGTAATTCAAATAAATAATGATTCAGAAAGTTACAAAAAAGTTTTAAACTTAATTCATTAGTTTCAACAACTCGTTAGTTTTGACTAAAGAGCTTATATTTGCTCTCATTGAGAGATATAGAAAAAAAGAAAAACTTTTATTATTGCAATTGTGACAAGTGGGTCGATTAGTCATGCAATTTTGATTAAAATAAAAAAAAAATTAAAAAAATTAAAAAAAAAATTAAAAAAAATTAAAAATTAAAAATTAAAATTAAAAAAAAAAAACCGGATTGTCCTTTAAATTTAATTAACATAAAATGAGAGATTTTTTACTAAATTAATTTCTATTTAAATTATTGTGTTTTCTTGGAAATTAAGAATGAGATATATAGCTGGACACAAGAATAGACATACACATATTGATATGGTTGTGTTTTCTTTTGGTTTTTTAGTTATAAGTGCTGACTTACTGATCATCGGGTTGGTTTACTATGACATTAAACCAAAAAATAAAATAAAAAAGGACTTACCTTTTCTTAGCTATGAATGTTTTTTGTGAATTAACCTAGATACTATTTTGTTTCGTGTAATTCGATTTTATGCTTGGATTGGGAAGGGTAAATTGCCAAACAAAATATAAGTGTGTTATAATTGTGAACTAAGATTTTGGAATGCCTAAAGTAGGATCAAGTTCACTCTCTTTCTTGATTTCGTCTGATTTTTATGAGTGTAACATTTTGTTTGTTTCACAAATGGGCTGTTTTAAGATTAAAATCAAAGTTACAACTACCCATGGGATGTTCGGTCCGCAACGAGATAACTTTCTAGTTCACTCGGTACTGCAAAAGTAAAAGTATTTTTATTCATTGAATGTGGAGATGTAATTGTTATTTGCCCTGTGATTGTTAATCTAGTTCACTTATGTTTTATTGTAATACTCTTGTTTCTTTCTTGTAGGTTGAAGAATTGTAACTAGTGGAGAAGTGAAAAGATAAGAAAGAGCTAAAGCTTCAATTTTGAGAAGGATTTAATTTTTGGAAGTGGATGAGTTGACTTGTAATGTTTGAATTACATACTTTGAATGCATTTGATTCTAAAAAATAAAAAAATTAAAAATTAAAAAAGAAGAGAGAGAGTTTGAATTTTTGGTGAAATTTTTTTATGACAATTGTCTTTTTTTCTTTTGATATTAAATAGTGTCCATTTGGTTGGTGCATTGAGTTGTTGGATGGGTAGCGATGTGAAAACGAGTTAAATTTTATGTATGAATATATATATATATATATATATATATGTTCACAGGTTTATTGCTAGAAATTGAATTTAGATATATGTAAAAAAAATATTCATAAAAATTAAAATATTTGCGGCATTAATTTCTTAACAAGCAGGAAAAAGTTGGTAAAAGTTTGTGCAAAAAATGTCGGAATCTCATAACTAATTTCGTAACATTTTATAACACAAGTATTTGATTTGAATTTATTAATTCATTAATCATAGCCTTTAGACAAAAATAAAAAATGGGTTCTCTTTTTAACCCAAGTAATCTAATATAATTATGAGGTATTTTTTTATTTTTTTTTTACAAAATTTGTAATTATTCGTTGAAGCCGGAAATTAATGAATCGATGTTGCTAATTCTTTTACTTGAGCATTACGAATAGACAACATGCATGTTCATCAAATGACCGGCCTTAGCAAGTAGCAACTCCCATTATTGACAATATTGTGAATTTTATAGCCCATTGAAAATACGCCCTACTGTCAGATGGGCCTAGAGGGGGTGATTAGGGCTAATTTTAACTTTATTACTTTATTTTAACTTTAAGCTAAACTAGTGGCGGACCAACGTTATGGTCAAGGGTGGCACAGGCCCCTTCTGAACTTTTGAAAATTACAGTATTATATGATATAACAGATTTTACAAATAGGGCTTCCTAAAATTCACACCGGCCCCCCTGGATTTTTAAAAATTTTAGATACAATATTTTATAGGTTTTAGACACAGGCACCCTGGACTTTTGAAAATTCTAGATTTATATGTAATATATTACAGGTTTTAGAATCAGGCCCCCTAAATTTACATGATTTACCTTTAGCCAAAAAAACCTTATCCTTAGCCGAAATGTGGGTAAAAGCCAACCTTTAGCCAAAATGACAAGAAGTACTAAACAGAGAGATACAAATTAAAATCAGAACAAAAGACCCAATAAAAAACCGCAAAAAACAAAACCCATATGTAGCCAAATCAGCAACGAAAAAACGCAGATGGGAGTAAGTCCAGAGAGAGTCCAGAGAGAGCAGGCTGCGCAAGAAAAATCCAGAGATAGCAGCCCATGCAATAAAGTGCCCACCGCTAAAACAATAACAAGATCAGAAAACCTTAGCCCTTATCCACTGAGAATAAATCAAGAGCAGTGTAGAATGAAGGTTTGGCCCTACATTGAATTTTCTACGAGAGAGAATTCAAGGATGGGACAAATCTCAAAAGAAGATCAAAGCCAAGCCTCAAGAGGTGAGTGGTGAGAGCCTATGTGCTCCACTCTTAGCCAAGAAATCTGCCAACGAGTTTGCACTTCTCGGAATAGAAACAAAGCTGAGAAGAAAATTAAGATAGTGCAGCTTGCAAATATTGGAAAATATTAGGTTAGTAACGTCATTAAAACTTCCATGGAATAGCGTCCAAAGAAGAAACCCATGAGATCGCCACAGTAGAATCACTTTCAACCTAAATTTTCGAGCAGCCACCCACATTATTTTCCACAAAGTATACACCCATAGTTAGTACATGAGAGAGAGCTTTTATTCCGGCAGCATTAGAGTCAAGAGTGTATCATACATGTTGCACTTGTAATGTTACTTCATTGGAAAAGCCTCGGTCTCGCACCGATTGCAGTCACACCAACGAATCACATGCATTAATGTACTACTAACTCTCTATAATATTTTAGAAATACATAGGGTTATAAAACGAACCTAGAGAGTATTTGGGCGCTTTAGGATTGCTGTAGACTCTCTCAAATTGGCTGGAGAAAGAAGGTGTCTAGGTTTCCAAGTAAGAAATTACATTTACAGATTTTCGAAAACTAGCAAAATTACGTCGAGTCGTCGAAAGCTTCACTGTCGTCTGGACGCCAACTGTCCCGGCGGCCTTCCGACGCCTTTTAGAGGAGGGGCATTCTGCCCAACATATATTTTATGAGTAATGCTAGATGCACAAAAAAAGTGCACAATGAAATGCACAACCTGCTTTAATTTGTTGGACCTCGTGTTGAAAAAACTGTACACTCTTTTTTTTGTCTTTTTGTGTGTACAGACTTTTCAGCACGAAGTCCAACAATTTTAAGCCAGTTGTGCACTTTTTTTTTTGTGCATTTAGCATTTCCGATATTTTATTCCCTAATTAACGAAAATCATGCAGACCGTGTGGAAGCCTTGGCATACCGTCTGAACAACTATGTCCTTAAAGGATTTTAATTCTAACGTTTTTTTAATATAGAAAAAATATATTTAACTCATTTAATGTATGAAAATAAATTTAGTGAGTGTGTGAGTCAATCTAGGACATGGCATCCAAGTCTTCTCACCAATCTATGGAAAATAATGATACTGAGTTTGATGTCTTCAATGTGTAGCTTGAGTATTCAAATGTAGACTTGGTCATTATTCAAATACTCGAATCCTAAAAGAAATAAAAATACAGATTCTATAGTTCTTCCTATGTATATGTCACGAAACTTTGCCATAATACCGTTTTGGACAAAACTGTTCTAAAAATTGTTATCTAGGTTACTCATAAGAACTTCACAAATTGCAATCAACTAACTGTGTTTACATTTAATTTCAACAATGCTCTTCATTTTATCTAGCCATCTTACTTTATTATACTTTGTATGATGAGATTTGTGTCAATTTATATGTGACGAAAATCCAAAGATTGAGAGAGAGAGAGAGAGAGAGAGAGAGAGAAGGTAGAGAGCCACTTCTCGCTAGATAAATATCACTAGTCAAAAAGAGTTGTAAAATGACTAATCATATAGCTAGCCTAATAGAGCTCATAAATTCTCCTTCCACTAGTTAATTTGACGGAAGCGTTAATAGAGCTCATAAAGAGTTATATATGCATCTGAAGCTTCAGATGCATATATAGTGCCCTAAAAAAACCACAAGAAAAAATAATACAAATAGAATTAATTATTTTGTTTATCTGTGAATGTCTGGCTCAACACCAGAATAGGCGAAGAGAAACCACACAGAGAGGAATAAGTTGTTATTATCCAAAGATTCATAAATTGTTAGCTGATTGAAAAACATATGTGCATAGTTGTGACAAATCTAAACTGATCAAAAATAAAATATATATATATATATACACACACTCCTACTTAAATATAGGGTATGCTAGTTACATGGAAAGTTAGATCTAAGTATCTAACTATAATTGTGTTGTCTATAAATATATATATATATATATATATATGTTAGTAGTTATTATCCAAAGATTCATTAATTGAAAGCTGGGTGAAAAACCTATGTGCATAATTGTGACAAATTAAATCTAAACTAATTAAAAAGAATGTACTCCCTACCTATAAGTCGTCACCTAAATATAGGGTATGCTAGTTACATGGAAAGTTAGATCTAAGTATCTAACTACAATTCTGTTGTCTATATATATGTGTATATAAATATATATATATATATATATAAGTTGATCAAGATCATAAATACATACCTGGTTTGTTAATCTTAGCACTTGCAGAGTACAAACTTGATGAAAGAACAAAATCAACCATCTTAGTTGCATGTGTTTTTAATGGAAAGCTAGGTGTGAGGAATGAAGCCTGGTCCGAGATCAGTCCATGTATAAGAATCAATCAATAAATGATTAACAAGCTATAAGAAAAAAAGAATATGGAAAGATCTTGGAGCAAACTCCATTCCAAACACCTCCTTTTCCTTCTTCAACTAATCTCTCTCTCTCTCTCTCTCTCTCTCTCTCTCTCTCTCTCTCTCTCATGATTCGACAATCAAAACCCACAAGGCTGCAGGCACTCAAGTTCCAATCTTTATCTTCCGCGCAACTGATATATATCAAATAGTGAGGAGAGAGAGAGAGAGTAGAAAATGTATAGGGAAAGAATAATGCTACACACACACCCATTTGCACAACTATTTGCATAACACTGCTAAAAAATGTTGGACTTTGTGCTAAAAAGTCTGCACACACACTGCACACCATTTTGTGTGTACAGACTTTTCAGCACAAAGTCCAACATTTTTAAGCAGTGTTGTGCAAATGGTTGTGCAAATGGGTGTGTGTGTAGCATTGTTGATAGGGAAAATACTAAGAGACGACCGGTGGACTTTGACAAATTTTAGATAAGAATACAATGTGACTATTTATGTGCTACTATGTTGTCAATTATTTAAAAAAAAAAAATTTAAGTGATGGGATTCACCTATATACACAACTACACAAGGAATCCTAGAATTTGTAGATACCTAATGTTTTACCAACTAAACCTTTATTGGCCCGAGGTTATCACATCACAAAGTTTGGCATTTATTGGTGCTAACAAAATTCTAGTGATCGGACTCACTTATATACATAAAGATTTGGTATTAATATAGTAAGTAAAAAAATTATTAAATAATTATTTACTTTTTATCTAATGATTATAGAGTGTTTTCTCACATAAGAAGGTACTTACAGTATCATTGCTTTTTGAAAAATGCTATTAATTAGTGAGTTTTTTCATTCAATTGCGGACTCAAAATTTACATACTGAGACAACCAAATTATAAATTTCCGCACTAATTAGGTACCAAAATCTATAATTTCGTTTGTATGTATGATATTACCAAATCCACCTATTATAACACAGAATTACCCAATTATATAAACATAAAAGGTACATATATACACGTGGAAAAGCACATGATAGACAGGTCATTGAATGCATAAAATAAAGAAAAGATGGTGGGATTTGGAGGGATGATGTTGTCTTCTTCTGAGAGTGCGGAAACTTTTACAGGGTATGTCTGGTGAGAAATTAAAAGATGTAGCACTGAAAATCAAAATAACAAGGGAGGACAAAGAGGGGCATGGGAGGGTGATTTTAATACAAATAAAGTTAGATTCAACAAGGAAAAAAAAAAGTTACAAAAACAAGGAGGATATCTCCATCATGATGAATTAAAAGTGTCACCGCCCACATCAAAGCATGAATTTCTCAGCACCACTTGTGTCTATGTAGTATATGTGTGGAGAGAGAATTGCCACAATTTTAGTGACAGTTTGGTAATTAAATTATGAGAGCATATTTGTTCACTTAAAAAATGGTACATTAATGTTTATCTAAGTATTTTATTGGCCAATGCAGTCCTGCATTGGCCAATGTGATGCTTGCCTGCATTGGCCAATGAGATGTTTGGGTGAGCATTGGTGTACCATTTTTTGGGTGAACAAAAGTATTTTCTCAAATTATGAGTAATGCTATGTATTTCAAATTTTGGATTCTAAATGCTTTCTAAATAGTTAAATATATGTGACAGTGGGCACACTGAATTTTGATTAGAATATGTTGAAGTGGTCCCAACATTATTATAAGTGGTCTCTCTACCACATATATTTGGAAAGCATTTGTTATCCAAAATTTAGGAAGCATAGCATTAAAATTATAGAAATTTGGTATTAAATACCCAATTAGGAGAATTATTTGGTGTAAAGACACAAAGGAAATCTTTTGGTAATAAGGACATTATTCAATAAGTTAATTTGGAATAGGTTATTTGACCAGTTGACCACATATTTTTGGGACATATTTACCCTTATTTGTATTTGTCATTTTCATTTCTCTTTCTTCATCTCTCTCTCTCTCTCTCTCTCTCTCTCTCTCTCTCTCTCTCTCAGCAACATCACCGACCACCACCAACCGAGACCACCGCCGTCGTCGGGGACCTTCGTCGTCGGCACCACCACTATCGTCGGCGTCTCTTCTCCATCGCCGATCAATGGCGATGTTGTCCTCATCACCAGCAATGTCATCGCTCACCACCATTGTGCACCATCCCCGACTCACACCACTGCCATCGCGAGCCAAACACCGCCATCTCGCGAGCTAACCACCACCATCTCCGAGCCAACCACCACCATCTCAGAACCAACCACCACCATCTCGCGAGCCAACCACCACCATCTCTGAGCCAGCGGCACCATCAGTCACCACCACCAAAGCGAGCATTTTCACAAGCAGATCCGACCACCAGTTCACCGATCCACTATCTTCTTCTTCTTCTTCTTCTTCTTCTTTTTTTTTTTTAAACACATTTTTTTGTGAAATTTATCAAAAAAAAGTCAGTAGCTTTCTCAACATTTTTTCCCAAAGTTTGATATCAACAGTAGTAGTTGTTTGATAGATCTCGTTGAGTAGGCTGTAAACATATAGATTTTATGCAAAAAAAAAAAAAAAAACAAGTTACAGATTGATATGTATACTCAAATTTGTAAAAAGTTTTTTCAATGTTTGGCAGAACACTTTTTTGTGAAATTTCACAGTCTTTGTGAAATTTCACAACTTTTTTTTCTTTTGAAATTTTTACAACTTTTTCGGTGCTGGTATGAGAAATTAAATTTCAAAAACTTGTTTTGTGATCATTTCATATTGATGTGGTAGTTTGGTTGTGAAGAGATCGTCAGGTGAGGCCGTTGTGGTGATTAGCAAAGGTTTGGTGTGGTTGTGGTGGTTTCATGAAATTTCATGAACTCTGTGAAATTTCACAACTTTTTGTTGATAAATTTCACAACTTTTTTTTTTTTTAATTTCACAAGTTTTTTCGGTGATATAAGAAATGAACTTTCAGAAAGTTATTTTCTAATCATTGTATGTTGATTTGGTGTTTTGGTTGTGAATGAGGTCAAAGGTGAGGTGGTGGTGGTTGGTGGAGGCTTAAGGTCATGATGGTGGTCATTGGAAGTAAGGTGAGGCGGTGGTGGTTGGTGGAGGCTTAAGGTCATGATGATGGTCGTCGGAGCTCAGGCGAGGTCACTAGAGCTCAGGCGAGGTCGTCGGAGATCAGGCGAGGTGATGGTAGTGGTGGTCGGAGGTAGGCGAGGTCGCCGGAGATGCAGGGGGTGAAACTCTCTTGGTGTAGACCAATATTGGAGTAGATTTGTCAAAATACCAAAGGAGTGTACCTTCTCCCAAATATTTTTACTAGTTATACCTAATCCACTATACTTTTCTTAATTTGGATTAATTGCTAATTGCCCCTTAAAATTATTTGAGATTATCCAAAAAATTGATCATATTTAGCAATTTACTTTTTAAATCTTTTTAAAAAATCAGACGTTTCAAAAAGTTTATAAAAGAGATAAATTTTAAAATAATAAAGATTAATTGCACTTTGCACCTTAAAGTTTGGGTAGTTTTGCACTTTGCACCTTACAGTTTCAAATTTAGAACTTTGATCCCTAAATTTTCAAAAATTTGGTAAAAGTCCAAATAGCCTTTTAGTGACGATTGATTTCGTCACTAAAAATCATAATTTCGTCGCAAAAAGTCTTGTAGGGACCAAAGTGCAACTCATCCCAAACTTTTGGGGCAAAAATGTTAAATTTGAAACTTTAGGGTTCAAAGTACAAAATCACCCAAACTTTAGGGGTGTAAAGGGCAGTTAACCCCAAATAATAAATTGAAACTTTCTGAAATATCTCTAACTGTCATGGCAAGATCAAACTCTAAACATCTATTTCAAAAATCTCTATAGAAATGTCTTCCAAGTCCAAAAAATCACAAACAGACTCTAAAAGGCTGGAGAATCTACACAGGATGCGTCTACGTCCACACTGGTGTAGAGTGTCACTCTTCTGAAGCGTTTTTTCTAGTTCTCTTTTCCGACGAATGGAATCTCTTACATAATTTAAAAACTTTGAGGTTAATTCAAGAATGCTAAGAGTTAGGTTACGCATACGCTAATTAAAGAATGGAATCTCTCACTTGATTTTTGTTATTCCTGCCTTAATAATGTAGTTTAGATATTCGCATCATAGAATTTTAAGAAATTGACGAATCCCCATGCACACCTATGTCCTTGCATCCACTAATACTTCCTAGATTTTCACACACTAAGGAGAGTTAGGCGGAGAGAAGAGCATTGAAGTATTTCTGCCATATACCAAGCCGAGGACAAAGCATAACCTTCAGGAAGTAATCACAATATTTTAAGTTTAGTCTAAAGCAAATGCTAAGGGCCTGTTTGGTTGTCATTGAATGAAATAATTCTATTCATGTTTTTGTACACAATTTTATATAAAAAGATGAAGAGCATGAATGGTTTCATTTAGAAAACGGATGCTCGTCTCAAAAATGAGGCTTGCAATCATGAATTTTGGCATTCTAGAAAAATGAACAAATTGCCTCATAAGAAGAAATATGATAAAATCTCCCATATTTGTAAATGGATTCATGCATGGTGATGAATTTTGCCTTTACCTTCTATACAAAATTTGAATGTAACCATTTAATTTGAAAGGACAACCAAACAGGCCCTAAATGCATTAACTTCAGTTATGATCATTTAATTTACTTTGCATCATTAATGATTATTAAATGACTTTTTTCAATTTCTCTAGCAGTACTACTTCACCAAAATTTATCTACATACTTTCACAAATATTGATAATGTTTGTTTACTCGTTTTTTTCAAAACTTGTGTCAACTCTAATCGAAGGTTAAACCAAAGATAATTTGATAAATGAATTCCCTTGGTTAGAAAATAAAGCATATGTTTTTAAAGATCTTTTGGAGTTGAACATGATAAAAGAATATATTAAAAAATATCGTTATTTATGATGGGGAGTGACGAGTATTAGATGTCACAAGGGATGTTTTCTTTTACTTTATTAATTTTTTTTTTAAGGAAGGTAATCTTAAATCTTAAATACAACAAAAAAGCGAAAGGAAAACCAAAAAAGGGACGTTTCAGCTCCCTTCCATTGTTATCCTTATTAATTTAATTTCACAATTCATATAGAAAGACCCTAACATGGACTCCAATAAAACGGATCACAAACATTTTAAAGTAAATTGTGAAGCACACCACAATTTGTTTTGTTTTTTTTTTTTTTTTCCTTTTTTCTGTTTCCAAATTTTTCAAAGAAAATGGTAATTAGTACACATCTATCTTAAGACCATTTTCAATGATTTGTCGTATAATTCTCTTGCTAATGTCATATTTGACACTACTATAGTATTGAAATAATATATTTTGATAATTCTGATTCAATCTTTGTGCTATAATTGACATCTCAATATCCTATATATCTTGACACAGTTATATAATTTTTTTTTTTGTCAACAAACTTTTGCACATTCAAAGTTTTAAAAAGTTGTGTATGGGTGTCGTTATAATGTTAGGTGCAGTGTATGATATTACCAAACTATGGCAACTTATAGCGATAAAGCAATCCCACACAGCAAATGAAAAGTACAACTTAGAAGGAAAAAAATATAGAAATTTAGGCAAAAATTTTTAGAAGCAACTATTAAGAGTTTAAAGTCTAATTTAATTCAAAAAGTCCATTAAATGTGAAATTTTACTTAATAATCATATATGAAGGACTTTTCCCTATTCAAGAATTATAATTGTTCTTAACTCTAAAATAAGATGACATAATGGACTTATCAATAAATCCCCTAAAAAAACTATAGGGTTAATTATAGATGCACCCCATGTACTTGGCCCGTTTTTTACTTTGCCCCTTTACTTCAATTGTGTCACTAATACCTCTATACTTTGGACTAAATAATTTAGGATTAATTATAGATATACCTCCTGTACTTAGACCATTTTTCACTTTGCACCATGTACTTCAAATCATCTCACTAATACCTCCTGTACTTTGGACTAAAGTGAAACGAGTATAGAGGATATTAGTGACACAAATTGAAGTATATGAGGCAAAGTGAAAACGGGGCTAATTACAAGGGGTGTATCTGTAATTAACCCTATAATTTATTTTAGCTTTCGAAGTTCATAATTATCAATAAATTCTAAAAGTTGTTGCCCAACATGGCTTATGCCCATTCATTTTAACAAAATTCTTAACTATTTCACTTTAGTCCACGGCATAGGGGTATTAGTGACACGATTTGAAATATAGAGAGCAAAGTGAAAATTGTGTTAAGTACAAGGAGTGTATCTGTAATTAACCCAAAACTATATATTAAATTCTAAAAATTCAGAATACATAAATAACACACATTAGCGACGAAAATTTCATCGCTAATGGTGAACCACACTATCGCTATAAGTAAACTACACTTTAGCGACGATAATGTTCACATTTAGCGAAGAAATTTTCGTCGCATAAGGAAGGCCCGCATCTTTTATGTTTCTAGATTAATTTGGCCTTATTGATCATTTTTTATTTGTAATTTGATTATTTGATAATTTCACATCTACATCTACGTCAAGTACATCAAGTCATTAATAGTTCATGCTTGTTTGGTAATTTCACATCTATAGCTACATTAAGTCATTAGCACTTAAGGCTTGTTTAGCATCATCTCTTCATCCTCCCATTTATACCTTAAAGTTTGTTTGACATTAATTTTTCATCCTCTCCCATTTATATACCTTAGAAACGATCAAGAAAAGAAATGAAGAACAGAAAAGAAAAAAGATTATTAGTTTTTTGGGTCCCTTAGATTTTAGTCCTTTATTGTATTAGTATCTAGAAATTGATCCATTCTATAAGTCAATTTAAAAATTAGTCCCTCACCTATTTTGAGGACCAAAATACCCCTACTACCATAAATCAAGTTTTGAAATTCAAAATCCATATTTATTATATATATATATATATAGAAATAGAGTGATTTAAAAGAGAATTTAATAATTACACCAAACTCCCATAAATCATAGTTTTTAAATTCAAAAAACTGATTTGTTTTATATATATATATATATATAGAGAGAGAGAGAGAGAGAGAGAGAGAGAGAGAGAGAGATAATTAACAAAGAAATTTCTTACCAAATAAAACAAATTTCTCACCATATTTTTCTATTACAGTGAGAAATTTCTCACCCTTTTTTCCTAACCCAATTAAAACAAATTTCTCACCTTCAAAACTAAAAAAATAAAAATCCACACGTCGTGAGAAATTTCTCACACTGTTGATATTTCTCACCAAAAATAAAATACCATTTCTCACTAATCATAAATGAGAAATATAGTATATGTTATGGTGAGAAATTCTCACCAAATAAAGGAGAGAGAAATATGGATTTGATGAGAAAATTTCTCACCCAAAAAAAAAAAATCACTGACCATCATTGGAAGAGTTTAGAGCAATGGAAACGCCGTATACATATATAGATTTGAAACCCATGTGAATAGATTTGAAAAGGAGAGGAGAGAGATAGAGATATATATAGAGAGAGAGATACATATAGGCAGATATTGTAAAGGAGAGGAGAAAGAGAAACCCATCTCCTAATCTCACTAACCATATATGCATTCTGGAGATAGAGATAAATATAGAGAGAGATGATGTCACGCCCCGACGTAGCATAAATAAGGAAAGCGTTTAATTTCCTTTATGGACCCGTAGGTCGCGACAGTTTGAAGGATCGATTCCGTCCCAAACGTCAAACAACAAAACATAATAATCAGAATAAAGCAATCAAGGCTTACAAAAATTTTCTAACTTATTACATCTTATAAACCGGGGTCAACTAAGGCACAGACCGCCTTGAAAATAAAATAATATCTTAAAGTCTGTTACAGTCATCCTTAAAACAAACCAGTTAAAAACTCAAACAAATAAACTTAATGCATAAAATAAACAGTTTCTTTATTCCAGATGCAGCCATTCTCAATTAGCATAGTCG
The DNA here is from genome assembly GCA_033977485.1 of Hydrangea macrophylla. Classification (NCBI taxonomy): domain Eukaryota; kingdom Viridiplantae; phylum Streptophyta; class Magnoliopsida; order Cornales; family Hydrangeaceae; genus Hydrangea; species Hydrangea macrophylla. The sequence goes on along the minus strand of CM066991.1, from coordinate 78,420,944 downwards.
TATGATTCCTCCTGATTGTAACCTGAAAAGCCTGAACACGAATGTCCAGGACGCATCAACGTCGTCAGCTTCAAGAAGCTGGTGAGTATTAAAAACATGACTTTGAATGTAAATCATACTCATTTACCTTTTTCCATTATTAAATTCTGAAAGAATTTATTTTATAAAATAACAAGGAATATAACAAAAGTCTTTCATTCATAAATACAGATACTCGTGAAATGAGACAATGCACCACACTCATCTCGCCGACTCTTTTCTCTCGACATCCACAACAACCTACTATCCTACTCCTGGTACCTTTGAAACGCTCAGATAGCCACACTTTAGCAACGGGGCGCCAGGGAGTGTCCAGTTTGCCTCACACTTTGGTCCGGGGTACCAGGGAGTGTCCAATGCCTCACACTTTGAATACCCTAACCGCCATGCAAATACCGGGGCGACCCCTCACACAGTATCCAGACTTGAGTTATCAGGGAGTGTCCGTAGGCCACACTTTAGCACTACCATGGGTGCCAGGGAGTGTCCGAGTTCGGCTTCACACACTTTAACGCTTCCATGGGCGTCAGGGAGTGTCCTTATTTGCCACCGTCGCATTTCAAAGATACCCTCTTCCACAATCGCAACCACAACCACAACCACAACCACAACCACAACCACAACCACAACTCATACTCAACCATAACCACAACCACGACCACAAAACACAAACACATACTCTTTTCCACACTACCATTACTCTTTTCTACACAGACTGACACCCATATGCATGTACCACTGACCCACATGAATGGTATGCATTTAAACAAAAATGCTGAATTAAGAAACAACACGCGTACGGGAATTAATGAGTCATACAACAATGTTTTAATCATTGAAACATAACCAAATAGAGTTCTGATCAACTAAATTCCCAAACAGAGCCTTAACAGTATATAAATTTTATCCAAACAGCCCCTTAACAGAAAAACAGACAAAAACAGAAACTGCACTACCTCGCGCGCGCGGGCCGCTCGCGCGATAAGCCCATTTTCATTTATTAATAACCTTTTCTGTCTGCCTGAGGAAAGCAGGGTCGCGCGCGCGGATCGCTCGCGCGAAGGGGTCCTCGCGCGACCCTCGCTCGCGCGACCAGCCAATTTTCAATTATATATATATGAATTCTTACGTCTGCCTGGGGAAAGCTACCTCGCGCGCGCGGGCCGCTCGCGCGAGGGGTCGCTCGCGCGGGCCGCTCGCGCGATCCTCGCGCGCGCGATCGTGGCGCGAGATGAAGCTGAGGCTTCATCTTCTTCGCAGAAACTGCTCTGGTTCAGCAAACAGGGGTCCTTTTTGACCCATTTCGATTCTGTCAGTATATATGTCCTATTATATATGGATCTCTTTGTTTTTCAACAAGGATTAAGAATCTATGGTTGATTTAACATGAATCAATCTATAACTCTCCAATTTTATGAAAAACTAAAACATGCCAAAATTTGATTTCTAATATACTTTCTTATATGAACAAATTAAGCTCTAAAACTTTGGGTATAGTATATATGACATGTAATCTATCATATTCATCTAACAAAACAGGTTTTGGTTGAGTTTGGAAAATCTCCATTTTTTCAAGCCATGAACTTCAACGTACAAATATCAATGGTGATATACAACATTAACAATTACACAGCAATTAATATGAAATTACATTCTTAGTGAGTTTAGAATACTCACTGAGATTAGAGATGGAAGTAATTGTTGAGAAAGAATGATCAATAAAGAAAATTCCAATGAACTATAGCTATGGTGATCAAGCTTTGGTTATGGAATGAAGCTTCTCTCACTAGAACTTCAGCAACTCTCAAGCTCTCTCTCTGTGTAAGTATATTGTGCAGTTTGTGAATGTGTGGTGTATAAATAAACACAAGTATTGAACTTGGAGGCCAAGTAAGAATTAAAATTCACTTAGCACTCTCTAATTGAGTTAATCAAACTTAATCCTTCTAAAATGACAGCATATATACATACGTATTAGCATATATACAGATGATATGCCCCAAGTTTAAGCCAAAAGCCAAGGATAGGTGTATAGGGGTCAAATGGGGTTGTTTGGCAATTTAGCTTATAGGCACTACACAACACACATAAGTTATATGTTCCCAAACAAGGCACAAGGCAATCATCACTTGCCATAATTGGAAATAAAGCAAATGTCCAAATCGGTCACTTCCAAAATCTGGGGAAGTTAAACACAACATGGACAGTTTTGGACATAAACTGGTATTTTCGGGGCGCGGTGGTCACCACAAAAATACAGGAATTTCATTTTAACGTAAGAATTGATTTTCTGGTTTTATAAAAATACTGATTGAGTCAATAGAAGTTACTTTCACCGTTTTGAAATACAGACTTTGAAATCCACACAGGTATTACTAATTTTGTAAAATTGCAGTTTGGCCCCCAATAAAATATAAATGTGAATTAGATAAGAGATTAATATTCCAAACATGTGACTGAAAATAAAATAAAAGCAGACAATGCTAATTGATTTTAAATATGCCAATGCGATTACAATTAAATTAAATATGGACAATGCAATTTCCAATTAAATATGAAAAATGAAATTTAGAATTAAATGGAAATGCAGGTTATTACAGATGATGCAATTAATTGGTAGTAAAGGAGAGGAGAGAGAGAGAGAGATCGTGAGATGAGAAAGAGAGAGATAATTGCATTTCATTATGTGACACCCGCTCTCGCGGTTTATATTTAATATTGCTTTAGCATGCATAATCATGAGTTAATATTAATTAATGTGTTATGTGACACTTATTGGAGTGGGATTGACCCACTAAGTTGACTATGGGTGTCCAGTTGGGAACCCAGTTTTGGCCAGTATGGCAATCCCAAGTTGGGATGTGTGTTGATGGGTCCCAGTTGAGATGGGGCAGCAATATGTGGAACACCCTATGTGCCTAAATGTTTATTAAGGCTTAAATGATTTATTATTTTATTGTTGATAATATCATGTTAGTTGGTAGTGACCACTTTTGGGTCAATTAGGGGTACATTTGTGAGCACGAATTGAACACGTTATATAATTAGTAGGCTAATTAGCAACTTCATATAATTATATGGGACCACTTATGGGACCCATGCGAGACATAGACAAATACCCATTTAGGTTTGGGATAGTTTTAATATAGTTTTATAATTAGTGGGGGTGTAATCGCAAAAGTGGCAAACTAGTGGGGGTTTCATAATAAAAATGAAATATTATATATGATTGACACCCTAGAGATGATTCATCATCTCTACACACAACATATGTTAGGTTCAGAGAAGTGACGAGAAGATTGTGACGAGTTGACGGTGACTTTCCGACGCCGATTGACGCGCCGAACAACTTCGGCTTTTAAAACAGGCTACATATTCGGACTCCTGGGGGTGAGTCTAACCTATTGGTACTAATTTTATTGAGTTCTGTGATAGTTTTTCCGCGACCCATTTTAGGGTTTAAGCTCATAACTTGTAATTTATGTATAGGATTTGTACCTGGTTCTTAATAGGGCTTTAATCTAACAATTAGAAGCGAAACCCAATAGGTGAGTGATGTTAATTTTGATATTTGGATGATTTTCATGTTGAGTTCAATTGTAATGCCAAAGCATGCCTAATTAGCGTAATTTAATTTATTTAAATTATTATTGGGCAAAATTCATGTGGTTAAATTAGGCCCAATTTATTTGTGAAAGCATGGTGTAATGATTAAATGAGCATGTTGAGTTGCCTATTTGGGTCAATGGAAATTGCTAGTTCTATTCCACCATGAGGTAATCTTTGTGGTTACGACCACGGCCGCCAGAGGCCTATGGGACCGCACGTGTGAGGGCGTGGGTCATGACTAGTCACGTGGGATTGGGGAGTGGAGCCGCGGGCTAGCCGGTAGTGGTGGAAGTGAACTAGTAATTGCCAGAGACTATAGTTATTTGTAATATGTTGAATTGAGCATGTTTATTATCCATAATCACGATTAGCATTACTCACTAAGCATATAGCTTATATATTGTAATGGTTATTGAATAACCATCGTAGGTGATCGTGGCGAGGAATCGGGGAAGTGAGCTGGGGAGTGGCTTGGCGATGTTTTGGGAAGTTGTTGTAATTTTGTTAATAGTTACCTGTTTTTTTAGTTTAAAGCTTGCAATATAGTTGTAATTAATCGGTTTTAATATGGACTGTAGTACGAGTCATACTTTGGTTGGTTTAAGCTTATGTAATATTTCTAGTTAAGCTGTATACTTTAGTTGGGATTGTTTGATCGTAGTGTCACTATGGCTAATGTTATTAGATTGGGACGTTTGAACTTGGAGATTTATTTATTGGGTTGGTTGTAAATTGTTATATTTAGTATTCCTCTTAAAGTATTTAAAAACTCTTGCTTGGACTTTGGGAGCTCATGACTATGATTTGGTAGTATTATTTGAGAAGTTACTATTTGTTAAAACAGGGTTATTTTGGCTAATTGCAAAGACAGGATTTTGTTTTTTTTTTATTATTATATTATTTATTATTGTTGAGCTTCTTTGATTTAAGTTTACTTTAAATTTATTTTTGGAACTTTAATAACTTGTGTAAGGCCTTGGTGGCGTGCCACGTGTCCTAGGATCATCTGGGTGGTTCCGGGGCGTGACACATTATTGCCCTAATCAATTTGAAAATCCTAAATTTAAGTTGATGAGATATATATATATATATATATCTAGTGATGAGGATAATATTGTCCATAAAAAATACACAGATTGGGGGAAAGGGACTAATTTTTATATTTCTTAACAATTAAGGATGAATTTTAGAGTTTAAAAAGTCAAATACACTAAATCTTTTTTTGACCCATTATGAGGGATTAAATCTTATAATTCTATAGTTTTTTTATATATCATGTGATCAGGAAAAAAAAAAGGGATGAAGAAAAGAAAAGAAAAGAAAATTGATAAGTTCTTTCAATAAATCATGTGTTATGATGTTAAAAATAAGTCAGTACTTTTAAAAACAATCTCAACTTTATTGTATAAAGTTTAGGGTGATGCTATTGTCACTTCATCATTGAACCAATACACTCCATGGTACCACTCTTAAAGTATGTGGTATCCTGCATATCATGCATGGTACCACATGCTCTGAGAGTGGTACCATGACTTCCCTTAGTTCAATGATGGAGTGACAATAACAATTCCCAAAGTATTTTATATGCAGTTAAACAAAAAAAGAAAAACCAAAAAGATTATAAGGTTTTTCAATATATTGTGTGCTATGATGTTAAAAATGAGTTACTATTACTTTTCAACAACGTTCTCAACTTTATTTTATAAAGTTTATATGTAATTGCATTATTGTGTGCATAGTTCATACAACGAATTGTAGAGAGAGAGAGAGAGAGAGAGAGAGTGAGTGAGGCTAAAACAAATAGAAGGAGAGAGATAAAGGCTAAAACAAGTAGAAGTAAAAAAAAACATTAAGAAAAGATCTGGAAAAATGATAAATAAATAAATAGATAAAAAAGCAAGAAGAAGAAAAAGAAAGTAGATTTTGCTTCCATCCCGGATTATAGAAGCTTTTACATTTACTACTCTATTTTACCAGCGGTATATGTTCAATACATTTAGAATTTAATGTACTTTCATTTTATTTTTTAATTTTAGGATTTCTGTGTTGTTTGCTTTTATTTTTTCAAGTCATAAAGTTATAAATCAATGTATCAACAAATAAATATATCTAATTTATTTTTTTAATTTTGACGGTCGTGCATTTCACAGGCCTCTGTTCTCTAGTGTTCTAATAAATTTCTTAAACCATGAAAAAAAAAAATCGAGAACATAATCAATGTATTGTATATTCCAAATAAGGAGAATTCCATCACACCCTCGTGTTTGTGGAATAGGAAAAGTCAGCAACACAATAGAGGATCACATAATTAGCTTCAAATTATTGTGGGCGCCTCCACCAAAAATTCATGATCTTCATGGAAATTTCCAATCAAAGTCTATTTTTATTTTCTTACTTTTACTTTCTCTAACTGTCCTCAAATGACCCCACTACATTTCTAATCTGCTTTGTGTGATATTTGCTTTACACTTCTCAATTTTCTCTCATTTTTACATATATATTTATATATAGATAATGTGTGTGTCCCTCTTGATTTCAATGAAAAAGAAAAAGGAGGAGAAAATAGGCATCATTGTTCACATTATTTTTTTTGACCAATTTTGTCCCCTCTTTTTGGCCCAAAGGGTTGGAACATCCATCCATGGTTGTGTGTGACTATGTGTTTGGCAATCTGTCCCTGTAACGTGTCCCACCCACTTTCTCTCTTATTGGCAACTTGCATGATTGGCTTTCATTGTGGGTCCTCAACATTTTGCTTCTTGACACATGTTATTATGTTAAAGACCTAGTAATGTTACTGTCAATAGGATTAGGCTGATACTGGTCTTACTTTTATTTGATTTTTATGAGTTTTTTTGTTGATTTAACGTGTGCCATAAGGGAACGTATTAACACGATTTTAAAAGTGTGTATATGCAGGAATGCTAAGGAACCCTCGATAAATAATCACTTTTTGAAATATTTTAAAACTAGATAATGACTCATGTGAACGTAAATGGCAAAAACCACAACATAGAATAACATAAACAGTCAAGCTTTGAAGTGGTTTTTTCTCTCTATTAAATAGAGGGTCTCTTTTTGGGTTATCAGATTCAGTTTTTAAACACGATCCGACGATCAAAATAGAGGCCCTCTCTCTCATAAAGAGAGAGCGTCCTCTCTGAAAAATTTTCGTAACATAAAACTAACCTTTTTTATCACAGAATCGGTTCTTGAAATACCCAAACAGCCTCTTATATACTTAGTGTTCACCTCCAATTCCAGCCACACATGCATCCTAATAGCATGCATGGCTTTACCTTTAGAGCATGTTTGGCTCATTGGTTTTGAGTATGGATTTTGATTTCACCCTAAGGTTACCCGTAATCCCAATATTTTTCTATGCTTGGTTCATGAATTCTAATTAAATTATAGGTCAAATTGGATTTAAAATCCACCCAAATGAAAATTTTTGGTAGATTCTAAATTATAGGTTGGACGTGGTATTCTAAAATATTAGCGGAGATTTGATATAATGTTTTTATAATACCTAAACTAGTGAAGGAATAAATGAGGCTACGAAGCAGTTTTAAAAACTAGGATTAATCATATTTTACTAGTGATTGGTTTCATTTTCACTTTACTCCACGTGCTTCAAAAGTTGACACTTATCCCCACTGTGGTTAATTTCAGACTAAAGTGAAACTGTTAGGATTTATCTCAAAACTGATGACTATTCTAATAGTTGCCAGAATTATTAACACTTGACCCCCTAGTGAGGTTTATTTTTTGGGTTAACCCCTTATGTGGGGATAATGCTGCCATTTAACCCACCTATGTGGGGCTAATTTTTAACACTTAATCCCTTGTAGGGCTAATTTTGGGATTAAGTGCCTATGTGGGATTTTTTTTTCGCTAAAACTCTCCTATGTGGGGCTATTTTGAAAAAAATCTTAATAATTTCACTTTAATCCAAAACCATAGGGAGAAAAGATTCACTTTTAAAGCAAATGGGAGTACAGTCAAAATGGGTCTAACTATACGGGGTTAATTGTATTTAACCTTTAAAACTACTGCTGATTAAATCTCAAAATAAATTTAAATGCATATAAATTTACATATTTATATGCATATAAATTGTTGACTCTCATTTCTATCTAATTAATCATATTATTCTCTTTATCGATTATAAATGATCGACTTTTTAGTCTTAAGTCATTATTTTCTAAATCACCCTACAATTTTAGAGCTGTGACAATTTAAATTTTAGCTCATTATTTGTTTTAGCCTCCGAGGGTAGCTTAGGTATTTAATAATATTCTTATTTTATTTTTCATGCCCCAACCAAACATTGTATTCTAAATACAATTAGAATCCACTACTGAACCAACAACACTTTGCAGGAATTCAGATTCCTGGTAAAGTAATTACTACTAATATAATGATTTCTGAAAATCATAATTCAACTTAAATAATCTGAAACGGGCCATTATTTACTATATAAATTTAATTTACATGTACGTTCACTCTTAGATAGACAAAGAAATCAATGTCACGTCATTATTTTGTAAATTTACCTTTCATCAATTTAATGTGATGATATGAACTTTTATTGCCTAAAAATGACAACAAGGCTCCCAACTAGACCCATAGTAGGATAACAAAATCCTGTACATATATTTGTCTCTACATCCATATTTTTTTTTTTTTTTTTTTTTTTGAGAACTTTGCATAGATTAATTGTGGAAAAGTGAGGTGATGAGGTTAAGACTCACTGCTTGAAAATTTCTTTAGAACTTTGAAAAATCTAAGAGTGGGCATACATATAAATTAAATATATATATATATATATATATATATAGCATAAGGGCTAGTTTCGTTCACAGATTATTCAAGTTGGATTTTGATTATCAGGAATTATTATATCAGTACTTTATCAGGAATCTGAATCCCTACAGAGTGTTTGGTTCACTAGTAGATTCTAGTTGAATTTAGAATACAATATTCGGTTGAGGCAATAATCTAACTAAAAATATAAGTGTATATTCAATGACATCTTAAAAATCCAAGTTTATGTACTATGGTTCACTAGTGGATTCTAAGTGTATGTTCTCATTCTTACTATGATTACATTTCTTTTGACATTTTGAGATGCATTCTGCTAATCGTGACTACATTATTCCTTAAAAGCTTGTCTTGGATATGTATTTTAATCCATTTTACTTTGTGTTAATTAGTCATTATTAAAAAAAAAAAAAAAGGCTTAGTGGCTTCCACTTTCAAGTTTGAAGTAATGCTTGCCGTACTCCTCAACTTCAATAATAAATAGCTTGCAATCTTAGTGGATTTCACTTTTTAAGATTGAGGTAGTTTTGAACACAAAAAAAATACGAGTGAAACGATAGAACCTAATGCTCCTCAACTTCAATACCAAGTAGCTTTGTTTGGATCATAGATTTTGCGAGGAAAAAGAAAAGAAAGAGGAAAACAAGAAAGAAAACTAGTTCCCTCGTGTTATCTCTCGTGTTTTCCACTTTTCCTTCATGCTTAAATTGCACTAAGAAATTAAAATTTGTAAAATAAAATTGTTCGATATGGAAATGGAAATGATTCACTACATCCAAAATGTTTAATATATTTTTCAACTTATCCCATTTTCTTTCCTATTTCCTCATCATTTTTCTTGTTAACCAAACAAAAGAAAATATTTTTCTCTGTCTTCCATATTTTCCCTTACTAAATTCAAGAACAAAACAAGCCTCGGGGTGAATTCCACTTTTAAGTTTGTGGTAGTGTTAGCCAAGAACAAAACAAGCCTCGGGGTGAATTCCACTTTTAAGTTTGTGGTAGTGTTAGCCAGATGAGGACATGAGTAGGTAGAACCTCATCTACAACAAATAACAACCCCCAAGGGAGAAGGCAAGGTGGGGCCAGAGTGGACCCAGTTCCCCCCTGAAATTTAAGAAATTAAAATTTTAGCTCAAGTATTTGGGATATTTTCTTTTAGGCTCCTTTAAAAAAAAATAAACACACACTAATAAGGGAACAAAGTAAAATAAAAAACCAAATCTAAATCTAAATATAATAATGTATAGATAAACCCCAAAAAAAACATCCCCCATAAGTGTAGGAAGGGTCTAGTTTCCAATTCTTACATATAATTCTACACTTAAAACCAATATCACACATAATAACATATAATTAGACCCAAAAAAATCGCCAATATGCATTAGTAAGGCTTGGTTTCTAATTATACACATTAAGCCAATTCTACACATCACATTAAGCCAATTCTACACATAATTATGTATAATTAGACCCAAAAAAATCTACAATATGCATGAGTAAGGCTTAGTTTCTAATTGTACACATAATTATACATATTAGGCCAATTCTACACATAATTATATGTATAAATAAACCTGAAAAAAATATTACCTCAGTTTAGCTTAGGCCCCCCTAACAAAAATTCCAGACTCCGCCCCTAGCTCCCCTATCATTTTGCCAACCCAAACACACACACACACACACACAAACAAACAAAATCCTCACAATAATTCACTCATTATGTTTTTCTCTTTATCTTTATCCCCTTTCATTCTCTCACTCTCTCAGTCTCTCTAAAGTATATCTAAGAAATAGTCACCGACTTCCTTGCTATAAAAGCAGCGTAACAAATTGAGTTTACAATGACAGGCTTCATCACATTCTAGTGGAGAGTTTGTCATACATTTGTCTCAAATCTCCTATTAATGCAGTTTTTAATTCATGAAAATACTTTGCACAGAAAGTTTTTGGGATTTTCTTATTGAAAAAGAAATTAAATTCTCAATCTTTCCCAATATGACACCATTATCAAAATTTTAGGTAATGCTGTAGAGTGAACTACTGTTCTTAGTTGATCAAAAATCGACATGAATCACAAAAAAAAAAACTTGTTACTGCCTACATTTCTACAATTCAAAAAGGTTTTTCACAATTAAAAAATTTCCGACTGTCGGTGACCAAAACTAGTCACTGGATACTCAAATGTGTATTTGAAATTGAAATTCTTTAAAATTCACAATAAAAAGAGGACACATAGGCCAAAAGTTTATTCCCTACTTTTATTATGCTCCAATGCTATGAAACACGGACTCTTCAAAAAGGCCGCCGCACCCGCACTTAGTGAGCACCCGTACTGGGGGCTCCGTGGATTCTTTGAGTTCTTTTGGAGTGTGGCTGGGATTTTTTTGTAGCGTTATTTGAAAAAGAACACAAGTTCTTCATAAAATTTTGAAAACTTTGCGGGTTTATAAGATAAATAATAGAAAATAATAACACCAATGATCTAGGGTATACATTAATGCACTAGTAGTTATAAAATAATTTGTATATACTACTATCTGAAAGTATATATTTTTAATATTTTATCCAAGTACTCCCGCCGCACCCGCACCCTTACTTTTTGAAAAATTGGCGAATCCCTCGCACCCGCACCGGTGCTACCTAGCTCCAAAGTAAAGTTCACATAGTGAACCAACAACATTGACTCTCTCTTTTACCTCTAAACCAAAAGGAAAGTGAAAAGAAGCAGAAACTAATTATATAAATATGAAAAGGAGCTAACTGTACATTAAGATCATCTACAGAGTCAATTTACAACAGTGACAAATGGAAATAAAGAAAGAGAAAAAAGAGGAGGAAAAGAGACGGAGACAAACCATACTTGATATTAGTCGGAGTAATGCCTTGCTAAGATTGGTTTTTGACAATTTTAACACTGTTGTAGAAGCGCTTGAGGTCCTTTATAGCCCTTTCTTCAATCTGAATTGACCGAAGTGAAGAGGGTGTATCAGTCTCCGGTTTGAACCAGCGGTTCGGACCGACTGAATCTGAGGGCGAGCCATGGCCCGAAGGAACAGAGAAACCGGTAGTTCGGGTATTTGGACTGTGAGAAAGGATCTGGTGATGCTTTCCCTGCTTTGAAGTAATAGCAAATAAACGAAGAATTAAACTTTTTGCAAATATAAAACCCACAAAAGAAGAAGAAGAAGACAGTGCCTGAAATTCAGGAATTCGACAAGGATAGAATTGTTATAGAAACTTCATAAAACAAGAATATACATACGGAATAACAATTCGTTTAAGACATTTTGTTTAAAAAATTAACTACATTTCTCCATAGTACATTCTTTTAGTTCACGTGCAAGAATGACTATTTTCTTCCACTTGTTTATGTTTCAAAAACTTCTAACTGAAACTAATATTCCTGTATATACTAGCACATCTAAGGAACAAGTCAAAACTAGTTCTTCAGGCACAAAATACACAAAAGGTATCCGGTGGAGTTGGCGAGGCCTGATAGAGCCCTTAGTTTCAGTTAGAGGAACAAGAATTACTATTTTCTTCCACCTACTTTTTTATGTTTCAAAAACTTCTAACTTGAAACTAATATTCCTGTATATACTAGCACATCTAAGGAACAAGTCAAAACTAGTTCTTCAGGCACAAAATACACAAAAGGTATCCGGTGGAGTTGGCGAGGCCTGATAGAGCCCTTACAGCCCAGCCCAAGAAACCATAAGGCCTAGCTAGGAGTATATGCGGGCCGGGCTTGTAGAGGGTAGGGCCTAACACCGTTCTTTTTTTATATTTTATAGGCCTCATTTTAAAAGATAAAAAAGAATAATCACCACACTAATAAGACTTGGGGTCTGTTTGATAAAACTGAAAATTAAGTACTAAAAATTAAGTGCTGAATTTTAAGTACTGAAAATTTTAAGTCATTGAGCCTGCAATACTGAAAACAGTGTTTCAAGTACTGAGATAGATTGCATTCAGTGACTATGTTTAGTAGAAAGTTTTCACTTAAAGTCTTCAGTGGATTTTTGGTTGCTTTTTCAATTAAGTGGTACTATCAAATGCATTGAAACAAAATAAGTGCCTAAAATTTTATTTTTCAGCACTTAATTAGGATATCAAACACACCTTCGATCTCTCTACTTAAAAAGTAAGTTTATCACTCAAATGTAGAGTACCACCAAATTTATCAAGACGACGTTACTTTATGTCTAAGAGCCTCATTAACTTAAAATGAATACAGAAGGGATAACAGACAGGTGCCAGACCTATGAATATTTCTTAGGGCTGGACTTCGGCCAATAAATTTAGGTCCAACTCGGGCAAGGCCGGGTTCGGTCCAACAAACAATATGTCACTATATAGCTTAGAAGCAGGAATCTTTAAAAGTGGTCACGCTCCCCGCCCCTCTCCCGCTTCAACTTAGCTATATAATGGTGGCCCGACACCATGTCCATACCTAGTTACCCTCTACTTCCAACTCTCTTTTTATATCGTTTCCTTAACACACACAAAAGATATACATGTATCCATTAAGTGGTTATGCTCTAGATCTATCTACCCCACATTATAAATACCCATGTACTCTACCTAGTTGATTCAAATCAAGAAATTAGTGAGAGTCAAGTAAGTTTGAGTTAAAGTATTGTAGAGTGGAGTTGAGTTGAGTTAGTGTGTGAAATCCATGTACTACGGTTATTTTAGTGAAGCAAAGTTAATCAGTTTTTCTCCTCCTCCATTACTCTCCCCAAGTTTGTGTGTGCACTATTATTCTTGACTCCACATAGTGATAATAATGTAGTGTGTTCCTTCAAACTTCCAACGAAGTGGTATTAGAGCTTCTAAAAATCCAACAAAGAGAGTATATATATCCCGCACCTGTTGCAATTGAATATCCCTTAAAGACGGACGAGAATTTATAGGCGGTGTCTCGGAAGCAGCCCAGGGAGGCGTGCCTCCGTCAGAAGCCTGCAACGTTCGAGCAGAGACCACAACAGGAATCGGACTCGAAGGCAAAAATGAACTCAGCTGGATTTTCTTATTACTTCCACTCTCCGAGACATCTTCCATCTGGTCTTTCCCTTTAATCTGCTCATTCCCCTTGGTTTTGCTCTGCTGATCCTGTATCTCACGAAGAGAGGTGGGCCCCTTTGAAATCCTAGTGCCTCCCCAAGCGGGGCCCTCAGCTTTAGGCGTCGGTGGTGGTGGTGGAGCCGTTTCTTTAGGATTGTCATCAAGAGCACCACTCAAGAACAAAGAAAGCCCACCTTTCTTGTTCTTCTTCTTAGATGCTTTTGGTAATGAACTCGAACTCCTCCTACTTTGAAGGTCAACAAGGTTTTTCTTAATGTAGAATGGAGATTCTCCAGCGCCTTGGTTGGCCACAACTTTAGTTTCTTCAAAATGTGCACCGTCCTGTTAAATGACATATTTCAACAAATAGCATAAATATCTGATATTCCCGTAGTTCATGGTGTGAACCTTTCCAAAATTTTATAAGCTCGCCCAGCTTAAATTTTTTTTACTTTAAAAAAACTTCTTGAGCGCATCTATTGGGAAAGAAAAAAAAAAGGCTCTCTCTCTCCCTCTCTCCTGTATCTACTAAGGAAAAAAGTCACTTTCATATTAAAAGCAGCATAAAAATTGAGTCGGACTAATGACAATAGACCAATGGTAGGCCTGATCACAGTCCAGTGGAGAAGAGTTCCTTATTTTTATAGAAATACTTTGCATAAAATGTTGTTGGAATTTACTTCTAGGAAAAAAAAAATTAATAATAATAATAATAATTCAATCTTCATTTTTCAACGCTGTGGCTCAAGAACTGTGGTTGGTTGAACCATAAGTCACTGATAGGACAGGATAATATGCTTAAATATCATTATCACCTATTAACGAAGACCAGAAATTATGAAAATCTCACCTTATTCTGTACCAGAGAGATTTCAACACCTGAGAAACCCTTAACAGAGTTGACTTCAAGACCGATCTCACAATCTTCAACTTGGGCCACCTTTTGTTTGCTCTTTTTCCTCTGTTTCTTTGACACCTCTGCCTTTTTAACCCCTTTTCCATCTGGCAAAACCGAAGAAGATGCTTTTGTTTGCAAAGTCTCCATTGGAACACCAAGCTCAGCAAGAGAGCTTTCTAAAGCCGACCTCATCTGAAGCTTCGCAAGCTGTTGGTCATCGAGAGAATGGCCCTTAGCAAGCTTCTCTTCGAGCATCTCAATCTGCTGTAACTTTTTCCTCAGAGCACGAACTTGTTTGCAAATAGCTTGATCCGTATCGTCATTGGATTGTAGAAAGCGATCTAACAATCTATGGTCTCTCTCTATCTTTGAGTTTGATTCTTTTTTACGGCTATCACGAGTTCTCTGAAATTCACTGTCACTATCTTCTTCTTCGCTGTTAATTATGGCGGGAAACGTAGCTGTGGGGGTTGGGAGCCTTCGGTAACTCCAGGGTTCAGATGATCTCGTGTCTAATGATTTCTCGAGATTTGCTAAAATGTCTAGTGATGCACCCGCAATAGAATGAGATGAGACTATAAGAATATAATCAAGATTGCGAATAGCGATGTCCTGCAAGAAGGTTTGGAGACGGATTCCATAAGTAATATTCAAAAGATGCAATCTTGAAGATGTTAGGGAGATTAATATATGTTTAAATATGATGCAGATACATATAATATATTGCCAAATGAGTTCCACACTCTACCATCATGAGGACTAAATTGTGTATAGGCTGCATAGCAAAGTTTAACACAAGTTTTCTGAGTAAGTTGGCAAACCTCAACCACAAACTTTATTTTCTTTCCTTTTACCCTTGACCCTTTTGCTTAAATTTTCTTCCTGGTGCAATTGTGAAAGCTTCGACTTTCCAGTACAAAACTTGTCTATATTTGAGGTCAGTGATTTTACGAAGATCGTTGGAATGTCCCACATCGCCCATTTATGGCCCCTCTGCGCGGTTTATAAGGCTTTGGTTCCCCTCTCCTTAACACTTAGGTTTTAAGGAGTTGAATGGGCTAGGCCTTAGAAGTGCTATCTGAGCTTGGTTGGGCTTATCTTCCGGCGGGCCGAGTGTCCGGCTACTGTGGTCCAGGGTATGCCGAGTGTCCGGCTGCTGTGGTCCAGGGTATGCCGAGTGTCCGGCTCCTGTGGGTCAGGGGGTGTGTTGAAATGTCCCACATTGCCCATTTATGACACCTCAGTGCGGTTTATAAGGCTTTGGTTCCCCTCTCCTTAACAATTGGGTTTTAAGGAGTTGAATGGGCTAGGCCTTACAAGAAAGATAATCACCAAGTTAGTGACTTTCAAGTACAAAATGTTTTCCTCGTTTGGTTAATTAAGAAAAGTGGCGAGGAAAGTAGGAAAGTAGATAATATAGTAAGGAATAAATTAAAAATTTTGAACTTTGTGAGCAATTCCCCTTCCTTTTTTCTTTAGTTAATACCATATTTTGATACTTTTTAATATTATTTATCATGGTTCAAGGTCGCGGTATCGGTCGCGGAGACGACTTGGTCGCGGCGCCGCGGATTGGTATCGGGCGATACGCAAAGATAGCTAGATTTAAGGTTCAAAAAAATCTAAAAAAATAACAAAAAATTCTAAAATAATTAGGACAACAAATTTGGCCTAATAGATTGTCACAATACACAATGTACCAATTACAAAATCATATAATATCTAATACACACGCTGCGGATTACCATAACAATTTTTAATAAATAGTAAACTTATTTTCAAGTGTGACAAATAAATTTTTTTTTTAATAAGGCTTTCTCATCATGTGGTATATAATTTTTTTTTCTAGCATAATGTAATATTAAATATAACACACATGATATAATAAAGAGCACTACTACACCCACACAGTGAGCCACACATTTTTTCCACACAACTTTAAATGCATGTGCTGTATAACTGGGGCACAAAAATGAGCAACGGCTTAGCCTAGTTGGTAAAAAAAGTTCTCCATCCTATACTCATACCAGAGGTAAACACGACGGAATTAGTTTCTTTCTTATTATTCTTTTCCTTATCTAAATCCAAGAACCAAACAAAGCCTAATTGTAATGCAATTGTATGAAATACTATCCTTAAAGAATCACAGCAATGAGCACTATTTAGATGGCCACTAAATACCCGCATAATATTCTGAAACTGTTTTGAAAAAATGTATATTCTTAAAAGTAATGATATCAAAAACAGTACCTCACAATGCTTCCTCAGGTCATCCGCTCCCAGTGAATCTGCAATTTCAAGCAGTTGTATAGCGTTTCGTGGCTCCACCAAATACTCCGCTGCCACCTTTTCACAAAGGCTTTTTAAGCTTGGGACCGGCCTATTTCCAACGTCGTCCTTTGATCCAACAGGTAAGATTTTATCGGATTCGATATCACCAAACATAAAATCTTCGTCTAATTCATCTAATTCATCCCTGACCTTTAGCTTCAGCTTTGGAGAATCATTCACAACATTGGGAGGATATATAGGATGATATAGAGAACCAATAATTAACAAATGTGTTTCTCCGACCGAAACTGAAGATGCCCTTTTGACACCATGTAGGCGAGTCAAGGTGGGTGGCTCGTGTCTTCCTTGCTTTCCATCCCACATGTAAATATCACCTGTAGATGTAACTGAAGCAGTCCAGTACTTCCCAGCAGAAATACTCACCATACTTCTTCCACAGACTGAAAATAGCTACATGTAACAATATTGATGTATTTTAGAGATAGAAAGAGGGAAAATTTGAAAGGGGGGTATAGATGGAGATAAAAATAAAGAAACATTATAGAGTGAGAGTTATATGGTATAGATGTTAAGGAGCATTGGTTCCCGTTAACCCTCAACTCGTGTTCTTATATGCAAAACACCATCTCCAACTTATAATAAAAGCGAAAGCAACTATATACTTGCTTTTTTTAAAAAAAGTAAAATTGGATAAGATTGCATCTCTACAATATAATTAGTGAAAAATGAAGAGGGTGCCATTCGAAACACACTCTCAACATCATTCACTACCAAGGAAGCACAGAGTTTCTAAGAGGTTGAAGAATCAGCACTGGATGTGCCGCACTCGCGTGGATTCTTCTCTGATGCGGCAGAGTATTTGTTCTATTTTTTTCAAACTGGGTTTCTGACATAATTCTAAAAACTTCGGGGGTTGATATAAGAATGTTGACACTTGGGAGTTAGATTACACATCAAAAGGCCAGTGTTGCTTATGCAGCCTTTATGCTTGTTATTCATATGAGGGAAAAAAACAAAATCAAGACAATGTAGTCCTAGAATAGTCTATACAATAGTATATGTATTTCTTTACTATTTTCCAGAAAATTGGGCCGAATCCCCACACCGGTGCTTCCTAGTTCAGTAGGGAATGATGCAACGGATAGACAGAAACAGAGTTAAGTCGAACAAAACCTGTTGGCACCGAAGATCAGGATCTTCAGAAACCCAATAAAATAGCGTTCCATCATCAGTGAGGGCCATGCTATGTACCATCCCTGCAGCTATAGCAACTACATGAAGGCGTTCCTTACGGTGAAACTTCATTGGAGTAGTCCCACTTTTTTTAACACTCCGAGCAATGACTACACGCCTTGGAGTAACAAGTCGGTGACCCCACGTGAATACCTGCAAGCCATAACCAAGTCAACAACAGTTTAGCAGACGAGGGGGAAGAGTACTTATTTTTTGAAGTGCATGTATGATGTATCAATATTGAAATACCTTAGATTCAGACAGAGAAATAAAAAGGGTTAATTATATTTTAACCTCTTGTGGATAGACCCATTTTCACTTCACCCCCTATGCTTCAAAAGTGGACACTTAACCCCCGTAGTTTTGGACTAAAGTAAAATTGTTAAGAAATCCCTCAAAACTTATGGAAATTCTAAAACTGGCCAAAAATATTAACACTTAACCCCATTTGTGAGGTTAATTTTGGGGTTAACCATTTATGTGGAGATAATATTGTCATTTAACCCACCTATTTGGGGCTAATTTTTTAACACTTAACGCCTTGTGGGGGTTAATTTTGGGGTTAACAACCTATGTGGGGATAATTTTGACACTTAAACTCTACTATGTGGGGCTAATTCTAACAATTAATCCCCATATGGAGCTATTTTGAGAGAAATCTTAGTATTTTTACTTTTGTCCAAAACCACAAGGGGGTGAAATGTAATTTACCCAAATAAAAAAAAATAAAAATAAAAATAAAAATAAAAACCAAAAGGGGTAAGAGATGGAGATAAAAATATGATAGAGTGAGTAATTTGCTAAAGAAGTCGAGGAGCCTAGTTCTGTTAACCCCCAACTCAAAGGCGGAAGCAAGTAAGACTTGCTTTTTAAAAAAACTGAATCTTATATTAAAATGCATCTTTAAACCGAGTAGAAAATGAGAAGAGGATAATGTAATGGTTGGAACAAAAGTAACTTTTCTTTTTTAGTACTTGTCTCAAAATTTTGTGCAATAGATGCACAGAGAAAAAGCAAAAGAGGGGTAGAGATGGAGATAGAGACATGATAGAGTGAGAGTTATTTTGTTACAGAAGTTGAGGAGTATAGGGATATATCAAACCCCCAACAGGCAACAGCAGCAAGCTAGACTTGATTTTTTGAAAGAGTAAAAATTGTATTAGAATGCATATCTGGAATAAGTTGAAATGAAGAAGATAGTGAAATTACAATTGAAGAGAATGCATTGTACCAATGTCATTCCAAACTCATCCTGATATAGTTATAATTGGTGAAAATACATTCCAAAGATATATACCAAACACACACTAAACCTGCTTAAATTTACCTCTCCATCAGCTCCTAGAACAATAGTGTGATATTTTGCTGCTGCAACTCTAATGAAAACTTTGCCCTTCAGGTATTCGACCACTCTTGGAGTGTAATTTGAAGCTGAGTTAGAGGTGCCATAACCGAGCTGGCCCTCTTTATTGCAGCCCCATGTGAAAACCTCACCTGACTCAGAAACTACAGCGGTGTGTTTGTTGGCTGCAGAGACGGCAACTATTTTTGACTTTAGGGAACTCACTCTCCGAGGAGTGGGTTGGGTGTCAACGGAAGTGTAACCAAGCTGACCCTCTGCAGAATATCATACTCAATTAAATGCAAAACAAATTAAGAGCCCGTTGGGATCAGCATATCGGGACCAATAATCACTTATTCGGGATCATTCGGAGATTTAAATCCGTCCGGCAAAAAACTTTTCACAGTTTTCCAAAAATCAAATTCACTTTAATGTTGAACAATAAGCTTACATCGAAAGCAGCAATTTGCGGCTTAGTCAAAAATCTGTTAAAGATAAAGTCTCTTACTTCCACAGCAACAACCAAAGGGCTCTAAGAGTTGTAAAATCATCCCATCTTCCGTGATTCATTGGAGTAGGTCCGACAATTTAAACAAACCTTTGCATGGGGAATTTGAACACTGCCAAATATCCAAATCATTACCTCTATTGGAACCCCAAGTGAACACTTCCCCTCCCTCCGTGGTAACAACAGTATGATGTTTAGCAGCCGCAACAGCCTTAACCCGGCGGGCCCCTAAACCAGCGGTCACCAATCGGGGAGTGATAACTGCAGCTTGACCGCTGCAAACAAAAATTGACAGAAAAAAGCATTTGGTTTTAGGTTCACAATTTACACGTTACAAGTATACATCGCTGAAAGCAGAAATTTTGTGGGTGATTTTGGGGTAACGGCTAATACTGCCCATGTAGGACATGCGGCTAATATTGTCCATAGAGGGGAGCCTTGGCGCAACGGTAAGGTTGCTCCATTGTGACCTGGAGGTCACGGGTTCAAATCTGGAAACAGCCTCTCTGCTTGCAGGGATAAGGCTGCGTACATCTCACCCTCCCCAAACCCCGCAATGGCGGGAGCCTCGTGCACTGTGCTGCCCTTTTTTAGGACATGCGGACAACCTTTATCTAAGGTAGGAAAGCATCTATTCTTTTTGGACTATGCTTCATAATGGAATTGTAATTTGTACACACACAATAACACTAACCAATTTCCACAATTAACAAGATATACATGCATATGTAAGGTACTCTTGCATTAATATTCACCAAGGGCATGTGCAATGTTTTAAATCTGTTTTTAATCAAATCAAGCCGAAAATGAATATGGAAGAAAGTCAAAATATTGATGTTTGATCTTACATACAATCTGGGAAATGTCAAGTATGTACTAAAATTTAATTTGCTTGAAAGTCAACCAAAGAAAACGCTAATGCTGGTTCCGCAGTGAAACTACTACCATATAGATAGATGAGGTAATCAAAAAATATTCACCTGTGAATATCAAAGTCAGGGTGCCCGAGGCGGCCACCCCTTCCGAATCCCCATGTGTAGACTTCACCACGAGCACTGACTGCTACACTATGGAACTTCGCTGCTGAAATCAATTTGATGACTGAACCATGAAGTGAATCAACTTTGCATGGTAACTTCTGAATGTGGGCATTTCCCGTTCCAAGTTGATAGTTCACACCGCTTCCCCAACTAAACACCTCCGTAGCCACTTAAAATAAAATAAAAAAATATATATATATAAATTAAAATTAAAAATAATAATAATAATAATAATAATAAATAATAATAATAATAATAATAATAATAATAAATAAATAAAAACAAGAAACACCCACTTAGTCCTGAACAAAAGCATATCCGGCTCCTTAGAAATCATAAGATAAAACACCGCAGCGTACCTGAATTTTCTCCATTTCCAAGAGCCTGCAAAACAGGGCCAGAAAGGAGATCCACGGGGGTTCGAGATTTAGAGTCCTCTAATGTGATGGAAGCACCAGACTGAAGAAGGATACTTGCCACTGTGAGATGACCAAAATGCAGAGCCCTGTGAAGGCTACTCCATCCTGATTCCCCATCCTGAAAAAGAAAATAATGGTCATTGCAAGATCATTGAACCTAGATAGGTAGAGTGGAAACTGGTTATTTTGTACACTAAGCCCCATGCTTGCGGATCCAACTTACCGCGAAGGTCAGGGGTTCGGGGATGTGCCCCAGGAAAAATATTTTTCGATGGGCGTTTTGGTAATTTTCACACTTACAGTATGTAGCCCTAATTCTATATTCCGAAGGACGGTTATTAATGTATTTTGTACTCTTCTCTTTCTGCTTTTTGCGCATAGAGAAAATCTCAGCAGCTACGTGGACAGCCCTAATTTTGGGTTGAACCCTGTAAATCTGGCGTTCATATGCTTGCCTTATCACTTCTGTTTTAATATCTCGCATGTCTCGGGATAGGTTGTTACCCGTAACAATTTCAGCATAAAGATACAAGGGATAAAGAAATCATGTATCAATCAGAATCTATTGTCATCCCCTGCACCGCCGAAATTGATTTTCCACGATCCCACTATTCTCACCTCTGATCGACTTCTTCGTTCAAGGTCACTTCCTTTCAGTTCTTTCTTCCCTGCACTATTGTGCAAAGATTCCAACTTACAATTTTTTTAAAATATTTATGCAGCAGACTTTCAAGTGTTGTTCATGGACTTATCCCTAGTGGCCAATAACTAGCCTGGAGTAATCACTTGTGCATATTTTCATATTTCAGTTCCCAATCGAAAGTATAGGTAACTAAATGGTTCCATTTCTCATTCATGAAGAGGGGTAACATCTTTCAACAACATTCATATTTTTATTGTATGAACCGTATTAAAAAATCTGAGTGCCAAACAAAGGAAGTGCTCTGCAAATAAGTTCATCTGAGATTATAGCCAAAAAGAGAGAAAAGGTAAGCTATAAAAGGCTTTTTGACTTTTCCCACAGGATGAATATAAATCACAATAATAACACACAACTCGATCATATTCAACATAAGAAGAGTCGGAGGACCAAAAGGTTCAGAAGAAAACACACCCTGGCATTAGGGTCAGCACCAGCTGCAAGTAGCCTCCTAACAATGGGTATGTGATTTCTCCATGTCGCAATATGAAGAGGAGTGAGGCCAAACATGTTCCTTGAATTGATGTTACCGCCATTCTTCTTCAATGACGCCAAAGTTGAATCTACATCAGCCACAGACCCCTCTCGCACAACAAGCCACAGATCTTTCTGGGACCCACTTGATGTAAATTTGCGGCTGGGTGCTTGCAAATTCATCTTATGGGCCTGAGTCAAAACTAACTCCTCCATAAGAAATTATTGGTTAATGATGCGAATTTCCAGACAAAGAATACTTTTCTCAACTCCAAATGAGAAGTCAAAGAAAATAACAATGCAACAAAAAAAATTTCCTTGAAACGTCGATTTAGACAGATCTTTTTAGTATATTCTATTCTCCACTTCAGGCATCAAAAAACTAGAGATCCATTAAGCAGATAATTTTTACAACTGTCAAACCTTAGGCCATCATCTTCACCATCTTTATCATGAATGCAAACAAGTTGAAGTAGCCATTCACAAACCCCCATCAAGGATCATGGGCCAAAGAGAAATCTTCGGTAAACATTGGGATCTGCTGCTGCAATGTACAAATCCTCGATCAGTAGGCTATACTTTTTGGAGGATTTATGACACGTGAAATGAAAGAACCATAAAGGATGAAAATGACTGCCAACTTCTAATAAACAAAGGGATGCAGTAGCATGGCGGAAAGTATGGCAGAGGATTGTCTCAAGTTTCGAACTTTAGACTCAGCGGCTCGAAAGGAACTTAGAAAACAAAAGGGAAGGAAATGAAAAATATACTAACATAATACACACACTGCGAGGGAAAAAAGTTTCTAATGAGATTCTGTGTCAGGTGCCTAGCTTCACTGTTAACAACTCAACTCAACTCAACTCAATTTTGTCCCAAATTTTTGGGGTCGGCACTTAGTTTCACTGTAACAAGTGAAGGTTAAAGGTTGATAATACTTTTCCCATTACTGGTAAAATTTCCATAAGAAATGAAATTTAGCCCATGAAGATTTGTCTACAAAAAAACAAGATTATAGGCTTTCTAGTGCATAGTTAATTTCATAATTCAATAGCAGAACAAATGACTTCACCATTAGAAATTCAGTAAAGACGATGTGTGCTTATACATAACAAACATATTATATAATTGAGTTCAGTTTTTACCAATATAAAGATAAAGATTTAGTATGCAGCATTACAAGTATATAACTAGATCCGCATAGATGTATCATTAGCTAATACTATGTTTCCAATTGAAAGGAAAAGTGAAGTGAAAAAAACCTAACCGGACTGAAATGCAATTTTCATTAACACTGTCAATTATTCAAGAAACTAAAATGCAGTGAATAACTGACACAATAATGACAGATCTTAGTTTCCCAAAATCTACAACACTTGAAAAGGAACCAGTTCAATCCTATATGGGTTCTCATAATTGATCTAGTCTGAAGAAAACAACACATTAGCAAACACTCAAGCATTTTACTTCCCACTAGCTCTTTTACCAAATTGCCAATCGATTCAATTAGACATCAAATACCTAAAACAAACCCAAAATTGATAGAAGAAACCATTTCCCCAATTTCATCTTGATGACTGAAAGAAAACAATTTTCAGCACATTGATAAATTTCACCATAAAGAAATTATGGATTAGAAAAAGATATAATCTTTAGCCATCAAATCTTCATAACCCAGATCAGAACAAGTCGAAATGGACCATTTCCGAACACAGAAAGTCATAACAGCTCATGAAAGCCCTAAAATACGTGAAGTTACACAAGAGTGCAAACCTAAAAATGGTGTCTTTGAAACACACACCAACAAATAGAATAGTCACCACCCAACATTTAATAGTCAATTTTTTGCCAAAAAAATTTGAAAAAATAAAATAAAATAAAATGCACCAAATAAATGATAAATCGCATGTACCCAGAAATTGAACTGAACAGTTCTATGTTAAATTACTAGAAAATGAAGAAGTAATTCAGAAAAATCAAAAGGAATGAGAACATATAAGCATCACCTTAGATTTGTAAAACTGCTCGATAAAGGTTAGGAATCGATAAAAGAGCGAGAAGGCGAAGAAGAACGAATTAGCAAACTCTCTCTCTCTCTCTCTCTCTCTCTCTCTCTTCTTTGTATGTTTTAAGTTACGTGGTGGTGATTACTGTTTCAGAGAGAGAGAGAGAGAATCGAACCGGCGAATATACCCACCGAACCCAAGGCATAAAAGAGAAGAGAGAGAGAGAGGAGTTGCAGAGACCCCTCAAATAACTCCTTCAAACTTCACGGGGTAATGTGGGAAATTGGAAAATTAAATATTAAATGACGGGAATGCCCTTGAACTATATTGGAATTGACACTCGGAAGATGTGAGTGACGTGAGTCCTAAGGTTGAGATGTCGTAGACCACGTTTCACTGAGAAGTTATTCAGTGAGCCCGTCACGCCACGTCAGCATGCTGACGTGGTGTGACCATTTAATCCTAACCACCCACTTGCCTCTTCCTTTTAGGGAGATCATGACAAGTGGTTAGTGGAATTTCAAATTTGAAATCTGATAACCACTTGTCATGATCCCCTAAAAGGAGGGGGTAAGTGGATGGCTGAGATTAAATGGTCATACCACGTCAGCATGCTGACGTGGCGTGACGGACTCACTGAATAATTTCTCCGTTTCACTCTGGTTTCTGTTTGTTTGCCATGTTGTAACCAAGTGATGTTCGTCGGTAACATGTGGCAGTAGTGTATGCTGCTACGTGGATAGAAATTTAGAATTTCTTTTCAAAAATGCTAGGTTCATAACGAATTATACAACCAATTGCACAAACGTGCAGCACAATGTTGTATCTTGTGCTGAAAAGTCTGCACACTTAAAAAGGAGTGTGCATGAGTGTGCAGACTTTTCAGCATAAGGTCCAACCTTGTGCTGTACGTGTGTGCAATTAGTTGTGCAATTCATTGTGTGTCTAGCATTACTCATTTCTTTTGCCGTTTGGGTTAGTTGTCATTGACTCATTGGCAATAGTGGATTTTGTGTTCCAGGCCAAGTTTATTGGATTTTAGTCCGCTAGTAAACATGTTCCATACAGTACAGCAATGCCACCAAGGCGATAATCTTAGGTTTATTATACATAGTTTTAGTGCCAGACAAAGAGTCGCAAGAGGAGTGGTGTCTATTTTATATAAGCCTTGTTTGTCTCAGGAGATTAGTATGGGTGTATTACACTTTCCCTTCACTACTATGAGCGACTATTAATATCACACACCTGAGACTAAATAGTCCTCTGTATGGGGCTATTAAGTTAACGTTGATTATTACTCATGTAAATACTACGAGATAAAATATTTTACATTGAAACAAACGGAGCCGTAGTATTTACCTAAACAATGGACTATTAGTTTGGCTTACTATGTTCCTAGATTAGTCCTGTAAAACAAACATAGCATTAGCCCTCTTGATTTTCATATTGACTTTTTTTTTCTTTTTTTCTTTTCTATGAGATAAAATGACTTTTATATGGATAGTTTTGTTGTAAATTTAAAAATTTGTGAGGGTCAATTTCAAAATTGTGAAACTACTGGTATACCAAAATTTTTTAGAAATTGGTATGTGTGTGTATGGTTTGAAGTTGGCCTATTGTAGGCCTGACCACGATCATTAGCGATCAATAAGGGCAGAAATAGGAATTTGGATTTGGGAACCGAGTAGCTAAGTAGGTTACCTAACATGGTTACACAGGGTTCGGGAGCAGCAATTTAGAGGCGATTTTTTTTTAAAAAAAATATCTATATGTATTCACATGTGATTTTATAATTTTATGTGATATATGGCCTCTTGTAGGTATACCATGGTCATTAGCGATCAGTAGGGGCAAAATCAGAAATTGGGATTTGGGGACCGAGTAACTAAGTATGTTATCTAACATGGATACGCAGGGGTTTGGGAGCAGCAATCCCAGGAAAAAAAAAATTATTATCTATTTATACATATTTTTAGAGTTGATTTTATGATTTTATGTGAGATTTTTTGACGAGTTTGAAAGTTGAAAGGTTTGGTGTTTGAATCCCTACTCCATAATGTAACCCTCTGGTTCATGATTTTATTGAAATGATGTTTAAATTGTAAATGGGCATAAACCATTGTCCAAATTAGTAATGCTATACTTCCTAAATTTGAATCCTAACTGGTGTAACAGTTGTACTAAATGTTGAGATAGTGATTAATGGTACCACGTACAATTGAAAAGCATTTGGAATTTATATTTTGGAAGCATAATTTCTTAAGAGTTAATTTGTAGGGACCAATACACATTGATTTTAAAATTTTTACAAACTAAATAGAAAGAGTAAACTTCTAAAAATTCGCAATGACAGTGCCCCCCCGATCCCCACATTGTTCTGCCCCTGGGGATGAGTGCATTTTGTTCACCCCACGTTTGCTCACTCACTACTATCATGCTTACATATGTAATATTCCATCCCTGTTTTATCCCTTGCTTTAGCAATATAAGTACTAGATATGACATAAATGAGACACATATCAACATGGTGATTGATGATGCCAAAATTTGGTTAATAGTAAATTAAAGCAATTTAAGGGGAGAGAGAGTGAGAGGTTTTTGTATGTGATTCAGCCCTGTTAATGAAGGAACCTACGTCCACGTGTGTGTCTGAGTACGTTCACTATACTGTAAAAAGTCGGAGACCTGTGGTGAACCAACAATAGTTTGGAGCTACCGTAGGTCGGCCAGGCGTGTTGGTAACTGCTATAGATGTGCTGTATAGACTGAAAAGTCGGTCCCTTTGAAGGGGGGTGAGTGGTCTCTTTTATAGATGCAAGAGACCTACTCATACATGGATTAGGAAATATAATCCAATTGAGTTTGATTGGCATTAATTGTGGGGGTTTCCTAATTGGATTAGGAAATAATGTCCAATTTTCATAAGTCTTCTATCTTGAGTAGAAAACTGCTTGAAATATTCTGGGACAAGTGTTGTGGGCCCAGCTGGCCTACGTTTGTACGGACCGTGCCAGTGTGGTCTTTCCGACCTATTGGTCTGGTCGTGAATGAACCGCTCGGGATGGTGAGTCTCGGGTAGACTAGACCGCTCGGGCTGATGCTTGTTTGAGGAGTTGTGCATGATTTGACCGGGACATGGACTGGCTGTTGATTTGAACCGAGCGGTCATAGGATAGAGCCAATTTTAGGTGTGTCAGTGATGATAGGATAGCAAAAAATATGTGAGCAAAAATGCACTCATTGGTAATGGTAGTGAACCATCAAACCTTAAGTGTATGCGGTGTCAACCAAGGCTACTTTTGGCTCAAGCGCAGTTCTTACGTGGATACAATCGTTGTTTTGGTTGCTTCTGCTAGTTGAAGAAACTCGTGATGCCAAACGATACCAAGTGATCTAATTTTGAAAGAATAATTCCATAAATTTGGTTACCAAATACTTATTATACCACACGCAATGACAACCATCAGTGGTACAACGCACCTGTGCATAAAGTACAATGAAGAAGCATAGCATAACTGTTTTTAGAAGGCTAAACGATGAGGAATGTAGAAATGAGTAATTATGCTTTTCAAATTTGAATCACAAATTTAATTCTTAAAATATTTTAATAGTTATACCATATACCGTGATAGCAATTTATAGTACCACATACAATTAACAAAACCATTTAGAAAACCATAGCCTCAAATTTGAAAATAATAGCATTGTAGATGTAAATAAAGCTCACCATGTAGCCTATAGGTAATGGTTAACAACTCACATAGTTTGACCAGCACATATCACTAATGACTCCACGTGTATTCAACATCGCCACCAATTATGGGTTCCAGTTATATGCTCACCATAGGCCCAGTCCAAGACTGCATGTCTACCCTACCGCGAAGGAACCATTCTAACAACCTACTCTGAGACTCACTCCAAGGAGAAGCCCACGTCAAAGTACCTACTCCGAAGCCAACTTCCGAGTACCCACTCCAAAGCCAACTTCCGAGTACCCACTCCGAAGCCCACCTCAGAGGAACCTACTCAGAATGCCCACCTTAGAATACTCACCTCAGAATACTCACCTCGTTAGAATACCTACCTCAAAAGCCTACCTCAGAATACCTACCTCAGAATGCCCACTTCATAATACTAACTCTGAGGCCTACTTTAGAATAACCACAAAACAAAGCTCACTACGAAGGAGTCTACCCCAAAGCAAAGTGGCCCCATTTTTCACCTGTTGCTCTCTACTCTCGATCCACCACCACTCACTTGACACGTGGACATTATCTACCTCCAACCTAAACCTCAGGTGGTTACTCCCTCGATCGTCAAGGATTGCCATCACTTGGAATGACCACTTGTTAGAATTCGCCATCGCTTTAGAATGACCACTAGCTCTCAATCGCGTCGCTTATGAACTCACTCTCCTGGGTCCTATCCGCTTGAGATCCTCGCTCGCCTCAATATATCTCTCCTTGATACTCGCCATAACATTGTACTACACACATAAGCACACACTTATACGTGGATTCTCCACCCTTGGTCGTGAAGCAGTACTAAGGGTGGCCATGTCCACTGGGAACTCGAGAGCTCATGGCTGGGTAGCTAGAACTAAGGGCATCTCCCTACCTAAACACCTCACAAGCAAAGCTAGGGTTAGTCCCAAAGAGAAAGAGAGACACGTGACCAACGTCACATGCCTTGTCCCTCCATCCTCACAACCAATTAGAGGCCCATACTCTCACCCTGCCTTGTCACTTTAGCCTCGGTGAGTATTCTGCAAACCAATAGCATGATCTCGAAGAACCCTAATGCTTAACCTTCTGCACCAGCGGAAACCATGGCTACGCAATACTAAATCGTCACTCCAAGCAACAATACCTTTGGCCAAACCAATAGAAATCCTCGATATTTCCCCTCGCTTAAACCTTTGAACCAATAAAAGAAAACATCGGTTCCCTCCCTCGCTGAATCTTTTGCACCAATAGTATTCCTCCCTCTTTTCCTCCTTTTTGACCAACCAATGGTATTAGTTCACCACCAAACGACAACACATTTCTCTCACACGTCTCTGCCTTTTCAATATACCGCGTTGTCTACATCCTAGTTAGTGATCCCAACTACCTTAAACATGAGCATTTAAGCATCTCATCTACCTTAAACAATCAGCCCACTAAGAGGATGCCAACTCGGAATGTCCTATCACATCAAAGCTTTGCAGCTCCCCAGGACTTCCAGTATAAATAAGTAGCCTCATTTACTACATCAAAACGACCCAACCCAACTCAACCTAATCATATCCTACAACAAAGGATCAATAGTGATTACTACTCTTACCCACTTACAAAACATTTCTTATTTCTTTAGCACAACTTGACCCTTCGCCTAATCTGACCCTTCGCCTTACTTGACCCTCCGCCTTCTAAGACCCTTCGTCTTACAAGACCCTTTGTCTTACAAGACCCTCTGAGACCCTTCGTCTTATAAGACCCTTCGTCTTACATTACCCTTCGCCTCACCTCATCTTTCGTTTCACCCTATCCTCTACTCCTCTTCAATACTTATTCACCACCCTTTGACAACCCTTGGATACATACTACTTTCTTTCTCTCTTATTTTGGGACTACTTTGGTTCTCATCCGACTCAAAGTCTCTCCGACTCTCGAAGTCTCTCCGAATCCCATTACTTTCCATTACTCTACTATATTTTTATATATTATTGTATCATACTTTTTACATTATTTTATCATATTTTATCTATTATTCTACATGTACTAACATACTTACCTTTTTTTTTTTTTTTTTTCGCTGAAATACTAACATACTTACCTGTTATACCTATATGCATCTCTTATATATACCCCAAAAGAACTCACAAATAGCCTTATTTTAAAATGTAGTAGTTTGTTTGGGTGAGCTACCTATTAAGGGGTTTTTTTTTTTTTTTTGGTTAGAACCTATCAAGTTGAGTTGATAAAAAATTGTTAGTATATCACATCTGGTGGTAGTTAGATATATAAGTTCCCTAATTCTTTTTTTAGAATTCTATAAAAACTAGAAAAGTGCCACACTCACTATGTGAGTGTAAGTAGTAAAAAGAAAGTAAAGTGAGCAGTTAGGAGAAGTTATTTTATTTTAATTTTTTGAAATGACATTCTAGTGTCATTGTGAAAGTATTTTAATTAAGAAATTGAGTAAGTTTTATTGTAATTATTGAAGTGGGCTAAATACTTTTTGGTCCTCCTCCCTTTCTTTTTCTATATTAATATAGATTAGACTTTTTTTT
This sequence comes from Hydrangea macrophylla, assembly GCA_033977485.1. Taxonomy (NCBI): domain Eukaryota; kingdom Viridiplantae; phylum Streptophyta; class Magnoliopsida; order Cornales; family Hydrangeaceae; genus Hydrangea; species Hydrangea macrophylla. The sequence continues at coordinate 78,390,216 of CM066991.1, read as the reverse complement.
TTTTTTGGATATGGTGTGCGAAATAAATTTAGGACTTGGGCACATGTTAATTTTTTTTGTTTTTTTTAAAGTATTACCAGAAGAGAAAGACAACATTGTTTAATTTATGTGGTGAAAAAAAAAGTGGTGAGCTTTTAGGGCAAAGTGGTCTTTTGAAATTCGTGGGTTGAGTAAAAGCCACGAGTACGTTTGTGATCTCGGACTTTATGTTACGACTTTGCACTTTTGGTATGAAGTTTTATGAAATCTTAATCCACAGGGAGGAACGTGTCAAATCCAATAAGAAGTGAACACGTCATCAACTTTTTTGATAACTTTTTTAACAACCAATATATCATGATGTTAGAATCTTTAATCTATAAAATTGTAGAATCCTAGAGTAGTAAAATCACAGCCCTAGGATCAGATCATGTTAGATTTTTAGGATATAATATATAATAGAATACATACCTGTATCCATTGTAGCAATTACCAAACCTTAAGTGAACGATGATGATCAGTTATGTCTTCCTCAGTCAAATCTCTGGAGTTCTTCAATGGGTTCCTTCTCTTGATGGGATGGAGGAGGAAGTAGTATATTGATTTGACATATTGGGGACCATAACCTATATGTCTTTATATACTGATATGTTAGGGTTCCCATTATTCCTAATATGATCAGTATTTGGTATCCACTCATTAAACCCATACCTAGTAGGAGTCTATTGGCTTCCTACAATTAGACCACATAATATAAGCCCCTTTAAATAATAGCCCTTATAATATAATTGCTATTAATATGTTGCCCACTCTTATTAGGAAATATAATTTCCTAACACATGATACTTAATTTCGGTAGATTTTGTGTGGAATTTTATAGAATTCGCTAAAATTAAAGGCCAAAATATATAATTGTGGAAAATATTATGAAAAAAAATTGTGAGTACGACATTACTGTGCCACGTGAGTGAAATATTCGTCTATTAAGGAGGATTCTCCGAATACCTGAAATAGAGATAATCATAGAAAATATAAAATATTTTATAGGATTCATTTCAGAAACGTAATTTATAACTACAGTACATCAAGAATGCTAAACCAAACCCAGTTCTCACCGATAGACGCTGATAGCTTGCTTCCAAGCCTTGCCTTATATGATAATTGTGGCCATGGCCCGAAGAAGCCTTAAGCACTTGTACATCAAGTCACGGCTCCCTCCTACTCATTACCCAGAGCGCTGCCCACCTAACAACACCTACCTCTTCATGCTACCAACATCCTTACCAATCACATTTCTTTTTTGTTTTTCATTTATGTTACCGTCAATTTTATTTTTTGACTTTTTTTTTTCCGTTTGACTTGTGTCATTCATACTTTCCATTTTCCAACCTACTTTTAGATAGCACTCATTAATTTAATTTTTTCTGCCTTTCAAAAGTTAAATTAATATGCTACATACTTTCACATTTTAGTTGAAGATGTGGTCTGCTTGCAAGGGTAAGATTTGGTGGTTCATGGAATTCATTCTCTAAGACACATCTTTAGCAAATTACCTTTGACCGTCTTATGTTTATATCTCTACCTTTACATCTTTGTATTTTAACTAATTTAAATTATTTTAGTATGGGTATGCAGAGTGAGTGCTTGGCCATTTTGCAATGAGTTGGGTTTTAGGTTCTTTTATTTATTGTATAGTTTGAATATTTGACCCTATCCTCTTCCCTTTGCAAATAAGGGGGAAAAATAATAGAAATATATGAATTGGTTATTAAATTCGATGGAGTCCTATTGAGTTTTGGCTTTATGACAACAAATCTCTTAAGTTTCACCAACTTACTAAAAATTCAGATTTTAACATGTGTTGTTGGCTAAATATTGGATGCAACGTTTGTATTTATGTCGTGGTATTACAAACTAATGGAATCCCTTTATTTTATCCATTTGATCCCCTTATTCCCAGGAGAATTATCTCCACATCAGCACATTTTTCAATAATGTGAGAGGGGATAGATAGTGACATAGTATCCCCATTTCATGATTTCATCCAATATTTACTCCTGTGTTGCTTAGCTCATTGTCTTAAACGTTGTGACGAATGTGACAAAATCTGAAGACATAGGTAATTTACTAATAAAGAAAAAAAAAGTAGGCGGGCTCCACAAGATAGCCTATGGTGGCCCAACATCGTTAGTACCACCGAGCCAGCTCTTATACCAAATAACGACGTTATATCCACTCTCAAAAGTTTAAGCTGATGGAAGTGAGAGTTTGCCAACTATATTAGCCCAAAGATCACTCAGTACACAACCGATATGGGACAAGCACACTATATTGCATAGGTAATCACTTTTCACATGCCAAAATAGTGTTTTGAGCAATGAGTAAAACTACAAAAAGTCAAATTGCTAATTGCACATGCATAAATGTGATTTTAAAAAATATATATATACATTGGTCTAATTTACTTCCTCTTTTTTATGGGAAAAAAAAAAGTTATATACAATTTTTACTCTTTTTTTTTTAAATGAAAAAACAATCGATTCTATCGTCATGCGCTTCAGATTATTGGGGCCATCTCAAACTTCGATGTAACTTAATATTAAACTGGGCATTAGACATCCTACCACCACAAAAAAAAGAAAAGAAAAAAAAAAGAAGGCATTAGTCATCATGAAAGAAATCGCCAAATGCAAACAATGGACAGTAATTGGCTTCCCTTATATATGATCCTACCCATGTAAATTTGTTCAGAACCAAACAATGCTTCAAGAAAATGTTTTGTTGTGGACTGCTTGGCTTCACACGCACATAACATGTGTACTTTCTAAAGTCAGGACTTAAAACAAAATTACATTGCTGAAAATGACAGCTAAAAAACACTAACTTTGGCTTCATTTACAAACATATTCAGCAGATGAGTAATGTTAGATGCACTCTCAAATGCACAACTAAATACACAACTCTGCTTAAAAATATTAGACTTCGTGCTGAAAAGTTTGCACATCCTGCACACCCCATTTTTTGTGTACAGACTTTTCAGCACGAGGTTCAACATTTTTAAACAGGGTTGTACATTTAGTTGTACATTTAGAGTGCATCTAGCATTACTCTTCTGCAGATAGGCTGATTATGTAGCCAACCTGGCAATCTCAAGTACTAGTACATTAAGATATTCTGCAGAATGTATGGAAGGCTCTCCGTAGAGCCCTAATTAATAGTATTAACTACAATTTAGGACTGAAAGCTTGAAATTTAGTGGTCTCAGATCCAATATATGCATATAGGGAGCTAATGTCCTGCTTTAGATGGGTGTAAAACAATAATAATAATAATAATTAAAGAAAAAAGAGTAAGTCCTGCAGCTAATGTCCTGCTCGTAGTACTTTAGCATTTCCACGTGTACACGCATTAAAAAAGAGTAAGTCTTCGGGCATAAACAAATCTCACAAATATAATCCACAACCATCACAATGTGTTTATCTCTCTCCTCTCCTGATAGGGTCTACTAAGTACTGAGATAGACACATTATAATGTTTGTAGATTGTATTTATAAAACTTACTCTAAAACAAACGAAAAGAAGAAGAAGAAGAAGAAGAAGAAGAAGCATATGCGTGGATTACACATTTTAAATTGTTCAAAATTTCTTTTAAAGTGTGCATGGGTTGGTGAGTTAACTGAAGTGATAGGTTAACTCCTACATAAAAACACATACCTACTCTAACTCTCTAAGCTCCTTGAATGAAATAATTCTATTCATGTTTTCGTACACAATTTTATATAAAAATATGAAGAGCTTGAATGGTTTCATTTAGAAAACGGATGCTCGTCTAAAAAATGATGCTTGCAATCATGAATTTTGGCATTCTAGAAAAATGAACAAATTGCCTCATAAGAAAAAATATGGTGAAATCTCCCATATTTGTAAATGGATTCATTCATGGTGATGAATTTTGCCTTTAACTTCCATACAAAATTTGAATAAAATCATTCAATTTGAAGGGACAACCAATCAGGTCATAAGAGAATAGAGAATGTAATTATTATTTTAATGATATGGTGTCACAAACTATAAGAATCCTTAATTTATCTATTTGTCCCTATCAAGGGCAGATCCAACCCGGAGCAGAGATGGGTTGTAGCCCACCCAAATTTTGAATTTGATATAAATATATATATATATATATATAAGTAATATTCTGGTCTAATAGTAAGTTGGTCCACTCTATATATTTGTCTCAATGATGTTTTTCTCACTTCTTTACTTAACCCAATCGACCTTTTGAAGGGAAAAAAAAAAGGTTAAAATATTATATATTGGTCCAATTGTTAACCAGTCCATTCTAAATAATTGGCCCAACATTTTTTCTTCTATAATATTTGGTCCACATTTTCCTCATATTTAACCTAAATTATACAAATTACAATCAATGATCAATCCTTGTTAACGATAATATGAACATAGGAAGGAAACTTCAAAGTTAACAGATGAGTACAAGTACAATTAATATTTGAACTCTCAGAATATCACTTAGCTATGACGTTTTTTATGCAAAAAATTAGAAAATATGTATAAATACTAGATAGACCCCCACACAAAAAACACAGGCGCTGCCCCCAAATCTGTTGTAGGCCTGCCACTATCTGTATTTTCAATACACCCCAATCCAAATCCTTGGTCCATATTTTCAAAGGAATCCTTCCCTACCTCAGCAAAATTTTGAAACATATTAGTAGGTTAGAGATAGTGATGTGGAATCCCCATTTCTTTCAATATTTACTCCTACGCTACACCCCTTTCCCCTCCCAAAAACAGAAAAAAAAAAAAAAAAAAAAAAAAAACATATCCAATTGTAGACTTCAATTTAGGTGAACCAATTGACCCTCTACCATATACCAGTCAATGCTTTAACACCACCAAGGTCAAGGGCTCTAAGGTTGGCATTAAAACCAAGTATATGTGGATATTCGCTGTGTGTGTGTGTGTGTGTTTTTTTTTTTTTGGTGACTCAAGTATCCGAATAAAAAGATAACAATTTTTAGACTGACAGTGACTTGAGCTTGCATTTATTCAATTAACTGTCCCCCAAGACAAACACTGACTCAATCAATATAGATAATCATAACCATATATTTACTGCTGATTATGGAACATAAAAATGCATATATACAAGAATCTATGTGGAGTTTGATCTAGAATTTATGTTCATTTTTATCTCATACTTAGGTGGGGCAAGGGTTGAAGGAGAAGCAGATATAACAGCCTTCTCTCACAAGATTTAATTTCTTTCTAATGCAAAGCCAATTTTTAAAAACTGAAAAATTACAGCACTCATAAGTACTATACCCTTGGATTCAAAGAAAATGTTTAAGATTAAAGAATTGATTACTATAATAACCACCATAAAGCACATCTAAATAAGAGGGGACATACAGGAACATTACACAAATTTGTCCCACAATCTCACACCAAGTCTGCAACTCCGAACTTGAAATCCAATTCGCCAAGCTTCGTTCTGAAGATTACAGAAATGCCTTTGTCAAATGCATCCATCGCGATAAAACTAATCAACTTTTTGCTCTCACGCAGCAATCGGACGATCCTGCATTGAGAGAGAGAGAGAGAGAGATTCAAAATCCAAACGTTAAAGTTCTGTAATAAAAATGACAAAAGACTCAGAGGTGCTGTAATACTGATAATAATGGTGGCTGAACAGGTTGCAAAAGGCTTCCTATGGCTGCAATAATGGGCATTTGTATTCAAAGAATAGAAATTGAGAAACAGGGCCCCCCCAGCGAGATATAGAAATTGAGAGGTTGGAGGGCCATTTAGAGATCACATTCTACAGCCATTACGTAAAAGTGAATTTTTGTCCTGAAATACATGCACCCGCTGATCGAAGCGCATACATTATATTACAATTCCAGGTCAAGGGGGTCGAATATGGATATATAGCACAACTAACATTTTGTATATGACATGAAATGAAAGCAATGTTTTGGCATATCAACCAATCAAGGAGTCAGACTAATTTCAGATCATCTGAAAAAATTACAGGATCAAAAGAAAATGGCTTCCCTTCCCAGGGAGTGGTGCCCCTACTGCTGTTTTTTTTTGTACATAAGTTACTTTTTTTTTCAATGTACATGCATCACTACTGATACACTTCAGATACGTAGAGAGGAAACTGAAAAAGGGTTAGAAATGGAGATAGAAACATTGCATGGTGAGAGTTACATGCTAGAGAAGTTGAGGAGCATGGGGTTTTCTTCAACTCGCAACTCATGTCCTTGTATGTGAAACACAATCTCCAACTTAAAAAGCATTAGCAAATAAGACTTGCTTTCGTTAAAAAGTAACACATATGTAAATTAACCTCACAAAGATGATGTGAGTACAACTGGTGACTCTAATGTTGTCATTCCAAACACACCCTAAGTCTAGCGAATTCTACCAGATTTTCGATGTAAGATGTTCCTTATTATCGAACTCTTCTCTCTTTCATAATAATAATTCTTAGCATGGGCTTTTGAAGCTTATTCAGAAGAAAATGCAGATGACAAATTTGAAAATAAATCACTTAGTATTGGCTTTTGAATCTTATTCAGAAGAAAATGCAGATGACAAATTTGAAAATAAATCATGAAAAGGAATAAAATTTACTTACTTTTGCTGTCAAATTAGACACAGCAGAACTCCATTTCTCTCTAGTTTTTGTGCCTGCAACCAGCCCAGCTTTTGCCACTTTACCAAAAGCACCATTCAGCCAAGCTGCTCCAGCAGTCACATACCTAACCAGATCAAACATAAATCATTACACACGCAGACTGATCCAGTCAAATGCACAACTCGAGAGGTAATTGAAGAGAATTAGAAGAAAAATAGGGTTCTGGGAAGACCGTCAAAACAAGAGCTCTAGCTCTATTTGTATTAATTGAATTCTTTTTCTCAATCACCAAAAACCGATTCTACCAGCCTACACAGCCCTTATTTATATTCCCCCATAGTTAGACTTTGGTTACATGATGTTTTACAAAAGGAAATAAAAACCAATCACACTTACTCACCAAGGTACAATCTACTAAGCATGCAGTACAACTGAATGGAGCACCTTAACAATATTGCTTTAGTCAAATCTGCTGCATCACACCCATTGGTAAGTCCAATATGAGTCCGTTCCACATAGTCCAATAAAAACGGGGTTTCATAGGTTGTGCCACACCCTAACCATGTAGACCATCCGAGGTCAAGAAGTCGAAATATGGTTTCTAATTATTCAAGGGAATTGCTATTCCTACTCCAAAATTGAACTAATGCACTCCATGGTACTACTGACACATCATGCAGTACCATGAAGTAAGTGCATTCCAAGGAGTGCATTGGTTCATCCTTGGAGTGCAAATAGCAATTCCCTTATTCAATACAAGCTTTTCAACTATGATGTCATCTGCAAATACAAGTATCTTAAAGGAACCTAGTTGATGGCAATGCGAAGCATATGTGGGAGAGCCGAGAGCCACCACTTACATTTTAGAAAATTATAACAGAGTTTAGCAACAAAAAAGAAAAACAGAAAATTATCACAGGGAAAACTGCAAAAGCCAAAGATGAAGAGTCATTTCATGAAACACAAACACAATTAACTTGGAAAGCACAGTTTGCTCATCACATGTAAAATGAAGATTAAATATCGAGAAGATAATTAAGAGAAGGATGAAAAGGGACTTATGGGCTCCACCTGAGTCATTTCGTAAAGTAATGTTCTCTGAACCCCACTGTGGGGAGCATTGTTTTGGTAAAGCATTGTTTTGGTGGGACCCAGATCAAAATTTTGTCCCTATAATTTATCCACATTTTTTTATGAGAATATGTTTGCTCCAGCTAAGAGTGTATATGAGCCGAGCCGAGCCGAACTCATGTGTTCATGAGCCGAGCAGTCTACTACAATTATTAGAGTCAATCCATTATGTATTATAATAAAACCAAGTTACATGAGCAACAGCAGTGTTATCTCCAAGTACAGAACCGCATTACATATATAGTGACCGCAGTTTCTTTGGGTAACAATCCCCACCATGATACTTAGATATCATATACTTGTTGAGTTGGCAACTGATAATTATTGAGATTACAAGCTAATATATTACTACCTAAGTTTTAATTTTTTAGGAGTTTAGAGCAATGATCACGGCAGAACTTCCATCAGAGCATTTTCTCCACACACAGAATGTCACTACAAGGACAACTCCTAGTTCCAAGCCAACTGAACAAATGAAATGTAACATTTCAACAGTCATGAATTTTACATAATCTTTAGATATTCCAAATGTGATGGCAGTCAGATTCATCATAGAATTTTTTCTCTTCATAAGATCCCATCACCATAAGTTTTGTATCATTTAGTATTGCACAGACAGGAATCGAGGCTTCATCAGTACATCTGAGACAATCTGACTCTTAAGCTCAACTTAATAGTGTCTTCAGCAGCATTCTTGGGACCCATTTGGATTGGTTGTGTCCTTTGCGTTTAGGCATAAGCAGAAGCCCTAATCACAAGGCACGATGGGAGCGAACAAAAAATATGACTCAAACAAATAGAGGGAGAGTTCAACAAGGAGGATTTTTAATACCTGCTTGATTTAACAGCTGATCCGGTATCATTTAGTTTCCTCTCTGCCGCCATCACTGCTGCCATTGTTTTATCCGAAACTTGAAGCCTTTGATCTACGGACCTCATTCTCTCGTTCACTACCGATATTCCAACAGTTAATTTTTCTGTAAGACCAACACTCTTATCGAAGGAAGAGACTCTCTCTGATGCACTGGCTGTCAACCGATGCTTCTCGTCAAATGCTCTAGCTTTGTTCACAGCGTCTTGTCTAATAGCTGAACCTTTTGCCAGCATACTTGAGACGACGTCTTGTGCTTTGCTAACATACACTCTGCCATTGCTAGGAGAACTAGCATTGGCCTGCTAAAATAGATAGATTACACTAAGAGCACATTTGGATTAGCTTATTTGGGATCAACAATCACCGATTTGGGATTACTGAGAGGTTTGGGTCCATTTAGCAAAAGCTTTTTCACAGTTTTTTCAAAAATTGGACAAACCTTAAAGCCAAAAAAAAATAACTTAAATTAAAAGGAACAATTTGCTGCTTTCTCAAAAAATCTATTAAAGGAAATTGTCCTTTTCCTACAGCAATAACAAACATGCTCTAAGCCTCCGTTTGAAAAATAAAAATCACGAGCCATGTATGTACTATATAGATAAATACTCGTAGCAAATAACCAAGATCTTTGTATTTGGAAGATGTTACCTCAGCATTTGGTGATTCAGAAGTGATGTTTACAGCATTATCAACCATCCTTAGTTCCTGCATAATTGCACTCAAGAATTTGAATTTTTCCAATCGTAGAACTAAAAAAGAGACAAAAGAACTTGTCGTGGACTTACCCGAATCTCTGGTTTTGGTACATAGTTGTGAGCCGGAGTAATACTAACAATCTGGTCTACTATTGTTGCTCCCTGGTACATGCAAACAATAAACTGTCTCACTTACATGAGCAGAAGCTCCGTGCTCCATGTGTCTATTCACAAACTTCAAGTAAGCTTCCATTAGAGCCCTAATTAATGGCTTTACCACAAACAAAAGAGTTCAAATCAAAACTTCAAATACACATCACTAGAAGAAATGCCTCTTACTTTTCTTTTTCACATGGCAGTACTTCAAAATATGGTTGGTTCTTTTTAAACTATTTTGTCGCAGTTAAATAATAAATTCTCATTGTTGAATCCTTTTTCTCTTTTTGCTTTTATGGAAAGAAGGCCCTGAATTTGAATATTAGTCAGAAGAAAGAACAGAAAAAAAGAAAAGAAAAGAAAAGAAAGAGTTGGAAAATGAATTTAAAGGAAAGAGTTCAATCAAAACAGCCGTTCCTCGTAAATGATGCAGTGCTAGCTACATATCAACTATGCAAGTTACAACAAATATCAATCAAGTAGTACAAATAATGTTAATCTGGTTTTTTTTGGATTCTAAGTTTGTCCTTTGTTTGGTTTTCGCTATCACCCTATTTACTAATCACTAAACCAATTCCATTGGGTGCAAGTTTTTTTTGTGTTTTTTCTTTTAATATATATTAAGGGGAAACAGCCTCTTTGCTTGAAGGGGTGAGACTGCGTACATCGCGCCCTCTCCAGACCTCGCAATGGCGGGAACCTTGTGCATTGGGCTGCCCTTTTTTTTATATCAAGGGGAGAACCAGACCATACAATCGTTGTCCAAAAGCAAAGGAGAGTGTGTTCAATGATTCCATGTCTGCTAGACATAAAGGGAAACTTTGGATAGCTATAGGCTATAGCCTTCTTTTTCTATTATTTCTCTGGATGGGATGGCATTTTTGCAAGCTTTCTAAAGGAAATGTAGAACACTAGGGGACTACTTTTATTCTCCAACTTTCTTTCCAAATAAAATCAGGGGTGATATGTGAGGAAGAAGACCTGTTATGGAGGCTGACAATTGTCTTTGTAGCACTTTGGTAGCCACTACTAAACAGTCTTGGGTCAGTAAACCTTATCTTCTGAGGAGCTTTGCCACTACTAAAGTTCAAAACTATGTATATGTGTAATACCCACCCACTCTCTACATTACTTCTTCTATTTAAACAACTTACCAACACATATGATAACATTTATTATTCTTTTTAATTAATAAATTAATTATGCTGCCTTAGCTTCCTAATGCATAAAATGATAAAAAAAATATAAAAAAAAGGCTAGAAATTCGCTTTCTTTCTCAGCAGCATCTTGTTATCTCATATTTTCAGAGAAGGTTATAGTTGGATGCCACTCAAGCCAACATGTCACTGATATAATAGAATGTATATTTCATCTCTAAATGTGTGTGTGTGTGTGTGTGTGTGTGTGTATGTGTGTGTGTGTGTGTGTGACTTATATTTATTTAAAAAAGAAAAAAGATAAAAGGCTCATCAGTGTGAAACAATAGGGATCCACAAGAAAACAATAAAAGATGTTTGACAAAACAACACATGATTAAGACATAAACACATTATTAAGAAATTGTTGAGACAAATAAAGGAGATACCGATAATAATAAGGCAATTTCAAGAGCTTTCGGATCTTTGAATGTAACAAATGCAGTCTTTAATTGCCCTGAATCGCTGCAACCAAAAATTTACATAACAATCTCAATTCACACCCAAAACTGAAAAAATCTAGATATACATATACATTTACATATATAAACACATATATAAGCATATACAAGAATGATAGAAACAAACCGGAGGATCTCAATGTGTTCTATATCTCCAGAAAATGAGAAAAATTCATGAATCTCTCTCTCACTGGCTAGATCTGAAACATTCCCTACTTGTACTGTTCTGGTCTGAAAAAAAGAAGTGAAATTAAGATTAAGAAAAAAAAAAAAAAAATTCAAAAGATTGAAAGTTCAATGAACACTCCATTACTATGATATACAGATCTCAAGCAATGAAAAGAAAAAAAAAAAAAGAGAGTATTTTGAATCTCACCTGCATTATCAAACCCAGTGTCCGTGTCTGTATGTATAGGTGTATATGTATGTAATATATGTTTGTTATTAGTATATTCTAGAGAGACATTGCAGGTTGGGGGGAAAGACTTCTAAAAGAAGAGGGAGACAACTTGGAAAGCAGGGGAGGTATATGGGAGCAGGAGAATGTCAAATTACATAAATACCCCCGACTTGTACCCTATATTCTCGGTCTTTGTCATTAATCAATCATTCAAATTATTTTTTTGAGTAAGAGTAATGTTAGATGCACAACAAAAGTGCACAACGAAATGCACAATCTGCTTTAATTTATTAGACCTCGTGCTAAAAAAGCTGTACACTCCCTTTTTTGTCTTTTTGTGTGTACAGACTTTTCAGCACGAAGTCCAACAATTTTAAGCTGGTTGTGCATTTCGTTGTGCACTTTTGTTGTGCATCTAGCATTTCTGCTTTGAGTAATGGTATGTTTTTAAATTTTATCCAAAAAGTGCATTCGAAATGATGTGACAGTGAGGTTAGGTCTAATACGATCGGTAGGGGTGGGCACACTTCGGCTCAATCCAAATTTTCGACCCGAAACCAGAATTTCAAGTCATTTCGATTAAGTTATTTTGGGTTCAAAATCCAGTTCAGATTGAAGCCGAACCACAATTTTTATAATAGTTCGATTATCGGAGTAGGATTCCCAACCCGACTCGAATAACCAAAGTTTTGGAAAGATAAAAAGTTAAGTTTTTAGGAATTTAGGGCAAAACACACAAACACTAAACATAATAGTCGTTTCTCATTCTCTCTCTCTCAATCTCTTATCTCTTTCTTTTTAGGCATCATCGAACAATCACTGATTAGATCGAAGATTTTCTCTCTCTAAACTGAGGCACAGTTGCACAGACCACCCACCGGCCGCCACACAATTATTTCTCTCTCCCTTATAACGTGTAATATTAAAAAATACACGTTAAGTATATTCACTCCGGTCCCCCCCCCCCCTAGATTTTCTTTTAATTGATGTGTATATGTAATTTTTGAAAAAGTTTGCTGTTTGTTTACAAATATAAATTATGAATTTAGTTTACAAATTGCTCCATACGTTGTTGATTCAAATAATTTGTATTTATCTCTCCTTATGTATTTATCTCTCCTTATATATTTATCTCATTATAAAAAAATGTATAAATAAACACCATTTTTTTTCTAGTTCACCCCCCCTAGACTAGATTCCTGGATTCGTTCTTGCTCCCTCACCCACGACCACCACTCAGTCTCTCATCTCATGATCTCGATTCTCAGGTCGTTTCTCTCTCTCCCTCTCTCTCTCTCTATTTCCCAGTCGCACGTCGGTGCCGGCTCCGGGAGGAGGAGGACTGCCCACTTAGACGACGGCTTCGGGACTGCAACACCCACCGGTCACCACTCAGTCTCTTTCTCTTTTATCTGAATCTCTCTCTCTCTCTCTCTCTCTCTCTCTCTCAATCACTGATGTATTTTTCTCATCTCAATCTTTAATTTTGAAATTTCATAAACCCACATTCAAAGATTCGTTAGATCTTTGTATATATTGATTATGTTCTATTGACTTTGAATAGCTATTGTATAGCCTAAAACCTTTGTTTGGTTGCTAAGAAAATTAAGGGGTTATGAAATTTGAATGTAGGAAGAGACGAGGAAGGGCACTGAACCTACACTTTTTTTTTGGTGCCATTAATGAATCATTAGTGATTTTGCAGAGATCTTTCACCCAAGGGGGAAAAAAAACTTCAGTTGACTTCCAAACTGACTTTTCGAACCGAACCCGAACTTTCATTTCGAATCTGAATTGCATTTTTGAACTTTATTACAATTCGGATTTTAGTATCTTATTTACCAACCCACCTTAATAACCTGAACTAAACTATTCAGTTTGAACCCGAACCACCCAATTGTCCACCCCTAACGTTGGGAACTGTTTAATTTTGATTGGAAGTTGTTTACCTGGCCCTACTGCCATATCATTTGGGAAGCACTTTGGGGATAAAAAGTTGGGAAGCATAGCAATACTCTTATTCTCTAGAGTAATGCTATGCCTTCCAAATCATAATCCCAAAAAACAATCCCAAATGATGTGACAGTGGGCCCCTGAATTTGGATTGGATGCTAGCAATAATGATGGGACCACCACTTCAACATCATCCAATCAAAATCTAGGGGGCCCATTGCCACATCATTTGGGATTGAGATTTAGGATTAGGATTTGGGAAGCATAGCATTACTCTATTCTTTAGCACATGCATAGAGAGAGAGAGAAATCCAGATGGCTTCCTCTTTGAGGTTGAGTGTTCGAAACCCTCGGAGATTGATGGCCTACTAATTTCACGATTTTTGGGTGTAGGTTTCGAATATTATTGTGAATTTTCCTACCACACTAACCTAGTGCAAGGGATGTGGGGTCGGTGGACATGCTTGGGGTTTGCCTTTGTGTCCTACTTTGATAAAAATGACAATATGTATAAATTCCAAAGTTGCGCGGACAAGCTGAGAGAATTTGTCCTCCTTGAAGAGAGAGAGAGATGGAGCTGGTATCTACGAGGGTTAGGAAGATTAAAGACCATAAGATGATTATTCCCAATTGTTGTAACTTTATTCTTTAATTTATGGGTAAAGCTATGTGTACATAAAATGTGCACATAAAGTGTGCACATAAAGATCTGGGCTATTCATTTCGGTGGAGCCCGTGGTTGCATACATGGGACCCAATGAAATTAATGGCCCAGATCTTTATGTGCACATTTTATGTGCACCAATCATTACTCTTAATTTATTACCAATTGTTGTAGTTTTTTTCAAAATCATCTAATTTCTATTCCAAAAGATTGTCTCACTATTAATTCCTATTCCATTAATAAAACACAGAGTAGTTTCAAGTCTGAATTTTTAAGCTTACAATTGACTTTTAGAGTCAATCCTTTGGTTCTGGACTTTTTGCTAAGGTAGGGCATCAAGGTGTAGTCAGCCATCACTCTCTCTAATGGCAAAAATTGACTCAAACAGGTTGTTTGAGTTGTCTTCCTTATTCTTTAGTAGTAACAAGAACATGTGAATAAGAGAATAAAAGTATTTTGCTGGATTGAGAATTGTTAGAAGAAACGGAACTCAAGCTTTCAATTACAAAAAAGAACTCATCCCGAGAGAGCGAAACTTGTTTGACTTTGGGCATGAGAGTTGTGAACTGGCGATGATCGTTTGCTCTCTTGGTGATACGGGCAATGACATGACTCTTCTTGTGTTGAAGGCCTTATACGATTCAGATCCATTTTTTTTGTGCCTGAAGCTTAGGAGGTACACTTACCTTGCCTCAGGATTGGTCTTTGGTGACCATTGAAACTTTTTCTGCTGAAAGGGGAGGTTTCAATACTTAGTGAAATTCAATGGGATTGACTTCTGTAATACCCATATTCGGAAAAAAGGTTAAACATTCATTGTAATTTGCATTACTTGTCATAATTAGTGTATAAAAATGGATTAAGGTGAGGCTTGGACTCACCAGTGAAAAGTGTTCAGTGAGGGACCCGGTTGGAAAGTCCCTTGTTAGTTGGGACAAGTATTGAGGTAGGACCCAGTGAAGGGCCCGGACAATATAATTTGCATTTAAATGTTAGATGCATTTGCATGATTAATATTTGGAGATATGTTTAATAGCTTTCATATTATGTTGATTAATGTGTTAGCTTCCGATATCAATTTGATTAACCAAATAAGGGACCACATAATTAGTAGGTATGTTAACAACTTTACAAAATATTTGGGACCACGTAAGGGACCCATACGGGACTTGAATAAACACCCATTTAGATAATTGGATAGTTAATAGAATGTTTGGGGGATTTCATAATAAGAGGTTAGAAGTTTAGGGGTGTAATGAAAGAAATCAGAATTTGGTGACACATCACTTGCATGACTACAGTTGTGTGAAGGAAGGGTGCATTCTCAAACAAAAAAAATATAGAAATTAGAGAAGAAAGAGAGGAATGCCGAGATACAGAGAGAGAAATGAGACTCCGATGTTGGAATATTGCCGTTCTATCATCGTCCAACGTCTAATTCACGAACCGTAGATGTATTCGGACTCATGGATGTGAGACGATCATTTCTATACATTTATTTTACATTTTAATCATCATATTTTGGCACCTCATTTTAATCGGTGAGACACAGTTTACCAAAAATATGTAAGAATTACTCCCGAGTGAGAATTGAGCTAGAATTCGGTGAAAAGCAGCACTTCTTAGCTTAATTTGGGGCAGAAATTGTTAAAGGTGAGTTTTCTAATTTAAGCTTGGGTGTGGTACATGTCGTATGCTTCAATTGCTAGCTAGAAATGTCAATTCTGGATTTAGAAGTTGAGTTAATGTTAAAGTTGAGAATTTCATGTTAATTATGTGAGGAATTATCATGTTAATGTGGTTGCGTGCTTATGTGTTAAGTGGTCAATGAATGATTGGGAGTAATGGTTCATTGTGGTGAAATAAGGGAGGAGAAGGAGAAGAAATCCTCTTTAAGAGCGGATGACCAAGGAATATAAGTGACCACAAGGCCAAGGGAAAGGTCTTCGGGTCTAAGTGAACCATTAACCCATTGATTCTGTGATTACGTATGTTTTAGGTGCTTAATTGTTGCATTGTATATGTTCATGTCATTTCAAGTACGTTGGATTATTCACTAAGCGTAGTGCTTAAGAAAACCATTTTCCTTTTCCTGTTATGCTACATAACAACCACTGCAGGTTCGAAACAAGGCACAGAGAGGAGGTGATAGAGCTTGGGAATGGGGGCAAGACTTGAGACGTGGTTTAATATGGTTAAGAACTCGTTACATGATGTAACTAGTTGCTTAAATACCTAAGACTTATTTTGTGAAATATGTGTAGTTGTGGATTTGGAGTAAACCTTGATAAACTTATGTAAAATTTTATGTTATTGATTGGTTTAAGTATGTTCGTTGGGTTGGATCATTCTGGCAAGTCCGGATATAGACCACAACCATTTGGGACTAGTCTAGTTTGTAACCAAGTTGTATATAAGGTTTTGAACTCTTTTCTGATAAATTTCTTATAGTTGTGTTAGTTTAGTAATAATTGAGCTTTGTGGATGAAATTTGATTCAAAAGAGATTGTGATTATGATTGAATGTTTAGAAGTGCTCTAATGTGAGTTAGGAAAATGTCCAAGAAGTTTAATGAGCATTCCCAAGTGTTTGGGCAAGTTTTTGGACCTTTAAATTCGTGTAGTGCATGTTGAAGGTTGCTGGAACAAGGAGGTGCTGCAGAGGGGCCTTCGACCGGTCGAAGGGGCCCGTCCGACCAGTCGAAAAACTCTCTGGCAGCCTTCTAAAACTTGGACCTCCCATGTTTTGATTTGACTTTTAATTGGTTAAGAGGGTCTCTTTGGGGTCCCTTTGACCCCTAAATATGTTACTTTTGATTATAAAAGTCGGGAGGTATTTTTCACGAAATTTCTTAATTGGTTGAAGTTTAACTAGTGTTAATTGATTTGTTTTGCTTAGTTTAGCCTTAAACTTGCTTTCACATGTTAAATTTCTGATTATTTAGGTATTTAATCTTCATTGTTACTAGATTTCAAAAAATAAAATAAAATAAAATAAAATAAAATAAAATCTTCATTGTTACTACTCTAATCTGTAAGAAGCGAGTTGGGGTGTGACAACTTCCTTCGTTTGTTTTTCATATTTTGGAAGAGTTGTAAATATTTAACTAAGGCTCCATGAGATGCAACTTTGAAAGCCAAACTTCTATTTAGAAAGTTTCTTCTGAATTTTGTAAATTAGAAACATAACTTATTTGAGGTATACTCAATATCATGAATGTCCAAGTGCCTATAGTGCTATACAAAGCAAACTAGTAGATAGGTTCTTAACTAAACTAAAGTGTTTCAAATCAAATAATTCTAATTGGAGACGATGAACAGGAGGGGTAGTTTGGGAAAACAAAGAATCCCAAATCAATTCTTGAAGAATCCGATCATTTTGGGTAGGATTTGTAAAGGGCCCAAAACAAGAATTGGGTGGATTTCAAAATGAATTCATTCTTGTTTTGTGTCAAACCAAACATAAGAATTCCACAAAAAAAATTGCAAATGAATTCTTTTCTTGTTTGTGGCATACCAAACGGACTATTAAAGATCTAATGGTCATTTGGCACTCTTACTTGCTAAAACAAATTCTCCTAAGTTTGGAATATATCAAAATGAAGGATAAAATGGCACGCCAAGAATTTTCAAGAACATAGAAGGGTAAAACGGGACAGGAAAAAGAGACATGCCAATATTCTGAATTTCCAGTCACTTTAATTCTTTTGCCTGGTCAAAATATCAATTTGGGGGAATCCATAAATAAAAAATAAAAAATAAAAAATAAAAAATATCAGTAGTGAATAGTGATATGTTTTCAACTTGGGTAATAGCGGGGACACACCTAAAGACACGATTTTTAGGACATAACCCAAGAGATGTGTCTATCTCTCTCATATGTCACTGTGGAGTTCAGTGACATCACATGAGAGATATAAATACGTTTTTTAAATTGTGTCTAAAAAATTATGTCTTTAAGTGTGTCCCAATCTTTTACTCTTTCAGCTTTGAATGCGACAAGAAGGACCTTGGTTGAACTATGGGGCGTTAATGCCCTTCCTCTCTCTCATTGCACAAGCGGACACATTTTCTTTGATGTACAAAAAAGTAGTTACTTTATGTTGAACAAATTTCTCAACATTTCAAAATCAAAGAAAAATTGTCTTTGTTAATTATTTTGTCTTAGAGCATACACAATAGTGTTAAAAATACCACTCAACTTAGATAATTTTAAGAGTTTTGCTCCATTTCGTTCTACAGTGGTGTCGAAAAAACTAATGTATACATTAGTTAAACTTAAAGAAACTTAACTTTGTAGTACGCTTAAGTTCTATTAAGTTCAGCTAAACGGCACAGTGTGTGCTGTCTATCACTTTATGAGAAAACTTCAAGGTGCTGTGTGTGCCTTCTACCATCTCACTGCGCATAGTGTGCCTTCTACCTCTTTATGAGAAAACTTCATGGCATAGTGCGTGCCGGCTACCATCCTCGCGACAAGGAAGGGATCATGGCTCCTCTACTTGCTGAGGCCAAAGCAGCTCTTTTTGCAATCAAGATTGTTAGAAACTTTAATCTATAAAATTGTAGAACCCTAGAGTAGTAAAACACAGCCCTAGGATCATATCATGTTAGATTATTAGGATATAAAATATAATAGAATACATACCTGTATCCATTGTAGCAATTACCAAACCTTGGCAGAACGATGATGATCAGTTATGTCTTCCTCAGTCAAATCTCTTGAGTTCTTTAATGGGTTCCTTCTCTAGATGGGATGGAGGAGGAAATAGTATATTGATTTTACATATTGGGGACCATAACCTATATATCTTTATATACTGATATGTTAGGGTTCCCATTATTCCTAACAGGATCAGTATTTGGTATCCACTCATTAAACTCATACCCAGTAGAAGTCCAAGGCTTACTACAATTAGACCACATAATATAAGCCCCTTTAAATAATAGCCCTTATAATATAATTGCTATTAATATGTTGCCCACTCTTATTAGGAAATATAATTTCCTAACAATCTCCCACTTGGGCTACATATGATTCCTGAAACAATTATATTACATGTTCCTTAGATGCGCACCTGTGCTATTTATCTTTGGACTTCACTTTAGTTTCAACCTGGTCCATTTCCTATATTAATATGGGATCAAGGCGGCTTTCGTTACACATAATCGTAACTAGACCTTCAATGGTCACCATACCAACACATTCAATGACATAGATCAAGTATGGATGAGTAGCATGGAAATTACATGCAATGTGATCTCAAACATGCCTATTTCCAACTGGTCCTAATTTAGTCTTTATTGAGATCAATCCGAAACAATATTGCAAAACCGCATATAGAAAATAGTTAGATTCAGAGATAAACTTTAAACCATCAACTTTATTCTGCAGAAAATAAAACCATAAATGTCAAAACTAGAACATCCAAAGTTAACTCCCACTAAACCAAAGTATCTTTAGACAGCCTAACACCCATATGAGCAGTGTGCTCGTGAAAGACCTCAAGAGGTAATCCTTTGGTCAACGGATCCGTAATCATGGAGTTTGTCCATATATGTTCTATCAAAATTTGACCTCTCTGAATTCTTTCCTTAACAACCAGAAACTTTTATTGTCACAGTATATCTTTAAGACCTTTCAATGCCATCTACCACACGCATCCTAGTGACAAAGTTTCGCAACCATATCCCATGATTGGATGCCTCATAACAGGCAATGAACTCTGCAGCCATGGTTGAAGAAGCTATGAGTGTCTGCTTAGCACTCTTCCAAGATATAGCTCCTCCAGCCAGCATATAAACATAGCCTGACATGGATCGCTTACTGTCTTGGCATCCAACAAAATCGGAATCAGAATTCCTGACGATCTCCAAAAGATCTGATCTCCGATACGTGAGCATGTAGTCCTTTGTTCTCTGTAAATACCGCATAACCCGTTTGACTGCTTTCCAATGATCCATTTGTGGGTTACCCAAATATCTGCCCAATACTCCCACTGAACTTGTGATATACACAATCACCAACCTCATTCGCCTCAAAACCATACGAGGTGATTACTTGATGGAACTTGTGATACCATTGACGGGAAGCCTGCTTGAGACCATTGATGGAACTTTGTTTGACTTGGTGAAAGTTGATTGGATCATCTTCCACAATCCCTATGTCAAACTCATGTCTTGGAGGAATACAATGTAATCATCTGGAATTGTATTTCTCCTTTCTCTAGTAGATCTTCTTAATGGCATCTCCTCTTGAGGTTGTTGAGTTTGCACTTCAGGTATAATTTGTTCATTTTGCACAGGGAGCTCTTGTACATTGTCTCGAATATCTGGATTTGCATCTTAAACAATTTCAGGAATAGAAACCTGAACATTGTCAATAGCAACATGACGAGGAATAAATTCCTCTTCAAAGTCAATGTCTCTAACCTTATCTCCCCCCACAAACTCAACTTCCTCAAGAAATCTTACATTTCCCGTTTTAAAAAAAATGTCCTAGCAGTGGGATCATAAAACTTAAAGGCCCCGAGAGCATTCCGCGTATCCAACAAAGTAGCAACTTACTGTTCTTGAGTCCAATTTCTTTTCATGTGGCCTATAAGGCCGTGCCTCAGCTGGACAACCCCAAATATGTAAATGCCTAATGCTAGGCTTCTTTCCAGTCCACAATTCATAAGGGGTTTTGGTTACTACTTTACTTGGAACCCTATTGAGGATATATGCTGCAGTCTTTAGAGCTTCTCCCCAGAGTGATTCTGGCAAAGAAGAATGATTAATCATACTTCTTACCATGTCCTTAAGCGTTCTGTTTCGTCTCTCAGCTACACCATTCATGCTAGGTTTGCCTGGCATTGTGTATTGAGGGACGATACCGCATTCCTCTAGGAAATTAGCAAAGGGTCCTGGACGTTGTTCACCTGATCCATCATATCTACCGTAGTATTCACCACCACGGTCAGATTTGACAGCCTTAATTTTCTTGCCAAGTTGAAGTTCAACTTCGGCTTTAAATGACTTGAAAACATCCAGGGACTGTGACTTCTCATGTATCAAATATAGGTACCCATATCTTTAGTAGTCATCTATGAACGTAATGAAATATTGTTGTCCATTCCAAGAGGCTGTAGGGAATGGACCACATATATCAGTGTGAATGAGTTCTAAGACGTCTGTACACCTGTTGGCACCTAATTTCCTTATGTTTGTCTGTTTTCCCTTAATGCACTCAATGCAGACTTGAAAGTCTGCCAAATCTAAGGGGTCAAGAATCCCGTCACGCACAAGTCTCTCAATTCTCTGTTTAGAGATATAACCTAATCGCTTGTGCCATAAGGTGGCAGAATTCTCACTTAATTTTCGCTTTGTACCACGTGAATTAGTATGCAGAATTTCATTATAGGAAGTAACAGTGTCAAGCATATACAGATTATCAATCAAAGAACTGGTACCAATAAGTTTTGAATCTTGAAATAGACTAACTTTATTATTTCTAAAAGAACAAGCATAACCAGATTTGTCCAAATTAGAAATATAAATTAAATTCCGTCTAAAAGACGGTGCAACAAAAGTCTCAATCAAATCCAAATAAACACCAGTCTTTAATAATAATCTAAAATTTCCTATTGCTTCTATTGTAACTTTCTTGCCATCGCCCACAAAGATGAATCTTTCAGCATCAGTTGGCGGCCGGCTCCACAGGCAACCCTGCATAGACATACTTATGTGAGTAGTAGCACCAGAATCTACCCACCAAGAATCTTTAGGTACAGAAGCTAAATTAACTTCAGAACAAACCAAAGCGAGAAGCTTACCCTTCGTTGCACGCCAAGCAGCGTATTTGGGACAGTCTCTCTTCATATGACCTCTCTTCTTGCAGAAATAGCAAAGGAATTCCTCATTTTGCTTCTTTAGTTTCTTCAGCTGAGGTGTCACATTTGCAGCATCCTTAGCTCTCTTCTTTTTATTATTCTGAGAGGTTGATGCTAAGTGAGCACTTTCAGTCTTGTCTCGCTGAATTCTTTCCTCTTCTTGCACACAGTGAGATATGAGCTCATTAAGAGTCCATTTGTCCTTTTGGGTATTGTAACTCACTTTAAATTGACTGAATTGTGCAGGAAGAGATATGAGAACCAAGTGCACGAGCATGTCCTCAGACAGCTCTAACTTTAGTGCCTTGAGTTTCCCACTGAGATGAGACATTTCCATAATGTACTCCCTTATGTTCCCCTTTCCTTTATACCTCATGGAAATCAGAGTAGCCAAAACGGTAGTCGTTTCCGACTTTTCATTTTTAGCAAAATATAGTTGTAATTCAGAGAGGAACATCTTAGCATTTGTGCTCTCAGTGATCCAGCCCCGAAACGCTTCCGGAATGGAACGTTTCATAATCATCAGACCCATGCGATTCGAGCGATCCCACTTCTCAATTTTACCCTCATTCGGGTTTTCTGTAGTCGAAGTGGGTCGTTCGGTCCTTAGCGCAAGGTCCAAATCCATACATTCAAGAACGATTTCCACGTTCTCTTTCCAGACCTTAAAGTTTCCCCCATTCAGCATTGGGATAGCACTAATTTGAGCAGAAACATTTGTAGCTGTAGCAGAAACTGAATAGAGAACAAAATAAAATAATATGCTCATAATTAATAACATGTCATGACATAAACATATTGTGAATACTTTATATATATGCATGCATGACACATTAAATAATTTACTTAATGGTGGGCCCATCACAGGATACCTAGAACAACATTGATATTTAGTCTTTGGACAAAATATCAACTGTAAGTGGTACTCCCCGTGTAGTGATCAAATACTGACAATAAGTCCTGTCAAACAATAGCCTTCCTTTGGGCCGACTCACTGCCCACATGGATAATTAACTTGATAATTGCCACATATTTAACACCACATGTACACCCATTATTCAGCCAATTAAGAATCTTCCTTTGGGCCGATTGTCAATCGCATGAATAACAAATATACCATCTTAATATTTCAAAATAAATAAATTTACACAACAGAGGTTACTTTGGCAACATATTATTTTAATTTATTTATTAGAAATATCAGACATATTGTATTACAGTATTGAGGCCTAAAATAGACCCCAAATAAAATTAAAAACAAAATCAGTGCATGAAAATTTGTTGGCCTTAGAGTAGCACTGTTGTTGACCCATTATAAGGCCCAAATTCGTGAACCATATCACATGAACTTAACCGAATATTTTATATATATATATAAAAAAAATTGATGTTTATGACCTTTATTTCATGAAGCAATCCTAATCAACTTAGACAGCCATGATGAACATGAATAGCAACATGAATCAACAATATGAATAACAGAGATGACGCATCATATTATTTAAATAATAAACGCCATCACATCAAATCAACAATATCAATAACAGAGATGATATGACTCCGTCGCACGCGATATATGATCACACTGTTCGGTCGAAGACTCGCATACAATGATGTATATAAATAAGTAAATAACTGATGAATCTCAAACCAAACATCATGTACAAATCCTTAATAATCAACATGATAACGGCTCTGATACCACTTGTTAGAAACTTTAATCTATAAAATTGTAGAACCCTAGAGTAGTAAAACACAGCCCTAGGATCATATCATGTTAGATTATTAGGATATAAAATATAATAGAATACATACCTGTATCCATTGTAGCAATTACCAAACCTTGGCAGAACGATGATGATCAGTTATGTCTTCCTCAGTCAAATCTCTTGAGTTCTTTAATGGGTTCCTTCTCTAGATGGGATGGAGGAGGAAATAGTATATTGATTTTACATATTGGGGACCATAACCTATATATCTTTATATACTGATATGTTAGGGTTCCCATTATTCCTAACAGGATCAGTATTTGGTATCCACTCATTAAACTCATACCCAGTAGAAGTCCAAGGCTTACTACAATTAGACCACATAATATAAGCCCCTTTAAATAATAGCCCTTATAATATAATTGCTATTAATATGTTGCCCACTCTTATTAGGAAATATAATTTCCTAACAAAGATTGCTCAGTCATTGGGCATTAGTCATGTTATTTTTTAAGGTGATTCCAGCATTGTTTGCACAGTCCTTGCTTGGGACCCTACGGAGCCGAAGTGTGCGATTGAACATCTGATTCTTGAAAGAAGGGTGCTTTTGATTTCTGGTTTTGATTTCTGGTCTGTCTCTTTTGTTCTTAGACTTGCAACCTTTGTTGCACATAATTTAGCCAGTTGGACATCGTCTTGTATGTTTTTTGGCCTCGTTCCAATTGACCATCTTCCTCCACTTGTTTTGGAGAAAGTTTCTTAGAAAGAATAGGGGCATGTACTCTGTTTTTTTATCAATATATTTGCCTTTTATCAAAAAAAAAAAACAAAAAAAAAAAAACATGCCGAATGACACGAATCATGTCAGAAAAAGACAGTTTGAATTTGGATGTCTTTTAGTGGACAACTTATTTTGATGGCGATTGCCATTAAAAATGTTTCGTTTTTATTTCATCTCATATATATATATATATACATAATACTGTATTTCGTTTTTGTACGAATTGAGAAACAATATTTTCCTTTACGCTATATATTTTCACAAACCAAATGAAGCCTTAGAACTATCGACATTAGGGATAGCCAATAGTGTACATGTCATCGAGTACTACATCAAATATGGGGACAACATTACCATACATTTTCTTCAATCTATTTCGTGTGTGTGGTTCTCTCTTATAGAAATGGACCCCAAAATTAAATAAAAAACACTTCTTAAATAAATAGCTTTTGAACAATTGTGCCCACTTCTGGGAGAGAGAACCATACAAATAGACTGAAGAAAATATATGAAAGTATTATCCCAAATATGGTACATAGTTCTTTATATATATATAGGGAATTGCTATGTACACCCAAATTCCTTTATTCTAATCATTTTTCTTCTAAAAATTCTCATTTTTATAAAGTTGAGTGGTGTACATAGCAAATACACGAGTGTACATAACAATTCCTTATATATAGAATAGGGCACATAATTCTAAGCTTGGGCTTATTAGACAGTAGAGGGTATATGATTCCTAATTCTTGCAAATTTTAGGCTCCCAACACAACAATTATTTTGATGATGTGGCATCATAGGCTAATAAAATTTTAAGATTCATACATAATTCTACCCTAATTTGAGAGCATTTTTGCTCATCTAAAGATGGTCACTTATTGTTCAACCAACCTTCACTGTGTGACATGGTTTTATTCCCTAATGACAACATGTTATATTAAAGTAATATATAATCTGAAACAAAAACTAAATCTGAAACAGAAATATAAGTAAGAGACAGAAACTGGAAACAAAAATCAGAAATAGAATAACTTATAGTTTGAAGAAAAATAAAACATAATTAAAATTTGAGAAAGAACTCGAGCCTAGTGTCAACACTGATTCCTCAAGAAGAATTTACTCCCTCTCGGTGCACAAGGTTGATGAATAATCATCTCCCAAGATAGAACGGATTTCAATTCTATATATGTTGCACATCAATATCCAGAACCTAGCGAACACATATACATATATGAAATACTCGAACTGCTAGGGCTAATTAATATGCAGAGAGAGAGAGAGAGAGAGAGAGAGAGAGAAAGAGAGAGAGAGAGAATGAATTCGTGATTATGAATGAATAGAGAGGCTCTATATATAAATCACTGGTGTTCGTTCGAAAAGACACACCTAAACAAGACACATGACTGTTCGAAAAGACACACCCAAAACAGAGCATAAGAACAAATATGACTGTTGGTAAATCCAACAGCTTTTGGAGGGAAATAGTTATTTCAAAATTTTAAAATGAATAATTACAAAATCTTAAAACTTTCTCCAAAAAAAAATATATTTGTTCAAAGGAAGCCCAAGCCCATAACCCATAACTCACGCCCAGCCTAGCCCAGCTAGACCAGGTTTGGTTCGGTTTGGTCGGTCAGCAGCGGCGCGCGCACGCGTGTGGTGGACCA
The DNA here is from genome assembly GCA_033977485.1 of Hydrangea macrophylla. Classification (NCBI taxonomy): domain Eukaryota; kingdom Viridiplantae; phylum Streptophyta; class Magnoliopsida; order Cornales; family Hydrangeaceae; genus Hydrangea; species Hydrangea macrophylla. The sequence goes on along the minus strand of CM066991.1, from coordinate 78,364,013 downwards.
ACGTTTGCCTAGGTCCTTCCCCCTTAACAAAAGTGGGTACCCCAAAGGGGCATATCCCTTATAAGAAACCTAGCTTATGTATACACTCCCAAATTCTTTGTTGGTTTTTCTATGTGGGACAAGTGTATTTGCCCATTTCACACCTCCTCAACCAATGCTTCTCATGGGCACTTTGGGTGACAATTTCTCATTCACTCATTTAATGGATTTCTACATATGAATATATAACGTTCATATCCTCACATAGGAGAATAGGTTCCAATGCGGTTCTGCCCCAACGGACGTGCGGGTCCTACCTTAAAGTTAGACTAAAGTTTACAAGACCTTTAGTTTGGAATCTAGTTTTCTAACAATCCCCCATATGAATAAAATTGGCTAAATAACAATGCAAATAAAAACGCAGACACTAATTCGAGTAAGGTACTGCTTCAGACTAAGTAGCCTAGTGGCTTTGAACTTGCCCTAGTGATAAACTATCGGATTTACTAGCCAGTGAGTAGACCTTATTATCTTTGAACTCCTAGCCATTTGTGTAAACCTAGACAACAGAATTCACACAACACTTTTTTGTACATATTTGGTTCTCATGTTTGTGTTCATTTTGGCCTTGAACATGACCTCTTGGCCCGTGAGTGTGTTAGAGAATTCAGCCTTAAGCGACCCCTTCTTACTCACGTAAGTGGTTTCTATGAAGAGTATCCTAGAATACCCCACTTGGACATATTCCAAGGTATAGGAACCATTTAAAGCGTAACTTATCATGTTGCTCACGGCAGATGACTCATCATTGAAATGTAATGAGGAAGAATTGCTCTTCTAAGTGTTTACCGAGTACTACATAGGTTGGTTTGCCCATTGAACCTAGATCTTGGGATCTCCAGTTAGCTAGGTTGGGTTGCCAATATGATGACTCTTATTAGTGCATAGGCTTTAATCCTATTCCCCTTGATGAACTTTCCACTTATTCTCGCATTAGGCCTTTTGTAAGTGGATCTGCTATATTATCCTTTGACTTTACATAGTCAATGGATATAATTCCATTTGAGAGCAATTGTATAACAGTATTATGTCATTGACGAATGTGACATGACTTACCGTTATACATATGACTCTGTGCTCTTCCAATTGTAGATTAGCTATCATAGTGAATACATATTGCAGGCACAGGTCCTGACCAATTTAGAATATCCTCTTGGAAGTTACAAAGCCATTCTACTTCTTTCCCAGATTCATCTAATGCAATTTTGATTCCAATTGTAAATCTTGCAATATATGTTTCTTTTGAGGATTTCCAAGATAAGGCTGCAGCTCCAAGTGTAAAGACATATCCACTTGTGAACTTTGAGTCTTTTGAATCAGATATCCAATTCGCATCACTGTACCCTTCGAGTGCATGTGGATATCTTGAAAAGTGCATTCCATAGTTTTAAGTATACTTGAAAAAATCCAAAACTCTTAGTATAGCCTTCTAGTGATTTTTTCCAGGATTACTGGTAAACCAACTTAATTTACTCACTGAGTATGCTATATCTGGTCGAGTGCAGTTCGTAATGTACATTAGACTGCCGAGAATACTCTAGTTGAGAAATGCATATACCATTATTATTTGCCAAATGAAGATTTATATCGACTAGTGTTTTCTTAGGTTTAATCTCATACTTCTTAAATTTATCAAGTACCTTTTCTATATAATGAGATTGAGACAAGACAAGCCCTTCAGATGTTTTAGAGGTCTTAATTCCTAATATAACATCTGTGACACCCATGTCTTTCATGTCAAACCTACTCGAGAAGAATTGTTTAGTAATTCTTAAAATTTCAGTATTGCTACCTATAATAAGCATATCATCAACATATAGACACACAATGACATATTCTTTTTTAGTGGTATTCACGTATACGCATTTATTGCACTCATTGATTTTGAATCCATTTGATAACATTGCGTTATCAAATTTCTCATGCCATTGTTTCGGTGCTTGCTTTAAGTCATACAAGGACTTAACAAGCTTGCATACTTTCTTCTGTTGTCCAGGAGCAATATACCCTTTGGGTTGGTCCATATATATATATATATATATATATTTCTTCATCTAAATCACCATTCAAGAATGATGTCTTTACATCCATTTGATGGATCTCAAGGTTATTCAGTGATGCGATCGCAATTAGCATCCGAATAGACGTAATTCTTGTAACTGGTGAATAGGTGTCAAAATAATCCAATCCTTCCTTTTGCCTGTACCCTTTGACTACAAGTCTAGCTTTATATTTATCTATTTATCCATTTGCTTCATCTTCTTTTTGAAGATCCATTATTATCCAGAGGTTTTGAGCCACATGAAAGATCCACCAATTTCTTAGTATGATTTTGCATAATGGATTCAATTTCACTATTGATAGCTTTTTTCCAATATGAAGCTTCAGGAGAGGACATTGCTTCCTTGAACATTTGAGGTTCATTCTCTATAAAGTTTGTAACGAAATCAGGGCCAAAGGATGTTGCCACCCTTGCCCTCTTACTCTGTCAAGGTTCCAAATTTGAATGTTCAGGTTCTTGGTTTATAGGAGTGTCAACATTTGTATATCAGAGGTCTTTTTAATGTACCTGACTCCGGTGCAACATTATATGGGAATATATCCTCAAAGAATGTAGCATCCCTTGATTCTATAAACGTATTGACATGAATATCTGGAATGTCAGATTTATGCACCAAGAATCGATATGCACTACTATTATTGGCGTAACCAATGAATACACAGTCAATGGTTTTATGTCCTATTTATACCTTTTTGGGTTTAGGAACTGCCACTATTGCTAACCACCCCCATACTCTTAAGTATTTGTAACATGGTCTATCGCCTTTCCATAATTCATACGGTGTCTTTAGGGTTTTTCTTATAAAGCACTTTGTTGAGAATATAATTTACGAAAAGTATAGCTTCCCCCTCATAAGTTCTGTGGTAGTCCAAAACTTAACAACATAGCATTCATCATTTCTTTTAATGTTCGATTTTTGCGTTCATCAATACCATTAGATTGAGGTAAGTAAGGAGCGGTAGTTTGGTGAATGATTCCATGTTCTGCACAAAACTCCTCAAAAGGTGATTCATATTCACCATCTCTATCTTTTTGCTAAGTTGATTCTCAACTTCATAATTTTATAATGTTTAATCATTTCTATTGCCTCATCTTTACTTCTTAACAAATATACATAACTATATCTAGTGCAATCATCAACAAATGTCATAAAGTGCTTTTTTCCTCCTCTAGTTTGACAAACTTTAAATCACAAATATCATTATGTATTAAATCTAAAGGTTCAGTAATGCGATCAACAGAATTAAATAGAGGTCTAATCATTAATTTTAGATTCAATACACATTTTCACATTTATGATTATAATCAATATCAAATTTAGGCAGAAATCTAAATTACTTAATCTACGCAAAGTATAATAATTTACATAACCTAATCTAGCATGCCAAATATTAGAAGATTCCATCAAATAATTAGAAGCATTATTATGATTAATAGCAATCTCCTTTGGTACAACAGTCTTTACATTCATCTTAAAAAGCCCATCACTTAGGTAGCCTTTTCCTTCATACATCTCATTCTTAGTGAGTACAAACTTATCAGAAACAAAAACCAATTAAAAACCATTCTTGCTAAGCAACGATTCAGAACTAAGTTCATGCGAATGTCGGGCACATGAAGCACATCGTTGAGAGTAAGCACTTTGCCCGATGTCATTTTCAGTATAACCTTTTCATGTCCTTCAACCTTGGAATTAGAAAAATTTCCCATGTAGAGTTGTTCATCATTATCCACATGCTTGTAAGTAGAAAACATCCATTTGTTTGAACAAATGTGGTGCGTAGCCCCAGTATACACCCACCATTTCGTAGTGTTACCAACCAAATTGCATTGAGATACAACCACAGAGAGGTTTATGTTGGAGACATTATCAGAAAGCTTCTCTAATTCTGTCACATTTTCTTGCGAACTTTGTTTCCTTTTCGGCCTATGACAGTCCTTTGCACAATGTCTAGGTTTGCTACAGTTGTAACACTTGCCTTTAAACCTTTTAGGACCATTAGTTCCTTGACTTGGACCTTTACCATCATGTTTCCTTTTGTTCTTAGAACCTTGTTCTACAACATTAGCCTCTGCTCCCATAGAAGAATTTACACTCTTCTTTTCAGAACCACGATCATCTTCTTCAATCCTTGGTTTAACTATTAATTCTTCAAGATTCATCTCTTTACGTTTATGTTTGACATAATTCTTGAAGTCTTTCCAAGTCGGCAGTAATTTTTCAATAATCGCAGGCACTTGGAAAGAATCACTTTGAGACATCCCTTCAACATGAATATTATATAGGATTACTTGAAGATCTTGAATTTGGCTAATAATAGTTTTTGAATCCAACATCTTATAGTCAAGAATTTGCCAACTATGAATATCTTCATGTCAGTGTAGACACCCCATTTTATCGGCTATCAGATTTAGGAGACCTATAGCTTGGTGGTTCACAATGATCGAAAAAAGACTCAAAAGGACTCCTGAAAGTTAGTTCTATTTCTCAAAATGCTCAGAATGACCAAAATGCCCCTGAAAGCCCAAAAACTCCTAGATTTGGACTGAAAGTTCTGGAAACATGCTACGTCGTAAGAAAAGTAAGAAATGAGTTTTTAAAGTAAAGTCGGATGAAGTCGTCAGCTCCTAAAGACCACCGGAAGTCCTGGAAGTTCACGAAAAGTCCCCGTTGACCGGTTTGACCAAAGTTTGACCAGGTTTGACCAAGTTTGACCAAAATTATCCAAATTTACCGAGATCATTCTAGATCATGTGGAAAGTATTAAAATGAGTTTTAAAAGAAAATCGAGCGAAAACGTCAGCTCTTGAGAGCTCCCAGAAGTTTCCAGAACTTCTAGGGAAACCAGGTTAGACCAGTTTGACCAAAATTTGACTTTGAAACCAGAGCACCGTAACAATTTTCAAACATTTTTCATGGATACTAGAGGTCAATAGCTTTCCAACGGTATATCACACACAATTTTCGGATTTAAAACGAGTTTATTATGAATTTTTGAAGGCAAAAAAGGTGATCAAATCGGCTTTTATCGCAAATACCGCAAAACTTTTTAAAGTGACCTATCTCTGAACTATTGTTTATGTAAAATAGACTCCATTACCTTTCCAATGGTATATCACAACCTCAATTTGGAGTTCGTATGCGTTTTTTGTGAATTTCGGACGAAATAGGGCCTTTTCGCGAATACCGAAACCTCTCGGGGCCTAAACAGCAATATCTGGACGAAGGAGGAGCAGTGCTGCCGCGGCACTGGCCCACTGCCACTGCGGCAAGGGCCCAGTGCTGCCGCAGCACTCCCCCCCGGAACAGTCCATTTTTGTAATTTTGATTGGGGGTCCAATTTGATCAATTAAAAATCAAAACGATGTAGTTTGATGTTCACAAATGTTTGGGACCAATGGGAGCACTTTCTAAATCCCAAAATCACCCCAAATTAGCCTATATAAACCCCCCATTGCTCTTCATTTTGGGGGGGCCAAGTGCAAAGCTTGACAAAGTTGTAGAGAGAAAGAGAGATAGAGATAGATTTAGAAGTGAGAAAGGAGCTTCCTCCTACTATTTTTCTATAGAAAGTGAGTTCCAATCTTGTTTTCCTCCACCATTCTTCTCTATACTTCATCATCAATACACCCAATCACCATTTCTCTAAGCATTTTTGAGTTAGGAAGCTACTTCCATGTCTAAATGTCTATATTTATGAGTGATACACCAAGCTACAAGTCCAATATCACATTGATTATCATCTATTGATTTGTTCATTTGCTTGCTTATATACAATGTTCATCTCTTCTTACCTCATTTCTTTTTTATTTTCTTTATTTACTTACTAGTTCATCATCATCTAAATGATGACATGAAGTTTGAGGTGAGTGAATCCTTATGGATAGTAGCTCTTGACCTCAAAAACATGTTTGATAGATGATGATTATAACTTCAAGGTATCCTTGAGGTCATGTTCAAATAAAAATGAATCTCTCCAATAATATTGGGGGTTCTTGATGATGAGTTTGATGTTGATATTCCAAGAGGTTATAATCTCTATTTGATGTTGAAAATATACTTTCAAAATCTATATTTCAAAACCCCTCTTGAAACCCCTCATTTTGATCTCAAGAAAGAAAACTCTAGTTTTCCCCAAAAACTTCAAAATAGTGAGTCAAAAAAGTGAGTGATCTGAGTTCAAAGATTTCTCTAGAACTCAATACTCAATGTATGGATGCAAGACCACTTGGAAAGTCTTCTTAACTCATTAGAGAACACCCATGATCTTTGGTTTGACTTGGAAATACTTGAAAATGGTCCATTTGGACCCAAACATTCCTTCCAGACATTCTGCCTCTGTTGTCACAGCAGCTTGGTTGACTTTCAACTTATTTTTTAGAAACCTTTCCTAAAAGAGTGGTCCTAACTTATTTTTCCCTTGAACTTCAATGTCTTAGGGAACTTTCTGTATAAAATGGGCCTCTAGATCATTTGTTTTCATTTTCTAAGATATTTTGACATTTCAATCAACAGTACGAACTCTGTTTCTGAGTAACCTCCATTGTTCATATGATTTCTCTCAATCTGTAATAGTTATTGAAGATTGGATTTTTAGGTTGTATTCTAGACACAATAAGGAAGATATCCATTTAAGAAAAAAAAAAGGAAGATCTCCATAAAAACTCATGCATTGAAAACATTCCTAACCCCTCTTTTCAATTTTCAAAAGATCATGTTACTGTTCTGTCCACTATTCACAGCAAGCACACTTTTACTTTCCCCCTTTGATTTGATGCTTACATGCACTCCAAATTAGTTCATATCTTAGGAAGTAGTTCATACTACATTTGTACATATCTCATGATGATTTCATTCATTCATTTATGCACATTCTAGACTTCTAAGTTATTTTAGGAATTCATGAACACAAAGCACTCTACAACCTTGGCACATTCTAGATACATACATTGCATCCATGCAAGATTTGGGGCTTTCATGGCTCCTAATCTAAGAAGATCATAAGGAACGAATTTGATCACACGTCCATGCTTCCCCCTCGATCCAATCTTCCTTTCTCATCCATCCCGGGGATCGAGAGGTCTTCTTTTCTCAAAGATTAACATGCATCATACTAGCTTGCTAAACATATTTTGATTTCTTTGATTATTTGTTTCAAGAACAATTCATGTCCCCTTAGATTAGGAAAACTTTATTACTTGATATGTGATTAGACGATTTTTCCTAGGTTTGTTTTGTGTGATCTTTCACTTTGCATTGTGTGATACTTGGCTTAGATCTTATGAATGATATCTTATCTTTAGATCTTCCATTTCAAATTTTCTTATGTGATGTAATATACTATCATAGTATTATTTGTCAAACCAAACATGGTATAAGATGATTATTTGGATGCTAATTGAGGCCAGTCGAAAGACGAGGCGAGTTGAGAGTGTTTTAGTCGCGACAAAGGCTCCTTCATCTCTCGTACCAAAACTCTGAACCAAGTTCTTTGGTTATGAAGGGCCGGTGCCCTTTATCCATTTGGGTGAGTCAAAATTAGGTTTCTTGGTTCCTTAAAGACGAAGTTGCGACTCTGTATCTGTTTTCAACAGACCTTTTCTTTTCCTTTTCAAAATAATTTTAAATCAAACAAAGAAGTGGAATTCCGCGTGTCCACAATCTGGCGACTCTGCTGGGGCATTTGTTTTCAAAACAAAATAATACAGAGGTTTGACTCATAAGAAGCATCCTTAAAATCATCTTTTTACTGTGTCTGGTTCACCGCATTGCACTCTTGCATTTCCCCTCCTCTGACTGAGTCTGAAACGCGTCGCTAACATTGTTCAGGTCTTGCTGTGCCAGGGCACAAGTCACCGTTGATACTGTACCTTCCAAGGTATATCAAAAAGAGTAAAAACCTCCGTACTGTCTCCCTGACGGTATATTGGAACTCTCGTCAATGGACCATCTTTGACTAAACCCAGCCTTTGCATATAGATTCTTGTAGAACCTTTCATAGGACTGTTCATTTATCTTTTCAGATAGGGCAATGTGATATAACTGCTATATACCCTGACAGGATTACCTGCGCGGTGTAGATGCTTAGGTGACATAAGGCAGATCCTCTTTCTTATGATCCCCAAGGCAATCACTCACATGTGAATCACATTGAGTTGACCTGCCTAGGCACCATGACAAGGATGTCTGCTCCGTGCTCACAAAGATATACACCGTAAACCTTGTTTATTGGTCCTAAGACATAGGAGTATGAAAACCTGCTAGACAGTATGATCATTATCACCATATTAACCAGTTTCTCCCAAAAACTCTGTCCAGATTTCCCAGATATACCAGTTTCTCCCAGAAACTCTGTCCTATCTTCCCAGATATACTAGTTTCTCCCAAAAACTCTATCCAAATTTCCTAGAAATACCCAAAGTACCTGTTTTCCCAGAAGCTCTGCCCAAATCTCCCAGATTCTCCAAAAATCCCAGCATATCTGCCCAAATCACCTAGAAATGCCCAGATATACTTGTTTCTCCTAGAAACTCTATCCAAATTTCCCAGAAATACCCATAGTACTTGTTTCTCCCAAAAACTCTGTCCAAATCAACCAGAAATGCCCAGTCTCTCCTAAAAGCCTTCATAAAACCCTGGAAACCCCTGTTATCCCTTGGTGATCATACTGGAAAGCAAAGTTGGCACACTCTATATGGTTAGGACCTTATTCGTTTAACTGCTATCTGTTAGAAATAGGAGCATCATATAGATTAGGGCTTACATCCGCATGCTTGTCTCATTTGCATACACCATTCCTATCAGTCTGCATACATTGTTTCAGTTAGGCTGTACACGAGTTAGTCCACGTCTGTTAACATCACTATAGTTGTCATCTCAATCATCACTATTAAAAGTCTGACACAGTCTTTTCACACCTATATGTCAGTACAAGTTTTGAGCACCCAGGATCTGCATTTGTGAGTCAGAGGATTAGGGAGTCACCTTGTCAGAATCACTCAGCCGAAAGTCAGCTTTATGGATCCAGAAGGTTTGGAAGCAAGAATGACATAAATGATCAACCAACAGTCTGACCGGTTGGCCCAAGTTTTAGCCTTTATTAAAGAATTGAAACAGCAACAACCACAATACCCACCTGGGTTCCTACCGCCACCGGGGTTTATACCACTACCACCGCCTGGGTTTGCACCACCTCTCGAGAACAATATAGATGATGATTGGTTCAATGGGGCCCCACCACTTGGACCTAATAAGAAAATTCAAGAAAAACTGGATAAGGTCGACAAGCTTGAGAACATACTAAGAAAGAGTAAGGGGGTCGACGATTACATGTTAGATCTAGAAGGATTGTTTGAGCCCAATAAATTAAAGCTGCCTAAGAACTTCAAAATGCCTGAAATTGACTGTTTTGATGGGACTGGGAATCCAAAGAGTCACGTAAAGTTTTGCATGAGTGTTTTCCAATCAATGGGCTACACCCATGAGCACATTGCAATGTTGTTCCCTCAAACCCTCGCCAAGGCCGCTCTATCCTGGTTTCTGACCTTGGAGGTTTCTAAGACGTGGACTTGGGAAGATATAGTCCAGGCCTTCGTTGGTCATTACTCCTATAACCAAGAGCTCGATGTCACCATCCGGGATCTGGAGACTACCCGGCAGAACTTCAATGAGTCCTTCACTGCGTTCTTGAGCAGATGGAGGAACAAAGTGGCCCAAATGACCCACCGACCAGTCGAAAAGGAACAAGTCCAGATGTTGATCAAGAATCTACAGCCGCTGTACCATGAGAAACTATTCTACCAGTCCATCTCAACATTTGAAGAACTGTTTAAGATTGGGACTAGAATTGAGGATGCAATCAGGGAAGGAAAAATCAAGAATGAAGAATCACAAAGCCAGTCCAAGAGGCCCGACTACTCCCGAAACCCTTCTGATGTCAACACCCTTAGTAACCAACCCATGGCCTATTTTCCCCAACCATACCAGCTCATAAACCAAACCAGCTCGCCTAGCCACCCTAACCAAAATAGGGTACCCCGTGAATTTTCCAAGCTAGATATCTCCCCCTCCGTAGCCTTAGGCTGCCTGTTAAAAAAGGGACACCTCTAACTCCTTCAGCCTCGTGCCGATCCCCCACCACCTAACTGTGACTTGTCCAAACGATGTGCCTACCACCAAGGCCCAGGCCATGACACTAACCGGTGCATACGTCTCCGCCATGATATCCAAGACCTCATTGATCAAGGAATCATCGAGCCACCACCCATTCAACCCCATGTCACCTAAGCCCATGGCCTATCCTTTCAAATGATCCCTTTTATTGACATCCATGAATGTTGAATCCGTGTAGTGAAGCGACAGTGTTTGGAACTTCTGCTAAAAAAAAAAAGAAAAAACAATAATAATAAATGGGTCACAAAGACACTCCATTTGAGACCAAGTCGAGTCTGTTATATATTTTGAGTCTATTTCAAGTTTGATCTTGTGGTCGAGTCTGTCTGTCATCGAGTTGTTGTGAGTCTGTATCGAGTAATGTAATCTTTCTCTTCTGATGGAATGAAATCTCATTTTGCTTAATCTGATGTGTATAGTCATAAGTGCATGAATCGCTGAACTGAAAATGTCACTTTTCAAATTACCATGGATATTACTCTGCTAATAAATTTTTGTATAAAAAAAAAAAAAAAGAACCCTAAAAAGGTCAAAGTCGATTTCACGCTGGCACCGATGAAGAGCCAAGAATTAAATAGTCTTACTTTAAGAATTTAAAAGATGGTTTTGCTCAAATCTCAAAAAGACATACTTGAAACTGACTTGGGGCTTGCCCAACACCCTTTTTCCACCATTTCGAAGTCTTAAGCCCAATCTAATTGGGAGCCATGCAATCTGTCCGATTGGAAGCAATGCAGACTTAGTCCTTGATGGTATCCAAATATTTCAGTGAGTTTCATCTCCACTTTAAAAAAAAAAAAAAGAAAGGAAGAAAAGGAAGAAAAAAAAAAAGAAAAGCTTGCTAGGTTGAAAACCCGAAAGGGCACCTAGGCAAAAGTTAGAGCTGAAAAGGTATTAATTTTCAAGATCTGACTCTAGCCAGTCAAAATGATTTTACAAATGAGAGAATTGTACAATTCAGGGTACATCATAAAAACGTGCCTAGATCACATTTCAAAGGCTCGGAACGACCACACATAAATCCCGAGAACTGACATGCACATTATGGAATTTCGAGATTATGATCGGAAGATCTCACATGAATCGACTATGTGAAAAGGAAAATTGACTGGCTAGGCGAAAGTGAAAAGGATCAATCCTCAAAACAAATGAAAAAGAAAAAGAAAAAGAAAAAAAGAAAAAGAAAAAGAAAAGAAAAGAAAAGAAAAGAAAGGGAGATGGAAACTGAATTCTCCTCTTCAAGGCTACCATAAGTAACCAAGTTTGAACTTCTCTGACGATTTGTTTGAAAAACTCTCATACCTCAAACCCCTTCTTTCAGGCCTTGCCTTGAACTATGCTCGACCTGATTCCCACTTCGGGATACGTAGACAACCGCATCTGTTCGGTCGACACCATCAATGTTAACCCCTCTTCTTTAAAGGTCCTAGCCCGCGAACTACATTGGACCTGATCCCCACTCGGGGTACGTAGGCAGACTTTTACAAAAAAGAAAAGAAGGATGGCTCGCTAGGTCAAAAATCCGAAAGGACGCCTAGGCAAAAGTTAGAGCTAAATCCAAAATGAGCAATAACAAAATAGAGCTCGCTAGGTCACTTCACCAGTGCCTAGGCAAAAGTTACGAGCATATGAGAGATTAAAGTCACGATCCTCACCTTAAGCCAGAGATCACCTTCCATACTAGGGGCAAACTTCGGCTACTCACCTCGTTTGCCTGAATTTTACCATCTACCCTTCATACAAGGGGCAAACTTCGGTCATCGACCTCGTTTTCCCAAAACCTCCAATAAACCATTGTCCAAACTAGGGGCAAACTTCGGTCACCTACCTCGTTTGCCTATAAATTCTACTTTCTACAACTCAAACTAGGGGCAAACTCCATTTGCCTAACACAATCCCTTCACACCAAGGGCGAGTTTTCAAGTCACCCTGGGAAGTTTTTTGAAATGGAGCATCTTTTATTCTAAAAGCTAAGGCACTAATTCAAAGCACTTCCTGAGAAAAGTAGAGAATTGATTAGATCAATAGGGAGGACTTTTCAAAAACCAGATTTATCAGCAAAGTGCTGTCATATTAAGATGAGGAGTGAACATAAAAGATGAGCGGTACATCATTCATGATGAAGGCACATTGGATTGTGGCAATTTGAGAATTTCATGTCCAAGTCAATCCTTTTTGTTTAAGGCAATAGTAATCTGATCACAAGTGTGTCAGAGATCGAGGTTTCATACAAACTGACCCAACTTTCCTTGTCGTTCCTGTTAAGTCCATTTGTCCTGATGGTCTCAAATGTGTGGGTTAAAGGTGATTCCCAATTATATAAAAAAAACTTTGGATATAAGCAGAACTACCAAACATTATTACTACACCAGACGAGGTCGCAACATGAGAAGTGTCCCATAAGTGTTTGCAAACTACAACTGATAGTTATTTCTCAAGGTGGCTGATCGGAGGAAATATCGCTAACACCAAGAAACTATTGTTGATGTGTTGATGAGGTGTGTCAATGAGACGCGTTGTTGAGGTGTTTTAGGGCTCAGAGTCCAGATGTATTGATAAAGAGTATTGATAAGATGTGTTTTAGGGCTCAGAGTCCAGATGTTTTAATAAGATGTGTTGAGGATCATTGTTAATGAGGAGCATCAAATGTGTTGAGGAAGATCAGGAGAGTTGAGAAGCATCGTTGGAGCATCGAGGAACATCAGAAGAGTTGAGAAGCATTGTTGGAGCATCGAGGAACATCTAGAGAGTTGAGAAGCATTATTGGAGCATCAAGGAACATCAGAAGAGAGTATTGTTGAAGAGGAGCATCGGGTGTGTTAAGGAGCATCGTTGAAGAGTTGAGGAACATCAGATGTGTTGAGGAGCATCAGATTTGTTGAGAAGCATCATTGAAGAGTTGAGGAACATCGGATGTGTTGAGGTGCATCAGATTTGTTGAGAAGCATCGTTGAAGAGTTGAGGAACATCAGATGTGTTGAGGAGCATCAGATTTGTTGAGGAGCATCAGAAGAGTTGAATAGCATCATTAAAAAGTCGAGGAGCATCGTTAAGATTTGAAGAACACCATCGAGAATCAAGAAGCATTGAGAAGCTCCATCAAAGATTTGAGGAACAACATAAGCGCCGTTGAGAATTAAGAATCACCATTGAAATTTGAGAAGCACCGTTGAGACTCTGAGAGTCACCGAGTCCATAGTATCACGATTAAGGGGAGCACAAGTCAAGTCTAGAGAGTCACTTCACCCAATACAACAAATTGGCCGTAACATGACACATAGCCCATCGGTCGCGGCACACACAAATCACAAAGCCCACTAGGAGTGGCAAACACACCTTAAGCATTCTTTTGAGCGCCACAATATCACTTTGAGCACCACGCTTTTCCTTGGGTAAGACCGCCAGGTCAAGATCCCTCATAAGTCTATTAGTCATAGCAAAGTGTAGATCACCAAGCCCATTAAGAGTGGCGAACATGCAGAACACATGTACTAGGACCACAAGCACTTTAGAACACAACACAAGCATGACACAAGTCCACTTGGAGTGGTACACCCCATAGCACCAGCTCATACTAGGATCAGAACACTAAACTGATAGGACTCAGGACACAATTCATATCACATCTATGCATTGCATATCACTCTTATAGCATAGCATCCACCTGATTGTTGTGTATGTGTATGTGTGATTTATTCCTTTGTGCCCCGAACTACGTCCTAATCTGATTCCACTTGGGATACGTAGTCAGCTCAGGCAGAGCGCGACCAGCGCTAGCCTCAGCATCATTGCATCTTTTGTAACGCTTTTTATCCTAAATCTATAGCCTCCAAAAGACCTGTCTCTTCAAAGCTTTGGCACTCGCTTGCGACATGCGTTGCCTCGCAAGTTCATGCCAAAGAGGGGCAAACTGTAGACACCCCATTTTGTTGGCTATCAGATTTAGGAGACCCATAGCTTGGTGGTTCACAATGATCGAAAAAGACTCAAAAGGACTCCTGGAAGTTGGTTCTATTTCTCAAAATGCTCAGAATGACCAAAATGCCCCTGAAAGCCCAAAAACTCCCATATTTGGACCGAAAGTTCTGGAAACATGCTACGTTGTAAGAAAAGTAAGAAAATGAATTTTTTTAAAGTAAAGTCGGATGAAGTCGTCAGCTCCCAGAGACCCCCGGAAGTCCCAGAAGTTCCCAAAAAGTCCCCGTTGATCGGTTTGACCAAGGTTTGACTAGGTTTGACCAAGTTTGACCAAAATCGTCCAAATTCACCGGGATCATTCTATATCATGTGGAAAGTATTAAAATGAGTTTTAAAAGAAAATCGAGCGAAAACGTTAGCTCCTGGTAGCTCCCAGAAGTTTCCAGAGCTTACAGGGAATCCCAGGTTTGACCAGTTTGACCAAAATTTGACTTTGAAACCGAAGCACCGCAACAATTTTCAAACATTTTTCATGGATACTAGAGGTCAATATCTTTCCAACGGTATATCACACACAATTTTCGGATTTAAAACGAGTTATTGTGAATTTCCAAAGGCAAAAAAGGCGATCAAATCAGATTTTATCGCAAATACCGCAAAACTTTTCAAAGTGACCTATCTCCGAACTATTTTTTATGTAAATTAGACTCCATTACCTTTCCAACGGTATATCACAACCTCAATTTGGAGTTCGTATGCGCTTTCTGTGAATTTCAGACGAAATAGGGCCTTTTTGCGAATACCGGAACCTCTGGGGGCCTAAACAGCAATATCTGGACGAAGGAGGAGCGGTGCCGCTGCGGCACTGACCCACTGCTGCCATGGCACAGGCCCAGTGCCATCGCAGCACTCCCCCCCCCTAGAATAGTCCATTTTTGTAATTTTGATTGGGGGTCCAATTTGATTAATTAAAAACCAAAACGATGTAGTGTGATCTTCACAGATGTTTGGGACCAATGGGAGCACTTTCTAAATCCCAAAACCATCCCAAATTAGCCTATATAAACCCCCCATTGCTCTTCATTTTGGGGGGGCCAAGTGCAAAGCTTGACAAAGTTGTAGTGAGAAAGAGAGATAGAGATAAATTTAGAAGTGAGAAAGGAGCTTCCTCCTACTATTTTTCTATAGAAAGTGAGTTCCAATCTTGTTTTCCTCCACCATTCTTATATGTACTTCATCATCAATACACCCAATCACCATTTCTCTAAGCATTTTTGAGCTAGGAAGCTACTTCCATGTCCAAATGTCTATATCTATGAGTGAAACACCAAGCTACAAGTCCAATATCACATTGATTATCATCTATTGATTTGTTCATTTGCTTGCTTATATACAATGTTCATCTCTTCTTACCTCATTTCTTTTTGTTTTCTTTATTTACTTACTAGTTCATCATCATCTAGATGATGACATTAAGTTTGAGGTGAGTGAATCCTTATGGATAGTAGCTCTTGACCTCAAAAACATGTTTGATAGATGATGATTATAACTTCAAGGTATCCTTGAGGTCATGTTCAAATAAAAATGAATCTCTCCAATAATATTGGGGGTTCTTGATGATGAGTTTGATGTTGATATTCCAAGAGGTTATAATCTCTATTTGATGTTGAAAATATACTTTCAAAACCTCTATTTCAAAACCCCTCTTGAAACCCTCAATTTGATCTCAAGAAAGAAAACTCTAGTTTTCCCCAAAAACTTCAAAATAGTGAGTCAAAACAGTAAGTGATCTGAGTTCAAAGATTTCTCTAGAACTCAATACTCAATGTATGGATGCAAGACCACTTGGAAAGTCTTCCTAACTCATTAGAGAACACCCACGATTTTTGGTTTGACTTGGAAATACTTGAAAATGGTCCATTTGGACCCAAACATTCCTTCCAGACATTCTGCCTCTGCTGTCACAGCAGCTTGGTTGACTTTCAACTTATTTTTCAGAAATCTTTTCCAAAACGAGTGGTCCTAACTTATTTTTCCCTTGAAATTCAATGTTTTAGGGAACTTTCAGTATAAAATGGGCCTCTAGAGCAATTGTTTTTATTTTCTAAGAGTTTTTGACATTTCAGTCAATAGTACGAACTCTGTTTCTGAGTAACCTCCATTGTTCATATGATTTCTCTCAATCTGTAATAGTTATTGAAGATCGGATTTTTAGGTTGTATTCTAGACACAATAAGTAAGATCTCCATAAAAAATCATGCATTGAAAACATTCCTAACCCCTCTTTTCAATTTTTAAAAGTTCATGTTACTGTTCTGTCCACTATTCATAGCAAGCACACTTTTACTTTCCCCCTTTGATTTGATGCTTACATGCACTCCACATTAGTTCATATCTTAGGAAGTAGTTCATACTACATTTGTACATATCTCATGATGATTTCATTCATTCATTCATGCACATTCTGGACTTCTAAGTCATTTTAGGAATCCATGAACACAAAGCACTCTACAACCTTGACACATTCTAGATACATACATTGCATTCATGCAAGATTTGGGGCTTTCATGGCTCCTAATCTAAGAAGATTATAAGGAACGAATTTGATCACACGTCCATGCTTCCCCCTCGATCCAATCTTCCTTTTTCATCCATCCCGGGGATCGAGAGGTCTTCTTTTCTCAAAGATTAACATGCATCATACTAGCTTGCTAAACATATTTTGATTTCTTTGATTATTTGTTTTAAGAACAATTCATGTCCCCTTAGATTAGGAAAACTTTATTACTTGATATGTGATTAGACGATTTTTCCTAGGTTTGTTTTGTGTGATATTTCACTTTGCATTGTGTGATACTTGGCTTAGATCTTATGAATGATATCTTATCTTTAGATCTTCCATTTCAAATTTTCTTATGTGATGTAATATACTATCATAGTATTATTTGTTGAACCAAACCTAGTATAAGATGATTATTTGGATGCTAATTGAGGCCCGTCGAAAGACGGGGCGAGTTGAGAGTGTTTTAGTCGCGACAAAGGCTCCTTCTTCTCTCGTACCAAAACCCCGAACCAAGTTTTTTGGTTATGAAGGGCTGGTGCCCTTTATTTATTTGGGTGAGTCAAAATTAGGTTTCTTGGTTCCTTAAAGACCAAGTGGCGACTCTGTATCTGTTTTCAACAGACCTTTTCTTTTCCTTTTCAAAACGATTTCAAAACAAACAAAGAAGTGGAATTCCGCGTGTCCACAGCCAGCATCCTCAGTTTTATATTTCTTGTCTAAAGATTCCCAAAGAGCCTTTACTGATTCCATTTTACAATACACATTATATAGAGTATTGTTCAAACTATTCAGATTATAACTTCGACTCAAGAAATCTTAATGTTTCCATGCATCGACAGTGGTTCTATTGTTTCTCCTTCAGTGAGTTCCTAAGGGTCCTCACGAAGAAATTTAGCAAAACTCTATGTGGTTAAATAAAATAGAATTTTTTGCCAACGTTTGAAATCTACTCCATTAAACTTTTCAGGTTTTTTCCCATGATTTATATTCACAGTCGAAACTATAGTCGACTGAGTTGCCATTTTGAAAAATTAAATTTTACAATACAGTTTTGATTTTTGTTAATAGATAAGTAAAACATATTTGGAAAGACAAAATAGCTTTCAAAAGAAAACAACAAATACAAATTTCGTCTTAAGATTGTTATTCCCTAATGACAATCTGTTATGTTAAAGTAATATATATATATATATATAATTTGAAACAGAAACTAAATCTGAAACAAAAATATAAGTAAGAGACAGAAACTGTAAACAAAAATCAGAAACAGAATAACTTACAGTTTGAAGAATAATAATACATAATTGAAATTTGAGAAATAATCCGAGCCCAGTGTCAACACTGATTCCTTAAGACAAATTTGCTCCCTTTTAGTGCACAAGGCTGATGAATAATCGTCTCGCAAGATCGAATGGATTTCATTCTGTATAAGTTGCACTTCAATATCCAGAACCTAGTGAACACAAATATATATATATATATATAAAATACTCGAACTGCTAGGACTAATTAATATGCAGAGAGAGAGAGAGAGAGAGAGAGAGAGAGAGTGAGAGTGAGAGTGAGAGTGAGAGAGAGTGTGAGAGAGAGATAATGAATTCGTGAGTATGAATGAACAGAGATGTTGTACATATAATTCATTGGTGTTCATTCGAAAAGACACACCCAAACAAGGCAGATGACTGTTCAAAAAGACACACTCAAATAGAGCATAAGAACAAAATTTTAAATAAACTTTCTCCAAAAAGAATATATTTATTCAAAGGAAACCCAAGCCCACAACCCACGTCCAGTTCAGTCAGCCGGTCGGTGGCAACGCATACACACGTGTATGGTGGACCAAGGTTTGCTAAGGTCTTTCCCCCTTAACAAAAGTGGGTACCCCAAAGGGGCATACCCCTTGTAAGGAATCTAGCTTATTTCGTTGTTGGTTTTCCTATGTCAGACAAGCTTATTGGCCAACTTTGCACCTCCTCAACCAATGCTTCTCATGGGCACTTTGGGTGACAATTTCTCATTCACCTCTTAATGGATTTCTACATTTGAATATATGACGTTCATCTCCTCACGGAGAAGAACACGCTCCAATTTTGTCCTGCCCCAATGGATGTGCGGGTTACACCTATAAGTTAGACTAAAGTTTACAAAACTTGGAATCCATTTTTCTAACACGTGTCCCACTCCAGTAATTATGCTAATGGTACAAGGGGAAAATGAGAATGAAAATGGACACATGTCATCTAGTAGAGGCGTGATTAAGTAATAGGTGATCATTTTTGGTTCAGCAAAAATGCTCTCCCCTAATTTTATGAATAACAAGCTTATACATAAACACTATCCCAATTATATTGATCATAGAGATGACATGGTATCACCGCTACACTTAATACTTTCTCCACCTCTCTTAGTGCTTTTGATACTACTATGAGGGTTTAAACTGTTTGAGGCATGCCCAGTAAGCAATCAATATCATAACTGGGCGTTGCTATATATATATATATCCGTCCAATCAATTTCTATGTCCAAAATGAATGCAATAGAAAATATTTGGTTTGAGGCAATTCTTTTCTCAAGAGTTTGCCAAATTGATTTAATATAGTCTTTAGAGTTTCAGAATAAGTTATAGACTCCAAAATCTGTTACCAACCATGCCTACCATTTGGGAATTTCTTCTAGTATTCCAAACAAGGGCCAAATCGCAATTGTAAAACATTGGGAACGCGGAAATTGGGATGGCAATTGTTGAAGCTTTGCCAAACGGACCAAAGAGTTCGTTTGGAAGTTTCTTCTAGCAGTCCAAACGTGGTTTAGAAAGGGGCTAATCAAAATCGCAACCCGTTTGGAAACATTGCAATTGAGAAGCGTTGCCAAACGGATCCTTTAAGTACCAGAAGCTAGGAAGCCAATAGACGATGTTCTGTGTATAGCATAATTAGCATTCATAGCCATGGATTTTAACTTGTCCACATAGTGATTTTTTTTCACACTTTGAAATTGTTGCAAATTTTTTTTTTACTTAATGAGTGTTTAATAGCATGATTATTGTTTATGCATCCATTGATTTGATAACAAATTGTTGAATTTTGTTGAGTAGAGAGTGTAATTCCGTGTTCATATCCGATAGTTGTTTTAGACTTGCTTTTGCTCCCTTTCCTTTCACCTTTTCTCTCCCTACCTAATACCTTGGTTTATTGTATCCAACTAATTGAGGGTTTCAAATATGTGATTTAGGTATTTGTCTCTTACACCTGCAATTGGAGCTTCTTCCAGTTAATATTTTCCCACTTTCTTTCTTTCTTTCTTTCTTTTTTCTTCTGTAGCTGCATCACAAAAGTAGTAACTGTAGACACCCAATTTTGACCACACTGATAGGATTTAGGGTGGACAACGTCTTGGAGGATTCGATGATGAAAAGTACCCCGTGGAAGGTACTGGATTCCACACAATCAGAAGATCGGACTTCGGAAAGTGACTTCAAGCTCAGAAAAGCCCTTTTCCATGGATAAATCCCGGTTTTGTCAAAATCATCTCTCAGAATTCATATTCTCTCAGGGTTATATGAACATTAAGTGTTCTAAACGCAGTATTCTAGGTATCCAGAGATTCAATTTTAAAGAAAAGTTCGAAATCGACGCACATTTGAAAGCAATTTTGGAAAAGACGTCATTTGATTTCAAAAAGACAACGAAAGTTCCGGAGGACTTCCGGACTTCAATTGGACTTCAATTCTCATTATAAAACCTCTGGAAATATTTTTATACTGAAATTCAACCTGACAGCTTTCCAACGGTACGTAAACGGACGATTTCGGACACCAAAAAGCATTTTTACAAAAATCTGGAAAAGCAGTGCGCATGAAATTTGAAACAGAGCTTGTGGGTGACCAGAGGAACCCAAATAGTAAGTGGCGGTTTTGGGTATGGGGGTGGCGGGTCCCACCATAACCGCCACTTCCATTTGTGTCCTCCACGGAGCTTTTTGAGTTCCAGACCCTTCTAGAAGCTTTCCACTGCGAGGAAATTGCCTGGAAATTGCGTTTAAGCTCCGAAATGGCCATTTTAACCCTCTTTTAAGCTCTAAAAATCCTGTTTTAACCCTGAAACTTAAGAGCTAAGTCTTCAAAACTCTATATAAGATCTCATACATCTCATATGAGATCACACACACACACACACACACACACACACACACACACACACACACATCTTAACACACTAGACACTTGGAAGAGATACACTTGAATATACTTGGAGATACAAACACACATAGAAGCACATACAAGAGAGAGAAGTATACTTTGAATATACTTTCAATTTAGGTGAATTCTAGAGAGAGAAAATTATGAATTGAATTTAGATTAACTTAGGCTAATTAGACCACAATTTGAACATCAATTGCCTCCCTCAACTTCCATGGATGAGTGCTTGAAGAACACTTGAATAACACTTGAAGAAGAAGATCTTCAAATCAATTTTGGTCTTGTAATTGAGAATCCTCCAAGAGGTAAACACTATAGTTCATCTCTAATTCCTACTTTGTATATATAGATCTATAAGATTTGGATCTAACTTAGTTCTATTTCTACTTATTAGAACACTCATCTTCTTCCTCTCATGTTCTTCACACACTCACATAGTTAGATCCAAATCTCTTTGATTTTTATTGATAATTTACAATTAGAGATTGTTTTTCACTTTGATTTTCAATTTTGGTTTCATTCTTCAATTTTAGTTTAGATTCATGCATACATGATTATATATATATACATATATCTATTTTGAATTCCATGATGGTTTGGAAATATGGTCTATGAGAAGGATGATTTCTATGTTCATACCTATCTCTTGATTATTCCTATTACCTAGGATTCCTATTGAATTTCATCTCCAACATGATATTTATAAGTCCCTTTGATCCTTGATCTAAAAGTTCTTCATAGAACTTGAGGGCTAAATTGATTGGGAATCATGATAATTAAGTTGATCTATGAGTTTGATCTCTCTAATAAGCTTCAACTATCACTAAAATGTTTTCCTCACACTTTAAAATGAACTAGATAAAAATTCAGCAAAGCAGATTGGTTTTGTCCATTAGATTTGGTCCATCAAAACCCATAGTTTGATGGATTTCAAATTTTCTGGGTAAACTTTGATGAATTAGCTTTCATCCGGTCCGTTTTGAGAGCTTTTAGGATTCATATACTATTTTTAGAAATTGTTGAGAAATCGGTTGACAGATTTGAACATCGTCTCTTTGTGCTTGAATTTCAGAAAATCTATAATAGTTATCGACGTTCCGCTTTTTGGGGATGATTCCTAACTCATATATCTATATGCCGATGTAAAATCGTGAGCATACGATCGAGTTAGGATCGTTTTCTAAGCGTTTAAAGTTGATACAACTATTCTGGAATTTTCTAAGTTTAATTACAAATATGATTATGTATACAAAATGGTCATACCTTGATCACTCAACAACAATTGATGAATAAAACTTGGTTTAGAAATCACCTAGGATAAATGGATGAGAGATCAAAAGCTTAAATCAACTTGGTTAACATGATTCATGAACTTCTATTATACTTCTATTATGTTTTGCATTCATTTGTCAAATGATACCAAATTTCCAGAATAACAGAGTCTGTTTAAAACCCTTTTTCAGAAACCTTGTGATTACAGAATGTCCATGGGTTTATTTTTATCATATACTACAATGAAATAGCTTTCTTTTGACACCAAATAGAGCTTCATATGATTTTTGTAGATTTAATTATGATTTTTACAAGAACAGTGGACAGTCCTGATCCACTGTTCCCAAAACATTTATTTCTCAAACAATAAAATTGATATTGAGGTCCCACTTTTTGGAGAAGTTCCCTAAGACATGTATCTAACTTTCTGTAAAAGGGTTTTTATCCAGCTCATGTTTACGACCACTTTTGATAGGATTCATTAGAGGTTGCTGAATCTGGAAATTTGATTGATGACATGTTTCCTTTGTTTATCATGCATATCATTTGTTTGCTTGTATTTTTGCAATGCTTGGGTATTCTTTGGTGTATTAGTGCAGAGAATTAAGTGCCTCGGACCCGGACTTCGATTTGTGGTTTGCCTCGTCTACATGTGGCTTAGTGCCCATGTATCGTGTACTATCTCTATCCTTTCTCTTAGAATTTTTCTAGGTTTACAACTTTGATTTCAACGACACAATTCCTTTAGGATAGTCTCCGTTTATATGATTATTTGTTAGAGACATCTTATCTAGGATTGTTGCATGATTGCATTGCACGTTTCCATTCTTTTTGCTTTCGCGACTCCGCTTGAGTCGACCAATGTAAGTCTTCTCGTTCCCTTTGCATATCATGACATGTTTACTTTATTTGCATCGGTCCCGGGCGGGACTAGCCACTGTGAGTATGCTTCTCCCTTGTATTGCATGAGCATCCGCTTTCTACTTGATTTAGTCTCTTGAAATGATTTTCATTAGATGTTTCTTTTTGCCATGTATATATCTATCTAGTATGTTTGAGGAAACAACATCTATTATGAATTAATAACAAGGATATTTGAATCAAGGCCTACCATTCGGTAGGGCGAGGAGGGGGTGCTTTAGTCCTGCTTGGGCTCCTTCCCCTCTCGTACCAAGACCCCCGAACCTTGTTTCTGGTAATGAAGGGCGAGTAACCTTATTCAATTTTGGGCGAGTCAAACTTGGGTTTCCTAATTCCCGATAAAAAATTAGGTGGCGACTCTTTGTCTCTAGGATCGCGTGAGGAAGTCCTAGTTTTCCCTGAAGTGTGCTCCTTGGGATCCGTCCCAGGACACTATCGAGGGAGAGCGTCAGGATCCGCTCCTCATTCGCAGTGGTCCACAATCTGGCGACTCTGCTGGGGATTTGAACATGAAACCGATGGTTTCTTGTTCTTCGAGGGTTTGACTTGAACCAATGAATATCCTTGTTATTAATTCAATAATCATGTTGTTTCTGCCTGCATTTGCACTTGCATTGTTCTTTCACCGCGACTGCTTGAGATCATTGCCTTGAAGATAGAGGGTCCTCTTTCCTCTATTTGTCAAGAGTTTTGGTAGCATGTAGTCACCGTTAGCCTTGTACCGCGTGCGGTATATAGAGCCTATGTGTGAACGGCACGCCCTCGGGGAGGCGGTCAACCACACCGCTGAGCTTGCTAATGGACCCTTTATGAGACTAAAACCCGGCCTTTGCATATAGTTTCTATAGAACCCTTCAATTAGGATCTTGATTATCATCTTTGATTAGGACAATGTGATGAATTACTTGCGCTTGCCCGTAAGGGATTATGTGGATGATGAGGACGTGTATGCGAAGGCATCATCAAACCTTGTATGGTGGATTCCTCTAGGATAGTATGGTCTTTATCCGAACATCCAATTATTTGAGGACAATTTTGAAAATTTTTGAAATTATAAGCACTTCTTTGAAAATCCCAAGTCTTTTGAAAATTCCGGGAATATCCCTTTTGAAAACTCGCTTTGAAATTCACTTTCAAATTCTCCTAGATTTTTAGAGAAATCCAAAATTCCTACTTTGATGATTCAATTTCAAATTCTCCTAGATTTTAGAGAATTTCAAAAAAAAAAAAAAATTTTACTTTGGTCTTCAAGAAATCATGATGATTCAATTTCAAAATCTTCCTCTCAGATCTTAGAATTTCAAAATTCCCACCTCAATTTTTAAGAATCATGATTTCTCACCACAAGCATTGATGGTTCAAAAATTCTTTTGAAAATTACAAATCTCCCCATCTCTTTCAAAGATTTTCATGAAAAATTTCAATTTTGAAAACATGAACCATCAAGAATTTCAAAACTCAAAATCCTTGGATAATGATTGGATTAGTAGGGTGATTAGCATACTCAAGGAATCTTATGTGCTTATGTGCTGATGTGCTAGGTCTAAGCTAGATTAAGGTGCATTGCATTTAGATTAGATTGCATTTCATCTGCATTGCATGCACTACACGAGCATTGCATATACGACTCACGAGTGCGACGCCTCTAATATACTTTTAAAAAAAGAAAAGTTTTGTTTTCCTCAGAATTTTGAAAGCTTGAAAAGATTTCTTTGATTTTAAGAAAAATGTTTTTGAAAAAGGAAATGATTTTCCATTTATGATTTCCATCTTTGTAAATCCACCTTCTTATATCATTCTTTGAAAAATTCTTTTGCAATAAAGATACCTGATTATTTGAAAATCCCTAAATAAACCAGATAAGAAAAGATAGGACCGAAAAGTTGTACTCCTTTCTGGGTCAGAGCTCCGAACAGCCGTTTGATCAGATCAGGGTTAGAAGAAGGAACAGCCGAGTCAACTAGGGTTGAAGATATGACATACGAAGCGGATATGGAAGCCAGATTGGCCGCAATGCAAGCTGCCTTGGATCAGAGCAGGGAGCAGAATCGAGAACAACTTGCCACTATGATGAGAATGATTAAGCAACTAACTAATCCACCACCACCACCTCCAGAGCATCATGAAGAAGAAGATTTTGGGGAGACAGTTCAACCAAAGGTTCAGCTAGATCAGGAAATTCAGGACAAGTTGGCCAAGATCGACAAACTAGAGAGTGTGATCAGAAAGAGCAAAGGGGTGGATGAGTATTTGTTCGATGTTGAAGGGTTGTGTGACGCTCCAAAAGCCAAACTCCCAGAGAAGTTTAAGATGCCGCATATTGAATTTTTCAATGGAACCGGAAATCCAAAGAGCTATCTGAGGCTTTATGTAGGAACTTTGCAGCCCATGGGCATTGGATCTGACCTCTTCGCTCTATTGTTTCCAAGAGTTTTGAGTGGAGCAACACTTTCATGGTACTTGACGTTGGAACCAGCCATAACCAGAGATTGGGAGGCATTGGCCAAAGCTTTCGTGGCTCAATATTCATATAACCAGTTGTTTGATGTAACTGCAAGAGATCTAGAAACCACCCGACAAGAGTACAGGGAATCCTTCGCAGGTTTCCTTACTCGTTGGAGAGCTAAAGCTGCTCAAATGACTAGCAGGCCAGCGGAAAAAGATCAGGTCCGAATGATCATCAAGAATCTACAGCCCGAATACTTGGAAAGGCTAGAATTTCAGTCCATTGTGAGTTTCGAACAGCTGTTTGATGTGGGAACTTTGATAGAAGATGCCATTAGAGATGGAAAGATCAAGAAAGAAAGCACGAGCAATCGATACAGAAAGACAGAAAGGCCAGTCTATCATCAGTCTGCTGACGTCAACACACTATCTCCTCAGCCTTTTCAGAAAGAGCGTCGAAGTATGGCTAATGCAAGAGGAAGTCAAAATCAGAAACAGTCGAGAGAGAAAAGAGAATTTTCCGACTTGGGGATGCCACTAAGCACCGCACTTGAAAGAATGATAGAAAAAGGGTACTTGCAGAAATTGGAACCTAAACCAGAGCCAAATCCACTTCCACCGGGTTTCAAAACAGAGTTCTTTTGTGACTTTCATCAAGGCCGTGGACGTAGCACAGATAGATGCTGGAGACTTCGCCATGAAATTGAAGACTTGATTGAAAAAGGGGTCATCTCCCCTCCTCCCTCTCAGCCAAATGTTCAGAAGAATCCTCTCCCTAATCATAAGGGGAACATGCCAAATGTTAACTTTGTAGAAGAAGGATCTCAGATTTATAACCCAAAGATCTACATCACATCCTCGAATCAACCAGCTATGGATGTTCAACTTCCGGAAGACGCTGCAATTTGCATCTTGAGGAATATGGAAGAGGAAGAATGGGTCGAAGAAGCACTGGCTTTTGAAGAAGAAATAGCCAACGGAAATCTTACAATTGAATGGTGGGATCCCAATGCCATCACCAACGACTCGATCTGGTATGAGGAAGAAAAGCCCATAGAAGCAGTCACCGAGAAACAAAGCACTGAGCCGATAGAAGAATTGCTAAAGCCTGTCGAGAACCTTGAAATCAAAGATGACGATCTTATTGCAATGATGGAAGAAGAAGAAGATTGGTGGTATGATGATGAGGATGATTCCGTTAATAATACCATAATCCCCGATGATTCTGTTTGGAAAATCACTGTTGGCACCGAAAAGTTAGCCAAAGAACTTGAGTCTATCTGGATCACCAATGAAGCAAACCACTTGACCCGTTCCGGACGTCATTTCAAGCCTCACGAGTTAGAAAATCGTGGAAAAGAAACATGGAATGAGAAAGAAGTCGTCAAAGCAAAAGAGGCTGGTAAAGGAGCCGTGAGCGAAGAAGAAGATGAAATCCTAAAGCAATTGAAGAAAACACAAGCTTGGATCTCAGTATGGGGATTACTTATGACCTCTCACAAACACAGGCAGGCCATGCTCGATACTCTCAATCGTTTGGATGTTTCTGTCAATACTACTCCCGAAGATCTAGTAAACATGATCTCTTCAAAGCCTTGTAAGCCTGTAATCACATTCACAGATGAAGATTTACCGCCGGAAGGGGCACACCACAACAAAGCTCTCTACATCACTGTACATTGCCTGGGGAATAGAGTACCGGTCTGCTTGGTAGATAATGGGTCAGCCTTGAATGTATGTCCTCTCCAAACAGCTCTCAGAATGGGGTTGTCTATTTCAGAACTCTTGCCATCAACACAAACTGTGAGGGCCTATGATAACACCAAAAGGGCCATTGTGGGAATGATTAAGTTGAAAATTGAAGTCGGGCCATTAAACAAAGAAGCTGATTTCCAAGTGATTGATATTCCGGCTAGCTTTAATCTGCTATTGGGACGTCCGTGGTTACATGTGAATGATGCAGTCGCCTCCACTCTCCACCAGAAAGTCAAGTTCATCTGGAAAGAGGATGTGGTAACAATCTTTGGGGATAGCTGGATCAAAGAAGAAGGGACAAGCCATGGTCCTGTGCTAGAAGTCCAAACACCGGAAGAAGAAAATGAATTAGGAGGATTCAACTTTGTGGGAATGATAAATGAAGGAGCTAAGAAAAAGAAATCCGTTTGGGATCGACTCAGCTATGAGAAGAAACTTCCTGATGCATCTGTCTGGGGCGAAGAAATCACTCCGATCAAGAAAAAGAAGCCGTTCATCACCGGACGCGAATATAGAAAGATGTTCGAGAAGGGAAACCCGGTTGCCAAAGATCTACAAGAAGAAGTGGGACAGAATTGGATCCCTGAAGTCATGCCATTGTACTTTGACCAGTATGCCAATCCTAAAGTGGCTCATATGGTGCGGAAGATGAACTATTTTCCTGGAATGGGACTAGGTCGTCGTCAACAAGGAATAACTGAACCACCGAACTTCCACGAACAGAAAGATAAATCTGGGCTTGGGTATCAATTGACTGAAGAAGATAAGAAGAAGATGACAAAAGGAAAAGGGCCGATGGTTGTTTCTGGGCCAAGAATCCTGAATGGATACTTCGTGAAAGAAGGCGATGACTTTCCCTTCTGTGGGTTCCCTGAACCATGGTATGATCCGGCTACCAAGAACATTAAGCCTGGATTTGAGATTTTCTTCAAACATGAGTTCTCCGACTATGAGGATCCGTTCTTGTATACTCCGCCTATCAAGAAAGAAAGGAAGGACTGGGCTGAGCTGATGACAAGTGATGATTTGAACATGCTAATGGATGAAGAGCTGAACATGCTGATGGATGCCGAAGAAGCACTGGAAAATGTGAAAGAAATCAAGCCAATAGAGGGAGCTCTGAACAATTGGGTGATAGAATCGGAAGTCAACAAATCCCCTCCCCCATTTCCCCGGAAGTCTGTAAAGGCCAATATGAGCCATGATGTTGAGTCTGCTTTTGCTTTTGATGTACCCAAAAATGTTAATGAAATGAACGAGGATTTTGCGTACTCTTCTGTGTCTGATGATCTTGATTTTGAAATTTCTGAGGATTTGCAAAGATTAATTGAAAATGAAAATGAATCTGCATGCAAGATTATTGAAGAAACTTTGCTAATAAACTTGGATAATGAAGATAATCCACAAAATGTTCATATTGGCACCACACTCACTTCACAAGAAAGCAATGAACTAATCAACTTATTAAAAGAATTTAAAGATGTTTTCGCTTGGTCCTACCAAGATATGCCAGGCATCGATCCAGAGATTGTCCAACACCACATCCCTCTCTTTCCAAATTCAAAACCTGTTAAGCAAAAGTTGAGACGCATGAGACCCGAATGGACTTTGAAGATCAAAGAAGAAGTTGAGAAACAATTGAAAGCTGGATTCCTGATGGTAACCCAATATCCGGAATGGATAGCCAATATAGTTCCTGTGCCGAAGAAGGATGGAAGGATCCGTGTATGTGTTGACTTCAGAGATCTAAACAAGGCTAGTCCTAAGGATGATTTTCCGCTTCCACACATAGATGTTCTGGTAGATAGCACCGCGGGGCATGAGTTGTTATCATTCATGGATGGTTTCTCAGGGTACAATCAGATTTTAATGGCACCCGAAGACAGAGAAAAGACTACATTCACAACTCACTGGGGGACGTATTGCTACCGAGTGATGCCATTTGGGTTAAAGAATGCTGGCGCAACCTATCAGAGAGCTGCTACTACTTTGTTACATGACATGATCCATAAAGAGGTAGAAGTTTATGTGGATGATATGATTGTTAAGTCCAAAGAAAGAAGTGGGCATTTAACAGCACTCGCCAAGTTCTTTGAAAGATTAAGGAAATACAGAATGAGATTGAATCCACAGAAATGTACTTTTGGAGTTACCACCGGAAAGCTGCTAGGATTTCTCATCACACAGAGAGGAATTGAGGTTGACCCCACAAAGATCAAGGCTATTATGGATATGCCGCCTCCGACAAATGAAAAGGAAGTAAGAGGATTTCTGGGAAGAATCCAATTCATCAGTCGCTTCATATCTAAGCTCACTGCTACTTGCGATCCGCTTTTCAGCTTGTTGAGAAAAGGGAAGAAATTCGAATGGGACAATCAATGTCAAGAAGCTTTTGACAAGATCAAGGCTTATTTATCAAACCCACCGGTTCTTTCACCCCCAAAGTCAGGGAAGCCTTTGCTGTTGTACTTATCCGTGTCAGAGAATGCTATGGGATGCATGTTAGCCCAAGAAGGAGATGAAGGGCGTACAGAGAAAGCCATTTACTACTTAAGTAAAAGGATGACTGGATACGAATTGAAGTATTCTCCGTTAGAAAAGACATGTTGGGCTTTGGTTTGGGCCACTCGTCGTCTGAGGCATTATATGTTGGCCTTCCCTGTTGTTTTAATCTCCCGAATGGATCCTTTGAAGTACCTATTTGAAAAACCAGCATTGACCGGAAGAATCTCCCGATGGACATTGATGCTATCTGAGTTTGACTTGATACATGCTACGAGTAAATCTGTTAAAGGAAGGGCTGTCGCAGAACATTTAGCAGAACATCCGATAAATCTGGAAAACGAAGGAGAGTTCATGTTCCCTGACGAAGGATTGATGGAATTAAAAGAAGATGTGTGGAAAATGTACTTTGATGGAGCTGCAAACCAAAAAGGATATGGAGTAGGAATCATCCTTGTATCCCCTGAAGGAGCACATACCCCATTCTCTATTAAGCTGAAGTACACCTCCACCAACAACACTGCTGAGTATGAAGCTTGTATCTTGGGGCTAGAAGCCGCATTGACTTTGGAGGTAAGGAAACTTGATGTATTCGGGGATTCCAATTTGATCATATCCCAAGTTCGAGGAGATTGGAAAGTCAAGGAAGAGAAGTTAAAACCCTATCATGAGTATCTTGATTCTTTACGAACTCGTTTCTTGCATATCACGTTCTTCTACCTGCCTCGAGAAGAAAATCAGCTAGCAGACTCTTTGGCTACTTTAGCGTCAATGATTGAGATTCCTGTGGGGATAAAGCTAACTCCTTTGATGATTGAACAAAGGGAAAAGCCGTCTTATGAGATGATTGGGGAAATAGAAGAAGCAGAAGAACTTCCGTGGTACACCGACGTGTGGAACTTCATTGAAAATGGGGAATATCCGGAAGGCGCCTCTGAGAAAGACAAGAGAGCCATAAGAAGATTCTCGGCTCAATTCATGATTTGTGGCGGAAATCTATTGAAGAGATCTCACAATGGATTCAACTTGACATGTCTATATGGAAACAGTGCGAGAAAGATGATGGAGCAAATTCACGAAGGGGTGTGTGGTCCTCATATGAGTGGACACATGTTAGCTAAGAAGATCATCCGACAAGGATATTATTGGACTACTATGGACAAGGACTGCTATGAATATGTCAGAAAATGTCACAAATGTCAGATCCATGCCAATATGAAGCATGTGCCGCCGTCACTGCTATACAACATGACTACCCCTTGGCCATTCTCAGTTTGGGGAATAGATGTTATTGGAGAAGTAACCCCGAAGGCGTCTAATGGGCATCAATACATCCTGGTAGCAATTGATTATTTCACAAAATGGGTGGAAGCAGAGTCTTATGCGACATTGAAGGCTAAAGATGTGGCCAGATTTATCAGAAGAAATATAATCTGCCGATACGGGGTCCCTCATGAGTTGATATCCGATCATGGCAGTCACTTCCAGAAAGAGGTTTTGGATCTACTAGAAGAATACAAGATCATGCACCACATGTCAGCGCCGTATAGGCCACAAACAAATGGGGCAGTTGAAGCAGCTAATAAGAATTTGAAGACGATCCTAAGAAAGATGACTGATACATACCGAGATTGGCATGAGAAGTTACCGTATGCACTGTGGGGATACAGAACATCTATCCGAACATCTACAGGAGCCACTCCTTATTCATTGGCTTACGGAATGGAAGCAATACTCCCAGTTGAAATAGAACTACCATCTTTGAGAGTTGTGGCAGAATCCGAGATTCCAGAATTTGATTGGCTAAGAGATAGATATGAGGAGCTAATGTTACTTGATGAGAAAAGGTTGGCCGCAATTGATCATGTGCATGTGTATCAGAGAAGAATAGCTCGAGCATTCAACAAGAAGGTCCGTCCAAGAAAACTTGAGGAAGGCGACCTTGTGCTTAAAGCCTTAAAAGCACCCGTTTTCGATCCTAGAGGGAAATTCAAGCCAAATTGGGTTGGCCCATACGTCATCAAGAAGCTTCTCTCTGGAGGAGCGGCATACCTGATGGATCTAGATGGAGTTGAGTTCAATCAGCCAATCAACATTGACCGTCTCAAGAGATACTATGCTTAAAAGCCTTTTCTTTCAAAACCTGTTCTTTCAAAACCTCCAGCATTCGAGGAACTACACTTGACCTGATTCCCACTTGGGGATATGTAGGCAACCTACTAGGTTCGGTCACTGCTCCTGAAACCCTCAACCATACTTTCTTTCAAGACCTGGCCGAACTACTTTGGATCTGATTCCCACTTGGGGATAAGTAGGCGAGCTTTCCTGGCTCTCGATCCCTGAACCTTGCAAACTAGGGGCAAACTTTCAAGTTTGCCCAAAGCCTCAAGATATCACTGCCACACTAGGGGCAAACTGCGTTTGCCCAAACTTCCATTTATCTCTGTCAACTAGGGGCAAACTGTCGTTTGCCCATACCTCGCTACCTGTCCTCTCTGGATCACTTGGCTATCAGAATTAAAGCACCTAAGTGAAAAATCTGGTAATTCTTGATATTAAGTTGAAAAGTTTTTTTTAGCAATTTAAAGATGTGAATCTAATGTCAAGACTGAAACATTATGTGGAAAATTTTCAAAAGCTTCAAGATTACATGCAAAGCCAACACAATATCCTGCTACAAGATAAAATCTCATTTTCAAAACATGCAAATCCTTAGAAAATTCAAATATCCAAGTCAAAAGACATTGTCGAGAAAGAGGAATCGTCAGAAATTTCCTTTCCCTGTAAAAATCGAGTCCTGTGTGTCAGTGTGCAAAGTGTCAATCAAATCAGTCTCGTGACAAGGGATGCAAAGCGAAACAGAAGGATAGCATAAAGCAGCATCAAGCAAAGTCAAGAGTACAAGCCCATCAAGTCTCAGACAGAATACATCAACATCAGTCTCAGCACAGAAAGCAAGAAAAACAGAAAGATAGTCATGGGTACATATGATCATCATCAGCGACGACGAGTAGCCCGTGGGTACCAAGCAGGCATATCTGAGGCCGTAGAGCTATCATCATCTTCAATTTGGCGCCTTCGCCTAGACCCACCAGCCCCACCAGAAGGGCCTGCATTCATCCGCTCCAACTGTGATTGAAGCTGCCTAACTTGAGCCACCTGTGGAAGAAAAGAATCAGTATAGGGGTTTGAAAAAGCAATGAGATAAGAAGAAAAGGTCAAGAAATTTACCAGGGCCGCATCACGGTCTATGTAAGTCTGGCACATGCCATCCCACTGCAAAGAGAAGAAAGATATGGTCAGAAAGATCAGAAGAATCAAAGGCACCGCAGCCTGAAAGTGGCCGAGAAACGGCAAACTCCCGTCGTTTTGGGATTGATTATGAGTTGTCTTAGAAAATGGACATTTGAGTCTACTGTCGCTTGAGAATTACATCCAGAAAGGACTTTCAGAAGATGGGTCAGAATGCGAGATGTTCAGAAAGGGTTAGAGTAAGCCTGACGTGTTGCAAGAATGATTGCGTTGGTCGAAGCACCAATATGAGTCTCAGAAAGAATCAGCAGGGCCTCCAGAATATGTGCTCGCGTCCCAGAAACCTCAGATATCTCCTCAAGCAGAGAATTTCCCGATATTGTCAAGGTATACAGAATTCGTGCATCTCTCAGAATCATAGGATCTCCCCAGTAGAGAACTTTCAGAATTAAGTTTCTCGCAAGCATCATGTATCCACGGGTTGCCTCCAGATAAAGGGTATCTCTCAGAATTTGAGCATCAAAATCGCCTCCAGAATACAAGGTTTATGCCAAGCATCACGTATCCAGGGTTGCCTCCAGAATGTAGGGTTTCTCTCAGAATCGTGGGTTGCCTCCAGAATGTAGGGTTTCTCTCAGAATCAGAATCGTGGGTCGCCTCCAGAATACAAGGTTTATGCCAAGAATCGTGTATCCGTGGGTTGCTCTCAGAATGTAGGGTTTCTCTCAGAATCATGGGTTGAATGTAGGGTTTCTCTCAGAATCAGAATCGTGTATCCAGGGTTGCCTCCAGAATGTAGGGTTTCTCTCAGAATCATGTATTTCTCAGCATCGCATATCAGGGTTGCCTCCAGAATGTAGGGTTTCTCTCAAAATCAGAATCGTGTATCCGTGGGTTGCTCTCAGAAGAAGGGTCATCTCTCAGAATTTGTGTATCTCTCAGAATCCGTGCATCAGAACAGAAGATTTGTCCTCAGAAGAAGGGCCTGTTTCAGAAGAACAGAGGATTTGTCTCCGGCAGAGAGACCTGTTTCAGAAGATTTGTTTCTAGACCTGCCACAGAAGATTTGTCCCCAGAAGAAGGGCCTGTTTCAGAAGAACAGAGGATTTGTCTCCGGCAGAGAGACCTGTTTCAGAAGACCTGTTTCTAGACCTGCCACAGAAGATTTGTCCTCGGAAAAAGGGCCTGTTTCAGAAGAACAGAAGATTTGTCTCCGGCAGAGAGACCTGTTTCAGAAAACTTGTTTCCAGACCTGTTACAGAAGATTTGTCTAGAAGAAGGACCTGTTTCAGAAGAACAGAGGATTTGTCTCCGGCAGAGAGACCTGTTTCTAGACCTGTCACAGAAGATTTGTCCTCGAAAAAAGGGCCTGTTTCAGAAGAACAGAAGATTTGTCTCCGGCAGAGAGACCTGTTTCAGAAGACTTGTTTCCAGACCTGTTACAGAAGATTTGTCTAGAAGAAGGACCTGTTTCAGAAGAGCAGAAGATTTGTCTCCGACAGAGAGACCTGTTTCAGAAGATTTGTCCCCAGCAAAAGGACTCTACATCAGCAATCGTCCCCAGCAAAAGGACTCTACATCAGCAATCGTCCCCAGCAGAAGGACTCTACATCAGCAATCGTCCCCAGCAAAAGGACTCTACATCAGCAATCGTCCCCAGCAGAAGGACTCTACATCAGCAATCGTCCCCAGCAGAAGGACTCTACACCAGCAATCGTCCCCAGCAGAAGGACTCTACATCAGCAATCGTCCCCAGCAAAAGGACTCTACATCAGCAATCGTCCCCAGCAGAAGGACTCTACATCAGCAATCGTCCCCAGCAAAAGGACTCTACATCAGCAATCGTCCCCAGCAGAAGGACTCTACACCAGCAATCGTCCCCAGCAAAAGGACTCTACATCAGCAAATCGTCCCCAGCAGAAGGACTCTACATCAGCAATCGTCCACAGAAGAAGGACCTGTTTCAGCAATCGTCCCCGGCAGAAGGACTCTACATCAGCAATCGTCCCCAGCAGAAGGACTCTACATCAGCAATCGTCCCCAGCAGAAGGACTCTACACCAGCAATCGTCCCCAGCAAAAGGACTCTACATCAGCAATCGTCCCCAGCAGAAGGACCTATTTCAGCAATCGTCCCCAGCAGAAGGACTCTACATCAACAATCGTCCCCAGCAGAAGGACTCTACATCAGTAATCGTCCCCAGCAGAAGGACTCTACACCAGCAATCGTCCAGTTGTTTGACATGACTCAGAATTCATCCAAGATACTTCGCTATTTCAAGAGTCGTCCAGGATACAGATGACGCCTACGAGCCTTAAGATCAGAAGAATAACTTTGACAAAAACCTCGAGAATCATCCAAGATACCTTTAGCATATTCGACTGTGAGAGAGAGTCGTTGCATCCTTTGCATTAGATTTTGCATCTAGGGAACCCTTGAGGATGATTCCTCCAGCACTTTCACATTTCATGTTTTCATACTGCACCAGCATCCTAGGATAGGAGCATTTCATCCGCATTGTTGTTGTTTGTTTTCCGTTTTCCCGCGCGCTTGAACTACGCCCTGGTCTGATTCCTGGAAAGGATACGTAGGCAGCTCCAGCGGAGCACGACCAGCATCAGCTTCAACTTAGCCGCCTCTACCCAGCATTGCATTGCATTCTTGCATTCGTAAATTCTTGATTTTCTCTGATTTTGAATTTCTTGATTTTGCGAATTTTTTTGTTTTTCCTAAAACCTCTCAGTATGGTTATTTGGGTGCCTTCAAGGCTTTGGCACTCACTTGCCGTTCACGTTGTTCACAACAAGCTCTGCCAAAGAGGGGCAAACTGTAGACACCCAATTTTGACCACACTGATAGGATTTAGGGTGGACAACGTCTTGGAGGATTCGATGATGAAAAGTACCCCGTGGAAGGTACTGGATTCCACACAATCAGAAGATCGGACTTCGGAAAGTGACTTCAAGCTCAGAAAAGCCCTTTTCCATGGATAAATCCCGGTTTTGTCAAAATCATCTCTCAGAATTCATATTCTCTCAGGGTTATATGAACATTAAGTGTTCTAAACGCAGTATTCTAGGTATCCAGAGATTCAATTTTAAAGAAAAGTTCGAAATCGACGCACATTTGAAAGCAATTTTGGAAAAGACGTCATTTGATTTCAAAAAGACAACGAAAGTTCCGGAGGACTTCCGGACTTCAATTGGACTTCAATTCTCATTATAAAACCTCTGGAAATATTTTTATACTGAAATTCAACCTGACAGCTTTCCAACGGTACGTAAACGGACGATTTCGGACACCAAAAAGCATTTTTACAAAAATCTGGAAAAGCAGTGCGCATGAAATTTGAAACAGAGCTTGTGGGTGACCAGAGGGACCCAAATAGTAAGTGGCGGTTTTGGGTATGGGGGTGGCGGGTCCCACCATAACCGCCACTTCCATTTGTGTCCTCCACGGAGCTTTTTGAGTTCCAGACCCTTCTAGAAGCTTTCCACTGCGAGGAAATTGCCTGGAAATTGCGTTTAAGCTCCGAAATGGCCATTTTAACCCTCTTTTAAGCTCTAAAAATCCTGTTTTAACCCTGAAACTTAAGAGCTAAGTCTTCAAAACTCTATATAAGATCTCATACATCTCATATGAGATCACACACACACACACACACACACACACACACACACACACACACATCTTAACACACTAGACACTTGGAAGAGATACACTTGAATATACTTGGAGATACAAACACACATAGAAGCACATACAAGAGAGAGAAGTATACTTTGAATATACTTTCAATTTAGGTGAATTCTAGAGAGAGAAAATTATGAATTGAATTTAGATTAACTTAGGCTAATTAGACCACAATTTGAACATCAATTGCCTCCCTCAACTTCCATGGATGAGTGCTTGAAGAACACTTGAATAACACTTGAAGAAGAAGATCTTCAAATCAATTTTGGTCTTGTAATTGAGAATCCTCCAAGAGGTAAACACTATAGTTCATCTCTAATTCCTACTTTGTATATATAGATCTATAAGATTTGGATCTAACTTAGTTCTATTTCTACTTATTAGAACACTCATCTTCTTCCTCTCATGTTCTTCACACACTCACATAGTTAGATCCAAATCTCTTTGATTTTTATTGATAATTTACAATTAGAGATTGTTTTTCACTTTGATTTTCAATTTTGGTTTCATTCTTCAATTTTAGTTTAGATTCATGCATACATGATTATATATATATACATATATCTATTTTGAATTCCATGATGGTTTGGAAATATGGTCTATGAGAAGGATGATTTCTATGTTCATACCTATCTCTTGATTATTCCTATTACCTAGGATTCCTATTGAATTTCATCTCCAACATGATATTTATAAGTCCCTTTGATCCTTGATCTAAAAGTTCTTCATAGAACTTGAGGGCTAAATTGATTGGGAATCATGATAATTAAGTTGATCTATGAGTTTGATCTCTCTAATAAGCTTCAACTATCACTAAAATGTTTTCCTCACACTTTAAAATGAACTAGATAAAAATTCAGCAAAGCAGATTGGTTTTGTCCATTAGATTTGGTCCATCAAAACCCATAGTTTGATGGATTTCAAATTTTTTGGGTAAACTTTGATGAATTAGCTTTCATCCGGTCCGTTTTGAGAGCTTTTAGGATTCATATACTATTTTTAGAAATTGTTGAGAAATCGGTTGACAGATTTGAACATCGTCTCTTTGTGCTTGAATTTCAGAAAATCTATAATAGTTATCGACGTTCCGCTTTTTGGGGATGATTCCTAACTCATATATCTATATTCCGATGTAAAATCGTGAGCATACGATCGAGTTAGGATCGTTTTCTAAGCGTTTAAAGTTGATACAACTATTCTGGAATTTTCTAAGTTTAATTACAAATATGATTATGTATACAAAATGGTCATACCTTGATCACTCAACAACAATTGATGAATAAAACTTGGTTTAGAAATCACCTAGGATAAATGGATGAGAGATCAAAAGCTTAAATCAACTTGGTTAACATGATTCATGAACTTCTATTATACTTCTATTATGTTTTGCATTCATTTGTCAAATGATACCAAATTTCCAGAATAACAGAGTCTGTTTAAAACCCTTTTTCAGAAACCTTGTGATTACAGAATGTCCATGGGTTTATTTTTATCATATACTACAATGAAATAGCTTTCTTTTGACACCAAATAGAGCTTCATATGATTTTTGTAGATTTAATTATGATTTTTACAAGAACAGTGGACAGTCCTGATCCACTGTTCCCAAAACATTTATTTCTCAAACAATAAAATTGATATTGAGGTCCCACTTTTTGGAGAAGTTCCCTAAGACATGTATCTAACTTTCTGTAAAAGGGTTTTTATCCAGCTCATGTTTACGACCACTTTTGATAGGATTCATTAGAGGTTGCTGAATCTGGAAATTTGATTGATGACATGTTTCCTTTGTTTATCATGCATATCATTTGTTTGCTTGTATTTTTGCAATGCTTGGGTATTCTTTGGTGTATTAGTGCAGAGAATTAAGTGCCTCGGACCCGGACTTCGATTTGTGGTTTGCCTCGTCTACATGTGGCTTAGTGCCCATGTATCGTGTACTATCTCTATCCTTTCTCTTAGAATTTTTCTAGGTTTACAACTTTGATTTCAACGACACAATTCCTTTAGGATAGTCTCCGTTTATATGATTATTTGTTAGAGACATCTTATCTAGGATTGTTGCATGATTGCATTGCACGTTTCCATTCTTTTTGCTTTCGCGACTCCGCTTGAGTCAACCAATGTAAGTCTTCTCGTTCCCTTTGCATATCATGACATGTTTACTTTATTTGCATCGGTCCCGGGCGGGACTAGCCACTGTGAGTATGCTTCTCCCTTGTATTGCATGAGCATCCGCTTTCTACTTGATTTAGTCTCTTGAAATGATTTTCATTAGATGTTTCTTTTTGCCATGTATATATCTATCTAGTATGTTTGAGGAAACAACATCTATTATGAATTAATAACAAGGATATTTGAATCAAGGCCTACCATTCGGTAGGGCGAGGAGGGGGTGCTTTAGTCCTGCTTGGGCTCCTTCCCCTCTCGTACCAAGACCCCCGAACCTTGTTTCTGGTAATGAAGGGCGAGTAACCTTATTCAATTTTGGGCGAGTCAAACTTGGGTTTCCTAATTCCCGATAAAAAATTAGGTGGCGACTCTTTGTCTCTAGGATCGCGTGAGGAAGTCCTAGTTTTCCCTGAAGTGTGCTCCTTGGGATCCGTCCCGGGACACTATCGAGGGAGAGCGTCAGGACCTCCTCATTCGCAGTGGTCCACAGTAACTTAGCCCATAGCAATGCACTATTTGAACCCATATTGGTAAATTTTTAGATTATGAGTACAATTTGATTGATTCTTATCTCAATGGTTTCAGAATGGTGCTTTTTCAGTGGATGCTATTTTGAATAATTTCCGTATATTGACATCTGATACCAAATCTTCTGAGTTGTGAATTGTAATATGTTCTCCCATGCTAAGTCATTCCCACCCATAATTAAAAAAAAACTAACTTTGGCCAAATTTTCATGCATATGTTACTGAATTTACCAAATTTTAGTCCCACTTTTCCCGAATCATTGCGGATATACAACTACAAGTGCTATCTTCAAATCTCTAGAAAGCTTTTCACTATGATGCTAAGTTCTATTTCTTTCTCCAACTCATCTCTACCTATATCGAAAAAAAGAAAGAAAAAATAGCTTTGGTCTTGTTTGGTGAATAACCTTCCAAACACAGCCTCTCAAGAAACCTTTCAAGCATCAAGTACATTTTCTTCATTTGTTGGTGTGACCCATCAACCAATTTGAATGCATAAATAATTCTATTGAAATCAATCAAGCTTTTCCCAGCATTTGTCCCAATTAATAAGTTCTCTCACATTTTCAATTTCATGTACCACTTTGCCACATGAACAGCACCTATATTACCAAATTACCACATGACATAGAACACTTGATAATTTAAATTTTCTCTAACTAAAAATAATAGAGTCCATTGACATTGGCAAAATTACATGTTTGCAAATTAGTTACATTGTTTCTCTGTTTGCTTAATTTGAAAGATTTTGTCTACTTGGCTATTTTGTGGTTTTGGGTATTCCTCCCTTTTCCCCAGTGTTATTTCTGATCAGATTTGCCCGAAGTACTAAGAGTTAATTCTATGGATATTCCAAGCCAACAGCATTTATGCCTGATTGTATGCAAAAGTGTCGAGTTGGTAAAGATTAGACCTGTGGTCCAAAGTGAAGTCGAGTTAATCGTATTTTTAGTATGATGTCGATTGGCAGTCGATCCCAAGTACAGTTCTGTAATGTGATAAGAAGAATGTATCTATAATATAATGTTTTCAAAAGGATAAAAAGGAAGATTTCACTTTTCTTAATGGATTGCTAAAATGTTTTCTGAACCTATTTAAGTGCAGTACTTTAATTCACTCAGCTTTTCTTAGCTGACAACTTTCATGTCCCGGACAATCAAACGTCCAAATCATGCAGAGGCCGACTATCCAGAGGAGGTCCACGACTTTGCAAGCTAGATGGTAAGAGTTGAAGATTATCTATCTTTGTTTGTATTTGTTTATGTAGAGGCACTAGGTGCCAGCCTTATTATATTCTGTAAGGCTTAAATGTCTAAGCCATATTATTCTCTTTTCTTTACCTCTTGCTATAGTTGATGTTGTCAAAATCAAGATATAAAAGTATGCTTAATTATGCTTTACTTTCAAAAGATTTGCAGTGTGGAAGTAAAGGTCGAACCCACAGAGATTGATTAACTACTGCGCTATAATTTTAAAACCTAAATTTAGCTAATTTAAGAAAAACAGATTTTGATTTGATTTTAATTAAACTAATAGTAATAAAAGTAAATCTAAATTATGAAAGTAATTAAATATTTGTTTTTATAATAAGTTTAAGGAACCTAGGATTGCAAATCCACCACTAGCTTCATAATAAGGGTATTTATGAACTACTTTAGCTTATTAAGTTGGATGATAATGGGGAATTGTAGCCACAAGCCCAATTCCTCCGTCAAGAAAATAACTATGGTTCAAGCACCAACATAATCCATCTTCGGTTAGCACGAATTATCCCACACTAAACTAGGGTTGTGGTATAATCTGTCTAATCTAGGCATGGACTATTCGGATACTTGATAGCACAATTCAATTTAAGCACCATTACATGTAAATAATCTAAACAAGCACAGCAAGCATAGATCATTGAGCACATCACAGTCAAAATAGATCTAAGACAAGAATAAACTTTGAAAGTAATGATTTAATCAATAAAAGCACGATTTATTTATAAAAATCCTCGGAACATGTAACTGTCATCCATACATAATAGAACTCCCTATTACTCGACTAGGATTTCATTGAAACCCTAGATCTAGGTTTAGTTGTCCATAGAAGCGGTAGATGGCAAGTAGTTGATGGAGGAAGCCATGGAAATCCTTGGTCTTCTTCTTCTTCTCCTTACTTCCCTCCCTTCAATGGCTGAAAGTGTGGTTGTATATTGTGTGTATAACAATTTCCAACCCTTTAATTGAAGTAAAATAGGGTATATATAGATTTATAACAAGTTTTGGAAGCTTTCCTAACCCAAAACGCACTAAAACTGCTATATTTTACAATCTGGACGCAATTAGGCAGTTTCGTTTGCGTAGGAGTCATCAGTAGAGTAAAATACGCAAGTTCCATTTTTGCATAGGTCACGCGAGCGGGCCACGCGAGTGCGATATTGGGATGTCGCGCGAGCGATTTCCTGGGTTTCGCACGAGCGGGCCGCGAAGCGATTGGTTTTTTCAGCTTTTTTTTCTTGCTTTTTCACCCTGTTTAGCCTGATTTACTTGATTTCTTCCAAAACCTATTAGAAAATAGAAAACGAAGTAAAAATATACAAAAATAGGATAAAAAGGTACTAACAAACGTAAGTTAAGGCGTATAAATAGGATCTGTTCTCTCCCGATCAGTAGTGATGTAATAATGAGATTTACGACTCAAATGTTTTAATATTATGTATACCTAGAACCACCAATGTTATTATTACTATTTTAATTATTGTATTATTATTGGCTTGGTTCTTTTTTGTCTAGGACAATCATGCGTTCTCAACTTACCACTGTCTAAGGGACTAAAAGAGGAAATGTTTTAAATTTTCCCTATTTTGACTACTCCGGGATGTGACATAAGGGAATTTGATTGTTCCGCACATGTTTGTTGATCAGATTCCCTAACAAAACTCCCGTGATATATGTACGACATTTTATTAAGCTACATTTGTACCTTTGTATAGTAAACATATTCATTCTATACTTAAATAATGTGTATTCCACCTCATTTAAATAAAAGGAATGGAGTAATTTGCAAATCTAAAGTGAAATTATTTTAATAATCCAGAATTATTTTTAAAACATCATTTTAAGTGTCGATACTAAGGTGTTTTTTTTCCTTTTCAAGGACTGTTTTGTTATGGTTTATGAATTTGTATCTTGCTTTGGTTTTTGATTTTCTAGGTTGTTCGTATCTCTTTGGAAGTTGGCATTCCTCTTCCATTTTATCAAATGAATCTTTGTACTTTTCAAACATTTTTTTTTCATTTATGTCCTTTAATATGGGCACAATCTTTCCCACTATAACATTTAGAATCTGTTTTAGAATAGCTTATGGGGTACCTTTGAGCCTTGGAGGGTAGCTTCAACTTAAGGGCCAGATTCAACTTATGCTTTTTTGACACAGGAAGTGTGCAAAAAAAAAAAAAAAAAAAAAAAAACCAACCCAAGTGTCACTTCTCCCTAGTCTAGCCTTCTACATTGGGAACATAGAGGCTTAGTTAGGGGTATATACTAAAAGTCATGTTTATGTAGTTGACTTATTATTCACTTAATAAAACCAGTTATTCTATTTTAATGAGAATCTGTATGGGCAATGTTTGCATTATAGTGTTATTTAATATTGTGCATGTGTGTCTCTTATTCTACACAGTATGTGATATTGTAATACCCGCTATTTTCGTTGTACCTTTATATTATTTTTGTTATAAGTAAGATTCAATATGTTGGCATTTACATTTCATGTAATAGCCTTTTCAAGCGATCGAACTATCTCAATCGATCGAACTTGTGACTTTTCAATCGATCAAACCTTCCTCAATCGATCAAAATGCTACCGACCTGAATTCATACGTGGCCCCTTTTCAATTGATCGAACTCACTTTCGATCAATCGAACATGACTGAACTTGAACGTCAAGTTTATTTTCCATGACTCTCATTCAATCTCCACCTCTATATATACTCACACCCAAATAATTGTTTATGCTTGCTAGAAACCTTGGGAGAGAGTTAGAGATATATATAGTTTATAGATACATACTTATATATGTATATATACATCTATATATATATCTATATACACACACCCACAAACATTCCCTCACACACTCTCGGCTAGAAGATAGAAGAGAAGAGAAGAGACCAAAGAGAAAGAGAAAGAGAAAGAGAAAGAGAAAGAAGAGAGAGAGAGAGAGAGAGAGAGAGAGAGAGAGAGAGAGAGAGCTCACCAAACACCACCCGCGGCCACCCCACACATCACTGGCATCATCGAACTTAATAGCGAGTGACTATACTCACTCAGTAGCATAGATATGTTAATACGTATGTGTTTCAGCAAGAAAGAACGGACCCCGAACGTGCATACAAGGTCTAGTTCAAGCCTGGAAGAAGATGCATTCTTAAGCGATTGAACTGAGTTCAATCCATTAAACTTTATTTTTGTCAATTGATCAAACTCGACTTCAATCGATCGAACTTAGCTTTACTTCAATCGATTGAAAAGACTTCAATCGATTGAACATGTTAGAATTGTAAATGTTTAGGTTGTTTATATCTGATGGACTATTAAACTATTTGTTATCATGCTTTTAGTTGGGATGCGGTATTGGAATAATACACACATAAATAATGGACTTAATGCATTAAATAGTGACACTATTTGTATAGTGACGATATTATTAATTGAATCGAGAAGTCGACATGCATAGTAATGGGTTTATGGAACACAGAGGTCAATACTATTTATATTTGTGAGTATGAATACGGTTGAAAGATCGTACAGTGTCGAGTGTGGGATCCTACCATGCTGGGATAGGACCGGGACAATATGTCAGGCTTACGTATGATGGAGTTGGACTGCGTGTCAAAATTGGGGATGTTGTGTGATA
Source organism: Hydrangea macrophylla (assembly GCA_033977485.1). Taxonomy (NCBI): domain Eukaryota; kingdom Viridiplantae; phylum Streptophyta; class Magnoliopsida; order Cornales; family Hydrangeaceae; genus Hydrangea; species Hydrangea macrophylla. Next base: position 78,319,619 of record CM066991.1, on the reverse strand, counting down.
TGGGACTTCGTGTCAAGTTTAATACAGTGGGGCAGGATGGCTAGTATGTATTAGGGTGTATTGGCCAGTATGTGGTAGGGGTGTGTCGGCCAGGGTATGTTGGCCAGAATGTATCAAGGGGCATGTTGCCCATAATGTATCAAGGGGTGTGTTGGCCATAATGTATCAGACGAATTGGCCCGGTGTGTTGGCCATAACATATCAGGGCGTATTGACCGAAAATGTATCGGGGGGTGGTGGCCATAGTATAGTAGTGCATGTTGGCTAGACGCTATCAGGGCGTGATGGTCGGAATATATCAGGACATGTCGGCTAGAGTATGTCGGGGCGTATCGGCCAGATTGTGTCAAGGAGTTTGGCTAGAAAGTTGGGACTTCATGTCAGGTTTGATAGATTGTGATGTATGGGGCTACATGCCAAGATAGTAAGGTGTGGAATGAGATGTGAGTCAAGAAATTATGGGATGTAGAGCTACGTGGGAAATATGGACCAAGAGTCCATATTATGATTGGGATAATGTCAATTATCGGTTACAGTGGGTTGGTGCATACATGCATGCGAAAGATGAGATAATCCTTGAACAATGTTGCTTATGTATACTGCGTATCTATAGATACTCTATTAGTATTTGCATTTACTCAGCTTTCGTAGCTAATAGCGTTTTATACTGTTGGATATTCTACTTCCAGCTGGCCAGGGTTATGAGCATGCAAGAGATGATTACATGGCAAGGGGCTATGAGGAGGAAGCCTTCTATGATGGAGGCTATGCTGGAGATGACTATTATGAGAGTTGATGACCTAGAGCTTCGCTGTAAATAGTTTATATTTTAGAGACTTCTATAATAGCTAAAGTTGGAAATCGGCGTATATTGCCGTAACACTTTAATTATGTTTTCGCTGCTACTTATGGGTTGTAATATTTAGTATTGAACTTTATATATATTGAACTTAGATACCCCAATGTGTTGTTTGATTATTACTGTGGATATCGCAGGTTTTCTTTCTACCCACAACTTTTCTTTTTAAATACTTTCTCAAAATCAATTTCGAAAACAAATGAGTCGCCACTTAATTTTTAAAAGGAAAATTAAGAAACCATTTTAAAGCAACCGATCTTTTGCGAAACCAAAGATTAACTAAGTCCGGGGATTATGGAATGAGAAGGGAAGGAGCCCATTGGACGAAAACACCCCTTCTCATCCTATCTCGCAATAGGCCTCTACTCAACATCCTTTTAATTGAATTATTAATTTAAATGTGCCCTCAACTAATACATATGTATAAATATACATCACAAAAGCATGTCCAAAGGGGTGTAAAATTGCAATTGATAAAATATCATTCAAAAATCACATAATTCAAGTAGCAAGCAATATGATATGCAAATAGGGAACTAGAGAACTTACCCGGGATCCGGCAGTGATATTAAACGTGCAATGCATACAAACACAAGAAAATCCTAAAAAAGAGTCTCTAGTCACATATACATATAAGGCAAGATCCTAATTCTAATGTGTCGCACATGAGGTTGAAAAATCAATAAAATCAAGAAATTAAAATAAATTAAAGAGGGTCCTAGAGATCATACCTTAATAGCGCTACAAAACAAAATGTTAGTCCATATGATATACAAGATGTAAAATTAGAAATAACAATCCTAAATTTCTAGCTTAAACCTATCAAGCATGAAATCCAACTTTATTCAATTACTAGTTCTAATTATAAGCATTAATGTACATGAATGAATATGAACAAGGATAAGACATGGATTTATTCACTAATTTGGATCACTTAGCCTCTGGATTTAAGCCTAATTAATCGTTATTAAGATATGGTTTAAGCCCTAAGTCATAGAAGAATCATTTGGGCCATTATTTACAAAGTTGGTCAAATGTGTCATGAAATTCTGGAAATTGCAGAGAGCAGACCAGAACTTTAAAAAAAGAAAAAGCATGCTTCCCGTGGTTTGATGTCGGTGAATTTTGGACACAAGATGCCTCTGTGAGTCTAGTTTCCAAATCAAAAAGAAAATCAAAGTTTCAACAGTTAGATCTCTGGGAAAAGGACAAACACCAGACATCACTCAAAGATGTACAACTCTCTGTCCAGAGATATTGTTTGATTTTTTAAAAAATAGCAAAAAGATCAGAAATGCTTTGTTCTTTCTAGGGTGACTTCCTAACACATTAATCTACTTAGAAAAAATTATTTTGGGTCACAAACAATTTATTAGAACATTGGTTTACTTATTTCAAAAGAGTGTCACTGTGCTGAAACTCTGGACAGATTGTTGTTACTTCACAAAACTCATGACCAAACCATTTTAAACATGAAATCTCTTTAAAACTAAAATTACAGTGGTAGAACTTTGAGTTATAGACACTTTCCCGTTGGTTTCACTTGATTCCAACGGTAGATTTCGAACCAAAAATCTTTGATCAAAAACAGTTTGTGAACTCACTGTTTTCATTTGTCAAGTTCAACTTTTATTTGTTAACCCCAACTATTAAATCATGAAGTTGGGTTTAAACCAAACCACTTTTCCTACCATTTGATGGTCATTGGAGATCAAGACATGACTAAAACTCATGAGTTTTCAAAGAATATAAGGAGACTCCATGAAAACTCAAGCTTAGAGGACCCAAACCATGGTAAGGGTTTGGATTCATCTATTTGTTCTTACTAAAATGATGATCAACTTTAAATCTCATGTGAATCATAAACTTACATGAGACTAAAAGATCAAACTCATGAGATTCAAGTGAGATATGGAAGATCCCTAAGAGTCTCAAGAGAAGAACATAAACAAGAAAAAGAGAAAAAGAATCCAAGAACTAGCTCATGAACTTCAAGAGGATATAGAGAAGACCCCATGAAATTCCAAGTTAGAGAATCCAAGTCACGAATATGGACTTGGATCCATCTATTTGTTTACAAAGTGAAGTGATGATCAAACTTTGACTCCCATGTGAAGCATAAGCTTACATGAGATTCAAAAGATCAAACTCAAGAGCTTTCAAGAGAGATATTGAAGATCTCCAAGAATCTCAAGAGAAAAGTATAAACAAAAAAAAAAAAGAAATGAAAATCAAGGAAACTAAGAGAGCAAGTGCTCTAAATCCATAAAAGAAAACTAACAAGAGTAGAGTATCACCTCCAACTATCCTCAAACTTCTTATCTTTTGAAGGTCTTCCAAGCTTTTCTTTAAACTCTCCTCCCAATGTTCTCTCTTCTACCCAAATGTTCTTCTTTCAAAAGTTCTCCTAAACTCCTCTCAAAATCCCCCAATATTTTTTTCTCTTGGTTCCCCTCCTTTCCAATGAAGATACCTCTCCTTATATAGACAATAATCCCTGGTATTTTCAGTGAATTCAGAGCAAAAGACAGGTGTAATCATCCCATTTGGTGGTACAATACGTATTTCCTGAAATTAGACAGACTGCTGCTCAGGGCGACATTCAAAAGTTATCCACGACAGTCCGTGAGTGCCGCCGCGGCACTCTGCGACTGCCGTCGCGGCATTCCGTGACTGCCGCGCGGCTCTCAGTGAGTGCCACGAAAAATTATTGATTGCCGTATTTTCGTCAACCTTACTTTATTAGATTTTTGTTTTTATCCGCCTACACATACGTATTGTACCACAAAATATGGACTTTAAAAGCAAACGGCAGTCAGAAAATGTCGGCGGCACTCAGTAAGTTCGGCACTCCGTGAGTGCCGCTCGGCATTCACTAAGTACCGCTCGGCATTCACTGAATGCCGCGAAAATCTGCCGTGTGCCATTTTTCTGTAGAACTTCCCTTTTTAGGTCTTTTCTTTCTTCCCTTTTTCTTAAAGAAACTTATTCTTGAAGATCTTTTCCGAAAATGGTATTTTATACCTGAATTCTCCTAAATACCTGATATTTTCTTCTTTCTGTGAAATTTTATCGCATTTGGAGAACTTTCTGAAGAGCTTGGAATACTTCGAATTTTTTTGGTCCTTATCATCATTGGACATGGAGGTGACACTCTCCTAAATTCGACAGTCGGTCAAAATTTGGGTGTCTATAGTTTGCCCCTCTTTGACAGAGCTTGTGGGGCAACGCATCCCATAAGTGAATGTCAAAGCCTGTGTGAAGACAAGCCTTTGACCAGACTGTCGAATTTAGGAAAAACAAAATGCGTTGCAAAAACGGCTTCACAGACGGTTCATGTTGGTCGTGCTCAACGGTGAGCTGCCTACGTATCCCATCAGGAATCAGACCAAGACGTAGTTCAGGCAGGAGCCAAACATACACAAGCACAAGTAACCATACGGATGGATGCACCTATCTTATCGTGATGCAAGTGCCATGCAATGGTATTTTCCGAATTGACCTGGTCATACAAGCGCCATGCTCATCATGTTTTCCCTGCGTGCGACGCACTTTACGTGATGCGTTAGTCAGGAAAGATTACCTAATTTCGTGACTGATGCGAAGATCTGATACAAGGGTCATGAAGATGCTTTTGAATTGATTTTTGAGGGTTAAAGCAAATCTGTTACGAGAACCGAGAATATAAATCCGTTATATTCCCAAAACAAGGGTTAACGCAAATCCGTTGCGAGAACCGAGAGTGCAAATATGTTACATTCTCAAACAAAGGATCAACGCAAATATGTTACGAGGATCGAGGGTTAACGCAAATATGTTGCGAGAACCGAGAGTACAAATATGTTACATTCTCAAACAAAGGATCAACGCAAATACATTACGAGGATCGAGGGTTAACGCAAATATGTTGCGAGAACCGAGAGTACAAATATGTTACATTCTCAAACAAAGGATCAACGCAAATACATTACGAGGATCGAGGGTTAACGCAAATATGTTGCGAGAACCGAGAGTACAAATATGTTACATTCTCAAACAAAGGATCAACGCAAATACGTTACGAGGATCGAGGGTTAACGCAAATATGTTACGAGAACCGAGAGTGCAAATATGTTACATTCTCAAACAAAGGATCAATGCAAATATGTTACGAGGATCAAGAATAAAAATCCGTTATATTCCCAAAATGAGGGTTAATGCAAATATGTTGCGAGAACCGAGAGTGCGAATATGTTACATTCTCAAACAAAGGATCAACGCAAATATGTTACGAGGGTCGAGGGTTAACGCAAATATGTTACGAGAACCGAGAGTGCAAATATGTTATATTCTCAAACAAAGGATCAACGCAAATATGTTACGAGGATCGAGGGTTAACGCAAATATGTTGCAAAAACCGAGAGTGCAAATATGTTACATTCTCAAACAAAGGATCAACGCAAATATGTTACGAGGATCGAGGGTTAACGCAAATATGTTGCGAGAACCGAGAGTGCAAATATATTACATTCTCAAACAAAGGATCAACGTAAATATGTTACGAGGATCGAGGGTTAACGCAAATATACTGCGAGAACCGAGAGTGCAAATATGTTACATTCTCAAACAAAGGATCAACGTAAATATGTTACGAGGATCGAGGGTTAACGCAAATATGTTGCGAGAACTGAGAGTGCAAATATGTTACATTCTCAAACAAAGGATCAACGCAAATATATTACGAGGATCGAGGGTTAGCGTAAATATGTTGCGAGAACCGAGAGTGCAAATATGTTACATTCTCAAACAAAGGATCAACGCAAATATGTTACGAGGATCGAGAATACAAATTCGTTATATTCCCAAAATGAGGGTTAACGCAAATATGTTGCGAAAACCGAGAATGTAAATATGTTACACTCCCTACTAGAGGATCGACATAAATTTGTTACGAAGATCGCCATTGAGACCTAATACAAAGTTGCCATTGAGGACTAACACCGGTAATTCTTCCATGGAGGACTGATGCAAAGAGAAGCTGCCATTGAGGACTAACGCTTATGAAGAGAAGCTGCCATTGAGGACTAATGCGAGGAGAAGCTGCCATTGAGGACTAATGCAAGGAGAAGCTACCATTAAGGACTAACGCTTCTGAAGAGAAGCTGCCATTGAGGACTAATGCTTATGAAGAAAAGCTTCCTTTGAGGACTAATGCTTATTCTGGAGTCTTCTTATGCTCAGAGAAACAAATTTAGATATTCGGAGTTACTTCAGACTTAAAGAATTGATTTCACAAAATATCGGGAGTCCACAAACTCAGAGAGTTGAATTTTCAAATCTTTGGGGAGTTTTTTAGACTCAAAGAATTTTGAACGGAGCTGATAGAAAGAATGATTTTCTGCATTTACGGACCTTTGGAGGAAATAGATTGGTTCTGTCAAAGGAGGGAAGTCACATTTGCCCCTAGTCTTGGACTCCTCTTATATTGCCATTTTAGCACCATGATGTGATGGTGTTCGAAACTTCTCCTTGTATTGCCCTTGGGATGCTCATGAAGACTTTTCAAATCTTTATTCATCATCTTAAACCCACACATTTGAGACCATTTATTAACTCATCAAAGGAGGACAGACCTGACAAAGCTAGTTACTCAAGATGACTAACTCAAACTCTACATTTATGAATGATTGTGCTTTTATCGTGAATAATTTATCATCTCACCTTTCATTTATTCATCATCTAACAAATGGTAGTGCTTTGCTGATAAATCTAAACTTTGAAAACTTCCCCTTTTTGATTTAGAAAATTCTTTGCCCATCTAGAATGTGCTTCGAATTAATGCTTTAGCTTATAGAATGAAAGGCACTCTATCTCAATCTTTCAAAATAAACTCAATTACTTGAGAACTTGCCACTGGCATAGAGGGTTTTTTTTTTGGCAGACAAAGTTTGCCCCTAGTCTTAAGGGCAAATAGACTCATCCAAGGGTTTTGAGAACATGATGGTACAGGATGCCTTTAGTACATTTACTCCCAACCTAGAGGTAATCATCATGAATATGGTGGGCTAAAGCGGGAAACCCAATACTGATGGGAAAACTTTATTTGCCCCTGGTTTAGCAATAGATATATGGCTCCAGGCAAACACAAGTTTGCCCCTAGTCTGAAGGAAGGAAACCAAAGGTGCAAAGGGTGATGCTTTTGGTTTATGAATGGTTATAGACCGAGAACCTTGGAAAGTTCGCCTACTTATCCCCAAGTGGGAATCAGGTCCGAAGTAGTTCGGCGACTCTGGAGGTCTTGAAGGAATAAGGCTTCAAGAATTTGTGGGCTTTTCAAGCCATATTTTCATTTGGGTCCAATGAGCGCTCTTTCTGAAATGGGTTGCTTGTGATAGCCTTTGAACAGGAATATGAACTACTTCTCCCTTTTATGCATTTTTTTCTTTTCCTCTTTTCTTCCTTTTTTTTTCTTTTTTTTTTGTGGCGGTTGATTCTTTTCACCTTATCACTAGCCAGTCAATCTTTACAACTCTCATAATATATCGTGTTTTAATCATACTCTATTATACTCATAAAGTAATATCAGCCCTCCAAATCACTTTTTATCTTTCTCAAAGATATTTCTGCATTGTTTTAGGTCCACTTATCACTTATCCACTGAGTCTCTCACAAAAATTTACTTGATACTTTCAAATCTCTCTTTTCGTTTCCAATTTCTTTTCTTTGTTGAGAACAACACAAAGCCTTGGGATAATTCATGTACCAATGATGTACTTTGAAGTGCTCAAGGATTCTCAATCTTATTTATTCTATGCTTTTTCCTTTCTTTTCTCTACCTCACTCTCTCTTATTCTCTTCATGATTTTGACTGGCTAGGATTCAGATTTTGAAATCAACACGCATCTTTTTTTTTTTTGGCTCTAACTTTTGCCTAGGCGCCCTTTCGGGTTTTCATCCTAGAGAGCTCTTTCTTTTCTCTCTCTCTCTCTCTCTCTCTCTCTCTCCTTATTTTGGAAGAAGAAGTTCATTTAAAATATCTGGCTACCACCAAGGACCAAGTTTATGGCTTTTGATTGTGGGCTTATCTTTTAGGCTTGGTATTTGAGAAAAGGGAATGGTGAGCAAGCTTCAAGTTCTAAGTTTATCTTTTCAAGATTGAGCAAGAGCATCTTAAAATTCTTAAAGTAAAGCTAATCAATTCTCTAGTCCTCCTTGAATTTGGCACAGAACTTGCTTTGATCATTTGGGGATCCTTTTCAATGCAAAGATTTATTAACAAAGTATTTCTCACGCTCATTTGAAAAAAGTGATTTGATTTTCATTTTTCTTTCTTCTTTTTTTTTTTTTTTTTTTTCTTTCTTGGCTTAATGATCCATACATTCACGACTTGGCACACTGAATCAAACAGAATGAGATTTTATTCAACTAGTAGGGAAATGGATTACATCACTTGACTCGATAAAAAGAAAGATTTGGAGAATAAACTCGACAACCGACTGACTCAAAGACTCGACTGGACTTGACACTTGACTCCTACTTGACATGACCCGATTACCAAACTAGACTTGACTTGGTCTCAACTGGAGTGTCACAGACGATTTTCAATTGATTAGATTTCCAAGAGCATCCACATTTGCTTTAGCAGCAGGAGTTCCAAACACAATCACTTCACTATCATCATTTGATCCACCGGGTCCGTCTTCCCCCAACAGTATGTGTGCAGAAATATTATCCACGTCCATGGCCCAATTTTTAGCGGGAGAGTATTCATCTGACTCATACCAAGTAACACCTTTTCCACATTCGTTGATTGGGCCAGGGCCAGTTGGTTGTTGAGCACTCATGGATGCAACAAACCCCTTGAGAGTTCTTAGTGATGGCTGGGATTGAGAGGTCAGAGACTGAAGAGCTTGTAAGTCAAGATCGTTATGCAAAAGGTCACTCTGTGGATTTGGCGGAGGAGTGATGATTTTCTGATCAATGAGATCCTGGATCTCATGGCGGAGTCTCGAGCAAGAATCGGTATTGTGGCCTTGAGTCTAGTGATAGGTGCAGTACAAGGATAGGTTGTATTTGCGAGGTAAGGGTTTTGATGGTGGCCTTGGGTCCAGGGGATTAAGGTGACCATTCTTGATGAGGTGATCAAGGGCCATGGATAATGTCATGCCGAGGTTGGTGAATATTCTTGACCTGCCGGCTCGGCTTAATTTCAGATTCGACTTTGAACTTGAGTTGCCTTTTGGGCTGAGATGTGGGCTTGGAATAATTCTTTGGTTCGTTGGGATTGGGCATGGATATGGGCTTCGGTGAATGGTTGAGTTTGGGTATGGACTTTTGGGATAGGTTAGATTTGGACATGTGCTTTGGTGATTGGTTGGACTCAGATGTGGATTTTGGTGCTCGGCCGGGTGATCCATTATTCCCTTCTCCAATTTGTTCATCACTACCTCATTCAAACCCACTTGCTTTTTGAGTAACTGATAGAGCTCAAACGTTACCCTCTCCAATTGATTCACCCTTAAGTTCTGTTGCTCAATAGTGGCTTGCAGCTTGTTCACTTTCTCTTCCAAATCTCTTAAGGCCATTAGCGAATCAATCTCAAGATGATGGTCCATGTTCTCCTAAAATCAAGATGACGAACCCAAGAGGTTAGAAGTGTCCTTGCTAGGGGATCTGGTTGTTCCACTCTTTCTATAGGTTCACGACATGAAAAGGCCCGCATGCAGAATCGATTTTCAGGTGGCAAGGAATTTTGATGAATTATTTTGATCTTAATTGGAAGGAAAATGTTGTGGATTTGTATGCTACATGTATGCAATGATATTGGTTAATGTGATAAACATGTTCATGCTTTGATGATTTGGTGCAACTAAATGCATGCACTGCATATATGGCACACAGATGAAATGCACGTGTGTGTGTGTGTGTGTGTGTGTGTGTGTGTGTGTGTGTGTGTGTGTGTGCCTACTCTATATGCAAAAGAAAAGAAAATCCTAATCCTAACACATAACACATAAACACATAAAATCTTCACCCATGTCAAGTGCGCCAATTCCTCTTTCCATTGTGATCCTCGTTACCCTTTCAAAGGTCTGGTATTCAAAATTTTCAAAATTCATTTGAAAAACATTTCTTTAAATGATGGGATCTTTCAAAAACAATTCTCAAGGATTTTGAATCTTTTATTTTAAAAAAAAATGAGGATGTGAAAACATTTCTCAATAAAGATGATTGGATTGAAATCCTTAAAAATTCATTTGAAGAAAATTTTTTCAAAAACAATTCCCAAAGATTTTTCCTTAGAATATGATCATGTGAAATTATACCTTAACAGAGGTTAGTTTGGAGCTTTAATGAACTCCCAAGAGATTTTTTTTAAGAGCGATTGAAAACTTTGAGAGAAAAAAAAAAGATACGACCAAAGATCTGTTTTGCCTTTAAAGATGGATTTAAAATTCTTTGGGTAGAAAGATCACGTGATCGGATTATCACCGTACTTTTCATGAATTCGGATACATACAAGGTCAATGATGCTTAGCTAACATGATATAAGAAGTATAATCTTATAATCAAGGTTCGACATGTTCTCCAAATGTCGTGGAACATGAGGAGAATTTGCTAAAAGGTGATTAATAGATTATACATCTTTCATCAAGCAAGTATCGTCATCATCTCAAGTAATCCCTTCCGGGCATACAAAATTTCCTAGCACATAATCCTAATCAAGAATTGATTTCCTAAGATCGAAAGGTTCTATAGAAGCTATCATGCAAAGGCTGGGTTTTGGTCAAATAAGGGACCCTTGACACACATCCGATAGGATGCTTCATATACCAAATCATGGTACGAGATCAAGGGTGATCACACAGTCCCATGATGACTTGACCGACCGAGTTGCCCCGAGTCTCCAAGGTCATAGTTCCGTGCAATCGACTAGCGAGACATGAAAGTGCAATGCAACAGGCACACAAAAATTAATTAATTCGATTAAAATGATGCTTTCAAGTCTAATCCTCGAGTGAACCCAAAATCAAAAACCTGGTCTGCGAAACCAGAGATTCTGGGTTCGATCCCCAGCAGAGTCGCCAGATTGTGGATATCGCAGGTTTTCTTTCTACCCACAGCTTTTCTTTTTAAATACTTTCTCAAAATCAATTTCGAAAACAAATGATTCGCCACTTAATTTTTAAAAGGAAAATTAAGAAACCATTTTAAAACAACCAATCTTTTGCGAAACCAAAGATTAACTAAGTCCGGGGATTATGGAATGAGAAGGGAAGGAGCCCATCGGACTAAAACACCACTTCTCATCCTATCTCGCGATAGGCCTCTACTCAACATCCTTTTAATTGAATTATTAATTTAAATGTGCCCTCAACTAATACATATGTATTAATATACATCACAAAAGCATGTCCAAAGGGGTGTAAAATTGTAATTGATAAAATATCATTCAAAAATCACATAATTCAAGTAGCAAGCAATATGATATGCAAATAGGGAACTAGAGAACTTACCCGGGATCCGGCAGTGATATTAAACGTGCAATGCATACAAACACAAGAAAATCCTAAAAAAGAGTCTCTAATCACATATACATATAAGGCAAGATCCTAATTCTAATGTGTCGCGCATGAGGTTGAAAAATCAATAAAATCAAGAAATTAAAATAAATTAAAGAGGGTCCTAGAGGTCATACCTTAATAGCGCTACAAAACAAAATGTTAGTCCATATGATATACAAGATGTAAAATTAGAAATAACAATCCTAAATTTCTAGCTTAAACCTATCAAGCATGAAATCCAACTTTATTCAATTACTAGTTCTAATTATAAGCATTAATGTACATGAATGAATATGAACAAGGATAAGACATGGATTTATTCACTAATTTGGATCACTTAGCCTCTGGATTTAAGCCTAATTAATCGTTATTAAGATATGATTTAAGCCCTTAGTCATAGAAGAATCATTTGGGCCATTATTTACAAAGTTGGTCAAATGTGTCATGAAATTCTGGAAATTGCAGAGAGCACACCAGAACTTTAAAAAAAGAAAAAGCATGCTTCCCATGGTTTGATGTCGGTGAATTTTGGACACAAGATGCCTTTGTGAGTCTAGTTTCCAAATCAAAAAGAAAATCAAAGTTTCAACAGTTAGATCTCTGGGAAAAGGACAAACACCAGACATCACTCAGAGATGTACAACTCTCTGTCCAGAGATATTGTTTGATTTTTTAAAAAATAGCAAAAAGATCAGAAATGCATTGTTCTTTCTAGGGTGACTTCCTAACACATTAATCTACTTAGAAAAAATTATTTTGGGTCACAAACAATTTATTAGAACATTGGTTTACTTATTTCAAAAGAGTGTCACTGTGCTGAAACTCTGGACAGATTGTTGTTACTTCACAAAACTCATGACAAAACCATTTTAAACATGAAATCTCTTTAAAACTAAAATTACAGTGGTAGAACTTTGAGTTATAGACACTTTCCCGTTGGTTTCACTTGATTCCAACGGTAGATTTCGAACCAAAAATCTTTGATCAAAAGCAGTTTGTGAACTCACTGTTTTCATTTGTCAAGTTCAACTTTTATTTGTTAACCCCAACTATTAAATCATGAAGTTGGGTTTAAACCAAACCACTTTTCCTACCATTTGATGGTCATTGGAGATCAAGACATGACTAAAACTCATGAGTTTTCAAAGAATATAAGGAGACTCCATGAAAACTCAAGCTTAGAGGACCCAAACCATGGTAAGGGTTTGGATTCATCTATTTGTTCTTACTAAAATGATGATCAACTTTAAATCTCATGTGAATCATAAACTTACATGAGACTAAAAGATCAAACTCATGAGATTCAAGTGAGATATGGAAGATCCCTAAGAGTCTCAAGAGAAGAACATAAACAAGAAAAAGAGAAAAAGAATCCAAGAACTAGCTCATGAACTTCAAGAGGATATAGAGAAGACCCCATGAAATTCCAAGTTAGAGAATCCAAGTCACGAATATGGACTTGGATCCATCTATTTGTTTACAAAGTGAAGTGATGATCAAACTTTGACTCCCATGTGAAGCATAAGCTTACATGAGATTCAAAAGATCAAACTCAAGAGCTTTCAAGAGAGATATTGAAGATCTCCAAGAATCTCAAGAGAAAAGTATAAACAAAAAAAGTGGAAATGAAAATCAAGGAAACTAAGAGAGCACGTGCTCTAAATCCATAAAAGAAAACTAACAAGAGTAGAGTATCACCTCCAACTATCCTCAAACTTCTTATCTTTTGAAGGTCTTCCAAACTCTTCTTTAAACTCTCCTCCCAATGTTCTCTCTTCTACCCAAATGTTCTTCTTTCAAAAGTTCTCCTAAACTCCTCTCAAAATCCCCCAATATTTTTTTCTCTTGGTTCCCCCCCCTTTCCAATGAAGATACCTCTCCTTATATAGACAATAATCCCTGGTATTTTCAGTGAATTTGGAGCAAAAGACAGGTGTAATCATCCCATTTGGTGGTACAATACGTATTTCCTGAAATTAGACAGACTGCTGCCTAGGGCGGCATTCAAAAGTTATCCACGGCAGTCCGTGAGTGCTGCCGCGGCACTCCGCGACTGTCGTCGCGGCATTTCGTGACTGCCGCGCGGCTCTCAGTGAGTGCCGCGAAAAATTATTGATTGCCGTATTTTTGTCAACCTTACTTTATCAGATTTTTGTTTTTATCTGCCTACACATACGTATTGTACCACAAAATACGGACTTTAAAAGCAAACGGCAGTCAGAAAATGTCGGCGGCACTCAGTAAGTGCCGAGCCGGCACTCACTGAATGCCGTTCGGCACTCCGTGAGTGCCGCTTGGCATTCACTGAGTGCCGCTCGGCATTCACTGAATGCCGCGGAAATCTGCCGTGTGCCGTTTTTCGGCAGAATTTCCCTTTTTAGGTCTTTTCTTTCTTCTCTTTTTCTTAAAGAAACTTATTCTTGAAGATCTTTTCCGAAAATGGTATTTTATACCTGAATTCTCCTAAATACCTGATATTTTCTTCTTTCTGTGAAATTTTATCGCGTTTGGAGAACTTTCTGAAGAGCTTGGAATACTTCGAATTTTTTTGGTCCTTATCATCATTAGACATGGAGGTGATACTCTCCTAAATTCGACGGTCGGTCAAAATTGGGGTGTCTACAATTTGCCCCTCTTTGACAGAGCTTGTGGGGCAACGCATCCCATAAGTGAATGTCAAAGCCTGTGTGAAGACAAGCCTTTGACCAGACTGTCGAATTTAGGAAAAATAAAATGCGTTGCAAAAATGGCTTCACAGACGGTTTATGTTGGTCGTGCTCAACAGTGAGCTGCCTACGTATCCCATCAGTAATCAGACCAAGACGTAGATCAGGCAGGAGCCAAACATACACAAGCACAAGTAACCATACGGATGGATGCACCTATCTGATCGTGATGCAAGTGCCATGTAATGGTATTTTTCGAATTGACCTGGTCATACAAGCGCCATGCTCATCATATTTTCCCTGCGTGCGACGCACTTTACGTGATGCGTTAGTCAGGAAAGATTACCTAATTTCATGACTGATGTGAAGATCTGATACAAGGGTCATGAAGATGCTTTTGAATTGATTTTCGAGGGTTAACGCAAATCTGTTACGAGAACCGAGAATATAAATCCGTCATATTCTCAAAACAAGGGTTAACGCAAATCCGTTGCGAGAACCGAGAGTGCAAATATGTTACATTCTCAAACAAAGGATCAACGCAAATATGTTACGAGGATCGAGGGTTAACGCAAACATGTTGCGAGAACCGAGAGTACAAATATGTTACATTCTCAAACAAAGGATCAACGCAAATACGTTACGAGGATCGAGGGTTAACGCAAATATGTTACGAGAACCGAGAGTACAAATATGTTACATTCTCAAACAAAGGATCAACGCAAATATGTTACGAGGATCGAGGGTTAACGCAAATATGTTACGAGAACCGAGAGTGCAAATATGTTACATTCTCAAACAAAGGATCAATGCAAATATGTTACGAGGATCGAGAATAAAAATCCGTTATATTCCCAAAATGAGGGTTAACGCAAATATGTTGCGAGAACCGAGAGTGCGAATATGTTACATTCTCAAACAAAGGATCAACGCAAATATGTTACGAGGATCGAGGGTTAACACAAATATATTGCGAGAACCGAGAGTGCAAATATGTTACATTCTCAAACAAAGGATTAATGCAAATATGTTACGAGGATCGAGGGTTAACGCAAATATGTTGCGAGAACCGAGAGTGTAAATATGTTACATTCTCAAACAAAGGATCAAAGCAAATATATTATGAGGATCGAGGGTTAACGCAAATATGCTGCGAGAACCGAGAGTGCAAATATGTTACATTCTCAAATAAAGGATCAACGCAAATATGTTACGAGGATCGAGGGTTAATGCAAATATGTTGCGAGAACCGAGAGTGTAAATATGTTACATTCTCAAACAAAGGATCAACGTAAATATGTTACGAGGATCGAGGTTTAACGCAAATATGTTGCGAGAACCGAGAGTGCAAATATGTTACATTCTCAAACAAAGGATCAACGCAAATATGTTACGAGGATCGAGATTACAAATCCGTTATATTCCCAAAATGAGGGTTAACGCAAATATGTTGCGAAAACCGAGAATGTAAATATGTTACACTCCCAACCAGAGGATCGACATAAATTTGTTACGAAGATCGCCATTGAGACCTAATACAAAGTTTCCATTGAGGACTAACACCAGTAATTCTTCCATGGAGTACTGATGCAAAGAGAAGCTACCATTGAGGACTAACGCTTATGAAGAGAAGCTGCCATTGAGGACTAATGCGAGGAGAAGCTGCCATTGAGGACTAATGCAAGGAGAAGCTACCGTTAAGGACTAACGCTTATGAAGAGAAGCTGCCATTGAGGACTAATGCTTATGAAGAGAAGCTTCCTTTGAGGACTAATGCTTATTATGGAGTCTTCTTATGCTCAGAGAAACAAATTTAGATATTCAGAGTTACTTCGGACTTAAAGAATTGATTTCACAAAATATCGGGAGTCCACAAACTCAGAGAGTTGAATTTTCAAATCTTTGGGGAGTTTTTTAGACTCAAAGAATTTTGAACGGAGCTGATAGAAAGAATGATTTTCTACATTTACGGACCTTTGGAGGAAATATATTGGTTCTGTCAAAGGAGGGAAGTCACATTTGCCCCTAGTCTTGGACTCCTCTTATATTGCCATTTTAGCACCATGATGTGATGGTGTTCGAAACTTCTCCTTGTATTGCCCTTGGGATGCTCATGAAAACTTTTCAAATATTTATTCATCATCTTAAACCCACACATTTGAGACCATTTATTAACTCATCAAAGGAGGACAGACCTGACAAAGCTAGTTACTCAAGATGACTAACTCAAACTCTACATTTATGAATGATTGTGCTTTCATCGTGAATAATTTATCATCTCACCTTTCATTTATTCATCATCTAACAAATGGTAGTGCTTTGCTGATAAATCTAAACATTGAAAACTTCTCCTTTTTGATTTAGCAAATTCTTTGCCCATCTAGAATGTGCTTCGAATTAATGCTTTAGCTTATAGAATGAAAGGCACTCTATCTCAATCTTTCAAAATAAACTCAATTACTTGAGAATTTGCCACTGGCATAGAGGGTTTTTTTTTGGCAGACAAAGTTTGCCCCTAGTCTTAAGGGAAAATAGACTCATCCAAGGGTTTTGAGAACACGATGGTACAGGATGCCTTTAGTCCATTTACTCCCAACCTAGAGGTAATCATCATGAATATGGTGGGCTAAAGCGGGAAACCCAATACTGATGGGAAAACTTTGTTTGCCCCTGGTTTAGCAATAGATATATGGCTCCAGGCAAACACAAGTTTGCCCCTAGTCTGAAGGAAGGAAACCAAAGGTGCAAAGGGTGATGCTTTTGGTTTATGAATGGTTATAGACCGAGAACCTTGGAAAGTTCGCCTACTTATCCCCAAGTGGGAATCAGGTCCGAAGTAGTTCGGCGACTCTGGAGGTCTTGAAGGAATAAGGCTTCAAGAATTTGTGGGCTTTTCAAGCCATGTTTTCATTTGGGTCCAATGAGCGCTCTTTCTGAAATGGGTTGCTTGTGATAGCCTTTGAACAGGAATATGAACTACTTCTCCCTTTTATGCATTTTTTTCTTTTCCTCTTTTCTTCCTTTTTTTTTTCTTTTTTTTTTGTGGCGGTTGATTCTTTTCACCTTATCACTAGCCAGTCAATCTTTACAACTCTCATAATATATCGTGTTTTAATCATACTCTATTATACTCATAAAGTAATATCAGCCCTCCAAATCACTTTTTATCTTTCTCAAAGATATTTCTGCATTGTTTTAGGTCCACTTATCACTTATCCACTGAGTCTCTCACAAAAATTTACTTGATACTTTCAAATCTTTCTTTTCGTTTCCAATTTCTTTTCTTTGTTGAGAACAACACAAAGCCTTGGGATAATTCATGTACCAATGATGTACTTTGAAGTGCTCAAGGATTCTCAATCTTATTTATTCTATGCTTTTTCCTTTCTTTTCTCTACCTCACTCTCTCTTATTCTCTTCATGATTTTGACTGGCTAGGATTCAGATTTTGAAATCAACACGCATCTTTTTTTTTTTGGCTCTAACTTTTGCCTAGGCGCCCTTTCGGGTTTTCATCCTAGCGAGCTCTTTCTTTTCTCTCTCTCTCTCTCTCTCTCCTTATTTTGGAAGAAGAAGTTCATTTAAAATATCTGGCTACCACCAAGGACCAAGTTTATGGCTTTGGATTGTGGGCTTATCTTTTAGGCTTGGTATTTGAGAAAAGGGAATGGTGAGAGCAAGTGCTCTAAATCCATAAAAGAGAACTAACAAGAGTAGAGTATCAACTCCAACTATCCTCAAACATCTTATCTTTTGAAGGTCTTCCAAGCTCTTCTTTAAACTCTCCTCCCAATGTTCTCTCTTCTACCCAAATGTTCTTCTTTCAAAATTTCTCCTAAACTCCTCTCAAAATCCCCCAATATTTTTTTTCTTGGTTCTCCCCCTTTCTAATGAAGATACCTCTCCTTATATAGACAATAATACCTAGGTATTTTTAGTGAATTCGGAGCAAAAGACAAGTATAATCATCCCATTTGGTGGTACAATACGTACTTCCTGAAATTAGACAGACTGCTGCCCAGGGCGGCATTCAAAAGTTATCCACGACAGTCCGTGAGTGCCGCCGCGGCACTCCGCGACTGCCGTCGCGGCATTCCGTGACTGCCGCGCGGCTCTCATTGAGTGCCGCGAAAAATTATTGATTGCCGTATTTTCGTCAACCTTACTTTATCAGATTTTTGTTTTTATCCGCCTACACGTACGTATTGTACCACAAAATACGGACTTTAAAAGCAAACGACAGTCAGAAAATGTCGACGGCACTCAGTAAGTGCCGAGCCGGCACTCACTGAATGTCGTTCGGCACTCCGTGAGTGCCGCTCGACATTCACTGAATGCCGCAGAAATCTGCCGTGTGCCGTTTTTCTGCAGAACTTCCCTTTTTAGGTCTTTTCTTTCTTCCCTTTTTCTTAAAGAAACTTATTCTTGAAGATCTTTTTCGAAAATGGTATTTTACACCTGAATTCTCCTAAATACCTGATATTTTCTTCTTTCTGTGAAATTTTATCGCGTTTGGAGAACTTTCTGAAGAGCTTGGAATTCTTCGAATTTTTTTGGTCCTTATCATCATTGGACATGGAGGTGACACTCTCCTAAATTCGACGGTCGGTCAAAATTGGGGTGTCTACAATTACTCTGATGATTAGACTTGGTGCATGAACAATATGGTAACTTTCAACTATCATGGCCTACTGGTGCAAAAAGAAATTTTTTTTCTCTATTTTTGCTATAGTGGGGCATGACAGGATTTTTGGTATTAGAGCCTAGGTTTAGTCGCGCTTACCAATTGTCCAACATTTCTTGAGTTTTGAACCTTAAGATTCCTTGAGATAGTGGTTGACTCTAAGTAAATGTTTTGGAGATTATTCGTATGGAGTTTTCCTTACTACTAATGTGATAATAGTTATAACTATTATGTTTAGTTGCAAATTACTTTCTATGATTATTGAGTTGAGGCAAGGAATTAGGACCATAAGGGAATATACGGTACAATTTTAATGATTGTCCCATTTTTTCCTTCATATGATCGATACCCCAGAGAAGAAGAATAGGTAGTATCACCAAGGCCTCTCACTGCCACTTAAATGGATGACTCTGAATCATCAGGTTCAAACTTTTAAGGCTATGGTAGGCATGGAAATCGGTCAGGAGGATATTAACTATCGAGAGCAAGGACTCTTTGGGAATCAACCACCACCACGAATAACCAAGGACCAAGACCTCCGATGCTGTCCCAAGGGAACAAACGTAACTGGACTGGCGAAAGGAAGCCATAGCCTGAGTTTCCCCAGAACCGCTATGCTATAACTCAAGTACCTCCCCCACAAGGACTACTTGCTGCCACTGAAGGCAATACTAGTGGATGCTTTCACTCCGAAAAGGCAGGTCATTTGGTTAAGGATTATCGAGCCCCCAAGGACTACAATCGGGCGAGCGTTCTCTGTTATAACTACAACAAGCATGGCCATAATAGCAAGGGCTGTAGAGCACCCCATAAGGCATACAACATAGCTTCTCAGGGCTAAGTTGGACGGACTCGTTTGAATGCAATCATCCCAGGGGATGCAGTATATGATGAAGTTGAACAACAGAACATGGAAGATACCTTACATTATTCAGCACTTGAGTTAAGGTTTTATTTGATATTGGTGTGTCAAATTCATTTATTGCTATTGAAATTGACAGAATTTTAGGTTTAGTACCCCGGGTGCTTGATATAGCCCTGAATGCAGTATCACCTTTGGGAATGACCATGAGGTTAGGAAAAGTGTGCAAGGACTGTACCTTAATGACTAACAATGAATATTGCATATTCATGTGCCAATATAGTAGATATAGTGCTCATTTAATCCCCAAATTCCTTGTTTTACATACATTTTAAAATTAATATAATTTAATGATGATGTCACTCAAATGTGTGTAATTATGTACTTATATGTTTTATATGTGTAAGTGAAAATGAAGTGAAATAATGCAATAAAGGAAAGGAAAGAAGTAACAAACACATAGGATTATATCCCATGTGCTTATTGGAATTCCTAACTAACAGTCAACAAAGAGACAAAGGAAGAATCCAAAAGAAAAAAGGGAAAAAAAAGACAAAAGAAGGAAAATATTAGCAAGCACTTACTATTTGGACAATGACATCCTGCCCATTTATGAGATTTGGGAATTTTTTTTTTCTCTCTCTCTCTCTCTCTCTCTATACTATTAATTCAAAGGGTGTCTGACAAGAAGAAGGAAAAAAGTGGGCAAATGATTGACAAAATTGGGCGAGATTCACTTTCATCCTTGTTCATGACGATTACAATGACGAATTCTTCGTTTCCTACAAGCATCAAGACAGAGGACTCTTATCTATAGATTGAAACATCCACTGAGGCAGCCAAGAGGACAGAGCAACACACAACCTGCACTCACAACACACTGCCAAAGAGAGAAAAGTCTAGGGAGGTTACCATGTGAGCACTTCATAGTGTTCCTAGGAGTAGAAACTTAAGCTTTTCTTTGCTTTTTCTAGTTCTAGAAGTTGTACAAATTTGCTTTTATGTAATTGATGATTTCATGTTTAAAAATATGTAACAAAATTTTGTGTACTATATTTCTCAAATTAAAATATTTGTTTTCTTGTAAGTCCTTTGCGAATTTATAGTAGTAAAATATTCCCATTAAAATTTTGATTTAATGTTTTTAGTATAGTTAGTACTTGTAGCTTTCCCCTAAATAGGTTGAAACCCCAAATTTTCAGTGTTTATAACAAAAATTCCATTCACTAGAAGATACAATTTGCAAGTAAATGCCAGATTTCTTTGTCATGTAGTTTTAATCACCTATTAAAGCCCCAAGCACACCATATTCATATCCCACTCCTAAATTAGATAAGGGTTTGGTTTGGCCTTGCTTGTGTTCTTGGAGTCATCCACTGTGACCCCACAAAAATTCAAAGTCAAAGGGATAGTATTTTAATTTTGGTTCAGTATTTCAATTTACATTTTATTAGCTTAGTTGTACTAAAATTTGTTATTTTGTAGATTCCAAGAATTCAATCCCAACTCATGTTAAGTGGAGAAAACAAATATTATATTAGTTTTCACTTTCACCTTGGTTTTATAACCTTACTCTAAATTGGACAGTAATTGTGTACATCTATTTAATTTTTCTTTAAATTTTATTTATAGGACAGTTTCAATTCCAAAAATGGTAGGCTAAAACTTTAATTGGGGATATGCAATAAAAACTCAGAAATCACAACTTCTATGCACTAATTTTAAATGGGCATATTATCTGGATGGGTTATTTTTCCATTCATGGCCAAAAAATATCTATAGTTTATGACCATTTAACATGTTTATAGACTATGGCTATATTGAACTTTAAAGATTGCGTGTTTGAAATAAGAATTTAATTACATGAATTGTCAAATTATGACTTTTGTCATAAAAAACACCTAGCATACACAAATAATTTATTTAACAAAGTTTATATTTCAAGTATGTGCACAAATATATTTCTATCCATTAATGGACATGCAATTGTGTAGTGGCAGAGTGGTGGGGACTGGGCGCCGAATAACCCACGTCCACGGTGAGTCACGGTTCGAACTTGACTATTGCCCAATTGCCTCTTTATTTCTCGTTAAACTAAACGAGGTCGTTTCATATCAAACCTGACACACCTGATATAACTTCAACTAGTATAAGTTTATTTTCAAATAAAGAATCACTTTGTTTAGAAATGCCAAATCTTTTGCAAAAGTACAAAAGTTGTGTGATCTAATGTTGATTTGCATATTCCCAATCCATTTTAATTATTTCTCCCAAGTTAATTAATATTCCCTACTTTTAGATAACTTAGATTAAATACTTGTATTATTTTTATCTTTTGCTAAAATAAAAGTAAAAAAGTTCATTTTATGTAAATCTAGCTTTTATTTATTTTTCATCATTTTCTTACTAGTATCTTAGTTTGTTTATTTGTACGGTTAAAATCTTTACCGTAAACTATTAAAAAAATAGCATTTAATTAAGTTTTACTGCCAAAAAAAATATAAACACTAGTAGTTTAGGAAAAGCCCCAAAAATCCATCATCTTTTATTTTCTTTTTAGGTATAAAATGGTTATTTCCTATCTTTATAAATTGTTTTACCATTCCCTGTGGGTTCGACATAGTCTTACTAGAACTTTATTACTTGTACGATCACCTACACTTGGGTGTTGATAAGAAAACACGTCAGTAGGACGTCATCACTTAACCCTTGAGGATAGGATCCTTCCTACTGACCTAATTGTTTTGTCAATGAAGGAATTTGACATCATATTAGGAATTGATTGGCTCACAAAGTATCGTGCTAAGCTGGATTGTTCCAATAAGATGATTACCTTTTCAGTACCCGAAAGTCAGTCTTTTAATTTCCAGTGCAACCCCTCTGGTGTTGCTTTTCTCTCCAACGGTCTAGCAGCTATCAAGGGCTCGAGTTCAGAACTCACTATTGCACAGATTCCTATAATCTGAGACTTTAAGGATGTGTTTCAGAATATTTTAGGACTGTCACCTAAGCATGAGATTGATTTCTACATCGTATTAGTGCCTGGTACTTTACCACAATCGAAGGCTCCTTATCAGATGACACGAACAGAGATGCAAGAACTGAAAAAGCAAGTACAGGAGTTAGAGAACCTCAAGTTTGTTCGACCCAGCATGTCGCCTTGGGGAGCACCAGTGTTGTTTGTTAAGAAGAAGGACGAAACTCAGCCACTTTGTATCGACTATAGGGTCAATAAGGTCACGATTAAGAATAAGTACCCACTCCCTAGAGTGGATGATCTATTTGATTAGCTACAAGGAGCAACGACTTTCTTGAAGATTGATCTACATTCAGGATATCACCAACTATCGGTTCGACCTGAGGATATTTTGAAAATTGCTTTCAGGATGAGGTATGGGCATTATGAATTCTTGGTTATGTCACCTAATGAACAGAGTACTTAGACCTTACTTGGACTAGTTCATTATCGTGTTCATAGATGATATTGTGATCTACTTGTAGACCGAGGCTGAACATAAAGAACATGTAAAGATCACACTATAGATCATCCGAGATAACCAACTGTATGCTAAGTTCAGCAAATGTGAATTTTGGATAAAGGAAGTCAAATTTTTAGGATGTGTAATCTCACAAGATGGAATAGCCGTAAACTCGTCAAAGATAGACGCAGTTTTGGATTAGAATATACCAACTACCATAATGGAAGTCAGGAGTTCTCTTGGCCTAGCTGGATACTATCGGAGATTCGTTGAACAATTCTCTAAGATCGCAGCTCCTCTTACCGGACTAACAAAGAAGGCTTTAAAGTTTAAATGGGGTGACAAACATGAACGCGCATTCCAGGAATTGAAGGAAAGATTGACCATTGTGCTAGTGCTTGCGATATCCAAGAGTGGTGAGCAATTCACTATTTATAGCAACGCATCACACCAAGGAATCAAATGTGTTCTGATGAAAGATAGGAAAGTAATCGCATATGGATTGCGATAATTAAAACCCCATGAGTTAAATTATATGACACATGACCTCGAGCTAGCCACGATTATTTTTGCACTCAAGATTTGGAGGCATTACCTCTATGGTAAGAAGTTTGATTTGCTCTCGGATCACAAGACTCTGAGATACTTGTTCTCTCAAAGGGAGTTGAACATGAGGCAATGATGTTTGATGGAATTGTTAAAGGACTACAATTTTACATTCCAATATCACCCTAAAAAGGTGAATGTAGTGGCCGATGAATTGAGTCAAAGACCTCAGAGGATAGTAGTAGCTTCTCTTATGGTCAAGGAGTGGCAAGCTTTGAAAACTTTGGCTGAATCCAGTATTCAGGCCTCAGATTCAAGTGAAGGATGACACTTTGAATGTCTCATGGTGCAACCGACCCATATTAGTCATATTTTGGAGGCATAGAGGGAAGAATGAAGGACTTCAGGAGTGGTTCGCCAGCGCTGCAGTGAAAGAACCCGAGAGTTGGAGTATCGATGCAAATGGAGCACTCAGATATAGAGAAAGACTTTGTGTGTCGGATGAAGATGATCTTAGAAAGGATATACTGGATAAAGCTCACAAGTCATGTATGACTATTTACCTAGGAGGTACTAAGATGTACAAGGATTGAAAAGGAACTTCCAGTGGGAAGGGATGAAACGAGAGGTTGCTGAACACGTATCTTAATGTATTATGTGTAAGCAAGTGAAGGCAGAACATCAGAAGCCTCTAGGATTTTACAACTGTTACTAGCTCCCGGATGGAAGTAGGAACATATAACCATGAACTTTGTGGTAGGTTTATCGAGGTCTCAGCAAAACCAAGGCACCATTTAGGTAGTTGTGGACCAACTTACCAAATCGGCGCATTCCATAGCTTATAGTATGTCATACCCGGTCAAATGTATGAGCCGTATGTATATACAATAAGCCATATGACTGCACAGTGTACCGGTATATATTTTATCAGATCGTGACTCGAGATTCACTACAGAGTTCTGGAAGAGTCTACAGTCAGCTTTAGGGACTTCGTTAAGCTTGAGCACATCCTTTCACCCGCAGACCAATGGAAAAATTGAACGAGTCAACCAGGTCATGGAGGACACGCTTCGAACATGGGTTATTGATTTGGAAAGCACATGGGAGACTCATCTAGTATTGGTATAGTTCACATATAATAACAGTCACTACTCAAGTACATGGATGGCACCCTTTGAGGCATTATATGGAAGACCATACCGATCACCTTTGTGCTAGTCAGAAGTTGGAGATAATCAATTGTGTGGACCTAAATTAGTTTGGGAAACTAATGAAAAGATCAAGATCATGAAAGAAATAATGTGAACAACACCGAGTAGACACAAGAGTTACGTGGATAAATGTCGCAGAAGTTTAGAGTTTAAGTTTGGAGATCATGTGCTACTTAAGGTATCTTGAGTGCGAGGAATTGTTCGATTTGGTCAGAAGTGAGGAAATCTAGCACCACATTTCATTGGACCATTTGAAATCCTCAAGCGTATAAGAAAGGTTGGCTACAGACTCGTATTGCCGCCAAAGATGTTAGGTGTGCACAACGTGTTTCACATTAGCATGTTGAGAAAGTGTGCTCACAATTCGAGTCATGAGATCAACTTTGAAGACATCGAGGTTAATTATAATGTATATTTTTAGAAAGTACCAAGTACGAATTTTGGATCGAGGAGTAAAAAAGCTGAGGAATAAGGAAATTCCATTGGTGAAGATTTAGTGGAAGTTTCAAGACGTAGGAGAAGCTTCTTCAGAATTAGAGTCGGAGATGCGTGAGAAGTATCCTGAATTGTCTAGTGATGCTTAGTTTGGATTTCGGGGGCAAAATCTTTATTTTAGAGGGGGATGATGTAATACCCCTATTTTGTTTTACCTTTATATTACTTTTGATATAAATAAAATTCAGTATATTGGTATTTACATTTCCTATAATAGCCTTTTCAAGCGATCGATCTATTCTCAATCGATCGAACATGTGACTTTTCAATTGATCGATCCTTCCTCAATCGATCGAATTGCTACTGACTTGAATTCATACGTGGCCCTATTTCAATCGATTGAACTCACTTCTGATCGATCGAACATGACTGAACAAACCGTCAAATTCATTTTCCACGGCTCTCATTCACTCTCGTCCCCTAAATATACTTATACGCATATAATTGTTGTGCTTGTTGGAAACCTTGGGAGAGAGTTAGAGAAAAATATATATAGTTTATATATACACATAGTCATATATGTATGTATCTATATATACACACGTACAAACACTCTCTCACACACTTTCGACTAGAAGAGAGAAGAGAAGAGGCCATAGAGAAGGAGAAGAAGAAGGAGAAAGAGAAAGAGGAGGAAGAGAGAGAGATCACCAAACACCATTTGTTGCCACCCCACACGTTGGCGGCATCACCGAACTTAACAGTGAGTGCCTATACTCACTCCGTATCATAGATATATTAGTATATATGTGTTTTAGCAAGAAAGAAGAGACCCTAGACGTGCATACAAGGTCCAGTTCAAGTTTGGAAGAAGATGCATTCTCAAGCGATTGAACTCGACTTCAATCGATTGAACTTAGCTTTACTTCAATCAATTGAAAAGACTTTAATCGATTGAACATATTAGAATTATAAATGTTTAGGTTGTTTGTATCTGATAGTCTGTGAAGCTATTTATTATTATGCGTTGTTGTTGGGATGCGGTATTGGCATAATACACATGTGAATGATGGACTTAATGCATTAAACAGTGAAACCATTTGTATAGTGATGATGTTATTAATCGAATCAAGAAGCTGACATGCAGAATAATGGGTCTATCGACCGTAGAGGTCGATACTATTTATATTTGTGAGTATGAATGCTGTCGTGAAGATCATACAGCGTCGTGTATGGGATCCTATTGTACTAGACTATGTGTCAGGCTTACATTTGATAGAGTTGGACAACGTGTTAAAATTAGGGAAGTTGTGTAATATGAGACTTTGTGTCATGTTTAATATAGTAGAGCAAGATGGCTAGTCTGTATCGCGGCTTATTGTCCAGTATGTGGCAGGGCATTTTGGCCAGAATGTATCAAGGGGTGTGTTGGCCATAATGCATCGGACCTATTGGCTGAGCGTGTTGGCCACAATGTATTAGGGCATATTTGCCGAAAATGTATCGGGGCATGGTGGCCATAGTATAGTAGGGCGTGTTGGCCAGACGGTATCAAGGTGTGTAGGTCTGAATATATCAGGGCGTGTCGGTTAGAGTATGTCGGTATGTATCGGCCAGATTGTGTCAAGACGTTTGGCTAGAAAGTTGGGACTTCATATCAGGTTCAATAGATTGTGATGTGTGGGGCTGCATGCTAAGATACTAAGATAGTATGGTGTGAAATGAGATGTTAGTCGAGAAATTATGGGATGTAGATTACGTGTGAAATATAGACCAAGATTCCATATTATGATTAGGATAATGTCAATTATCAGTTATAGTGGGTTGGTGCATACATGCATTCGAACGATGAGATGATCTTTAACAAAATTGTTTATGTATACTACGTATTTATAGATACTCTGTTAGTATTTGCTTTCACTTAGCTTTCGTAGCTGATGGCATTTTATGCCGCTGGATATTCTACACCCAATCAGCTAGGGTTATGAGTATGCAGGAGATGATTATATGTCAAGAGGCAATGAAGAGGAAGCCTACTATGATGGAGGCTATGCTAGAGATGACTACTACGCGAGCTGAAGACCTAGAGCTTTGCTGTAGATAGTTTATATTTTAGGGACTTCTATAATAGTTAAAGTTGGAAATCGGCGTATGTTGCTGTAACACTTTAGTTATGTTTCCGCTACTACTTATGGGTTGTAATAGTTAGTATTGAACTTTATATATGTTGAACTTAGATACCCCAATGCGTCGTTTGATTATTACTCTGATGAGTAGACTTAGTGCATGGACAATATGGTGACCTTCAATTGTCATGGCCTACGAGTGCAAGAAGAAATTTATTTTCTTTATTTTTGCTATAGTGGGGCGTGATAGGATTTTTGGTACTAGAGCCCAGGTTTAGGGGTCGCGCTCACCAATTGTCCAACATTTCTTGAGTTTTGAACCTTAAGATTCCTTGAGATTAAGTAAATGTTCTAGAGATTATCCGTATGGAGTTTTCCTTATCATTAATTTGAAAATATTTATAACTATTATGTTTAGCTGTGAATTGCTTTCTGTGATTATATTTGGATTGACGACTAACCAATAGATGTCTGTATAGGTACCCAACCTTACTACATCAATGGCAGGGAGACTACCTACCCATAATCATCTTGTATAGATTGAGGATACATCCCTAGATAACTGATCCAACTAGATTGTTTGAGGCCTTTGTGCGTAGAATGGAACAAATTAATAATCCCAACATAAACTACGGAAATAACCACAGACTACCTCCGAGACCAGTTGAGGATCGAATAGCGGAGCGTTTATGTCATTTTCGTCAAAAAAAGTGTGACGGGAATACTGAGCCATGGCAAGCGGAACAGTGGCTCCGAGATATGGAAGCAATATTTGATACCTTAGGATGTGATGAGATAGAGAAGCGTCAACTTACGACATTCCAGTTGACATATGTATTCCTGATTGGTAGAAATCAGAAAAGGGGACTGTAGGAGAGGATGTAGCAGGGAGAATGCCCTAGATCACATTTAAAGGTATATTTCTAGAGAATTACTTTCATCACACGAAGAGGAACATGAAGGAGAGAGAGTTTATTGAGTTAAGGCAAGGAATTAGAATCGTAAAGGAATATATGGTACAATTTAAACGATTGTCCCATTTTGCCTTTCATAGGATTGATACTTGTAGAAGAGGAATAGGTAGAATCACCAAGGCCTCTCACTGCCACTTCAGCGGATGACTCTGAATCATCGGGGTCAAACTTTTAAGGCTATGGTGGGTATGGTAATTGGCCATGAGGATATTAACGGTCAACAACAAGGACGATTTGGGAATCGACCACAACCCCAGAAATAACCAAGGACCAAGACCTCCGATGCCGCCCCAAGGGAACAAAAGTAACTGTACAGGCGAAAGGAAGCCACAACCTACATTTTCCCAGAACGACTTTGCAATAACTCAAGCACCTCTCCGATAAGGACTACTATCTGCCACTAGAGTCAATACCAGTGGATGCTTTAACTGTGGAAAGCCATGTTATGTGGCTAAGGATTGCTGAGCCCCCAAGGACTATAACCGGGTGATTGTTCTCTGTTATAACTATAACAAGCATGGCCATATCAGTAAGGATTATAGAGCACCCCGGAGGGCGTACAACGGACCAGCTGCTCAGTGCCAAGTTTAACAGATTCATTTAAATGCAATCGTCCCAATGGATGCGGGATATGATGAAGCTAAGCAATAGAACATGGAAGGTACCCTTGCATTATTCAGCATTCGAGTTAAGGTTTTATTTGATACTGGTGCGTCAAATTTGTTTATTGCTATCAGAATTGTCAGACTTTTAGGTTTAGTACCCAGGCGCTTGATGTAGCCCTGAATTCGATATCACCTTAGGAATGACCGTGAGATTAGGGAAACTGTGCAAGAACTATACCTTAACCCTTGAGGATAGGATCTTTCCCGCATATCTAATTGTTTTGTCAGTGAAGGAATTTGACATTATCTTAGGAATTGATTAGCTCACGAAGTACCGTGCTAAGTTGGATTGTGCCAATAAGATGATTATCTTTTCAGTGCCTGGAAGTCAGTCTTTTAATTTCCACTGCAACCCCTCTGGTGATGCTTTTCTCACCAGTCGTCTACTACAGCAATCTGTTTTTGCAGTTAGAGGTAACCTTAGTTCTGCCCTTGCAGGGTTATTGTAGCTTTCATATAATTTTTTTCAATACCAATTTATACGCATTGTCAAAGAATTCTAGGAACACGATTTTCTAATAGGCTTAAGCATCCCCAAACGGGCCCCTAGTAGCAGGGCCGACCCTAGCCATAGATGATCTCATAGGTTCCAGGTTTTTGATGTTTAATTAGGGCCCCAATTTGACCCCAAAAATAAATAAAAATAAGGGCCTCAATTTTGGTAATTTTCTTTTGGGTAAATTACATTTTTCACCCTTGTGATTTGAGGATTGTGACACTTTAGTCCACGCACTTTCAATTTGGACATCAGACCCTAGAATTTCATAAGTGTAACAATTAAGTCCATTCAGGTCTTTTATAATTAAACTTAGAATTGTATTAGTATGAAGAATTATGCTAAACTCTCAAGTTTTCTTAAATTTAGTATTTTAACTTTTGTTTGAGTACCTAATTATTTTTTCCACCAACTTCCATCAATCTAGTAGTAGAGGTTGGTTTGGTCACTTATTAGGTTTATAATGTGAGTATTAGATATACATAAGATGTAGAAATTGATAATTTTAACAATTCAACATCATTACAAATCATAAAAGAACATAAAAAATTTAATAAAATTATTAAAAGAACTTATTAAAATCTTAAAAATTATCAACTAGAAATTGTTAATGCAGTCAGACATGTACAAAATCTTGTGCAAAAAAAAAAAAAATACAAAAAACATCTAGTAGTTAGGTTTAGGCCAAATTACACTTTAGTACATCAAACTATACATTTGTCTTCAATTGAGTCCATAAACATTTTTTTTGGCAATTGGGTCGACCTAGTAACACAAGTGCATCAATCAACCCCATCCATTAACGGCCTTAGAATAAACTAACGGTGTGTGCTGACATGGACTACTCGTCCATTATAATAATAATGTAAATATGAATGAAAGTGATATGGAAATAAAATAAGTAAAGAAAAATGGATGAGAAGGAAATGTGTCATTCTTTTGGCGCGAAAATGGCCTACCATAACTCACTAGCCTGATCGTGATAAAGTGAGCAATTGCAAGCCATGAAAGCACATCACAGATTGATCGGAATTACGAGAGCAATCGACCAGAGTGGATGATTTGGTTGAACACCAGACCTAAATGTGTAAGTGTTGAATCATGGTCTAGGGTTTACAAAGGGAAAAATGTCTTCTAAATTGGTGTAATAATTGAGGGTTGAAATATGGGGTGTTAGGAACCCAGATTCATTGTACTCTAACCTATACAATATAAATATAAGTGGTTCCCTAATGTATATGCTTTTATATATGAGTATATAATTCTTTACTGCTTTTATATACGTGGTTCTTTACTTTTGTGTCTATGGTTTGGTTGACATGTTGTCCCTTGTTGCATAAAATGGGGGATTCGCTTACTGTTAAGCAGCATCATGGTGGGTCGTTCAAGAAGAAAAAAGTTTGAATATGTTGGAGGTAAGGTGTCTTTCTACAAAGGGGAAATGCTCAAAAGAGTGGTCTAGGGAGCAGCAAAAAGTTTCACAACAACTGAGTTTGATGAGGCAGTGGAGGATTTGAAGACTTTGTTAGAGGACGCACACAAGGTCTTGATGACACAAAATCCAAAGTACTGGTCTAAAGCATTTTTTAGCACAAGAAGTAAGTGTGACATTGTGGACAACAACTTGTCAGAAACATTCAATGGTTTCATTCGAGAGGCATGACAAAAGCCTATTATATCGATGTTAGAGGATATTAGAGTAGCATTGATGGTGAGGATGTAGGAAAAAAGGGATAAAACATTTAAGAAATGTGGAAATATATGTCCTAGGATTATGGAAAAATTAGAAGAGAACAAGGGATTTAGTAGATTCTGTGCACCAACATGGAGTGGGGATACACAATTTAAAGTTAAGTATATGGATGATAGGTTCATAGTTGATTTGAAGCAAAAGACTTGTTCATGTAGCGCATGGGACCTAACTGGCATACCATGCAGCCACTGGGTATCAGCTATATTTTACTTGACAAAGAATCTTGAGGATAATGTGGATGGTTGCTATAAAAAGAAGGCATATTTGAGGGTTTATAACCATTTTCTGCAGCCTTTAAATCAGCCCAAATTGTGGAAAGAAACAAGGTTGGAACCTGTCCAAACTCCAAAGAATAAGAGGATGCTTGGAAGACCAAAGCTAGTGAGGTGAAAAGACCCATTTGAGGAAGCCAAATCATCCCACAAGCTTTTCAAGAAAAATCACAAGGATGAGGTGTACCAAGTGTAAAAGGTATGGGCACAATAACAAGATATGCAAAGGTCCTACAAATGCAGAGGATGTAGCACAGAACATGGCTTCTAGACCAACTGTTACCACAAGGTGTCCAAAGTTGTAGGTAAGGAAGAAGGGGAAAGAAAGGATACCAAATGGATTTGGTGTGTTTATCTCACCTCATACAGGAAACACCTTTTTTTGTGTAAGTATAACTCATATATGTTGGTTTCTTATACTATTTCGTGAATTTTTGAAATACTAAAAGCACCATTTTTTTTTAATTTTTTTTTTTGTATTTCAGGTTCCAGGCAAGTAGCCTAGAGGGATAATGTCAGAAAGAAGTTATGGAGTTGTAACTAATAATCCAACTCCATAGGGATCACATGGTAGATCATTGAGGTCGAGAAACATCAACTTGTCTGGTCAAGAGTTTGGAACTCAAGAGAGTTGTGCTAGTGGGAAAAGAAAACACTATCTAAACCTAAATGTTTAGGGCAACTAGAATCAAGATAGATCAACTTTGATCTTTTGGAATGGATTTGTCTTATTTTGTGGTGTTAAAATTTTGCTAACTATGTAAGGGATAATTTTCTGTTTTGCTGGGGAATACCCATGGATATATGTGGTATTCAAAGTATGTAATCTATATGTGGATGAATGCCAAGTTTATATTAATGTTACTCTCATCTTGTGGACTACAATTCAGTTGTAATAGTGGATGCAAAAAAAGTTTACATTTACGTTGAGTTCATATTTCACAACACCTTCATTTCATTTCAAAAGTTGAATCTAGGATTACAAAGTTGTATACAAAATATAGAAGCAACATTTTAACACACTTGACCAGTTTGAGGCTACCCCTCAGGCAAAAACAAAACTCCTGGATTTGTCCACCCATTCACACTTGACAGTGTAACCATCACCACTAAGATGCACAACCAATGTACAACCTTCCAACACGAGTTTTCATTTTCTGACTTCTTTTAAACTTATTGTTCAATTTTCTAACTGTCTTCATCTTCACACGTTACTCCAACTCCTTAACATGGTCCTTCAATTCTATGTTCTAATTTGAGAACTTGGCAACCTCATCTCTGCATCAAAATAGAGTATTCCTTAGATCAGGGAGTATTTCCTTAGCTCGGGCACAAATTTGTGGGTCAATCCATGCAACAAACCACAGTACCCGTTAATCTATATAAAGAAAACACACAGTGAGACATACACATACACACACACAGAGAGAGAGAGAGAGAGAGAGAGAGAGAGAGAGAGAGAGAGAGAGTTATACATACAAATACATATATGCTCTGATGCTTCCTTCATACCCGGTGTTAGCCCCAAGGGTTCTACCTTAAGTAGTTTTGATGATTTACAAACTATAAAGTTGAGTACTTATGATTTTATTTAGTGTGTTGTCAAAACAGAGCCTTAAAATGATGATGGATATTCCATGGAAGCCTTGTGAAAGATTATTTCTATCTTGTACTATTCTTATAGGACTTTGTGTAAAGTTAGTTAGGTTGAATTTCCAAGACAAGGGCTTAAAATTTAACAAAATCTCAAAAACAAGCAAACTATTTTTTAGAAGAAAAATAGTCTACTGGACATTTTCCCAGTCGACTAGACCCTTAATTTTTCAGTTGACTGGACCCATCTCTCAGTCGACTGGTTTCTTCAAGAAAAACATAGGTTCTGCTTTACCACATTCAGTCGACCAGACCCTTTTTCAGTCGACTGTGTTCATGGTGCAATCTATTAAGTTTGAAGTATAGTCGACTAAATCGCGAGCCCACTCGATTGGATCACTGTGCAGAAATAGTAACGGCTCTTTTTATTGGGTTTTGATTTAGCATTAAATGCTCCCAACTACCTTAAATGTTTAGATATTCTAGAGAGAGTATTTATACTCATTTGAATTTGGTTGTTGGACACTTAACTCATTACATTGCATACTCATTTTTGCAATCAAAGATTTGAAGCCCTAATTGTGTGAGATTCAATCTTCTAGCTCTAGACTTAATTTGTAATTCCTTGAGAGCTATTATTGAGAGCATTTATTGTTTCTATCTACTGTACAAGAGAGTGTATTTCAGTTGTATTCAAACCTTTTGTCAAACGTGAAGTTGTTAAGAGGGTTGGTGTAACCCTTACTCCAAATGAAGGGTTTCTTCATTGGAGGTGTTAAAGGAGTTCAAGAAGAACTTATAAGGAGTGGTTTAATCTTCACCTAAAGAAGATTGGTTAGTGGAATCCTCAAGAGGTGTTCTTGAGGGGTGGATGTAGGCCGCAGATTGTGGATTGCTGAACCACTTGAAAAACTCGGTTTGCAAGTGTTTCTTTCCCTATCTCTTTACCTACTATTTATTTTGAGATTGTGCTTGCTTAGATTTTAATTTTCCATTAATTGTTATTAATCTTATTTAACCCCCCTCTAAGGATTACTTTTGGGCCAACAATTGGTATCAGAGCAAGGGCTCTTGTATTGATTTCACATATCTTTGAGTTAAAGATCACATGGCAAACACTAGTACCAATATCACTTATATTGAGGGACAATCATCCCAAAGACCTCCATGCTTTAATGGAACAAGCTGTGCTTATTGGAAAAATAGGATGAGAATTTACATTATTGCTCAAGACTTTGATTTATGGCAAATCGTAGTCAAAGGACCTCACGTCCCCACTGAGACCGTAGGCACCGAAACCGTTCCTAAGACGGGATGAATATATTGATAGCGACAAAAACTTATTAAAATGAATGCTATATCTATGAATCTCTTATATTGTGGCGTAGACTCAAATGAGTACAACTGAATATCTTCTTGTGAATTGGCTAAAGAAATTTGGGATAAATTAAAAGTCACACATAAAGGAACTAATCAAGTCAAAAAGTCTAAGATTAGTTTACTTGTTCAATCATATGAAATGTTCAAAATGCTTCTGAATGAAACTATTAGTGAAATGTCTACTTGTTTTACTACTATTACTAATAATTTGAAAAATTTTGGTAGAATGTATCCTAATGAAGAGATGATTGAGAAAGTGCTTAGGTCCGTACCAAAGCATTAACTACCTAAGGTCACGGCAGTCCGAGAAGCAAAGAAACTTTCAAGACTTTCAATTTAGCAACTCATGGGATCTCTCATCACTCATGAAATGAAATTGGCCATCTTCGACAATGAAGCAAAAAGAAGAACTTGGGTCTAAAGGCTTCAAATGGCCAAAATGATGATAGTGATGAAGATGATGAAATGGCTATGATCACCCATAAGTTCAAAAGGTTCTTGACGAGAGACAAATCCTTCGGAAGAAAAGGACAAAAAAAGTAAAGTCAAGAAAAACCAATCATTTTCTTCAAGTGCAAAAAGCCCGGACACATCAAAGCCAATTGTCCATTGTTGAAGAACAACTTCAAGAAAAAGACGAAAAAGGCAATGAAGGCAACAACGTGGGATGATTCCGAAAATAAGACATCCGAAGATGAATCAAGTGATGAGGAAGTCGCAAACATTTGTCTCATGGCACATGAAAGTGATGAGGTAGACTCTAATTTTGATTCTTGTAATGAATCTCATAACTATGATGAGCTTCAAAATGCATTTGATGAATTGCATGAGGAGTTGGAAAGTTTGGGAACCAAATACCTAGCTCTTAAAAAGAAAATTTCCATACTCTCAAATGAACTTAGTGAATTGAAATAAAATGAATTTTTGAGAAAAGAAAATGAAATGCTCTCTTCAAGAAAAATTCCTACAAATGATTTTGAAAAGGAAAATATTGAGTTGAAGAAACAAGTTGAAGATTTGACAAAAACAGTAGCAAAATTCACTCATGGAGAGCAAAATTTGCATATGCTTTTAGGAAAATGAAGATGCGTTTTTGATAAAGCCGAATTGGGTTTCAATCCTACCTACAAAGAAAAGAAGTGCAACAATTTCTTTTCAAGTGATGCTTCTACTAGTTCTAGTTCTTCAAACAAATCTCATCAAAGCACTTTTACAAAAGGATCCACTTCAAGCAATTTCAATCCTCATGTGACTTATCATTATTGCATGAGAAAGGGGCATGTGAACTGCAAATACCCAAATAGGAGAAAGACCACTATGGTTTGGATTGAAAAGGGAACCACACCCTCCCTTGCTAACAAAAGTGGACCCAATGAATATTGGGTAACAAAGAGGGTTACTTAAGCTTGTTTTATAGGTGTGCTTAAAATCCTCAAACAAGGATAGATGGTTCTTGGATAGTGGTTGGTCTAGACACATGATCGGAGATAAATCAAAGTTCTCCTCTCTCTCTCTCCCAAGGATGGTGGAAATGTTACCTTTAGAGACAACTCCAAGGGAAAAATCATCGGCATAGGTAAAGTTGGTAAGAACTCTTCTTTATCTATTGAGAATGTGTTACTAGTTGATGGTCTTAAACACAATTTGTTGAGCATTAATCAATTATGTGCTAAATGTTTTAAAGTTGTATTTGAATCAAACTATTGCATAATTATGAATGCTAAAGATGATAAAGTGTTATTTATTGCATATCAAGATGAAAATGTTTATACTATTGATTTTGATGATATCTTTTCTCATGATGTTAAATGCTTTGCCGTGTTGAGTGAAACTAGTTGGCTTTGGCATAGACGATTAGGACCTGCTAGTATGGACCTTCTTTCAAATTTATCAAAGAATAATTTAGTCAAAGGTCTACCAAAACAAAACTTGTTAAGGACAAGATTTGTGATGCTTGCTAACTTGGAAAACAAACAAAAACTTCTTTCAAAAAGAAAAAAGAGATCTCCACTAGTAGATCCCTTGAATTGCTTGAATTGGATTTATTTGGTCCTAATCGTGTAGTAAGTATGAGTGGCAAAGTGTATGCATTCGTTATTGTTGATGATTACTCAAGATTTACATGAGTCATTTTTCTTGCTTATAAAGATGAGGCTTATCCAAAATTTGTAAAATTTTGTAAAAGAGTTCAAAATGAAAAAGGGCATGCTATCAACAATTTTAGAAGTGACAGAGGAAGAGAATTTGACAACAAAGATATTTCAAATTTTTGTGATGAAAATGGTTGGACATATTTTTTTTGGCACCAAGAACTCCTCAACAAAATAGTATTGTTGAAAGGAAAATTAGATCACTTCAAGAGATGTCAAGAACTTTATTGAATGAGTACTCTTTACCACAAAACTTTTGAGCCGAAGTAACTAGAACCTCTTGTTATGTTATTAATCACGTTATTATTAAAAATAATCTTGGTAAGACTCCCTATGAACTTTGGAAGGGTAGAAAACCTAACATCGGTTACTTTAGAGTTTTTGGTTGTAAGTGCTTCATCTTGAACAATAACTTAGGTAAGTTTGACGCTAAGTCGGATGAGGGTATCTTTTTAGGTTATTCACAAATAAGCAAGGCATATAGTGTCTTTAATAAGAAGACCTTAGTTGTAGAAGAGTCCATGCATGTAGTTTTTGATGAGACAAATCCCTTTAGAAGAAAAGATGATGATGATGATGTTGTAGAAAGTCTAGATAGACCTAGTACTTCAAACTCCTTACCTTTAAAAAAGCCTAAGGAAGCTTTCCTATCCCTCTAGAACATCCTTGGCACAACGTTAGAGATGACCTCCCTAGAGATTGGAAGACCGTTCCTAGTCACCCCAGAGATCAAATCATAGGTGACCTTGGTCAAGGAATAGCTACTAGATCCTCTCTTAGAAACATTTGCAACAACTTAGCATTCCTATCTCAAATAGGACCTAAAAACATAGAGGAAGCCGAGCAAGATGATAGTTGGATTATGGCTATGCAAGAAGAGTTTGAACCAATTAGAGAGAAACAAAGTTTGGATTTTAGTTCCTAGACCTAATGATCATTTCATCATAGGAGCCAAATGGGTGTTTTGGAATAAGAAGGATGAATCCTGAGTTGTGGTAAAAACAAGGCTAGATTGGTAGCCCAAGGGTATAACCAAGAAGAAGGAATAGACTATGAGGAAACCTATGCTCCTGTAGCAAGATTAGAAGCCATTAGAATGTTACTTGCTTTTGCTTGCTGCAAAGATTTCAAACTTTTTCAAATGGATGTAAAAAGTGCCTTTTAAATGGTTTTATAGTGGAAGAAGTCTATGTCAAGCAACCTCCCGAATTTCAAACTTCACAATTTCCAAATCATGTTTTTAAACTTTCAAAGGCTTTATATGGTTTAAAACAAGCTTCTCGTGCTTGGTATGATCGTCTTAGTAAGTATTTCCTTGATCTTGGATTTACTCAAGGAAAAATTGACACTACTCTTTTTATTAAACATTCACACAAAGATATACTGCTTGTTCAAATCTATGTGGATGATATCATCTTTGGTGCTTCAAATGAGAAAATGTGTAAGGAATTCGCAAAATGCATGCAAGCTGAGTTTGAAATGAGCATGATAGGAGAACTAAATTTCTTTCTTGGATTATAAATCAAACAACACAAAGATGGAATTTTCATAAACCAATCCAAGTACATCAAAGATCTATTGAAAAGATTTGGTTTTGAATTCCCATGAGCTCATTTCTCAAGCTTGACAAAGATGAATCTGGAAAACTTGTTGATACTAAAAATTTTCGTGGCATGATAGGTAGTTTGTTGTATCTTACCGCTAGTAGACCAGACATTATATTTAGTATGTGTCTTTTGTTAGGGATGTATACTAAAAGCCATGCTTTATGTAGTTGATTTATTATTCATTTAATAAAATCAGTTATTCAATTTTTATAAGAATCTATGTGGGTAATGTTTGCATTACATTATTTATTTAATATATATTGTGCATGTATGTCTCTTATTCTACATAGTAGGTGATTTGGTGTGTAGAGTTTGGCTTACACACGGAAGATCAGATCCTTGGATCTTGTAGAATGTAAGATTTTGGTTTACAGTCTTAGATGGGATTGGACACACCGTCGGTAAGATTGTAGCATGGTGATGTAGTAGGTTTGTCTTGGCTGTGGGAAACGGTACAATTTTAACTCACTATGCTGGTACACTTTGTGTATTAAACGGGACCGACTTGGGGTAATTATCTTTGTACTGACTTACAAGATAATTAATACCTCGTGGCTATTATGAGGGCTTATGCTCTGAATCCTAAGTTAATTTATAAACACGTACATTTGATATTTACACTTTGATCCCTAAAAGGGTGAGATCCTTAAATGTGTCAATATCTCATTGGATTGGGTGACAATAATAATTGTGTACTGTTTCCTAATTGCAGAAGGAAGCCTATTCCTTATTGACTTCTTATGGTCCCTATCATAGCCTATATATATGCTGCTTTGGCTCTCTTCTCAGTTTGCGTTTTTCTAAAAGAACATTATAACTCGGAATAGAAAAGCAAACGTAAAAATGGAGGCAGAAAATAGAAAGGATTTCGATAGAGCCCACACTCAATACGATATTCTGGCAGCGGAGGAATATGGTAGAAGATCGTGAGCTATTATTGAGCCTGTGTTCTCGATTTGTCTACTATAGCAATCCATTTTTGTAGTTCAAGGTAACCTTAGTTCCGCCCTTGTAGGGTTATTATAGCTTTCACAAATTTTTTTTTGCAGTACCAACTTATACGTACTGTCAACGGATTCTGGGAACGCAGTTTCCTAACATCTTTGTGCTAGATTCCAATCCTCACCTAGAGAGTCGCATGTTGTAGCCGTTAAGCGCATTTTTAGATACTTGTTACGTATGATTGACTTAGGTCTATGGTATCCTAAGAACACTCCCTTTGACTTAGTTAGTTATTCGGATGCAAACTTTGCCAGTTGCAAAGTAGATCGCAGGAGCACAGGTGGCATATGTCACTTTTTAGGACACTTCCTAGTCTTTTGGTTTAGCAAGAAACAAAATTCCGTAGCCTTGTTCACAGTGGAAGCCAAATATATAGCCGCCGGTAGTTGTTATGCACAAGTTCTCTATATGAAATAATAATTACAAGACTTTGGACTTCACTTTGATCACATTCCTCTTAGATGCGATAACACTAGTGCAATTAGTCTCTCTAAGAATCCCATTCAACACTCTAGAACTAAGCACATAGAGATTAGACATCACTTCATAAGAGATCATGTTCAAAAGGGCGATGTCAAACTTGTTTTCATTGATACAAATCATCAATGGGCGGATATTATCACTAAACCTCTTCAAGAAGATCATTTTTGTATCATTCGTCGTGAATTAGGGATGGCTAGTAATGCCGATGTTGTGTGAATTCGTGCCTCGGATCCCCTTTTCCTATAGAAATCTCTCTTATTTTAGGAAAGCTGTTTTACCCAAAACAGTCAATTGAATAATTATTCAGTTGAAATTGTTAACACAGTCAACCGGACGCTTCGAGTTTCAATCGACTGGTCGCTACATCAGTCGACCAGTTTCTGTCATACAAACACCCATTTTGCTTGACTCTTTACAGTCGACTGTAGACCACACTCAGTTGACTGAATAATTGAGTTACCCTGAACCCAGTCAACCGATTGCCCGACCCAGTCGATTGAACCTCTGTGTATATATATACCTTCTGCGTTTTTTTTAAAACCCTAACTTCCCTCTTCTTTTCCAAGTGACTGATCGTTCTCTCTCCTCTACTCTGATTCTCTCTCTCTTTCTCTCTCACTCCAGCCACCATCTCACCACCACAAATCATTCCCACTCACATCTCTGACCTCCTCCTACCCTCTCAATCTGTCTAATTTATTACTGAGATGCCTCCCAAATCTCACAAACGAAAGGCACCAAAGGGTCCATTTGCTCCGATCTCAGCCCCTCCACCTACTCTGGCCACTGCTACTCCACCTTGTCCTACTGCACCATGTCCTCCTGCTCAGTTCCTTGACTCTGATCGAAGGGACAACTACAATGACTCATTTGTTCATCGAAAAGTCATCATAGGTAAAACTCTTTACCCTGACTTTTCAAATGCCTATGGTCTACGCATTGGCGCTTTGTTTGATGCCCTTGGGTAGACTGATTTTTTTATCCATTTTTCAGCCCCATTACCCCACACTTATCCATGAATTTTTCACCAACTTACATCCCTCACCGCAACAATTTCTTTTACTTCCTTTGATCGAGGAGTAAAATTCACAATCACTCCCGATCATGTGGTCCAGATTTTTAGTATCCCAATGGGCAACATTCGCCAATATGAAGATGATAATGATGGAAAAAATAGGTTTAAAATTGTTTTAAACGCACAGCGGAAAAGATTCAGTTATAATAACTGATTGGTAGCCCAGGATCTACTACTCGTTAATTCCATAGATGCGCACAAGAGGGGACAAGAGTTATACCTTAGTGTCTTGAACCCAATTCTGATTTTCTTGAACTTCCAGCAGCTTCCACTAGATGGCCTTCACTCTTATGACTCCTATGGATGCTCGCAGGAAGGACTAGGGTTGGTGGGAACCCTAATGGAGAGGAAGGAGAATGTTTGGTGCTCTAAAATAGTTTCTGCAGCTTCTGACGTTCAAAACGACAAACTTCTTTTCCAGAACGCAACTGCCCTATTTATAGATTCCCAGAACCGACCTAGACTTCGAGCGATCGAAGACTTTCGATCGATCGAACCTTCGATCGATCGAACTATTCTCGATCGATCGAGACTTCCAAGACTTCAATCGATAGAACATCCTTCGATCGATCGAACTTGTCTTGACAATTTCCTCATGTGTCTTTCCAAGTATCCTGACGGAGCTAAGAGTAGGACCTCCTAGGCTCTTAATTGTTGGCTCAGACCAGTTTGTTAATTACCGTGACCAAACTCTTTGATCAGCAAACTAACTAACTGGTCAGTTAACGTTTACTCCACTATAAAACGATAACTGAACTCCAACGCAAAAGAACATATCCGAAGCGATAACTAGACTTGTATGTTGTACTAATGTCCCTCTACCTTCAGCATTCGTAATCATATTCAGGTAGTCGGATAACTGTTACTGTCAACCTGAATCATGATTACTTCTTGAATTCCTTGAGTCCCATTTACCTCTCATGATTACCAAACATGTTGATAACTCTTATCAACAAGACTGCAGTACTCAGTAATCAACTTGGTGACATTCTCAAGGGAATGCTTACTCTGAAACAGAGGGTAGATTCTCTCTTGACAATATATGTTCACAACCCTATGAATATGACATACCCAACATACCCAGATGTTGATCTTCCATAGACCTCACTGATTGGTAAGTCAAAGCAGTCATATCCATAGTCTGTGTTCATAATCGTCTCAAGATTGAGAACACGTACCTTACACAAGTTATGAGTTCCTATCGACTGATTGACAACCTTGAGTGTCAATAGGAAAGCTCAGGTCCGTCAATGCACTATAAGCACTAGCATATTAACTAAGAGTTATACTCTAGTGATTGAGATTGATCACTCCATCGAATGGTAGTTAATCATGCTACAGTGTAAACCTGATGAGATATCCTAGTCTCAACATCCACTGTGACATGTTCTAAGTAACAAAGAATAGCAATTCGTATCTCACTTGTATGTATCTCATACATACACGCATTACTTACTATGATACTTAAGGATAACAATCATCTCATGAAAGAAACATACATAACAAAATGTAAAGCTGATATCCATATATTAAAATGTCAATGTCTCCTATATAAAGTAATGGTTTGAGGGCACAAACCCAACAAACTCCCACTTGCACTCACAACCATACAGGATTACATCTGAGACCTAGACTATCTAGATGACGATCAAAGACCTTCTGTGGCAAAGCCTTTGTAAACGGATCAGCAAGATTGTCAACGGTGGCAATCTTGGTGACAGTCACATCTCCACGTTGGACAATATCTCGAATAAGATGATATTTCCGCTCTACGTGCTTCCCTTTTCCGTGGTTCCTTGGCTCCTTGGACTGAGCCACTGCCCCACTATTATCACAATAAAGCGTAATAGGTGACAATGACGCTGGTACCACCTCGAGCTCCATAAGGAACTTCTTGAGCCAAACAGCTTCCTTTGCGGCTTCACAAGCAGCCACATACTCAGCTTCTGTACTTGAGTCTGCAATGCATTTCTGCTTAATGCTCCTCCAACTAACAGCACCACCTCCCAAGGTAAAGAGATGTCCGGATGTTGACTTCCTCGAATCTTTATCTGACATAAAGTCCGAGTCAGTATATCCAACTGGAATTAACTCATTACCGCCGTACATAAGCATGCAATCTTTAGTCCTTCTCAAGTACTTAAGAATGTGCTTAACGGCTGTCCAGTGCTCTGGACCTGGATTCGATTGATATCTGCTAACCATGCCAACAGAAAAACAGATATCTGGTCTAGTGCATAACATCGCATACATGAGACT
This sequence comes from Hydrangea macrophylla, assembly GCA_033977485.1. Classification (NCBI taxonomy): domain Eukaryota; kingdom Viridiplantae; phylum Streptophyta; class Magnoliopsida; order Cornales; family Hydrangeaceae; genus Hydrangea; species Hydrangea macrophylla. The sequence continues at coordinate 78,276,498 of CM066991.1, read as the reverse complement.
TCCAACTGCCGAAGCATATGGAATTCCTGCCATGCGATTCCTCTCCTCCTGTGTCTTGGGACACTGGTCCTTGGAGAACGCTAAACCATGCCTGAAAGGTAACAAACCTTTCTTCGAATTATCCATTGAAAACTTAGTTAGCACCTTATCGATATAACCAGCTTGAGACAATCCCATTATCTTTCGCTTGCGATCCCGAAAGAGCTTTATCCCAAGAATATAGCTCGCCTCTCCTAGATCCTTCATATCAAAAGTACCAGCTAGCCAAACCTTGACCGTTGACAATGCCGCTACATCATTCCCAATGAGTAGAATATCGTCAACGTAAAGCACAAGAAAGGCCATCACTTTCCCTTCACACTTCTTGTATACACAAGGTTCATCCAGATTCTGTATGAAACCAAATGACTTGACCGTTTGGTCAAATCGGATGTTCCAACTCCTGGATGCCTGCTTAAGCCCATAAATGGACTTTTGCAGCTTGCATACCAAGTTACCTTTCTGACCAGCTATGAACCCTTCTGGTTGTTGCATATAGATGTCCTCCTCAAGATTGCCATTTAAGAATGCAGTCTTGACGTCCATCTGCCAGATCTCATAATCTAGGCATGCAGCAATGGATAAGAGTATTCTGATGGACTTGAGCATGGCTACCGGCGAGAAGGTTTCCTCATAGTCAATGCCCTCCCTCTGAATATAACCTTTCGCTACAAGCCTAGCCTTAAAGGTCTCAACCTTTTCATCAGATGCTATTTTCCACTTGTAGACCCACTTACAACCAATGGGTTTAATATTGGCTGGAAGTTCTACAAGATCCCAGACCTGATTAGAATCCATAGATTCTAATTCATCCTTCATAGCTTTAACCCAATGTTCTGAATCAACATCAGTCATTGCCTCTTCGTATGTGGCAGGATCAGATTCAGATTCTATGGAGACAGCTTCAAAAACTTCTCCTAAGAACATGTATCTATCAGGCTGGCTGATAATCCTCCCACTACGACGAGGTACCGGTGCAGAAATGGGTGAAGAAGTGGTATTTTCTTGATTTACATCGTTATCAACTGCGGGTTGGACTGAGGGCTCTCCTTCTATTTCTCTCAGATCTATCCTTCCCTTAGGTTTATGGTTCATGATATAATCATCCTCTAAGAAAACAGCATTTGTACTAACAAACACTTTCTGTTCTCTTGGATCATAAAAGTACCATCCATAAGTACCCTTTGGATACCCTACAAAATAACATACTTCTGATCTAGAATCCAACTTGCTCATCTTTCCTTTCAGCACATGTGCCGGACACCCCCATATCCGGGGATGTTGCAAAGAAGGCTTGCGCCCAATCCACATCTCCCGTGGTGTCCTGGGAACAGATTTGCTTGGCACTAGATTTAGTATGTATGCAGTGGTTTCCAAAGCATAACCCCAAAGGAATAATGGCAACTCTGAATAACTCATCATTGACCTAGTCATGTCTAAAAGAGTCCGGTTCCTTCTCTCAGCTACACCATTCTGCTGAGGCGTGCCAGGTGCAGTCAACTGTGACAGAATCCCATTCTGTACAAGGTGATCAATAAACTCATTAGAGAGGTACTCGCCACCTCGATCAGATCGAATGGCTTTGATATGTGAGCCCAATTGCTTCTCCACTTCAGCCCTAAACTCTTTGAACTTTTCAAAGGCTTCATCCATACCTAGAGTGGTCATCGGTAAATGTTATGAAATAATCATAACCACCCCTTGCTCTAATATTTATTGGTCCACACACATCAGTATGAACTAATTCCAACAATGCATTGGTCCTATTGCCCTTTGCTGGAAAGGGCCTTTTGGTCATCTTACCCTCTAAACAAGACTCACAGACTTCCATTGGTTTGAGAACCAAATCGCCTAAGATCCCTTCTTTGACTAGTCTGCCAATCCTATTTAGATTGATATGGCCAAGCCTTATGTGCCAAAGCCTTGTTGGATTAGTGGAAGGTTCTTTTCTTTTAGATGGTATAGTTACCATTGAGTTATTAAGTTCCAAGCAAGAATCTTTAGAAATATTGGGAGTAATCACATACAAATCATTTGATTTAACCCCAGAACGTATAAAAGAACTATTTCTTTTAATTACAACTTCAGTTCCAAAATGAAAAGAATAACCATTATTCGATAAATTAGAAACTGAAATTAAATTACGTCTCATTAAAGGGACGTAAAGTACATCTGATAAAATCAAAACTTTATTGTCTAGAAATTCTAAAACTACGACTCCTATAGCAACCGCAGAAACGGTTGCGCTAGAACCTAGAGTAAGTACGATTTCCCCATCACTGCACCTCCTGGTTGATCTGAACCCCTGCAATGAATTACAGATATGGTTAGTCGCACCAGAATCAATGCACCAAGTGTTTGAAGTATCCGTAATAAAACTTACTTCAATCACATGTGATTCAATCATACCTTGAACTCTTGTAGCTAAGAATTCTGGACAGTTCCTCTTCCAGTGGCCCTTCTCTCCGCATTGGAAACACTTTCCTTTGCCTTGGCCACCCACCTTCCCTTTGCCCTTACCTTTTCCCTTAGATTTTGCAATCTTAGGGACCGGTCCAACACTTGGACTACCTGTACCAGCCTTCTTCTTCCCTTTCTTTCCTTTCGGTGTAGATCTGGAAGAGGAAGCGCTTTTCTCAACGTTCAAAACGTTGACCCCAGGTTTGATCACCCCTTCCGCTGCCAAAAGAGAACTCATCAATTCGCTCATTGAAAAATTCATTTGATTCATATTATAGTTAAGTTTAAATTGAGCGAATGAAGGCGATAGCGAATTGAGGATCATATCAACTTGGGTCTGTGCATCGATGTTGGCACCTAGGGTCTCCAGCTCGTTTAAATAACCAATCATTTTTAAAACATGTTCCTTGACTGGAGTCCCTTCCGACATCTTTGCACTCATTATCTTTTGCATAGCTACCTGTCTGGCAGGCCTGCCATGCTCCCCAAACATCTTTTTCAGGGATGTGATAATGTCACTGGCAGAATCATTCGATTGGAATTGGTGTTGCAACACACCAGCCATTGAGGCCAGAATATAGCAACGAGCCATTCCATTCGACTTCTTCCATTTGTCGAACTCGCGTCTGGCAGCTGCCAAAGCATTTACAGCGGGTTCTTCGGGACATGGGGTGGTGAGGACATATATGTGATCCTCCGCAGTTAACATGATGTCAAGGTTACGTTTCCATTCAGTGTAGTTATTTCCAGTTAACTTGTTTTGAGTGAGTATGGTGGCAAGTGGACTAAATGTAGATCCAGACATTATGATTTCTGAAAATCAAACAAACAAAATAAATATGGATATCAGGATTTGACAGTTTGAAATAAAAGAATCCTTAAAACTCTTATTTTAAAACAAAGTCGCCGGAATATCAAAACGAAAGAATAAAGCCTCGGTATGGTGGTCAATGTTCGATCTTTCGATTAATCATGACTTGTCCGCTATGCAACTCTTGCAAAATAAGTTATGACTCCCGAACCTTTTTGATCTCTAAGTTTCTGAATAATGTCCCGTGTGGGATCCCTTATCCATAGCTTAGCTAGTGTGTACCATTAACTAGGATCCAATCACAACCGTCTCAAGTAGCGCCTCCGTATGGTGGTCACCCTCTAACACGTCTGATTGATCCTATCAAAAGAAGTTCACATCTAGTAACCAATAAGTAATGCACCCTCCGTATGGAATGATCACCCCTGATGAGGTGACATAGAATGCACTACTCATCTTACAGTGAACCGTTAATGGAAGATCGTGGGTGTCAATAAATAAGACCCTCTCCCACTAGATTTGGTAAATTAAGGATTTTGCTTTTTAGAAAAATTTCTTTTTATACATTACCCATAAACATCCAATGTTTACTAATGCGTTAAAAAATAGTTTTTGAATCTTATTTTAGAAAACTTGTTTTACGTGCATGCAAGTAGCAACAATATAATTAAATGCCAATCACAACCAAGCACATAAAACAAAAACTAAAATTGAAAATAAAGACATCCAAACGATGCCTCTATCTCCCATGGCTCTATCTCCATAGAACCTCCTTTTTGGTTTGATCGCCTCCAGCTCCATCTTCATGGACAATGGCTCCTTGCTCCATCTTCATGGATTTTCTAATTCTATTACATTTGTCCTATGCTTCTTTCGAAGCTTACAATTTATCTAGAAATAGAAATAGCAACAACAAAATAAAAGGCTAGGAAAACCGGTGCGACTTTCCTTTTCGTAGGATTGAAGTCGCAGCGCCCTTTACATATGCCTTAAAACCAAACCAAACTTAAATTACAACATACACCAATCTCAAACAGTTTAAATACAAAATTTAAAAGTCTTGGTGCCATGGGAGATAGTGACTTAACTAGCTGCAAAAGGGTTAATCGTACACGCATCCACACATACATAACAAATATATGTAATATTGGAACACTTAATTGATTCACACAGTATATAAACTCTTTACATACTGAATTAGAACTTAAAAATAGCATCTTACTTCTCTGTCACTGTTCGATCGATTGAAGGCCGTTCGATCGCTCGAACCTTCGATCGATTGAACACTGTTCAATCGCTTGAACATTCTATTTCACAGAATGATTTAAAAAATTATAGAATACTTTAAAATTAAAACTTTTCATTTCAAAACATTTTAAAATTGTGAAACAGAGAACCTGACAAAGAATCTATCTCGATCGATCGAATGTCATTCGATCGATCGAACGTCATTCGATCGATCGAACATATCAATGTTCGATCGCTCGAAACCTGTTCGATCGCTCGAGTACAGAGGATGTTCGATCGATCAAAACATGTTCGATTGATCGAACCCGCCTTGCATTCTATGCAATCACAGATTTGTATTCTGCTGCGATAACACTGCAGAAACAGATCTGTGACAATGCCGTTTCGAAAACAATTCTAAAATCAACATGCAAATCAATATAGTGTTCCAAAAACGCATCTATAAATCCAAACGAGCGTGGCTCTGATACCAATTGATGGAAAAAATAGGTTTAAAATTATTTTAAACGCGCAGCGGAAAAGATTCAGTTATAATAACTGATTGGTAGCCCAGGATCTACTACTCGTTAATTCCATAGATGCGCACAAGAGGGGACAAGAGTTATACCTTAGTGTCTTGAACCCAATTATGATTTTCTTGAACTTCCAGCAGCTTCCACTAGATGGCCTTCACTCTTATGACTCCTATGGATGCTCGCAGGAAGGACTAGGGTTGGTGGGAACCCTAATGGAGAGGAAGGAGAAGGTTTGGTGCTCTAAAACAGTTTCTGCAGCTTCTGACGTTCAAAACGATGAACTTCTTTTCCAGAACGCAGCTGCCCTATTTATAGATTCCCAGAACCAACCTAGACTTCGAGCGATCGAAGACCTTCGATCGATCGAACCTTCGATCGATCGAACCATTCTCGATCGATCGAGACTTCCAAGACTTCAATCGATCGAACATCCTTCGATCGATCGAACTTGTCTTGACAATTTCCTCATGTGTCTTTCCAAGTATCCTGACGGAGCTAAGAGTGGGACCTCCTAGGCTCTTAATTATTGGCTCAGACCAGTTTGTTAATTACCGTGACCAAACTCTTTGATCAGCAAACTAACTAACTGGTCAGTTAACGTTTACTCCACTATAAAACGATAACTGAACTCCAACGCAAAAGAACATATCCGAAGCGATAACTAGACTTGTATGTTGTACTAATGTCCCTCTACCTTCAACATTCATAATCATATTCAAGTAGTCGGATAACTGTTACTGTCAACCTGAATCATGATTACTTCTTGAATTCCTTGAGTCCCATTTACCTCTCATGATTACCAAACATGTTGATAACTCTTATAAACAAGATTGCAGTACTCAGTAATCGACTTGGTGACATTCTCAAGGGAATGCTTACTCTGAAACAGAGGGTAGATTCTCTCTTGACAATATATGTTCACAACCCTATGAATATGACATACCCAACATACCCAGATGTTGATCTTCCATAGACCTCACTGATTGGTAAGTCAAAGCAGTCATATCCACAGTCTGTGTTCATAATCGTCTCAAGATTGAGAACACGTACCTTACACAAGTTATGAGTTCCTATTGACTGATTGACAGCCTTGAGTGTCAATAGGAAAGCTCAGGTCCGTCAATGCACTATAAGCACTAGCATATTAACTAAGAGTTATACTCTAGTGATTGAGATTGATCACTCCATCGAATGGTAGTTAATCATGCTACAGTGTAAACCTGATGAGATATCCTAGTCTCAACATCCACTGTGACATGTTCTAAGTAACAAAGAATAGCAATTCGTATCTCACTTGTATGTATCTCATACATACACGCATTACTTACTATGATACTTAAGGATAACAATCATCTCATGAAAGAACCATACATAACAAAATGTAAAGCTGATATCCATATATTAAAATGTCAATGTCTCCTATATAAAGTAATGGTTTGAGGGCACAAACCCAACAGATAAATAGAACACTGGTTTTGGTTTTGACCCTTGAATCACCTGCATGCAAATTTGTGGGAACCTCGAATTGGTTCAATCATCTAAACACACTGCCTCTCAACTCACCTTTAAGTGTCATTTACTCCACCATGTTATTTCCTATAATCTTGTTCCTTATGCAGGTGGTCATGACTATGTTTCTTATTTTATTATCTTTATTCTCTAGTGTATTCTTGAGGGTAAGAAATTTGATTTACCACATCTCTTCTGCAAACACATCTCCAAGACTCAAAAGAAGTCTAAAACCAATTCACTCCCTGTTGGTATGGCTCTCACTTCCATCTTTCATCACTTCAAGGTCCCTCTTAATGACAGTGATCACCACGACCCCATAGTCCATGAGGTCTATTCTACCACCAGTCTCTCTCTGATGGGCTTGAAGCTTGAGGGTGGCAAGTTTGTCCCTATGGATGCACGGAATCAATCATCCACTCTTTTTTGTTTTAAATTAAGATTGTTTTGAAAAAGGAAAGGAAAAGGTCTATTGAAAATAGACAGAGTCGCCACTTGATCTTTAAGAAACCAAGAAACCTAATTTTGACTCACCCAAATGGATAAAGGGCACCGGCCCTTCATAACCAAAGAACTTGGCTTGGGGTTTTGGTACGAGAGAGGAAGGAGCCTTTGTCGCGACTAAAACACCCTTAACTCGCCCCGTCTTTCGACGGGCCTCAATTAGCATCCAAATAATCATTTTATACTATGTTTGGTTTGACAAATAATACTATGATAGTATATTACATCACATAAGAAAATTTGAAATGGAAGATCTAAAGATAAGATATCATTCATAAGATCTAAGCCAAGTATCACACAATGCAAAGTGAAAGATCACACAAAACAAACCTAGGAAAAATCGTCTAATCACATATCAAGTAATAAAGTTTTCCTAATCTAAGGGGACATGAATTGTTCTTGAAACAAATAATCAAAGAAATCAAAATATGTTTAGCAAGCTAGTATGATGCATGTTAATCTTTGAGAAAAGAAGACCTCTCGATCCCCGGGATGGATGAGAAAGGAAGATTAGATCTAGGGGGAAGCATGGACGTGTGATCAAATTCATTCCTTATAATCTTCTTAGATTAGGAGCCATGAAAGCCCTAAATCTTGCATGGATGCAATGTATGATCCTATAATGTGCAAAGGTTGTAATGTGTTTGTGTACATGGACTTTCTAAAGTGACTTAGAAGTCTAAAACATGAATGAATGCATGGAGGAAATCATCATGGGATATGTACAAATATAGTATGAACTATTTCCTAAGACATGAGCTAATTTGGAGTGCATGTAAGCACCAAATCAAAGGATGGAAGTGAAAGTATGCTTGCTGTGAATAGTGAATAGAACAGTAACATGATCTTTTAGAAATTGAAAAGAGGGGTTAGGAATGCTTTCAATGCATGATTTTTTATCGAGATCTTCCTTATTGTGTATAGAACACAACCCAAAAATCCAATCTTTAATAACTATCACATATTGAGAGAAATCATATAAACAATAGAGGTTATTCAGAAACAGAGTCCGTACTATCGAATGCTAGATAGATTGTTTTGGGTTTGGGATTAGTACAGGCCTACACATTCTTTTTGTATCTAACATCCCATTTGTATTTCAAATTTTCTTTTGAAAAAGTTATATAAAATTGTCTCTTTTTGATTATATATCTCTCTTGCTATCTTTTGTATATATGTGGATTTTTGTCTGTCTAATATTTTGTGACTGTTATTGTTTCTCATGATATTGGTATACTTGTTTGTATACTAACCGTGGGAAGATGATGGTATTTTTTTGGTGATTCCCACACTCTCCCCCCCATCTCGTCCATCAACTCACTAAAAGTGGGAGAGATTCTCTCCACTCTAAGTACTTTTTGTTGATGACAAAAGGGGGAGAATATCCTGTTGCTTATCCACATTGAATTAATTTTTATTTTTTATTTAAAACTTAAAATTGATTTATCTATTCACATGCTCTTCAAAGTTTATCATTTATCTTGATTAGGCAATTACTTGTTATTTTTTTTCTCGGGCAACTAGTAGTTTGTCATCATCAAAAAGGGGGAGATTGTTAGCCCCAAGGGTTCTACCTTAAGTAATTTTGATGATTAACAAACTATAAAGTTGAGTACTTGTGATTTCATTTAGTGTGTTGTCCAAACAGAGCCTTAAAATGATGATGGATATTCTATGGAAGCCTTGTAGAAGATTATTTCTATCTTGTACTGTTCTTATAGGACTTTGTGTAAAGTTAGTTAGGTTGAATCTCCAAGACAAGGGCTTAAAATTTAACAAAATCTCAAAAAACAAGAAAACTGTTTTTCAGAAGAAAAATAGTCGACTAGACATTTTCCCAGTCGACTTAATTTTTCAGTTGACTGGACTAGTCTCTCAGTCGACTAGTTTTTGCAAGAAAAACATAGGTTCTACTTTACCACATTCAGTCGACCGGACCCCTTTCCAGTCGACTGTGTTCATGGCGCAATCTATCAAGTTTGAAGTGCAGTTGACTGGATCACTACGCAGAAATAGTAAAGGCTCTTTTTCTAGGGTTTTGATTTAGCATTAAATACTCCCAACTACCTTAAACGTTCAGATTTTTTAGAGAGAGTATTTATACTCATTTAAATTTGGTTGTTGGACACTTAACTCAGTACATTGAATACTCAATTTTTCACTCAAAGACTTGAAGCCCTAATATTGTGAGATTCAATCTTCTAGCTCTAGACTTAATTTGTAATTCCTTAAGAGCTATTATTGAGAGCATTTATTGTTTCTATCTACTCTACAAAAGAGTGTATTTCAATTGTATTCAAACCTTGAAGTTGTTAAGAGGGTTGGTGTAACCCTTGCTCCAAGTGAAGGGTTTCTTCATTGGAGGTGTTAAAGGAGTTCAAGAAGAACTTATAAGGAGTGGTTTAATCTTCACCCAAAGAAGATTGGTTAGTGGAATCCTCAAGAGGTGTTCTTGAGGGGTGGATATAGGCCGCAGATTGCGGATTGCCGAACCACTTAAAAACCTCAGTTTGCAAGTGATTCCTTCCCTATCTCTTTACTTACTATTTGTTTTGAGATTGTGCTTGCTTAGATTTTAATTTGCTATTAATTGTTAGTAATCTTGTTCACCCCCTCTATGGATTACTTTTGGGCCAACACCCAATAATTTCGACACCCAATACACCTTCTTCCAGGGTTTTTCATGCTCTAAGAAGTCCTGTAATTCCTATAATTTTCCACTGTACTTCTATGTACTGATATGTAAATAAGACCCTTTTTTTTTCCTTATCTTTTTTGTATTCGTGGCACTAATCAATTGGTCATTCACCCAAATCGATTACAAACCACCTAACCCTAATCGATTGGCATTTAATCACCTAATCCCAATCGATTGCCATTTATCCCAATCGATTTGTAGTAGCTGAACGTGGTCAGCAAGTTTGCATCGTGTGGCTGCAGTTTGTTCCCCTTACCTATATATATGTATCACATATAAATACACACACACACACACACATACACACACATATATATATGTTAGGCTATATGTTTAAGTTAGAGAGGGAGAGTATATGCTCTATTATATACATGTTGTACACACCCGTATATATACATACATACTTATACATTTATACAGTTTCACTAGAAGGCGAGTAAAAGAAGGAAAAGAAGAAGAAGAAGACAGAGGAATGCAGGAAAAGAAATAATAGGAAAAAGTAAGAGAAGAAAGAAGAAGTTCCCCGTGAAACCCGTCACCACCTCGAGCTCCACTGAGTGTCACCGAACTTACCAGTGAGTGTTTTTACTATTGGGATTGTGCCCTCAAACCATTATTATATGCATGAGACATTGACATTTTATAGATGGATATTAGTTTACATTTTATTATGAATGTTTCATAAGATGATTGTTTGTAATCCTTAAGTGTTATAGTAGGTAATTTGTGTCTATATGGGATACATACATATGAGATACGAATTACTATTCTTTGATACTTAGAATTTGTCATAGTGGATGATGAAACTGGATATCTCATCCAGTATACACTGTAGCATGATTAACTACCGTTGGATGGAGTGATGAATCTCAATCACTAGAGTGTGAGACTCTTGGTTAATATGCTAGTAAGGTCTTAAAGACTATCATCAGTCAATAGGAACTCATAACTTATACAAGGTATGTGCTCTTAACCTTGAGACGATTTTGGACACAGACTGTGGGTATGGATACTTTGAATTACCAATCAGTGAGGTCTTAAACATCAACACCTGGGTATCTTGGGTATGTCATGTTCATAGAGTTGTGAACATATATTGTCAAGATAGAATCTACTCTCTGACAAAGAGTAAGCATTCCCTTGAAAATGTCACCAATTTGATTACTGAAAACTGTAGTCTTATTGATAAATAGTTATCAACATATTTAGTAATCATGAGAGGTGAATGAGAATCAAGGTATGGAAGATGTAATCATCATTCAGGTTGACAGTAACAGTTTATTCGACTACCTAAATATGATTATGAATGATGACGGTAAATTAGTACAACCATACAAGTCTAGTTGCCGCTTGAGATATGTTCTTTGCGTTGGAGTGCAGTTATCGTTTTATAGTGGAGTAAACATTAACTAATCAGTTAGTTATTTTTTGATCAAAGAGTTTGATCATGGGAATTAATAACTGATCTGACCCAACAATAAGAACCTAGGAGGTCCCATTCTTAACTTCAAAGGATGTAAGAAGATATGAGAAAAGAGAAACCAATTGATTATCACACCCGCTCCAAGGTATTTAATTATATTACTTTAGCATGCATGGTGTGTTAATTGTTGTGTTAATTAATATGTGTGAAAATGAGTGATGTCTCACTAGTTGATTAAGGTGTCTTTTGAGAACCCAGTTTTTGGTTTGAGAGGCAGTCCAGAAGGTGGACATGTGAGAATTCCCTACTATTTGGAAAAATGAGTAATAACTCATAACTATGTGTTTAAATGTTTATTTAGGCATATGTTCATATAAATGATTATTATATTGCTCATAGCAACTCATTGGGGTCATTAGATACCTAGTGATGACGAAATTAGACACGTTGCATAATTAGTAGGCTAATGAGTAGCTTCGTGAAATTTGTATGTGGGAACACGTATGGGACCCACATAGGACTTAGATGAATAGTAAAATATTTTTGGGTAGGGACCCACATAGGACTTAGATGAATAGTAAAATATTTTTGGGTAGTTAACTAGTTAGTTTAATAACTAGTGGGGGTGTAAATAGAATGAACTAAAACTAGTGGGGGTTTCACTAGAAATACCCATAATGAGTTTAGATATTAATAAGAGGAAAGAGGGAAAGAAGACTTAGTCTTCCTCCTCATTCCAAACAAAAGCTTAGAGACAAAGAGAAGAGAGCTTTGTGTTCTTGGGTAATTCTCGACGATTCGAGTATCAAACGACCTCCAATCTTCAATACGAGACCGGCTTTGGATTCGTGGAGGTAAGACCTACATTTTTCTAGCTTTTTTTTTTTCAAGATTAATCAATAGGTTCTTGGTGGCCCATGTGGGACCTGTAATCAAAGTTGGCCGAATTTGTATAGGCATCGAACTTAGAGTATAGGTGAATTTCTATTTCACGTTCTTAAGTGAATCGTTTGAGGTGAGAGATATTAATCTCAGTTATTGGATGGTTCCATGGCTTAATCTATTTGATATGCTAAGGATTGTATATAGATACCATGTATAGTTCATATTGGGCAAAACTCATGTGTAAAGTAGGCCTAACATATGTTGAAAGGAAAAGCATGGTAATATGTGCTAAATGAGCATGTTCATGTGCCTATGTAGGTTAAAGGGGAATTTATGCTAATTCACCATAAGACGTCCTCTCGAAGGGGGAGGATTATTAGTGGCGACGGTCACTTGCTGAGAAAGGCATTAACACGACATATCGAAGGGGCATGGGTCATGATTGGGTCTTAAAAATTTGGATCAATGAAGGTGCACTTATTCCCTAGAGACCGAATAACTATGTGTTATAATGGATTGGAACATTTTTGTCTTCTATGTGCTTGATTGATATTTTATTCACTAAGTGTTAGCTTAAACAAATTTAAATATATGTGGTTATATAAATAACCATTCAGGGTCAAGGACTGGAGGAGAGATTTGCGAGTAATGAGGCAAGGAAGGACCAAGAGCTCTTTATGCTTATAAAACTTGTATCACATTTGTATATATGCTTAAATTGTGTCAGTTATTAAACTATGCAGCATGTAATAAGACTTGTGATGTGAGTACAACACTTGGTTCACTTTAGGACCTTGTTTGCTGAGGTGTGTAAAGCTTGTACTTTTAGGTACTTATAATCCGGGGGTTTGTGGTTTGTTGTATAAATGGGTTTGTATGTTTTTACAAGTCTTTGGAATGTTTAACAAGCTTTTGAAATGGTTTGGTTGAGTTTGGTTTGTTTTGTTTTGGTTATATAGGTATTGATTTAGTAGTGGCATTTATCATAGAAGCGCCGAGAATTAACGGCATTTATCATGGAAGTGTCGGTAATTAACGGCATTTGCCAAAAACACCAGTAATTTGTGAATGTGGTCCTTTGGAGGTTGGGTTCTGCCCAGACCCCATTCAACTGGTCGAACGGGGATGTTCGACCGATTGAACTACCCCTTTCCTGAATCTTTGATCTCCTTCTTCCATTGTTCGGAACAACTTCTAATTAGGTATGGGGTACCTTTGGGGATCCTTTGATCTACGAAAATGTTACTTTTGAATATGGAACTCGATAAGGAGTGTTTGGGCATGTGTTTTATATAACCTTTGAAAAATTATTTGGAAATTGATTTTCTTGGAGCAAAACTTTTATTAAGTCATTTTCAGGAACTTTAATCATTGTTGGTAAGCCTTGATGGCGTGCCACGTGACTTGGGACCCCCTTGTTGGTTCCAGGGCGTGACATGTAGTGGTATCAGAGCAAAATGTTATAGCAAAATGTTATAGACCTTGAGTTATGGGTTTAGGTTTAGAGCCTTGGGAAAAGAAACGGTGTCATGAGTTTTGACATTGAATAATGTGCGTGAAATTTTGATTATTGCATTATATATGCATTATGTGTTGTATCCTCCATGCATATTATGAGATCTACATCATGACATGCATGATATCATTGTGCTGATGCTTATTAGGAATAAGTGGGGAAAAGCATGGATCTAAATAATGACAATGCATTGCATTCACGAATGGATCGAATAGAGGCCGCTATTGAGGGGTTTATTAGAGTAGTGGGTGACATAATGCCACCAAGGAGAATGAAGCCAGAAAATCCAAATTTGGTACCAAGCGCTGGACAAACAATTACCAAAAGGTTCGCAAAGAAGACTCAGACAATATTCACTTGGGGATCAGATTCAGATGTGGCAGATTTTTGGAAAATAGATATAAAATGCATATTTCATAACTTAACATGCATTGATAGAGAGAAAATAGACAATGCCACAGATACGTTGAAAGAGGGAGCTCCGAATTGGTGGGTCAGTATCCTCGCAAGTAGATCACCAACTACTGGGCATGTTTTATATAAGAGTATGATAAACAATACTTTCCAAATTCGGTGAAGACCCAAAAGAAGCGTTAGTTCATGAACTTGCGACAAGGGGATATGATGATAAATGAGTACGCGATTGCATTTAATGGGTTGGCTCGATTTGCACCTGGTATAATTTTGACAGACGTAGATAAAGCCAGGCAATTAGAAAAGGGTTTATGGGAAAATATCCATAGATGTGTGGGTAAATTTTGTCTTCCAATGTTTGCTAAGGTTCTAGATGTAGCTCTAATCGCGAAAAGAGATATTCAGAACTACAAGCTTAGCCAACAAGGGAAGAGAAAAAAATGAGAATCAAGGGAAGAACTAGGGTAACTTTAAGAAATTATATTCAAGAGCGTCTGGAGCTGGGTCAGGAAATCAAGGGGGAAGTTCATTCTCCGAAGGAGATAAGCCGGTGTATAACATTTGCAACCGTAAATATTGGGGTATTTGTTATATGGCAGATACAATTTATCATATTTGTAATCAACCGGGACATGTCAAAAATTGTACGCAGGAAAAAACTCAAAGTGCCAACGTGGATATAAGGGGTAAATGTTATGAATGTGGTATGCCAGGTCATTGGGAGAAGGATTGTCCGAACAAGTACTGACGTTGGGTAGGTTCTGTGGCTTTTAGTGGAGTGAGAACAGTGCAACAACTAAATAAGGAAATAAGGAACAAAGGGAGGCACGGGCATATAACCTTTTGCCAGGGGAGACGGCCATCGCAGACTCTGTTGTATCGGGTACACTACTTATTTATTCCTGCCATGCACGTGTACTTATGGATTTAAGATTCAGACACTCATTTATGTCATATGAATTTGCTAAATGCTTGGATGTGATGTCAGAACAGTTGGGATTTGACTAATTGTCTATTGCAATTCTATTAGGAAATCCTATAATAAGTTCGTTTGTATACAAAGCATGTGACATTAAGGTAAATGAAAAGACCTTAGTTGTTGATTTTGTACCATTAATTATTTATCACTTTGATGTAATTTTCGGAATGGATTGGTTGTCGGCAGATTGTGCTTCAATTGATTGTGTAAGGAAAATAGTTGTATTTCAAATACCAGATCAGAAGGAGTTTTATTTCCATGGGGTAGGGATCACGTCACCGTCGTATATTGTGTCGGTTGTACGAGCTTATCGACTAGTGAGAAAGGGTTATCAAGGATTCTTATGTAGTATTCTTGATACAAGAGTCACCGGAACGAGGGTTGAACATTTCTATAGTGAGGGAATTTCCTGATGTATTTCCTGAGGAGTTATCTGATACTCTAATTGAAAGAGAAATTGAATTTAACATCGATATGATACCTAGAACACAACCGATGTCAAAGGCACAATACTGAATGGCACCATTGGAATTGAAAGAATTGAAATCCAGTTATAGGAGCTACTTGATAAAGGGTTTATACAACCAAGTGTCTCACCATAAGGAGCACATGCATTGTTTGTTAAGAAGAGTTTGCAATTATGTTCATAGATGATATCTTGGTGTATTCTAAAAGTGTTGAGGTACATGAAAGGCATTTACGATTGGTATTACAACGATAAGAGAGGGGATATTATTTGTGAAATTGAAGAAGTGTGAGTTCTGGTTGATTGAAATAGCTTTCTTGGGACACATAATTTCTTAAGATGGAGTTTAGTGGACCCACAAAAGATTGAGGCTATAGATAATTGGTTGAAACCAACAAATGTGTCAGAAATTTGAAGTTTCTTGGGATTAGTAGGTTACTATAGAAGGTTTATGGAGAATTTTTCCAGGATAACGATGCCAATGACTCAGCTGATGAGAAAGAACGTAATATTTAATTGGGACACATAATGTGACAAGAGTTTCAAAGAGATGAAGACTCGACTTATGTCAGCACTGATCTTGACGATTTCGTCTGATACCGAGGGGTTTATAATCTACAACGATGCTTCACATAGAGGACTGGGATGTGTTCTAATGCAGAACAATAATGTGATTGCTTATGGTTCACATCAGTTAAAGGTATATGAAGTAAATTATCCAACTCATGATATTGAGTTAGCAGCAGTGATCATTGCATTAAAAATCTAGAGGCAATATCTTTACAAGGAAAGTGTGATATCGACACAGATCATATGAGCTTGAAGTACCTGTTTACTCAGAAAGAACTAAATATGAGATAGAGACAATAGTTGGAATTGATGAAAGATTATGACTTGTTGATTCACTACCATCCTTAGAAGGAAAATGTAGTTGCCGATACATTAAGCATGAAGTCCACTAATAATTTAGCTATGACTTGACTCACAGAAACAGCTTATTGGAGAAATGGAAAGGTTAGAAATTGAGGTGATTTCAACAACTGAGGGAGGTTTGCTAGCAGCTATTGTAACACAACCGATAATGATAGATGAGACAAAGACGAAACAACTTCAAGACCCAGTTTTGAAGAAGATCTATGATGAAATACCACTAGATAAACAGCCTGAGTTTAGCTTTGTGGACAATATTATGAATTAAGAAATCGGGTATATGTACTTAATGTGGATGGGAATAAAGAGTTAATATTTGAGGAATCTCATATCACCAAGTATGTAGTACATTCGGGTAGGACCAAGATGTATTGAGGTTTGCGAGAGGTATGCTGGTGGTCTGGAATGAAAAGAGAAGTAGCTGAGCACGTGGCAAAATATTTGGTTTGTTAGTAAGTTAATGCATAACATCAAAGGCCTGCGGGGTTATTGTAACCTTTGGATGTACCAGAATGGAAATGGGAAAAGATTATATTGGATTTTGTATTGGGTTTTCCAAGGTCTACAAGATCGAACGACAGTGTTTGGGTAATTGTAAATCGATTGACTAAGTCCGCACATTTCTTGCCGATTAAGACAAAGGAACCGATAAAACTCGCAGAGTTATACGTTAAGGAGATTGTGAGACTACATGGAGCGCCAGTGTCTATAGTTTCAGACAGGGATGTTAGTTTCTTATCTAGATTTTGGAGAGGACTACAAGCATCTATGGGTTCAAAGTTAAACTTTAGTACAACTTTTCACCCACAGATGGATGGGTAGTCTGAGCATGTGATTCAGAAACTAGAGGATATGCTTTGGATATGTGTTTTTGATTTTAAGGGTGACTGTGAAAAGTATCTACCATTGATTGAATTCGCCTATAATAACAGTTTTCAGTCTAGTATTGGGATGGTACCATATGAAGCACTGTATGGGCATAAGTGTCAATCACTGATTTGTTGGACTGAGGTAGGGTAGCGAAGGCTAGAAGGAATTGAGATGGTTCAGTTGGTAGTGGATAAAGTAAAGGAAATACAATAGTGGTTGAAAATGGCTTAGTTACAAAAACTATGAGGATATGGGGCGAAGGCCACTACAATTTGAAGTAGCTGACCATGTGTTCTTGAATGTTTTACCTTTGAAGGGGATCACGAGGTTTGGAAAGCGAGGAAAGTTGAATCCTAGATATGTTGGACGTTTGAGATTGTTGGAAAAGTGGGACCAATAGCTTATCGGCTAGAGTTACCACAAGAATTGGCTAATGTACACGATGTATTTCATGTGTCGATGTCGAGAAGAGTTATATCTGATACAAGTCATGTGATTAATCCAGAGCCATTGGAAGTCAGAGAAGACTTGACGTATATTGTATGTCCGGTGAGAATCTTGGATAGGAAGGATAAGGTCTTATGAAACAAGACGGTTCCATTAGTATTGGTCTTGTGGCAAAAGTACTCAGTTGAGGAGGCCACGTGGGAAAGAGAGGATGAGATGTAGGTAAAATTTCTATTTCTTTTTGAGATATGAGGTATTGACAGTTTGAGGACAAGCATCCTTTAAGGGGGAGAGGATGTCATACCCTCTCCCGTGGTATTTAATTATATTGCTTTAGCATGCATTGTATGCTAATTGTTGTGTTAATTAACATGTGTGAAAATGGCGATCACTCAGTAATTGATTGGGGTGTCTTTTGAGAACCCAATTTTTGCCTAAAAGGTAGTCCAAAAGGTGGACATGTAGGAATTGTCTATGATTGAAAAAATGAGTAATAACTCATAACTATGTGCTTAAATGTTTATTTAGGAATATGTGAATATAATTGATTTTTATATTGCTAATAGCGACTCATTGGGGTCATTAGATACCTGGTGAGGATGAAATTGGACATGTTGCATAATTAGTAGGCTAATTAATATTTTCATGAAATTTGTATGTGGGACCACGTATGTGACCCACATGGGACTTAGGTGAATACTCAAAAACTTTTGGGTAGTTAACTAGATAGTTTAATAACTAGTGGGGGTTTCTCAAGAAATACCCATAATGGGTTTAGATATTAATAATAGGAGAGATGGAAAGAAGACTTAGTCTTCTTCCTCATTACAAACAAAACCTTAGAGACAAAGAGAAGAGAAAAAGAGGCAATTCTCAACGATCTGAGTATCAAACGACCTCCAATCTTTAATACGAGACCGGTTTTGGACTCGTGGAGGTAAGGCCTACATTTATTTAGCTTTTCTTTTGAGTTTAATCAATAGGTTCTCGACGGCCCATGTAGGACTTGTAATCAAAATTGGCCGAATTTGTGTAGGAATCGAACTTGCAGTATAGGTGAATTCGCATTTCATATTCTTAAGCAAATTGTTCGAGGTAAGTGATATTAATCTTGATTATTGGATGATTCCATGGTTTAATCCATTTGATATGCTAGAGATTGTATTTAGATACCATGTGTAGTTCATATTAGGTAGAACTTATGTGTAAAGTAGGCCCAAGGTATGTTGAAAAGAAAATATAGTGATATGTGCTAAATAAGGCAATCGATTAGTAAGGCAATCGATTGGACTTTAGGTCGGTTAGAAAACCAATAAATAGGAGGCTACGTGTAAAATTAGGTTGGACGTCGTTGTTCTGGATCCAGCTCTCCAGAATCAGTTTTAGGGTTTTTTTTATAGCCTTTTCTCTCTCATAGAAGGGCTCCCACAAGTCCTATTCTTCAAGACTACTTCCACCGGAGTCATAGGAGTGAAGATCATCTAGTGGAGGCTGCTAGAAACACAAGCAAGCATAATCAATTAGAGTTTAATTGTGCAAAAGGTATTCCACTATTCTACATGTTAATAGTTTCACAATAAGTAGTAGCTCCTGATCATATTAGTTTTCTGAAATTAAATTTTTTGTTGCTAAACATGTTTTCATAACATATTCCCATCATTTACTCACTTAGTACCCTTAGTCATGCTGTATATATATGTTTCGGAAAGAAAGAATGGACCTCAAAGGTTTGTGTAGTTTTTAGTTTTTCTTTGATAGCTTCTGGGAAGAAGACAACTTCCCAATTGATTGGACCTTCTATCCAATTGATTGCCATTTGATCCCAATCATTTTCCAATCGATTATCAACCTTGTTATCCCAATGGATTGCACTTTTATCCAATCGATTGAATGTCTAGTTATCCCAATCGATTGCACTCTTGACCTAATCGATTGTACACTTCAGTTGTATATGTTTAAATTGTTTATACACGTTGAGCTATTACGTTGATATATGTATTACGTTGATTGTTAATGTGGTATTAAATAATACATAATACATTGTAAAATTGGAGCTGGTTAAATATAATGTGATGTTAACCGGAGTTTGAAAGCTGATATGCATAGTCATATGTTCATCATGAAGGTTTGTTTTTGTTCATGGTGGCATGTGTGCTAGCAATCATGGGGATTATGGGATGTCAAACGTATTCATTTATATGTGGTTGCGGTCATGTGTAGTAAAACGTTGGTACTATGTGTCAGGCTTGGTTAGGTGAAAAGCTAGGACTGCGTGCCAGACTTACTTGTAGTAAATTCTTGGACTCCATGTCAGGCTTGGTTAGGTTGAAAAGCTTGGACTACATGTCAGGCTTACGTATAGTAAATGTTGGGACTCTGTGTCAGGCTTACGGGATAATTAGAGTTGGGGCTGTGTGTCAGCCTTACGTGTTGTGATGTTGAGACTCCATGTCAGATTTTTAAAGGGTTTTCTGAGAAATGAGTCGGGTCTCTTGAGTATCGTGGGACGTAGAGTTATGTATGTATAGTGGATCCAAAGTCCATGATGTTGCGGGTCTTATGTCGAGTGTCATAAATAGTGAGTTAGTGTATACACGAACACGAACGACGAGATGATCTTTGCTGATCTTATATTATATACTGCATATCTATTGATACTCTGTAAGTATTTACATTTAATCGGCTTTTATAAGCTGATGGCGTTTTATGCCGCTGGATATCCTACGTCCAGCTCCCCCAGAATATGATTATGCAGGAGACAGCTATGCTGCCGAAGGCTATACTTATGAGGGAGGATATGCTGGATCGAGATGACTAACATGTGAGGTGAAGACCCGGAGCTTCGCCGTAGTTAGTTTATGTTTATGTTTAGAGACTCCTGTAATAGTTAAGGTTTTGTAATCGACACGTGTTGCTGTTATACTTTATTTAATTTCTACCGCTACTTATGTTTTGTAATAATTAGTATTAAACTCTGATTGTAATGCGTTGAACTTAGATATTCCAAACGCGTCTGGTGACTTTCAACTGTCATGGCCTACAGGTCCAAAAAGGAATGTTATTTTCTCTATTTTTGCTACTGCGGGGCGTGACAAGTCCACATTGGAGCTATTTCACCACAATGACAGTGCCAAACCATATTAGTGCTTCACCTTGAACCATGGCTTTCTATGCTTGAAATTGATGAGGCTCCCTCCATGTCTGTGTTTTGTGATGCCATTTCAAGAGTGGCTGCGATACTAAGGCTGCAGATGGGGATTGTTTATGTAGGGTTTCGATTTGGGGGAATCTATTCTCTAGCGATATTAGGGCTAAAGATGAGGATCGTTTATGTAGGGTTTTGATTTGGGGGAATCGATTATCTAGGGTTGCGATTTTGGGGAAGAAGATGGGATCGTGATTGTATAGGGGTGTGATTTGGGGAAGATGGAGAATGGTTGTGTTTAACCTAACAAATGTTAATACATAGCTGAAAGAGATGACAAAATGGATAAGGGTTGCCATATCAGCAAACTCCAAGTGCCACATCAGTAGTCCGTAATGGATGCGGTTGATTGCTGCACTTGTGTTACTAGGTGGACCCAATCGCAAAAAAAAAAAAAAAAAAAAAAAAAAAAAAAAAAAAAAAAGTTTATTGACCCAATTGAAAACTGGTGTATAGTTTGATGGACTAAAGTGTAAATTGGCCTTAGGTTTAATAAGAGAAGATCCTCTAGAACATCCTTAATTTTGAATTAGTAATACATAGAACGAAAACTACCTAGAAATAAAAAAGGGATATTTGGTCATAGACCCCTTAAAATTAAGTATTATAGCAAATAATCCACACGATTTAGCCACTATTTATAAAGCCTCTCGCTAATTTTTGAATTTGGTGAAAAACCCCTCTCTAGAACTGAAAAATGAGAGTAAGGCAATATTCTCTGTCAACTTTAAACTACCAAACTCACTCATTTTTTTTAGCCTTTTTGAGATCAATTTTTTGATTTCATGTATTTCTTCGAGATCTACACAATGAAATTGAAAATTGTACCAAAAAAAAGTAATTTTGAACCTCAAAATTTTTTTTTTATTTTATCGGTCAAAACAGATGATATTATCTGTTTTGACAGATAATATTAATAATATTACTTGTCAACTTTAAACCACCATAACTCACTTGTTTTTTTTTTTAGCCTTTTTAAGTGATTTTTTTTTTTGATCTCGTGTATTTCTTCAAGATCCGATGGAGTTGAAAATTGTACCAAAGAAAGTAATTTGGAACCACATTATTTGATTTTATTTGTCAAAACAGATAATATTATTTGTTTTTATAGACAAAACTTCAAACCATCATAACTCACTCATTTTTTTTAGCCTTTTTGTGTGTTAATTTTTTTTATGTCATGTATTTTTTCGAGATCTACGCAATGAAGTTGAAAATTGTACATAAGAAATTAATTTGGAACTTCGTTTTTTGATTTTATCTGTCAAAAACATATGATATTATCTTTTTTGGCAGATAATATTAAGTTAAACAATCATAATTTTGTTTCATTTTTTTTAAATTTTTTTTGCCTTTTCAGATGATTTTTTTTTCCTGTATTTCTTCGAGATCTATGCAATGGACATGCAAATTTTACAAAAACAGATACGTTGTAGACTAATTTTGAGATTTTATCTATCTACCAGATAATATTATCCGTCTTATCAGATAGATAATATTATCTATTTATATTAACCGTGATAACTTTCTTAAGTCTTGGGCTTGTTACGTGATGTTTTTTTTATTCTCTATTTTTTTTCCTGCCCATGGAGCCATTTTTATGGATGAAATGCGTTTTTGTTAGATTTATGCCAAAAAAAAAAAAAACACACTTTTTCATTTTTGCTTAGTTTTTAGCTTTTTTTCCTCAGTATTTCATAGTCAATGTTGATCTCGGTTGATAAATCTCATTTTACTAATTCTAAAACATCAGATTTTACAAAAAACGGACTTGTAGAACAAAAGTTATACTCCCTCCGTCCCATTTTATGTGTCCATCTTTCCTTTTTGGGTTGTCCCAAAATTGCTGTTCACTTTTCTAAATTAGTTTATGAATTTTACTTAGTTTCCCCAATTAACATTCTTTGCAATCAACACCAAAACAAAATAAAAAAAGAAAGTGCAATGATTATAGGCAATTGTGGAAAGTAGGTGTAAATTTTTTTTGTCCCCTTAAATTGTTGGATTCCCCAAAATAGACACATAAAATGGGACGGAGGTAGTAACAATTTGAAGTTATTTAGGTATAAAAATGACCTAATGAGTTAAAGAAAAGTAGTATGAATTTTAATTTGGAAGGGTTTTATTTAGCGTAATGCTTTGGACACACCCAAATACACACCCCACTCAAATCACTCTGGTGGATCCGACACTGGTAGTGGACCCCACAGTCTCTTTCTCTTTTCCCATAAGTCCACCTTAGAGTATAGACTTAGATGTGTGAATTTTGAGTGTCTCCCAAACTTTACCCTTTTATTTAAAGGGACTATATGACCAAAGCCTCCAAATAAAAAGATGTATCGGTAACTATACGCTTGAACCTATATCAACGGTTAGATTTAGTAAGCCTTGAGGAAATGAACCACATTCCTCTTGAATAATTGGAAACTGATAATGGAATATTAGAAAATAACGAAATTATTAAAGGATAAACCATGGTAATGAAATAAGAAGGAAGTTCAAGTCAAAGAAAAAATTTGCTAATAAATTTTTTTTTTTGGATAGTGAGAGTAAAATTTAATTAAAAGCATATTACAAAAGGAACTAGTACAAGTATACAGAAGTAAGAAACTACATGAATAATAAGCAAAACAAACTTCTTAGTCACACTATAAATCTCTCCAATCCCTGATGAAACTGTCTGTGGCATAACTTAGGACTGGGCTGGTTGAGGGAGCTACCAAACTATCCACAACAAAGATAGTGTGGAATCTTACCATGATTGCGAAAAGACCCACCAAAACGCTGGATTTGAATGAGTAAATCACAAGATCTGAAAGGACAACGCTGCATCTGCGAAGAGGAATAACCATATATAACCGTAGCATGAGTAGATGAAAGAGATCTAAAGTGGAAACCCAAATGAAACAAAAAAAACCACAAAAAAAAAATAGGGACGACACCCTCCTAAAAGAGGGACAACTGACAAAGCGAGAAAGTCAGGGCATCTTCCATGGAGGGAGAGCCCCTGCAAAAGGCGTTGGCGGCTAGGGTTTTTAGAGAGAGTTGGGATTTTTTTTTTGGACAGAGAGAAAAAAAAAACATTAAAATAACTTTTTAAAAATATAAAAAATCTGATTGATGGAAGGTAGTGGTAAAAAATAATTAGGTATTCAAAGAAAATAGAAAATACTAAATTTAAAAGAACTTATGGGAAGTTTAGTACAATTCTTTAAACTACTAGAGTTCTAATTCTAATTATAAAAGACCTGATTGGACTTAATTGTCGTACTTAAGAAACTCTAGGGTCTATAATGTCTAAATTGAAAATGCAAAGACTAAAGTGTCATGACCCTCAAACTATAAGGGTAAAAAGTGCAATTTAACCTTTTCTGTAAACATAATGAATAATACCATGCTTCCCAAATTTGATTCCCAAACACTTTAATAGTTTTTTCACATTATAGAGAAAAAAATATTATATACTATATTGGCTACCCTATAATTCAACACATCTTAAATAGTTGTTTTTAGCTCATTTTCATTTAATTCATTTCTTAGTTTAATTTAGTCCAATTGTTTCATCATCAGCCCAAACGTTACAATTACAATCAATGATCAAAGCTTACTCAATTAATGATCAACCCTTACTGGACTTTGGTTGGTTCATGGATTTAGTAAAGAGAAAGAAAAGAAGATAGGAAACTAAAAAGAAAATAGATATAGAAAAGTTAGTATATTTTTCTTGTGTGTTCTTCCATAATTAATATAGAAATATTAGCAATACTTGAAATATAAGTACCACTTCAGAAAATAGGGAGACATGAGACTCATTTTTTGTTAAAATTTTCAGTATGGTAATCACTATATTTTCTTTTCATTACTTTGTATGGCTCTCATTTTCTATATTTGGTTAATAAAGAATCAAATCTCAATTCTATCAAA
Source organism: Hydrangea macrophylla (assembly GCA_033977485.1). NCBI lineage: Eukaryota > Viridiplantae > Streptophyta > Magnoliopsida > Cornales > Hydrangeaceae > Hydrangea > Hydrangea macrophylla. The sequence continues at coordinate 78,251,655 of CM066991.1, read as the reverse complement.
ACGGACTTGAAACTTTACAGAAAAAATAGTACAATAAAGGCAACCTAAAAAAAAAGAAGATAAAAATAATAAACAAAATCACCTCAGATTGCTATTGCCGAACTCTCCTGTGGGTACCTTATAAGGAGGCCTCACTTGGAGAGCTCGTCTCAGATTTCCAAATGGCCATATGGATAGCCTTAGAGCACATCTACAGTGGTGTTTCAACGTACCACAACTTAAAATAACTTAGCCATTTGACACCTACATTAGTGTAGCTTATACACAATTATTATTATTATTATTTTATTTTTATAGCAAGCTTATACACAAACTTATAGCCAAACTTAGTGTAACTTAAGTTTGTGGTACACCTAAGGTTTACTAATTTACAGAGAAATGGCACAGAAAATGCCGTTTAGGAACCAATCGGCACTATGGATGCTCTTAGCTAGTAGGAAGGGTGGTCATGTATGTGTGTGTATATATAAACATAAATGGGTAAATTACACTTTGCACCCTTGAATTAAGTTTGGATGTGATGTCATTTTGGTCCTTACATTTTCAATTTTGTCAAATTGATCCTTATAATTCCAGTTTAGGTTCAATATAATCTATTCACGAAAATTTCTTACAATTTTCGACAGAAATAGGTCATGTGATGTACGCTTGAGGTTACTGAGAGAAAATACAGTTTTCACACCGATATTGAATCTAAATCTGTCAAAATTTATAAGAAAAATTGATGAATATTGAACATACCCTGGAACTATAAGGACCAAAGTGACTAAATTAAAACTATTGAGATTAAAGTGAAATCACACCCAAACTATAATGTATAAAATGTTATTTACCCAAAGTAAATCTATATTTGATGGTAAACCACAAAGAAGTTCTCATGATGCCCAAACATGTCACAACCAGCTGAAAAGTAAAGTATGTATATATTGTGTCAAAATTGCCACCACCAATCACTCTAGCTATCAATATCAAAATTTTCTTCCATGTTGTTATGATTAGACACTTTGTTGTGTGGTCTTGGACCTTCTTAACTCTAAAAGCTAGCTTATGGGTGAGGCTTTTTCTCACACTTATAAACCGACCACCAGCCCCTTCCACATCCGATGTGGGAAATCCCAACAATTTCCCCCTCACACATCGGGCCTTTGATCGGTAAACCGTCGACCAGTCTCTCCCTTGTGATTGTTGGGCACAGAGTCCAGGTTACAACATCTCGGCCCAACAGTCACAAGGGAGAGACCGGTCGACGGTTTGCCGATCAAAGGCTCGATGTGTGAGGTGGAGATTGTTGGGGTTCCCACATCGGATGTGGAAGAGGCTGGTGGTCGGTTTATAAGTGTGAGGGAAAGTCTCACCTCATACGCTAGCTTTTAGGGTTAAGAAGGCCCAAGACCACCCAACACTGGTTTGGGCCCTCTCAACCCCAAAAACTAGTATCAGAGTCCAGGTTACAATATCTCGGCCCAACAGTCACAAGGGAGAGACTAGTTGATAGTTTGCCGATCAAAGGCCCGATGTGTGAGGGGGAGATTGTTGGAGTTTCTCACATCGGATGTGGAAGGGGCTGGGGGTAGGTTTTATAAGTGTGAGGGAAAGTCTCACCTCATAAACTATCTTTTAGAGTTAAAAAGGCCCAAGATCACCCAACACTGGTTTGGGTCTTCTCAACCCCAAAAGTTAGTTTATGAGATGAGGCTTTTTCTCATATTTATAAACCGACCACCAACTCTTTTCACATCCAATGTGAAAAACTCCTAACACTTTTTTTTGCAAATAGTTTACTCCTGTAAAAAGAAAACATACCTCTACATTTGAGAGAGAAACAAGGAAAGAGAGAGAAAGCAATTAAGCAAGTATGGAAAAAAAAATATTATGGAAATGGGAATGGGCATGCTAAAAAAGAGCATGTTTCAGACTCATTGTCTACTAGGAAACCCACATAGACCTCACTAACAAACAAAACTTCATTTGGACAACTTGTGTAATACTACAAACTTGTTCCACATCACTTCCTACTCCAGTTCATGACTTGTCTAAGCTGTTCCCACTAGCTTTATGATCATCTCAACCATTGATTGGATCAAGTTTGGATGATCGTACTAAAAAAGCTGATCCAACCTTTTCCTTGGCCTCCAAGTCATTTTTGCTGACTATAAACATTTATATTTATGTATGCATATATACCTGAAAAGATAGAGACTACTCTTGTGCTATATGAATGCACAAGAATAATGGCAATTTTTAATAGCCTCTTTGCTCCACGGCTAAAATTGTGTAGAACTCACCTTCCTCAAACTCTGCAACGACAAGTGTGTTGTGTATTGGTTTTTTTTTTTTTATAAATTTATTTTATTATTATTATTATTATTATTTTTATTTTTTATTTTTAATGTTGTTGACACTAGGACTGAGGTCATTAAATGTCCAGTTTTGCTCACCCTATTTTTTTTCACTCATTGTTCACTTAAACCATTCATTGATTGGTGAGTGTGATCCATCACTCTAAGGGGGTAAAATGAGAATGAATCAATGGAATAAATGGGTAAAATAAAAATAAATTAATGGAAAAAAGTAATGGGTTGCACTCACTCAACCAATTAATGACTTGGGTGACCAAAAATGCACTCAATATCTCCTTGGAAATTTACACTATTTGTGAAACCATTTTTTATTTTGGTTAAAATTTTTAACTTTGAATAATTGCCCTTCGTTTACATTCAAACTTCTAATTTAAAAATCCAATGAAAAGTGTAGAGTTATAACTTATAACAAAAGGGTAAAGTTGAGAATTGTACATGTACTTAGTTAAAGTAAATTGATTTTTTAGAATATGACATCAAAAGAGGGAGCCACTATCGCGACTAAATATTCAATACAACGGAGATATAGCACATTAGCAAAATAATATATTCATATATTTGTGATTTGTGTTTATGTGGATGAGATTTTTTTTAAAAATAGGAGTGTAGATAGATAAATAAAGGGTTCAAATTTGATTGTTATGTCACAAAAGCAAAATAACCGTTGCAATAGCAAAGTCCCAATTTATCAGTTTGCTTTGACAATATCCACTAATTCTTTGGTAATAGTAGTAGCCTCAAAAAGTAGAATGAAAGACTCTTAATTTGAGTTTGAGAGAGTATTGGTGTGTTTGATAACCCAATTAAGTGGTGAAAATGAAAACTTTCAGCACTTATTTGTTTTCAGTGCGTTTGATAACGTATCACTTAATTGAAAATGCAGCCAAAAAATCACTGAAAACTTTAAGTGAAAAATTTCTACTGAAAATGTTTATTGAATGTAGTCTATTTCAGTAGTTAAAAATATGTTTTCAATACTACAAATTCAATCGCTTAAAATTTTTAGTACTTAAAATTCAGCACTTAATTTTCAATACTTAATTTTCAGTTTTATCAAACGCACCCTATTTCTATATGTATGTATGTATATAATGATATATATATATATATATATTACACTTGTACATTTTATGAAGCACAACTCCAATGCACATGGCCACCAAGAACCAGAGCTCTTGCGAAAAGGATTGCAAGGAGATTCATGATTCATGGAGACAACCAATACCAAACCATCTGGTTCAAGATCTGGCTAGCCGAACCCAACTCGAACGCAGACAACTCAGAGAGACATACATGTCAATGTATGGTCAAGACCTCATCAATCGGCTCCAAATCGCCACCCAAAATACTGACGCGTTTGGGAAATTTTCACTCCATATATCTAAAGCCTTTTCCATGTGGTTGGTAGATCCGATTGAACGCGATTCGTTGGTGGCTAGGGAAGCTCTGCAGCAAAGTGAAATCGATTATAAGGCTCTTGTGGAGATTTTTGTGGATAGGAAGTCAAGTCATATTCTTATGATCAAACGAGCTTACCAAACCGCGTTTAGAAGACCGTTGGACCAAGATATTATCAACATTGAGCCTCCCAACCCATACCAAAGAGTAAGCTACCCATTAACAATTTTTAGTTGTGTATTTTTCTTTTTCGGTGTAACACATGCCCCATTTCCATTTGAAAACAGACTTGGGTCCATAAGTGATTATAGAATTCCAAAAAATATATATAAAGCTGCTTTGCAAGTCATCTTTTGCGATTCAACCTGATTGAATAGCACAAGCATGAGCAGTTGTCAAATTGTCCCATATACACGGATTTTAGGGTATGTTTGGGAATGCTTAAATATATTAGGTTTTGTCAATGTTCATTTTCTATTTGATATTTTATCAAATATTACAACGTCACGATAGCTTGACAACACATATCCGGTTTTAAGAGTGATTTTAAATCGTTTGAATATAAAGAACATATTCACTTATGAGCTTTTGAGTCTTGCCGAACAATTCCTTAGTTTACGTTGTAAAGCTCTCAGACCCCCTACAAGGGGTGTATATGAGCTGATCGCGAGTTTTTTTTAAGGTATCATGAGCTTTTTCATGAGCCTTAATTTCAGTGATCGTGAGTTTTTCACGAGCTTTTTATTGAGCTTTTTAACGAGCCTTTTAAAACTGTATAGTTTAATAATCTATATATAAATAAAGGTCAATATACAAGTTATTTATCAAACTTATTTACGAGATTTTTTCATTCTCTCTTTAAAATTGTATAGTTTTATGATATATATATATATATATATATATAAAGGTCGATATATAAACTCTTTATTAAGCCTATTAAGAAAATTTTTCACAAACCTACAAACAAACATTAATTAATCTTGTTCACAAACTCTGTTAAGCGGGCCGAACTTAGCCCTTTATCAAGCCAATGTGCGGATATCCCCTAGCCACAACTCACAAGTCTTTCATGAATTAATTTGTCTCCTGGTGGGGTCCCCCCTCCCCCCTTTTGTTTCCAAGGGACTTGAATATTTGGAATTGTAGAAAACTTCGTTCAATTAAATTCTCAGACCATTCATTAAAACTGTTCCGAAGGAATTTCTGTTTAAAAGAGCACCAGAAAGCACTTTTCGTTTTCATTTATATTTCTATTTTTAGAAACACAGAAAAACAAAATTTGAAAACACTACCAAACACGCTTTAAATATCTGGGAAGATTCTGCAGATTGTAAGAAATTAGTCTTTATATATTGTTTATTATATGTATATGTACATAGAAATGCTAAATATACTATTTGTTTTTCCAAATTGGATGGGCGCGGGATCCATTTTTTAGTGTCCTCATTTTTTTTTTGAGATGATAAGAACTTTTTTGGTCAATTTAAATTTAAACACAATCTATTGAACTACTTTCAATTAGTAGGACAGCTAACCTCCCCCTCTCTCTCTCTCTCTCTCTATATATATATGTGTGTGTGCAGGCATAGATCTACGTTTTGGGGAAGTGGGCTCAAGCCCACCCTAGATTTTTGAGAAATTGTAGATTTACACTAAATTTTTTTTTACAACTAAGCTCCTCTGAAAATTATAAAAGCCTCTTGTAACATTATAAATTTGTCATATTAAACCTCCCCTTCTCTCTCTTATGTTTTTGTGCTAATTATATTTAAACTCATCATTCTTATGTTTTTATGATGATTTTTATAACATGAACTTATATCATCTACACAATATATACACAAAATATGTATAAATAGATCCAAAAAAAATTTCCCCTCGGTACACTAGCCTCTATATATCAAGCACCCATCTCGATTGATTTTCTAGATCCGGCCCTGTACATGTATATAAGAAAGTTTGTGTGATTGATACATTGTTATGCATGTATATATATATATATATATGTGTGTGTGTCTGTGTGTGACAGATACTGTTGGCATTGGCTGCATCACACAATGCTCACCATGCGGAAGTTAGCCATCACATAGCGAAATGCGATGCGAGGAGACTCTACAAAACAGGGGAGGGAAGAACATGTGCAATTGATGAAGCTGTTGTCTTAGAAATTTTCAGTAAAAGGAGCATTCCACAGCTCAAATTAGCATTTTATAGCTACAAGAAAATCTATGGACATAGATATACAAAGGTAAGGTTTTAGATATCCACACTTATATAAAACTACTCCAATTATATATTATTTAATGTAAATGCTACACATATTTGTTGGTCTACACATGCTAATTTATTGGAATTTTTTTTTACTTTTTGTAATGAAATGTGATTGATTTTCCTTTTGGGTTTCTTTTGTTTTTGATCTATTTTTTGCAGTCACTCAAGAATCAAAACTATGGGGAATTCGGAGAAGCACTAAAAGTGGTTGTCAAATGCATTTACAATCCACCTAAATATTATGCTAAGGCAAATTATCTCTATTTACATAACATTCTTCCAAATGTCTTAGATTTTCTAGGTCACTTTTCTTCCAAGAAGATTTTTTTCAAATAATACAAAATAAAATAAAACGATTCATTATAAACCAATCTCTTCTCTCGTGTTTGGAATGAGAGAAAACTAATAATATGCTTGCACCAAGCTAGTTGGAGTCCAAACCAAAGGACCATTACTAGTTTGAAAATGCTTAAAATATGATCTGATTTAGTTTAAGGTTTTGTTTGGGAGAGCTGAAAATGGGTTCTATGGTTCACGGTCATGGGTGAATTGGTTCTACGTACTAAAGTGTTCTTTAAATGTCTTATTTTTTTGTTGAGTGAGAGTTTATGCTAGATCTTAAATTACCCTTAAAACAGTATCTTTGTCAAGCCAAGATGTATTTGTTTTGATAAGAACCAGTGAGAGAATGAGAAGTGGGCTAAGCCAGATTCTATTTTTCCCAAGCAGGCCTCTCATTTTGATTTGGCGTTTATGGCATCCAATGTTGTTTTATTTTTTTTGAAAAAGAATCAATTTTAACATAAATATTAGATTGAATACAAACTCCTATGCTAGAAAGGAAGATTAACCAAACAATTAAAATTTATGACATGGTTCACATATCAACCACATAACCGATTCTTGCCCCTTTCAAACATGCCAAAGGAAATGACTTCATTTCTGAAAATATATCAAGACACATTTGGGATTCTTATCTTCGTTTATTTTCTTTTCTGCTTTTTTTTTTTTTTTTTTTTAAAATATCATTTGGTACTGTGGTCTTGCATGAGGATATTAGTGACAGGGCCGAAAGAAAAGGGGGTAAAGTTCGAACTTTGGTATGAAAGTAACATGAGAAGGTCTTTTTACCAATTATGCTAAGATGCATGTTGCTCTTCTTTTCTTCCTAAAGAGTTCTAACTTCTACTTTTCGCACATGATTGGTTCCAGACATTATATGCAAGCATAAAGGGCACCACAACCGATAAGAACGCTCTGGCACGTGTGCTGGTGAGGAGGGCTGAGGTTGACATTCATGAGATTCAAAGGGCTTTCAACAAGAAATTTGGGATTGAACTGAGAGATGCCATTTGTGATAGCATTCCATCTGGGGATTACACAGACTTTCTAGTTGCTTTGGCCACAAAAACCACAAAACCCATCTCTTGTTATTAATTTATTATGGTACTGTGACTGAGTAGTTTCAAAAAGATTCTCCTAGTCTTCTTCTTCTTTTTTTTTTTTTTTTTTCCCCTTTATTGTAGATTTTAACTTTGAACCAAGACAAGTAGGTGTACTGTAGTTATGTTATATATGAGAGACTATATATACAAAGAGCAATGATAGATGCACAATAAAAACCCACAACTAATTGCACAACCTGCTTAAAATTGTTGGACTTCGTGCTGAAAAAGCTGTACACACAAAAAGACAAAAAAAATGGATGTACAGCTTTTTCAGCACGAAGTCCAATAATTTTAAGCAGGTTGTGCAATTGATTGTGAGTTTTTGTTGTGCATCTATCATTTTCCATATACAAATATCTGCATCATGCTATCCTCTTATACATACGTGGTAGAATAGCATTGTTCTCATATTTAAATTAGTAGTCAAGTCCATACCGCCGTACTAAAATATGAGTAATGTTAGGCACACTTTGAAATCCACACTGAATTTGACATTCTATGCTTTAAATACATGTACATTGTGCTGTGTGAAATTTTTACACTTTTCTGTGCACCACTTATACAGCATAAAATACATACATTTAAAGCTAAATGTCAAATTCAGTGTGGATTTCAAAGTGTCCCTAGCATTACTCCTAAAATATAAGTACTAAAGTAATTTTTGTAAGGATAGTATAGGAATTTAACTTTTGTGAATTGAATAGGGCTATGCCCTTCAAATTTAAATCACAACTTTGATTTCTAAATGGCTGAAACGATGTACAGCGTTGTTCTCATCCTTAAAAAAGCATTTGAAGACCAAATTTCCAACTCAATTTTCAGAAGCATAGCATTAGTGTAGCGAATTTACCGTTGAACATCTATTGAAGTGATAGTGAATTGTTTTTGTTCATTATGATTGGATACTTTTAGACATGTAGGTTAGCACTTATTATTTAATTGGAAAATTGTTGAAAAGGTCATTAAAAGGGGTTTTATTGGATTGAAGGATAATTTAAAATACACATTGGAGATGAGTCCTTCCAATGTTCATGGACCAAAATGCCTTCATTTTCAACCTTTAACCTAACCAAACCCTAGCCACCATTATCACTACTCCATATCATCTCCGACCACCACCCCTGCCACCTCCGGCCACCACCCTGCCACCTCTGGCGACCACCGGCGACACCACCTCTGACCACCACTGTTCACGATGAACAGTGGTGTTCACCCTTGCCATCTCCGGCAACCAATGTTCACGACACCACCATCCTTGCCATCTCCGACGACCACCGGCAACACCACATCCAACTTTTATTACAGAAATTACTTTTGCTTTATGAATAGTTTGTTCTTAAGTGAAATTTCACTTAAAATCAATCTTAAGTGAAATTTGACTTAAGATTTATTTTAAGTGAAATTTGACTTAAGATTGATTTGTAAATTATGCAACCAACACACCAATGCAATCAATACAGCCACAATAGAGACATCACTCATGAGATCACAATCAATAACAAAAAACCACTAAGGCAGAAGAACAACACCTTAGCTACATAAACCCAAAACTTTCACAAATCACCATCTTAAGTGAAATTTTACTCATTTTAATAGAAGTTACAATTATTGATTTAAGTTGGTAATTTCACTAAAGATTACATTTACACTTAATAAAAGAACTGAAACATCACTGAATAATCTGAAAATTTTGAAAATTTCAGTTTAAAAATCTTAAGAGAAATTTGACTTAATATGTAAATTCTGCAACTAACATACCTCTGCAACTAAAAGCTGGTAATGATCACCTAGCTTGCATGGTGGTCACCGGAGTTCATTACATTGGCCGTGTACATTCGAATCTCGATCTAGATCTAGATTTAGATCTCCACCGATGAAGGAGATCTAGATCTAGATCGACACCGGCGACGGTGACGATGGTGGCTTTTGGTTGCGATGATGATGGCGGCGGCTTGCTGGTGGTAGTGGCCATGGCAACATGATGATCGGTGGCGGTGGCGGCGGTGGATCGATAATGGTGGTGCAGAGAGAGGTCGTGGAAAGTAGTGGTTGCTATGGTAGAGGAAGGTGGCACTGGATTAGTGGTGGTGGTTCCAGTAGGAATGGATGGTGGCGGTGGTAGTGGCGGTGGTAGAGGTGTACCAGTGGTGGTGAGAGAGATCTTAGAGAGGGAGAGAGGTCGTAGATAGAGAGAGAGAGAGACCAAAACTGATAATATGGGTTTAGTGCATTTTTGGAAGTGAGGGGTAGTTTGGTAAGCTTAAAGTGTTAAAATGGACTTGAGGAGCAAATTGTTAGTGGTGTAGACTGGAGTGAAAAAATGGGCTTGGACTTTTTCTCCTTATGGGGTTTATTGTTAATGGGCTATCCCTCAAACCAAGAATGACCAACTTTAGGGACCTTACACAAAGCGTCCCTTTTTTAATTGTCATGAAGAACCTGTAGTGGAAAAGAGGGTTTTAATTATGATTTTTTGGATGTGTTTTTCTTACTTGTGGAAGCAGATAATGGTATACTGTTTGATACGCCTAAAAATATCCAATAAGAGTACCTCTGCCACCTCAGCAAGAGATGCCTAGCCGTCCGGTAGTAGAGACTCATTGCGTAACCATCCCGGGGGTAGTACCCGAACTGCCTAGTGTATCCTGACTGCTATTAATGAATCGGGAATACGATGCGGGCCCCTCTCATATCAGTAGATGGTTGTCTATAAAGCATAGCCCTACTCAGAAGGTTTCAGACAGTTTCCTATCTCAACTAGAAGACTAATGGAAGAGAGAGGTGCTTCCTAATCGTGCTAAGATACCTCAATGATTTGTGTTAATCAGTTGCAATCAGATTATATTGCCATATCAAATTACTTACCTTGTACGAGTGGTCTCTGGTATCTATAAAAGAGGCCACTCACCCTCTCTAAGAGGGATCGCATTCTTATTCTACATAATTGCAACATTATATTACACACGCACTCTGCCCGGTCGGTCTCTGGTAGTTCCAAGCTCTTGTTGGTTCACCAAGGACTCCCGGCAACTTTCTTATCATAGTGCAAGTGCTCCGACACACAACGTGGACGTAGGTCTCTTACTTAACAGGGCTGAACCACATACAAACTCACTTGTCTATTTTTTCTTACTCTCTTCCCAAATTTTGACATCATCAGTTTGATGCTGTGTGTGAGAATCGACAGTTTTTCTCCCAAAAACAAATCCGTTACTGACCAGCATGCTGCCAAAGAAGGGTAAGAAGATTGCCACCCTAACAGGTCAGGAAGATTCGCACGCTGGGCAACAGGCGACCTCCATGACCTCAGAATAGATTATCGTGGCTCTTGCGCAACTCCTGGAGGGCCAGCGTCAAGCTCTGCAGCAAATCGAAGCATTGCTGGCCCGACAGTATAATCTGCCTCAAGCCGAGGATCATCTCGGGAATGACGCATGTGATCGCGTGCCTACATGAACGCCACGGCGTGCCCATACTGCCCCGGTATCCCCCTTGACTTTGGGGTGGTCTGGGAACAATGAGTGTAGCTATGTCCTAAGCGGATTCGGCAACGTGCCCGGGCCAACCCAAGCCTGGCGAGGGATGCCAGAGAGATCATCAACAACAGGCACGCTGCCAGGAGGGAAGGGCAAGAGCAAACAGCTCGGAAATCGGCCCAAGAATGCCCGGTCAGGAACCGTGGAGATCTTAGGCACACGATTACCAGGAATCAAAGCCATACCCCGTCTCTGAGGACAACGTACTTCAAAGAATAGGCTTCGTCGTACGACCCGACCTACCGCACAGATACCGAAAGAAGGACCAATTGGGAGGATGTTAACGCCCACATCAGTGACCTGCAAAAATAGATTGAGAAGTTGAGTCGAAGGCTGGGTCGCGACTACACCAATACTGAAACTAAGTCACCCTTCACCGTCCGGATCGCCGGATTTCCCATTCCTTGCAAGTTCAAGCAACCACATCTTGATTCTTATGATGGCTCGGGGAGCCTAGTCAATCATATCCGGACTTACAAGGCTCAGATGGCGTTAGCTACCGGCGCTGATGAACTGACGTGCCTGGCCTTTCCTAGCACCCTTAAAGGGCTGGCCGCGTAGTGGTTCCACTCACTTAAACCCTAAACGGTCGATGACTTCAAGGCCCTCAGCAAGCTCATTGTCAGCCAATTCATGGGAATGTTTGATCGATCACAGTCAGACACCCAATTGTTGACTGTCAAGAAGTGCAAGGGAGAATCCCTAAAGAATCAGTAAAAGCTTTAGATCCACAACCTGAATGAAACGGTCACGATCACATCCTTCAGCTCAGGGGTTCAGCACACCAAGGTTACTACGTCGTTCCACTGTGACCGACCGACCACCCTGGTTGAACTCTCAGAGAGAGTTAGAAAATACATTGACATGGAAGAGTTCCTGAAGTCTAAGCGCGCCAGCTTCGCTGGGCATGAGTCCCCGAAATCCAAACGGAAGCGTGAAGGTTCTGAAAAAGGCTCGAGAAAGAAGCCGAAGCAAGATCAGCAACGAAATGGTCAGGACCAGGCCCCAATTGCTTTCACACCACTCTCCCGGCATATCCAGGAGGTTATGGTTGCGGCCGAGGCCCAGAGACTGCTCAAGAAGCCAACAAAGCTGAAAATCCTGCCCGAGAAGAGGAATCGGGACAAGTTTTGCCGGTACCATAAAGATCATGGCCATTATACAGAAGACTGCTTCAAGCTCAAGATTGCCATTGAAAAGTTGATCGAGCAGGGTCATCTAGCCGAGTTCGTCATCGCGGACAGACAGCCGAGGCAAGATACCCAAGCTCTCGAATAGCCGTGATCCCTCAGCCACATTAATGTGGTCTCCGGAGGAACATCGGGCTGAGGGGACTCGCAGTCATCTGAGAAGAGGCATGCCTGGCATCCCAAAGTAGATATCCTGCAAGTCCAACCAGCTAACTCCCTACCAACCGATGTACAGACGTTCTCATCCAATGATGTCAGGGACCTGTATTACCCCCATGACGATCCGCTGGTGGTGACACTCTCAATAGCCAATTACATGGTCAAGAGGGTGTTAGTGGACACATATAGCTCCTCTGATATTCTGTTCACCTCAGATTTTGATCAATTTGGGATATCAAGGGATCGGCTTTGATAGGTGGCCACCCCCTTGGTGGGATTCAACAAATCAAGCACACAACCGGTTGGGATGATCGAACGGCCAATCCTTATGGGGACCTACCCTCAGGAGGTCTCTATACTCACAAATTTTGTTGTAGTAGAAGCCCCCTCTGCTTGTAATATCATCCTCAAAAGGCCCACGCTCAATAAAGCAAAGACAGTTGTGTCAACCTACTGCCCAGTAATCAAGTTCCCAACCCCCTAGGGTCTGGGAAGCCTATATGGAGATCAAGCAACCACTCAGAGCTATTATATTAGCTCCCTGTGCAAAGGTACGATCACAGAAACATTAAACATTCAGGACATGGATCCGAGAGAAGTGCGGGATGGGGTCAGCCTAGTGGAAGAACTGGATCAGGCGGTACTGGACCCCCAATTCCCCGACCAGTCAGTCAGCATCCGTACTCTCCTGGAACCAAGGCTCAAAGAGAAGTTGGTCTAGTTCCTAAGAGAGAACCAAGACGTCTTCGCCTGGTGTCATGAAGACATGACAGGAATAGATCCCTAGGTCATGATCCACCGTCCCAACGTTGACCCAAACTCTGGTTTGGTCAAGCAGAAGAGAAGGGGCATGGCTCCCGAAAGATAAGTGGCAGTGCACGAGGAAATCAAAAAGCTCCTAAAGGCAAGGTCGGTCCGAGAAGTTCACTATCCCGATGTGGATATCGCAATTTTTCTTTTACCCACAGATTTTTTCTTTTAAAGTTCTTTTAAATTTCAAATTCAAAACAAATGAGTCGCCACTTAATTTTTAAAAGGAAAAATTAAGAAACGATTTCAAAAGGAAACTGATCTTTTGCGAAACCAAAGATTAACTAGGTCCGGGGATTATGGAATGAGAGAGAAAGGAGCCCGTTGGACTAAAACACCCTCTCTCATCCTATCTCGCGATAGGCCTCTACTTAACATCCTTTTAATTGAATTATTAATCTAAGCATGCCCTCAACTAATACATAGATATACATATACATTACACAAACATGTCAAAATGGTGTAAAATTACCAATTTACAAAATATCATTCAAAAGCCACGTAATTCAAGTAGCAAGCAATATGATATGCAATAAAGAATAAGAGAACTTACCCGGGATCCAGCCACGAATATTAAACATGCAATGCATGCGATTTAAATAAAAACTAGGAAAAGTGTCTCTAATCCACATATATACACGTAAGGCAAAATCTTAATTCTAATGTGTCGCACATGAGGTTGAAAAATCGATAAAATCAATAAATTAAAATAAACTAAAGAGGGATTTAAGAAGTCATACCTTAATAGCGCTACAAAACAAAGGGTTAGTCCACATGATATACAAGATATAAAATTTGAAATAACAATCCTACATTTCTAACTTAAATCTACCAAATGTAATTGAATCTAAAGCAAATAAATCCTAATTACAAGTGTCAAGCCATATGGATGAATATGTTCATAAACAAAAATAAATTATGAAATAACCAATCATTTAGATCACTTAAACTTTGAATTCAAGCTTAATTAATCATTATTGAGACATGGTTTGACCCTTAACTCATGAAAATATCATCTAAGCCATTATTCATAAGATTGGTTAAAATTATTGCAGAATTCTGAAAATTGCTGAGAGCAGATCATAACTTTTAAAAAAATAAAAAGCATGGTTCCCGTGGTTTGATCTTGATGACTTTTGGACACAAAATGCCTCTGTGTGTCTAGTTTTTACCCCAAAAAATAAATCAAAGTTCCAACAGTTGGATCTCTGGGAATTGGATAAAAACCAGACATCACTTAGCATTCTACAACCTTCTGTCCAGAGTTCTTGTACGATTTTTTAAAAATAGCAAAAAAATCAGAAATGCTTTGTTCTTTTTAGGGTGACTTCCTAACACATTAATCTACTTAGGAAAAATTATTTTGGGTCACAAGTAGTTTATTAATGTTCTGATTTACTTATTTCAAAAGAGTGCTACTGTTCTGAAACTCTGGACAGATTGTAGTGACTTCACAAAACTCATGACCAAACCACTTTAAACATGAAATCTCCTGAAAACAAAAATTACAGTGGTAGAACTTTGAATTAGTGACATTTTCCCGTTAATTTCACTTGATTCCAACGGTTAGATTTCGAACTAAAAATCTTTTATCAAAACCGGTTTATGAATCCACTGTTTCATTGTCAAGTTCAACTTTTATTTGTTAACCCCAACTACTAAACCATGAAGTTGGACTTAAACTAAACCATTTTCTCCTACCATTTGATGGTCATTGGAGGCTAAATACCTTTATATTTGTAGATTTCAAATGAAGTATGAATAGACTTCATGAAATCTCAAGATAATGAATATAAACCATGGAGATGGGCTTAGACTCAAAACTACTTTCTCCTACCATTTGATGGTCATTGGAGATGAAGATATGACTAATACTCATGAGTCTCAAAGGAATATAGAAAGGATTCCATGAAACATCAAGGTAGAGGACCCAAGTCATAAGTATGGACTTGGATCCATTTATTTGCTTATAAAATGAAGTGATGATCAAATTTGACTCTCATGTGAAGCATAAGCTTACATGGAATCAAAGGATCCAACTCATGAGATTCAAGTAAAGTATGAAAGACTTCCAAGAATCTCAAGAGAGAAGTATAAACAAAAGAAAGAAACGAAAGAACTAAAAGAAAAAGGCAATTAAAGTTTGCAAGTTCCCTAATAAAACTTCTAAAAAGGTTAATCAAAAGACCAAAAAAAAATTCAAAAGGATGAAGAAAAACAAATTGTGGTTAGAGGATCACCTCCAAATAATCCTCAAAGCTTCTCTCCTTTTGAAGATCTTCCAAGCTCTTCTCCCTCTTTTTTTAAACTCTCTCTCAAAATATATGTTAGTGTAATGGTAGCTCCCTCTTCTCTTATATAACTTTTTTGTATCTTTTTTTGTATATCCTCCCAAGGAAGATCCTCCTTCTTTTATAGACAAAAAATACCAAATATTCTCAGTGAATTCGGAGTAAAAGACAGGTGTAAATGTCCCATTTGGTGGTACAATACGTACTTCCTGAAAATAGATAGACTGCTGCAGAAGGCGGCAGTCAAAAATCCTTTGCGGCAGTCAGTGCGTGAAAGCCGCGGTGGCATTTGATGACTGCCGCGCGGCTCTCAGTAAGTGCCGTGCCAAATTATTGATTGCCGCGTTTTCGTCAACCTTACTTTATCTGGTTTTTGTTATTATCCGCATACATATACGTATTGTACCACAAAATACGGACTGTTAAAGCAAACGACAGTCAGAAATTGTCGGCGGCACTCAGTAAATGTCGAGCCGGCATTCTGTGACTGCCGTTCATATGATTGTTCATGCGAGTGTATGACATATAACATAACAAGCATGAATTGTAACAACATTTATCAATTAAGCATGGAGTATAGTTATCTAGACATGCGTTTTCATATAAACAATTTATCTTTAAGTTACACGCACATAATATACATAAAATATGTACACACAAGATATACGGTATATTAATATAATATGCATGCATAGAGTATTTCTATAATATACCAAGTGAGTTAGGACAACTCATCTCGATGCGAATTCGCGAACACAAGTATAGCTTCAGTCCCTACAATTCATATCAATTCATAGAATGGTGATTAATAATCATTGTATTCACAAGGGTGTAATCACTACACCAAAATGACCGATTTGTCACACTTATTTTCGCGTCATTTGTCACTATCCGAGACAGTGACAATATTTGTCACGGTTATGAACCGTGACAAGTAAAATTGTCACTGCGCTAAACAGTGACAAAATTTTTCACGGTTTTGACAGTGGAAAATAAACAAAATTATCACGGTTTGGAACAGTGACAAAATTTGTCACGGTTTGGGACAGTGACAAACAAATATACTACACCAAATTACCTGAATTGTCACATTTAATTTTGGACAATTTGTCACTGGTGAAAACAGTGACAAATGTTGTCACGGTTTGCTTCTTTTGTCATAGTTAAATCAGTTACAAAAAAAATTGTCTAATTGTCACACAATTAGGGTGTGTTTGATAACCCATTAAGTGGTGAAAATGAAAATTTTTAGCACTTAATTTATTTCATTGCGTTTGATAATGTACCACTTAATTGAAAAAACAGTAAAAAATTCACTAAAAATTTTAAGTGAAAAATTTCTGCTAAAAATAATCACTGAATGCAGTTTATTTCAGTACTTGAAATAGTTTTTTTTAATATTGTAAGACCAATCGTTTAAAATTTTCGATACTTAAAATTCAGCGCTTAATTTTCAACACTTATTTTTCAGTTTTATCACACGGGCCCTTAGTTAGTGTTAACACAGTGACTAAAAAAACAATAGTCAATAGTATAAAATGTGACAAAATTTGTTACGATTAAAACAATGACAATAAAAACTATTCACCAAATTGGGTCAACCAAATAGTGTGGTTTTTTCCCAAAATTTCCCCCCAAAATTTCCCTCCCATCATTTTTCCCCAAATTGGTAGTAACTAGTAAGTTTGCCCTAAATCCCCATGCCCTCTCTCACTTTCTCGTCTAACCCCCATCTGCTCATTTTCAGTTCACAAAAAAAACATAGATGCCTCTCTCTCTCTCTCGCCATGACCATGCCGCCGCCCACACCACACCGCCGATAGCACGATGCCGCCTCGACCACCATCCCCCCACCACGTCGCCGCCCACACAACATCGCAGGCAGCTCCAAGCCGTCGCGACCACCATCCTCCCACCACTCTGTGACCACCAGTCCTTTTCTCTTTCTCTCTCCCTCTCCTTCTCCTTCTCTCTATCCCAGCTTCTCTCTCTCTCTCTCAACTGAGAAATACACCACTCTCTTTCTCTCTCTCTGTCTCTCTCTCTCTCTCTCCATTTTACCACCATATAACCGGACCACCACCACACATTCCAGCATGCAAAGGGCCGTCGACGCTGCCATTCACTGTGAATAAAAGGTTCATCAGAAAATTTCTTTAGATTTAGGCTGATACTTTCTAATTTGTATTATTTAGTTTTAGGGCGATTGTGGTTCAAACATTATTGTGCAGGCGCAGAACTTGAACTTGGATGCCATGGATGGTGCTGAAACCGGTTATGGTAATCCTCACCCATTATTGTATTATCTTTTCACTTTTTTGCAACTTTATATACTTTTACATAAATCTGTGTGCTTAATGTGTATGCCATATATGCTGCCACAACCAACTATTTTCAATGGACCACTAATATTTTGTTATTGTATGGAAAATGTGGGGATCTTTTTAATGCTGAAAAGTTGTTTGATAGAATGTCTCAAGGAACTAATTTCACATGGAATGCGAACATATTAGGAGAATAAAAATTGGAAGTGAAGAAGAAAAGAAAATCTAATGTTTGTGTTCTGATTGAGTATGTTGGTTTGAACATGTTAATTAATGGCAAAAGTTGCTTTAGATAAGTGTCATAAAGGGGTATTCAAAGAGCCTTCATTTGGTTTTAAACAGAGATCAAGTTTGCATTTTGTGTAGACTGGTCTTGGGTTTATTTAGCATGAAAAAATAAGGCAAAAGATTTTTTTTATTCATTTTTATACGTTCCAGTATATTATTGTAACCTAAGGAATAGATGGAGTTCATTCATCTATGTACAATTTTTTTTATTCATTTTGTTCATTCATTTTTGTTTTCTTTGATTTTTTTCTTTTCCTACCACCTTTGTCTACTAACCGATCAAAATTGAGTGATGATTGCTCTCTCTGAATTATTATATATTTTTTTTTTCATCTTAAAATCTTCATTTGTGATAATAATGTGCAGAAACAGTCAATTTTGTGCAAAATTTAAATGTTGTTCAAGCTAATGTGTCTTGTAAAGAGTTTATTGTTTTCCCAAACATCCAGTTGTAGGATTTTAGGCTTGTCCACTATGTTATTTAACAGTATTAAGTAACTTTTCATATGCTCTCAGAATTTTTTGATTCTTTATTCGATCCTACAATGAATCCGAAGACCCCTAAGACTCAGTTTGGTTTGTGGATTTGGGTAACCCTTTCTCTCCCTTGTGTGTGTGTGTGTGTGTGTGTGTGTGTAGCATTGATCTTTGGTTTTGAGCTGGAATGATATGAGGTAAGTTTATCAATTTCCAAAACCCAACATGTGGAATGTTTCAAAAATTGTCCCTTTTTTTTCATCCCACCCTGGATTAGTGATTTTCATGTCAATTTAGCAAAACCATTTTGATATTTCCAAATATTGGATCCTGGATATACTGCACATATGTGTACCAATACAACATTGTCCTACGACAACAAAAATAAGCCACGATCATCGTACATGGTACATAGAAAAAGAAATTGGTTTTTTATCTTTTTAATTTCCTTCTTGTGCAATGGAATGAATTAAGTTTTTAAAAGTCCTGTATCTGTGTCAAGTTATTATATAATTTATATGTCATTCTAAATACCTGAAATCTCACCCCGATTATTAAAATGAATGACATTTAAGCTTGCACAAACATTTTCTTAGATGGGGCAGCTTGCAATGTCCTTCAATAATCAACATTGTAGGCAGAGCATAGACAGGTACACTTTCAAAGTGGCTTAAGTTGAGCTTTTAACTTTTGAGTCACCAAGTTAATAAGCTTTTACATGGTTTGTTGGTCATTGTGAAGCTTAGAGATACTACGAGTTAATACTTGATCTCTAGTTCCTTATTGTAGCCTGCTACTTGTCACTTTGTGGTGGGTTTGGGGGAAAGCTAATCATAATTTTAGAAAGCACTATCATATTCCACTAAGTTAGAGCCAATTTTTACTTTTAGTAAAATTGGAGGGAACCAAAAAAAAATAAGGTAATGGAAACACAATGTTCTTTATAAAGTTTAGTAATGGAAACACATTAAAAAAATGATTGAAATGTATATATGCAATTGTATGTAGATATGTTTCTTATTGACGGGGATTACGTGAAATGATTTTCATTTGAAAGTCCTTAACACCTTGACATTTTGATAATCAATGCCAACAAAATTTGCCAGTTAATTTTTGGGGGATGTGCACTAAGTTAATTTTTTTAGCTTCCTGATTTTTTTAGATTCCTTCGCACCCAACCCCGTGAATCCCAGCACCCACACCTGGGGTGAAAAAAATGGAAGAATGCACAAAAAAAAAAAAAAGAAAAAGAAAAAGAAAAGAAAAGAAAAAGGTAAACACTAGTGCATGTGTTTTTTTAAGTGTTTTTCTCTGTCATGACTTAAATGGTACTGTGATGGTTTATGTTTGTTGTATAGATACATGAAGTTGAGAAACAAGTGGATAAGGTTTCTGGGCTGCTTAAGAAACTTCAGGTATGAATAGTATTCAAGCTTGATTGTTTCCGTTTCAGTATTGTATTAAGACATTTAAAAAACCAAATGGGATGTGGTTTGTGTGACTTGAGAACAAAGTAGAGTAAATCTTTATCAGGCAAAAGCAGCCTTAACCTCAATTACAACAGAACTCTATTTTCTGGTTTACTCACTGATTTTGAATTATTACTTGTAGGTTTATATGTGGCACCTGAGGTCTACAAAGATGAAACATTTGACAGAAGTGTAGATGTATACTCGTTCGGTCTTATTCTTTATGAGGTATCTTTTGTTTCTTTCCAATTTGGTAAATATTTTCTTTGTTTTTGTGTGGGGGTGCAAGCAAATTACTAGTATTGAATAAAGGAAGGAATGTGACTCACAATATTCAAAATGTCTAATTAATTTCTAGACTTATTCTATTTTCTTTCCTATTTAGCTCGTCGCTTTCCTTATTAACCATACAAAGGAAAATATTTTTCTCTATGTTTCCTTTCTTTTCCCTCATTAAATTCAAGAAACCAAACAAAGCCTTAAGGAATGACTTCTAAGTTCAGTTATAGGCTTAGTTTGGCCCCCATTTTGGTGCTTCTCCTTTTTTAAAGCACAATTTCATGTTAATTCATTTGTTAACTAGTTTATAAGCTTTGCAAAAATTGAACGTAGGGCATTTTTGGGGGAGCTTTTAAAAAACTCTAGTTCAGTTTTAGGCTTCATTTGTAAATCTGTTAGGCATAGCTATCTCAATTATATCGACCCTAGACCATAACGTTTTGGGGAGTAAGCCGTATGATTTTTTGATGGCATTCGTCTTCTACATTTCCATGCTTCTTAAAGAAATGTCAGTTGGTTCCATGTTTTGTTAAATTTCTCATTTTCGTTTTACATCACTGAAGTGTTCGAGACATCAATACTTATTGTTTTTTGGCCAAAAGTGAATTTTTATTGACTAAATAAAATTATGGGTTTTGCAATAGGTTTGCGTAACAGGATTCTGCATGCGTGGTGCACTTTCTATTGCAATTTTTGTTTTAGTCCTTGAGGTTGACGCGGTTGTAGCTTTCTATGGAGTTCCTTCACCCCAGCTTGCAGATCCTGCTAATGCCAAGGCTCCTGTGCAGGCTTATTTCGGAGAGTGATAATTTTGTTGGCTTTTCAGTTTTGACGGTATGGTTGATTGATATATATTGTACTTTAGTATTAAAAAATTCTTGCATTTTAGCTTTGCTTGTACCCTTTTATGTTTTCTGCTGCCTAGGGCTCTATTTGGTTTGTGGACTTCGAGAAGGAGAAATAAAAGAAAAGGAAATGGAAAGGAAAACTAATTCCCTAGTGTATTCCTTCATGCTAAATGAAATTAGTGATTAAATACTTTTAAAACACAGTAGCAACTCAAGAAAAGAGAAGTGAAGTTGCTCACAAATTTTAAGAATTTTATTTTATTTTTCACCCTCCTTTCTTTCATTCCAATTTCCTTACTGTTTTCCCTATTAACCGAACAAAGAAAAGTGGTTTCCTAAGTATTTTCTTTTCTACTCCCTCGATAAATCCATGAACTTAACAGAGCCCGTGTGTCTTGGCTTTCACCACTCACATCTGCACAGTTATCGTGTGGTCAAGTGTTTTATTAAGAATACAAAGAAAAAAAAATGATGCTCAATCATGCAAAAACCATCCACAATATGGCAAAATTTTATTTATTACGAAACTGAAAAAATTGATGCACCAAACATTGAATGCTGTCAAAATATGAGTTTCAAGAAATGGGGGGAAATTTGCATGGAGTAAGAAATGAACGGAATCTTTGAGCGACTGAGGTGCAGAGCTTCTTTTATTTTATTGTGTGTTGGTGTGTGTGTGTGTGAGAGAGAGACAAGTGCCCCTGTTTTTAACTTACAAATATATGCTCTTAAAATTGTTTGAAACCATTCCTCTAGAATTTCATCATCATATCAATTTTCTTTCGTGAATGTTCATCTCTCCTTGAAGCATTTTAACCTTTAGTTGGCACAAATAATCACAAACCAATTCATTTTCTTAATCTTTGCAGGTTAAGTGCCTAGAAAAAGGGAAAATGTTGCTATCAAGACCGTCTTATAGGACAAGAGATACAACGTCTTAAATTTGTAGGCTAAGTGCCAATGTCGTTCAATTTGAGCATTTTTTTTTTTCAACTACAGACTAGATGAGTTATGAGTTGGGTATGTTAGGAGTGGGAGGAATTTTTGGATCAGATAGAGAAGTATGAATGGAAATCTGTTGTTTACCTTCAATTAAATGTTTGTATATTGGAATACCAAAAATTGATTTTAGATTTTAGTTTTCGATTTTTATTATTTGAGTTTATATATATTGCTCCAGGTATAAAAAATAATAGAGTGGATTCTTGTAAAAATATGATTTTTTTTATTAAAAAATTATGGTTTGTCACTGTTCATAACAGTGACAATTAGAGCAAACCGTGACATTATTTTTACATACTAGTTACTTCTCTTAATAATTGTCACAGTCCAAACCGTGACGAAGAATGTGACTAATATCATATATTGTCACGGTCTATAACAGTGCCAAAATAATGTGACTAATACCAAAATGGTCACGGTTAAGAACCGTGACAAATAAATATATTGTCACTGTTCAAAACAGTGACAGAACCGTGACAATTGGAAGTGAAATGTCACTTTTAAGGGTGAGAAATGAACCGTGACAAAGGCCATTTGTCACGGTTACGGACAGTGACAACTTTTTTTGTCACACCCGAAAATGTCACGGACTGTAACCGTGACAAAGAGACTTTGTCACTGTCCAAAACCGTGACAAATCGGCCATTCTGGTGTAGTGAATGGTAATTGTGCCGGATGGGTTCCTAAGCCTCAACATGATAATCTTGACATCATTCTGAGTCTAACGCCATCGACTAGACTTAAATCGTAGTCTGTCAGATAAAAGGCAGGGTTTTCTAAATCAGTGTGGTCCCTAATAGTAAGATATATTTACGACTAAGTCAGAAATCACTAAACTTAAGAGAAAAGACCTACACGTGATTTTGGGAATTTAGGTACTAACCGCTTATTTTTCTGAGCCACGATTTATTTGCTATGAATTATCGAAGTCCTAATTATATAATAATAGACATAGAAGCCCTATAACTATAAAAGATATTTTAGAAAGACATTTGGTCCTTAGAAATATTTTTATAAAGTACTAAACCTTAAAAACAGGCTAGGAGTATTTTTCTCGTAATTTTTAGAAATTCGTTTGGTATTTAAACTAATTAAAATGCGAAAAATTGGATCCTTATAAGTAATTTAAAAATATTAATATTTGATTTTTATAAATAATAATTTATAAAATAAAGGCACTAGGCCTTATGGTAATTTATATAATTTTTTGCATTTTAAAATAGTAATTAGGTATTTATCACCTAATTATTACCAATTAAAACTAATTTTCATTATTTATTTATGCTAAATAAATTGTAAGTATATTATATAAAATAATTTCATAATATAATATAATACCCCAGAATATTTAAATTTACTTAATAGACTTTTAAAACTATTTTAAAACAATTAATGACTACACATATCTTTTTATTTCAATTAAACTAACAATTATTATTTATTTGAACTAAATAAATAATCAGTTTAATATATAAATATATAATCTATAATTTCCAGAATATCAAATGTATGATAAATATTTCAGAATTAATAACATCACATAAAACTATTTTCCATAATTTAGAATAATTAATTTATAAGTACAAGGATTTACAAGGCATAATTATTAATTAAGAAAAAAAGATTTACAATAATAATGATCAACGGGTCGGCCTGAACCGACTCGATCCAAAATGGATAATCCGTTTATAGAAACAAGAGAGTCCACGTTCAATAGTTCGCAGGTCAAACAAAACCAACCCCAATCCATTAGGATTTTTCCTTTAGTCTCACAGAAGAACCCAACCTGACAACTCGTTTATACTCGCAATGAAAACTGACTCGTATATGGCCCGACTCGGAACGGTGTCATTTCATTTAAGTTGCACAACCCATGGATTAAAATAAAACCGACCCGATCTTATAATCCAACCCGTATACACACAATTATCAGTCCATACCCACACCGTCCCATATCTAAATGATATAACCCGAAGGCTATTCGGGTCATCACCATCTTCTCCGGCGAAGCTTCGCCGTCGGTGAGTCATGTGTCGTCGGAAAACTTCCAAGGACCATATGTTCCTCTTCTCTCCATAGAAATCCATGAAGCTAACGCCAAAAGGACCGGAATCTTCTCTTCTATAACATACTAGGAGCCTAAGGTCTGGTTATCCCATTTAGGGTTCCAACGAACCCATTATTCTTTCGGTCAAAAGAAAAGAATAATGGCCTGCATGGCCATCCAAATGTGCCTTATACCACAAGCTATTCTTAGGGGATCTATCTGGAACCATAAGGGTCTGTTTGATACAACTTAGGGGCTATTTGGTGATATATAGTTGGAAAATCGAGCTCAAGCTTTGAGCTCTAATGGTGGTCGGACCAAAGACCAGAGCTTAGGGCTCTTTTTGGCTATGTACATGTTGGGTACAGGACATCTAGATGACATGTAGAGGGTCCAGAAATGCAAAGGGGTGTGGGTTTACCTTAAAGAACCTCGGATCCTTTTCTTCTTTCCTTTTCTTCTCTGATCAACTTCTCTCTCTTTCCCCTGTTGCATCTTTCTTCAGCCTTCTTCTTCCTCCAGCTTCTGCGTATGTGTGTATGATCATAGTAAGGCAGAGAGGGTTTGAGTGTAGGTTGTTTTTCTTTTCTCTCTCAGTGACTCTCTCTCTCTCTCTATGGTCCCGTGTATATACACACGTAATAGATATGCATACATACATATTACACAGATTTGCATATCTGTATGAATTTGATGGAAGGGACTTGAGAGGGATTGATTTGAGAGGGTGGACTTGAAAGGGGAATATCCGGCGGTTGAGGGTGAGGGTGAATTTTCGGCGGTTAGGGGAGAGGTTCGAGGGGGGGGGGGGGGGGGGCATTTTGTCCAATGGATACAATGTGGTTACCACTTTTGTATCTTAGGTTGTACTTGCATCCTTAAATTTGTGGAATCTTGTTCTTGTCTAGGTCCACGTGCCGTACAATCCAGGTTTGATATAGATTTTACAAGTTTGCGTAAAAAAGTCAGTTTGGGTCCGTAAATTACTGTCTAAGCTTACTAATATATAAAACACGTATAATTCATATGAGGTTCTGGAAATACGGAACAAAATGTGAGGGCCCATTTTATTAATATTAGAAATTTTACGAGTATTACAGACCTGATTTGTGTCCACCCCTACCCACAGCCAGTGGCGGAGCTTAGGAGGGACAGGCAGGGGGCATGGTCCCCCCAAGCATTTGGCAAATGCTATTGTATATGTAGAGTAATGCTACACCCACACAAAATTTTACAGAAAAATTCACACAAAATAATTCTGGCATTCGATTCTAGTGGATCCCGTATGGTACCCATGTGTTCCCCACATGGGAACATACTGGAATCAAGGGCCATGATTATTTTGTGTGAAATTTTGTGTGAGTTTGACATTGTTGGTATATGAAAGTTTAATTATTATTATTATTATTATTTTATTTTTATTTTTTTGAGATGTTCAAGAAGATTGATCCCCCAAATATTTACATGCACCTTACCCAATCTAAATAGTTTTCTTACAAGTAATAACAAAGGATAATACCAAGCGGGCCTAGCCTAATTTGTATGACTTCTCTTTCCTCAGCGGAAAGATTGAGGGTTCAAATCCCTTTAGGGGATTCCTTTGCTTGCCCCCTGTTGTTCGTCAATCGAAATGAGTGGCCTTGATCCAAAAATAAAATAAAATAATAATAATAATAAATATAAAAAATAAAAAAAAAGAAAAAGAAAAATGCTATACTTAACTCCAAAATTTTGTAGCCCAATTAGTATCCCCTGTGGCACCTATGTAACAGTAAGATTCACCACACTTAACTCTGCCACATAGGATGTCACATCCTTTTATGTCACGCCCCGGAGTAGCCAAAAATAGGAAAAATTTAAAATTTCCTTTCTGGACCCGTAGGGAATGACGAGTTACATAAAACTGACATGTCCGTGCAACATACTAACAAAATATATATATCAGAGTAAGGAATTTACGAAAGCGTCTAATGGTATTCATGGGGGAACTTAGAATGTTTTGCTACTACAGCTATTACAGCAGTTCCAAATGAAAACCACAAAAGATAAGTCTGGGCGATTTACGCCACTTAAATATTACATTAACCAAAAGATAGTTAAAACGAAATAGAAGTCTTAATGCGGAAATAGGCCAGGGTCCTCTTTCTAACTGGCAAACCCATAACCTTCGTTATCAGGCTCTTCCTGATAGTCTGCCTCATGATCACCTTCCTGATAATTCCCATTCTGAGGATAGTGATATTCATCTTCATTGTTACCTTGATAGTTCTCCTCATCGTAACCTAGACGTAAAAAGTCCAGAGCAGGGAAGGAGCCGTTAGCTTTTGAAGCTAAGTGAGAACGTCTTAACCAATCACTCCTAATACAGATAAGGATATACAAGTACAACATATCTTGAAACAACATTAATGAGCATATGACATGTAGAATGATGATAAAATGCATTATCGATATATTCGACTTTAACTCGACCATGAACACCACAACCGACTCATGTGACTTGTTACATTACCAGTGTAACGCCGTTAGCTCAGAGTAGAATGATTACGTTGCTATCGTCGCCTAACAGGGCCCTATAGCAGTTTGGGTTTTAGAAAAGAGTGTAATCATTGGACTCTTAGGTCCTCGTGACCTTGCCGGGAGAATAGAATAGTTACAGCGCTATCGTCCACTAGCAGGGCCCTATAGCATTTGTAAGGTAACTATTGTATTCTGATGGATACATTGCTATCGTCGCCTAACAGGGCCCTATAGCGTATCAATCATCAATTCATGCATAACTTCAATGATTTCAATGGAAACTCTGGCTATCGTCGCCTAGCAGGGCCCTATAGCAGTTTCATTGTTGTTCCCATTTACTTGACTGTACCACTCGGACCACCGCGGTCCTTTCAATGTATATATTGATATGATTGGGTTAGTCCCCGTGACTAACCATGCAGACGTCAATGTTGACATCAAGACTCGACCATGATTATATGAATGTTCATGTGACTATAGAAATAGAAATCATGATAAACAAGAATATCAGCGATCATTACCTAAGCATGGAATATAGTTAACTAGCATGCGTTCGATATATAAGAAACAATTTCAACATTTACAGTACTAATATTTATCAGTATCGTCCACAAAGGACGCACTGGGCATACATATATGATCAAAGAATAATTCTATAATATACCAAGTGAGTTAGGACGACTCACCTCGATGCGGTTGCGTAAAGACAAACGTAGCGGTTCCTACAAAGCATTAAGATTACATAGAACATAGATTAATAAGTCTACTAAATCAGGGGCATAATGGTAATTGTGCCGGGTGGGTTCCTAAACCTCAGCATGATGATCTAGACATCATTTTGAGTCTAACGCCATTGACTAGACTCAAATCGGAGTCCGTCGCAGAAAAGGCTGGGTTTTCTATACCAGTTTGGGCTCTAAAGATAAGCTGTATTTTTGACCGTGTCAGAAGGTCACCAAACTTTAAGGGGATGTTCTAGACATTATTCTAAGACTCTGGGAACTGACCGCGTATTTTTCTGAGCTACGGTGTATTTATTATGAATTTCCGAAGTTTAATCGTCTAATAATAGACGTAGGAACACCTTAATTATAAAGTATATTTTAGGGAGACATTAGACCCTTAAAATTATTTTTATTAAATACTAGGCCTTAAAATAGGCTAGTAGTATTTTTCTCATAATTTTCGGGGCTCGTTTGGTATTTTAAATAATTAAAATACGACCAAACGGATATTTTATAAGTAATTAATAATTATTAAAATAATAAAGCTAGGGTTTTATAAATAATAATTTACAATATATCGGCACTAGACCTTAGGAAAATTTAATATAATTTTCCTATATTTGAAAAGAGGTCATTAGGTATTTATTACCTAATTATTATTTTTTAATTTAAAATATTTACTTATTATTTATTTAAACCAATAAATAATAAGTATATCATATAATAATAATAATAATACATATTTTCAGAATAAAAGCATATTATAAAATAATATTACAATTTATTAAAATATAATATATATCATTATTGAAATTATTTTAGATATTTAAAATAATTTAAAAGTCATTTATAATTATTCACATATATTTATTAATACCAAATATATTATAATTAATATATTTATACACTAGTCTCGATTAATATATACTAATCTAGATTAATAAATACTAATCCTTATTAAAACAGACTAACAACATGCTAACTATAATTAACAGGATAGTTAATAATATAAAACAGTTTAATAAAACTTTAAGTAGGATTAACGGAATAATTAGTAATATAAAAACAATTAATTATAATTAACAGAAAAAAAAACCGCGAGCCAGATCCAGATCCGAATCCGAATCCACGGGTCACCCGTTAACACACTTGGCCTGATCCAACTTAAAAGATCCGACCCGCTACCTTTTTAATTCTTATAACCCAAACCTCTACCCACTTACACACACAACTGAACCCACCCATACCCGTACCCGACCCGACCCAGCGGGTAAACGATATAACCCTAATCCTATTCGGGTTTTGTCTTCTCCGGCGAACCCTCTCTCTCTAGCCCCCCCCGTCTCCTTCTCTCTCCACTCTTGATGATCTCTTCTGCCTCTCTCCTCTTATGCATACACTCACCTAGATATATACACAGGTTGAGAATCTATTTGATGTAGGATGAAAGGGATGGAGGAGATGGATGTGAATGGAATCTAGAGAAGGTGGCCGACGGTTTGGGGTAGTGTGGGAAATCCGGCGGGTACAAGGGAGGGTGGTTTGGGTAAATGGAAGTGTCCAATGGGTTGAGCTAGGCTAGGCAAGTACATTACCATTTAGGGAAAGATTCTAATTGTACCAAGGTTTCCATAAATGTAGGTTTTAGTCGTCGTTCAAATCTACGTGTAATGCAGTCCAGCTTTGATGCAGATTTTACGAATTTGCGTGCACGCCAGTCCAGGTTTGCATTTACAGTCCGAGAAATTTAGTTAAGCGAGTACGTATACGTATAAGCTCGGGTTTCTGGAATTACGAATTATCACACTGGAATAATACGAGTAAAATACGGGGACCAGATTTTATTAATACGGAATTTTGCGGGTATTACATTTTATGAGCATCTCTTTGTGACTCTAGCATTACTCTATAAAATTTGGCAAGCATAGCATTACTCAAGAAAAAAAATATAACAAAATGCAGCAATGTTGTTACGCTTCTTGACTCTCTTCTATTAAACCAGGGGCGGACCCAAATGGAGAGCAGCCCCCTCCCCCCCCCCCCCCCCCCCCCCCCCCCTAAATTTTTTGACAATTTGTCCCTAAATTTTTTGACAATTTGTCAAATATAATATACTGTATGTAGTTTTAGCATTTCAAAAATATTTTAGAAATTGGCCCTCCCAAAATTTTAACATTTACAACATAAACCATCCAAAAACGTCAAATTGAAATCAAAAGCCCCAACACCACAATTTGATTTGCAGGACTAATCTAAGGACGAAAAAGTTTGAACTAACAATCGTTTTGAATTTAATAGTTCGTTGTTTGGTAGGCCAAATAGTATTTACAAGCTTAATTGTCAATATCAACTTAATAGTTCCCATATAAAGAACTATTTACTCAAAGTTGTGGCACTAACTGTCCTCTATAATAGAGAATGGGAAGCATAATACTCAACTACCTAGCTCATGAGACAAAAATGACATAAATCTAATCGACCAAACTACTCTTCGAACTCTCATTCTTGCACAAAAAATATGTATAAATAGACCACGCATAGAACTTGTTTACTAGAGAATCCAAACCTATTTTACTTGCCCCTCCCTAACATAAAATCCTGGGTCCGCCACTATATTAAACCATATTTGGTCCAACATATTATTTTTTAATTTCTCACTTTAGCCTAATCCAAATTGACTTAATGTCAGTACAAGTTTTTCAAATTATTATGTGCGATCAAGATTCGTAAACTCTAACCTTTGTACTAGTGGACACCACCGCCCCCAACCAATTGGGCCGGGCCGACCAGAATTCCATGTACGCGACATAATTTCTTCATTCCAGGGCAATGACTTAGCCAGTGAGGAAAGGTTTGCACTAAGCTTAATTTTGTTAACTATTTTTATTTGAGCTCAATTAAGTAATGATATTCCTACCAATTCAACAATTTAGTATATTACCTAACTGAAAATAATGGATCAAACAATAAATTTTGCCCCATGCAGGAGGTCATCCAAACATGAAAAACAGCAAAAAGGAATGTTTGACAAAGACACAAAGCAACTCAAAACCTCAAGAAACAGAAAAAAGAATTGATTCTCTCTTTCATGAGGAAACCCAAAAGAAACCTCCTGGCTAGGCACCCTCTCATGCTTTTCTATCATTTCTTCCATATATAAATTGACAAAATACTTAACCCATTCAATCTCATCCAAAGAGTCTTAGCACCTCACAACATCTTTGTCAAGAACTTTAAGAATTAGTAACTAAAGCAAAAGAGCTATGGAAACCAAGAATGGAGCTGCCTCTACGCCCTCATACGATGATTTTGAACCTCTATGCAATTGGCGCCGCGAACAAGAATGCGACACTCTCATCGTCCATCTCCCCGGTATACCTACCTATTCGGCGATTTGCATATATATATATATATATATACAAAGATTTCTAAAGAGGGCACCTCTCTTTATTAAAGAGAGGACCTCTGTTTTGGCCGTTGGATTGTGTTTAAAAACTGTGAAATGACAAAACTGCCATTAATGAAAACACGATCCGACGGCCAAAACAGAGGTCCTCTCTTTAATAAAAAAAGGGCACCCTCTTTATAGCCTGACTGTATATATATATGTACTAATTAAATTTTAATTTATCAGTAAATGTGATTTTTTTTGTTCATGCTACTCGTGTTGAAATGAGGATATAAAGTAAATGAGAAATTGTAGATATATTCAATATAGTAGTTCTACACTCACAAGTACAATAGAGGATGCTGCATGTAATAATGCATGATATGATATGAGAGCAGAATTAAAGAAAATATATATAGGGTGCACTTGAAACTTTTCAAAAGTAAATTTGCAATAAATTCCTCTAGTAGTACTCTCATTGTGAAATTAGTTGCTGCTCTTATTTAATCATGTGAACATTAATTAATACCATATTAGTTTCATGTTGAAGGATATATAGCAAGTCCCATGAACATATGCAATGCACGGATCTATGTAGAGACAAATTGGCCATTTTATATTGAACATTATATACCATATTAGTTTCAGTTGCCTGCCTCAATTTTGAAATTGTTGTATTTTGACCCCCAAATTCTAAGATTTTTCTTATATTCCTCAATAATGTGTAAGAATTCTATTTTTGTCCCCTCTAAACATAAAATTCTAGATTTTACCACTCATATATTTGTATGTGTGTGTGTGTAGCATAAACCATATTGTTTGATTAGAAAATTTGAATGATATTACAATAATTTTTTTCATCTTTGTTTTCTTCTCAGAATTTAAAAAAGAGCAGTTGAAGGTACAAATAAACACTCTTGGAAGCCTAAAGATATCCGGTGAGCGTCCTCTCAGTGCAACCAAACAGAGCCGCTTCTACAAGGAAATAAGAGTTTCAAAAGACTGTCAGACAGCTGAGGTTAATGCAAAATTCATTGGAGGAATTCTTTACATTGTAATGCCCAAAAATGTTACTCCACTCACCAAAGAAAATCAACCTCCAAACGCTCAAAAGTCCCAAGTTAATAAAAAATCAAAGCCAGAGATTAATCAAAATCAAGCTGATAATGGAGCTGCCAAAGATAATATTGAATATTCTTCTAAAAATGCAACAAATTATGAGTTTAAACAAGAAGGTTCAAGTTCAACATTGAAGTGGTCTACAAGGTTGGCTATTAATGTTGCAGTAGTGGTGGCTGTGGTAGCTGTTGGAGGTTATGCGATAAGTAAGTATAGGTCCTCACTACTTGTTGAAGATTAGATCTTGTTTTATAATATTGTAGATGGGATTTAATTGTAATGTTTTATGAGTTTGTACATGGTGGTGTAAAATGACATTGAATATATGTATCAAGCTTACTTAATGTTATGGGCATGTTAGAATGTATAAGTAAAATGCTCATACTATTGATTTTTCTTACTAAAAAGAAAAAAAAAGAAAAGAAAGAAAGGGGTGTAATGTAAATAAAGCCCGAAAATTGATTTCAAATTGACGGGATAATAGTAATAATATATTCAATTATAGTAGGACTAACTGCATTTTATTTGAAATTGTTTCGGGTTGCCTTTCCGCCACATTGGATTTGTAGAAATAATCTTAAAATATTTATTTGATTACAAGATTGGATTTCGTGTAACTATACTCTCTTGCATGTGCGTGAGTTACTAACATCTAGGATACTAACCCCGTTAATATCACAGAGACGATTAGATGTCTGAGACACAGTCCAAAAAAAAAAAAAAACACAAGCATATATTTCTTTATTTACCTACAAATTGGTTGATATTTTCAATTTTAAATAAGCAAAAATATCTAGTAATAGAAGAAATGACTCAGAAAAACTTATCCAGTCTACTTCATTATAGGTGTATCTCCATACTAATATACACACAAACATTTTGTTTATGCATAAATAGAGTAATGCTATACATCCTAAATTTTGCATTCCAAAATTTTCCAAATATACGCATAACAATCTATATTTATACCATTATATAAAAGAGCCTTAATAAGAATATTCTTCAAAGATTCTAAATTAATTTAGCCTTATTCGTCTTTTTGGATTTTTAATTTGGTTAGTTGGTAATTTCACATCACATCAATCTGCACAAGTTACTATTGAATTAACTTAAGGCTTGTTTGAGTCTTAAGGCATCTTTCAAAAAACCTTTAAATTACCAAACAAGACTTAAGTTACCATTCAATATTGCACATTACATTTATCTACATCAAGTTACTATTTAATAGTAACTTAAGGCTTGTTTGGCAAGCCTTGTTTGAGCCTAAAGACATCTTTCAAGGAATCTTTGAATTACCAAACAAGCCTTAAATTACTTTTGTAAATTAAGGGTTGTTTGGCAAGGCTTGTTTCAACCTTAAGGCATGTTATGAATCATTGAATTACCAAACAAGTCTTAAGTTAATTTTGTAAATTATCCTTTTCTATATTTATATCTATACATACATATTATAATTTATTATTATTAGTTATTTAAAGTGTATACAATTATACATTGAATTAACAAACTACCATGTTCTATCAAAAAAAAAAAAAAACTACCATTTTGTTAAATTGAATTACCAAATTACCCATTTGCCTTTTATAATTACCCTAGTGTGTGTGTGTGTGTGTGTGTGTGTGTGTGTATACATATATTGTTTTATTATATAAAATTACATTTTGCCTTTTGTAACCTTTTGTTAAAGTTTAAAGTGTGTACAATTATTATTTGAATTACCAAATTATCCTTTTACTTTTTGTAAATTATCCTTTTGTATATATGTGCATATGTATATACATGTTATAATTTATGATTATCGTTTATATATGTTTTAGAGTGTGTTAAATTATTAGTTGATCGAATTACTAAATACCCTTGTGCCTTTTGTAAATTATCCCTGTGTATATATATACATATATTATTTTAATTATATATATATACATTGAATATATTATTAAAGAAAAGAGCATTAATGTTTCAAGTGTGCACAATTATAAATTCTCTTTCGTTAAATTGAATTACAAAAAACCATTTTGCTTTCTGTAAATTGCCCTTGTGTGTGTGTATACATGTATATTATTTTATTGTATTATGATATATATATTGAATAACGAAATTACCCTTATGCCTTTTTGTAAACTACCCTTTTGTTAAATCGAATTACCAAATTACCCTTTTGCCTTTCGTAAATTACACTTTTGTATACATGTGTATATATATATGTGTATATATTATCTACACGTAAAAGAAAATAGCCACAAAGTTTATAGTGTGTACATTTATAAATTGAATAAGCAAATTACCCTTATGCCTTTTGCAAATTACTCTTTTGTTAAATCGAACTATCAAATTACTCTTTTGTCCTTTGTAAATTATCTTTTTTGTATATATATTTGTACATGGAAAAGGCTCTCCAGTGCATTGGAGTTTTATACCTAAACAACTCGTGGGCCACCCCACTGCACCGCGCCCCATCTGACCCGCGGAATTTTCAGGCAAAAAAGCCCAGTGTACTTGCCCAATGCACTTACCGAGTGCACTAGAGAGCCTGACCAATTTGTATATATCTGTATGTTATGTTATGTTATGTCTATACCATGATATAAAAGAGCCTTAAGGCCCATGAACGGTAAAAAAAATTCCAATTTAATTGTCCTCATTTGATACTTCTTTAATTTGTTTCTCCTTAAATGTAATTTTACTTCTCCTTTGATACTCCGTAGTACTATAATGTGAGAACTAGGAGACTGAAAAGTAGAGACAGCAGAGCGAGGGAGAGAGGCACCCTCTGTTGCTTAGCACTTCTGAGTTGTCATTTTAATTGATTTCTCCTTAATTGTAATAAGAATAATAATTGCCTTGCTTCAAATTTTGGAAGCTGCTTAGCACTTTTGAGTTGTGAAATTGTGCTTCCAAGAAAAAAGAAAAATAAATAAAATAAGGAGAATAGTAGCTCTTTTTTGAGGTTACGATTGTAATCCTAACTCTGTTTGCTAGTAGTTATGCGCGGGCGTGCCAGAACCAAAAGTGGTTCAGTGTGTGCAAACTAATTTCCTATATGCTTGAGTCAGTGATACTCAAGGCTTTCAGATCTGACTTCTAAACTAAACAATTGTGTGCGGCGAGTAGGAAAGTACCCTCACCAGAAATCCCTTGGCAGTACTGAAGCGCACAAGCCAAATAGTGTATGAGTTTACCAAGTAAACAATCACAAACGATTAATAAAATACAGATTTTATTAAATGTTTGGAAAATATAACCAAAGAACAGATTCAGAACAGACTCTGATCGTTCGTGAGAATGAAAACAGTAAAAGAAAAATAACAAAAAGAGGGTAGACCTATTTGCTATGAATGCCTTTGAATGCTGTTGAATGCTTTGTTGAATGCTATTTTCGAGAGTGACGCGGAGTGCCCTTGCAGCTTGGCCTGCCTCCATGTTTATAGCGGCCATGATTGAATTCTGATTAGGAAAGGACTCCTTAGCTTGCGCCTTAAGCTATGTAATTGATTGGTTAGTTAGCAGCAACCTTCCTTATCTCCAATCCTTGCCTTATCATTATCTTGATTGAAGCAATCCCACCATCTCAGGGATCATCTCGTCTAAATCCAGCTGTTAGTGATAAGATTCTTTCCCAAACGGACTCGGATTTCCCCAAATCTGGAGTGACGTCACAAATGGCAGCTGTCACCAGAACCGCCTTACCTCCATTCCCATCGGCCTCATGACTGTGACTGAAGACTCATCGGACTCATGTAACGTCTTGTCATGTCTTTATGACCGATCTCATCTTTCCAGGTGCTCACGTCCGATCGGACTCATCCTACCCACCTTTATCACTTTCCGTAGGTATGGTGTCCGATCGTCAATACATTCATGTTCCCTAACTCCCCATCGGGCTCCCATTCTGACGAATGCCCGATGAAGTCCTCCATTAACGGCGTCCCAATCGGTCTCCAACGTGTGTCATTGCTCCATTACTTCCACCATTGATGCCCGATAGACCAATGCGGGTCTGATGCTGCCTATCGGGCTCCATCCCATGAAACATCCGGGTTGCCTTCTCTACACTTCTGGTGACGCTTCCCCTAAGCCCGATGTCATCACCTACTCCGGACCAACCGGCCTCTGAAATGCCCATGCCCGACCATCTCTAGGCCCATATCCCCATATCAATCGAGCTAGAAAACCTTCGGCGGTTTTTAGGTGCAAACAAACTCTTATTTTCCATTTTTTTTCTTTGCGTACACTGTATTTCCAACAATTCATGAGAAAGCAATTTAGTTGGCTTATCCAAATTAAGTTATGTGCCATTGCAAAAAAAAGAGTAGAAAACTCTGGGGAAATTTGCTTCTATTAGGGATAGGGTTTCTTTTTGTTTATTACTTGGATTCAATCTTATTTCTACTGATTTTTATTTATATATATATATATATATTTATATATTCCATGATTACATTTTTTTTGGAAAACTCGATATTGTTGGGGGCAACTTGGAATTTTGTGCTTTGCATAGCATTTTTCGAACCTTTTTTGCCATGTTAATTTCTAAAATCTATATGGTAAATTTCAATGCATATGTGACCTAGCATTTATTTTGGAACAATTGTGTTGTTGCTCTTGCTCAATAATTGAGGTATCGTCCTTTGGATACATGCCTTAAAACGCTTTATTTATTCAATACTAATCGCAATACATATTTTGTTGTGCAATTCAACAGATTTTCATTTATTTTATTGAATCAATATTTAGCGATGTGAATTGTATAACATTAAAATCTTAGACCGTATATATTGCAGAAAGTATTTGAGATAGAACGAAGATTCTAATCCGAGGATGAGTAGAACGAAGAAAAGGGAAGAGACGAATCATATTATGTATATAAATATGATATAAGCAAATAAAAGTGCTCATAAATAACTCAATTTTCATTCACATATGATTCAGAACTTTGTCAGTTTATGTGTTTTGTATCATAAAGTTTTCGTTCAGGGTAATACTTGGGACACACCCAAAGACACAACTTTTAGAACACAACCCAAGAGCTATGTCTGTTTGCTTGTAGTTTGTTGTTCGGGCATGCCAAAGCGAAACGGGCTCAGCGTGTGTGTGCAAACTAATTTCCTATCTGCTTGAGTGAGTGATACTCAAGACTTTAAGATCTGACTTCTAAACAGAGTGACTGTGTATGATGAGTAGGAAACTACCCTCATAAAAAATCATTTGGTAGTACTAAAGCGCACAAACCAAATAGTGTACGTATGAGGTTACAAGGTAAACAATCATAAACGATTAATAAAAATACATATTTTTATTAAATGTTTGGAGAATAAATGTTATGCCCCTGAACAGCAAAAATAGAGAAAAATAAATTTTCTTTTTGGGTCCAAAGGCAGCGACGGGTGAAGTCATATGATTGTCCACACCACGGAGTACTAAGCAACAAGAAGTAATAGTGTAACAACAATGAAATCTAGGTTCTGATCATAATGTAACATAAAGTCAACAGAAGTTACTAACTATTACACATCAGAGTCTCGAATCAAATATAAGGCAGTGGAAGTACAAATGCCAAGGCAACATATGCCTGACTACAAAAAAGATTCTAAAACGGTAAAGACAATTAGCTACAATTCTAGTCTAGTCTTCAGTTGGCATAAAGGTAGTCCTCGGCGTAGTAGTATTCTTCGGTCTGACCTCCGTCGGGGAAATCCTCCACAGGGACTCCGTCACCGGCATAGTAGTCCTCTCCTGCAGGCCCTTCACCTGTATAGTCATAACCAGGGTGCGCTGGAACGTAGAAATGTCCAGTGGCATAAACGCCGTCAGTTTAATGAAAGCTGAGTGAGTTAGATACTAACAGGGTATCAACTATTGAAGTTATTACAAGTTATAAGCCGCAAACAAGTTAGAGTTCTGTGAGGGTAACTTCTTTACATCAAACCGATTATCCGATTACTAATGTTTTACTCATTATAAGACCGATAATACGTCTAGATAGGGGAACAGACTCAACAGTAGTTCAACTCTATAACATACCATTGCTCATCCACCGCTTTTAAGAACATATGCACAGTTCACCGCATGTCATGGATACCACGTTAGTCCATCCCCCGCTTTTAAGAACATATGCACAGTTCACCGCATGTCAGGGATATAACGCTTTAAACAACAGTACATCATTCTATGCCACGACTTAGCGACGTCTACCAGTGATCACGGTCCACCGCATGTCATAGACACCTTCGTCTGTCTACCGCTTTTAAGAACATATGATTAGATCATCTGGCTATCTTAGGGCAAATGGTCCGGTTCACCGCAAGTCATAGACACCTTCGTCTGTCTACCGCTTTTAAGAACATATGATCGACCAAAGCCCGCCCACGCAAGG
The DNA here is from genome assembly GCA_033977485.1 of Hydrangea macrophylla. Classification (NCBI taxonomy): domain Eukaryota; kingdom Viridiplantae; phylum Streptophyta; class Magnoliopsida; order Cornales; family Hydrangeaceae; genus Hydrangea; species Hydrangea macrophylla. The sequence goes on along the minus strand of CM066991.1, from coordinate 78,213,333 downwards.
TTCCCGAATCTTAGCAAACCTACTTAAGTTCAACTTTATTTCCGATACATGACAATCCCAATATGGCCCGACTACTCTGAATGAAATGAACGTCAACTCCAAAGGATTCACGACTATTCCGTTATCTAACGTTATAAACATTATCCATTAATCTTGTTATTACTACGATCCTATGCCGCATTAACTCGTTATCATGTCTGTATTACAATAATAAAGCATGCTGGGAAATACTGAACAGTAAATAAACAACTAAACAGTTATTATAAGAAAAACAGTATTCTGAAACTTCCAATCGATTGGCATAGAGGTCAATCGATTGGTATAAAAGTGGCATCAATCGATTGGAAGAAGGTTCAATCGATTGGTATAAAAGTGGCATCAATCGATTGATAAAAGATTCAATTGATTGGATCACAATCCATATCAATCGATTGCATAAAGTGTCAATCGATTGGAACATGAAAGATGTCAATCGATTGGTAAGAGTACCAATCGATTGATACTTCGTCTTCTTCACAGTGAAGACTGCCCAGCAACATATAAACGGGAATACATGGTTTCTTCTCCATTTCTTCATTCAAGCTTGTTCTAACACCAATATAAAGCTACCAAGTGAGTTTAAAACTCACCTTAGACGTTAAGGGCGTGTTTGGGAATGTGTTTTGAAGCTTGGAGCTCCAATGGTGCTCTCCCTCTCTTTCCTCTGTTGTGTCTCTCCTCTGTCTTCTTCTTTCTTCTTCTTTTTTCTTCTCTGGTCTTCTTCTCTTCTCTCAATCCATCTCTGTGTGTGTGTGAGTGTATGAATATATGTATATATGTGTGTATATATATATATGAGTGTTTTATATATACATAACACACACAAACACTCCCTCTCACTCTCTCTGATTTTTCTAAAAAGAAAAATGCAGGAAAATGGCTCATACATATAGGGAGAGAGTGTTCACGTGGACAAACCCCAGCCAGAGCAAAAGAATCTGCCCAACTGCCTCCAATCGATTGGTATAGAAGTCAATCGATTGGATAAAGTGTCAATCGATTGACATAAGCAATCGATTGGTATACTTGCCAATCGATTGGTACCCAAAATAAGGCAATCGATTGGAAAGCTTATCAATCGATTGGTATCCAAATTATACCAAGGGTAAGGCCAAGCTCATACAAGTATAAAAACATACAAGGTCTAGTTTATATAATCACTTTACAAAAATACAGGGTATTACATCATCTACCACTCATAAAAGATTTTGTCCCCGAAATCCAAAATAAACTGGGTTAAAACAAAAATGAAAACTTCTCTTGCATCTCCGACTCCAATTCCCATGAAGCTTCTCCTTTGTCGTGATGCTTCCACTGAACCTTCTCTAGCGGAATATCCTTGTTTCTGAGCTTCTTCACTCCTCGGTCTAGAATACGCACTGGTCCTTCATTGTAGGTCACGTTCTCGTTCACCTCGATATCTTCAAAATTGATCTCGTGCGTTGGGTTGTGGGCACATTTCCTCAACATGCTGATGTGGAAAACGTTGTGCACTCCTGACATCTTTGGCGGCAATGCAAGTCGATAAGCAACCTTCCCAACATGTTCTAGGATCCCGAACGGTCCGATGAATCGCGGCGATAGCTTGCCTTTCTTCTGTCTGAATCTGACGATACCTCGAACTGGCGAGACTTTAAGTAGCACATGATCTCCAACTGCAAACTCTAGATCTTTCCGTCGCTTGTCGGCATAGCTCTTGTGTCTGGATTGCGCTGTCTTCATCTTCTCTCGTACAATCTGGATCTTTTCGCTGGTTTCTCGAATCATCTCAGGCCCAAGTAGTTGAGTATCTCCGACTTCAGCCCAACATAGCGGCGATCGGTAAGGTCTTCCATACAAGGCTTCAAACGGCGCCATCCCTATGCTCGTGTGGTAGCTGTTGTTGTAGGCAAACTCGATCAAAGGTAGATGCGTCTCCCATGAACTCTCGAATTCAATGACACAAGCTCACAACATATCCTCCATCACTTGATTGACTCGTTCGGTCTGATCGTCTGTCTGTGGGTGAAAGGCTGAACTCAAATTCAATGAAGTTCCCATTGCTGTCTGAAGGCTCTTCCAGAATTCTGCAGTAAAGCGTGAATCTCGATCTAAAACTATTGAGACAGGTACACCGTGCAGTCACACTACTTGCTGTAGATACATCCGGCTCAATCTTTCAACAGGGTGCGTCATGCTGTAGGCGATAAAATGTGCTGACTTGGTGAGTCGATCCACTATTACCCAAATAGCGTCGTGGTTTTGTTGAAACTTCGGCAATCCAACCACAAAATCCATGGTGATGTGCTCCCATTTCCATTGGGGAATTGGTAGCGGTTGTAGGAGTCCAGGTGGTTTCTGATGCTCCGCCTTCACTTGTTTGCAAATAAGACATTGCGATACATACTCGGCCACTTCTCGCTTCATTCCTTGCCACCAGAAGTTTCACTTTAAGTCCTTATACATCTTGTTTCCTCCTGGGTGGATAGTCATCCTTGACTTGTGTGCTTCGTCCACAATGTTCTTCCTGAGACCATCGTCGTTTGGCACACAGAGTCTACCTTTGCATCTCAGTGCTCCGTCCGTACTAATACTCCATATCTCTGGTTCCTTTGCGGACATCTTGGCAAACCATAACTTGAAATCCTCGTTTGACTGTTGAGCTTCCAAGATGCGGCTGATGAGAGTCGGTTGTACAACAAGACATCCAAGGTGTTGTCCTTCTCCTGATTCCACTGGTCGAAGGTCGAATTCGGCTAACGTCTCCATTGCTCGCCATTCTCTAATCAAAATCGAAGCAACCAAAAGGCGTGGCCTCCGGCTCAGAGCGTCGGCTACAACATTTGCTTTACCCGGGTGGTATTGCAAAGAGAAGTCGTAGTCCTTGAGTAGTTCCATCCATCTCCGTTGTCGCATGTTCAACTCCTTCTGAGAAAACAGGTACCTTAAACTCTTGTGATCTGAGAACAAGTCGAACTTTTCTCCATACAAATAGTGTCTCCAAATCTTCAGGGCGAACACGATTGCGGCTAGCTCTAAGTCGTGCGTCGGATAGTTCTTCTCATGCGGCTTCAATTGTCTTGATCCGTATGCGATGACATTCCCCTCTTGCATTAGTACACAACCAAGTCCTTGGTGTGATGCATCACTATAGATTATGAATTGTTCACCACTCTTAGGTATCGCAAGCACGGGTGCTGAGGTTAGTCTCTCTTTCAATTCTCGGAATGCATCCTCATGTTTCTCAGTCCATTCGTACTTCATCTCCTTCCTAGTCAGGCTTGTCAACGGTCCTGCGATTCTAGAGAATCCTTCCACAAATTTTCGGTAATACCCAGCCAATCCAAGAAAACTCCTAACTTCGGTCGCGTTGGTTGGCCTGTTCTAGCTCAAGACTGCATCGATCTTAGATGAGTCTACAGAAATCCCATCCCGTGATATCACATATCCCAGGAATTTAACTTCCTGAAGCCAGAATTCACATTTACTGAATTTCGCATACAGACTATTGTCTCTGAGAGTCTGTAGAGCAATTTGTAGATGCTTCTTATGTTCTTCTTCCGTCCTTGAATAAATTAGAATGTCGTCAATGAATACTATAATGAATTGATCCAGATAGGGTCTGAATACTCTATTCATTAGGTCCATGAATACGGCCGGGGCATTAGTCAATCCAAAAGGCATCACTAGAAATTCGTAGTGCCCATATCTCGTCCTGAAGGCAGTTTTCGGTATATCTTTCGGCCGAACTAGTAATTGATGGTATCCTGAACGCAAATTGATTTTTGAGAATATCCTTGATCCTTGTAGTTGATCGAACAGGTCGTCTATCCGGGAAAGTGGATACCTATTCTTGATCGTGACCTTATTCAGCTCCCTGTAGTCGATACAGAGTCGTAGCTCTCCGTCCTTCTTTTTCACAAATAAAACTGGTGCTCTCCAAGGTGATGTACTCGGGCGAACAAAACCTAAATCTTCAAGTTCCTGAACTTACTTCTTCAATTCTAGCATTTCTATTGGCGCCATCCGATACGGGGTCTTGGAAATCGGCAACGTTCCGGGTGCTAACTCAATGCAAAAGTCTATCTCTCTCTTTGGCGGAAGTCCTGAGATACTTCGGAACACATCTTCAAAGTCTTGAATAACGGGGATCTGCTTGATAGTAAGCTCCGTGCTTGAAGTCTTAATCGTGGCTAGGCAGCTCGTGATAAACATGTCGCTCAACGGTTGGCACTGAAATCTGATCTGCGGGCAACCAGGCGTCGAAAAGACAATGGTCCGACTAACACAATCCAGGTTAGCGCCATACTTAGTAAGCCAATCCATTCCTAGGATCACGTCGCACTCAGACATTGACAAGACTATCAAGTCTGCTGGGAGATTCCTATCCTCTAGTGTCAAGGGACAATCCTTGCACACCTTACCTAACTTAACGGATACTCCCAAGGGCGAAACGGCATTAAGGGTCGGCTCAAGTGCTAGGGGTGACAAACCCAAATCACGCACCATCTCAATAGCTATGAAAGAACGGGCGACACCAGTATCAAATAAAGCTCTAACTTGACAGTGAAATAAAATGAGTGTACCTTCCAAGTTTTGCTGTTCCTCCGCATTATACCCTGCATTGTCAGGGATGATGGCATTCACCCTAACCTGTCCTTGCTGTCCTTGCTGTCCTTGAGCAGGCGCTCCATAGTAGCCTCCACGTGGTGCTCGATAATCCTTGCTTATGTGACCAGGCTTGTTACAGTTGCGGCAGACGAGGTCATTACGGCGGTTGGTCTTGGGGGCTGTGCAATACTTTGCAATATGTCCGGGCACTCCACAGTTGAAACATCCATCAGTGTTCTGTCGCTGGGCGACGGGCTGTGCCTGAGGTGGTCCTCGCTGTTGATTCTGTTGTCGAGGAAAATTAGCTTGGGGCTTCCTTGTCCCATCCCATGTGCGATTGGTTCCCTGGTAGTTGTTGGTCTGAGGTTTCCATCCTTGATTGTTCCTTGATGATTGCGCGGAAAAGTTCCTTGGTTGGAAGGTCCTGGGTGGAGGTGGATTCGCTTGTGGTCCTTGCACAGGGTAAGCATCCTTTTCCAAACTTGAAGCAAGACGGACAATCCCTTCAAATGACTGGCCCAGATGGCCTATCATCATGTGCCGGAGGTGTGGGTTGAGTCCCTGGTGGAATCGCTTGACCTTCTTGACGGAGGTGTCTATCATATGCGGAGCGAAACAGGAAAGTTGCTCAAATTGTGTAGTATACTCCCTGACTGTCCAGTTTTCTTGGGTTAGACTCAGGAAATTCCTCTCTTGTTGGTCTCTTTCGTCCTCAGGGAAATACTTCTCGAGAAATCGAGTCTTGAATGCTTCCCAAGGCATTCTCCTTGCAGCGTCAATCCCAATCGTGGCTCTCTCGGCCTCCCACCAGTCCGCGGCGGAGTAAGTTAGTTGAAATGCGGCAAGACGTCTCTTGTCAAGCTCACTACACTCCAGGGCTTCAAAGATTAGCTCCAACTCTCGTATCCATTGCTCTGCTTTCCAGGACTCTGCCATGCCGTCAAACTTTTCGGGTCGCAGGCCACAAAATCGTTCCAACAGTTTATCGCCTGCCTGTCTTGGAGGGACAAAGTGGTTGTTGCCATTGTTGTTGGTGGCATGATTGTAGGTATCGCCGATGTGTTCCATCCATTGCATGAAAGCTTCGAAGACTCCAGTTGGGTCCATACCCTCAGGAATGGGTGCTCCCAGTCGTGCTTGGTTCCTTGTGGGTCCCACCATAGTGATCCGTGTAAGGTGTACATATGAAGGATCTAACGATTAGCTGACAATCTCCTCGGGGAAATGATCATACTTAAGTAACAGAAAGCATAACATGAATCAAAATCACAACCATAACATAATAATGAGATGATAACAGAAATAACCAAGAGAAACGATCTGCCATATATATATACCCAAAAGATGTACAGCGGAGTACACAATAGATCATCTGTGTACCGCGTAGTACATGATCCTATACAAGATCTAAACAAAATAAAGTTATACACAAAACCACTACTGGTGGCTACCTATACAAAAAGGTTATGGTCAATAGCTGTCTATGTAAGCGTCAAAAGTAAGCGGACAACATGTCCTAAAGTCAGACGTAAAAAGTCTAAGTCCTAAAGGTACTGGACTCAAAATTTGTCCACATCGGATCCATAGATGGAAGCCTCGTCCTCTGGGGCAACCTCAGATAAAACATCATCCTCATCCATATCATCGTCATCCATCATGTCCTCATCCTCTATCACAACATCCTCGATCAGCTCGGGTCCATCATGCTCCACAACAGCTCCCAAATCTCCTGCATCAGCAGCCATGTCAGCCTGGGCTGCATCAAATGCGGCCTCAAGTGCCTCAGCCTGTATCATAGCCTGTGCCAACTCCGGTGCTCCAATCTCAAATCCATAGGGATGTGCAGCCATCTCTGCAGCCCACTCAGCTGCCAGCTGTGCTATAACTCCTCCTGGTAAGACTGGTACTACTACATCATCACCTGCATCATCGTCTGTGGCTACCTCCTCTTCCTCTATCGGATAACCCTCTGCAACTACAATATCTACGCCAACTGGCACGTCCATACCAGCTAGGTCCACGGGGTCCTCCTCCTCTGGATCATACTCCGGCTCCTCGTCATCGGTGTCCTCGTCCTCCTCATCCTCCATCTCCTCATCGTCATCCTCTGGCTCATCGTCGCCATCGCTCTCATCACCACCCTCCGGATCCTCATCTACTGGGGGTGCATCAGCCATGTCCTCTTCTGGTGGGGGTGGAGGTGCTGCTCTAACCTCTGCAAGTAGAACCTGGTACGAAGAACGGTCTCGTAACATCAGTAGAGAATCCTCCTCGATGCGTTTGAAGGTCTCCTTGCGGTAGATCATCTCCCGACGCATCACTTCTGGGTCATGGGTCTCAAATCTCTGCTGCTCGATCTGCATGTCTCGCTCTGTCTCTGCAATAGCTCTCTGTCTAACCTTCCAGGCATAGTACTCTGGATCTGCTGGAGCAATACTCCTCTCATACACATAGTGTCCTCCGAACTCATCTGGAACGAATAGCGGCGGTGCCATGCTACCTGAAAAGGGACTATCTTAAGTCAGAACTAATCTTAATACTCATCTATAGAATCTCAAGGTTCTAGGACCAGATGGTGTGGGATAATCTGTGAGCGAAAAAGGTATAAAACCTAGGCTCTGATACCAAAAATCCTGTCATGCCCCGGAACGGCAAAAATAGAGAAAAATAAATTTCCTTTTTGGGTCCAAAGGCAGCGACGGGTGAAGTCACATGATTCTCCACACCACGCAGTACTAAGCAACAAGAAGTAATAGTGTAACAACAATGAAATCTAAGTTCTGATCATAATGTAACATAAAGTCAACAGAAGTTACTAACTATTACACATCAGAGTCTCGAATCAAATATAAGGCAGCGGAAGTACAAATGCCAAGGCAACATATGCCTGACTACAAAAAAGATTCTAAAACGGTAAAGACAATTAGCTATAATTCTAGTCTAGTCTTCAGTTGGCATAAAGGTAGTCCTCGGCGTAGTAGTCTTCTTCGGTCTGACCTCCGTCGGGGAAATCCTCCACAGGGACTCCGTCACCGGCATAGTAGTCCTCTCCTGCAGGCCCTTCACCTGTATAGTCATAACCAGGGTGCGTTGGAACGTAGAAATGTCCAGTGGCATAAACGCCGTCAGCTTAATGAAAGCTGAGTGAGTTAGATACTAACAGGGTATCAACTATTGAAGTTATTACAAGTTATAAGCCGCAAACAAGTTAGAGTTCTGTGAGGGTAACTTCTTTACATCAAACCGATTATCCGATTACTAATCTTTTACTCATTATAAGACCGATAATACGTCTAGATAGGGGAACAGACTCGACAGTAGTTCAACTCTATAACATACCATTGCTCATCCACCGCTTTTAAGAACATATGCACAGTTCACCGCATGTCATGGATACCACGTTAGTCCATCCCCCGCTTTTAAGAACATATGCACAGTTCACCGCATGTCAGGGATATAACGCTTTAAACAACAGTACATCATTCTATGCCACGACTTAGCGATGTCTACCAGTGATCACGGTCCACCACATGTCATAGACACCTTTGTCTGTCTACCGCTTTTAAGAACATATGATTAGATCATCTGGCTATCTTAGGGCAAATGGTCCGGTTCACCGCAAGTCATAGACACCTTCGTCTGTCTACCGCTTTTAAGAACATATGATCGACCAAAGCCCGCCCACGCAAGGTTCCCGAATCTTAGCAAACCTACTTAAGTTCAACTTTATTTCCGATACATGACAATCCCAATGTGGCCCGACTACTCTAAATGAAATGAACGTCAACTCCAAAGGATTCACGACTATTCCGTTATCTAACGTTATGAACATTATCCATTAATCTTGTTATTACTATGATCCTACGCCGCATTAACTCGTTATCATGTCTGTATTACAATAATAAAGCATGCTGGGAAATACTGAACAGTAAATAAACAACTAAACAGTTATTATAAGAAAAACAGTATTCTGAAACTTCCAATCGATTGGCATAGAGGTCAATCGATTGGTATAAAAGTGGCATCAATCGATTGAAAGAAGGTTCAATCGATTGGTATAAAAGTGGCATCAATCGATTGATAAAAGATTCAATCGATTGGATCACAATCCATATCAATCGATTGCATAAAGTGTCAATCGATTGGAACATGAAAGATGTCAATCGATTGGTAAGAGTACCAATCGATTGATACTTCGTCTTCTTTACAGTGAAGACTGCCCAGCAACATATAAATGGGAATACATGGTTTCTTCTCCATTTCTTCATTCAAAGCATGTTCTAACACCAATATAAAGCTACCAAGTGAGTTTAAAACTCACCTTAGACGTTAAGGGCGTGTTTGGGAATGTGTTTTGAAGCTTGGAGCTCCAATGGTGCTCTCCCTCTCTTTCCTCTGTTGTGTCTCTCCTCTGTCTTCTTCTTCTTTCTTCTCTGGTCTTCTTCTCTTCTCTCAATCCATCTCTGTGTGTGTGTGAGTGTATGAATATATGTATATATGTGTGTATATATATATGAGTGTTTTATATATACATAACACACATAAACACTCCCTCTCACTCTCTCTGATTTTTCTAAAAAGAAAAACGCAGGAAAAGGGCTCATATATATAGGGAGAGAGTGTTCACGTGGACAAACCCCAGCTAGAGCAAAAGAATCTGCCCAGCTGCCTCCAATCGATTGGTATAGAAGTCAATCGATTGGTATAAGCAATCGATTGGATAAAGTGTCAATCGATTGACATAAGCAATCGATTGGTATACTTGCCAATCGATTGGTACCCAAAATAAGGCAATCGATTGGAAAACTTATCAATCGATTGGTATCCAAATTATACCAAGGGTAAGGCCAAGCTCATACAAGTATAAAAACATACAAGGTCTAGTTTATATAATAACTTTACAAAAATACAGGGTATTACAATAAAACATGCAACCAAAGAACAAGATCAGAACAGGCTCTGATTTGTCCAAAGAATGAAAATAGTTGAGAAAAATAACAAAAAGGACAGACCTATTTGCTATGGATGCTATAGATGTTAAGAAACAAAGGTTGAATATTTAGAATGCTTTGAAAGAATGCTATGAGTGCTGATTTGTCCCAAATTCTTGCCTTATCCCAATCCTGATTGAATCAATCCCAATATTTTAGGTGTTATCCTTCCGTATCTAGCTGGTCGTGATCAGATTCCTTTCCCAAACGGACTCCACCTCCTTAAAATCAAGATGACGTCACCATGACAACTAAAAACAACACCACATTTCCCCTTTTGGCCCATCGGGCTTGCCTAACCATGCTTTCAACTTTATCGGACAGGAGCAATCTCCACCTGTCATGCTTTTTGACTTTCATGCCCGACTACAATCTTACTAATGCTCACGACCAATCAGGCTCATACAACTGGCTTTCACCGTTTATTCCTAGCAAGGTGTCCGATCGTCATGCACGCTACTAATATCATCCATCGGGCTCCTATACTTACCACTGCCCATTCATATAAGTACGGTGCCCGATGAGCATTATCCATGCTTAGCCTTCCAATCGAACTCGCACTTGCTATAGTGCCCAACCAGTACATGACCTACTTTATCTATCGGACTCTGCCAAACTTAAGACAACAACCTTGTCTTTCTGAACTGCGTGATGTTCACCCCCTGAGCCAGATGGGCCTTTGCAATTTCTTGGCCGGCCACTCCTAGTTGCTTTGGGCCAGCCATCCTCAAATCCATTTCAACACTCCATTCAGGCTTAAAAACCTTTGGCGGTTTTTTGGGTGCAAACAATGTTTAGATCTCTCCTGTGATGTCACTGGACAGTGACATCACATGAGAAATATACAGTGACAACATAGGAGAGATATAGACATAGCTCTTGGGTTGTATAGAATACAATCTTGAAACTTTAGATTATTTGTTGCATTTGCGATAAAAACAACTGAAAAACCATGAACTACAAATATGTAAGGAATTTCTCCTCTCTTTATTTGCCTTTTTTTGATTACTCACTATAATGATGAGTTTTTCCTTCATTGTTCAAATGAGAGAGGGAGTTAATCTTGACAAGTTGAATGTACCTAGATGAGTGAATTTTTTTATTTTTATTTTTTTGACAGCTGATTTAATTCTCGCTCGAACTTCTATTTCTTTTCCTGGCATCTTTTTTATAGGATAAGAGACAGTTTTTGAGCATGCAAGTTCCATCTTCTTCTTTCTTTTCTTTATTTTTTTTAGGTTTTTTTTTGTTTTTGTTTTTGGTTTTTTTGTCCTAATGGCGGTATATGGACACCGATACCTCATATCATGTGATGATTTCTATTCTTTCAGTTTCTATTCCACTCCTATTTCGAGTTACATCTACATAGTATTGAGGGAATGGCCTTGCTGTCTAGGACACTTTAGACCCTTGATGTGTGTCATCATCTAAGGGTCCAAAATTGTTCCCACTCTTCAACACTTTCTTAAATTTAAATTTTGAAACTCCCTTGCTTTTTTACTCCTTTTGCATTTCCTTCCCCTTTCTTTGTACCTCTTTCTCTCTAATTTAAATATGGATTTTAATAAAATAAAAAAATTTATAAAAATAATTTTTATAAAGCATATGCTGCGTGACTTGAGAAGATGAAGCATTTTAACCAAATCCTTTTACTTATGCAATCAACACGAATATATATATATATATATATATATTTGTTTACTATTATTGTGGTTCGAGGTAAAAGCTTAATGAGTTGATTTGGAGGAGAGAACTTATTTACTAGGACGAATATTTGATTTTGAACTAACACTAGGTTTCTATTTATTGTGTGAGCTGCGATTGGTTGCTTGGAATGTATATTCCAATGGGTAATACTTGGGGCACACACCCAAAGATACAACTTTTGGGACACAACCCAAGAGATGTGTTTATCTCTCTCCTGTGTCACTGTGGGGGTGTTAACCTTGATAGAAACAGAGAGCGATTCTCAGGAAGCAGAAGACATTTCTTGAGAGTCAATTCATTTCACTTGATCTCTCTAAAACAGATGATACAATATACTTATATAGAATTCAGTTACAAGAAAGCCTCTAACTAATTCTGTTGTAATGGAGAACAACTGTCAGTTGCTGAGTCATTACCATAGGTTCGGTTCTCCTGTTTTAAGCTCAACAAACTCTTTGATTGATCATCAATACTAACATGCCCCTCAAACTGATGGGTGGTTCAAACAGTAGTTTGATACGAAATTTAAGAAAGCAAGCTGAGGTAAGGCCTTTAGTAAAGAAATCTGCCAATTGATCTTCAGTAGCTACATAGTGAATAGCCAAATCTTTTCGGATGACTCATTCATGGACAAAATGAAAGTCTATCTCAAGATGTTCCGTCCTGGCATGGAAGACGGGATTGGAAGCGAATGGAAGAGCTGAAATATTATCACAAAAAATAGTAGGAATTTGAAGGAGATGTATTTGGAGATCACAAAGAAGCATTCGCACCCATGAGACCTCAGCAGCTGTGATAGCTAAGGCTCTATATTCAGCCTCAGTGGATGATCTAGCAATAGTATGTTGCTTCTTAGCACCCCAGCAAATAGGATCGGAGCTAAGAGAGATGACAAATCCTGTAGTGGACCATCTGTCATTGGTGTCACCAGCCCAGTCAGCATCAATAAAGGCAGAGAGAGCCAGAGAGGATCGTCGATAATGAAGACCATGATGAGGAGAGCCTTTGAGATAATGAAGGATACGTTTAATAGCAGCAAAGTGAATGTCTGTGGGGGCATGCATGTATTGGCAAACATGGTTAACTGCAAATGAAATATCAGAACGAGTGAAAGTTAAGTATTGCAGAGCCCCAACAATGCTACGATAGAGAGTTGGATCAGACATCGGTAGGCCATCATTTTTGCTTAATCGAGAAGAGATGGGACAAGGAGTTGTACAAGGATTGCAATTGTTCTATTACTCTTGACAAGCAAATCCTGAAGATACTTGGTTTGAGTAATGAAAAGACCAGAAGAAGAGGAGTGAATTTGGAGACCCAAAAAATTGTTCAAAGGACCAAGGTCCTTCATGTCAAAAATAGAGATTAGAGAGGTAATGAGATGAGTGACATAAGAGGGATCAGTCCCTTTGATGATTATATCATCAACATAAAGTAACAAATAGGTGAGGGAAGAACCATTGGACCGAACAAACAAAGATAAATCTGCATTGGACTGAACAAATTGGAGTTGCAAAAGTTGAGTCGTGAAAGTGGAGAACCAAGATCTAGGTGCTTGTTTGAGACCATATATAGCTTTGTGAAGCTTGCAAACATGTGATGGATAGAGAGGGTCAATATAACATGGAGGCTGACTCATGTAAACTTCTTTATTGAGACTACCATGCAAAAAGGCATTTTTGACATCTAATTGTCTTAAAGACCAGCCATAATGAGAAACAAGTTTCAAAACCAATCTTGTTAGCCTTGAATTTATTTAAGGTATTTTTTTTGTTTTGTTTTGATGATGACAAATCTAGTGATAATTGCATACTTTCATTGGTTCTATTTCAATCAATTATCATGTCATTTTCGTTACGCTAATCTCTTGATTCATGTGCTTAAATGTTCTAACTTTGTTTGAGATCATGAGATAGCATGTGGTGAAGTCCAAGAGTGAGGGAGCTCAACAAGGATCAAGCTTGAAGGCTTGAAGATTTTTTCATCCTTGGTTGAAGATTAGGATTTACGTGTAAGCATTTTGATCAATCACTCATAGGGGCTCAAGTAACTTTAATTGGACTTTAGGATCCTTGCACTCACACTTTAAAATACTTTCAATGACCTAAACATACTTAGACCACTCATTTAAATTCATTTCACAAAAGCTTTCAAGTGGCTAAGTCAAAAGAAAGTACCTTTGCGCAGATAGGTCAACTTTAAATGCAAACCTGATCCAATTGGTAAGGAATTAGATCTTTCATTTTATATGGTTGGAAATATATTTGAATCTAGTTTCCAAATCTTCAAACGGATCGCAAATACGAGTTTTGTAGAGGGAGTTATGGCCGTTTTAGTAAAGAGGTGTCAGTCTGCCAAAAACTGCTTAAAACCAGTCGACTGATTTTTTAAGGGTCCAGTCGACTGGATTGTAACATCAGTCGACTGAATGAACTTTTCAGTCGACTGAACCTTCGATCCAGTCGACTGGACTGTGCTAAAAGGCAATAACGACTAGTTTTTAAAGGGGTTTTTAATTACCAAACTTGCCACCAACGGCTATAATCTTTCTTGGCCTATAAATACATGTTTTCCCACACCATTTTATATTGATCAATCTATTGGAAAATATCTATTTAAATCACACAACTTGTTGATTTCTAATCATTCATATTTGAGCCCTAGTTGTGTGAGTTTATCAATTTGCTCTAGTATTTGATTTGTATTTCTTTGAGAGTAAATTGTAGTGAGCTTTCATTTGTATTATCTACTCACTAAGGAGTTATTGTGTGAGCTTCAAATTGTATTATCCACTCTAGATAGAGAGTTATCATTTGTACCCATTTCAATTGTAAAGAGTGAGGGTTAGTAACCCTTGTGTGCAAAGAAGAGGTTTTCTTCTTTGGAAGAGATTGGAGGCTCTTGTAACGGTTTGGTCTATACCCATGAAGTAGATCGGATTAAAGGAATCCTCAAGAGGTGTTCTTGAGGGGTGGACGTAGGCCGCGGGGTGCGATTGCCGAACCACTTGAAAACTCGGTTTGCAAGTATCTCTTCCCTTATCTCTTTACTTTATTATTTGTGATTGTGTTTTAATTGCAATTAAGTTTTTAAAAGGTTAATTTCCGCTAAAACCTTATTCACCCCCCCCTCTAAGGTTTCCACATTTGGGCCAACAATTGGTATCAGAGCTTCGGCTCTTCTATTTTCAAAAGTTTTTTGAAAAATTTTGAGTTAAGATCCAAATGGAAACCACCACTTCACGCATCTCATATAGTGAGGGTCAATCGGCAAATAGACCATCGTGTTTTAATGGATCAAATTATGCTTATTGGAAAAATAGAATGAGAATCTATATGATTTCTCAAGATTTTGAATTATGGCAAATAGTGGTCAAAGGGCCTCATCTTCCTACAAAAATGTCAAATGGTATTACTATTTCAAAAACGGAAGATGAATATAATGATGCCGATAAGAAACTCATTAAAATGAATGCGATGGCAATGAATTTATTATATTGCGGTTTAGACCCAAATGAATACAATAGAATTTCATCTTGCGAATCCGCAAAAGAAATTTGGGATAAACTTGAAGTGACTCATGAGGGAACAAGCCAAGTCAAAAAGTCAAAAATTAATTTGCTTGTTCAATCTTATGAAATGTTTAAAATGTTGCATTTTGAGTCTATTGGTGATATGTCTACCCGGTTTACAACTATCATCAATAGCTTAAAAAATCTTGGTAAAGTTTATGCTAATGAAGAAATTGTTGAGAAAATTCTTAGGGCTTTACCAAAGCAATGGCAACCGAAGGTCACGGCTATTCGAGAAGCAAAAGATTTGACAAACTTGTCAATTGAACAACTCATGGGATCACTCATTACCCATGAAATGGAGTTAGCCGTGCTTGTCAAAGAAGACAAGAAAAAGGAGATCAAAAGAGGAGATATGGCCTTGAAGTCCTCAAGCTCAAAGAAAAACGGAAAAGATCATGAGAGTGATGAGGATGAAGAAATGGCTTTGATCACCCAAAAATTTGCAAAGTTTCTAAAGAAAGAAAAATTGGGAAAGAAGCTTACTAAAGATGAACAACGCAAGAAGAAGGCAATGAAGGCCACTCAAAGTAGCTCCGAGAGTGAATCATCGGGCGACGACTCAAATGAAGATGAGATCATCAATCTTTGCCTCATGAGAATCGAAAATGGGGTAACCTCTACTTCTTGCTCTTTAAATGACTCCAATGATTTTCAAAATGTTGAGTCAAGTTCTATGGAAACAAAATTTCAAGAAGGTTATTGCATTGCAACTCCTCCATCGTTGAAAGATCATAAGTATGATCATTGGAAGAGGAGAATAGAAATTTATTTTATATCACTTGACATAAATCTTTGGAACATTGTCAAAAATGGTTTTTCTTCTAAACCAAAGATTGAATGGAATGAAAGTGATCAAAATAACTTTCTATTGAATCTTAGAGCTATGAAAATTCTATATAATTCTTTGGATGATAATTCATATAATAGAATTCGTTCATGCTCTAGTGCAAATGAAATTTGGTTATGTTTAGAAAATTTTCACATTACTACTAACCAAATTTGTGAAGAAGAAAGAGTGTGCCTCTTTGCCAATGAAGAAGATGATAAGAATGAGAAAATGGCAAAAGATGCCACTTGGGATGATGATGACTCATTCGATGACGACTCATGTGACCAAGTAGGTGCACAAGGGAATTTGGTAAACTCTAATCCTCCCTCTATTGTTGAATCTCCTAACTATAATGAGCTTCAATGTGCTTTTGAGGAGTTACATGAGGAATTGGAGAATTTGGGATCTAAATATATAACTCTTAAAAAGAATTTTTCCAAACTATCAAATGAGTTAAATATTTTGAAATCCCAAAATGAATATTTGAAGATTGAAAATGAAAAACATGTTTTAAGAGCACAATCTTCAAATGAGCTTGAAAAAGAAAATTTGGAGTTGAAAAAGCAATTAGATGAGTTAAAATCTCAAAATGAAATTTTGAGAAAAGAAAAGCTTGTTTCAACCAATCAACCTTCAAGTGAACTTATTGAAAAAGAAAAGGTTGAGTTGAGAAAGGAGGTGGATGATTTGACAAAAACTTTGGCAAAATTCACACAAGGTGAACAAAATTTGAATGTGCTTTTGGGAAAGCAAAAATGTGTTTTTGACAAAGCCGGTTTGGGATTTAATCCCACATACAAAGAAAAGAAGTATAACAATTTCTTTGCAAAATCTACTCCTTCAAGTTCAAACAATTCTCATAATAGCTTTTTTATTAAAGCTTCAAGCTCACATGATGCCCTCCCCCATGTAACTTGTCATTATTGTATGAAAAAGGGGCATGTTAATTATAAATGTTCATTTCGTAAGAAAATTAACATGATTTGGGTTGTGAAAGGATCCTCTCCTACCTTCTCAGCAAATGTTGCATCCAAGAGGTGCTTGGACAATGGTTAAATCTCTCACCTTAAGCCTAGTAGGAGTAGGGTAGATTAAATTGTGTTGATATTTCTCTTGTTTTTGGTAGCATGCTAATCAGGTTTGATTTATCACATTAACTTGCTTTGATTATGAAATCATGCTTGCTTTTTGAATGACACGTTCTTTTGATATTCATAGCTATCCCATCCTCCTAAGGAGATAATGCATAATGTTGATCCTATAATTGGTATTCATTCATATATGCATATGTTGAGGGGGAACATATTACTATGTTCATTTTAGTTTGCTTGATTTCTTGGTATCTTGATATTATGTTTAATTTAGTTAGTTTTGGTATCTTATTGGTAAGAAAGTACCTTTTGGCAATTTGGTATCTTATTGCCTCCATGATTTGTTTACTTGATTTTTCCTTGGTATCATGCAGTTGCATATCTTGAGGGGGAACTAGTAGTTCAAACCCCCAATCTTTTTGTTGTTGTCAAAAAGGGGGAAATAATATAGAGATGTCTATTATATTTGAGATTCTTGAAAATGCTAAAAGAGAATTCATTCTTGGACTCATACTTTGGAAATCTTGCTACTTTGAATGATAACATGAAAATGACACCTATTGTGCTTTAATTGCTATATCTCTATTGCATGTTTTGACATCATCAAAAAGGGGGAAATTGTTAGCCTTGAATTTATTTAAGGTGTTTTTTTGTTTTGTTTTGATGATGACAAATCTAGTGATAATTGCATACTTTCATTGGTTCTATTTTAATCAATTATCATGTCATTTTCGTTACGCTAATCTCTTGATTCATGTACTTAAATGTTCTAACTTTGTTTGAGATCATGAGATAGCATGTGGTGAAGTCCAAGAGTGAGGGAGCTCAACAAGGATCAAGCTTGAAGACTTGAAGATTTTTTCATCCTTGGTCGAAGATTCGGATTTACGTGTAAGCATTTTGATCAATCACTCATAGGGGCTCAAGTAACTTTAATTGGACTTTAGGATCCTTGCACTCACACTTTAAAATACTTTCAAGGACCTAAACATACTTAGACCACTCATTTAAATTCATTTCACAAAAGCTTTCAAGTGGCTAAGTCAAAAGAAAGTACCTTTGCGCAGATAGGCCAACTTTAAATCCAAACCTGATCCAATTGGTAAGGATTTAGATCTTTCGTTTTATATGATTGGAAAGATATTTGAATCTAGTTTCCGAATCTTCAAATGGATCGCGAATACGAGTTTTGTAGAGGGAGTTATGGCCGTTTTAGTAAAGAGGTGTCAGTCTGCCAAAAACTGCTTAAAACCAGTTGATTGATTTTTTAAGGGTCCAGTCGACTGGATTGTAACATCAGTCGACTGAATGAACTTTTCAGTCGACTAGACAGCACTGAAATTACCTCTTCACTGTTATAAACTTCCCAGTCGACTGAACCTTCGATCCAGTCGACTGGACTGCGCTAAAAGGCAATAACGGCTAGTTTTTAAAGGGGTTTTTAATTACCAAACTTGCCACCAACGGCTATAATCTTTCTTGGCCTATAAATACATGTTTTCCCACACCATTTTATGTTGATCAATCTATTGGAAAACATCTATTTAAATCACACAACTTGTTGATTTCTAATCATTCATATTTGAGCCCTAGTTGTGTGAGTTTATCAATTTGCTCTAGTATTTGATTTGTATTTCTTTGAGAGTAAATTGTAGTGAGCTTTCATTTGTATTATCTACTCACTAAGGAGTTATTGTGTGAGCTTCAAATTGTATTATCCACTCTAGATAGAGAGTTATCATTTGTACCCATTTCAATTGTAAAGAGTGAGGGTTAGTAACCCTTGTGTGCAAAGAAGAGGTTTTCTTCTTTGGAAGAGATTGGAGGCTCTTGTAACGGTTTGGTCTACACTCATGAAGTAGATCGGATTAAAGGAATCCTCAAGAGGTGTTCTTGAGGGGTGGACGTAGGCCGCGGGGTGCGATTGCCGAACCACTTGAAAACTCAGTTTGCAAGTATCTCTTCCCTTATCTCTTTACTTTATTATTTGTGATTGTGTTTTATTTGCAAGTAAGTTTTTAAAAGGTTAATTTCCGCTAAAACCTTATTCACCCCCCCCCCCCTCTCTAAGGTTTCCACATTTGGGCCAACAAATCTCACAGAGGTATGTTTGACAACAGGATTGAAGGTGTCTGTGTAGTCTAACCCTGCCTCTTGATGAAAACCTTTAGCCACTAACCGAGCCTTGTATCTAGAGATGGAGTCATCTAAATTATGTTTGATCTTATAGACCCATTTACATCCTACCAGATTCTTATGTTGAGGAAGAGGAACCAAAGACCAGGTGCCTTGCTTATGGAGTGAGGAAAATTCCTCTGCCATAGCATGTCTCCATTCTGGAAATTTAGAGGCTATGGAATAACATGATGGTTCAGTAAGAGGAGCCTGTACAAGGAAGGTTTTCTTCTTGGAAATACCAGATTTAGACCTAGTTTGCATGGGATGAGAAGATGTTGAAGTGGTAGAAGGATTGAGTGTAGAAGATGTAGGATCTAATAATAAAGGAACTGTAGGTAGAGTTGCAGGATGAGGAGTGGGTAAACTAATAGAGGAAGAAGAAGAAGGTAAAGAGGGAATCATTTGTGGGAATAAAGGGAGAAAGTATGTAGGAGAAGTAGAATTGTTAGAAAGGACTGAAGGACTTGTGGAAGGTAAGGAAGAGGATGAGGGAGAATGAGGAGAGAACCAGTGAGCAGAAGAGTATGTAGGACAAGTCCCAGAAGAAAAGTTTGGATAAGTAGTTTCATCAAAGAGCACATGCCTAGATATGTACATTCGATTGAGCGTGGTATCAAAACACAAGTAGCCTTTGTAATCTAAAGGATACCCTAATAAAAGACATTTGGTATTTCTGGGTTCCAATTTATGTTTGTTATAAGGCCTAAGTAAAGGAAAACAAGAGCAGCCAAAGACTTTCATGACAGTGTAGTCTGGGGAAAGACCAAAAAGAAGTTCAAATGGAGATTTGTTTGAAGTATTAGAACTTGGCATCCGATTGATTAAAAAGGTAGCAGTTGAAAATGCATGAAACCAGAACTTGGGCGGCATTGAGGCAGTAGAGAGCATTGTGAGACCTGTTTCAACAATATGTCTATGTTTCCTCTCAGCAACACCATTTTGCTGAGAGGTGTTAGGACATGATTTTTCATGATGAATTCCATGAGAAGACAGGAGAGATTGAAATTCCCTTTTTTTTATATTCAACTCTACCATCAGTCCTAATTATTTTAATTCTAGTATTGAATTTGTTTTCAACAAATGCTTTAACTGAGAAAATGCAGAAAATGTATCAAATTTCTGAGCAAGAGGATAAATCCATGTGAACTTGGTAAAATGATCAATAAAAGAGACAAAGTACTAAAATCCATTATAGGAAATATAGGGTGAAGCCCCCCACAAATCACTATGAACAATATCCAAAGGAGTTGTAGTAAATGTAGATGACAATGAGAATGGTAATTTTCACATTTTGCCATAGAGGCAGTGTTCACACAATGAAGAAAGCTATGTTGGAGTCCTATTTACAGAAGTAGGGACAAGAGCTAACATTTTATTTAAAACTTGATTAGTAGGATGTCCTAATCTATTGTGCCATAGTGTGTTGGACACCTTCTAGCCAAGATTGGTAGTGTGAAAAGTTGCAGGAGCTGAAGGGGATGAAGCAACTTGAATGGGATAGAGTCCATTACTGCAGGTGCTTTGGTACAAGATCTTCCCTGAAGTTAGATCTTGTATTTGAAGCATGTTAGAATCAAAGATACAACGACAATTGTTATCTAAGCAAAGCTTATGGACTGAGAGAAGGTTTGAAGAGACAGAAGGAACACAAAGCAAATTGTGGAGATGAAATGTATGAGAAGAAGTAGAAATAGAACATGAGCCAGCATGTGAAATTGGTAAAGTTTGCCCACTGGCTACAGAGATGTTATCTCCTTCTTGATATTCAGTGAACATTGAGAGATTAGCAAGATCATGTGTAAGATGAGTGGACGCGCCTGAGTCAGTGTACCAGATATTGGAATCAGTAGAGCCAGGATCATAGGCAGTAGCCATAGTAGTCAGATGTGATGATGGACCTTTGCCTTGGTAGGCATAGTTCATCCTGTGATAGCAATCAGCAGCCGAATGATTGTTTTTTACACAAATTTGGCACACAACAACTGATTTTGGATTAGAGAAAGGTTGTTGATTTGGAGGTCTTCCAAGGAGAGAATTGGACTGTGAATTAGAACTTGAATTATTGAACCTTCCATAACCAGAATTATTGAACCTTCATCTTTAATTGAAGCGCCCTCGAACTCGTCCTCTAAACTGATTGTTTCGACCAGAGGTATTCTAAAATGGAGGACGAGTTTGTGCCATCATTACTGTAGAGACAAATTGATTTTGATTCTGTTTAGCAAGGCAATCAATTGATTGTTCTTCAGCTTTGAGAAGAATATGGAGTTCTTCAAGATTCAAGGATTAAGATCTTTTTCAGATCGAGGTCCGAAAAGCACTAAACTCCGGAGGTAGTCCATTCAACGTATAGATGAGAAGATCTTCATCATCAACCATTACTGACACAGAGACTAATTTGTCTCGAGCTTCTTTAATTCGCTGGATGTAAACATCTATGGAATCCGAACCTTTTGTGATTGTCTACAGATTGGTCTTCAATTGCAGAACAGTAGATCTCGCATTTGACGAATGTAACCTCTCCAAAGCTTTCCATACATCTCGTGATGTTTTATAGCTAACGATGTGTATAAGAGTGGTTGTTGATAGAGTTGCATTGATCAATGTCATGAGAGCTTGATCATGAGTAATCCAGTTTTGATAATCTGGATTAATTTGATTAGTAATCACACCTGTTTCATCTCTGAGAAATTGATTTGGACACTCATTCGATCCATCAATGAACTCGAAGAATGAGTGAGCTCGAAGAATTGCAGAGAATTGAAATTTCCAAGGCACATAGTTAGTTGAATCTAATCTTATTGTGATCAAATTGCAGATGTTTGAAAGAAGGTAGATAGGTGAGCACGAAGAAGATGAACTGGTAGCCATTGAATTGAGACAGTGGTCTCTCTAATGGCGCTCTGATACCATGTTAACCTTCATAGAAACAGAGAGCAATTCTCAGGAAGCAGAAGACATTTCTTGAGAGTCAATTCATTTCACTTGATCTCTCTAATACAGATGATACAATATACTTATAATTTTAGTTACAAGAGAGCCTCTAACTAATTCTGTTGTAATGGAGAACAACTGTCAGTTGCTGAGTCATTGCCATAGGTTCGGTTCTCCTGTTTTAAGCTCACCAAACTCTTTGATTGATCATCAATACTAATATGGGGTCCAGTGACATCACATGAGAGATATAGACACATCTTTTGGGTTGTGTCCTAAAAGTTGTCTTTGGGTGTGTCCCAATCTTTACTCTATTCCTATCCTTATTTGTATTTTTGACTTTTTGGCTTCACCTTGGTTCAAAATCTCCGTTTGTAATTTAGATTGATGTATGCTCATTAATTGTATTCTTCAGGGATAATCCTTCACTGTATTCGAGATGGTAAGTTTTTTAGGTGTACTACCTAAGAGGTTTAGTGTTCGAGTCATGGGGAGCGTGACCGCTGGTGAATTCACCCGCAAGGATTAGTTGAAGTACGCGCAAACTGGCCCTGACACCCCCAACCCCCTCCCCAAAAAAAAAAAAAAAAAAAAGAAAAGAAAAAAAAAAAGAGAGATGACAGAGTAAAGAAATAGATGGCCTTGAGATTTTGATAAGAGGTATATTATTTGCTGGTTGTTCTTTTGGTTGTAGTTGCCCCTTCTCTTGTTGAATACTTGAGTTTTGATCCATGTGTATTTTTCTTTAAACATGTTTCAATTAATAAATTATATTGTTGGGATCAAGTTTAATTATGAAATTATTATTGTTGTATGGAATAGTAACGAAGACTTGTAGTAATGTCGGTCAAGAAGAGTTCAATATAAAGATTACTCAATGGCATCACTATCCTACCAATATATTCTAGATTTGATGTTGATTGATTTAGTATTTTTCAAGCTTATATTTTCCGTCCCTATCTAATGAATTTACAGAATTAATTTCTCTCTTAGAATAATTATTGATACAATGTGTGTGTATATATATATATATTTTTCAACTCACATGGGCACCGACCTTCCTCCTAGTGTTAAAGAGAAGAGTCTTAAAATTTAAAGTGTATATACTTATAAATTGAATTACCTAATTACCATTTTATCTTGTGTGTAGTATCCTTCTGTAAATGTTAAAAATGTATATAATTATTGAATATGAATATTACTCAAATAGCTCAATTCTTTTATCGGCGCCAGCGGTGCGTGTTCAATGATCAGGATTTAATGTTTGATTTCACTTATTTTTCAAATCATAAACCTATGAAATGTATCCACAATAAACGCAACTAAATTTATTTCTCTACTTCGACTCAAGGTTTTTTTTTTCTACCAATTCCGAACACAATTGCTAAGTGCTAACTGGTCAAAAAATAGCAAGTAAATGTCAATCTATAAAATTCTTCACTTTAAAATTTTGAACTTTTTAGGAAAAATTAAATAGCAATCCTTAGAATGGACTGTTAATGGGGACTGGCCCAACCTGATTTTTTTAAGGAGGCAAAGACATCATTGTTGAATTTAATGTGGCTTTAAGTCCACTTTTAAACTGAAAAATAAGGCTATTGGCAAATTTGCCCCCGTCACACATATAGAAAGTTGTTGTTTCTGTTTTAACACCTCAGCACGTTCTTCAAGGAAGTGTTTTTTTTCAAACTTTAAAACACTATAACTTTTAAACCACAACTCAATTTTCAATAAAATTTATATATTTGTAATCTAGAAGGAATGATCGATCAAACAAGTTCTATAATGTAAACACCCCAATTTTGACCAACCGTCGAATTTAGTTGACGATTACCTCTAAACCGATGACCACAATGTCCGGTAGAATTCGAAAGTCCTCAAGGATAATTCAAGCTCTACAGAAGCATCTCAATCTTCAAAAACCATAAAATTCAAGGGGAGAGAAGAAAACAAGGTGTTAATGGGACTTCAGGTGTATGAATACGCATAAGGGGCCATTATTAGTTAATCCAGAAAATTGATGAAAAATATTCAAAATATAAATGTGTGTGTTTCTTTTAAGAAAATTGAATTTTCTTTAAAAGAGTCTGAAATAGGAAAAGAAAAGAAAAGAATTCGCAAAATAGAAGAAAAAAAAAGAGTTTATTTGAAAGAAAAGAGAGAAAAAGAAAACAAAAATATACATAAATGAAAAAGAAGGATGAGGTGGCACGCGGCGAAGCCGGTAGCACTCACTCAGTGCTGCAGACAACTCAGCGAGAGCCGCTGCCTGTAACAATTTGTTTTTTTTTTTTTTAAATACGTATTGAACACCCAAGGAATCTACTGCACATGCAAGCTCACCTCGAATTTACTGAATTAAACCCCTCCAAATGGCATATATAAGGATATGTATATCTCCATTGTGGGGGGTTGGACAATGGTTGGATAATTTGGGAACAATTAAGAGAGATGGAGGAAGAGAAATTGAAGAGGATTGAAGAGATTGAAGAAGAGCCTTAAAAAGAGCTTGAAGATCCTTGAAGATCTTCATCAAACAAGTAAAATCTGAGGGAATTTAGAGGTATACTCTAATCTAGTTTTTTTTTTTTTTTTTAAATCTCAATTCAATCACAATTCATAGATTTCCGTAGGATCTTTACACAATCTTCAAAAAGTCTCTTCTAACCTCATTTCATCACATATCACTTGAATTGTGATGGAATTTTCATTCAATTTGGTTGGTTTAAATCTAAATGACCATGGATTTAATATAAAATAAGTTTGCCAAGATGAATTTGAGTTGGATCAGCAATTGAGTTTAGTTTTCACCTCTTTTGCTCATGTTTTTCTCTTGAGAATCAATGAGATTTTCAATATCTCACTTGAATTCCTTGACTTTAATCTCTGAATTTTATGTAAATTTATGATTTACATGACGGTTAAGGTTGATCTTAACCATGTTTGTGTGTAATTAATGGATCTTAACCATGATTTGGGTCTATTAATTTGAGGTTTCATGAATCTCATCTCATGCTTCATTGAAGTCCAAGAGAATTATTGTCTCTAATCTCCAAGGACCAATAATTTGAGAGGAGAATTAAATAAAATAGGTCTCAATTCCTCAAGAATAATCAACTTGAGAAAGGAATTAGACTCGGGAAAAGCCATTTCTCATGGCTTAATGGTTTGAATTTAAACAATCCTAAGTATTTAAGCATGTTCATGGGGCTTGTATATCTATGAAGGTGTTCATTGAAGCCTCATTAAGGTCAAGTTTTTGGACTTATTTTTGACGAAATTGATTATTGTGTTAGTGATTATAATCCTTGTTTGATCCAAATTCTCTTTATAATTTTGGATCAAATTTGATTCAACAAATATGTGACCATTCAACAATGGTGCAGTGAATGCATTGCCAAGCTGTGATCAAAGATTTTTACTTAATTCATGATCCGTTGGATTTGGATGAGACCAATTGGAATGTGTTCATAACACCTAAGTTTACCAGTAATTTTTGTTTTGACCAAATTGTAGGTTTAGCATGGTTTTATCATGGTTTTTTGAACGTAACTACTCTCTGTCCAAAATTCCAGAACAGTAAACCTCTTTTAAAATATTTGGATCAGAGCCTTAACTAAGTAGTTTAGGCTTTAAATAATTTTTTCTATGATCCATGATGAACTCACTATATCCTCTAAAAATTTAGAAGGTTTTAGTTTGTTTACTAATTTTAATATATCATACAAAATCTTTGGACAGAGAGTTGATAAATCCTGAGTGATGTCTAGTTTTGGTCCGATTCCCAAAGATTGGACCATTTGATCTTTGATTTTCTTTTTGGGTTAGAAACTAGACTCATAGAGGCACATCATATCCAAAAATCACTAAGATCAAGCCATGGGAACTATGATTTTTCGATATTTAGATATCTTATTTCTTCTCTGTAAATCCGGGATTCTGTAACTGAATTTATGAATCTCACCAATAATGATCCAAGTAATTTTTCCATGTCTAAGGACATAAATCATGTCTTAAATAGGGTTAATTAGGCTTAAATCCAGAGGTTAAAAGATCCAAATCAACAAATAATTTATGTCTTGCTCATGCTCATACATTCATAATCATCATATGTGGTAGTGATACTTGTATTTTAGGATATTAGTTTGTATTGAGGTAAGTTATGATTGGTTGAAATTAGTCATGGATTCTTTTGAATTGCATTGGGATCAAATCATTTTTATATGGACATTACATTGTGTCATAGACCGGTTCCACAATAGCGGAACTGAAAACCGTGGCATGCCACCGAGGCTAAAACAATTCAATTAAAGTAAAATAGCAGCGGAAAACATATGTAAAATCCATGCAATTTGGAGTTATAAAAACGTTTTTCGCATTTGAAAATACTTAAAGAAACACCCCTTTAAAACAGCAATCCAGTCGATTGATCAGAGGTCCGGTCGACTGGAAATGTAAGATACAAAGAGCTCTAAATCTCAGCAGTCAGTCCAGTCGACTGCCTTCCCATGTCCAGTCGACTGGGGTGTCAAATCTCTAGTCGACTTCACAGTCCGATCGACTGAATTCCAGTCCAAGCAAAAAGATCTGATTCTAAAATACAGGCCAGTCGACTGTGTCGAGGGAACCAATCGACTACTTTTCACAAAATGATGCGGTGTCTCACTTAATAAAAGGGCCCATTCGACTGCATTCACAAACCAGTCGACTAGTTTCATTGCAGCAGAACATTCTGCAGAATTTTCCAACTTAAAAGTTTTCTAAATTCATCCAAAGTCTGATTACACACTCCAAACTCATTCCAAAGTGGTTCTAACAGAATTATAGCATTACTAAAACATAACTACTAAAGATTTCTAACTATTACACATTACGAATCCGTTCTAAGATTCAAATTAACATAGATTAAAAGTCATAAAATACTTATTACAACATTCATATTTCGAATCTACGAGGTAAACATGATAGGTCGCCTTCTAAGTAAACTCCCGACATCTCGTGATTACTTCCCCGATTCCTCGCCGGCATTAACACCTGAAAAGGTTATTTGAATAACCATATATATTTCGATTCGTTTAAGCTAACACTTAGTGAATAAAACAACAATGCACATGAATGATAAACATCCTCACATTCATATCCTCTACATTTCATACTAGTCTCCGTAGTCTCACATGTACGTTCCACACTCCTAGTCCGCGACTCCTGCTAATAAGTCCACGCAACAAGGTAAGACCCACATTTTTTTTCTTCAAACGTACGACCTTATGCCTATAACGAATCCACAAAATGGCTTGGTACCACGTGCTCCTTTAACCCAAATAGCAACTAAACATGCTCAAATACATTTCACCATGCTTTTGACATAATCAAAGTATTTCACCGTGTAATTGGTCTACTTATCAATTTAGTTGCCCAATATGAACTAAACAATGTATATCTATGCATCAACACATGCTTTTCATACAAAATATGAATACATGTCAAGAAATCATTCCAAAATACATAGTTGAATCACTCACCTCCAATTAATGCTCCTAAAATTTGTTCCAAAGAAAACCCGAGTACTAAGAACGTGCAGAAGTCCATCTAATACGGTTCCTATGAATCAAAAGTTCGATTACAACTTTTTGTGAAAATTCTAAAAAATGAGTTTTCAAAAAACTTAGCCAGACAAGTCCTAGTGGATATCAAAACGAAGCTCTTACCTCTAGGAGTTCGAATATATGATTTTGGTTGAAAACCAAAGGACAAATGGTCATCGTTTGGCATCGTGAAGATCAAAGCTCCCAAATCTCCCTTTTGGCCTCTCTAGATTTTAGGTTAGAAACTTTTGTAAAATGAAAAATATCTCATCTCTTTCTCTATATAGGCATAACTCTCAGAAATTATGTTTACCTCCCCGCGAGTTCTCAAAACTCCTAACTATTCTCTAAAACTTCTTACACGCTTAATTATTACTTCACGAGTGAAAACTAAAAATTATAAAAGTTTTCGTCTAAGTTCTGTTTGATTGCTAAAATGCGATTTTACATGATTTTATGAAATCAATAATTAGCCTACCAATTATGTAGCGTGTTAATTCATCCTCACTAGGATAGCAAACTAACAACAGAAATATATATTCTAAACCACATAATAATACAGATAGTGAAATACACAAGTAAACATGTATTTTCAGATAAACATTTAGGGTATTCCACCATGACCGTCTCAAGCTCAGAGAGACATCACAACATCAAAACATCCATTTCACACAGTCTCAGAGAGTTCTCTTATACAGACACCCAAATTAACTCGTGAGTCACAACTCACTCACACATATGCCACAAATATATGCACAACGCATCACATTATCATGCATGACCAATGAAATGAAAAATGACAAACACGCACACGGGTGTTATAATACTCTCCTCTTTAAATTAAGTTTGTCCCCAAACTTGTACACCTCATGTATCGAATAGGTGCGGATACTGAGTACGCATCTCATCCTCTATGTCCTATGTCATCTCTTCCGTCGTTTGGCTGCGCCATATCACTTTCACCTTCAATATCACTGTATTTCGTAAGATTTGATCCTTCCGATCTAATATCTCTACTGGATACATATCATACGTTAAATCACCCTGAATTTTATTCGGCGTTGGAGTCATCACTTGATCTCTATCCTCTACTAAGCGTTTGTGTAGCAATGATACATGGAATATGTTATGAACTTGAGCATACTCATTCAGAAAATCCAATCGATATGCTACGGGTCCAACTCTCCCAATAATTTCAAAAGGTCCTACATACCTCGGATTGAGTTTCCCGTATCTCCCAAAACTAGTAATCCCCTTTGAATGTGACACCTTCAAGTAAACCAAATCGCCGGCATCAAATTCCAACAGTCGTCTACACTTGTCGGTTTAACTCTTATACCTACTCTGAGCTGTAAGTAATCGTTGTTGAATTACCTTTATCTTGTCTGTTGTCTCTTGCACAATTTTTGTCCCTTCAATCATTCTTTTCCCTACTTCCATCCAACTAATCGGTGAACGACATACACGACCATACAAAAGCTTCATAAGTAGCCATCCCAATACTCGTCTGAAAACTGCTGTTATATGCGAACTCAATTAACAACAAATGGTCTTCCCAATCACCCCGAAAATCAAGTACACATAAACGAAGCATGTCTTCTAGAATCTAGATTACTCTTTCCAATTGACCATCGGTCTGAGGATGAAAAGCAATACTAAAATTTAATTTGGTACCCATTGCTTCTTGCAAGGCCCTCTAAAACTTTGATGTAAAACTACTAGCTCTATCTGAAACAATAGAAACTGGAATACCATATAGTTTAATAATCTCATGGATGTACAACTTAGCTAAGTCTTCGGCTTAGTTGTCAAATGGTCAATGATCACCCAAATAATGGTATTCGATTGCCTAGACCTTGAAAACCCACTGACAAAGTTCATTGTAATGTGTTCTCATTTCCACTCGACTACTGGTAATGGTTGTAACAATCCAGAAGGTACTTGGCATTCGGCCTTCGTACTTGGCGTTTGGCCTTCACTTGTTGACAACTCGTACATCGTGAAACGTAGCGTGATATTTTTCTCTTCATTTTCGACCACCAATAAACATGTCTCATGTCTTTATACATCTTGGTGCTCCCTGGATGAACAGTGTACTTCTTATTATGCGCTTCCTCTAGGATATTCCATTTTAAACCTTTCTCGTTGGGCACGCAAATTCTACCCCTCAATCTCAAAACATCATTTTCAAAAGTGAATCCCGGTTGTTTACCCATCAGAATCTCATCACAAATCTTCTTCAAAGTCATGTCTTGAATTTGTTCCTCTGTAATCTCGTGAATCAAGAGTGGTTATGCCACGATCATCGACATTAAGCCACTTTCAATTCTTGGAATCACTTCAAGTTCCAAATTCTCCATATCTTAAATCAATTCTCTCTAAGAAGTCAAATCTGATGCCATGTTGGTTGGTAGTTTATGACTAAGAACATCGATGACTACATTCACCTTACCCGTATGATAGTGAATTGACAAATAATAGTCTTTCATCAACTCTAACTGTCTCATTTGCCTCATGTTCAAGTCTCATTACGTGAACAAGTATTTTAAACTCTTATGATCTGTATATATCTCATATTTCTCCCCGTATAGGTAATGATGCCAAATCTTCAATGCAAAAAATCACGGTGGCTAATTCTAGATCATGTGTTAGATTGTTCTACTTGTGCGGTCAAAGTTGTCTTGATGCATATGCAACGACCTCGTCATTTTAACCTAAACCTCTATATGAAGCATCACTATAAATGACAAACCCTTCAGTCCCCGTCAAAACAGTTAAGATTGGTGCCTTCACTAGTCGACTCTTCAGTTCTTGAAATCTTTCCTCACATTCCGGAATCCATACAAAAGCAATATCTTTCCTCATCAATTGTGTCATCGGCATTGCAATACACAAAAGTCCTTCACAATCCTCCGATAATAGCCAGCTAATCCTAGGAAACTTCAGTTCTCTATCACATTCGTCGTTCTCAACCAATTGGTAACTACTTCTATCTTCTAAGGATCTACAAAAATTCCTTTCGCCGACACTATATGTCCAAGAAAAGCAATCTCCGTCAACCAAAATTCACACTTCTCCAATTTTTCAAACTACCTCTTCTCGCGTAACTGATGTAAGGCTAATCGCAGATGGTGTTCATGATCTTCAACACTCTTGGAATAGATTAGGATGTCATCTATGAACACAATAACAAAATCATCTAAATAGTCTTTGAAAAAATGAGTCATCAAATCCATGAAAGTTGTTGGCGCGTTAGTCACTCCGAACGGCATAACCAAAAATTTGAAGTGACCATATCGAGTCCTGAAAGCTGTTTTCTCAACATCTTCCTCCTTAACTTTCAACTGGTGATAACTCGATCTCAAGTCAATCATCAAAAATACCCGAGCCCCTTGCAATTGATCAAACAAGTCATCTATTCACGGCAATGGATATTTGTTCTTGACGGTCAACTTATTTAACTCTCAATAGTCGATGCACGTACGCATTGTCTCGTCCTTCTTCTTCACAAACAAGCCTGGAGCTCCCCAAGGTGAAACACTAAGTCGGATAAAGCCCTTCTCAAGTAGTTCCTATAACTAAACTTTCAATTCCTTCAATTCTACCGGTGCCATTCGGTAAGGTGCTTTGGATACCGGTTGTGACCCTGGTACTATTTTTATTATGAACTCAAGCTCTCTTTCAATCAATACATCAGGTAACTCATCGAGAAAAACATCTAAAAATTCTTGAACTACCGGAATATCTTCTACTAGTGATCTAAGAACTCGTGTAAAAACAATCGAACATAAGAACCCGAGCAACCTTTCTTCAACATCTTGTTTGCTTGAATCGTTGATATCAAGTACGGTAGCACGGTCACACCATTACCCTAAAAAGTAAACTCTCCTTGAAAATGCAGATGGAAACTATCCCATTTCTGTTCACAATAGATTTTAGCTTGATTGACCAACAACCAATCCATACCCAATATAACATCAAAGTAATTTACTATCAACGGAATCAAATCGACGCTCAAGACATTATCACCTATCTTGATCTCACATGCCTTGAATACCAAAGAAGTTACTAAAGGTTCACTATTGGGCAATGATATGTACAAGTCAAATCCTAACAGCTCAATCTCGACACTCAAAATATTTCCCCCTCATCTTCGGATTGTAGCTCTTGGTGTTTGAGGTTGTGTTCAGTGTAGTTCGTGTTCAAAGGATAATTTCAGGATATATGCCAAGTTGTTTGCAAAGATAACATGTACTCAATAAATAGCAAGTCCCTTTGTGTCGCGTATTACACGTTGGGCATAATAGTCTCGAGTATCTGATAAATGTACTCCCTCCTTAGCTATCCATATACGATCTTGATCCTTACGTGAATGGCATCTTGGCATTCCCTTGGCCCTTGCTCCTATTATCCTTGGCACTCTTCCCTTGTTGCCCTTGATGATATCGTTCAACACTTTTCTCAACAATATGGGCAGCTTCCTCAACTAGAGAAACAGTCGGGTGTTACAAAGTGTTGACACAACTACGGATATTTTCTCTAAGCCCTTTCTTAAATTTATGTGCCTTATCTTCATCAGTTGGAACTGTAGATTTTTCAAAACGTAGCAAAGCATTATAATGAGAGACATACTCATCCACAGTCATATCTCCCTAAACTAAACTCGTAAACTCTTGACATTTCTGGGTATAAGCTGATCGCGAAAAGAAACGCTTGTTGAATTCATCTTTAAATGCCTCCCACGTAGTTAGCTTCCCTTGTTCAAGCACATTGTTCCACCAATATAACACTTCTCCCATCAATGTATCGAATACGCAAAGAATTTTCTCCTCATCAGTACATATCACCGTACAGAAATGTCTTTCCATGTCCATCATCCAATGGACGGCTAAGTCTATATCAGTTTGTCTATAGTACAAAGTCAGTTTTCATTTGCGGAACTGTTGTGTGATTGTATGTTGAGGTCGTGATACTGGTGGTGCACTAATATAGTGAATCACAATAGGTGGAGCCTGAACATTCATCTGGTCTCGTTCACTTATGGCTTGAACAAAGTTTCCCACCATATTCACTATCTGATCCATATGTGAATGCTGTGACAACTCTCTTATCAGCTCAGACATGATGTATCAAGTGCTCGTCCTAATGAGAAAAATGCATAAAGACTATGCATGCTATGCCACAATATATATATATATATACGCACAGCTCATCATTACACTCAATAGATGCAACTATGTGAATCATTTCTACAATGATAGCAATATTATCATCACGATCATACACTCCATTGTACGTCACTCAGCATATATCGTCACTCGTTCCCAAGGTGCTAAACCCATCAATCTGATACCACTAAATGTCACAGCCCAGTCCCACAATAGCAGAACTGAAGCCCGTGGCACTCCACAGATGCTAAACCAATTTAATTAAAGTAAAATAACAGCTGAAAACATAAGTAAAATCCAAGCAATTTGAAGTTATAAAAACATTTTTTTGTATTTCGAAATACTTAAAGAAACATCCCTTTAAAACAGCAATCCAGTCGAATGATCAGAAGTCCGGTCGACTGGAAATGCAAGATATAGAGAGCTCTAAATCACAACAGCCCGTCCCGACCACTGCCTCCCCATGTCTAGTCGACTGGGGTGTCAAATCTCCACTTGATTGCACTGTCCGGTCGACTGAATTCTAGTTCAAGCATAAAGATCTGATTCTTAAATACAAGCCAGTCGACTATGTCAGGGGACCCAGTCGATTGGTTTTCACAAAATGACATAGTGTCTTGCTTAACAAAAGGGTCCAGTCGACTGTATTCATGAACCAGTCGACTGGTTTTATTACAACAGAACATTCTGCAAAATTTTCCTAACTTAAAAGTTTTCCGAATTCATCCAGAGTCTGATTACACACTCTAAACTCATTCCAAAGTGGTTCTAACATAATTATAGCGTTACTAAAACATAATTACTAAAGATTTCTAACTATTAAAACATTACAAATTTGTTCGGAGATTCCAAATTAAACATAGATTACCTTACTAGAACATTCCTATTTCGAAACTACGAGGTGAACATGATAAGTCACCTTCTAAGTAAACTCCCAACATCTCGTGATCACTGCCCCGATTCCTCGTCGGCATTAACATCTGAAATGGTTATTTGAATAAACACACATAGTTTGATTCGTTTAAGCTAACGATTAGTGAATAAAACAACAATGCACATGAATGATAAACATCCTCACATTCATATCCTCTACATTTCATACTAGTCTCCGCAATCTCACTTGTACATTCCACACTCCTAGTCCGCGACTCCTGCTAATAAGTCCATGCAACAAGGTAAGGCCCACATTTCTTTTCTTCAAACGTGCGACCTTATGCCTATAACAGCTCCACAAAATGGCTTGGTACCACGTGCTCCTTTAACCCAAATAGCAACTAAACATGTTCAAATACATTTTACCATGCTTTCGACATAATCATAGCATTTCACCCTGTAATTGGGTGTACTTATCAATTTAGTTGCCCAATATGAACTAAACAATATAATTCTATACACCAACACATGCTTTTCATACCAAACATGAATACATGTCAAGAAATCATTCCAAAACATATAGTTAAATCACTCACCTTCGATTAACACTCCTAAAATTTATTCCAAAGAAAACCCGGGTACAAAGAACGTGCAGAAGTTCATCTAATAGGGTTCTTATGGATCAAAAGTCTAATTATCAACTTTTTATAAAAATTCTAGAAAATGAGTTTGCAAAAAACTTAGCCAAACAAGTCCTAGTGGATATCAAAACGAAGCTCTTACTTCTACGAGTTCGAATATATGATTTTGGTTAAAAACCAATGAACGAACGGTCGTCGTTTGGTGTCGTGAAGATCAAAGCTCCCAAATCTCCCTTTTGGCCTCTCTAGATTTTAGGTTAGAAACTTTTGTAAAATGAAAATATCTTATCTCTTTCTACATATAGGAACAACTCTCAGACATTGTGTTTACCTCCCCACGAGTTCTCAAAACTCCTAATTATTCTCTGAATTCTTACACACTTAATTCATTACTTCACGTGTGAAAACTAAAAATTATAAAAGTTTCTTCTATGTTCCGTTTGGTTGCTAAAACTCGATTTCACATGATTTATAAAATTACTAATTAGCCTACCAATTATGTAGCGTGTTAATTCGTCCTCACAGGATAGCAAACTAACAACATAAATATATTCTAAACCACATAATAATACATATAGAAAAATACATAGGTAAACATTTAGGGTATTCCACAATGACCATCTCAATCTCAGAGAGATATCACAACATCAAAATATCCATTTCACACACTCTCAGAGGGTTCTCTTACACAGACACCCAAATCAACTCGTGAGTCACAACTCACTCACACATGTGCCATAAATGCACAACACATCACATTATCATGCATGACCAATGTAATGAAAAATGATAAATACGCACACAAGTGTTATACATTAGCTCCCCATTAAGACTTGTATATCGATTGGAATATTGTGACTTCAACAAATTGGAAAGAATTCATAATTTTGTCAACCCCCCCCATTCTTGTTAGATTTAGGTTTCAATTGAGTACAACATTGTGTTCAAAGGTTATGGACTAACCTTTATTTTGTAACGTTGTTGAGGTGTAATTTCTTGACTTTTTCTCGTTACGGCTCCATTCACGACACTTTAAACTAGGATTCGGCCTTATGTGTATATATGGATTGGAGACCTTTTCTCAGGTTTTCTATTATTCGCATGCAATGCATGTTTCCCATTTTGCTGCTAGATCCCGGGTAAGTTCTCTGGTTCCTTACTTGCATATCATTTCGCTTGTTATTTGAATTACGTGATTTTGTATGTTGTTTTATTGTTAGCAATCTTATACCCCTTTCAACATGCTTTTGGGATGTATATTTATATCTATGTATTAGTTGAGGGCATGCGTAGATTATTAGTTCAATTAAAAGGATGTTGAGTAGAGGCATATCACGAGATAGGATAAGAAGGTGTACTTTAGTCCACCAGGCTCCTTCCCTTCTCATTCCAAAATCCCCAGACCTAGAAATCTCTAGTTTCCAAAAGACCAATTTGCTTTTAAAAGGATTTCTTAATTTTCCTTTTAAATATTAAGTGGCGACTCTTATTTTGACTTTGAAAAAGTTTTAAAATGTGGTTTCCTGCGATATCCACAATCTGGCGACTCTGCTGGGGATCTCTCCACTAACTACCTCTTTGAGTTTCTTGAAAAGATCAAGTATCGACATTTTCCAATTTTGCTCAGATATATCCCCATTCATGGCCGTTGGGTGGTCTAACTTGGCTATGAATTCCATCGGGAAGGTAAAAACCATGTTAGATGAAAAAGCTGTTGGGATGGTCCTAAACTGGATAACTCTGTGTTAAATTCGAATGTATTCAGCCAGTCTTCAGAGTCACCATCACCTGCTGCCATTGGACCTGATTGTTTAAGTCCTGGTACTTTTTCTTTGTATGTGGCAGGGCTTGTCTGACTAGTGGATACGTGAGGAGCATCAACCTTTTTAAGGATCTGGACATCCTCTACCTCCTTCTGGGTCTCCAAATGCCTCAGTGCCTATTTTCTTGCTGTCTGCCTGTGCTTGTGGTGCCTCCTCTTTTGAGATTGAGAGTATGGCTTGGGAAACATAGGATGCTCCACCTGATGCCATCTTCTAGGCTCCACTTTTGGTGGTAAGACCATCCTAGGATGGTCCTTGGAAGATAAAAGTCCAGTTGGGCGCCATTCCCTACGTGCAAAGACAAGGCTATGTTGCCCTGTTTGGCGATCAACATGTAGAGGCTGGTCCCTATTTCTTGAAACCCTGCCTCCTTCGAGTCTTAGAAATAAAATTCGTTCATAGACTGATCTTCTCTTTTCTCTTTCTGGAGGCACGATTCGTTTTTAAACTGGCCTCCATACTTCTTCACCATCTGGCTCCCTCAGTCTTCTAATAGGGTTGGGATGTCTTACGTGTATTTCGGTCCTACATTTTAAACAAAAGTCCTTCTCCTACCAATCTTAATTGACGCCTTAGTTTTGACAACAGTTATTCCATTTCCCTTGAGGCAAAATTAATCTCTTCAGCCTCCTTGCTCTTTTGGAAGATCTTTCGTTGCTCAAAGGTCGCTTGTAAATCCCGAATTGAGGTCTTAGGCCAATCCTTCTTACAACTTGTGGGTTCTATCATCAGCTGCTTGTCATCCCTTTAAGGAGGGTTTTGATTAGCTAACTCGATAAGATCCACCTTTATTCGTGGCTTGGAGATTTTTGACATATCAGGTGTGGTCATTCTTGTGGTTGCCACTTTCAGAAATGGGTCGGAGAACTTGAAGATTTCTTTCTCTACATTTTCCTGTATGACAAAATTTTGAAAAATAACACAGTTATTGGTGGCATGCTTCCAAGAATTATGTCATTTGCAGTATTCTTTTCCTTTTATGTCATCGACTTTGGGGATCCGATGTCAATTAGTTAATTTTATAGCCTTTTCGATTAAGAAGGTGTCAAATATCAAGTTTAATTTTGTTAAATCAAGAGTATAGACTCTTCCGGCCTCAAAGGTTTGCTTTCTCATCGAGGCATTATTATTAATGGGTTACACAGTGATGAGCAAATTACTGGTCGTTTGACTATTACTTTGTCCATATTTGTTTTCCCCAAGTCAAAGTCATATTCAGTGATTTGGACTTCATAATTTGGATCTTTTTAATAGGTCCCCTTTGACGAATTCTTCATTTCTTGTTCTTCCATTAAGATGCTCTCATATCGATCTACTTTGGAGGCTAATTCAAACAAGTCTCTGAACTCCATTCCATCAAACCTTTTGTGGAGTTCAAAGTTTAAACTCCAGTAGCTAATTTTACAAACTCGCTCTTAGGGAGAGTGATTCTGCATCGATATTTATCTCTTTGAATCGGTCGATGTATGTTTCAACTGATTCTCCTGATAATTGATGCATTTTGGATAAATCAGCCATGGACGTTTCAGGCTTTGTTCGATAGAACTGGTCATGAAACAACTCTTCCATATGTTTCCAATTGAATACCAAGTTGTTAGGCAATTGGCATACCAGGTAAAGGCTATTCCTTTTAAAGAGTTAGGGAACAGTCTCATCTTCAAAGGCTCACTGACCCCTACATGGCCACATTGTACAGTGAATTATTCAATGTGTTCCAGGGTAGATTGGTGACTTTCTCCAGAAAAGGGGGAAAATTTAGTATCTTATAGTTCATAGGGAACTCAACCTGGTCGACATAGGCTGGGTATGGCCAATGATACATCAGCCAACTGATCCTTCTCATAAAAGAGCCATAATCCTCGTGAATGGCCTCCACTAGTTGATTCCTATAGATGTTTATCCTAGGGGTTGGTCGGTTAGCCACTTGGGGTAATACGACCTACTGCTCTTGGTTCCTGTGTGGCAGAACTCTTGTTCGGCCCTACCGGCCCTCAACGTGTTCCTTAGTTGCTCAGAGGCAGGCTCTAGAAGAGGCCAACTTTGGTTCTGGGGGTGTTGGTTCTATGCTCAGATTCGGTCGTTATGACCTGAACCATACTTGTTAGCCCATTTAGGGGAACGTGCCCGAAAGCTACCGAAGGCCCAAGTTGTTCTTCAACTGCCCTTTTGGGGTCTAAAATATTTCTGGATGAAGTAGATGTTTCCTTGCTAGATTCAAGGTTTCTGGACGAGGTAACTGTCACCTTTCCAAAATCTATCCTCTCTTCCCTATGAATGAAAGGTGGCACGTACTTCGGAGAGAGATGGCTCTTTGTTTGATTTAATGATGGCCTCATCCTTAGCCTCAAAGCTAGGAGATAAAGACGACCTCCATCATTTTGGTTAAACTTGTTATAGACCCTTCCAATGTCAAGTTATTTTCTCGTGTTTTCCTAGAAACATTAATGGCTTCTTTCCATTGTGATACAAGGGGAGCCAGAGAGTCAAGTAAAGGGGCAAGAGAATTTTCTAAGCACTGAGAAAGTATTCCTTCATTGAAGGTGATGACGGTCGTTTCTTGAAGGCCAGACATCTCCTCATCGCCTTCTCTAGAATATTCAGTTTCTTGTCCAGTTTTTCCCCTATTAATTATGGTCCTTTGCCAGTCTTCTTGGGGGGAATGGTTTCAAACCACGGCTTTAGACACAAGTGGTCCCACTGGGCATGCCAAAATTGTTCGCTCTTATTAATTTGCTTCGGGCGTGCCAGAGTTGTTTAAAGCTCGATTGTGTATGTGTGTCTGTGAGTGTGAAGGCAAACGTGATTTTTCCTAATACTTTGTGCGAGTGATGCACGATCTGACTTCTATCATTTTGGTAATTGTTAAAAACTAGTAAGAAAGTACCCTAGTTAAGGTTCTTTGACAATATTGAAGCACACAAGTCAAATTATGTCATGAAGATGTAGAAAGAAACCAAATAAATCAACAAACTTTAATGGATGATCAAACTACCTTGAAGAGAGAAGACATTATGTTGATTAGAAACTTGGACTAATATTAATGTAAGGGCTTAAGAACAATTTATGAGTTGAACTAAAGTTATGCAAAAATGAAAAAAGACAAAAGAATGCTCTGTGAAAGGTGTAAAGTGTTTTGGTATGCTTTTGGATTTAGTTTTGAGACACAGGGTCATTTTCCCTTTGGAATGTGTCCTATATTTATAGGGAAAGTCCATGTTTCTGGCGGTTTGAGACCGAGCAATTTTGGGGAGCCACGCCCAATGAGCCTTGGCCACGTTGATGATTATTGGAACTTCCACATTCTCACATTGGCACTTCACTTCAATCGCTCTTGCCACTTGCGTTCATCATGAGTTTTGACAACTTTTGGGGATCTCTCTCATCCTCTGGAGATATTTGTTCGTTGGAACTTGCGCCAAGCTTCTTGAGGAAGTCTTCATCAAACCGATAAAAGAAACGTCTGATAAGCAACGCGATGGGCAAGGCAGCACGATGGAGCAAGGTAGCACGATGGGCAAGGCAGCACGATGGAGCAAGGCAGCACGATGGTTAGCCTTTCATCATGCTGTTATGGACTTTATGCATTTTTTGGGTGTCTACAAGGTTTAACGTCAATTAATATAGAGGGGACTTCAGTCATAGCCCCCTCAAATAAAACTCTTCCAAGCTAAAAACCCATGGTACTTTTCTTTAACTCATTAGATCTTTTTTATACATAAACAACTTCAAAGTATTTTAGCTTTTGTTCTACAAGTCCGTTTTTCGTAAAATTTGATGTTTTGGAACAACAAAATGAGATCTATCAACCGAGATCAACATTGACCATGAAATACTGGGAAAAAAATCTAAAAACTAAGCAAAAATGAAAAGAAAAAAATAAAAATAATAAAAAACTGTGTTTTTTGCATGAATATAAAAAATATATATAAAAATAAGAAAAAAAACCATATTCCTTTCATTAAATTTGGCACATAGGTGCATAGATCTCGAAAAAAAACAGGGAATAAAAAAATCACTCAAAAAGGCCAAGAATTGAGAAAGTTATCACTGTTAATGTAAACAGATAATATTAGACATATAATATTATCTGTTAGACAGATAAAATCTCAAAATCAAGCTGCAACGTTTCTTATGTTTGTAAATTTCCACGCCCATTGCCTAGATCTCGAAGAAATACATGAAATAAAATATAAAAAAATTAAAAAATCATCCTAAAAGGCCAAAAAATAAGAAACTTATGATTGTTTAACTCAATATTATATGTCAAAATAGATAATTATCTGTCAAGACAGCTAATATTATCTGTTTTGACAGATAAAATCAAAAAATGAGATTCCAAATTACTTTCTTTTGTACAATTTTCAACTTTATTGCGTAGATCTCGAAGAAATACATGAAATAAAAAAAATTAAAAATTAAAAGTAAATGAAAAAAAAAATCACTCAAAAAAATTAAAAAAACGAGTGAGTTATGGTAATTTAAAACTAATAGATAACATTAATATTATTTGACAAAACAGATACTATTATTATCTGTTTTGACAGATAAAATCAAAAAACGAGATTCCAAATTACTTTCTTTTGCACAATTTTCGACTCCGTTGTGTAGATCTCGAAGAAATACATGAAATAAAAAAAATTAATCACTCAAAAACGCGAAAAAACAAGTGAGTTATGATTGTTTAAAGTTGACAAATAATATTACGGAGTAACATTATCTGTCAAAAACAGATAATACTAAAAAAAATAAAAATTTGAGGTTCCGAATTACTTTCTTTTGTACAATTTTCAACTTTATTGTGTAGATCTCAAAGAAATACAAGAATCAAAAAATAAATCACTCAAAAAGGCTAGAAAGTGAGTTATGGTGGTTTAAAGTTTACACAAAATATCATATGTTTTGATAGATAAAAAAATGAGTTCCAAATTACTTTCTTTTGTATAAGTTTCAACTCCATTGCGTAGATCTCGAAAAATACATGAAATCAAAAAATGAAATTACTCAAAAGGCTAAAAAAAAAAAAACAAGTGTGTTATGGTGGTTTAAAATTAATAGATAATATTGCCTTAGTCATTTTTCTTTTCCAGCGAGGGGTTTTTCATCAAATTCAATAAGTAGCGAGGGGTTTTATAAAAAAAATGGCCAAATCGTGTGAGTTTTTTGCTGTAACACTTAATTTTAAGGGGTCTATGACCACCATGTTAATAGTTAATCAAACTTATTTCTTTTTTGTGTACACATTAAAAAAAGTATACGTTACTTTTTTCTATCAAATCTAATGCTCGTGCCTTGTACGGGCCATTCTTCCAGTATTTGAGAAAATTTTGGCATAGGAAATTTGGGAAGAATTACATCACTCTAAATAAAATGCACGTAGGTATAAACTCTCTTTGGTTGCCTCTCTTAGGTGCACGAGGATGTGTTCCTGTGTTCTCTGTTTTTTTTTTTCCTTTCTTTTCAGCATAAGATGGAGTTCTTGTCTTTCACTTGATTTCTGCTATTGTTGGTCAAAAACTATCCATATGTTATAAGATAGTCATTTTCTGTTTGGGCAATGCTATTGTAAGAAGCTTCTCATGTGAGAAGGCGGGTTTTAACCGTTGGATGAGCATCTAGCCATAAGATTCCCAGGAATCTGGAGAAGCATCTATTGCTAGATGCTCATCCAACGGTTAAAACCCGCCTTCTCATATGAGAAGCTTCTCACAATAGCATTTCCCTTTCTGTTTTCTGTACTTGTGTTTGTTTTAATGTTATGAGTTGATGTTTTAGCAAAATAAATAAATAAATGCGCGTGTATAGTGACACTAAATTAACAATCAATATTTGCATTCATTCCAAATGTTCAGAATAGAGAGAAAAGCAGCTAGTACTTTTGACAAAACTAGGGGGAGTTTGACAAGTGCAATGAACGTGCCAGTTAGAGTTTGAATTTTTTTTTTTTTCGTGCCAACTATGCTTTCCAATTTGAATATCAAATTTAATTTTTTCAATATTTTATTGGTTGTACCATGTAATACAACTTTCAAAGAAAATTCTAATTTTCGTTGTTATAAAATGAGA
Organism: Hydrangea macrophylla; assembly: GCA_033977485.1. Lineage (NCBI taxonomy): Eukaryota > Viridiplantae > Streptophyta > Magnoliopsida > Cornales > Hydrangeaceae > Hydrangea > Hydrangea macrophylla. Next base: position 78,171,247 of record CM066991.1, on the reverse strand, counting down.
TAGAGTTATTAAGAAACTTCACGAACTTGTACTTCGACATTTTTTTTAAAACATTATTTTTTGTATAAGCCTTTTAAAGCTTGTTACATGTGTTTGCAGGGCACATATTAAGATTTTTCTTAAATCTAATGTTATAGTTATCAATTTAGGATTCATCCATTTGAAATCTTAAATTTGGTTCTCAAATGCTTTCATAGTTATGCTAACAATTAAAAGAAATTTTCAATGGAAATTAAGTAGTTACCATTATTCTCTTAGCAAAAAAAAAAAAAAAAAAAAAAAGAAGCTACCATTATAATCAAACATGGTACCATTATTAAAACATTGGACAATTTAATAAATATTTACACAATCAATTACGAGTTACGACACTATAATCACTTTTGTATATGCATTATGCAAATGCAACAACTATCACAGTTAATTTGGACCATAATCTATTGTGCTACCTATCAGAATCACAAAAACTTAAGTTTTCATAAATTTAGAACTTTTTATTGCCTTGCATGTAGTATTTGTATGATGTAGTTCCCTTTTCATCGTTGCAAAACTTTTATTGCCTTAATGCTAGAGACACAATTAATTGCACAACTATTTTCACAATTCATAATATTTAAAGCAAGATGCACCACATTTTAAAGCACACACATAAAGACAAAACACTTTAATGATTGTGCTTTAAATGTGGTGCCTCTTACTTTAAGAGAGCATTTTTGCTTACCCAAAGTATGGCTCACCAATGCTCATCCAAGCATCCCATTGGCCAATGCAGTAGGACTCAGGTTTAAATATCATTTGTTTAATCATGGGTCCCACTGTATTGGCCAATGAAATGCTTTGGTGAGCATTGGTGAACCATATTTTGGGTGAGCAAAAGTATTTTCTTACTTTAAATGTTGTGAATTGAGATAAGGGTTGTGTAATTAGTTGTGTCTCTAGCATTATTGTTCACTAGACGGTGCCACACACACTGTGTGTGTAATCAGATCTTATTTGGAGCAGTTTTTTTTTTCCCAACTGCTGAAGCAGTTTTTTTGAGCAGTTATTGTTAGCCAAACTGTTAAGAAGTTTTTTACTTTTACAGTGGGCATTTTAATGCCATTGTAATAATTTTTGGGGAAGGAAAACTGCATAGATTTACCGGTAATTATTCATGATAAAACCCAAAAAGTGAAAACCCCTCCTTTTCCTTTTATATATGTACTAGAAGGTGCCACACACACTCCGTGTGTGTAATTAGTTCTTTTTTTGAGCAGTTTTTTTTTTTTTCAACTGCTCAAGCAGTTTTCTTTAGGATTTTAGTCAAACTGTTAAGAAGTTTTTTACTTTTACAATTGGGTATTTTAATAACTTTGTGATAATTTTTGGAGAAAGAAAACTACATAAATTTACTGGTAGTTATTGATGATAAAACCTAAAAAGTGGGAGCCCCTCCCTTTCCCTCAGTATATGTACTAGAGGCCACCACTCATTTTGTGAGTACAAGATGGTGACTGATATTTGAATTTTGTTTCAAATGACATTTTAATACCCTTGTGAAAAAATTTGATTAGTAAATTGTATAAATTTTAATACAATTTTTGATATTTAGAAAAAAAAAATTTGGTACCTTTTTTTCTTTTCGCTTTCTATTTTGTTATAGATGTAATGAGTAATGATAGATCCACAACAAAAGTGCACAACGAAATGCACAACCTGCTTTAATTTATTGGATCTCGTGCTGAAAAAATTGTACACTCCCTTTTTTGTCTTTTTGTGTGTACAGACTTTTCAGCACGAAGTCCAACAATTTTAAGCTAGTTGTGCATTTCGTTATGCACTTTTATTGTGCATCTAGCATTTCCGTAGATGTAATATACCAACGTGGAAGAACAAAGGCCCTAGGTGTTCCACGTAGCAGTGTGAATTGAAGTGAGTGAGAGGGAGGAATAGGCAACGTGGCGAAATAAGAGCCACACACGGAAGGAGGGAAAGGGGCTAAAATTACGAAAAGGTATAAACCAAAGAGTAATACTTGGGGCACAACCAAAGCCATAACATTTTGGCCACAACCTCTATGTTGTGTCTATCTCTCTCTTGATGGGTCCCACAGTGCCAGTGACCCCACAGTGCCCACTAGGAGAGAGATAGACACAAAATGAAGGTTGTGGACAAAAAATTGTGACTTTGGTTGTGCCCCAAGTATTACTCCCAAACCAAAAGGGGAATTCCAAAATCAACTATGCCGATTTCAAAAGAGCACGGTTCGCGTAACTCGCGCTTTTATTTTTGTAATAGACTAGTCGATAACCCGTGCTATGCACGGGTTGCTATAAAAAAAATAGACAAATAAATAAATAATGAAATTGTTCGCTTTGAATAGTGCAAGTGGAGTAAGTGGAGCGAGAAGAAACTCATGACGATCTGTGATTCTTGCGATTTGGTGTCTTATATTACACCCTATATAAACCAATAGCTACTCACCTATCAATAAATAAACAAAAAAACAACTCATTACATTAGTACAAATACTCTAGATTTGTATCAAAAGCTTTGCATATAATTGACAAAATATCAAGCCACAACAGAGATTAAGCAAGTTCTAACCAAAGAAAAAAGTAACAACAAAACAAAAGTCAAATGACAGTAAAATGAACAACAAACCCTTATCCAAGAAGAAAGAACATTGCCCAACAAATAATATTAAAAAATGGTAGAAATTAAGAAAGAAAAGAAGATAGAACAACACATAAAATCACCATCAAATTAATTAAAGCGTATGAATTTAACCCACAAGTTAGAGAAAAAGAAACAGACCTGGAGAGAGAAGGGAGACAAAACATACGTGGAAGGTCAATATTTAGAAAGCATTGGCTCAAGACTAAAAGCTTTGAGGACCTTTTTATGTTGGAGAATTAAATGGGAGTAGCTCTAACTTTCCGGCAACCTTTGAGTTGCATGACTTTTCAAGTTACTTCGCTTAATTTTCCAACTTAAAAACAAAACCATATATCTAGGATTTTTAATAGCCATGCCCAAAACCCCAAAAACTGAACATGCATTCACATGAAATACAAAACGGGAGAAATACTAAAAGCCACAAAAAAAGAAACTGTTTTTGGTTGAAGGCATAAATTGAAAAAAGCCACAAAAAATAAGAAAATTGTTTGATTGAGGGTGCCACATAGAAAATTTGGAGGAAGGAAAGGAGTGCCACTTGGCATAGCTTAGAGAAGGATTTTGGCCTTGTCTTTTATATAGATATAGATAGATATAGATATAATAGATATAATAGATAATAGATAGATAGATAGATTTATGTAGTAGATATTTTGAATAAATATCACTGACATCCCTTGAGCAATGATCTAATATTAGAGGGTTTTATTTTTTGGATTTGGATTTTTGAATAGTAGAAAGAGACCTTCCTTCTCAATAACAATCTACTGACAGTGTTAGCTTGACACATGAAAGTACCATGTCAGCCTCACTTATTTATTACCTATGAAAATTAATGTTCTAAAAAAGACAAAAATCAATTTTCTTTAATTGATTTAAGGTGTGGGTACACTTGTCAGATAAAATACTAAAGAGTAAGGGTTTAACACCTACGGGTGGACATTCGGTCGGTTCGGTTCGGTTTGGCACTATTCGGTTCGGTTTGAGCTCGGTTCGGTTTAGAAGATTGTCAACTGTTAACTAACTGAAATTTAATTCGGTTGGTTCGGTTCGGTTAACTGAATTACAAATTCGGTTTGGTTATTCGGTTAACCGAAATGTAAAAAACCCAATTTTTATTTTAATTTTTTTTTCATTTTTCACAACTTTTTAATGTTTTTTTTTCCTTTTTATTTCATATTACAAAGAACGCTTACTTTTCTTGTTTTTAATTGTAAAAATACTTATATTTTATTATCTATAGTTATGTATAAGTATATTAATAATATAGAAAATGAAAATAAAAAATAAAATTTCGGTTTTTGGTTCGGTTCGGTTTTGCCTATAGGCAACTGATAACTGAACTGAAATTTTTAATTCGGTTCGATTTTTAACCAAACTGAAATTTTTAACTGAAATAACCGAACTGAAATTGAAAATTCGGTTCGGTTGGTTCGATTTGTTCGGTTAACCGAACTGTTTGTTCACCCCTATTAACACCCATATATCTCATGTTTTTTTCTTTTTAATTAATTACTCCCTCCGTCCCAATTTATGTGTCCATCTTTCCTTTTTGGGATGTCCCAAAATTGTTGTCCACTTTCCTAAATTAGTATGCAAATTTGACATAGTTTCCCAAACTACCATTTCTTGCAATCAACACCAAAACAAAATAAAAAAAAAAGAAGTGCAATGATTATGGGCAATTGTGGAAAGTAGGTGTAGATTCTTTTTGTCCCCTTAAATAGTTGGATTCCCCAAGATGGACACATAAAATGGGACGGAGGTAGTACTTGAATTGGAGTATGGATTATAAAAATGTTAGACACAAAACATATTTCACAACACATTCTACAAACAATGTTTTAAATGTGTTATATCCCGTACTGTTTGAATTTTTCAAACCTTTTCATGTACCACTTACACAGCTCATAGTATATGCATTTATAGAATATTGTAAAATGTGTTGTGAAATATATTGTATGTCTAATATTATTGATAAATTATTAAATTTATTAGGAATTTGTATATAAATAAGTATATATTTGATGTGTCATGTGATATGTTCGTAGTAGTGTGCCACGTGTGTGTGATATTCATCAATAAAAAGTTCTACGAAGAAAAAGAGAGACAAGCAATAGGTGGCCAGACATGAATTAGTATTGATCCACCTTTAGATCAATATATATATATATATATATATATACATTTTTGTGTATGAGTCACAGAGTCTAGAAGACTTTGGGTTTGGGTGGCCATTTGATTGTTAAATCAATAAAATAAGGGGAATGAGATACCTATGGAATTTTTGGTCGATCAGGTGAGGGATAAGGACGAGAGATCGGGTCTCTCTCACCTATATCTATTGATAGATATCCATATAATAAAAAAAAAAAAAAAAAAAAAAAAAATGGAAGCACAGAATTAATGCTTTGGAAAACAAAAATAAAATTAGTAGAAATTAGGAAGAGGAGTAAGAATTGCGCAACTTCATTTTTAGAAGCAGGTGACAGTTGATAGTAGAGGAGCCTGAGGAGGGAATGAAAGAAATAGGTTAAAGTTAAATTTGAGAATCGTTTAGAGTATTTTAAAATAAAATTACCAAGACTATTTTAAAATAAATATTTCTTATCACAAGCAACAATGATATAAGTACACAAAAAAAAAAACTTTGACCTACCGACGTGAGTTCTAACTTCTTTTTTGTTTTTCCAAAAAGGAAAACCTCACGGGTCAACCACGTACGCCTAAAAGTTTGTCAGAAATTACATACCGACCTATCTATTGACTTGGTTCTAAATTACTATGAAACGATCTTCTCAACTAATCACTATATCCCACAATTATAAATGGAAAAAATAAAAAACAAAAAAAATGTTGCATGCAATAATGATACTAAAAGTGAGTAAAGGCTTAGTTTCAAAGGCGGAATCAAGAATTTTGTTCAGGGGTTAAGTTATGCAAGAGTTGGGGTCAGCGTTTTTGAGATAATATTTTTTTAGTCTATTTATATATAATTAGCAAATTTTTAGGATCTATTTACACATAATTAACGATTTTTTGGGATCTACTTATAATATGAGTCTATTTTTGGTGACACGTAAATATTGTATGGTGTCTTTCAAAATTCTAGAGGGACCTATTTTTAAAACTCATAAAATTCCTACACTAAAAATGTAATTTTTAAAATTCTAGGGCCTTTTGCATTGAGTTGTATATACATGTAAATCCATATATATATATATATATATAGTTGATGACACTAAATTGGACCTTAAACCCGTTTGGGAGGCCTAAACATAAGTTTGTTTTTTTTTTTTTTTTGATAAAGGTCCTAAACATAAGTTGGCTCCGCCCCTACTTAGCTTAGTTGGTAAAAATGTTCTTCATGTCACGCTCATATCAGGGTTCGAATAGTGTCCCTCACTCGAACATCCGTACTACTATTTATGTTCTCGTACGAGACCACTATACGAAATGATGATAAATGAAAATATATAAATAAATAAATATAATATAATATAATATAGAATTTTTAAAAAAAAACAGTGATACTAAGTCGGTTGTTAAACGTACTTGTACAGTTAAGTTAGAGACAGTACTAAGGTGTCGATAGTTTTATTCTAAAATGAAGATAAAAATAGAGTAATATTTGGGGCACTAACAACTTCCACTAACACTTACTAACACACTCTATCTCTCTCCTAATGGTACTGTAGGGTCCGCAGTAGGCCCCGCAGTACCACTAGGAGAGAGATAGAGTGTGTTAGTAAGTGTTAGTGGAAGTTGTTAGTGCCCCTAGCATTGCCCATAAAAATATTCGTCCATTCGCCTATCTGACCTCACTTAGAAACGAAAGTAAATTCTTTTTTTTTTTTTTTTTTTTGTTTTGGTAAAAAAAAAAAAAAAGTAAATTCTAAAATTGAACGACTATTTGGAAAGCACACCATCATTTTGCAATTCAGAAGTGAATTATTTCTTACAAATTCAAGTTCTCGGTAGCAACCATTTTATTGTATGATATTCGCGCTCAACTAAAACTAAGGGCTCGCATGGTAACGTTTCCTGTTTTGAGTTTTCAGTTTTTTAAAAACGAAAACCAGTTTTGATTTTTTTTTTGAAAAAAAAAAATAAAAACTTGTTTGGTAACATTGTTGATTTTTTTTTTTTTTTAAAAAACAAAAACAGGAAACTCAAAACGACTTTTTGTTGTTTTCATTTTTTACCCAAAATTTGAAAACGTTTTTTAAAAACAAAAAACAAAAACGTTACCAAACGTGTTTTCAATTTTCGTTTTTTAAAAAACGAAAACAAAAACAGAAAACGACAACGTTACCAAACAAACCCTAAATTTTTTATTTTTATTTTATGATACCAACACGATGTTGGTGTTTATGACAAGAGTAGTGCTACATACACACACTTTTTGACACACAGCTTTAAATGCATGTACCTTGTGTTATGTAAGTGGTGCACATAAAAGTGTAAAAAATTCAAACAGCACAAAGTACATGTGTTTAAAGCATAGTGTGTTAAAAAGTGCGTTAAAAAGTGTGTGTACCAAACAATTCCCTTTTGACAACTGTACAGAAATAGAAAGTGATACTCAACCTATTTCAATTGTTTGCATTTTCAAACAAGCCTCATACAATCCCACCCAAAACCCACCTTCAAATCCACCCCAAGTGAAACTTAAATACAAAATATACCCCTGAAGTTTGACTCTTATCTCATTTTAGTCCCTATAGACTGTAGTTTCAATTCAATTAATTTGGTCCCTAAAGTTTTAAATAAAAGCAATATGGTAAAAAAAAAAAAAAAAAACTCTCATCCTGTAAAAAAAATTCGACGAAATTCACCTCACTGCTGTGCACAATTATACTGATAAGCGGGTAAGAATATTGGTAGCGTTCTTTTTTTGCCCCTAAAAAGTGTGACAGGGCATAGCATGTGAGTAGATCCCGTCAACTTTTGTCACAGAAACATTTGGATCGCATTGCTTCTATTTTAAAACTTCAGGAGCCAAATTGATGCAATTAAAATCACATGGACTAAAATCAAACAGCAACCGAACTTCAAGGGTATACTTTGTGATACGCCTATAATATTAATCAGGAAGTCGATTCTACCCGACCGTCCGACCTGACCGGACCCTAGGTCAGTCAAGGGTTATCGGGTAAGGGCCACAACAACAAAAGAGTCCCACTCCAGCTCAGCCAATCAACTGAAAAGATCATGTAGCCGCTGAATTAGCACCTGATTAGTCATTCATTTATCCGAGCTATTGGAACAAGATCGAGGTGTTCATATCTTGTCTCCAAAATTGACTAAGTTACCCAATTTGTAAAAGGGGACCCTTGTGTTATTAAAGGGGTCTTTCCTCGCTGGAAAGGGGATGTACCCTTGGATCCAAAACCTTGGAAGCAGTACTCAGTTCTTGTCATGCCTTAGAGCAGCAAAAATAGAGAATATAAAATTTTTTTTTGGGTCCATAGGTCGTGACTAGTGAATGTCACATGATTGACCACTACACAGTTCTAACAAATAGAACAATGAAGGTAATATAAAGTCTGATACGCCCAAAATTGTCCAGTAATCCAGTGTTCCAGCCCCGACCTCCAGTCAATCCAATGTTCCAAGTTCAACCTTCTGACCTCCAAGTTCGACCTCCCGACCTCCAAGCCCAACCTCTAGTGTTCCGAGTTCGACCTCGACCTATGGGTCGAAATACGCAGTCCGATTATAATATATTTCAGGTCCAGCTCAGCTAACTCAGTGGTGCATCCTAAACTGCTCATACTCCAGTAGTTTCCTAAACCAGCTAGGAAACCTTCAAAATATGCATAAACAGTTTTCGTATCAAATTATGGAATCTTCTGGATACGCATCTATCATTACAGGCTGTCAACAGTTTCCTAAAGAGACTAAAATGCCTTGTAAGGGAGGACTCTTCGTCTTATAAAAGGGTTCTCCGACCCCCATTAGAGGGGATCCCGAGTTGAATTAAACCAACCATCTTACATTGTCAAGCCTCTCCCAAGAGACCCTAATATCATCCCTGCATGGTCGACCCTTGGTAGTTTCAATCACCATTATTGGATCACCAAGGTCCATGTAGTTTCTTGTACTTAGTGGAAGTGCTCTGACACACACGTGGACGTAGGTTCATTCATTAATAGGACCGAACCACATACAAAAATGCTGCCTATTACTCTCTCACTCTCTTCTATGCTTTTCATGCGTTCTTAACCCTAAATATAACTAGTACCAAAAATTGTGTCATTAGCTTGGCGATGTCTGTGGGAAACGACTATTGTTCCTCTGAAACAAATCTTATGATTGATACGCAATGGTTAGAAAACATGGTCAAAAGCCTGGGAAATAAGCAACCCAGCAATTCCAGCAGTCCTGACGCTAGAACAGATCCAGCAGTCCTGACGTCAGAACAGATTATTATTATGCTTTGTTGTGCTTTGCTATGCTCACTCAACTCAACAAAGGATAGTATCATACACAACAACAAATTGACGACCTGGTCGCCAGATAGAGGATAGTCTCACCTAGTTAGGAAGAAGTCCTACTCACTGGCCAACTTAATATGCAAACAGTGAACTAGGCGGAGTATAGGCCTTGATCAGAGACATGGAAAGGGGGTCTGGCGATCCTAATCCAACTTCCTTTCTCCAACAGTCAGGTCCGACAATCCTGACCCGACCTCTAGTCTCTAACAATCGTGTCTGACAATCCCGACCCGACCTCTAGTTTACAACAGTCAGGGTCCAGCAATCCTGACCTAATTAACCTCCAGTTTACAACGATCTAGGTCTGACCTTGCTGACCTTCAGTCTCCAACGGACAGGTCCGGAATTCCCGACCGACCTGACCCAACCCCCAGCCTCCAGCAGTCAGGGTCCGGCAATCCCGACCCGATTTCTAGTTTACAGAGGCTAGAGGCTCAATGATCCCGACCCAACCTTCTGTCTCCAACATTCCAGACGACCCCAACTATAATGGTATTTTTGGCTAACCATGGCACAAGACTCCACAGACTATGTCAAAGAGCTCCTACAAAGACTCGGATTGCCTAGGTCTCAACTCTTAGCCAATTCCTAGAGCATAATAAAAGTCCTTGGTCACTCCACGGCAACAAAAAGACCACAACGTGGTAAAAGTCCTTGGTCAACCCGAGACAGAACTCCACTTAGGACCAAACCAACGATAAAGGTCACTAAAGCCTCTTAGTTTGGCCCACGATAGAGGAGTAAGAGAAATCCCCAAAATCCATACATTTTGGGCCTCCAATTAGTCCCAAACTGACAATAGAGGTGATTAAAGCCTCTTAGGTTGGGCCATGATAGAGGAGTAAAAAAGGACCCTAAAGCAACATGCTTTAGGTTAGCTCTACTAACATGATCAAATACTTCTACCAACAGCCTTGATGAAGATTACTGGGCAGAAGATAACCATCGTAGAAGTTAACAAAGAACCCTAAAGTAACACGCTTTAGGTCGGCTCTACCAACATGGTCAAATTATTCAACAAATAGCCTTGACGAAGGCTCACTAGGTAGAAGATAACCATCATGGGAGCTAACAAAGGACCCTAAAGCAACACGCTTTAGGTCGATTCTACCAACATGGTCAAATTCTCCTACCAACAGCCTTGATGAAGGCTTACTGGGCAGAAGATAACCATCGTGGGAGCTGACAAAGGACCCTAAAGCAACACGCTTTAGATCGGCTCTACCAACATAGCCAAATTCTTCTACCAACAGCCTTGATGAAGGCTTATTGGGCAAAAGATTACCATCCTAGGAGCTATCATAAAAAAAACCCTAAAGCAACACGCTTTAGGTCGGCTCTACCAACATGGTTAAATTCTTCTACCAACAACCTTGAAGAAGGCTTATTGGGCAGAAGATAACCATCCTGAGAGATAACATAAATAAATGACTCCAAATTAGGTTAAGTCTCAACTCTTAGCCAATTCCCGATCACTCAAAAGACTCCAAATTAGGTTAAGTCTCAACTCTTAGCCAATTACCGAGCACTCAAAAGACTCTGAATTAGGCTAAGTCTCAACTCCTAGCCAATTCTCGAGCACTCAAAAGACTCCAAATTAGGCTAAGTCTTAAATCTTAGCTAACTCCTAAAGAATTCATAAGATTCAGAAGTTCCAAGGCAACTTTCTTGAGCAATCACAGTGTTATTGATCTTGACTCGTTACTGATACAAAGATGACTCACTAAGATCTGTAGGCTTTTAAATCATAAGGTGCATCACTCCTTGAGAAAATCCAACCTTGCAAACATCAGACAGTAGTAATCGGAATCAACATATTTCAAAACTTGACCTGATATAGCATCAGGCCAACCTTGGAAATGGGGGGCAACTGATACGCCCAAAATTGTCTAGTAATCTAGTGCTCCAGGCCCGACCTCTAGTGCTCCCAGCCCGACCTCTTGACCTCCAGGTCTGATGTCTAGGCCTGACCTCCATTGTTCCAGGTTTATCTCAACCTATGGGTCAGAATACATAGTCCGATTATAATGCAATTCAGGTCCAACTCAACTAACTCCGTGGTGCATCCCAAACTGCTCGGACTCTAACAGTTTCCTAAACCAGCTAGGAAACCTTCCAGATACGCATAAACAGTTTCCTTAACAGATTAGGTAACCTTCCGGATACGCAACTATCATTACAGGCTATCAACAGTTTCCTAAATAGACTAAAATTTCTTGTAAGGGAGGACTCTTCCTCTTATAAAAGGGTCCTCCCACCCCAATTAGAGAGGATCCCGAGTTGAATTAAACCAACCATCTTACATTGTCAAGCCTCTCCCAAGAAACCTTGATATCATCCATGTATGGTCAACCCTTGGTAGTTCCAATAACCATTGTTGGATCACCAAGGTCCCTGTAGTAGTTTATATACTTAGTTGAAGTGTTCTAGCACACACGTGGACGTAGGTTCCTTCATTAACAGGGTCGAACCACATACTAACATGTTGTCTATATTTCTTTCTCACTCTTTTCCATGCTTTTAATATGCTCTTAAACCCTAAACCCAACTAGTACCAAAAATTGCATCATCAAAATCTATCTTCGATATTGAATATAACATAAGGTTACTAATCTATTACTGTCACACCCGTCTCAAAAAATTTAGTTATTTTAAATGCATAATTGAATTATGAGAATTATTAACGTTGTTTTAATAAATGTGAAAGTGGTTGACCGTCGGTCAATGAAAGGTGTCAAGTGAAGACACGGTAATCAAATAATCATAAGGCATTGGAATGATTAAGAATGATTAAATGACATTTATGTGATTTAAATATTATTTGACTTTATATGATATTTATGAATAGTAAATATACCTGTGTAGTATGTTTAATGATAGTTTTGATCTTGTTTAAGATAATTTTGGATGTTGTAGTATTAATGTAAATGACACATTGCATAAAAGGTAGGTTATCTAGAAATTTCACGAAAATAATTTTCAAAACATAATTACGAAGACAAACATAACTTAGACAAAAAAATTTATGATTTATAGATTTTCACTCATGAAGTGATAACTTAGACGTTTAAGACATTTTGGGGAATAATTGGTAGATTAGAGAACTCACGGGGAGTTAAACGCAATTTTAGAAAGTCGAGGCTATATATAGAAGGTGGTAGAGAGCAAGAGAGAAAAAGGAGAGATTTCTTTGGCTTTAATCATCACGAAGCCATACGACGAACTTCCGTCTGTTAGATTTCAACCAAATTTATATTTTTGGATTTCTCGAGGTAAGAACTACGTTTGGCGTGATTTAGGCCTTGTTTGGCAAACTTTTCCAAAAAAATTAACTTTGCGTTTTCTTTAAAAACATGTAAAACTCATAGGTTTCACTTGTAATCGGATATTTAGCTTAGTATTGGACTCCTAGAACTTCTATTAAAAGATTAAAAGCATTGCTAATGGTATGAATCCTAACCTATGTTATATAGGGATTTCTATGTTTTAATTATCAAGTATGATATTGTGGATCTGGGCAAAATTCATGCATTAGTTTAGGCCCGTTAATTGTATTCGTGCCTATTTATGAAAAGCATGTCCATGTGATTACGTGAGCATGCTAGGTGATTATGTGAGTCAAAGGGGGGATTTATACAATTTTATTTGGAGTCAGTGTCTCACTATTTGAGAATTTTAGTAGCGACGGCTACTGTGCATGGTTTAAGGCTTGGACTTGCCAGGACACTTGGATGAAATGGTTTTAGGCTTGGACTTTCCATTTGCATTGCATTTTAAGGCTTGGACTTGCCGGTACTGATGAATGCTTATTTCTCTCCCTAAAGACTAGTTGATGTGCTTTAATGATTTAAAGCATGAATTCCCATATATGCATCTGTTAGAATTGCACACTCAGCATATAGTTGAGTAATGGAGGTTTACTCCATTACAGGTGAAAAGAAGAAAGAAAAGAAGAAACGAGAAGAGTGAGGCCAATGGGATGCCGGGATCATTTCTTGTTTATATTTTGTTTCCCATTTTAATGATGTAATATGAGCTTTAATAAATTAGAACCATGTTCTTAACTTGGAAACCTCGGAACGGATGTGTAGTGTTGTAATATATAGTAAACCTCTTTTGGTGATGAGCTCTTGAGTTCATATTTTGGATGCTTAACTTATCAAATTTGTATTTTGATGAATGTTGATAGTACTTTTAAGAATTGATCCAAAAGAGCCTTAACTTATTTCATTATAGTTTTTCCAAAGTTAGACAAGATTCATGTATGTTCTTGTATCTTGGATATAGTTTTGAAAGGATTGGAATAAGGCATGTATCATTTTGAAGTACTTTCAGATTTAAAAAAAAAAAAGGAAAATTATGCAGTAACAACAGATTCGACCGATTGGTTTCTAAAATAGTCAATTGGATTCGTCGGTACATAAAAATCAGGTTTCTGTTCTTCTCAAACCAATCGATTGGAGATTTCTTTATAGTCGATTAGATGCAGTTTCAAAACTGGACTTTCTAGAAGTTCAAACACAATCGACCGGATGAGTACTAGTTGACTGGGTTTTGACACCCCCTTCTGAAAATATAGTCAACCGAAGATAGGTCAGTTAAATGGATTGGATTTTTGAGATTTCATGCTCCCGATAATTTCCAAAGTAGTTGACTGGGATCCCGAGCAGTCGATTGGATTTCTATTTTCAAAATGGTTTCTTTTTGTAAGTGTTTCAAATGGGAAAACTTTTTATAACTCTAAATTTTATGACTTTATTGAATCTCTAAGAGTTACTGTTTCTACTTATGTTTATTTTGCTGCTATGTTATTTAATTGAATAAGCCTCGGTTGCGTGCCACATGTTCTATTTCCACTCGTGGCAGGATGGTCGTGACAATTACATCAGAGTCTAGAATAATAAAATAGAGCAAAGTCTTAAGGCAACACATACCTAATTACAAAACATATAATAGAGTCTAATAAAAACAAAAATAGAAAGAACTGTAGTCTATCCTAGTCTTCGACTGGCATAGATGTAGTCATCAGCATAGTAGTCTTCCCTGACGTAACCATCTTCAGTGGGGCATCCTCTGCATAATCTCCCTTTGGGTAGAAGCCTTTGATCGGCGACGAATAGTTGCCGTTTATAGTCTTAAAAATACGCTTTGTTAGCCCATTTCATGTAGTTATTAGTTATTTTTTAATAAGTATTCTAAATTTTTTAGGTTTTGGAGCTTTAACTTGAAAATGCACAAAAATCCAATGATTAGTGGCTTTGGAAGTCATTCTGGTGATTCTGGTGAAAGTTGAATGAAGTAACAGCCTCGGAAAATCTCATTTTTGACAAGGAATACTTAAGATTTGAGAAATTTCTCCAGAGCTATAAAATGTAGATCTTCGAGTTATAGACGCGTGGCCACAAACGGTGAGTTAATACGAGGTCTGAGTCAAAAGTTATCGCAATTCTATGATCGGTGCACAGAGTAGCGGAAAATTTGAGAAAAGTTGGAAAATGGCCTAGTCGCTGGAGCGACCCGCGCGAGCGACCTGTTGAAAAAGTCAAAAATGCGTATTTCGAGGTCCTGAAGAGCCCTGTGCGATCCGAATTGGCTGAAAATGCCCAGAAACGTAAAAACAGCAGTTTTAGTGCGATTTGACTTAGGAAAGCTTCCTAAATCCTTCCAAACTCTATATCAATCCTATTCTAAATCAATTTTGTGGTTACACATCATTACACAACATTAGATACATCCATATATAACAAAAACTTCAGCCATTGAAGAGAGAAAAGCAAGGAGAAGAAGAAGAAGAAGAAGAAGAAGACCAAGGATTCCCATGGCCTCCTCCATCAACCTCTTGCCGTTCATCAATTCTATGGCCAACTAAACTCAAGATCTAGGTTTCAATGAAACCCTAGCCAAGTAATAGGGTGTATTTTATGTTTTTATTTTAGTTTTATTATTTATGGATGACAGTTACATGTTCCGAGGATTTTTATAAATAAATCGTGCTTTTATTGATTAAATCGTTACTTTCAAAGTTTACTCTTGTCTTAGAGGTGACCTAAGTCTACGGGTGCGTCAGAGCGCTCTACTAACAAATCACTGGCGGGCTTGGTGAGCCAACAATTTGGGCAGCACTACCAATGAAACCGACCGGGTATATATGTATGAATGAAAATGAACTGTTATTCTCTAGATTAAGAATGCCCTCCCCCGTCTAGAGGGTAGACGGTCCCTTTTATAGATATAAGAGTCCGCCTGTACATGGAAATAATCAGATTTGGAATCCTAATCTGATTGCAATTAATCTTCACAAATTTAGGAGAGTTCCCTAAGTGGTTTAGGAAACTATGGACTTTTCCTTAATCGAGTTCTGACCAGATAAGGAAACTGCTTAGTGGCTTTGTTGTCACACTACACCTCGTGGAGAGCTGCTGTGTTGTACGCCCGGGCTGTGCGAGTAACCCGAGCGGTAACACTCGAAAGACCTCGGGATGGGTGGGTCACAAGCGCCCATTCCGGATAGTCCGGGTCCTTCGCTGCTGATGTGGCGGTTTGGCTTTAGCAGAATATTTCTGGACGTATCAGCTGCCCCCAATTTTTGAAGTTGATGTGATGTCCCATCAGATGAAGTTTGAAAATTAAGACTGCTTCTGAGGAACCGTCCGGTGAGAGGTCGGGAGTCTACCGGGGGTGGGACCGGTCGTAGTGGTCAGCCGGGGTATGGACCGAGTGGTGGCCCTGTGGGCCCGAGTCCTACCTCTGCCATGTGTCAACTTGTTACTGACCTGGCCAGGATCAAATGATGCCAGCGTGGAAGTAACTGGGCCATTTACGTGGTAACCAAACCGTCTCGTCATACATTTAATGTGCGCGCCTTTTGAGGCAACGCTTCACGTGCCCGAGGCGACAACTGTCAGCCACTTTGGGCGGGAAAGCGTATGAGCCGTTGGATCTGTTTTGATCTGAACCATCTGTGGTTCCTATATAAAGGATACTTGTCCATTTTTTCAACTCTTTGTTGCAAAGATATAGATTACCGAGTGGTTTGAGAGCGAACAAGATCCCGAGCAAGATTCCCGATCCCTTTTCTGCGCTAAACTTTGTAAGTCTTTCCTTTCCAACTTCAGTTCATCACTCTTTTCCTTCTCTTTCCCCTTTTCTCTTCTTTTCTGAGCGAGGCTGGAGAGAGCAAACCCACTTAGGTTAGAACGGAAGTGGGGTTTTTTCTTTCTTAGGTTCTGTTCTTTCTCCCAATCAGGAGGTTCGTTAGATAGGTTGAACCGAACCGCCTGTCCCCGGGTAGTTTTGACCGAGTGTCACCTTATCTTCAAAGTCGTATACTCTCTACCCTTTAGGTTGATAACTCTGCCTCCTTTGTACCTCAGACTCGGAGTTCCTGACCCATACCTTGGTCGTCCTCTTCTTCCCGGCCCAGTCACCAAAACCCCAAGGATGTGCCACTCTGGTTTTGACTCGTCCTCTCGGTCGAAGGATGAGCGGTCCGGGTCAGAGATGCCGGACGCAAGTCTGAGTCAGCCGTCCGCCGTCTGTATCCCCCTTCAATCACCATAGCGAAGGCAGAATCCCAATCTGTATTTTCGACGATGAGTAGGACCAGGAAGCCCCCGTTGCTTTCGTTTCCCGGGGTTCAGGTGACGAAACACTAGGGGAACTTGACCCCAAGGTAGCCTTCTCCAGCGAGTTCATCCCGTCCACCCTGTGTACTAAAGATCTCGGGCGCATTAGGGATAGGTACGGCCTTCCCGACCACTGCTCCTTGGCCGTGAATGTCGATGGAGCCGAAATCTACCAGTTGGGTTTCACTACCTTATATGAGGACATCTTCATGGCTGGGTTTCGCATCCCCCTTCATCCGGTCGCTCAGGACGTCCTTATATACTTGGGGATCGCCCTGGGCCAGTTGGCCCCAAACGGTTGGAGATTCCTCATGGGGTCTATCTCCCTTTGGCCCCAGGTTTTTGGGTATGAGCTTTCCGTCCAGGAGTTTCTCTGGACACACCGACCGTTTCTCGTACATGGGGAGACTGGGTTCTTTTCTCTCGGGGCTCATTAGGGGAGGAAGATCTTAGTTAACTGCTTGAGCAACAACAAAGGGTGGAAGAATAGGTTCTTCTAAGTGTCCACCCTTGGGCTCTGCGAACCGGCCCCTGGGATCTAGATGAGGACTTCCTGGGCTGGAGAGTTGAGGGGTGAGCCAGTCTGGTCCCTCTTTTTGCTTTCTTCTTTGTTTTGCTCCAGTTTTTGAGACTAACCGCTTTGTACTTTGCTTTACAGTGGGATCAACCAGCCCGTCGAGCATTCCCGACGAGTGCCAGGCCAGGATTAGGAGCTTGGCAGACCGGCCAACAAACATCTGTAACGTGCTGACTCGGACCGGCGACTTCCGAGCTTCCGATGACCCGGCTGACCCCACCGAAGCTCCCGTATTCCCCCCAATTCTCCCTGGTAAGTGCTCAGACTCTACCGTCTTCCGCGGTCGTCCTTCCCCATCTCCTTTATTGGTTATTAACTGATCAATTTTCTTCTTTTGCAGAGGTGGCTCCAAAGAGAAATATGAAATAATTGAGGGAGAGGCAAGCTACTGTCGCTGTTGCTGCTGCCGCCTGGATGGCAGTGGTACAAGGGAAAAGGCCCATTGCCGAGGCTCCGGGTGGCGAGCGCCCTCTGAGGCATCTCCGGCACGGAGTAGCAAACCGTTCAGAGCCCGCTGGGACCTCAACGCCACACGTGGTGGTGGTTGAAGAGACCGCCCCCAGGCGGGGGTGCCCACCGTGGCAGCAATGGCTACCTTGGTTGAGATCAAGGAGCGGGTGAAACCTGGTCTACTCCCTAGTCAAGTGGAGGCGTGTGCAAACATGTCTTCCGAGGTCTTCCAAAGCTAGCTGTATAGGCTCTCTCACATGGTGAGTTTTCCCGCTTCTGTTTCTTTTTCTTCACTTATTTTGTCAACTGTGCCTGTTTACTGACCGGTCGATATTTACTTCTCATAGGTCGGATGCATGGCCGTCGGGGCTGAGTCTTTCCTACCATCTCTGGTCGGAAGGGCTATTGTTGTCGAAGCCACTCTTCTGCAGGAGCGGGCGTCCTCCGTGGCCAGGGAGACCGCTCTGGCCGTGGAGAAGGACAAGGTGAAAGGTTTGAGCCTTGGCGCTGCTAAGGTCGAGCTGGCTACAACCCTGGCTGACCTAGAGGCCGCTCGGGCCAACGCAGCGGTGGAGGAGGCACGGGAGAAGGCGCTGGCAGAGGCGACATCGGCGAGGGCCCGGGAGGAAGCTTTTGATAATGGCTTCTTCCAGGGCTGTGAAGATCTGAAGCGCAGGCTATCTCGGGATCACCCCGAGTGGAACATCTCATCCTACGAGGGGATTGATTCGGACGACTGGGATGTAGGTCCTGCTGCGGGCGAGGGCCCCACCGCTAATGCTGGCCTTGCTGAGGAGGCTGCCCCGGGCGGGGGCTCTGTCCCGGGAGGAGGAGCTGACCCAGAGGGAGAGGCTGGGAAAACGGAGGATGTGGTCGTGGTGGACGACGCTTAGTCCCCGGCCTGTGATTTTTTTTTGGGAGGCTACTACAATTGCCCCCCAGCACTGTACAGTTTTTGTATTTAATGAAAAGGCCCTTTGAGGCCACTTTTTCCATCAATTGTTTACTATTTCTGCACTTTGTGTGCCTGAGTTAGCCAGTCCCCGACTGGTTTTTATTTTTAGTTGACCATTCTTTAACTCCTTGCCTTAGCAAATGGTTTTGGATCATAACCGGTAGAACAACTGGTCTTCTTGACCTGTTTGAAGGTCCCGTCCGGTGTATTATAGGAATTTATCCTGTTTTACTGACCGGACGGTTTATCTCTGGCCTCTGTAGGTACTTAGGAATGTTAGGATTCCAAGCCCTGTTAGTGACCGGTGTGATTTCTTTTTTTGAGTTTGGTGTATCCCCCTGCGGTGTCTAGGAGGTAGGGACCATAGGAAACCTACCTGAAACATGGGTGGTTGCAGGGTCTTTTGAGGCTTGCCATCATCAGCCACCTAGGGGGTTTGCCCTCGTCTTAAGCGAAGCCGGTGCCTCGGTGTTAGGCCCGAGGTCTTTTATGCCACGGGTATATTCCCGAGGTCTTTGTGCCTTGGTTCTGAGCCAAGGTCTTTTGCCTCGGGTGTGAGCCAAGGTCTTTTTCCTCGGGTGTTAGCCCGAGGTCTTTGAGCACAGAATACTGACAAGGGTTGTTTCTTGATGCAAAGTAGGATCCGTTTTATTGCTTTTTGAAAAATCATAATGACTTCTTGAATGGAGCTACAAGTATCCTAACTAGTGTTAATCCACCTATGACTAACTGTTACTGATGGTACTTGCGGAGGTGTTGCATATTCCACGGGTGAGATAGATCACGCCCATCCAGAGTTTGTAACCAATAGGTTCCCGGGCGGTTTATCCGAGTAACTAGATATGGGTCTTCCCAGTTTGGCCCCAACTTGCCATGGCTCGGGACTTTTGTGGACTGATTGACGGCCTTAAGGACCAGATCCCCCACCAAAAAACTGCGATGCTTCACCTTGCTATTATAGTATCGGGACACTCTCTGCTTATAGGCTGCAACTTTTAGATACGCCCGGTATCTTTTCTCCTCTACCAGGTCGAGCTCCGCCCTGAGGGCATTTTCATTGTCTGGCTCGCTATAATTTGCCACCCGGTAGGTAGGTAACCCAAGCTCTGTGGGGACTACCGCCTCAAAGCCATAGGTTAGGGAGAATGGCGTCTCGCTTGTTGCCGCTTGGGGTGTAGTGCAATAGGCCCACAGGAGGGTTGGTAGCTCTTTTGCCCATAGCCCTTTAGCGTCTTCGAGCCTTGTCTTGATTAACTGAAGAATAGTCCGGTTTGTCACCTCGGCTTGGCCATTGGCCTGGGGGTGCTCGGGGGATGAGTAGTGATTGGTTATCTCATAGCCCGAGCAGAACTGCCTGAACACCGGGGTGTCAAATTGCCTACTGTTAACACTAACCAGGACCCGGGGGACACTGAACCTGATGAGGATGTTCCTTTCCATGAAGTTTTCCATCTTTCTCTCGGTGATTGTTGCCAAGGGCTCGGTTTCTGCCCATTTGGTGAAGTAATCCACGGCAATGACAGTGAACTTGACTTGTCCATTTCCCGTTGGTAGGGGACCAACAATGTCAATGCCCCACTGAGCGAATGGCCAGGGGCTAAAGATTGGCGTCTGAAGTTCTCCCGGACGGTTGATCAGGGAGAAAACCTTTGGCACGTATCACACCTCTTAACATATTCTTAAGAGTCTCTGGCCATGGTCGGCCAGTAGTATCCTTGTAGCAGGGCTTTTCGCGAGAGTGCTCGGCCTCCGATGTGATTCCCGTACACCCCTTCATGGATTTCGTGCAACACCCCTTGGACCTATGTAGGATGGACACATTGGAGATACGGTATAGAGAATCCTCTTTTGTAGAGGATTCCCTCAATAATGTGGTATCTTGCCGCTCGGTATTTAACCCGACGGGCTTCCTCCTTACCTTCTGGTAACACGCCTGCTACCAGAAATACAATGATCGGGTCCATCCAGCTAGGTCCTGGGGTGGCCGGTTCTACCTCCATGCACTCTGAGTTGATCACACTTGGATCGGGTAGATACTCTATCCTTATCCTGGGCAAGTCTCACTCAGAGGATGAGGCGAGGCGGGCTAACCGGTTGGCTCTAGTGTTCTTCTTCCTTGGTGTCTGTGTGACGGAGAACCCCTGAAGCTGCTTTGAAACTGCTCAGACAAGGGCTAGATAAGCTATCATGTTATCTTCCCGAGCCTCGTACTCTTGGTTGACTTGATTTACTATGAGCTGAGAGTCACTGTACTCCTGGACCTGCGATGCACCCATTGAAGCCGCCAGCTGTAATCTGGCCAAGAGGGCCTCATACTCGGCCTCGTTATTGGAGGCTTTGAATCCGAACCTAAGCACATACTCAAACTGGATCCCATCGGGCGTGGTTAGGATGATCCCTGCTCCACTCCCTTGTTTGTTGGATGATCCATCTATATAGAGTACCCAGGCTGGGATGTCTGAATGCAAACCGGGCGGTAGGACTGGTGTGTCGAGCTCTTCAACTGGGTCTTCTTGGTATGTGAATTCAACAAGGAAATCCACTACTGCCTGTCCCTTGATTGTTGTGCTGGGTCTGTAGACCACTTCGAAATCTTCTAACTCCAAGGTCCACTTGACGAGCCTTTCGAACATTTCGGGCCTGTTCAAGATCTTACAAAGGGGCTGATCCGTAAGGACCACGATAACGTGGGCCTGAAAATATAGGCGGAGTCTCCGAGCTGAAGTGATGAGGGCGAAGGTGAGCTTTTCAATGCAGTAGTATCTACTTTCTGCACCTGAAGCGCTCGGCTTGTATAGTAGACCGGGAACTGTATCCCGTGCTCTTCTCGAATGAATACCGAGCTGATTGCCGAGGGTGACACCGCCAGGTACAAGAACAGCTCCTCGCCTAGCATGGGCGTTGAGAGTAGAGAGGGTGATGCCAAATATTTCTTGAGCTCTCGGAACGCCTTCTCGCACTCTTTCGACCACTGAAAAGCCTTGCGGAGTATCTTGAAAAATGGTAAGCACCGATCGGTTGCTCGGGACACGAACCTGTTCAACGCGGCAACCTGTCCGACAAGACTCTGTACTTCTTTGGTTGACCTGGGCGATCGCATGTTGATGACGGCCTGGATTTTCTCAGGGTTTGCTTCGATTCCCCGCCTGCTGACCAGGTGCCCTAAGAACTCTCCAGATGAGACGCCGAATGTGCACTTGGCCGGGTTCAACCTCATCCCGAACTTCCTCAAAATGCTGAAGGCCCTGACCAAATGTTCCAGATGGTCAGACTCGTCCCGGCTTTTGACCAGCAGATCGTCAATGTATACCTCCATTGATTTCCCAATTAAGTCTTTGAACATGTGATTGACCAGGCGTTGATAAGTTGCCTCGGCATTTTTGAGGCCAAAGGGCATGACTTTATAGTAGTAGGTCCCCTGATCCGTGATGAATGAGGTCTTTTCTTCGTCCCCAGGGTACATGCTGATCTGATTGTACCCGGAGTAAGCGAATGGACGGCTGTGGAATCCATAAGGAGATCTATTCTGGGCAGTGGATTCCTTGGGGCGGACTTTGTTTAGGTTGGTGAAGTCCACGCACATCCTCCACTTCCCGTTGCTTTTCTTGACAAGTACTACGTTCGCTAACCAGTCGGGATAGTGGATCTCTTGGATAGATTGGACTTTGAGGAGCTTCTCGACCTCCTCGCACACTGCCTTTTGCCTTTCGGGGGCCATGCACTGTCTTTTCTGCTTCACCGGCCGGGAGTCTATGCTGATGTTGAGTCGATGAGACGTTACCCGGGGGTCAATCCCGGGCATATCTTCACGACACCAGGAAAACACATCCTGACTGTGTTACAGGAATTGAATCAGCTTCTCCCTATGGTGGGGCTCCAGTAGGGTGCCGATGCTGACCGTTCGGTCTGGGAGTTGTGGGTCCAACGCCACTTATTCCAGTTCTTCGATCGGGCCCACTCTATCATTCTGATCCCTCGGGTCCATCTCCTAGACGTTCAATGTTTCTATGATGACTTCTTGGCGAAGGGAACTGACATAGCAACTACGAGCGGTTGTCTGATCTCCACGCAGGCTCCCGGGTCCATAAGGGGTTGGGAACTTAACTGTCAGGCTATGAGTAGAGATGACGACCCTGGTTTTGTTGAGTGTAGGCCTCCCGAGAATGACATTGTAGGCAGATGGGGCCTCCACATCTACAAAGTTTTCCAACAGGGAGATCTACTGAGGGTAAGTTCCCATAAGTATGGGGAGTTCTATAGTACCGAGCGACTGGGTACTGGATCCGTTAAAACCCACCAGGGGAGTAGCTACTGGACGGAGCCGATTCCTGGACATCCCAAGCTGATCGAACGCCGACACGAACATGATATCGGTCGAGCTACCTGTATCCACCAACACCCTTTTGACCACGTAATTAGCTATGGAGAGCGTCACAACTAACGGGTCATCATGGGGGCAGTGGATGCCTTGCGCATCATCGGAGGTAAATGTCAATACGTCAATTGGAGGGGAGTTGGTGGATTGGACTTGCCAGACATCCGCCCAGGATGCCCGAGCATGCCTCTTCCTTGCCGACTATGAGTCACCGCCGTCCGACGTTCCTCCGGAGATCACGTTGATTTGACCAAGAGGTTGTATTTGACCGGGAGCTCAGGCTCCCTGCGTAGGCCGTCCATCTATCGTGACGTATTATGCAAAATGACCCTGCTCGATCAGTTTTTTCTATGGCTACCTTATCCCGATTCCTCTTTAGGGTGGGGCTTTTAGTTTTGTAGGTTGTTGAAGTAACCTCTGCGCCTCGGAGGCGGCCATGACTTCGTGGATTGGGTGAGACAGAGGCGTTAACGCGATCTGGGGCTGATCCCGACCTCCTCTCTGCTGGTCTTGCCTGGGCTTTTTTACTAGGCCCTTCTCAGAGTCCTCACGCCTCCGTTTTCAGAAATTCTTCCGTGTCTATATACTATCTGACCCTCTTTGAAAGCTCCACCAAGGTTGCCGGTTGGTCTCAGTGGAATGACGTAGCAACTTTGGTGTGTTGAACTCCCGAGCAGAAGGCCATGATGGTCGTTGTCTCTTTTAAATTGCGGATCTAGAGCCTCTGCTGATTGAAACGGTCCACATACTCCCTTAGGGATTCGCCCTTGCACTGCTTGACAGTCAATAGCTAAGTGTCCGGTTGCGACCGGTCGAGCATCCCTACAAACTGACTAATGAAAAGTTTGCTCAACATCTTGAAGTCATCCACCGTTCGAGGTTTAAGGGCATGGAACCACTGCACTAATGGCCCTTTGAGAGTGCTGGGGAAAGCCAGGCACAGTAATTCATCGACAGTTGCGACCAACGCCATCTGGGCCCTGTAGGTGCGAACGTGATCCACTGGGCTCCCTATCTCGTCATTAGAACTGAGATGCGGTGGCTTAAACTTCTGCGGGATGGTGAATCTGGTGATCCGAGCAGTATAGGGCGACTCGGTCTCCGTGTTGGTATGGTCATGACACTGCTTGCGGCTCAGTTTTTTGATTTGCTGTTGCAAGTCCTCGATCTGGGTCTTTACATCTCGCCCGGGCCTCTTTTCCATATCCGAGCAGTACGTCGGGTCCGATGATGATGCTTCCTCCTTGAAGTGCGTCGCCCTCGGGGATAGAATCTGGCTCTGGCTCTGGGTAATTGTATGCCTAAGATCTCCCTGGCTCCGGGCCGGAGGGTCTTTGGTTGATTCCCGGGGCTTTGGCCCTGATCCCTCCTTTCTGGTGGCGCGTCGCTTGTTGATGATGTCTCTGGCATCTTCTACCCAATGAGGATTGGTCCGAGCTTGCCTCTTGGTATGCCTGGGCGCTTTGCTACGGTCACCATCCCGGGCGTGTTCCCAATCCGACGGGGATACCGGCGCAGAGTGGGTAGTTCCAGACTCTTGTGGGCTCACGTTCGGGGGGCACTCTTCCCGGTTTGGTTCTCTGATTGAGGGCGCTTCTCCTGCAAGGCCAACAGTGCTTCGATTTGCTATTGGGTTTGCCGTTGGCCTTCCTAAAGCTGCGCGAGCGTCGCTGTTATCTGCTCGGAGGTCATGGAGGCAGCCTATTGCTCAAGCTGCAGATTCTCCTGATTGACCGGAGCAATATTTTTCTTACCTGTCTTCGGTGGCATGTTGATCAGTCAAGGAATTTGTTGGTGAAAAACTTAAAGGTTCCCACAGATGGCGCCAAATTGATGATGCCAAAAACTGGTAAGAGAGATTCGGAGAGAGATATTGTGACACAATCAATTGTATATGGTTCGGCCCCGTTAATGAGGTGACCTACGTCCACAGGTGTGTCGGAGCGCTCTACTAACAAATCACCGGCGGCTTGCTGAGCCAACAATTTGGGAGGCACTACTAATGAAACCGATCGGGTATATGTGTATGAATGAAAATGAACTGCTATTCTCTAGATTAAGAATGCCCTCCCCCGTCCAGAGGGTAGGCGGTCCCTTTTATAGGTATAAGAGTCCGCCTGTACATGGTAACAATCAGATTTGGAATCCTAATCTGATTGTAATTAATCTTCACAAATTTAAGAGAGTTCCCTAAGTGGTTTAGGAAACTGTGGACTTTTCCTTAATCGAGTTCTGACCAGATAAGGAAACTGCTGAGTGGCTTGGTTGTCACACTCACCTCGTAGAGAGCTGCTACGCTGTACGCCCGGGCTGTGCGAGTAACCCGAGCGGTAACACTCGAAAGACCTCAGGATGTGTGGGCCACAAACGCCCATTCCGGATAGTCCGGGTCCTTTGCTACTGATGTGGCGATTTGTCTTTAGCAGAATATTTCTGGACGTATCAATTAGTAAGACGATGGAGAAGCAAAGACTTTTCCCGCTGACATCTTTTAAAATCAACCTGAAGGGGTAGAGGTTGGAAGAAAGTGAAAAAGAAGATATAAATTCAGTTATGTTATTTCAGAATTAAAACAAGAGAAATGAGGATTTTCCTCGAAATGAGTTATTAGAAATGAAAGACACTGTCCCAGTTCAACAAATGCATCAAACTACCCTAGTGTAATGTAGATATGATGTACCCCAAAGTATAAGACAAAATAATCAGCCTTTTAGCATCACCAATCGTGTTGAAATATGGTTTTTCCCTTAGGTTCTTCTATGTAAAGAATGTAAATGAATTTGAAAGAATAAAGTAGCCCTTTGGCACTGTTATATATTTTGAGAAAGCACATCCATCCTTGATAAAATGGAAGGATAAGAGGATGAAAATCTGGGCACCTATTGGCACTGTTATGAATTTTGAAAGAATGTGTCCATCCTCGATAAAATTTGAGGATAAGACAGGAAAATCAGTTGAAAAGTGTATCCATTCCTGACAAAATGAGAGGATAAAAGAATTGGGCACCTTTTCGGTGCCGTTTATGAATGTTGAAAAGTTGTATTCGTTCACAATAAAATGTGAGGATAAAAAGAATTGAACATCCTTTTTAGCACAACTATGCATCGTGAAAAATGTTTCCATCCTTGTTAAAATGTAAGGATAAGATAGAGAAAAGCAGGCAGCCTTTCGGCACCGTTATGTATTTGGAAAACTGTACTTGATAAAATGAGTATAAAAAAATCGAACAACCCTTCAGCGCTGTTAATGTATTCGAAAAATTGTATCCATCCTTGATCAAATGTAAGGACAAGATGAGAAAAATCGGGCAGCCTTTCGACGCCACCATGAATTTTGAAAGATGTACCCACCTTTAGGAGAATGTGAAGATAAGGAAAGGAAAATTAGGCAGCATATCGATGCCATTTATGATTTTTAATAAAATGTACATGCATCCTAGATAAAATGTGAGGATAAGATGGTGAAAGTTGGATAGTCTTTTGGCACCGTTATAAATTTAAAAAGTACATCCCTCCTTAATAAAATGTAAGGATAAGATGAGAAAAATTGGGCAGCCTTTCGGCGTCGCTATCAATTTTGACAAATGTGTGTCACCTTGTTAAAATGGAAGTATATGATAAGTAAGATTGGTTAGCCTTTCGGCATCACCATATGCTTTGAAGTAGTACATCCATCCCTATTAAAATGTGAGAATAAGACGAGTAAAACTGGGTAGCCTTTCAACTCCATTATGTTATTTAAATAAGTTAATCCATCCTCAATAAAATGCAAGGCTAAGACAAGTAAAATTGGGTAGGCCCGATTCCCAAATCTTCAGACATCCGGAGCTGAAACTACCATCGTTAGTGTTAGGAAACTGCTTTCCTAGAATCTGTTAACAGTGCGTATAAGTTGGTACTGCAAAAAATTTACGTGAGTGCTACAGTAACTCTATAAGGGCGGAACTAGGGTTACCTTGAACTGCAAAAACTGATTGCTGTAGTAGACGAATCGAGAACACGGGCTCGATAACAGCTCACGATCTTCTACCGTATTCCTTTGCTGCCAGAATATCAAACTGAGTGTGGGCTCTTTCGAAATCCTTTATGTTTTCTGCTCTTCCCTCTTTACGTTCTATTTTCTATTCCCAGTTATAACACTCTCTTTGATTACTGTGACGATTCAATCCCGATCACATTAATCCGACAAAGATGTGTTCGTCAGGAGGACTAAACGATCTCTGATTCACTTGAATTTTTTACAGCAGCTCCGTCTTGACATCAAGAACGTTGTGTAAAAAATTCAGCAACTTTCGATCAGTATCGAGCAGTCCGAAGTTCTTTAAGTGAGCGTTGTCCGACGCTAGCGATCTTCACTCCTATGTCTCTTGAATGCTTATAGAGACTAGGGTTTAGTGGAAACCCTTCTAGAAGAAAGCTAGGAGGTCAAGGGAAGCTTAGAATGTGAAATCATGCAACCTAAGAGAAGAGCCAAGGCAGCATATATATAGGCTACGATGGGGACCATAAGAAGTCAATAAGGAATAGGCTTCCTTATGGAATTAGGAAACCCTAATTCGAACTGAATCAGATTCCTATTTTCATAAATTATAATTCATACCACTAAAGAATTATAATTGCACTCCTACTCTTATCTCAAAAATATATTTCGAGCTCCATGTTATTAAATGCTTATTATCTCCCCATGTTAAGATTACAGATATCCATTAATTAAATATGATTACTGACAATCATATTTAATTAATCTCTTAAAATTCTTTGAGATCCTCTGCTTAACTTATCTGATATGTCGGATACAAAATCCACCTGCAGGGTTTGACATAATCAAAACTTATAAGCTTTCTCAAGGGGATATCATCAATCCCAAAATTGAGACATGGATTCTATCATTAATTAATATCCACCACACAATTAATATTGCCACCCAATCCAATGAGATATTGACCCACTTAAGGATCTCACCCTTTTGGGGATCAAAGTGTAAATATCAAATGTACGTGTCTATAAACTAACTTAGGATTTAGAGCATAAGCACTCATAATAGCCATGAGGTATTAATTATCTTATAAGTCAGTATAAAGATAATTACCCCAAGTTGGTCCTGTTTAATACACAAAGTGTACCAGCATAATGAGTTGAAACTCTATCGTTTCCCGCAGTCAAGACAAACCTACTACAACACCATGCTGCAGTCCTACCGATGGTGTGTCCAATCCTATCTAAGACTGTAAACCAAAATCTTACATTCTACAATATCTGGTGGTCTGATCTTCCGTGTGTAAGCCGAACTCTACACACCAAACCACCTACTATGTAGAATGAGAGACACACATGCATAATATTAAATAAATAATATAATACAAATATTGCCCACACAGATTCTCATAAAAATGGAATAACTGATTTTATTAAAATAATAAATTAACTACATAAAACATGGCTATTAGTATACATCCCTAACAATCTCCCACTTAAACTCAAAGCCATGAAGTGACACACCTCACTCCAACTAATGGCTCTACCTTCTAGGGTAAACATATATCCTGAGGTAGACTTTTTGGAATCCCTATCTGACATGAAATCAGAATCTGTGTACCCAATGGGTACAAGAATGTCTGCTTGGTAAACTAACATATAGTCTCGAGTCCTTTTCAGGTACTTGAGAATATTTTTCACCGCAGTCCAATGTTCTTGCCCTTGATTAGATTGATATCTACTAAACATGCCAACAGCAAAACAGATGTCAGGTCTAGTACATAGCATAGCATACATTAGGCTTCCTACTGCCGAGGCATAAGGAACAGCCTTCATCTTCTCTATCTCATCCGGTGTCTTAGGACACTGATCCTTAGATAGAGTAATTCCTTATCTGAAGGGAAGGAATCCCTTCTTGGAATCTTGCATGTTAAACCTTGCAAGAATATTGTCAATATAAGTGCCTTGTGACAAGCCCAACATCCTATTCTTGCGATCTCGCATAAGCTTGAACCCTAGGATGTGACCGGCTTCTCCCAAGTCCTTCATATCGAATTGACTGGGC
Organism: Hydrangea macrophylla; assembly: GCA_033977485.1. Taxonomy (NCBI): domain Eukaryota; kingdom Viridiplantae; phylum Streptophyta; class Magnoliopsida; order Cornales; family Hydrangeaceae; genus Hydrangea; species Hydrangea macrophylla. The sequence continues at coordinate 78,142,068 of CM066991.1, read as the reverse complement.
AACCATACCCTTACAGAAGATAATACCCCCACATCGTTTCCGATTAGCAAGATATCATCCATATATAGTACTAAGAACACCACCACTCTTCCATCATGTTTCTTGTACACACAAGATTCATCCACACATTGATCAAAACCAAAAGACTTGATTGCTTGATCAAAGTGGATATTCCAAGACCTAGATGCCTGCTTAAGTCCATAAATGGACTTCTTAAGCTTGCACAACATGTGTTCTTGGCCCTTCGCAATGAACCTGTCTGGTTGCATCATATAGATGCACTCGTTAAGATTCCCATTTAGAAATGCTGTCTTGACATCCATTTGCCAAATTTCATAATCGAAATGTGCAGCAATGGATAAGAGAATCCGGATAGACTTTAGCATGGCCACCGGCGAAAAGGTTTCCTCATAATTGATTCCCTCTTTTTGAGTGAACCCTTTTGCAACAAGCCTTGCTTTAAAGGTATCCATCTTACCGTCTGCTCCTCTCTTCTTCCTATAGATCCACTTACATCCAATGGGTTTTATTTCATTGGGTGGTTCTACAAGATCCCAGACTTGATTGGAGTACATGGACTCCATTTCAGACTTCATAGCCTTTTGCCAAAGATCTGCATCTTCATCTTGGAGTGCTTCATTGTAGTTACAGGGATCGATACCTTGTTTATCAGGGACCCGGTCATAAGACTCTCCCAAGAACATATACCGGTCAGGTTGAATAATAACACTCCTACTACAACAAGGCACAACCCGTTTCTGTGTATCACTGATATTTCGTTGTGAAGATTCTGAACTTAATATACCATTATCTACACGTTGTACTGGTTCAGGAACCTGCGTGTTAATGGTTGGTTCGGGATCTACACAAGTTTCGATAATCCTCCCACTACGACGTGGTATTGGAATATCGATAACTCTTTCTTGTGGTGTTTCTTCTCGTACCGTTGGTATCAAAGAAGTATATCTCGGTGTCTCTCCTCTCATTTCCTCTGGAACAATACGACTTCTGGGCTTGTGGTCCATAACATAGTCTTCTTCTAAGAATGTGGCATTGGTGCTAACAATAACCTTCTGATCCTTAGGACTATAAAACAGACCACCTTTAGATCCTCTTGGATACCCAACAAAGAAACATACTTCTGTTCTTGATTCCAATTTTTCTGCGTTCCCTTTCAGCACATGTGCTGGACTACCCCAGATCCGAACATGCCGCAGACTAGGCTTTGGCCCAGTCCACAATTCCGTGGGAGTAGTAGGTACTGACTTAGATGGTACCAAGTTTAGAATGTATGCAGCTGTCTCTAATGCGTGTCCCCAAAAGGAAATTGGTAAATTCGAATAACTCATCATAGATCTTACCATGTCCATAAGACTCCTGTTCCTTCTTTCTGCTACACCGTTCTGCTGAGGCATACGGGGTGCAGATAATTGGGATATAATCCCTTGCTCCAATAAGTATTCCCTAAACTCTCCCAAGAGGTACTCTCCACCACGATCATATCGTAGTGTCTTGATACATTTACTTAGATGCTTCTCCGTTTCAGCCTTGAAGTCTTTAAATTTCTCAAAGCATTCAGATTTACGCCGTATCAAGTAAATGTACCCATACCTTGAGTAATCATCGATGAAAGTGACAAAGTACTCATCGATGAAAGTGACAAAGTACTCAAATCCCCCTCTTGCTTGGACAGTCATAGGACCACACAAATTAGAGTGAACCAGTTACAACGGCTCTTTTGCTCTATAGCCCTTGGCCGAGAATGGCCTCTTGATCATTTTACCTTCCAAGCAGGATTCACAAACTGGAAGTGCCTCCACTTCCAATGAGCCTAATGGCCCATTTTGAACCAGTCTTTGAATTCTTTTTAAATTAATATGACCAAGGCGTAAGTGCCAAAGATGCGTTTGGTTCATCCTCGAAGGTTCTTTTCTCTTAAATGGAAAACTATTTGTGTTATTCAATTCATTAAGTTGCAGTATAGGAGAGATATGATTTATAATATAAAGATCATCCACCAATTGACCAGAACAAATAAAACGTTTATTTTCTTTAATAACTACTACTTTATTAAAATGAACTGAATATCCATTCTTTACTAAACTAGAAACTGAAACTAAATTCCTTCTAATAGAAGGTACATAAAGGCAATTTCTTAATATTAAAATCCTATCTCTACCAAAACTAAGATGTAGATCTCCTACTGCAACTGCTGCTACTCTCGTAGCATTTCCCATATATAGATAAATCTCTCCATCACTGAGCTGCCTGGTTCCCTGGAACCCCTGCAAAGAATTGCATACATGATCAGTGGCTCCCGTATCTACACACCAGGTACCGGTAGATCGGACCGCTAAACACGATTCAACAACTAGTAAATGAGATTTACCTTGATTGTTCTGTCTGGCGAGATAAACTGGACATTGCTTCTTCCAGTGTCCTGGCTGCTTGCAAACAAAACATTTGCCTTTAGGCTTTCCCGGTTGTCCTCATGGCCTTTGGATTGGCGGAGGACCCGCGGCCTTCTTTTGAGCCTTTTTCATTTTCTTCTTGCTTTTCGGCTTTGAAGGAGAACCTTTCTCAAACACAAGAGCAATCCCTGACTTTCTGTTGAGACCCTCAGCTGCTTGGAGTTCTGTAAGCAGCTCCGCCAATGTATATTTAAATTTATTCATGTTGTAATTGAGGCGGAATTACTTAAAAGACTCTGGCAGTGACTGGAGTACGATATCGACCTGGGTTTCCCCGTCGATTGTAGCTCCAAGGATCTCTTGTTCATTAAGAAGAGATATCATCTTAAGAACATGATCCCTTACAGGTGTCCCCTCAGCCATGGTTGTGTTCATCAAGTCTTTCATGGCAACCTTCCTAGCAGCACGACATTGATCCCCGAACATCTCTCGTAGGCTCTCCATCAAGTCATAGGCGCTGGCCATTGACTGATGCTGATGTTGCAGCATATTTGACATGGATGCCAAAATGTAACACCGCGCCATCTCATCAGCCTTGACCCATTTCTTGCGAGCCTGGGTTTTCTCAGCGGTTGCCCCCTCACTAGGTTGCTCAGGACATTCTTGAGTAAGCACAAACTTGTACTCTTCAGCAGCTAACACAATATCCAAATTCCTTTTCCAGTCTATATAGTTTGGTCCAGTAAGTTTGTTTTCTTTAAGTATAACAACGAGTGGATTGAAAGAACCCATTTAAAAGCCTGAGAATCACATAATATAAATAATTACATTTGGGCAAAAAATTACTATGGATTCGAGTTGAAAATATTGGTTCCCTCTACCATATTTGAAAAGAATCCGCCAGCAACCTGATACACCGTGATAGTATGACTCGATGGGAAGCCATATACTATCCATCATTTGTTCAGATAGGCAATTACCTTTTAATTTTACTATCCAGGCAATGTACCTTGCCTAGTAAAATTAAACTGCTGACTTGCTTTGATCCCATAAATAACAACAGTGACTCAGATATTATTTATAGCTAAGTGTATACCATCACTTAATTCTAGGTCAAGAGTTCCGTGAGGAACACCTCTAATGGAGAGGTGACCCACACCAACAATCACCCAAAACATTCTTTTAAAGAAGTTTGTATTGATGATTTCATGATCAACTACATCCGATGGGGAGGATGACACTTGAGCCATCACACAAAATTAATCATATCATCTACAAACCAGTGATGGAGACCATGGGATTTATACTTGATAAATTCCCTCTTCCACTTAGAATTTTAAAAAAAAAAATTGAGGGTTATAATTTTTTTAGAAAAACTTTTAATTTAATTAATAAAAAATAATGGAATACTAGACAAGGATTAATTTATCCTTACTTGTGAAACCCACATGTGTAGATAATAAAATTATTCTATTCTCATGATTTTAGAAAATAAGTACTTATGTTTTCAAATTATGGAATTAGTTTTATTTCTAAATACACATGTAGTTGTCCATAATTTTAAATTAATATAAATCAAACATGCAGCTAGGCATCTGAAATAGGTCTAGGAACAATTATCCATGTTGTCCTATTCATTAAACATGAAACAGTAATAATCATTCAATCACACATAAATAAGGAAACCACAATAAAGCAGGAATCCCACTATTATGGTCAAGTTGCAACTCTTATGAAGAAATCTTCATTGAACCCGATTAGCTCTATGTCGCCACTACACACGGGGTTGAGCTGCCTTCCAGAACAGTTTTCTGAAACTGCCTTCTGAAACTGTGTTATGAAATTGTTTCCAGATCGCTTTCGGAAATTGCTTGTAAAACTGCTCTCACGTACCATCTTCACGGATTTACTTGAGATAAATTACATAAACCCTATGCCTCCATGAAGGAGTTCACATGCTATTTATTTGCAGTAAACTAACCACGCATCAATCAAGCGTGGGATCCAATACATACAAATCCTATGCCTCCATAAAGGAGTTCACATGCTATATCAAAACAACAATATTAACCACGAATAAACCCATCGTGGGATCCAATCACACAAAACCAGTGACCATAATAGTGGAATAAGAACACTGCAAAACAAGGATTAGTACAGATCTACGTTCTATCCATCCATCAATGCACGCATAAGATCTGTATTACTGGACAACATGGTTGCGTCCAACCTATATGCAGAATCAACGTTGCTCTGATACCACTGTTAGAAAACTGCGTTCCCAGAATCCGTTAACAGTGCGTATAAGTTGGTACTGCAAAAAATTTACATGAGTGCTACAATAACTCTACAAGAACGGAACTAGGGTTACCTTGAACTACAAAAACGCATTGCTGTAGTAGACGAATCGAGAACACGGGCTCGATAACAGCTCACGATCTTCTACCGTATTCCTTTGCTGCCAGAATATCGAACTGAGTGTGGGCTCTTTCGAAATCCTTTATATTTTCTGCTCTTCCCTCTTTACGTTCTATTTTCTATTCCTAGTTATAACACTTTCTTTGATTACTGTGACGATTCAATCCCGATCACATTAATCCGACAAAGATGTGTTCGTCAGGAGGACTAAACGATCTCTGATTCACTTGAATTTTTTACAGCAGCTCCGTCTCGACATCAAAAACGTCGTGTAAAAAATTCAGCAACTTTCGATCAGTATCGAGCAGTCCGAAGTTCTTTAAGTGAGCGTTGTCCGACGCTAACGATCTTCACTCCTATGTCTCTTGAATGCTTATAGAGACTAGGCTTTGGTGGAAACCCTTCTAGAAGAAAGCTAGGAGGTCAAGGGAAGCTTAGAATGTGAAATCATGCAACCTAAGAGAAGAGCCAAGGCAGCATATATATAGGCTATGATAGGCACCATAAGAAGTCAATAAGGAATAGGCTTCCTTATGGAATTAGGAAACCCTAATTCGAACTGAATCAGATTCCTATTTTCATAAATTATAATTCATACCACTAAAGAATTATAATTGCACTCCTACTCTTATCTCAAAAATATATTTCGAGCTCCATGTTATTAAATGCTTGTTATCTCCCCATGTTAAGATTACAGATATCCATTAATTAAATATAATTACTGACAATCATATTTAATTAATCTCTTAAAATTCCTTGAGATCCTCTGCTTAACTTATTTGATATGTCGGATACAAAATCCACCTGCAGGGTTTAACATAATCAAAACTTATAAGCTTTCTTAAGGGGAAATCATCAATCCCAAAATTGAGACATGGATTCCATCATTAATTAATATCCACCACACAATTAATATTGCCACCCAATCCAATGAGATATTGACCCACTTAAGGATCTCACCCTTTTGGGGATTAAAGTGTAAATATCAAATGTACGTGTCTATAAACTAACTTAGGATTTAGAGCATAAGCACTCATAATAGCCATGAGGTATTAATTATCTTATAAGTCAGTATAAAGATAATTACCCCAAGTTGGTCCTGTTTAATACACAAAGTGTACCAGCATAATGAGTTGAAACTGTACCGTTTCCCGCAGTCAAGACAAACCTACTACAACACCATGCTGCAGTCCCACCGATGGTGTGTCCAATCCCATCTAAGACTGTAAACCAAAATCTTACATTCTACAATATCTGGTGGTCTGATCTTCCGTGTGTAAGCCGAACTCTACACACCAAACCACCTACTATGTAGAATGAGAGACACACATGCATAATATTAAATAAATAATATAATACAAATATTGCCCACACAGATTCTCATAAAAATGGAATAACTGATTTTATTAAAATAATAAATTAACTACATAAAGCATGGCTATTAGTATACATCCCTAACAGTTAGTCGGTGATTCGAACAGGGGATGTTCTGTCTCCACCATTGGCAAACAGGATGACCATGCCGCCGGCGGGTTTAACATACTGACCCCCTATCTCAGTGCAATGATAGATCACGACATGTAATGCTGAATGGAATGAATGAATTTTATCCACCCCCAATTATCATGGAAATGGATGGAAAAAATGTGTTATTTATTTATTTATTTATTATTATCTTCAATTTGGTCCTCCCGATTGCAGGATTGGGACAACTAATCTGTATTTACAATCCTACAGAGCTGTGAAAGAAAAGAAAGCAAATATGTACAAGATACAATCTTGCTCTCATTCTCGTAAAATGTCGATATGACACTAAGTAGCTGAAGTGGCTTGAGCCTGTTTAGTCCCAAGCAGAGTCACCAAGTTGTCGCGCCCCAAAAATGGCCCGGACGGGACGGATGTAGGATCTGGGTTTTAAAAGTGATGTTTTTCTTTAAAAATGGAAGGGCATTTGTTCAATTTTACAGAGTAGCCACTTAACTGGTTTAAAGACGTGTAAGCCGTCTAAAAGATTTTAGAGTAAAGTAGAAGGTCCACTTTATATGCGTGACTCTGTAAAAATGATTTGCTTTGCCAAAGAAAGAGTTCGAAGGCTTGATTATGTTAGGGCAAGGTGTTAGGCACCCCTAAACATCCTCGAAAGGGTTACTACGATACTTTGGTGTCATATCGATCAACTTTTAAGTTAAGTGAAAGTAAAATTGTATCAGAAAAGTTGGAGGTTGATTTTTGTTTGGTGCGACCAATCCTCTCGCGTGCTGCCTACGTATCTTGAGTTTGATCGAGAATCAGGTTGTGTGTAGTTCTCTTTATTAAGGGAGAAATTTAAAAAAGTGAAGTGGGTTTGGTTTTTCTATTTTACTCGACGTGAGGTAACAAAACCAGAAGTAAGGTGCGGTTTTTCAGTCTACGTTGACAAAACCGGAAGTGAAGTGCGGTCCTCCTGTTTAACTCAGAGCACGACAACAAAATCGGAAGTAAGGTGCGATTTTCCTGTCTATGTTGACAAAATCAGAAGTGATGTTTTGAAAATGTAGGAATAATATAATACATAAATATAGGTGCAGAAATAGTATATACATAAACATAGGTGCAGAAATAGTATAAAAGCGGTATACATACATATATTGAATGTCGCCACTATCCAACCTAAATTTGAACGATCTTTGTCTTTGTATCCCAAGAGACACTGGCGGAGTCGCAGTCTAAGCAAGTCGCGAGACTCGAAGGTGACGTATGGGTGTGTGAGATGTGTAAAAGAACAAAAAAGAAGAAAGCATAAGAAACAATAATAAATAACACTCCTCTTTTTTCTTTTTTCTTTTTTTGAAGGAAAGTAACAAACAAGTAAAAATAAAACTCTTTTATCATTTATATATATATTTTTAAGGAAAGTAACAAAGAAGTTAAAATTAAAAAAAAAAATCTTTATTATTTTTCAGCTCTTTTCGAATGAAGAAAGAAAAAGAAAAATTCTCTATGTTGTTATTTTTTGGAAGAAAGAAATATGAAAGAATGTAAACATCTACTTTTTGAAAAAAAAATTTAAAAGAAAACAAAATTCTTTTTCTCTTTTTTTGGAGACTCCTTTTTTTTCTCCCCAGACAACTCCCGCTCAACCTATGTATATACAAGATATATATATACATACAATATATATAGATATACAAAGATTCTCTAAAGAGGGTCACCTCTCTTTATTAAAGAGAGGACCTCTGTTTTGGCCGTTGGATTGTGTTAAAAAGCTGTGAAATGACAAAACTGCCATTAATGAAAACACGATCCGACGGCCAAAACAGAGGTCCTCTCTTTAATAAAGAAAGGGCGCCCTCTTTATAGCCTGACTGTATAGATATATATGTATGTATATGCATTTGAGATCCAGCTTCCTTAGGAAGCATCTTTAATATCTTTTCATTTTTTATTTCTTTAATTACTTTCTTTTTCATTTCTTTTCCTTTCTTTTTTGCTTTTTTGCTTTTTTAGTTTTGCAAGTAAAAAAAAAACTTCTGTTTTACAAGTAAATAAGAACTAAATCAAATGAGAGAAAAAAAAATGTTTTTTTTTCCCCCTTTTTTTTTGCAATTAAATCCATTTTTTTTTTGTTTGGATATGCAAGTAATAAGTAAATAGACAAAAATCTCCTCTTTTTTTTGGTGATGTAAATTAAAAAGAAATAAATAGATAAGTCTTTTTCTATGTCCTTTTTTTTAGAGAGGATAATGTATAAAAAAATATTTAAAATGAAATTAATGAAAAATTAAATAAATGTAATATTGTAATAATATAATAATAAAGATATCTAGATATTTTAGGCGTGAGCTGAGCTTTCTAAACTTCCAGAACGCAGCACGACTGAAACTTAGACCACCAGGTCCCCTCGACAAATGTGAAATTTTAATGCAAAAATATTGTCTGGCACATATTCGACATCAGTTTATGCCGAAATTATATGATAAAGTGCTTTTTTCAGAATCCGGAGTTAGAATGAGACAATATTTCAGAAATCCCTCTATCTCGGTGAAAAGCATTTTGGTCCAGTCCGAAAATAGCACAGACGTTCCAAAATTAAAGAATAGAGCTTTCTGACAATCGGCAATATAAATGAATGCAAATAATGAGTGTCTTTATCGTCGTTTTTCGACTTTCATCGTCGGATGACGATGAAATTTCTGGCAATCTTTCATCTCGATAAATGTGAAGTTTGGCATCAGATCTGAGCCTCCGGGAGGTGTCTTGTGACTAAACGGAATTTTTGCATGTAAATCCTATACCTAATAAAGTGACTTTTCCAGATTCGGTGTCGGATTGCGATGAAATTTCAGGGACTTGTCAGTTTTAGTATGTACTTCAATTCTGGCATGGAAAATGTCTGCTCTGACTTCAGGTATGCTGAAAAAGTATTTATGTCCCTCTTTTGAAGATCGCAGATTATTGCAATTTTAAAATGCGATAGTTTATTCGTTTGTGGTCTGATTTTGATGATTCGAGATCCAAAGACCTTGTATTGACATGCTCTTCACATCTGTCGGACTTGAAGCAAGTTTTTGATTTTTTTAATTGGGATGAGCGAAAATCGGGTTTCTACATCCAGCATTATTACTCTGTAATTAAGCCTAGAATTAGACATAAGTGTTGTTTTGTTCACCCAAAATTGATCACATTTTGTTCACCCTCCTTTTTCATTGACTAATTTAGTGAGGTCCAGTACTAATTAATTCTCAATTAATCTTGAATTCCACTACTTTAATCAATGAAAGATAAAGATGAGCAGAGGTGATCAATTTTAGGGTGAGGAAAAATGTATTCTAAAAACATATAATCTATTCGGTGGATTCCCCAAAAAGCCCTATAAAATCCTACCCAAAACCCACCCACTCTTCTTATCCACCCCCAAAAGTTTCCCCTTTCTTCCGGAACACATCCTCAAAACAAAAGGGCCAAAACCCACCGCCTTCAACATCTCCGAAAACTCATAGATTCATTTCAAACACTCCACCCCAAACCCACCTAATAAAAAAAAAGTTAAAAAACCCATCTCCGAGAAGATCTCTGATAGAATTTGTTGATGAATAAGATAATGAACAAAATGCCCAAAATGAAGTTCTTGACGGGAAGAGGAGGAAGACCTCGCCGCCATCAGCATCAGCCTCTGACTAAGATTCTGGGTATCAGAATGTTGATGAATGCTCTCAGGAAACTCAAGATGTCCGGTAGGCACTCAGCAAAAAATAAAAGGGGCGTCATCTAAATATGCGGTGAAGAATACCGTGAGGGTTTTAAGAAGAAATTATGCAGTGAATTTTTAAAACTCCTGAATATATTTATAATATTTGTTGTTTCAATTCTTGTCTTAGTGTTATCTTTACGTTTAAGTTGATTTTGGTTTTTTTTTTTTTTAATCTCATACTCTTATGTAATTTGGCATGTTTGATAAGTGCTGAAAATGAATAGTTTTTGTATTTTAATTTTTTATTGCGTTTGATAATATATCACCCCATTGAAAAATTTTAACTAAGAACTGCTGAAAATAAATCACTCGATTCAATCTTTATCAGTACTTGAAATACTGGATTTAGAAATGACAAATTCAAAAGCTTTTGTGTATTTAATTTTCAATACTTTATTTTTCAGTTTTATTAAACACAGTCTTAGTTTAGAATGAATAGGAATAGGCACTTGGGTTTACAAAGAATGGTGAATTTTTCAAAACTGACATTGTTTTTAAGAGATCTACCTTGTTTGAAAGTTTCAAATTCTATAAAGCTTGTTTAGAAAATTCTAAGAATTTCACAATTTAGTTCTTTGAATTTGATCCATACCCTGTTTTTTGGTAGTCAACAGATTAGTACTTTGTTCTTTGGTGGAATTCTTGTAATCCTCCTTTTATGATGATGGGAGTTCTTTTATTATCTATTTTCTATCTGATTGATAGCTAGATGTCTAGATGGGGCTAAACGGATCGGATTCGGATTGGATTTGTGCGATCCGAATACGATCCGATAACGAAATTCGCTAAAAGAAAATTTGAATCCGATTCGATACAATAATAAAATCCGCTTTAGGATTTTGGTTTTGGATATCTGAATCCGAATCCGAAAATTCAATTGCTAAATTATTTTAAGCATGAAAAAAAAACTATTCTTAAATACATGAACCAAACATAGCCTTACAAATCCAAAACAAGACATTTTAATAATGTAAACTTGCATTAAAATAAAGAAGATTAAGAGGCTCTTTGAGAAACCCCAGAAATCAGGGGTAACCCAAAAAAAAAATTTATCGCGGATCCGTTAAGTACACATATATTCGGATTCGGCATATTCGGATTCGGCATCGGATTCAAATGTTACTATATGATTCGATTCAGATGTTACTATATGATTCAGATCAAATTCGGATGAAAATCATTAAATATGATACAATTAAAGACAATTAAAGAAGGCAATTGAATTTAGTCCTTTGACACATGTTTCTCCATATAGTTCTCTTTTAACACTTGGGTCATTTCATTTTCTCTAGCTATAGGGCACTGATTGGTTAATAAAGTTAGCATGTTAAATTTTCTGTTATGGTGTGATAAAGACAAGGAAATGAGAATGTTCCCCGAAAAAAAGATAGAGGAAATGAGAATGGCATGAAAAGATCCTGTTATAAATTTTGAGTTTTTGTGAGTCACTTTTCTTCTTATTATATATTTTAAAGGGTTAATTAGTGAAAAACTATTGGACTTTTATCAGTTTATGGCATTAAGGACACACGCAGAACTCATTTTGACACTTAATAATCATAAAAAGTTTTGTTTTTCTTTAATTTATTTTTTCCTTGTATTTTAAAAATAATATTCGTCAAATTTTTCTTCCAATTTTTATTTATTTTTAAATACACAAATCAAACAGAGGTTTAGAAAGGGAAGTTGTGACTTGTGAGTAATACTTTTTAAATCACCACTGATAAAGGAACTTGTATTTATGGGCTAATATCTGCTTGCTTATTACTTTGTGTACAACCTATATTTGTCAATAATTATGTATTTTGTTGGAGACTTGGAGTGGCCCAAGAATGTGGGCTTTTTTTTTTTTTTTTTTTTTACTATCGCATGGTCCTGCCAGTGCCACGTAAACGCGGCAGAGGATCCGGACTCCTTGGAGTGATTCAACTTTTTGAAGAATGTAACACATTAGGTTAACTGCTCTGAAATCTTATTTTCATCCAACATCTTTCAGAATTAGTGAGAAACCCATAGATGCCTCATTCATACAAGTTCAGATAGATAGGAAGAAATAAAAAAAAAAAAAACAAATTCATTGAATTTCACGAAGAAACAATCACTCTATTACAAGATATTAATTGAATACATAAGAAGATAGAAAATGAGAACCCATAGAAGCACACAATAAGTAGTCATTAATTTGACAACTAAAGGTTCATTATTCTTACATAAATAATCAAAACAGAATAATACAGTTTAATGTTTGATCAAATTACATCTTCGCGATCGCCATCACAACCGCTGATGCTGCCATCAGAGCTTGAAATCCCGATGTCACGATTCCATAGGCAGAGCTAGTGTCTGGGGCAGGTGCAGGAGCTTCTGCCTCGACATTGATGGCGAGCTTCTGGCCGAATGATGCACAATGCTTACCAAAACCGCAAATGTACCATTTCTTTCCTGGGGTGGCGAGTGTAATCACGTCGTGGCCGGAAGTGAACGCGAACTTTGGAGGCGGCACAATGCAGTCTGTGAAGCCGGTACCGTTCACTTTAAACACGTTGTGTGATCCCACGGTATAGTTGAAAACTGCACCAAAAAACGTAAATTTTATGTCTTCAATATATTAACATTGTTTTGTGTCTATACATTTCTTGGAACCAATTTTTGGCAAAATCATAAATTTCACCTTTAGCATGAGGAGGAATTTTTATTTATTTTTTTTATTTTCTTTTTTTTTCTCTCTTTTTTTTTGGAATCTAATAGTGCTAAAAATAGAGTATGGTGCTAAAAAAAATGTACTTTCTCTCCAGCACTTTTAAATCATCAGATTATAATCATTAAGGCTAAAGAAACTTTCAATACTCTGTATTTTCTCCAAAATGTTATTTTTGGCGCAATAAAATTGTTTGAAGACTTTTAATAGCCATATATGACTTTGATTGTTCTCAACTGAAATCGAGGGACTTTAGCGAGACAATAAATTTTAGAGAGTCCTCAATAATATTTAGAGAAAGTAAAGGTTTACCCTATATATATTTTAAAAGTGAACACTTAAATTCCCTTGAGGTTTTGGATTACAGTGAAACTGTTAAAGATTTTACCATGTATTTTAAAAGTGGACATTTAATCCTCTTGAGGTTTTGGATTACAATGGAACTGAGATTTTTCTCAAAACTAATAAAAATTTTAAAATTGGCCAAAAATATTAACACTTAACCTACTTCGTGAGGTTAATTTTGGGATTATCTCTTATGTGAGGATAATACTGTCATTTAACCCACCTACATGGGACTGATTTTTAACACTTAATTCATTCGGGAACTAATTTTGGAGTTAACTGTCTATATGAGGGTTGAATTTGACACTTAAACTCTCATTTGTGGGGCTAATTTTAGCAATTAATCTCCATGTATAACTATTTTGAAACAAATCTTGGTAGTTTCACTTTAGTACAGAAGGGATTAAGTGTCCACTTTTGAACTAAGGGGTAAAGTGAAAATGGGTCTAACCACATAGGTAAAATGTATTTAACCCTCATTTTAACATAGGCGAATGATCAGAACAATTTGAGATAAATTACATGGGTGAACTAGGGATGACAATAAATCACTAAGCACAAAATAGATGGAAAATGTGGAAAATAGGGAAAAGAAAATTGGTTATCTACTTATAATAGTATATAACACCATGTTCATAACTATAATATATGGCAATTTACCTAGAGTATCTCCAACATGGAACACTTTATCCTTGGCCCAAGTTTGATAATCAAAGTTAATAGTCCAACCAGAACTATCTCCAACCCAATACTCAGTTGCCAATGTGACCGTTGGAAGAATAACCGCAACAAGGGCAAAAATGACCAAGAAGTTATTAGAGGCCATTGTAGAATTCTTTTGAATTGGCTTTAGAAAATTGATCTCTTTTTTGTATTGGTTTCAAAGAGCTCTGATGGCTTGATGTGTCCTACCAATTGTCACGAAGGGTCATATTTATAGTGAATTTTCCGGGAACATTTTGAGCCAAACGCCTCGAAAAATGAGAAACCGGCTTGGGTCGGCAGGGGGAATTATATGTGTTTTTTTTTTTTTTTTTGGACTGGTCGGTCCATGCAAAATAAGTTTCAAATGGTAGCACTTGAAAATTGGAGGTGGTGGAAGAAGCTAGGCAAAATTGTTCTTTCGGCTGTGTCGTCGATACAAAAACCAAAGAACAAAATATATATATAAATAGATATTTATAAAATATTTTGAGAATTTGTATTGTAACACCAAAACAATATCATAATTATGTGATGACTAGTGTTGGAATTTGTGGGTAGTTACAATATAGCGAGGTCATCATTGTTATTGACAATTGGCACAACCGCCAGTATTTGTAGGGGAGAAGTTAGCGGAGGCGATCAAGTGCGGACCACTAACGTGCGGCCCAAAAACGGACCACTTTTAGTGACGAAATTTTCACTTTTAGCGATAAAAATTTTTGTCACAAAATGTGATCACTTTTTGTGACAAAAAATTTCGTCGCTAAAAGTGAAAATTTCGTCGCTAAAAAGCGGTCCGTCCCAAACCCGTCCCTTTAAGTCCGTCGGAGATCCGGACTGATATTGATGTTTTTTCGGAAAGTAAAGAGTGGGTCTTGTGGTTAATAAGTAAATTTATTCTACAAATTAAAATTTTTGTGTAAGAGTTTGTGGTTAGTCTAATAATTCTCTTAAAATTAATTTTATTATACCAACATCACCTCAATTTTCACACAAATCGGAAAAAAAGTGAGACATAGACTACACATTGCCCTCAATTTTCACACAAATCGGAAAAAAAGTGAGACATAGACTACACATTGCCCAGTTTTAGGCCTTTCTGGCAGAACCTTAGGTACATTTTTTTGTTCTTCGAGCTTTTTACTTCTTTGGAGTGTCATTGATATACATGTAAAAATGTGTGTATGTTGCATATATATATAGTATATATTGCACAAGAATGAACTAATATTATCTTTAAATATGATGAAAAATATATAAGAAAAAATAATAATGCTAGGTACACATAAACGGAACATCTAAATTATTCACCTGTTGCTGTGGATTTCCAAAATCATTCATCAGTTACCAAAAAAAGTTTGAATTATTTTCCAAAATGCCATGACACATCCGCAGGTGCATAGTTTAGGTGTCCCATTTAAGTGTTCCTAGCATTACTCAACACTAACACTTCCGCGCAATAATTCGACCAAAGGTGATCCTGTTACAGGAAAAGATTCAGGTACACGTGTTACAATTTTTACCGCCCAATAACCAATTTGGTCCCAAGGTAAGGAATAACCAGTTATGCCAAAAGATGCGGTCAATACAGCCAGAACCATACCTGTAACCCAAGTCAATTCGTGGGATTTTTAAATCCACCGGTGAGATCTACACGAAATACATTCTAGATCATCATTAGGACCATCATACTTGCCGACCATCGATGAACTGACCAGATTAACCAATCAAAGTTAGCATGTATTGCTGTTTGGTTGGAAAATTTATATAAGTGTGAGCGTGTCAGGCAAGCAAGTTGCTAATGTGTGTGATCCAAACTGTGCCTCACCAAGCAAATTGTGGTGACGTTCGATGCCTTAATTAAAAAGGACTTTTATCGTGTAAGATGAACTAGAAAACTAAAAAGAAGAAGGAGAAGAAGAAGAAGAAGAAGAGAGTTCGAAGGATACCTTCGAAGTGATTGAACTATTCTATAACTACTCCTAAGAATTGCATTAAAGGAAAGTAAAGCATTGAAGGAATACTAAACTAAAACTAAACTAATGTAAAGTAAAGTTATAGCCATGTTGGCCAAATAAAAAAGATTACATAATGTTGAAATGCTTGTTGTTGGTCAAGGACCTTTTACAATGAGTACATTACAACATATTTATAGAAGAAATTTACAACTACTTTGAATTTGAATTACATTTCCCTCCAACTACAATAACTAATAATTCAAATTCCTACAACTACCAATTAGTGGGAGATGTTCCTACGATGACAAGTGTCTTCAAGCAACTTCCATCTTCATCATCACCATTGATCTTCAAGTAACCAATATTGATCTCCCTTTGTAATGCCAAGTGTCATTCAATCAACTTCCAAATAACCACCAACCAATTTGAATTGGTTTTCCATGTGACAATACACTATTGTGTGTATAGTGTATGATTACTTCAATAATTACAACACAATCTAGAATTTGTTGCATGTAAATTCGGCTCGATCAAATTTCAACAAAGCCAACTCTGTTCTTACTTCTGCCTGTTAGTTCGAGCCAGGCATGAACAACAGTCTTGGTCCTATTAGACCAATTAAAGCAGTGATCAACTAATTCGATGACCGAATTAGTATTTATATTGGTGTCAATAATCTTTTCCCTTTGATAATAATCTTGCCATAGAATAATCCACATGGTCATAACCTATTTTTGATGAGCCCCACAAAGCCAAAGTGGGTATTGACCAACTAAAGCCATGATTGTCTTAAATAATTCATATGTTTTAACACTTTGTGTAGTGTCAAAAAACTCAAATGTATGAACAAAAGCATGTTCATGATCCTCAACCATATTTGGTTGTAAAATGGACCCCCTGAGTGTATTTTCATCACAATCATTTGGTTGATTAACCAATAGAGGTGATGATGGTATTGGTGATTTTTTTGTTTCTACCATTAAAGGATCATGAAGATTTTTCATAATTAATTTATTTTCACTCATTGGCTCATAGTTTTGAAGAATAGTTGACACCCTTCGAGCCATTTTGTGAAATTCATTTTCTAAAATAAACAATTGGTCCTTTACTTGTTCCAATAATGGAATAAAATTAGTGAACCATTTTTTATCACCATAATATAGTGTTGGTGGCAAAACATATAACCATTCGAAATTGTTATCACAAAAATATGGTGTTGAAAAGGGTAAAACATTCACCCGTTCAAAATTTATCTTGACACTTGAGTCCCACCAGGCGTGCCAAAAATGTTTGGTTGGAAAATTTATATAAGTGCGAGCGTGCCAGGCAAGCAAGTTGCCAATGTGTGTGATCCAAACTGCGCCTCACCAAGCAAATTGTGGTGACGTTCGATGCCTTAATTAAAAGGACTTTTATCGTGTGAGATGAACTAAAAAACTAAAAAGAAGAAGGAGAAGAAGAAGAAGAGAGAGTTCGAAGAATACCTTCGAAGTGATTGAACTATTCTATAACTACTCCTAAGAATTGCATTAAAGGAAAGTAAAGCATTGAAGAAATACTAAACTAAAACTAAACTAATGTAAAGTAAAGTAATAGCCATGTTGGCCAAATGAAAAAGATTACATAATGTTGAAATGTTTGTTGTTGGTCAAGGACCTTTTACAATGAGTACATTACAACATATTTATAGAAGAAACTTACAACTACTTTGAATTTGAATTACATTTCCCTCCAACTACAATAACTAATAATTCAAATTCCTACAACTACCAATTAGTGGGAGATGTTCCTACGATGACAAGTGTCTTCAAGCAACTTCCATCTTCATCATCACCATTGATCTTCAAGTGACCAACATTGATCTCCGCTTGTAATGCCAAGTGTCATTCAATCAACTTCCAAATAACCACCAACCAATTTGAATTGGTTTTCCATGTGACAATTATAATAATAATGTATAAAAAAAAATAATATAATATGACTTTATATACTAATACAAATAAATACAATTTATGGTTCAAACAATTGCACCGAAGCAAAAACTTCAATAACGGTCAGATGGAATTGCCACAGCGTGAGCGTTCTTCTTAGCAAGAATTATTGCAATAGAATAATGGCTAGGAGGATTGAAAGGCATTGTGGCATTAGGATTTCCAAGGTTTAGCCAAGGCTAGCTATTACTCAAGAAAAAAAAAAAAAAAAAAAAAACCTAAAGTATTCCTGCAGAGGAATGTTTCTCCCTCTCTAGAAAAGTAGAATAGGGCAACACACTCCGTGTGTGTGCCAGTTTTTTTTTTTTTGCCTAATTGTTTTAGACAATTTTTTTTCTTGCCAAATATTTTAGGCAGTTTTTTTTCTCATTTGTTGAAGTAGTTTTTTTTTATTATTTTTTTTATTTTTAAATAATTGGACATTTTAGTACCTTTCTAATATTTTTTAGGAAGATAAAGTGTAATGGTTTTACTGTAATTATGGAAAACTTGGAACATAATGTTGGTACCCTATGTTTTGACTTAATTTCTATAGTAGGTATTAAGGGTGTAAACGGTTCGGTTCGGTGTGTTTTTTGGCGAAACCGATCGGTTTCGGTTCAAATATGTTAAATTCCCGTTCGGTTTTGGTTTTACACTGCACAAACTAAATGAATACCGATCGAACCGATCGGTTCGATTCGGTGTGTCGGTTTAGTTCGGTTTTCTTTCACCCCTAGTAGGTATTAAGGGTGTAAACGGTTCGGTATCGGTGTGTTTTTTGGCGAAACCGATCGGTTTCGGTTCAAATATGTTAAATTCTCGTTCGGTTTTGGTTTTACACTGCACAAACTAAATGAATACCGATCGAACCGATCGGTTCGATTCGGTGTGTCAGTTTAGCTCGGTTTTCTTTCACCCCTAGTAGGTATAGATATATGTACATATTAGAATAATAACACTTGTAGGGTGCGTTTGGTTGCAGGTTGGGATAAGTGGGGATTAAGAGGTTATTTGTCATTGCTTATTTGCCTATTTTAAGCAGTTATGGCAGCTTAAACTGCTTATTGACCTGTTTGTTTTAGTAAAAATATAAGCAAATTTGGTCCAAAAATTAGTTTGTCAATAGGGGGGGGGGGGGGGGGTGTGGGGGTGTTAGTAGTATGTCCTAAAAGCCAATTAGATTGGAGTAGTATTTTAGGAATATTACATTGTAATAACAGTTTCATATGAATAAAAGGGAAAGTTTATTATTTATCATTATTGTTGTTTAACATTTATATGATATGTCCATAGAATTAAAGTCGAGAAGGTATGTACTTAAAGAGTTAAGGAACAAGACCATATACTTCTCAATTACTTTATTCTAAAATTGTTCTTAGTCGTAGGATTATTAAATTGGGCATTTGATAATCCGGTTAGACTAACATGTGCCATATTTATTTTATATGATAAAATATGACTAGTCTTAAGTCATCAGTGTGGGGACGCTGGAACAGACATATGGGTGCTTGTTATAGAACAAGTTCACTGAACGTGATCAACTATTAGGAAAATCCAAATGGAGTTTTACTTATCTATCAATGGATTGTTCTTAGTTATAGTGGTACAAGTAATCCTTAGACCTGAGACATTGCTGTTTGTCTTGTGTATGAGTTATTATGCTTTAGCGTGCACGGTGTTTATGTTTTAATTAAGGGCATATTCATGTATTGTTGGGTATAGTAAGTCATACATGGAGACATGTGAATGTACAACAAGGAATCTATCACTCTCAAGTGAGGGAGTGAATGTCCTATGTGATCTTCTATGATATATCTCAAGTAAAGCTCCCTGGCCAGGGCAGGGTGAGAATTAGAAAGAGATTTCTAATTTCACCAAATAGAGAAATATCAATTAGTTCGAGAACATATAATTAAATCTGGGTTTGATAATATGTCCATTACCCAAGAGATTTAATTGGGACATTGTTTTATAGTAGGATTGAATTGTATGGTAACTGTTAACGGAAATGTTCACTATTTTTCAGACTGTCTGGGGTGTGTCATGATATACTGCTAGGTATCACTCATGACTAGTGGAAGCTCATAAATAATAAATATTAATATTAATTATTTCTACAAGGGAGAATTAGAAGATGTTCTAATTTAAATTAATTAGAAAGGGTTCTAATTGTAATACTTTAAAGTATTAGTACCTACTACCAGATTAGTATGAACCTAAAGGGTAACACACAAAAGGGCAATGTGTAATTGGAAGAAATTATGAGGGTCTACTTGATATTAAGTTGTTAATATGGAAGTAGTATAATAATCCTATTAGTTTATATTTTATTTAAGAAAGTCTTCTAATCAAATATAGTTTCCTAATTAGATTAGGAAAGGGGCTTATAGTATTATTATATATATGAGGTATGGGATACAATATAAAAGCTAGCACACCCAATATTTTCCCAAAAACTCACATCATCTTGTTCAAGCGGTACGGTCACATTGGTTTTGAACAGATTTTTATTTTTCTTCAAATTAATTATGTGGAGAAATCAGACATTCTTCCAATTCGTGATTTGCTCGTGTGGATACTTTTAGAGATCGGACGCTTGGACGATTTGGTAAACTGTTCGTGGGATGAGCCAGATTCAATATTTTTTAAAATGCGCTTCAAGGGTAACTATTCGATTAACCCCCTATGGATGTTGTATGTATTTTGTATGTATCATAGACTTGATCATGGGTTTATGAAACCATTAAATTTTTGTTTTTCCCTGCGCGAACCTTTAAGGGTTCGACGTGGTTTTCTTTCAGTGGTATCAGAGCCTTAGTCTATGATCAATACAAAATATCTAATTATTTTATAGTATGGATTTATTATGAATAAATCTATAATTTTGGGACTCTAAATTTTGTATTAGATACAAAATTATAATTGTTTTTATTGATTCATACATGTGTATATATATGTATTTAGTATACGATATAAATATTACATGTGATGATCAAGTCATCTTGATGTGTCTACTTTTGAGACATCAGTGTCTTCCACAATTGAGAATTGGGTACTCGTTTTTCAAAACGAAAAAGCAAAACAGTAGTATTCTCCAAATCAGTGTGTACGAATGCACTATTTTAAAATAATGTATAAATATATATATATATATATATATGTGTATGTCTGATGTACGTGCGGCCCAGTCACTGTACGAGCGGCCCCGTCACTGTTGGATGGTGATGAAATTTGATTGAAAGTATTTTAATTAAAATCACTCTTAAATTCTAATATGATTAGGATTTGTCCCAAAATAAAATATTATACTAAAAATTTAGTAGTATTTTATTTGCATGAGATGTGAATAGTTAATGAAAAAGGATGATTATGGACTGGACCAAAATAATTGAGCTATGTGATTGATTTATTATTCAATGTGATTGAATGGTTTATTATTTTGGATTTGTAATTTTAAATGGGGCTTGCATGCCTTTCTCCCTCATTCTCAATGTAATTTCTATCTCCCTCCAATGTACCTCCCCCTTGATCATGGATCAAGGGTTTTCTTTTAAATTGATGTAAAATTAGGCTTAGAGACAAAGATCAGAAGATTACAAGGAATACAAGGTGGAGCCTACTTGGAGTAGACAAGGTGTCCAAGAAAAAAATGAAGATTGTTTATTATTATTGTTTCAAGCTTAGAGCTTGGAAGCATATGTTGTTTAATAATGAATACAACCCCATAGACCTAGATTCAACTTAAAGGCTCAAGTTGAATCACCTTAAAAGTCCATAATCATCCATGACCCCTTTTTTATGTGATAATTGTTGGGGCGGTTTCACCATATATTTTATATGTCCATATTTTAAAATTGTTTTAAAATTTAATCTAATTATTGTGTCATGAGGATACTCCTTTAAAATTAAAATTTTAAAATTGTTTTCTAAATTTAATTAGTGGGAGCATCATATGGACATATTAAAATATAAATGATGAAATATTTATTTTATGTATTTAATGCATGTATAATTGATGAGACCATAAAATTCCCTTCATGTTACGATATTAAGTTGTAAGCGAAGAGACATTATGAATGTCTTATCGTAGCCTTCCACCATTATAGGTGACTATATTTTCTTATTTGGGTTTGTCGGGCTACAGATATGTGGGGACTGCTCATTCTAAGAAAAGCCACTCATACTATTTAAATATATGACATTATGAGGTGAAGGGTTAGTGGGATCCAAGAAACTATTATGTGAGAGTCTCATTAGTGACTCATACTTGTATGAATGGTGGGTCTAACTTAACTAAAATATATGGATCAAGAAACTACTATGTGAGGTTCATAATTTTAGAGGCTAAATGCTGATTGGAACTTGCTTAAGAAGCAATAGGTAAGAAGTTACCTTCTTATCAAAGTTAGTACAACCAAGAAACTATTATGTGAGGTTGTACTAGTTTTGGTGGGACCCCAATCCCCACTAGGAATTTTTACAAATAAAGATTCCCAAATTTCTTTAAAGGGATGAGGAATTTGAAAAGAATAGTGGGAGGTACCATTATGATTTAAAGACCCAAAATCTAATGGATAATAAAATTGAATTTTATTTTATGCTCATAAATTACTATTTATCTTCTGTAGATCACCGCTAAAAATTGTCAAACTTAAACCCCCTTGCTAAAATTCTGGATACCAACCGTTTGCTGGACCAAACTTTGATGATTGGTTAAGAAACTTAAAAATCATTCTTACTTCTGACAAAATTGCCTATGTCTTGGATGGGCCAATGCCGGAATCTCTTCCGGAAGGATCCACTGAGGAAGAGCATGACACTTTGAGAAAGTGGCAGGAAGATGAAATAAAGGTGAGATGCTACATGTTAGCATCCATGAGCAATGAGCTTCAGAAGCAACATGATTCATATAAAAGCTCAACCTATATTCTTCTTCACCTACAAGAGTTGTATGGGGGACAAAGTAGAACCGCAAGGTTCAATGTTTCAAAAGAACTCTTTCAGGCCAAAATGGCAGAGGGGTCATCTGTAAATGAGCATGTGCTTAAGATGATCGGTTACATTGAGCAACTCGAAAAGCTTGATGTAGGCATGGATGCAAATTTGCAAATAGATTTGATCTTACAATCCTTGCCAGATTCTTTTTTGCAGTTCGTTATGAACTTCAACATGAGCAGGATGACAGTTCCACTGCATGAGTTGCTAAATATGTTGAATACTGCGGAAGGCTCTATCAAAAAGACAAAGGGATCTGCTCTTGTCATTCATGAGGCTTCTACTTCCAAGTCCAAGCCCAAGGGTAAAGGAAAATGGAAGGGGCAGAAGTCCAAGGTGAAGGCAAAGGGCGGGATCAAGAAAGACAAGCCCGCAAATGATAAGGGTAAAGGAAAGTGTTTCTTCTGTGGCAAAGAAGGACATTGGAAGAGGAACTGCAGAGAGTACCTTGCTTCCATAAAAGACAAACCTTCTGAAGGTATGTCTAAATTGCTTTTTATAGAAACTAACCTTTCGGTTAATTCTGTTTCTTCTTGGGTATTAGATACCGGAGCTAGTTCTCATATTTGCAATTCGTTGCAGGGATTAAGGGGAAGCAGAAGGCTGAGTAGAGGACAAGCTGCTCTTCGAGTGGGAAATGGAGCAAGTGTTGCTGCATTAGCTGTAGGGAGCTACTATTTAGCATTACCATCTAGCGTAGTTTTAGAATTAAAAGATTGTTTATTTATGCCAGATATTATTAGGAATATTATTTCTATTTCTGCTTTATCTAGAGTTGGTTATAAATTTGTTTTTGAGAAAAATAAATGCACATTTTATTTAAATGATGATTTAGTTGGTTCTGGCATATATTTGAATGGTCTTTATTTCTTAAACTTAGAAAATGGTATTAACTATATTGAGCAAGCAAAAGATAAAACACCAAAAAGACCTAGAGATGAAGTTAATCCTACTTATATGTGGCATCTTAGATTAGGTCATATTAGTGATGATAGGATCAACAAGTTGGTTAATGATGGACACTTTGGCTCATTAGCTTATGAAGCTTATCCAACTTGTGAATCTTGTCTTATGGGCAAAATGACCAAATCACCCTTTGTGGGACATGGGGAAAAAGCTGCTGACATACTTGGGTTAATTCACACTGATGTGTGTGGTCCTATGAATTCAATTGCAAGAGGAGGTTTTTCATACTTCATAACCTTCACTGATGATCACTCACGATTAGGGTATGTGTATTTAATGAAATACAAATCTGAATCTTTTGAAAAGTTCAAAGAATTCAGAAATGAAGTAGAAAAACAAAGTGAAAAAGGTATTAAAGTTCTTCGATCAGATCGAGGAGGTGAATACTTAACCAATGAATTCTTAGACCATCTCAAGGAAAATGGTATTTTATCACAATGGACTCCACTGGAACACCACAATTAAATGGTGTGTCTGAAAGGAGAAATCGTACCTTATTGGATATGGTACGATCCATGATGAGCTACACAGATCTACCTTTTATCATTTTGGGGATATGCGCTTCAAACAACAACACATATACTGAATAGGGTGCCATCCAAATCTGTTCCTAAGACACCGCATGAGATGTGGCATGGGAAGAGGCCTAGTCTTAATTACATCAAGATCTGGGGTTGTCCAGCCTATGTTAAGAAACTAGAAGTCGACAAATTGGAATCTAGGTCAGTAAAATGTAGATTTGTGGGCTATCCGAGAGAGTCGTTGGGATACTATTTCTATCACCCAGGTGAACAAAAGGTGTTTGTTAGCAAGTTTGCTGTATTTCTTGAAAAATAGTTTATTCAAGATGGAGGCAATGGGAAAGTGATAGAATTAGAGGAAATGTCCTCTGAACCATAAATCAACATTGACCAACATGAGGAAAAGTCCTCAAACCCTATTACAGTAGCACCTTCTATCACACAACCTCAACGTAAGACTAGTAGGACTCCCATACCTAATAAGAGATACTTGGATCTCCATCAAGGTGATGAGGAACTCTTTCATTGTGGAGACAATGGCGATAAGAGTGATCCTACTAATTACAAAGAGGCGATGTCAGAGATCGATTCGAGTAGATGGCAAGTTGCCATGAAATCAGAAATGGATTCTATGTACTCCAACCAAGTCTGGACTTTGGTAAACCCTCCTCAAGGTATTGTACCTATTGGCTGCAAATGGGTTTACAAAAGGAAGATAGGCTCGGACGGAAAGGTAGAGACCTACAAAGCTAGGCTAGTGGCAAAAGGTTACAAACAAAGACAATGAGTTGACTATGAGGAAACCTTCTCGCCAGTAGCCGTGCTAAAATCCATCAGGATTATACTTGCTATAGCTGCATACTATGACTATGAGATATGGCAGATGGATGTAAAGACCGCTTTTCTCAATGGTCAGATTGAGGAAGAGATTTACATGGAGCAGCCGGAAGGATTTATATCCCGTGGTGAAAACCACAAAGTGTGTAAGCTGCAGAGATCCATTTATGGACTCAAGCAAGCATCTCGAAGTTGGAACATCCGTTTTGATGAAGCGATTAAAGCATTTGATTTTCATCAAAATATGGATGAACCATGTGTGTACAAGAAGCTCAGTGGGAGAGCGATTACGTTCCTAATTTTGTACGTTGATGACATCCTCCTCATTGGGAATGATGTAGGAATGTTATCATCAGTCAAACTATGGTTTTCACAAAACGTCTCCATGAAGGATTTGGGAGAAGCATCTTATATACTGGGTATAAAGGTTTATAGAGATAGATCTAAAAGATTGCTTGGTTTATCCCAATCCTTGTACATAGACAAAGTGTTGAATAGGTTCAACATGGCAGATTCCAAGAGAGGGATGCTACCCTTCAGACATGGAATTCATCTCTCGAAGGACATGAGTTCTAAGACACCAGAGGATAGAGAGAGCATGAGCAAAGTACCATATGCTTTAGCAGTGGGAAGTCTCATGTATGCTATGCTATGTACTAGACCTGATATCAGTCATGCTGTGAGTGTTACAAGTAGATATCAGTCTAATCCAGGTATGGATCACTGGATTGCAGTGAAGAACATCCTTAAGTACTTGAGAAGAACTAAGGATATGTTCCTTATTTATGGAGGAGGAGAATTGAGAGTTGATGGTTATACGGATTCGGACTTCCAGTCTGATGTGGATGATAGAAAATCCACATCTGGGTATGTGTTTACCCTTAATGGGGGCGCTGTTAGCTGGAAGAGTTGTAAGCAAGATACAACGGCAGATTCCACGACCGAAGCAGAATACATTGCTGCTTCAGAAGCAGCAAAGGAGAGTGTGTGGATAAGAAAGTTCATCAGTGAACTAGGTGTAGTTCCAACCATTGAATCACATGTGCCTTTGTCATGTGATAACAATGGGGCGATAGCTCAAGCCAAGGAACCAAGATCTCATCAGAAATCCAAACACATTCAGCGTCGATTCCATATGATTAGAGAAATCATTGGTAGAGGTGATGTGGAGATACAGAAGATAGAATCAGTAGATAATGTAGCAGATCCATTCACTAAGGCCTTGACCCAGCAGCAATTGAATCGCCATCTTGAGAACATGGGTATGAGATACATGGTCGATTGGCTTTAGTGCAAGTGGGAGATTGTTAGTAGTATGCCCTAAAAGCTAATTAGATTGGAGTAGTATTTTAGGAATATTACATTGTAATAACAATTTTATATGAATAAAGGGCAAGTTTATTATTTATCATTATTGTTGTTTAACATTTATATGATATGTCTATAGAATTAAAGTCGAGAAGGTATGTACTTAAAGAGTTAAGGAACAAGACCATATACTTCTCAGTTACTTTATTCTAAAATTGTTCTTAGTCGTAGGATTATTAAATTGGGCATTTGATAATCCGGTTAGACTAACATGTTCCATGTTTAGTTTATATGATAAAATATGACTAGTCTTAAGTCATCAATGTGGGGACACTGGAACAGACATATGGGTGCTTGTTATAGAACAAGTTCACTGAACGTGATCAACTATTAGGAAAATCCAAATGGAGTTTTACTTATCTATCAGTGGATTGTTCTTAGTTACAGTGGTACAAGTAATCCTTAGACCTGAGACATTACTGTTGTCTTGTGTATGAGTTATTATGCTTTAACGTACACGGTGTTTATGTTTTAATTAAGGGTATATTCATGTATTGTTGGGTATAGTAAGTCATACATGGAGACATGTGAATGTACAACAAGGAATCTATCACTCTCAAGTGAGGGAGTGAATGTCCTATGTGATCTTCTATGATATATCTCAAGTAAAGCTCCCTGGCCAGGGCAGGGTGAGAATTAGAAAGAGATTTCTAATTTCACCAAATAGAGAAATATCAATTAGTTTGAGAACATATAATTAAATCTGGGTTTGATAATATGTCAATTACCCAAGAGATTTAATTAGGACATTGTTTGATAGAAGGATTGAATTGTATGGTAACTGTTAACGGAAAGGTTCACTATTTTTCAGACTGTCTGGGGTGTGTCATGATATACTGCTAGGTGTCACTCATGACTAGTGGAAGCTCATAAATAATAAATATTAATATTAATTATTTCTACAAGGGAGAATTAGAAGATGTTCTAATTTAAATTAATTAGAAAGGGTTCTAATTGTAATACTTTAAAGTATTAGTACCTACTACCAGATTAGTATGAACCTAAAGGGTCACACACAAAAGGGCAATGTGTAATTGGAAGAAATTGTGAGGGTTTACTTGATATTAAGTTGTTAATATGGAAGTAGTATAATAATACTATTAGTTTATATTTGATTTAAGAAAGTCTTGCAATCAAATATAGTTTCCTAATTAGATTAGGAAAGGGGCTTATAGTATTATTATATATATGAGGTATGGGATACAATATAAAAGCTAGCACACCCAATATTTTCCCAAAAACTCACATCATCTTGTTCAAGCGTTACGGTCACATTGGTTTTGAACAGATTTTTATTTTTCTTCAAATTAATTATTTGGAGAAATCAGACATTCTTCCAATTCGTGATTTGCTCGTGTGGATACTTTTAGAGATCGGACGCTTGGACGATTTGGTAAACTGTTTGTGGGATGAACCATATTTAATATTTTTTAAAGCGCGCTTCAAGGGTAACTATTCGATTAACCCCCTATGGATGTTGTATGTATTTTGTATGTATCATAGACTTGATCATGGGTTTATGAAACCATTAAATTTTTGTTTTCCGCGAACCTTTAAGGGTTCCACATGATTTTCTTTCGGGGGGGGGGTTGGGGTGGTGGGGGGCTGTGGTGTTGTGCTTTTCCAGATTATCTATATGTTTGATCAATTCACAGCATATCAAACAAACACCCAAACCATAATAAGCAGTCTTACTTTTAAACAGTTCTATCAATCACGATCAAGATCGCATAAGCATAAACACTTACAAACAGGCTCTTAAGTCATCCTGGTTTTAGGTATCCTATTCCATGGGACAAGAGGGCTGCCTAATACGTGGAATCAAATTCGGGTGGGTCGCTATTTACTTTATTTTGGGTGGTACTATTACTTGCAATAAATTCTGCATATGCATAATTTCATACCATCTTTGGCTGATCTAACATGGCAGCTTAGGTAGAGAAGAGAGAAACATGGGTGTTGGTGGGGCAAGTAATTAAAAAAGAAGGGGTATTTAAGGGAAAACTATTTATCCCACCATTCCTTAAGAGAAATGTTAGGCACACACTCCAAACTATATCCTAAATCACACCATTGCTTTAAATGTATGTACCTTGTGCTGTGTAAGTGGTGCACAGAAAAGTGTGAAAAATTCAAACAGCACAGAATACATGCATTTAAAGCATAGAGTGTGGTTTAAGGTGTGATTTGAGATGTGTGCCTAACACTTCTCATTCCTTAATCCCGGAATTTCATATATAGGCGGATATAGAAATTCGCAGTTGAGGGAAGCGGAAGGGGCAGTACTAGGAAGTAGGAAGTTGTAATTAGGGATAGTTGAGTTTATTGGGTCCAATGTCCTATATGAGATATCTTTTGGCCTATTGATAACTATTTTCGGGTAGAAAGATATATAAAGTTAATACTATAAAAATTAACACAAAAACTCAATCACTAATAAAATAGTGTGTTTTTTGAATTGGGGAGGCTTAAATGTAATTTAAAAAAAAAAGTAGATTTGATATATATATATATATATATATATATATATTTTTGGTTAAAATTTGGATTGTGCCACAATAAATTCGTTGCTGTTCATACACTACCCTCAATGGTATCGGTTAGAACTCAATATAGCAAAAATGCTAGGTGCATAATGAATTATACAATCAATTGCACAAACGTGCAGCACAAGATTGGACCTTGTGTTGAAAAGCCTGCACACACCTTTTTTGGACCTTGTGTTGAAAAGCCTGCACACACAAAAAGGTGTGTGCAGGCTTTTTAGCACAAGGTCCAACCTTGTGTTGCAATATAGATCATGTTTGGCACTCGGATAAGCAACAACGAATAAGATAAATTTTCATATCATGCCCTCTTTATCTTGTGCCAAACTTCGTCGTAGCTTACTATTTATGTACATAGAGTAGGGTTGACCATGGTACCTATCTTGGTCCGAGCCTGGCCTAGCCCGATGTCGGGCCTAATATTTTTATACCAGTAAGTACCTGTGCCCGCGGCCATGGGCCAAAAAAAAGAGTAGAAGTAAAAAAAAAAAAAAACGGTTTATACGAAAGTTTGATAGCTGAACTCAAGATGATTTGGTAAAACTATTCCATAATAAAAAGATGCAATGATCGAGTAAACGGGATAAACTTAACGAAACAGCTTAATAATCAAACAACACTTTCGTGTCGATTGGAATTAAGGCGATTGAGTAATAAATATAAATTGTAATTGTGAAGTTGAAATTGTTTAAACTCCAATCATTATGAAATCACAATAACAAAAAAAAAAAAAGTACGGGTTATCGCCAAACATTAATTACGTAAAGGTCCTTAAAAAATATAAAGCGTTCTCTAAAATCTCCATTAACTAATAAGACTAAATTAACTACAAATCTATATTTTAACGGGCAAGTTGTGCGTTCTCTCCATGATAAAAAAAACATGATATGGCCTATTAAAGAAATTGAACAAAATGGCCAAACTGGATGTATTGTTGAGCATATAATTGATACAAAATTTTACTTTCAGAAATTTTTTTTTTTTTGAGACCACTAACAAAAAAAAAAAAAAAAAAAAAACACACACACACACACAGAGATTCACTCATCATGAAAAAGGGCACACACACACTGTCACAACCATTATTAAGAGAGATCTAGAGAGTGAGCGTACCTTGAGAGTGAGGAGGCAGTGTCGTGAAAAGAGAGTGGGGAAGAGTGAGAGAAAGATGAAATCACCCAAACTTTAGTCCCTGTAAATCAAACATGAGATCAATTAATAAACCAAACTAAGTTGAGAAAAAGGAAAAAGGAATGAACCAAAAGCACCAACCTGGATTGTGAAGTGACCACAAAAAAAATTGTTGCCACTGTAATTGTGAATTGATGGTTACGAGAGAGATGCTGAAGGTGTTTCAAAGCAGAAGCAGTTTTAAAGAGAGAGAGAGAGAGAGAGAGAGAGAGAGAGACGATATGCAGTATATGTATTGCATGTGTGTGAGAGATAGGAGAGAATTGGGGTGAGTGTTCATATGGTGTGTGAGGAGTGCAAATATATTACTACTGTGACCATTGGATTAAATTGATCCAATGCTGAAAAATAGATATAGACCAATAAAGGTGTAGATTTGAAGTTGGTTAAATGGGCAATTTTAAGCCCCTGGATTACTAATTTTTGGGTCCTGCACCTTTGCCCAATATAAGATAGATTGTTAGTTTAGTTTAATTATACATATTAGTGCATTTTTATTTAATAAATTACAATATTAAATAAGTAGCTATATATTATATATGCAGTGCTAAATAATTATGTATTTTGGGATTCGGTTATGTGGTCATACATTCCTGGATTTGATTTGATTTTTTTTTTCTTTCAAATTTTGTTGCAATACAATGAAAAAGTTGGTTTTAAAATTGTAAGGGGCATGGTGGAAATCTGCCAACTCGCAGACCCAGATTTTGGGCTAAGCTGGGATGTGTAATCCCAAAATAAAAAATAAAAAATAAAAAATAAAAAAGTGTACAAACGGTTTGCGTTGGGCTTTTGGCCCCAAAAGCCATTTAGGGTCTGTTTAACATAGCTTGTGCTTTTGCGATTGTGCTAGCTTTTGTCAAAATAGATTATGGTTAGAATTGATTACGACCTTTGAGGTGTTTGGGTAATGTATGGTAAAAGAGGTTATGACGGCATAATAGATTATATAAGTGTTTGGCTACACAAATATAAAAGTTATTTTGAATGTTCAAAAGACCGTTATGCCCTTGAGTTGTATTGCTATTATAGTAGTATTGCATACATAGTTAGTTTATCTTCTTATTACATATTATTGATTAGAAATAAAAGTAGTAGAATTAATGATAATTTAAAAATGTATATTAAGTACACACAATATTTATTGGAATGTATATGATTCATGAGTAATGCTACGCTTTCCAATTATTTTTACACCAAATAATTTACAAACAAATGTGGTAGTGGGCTCAATCCCACTATCACATGTGTGAGAATTATTTGAGATTCAAATATGAAAAATATTTGAGATGTAGAAATTTGGAAAGCATTGCATTAATATGCATAATACATCACTGGTAATGCTATGTTTTCCAAAATTTGTATACCAAATGTGATTATTAACAGTGGACCAAATTGATTTCCATCGATGATGTTGAATTGGTCACACAATTATTGGTGATTGACCCACTATCACAAGTGTTAAGAATTACATTTAAAATATAAATTTAAGTGGCTTAACATTATTATTGTTGTAAACTTGTGATAATGGTGGACTTTTGTCCTTGGTGCTAGACACAACCGGAAATATTGGAAAAAGGTGAGTGGTCTAGATGTCTTTTGTCATGCGAGGAATCTTGGTTTGACCATAAATCAGTTCAAATTAAATCAAGTTTTGTGTCCCAATCAATTGGGGTTGACTTTTGCATGCGAGGAGTCTTGGTTTGGTTTTGTTTGGCATGCGAGAAATCTTGGTTTGATCATGATCTGACAAAAAGCTGGAGATAAGCAGCTTTGGAAAAACTCGCTGGAAAGCTCTCCAAATTCCAATTGCGATTGGCTTTTGCATTTGCCTTTGAATGTCCAAACACCATCACTTTTTCTATTGGGGTTGTAAACGCTATTCTGGGGGGCACTGATCGCGGTGCCCAAACGGGTACTTGGAAGCAATCAAAACGCTGTGCCAAACGGCCTCTTGGTAGAGATATTTTGTCAAGAGGGTAATGTCTATTCAAGTCTTCAACTTGTCCATAACTTGTATAGACCATAACAAATTGGTAAAAAGAGCCATCTCATGACTTGTATTATATATTATTTACATATTATATATACACACAAGAGAAAAGGCCATCACAGGTTGTACAGACTTTAACAAATATCTAATACAAACAGGTGTTTGTAAACGAGGCAGTGCCCTTTTAACCTGTTATGTCTTCAGATAATAAAAAACACACTATAATATGGAAAAAGAAGAGATACATAAATAACTTAAATATTATAAGGCTTAGTTTGGCTCCACGTGGCTTTTTTAAAAGTAGCTTATGAAATTTATTATTAAGCTGTTTGATAATTTTGTACAAGTGACACAATACTCTTCAAAAACACATCATGAAACCAACAAGCAACCTTGAGCTTTTAAAAGCTCCATTTTAGAGCTTTTAAAAGCTTCTACCAAAAAGCCCTAAGTTCAATTTTTACAAAGCTCATAAACTAGTTACCAAATGAATTAACATGATATTATACTTTAAAAAGGAGCACTACCAAAATAGGGGCAAACTAAGCCAAAAGGTTACTAATACAAGGGTCGGCCCTCATGCGGTATGCCCAAGCCCAGTCTGAAAAATGTATGGGCTTCAGATAATGCCCAGGCCTATCTTTTTGGGCCAGTCTCTTTACCTATGCCATGTAATAACTGAGTCGGGCTGGGTGGGCTAAGCGGGTTGATGGTCACTCTCGAGTCATCACAACCTACTGTTGATGACTCGAGAGTCTGGCTACTGTTGATGACTCGAGAGTGACCATCAACCCGCTTAGCCCACCCAGCCCGACTCAGTTATTACATGGCATAGGTAAAGAGAGTGGCCCAAAAAGATAGGCCTGTATAAATATTTGTGACAAAGAAAAATTTTAGGGTTAAATGTATTTTGTACCCTCAAATTATACCTTATTTGGTACTTTGGTCTCTTAAATTTTTTATTTTTTATTTTTATTTTTTATTTTTTGCATTTTGGTCCCTTAACTAACATTTTGTGATAGTTTCCTCCCTTCCGTCACTTTTAGCATCACTTTTTCCATCACTAAAAGTGACAGAAGAGACAAATTGCCAAAAAATGTTAGTTAATGGACCAAAATGCGAAAAAAAAAATTTATTTAAAAACTAAAGTATCAAACAAGATATAATTTATGGGTGCAAAATGCATTTTATCCAAAGAGTACTATTTGGGACACTAACAAATTTCACTAACACTCACACCCACACTCTATCTCTCTCTTAGTGGCACTGTGGGATCTGCAGTGGACCCAAAATACCACTAAGAGAGAAATAGAGTATGAGTGTAAGTATTAGTGGAATTTATTAGTGTCCCTAATATTGTTATTATACCCAAAACCTTATTACTTGCATTCTGCAATAGTTGGGTTATGCTATTGAAAAAATCTAAGATGTGGGAAATTTATTGATAAAGTTGTTGCAGATACATGGGCTCCTAACACCACTTATCTATGTAAGATAGTTCTACTGGAGATAATAAAGTGTGTACATGATTTTCTTCTTTCTCCGTTCGTAATGAACACATTAATTTTACATGCACCACAAAAAATACATTTGACTCGTTTGCCATTCATAATTGGCCTAACTTTTTTTTTTGCTTGGAAAAAAAGCGAGAAGGGGGCAACTAGCATAGCAACTCTTTCTGGGGATGACCATAGGAGCCCCTCTCCGATGTGAAATGTTCGGTTTGAGCCAAAGCTACTGCATGTGTAGGCGAGCCCGTCACCACTCCCCCACTGACGCGACCAGTGAGCCAGAAGCCTATCCACAGACCACAGAAATCATGCTTTACTCACACAAGTGCTTTCAACTTACGTCCGGATTCGAACTCCTGACCTTGGGTAAGGAATATAAGCCTCGTCCAACTGGTCTACCACCACGGTGGTAATTGGCGTAACTTAATTGTAATAATGACATGCTGAAGGGTGGAGGGATATATAGACTCGGCAAAGTTGTTGCCCTCCCAAATATTCAAATATGATAAATATTGTTAGTACATGTGATGTTGTAGTCTAATTGTAGTTTTAGCTATCCCTTACCAAAAAAAAAAAAAAAAATTGTAGCCTAGTCCACCCCCAAATTTGCTAATTTTATAGTCCGTATATGTTATATTTTAGTCCAAATATAGTCTTGCTCACCTCAATCAAGTGTTCCAAACTCAATTTGACACAATATCTTGTTATAAATAAACCCCAAAATGAATCAATATTATCCTGAAAGATAATATTTTCCTTAAATAGACCAAATTTGACATATCTCATTATCAAATATGTATAAATAGACAGATCCGCACCCTCCCCCCCTCCCCCCCAAAAAAAAAAAAAAATCCTAGCTCCGCCCTTGGACATGCTTCCTTTCATATTTTTCTTACAAAACTCTCCCTTAAAAACCTGGTTAAATATTCATTGTTGTTAGGAACTGCGTTCCCATGATCCGTTAACAGCGCGTATAAGTTGGTACTGCAAAAAAATTACGTGAAAGCTACAATAAACCTACAAGGGCGGAATTGGGTTACCTTGAACTACAAAAACGGATTGTTGTAGTAGACGAATCGAGAACACGGGCTCGATAACAGCTCATGATCTTCTACCGTATTCCTCCGCTGTCAGAATAACGACCTGAGTGTGGGCTCTATCAAAATCCTTTTCTATTTTCTGCTCTCTCTTTCTACGCTCTCTTTTCTATTCAAAGTTATAATACTCTATATGGAAAAACGCAAACTGAGAAGAGAGTCAAAGCAGCATATATAGAGGCTACGATAGGAACCATAAGAAGTCAATAAGGAATAGGCTTCCTTATGGAATTAGGAAATCCTAATTCGAACTGAATTAGAATCCTATTTCCATAAATTATAATTCATACCACTAAAGAATTATAATTGCACTCCTACCCTTATCTCAAAAATATATTTCAAACTTTATGTTATTAAATGCTTAATATCTCCCCACGTTAAGATTACAGATATCCATTAATTAAATATAATTACTGACAATCATATTTAATTAATCTCTTAAAATTCCTTGAGATCCTCTACTTAACTTATTTGATAAGTCGGATACAAAATCCACCTGCAGGGTTTGACATAATAAAAACTTATAAGCTTTCTCAAGGGGATATCATCAATCCCAAAAATTAAGACATGGACTCCATCATTAATTTATACCCACCACACAATCAATATTGTCATTCAATCCAACGAGATATTGACCTATTTAAGGATCTCACCATTTTAGGGACAAAGTGTAAATATCAAATATACGTGTCTATAAATTAACTTAGGATTTAGAGCATAAGCACTCATAATAGCCATGAGGTATTAATTATCTTATAAGTCAGTATAAAGATAATTATCCCAAGTCGGTTCCGTTTAATACACCATGCTGGAGTCCTACCGATGGTGTGTCCAATTCTATTTAAAACTGTAAATCAAAATCTTACATTCTATAAGATCCGATGGTCTGATCTTCCGTATGTAAGCCGAACTCTACACACCAAACTACCTACTAAGTAGAATAAGAGACACATATGCATAATATTAAATAAATAATACAATACAAACATTGCCCACACAGATTTTCATAAAAATGGAATAACTGATTTTATTAAATGAATAATAAATTAACTACATAAAGCATGGCTTTTAGTATATATACCTAACAATCTCCCACTTAGACTCAAAGCCATGATGCAACACACCTCACTTCTATCCCTTCAACGTGACTATCAAAAGTCTTGGCTGGTAAGCTCTTGGTGAAAGGATCTGCTAGGTTATTTGCTGATACTATCTTGGTCACTTCAACATCATCTCTTTGCACGATCTCTCGTATAAGGTGATATTTACGCTCAATGTGTTTTCCCTTCTTATGGGCCCTAGGTTCCTTTGAGTTAGCAACTGCTCTGCTATTATCGCGGTAAATGGTAATAGCCGATTGTACCGCAGGTATTAATCTTAGATCTAAAAGGAAGTTTCTGAGTCGAACGGCCTCCTTAGCGGCTTCCGAAGCAGCCACATACTCGGCTTCCATGGTGGAATCTGCAATATATGACTACTTGATACTCTTCCAACTAATGGCTCCACCTCTTAGGATAAACACATATCCGGAGGTAGACTTACTGGAATCCCTATCTGACATGAAATCAGAATCTGTGTACCCAATGGGTACAAGACTGTCTACTTGGTAAACTAACATATAGTCTCGAGTCCTTTTTAAGTACTTGAGAATATTCTTCACTGCAGTCCAATGTTCTTGTCCTGGATTAGACTGATATCTACTAACCATGCCTACAACAAAGTAGATGTCAGGTTTAGTACATACCATAGCATACATTAGGCTTCCTACTGCCGAGGCATAAGGAACTGCATTCATCATCTCTATCTCATCAGGTGTCTTAGGACACTGATCCTTAAATATAGTAATTCCATGTTTGAAGGGAAGGGATCTTGCATGCTAAACCTTGCAAGAATATTGTCGATATAAGTGCCTTGTGACAAGTCCAGCATCCTATTCTTGCGATCTCATATAAGCTTGATCCCTAGGATGTGACCAGCTTCTCCTAAGTCCTTCATATCGAATTGACTGGACATGTAATAACTGAGTCGGGCTGGGTGGGCTAAGCGGGTTGATGGCCACTCTCGAGTCATCACGACCTACTGACTGTATAAATTTTTGTGACAAGAAAAACTTTAGGGTTAAATGTATTTTGTACCCTTAAATTATTCCTTATTTAGTACTTTGGTCTCTTAATTTATTTATTATTTTTTTTTTTTGCATTTGGTCCCTTAACTAACATTTTGTGACAGTTTCATCCCTTCTGTCACTTTTAGCATCACTTTTTCCGTCACTAAAAGTCGCTAAAAGTGACAGAAGAGACAAATTGCCAAAAAATGTTAGTTAAGGGATCAAAATGCGAAAAAAAATTTATTTAAAAACTAAAGTACCAAGCAAGATATAATTTATGGGTGCAAAATGCATTTTTTACCCAAAGAGTACTATTTGGGACACTAACAAATTTTACAAACACTCACACTCACACCCATACTCTATCTCTCTCCTAGTGGCACTGTGGGGTCTGTAGTAGACCCAAAATACCACTAGAAGAGAAATATAGTATGAGTGTAAGTATTAGTAGAATTTGTTAGTGCCCCTAACATTATTGTTATACCCAAAACCTTATTACTTGCATTCTGCAATAGTTGGGTTATGCTATTGAAAAAATCTAAGATGTGGGAAATTTATTGATAAAGTTGTTGCAGATACATGGGCTCCTAACTGTTTGCACCTAAAAAATACACTTTTTAACTCAAAGTTGTTTAAGGCCGATTGAATTTTCTTTATCGGACTCATGAGACCGATTGCAAAATAATGACTAACTGATTGGTTAAAAGTTGATCAGACTAACTACGAGTTGATCGGGCTTACTACCGTTGCGCTAGTACTGTTGCTCACTCGGACTGATCACTCTTTGATCGGGCTGGCTAATACATAAATTCGGACTTATAGACCAATTGTGTATATTGCCAAACGTGGTAGGGCCAAGTCAGAGTGCTCAGGCTAAATAAAATATCTTCTATCGGGCTGCTACACAAAGTGGGCCCTGCTTCAAATATGGCTGAATTGCATTGCCATCGGGCTAGCACCATTATTCATTCGGACTAACTATTGGTCAATTGGGCTGATCGTCATTTAATCGGGCATCACTGTGATCGGACTGACCTCCTTTGGGTATCTATTCAGTCTGGCTAGGCCTTATTTGGCAGTTCAGTGCCATCGGACTATGTAGGTGATAATATCGGGCTTCCATTATGCTTGCACCATCGGGCTACCACCTCATTTCACTGCACATATCAAAGTGAGCCGGCCACTATATAGTTGTTCCAAATTGGCAACTTGTTCTGTGCAGTCAGTGTTCTAATCAATTTGGGAAACATTATCACTTAAGGAAAGATAATATTTCAAGATATTATCTTATTTGGGAGATAATATTATCACTTTATTGTGCATATCTTTTACTTGGAGGGAAAGCAAGACGTATAAGGCCAACATGTGGACTACATTCAATATATACGCACACACATATATATATATATATTTCGCATATATGGAAGGTTTCAAGATATAGCAGATATTATCAGTTTATGGAAATAAACTGGTGTTTTTTACCAGATAATGATTCTTATCAGATTTCCTACCCTATCTAGAAGACCTCCATGGCCGCTATAAATTAACAGGCAGGCCAAGCCATTCAAGGACTCCGCGTCTCTTCGAAAAAGCATTCAACCATGCATTCTAAATAGCGCTCCTAGCATTCTTTTTATTTTCCTAGGCTTTCTTAGTTATAATTACATCCTTGTAATTTCTCTTTTCTTCCCAATTAAATAAAAATGCTCTTTTTATTTAATTTATCTTGCTTGTGTTCATCACTTGCTAGACTTGTGCGCTTCAGCACTGTCTAGGGACTTTTGGTGAGGGTACTTTCCTACTCACCTCACACAATCACCTGTTAGAAGTCAGATTCATCAAAGCCTTGTGTATCACTCACACAAGCGGATAGGAAATTAGTTTGCACGTACACACACACATCGAACCACTGCTGGTTCTGGCACGCCCGCGCAAATTACAGCAAACACTAACACCACTTATCTATGTAAGATAGTTCTACTGGAGATAATAAAGTGTGTACATGATTTTCTTCTTTCTCCATACGTAATGAACACATTAAGTTTACATGCACCACAAAATTACATTTGACTCGTTTGCCATTCATAATTGGCGTAACTTTTTTTTTTCCTTGGAAAAAAAGGGAGAAGGGGGCAACCAACGTAGCAACTCTCCTTGAGCTGACTATAGGAGCCCCTTCTCGATGTGAAATGTCCGGTTTGAGCCAAAGCTACTGCATGTGTAGGCGAGCCCGTCACCACTCCCCCACCGACGCGACCAGTGAAACAGAAGTCTATCCACAGACCACAGAAATCAGGCTTTACTCACGCAAGCGCTTTCAACTTACGTCCTGATTCAAACTCCTAACCTTGGGTAAGGAATATAAGCCTCGTCCAACTAGTCTACCACCACGGTGGTAATTGGCGTAACTTAATTGTAATAATGACATGCTGAAGGGTGGAGGTATATATAGACTCTGCAAAGTTGTTGCCCTCCCAAATATTTAAATATGATAAATATTGTTAGTACATGTGATGTTTGTAGTCTAATTGTAGTTTTAGCTCTCCCTTACAAAAAAAAAAAAAAATTGTAGCCTAGTCCACCCCAAAATTTGCTAAATTATATAGTACGTATATGTGATATTTTAGTCCAAATATAGTCTAGCCCACCCAGGGGTGGATTTAGAAAGTCTTTTTAGGGGCCCCCGAAAATTTTTTTTTGGACCTAGTTATACATATTTTGCATATATTTTAGGCCTAATATGACAAATTTATAATAATTTTTGACCTATTTATACATATTTTGTGTATATTTTAGACCTAATATGACAAACTTTATAATGGTAGGGGGGCTTTTAGACCTATTTATACATATGTTGGGTATATTTTAGACCTAATATGACAAATTTATAATGCCAGGGGGGCTTTTATAATTTTTAGGGGGGCTTAAGTGTAATTTTTTTTTTTTTTTAAATCTTAATGTGCAATTTTCGAAAAATCTGGGGGGGGCTTCAGCCACCCTTTTGCCTTGTGTATGTCCGCCCCTGAGCTCACCTCAATCAAGTGTTCCAAACTCAATTTGACACAATATCTTGTTATAAATAAACCCCAAAATGAATCAATATTATCCTGAAAGATAATATTTTCCTTAAATAGACCAAATTTGACACCATATCTCATTATCAAATATGTATAAATAGACAGATCCGCACACACACCCACCCCCCCCAAACCCCAAAAAAAAAAAAAAAAAAAAATCCTGGCTCCGCCCTTGGACATGCTTCTTTTCATATTTTTCTTACAGTACTCTCCCTTAAAAACCTGGTTAAATATTCATTGTTAGGAAATTGTGTTCCTAGGATCCGTTAATAGCGCGTATAAGTTGGTACTACAAAAAATTACGTGAAAGCTACAACAAACCTACAAGGGCGGAACTGGGTTACCTTGAATTGCAAAAATGGATTGCTGTAGTAGACGAATCGAGAACACGGGCTCAATAACAGCTCACGATCTTCTACCGTATTACTCCGCTGCCAGAATAACGATCTGAGTGTGGGCTCTATTGAAATCCTTTTCTATTTTCTGCTCTCTCTTTCTACGCTCTCTTTTCTATTCCAAGTTATAATACTCTATATGAAAAAACGCAAACTAAGAAGAGAGTCAAAGCAGCATATATAGAGGCTACGATAGAAAGCATAAGAAGTCAATAAGGAATAGGCTTCCTTATAAAATTAGGAAATCCTAATTCGAACTGAATTAGAATCCTATTTCCATAAATTATAATTCATACCACTAAAGAATTATAATTGCACTCATACCCTTATCTCAAAAATATATTTCGAGCTCTATGTTATTAAATGCTTAATATCTCCCCACGTTAAGATTACAGATATCCATTAATTAAATATAATTACTGACAATCATATTAATTAATCTCTTAAAATTCCTTGAGATCCTCTACTTAACTTATTTGATAAGTCGGATACAAAATCCACCAGCAGGGTTTGACATAATCAAAACTTATAAGCTTCTCAAGGGGATATCATCAATCCCAAAATTTGAGACATGGACTCCATCATTAATTTATACCCACCACACAATCAATATTGTCATCCAATCTAATGAGATATTGACCCATTTAAGGATCTCACCCTTTTAGGGATCAAAGTGTAAATATCAAATGTACATGTCTATAAATTAACTTAGGATTTAGAACATAAGCACTCATAATAGCCATGAGGTATTAATTATCTTATAAGTTAGTATAAAGATAATTATCCCAAGTCGGTTCCGTTTAATACACAAAGTGTTCCAGCATAGTGAGTTGAAACTATACCGTTTTCCGCAGTCAAGACAAACCTACTACAACACCATGCTGCAGTCCTACCGATGGTGTGTCCAATTCTATCTAAAACTGTAAACCAAAATCTTACATTCTATTAGATCCGATGGTCTGATCTTCCGTATGTAAGCCAAACTCTACACACCAAACTACCTACTATGTAAAATGAGAGACACACATGTATAATATTAAATAAACAATACAATACAAACATTGCCCACACAGATTCTCATAAAAATGGAATAACTTATTTTATTAAATGAATAATAAATTAACTACATAAAGCATGGCTTTTAGTATATATACCTAACAATCTCCCACTTAGACTCAAAGCCATGATGCGCACACCTCCTCCTATCCCTTCTACGTGACTATCAAAAGTCTTGGCTGGTAAGCTCTTGGTGAAAGGATCTGCCAGGTTATTTGCTGATACTATCTTGGTCACTTCAACATCATCTCTTTGCACGATCTCTCGTATAAGGTGATACTTATGCTCAATGTGTTTTCCCTTCTTATGGGCCCTAGGTTCCTTTGAGTTAGCAACTACTCTACGATTATCACAGTAAAGGGTAATAGCCGATTGTACCGCAGGTATTAATCTTAGATCCAAAAGGAAGTTTCTGAGTCGAACGACCTCCTTAGCGGCTTCTGAAGCAGCCACATACTCGGCTTCCATGGTGGAATCAGCAATATATGACTACTTGATACTCCTCCAACTAATGGCTCCACCTCCTAGGATAAACACATATCCTGAGGTAGACTTACTGGAATCCCTATCTGACATGAAATCAGAATCTGTGTACCCAATGGGTACAAGACTGTCTGCTTGGTAAACTAATATATAATCTTGAGTCCTTTTTAAGTACTTGAGAATATTCTTCACTGCAGTCCAATGTTCTTGTCCTGGATTAGACTGATATCTCTAACCATGCCTACAGCAAAGCAGATGTCAGGTTTAGTACATACCATAGCATACATTAGGCTTCCTACTGCCGAGGCATAAGGAACTGCATTCATCATCTCTATCTCATCAGGTGTCTTAGGACACTGATCCTTAAATATAGTAATTCCATGTTTGAAGGGAAGGGATCTTGCATGCTAAACCTTGCAAGAATATTGTCGATATAAGTGCCTTGTGACAAGTCCAACATCCTATTCTTGCGATCTCATATAAGCTTGATCCCTAGGATGTGACCGCTTCTCCCAAGTCCTTCATATCGAATTGACTGGACAACCAAACCCTTATAGAAGATAATACCCCCACATCGTTTCCGACTAACAAGATATCACCCACATATAGTACTAAGAACACCACCATACTTCAATAATGTTTTTTGTACATACAGGATTCATCTGCACATTGATCAAAACCAAAAGACTTGATTGCTTGATCAAAGCGGATATTCCAAAACCTAGATGCCTGCTTAAGTCCATAAATTGACTTCTTAAGCTTGCACAATTGTGTTCTTGGCCTTTCGCGATGAACCCGTCTAGTTGCACCATATAGATGCACTCGTCAAGATTCCCATTAAGAAATGTTGTCTTGACATCCATTTGCCAAATTTCATAATCGAAATGTACAGCAATGGATAAGAGAATCCGGATAGACTTTAGCATGGCCACCAACGAAAA
This sequence comes from Hydrangea macrophylla, assembly GCA_033977485.1. NCBI lineage: Eukaryota > Viridiplantae > Streptophyta > Magnoliopsida > Cornales > Hydrangeaceae > Hydrangea > Hydrangea macrophylla. The sequence continues at coordinate 78,099,246 of CM066991.1, read as the reverse complement.
AGTTTCCTCATAATCGATTCCTTCTTTTTGAGTGAACCCTTTCGCAACAAGCCTTGCTTCAAAGGTTTCCACCTTACCATCTGCTCCTCTTTTCTTCTTATAGATCCACTTGCATCCAATGGGTTTTATTTGGGTGGATCTACAAGATCCCAGACTTGATTGGAGTACATAGACTCCATTTCAGACTTCATAGCCTTTTGCCAAAGATCTGCATCTTTATCTTGGAGTGCTTCATTGAAGTCATAAGGATCGGTACCTTGTTCATCAGGGACCCGGTCATAAGACTCTCCCAAGAACATATACTAGTTAGGTTGAATAATAACCCTCCCACTACGACGAGGCACATCCCTTGTCTATGTATCACTGATATTTCGTTGTGAAGATTCTGAACTTAATACACCATTATTTGCACGCTGTACTGGTTCAGGAACCTGCGTGTTAATGGTTGGTTCGGTATCTACACGAGTTTTGGTAATCCTCCCTCTATGACATGGTAATAGAATATCGATAACTTTTTCTTGTAGTGTTTCTTCTTGTACCATTGGTATCGAAGAAGTATGTGTCGGTGTCTCTCCTCTCATTTCCTCTAGAACAATACGGCTTCTAGGCTTGTGGTCCATAACATAGTCATCTTCTAAGAATGTGGCATTGGTGCTAACAATAACCTTCTAATCCTTAGGACTATAAAACAGACCACCTTTAGTTTCTCTTGGATACCCAATAAAGAAACATACTCCTGTTCTTGATTCTAACTTTTTGCGTTCCCTTTCAACACATGTGCTGGACTACCCCAGATCTGAACATGCCGCAGACTCGGCTTTCGCCCAGTCCATGATTCTGTGAGAGTAGTAGGTACTAACTTAGATGGTACCAAGTTTAGAATGTATGCAGCTGTCTCTAATGCGTGTCCCCAATAGCAAATTGGTAAATCTGAGTAACTCATCATAGATCTTACTATTTCCATGAGAGTCATCTTCCTTCTTTCTGCTACATCGTTTTGCTGAGGCATACGGGATGCGGAATTGGGATGTAATCCCTTGCTCCAATAAGTATTCCCTAAACTCTCCCAAGAGGTACTCTCCACCACGATCAGATCGTAGTGTCTTGATACATTAACCTAGACGCTTCTCCGTTTCACCCTTGAAGTGTTTGAATTTCTCAAAGCATGTAGACTTACGCCGCATCAAATAAATGTACCCATACCTTGAGTAATCATCGATGAAAGTGAAAAAGTACTCAAATCCCCTTCTTACTTAGACAGTCATAGGACCATATAAATCAGAGTGAACCAGTTCCAACGACTCTATTGCTCTATAGCCCTTGACCGAGAACGGCCTCTTGGTCATTTTACCTTCCAAGCAGGATTCATAGACTGAAAGTGACTCCACTTCCAATGAGCCTAATGACCCATTTTGAACTAGTCTTTGAATCCTTTTCAAATGAATATGACCAAGGCATAAGTGCCAAAGATGCGTTTTGTTCATCCTCGAAGGTTCTTTTCTCTTAAATGGCAAACTATTTATGTTATTCAATTCATTAAGTTGCAGTATAGGAGAGACATGATTTATAATATAAAGATCATCCACCAATTGACCAGAACAAATAAAATGCTTATTTTCTTTAATAACTACTATTTTATTAAACTGAACTGAATATCCATTCTTTACTAAACTAGAAAATGAAACTAAATTCCTTCTAATAGAAGGTACAAAAAGGCAATTTCTTAATATTAAAATTCTATCTCTACCAAAACTAAGATGTAGATCTCCTACTACAACTGCTGCTACTCTCGTAGCATTTCCCATATATAGATAAATCTCTCCATCACTAAGCTACCTAGTTCCCTGGAACCCCTACAAAGAATTATATACATGATCAGTGGCTCCAGTATCTACACACCAGGTACAGGTAGATCGAACTGCTAAGCACGATTCAACTAGTAAATGAGATTTACCTTAATTGTCCTGTCTGGCGAGATAAACTAGACATTGCTTCTTCTAGTGTCCTAGTTGCTTGCAAACAAAACATTTGCCTTTAGGCTTTCCCGATTGTCCTCTTGGCCTTTGGATTGGCAGAGGACCCACGACCTTCTTTTGAGCCTTTTTCATTTTCTTCGAGCCTTTCAGCTTTGAAGCAGAGCCTTTCTCAAATACAAGAGCACTCCCTGACTTTCTATTAAGACCCTCAGCTGCCTAGAGTTCTTTAAGCAGCTCCGCCAAAGTATAATTAAATTTATTCATATTGTAATTGAGGTGGAATTGCTTAAAAGACTCTGGCAGTGATTGGAGTACAATACCGACCTGGGTTTCCTCATCGATTTCAGCTCCAAGGATCTCTAGTTCATTAAGAAGAGATATCATCGTAAGAACATGATTCCTTACTGGCATCCCCTTGGCCATGGTTGTGTTCATCAAGTCTTTCATAGCAACCTGCCTAGCAGCATGACTTTTGGTCCCCGAACATCTCTCGGAGGCTCTCCATCATGTCACAGGCACTGGCCATTGGCTGATGCTGATGTTGCAGAATATTCGACATAGATGCCAAAATATATCACCGCGCCATCTCATCAGCCTTGACCCATTTCTTGTGAGCCTGGGTTTCCTCAGCGGTTGCGCCCTCACCAGATTGCTCAGGACATTCTTGAGTAAGCCCAAATTTGTACTCTTCAGCAGTTAACACAATATCCAAATTCCTTTTCTAGTCTATATAGTTTGGTCCAATAAGTTTGTTTTATTTAAGTATAACAGCGAGTGGATTGAAAGAACCCATTTAAAAGCCTGAGAATCACATAATATAAGTAATTATGTTTGGGCAAAAAAATACTACAGATTCGAGTAGAAAATATTGGTTCCCTCTACCATATTTGAAAAGAATCCACCAGCAACCTGATACACCGCGAATAGTATGACTCGATGGGAAGCCATATACTATCCATCATTTGTTCAGATAGACAATTGCCTTTTAATTTTACTATCCAGGTGACATAACTTGTCAAGTAAAATTAAAATGTTGACTTGCTTTGATCCTATAAATAATAACAGTGACTCAGATGGAGAGGATATTATCATTTATAGCTAAGTGTATACCACCACTTAATTCTAGGTCAAGAGTTTCGTGAGGAACACTCTGATGGAGAGGTGACCCACACTAACAATCACCCCAAACATTCTATTAAAGAAGTTTGTACCGATGATTCCATGATCAACTTCATTCGATGGGGAGGATCACACTAGAACCATCACACAAAATTAATCATATCATCTACAAACCAGTGATGGAGACCATGAGATTTATACTTGATAAATTCTCTCCCACTTAGAATTTTTAAAAAAATTGAGGGTTATAATTTTTTAGAATTTTTTTTAATTTAATCAATAAAAAATAATGGAATACTTGACAAGGATTAATTCATCCTTACTTGTCAAACCCATATGTGTAGATAATAAAATTATTGTATTCTCATAATTTTATGGAATTAATTTGATTTCTAAATATACATGTAGTTGTCCATCATTTTAAATTAATATAATTTAAACATACAACTAGACATCTGAAATAGGTCTAGGAACAATTATCCATGTTGTCCCATTTATTAAACATGAAACAATGATACTCATTCAATCATACATAAATAAGAAAACTACAATAAAATATGAATCCTACTATTATGGTCAAGCTGCAACTCTTGTGAAGAAATCTTCATTGAACGCGATTAGCTCTATGTCGCCACTACGGGGTAGCGCCCCAGAAGCTAAATCCAATCTACCATCAACAACTGCCTTCCAGAACTGTTTTCTGAAACAGTCTTCTGAAACTGCTACCAGATTGCTTTCTGAAACTACTTGTAAAACTGCTCTCATGAACCATCTTCACGGATTTACTTGAGATATACCACATAGACCCTATGCCTCCATGAAGGAGTTCACATGCTATTTCTTTGTAGTAAATTAACCCCGCATTAATCAAGCGTGGGATCCAAATACATACAATCATATGCCTCCATAAAGGAGTTCACATGCTATATCAAAATAACAATATTAACCACGAATAAACCCATCGTGGGATCCAATGAGACTCAATGGATGGAACACGGCAATTTGAGTCACCTCCGTAAGGAGAAGAATGCACCGAAAGCGGAGAAAAAGAGATGGAAAATCAAACTTCAGGTCTGTTTTAACTGCCAGATGCTCGGGCATTTTGCTAAAAGATGTGCTTTACCCAAGAGGGTGACACGATGCTTTAACTGCGGAACCCCCAGCCATTTGGCTCGAGATTGCAAGGCACCTAAGCGCATCGCTCATCAGAATATAGTCTGTTACAACTGTGGTGAACCGGGTCACATCAGCAAGTTCTGCACCGCCCCTAAGCAAGTGACTTATGGTCAGCAAGGTCAGACTTACGTGAATGCTGTTATTCCCGATGCCGTTGGTTATGATGGGACTGTGTTCAAAGAAGGAAGTTATGAAGAAGCTCAACCTGATCAGCAAGCGGTGGAAGATACATTAACTCTGTTTAACTCCCATGTTAAAGTGTTATTTGATACGGGTGCTGCTCCTTCGTTCGTATCTGTAAATACAATTCGGAGATTGGGTATATTACCTCATCGTTTAGAGAAAGCTTTGAGGGCTACTTCACCATTAGGAGCCGCAGTCAGATTAGGATACGTGTGCAAGGATTGTCCTTTACGGCTAGGAGACCGTGAAATCCCTGCAAGGTTGATTGTCCTATCAATGGAGGAGTTCGACATAATCCTAGGAATGGATTGGCTCTCTCAGAATCAAGTGAAGTTAGATTGTGCAAGGAAGATTCCTCGATAACGAGAATCAACCCTTTGGTTTTCAATGTAATCCTTTGGGAGATATGTTCCTCATGAGATGCTTAGCAAACATCGAAGTCGTCAGTACATAAGCGACAATATCATCTATACCTGTAGTCAAGGAATTCAAAGAAGTATTTCAAAACATTTCTGGTCTACCACCCGAGAGAAGTATTAAGTTCAGTATTGAGCTTGTACCGGGTACTGTTCTGATCACCAAGGTTCCCTACAGAATGGCCCCTACCAAACTGTTGGAATTGAAGAGAACAAGCTCAAGAGCTCGAGAACCTAGGTTTTGTACGTCTAAGTACATCGCCTTGGGGAGCACCGGTGTTATTTGTGAAAAAGAAGGACGAAAAGCTTCAGTTGTATATCGACTACCGAGAATTAAACCGCGTAACTATCAAAAACAAGTATCTCTTACCCCGGATCGACGACTTATTTGATTAACTACAGGGAGCTACAACAATCTCCAAGATAGCAGCACTATTGAAGGAATTGACAAAGAAGAATTTGAAGTTCGACTGGACAGAGAAACATGAACGCGCCTTTCTAGAGTTGAAATAGAGACCCACTACTGCACCGGTACTAGCAATACCCAAGCCTGATGAGAAGTTCACTATCTTCAGTGACGCGTCATATCAAGGACTAGGGTGTATACTTATGCAAGATGGTAGAGTTATCGCTTATGGATCCAGACAGCTAAAGCCGAATGAGTTGAACTATCCCATTCATGATTTAGAATTGGCGGCCGTAGTATTCGTACTCAAGATTTGGAGACACTATCTCTACGGTGAGAAGTTTGATTTATTCTCCGATCACAAGAGTCTGAAATATTTGTTCACACAGAAAGAGTTGAGCATGAGACAACGCAGATGGATAGAGCTGATAAAAGATTACGACTTCACATTAGAGTACTACCCTGGTAAAGCTAATGTGGTCGCTGATGCTTTGAGTCGGCAGACTCGTGAGACGATCGCCTGAATGGCGAGCATTGGAGACGTTGGCGAAATTCGATGTACAGAGTGCTGTAGAAGGAGAATGACAACTTTTCGGATGTCTTATCCTATAGCCTGTTCTTATCGACCGTATTATTGGAACTCAGAAAGAAGATGAGAAGTTTCAAGCGTGGTTTGTGAAGATGTCAGAGAAAGATCCGACAAAATGGAAGGTGGGAAGTGATGGAGGGTATTGATGTAGAGGCAGATTATGTGTACCAGACTGTGGGAATTTGAGAAATGATATTCTGGAAGAAGCACATAAGTCAAAATATACAGTTCACCCGGGAGGGACGAAAATGTACAAGGATTTGAAAAGAAATTTTTGGTAGGAAGGTATGAAGAAGGATGTGGCCGAATTTGTATCCAAGTGTTTGACGTGTCAACATGTCAAAGCCGAACATCAGAGACCGTCAGGATTATTGCAACCGCTACCTGTCCCAGGTTGGAAGTGGGAGCACATCACTATGGATTTTGTAGTAAGATTGCCTCAATCGCAACAGAATCATGACGCCATTTGGGTAATCGTGGATCGACTAACTAAGTCAGCACATTTCATCGCTTATAGTATGACATACCCGGTAGAAAGAATGAGCCGAATGTACATACAACAAGTTGTACGACTTCACGGTGCACCTGTGTCGATTGTGTCAGACCGTGACGCACGTTTCACCTCTGGCTTTTGGGAAAGTTTGCAAGAAGCTATGGGAACCTTGCTCAGGATGAGCACTGCTTTTCACCCGCAGACAGATGGACAGACTGAGCGTGTTAATCAGATCATGGAAGATATACTTAGGGCTTGTGTTATTGATTTTGAAGAATCTTGGGAGACACATTTGCCTTTGGTTGAATTTGCCTATAACAACAGTTATCACACGAGTATCGGGATGGCTCCGTTCGAAGCACTGTACGGACGACCATGTCGATCTCCGTTGTGTTGGGCAGAAGTTGGGGATACAGAATTGATGGGACCAGATTTGGTTAGAGAAACCAACGAGAAAATTTCTTTGGACAAGGAAAGGATGAGAACCGCTCAAAGTTGGTATAAGAGATATGCTGATCGACGCTGAAAAGATTTGGAATTTAGTGTTGGAGATCACGTACTCCTTAAGGTTTCACTGACCCGAGGAGTAGTACGCTTCGGCCTCAAGAGAGGGAAATTAGCTCCGCGTTTCATTGAACCATTCGAAATTTTGGATTGTGTCGGAAAAGTGACTTATCGACTGGCTCTACCACCGAAGATGTCTGGGGTTCATAATGTGAGTATGCTGAGAAAGTACATACAAGACCCCTCACATGTAGTTAGTTATGATGATATTGAGACAAGTCATAACGTTTCTTACAAGGAGAGACCTGTAAAGATTCTGGATCAAAGTATCAAGAAGTTGAGGAACAAGGACATTCCGTTGGTGAAGGTTCAGTGGAATCACCATGACGAGAACGAAGCCTCATGGGGAGTTGAAGCTGAGATGAGGAAGAAGTACCCGGAATTATTTCAGGACTAGTTAGTCTAGATTTCGAGGACGAATCCTGTTTAAGGGAGGAAGGGTGTAATAACCTGCATTTCCATCTAATTATTTGTATTTGCATGTGACATATTAAAATCCAATTTGAATTTCCATATTTAATCTGTATTGCTGATTTCATTTTAATTTAGAATTCTCATATGTTAAACCTTATTATTGGCACCATTTCGTAATTACAATTCTTTTTGGGTCAAACTGCGATTTTATAACATTTAGCAACCTGTGATAGATTTCCAAAACTGTATTTCAAAACAGTGGAAATATTTTCTTTTAACTCAATCAATATTTTTATAAAACCGGAAAATGATTTCTTACGTTAAAATGAATTTTCTGTATTTTGTGGTGATCACTGCGCCCGAAAAATACCAGTTATGTTCTAAAACTGTCAACGCCGCGATAATTTCCCACAGTTTGGGAATCTCCCCCAATCATTACTAGGCTTGTTTGGATAATGCTTTTGAATTGTGTGTGAACTCAGTACCATAAGTTGTTTTTATCCAAACAACCTAAGTGATTCCTAGACATTTGGCTTAGGCCTTGTTTGGCTAGACTTGTCTTGGGTGTGTTAATGATGTACCATACCATAAGTTCCATTTGCCAAACACCCCCACTTTGGCCCCTACAAGCCTATGTTGCCTCTTCAGATTTTTAAGAGTTTATATACGTATCTATATCTGTGTATATTAGTAATTAGAAATTAGAAAAACAATTTAGTTTGTAGAGTGTGTTTCACAACTCACAACTTGGAGCCCAAGATTGTGAGTTCTTTATAAACTCATACACACTTCACAATCTGCACATTTTGATAAACATATAGAGAGAATTTCAGAGAGAGAAGAGAGAGCTTGAAAGTTTATACATAATTTTAGAGAGAGAAGCTTCAAAACTCCATAGCCAAAGCTTGGAGTGGAGTTCTAAATTCTTGTATCTTTCTCAACAATTACTTCAATCACAATCACAGTGAGTAATTTAAACTCACTCTTAAATGTAATTCATGCTTAGTTACTACTTGGGTGTATAAAATTGTTAATCACCATTGTTGATCTTACGTTTGAAACTCCATAGCTTGAAATCAAGATTTTTCAAACTCAACCAAAATCCGTTTTCTTAGATAATTATGATAGATTACATGTTGTAGATGCCATGTTTAAAGTTTTAGAACTTAATTTGTTCATATGAAAAAGTATATAAGAAATTAAGTTTTGTCATCTTGTAATCTTTCATAAAATTCTAGAGTTATAGTTTAATTCATGTAAAATTGATTATGGATTCATAATCCTTGTGAAAAACCGAAGAGATCCATATATTATATGTCCTATACGCTTCGGATTTGTAAAATGAGTTAAAAGACCCTGAAATTCTGAAACAGGGAAAAGATTAGCGAAGAAGATGAAGACACTGCCTGAATTCGCGTGCGCGATAGCACAAGCAAGGATCGTGCTGTCACGCCCCGACGTAGCATAATACAGGAAAGCATTTAATTTCCTTTATGGACTCGTAGGTCGTGACAAGTGAGTATGACCAATTGTCCCTGCAACAAATAACTTAACAACATTTCTAGAGCAAAGGATACTAACAAAATATAACATCCACAATTAAAACTTACTAACTATTACAACAGTCAATACACTTAGGCACAAAACACCTTATTCAAATGTCTAAAGCTAGTTTATTACAAACCCAAATTAAAAGACATAGGAAATATAAAGCAGCCTCCTGGAAAGTCTCCTGACTCTAAGTAGCATAGTCAAAATACCCTGGCTGCTCCTGACCCTGAAAATCTGGACATACAGTCCAGGACGCATCAACGCCGTCAGCTTATGAAAGCTGGTGAGCAAAATAAACAAGTGCTCGCAATGTATATATATATAAGCATATAACCAATAGTGCAAATTAACTTTAAAATCAATAAATTCAAGGTTCCAATTCCAACATAAGCCATGGGGAAATAAAGAAAGCAATAAATATGCGACCATGCATGAACAATGTAATAACTCATCTTTCTGACTCTTTTCTCTCAACAAAACTCAACACAACCAAACTATTATCTCAGATACCAGGAATACTATCCGATCGATATCCAATACAGCAGACCAAACTATCGCTTCAGATACCAGGAATAATATCCGATCGATATCTAAGCCACACTCAATACCATCATTTCGGATACCAGGAATACTATCCGATCGATATCCGAAACAAGCGCCTTAGATACCAGGAATAATATCCGATCGATATCTAAGCCGTACACAACACTATCACCATCGCTTCGGATATCAGGAATACTATCCGATCAATATCCGAAACGCGCGCCTTAGATACCAGGAATACTATCCGATCGATATCTAAGTCGTACACAACACTGTCGCCTCCAATACCAGGAATACTATCCGATCGATATTGAGGTCGCACACCAGACCGCCACCCTTTACTCTTTTCACGCTTTCTCACACACATGCATGTTGACACAACCTCAACCCTAATATGTATGTCAATGTTTCATAAATAACACCATTAATAAATCACAAAGCCGGATAATCGTACGAGCATAAATTTCGGTCTTAGTTGTTCTGTTTCGTACAATTCTTAAAACATAGACCTTTAAAATAATACATTTGCCAAACAGTTCTTTAAAAACTTTCAAAATATTTTCCAAACAGTCCCTAATAATAAAATACAAAAACTGCTCAAACTGCCAGGTCACGCGAGCAGGTCGCGCGAGCGAAGGAGAGGTGATGTCGCGCGCGCGGGTCGCGCGAGCGAAGGGGAAGGCCGGATCGCGCGAGCGGGTCGCGCGCGCGAAGGGGCAGAACAGGTCGCGCGAGCGGATCGCGCGCGCGAAGGGGGGGAATGGTCCGCGCGAGCGGACCGCGCGAGCGAGCCTCGCGCGAGCGGGTCGCGCGCGCGAGTTCTTGCAGAATGTCATCTTCTTCGTTCTTTCCCCTGTTTCTGGTTTCCAAACTGAATTTTACCCATTTCTGTTTTCTGTTTCAATTATGTCGTGCAATATATGGATCTCTTCGGTTTTCCGCGTAGATTAAGAATACGCGATCAATTTTAACTAATACGGATTATATCTCTAAATATTCGCGATTAAAGTGAGGGTGTCAAAACTTAAAATCAACCGTTCATCGCGATACGGACGAATTACTACGTAGGATTCGAACCGTAATCTATTGGGACAAAGATCTTCCAAAATAAATTCACGGAATTGAATTTGGTTGAGTTTGACAAAACTCCAATTTTAAGCTTTAATGGTGATATCATATATATACACATATACATACATATATATACTGTAATACACATATATAAACATGGCGAGTGAGTTTATAATACTCACCGAGGGCGTTAGTACAAAGAATTTGAGACCGATAATATCCGCCGTAAAAATCCGTCGAAGTTTCCGTCAATAGAGTTTATACTCCTCCGTTCTTGATTTTGAGATGAATATATATATATATATCTATGTATGTGTGTATAAGTATGTATATACTGTATTGTGTGTGTGTTTGTATCTTGAGAGATTAAGAGAGGTTGAGAGAATTTGGGAGAGATTGAGAGTCTCTGTGAGAGAACTTGTGAGAGAGAGACACAACTAACGTATATATATAAACTGAGAAATTTGGGCTCCAAGAAATCAATAGATTTCGCCCGGTGTGGTTGAGCTCACGTGCTCCCACACCCAAAACGCGGTATAATGCAGGCTTCAAACCAAAACTGGTATTTTCTGGTTTAAAATAAAATACAGAAAATTATATTAACATAGGAATTAAATTCCCGGTTATACAAAAATATAGATATCGATTTTTGAAACCATAAAAAATATTTTCTATATTTTCAAATATTACGGTTTGGCCCCAGATAATTATTTATAAATAGAAATTAAATCAACTACTCATGGAAATAAAATGCAATATTTATTTATTAATGAAAATAAAATACAGGGCGTTACACGTGCGAGCGGACCGCGCGAGCGAGCTGTGTGTTTTCTGGCAGAAAGAAAAGGTTTTTATTATAAAATGAAAATTAGGCAGATCGCGCTAGCGGACCGCACGAGCGACCTCCGTGAACTCAGGTAGACAGAAAAGTTTTATAAAAGAAAATAAAAAATTGGGCATGTCGCGCAAGAGACCTTCGCGCAAGCGGCCCGCGCGCGCAACTTCTGACAGTTTCTAGTTTTTGCTTATTTCATGTTAAGGAACTGTTTGGTTGTTACCTTGTGGGTCTTTAAGGCTCTGTTTGCGAACAATGTTAAAACATATTATATTTTGGGTATGATTGGTCATTTAGGAACAATTATGAATTCAATTCTTTTCAAAGCATACCTTGATATCATTCCTAGCACTATATATGTTCTGTGGGTGGTTTCATGACATACATGTGGAGTCAGTTGTACATGCATGGTGAGTGTGAATGTTGGTCAGTATAGAAAAGAGTAATGGTCAGTGTAGTATAGTAAGTGCGGTTGAGATTGTGTTGTGGACACTCCCTGGTAAGTGAGTACCAAAGTGTGTTGTGATTGAGATTGCGGCGAGGGTGTCTTTGAAATGCGACGGTGGCAAAACTGGGCACTCCCTGACGACCATGGTATCGTCAAAGTGTGTGAAGCCGAACTTAGACATTCCCTGACACCCATGGTAGTGCTAAAGTGTGGTCTACGGACACTCCCTGGTACCCGAGCCTGAATACTACGTGAGGTTTACCTCCGGTATTTGCGAGGCGGATTAGGTACTAAAGTGTGAGGCATTGGACACTCCCTGGTACCCCGGACCAAAGTGTGAGGCAAACTGGACATTCCCTGGCACCCCTGTGCTAAATTGTGGCTACGGAGTATTTCAAAGATACTGGTGTGAGAAAGTTGGGTTGTTGGATTTTGTCGAGAGAAAAGAGTCGGTAAGATGAGATGGTGCATTGTTCTCATACACGGTCACATATATGTGAATTCTATCTTTCATATGATATTGTGGTTGTTAACTCATATCCTTAACGTAAACTTATTGGATTAAATGAGAATTGGAAAATGGTAAATGAGTATGTATTACATTAAAAGTTATGTTTTTAATACTCACCAGATTCTTGAAGCTGACGGCGTTGATGCGCCCTAAACATTCGTGTTCAGGCTTTTCAGGTTTTGAGCAAGCGGAACACTTCGATTATGCAAACTGAGAACAGTTGCTTTTGGAAGATAGAACTGTTATCAATATCCTAGGTTTTAAGTTATAAATTGTTTTGTAATAAAGATGACTGTAATAGACGATAGATATTGTTTTGTCTTAAGGCGGCTTGTGCCTTGGTTGACCCCGTATTGTAATATGTAATAAGTTAGAAAAATGTTGTAAGCCTTGATTGCACTGCTCTGATGTTTTTGTTGTTGACGTTTGGGACGGAATCGATCCTTCAAACTGTCGCGACCTACGGGTCCATAAAAAACGCTTTCCATATTTATGCTACATCGGGGCGTGACATTAATAATCAAATTAGACTTTAAAATTTAGTCAGTTACTTCTAGTGAAATTTCACCTCATATACATGAAAGTCAGTGAAATGTCACTGGACGTGTACACAAATATCAAGTGAAAATTTAAGTTTTTCAGGATCAACTGAACAAGGCAGGTAAAATGTCAATTTTTTTTGCTCAAAACATATCAACAATTGTACTAGTTTTGTAGCTCTCGTCGACACGGTTCCAACAGTATAAAATTTGTAAAAAACAGAGTTGTAGATCAAAAGTTATGGGGGTTTAAAGTTTTAAAAAACATTTTTGACATGGATCTCATATGGTACAGCCACTCACACGGTGTGAGTGGCTGAAGAAAGAGTCACATGAGATTTTCTATGATGCTTGCATTTATACCGTGTGAGCATTGGTTTAGATTTCTTTTGTCCTTTTTAAAAAATGGTCAAACCAATTGGAATTTTAAAATTATGAGGGTTATTTTAAGATTTTCCAATAATTTTCCCTTTATAAAAATTATTTTTCATCCAAAAATTACTGGTGTAATTTACCCTAAATAGTGATTCACTATTTACAGTCCGTTTGGTATGCCACAAACTAGAAAAGAATTGATTTGCAATTCTTGTTTGTGGCAATTCTTGTGTTTGATTTGACAAAAGAATTGATTTTCAATTCTAACCAATTCTTGTTTTAGCCCAAAAACAAATCCTATCACTTTTGGGCTTAGTTTGCCCCCCCCCCCATGTGGCTTTTTAAAAGGAGCTTATGAAATTTATTACTAAGTTGTTTGATAATTTTGTACAAGTGACACATTACTCTTCAAAATATATCATGAAACCAAAAAGCCACCTTGAGCTTTTAAAAGCTCAATTCTAGAGCTTTTAAAAGCTCCCCCAAAAAAGCCCTAAGTTCAATTTTTACAAAGCGCATAAACTAGTTACCAAATGAATTAACATGAAATTGTGCTTTGAAAAAAGAGAAGCATCAAAAGGGGCAAACTAAGCCTTGGTAGGATTTGGTGAGAAATGATTTCACTTTAAGTGAAATAATGTGATATACCAAACTTACCCCTATATATTTCATACCTCCTCTCTTTATATGGGCAATGTAATAAATGACCGTAATTCATTTTATTTCACTTTCAAACAAAATATGAGAATTAGAATTACATATTAATTCTATTCATTTCTTTTATTTTCTATTCTCTCCAATTCAATTAATTCTATTTTACAATCATACCATACCACACGCGGAGTGTTAATACGTAGTAATAATATTACAACTCGAGATACGGGAAAAGAGAGAGGAGACCGGAGAGAGTCAAAGCAGAAAAGGCAGGAGCCTCCGGCGACGACAAGGAGAAGAAGAAAAGAAGAGTGAGTGAGTGAGTGACTGCAAGGGAAACCCCTAGTCCAGATCGGCCGAAGCCGAATGGTGTTAGAGAAGAGATTCCTCAACCAGGTAAGTAGTGATTTATAACCAAAAACCCTCAAAAAAATCAATTTCAGAGAATCTCTCTCTCTCTCTCTGTCTCTCTGTCTCTCTCTCTCTCTCTCTCTCTGTCTCTCTGTCTCTGTCTCGTTTCGTTGGAAATATTGGACGAAACTGGTGGTGCCTGTTAAAAACTGGTGGTGGCTGTTAAGTTGCAGAAAGATTTGAGAGTAGGTTGGGAAGACCTGAATACGCCTATGAAGCTGTTAAAAACTGATTGGCAGCTAGACTTTGATTGATATGGCCCTTTTTGTTAGATTAGAATCACTTTTAGCAATGTGGGTTATATTACAAACAATGAGAGTTTCAACATAAAGATAATGGCTATGCATGAGATTAGGGTTTTCCCAAATCTACCCATTCCAACTATTTGTTCATTTATTTTGATTGTTAAATAGGAAAAGAATAATTTGTTGTCATCATTTAGGAAAAAGTTAGTAGAACTTTCTACTAGCTAAAAGTTGCCCCTCTAGACCAAATTCTTGGATCCACCCCATGTATAAGTATATTTTTCTATGTGTGTATATTGGTCAGATGAGCATTAGTGTGTTAATTTCAAACTAGTAACTGACCTATGTTTCCTTTGTTTATTGGCAGTTGATGCTGATATTGAAGTTGTAAGTTAGCATGGGTAAGGTTTTTGTTCTTGTGGTTATCTTATTTTGTTTTTCAATTTACTTTGATTTTTTTATGAATCACTAAGAAAATCTCATTTTCTTTGGCCTTTAATTCAACTGCAGCTGATAAGTTGCGCGAGAAATCTCGTCGAGAGCGACGAAAAGAAGATCGATTATCCAAGAATAAGAAAAAGTTTGATTCATGGGTTGAACATCAAGTACAATAAATTATTTCTTTTAATTTGTGTTTTCACATTTATTTTTACTGGAAAATTGCTTTAAAATCAAGTTCTAGATATTCTCATAACATGGGTTTTTCTATGTTTATAGAAATCTCACAAAAAGAAGCAATCATTGTCGGATTCGAAGTCAAATGATTTGGAGAAACCACAAAATTTATCTACTCAGGTTTCAGAAGGGAAAGAAAAAGTATTGACAGAAGATCTTAGCTATGAGAGTGATCATAGCTTAGAGCAACCCACCCTCCCTACCGAACCAAACGTCGTGAAAAGGAATAAAGGCTTGAAGAAAAAATTGAAATCCAAATTTCAAGAGTATCTTGAAATGGACACTCACAGAAGTGTCCTTTCGGCCGAAGATGACTTGAAATTGGAAAGGAAGCTTTCAAAGAAACTTAAGGTGAAGGATGGGAGATTACGGGGAGTTGATGATGAAATCGGCATGTTACTTGAAGGGATTCCTTCTATTCTTGATTCGTTTGTGGAAGAAACAATCTTGCGTGGTGGAAAAGATTCTCAAAAGAGCTCTGAAAATGGTTCTTCACATAAGAAATGTAAGAAAAGTGAGTCACTAGAGCAAGACCTAGATGATGGGATCACGGGTGAGGGAGATCATAACTCTGAGCAACCCAAGAAACTAAATAAATCTATGATTAAATTGGGTTTGTTGAAAAATGGTAAATCTAGTGCATTGAAGGTGGTAAAAGGAAAGAAAACAAAGTTTGACGAGTATCTGGAAATGGACATGGCCAAAGGTCTTGCTTCTGCAGAGAACGACTTGAATTTGGAAAGAAAACTTGCAAAGAAACTCAAGGTAAAAGAGGGTAAGTTAAGGGGGGCAGATGATGAATTCAATATGTTGCTAGAAGGAATTCCATCTCATTCTCAATTTGAGAATGAAGATATATTAGCGGAAGAAGCTCCTAGGAAGAGCCTCAAGAAAATCTCTTCACACAAGAAACCTAAAAAGATGAAGTCATCTGATCCAGTGGAAACTTCTAATACTGATTTGGCATCGGATAAAGTTCCTTCTGAAGCACTTGCATTGAAGGGAAATGGAAAATATATAGCTCCTCATCTAAGACATCGTGCCGGTAGTGAATCAGAAGAATACTCTCAAATTCGTAGTCGTGTACGAGGTACTGAAAATCAAGCCTTGCAGTGAATTTAGGCATATGTTGTTTTCTCGATAATTCTGAAATATTAAGACGCAAATGCCTCCAGGTCTTCTGAATCGGCTGTCTGAATCCAATGTGGAATCAATTACAGGGGAAATGTCCACAATCTTCCGTGTTAGTCTTTTTTTCCTTCGTGCAACTACTTTTTTTAAATTTAATCTTCCATTTTTTATCTGCTTCAGACCTTTGTTATGGTTTGTAAGCTTACGGCCTGTTTGGAACCAGATAAAACTGGATCTGGTTCAGTCCCAATCTATTTCTCTCAGGTTTGTATGAGGAATAGGATAATATTTGTTTGAGAAAGGACCAGTTTTAAGAGTCTATTTGGATCGGGCGCATACTCCTGTGGAATAAAAGGGCCTGTAACAAACTCTCACATTTGATTCACTTATAAACCACAGAACCGGTTTTATGTCTTCCCAAACAGCCCCTGAATCTTAGTATGATTGATGACACCTAATGTTATAATTGAGATCGGAAAATTCTACTGAAAGTCTCGATTTTCAGGATATTGTTGTTACTAGATATCCTTGTAAGAATCCCGATGATATATTTTTTTTTAAGTAGATTGATTCTTGAAAATTGAAGGTTTTTTTTTTTACCATCATAAGGCCTAGTTTCTTAAGATGCCTAGTTTCTTAAGATTATCCTGCCCAACAAGCTAAAGGCCAGTGAGACCTGTCAATGTGAGATTAAGTACCCCTACCCCGTGGACGATAATTTAAGGGATGTCTGGTTTTCTATATACATTATATATCGTGGATTATGTG
Source organism: Hydrangea macrophylla (assembly GCA_033977485.1). NCBI lineage: Eukaryota > Viridiplantae > Streptophyta > Magnoliopsida > Cornales > Hydrangeaceae > Hydrangea > Hydrangea macrophylla. The sequence goes on along the minus strand of CM066991.1, from coordinate 78,082,153 downwards.
AAACCTATTTAATTGGTAATACATAGTTTTTTCTGCACATGAATATTCCAGAGGTGATCTAGTATTGCATCCTAAACTCACTAACTTCCATATTTGCAGTCTGTTGGTCGCACTATTGGCTCCCAAATTTTCAGCGAAGAGGTCGTGGTATCGTGTTCTGGAGGTCCTCGGGGCAATGAACAGTTAAGAGTTCATTTATTATCTTCCTTGTCCTTAAGCCCCGCCCCCCCCCCCCCCCCCCCCCCCCCCCCCCCCTCTCTTTCTTTTGGTCGACTCAATTCTAATAACTTGCTGAGTTAAGACAATTCAACCTTTACGGTTACTGTATATATCTTTCTTTCACTAGGCTCAAAAACTTCCTACCCTCTTTCTTTTCTTTTTTTTTTCTTTTCTTTTTTTGAGTTCAATTCATATATTTGTATTGGGAATAAATTGCCCAAAAGAATAATAAACTGCCTGTAGCAGAAGGTTCTTCGCTAATCAATTTTGACTCTCAGCCTTAAATGAAAACATTGTGGTTATTTGAAGAGGTTGGCAGACATGTTCTCTTGCCTTGATCATTCCTGCTCTAGTGAATTGTGAAGTTATTGGGATCTTCGTGAGGTTGAAGAAAGTCATTTAGTTGCTTTTGATAGATTACAGGAATTTTTTTATTTCTTTAGATGAACTTTACCAGTCTTTTAATTTCTGAACCATGCTAGGTGGATGATTTCATTATGGTAATGTGCTGTTTTCCTTGGGTGTATAATTTGATATATAGATATTGCCTGTTTCTCTTCTGGTTTTCTATTCTCTCCTTATTGTGGCGGTATTTTAAATTGACATAATTGTGTATATTTTATGTGAAGGTATGCTGCTGTTTTTGCAGCTTTTGTTGCAGGCATGGCTTGTTTGGTTGGGATTGACTTTGGTGCAAAGCTTCTCGCTTCCCTTGCTAAATGTTTTGAGGTGCGTCATTGTAAAAGAATTGGTTTAATTACTTTACCAAAATTATGTTTTTCAATAGGACTCGTATGAGCCTTAAACTTAAAATCTTATTGAAATTTTTTTTTAATGCTGCAAGTTTCAAAGACTTACCCAAAATGTGGAAGAAGAAAAATTCTAAACATTTCTGAGAATTCTTTCTTTGCTTTCTATTCAGGTTGAGTACCTGAAGGAAGACAATCTTTCCTTGAGAAATTTGACTCTTCTGCTCTCCTACTTATATATATTTGGGGTTTGCTCAAGGTGGGTAACTTGTTTTGTGCTGGGTACTGGATTTTGCAAGAAGTGAAATAATGACTTTAAAAGTGTTCGTAATATTATGTACAAAGCAGATCTGAGCAAACCCAGTTAGATCATCTTTTAGTGTATGGTCATTACTGCTCACTGAAATATCCAAATGCATGTGAATGAGCATGAATTTTTGCAATACCAGAGACTGGACCATCAGTTTGATATACGGCATTCTAAGGGCTCGTTTGAATTGGTTGTGGCTTTTACGTTTAGGCAGACGGGCACTGTAGTGGGGATTAAGGAAAATTCATCCAAACCCCCATCTGCTTCTGCATCACATTTGGGCTGAACGTGCTTTTGGGGCTTAAACTTTAAAGTGCTTTCTAACATTAATCCAAATAGGGAAATATATGTGTTTTGTGTTCCAGAAGCATGTTTGGGCTTAAACGTGAATTTGGAATCTGATTCCAAACTGGCCATGGGCTTAAAAGTGAATTTGGAATCTGATTCCAAACTGGCCATTAGTAACTTGGCATACTGTTCGTTTCAAAATTACTGTGATTGCCAAATTTGTGGTAGACATGTGATGGTTGTAGTGACCACATCAAAGCAAATGAAAATTGCTGTCATCCTTGTGGAAGGCATGGAAAAATTTCTCAGGTCCATCGTTAGGCCTTTTCAATGAAATGGAAAGCAGCACTCTCATAGCATGATGTGGTCCTACTACATGTTGCTTTATCATCCAGACTAGTTTACTACTGAAAAATATTATTGCCAAATTGGGTACTGGCGTATCATCTAGTTAATTCTTCTACCATTAGTTTTGCAATTTTTTTGTGGGGGTTCTAAAAGCAGTTCCATTTGTGATACGTTTCCAGTGATTTGATATATGACTTCGTGATTGTCCTAAGCAAGCGGTTGTTGGAGGTAGATGTTTCTACTATCTTGACAGTTCTACAATGTGAGCCTTTTAAACTCTCAGTACTTGGTCTCTTTCTGTTTTTATTTTTCCTTTTTTTTTTGTGCAATCTTGAAAAAAGTGGATCTTTCTCTGTAGTTTCCATGCACGAAATATGTATTGAGTTACTAATTTAATCGGGTTTCCGTTTCAATAAACATCCAGCTTGAATAATTCAGCTCTCTTTTTACGTTGTTTTTGTTTCTGTGTTTGTGTCTCTGGTGGTTGTCTCTACTACTGAGTTATTCACGTCACATTCAGTCCGGACTCTCTCTTTAATTTTAACCTGAATGAATTCTTACTTATGCATAATCATGGTGGTTAGAATAATCCGAGTTGATTCTCCATTTAGAATTTTGAAATTTGATGTTTCAAGTGAACTTTTACTTATATACGAAAAAAAAAAAAAAAGGTGTTGTGGAACAGTGGAAGTCTCCAAAATTTAGCCTTGATATTGCATGAAATGTGTTAAATCTTATTTCATTCATTTTAAGCACTGTACATGTGCTTTTACATGGATATAGCATATATATAGTATAGTATATAAGTATGTATTATTGTTTTTAATGAAAAAAGTTGATTCTTACAATCTACTATTCCATTCAATTCACTCTTTGAATTTTGGCAAACCGATTCATCGTTGACAACCATGTGCATAATGGTATCATGTTACTCTCATCATGCAGAAATGTGCCACTATCCAGCATATAACATGCAGAAAAATATATATATATATATATATAGAGAGAGAGAGAGAGAGAGAGAAAGAGAGAGACATATATCAGTGACTTTTTAACTGGGCAGGTTGTGGGATGAAACTAAGAAGTGATGATCCTGCTGCGATGAAAGCTTTCATTCTGAGTGTCCAGGATGGAGTAAACGAGCTCAAGGCCTTGTCAGAAAATGGCCAGAGAATCACAAACAGTAAAAGAGTGCGCCCTCATGAGTACTTCTTTTATGTTCGTGTTTTGCTTCCCCTCCACATTTTTTTTTACTTGGTAATGATTGCAGATGGAGTTTATGCTTGAAACCATATGTGATATCAAGAACAATAAGAAAAGGCCAAAAGAGGACACTGTACAGCATACACGTATAAAGAAGTGGCTGCAGAAGGTATTGCAAAATTACATTTGTCAGTTCTTTTGCTTATTTATATATTCTTCATGGGAAATGTCAAGTTACATGTCTGAAAGCGCGCATTTTTTTTTTAGATTAATATGATTATTCAATTGATTCTTAACAGACAAGAAAATTGATTGATTGTGTATCTCTATTCATTTTTTGTTATTTTTATTTATTTTCTTTTGCTACAACTTTTTATACAAATGTGGGGATCATTCTTGAAAAGCTTAAGCTTTTGGAGCAGCCGGTGATTTAACGTGGTATCTTAGCCTTCTTTGTGGGAGGTCTTGGGTTCAAGTCTTCATCCCTGTTTGGGTTTGCATGTTGTAGCTAGATGTTTGTCTCCCTTATAATGGAGTTACGTTTGTTACCTCTCCACGTGCGAGATGGGGTTGCATATTGAGAAGAAAACTTCTCGAGCTTGAACATGAGTCGAGCTTTTTAGAATTGCTCAGTCTTGGCTTATCAAAAATTTTGCAAACATGAGCTCGGCTGGTACGTTCTTTTGGAATTGCTACCTTTGGAAATAATAGTTGTAAAGAGCTGTAGATACGCATATATTTACTTATATACCATCCAGATATGTGGAATCTATCTCCTCTGTATTGGAATTTTTTACCCTGAAACATGTCATGATTGCAATGGTTGTTCATCAAACTCTTTATTCAAATTTTTTTCTTCACTTTAATTCTCAGTAACAAAATGAGCGGAGTCTGAGCTATTTGTGGAGGGTTCATTTGCAGCCTTAATTTTTCTTGTGTTCTATTTTTTTTTTTTTTTTTTTTTAGTGCTTGCTTAGGATCGATTGCCTTGAGTTGATGAGACTAATTTATAGTAGTTAATGAAAGACTTAAGAGAAGTGATGGAAAAAGGAAACTAACTTATGTATTACATACCCAGAGTAGGTCAACCTAGTTTAGTTTATTGGAATGGGTATGAGAGTGCTAGATCTGCTATTTATAATAGTTACACAGATGAAAAGCCGAGACAGATTTTGTGAAGTTACCTGTTACCCTAGAGTTCAGTGTTTCCTGGTTCGGTGTACCTGACCTTCTTGTATTTTGTCTGAGAAGTTGTAATATGAATTGCACTTTTTCAATTACTAGTTGGCCACATCCATGATTAGGACAAAAATTTGGGGATTAATTAGTTGAGTCACAAAACAAGACAGCCCTGCTTGGTTCAATTCCTCAAGGCAGGAAAATTTGAGGATCTATCTGACCCCTTTACTCTGAAGACTGATTTTGGGTATCCTCATGTGCAATTTAGAGGTTCTAGTTAGTGTACTACCTTATTTTTTTCTCAATTCATGACAAATGTAGACGTAGACGGTGGAATCAAACATTTATCCGACTATCACCGTTTCCATTTGTCTGTGAATCAGAATGGCCTACGCAATTAGTAAAGTATTTTAAGGTGTAATTTCATCATCTTGAATTAGGCCATGTACAGTGATGCTTAAATTCATCGATTATATCAACTTAAGAACGTCTAAGAATGGCAAATATAAAGAAACACTGAAGATTTCCTGTTTTCTCAATCAACTAATTTAAGATGAGGAACAACTCTATATGAAAATGTATTACAAAGTGTAAATTGGCCCTCTCATAGCCAAGGGATGCATAAGCAGGACATTAGAATTTGGTTCCTGATTTTGGTGTGTAGGTTTGGTCTTTTATTTATGTGTTGCTCAATCATTTTTTGTAGCTAAGAGTAGAAGACATTTTGATTCGAGGGCTCAAATGGAGCAAGCTTATTGATCCTGACAAGAAAGGCCAATGGTGGTTGTCTGGGGATACGGCCTCCGGGAGAGACAATGTTGAAGAGGTTGCCAGCACAATTGACAAGGAGGCCCATGAAGCTCAGAAAATGCTACAACTCGCTTCTTCACAAAGGATGAACACTGATGCCAGGAAGGCTATTTTTTGTATAGTAATGAGCGGAGAGGACTATATTGATACATTCGAGAAACTCTTAAGGTTGGATTTGCCTGGGAAGCAGGTAGGCATCCTCATATTTGATTTTTACGATTTATTACACTTTGCACCCTTGTAATTTACACTCGGTGTCACTTTTCCCTCCATAGAGTAGAGCTTATCCCTGGAGTTTTTAATTCTTTCCATTTTGCACTTGCCATCAGAATTCTGTCAACAATTCAGACAAATTTTGAGGGAGGATGCAAATTGACTCAAATTAAAAACTCCAGGGTCGAATGTGTCAATGCTTAAGATTGTGGAGGGCAAAGTGATGCCTAGTGTAAATTACGAGGGTGCAAAGTGCACTTAATGCTTGATTGTATTAAATCCAGTTGCCTGTTATGTTTCTTAGGTCTTGCATTTCTTTTTCACATCTCTGTTCGTAGGATAGAGAAATCATGCGAGTTCTTGTGGAGTGCTGTTTACAGGAGAGAGTATTTAACAAGTACTACACTGTTCTGGCCACCAAGTTATGTAGCCATGACAAAAACCACAAGTTCACTCTACAGGTATTGCTTTCCATTCTAGGATTAAAATTATTCAGGAAGGTTTTCCTGGATATCAAGCACTAGTCTGGGATAATTTATAAGCTTGATTAAGTACATCAGAGACTGTATATTTAATGTCTATTGTGAGAAACATGAATGTTTTAGTACCTCAAACTAGATGAAAAATCTGATGGGGAAAATCTCGGATTTTGTGAATGTAATTGAGTAATTGACCGTGACTTTCTACTACTCTTGCTCAGTTTCTTCCCGTGACTTTCTACTACTACTGCAAACCAACATGGATTCTATTTGGATCCAACTATAATAGATTTTTGGCTCAAATACATTTTTATACCTTTTATTTTTCTCAAATTTTCATTTTGGACCATCTTTAATCAATTGCGTCACTTGAGGCCCCCGATATATGAATTGATTTCAATTCATGACAATTGTTAACATATACGAGTCATATGACTTCTGAAGGGCCCTAAAAACTTATCCTCGATTGAAACATATTGGCCTCAATTATCCTCAACTGAAACTGATGTAGAATCAAGGGCCTTAGGTGATGCAATTTATAATAGAGGGTGTAAAATAAAAATTGGAGAAAGTAGAAGGTGCTGAGATGTATTCGAGCCTAGATTTATATTCGGATTTAGAAATCTAAATTGATATCACCAGCCAATCTTAAACCTTGTACGAGTTAGCCCAGAAGGAAAACTTGGTTCCACCACTTAGTTTCGAGTTTATGTAGGGATATCGTTTACATTTTCTAAAATTTCTTCCTTTCATCATCTTCTTTTGCTAATTTTTTGTATTTTTTTTCCCTGGCGGTTATTTCACAGTATTGCCTGTGGGACCACTTCAAAGAACTGGAGTCAATGCAGCTGATAAGGTTAATGCATCTATCAAAATTTGTCGCGGAAATGCTTGCCTCTTTTTCCCTCTCCATTTCTGTCTTGAAGGCAGTTGATCTGAGCGACACCACCCAACTAACTCCGAAAAGAATTATGCATTTCCGGATGCTATTTGAGGCCATTTTCGAGCATTCCGATAGTCTCGTTTGGAATATTTTCACGCGTGTGGCTGTCACTCCCGAGTACGAGTCCCTACGAAATGGAATTGAGTTTTTCGTCAAGAAGTATGTTGTGAGTAGCAAAACATCTCTTGCCCAAAAATTCAAGGTTGCGAAAAAAGCCTTTAGTAATATCGAAGGAGTAATTATGTGAGTCTTGCTAATTGCCTTCTGGTTATTGCTCTAACTTGCAAAGCCAAATTTTGTTGCTTAAAAGTATTTTAATTAGAATATTGTGGTAATCCAGAGTTACAGAATTTGCTTGACCTTATAACTACCATAGAGTTCATCAAATGCATGTTCTTATAGATTGAAGGCTGAGAAAATTGTCATGAAATTTAATTATTTTATTTATTTATTTATTTTGTGGGGATTGTCCACACCACCTGTTATATATTTGACTTATTGAAAGCAGGGCCTGGCTTGTTGACTTGTTTGTTCAACTCTTGTTTTCTTTTTCATATAGAATTAATTCTAGAGAAGTGCTAGGCACACATCCCAAATCACACCCCAAACCACATTATATGCTTTAAATGCATGTACTCTGTGTTTGAATTTTTTACATTTTTCTGTGCACCACTTACACAACACAGGGTACATATATTTAAAGCAAGGGTGTGGTTTGAGGTGTGGTTTGGAGTGTGTGCCTAGCATTATTGTTAATTCTATTCTGTTCTATGAGGCAATTGGTGTTACCTTTATGTAAGTTTTTATATCTTGTGCCTAATTTATACCATTATCGTCAACTCGTTTCAAAATTTAGTTTGGGTTGTTCCCTTAGCTTTAATGGTTAAATTTGACAACCTTTATGGATTATAATCATCTAATCTGAAGTGAAACCCTGCTGTCTTTCTTTGCTGGAAATCTGTGGCAAAGTTGTAATTACGCCTTCTCGTAAGGTTTCTAAGAATAATGTTATGGTTCTTAAATTTAAATTTAAATTTGAAATTTGGTTCCCAAATGCTTTGTTAGTTGTGTCATATGCAGTGGTATGTAGTACCATTGATCACTGTCACAACATGCAGTGCAATTGTTAAGTCATTTGGGAATCAACTTTCTTATTCAAGTTTGGGAACTACGGCATTACTCAGTTTTACTAAATAAGGGGAGGATGCAAAACCTACAATTGTCAAATTTTACTTGCTTCGGAGTAATACCTTCATCTAAAGAAAGACTTGCATCTAAAATTTCTGGTGCCCTTTTAATGGAGTTTCGAGAAATATGTGAATTTCATTAAATAAAAAAATACAAAAAAATCAATAAATTTGGCTAAGAGGTTTGCGTGATAGTAGTTGTTAAAAGCATGTGAAAACATGAGCAGGACATTGATACCATTTTTCCATAGTGTGATATCTATACGGCTGGAAAGACTAAAAATCGGTTCTGTGGTTCGAATATGAACCAATTTCGTAAATATCTGTTTAGTGCTTGCGAAGTACCCCGTGTCTAGTTAAAAACATTTCTGGATCAAAGAGAAAATGGAAGGAAAAAAAAACACAACTGATGTGTTGCTTTAGACATCCCTGAAATATGGATAGTCTGAATCTCAGTTTTCAAAAGTTTTTAAACTTTTAACCATGCTTCCAAATGGTAAAAATTGTTAGAGAAAATGTCCCCCATGGAATAAATATGAGATTGATTATGACTAGAAATACATGTTGAACATCTCTAGTCTCCACCTATCAACTTAAGCTTCTATGTTGTATACAAAGTTTCTTCATGGTATCAGAACCAGCTCACTTCCACCTTTAAACAAAAAAGAAGGCATTCATGTCACGCCCCGGAACCGTCCAAACGATTCTAGGACACGTGGCACGCCACTAAGGCTTTACACAAGTGATTAAAGTTCCAAAATAAGTTTAAAATAAGCTTAAACCAAAGAAGCTCAACCACAAAAAAAAAAAAAGAAAAAAAAAAGAAAAAAAAAAAAAAATCTCGTCTTTGCAATCAGCCAAAAACTCTGTTATAGCAAATAGTAAATTCAATAAATAATATTACCAAATCACAAATTGAAATCAACACTAATGCTTTAAACCATTTAGAATAAAACCAAAGTCACAAACATGAGCTTCCAAGTACAAGTAAGAGTTAAAAAATACCTTTAAAAAAGTAATAAATATAACCATTTGCAACCAACCCAATAAATTAATTTCAAGTTCAAACGTCCTATTCCAATAACACTAGTTATAAAACACTATGATAAAGCACAATTCCAATTATTACACAACCTCCTAATTTGATTACAAGAACTACACAAAACATAGTCTCAACCATAAGTTAAAATTAACATATTACAGCATAAACAACTCAATTTAAACTGTTTACAACCATTTACCAAATTTACACTAAAAGCAAGTAACTATAAATAAAGCCACTTCAACTCCCAAAAAACCACAAGCTAGCATCTGACTCACTTCCCCGATTCCTCGCCGCGATCACCTACGATGGTTATTCAATAACCACTACAATATATAGTTATATGCTTGTGAGCAATGCCAATCATGAACATGGATAATAAACACGCTCAATTCAACATATTACAAAGAACTATAGTCTCTGGCAATTACTTGTTCACTCCCACCGCTACCGGCTAGCCCGCGGCTTCACTCCCCAAGCCCACGTGACTAGTCATGACCCACGCCCTCACACGTGCGGTCCCATAGGCCTTTGGCGGCCGTGGTCGTCACCACAAAGATTACCTCATGATGGTATAGAACTAGCAATTTCCATTGACCCAAATAGGCAACTCAACATACTCATTTAATCATTACACAGTGCTTTCACAAATAAATTGGGCCTAATTTAAACACGTGAATTTTGCCCAATTATAAACTAAATAAATTAAATAAAACAAATTAAGGCAAGCTTTGGCATCACAATTGAACCCAACATGAAAATCATCCAAATATCAAAATTAACATCACTCACCTCTTGGGTTTCACTCCTAATCACAAGATTAGAGTCCTACTATGATCCAAGTACAAATCTTATACATAAATTACAAGTTATGAGCTAAAACCCCAAAATGGGTCGCGAAAAAACTGTCATAGAACTCAATAAAATTAGTACCAATAGATTAGACTCACCTCCAGGAGTCCGAATATATAGCCTATTTTAAAAACTGACGTCGTTTAACGCGTCAATCGACGTCGAGAACGTCACCGTCAACGTTGTCGTAACTCTCGTACTCTTCTCTGTAATTGTATACACTAGCCGAGATTGAAGAATATGAGGATGTTGAGTCATCCTCTTTAGGTGTCCTAATTATATAAGTTCTTCATTTTTATTATGAAACCCCCACAAGTTTACTAGTTTTGCAATTATGCCCCTACTAATTACGAACCTGTATTAAAATTATCCCAAACCTAAATGGGTGTTTGTCTATGTCTCGCATGGGTCCCATAAGTGATCCCATATAATTATATGAAGTTGTTAATTAGCCTACTAATTATGTAACGTGTTCAATTCGTGTTCACAAAGGTACCCCTAATTGACCCTAAAAGTGGTCATCACCTAATAACATGATATTAACAACAATAAAATAATAAATCATTTAAGCCTTAATAAACATTAAGGCACATAGGGTGTTCCACATAACTCTGTCTCATCTCAACTGGGATCCATCAACACATATCGCAACTTGAGATTGCCATACTGGCTCCCAACTGGACACCCATAATCAGCTTAGTGGGTTAATCCCACCTCCAATTAAATGTCACATAACACATTAATTAACATTAACTCATGATTATGCATGCTAAAGCAACATTATATATAAACCGCGGGAGCGGGTGTTATATCTCTCCCCTACTTAAAAAGGAGTTTGTCCCCAAACTCGTAGTACCTCAAGTTTCGAACAAGAATGGATATTTCTCTTTCATTTCATCCTCTCTTTCCTACGTGGCTTCCTCAACAGAATGATTTTGCCACAGCACCATGACTAAGAAAATAATCTTTGTCCGCAAAACTTGCTCTTTTCTGTCAAGAATCTTGACTGGTTGCTCGATATATGTCAAGTCTTCCCTGACTTCCAACGGCTCTGGAACAATTACTTTCTTTGGATCTGATACACATCTTGTTAACATTGATATATAAAATACATCGTGTACATTAACCAACTTCGGTGGCAACCCCAACCGATAGGCTACTGGTCCAACTCTGCCAATGATCTTAAATGGCCCAACATACCTTAGATTCAACTTTCCACGTTTCCCAAACCTCGTAATGCCCTTTGAAGGTGATACTTTCAAGAATACAAAATCTCCAACTTCAAACTCCATCGGTCTTCTTTTCAAGTCTGCATAGCTTTTATACCTACTTTGGGCTGTTTGAAGCCGTTGTGTATTGTCTTTATCTTCTCCATGGTTTGCTGAACAATTTCAGGCTCTATCAATCTTCTCTCACCAACATCAGTCCAACAAAGTGGAGTACGACACTAACGCTCATATAAAGCCTCAAAAAGCGCCATTCCAACACTGGATTGATAACTATTATTATAAGCAAATTCAGCTAATGGCAAGTGCTCCTCCTAGTCACCTTTAAAATCCAATACACAAAGTTGAAGCATATCTTCAAGCATCTGGATTACACGTGCTGACTGTCCATCTGTTTGAGGATGAAAAGCTGTACTGAAACTTAATTTATATTCCCATTGCTTTCTGCATTCCTTGTCAAAATCTTGATGTAAATGCACTATCTCGATCTGAAACTATAGATATTGGAACTCCATGAAGTCTCACAATTTCTTGAACATACAATTCAGTTAATTTTTTCGGGTCATTAGTCTTGATCGGTAGAAAATGTGCCGACTTGGTCAATCGATTAACGATTACCCATACACTGTCATTTGACCTTCTAGATCTCGGTAAGCCTCCCACTAAGTCCATTGTAATATTATCCCATTTCCACTCTGGTATAGGTAGTGGTTCCAATTTTTCCGCTGGTTTTTGATGTTCTACCTTCACCCTCTGACAAGCCACACACTTTGCCACATGTTCTGCTACTTCACGTTTCATCCCTGACCACCAATAGATCTCTCGCAAATCACGATACATTTTAGTACTACTCGGATGGATTGAGTACCTTGTATTGTGTGCCTCTTCCAAAATTACTTCCTTGATACCATCTATATTGGGTACACAAACTCGATTCTTGAATTTCAACATACCATTCTCAAAAGTAAATTCTGGTTGCTTACCTTCAGGTATCTCATCATGAATCTTCTTTAATATTGGATCTTGAAGTTGTTTTGCTCGGATTTCATCAATAAGGGACGGTTGCGCAACAATAGCTGACATTAAAGCACCTCTGGTTTCTGGAATCACCTCCAACTTTAGTTGCTCCATTTCTTGAATTAACTTTTCTTGTGAAGTCAAAGTATAGGCCAACTTATTTGTTGACTTTCGACTCAACGCATCGGCCACTACATTAGCTTTCCCTGGATGATACTGGATTGTTAAGTCATAATCCTTCATTAATTGCAACCACCTTCTCTGCCTCATATTCAAATCCCGCTGTGTAAACAAATACTTTAAAATTTTATGATCAGTGTAGATTTTGCACTTTTTCCCATACAGATAATGCCTCAAAATCTTCAAAGCAAAAATAACCGCCGCTAACTCAAGATCATGTGTTGGGTAATTCACCTCATGTGGTCTTAATTGTCGCGAGACATATGCTATCACCTTATTATTTTGCATTAGTACACAACCCAAACCTCGATATGAAGCATCACTATATATCACAAACCCTACAATACCTGAAGGAATGGTCAATATTGGTGCTATAATCAAACGAGTCTTCAATTCAACAAAACTTTCCTCACACTCTGGACTCCAAACGAAAGGAACATCTTTTCGCATAAGTTGTGTCATTGGCATTGCAATTCTTGAAAAACTTTCCACAAATCTTCGGTAATATCCAGCTAGTCCCAAGAAGCTTCGTACTTCTGGCACACTTGTTGGTGACTTCCAATTGGCCACAGCTTCAATCTTTTGCAGATCCACTGATACACCTTCCTTTGAAATCACGTGCCCCAAAAATGCTATCTCAGTTAACCAGAATTCACACTTCTTCAGCTTTCCGAACAACTTCTTTTCACAGAGTCGTTGTAGAATTAACCGTAGATGCCTCTCATGGTCTTCCACACTCTTAGAATATATTAGGATATCATCTATGAAGACAATTGCAAACTCGTCCAGATAGTCTTTGAACACTCGATTCATCAAATCCATAAATGCTGCCGGTGTGTTTGTAACTCCAAAAGGCATGACAAGAAATTCATAATGACCATAACAGGTCCTGAACGCTGTCTTCTCCACATCCTCTTCTTTGACTTTTAATTGATGGTAACCTGATCACAAATCAATCTTGGAAAAGACCTGGGCTCCTTAAAGTTGATCAAACAAGTCATCAATCCTAGGCAACGGATATTTGTTCTTGATAGTTAACTTGTTGAGTTCCCGATAATCGGTACACATCCTCATAGTCTCATCTTTCTTATTGACAAACAAGACTGGTGCACCCCACGACGATACACTAGATCGAATGAATTCCTTATCTAAAAGATCTTGCAGCTAAATCTTCAGTTCTTTCAACTCCACCGATGTCATTCTGTACGGTGTTTTCGATACTGGCTGGGACCCCGAGGCTACTTTAATGGTAAATTCAATTTCCCGCTTAATTAGTACATCAGGTAGATCCTCAGGAAACACATCTGGGAATTCTCATACAACTGAAATATCTTCTACTTTAGTCCTTGTGACCCGTGTGTCAATTATTGAACATAAGAACCCCTGACAACCTTGTTTCAACGACTTGCCTGTCCGGATTGTTGAAACCAAATTTGGTGGTGCTACTATACTAGTTCCCTGAAAACTAAACTCCCCTTGTCCCAATGGTCGAAAAGTAACTCTTTTCTGTTCACAATTGATAGTTGCTTGGTTCACGGATAATTAGTCCATACCCAAAATCGCGTCAAAATAATTAATGGCCAACGGAATTAAATTCACTGTCAAATCCCTATCATTTATCATGATATCACATGCTTTAAATATTGATGAGGTTACCATGGGTTTACTTAAGGGTAATGATATCGACAATTCATACCCTAAAGGTTCTGACATGTAGCAACCTGTATTTTCGCGTCCCTATTAATAAACGAAAATGTCAATTTTATTTCAATAATGTGTATTATTCTTTTAGTTGTGATAATCTTTTCATAAATAATTGGTACTAGTATTCTTAATTTGATAACTCAATTCCATTTTATTTTACTACTGTGTATTAATGTTAGTAGTCATATTATCTAAATAAATAAATAATATTTGTGTTAACATTTATTAATACAATGCCTTTAAATTTTGTAACCCCTTAATAATTTAATTGTATTGTTACTTAAGACTGCGCCCCTAACTTATCCTATGATTTGGGATAAGAGACATTAATTAAATGTTATAACACATCACTTACATTTTTGTCCCTAATGATTTTATTTGGGACATTTTAATTACCTAACTGATCAAACCATACCCAACTGACTGATTGACGGGCGTCAATCAGCCGCGTAGCTTACCTCACTGATTAGAGAATTCACATGGCTTATATTTGGTATGGTGTGCACTTGACTTAATAACCACAAACTCTTAATGATTAAGAGCTTCCATCATCACTTTTCAATGGATGAAATTTTGAGGCGTATGCTCATCTACTAACCAAGTATAATATATGGAGGCAGTAATTGTGAGGTGTGTGCTCATGGCTTACCACAAACCTTACTTACCCAATTGCCTTATATATACACACACACACACACACACCAAATGCAACTGCTATACACACAACATACCTACTTACCTTTCATTTGTTGAGAACTTCCAAAGCTCAAAGCCATAGCTTTTATTACGGATATTTACGGAATCTCTCGGTCTCCTAGTCCAGCTACTACGAAGAACGGTGAGTCTCTTGAACTCACTCTTAATGTACTTTAAGTCATTACGCGTTATCCGTAGGTTTCGAAAATAAGTGAATATGTATATATATATGTATATATAGCCATGGAGGTACAAAATTAGTGGTACCAAAAAAATGTTAACGAAAACTCATTCTGTAAATTGATAATGGAATATTAGGATCCCAATTAGTCCCCCTTGAAATAGTTTGTTGAATGGTTAGTTCCTTGACCCCAAGGTTGGGAGTTTAATACTTGCTACTTACATATAAGTTTGTAAATTATTATTTTTATCATAAAAATAAATAGTAAATATATTAGTATAAAATAAGTGTTAAAAGTACTTATTGACTCTATTAAATTCTGTATTATTGTTAACATGTTAGAGGTCATTTTTATATAGTTTTGTAATTTATCAAATTATAAAACTAGAACTTGATGTTGTTAAATAAATAAATTAGTGGTTGTTTAACTAATATTTTAATCATTTCAAAATACCTTTGGTACTTCTAAATTTATGGAAAAATAGCAGAATTGTATTTTAATGCCTTGTTTTCATTAAAAATAATGTCAAAGCATGTACCCTCTACTTTTATATAATCATGTCATTAAGAAGGGCCTTATGGCTAAATTTATATGTTTTTTTTTATCTTCTAAAATTTATAATAAAAAAATTCTATGACTCCGAAAATTATGCCATCAGTTTTCTAAAATCAAATTAAATTAAATTGGTTCACTTGATAATAATCACATGTTTAAAACAACCACTGCCATGTTAAAGAGTATTGTAAATGGAATAATTCATACACGTGCATAGTCGAGTTGGCATGTTGGAAAGGGGTCGTTTCGGTCAACATATACATTTGTGAGAAATAAGTAAAGAAAGGGTGTCTTGAATTGTGTTACCTTAATTATTCTAGGCCGATTCGGATACGGCAGATTAATTAGGAATGATTGAGCCCAGGCCGACTCGGATACGGTAGGCCAGTTAGAGTCTTGTGTCACCTTAATTATTCCAGGCCGACTCGGATACGGTAGATTAATTAGGAAGGATTGAGCCCAGGTCGATTCGGATACGGCAGGCCAATCAGGTCGTGTCCAGGCCGACTCGGATACGGTAGACCGAACTACAACAACGGCCTTGTGCCGGATGGTTCTGGCGAACCGAATGAGTCGAGAGATTGTGGTTAAGATAAAAGAGTCAGTAAGATGAGATGGTTTTCATTGTTCATGCACGGTCTTATATAATTGATTTAACGATTGACTGGACTAACAGTACTGTAAAATACCAAATATTAAGACGGTTAATGCGCTTTTATATACATTGCTTGTATGTTCATTATGCTCACTCGGCTTTCATTAGCTGACGACTTTATTTTGTCCTGGACACCCAAAATGTCCAGGAGATGGCTATGCAGGATTATATGATTATGCCAGCTAGAGAAGTCTGCAGAGCTGCTTTTATAATTTATTAAAGTTGTAATAAAAGATATGAATAATGTTTTAATTTGAATAAGGCGGCTTGTGCCTTAAGAAATACTTTTATTTGAGACAATGTAATATTAATTAAGTTTGTAATGTTGATCTATATTTCCTTCTTTGCTGCTTTATATACTCTGTTTTCTGGTACATGTTAAGCTAAGTACAGGACAAGCGATCCCTCACCTGTCATGACCTACGGGTCCAAAATGAAAATAAAATTTTTTCCTTATTTTGCTACGCTGGGGCGTGACAGGATTTTTGGTATCAGAGCCTTGGTTGTATTCTCAGGCATAAGCCTAGACACAGGTTGTGATAGCAAAAGGATAGGCATAGTGGAGTGTCCTCGGTACTTAGGATCCGACATCCAGATATATTAAGATTAGCCCTGATATAAGTAGTTTGCTTTTGTCAGGTTATGGACCCATATCTTGTTCCAGATGATTTTGGAGGGCACGTTATTGGCCCTAATGGGATAGAGCCACTCGATTGGGAGCTGTACGTCACCTTGATACGATACCAGGCCAACGTTAGATTGGAAAACCATGTGTGGCAGGAGATTCATGTTGAGGGAGCCATAGACTTGAGGCGAGTACAGTTAGAGGCCCTTTACCAGGCTTGGACAGATAGACTGATTGCTGATGAGAGGATCAGGAGGATCCTTGACCCGGAGATCTACGTACCCCTCGAGACGGATATGGTACAGGCACATCTAGCCTTTGTAGCCACTGTAGTTATACCACCCCCAGCCATGGCTCCCGTTGCCGCTCCACCTGTCGAGCCCATGATTGATGATGATGATGATGATGATGATGATGATGATGAGGATGACGAGATGGATGGAGTGGTCCCTGTACTGATTGAAGGGATCATAGACGAGGAGGATGAGATAGAGGTCGAGGTTTATATCATCGAGTTACCTGAGCCACCACCTGAGCTACATGTTGAGCTTGATGTTATTATGGAGGATGCCCCACCCTCCGTATCTGACGATGATACCATCTACCGATATTGTTCGCCCGACTCGTAGGCCCAGAGTTTGGCGTCGATGGCCCGCTGCCTTTGCTAGGCACCCTTAGGTGTTCTTATTTGGTCTTGATGTAAATATTGGACTAGTAGTCCCCTTTTGTTATTGATGCATATATAGGTAGCACTAGGGTGCATATAGGGCAATGACTCCCATATTTTTGTATATTGGACTAGTAGTCCCAAACATCTCACTTTTGACTAGATAGAAGCATTAACTGGACATACTTGATGTAACTGCTTACAGAGATATATATAAAGAAATATTTTTGGAATCTTGTTTTGATAATTGTACTTCTTATTATAATTTTTTAAAATTGCTAACATTTGTACTATCAGGACTTAAGATATAGTATGGCAAGAAGGAGTCCCAGAAATCACGGTTTGATCGAGGGAGCACCCCTAGCTGCCGATCCAACTGGCATGTTTGAGGCGTTTGTCCGACGAATTGAACGGATAGGAGAACTGACCGCCCAGAACAACAGAAATCAAAACAATCAAGGGAATGTAATACCACCCCGTCAAACGGGAGATAAACGATTGGAAAGATTCCGTGCCTTGCGACTAGAGCAATTCGCTGGCACTGCCGAACCATGGAAGGCCGAACAGTGGCTAAGGCAGATGGATCACATCTGCGAGACAATGGATTGTACTGACCAGGAAAAGAAGAGGTTGACAACATTCCAGTTGACATATGCTACTGCGGATTGGTGGGAGGCAGTGAAAGCCACCATGGGAGAAGATGCGGTGCGGGCAATGACATGGACTACATTCAGGAGAAAATTCCTGGAAAAAAATTTTCCAGCGACCGAGAGGCACAAGCGAGAAAGAGAATTCATGGACCTGGTCCAGGGAAATAAGTCAGTACAAGAGTACACAACTCAATTTGAGAGGCTATCCAGATTTGCTCCACACATGGTGGATGCGGATGAAAAGAGAATCCGGAAATATAATCAAGGGTTGGCTCCGCCTATTTGACGTATGACTATCGGGCACTTGGACAAAACATTTGAATCTCTTGTGGATCTGGCCACCGAATTGGAAGAAGACATGCGATCGAGCCGCAAGCAATTTGACTTCCGCGCACCACAAAAAGGAAAATTTGGGAACGAGCAACCATATCGCAATCAGGGTCAGAAGAGGACTTTCGATGGGAACCAAAAACCTCAGCCAGCCCCTTATCAGACTCGGCCACAATCAGGCGCAGGAGGGAGTACTAGTAATTGTTTCAATTGTGGCATCCCTGGTCACCTATCTCGGGATTGCAAAGCACCAAGGCGCGATAATCGTCAGAATACAGTATGCTATAACTGTGGCAAGACTGGTCACGTCAGCAAGTATTGTCGTGCCCCCAAAGGAGGAAGCTATGGTCAACAGGGACAGGCCCAACTAAATGCTATCATTCCTAGTGCCGTGGGTTATAAGGAAGGTAATTACAAAGAAGCTGGGTATGAGGGAACCCAATATGAAGAGCAGCCTGAGCAGCAAGTCATGGAAGGTACTTTAACACTTTATAATCATCGTGTGAAAGTCTTATTTGACACGGGTGCCACACACTCTTTTATTGCTGCCAAAATTCTTCCAAATGTGAATATAGTACCTCAGAAGTTAGACATAGCTTTGAATGCCATCTCACCGATAGGAGCTACTGTCACACTAAAACATATATGCAAGGGTTGCCCTGTACACCTAGAGAATCGAAATCTTCCAGCTAATTTGGTTGTCCTAACAATGAAGGAATTCGATGTGATATTAGGAATCGACTGGCTCACTAAGTATCACGCTAAGTTGGACTGTGCTAAGAAGAGTATTACTTTTTCGGTACCTAGAGGTCAACTTTTTGAATTCCAGTGTAACCCTATGAGTGATACATTCCTCACCAATTGTCTAGCTAACATCGAGATTGTCAGTACAGAAGTGGCTATCTCATCGATACCCATAGTCAGAGACTTCGAGGATGTTTTTCAGGATATCTCTGGGCTACCATCTAAGCGAGAGATCGATTTCTGCATTGATCTAGTGCCAAGCACTATCCCTATATCCAAAGCACCTTACAGAATGGCCCCTACAGAAATGATGGAGTTAAAGAAACAAGTTCAAGAACTTGAAGATCTAGGATTTGTGCGCCCAAGTACATCACCCTGGGGAGCACCAGTGTTATTCGTAAAGAAGAAGGACGGATCACTTCGATTGTGCATTGACTATAGAGAATTGAATAAAGTCACTATCAAGAACAAGTATCCTTTGCCCCGAATAGATGATCTGTTTGATCAATTGCAAGGAGCCACAATCTTTTCCAAGATAGATCTACGCTCAGGATACCATCAGTTACTCATACGACCCGAGGATGTACCAAAGATAGCTTTCTGAATGAGGTACGGTCACTATGAGTTCCTGGTAATGTCATTTGGATTAACGAATGCTTCGGCAGTGTTCATGGATCTAATGAACAGAGTGTTCAGGCCTTACTTGGATCAATTCATCATAGTCTTCATTGATGATATCTTGATCTATTCAAGGACAGCAGAAGAACATGAACAACATTTGCGACTCACATTGCAGACACTTCAAAGTCATCATTTATATGCGAAGTTTAGTAAGTGTGAGTTTTGGCTTCAAGAGGTGAAATTCCTAGGGCATGTGGTCTCACAACAAGGAATTGCTGTAGATTCATCAAAGACTGATGCTGTTTCAAATTGGACTCGACCAACCAATCCTACAGAAGTTAGAAGTTTCCTTGGACTTGCGGGTTACTACCGGAGATTCGTAGAAGGATTTTCAAAAATAGCAGCCCCTCTGACTAGTTTGACTAAGAAAGATGTGAAGTTCGAATGGAATGATAAGTGTGAGCAGGCTTTCCAGGAATTGAAAGAAAGACTTACCTCGGCACCAGTACTAGCAATACCAAGAGATGGCGAGAAGTTTTCTATTTTCAGTGACGCATCCTATCAAGGATTAGGATGTGTACTTATGCAAGACGGCAAGGTCACCGCTTATGGTTCAAGGCAGTTGAAGCCAAATGAATTGAACTACCCGACTCATGATTTGGAATTGGCAGCAGTAGTGTTTGCTCTTAAGATCTGGAGACACTATCTATATGGAGAGGAGTTTGATTTGTTCTCTGATCATAAGAGTCTGAAGTATTTATTTACTCAGAAAGAGCTAAATATGAGGCAACGCCGATGGATGGAATTGATTAAGGACTATGACTTCACGTTAGAATACCACCCTGGTAAAGCTAATGTAGTCGCAGATGCCTTAAGTCGGAAACCTCGAGGAATGGTTGAATCTCTAATGGTTAGAGAATGGAAAGCTTTGGAAACGATAGCTGAATTTGATGTTCAAGTGTCTACAGAAGGCGAAGGACAACACTTTGGATGTCTTGTAGTACAACCGACACTTATCAGTCGTATTTTGGAAGCGCAAAAGAAAGACTCCGATCTTCAACTGTGGTTTCAGAAAATGTCAGCAAAGGACCCAGAGGAATGGAAAATTGGGACCGATGGAGCACTCCGGTGCAGGAATAGATTATGTGTGACCAACACAGACAGTCTAATAAAGGATATTCTCGAAGAAGCACACAAGTCGAGATTGACAGTTCATCCAGGAGGAACAAAAATGTATAAGGATCTGAAGAGAAATTTCTGGTGGGAAGGAATGAAAAGGGATGTAGCCGAGTTCGTGTCTAAGTGTTTGACTTGTCAACAAGTGAAAGTTGAACATCAAAGACCCTTAGGACTTTTGCAACCCCTACCGGTTCCAGGTTGGAAATGGGAGCACATCACGATGGACTTTGTAGTTGGATTGCCCAGGACACAACAACACCACGATGCTATTTGGGTAATTGTAGATCGTTTGACGAAGTCCGCTCACTTCATCGCTTACAGTATGACCTACCCGGTAGAGAAGATGAGTAGGATGTACATTCAGCAAGTTGTACGACTACATGGAGTACCAGTGTCTATTGTATCAGATCGCGATTCACGGTTTACTTCAGGTTTCTGGGAAAGTCTTCAAGAAGCTTTGGGAACTTCATTAAGTTTAAGTACTGCTTTTCATCCACAAACCGATGGACAAACTGAACGCACCAATCAGGTTATAGAAGATATGCTCAGGGCATGTGTTATAGACTTTGGGAGTTCATGGGAAACACATCTTCCATTGATTGAATTTGCTTACAACAACAGTTACCATTCAAGTATAGGAATGGCCCCATTTGAAGCATCGTATGGACGGCCGTGTCGATCCCCGCTTTGTTGGGCAGAAGTTGGAGACAAAGAGCTATTGGGACCAGACTTGGTTAGAGAGACCAACGAGAAGATCACAGTTGTGAAAGATATGATGCGTGCCGCACAGAGTAGACAAAAGAGCTACGCAGATAAACATAGAAAGGACAAAGAGTTCGCTGTCAGAGATCATGTACTCTTGAAAGTTTCACCAATTCGAGGAGTAGTACGTTTTGGACAAAAGAGAGGAAAGTTATCGCCGCGATTCATTGGACCATTTGAGATACTGGAACGTGTTGGGAAAGTAGCATATCGACTGGCATTGCCAGCAAAGATGTCTGGAGTACATAATGTCTTTCACATCAGCATGTTGAGGGAATACAAGGGAGATCCTTCACACGCAATTGACTTCAATGACATAGAGATCCATGACAATGTCACCTATAGAGAGAGACCTGTGCGTATTCTAGGTCGCAGTACGAAGAAACTGCGGAGCAAAGACATTCCTCTAGTGAAAGTTCAGTGGAAGTATCATGATGAGAATGAGGCATCTTGGGAGTTAGAATAAGAAATGAGAACTAAGTACCCAAAGTTGTTTCAAGATTAGTCAGCTTAGATTCCGGGACGGAATCCCTATTAAGGAGGGAATGATGTAGCAACCTGTATTTTCGCGTCCCTATTAATAAATGAAAATGTCAATTTTATTTCAATAATGTGTATTATTCTTTTAGCTGTGATAACCTTTTCATAAATAATTGGTACTAGTATTCTTAATTTGATAACTCAATTCCATTTTATTTTACTACTGTGTATTAACGTTAGTAGTCATATTATCTGAATAAATAAATAATATTTGTGTTAACATTTATTAATACAATGCCTTTAAATTTTGTAACCCCTTAATAATTTAATTGTATTGTTACTTAAGACTGCGCCCCTAAGTTACCCTATGATTTGGGATAAGAGACATTAATTAAATGTAATAACACATCACTTACATTTTTGTCCCTAATGATTTTATTTGGGACATTTTAATTACCTAACTGATCAAACCATACCCAACTGACTGATTGACGGGCGTCAATCAGCCGCGTAGCTTACCTCACTGATTAGAGAATTCACATGGCTTATATTTGGTATGGTGTGCACTTGACTTAATAACCACAAACTCTTAATGATTAAGAGCTTCCATCATCACTTTTCAATGGATGAAATTTTGAGGCGTATGCTCATCTACTAACCAAGTATAATATATGGAGGCAGTAATTGTGAGGTGTGTGCTCATGGCTTACCACAAATCTTACTTACCCAATTGCCTTATATATACACACACACACACACACACCAAATGCAAATGCTATACACACAACATACCTACTTACCTTTCATTTGTTGAGAACTTCCAAAGCTCAAAGCCATAGCTTTTATTACGGATATTTACGGAATCTCTCAGTCTCCTAGTCCAGCTACTACGAAGAACGGTGAGTCTCTTGAACTCACTCTTAATGTACTTTAAGTCATTACGCGTTATCCGTAGGTTTCGAAAATAAGTGAATATGTATATATATATATATATATGTATATATAGCCATGGAGGTACAAAATTAGTGACACCAAAAAAATGTTAACGAAAACTCATTCTGTAAATTGATAATGGAATATTAGGATCCCAATTAGTCCCCCTTGAAATAGTTTGTTGAATGGTTAGTTCCTTGACCCCAAGGTTGGGAGTTTAATACTTGCTACTTACATATAAGTTTGTAAATTATTATTTTTATCATAAAAATAAATAGTAAATATATTAGTATAAAATAAGTGTTAAAAGTACTTATTGACTCTATTAAATTCTGTATTATTGTTAACATGTTAGAGGTCATTTTTATATAGTTTTGTAATTTATCAAATTATAAAACTAGAACATGATGTTAAATAAATAAATTAGTGGTTGTTTAACTAATATTTTAATCATTTCAAAATACCTTTGGTACTTCTAAATTTATGGAAAAATAGTAGAATTGTATTTTAATGCCTTGTTTTCATTAAAAATAATGTCAAAGCATGTACCCTCTACTTTTATATAATCATGTCATTAAGAAGGGCCTTATGGCTAAATTTATATGTTTTTTTTTATCTTCTAAAATTTATAATAAAAAAATTCTATGACTCCGAAAATTATGCCGTCAGTTTCCTAAAATCAAATTAAATTAAATTGGTTCACTTGATAATAATCACATGTTTAAAACAACCACTGCCATGTTAAAGAGTATTGTAAATGGAATAATTCATACACGTGCATAGTCGAGTTGGCATGTTGGAAAGGGGTCGTTTCGGTCAACATATACATTTGTGAGAAATAAGTAAAGAAAGGGTGTCTTGAATTGTGTTACCTTAATTATTCTAGGCCGATTCGGATACGGCAGATTAATAAGGAATGATTGAGCCCAGGCCGACTCGGATACGGTAGGCCAGTCAGAGTCTTGTGTCACCTTAATTAATCCAGGCCGACTCGGATACGGTAGATTAATTAGGAAGGATTGAGCCCAGGTCGATTCGGATACGGCAGGCCAATCAGGCCGTGTCCAGGCCGACTCGGATACGGTAGACCGATCTACAACAACGGCCTTGTGCCGGATGGTTCTGGCGAACCGAATGAGTCGAGAGATTGTGGTTACGATAAAAGAGTCAGTAAGATGAGATGGTTTTCATTGTTCATGCACGGTCTTATATAATTGATTTAACGATTGACTGGACTAACAATACTGTAAAATACCAAATATTAAGACGGTTAATGCGCTTTTATATACACTGCTTGTATGTTCATTATGCTCACTCGGCTTTCATTAGCTGATAACTTTATTTTGTCCCGGACACCCAAAATGTCCAGGAGATGGCTATACAGGATTATATGATTATGCCAGCTAGAAAAGTCTGCAGAGCTGCTTTTATAATTTATTAAAGTTGTAATAAAAGATATGAATAATGTTTTAATTTGAATAAGGCGGCTTGTGCCTTAAGAAATACTTTTATTTGAAACAATGTAATATTAATTAAGTTTGTAATGTTGATCTATATTTCCTTCCTTGCTGCTTTATATACTCTGTTTTCTGGTACATGTTAAGCTAAGTACAGGACAAGCGATCCCTCACCTGTCATGACCTACGGGTCTAAAATGGAAATGAAAAATTTTCCTTATTTTGCTACGCTGGGGCGTGACATGACATGATGTCTAAGTATTTAACAATTCATGTGCAACAAAAGAATGTGTTGAACCTGAATCTATTAAAACATACGCCGGGTGTGAGCAAATGATTAATGTACCTGATACCACGAAATCAGTAGCTGCGATATCCCCCGGTGTTAGACGGAAATACCTTCCTTGTCTTTGCTCAGGCTCTTTCCCTTTGTTCACAGTTGTTCCTGGTTTTGCCCCAGTTGAAGCTACTGAACCTATCTCTCGATATTGTCTTGTTGGGCAATCTCTTTCTTGATGTCTAGGTTGTCCACATTGAAAACATTTCCCTCTCATATATGGATTTATACTCCCTGTGCTTTTGAGTTCGAGCTTGTGAACAATTTCTCGCTATATGCCCTTTCTACCTACATATATTACACACAAGTGTCAAATGGCACACTCCCCCATGTTGACGATTACAAGTTGGACATAATGAGCGACTTTGTCCAGAAAAGTAACTTCCCCTTTGGACTCTCGAGCTAGAACTAGAACCTCGAAAGAATGGCTTCTTAAAGAAGCCTTGTCCTTTAATTTTCGCCTCGGCTGGCCACTTATTCTGTTGACTCTGTTTATACTTGTCAATATCTCTTTCTGCTATCAAAGCAATATCTTGTACATCAGCCACTTTTCGAAGTTGGTGTGTATCAACTCAGCTTCTAATGTTATCCCGTAGTCCTTCCTCGAACTTCCGTGCTCTATCCACCTCTCTTGGTACTATTCGATGTGAAAATTGAAGTAAACTGTTATACTTTTCTGCATACTCATTTACTGTCATATCCCATTGTTGAGATTTGCAAACTCACAGCCCATCTGAGTCTTGGCGGATGCTGGAAAGTGCCGCTTATAGAAAATTTTCACAAATCTGTTCCAGGTCTCAGGTGCCCCTTGCTCAATCACATTTACCCACCAATTCTGGGCTTCACCTTTCAAAGTATCAGTAGCACACATTATCTTTTCCCCATCTGTACACTCCACCGCCCGAAAGATACGTTCCATATCCATTACCCAATGATCAGCTTGTGATGGATCTGGGCATCCATCAAATTGACTCGGTTTTCTTTTATAAAATTGTTCAATGACTCCTCGTTCGGCCCGTGGTTGTGGGTTTGCAGGTCTATCACCACCCATTCGATCACTTACTGCCCTTATGAAATTGCTTACTACATCTTCTAGGTGGTCTTACCTCGATTGAGGTGAATGTATACCCGATTCGGATCCATTTTCTTACCTATCAGTCAATGTACATAAATATATTGCATGCCATACCAACATGTTATATAACAACATAGCAACAATTATTCATATACATTCATGAAATGTATCTACATGCTCATCATCTACACGTACTCTCAATCGTCCTCTCTCGTACCCAAGGTTCTAAGTCTATCGCTATAATACCACTAAATGTCACGCCCCGGAACCGCCCAAACGATTCTAGGACATGTGCCATGCCACCAAGGCCTTACACAAGTGATTAAAGTTCCAAAATAAGTTTAAATTAAGCTTAAACCAAAGAAGCTCAACCACAAAAAAAAAAAAAAAAAAAAAAAAAACGAAGAAAAAAAAAAAAAAAAAAAAAAATTTCGTCTTTGCAATTAGTCAAAAACTCTGTTATAGCAAATAGTAAATTCAATAAATAATATTACCAAATCACAAGTTGAAATCAACACTAATACTTTAAACCATTTAGAATAAAACCAAAGCCACAAACATGAGCTTCCAAGTACAAGTAAAAGTTTAAAAATACCTTAAGAAAAGTAATAAATATAACCATTTACAACCAACCTAATAAATAAATTCTAAGTTCAAACGTCCCATTCCAATAACACTAGTTATAAAACATTATGATATAACACAATTCCAATTATTACACAACCTCCTAATTTGATTATAAGAACTACACAAAACATAGTCTCAACCCTAAGTTAAAATTAACATATTACAGCACAAATTTAAACTGTTTACAACCATTTACCAAATTTACACTAAAAGCAAGTAGCTATAAATAAAGCCATTTCAACTCCCAAAAAACTACAAGCTAGCATCTGACTCACTTCCCCGATTTCTCGCCGCGATCATCTACGATGGTTATTCAATAACCACTACAATATATTGTGAGCAATGCCAATCATGAACATGGATAATAAACACGCTCAATTCAACATATTACAAAGAACTATAGTCTCTGGCAATTACTAGTTCACTCCCACCACTACCGGTTAGCCCGCGGCTCCACTCTCCAAGTCCACGTGACTAGTCATGACCCACGCCCTCACACGTGCGGTCCCATAAGCCTCTAGCGGCCGTGGTCATCACCACAAAGATTACCTCATAGTGGTATAGAACTAGCAATTTACATTGACCCAAATAGGCAACTCAACATGCTCATTTAATTATTACACCGTGCTTTCACAAATAAATTGGACCTAATTTAGCCACATGAAATTTTCTCAATTATAAACTAAATAAATTAAATTAAACAAATTAGGCAAGCTTTGGCATCACAATTGAACCTAACATGAAAATCATCCAAATATCAAAATTAAAATCACTTACCTCTTGGGTTTCGCTCCTAATCACAATATTAGAGTCCTACTATGATCCAAGTACAAATCTTATACATAAATTACAAGTTATGAGCTAAAACCCTAAAATGGGTCGCGAAAAAACTGTCACAGAACTCAATAAAATTAGTACCAATAGATTAGACTCGCCTTCAGAAGACCAAATATATAGCCTATTTTAAAAACCGACGTCGTTTAACGCATCAATCGACGTCGAGAACGTCACCGTCAACGTTGTCGTAACTCTCGTACTCTTCTCTGTAATTGTATACACTAGCCGAGATTAAAGAATATAAGGATGTTGAGTCATCCTCTTTAGGTGTCCTAATTATGTAAGTTCTTCATTTTTATTATAAAACCCCCACAAGTTTACTAGTTTGCAATTATGCCCCTACTAATTACGAAACTGTATTAAAACTATCACAAACCTAAATGAGTGTTTGTCTATGTCTCGCATGGGTCCCATAAGTGATCCCATGTAATTATTTAAAGTTGCTAATTAACCTACTAATTATGTAACGTGTTCAATTCATGCACAAAGGTGTCCCTAATTGACCCTAAAAGTGATCATCACCTAATAACATGATATTAACAACAATAAAATAATAAATCATTTAAGCCTTAATAAACATTTAGGCACATAGGGTGTTCCACATAACTCTGTCCCCTCTCAACTGAGACCCATCAACACATATCCCAACTTGAGATTGCCATACTGGCCATAACTGGGTTCCCAACTGGACACCCATAATCAGCTTAGTGGGTTAATCCCACCTCCAATAAAATGGCACATAACACATTAATTAACATCATGCATGCTAAAACAATATTAAATATAAACCGCGAAAGCGGGTGTTATAACTCCAGAGAGAATTAGCCTACACCCCACGACGACAGACCCCAAAAAGGGCTAGACGATGACAATGACCAAAGAGACATGTGACAGACCAAGAAGTAGGACTGGCAAATGGGCGGGCTTGGGCGGGTTCGGGCCGGGCTCGGGTTGGGTCAGGTTAAAAACTGACCGGGTTCAGACGGGCCTATATGTGTTACCGGCCGGACCGGGCCGGGCATGGCTCATTAACCCGTGTATTATCGGGTAAGATATGACACCATCCCACAACTTATTATTAACTCAGAAACAATATGGAATTTTTTTTTAAAAACAACTTAAAAAAAAATTAGAAAAACTTCAAACAAAATTTCCATAAAAAGGAATACATTATAAGTCTGAAATTTGATTTTAGAAACCAAGGAAACAAATGGGAAATCATAAAAATCACATTGAGACACAAACCCATTAAATTGCTGATACTCACCATAGCTAACAGCATCTTAAAAAAAAACCTTAACCCTCAACATCAAATTCCCAGTTTTCTTGAATTTCTACCTCCCTTTTCTATTTTGTAGTCCCTAGAGAGAGAGAGAGAGAGAGAGAGAGAGGTCAAAAGAAATAAAGTCTTAATCTGGGTAGGTGAAGAGGCTGAGAGAGAGAGAGAGGAGCGGCGTCAGTAGATGAAGAGAGAGAAAGGAGATCTTGTATAGTTGTATCCCAAAATAACTGCTTTATTTATTGGGATGCTTGTTCACGGGCTACAATTTGGGCCCGCTAAAGTCCGATTTTTTGCTCAACTTTTATGAACAACCCGAAATTAGCCCGCTTTGGAAATAATGCAGGCCCGACTTCATATACTTTCGGGCTATTTTGGGCGGGCTGTATTTGCCACCCCTACCAAGAAGAGTGCACAAGATGAGAGGGGTGTTAGAGAAAGTCCCATATGAAATGATTTTAAAAAAAAAACTGGAGTTAATTGTGGCCAGATATACATGTTAGCCTCTCCACCTACCAACTTAAGCTTTTAGGTTGGATAAAAAGTTCCTTCAAATATGTCAAATGCAAAGGTGTTACAAAAAGAGATTCTGAATTAAGCAGAGCATTGAGCTTGCAAAAAAATGTACATATACTCTGAACCACCAAAAGGATTGGTGTAACTCCAAATGTGACACCAAAAGACCAATAGACACCATCACATTGTTCTAAATATAGACAACGTTAAAAGTTATAAGTTTCTGATCAAAATAAAAACTAGCTAAAATATTCAGTTTAATGATTTTGATTCGAGTCCATTAGCACAGCCATCCATTTGTCATCGCTGTATGACAAAACAGAGGCACCATCAGGAATTGCCACATTCAGCTTTCGTGGATACACGGAGACCTTTCTGCAAGGGAAGTTGCTATTTCCAGTATGTGAATCGCTGCTCAAGTCGACGAGTGAATTTGCAGTGGACTCCAAAGGCATAGAAGGTGAAGATAGCCCATCTTCTGGTGAAGCCGATATAGCACAGAATGGGTCCCTCAAATATGCATATACATTGTCAGATGAAGCTGAGCATTTGTTTCTTTTTGCATTTTTTCCTTCATCCGGAGATGGACTGTGGGGATGAAGTGGTCTGATCTCCGAATGTCCTGTAGTCATATTGGATGAGTACCTCTCTTGATTTCCATCTGAAAAAATAAGCACAACATGGATATAGATTTAGCAAAGATTCTCTAAAGAGGGCCACCTCTCTTTATTAAAGAGAGGAACTCTGTTTTGGCCGTTGGATTGTGTTTAAAAACTGTGAAATGACAAAACTATCATTAATAAAAACACGATCCGACGGCCAAAACAGAAGTCATTTCTTTAATAAAAAGAGGGCGCCATCTTTAGAGACTGACTGAAAGATTTAGTGAACTTGTAAGCATTATAGAAGATTTGTTAAAAACATCTATTTAAACAAGAAACTAAGGAATCTGTGGGTAAGAACTGGTTTGGTGGTTCCAAAAAAAAAACAAGTTCTAAATAGTTTGGTGTTTGTGTAGATGATTTTCAGTTACACAAGAGACGGTGCCGAACTTAAGGGAGATTCTTACTTAGACTGGAAACAGTCGGGTGCAAGAAATGGACATTCACCAAACACTTGAATTGTTAGAACCGGTTCACTTATGAAATACATAACCACTTTGTGTCAATCCAAGAAAACCTTGGTTATTGGGGAAAAAAAAATCTCGGACTGAACTAGATCCTATTTTAAGGATCCCAAACATGCGCTTTAAGATAGCCAAAGAACCGGCTCTTTAGCAAACCAACACAATACTGGTTTTCACAAAACTAGGTGAGAGTGAGAATGGGTCTGAGACTCTGAACCTGATCCACTCTTAAACACTGCCAGACAGACCCTGTTTTAAACATTTCCAGACAGACCCTAGAGATGTCAAATGTTCCAACTTCCCTTCTACAACAATCGTTCAATATCTAACAGCAGTAGAGCGGGTATTTACTTGGAAGTCCATGTTCTACAAGTTTCCAGAAAGCACAACAGACAATTCAAGCAGCAATCAATAGCTTGATGCTAACCTCATCCAGCTTCAACGTGTTTTGAGTCAATGTTTCCCATTCTAGTATATAGACTAGTGTTTCCTTCATATCTATTGTCTAAGTTATCTAACCATCGAATCAGGAATTTGATTAGAGACTTCCATGTCCAATCAATGTCATTTTGACGTAAGTTCAATAAAAAATAATAATAAAAAGAAGAAGAAGAATAAAAAGAAAAAAAGGAAAACTTCAGAAAATATTACACTTAAACCACCCTAGTTTTAAATGCAAAATATAAGTACTCTTCGCTACTTCAAGAAACTACACAAGCCTCTTAATCTTTTCTAACTTTACAAAATATGTCACCCTCTTCAGCCAGTCGTCAGTTGAGTATACAGGAGAGGCTTGTGTCAAGTTAATAACTTCCAAAAATGACTCACCCTTGTTAGTGTCAAGACTCAAGAGAATCAGCACGTCAAATGTGAAACTAATGATAATAGAATATCAATTATCAAATATACCCTAAAAAGAGAACATGAAGGACAAGACTCCCTAACCTAGTGCAACTTCCCACTTGTGGCTGCCACCGCTACTTTAAAATTAACAAGAGCTATTACCACCATCGCTGTCAAACCACCATACATGGCTGTTGCTTTCAACACCTTCATTATTGTCACTACCAGCAAATCTTACGTCTGTCTCCACACAACCATATACCTAACAACAAAAGCAGTCAAATCCACCAACATTGCCAAATAGCTGCAATTTGGAACGGAATTTCAGATTCCAACTTATTCCGATCAGAAAAATTCCGATTTTGGCAACATAAAAAGCAATTCCGAAAAAAATCGGATTGGAAACAGAATAGTTCTGAAATTTCTGGAAAGTCCAAATTTACGATCCGAAAAATATTTCGATAAATTACCGAAAAAATTCCGATATATTCCGAAATATTCTGACTTTTTTAATGGTATATATATAAATACATACATATTTAATATCAAAAGGGAGTATTGACCAATTTTAAAAACTTGTCCTTACACCCCCAACAATGATATGTTGATTTTTGAATTTTGCTCCGAAAATTTCCGATTTCAAAAAAATCCGAATGGGATCAGAACATAATATGAAATTTCAGAATTTGCATTGGAAAAGGTTTTTGCATTATGAAAAATTTTGGAATTTTTTCCAAAATAGGCGTTTCTGATCCATTCCATCCGAAACACATCCCTAGCCAAAACCATCAACACCCGCCCCTGCATCACCACCATCTCAACCGAAACCCACAAACCTACTGAAATGCCATTGTTTCATAACCCAGATCATTATCCCAACCCAATTTTTTGTGCTATGGCAGTAATCATAAATAGCTTCTCCATTAAAACTTTTAAGAAATTTGTCAAACACTGGCTACATGACCAGTATTACAAACCTCCTCACCAAACCATCTAACTATACCCATACTATGTTCACTTTAGACTATCACCATTACGTTGCAGCCAGCCCCCCCATGCCGATTTAAACCCCAATCATTCAACTCGTGTGTGTGTGTGTGAGAGACAGAGAGAGAGAGAGAACTGGATGTAATTAGGCCTCAGTTGTAATTTGCCCACAAAATTTTTCAGCTGTTTCTAGAGCAATTAAAGGAGAGGGGGGGGGGGGGCGGGGGGGGGCGGGGGGGGGGGGGGGGGGGGGGGGGAGGGGGGGACACACCTCTATCTTCCTCATCTTGTTCCTTATGAATGATCAGGCTGGGTTCCGATTTAGCAATCTGTGGAAAATCATCAGTACAGATGACCGACTGCAATATGGAAGATGAGACCTTTAAAGCTTCTTTTAATGTATCACCAGACGAAAGAACGGTTGGACTCTGACTTGCTCTAGCTGATGTATCACCAAATGAAAGAATGGTTGGACCCTGACTTTCACTAGCTGATGTATCACCAGACGAAAGAATGGTTGGACTCTGACTTGCTCTAGCTGATGCATCACCAGACGAAAGAATTGGTCTCTGACTTGCTCTAGCTGTATCACCAGACGAAAGAATGGTTGGACTCTGACTTGCTCTAGCTGATGTATCACCAGACGAAAGAATGGTTGGACTCTGATTTGCTCTAGCTGAAAAGATATGTCACAGCATTTCATCAAAGAACTAAAACAGTCATACTCCTTGATAAATTGCAATTCTACGAAGTTGCAAATTAATACTACTCCGTCCGTCCCGAATTAAGGGAGACTTTTATTCCATTTTGGGATGTGCCCATTTTAAGAGTCTGCTTTTTGAAAAATCAATGTACCATGAATAGATGCTTTCCAAGTTTACCCCTTCAGCATATAAAGTCTTCTATTTTTCATTTAAGTGACTGAAAATTCAAACTCAAAATAAGAGCAATAATGGAAAGTTTGATATTTCACCACAATCAAGTAACCTTCCTTATCTAGTTGCAATTCTAAAAAAGGTCTCTTAATTTGGGACAGAGGGAGTAACTCATAACCTCAAAGCTGAATTAACCCATTGGATTTTTCATTCTCTTCTTCCACTATGTCACGCAAGACAATCAGAACCATGATGTGGATGAATGTAATCCATGATGATTTAGCAGAAGGGATCACTAATTATTTCTAACTGGGAAAGATTCATAAGGAATTAGATGAGGAGTTTCCACAGGTATAACCATTAATCTGTTTCCTAACAAGGTCTTAGCAAATCCAACTAATGAAATGCAAGATATCACTGAAGGAACAAATTAGGAATTTCACATGGATCATGCAAGATATCATGTCAATTAAGTTTAGGTTAAGATTAATCTTTATGTATGGTAATTGTAGGATAAATGGATAATAGAGCAAAGTATAATTTTATTTGCAACTTATCAGGTTTTAGTTGTCAAGGGTATGTTGCTATAATTTGTATGTGATGGACATGGACTTAAATTACTAGGGAGATAGAGTTAAACACTGTGTACGCAGGACCCACCCCGGTTAATGGCTTTATAGTTCGCAATATGCATACACTACAGCATAAATGTACTTGTCAAATAATCTAAGGAATAAGAAACTAGAAACATGAAGGAAAGCAGGTTGTTCCGTCCATTTTTCATGCTTTAAAAAGAAAAAAATGATTCCACATTACATTTAAAAAAAATGATAATACTAATAATTTGCCTTTTTTGGACATCCTTCATGTAAAACATTCTGTGCAGTGCTACATCCCGATTCCATTCAGTGATTGCCGATAACTAGTTAGGTATTAAACGCATTCATTGAAAGGAAATATTTATATATATTCTATCAACCATTGTATTTTCTATTTGAATCAACATTCAGACCCAATATTTTAGCTCCCTTGTGACTGTGAGAAAACTAAGAACACAAAAATGAGGAAACAAGTTGCTTACGCTCTTGAAGATCTGCGTAAGCGACCTTTGCGGCGTTCATCTCTGCCTGCTTCTTGTTCTTTGCTGCTTCTCCTTGAAAAATTTGTCCTCCTATTTCCACAGTGGAGACAAAAGTTGCCGTGTGAGGAGGACCAGATATAGTTGTACTGTACTTTGGAAGGTAGAATCCTTTCTTCTGAGCGAATTCTTGTAAAAGACTCTTGTACAAACCAGACTCATCCTGAAATTTTGACAAAGATAAGCATTACAAAACAAGGGAAAGTCACTCGTGAAGATACATGGGCTTGTTTGGATTGGTTGTGGCTTTTACAGTAGACAAAAGTAGAAGCCCTAACTATAAGGGCAAAATGGGAAACAAAAAAGTCATTAAAGCCCACCCCAATCTGCTTCATGCATTACATTGGGATGAAGCAAGCACCTCTGGGCATACTTCAGCCAAAAAATGCTTTTGGGGCTCTAAAGTATTTCCAAAGAGTAACGAGTTTTGGATTCCAGAAGCATAATTGGGCCCAAACATGCGCTCTGGAAGTGATTCCAAATAGGCCCTATGTATTAGAAAAACTAAACTACAAGAAAATCAAAAGAAATAGTTTTAGGAGACTAGCCTCTTCAACTTTGAATAGCGACAAAGACTCAAAGGCAACTTTGGCAGCTGCATTTTCAGCTTCTCTAATTGTGGGGAAAAAATTCAGGCACTCATAGCTTTTTCCATCTACTATAACCTTACACCTGAAGCGACTATCATGTGGAGGACCTTCACGTTCAAAAGAATACATAGGTAGAGGGACATTTCTCTTCTGGGCATAAGTTTGAAGTCGATTCTTGTACAAATGCTGCACAACTGTAAGCAAAAAACTGTAAGAGGTGATATGTTTACCACAAAAAGAACATAATGTTCAATCTAGGGTCAGATATAGATTCATAAATGTTACTAAAACAAAACCAATGTATATTAAAAACTGACTTTATCCCTTCTAAGCACGCGCACGTATGCCACATAAATCTATTTATCTACCCATCTGTGTATATATATAGGGTAAATTACATTGACCTCCCCCGAGGTTTGACTTAATTACACGGACCTCCCTTGTATATAGAAAAATTACACTGACCTCTCCTACGAGTGTTTGTCTGAGAACGGATCTAACGGAAGAACGGAAAAGTCAATTATACCCTTAACAATTAAAAGACCATCTTCTTCCCTAAACACTCTCTCTCTC
Source organism: Hydrangea macrophylla (assembly GCA_033977485.1). NCBI lineage: Eukaryota > Viridiplantae > Streptophyta > Magnoliopsida > Cornales > Hydrangeaceae > Hydrangea > Hydrangea macrophylla. The sequence goes on along the minus strand of CM066991.1, from coordinate 78,046,865 downwards.
TCTCTCTCTCTATATATATATATATATATATATACACACACATACAATCAGGCTCTAAAAAAGGCGCCCTCTCTTTATTAAAGAGAGGACTTCTCTTTTGGCCGTCGGATCGTGTTTTCATTTAGGGCAGTTTTGTCATTTCACAAATTTTAAACACAATCCGACGGCCAAAATAGAGGCTCTTTCTTTAATAAAGAGAGGTGGCCCTCTTTAGAGAATCTTTGTATATATATGCATATATATAATGTATATGAATACATGATATAACGGAGGGGAGGTGTGTGTAATGCGAACCCAAACCTCAAGGGAGGTCTATGTAATTTTTCAATATACGAGGGAGGTCCGTGTAAAAAGGTCAAACCACAGGGGAGGTCAGTGTAATTTACCCTTATATATATTAGTCCATCGTTCATGTAATCACCAAACCAATCGCACTTGATGTTACTTTACCCAAACCAAAATCTTAAATACCAATGGAAGGGAAGATCTTCTATGCAACAGTATAGGTATTGCGGATGCTTATTCACCAAACAAGAGGAGAAGATAGCGATGAGTTCGGGACTGAATGCTATAGACCTAAAATATAAACACTTAATACTTTCTTTTTCTTTCTTTGTTTCTTTCATTTTTTTTTTAAATATAACTTATAACCGATACCTATAAGGTAAAAGGCTAATATTGTGCCTCGAATATTCATATCCACTTCACTTCTATTAAGCCCATTATAGAAATCGACACATAATTAATTATTTTAAGGCTAAAAATGTAATTTTGGGAAAGGTGATTATAGGCTGCTAGATTTTGTAAATTGTGCAACAGTACAATAACACAGCTGGAATTTACTATAGACTATATAATAGGAGTAACACAAGGAACCTCCATGTAACTGTCAGAAGCAATAGGAATGCAACACAACAATTACCTGAGTACCAAATAATCCTCAATCACTTATAATAAATGCTAGGCAAATTCTCTACTTCAAGACAATCCCAGGCTTTCTAAATAAACAAAAGGAGGCATGGATAGCATTATCATATCATACTACATTGATCTCCAACATTAAAGGAAACTTTTAAACCTAACTCTCGCTTCACCTTATGCTAACATGCAATACCACCTTGGCTTAGATATGGAAGCAAGACTGCCCTAAACTAAAGCTTGCTCTTACTTGAACCTGCCTTGGAAGAGAAAACCATCCCGGTGAAAGAAACACCCTAGTCCACCCCTACCACCCCCATCCTCAGCTCCTTCGTGCTACTCCAACCACTTCTAGGACCTCACCATGTATAGTAACTATGGAGCTCTACGACACCACCAACCCAAACCATTCCCTCTCCCAACCCCCCCGAGAGGAAACACCATCCCAAACTTGTCATGAGCCTTTAAGTGCAGCAGTTATAGGATGTTAGGGTAAGTGGACAAGTGAGTTAATCAATGCATGTGCATTTGTATGTCTGTACGCGTGTGCGTGGTGAGAGAGGCAGACAGAGATATTTTACGACTAATTTGCATTTCAGAATAAGGGCTAAAGGTAGGTGGGAGTATCATAGGATTAGAGATTTTATTCACAATTAGGAACCAATTAAATGTCATAAAACCAAAATACCTTCCTACATGGGATTTTAAATGTGTAATTGTAACATAAATTTTTTATGCAAGATTGCAACAAGCTCGAAAAACGTGAATTTTTTCCTATACTACTCAAGGGACGGAAACTGGTGCAAAATGCTGAATCAATTGTAGAATACCCTGTGCTTAGATTTTTATATTGTAACTGTATAAAATTAAGACGACTTATAATAAGGGAAATGTTACTCGCACTCCGAAAATTACTAAATGCACTCCATGGTACCACTCCCAAAGTATGATGTATCATCATTATCATGCACTCAATGGAGTGCAATTAGTAATCCATGGAGTGCGAATAGCAGTTCCCTATAGTAAAGTGACTTTCCAGCAAAGCACCCTGGAAGCTTGATAACTGTAAGCCTAGTGACTTCGTGATAGAAGAAGGAAAAAAAAAAAAAGACACATACCACTTCCTCAACAGCTCATTACTTCATTGCATAAGGGAAGGTACCACCACCATTCCTCGTTGTCATATTTGCAAAAGTACACAACTTTGATTTGTACTCGATATCATTGTTCATCTAATTTTGACAGGAACATCAAACTCACAAACGTTTATTGCCTTCAAAATTTTTAGTATTGCTAACTACAATCAGATCTGATATAGCAAATTTGAAGGATTAATAGTGATTCAGTGCCGTATTGCTCTTAGCATTGCCAACAAACACTATGCCGATCATGGCGTTAATTATTCAAATTCAATTTCCATTGTAGTTTTTTAATTAATGGTTATTTGGAAAACGAGGCCTTCTTCCAACCATAAGAGAGATATTGATAATACAAAGAACAAAACAAAGGATATCTGCCAGGGATGAACTCAAATAGAATCCTAGCAGACAATAATATTGAACAGCATACATTTAAAAGCACTCGGTACTGTGAAGCTAAATTGGAGAACTTCAATTTTATTTTAATTGATGACAAGAAATGACAATTATTTTTGTTAAGGCTACTCACAACTGGAAGTAAATTAACTTCGCAGTAGAACTCCATGATTTATGGTGTAACTTTTAGCCTTCATGCACTATGTGAAAGCTAACACATGTAGTGATTTGAAGCAAAAATTCAGTAGTGTTCCTACAACCTTTGTTTGATATTAAAACATTGTGCAGATTGCATAGGAGTAGGACCCAAATAAACTGCTCAGTCAAGAGAATCCCACCAAAATAAATTTATACCACAAATCTTAGTAGTTCTCTCAGAAAGTTTGGTAATTACTAACTCCGTCCCATTTTGTGTCCATTTTGGGGAATCTAACTATTTAAGGGGACAAAAAGAATCTACACCTACTTTCCACAATTGCCCATAATCATTGCACTTTCTTTTTTTATTTTGTTTTGGTATTGATTGCAAGGAATGGTAGTTTGGGAAACTAAGTACAATTAGCATGCTAATTTAGGAAAGTGGACAACAATTTTGGGACATCCCAAAAAGGAAAGATGGACACATAAAATGGGACGGAGGGAGTAATACCCGGAAAGCTAATACATAGTGTGTGTGTGTGTGTGTGCGCGTGCATGTCAGGCTGGCTCAAAAATCACGGACAATAGATCAAACCAGCATCGCAAACTACTTGATAAGAACAAAACCGAGGTAACAAAGTGAACATCTGTCACCTGCAGTCTTCTTATCACCCCTGACCTCAAATTGAGTTTCATTGACCAAGGGAGTTCGTTTCATTTCTTTTAAGGCTGGCTGCAATGTCACTGCGGTGGACGGTCCAATATCAAAATCTGCGATTAAAGTTGAATATCCAGCACAAATTATTATGACAAATTAAAACACAATATAACAAAACATGCAAACATCAGTTTCATTCTCTTTCTCAGATTCTCAATTAAAAGCAGCAATAATTCAACAAATCGAAGCTGCCTCCAAAATTTAAGAAATATAAACAAACTAGCGTTGGAAATTACTCAATTAGAACAAACGGCATAACCAAAATAACTTTCCGACCTGTGGACTTCTTATTATCCCTGACCCCAAATGGATTTTCATTGACCACAGGAGTTTGTGTCATTTCCTGTATGGTTGGCTGCAAGGCTACCAAATTGGACGGCCTCAAATCAAAATGTTGAATTGAAGTAGAATATCCTGCACGAAATACAAAGCATCAGTACAAAATAGGATAAATTCTCATACAAGCATCAGTTTTTATTATTTTTATCAATATTCTCTCCATAATCAAAAAACCTAGAGAACAAAGCATATGCATGAAACAATCCTAGTATTCATTGCATGGCCATCGATGAAACTGAAGCCCCAATGGATCTAATTGAATTCAAAAGGCAAATAGAACTTTAGTATTACACGAATTCAACTTTAGTCACAGCAAATAATCCTATATCAGAGCCAAAAAGAGGACTCTGCGACCTTTTAAGATTTACCAAACATTTTAGCTGCTGCAGCAACAAACACTAAATTACGGTCTTCTAAAGATATTATTAAGATGCCACAAGGTAGCTAAACAATTACTAACACAATCTGTTACACAAATCAGACTAAGATACTACAATATGCAATCAAATAATCCACTTTGTAGAAGTTGAACTGCAAGGTGTTGAAATCTTTATGTCAATCCGTTATACCAAATCCCATAAACTTATATAAAAATCCATTCACAAATGCAAATGACACAACCTATCAGGCAATCATCCAAGATTATTAGACTTTATTAAATGGGCAACCTATCAGGCATTCATCCAAGATTATTGAACTTTAATAAATGGCCAAAATAAAGAAGGAAAAGAGACTAAACTTTTTTTAGAACCTTGTGCTTGCACTAAAGCTTCACTGAGCTCATTTATGGTCAATCATTAACGTCATAAAAAACAAATGCAGAATGGATTGCATGGAAGGCATGTGCCTAAAAAAAACTAAGGCCAAATACATTTTAGTACCTTGTAATTTGAGTAGACCGTCTAATATCAATAGCAATACTTTAAGGCCCTCAAATCTATTAACGCGTGTTCACATCATGTTGCCATGTTACGAGTGATAACGATCAATCAATAAATGCATTTACACATCACATCTTACATCCCATATCTATTTTATCTTTAATCATAGATGGTGGTGCTTGAGGATATTTTTCATCACATTTTTTTCTTAGGTATCTTCCCATTTCCTCTACTTAAGGTTTATATATATATATATGTACCTCTCTCTCTCTCTCTCTCTCTCTCTCTCTCTCTCTCTCTGTGTGTGTGTGTGTGTGTGTATGTGTGTGTGTACATATGAAAAATAAATACGCAGACTCATTCATCCCCTTTTAACCTTAATGTTTTGGTGTGTACTGTGTCAACATATTAATTTACCAGCCTTTATTATTAATATTACAGGCCATTAAACAATAATCTCTAAATGACACGCATTATAGATTGAGGGTTTCAGTGTTGCAACTAATATTACAAAGCCCAAAATGAAACTTTGGTTAATTATAGAGTATTAAACTGTGGTACAAGTACCATTCTGTTCTTTTTCAGATGCCGTTAACCGTCACACGCATTTACAAATTGAGGTCACAACTCACAAGTGTTTGCAAGTAATAATACATGGCCCATAATCATATTTGTTGTAATTATTGGGTACTAAAATGTTTTTAGTCATGAGAAAACAAACAGTGAAACAAGGATATGCAAATTATTATCCATAATCTAATTCAAGGTCAAATATATACTTACAAAGCATAATCCTAAAAAATGCTTCTTTACAATGTCAGGAAGAATAACCCATAAAAGAAAACAGAGCACATAGTCATTAGTAACAAAATATTTACTACTCCCTCTGTCCCACATGAAGAGGCTTTATTGGAAATTCCAACTTCTCAAAGAACTTTATTGAATTTTTGAGAAATTTTACCACTTTTCATTAGTGCCTCAAAACTCTAGTGTCCATCAACGAAAAAGTGGGAGAATTTTATACAACAATGCTACAGGCACCGAAATGGTGCACCAAATGGTCGGTGCCCTCCATTTCGGTGGGCCCCACGCGTACAAGGCCTGGGTCCTACCGAAATGAAGGACACCGATCATTCGGTGCACCATTTCGGTGCTCCAAGACTTACTCAATTTTATATTCCAGAGGGTAAACGTGAAAAGCATGTATTAAAATTTTAAAGTGCATTGACTTTTCAAAGGACTCTAAAATAAAATAAAGGCTGAATTACAAAATAGAACCTAGAAGTTTGGTCCCTGTCTCATTTTATGGTGCGTTTGATAAAACTGAAAATTAATTGATAAAACTGAAAATTAAGTGCTAAAAATTAAGTGTTGGATTTTAAGCAATGAAAATTTTAAGTGATTGGATTTGTAATACTGAAAACAATGCTTCAACTACTAAAATAGAATACATTCAGTGATTATTTTCAGTAAAAATTTTCGCTTAAAGTTTTCAGTGATGTTTTGGCTGCTCTTTCAACGAAGTGGTACGTTATCAAACGCACTGAAAAAGAATAAGTGCTGAATCTTTTCATTTTCAGCACTTAATTTGGTTATCAAACATACCTTAGTCTCTATAGTATCAATTGCGTCAATTTGGTCCCTAAAGTTTTGAAATAGAAGCAATGTGATCCCAATGTCCAATTCTATAGACAAAATTAACAGAATTTACTCACATGCTCTGCACTATCACACTTTTTAGGGGCAAAAATGAAATACCACCTATCTCCCAACCCACTTATCGGCTTAATTGTGTATTAGCAGTGTGTGAATTTCGTCATATTGATTCTATTTAAAAATGACAGGGACCAAACTGCAGGGGTAGGTTTGGTATATATATATATATATATATATATTTTGTGATGGAATTGGAAGGGGATGTTTTGTATTTTAAGTCTAAAATAAATGAGACTTAATTTGGTGCCCGTGTGAGTAGAAAAATAAAAGACAGACGATGAACATGCATAAAACAAAAACTCTAGGGCTTGAGTTCAACCCTAAAAACCACTTAAAATGTGAGCAAAAAACACAGCAGATTAAGGCCAATAATTACAGAATTAGAAAATTCCATATATATATATATATATACATATACCAGATGATGATGAAATTGAAGGAGATGAGGCATGAGGAGGAGGCTGATGTGGCGAGTATTGAAGAGGTTTGTTAGGGGCAGAGGAGGTCGTGAAGTGATCGAAAGCGACCTTAGCCGCTTGGTTTTGGGCTTCTTTGGATGATCGGAAATGATCGGGGGTCTGAAACGGGACGCCATTGACGGTGACTGTGGATTTGAATCGAGCGTTGTGATCGGGGCCCTCTCTCTCAGTTTTGTACTCCGGTAAGCTCCATGATTGCTGCTGACACACATGTTGAAGCTTCGATTTATACATCTTCCTTCCTTCCTCCCTTCGATAAATCTACTATCTATATATATATATATAGAGAGAGAGAGAGAGAGAGAGAGAGAGAGAAGACTTGAGGAGAGGGAGAGAGGATAGAGAGAGAATTGAGTGAGGTTTGAGGCAAATGGGGAGGGATCAGGCTTTGTTATTCGAGAGAGAGAGAGAGAGAGAGAGAGGGGGGGAGGGGACAGCACGAGTGAGTGCGACTGTGTTGAAGAGTGAAAACGTCAATCTGAATAAATAGACCAAAAGTACGCAGGCAGGGTGGGGTGCATTTACAAACCTTGCGAATTTCGATGCGATTTTGAATTTTTGAGGGTGTTTTTTTTTGTGTTAATTAGCAATAATTAATTAAACTTTAAAGGTTAGTAAAATAAAATTGTTAGTACAACATTTTGCTACTTAGAGCAACTCCAAGGGTAGTCATCAAATTTGGGTATCCAAAATGCTATTTGGTTACTTGAATAGTGTTTTACATACCAAATAAGTCTCATGCACTCCAACCATAGTAACCAAAACTAGTAGCCATTTTATTGTTTAATATATTTTGATGTATCTCAACCATAGATACATTAAAAATATTATTTTATTCATAAACCAATGGCTAGGATCATCCCACCAAATATGCATCCCCTCACTTTCTCTCTCCAAAGACTATAAGTTTGGAGACCCAAACCATGAGTTTGCATAATGGATCCTCTTTTGGATCCCCCATTGGAGTGCATTTTTTGGGATGAAGGGATCCATTTTAGCATCTTTTGGATTTGGATACCCATTTGCAACCCCCATTGGAGTTGCTCTTAGGGTGGAGCTAAATACATTATCCTTTTTGTCAGATTCATCACCATGTAGTGTTAAAATATAAAAATTTTGTGAATGAATGTAATGTATTTTTAACAATAAAAAAAAAGTAATGTATTTAGCTCCACCCTTAATTAAATATAAATAAATGGAGTAAATATATTGATTAGTGAAACAACTGAAGAAATGATTATTCTGTGATGAGTAATGCTATGCTTTTCAAATTTTTTTCTCAAAAGTATTTCTATGTCGCGTGTGGGCCTAGTTGATGTTGAAGTAATCCTACCATTAATGAAGAGGGTCCAGTGCCACATATGTTGGAAACACTTTTTAAGAAATTTTTTTTTTTAAAAACATAGCATTACTCTTCTGTGATTGATTCACAATCGAAGAAGCTATCTGCCAAACAAGGCCTTAATCCTATTCGATTTTCAAGTGTTTTTGGAGTTAGCTGTTGGGGGCTTCTTTAACCCTTACTTAAATTCGAGTAAAAATTCATTTTAATACGAGAAAAATGAATGGTTGTACCCAATTTTTTTTTATAATTTTCTCTTAATAAAGTGCAAAATTTTAGAAAAGGTATACTTGTCTTTACTCAAACTTATACCAAATTAAATTTGAATAAGAATCTGGACCCAAAAAAAAAAACTCTAAAGTTTACTAAAACACATATCAAATTCTGAGTATATAAATTATGTTATTTTAATTTGAATTAAACTGAGTTTATTATGAGTTTGATTTAAGGAATGGAGAGGTTTTAAGGACTTTTACACACGTATGAGTTTGGGAAGGATTGAAATGCCCTTCTAAATATCAAAAATGTGAAATCAAACAAACAAAAATATACATTTTTTAAAAAATTGGAGAATTTCTGTATTCTCGATTTAAAAAAGAAAAAAAATGACCAAAAGAAAAAAGCAGAAGATCTTTTTGTGGAATTCTTAGCTTGTAAGTTTACTCGTTTTAATAAAACAAAAATTTTGGAACAGTAAGATGCCATCCAGCTTGGATGGCAAGGCAGTTGTAAGAGAACCTGCTTGGGTTAGGCTCATCAAAAGGAAACCCCATCTTTAATTGTAATGTGGTATGTAGCACAATTGACATAGTCTCTTTTTTTATTGGAAAAGGAGAGAGTTTAAATTTCCATTGGAGATTCTAGTTGCTTGCCCCCTAGTTATTCTTTAGTTGGATTAAGTTGCCTTGGTTGGGCTTTCTTGTGGGTCAGTGTGGAATTTTAGAATTGGGTTGGGGCTAGGGTGTGTGTGCGCGCGCGGTGGGGAGGTGGGTGTTATTCTTCAGTTAGAATGAGTGGCTCTGGTTGAACTTTACTGTGGGTCAGTGTGGGACTTTGGAATTGGATTGGGGCTAGTGTATGTGTGTGTGTGTGGTGGGGGGAGGGGAGAGCTGGAAAAAAAAGAAAAGAAAAGAAATTATAATGTTATGAACTTTAATTAAAGATATTGTGGTAATTTGATAGTCAATGAAAGGACCTAATTTGAACAAGTACATTTATAATGGCTAATGTTTAATTTTGTGGTATCACATTAGTATATACATATATATAATTGTGTTTATGAGTGTGACTAGTAGGAGCCACAAATCCCATCCACCAACCAAAGCTTCCCAAGGAAGCTTTCTTTTTTCTCTGTCCTCCTATCCCTCTCCCATCCGACTTCTCTCTCTTTCTCTCTCACACTTGTCTTTTCTTTTTCTTTTTTTCTTTCCATTCTCTTACCTCTCTCCCTCTCTCTCTCTATGCTTCTCTTTCTCTCTTTTGGTTTAGAGAACCAAAAACCTTCATAACCACTTCAATTTCGAGCTTCCATTTCGGCTACTTTAATTCATTTTTAGAGCTAGGCTATTCGAGGCAAAAGTGACCACCTCAACTAGAGCTATATATTGGTGCTTTCTGTCACGCCCCGACGTAGCATGAATATGAAAAACGTTTAATTTCCTTTATGGACCCGTAGGTCGTGAAAGTTTGAAGGACCATTTCCGTCCCAAACGTCGTACAGATATAATAATATGAATCAAAGTAGAACAATCAAGGCTTACAATTTTTTTTTCAAAATTATAATTATTACAGCACGTGGTTAACTAAAGGCATAACCCGCCTTGAAATAAAATAGTATCTATTTTCTATTACAGTCATCCTTATTACAATTTTAGTTCATAACTTAAAAAACATATAATAATAAATTCATCTTCGGGTAGTTGTTCTCAGCTCGCATAGTCATAATGTTCAGCCCGACCATAACCTGAAAAGCCAAGACACGAATGTCCAGGGCGCATCAACGCCGTCAGCTTATTGAACCTGGTGAGTATTAAAAACATATGCTCGAATATAAAACATACTTACTTACTGTTTTCCTTTTTCAGGGTTCCATTATTTAACAAGTTAACAATATAGAAGTGAGTTCTCATTATAAACATGAAGGATAGCATTAATAAACTTTAATTTATAGCACATATGACCGTGTATGGAAAACAATGCAACCAATCTCATCTTACCAACTCTTTTCTCTCGACAACACATCAACCCACTCTTTTACTCTAGTATCTTTGAAATACTAAGATGACCACACTTTAGTACAGGGGGTACTAGGGAGTGTCCAGTTTGCCTCACACTTTAGTACGGAGTACCAGGGAGTGTCCAATGCCTCACACTTTGACCATATCACGCATGTCAGGGAGTGTCCAATAGGCCACACTTTAGCACTACCATGGGTGCCAGGGAATGTCTAAGTCGGTGCCACACACTTTAGCGCTACCATGGACGCCAAGGAGTGTCCAGTTTTGTCATCGTCGCATTTCAAAGACACTCTAGCCGCAATATCGTAACATCACACTTTGGTACATCAATATCAGGGAGTGTCCACACACAATCTCAACCACATACTCTTTTCCACACTGACCACCACTCACCATGCATGTACAACTGACTCCACATGAATGACATGTGACTTAATACAGAAATATAAAGTATTGGGAATGATAACCATGGATATACGAGAAGAAATCAAATTTTATATGAAACAACCAGTGAATTCATCAAACAATACTTTAATATGCTTTTATCGCTACATAATACATGTTATGTGTTTAGTTGATTTAGTTGCTAATTGTTAATCGTATTAGCTTGAATGTGATTACAGGCTTAGTTGCTAAATTATTTTCCTAAGTGTTGGCTAATTGCTTAATTGCCTAAATGAACTACTTGCTAATTATTTAAAGTAGTCATTGTGCCTAAAGTTGAATTCTTGCTAATAGGAGTTTATATGCTTAAATGTTGTTACTCCTATGAAATGTGGAATCATAGATCATCATGATTAATGTTAAAGTAATGAGACTTGCTAAGTTTCTACAACGATGCAAAATTGACATTTTTGTGAAATGAGAACACTTGCATCGGAATCATAGAGTTCACGTGCATTGTTGTCAAGTGGGCACAACTCATAGCATAACATGATTTTACGAGAAATCTCAAAATGGGGATAAAAGATTTGAAGAAAAAAAAATCCAGATGTGGATTGTGTGTGAGGACAGGGTGGATGTGCCTAAGAACATTCCAAGCTCCAACTTATATTTGACTAGCTATCGGAAAGTTAGTATGCTACATTCCCTGTGGAGAAGGGGGTGGCTCACAGTCCGGTAATGAAGCGAGTAATCATGTGTGTATGGCTTGAGGGTTCTTTAGTTGCATTGCCTTGGCAGCATTCATGGCACCACATGTTGCATATTAGTTATAGGATCCATATTGAATCTCTGCAATATTTTCTACAAAGCCGTCGTGCTTAATGAATCTATATATAAATATTCATAATATTGATTGTATTGAGATAACAATAAGGTTACAAGAAAGGCCTATATATAGGCAACAACTTAAAATAGAAAATACTAAAATGCCCATAGGACTTACATAATCAACGACCTAAGCCCTAAATCCTAAATGACTATTCTATCCTCGAACACTCCCCCTCAAAATGTAGGTGGTAATGAAAATTACAACCAAAGTTTGGAAAGGGATTACAACCAAAAAACAACTCTCAACTCCATTGGAAAGAAAAACTTCAACTCTAGGGTTGGCACGAATAACTCTCAGCTTCAATGAATGTGCCGGCAACGCAACTTGCGGTTGAACAATGACCATTGAACAACAACGATCCAAACTCAAGCTTGTAATAAATGAACAACGATAACCCAAATGATGGATTGTCAAACAACTCTCAACCATACATGGCCGACAAAAGATTTCTTGATTTCACTAAGATAATTGGCAAGGGAACATTCTCAATCTCTCAAAGAAGATTAGCAAAGGACAAGATTCTCTCAACTTCACAAATGAAGAGGAGGCTAAAGTTTTCTCAATCTCACAATGATGATCGGCAAGGGATGGGGTTTCTCAATCTCACAAAGTAGATTGGCAACAAATACTATAAGTACTCTCAATCTTCTAAGAAGATTGGCATTGTAACACTTCAGCCTTAGATTGGGTCGTCCCTTCACTACTCTTCTCAAACTGAAGATAGGAAGAAATACGAACTCCGAAGTTTAGAAGGAAAGCCAAACAAGCTTTAAAGGACAGATCTTTGGACTCCATGAATAACGTAACCACAAACGAACCAGATTTGAAACAAAAACAAAGTCGGAGACTGATAAGGAACCAGATTTGGGAAATGAATAGTAACTCTGATGAATAGTGCTATGATGAATAATGTGCGATGAATAGTAACTTCACGATGAAATTCTCGACCTAACTTGGGTCGGCTAGGGTTTTTTCCTTTATTTTTTTTCTAGGTCAGATCGACCTGCTCTTATACCATGTAAATATTCATAATATTAGTTGTATTGAGATAACAATAAGATTACAAGACAGGCCTATATATAGGTAACAACTTAAAATGGAAAATGCTAAAACCCCCATAGGGCTTACATAATCAGTGACTTAAGCAATGAACTAAGCCCTAAATACTAAATGACTATTGTGTCCTCTAACACTATAAAAACTCTTTTTTCAGGTAATCTTGATAAAGGCAAGGGCCATAGAAAGTTCGACGCCTTAGCATCATGTTTTTGAAATCTTTCCGCGAGAAATCATATTCTTTTGAAACTTACATGACATAGTTCATTTGTTAAGACTTGTAATAGTTGTAATTTGTAATCGTTAATGTTAGATTCGAATTATGGTTCTTATTAGAACTTTGATCTTACTTCTTTCATAAGACTTGCAATAGTTGAAATTTGTAATCGTTAATTTTAGATTTGAATTATGGAACTTATAAGAACTTTGATCTTACTTCTTTCATCTATGTTAATTTGTAAGCTATGATCAAGCTTGGGTACATGTTAGCCCCTTTGCACTTTGGAAATATTAGAGTCCATGTCTTGAAACTTATCTTAAGACTTGTAATATTCTCGATGTTAATATTTATAGTTATGTATCCATGATCTTCAAATCCCCTACAATCCATCTATGTTCTTAAACTCTTTTGAACTTATTAGGATTCTAACTTGAAACCTTTTGAATAGAAATGGTGAAATTCTTATCCTTGTTCAAATCAGGAACTTATTGTTGATGTTGCTGCAGAGCACCCTTTGACCGGTCCATCGGGACTCTTGGACAGGTCGAAAGATACATTGCATTTACCTAGGCTGGCAGAGGTACCTTCGATTGGCCAAAAGACCCTTTGCCAAACTTATAGAATTTAACCAAACTTGAAATTTTAAAATCTAATTGGGTTTATACTTTGCCTATGGTTTGTATGTTATGGGAAAAGTATTACTTTTGATTTCTAAGGGACAGTTTGGTTGTAAATCCTCAAAATCTAGACCTCATGTAAACTTTCAAAACAAACCTTTACTATTATTTCTTCTACTCTTTAGAACTTCATCCTTTTTTTAATCTTTTAAACCCTTTTAAAAACTGATATAATGTTTGTTGACCCTATTTGACCCGTTTAGTCCTCATGGGTCAATCTTTCTTGACTTTTCTTTAGAATCCACGTAGGATTCAGTTGTAGCTTTCATACTGTTTTGTGCACTATGGTCCACGTAAGATCTTTCCCCTTTTTTTACCTCTTTCTTTGACTCTTTGACCCATCCACGTGTCATGGATTTTGGGGCACGATAGATTGGTATCAAAGCCAATCGGATTCAAATACTTGGTGCTCTGGGAGTTTACTGTGTTTTCTTTTAGTTGTTCAAAGATTTCATTTATGCTTATCTGAATTTCTTTACATGTCGCTTTAAGTTCATGAAGTTGAGAGAGCATGCTTAAGTATTATATGCCTGCATGGTAATATATTTATTTATTTTCATGCTCATGCTTTTAAATTCGTAGAGGTGCGACACAAGAATTTGAATAAGGACTTATTGCTTGTGGCTTATTGATTTAATTTATGACAATCCTACTTAACTGAATGTTATTGTCATGTTTTGTTTAGCTATGCCACCTCATGTTAGAGGATGTGCGAGAGGTTGTGTTGGAGGACAAGCTAGAAGTCGTGCTAGGGGTCGTGGCAGGGTTAGATGCTGAGGGGTGGAGGCATCCTCTTTCGCTTCTGCCCCAGACAATAACTGAATGTTATTGTCATGTTTTGTTTAGCTATGCCACCTCATGTTAGAGGATGTGCGAGAGGTTGTGTTGGAGGACAAGCTAGAAGTCGTGCTAGGGGTCGTGGCAGGGTTAGATGCTGAGGGGTGGAGGCATCCTCTTTCGCTTCTGCCCCAGGAGGAGTTCCTGATGGAGCTCATTTCTTTCAACAGATGGCTGAGGCCATCTAGGAATTCACCCAAGTCGCTCAAGTGGCAAGGAATGAAGTTCCACCACCACCTGTAGCACCAGAAGTGGCACCTACAGCACCTATGGTAAAACCTGTGGTACCTATTGTACTAGCGGAGTCGAGAGCTCAATCAACTATGAGGAAGTTTGGGAGGCAAAACCCTCCTACTTTCTCGAGGGATCCTAACCTAGTTCAAGCTAAACTATGGTTGAAGAGGATTGTCGGTGTCTTCAAGCACATCATATTCGTAAAGGACCATCTTCGTATCGATGCCACGATCTTCTAGTTATTAGGAGGGCTCATATTTGGTGGGACCTTACTCTCACAGCCTATTCACAGGGAATGACTTGGGACACATTTACTAGTCTCTTTCTCGTTAATTATGAGGTGGCCTGGAATAATTTAAAGCTACCACAAGACTGGCCTGCCATATAGAATGGCCTGGGCTCAACCCTTTTAATTAATCTACTGTATCTAGAGTGGCCTGGAATAATTAAGGCTATCACAAGACTCTGACTGGCCTGCCGTATCTAGAGCAGCTTGGGCTCAATCCTTCCTAATTAACTTGCCGCATCTGATGCGGCCTGGGATAATTAAGGTTACCCGTCCCAAGACATTCCCTCTTTACTCATTCCTCACAAACATATATGCTGACAATGACCCCTTTCCATACATGCAATCTCGACTATGCAAATGAGTAACTTATTCTCTTTCTTGTTACTAAAAGGTATTAGAGCGATATGACTTAAATCTTTCTTTTTATATTTTCCTCATAAAGGTATCAGAGTGGTTTATATATATGATTATTATCAAATTAAAACAACTTATCAATTATAACAATCCTCTTCTTAGTTCCTTTATCAAGATAGTAGGTAGTAACGTACAATTATTTGAACTGAGGGTACAATTGCTTAAAGCATACTTTTCACAATTCTTATAATTTCATCAGAGCTATCTATCATATTTCGTTACATTCCACAATATAACATCAGAGTGATTTTAAACTTGTCTTGCTTATATTTCCTCTTTGCAGGTATCAGAACAATTTATACAAATGAATATAAATTAATCCATTTTACTGTTATCTGATTTATAGAAACTGATTCTCTAATAAAACACTAAGGTACAATAACTTAAAGCAGCAGGTATAACTTTAAGCAGCAACCAAAATTCTCCTACAGTTACTGTCTTAAAAAAAACAATTCATTGTCACAGAGGGGCATGACCTGTCATGGTCTTCTAGTAGGCCGATCATGATCGTGATCGGTCATGATCATGTTTCGTGACTGGTCATGGTCATGTTTCGCGACCGGTCCTAGTCTTCTTCAACCTCCAAACTGTACAGTTGTAGAGCTATATACGAGTTTTACAAACTTAAATGGTACAATAAGTGTAATATACCATTATACCATTCTCTTTGTTTTTCCGCGTAGATTATGAATATAAGTTTTATATGCCAAATCCTAACATAGCTCAACTTATAGATGAAAATCCGAGAGTCGAGGAAATTTTGTTTTAACCGTACATCGCAACCGTTATAAATTTAGGTCCAAGATTTGAGACTAAGCTTACTGGGGTTATAATATTTCATTCCCAATATACATAAATCATTTCGTTAAGGTTTGAGAGACCACCATTTTTTAAGCTTCAAAACTATGTATATGTATATACATGTATATCTCTATATTTGATACCTTCGACTTGTGTGCAATGACTAATACTACATTATAAGTGAGTTCAAGAGACTCACTGGCTGCTAGATTGAGCTGTGAGACTTGTCGAAGAAAGACATAAATTCTGAAATATAAGCTACGGCCACTTGGAGCTCACTATGATACTTCTAGCTTGCTGGATTTCTATTTTTCTTTCCTTTCATTCAATTTCCCAGAATACATAAGTGTATGTGTGTGTGTGTGTGTGTGCTTGTGATTGAGAGGAGAATCTTGAGGTTTGTATGTGGGTGTATATGCATGTATTCGAGAGAGAGAGAGAGAGAGAGAGAGAGAGAGAGAGAGAGAGAGAGAGAGAGAACAAATGGGGGTGAGAGCAAATAGAGAGGGAGAGCTTGTGTTTTGAAAGCCTATTGTAATAGTTCTCTAAAATGAGAATGTGTATGTATTGTGCTGTAATGTGAACACACTTTAAGAAGGCAAGAAATTAGTGTTGCAACTTGCAGAGTGATGATTGTTAAGAATCAAAACAGTCTTTAAGATAAGATTTGATAGTAATCAATCTTGCCAAATAATTCATCTGGTTTGTTTAGTTCAGTTAGTTCGGTTAGTCCAGTTTAGGTAGTCTAGGAAAATATCCCAAATAATTATTAGGGACCAAACATGTAGTCGACGTGATTAATATTTTATTAGTGGTTTTAATCCTAAATCATATGGTAACTTAGGGGCGCAGTCTTAAGCATTATTACTATAATTATAATTAGAGTAAAGGTTGGGACACATCCAAAGATACAAGTTTTGAGACACAACTAAAAAGATGTGTCTTTATCTCTCCTGTGATGTCACTGGATCCCACAGTGGCACAGGAAAGAGATAGATACATCTCTTAGGTTATGTCCAAAAAGGTGTCTTTGGATGTGTCCCAAGTATTACCCTTATAATTTCCAAGGGTCACAAAATTAAAGTCAGTTAATAACTAATAATAAAAGTATAGCTTATTTATGGAAATAATGTCACCATTAAAATAATAATCAATAGTAAAATAAACTGGCATTGAATTAACAATTAATAACACGAGTATTAATATTTCTTTATTCAAACAATACCACAACTACAAATAACATATAGTAATAAAATAAAAATTGACATTTTATTTACTAATAGGAAAGTGAAAATACATGTTGCTACATCACTCCCTTCTTAATAGAGATTTCATCTCGAAATCTTAGCTGACTAGTCTTGAAATAACTCCGGGCACTTAGTTCTTATTTCTGATTATAACTCCCAAGATGTTTCTGTCACACCCGTCCCGGGAAAAATCATTTATTTTAAATTGCATAATTGAATTTCAAGGATTTTCAATGTTATTTGAAAATTGAGATGAGTGGTTGACTGTGGTCAACGGAAGGTGTCAAGTGAGGACACGGTAATTCAATAATCATTGAGGCATTCATATGATTAAATGACATTTATGTGGATTAAATGTTATTTGACATATCTGGTATATGTAAATGGTAATTATACCAGTGTAGTGTAATTTCTAGTAGTGTTAATCCTATATAGGATCATTATGATAGCATTAACGATAATCAATAGGCTGCGTTGCATAAAAGGTAGGTTATCTAGAGATTCCACGAAATTAGTTTTAGGAATGTAATGACGGCAAGAAACAGAACTTAGACGAAAACTTCTATAAGTTATAGTGTTTACTTGTGAGGTAATAAATTCGATGTGTGTGACGTTTTGGAGGATAATTATGAGTTTTGAGAACTCGCGGGGAGGTAAGCATAATTTCCAAGAGTTGTACCTATATATAGATTTGGTTGAGATATTTTCAAAATATCTCACAAACCAAGAGAGAAAAAAAGGGAGATTTTTGGCTTTGGGCTTCATGATGCCAAACGACGAACTTTCGATCATCAGTTTTACTCTAGATTTCTTATTCGAACTCCTCGAGGTAAGAGCTTCATTTTGATACCTCTTAGGCCTTGTTTGGCTTAGTTTTCTGAAAATGCTAATTCTAAAAATTTTGGGGAAAACACATGTATACTTGTAGGAATCTTTCGAATCTGAGATCCGACGTGTAATCGGTCCCCTAGTACTTCCTTCAAAGTTAGAGAAAAATTGCACGAGGTATAAATTCTAGATCTATGAATTATAGGGAATTTACATGTTTTGAAAATCCAACTTGATAATTTGGATTTGGGTGAAATTCATGTATTAATTTGGCCATTAATTATGCACATAAAAATGCAATAAAAGTACGTATATGTGATTATATGATCATGTTATGTGTCTATGTGGGTCAAAGGGGGGATTAGTACAACTTTATCCAGTGGTAGGCTCCTCGATGTTTGAGGATTTGTAGTGATGGCTATAGTGCATGGTTTAGGAGAAGGCCCTGCCAGGGCACAGTGTATGGTTTGGGAGAAGGCCCTACCAGGACACTTGGGTGAGTGGTTGAGAGAAGGCCATCCACGACATCAATTTCATGTTTCATTACCGGATGAATGCATTACTCTATCCCTAGAGACTATTTGATGTGTTTAGATGTTTAAAGCATGAATTGTTATATAAGCATATGCTTAGAATTGTGCACTCAACATATAGCTAAGCAGTGAAGTTTTACTCCATTGCAGATGATAAGAAGAAGGGCAAGAAGAGAAGCGAGAAGAGTGAGGCCAATGGGATGCAGGGATTGCCATTGCACATGTTTTTGCATTTCCATTTCATGTTGTAATAAGAACTTTGAGAAGTTAAAACCATGTGTTTAACTAGAATCATGGAATGGATTTGTAGTTATTGTAATCTATAGTAAAACTCATGTATTATATTTCAGGCCGTTGTACTACCGTTAGAACCTTGTGGGATCGAATGAGTTTTATGTGTATATTTTAATCCTCGGTTGAGTTCGGCCAACTCTTGGATTTGAGTTTATGCAGAATGTGCTACAGGTGGAGGGGGAAACAGTCGACTGGTCTAGGGTCCAATCGATCGGAGACCTGTTTAACAAAATATTTTCTTCAGTTTTTGTAGAAACCCAAAATTTTAAAAAGGGCATTTTGGTAATTTTGGACCAATGTGGGTCTGGATTTCGGACAATGTGTTTTATTTTGGTACATGGTGGTATCACTTTGGTATTTGTTTTGGCACATGTGTGTATATGTATGTTTCATATTTGTGTGTGGGTGTGTGTGTGTGGGGGAGACAAGGACAAGACCCACAAGTTACCTCCCAACCACTCTCAACCACCCCAACCACTAAAGCTTCCCTAGGAAGCTTCCCCTTCTCTTTCTCCCTATATAACCAACTGATATCCTTCTCTCCCTCGCATTTTTCTGTTTCATTTTCTCTCTCTCTCTATCTCTCTCTTATCTCCTTGGTTTAGAAGCTAAAAATCTTCATTGAAGCTTTAACCTTCAAGCTTACTTTTGGAGGCCTTTAAGCTATTATTGGACCAAGACTATTGGAGGACCTCTTGTTCACCTTCTTAAGGGCTACCCATTGATATCTTCTTTTCTCTCTTTGGATTCCTTATTTAGTGTGTTCTTAAACAAAGCACATAAGAGGTAGATTTCATTGTTTAAGTGCACTATTCCTTCTAATTTCATGGTTTGCTATGTGTAGGTTAGAGTTATTACATGTTGATCTTGTTTAAAGAACTCTTCCTACATAATTTATTAAATGACTAATTGCTCTTATGTGCCTATTTGAATCCATGTCTAGCCCAAGTGTTAATTGTGTTGCTATGGTTTCAAATGATTATAAATGTTAGTAATCTCTTTCATGTTTAAGATGTTGCTTATGCTTTATATGAATTTCATTATCAATTTAGTTTTGGTACCATGAACTACTATGTTTATGTCACAGCCCGGTCCCACAATAGCATAACCGGAGCCCGTGGCACGCCACCGAGGCTAAACCAATTCATTAACATTCCCAAAATTAGGTTTGAAGAACACACGCAGCGGAAAAACAAAACACATTTTTAAAACCAGAGGTTCAGTCGACTGCTCAGTCGACTGCTCAGTCGACGGAGGAGGGCAGGGATTTTAATAGCGATTCCAGTCGACTGAAATTGGAGGTCCAGTCGACTGCTGAGGGGTCCAGTCGACTGCTTTTGCTAAAATAAGAAGCAGTAGCTAACAGGCTCAGGGGTTCAGTCGACTGCTCAGTCGTCTGCTCCCCTGGCAGCAGCCCAATCTGCAGAAAACAAGTTTAAAAGCTTCCTAACTTCCATCCAATGATCAACCACTCAATTCAAACTCAGTCCAAAGTAATCTTAACTGTATTAAAGCATTACCAAACATAATTACAACATGTTATAGTCTAATACAACGTTCTAGATCCATTCTATCATACCAAGTTAAACATGGGTTAAAACAACCAAATTCTTATTACAACATTTCTAGGATCCCAAAACTACAAGATTTACATTCAAGTTGTCTCACAAGCGAACTCCCAACCCACGTACTCACTTCTGCGATTCCTCGCCAGCATTTATACCTGCAATGGTTATTTGAATAACCACACATATTTCGATTTGTTTAAGCTAATGCTTAGTGAATAAATCAACATATGTACATGAATGATAAACATGTCCGCATTCACATCTCTACATTTCATACTAGTCGCCGGAGACTCACGTGCCCGTCCATACTCCCAATCCGCGACTCCTCGCCAATAAGTCCACGCGAAAGGGTAAGACCCACGATTCTACAAACAATCGTGCGACCTTAATGCCTATATCGGCTCCACAAAATGGCACAGTGACCACGTGCTCCTTCTGACCCAAATAAGCAACTTAACATGCTCAAATACATATCACCATACTCGCGGTAATCAAAACATATCACCGTGCTATTGAGCCTACTTATCAATATAAATGCCCAATATGAACTACACAATATATCTCTAACAATTAATACATGCTATTCACACAAAACATGAATACATGTCAAGAAATCATTCCAAAAATATAGTTGAATCACTCACCTCCGATTTACGCGCTTATAATACGATCCAAAAAAAAACCCGTGCACAAATAACGTGCAGAAGTCCGTCTAGTACAATTCCTATGGATCAGAATTCCATTTATCAACTTTTATGAAAAATTCTAGAAAATAACTTTTCGGAAAACTTAGCCAAACAGGCCCTAATAGGTATCAAATCGAAGCTCTTACCTCGAGGAACTCAAATACGAAATCTGAGAGGAAACAGACTGACAGAAGGTCGTCGTTTGGCGTCGCAAAGCTCTAAGCAAACAAATCTCCCTCTAGCCCCCTTTTTGGCCTCCTCTTGAACTTTAGGTTAAGCTTTGTGAAATATCTCAACTCATCTCTATCTATATATAGGCAACATTCTCGGGGGATTACGTTTACATCCCCACGAGTTTTTCAAACTCCTAATCAGTCTCTGAAACTTTCTACACAGCTAATTTATAGCTTTACGAGTGAAACTTCAAAATTATAAAAGTTTTCGACTAAGTTTCGTTTGGTCGCTAAAACGTGAATTTCTACATGACGTTTCCGAAGTTGCTAATTAGCCTACCAAATTAATAGCGTGTTCATTCGTCCTCACCAGGATACTAAATCTAACATCAGAAATATATTCTAAGCCAGAAAATAATACAGATATTGAAATACACAGGTAAACATTTATTTTCAGATAAACATTTAAAGTATTCCACAGTGACCGTCTCATACTCGGAGAGACGTCACAACAACAAATTCTCAATCCCAAAAGTTTCAAAGGGTTCTCTAATACAGACACCCAAATCAACTCGTGAGTCAAAACTCACCCAAACATGTGTCATAGGACACGCCACATCACATTATCATGCATGACAATGAAATGCAAAAGCAATAACACGAATGTGGGTGTTATAATACTATCCCCCTTAAAAGAAGTTTGTCCCCAAACTTATACCTCATGTCTCGAAAAGGTGCGGATACTGAGTACGCATCTTATCTTCTATCTCCCACGTCATTTCTTCCGTAGTTTGGCTACGCCATAACACTTTCACTTTCGATATTACTTTATTTCGTAAGACTTGATCCTTTCGATCCAATATCTCTACCGGATACGCAACATACGTTAAATCATTATGAATCTCATTCGATGTCGGAGTCATCACTTGATCTCTATCTTCCACTAATTGTTTACGTAGCAATGATACATGAAACACGTTATGAACTTGAGCATACTCACTCGGCAAGTTCAAACGATAAGCTACGGGTCCAACCTTTCCAATGATTTCAAAAGGTCCTACATACCTCGGATTGAGTTTCCCGTATCTACCAAATCTGGTTATTCCCTTTGAAGGTGACACCTTCAAATACACCAAGTCTCCTACATCAAATTCCAACGGTCGTCTACGCTTATTGGCATAACTCTTATACCTACTCTGAGCTGTCAGTAACCGTTGTCGAATTACCTTTATCTTATCCGTCGTCTCTTGTACAATTTTCGGCCCTTCAATCTTTCTTTCTCCGACTTCCGTCCAATTAATTGGTGAACGACATACACGACCATATAAAGCTTCATAAGGAGCCATTCCAATACTCGACTGAAAACTGTTATTATATGCAAACTCAATCAACGGCAAATGGTCTTCCCAATTACCCTGAAAATCAAGTACACATAGCTTAAGCATGTCTTCCAAAATCTGGATTACTCTTTCTGATTGACCATCGGTCTGAGGATGAAAAGCTGTACTAAAGTGTAATTTGGTACCCATTGCTTCTTGCAAGGCTCTCCAAAACTTTGATGTAAAACTACTATCCCTATCCGAAACGATAGAAACTGGGATACCATGTAGTCTCACAATTTCGCGAATATACAACTTAGCTAACGTCATTGGCTTAGTTGTTCGAAGCGGTAGGAAGTGCGACGACTTCGTCAAATGATCAACAATCACCCAAATAATAGTGTTCGATCTCTTCGACCTCAGAAATCCACTAACAAAATCCATTGTTATGTGCTCCCATTTCCACTCGGCTATTGGTAACGGTTGTAGCAATCCTGAGGGTACTTGGCGTTCGGCCTTTACTTGTTGACAACTAGTACAACGCGAAACATATCGTGCTATTTCCCTCTTCATTCCCGGCCACCAATAAACATGTCTCAAATCTCTATACATTTTGGTGCTTCCCGGATGAACGGTATACTTTGTGTTATGTGCTTCCTCTAGGATGTTTCGCTTCAACTCTTTCTCACTAGGTACACAAATTCTACCCTTCAATCTCAACACATTGTTCTCAAACGTGAATCCCGGTTGTTTGCCCATTGGAATCTCATCATAAATCTTCTTCAAAGCCACATCTTGAAGTTGTTTCTCCGTGATCTCGTGAATCAAGAGTGGTTGTGCCACAATCGTCGACATCAATCCACCTTCAATCCTCGGAATCACCTCAAGCTCCATATTCTCCATATCTCGTATCAGTTCTTTCTGAGAAGTCCAATCTGATGCGGTATTGGTTGGTACTTTGCGACTAAGAGCATCGGTGACTACATTCGCCTTGCCCGGATGATATTGAATCGACAAGTCATAGTCCTTCATCAACTCTAACCATCTCCTTTGCCTCAGGTTCAAATCTCGTTGTGTAAACAGGTACTTCAAACTCTTGTGATCCGTATAGATCTCACATTTCTCTCCGTATAGATAATGACGCCAAATCTTCAATGCAAAAATCACAGCGGCCAATTCTAGATCATGTGTTGGATAATTCTTCTCATGCGGTCTAAGTTGTCTTGACGCATATGCAATGACTTTATCACCTTGCATAAGAACGCAACCTAAACCTCTATATGAAGCATCACTGTAAATAATAAATCCTTCAGTCCCTGACGGAACGGCTAAAATTGGTGCTTTCACTAGTCGGATTTTCAACTCTTGAAAACTTTCTTCACATTCCGGACTCCAAACAAAAGCAATATCTTTCCTCATTAACTGTGTCATCGGCATTGCTATACGCGAAAAGTCTTTTACAAATCTCCGATAATACCTAGCTAATCCTAAGAAACTTCTGATGTCTGTCACATTCGTTGGTCTCGCCCAATTGGTAACTGCTTCTATCTTCTGAGGGTCTACAGAAATTCCCTTTGCTGATACAATATGTCCAAGAAAAGCAATCTCTGTCAACTAAAACTCACACTTCTTCAATTTGCCGAATAATCTCTTTTCATGCAATCGTTGTAAAGCTAATCGCAAATGATACTCGTGATCTTCAACGCTTTTGGAGTAGATTAGGATGTCATCTATGAACACGATAACAAACTCATCTAAATAATCTTTGAAAACACGGTTCATTAAGTCCATGAAAGCAGCTGGTGCATTAGTCACTCCAAATGGCATAACCAAAAATTCAAAGTGACCATAGCGAGTCCTGAAAGCTGTCTTCTCAACATCTTCCTCTTTGACTTTCAACTGATGGTAACCGGATCTCAAGTCAATCTTCGAAAATACCTGCGCTCCTTGCAACTGATCAAACAAATCATCTATTCGCGGCAACGGATATTTGTTCTTGACGGTCAACTTATTCAACTCTCGGTAGTCGATGCACATACGCATGGTTCCATCTTTCTTCTTCACAAACAAGACTGGAGCTCCCCACGGTGAAACACTCGGTCGGATAAAACCCTTCTCCAACAGTTCTTCTAACTGAACTTTCAATTCTTTCAACTCTATCGGTGTCATTCGGTACGGTGCTTTGGATACCGGTTGTGACCCTGATACTACTTCTATTGTGAACTCAAGCTCTCTTTCAATCAATACGTCGGGTAACTCATCGGAAAAAACATCTGGAAATTCTCGAACTACTGAAATGTCTTCTATTAGTGGTCCATACACTCGCGTGTCGATAATTGAACATAAGAAACCCGAACAACCCTTCTTCAACATCTTACTTGCTTGAATTGCCGATATCAAGTACGGCGGTACGATCACTCCCTTACCCTGAAAAGTAAACTCTTCTCGCCCTGACGGATAGAAACTAACCCGTTTCTGTTCACAATCGATTCTGGCTTGATTAATCGACAACCAATCCATACCCAAGATAACATCACAGTAAATCACCGTCAACGGAATCAAATCAACGCTCAAGACTTTATCACCTATCTTGATTTCACATGACTTGAATATCGAAGAAGTAACTAGTGGTTCACTACTAGGCAATGATACACACAAGTCATATCCTAACGGTTCTGACTTAACAGTTACATGCTTAACAAAATCACATGATACAAATGAATGCGTTGAACCAGAATCCATAAGTATACGTGCAGGATACGAACAAATAGGAAGAATACCTGATATGACGGTATCATCCGTATTCCCCGGCCTGAGCTAGAAGTATCGTCCTTGTTGTTGCGCGACTCCTTTCCCTTTATCCACTCGAGGTTCTACCCTTGACCCGCTTGGTACACTCGATGCCCCGGTACTCATTCCCGGTTGTCTCTTACTTGGGCAATTCTTCGCTATATGCCCCGGTTGGCCACACTCAAAACATTTCCCTCTTATCTCTGGGTCTCTGGGTTGTAGCTCTTCGTATTTGAAAAGGTATTTGGTGCGGTCGAGTTTGCGTTCAAAGGACAATTTCTAGACACATGCCCCAATTGCTTACAAATATAGCAAGTGATCAATTGATAACAGGTTCCTCTGTGTCGCAGGTTACATGTTGGACACAACGGTCTCGGGTCCCCCATGAACGTACTCCCTCCTTGGCTACTCATATATGATCCCGAACCTTGCGTAAACGGTTTCTTCGCATTCCCTTGGCTCTTGCCCCTATTGTCATTGGGTCTCTTTCCTTGTTGTCCTTGTCGATATCGGTCGACACTCTTCTCAGCTATACGAGCGGCTTCCTCGACTAGAGAAACGGTCGGGTGTTGCAACATGTCCACATGGCCACGGATATTCTCTCTAAGCCCTTCCTCAAACTTACGAGCTTTATCCCTATCAGTTGGAACAGTAGTTTTCCCAAATCGTAATAAGGCATTGAAACGAGAAACATACTCACCCACGGTCATATCTCCCTGAACCAAACTCGCAAACTCTTGGCGTTTCTGAGTATAAGCAGATTGTGGGAAGAAACGTTTGTTGAATTCTTCTTTAAATGCTTCCCACGTGGTTGGCTTCCCTTGTTCAAGCACGTTGTTCCACCAATCCAATGCTTCGCCCATCAACATATCGGATGCGCACAAAACTTTCTCCTCATCGGTACATATTACCTGACGGAAATGTCTTTCCATGTCCATCATCCAATGATCGGCCAAGTCTATGTCAACTTGTCCATGATACAACGTCGGTTTTCGCTTATGAAAACGATTGTGTGTTGAGGTCGCGGTGCCGATGGTGCATTGATATAACGAATTTCCACTTGTGGAGGCTGAACGTTCATCTGTTCTCTTTCACTTACCGCTTGTATGAAATTTCCCACCATATTCACTATTTGGTCCATCCGCGAATGCGGTGATAATTCTCATGGTGGATCAGTCATAATGTTTTAAATATTTCCCCTGTCGAGTTCAATGCATAATGACCATGCATGCTATGCCACAATATGGATATATGTGCACAGTTCATTACAATCAATAAATGCTAACACGTGAAGTATTTCTACAATGATAACAATTATCTTTACAATTACACACTCCACTCGACGTCACTCTGCATATATAACGTCACTCGTTCCCAAGGCTCTAAACTTATGCTCTGATACCACTAAATGTCACAGCCCGGTCCCACAATAGCAGAACCGGAGCCCGTGGCACGCCACCGAGGCTAAACCAATTCATTAACGTTCCCAAAATTAGGTTTGAAGAACACACGCAGCGGAAAAACAAAACACATTTTTAAAACCAGAGGTTCAGTCGACTGCTCAGTCGACGGAGGAGGGCAGGGATTTTAATAGCGATTCCAGTCGATTGAAACTGGAGGTCCAGTCGACTGCTGAGGGGTCCAGTCGACTGCTTTTGCTAAAATAAGAAGCAGTAGCTAACAGGCTCAGGGGTTCAGTCGACTGCTCAGTCGACTGCTCCCCTGGCAGCAGCCCAATCTGCAGAAAACAAGTTTAAAAACTTCCTAACTTCCATCCAATGATCAACCACTCAATTCAAACTCAGTCCAAAGTAATCTTAACTGTATTAAAGCATTACCAAACATAATTACAACATGTTATAGTCTAATACAACGTTCTAGATCCATTCTATCATACCAAGTTAAACATGGGTTAAAACAACCAAATTCTTATTACAACATTTCTAGGATCCCAAAACTACAAGATTTACATTCAAGTTGTCTCACAAGCGAACTCCCAACCCACGTACTCACTTTTGCGATTCCTCGCCAGCATTTATACCTGCAATGGTTATTTGAATAACCACACATATTTCGATTTGTTTAAGCTAATGCTTAGTGAATAAATCAACATATGTACATGAATGATAAACATGTCCGCATTCACATCTCTACATTTCATACTAGTCGCCGGAGACTCACGTGCCCGTCCATACTCCCAATCCGCGACTCCTCGCCAATAAGTCCACGCGAAAGGGTAAGACCCACGATTCTACAAACAATCGTGCGACCTTAATGCCTATATCGGCTCCACAAAATGGCACAGTGACCACGTGCTCCTTCTGACCCAAATAAGCAACTTAACATGCTCAAATACATATCACCATACTCGCGGTAATCAAAACATATCACCGTGCTATTGAGCCTACTTATCAATATAAATGCCCAATATGAACTACACAATATATCTCTAACAATTAATACATGCTATTCACACAAAACATGAATACATGTCAAGAAATCATTCCAAAAATATAGTTGAATCACTCACCTCCGATTTACGCGCTTATAATACGATCCAAAAAAAAACCCGTGCACAAATAACGTGCAGAAGTCCGTCTAGTACAATTCCTATGGATCAGAATTCCATTTATCAACTTTTATGAAAAATTCTAGAAAATAACTTTTCGGAAAACTTAGCCAAACAGGCCCTAATAGGTATCAAATCGAAGCTCTTACCTCGAGGAACTCAAATACAAAATCTGGGAGGAAACAGACTGACAGAAGGTCGTCGTTTGGCGTCGCAAAGCTCTAAGCAAACAAATCTCCCTCTAGCCCCCTTTTTGGCCTCCTCTTGAACTTTAGGTTAAGCTTTGTGAAATATCTCAACTCATCTCTATCTATATATAGGCAACATTCTCGGGGAATTACGTTTACATCCCCACGAGTTTTCCAAACTCCTAATCAGTCTCTGAAACTTTCTACACAGCTAATTTATAGCTTTACGAGTGAAACTTCAAAATTATAAAAGTTTTCGACTAAGTTTCGTTTGGTCGCTAAAACGTGAATTTCTACATGACGTTTCCGAAGTTGCTAATTAGCCTACCAAATTAATAGCGTGTTCATTCGTCCTCACCAGGATACTAAATCTAACATCAGAAATATATTCTAAGCCAGAAAATAATACAGATATTGAAATACACAGGTAAACATTTATTTTCAGATAAACATTTAAAGTATTCCATAGTGACCGTCTCATACTCGGAGAGACGTCACAACAACAAATTCTCAATCCCAAAAGTTTCAAAGGGTTCTCTAAAACAGACACCCAAATCAACTCGTGAGTCAAAACTCACCCAAACATGTGTCATAGGACACGCCACATCACATTATCATGCATGACAATGAAATGCAAAAGCAATAACACGAATGTGGGTGTTATAGTTTATTTGTTAGCATTATAATCTTAGAAATGACATTGTTAAAGCATAATCGCATCTAATAGCATTTCATGGTCGCCAAGTTGGCAAAGCATTCATGGCATTGGCTTGGGGCATATGAAATTGTCAAAATTCCCACATTTGGGGAATGTCTCTTGAAATCCCCGTTGGGGGGTGATTATTGTTGGAATTCCGAAAGCGGGTATGAGGTGAGGAAGGTTGTTTGTGATCCTTAAAATATTCAAAAACACAAGATCATATTCGGTTAGCTACTGGAGATCTTGTATGCTACACTCACGTTGGAGTGGCTCGCATCCGGTGTTGAGAGTGAGTGCTTATGGGATATTGAGTTGGGAATGTCTCATGGTTTGGCCATCCGGCTAGTTGCATTGCCACGGCGGCAAAACATTGCACTACATGTCATAGCATGATTTTAGAAGTAGTAGTACATTTCTACAATGTTTTCTACTGAGCCGTCGTGCTTAATGAATCTATAAAGCCCCTTTTTTTTTAGGAATTATTGATTAGGGCAAGGCCCAAAAGTATTCAACATGTGGTGTCCCATTGGAAGATTCTTTATGAGGAAGTCTTATGTTTTGAAAGAAAATATTTCTTTGACACGACTCATGGTAGGAGCATTGTTCTAGTTGTAATTCACTTCTTTTAATTTTGGATTTGAATTGCAAGGATTTATCATTACTAGTTTCCATAGAAGTTGTACTTGGGCACATGTTTAGCCCTTGCTTTTAAAATCGTTCTTTTGAACTTAGTTGATCTCGTATTATATTGGGGATCTTAGTTATCCCCCCTCTTAATCTTAATCTTAATAGTTGGATCCTCTAGGATCCTTGCTAAATTATGTCTTTAATACTAGTTAGTATTTCTTAACCCATGGTTACCCTATTATGGAAAAATTACTACTTTCAATTTCCTAAGGACCGTTTGGTCGTATTCCTTCAAAAACCACTTTAGTAATAAACTTTCAAAGCAAACTTCATTACTTTACTTTTAAACCTTTGGAGTTTCTTTATACTTATTTACAAACTCCTTTCAAAACCAAACTGTGTTGGTTGACCCTATTTGATCCGTTTGGTCCTCGTGGGTCAACCCTTGACTTTTTGACTTTTCTTTGGAATCCATGTAGGATTCCCCTATACTTCCGCCTTGTTGGATTGGTCCATGTAGGACTATCCCTTGCTTTCCTTTATATGGTTTGACTCGTAGACCTCTCCCACGTGGCTTGGTTTTTGGAGCGTAACAGAATGGTATCAGAGCTAACCAGGTTCGAATACCTTGGTACTCTAGGAGTTAATTGGGTCCATGTATGATCGTTGCACCTCTTTTGATTTCAATCATTCATAGTTAAATGATTTGTTCCGTTTCATTTAAACGATGAGTTGATTATGATAGTATGTTTACTTGCCTATGGGACTATGTGTTAACATGCTTAAGTGCTTTTGTGTTTATGTGATCACATGCCTATATATCTTGACTATGTGATTTGTGAATATGAGGTGGTTTTTACTTTTCATTTCACTTTAACGCTATACTCATTAGAACTGGTTTTTGTAATCCACCTTGGTATGACTATCTGTTGATGTTAATCAATGACCATGCAAGGTTAAAATGTATGTACACGAGGGTTTCCTTGTTTGGATTATTCGCTCGACGTACTGCACCTTGTAGGGTTGATAGTTAGGTATTGAACAGTTCCTTACATCGAGTTATATTATTAAAAGATCTCAATTATTTTTATTGACCTCATATCACTGGTTGTTTGCATTTTAGTTGTTAAGGAAACATATTAAATGTTGCATGCCTATATGATGAAATTGTCATCAATTTTCTTTAAGTTGGAAGATGTTAAGTGATGTTGTCAAAATCAAGTTCTTATTTAACCCTATTAACGTAGTACAGTGGAAATAAGGTGTCAAGTCTACAGGGATTCGAATGCAACAATGCTTGATGGGCGCTTAATGACCAATTATAATGCGAGGAGTAATTAACAAACTAAGAAATAAAATTGAGTTTTTTCGACTTTGAATTTGATTCAATTTGTATTAGATTATATTACAATGACTATTTAGAAAATGGGAAGTAACTATGAACAAAGCTAAGTTTGATTAAAAATCGGGGGTTTTGCAAATAGAGAAATCGAGGTTGGGGAGCATTCCCCCACCTTGGACCAAACAACACATGAAGTCCATTCTTGTAGCATCTTCTAAAGTAGAAAATTCCATTGAGACAAACCATTAAACATGTGGTAGTCAACCTACGTACTAAATAGAGGTTTCAATGAAATACATGAGGCTAGGTTTGAAATCTAGGGATTTAACAACTTATAATGCTTGACATTGTAAGTGGGGTCCTAGAAAATCAAACCTTGCACACATGAGCTCTATAAATGCTACAACACATGAAAATCCTACATTAAAGCACTCATGGGTCCAATGGTTGGGTTTATGATCCCCAACCTACATGGTTTAGCTACTCATAACTACAATGACATAAATATTAAAGAGAGGAGAAGAGAAAGTATACCAACAAGAGAAATCCATAATAAATGCTATATAAATTCCAAGAACTTCTTCAACCAAAAGCTTCAATGCATTCAATATATTCACACTCTTCTCTCTCTAACTCTAAATAGGAGTAAATGTGGGTAGATGAGGAGTAATGAGGGAGAGAGATGAGGAGATTAGAGAGAGAGAGAGAGAGAGAGAGAGAGAGAGAGAGAGAGAGAGAGAGAGAGAGAGAGTTTACAACATAAGAATACAAGTAAAAAAAAATCTCAACCTAACTAAAAACCATCTCTAACTATATATATGTTTGAAACAAAATGGAAAAATTGTAATAAAAGGAAGACAGCCTTCAGCAGCTACGGATCGATCCAAGGCAAAAAATTCGGATCGATCCGATTCTATAACTTGTCTGCAGATTGTCTTGAAGAGTTGGCGGATCGGTCCCAGTGAAAATGGCGGATCGATCCGCATAGCATTGTTTGGGCAGTAAATTCCTTTTGAACGAGCGGATCGATCCGCTTGATGAACCTGGATCGATCTGCCTGAGCAACTTTTGAGATTTTGCTTCCGTTGAAGTATCATCTCAAAATTTCGGCTCCAAACTTCAACCACGTCTCAAATATCTATAAGAAAAAGATTTTTATTAGCAAAAAGTGAACGACAACAAGAACAGCAAAAGCACAATTTATCCATTAAATCTCCCAGTTTAAGTGGTAATTCGTGTCCAATCAGAGTAAAATCATGAAGTTAAGAATGCAATATTGGGCACAAATCACACCCCCCAACTAGAATGTTGCTAGTCTCTTAGCAACAAAGCTAAAATATCAAGAGATTCAATAATAACCTTGCACAATAATTTATTTAGAAAGGGAGATAGACCGCTTTCGTGGGGAACAAGATTGGATTGAGCATATGCAACAAGTCGTTAAACCTCTAGGTTACCCGAAGAGGCAGAGTGTTGTTTCCGGAGGGTTCTCCAAATGATACCCACAAACATTTTGTTTCCTCAAGATAGAAGCCCACTATCTAACGCCGACACTCAACAAAATCCCAAAAAAATTTAGAAGATTTTAGTACATGACACGCAAATCCAAAAAGTTCTCAAACTATTAAGGTTATTATATAAACTTCATTAAGCTCAATCTTGGATGCGTGTATAGTGTGAAGTGCATAACTACAACTATCAAGACGATGGCAATGCTTTCATAATCCGAATCCCGTTCAAAGCGCACTTTAACTCAATTTTCACTAGTATTACACTCTAAAAACGAATCACTCGAAATAGGTAATACTCTCAGGGCATGCGGGCAAATAGAGTAATGGAAATAGAAATCAAAGCCACGTACATGCCAATGATGAAAAATGTAAGCATTAAGAACGAGTAAACAAAATAATCTCATGAAAGATACCATTCACTAGAGGATGTGGAATAACTCTAACTGCTTATCATGATCATCTCAAACTCCGAATCACATAACTCGAGAATCAATTATGGCCTTAAGGGGGTTGTAAAGTGGGAAAGTGATATGAGGTGAAGGACAAAGGGAAATGAAATGAGATGCATGGGTCCAAACTTGGGTTTTATTGGAATGCATGGATAGAAGAAACTACAAGAGATGAATCATCCAGAAATATTTCTTTTAAAACTCAAGAAGTGAAGTACAGTTGACTATGAAGCTCTTTTTTTTAACTTTTTTTCTTTGAGTTTCTTTTTCTTTTCTTTGACCTCTCCCAATCAACGAGATTCAATCTCTTTTACAAATTTATAAACACGATCTCATGCAAAGACATCCCAAGAATGTAATTCAAATGTGAATATGGACGGTGTATGGTTTAGTGAAAGAAGGGTATGTGCGGTTGAGGCTAGAAATTGTGAAAAGGGCCAAAAATCATTTCCTCGAAAAATGTAATTCTTTGTTCTCCACTACAATGACAAGTAAGCAAGAGTTTTGCATTCCACAAAATGATTTCTCTAGTGAACAATCAAAGCAAGAATATGAGATTATCTACGACTTTTGTACATTTTTTAAAAAGAGAGAATTGAAGTATGTATCACTCAACAATGGAGAAAAAGATCTAAAGCACACAAGGATAAAGTCTCCACATATGTTTCAAACGATTTCCGGGTAACAATTGCATTAACCACCATCGTAACACAAGTAGTCATGCAACGTGTTCGATAATCCAAGATTTAAGCTTCATGAAATTCACTATAATCAAGATAGTTATAGAACTAATGGGATTAACAAGTGTCACATACTAAAATTAGAAGAAAATTTCAAGACAAGTGTCATCGCTCAGCATTAGAACGGGGCAACTATACTAAAATCATTGGAAACATGGGAGAAGAATTTTTTTTAGAATGTGAATACATGCGAATGCAGTGAGATTTTTTTTTTGCTCTCACACCCCCCAGTAGGACCGAACATTATCCTCGATAAAATAATAAAGTACAAGGGGAAGAACAATATTACCGAAAGCATGCAAAGGGAACATGCGATAATAAACTGTGCCTGCGATGTTAGAAACCACAAAGAAAGAAAACGAAAAAAAAAAGAAAAAAAATGACATGGCACAATAGTTAAAGAAATAAGCATAAGCTAATAGCAAATTCATCCACATAGTATCCAACTTAGAGATAAGAAATTAATAAATCCACAACATCAACAAGGATCCACAATTCCCAAATCATCCAAACACAAAGATAAACACAAACTAGACCAACAAATTCTAATCCCAAAATGGGAATGCCCAACAAAGAGAGTTACCAACAAGTTCTAAACTCACTAAGAACAATGTTAACGCACTACAATTAGACCCTATAGAGTAAGAATTTGA
The DNA here is from genome assembly GCA_033977485.1 of Hydrangea macrophylla. Classification (NCBI taxonomy): domain Eukaryota; kingdom Viridiplantae; phylum Streptophyta; class Magnoliopsida; order Cornales; family Hydrangeaceae; genus Hydrangea; species Hydrangea macrophylla. The sequence goes on along the minus strand of CM066991.1, from coordinate 78,012,544 downwards.
GTAAGCTCCTTCTAATCATCCGCTCCATCACCACCACTGCCATAGTCGCTAGCTCCACCGGGTCCACCATAAGGATTCTGAAAGTAGTAGGGGACGTCTACTCTGGGAATTGCATCTAAAAGAGGTAACTCTGGAAGCGCATCATCATGCCAATGTCGTGCTGATAATCCCCACGGAAGTCCTGAACTTCACCTCGGAGTCCCTATAAATCCTGGCCTTGCCTCTGCTGCTCCTCACCCAAGCTATCGAGGCATTGGTACACCGCAAACATGTCATAAGAGGGGCCTACCTCCTCCTCACGTGTACCACTAGGACCCTCTTCCATCCTAGCCCTCTTAGAATGAATGAATTTGCGCATCACTCTTGGTAATGGTGGTAAAATTGATTGGTGAGGGCACATGCTTTAAAACATCAGTGGCTAAGGCATTGCACCCATGGTAGGTGAAAAGACGGGTGATGAAGGTAGGGAAGAGGAGGCTACCCAAGGCGGTGGTGTCATTCGCATCGACAATCATATAAAGAATGACAAGGGTCGTAAAATCCACCAGGATTCAGGTGTCACTAACAGCATAAAGTAAGGCAGCATGCACGGTCTTATGTTTGGTGGGTGACACGATTGGTGTCAGTATTAGGTTAACCAGGCAATAAAATTTTTTGAACGTGGAGGGAGCTAATTGGTCCGAGATCCATTGGGTTATTTGGCTGACAAAGAGGGAGGTCATTGCATGATTGTCGGGTCCTTGACTTGGGTCCTTAATCATCCACATGTGATTTTGGATGTGCGGGATGCCCATAAGCATGGACAGAGATGCGGCGCTAACCGGAGATGGGACGCCCCACACATAAGCCTCAAAAGAGTATGGCCTCATGGTGACCACACTAGAATAAAAAATCCTAACCCATGTCTCATTATACCCCCCTGAATACTCGAGTTGGGGTATCCAATGGCGGTTCTGGAATATGACTTCGACATTCGCGGGGAAGTCATCAACACAATTCAGTGCTCAGGCAAGATGGGCTTTTTCTTCATAAAGTAGGATTCATACCATTTCTTTTCCGTCTTTACCCTAAAACTCTCGAATCCCTGATTCGCTGGGGTAAGTTGGGTTCGGTTGTATTTAAGTGCACTCTCCATTGTCCTTGTAAAGATGAAGAGCAACCACAGCGAGCATAAAAAATGATGAACACAAGGTATATGTGGAATGCTCGTAACGGAAAGATAAGCAAGAGGGAGAGCAATGTGTGCAAACTAAGTGGATGAATAAGGAAGCATTAGTCCTAGTCTAGGACGTTCATCCATGCAAAAACATGTGAAAATTGTAAATGTAAAGTGAGCATGATGAATAAAGGCCTAGACTAAAGAAAAACTATCAAATGAGCATTTTATCAAACACCTAGTATGCACAGTGGAAATGTGTATGAAGGAAACAAGATGTGAAGTGCAACCCTCCCCCAACTTCATCACATTATGAAGAACATACAAGAAATAGACAATACACTGCCAACAATCACCAAATATGTAAACAAAAGTGCAAGAGATCAAAGCCCTACGGGTTAATGTGCAAAAATGTGGACAATATGTAGAAATCACTCAACCTATGGTGAATTATGTTCTCAAAACAAGTTAAAGGAGAAGAAATCGTAGAGTAGAGGTTACCTTGTGTGGACGAGTGTGTGGATCTTGGATATGAATGCTTGAAATGGAGGCTCTTAGAAGGGTTGGAAATTTGGGGGAAGAAGGCTCTCAAGAAAGTATATGAAAAGATATAACAAATGAGCCCTAAATCACAATTTAAAAATAATTCCCAGCCCCGCGGATCGATCTGTGGGTAATGGCCGGATCGATCCTGATGATGCCAAAATTTGGTTAAAAGTAAATTAAAGCAATTTAAGGGGAGAGAGAGTGAGAGACTGGTTTTTTGTATATAGTTCGTCCCTATTAATGAAGGAATCTACGTCAACGTGTGTGTCTTTGCACTTCCACTATATGAAATAAAACTGTTGCAAGGATCTTGGTGATCCAACAATGGTGACTGGAACTACCAAGGGTCGGCCGTGCAGGGTGGCGCTTAAGATTTCTCAGGAGAATGGCTAGACAATATAATGTATTTCTCTTGGTGAGATTTTTATTGGGATCCCCTCTAGTGGGGGTGAGTGGTCTCTTTTATAGATGCAAGAGACCTACTCGTATAAGGCTAAGGAAATACAATCCAATTAAGATGTAATTGACACAAATCAAGTGTGTTTCCTAATTGTATTAGGATTGATTGGCATTAATTGTGGGGGTTTCCTAATTGGATTAGGAAACAATTTGCACTTTCCATTAGTCTTCTAGTTTGAATAGAAAACTGACTGGAATGTTCTAGGGCTTACCTCGCGGGCCTGGCTGGACTGCGTATGTATGGACCCGAGCCCGTAATGTACTCCCGACCTATTGGTCGGGCCATGGATGAACAGTTTGGGACAAGTCGGCTGAACTGCACTCGACTTCTTAGAGAACTGCCATAGCTGAGCTATTTAGGAAGTGCCACTGAGTTAGCTGAGCTTATACTCAAGAGCTGTATTGTGAATGGACGACACGGGGCATCCTGTAACCTCTAGGGATGCCGGGAAAAGGGCCAGTCATTGAGTAAGGCCGCTTGGTCATAAGATAGAGCCAATTCTGGGCGTATCAATTGCCCCCCATTTTCAAGGTTGGCTTGATGCTATATTGAGGCAAGTTTGGAAATTAGTTGATGCCGTTTGCCACTGTCTGAGTGCTCGGGGAAGCTGCTTGGGAGCTTCTGAGTCTTGTGAGTTCCCGGGAACTGGCTAAGAGTTGAGGCTTAGGCTAGCTTGGAGTGTTTGAGTGCTCGGGAATTGGCCAAGAGTTGAGACTCGGCCTAATTCGGAGTCTTTTGCTTGAGTTAGCTCTCAGGATGGTTATCTTCTACCCGTAAACCTTCGTCAAGGTTATGGGCACAAGAATTTGACCATGTTGTAAAAGATGACCTAAAGCGTATTACTTTAGGGTCCTTTTATGTTAACTTCCTAGGATGGTTATATTTTGCCTGGTCAGCCTTCGTCAAGACTATTGGGAGAAGAGTTTGACCATGTTGGTGGAGCTGACCTAAAGCGTTGCTTTACGGTCTTTTTGCTCCTCTATCATGGGCCAACCTAAGAGGTTTTAGTCACCTCCATCATCGGTTTGGACCTAAGTGGAGTTATTACCTCTGAGTACTGTAGGCACCTGGGTTGTCTAAGAGTTTGACTTAGTTAACCCCAAGGCATATAAATACCTGGTGTGATTGCCTGTTTAGTTCATTATGCCTTCTTGCCCTTTAGCTTTCGCTAAGATGGGAGTCTATAGAGGCTATGACTATAGGTAACCGACCTGGAACATGGGTGGTTACAGGGTCTTTTAAAGCTTGCCATCATTAGCCACCTTGGGGGATTTGCCCCCATCGTAGGTTGTGGACCTAAGCGAAGCCGGTGCCCCAGGTGTGACTCCGAGGTCTTTCGCCTTGGGTGTTAGCCCGAGTTCTTTTGTGCCTAGGGTGGGGCCCCGAGGTCTTTTGCCAGCTGTGTAACAGTGGTCTTTGGTTGCCTCAGGGTTGAGCCCGAGGTCTTTTTAGTGCCTCGAATGTGACCCAAGGTCTTTTAACGTGCCTAGGGTGTGGCCCGAGGTCTTTTAAGGTGCCTCGCGTATGATCTTGAGGTCTTTGCAAGAGCTCTCTGACAGTCTGTGGGGCCTCATGTGATGGTCGGACAAGTACCACTATAGTCAGGCTCATCTAGACTGATGAAGATAGGAGGTCGAGTCAGAATCACGGGGCTCCAAGGAGTAAACCCATTGTATGGCCGGGCCTTTCAAAGTGCTGGGCAAGGCCAGGTAATGTAGTTCGTCGGAGTTAGTGGCCAGGGCCATCTGAGCCTTGTAGGTCCGAACGTGGTCGACCGGGCTTCCCGAGCCGTTATAGGGATCTAGGCGAGGCTGTTTAAATTTACGAGGGATGGCAAACCTCATGATCTGGCTAGAGAATGGTGACTCTATCTTGATATTGGCGTGATTCTGTCTTGATATTGGCGTGATTCTGAGTAAGGTTTTGGCCCAGACTTTTGGCCACTCCATCAATCTATTTTTGCAAGTCCTTGATATGTGCCACCACACCTTCCCGACCGGGATCCGGGATGTAGGTCGGGTTAGTGGAAGAGGCTTCCTTCTTATGATGGTGTGTTGTCCCTTGGGATCGGGCTTAGCTATGACTCCGGTTCATCATGTGCCTAAGGACACCTCGGCTCTTGACCGAGTGGCCCTAGACTGGTTCCAGGGCCATATGATCCTGCCTTTTCTCTCGGGCAGCACGCCTATTGTTGATGTCTCTGGCATCCTCAAATAGGGACGGGTTGGCTCGGGCACATTGTTTGGTCAAGATCAGTTCCCGACCGTACGCAACATTCCCGGGTCATTTCCCGGCCACTGGAGGATTGCCTTGCTGGGCCAGTAGGACTTTGATCTGTTGTAGGATTTGACGCTGGCCCTCCAAGAAGTTGTGTAAGGGTCGCGGTGATCTGTTCAGATGTTGTGACTGTCGTAGCCGGCGCCGGGGCCAGCGGAACATCCTGGTTGGCCTACTGTGCAGTCTTCTCACCCTTCTTTGGAGGCATGGCTATCAGTTGAGAGATTTGTGCTTTAACTCTGTCGTTCCCATAGACGTCGCCAAGCTGATGATGCCAAAATTTGGTTAAAGTAAATTAAAGCAATTTAAGGGGAGAGAGAGTGAGAGACTGGATTTTTGTATGTGGTTTGGCGTTGTTAATGAAGGAACATATGTTCATGTGTGTGTTTGTGCACTTCTACTATATGAAATAAAATTGCTGCAGGGACCTTGGTGATCCAACAATGGTGACTGGAACTACCAAGGGTCAGTCGTACAGGGTGGTGCTTAAGATTTCTTGAGAGCGTGGCTAGACAATGTAATGTATTTCTCTTAGTGAGATTTTTATTGGGATCCCCTCTAGTGGGGGTGAGTGGTCTCTTTTATAGATGCAAGAGACCTACTCGTACAAGGATAAGGAAATACAATCCAATTAGGATGTGATTGACACAAATTAAGTGTGTTTTCTAATTGTATTAAGATTGATTGGCATTAATTGTGGGGGTTTCCTAATTGGATTAGGAAACAATCTGCACTTTCCATTAGCCTTCTAGTTTGAATAGAAAACTGACTGGAATGTTCCAGGGAGTACCTCGCGGGCCTGGATGGACTACTCCTGTACGGACCCGAGCCCGTAATGTACTCCCGACCTGTTGGTCGGGCCATGGATGAACCGCTCGGGATGGGTCGGCTGAACTGCACTGGACTGCTTAGAGAATTGCCATAGCTGAGCTGTTTAGGAAGTGCCACTGAGTTAGCTGAGCTTATACCCAAGAGCTGTATTGTGAATGGACGACACGGGGCAGGTCGTAACCACTTGGGACGCCGGGAAAAGGGCCGGTCGAGAGTAGGGCCGCTCGGTCATAAGATAGAGCCAATTCTGGGCGTATCAGATCCGCACCCACACACATGATGTTATGACAATTACGAAAAGTAGCGGATCGATCCGCATGCTTTTTTTGGATCGATCCCAAATGACATTTGAGAAGCAGAATGTTCTGAAAAAAGGCGGATCGATCCAAGGGAACCTGGCGAATCAATCCGCAACGCCTCACCTGGACATTGAATTTATGGAGAACACCCAGATCAATTCACGTGAAACAAGCAAATCGATCCAATATATTAATTTTGAAGCAGAGAGTTCATCGAAAATACCAGATCGATCCACTTGAATAGGCCGGATCGATCTGATATATAATTTTTGTGCAGTGAACTCTTGGAAATGAGGTGGATTAATCCAAGTGATACATGCGGATCAATCTGCGATGGCCCCAGTAGCATTAAAACTCAATGATGGATGTGGATAACAAAAAGATGCCAATGTGGATGAAATGCATGAGAAAGAGAATAAAAATTATGCCAAGCATGGATCATTGGGCATATAAAAAGATAGTATAGCTCACGGGAGCCTACTTAACCCCAACGTTGGGGTCATCCAAAGGAATTGACACCAACTCGGTGTCAAAACCCTCAAGAAAAGGTTTGAGCCGTTGCCCATTAACCTTAGAAATGGTCCCATCCTTGGGATCTTTGATTTCCACGGTTCCGTGGCGATAAACTTTATGTACCATGTAAGGGCCAATCCAACGGGATTGCAACTTACCCAGGAAAATGTGGAGCCATGAATTGTACAATAGCACTTTGTTACCGACAACGAATTATTTCTGGACAATCCGTTTATCATGAAAAGCTTTGACACACACTTTGTATGCTTTAGAACTCTCGTAGTAGAGTTCTCCCAGAATTTTATCCAACTCATTGAGTTGAAGCTTTCTCCTCTCACCACTCTCATCCACATTGAAGTTGAGCTTCTTAATGGCCCAACAAGCACGGTGCTCAAGCTCGACGGGTAAGTGACATGTTTTCTCGTAAACTAGCCGGTAGGGGGACTTACCTAAATTTGTCTTTTAGGCCGTTCTATAAGCCTAAAGTGCATCGGTTAGCTTAGAAGACCAATCCTTTTTCGATGGATCGACGGTCTTCTCTAGAATCCCTTTAATTTTGCGATTAGCTAATTTGGCTTGGCCATTAGTTTGTGTGTGATAAGTGGTGGAAACCTTATAGGTGACGCCATATTACTCCATTAACTGGGTGAATGGGGAGTTGCAAAAGTGCACTCCTTGATCGCTAATTAAAGCCTTGGGAGTCCCGAACTGCGATAAGATATTTTCTTTTAAAAATTTCAAAACCACCTTGTGGTCATTGGTTCGAGTTGGTATGGCTTCCACCCTCTTGGAGACGTATCAACCGCCACCAAGATGTACTCAAAGCTATTGGATTTAGGGAAAGGACCCATGAAATCTATCCCCTAACAATCAAAAACTTCTATGGTAAGAATGGGGTTTAGAGGCATGGAGTTCCTCTGGATGACTTTACCGAGTAATTGGCATCGAGGGCACACCTTGCAATTGGCATGCGCATCTTTGAAGATAGTGGGCCAATAAAAACCACTATGGAAAACTTTGAAGATCGTGGGCCAATAAAAACTACTATAGAGAACTTTAAACGTGGTCTTTTGTGAAGAGAAATGACCCCCACATGCTTGGTCATGGCAAAAAGACAACATACTCGGTATCTCATCATCAGGCACACATTGCCTAACTATTTGATCAACACAATATTTGAAAACATAAGCATCATCATAAAAGAATGATCATGCCATCAACATTAGCCTCTCTAGGTCTTTAGTAGACCAATCTTGAGGCAACTCTCCCATGACAAGAAAATTCACCACGTCCGCATACCAATGGAGGGTTGAGACCTTGAGCAATTGCTCATCCGAAAAGCATTCTTGGATAGGAATGGGGTCTATATGATTGTGATCAAATGTCAAATGTGACAAATGATCGGTGATAACATTTTCCACCCCTTTCTTATCTTTGATGGAAAGGTCAAACTCTTGTGTAGTAGGATCCAACGAATAAGCCATGCTTTAGCATCCTTCTTGGAGAAAAGATACTTAAGAACGGCATGATCGGTAAAACAAGTAATCGGTGATCCTACTACATAAGACCAAAATTTCTCGAGGGAAAATACTATGGCGAACAACTCTTTCTCCATCATGGAGTAGTTGGATTGCGTGCTATCTAATGTACGCCTCGCATAGTAAATGACATGGGGCCTTTTGTCTTTCCTTTGCCCCAAAATGGCTTCAATGGTGTAATCACTCGCATCGCACATCAATTCGAATGGAAGACTCCAATCGGGAGGTTGCATAATTGGTGCAAAAATGAGTAATGCCTTAAGCTTCTCAAATGCCTATTGGCAATCTTGGGACCACTCAAATGGGATGTCCTTGGCTAAGAGGAGACACAACGGTCTAGAGATCGCGCTAAAGTCCTTTATAAATCTGTGATAGAAGCCTGAGTGGCCCAAAAATAACCTAATGTCTTTGAGGTTCCTTGGAGGGGGAAGGTTGGAAATGACATCTATTTTGGCTTTATCAACTTGCATTCCCTCGCTAGACACAATGTAGCCTAGAACAATCCCTTATGTCACCATGAAGTGGTACTTCTCCCAGTTAAGAACGAGATTCTTTTCTATACATCTCTTGAGAACCTTTTCAGATTTCCAAGGCATTCATCGAACGAATCTCCAAAGACTGTGAAGTTATCCATGAAGACTTCCAAAAACTTCTCCACCATATCACTAAAGATACTAAGCATGCGCCTTTAAAAGGTCGCCGGTGCATTGCAAAGTCCGAAAGGCACATCCTCCGATAGGCAAACGTGCCAAGGGGCAAGTGAAGGTGGTTTTCTCTTGGTCCTCGGGGGCTATTTTTATTTGATTGTACCCCGAGTAACCATCTAGGAAGCAGTAGTGCTTATGGCCCGCTACTCTTTCTAGGACTTGATCAAGGAAGGACAAAGGGAAATGGTCCTTTCTAGTGACCGAATTCAACTTCCTATAATCAATACAAACACGCCACCCCGTGGTGGCTCTAGTGGGAACCAACTCTCCATTCTTATTCTCAATGATGGTGATCCCCGACTTCTTGGGGACCACTTGGGTAGGGCTCACCCACTCACTATCGGAAATGGGATAGATTATCCCCACATCCAATAACTTGATTACCTCTATCATCACCACCTCTTTCATATTAGGATTGAGCCTCCTTTGCATTTGACATGAAGGCTTGGCTTCATCCTCTAGATAAATCTTGTGGGTGCAAATCTTCAAAGAAATGCCCCTCAAGTCCGTAATACACCACCCAATAGCACTTTTGTGCTCCTTCAAAACCTTCATCAATTTCCCTTCTTAACAAGGGTTAAGTTGGGAAGACACCACCACCAAAAAACTCTCGTTCCTAAAAAGGCATACTTGAGCTCACTTGGCAAGGTTTTGAGCTCAAGTTTTGGTGTGACAACATTGGATGGAAGAGGAAAAGTATCCCTAGGAGGTAGTCTTTCAAAATTAGAGGTCCACATGGCCTCTCCTAGGATTTTTTCAACATCCAAATCTTTCCCAACCACAACTTCTTCCTCACTCATCTCTTTTTCCCTCCCAAACTCATGATCACACTCAACAATGGTGTTATCAATAGCTAAGCATTTTTCAATATATTCAAGAATAGCTATGTTATCATCAAGTACACATGTATGATTAAGAGAAGGAATGATGCTAGAATCATTAGCACTTGTAGTACCAAAAATATCAAAAAATTCCTGCACCAAAGAGTCAACAAGGGAGATTTCAAAGATATCATCACCATTTTCCTCGTCAAGACCGGTTTCTTAAAGAGCGAGAAAATGTTCACATCCATAGTCATATTTTTCAAAAGTTAAGCGCATGAGACCATTCCTACAATTAATTAAGGCATTAACAGTAGCAAGGAATGACCGCCCTAAGATGGTTGGAATTTATGATTGCTCATTGACAATGGGTTGCGTGTCAAGCACGATAAAGTCCACCAGATAGTAAAAATTATCCACTTAGACTATAACATCTTCTATAATGCCCCGTGGCATCTTAACGGACCAATCGGCCATTTATAAAGTGACACAGGTCTCTTTAAGCTCTCTAAGGCCTAGTTAGACATACACCGAATACGGGAGAAGATTTACACTAGCACCCAAATCAAGGAGTGCTCTATCTATATGGTGTTGTCTAATCACACATGCTATAGTAGGACAACCGGGATCCTTGTATTTGAGTGGAACCTCGTTAAGGATAACAGAGCTCGAATGTGCGGCCATGTAGGCACTCTTTTTGACATTAAGCTTTCTTTTAACAATGCAAAGATCTTTGAAGAATTTGGCATATGCCAGAACTTGTTTAATTGCCTCTAAAAGGGGAATATTGATTTTAACTTTGTTAAATAATTCTAAAAATCTATTATTTTTGGTGTTCTCGACCTTTTTTTTTTAGCCTTTGAGGAAATGGTGGGGCGGGATTCAAGAATTCTTGGTCCATGAAGTCGGGGGCTTTAGAGAAGTCCCCATCCAAGTTGACCACATTCGGGATCAAAGTGTCCTCATTATCAAGTTTGGCCTCCTCTCCAACTGGATTGTTGCTAATTGGTGGTTCTTGGGGAGGCTTTTGGACCTTGTTGTCCACGACCTTACCACTTCGAAGAGTGGTAATTCCTTTTAAGTGCTCAATGGGACCATTGGAATTTGATGCCCCACCATTTGTTTGTCCCTTGGGAGAATGGTTATGCGAGAAGTTTTCCCTTGTCCATGACTTGTTGATTTTGGAGCAACTGGGCCAACTGAGCTTGTAAAGCTTGCATTGATTGAGTATGCGATGATTGCATTGCTTGTATAGTTTGCTCAAGTTGGCTCATTCTTTGGGCCAAGCCATGGTTGGGATCCTCCAAGTGTTTCTTGTGAGGAGGCACATGAGGTGGTGGAGGATGTTGTGCCCCTTGATTTTGGATGAAAGGTGGTCCTTGAGATTGAGGTACCAGCGGACCAAAATTTGGAGGTGCATAAGATGGTGAGGATGGTTGATGCGGGTAGTATGGTTGTTAGGGAACATGGAGAGCTACAATCACCCCTTTGTTACTATGGTAGTTAAATCTCGGTGCACTCCACTCCCCGGGAAGATTGTAGACATCATTTTGGAAAGGATTATACCTAGGCCTGATGTTCATCCCAAGAGCACAAGCTTGTTCTAAGGCTTATTTTTAGAGGATAGGAAGAGCGGGGCACTCATTGGTTGAGTGCTCTGGATCATAACAAAGGTAACAATGAGATGGATTGTTCGGGGCAATAATCGGAAGAGTGATGGGGATGGTGCTCTTTTGTGATTCCAAGGCTTCCACGTTTCTAGTGAGTTCGAAAATGGGATCGGTCTTCCTGACACTTGATAGAGATTATGATTCAATGAAGCTACGATGGCCGGAAAAGTTCGGTCATGGGGGTTAGATGTACCCCACCCGCGAGAAGTCTCATAAACATATTCAAGATGAGCTTCGGCTTACTCGGCCTCAAGAGTCAAGAAACTCCTGGCACACATAGTTTCAATTAATTGTTTGGTGTTGGGTTGTAACCCCCCATAACAAATGGAAATTTGACGGAATTTGTCGAAACCATGGTGCGGGCATTTCCTAAGGAGATCCTCGAATCTCAACCAACACTTAACAAAGGTCTCGTGTTCTCCTTGGGAGAAATTTTGAATTTTATTGACCAATGCTTATGTTTTGTACATGGGGAAAAACTCCTTATAGAATTACTTTTGGAGTTCTGGCCATGAGCCTATGGAATTGGGAAGAAGAGTCACTAACCAATCCTTGGCCCTATCTTTGAGTGAGAATGTGAACAATTTGAGCCTTATGAGCTCGGGTGTGCATCTTTGTTGTTCAAACGTCCCACATATATCCTCGTACTCCCTAATATGCTTGTAGGGATCTTCATTCTCTCGCCTATGGAAGTTAGGCAAGAGATTGATCATGCCGGGCTTGAAACGGAATGCTCCTGCATTGTATGATAATGTTATACACGATGGGAAAGATACAGTCTCGGGTTGGAGATAATCCCCGATTGTTCTCCCGAAATGTTGATCCATGGGAGGGGGTGGAGGAGGGTAACGGTGTTGGAAAGGTGGTGATGCATGTGGTGGGTATGCCTGATGAACGGGAGGGGGTATGGGGTTATGTTGACCCCATTGCTCCCGAGGGAATCCATCGGGATTCACACTAGCGGTGGCGAAAGTCGCACGGTCTGTGTGTATGTCCCAATCGAGGTCTTAGTGACCATACATGGGGGAATTCGGAGAAATCGAGGGTAAGAGGTCATGCGGGTAAGGGCTTTGCTTGGGATGGCGGAGGCCGCCAAAATAAACCACTACCACTACTACTCAAGCTCGAACTAGCATTATTTGGATTAGAGAAGGGATTAGTCATACTTTGATTGCTCGGGTTAGACATCGTAGAAGATTGTCGATTCTCAACTAAAAGCTATTCTTTCAAAGGCAATCAACAAGAAAGAAAACAAGATTAAAAGCAAAAGCACGATAATTAGAAACTAAGCGATCAAAGGTTGTTGCCAATTTCAATCCCCAGCAACAGTGTCACTTTGATGTTGTCAAAACCAAGTTCTTATTTAACCTTATTAACGTAGTATAATGGAAATAGGGTGTCGAGTCCATAGGGATTGGAATGCAACAATGCTTGATGGGCGCTTAATGACCAATTATAATGCAAGGAGTAATTAACAAACTAAGAAATAAAATTGAGTTTTTTTGACTTTGGATTTGATTCAATTTGTATTAGATTATATTACAATGACTATTTAGAAAATGGGAAGTAACTATGAACAAAGCTAAGTTTGATTAAAAATCGGGGGTTTTGCAAATAGAGAAATCGAGGTTGGGGAGCATTCCCCCACCTTGGACCAAACAACACATGAAGTCCATTCTTGTAGCATCTTCTAAAGTAGAAAATTCCATTGAGACAAACCGTCAAACATGTGGTAGTCAACCTACATGTTAAATAGAGGTTTAAATGAAATACATGAGGCTAGGTTTGAAATCCAAGGATTTAACAACTTATAATGCTTGACATTGTAAGTGGGGTCCTAGAAAATCAAACCTTGCACACATGAACTCTATAAATGCTACAACACATGAAAATCCTACATTAAAGCACTCACGGGTCCAATGGTGGGTTTATGATCCCCAACCTACATGGTTTAGCCACTCATAACTACAATAACATAAATATTAAAGAAAGGAGAAGATAAACTATACCAACAAGAGAAATCCATAATAAATGCTATATAAATTCTAAGAACTTCTTCAACCAAAAGCTTCAATGCATTCAATACATTCACACTCTTCTCTCTCTAACTCTAAATAGGAGTGAATGTGGGTAGATGAGGAGTAATGAGGGAGAGAGATAAGGAGATTAGAGAGAGAGAGAAAGAGTTTACAACCTAAGAAAACGAGTAAAAAAAATCTCAACCCAACTAAAAACCATCTTTAACTATATATATGTTTGAAACAAAATGGCAAAATTATAATAAAAGGAAGACAGCCTTCGCAGTCGCAGATCGATCCAAGGCAAAAAATCCAGATCGATCCGATTCTATAACTTGTCCGCAGACTGTCCTGAAGAGTTGGCGGATCGATCCTAGTGAAAATGGTGGATTGATCCACGTAGCATTTTCTGGGCAGTGAATTCCTTTTGAACGAGCGTATCAATCCGCTTGATGAACCTGGATTGATCTGCCTGAGCAGCTTTTGAGATTTTGCTTCCGTTGAAATATCATCTCAAAATTTCGGCTCCAAACTTCAACCACGTCTCAAATATCTATAAGAAAAATGTTTTTATTAGCAAAAAGTGAACGACAACAAGAACAACAAAAGCACAATTTATCCATTAAATCTCTCGATTTAAGTGATAATTCATGTCCAATTAGAGTAAAATCATGTAGGTAAGAATGCAATATTGGGCACGAATCATTAAGCGAGCATGCTTAGGTGCTACATGCGTTTGAGATTATGTGCCTATATGCTTTCGTGCATATATTTTATATGTTTAAACTATTATAACATAACGTATTGTTTAGCACATTACGCGATAGATTTTCATGTTATAAATGAAAGGGATGAAAAGTATGTTTACTTGCTTTCGGGATCATATGATCACATGCTAATGTGCTTATGTGCTTACGTAATTACTTGTTTCAATATCATTCAATTGTTAAGCATAATAACTATTGCATGATGAGATGATATTTCATGATTTACATGTTCGAGTAACTTATACGCATACTCATATATACCTTGATCGGCGTTTCATAATGAGAATTCTTAGGTACAAAATCTGGAAGACAAGTTTTGATCTTATGAAAACCAACATGTTAATATGTTGCGCATATTTGAAAACCTATACGTATATGTACTTTTGAAGTGCTTAAAAGATGTTTTCTAACCCGATGATGTCATGTGAAAATTTCATCATTCAGATGTCAGTTTGACATTGTAACTACTCTTTTGAGTAGATTATGAGTTTTCTATCACGTGGTTGGTCGGTTGGCCCAAATTTTGGTGATTGCTTAGATTTTCACAATCAAATTGTCATTTCACTATGTGATCATTGCATATGATCAAATCCTATCATTTGAATCGTTGTGAGGATTTTAGCTTTTGTGGGGAATAGTTTGTGATGTTCCAAGTCTATTAGTTCCTTTATTCGCTGATTTCATGTTTAAGTGAATTCCGCGACTCTGAGGATCGTCTCTTCTTTCGAGATGCATATCCTGTTGATTGGGACAGAAATCTTTTCTATGAGTTGTTTATCGGTCAATGTCAATTTTTTTTTATAATTTTCATTGAGGATTCGGTGTTAACATTATGTGGTTAATGCTGTGACGTTAGTCTTAAAAACACGTACTTTTTGGTATTTCTTCCCTTGTGAATAAGTATGGATTATCGTTTCTATTATACTTCTTGGAAGTAGGTTTATTCTGGATCCTTATGGTCTCTAAGCTCTTGCTAGAGCATTGTGGATCCATTGTTCCAAATCTTTTCTGGAAAGCACGTTTGTGCCTTATTTATTCGATTCTCGTGATTGAGGGTTGTTGATTTCAAACTAGTTCACCCTTAAGTTTTGAACTTGGGTACGTCGTACTGTAGTGCTGTGATGACCTTTTTCTTTGGGCTCGTTGACTTTTAAATTGATTTTCTCTGGCAGCTTTGCCTTGTTAAATTCTTGGAATTTATTTCGTTGAATTCAGACTTGAGTTGTTGAACACTCAGATCTTTCCCTACTTCTTGAGGGATAGATGTTGTTAGATGATTTATTTATTGTTGAGATTCTCGATTTCGTTATCTTAGTGAATTCAAGTATGTGAGTAAGATCTTTTACGTATTGTAGATCTTTGTTGATTGGTAGCCTTAATTTATTGTTTACTAAGGCTTAAATTTTGATTGCGTTTGATTATTTGCCTTGAGGGCTTGTGGTTGTTTTGCAATCACGTAATTTTCTTTGTTTTGAATACTATGGTCGTTCGCATAGTATTTTATTGTTGGTGTGTGTCTGTGTTTCGTGTAAATCTGCATAAGATGTATCCTTTTGCTGTGGTTGTAAGGATTGTTTTCCTTATCGATTGATTCTTTCTTTTCTTAAGTGTCGATGGTTTTGACCACAAACCCCTTTAGATTTTAGAGTCACTTGTGAGTTCTCCGATCCTGTTGTACGCTGAACTCAAGTGTACCTTATCCTTGTTGAGGAATATTGATGGCATTTCATAACTTGAATTCCCATATTATTTTGGACTTTCTGGTAATTGCCTATTGATGTTGCCAAATTTTATGGCCTATAGACGTGGCCTATCGATGCGAACCATTGTTAATTCTTTGACCTTACGATTGATCCGTAAGGGGGGATTTTTAGTTGATTCTATGACTTATCCATTAGATTGTGTTTAGCTTCATCGTTTGACTCCGTTGATTTATCTCTCACTCTGTTATTTAAATGAGAGTATTTATTTGATTCCATCCACCTTATGTCTGTATTGGTGTTAGGAGTATGCCTAGGGCAGGCTTTCTTGTTAGTATTTTCAATTACTTCGTGTTTAGAGGTAGATCGTGTGAGATTCTATGCTTGTTGTGGTTGGACCTTCTAGGTCGATATGTTTGGGTTACGGGCTTTCGATAGCTGGTCGGACCCCTAGATTTTGCTTTCATGTCTTCTTGAGGGATTGCTATTGATGTCATTGTTGACGAGTTTGATTCGTGCACTTGGTGCATTAATTGTTTATTGTGATTGGTGAGTCTTTTTTTTTTCCTCTCCCTCACCATGTCGTAAGATTATTGTAATTGTGATTTGTTTGAGATCGTTGCAATCCTTCAATTACATCCTTGCTTTGAGCAGAGGAGGATTCTTGGTGATCGTTTGGTTTGAGATCACGTGTGGTTAGTGTGGAAACCTTTGTAGAGTTGTCTTCATTATGTTGGAAAATTTCGACCATGTTTCCTTAAACACTTTCGTTATTTGTGGTTCGCTTGTGACGTGAATTTATTCTAACTCTTGTTATAGACGTGTCGCCTAGTTTGCTTCCCTCGTTCATGTGACACTTCAAGATTACCCAGTCCAGGAACTTCTAGATTGTCTTGATGTGAATCGGGCTTTCAATAGTTAAAAGTTCGGGAGTTTGATATCATTATAACCATATGTTTTCTTGTTTTCGTCAAGGCCTAATTCTTTGATATATTATATTTTTTGGTTGCCGTGTGCGACAACGAAGGTGGGGGAACTTCTTGGTTTATATCCGTTCGTTTACCTATTTGATTTATTGTTGTCTTGTTGATGGCATCATTTTATCTTCTTAGACACTTTTCCTTGTGAGACCCTTTGACTTTTGGTAGTGGCATTTCTTTTGCCTTATTGTTTTGAGATGGGATCTCTCAATAGATCCATCTATTAGTAAAATCGTTATAATTGACTATAGCGACGTTAATGTTTTGGGATGTGATAATCATTTCTTCTATCAACTTCTCATTGCCATTGTTATAGACATTTGTGTCTATATTGATCATTGTCTTCATGTGAGGAGTGATGTACTATGAGTAAGTCTTTGTGACTCGTACCTCCTATGTGGTTAAGACGTAGCTTTGAGTCATTACGATCTTTAGTACGAGTATATCATTTGCTTTGTGAAGTTTTCTTTGATTCCATTCTTGAGTGTTTGGACCATTCCTTGGAAGTTGACCCAGTTATTTGGTTAATTTTGGAACTCCTGTGTTGAAACATCATAATTTTGCTTCGTATGATGATTATTTGATACTATATCATTGATTTGCTTTGAGAATCCTGTGTTCAATTGTAATTCATCCTCTGTGTGATATTCACGCTTGTGTGACATCTTCCTTCGATTCTTTCGTATATCAATCGAAGCTTATCCCATTCATTCCTTGCATCTTGCGAATGTTTTCACCGTGAATGATGGTTGTAGAATGTTATTTCCATTCTACGGGTTACCCTCTATTCTTTGGATTGTGTTTTCTAGTTGACGATTAGATTATATCTTTTGTTGGTATACATATCCTTTGTATACTTGTTGTTTATTCATTTTTTAGACAAATTCTAGGTATAGAACAACCCGTTGTATTCTTTGTGATCACGTGTTCCTGTCGAAGGAATCGCTTTTGTTTTGATTTGATGAATTTGAGATATCTAGTCATACTTTGTTTTGATTCAAGTACATTTTTGGTTGATCCAATAGTTTGGAGGTTCATGGCCCTTATTATTGCCGATCTTTGGAGTTGACTCCGTCTTTTAATGTTGGACCTCATATGTCCCTGGCGTTTGTCCCTCAGCACTCATGGTGTGCTTACTAACTATTTTATTAAGCTTCCCTTTCCTTTCTGGAATCGATGTGTGAGATGTTTCATTTTCTTATGTTGTTTTGTGACACTCCGGCATTTTGTTGTGGTCGTGGACCATTCTTTGATTGAGTACCTTTCGTTCTTGTTCGAATTCCAGGACGGAATTCTTTTAAGGGGGGTAGATTGTAGAGACCCAAAATTTTAAAAGGGCATTTTGGTAATTTTGGACCAATGTAGGTCTTGGTTTGTGATAGTGTGTTTTATTTTGGTACATGGTGGTATCACTTTGGTATTTGTTTTGGCACATGTGTGTATATGTATGTTACATATTTGTGTGTGGGTGTATGTGTGTGTGTGTGTGGGGGGGGGGGGAGACAAGGACGAGACCCACAAGTCACCTCCCAATCACTCTCAACCACCCCAATCACTAAAGTTTCCCTAGGAAGCTTCCCCCTCTTTTTCTCCCTATATAACCAACCTATATCCTTCTCTCCCTCTCATTTTTCTTTTTCATTTTCTCTCTCTATATCTCTCTCTTATCTCCTTGGTTTAGAAGCCAAAAATCTCCATTGAAGCTTCAACCTTCAAGCTTACTTTTGGAGGCCTTCAAGCTATAATTAGACCAAGACTATTAGAGGACCTCTTGTTCACCTTCTCAAGGGCTACCCATTGATATATTCTTTTATCTCTTTGGATTCCTATTTTGGTGTGTTCTTGAACAAAGAACACAAGAGGTAGATTTCATTGTTTAAGTACACTATTCCTTCTAATTTCATGGTTTGCTATATGTAGGTTAGAGTTATTACATGTTGATACTTGTTTGAAGAACTCTTCCTACATGATTTATTAAATGACTAATTGCTCTTATGTGCCTATTTGAATCCATGTCTAGCCTAAGTGTTAATTGTGTTGCTATGGTTTCAAATGATTATAAATGTTAGTAATCTCTTTCTTGTTTAAGATGTTGCTTATGCTTTATATGAATTTCATTATCAATTTAGTTTTGGTACCATGAACTACTATATTTGTTTGTTAGCATTATAATCTTAGAAATGACATTGTTAAAGCATAATTGCATCTAGTAGCATTTCATGGTCGCCAAGTTGGCAAAGCATTCATGGCATTGGCTTGGGGCATATGAAATTGTTAAAATTCTCACGTTTGGGGAATGTCTCTTGAAATCCCCATTTGGGGGTGATTACTGTTGGAATTCTGAAAGCGGGTATGAGGTGAGGAAGGTTATTTGTGATCCTTAAAACATTCAAAAACAAAAGATCATATTCGGTTAGCTACTGGAGATCTTGTATGCTACACTCATGTTGGAGTGGCTCGCATCCGGTGTTGAGAGTGAGTGCTTATGGGATATTGAGTTGGGAATGTCTCATGGTTTGGCCATCGGGCTAGTTGCATCGCTACGGCGGCAAAACATTGCACTACATGTCATAGCATGATTTTAGAAGTAGTAGTACATTTCTACAATATTTTCTACTGAGCCGTCGTGCTTAATGAATCTATAAAACCCCCTTTTTTTCCAGGAATTATTGATTAGGGCAAGGCCAAAAGTGTTCGACGCATGGTGTCCCATTGGAAGATTCCTTATGAGGAAGTCTAATGTTTTGAAAGAAAATATTTCTTTGACATGACTCATGGTAGGAGCATTGTTCTAGTTGTAATTCATTTCTTTTAATTATAGATTTGAATTGCATGGATTTATCATTATTATTTTCCATAGAAGTTGTACTTGGGCACATTGATGTTGTCAAAATCAAGTTCTTTTATTTAACCCTATTAAAAACATAGTATGTTGGAAGTAGGGTGTCGAGTCCATAGGGATTGATACAAGAACAACGTTTGGGAAGTTTAGTAACTAATTATAATGCTCAAAAGAAAGAAGTAAGAAAAGATGATAAAAAGGAATAAAAATGACTTTGCGTCTTGCGGCTTTTTGTTTGGTTTTTGGAGGAGAAAAGGGGAAAATAAATACTAATCTAAAAAGCAATAGGTTGGGATCATTCCCCCCATCTTGGGTCACAACAAGATGAAATGGACTAGTGTTTCAAGCACATTCTAAGGTAACACTTCATTGTGGCATATTATCAAACACAAGGAGTGCATCGATGTGATAGATAGAAGAAGCTTTGAGATTTCCATAGAAACAGATTTGAAGCTAACGTTTGACTATCAAGGATGCATGACATACAAGATCAAGCCTCTATGGCTTCTAATCCGAATGATTTGTCCACCCTATACTAACAAATCTAGTTGGTGGACAAATCACCTATGAAGCCTTCAAAAGATAGTATTTAAAACCTAAGAGTTTGAACAATCAAAGATGCTTGACATCAAAGATGAAGACCCCAAGTTATAAATCCCACACACAACATTTATCAAACACATGGAGTGCAAAACATAAGGTTACATAATATTCCATATGAAATACATAGGGTAGGATTCAAAGTCTAAGTTTTGACAATCAAAGATGCAATACAAAGAAGATGAAGCCCCTAGTTTTGAATCCTACACAAATGAACCCTAGAAATGCTACAACACTAAATCCAAGGGTTCATGATCCACAACCTAAGTAAATCTAACTAATAATAGAAAACCATAGCAATATCATCAAAAGAGAAGAGATAGAAAATATACCTAGCCATTAAAACTTCAATCCAAGCTTCAAGTTTATACAAATGAAGAAGAAATGGAAGGGAACCCAAGTGGGTTCCCAAAAATGAGAGAAGAAGAAGAAGAATGTTGGGAGAAAAACACAAGAGAGAATTTTATATATCCCCTACAAAAACCCTATCTCTTTCTATTTATACAAAAAACACAAAAATGGAAAACTTGTAAATAAAAAGGGGAAAAACTGCAGCCGCGGATCGATCCCTTCTTTGGGGCGGATTGATCCGCCTTTCATCTGGGCAGTTGATATCTCTTCGAAAAGTCGCGGATCTATCCCTTCATTGGGGCGGATCGATCCATCTTGGGATTTTTCTGGCAGAATGTTCCTTTGGAATCGCTGATCGATCCGCTTAAAAGGCCGGATCGATCTGTATCTTTTGAAACTGATACCAAGATCCTCAAGAACCCACGGATCGATCCGCTCATAGGGCCGGATCGATCCGCCTTTGCTAAAATTCTTTCCTTTCCCTTTTTATGATAAAAGAACCAAATGGAGTTGGTTCTCACATTGAACAAGTCCCCAAACACTACAAGAAAGAGATTTTTATTAGCAATAAGTGAATAACAATAAGAGCAACAAAAGTACAATTTATCCATTAAATCTCTCAATATAAGTGATAATTTGTGTCCAATAAGGGTAAAATCATGAAGTTAAGAATGCAATATTGGACACAAATCACACATGTTTAGCCTTTGCTTTTAAAATCATTCTTTTGGATTTAGTTGATCTCGTATTATATTTGGGATCTTAGTTATCCCCCCCTCTTAATCTTAATCTTGACAGTTGGATCCTCTAGGATCCTTGTTAAATTATGTTTTTAATAATAGTTAGTATTTCTTAGTCCATGGTTACCCTATTATGGAAAATTACTACTTTCAATTTCCTAAGGACCTTTTGGTCGTATTCCTTCAAAAATCGCTTTAGTGATAAACTTTCAAAGCAAACTTCATTACTTGTTACTTTTAAACCTTTGGAGTTTCTTTATACTTCTTTACAAACTCCTTTCAAAACCAAACTATGTTGGTTGACCCTATTTGACCCGTTTGGTCCTCGTGGGTCAACCCTTGACTTTTCGACTTTTCTTTGGAATCCACATAGAATTCCCCTATGCTTCTGCCTTGTTGGATTGGTCCATGTAGGACTATCCCTTGCTTTTCTTTATATGGTTTGACTCATTGACCTCGCCCACGTGGCTTGGTTTTCGGGGCGTTACAGTTTTCAAAGGACCCCAGTTGACTAGGTGGAAAAAATAGTCGACTGGTTTGTGTCCTAAAAATAGACATTCTGTTTGACCTCGTCCAGTCGACCGGATGGGTACCAGTCGACTGGAAGTTTGACACCACAGTCGATTGGGTCTCCGACACAGTCGACTAGATTGGGTCCTCAAGCTGTTATGTTCTCTATATTTCCGTTGCAGTTGACTGGGTCCTCTCTTGAGTCGACTGGGTTGCTGTTTCCAAAATTGTTTTGTTCTTTAAGTGTTATCAATACTTTTATAACTCTAAAGTGAGACTTTTACTTATTTCTTTGTTGCTACTGTGAACTTTAAATGATTTGGATGAGCCTTGATGGCATACCACGTGTCCTATTTCCACGCATAGTGAGATGGGTCATGACAGCTTCATTCTCATCATGATACTTCTACTGACCTTTCACTAGAGGGATATCCTTGTTCCGCAACTTCTTCATTTTGTGATCCAAAAACGTACAGGTCTCTCTCTCTAGGTGACATTCTCGTGGATCTCTATATCGTTGAAATCAATAGCGTGTGAAGGATCCTCCTTTGTATTCCCTCAACATACTGATATAAAAGACATCATGTACTCTAGACATCTTTGGTGGCAACTCGATCTGATACGCTCTTTCCCAATATGGTCTAGTGTCTCAAATGGTCCAATGAAATGAGGTGACAAATTACCTCTTTTCTGTTTAAATCAAATTACTCCACGAATCAGTGATACCTTCGAGAATACATGATCTCCGACAGTGAACTCCTTATCCTTTCTACGTTTGTCTGCGTAGCTCTTCTGTCTACTCTGTGCGGCACGTATCATCTCTTTCACAACTATTATCTTCTCGTTGGTTTCTCTAACCATGTCTGGCTCTAACAGCTCTTTATCTCCAATCTCTGCCCAACAAAATGGGTATCGACATGGTCGTCCATACAATGCTTCAAATGGAACCATCTCTATACCTGAATGGTAACTGTTGTTATAAGCAAATTCGATCAATGGAAGGTGTGTTTCCCAAGAACTTTCAAAGTTTATAACACATGCCCTGTGCATATCCTGTTTAACTTGATTGGTACGTTCAGTTTGTCCATCAGTTTGTGGATGAAAAGCAGTGCTCAAACTTAATGAAGTTCCCAAAGCTTCTTGAAGACTTTCCCAGAATCCTGAAGTAAACCGTGAATCGTGATCTGATACAATAGACACTGGTACTCCATGTAGTTGTACAACTTGTTGAAGATACATTCTACTCATCTTCTCCACTGGATAAGTCATGCTGTAAGCGATGAAGTGAGCGGACTTCATCGAGCAATCCACAATCACCCAAATAGCATCATGCTGTTGTTGTGTTCGGGACAATCTAACTACAAAATCCATGGTGATGTGTTCCCATTTCTAACCTGGAATAGGTAGGGGTTGCAACAGTCCTAAGGGTCTTAGATATTCAGCTTTCATTGACAAGTCAAACACCTAGACACAAACTCGACGACATCCCTTTTCATTCCTTTGCACCAGAAATTTTTCTTCAGATCCTTATACATTTTAGTTCCTCCTAGATGAACTGTCAATCTCGACCTGTGTGCTTCTTCGAGAATATCCTTCTTTAGACCATCTGTGTTGGTCACACATAACCTATCTTTGCACCAGAGTGCTCCATCGGTCCCAATTTTCCATTACTCTGGGTCCTTTACTGGCATCTTCTGAAACCATAGTTGAATATCAGCGTCTTTCTGTTGCGCTTCCAAATACAGTTTATAAGTGTCAGTTGCACTGCAAGACATCCAAAGTGTTGTCCTTCATTTTCTGTAGAAACCTGAATATCGAATTCAACAATTGTTTCCAGAGCTTTCCATTCTCTAACCATTAGAGATGCAACTATACCTCGACATTTTTGATTTAAGGCGTCTATGACTACATTAGCTTTACCAGGGTGGTAATCTAATGTGAAGTCATATTCCTTAATCAATTCCATCCATCGGCGTTGTCTCATGTTCAGCTCTTTCTGAGTAAACAAATACTTCAAACTCTTGTGATCGGAGAATAAATCAAACTTCTCTCCATATAGATAGTGTCTCCAAGTCTTAAGAGCAAACACTGTTGCTGCCAATTCCAAATCATGAGTTGGGTAGTTTAGTTCATTTGGCTTCAACTGCCTTGAACCATAAGCAATAACCTTGCCGTCTTACATAAGTACACATCCCAATCCTTGATATGGTGCATCACTAAAAATAGAGAACTTCTTGTTATCTCTTGGTTTCGCTAATACTGGTGCCGTGGTGAGTCTTTCTTTCAATTCCTACAAAGCCTATTCACGCTTATCATTTCATTCAAACTTCACATCCTTCTTAGTCAAATCATTCAGAGGAGCTGCAATTTTTGAAAATCCTTCTACGAATCTCTGATAGTAACCTACGAGTCCAAGAAAACTTCTAACTTTTGTAGGATTAGTTGGTCGAGTCCAATTTAAAACAACATCAATCTTTGATGAATCCACCGCGATTCTTTGTTGTGAGACCATATGTCCTAGGAATTTCACATCTTGTAGCCAAAACTCACACTTACTGAACTTCGCATATAAGTGATGACTCTGAAGTGTCTGCATTGCGATTCATAAGTGTTGTTCATGTTCCTCCTTGGTCTTTGAATAGATCAAGATGTCATCAATAAAGATTATGATGAATTAATCCAATTAAGGCCTGAACACTCTGTTCATCAGATCCATGAACAATGCCAGGGCATTAGTTAATCTAAACGACATTACCAAAACCTCATAGTGACCATACCTTGTTTTGAAAGTTGTCTTTGGTACATTCTTGGGTCGTACAAGTAACTAATGGTATCCTGATTATAAATCTATCTTGGAAAAGATAGTGGCTCCTTGCAATTGATCAAATAGATCATCTATTCAGGGTAGAGGATACTTGTTCTTGATGGTGACTTTATTCAACTCTCTGTAGTCAATGCACAATGGAAGCGATTCGTCCTTCTTCTTTACGAATAACACTGGTGCTTCCTAGGGTGATGTACTTGGACATTTAAATCCTAGATCTTTAAGTTCTTAAACTTATTTCTTTAGTTCCAGCATTTCTATAGGAGCCATTCTGTAAGGTGCTTTGGATATTGAGATAGTACTAGGCACTAGATCAATGCAAAAATCAATCTCTCTCTTAGGTGGCAACCCAGAGATATCCTAAAAAACACCTTGAAGTCTCGGACTATAGGTATTGATGAGATAGCCACTTTCATATTGACAGTCTTGATGTTAGCTAAATAGTTGGTGAGGAACGTATCACTCATAGGGTTACACTGGAATTCAAAAGGTTGACCTCCAAGTACCAAAAAAAGTTATTTTCTTCTTAGCGTGATACTTAGTGAGCCAGTCGATTCCTAATATCACATCAAATTCCTTCATGTTTAGTACAACCAAATTAGCTAGAAGATTTCGATTCTCTAGGTGTACAGGGCAATTCTTGCATACATGTTTTAGTGTAACAGTAGCTCCTAATGGTGAAACATCATTCAAAGCTATATTTAACTTCTGAGGTACTATATTCACATTCAGAAGAATTTTGGCAGCAATAAAAGAGTGTGTGGCACCAGTATCAAATAATACTTTCACACGATGATTTTAAAGTGTTAAAATACCTTCCATGACTTGTTGCTCTGGTTGTTCTTCATATTGGGTTGCTTCATACCCAGCTTCATCATAACCACCTTCTTCATAACCTACTATCTCAGGAATGATTACATTCAGTCTGACCTGTACCTGTTGACCATGGTTAGTCCTTTGGGGGCACGACAACGTTGGCTGACATGACCAGTCTTGCCATAGTTATAACACACCACATCCTTATGACCATCGCACCTTGGTGCCTTATATTCTCTAGCTAGATTTTCGAGGATACCACGGTTAAAACAATTGTCAGTACCTCCTCCTGTGCCTGGTTGTGGCTGAGTCTAATAGGGGACATCAAAAGACCTCTTCTGACCTTGATTGCGGTACGATTGTTTGCTCCAAAAATTACCCCTTTGTGGTGGGCAAAAATCAAACTGATTGTGGTTTGATTGCATGTCTTCTTCTAGTTCGGTGGCCTGGTCCACAAGAGATTTAAATGTCTTATCCAAGTGCCCAATATTCATATGACGAATAGGCGGTGTTAACCCTTGATTATATTTCTAGATTTTCTTTTCCTCTGTATCAACCACATGTGGAACAAATCTAGATAGCCTCTCAAACTGAGTCGTGTACTCTTGCACATACTTGTTTCCTTAGGACCAAGTCTATGAATTCCCTTTTGCACTTGTGCCTCTCAGTCGTCGGTAATACTTTTCTAGGAATTTCCTCCTGAATGTAGTCCATGCCATAGCTCGTACAATGTCTTCTCCCATGGTGTCTTTCACTGCCTCCCACCAATCTATAGCAGCATATGTCAACTGGAATGTTGCCAGTCTCTTCTTATCCTGATCAATACAATCCATTATTTCAAAGATATGATCCATCTGCCTTAACCACTGCTCTGCTTTCCAAGGTTTGGCAATACCAGTAAATTGCTCTGGTCGCAAAGCACTAAACCTCTCCAATCGTTTATCCCCCATTTGACGGACTGGGACTTCATTTCTCTAATTGTTGCCATTTTGGTTGGTGGCGTTCAGGTCTCCAATCCTTTCAATCCTTCTGATAAATGCCTTAAACATGCCTGTCAAATCAATTGCTGGGAGTGCTTCCTCAATCACATTACGGTTCCTGGGACTCCTTCTAGCCATAGTATAACTTAAGTCCTGATAGTGTGAAAATTTAGCAAATAAACAATTTATAAGGTACAATTATCAACACGAGGTTTCAAAAATATTCTATTTATATATTTTGTAAGCAGTTACATATATCATGTCAAGTTAATGCTTCTATCTAGCCAAAAGATGTGGTTTTGTGGGACTACAAGTCTGATAGTACAAAAGGTGGGGATCATTATCATGTATGCATTCTAATGCTATCTATAATATCTAATAATATCTGACAAAAAGTGGAATAGTTACAACATGTTCATAAGCATAAATCTAAACATGCCTACTGGGAGTAACGGGGCTTGCGACGCCAAACTCCAGAACTGTGCATCGGATGATCGGAAATCCCAATGCTACTATCCTCATCATCAGACACTGAAGGTGGAGCCTCATCCACGTCCATGAGCTCTATGGGTAGCTCTAGGGGTGGCTCAGGTACCTCGATGTCATAAACCTCAAGCTTAAACCCACCTGTGACTACCTCAACTCCTGCCATCATCACAGGTACAACTATATCGACCTCGACATCATCATCATCATCATCATCATCATCATCATCATCCTTACTGATGGGCTCAACAGGTAGAGCGACCACAAGTGTAGCTGCTACTGGAGCTACAACTGGTGGTGGAGCAACCTGAAGTGCCCAGTGTGCCTACACCATCTCTATCTCCATCTCCATCTCCACGAGCAAATAGAGGTCAGGGGTACGAATCCTCCTAATACTTTCCTTGGCTATCAATTTATCTATTTGGACCTGATAAAAGGTTTCCAACTGTACTCAAGGTAGGTCTACTATCCTCTTGGTGTGAACGGCTCTCAAGATACTGTTCTCTACCCTAATCGTAGCCTGGAACTATATCATGGTGTGGTAAATCTCTAAATCATGCAGCTCTATCCCATCGGGGCCAATCACATGTCCTCCAAAATCATCCGGTACCTGATATGGGTCCATGATGATAACCTGACAAAAGCAAACTATCTCATATCAGGGCTAATCTTAATATATCAGGATGTCGAATCCTAAGTACGGAGGACACTCGACTCAACCTATTCTTTTTCTATCATTACTTGTGTCTAAGCTTAGCCTAAGTATACAACCAAAGCTCTGATACCAAAAATCATGTCACGCACCAGCGTAGCAAAATAAGAAAAAATTTCATTTCTGTTTAGGACCCGTAGGTCATGACAGATGATGGATAGCTCGTCCTGTACTTAGCTTAATATGTACTACTAAACAGAGTATATAGAGTAACAAGGAAGATAAATATTAATTATCATTACAACTTCAAAATAACACTACATTGTCTTTAAATAAAATATCCTTAAGGCACAACTCGCCTTATCAAAAATAAAAACATTATCCATATCTTTATTACAACTTTATTTAAATAAACGTATCTCCGCAGCCTTCTCTAGCTAGCATAGTCATAATTTCCTACATAATCATTTCCTGAACATTTTGGGTGCCTAGGACAAAATCAAGTCATCAGCTAATGAAAGCCAAGTGAGCACAATGAACGCACAAGCAATGTATGTAAAAGTACATTAACAATTATTATTAATATTCCGTACCTTAGAGCACAGTTAATTCATTATTTCAATCATCGCATAATAACAATTAATAACAGTCTGAGTAATGAATAGTTTAAGACCATGCAAGTGTGAGAAAAACAGGTTTAAAATTAAATCTAAACGCGCAGTAGAAAACAAAGTTCAAAACTTTTATTGGTAGCCTTGGATCTACTACTTATTAACTCTATAGATGCGCATAACAAGATGGAGAAGATTCTATACCTTAGGTCTTGAACCCAATTCTGATTTTTGTCCTTCTCCTTGTGTGTGCAGCAGCAACCTCTAGGAAATCTTCACCCTTATGTCTCCTCGAATGCTCCCAGAGTGGCTAGGGTTGGTGGGAACCCTAATAGTGAGAATAGGGAAGGTTTGGGAACTCTAAACAGGTTCTGCAGCAACTGGTACGTTAAAAACGATGAACTCTGATTTCTGGACGAAGCTGCCCTATTTATAGATTCCCAGAACCGACCTTACTTTCAATCGATCGAAGTGACTTCGATCGATCGAACTGTCGATCGATCGAACCTTGTTCGATCGATCGAACCTGTCTAGACTTCAATCGATCGAAACAACTTCGATCGATCGAACCAGTCTTGACAACATTCTCATTTGCCTTTCCAAGCATTCTGGCGGAGCTAAGAGTGGGACCTCCTAGGTTCTTAATTACTGGCTCCGATTAATTATTATTCCATCTAGTCAGTACTCTTGACTAAGGAATCAATAATTAATCAATTATCATTAATGCCACTATAAAATGATAATTGCACTCCAGTGCATAAGAACATAATCACACATACATAAGTGATTGCTAGACTTGTATAATATGATACGGATGTCCCTCTACCAGGCAGTATTCGTATCTATCATTGGGATGTATGTCTTAATAGATAGTACATCTTATATTCCTCAAGTATCATTCACTACGCTTGGATTACTAAACATGTCAACAACAACACTTTGTTGACAAGGCTGGCCAGCTCTCAGTAATCACTCCTAGTGACATTCTCGAGGGAATACTTACTCTTCGTTTTATTGAAGAGGGTAGAATTCCATCTTGACAATATATGTTCCCAACGTTGCATACTTGATTTACCCAAGATACCCAGGTGTTGATCTTGCAAGACCTCACTGATTGGTAAGTCAAAGCAACCAAGCATACAACTTGCGTCCATAACTGTCTCAGGATTAAGGACATGTATCCCTATACAAGTTTTGAGTTCCTATTGACGGTGACAGCGTTTAGGTGTCAATAGGTTTAACTCAGGTCCGTCAATGCACCGAGTGCACTAGCATATTAACCAAGAGTCAAAGACTCTTATGAATGAGATTCATCATTCTACCCCGTAGACGTTAATCATGCTACAGTGTATACCTGATAAGTTATCCAGACTTATCATCCACTGTGACTTATTTGAAACAACAAGGATTTGTGATTCATATCTCACATGTGTAATCACATACACAAATGAACCACATACAATGTTGTTTAAGGATTCCAGTCTAATATTCATCTCATGAACTAACATGCATAAATGCATTATGATATTCCATTGTCCAACTAACTGGTTTGAGGGCATATTCCCAACAAACTCCCACTTGCACTCATAACCATATAGCGTTAGTACTAACACTAGCATAGTCTCTGTGACTTGTCAAAATCCTTAACCCGTAAGGTTTTGCATAGGGACTGATGATCATCGACTGAAACAATCCATAGTAAAACATCTTCATGTTATACTATATCCCTAGACAAAAGACGTCACATGACATGTATCCAGTAAAGCTAATTTGAACATTGTCCAAAACACCATCACCCTGCATATATCCGCTAGTTCTTTCTCAAGCCCTAGAGAATATATACTTTATGATAGTTCAGAAAACTGAACATTCATTTGGACTGATATCTGTGAACAACCTCAACGGTATAACTGATATCCATACCTAACATCACATACAAAGTTTATCAATAGCGAAGGCTTATGATATACCGTTCATGTGATCTCTTTCATCTTGTATCCCAAGATACAAATCTTGAAAAAGCAATAGGTTATGTTCAAAGGTGAAAAACCTTTATCGAAACGTTCCACGTTGAATCTAGCCAGCAACTTTCTGATATAGAAGTTTGAGACAATCTCATTATCTTAACTTTCTGATCTTGAATGAGCAAAAATCATAAGATTATAGCTCGCCTCACCGAGATCATAAATATCAAGTATACTGTAGAAACTTAACCTTAATCATTGATGATACTACTTTAACATATCACAATGATAAAGATGTCATCAATATATGGAACCATAATCACCACCACACTTCCTTTGCGCAAGGATCCTTTCATCCACTTAAGCTACATCCACACTTTAGATGAATCCAAAGTATTTTGACCAATATGTCAAAACAGATGTCCTTATCTCTGGATGATTGCTTTAGTCCATAGACTTATGCAAATCACATACCAGAGCTTCCTTATCACAAAACTTCAATGCACCAGGGAATTTCAACAATGTTGAGAATTCTCCCACTGCAATGAAGTACCAATGTAGGAATGGATGAAGAGGTAGTAGATTTTAGTTCTAGATGATTTATAGATTGCTTTAAGATATAAATTACTTTACTCTTTTATATTATCTTTCCTTTGCAAAATTTGGTCTCCAACCAACTTTTGTTTTCTCTGGAAACACTACAAAAGTATTATACTTCTAATCTAGATTCAAAAGGCTCATCATTTCTTTACACCAAAGTGCTAGACATCCTTATCCAAAGTTACCATGAGAAAGAAGTCGCATTCTTTTCACAACTTTGGGGATGTCTATCGAAAAGATTTGCTTTTGAATAAGATCCAGTATATACATTGTAGTTCCATCGAGAAAAACAAGGAATAGTAGTAACTCTAAATAACTCATCCCATGACCCAGTCATATCTAAAAGAAGATAGTTCCTTCTACCTGCTACACCATCCCGTGGAGGCGCACTAGGTGTAGACTGTCGAGAAAGAATCTCATTCTTATCTCCTTTGGACAATAAATACATTAGATAGATACTCACCATTTTGATCAAATCAAAAGGCAACGATATTCTTTTACCAATTACTCTTCATTCCAAAACTTTTGAATTTCTTCAAAATTGAGGATGAAGATGCAATAAGTAAATGTATATCAGTATCCAAAGTAGCCGAAACTACTTTTCAACTCTAATGTTTATTGCCCTACATACATGAGTATGTCCTAATTCTAATAAGTCCTTGGTCGTGTGATTTTCAAAAGAAAAGTCACCTGATCATATTAGCCTCTAAAAAGGATTGACAAACAGGTAGTGGTTTCAACAACCAAAAGAGTTTTAGGATCCAATCCTTTACTCCCCATTTATCCTAATTTAGATTAATATGATCTGATCACATTTACTCTCTAAATAGGATTGACAAATAGGCAATGGTCTTAGCAACCGAAAGAGTTTAGGATCCTATCCTTTACTCCCCATTTATCCTATTTAGATTAAATATGATCTAACCTCAAAACCAAAAAGTCATAGAATTAGTTGAGGGTGCTATCCTTTTAGATGGTAAAATACCCATGAGTCATTTAAATACTACATTAGATAATATATGAGAAACAAGAGTAAATTGGTGAGATACTTGCTTGACAAGTTATTTAGATCACATAAAAGAAAGCTTTCTTTTAATCAAGAATTTCAGTACCAAAATCAAAAGAATAAATATTATTCATTAATTCAAAACTGAAATCCATCTAATAACTCCAAAGTTTTATTACAATATAAACCTATTAATCTAATAGCAACTCTTGCATCAGATCCCAAAAGGCAATCAAGATCTTCTAATCACTGCACATTCTTATTTTCCAATTCCCTGCAACAATTACAGATATAATTTAGAAAATATAGAATTAGTGCCCATAGTAGTTGAAGTATCAGTTTTTCAACTTACTTCAAAAACTAGTGAAAGGATCGTACCTTGCCTTTTGGCAGTCAAGTATTCCATACAGTTCCTTTTCCAATACCCTCTCATGCCACAATGGAAACACTTTCCTTTTGGCACGGCACCAGCCTTTCCCTTTCCAAGTCTTGCCTTCTTCCCAACAGTTGGCTTAGGCTCACCTATCCTTGAGTCTTGCTTCTCCTTCTCTGAACTTATGCTCTTAGGCTTAGTTCCAGAAGATGAAGCCATTCCAATGTTCTAAACATTTGACTCCTCTTTGACTATATCCATCGTTGCCTCAAGAGAGCTCATCAACTCACTTGTTGAAAAAACTGTTTTACTCATTTTAAAAACCTTTTTAAATTGAGTGAATGATGAAGGCAACGAATGCAAGATTATGTCAACTTGAGTCTCACCATCAATGTCGGAACCAAGAACTTCCATTACTTTGAAATAAGTAATCATTTTAAAAACATGCTCTCTTATTGAAGTTCCTTCCAACATTCTGGTGTCCATGACTAACTCCAAGGCTCTAAGCCTTGCAGTACGGCTCAGTTCCCCAAACATCTCCTCGAGGTTCAATATTATAGCACGGGCAGTGTTCAAAGGTTGATGTTGCTGCTTCAACACATCAGACAAAGAGTCTAAGATGCTAGAGCGAGCTATACCATCAAATCTTATCCACTGCCAATATTGATCCGCAAGATCAGTTGGGGTGTCATGGTATGGAATAGGTGGACAGGGAATGGTAAGAACGTATTTACATCCGTTAGCAGTTAACAATTCATCCAGTTCCAGTTTCCATTCAACGTAGTTATTTCCAATTAGCTTATTCTGGATCATGGTTATAGCAAGTGGGCTAGACATTATGAATCTGAAATACAAATAATGTAACAGAATTACAATATGGAAATCATGAATATGACAATTTATATGATACATTGAATTCCCTTAACCAACTCATTAATTGTCTTCAGGATGTCAAGCCTATGAAATTAAGTCTCCGTGTGGCGATCATAACCTCATAGCCTGATTGGGAAACCCATCATGAATGTCATGCAACTCTTACAAAACAATTCATGACTCCTGAACTTTTGGTCTCTAAGTTTCTGGATAATGCTCCGTGTGGAATCCCTTACCCATAGCTTAGCTAGTGTTTACCATTAACTAGAATCCAATGACAACCGCCTCAAGTAGTGCCTCAGTGTAGTGGTCACCCTCTAACGCGTCTCATTGATTCTATCCAAAGGAAGTTCATACCTAGTAACCAATGAATAGTCTATCCTCCGTATGAAATGATCACCCATGGCTGGATGACACAGAATATACTACCCACCTTACAATGAACCGTTTATGGAAGACCGTGGGAGTTATAAAATAAGTCCCTCTCCCACTAGATTTTTATAAGAAGTTCATATCTAGTAATCAATAAGAAATACCCTCCGTATGGAATGATCACTCATAAATGAGTGACACAGAGTATTTCTCATACTTACAATGAACTAATAGGAATTTTTCAATAAAAAAAATGTTTCTTCACATTGCCCATAAACATCAAGTGTTTACTAATGTGTTGGAAAAAAGGTTTTTGAATTTCATTTTAGAAAACCTGTTTTACGTGCATGCAAGTAGTAACAATATATAAAATTCCAATCACAACTAAGCACATAAAACAAAAACTAAAATGAAATAAAAACATTCAACAATGCCTCTATCTCCCATGGCTCTATCTCCATAGAACCTCCTTCTTGGTTTGATTGCCTCCGACTCCATCTTCATGGACAACGGCTTGCTCCTCCATCTTCATGGATTTTCTAATTCTATTACATTGGTCCTATACTTCTCTCGAAGCTTACAATTTATCTAGAAATAGAAATAACAACAATAAAATAAAAGGCTAGGGAAACCGGTGCGACTTTCCTTTTCATAGGATTGAAGTCGCAGCGCCCTTTACATAAGCTTTAAATCCAAACCAACAATTAAATACAAAATTTAAAAGTCTTGGTGCCATGGGAGATAGCGGACTAAGCTTGCTGCAAAAGGGTTAGTCACACGCACAACCACGCATATATATAACAAATATATGTACCATTGGAACCCCTAATTGATTCACACAGTATATAAACTCTTTACATACTGAATTAGAACTCAAAACAGCATCACTGTTCTCTATCACACTTCGATCGATCGAAAAAGTTAGATCGATTGAACCTTCGATCGATTGAACATAGTTCAATTGATTGAACTTTCAGTTTCACAGAATGTTTTGAAAAACTTATAGCATAAATAAAATTTTAAAGTAAATATTTTTAAAACCTTTAAATCTGTAAACTGAAAACCTGGACAAAAGAGCAGTCTCGATCGATCGATCAACATTCGATCGATCGAACAGAACCAAAGTTCGATCGATCGAAACTAGTTCGATCGCTTGAGAACAGATGATGTTCGATCGATCGAACCCACCTTGCATCCAATGCAATCACAGATTTGTATTCTGCTGCATAAACACTGCAGAAACGGATCTGTGACGATGCAGTTTTGAAAACAGTCCTAAAATCAACATGCAAATCAAAACTAGTGTTCCAAAACGCATCTATAGATCCAAACAAGCGTGGCTCTGATACCAATTGTGAGAAAAACAGGTTTAAAATTAAATCTAAACGCGCAGCGGAAAACAAAGTTCAAAACTTTTATTGGTAGCCTTGGATCTACTACTTATTAACTCTATAGATGCGCATAACAAGATGGAGAAGATTCTATACCTTAGGTCTTGAACCCAATTCTGATTTTTGTCCTTCTCCTTGTGTGTGCAGCAGCAACCTCTAGGAAATCTTCACCCTTATGTCTCCTCGAATGCTCCCAGAGTGGCTAGGGTTGGTGGGAACCCTAATAGTGAGAATAGGGAAGGTTTGGGAACTCTAAACAGGTTCTGCAGCAACTGGTACGTTAAAAACGATGAACTCTGATTTCTGGACGAAGCTGCCCTATTTATAGATTCCCAGAGCCGACCTTACTTTCAATCGATCGAAGTGACTTCGATCGATCGAACTGTCGATCGATCGAACCTTGTTCGATCGATCGAACCTGTCTAGACTTCAATCGATCGAAACAACTTCGATCGATCGAACCAGTCTTGACAACATTCTCATTTGCCTTTCCAAGCATTCTGGCGGAGCTAAGAGTGGGACCTCCTAGGTTCTTAATTACTGGCTCCGATTAATTATTATTCCATCTAGTCAGTACTCTTGACTAAGGAATCAATAATTAATCAATTATCATTAATGCCACTATAAAATGATAATTGCACTCCAGTGCATAAGAACATAATCACACATACATAAGTGATTGCTAGACTTGTATAATATGATACGGATGTC
The DNA here is from genome assembly GCA_033977485.1 of Hydrangea macrophylla. Classification (NCBI taxonomy): domain Eukaryota; kingdom Viridiplantae; phylum Streptophyta; class Magnoliopsida; order Cornales; family Hydrangeaceae; genus Hydrangea; species Hydrangea macrophylla. Next base: position 77,977,559 of record CM066991.1, on the reverse strand, counting down.
CCTCTACCAGGCAGTATTCGTATCTATCATTGGGATGTATGTCTTAATAGATAGTACATCTTATATTCCTCAAGTATCATTCACTACGCTTGGATTACTAAACATGTCAACAACAACACTTTGTTGACAAGGCTGGCCAGCTCTCAGTAATCACTCCTAGTGACATTCTCGAGGGAATACTTACTCTTCGTTTTATTGAAGAGGGTAGAATTCCATCTTGACAATATATGTTCCCAACGTTGCATACTTGATTTACCCAAGATACCCAGGTGTTGATCTTGCAAGACCTCACTGATTGGTAAGTCAAAGCAACCAAGCATACAACTTGCGTCCATAACTGTCTCAGGATTAAGGACATGTATCCCTATACAAGTTTTGAGTTCCTATTGACGGTGACAGCGTTTAGGTGTCAATAGGTTTAACTCAGGTCCGTCAATGCACCGAGTGCACTAGCATATTAACCAAGAGTCAAAGACTCTTATGAATGAGATTCATCATTCTACCCCGTAGACGTTAATCATGCTACAGTGTATACCTGATAAGTTATCCAGACTTATCATCCACTGTGACTTATTTGAAACAACAAGGATTTGTGATTCATATCTCACATGTGTAATCACATACACAAATGAACCACATACAATGTTGTTTAAGGATTCCAGTCTAATATTCATCTCATGAACTAACATGCATAAATGCATTATGATATTCCATTGTCCAACTAACTGGTTTGAGGGCATATTCCCAACAGCAAGAACAATGAAACTCATTTCACTGACTCTTTTATCTCGATCACAATCTCTTGACTCATTTGGTTGACCTAGAACCATCCGGCATAATGTCGTTAGTTTAGAAGGTCTGTCGATATGTCAGCTATATCTAGAGCGGCATGGACGTACCTAGGCATTCAAGGTTACAATAACCTGTGGAATGCTCTAATTAATCTGCCGTATTTAAGCTAGCCTGGAATAATTTAAAGCTACCACAAGACTGGCCTGTCGTATCTAGAACGACATGGGCTCAACCCTCTTAATTAATCTGTCGTATCTAGAGCGAAATGGATTAATTAAGGCTATCACAAGTCTCTGACTGGCCTGCTGTATCTAGAGCGGCTTTGGCTCAATCTTTCCTAATAAACCTGTCGTATCTGAGGCGGCCTGGGATAATTAAGGTTACCCGTTCTAAGACATTATCTATTTACTCATTCCTCACAAACATATATGCTGACCAACGACCCGTTTACATACATGTCATCTCGACTATGCAAATGAGTAACTTATTCTCTTTTTCATTTCTAAAAGGTATTAGAGCGATATGACTTAAATCTTTCTTTTTACATTTTCCTCATAAAGGTATCAGAGTGGTTTATATATGTTATTATTATCAAATTAAAACAACTTATCAATTATAACAATCCTCTTCTCATTTCCTTTATCAAGATAGTAGGTAGTAACGTACATTTATTTGAACTGAAGGTACAGTAGCTTAAAGCATACTTTTCACAATTCTTATAATGGCATCAGAGCTATTTATCATATTTTGTTATATTCCATAATATAACATCAGAGTGATTTTAAACTTGTCTTACTTATATTTCCTCTTTGCAGGTATCAGAACGATTAATACAGATGACAATTAATCCATTTTATTGTTATCTAATTTATAGAAACCAATTCTCTAATGAAATAGTAAGGTACAATAACTTATAGCAGCAGGTACAACTTTAAGCAGCATCCAAAATTCTCCTACAGTTATTGTCTTAAAGAAACAAATCATTTTGTCACAAAAGGTCATGACCGGTCATGGTCTTCTAGTGGGGCCGGTCATGGTCGTGATCGGTTATGATCATGTTTCGGGACCGGTCATGGTCGTGACTGGTCCTGGTCATGTTTCGCGACCGGTCTTGGTCTTCTTCAACCTCTAGACTGTACAGTTGTAGAGCTATATACGAGTTTTTCAAACTTAAACGACATAGCAAGTGTAATATACCATTCTCTTCATTTTTCTGCTTAGATTATGAATATATAAGTTTTATATGCCAAATCCTAACGTAGCTCAACTTATATATGAAAATCCAAGAGTCGCCGAAATTTCATTTTAACCGTACGTCGCAACCGTTATAAATTAAGGTCCAAGATTTGAGACTGAGCTTACTAGGGTTAAATCTTTCATTCCAATTTACAGAAATCATTTTCGTTAAGGTTTAGGAGACCACCATTTTTGAAGCTTCAAAACTATACTATGTATATACACTTATATCTCTATATTTGATACCCCGGCTTGTGCGCAACGACTAATACTACATTATAAGTGAGTTCAAGAGACTCACCGGTTGCTAGATTGAGCAGTGAGACTTGCCGAAGAAATACGTAAATTCTAAAATATAAGTTACGACATCTTGGAGCTCACTGTGATACTTCTAGCTTGCTGGATTTCTATTTTTCTTTCCTTTCATTCAATTTCACAGAATGCATAAGTGTATGTGTGTGTGCTTGTTATTGAGAGGAGAAGCTTGAGGTTTGTATGTGGGTGTATATGTATGTATCTGAGAGAGAGAGAGAGAGAGAGAGAGAGAGAGAGAGAGAGATTGAGTGAGCAAATGGGGGTAAGAACACATGGAGAGGGAAAGTTTGTGTTTTGAAAGCCTGTTATAATAGTTCTCCAAAATGAGGATGTGTGTGTACTGTGCTGTATTTTGAACACACTATAAGAAGGCAAACAATTAGTGTTGTAACTTGCATAGTGATGATTGTTAAGAATCAAAACAGACTGTAAGATAAGATTTGATAGCAATAAATTCGCCAAATAATTCTTCTAGTTTGTTTAGTTCAGTTAGTTCTGTTAGTCCAGTTGGTTCGGGTAGCCTAGAAAAATATCCCAAATAATTATTAGGGACCAAAAATGTGTTCGATGTGATTAATATTTTATTAATGATTTTAATCCCAAATCATAGTGTAACGTAGGGGCGTAGTCTTAAGCATTATTACTATAATTGTAATTACCAAGGGTCACAAAATTAAAGTCTTTGGGTTAATAACTAATAATATAAGTACAGCTTATTTTATGGAAATAATATCACTATTAAAATAAGAGTAATACTTGGGGCACAACCAAAGTCACAACATTCTGCTCACAACCTCCATTTTGTGTCTATCTCTCTCTTGATGGGTCCCACAGTGCCAGTGACCCCACAGTGCCCACTAGGAGAGAGATAGACACAAAATGCAGGTTATGAGCAAAATGTTATGACTTTGGTTGTGCCCCAAGTATTACCCTTAAAATAATACTCAATAGTAAAATAAAATGGCATTGAACTAACAATTAATAACACGAGCATTAGTATTTTTTTTACTCAAATAATACCACAACTACAAATAACATATAGTAATAAATAAAAATTGACATTTTATTTATTAATAAGAAAGTGAAAATACAGGTTGCTATAATGTTGACCCGAGCTTCCGCCTGGTTAAACAAAAGAGGAGGGGCATGGCCCCGGAAAGACAGGAAGCGGTCCGTGAGGAGGTCGGAAAACTCAGAGCACAATCGGTTCGTGAAGTACAATATCCTGATTGGTTGGAAAATGTTGTCCTGGTCAAAAGAGTAACAGAAAGTGGAGGCTCTGCATAGATTATACTGGCCTGAATAAGGCTTGCCCCAAAGATTGCTACTCGTAGCCCAGGATAGATCTCTTGGTAGACGCAGCAGCAGGTCATTCACTCCTTTTCTTTATGGGTGCTTACTCAGGGTATAACCATATCTGTATGTACCCCGACGATAAAGAAAAGACATCCTTCATTACCGACCAAGGAACCCACTGCTACAAAGTAATGCCCTTCTGCCTCAAGATCACCGAAGCAACCTACCAGGGCTTGGTGAATCACATGTTCAGGGAATTAAACAGAAAAACTATAGAAGTAGATGTGGATGACCTCCTGGTTAAGAGCCGGGATGAAATAGACCATCTCGAGCATTTGGCCAAGGCCTTCAGCTTCTTGAGAAGATACTAGATGAAGTTAAATCCAACAAAGTATGCGTTTGGGGTCACGTTCGGGAAGTTCTTGGGACATTTAGTCAGCAGATGGGGAATCGAAGCTAATTCAGAGAAGATTCAGACCATCATCAACATGTAATCACCTAGGTCAATAAAGGAAGTTCAGAGTTTAGCAGAGCGGGTGGTAACATTGAATAGATTTGTGTCCCGAGCAATCGACCAAAGCCATTTTTCAAAATTCTTCGCAAAGCCTTCGAGTGGTCGAAAAAGTGTGAGAAGGCATTTCAGGAGCTCAAGAAGTATCTAACATCGCCTCCTCTACTCTTAACGCCCAATTCAAATGAAGAGTATGGAACACAGTATCTAGTGTACTACACCAAGGCGCAGAAAGTAGATATTCATGCATAGAGAAGTTGGCATTTACCCTTGTCACCTCAGCCCGACAACTTCATCCATATTTCCAAGCTCATACAATAGTCGTCCTCATAGATCAGCCCCTGCACAGGATTCTGTGCTCGCCTGAGATATCCGAGAGACTCATTAAGTGGGCACTAGAGTTAGAAGAGTTCAAAGTGCTTTACAGACCACGAACAACAATCAAAGGATAGGTGGTGGTGGATTTTCTTGTTGAATTCACCTATCCAGAAGATAGGACTGAGGAGTACGCCCTGCCCGACCTGCCGCCTGACCTACAATCTGGGATCCCAACCTTGGTGCTCTATGTGGATGGGTCATCTAACAAGCAAGGCAGCGGGGCAGGAATCATCCTGATCACACCCGAGGGGATTCAGCTTGAGTATTCTTTCAGGTTTGGGTTCCAGGCATCTAACAATAAGGCGGAGTATGAGGCCCTCTTAGTCGGGCTGCAACTGGATACCTCAATGGGCGCTCGACAGATTAAAGTGCACAATGACTCTTAGCTAGTAGTAAACCAAGTCTTACAGTAGTACGAAGCTATGGAGGACAATATGGTGGCCTACCTGGCCCTGGTCAGAAAAATCACCAGTGAGTTAAAAGGGTTGTCTATCACTTAGATCCCGAGAGAAGAGAACACACAAGCCGACCGGTTGGCATACATAGCGTCATCCTCAGAGTCAGATCTCCAAGGAATCGGAGTAGAATACCTACCCGAGCCTAGTGTATCTACCTCAGAGGGTATGGAGGTGGACACGGTCGACGAAGGTCCCAGTTGGATGGACCCCATAGAAATGTTCCTCACAAGTATAAACCTCTCGACCAAGAAGGCTGAAGCCCGGCAAATACCGAGCGGCAAGGTACCACCTCACCGATGATGTACTCTATATGAGAGGATTTACTATTCTATACCTTTGATGCATCCACCCGACGCAAGTTGATAGCATTATGTAAGAAATCTACGAAGGAGTGTGCGGGAGCCACATTAGGGGTAAGGCCCTATCCAGAAGAGTTCTGTTGTAAGGTTATTACTAGCCCACAATGTCTCGGGATTTGCAAGACTATGTGAAGAGATGCGATAAGTTCCAAAAGTATACAAGTATGATCAACTGCCCGGCGAACGTACAAACTCTAATTCTTAGCCCCTGGCCATTCGCTCAGTAGGGCATCGACATCATTGAACTGCTCCCCATGGCTAAAGGTTAGGCCAAGTTCACCGTTATAGCAGCCGACTACTTCACTAAATGGGCAAAGGCTGAGCCATTGTCCACCATAACCAAGAAAAAAATGGAAATATTTGTGGAAAGAAATATCCTTAGCAAGTTCGGTGTGCCCCGAGTACTGGTTAGAGACAACGAGCGACAGTTTAACACACTGGTGTTTAGATAATTCTGCTCTAGTTATAGAATCTCCAACCATTACTCCTCTCCCTAGAACCCTCAGACCAATAGACAAATCAAGGTAACTAATCGTACCATCTTGTAGTCCATCAAGAAGAGACTTGAAAAAGAAAAAAGGACTCTAGGCAGAGGAGCTGCCGAGCCTTCTATGGGCCTACCGGACTACACCCCAAGACGCTGCTAGAGAAACCTCATTCTCGCTCACCTATGGTTATTATGTGGTAGTCCTGACCGAGCTTCAGCTTCTGACTTATTGAGTGGCACACTATTGCAGCATCCAGGATAATGAAAATGTTCCCAGAGTAGAACTCAACCTTATAGAAGAAAAAAAGGGATTCTACATAGCTCAGGATGGCATCCCACAAGCAGAGGGTCTCCCATTACTATAATAAGAAAGTAAAGCATCGCAGTTTCCAGGTGGGAGACCTGGTCATCAAAGCAGTCAACCAGTCCACCAAGAACCCTAGCCATAGGAAGCTGGGGTCAAACTGGGAAGGACCTACAAGGTCACTCGGGTTAACCGACCCAGAACCTATTGATTACAAACTCTAGAGGGGCAGGACTTACAATACCCTTGGAATGTGGAGCATCTGCGGAAGTAATACCAGTAAATCGAAGTTGGGGTTTGTTAGGGATTGCATGTTTTCTTTACTAAATAAGATATAGCTCTTTTCGAGCACTCATAATAGTTTCTGGATTAAATAAAGGACTATTCTTGCAAACAGTGTTCCCTATCAGATACTTAAGAAAAAGACCTCGGGATCTCGAGGCACAAAAAAGACATCGAGATCACCTCTGAGGCACCAAAAAGACCTCGGGATAAAACTCCGAGGCACAAAAAAGGCCTCAGGATCATCTCGAGGCATTAAAAAGACCTTAAGATCACCCCTGGGGCACCAGAAGACCTAGGGCCAAATCCCTAGGCAATTACAACCACCGTACCACAGATGGCAAAAGACCTCGGCATCACCTGAGGCATTAACTCCATTTAGGTCCATAACCTATAATGGGGAAAAATCCCCTAGGTGGCCCAAAATAGAGGAGTCAAAAGATCCTAGAACTCATACGCATTAGGTCGGCTACCTACAGCTATCACTCCCACAACGCCTGCCTTATTAGAAGCTTGGGGGACAAGTAGGAGTGGTGAACTACAGGCAGTCACACTGAGCATTTACAGGCTTTGGAATTGACTAAGTATAAATCCTTAAATAATCTTGAGCTCCCACAATGCTCAGAATTCATATCGGGTTATTATAAGGCCCAGGCTTAACTTTGAGTTATTCCCGAGCACCTACCAGCTCGAGCGGATATTTACAGAACTCCCCAAGTATTAGTCTTGAGGCAGTTTCGAGTTCAAACAATACCCCAATCGGGACCTAACATGGAATGACCTAAGTATTAGCAGCTCAAGAAATTCCAAGACTTTACAGGTCCCTAGAAGACTAAGTGCTCCCTACTAGTCACAGTTTCAAACCTTTTGCCAAGGCAGGGTCACAATAAGGCTAACAACTGGTTGGGCACGAGCAATCACAAACAAACACAATAAAAATACAAAGTATGGACAGTTTCTATAAAAGGTGAACTCAAAGGGCCTTTTCATTACTAGTTCAGAAGAAGTACAGTGCCTTGGGGGCAGTAGCCTTCCCCAAAAAATATATATATGTGCAAATTCAAAATAGTCCGGAAACAAAAGGTTGAAGTGGTCCAGAAGTAGGCCTTGGAAAAATCTTCACAACCTTCTTTTGCTTAGCAATACGCCACCTTTTTTTTCGCGCAGGCCATTACCAAGGATCGTCCACAATGACTACCTCATCCTCGGTCTCCCTGACCTCTCCAACAAGAGCCTCCTTCTTAGCAGCGACCCCATAGGCAGCGGCCTCCTTAGCAGGGTGAGACCCCGAGTCCTAGAAGTCAGACTCAACCCCCGAGTAAGTTATGAGATCCCATATAGAACGGTCCAAGGCCACCCTCATTTTCAAGTTTATGAAGCCTTGAAAGAAGCCAGCATTGAATTCTTCCTCCGCGCTCCTCTTTGCCTCTTCCCAAGCGGCCGATGCCTCAATCATGGCCTTCTTCTCGGCCTCTGTAGCCATCAAGCCCTCCTGAGCGGTCTACAGTTTCTCCGGGGCCGCTCCCAAACTTAAGGCCAATGCCTTGGTTTTTTCCTTCTCCGCAACCAAGGCAGACTCTTTAGCCTCCAACGCCGACCTAAAAAGAAAGATGAGAGAAAATTAACCATCATAAAAAAATAAGGAGGAGAATGGAGAAGGAAAGAGGACGGATTACTAATTACAAAATGGAAGAGGTTGTAGAGCCACCCAACGAGCGATTGAGGGGCCATCATCTTGCACCTCTTAACCTAACTTGGGAGGAGGACTGACCAAATTCTCTTCCATACCTCCTCTGTAGATTCTGCTAAATGTACCTCGAACGGCTCTCAATGGTGACACCACCTCAAACCTGGGGGTAGATGGCCCGGCCGATTCCTGGAATTACCCATGCCTGAGATGCTTGAGCTGTTGGCCGGCAGTGATGTTTGGCCTATTTCTCTTCTGGCTAGTCCGAGCCACAGTGGTAGCCTCATTTTTCCTCAGGGCCTCGAAGTCTTTCCTGGGTGGCATCTCTGTAGAGTCAGGAAAAGAAGCAAGTCAATAAAAAGAAGGGATATAAAAAAGCATTGAAGAAAATTCAAGAACCACAAGCTTACCAGGAATGATTGGGGGAAAGACTGGTGCAGAAAAAGGTTTGTAGGGCTCAAAGGTAACCTTCTGGGCTCCCATCCAGTTCAACAAGGCAACAATGTTGATAGGCTGCTGGGCCAATAATGCCTTTATTCGATCCTGGCACTCGTCCAGGATGCTCGGTGGGTCAGTAGATCCGGATGCAAAACAAAACCCATAAGTCAATATTCAGGCAGCAAGAAACCAAACCAGAAAGAAATATGCAAATTCAAGACTGGAGCTTGCCCCTCAACTCGCCTACCCAAGCGGTTCTCAAGGGAATTCCCAGAGCCTTCCCGCTGAGCCTAAGGGTGGACACCTAGAAGAATTTCTTCTTTCACTCCTTGTTGTTGCTCAGAGTTCTATCTATTATATTTTTCCCTTACTGAGCGCTAAGGGAAAAGACACAGACCTTCCCATGCAACGGGAACGGTCGGTAGGCCTAGAAGAACTCCTGGAGGGTAAGCTCATACACAAAAATCTGGGGCCACATGTGAATGGCCCCCATTAGGAATCTCTAGCCGTTCAGGGTGAGTTTTTTGGGAGCTATACCGAGGTAGATCAATAAGTCCCGGGCAAGAGAGTGAAGTAGAAATTGAAGGCCCGCAATGAACGCATCCTCGTAAAGGGTAACAAAACCACCCTGGTGCAGGTGAGCCGCGCCAGGTAGCACGACTAGTGAGAAGTGGTCAGGAATGTCATACTACTCTATAAGTCTACTCTGGTTTGATGCAAGCAAACTACTGAGAGTCTACTCGCAAGAAAAGGCAATCTTGGGTCTATTCGAGACCGACACTTTGCTACCCTTTCCTCGCGAGTTAGAAGTTTTATGGTACCTCTGACCCACACCCTCGCTAGACTCTAGGTCAGGAATCCTACCCTTACTGTGGTGGTCTAATGGGGTCAGTGAAGAATGGCTCAGGCTAGCACTCAGACTATCTGACCTCGAGTACTCATATTCCGATTGGAAAGAGGAGTTGAAGTCTAAATGGCACATATCTGAAGCCCCTACAACAGGTCAGGGAAGTAGTTGGCGACCTAGGTACGAGTCAAGAATTCCTAGCCTAAGGTAAAGAGGTAGGAGAGTCAAAAGCCTATACGGTAAGGTGTATATGATTGTCAAGTAGTACTCAGAGAAAGCAGGGCTGAGATGCACCGACTGGTCAGATTATTCTACCAAGAGAAGAGAACCTCCCGTCCTAAGGAAAGCAGAACTTGAGGAAAAAGAAATCCCACTCCCTCACGAAACCTACAGGATTTCTATTCTCTAGTCGCTTGGAAAAGAAGAAAGAAGGAAAAGGGAAGGAAGTAATGAGCAAAAACCAAGCAAAGCGACGACTTACAGAGAAGAGTAGGCAGAAGGAAGCTCAGGAAGACAGTTCAGGAGTTTCTTCTGTGACACCGCTCGATAATTTCTCTCTATTGACAACAGAAGGAATTAAAATGCCCAATTGACCTTTAGATAGACAGCATGAACGATCCAAGTGACCTAAGCACCCAACAGCTGGTACCTCGGACAAGTGGTGCTTCAAAAAATGAGCGTATTTATCGTACGACGTGACAGTTTGGTTCGTTCGTGATGATCTGTTTGAATCCTGACCAGAGCATCCCATCCTTGACACATGGCATGTTAGACCCCAAGCTCCCGAGTTATCAGACTGGGTTAATAACTCGAGTCACCGAGGCGATCGGTCCGACCCTGAGCAATTATATTGAATTGTACGAATTTCCAAGCCTCATTTGACAAAGCATCAATTTAGCCTTGGAAATGGGGGGCAACTGATATGTATAAAAATGTTCTACCAATAAGAGCAAGAGTCGGTGACCACATCCAGTAATGCCTGGTCAGGAGGCAGCACTATACCGACCGGATCACCGTATGTTACTAGGCTAGGCCCACTGGCCGGGAATGCCGCCTGGGCCCAGTTCCTCACAAGCTAGCTCAGGCCAGTCTGGAGACATAATCCAGATCCTTCCAAGAAGTTTCCTGCACTAGCTAAGAATACTAGTGGGAGTTATGGATAGTTTCCTAATCCTATTAGGAAATTTGCACAATTTGTGTCAATCAAACCAAATCAGATTGTATTGCCTTATCAAGGTTGTTTCCCTGTATGAGGAGGTCTCTTGCTTGTATAAAAAAGACCCCTCACCTCCAAGGAGGGGATCTTCTTCCTTCCAGTACATACATCACACATATAGTAATTCGTGAGGGCACAAACTCGGCCGACCTCTAGTAGTTCCTCTTTCGCTATTGGTTCACCAAAGGTCACCGGCTATTTAATTATCTAGTGAAAGTGATTAGACACACCACGTGGACGTAGGTCTCTTCGTTAACAGGGCTGAACCACATACAAATCTTCTCTTGTTTTCTTTTCTTACCTCACACCAAAAATAAGCATCATCAATGGCTAATAGGAGTTTATATGCTTGAATGTTGTTACTCCTATGAAATGTTAAATCATAGATCATCATGATTAATGTTAAAGTAATAAGACTTGCTAAGTTTGACAACGATGTAAAGTGATTTTTTGTGAAATGAGAATATTTGCATGGGAATCATAGAGTTCACGTGCATTGTTGCCAAGTGGGCACAACTCATAGCATAACATGATTTGCATATGAAAAATCCCAAAATGGGGAAAAAGAAGTGAAAAAAAAGTCCGGTTGTGGGTTGTGTGTGAGGACAGGGTTGATGTACCTAAGAACATTCCAAACTCCAACTTATATTCGACTAGCTATCAGAAAGTTGGTATGCTACATTCCTAGTAGGGGGTGGCTCACAGTCCGATAATGAGGCAAGTGATCATGTGTGTATGCCTGAGGGCTCTTTAGTTGCATTGCCTAGGCGGCATTCATTGCACCATATGTTGTATATTACTTATGAGATCCATATTGAATCTCTACAATATTTTCTACAAAGCTGTTGTGCTTAACAAATCTTAAAAAAAACTCATTTTCAGGTGATCTTGATAAGGGCAAGGCCCATGGATAGTCTGATGCCTTAGCATCATGTTTTTGAAAGCTTTCTATGAGAAATCATATTCTTTTGAAACTTACATGACATAGTTCATTTATTAAGACTTGTAATAGTTGTAATTTGTAATCGTTAATGTTATATTCGAATTAAGGATTTTATAAGAACTTTGATCTTATTTTTTTCATCTATGTTAATTTGTAAGCTATGATCAAGCTTGGGCACATGTTAGTCCCTTTGCACTTTGAAAATGTTTGAGTCCATGTCTTAGAACTTATCTTAAGACTTGTAATATTGTCGATATTAATATTTGTAGTTATGTATTCGAGATCTTTGAATCCCCTATGATTCATCTATGTTCTTAAACTCTTTTAAACTTATTAGGATTCTAACTTAAAGCCTTTCGAATAGAAATGGTGAAATTCTTATACTTGTTCAAATCAGGAACTTATTATTGATGTTGCTGCTAGGGGTGTTTAGCTTGGCTCATAGACCTGACCCACCCGGCCTACCCGAGTATTACATAAAATAAAAAAAAATTAGAACCTTTTTATAGAAATTTGGTATTAAATCCCACATTAGGAGAATTATTTGGTTATAGAAAACAAAGGAAACTGCTTTGGAAATAAGGACGTTATTCCATAAGTTAATTGGAATAGGTCATTTGACCAGTCGACCACATATTTTTGGGACATATTTACCCTTATTTGTGCTGTCACTTTCATTCTCTCTCTCTCTCTCTCTCTCTCTCTCTCTCTCTCTCTCTCTCTCTCTTCGATCTCACTCTTTTTCTCTCTCTTACTCTCAACAACACCATCGACCACCACCAACCGAGACCACCTCCGTCGCCAAGGACCACCGTCGTCACCATCACCACTATCGTTAGCATCTCATCTCCATTGTCGATCACCGACGATGTTGTCCTCATCACCAGCGGTGCCATGGCTCACCACCACCAGTGTGTACCACCGTCGTCGCACACCACTACCATCGAGAGCCAACCACCACCATCACCGAGCCATCGCCAGCAAACCACCACCATCTCCGAGCCATCGCGAGATCTAGTTCCAAATACAGTTAAAACCAAAACCACTGTTGTACGGACACACTCAGTCTCTGAACGTTCACAACCACTTCACTGGTGTGGACGAAGACGATGCCACCACCATGGTGGTTCACTCCTATGTGGTGTTTTTTTTTTCTTTTTAATTTTTAATTTTTAATTTTTTTTAGCACATTTTTTTGTGAAATTTATCAAAAAAAAATCAATGAACTTTCTCAACAATTTTTTTCCAATTTTGATATCAACAATGGTACTTGTTTGATAGATCTCGTTGAATAGGCTGCAAAAAAATAGATTTTATGCAAAAAAAAAAAAAAAAAAAAAAGGTGCAGATCGATATGAATGCTCAAATTTGTAAAAAGTTTTTGCAATGTTTATTAGAACACTTTATTTTTGCAATTTCACAAACTTTGTGAAATTTCACAACTTTTCTTTGTTTTTTGAAAATTTCACAACTTTTTCGGTACTGGTATAAGAAATTAAATTTCAGAAACTTGTTTGTGATAATTTCATGTTGATGTGGTGTTGGTTGTGAAGAGATCGATCAGGTGAGGTCGTGGTGGTGGTGGTGATCGGCAGAGGTTTGGTGTGCCAGTGGTAGTTTCGTGAAATTTCACAACCCTTTTTTTTTTTTTTTTTTTTTTTTAATTTCACATTTTTTTTCAGTGGTATGAGAAATTAATTTTCAGAAACTTGTTTTATGATCAATTAATGTTGATGTGGTGGTTCGGTGCTTGCCAGGTTAGGCAAGGTTGACAGAGGTCTAGTGTTGCATTGGTGGTGAACGGCAGAGATCTGGTGCATGTGGTGGTGGTAGTGGTGGTTGCTAGGGGTCTGGTGTGGTGGTGGTGGTGTTCGCTGGAGGTCAGGCAAGGTTATGGTGGTGGTTTTCGAAGCTTAGGAGAGGTCGCCGGAGCTTAGGCGAGGTCGCCGGAGGTGCAGAGGGTAAAACTCTTGGTATAGACCAATACTAGGGGTAGATTTGTCAAAATATCAAGGAGTAGACCTAGTCTCAAATATTTTTGCTAGTTATACCTAAACCACTATATTTTTCTTAATTTGGATTAATTCCTAATTACCCCAACATTTTATGCAATTTCTGATTAGGTTAAAATATGGAGAGTGGTATATATATATATATATATATTCATTTCTCACTTTTAGGGTTAGAAGATTCTTAGAAGAAAACAACTCACCTGCCTCTCTCACCGCACACAGTCCATGTACACCACCACCACCACAGCACCACAACGCACCACCCACCTCCCCTTCGGTAGTCACCGCTGCCACCACCCATCTTCTTCTTCACCACCACCACCACAACTCTACCTCTTCCCCCTCATCGTCGTCGTGAGTGGCCGCCACTTCCATATCGCCAAAGGTATACCAGATCTACAATTTTTTTTCTTCGATATTATTCTCTTATTCTAATGTTGGAGAGGCGATGATGGAGTGGGCCGGAAGAAGATGTTGTGATGATACATAGAGGGAAAAAGTTTCTAGAGAGGGAAGATGGAGAGGTGCGTTGTGAAAAAACAATGTTGTGATGATATTGAATTTGTTTACAGAAAACGTGTGTATATATATACGGAGAGGCTCTTAAGTGAATTAGGTAGAGTGAACTTACCAGTGAACTAGATTTTAAGCCTAAAAGAATCCGCGGGCTGCCTCGCTGACCCGCGCCCCATCCTGCACCCCGCTGGCCTGCGAGTTCTTCTAGGCTTAAAATCTAGTTCACTGGGTAAATTCACTCTACCCAGTTCACTTAAGAGCCTCTCCCTATATATATATATATTATTCTGTTTTTGCTTGATATTAATGGCTTGTGTTCTCATCACTTCTGAAAAACCCCAAAATTTGATGAAAAATCAGACCAAAATAGCTAACCATGATTCTGGCGGTTTTCACCTGAACCTGACTTGAACCCACCTGAACCTGATGAGTCGGTTTCACCCGGCCAAGTGAATGGATGGGTAGAAGTTGCCCAACCCAATATTGTGTACAGGTGGATGAGCGGGAGAGGGTAAAACTCGACTCACATGACCCGTGAACACCCCTAGTTGCTGCAGAGTACCCTTCGACCTATCCATCGGGACCCTTTGATTGGTTGGAAGGTACATTGCATTTACCTAGGCTGGCAGAGGTACCTTCGATTAGTTGAAGGTACCCTTTGGACCGGTCGAAAGACCCTCTGCCTGACTTATAGAATTTGACCAAATTTGCAATTTTTAAATTCTAATTGAGTTGTACTTAGCCTATGGCTTGTCTGTTATGCGAAAAATATTATTTTTGATTATTAACGGACCGTTTGGTTGTAAATCCTCAAAACCTAAACTTCATGTAAACTTTCAAAACAAACCTTTACTGTTATTTCTTCTGCTCTTTGGGACTTTCATCTTTTTTTTTTTCCTTCTTTTAAACCCTTTTAAAAACTGATACAATATTGGTTGCCCCTATTTGACTCGTTTGGTCTTCGTGGGTCAATCTTTAACTTTTTGACTTTTCTTAATCCACATAGGATTCAGTCGTAACTTCCGCACAGTTTGGTTGATCCACGTAGAATCTTTCCCCTTCTGTAACCCTTTCTTTAACTCTTTGATCCGTCACCCGTCGTGGATTTTGGGGCATAACATTAACTTACCCTTTCCCCATAAAAAAATCATAATTAGTTACCAAAAAATTTTCTACGAAGAACATGTATAAGTAAGAAAGTTTACATTGTATTATATGGGAGGTAAGTAAATTATTAAGGGTAGTATTCATTTGAGATTGTGATATTTGGCTTAGGGATAATTAAGTTTCAGTAACGTTATGTGCCAAATTTATAAGTTATTGTACTACTTTTTCAAAATTAAAATTAAAAATTTGTCAACAATAATTCAAACAATATTTTTTAAAAAGTCATCAGCAAAATAAAATAAAAAATAAAAAAACAACATTGACTTTCGAAGATTTGATTTACTTTTGAGTCTACTTATGGTTGCACATTGTAAATTTGAACCAAAAACTTTAGAAAGAGTGGCCCTAATGGCTAGTGTTGTGATGAGTAGGACCTCACGTTGTAATGCGTTACTCCCAAATTTGTGAAAATTAAAGAGTTGCTCCATACGTTATAAAGAGTTGCTCCCCAACGTTCAATAAAATTGCGTGTGAATCAAACGACAACAAAACTAGTTCCGCAGCTCTCAAACAGCCTTGAAACTTTTCTTTTCCCCCCAAACTTTCCATACATTTTTTTCTTGATTTCCGCATATCCCCATACAGTACATTTTAACCCCCACTACATCCATAAGAGAATTGTTAAAGAATGATCCCAATAATATATATCAAACTTCCACACCCTCCCTCACGTGCGACCCCGTCTCGCACATGAAGAGCCAACAAACCAAATTCATCATAACGGAGACAAATAACAAAGTGAAAACATATACACCAAAGCATGAATGGAGAGTCAAGCTCAAAATCTCCCACAAACGAACCTCCGATACCATGTTGAGTAGCCAATTACACCAAAAACTTAAGCTGTTAGGAGAAGCCCAAGAATGTATATCAATCTTCTACAAGTTACTATTGTCTTGCTGTACTATGGAGCTAGCCTAAAAGCTGTTAACCCCAAAGAAGATTGCAACTTGTTATGCTTTTTACATGCAATATATCAAGGGACCAACCTGAAATATCAGAAACACAGTGGGTACCCCCATATGGAAGCTCATTTAAAGAGCATCCCACCCACAAACCAAATAAGTGGAAACAATTGAAGGCATACTTTGATGTATAGAAACCATAACAAGCTTGGCATCAAATCAAAGAGGTAGCGAATACATGACACAACTTCCATAGGTTAGTGCACAAACTGGTGAAAGCCAATTCTTCCATTTCCATCCATTGAGGTACACTCATCACTTATATACCTTTCCAATAAACCGAAGGCTTAAAAAAACCCATAATACATCATATATTTAAAGATGAAAATCCAGAAAACAAGAAAATTAAAATGCCCATA
Source organism: Hydrangea macrophylla (assembly GCA_033977485.1). Taxonomy (NCBI): domain Eukaryota; kingdom Viridiplantae; phylum Streptophyta; class Magnoliopsida; order Cornales; family Hydrangeaceae; genus Hydrangea; species Hydrangea macrophylla. Next base: position 77,960,991 of record CM066991.1, on the reverse strand, counting down.
GGACAGATGACTAAAACCTACTAAAAATTTCACAAGAACCCATAATTATTGAATCAATTATCACGATTTTCCTTTTCCGATAGTTCTCTGTAAGAATCAATGGCTTGGAGGGGATCCAAATCCCAGGTCTTCGTTATTTAGAAAAACAAATCACTTGGCACTGGCAAGCTGGGTGCGGAGGAGCTTCGCTGCGGCAACCATGTTCTTAAGAGCTGGTTTGACTTCAGGGTACTTGCGGGTCTTGAGACCGCAATCCGGGTTGACCCACAAGATATTGGTTTCAAGAACTGCAAGCATTTTGTTGATTCTGTCTGCGATTTCCTCAGTTGATGGGATTCTCGGGGAGTGGATGTCGTAGACACCGGGGCCAATTCCAGCACCATACTTTACTCCCTCGCGGAAGACCGATAGGAGCTTCTCGTCAGAGCGAGAGTTTTCGATGGTGATCACATCAGCATCCATGTCGATGATGGAGTGAATGATGTCGTTGAAGTTCGAGTAGCACATGTGGGTGTGGATCTGAAAGTCGGGAAAGAAATGAGCTCATTGATGAAAAATACAAATTAAAAAGGGAAATAAACAATGAGGGTGTGTTTGGAATGACATTATCTGAATTGCATTCCCACAAATAATAATGCATCATCCTCTTCATTTCAACTTATTTTTAAAAATGCATTCTAATAAAATTTTTAGTTTTTCGAAAAAGCAAGCATTACTTGCTTCGTTGTGAGTTGGAGATGGTGTTTTTCATACGGTTACTCCATGATCTTCTACTTCTATAGCAGATAACTCTCCCTCCCGTGTTTTTATCTCCATCTCGACCACACTTTAGTTTTTTTTTTTTCTCTAAATACACTTAAAGCATATCAATATCCGTTCCACAGAAATAAAGTCATTTTCATACAAAATGGAGCATAAGTAACAAAAGTTAAAGACGAGTAGTGATGGAAGGGAGAGAGTAAAACCTGGGTGGTATCTTGAACACCGACGTTTGTGATTCTGAAGGAGTGGACAGCCCAGTCCAAGTAGAAAGCTTGTTCCGACTTCCTAAGAGGCAGGCCCTCTCTCAGAGCAGCCTCATCGATTTGGATGACATTGATGCCAGCTTTCTCAAGATCCTCTACTTCATCCTTGATGGCCAAAGCAATCTGGTAGCAGGTTTCAAATCTGGGAAAGGCAATACACTTAGTTAAATAACTTAAATTGCTACCAATCAAATCTCAAAATGCACCTCAAAGTTCAAAATTATGAACCGTGAATCGCGTAGGTTATAGGAAACTTGAATCGACTTGGGAATCAACAAATTCTAAAAAACATGAGTCCAACATGAGTGATAAGCTTTTGATTCACTTGATACCTGGGCTGGTCGTTTCGGACAAAGGACCAGTTGAGAATGGTGACAGGACCGGTAAGCATTCCCTTCATTGGGCGGGCGGTCATGCTCTGAGCTGCTGAAGACCAGAAAACAGTCATTGGGTTGGGGCGGCTCACATCACCGTAAATGATTGGTGGCTTCACACAACGAGACCCATAAGATTGAACCCACCCATTCACTGTGAAGGCAAAACCAGAAAGCTGCTCTCCGAAGTACTCAACCATATCATTCCTCTACAATATTCAGAAAATAGGGATCCTCCTTTAAGCTTAAAAAATGGAATATAAAGGCTGTTTGGGAAGACAAAGAAGTGGTTCTGTAGTTCTATAAATTCAATTGTTTGGTGAATGTCCGTGCTTAAATATCTCTCAACACTGGCTTTTTGTCAAATCCGTAGGACTTTGGTTCTCATAAAAACCAGAGAGAAAGTGAAACTGGGACTGAAGCAAGACCTAACAGGCCTTAATTGAGCCCTATCCCCTAACTTTAAGAAGCAGTGGTTATCACTTGAAAACTTGTAGACAAAGTTTGCCTTATAAGTTGATACAAAGAAGAAAATTAACCTCGGGCTCTCCATGAACCAGGACATCAATATCAAGCTCTTCCTGAAGCTTGACAACTTTGTTGATTTCCTCCTTTATGGCCTTGATGTACTCTTCCTCGGAGATCCTATAGAGAACAGTTTTATCAGAAAATGGAACCAATAATCAGAAAGAATGCACAAACACAAGGGAGATTGTTATAAATCACTCACTTCTTAGCCTTGTATTCACGTCGAACTCTTCTGAGCTCAATTGTTTGAGGGAAAGACCCAATGGTGGTGGTTGGGAGTATTGGAAGGTTAAGCTTCTTTTGCTGAGCATCAAGTCTGGCACTAACGTTTGTAGCACGGCGGTGCTCAAAACCTCTCAAAGCAGCAGCCTAAGACAGGAAAAAAAGCAAGACTTTGGTCAGCACAAAATGGTTTCCTCAACAAGCTACTTGAAAGGCTAAAGATTGGAAAATGATTCTATCACTTACAGCCTTTTGAACGGCCTCATTGTTCACCCTTGGGGAGGACTTTCTTGAAGCCAGAGCAGTAGCATTAGCAGAGAAGAATGCCTGAAAAAAGGAATGATAACAGTGAGTGATTTGGTGTTCATAATCATCAGAAATTACAAATTGCAGAGGAGAGTTAGGGCCCGCTATAATGGCTGTGGCTTTCGCGTTAATCTGAAGCAGAAGCAGAATCCACTGCTTTGGGAACTAAAATCAGAGATACTTTCGGAACTATATTCGCAGTCGTGGAGTTTGGGACTAGCTATGAAATTTGAGATTTTTTTCGTAATCACGAGAGCTCGGCGGGAATTAACAAGAATTAATTAAAGCACCTAAATTGCTTCAAACTTCACGATTGGGCCAAAGCACCTATGGCACTGCTTCAGCTAAAATGGGCTTTTGCGTCTCTAAAGTGCTTCCTAAGACTGCTTCAGCCAAAATGGGCATCTGTGTCTCTGAAGTGCTTCCTAAAATTAGTCCAAACATGGTATATGTGTTTTGGGTTTCAAAAGCACACATCGTCCCAGCCGTGCATTTGGGAACTGGTTCCAAACAGGCCCTATTAACGAATATTGCTGCCAGTTTCCATGTTTGAACATTTTTTTGGCAGCCAGAAAAGCCTGTATTCCACAGTTTATGTCAAATCCATGGATGACCATAGAACGAAGTTTATACCTCATCCTTTTGACCAGCCAATGCCTTTGCCAAGGCATTCACTTCAACAACTTTTTGAGCAGCAAATGCAAGCCATGATTTGAGCTCTTTGTCCAGCTTGGTCTCGTTAACTAGATCAACGGCAGTGTGAAGAAGCGAGCAGGAGGTGGAGACCACAAGCTTGTCTGCACAACACAATTAAAATTTCACTGAATTGTCTTGGAAGAAAATAAGCATAACATAAATATGTAGATAACACACTATGCAACTCGAGTGAACAATGATACCTTTTCCCACAATACCCTCGAGAGATTGGAGGGTGCTGAGAGATGCAGCAAGATCATTTGCCCAGATGTTCCTTCCATCAACCACTCCTGCGAAGAGGTATTTTCCCGAAGGGAATCCTCCCTTGATCAACTCAAGAGTCTTTGTTCCACGAACCAAATCAAAACCGAACCCGGTAACACCTTTCAAAGCAGTAAGAGTCTTGAATGCCTCCGCAGGAACATCAGCGAAGTAGGTCTCAATGACAACATGAAGGCCAGATAAACATGATTCAAGGGCGGAGTAGGCACCAGTGAAGGTCTGCAATTGGTGAGACTCAAGATCCTTCACGAGGGTGGGCTCATCGAACTGAATCCATGATGCTCCAGCTGCCTTTAACTCGGACACAACTTCCCTGAAGAGGAAATTCATGTTACAATAGCAAATTGGAGGAGTCACGTCAATAACTGAATGTGAGTGAAAATCTAATAAAAGTCCAGCTCCTTACTTGTAGATTGGAAGGATCTTGTCCAGAACAGCGATGGGAGAAAATGATTTCTCAACACCCTTGGCAGGTTTTGATAGCAATAAGTAGGATACAGGGCCAACAAGAACTGGAACTGTATCCACACCGAGCTGCATCAATGAAGAGAGTCAGGATCGAACAATAGGTAGTGCATTAACAGGAAGCAAATATAAGGTGGAAACAGATAAGCAAAGACAAATGATTCATGCTTAAGAAAGCTATCAAGCAGGAACAAAAAACATAATCCACCACCCCTCCAAATAAAACGAAAAAGAACTACGATCATCAAATTTATAAATCAGAGTACTCCACAAATGAACTACATATCTCCTTCCTGTCAACAGGTCAAAAGTACAAAATCCAATCGTAAAATAAAAATGACGCAACCAATTTTGAGCTAATGTGGTCAGTAGTGAGGCATTCATTAATCAGGCTCAGGCTCAATAATCTCTGAATATAATTCCATTTTAACACACACACACACACATATATATATATATATATATGCTTCAGGCCAACAAATTTTTAACCTTGCACTTATGGCGTTTGCTATTTTAAAAATTATTACCTTTATCCTTGTTTGGACTAAAGCATAAAGTTACCTAGCAGCTAATTACTAGTACAAAGGGAGAAAAATTTAAATGGGGAAGAAAAATTGTTAAAAGGTACATACCGCCTTGGCCTCCTTGTATTCAGTTACAGCCTTGTGGGAAGCATAAGAAAACTTCACATCAGGACCCAACTCAGGGACAATGAAGTGGCTGGATTAACATATAAAATCACAACTCATTAGTACACAGATAACACAACAATGATAGACAGTAATGTGGATTGAACACTTACTAGTTGGTGTCAAACCACTTTGTCATTTCCATAGCGGGTACAGAGGCATTTCCTCTGGCCATGGAGAAGTAAGTGTCGAATCCGATTTCGCCACCAGTCCAACCGTATCTAGGGGGAACAGCGCCAAGCATCGCGGTGGTGTCAAGCACCTGATCATAGTAAGAGAATGTGTTGCTGGGAATGTACTTGATACCAGCACCAGCCATCTGCTTCCAGATGGATGACCTGAGGTTGGCTGCCACCTTTTGCAACTCCTCGGCGCTGCTCTTTCCATCCCAGAAAGATTCCAAAGCAAACTTGAGCTCTCTCTTAGGGCCCATGCGAGGATATCCAACAATATGAGAGGCCATTTTTCTGGTTTAACAAGATACCACAAATCAAAACAAAAGTCAATGCTTTGGTTACAACTAATCATTAATAAAAACAATCCGCAGAAAAAGTAGGATTTATAAGCATGCGTATGTGTAAATTGCATTACGGAAGAACTAACCAAACAAAAAGAATATAATCAAAAGGTAGCATGACAATACATTGAAAGCAATGGCATACAACAACATTTGATTCATTGCATAAAGCACACCAAATTTATTTGTAATTTTTTTAAAAGCGAGTCTTACACGTAATTTACTTTTGGAGAGCATAATCTACATATAATCCACATAATTTAGTTTCGGAGAGAATCAGGCGTGTTTGGAATGGAATTTTCAGAATGAATTCTCCTTGTCAGTAACTACATAACCACGTCATTATTTATTTATTTATTTTAAAGATGCATTATCTTATGATTTCTACTTTCTCTTAATAGCGAGTCTTCCTTGCATCCACTAATTGAACCTTTGTTTAGTGCAAAAGTTCTTACTTGCTTCAAAAATTTCAGTTGGATTTGGCATTTTGCATATGAGTGAGTGAGCTGGGGGATTAAAGGAAACAACAGGCTCCTACAGTAATTAACTCACTCCAATCTGTAACATTTCTATTACAATTTCTACATATCTTTTGCTTTTTAATTTCTCTTTATCTCTTAAGTATGTAGATATCAATAAATGTGGCGGGACCAAAAAAATTGATTTCTGGTACAAACCCGGCAATAGCAAATGAAAATTTTGGTTTTTCAAGAGATAAAAGTGACATGGCATTACTCTGTCTCAGTTATTGATAATCTGAATTGAAAGCGATAAATGCAGAAATGACATGAAAATCTTAAAAGTAATAATGCTATGTTTCTCAAATTTGGTTCCCGATGCTTTGTCGGTTGTACCGCCGCTTACTCTCACATCATGAAGTACAACTCATAAGTCATATAGGATTCGAATTTGGGAACCATACCCAATTAATTATGATTAAAGATCTATACATTTAGAGATACAGATCCACAGTGGAAATGATGTACAGAAAGTGTAGGAAATTATTAAGCACGAACTCTTCAAAAAGACAGCCGCACCCCCGCACAGGGTGTGTACTTGCACTGGGTGTGTATTAATTTAAAAGCAGCTGCACAAGCATTGGGTGTCGGACCGCCACACAAGTGCTTCCTAATATTTCATTGAATCCAAACACACAAAAAAGGTACTAGAATTCAGATCCATCAAAAAGCATTCATCCTAAACCAGATCTAATGATCTACAACTTCTTCCAACCTAAGAAATATACTAGATCTACTACCATTTAACTATTGCCTACAAATCCATAGATATACACTAATAGCATAAACATGAGTATATATATATATATATATACATGAATAGACATATTCAAACACACGCATATACATTGATTTAATACATACCTAACTAAACATATAGATATGTGTAACAATGCGTGTTTACACATATTTGCATTGCACTAAATTCAAAGCAATGAAAGGATCAAAAAAGAGTACACCAAAAGCAAACTCACCAAGTACTTGGAAAATGAATTGTATAACAAAACTTTTAAATTAACTTTATGAACTTTGGAGAGAGTGAGAGAAAGAGGGAGAGTATGAAGATTGGAGAGAGAGAGAGAGAGAGAAGAGAAGAAGAAAATTAGGGATGGTAAGAAGATATAGATTCAAGATTAGAAATACAGGCAATTGAGCGAGAAATCAGGACTGTGAGAGACAGAGGGAGCGAGAGAGAGAGAGAGCATACCTTTAGGAGAGGAGGTAGAACCGGTGAGTTTTGGTTCTTAGAGAGAGAGAGAGAGAGAGAGGGAGGCGGACGCGAATTGGAGAGGCAGTGTGTGAGGTTATTTATAGAATGAAGTGATGATCAGATGGTGGCGTGCCAGGCGTGGTAGGTCACTGGGTCTGGAAAAATGATCAAATTTTTTACTATTTTATTTTTTACATTGTTTTGCCTTTTTTTAATTTTTTTATTCTATTTTCGTCTCTTTTTTAATTTTTTTATTTTATTTTGGGATGTTTTAAAATTAGTGTTTATTTTTTTAAAATTTGTATATAATTTTTATTTACTTTTCAAAACTACCCTACCTTAAAATCTACCCTGAGACAAAACTAAAAAAATTATTATAATAATTATGAGTAATTATGAAAATAAGTACAAATTCTTTTTATTCCCTTAAAAAATGAATTCTCAAAAATAGAACTTAAAAAAAAAGATGGAGAAAGTATTATTATTATTATTTTTTTTTAATTTTAATTTACTGATTGTTTTGCTGATTTGAGTGAAACTATTGGATTGCACCATGCGCTTCAGTGGGGGCGTGAAGTAGAGGTGAGTTTGGAGCCTTGCGGGTACAAACTACAAGCTAGTAGATTTGTGTGGGGCCCAGGCCGTAGTTGTTGGCAGTGGTGCCGGCTATTGATTTTACGGTTAAAATGGAATGGGTAATGCTTGGGACGTATTTAAAGACATAATTTTTGGGATATAATAAAAAAGATGTGTTTATTTCTTTCATGTATATTTTTGGGACATAGTAAAAAAAAATGTGTTTGTCTTTTTCATGTGTTATTGTGGGGTCTAGTGACATTATAGGAGAGATATAGACACATTTTTTAAATTGTATCCCAAAAATTGTGTATTTGAGTGTGTCTCAATCTTTACTCAAATGAAAATAACTCTTAAGTTTGCTCCCTGTATTATTTTGAGAGCAATACTTACTCACCCAAAATTTTGCTCCCCAAATACGTGAATATGTAGGACTATCTATTTTTCATAGGTCAGAAAAAGCGAGAATTAACAATTCTCCCCTACTTGGCAAAATGAACAATGGATATGTGGGATACTTCATTTTATAGGCAAAATGGGAGTTAATGAAAAGTGGAGTCCTACATACTCACCCAATTGGAGTGTGAGCAAAAATACTTTATATTATTTTAGTCTTTATAATTTCAATTTTATTAATTTGATTTATGTATTTTTAAATTAGAAGTAGTGCGTTCTAGACGTGCTATTCAACGAGACAAAATTGATTGAAGTCCACGGTTATTTAGGAACAAAATAGAACACCACCAATCTCCCACCCAATTTACCACCTGCTTTGATCGCTAAATGGGTCACTTCTGTTAAATTTTCTTACAATAAGGGATGTCCAGACTACATTGCTTCTATTTAAAACTTCAGTGACCAGAATAATAAAATTGATATTACAAGGAATAAAATGTGACATGAACCATAAGGGTATATTTTGTAATAAAGTCTAATTTTTGTTCATTAGATTTAATGCTATGTTTTCTATGGTATATAAAATTTGGAAATGGTTTCCATATTTGGTTGGTGGAAAATGATGTGGGAAAAATTTTAAGCAAATAAAAATAGTAAAAAAAAAATGTTCCTATCAAAAGAGCATACTAGATCCCCTTAGAAGAAAAAAGAAAAAAGAAAAAAGAAAGAACGTAGATAAAAATGTTGAAAAATAAATTTTAAAAAATTATTTTGTGAGTTATTTTTCAAAACAATAATTCGAAGGGGTGAAATTGGTTAACTAGACCAAACCAATTGAGTGTGCGTGTAATATTCTTGGATATTACTAAAGAACTAGTCGAATACCCCGTGTAATGCACATGTTCTTCTAAATATGAAGCAGTTGCTAATACAACTCACCCCTTAAACAGAAAAGGAAAAAGAACTAGAAAAGAAGAAGAATACGACAATGCAATTCGAGAGGTAGAGTATTCCTATTTTATGAAGTGGATAATATAAAGTATTAAAAAATTTACTCATATTAGTATAAGAATTTGTAATATTTAAAGAGAAGGAGGGAAGCAAAATAGTCAATAAGAGGGAGAGACTGGAATCCAGGTTCAATAAATGCATATACATTTACTCTCAATTCTCGAATACATGCATATGCATTTATCTCACCAATACATACACCTACTTTCAGGACTTTTATCTCCCCAATATACACACACATTTAGTCATTTACTTTAGAAAAAATTTAGTGTCAATGTGTGTGTGTGTGTGTGAGAGAGAGAGAGAGAGAAAGAGAGAGAGAGAGAGTCACGCCCCGACGTAGCATAAATAAGGAAAGCGTTTAATTTCCTTTATGGACCCGTAGGTCGTGACAGTTTGAAGGATCGATTACGTTCTTGAACGTCGAACAACAATAAACAATAATCAGAGTAGAGCAATCAAAGCTTACAAATATTTTTCTAACTTATTACATATTACAGCACGGGGTCTCTAAAGGCACAAACCGCCTTAAATCAAAACAATAACTTAGTGTCTATTATAGTCATCCTTAACAGTTCAACTTAAAGCATATAACGGTAAACTCTTCATCAGATAGTTGTTCTCAGTTCGCATAGTCATAACGTTCAGCCTGATCATAACCTGAAAAACCTGAACACGAATGTCCAGGGCGCATCAACGCCGTCAGCTTCAAGAAGCTGGTGAGTATTAAAAACATAACTTTGAATGTAAAACATATTCATTTACCTCTTTACATTTCTCATTTAATCCAATATTAAAACAAGAAGTTCATTTTAAGAAACAACTACAATATTATTTGAAAGGTGAAATTCACATATATGTGACCTTGTATGAGAACAATGCACCATCTCATCTTACCGACTCTTTTCTCTCGACAAATCCCAACAACCCACCATCACACACCGGTATCTTTGAAACGCTAAGATAGCCACACTTTAGCACAGGGGTGCCAGGGAATGTCCAGTTTGCCTCACACTTTGGTCAGGGGTACCAAGGAGTGTCTATTGCCTCACACTTTGACTACCTAATCCACCATGCAAATACCGGAGGAACCCACATGCAGTATCCAGACTCGGGTATCAGGGAGTGTCCGTAGGCCACACTTTAGCACTTCCATGGGTGCCAGGGAATGTCCAAGTTTGGCTTCACACACTTTGACGCTACCATGGTCGTCAGGGAGTGTCCAGTTTTGCCACCGTCGCATTTCAAAGACACCCTCGCCGCAATCTCAATCACAACACACTTTGGTACTCACTTACCAGGGAGTGTCCACATCACATTCTCAACCGCACTCACTATGCCACACTGACCATTACTCTTTTCCAAACTGACCAACATTCACACTCACCATGCATGTACAATTGACACCACATGTATGTCATGAAACTTTAAAACATGAGGCAATTTGCTGATTTATACAAATGACACACGCACGGGAATTGATAAGTCACAATACAACGTTTTAATCGTCCAAACATAACCATTTAAGTATTCTGATTTAATAAATTTCCCAAACAGTACTCAAATAGTATATAAATTTTATCCCAAACAGTCCTTATCACAAAACAAGCAAAACTAGAAACTGCCAGAAGTTGCGCGCGCGGGCCGCTCGCGCGAAGTGTCGCTGGCGCGGGCCGCTCGCGCGACCTGCCCATTTTTCCTTTTTCTTATAATATTCTTCTGTCTGCCTGGGGACGCAAGGATCGCGCGCGCGGGTCGCTCGCGCAGTCCGCTCGCGCGATCAGCCTAATTTTCATTTTTAATATATAAACTTTTCTGTCTGCCTGAGAATACAAGTCTCGCGCGCGCGGGTCACTCGCGCGAGGGGTCGCTCGCGCGGGCCGCTCGCGCGAGTTTCAGCAGAGACTTCATCTTCTTCGTGGAGAATGCCCTATTTCAGAAATTCAGGGTCTTTTTGACCCATTTTTGATTCTGTAAGTTACCCTACCATATTATATATGAATCTCTTCGGTATTTCACAAGGATTAAGAATCTACAACTAGTTTAACATGAATCAATTAACCATATCTCTCTAATTTTATGAAACATTAAAAGTTGTCAAAACTTAATTTCTTATATACTTTCTCATATGAACAAATTAGGCCTCACTACTCTAAACATAGTCTATATATAACATAGTCTTTCATTATTATCTAAGAAAATAGATTTTGGTTGAGATTGAAAATCTTGATTTTCAAAGCTATGGAGTTCATATGTGAAATCAACCATGGTGATCACAAATTAAGCTACACAAGACAGTAAATATAACATGAGTTACATTCTAGGTGAGTTTAGAATACTCACAGATTGAAGATAGAAATAATAGATTGAGAGAGATAATCAAACTAGGATGATCCACTGGAGCTCTAGCTATGGAGGTTGAGTTATCTCTCTTTCTAAAATCTGTGTCAAACTCTCTGAGTCTCACTCTCTGAACTCACTCTTTTCTCTCTGTATCTCAGTCTCCCAAGTGAGCTGAAAGTGTGTGTGAGTAGTGTATATAAGGAGAACCAAAGTTAAGAACTTGGCCCAAGTTCTCTCTCAAATACTCAACAAAAGAATTATGTTTTTAATTAGCTAAAATCAAAATATACACAGATATATCCATACGTATATGCATTCTCAGATTTTGAAGAGGCAAGTTAGACTCATAGGGGCAATTGCTAGTTGTTTGGGAAAAGTAGATTATGGCCTTAACACTACACACACCAAATAAGCATAGTCAAACAAGGCCCTAACTAATCATGAGTTTCCATAAATGGAAAGTAAGGCACAAGTCACTTCTATCTTTACGTCCAATCCAAATTATGTGCAAGTTTAACGCGGTGCAGACAGTTTTAAACATAAACTGGTATTTTCGGGGCGCGGTGTTCGTCACAAAAATACGAAAAATTCATTTTGACGTAGGAAATGGTTTTCTGGTTTTATAAAAATACTGCTTGAGTTAAAAGAATTTATTTCCACCGTTTTGAAATACAGTTTTGAAATCCAACACAGGTAAATTTTGTAAAGTTGCAATTTGGCCCCAATAAGAATTAAAACAAGGATTAAAGTTTAACACATGGGAATTGAAATTAAAATAAAAGCAGACAATGTACATTAAATATGACAATGCAAAAATACAGATTAATTCTGGAAATGTCAGATTAAAATTAAATGTAAATGCAGGTTGTTACATCCTTCCTCCCTTAAACAGGATTTCGCCCCCGAAATCAAGACTAACTAGTCCTGAAACAACTCCGGGTACTTCTTCCTCATCTCAGCTTCAACTTCCCACGAGGCTTCATTCTCGTCATGGTGATTCCACTGAACTTTCACCAACGGAATGTCTTTATTCCTCAACTTCTTGATACTTTGATCGAGAATCTTCACAGGTCTCTCCTTGTAAGAAACGTTATGACTCATCTCAATATCGTCATAACTAACCACATGCAAGGGGTCACGTATGTACTTTCTCAGCATACTCACATGGAATACATTGTGAACCCCAGACTTCTTTGGTGGTAGCGCCAGTCGATAAGCTACATTCCCGACACGTTCCAAAATCTCGAACGGTCCGATGAAACGCGGAGCCAATTTCCCTCTCTTGAGACCAAAACGTACCACTCCTCGGGTCGGTGAAACCTTAAGAAGTACGTGATTTCCATCACTAAATTCCAAATCTTTCCGGTGTCGATCAGCATAACTCTTATACCTGCTTTGAGCGGCTCTCATTCTTTCCTTGACCAAAGAAATTTTCTCGTTGGTTTCTCCAACCAAATCTGGTCCCAACAACTCGGTGTCCCCAACCTCTGCCCAACACAATGGAGAACGACATGGTCGTCCATACAATGCTTCGAACGGAGCCATACCGATACTCGTGTGGTAGCTGTTGTTATAGGCAAATTCAACCAGCGGCAAGTGTGTTTCCCAAGATTCTTCAAAATCAATAACACAAGCCCTAAGCATATCCTCCATGATCTGATTAACACGCTCAGTTTGCCCATCTGTCTGAGGGTGAAAAGCAGTGCTCATCTTGAGCGAGATTCCCATAGATTCTTGCAGACTTTCCCAAAATCCAGAGGTGAAACGTGCGTCACGGTCTGACACAATTGACACCAGTGCACCGTGAAGCCGTACAACTTGTTGTATGTACATCCGGCTCATCCTTTCTACCGGGTATGTCATACTATAAGCAATGAAATGTGCTGATTTCGTCAATCGATCCACAATTACCCAAATGGCGTCATGATTCTGCTGCGATCGAGGCAATCCCACTACAAAATCCATCGTAATGTGCTCCCACTTCCAACCAGGAATAGGTAGTGGTTGCAACAATCCTGACGGTCTCTGATGTTCGGACTTGACTTGCTGACACGTCAAACACTTGGATACGAATTCGGCCACATCCTTCTTCATACCTTCCCACCAGAAATTTCTCTTCAAATCCTTGTACATTTTTGTTCCTCCCGGGTGAACTGTATACCTTGATTTATGTGCTTCTTCCAGGATATCCTTCTTAAGCTCTCCAACATCTGGCACACATAATCTATTCCTGCAACGATACCCTCCATCGACTCCCACCTTCCATTCTGTCGGGTCTTTTTCTGACATCTTCGCAAACCATGCCTGAAACTTCTCATCTTCTTTCTGAGTTCCAATAATGCGGTCGATAAGAACAGGCTGTAGGATAAGACATCCGAAAAGTTATCCTTCTCCTTCTTCAGCACTCTGTACATCGAACTCCGCCAACGTCTCCAATGCTCGCCACTCTCTAACCATTAAGGAGGCAATCGTCTCACGAGTTTGTCGACTCAAAGCATCAGCGACCACATTAGCTTTACCGGTGTGGTATTCTAACGTGAAGTCGTAATCTTTGATCAGCTCCATCCATCTGCGTTGTCTCATGTTCAACTCTTTCTGTGTGAACAAATATTTTAGGCTCTTGTGATCGGAGAATAAATCAAACTTCTCACCGTAGAGATAATGTTTCCAAATCTTGAGTGCAAATACTACAGCCGCCAATTCCAAATCATGAATGGGATAGTTCAACTCATTCGGCTTCAGCTGTCTGGATCCATAGGCGATGACTCTGCCATCTTGCATAAGTACACATCCTAGTCCCTGATATGATGCGTCACTAAAGATAGTGAACTTCTCATCAGGCTTTGGGTATAGCTAGTACCGGTGCGGTGGGGGCTTGGGTATAGCTAGTACCGGTGCGGTGGTGAGTCTCTCTTTCAACTCTAAAAAGGCCCGCTCATGCTTCTCTGTCCACTCGAACTTCAAATTCTTCTTCGTCAACCCAGTCGATGGTGCGGCTATTTTAGAGAATCCCTCAACAAATCTTCTGTAATAGCCTGCGACTCCCAGAAAACTCCTAACCTCTGTAGGGTTGCTCGGCCTAACCCAGTTTGACACAGCATCTGTCTTGGACGAATCCACAGAAATTCCTTGAGATGACACCTTGTGTCCCAAAAATTTAACTTCTTGCAACCAGAACTCACACTTACTGAACTTGACATACAAGTGGTGGTCCTTAAGCGTCTGCATCGCAATCCGTAGGTGTTGCTCATGTTCTTCTCCTGACTTAGAATAGATCAAAATATCATCTATAAAGACGATGACAAACTGATCCAAATAAGGCTTGAACACTCTGTTCATCAGATCCATAAACACTACCGGGGCGTTCATCATTCCAAACGGCATCACCAGAAATTCGTAATGACCATATCGGGTTCTGAAAGCAGTCTTAGGTATGTCTTCCTTCTGTACCCTCAACTAATGGTATCCCGACCTAAGGTCTATCTTGGAAAATGTCGTAGCTCCTTGTAGTTGATCAAACAAATCGTCAATCCGCGGTAACGGATACTTGTTCTTGATAGTCACTCGGTTTAATTCTCTGTAGTCGATACACAGCCTGAGCGTTCCGTCCTTCTTCTTCACGAATAACACTGGTGCTCCCCAAGGCGATGTACTGAGACGTACAAAACCTAGGTTCTCGAGCTCTTGAACTTGTTCCTTCAATTCCAATAGTTCTGTGGGGGCCATTCTGTAGGGAACCTTGGTGATCGAAGTCGTACCCGATATAAGCTCAATACAGAACTCTATACTTCTCTCGGGCGGCAAACCAGAAATGTCTTAAAATACTTCTTTGAAGTCCTTGACTACAGGTATAGACGACACTGATGTTTGCCAAACATCTGGTGAGGAACATATCTCCCAAAGGGTTGCATTGAAAATCAAAGGGTTGATTCTCATTGTCGGAGAATGTAATTCTCTTCCTCGCACAATCCAACTTCACTTGATTCTGAGAGAGCCTATCCATTCCGAGGATTACGTCAAACTCCTTCATTGATAGGACAATCAACCTTACAGGGATTTCACGGTCTCCTAACCGTAAAGGGCAATCCTTGCACACGTGTCCTAATCTGACTGCAGCTCCTAATGGCGAAGTAGCCCTCAAAGCTCTCTCTAAACGATGAGGTAAGATACCCAATCTCCGAATTATATTAATAGATATGAACGAAAGAGCAGCACTCGTATCAAATAACACTTTAACATGAGAGTTAAACAGAGTCAATGTACCTTCCACTGCTTGCTGATCAGGTTGAGCTTCTCCATAGTCTCCCTCTTTGTAAATAGTTCCGTCATATCAAGCAGCATCTGGGATAACAGCATTCAAGCGAGTCTGACCTTGCTGACCATAAGTTACTTGCTTAGGGGCAGTACAGAACTTGCTGATGTGGCCTGGTTCACCACAGTTGTAGCAGACTATGCCTTGCTGAGCAGCACGCCTTGGTGCCTTGCAATCTCGAGCCAGATGACCAGGGTTGCCACAGTTGAAACATTTCCCAGCATTACTCCCTTCTCCTACTCGAGGTTGTGTCGGATAGGTGATAGCTTGGGTCCTCTTGCTTCCGTCAAAATTCCTCTTCTGCCCTTGGGTATGATTCATTGGTGGTCTATTTCCAACATTACCCCTTTGAGGCGGTCGGAATTCAAACTGCTTCCGATTCACTCGAGCATCTTCTTCTAGATCGGTAGCCAAGCCAACCAATCCCTCAAACGACTTATCTAGGTGACCGAGATTCAGGCGGCGAATTTACGGTGTCAGCCCTTGATTGTACTTCCGTATCTTCTTCTCCTCAGTATCAACCAGGTTTGGAGCGAACCGAGACAGTCTCTCGAACTGTGTGGTGTACTCTTGCACCGACTTGGTTCCTTGCATCAGGTCCATGAATTCTTTCTCTCTTCTGTGCCTCTCCATAGCCGGGAAATACTTTTCCAGAAACCTTCCTTTGAACGCAGTCTACGTCAATCCCATTGCAGCTCCATTTCCAATAGTAGCTATGACCGAATCCCACCAATCTGCGGCAGCATCGGTTAATTGAAATGTAGCCAACCTCCTCTTGTCCATCTCGTTGCACTGGACAGCTTCGAACATGCGGTCCATCTGTCTTAACCACTGTTCCTCTTTCCAGGGTTTTGCGGTACCCGCAAACTGCTCGGGTCTGAGCGCACGGAATCTCTCCAGCAGTTTATCTCCAGTCTGGCGGTCTCGTCGGTTTTCATTCTGATTACTAACCCTTTTGAGACGTCTGACGAAAGCTTCAAACATCCCTGTGGGATCGGCAGCCTCAGGTACTCCCTCGATCAAATTCCTGTTCCTCCTTAGTCCCCCAGCCATTCTATGCATGATAGTGATAGCAGAATGAGGAAAAATGCATGCAATAGTATTATGAAGCAATTTAAATGACGACAATATTCAAAAGAGTATATCTTATATATAACTTCTTGTCAAGTTGATACAAAAAGCGTGTATGATCAGGTCAATGCCTACCCTATCTGTATGGGTTAGGACGCATGCAAGAGTTAATGCTACAAAAATGGGGTCACTGCCCTATCTGCTAATGCATGTAATTACAGTTTGCAAAAAGAGAATAGAGCTACTAGTAAAAATTAGTCAATATATACAAGGAGACATCTAAACGGTCAGTCATCGCCATAGGTAGCCATCAAAAAGTCAAGCGAGTCAGCCTGATGAAGTCACTGAACATGAGAGGGGCCTACCCCAAAATTACAGCTATGTGAGGTTAACAACGAAGCAGGTCCAGGGGCATCTGCCTCTGGCAAAACTAGCTCGAGTGCTAGTGCCTCCTCAAGGTCAACTGCGAAGTCGTCCCAACCCATGCCATCCTCCTCAACGTCCTCGACAATAGGAGCAAGTATAACGTCACTGTCACCATCATTTTCAATAGCGGGGACAACTGGTGGAGGCATCTCCAGCTGTGCAAAGTGAGCCTACACAACCTGAACCTCAAGGGGTAGATAGAAGGCATCGTTGTTAACCAAGCGAACCATCTCTACAAGCACTAAGCACTGGATCTCGATAAAGTACAGAATCTTAAGGCGGGCGTGGGACAAGTCGACCAGTCCTAACACATGAATCTTGTGCCAAAGATCTAACTCGACGGTAGCAGCTGCACGCTGCCCAATAGTGGTGAAATAAAGTATCGCAGAAGCTGGTACTATCGCTCCTACAGTAACCCAATGCCCTCCAAAAGCGTCGGGTACAAAAAGAGGCTGAGCTGGATCCATACCTGAAAAAGGTACTAACTTAAATTAGGACAAAGATAATCTTAGGCGTCTGGGTTCTGAGTCTATCCTCCCTGTCGTAACATCGGGTGCAAAGCTTAAGCTAATAGATCGTGGAATCGGGTCTAAACTGGTAAACCCTAACCTGGCTAAACTATCTTGAGACAAATAATAACCTGGCTCTGATACCACTTAATCCTGTCATGCCCCGACGTAGCATAAATAAGGAAAAGCGTTTAATTTCCTTTATGGACCCGTAGGTCGCGACAGTTTGAAGGATCGATTACGTTCCTGAACGTCGAACAACAATAAACAATAATCAGAGTAGAGCAATCAAAGCTTACAAATATTTTTCTAACTTATTACATATTATAGCACGGGGTTTCTAAAGGCACAAACCGCCTTAAATCAAAACAATAACTTAGTGTCTATTACAATCATCCTTAACAGTTTAACTTAAAGCATATAACGGTAAACTCTTCATCAGATAGTTGTTCTCAGTTCGCATAGTCATAACGTTTAGCCTGATTATAACATGAAAAACCTGAACACGAATGTCCAGGGCGCATCAACGCCGTCAGCTTCAAGAAGCTGATGAGTATTAAAAACATAACTTTGAATGTAAAACATATTCATTTACTTCTTTACATTTCTCATTTAATATAATATTAAAACAAGAAGTTCATTTTAAGAAACAACTACAATATTATTTGAAAGATGAAATTCACATATATGTGACCGTGTATGAGAACAATGCACCATCTCATCTTACTGACTCTTTTCTCTCGACAAAGCCCAACAACCCACCATCACACACCGGTATCTTTGAAACGCTAAGATAGCCACACTTTAGCACAGGGGTGCCAGGGAATATCCAGTTTGCCTCACACTTTGGTCGGGGGTACCAGGGAGTGTCCATTGCCTCACACTTTGACTACCTAATCTGTCATGCAAATATCGGAGGAAACCTCATGCAGTATCCAGACTCAGGTACCAGGGAGTGTCCGTAGGTCACACTTTAGCACTTCCATGGGTGCCAGGGAATGTCCAAGTTCGGCTTCACACACTTTGACGCTACCATGGTCGTCAGGGAGTGTCCAGTTTTGCCACCGTCGCATTTCAAAGACACCCTCGCCGCAATCTCAATCACAACACACTTTGGTACTCACTTACCAGGGAGTGTCCACATCACATTCTCAACCGCACTCACTATGCCATACTGACCAATACTCTTTTCCAAACTGACCAACATTCACACTCACCATGCATGTACAATTGACACCACATGTATGTCATGAAACTTTAAAACTTGAGGCAATTTGCTGATTTATACAAACGACACACGCACGGGAATTGATAAGTCACAATACAATGTTTTAATTGTCCAAACATAACCATTTAAGTATTCTGATTTAATAAATTTCCCAAACAGTACTCAAACAGTATATAAATTTTATCCCAAACAGTCCTTATCACAAAACAAGCAAAACTAGAAACTGCTAGAAGTCGCTCGCGCGAAGTGTCGCTCGTGCGGGCCGCTCGCGCGACCTGCTCATTTTTCCTTTTTCTTATATAAATTCTTCTGTCTGCCTGGGGACGCAAGGATCGCGCGCGCGGGTCGCTTGCGCTGTCCGCTCGCGCGATCAGCTTAATTTTCATTTTTAATATATAAACTTTTCTGTCTGCCTGAGAATACAATTCTCGCGCGAGGGGTCGCTCGCGCGGGCTGCTCGCGCGAGTTTCAGCAGAGACTTCATCTTCTTCGTGGAGAATGCCCTGTTTCAGAAATTCAGGGTCTTTTTGACCCATTTTTGATTCTGTAAGTTACCCTACCATATTATATATGAATCTCTTCGGTTTTTCACAAGGATTAAGAATCTACAACTAGTTTAACATGAATCAATTAACCATATCTCTCTAATTTTATGAAACATTAAAAGTTGTCAAAACTTAATTTCTTATATACTTTCTCATATGAACAAATTAGGCCTCACTACTCTAAACATAGTCTATATATAACATAATCTTTCATTATTATCTAAGAAAATAGATTTTGGTTGAGATTGAAAAATCTTGATTTTTAAAGCTATGGAGTTCATACGTGAAATCAACCATGGTGATCACAAATTAAGCTACACAAGACCGTAAATATAATATGAATTACATTCTAGGTGAGTTTAGAATACTCACAGATTGAAGATAGTAATAATAGATTGAGAGAGATAATCAAACTAGGATGATCCACTGGAGCTCTAGCTATGGAGGTTGAGTTATCTCTCTTTCTAAAATCTGTGTCAAACTCTCTGAGTCTCACTCTCTGAACTCACTCTTTTCTCTCTGTACCTCAGTCTCCCAAGTGAGCTGAAAGTGTGTGTGAGTAGTGTATATAAGGAGAACCAAAGTTAAGAACTTGGCCTCCAAGTTCTCTCTCAAATACTCAACAAAAGAATTATGTTTTTAATTAACTAAAATCAAAATATACACAGATATATCCATACGTATATACATTCTTAGATTTTGAAGAGGCAAGTTAGACTCATAGGGGCAATTGCTAGTTGTTTGGGAAAAGTAGATTATGGCCTTAACACTACACACACCAAATAAGCATAGTCAAACAAGGCCCTAACTAATCATGAGTTTCCATAAATGGAAAGTAAGGCACAAGTCACTTCTATCTTTACGTCCAATCCAAATTATGTGCAAGTTTAACGCGGCGCAGACAGTTTTAAACATAAACTGGTATTTTCGGGGCGCGGTGTTCGTCACAAAAATACGAAAAATTCATTTTGACGTAGGAAATGGTTTTCTGATTTTATAAAAATACTGCTTGAGTTAAAAGAATTTATTTCCACCGTTTTGAAATACAGTTTTGAAATCCAACACAGGTATTACTAATTTTGTAAAGTTGCAATTTGCCCCCAATAAGAATTAAAACAAGGATTAAAGTTTAACACATGGGAATTGAAATTAAAATAAAAGCAGACAATGTACATTAAATATGACAATGCAAAAATACAGATTAATTCTGGAAATGTCAGATTAAAATTAAATGTAAATGCAGGTTGTTACAGAGAGAGAGAGAGCAAGAAATGACGGAGAGTTGCCACATAGAATTTTTAGAATTACTGATGTGGGGGGGGGGGGGGGGGGGGGAGGGGGAGATTAAAAAAATGCCCCAGAGAATTATTCGAAGTATGAAGTAAACTTAGTATGTAAAGAAAATTAACAAAACTTGCAATTATTGAATAAGATCAAAACAATGTTCCATAATGAAGAGGAAAAAGACAAAGTTTTGATTAAATTTAAAAGACTATCATCGTGGTTCTCAAATAAGGAACCAAATGCTTTGACAATTACACGACTTAAATTACAATGAGAATTACTGACTTTCATTGAAAGTAGTTTTAGAAGGTACATCTGAGGTAGAGAAACACACTCACACTTGCTTAAGAACCCTGTCAAATATCCAATTCTCAGGTAGACAAAGCATCTACTATCTGATTACAATAACATACCAACAAAGAACTCTGCCAACAATGTGAAAAAAAAAAAATGAAATGAATGTTATGCACTGATTTATTCGATATAGAAATGTACATTCAGAATTAATTTTTCCTTCCTTATATTGATAAGTGGAATGGTTGAATTAGATAATCAAGAAATCCATTTCAGGGAAGGAAAAAATTAAAACGAACTAAAGGGAAGAGATTCAACATACGGAAGATTGCAAAAGAAGATGTTAGTACTGTGAATATATTAAATAATCAAGAAAACAACAAAGGGAAAGAGAAAAGAGAGCTAGAGTTTCTCACAACACAAAAATTGAATGAATGAATACAATGGAAAAGAAGAGACAATAATAATAGAATATCTAGGTATACAGTATTACCCTAATATAAAGGAAAAGACTAAACTACCCTAAAGCTAATAAAACAAATTCTAATAAGTACAACAAATTCCAATTTCATAGCCTATCCATGGATTCTTAGCTTATTTATAGGATGAAAAATTGAATTATATTGTAGAAGGAAGAAACTAACACACAAAACAGAAATACGATAAATAAATTTTATATGATAGGAGATAAAAACTCTGCCCTAACAAACCATGATGCACCAACAAAATACAAATTTTACCTATATTAAGCACCAATTATGACATAAATAATTCAACACCATTTTTCTTTGTTGAACAATTTTCCATTAGAAAGAGACAGAAATCGTACCACTCACCAATTGTACAATCAAAACTACAAGGAAAACATCCCTAGCCACGAAAAACTTGAATTTTATTTTACGCCAAGTGTTGTTCCTGAATCAACTCAAAGATGGAACTGAGCTTTGCGTGTTGTACAGTGTGAAAAAGCAAATCTTTCCTATGAGAGAGAGAGAGAGGGAGAGAGAGGGGTAATGGATCAGAGACTTCTATAATTTTATTATAATGATTATAAGCAGTGGCATTCAAATATGCCATCAAAAGAAAACACAACTATGCTTGCGTTAAATGATCGGCGTGATCAAGGCAACAATTTGCACATGCAAGGAGATATCAATTCATCATCATCTATAGGAAAAAATAACAATCATTAGGCCAATTTTTTTTTTATATCAAACGCTCAATTCAAAACATCAATCACTTTGCCTTCCCCAGTTCCTCTGTTTCCCTAATGAAACAAATAAATAATGTCACAAATATAAATTAAAAATCCTACAACCTATTTGAGTTGGACTACACACAAACTTTTGCAAATTTTGAGGCCCTTGGGATTGTAAATGTGTGTGTATATTTGGGAATGGAAGAGTCTATATTTGTCATTTTTACAGAGATAAGAAGAAGGTGAAGTAGTTTTACTCTATATGCAATGAAGCTAGGCTTAGAGAAGAGAAAAAGTTTTGATGGAGTCAATGAAGTCACTGTATCTTAAAGATCATATACTATTTACTATATGTAAAGGGGAATATTTAGGAAATGCCACATAGAAGAAAATATATATATATATATATAGAAAATATCAAGTGGCATAACTAAGAGGAAGGGAAATAGCTCTCTTTAGATAGATAGATAGATAGATAGATAGAAGTTGCATATACATACTCATACTCAATGTATAAATGTGTATAAATAATGTGTATAAATTCCAAGCCCGGCCCTGAGCACATGCGACACATGCTTGGGTTTGGGGCCCACTATATAAAAGGGCCCCCAAATTGCTCTCTAAGCCTATATATTTATATATGTTGTCTTTGTGCATTTGATTCTCGATACATATTACATTAACTAAACCTTTGATTTCTCAGAAATACTAATAAATAACTCACAAATCAAACTATAATATATAAATATACTTGCAAATATATGTAAATAGACCAAAAAAAATTTGCTTAGGGGGCGCTGTCCCCAAACCCTCATTGTGAAAAGGGCCTCGGTCAACTAATCTCACACGGGGTCCCCAATATCTCAGGATCGGCCTTGAATTAAGTTCTTTGTGGGAACTTGTGAGCTGGGAAGAGATATTAAATAGAAGAATTTAATGATGGTTTATTAGGATACTACTATTAAATGGATTAAGACTTCAGTAAAGTTGCTTCAGTACATTTCGCTAGGTTCCTCTCACAGTTTCTAAAATATTTTTTGTAAGAATGTATTTTTTTTTTATAAAAAAAATGCTTTTTTTTTTTTATAAAAAAAATGCTTTTTTTTTTTTGGAAATTATGCATCTATATATGTGAGAGGAACCTAACAAAATATACTGAAACAACATTACTGAAGTCTTGTCCTATTAAATGAATCTGTGCGTATAATAATGTGTAAATCTATCTACACATATGCAACCAAAAAAGAAGAAGAAAAAAGAACAAATTTATTTATAAAATTAAAAAAGAAGGGGAAAATGAGCAAAACTGGGAGAAAATGCCATGTAGGACTTTTTGCAAAGGGGAGGATGGTGATGTGGCAACTTGCAAAGGCTTGATTTGCTAATAGAATTGCATATACATACTCGTACTCAATGTATAAATGTGTATAAATAATGTGTATAAATTCTTTGTGGGAACTTGTGACCTGGGAAGAGATATTAAATAGC
This sequence comes from Hydrangea macrophylla, assembly GCA_033977485.1. Lineage (NCBI taxonomy): Eukaryota > Viridiplantae > Streptophyta > Magnoliopsida > Cornales > Hydrangeaceae > Hydrangea > Hydrangea macrophylla. The sequence continues at coordinate 77,937,478 of CM066991.1, read as the reverse complement.
AGAATTTAATGGTGGTCTATTAGGATACTACTATTAAATGAATCTACGTGTATAACAATATGTATCTATCTATCTCTCTATCTATACATATGTAACCAAAAAAAAAAAGAACAAACTTATTTATAAAATTAAAAAAGAAGGAAAAAATGAGCAAAAAGGGAAAAAAAAAATTTCCACGTAGGATTTATTTGTACAGGGGAGGATGGTGATATGGTAGCTTATAAAGGCTTGGTTTGCTTCAGTCTTTATATATATAATAGGGCGTTCCCTTTAAGCTACGCGTTGCGCCTGCCTTCGGGTGTTTCGAAAAATGTGCAAGGGGCACCGCATCGACTCTCGGGTGCGGTGTTAAATGTGCAAGGGGTGTTTCGAAAAATGTGCAAGGGCCACCGCGGGTAAAGAAGCTAGTCCAGAACTATAGGCTTAGGTTAGCAACTTGGAATATAGTAACCTTAACAGGTAAAGCTATGGAACTAGTAGACACTATGATTAGAAGGAAGGTTAAATTAGTATGTTTACAAGAAACAAAGTGGGTTGGAGAGAAAGCTAAGGAGGTAGAAAAGACTGGGTATAAGATATTCTATACAGGGAAAGATAGGCATAGAAATTGTGTCGGAATCGTAGTTGACAAGAACCTCAAGGATAAAGTTGTGACAGTCACGAGGAAAGTAAACAGAATATTGCTTATCAAACTGGTAGTTGGAGTGGATATAATTAATGTGATTAGTGCATACGCACCCCTAGTAGGATTGGATGATCACACTAAAAGACAATTCTGGGATGAGTTGGACGCTTTAATGCAAGAAATACCGGGATGAGAGAAGATAATTGTAGTTGGAGATTTTAATGGCCATGTAGGCAAAGATAGAATTGGATATGAGAGGGTGCATGGGGGATATGGTTTTGGAGATTAGAATGAGGCAGGGGTGAGTATTTTAGATTTTGCCATAGCATATGATCTTGTAGTAGCAAACACCTTTTTCAAAAAGAGGGAAGAACACTTGATAACCTTTAAGAGTGGATCTAATAGAAGCCAGATCGATTTGTTCCTTGTGAGAAAGGCAGACCACTTAGCATGTAAAGACTGTAAGGTCATCCCAAGAGAGAGTTTAACATCTCAACATAGACTTACTATTTTAGATATCCATATAAAAGGACAATGTCGTACTAGAAAAGACCCTATAAACCCGCGAACGAGGTGGTGGAACCTTCAAGGTGAGAAACTAGCAATATTCTAAGAGAGAATGTATACAGAAGCACCTTGGAATTTGGAAGATGGAAGCAATACTATGTGAGATAGAATGGCAGGGTGCATCACGAGAATATCGAAGGAGGTCCTCGGAGAGTCGAAGGGAAGAGGGTTAGCTTCTAAAGATACTTGGTGGTGGAATGAAGAGGTACAAGCTGCAGTAAAAACCAAAAACGATTGCTTTAAGAAGTGGCAAAATGATTGAAGTGAGGAAGACTTCAAAAGCTATAAATGTGCAAATAAGGAGGTTAAAAGGACAGTTAGAGTTGCTAAAATGGAAGCCTATGACGCCTTCTATACCAAACTAGACACTAGAGACGGAGAAAAATGTATTTATAAGCTTGCTAAGTCGAGAGAAAGGAAAACAAGAGACATTAATCAGGTTAAGTGTATAAAAATCGATGACTCTGGGGTATTAGTGAACGACAAAGAGATTAAGGAAAGGTGGAAGAGCTATTTTGAGAAGTTGCTGAATGAAAAACATATGGATAACACAATGGAAGAAGAAACTGGAAGTTACGATGAAACTAGAGAATACAAATTCTATCGGAGAATAAGAAAGTTTGAGGTGGAATTTGCTTTGAAGAAGATGAAACCCAACAAGGCCTTAGGACCAGATGGGATCCCCATTGAGGTTTGGAAATGCTTGGGAGATGTGGGGGCATCTTGGCTTACAAAAGCTTTTCATAGGATTTAAATGACTAGAAAAATGCCTGATGAATGGAGGAAGAGCATCCTAGTGCCTATATATAAGAGTAAAGGAGATGTACAACAATGCAACAACTATAGAGGTATTAAGTTGATGAGCCATACTATGAAGCTATGGGAGAGAGTGATAGAGCATCGCATAAGAGGCGCAACATCAGTGTCAGAAAATCAGTTTGGATTTATGCCTGGGAGATCTGTTGGAAAATTAGAAGGATACGGCTATGATACTGATTGAGGCATGCTATGTTAGCACCGTCCTTAAGAACAATTCCGCCCCTCGGAGTCAATGACTCGATGCACAAGGTCTCAGCGCTATGCTCTCCAGGATTTAACAATCAGTGTCTTCCAAACGTGCACTCGAATTGGAAGACTATTTGAGTGCTCAGAATTGCTCCAGAAATAATAAGGAATTTTTCCAAAATATAGTTTTGAAGATTACAGAAAAGAGAGAGGAATTTTTCTATTTGTAAAATGAAAGATAGAAGACTATTTATATTAGACAAACTGCCCAACGGTCATTTTATTAAAAACAGATTTAATAGCCTCCAACGGCCATATTTTTAATACAGGAGTTAATAGCCTCCAACGGCCATATTTTTAATACAGGATATTAGTCATATCATGACTTTGTTTGTATTTTTGAAATAAAAAGCCCAATGCCCAAATAAGAGGAAACCCAAAATTCCAACAATCCCCCCCCCCCCCCCCCTATTTCAAAAATTTAAACAACACATAAAAGAATGGAGCAAGAGAATTCAATGCATCAAAACTGGTGCCTTTAGGGCTATGAACCAGTCCTTAGGAATATAAGAAGTGACTTACAGGAATTTGGTGAAATAAAATTTCTATGAACCAGAATCCCTTAACGTAAACCAATCGTCTTATATCCACATTAATTCCTCAGATTCTGAGCAACTCTAATCGGTGTGGCACATCTAGGCCCTGCGTCAGTCCTGAATTTTCATAAGTGCTCTAGAAAACTTGCCTACGTTTTCATAGAAAGCGGCCCACTTTCACACTTATATAGGTGAATCCATCAAGTATGCATTGCAATTAAACATACCATCCATTCAGTATGGACTATGGAATTCATTAAGAGTTTAACTCAACCTTTCTCATTGCAATTGCACTATACACCATAGGAATGGGCAACAAGATAATCAAATTATAGTGCATCTCAAATCAACCAATGACTTGTTATTACCCATATGAACCTATTTCTTGGGTTCTCCAATTATATAGGTTGGGTTACCATCATTGTTGATTTTTGTTATAGGCATAAGCCCCATTCCCCTCGATGTTTCATACATTAGTTTTCTCCCTAGTGGTATTGTTAAAATATCAACCAAACTCTCTTCTGGCCTTACAAAATTAAGAGAAAAACTTTATCTCAAACAGCTGTCTCACAATATTATGACTTAGGCGTATATGCCTACTCTTGCCTTTATAGGATTTTTTCATAGCTCAGCCTTTTACAGCCGGGCTATCTCAATGTTTATTCCAAATAGGAATATCTGCTAAGAAGCTTTTAAGCCACGCAGCCTCAAAATTAACTTTATCAAAAGCTACAAACTCATATTCCATCATTGACTTAGTTGTGCAAGTTTGCTTGAACGACTTCCAAATTACTGCACCTCCACTAAGTGTAAAATTAAATTCACTCATTGAATTTGTCTTATCTGAATCCGAAATCCAATTTGCATCACTGATTTTTGAAAATACATACTTTCCTCCCCCAAAATATTTGGCTAAAATTTGGCCTTGAAAAAACCAAAATTTAATTTCTTTCGAATTTTGAAGTATGCAATACATTTTCAAAATAATTATCTTCATATATGCAACATTTTCAAAAATAATTTAATTTCTTCCCGAAGGAGAAAGTCAACTTTAAGTCTCTAGAACCAAAACATTGGTACTAAGCGAGTCATCAAGTAAAGCACTTCATTTTCCATTGAAAAATATCATTTTGTAACAATTGTGTTGTTACACTTATGCCTACATGCACTCAATTCAATTAACCAACATGCACTCAATTCAATTAACCATCCTCCAAAATTTGTCATGAACTTTACTTCCACAAATATAGCCACAAATGGTTCTTCGGACACATTAGCCTGGGAACAGATTAATGCTTCCATCAATTTTTGACCAAAAAGCTTGATTTATATTTTCAAAAAACAAATTAATTTGAAATCATTTTATTTGAAGGAGGTTTCATATCACTTGGCTCAAAAGGAGTCTAAAAAGGTTTGCAAAGAAAATTATTAACTCAAAACCTTTTTCAACCTCATAAGATTGATAAAGAGAAATACTAGCAGGAGCTCTTGTAATTTTAATCTCTAAAATTACCCTCGCTACAATATCCAAATCCTTTCATATCAAAAATCAAGTGGCAATAATTCTTGGTATCTTCTATAATCTCTAACATAGAACCAAGAATAAATATCTCCATGTAAAATATGTCACTTTTATTAATTTTGAAACTATTTGAAACGATAGTTTAGTCAAGATTTTCATTCCCCTAATTGGCTATTAAATTTAAAATGTATATAAGGAGTAACCAAGTATTCTCACTTTACTCTTATTCGGATCAATAAGACCCTACCGGTTTATCCGAATAAAATTTCTCCTCTAATTCTCCATTTCATATAAAATGGTTTTAATATCAATTTGATAAATATATAACTCATAAATATCAGCAACACCTAATTAATTGATGTAACAGGAAAATAGGTATCCAAAAATCAACATTTTCCTTAAACCATTAGTTACTAAAGTAGCTTTATGAATTTTTCAATAGAACCGTTGTGTAAAAATCTTTACTAAGGCTTCACAGTCCTAGATGTGATAAAAACAGGTTTAAACCCCACTATCCCTCAATTTAAAAATGATACTTGCTCATAAAAATTAGCACCACCAAATGCTCACGACGACAATTCCTTTCTCTTTCACAAATTTCTTGCTCTACAAGGTCACGGTTAGATCAAGAAATGCATAACCGAAAATGCACTATCCCAAACTTTACAACTTTAGGATTTAAAGGAAAAGTCCTCTCGATCATAAGCCAAGTAAATTATGGCTTTCCATTTTTATTTTATGACTTTACTAGTAATTTTCTTAGGATTAAAAATCCTAACATAAGCTAAATAACCCAATTTTTGAAAATGAATAAATTGGGCTTTTTAGTTTTTCAATGCTCAAAAGGGATCAATATTATTTTAGAGTGGGATCCTCTATTAAAAACAAAATATATAGTTTAGTAAAACTTATTCCTAAATATTTGAATCATCTAAATTGGAGCTCAAATGAATAAGATATTGCGAGTCAAAATTTATTTAGTCCAAAGAATCAAAAGATTTACTCCAAACCAACCACACACTACAATATTTGAGCATATCACCACAACCAACTGATCTAATCTAATAATATTTTATATAAAATCACAGCATTTGGATCCCAAACTCAACATGGTGTGGCCCCCATGAGACTATAATACAATAATAGTATGGGTGAGATCATCTAAGATACACATATATAACTTATAAGGCTGTGTCATTTGTTGACTTTTAAATCTGGAAATTTAATTCCTTCAATGCCATCACTCCATAAATATGTATCAGCTTTGATTCCAGATCGTAATTGATCAACACAATCGGCTATATATGTACATAATATGCATTCATTATGAAAATCTGTGGCTGTTGCAAAACTAAATGCTAATAAAATGTTCTATTAATTCACACTCTTGGACTTCTCACTCGCCAACAAATAACTTCTTTGTCTTGTGTGTGAGTCTAGCAAGTAATGCATGCTCAGGTGACATAATACATCATAGCAGTAAGTTATGCAATTTCAACTTCAATTACCATCCAAGCCAGAGTAACGCAAGTACTGCAACAAAGTTTGGAATCCCTATCGGCTACGGAAATCACTTCTTTATAATATTAGACCATAATGACTACCTTGTGTAAGCAAACTTGACAAAGTCTCCAATGTTTGAACAAGGATCTTTCCTTTGAAAAGTAAAAAAAAAAAACTTATACTGTTATTGTTATCAATGTTATAAATAACATGATGCATGTGAATTTTATCTCATTAATAGCCTAGCAAACCGTGGGGTTATCAAACATGGTAAAATAGATTGGTTCAGAAAACAATTACAGATTACGCAAAATTAAAGTCCAGTTTGTTTTTATGAAAAAACCAAAGACCATGAAAAGAGATAATCTCAAATCTAAAGGGCTTGTAAAGGTCAGAGGAGTAAGAGAATGACAGAAAATAAAACCGTCTTAAAATTGTTAGAAATGGAAACTAAAAATAGGAACGGTATTACCGGATCAGTAGCCTCTTGACAATTGCGGATCTCACTCTCCTTAAGACATTTCTCGGTGATCATAGCAACATCCGACTTGTTCTTAAGATTGTTGGAAAATTGGAAGGATACGGCTATGATACTGATTGAGGCATGCTATGTTAGAACCGTCCTTAAGAACAATTCCGCCCCTCGGAGTTGATGACTCGATGCACAAGGTCTCAGCGCTATGCTCTCCAGGATTCAGCAATCAGTGTCTTCCAAACGTGCACTCGAATTGGAAGACTATTTGAGTGCTCATAATTGCTCCAGAAATAATAAGGAATTTTTCCAAAATATAGTTTTGAAGATTACAGCAAAGAGAGAGGAACTTTTCTATTTGTAAAATGAAAGATAGAAGACTATTTATATTAGACAAACTGCCCAACGGTCATTTTATTAAAAACGGATTTAATAGCCTCCAACGGCCATATTTTTAGTACAGGAGTTAATAGCCTCCAACGGCCATATTTTTAATACATGATATTAGTCATATCATGACTTTGTTTGTATTTTTGAAATAAAAAGCCCAATGCCCAAATAAGAGGAAACCCAAAATTCCAACAAGATCAACTATGGAAGCAATTTATTTACTTAGAAAACTAATGGAAAAGTATAGAGAGAAGAAAAAAGATCTACATATGGTTTTTATTGATTTAGAGAAAGCTTGTGATAGAGTGCCTAGAGATTTAATTTGGTTTGGTGGGTGCTAGAGAAGAAAGGAGTGACCAAGGGTTATATTGACGTGGTAAAGGATATGTATGATGAAGCGGTTACTACAATTAGATCACCAGTCGGAGAAACAAGCGAATTCCCAATTACCGTAGGCCTGCACCAGGGGTCGGCCTTGAGCCCTTATTTGTTCGCCCTAATTATGGATGAATTGACTAGACACATTCAAGATGAGGTCCCATGGTGTATGTTGTTCGCAGATGATATTGTCTTGGTTGATGAGACTAAAAGGGGACTCAACACTAAACTAGAAGCTTGGAGAGAAGCACTGGAGACTAAGGGGCTAAAGATAAGTAGGAGGAAAACATAATACATAGAATGTACTTTTAGCAACAGTGGAAGTAGAGACAACGAAGCAGTAAAGATCGAAGATCAGGAGATCCCAAAGATGGAACACTTTCGCTATCTAGGTTCAATGATCAGTAGAGACGGAGAGATTGGTGATGACGTAACCCATAGAATTAAAGTGGACTGGCTTAAGTGGAGGAGTGCTTCTGGAGTATTATGTGACCGGAGAATACCATCAAAATTGAAAGGAAAATTTTATAGGACAGCTATTAGGCCAGCTATGCTCTACGGGATAGAGTGTTGGGCAACTAAGAAACAACACGTCAGCAAAGTGAGTGTAGTGAAGATGAGGATGCCAAGATGGATGTGTGGTAAGACTAGAAAAGATAGAATTAGAAATGAGTACATCCGAGAGACTGTAGGAGTGACACATATTGAGGATAAGTTGAGGGAGAGTAGACTTAGATGGTTCGGCTATGTGCAACGAAGACCTGTTGATGCACTTGTGCGAAAGAGTGATAAGATCGTAGTGCTTGGAATGATTAGAGAGAGAGAGGCAGACCTAGATTGATTTGGGAATATGTACTGCAACAAGATATGAATTTTCACCAACCACTACAAACTGCACTACAAACTGCAATAGCTTCACACACACTGTTAGGGAGAGAATAGTTTAGGGAGGTTATTATGTGAGCACTTCATATTGTCCCTAGAAATAGGAAACTTTAGTTTTTCTTTGCTTTTTTCTAGTTCTAGTAGTTGTAAAAATTTACTTTTATGTAATCGATGATTTCATGTTCAAAAATATGTAACAAAACTTTGTATACTGTATTTCTCAAAATAAAATATTTGTTTTCTTGTAGGACCTTTGTCACTTTGTAGTAGTAAAATATTCCTAGTAAAATTTAGATTTAATATTTTTAGTTTAGTAGTACTTGTAGTTGTTCCCTAAAATAGTTTAAAACCCCAAATTTTAACTTTTTATAGCAATATTTCTATTCACTAGAAGGCAGATTTTGCAAGTAAATACCAGATTTCTTAGCCACGTAGTTGTTATAATCACCTACTAAAGTCCCAAGCACACCATACCCATATCTCACTCCCAAATTAGATTAGGATTTGGTTTGACCTTATTGTGTTCTTGAACTTTAACCATTGTGCCTGCACAAGAATCCAAAGTCAAAGGTTTAGTATTTTATTATTAATTCAGTATTTCCATTTGTTTATGTTTTATTAGCCTAGTTGTAGTAAACTTTGTTATTTTACAGATTCCACAAATTTAACCTCAACTCATGTTAAGTGAGGGAAAAAAAATATTAATATTATATTTCACTCTTATCTTAGTTTTATAACTTTAATTTTAATTGGGCTGTCATTGTGTATACCGATTTAATCTTTCTTTAAAAGATTATTTGGAAGACAGTTTCAATTCCAAAATGGTAGGCTAAAACTTTAACTAGGGATGTGCAATAAAAACTTAGAAACCACAGCTTCGTGCACTAATATTAAATGGGCAAATTTATCTAGATGGGTTATTTTTCCATTTATGGCCAAAAATATCTATGTATCTATAGTTTATGACCATTTAACATGTTTATATACTATGGCTATATTGGGCTCAAAATATTACATATTTGAAATAAAAATATAATTATGTGGATTGTCAAACTATGCCTTTTGTCATAAAAAAAACACCTAGTATACTCAAACAATTCATATGACAAAGTTTACATTTCAAATATGTGTGTATATATATTTCTATCCACTAATAGACATGCAATTGTGTAGTGGCAGAGTGGTGGGGACTGGGCGTCGAATAACCCACGTCCGCAGCGAGTCATGGTTCGAACCTGGCTACTGCCCAATTGCCTTTTTATTTTTCTTTAAACAAACGACGTCGTTTCATATCAAACCTGACACACTTGATTTGACCCTGACTAGTGAAAGTTTATTTTCAAATAAAGAATGACTCTGTGGTCTTAAATGTCAAATCCTTTTCCAATGCACAAAAGTTGTGGATCTAGTGTTGGTTTTGCATATTCCCAATTCCTTTAAATCATTTCTCTCAAGTTAATTAATATTTCTTGTTTTTTATAGCTTTGCTTAAATATTTATATTATTTCTATCTTTCGCTATAATAATATCTAAAAAGTCATTTGATGTAAATTTAGATTTTATTTATTTTGCTTCATTTTCTTACTAGTATCTTAGTTAATTTATTTTACACTGTTAAAACTTTACCGTAAACTGTTATTAAAAAAATAGTTTTTAATTAGTTTTATTGCAAAAATTTAAAAACTAATAGTTTAATAAAACCAAACAAAAATCCATCATCTTTTATTTTCTTTTTAGTGACAAAATAGTTATTGCCTATCTTTGTTTACTGTTCCCTGTGGGTTCGACCTGGACTTCCAGAACTTTATTACTTGTACGATCACCTACACTTGGGTGTGTTAAGAAAACGCGTCAATAGGATGTCGTCAAGTTTTTTGCGCCGTTGCCGGGGAGCGGTTAATAAAAATAAAAAAAAAGTTAGGTTCAAAGCCATTTCTCCCATTATATCTATATCTATGTATATACTTATTCTACCTTATAAATAATCGAGTTTTTTTTTTAAATGATAACATAAAAAAATTTAATAATAATTAAAAAAAACTATATATAATTTTTCCTTGTGAAATATATAAAAATATATATATTTATAAGTATGTAAGTGTTTATCTTCTAAAAAAAAGGAGCATATATATACATATATAAACATATCTTCTAAAAAATATATATATAACAATAAAAATATTTATATAAAAAAGAGTTTTTTTTAATTAGCTAATAATAATAATAATAATAACATCTTTATCATTTTGTTTTTCTTTTACTTCACATGTCCTTAGATACTATTGAAGCTTTATATCAAGTACCACATAATTCTAATATTTCTAGTGATTTATCTAGTATACAGTTTTCTAGAATCATGGCTGAAATTGAAGTCATGGAAGGAATAACTGATGATACTCATAATGAATATAGGGATACTATACCACAACCTGTCTAATCAGAGCGTGAACGATGGTCTTTACGTAATCTATTTATCCCAGAAATAGTCATCACTCCTTCTTGCATCACTCTACCTAGACATACAGGAAATTTTCATTTTAGACATAACTGTTAGGGATATATACTAAAAGCCATGATTTATGTAGTTGATTTATTATTCATTTAATAAAATCAGTTAATCCATTTTTATGAGAATCTGTGTGGGCAATATTTGTATTATATTATTTATTTAATATTATGCATGTGTGTCTTTTATTCTACATAATAGGTGGTTTGGTGTGTAGAGTTCGGCTTACACACGGAAGATCAGACCATCGGATCTTGTAGAATGTAAGATTTTGGTTTACAGTCTTAGATGGATTGGACACTCCATCGATAGGACTGCAGCATGGTGTTGTAGTAGGTTTGTCTTGACTACGGGAAATGGTATAGTTTCAACTCACCATGCTGGTACACTTTGTGTATTAAACGGGACCGACTTGGGGTAATTATCTTTATACTGGCTTATAAGATAATTAATACCTCATGACTATTATGAGTGTTTATGCTCTAAATCCTAAGTTAATTTATAAACACGTACATTTGATATTTACACTTTGATCCCTAAAAGGGTGAGATCCTTAAATGGGTCAATATCTCATTGGATTGGGTGACAATATTAATTGTGTGGTGGATATTAATTAATGATGGAATCCATGTCTCAATTTTGGGATTGATGATATCCCCTTGAGAAAGCTTATAAGTTTTGATTATGTCAAACCCTGCAGGTGGATTTTGTATCCGACAGAGGATCTCAAGGAATTTTAAGAGATTAATTAAATATGATTGTCAGTAATTATATTTAATTAATGGTTATCTGTAATCTTAACATGGACAGATAATAAGCATTTAATAACATGGAGCTCGAAATATATTTTTGAGATAAGGGTAGGAAGTCTATTCCTTATTGATTTCTTATGGTCCCTATCGTAGCCTATATATATGCTGCTTTGGCTATCTCCCCAGTTTGCATTTTTCCATCAAGAGCATTATAACTCGGAATAGAAAAGAGAGCGTAAAAAGAGAGAGCAGAAATATAAAGGATTTCGAAGGAGCCCACACTCACTTCGATATTCTGGCAGCAAAAGAATACGGTAGAAGATCGTGAGCTGTTATCAAGCCCGTGTTCTCGATTCTTCTACTACAACAATCGTTTTAGCAGTTTAAGGTAACCCTAGTTCCGCCCTTATAGGGTTATTGTAGTTTTCACATAATTTTTGCAGTACCAACTTATACGCGCTGTCAACGGATTCTGGGAACGCAGTTTCCTAACAATAACATGCTACCATGCTTACCAACTCACCACGAAATTAAAAAAGAATATGCTTATGTTCATATTCGTGAATTTGAAGAAGTTTGTGATGCGTTTGCTGATCAAACCAGTCCTATTGAGATAATCTATCTCAAACTTTTCCCTTTTTCTTTAAAAGATAAAGCTGAATCTTGGCTTTTATCTCTCCATCCTGGATCTATAACGTCATGGCATGATATGAATGAAGCCTTTCTAAATAAATTCTATCACAAAAATTTAACTTATAGCTTGATGCGAGAATACAAACTTTTCACTCAAAAAGAGAAGGAACCATGCATTGAAGACTGTGAATTTTTTATAGATCTCCTACAAACCTGTCTACATCATGGATTTAAAAAATGGCGTATAATTCATTTCTTTTATGAAACATTAGATCCAGAATCAAAGGAAATAATTGAAGCCATGTATCAAGAGAAATATTTTAAAAATGCTGACGAAGCTGAATCGTACTTTGATTGGCTTGGCGAAGACGCTCCACAATGGGAAAAAGAAGAAATTTCTAGGAAAGAAAATGCTAAAAGTTCACAGCAATCACAAACAAAAGATGAATTAGTAATAAAAATTGAAGAATTAGCTCGCAAGCTAGTAGCTCTTAAATTGAAAAAAGCTAATCCTCCCCAATCTAAAAAGAAATTAGAACTTTGTAGTACATGTCATATGATGGGGTACTCTACAGAAAAATGTCTTAATACTCATGTTTATCAAAGATTTACCCCTGCGCAAAAATTTCTATTATATAATTCACAACTACATCTTCTTAAAAGAAAAATGAAATCTCGATGGACTGGTCCATATATTATAAAAAATGTTTATCCTCATGGAACTATCGTGATTGAGGACCCTAAAGATGGAAATGCATTTAAAGTTAGTAGACATAAATTAAAGCCGTTCTTAGGAGATTTTGAAATTGAGTTGGAGTCCTTTCCTTTGGAGAACTCCAACTATGATATCTCTTAAATTCATAAATCATGATTAAAATTGTAAATAGTAGGAATTTTATTTTTATTTTTTTTCTTACTATTTAATATTTTTTAGGAATCATAACATATTATCTGATATCACAGGTAACAAAGAGATATGAACCCATGTCATCATCGTAGAGGTCCAATAATGAGTATAAACCATGCCAGTTCGTCTAATAATAACAACTATCCTTCAGAGGATAAAACTTCGTCAGATGATAATACACGCCCACATTTCGAATATCTCATGGACTCTGATGAGGATGAAATGTTCTACGCTAGGTGTGTCGATAGAATTTATGACGACATGATGAAGAAATTGATTATTTAGTGGAACCTGACCAACCTAGGGAGTGGAATGCTGAACCAGTATTTGATGGATTAGAATAATAAGAAAGGGGCAAGCCAAAACACAAACTACGATGATTGGGAACAAGCTCAATATGAGGTGTTCCAAGAATTATATCATGAATATGAAGAAAATGAATGGGAGAGATACCTAACAACCTTAGAACAATTCCCCGTTTATGATGACAATGACATAATATTTGGATGGGGACGTTTATTAACTAGATTGTTAATGGAGAAATGTTAAGGTTCGCCTTTCAGAGGAATTTGTTCTTTTTCCTACTCGAATGTGGGACATTTCTAGTCCCTGTCTTCATTGAATAATTCATTGCTCAAAGAATCATTGTCATATATGATATATTCATGGAAGTAACCCTATATGATGATCCAGACATATGTGATTATGACACCTACTTGAGGTTTCGAGTCTACTGTCCTAGACCTCGAAATGATCATCTTTCATGGGCAATAACCCCAAGCAACGTCTAGATATGTTCAAAAAAATTCCTGTCTTTATTTTTATTGTAATTGTACTTTTCTTTTTATATATAAATGAAAAAAAAAACCATCACTGTGTTTTAAGTATCAGAACCACTTGCACTTACTATTTTATGAGTTTTGATTTTTTTTTTATCAAGTCTTACAAATCTCAAATACTGCTATCTAATAAATGTACTAAATTGTATGTTTAAACTATCCCATTACAGTCCAAAATAAAAAGGCACACCCGAAGTATTGCTGGTTTAAAAACTATGTTGCAAAAACTGCTAGATAGCAAAATTTGAATACAAGATCAATCATTTGAAACTGCAGTTCAAAAGATCAATTGTACAGTAATTCTTGATAACTTTATCTCAACACAGTGATAGTACATTTATTTATATATATATAAATTTTATCATTATTATTCTACCTTTTCTTTGTTTATCTCTGTAATAACCTGCATTTTCATTTATTAATCTGTATTTGCATTATCATATTTAAAATCAATATGCATTGTCTACTTTTATTTTAATTACTGTTCTCATGTGTTAAATCTTGTTATTTGTTTTATTTCATATTAGAATTTTTGGGGCCAGACTACAATTATGTAAACTTTAGTGACACCTGTGTTGAATTTCAAAACTGTATTTCAAAAACAGTGGAAATGTTTTCTTTTAATTCAAGCTGTATTTTTATAAAACCAGAAAATCGATTCTTACGTTAAAATGAATTTTCTGTATTTTTGTGGTGACCACCGCACCCCGAAAATACCAGTGTATGTTTAAAACTGGCCGCGCCGCGTAAACTTCTACAGATTAGGACTCCCCGTCAATCAGACTAGACTTATGCTTTATATCAATTTATTGCAAGTAATCATTTGGTAAGGGTTTGTTTGGGTATGCATTTAGTGTGTGTATTAGTTTATGCCTAAAGCTAATTTTGCCAAACATCTTGCAATTGACCCCTACACACCTACACTTGCCCCTTCAAATTTTATTGGAGCCTTGTACGTATGTATATATCTGGGTATATGTGGCTCCTTAGTTAATTGAGGGACAAATACCATTTGTTGAGTAAACAACAATTTGCTTGGCCTCCAAGTTCATCAATCACATTTTCTATATAAACAACACTCACTCACTTAGGCTCTCATTTTCTGCTCATTGTTTACATACACACACAGAGAGTTTAAAAAATGAGCTTGAGAGTTTAACCACTGAAAATTTTTAGAAAGAAGAACTCTTATCTCCATAGCCAATAGCTTGGAAGCTTGGAGTTCATTTGGATTTCTTATTGGATTCTTTCTCAAGCAATTTCTTCTATCTATATTACCAGTGAGTATTTCTAACTCACTCAGAATGTAATTTACTATTGATTTACTGATTTGTGTAGTTGAATTAAGAATCACCATTGATGTATTTATGTTTGAAGGTTCATAGCATTGAAATCATAATTTTTCAAACTTAAGCAAAATCTGCTTTCTTAGATAATAATGAAAGTTTATGGTACATATAGTCTATGGTTGAAGTTTTAGAGTTTAATTTAACCCCATGAGAAAGTATATAAGAAATTAAGTTTTGACAACTTTTAATTTTTCATAAAATTTGAGAGCTATAGTTTGTTTCATGTAAAATTGATCATAGATTCATAATCCTTGTGAAAAACCGAAGAGATCCATATATTATATGTCCTATATGCTTCAGGTTTGCAAAATGGGTCAAAAGGACCTCTTAAAACTGAAACAGGGGAGTTCCAGCGGAGAAGATGAAGCCTCTACTTCATCTCGCGCGAGCGGCTAGCGCGAACGACCCGTGCACGCGAGACTTGTATTCTCAGGCAGACAGAAAAGTTTATATATTAAAAATGAAAATTAGGCTGATCGCGCGAGCGACCCGCGCGCGCGATCCTTGCGTCCCCGTTAGAGAGAAGGGTTTATATAAAGAAAAAGAAAAAAAATGGGCAGGTCGCGCGAGCGACCCCTCGCGCGAGCGGCCCGCGCGGGCGACTTCTGGCAGTTTCAAATTGTGCTTGTTTTGTGATAAGGAACTATTTGGGTAGTATTTTATGAACTGTTAAAGCCCCGTTTGAAATTTATTAAATCAGAATCTTAAATGGTTATGTTTAGACGATTAAAACGTTATATTGTGACTTATCAATTCCCGTGCGTTTCATTTGTATAAATCAGCAAATTACCTCATATTTTAAAGTTTCATGACATACATGTGGTGTCAGTTGTACATGCATGGTGAGTGTGAATGTTGGTCAGTTTGGAAAAGAGTAATGGTCAGTGTGGCATAGTGAGTGTGGTTGAGAATGTGATGTGGACACTCACTTAGTGTGTTGTGATTGAGATTGCGGCGAGGGTGTCTTTGAAATACGACGGTGGCAAAACTGGACACTCCCTGACGACCATGATAGCGTCAAAGTGTGTGAAGCCGAACTTGGACATTCCCTGGCACCCATGGAAGTGCTAAAGTGTGGCCTACGGACACTCCCTGATACCCGAGTCTGGATACTACGTGAGGGTTCCTCCGGTATTTGCATGGCGGATTAGGTAGTCAAAGTATGAGGCAATGGACACTCCCTGGTACCCCGGACCAAAGTGTGAGGCAAACTGGACATTCCCTGGCACCTCTGTGCTAAAGTGTGGCTATCTTAGCGTTTCAAAGATACCGGTGTATGATGGTGGGTTGTTGGGCTTTGTCGAGAGAAAAGAGTCGGTAAGATGAGATGGTGCATTGTTCTCATACACGGTCACATATATGTGAATTTTACCTTTCAAATAATATTGTAGTTGTTTCTTAAAATGAACTTCTTGTTTTAATATTGGATTAAATGAGGAATGTAAAGAGGTAAATGAATATGCTTTACATTCAAAGTTATGTTTTTTAATACTCACCAGCTTCTTGAAGCTGACGGCATTGATGCGCCCTGGATATTCGTGTTCAGGTTTTTCAGGTTATGATTAGGCTGAACATTATGACTATGCAAACTGAGAACAACTATCTGATGAAGAGTTTACTGTTATATGCTTTAAGTTGAACTGTTAAGGATGACTGTAATAGACACTAAGTTATTGTTTTGATTTAAGGCGGTTTGTGCCTTTAGAGACCCCGTGCTGTAATATGTAATAAGTTAGAAAAATATTTGTAAGCTTTGATTGCTCTACTCTGATTATTGTTTATTGTTGTTCGACGTTTGGGACGGAATCGATCCTTCAAACTGTCACGACCTACGGGTCCATAAAGAAAATTAAACGCTTTCCTTATTTATGCTACGTCGGGCGCGTGACAATCTCTTTTTATTACAGGTGTTATCCTTGGCTTCTTTTTCTCATCTCACTCATTAAGGACAATGTCAGACTCAGTTGGGGGGGACGGTTTCACGATTAACACCTGTTTTGTTTATTTTATCTTTATTTCTTAAATTGTTTTTTAAATTAATCTTTTTAGAGAGAGATGATTATTGTCAAAATCAAGTTCTTATTTAACCCTATTAAAAATGTAGCATTTGAAAGTAGGGTGTCGAGTCCACAGGGATTGATACAAGAACAACGTTTGGGAGGTTTAGTAACTAATTATAATGCTCAAAAGAAATAAATAAGAAAAGATGATGAAAGAGAATAAAAATGACATTGCGTCTTGCGGCTTTTTGTTTGGTTTTTGGAGGATAAAAGGTAAATAAATACTAATCTAAAAAGCAATAGGTTGGGATCATTCCCCCCATCTTGGGTCAAGACAAGATGAAATGGACTAAAGTTTCAAGCACATTCTAAGGTAACATCTCATTGTAGCATATTATCAAACACTTGGAATGCACCTATGTGTTAGATGAAATGAGCTTTAAGATTTCCATAGAAACGGATTTGAAGCTAACGGTTGACTATCAAGGATGCATGACATACAAGATGAAGCCTCTATGGCTTCTAATCCGAATGATTTGTCCCCCCTACACTAACTAATCTACTTGGTGGACAAACCACCTATGAAGCCTTCAAAAGGTAGTATTTAAACCCAAGAGTTTGAACAATCAAAGATGCTTGACATCTATGATGAAGACTCCAAGTTTCAAATCCCACACACAACATTTATCAAACACATGGAGTGCAAAACACAAGGTTACATAATATTCCATATGAAATACATAGGGTAGGATTCAAAGTCTAAGTTTTAACAATCATAGTTGCAATACAAATAAGATGAATCCCTTAGTTTTGAATCCTACACAAATGAACCCTAGAAATGCTACAACATTAAATCCAAGAGTTCATGATCCACAACCTAAGTAAATCTAACTAATAATGAAAAACATAGCAATATCATCAAAAGAGAAGAGATAGAAAATATACCTAGCCATTAAAACTTCAATGAAATCTTCAAGTTTATACAAATGAAGAAGAAATAGGAGGGAACCCAAGTGGGTTCCAAAAATGAGAAAAGAAGAAGAAGAATGTTGGGAGAAAATTGAAAGATACAAAACAAATAAAATGCAAGATCCCTAAAATAAAACCATCTCTTCCTATTTATACAAAAATATAAGGATGGCAAACTTGTAAATAAAAAAGGGGGAAAACTGAAGCTGCGGATCGATCCCTTCATATTGGCGGATCGATCCGCCTTTCATCTGGGCTGTTGGTATCTCTTCGAAAAGCCGCGGATCGATCCCTTCATTGGGGCGGATCGATCCATTTAGAGATCCTTCTCGCAGAATGCTATAGGAAGATCGCGGATCGATCCGCTCAAAAGGCCGGATCGATCCGCATCTTTTGAAACTGATATCAAGCTCCTCTTAAACACACGGATCGATCCGCTCATAGGGCCGGATCGATCCGCCTTTGCTGAAGTTCTTTCCTTTCCCTTTTTATGATATAAGAACCAAACGGAGTTGGTTCTCACGTTGAACAAGTTCCCAAACACTACAAGAAAGAGATTTTTATTAGCAATAAGTGAACAACAACAAGAATAGCAAAAGTACAATTTATCCATTCAATCTCCTAATATAAGTGATAATTTGCGTCTAATAAGGGTAAAATCATGAAGTTAAGAATGCAATATTGGACATGAATCAAGAGATACACTGAAAAAGAGAAAATGGCTATATATAGGGCTTCAACCCCTAAAAACTTTCCCCATCTCTCTTTTTCCTTTCTTTTCTTCTTCCTCTCGTCGCGATCTCTCTCTCACTCTCTGCAACTCTCCCACTCTCTCTCCCAATCTCTCATTCTCTCATTTTCTTTCCATTTTCTTTAATTTTCTCGATCTAAAATCAAGATCCACTCTAGCGATCACTAAAGATAAGATCTATGGTCCAGAGAAAAGCTTGATTTTGATTTTATTCTCTATTTTTTCGATTTCGACTTAAATCTTAAATTTTTAGTTTTTATTTTATATTTTTATTCTCTCTCTTTTCCACTATTTAACAAAAATATAATACATAAGTTGTAGGTACCCACTCACCAAAGAAGTTTGGAAATACCACTCGATCCACGGCCCTACCAGGTTCTCAGATTTCCATGAGACAGGTGATATTTTTTATTTTCTTATAGTAAAAAAAAAAACAAAAAAAAAAAATAAAACAAAACAAAACAAAAATATGGATGACTCAGAAGTCAAAACTCTTATAATTTTTGAAGTTTATATTATAATTCTTCTTATTACTATTGCTGTAATGATGCATTGTCTTAAACCTTGTTAAAAAAAAAAGGAGAGAGAGAGAGAAAAATGTAGTTTTTCTTATTGTGTGTTCTAGTTTTTTTTTTTAAATGTCATTTTTCTTTCTAAGTTTTCTGTTCTAAAAAAAGAAAAGAAGAAAAAAGTATTTTCTTTTTAGTTTCTAAATGTATATATTTCTTAATATAAATATTTTTAGTTTTTAAATAAAATTCCCACCCACCCCCTCTAAGCTCTCTTTAATTACATCTTAGTTGATAGTTGGAAGGAGTGGATGGTTGAGTCTAGTCTTTCTTGTTGACTGAGAGTATAAAAAATGGATCTAATAGTCGATGACCAGACGTTAATGGGTCGCTCACTTGTTTCTGAGCAGAAGAAACCCTTTGCTGACACTAGCCTTTATACCATCAAAAGGAAAGCTAAAAGGTTAGGATGATGTTTGAATTGTTATAGAGAAGAATGTCTTGGTTTAATTGCTCACAATGACACATCTTTTAAAGTTTACTACTGTTACAAAAGACAATTCAAATCAAAACAAAAGAAAATTTTGGTTGAGAAAGAGGACTGGATTCTTTGATATCCAAATAAATTTTGTTTTCCGATCCCTCATTTCTTTTTATTTTTATTGTTTGTTTTTAAATTTATTCTCAGTACATTCAATAATTTTCAATCAGATCAGACTTTAAAATGATCCTACGTGTACACCTGGCTTTCATTAGCTGGTTCGATAGGAGTAATTTGCATGATCCCAACATCACCAGATATGTCTAGCGCGGTGAATGACTCTAGAGGTAGCAAAAAACTAGGTAAAGCCAGAGCTATCTCCTAGCCTCTTACCGATGTTATATCTTGCTAGTGATTCTAGACCCATCTCTTTTACTAAAGGTGGATGGGCTATCATGACAACTTGGACACTCCGGATTGCGTAGCCTCTTTTGTACAGGTGCAAAGGATACTAGTCGTACCATATATGTATCAAACATAGTGGATGCGCTTAGGATTTTTCAGAAGTTTTTCTTTTACTTTATATAAGATAAATTTGACACGTTAATGTTATTTTGGGTATGCTAATAGCATACAACACATTGTCACATGTTTAATTATTTTCAAATGCTAAAAAATCTTTAAACTTTAAACCCTTTTGAAACAGTGTGAAAATATTTACTAAATCTAAATGGATAAGTAAACATAAAATATGCAGTTTAAAGATAAGTAGTGGAAACTAATTAACCCATGTGAGCTTTTATGCCAATCCTCCTTTATGAGGGTTACTATTCTTTTCAGTCTCATTTTATTCTCTTTATCATATCACTCGTTGAAAGTCTCATTATTTTTCTTTTTCTTTGACTGATCATTAGAAGAGAACGTTCAGGATTTACCATTAGAATGTCTAAATTGCTTGAATGAACAAAGTCAATCTATTTTAAAAAATGATTTAGGCCATGTTTTCTTTCAAATGCACCCCCGTTCACCTAATATTGCCTTATTCTCAGTTCTCTCCAAATCATGCCTTGCTCCACCTGGGAGTACAAATATCACTTTTATATCCAGGTATGTGATTGGACTGTAATAATATTGCAAGAAGTGGTAAAGAAAGAAAGGAGTTGATATAAAAAAAATTGAGAAACTAAAAAAAAAAAAAAAAAAAAAATCAACTATACAAATGATAAAAAGAAGAAGAAGAAGAAAAAAAAAGAGGCTGTAATGAATTGCACAAACACTCCAACCACATGCTTAGAATAAATACACCCCAAATTTCCTACTCATCTTAATTTCTAACTTACCAGTCAAAGTCCTAATGATTTTGAAGAAATTGATTTTTAAATTTAAGTGATGAGGATGTTCTCCACGGTAGATCGCTCTTCTAATGCTAAGTATTCTTTCATGAGTCATCAAAAAAATGGAAGCAATTGCTCTATCTTTGCTTCCCTACTATGTGAGATGTTCTCTACACCGTTTTATGAGAGTTTCTCCTTAAAAGAGTAAAATCCTAGTGAGATTTGAGTTAAAACTACAAATTTTATAACTGCTAATAGTTATGTAAACGTTGAAGTTATGATCAGTTGCTTGACTTTTCAAGTACACACTGTAAGTTCAAAGAGTATAAAAAAATGCTGTTATTGACAAACTGTGAGTATATGTGTTGCATTACTATTACATACTTGAAAATTTTATTTTATTGCCAAATTTAATCTTATCTATTGTAAAAGAAGAAAATCTACCTTTATTTTTATTTTACTTTATTTTTACATTAATTTTTTTTTTTTTTTTGAATTTAGTGAGTATATTCACTGCGAACCCTCATGAGACAACACTCGTCTACTAGGGGTAACCTAGGAGTTTAACGGCTTGTTGCATAGGCTAAATGTAATCGCGATTCCTGCGACAGTGTGTTAGGTAGTTTTATTTTCCTTAGTTTATTCCTACTTTTTAATAAAACTTCTAGAACAATTTCTCTTTTCATTTCATTGTTAGAGACTAGCAATAAGTTAATTGAGGGATGTGATAAACATTGAATATTGTACATTTATGTGCCAATATAATAGATATAGTGCTCATTTAATCCCCAAAATCCCTAGTTTTTTACATGCATATTTGAATAAATATAATTTAATAACGGCTTGTTGCATACGCTAAATGTAATCGCGATTCCTGCGACAGTGTGTTAGGTAGTTTTATTTTCTTTAGTTTATTCCTACTTTTTAATAAAACTTCTAGAGCAATTTCTCTTTTCATTTCATTGTTAGAGACTAGCAATATGTTAATTGAGGGATGTGACAAACATTGAATATTGTACATTTATGTGCCAATATAATAGATATAGTGCTCATTTAATCCCCCAAACCCCTAATTTTTTACATGCATATTTGAATAAATATAATTTAATAGTGATGTCACTTAAAAAGAATGTAATTATGTATTTGTACATATTTTATATGTTTAGGTAAAAATGAAGTGAAATAAAGGGAAAGAAAGAAGTAGCAACCACACTATAGTATTTCTAATACATTATGTTAGTTAAACATGTAAATAGTGAACAAATAGTAATTTTACTATTTGATGGATCCAAAAAAAAAAAGGGGCCAACAAATTTAACATCCAAGATACTGCTTGGATGTTGATAGTATAATATATATATATATATATATATTTTGCTATTTCTCTCTCTCTCTCTCTCTCTCTCTCTCTCTTGCATGAATGAATTTCAACTAATGTCAGAGAAACTTTGACAAATTGTGCGAAAACTGAAGAAAAAGATGAGCCAAAGTTTCAAAATGACAAAGGCAGTGATGAAATTTTCCTCTCCTTTCATCTATAAAAGGGAGCAGGAGAGAGACTCAAAAGAACACCAACCACTACAAACTGCAATAGCTTCACACACACTGTTAGGGAGAGAATAGTTTAGGGAAGTTATTATGTGAGCACTTCATATTGTCCCTAGAAATAGAAAACTTTAGTTTTTCTTTGCCTTTTCTAGTTCTAGTAGTTGTAAAAATTTACTTTTATGTAATTGATGATTTCATGTTCAAAAATATGTAACAAAACTTTGTGTACTGTATTTCTCAAAATAAAATATTTGTTTTCTTGTAGGACCTTTGTCACTTTGTAGTAGTAAAATATTCCTAGTAAAATTAACATTTAATATTTTTAGTCTAGTAGTACTTGTAGTTGTTCCCTAAAATAGTTTAAAATCCCAAATTTTAAGTTTTTATAGCTATATTTCTATTCACTAGAAGACAGATTTTGCAAGTAAATACCAGATTACTTAGCCACATAGTTATAATCACCTACTAAAGTCCCAAGCACATCATACTCATATCTCACTCCCAAATTAGATTAGAATTTGGTTTGACATTATTTGTGTTCTTGAAGTTCAACCACTGTGACCCCACAAGAATCCAAAGTCAAAGGTTTAGTATTTTATTATTAATTCAGTATTTCCATTTGTTTATGTTTTATTAGCCTAATTGTACTAAACTTTGTTATTTTGCAATTTTGACAAATTCAACCTCAACTCATGTTAAGTGAGGAAAAAAAAATATTAATATTATATTTCACCCCTACCTCAGTTTTATAACTTTAATTTTAATTGGGCAGTCACTGAGTATATCGATTTAATTTTTCTTTAAAAGATTATTTGGAAGACAGTTTCAATTCCAAAATGGTAGGCTAAAACTTTAATTAGGGATGTGCAATAAAAACTTAGAAACCACAGCTTCTGTGCACTAATATTAAATGGGCAAATTTATCTAGATGAGTTGTTTTTCCATTTATGACAAAAAATATCTATGTATCTATAGTTTATGACCATTTAACATGTTTATATACTATGGTTATATTGGACTCAAAAGATTACATATTTGAAATAAGAATATAATTATTTGGATTGTCAAACTATGCCTTTTGTCATAAAAAACACCTAACATACTCAAAAAATTCATATGACAAAGTTTACCTTTCAAATATGTGTTTAATTATATATATTTCTATCCACTAATGGGCATGCAATTGTGTAATGGCAGAGTGGTGGGCACTGGGCGCCGAATAACCCATATCCGCGGCGGGTCACGGTTCAAACCTGGCTACTGCCAGTTGCCTTTTTATTTTTCTTTAAACCAAACGATGTCGTTTCATATCAAACCTGACACACTTGATATGACCCTGGCTAGTGAAAGTTTATTTTTAAATAAAGAATGACTCTACGATCTTAAATGCCAAATCCTTTTCAAATGCACAAAAGTTGTGGGATCTAGTGTTGGTTTTGCATATTTCTAATTCCTTTAAATCATTTCTCTCAAGTTAATTAATATTTCTTGTTTTTAATAGCTCTGCTTAAATATTTATATTATTTCTATCTTTTGCTATAATAATATCCAAAAAGTCATTTGATGTAAATTTAGCTGTTATTTATTTTTTTTTCCCTTTTCTTACTAGTATCTTAGTTAATTTATTTTGAACTATTAAAATCGTTACCGTAAACTGTTATTAAAAAAATAGCTTTTAATTAGTTTTATTGCAAAAATAAAAAAACTAATAGTTTAGTAAAACCCCATAAAAATCCATCATCTTTTATTTTCTTTTTAGTGACAAAATAGTTATTGCCTATCTTTGTTTACTGTTCCCTGTGGGTTCAACCTGGACTTCCAGAACTTTATTACTTGTACGATCACCTACACTTGGGTGTGATAAGAAAACATGTCAATAGGATGTCGTCACCGACCGCTCGCCCGCCACTATTGGTCAGTCTTTTTTTTCATGAAAAAATTGACTAAACCCGACCGCTGACACCCCTAACTGTAAGTCACTTTCTTGTCTTTTTTTTTTGGGCCCAATTTTGTTGTTTTAAAAAGGAAGAAAAATAATTGCTAAACAAGTTGTTAATTTTTGCTTTCTGAAAAATAAAACAATTACTAAACATGCTTTTTATTTTTATTTAAAAATAAAAACTTAACTTAAAACTGCAACATTATAAAATTGTTTACGTTACAAAATGTACCCATTGTTTATTAATTTTTAACAACATATGGCATTAAAATCTCTACTTGTGTATTATTACATACACGTAAGCTAATAAGTTGAAATCTTTGACTTATAGTTAGCGATAATTACTTAAAAGAGGGTGAACTTATATATGTAGTAGGTCCAACATGAAAAAAAAAAACCATGGTCATAACAAGTCCTCTACCTGTTGTGATGGATCATCCTGGGTGACCTGTGATACTCGCATATCCGGGTCCTGGTCAAACGCGTGTGTGTGACGACCTCTCCCACGACTTCTACCCCGTAGTATAAACTCTATGTATCTGAGGACGTCCTTTAGGCTCGGCCTATTTCGATCCTTTACGTGGCTTCTCCCTGTGTATATCATGTCTCTCCATTTCCACCACATCCACCTGGGTCTCTACCACCTCTACATGTGTCAAACTTTCCACCAGCTGCTCAATGGGCGAAACTAGGTGCGAGATATGAACATGTGGTGGCAGGAATTACGATGATGACAGTGCATCTGTCTACATGTTCTCTAGGATGAAGAAGTCACGTATTGAAGAGACATGGTAGACAGATTCCCCTACAGTACAAGGCCTATATGACAATAGATCATCAACCGCATACACAATACCATCCTATTGTGTTTGTGCCTTATGCTTAGGAGCTATAGTTGGATCTGCTTATGCCTGATGTTGTGTCTAAGACTGAGGATCCAAATGTGGTTGAGGTTGGGGATCTAGCTATGGTTGAGCTTGTGTACTGTAAGGCATGAATGATGTAAAAGATGTGACACCATCGTGTAAAAATCGATCCGCACCGCATGCACATCCTATAAGGAATGTTGACCCATGATGCGAATCTCCTATAATGATGTCAAAAGATTTGGTGAGAGTGAATGAGGGTAGCCCGCTAAGCTATCCAATGCCCTTTATGATAGCTCATACATCTAAGTCATGTCATCTGATTCGTGTCCAATATTGCGTTCTCAACTTCATATTTTCACTCGTATTGGACGCGAATTATCACTTACACTGGGAGATTTAATGGATATACTGTACTCTTATTGTTCTTGTTGTTGTTCACTTTAGTTAATAAAATCTCTTTCTCGTAGGAATTGAGAGCTTGTTCAAAGAGGGAACCAATTCTGTTTGGCCCCTATCATGAAAAGGGGAAGGAATCAATCCAACATAGGGTGGATCGATCTGGCCTCACAATGCGGATCGATCCGCATTTTTGGAGGAAGCCACTGCCCAAAATTGTCAAATCGGATCAATACGGCCTCAAATGACCGATCGACCCGCGATCCTACATACATATTTTAAGGGCCCAGATGAATGGAAGATCGATCCGCCCATTACACTAGGATCGATCTACCCCTGCTGTGATTCTCCTCTCTTGTTATTACAAGTTTGCCATTTTGTGGAGATGATATAAATAGGAAGAGATGGATTTTTAGGGTTATCTTATCTTAGTATAGCTTTTATTTTTGATTAGTTTTGAGGTGTATACATCCTCTCTCTCTCTTAGGTCTCCCTCTCCATCTCATTTACTCCCTCATCTACCACCATATTTGTGTAATTAGTTCTAGAGAGGGATTCTAGTTGTATTGAATGGTTGGAAGCTTTAACTTGGAATTTATTGAAGTTGTTCTTGAAGATTTCTAGCATTTATGATGGTTTCCCTTTGTTGGTATTATCTCTCTCTCCCCCTCTTTAATGTTAATATTTTTATAGTTATGATTAGCTAGATGATGTATGTTGGGGATCATAAACCCACCATTGGACCCATGTGTGCTTTAATGTAGGATTCTCATGTTTTGTAGCATTTTTAGGGTTCATGTGTGTAAGGTTTGATTACTTAGGACTCCACTTAGAATGTCAAGCATTATAAGTTGTTAAATCCTTGGATTTCAAACCTAGCCTTATGTATTTCACTGAAACCTCTATCTAACATGTTGGTTGACCACCACATGTTTGATAGTTTGTCTCAATGGAATTTTCTACTCTAGAATATGCTACAAGCATAAAATCCATGAGTTGTTGGATTCTAAGGTGGGGGAATGCTCCTCAACCTTGAATTCTTCATTTGAAAAACCCCAAAACTCCAATTAAAACTTGTCTTTGATTAAAGCTCTCTTTTTACTCTAAATTTGTCATTGTAGTTTAAATAGTTGTTGATTTGAGTACCACCCATAGTCGAAAAGACTTAGTTTTATTTCTTTGTTTGTTAATTTCTCATCACATTGTGATTGGTTATTAAGTGTCCAACCATCACTGTTGTAATCCTATCCTTGTGCACTCGACACCCTACTTCCAATATACTACATTTTTAATAGGGTTAAAAAAGGAATTAATTTTGACATAATCACCATCCTCTTGGTCATAAAAGGAACAAAATAAAAGTTAAATTATGACATTTATTGTTTACATAAGAGTAGGGATGGAAACTTGCCCGATTTACTCGTGGCCCCACCCCGTCCTGACCCTATAGGATAGGTTTGGGGTATAAATAACAAGGTTAGGGGTGGGTATGGGATATAGTTTTAAAACCCGATCTTGGTTTGGGTCAGGGTTTGTATTTGGTTGCATTTACCCGCCCTGCACTGGTATGTATGACTATTACATCTTTTTAGGGTTAGTTAGCTACCCCTTTGGCCTTTGGTATTCTTCATTCACTCTTATTTCTCTCCCTTTATATGTATATATACATATATATATATATATCTCTCTAATATCTAACTCTTAGTCTCCTTCAGCCATCCTCATGTTGTGTTTATCCTTCTCTCCATCCCCATCAATTAAAGAAACACCTCGTCGTCTTGTCCTCTCCATATTGGGATTCGACTTTCCAGTTTATGAAGATATGAAAGAAGACTAGGGCTGCCTTGTTCAGTCATGATGGAGGAAGCACCTCCACCACCGGCATCACCATATCTCATCTATCTCAACCTCTAGTAGCCTTTTGACCACTTAAAGCTCTAAATTATTTGACGAGAAAAACAACTCTGTGTTATTCTTGGATTTTGATTAGAAATCTGGTATATACACCATATGAAATATAATGTAAACATCTATTTGTTAGGGCTTTTTTCTACAATTTTGTGGTGTAAATACATCGCTTGTTGGTTGAGTTTGATTTTTATTAGCCTATTTTTTTTCCTACTAGATTGATTGAGATTTTATTGGAGGAAATTTTTTGGCTTGAAGATTTTCTTAATTTAAGATATGTTTACAGTTTAACGGGACAGGGAGGGGCAGGGTCGGAGTAGGGGATGTTAGCCGTGGTCGGGGTTGGGACTTCTCACACCTTGGGGCAGGTAGGAATGTTCACAAAAAATTGCACCCCGAACCAACCAACCGACCGACCGACCCGAAGGAAACCGAAGCTATCAATCAGTTTTTAAAAATATATTCAAAGAAGGAAACGAATCGACTGACCGAAAGTGGCAAATAAATCGACAAAACCGACTGAACCAAGGCTATTGGTTAGTTTTAAACATGAAAAAATTGACAAAAATAGACCGAACCGACCGTTGTTCACCCCTAGGGACATGACGGGGGTCAGGAAAAGGTTACCACGTCCCATTCCCACCTCGTTGCCATCCCTACATAAGAATTATGTTGTACGATAAGAAAAACATCTCACCAGAACGTTATAGATGGTACCAACTAGTTGGAGGCCAATTGGAGGTGATGTTGCAGGTCGACCAACAAACCGATGTGTAATGCGCCGAAAGCACATCATTTAGGAGTCGGAGTCACCCATCTGCGCATCATTTGGAACACCCGCTACTATATGGTAAAGGTGATATTCCCATTGCTAAATATAATCCTTGTGTCAACACTCCAGTCTTCCCTTGTACGACTCCAGTGGTCAGTGATGTGTAATGAGTGACTAATGTCACACACGCATCAGTATGATCTGCCTCATGCCAAACTACCTCAGAACTCCATCAGGGATGATGCCATTTGATGATATGGAATAAGATCAACAGGCATCTCGACATCCACGTGCCCTGCCCAACTTGACAATATTTAGGAAGAGACAAAACTAAATCTGCATTGTAGGGTTGCCATACCATCTGTGAAATAATATATAAATACTTAGCAATTTGAAAAAAATAAAATAATTATGAGTATTTCCCTTCTCGGTCATAGGACATGAGTGGGCACCCCTTAACTCATAAGCAGGTAGCCTGTCTATAGTTATGAATAATGTAATGTTCAGATTTCAATTTATGTATACCTGTAACCCAATAGGCCATCCTCTAGTACATTGCTAGTAACAGAACCAAAAGGATATGGGACAATTTCTCCCATTCCCACAACTATTAATTTCACAATAACAAATTAGTAATATGACTAAAATATTCCACAATTGTACAAGCCATGCAATTTCATAACCATATGAAGATCTTACCTGTAGTAGTATAAGTAGGCCACATATCTCTAGTACTGATGGTCTTGTGGCTAAACATATCTTACGGTATAGGCATGCCAACAGCTCACTACCCTAGCTATAGCCACCATCTAGATGTCGAATGAGTGGTAGATATATGAGTCTAACCTTGCTTGATGTCTTGTCCAGGAACATCGAGTCTCTTAATGTGTGTGTGAATGTATGTAGCATGTGTGTGTACATGCATTCATCTCTGTGTATGTGGGTGTATGTATGCGTACGACGAGAGGAGAGAGAGAGAGAGAGAGAGAGAGAGAGAGAGAGAGAGAGAGAGAGAGAAAGAGTAGTCATTCTATTTTGGGTTGTCCGTTCGACGTAAGGAACCTCCACCTCAAGAATAACCCGATGGCTAGATTCGGAATTTTTCAGTTATATGAAGCAGAACTCCGTGAAGTACCTTGCATGGGCGGACTCAAGTGCAATTCAGGGGTGGCACAGGCCCCCCCTGGATTTTTGGAAATTACAAAATTATATATTATAGTTTATAGATTTTAGAAATAGGTCCTCTTAAATTTCATACAGGCCCCCCCTGAACTTTTGAAAATTCTAGGCTTATATGTAATATTTTACAAGTTTTAGACACATGCCTCCTTGTACTTTTGAAAATTCTATACTTACATGTAATATTTTACATGTTTTAGATATAGATCCCCTAAAATTACATGATTTATCCCAAATTATGGGTGTTAAACCAATTCTATAAGCGATTCTACCATTTTACACATAATTATGTATAGGTAGACTCAAAAAAATTTCACCTCGGGGGCGCTGCTCTCGAACCCCCGTATAGGCAGGCCCCCCCTGGCCAAAAATCCTGGGTCCGCCCCTGGTACCTTGGTCTCTTAGACATGTTAGGATAACCTCTAGGAAGACTTAGGTACATTAAAAACTCATTTAGAAACAAAAACCCAAGTTAGGATATCCTTTCTCCTTAAAATGAAAAAATCGTCGGACCTCGGGGTGGGATCACGAGAGATCCCTTAACAAAATGCTCCTAAAACATCTTAAAACAATGCCATAAGCCCTCACATTGTCCAAAAACCACTTAGGAGAAATATTTTCGTGCCAAAGTTGCCTTTTTACGCTTCTCCGGTTTGCTCCTTTTCGAAGTCAGTCTCACCTTTTTGATCATAACTTAAAATTCACAAATCATTTTTGAATGAAGACAAAAGTATTACAAACTAGACATCCATACCTTTGCAACGGTATATCACAAGCCTAAATTAGATGTCCGAGGTGAGAGAACGAAGCCCGGGCAGAATGGAGAGAAAATACAACCTTCGGGGCTGAATGCCATAGTGACATTCAGTGAAGGACGTGAAGCTCCTATGAAGGCTGCACCCCAAAATCTGAATTCCACTATGGCATTTGAGCCCAAAATGCAATATGAACTGTCGGTTTGGTCCCGATCCGCGTAAACTAGCACAAATTCAACAATCAAATGCAATTTCGCCCAAAACTTTAGAGATAGAGTTGAAAGACTCCAAGATGCTCCTCAAAAACCCTTGGTACAATTCTTTAAAGCTTGTATTTCTGTCCCACATTGGATAGATAAAGAAAACCAACCCTAATCTCAAACTATAAATAGAGGCCTTTACCTCTTCATTCCATACACCAGAAAATCCTGAGAACTAGAGAGCTCAAGATTGAGAGGATTTCTAAACACTCCTGTAAAGTTTTTAGGAAAGCTAAATACTTTAGACTTAGGATTCGAGTCTTGGAGACCGCGGTGTTAGCGAAACTCTACCGGAGTAAGATTCTGAGGGAAGTTCTTGGGGGTAAGCTCTTATTCTTTTATTTTCTTTTTTTGTTCTTCATCTTTAGAGTTCCTAGGATGGCTTCAATTCCTATTTTGTAGCATCCCTATTAGGGTTAAGTTATCCCAGACATACTCTACCCGAAATTGAATGGTATTCATTATGATTATCCTTCATATATTGCATTATTGTTGTTCTAACCATGGTTAATTAGGAATAATTGGGAATGCTATGCATTTCAGGTAAATTTCCTAGATTCATTTTGTTAATGTTTTCCTAGGATCACATAGGAGCACGATAGCTAGATAAAATAGAGCTTTTAATTCATTATATGATTACATGTGCATAGATAT
Source organism: Hydrangea macrophylla (assembly GCA_033977485.1). Classification (NCBI taxonomy): domain Eukaryota; kingdom Viridiplantae; phylum Streptophyta; class Magnoliopsida; order Cornales; family Hydrangeaceae; genus Hydrangea; species Hydrangea macrophylla. Next base: position 77,906,225 of record CM066991.1, on the reverse strand, counting down.
CATATTTTTCTAGGTTTTGAGTATGGTTTTCAAGTTTACTTTGATTTTTACTTATTCACATGCAAGGAGAGCATAGTAAAACCTTTAGTCCCTGAATTATTGCTTTAGCACTAACATTGCATGTAAGTGTATAGTCTCTTGTACGCTTTTTATTTTCTTAGTTGTTTATAACTTGAATTTAGGATTGCATTAGAAATAAATGAAACGGTCTACACAATGTCTAGTCAATCACCTTGAAAGCTGAGTAGAGGCCCATCTCACGATGGGGCGAGAGGGGGGTGTTTCAATACGATCTAGCTCCTTCTTCTCTCGTACCTTAACCCCCAAACCGAGTTCTTTGGTGACGAAGGGGCGGTGCTCTCTATCCATTGGACTTGATAGATTTAGTTTTCTTGGTTTCGTTTATCAAACCAAGTGACGATTCTATTAGTAAGGATCAACTCTATTAGTGAGAATATCTCCAGATTTAGCCTTGTAGGAAATATGGATTACTCACTCGTGTAGCCTTGGATATGGATCATGGGCATCAATTGTAGCCTCGAGTATGGATAAGAAGCCTCATGAAATCCAAAATGCAAGTAATCCAAATCGATCAGATCGGATAAAGGCTAATGATGGGTGGTGAACATCACTTGTGGTTGTTGACATGAGATTTGGTGTGGGATCAATCAAGTGGGCCTAGTCTTTGTGGGCCGTATACTTGGTCGAGGTACACAGAGAGAGAGAGAGAGAGAGAGAGAGAGAGAGAGAAAGAGAGAGAGGACATAAGGTGAATGGTTATGGAGGAAGAAGGAAAGAAAAAAGAGTGCAGCGTCCAGCCTTATAAACTCGAAGTCGCAACTTAAACTTGCGACTTGTTGATGTCTTGTTTTCAATTGGAAACTTCATTAGTCGCATATTTAACTTGACACATCAAGAAGTCGCAAGCTGAAAATGCGATTTCATCCGATTATTTTTTTACGAAGTTGCAATTTGGAATTACGACTTTCAACGAGTGGATGGGTTTGGGAAATTATCCCGCTCATTTGATGGGTCAGGTGAAAATTCTAATTTATGTATATCTATACCTATATATTGGACGTATAGGAAAAAACTTCTAATGCTAAAATCTATAATAGAAAGGGAAAGAGAGGGATAACATTTTTTTTCAACCCCGATATTTACAGATAGACCATAATATTTTATTATTATTATTATTATTATTAAATTTTTTTTTTACAAATTACATTTATGATTTTAGGTGTGTAACGCAAATTAATTATCTAAATAAAACTAATCCACCCATGCCACGGCCACCTCTCCACTCCTCACTTTCTCTAAATTTCTCTCTCTCTCTAAATTTCTCTCTCTCTCTCTCTCTCTCTCTCTCTCTCTCTCTCTCAAGTATTAGTGCCACCATTCTAGTTATATTGAAGGATTGAATACATTTTACTCTCATGTGGTATAGAGTCATTTTCACTTTACCCCTATCGTTTAAAAGTAGACATTTAACCCCCATATGTTGTAATTGGAACAAAACCTTTATGTTTTTTTTTTTGTCAAAACTAATGGATTAAATTACCTCATTTTGATTAGGCTCATTTTCACTTTGTCCCATTATAAAAGGTATATTTGTCACTTCAAGGTAAAATAACGTTTGACCTCCTTTTGATTACGCTCATTTTCACTTTGGCCTTTATCAAATGTATATTTGTCACTTCAAGTTAAAAGCCATTAGACTTTGCACCTAATACAAAATCACAAAGGAGTTAAGTGTTAACATTTAATCCATAGTGGCCAAAGTGAACAAGTAACCAACCTGATACTTGACTTAAAACATTTTAATGAAAGTGATACAACTTGATAATTATTGAAAATAATCAAACACTAATAAAAAAAAAGGGTTAGTTGCATTTACCCCTGTGGTTAGGTTAATTTTTATCTTACCCCTATAGTTCAAAAGTAAACTCTTAACACCCTATGACTTTAGATTAAAATGAAACCACTAAGATATCGTTGAAAATAAACCCATTTGGGGATTAAGAGTTAAAATTAGTCCCACACGAGAGTTTAAATGTTAAAATTAACTCTACATAGATAGTTAACCCCAAAATTAGCCCAATAAAGGGCTAAGTGTTAAAAATTGCCCCCCACACAGGTGGGTTCAATGGTAGTATTATCCCCACATATATAGGGTTAACCTCAAAATTAATTTCACAAAGGAGGTTAAGTATTAATATTTTTCGTCAATTTTAGAATTTTCATCAGTTTTGAGAGAGATCTTATAGTTTCATTTTATTCCAAAATTACAGGGGGTTATGTATCCACTTTTGAACGATAGGAGAGTAAAGTGAAAATGAACTTAACCACATGGGAGTAAAATGTAGTTAACCCTAAGGCCCCGTTTGGTCCACTGGAAATGAATTACGAAAGGAAACTAATTCCAAGTAATCCAATTCTAGAGAAACTGATGCCAAATTAGTTCCATTATGGTGTTTGGATAAACCAACGAATAATTTTGGAAACACCATTTATCTTCTTTAAATTGTAAGTTCATTTTAAAATAGTTGAAAAGCATGATAAGGTTTTAATTACAAAATGTTTATTTGCATTTGTATTATATATATATATATATATATCATTGTATGATTTGCAAGGCAATAGTTTAAAAATTTAACAACCATTCAATCACTTGATTAGGTAATTTAAATTCAAATCATTAGTTAATTCAAATTTACACACTATTGATTTGTTAAATGAGAGAGATAAGGTTGTTTCCTAGAGAAAAGGAATCTAAATACCTCCTTAACATAAGGAATGAGTTTTCTAAGAATCTATTTCTAGTTGGAAATAGATTCCGGGTTCGTTAAACACACCAAAACACACAAAAATAATTCCAAGGAATGAGATTTCTTTTCTCGCTTACTTTACAAGCGAACCAAACGGGGCCTAACACAAAATAGCTATTCAAACAGGGCTTTCGGAACTCTGCAGATTCCTACCACGCGCGTCACAAGGTGCTTCTACCTAACACAGTAACCACCAATTCTTTTGAGGGGTGACTTTTCAAAAGTAGGAGAAAGTTGGTGGCTGAGGTTGGTGAAGGACTAAGCGCTCGATTTCGCACCATGTTCGGAATAATTTCATTTATTTTTAATTTGTAACTATCTAATTTTTGGAAGTAAGTAGCGTAACCCCTTGATTAGTCTCAAATTATTATTTTACCTTTATAATTTTTTTTAAAAAATTTAGGCGAAAGTCTCTAAACTGTCAAAAGTTTAAAGTCTAATTTGATTCTTAATTTGTTAAAAAATTCCTCAAATGTCGAGTTAAGTGAAGTTTCGCTAAATATTTATGTACGAATTTAGTATAATTTTACTTAATATTCATGTATGCCGGGTAGGGCTGGCCATGGACCGGGTCGGGTCGGTCCATTGCTATTGTTTTTATGTTATTTATTATTTTTTTAAGGACTTAAGCTATATGAAAAAAAAACTTTATCATAAATAATGTTTAAGTGATATTTTTCAGACACATTATTTACAAAAAATGCAACAAATCTCTTGTGAGAATAGATACATATTGAATATCTTATGTACAATTATATTAATCTATATATTACATAATATAAAATACAATAAACATATATCACTAATACTTGTGCCGAGCCGGGCCAAATTGGACCTCATTTGCTATGTCCAAGTCCGGTCCTAAATGTGTGCGGGCCTAAAAAATAAGAGTCAAGCCCGCTTGTGCTGGCCAAGCAGGTAGAGCTGGCCACCGGGCCGTTGGCTACCCCTAATGCCAGGTGAAATTTTACATAATAATTTAAAAAATAATAAGTATACACACTAAATGGCCCACATGGATACCTAAGTAAAACAACTTCTGTGGGACCCACACCCCACAAACTCGTTCTTCCACTAAGTTCTCTCTCCCCTTTCTTCTCTCTCTCTCTTCGCTAGCACTAGACTCATATGGTTACTGAAATTGATGTGTTTTGTTCATCAAATTAGGGGGAGTCCAAGATTAATATGGCAAATTCATATTGGAACTAAACACAAACCCATTGTGATGATCAAACATATGATTCTCTCTCTCAAGATTGTACTCACAATTCCACAATTTAGGCAAATTAAATTGCCCTGAACTTAAAATTGTTGATGAAAAAGGAATAGAAGAACACACATCAAAGAATGGAAAAGGAATTGAAGAGGGGTCAGTGTTGCTTGTAAAATTGGGACATTGAAAAGCTAAATCTTAAGAATTTTTTGGTGAATATAATTGAATTGGGTGACACAACTGAGTCTTTTTTCTTTTGTTCCTCTAATCTAATCTTTTCAAGTTGAACAACACCAAGTTCTCTTTTATGGGACATTTGTTTTATTCAACTTTTTTGAAGATCTAAAACCACCACCACCACTACTACTATTGCTACACTTCTGGGAATCTTCTTCTTGAGGCAGTTTTGGTCTCACCCATCTAGTTACAGACAATCAGACAGCTCTTATATAATGAACCCACTTGGGTTTTAATTATATGCCAAAAATGTCATATATATACCATAATTTAAGATACCCAAAATCTAAAAAACAAAATCTGAAAGTGAGTATATATTATATGGGATTATATTTTAGACGGATCATCCGTACTCATGGAGTTTAACGGAAGCCAATGTCATTATGCCACATCAGATTTTGTTGGCTACAATCATGGAAAACGGTGCACTACGATATTGTACAATCTTGTCTTGGGTTGCTGATTTGACTAGTGGGACCCTATTTGCTTTACGAGAAGCTCTTCCATGATATTAGTACACCCGTGCTTATACATATGAAGTTTTTAATTAGAGCACTGCTAGATCCATACAGTGAATTACACATTTTTTTCACACACAGTTTTACATGCATGTATCATATGCTGTATAAGTGGGGCACAAAAAAATGTAAAAAATTCAAACAGCATAAAGTACAAGCATTTAAAGGTGTGTATGGAAAAAGTGTGTGGTTCACTGTGTGAGTCTACCATTTCCTTTTAATTCTACCATACATGTACCCCTACTTCTAGGGGATCATGACAAGTAATTCACAAACAACAATGCTAGCCCACAGTCACACTAGGAGAGAGATAGAATATGAATGAGTGTTAGTGAAATATGTTAGTGCCCCAAATATTACTCATTCACAAATATGAAATTTAAAATTTTACTAATCACTTGTCATGACCTCTCAAAAATATGAAGCAAATATATGGTCTAAATTAAAATATCGCACCACATCAATATACTAACGTGGTATTTCAGAATCACTGAATAACTTCTCTTTTCTCTTGATGTACGCATTTTCCACAATTGCAACCAAATATATCTCATGTGGCATAATAACATTGGGTGCCGTTAAATAATATGATTAAGGATGATCGTCTAAAATGTTATCCCATATTATATATATGAGTAATATTTGGGACACAACCTTCATACAACTTTTATACAACCTCCCCAAAAGATGTGTCTATCTCTCTCCTGTGATGTCACTGGACCCCACAGTGACACAGGAAAGAGATAGACACATCTTTTGGGAAGGTTGTATGAAAGTTGTATGAAGGTTGTGTCCCAAGTATTACCCTATATATATAGTATATATAGAGAGAGGGAATATATGAGGGCCTTGGATTTTTCAGTTGTTGTGAGTTTGTCGGAGAGACAGATCAGATCACTAAGTATAAGAGAAAATGGGTATAAAATCTTCTAAATTCAAAGTTAAATGCAAAATCCAAAGGACCAAAGCAAACAATTTGGATACTCTTTGTAAAACTATTTGGATACTCTTTGTAAAACTATTTGGATACTTCAAAGGCGAGACGGTGACGACTGGTCATGGAAAGGAGGGACGACTATGGCTCGCGGTGTGCAGGGGGCGGCTGGAAATGGGTGTGCAGGGGGCGGGAAGGGCTGGGGTGTGGGTCTGGCAGGGGTGTTTGATTTGGAAAATTTGGGTGAAATTCACGGATTTAGGGCTCATTGGTGTGAAAGATGAGTGGGCTTCACAGAAATTTTTAAAATTTTGGTTAGAAGGCCCTGTGGGTTATTTGCTGTGTCATTAACTGTGTATATGTATCATTGTTGTAATAATTTTGTACGGAAAACCTTTGCCTATTCAAGAATCTTCATTCTCCGTAACTCTAAAATTTTTTATCATAATGCCATTTTCACTAATTATCCCCTTTTGGCTTAATTACAAAATATACCATATATTGAGTTTGGTCCTTTTGTCATTTTAATCCCTATAATTTCAATTGCATAAATTTGATCCATGAAGTTTTAAATAGAAGCAATTTGATCCAAATACTTTATTCTGTGGACCATTGAGTTTGGCCCAGGGTTCACTAAGGCACGAGTGGGTGCCATGATACCTGCTGAACTCTTAAATTGCTCCACCTCATCCCATGTTTTTTTTTAATAGGTGACAATGTTATTTTGTTGATTCAAATAGTTTGCATTTATCTCATTATTAAAAATTTATAAATAAACGCCAATTTTTTTTTCACCCTGTATTTCTTCACCCCTAAACTAAATTCCTGGATTGTCCCTGCCAAAGATTCTGCATTTGGAGAGTAGTTATGGTCAGATGATGTCACACACTATTTAAGAAAGTTCAATTGTGGTTGCTGGTTGCTGCTAGTTAGATACAACGTACTTTGATGGTTTGGTATTGATAAGCATAGATTAATTACGAATAAAGTAGCACTGAATATGAAGCACAAAAAGTGTTATTTTGTTTGTATTTAATTGTTCCAAGGTTTTTAATTTGTTTCTTGGGTTCCAAGTCAAAGAGAGATTGAGAGAATATAAAAAGGTATTATGGTCATTTAGAGAAAATATTAGCGTCCCCTTACGATGACATTTTATATTAAAGTCAGGGAACAAGCGGTCCAAACTTTTAGGTCTCAAAAAAATTTCTTTGTCCAATTTATATATATATATTTTTAATTTTTATGAAATCTATCATTTTTAGATTCATTTTTTTCCAATTTTTTCCTAATTTTTATGAAACATATCATTTTTAGGCTTATTTTCTTTTAATTTCTTTATAATTTCAAAGAAATTTAGTATACAAGTCTCATTTTTTAGGGTCATTTGAAAATTCACTTGAGGCTTTGGACAATTTTTGTCGTCTCAGGACCGACCCGAATAATTTTTGTAGTCTCAGGACCGACCCTGATTAAAGTGTAACGGTATTAGTTTCACGTTTAGTGCTACATACATGGGCTGTATGTGTAATTTACTCTTAAAATATTCTAGCTGAATTGTTGACACACCCTTAACCCAATAAGCAAATGGATTCAATCGACATTATAGATATAATAAAAAAGTGAGAAAAAAAATAGTGATAGTTTTTTTTTGGGATAAATTATACTCATCCTTTCAACTATGACCCATTTCCACCAATATCCTTAAACAAAAAGGTGAACAACTTGACCCTCAATTATAAATAATATACTCCTGACGGTGTTAACAAAAATAGTGAAATGACAGAAGTACCCACGTCCAAAATAGAGGAATGAAAAAAACTGTATGCTTCCCAACCCCCTCCCCCCCTCTCTCTCTCTCTCTCTCTCTCTCTCTCTCTCTCCTCAGACACCCCCCCCCCCCTCTCTCTCTCTCTCTCTCTCTCTCTCTCTCTCTCTCTCTCCTCAGACCCCTCCTCAGACCCACATCCACCAAACACCTCCACTGTCCGCCACACCCGCATAATCCATTGCATGATACCAGACTAAGTGTGCCTTCGATAAAACTGAAAATTAAGTGCTGAATTTTAAGTACTGAAAATTTTAAGTGATTGAATTTATAATGCTGAAAACAATTTTGTAAGTATCGAAATAGATTGCATTCAGTAATTATTTTCAGTAGAAAATTTTCACTTAAAGTTTTCACTGGTTTTTTGGCTACTTTTTCAATTAAGTGATACGTTATCAAACGCACTAAAGTAAAATAAGTGTTAAAAGTTTTCATTTCACTACTTAATTGGGTTATCAAACATACCCTAACTCTTACTCAAACATGGATTTGTGTAAGAAAATTGACTTGAACATGTAAGTTGAACTATATCTTTGTTCCTAGCAATACTATATATATATATATATACACACACGAGCTCCTTCTGGGCTCCATAATTTTAATAAAGTGAGGACTTTTATTGTGGTCGTTGGATCGTCATGTAATCCAAGTCACGCCAATAAAATGATAGAAGCACCCTTAATGAAAACACGATCCAATGACCCAGAACAGAATTCCTTAATTTCTTAAAATGATCTCAATATATATAGACACATAAACATACATGCATGTGTTGGGAATTAAAAACGCGAAACCAAATTCCCCCAATAAACATACAGACACACATAAATAGTAACAAATAAGCACACAAATGAAAACACAAATTTCTATGTGTTTCGGCCAAATATTGTGCCCGAGAGAATTGTTCTTTCACTATTGAGAATAAAATCCGGTACAAGAAAACATTGAATTAAATCTCATAACCCAACACTTAACTTGTACATCCACTCTCAAAAAACAAAAAAAAACCCCATTCTCTCACCCTAGACCATGCACTCCCATAAGGGGAGACCCCCAACATGATACACCAAGGGTTTATCTAAATTCCTATACATCATCCCCTTTTATGGAGTTTACATATAATTCCTTGTCCAATTAACAAGAAATTAGAGATTCATTCCAAATAAAACTCTATCACAAAAGAAGCCATATCCCAATAGGAATCTAAGTCAAATCAACAATCCTAAATTAATAGGATTGTCTCACATGTGATATAATCCCAACAATTACCCCCTCTATCACTGGTGGGGAAATTGCCCAATCATTCTATCACACATGATCAGCACCCCCTCAACCGGAGCACCCACAAAGTTGACCACTTTGCAGCCATTTACCATTGACCGTCTTTCAGTACCAGTATGCACAAACCGAATCAACATGGTCTCAACACATCTGATTCGTCAAATCGCGACCAATACATGTGCAGCTGCACGAGTTACACCTTAACTCTAAAGAAGAGCCTCAAAACCTCTTTTTCCCTGGCAAGATTTTCCCTCACCTTCGTCTAAACCATGAAAACAACCATTCAAGTACTTGCAAGAATTCATCCATCGAGGACCAACCAAACAATAAAACCATCCACACTTCTCTCTCCATTGAGAACATCTGCCATATGTGATTTTTATGACTCCATCCTCAGCTTGAACACCAAGCTTGCACTTGTAGAGATCATCTGGTAAAATAGATTATAGATTCCTCTGCCAATTTTGGACCAAAGTCATACCACCCAGATAGCGAACTAGTCCAACAAAGTATTTTGAAATCACCGTTCCACCTCGCGACAATGCTCGTCACCCAAGGACAATCAACAGCCCTTCCGGAACCCATCAAAATATTTTTTCAAGGACCACATACGTACCGTACCCGGAATCTAACAATCCAAGATAAGTGTCCATACAAGTGGAGTGTGAGGACCTTTCCACCATATGCAACTTACTACAGTCACAGTAGCATTGAAGTCGTCTTCTGCCTAGCTCCTGACCTACTGTCTCGTCCGATCTATCACCAAAAAAATCCTAATCCACATAGAATCTCATAAATCTGCACCCACCGATGAATCCACAGCACTTGAAAACATTAGGTACCATCTGTGATCCGACTTCCAAACAACATAGCTTGTCCCCCAAGCTTTTTGAAATTCTGACCAATCACAATCCCTTGATTCAATGCACCTATCCACATTGGATAACTTCCCTATCCAAGATAACCATAACATATCAATAACTACAATGTCTTGTACGAGCACGTTAGCAGGCCTTTGCTCATCGGATTAAATTTTATTTTCTTGATTTTCTTTTTGCTGCTTCACTGCCACCGCATGTGCCCTATCCACCATGATTTCATGACCTTGACTTTGATAACACTTGTTGAGAATTTAAAACATGGAACCAAATTCCCGCAATAAATACATAAATAAACAGTAATGAAAAAATATACCAAAGAAAATACAGATTTCTACGTAGTTCGACCAAACATTGCCTACGTCCATACCCGAGAGAACTGTTCTTTCAGTATTGAGAATAAAATCCGGTACAAGAAAACATTCCCATAACTCAACTCTTAAACCTCTTGTATTCCCACTCTCAATAAACAAAAAACCTTCATTCTCTCACCCTTGACTATGCACCCCCATGAGAGGAGACCCCTAAGGTTTTCCTAATTCCTATACATCGTCTCCTTTTACAGAGTTTACATAACATTCCTTGTCCAACAAGAAATCAGAGATTCATTCCAAATAAAACTTTGTCACTAAAGGAAACCATATCCCAATAGGAATCTAAGCCAAATCAACAATCCTAAATTAATGGGATTATCCCACATGTGATATAATCCCAACAGTATGTACACCCATAAAACTTAGGTAGTGCTTGCTTGCTTTAAAGACCTAAATATGTCATTCTAGTTTGTACCAATTTCTTATACGCTAAAAAAGGGAATTCCAATGATCGAAGGGTGCTGCAAGAGGGATACTCATGGAAAAGGTTTTTAGATAGGAAGGGGTTTAGAGGTGGCAGGAATAAAGAGTTTTGGTGTGTATTTGTTGTGTGTGTTTTTGCAGTAGAGGAGAAAAAATATTGGACATTTGAGGTCAAATGATGGAGGGATTTGGTGTTGGGGGTGGCAATTGATGGTTGATGTTGCAGTTAGCAGTGAAGGGCTTTAGAAATGATAGCAGGCAATAGTGGTCTAGTCGGAGACTTGGGTTTTCTGTAGAGAGAAGAGGAGGGTGGATTTAGAGAGAGAAATTTTGGTCTTCCCATCTCATTAAAAGGGCAAAATGGAAAAATAAAATAATTCTGGTGGGACATGTTTGTGTTAACATTTTGGGTCAAAATCTAATAAAAAGGGTTGCTATGTTTAAATGTGAGACATAAAAGGGGTCCATCTGTCGGGTTAAATAGTTCAGGTTAGTGAGTTAAAAATGAATCATAGTTGACACGTGTTTATATAATTTGCCCTTCATTCATTACCGTCATCCACACAGCCATATATGTAGATAAATAAAGTCAAAATTAAGATTTAATTGAAAATTTGTAAGTACACTTGGATGATTGAGTACAACCTCGTTGTTGCCACAACAATCCAGTTAAAACAAAAAGAAGATCAATATCAGCTACCTCCCTTGAGGTTTGACCTAATAACACTTACCTCCCTCCACGTTTAGGAGTACATTTACCTCCTCCTGTCAGAATTAAACTACCAATGGTGTTAAATGAGTCTGTGAAGTTACTTTTATACCCCTGCTCAGTTTTCTTACCCTTCTTTCCCCTCTTACTTGTTACCTACCACTACCTCCACGGTTCTACCTCCCTCTCTCTGTCTGTCTCTCTGTCTCTCTCTCTCTTTTTCTCTACCACCACCCACCGCCACATCCTCCTCTCTTCTCTACCACCCAACATCACCTCCACCTCTCCTCTCACAATCAACCACCACCACACTATCACAACGACAACCCACCATCCCCAACTACAATCACCACCTATAATCGTCACCACCACCATAATGTCCACATTTCCACCTTAATTGGCTAAATTTTTCGTTAATAGATCATTTATCATATCCCTAAATTGATTCTCGTTCAAGTCCATTAGCCTCCCACACCACAAATTCTAAAGCATTCATAAAATCACATCCCCCCAAACTGAGACAAATCACATTTTTTATGTTTTAAGTCGTAAATCAGAAATTGATTTGTTGAAATTGATGATCAATTTAATTTTTGTATCGCCATGGATGTGGGTCTACAATTGTGAACAAATTCAAAAATTGATTTGGGTTGTCTCACTAAGGAGGTGTGTTAAGTTTTGTATCGCCGATGGATGTGGGTTTACAATCATGAAGCAATTCAAAATTTGATTTGGGTTATATTCACTAGGGAGGTATGAGTTTTGTGTTTTCATTGGAGCAAGAATTCATTTCAGAAATTTAATTGGATGTGGCAGAGGTCATGGCGCTGACAGTGTTGTTCATTCCTAATCATATGAGAGTGTTGTGTGTATCTATATATATGTGTGTTCCAAGTCTTTGTGTGGGTATGTGTATATGTGTGTATATATCTATATATATATATGTGTGTGTCTCTGCTTTATATTTATATTTATATTAGACAGTTTTTTTTTCTTTTTTAAGTAGAAGGGCAACTTTGGCATTTTAGATATTTTGTAAGTGATGTCATCATATTCTATTTATTTATCTAATGACAAGTTAACGAAAGGGCGACTTTTATTGAAATTTGAAAATAAGGGAGATAAGTGTTACTCTTAAAATGTGCAGGGATGAAAGTGTTATTAGGCCAAACCTCATGGGAGGTAAGTGATAATTTGCAATACCCGTAAATTTGATGTACTTCTATATGTCTGTATGTATATAAGCCCTTATTATTTTGCCTTTGATGGATTTGAGACCCAATCGATTCGACCCTTTTCCAATCGATTGCCACTTGCCACCTGCTCCCAATCGATTGACCTACTTACCAATCGATTGTCCCTTTGCCATCCACCACCAATCGACTGCCAACTGATCCCATTCGATTGGCAGAGAACTGAACGTGGTCACCAAGTTTGGGTTGTGTGGCTGCCATTTGCTCCCTTCTCCTATATTACCTCTCCCCTTTCTTATATATATGTTTGGCTTTGTGTGTGTTGAGAGAGCGAGAAAGAGTTATATGTGCATATACATACATATATATTGTATATATATATACATAATACACACTCTCAAGAAGACATAAAAAAAGAGAAATAGAAGAGAAGAAGAAGAAGGAGAAGTAGAAGAGAGGCAGAGAAAAGAAAGAGGAGAGAGAAAGCTCACCGAACCACCCGAGCTTCGCTGAGGACCATCACTGCAACCCGATTCCTTTAGTGAGTTATAAACTCACTAGGTAGCATTATTAGATTGTATTACATGCCTCAAAAGAAGGAAAGATGCGGTAGACATCTTTCCCATAATTCTGTCTTTGGACTGCATATTCTGGGAAGAAGACGTAGTCCCAATGTGATCCCAATCGATTGGTAATATTGTGATCCCAATTGATTGGTATTTTATCCAATCGATTGGCATTAGTTGTTACCCAATCCATTTGCCTTTTGTGCATCGATTGGTGTTATTTTGGGACCCAATCGATTGGTATGTTTTCCAATCAATTATTACTACTTTTACTCCAATCAATTGAACCTCGAACCCAATCGATTGGCAATTATAGAATGTGGCTATTTCATGTTAATTATAACATGAACTGTTTAGTTGTTTATTTACTATACTGAACCCTCCACATGCTATACTGTAGAAGATAAGAGATAATGATACGCCGTAATAACATTGAGAATAATGTATTATTGGTGATAACATTAGCAAACGTATCTGTCGTGAATTGAATTGGTCTCCATTTGTTGTATCCTATTGGGTTGCCACATGGGAGAGTCAAGAGTCAGTTTGGTTACAGGTCAGTATAAGTTGGTGGGGGTGACACTTTGTGCATAGACGGGTATTGATTAACAGTGTCCTAAAGTATGTGGACTGCGATCATCAACCCGAAGGTTTATGCTTGGACGGTCATTGATTGCTAGTATCCTAAAGTATGTGGACTGCAATAATTGACCCGAAGGATTGACTGCGTGAGTTTAGCATAGGGTGATGTATATTGGTTGACTGTCTCCTAAAGTATGCGGACTGCAATTAAAGGTATATCAATATTGTGATTGAGGGTGATGTATATTTATTGATGGTGTCCTAAAGGAGGTGGACTGCTATCAATGGTACATCCCTAGTATGGCATGAATTGATATACTCTAATCTACTGTGTCCTAAAATATGTGGACTGTGATCAAGAGTGTATCCATTTAATCGCATTGTCAAGTTGTTCATCGAATTCTTAGACCAAGTTGGTCGTTACGTAATAAGACGATTAATGGTTGGTTATGAAGTGATTGAATGAAGAAAATATATTATTAGTAGAACTATACTCATATCGTTTCATAACTTGTAACAACTTTCTAATTATGATACTGTAGACACCCCAATTTTGACTAACTGTTGAATCTAGGTTTGGTTACTTCTAAAAGACCGATGACGACAATGACCGGTGAAATTCAAAGATTTTCCAAAAGAAATCAAGCCCTTTAAGAATTCTTCAAAACAAGTTTCCAAATTAAGAGAAAGAAAGAAAGAATTGGGTGTTCGGAAAGACCCGGGTACATGTGAGAGAGACAGCCAGAAAATTAATTTCAAAAAAAATAAAGTGCATATATATGTATAAGAATTTTTGAGAGAACAAAAAGAAGGAAAAGAAGAAAATATGTATATGTATAGCCTATTAAAGAATATGCTAGTATCTTAGTATATTAGTATAGTTTACTAAAGTATTACTAAAGTTTTTAGTATATTAATATAGTATATAAAGTATATTAGTATATTAGTATAGTATACTAAAATATATTAGTATAGTAAATATATATTTTGAAAATAAAATAAAAAAAGAGGATTCAGTTAACCGCGACACTTAATGAAGCCGGCGGCACTGCTGAGTGCCGCGCCGGCATTCACTAAGTACCGCTTGGCACTCAGTGAGTGCTGGAACGACATACAGTGAGTGCCACAGCCAACTCTACGAGTGCCGCGTGATGTAAGAGTCTGTTTTTCTCACATGTTCTAGAAGAAATCTTTGCACATGGGTTTTCATCCGAATTTACCCATTTGACCCCATGAAAAAGGTCTATATAAGCTGGCCTTCATCTCCGTTATAGGGGACTTGAACCATTTTTCATATATATAAAAGATATACATACAATAGAGAGAGAACTAAGAGGAAAACAAGAGATTTCGGAAGAAGTTCTTTGAACAAATTGAAGAATTTGGAAGATCTTCATCCAACAATTGAGAATTCCCTGAGGTTATAAGAGGTAACCTCCCAATCTCGTAGAACATTAAGCAAGTTCAATCACAAGTTCATAGTTCTAAGATCTTTACACATTTTCAAAACCTCTCTTCTTGTCCCATTTCATCACACACCACATAGAACTTGTGATTAAATCTCATGGTAGTTCATTATTTTGGATCTAAACAAGCCTTGGGTTTAAAATAAAATTAGTTCATAAGGAGATTTTGTGATTTTGGACTTTCTTAGATAATTTTGTTTTTGTTTTTGTTTTGTTTTGTTTTTTTTGTTTTTTGATTTTTTTGTTTTACTCTTTGTCAATATTTCTTTTGGAATCTATGAGGTCTCTAATAGCTCATGAGATTTCCTTAAGTTTGATCTCTTAGCCTCCTATAATCCTATGATTTATATAGGGGTTAGGTTGATCATAATTACACTCTTACATGCTTGATGGATTCAAGTCTCATTTCAAGATTTGGAGCTTTCAAACTTGAGAATCTCATAGAGTTCCCTCTATACTCTATGAAGGTTCATGTGGATTTAATCATATTTATTCTCCAAGGATCTATGATTTGAGAGGAGATTTGAATAAAATAAATCTATATTCCTCAAGGATCATATGTTTGAGAGAGGAATTAGATGTAGGTCTAATTCAATTCTATATTTTAACCATTCAAAGCCCATAGGATTGAGTAAGACTCAGGAGTTCTCTTGCTAGATCCTCAACATAAGGTCTATGAGGGAGATCTTTTAAGGCTAAGTCCATGAATCTCTTTTATATTTCATTATACTTTCAAATAACCATAATCATACTTGATCTTAATTCTTTCTAGAATCATGGATCAAGATTGATTCAAATTTTGAACACTAACTCAACAACGGTGCAGTGAGTCCACTAGCCAACTATGATCAAAGATTTTTAATTAAATCATGGCATGTTGGAATTGGATGAGACCAATTGGAGATTGACCATAACTCGTATATGTATCATTGGGATCTTTGCCTTAGTGAAATTCCATATTTAGGATGGTTTGGCCTTATGATTTGTGAGTAGGTTGCTCTCTGTCCAAAATTTCAGAGCCTTAATAAAGTTTTCTTGACCTTAAATAAATTTTTCTAGGTAGTTCAATGTGTTAGGAAGATACCCTAAAAAGATCAAAGTGTTTCTGATTTTTTTACTATTTTTAGAAAATCATACAAAAACTCTGGACAGAGAGTTGCAAATTCCTGAGTGATGTCTGGTTATGGCCCTTTTCCTAGAGATTCAACCGATGGATCTTTGATTTTCTTTTTGGGTTAGAAACTAGACTCACAGACGCATAACATACTCAAAAATTATTAAGATCCAAGCACTTGAATTATTTTATTTCTATTTTTGAAAGTCTGATCTGCTCTCTGTAATTTCTGAAAAACTGTCAACCTTTTGCCTAAATCTTATCAACATTAATTTAAATGGTCTCCTAACGACCTAGGACTCAAACCATGTTTCGAAGTAATTAAGCTTAAATCCAGAGGTTAAATAATCTAAATTAATGAATAATTTATAGCTCATTCATGTTTACATCCATGCATCTATTCATAGATTTTGATGTTTATGATTAGGATTAATCTTTAGCTTAAAGTTGCATTTAAATTGGACCTAGTTGAACATAACTATGGGTTCTTTATGTTCATGTTGGGATTACACCATCTCCATATGGATATTGCATTGGCTCCTAGTTGAGACGTCATCACTTATATGCGAAGTTCAATAAGTATGAGTTTTGGCTTCAAGAAGTAAAATTCCTAGGACATGTTGTCTGACAACAAGGAATTGCTGTAGATTCATCCAAGACTAATGTTGTTTCAAGTTGGACGCAACCAACCAATCCTACTAAAGTCAGAAGTTTTCTTGGACTTGCTGGTTACTATCGGAGTTTTGTGGAAGGATTTTCAAAAATAGCATCCCCTTTGACTGGTTTGACTAAGAAAGATATGAAGTTTTGATGGAATGATAAGCATGAGCAAATTTTTCAAGATTTGAAAGAGCGACTCACCACGACGCCAGTATTAGCAATAACAAGAGATGGCGAGAAGTTCACTATCTTCAGTGATGCATCGTATCAAGGATTGGGATGTGTACTGATGCAAGATGGCAATGTCATTGCTTATGGTTCAAGGAAGTTGAAGCTGAATGAATTGAACTACCTAACTCATGATTTAGAATTGGTAGCGATAGTGTTTTCTCTTAAGATCTAGAGGCACTATCTCTATGGAGAGAAGTTTGATTTGTTCTCTGATCACAAGAGTCTGAATCTGTTTACTCAGAAGGAACCAAATATGAGATAACACCGGTGGACAGAATTGATTAAGGACTATGACTTCATGTTAGAATACCACCCTGGTAAAGCTAAAGTAGTTGCAGATGCCTTAAGTTGGAAACCTCAAAGTATAGTTACTTTTCTAATGGTTAGAGAATGGCATGCTTTGGAAACCATTATAGAATTCGATGTACAGGTTTCTACAGAAAATGAAGAACAACACTTTGGATGTCTTGTAGTTCAACCAATACTTATCAGTCGTATTTTGGAAGCGCAAGAAAAAGATACCAATCTTCAACTATGGTTTCAGAAAGTTTCAGCAGAGGACCCTGAGGAATGGAAAATTTAGGATCGATGAAGCACTCAGATGTATGAATAGATTATGTGTGTCCAGCTCGGATGTTCTAAGGAGAGATATTCTCGAAGAAGCATACTAGCCAAGTTTGACAGTTCATCCATAAGGAACTAAAATGTATACGAATCTAAAGAGAAATTTCGAGTGGGAATGAATAAAAAGGGATGTAGCTAAATTTGTCTCTAAGTGTTTGACTTGTCAAGAAGTGAAAGCCGAACATCAGAGACACTTAGGACTTTTGTAACCCCTACCTGTCCCAGGATGGAAATGGGAACACATAACGATAGACTTTGGGGTTGGATTATCTAGGCCACAATAACACCATGATGCAATTTGGGTAATCATGGATAGTTTGACAAAGTCCGCTTACTTCATTGCTTACAATATGACATATTTAGTAGAAAGGATGAATATAATGTATCTTTAACAAGTAGAGGACTACACGGAGTACTTGTGTCTATCGTATTAGATCACGATTCACAGTTTACTTCAGGATCAGGAAAAGCCTTTTAGAAGATTTGGGAACTTCATTGAGCTTAAGTACTACTTTTCATCCACAAACAGATGGATAGACTGAGCAATCAGGTTATGGAGGATATGCTTAGAGCATGTGCTATAGACTTTGAGAGTTCATGGAAAAGACATCTTCCATTGATTGAATTTGCTTATAACAACAGTTACCATTCAAGCATAGGGATGGCTCCATTTGAAGCATTGTATGGACAACCGTGTCAGTCCCCACTTTGTTGGGAAGAGATTGGAGATAAGGAATTGTTAGGACCATACTTGGTTAGAGAGACCAACGAAAAGATAACAGTTATGGAAGAAATGATGCTTGCCGCACATAGTGGACATAAGAGCTATGCAAATAAACATAGGAAGGAGATAGAGTTCACTGTCGGAGATCACGTACTCTTGAAAGTTTCACCGATTCGAGGAGTAGTACGCTTTGGACAGAAGAGAGGTAAGTTGTCACATCATTTCATTGGACCGTTTAAGATACTGGAATGCATTGGGAAACTAGCATATTGACTCACCTTGCCACCAAAGATGTCTGGAGTACATAATGTCTTTCACATTAGTATGTTGAGAGAATACAAGGGTGATCCTTTACATGCAATTGATTTCAATGACATAGAGATCCAAGAAAATGTTACATATAAAGAAAGACCTATACGTATTCTAGATCACGGTATGAAGAAGCTGCAGAACAAAGATATTCCTCTGGTGAAAGTTTAGTAGAAGTATCATAATGAGAATGAAGCATCTTGGGAGTTGGAATAAAAAATGAGAACTAAGTACCCAGAGTTGTTTCTGGATTAGTTGTCTTAGATTTCAGGACGAAATCTCTAATAAGGAGGGAGTGATATAGCAACCTACAATTTCTAAATTCTCTAATATTAAATAAATACCAGTTTTATTTTGTTACTGTATATTTTTTCCTAACAGTGTTATTGTTTTAATAAATAATTAGTACCTGAGTTGTTGATTGTTAACCCAATGCCTTTAATTTATAGCCCTTAGTAATTTTAATTGTATTGTCACTTAAAAACTGCACCCCTAAGATACCCCAGGATTTGGATATGAACCAATAATAAAATACAGTGTTACATCACCTACGTTTTTGTCCCTAATGATTTTATTTGGGACATTTTATACAGTTAACTGCTCAAACCAAGCACAACGTACTGATTGATCTCAATCAATCAGCCGTGGTATTTTACAGCAACTGATTGAAGTTCAATCATCACAATGTATTATTTACGTGCAATGATCTAAACTTGTGGTTAATACTAAATGAGGTGTGAGCTTCAGTAAACCACATATGTTACCTACCTCACTGATTTTAATGTGTGTATATATATGTATACATACAAAGCATAAACATTACCTTCGAACTTAGTGATACACCTTTTGAATTCAAACTCCCTCTCAATTTTCCTCCCTCATTGCTCTCTCTCAAATCACACACACTTGTACTTATATTCTAGAAATCTAAAGAAAAGAGGAAATAATCATAGTAGAAAAGAAGAAATACAGAAGGAGAATGACCACAACGAGCTTTCAAAAGCCATAGCCAAAGAAGCAACAACTTTTTAATAAGGAGCTTTTTACGTCTTTCTTCGGCAGTTCGAGCCTACTAAACCTACAACCGGTGAGTCTCTTCAACCCACTCCTAATGTACTTTAAGTCATTAAGCGCAATCTGGGGGCTTTGAAAGTAGGTGAATACATATAGATATATATATATATAGCCATGGAGGTCCAAAATTCGTGATAACGTAATGCAAATCGATTCTATAAATTAGAAATTATAGATTATAGTCCCAATAGGTTCAGTTTCAAGTCTTAGAACTTAATTCATAACGGTTGTGACGTATAGTTAAAAAAAAGTTTTGGCGACCCTCGGATTTTTACCTATAAGTAGAGCTACGTTAATAATTGACTAACGAGACTTATATATTTGTAATCTATGCGGAAAGATAAAGAGAATGGTATATTACACCCACTATATAAGTTAAGTTTATAAAACTCGAAATATACTCTACAACAATCATAATGGAGGTTGGGGACGATGACGTGGAACGCTTGAGCAGAGCATGAGCGCTCAAGCTGAGTGTGAGTGCTCGGGTTGGACAACTTCAGCCCAATTCTATTTTTATGCTATAAGTTATTGTACCTTCTTTTTTTTAATAGTTGTACCTCATTGCTTACTGTTTACAAAGAAAGTGAAAACAAAATTTGAAATTGAAATTGGGTAAGTTGAAGAAACTGGAAAGAAACACATGTTTAATCTATTGGCTATATTATAAGAAAATGTAAAAGAGAATAAAGTCATATATTTGCATCTGTCGTGTTTGCATGTTTGAAAAGTGATCAAGTGGTTCAGCATGTATGTATTGTGAGAAACGAGTAAAGAGATATGTGTTGTGACATTGTGGACCTGACTGTTTGTTTTGATTGGCTTTTATGGGCGGTGATACTATCTTGGTTAAACTTTGTTTGACCAAAGTGATGGTATATCAAACAAGATAACTAGGTTATTGCAATCTTGAATATCTTGATGGGTTTTACCTATGCCATATCAGTCCGGTAATCCTATCAAGTGACTTTTATGGGAGGTGATGTTCTAAATTAATGGCCTTGTGCTGGATGGTTCTGGCGAACCGACTGAGTCAGAGAGAATGTGGTTGAGATAAAAGAGTCAATACGATGAGTTGATTTCATTGTTCATGCACGATCATATATTCATTTATTAAGCTGTTTTATAATTGTTTATAAGCGACAATTTGAATAATTGATTAAGTGTACTTTGAAGTACTAAACAATAAAATGACGGCTAATGTACTTTTATATTACATTGCGTGTTAAGGAATCTTATTTAATAAGGAAAGCACAGTTAAGGAACCAAATAAAAAAAGAATTAGGAAACAGATCCACTAATGGAATTTTAGGCACAATCCTAACATTTGATTCTTTCATTAAGTGAATTTGGACTTATTACCCATCTAGTATTAATTGTTGTCCTCCCCCTCTCTTCTTTATCCGGATTAAGCGAGGAAAGAGAAAGCAGGAGGAAAAATAGATATCTTCTAATGTTTTCTAATAAGCTCTGATAAACATTAAACTTAATATTTTTTTGAATAGATTAGTCAAAAGTACCTCATAACAGAACATATTAGTTAATAGCCCAATCCACTTTTAATTTTAACCTAAAGTCCATGTATGGGGAAACTCAATCCCATTAGATCATTTGACCACTCAAATACAAAATTGTGAAGACCAAAATACCCCTCACCATTAATAACAATGATCTCTTACAAAATGTGGCAGCCTTAACGAGAGAGAGAGAGAGAGAGAGAGAGAGAGAGGAGATCACCGAACCCTACCATCTTTACCACCGATCACCACCATCGATGAGCACCATCGCCTCGACCGACGACCACCATCAGTGAACACTGACAACCACCATCGCCTCAATCAACGACCACCATCACCATCATCATTTTTGATCTAGATTGGAAGATTCAGAAATGAAGATTCAAAGGGGATAGAAGCACAAGCTAGAGAGAAAAACTAGATAGAGATTGACTTGAAAGAAGCAGGTTCACCTTGTTTTACTCTTATTAGGGTACCACAGGGGATTAGGGTATTTTTTTTTTTCAATGTGAAATTTCACATACCCATTTTGTAAAACAAAAGTGATTTAGGCTTTGTTTGAGAGGGATTTTTGTGCTTTGCTCGTTGTGTGAAATTTCAAACTGAAAAAAGTTTTGTAAAAAAAAAAAAAGTTGTGTGAAATTTTAACAGGTAGATTATCACACACACACTCTCTCTCTCTCTCTCTCTCTCTCTGGAATGAAATTTCACAATGAAAAAAGTTGTGTGAAATTTCACACAACTAATATTTAAAACAAAAGTGAATTAGTTTAGGCTTTGTTTGATAGGGATTTTTGTGCTTTGCTCATTGTGTGAAATTTCACACTAAAAAAAGTTGTGCAAAACAAAAGGTTGTGCGAAATTTTCACCTAATTAATTCAATGAAAAATTAAGGTTTCTAAAAAAAGTTATGTAAAATTTCACAGGACATAATTTCTTTTCCAGAATTTCATAGTGACAATAGGACTTGTTTGATAGATCTCGTTGAGTAGGTTTTGAAAATAAAAATTTTACAAAAAAAATGATTTATAGATCAAAAGTTATGGATTTATAAAGTTTGGAATTTTTTTTGAAAAGTTTGTTAAGAAAGTCACGTTTTCAATTTGCTAAAAATAAAGGAGCCAGCGTAAACTTCATGAATTGGGCAATTTTGTCCACAATATTTATAAGGACTTTTCATTAAAATTATTTGTTGACTGTACCAAACATTGAAAAATTTCTAAATAAAGACTTTTGACTAAGGGTATGTTTGATAACCCAATTAAGTGCTGAAAATGAAAAGATTCAGCACTTATTCTTTTTCAGTGCGTTTGATAACATATTACTTAATTCAAAAAGCAGCCAAAAAATCACTAAAAACTTTAAGTGAAAATTTCTGCTGAAAATAATCACTGAATGCATTCTATTTCAGTAGTTGAAGTACTGTTTTTAATATTATAAATTCAATTATTTAAAATTTTCAGTACTTAAAACTCAGCACTTAATTTTCAGCACTTAATTTTTAGATTTATCAAACGCACTCTAAATTTTCCTTTTTTTAAACATAAAGGAAATTCAGGAAAAGAAAGAAAATGAAAGCACATGTACAATAAAGAATACTCCATTTTTGTTTGTCAGATACACTCATTAGAAGAACAGCCAACATAATATAATATCCTCAGGCGACAATTTTTTCAATAGAGTACGAAGGGCTCGTCTTTTGCTTGGTTTTGACGTACTAATCATAAATTTTTGCAATTGATTCACATTATTTTACCACTAAATCACATAATCAAATTTTGCATATCATTTCATACAGAGGCGGAATCAGGAATTTGTCTTTGGGGGTGCCGAGTTATTACATAGACTATCTAACAATGACACACCGGGGTTGGTTCTATTTATACACGAGTATACTTTTTTTTTCTTATCAATAACACTACAAATTTACCATGTGATGTTATTTTGTACTGTTTGAAAATTGTTGGGGAGGGGAGTTGTTTGAGTTTATCATAATGAATGGTCTAATTGTACAGAAAATGCTATTTTACCCAAATCTTGTATCCCAAATAATTCTCAAACACATGTGATTGAAGTTTAGAGTTGGAAAAAAACAATGAAAATGATTTAAGCTGACTAAGGGAGTAACATTTTTTTTTTGTTTGGGAGTGCTAGAAACAACCAAATATGAGGAGTAGTAGATTTTTTTATTTGGGGGTGTCAACAGACAACAAAATATGAAATATAGTACACATACATATATATTAGTATAAACAATCTACCACATATGAGGGGTGAAATGGCACCCCCACCAAACACACACTTCCGGCCCTGGTTTCATATAACTTTAGAAGTTGTACAGTCACTTATAAACTTAAAAAACGGTGAACAAACGGCACCTAATTAAGCTAAGTTTTGTTATTGTATGTACATATATCTCACACATATATGTTACACACAAATAAATTTAAATACATATATGCTATATTTATGTATGCGTGTGCGTGTACATTGTACAATCAAGTTTGAGTGTGGTACCGGTGTGGTTGGCGGACGAGGGCACTCCTACACCAACCCATGTGAAAAGGTTTTGTGGGTTGGTCTGTCTAATAAATAAAATAGAAGTTTATGTATCTGTCATCACCAGCCCTGGATTGCTAAGTTTTGCTACCTCAACCAGAAACATATGTCACATACTCTTAATCAATAACTTTCATAATCAACTTGGGATTAAATTTAATCTGAGAATTTGGTTAACTTCAACGGAAAAGTCAATTCATATATCTCATACATTGTTCATGGGTGAATATAAAAACATCAAAGTCAAAGTGTTTGGATTGATCTTTCATAATCTTCACCAACCTTCCCTGGCACATGTTAGTTTTCTTTAGAAGACCAAAATTATTTTGGGTTAATTATATTTTATTCTTGTGGGTACGCTGATTTTTATTTTATATCGTAGTGATTTTAAAGTTGACACATTACCTTTTTATGGTAGTGACTGAAATAAAACCAAAAAGTTTTTGTCAATATTAAATTCATCTCACCCCATGTCATTAGTCTCCTTTTCTCTTCATCTTGTTATAGTTCAAAAGTTGACCCTTTATTCCATTGGTTGCAACCGAAAGAAATGATATATTTGTCAATTCAAATCAAAAGTGAACACTATTTGAATTTGCGCTTACAACACAACCACTTGTATAAACTTTTAAACATTAGGAGGTAATTGAAGAGTCTAACTGTGTAATAAAAAAAAGAAAAAAAAAGAGCCTAACCGCACCCTAAAATAAAGGGTAAAATACACTTTGAACTCCGGTAGTTTGCACTCGATGGCAACTTTGCCCAAAACATAAGAGTTGACACATTAATTAGACCCTTGAGTTTCTAGTTTCTATGAATTTAATCTGCACGGTCTGTCAAAATTCCGCCAAAAAATTTATAAAAAAACGCCGTATTCCGTTAAATTCTGACGAATTTTTAACAAAAAGTGAAAATTGACATAAAGTAGAAACTTTAGAATCTAATGTGTCAGTTCTTAAACTATGGAAGCTGGCAAAGTGGCATTGCGTGCAAATTATGAGAGTGCAATGTGTGATTTACTATGAAGTGTTTTATTTACAACTTTATATATAGTTCGGTTAGTTTGAATCTTTGATGAATATTGATTATCATTTCTAGTATTTCTCTACCAAAACCGTCATGGATTACCATGTTTTGAGGCTCTTATTTTTCAAGTCAGTGTGCCTTTTTCAAGCCAAGGTCCCCAAATTTTCTCCACAAATCCACTGGTCTATTATAGGCCACCAGCACTCTAATAGTCCAATGCTTATTGCATTTTTGTCACGTGTTAAACACGAGATCAAGGTATTTATAATTGGGTCATTTAGTATAAAGTCCAAATTATTAGGTTTTTTTAGCAATTAGTCCAGTCTAATAGACTTCTTAGTAATAGGTCCTTCCTATTTTATTTAGACATTTTTGCCCTTATTCCATAATAGATGCACCTAAATAAATGACTTATATACACACACACACACACACGATACATATATAGAAATCAGTGCTTATTAATTCTTTTCCTAAAATCTTGGGATCAATTATTACTTGTAATTGATTGAAAAATTGTGTTTGAAATTCGAATAATTTCTAGCTATAATTTCAATTCTATTCTAGCAAAATCAAACCCCATCTCCATATTTTGAGGACACAAACACAATCTCTATGTATCTTTTTTCTTCCTGTCTGTTATGAAATTTCACATGTTTGTGATGTGAAATTTCACAATCGGACTTACTGTTATGAACTTTCAATTAAAAATTCACAAAAAAAAACTTTTTGTTATAAAATTCCAACAAATAACTTACTGTTACGAAATTTAAAAAAAAAAAAAAAAACTTACTGTTATGAAATTTCACAATCTTCAAAATACACACACACAAACCAAACCAAATCAAACTAAACCAAGCCTTGTGTCCCAATCAATTAGGGTGGCTGTATGAATCCTTTTTCTCCATTCTGCACGATTAAGAGCTATATGCTCAGTTAAATTATATATATTCATATCTTGTTGCACTACATATTCCCAAGTCAGTCTAGGTCTACCTCTCCCTCTAACCATTCCAGGCACTACGATCTTATCACTCTTTCGCACATGTGCATCTACAGGTCTTCGTTGCACATGGCCAAACCATCTAAGTCTATTCTCCCTCAACTTATCCTCAATATGTGTCACTCCTACAGTCTCTCGGATGTACTCATTTCTAATTCTATCTTTCCTAGTCTTACCACATATCCATCTTAGCATCCTCATCTCCGCTACACTCACTTTGCTAATGTGTTGTTTCTTAGTTGCCCAACACTCTGTCCCGTAGAGCATAGTTGTCCTAATAGCTGTCCTATAAAATTTTCCTTTCAATTTTGTTGGTATTCTCCGATCACATAATACTCCAGAAGCACTCATCCACTTAAGTCAGCCCACTTTAATTCTATGGGTCACGTCATCACCAATCTCTCCGTCTCTACTGATCATTGAACCTAGATAGCGAAAGTGTTCCCTCTTTGGGATCTCATGATCTTCGATCTTCACTGCTTCGTTGTCTCTACTTCCACTGTTGCTAAAAGTACATTCCATGTATTCTGTTTTCGTCCTACTTATCTTTAGCCCCTTAGTCTCCAGTGCTTCTCTCCAAGCTTCTAGTTTAGTGTTGAGTCCCCTTTTAGTCTCATCAACCAAGACAATATCATCTGCGAACAACATACACCATGGGACCTCATCTTGAATGTGTCTAGCCAATTCATCCATAATTAGGGCGAACAAATAAGGCTCAAGGCCGACCCCTGGTGCAGGCCTACGGTAATTGGGAATTCGCTTGTTTCTCCGGCTGGTGATCTAATTGTAGTAACCGCTTCATCATACATATCCTTCACCACGTCAATATAACCCTTGGTCACTCCTTTCTTCTTTAGCACCCACCAAATTAAATCTCTAGGCACTCTATCATAAGCTTTCTCTAAATCAATAAAAACCATATGTAGATCTTTTTTCTTCTCTCTATACTTTTCCATTAGTCTTCTAAGTAAAAAAACTATACAGTTATGAAATTTCACATGTTACTGATATGAAATTTAATATGTTTCCATAATTATCATCATCGGTACTGTCGTTGTCTGTCTCCATCACCACCACACAAACATCAATTTGGTATACCTTCATTAACTTGGCCAATCTGATCATATTAATCAGGTCGTGTTTACTATCCAACATACATTTCTTATACCCAACAATTTTGTAAATTAGCAACATATCATCCTTCACAACGCTAGGCCATCTTTGACAAACAAAATCTATCAACTCATTGAAACTCGTAGTAATAGAGATATTAGCCACTGCAGTCTCGCCGACGTATGTGCAGTAAATGATCGTATGATCCTCCATTAAAAGGGCATCTGCAGAAAGAAAAGAAAAAGAAAAGAATTACAACAGACATGTGAACAACACAAAATTCAATGATATGAAAATTCACATTGAATAAAACATTGAAAATCCTGGAAAATAATATTGTGATTTAAAAATCATTTTTGTAATGGAAAATATCTCGATAAAAAACTTACAGATTTGGGAAAACACATAATCAAACAACGTGAGAAAATGGTTGAATATGATTACCACTTACCGTAAAGAATGAATAAGCACGACCTGTTCTTCTTTCTTTCAACAAATCTCGGAAAATAATGATTCTCAAACTGATGAGCTTCAAAACTGTATGATACTCAAACTGATGAGCTTCTGCAATTGTTGATCTTCACAATTAGTATAAAGTCTTCAAAACTCTTAAATATATCAACATTCGCAAATGAAGTAATGTGAAAAATCAAACAAAACATCTTCCTTGATTCATGGATATACCAAGCTGAATTGGTTCAATCTAATTTAAACATGCTTAAATGCTGATTTGATTCACCTCTTGTAACAAACTTTGACCATTTAAAAGACATAAATGTATGTAATTATATATAGACATATATATATATAATATATTTATATATGCAAGGGTAAAATTATCATTAAAAATGGCAATTACATGGGGATAAGGACCTATTATTACAGACGTTGGGGAGGTGGGGATATATTGTTAAAAAAGAAAGGGGTAGTCCCTATTGATGTACATGCATGGTAGGTAGGGACTTACTACTAAATTTCTATTTACAATTTCCTGAACAAGATAATCCCAACAATGATCAATACTTTAGGCTGTTTGGGAAAGCAAAGAACCAATTTTATGGTATAGAAGTGAACTGGTTCTACAAAATCAAGCGTTTAGTGAGTGCTAGTTTCAGTGGCAGAGTCACATGAGGTCCAGTGGGGGCACCTGCCCACACTCAAATTTCCAAAATTATTTTTATACCCTATGTTTTTTTTTATATTATATGCATTGTGCCTCCCTCAAATTTTCTAATATATGCATTTTGTGCGCTTCCTATTTTTCAATTTACCATTTTTTCATGTTGATCTTTCAATTCTTACACAAAGAAACATCTTATTTACTCAGATTGGTTAAAGTATTTAAGCCCTTATAAATATCCATTCGTTTTATAAGTGAAGCAAGTAAAAAATGGAAAGAACTAAGCACAATAAAATAATTTTTTTTTTTTTTTTTTTTGGAAAAGAGTTATAGAGATATTCCTCGTCTTTGAATAATTATGTTTTAATCCTCAACCCGCTATAATGAGAAATTGTAGTACTTTCACACATAGAAAGGGGATCAGGGGTGCTGGCCTTTAACCCCTCTATAAGTGTGTGCCCCCACTAGAATCAAATCCTGGCTCCGCCTGTGGCTATTTTCTTATGTAAGAGTCTGTGCCTAGTTAGTCTAATAACTCTCGTAAAATTAATTTTCTGTCAAACTGACATAACCTGAGTTCTCATAAGAATCAGATAGAAATTAAGAGTTCTCCTGAACCTTTTGATATTCCCCAATAGGTTAGTTTTACAATTTCATAAGTTCAATTTAATAATAGTTCATTCATTGAACTTGGCTGAATTCTGAAAACGAGTAACATAGCAGCAAATTGAAGTTTTTTCTTTGTGAAAAAACTGCACCGAACTTAAATTATTATTATTATTTTTTATAGTACTAAAACTGTAATTTTACAAAAATTTCTAATTCGAACAGCAATACCAAACTCTACAGATTTATAAAGAATCTCTAGAGAAATAAATATATATTTATATATATATATATATTTCTCGCTATTTTTTTAGTGTATGTAAATTTGTATAATCAATACATCTAATAATGTTGTTTTTGTGATTTTACACCTAAATTTGTTGAATGATATCAATGAAATGGTGAAAAATGGATCGTTGGCTTGAATGGTTAATACTTCTCGTTTTTTGGTAGAAAACAGTATAATGAAGAATAATGCTATGATTTTCGAGACCAACGTTTGACCTAGTAGTAAGAGATTCTAATTTCTATCCTACTTATAGGTAGTTGCGACGAGTCTCATGGATGGGGGTTTATGGGTTGGGAGAGCACTACTTCTCCTTGTGTAGTGGATAATCAAAAATAAAAAATAAAAAAAATACTATGCTTTTCAAATTTGTATTCCAAATTTGGTCCTGAAATATGTAGCAGTGAACCAATTAAAGCTATTTTCAATGAAAATTGGGTAATTCCACTAATACGCCCAAAATTGTTAGAGTATTCGGTACTACCGACTGACCACTTTTTCCCGACCTACTCGAGATCTGGGACCAGAAGTCTCGAGCCATACAGTCATCTAGAGACAGGATGACGAGCCAGGCCTCAAACCTAGGTCGGGATATGAAGCTCGAGCAGACTCTTTCTCCACCAAGACAGTCCTAAATCCAACTCAGCTAGCTCAATGACGAGTCCCACACGGCACTGACTTAGAGACTCCTAAGATTAACTCCTAACTAAATTAGGCAACGTATTCTAGAGCTACTAGGATAAAGAAACAACTGTCAATCAGTCTCCTAAATAGATTGTGGCGATCTAAATGTATTAGGAAACCCTTTATTCTATAAAAAGGGTGTTCTCCTTTCCTCACCAAAGGATCCCAAATTTTTACATCATTTACACTCAGTTTCTACACCTCCCCCACCATGAGATATCAAAACCCTAGTCAGCTAAAATCTCCCTAGAATACTATAAACAATTGTGTACGGCAGCCCTTGATAGATCCAGTCCATTGTTGGATCATAAAGGCTCCTTCACTAAGCTTTGTAAACAGTTTCCTGTAGTGGAAGCATTGACACACACACTAGGTGTGAACATAGGCTGCTTAGTGAACAATGCCGAACCACATACAAATCCTGTCTTTTTCTCTTTACGCATTTGTTTCACTTAAATACCATATCCGTCCCGTTTAACAAAATATGGCATCATTAGTTTGGCATCGTCTATGGGAATCGATAGATTTTCTACAAAAATAAATCTTGACTAATACACGCCTTGAAAACGTGGTTAAAGGCCTAAGCAGGTCATCATAGCTGCTCTTGCAGTCCCGAAAGCTCCTGCAGCCCAGAAGTTTTGGTAGTCCTAATGCCAGAACAAATCACTACTGCACCTACGCAATTCCTTGAAGGTAGCGTAAGACACAACAATAAATCAACACCCTAATGGTGAACGTGCCTGTCCATGACGCTCCGACGGAGGTAGGCCACAGCCAGGCACCCCCCTGGGTCAACCAACCCACGCGGGCCAATCCAAGTAATAGGGAGTACACTCGAGACGTCATCAGTGACAGGCTATCTGCGCGATTGAACTAATCGAGACCTAGGCTCTGGAATCTATACCCAGGACACCTCGACCAGGAGCTCGGGCATTCTTAGGAATCAAATCGATTGCAACCGGGCCCAGGATCATTCGCAATAGACAGTTACGCCCAGTCAAGATGAAGCCACATCCGCTAATCCAACTTAGCATCCTAACGATGAGTAAATCTAAAGCGGAGAATTCCCGATTGACAAAACAGAGGCAAGGCTCATCAAACTCAGACCAGTCAAGTACCACCTTGTCAATGGAATTTTCTAACAAAAGATCTAGGTTCGTTTGACCAAGGCAAACAAAGACCTCATCCATTTGATCAAGGCATACAAAGACCTCAGTCCGTCTGACCATGGCAAGCAAAAGACCATATATAGTTCGTCTAACCAAGGAAAACAAAGACCTATGTTCGCCTGAGGCAAAAGACGTGGGCTGCCCCAAGCAAAATAATTGGGTCGCTACCAAACAAAAAACCTCGGTCACCTTGGTGCATCCCCTTAGGTCTAGGTCCACAGTAGAGGGATATGTATATATATATATATATAACACAACATGTGGCAAAAGTCCTCGGTCCGCCGAAGCATCTCTTACCCAATAGACACCTCTATATATAATATAGTTAGTTAGTTTTGACTTATTTTAAGTTTTTCTTTTCTCTTCTTTATCTATTCTAGAGTCAATTGAGAGCAATTTATGTACATATATTCTGCAGAGTATAATAAAGTTTGTTTTCGTTATTATACTAGATCGTAGTATCCTGAAGAATGATACGTCTTAATCCACAAACAACTAAGTGTGAGACATAAATTTGTTTTTCGGACAACGCTTTGCGTGCTCGTTTTAGTCACTGTTTTGTTTTGTTTCATATACATAGGATCCAACAATATGCTCAGAGAGAGCAATTTATCGAGAGAGAGAGAGAGAGAGAGAGAGAGAGGGTGTGGCCGGATGTGTGTGTTGTGTAGACTTTTTTGTTGCTCTCTCTTTAAAAATGGTGGGTTGTAGAACGCTATAGGGGGAGAAAGATGGTGTAGTATAGTCAAATATCACTTTTTAAAATGCAACATTGGCTGATGCTTCTACAAATTAAGACCAAAATAAGGGTATTAAGTTAATCAGCCATCTGGTATCAAAAGTCTTGGAATTATCTTAAACTCCTTGGTGAACTTTCAGATTGTAAACGAGGGCGGAACCAGCAAATATTTTGAGGGGACTAAGGAAGTTATGGGTAGTGCCCACGAATTAATTTTTTTTTTTGGATTTACTTATGCATATTTGATAATGATATATAGTGTCAAATTGGGTCTATTTAAGAACAACATTATCTTTTGGGTAATATTTATACACTTTGAGTTCTATTTATCAACAAGGTATAATGTCAAATTGAGTTTGAAACAGTTAATTGGAGTGTACTAGACTACATTTGAAGGGGTACAGCCCGGCTTAGCCTACAACTACAACCGCCCTTGATTGCAGAAAAAAAGAAAAAAAGAAAAAAAAAGAGAGAAAAAAAAAGGCTCTTAATTTTAATAGAATTGATTTTATTGATGTACATTACAAAGCACAAGGACAAGTAGCTAGACTTACCTATATATGGAACAATGAAATGGAGGCTTTCCTGCAATGGCATCCCACTTCATCCTATTTAAAGAAAAACGATCAAAACCCTGCATGTTTTTTTTTTTTTTTTTTTTTTTGTTTTGGAGGGGGGGTGGGGGGGTGGAGCTGTGATTTCTTAAGAATTTTACAATCACAAGTGTTGGGATTTTAATGCACATTTATATGGTTTGAGTCTATAACTTCTTCCATCAATCTCAACTAAGAAAGAATAGTTTCAGCTCTCATCGTGAGGAAGCAAAAAAGAACTCATAGCCTAATTAAGCTAGCAAGTTTATAGCTAGAGAACTGCCAATGGCATGGACCGATCAAAGCTGCTACGAACGGCTCTTGATCGATGACTAGCCCTCTTTTTCATCGAGCTGAACTCTTTCTCTTTGGCCACCATTCCACCGAACGGTAGTGAAACCGGTTTAACAACCTGTGTCACACCATCTTTGGTTGCACCACAATGAATTAGTATCCTTGTAATGCCTAAGTAGTGGAGTGACTCGGCAATTTGAAGTGGGGTCATGCCCTTATTAGTCCGGGCTTCCACGCCAGCACCTTTCTTGACAAGTAACTCAATCACATCGACATGTCCTGACTCAACCGCACAGTGCAAGGCAGTGTAGCCATCCTCATCTCTTGCATCAACATCAATACCCTTTTCAATCAGAGTCCTAACCACGTCAATTCGTCCCTTGAATGAGGCCCGGTGCAAGGCGGTCCAGCCATGTAGGTCCCGCCCATTTATTGCCGCGCCATTTTCAAGAAGCCGGTGAATTGCCCTCACCTCGCCCTTTCTAGCTGCAACGCAAAGGTTGTCCCCAAGTTTAAGAGGATCGAAAAGCCTAGTATGTCCATACTCAGCCGCGAAGTCGTACGCTGTTTTTCCGTTCTTATTCCGAATAGCTTTGTTTGCTCCTTTCTGGAGTAAGAGTTTCACCATGTGCTCGTCGCCTAGTCCGGCCGCAATATGCAAAGGCGTGTCACCATATCCGGTATTGCGAACATCAGGATTCGCACCGCTAGCTAACAACAGTCTAGCACAGTCCCTTCTTCGCTCCTCAACCGCGAGATGCAAAGCTGTGTTACCATCCTTTGTGAGTGTGTAAACATCTGCCCCTTTCAGTAATAGTAGCCTCAGAACCTCGATATGTCCACCACCGGCTGCCAAATGAAGAGGGCCCCAAGTAGAGGACTCTGATCGCTCTATGCTGGCTCGACGAGCCAACAAGAGCTCCACGATCAAAGCCTCACCTGACGCAGAGGCTGCCTCGAGAGGACTAGATCCTGACCGGCTTTTAGCCTCTAGATCTGGCTCGAACTCGAGTAGTAACTGAACAAGGTCGGGTCGGCCTTGAGATATTGCCAAGTCAAGTAGTGTATTACCTTCCATATCAACCGAGTCCACCGCCTTCCAAGCCGGGTCGCTCTTCTCAAGTACCTCTCTAATCTCATCCATGGACCCATTCGCCACCAATTGGGCCAGAATCAGCGGCCCGACAAACATGACCTTAAGCCCACTATCTACAAACACTTGCTTTTTCTTCGTGGTGAACCAATCATTAGGGATTGAATCAAACGTGGATGAAGGGTCCTTAACCGCTGCACCAGGAACCACCACGCTGTGCAGAAGGAACGAATCATCGCAGTGAGGGAAGGATTCCGGTAAGATCGCATTTGGAGGGAGATGATATGTGATTTCCACAGTGAGTGTGGATAAAGGCGATATGATCCCCGATTGAGGTCGGACCGTGTATCGAGCCCTATTCACCGGTTGGAGCCTGAAGGCCACAGGCATTGTGTACATGACATTGCGCAAAGTGAGCTCGCCCGAGCATTTTAGCCCTGGCTCCATCCTGATTAGAGCCTGGTTCGATGGCTCTAAGCTTATTAGCCTGTCCATTTTTATTTTTTTGGGGGGCTATACTTCAAATTGAGATCTCTAACTAAGCTTA
The DNA here is from genome assembly GCA_033977485.1 of Hydrangea macrophylla. Classification (NCBI taxonomy): domain Eukaryota; kingdom Viridiplantae; phylum Streptophyta; class Magnoliopsida; order Cornales; family Hydrangeaceae; genus Hydrangea; species Hydrangea macrophylla. The sequence continues at coordinate 77,872,113 of CM066991.1, read as the reverse complement.
TTAGACTCTTCCTGTTTTTCTTGTTATGGGTATTGAATTAAGGAAAATCAAAACCCATGAAGAGAGAGAGAGAGATTGGGAGAGAGAATTGGGAATTTAGTGGAGAAAGTAGTGTGGGTATTAATATAAGCAAGGCCAATGTGTTGCCGGCTATAACAAGAGTGTGCCACTTGGTGGTGTTAAAAACTATGCTGACTTGTTCTATATAGTGTCTGACATGTAAATAGTCCTAAACACAGTTGTAATAACTTCGAAGTAACTTGGTTTTTTTCGGCTTAGTTTTTGAAAAAGTCACTTTCATACAATTTTCATTTAACTATTAACAAGAAACCACTTTTGTTGTTCTAAGTAAGCATATACCAAGTATGTTGAACATTAAAATACTTCGACTGATAAAAAAAAAAACTAACATATAGACTAAAAGAAATAATTTTAATTAATTTTATTTTTTTTATTTGTGCTTTGAAGTTTCAAAGCCTTCAATGGAAAAGAAAAGCCATCCGGGATATGCCAAATGCTTCTCGATCTCTCTCTCTCTCTATATCTCTCTCTTGCCGTTTCTCTCTCTAATTATGCAAAATACAAAAGAATGGTTTGATTTTGGAAACATATCAGTGTGTAAGCATAGTTTTTATTTTTAATTTTTTTTTATGTGGTAAAGCTCAGTGTGGCACCATCACATAGTGGCAATACTACCAATGTCCAGTTGGTCACATTGATTTGATTATTGCACTTTCTAAGAAGTTTTTTTTTTTTTTTTTTTTTTGGGTAGCCTTTCTAAGCAGGGTTAAGTCGATAAATTTTGGTAAATATGCAAAGACATGGTATCGTTTAGTGCAACTTATATATAAGCTATGCTTGGCAAGGGTGGAGTCAGGATTTTTGGTTAGGGGGGCCTGTCGGGGTCAGATCGCCATGGAAGAAGAATCAGCAAATAAACATGAAATATGTAAGGCTCTGAGGTGCATTTGGAACGTTTTCTTTAAGGAGTTATTTGCCCATACAACAAAGTCTGAAAATTTTCAGGAAAGCCTCTAGGAAATTAGTTTTTAACTGACACATGAAATAATATGAGAGAATATGTACTTAGAATTTTCACGTATATCAAATGAATAATACCACTTGTCTTATATAGACCACTTGGTGTCTCTTCTAAAAGATGACACCCTCTGGTTATTATGCACCTATTTACAATAGGTATCTTAATTAGACACCTCTTAAAGTGTAGTGACATTTGACCTGAAAGACACCCTTTTGAATGGTGTCTTTCACATTTATCTATTATTTGTTGGATTATTTGTGGGTTATTTATTTGATTGTGTTATAACATTTATTGTTTGGACTTTTAATTTAAAAAAAACCAAACAAAGTTTGTTTTAGGCCATGGGCCCTTTTATTTCAAAAACTCAAACCTAAGCTAAAAGATTAATGTGACACCTATCCCACATTGCTTATTTACAAGACCTTTCAAAAACTTATATATACTTTACTTTCATAAGTTAGTAAGCTTGTGCTGGGGAAATGCTCTCTCACGCGCGTGTAGAGAGGTGCAAATCTTGGATTCGGACCGCCCAATTTGGCTTGAAAATCGTGACTTGCATGAGTGCGTCAATGCGGCTCGATTTGTACTCTTGCGCATATGGAAGGTACTGTCACGTTTTATTAATTTTTGTGACCATTGTAGAGCCAAACACATGTGTTAAAAATGTTTTCATGCATTTGTCTAAAAATTAGTTTAATGGACTTTATTCCCTTGTTTTCATTTATTCAAGTGGTTGTTGAGAGGTTACAGTAATTTCCTATATATTTGTATTACTTTTATAGTAAAAAAAAATTTAATCTCTTTCTTCTAGATTACTTTCCTCTCCCTCTCTTATTCTAAAAAACTATTTCTGTAACTTCTCTTATCTGTTTTGGAGCAATTCTGAGCACTCATTTACTCTTCCAATTCGAGTGAATGTTTGGAAGATTTGATTGCTGAATCCTGGAGAACATAGCGTCATATTGAGACCTTCTACATCGAGTCACTGACTCCGAGGGGGCGGAATTGTTCTTAAGGATAGTTCTATCGTAGCACGCCTTAATTAAATTCATAGTACTATTCTCGTATTTTTCCAACAATCTTAAGAATAATTACTGGATGTTGCTATGATCGTCACGAACTGGAGATGTATCAAAGAGGTGCTATTGATCCGGTAGTATTGTTTCTATTATATTTACTGTTTCAACAATTTTAAGACATTTTCTGCCATGGACTCTGGATCATCCTCTTAATTCCCAGACCTCTAAAAAAAATTTATGTTTGAGAATCTTTGACCAAAAATGTTATTTTCTGCAATGATATTAATTTCTAGTAGTATTTTTGTAAAATTGGTATGTATATAATGCCAATACCAGTTGATCTCCGCTTTGCTCCATTCTGGAGCTGTCTTGATTTTCTTTTTGGAAATGGACATAGTTGCCTTGAAGGTTTCTTGGGAGAAAATTTTTAAAAACTGATGATTAAAGAGTAATTATATATTATATCATATGAATAGGCTTTATTGTGTATATGTTATTTATGTTCAATAAAAATTGAACTTTTAATGGTAGACTAATCACCACAAGTTATAAGCTTGGTGGATCTTTTTGCCCAACGGATATATATCATTAAAAAGACTATTTTATCTTTTTACAATTACATGTCTTTTGTTTAAAAGGGGGTAATGTCGATATAATAGTATGGATCAACTAGATTTATATATACATATAGTTGCATAAAAGTACATATGAATTTAGCTTTAACTCTTCAAAAGGGAGATATCTTTCTGTCCAAAAAGTTTACGCTTACATTCTGTCACATAAGAAGAACAAAATAGTCTGACCTTTTTGTGGAATAATTTCATGTGTTTTAATGGTTAATAATTTGGTCCCATTGCTATGTATGTAATGAATTCATTGCAAGTTATCTAAGCATATGGGTGAGAGTTGTGTATATGTGCTCACATGTGTTTTTCACTTACATAAGGAAAGGTTTTAAGTGTTTCTCTCTCACATCATTTATGTGGTACAACTTGTTGTGTACTACGGTTCTGTTTGCTTTAATTTGCGCGGGCGTGCCAGAACCAGCAGTGGTTCGATGTGTGTGTGTACGTGCAAACTAATTTCCTATTCGCTTGTGTGAGTGATACACAAGACTTTGATGAATCTGACTTCTAAACAAGGTGATTGTGTATAGTGAGTAGGAAAGTACCCTCACTGTAAATTCTCTAGCAGTACTGAAGCGCACAAGCTAAAAAGTGTCAAAGTTTAACAGGTAAACAATCACAAACGGTTTAATAAAACGAAGATTTTATTAAGTGTTTGGAAAAAATAAAACAGATCTCAAGAACAAACCAGAAAGAACACAAACAGAAAATAACAAAAGGACAGACCTATTTGCTATGAAGGCTAAAAAAAACATAAAGACTGGGAGTGCTTTGAATGCTTCGAATGTGCTGTATGAATGCTGTTTCGAGAATGATGTGGAGTCCTTTGCTTGGATGGCCTGTCTCTTATTTATAGCGGCCTTATACAATTTCTATTTGGACAATAATTCCTTGGCTTGCGCCCCAATTTGCTTAATTGATTGGCTAATTGAAGACCTTCCTTATCCATGACTCAATTGAATCAATCCCTTCAATTTAGGGATCAGACGCCTCAATCCAGCTGGCAACGAACAGATCCTCTCCTAAACGGACTATTGTTTCCAGAATTCTCCAAAGATGACGACATCCTGCCAGCTGTAGACAACAACGCCTTCACCTCGATCAATTGGCCTCATTACTGCCTTTCCTGGATGAATCGGGCTTAATTGGTTTCCATGCCCGATTACCTTTCTTTAACCGCCCATGGCCAATTGGACTGTTACTTCCACCTTTCATTATGAATTGTCCGATTAGGCTTTCCGTCTTATATCATCGGGCTGTCAACGCACTAGGTTATGTTTCCCCAGAGCCCGATGATCCTTACCCATATTCAATCTTTCAAACCGGGCTCTACTCACCTTACCTAACATCTATCATCGGTCTCACGGCTATACCCGAGTCCGATGAGTCACTGATTGCTTAGCCCGGCCTCTCCTTCATTCTCTTCCACTTAAATCGGGCTCAAAAACCATTGATGGTTTTTGGGTGCAAACAATTGCCCCCCAAAAGGTCATATCAAACATCCCGCCTTGATTGATGTGACGTTTTGAATTTTAAACTGGCCACGCGTCAAGCATGCAGCAACTGTCAGATTATGGAGAATCCCACCAGTTACTCCCCATTTAATGCGTCATGATTACACCATCGTGTTATTTAAACAACCAAACGTTTGAACTCCTTACCTCATTCGCATTCTCACTCTCTCCCCATAACTCAAACAAAACAGAGCTTCTCTCTCTAGACCTCTATTTTTTCCGGCGACTTTTCTCCTCTCCACAGACATGGCTCCTAAAATCGCTCCGGCAACCTCCAAAGGAAAGAAAACCTTCATAGATGCACCTCCGCCGCAAAACCGCTGCAGAGAGGTTAGGACCCTAGCAAAAGCTCATGTCGCTGACATTTCCACCGATTACCTCACCCCCTACAGCTCCTCTGATGGCTCTCCCGTCGCACCAGGCTTGGGAGCGGCGTTTCTTGGCCACCCTCCGGCTACTTTTCTACCATTCTTCCCTCCGGTAGAAAATGAAGCATTCCTTCAACTCCCTGCTCACTGCGGCAAAGTCCAAGGTGCTAACCAGCCTATTTGGGGATGGCTGACCCCTGCCGCAGATTGGGACAAGTGGGTGACCAGGGTTTCGGCCTCTAAGTCCGGTGTCTGGAAGCAAACGGGCATTTATGATGCCATAATGCTCAGTCAGTCTCGAATAGAGATAGACCGACCTCTTCTTCTGTCTGCTTTGTTATTCTGGTCTTCTTCTTGCAACGGCTTCCTTTTCCGTTGTGGACCAATGGCTCCCACCGTCAAAGACATAAGCTATCTACTCGGCCTTCACCCCCATGGACAAGAGATCATCCCCGGGCTTGACGTCGGGAAGGCCAGCTTTACCTACCCCCAACAAGAAATTATCAGGGATGGGGCCATTTTACATAGGCCGATTACAGCCTTTGGAGGCTTTCTAACTTCCTGCATCGGGGCAGACGAGACCGAGGTGTCCGATGCAGAACACACTGCCTTCCTCATCTATTGGCTCAACAAATTTCTCTTCTGTTCGGCCAGCCAAACCATTACCAAAGAATACACAACCTTGGCCTTGGCTCTTGCATCGGGAAAGCCGTTAGCCATGGTTACGCTTGTTTGGGCGCACTTGGTCCGTGGCATCACAGATTTTGTCCATTCGGGCTTCGGAGCTGGTGGGAGCCCGATATGGGTGCTTCAGTTGTGGCTGCATTCCTATTTTCCCGAGTTCCAACCCCCCATCCGCCAATTGGCCGACGTTCCCATTTCTGCCGTCCAATTCATGGACGTAATTCCTTCTTCCCACTCCTTCGAGGAGTGTTTTACTTTCTTTTATCAAGGTTGTTCTCCTCGGGATGTCAACCTCTTTACCCCATTCTTTTCACTTCAATTCTCTTCTTTCCTTCAACTTTCCAATAATCCTTCCAACTGGGGTTCGGGCACCCAGTCCACTTATAATGAAATCTTCTCTAGCTACTTAGTAGCTAGAGACATTATTTTTAGTCCGAGCATTCCGTCGGCCAATAATAAATATGGGGCCGAATATTACTTCGCTCCTTTATACGCCAGTCAATTCGGGCTTACACAACTCGTGCCCGTTCCCCCGGGCATTACTGTCAATGTTGACTGGGTGGAACGCGGCCTCATTGTTAATGACGGTCAAGTGAAGAAAATAAAAGAAAGATCGGACCGGCTTAAAGCGGCGTTCAGCTTTACACCCTTCTCCGCCCGGCCCACGGTGTCAGAGGAATTCACCTAGTGGTGGGGTGAACGGGCACGCAACATATTTTCAGGCACTGCTGCTGAGGCCCTTGTGCCTTTTACTGCATTATCAGCCACTGAGGCCGTGCTCCTGTCCTAACGGCAGCTCCAGTCAGGCGCAAACAAGTAGCCAAGAGACCGGCCAGAAAGCCAGCTCCGGGCAAAGGTCCTTCTCAGAAAAAACAAAAAATAACCCCAGCCTCTACTCAGGTTAGATTTTAACGGCTTCAAACAGCTTAGCCCGATTCTGCCTGTTCGTAGTTCTAATCTTCTGTTTTGCAGCTCGTTGATGAAGACTCAGGAGAGGATCCACTCCCTACTTCAACTCAGACTCTTCCTCCAACTCTCCCTGCATCACCGACGTCTGTAGTGGCCTATCTGGAACGGGTAGCCATGCGGGTGATGCCTCTCCACATCGTGCCTCCTCTAACGCCTTTCAGTGGAGATGAAGACCTTGCCCATATTAGCCAAGCCCCTGAGCAAGTTGTCCTCTCTTCCAGCACTGAGGGCGCGGCCGATGCTGGAACTACCACAGAGGCAGTTGGGGAAGAAGTGGACCAAACCGTCCCTGCTGAAGTCGGAGCTTTCTCCGGGCAAGGGGAACCCCCTGCAATTATTGGGTCTTCCATTCCCTCAACAATAGAGTCGGTAATGGCTGAGGACAATCCTCCTGAAGCGTCTGCCATTGAGGCCGGTGCTGACAATTCGGGCGCAGCCCCAGAGACCGAGATCTTACAAGTGACGGCGGCCTCAATGAGTCCAGGAGAAGAGACTGGTCACGTTTCTTCCTCAGGGTTGGCTCAATCTCCTTCTCAACCAACTTCTTCGCAACCCAGCGAGGCCGATGTTCGCGAAGCAATTTCGGCCTCACTTGTTCCTCACACCCAGGTATTGCAGTGTTCCTTTACTTTAATTTATACAATTTTTAAAGACCATGTCTGACTGCATTCTCTTGAACAGGCCGATCCCACAGGTCCAGTGCCAATCATTCCCTTCAATGACTTCTTCTCGGGCCTGGACCTGGGAGCTTTTAACGTTGGACCCCTGGAGCCCGAAGCGATCTCACCTTCCCTCCGCCAACAAGCCAAGGACCTACTCTTCGGGTTTACTGACCAGGAACTATCCAACCTTCCTGCTGCTGCTGATCTTGACACAGCCATGACCACTCTCATGGCCGATCCTTCTCTTTCAGACGGGCATCTATCATTACTCCTTGAGGTAAAAGAGAGACTCCCCAGTGCCCGTCTTGTAGACCGATCGGCCTTGAAAATTTAGGTTGACACAGAACTTCATTTAAGCTCTCGGCAGAAAGCGTTGAAATTCTTGGAAGGGGCCAAAGCCAAGTTTGAAGCAGGGAAGGCTTCTCGGGCTCAGGTTCTAGCAAGGGACTCTTGGCTGCAGAACCGTATTGTGGCACTAAAGGCTCAGCTTGCCCAATGTGAGACCGAGGTCATCACCAACAAAACCGTCCTTGGAAAAATTGATGAAGCATTATCTTCACTTAGCGGCGATGCCCAAAAGTGCAGCGAACAGTTGCAAGCCAGTGTTTCGATATCCCGGGCATGGACACAAAAGCTAGAAAAAGCCAAACGGGGCCGGTCTGGAGCCATCAAAACCTGGGAGGATTTGAAGACTAAACTTAGAAATTTTGGATCGGCCTAGAGGCCGACTCCTATTTTGTACTTTGTAAAGAATCTCTTCCTTTTCCATCATTTTGTAAGTAAGCTGTGCTCAGCCTATCAATACAAAACAATGTTTTATCTAAATCATTCGGGCTCAGGCTCATAATTTATCAACCGATCATATTCCAACCCAGGCTTAGGTTTATAATCCAGATCAATGGTCTCCCATAACGTAGGGTAATAAGACTTTAAATACTGACCATTGATTAATCGGACATGAACAGTTCCATCTAAATCCCGAAGCCTGTAAGCACCTCCTCTTTTGACTTGGTGGAAGATGAACGGGCCTTCCCAATTGACCGACCACTTACCGTAACGATTATCCTTATCTCCAATAGGTAACACGGCCTTCCATACCAAATCATCCGTGCAAAAAGATTTCTCCTTCACCCTCTTATTGTAAGCTCGGGCGGCCCGTTGCTTTTGCACTTTTAATGAATCCAAGGCCGTTAACCTCATTTCATCAAGCCCTTCCAATTCAGCTATCATCGCCTCTGTATACTCAGCGGGCTCAAGTTGATTCTGCAAAGCCCTTCTAGCCGATCGGACTGTCACTTCCATAGGTAACATAGCATCATGTCCATAAGTCAGCATGAACGGTGTAACCCCAGTACTTGACCTTTTAGATGTCCGATAGGCCCATAGTGCTTCGGACAAAAGCTTGTCCCACTCCCTTGGATTTTCCACAATCATCTTCTCTATGATCCCCTTAAGGATCTTGTTAGTGGACTCGGCCTGTCCGTTAGCCTGTGCATAATAGGGCGTAGAATTAAGAATTTTAATCCCCCTACTTTCAGCAAAGGCCGGCGTTTCTGTCCCAGTGAACACAGATCCTTGGTCGGCCGTAATTGTTTCTGGAAGGCCGAACCTATAAATAATGTGTTCTTCTATAAATTTTATGACAGTAGCCTGAATCACCGTTCTATAAGGTATGGCCTCGGCCCACTTGGTAAAGTAGTCCGTAGCCACTATGATGAAACAATGCTGGCCCGATGATGGCGGTAGGACTTTGCCAATTAAATCCATCGCCCACCCTCTAAACGGCCATGGTTTGATTACGGGTTGTAGCTCCTTAGCTGGCACGTGTTGGATCGGACCATGCTTCTGGCAAGCTTGACATCCCTTAGCGTAACTGATGCAATCCTTTAACATGCCGGGCCAATAATAATTATATCTCCTCAGCAACCACTTCATCTTGGTACCGGCCTGATGCGCACCACAAATCCCTTCGTGTACCTCGGCCATCACCTGCATGGCCTGTTTCTTCCCCAGACACCTCAAGATTACATCATCACCGATTGGTTTCTTGAATAACTCTCCATCGAGCACAACGAATCGGACAGCAAACAATCTGACTCTTCGGTCTACCCTGGCATTTGGGTGATTCAGGTATTCAATGATGGGGATTCTCCAATCGTCATCCTCCATCAAGACCGAATTGGTAGTAGCGTACCAACCTCTCTTTGCAACAGACGGGAGTGATCGGACATGAACAGTGATGAGTTGGTCTTCTGCACTCTTCTAAGAATGTGAGGCTGATCCTGTTTTTGCCAACTTATCGGCCTCAGTATTCGTGGTTCTTGGAATGTAGCTTACGCTAATGTCATCAAATGCCTCCATGAGTTGAGTGGCAACTGCGTGGAACGGGCATAGCTCCCAACTCCTTATCTGAAACTCCCCGGCTATCTGTCCGATCACCAACCCTGAGTCTCCCTTTATGTGCACGGATGATGCCCCCATTTCTAGGAGTATCTCCAGTCCGATGATAAGTGCTTCGTACTCGGCCTGATTATTAGTACATTTGAAATTGAGCCGAAAAGACATTTTTGTCTTTTTATACTTGGGTGATACAATCACTACTCCTGCCCCAGCGCCTTCTGCGTTTTTGGAACCGTCAAAGATCATCGTCCATGGGACTAAGGACATGCTCAGGACTTTGGGTGTTGAAGGCAGTTCCCCCAAATCAGTAGGATCTGGGTGATCAGCCAAGAAATTGGCTATGGCCTGGCCTTTCACCGATTGCTGCGATCGGTATTGGATAGCAAATTCCATTAAGGCCAAGGTCCATTTCCTAATTCGGCCTCTCATAATCGGTCTTGACAACATATATTTTATCACATCAGTTTGACATATTATGTAAGTTGAAACAGGAAGCATATATGTTCTTAACTTTTGTGAAGAAAAATACAATGCCAAGCATAACTTCTCAATCGGCGCATAGCGCTGCTCGATTGGAGTCAAAATTCTACTTAAATAATAAACGGCCTGCTCGTTGCCTTGCTCATTATCTTGAGCTAGCATACTTCCTATAGAGCAGTCAGAGGCCGATATATACAATTTTAGGTACCTACCCTTCTTGGGTGGCATTAATACTGGAGGAGTAGACAAATACTATATGATTCCTTCAAAGGCTTGTTGATGGCTGTCTTCCCACTTGAAGTCTTCATCGGTCTTGATCTTCAATAATGGGGTCCATACTTGGGTCTTTCCTGCACAATTTGATATAAACCTTCTTAAGAAATTGATCTGCCCGAGCAATCTCTGAAGCTCTTTCTTATTAGCAGGTGGCTTTGCTGCCTGGATAGCCCGAGCCTTATTCTTGTCAATCTCTATCCCCCTTTGATGTACTAAGAAACCTAAGAAGTTCCCTGCTGTAACGCCAAATGCACATTTGAGAGGGTTCATCTTTAGTTTGTGAGCCCACATCCTTTCAAATGCTTTTTCCAAATCCCTCAGATGATCGGCATTATCCCCTGACTTCACCACCACATCATCTATGTAAACTTCCATGAACTGTCCGATCATGTTATGGAATATTGAATTCATTGCCCGTTGATAAGTGGCTCTAGCATTCTTCAGCCCGAAAGGCATGACAACCCACTCGAAGGTTCCAATTGCCCCCGGGCACCGAAAAGCAGTCTTCGGGACATCCTTTTTGGCGATGTAAATCTGGTTATACCCCGAGTGTCCGTCCATGAATGACAAAATTTTATGTTTAGTGGCCGAATCGATTAGCTAATCGGCCATGGGCATGGGATACTCATCTTTTGGGGTAGCTAAGTTTAAGTTCCTGAAGTCAATGCAGACCCTTAGCTTCCCATTCTTCTTTACCACTGGGACAACATTCGAGACCCATTCAACATATCGGGCTGTCCGAATGAATCCAGCATCCAGTAATCTCTCGATTTCTTCTTTCACCTTCAGTGTTACTTCTGGTGACATACGCCGAGGCAGCTGCTTGAACGGTCTGAACCTCGATTTAATTGGCAATCGGTGTTCAACCAGTTCTCTTGATAAACCTGGCATTTCATCATATTCCCAGGCAAAACAATCTTTGTACTTGTGGAAGAGTGTAATCAATTTGGCCTGACATTGAGAATTCAGCATCTGACTTACATGTGTAGGTTTGTGCTCCCCTTCCTTGCCTAGGTTGACTTCTAAGAAAGGGTCTTGGACATCGGCCTTTAAATCATCAAGTTTCACCGTGGCCATTTCCAGCTCGTCAATCTGAATCTCTTCTTCTCTCGGCGCTTCTTCTTCGTAGATACAATCAGCCAGATTGATCATTCTGTCACAAGGACCGATTTCTAATCTTCTGTCGGCCAGAAATGCACACCATCTGGCGATGCTGGCCCTCAAGGCCTGCAGCTTCCGTTCTTCAATTATCGGAGTCCCCATGGACATCTTCTTGTTCAACGATCTCAATCGACCTTGATTCTTCTGTCCGACTGAGATTATGGAAATATGCTTTAATGTCCGATGAACTTCCTTTAAGGAAGGTCGCTAAATTTGGTCTTCCCATTTTGTTGCACCCCAGCAACTTAACTGGCCCGATGTCATCTTCGTACAAGACTGCGTCGACCGTCTGCACCCGGGCTACAAAGGGCTTGGTGTTTGCCCCAACCACTTCCACCTCATCACCTCTCCAGAAAATCAACAACTGATGGAGCATGGAGGGAATACAATAATTTGGGTGTATCCAATCCCGGCCTAGTAAAGCATTATAGGCCGCTGAGGTTTCCACTATGAAAAAAGCAGTCATGACCGTTTTACTGCCAACGGTCAGTTCAAGGGGTAAGATACCCTTGGTCCTTGAAGGTGCCCTCGTGAAGCTTTCGACATTCATCTCGGTCAGAATTAGCTCCGACTCGGACTTCTGCAGGATCCTCAACATTATTTGAGGCATGATGTTAATGGTAGACCCCCCATCAACAAGGATCCTATTTATTGGGACGCCTTCGATATGCCCTTTCACATACAAAGGCTTCAGATGTTGGGACATCTGGTGTTTTGGCTTTTCAAACACCACTTTAACTGGTCCAGTCTTCACTCCATCCTCAGTGTGCTGCCCTTTCGGCCTTAAGATGGTGATTTTAGGCCGATCGGTCTGCGAATCGGTGGTGTCTACATTTTTGCTTGTAGCTTCCACCACTTTAGGTTTAACGGTCTCTCCCCCAATCTAAAAGATTTCTTCCATCACGGCCGAGTCCTTAGCTAGGCCTGCTACTACATCCCCCTCCATTACCGATGGCTGGTCCGGCTTGGCCATGAAGGACATGGGTAGCGTAAACACCATGTTGGATGACAAGCCTAATGGGATAGTCCCAAATTGTATTGGCGAAAAACTTGAGTCTGACAGATCTCCATCGGACTCAATCATCTTGTCCGAGGTAACTCTGCCTTCTTCCTGCGATCTTTCCTGTCGGACTCTTTCCCTTGGGTGCTCAGTGGCCACGCGCATCGCCCTCATGGAGAATCCTTGGTTATCGGACACCTTGAGCTCTGTGGGAGCCGGAGGGTTTCCAGCCTGATCCTTTAAGAACTGACGCTCTCGCTCGGCCTGTCTCATTCTCTGATACCTCCTTTTCTGGGACTTGCTATATTATGGCCGTGCTGGAAATTTAGAGTGTTCAGCTCTGTGCCACTTTATATCTTCTACCCGAGGTGGTAATACCGTTCTTGGGCCCCTGCCAGAGGTTGATGCTTGTATCTGAGGCCTTGGGATTATCTGGGCATTTCTTGCCCCCAGCCGGCCGGATTCGCTTTGGCCGGTTCGCTGCACCAATGGATGTTTTGCCCGCCACTCGGGCTTGTCCTTACTTTGCCACGGTATTGACAATCTCTCGTATACAGACTTTCTCGGGCTTGATTCCCGATGTTCATAGCTTTTCGGCCTCTTGCTCAGGCTCGAAACTTCCTTCTTGATGTCAGCCTTACACCTCGGGCAAAGGCCTTGTTCGATGATCTCCAGCTGTCGGCGTAGATCAGCTATCAAATTGTCTGTGCTAGATCTTGCCGTTTCTTCCTCGGCCTTGTGGTTTTCCTTTTTCTGCTCCAGATAACTCCTCTGGAGGTCATGTATCGTCACATTCGGTCCTTCAGTGGTCGAAATAGCGATTTGTTTTCCCTCCCGTTGATTTGGCACAAGCTCTCTGTTGGACAAGTCTATCTTGGGTCTCGGCCTTGAAAGCTTGGTGAGGTCGGGCATAACCATGTTAGTACCAGTAATTTGTGGAAAAGGATTTGAATCAATCCCTATAGCTTTGTCCGAGAATTTGAACTCCCTTCTCCACGTTTTCCTATATAAAATTGCTAAAAACAACACAATTGTTAGTAGAGTGTTTCCAAGAATTGTGCCATTTACAGTATTCTTTATTTTTCATGTCATCGGCCTTAGGGATCCGATGACCTTCACTTAGCTTGATCACTTTATCGGCCAACAAGGCATCGAATATTTGATCGGCCATGGTTATATCAAAAGTGTAGTTTTTTCCCGCCTTGAACGCCATTTTCTTTGCAACGGCGTTATTATTTACAGGCTTATTCAAGGCGTTACATACGACTGGCCGTTTGCAGATCAGCTTGGCCATATCGCTTTCTACTTCAAGGTCATATTCTGCCAAGTGGACCTCGCAATTAGGATCCTTGTAGTATGTTCCTTTGTAGGAGTTCTTCTTCTCCTGCTCATCCAAGAGAATATGCTCATAACGACCGGCCCGTGTAGCAAGCTCGAATAAATCACGGAAATCAGTTCCCTCAAACCTCTTGCGAAGTTCAAAGGACATGCCCCCCATGGCCATCTTTGCATACTCGTCCTCGGGCAAAACCGTCTTACACCGATACTTTGCCTTTTGAAAACGGGCTATGTAGGTTTCCATGGTCTCTCCTACTAACTGCATCATCCTGGACAAATCAGCCAGCGATGTTTCGGGTTCAGTCCTATAGAACTGGCCATGAAATAGTTCTTCCATCCCTTGCCAAGTTAACACAAAATTGGCTGGGAGGTTAACATACCACAAAAATGCCATGCCCGTTAGCGAGTTTGGGAATAATCTTAGCTTTAATGGGTCACTGTGACCCACATGGCCGCATTGAACAATAAAACGACCAATGTGCTCAATTGAGGACTGTTCACTCTCTCCTGAGAACAGAGTAAAATTTGGTACTTTGTACCCCTGAGGAAATATGACTTGGTCAATTTCAGGAGGGTACGGCCGTTTGTACGTCAGCCTCTCTAGTCTTCTCATAAACGGGCCATACTCCTCGTGTATGGCCGCTACCAGTTCCTTCCTATTGATGGGTTGAGCTACGGGCTGAACATTCCTTATCGGGGCTACCAACAGTGGCGGTCCGTGCTGTTGGTTGTGGGCCTAATGAGTCCAAAACCCACCGTTGTTCCTTTGCCCCCCATGGCCGTGGCCTAAGGGCTGTGTGTGGCCGACTGAACTTTCAGTATAGCCTGAAGACCGGCCAAAACCTAGCGTCGCTGATCCGTTGGGATCAGTGACTGCCACACCGCTAGCCATACCGGTCTGTGATTCAGATTGTTTACCAGAGCTAGCAGCATCCCTAAGGTTTGGACAGACATAGGGCGTGTCCTTCGGCTTATCGGACTCAAGCGAGGTGCCTGAACCCGATCCGTTGATTTGTTCTTTGCTGCTTCCGGCCTTATAGGTCTCAACCAGCCTTCCGATTGCTTCCGTCAGGCGGTCCAACTTTATATGGGTGGTCCTGGTTTCTAGGACCAATTCGGCCTGACTCTTATGAACATCGACCGTTTGGTTCATGACCGATTTAAGATTACCCATTGAGCCTATGAGCGAATTGTATTCCTGCCACATGGGCTCAACGTTGGCTCTCATGGCTTCTGAAATCGCCTCAAGAGTGACGCTGCCATCTTGGGGAGAATGGCCGCTACTCTCCTCCACAGGTGGGTCCGTGGTGGAATCTTCCTGGCAGTTCTTCGTCGTCTTATCTTTCTTTGGAGGCATGATTTGACACTGTTGGTCCCACCGGGCGTGCCAAAAATGTTTGCTTTAATTTGCGCGGGTGTACCAGAACTAGCAGTGGTTCGATGTGTGTGTGTACGTACAAACTAATTTCCTATCCGCTTGTGTGAGTGATACACAAGGCTTTGATGAATCTGACTTCTAAACAAGGTGATTGTGTATAGTGAGTAGGAAAGTACCCTCACTGTAAATTCTCTAGCAGTACTGAAGCGCACAAGCTAAAAAGTGTCAAAGTTTAACAGGTAAACAATCACAAACGGTTTAATAAAACGAAGATTTTATTAAGTGTTTGGAAAATATAAAACAGATCTCAAGAACAAACCAGAAAGAACACAAACAGAAAATAACAAAAGGACAGACCTATTTGCTATGAAGGCTAAAAAAAACATAAAGACTGGGAGTGCTTTGAATGCTTCGAATGTGCTGTATGAATGCTGTTTCGAGAATGACGCGGAGTCCTTTGCTTGGATGGCCTGCCTCTTATTTATAGCGGCCTTATACAATTTCTATTTGGACAATAATTCCTTAGCTTGCGCCCCAAGTTGCTTAATTGATTGGCTGATTGAAGACCTTCCTTATCCATGACTCAATTGAATCAATCCCTTCAATTTAGGTATCAGACGCCTCAATCCAGCTGGCAACGAACAGATCCTCTCCTAAACGGACTATTGTTTCCAGAATTCCACAAAGATGACGACATCCTGCCAGCCGTAGACAACAACGCCTTCACCTCGATCAATCGGCCTCATTACTGACTCTCCTGGATGAATCGGGCTCAATTGGTTTCCATGCCCGATTACCTTTCTTTAACTGCCCATGGCCAATTGGACTGTTACTTCCATCTTTCATTACGTATTGTCCGATTAGGCTTTCTGTCTTATATCATCGGGCTGTCAATGCACTAGGTTATGTTTCCCCAGAGCCCGATGATCCTTACCCATATTCAATCTTTCAAACCAGGCTCTACTCACCTTACCTAACATCTATCATCGGTCTCATGGCTATACCCGAGTCCGATGAGTCACTGATTGCTTAGCCCGACCTCTCCTTCATTCTCTTCCACTTAAATTGGGCTCAAAAACCATTGACGGTTTTTGGGTGCAAACAGGTTCATGAAGGATATAGGCTACCTATCCAAAAACTGTCCACACTTGTAATTCTGTATCCCTTTTTTCATCTTTGGTTGTTAAATTGTTAAGTTAGATAGGTACAGTACACAGTGGTGTGAGGATATAATAATATATTGAGATGATATTTTATTTAGTGCGACAGTTTCGCATGAACTTGTATGTCTTTTTTGACCCAATAATTTTGACTCGTGATATCTATACTTTTGATGTCAATTTGAGATGATTAAACTATTTGGGAAAAGCTTTACTAAATGTGTATTTTTTTTTTGTTAGAGCACCCCACTCTAAAATCAAAATTACTTTTGTTTAGCATTAAAATAAAATTCAATTTTATTATTCTTGAATATTGGGTTAGTTAGCTTTTGTTTGGATTTTTAATCCTAAGAGAATTGCTAGCAAAGCCATAAAACATTTCTTTTGGGATGTGCATTTTATAGTAATGTCTATAATTTTAACACATAAAAATTGATGTGACTTTTGAATCTATTGGTGATTATTTTTATGAGCATTTATCTCTTTATAAACTGAGGAATAGTGGATGTTCTTAGTCTCTTATTTTTGTCACATCTAGATCTATTGAGTATAGAATGTATGACTGAAATCATGACATAGATTTTGAACCATGGAAGAGTAAGCAAGCTAAGTGCTAAATAGACTTTGTAAGTGTTTTTATACATTTACTCTAGAAAAAGATTTTTAAACCCGATAGTTTTATTGAAAATTTTGTGAAGCTACTTTAGTAGCTAAGGGTTTATAAATATTAATAAAAATGGAGTGTGTATTTTTGGATATTCTGTATATGGTTTAGAACTGGCACCCAACTAGTGATTTGAAAAACTTGATAATTTCAAAATTAGAGAAAGTGACATGTTTACATGGAGATGATTTATTTTTTGGTTCTGTATTAGAGATTATAGAAGATACTAAAAATTATTGTCACTTTATTTTGATATGAACAATTATGGATTTAAAATTTCAATAGCTATTATTGGATTTTATTGATCTATCTCGCTATGTTGGAAAAAGGTTTTGAATTAATAATTTTCTTTGCATACCTTTTTTGGACTCCTTTTGAGCTGAGTGTTAGATAAACCACATATGAGTATGATATGATTTATCATAAGGAATATGATAGTATTATTGGTAGTTCTAGGTATGGTATATAGTACTAGACCTCCGATTGCTTATGCAATAAGTGTCCGATGTAGATACACATTGACAGGATTACTTTAGACGATATCTAAAACCTCCTTCAAATAAAATGATTTCAAATTATCTTGTTTTGGAAAAATAACAAATCAAGATCTTTGCTCAAGAATTGCCGGAAGCATCAATCTGCTCCCGGGCTAATGTGTCCGAAGAACCAGTTGTGGCAATATTTGTGGAAATATAGTTCATAACAAATTTTGGAGGATGGTTCATTAATTTGAGTGCCTGTAGGCATATGTGTAACAACACATGCAATTGTTACAAGAAATACACTTCAAGGGAAAATAAAGTGTTTTACTTGATGACGCATAGTACCAATGTTTTGGTACTACAGATTTAAAGTTGATTTTCTCCTCTGAGAAGAAATTAAAATTTTGAAAAATGTTCTATACCAGGAGATAAAGAATAAATTATTTTTGAAAATATTTTGCATACTTCGATATTCGAAAGAATTTTAAATTTTGGTTTTTCAAGGCTAGGTTTTAGCCAAACCTTTTGGAGGGAAAGTATGTAATTCAAAAATCAGGGATGCAAATTATATTTGAATTCAGATGAGATGAATTCAATAAGAGAATTTATTTTCATGCTTAGTGGAGGTTCAATATCTTGGAAGTCATCCAAGCAAACTTGCAAAACTAAGCCAACGATGGAATTTGAGTTTGTAACTCTTGAGAAAGCTAGTACTGAGGCTAAGTGGCTATGAAACTTCTTATCAGATATTCTTATTTGGAATAAACCAGTTCCATCGGTATCTTTATTGTGATAGCCACGCTGATTTAGGTCGAGCTATAGCTATAATTAAGTCCTATAATGGCATGAGTAGGCGCATATGCCTAAGACATAATATTGTGAGACATCTATTTGAGATAGAGTTATAGCTCTTAGTTTTGTAAGGTCAGGAGTAAATTTGGCTGACCCTTTAACAAAACCACTAGGGAGAAAACTAGTGTATGAAACATCGAGGGGAATGAGACTTATGCTTGTAACAAAAATCAATGATGGTAACCCAATCTCTATGTAATTGGAGAACCCAAGAAATAGGTTCATATGGGTAATAACAAGTCATTGGTTGATTTGAGATGCACTATAACTTGATTATATTGTTGTCCATTCTTATAGTATATAGTGCAATTGCAATGAGAAATGTTGAGTTAAGCTCTTAATGAATTCCATAGTCCATATTGTTTGGATGGTGTGTTTAATTGCAATACATACTTGAAGGATTCACCTACATAAGTGTGAAAGTGGGGCCGCTTTCTATGAAAACTGGGCAAGTTTTCTAGAGCACTTGTGAAAATCTAGGACAGGCGCAGGGCCTAGAGGTGCCACATCGATTAGAGTTGCTTAGATTCTGAGGAATCAATATGGGTATATGACGATTGATTTACGATAAGGGATTATGGTTCATAGAAATGTTATTTCACCAAATTCCTATAATATCACTTCTTATATTCCTAGGGACTGGCTCATAGCCCTAAAGGCACCAGTTCTGATGTATTAAGTTCTCTTGCTCCACTACCGTTTTATTTGTTTGAATTTTTTAAATGGGAAGGGGGGAATTGTTGGATTATTTGTGGGTTACTTATTTGATTGTTTTATAACATTTGTTGTTTGGACTTTTAATTTAAAACCAAACAAACTGTGTTTTAGGCCATAGGCCTTTTTATTTTAAAAACTCAAACCCAAGCTAAAAGATTGATGTGACACCTATCCCATATTGCTTATTTACAAGACCTTTCAGCAACTTATATATACTTTACTTTCATAAGCTAGTAAACTTGTGTTAGGGAAATGCTCTCTCACGCGCACGCAAGGGGGTGCAAATCTTGGATTCGGACCGTCCAATTTGGGTTGAAAATCGTGACTTGCACGGGTGCATCCTGCAAACATGAATGCGGCTCGATTTGTACTCTCGCTGTCATGCCCCGACGTAGCATAAATATGGAAAGCGTTTAATTTCCTTTATGGACCCGTAGGTCGCCACAGTTTGAAGGATCGATTTCGTCCCAAACGTCAACAACAAAACATAATAATCAGAGCAGAGCAATCAAGGCTTACAACATTTTTCTAACTTAATAGTTATTACAGCACGGGGTCTCTAAAGGTACATGCCGCCTTAAGACAAAACAATAACTTAACATCCATTACAGTCATCCTTATTACAGAATTCAGTTAATAACTTAAAACATATAAAAGTAAATTCTCTTTCCAACAATGTTTCTCAATTTGCGTAGTCGTTATGTTCCGCTTGATCAAAACCTGAAAAGCATGAACACGAATTTCCAGGGCGCATCAACGCCGTCAGCTTCAAGAAGCTGGTGAGTATTAAAAACATAACTTTGAATGTAACACATACTCATTTATCATTTTCCAATTCCCATTTAATTCAACAAGTTTACATTAAAGTAAGTAGTTCATTTTAGAAAACAACCACAATATCATATGAAAGATATAATTCACATATGTGACCGTGTATGGAAACAATGCACCATGTCATCTTACCAACTCTTTTCTCTCGACAAACGCAACAATCCACTACCTCACACCAGTATATTTGAAATACTCCGATAGCCACACTTTAGCACAGGGGTGCCAGGGAATATCCAGTTTGCCTCACACTTTGGTCCGGGGTACCAGGGAGTGTCCAATGCCTCACACTTTAGTACCTAATCCGCCTCGCAAATACCGGAGGTAACCTCACGCAGTATCCAGACTCGGGTACTAGGGAGTGTCTGTAGGCCACACTTTAGCACTACCATGGGTGCCAGGGAATGTCCAAGTTCAGCGTCACACACTTTAACGCTTCCATGGGCGTCAGGGAGTGTCCAGTTTTCCCACCGTCGCATTTCAAAGACATTCTCGCTGCAATCTCAACCACAACACACTATGGTACTTACATACCAGGGAGTGTCCACAACACAATCTCAACCACACTCTCTTTACCACACTGACCATTACTCTTTTTCACATTGACCAACACCCACACTCACCATGCATATATAACTGACACCATATGTATGTCATGAAACCACCCACAGCACATATGTAGTGCTAGGAATAATAACAATGTATGCTTTGAAAAGAATTGAATTCATAATTGTTCCTAAAATGACAAATCATACCCAAAAGATAATCTGTTTTAACATTTTTCGCAAACAGAGCCTTAAAGACCCACAAGGTAAAAACCAAACAGTTCCTTAACATAAAATAAGCAAAAACTAGAAACTGTCAGAAGTCGCGCGAGCGGGCTGCTCGCTCAGAGGTCGATCGCGCGGGCCGCTCGCGCGACATGCCCAATTTTTGTTTTCTTTTATAAAACGTTTCCATCTGCCAGAATACAGGAAGGTCGCACGCGTGGGTCGCTTGCTTGAGCTGCTCGCGCGATCTGCCTAAATTTCGTTTTTCTTATTAAGATCTTTTCTATCTGCCTGAAACCAAACGGCTCGCGCGCACGAGTTCTTGCAGTGGCTTCATATTCTTCGTTGAAACTCCCCTGTTTCAGAAATCAGGGGGTCTTTTGACCCATTTTCAAATCCTCAAGCAAATAGGGCATGTAATATATGAAATTCTTCGTTTTTCGACGAGGATTATGAATCTACGATCAATTTAACATGAATCCAAACGTAGATCACGAATTTTACGAAAAACTAAAAGATGATAAAACTTAATTTCTAATATACTTTCTCCTATGGACGAATTAGGCTCTAATAATTTGACAGTAGCTTCTAGGGACTATAATTTTCCTAAATCATCTCTAAAAACTCATTTTGGTTAAGTTTTGAAATGGTAATTTTGAAGTTCAAACTTCCATGGTTAAGATCAACAATGGTGATTAATAGTTACATACTCCCAAGTAGTAACTAAGCATGAATTACATTTAAGAGTGAGTTTAAAATACTCACTGAGATTGTGATTGAAGTAATTGTTGAGAAAGCAATAAGGATAAGAAGTTCCTTCCAAGCTTGGCTATGGTGATTGAGTTCTCTCTCTCTAAAATATTTTCTGAATAAATTCTATATAAACTCTCTCTTCTCTCTCTGAAATTCTCTCTATATGTTTATCAAAATGTGCAGATTGTGAAGTGTGTATGAGCTTATGAAGACCTCACAATCTTGGGCTCCAAGAACTCTCAAGTTCACTCAACAAAAGGATTTATTTTCTAATTAACTAAATACTATAATACACAGATATACATACGTATATATGTTCCAACAAAATCTGAAGAGGCAAGTTTAGGTGTGTAGGGGTCAAGACAAGAATGTTGTTTGGGTAATCAAGCTTATGGCATAAGAATACACACACACAAAGCATTCCCAAACAAGCCCAACCCAATGATTACTTGCCATAAATGGAAAAGTATGTGTCACATCATGATTGGTAGAGTATCCCATATTGTGGGAGATCATTGCAGCGCGGACAGTTTTGAACATAAACTGGTATTTTTGCGTCGCGGTGGTCACCCCAAAAATACAAAAAATTAACTTTAACGTAAGAAATGGTTCTCTGGTTTTATGAAAATACTAATTGAGTCAAAAGCAAACATTTCTACCGTTTTGAAATATAGTTTTGAAATCTATCACAGGCGTTGCTAAATTTTATAAAATCGCAGTTTGACCCCAACAAGAATTTTAACTTGAAACAAATCAAGGAATAAAATTTAGAACATGAGAATTGAAATTAAATAAAAGTAGGCAATCCCAATTAAATGTTAACTGTGACAAATGAAATTACACTATATTAAATATGGACATGAATTTTAAATTAAATGGAAATGCAGATTGTTACACCCTTCCTCCCTTAAACAGGATTTCGTCCTCGAAATCAAGACTAACTAGTCCTGAAACAACTCCGGGTACTTCTTCCTCATCTCCGCTTCAACTTCCCACGAGGCTTCATTCTCGTCATGGTGATTCCACTGAACCTTCACCAACGGAATATCTTTATTCCTCAACTTCTTGATACTCTGATCTAAAATCTTCATGGGCCTCTCCTTGTAAGAAACGTTATGACTCGTCTCAATATCGTCATAACTAACCACATGCGAGGGGTCGCGTATGTACTTCCTCAGCATACTCACATGGAATACATTGTGAACCCCAGACATCTTCGTTGTTAGCGCCAGTCGATATGCCACTTTTCTGACACGTTCCAAAATCTGGAACGGTCCGATGAAACGTGGAGCCAATTTCCCTCTCCTAAGACTGAAGCGTACTACTCCTCGGGTCGGTGAAACCTTAAGACTTTGAGCAAATTCCAAATCTTTCCGACGTCGATCAGCATAACTCTTATATCGGCTTTGAGCGGTTCTCATCCTTTCCTTGACCAAAGAAATCTTTTCGTTGGTTTCTCTAACCAAATCTGGACCCAGCAATTCTGTGTCTCCCACCTCTGCCCAACACAATGGAGAACGACATGGTCGTCCGTACAATGCTTCGAACGGAGCCATCCCGATGCTCGTGTGATAACTATTGTTATAGGCAAACTCGACCAAAGGCAAGTGTATTTCCCAAGATTCTTCGAAATCAATAACACAAGCCCTAAGCATATCTTCCATGATCTGATTAACATGCTCAGTCTGTCCGTCTGTCTGCGGGTGAAAAGTAGTGCTCATCCTGAGCGAGGTTCCTATAGCTTCTTGCAAACTTTCCCAAAAGCCAGAGGTGAAACGCGCGTCACGGTCTGACACAATTGACACAGGTGCACAGTGAAGTCATACAACTTGTTGTATGTACATCCGGATCATTATTTCTACCGGGTACGATATACTATAAGTAATAAAATGTGCCGAATTAGTCAGTCAATCCACTATTACCCAAATGGCGTCATGATTCTGTTGTGATCGAGGCAATCCTACTACAAAATCCATAGTGATGTGCTCCCACTTCCAACCAGGAATAGGTAGTGGTTACAACAACCCGACGGTCTTTGATGTTCAGTCTTGACTTGTTGACACGTCAAACACTTGGATACAAATTCGGCCACATCCTTCTTCATACCTTCCCACCAGAAATTTCTTTTCAAATCCTTGTACATTTTCGTCCCTCCTGGGTGAACTATATATTTTGACTTATGTGCTTCTGCCAGAATATCATTTCTCAAATTCACACAGCCTGGTACACATAATCTACCTCTGCATTGATACCCTCTGTCACTTCTCACCATCCATTCTGTCGGATCTTTTTCTGACATCTTCACAACCCACGCTTGAAACTTCTCATCTTCTTTCTGAGTTCCAATAATACATTCGATAAGAACAGGTTGTAAGATAAGACATCCAAAAAGTTATCCTTCTCCTTCTTCAGCACTCCGTACATCGAACTCCGCCAACGCCTCCAATGCTCGCCATTCTCTAACCATTATGGAGGCGATCGTCTCACGAGTCTGCCGACTCAAAGCATCAGCGACCACATTAGCTTTACTGGGGTGGTACTCTAATGTGAAGTCGTAATCTTTGATCAGCTCCATCCATCCGCGTTTTCTCATGTTCAACTCTTTCTGTGTGTACAAATATTTCAGACTCTTGTTATCGGAGAATAAATCAAACTTCTCACAGTAGAGATAATGTCTCCAAATCTTGAGTGCGAATACTACTGCTGCCAACTCCAAATCATGAATGGGATAGTTCAACTCATTCGACTTCAGCTGTTTGGATCCATAAACGATAACTTGCCATCTTGCATAAGTACACATCCTAGTCCTTGATATAACGCATCACTGAAGATAGTGAACTTCTCATCAGGCTTAGGTATAGCTAGTACTGGCGCGGTAGTAAGTCTCTCTTTCAACTCTAAAAAGGCGCGCTCATGCTTCTCTGTCCAGTTGAACTTCAAATTCTTCTTCGTCAACCCAGTTAATGGTGCAGCTATTTTGGAGAATCCCTAAACAAATCTTCGGTAATAGACGGCGAGTCCAAGAAAACTTCTGACCTCTGTAGGGTTGCTCGGCCTAACCCAGTTTGATACAACATCTGTCTTGGATGAATCCATAGAAATTCCTTGAGATGACACCTTGTGTCCCAAAAATTTCACTTCTTGCAACCAGAACTCGCACTTACTGAACTTCGCATACAAGTGGTGGTCCTTAAGCATCTGCATCGCAATCTGTAGATGTCGCTCGTGTTCTTCCTCTGACTTAGAATAGATCAAAATATCATTAATGAAGACAATGACAAACTGATCTAAATAAGGCTTGAATACTCTGTTCATCAGATCCATAAACACTGCCGGGGCATTCGTCATTCCAAACGGCATTACCAGAAATTCATAATGACCATATCGGGTTCTGAAAGGAGTCTTAGGTATGTCTTCCTTCCGTACCCTCAACTGATGATATCCCGACCTTAGGTCTATTTTGGAAAATGTCGTAGCTCCTTGTAGTTGATCAAATAAGTCGTCGATCTGGGGTAAGGGATACTTATTCTTGATAGTCACTCGATTCAATTCTCTATAATTGATACACAACCGAAGTGTTCCGTCCTTCTTCTTCATAAATAATACTGGTGCTCCCCAAGGCGACGTACTTGGACGTACAAAACCTAGGTTCTCGAGCTTTTGAACTTGTTCCTTCAATTCTAACAATTCGGTGGGGGCCATTCTGTAGGTAACCTTCGTGATCGGTACGTTACCTGGTATAAGCTCAATACAGAACTTTATACTTCTCTCGGGTGGCAAACCAGAAACGTCTTGAAATACTTCTTCAAAGTCCTTGACTATAGGCATAGATAACACTGTCGCTTCTGTACTGACGACTTCGATGTTTGCTAAGCATCTTGTGAGGAATATATCTCTCAAAGGGTCACATTGAAAATCAAAGGGTTGATTCTCGTTGTCAGGGAATGTAATTCTCTTCCTCGCACAATCCAGCTTCACTTGATTTTGAGAGAGCTAATCCATTCCTAGGATTATGTCGAACTCCTTCATTGATAAGACAATTAGCCTTGCAGGGATTTCACAGTCTCCTAGCCATAAAGGACAATCCTTGCACACGTGTCCTAATCTGACTACAGCTCCTAATGTTGAAGTAGCCCTTAAAGCTTTCTCTAAACGATGAGGTAAGATACCCAATCTGCGAATTGTATTAACAGATATGAACGAAAGAGCAGCACCCGTATCAAATAAAACTTTAACATGGGAGTTAAACAGAGTCAAAGTACCTTCCACTGCTTGCTGATCTGGTTGAGCTTCTCCATAATCTCCTTCTTCATAAATAGTTTCGTCATATCCAGCAGCATCTGGGATAACAGCATTCAAGCGAGTCTGATTTTGTTGACCATATGTCACCTACTTAGGAGTAGTACAGAACTTGCTGATGTGACCTGGTTCGCCACAGTTGTAGCAGACTATGCCTTGCTGAGCAGCACGCCTTGGTGCCTTACAATCTCGAGCCAGATGACCGGGGTTGCCACAGTTGAAACATTTCCCAGCACTACTTCCTTCACCAACTCGAGGTTGAGTCGGATAGGTGATAGCTTGGGTCTTCTTGCTTCCGTCGAAATTCTTCTTCTGCCCTTGGGTACGATTCATTGGTGGTCTATTTCCAAAATTACCCCTTTGAGGCTGCCGGAATTCGAATTGCTTCCGATTCACTCGAGCATCTTCTTCCAAATCAGTGGCCAGGCCGACTAGTCCTTCGAAAGACTTATCTAGGTGGCCGAGAGTCAGGCGACGAATCTGCGGTGTCAGCCCTTGGTTATACTTACGGATCCTCTTTTCTTCAGTATCCACCGTGTGAGGGGCGAACCGAGACAGTCTCTCGAACTGAGTGGTGTACTCTTGCACCGATTTGGTTCCTTGTATTAGATCCATGAACTCCTTCTCTCTCCCGTGCCTCTCCGTAGTTGGGAAATACTTCTCCAAAAATCTCCCTTTGAACACAGTTCACGTCATTCTCGTTACAGCTTCGTTCACGATGGTAGCTGTGACTGAATCCCACCAATCTGGGGTGGCATCAGTTAATTGGAAAGTAGCTAACCTTCTCTTGTCCATCTCATTGCACTGGAAAGCCTCAAACATGCGGTCCATCTGTCTTAACCACTGTTCTGCTTCCCATGGTTCCACGATACCCACAAACTACTCGGGCCTTAGCCCACGGAATCTCTCTAGCAGCTTATCTCCAGTCTGATAACCTCGTCGGTTGTCATTCATATTACTGATTCTTTCTAAATGTCTGACAAATGCTTCGAACATCCCCGTAGGATCGGCAGTCTCAGGGGCTCCCTCGATCAAATTCCTGTCCCTCCTGGGTCTCCCAACCATTCTATGCATGATAGCGATAATGAGGAAAATGCATGCAACAGAAGTATAAAGCAGTTTAAATGACAACATCAAAAGAGTATTTCTATATATAACTTCTTGTCAAGTTGATACAAAAAGCGTGTATGATCAGATTAGTGCTTACCCTATCTGCGTGGGTTAGGACGTACATCGTCCATGCAATGTTAGAGTTACAAAAATGGGGTCATTGCCCTACATTCTAATGCATGTAATTATAGTTTGCAAAAAGAGAATAGAGCTACTAGTCAAAAACAGTCAATATACAAAGCGACATCTAAACAATCAGTCATCGCCATAGGTAGCCATCAAAAGGTCAAGCGAGTCGGCCTGATGAAGTCGGTGAACATGAGAGGGGCCTGCCCTAAAATTACAGCTAGGTGAGGTCAACAACGAAGCAGGTCCAGGGGCATCTGCCTCTGGGAAAGCTAGCTCGAGTGTTAGTGCCTCCTCAAGGTCAACTGCGAAGTCGTCCCAACCTATGCCATCCTCCTCATTGACACCCTCCCCACCTATAGGAGCCAAATGAACCACCTCAGCGTCGTCCTCATCAATGGGAAAAATTGGTGGAGGCATATTGAGCTGTGCAAGGTGAGCCTGCACAACCTGAACCTCAAGGGGTAAATAGAAAGTGTCATTGTTAACCAAGCGAACCATCTCTACAAGCACTAAGCGCTGAATCTCGATAAAGTACAAGATCTCGAGGCGAGCACGGGGCAAATTAACCAGCCCTAACACGTGGATCTGGTGCCAGAGATCTAACTCGATGGTAGCAGCTGCACGCTGCCCAATATCGGTGAAATAAAGTGTCGCCGAAGCCGGTACTATCGCTCCCACAGTAATCCAATGCCCTCCAAAAGCATCAGGTACAAAAAGGGGATGAGCTGGATCCATACCTGAAAAAGGTACTAACTTAAATCACGACAGAGATAATCTTAGGTGTTTGGGTAACTGAGTCTATCCTCCCTGTCGTATCATCGGGGTGCAAATCTTAAGCTAACAGATCATGGAATCGGGTCTAAACTGGTAAACCCTAACCTGGCTAAACTATCTTGAGATAAATAATAACCTAGCTCTGATACCATTAAATCCTGTCACGCCCCGACGTAGCATAAATATGGAAAGCGTTTAATTTCCTTTATGGACCCGTAGGTCACGACAGTTTGAAAGATCGATTCTGTCCCAAACGTCAACAACAAAACATAATAATCAGAGCAGAGCAATCAAGGCTTACAACATGTTTCTAACTTAATAGTTATTACAGCACGGGGTCTCTAAAGGCATATGCCGCCTTAAGACAAAACAATAACTTAACATCCATTACAGCCATCCTTATTACAGAATTCAGTTAATAACTTAAAACATATAAAAGTAAATTCTCTTTCCAACAGTGTTTCTCAATTTACGTAGTCGTAATGTTCCGCTGTTTCAAAACCTGAAAAGCCTGAACACGAATGTCCAGGGCGCATCAACGTCGTCAGCTTCAAGAAGCTGGTGAGTATTAAAAACATAACTTTGAATGTAACACATACACATTTACCATTTTCCAATTCCCATTAATTCAACAAGTTTATATTAAAGTAAGGATTTCATTTTAGAAAACAACCACAATATCATATGAAAGATATAATTCACATATATGACCGTGTATGAAAACAATGCACCATCTCATCTTACCGACTCTTTTTTCTCGACAAACACAACAATCCACTACCTCACACCAGTATCTTTGAAATACTCTGATAGCCACACTTTAGCACAAGGGTGCCAGGGAATGTCCAGTTTACCTCACACTTTGGTCCGGGGTACCAGGCAGTGTCCAATGGCTCACACTTTAGTACCTAATCCGCCTCGTAAATACTGGAGGTAACCTCACGCAGTATCCAGGCTCGGGTACCAGGGAGTGTCTGTAGGCCACACTTTAGCACTACCATGGGTGCCAGGGAATGTCCAAGTTCAGCGTCACACATTTTAACGCTTCCATAGGCGTTAGGGAGTGTCCAGTTTTGCCACCGTCGCATTTCAAAGACACTCTCGCCGCAATATCAACCACAACACACTTTGGTACTCACTTACCAGGGAGTGTCCACAACACAATCTCAACCACACTCTCTTTACCACACTGACCATTATTCTTTTCCACACTGACCAATACCCACACTCACCATGCATGTACAACTGACACTATATGTATGTCATGAAACCACCCACAGAACATATGTAGTGCTAGGAATAATAACAATGTATGCTTTGAAAAGAATTGGATTCATAATTGTTCCTAAAATGACCAATCATACCCAAAAGATAATATGTTTTAACATTTTTCGCAAATAGAGCCTTAAAGACCCACAAGGTAACAACCAAACAGTTCCTTAACATGAAATAAGCAAAAACTAGAAACTATCAGAACTCGCGCGCGTGGGCCGCTTGTGCGGAGGTCGCTCGCGCGACATGCCCAATTTTTATTTTCTTTTATAAAACTTTTCCATATGCCAGAATACAGGAAGGTCGTGCGCGATCTGCCTTAATTTTGTTTTTCTTATTAAGATTTTTTCTATCTACCTAAAATCACATGGCTCGCGCGCGTCGGTCGCGCGCTCGCATGGTCGAGCGCGCGAGTTCTTGCAGTGGCTTCATCTTCTTCGTTGAAACTCCCCTATTTCAGAAATAAGGGGGTCTTTTGACCCATTTTCGAATCCTCAAGCAAATAGGGCATGTAATATATGAAATTCTTCATTTTTCTACGAGGATTATGAATCTACGATCAATTTAACATGAATCTAAACGTAGATCA
This sequence comes from Hydrangea macrophylla, assembly GCA_033977485.1. NCBI lineage: Eukaryota > Viridiplantae > Streptophyta > Magnoliopsida > Cornales > Hydrangeaceae > Hydrangea > Hydrangea macrophylla. Next base: position 77,842,797 of record CM066991.1, on the reverse strand, counting down.
TGAATTTTACGAAAAACTAAAAGATGATAAAACTTAATTTCTAATATACTTTCTCTTATGGACGAATTAGGCTCTAATAATTTGACAGTAGCTTCTAGGGACTATAATCTTCCTAAATCATCTCTAAAAACTCATTTTGGTTAAGTTTTGAAAATGGTGATTTTGAAGTTCAAACTTCCATGGTTAAGATCAACAATGGTGATTAATAGTTACATACTCCCAAGTAGTAACTAACCATGAATTATATTTAAGCGTGAGTTTAAAATACTCACTGAGATTGTGATTGAAGTAATTGTTGAGAAAGCAATAAGGATAAGACGTTCCTTCCAAGCTTGGCTATGGTGATTGAGTTCTCTCTCTCTAAATTATTTTCTGAATAAATTCTATATAAACTCTCTCTTCTTTCTCTGAAATTCTCTCTATATGTTTATCAAAATGTGCAGATTGTGAAGTATGTATGAGCTTATAAAGACCTCACAATCTTGGGCTCCAAGAACTCTCAAGTTCACTCAACAAAAGGATTTATTTTCTAATTAACTAAATACTATAATACACAGATATACATATGTATATATGTTCCAACAAAATCTGAAGAGGCAAGTTTAGGTGTGTAGGGGTCAAGACAAGAATGTTGTTTGGGTAATCAAGCTTATGGCATAAGAATACACATACACACACACACAAAGCATTCCCAAACAAGCCCAACCCAATGATTACTTGCCATAAATGGAAAAGTATGTGTCACATCATGATTGGTGGAGTATCCCATATTGTGGGAGATCATTGCAGCGCTGACAGTTTTGAACATAAATTGGTATTTTCGCGTCGCGGTGGTAACCCCAAAAATACAGAAAATTCACTTTAACGTAAGAAATGGTTCTCTGGTTTTATAAAAATACTGATTGAGTCAAAAGCAAACATTTCCACCATTTTGAAATACCGTTTTGAAATCTATCACAGGCGTTGCTAAATTTTATAAAATCGCAGTTTGACCCCAACAAGAATTTTAACTTGAAACAAATCAAGGAATAAAATTTAGAACATGAGAATTGAAATTAAATAAAAGTAGGCAATCCCAATTAAATTTTAAATGTGACAAATGAAATTACACTATATTAAATATGGACATGAATTTTAAATTAAATGGAAATGCAGATTGTTACACTCGCGCATATGGGAGGTACTGTGACGTTGTGTTCCTTGTATTAATTTTTGTGATTGTTGCAGAGCCAAGCACATGTGTTAAAGATATTTTCATGCACATGTCTAAAAATTAGTTTAATGGACTTTAATCCCATGTTTTCATTTATTCATGTGGTTATTGGAAGGGTACACTAATTTCCTATATATTGGTATTACTTTAGTTGTCAAAATAAATAATCTCTTCTTCAAGAATACTTCCCTCTCCCTCTCTTATTCTGAAAAACTATTTTTGCAAATTCTTTTATCTATTTTGGAGTAATTCTGAGAATTCATATACTCTTCTAATTCGAGTGCACGTTTAAAAGATTTGATTGCTGAATCCTGGAGAACATAGTGCCATGTTGAGACCTTCTGCATCGAGTCACTGACTCTGAGGGGGCGGAATTGTTCTTAAGGACAGTGCTATCATAGCACGCCTCAATCAAATTCATAGCACCATTCTCGTATTTTTCCAACATTATTCTCTTTATACACATTTTAATATTACAAACTATATTAATGTATATTAAAATATACATTTATACAACAGGGCCTAGACTATATGGGGGTATGGAGGCAGTGCCCCTGAGGTGAATTTTTTTGGGTCTCCCTATACATAAGTATGTGTAAAATGTAGAATTATAAGTAGAATTGGTTTAACACCCCTAATTTGGTTAGATTATGTAATTTTAAGGGGCCTGTTTCTAAAACTTGTGAAATATTATATGTAAATCTAGAATTTTCAAAAGTCCAAGGGGGGATGTGTTTAAAATCTATAAAATATTACATGTATGTATTGATCATAAACATCACATTACAGTACAAGTTATGACAAATTTCTCACTTGATCAAGAGTTATAAGAAAATTTTCCATTTTCGAAGAATAATGTGAGAAATTCTCATTCTCAGTGTTAGAAATTAAGTGAGGAATTATGCCGAAAATGAAGTGAGAAAATCATATTTTTGTTTGACAGAATGCAGTGAGAATTTCTCACGTATGAAAATTAAAGTGGGAAATTTTACCTTCCCCATTTGTAAGGGAGAAATTTTCTATATATTTGTGAATATATGTATTCATGAATATTTGTTTACAGTACAAGTTATGAGAAATTTCTCACTTGATTAGGACATAAGGAACAAAATGAGAAATTAAGTGAGAAATTTCACATTTATTTTACATGTAAGTGAGAAGTAACCCACCTAAATAGTAAATTCTAATGTGGTGAGGGACCTTTTGTTTCGGCTCGTTCAAGCAATGCCAAAAAGAAGCATAGAAGAAGACAACAAGCTACGCCTGGTGCAAAATTTAGCAGCATGCTGATTGGCTTCGGTAAGGCAATCAATGACATAGAACTTCGATCTGAGCACGTCACTGAGCTACTGAAGACAATTAACTGAGAAATGTCTCACTTAATAATGAGAAATGTCTCACCTGTTGATCGAACTCCAAAATCAATCCTAGAACTCCACTGACGTGGTTTTGCAGATGTAATTTAGACTATTTACATGTTAATAACACCATGTAAATTGTAAGTGCATATAATATTCAAATGTGAAAGAAGATCAAACACAATGGTTGTTGAGATAATTAAGTAAAATGCCTTGATTTTAGGTTCTATTATTCTCTCATCCATTAATATCACTGATTCAGTTACTGTATATGATATTATGTATCCTATATAATAGATTTATCCATTAAAATGTCAGATTAAATAAGATATTGAGAGTATTTTATTCCATAGACCATGTAACAATTTGGACTACATCCTAATTAAATGTGTGGTGAGGGACTAAAACCTATATTTTTAAAAAAAAATAATGAAACACACATTGTCACACCCGTCCTGGAAAATATGATTAGAGATCAATTTCTGCACTAAATTTCTTAATTGGAATAAATCCTACTTAAATGTGTGGTGAGGGACTCAAACCTATATTTCTAAAAAAAAATTATGAAACACACATTGTCACACCCATCCCGAAAAATACATTCTTTTTAAATCATATATGATTTTGTTGAGATTATCAATGTTATTTGATAATTGTAAAAGTAGTTGACTGTGGGTCAACGGAAGGTGTCAAGTGAGAACATGGTAATCCAATAATCGATGAGGCGTTCGTATGATTTAAATGACATTTATATGACTAAATGCTATTTGACTTTATATGGTATATGTGAATAGTGAATATACCTGTTTCGTGTACTTTGGGGAAATGAATATTTCTTAATTTAAATAGGTGATTAGAGATCAATTTATGCACTAAATTTCTTAATTGGACTAAATCCTACTTAAATGTGTGGTGAGGGACTAAAACCTATATTTCTAAAAAAAATAATGGAACACACATTATCACACCCGTCCCAGAAAATACATTCTTTTTAAATCATAAATGATTTTGTTGAGATTATCAATGTTATTTGATAGTTATTAAAGTAGTTGACTGTGGGTCAACAGAAGGTATCAAGTGAGAACACGGTAATCCAATAATCAATGAGGTGTTCGTATGATTTAAATGACATTTATATGTGTAAATGTATTTTGAATTTATCTGATATATGTGAATAGTGAATATACCCGTTTCGTGTACCTTCAGATAGTTTTGATCATGTTTAAGATTATTTTGAGTAACATAGTATTAACGTAAGTGATACGTTGCATAAAAGGTAGGTTATCTAGAAATTTCACGTTAAATGATGTTCCCTTGTACATGTTTTTGTTTTCATTCCAATGTTGTAATAATGAATTTTCGAGTAGTTAGAACTATGTTGCTTAACTTGGAAACTCTGGAATGGTTTTGGAAGGTTGTAATATAGAGTAAAACTTCTTTTGGTCATGTTTAAAATGAATACGAATTCTCAAGTTCGTGTTTTGAAGATTTAACTTGTCAAGTTCGAGTTTTGAGTGAATGCTATTAACACATGTATGAATTGAGCCAAACAAGCCTTAACTCGTTTCAATATCATTTTCTTTTCTAGGTTTAGCAAGACTTGTATCTTAACATAGTTGGAAATGGTTGGGTTGAGTGTGTATGTGTTGCAGTGTTGCAAGGGCTGAAGGTTGGGTGACTCTTAGGCAAAATTCTACAGCATGAAGGAATTCTGCCAGAGGGTGTCACGACCCATCCCTCTAACGTGCGGAAACAGGACACGTGGCACGCCATCAAGGCTTATCTAGTCCATTCAACAAGCGTACGCAGCGAAAAAGATCATATAAAACAACCTTGAGTATTAGAACTTTAGGAAACATTACCCTCTGAGTTGTAAAATCCGTATAAAATTGAAAACGTAATTTTATTTCGAATCGGATGAACATATGTTAAAAGGGGTCCCTCTAATAACCAAACAAAACTTTTAAAAAAAATTTGGAAGGTATAGAAAAAGGATTCTGGCAGGGGGCATTTCGACCAGTCGAACAACCCCATTCGACCGGTCGAACGACCCTTTAGCAGAATCCTGCACAAGCTGTAGAATTTTGCCTAAGGCATCACCCAACCTTACTCCGTTCATTCCTCTAAACAAGTCTACCTTATTATAAACTTCACAAGCTATAATATGTTATGAAAACCAAAGTTTAGACTTACTAATCCATGAACAGAAACAAAAGCGGAACAAGCTAGGTCTCGTTTGGTGCAATTCACAAAACACGAAAAAACTCTATCCATTTTTCCTTTAAACTTCAAAATCGATAGGTCAAGCATTCAAAACACGAATTCATGAGTTCGGATTCATTACAACATAACTAAAACGAGTTTTAAGACTTATTACAACATCATTAACACCATACTACACCTTCCAAGTTAATTACATAGTTCTAGTTATTAGGAAAGTTCACTATTACAAGTCTTGGAAAAGAAAACAAAAACATATACAAGAGAGTCCCCAGTGTTCTTCGGCCTCACTACTCACGCTTCTTTTCACCTGCAATGGAGTAAATCTCCATTGCTTAGCTACATGTTGAGTGCACAATTTCTAACATATGCATATGTGACAAAACATGCTTTAAACCATGCACAGTAGCCGTCAATAGTCGCTAGGGAGACAAATACGCCTTCATCCGGTAGCAGCAAGTCCAAGCCTTAAACCGCGACGTCAATGGCTAGTCCAAGCCTACAACCATTATGTCCCTAAGTGGCTTGGCAAGTCCAAGCCTTAAACCATGCACAGTAGCCATCCCTACTAGAATTCTCAAACATTGAGAAGCTTACTCCGACATGAATTTGTATAAGACCCTTCTTTGACCCACATAGGCAACTCAACGTGCTTGCGTAAATTTAGAAATGCTTTTCACATTTAAGCGTGTATATAATTAACGGGCCTAAGATTAACATATGAATTTTGCCTGGATCACAATTTTGTCATCAAAATATAAAACACGTATTTTACCTATATAACATAGGCTAGAAGTTCATACCTCGAGCTATCGTTGTATAACTTTGAGAGAACGACTAGAAGCCCGAGTAAATGTCAAATCTCCGATCCTACGCAAAACCTACAAGTTTACATGCATTTTCCCCAAATTCCTAGATTTAGAAATTTATAAAAAAACTTAGCCAAATGTGGCCTAAAGACTATCAAAATGTAGCCTTTACCTTGGGGAGTGTGGACACGCGGAATTGGACCACTTCTCTCGTTTGAGATTGCTTTGAAATTGATTTAAATCAAGGAAAGAAAACAAAAGGTCTGTTGAAAACAGATACAGAGTCGCCACTTAGTCTTTAAGGAACCAAGAAACCTAATTTTGACTCACCCAAGCGGATAAGGGCACCGGCCCTTCATCACCAAAGAACTTGGTTCGGGGTTTTGGTACGAGAGAGGAAGGAGCCTTTGTCACGACTAAAACACCCTCAACTCGCCCCGTCTTACGACGGGCCTCAATTAGCATCCAAATAATCATCTTATACTATGTATGGTTTGACAAATAATACTATGATAGTATATATTACATCACATAAGAAAATCTGAAATAGAAGATCAAAAGATAAAATATCATTCATAAGATCTAAGTCAAATATCATGCAATGTAAAGTGAAAGATCACACAAATAAACCTAGGAAAAATCGTCTAATCATGTATCAAGTAATTAGTTTCCTTAATCTAAAGGGGACATGAATTGTTCTTGAAACAAATAAACAAAGAAAATCAAAATATGCTTAGCAAGCTAGTATGATGCATGTTAATGTTTGAGAAAAGAAGACCTCTCAATCCCCGGGACGGATGAGAAAGGATGATTAGACCGAGGGGAAACATGAACGTGTGATCATGATCATTCCTTATAATCTTCTTAGATTAGGAGTTACAAAAATCCCAAATCTTTGCATGGATGCAATGTATGTATCTAGAATGTGCCAAGGTTGTAGTGTGCTTTGTGTTCATGGATTCCTAGAATGACTTAGAAGTCTAAAACGTGTATGAATGGATGAATGAAATTAACATGGGATATGTACAAATGTAGTATGAACTACTTCCTATGATAAGAACTAATTTGGAATGCATATGAGCATCAAATCAAAGAATGAAAGTTGAAATGTACTTGCTGTGAATAGTGGACAGAACAGTAGCATGATCTTTTGGAATTTGAAAAGAGGGGTTAGGAATGTTTTCAATGCATGATTTTTTACTGAGATGTTCCTTATTGTGTCTAAAACACAACTCAAAAGACCAATCTTGAATAGATATCACAGATGGAGAGAAATCATATAAACAATGAAGGTCACTCAGAAACAGAGTCCGTACCGTCGACTGAAATGTTGAAAAATCTTAGAAAATGAAATATAATGATCTAAAGGCCCATTTTATACATAAAGTTCCCTAAGACATTGAATTTTAAGGGAAAAATAAGTTAGAACCACCCTTTTGGGAAAAGTTTTCTGAAAAAGAGGTTGGAAGTGGACCTAGCTGCTGTGACAGCAGAGGCAGAATGTTTGGAAGGAATGTTTGGGTCCAAATGGACCATTTCCAAGTACTTCCAAGTCAAACCAAAAATCATGGGTGTTCTCCAATGAGTTAGGAAGACTTTCCAAGTGGCCTTGCATCCATATGTTGAGTATTGAGTTCTAGAGAAATCTTTGAACTCAACTCACTCACTGTTTTGACTCATTGTTTTGAAGATTTTGGAGAAAACAAAGTTTTGTTTCTTGAAACCAAATGAGAGGGATTGAGAGGGGTTTTGAATAAGATGTTTTGAAGACATATTTTTAACACTCAATAAGGATCATAGCCACTTAGAATACCCACATCAAACTCATCATTAAGAACCTCCAAGATTGTTGGAGAGATTTATTTTATTTTTGAACATAACTTCAATACATTCCAAGAATACCTTGGAAGTATTGAGGTTATGATCATCATCTATCAAACATGTTTTTGAGGTCAAGAGCTACTATCCATAAGGATTCACTCACCCCAAACTTCATGTCATCACTTAGATGATGATGAACTAGTAAGTAAATAAAGAAAATAAAAAGAAATGGGATAAGAAGAGATGAACAATAAATAAACAAGCAAGTAGATGATAATCAATAGATGATATTCATGAAGCATGAGACTTGTAGATGGGTGTTTCACTCATATGTAATGACACTAGACATGGAAAAAGCTTCCACTCTCTTGAATGCTCACTAAAATGGTGGTTGAGAGTATTGAATGTTGAAATAAATGGGAGTAATGAAGTAAAAACAAAGTTTAGAACTCACTTTTGTTTTGGAAAATCAAAGAAGGAAGCTTCTTTCTCTCTATTCTAACCTTATCTCTACAACTTTTCTCCCAAACTTTTTCAAAGCTTACATTTGACCCTCCCAAAATGAAGAGTAATGGGGTGCTTATATAGGCCATCTTGGGGTGGTTTTGGGATTTAGAAAGTATTCCCATTGGCTCCAAACATCTGAAATCATAAAACTATGTCGTTTTGGCTTTTAATTAATCAAAATAGGGCCACAAAAATTATTACAAAAATACACTGTTCTGGGGGGGAGTGCCGCGGCGGCACTGGGCCAGTGCCGCGCCGGCAGTGCTCCTCCCTCCATCCAGATAATGCTATTTAGGCCCCCTGAAGTTCCGGTATTCGCGAAAAGGCCCTATTTCATCCGAAATTCACAGAAAATGCATACGAACTCCAAATTGAGGTTGTGATATACCGTTGGAAAGGTAATGGAGTCTATTTTACATAAAAAAAAGTTTGGGGATAGGTCACTTTGAAAAGTTTTGCGGTATTCGCGATAAAAGCCGATTTGATCGCCTTTTTCGCCTTTGGAAATTCATAATAAATTCGTTTTAAATCCAGAAATTATGTGCGATTTACCGTTGGGAAGCTATTGACCTCTAGTATCCATGAAAAATGTTTGAAAATTGTTTTGGTTCCCTGGTTCCAAAGTCAAATTCTGGTCAAACTGGTCAAACCTGGGATTCCCGGTAAGTTCTGGAGACCTCCGGGAGTTCCCGGGAGCTTATGTTTTCGCTCGATTTTCGTTTGGAACTTGTTTTAACACTTTCTTCATGATTTTGGTGAATTTGGATGATTTCGGTCAAACTTGGTCAAACCTGGTCAAACCTTGGTCAAACCTAGTCAAACCTTGGTCAAACCGGTCAACGGGGACTTTTCGGGAGCTTCCGGGACTTCCGGGGGTCTCTGGGAGCTGACGATTTTAGTCGATTTCTCTTTAAAACTCATTTTATCGCTTTTCTTACGACATATCATGTTTTCAGAACTTTGGGACCAAATCTGGGAGTTTTCGGGCTTTCAGGGGCATTTTGGTCATTCTGAGCATTCTGAGGGATGGAGCTGTCTTCTGAAAGTCCTTTTGAGTCTTTTACGATCATCGTGAACCACCAAGCTATGGGTCTCCTAAATCTGATAGCCGACAAAATGGGGTGTCTACAGTTTGCCCCTCTTTGGCATGAACTTGCGAGGCAACGCATGTCGCAAGCGAGTGCCAAAGCTTTGAAGAGACAAGACTTTTTGGAGGCTATAGATTTAGGATAAAAACGTTGCAAAAGATGCAATGAAGAAAAAAGAAGGATGCTGAGTTCAGTGCTGGTCGTGCTCTGCGTGACCTGCCTACGTATCCCAAGGAGAATCAGACCAGGACGTAGTTCAGGACACAAAGAAATGAATCAAACATGCTCAACAAGACATGCGGATGCCATGCTATAAGAGTGATATGCAATGCATGGATGTGATATGAATTGTGTCATGAGTCCTATCATGTCTAGTGTTATGACGCTAGTATGAGCAAGTGCTGTGGGGTGCGTCACTCTGAGTGGGCTGGTGTCGTGCTAGCGCTCGCGACTGTGACGTGAAGGATGACTCGGATAAGGACATCAAAGTTTTAGAAGACTCCGGGTCTGGGGGCAAACTTCTGGAACGAGTGAGATAGATCAGCTGTGCTTTGTTTAGAAGACGATAGCCAAAGGTGACCGAGGGATCTTGTGATAAAGCTGTGAGAAAATTCTTGATAATCAGGAGATCTGGATGCGGGCGATGTTCTGATTGTTCCTGACGGCCGACTTTCGGGAATCGATTCCGGCTGGTGGGAGAATCTTTATTTTCTTGATCGGGAACCAGGATCCATCTCTGAACCTCTCACGGTTTGATCAAATCTTTTGGCGCTCAATCCGAGAGAGCCGGTCAGGGCCTCTGGGAGCTGGTATCTGTCTGCTTTTGTCCTCGGGGGATAATGCAGGGTTCTTGGGGAATCTCTTTTCTTGATCGGGAACCAGGATCCATCTCTGAACCTCTCACGGTTTGATCAAATCTTTCAATGCTCAATCCAAGAGAGCCGGTCAGGGCCTCTGGTAGCTGGTATCTGTCTGCTTTTGTCCTCGGGGGATAATGCAGGGTTCTCGGAAAATCTCTTTTCTTGATCGGGAACCAGGATCCATCTCTGAACCTCTCACGGTTGATCAAATCTTTTGGCGCTCAATCCGACAGAGCCGGTCAGGGCCTCTGGGAGCTGGTATCTGTCTGCTTGGGGTAAAACCTCATAAATCTCGACTGGAATGGGCCACCGGGGCTGATCGGGGCCAAAAACGGGCTGAAAAAGGCCAAAACGGGCCAGAACGGGGCAAAATGGAGCAAAGCGGGGCCCACGGGGAGCAGTGCCGCGGTGGCACTAGGCAACTGCCGCGACGGCAGTTGGCCAGTGCCGCGGCGACACTGGGTGACCGGACCTCAACTTTGTATATCTCGGGTTTTTGAGCTTTTGAAGCTCATTCTTGGCCATTTTGGGGTGTTTTTGGAGCCAAAATTCATCAAAACGCAGCTTGTGTGCGCTCAGGTGAGTAATCTTTCCCCGTAGTTGGATTTTTGATTGGTGTTTTGGTTAGCCCAAATTTTCAAGAAGAAAGTTTAACGGTGACTTCCATTTTTCTTGTAGATCCATGGCTTCGAGCTCAAGGAGACAGTCTAAGAAGGCCAAGGGACGGATGAAGGCCGAGGTGCAAACCCCAGACTTGATTTTACGGGACCCCCAACACCATCTTTCGGCCGCGGCTCTAGCGAGCTTGGTATGTGAAACTTTCGACATTTTAGGACCGCTTTCATGCATTGTGCTAGCTTTGTGGGCCGTAGTGTGCACCTAGAGAACGTTAGAGGTCCGATTTGTGCTTAAATGTTGATTTCGTGAGTTCGGCTCTCGGGCTGTGAATAGTGATTTTGTGCATCTCTTTGTCGTTTTTGTTATGTGCAGGTGCCGGAAGTGGCATTGAAGGGCCATGGTAGCCTCGCCCATGCTTTCTTATGGTACATTCAACTCTCGCCTACCGTCAAGAGGATGGTTGACGATGCCGGGTTCGGAGGCTTCGTCCGTTTGGTTTTGAAAAGCACCAATGATTTGGCTCACTTCTATGCACTGGCCGAGAGGTGGTGGGACACCACCAACACTTTTCACCTGCCGTTTGGTGAGATGACTATGACGCCCTTTGATTTCTCCATGATCACGGGCTTGAGAGTTAGCGAGAAGCACCTGATTCTGGATTACTTCTATGAGATTGATCCGGAGGCTGTAGAGATGCTGATTGGGGCTGTTCCCCCGAGCCTGGAGAGGCATTGGTTTCCTTGCGGCTGGCTTTACCGGGCCTATGGTAGAGGGAATCATAATTTGAACAATTCCCAGCTCCTGAGAGTGTATCTTTTATATGTCCTGGGTTGCTCAATCTTTGCGACGCGGAATGACCTGGTGAGCTTGAGGCTCCTTTCTTGCCTGGCGACCATTGATGAGCTCGGGGCGATGTTAAATCGACCGGAGGATTTTGGCGAGCTTGGGAGGTATGTATTGCATCTTCTTTTATTTTCCATCTTTTTTATTTCTATACTTGTTCTGATTTTCTCCTTCGTTTGTGTAGCTTTGGAGCTTTGAATACCTGAAGATGTTGGCTCCCTCCCCAGCAGACGAGTCAGGCGAAGACGAGGATGGCATGGCTCCTGTGCCTCTGTTCCCACGAGGCTTGAGATGGAGGAGGGATGTTGTTGGGGTGAAGAGCGGGGCCCACCGGATTGTTTTGCTTAGAAACTTCTTGACTGAGCTGACGGCCTCTAGCGTTGATTGGACGCCTTGGGAGGGCGTTGCCTATGCCGCCCCAGAGGAGATACAAGCGGTCAAATCTCTTACCTCTTGTCGTCTTCTGATGGAGAGTACCGAGTGCAGGCAGTGGTTCCTTGGTGAGCGGGTGTCTCGGCAGGTGGTCGGTGGTTCCAGGTATCGCGTTCCTCATAATCCCCCTGTGATGGATGCTAGTGACCTCTCTGGTGATGCTCTGCTGGCGGCCTTAGCCGGCACTGATGTTTGGGATCATTTTCTCTCTGAGACTGGCTATGAAGCTTACCGTGGCCGCTTCTTGATGCCTAACTTCCTACTCCTGGAGGTGAGTTTCCTCTTATATTTTTGCCTTTATTAGTTGCCTATGTTTTTTTTATTCATCTTTTCCTAACTTATTCTGTGCCTACAGCTTCGCGAGATGTACAGGAGACAAGCTCCTCAGGCTCCCGACCCTATCCCTCCTTGGGATTGGACCGTCAACGTCCTAGGTGCTGATGGCAGTCCCCAAGTGATGGAGGTGCCGCGAGTCACATGTGGGTACCCTACTCAGCCAGCGGGCGTCCTCAATGTTCCTTGGAGTTACGCCGAGGAAGGTCACGCCTTGGCGGCTAGCCTACGGTCCTTGGTCCTTACACGAGACCATCGGGTATGTCTCTAATTTTGTGCTTTTCTTAAGGTTATGAGGTTCTAACCCTAGATTTTACCCTTGACAGATAGACGGTATGCGGCAATTCGCCACCAACCAGATGGCGTCTTTGGTAAGTCTCTGACTTGACTCTATTTTTGTATTTTTTTGTGGTTTCCCTACTGATTGCCTCTGTTTTATTTGTGTGTGCAGTACCGTGGAGGCGAAGTTGGCTCATCGAGGACTGGCCCAAGGTGCAGAGGTGGTAGGAGGAGGCCGTCGCCGACATACACTGCGGGCGGTCCAACAGAGGACGAAGAAGAGGAGGACTGAGACCTCGCAAGCGGGAATTTTATTCTCTTTTTTTTTTTTTTTTTTTATTTTATGTTTTCGATTGGGTTGTACCAGTGACATGACTATTCGGACAGTGTAGGATGATGTGTAGAACAATTTGTGACCTTTGATAGAGTATTATGATGTTTCGCCTCTTAGGCCGGATAGCTTCCGGTTTAGGGGCGCAATTGTGTGCTTGTTTTAATTGATATATGTGCACTGTGGTTGTTGGATGTTACTGCGATGGGCAGTTTTGTGACAGTGAGTGCTTTTGCCTTGCAGGTGGGATAGTCCGTGAAACGGGGAGGTGCTGCCGAAATTTTGAATTTTTCTAGGGCCGCAACCGAAAGCATGACTTTGTATGATCCCGCTCAGCTCACAACTTGGCTGAACATCACGGATGGCGTGGAGCGGATTAACCTCTTTATCTACGGCTTGACCGAGCTGTTTTCTCTTTGCCAGGTGACCTTAAATACTGAGTTCTTGCGTGCTGCCATTGGTTACTGGGACCCGGTGAACCATGTCTTCAACTTCAATGGCCTGGAGATATGCCCCATGTTTGAGGAGTTCTGTGCTATTCTTGGCTTTGATTCTGACTCCGACTTGATTCTCCCTTCTGTTGATACCCTTAGTCCTACGCGAGGCTTGGCTGAATATCTGAATTGCTCTGTCACTATTTCCCGCCGGCTGATTCAAGGTGAGGTTCTCAACATTGCTTCTATTATTGCCCGGTACGCCAGTCCTGGGAATCCCAGCGTGTATGATGCTTCCCGTGGGGCCGCTTTGATATTGTGCATGACTTCGCACTTCTTGTTCTCGAGCACTTCCTGTGCCTCGGGCTGAAACTTAGCAGGAATCCCATGGCCATGGTTCTAGCTGAGACTTTGAATGGTTTGGATAATGCCTTCAACCAAGGGACTCCTCTCCTTTCTGGGGCGCCTTTGGTGTTACAGGCTTGGCTTTACGAGCGCCTTCAGCTGTGGACGGGCCGTATACCACCGGTTTACTTTCGTCGAGCCGTGCTTCATTCTCACTATACCTTTGCCGATTGGGTGGGCATGATGAGTGCCTTATCTGAGGCTGACATTTGCTGGACCGTGAGGTGTTGGGGCCTTTATGCTATCACCACGAGCCTCAGGGGTCACCAGAGAGTGTGGTTGATGGGTCTGAGAGAGACTTCTTTTTATCATCCTCGCCGTTTGGCCAGACAGTATGGGCAGGTTCAGGAGGTTCCCCGGGGGTTTACTGAGAGGATCTTTGCTTCCAGGATCAGGGCTGCCACTATCGCTGCTTTTATTGATGGTTGGACTGACCGAGTAAAGGCCTACTTCTAAAGACCTTTGAAGAAATAAAAGACTCTACGATAAAACTAGACCTGACTGATTCTGCTCATTCCTCCAAGTGTCTTTGAACATGTGATTGCTTTTTTGAAAGACTTTTATTTCTTTGATTTATTCCTGTTTATGTAATCTTCAAAGTTTGTTTATCGGTGAACCTTGGTTACTTCGGGAATCTTATTTTGTGCATTTTAGCCTTCTAAAAATATTTTGTAACTGAGATTTCAATTAGTTGTCGCTTTTGGTACTTGCTTGAGCATGCTGGGGTTATTAGAGGCAAGCGAGGCGGGTGGCCGAAGTTTGCCCCTAGTTTGGGACATATATGGTTGTGAGGCAAACGAGGTAGATGACCGACATTTGCCCCTAGTTTAGAAAAGGTTCAGGCAAACGAGGCAAGTGGCCGAAGTTTGCCCCTAGTGTGGAGGGTGATTTTTGGGTTATGGTAAGGACCGCGACTTTATTTTTCTCACATGCTCATAAATTTTGCCTAGGCACCAAGGAGGTGACCTAGCGAGCTATTGTCTCTCTTTTGTTATTGCTCACCTTGGATTTAGCTCTAATTTTTGCTTAGGCGTCCTTTCGGATTTTCGACCTAGCAAGCCATCCTTCTTTTCTTTTTGAAAGTCTGCCTACGTACCCCCGAGCGGGGATCAGGTCCAACGTAGTTCGGGCCAAAGTTTTGAAAGAAAAGGTTATTTTTTGTTGGTGGAGCGACCGAACCGATGTGGTTACCTACGTATCCCCGAGCAGGAATCAGGTCGAGCGTAGTTCAAGGCAAGGCTTGAAAGGAATGGTTATTTTTTGTTGGTGGAGCGACCGAACCGATGTGGTTGCCTACGTATCCCCGAGCGGGAATCAGGTCCAGCGTAGTTCAAGGTAAGGCTTGAAAGAAATGGTTATTTTTTGTTGGTGGAGCGACCGAACCGATGTGGTTGCCTACGTATCCCCGAGCGGGTAATCAGGTCGAGCGTAGTTCAAGGCAAGGCTTGAAAGAAATGGTTGTTGAATAGTCAAGCATAGTACTTTTTGAGACGATCCATGTTGATTGGTTCTTTGAATTCGACACCATCGAGGTCCATGAGATAAGTTGCTCCTCCGGAAAGAATAGTCTTGACGATATAAGGGCCGACCCATTTAGGTTTGAATTTCCCACGGGGATCAAAGATCGGAGCTCGCAATTCCTTAAGGACAAGGTCGCCGTTGACGATCTTCCTTGGGCGAACTCTTTTGTTGAAAGCACGGGCTATCCTCTTTTGATAGATTCGAACATGGCCGACTGCCGCTAGGCGCTTTTCATCTATGAGGGCCAATTCTTCATATCTTTCCCTTAACCAATCTGATTCCGAAATTTCACATTCTGCCATCACGCGTAGGGACGGTAGTTCTATCTCGACCGGAAGTACTGCTTCCATCCCATACACTAATGAGTAAGGCGTTGCTCCTGTGGACGTCCTTATCGATGTTTTGTATCCCCAAAGTGCAAATGGTAGCTTTTCATGCCAGTCTTTGTAGGTATCAGCTGATTTTTGCAGTATGGCCTTGACATTCTTATTTGCAGCTTCGACTGCCCCATTGGTTTGCGGCCTATATGGCGACGACTTGTGATAGGTGATTTTGTATTCTTCAAATAGATCCCTGACTTCTGCTTTGAAATGACTTCCGTTATCCGAAATGATCTCATGGGGAACTCCATAGCGGCAAATGAGATTTCTCTTGATGAATTTGGCCACTTCCTTAGCCCCCAACTTGGTGTAAGATGCGGCTTCTACCCATTTTGTGAAGTAGTCTATGGCTACCAGGATGTACCGATTTCCATTTGAGGCCTTTGGAATGATTTCACCAATAATATCGATTCCCCAGGTGGAGAATGGCCAAGGCGAGGTCATGCTGTATAGAAGAGATGCTGGCAGATGCATCATGTTTGCATGGATCTGGCACTTGTGACACCTTCTTACGTATTCGCAACAATCTTTTTCCAAGGTTGTCCAATAGTACCCTTGTCTTATAATCTTCTTGGCCAACATGTGACTGTTCATGTGCGGGCCGCAGACCCCCTCGTGTATTTCCTCCATCATTCTTTTGGAGCTCTTTCCGAACAAGCAAGTCAGGTTGTGACCGTTGTATCCTTTCTTCAGCAGTTTCCCACCGCAAATGATGAATTGCGCTGCGAATCTTCGTATGGCCCTTTTGTCTCTCTCGGTAGATTCTTGGGGGAACGTCCCCTTTTCTATGAAATTCCAGACATCCTGGTACCATGGTGTTTCATTCTCTTCTTCTTTGATTGTGGCGATTATGCTGAACGAAGGCTCGTACCTCTGCTCAATTACTAAGGGCATCATCTTGATTCCTGCGGGAATTTTGATCATGGAGGCTAAAGTAGCCAAGGAATCTGCCAGCTGGTTCTCTTCCCTGGGCAAGTAGAGGAATGTGATGTTCTTGAATTGCCTCTTGAGTTGATCCAGACGGTCATGATATGGCTTCAACCTTTCTTCTTTTACTTTCCATTCTCCTCTAGCCTGCGATATAATGAGGTTTGAATCCCCGAAGACATCCAACTTCTGAACTTTCAGCTCTAAGGCTGCTTCCATTCCCAGGATGCATGCTTCATACTCAGCAGTGTTATTGGTGGAGTTATAATTGAGCTTGACTGCTAACGGAGTATGGTCCCCACTTGGCGATACTAGGATCATCCCTACTCCGTATCCCTTCATGTTGGCTGCTCCATCGAAGTACAACTTCCACTGTTCTTCCTTGATTTCCATGATGCTCTCGTTTGGAAACGGAAAGTCCCCACTTTCTTCGGAGTCAACGGCATGTTCTGCGAGATGCTCAGCTACGGTTCTCCCTTTTACTGACTTGCTCGTAACATACTTGATATCGAATTCGGATAATAGAAGTAACCAACGGGATATACGACCGGTCAGGGCAGGTTTTTCGAAAAGGTATTTCAGAGGATCCATGCGGGATATGAGCACAACCGGAAAGGCTAGCATGTAGTGCCTTAGTCGGCGGGTGCACCAAACCAAGGCCCAACATGTTTTTTCGAGAGTAGAGTAGTTGAGCTCATACCCAGTCATCCTCTTGCTGAGGTAGTATATGGCTTTTTCAGAGTGGCTTTCTTCTCCTTCTTGGGCTAGCATGCAACCCATGGCATTTTCGGAGACAGAAAGGTAAAGGAATAGGGGCTTATGAGGAGTGGGTGGTGAGAGGACAAGTGGATTCTGGAGGTAGGCTTTTATTTTGTCGAAAGCGGCTTGGCATTGGTCATCCCATTGGAACTTTTCTCCTTTTCTTAGCAATCGGAACAGAGGATCGCAGGTAGTTGTGAGCTTGGAAATGAAGCGGCTGATAAATTGGATTCTTCCGAGGAACCCCCTTACTTCTTTTTCATTCCTTGGTGGCGTCATTTCGAGGATTGCCTTGATCTTAGAGGGGTCCACCTCTATTCCCCTTTGTGTGATGAGAAAACCCAGGAGTTTACCGGAGATTACGCCGAAAGAGCATTTCTTTGGATTCAACCTCATCTTGTATTTGCGCAACCTTTCGAAGAACTTTTCCAGCGCTACCAGGTGTCCTTCTCTGTCCTTGGATTTCACAATCATGTCGTCTACATATACTTCTACCTCTTTGTGAATCATATCATGCAGCAGAGTGGTGGCAGCTCTTTGGTAAGTCGCCCCCGCGTTCTTGAGTCCGAAAGGCATTACTCGATAGCAGTAGGTTCCCCAAGGGGTGGTGAATGTCGTCTTTTCCCGATCTTCTGGCATCATTAGAATCTGATTATACCCTGAGAAACCATCCATGAATAAAAGTAGCTCATGTCCAGCGGTGTTGTCCACCAAGACATCAATGTGGGGAAGCGGAAAGTCATCCTTGGGACTGCCTTTGTTTAGATCACGGAAGTCAACGCACACACGAACTTTTCCATCCTTCTTCGGGACTGGCACGATATTGGCAATCCATTCCGGATACTCGGTGACAATGATGAACCCTGCCTTGAACTGCTTCTCCACCTCTTCTTTAACCTTGAGTGCCCATTCCGGTCTCATGCGCCTCAGTTTCTGCTTGACGGGTTTAGAATTGGGGAGGAGAGGAATATGATGTTGGACGATGTCGGGATCGACCCCAGGCATGTCTTCGTAAGACCAAGCGAAAACATCTTTAAATTCTTTTAGCAAGAGGGTTAATTTCTCTTTTTCTTTTTTATTAAGAGTTCACCCAATTTGCACAATTTGTCGATTATCTGTTTCACCTAGGTTAACCGATAAAGTATCTTCGATTATTTCATAAGCAGGTGGTTTTTCAATTAGTTGCTTAAGTTCAATTGGGAGATCCTCGGAGGGATCTGTGCATTCACAAGTGTTAGACACAGAGGAGTAAGCAGAATCGTCTTTCATTTCATTCATGACAGGTGAAGTGATTACATTGGATAGTGGTGGGCTTACAGCAGCCGACTCCTGTACAGACTCGATAAT
This sequence comes from Hydrangea macrophylla, assembly GCA_033977485.1. NCBI lineage: Eukaryota > Viridiplantae > Streptophyta > Magnoliopsida > Cornales > Hydrangeaceae > Hydrangea > Hydrangea macrophylla. The sequence goes on along the minus strand of CM066991.1, from coordinate 77,824,312 downwards.
TGGTAGTACAGACTCCGGGGGAATAAGGGATCGGGAGACACAGACAGATGACTCTACAGCCTGGTTGCTCAGACCCTCCTCAGTTGGCTTGATCTGATCATCTTGGCTCTTGGCCCTCTTTTCTTCCTCCTTCTCAGCGGATTCCTCCCACATTTTCTCGATTGCTTCAGTGTCCAGGTATTTCAACCAGTCTTCCTCTGGGGTCTTCTCAACTTCTTCGGGATAGAACGGGTCTTGATATGGGGGCCTCTCGCAGTCAGCGAAGATTTCAAACCCGGGGTGCCTTCTCCCAGTGGTTTGATGGATCCAGGGTTCAGGGAATCCGAAGTAGGGGAAATCATCTCCTTCTTTGATTAACTGTCCATTCAAGGTCTTGCGGTATGGCGGGAGACCCCTTACCCTTTTCTTCTATGGCCTCTGCAACTCGACGTCTTCTTCAGTGGGCTTGTATCCCAACCCGAAAGTTCCTTGTTGTCCTTTGATCTGAGGGAACTCACGAATCCCTTGCTGGCGTCGGCCTAATCCCATTCCCGGGAAGTAGTTCATCTTGCGGACAATGTTGACAACTGCGGAGTGGACCTCAGGGAACCTATCTTCGTCATTGATCATGTGGACTTCTTCCATGAAGAATCCTCCAATTTCTCCTTCTTCTAACTCAGGTATTTGGACTTCAAAAACGGGAGCGTAATTTGGGAAAGCGTCATTACCCCAACTGTTACCGAGGATGATTTTTACTTCTTTCTCATGAATGTACTTGATCATTTGATGCACAGTGGACGATACGACTTTGTTGATGTGTAACCAGGGCCTTCCGATCAACAAGTTGAACGAGGCAGGTATGTCCATGACTTGAAAAATCTCAGTGCTTACCAAAGATCCTACCCGGATTTGCAAAGAGACAGTCCCCATCACATTTTTCCTGGTGTTATCATAGGCCCTCACAGATTGCACAGATGGCATGATGTCAAGGATATTGACCCCCAAGGCAGTGGCAGTTCTTAGGGCACAAACATTTAGGATTGAACCCGTATTAACCAGACAAAACGGCACCTGCTGCCCTTTACACCCGACAGTGATGTACAATGCTTTGTTATGTGCGGATCCTTTCGGCGGCAGGCCCTCATCGGAAAATGTAATGATTGGGTCGGGGGCAAGTGCGCCCAAGAAAGCTATCATGTCCTCCGGTGCGGCATCAATAGGGACTTCAATTCCAGCCAAGGCATTCAACACGGCTTGCCTATGCTTGTAAGAGGTCACCATGATATCCCACATTGAGAGATGTGCCTGGGTTTTCTTTAGCTGCTTTATCAACTCATTATCTTCTTCGATGATCTCATCCATCTTACCCTTCCCCTTGTCCTTGACTGGACCTTTCTCGGTTGCATCGGTGGCAGGCTGTGGAGGTTGATAATAATGGCCTGACCTGGTTAATTGATCAATCTCGGCAGGAGTGGGTCCTTCTACAGTCCCATCTTTCTTGAACCAATCACAATCCGTCCCCACAAATGGTTTTTCTGGCTCATCCCAGATGGAAGCGTCACTTTCTTTGTCGGGATCATACCATTTGAGGTCTACCACCCCTAGGTCATGCTCTTCCAGAAAGAATAAGTCTTGCTCATCGTCTAGCTGTTGCTGCCACTCGTCATTTTCCCTTTCAATCAGATGAATTCCTACAGAGTCCGGGATGTCAATGAGGGGTAAGGGTTGTCCTACAGGGGTGATATAGGCAGCAGGGTTGAAGGATATAGGGTTGGACTCAATGAGGTTGACATTTTGGTGGTTCGGTATGGGATTTTGGGTGATATGGGGCTGCTTTGGGGGTGGCTCGATGATATTCTGGTCAATGAGGTCTTGAATATCATGACGGAGGCGCATGCAGTCATCGGTGTTATGGCCGGGGGCTTGGTGGTAGGCGCATCGTTTAGACATATCGCAGTTAGGCGGGGATGGGGTATTTCGAGGCTGGAGTAGTTGGAGATGGCCCTTTTTGAGGAGGCGGTCCAAGGCTGAGGAGAGAGAGATTTCTAGCTTGGCGAAATTGCGAGGGGGCTTTTTCTGGAAAGGGCGGTTGGAGGGATTTGGCTGGTTGGAGGGTTGGTATGGCCTTGGAGGGTATGCCATAGGTTGGCTGCTAAGGGCATTGACATCCGGGGGATTCCGGGAGTAGTTGGGCCTTCTTGGTTGACTCGGAGGGTCTTCCTTTTTGATCTTTCCATCCCTGATAGCATCTTCGATTCGGGTTCCGATTTCAAACAACTCCTCGAAGGTGGAGATAGACTGGTAGAATAATTTCTCATGGTAGAGCGGCTGCAGATTTCGGATTAGCATTATCACCTGTTCTTTCTCAATCGGTCGGTGGGTCATTTGGGCTACCTTGTTCCTCCATCTGCTCAGAAATGCAGCGAAGGATTCATTGTTGCTTTGCCGGGTTGTTTCCAAGTCCCTGATAGTGACATCCAGCTCTTGATTATAGGAATAATGATCGACAAAAACTCGAACGATATCTTCCCAGGCCCGGGTTTTGGAGGCTTCCAAGGTTAGGAACCATGATAGTGCAGATTTTGCCAGAGTTTGTGGGAACAGCATTGCGATGTGCTCGTGGGTACAACCCATGGACTGGAAGATACTCATACACAGCTTCACATGACTTTTTGGGTTCCCAGTTCCATCAAAACGATCGATGGCAGGCATTTTAAAGTTTTCCGGCAGTTTCAACTTGACAGGCTCAAAAAGGCCTTCCAGGTCTAACATGTAATCATCGATTCCCTTGCTCTTTCTCAGTACGCTCTCCAATTTGTCGACCTTGTCCATTTTCTCTTGGAGCTTCTTCTCATACGTAAGCGGTGGGACCCCTTGAAACCAGTTTTCCTCCTCATTATTCTCATATAGAGGAGGTTCAAAACCTGGTGGCGGAAACCCGGGTGGAGGTTGCGGCTGCTGCTGCTTTAGTTCCTCCATGAAACTCAGGATTTGGGCTAGACTGTCGGACTGTTGGCTTATGGTTGCCCCCAACTCAGTAACCTTGTTTTCCAACTCTTCTCTATTCATGCTGAAGCGAGCTGTCGGACCGATTCTGACCAAACGATTATCTGAACTCCTGGCCCACGAGGATTCCGGCTGCTGACCTTGGGAATCTATACTGACCTGACAGATTTTGAGAGAAAGGGGTGTATCAGATCCTGACAGTGATGACTTTTTAGACAGACAGTGACGTGGACTGACTCGGGACAGTGCGTGCAGAGAGATGGGGATGGTGTATGCATGGGTGACAAGCATGCGGATGTAAGCCCTAATCTATATGATATTCCTATTTCTAACATATAGCGGTTAAGCAATTAAGGTCCTGACCATATAGAGTGTGCCAATCTTACTTTCCAGTATGATCACCAAGGGATAACAGGGGTTTTCAGACATTTCTGGTTGACTGGGATACAGTTTCTGGTATGTCTGGGAAATTTGAGCAGGGTTTCTGGGAGAAACTGGTTAATACGGTTATATCTGGGATATCTGGACAGAGTTTCTGGGAGAAACTGGTTAATATGGTTATATCTGGGATATCTGGACAGAGTTTCTGGGAGAAACTGGTAAGTACGGTTATATCTGGGATATCTGGACAGAGTTTCTGGGAGAAACTGGTAAGTACGGTTATATCTGGGATATCTGGACAGAGTTTCTGGGAGAAACTGGTAAGTACGATTATATCTGGGATATCTGGACAGAGTTTCTGGGAGAAACTGGTAAGTACGGTTATAGTGATCATACTTTCTAGCAGGTTTTCATACTCCTATGTCTCAGGACCGACAAACAAGGTTTACGGTGTATATCTTTGTGAGCATGGAGTAGACATCCTTGTCATGGTGCCTAGGCAGGTCAACTCAATGTGATCACATGTGAGTGATTGCCTTGGGAATCATAAAAAGGAGGTCCCATTCTATGCCACATAAGCATCTACATCGCGCGGGTAATCCCGTCAGGGCATACAACAGTTATATCATATTGTCCTATCTGAAGAGATAAATCAACAGTCCTATGAAAGGTTCTACAGGAATCTATATGCAAAGGCTCGGTTTAGTCAAAGAGGGTCCGTTGACGAGAGTTCCAATATACCGTCAGAGAGACAGTACGGAGGTTTTTACTCTTTTTGATATACCTTGAAAGGTACAGTATCAACGGTGACTTGTGCCCTGGCACAGCAAGACCTGAACAATGTCAGCGCCGCGTTTCAGACACAGTCGGAGGGGGGAAAAATGCAAGAGTGCAATGCGGTGAACCAAACACAGTAAAGAGATGATTTTAAGGATGCTTCTTATGAGTCAAACCTCTGTATTATTTTGTTTTTAAAATAAAAATCCCCAGCAGAGTCGCCAGATTGTGGACACGCGGAATCGGACCACTTCTCTCGTTTGAGATTGCTTTGAAATTGATTTAAATCAAGGAAAGAAAACGAAAGGTCTGTTGAAAACAGATACAGAGTCGCCACTTAGTCTTTAAGGAACCAAGAAACCTAATTTTGACTCACCCAAGCGGATAAGGGCACCGGCCCTTCATCACCAAAGAACTTGGTTCGGGGTTTTGGTACGAGAGAAGAAGGAGCCTTTGTCACGACTAAAACACCCTCAACTCGCCCCGTCTTACGACGGGCCTCAATTAGCATCCAAATAATCATCTTATACTATGTATGGTTTGACAAATAATACTATGATAGTATATATTACATCACATAAGAAAATCTGAAATGGAAGATCAAAAGATAAAATATCATTCATAAGATCTAAGTCAAATATCATGCAATGTAAAGTGAAAGATCACACAAATAAACCTAGGAAAAATCGTCTAATCATGTATCAAGTAATTAGTTTCCTTAATCTAAAGGGGACATGAATTGTTCTTGAAACAAATAAACAAAGAAAATCAAAATATGCTTAGCAAGCTAGTATGATGCATGTTAATATTTGAGAAAAGAAGACCTCTCAATCCCCGGGACGGATGAGAAAGGATGATTAGACCGAGGGGAAACATGAACGTGTGATCATGATCATTCCTTATAATCTTCTTAGATTAGGAGTTACAAAAACCCCAAATCTTTGCATGGATGCAATGTATATATCTAGAATGTGCCAAGGTTGTAGTGTGCTTTGTGTTCATGGATTCCTAGAATGACTTAGAAGTCTAAAACGTGTATGAATGGATGAATGAAATTAACATGGGATATGTACAAATGTAGTATGAACTACTTCCTATGATATGAACTAATTTGGAATGCATATGAGCATCAAATCAAAGAATGAAAGTTGAAATGTACTTGCTGTGAATAGTGGACAGAACAGTAGCATGATCTTTTGGAATTTGAAAAGAGGGGTTAGGAATGTTTTCAATGCATGATTTTTTACTGAGATGTTCCTTATTGTGTCTAGAACACAACCCAAAAGGCCAATCTTGAATAGATATCACAGATTGAGAGAAATCATATAAACAATGAAGGTCACTCAGAAACAGAGTCCGTACCGTCGACTGAAATGTTGAAAAATCTTAGAAAATGAAAAATAATGCTCTAGAGGCCCATTGTATACAGAAAGTTCCCTAAGACATTGAATTTTAAGGGAAAAATAAGTTAGAACCACCCTTTTGGGAAAAGTTTTCTGAAAAAGAGGTTGGAAGTGGACCTAGCTGCTGTGACAGCAGAGGCAGAATGTTTGGAAGGAATGTTTGGGTCCAAATGGACCATTTCCAAGTACTTCCAAGTCAAACCAAAAATCATGGGTGTTCTCCAATGAGTTAGGAAGACTTTCCAAGTGGCCTTGCATCCATATGTTGAGTATTGAGTTCTAGAGAAATCTTTGAACTCAACTCACTCACTGTTTTGACTCATTGTTTTGAAGATTTTGGAGAAAACAAAGTTTTGTTTCTTGAAACCAAATGAGAGGGATTGAGAGGGGTTTTGAAATAGATGTTTTGAAGACATATTTTTAACACTCAATAAGGATCATAGCCACTTAGAATACCCACATCAAACTCATCATTAAGAACCTCCAAGATTGTTGGAGAGATTTATTTTATTTTTGAACATAACTTCAATACATTCCAAGAATACCTTGGAAGTATTGAGGTTATGATCATCATCTATCAAACATGTTTTTGAGGTCAAGAGCTACTATCCATAAGGATTCACTCACCCCAAACTTCATGTCATCACTTAGATGATGATGAACTAGTAAGTAAATAAAGAAAATAAAAAGAAATGGGATAAGAAGAGATGAACAATAAATAAACAAGCAAGTAGATGATAATCAATAGATGATATTCATGAAGCATGAGACTTGTAGATGGGTGTTTCACTCATATGTAATGACACTAGACATGGAAAAAGCTTCCACTCTCTTGAATGCTCACTAAAATGGTGGTTGAGAGTATTGAATGTTGAAATAAATGGGAGTAATGAAGTAAAAACAAAGTTTAGAACTCACTTTTGTTTTGGAAAATCAAAGAAGGAAGCTTCTTTCTCTCTATTCTAACCTTATCTCTACAACTTTTCTCCCAAACTTTTTCAAAGCTTACATTTGACCCTCCCAAAATGAAGAGTAATGGGGTGCTTATATAGGCCATCTTGGGGTGGTTTTGGGATTTAGAAAGTATTCCCATTGGCTCCAAACATCTGAAATCATAAAACTATGTCGTTTTGGCTTTTAATTAATCAAAATAGGGCCACAAAAATTATTACAAAAATACACTGTTCTGGGGGGGAGTGCCGCGGCGGCACTGGGCCAGTGCCGCGCCGGCAGTGCTCCTCCCTCCATCCAGATAATGCTATTTAGGCCCCCTGAAGTTCCGGTATTCGCGAAAAGGCCCTATTTCATCCGAAATTCACAGAAAATGCATACGAACTCCAAATTGAGGTTGTGATATACCGTTGGAAAGGTAATGGAGTCTATTTTACATAAAAAAAAGTTTGGGGATAGGTCACTTTGAAAAGTTTTGCGGTATTCGCGATAAAAGCCGATTTGATCGCCTTTTTCGCCTTTGGAAATTCATAATAAATTCGTTTTAAATCCAGAAATTATGTGCGATTTACCGTTGGGAAGCTATTGACCTCTAGTATCCATGAAAAATGTTTGAAAATTGTTTTGGTTCCCTGGTTCCAAAGTCAAATTCTGGTCAAACTGGTCAAACCGGAGATTCCCGGTAAGTTCTGGAGACCTCCGGGAGTTCCCGGGAGCTGATGTTTTCACTCGATTTTCGTTTGGAACTTATTTTAACACTTTCTTCATGATTTTGGTGAATTTGGATGATTTCGGTCAAACTTGGTCAAACCTGGTCAAACCTTGGTCAAACCTAGTCAAACCTTGGTCAAACCGGTCAACGGGGACTTTTCGGGAGCTTCCGGGACTTCCGGGGGTCTCTGGGAGCTGACGATTTTAGTCGATTTCTCTTTAAAACTCATTTTATCGCTTTTCTTATGACATATCATGTTTTCAGAACTTTGGGACCAAATCTGGGAGTTTTCGAGCTTTCAGGGGCATTTTGGTCATTCTGAGCATTCTGAGGGATGGAGCTGTCTTCTGAAAGTCCTTTTGAGTCTTTTACGATCATCGTGAACCACCAAGCTATGGGTCTCCTAAATCTGATAGCCGACAAAATGGGGTGTCTACAGTTTGCCCCTCTTTGGCATGAACTTGCGAGGCAACGCATGTCGCAAGCGAGTGCCAAAGCTTTGAAGAGACAAGACTTTTTGGAGGCTATAGATTTAGGATAAAAACGTTGCAAAAGATGCAATGAAGAAAAAAGAAGGATGCTGAGTTCAGTGCTGGTCGTGCTCTGCGTGACCTGCCTACGTATCCCAAGGGGAATCAGACCAGGACGTAGTTCAGGACACAAAGAAATGAATCAAACATGCTCAACAAGACATGCGGATGCCATGCTATAAGAGTGATATGCAATGCATGGATGTGATATGAATTGTGTCATGAGTCCTATCATGTCTAGTGTTATGACGCTAGTATGAGCAAGTGCTGTGGGGTGCGTCACACTGAGTGGGCTGGTGTCGTGCTAGCGCTCGCGACTGTGACGTGAAGGATGACTCGGATAAGGACATCAAAGTTTTAGAAGACTCCGGGTCTGGGGGCAAACTTCTGGAACGAGTGAGATAGATCAGCTGTGCTTTGTTTAGAAGACGATAGCCAAAGGTGACCGAGGGATCTTGTGATAAAGCTGTGAGAAAATTCTTGATAATCAGGAGATCTGGATGCGGGCGATGTTCTGATTGTTCCTGACGGCCGACTTTCGGGAATCGATTCCGGCTGGTGGGAGAATCTTTATTTTCTTGATCGGGAACCAGGATCCATCTCTGAACCTCTCACGGTTTGATCAAATCTTTTGGCGCTCAATCCGAGAGAGCCGGTCAGGGCCTCTGGGAGCTGGTATCTGTCTGCTTTTGTCCTCGGGGGATAATGCAGGGTTCTTGGGGAATCTCTTTTCTTGATCGGGAACCAGGATCCATCTCTGAACCTCTCACGGTTTGATCAAATCTTTCAATGCTCAATCCAAGAGAGTCGGTCAGGGCCTCTGGTAGCTGGTATCTGTCTGCTTTTGTCCTCGGGGGATAATGCAGGGTTCTCGGAGAATCTCTTTTCTTGATCGGGAACCTGGATCCATCTCTGAACCTCTCACGGTTGATCAAATCTTTTGGCGCTCAATCCGACAGAGCCGGTCAGGGCCTCTGGGAGCTGGTATCTGTCTGCTTGGGGTAAAACCTCATAAATCTCGACTGGAATGGGCCATCGGGGCTGATCGGGGCCAAAAACGGGCTGAAAAAGGCCAAAACGGGCCAGAACGGGGCAAAATGGAGCAAAGCGGGGCCCACGGGTTTTGAAATAGATGTTTTGAAGACATATTTTTAACACTCAATAAGGATCATAGCCACTTAGAATACCCACATCAAACTCATCATTAAGAACCTCCAAGATTGTTGGAGAGATTTATTTTATTTTTGAACCTAACTTCAATACATTCCAAGAATACCTTGGAAGTATTGAGGTTATGATCATCATCTATCAAACATGTTTTTGAGGTCAAGAGCTACTGTCTATAAGGATTCACTCACCCCAAACTTCATGTCATCACTTAGATGATGATGAACTAGTAAGTAAATAAAGAAAATAAAAAGAAATGGGATAAGAAGAGATGAACAATAAATAAACAAGCAAGTAGATGATAATCAATAGATGATATTCATGAAGCATGAGACTTGTAGATGGGTGTTTCACTCATATGTAATGACACTAGACATGGAAGAAGCTTCCACTCTCTTGAATGCTCACTAAAATGGTGGTTGGGAGTATTGAATGTTGAAATAAATGGGAGTAATGAAGTAAAAACAAAGTTTAGAACTCACTTTTGTTTTGGAAAATCAAAGAAGGAAGCTTCTTTCTATCTATTCTAACCTTATCTCTACAACTTTTCTCCCAAACTTTTTCAAAGCTTACATTTGACCCCCCCAAAATGAAGAGTAATGGGGTGCTTATATAGGCCATCTTGGGGTGGTTTGGGATTTAGAAAGTATTCTCATTGGCTCCAAACATCTGAAATCATAAAACTATGTCGTTTTGGCTTTTAATTAATCAAAATGGGGCCACAAAAATTATTACAAAAATACACTGTTCTGGGGGGGAGTGCCGCGGCGGCAGTGGGCCAGTGCCGCGGCGGCAGTGCTCCTCCCTCCGTCCAGATAATGCTATTTAGGCCCCCTGAAGTTCCGGTATTCGTGAAAAGGCCCTATTTCGTCCGAAATTCACAGAAAATGCATACGAACTCCAAATTGAGGTTGTGATATAGCGTTGGAAAGGTAATGGAGTCTATTTTACATAAATAAAAGTTCGGGGATAGGTCACTTTGAAAAGTTTTGCGGTATTCGCGATAAAAGCCGATTTGATAGCCTTTTTCGCCTTTGGAAATTCATAATAAATTCGTTTTAAATCCAGAAATTATGTGCGATATACCGTTAGAAAGCTATTGACCTCTAGTATCCATGAAAAATGTTTGAAAATTATTTTGGTTCCCTGGTTCCAAAGTCAAATTCTGGTCAAACTGGTCAAACCTGGGATTCCCGGGAAGTTCTGGAGACCTCCGGGAGTTCCCGGGAGCTTATGTTTTCGCTCGATTTTCTTTTGGAACTTGTTTTAACACTTTCTTCATGATTTTGGTGAATTTGGACGATTTTGGTCAAACTTGGTCAAACTTGGTCAAACCTGGTCAAACCTTGGTCAAACCTAGTCAAACCTTGGTCAAACCGGTCAACGGGGACTTTTCGGGAGCTTCCGGGACTTCCGGGGGTCTCTGGGAGCTGACGATTTTAGTCGATTTCTCTTTAAAACTCATTTTATCGCTTTTCTTATGACATATCATGTTTTCAGAACTTTGGGACCAAATCTGGGAATTTTCGGGCTTTCAGGGGCATTTTGGTCATTCTGAGCATTCTGAGGGATGGAGCTGTCTTCCGAGAGTCCTTTTGAGTCTTTTACGATCATCATGAACCACCAAGCTATGGGTCTCCTAAATCTGATAGCCGACAAAATGGGGTGTCTACAGGGAGTTCAAACACTAATTTTGGTGAAATTCAGACGGACGAAAAGTCACCGATCGTCGTCGCAAAGCCCGTAGGATCAATCTCCCTTTTCTCTCTCCTCTCTCAAGATAATATGTGAAGTTTGTAAGTAATGACAACTTCATCCACTACTATTTATGGACGAACTCTTCGAGAATCGTGTTTACTTTCCCGCGAGTTTCTCAAACATCTAGTTAACTCCTGAAACTTTGCACACGCCCATTTTATAACTTTACAAGTGAAAACCACCAATTACAAGAGTTTTCAATTAAATCTTGTTTGGATCCAAAATTACGTCCGAAAACTAAATTCTGTAAAATCTCTACACAACCTACTTTTTTTGATAATGTGACACTCACGTTCTTACCACAGTTCTCCAAATGATATATATAACAATAACGAAATTACCAGAAAAATTATACTACACAGGTATAATTCACTATTCATAAAATACCATATAAGTCAAATAACATTTAAATCACATAAATGTCATTTACTCATGCCAATGAAATCTCGATTACCAATTACCCGTGTCCTTACTGACACCTTACCGTTAACTCACAGTCAACCTCAAACTAATTATCAAATAACATTGATAAACTCACAAATTCAATTATGCATGATAAAACTTATGAAATTTTGGTATGGGTTTGACAACTCTCCCCTCCAAAAAAGATGTTTGTCACCAAACTTTACCTCATACTTCAAACACGTACAGGTACTCATTCTTCATCTCTTCCTCACTTTCCCATCATTTGAATCGTCTTCCTTCTCAGTACTTGTTCTTTCCGATCCAGATATTCTGCTAAATGCTCTATATAGGTTAAGTCTTCTTGAATCTATAATGGTTCTGGTACTACGATCTTAATAGTATCTGTCATACATCGTCTCAGCATCGACACATGAAATGCATTGTGCACATGCTCCAACTCTAATGACAACTCCAACCGGTAAGCCACTGGACCTACCCCTTTCTAGGATCTCAAAAGGCCCTACGAATCTCGGATTAAGTTTTTCTCTCTTTTTGAATTGAACAATGCCTTTCGAAGGCGATACTCGCAAATATACAAAGTCACCTACTTCGAATGTCATCGGTCGCCTTTTTGAGTTCACACAACTCTTATAACGACTCTGAACTACCTTAAGTCGCTCTTGGATCAACTTCACCTTCGTAGTAGTCACTGACGACATCCTATTGACGCGTTTTCTTATCACACCCAAGTGTAGGTGATCGTACAAGTAATAAAGTTCTGGAAGTCCAGGTCGAACCCACAGGGAACGGAATAAAATTTTATAAAGTTAAGTATATAACTATTTTGTCACTAAAAAGAAAATAAAAGATGATGGGTTTTTGTGGGGTTTTACTAAACTACTAATTTTTATATGTTTGCAATAAAAGTAATTAAAGCTATTTTTTTCTTAACAGTTTATGTTAAAGATTTTAACAGTGCAAAATAAATTAACTAACATACTAGTAAGAAAAAGGAAGAAAAATATATATAAGCTAAATTTTTGTAAGAAAAACTTTTTAGATTTAATAATAGCGAAAGATGGAAATAATACAGATATTTAAGCAAAGCTATTATAAAACAGGAAATATTAATTAACTAGGGGAAATGATTTAAAGGAATTGGGAATATGCAAACCAACACTAGATCCCACAACTTTTGTGCATTTGAAAAGCATTTGCCATTTAAGACCGCAGAGTCATTCTTTATTTAAAAATAAACTTTCATTAGTCAGGGTCATATCAAGTGTGTCAGGTTTGATATGAAACGACATCATTTGGTTTAAAGATAAATAAAAAGGCAATTGGGCAGTAGCCAGGTTCGAACCGTGCCCCGCCGCGGACGTGGGTTATTCGGCGTCCAGTCCCCACCACTCTGCCACTACACAATTGCCTATCCATTATTGGATAGAAATATATATAAACACATATTTGAAACATTAACTTTGTCATATGAGTTGTTTGAGTATGCTAGGTATTTTTTATGACAAAAGGCATAGTTTGACAATCCACATAATTAGGCTTTTTATTTCAAATATGTACTCAATATAGCCATAGTATATAAACATGTTAAATGGTCATAAACTATAGATACATAGATATTTTTGGCCATAAATGAAAAAATAACCCATCTAGATAAATTTGCCCATTTAAGTTTAGTGCACAGAAGTTGTGGTTTCTAAATTTTAATTACATATCCCCAATTAAAGTTTTAGCCTACCATTTTGGAATTGAAACTGTCTTCCAAATAAAATTTAAAAGATAAATTAAATAGGTGTAAACAGTGACTGCTCAATTAAAACTAAAGTTGTAAAACTAAGGTAAGAGTGAAATATAATATTATTATATTATTTTTCTACTTAACATGAGCTGGGGTTGAATTTGTGGAATCTGCAAAATAGCAAAGTTTAGTACAACTAGGCTAATAAAATATACATAAATGGAAATACTGAACCAAAAATAAAATACTAAACCTTTGACTTTGGATTCTTGTGGGGTCACAGTGGTTGAACTCCAAGAACACAAATAAGGCCAAACCAAATCCAAATATACTTTTGGAGTGAGATATGGGTATGATGTACTTTTGGACTTTAGTAGATGATTACAACAACTACGTGGCTAAGAAATATGATATTTGTTTGTAAAATCTGTCTTCTAGTGAATAAAAATATTGCTATAAAAACTGGAAATTTGGAGTTTCAAACTATTTTAGGGACAACTATAAGTACTACTAGACTAGAAATATTAAATCTAATTTTAAATAGGAATATTTTACTACTACAAATTGACAAAGGTCATACAAGAAAACAAATATTTTAAATTTAAGGAATACAGTACACAAAGTTTTGCTACATATTTTTGAACATAAAATCATCAATTACATAAAAGTAAAATTTTACAACTACTAGAACTAGAAAAGGCAAAGAAAAACTAAAGTTTCCTATTTCTAAGGACAATATAAAGTGCTCACATAATAACCTCCCCTAAACTATTCTCTCAGTGTTGTGAATTGGTGTTTGGAGCTTGTTGTTTCCTTCCATTTATAGGCGAAGTTTGAAAGATGAATCGTCATCGCGTTCATCACGCTGCATTTTTTTTCTTCCACGCTTGTCTTTTTTTTTCTTCAGCCTCTGACAGCTCCCTTGACAATTGATCCTGCAAAGACAAACAAAGAGGTAAAGAGAGAGAGATAAACGAAGAAAGCAAAAAAATATATATTATATATATAGTGTCAACATCCAAGCTTTCAGCTTGGATGTTTTCACTTCTTTCTTTTTTTTTTTTTTTTTTTTTTTTTTTTTTTTTTTTTGAGCTACCAAACAGTACAATTACTGTTTGGTTACTATTCACTACTATTCATCTTTTGACTAATAATATGGGAGATACTACAGTGTGGTTGCTACTTCTTTCCTTCCCTTTATTTCACTTCACTTTTACCTAAACATATAAAATATGTAAAAACACATTTTTACACGCATTTGAGTGACATCACTGTTAAATTATATTAATTCAAATATGCGTGTAAAACTAGGAATTTGAGGGATTAAATGAGCATTGTGTCTATTATATTGGCACATAAATGTACAATATTCAGTGTTTGTCACACCCCTCAACTAGCTTATTGCTAGTCCCTAGCAATGAAGTGAAAGAGAAATTGTTCTAGAAGTTTTATTAAAGAGTAGGAATAAACTAAGGAAAATAAAAATTAACTAACTCACTGTCGCAGGAATCGCGATTGCATTTAGCGTATGCAACAAGCCGTTAAACCCCTAGGTTACCCCTAGTGGACGAGTGTTGTCTCGTGAGGGTTTGCAGTGAATACACTCACAAAATTCATTAATTTTTTTTTTTTTTTAAATGTAAAAATAAAGTGAAATAAAAAATAAATGTAGATTTTCTCCTTTTACAACAGATAAGATTAAATTTGGCAATAAAATGAAATTTTCCATGTATGTAATAGTAATGCAACACATATACTCACAGTTTTGTCAATGGTAGCATTTTTTTTTGTCACGCCCCGGAAGCCGAAGCGCAAGGAAAGAGAAAAGATAGAGAGAAAAGAATTAAAATACAATCACAAAATGCGGAAGCGACATTAGGATCCCACGGGGATTCCTACAAGGATGACTTACAAACACATAAGCCCAAATGGACTTACATATCAACGAGTCAAATAAAGGTAAAAGCATTTGAAATATTAATAAAAAGGCTATCCGAACAAGCACTAGTTCAAGGAATATAAAAAATTGATAAAGGACCATTTTTGGATAATTGCTGAATTTTAAAACATCTGTAAGTGACTATGTCTTTAAAATTTTTACATTCTGTCCGCGTAAGTCCATGTAAAATTCAATTCTGCACAACTTTCGTCTAATGACATTTTTTCCAAATCTTCACCGTTTGGGCAGAAAACAAAAAAAACAGTAGCAGTTTTTTTTTTACAGCAGCTTTTGACAGCATTGTGACAGCTTTTTGAAACCTTCCCAACTTTGCTAAATTCTCGATTTTAAACCTCAATACATGACTAAACAAGTCCTAAATGACATATAACACATGCCTAGACCAAACGGAACTTCATATACTCGAAATTTATTGAAAACGAGAAGTGAAAGAGATAAGGAGAGGAAGAATGGGAGGGAGAGAGATTGGGAGAGAGATATAGGGAGAGATAGGAAGAGAGATAGAGGGAAGGTATTCTAAACACACACACACGTATATTTTCACATTCGGAAACATTTTAAGAATAAATATAATTCCAACATAAGCAAAAGAAAAGAAAGTTTGAGAAATGGAAAGAGATCAAAGAGAGGGGAAAGAGAAAGAGAATGGGAGAGATTGGGAGAGAGAGAGATTTTGAAACATTTCATTTGAAAGCAAAAATGTAAATCCGGCAAGGATTCCATTGACATGCGAAGAGTCCGGCAAGGACAAAATAAACATAACCGAATCCGTCAAGGATTCAAAATGAAAGAACAATGAGTCCGGCAAGGACAAACCAAACACAACCAAATCCGGCAAGGATTCAACTTAACACACAAACATAAAACCTTAGAAGGAAAACTACAGTCTCGGAAACATAATTACATACTATAAATAAGTTGAACAAGTATAAAAAATATGAGTACTAACACTTGTCCATCAAAATTACAACACGGCTTCCCGATGACAAAATATGGAGGTCTATGCCCAAGAAGTTTCGAACAAGAATAATACAACAATTTTCTTGAAGAGCTCTAACTATTACAAACTTCTCAAAAGACTAAAATTTACATGGAAACTATCCATTTACATATGTAGACACGAGTCCTCAAAATAGAACAAAATACACCAACGTCTATGCGTTGGTCACATGTGCCCTTTTTGCCCTTATTACGTTCACCTGAAAAATGTTTTGTCGTTTTTATGAGAACGACGGCTCGTAGACAACATTGTAACAAATCTACATGCTATCCATGACTAAAATGAAATAAGGTGCAATGAATCGCCACCATGGCTACCATGAAATGTTTAAAGCCGCAAGGCTATGCGTGACAAATGCACATCTCTCTCGTTACCGGACCATGAGCCACCCACGCATGGAGTGTAGCATACCAACTTCCGGGAGCTACCCGAATATAGTTTGGAGTTTGAATGTTTCTAAGGGTCATTCTCCCTGTCTCACATCACAACCCACGTCCGGATTTCTTAAATCAAATTCCCACACATGGGGCTTTTCTCTCTTTTCCAAATAAAACTTTTATGTCGTGATACATGAGTGCTTGCCGATTAGGCCTCAATGCATATGATGTTAACAATGACATTAAAGATGATCCACTACGATAGACTAAGCAATAATTTATTCCATTAGACATGATATCAAGAACTTCAAAGAATGTAATTAAATTTCATAATTTAACGTTCCTAACAAGGGTTTCTATACTAACGTCCTAGCATGCTTTTACACATAAAGGGAGCATCCTAGGCACGTCTAGCATCACATAATCAATTATAGGACAACCAAAACATGTAAATTCACAATTAGGCATATAACCCTAAATTTACAACTTTGGGGAAAACCTAATGCATGCGTCTAAATTATTCTCATAACTTCATTTTAATTACATTTAACACCCCAAACTTTCAACTAGTACAACCAAGGCATATAATTCCACAATTTGGCATACAACACTTACATTACAACTTTGGGAAATACCCATTGCATGTGTCTAAATTATCTCCTAGCACATATATATGAACTCAAAACACCTTAGGCAAGTATAACATATATAATTGCACAATGTAAATCTACCTCAAAGCTTAGCTTCCAAACAAGGAAATATTCAAGAGAGCTAGAAAAGGAAAACCCAAGTAGCTCCAAAGCTTGCCAAATTTTGAAGGATGCTTCAAGAAGACTACACTAAGCAATAACAACCCAAGGTTAGGATAGAAACATAAAGCTAGTAAACCCTAGGTTGCTAGAGATTGGGAAAACTTACCCACACTAGAAATCCTCCATAGAAATGGTTAGGATGTGAAAGAGATACTCTATATACTCCAAGGAAGCTATAAAAGAGAAGAGAAGTTCAATCAAAACCTAAAATTTCGAAATCTAGTGAAACCCTAGAATTTGGGGGTTTTCTAGAAAGCTTACCAAATGATGCTTCCATGCTCTAGGATGGTTAGAGATGCTAGATAATGGTCATCTTGAGCTTCTCTTGAAATCTTGTAGAAGGAACCCCAAGGAAGAAGGAGAACTTTGAATTTTCATGGCTCTTGAAGTGTATAGAGAAGAAGAGATGAAGAGGAATGCTTCTAATCCTAAAACTAACGTGAAAATGAAATGGGGAGGAGGGGGTGGCCGGCTATAGTGGTGTGGGGTGGGACCCACATCACTTATTTGGTCAATATTGAATGTCTTGATACCTAACGGACAGTCTGACCCAACGGTGTAACCCTAAAATTAAATAAACACATCCACGGGTACAGAATTTAATTTCTAAAGCATATGAAAGACAAAATAAAATAATTTAATCATGCTCTGAAAAATTTAAATACAGTAAATTAAAATACCAGTCCACACAGAACATGCGAAATTAGCCAATTACCCTTATTAAAATTCTGAAACATTACATTTTTATACTCTTTAAACTCACAGTGTGTACTTGAAAAATCAAGCAACTGATCTTAATTTCAAAGTTTACATAGCCAACAGCAGTCATTAAACTTGTAGTTTTAACTCAAATCTCACTTAGGATTTCACTCTTTTAAGGAGAAACTCTCAAAAACCGGTGTAGAGAACATCTCACTTGGTAGGGAAGCAAAGATAGAGGAATTGCTTCCATTTTGATGACTCAATATATAGGCATTTGGAGTACAGTAAGTCTCATAAAAGAATACTTAGCATTAGAAGAGCGATCTACCGTGGAGAACATCCTTATCACTTAAATTTAAAAATCAATTTCTTTTAAATCATTAGGACTTTGACTGGTAGGTTAGAAGTTAAGATGAGTAGGAGATTTGGGGTGTATTTGTTCTAAGCATGTGATTGGAGTGTTTGCGCAATTCATTCCAACATCTTCTTTCTCTTCTCCTTTTTATCATATGTATATATATATATATTTTTTTTAACAAAGTTTAAGACAATGCATCATTACAATAATAGTAATAAGAAGAATTATGACAAACTTCAAACATTATAAAAATTTTGGCTTCTGAGTCATCCATTTTTTTTAAACAGAAAATTAGGAAAAGACAATTATATTTTTCTCTCTTTTTTTTTTTTTTTTAACAAGGGCAACGCAGTATTAACATAGCAAGAACTAGGATAATAATAAGATAAAGTTCAAAATCCATAAGACCAATAACTAGCGCGTTGTTCATATTTTTTTTTTTTCCTTTTTTTTTTTTAAGAAAAGGAAAAATATCACCTGGCTCTTGAAAATCTGATAACCTGGTAGGGCCGTAGATCGAGTGATATTTCCAAGCTTCTTTGATGCGTGGGTACCTACAACTTATGGATATCATTTTTGTTAGATAATGGAAAAGAGAGAAAATAAAAATCTAAAAAAAAAACTAAAAATTTAAGATTTAAGCCGAAATCGAAAAAAATAGAAAAATAAAATCAAAATCAAGCTTTTTTCTGGATTATAGATCTTACCTTTAGTGATCAATAGAGTGGATCTTGATTTTGGATCGAAGAAAAAAAAAAAATGAGAGATTGAGAGATTGGGGGAAGAGAGTGAGAGAGTTGCAGAGAATGAGAGAGAGAGATCGCGGTGGAGAAGAAAGAGAAAAGATAGGAAGAAGAAAGGAAAACGAGAGAAAAAGAGAGATGGGGAAAAGTTTTTAGGGTTCAAAGCCCTATATAAAGCCATTTTCTCTTTTTCAGTGTATCTCTCTCTAGAGAAACTAAATTATTTATTTATTTATTTATTTTATGAAATAAAGATAAAATAAATAAACAGGTGTTAATCGTGAAATCGTCCCCCCCAACTGAGTCTGACATTGTCCTCAATGAGTGAGATGAGAAAAAGAAGCTAAGGATAACACCTGTAATAAAAAGAAATACAAAAAGAAATGGTAGAATAATAATGACCAAATTAACTTATATATAAAAAGTTATCTAATTAAGAGTATAGGACTTATGAAAATATAAATACTCTGATACACTATGTCCTATACCAATTATGTTTTAAGATATTAAACAGCATTATAGTTGGGGTCCTCCAAAGGAATGGACTCCAACTCAGGTTCAAATCCTTCTAAAAATGGCTTTAATCTATGTCCATTAACTTTAAATGTGTTTCCATCTTTAGGGTCCTCAATCTCGACAGTTCCATAAGGATAAACATTTTTTACAATATATGGACCAGTCCATCGAGATTTCATCTTTCCTCTAAAAAGATGTAGTCTTGAGTCGTATAATAGAACTTTTTGCGCGGGGGTAAATCTTTTGCGCAAAAGATTCTTATTATGATACATTTTAGTTCTTGCTTGATGAATTCGAGCATTATCATATGCGTCTTTACGAATTTCTTCAAGCTCACTTAATTGTAATTTTCTTAAAATTCCTCCCTCTTCAATATTACAATTTAAAGTTCTAGTAGCCCAATATGCCTTATGTTCTAATTCTACTGGTAGGTGACAAGCTTTTCCATAGACAAGTCTATATGGAGACATCCCTAAATGGGTCTTATAAGCAGTTCTACATGCCCACAAAGCATCTGTTAATTTTGAAGACCAGTCTTTACTATTAGAATCAACAGTTTTTTCGAGAATATGCTTAATTTGCCTATTAGTTAATTTAGCTTGTCCATTTGTTTGTGGATGGTATGCAGTTGACACCTTATGGGTCACTCCATATCTTTTCATTAATTTTTCAAATGGCTTGTTACAGAAATGAGTTCCTTGATCACTTATTATTGCTTTAGGAGTTCCAAATCGAGAAAGTATATTATCTTTTAAAAATGCAATAACTGTACGGTGATCATTCTTTCTTGTAGGAATAGCTTCTACCCATTTTGAAACATATTCGACCGCTAATAAAATATATTCATATTGGCAAGATGGAGGAAAAGGTCCCATAAAGTCAATGCCCCAACAATCAAATATTTCAATTGTAATTATAGGGGTCATTGGCATTTGATTTCTTTTCGTAATACTGCCTAACATTTGGCAGCGGTTACAAGCCTTACAATATAAATATGAATCTTTAAATAGAGTGGGCCAATATAAACCGCTTTGTAAAATTTTCATGGCAGTTACTCGAGATGAAAAATGTCCTCCACAAAAGGACGAATGACACATGAAAAGTACATTTTCGATTTCTTCATTAGGAACACATTTCCTAATTACCTGATCGGCACAATATTTAAACAGATATGGGTCATCAAAGTAGAAATGCCTAGCAATAGCTAGAAATCTCTTTTTATCTGATGATGACCAATTGCTTGGTATTTTTCCAGTGACTAAATAATTAACAAGATCAGCATACCATGGTAGAGAAGTCATAGAAAATAACTGTTCATCAGGAAAAGAGTCTTGTATAGGTAAGGGTTCACTAGTATTGTCTTCAAAAGTGAGACGAGATAAGTGATCAGCTACCACATTTTCTACTCCTTTTTTATCTTTGATTATTAAATTAAATTCCTGTAGTAGGAGTATCCACCTAATAAGCCTAGGCTTACTGTCTTTCTTTGAAAGTAGGTATTTAAGAGCTGAGTGGTCAGTAAAACAGACAATAGGGGAACCAATCAAGTATTGCCTAAATTTATTAAGGGTGAATACTATGGCTAGCAATTCTTTTTCAGTAGTTGAGTAGTTCATTTGAGCACTATCCAGAGTTCTACTGGCGTAGTATATAACTGATGCCTTTTTATCCTTTCTCTGCCCTAGGACAGCTCCAATGGCAAAGTCGCTAGCATCACACATTAATTCAAATGGTAAACTCCAATCAGGAGATTGCATAATAGGTGCAGTAGTGAGATGCTCTTTTAATTGCTCAAAGGAGTTTTGACGTTCTTTAGTCCATTCAAAAGGTGTGTCTTTGGCCAATAATTGACATAAAGGTCTGGAAATAGTACTGAAATTTTTTATGAATCGGCGATAAAAACCTGCATGTCCTAAGAATGAACGGACGTCTTTTACAGTCTTGGGAATGGGTAAATTAGCGATAAGATCTATTTTAGCTTTGTCTACTTGTATCCCATTTTCAGAAATAATGTGTCCTAAGACAATACCTTTAGTTACCATAAAATGACATTTTTCCCAATTTAAAACTAAGCTTTTTTCCTCACATCTTTGGAGAACTTTTTGAAGATTGCTAAGGCAATCATCATAGGTTTTGCCAAAAATTGAAAAATCATCCATAAAGACTTCTAAATTCTTTTCTACCATATCGCTAAAAATACTTAGCATACACCTTTGAAAGGCCGCAGGTGCGTTGCAAAGACCAAAGGGCATTCAGCGATACGCGAAAGTTCCAAATGGACATGTGAAAGTAGTTTTTTCCTGATCTTCTGGTGCAATCTCTATTTGATTGTAACCACTATAACCATCTAGAAAACAATAATACTTATGACCCGCTATTCTTTCTAACATTTGATCCATAAAAGGTAAAGGAAAGTGATCCTTACGAGTTACAGCATTGAGTTTTCTGTAGTCTATGCATACACGCCATCCAGTAGTGACACGAGTGGGAATTAATTCTCCCTTTGAATTCGGAACAACTGTAATTCCTGCTTTTTTCGACACAACTTGTGTTGGACTCACCCATTTACTATCGGATATTGAATATATAATGCCCATGTCGAGTAGCTTGAGAACTTCCTTCTTAACTACTTCCTGCATAATCGGATTAAGTCTTCTTTGCATTTCTCTTGAGGTTTTAGCATTTTCTTCAAGATATATATTGTGAGTGCATATTGAAGGGCTTATTCCTTTTAAATCTGCTATACTCTAACCAATAACACTTTTATGCTTCTGAAGCATACTAATGAGTTTATTTTCTTGACTAGAGTCTAGAAGAGATGATATAATTACGGGATAAGTATTATTATTATTAAGGAAAGCATATTTAAGCTCTTTAGGGAGTTCTTTTAATTCCAACTGTGGAGTTTGTAAATTAGATGGAAGTGTTAAGGTAGTCTTTGGTGGTAAAGGTTCAAAATATGTGGTCCACATTGCTTCTTGAATTATTTGTTCTGTTGAATCTTCATTAAAACATACTTTACTCATAAGATGTTCTTGTCGATTATTACTATCTAGCTTCTGAATAGAGTTATTAATAACAGATTCTACTGGATCATTGTAACAAGTCAAGTTAAAATATTCTCGTGATAGAGATTCAATAGCATGAACTTCTTCAATATTCTCATCTTCTTCTTGCTGTTGTGGATTAGAAAAAACTTTAATATTTAAAGTCATATTTCCAAATACTACAGTCATCATACCACTGCGGATTCGAATAGTGGCATCAATGGTAGCCAAGAAGGGCCTTCCAAAAATGACTGGTATTTGCACATTAGCATCTAATACTGGTTCTGTATCAAGGATGACAAAATCTACTGGAAAAATAAATTTGTCAACTTTGACAAGAACATCTTCCAAAATTCCTCGCGGGTATTTTGTAGATCTATCAGCAAGTTGTAATACCATGCGAGTAGGCTTTAGCTCACCTAATCCAAGTTCTTGATAAACAGAATAAGGAAGCAAGTTCACACTAGCTCCTAAGTCAAGGAGTGCGTGATTAATTTTGTGATTTCCAATAATACACGATATTGTTGGTGTACCTGGGTCTTTAAATTTTGTTGGTAAATTATGTTGTACGATGGAATTAATTTCTTCAACGAAGTCAGCAGAATACGCATCCTTTCATACATTTTGCTTACGTTTTACAGTACATAAATCTTTTAAGAATTTTGCATAAGCAGGTACTTGATTAATTGCATCTAAGAGAGGAATATTAATATGCACTTGTTTAAATAATTCTAAATATTCCTGATTCTTATCATTTTGGTGTTTTCTTAAACGTTGTGGATAAGGAATTTGAGGAGAATATTCGGGAGTTTCCTCTGTTTCTTTTTCCACTGGTAAATCAGATGTTTTAATTTCTTGAGAAATTTGTTGTTTTTCAAGGGTTTCAACTTCAACTTCATCAGTAATTTTATCTTCATTAATTTCTTCCTCAATTTCTATCATATTATCTTCCTTATTTGTATGCTCAATTTCTTCTAAAGAAGGTGAAATTTCTTGTCCCACAGCCTTACCACTTCTTAGTACAGTTATAGCTTTTACTTGTTCATGTTGATTATTACCAGAAGTTGAGGGATCACCTTGTGGTTGTCCCCTTGGATTCGGTTGTGGTTGGGCAGGAAAAATGCCTTTTCCTTTAGAATCGTGTTGATTATTAATCCTATCCACAGATGTTTGTAGTTTCCCCATGATTTGTATTAATTGTTGCATCATAGACTGTAAAGGCTCTTCTTGCACTTTCTTGTACGGAGGCACATAAACATTAGAATTTTGTTGTGTATTAGGATATGTATTTTGTGTTTGTTGAAATTGAGGCGAAGGAGGTAAATATTGATTATTTTGAGGAGGTTGGTGTTGAGTTTGAAATTGTAGAATACCCTCTTTTATATACATATGATTTGGAGGATTTCTCCAGTTAGATTGGTATGAATTACCATAGGCATTTTGGGGACCCCTATAATTATTCACAGCGTTTATCTCTGCTGGAGCTGTTTCCTGACAATTTGAACTATTAGGACATTCATTTGCAGAGTGTCCTAAAGTATGACAATTGTCACAAAGTTCTCTTTTCTTCTTAGGTAGATTATTTTTTTTTACTGTTATAGCTTCTACTTTTCGTGCTAATTCTTCATATTTCAGTGTTAATTCATCTTCTGACTGTAATTGGTATAAACTTTTAGCTTTTTCCGTCCTACCAATTTTTCCTTTTTCCCACTGAGAAGCATTTTCGCTAAGCCAATCAAAATATGATTCAGCTTCGTCAGCAGTTTTACTCAAAAATTCTCCTTGACACATAGTTTCAGCTAATTTCTTTGATTTTGGTCCTAATCCTTCATAAAAGAAATTAATTAGACGCCATTTTTCAAATCCATGATGTGGACAAGCTAGTAGGAGATCTTTAAAACGTTCCCAAACTTCAGGGAATGGTTCCTTTTCTTTTTGAGTAAAAAGTTTAATTTGACGCATCATGCTATTAGTTAAATTTTTTGGATAGAATTTCTTTAGAAATGCTTCATTCATATCATGCCATGAAGTTATAGATTCAGGACGGAGAGATAAAAGCCAAGCTTTAGCTTTATCTTTTAAAGAAAAAGGAAAAAGCTTAAGACGAATTATTTCAATAGGACAGCTCTGATCAGAGAACGTACTACAAACTTCTTCAAATTCACGAATATGAAGATAAACACGTTCTGACCCCATTCCATGGAAAGTTGGTAAGAGTGGAATCATGCCATGTCTAAAGTGAAAATTTCCTGTGTGTCTAGGTAGAGTGATGCAAGAAGGAGTGATGTTTCTTTCTGGGGTAAATAAATCACGTAAAGGACGTTGTTCACGTTCTGGTAAAATAAATTGTGGTATATTTTCCCCCTGCTCACTATGAGCATCATCAGCTATTCCTTCTATGCCTTCAATTTCAGCCATGATTCTAGGAAACTGTATACTAGATGATTCACTAGAAATATTAGAATTATATGGTACTTGATATAAAGCCTCAGTAGTATCTAAGGACATAAGAAGTAAGTAAAAACTAACTGATAATAATATTATTATTATGATTATTATTATTATTATTAGCTAAGTAAAAAAAAAAAAATAAAACACTTTTTTTTATATATTTTTTTTTAGAAGATGCACAAGTACATACTTATAAATTTATATATTTATATATATATCTCACAAGGAAAGATTATATATAGTTTTTTTTAATATATTATTTTTTTATGTTATCATTTTTTTTTAAAAAGAAAACTAGATTATTTATAAGATAAAATAAGTATATATAGATATAAATATAGGTGTAATAGGAGAAAATAGTTTTAAACCTAACTTTTTATTTATTTATTTTTTTATTAACCGTTCCCCGGCAACGGTGCCAAAAACTTGACGACATCCTATTGACGCGTTTTCTTATCACACCCAAGTGTAGGTGATCGTACAAGTAATAAAGTTCTGGAAGTCCAGGTCGAACCCACAGGGAACGGAATAAAATTTTATAAAGTTAAGTATATAACTATTTTGTCACTAAAAAGAAAATAAAAGATGATGGGTTTTTGTGGGGTTTTACTAAACTATTAATTTTTATATGTTTGCAATAAAAGTAATTAAAGCTATTTTTTTCTTAACAGTTTATGGTAAAGATTTAACAGTGCAAAATAAATTAACTAACATACTAGTAAGAAAAATGAAGAAAAATATATATAAGCTAAATTTTTGTAAGAAAAACTTTTTAGATTTAATAATAGCGAAAGATGAAAATAATACAGATATTTAAGCAAAGCTATTATAAAACAGGAAATATTAATTAACTAGGGGAAATGATTTAAAGGAATTGGGAATATGTAAACCAACACTAGATCCCACAACTTTTGTGCATTTGAAAAGCATTTGACATTTAAGACCGCAGAGTCATTCTTTATTTAAAAATAAACTTTCACTAGTCAGGGTCATATCAAGTGTGTCAGGTTTGATATGAAACGACATCGTTTGGTTTAAAGATAAATAAAAAGGCAATTGGGCAGTAGCCAGGTTCGAACCGTGCCCCGCCGCGGACGTGGGTTATTCGGCGTCCAGTCCCCACCACTCTGCCACTACACAATTGCCTATCCATTATTGGATAGAAATATATATAAACACATATTTGAAACATTAACTTTGTCATATGAGTTGTTTGAGTATGCTAGGTATTTTTTATGACAAAAGGCATAGTTTGACAATCCACATAATTAGGCTTTTTATTTCAAATATGTACTCAATATAGCCATAGTATATAAACATGTTAAATGGTCATAAACTATAGATACATAGATATTTTTGGCCATAAATGAAAAAATAACCCATCTAGATAAATTTGCCCATTTAAGTTTAGTGCACAGAAGTTGTGGTTTCTAAGTTTTTATTACATATCCCCAATTAAAGTTTTAGCCTACCATTTTGGAATTGAAACTGTCTTCCAAATAAAATTTAAAAGATAAATTAAATAGGTGTAAACAGTGACTGCTCAATTAAAACTAAAGTTGTAAAACTAAGGTAAGAGTGAAATATAATATTATTATATTATTTTTCTACTTAACATAAGCTGGGGTTGAATTTGTGGAATCTGCAAAATAGCAAAGTTTAGTACAACTAGGCTAATAAAATATACATAAATGGAAATACTGAACCAAAAATAAAATACTAAACCTTTGACTTTGGATTCTTGTGGGGTCACAGTGGTTGAACTCCAAGAACACAAATAAGGCCAAACCAAATCCAAATATACTTTTGGAGTGAGATATGGGTATGATGTACTTTTGGACTTTAGTAGATGATTACAACAACTACGTGGCTAAGAAATATGATATTTGCTTGTAAAATCTGTCTTCTAGTGAATAAAAATATTGCTATAAAAACTGGAAATTTGGAGTTTCAAACTATTTTAGGGACAATTATAAGTACTACTAGACTAGAAATATTAAATCTAATTTTAAATAGGAATATTTTACTACTACAAATTGACAAAGGTCATACAAGAAAACAAATATTTTAAATTTAAGGAATACAGTACACAAAGTTTTACTACATATTTTTGAACATAAAATCATCAATTACATAAAAGTAAAATTTTACAACTACTAGAACTAGAAAAGGCAAAGAAAAACTAAAGTTTCCTATTTCTAGGGACAATATAAAGTGCTCACATAATAACCTCCCCTAAACTATTCTCTCAGTGATTGTGTGTTGAGTGTTGTGAATTGGTGTTTGGAGCTTGCTGTTTCCTTCCATTTATAGGCGAAGTTTGAAAGATGAATCGTCATCGCGTTCATCACGTTGCATTTTTTTTCTTCCACGCTTGTTTTTTTTTTTTCTTCAGCCTCTGACAGCTCCCTTGACAATTGATCCTGCAAAGACAAACAAAGAGGTAAAGAGAGAGAGATAAACGAAGAAAGCAAAAAAATATATATTATATATATAGTGTCAACATCCAAGCTTTCAGCTTGGATGTTTTCACTTTTTTTTTTTTTAGCTACCAAACAGTACAATTACTGTTTGGTTACTATTCACTACTATTCATCTTTTGACTAATAATATGGGAGATACTACAGTGTGGTTGCTACTTCTTTCCTTCCCTTTATTTTACTTCACTTTTACCTAAACATATAAAATATGTAAAAACACATTTTTACACGCATTTGAGTGACATCACTGTTAAATTATATTAATTCAAATATGCGTGTAAAACTAGGAATTTGAGGGATTAAATGAGCATTGTGTCTATTATATTGGCACATAAATGTACAATATTCAGTGTTTGTCAGTCACCTATATTAGTTCAGGTCCTAATAACTTTCTTTCTCCAACCTCGATCTAACAAACCGGCAGTCGATACTAATGCCCATACAAAGCTACATATGGTGCCATACCAATGCTCGACTGAAACCCGTTATCGTACGCAAATTCGATTAACACCAAGTGCTTCTCCCAGTCACTCCCACACTCTAGTACACATAATCTAAGCATATCCTCCAGCGTCTGTATCATCCGTTCTGACTGTCTGTCGGTCTGAGGATGAAATGCAGCACTGAAACTCAACTTCTTACCCATAACTTTTTGCAAACTTCCCTAAAACCTCGATGTAAAACTATTGTCGCGATCTGATACAATCACAGTTGAAACCCCGCGTAGTCTTACAATCTCTTTCACATACAACTTAGCTAACTTTGAAGGTTTAGTCGTCTTGATCGGTAGAAAATGAGCTGACTTCGTCAATCTATCAACTATAACCCAAATTTATAATTTTTGTTCAGTGATCGCAAAAATCCCGAAACAAAATCCATCGTGATCTCATCCCATTTCCACTCTGACACAGGCAGTGGCTGTAATAACTCTGCAGGTACTTGTCTTTCTGCTTTGAATTACTGACATGCTGAACACTCTGAAACATACTTAGCAACTTCCTGCTTCATATCTTTTTACTAAAAGTTTTCTGGCAAGTTTTGATACATTTTATTGCTTCCTGGATGAACTGAATATCTAATGCTATGTGCTTCTTCTAGAATTCTCTCTTTCAAGCCTTTCACATTCGGCACACACAATCGATTTCCAAGTTTCAGCATTCCTTGTTCTAATACAAAACCAGGTAGCTTTCCTAAAGGTATCTGTCATCTTACACAGGTAGACATCGTTAAACTGTTCCCTCTTGATCTCATCAGTAATATCTGGGTATGCTATGATCACCATCATTAAGCCACCACTAGTCTCTGGAATCACATCCAACACTAAATGTTCCATTTCCTTTACTAATTCTTTTTGTTGTATTAGCTTGTCGGCTAAGTTCCTTGGCATCTTCCAGCTTAATGCATCGGCTAGTACAATAGCCTTTCTCAGATGATATTCTATCAAAAGATCGTAATCCTTCATCAACTCTAACCATCTCCTCTGTCTTATGTTTAAGTTTCGCTGTGTGAACAAGTATTCCAAGCTCTTGTGCTCCGTGAAAATCTCACATTTTTCCCCGTACAAGTAATGTCTCCAAATCTTTAAAGCATAGATTACTGCGGCCAATTCCAAATCATGAACCAGATAATTAACCTCGTGTGTCTTCAACTGTCTGGAGGCATAGGCAATCACCTTGCCACCTTGCATGAGCACACATCCCAAACCTTGATGTGATGCATCACTATAGATCACAAATCCCTCATTTCTGGATGGTATTGTTAAGATAGGCGCTCTTGTCAATCGCGATTTCAACTCTTGAAAACTGTCTTCACATTCTGAACTCCATTAAAATTTAATGCCCTTTCTCATTAGCTTCGTCATTGGTAATGATATCTTTGAGAAATCTTCTATGAATCTATGGTAGTACCCAGCTAAACTTAAGAAACTCTGAATTTCAGATACGGATGTCGGCTTCTGCCAATTAGATATAGCTTTTACTCTGTGAGGATAAACTAAAACTCCATTCTTGTCAATCACGTGACCAAGAAAAGTAATGCTAGGTAGCTAGAATTCTCATTTCTTGAATTTCCCAAATAATTGCTTCTCTCGCAATCTCTGAAGTATCAACCTCAAGTGGTTCTTGTGTTCTATCTCACTCGGTGAATAGATAAGAATATCATTGATGAATACTATCACAAAATCATCCAAGTAGTCCTTAAAGACTCGGTTCATAAGATCTATGAACGCGGCTGGTGCATTAGTAACCCCAAATGGCATTACAAGAAACTCGTAGTGTCTATAGCGCATTCTGAAAGCAGTTTTCTCAACGTCTTTGGCCTTTACCTTCAACTGGTGATAGCCTAATTTCATATTTATCTTTGAAACACTTATGCTCTACGAAGTTGGTCAAATAGATCATCAATCCTTGGTAATGGGTACTTGTTCTTGATTGTCAATTGTTTAACTCTCGACAATCCACACACATACGCATTGAACTGTCTTTCTTCTTCACAAATAACACTGGAGCTCCCCACGATGATATACTAGGTCGAGTGAACCCTTTGTCAAGTAGTTATTGTAGTTAAACCTTTAGCTCATTCTATACGGTGCCTTGGATATAGTTCTTGCGTCTGGCATGGTCTCAATAGTAAACTTTATCTCTCTCTCAATTAGAATGTCTGGTAAGTCATCTGGAAATGCATCTGAATATTCTCGCACTATCAAAATGTCTTCTACTCTTAATTCGGTCGCTGAGACATCAGTCACTGAACATAGGAATCCTCGACATCCCTTTCTCAACAACTTACCTGCTCGGATAGCCGAAATCAAATACGGTGGCTGTGTTACCCCAGTCCCTTGGAAACAAAAGCTTCTATACACCGGTGATTGAAAATTAACTTCTTTCCACTCACAGTCTATGGTAGCTTGGTTAAAAGCTAACCAATCCATTCCTAGTATCATATCAAAGTGGTTCACAACGATGGGTATAAGGTCTACGGTCATCAACTTCTCTCTTAGTTGAATTTCACAGTTCTTGTATATCGTAGACGTCGTTATCGATTTACTAAGTGATACACCAATAGATAATTCATATCCTAACGGTGCCGATTTAATGTTCAAATGTTCAACAAAGGCATGCGATACAAGTGAATGCGTAGATCCTGAGTCAACAAGTATGCGTGCAAAGTGTGAACATACAAGCACCATACCTGAGACCACTGTTTCTGAAGCAGCTATGTCTCCTTGGTTTATCTGGTATGCTCTCCCTTGATGTTGTTCTATCTTTTGTTCCCTATCATTAGACTGTCTAGGCTTCTATGCACTGGAAGCCATAGAACTAGCTCCTTGCTGGGAATACTTCCTCGGGCAATCCTTGGCTTGGTGCCCAAATACTCCACAATCATAACACTTACCCCGCATATCAGGAGTCAAATTAGCATTACCCCCTCCTTGGTTCCTGTCCTGGGGTTTGGTCATGAAACATCGGCCTGAGTGTGGTCAGTTGCAAAGTGAACACAATGGTATATTACTTGGCATCCTACTGAAGTCACTGAAACTAGAACCATAGCCTCTTGGAAACGGCCTCTTGAAAGATCTGCCTTGGTTCCTATCACCACCCTCATTTCCCCTGTTATCGTGCTGATTCTGCCTCGATCTTTCCATTCCACTCTAGGCCACAAGCGCTGTTTGTTGTACTGCTGCCACAGTCTAATGTTCATAGGTCTCCACCCTCAAATGAATATTTTTCCTTAAACCTCCTTTAAATTTCCTTGCTCTATCTTTCTCGGTCAACACCGATCCCTTTCCAAATCTCAGCAAAGCATTATACTTTGAGGTATATTCTGTCACAGTCATCTCTCCCTGTCGAAGATTATCGAATTCTCTCTTCTTTGCATTGAAAGCAGCCCTTGGGAAGAATCGACGATTAAAATCTACTTTAAATGCTTCCCACGTTATTGGTGCTCCCCGATCTAGAACATTCACTCACCAGTTCTGAGCCTCACCTCTAAGTCTATCGCTAGCGTTCTCAATCTTTTCTTCATTAGTCATCGGGATAGATCAAAAAATCCTTTCCATGTCCATAACCCAATGCTCTGCCATTGTCGTGTCAGAATTCCCATGAAACTCTGTCGGTTTCTTTCTGGAAAATTATTCAGATATTAATCTCATACCCCTATTCTCAGGTGCAGGCACTACAGTTATCGGTACTGGCTCGAATGGAAGCGTTGGAGGTAACCGTTCTGCTATATTCCAGATCATGTCTCCCATATTTCCCATCATTTCTGCCATTTCATTTATACGTCGAGTATGCGGTGATAATTCTCGATTGTCACTCATGATTGTTCAACCTGTTAATCTCGATGCATAAATACTATGCATATACTATAAGAACAATATCATGTATTTAAAACAACATACATATGCATCAAACATCTTTACCATGCATGGATGCACTCTAGAACATGTGATAAATCACTCAACACTCTACTTGTCGTCGAAAGTTCCCAAAGTTTTGTTACCTCTAGCTCTGATACCAATAAATGTCATGACCCATTCCGCTAATGTGCGAAAACAAGACATGTGGCACGCCATCAAGGCTTATCTAGTCCATTCAACAAGCGTACGTAGTGGAAAAGAACATTTAAAACAACCTTGAGTATTAAAACTTTAGAAAACATTACCCTCCGAGTTGTAAAATCCGTATAAAATTGAAAACGTAATTTTATTTTGAATCGGATGAACATATGTTAAAAGGGGTCCCAAAGGTACCCTAATAACCAAACAAAACTTTTAAAATATTTTTGGAAGGTATAGAAAAAGGATTCTAGCATGGGGCATTTTGACCGGTCGAACGACCCCATTCAACCGATCAAATGACCATTTAGCAAAATCCTGCACAAGCTGCATAATTTTGCCTAAGGCATCACCCAACCTTACTCTGTTCATTCCTCTAAACAAGTTTACCTTATTATAAACTTCACAAGCTATAATATGTTATCAAAATCAAAGTTTAGACTTACTAATCCATGAACAGAAACAAAAGCGAAACAAGCTAGGTCTCGTTTGGTGCAATTCACAAAACTCTATCCATTTTTCCTTTAAACCTCAAAATCGATAGGTGAAGCATTCAAAACACGAATTCATGAGTTCGAATTCTGTACAACATAACTAAAACAAGTTTTAAGACTTATTACAACATCATTAACACCATACTACACCTTCCAAGTTAATTACATTGTTCTAGCTATTCGAAAAGTTCACTATTACAAGTCTTGGAAAAGAAAACAAAAACATATACAAAAGAGTCCTCGGTGTTCTTCGGCCTCACTCCTCATGCTTCTTCCCTTTCTTCTTTTCACCTACAATGGAGTAAATCTCCACTGCTCAGCTATATGCTGAGTGTACAATTTCTAACATATGCATATATGACAAAACATGCTTTAGCTTCATAAATCACATCAATAGTTGCTAGCGAGACAAATACGCCTTCATCCGGTAGCGGCAAGTCCAAGCCTTAAATCGCGACATCAATGGCTAGTCCAAGCCTACAACCATTACGTCCCTAAGTGCCCTGGCAAGTCCAAGCCTTAAACCATGCACAGTATCTATCGCTACTAGAATTCTCAAACATCAAGAAGCTTACTCTGGCATGAATTTGTATAAGACCCCCCTTTGACCCACATAGACACCTCAACGTGCTCTCGTAAATTTAGACATGCTTTTCACATTTAAGCGCGTGCATAATTAATGGGCCTAAGATTAACACATGAATTTTGCCTGAATCACAATTTCGTTGTCGAAATATATAACTTGTATTTCACCTATATAACATAGGCTAGAAATTCATACCTTGAACTATCGTCGTATAACTTTGAGGGAATGACTAGAAGCCCGAGTAAATGCAAAATCTTCGATCCTACGGGAAACCTACAAGTTTACATGCATTTTCCCCAAATTCCTAGATCTTAAAATTTTTAAAAAACTTAACCAAACATGGCCTAAAGACTATCACAACGTAGCCCTTACCTTGGGGAGTTCAAACACGACTTTTGGTAAAATTCAGACGGACGAAAGGTCACCGATCGTCATCGTAAAGCCCGTAGGATCAATCTCCCTTTTCTCTCTCCTCTCTCAACATATTCTGTGAAGTTTGTAAGTAATGACAACTTTACCCACTACTATTTATAGACGAACTCTTCAAAAATCGCGTTTACTTCCCCGTGAGTTTCTCAAACACCTAGTTAACTTCTAAAACTTTGCACACGTCCATTTTATAACTTTACGAGTGAAAACCATCAATTACAAGAGTTTTCGATTAAGTCTTGTTTAGATCCAAAATTACATCCAAAAACTAAATTCTGTGAAATCTCTAAGCAACCTACTTTTTTTATAACATGACACTCACGTTCTCACCATAGTTTTCCAAATGATGTATATAATAATAACGAAATTACCAGAGAAATTATAGTACATGGTATAATTCACTATTCATAAAATACCAGACAAGTCAAATAACATTTAAATCACATAAATGTCATTTGCTCATGCCAATGAAATCTCGATTATCAATTACCCGTGCCCTTACTGACACCTTACTGTTGACTCATAGTCAACCTCAAACCAATTATCAAATAACATTGATAAACTCACAAATTCAATTATGCATGATAAAACTTATGAAATTTTGGTACAGGTGTGACAGAGGGTCATTCGGCCGGTCGAACTACCCCTGTCTACTTACTCTTTGCTACCCTTTTTAGAAAATTTTTAAAGTTTCTAATTGGTTCTTAGGGTACCTTTGGGGTCCCTATAAACATATTTATTCTTGTTTTGAAATATAATTGACTTTTTAAATTTATACAGATTTTACGGACTCATAGTTCAAATATTTTTTGAATGAATTTGGTTTAAAGAGTGACTTCATGTTTCTAATTAGGTTTTTCCACTATTATACTCTTTTAAATGGATTGGATTAGCCTTGGTGGCGTGCCATGTGTCCTATTTTCACCAGTAGTTGGATGGGTCATGACACACATAAACTTTTGATTATTAGTAGAGTCACTTGTAACATAGGAATGTCATTAATTTACCATGACTATACTGTCATAATTTCATTTATTCCTTATGTATTGATGGGGCATTCTGGGAAAGCTCAGAACCGATGAATGAATTGTTTTAATACAAGTATTTGACATATATCTTCTATTGTGTATGCATAAGTTCAATCTAAAATAACTCCTAAAATATTTATTTGTCAAAGTAAGGCATGTTGGGAATACTTCTCATAAGATGTGGTTCAGTCTTAGTATCATTTATCACCTACTTTTATAAGAATCAAACTTATATTGGTATGAGAAATAACTAATTTTAAGATAAAAATTAGAGTGAACTAGATATCCTGTGCAAATAATGATCATTTACCTAACACTCGAATTTCTAGATGCGTTTTACTTCATGAGCTACAAATCCCATTCTTTTAAATGATCTTCCCTTTTATGAAAGGAGAGAGAATATGAGAAGAAGATTAAACATCATTTTTATAGATGATATTCTTATTTATTCACCGAGCGAGGTAGAAACATGGGAAACATTAGAGACTTATACTTTAGAGATTGCTAGAGAAGCAACTGTATAGGAAGTTGAAGAAGTGTGAATTATGGCTACCTAGCATTGCTTTTCTTTGTCACGTGATTGACAAGAACGGCATCTCAGTTGATCCTCACAAGGTAGAAGCTACATCTAATTGGCAGAGACGGACATCAGTGTCAGAAATCTGAAGTATTTTGGGATTAGCGGAATACTACCGCTATTTCTTTAAGAATTTCTCAAAGATTTCATTGCCTATGACAAAGTTGATGAGGAAAGGTACCACATTTGAGTAGAGTTCAATATGTGAAGACAGTTTTCAAGAGATGAAGTACTCATGTTTGAAAAGAGCACATATCTTGACAATACCATCTGGAACCGAGGGATTTGTGATCTATAGTGATGCTTCGCATTAGGGTTTGGGGTGTGTACTTATGCAGAGTGGTAAGGTGATTGCTAATGCATCAAGACAGTTGAAAACACAAACATAATTATCCGACTCATGACCTAAAATTAGCTGCATTGATTTATGCTTTGAAGATTTGGAGGCACTACTTGTACGGGGAAAAGTGCGAGATCTTCAGGAATCACAAGGGCTTGAAATACTTATTCATGCAACGAGACTTGAACATAAAACAGAGAATATGGTTAGAGTTGATGAAGGATTATGACTAATCGATTCAATATCAACGGGGAAGGCTAATGTAGTAGCCGACACTTTAAGCCGGAAGACAACAAGGAACTTAGCCAATGAGCTAACAAAGCAAAAGGAATTAGTCAGGGAGTTTGAACGTCTAGAGTTAGATATAATTCTAGAGACGAATGGTGGTTTAATGATGGCAATCATGACTCACCTAGACATTATAAATGAGATCAAGGTAGAATAGTTCAACGACTATTACTTATGAAAAATGAGAGACGAGATACCTTTGGGAAGACGACCCAGAATTATTGTAGAGCAA
This sequence comes from Hydrangea macrophylla, assembly GCA_033977485.1. Classification (NCBI taxonomy): domain Eukaryota; kingdom Viridiplantae; phylum Streptophyta; class Magnoliopsida; order Cornales; family Hydrangeaceae; genus Hydrangea; species Hydrangea macrophylla. Next base: position 77,788,512 of record CM066991.1, on the reverse strand, counting down.
GGGATTTCGATGCTTGTGAGTCGATTGTGTGACTAATTTGAAAAACTTGAAAGAGAGAATCCTAGAGGAGGCACATAGTACCAAATATTCAGTCTATCCGAGAAGTAACAAGATGTACCGAAACTTGCGAGAAATATTTTGGTGGAGAGGCATGAAGTGGGAAGTCGCCAAGTATGTTTCAGAGTATTCGGTGTGCCAACAAGTTAAAGCAGAGAGACAAGTACCCACGGGAATACTATAGCCATTACCTGTGTCAGAGTGGAAATGGGATGAGATCATTATGGATTTTGTTTTCGGATTTCCACGTTTGCCTAACAAGAACGACAAGATTTGGGTTATAGTTGACCAATTGATGAAATCAGCTCACTTTCTATCGATCAAGATGACTAAACCATCAAAACTAGTGGAGTTGTATGTGAAAGGGATTGTGAGACTACACGGAGTTCCAACAGTGATTGTATCAAATCGTGATAGTAGTTTTACATTGAGGTTTTGGGAAAGTTTGCAAAAGGCTATGGGTACCAAGTTGAGTTTTAGTTTTAGTACTGCCTTTCATCCTCAGACTGATGGATAGTCTAAACGAGTGACTCAGACATTAGAAGATATGCTTAGACTGTGTGTTCTAGACTTTGGGAGTGATTGGGGGAAGCACTTATAATTAGTTGAATTCGCCTACAATAATGGTTTTCAGTCGAGTATTTGTATGGCGCGGCATGAAGCATTGTATGGGCGTAAGTATCGTTCACCGATTTATTGGACTGAGGTTAGAGAAAAAAAGATTGCTAGGACCTAAGACATTACAGTTGACTACCGAGAAGGTAAAGCTAATTCAAGAATGACTTAAGGTAGCTTAGAGTCGTTATAAGAGTTACGTAGACTCCAAACGACGACCGATGACATTCAAACTAGGAGACTTTGTATACTTAAGGGTAGCGCCTTCGAAAGGCATCGTTCGATTTGGGAAACGAGGTAAACTTAATCCGAGATTCGTAGGACCATTTGAGATCCTAGATAAGATAGGACCAGTGGCCTACCGACTTGCCTTATCATTCGAGTTAGCATATGTGCACAATGTATTTCATGTGTCTATGTTGAGGCAGTGTATGATGGAAACAAGTAAGGTCATCGTACCAAAACCATTACAGATCCAAGAAGACTTAACTTATGTAGAGCATCCGGTGGAAATCTTGGATCGAAAAGAATAAGTGTTGAGAATGAAGATGATTCCAATAGTGAAATATAGTATTAACATAAGTAATACGTTGCCTAAAAGGTAGGTTATCTAGAAATTCCACGGAAATAGTTTTGGAATGTAATCATAGACCTAAATGGAACTTAGATGAAAACTTTTATGAATTAGAGATTTTCACTCATGAAGGAATAACTTAGATGTTTAAGACGTTTTGGGGCATAATTGGAATATTAGAGAACTAGTTGGGAGTTAAACACAATTTTTTGAAACTTTTGTCTACATAGAGAAAAGTTGGGAGATATTTTCATAAATATCTCCACATCAAACTTGAGAGCTAAGGGGGATTTGGGAGCTTCAGACTTCACGATGCCAAACGATGACGGTTCGTCCGTTGGTTTTCATCCAAATTTATATTTTCAGACTCCTCGAGGTAAGAGATTCATTGTGATACCTATTAAGCTTTGTTTGGCTAAGTTTTACGAAAATCCTAATTTTGGCAATTTGGGGAAAACTATGTAAAACTTGTAGGATTCCTTTATGATCGGATATTCGACATAGATCGGACTCGTAGAACTTCTCCTAAAAAAATAGGATCATAGCTTAAGTTATGAATTCTAAACCTATGTTTTATAGAAAATTCTATGTTTTAAATATCTAGTATGATATTTTGGATACGGGCAAAATTCATGTGTTAGTTAGGCCCATTAATTATGTATGTGAATATGTATGAAAAATATGTCTATTACGTGAGCATGCTATGTAATTAGGTGAGTCAAAGGGGAGTTTGGTGCAATTTCATTCTAGGGTAAGCTCCTCGATGTTTAAGGATTATTGTAGCAACAACTACTGTGCATGGTTTGGGAGAAGGCGCAACTAAGGCACTAGATGCGGCAATAAGGAGAAGGCCTTCCACGACATTGGTATCATTACTGGATAAATGTGTATCTCCCTCCCTAGTGACTATTTGAGGTGTTTCGATGTTTTAAGGCATGAATTGTCATATGTGCATTCGTTTAGAATTATACACTCAGCATATAGCTGAGCAGTGGAGATTTAATACATTGTAGGTGAAAAGAAGAAATGAAAGAAGAAGTGAGAAGAGTGAGACCAATGGGATGACTGGGTTATCCTAGTACATGTTTTTATTTTCATTCCAATGTTGTAATAATGAACTTTCAAGTAGTTAGAACTCTATTGCTTAACTTGGAAACCTTAGAATGGTTTTAGAAGGTTGTAATATATAGTAAAACTTCTTTTGGTCATGCTTAAAATGAATCCGAACTCTCGAGTTCGTGTTTTGAAGCTTTAACTTGTCAAGTTCAGATTTTGAGTGAATGCTATTAACACTTTTATGAATTGAGCCAAACAAGCCTTAACTTGTTTCATTAACGTTTTCTTTTTAAGGTTTAGCAAGACTAGTAGTCTTAACATAGTTTGAAATGATTGGGTTGAGTGTTTATGTGTTGAAGTGTTGCAATGGGTGAAAGTTGTGTGACTCTTAGGAAAAATTTTGCAGCATGAAGGAATTCTACCAGAGGGTCATTCGATAAGTCGAACGGGGCAGTTCGACCAGTCGAACTACCCCCTATTTTCTTACTCTTCGTTACCCTTTTCGAAAATTTTTTAAAGGTTCGAATTGATTCTTAGGGAACCTTTGGGGTCCCTATTAACATGTTTATTCTTGTTTTGAAATATAGTTAACTTTTCAAATTTATACAGATTTTACAGACTCGTAGTCGAAATATTTTTCAAATGAACTCTATTTTAAAGAGTGACTTCATGTTTCTAATTACGTTTTTCCACTTCTATACTCTTTTAACTGGATGGGATGAGCCTTGGTGGCGTGCCATGTGTCCTATTTCTGCCCGTAGTGGGATGGGTTGTGACACACATAAACTTTTGATTATAATTAGAGTCTCTTATAACATAGGAATGTCACTAAATCACCACGACTATACTGTCATAATTTTATGTATTCCTTATGTATTGAAGGGGCATTCTGGGAAGGCTCTCACAATCGATAAATGAATTCTTTTTGGATAAGTATTTGACAGATATCTTCTATTGTGTATGCATATGTTCAATCTAAAATAACTCCTAAAATATGTATTTGTCAAAGTAAGGCATATTGGGAATACTTCTAATAAGATATGGTATTAGTCTCATTTTTCACCTAATTTTATCAGAACCATGTTTATATTGGTATGAGAAAGAACTAATTTTAAGATAAAAATTAGAGTGAACAAGATATCCTGTGCAAGTAATGATCATTCACCAAACACTCGAATTTCTAGATCCAGTTCACTTTATGAGCTACAAATCCCATTCTTTTAAATAATGTTCCCTTTCATAAAAGGAGAGAAAATGAGATGGAGATTAAACTTCTCAAGTACAATTAGCGGCATGCAAATGACCAAAGTGCCGAGACTGGATCTGTCTTAACTTCTTAAAAACCAACAAGACATTTGGTCAGTTTCTTCTAGTACAAAAATTGGAGTTTTAGACAAGTGTAGCCACTACAACAAATACCATTTTTTGTGACGCGCATTATTTGTGATGCAACTTTTGTATTTTTGATGTATATTTAGGCGTTACAAAAAACTTTACTTGACCAATTACTGAAAACTATTTGTGATGCACTCATGCATTACAAATAAACAATTTATTATTTGTCATGCATAAAGTGCATCACAATTAAATAATTTATTATTTGTCATGCATAAAGTGCATCACAATTAAATAATTTATTATTTGTCACACATAACATGCGTCACAAATAAAAGAATTAATATTTCCTACATACATAGTGCGTCACAAATAATACTGAATTTGATCACTTTCCTAATTGTGACGGTAAAATATGGCATCAGAAGCAGAAAAACAACGCCGATAACTTACTAGTGTAGTAGAAAATATATTTTCCCACCATTTTTTTGGGTAAAACTTTTTGTTCCCGCTTTTAGTTTGTGGTTTCTGAATTAGGTCTAGGACTCAACCTTTTTTTCTTCACAGACCAATCCCCCTCTCTAAAATCTATAGTGCTTCACAAATACTACTTTCATTTGTGGTGTGTATATCTGGTGTCCTTGGCAGTTTCTTTGTGATGCGATCACCTATAATTTGTGACGCACATAGGCGTCACAAAAGATGCCATTATTAGTGATACATTGACCGCATCACAAACGATTTTTTGCGATGGAATATTTTCTGACGCATTGCCGTGTCACAAATAAGTATTTGTGATGCATTTTTTATTATTTGTGATGCATTGCGAGCCACAAAAAGTCAAACGTGTTGTAGTGGGCATTGCAGAGGGTACAACTGACAAAGCATTTGAGAACAAAATTTAGAATTTCTTTATCATTTGTGCCTAATAGCCATTTCTGTTTTCAAGTTCTGTTCATACATGTTCGCGGTATGGTATTGTATCGAAAAGATTTTTGTTTTTTCTCTGAGTTTTCTAGTGATTTTTAGGATTGAGAATTATAGGATTTGTAATCTTTAAATCATACTCACTCCCAGTACCTTGTAACTCCATATGTTCATGTTAGCACATTCTTTTTTTGATAATAAGAATTGATCATCAATTACAATTTTTAAAGCTTGGACCGATATCAAATAATTTGAGTTGGGCTATTGGAAAGTGATAATAAAAATGTTGGGCCAAATATTCAAGGTGGATTGGATTACAAATTCTCTATGCATATCTATCTTTCACTATTTGGGTAGTCTCCATAACAACACGACCAACATATTACATACGAAAATTTTCTTCTGGGAAAAAAAAATTAAACTTTTTGGTGGCCCTTCTTAAGAGTAGAAAGTAGACAAAATTTAGGGGCCCTAGGTGGCTGCCTCTCTAGCCTATCCCAGGGCCTGCCCTATAACAAACACTTGAGTTTTTAAAACTGATTCACTTATAAGTCACAAAATCGATTCGTTATCTTCCAAATAGTCCCTAAATAATGTTGGCTTTCATAAAAAAAGATAAAGAAAATGAGATGGAGATTAAGACTCATTTTCGCAAGTTGCGGAAAATGCTTCAAGTACAAGTGGCAAGTGAACGACCAAATTGCCAACAACATAATCTCTTAAAACAAATACACTTTGGTCTGTTTCTTCTTAACAATATTTAGAGTTTTAGACAAGTGTGTCATTTGCATACACAGCATGGGCTTGCCTAGTGGTGTAAACGAGCTGAGTCGAGCTGTTTAATAAGGGCTCGTGATTCATCTCGATAAAGGCTAGGCTAGGCTCGCTCAACAACACGATTGATTAAGGCTCATTTGTAGGCTCATAAAAAAAAGCTTATTAATAGGCTCAATAAAGGGCTTATAAATTGACCTTCATATATATATATATATATATTGTAATGTCCGTAGGATTTCTAAGTCTAATTAATGAGGTCATCGTATTTTGACCCGTATTTTCAGAATCTTATACAAACTATACGTGTTTTTATTTAACTAACTTAGACTATAAGTTACAGACCCTGACTAACTTATCACACAAACCTGTAAAATCTGTATAAACTGGACTGTATGACACAAGATCCCATAAACATAATGAGACAAGAACACCAATTACTCCCCCCCTTTTTACCTACCATGCATACACCCCCTCAAACCTCTCTTCTACCCACCGGACCTTCACCATCACCCCCAACTGCCGACTTCTCCTCCCCCTCCCAAGTACACATTCCTCAAATCAATCCCTCTCAACATCTTTTCCATCTAGTCATTACAGATTTGAAAATCTGTACATATAAATACATGTATATATGTAATGCATTTGGGTATATATAGTGCCATTGAGAGAAAGAGAGAGTTAACGAGAGAGAGAGAGAGAGAGAGAGAGAGAGAGAGAGAGAGAGAGAGAACAATATACACACCCTTACCACCCTATCTGCCTTCCACTCTCTGCTCTTATATACACATAACACATACATACAAAGACCCTATAAAGAAGAAGAAGAAGAAGAAGAAGAATAAAAGGAAGAAGAAAACCGAGAAGAAGATAGAGAGACCCGGGACTGCTGAGGTAAGCCCTGCACCCCCTTGGGTATTTTTGGCACTCTCTAGGCTCACACACAGACACACACACACACACACATACACACACACACACACACTCTCTCTCTCTCTCTCTCTCTCTCACACACACACACACACACATTAATGCACAAACAGAGCCTAGGCTCTGGTTTGGCCGTGGCAGCCATGGAAGCTCCATGGGAGCTCAAAACTTGAAACTTAACCAAACCTTCCCTAAGCTACATCAAACTGACCCTCATGACCCCCATTAACTCCCATATGAACAGTTTTGAATTGGGATTAGCCAAACCATGCATGCAAACTATTATCCTCTAGGGAAAACCGAGAAGAATAATCCCACCGTTCGAAGCTAAAATGGATTAACGCAGTCCTAAGCTTATACTATGTCGTAGGGGGTCCTATTCCGGTCGTTTTGGCAGTAGTTTGAGCAATTTCCATGGAGAGACGTCCAAGTTATGGCCATGGGAAGTTTTCTGGCGACATCGCACCTCATCGGCGGCGGACCAAGCGTTGGGGAAGATGACCAGAGCTCCTAAAGCTTTAAACCCTTGTACCCCAAGCTCAAACTGTTGTACAAACCCATCTTGTAAAGGGTTATATCATTTACCCATATTAATACATTCGGGTCGGGTCATGGATTAGCAGGTCGGGTTTAAGTAACATAGTAAACGAATAGTCCTAATACGTTCGGGTCGGGTCAAATCCTCACTTATCAAAACTACATGGTTTTGAATAAGTAATACAAATTAGTTGGGTTAATCCCGATTAGCTTTGTTTAAGTATAATCAGAATATTTGTATATTTATAAGTATTCTGTTAATTACAAATTAGTGATTAATAATCTATTTTAAGAATAATTAGTGTTTTAAATATTCTGTTAAATAAGATTAGCATTTATATGTATATTTATCTATTTATTTTATATTAATAAATAATTATAACTAATTACATATGGTTTTAAATTATTTAAAAATAGTTTTAAATACTATAAGTAAGTTTTAAATATTCTGAGATATTATTTTAAATAATATTCTTATATTATGAAATTATGAATTAATCATTATATGTTATAATTAATATTTATTTAGCCTAAATAAATAATAAGAATTAGTTATTAAATTGTGATAATTAGGTAATAAATACCCGATGACCATTTTAAAATATAGAAAAATTATATTAATTATACTAAGGCCTAAGTGCCCTTGTATTATAAATTAATCATGTATAAAACCCAATTTCGATATTTTATTTATTTAAATGAAGTAACCATTTGGTTGTCTTTTAATTATTTTAAATACCAAACCAATTCCAAAAAATATTCCAAGTCTATATTTTATAGTTATAGGACTCCCAAGTCTATTATTATATAATTAAGACTTCAATAATTCATAATGAATAAACCGTAACTCGAAAAAATACGCGATCAGTTCCTAAATTCCTAGATTGACGAGTAGGTCTATTTTCTCAAGTTTAGTAACTTTATGACTCAGTCAAAAATACAGCTTACTGTTTGGGCCCACACTGGTATAGGAAACATAGCCTTTTATATGACAGACTCTGATTTGAATCTAGTCAATGGTGTTAGACTCAGAATGATGTCAGGATCACCATGTTGAGGTTTATGAACCCATTTGGTACAATTACCATTGTACCCTTATAAATATAATGAATGTTAATCGCCAATCTATGTATTGATATGAATTGCAGGGACCAATGCAATACTTGTATTCGCGAATTGGCATCAATGTGAGTTGTCCTAACTCATTTAGTATATTATAGAAATACTCCATGTGTATTATATGAATATCCCGTATGTCTTGTGTGGACATATTTGATGAGTATTATATGTGCGTAAGTTATAATTAACTGCTTATATGAAAACACATGTCTAGATAACTATACTCCATACTTAATTGATAATTATTGTTATAATTCATGCTTATTACGTTATACATCATACATTAGCATGAACAGTTATATGAACGTAATCGAGTTGTGATATCAAAGTTGACATCTGCATGGTTAGTCAAGGAGACTAACCCAATTATATTGTCACACATGTTTAAGTGGACCACGGAGGTCCGAGAAGTACAGTCAAATCAATGGGAACTACTTTAAATGTCATTGCGACCTATTACGTGACAATAGCTAAAGTTCCCATTCAAATTAATGGAGTTAATTATGAGTTGGTGGTTTATACGCTATTGTGCCCTATTGGCGACGATAGCAAAATATCCATCTAGATCTTGGATGCAATGGTTATCATTTATAATGCTATTTGGCCTTGTTTGACGACGATATCACTGTCACTATTCTATTCTCCTGGCATGGTCACGAGGACCTAAGAGTAAAGTGATTACAACTTTTAAACCAAAACTGCTATTGGGCCCTGCTAGGCGGCAATAGCAACGTGATCATTCTACTCTAAGCTAACGGTGTTACTCTGGTAATGTAACAAGTTACATGAGTCAGTGATGGTGTCTGAGTAAAGTCAAATATATTGATACTGCATTGAGTTGTCACTATCTAACTCACACTATCATGTTATATGATCTTGTCAGAATCAAGATATAAAAAGTGTTCTTTACTTTTCAAAAGATTTGCAGTGTGGAAGTAAAGGTCGAACCCACAGAGATTGATTACTACAGCTCTTAATTTTAAAACCTAAGTCTAATTAATTAGGAAAAACGGATTTGAATTTGAATTTAATTAAACTAATAACAATAAAAGTAAATCTAAACTAGGAAAGCAATTAAAAGTGTTTTAAATAATGTTTAAGGGAACCTAGGATTACAAATCCACCACTAGCTTCATAATAGGAATATTCATGAATTACTTTAGCTTATTAAGTTGGATGATAATGGGGAATTGTAGCTACAAGCCCAATTCCTCCGACAAGAAGATAATCATGGTTCAAGCACCAACATAATCCATCTGCAGTTAGCATGAATTATCCCACACTAAACTAGGGTTGTGATCTAATCCATCTAACCTAGGCATGGACTATTCGGATACTTGATAGCACAAATCAATAAAGCACCATCACATGTAAACAATCTAAACAAGCACAACAAGAATAGATCGTTGAGCACATCACAGTCAAAATAGATCTAAGACAAGAATAAATTCTGAAAGCAATGATTTAATCACTAGAAGTACGATTTATTTATAAAAATCCTCTCAACATGTGACTGTCATCCATACACAATAATACTAAAATAAAAACATAAATAAAACCCTATTACTCATCTAGGGCTTCATTGAAACCCTAGATCTATGATCTAGCCGTCCATGGAAGTGATAGATGGCAAGAGGTTGATGGAGGAGGCCATGGAAACCCTTGGTCTTCTTCTTCTTCTCCTTGCTTCCTTCCCTTCAATGGCTGGAAGTATGTTTGTCTAATGTGTATGTATGGGTGTGTAACCCTTTAATTGAAGTAAAATAGAGTATATATAGATTTACAACAAGTTTTGGAAGCCTTTACAACTCAAAACGGACTGAAACTGATGTAATTTACAATCTGGACGTCATTCAACAGTTTCGTTTGCACAGGAGTCTTCAGTACACTGAAATACGCAACTTTGGTTTTTACCCATATCACGCGAGCGCGACATTTTGGCCTTCGCGCGCGCGGATCGCGCGAGCGATTTTGGGGACCTCGCGCGAGCGGATCGCGCGAGCGATTTCTGGTTCTTCGCGGGCGCGGGTCGCGCGCGCGACTTGGCTTTTTCAGCTTCTTTAGCTCTGCTTTTTCACCCTGTTTAGCCTGATTTAGTTGATTTCTTCCAAAACCTGTCAGAAACTAGAAAACAAAGTAAAAATATACAAAAACAAGATAAAATGGTCTAACAAATGCACATTAAGGCATATAATTAGGATTAGTTCTCTCCCGATCATTATATAATAATCAAAAGTTTAGTTCAAAATATTTGTTGTACTTGTATATTATTGCTTGTATTAGGAGTGATTGGTTAGATCACCTCACTTCGCCTTAAAAGCTAACGGCTCCATTGCCCTGGACATATTACGTCTAGTTATAGCGAAGAAGCCTATCCAAGCAATCATGAAGAAGAGTATTCCGATCCTCAAGAGGGGGGCTATCGGGAAGATTACCCTGAGCGAGATTATTCAGAAGAGTATGCTGATAAAGGACATAGATATGCCAGCTAAACAAAAGAATGTAGTTTATTGTCAGATTAGGATTTCCTTTATCCTTATAACTATCTTTTGTCTGTTGTAATAACTTAAGTGACGTCGATCCCCCAAACTTTTACTTTGTGACTTTTATTTGGAACTGTTGTAATGGTCTAGTAGCAAACACATAAAGTTCCTTCATGAATACCATTAGACTTTTTATAATTCCTTCTTACGTTATAACCATGTTAGAATACTCGGAAGGATAGGTTAGTCTCATGTAACTAGTCATGAATCACGGATCCGGAAAGGAAAATTTGATTTCTTTCTCATTTTCGCTACTCCGGGGCATGACATATATATATATATATATATGTTTCTATTATAAAACTAAAGAATTTTAGAGAGATAATGAAAAACCTCGCAAAAAGGCTTGAAAAATGGCTTGTATATTGACTTCTATATATATATATATATCTATTATTAAGCTACATAGTTTTAAAGGGCTCGTGAAAAAGCTCACTAAAAAGGTCGTGAAAAAGCTTGTAATCATTGAAATTAAGGCTCGTGAAATAGCTCGCGATACCTTAAAAATTTCGTGATAAAGCTCGCGACCAGCTCGGTTCGGCTCGTATACACCTCTAGGTGTGCCTAAGATGCCATCTTTAATTTATATATAAGTGCGGTAAGATCATCTACGTCAGAAAGATTATAGTTTTGCTATGCGAGTTGTTTTTTTTGGTGGCCATATTTTGATATTCTTCGCTCATAGCCCTTTTATGATTCCTCCTGCATTTATATTAAATTTTTTCTTGAAAATAAGAGCTGATGACTAATTATAATTTATAAAACTGGGACTGAAGGGAAATAGTTTGGGTTGGGCTAAGTAGGGAAGTGAGAATAGAGGTGTTAGGCAAAATATTTAAGATGGACTGGATGATAATGATGCCAATCATTGCACATAACTTTGTTTTCAATATTTGGGTTAGACTCGATTACAAGTAGACTAAACATATTATGTGCGAAATTTTAAGTTTGGGTCTAATTCGTTATTTTGCAAAGCCCTTCTGAAGAGTAAAATATTGACAAAATTTGGGGGTCATAAGCGGTCGCCTCTCCAGCCTACCTCTGGGCTGGACTTGCACCAAACACTTGAATACATCAAATCAATTTATTTATTTGTTATTTTTTTTAAGAGCCATAAAAGTAGATCCTTACCTTCCCAATCAGCCCCTAAATAATTTTAACTGCCATAAAAAGCTGATAAAAAATTGGTGATCAAGATTGGACCTCATTTTCGCATGTTACCGAAAATGCCTCAAATACAAGCGGCAAGAGAACACCAAAATGACAAGACTGTATCCAACTTAATCTCATAAAAATAAAATAAAAATTGGGACTTGGTCTGTTTCTTCTAATAGTGATACAATAATAGAGTTTTTAGACAAGTATGTCACTTGCATAATAGCTTGGCCAAACATATATGCCTCTTGTGCCTAATATTCCTTAAAATTTCGCATCTCACTTACAATGAGGCCAATTCATTATACACACACATATATATATATACTAGTGAGGGTGCACGTGCAAGGCACGTGTCCGTCGGATAGTTGTATTCCTAGATATATTGTGTATTAATCTTGACATTAGAGGTCTTTGGAGAGGTATAATTAATCATTCCGTTCTAAAATAAGTGCCAACGTTTCATTTTTTTTTTGGATATTTTTAAAATAAGTGTCACGTTTCCTTTTTTTTTTTTTATTTTTTTTTATTTTTTTTTTTATATATATTTCAAAATAAGGTCCACTTGTAAAAATCAACATAAGATGTTAAAACAATTAAATATGAAATTGTAAATGTAACTATTTAATCTAAAACTCTTCTTACGGAAGAAGTTGAAAATTCTGACTATCTTATAAATGAGTGGTAAAGGTACCTAATAAAGCGCCACTAAAAATATATGACACAAGTAAGGTATTTCCTCTAAAAAAGGGCATGAATGTGTTTGTAGGCCTTAATTGATATTCAAATACAATCTATAAATCCTGAATTTGAGGGAAGAAGTTGACCAAAATGTAAATATTAGTGACCAATTAATAATAGCTACTAAAATAGCCACTTAAATTGACAATTTAAATATACCAGAGCTTAAATTTGAGAGAAGAAGTTGACCAAAATGTGAAATTAGTGACCAATGCCTAAATAGCCACTAAAAAAGCAACTTTTTAAAACATGTTTAAAGTGAATAATAAATATCCCAAAACTTGCTAACCTAAATGCAATTACCATATGACAATATATGAATCCTAAATTTGGGAGAAGAAGTTGAGCAAATTGTAAATATTAGTGACCAATTCCTAAATAACCACTAAAATAGCCACTTTTTTGACTTTTTATGAAGTGAATAATAAATATCCCAAAAATTATTGACCCAAATGTAATTAGACACAAATTGTTGATTGAAACCTCATTTGAAAGAAGAAGTTGACCAAATTGTAAATATTAGTGACCAATTCCTAAATAGCCACCAAAATAGCCACTTTTGTTGACTTTTTTTTAAGTCAATAATAAATATCCCAAAAATTGTTGATCCAAATGTAATTAGACACAAGATTGTTGATTAAAACCTCATTATTATATTAAATAAAATTTCAAGAGCTGACTTGAATGTAATTATTTGTACAAAATGACATATTTACCCTCAAACAAATCAATATATCGTTACGATGTATAGATAGTTATATGAGTAATTAGGGTGTAGTGAAGGACAAAAGAGGAAGTTCATATTTTTTTGACGTGCTTGTTTCTTCGTTCTTATAGTATAGTAGAGATATATATATTTCGTTGCTATATCTGGTAGCTCGATTACTATTGGGCTAATATATGATATAAAAATTTTCATTTTGGGTCTAACTAAATATTTTTTGCGGCTCTTCTTAAGAGTAAAAAAAAGAAGACACTTGGTCTGTTTCTTCTGTAACAATAATTATAGTCTTAGACAAGTGTGTCATTTGCATAAGCTTGGGCAAACATGTATGCCTCTTTCTCATTTGTGCCTGCTACCTAAGATGCCATCTTCAGCCAGTACTTTTTTCAAGTTCTATTTATAAATAAATGCGGTAGGATACTATTTGTATCAGAAAGATTACATTTTAATTTAATTTAATTTATTTATTTATTTATTTAATTTTAATTTTTTAATTTTTTGTATTTTTCATATTAAGGGTTGAGAGGTGTATTGCTTGTAATTTTTGATCTTCTTCTATCACAACCCTTTGTAAGTCTGCCTGTGTTTGTATTGTCACATTCTTTTTTTTTTTTTTTTTACAATTATTTGTTAAGCTTGAACTGATCTAAAATATTTGGGTTGAACTAAACATGGAAGTCAAAATAAAAGTGTTGGCCAACCATTACTTTGTTTTTTAATGCTTGGGTAGGCTCGATTATAATTAAATTAAAAAATTATGTGCAAAATATTAACAACTCATTTTTTCAGTGCCCTTCTAAGAGCATCCACAGTGGGTATAGTAAACTTAAGGCTGATATTTGGTAAGTTTAGTGTACAGATGAAATACACTCGTAATGGGTATTTGTTCAGGCGGTAAGGAGAATATCGTGTGTGATATCAAACGACAAACATTGTGCCGTGTGGGGGTGTTGTTAACAAGCTTATTCAAGGCGTTGCATACAATTGGCCGTTTACAGATCAACTCGGCCATATCGCTCTCTGTTTCGAGGTCACACTCTGCTAAGTGGACCTCGTAATTAGGGTCCTTATAATACGTCCCTTTGGAGGAGTTCTTCTTCCCCTGCTCGTACAAAAGGATACGTTCGTAATGGCCAGCCCGTGTGGCCAGCTCGAATAGGTCACGGAAGTCTGTTCCTTCGAACCTCTTGCGAAGTTCAAAGGACATGCCCCCCATGGTCATTTTGGCGTATTCTTCCTCATGCAAAACTGTCTTGCACCGATACTTTGCCTTACGGAAACGGGCTATGTAGGTTTCTACGGTTTCTCCTACTAGCTACATCATCCTGGACAGGTTTGCCAGCGATATTTCGGGCTCAGTCCTATAGAACTGGCCGTGAAATAGCTCTTCCATCCCTTGCCAAGTTAGCACCGAATTGGCGGGGATGTTAACATACTACAAAAACGCCATGCCCGTTAGCGAGCTTGGGAATAGTCTTAACTTTAATGGGTCGCTACTACCCACATGGCCGCATTGAACAATAAAATGGCCAATATGCTCGACTGAAGACTGTCCACTCTCTCCAGAGAACAGAGTGAAATTTGGTACTTTATACCCTTGGGGAAATATGACTTGGTCAATTTCAGGGGGATATGGCCGTCTGTACGTCTGCCTTTCCAGTCTTCGCATAAACGGGCCATACTCTTCATGTATGGCCGCCACCAACTCCTCCCTATTGATGGGTTGCGGAGCTACGTGCTGAACATTCCTCAACGGGGTTACCAACGGCGGTGGCACCTGCTGTTGGTTGTTATTGGCCTGATGGGGCCAAAATCCTCCGTTGTTCCTTTGCCCCCCATTTGCGTGACCCTGGGGTTGTGTATGACCGACTGAGCTTTCAGTATGGCCTGTAGACCGACCAAAACCTGGTGTCGCCGATCCATTGGGATTGGTGACTATCGATCCGCTAGCCATTCCGGTCTGTGACTCAGATTGCTTGCCTGAGCTAATACCCTCCCTGAGATTCGGACAGATATAGGGTGGGTCTTTCGGCTTATCGGACTCAAGCGATGCGCCAGAGCCCGATCCGTTGACTTGCTCTTTGCTGTCACCGGCCTTATAGGTCTCTATCAACTTGCCTATCATGTCCGACAGGCGATCCAGCTTTACGTGGGTGGTCCTTGTTTCTAAGACCAGATCAGCCTGACTTTTATGCACATCGGTAGTTTGGTTGATGACCGATTTGAGATTGCCCATTGATCCTATGAGCCCGTTGAATTCCTGCCACATGGGCTCAATGTTCTTTCTCACGGCCTCTGAAATTGCCTCAAGAGTAATACTGCCATCTTGTGGAGAATGGCCGGTACTTTCCTCCACATGTGGGTCCATGGGAGAATCGTCTTGGCCGTTCTTCGTCGTCTGTTTGTCTTTCTTCGGAGGCATGGCTTGACACTGTGTGTCCCACTGGGCGTGCCAAAAAAGTTTGCTTATAATTTGCGCGGGCGTGCCAGAGCCAACCAGGCTCGGTGTGTGTGTGTGTGTGTGTGCGTGCAAACTAATTTCCTAACCGCTTATGTGAGTGATACACAAGGCTTTATGAATCTGACTTCTAACAGAGTGATTGTGTGTAGCGAGTAGGAAAGTACCCTCACCGTAAATCTTTTAGCAGTACTGAAGCGCTCCAGCTAAACAGTGTCGAGTTTAACAGGTAAATAATCACAAATGGATCAATAAAACGAAGATTTTATTAATTGTTTGGAAAAAATAAACAGATCTAAAGAACAAACTAGAACAGACTGATTATTCCACAGAATCAAAAAGAAATAACAAAACAGGGCAGACCTATTTGCTATGTGCTGAAAAACATAAAGACTTGAGTGCTTTGAATGCTTTGAATGCTTCGAATGTAGTGTGTATGCTGTTTTCGAGATGACGCGGAGTCCCCTGCTTGGTTGGCCTGCCTGAACATTTATAGCGGCCATAGATGATTCCTAATTGGACAAGAACTCCTTAGCTTGCGCCCCAAGCTGCATGATTGATTGGTTGATGGTGGAAGAAACCTTCCTTATTTCTGACTCCTACCTCATCCAGATCCTGATTGAATCAATCCCTTTAATTTAGGAATTAAACGTCTAAATCCAGCTGGACATGATCAGATCCATTTCCTGAACGGACTCTTATTTCCAAAATTCTGCGATGACGTCATCCTGCCAGCTGTGGATAGCACCACCTTCTCTTTTCAGTCCATCGGCCTCGTCAATTATTCTCCTGGATGAATCGGGCTCTACCCCTATCCATGCTTTTCCTCATGCCCGATTACCTTTCTTCAAATGCTCATGGCCAATTGGACTGCTATAACCATCCTTCATTCCACGGTGTCCGATTGGCCTTCATGTTGCTTCAATCCACCATCGGGCAAACAACGTATTGGGTCATGTTTTCCAAAGCCTGATAATCTTCATACATGTTAGTTTTTTCCATCGGGCTCCCCTTTATGCCCGATCAGCCTTGTACCTATCATCGGTCTCACGCCTACGTTTAAGTCCGATGACTGATATATCTCTTAACCCGTCCTCACCTCTATCCAGTTTTACGCGACTCGGGCTCAAAAACCTTTGACGGTTTTTGGGTGCAAACAGGGGGTAGACGGCACAATGTGTACCGTGTGGGAGTAGGCGACACAATGTGTGCCGTGTGAAACATTACAGTTTCCCGTTTAATATTACGGCCGTTGGGGACATACGACACGCATTTAGCCGATGAGGACATACAATGGCACACATTTAGCAGTGAGAAACATTACAACTTCACATGGCACACATTGTGCCGTGTGATATCACACACACGGTTCAATGTGTGCCGTTTGGAGCCTCACGGCACTCTCTCTGCCGTAGCACCTGTACAATAGCTGAACTTAGTTGTACACTAAATTTAAGTTTCCTTAAGTTCGATTGTTGTATACTATTGTACCAACAACCCATTGCAAGCGCCCCAATCCAAACAACCCTTAAGTTTGTTGTATAAAACAACCCATTGTAGATGCTCTAAAGAGTAAAAAATTGACAACATTGGGGCCCAAGGCAGTCGCTTCTGCTACCTATCCTCTGGGCCGGACTTGCACCAAACACTCAAATACATAGAATCGCTTCATTTATAAGCTATAAAACCAATTATTTACCTTCCCAAACAGCCCCTAAATGATGTTGACTTGCATGCAAAGAGGACAAAAAATGGGTAAATTACAGATACACTCCCTGAATTTAGCCCCTTTTTCACTTTGCCCTCTATACTTTAAATCGTTTCACTAATACCACCTATACATTGGATTGAAGTGAAACAGTTAGCAATTCCGTTAAAATTAACAGAATAGAAGCTTATTTAGTAGGGTATTTGCCACTTTGACCCCCTATGGTGAGCACATTCTTCAATTTGCCCCCTTGTAGTTCCAAACAGGTCACTAATACCCCTTGTGGACCGTTTGGTAAATCACAAAATGTTGCAATTGGTATAAGTTGTTCAAGGTAACTTTTGGCCCATTGCAACTACAAAGGCTATTTCGCTGATTAACTCCTTGTGGACTGTTTGGTAAATCACAAAATGTTGCAATTGGTATAAGTTGTTCAAGGTAACTTTTGGCCCATTGCAACTACAAAGGCTATTTCGCTGATTAACTTCTTTTTTTTTTCCTTAAAGCTTTTGGAGTTCATAATTACTGATATACACCAAAAGGTGTTGCAAACATGGCTTATGTATGTCAGTTAATTTTAACGGAATTGCTAATTGTTTCACATTAGTCCAAAGTACTGAGGGTATTAGTGACACAATTTGAAGTACAGGAGACAAAATGAAAAATAGACTAAATACAAGGGGTGTATTCATAATTAACCCTAAAAAAATTGAAGATCAAGACTAAACCTCATTTCATATGTTACGGAAAATGCCGAAAGTACAAGTTGGCAAATGAACACCAAAATGAGAACTGTATCCAACTTAATCTCTTAAAAAAATAAAATAAAAAGAGAGACTTGGTCTGTTTCTACTTTCTTATAATACAATACTAGAGTTTTAGACAAGTATGTCATTTGCATACTCAACTTGGCCAAACATTTATGCATCTTTCTCATTTGTGCCTAAGATTCCATAAAATTTCTCATATCACTTATAAGAGCTAGCTGTCTAAATATCTGACTTGTTCTTTGATTATGATTGTGTTGTACATGCCAATAGACAGGCTCATGTATTGATTCTTATATCTACAATCTTTTATATTTTATTTAGTTGGAAGATCATCTTTTTTAACCCAACATACAACGAAGCCATTATTGGGGTGAGATGTTTTGGTTTTCATGGACTTTAATTGGTCTTTTATGCTTATCTCCATATTAACCAAATTCTCAAATTTATCTCTATATTTTTGTTTATCGACAGATTCCCAAAATTTTCCGGCAAAAATTTTAAAAATTTTAATAACTCTCCAATACTTTTATAATACTCCAAATATTATGGATAATTTTTGTACCTTTTTGAAATTCTTCAATTGTACCAAACTTACAAACATAAAATCACAAATATTTTAATTATATTAACATCAGCATATCAGTTTTCAGTCATTCATATTGAGTGATAAATCACTACAATTGTTAAAATAAAGGTATGTTTGATAACCCAATTAAGTGGTGAAAATGAAAATTTACAGCACTTATTTTACTTCAGTGCGTTTGACAACGTATTACTTAATTGAAAAAGCAGCCAAAAAATCACTGAAAACTTTAAGTGAAAATTTTTTACTGAAAATAATCACTGAATGCAATATATTTCAGTACTTAAAAAACTATTTTCAATACTGTAAATTCAATCGTTTAAAATTTGCACTACTTAAAATTCAGCACTTAATTTTCAGTTTTATCAAACGCACCGTAAATAAGAACCGACCTTGCTTAGGCATTTGAATATTTACTTTTTGATCCGATCAAATAAAAAAGAGTAGTACTACATACACACACTTTTTGACACACTTTTTGACACACAGCTTTAAATGCATGTACCCTGTGTTGTGTAAGTGGTGCATAGAAAAATGTGAAAAATTCAAATAGCACAAGGTACACGTGTTTAAAGCTTAGTGTGTCAAAAAGTGTGTCAAAAAGTATGTGTACCAAACATTTCCCAATAAAAAATAGGATAAAACAATCTTGTTATATTTGTTTAGTTATTTATTGTCTTACTCTTTCATATCACAATTATTGTAAGAGCTCTGCTCGGGTGTGAAAACAAAAAAGTTTGTGAGGTGTACCAGACTCTCGATTGATAAGATAAAACCATAAGTACATTTTATCTTACGACTCTCTCGATAAATTTAATGTTCTGCAACGAGAAGAAATAAATTTCTCATATAATATTCGAAGTACCATTCTATTATTTCTTAATATTCATATATCATTTGGCGAAGACATAATTTACTTCCTATTTATAATGTTTTGGAGGTATCTTTATTTCCAAGTTCCCTTTATTTTTTTATTTATTATTTTAATTTATTAAAAAGATTTCTTGGATAACCACTGAAATGCAAATTATTCCCCAATTTTTTCTTTTTTTTTTCTTTTTCGGAAAAAGAGTAAATAAATTCTAAAAAAGTGTACAGATGTACAAGATGCATTTCTCAGGATAAAACAATAAGCTCAACGAACATGCTCAAAAGAACAACAAGAGAACATCTACAGAAAGGGACGAGCGGCTATACATCCGACCCAAAGGATGGAGAGACGTCCTTCCCTACCAACAGAAAGAGAACATGCCTAACAAAAAGGACACACAGAACCAGGCAAACCAAGGCCCCAACAACAAAAGGGCCAAAAACATAACAAAACAGAAAAACTATCAAGATCTGTGCCTTCCCTATTCCCCAATTTTTTCACTTTGCTTTTCTCTATATTGCATAATTATTTCATATAAATAAATTATATAACTTAATTAACTTACTAGTGCCAAGTGCCAAGATATCTTTATTCTTCCATAATGTTGGCACTTGGCAGGCACAGATCTTTATTCTTCCATAATGTTTTGGCTGGAGATGTTGAATCAACAACTGTAAGAACTACAATTCCAAATCATATATATGTTTCAAATTTTAAATCTATTTCCATCTACTGCATAGTGGCATGACTTGAGTTTTTATCATTTAAGAACAGCACAGAACTATAAGAGGACTGTCCAAAATGATGCCCTGTACGGTCCATTTGTAGGAGATTGTGAAAAGTTTTGTAGTCTCCATTTGGTTTATAATCCTCTTTGATTATTATAACAATAGCTTAAATAATGAAAACTTTCTAAATATTTTTATTCCTTTTCAACCTATACTGTATTCATGCTATTTATCATTTTGTTAGATTATTTCAACAATTTAAAATTGACACTTCAAGTTGGGTATTCAGAAAAAAAAAAAAACATTTAGCTTCATCTGAATCATTTAATCGCTTACAAAAAGGACAGCAGTTTTGGCTCAATGGATGACTTCTTCAACTTGAAGCTACTTCAAAAAAATAAAATTAAAAAAAGAAGAAGAGATAAAACAGAAGTAACTTTATAAAAGGGTAAAAAAAGAAATAGGAGAAAAACAAAACAAGAAACAGTCAATAGTATAGATATATGGCAATGTTGCACTTGCACTTGCAGCAATAGAAGTAGTTCCTTTCACTAGTAAAAGTAATGATTTTATAGCCATGCATAAAATCAGAACTCTAGATTTGCTAAAAGGTAGTTCATTCTTAACTTATTCTATGTCATTGATTATTGAAAATAGATGTAAAAAAAAAAAAAAAAAAAGATAAAATAGTCACCCAAACAAGAGAACTTCAGTTGATTTTATTATGGAGAAAATGAAAGGGAATATTTTGGAATCACAAGAAAGCTCAAAGACAAAAAGGGGTCCCAAAAGGTAACAAAGCTTCATAAGAATTATCTCCTTGCATGCACTTTTTAATTATATTATCATATGTTTTATACATTCTAATATTTTTTCTTTTCATACATCAACTTCAATGAGTTTGGTTTCTTAAATTTTCTAGAAATGCAAACTCAAATAAACCATAATATTACTCTAACTCAGCCATAATATTTAGCATCAACTATGCGATCATTTTCTCTGTTCTGCTCAATCAGAGACCATAATCTCATTCAAATCATACCTTATCAGAATTACTGTCTTACCACTACCACAACTTTAATCTTTCCACACCCCTAGCATTACTCAATTTAATTAGAAAATTTTCAGTGTAATGTGCTATAGATTAAAGTAATAATATCCGAAAGAACGGATTCACGTGGTAATTAAGACCCTCGTTGATCAAGAGAAAAGAAGAATAATCTATGTGGTTAATAAATAGATTTTATGATCATGTAATTGTACAATAATAATTAACTATAGTGGAAATCAAAATATGGGTTAAATCTTGAACTGCAGACAAATTATACAAATCAGACCAGCTTAACTGAAAGGGGTATACAAAGGTGCTATAGGGGAGGCTCTATTTCTTTATTACAATTAGAACTTTATTTTGGATTTGGGTCTATGGCATTAGCTATGTAAACAATGTACTATATATGAGACTGGCTTTGAACTGATCTCTAATTTATTTTATTTTTTTTTTTTGTTGGGGTCAAACTGATTTCTAATGAAGAAACAAGTAATTTTTTCAAAACGTTTGGTCCTAAGTACAAATTGCAAAGATGAAGCACTTTATAAGCTGTGCCTCCAAATGGTATATAATATGAGTTGTATTGTTGTGATGGAAGTTATATAATCAATCCACAGAGGTTAGTATGAAACAAGCCACCTTCATTAATTACTTAATTATTTCGATGAAATGGGTAACTTTCTCACCAATAGAACCCACCAATTGGCACTACAAATGCAAAGTTGAGATGGGTGTTATTGTCAATACTTAGTGATGGTTTGAGGTTGATGGATGACTTTAAAAATAAATAAATATGAACACTAGTGTTTGTAGACTTAGAAACATAGAAGAAGTAGCCAAATTTGTTACGTTATTTTTTTCAAAGGAGCAAAAACCCTTAATTAGCCGTGCCTCCCACAAAGAAATTACTCGGTGTGACCGTCATTTCATATCATGACGAGCAGTTGTTAACTTTTTTTGGGTAAACATATCAAAGTAATCAAATGATTATTAGCTACTTCATGTGAAGACATTATTTTACCATCACCTTGAATAATTTCACCAATTCAACCATAGTTTGAGTAATACTGTATCGAGAGTTAGTGGAGGATTTAGGTCGAGGGAAATCATGTGATAACACAAGCCAATAAATATTACTTTTCAAACACCCATCAACCCTGTTTTCATGAAAAATACATAGACAATAATTCAATGTGTATTAATGTGGTGAGACTTTAGAGTGAAATGTTTTGTAAATTGAACACTTCCTATTGGAAATGACCAAGGGCCATTGGAGCACCAATCTTGGTTAGAAAAGAGCCAAACAATGGTAAGAATAGTGCTATATTTCCTAAAATTTGAAAACCAAACTTGATTCTTGAATGTTTTAACAGTTGTAGCACGTGGTGAGAGTGGTAGTGGTATCACATACCATTGTACTGCGGCACAATAATGTATCTAAGAATCAAATTGGTGATTCAAATTTGAAAAGCATAGCATAATAGCACTACTACTCTACTATTTGCTCTCCATTCAGAGTGATCCAAAGGTTTTCTCTCCTTCCATGCCTCATGGAAGTGCTGAAATGAGGGCTTGGCCGCTTGGGCCGTAGAAATCGGACCCAAGTAAGAACCCGATATACTGATAAGATTCATAAGAACCCAAAAACAAAGGTCAAGCATGGCCCAAGTGGACTACTAGGAATAACAGAACACACACACATATATATATATATATATATATATACAGTCAGGCTCTGAAGAGGGCGCGCTCTCTTTATTAGAGAGAGGGTCTCTGTTTTGGCCGTCGGATCGTATTTTAATTAATGTCAGTTTTGTCATTTTACAATTTTTAAACAAGATCTGACGGTTAAAACAGAGTCCATCTCTTCAATAAAGAGAGGGTGTCCTCTTTAGAGAATTTTCGTACATATATATATATATATATAATTTTTTTTTTCAACAATGATACACCTACATCTCGAATCACACCTTCAATCACATCATTGTTTTAAACGTATGTATCATATGTACTGTGTAAGTGGTGCATAAAAAAGTGTGAAAAAATTAAACAACACAAAGTACATGTTTTTTAAGCATAGAATGTGGTTGGAGATGTGGGTGTGATTTTTTTTTTTCGGTGCTCAAAATGACAAGAAGAATCAATGAATTTTATGGCCCTAAACAGTTCAACATTTAATTGGGTGTTTTGGCCACAGCCCCTCAAAAAAAACATTTCAGAGTTAAAACACATGCTACTTTTCTTTAACTCATTAGGACTTTTTTGTTTTTGTTTTGTTTTGTTTTTTTTTTTTTTTGTGGGTCTAAACAATTTCAAATTATTATAACTTTTGTTCTACTAGTTCGTTTTTCTTCAAATTCGATGTTTTGGAATATGCAAAATGAGATCTATCAACCGAGATCAACATTGACCGTGAAATACTGGGAAAAAAAACTAAAAACTAAGCAAATATGTAAAATTGTGTTTTTTTTTTGGGTATAAATATAACCAAAACAAATTTCTTTTATAAAATTGGTACCATAGGTGCATAGATCTCAAAAAAAAAAAATAACAATCACCCGAAAAGCCCAAGAATTGAGAAAGTTATCGATGTTCATATAAACAGATAATATAATCTATCTGTATACAAATAATATTATCTGTTAGACAGATAAAATCACAAAATTAGGCTGCAATGTATATATATATTTTTGTAAAATATCCATGCCCATTGCGTAGATTTCGAAGAAATAAATAAAATACAAAAAAAAAAATTCCAAAAGGCCAAACATATAATAAAATTATGGTTGTTTTACTTAATATTTTTTGTCAAAATAGATAATAATCTGTTTGGATAGATTAAATAAAAAAATGAGGTGTCAAATTACTTACAATTGTACAATTTTCAACTCCTTGCCTAGATCTCAAAGAAATACATGAAAAAAAAAATCACGATAGTCTCCCAAAACCCTAAATATTGAAAAGAGGTTAGTGTTTTTCTTCCTTTTCAGAGACATCTCGAATTCCCCAATTTTGTTTCTAGCTATTGATAATGTTATAATAGGTATATGTGATCAAACCAAACCACTGTATGCCCTATATTATGCGTGTAGGCTATTCTAACAGATGCCTTTTGCAACTTTATGCATGTAAGTCCTATATTTTGCCTATACACGATTTGTTCACATGATCAAAGTAATTTTTCTCTTAAAGAACTTAGGTCAAAATAATTTTTCACTTTGTTCACATGATCTAAAGCCACGATCTGTTATAAAAATAATAATAATAAAAAGGGAACTTGATTTTTTCAATTAAGCCACAAACAATTTTTTTGATATATGTATTTTGAACTTGGTTGTCATTTAAATTGTATATTTTTTTGTTCCAATTTTATATTATTTTACTAGTTGATGATTATTGTGATTTACTCTATTCATTATAAAAATTCTGATATGGCTCAAATTTATATATAGACTGATATATACATACATATATTAGAACTTGAAGTTCTATCAGACCTGAAGATCTGTGATATACATGAGAACCTGAAGTTCCTTATTAAATAATCGTCCAGACCTGAAGATCCGTGATGTATATTTTGGAACCTGAAGTTCCATATGAACATAATAATCCAGATCTGAAGATCTGTGATATATGTTTTAGAACTTGAAGTTCTATTATTCCAGTATTGGAAGTAATTTTTATTTATTTATGTTTTATTATTCAAATAAAAGAGTTAATTGAAACTAGAAGTTTCACATGATAAAATCTAAAATCCTGAAGTATTCTAATTTTTATCATGCCCGGATTGCATATCTTCTTTAATTATTTATTCATTTATTTATTTTTCTCCCTTCAGATGTCGAGTATTACAAAACATAAATTTTATGCTCTTGTTGTCAATGGAGGGAACTATTTGTCTTGGTAGCTTGATGCCAAACTTTACTTACAATCTAAAAAATTGGGTGAAGCTATTGAAGAAGGAAATAAAATGTCTGTTGAAGAGAAAGCATCTGCACTTATTTTCTTACGTCACCATATTCATGATGACCTCAAGAATGAGTACTTAACTGAGAAAGATCCCTTAAGTCTATGGAAGTACCTAAAGGACAGGTATAACCACCAGAAGATGGTCATACTTCCCAATGCACATAGTGAGTTTTTGAACTTAAGGTACCAAGATTTTAAGACGATTTCAGAATATAATTCCACATTATTCGTTATATAGAACCATTAACAGGTGATGTATTTGCTGCCAATTAAGTTTGCAGATTGCCAATTTGATGAGACAGTCTTCCCGCCATTAGGGGGAGAAAATGAAATTAATAGTAAACAACTTGTTCCTGAAGAATGGCATGAATTATCGTGGACTACTTCCACTTTGTCTCATCTAGATTCAAGAACTTCTCAATGTGATTATGAGGTAAGGAGATCGAATATTGCATTTACAGGAAATTGCAAACCAATTACCTGATTCATTTAATGACGCAGCTAAGATAACAAAGTCGCATGTGCCAGCTATGAATGCACCCGCTCGAATTAGTGTCCCTATAGGACGAACTTTGAATACAGCAACAAATGATTCTATTGCACGCCAGAAGCGTGGCAGACCTATAGGTTCCAAAGATTCAACTCCCCGGAAGTAAAGAGTGAATGAAAAATCATGCCCTAATAAAGCTCCAGAAGAAGATGTTCACAGCGCTCTAGAAGAGGTTATGTACCAAAAATCCACTTTTCCTGAAATCTCCGCGGAAGATAATGCCTCAGACAAGGCACTAGTCCCTGAAAAGACTATGACTCAGGCACCTGATAATAGTGAGATCTCAATATTCCATATATTTTCAGGGAAAATGTGGGAGCGAAAGAAATTAGTCAAACGATGACATAATTACTTATGCAGTAGCTACTGAAATATCCAAGGGCAATGATTAAAATGATGATACTGAACCACGTAGTATAAATGAATGTCGACAAAGAAATGATTGGCCAAAATGGAAAGAATCAATTCAAGCAGAATTTAAATCTCTTAAAAAAACGTGGCGTATTTGGACCTATAGCACAAACACCAAAGAATGTAAACTCGGTAGGTTTTAAATGGGTAAGAAAAAGGAATGAGAAAAATGATATTGCAAGATATAAGGAACGTCTGTAGACACCCCATTTTGTCGGCTATCAGATTTAGGAGACCCATAGCTTGGTGGTTCACAATGATCGTAAAAGACTCAAAAGGACTCCTGGAAGTCAGCTATCTCTCAGAATGCTCAGAATGACCAAAATGCCCCTGAAAGCCCAAAAACTCCCGGATTTGGTCCCGAAGTTCTGAAAACATGCTATGTCGTAAGAAAAATGATAAAATGAGTTTTTAAGTAAAACCGGAAGAAATCGTCAGCTCCCAGAGACCCCCGGAAGTCCCGGAAGTTCCCGGAAAGTCCCCGTTGACCGGTTTGACTAGGTTTGACCAAGGTTTGACCAAGTTTGACCAAGTTTGACCAAGTTTGACCAAGTTTGACCAAAATCGTCCGAGTTCACCGGAATCATTCCAAATCATGAGAAAAGTATTAAAACGATTTCCAAAAGAAAATCGAGCGAAAACATCAGCTCCCGGGAACTCCCGGAGGTTCCCAGAACTTCCCGGGAATCCCAGGTTTGACCGGTTTGACCGAAATTTGACTTTGGGACCGGGGCACCGAAACAATTTTCAAATATTTTTCATAGATACTAGAGGTCAATAGCTTTCCAACGGTATATCGCACATAATTTCTGGATTTAAAACGAATTTATTATGAATTTCCAAAGGCGAAAAAGGCGATCAAATCGGCTTTTGTCGCAAATACCGCAAACCTTTTCAAAATGACCTATCCCCAAACTATTTTTTATGTAAAGTAGACTCCATTACCTTTCCAACGGTATATCACAACCTCAATTTGGAGTTCGTATGCATTTTCTGTGAATTTCGGACGAAATAGGGCCTTTTCGCGAATACCGGAACTTCGGGGGGCCTAAACAGCATTATCCAGACGAAGGGAGGAGCAGTGCCGCCGCGGCACTGGCCCACTGCTGCCGCGGCAGTGGCCCAGTGCCGCCGCGGCACTCACCTCCAGAACAGTAAGTTTTTGTAAATATTTTGGTGGTCCCATTTTGATTAATTAAAATCCAAAACGACGTGGTTTCATGATTTCAGATGTTTGGGACCAATGGGAGTACTTTCTAAATCCCAAAAACACCCCAAGTTGGCCTATATAAACACCCCATTACTCCTCATTTTAGGGGGGTCAAATGTGAGTTTTGGAAAAGTTTGGGAGAGAAAGTAGTAGAGATAAGGTTAGAGTAGAGAGAAAAGAAGCTTTCTTCTTTGATTTTCAAAACAAAAGTGAGTTCTAACTTTGTTTTTACTTCATTACTTCCATTTATTTCAACATTCAATACTCCCAACCACCATTTTAGTGAGCATTCAAGAGAGTGGAAGCTTCTTCCATGTCTAGTGTCATTACATATGAGTGATATACCAATCTACAAGTCTCATGCTTCATGAATATCATCTATTGATTATCATCTACTTGCTTGTTTATTTATTGTTCATCTCTTCTTATCCCATTTCTTTTTATTTTCTTTATTTACTTACTAGTTCATCATCATCTAAGTGATGACATGAAGTTTGGGGTGAGTGAATCCTTATGGATTGTAGCTCTTGACCTCAAAAACATGTTTGATAGATGATGATCATAACCTCAATACTTCCAAGGTATTCTTGGAATGTATTGAAGTTATGTTAAAAAAATAGAATAAATCTCTCCAACAATCTTGGAGATTCTTAATGATGAGTTTGGTGTTAGTATTCTAAGTGGTCATAATCCTTATTGAGTGTTGGAAACATGTTTTTCAAAACATCTATTTCAAAACCCCTCTCAATCCCTCTCATTTGATTTCAAGAAATAAAACTTTGTTTTCTTCAATATCTCTAAAACAATGACCCAAAACAGTGAGCTGTTCAGATTCAAAGATTTGTTTTGAATTAAATACTCAAGTTATGATGATGAAACCACTTGGAAAACCTTCCTAATACATCATAGTTTGTCCCTAATTTTTCCCATCAATTATAGAAATATGAGAGTATTTGTTTTGGATGTGAGAAGTTCACATTCATAATCTGCCTCTGTTCTCACAGAATGCTCACCCAACTTCTTGCACTTAGTCTGGACATTTTCATCACTGTACATATACCTTTTCTATTTTTTTTTATAAAACTTGGGTGTCTTAGGAAACTTTTGGTATATAATGGGTCATCATAAACCTTTTCTTTGATTTATGAAAAATCATACAAAATCAGTCAACAGTGCAGCTTTTGTTTCTGAGTCATGTGTACATTCTGATTTTTTTCTTTTAATATGTGATAGCTATTGATGTTTGGCTTTTTGGGTTATTTTCTAGACACAATAAGAATGATCTCAGATTTTTATCACACTTTTCTAGGCACGTTTGATCTCCCATTATAATGTTGTAAAGTGCCATATGCAGTCTGTCCACTATTCACAGCAAGCACATTTCAACTTTTATTCTTTGATTTGATGCTCATATGCATTCCAAATTAGCTCACATCTTAGGAAGTAGTTCATACTACATTTGTATATATCCCATGTTGATTTAATCCATTCATTCATGCACATTTTAGACTTCTAAGTCATTTTAGAAATCCATGAACACAAAACACACTACAACCTTTGCACATTTTTAGGTTCATACAATACATTCATGCAAGATTTGGGGTTTTTGTAACTCTTAATCTAAGAAGATTATAAGGAATGAACTTGATCACACGTTCATGTTTCCCCTCTCGATCTAATCATCCTTTCTCATCCGTCCCGGGGATTGAGAGATCTTCTTTTCTCAAAGATTAACATGCATCATTCTAGCTTGCTAAGCATATTTTTGATTTCTTTATTTGTTTGTTTCAATAACAATTCATGTTCCCCTTTAGATTAGGAAGTCTTGATTATTTGATATGTGAATAGACGATTTTTCCTAGGTTTGTTTGTGTGATCTTTCACTTTACATTGCATGATATTTGATTTAGATCTCATGAATGATATTTTATCTTTAGATCTTCCATTTTTAAGCTTCTTATGTGATGTAATATACTATCATGGTATTAATTGTTGAACCATACATAGTATAAGATGATTATTTGGATGCTAATTGAGGCCCGTCGAAAGACGGGGCGAGTTGAGGGTGTTTTAGTCGTGACAAAGGCTCCTTCCTCTCTCGTACCAAAACCCCGAACCAAGTTCTTTGGTTATGAAGGGCCGGTGCCCTTATCCGCTTGGGTGAGTCAAATTAGGTTTCTTGGTTCCTTAAAGACCAAGTGGCGACTCTGTACCTGTTTTCAACAGACCTTTCCTTTTCTTTTCCTTTTCAAAACAATCTCAAACAAGAGAAGTGGTCCGATTCCGCGTGTCCACAATCTGGCGACTCTGCTGGGGATTTTTATTTTAAAAAAAATAATACAGAGGTTTGACTCATAAGAAGCATCCTTAAAATCATCTTTTTACTGTGTTTGGTTCACCGCATTGCACTCTTGCATTCCCCCCTCCGACTGTGTCTGAAACGCGGCGCTGACATTGTTCAGGTCTTGCTGTGCCAGGGCACAAGTCACCGTTGATACTGTACCTTCCAAGGTATATAAAAAAGAGTAAACACTTCCGTACTGTCTCTCTGACGGTATATTGGAACTCTCGTCAACGGACCCTCTTTGACTAAACCCAGCCTTTGCATATAGGTTCCTGTAAAACCTTTTATAGGACTGTTCATTTATCTTTTCAGATAGGACAATGTGATATAACTGTTGTATGCCCTGACGGGATTACCTGCGCGGTGTAGACGCTTATGTGGCATGAGGCAGAACTTCTTTCTTATGATCCCCAAGGCAATCACTCACATGTGATCACATTGAGTTGACCTGCCTAGGCACCATGACAAGGATGTCTGCTCCATGTTCACAAAGATATGCACCGCAAACCTTGTTTGTTGGTCCTAGGACATAGGAGTATGAAAACTAGCTAGACAGTATGATCACCATCATAACCTGTTTCTCCCAGAAACTCTGTCCAGATATCCCAGATATAACCATCATAACCTGTTTCTCCCAGAAACTCTGTCCAGACATCCCAGATACATATTAACCTGTTTCTCCCAGAAACTCTGTCTAGATATCCCAGATATAACCGTACTAACCCATTTTTCCCAGAAACTCTGTCTTAACCTCCCTGATTTCCCAGATATACCAGTTTCTCCCAGAAACTCTGTCCTATCTTCCCAGATATACTTGTTTCTCCTAGAAACTCTATCTATATTTCTCAGAAATGCCCAAAATACCAGTTTCTCGTAGAAGCTCAGTCCAAATCAACCAGAAATCCTTTTTTTCTCCTAGAAACTCAAATGACTTCTAGAAATTTCTCCGAATCTTCCAAACCCATGTTTCTCCCAGAAACTCTATCCGAAATTCCCGAAGTATCCCGGAAATCCCTGTTATCCCTTGGTGATCATACTGGAAAGTAAGGTTAGCACACTCTGTATGGCTAGGACCTTATTTGTTTAACTGCTATCTGTTAGAATTAGGGCAATCATTTAGCTTAGGACTAGCATCCGCATGCTTGTCTCATATGCATACACAATTCCTACCAGTCTGTACGCACTGTCTCAGTCAGTCTATACACAAGTCTGTCCATACCTGTCACTGTCACTGTCTGTCTGATTGCCTCTGTCAAAATCTGATCTAATCCTCTTAAAATCTGTCAGGTCAGTATAGATTCCCGGAGTCAGCAGCTAGGATCCTCGTCTTAGGTCAGAAGTTCGAACAGTCATTTGGTCAAGATCTGCCCACCAAGTTACTTCAGCATGAATCAAGAAGAATTAGAAAATAAGGTCACTGTGTTGGGAACAACCATAAGCCAGCAATCTGATCGCCTGGCCCAAGTTTTGAGTTTCATGGAAGAATTGAAGCAGCAGCGGCCGCAACCTCCGCCCGGGTTTCCACCACCGGGGTTTGAAGCACCCCCACCTGAGAATAATGGGGAGGAAGACTGGTTTCAAGGGGTCCCACCGTTTGCGTATGAGAAGAAGCTTCAAGAGAAAATGGATAAGGTGGACAAGTTGGAAAGCGTACTGAGGAAAAGCAAGGGGGTCGATGATTACATGTTAGACCTGGAAGGCCTCTTTGAGCCCATCAAGCTGAAACTGCCAGAGAATTTCAAGATGCCTGCCATCGACCGTTTTGACGGAACAGGGAATCCAAAAAGTCACATCAAGTTGTGCATGAGCATCTTCCAATCGATGGGCTGCACTCATGAGCACATTGCGATGCTGTTCCCGCAAACCCTTAAGAATGCCGCACTATCCTGGTTCCTAACCCTTGAAGCCTCCAAGACCCGAGTCTGGGAAGACGTTGCTAGAACTTTTATTGATCACTACTCTTACAACCAAGAGTTTGATATCACCATCCGGGATCTAGAGACTACCAGGCAGAACTTCAATGAGTCCTTCACTGGGTTCTTGAGCAGATGGAGGAATAAAGTGGCTCAAATGATCCATAGACCTGTTGAGAAAGAGCAAGTACGTATGCTGGTCAAGAACATGCAACCAGTATATCATGACAAGCTATTCTACCAATCCATCTCCACATTCGAAGAGCTATTTGAAATAGGCACCAGAATAGAGGATGCCATCAGAGAAGGAAAGTTCAAAAAGGATGAACCCCAACACCAGTCCAAGAGACCTAACTACTCCCTGGACTCCCCGGATATCAATGCACTTAGCAACCAATCAATGGCCTGCGCCCTTCGTCCATACCAGTCCATTCCGCCAAATCGTCCAAAAGGCCCTCGCGAATTCTCCAAACTTGATGTTCCTCTTTCCACAGCCCTGGACCACCTACTCAGAAAGGGCCACCTACAGCTCCTCCCTCACAAACCGCTACCGAATCCCATACCCTCCCACTACAACATGAGCCTACGATGTGCTTACCACCAAAATCTAGGCCAAGCCACCGATCAATGCATCCGCCTCCGCCATGACATTCAGAACCTCATAGAGGATGTATCCCATCCTAATCCTATCCACTATCTTGGCTTGGACCAACCGATCGAATGATCCCTTTGATGATGCCAATGAATGTTGAAGCTACGCAGTAAAGTGATGGTGTTTGGAACTTCTGCTAAAAAAAAAATAGAATAAGAAAAATAAATGGGTCGCAAAGACACTCCATTTGAGACCAGGTTGAGTCAAGTTGAGTCTATTCTATGTTCCGAGTCCATTTCAATTCTAGTCTTGTGATCAAGTCTGTCTGTCATCGAGTTGTTAATAAGTCTGTAAAGCTTCTCTATCGATGGAATGAAATCTCATTTTGCTTAATCTGATGTGCCTAGTCATAAATGCATGAATCACTAAACTAAAGTGTCACTTTTCAAATTACCATGGATATTACTCTGCTAATAATTTTTCTACAACAAAACAAAAAAAATCCTGAAAGGTTAAAGTCGATTTCACGCTGACACTGATGGAGAGCTGAGAATTGAATAGTCTTACTTTAAGAATTTAAAGATGCTCTTGCCTCAATCTTGAAATGACATACTTGAAACTGACTTGGGGCTTGCCCAACACCCCTTTTCCATCATTTCGAAGCCTTAAGCCCAATCCAATTGGGAGCCACGCAATCTGTCCGATTGAAAGCAATGCAAACTTAGCCCTTGATGGTGGCCAAACATTTCAGTGAGTTTCATCTCCACTTTCAAAAAAAAAAAAAAAAAAAGAAGAAGCTCGCTAGGTTGAAAACCCGAAAGGGCACCCAGGCAAAAGTTAGAGCTGAAAAAGGTGTTGATTTCCAAAATCTGACCCTAGCCAGTCAAAATGTTGGAGAAAATTTTGATGAAACAAATAAGAGAATCATACGCTTCAAGATACATCTTAAGAACGTGCCAAGATCACATTTCAAAAGGCACGGAATGACCACAAATAAATTCCAAGAGCTGACATGCACATTCTGGAATTCTGAGATTGCGATTAAAGGATCTTGCAAGAATCAACTACATGAAAAGCAAGAATTGACTGGCTAGGCAAAAGTGAAAAGGATCAATCCTCAAAACAAAAGAAAAAGAAAAAGAAAAAGAAAAGAAAGGGAGATTGAAACTGAATCTTTTTTATTCAAAGCTACCACAAGTGGCTCAAGTTTGAACATCTTTGACGATTGGTTTGAAAAACCATCATAATCAAACCGATTTCTTTCAAGACCTTGCCTTGAACTACGCCCGACCTGATTCCCGCTCAGGGATACGTAGGCAACCACATCGGTTCGGTCGCTCCACCGACAAAAATAACCTTTCCTTTCAAAACCTTGGCCCGAACTACGTTAGACCTGATCCCCGCTCGGGGGTACGTAGGCAGACTTACAAAAAGAAAAAAAAGGATGACTCGCTAGGTCGAAAATTCGAAAGGACTCCTAGGCAAAATTAGAGTTAAATCCAAGGTGAGCAATAACAAAAGAGAGAAAAGAGCTTGCTAGGTCACCTCACTGGTGCCTAGGCAAAAGTTATGAGCATTTGAGAGATTAAAGTCACGGTCCATGCCTCAAGCCAGAAAATCACCTTCCACACTAGGGGCAAACATCGGCTACCCGCCTCGTTTGCCTAACTTTTACTATCTACCCTTCATACAAGGGGCAAACTTCGGTCACCTACCTCGTTTGCCCAAAACCTCCAATAAACCATCATCCAAACTAGGGGCAAACTTCGGTCACCCACCTCGTTTGCTTATGAATCCCACTTTGTACAGCTCAAACTAGGGGCAAACTCCGTTTGCCTAACACAATCCCTTCACACCAAGGGCGAGTTTTCAAGTTACCAAGTTGTTTTGAAAATTTTGAAATAAAGCATCTTTTACTCTAAAAGCTAAGGCACTAATTCAAAGCACTTCCTGGGAGAAGCAGAAAATTGACTAGATCACTATGGAAGAATTTTCAAAAATCAGATTTATCCGCAAAGTGCTACCATGTTAAGATGAGGGGTGAACACCAAAAGAGAAATGGTACATCGTTTATGACAAAAGCACATCAAGTTTTGACAAGACGAGCTTGTGTCAAATGTGTCATTCTCGTGCGTCAATGTCTGTCAAGTTTTTGAGTCTGTTGTAGTCTCAAATATGTAAGTCAACAGCGACTAATAAAATTTTTAAATCAAGTTATAAAGAGCATGCCAATACAAGCAGGAGTACCAAACACCATTACTGCACCGGTTAAGGCGTCAGCATGAGAAGCGTCCAAACTTAGGGCAAATGCGAATTTCATCCCTTTCCAAACCATCGAAAGTTGACCATCATCTCCTTGCAACATAAGTCCATGAGTGGCTGTTGATTACCTTCCCTCGTCCATGCAACATAAGTCCATGAGTGGCTGTTGATTTTCCTTCATCTCCAAGCAACACAAGTCCATGAGTGGCTGTCGATGGAACCCGGTTCCAGGCCAGCAAGATTTGATCAACTATGAGAGATTCGAATTTGAATCCTGGTTCCCGGTCAAGAGAAGTAGTTGAAGAGAGATCCCAGAAAGAGTCGCTTCATCCCCAACAGATTCAGTTTAATCCCCAGCAGGCATATCGATTCGTACATCGTCAGTTCAATCTATGACAGTCACAGTAGTTCACTGTCGACTCGTCTTCTCGATTAGTACATCGTCAGTTCAATCACAACAGTCACAGTAGTTCACTGTCGACTCATCTTCTCGATTCGTACATCGTCAGTTCAATCTATGACAGTCGCAGTAGTTCACTGTCGACTCATCTTCTCGATTCGTACATCGTCAGTTCAATCTATGACAGTCGCAGTAGTTCACTGTCGACTCGTCTCCTCGATTCGTACATCGTCAGTTCAATCTATGACAGTCGCAGTAGTTCACTGTCGACTCGTCTTCTCGATTCGTACATCGTCAGTTCAATCTATGACAGTCGCAGTAGTTCACTGTCGACTCGTCTCCTCGATTCGTACATCGTCAGTTCAATCTACGACAGTCGCAGTAGTTCACTGTCGACTCGTCTTCTCGATTCGTACATCGTCAGTTCATGAATCACAACAGTCACAGTAGTTCACTGTCGACTCGTCTCCTCGATTCGTACATCGTCAGTTCAATCACAACAGTCATAGTAGTTCACTGTCGACTCGTCTTCTCGATTAGTACATTGTCAGTTCAATCACAACAATCATAGTAGTTCACTGTCGACTCGTCTACTCGATTAGTACATTGTCAGTTCAATCACAACAGTCACAGTAGTTCACTGTCGACTCGTCATCTCGATTAGTACATCGTCCGTTCTTGTGATCATGGTCAGTCCAACCGTTGGTCCAATCCATGACAGTCACAGTAGTTCACTGTCGACTCGTCTTCTCTATTAGTACACCGTCAGTTCAATCGCAACAGTCATAGTAGTTCACTGTCGACTCGTCTTCTCGATTAGTACATCGTCAGTCACAGTAGTTCACTATTGACTCATCATCTCGATTCGTACACGGTTAGTCCAACTGTTGATCCAATCCATGATAGTCACAGTAGTTCACTGTTGACTCATCATCTTGATTCGTACATCGTCACTTCTTCCGGTCACGGTTAGCCCAACTGTTGATCCAATCCATGATAGTAGTTCATTGTCGACTCATCATCTCGATTCGTACATCATCAGTTCATTAATCATCATTAGTTTACCATCACTCTCATTCAAAATATGCCGTGTTCATCATTCTCATTCACAATCTTAGGCTTCTATGTCCATTAATGGGGCTTCCATGTCCATCACTTGACGTCTCAGGACTTCTATGTCAGTCTCTTAATTTCCAGGGCCCCTGTGTCCGTCGGTTATTTGCCAAAAGACGTCTTCAATCATAGTCCTCTGAGACCCCACACCCAATTACGTTCGTTTACGAAGCACTTTCGGAAGTTTGCCCCTAAAACCCGGAGTCTTCTAGACTTCAATGCCCTTATCTGAGTCACCTACCACGTCACAATCGCAAACACTAGCACAACACCAGCCCACTCGGAGTGGCACACCTCAGGGCACCTGCTCATTCTAGGATCAGAAAACTAGGCATGATAGGACTCATGTATGAGATCATATCACATCCACGCATTGCATATCATCCTCATATAACATAGCATCCGCCTGATTGTTGTGTATGTGCATATGTGTTTTGTCCCTTTGTGTCCTGAACTACGTCCTGGTCTGATTCCCCTTGGGATACGTAGGCAGCTCACACAGAGCACGACCATCACTAGCCACAGCATCATCCTTGCATCTTTTGCAACGCTTTTTATCCTAAATCTATAGCCTCCAAAAAGTCCTGTCTCTTCAAAACTTTGGCACTCGCTTGCGACATGCGTTGCCTCGCAAGTTCATGCCAAAGAGGGGCAAACTGTAGACACCCCATTTTGTCGGCTATCAGATTTAGGAGACCCATAGCTTGGTGGTTCACAATGATCGTAAAAGACTCAAAAGGACTCCTGGAAGTCAGCTATCTCTCAGAATGCTCTGAATGACCAAAATGCCCCTGAAAGCCCAAAAACTCCCGGATTTGGTCCCGAAGTTCTGAAAACATGCTATGTCGTAAGAAAAATGATAAAATGAGTTTTTAAGTAAAACCGGAAGAAATCGTCAGCTCCCAGAGACCCCCGGAAGTCCCGGAAGTTCCCGGAAAGTCCCCGTTGACCGGTTTGACTAGGTTTGACCAAGGTTTGACCAAGGTTTGACCAGGTTTGACCAAGTTTGACCAAGTTTGACCAAAATCGTCCGAGTTCACCGGAATCATTCCAAATCATGAGAAAAGTATTAAAACGATTTCCAAAAGAAAATCGAGCGAAAACATCAGCTCCCGGGAACTCCCGGAGGTTCCCAGAACTTCCCGGGAATCCCAGGTTTGACCGGTTTGACCAAAATTTGACTTTGGGACCGGGGCATCGAAACAATTTTCAAATATTTTTCATAGATACTAGAGGTCAATAGCTTTCCAACGGTATATCGCACATAATTTCTGGATTTAAAACGAATTTATTATGAATTTCCAAAGGCGAAAAAGGCGATCAAATCGGCTTTTGTCGCAAATACCGCAAAACTTTTCAAAATGACCTATCCCCGAACTATTTTTTATGTAAAGTAGACTCCATTACCTTTCCAACGGTATATCACAACCTCAATTTGGAGTTCGTATGCATTTTCTGTGAATTTCGGACGAAATAGGGCCTTTTCGCGAATACCGGAACTTCGGGGGGCCTAAACAGCATTATCCAGACGAAGGGAGGAGCAGTGCCGCCGCGGCACTGGCCCACTGCCGCCGCGGCAGTGGCCCAGTGCCGCCGCGGCACTCACCTCCAGAACAGTAAGTTTTTGTAAATATTTTGGTGGTCCCATTTTGATTAATTAAAATCCAAAACGACGTGGTTTCATGATTTCAGATGTTTGGGACCAATGGGAGTACTTTCTAAATCCCAAAAACACCCCAAGTTGGCCTATATAAACACCCCATTACTCCTCATTTTAGGGGGGTCAAATGTGAGTTTTGGAAAAGTTTGGGAGAGAAAGTAGTAGAGATAAGGTTAGAGTAGAGAGAAAAGAAGCTTTCTTCTTTGATTTTCAAAACAAAAGTGAGTTCTAACTTTGTTTTTACTTCATTACTTCCATTTATTTCAACATTCAATACTCCCAACCACCATTTTAGTGAGCATTCAAGAGAGTGGAAGCTTCTTCCATGTCTAGTGTCATTACATATGAGTGATATACCAATCTACAAGTCTCATGCTTCATGAATATCAT
This sequence comes from Hydrangea macrophylla, assembly GCA_033977485.1. Taxonomy (NCBI): domain Eukaryota; kingdom Viridiplantae; phylum Streptophyta; class Magnoliopsida; order Cornales; family Hydrangeaceae; genus Hydrangea; species Hydrangea macrophylla. The sequence goes on along the minus strand of CM066991.1, from coordinate 77,750,442 downwards.
CTATTGATTATCATCTACTTGCTTGTTTATTTATTGTTCATCTCTTCTTATCCCATTTCTTTTTATTTTCTTTATTTACTTACTAGTTCATCATCATCTAAGTGATGACATGAAGTTTGGGGTGAGTGAATCCTTATGGATAGTAGCTCTTGACCTCAAAAACATGTTTGATAGATGATGATCATAACCTCAATACTTCCAAGGTATTCTTGGAATGTATTGAAGTTATGTTAAAAAAATAGAATAAATCTCTCCAACAATCTTGGAGATTCTTAATGATGAGTTTGGTGTTAGTATTCTAAGTGGTCATAATCCTTATTGAGTGTTGGAAACATGTTTTTCAAAACATCTATTTCAAAACCCCTCTCAATCCCTCTCATTTGATTTCAAGAAATAAAACTTTGTTTTCTTCAATATCTCTAAAACAATGACCCAAAACAGTGAGCTGTTCAGATTCAAAGATTTGTTTTGAATTAAATACTCAAGTTATGATGATGAAACCACTTGGAAAACCTTCCTAATACATCATAGTTTGTCCCTAATTTTTCCCATCAATTATAGAAATATGAGAGTATTTGTTTTGGATGTGAGAAGTTCACATTCATAATCTGCCTCTGTTCTCACAGAATGCTCACCCAACTTCTTGCACTTAGTCTGGACATTTTCATCACTGTACATATACCTTTTCTATTTTTTTTTATAAAACTTGGGTGTCTTAGGAAACTTTTGGTATATAATGGGTCATCATAAACCTTTTCTTTGATTTATGAAAAATCATACAAAATCAGTCAACAGTGCAGCTTTTGTTTCTGAGTCATGTGTACATTCTGATTTTTTTCTTTTAATATGTGATAGCTATTGATGTTTGGCTTTTTGGGTTATTTTCTAGACACAATAAGAATGATCTCAGATTTTTATCACACTTTTCTAGGCACGTTTGATCTCCCATTATAATGTTGTAAAGTGCCATATGCAGTCTGTCCACTATTCACAGCAAGCACATTTCAACTTTTATTCTTTGATTTGATGCTCATATGCATTCCAAATTAGCTCACATCTTAGGAAGTAGTTCATACTACATTTGTATATATCCCATGTTGATTTAATCCATTCATTCATGCACATTTTAGACTTCTAAGTCATTTTAGAAATCCATGAACACAAAACACACTACAACCTTTGCACATTTTTAGGTTCATACAATACATTCATGCAAGATTTGGGGTTTTTGTAACTCTTAATCTAAGAAGATTATAAGGAATGAACTTGATCACACGTTCATGTTTCCCCTCTCGATCTAATCATCCTTTCTCATCCGTCCCGGGGATTGAGAGATCTTCTTTTCTCAAAGATTAACATGCATCATTCTAGCTTGCTAAGCATATTTTTGATTTCTTTATTTGTTTGTTTCAATAACAATTCATGTTCCCCTTTAGATTAGGAAGTCTTGATTATTTGATATGTGAATAGACGATTTTTCCTAGGTTTGTTTGTGTGATCTTTCACTTTACATTGCATGATATTTGATTTAGATCTCATGAATGATATTTTATCTTTAGATCTTCCATTTTTAAGCTTCTTATGTGATGTAATATACTATCATGGTATTAATTGTTGAACCATACATAGTATAAGATGATTATTTGGATGCTAATTGAGGCCCGTCGAAAGACGGGGCGAGTTGAGGGTGTTTTAGTCGTGACAAAGGCTCCTTCCTCTCTCGTACCAAAACCCCGAACCAAGTTCTTTGGTTATGAAGGGCCGGTGCCCTTATCCGCTTGGGTGAGTCAAATTAGGTTTCTTGGTTCCTTAAAGACCAAGTGGCGACTCTGTACCTGTTTTCAACAGACCTTTCCTTTTCTTTTCCTTTTCAAAACAATCTCAAACAAGAGAAGTGGTCCGATTCCGCGTGTCCACAACGTCTTGTAGCACAAGGTTTCACTACACCAAAATGGCACATTTCTAACAGTAAATTACCGTTAGTAAAATTAATATTAACGGATTATTACCGTTAGTAGTACCCCGTGGCTAATATTTCTAACGGAATTTCTAACGGTAAATGGCCGTTAGAACAATTATTTATACTAATGGACTCTGTCCGTTAGTAATATGTTTCCTAATGGCTATTGTCCGTTAGTAATTTATTATTCCTAACGAAAATTGTCCGTAAGTAATATATATTCTAACGGTTTTTTTACCCTAATAATTTTGCATGCAAAATACTAACGGTAATTTGTAATGGATATTCTCCGTTAGTAATATCATTACTAACGTTTGTAATATGAGAATTTTCCAACACTTTCGAGGCAATTACTAATGGATATAAACCGTTAGTAATTTTTACTACTAACAGTTTATTTTCTCACACATGTGTAACAATTCTAACGGAAATTATCCGTTAGTAATTATTTTGAATTTTAAAACGTAAATACTAAAATATGCTCCCCAATTTTATTTGCACCTAATTTACATCACATCCATATCAAGCTCAAATCTAATCCATAATAAGCACAAGCTCAATCTATATTAAAACATGAAATATAATCCAAAATAAGCATAGTTATCCTTAATACAAATAGTTTCTACATCCAAACCAAAAACTAACAAGCCGTGTCTGAAATTAAAAGAGTAAATCCATCCAAAATTAAACTAAACTAACTGACAAAAAAACCATGTCTAAAATTTAAAGTCATAGAAAATAAGACAAACATATATAGTCAACCAATCTTTAACCAACACTGAAGCCAAATCACAAATCCCCCTTGAACAACGCTTGCCAATGTATCGTGTTCCCCTTGAGAATCCCACAAACGAGCATCAGGCTCAAACACATCCTCGATATAAACTTTCTTTTTGCCAATACCAACTTGTTTACCGTGACAGACATTAGTTGTAGCATCCGTCACAACATACCCCTTTGCCAATTGTTTACCAAATTTGTCAAATAATATACATGGGGGCTTGTCGGTGGGAGGAGGCATAGGATGAGTAGAATGTATAACACCCGTCATGGCAAAAACATTATTCAGGTTTTGAGCTAAATGAGTTGGAAGATTAACTGAATTTGATCCAAACTCACTTGGGGGAGTAGTCACCACTGGAGGGGTACTGACATTTGAGAGTTTCGAAACTAAAGACATAATTATACATTGCATAACATGAAATTTTGAGTCAACATGAGAGATAATCTTATCCTCCAATGCAGCAACTTCTTCATTTACCTTCTTTTTTCCCTCAATTTTGGACCTTGCCAACCCGATATGAAGTAGTTGCCTCTTAGAGATACGGGATCCCACAGCACGAACCCCTTCCCTATTTTCCTTCCCAAATACCTGAGTTAACTCGTCATTGTCAAAGTCTTCACAATTGTTACTACATCCCTCGTCAGTCAAGCTGCTGCTTTTTCTTATATTTTCAATTGCCTTTATTTCATCCTGTAGTCATTAAATGTAAATATTGTGATAATACACTAAAAAATTTAAGCTATGAATTAAAACCTACAAATAATATATTACTTACATATTTACTCTTAGTACTCTCATCACTATGCTCATGTGCCGCCAACCATTTGTCAACACGGCTGTAGTATTTTCCAGGATTTTTTTTCGCTAGACATTGAAATTTAATGAGTTAGCTGTGAAAAACTTGCATTGAACAGAAAAAGTGTAAGCAATGATACAAACCATTAAGTATGATTTCTGAGCGTAGGAACGACGCCCAAGTGTATGGGGAATCTTAAGTTGCTTTCTGTTGTTCACATTTCTAGCAATTTGCTCCACCTTTGTTGGATCTCTCTCATTTTCTACAAACTTTTTCCATACAAGTGGATCAACACCTTTTGGCACGTCTTGATGACCTCTCCTCACAAGGTTTCGTAAGTTATTTTTATGTGTTCTAAACTTTTGGGGCCACGACCTCTCCGCAAATGGGCGAGCCACAGATTGTGGAACATCAAGTTCAAATTCAACCTAGTAGTGGAATAGGATAGTTATGTTAAAAAAAAAACCCTTAAGTAAACCAACTAATTAAATAAAGAGCCTACACAAAAAAATTACCATTAAAGCATTCCAAACATCGTCTTTGAAATTCTTTGGCACTTTTCTAAAATCGTTGTAGCTAATTGGAATGTGCATTCTCACAAAATCTCCCGTTCGAGTACTCCATATCTTTGAGTATTCACCCACCACAGACCCGTCCATTTTGATTGTGACTTTCATTTTTTCTTTTGGGGCTTTGCCTCCCAATGACTCAGATATGGGTGGGACTGAAGATGATGGTTGAGATGAATTCGGGATAAAATTACCTCCACTTGATGTCATAATTCCAATTCTTGTCATTTGAAAACAAGGTGGTAGTTTGCGAACAACAATGATAACAAAGAACAATAATATTTAGCGCATAACAATTTATCAAAAGAAAAGTAAAGTTTTGCATTCAATCAAGCAACAGTACAAAAAGTCGTACAATCCAAACAAAAATATAATTAAACTCAATACAGAGGTAATTTATGTAAGATACATAACACTAGGTAGAGCCATGCTGCTTCAACAGATCTTCCAAATGAGGTTGGTCTTCAAGAGTAGATTGGAAGACACTTGGTATCTCTAACTCGTCTACTCGACTTGTCAATCTCTTTGGTGAATGTATAACCACCCACCTATTGGGATTTCTAAGATCTTTTGAGTAAAAGACTTGACTCGCCTCTGAAGCAAGAATGACAGGCTCGTCGAACTCACTAGCACTACTCTTTAAGTTAGCAAAATTTACCATCACCAAGTTAGAGTTCGGACAATGTTTACAACCATTAGTCTTGTCATCCACTCGCACCCAATCGCAATAAAACACTACCTCTTTAAATATTGGATAATCCAACTCAATTATTTGTTTTATAACCCCATACCACATTGTCCAAGCATCCTTGGGCCTTTTATCACTTTTTTTTGCCCTAAATGTAGTCCATGCCTTCATGCAAACACCACTATCTTGCGTGACAATAGTTTCATCATGATACTTAGAAGAAAATACAAAACCATTAACGCGGTACTTTTTGTATGTTTTGACCATGTGCTTTGGCCCTTGAACTAATCGCCACAAAACAGCATTTATCTCAGTCTCACCAGAAGACACCAACTGTTCAATGGAAACACGCTTATAAGTACATGCAATATGAATCTAACTAAATACATTACATATGTTAGTATTCTTATTGCTTATTAACTGAGAAATACCTTATCATATAACCAGAGGATAGAAGAAGTTTGTATCTCTACTTCTGTCTTTACAATCCCCTTTCCTTTATCGCAAGTGGATTTCAAAAATGCTTTATACTCACTGAAATTTGTACATAGAAGTTTATATATTAGTAGTTATATGTGGATATGTTCAATAAATATGTTACAAATGACTCAAACCTGTAGTAATCGTTGAGTCCGTGAACGTTTAGTCGAAATAGTACCCATCGACGTATTTGTTGAAATTGATTAGATTCCAACATTACAGTTTTATCGTCGATCAAAGGTCCTTCATCAGAAAACTCGTCATTGTCCTCTAAAAAGGCTTCACGAGTACGTTAATGATTTCCATCAAGTGGATTTGGCATATATTCCATGCAATACCTTACGGATTCTCCAACAACATAAGACTCAGCAATAGATCCTTCAACATACCTCTTATTGCTAGGTATGTCTTCAAATTCCTTCATTTGCCTATTTGTATAAGTAGAAAAAATATGTAAGTTAATAAATCCATGTCATTTTCCTATAGATGAATACATATAAGAAAATGAGTTTACCTTTCGAAAGGATACATCCATCGAGGTCCGGTAGGTCCACAAATCAATGCTTCATCAACTAGATGCACCATGAGGTGGATACTGATATCAAAAAATGATGGTGGAAAGTGTTTTTCCAACACACACAATGCCTCTGCAACCATGTATTTGGCTCTTTGGATATCCTTTCGAATCAAGACTTTTGAGCACAGTATGTTAAAGAATAAGCTTAATTGTTGGATAGCTCTTCGCAAATCTCGGTGTTTTGGAAAGGCATTTTGAAGCAATACGGGTAACAAATATTGTAAAATAACATGATAATCATGCGACTTCAACGAATGCAAAGTGGGTGGGTTTAGTGTGACAATGTTGCTCAGGTTAGATGAAAAACTTGTAGGGAGCTTCAAATCTTTCAAAATTTGGCAAAATTGCCGTTTCTCATCTTTATCCAAGTGGAATGATGCTTTTGGTTTTATTTGTTTCCCTGTGAGCTCATCTACTTGCATCCACTGGCCACTGTGTATGCCGATATCCTTCATATCTTCACGTGCCCTTATTTTATTCTTTGATTTGTTTTTATCATCTAGAATTGTGCAAATTAAATGCTCTCCGACATTCTTCTCGGTGTGCATCACATCAAGAACATGTCGAATTTGATGAGAGCTCCAGTATTCCAAGTCAAAGAAGATGGATTTCTTATACCATGCCTCTCTTGATTCATCGTTAGTGCACGTCCTCCTTTTTTTACCCAAAACTTTTGGGATCTTTCCAGGGACAAACTGTATATGACATAATTTTTCCAAAAGTGCATCTCCATTTAATCGAGAAGGAGGATCACTATGTTCAGTTGACCTAAGCCCCAAATACCCCCCACTCCTAAACGGGTGAGTCATGCTAAGAAAAATATGATAGTTTGTGTACACTATTTTCTTACTATGCTCCAGTCGGATGGATCGAGTATCATCTCCACAAACAGGACATGCTTTATAACCATGTGTTACACACCCAGATAAATTCCCATATGCGAGAAAATTGTGAATCCCCCACATTAGCATAGCTTTCAACGTAAAAGGTTGCATTTTGTGCATGTCAAAAGCTGGTACTCCTTCTTCCCACAGTTGCTTCAACTCATGTACTAGAGGTTGAAGGAAAACATCAATGTCTTGACCTGGTGCCTTTGGCCCAGGAATTAGCAAAGACAACATTTGAAACTCTCTTTTCATGCACAACAAAGGTGGGAGATTATAAGGCACCGTAATGACTGGCCAACAACTATAACTAGAGGACTGAATGCCATGCGGATTAAACCCATCGGTTGCAATTGCAAGCCAAACGTTGCGGCCTTCTTGAGCAAATTCTGTCCATTTAATCTTAAACATTCATCACTGAGGAGAATCAGAAGGATGCCTCAGATACTCCCATGAAGAGTTTGATCGATCATGCCATGTCATTTCGCGCGCTATCCATGGTTTAGTATACAATCTCACAAGTCTTGGAATCAAAGGGAAATGTCTTAACACTTTCAAAGGCTCTTTGCAAACTCTACCCCCTTTCTTTGTTCTCACAGCATATCTCGGTTCTCTACATTGAAGACATTGCTCCTCATTTTCATTATCTTTCCAATATAAAATACAATTATTGACGCATGCATGAAAAAAGTTTGCCTTCATCCCCAAGTCTTTCATCATACACTTCATATGTGGATACTTCTCCGGTAAAGTGTTTCCCTTTGCGAGCCACCTTTTCAGGATGGTCAAAAGTGCCGTCACACTATTTCCTAACCAACTAAATTGCTTTTTAATGTTGTGCAGTTCCACTATCGCAGAAAGAGTTGTCTCAGGACCCTCACATAAAGGGTACAATTTCTCTGTTGACAATCTTTTATATTCATTGTATTTCTCATTACCCACATACGGTTCTTCTGAAACTCCAGCCTGACCACTGTCATCTACATGAGTTTTTTCATGCATTCCGTAAGAAGCATCAACAAGATTCTCCATCCCAAGCCCTCCAACCTCAATGTCTTCTTCTTCAATGTTTTCTCCACGAACCTCTTCTACTTGCAGATGGTCTATCAAATTAGTAGATGGTTTTTCACCATGGAAAGCCCATAGAGAATATGTCCTATCTATGCCCCTCCTAATGAGATGATTTCTGACATCTAGTGGTGTATGTCGATTTCGATTTCAACAATTTACACACGGACAAGATAACGTTGACAACTGTCCATTATTTAGAATTGCAAATTCAAGAAACTCGTCAACCCCCTTTGTATATACCGGACCAACTCTATTGCTTTCATTCATCCACTCTTTGTTAATGGGTCGTGACATTCTGCAATTCAACATGAACTAGGTGAGAGGTCGTTAGGGTTAGTTATGTTTGTTTTTCTTTTCCTTTTGATTTTTTTGTGGAGTTTGTAAACTAGACGTGGTTTTAAACAAAGAGAAAAGGGAAAGGGAAAAAAATTGAAAATGTCCCCTTTAAAATGGTCTAATAACCCAAAAAAGAAAAGGAACAAGGGGAGAAGGAAAGGGCATCTGCAAACAAAGAGAATCCCGGCAAGGGATACAATCAATATGTAATCAACATTGTAAATAAAATGGGGTCTACAGGGGGAACACCAAGCAATTGTGAGAAGGGACTGCCCCCTTCCCACTCATCGTCCCAATTAGGGCACACATATTGTGGCAAGTCACGAGGGACTTGCCACGTGTTTAGAAACAATGTACATAACTTCAATAGCCTCACTATCCTAAGGGTCTATTTTATAAAAGCAATGAAAGCATACAAAAAATAGCTAGGGAAAAGCCAAACCTTTTAATGTGAAATGCCAAGCAATTCCTTCCAAATAGTAGCAAGCAAAACAAGTGGAATGGAGGGGGATCAAATCCACAAATCCTATTGGAAAATCTCACTTAAGTGTAGAAAGAATGGGCTACCCCTTAACCAATAGAGGGGGAGAGAGAGAGAGAGAGGGGGGGGGGGGAGAGAGAGAGAGAGATAGTTTATAACCTAGAACATTAATTTAGAACAATACATTTCTGTTGAAGTTACAATAAAAGAAAAAGGAAAAAAATGTAAGAGCAAAGAGCAAATGTAATAGTAGCTACCCCTTAACCAATATATATATAGAGAGAGATAGTTTACCACTTAACCAATAGAGGGACAGGGAGAGGGAGAGGGAGAGAGAAAGAGATAGAGGGAGAGAGAGAGAGAGAGAGAAAAAGAGAGTTAATACGTATAAAGAACGGGTTACCCCTTAACTAATAGAGGAAGAGAGTGGGGGGGGGGGGGGGGGGTAGAGAGAGAGATAGTTTATAACCTAGAACATTAATTTAGAACAATGCATTTCTGTTGAAGTTATAATAAAAGAAAAAGAAAAAAAATGCAAGAGCAAAGAGCAAATGTAATAGTAGCTACCCCTTACCCAATATATATATAGAGAGATAGTTTACCACTTAACCAATAGAGGGAGAGGAAGAGGGAGAGAAAAAGAGATAGAGGGAGAGAGATAGTTTTCCTTAACCAATAGAGGGAGAGAGAGAGAGAGTTAATATGTATAAAGAACGGGTTACCCTTAACTAATAGAGGAAGAGAGGGGGGAGAGAGAGAGAGAGAGAGAGAGAGAGAGAGAGAGAGAGAGAGAGATTATAACCTAGAACATTAATTTAGAACAATACATTTATGTTAAAGTTACAATAAAAGAAAAAGGAAAAAAATGTAAGAGCAAAGAGCAAATGTAATAATAGCTACCCCTTAACCAATATATATATATATAGAGAGAGATAGTTTACCACTTAACCAATAGAGGGAGAGGGAGAGGGAGAGGGAGAGAGAAAGAGATAGAGGGTGAGAGATAGTTTCCCTTAACCAATAGAGGGAGAGAGAGAGAGAGAGGGGAGAGGGAGAGAGAGAGAGAGAGAGAGAGAGAGAGAGTTTATAACCTAGAACATTAATTTAGAACAATACATTTCTGTTGAACATTAATTTATAACCTAGAGGAATCTACGTGTATCAGACGAAAACTGAAAGAACATACCTCTAAATGATCTCCTCCTTATCAAGTCAACTCTGTGAAAAGCACAATCCCCAATTTCAAAAACCAAATTACTTCGATCAATCAACAAACTTAAAAAAAAAAAAAAAAAAAAAAAACCAAACCTCAATTACTCGATTCCAAAGAAGATCAAGATGAGAACATACAGAGTCGCAACACACACACACACACACACGTACCCGTGCTACATAGCACTTATAAACATATGAACTATTTTGGACAATGTGCAAATTAGTCGTGGACACTTATTTTGGAACGGAGGGAGTAAAACTTTTTGTAAGTGATATACTTAATAGTTCTAGTTATGTGACTATTTGGACTTGTTTTTAATTAGCATTATATTATTAATTAAAATAATATTTTATTCGTTGTACCCTAACCATACCCGTACCCATATCCAACTATTTTAGGATTCGTCATACCCCAAACCCATGTCCCGTTTCCGTACCCCGTGCTACATAGCGCTTATAAACATCACAAAACCAGAATAGGCCTCAAGTGACAAAATATCCTGGATTTCCATGACCAAGGAACTGTAATTGACTAGGTGAACAAAATTTATCTAGGTGTCACTTCTTGCACAATCATTGTAATTGACTCACGGTTGTTCGCGTATAGAGCTAACCTTGTGCCCTAAGAAATACTCACATCAGTTATAAGTTTGGAACAATTCGAAAAAATATATCTTACTCTCTAAATTAGTATAATAAATATAACACTCACTAATAGTTTAATAATTTAATTAAATAGTGCTGATTTCCACCACCTTTTAATAATTACAACTTTGATCCTATAAACCAAAAAAACTTTAAGATAGATCCTAAGCTACTAATACTTGAAAAGTTTAGAGGGATTAATTATTTAAATTTTAAAAAATCCGAACTGTTAATTAACTATATAGACCCATCACATTTTAACATTTTTGGTATGAGGCCAAGTGACCTTACTCGTGACCATAAGACTGCTCGTGATGCTCAGTACCTAATGGATGCCTCTAAATTATTTGGCTCAGAATGGAAAATCAGAAATCTCACATGCTTAGGGATCCAGACAAGTAAAAAGCCTTTTATACGTTAAAGGGGGAAATTAGCATAGGTCGGTAAAAAAATCCGTAGGAAGTTGGTGTAATAATAGAAACTTCATGCAAAATAGGAGTATTTTCAAAGCATGAAAAGAATGTTGACAACTAATCCCAAAAAACTAAACAAAAATTCCTAGTGAAGTTTTCTGGCTTTAGCCATTTTCCTTCCAGAATACAGTGACCTTCATTATCAGAAGACAAATGGTCCAACAACCTGTCATAAAATTAAAAGCTCTTCCTAAGAGAACAAAAAGGAGGAACCCAAATACCATAATACAAGACTAACACAGAACGCAAGTAAAGCTTTGAAAAATCTTCATAGACAACAAATGCTATCAATCTACTCAAATGTAAAGAACTTGATTTTGTTTATGGAAGGGACCACAGAGAAAAACTGAGAATAAAAATTCAGCTGCATTTTCTGTTTGTTTTTTTTTTCTTTTTTTTTTCTTTTGATATGTAAATTTTTCCATTAACTTTAAAATCCATTTTCATAAATACAGAGTTAAGATTTATCTGCATCAAGAAGGCATTTTCAAAACCATGTCTGTGAACCGCCATGCTTTAATAAGCTTATTAGAACATATGAACTATTATACATAAAAGGTGCTAATTTATTATAACCATGATCAATGAAGGCCTATCACAAAATTGTGACTGCTCATTTATCTACCACCTTGGCAAAAGATAGGTATAATTGCTGAAAGAGGTAGCAATATCTACCAGATAAAGTGGTGCCTTAAGTCCCAATTCAGAAATTGAGACTGTGCCTTATATCTCGAGATGATGTGGCACCAAAAGCTCTTGCTCTCGATTTTGCTACCTATTTCAGCATATTATCCATATTAAGATCATTTTTTTCACTTTTCATTCACATAATAACTACTGACTAGTGTGATTAACCAACTCATGAGCAAGATCAATGCAACCACAAATCTAATTAGCAATCCAAAACAATAAAATCCCTAATTCAAATTTGCTAATAATCAACAATTTCCATAAAGAAGTCCAGAATCAGTGGTTAATAACTTTAACCTGCATAGAGATCAAACTATAACACAAGCATAAGATTTATGTGTGTACAAACTACAAAGTCAGATCCATTCTACACAAAACTCAATAGGTATGAGATCAAAGGAAAAATAGTATGACTGGGATCAAAATTCACTAGAATAGTAAAAATCTCTCTAATTATATGTTTTTTAGAGAAAGTTTAATGTCTAACAGAATCCATTTAAGTTTCTGAACTTATTTTGGAACAAACTCCCCTGGAATTCCCAAATGGCGATTCACTACTTTAATTAGTTGTGCTAAATCACTCTATCGTTCACTAGTCAGGCAAAAACATGGATTCATATGTACACCCACGATGGAGAAACATAATTGACAAATTAAATTCCAGTTAAATCTAAACAAACAGTAAACTGGACGATTATGAATTCTGAGCTGAAAATTAGTCTTTTCATGAACAGAAATACAACCAAGGAAAATCACCAAAACTGAGGAAAAGAAGATAAACCAGATAAAACCCATACACAGTTGCAATACACACACACACACGCACACGCACACGCACACACACAATCGCAACACACAGATAAAACTGAGGAAAAGAAGATGAACCAGTTGCATGATTAATTTCAGATCTAGTTTGCATATGTGTACGTGTTTGTAATAGATCTAGTGTGTGTGCATGTATATGTGTATAAGAGAGAGAGAGAGAGAGAGAGAGATCTGGTGTTTGTGTGTGTGTGTGTGTGAGAGAGAGAGAGAGAGACGACTAACCACAGCGGAGTGGTGGTGGTGGGAAAATGATGGTGGAGTGGTGGCGGTAGGAGGACCACGGTGGAGTACTGGTGGCAGCGGGAAGACCACGGTGGAGTGGTGGTAGCGGGAAGACGATGGTTGGTGGTGGTGACGGGAGGACCAAGGTGGAGTAGCGGCGGCGAGAGGACCACGGTGGAGTGGCAGCGGCGGGAGGACCACGGTGGAGTGGCAGTAGCGGTGGCGGTGGGAGCTCATAGATCCCCTTTTCACCTCTCTCTGTCTCTCTCTCTCTCTCTCTCTCTCTCTCTCTCTCTCTCTCTCTCACAGAGTCGCCCAAGACCCCCTTTTGGCTTTTGTTTTGCCGCCCAAGATCCCTGGCCTCTTGTTTTTAGTTTATTTTATTTTATTTTATAATATTTTATTTTAAATAATTAATTTAGGTAAAACTTTGTAATGGTAATTTACCGTTAGTATTTATTTTGTTATTGTTAGAAAATTCTAAAATAGCTAGAGTTGAAAATTACTAATGGAATTTATAAATTTCTAACCGAAATTTACTGTTACAAATTTGTAACAGTAAATTACCGTTAGGAAACCAAAAACCTCTGTGTTAGAAAATTGGCTGAATGGTGTAGTGTTTCCTGCAGAAACCTGGGATTGATTATGAAGAAACATACTCCCCGGTTATGGATGCAATCACATTCAGATATTTAATAAGACTCGCAGTTTCTGAAAAACTAGACATGAGACTCATGGATGTAGTAATTGCATATTTATATGGGGACTTAGACACATATATTTACATGAAGATCTCGGAAGGATTGGCTTTGCCTAAAGAAAAACCAAGAAGTACGTACTCGATCAAACTAAGACATGCATTGTACGGTTTAAAACAATCTGGAAGAATGTGGTACAACTATCTTAGTGAATATTTGTCTAAGGAAGGGTATGAAAATAATACCATTTGTCCATGTGTCTTCATTAAGAAATTTGAAAATGGATTTGCCATAGTAGCAGTTTATGTAGATGATATAAATTTAATTGGGTCTCAAGAAGAGCTTGAGAAAACTGCTAGCTATTTAAAGAAATAGTTTGAAATGAAAGACCTTGGGGAAACAAAATTTTGTCTCGGCCTGTAGCTAGAGAGAAGTACAGTGGAATATTAGTTCATCAATCAAGCTCTACTGAAAAGATCTTGAAGTGCTTTAATATGGACAAATTTCATCCACTAAGTTCACCCATGGTTGTCAGGTCCCTGGATGTCAAGAAAGATCCATATCGACCAAAAGAAGAAAATGAAGAAATCCTTGGTCCTCAAGTACCATACATGAGTGCTATTGGTGCACTATTGTACTTAGCACAAAGTACAAGACAAGACATTGCATTTTTTGTGAATCTGCTTGCAAGATTTAGTTCTGCACCCACCTATAGGCATTGGACTAGAATAAAACACATTTTTAGATACCTTCGTGGGACCAGGTGTAATGACCTGCATTTTCATACATTTGAATTGTCATATTTAATATTCATTGTCCACTTTTATTTTAATTACAATTCTTGTGTGTAGAATTTATTTCTTGTTTTATTTCATATTTAAAATTCTTGTTGGGGTCAAACTGCGATTATATGAACTTTAGCAATACCTGTGTTGAATTTCAAAGTCTGTATTTCAAAACGGTGGAAATGTTTTCTTTTAATTCAAACTGTATTTTTATAAAACTAGAAAACCATTTCTTACGTTAAAATGAATTTTTTGTATTTTTATGGTGATCACCGTGTCACAAAAATACCAGTTTACATTCAAAACTGTCCGTGCTACTTTGGGATTACACAGATTTTGGACTCAACGTCAATCAGACATGACCAATGCTTTTGATCATTTAATCTTGCAATGATTAAATAGGGCCTTGTTTGGGAAGGTTAACTTAGTATGTATTAGTTTGTACCTATAACTACAAATTCCCAAACAACTAATTATGACCCCTACACATCTAATTGACCCCTAGGAGCTGATTGTATACACATATATGTCAGTGTATCAGTATTCAAGAGCTGTGTTTTGCTGTGCATTTTGTAATTGAAAACAATCCAATTTGTTGAGTGATCAACAATGAACTTGGGGCCCAAGTTCTTATAGTGAACTCTCTATATATGCACACATACACTCTCACCTTCTGCACTTCAAGCACAGAGAGAGATACACAGAGAGAAAAGAGAAAGTTGAGGGTTCATAGCTACTGAAAATCATAGAGAGAGAAAGCTCAACCTCTATAGCTAGAGCTCAAGTGGATCATCCTAGTTTGATTCTCTCTCTCAATCTATTACTTCTATCTTCAATCTGTGAGTATTACTAACTCACTAGGAATGTAATTTCATGTTTATTTGCTGTGTATTTGTTAATTTTGTAAATCACCATGGTTGATTTCACGTATGAACTCCATAGCTCAAAACCAAGATTTTTCAACCTCAACCAAATTTAGTTTTTAGAGATGATTTTGAAAGAATATAGTATATAAAGTCTATGGTTTAAGTTATAGAGCTTAATTCGTTCATATCACAATGTATATTGAAAATGAAGTTTCAATGTCTTTTGAAATTTCATAAAATTTGAGAGCTATAGTTTGTTTCATGTTAAATTGATTTCATATTCTTAATCCTTGTCGAAAAACAAAGAGATCCATATATAACATAATATATATACTAACAGTTCGGGAAAATGGGTCCAAAGACCCCTTAAAACTAAAAACAGGGGAAAGCCAGCGAGGAAGACGAAGCCTCTGCTTCATCTCGCGCACGCGATCGCGCGAGCGAGCCCTCGCGCGAGCGAGGTGTGCGTTTCCTTGCAGACAGAAAAGTTTATATATTAAAATAAAAATAGGCAGGTCGCGCGAGCGGACTGCGCGAGCGTCCTGCGCGCGCGACTTCTGGCAGTTTCTAGTTTTTGCTTGTTTTGTGATAAGGGGCTGTTTGGGGTAAAATTTATATACTGTTTGAGTACTGTTTGGGAAATTTATTAAATCAAAATCTTAATTGGTTATGTTTGAACGATTAAAACGTTGTATTGTGACTTATCAATCCCCGTACGCTCGTTGTTTATATAATTCAGTGATTTGCCCCATGTTTCAAAGTTTCATGACATATATACATGTGGAGTTAGTTGTACATGCATGGTGAGTGTGAATGTTGATCAGTATGGAAAAGAGTAATGGTCAGTGTGGCATAGTGAGTGCGGTTGAGATTGTATTGTGGACACTCCCTGGTAAGTGAGTACCAAAGTGTGTTGTGATTGAGATTGCGGCGAGGGTGTCTTTGAAATGCGACGGTGGCAAAACTGGACACTCCCTGACGACCATGGTAGCGTCAAAGTGTGTGAAGCTGAACTTGGACATTCCCTGGCACCCATGGAAGTGCTAAAGTGTGGCCTACGGACACTCCCTGATACCCGAGTCTGGATACTGCGTGAGGGTTCCTCCGGTATTTGCATGGCGGATTAGGTAGTCAAAGTGTGAGGCATTGGACACTCCCTGGTACCCCGGACCAAAGTGTGAGGCAAACTGGACATTCCCTGGCACCCCTGTGCTAAAGTGTGGCTATCTTAGCATTTCAAAGATACCGGTGTGTGATGGTGGGTTGTTGGGTTTTGTCGAGAGAAAAGAGTCGGTAAGATGAGATGGTGCATTGTTCTCATATACGGTCACATATATGTGAATTACACCTTTCAAATAATATTGTGGTTGCTTCCTAAAATGAACTCCTTGTTTTAATACAAATTTGTGGAATTAAATGAGAAATGTAAAGGGGCAAATGAGCATGTTTTACATTCAAAGTTATGTTTTTAATACTCACCAGCTTCTTGAAGCTGACGACGTTGATGCGTCCTGGACATTCGTGTTCAGGTTTTTCAGGTTATGACCAGGCTAAACATTATGACTATGCGAATTGAGAATGGCTGCTTTTGGAAGATAAAAATGTTATTGATGTTCCATGCTTTAATTATAAATTGATTTGTAATAAGGATGACTGTAATAGACACTATGTTATTGTTTTGATTTAAGGCGGCTTGTGCCTTATTTGACCCTGTATGGTAATCTGTAATAAGTTAGAAAAATATTTGTAAGCTTTGATTGCTCTACTCTGATTATGTTTTTGTTGTTCGATGTTTGGGACGGAATCGATCCTTCAAACTATCGCGACCTACGGGTGCATAAAGGAAATTAAACGCTTTTCATATTTATGCTACGTCGGGGCGTGACATCATTGATATGGGCTTGTTTTATTCATCTAATTTATCTAATCATTCCCACTTAGATGGTTATGCAGATTGAGGTTAACCGTCCGACCCTCATAAGGGTCGCTCACAAACATGTTATGTATTTCTGAACAAGAATGCGGCTATTTCTTGGCGCTCTACTAAACAAGCTTTAGTAGCTACATCCTTCAACCATTCTGAAATTTTAGCACTTCATGAAGCAAGCTGAGAATGTGTCTGGTTAAGATCATTAGTCCAACATATACAAAGTAGTTGTCAATTAACTCCAGTCATTGATGAGCCGATTACACTCTATGAAGACAATGCTACATGTACTGCTCAAATTCAAGGAGGTTTCATCAAGGGATATCGGATCAAGCACATTTCACCCAAATTTTTCTTCACACATGAACTTCAAGAGAATCATGAAATTGAAGTCAAACAGATTCGATCAAACGATAACCTTTCTGATCTCTTTACTAAGGCGTTACCCAAGTCAACTTTTCAAAAATTGGTGTACGAAATTGGTATGCATAGTCTCAATCATCAGACCAGCTGAAGTTTTCTCTAAATGAGGAGTGATCATAAAAGAAGCATCCTGAAGTATGCAATATTTGAATTTTAGGCGTGCTGTACTCTTTTTTCCTTTAATTAGAGTTTTTTTTCCCACAGGGTTTTCTCTTATCAAGGTTATAATGAGGCAGCATTATGCGCATCCACCAAGTTCCTGAAGAACGCTATACTCTTTTTCCTTAGCTTCGGTTTTTTCCCACTAGGCTTTCCTTAGCAAGGTTTTAGTGAGGCAATAATCATTTAATGGTGGACATCCAAGAGGGAGTGTTGTAAATATTATATATTTATGTGTCCACATTTTGTGTTAGATTAGGGATCTAATTGTAAAGTGATATTTATTTACACACCCCTACCTTACCCTATAAATATGGAGCATATCAATGAGAAAAAACTTACTTGATTCTAGTATTACTTTTCTTCTTTTTATTATTCCCTCCTTATTATAACAACTATAATATTATCAATTGTCATTGTTGTTTGTTCGTATGTAAGTGGGTGTCTGTGCAATTATAATAGTATTTTTGATGGCTGAAAACTCAACTTGTAATTACTTTATATTTCACATATTTTATGTTCACTCACTAACTTAAAAGATACTAATACTTTCCATTGTTTTCATGCAAATTGGTTGTGGATATGGTAGATCGATAGTTAGTCGGCCACATCTTGTTACTTTTGCTATGTAGTCGAACAATTTGTTATGTAGTGAACAATGTACTAATACTTTTGTTTTTTTATAGTTTTTTCTTTGGTTGGGTTGTGAACAATTAACAATATTAATTTTTATTGCTTAATGAAGTAACTCGATGACGACATCCTATTGACGCGTTTTCTTATCACACCCAAGTGTAGGTGATCGTACAAGTAATAAAGTTCTGGAAGTCCAGGTCGAACCCACAGGGAACGGAATAAAATTTTATAAAGTTAGGCAGATAACTATTTTGTCACTAAAAATAAAATAAAAGATTATGGATTTTTGTGGGGTTTTACTAAACTACTAATTTTTATATTTTTGCAATAAAAGTAATTAAAACTATTTTTTTCTTAACAGTTTATGGTAAAGATTTTAACAGTGCAAAATAAATTAACTAACATACTAGTAAGAAAAGGAAGAAAAATAAATAAAAGCTAAATTTTTGTGAGATAAACTTTTTTAGATTTAATAATAGCAAAAGATGGAAATAATACAGATATTTAAGCAAAACTATTATAAAACAGGAAATATTAATTAACTAGGGGGAAATGATTTGAAGGAATTGGGAATATGCAAACCAACACTAGATCCCACAACTTTTGTGCATTTGAAAAGCATTTGGCATTTAAGACCGCAGAGTCATTCTTTATTTAAAAATAAACTTTTACTAGTCAGGGTCATATCAAGTGTGTCAGGTTTGATATGAAACGACGTCGTTTGGTTTAAAGAAAAATAAAAAGGCAATTGGGCAGTAGCCAGGTTCGAACCGTGCCCCGCCGCGAACGTGGGTTATTCGGCGTCCAGTCCCCACCACTCTGCCACTACACAATTGCCTATCCATTATTGGATAGAAATATATATATAAACACATATTTGAAATATTAACTTTGTCATATGAGTTGTTTGAGTATGCTAGGTGTTTTTTATGACAAAAGGCATAGTTTGACATTCCACATAATTAGGCTTTTTATTTCAAATTTGTACTCTTTTGAGCCCAATATAGCCATAGTATATAAACATGTTAAATGGTCATAAACTATAGATACATAGATATTTTTGGCCATAAATGGAAAAACAACCCATCCAGATAAATTTGCCCATTTAAGATTAGTGCACAGAAGCTGTGGTTTCTAAGTTTTTATTACATATACCCAATTAAAGTTTTAGCCTACCATTTTGGGATTGAAACTGTCTTCCAAATTAAATTTAAAGATAAATTAAATAGGTGTAAACAGTGACTACTCAATTAAAACTAAAGCTATAAAACTAAGGTAAAGGTGAAAATTAATATTATTATATTATTTTCTTTACTTAACATGAGCTGGGGTTGAATTTTTGGAATCTGCAAAATAGCAAAGTTTAGTACAACTAGACTAATAAAATATACATAAATGGAAATACTGAACCAAAAATAAAATACTAAACCTTTGACTTTAACTTCTTGTGGGGTCACAGTGGTTGAACTTCAAGAACACAAGCAAGGCCAAACCAAATCCAAAAATAATTTGGGAGTAAGATATGAGTATGGTGTGCTTTTGGACTTTAGTAGATAATTATAACAACTACGTGCCTAAGAAATCTGACATTTAATCGCAAAATCGGTCTTTTAGTGAATGAAAATATTGATATAAAAATTAGAAATTTGGAGTTTCAAACTATTTTAGGGGACAACTATAAGTACTACTAGACTAAAGATATTAAATCTAAATTTAAATAGGACTATTTTACTACTACAAATTGACAAAGGTCATACAAGAAAATAAATATTTTAAATTTAAGAAATACAGTACACAAAATTTTGCTACATATTTTTGAACATGAAATCATCAATTACATGAAAGTAAAATTTTACAACTACTAGAACTAGAAAAGGCAAAGAAAAATTAAAGTAACCTATTTCTAGGGACAATATAAAGTGCTCACATGATAATATCCCCTAAACTATTCTCTCTCTAACAGTGATTGTGAAGCTGTTGGTTTTCAGTTGTGTGGTGTTTGAATGCTTCTGTCTTTCTCTCCATTTTATAGACGAGAGGAGATGAGTATTTCATCATCCTGTTCGTCACGAAAGCAATACGTGTTGTCCATTTTTTCTTCACGCGCCTCAATTGTCTTCGGCATTCTGACAGGTTTGAAAATTAAAAACCTGCACAATTGAAAGAGTGAGAGAGAGAAATGGGAAAGAATACATATCTTTCAAAGGAGTCAGACGTTTTGTTTTTTTTTTTTTTGGACCTTTTTTTCAAAAATTTTACTATTCATTACTATTCACTACTATTCATTACTATTCATATGAATATACTATGGTGGGGTTGCTATTTCTTTCTTTCCCTTTATTTCACTTCATTTTTACCTAAATATATAAAATATGTAAAAACACATAATTACACGCATTTGAGTGACATCACCATTAAATTATATTAATTCAAATATGCGTGTAAAACAAGGAATTTGGGGGATTAATTGAGCATTATGTCTATTATATTGGCACATAAATGTGCAATATTCAGTGTTTGTCACACCCTCAATTAACTTATTGCTAGTCCCTAGCAATGAAGTGAAAGAGAAATTGTTCTAGAAGTTTTATTAAAGAGTAGGAATAAACTCAGGAAAATAAAATTACCTCACTCACTATCGTAGGAATCGCGATTGCGTTTAGCGTATGCAACAAGCTGTTAAACTCTTAGGTTACCCCTAGTGGACGAGTGTTGTCTCGTGAGGATTTGCAGTGAATATACCCACAAAATTCAAAAAAAAAAAATTTAAATGTAAAAATAAAGTAAAATAAAAATCAAGGTAGATTTTCTCCTTTTACAACAGATAAGATTAAATTTGGCAATAAATGAAATTTCCAAGTATGTGATAATAATGCAACACATATACTCACAATTTTTCAATGGTAGCATTTTTTATACTCTTTAAACTTACAGTGTGTACTTGAAAAATCAAGTAACTGATCTTAACTTCAAAGTTTACATAATTATTAACAGTCATAAAACTTGTAGTTTTAATTCAAATCTCACTAGGATTTCACTCTTTTAATGAGAAACTCTCAGAAACCGGTGTAGAGAACATCTCACTTGGTAGGGAAGCAAAGATAGAGGAATTGCTTCCATTTTTTTTTTATGACTCAATATATAGGCGTTTGGAGTACAATAAGTCTCATGAAAGAATACTTAGCATTAGAAGAGCGATCTACCGTGGAGAACATCCTTATCACTTAAATTTAAAAATCAATTTCTTTTTAAATCATTAGGACTTTGATTGGTACTTTAGAAATTAAGATGAGTAGGAGATTTGGAGTGTATTTGTTCTAAGCATGTGATTGGAGTGTTTGCGCAATTCATTCCAACCTCTTCTTTTTCTTCTCCTTTTTATTATATGTACATTTTTTTTTTTAATTTCTCATCATTTTTTTTTCGTTTTTTTTTTTTTGAAATCAACTCATTTCTTTCTTTACCACTTCTTACAATATTAATACAGTTCAATCACATACTTGGATATAGAAGTGAGGTTTGTACTCACAGGTGGAGCAAGGTGTGATTTGGATAGAACTGAGAATAAGGTAATATTAGGTGAAGGGGGTGCATTTGAAAGAAAAGATGACCTAAATCATTTTAAAAATAGATTGACTTTGTTCATTTAAGCAATTTAGACGGTCTAATGGTAAATCCTGAACGTTCTCTTCTAATGATCAGTCAAAGAAAAATAATGAGACTTTCAACGAGTGGTATGATAAAGAGAATAAAATGAGACTGAAAAGAAATAGTAACCCTCATAAAAAAAGATTGGCACAAAAGCTCACATGGGTTAATTAGTTTCCACTACTTATTTTTAAACTGCATAGTTTATGTTTACTCATCCATTTAGATTCAGTAAATATTTTCACACTGTTTCAAAAAGTGTTTAAAGTTTAAAGAATTTCTAGCATTTGAAAATAGTAAAACATGTGACAATGTAATATTGTATGCTATTAACATACCCAAAATAACATTAACGTGTCAAATTTATCTTATATAAAGTAAAAGAAAAACTTCTGAAAAAATCCTAAGCATATCCACTAAATTGGATACATATATGGTGCAACTAGTATCCTCTGCACCTATATAAAAGAGGCTACGCAATCCGGAGCGTTCAAGTTGTCATGATAGCCCATCCACCTCTAGTAAAAGAGATGGGTCTAGAATCACTAGCAAGCTAAAAACATCAGTAAGAGGCTAAGAGATAACTCTGGCTTTACCTAGTTTTTTGCTACTTCTAGAGTCATTCACCGCACTAGACATATCTGGTGATGATGGGATCATGTAAATTACTCCTATCGAACCAGCTAATGAAAGCCAGATGTACACGTAGGATCATTTTAAAGTCTGACCTGACTGAAAATTATTGACGGTACAAAAACTAAAAATAATAATAAAAAGAAATGAGGGATGGGAAAACAAAACTTATTTGGGTATCAAAGGATCCAGTCCTTTTTCTCAATCAAAATTTTCTTTTGTTTTGATTTGAATTGTCTTTTGTAACAGTAGTAAACTTTAAAAGATGTGTCATTATGAGCAATTAAATCAGGACATTCTTCTCTATAACAATTCAAACACCATCTTAACCTTTTAGCTTTCCTTTTGATGACATAAAGGCTAGTGCCACCAAAGGGTTTCTTCTGCTCAGAAACAAGTGAGCGACCCATTAACGTCTGGTCATCGACTATTGGATCCATTTTTTATACTCTCAGCCAACAAGAGAGGCTAGACTCAACCCTCCACTCCTTCCAACTATCAACTAAGATCTAATTAAAGAGAGCTTAGAGGGGGTGGGTGGGAATTTTATTTAAAAACTAAAAATATTTATATATATATATAAAATATGTATAAATATATACATTCAGAAACTAAAAAAAAAACTAGAAAACTACATTTTTCTCTCTCTCTCTCTCTCTTTTTCTTTTTTCTTTTTTTTTTTTTTAGAAAAGTCCAAGACAGCGTATCATTACAGTAACAATAATAAGAAAAATTATGATATAAACTTCGAAAATCATAAGAGCGGTGACGTGTTCGTCATTCATATTATTATTTTTTTGTTTATTGTTATTTTTTTTAACAAGGGCAACGCAGCATTATCATAACAACAATTAAGAAAATGATGAGGTAAAGTTCAAAATACATAAGACCAATAGCTAGCGCGTCGTCCATTTTTTTTTTTTACAAAGAAATGGAAAAATATCACCTGTCTCTTTGAAAATCTGAAAACCTGGTAGGGCCGTAGATCGAGTGATATTTCCAAGCTTCTTTGGTGCGTGGGTACCTACAACTCATGGATATCATTTTTGTTAAATAATGGAAAAGAGAGAAAATCAAAATAAAAAATAAAAATAAAAATATAAGCTGAATCGGAAAAATAGAGAATAAAATCAAAATCAAGCTTTTCTCTGGATTATAAATCTTACCTTTAGTAATCGCTAGAGTGGATCTTGATTTTAGATAGTAGAAAATAAAAAAAAAATGGAAAGAAAATGAGAGAGGGAGATCGAGTTGCAGAGAGTGAGAGAGAGATCGCGGCGAGAGAGGAGATGAAGAAGAAAAAGAAAGGAAAAAGAGAGATAGGAAAAAGTTTTTACGGTTCAAAGCCCTATATATAGCAATTTTCTCTTTTTCAGTGTATCTCTCTCTAAAAAGATTAATTTTTTTTTATGAATTAAAGATAAAATAAACAAACAGGTTTTAATCGTTAAACCGTCCCCCCCCCCCCCCCAACTGAGTCTGACATTGTCCTCAATGAGTGAGGTTAGAAAAAGAAGCTAAGGATAACATCTGCAATAAAAAAAAAACACAAAGAAAAGATAATAATAATGACAAAGTTAACCCATATATATATATAAGAATAAAAGTACTATCACTATAAAGTGATCAAGAATTACTGTACAATTGATCTTTTGAACTGCAGTTTCAAAAGATCGATTTTGTATTCAAATTTTGCTATATGGCAGTTTTAGCAACATAGTTTTTAAACTAACAATACTTTTGGTGTGCTTTTTTATTTTGAACTGCAATAGGATAATTTAAACATACAAATTAGTACATTTACTAGATAGCATTATTTGAGATTTGTAAGACTTGATAAAAATCAGAACTCATAAAATAATAAGTGCAAGTGGTTCTGATACTAAAAACACAGTGATGATTTTTTTTTTATTTTTTATTTATATATAAAAAGAAAAGTACAATTACAATAAAAATAAAGACAGGAATTTTATTTTAACATATCTAGACGTTGACTGGGATTATTGCTCATGAAAGATGATCATTTCGAGGTCTAGGACAATAGACTCGAAACCTTAAATAGGTGTCAGAGCTATATCTTTCAGGATCATCATAGAGTGTTATTTCCATGAATATATCATATCTGACAATGACTCTTTCAGGCATGAATTGTTCAATGAAGACAGGGATTAGAGATGTCCCCATTCGAGTAGGAAAAAGAACCAATCCCTTTGAAAGGCGTACCTTAACATTTCCCCGTTAACAACTCTAGTTAACAAACGCCCCCATCCAAAAATATTGTCATTATTATCATAAATGGGGAATTGTACTAGGGATGTTAAGTATCGCTCCCATTCATTTTCTTCATATTCATGATATAGTTCTTGGAACACCTCATATTGAGCTTGTTCCCATTCATCGTAGTTTGTGCTAATATTCTGCCAGTCATCTAATCCATCAAATATTGGCTCACCATCCCACTCCCTAGGTTGGTCAGGTTCCACTAAATAATCAATTTCTTCATCAGTGTCGTAAATTCTATCGACACACCTAGCGTAGAACATTTCATCCTCGTCAGAGTCCATGAGATATTCAAATCTTGGGGGTGTATCATCATCTGACGAAGTTCTATCCTCTGGATGATAGTTGTTATTGTTAGATGAACTGGCATGGTTTATACTCATTCTTGCAGTTCTGCGATGATTAGATGGGTTCATATCTCTTTATTACTTGTAACATCTATATAATAAATCAGGAAGGTGTTTGTCTCCAATCGAGGAGAAGACAAAGAGTGGTCAGGATTGAATCTCAACTTAAGCATTCAAAGGTCCGGATTGGAGAAAAAAAGTGGTCTGGATTGTGTGTATTTGAACAAATCCTCTCTCTCAACGTCTTTATACTCTCTCTCTCTCTCTCTCTCTCTCTCTCTCTCTCCCTTCCCCCCGGCTCCAACCCTCCCCACCACCAACAGCGGCGCCTCCGCCAGACCACCATCACTCTCCCACTATCTCTCGGCAATATCTTCCTCCAAAAGCCCTCTCTCTCTCTCTCTCTCTCTCTCTCTCTCTCTCTCTCTGTGGCCAGGTATGATTCGAAAGCCCTGACATTTTTTTCTTCTGATTTCTTCTTCTTCTAACACAAAATTGTTCAAAACAGGTTCTATATCCAAGGGTTTCAGGTTTTAACACACAAAACAGGTTCTATGCACAAATCTACGATTGGAGTTTCACCTTCGGTTGGCGATTTTGGGTCTAGGGAAAGACTTTGACGAAGTTTTGGAGCTTCAAACAGGTATTGAATGCGTGCTTTGTGCTTTTACTGTGTCCTTTTGTATTTTCCCCCTTTGAAAAACTCCAATTTTCAGGCTCACAAACTACATACCTTATTTTTGGGTCTTATGATTCCATAGTGTCACAGACATTATTTTCAATGTCTCCACGTCTCTTGGGTTTGTTCTTTGGCTTAAGTTTATCCTTGGGTTTTACCCTCCCTTTTGTAGCTTCCAAGAGATCAAACGCTTGGTAAAACTATTCAGCATTTATTTTCCAGTGTTCATCTTCCATTTTTTCTCTTTTTAATCAGTGTTCATCTTCCATTTTTTCCCGTTTTTCAGTGCTAGGTGTTTATTTTCATTCTTTCTATGAGAACCCATGTAGCTTAGATTTGGCAAAGAGAAGAGAGAGCCATGTGGGTATTGAGTTTCAAATTTCCATTTAGTATTTGTTATTGATTAATGATTTTGGTTCATTTTTCTTTGGCTTTGTTTGCAAACTCTGTTTTTATTCGGCTAGCTTTGGTGATAATGGGCACAAGGTAAGTCCCAAATCGAGAAATGATTTCCTCTTCATTACAAGTTGATAGCACGTTCACAAATCTAATGTACAAGTGTATAAAAGAAATTGTTTGTTCAGTAGTAAAGCCACAACTTCCTAACAACTTGAGTCTCATAACAACCAATCAAGTATTAACTTGACTAATTGGTTAACAGAGATATTGAAAGTGTACACTCAATAATGAAGTTTGTTTGACTGCATTTGTTTCAAGATCAAATAATTAATCTACAACAAATCAATTTTGTTTAATTAGTATTTGTTTGACTAAACAACATCAAAATTTTAAGATCTCTATTTTGATTCCTCTTCATTACCTATTGGTTTAGCTTCTAATTTTTTGTTTGTAGTTCTTAATTAGTTGTTTCAAACAAGAAAATCGAATGTATGCTAAATTTTCCTATTAATGGAAATGGTAAACAAACATGCTGGAACTTTAAGCAACGAGCAGTGATTGACGCTTACAACTTGGAACTTTTCTTAAACAATATGCGTAGCTCTTTTTTTTAGCTAAGTTAAAATGTGTAAACAAACAATTCCTTCAAGTTTTTCAACTCATTTACTTGAGCCTAAATTAGCTACTAACAGTAACAGTTGCAAACTAATTTAGCTACTGTTTTGGAACTTTTCTTAAACAATATGCGTAGCTCTTTTTCTTAGGTAAGTTAAAATGTGTAAACAAACAAACAGTTACAAACTAATTTACTTGAGGTCAATAGTAATTGGCCTTTGTTTGTAATATTGTCTGATCAATTCCTTCAAGTTTTCAACTCATTTACTTTAGCCCTTTTAGCTACTAACAGTTACATACTTGTGCCCAATTCAGCTCATTTCTTGCTTTCCATTTGTGAAAACAATAGTTTATTTGTCTAATTTGGTTTTTTTTTTTTTTCTTAGTTTTCCTAAAAGCTATCGTTTGTCCCTTTTCATGTACAAGTCTTGAGGTGCTCCATGGCCCAAGGCTTTGAGGTAATTTTCGATCCCATTCCTAAATTTGTATTCCTAATATTTTTATGTTGAAATCTCAAGAGTTAAATCTCAAATGACAATATTTTTATGCAAGCCCTTTTTTTGCCCATTAATGCCTTAGTTTTCATGATCTTTGAAGTTGTGGATGCAAGTCTTATGATGCGATTATAATCATGTTACGTTCATAATAGTTGTCCTATACTAATTTTCTCTCACTCAAAAAGTGAGTTGTTTTTTAATCGGTCTTCATTTAAGGCATTAATTTTGAGCTTCCCAGGTTTTGAATAATCCTTGCATTCTTATGATTGTTATGATTATATCATGAACTAAATGCTTCTCAAGAATAGTTGAAAAATAAGAAACATGTAAGGGAATTTTGTTTCTTTTTATATCATTGAACTGCTGATTTCGATATTTTGGATTTGGTTCCTTTGTTTTTCATTTGACTGAATCCATAGCTGAGAAAGATAGAGCAACTTTCAAAGCCAAACTAGCTATAGGTTCAGTAGCATTTAAGTCTATCTTTGAGATTAGAGTCTTCACAGGGAGTTATTTTGAAGTTTGAATACATACTGGATGACCTTAATGTATTATGCCATTCCTGTGAGCCTTTTTATTATGCTTGCATGTGAGTGTGATGTTTTGTTTTTGTTGCATTTTTCAGTTGTGGTATATTTTAATTTTAGTGGACGATGTCTTCTTTTTTGTTTTAAAAATAGATGTGCAATTGTGTTAAGTGTCAAAGGCATGTGGAAATCGTTACTAGCAGAACATATGCATGGTTAGAATTGTTCTGTAGTGGCTTTAGCCACGGGTTATACCTAGTCAGATAATATGTTATAATTCCTGAAAAATATTAAATAGTAAGAAAAAAAAATAAAAATAAAAATAAAATTCCTACTATGTACAATTCTAATCATGATTTATGAATTTAAGAGGTATCACAGTTGGGGCCTCCAAAGGAAAGGACTCCAATTCAATTTCAAAATCTCCTAAGAATGGATTTAATTTATGCCTACTGACTTTAAATGTATTTCCATCTTTAGGGTCTTCAATCACCATAGTTCCATAAGGATAAATATTTTTTACAATATATGGACCAGTCTATCGAGATTTCATTTTTCTTTTAATAAGATGCAGTTTTGAGTTATATAGTAGAACTTTTTGCGCGGGGGTAAATCTTTGATAAACAAGAGTATTAAGACATTTTTATGTAGAGTACCCCATCATATGACATGTACTCCAAAGTTCTAATTTATTTTTAGATAGAGGATGATTAGTTTTCTCCAGTTTAACAGATATTAACTTGCGAGTTAATTCTTCAATTTTTATGACTAATTCATCTTCAGTTTGTGATTGCTGTGATTTTTTAGCCTTTTCTTTCCTAGCATTTTCTTCTTTTTCCCTTTGTGGAGCGTCTCTGCTAAGCCAATCAAAATATGATTCAGCTTCGTCAGTATTTTTAAAAAATTCCCCTTGATACATGGCTTCAATTATTTCCCTTGACTCTGGATCTAATTTTTCATAGAAGTAATTAATTATATGCCATTTTTTAAATCTATGATGTGGACAGGTTTGTAGGAGATCTACAAAAAATTTACAGTCTTTAATGCATGGTTCCTTCTCTTTTTTAGTGAAAAGTTTATATTCTCGCATCAAGCAATAAGTTAAATTCATTTGATAGAATTTATTTAGAAATGCTTGATTCATATCTAGCCATGAAGTTATAGATCCAGGGTGGAGAAATAAAAGCCAAGATTCAGCTTTATCTTTTAAAGAAAAAGGAAAAAGTTTGAGATAGATTATCTCGATAGGACAAGTTTGATCAGCAAACGTTTCACAAATTTCTTCAAATTCACGAATATGGACATAAGCATATTCTTTCTTAATTCCGTGGTAAGTTGGTAAGCATGGTAGCATGTTATATTTAAAATGAAAATTTCCTGTATGTCTAGGTAGTGTGATGCAAGAAGGAGTGATGATTTGTTCTGGCATAAATATACCACGTAAAAACCATCGCTCACGTTATGATAAAACAGGTTGTGGTGTATTATTCCTATGATCATTATGAGTATCATCGGTTATTCCTTCCATGCCTTCTATTTCAGTCATGATTCTAGGAAAATGTATACTAAATGAATCAGTAGAAATATTAGAATTATGTGATACTTGATATAAAGCCTCAGTAGTATCTAAGGACATAAGAAGTAAGTGCAAACTAACTGATAATAATATTATTATGATTATTATTATTATTATTAACTAAGTAAAAATAAAACTCTTTTTTTTTTATTTTATAATTTTTATAATAATAGGGTTTTTTTTTAGAAGATAGGTTTATATAAAAATAAACACTTACGTACTTATAAATATATATATTTATATATATTTCACAAGAAAAGAAATTATATATAGTTTTTTTTTTTTTTTTTCTTATGTTATCATTTTTTTTAAAAGAAAACTAGAATATTCATAAAGTAGAATAGTTATATATATAGATATAGATATAGATATAGTAGGAGAAAATAGTTTTAAACCTAACTTATTTATTTATTTATTAACCGTTCCCTTGCAACGGCGCCAAAAACTTGACGACATCCTATTGACGCGTTTTCTTATCACACCCAAGTGTAGGTGATCGTACAAGTAATAAAGCTCTGGAAGTCTAGGTCGAACCCATAGGGAACGGAATAAAATTTTATAAAGTTAGGCAGATAACTATTTTGTCACTAAAAAGAAAATAAAAGATGATGGATTTTTGTGGGGTTTTACTAAACTACTAATTTTTATATTTTTTCAATAAAAGTAATTAAAGCTATTTTTTTCTTAACAGTTTATGGTAAAGATTTTAACAGTGCAAAATAAATTAACTAACATACTAGTTAGAAAAGGAAAAAAAATAAATAAAAGCTAAATTTTTGTGAGATAAACTTTTTTAGATTTAATAATAGCGAAAGATGGAAATAATACAGATATTTAAGCAAAACTATTATAAAACAGGAAATATTAATTAACTAGGGGGAAATGATTTGAAGGAATTGGGAATATGCAAACCAACACTAGATCCCACAACTTTTGTGCATTTGAAAAGCATTTGGCATTTAAGACCGCAGAGTCATTCTTTATTTAAAAATAAACTTTTACTAGTCAGGGTCATATCAAGTGTGTCAGGTTTGATATGAAACGACGTCGTTTGGTTTAAAGAAAAATAAAAAGGCATTTGGGCAGTAGCCAGGTTCGAGCCGTGCCCCGCCGCGGACGTGGGTTATTCGGCGTCCAGTCCCCACCACTCTGCCACTACACAATTGCCTATCCATTATTGGATAGAAATATATATAAACACATATTTGAAATATTAACTTTGTCATATGAGTTGTTTGAGTATGCTAGGTGTTTTTTATGACAAAAGGCATAGTTTTACATTCCACATAATTAGGCTTTTTATTTCAAATTTGTACTCTTTTGAGCCCAATATAGTCATAGTATATAAACATGTTAAATGATCATAAACTATAGATACATAGATATTTTTTGCCATAAATGGAAAAACAACCCATCCAGATAAATTTGCCCATTTAAGATTAGTGCACATAATTAAGCTGTGGTTTCTAAGTTTTTATTACATATACCCAATTAAAGTTTTAGCCTACCATTTTGGAATTGAAACTGTCTTCCAAATAAAATTTAAAGATAAATTAAATAGGTGTAAACAGTGACTGCTCAATTAAAACTAAAGCTATAAAACTAAGGTAAAGGTGAAAACTAATATTATTATATTATTTTCTTTACTTAACATGAGCTGGGGTTGATTTGTGGAATCTGTAAAATAGCAAAGTTTAGTACAACTAGGCTAATAAATATACATAAATAGAAATACTGAACCAAAAATAAAATACTAAACCTTTGACTTTAACTTCTTATGGGGTCACAGTGGTAGAACTCCAAAAACACAAAGCAAGGCCAAACCAAATCCAAATATAATTTGGGAGTAAGATATGGGTACAGTGTGCTTTTGGACTTTAGTAGGTAATTATAACAACTACGTGCCTAAGAAATCTGACATTTAATCGCAAAATCTGTCTTTTAGTGAATGAAAATATTGCTATAAAAATTGGAAATTTGGAGTTTCAAACTATTTTAGGGGACAACTATAAGTACTACTAGACTAAAGATATTAAATCTAAATTTAAATAGGACTATTTTACTACTACAAATTGACAAAGGTCATACAAGAAAACAAATATTTTAAATTTAAGAAATACAGTACACAAAGTTTTGCTACATATTTTTGAACATGAAATCATCAATTACATAAAAGTAAAATTTTACAACTACTAGAAATATAAAAGGCAAAGAAAAATTAAAGTATCCTATTTCTAGGGGACAATATAAAGTGCTCACATGATAATCTCCCCTAAACTATTCTCTCCCTAACAGTGATTGTGAAGCTGTTGGTTTTTAGTTGTGTGGTGTCTGAATGCTTCTGTCTTTCTCTCCATTTTATAGACGAGAGGAGATGAGTATTTCATCATCCTGTTCGTCACGAAAGCAATACGTGTTGTCCATTTTTTCTTCACGCGCCTCAATTGTCTTCGGCATTCTGACAGGTTTGAAAATTAAAAACCTGCACAATTGAAAGAGTGAGAGAGAGAAATGAGAAAGAATACATATCTTTCAAAGGTGTCGGACGTTTTGTTTTTTTTTTATTTTTTTTTTCTTTAGGACGTTCTTTTCAAAATTTTTACTATTCATTACTATTCATATGAATATACTATGGTGTGGTTGCTACTTCTTTCCTTCCCTTTATTTCACTTTTTTTTTACCTAAATATATAAAATATGTAAAAACACATAATTACACGCATTTGAGTGACATCACCATTAAATTATATTAATTCAAATATGCGTGTAAAACTAGAATTTGGGGGATTAAATGAGCATTATGTCTATTATATTGGCACATAAATGTGCAATATTCAGTGTTTGTCACTCGAAAACATTGAGACTTTTTATGTTTAATATGATTGTCTCTTTTGGCATTGCAGATTACTATGATGAACACGAACGAGCAAGATTATAGCATATTCAAATAAATCTATTTACTAGAATATATAATTTTAGCGACAAAAATTTTTGTCGTTAATACAAGCAACCATTTTATATATCTGGTGACAAAAGTATTTCGTCGCCGTTGCATATGCTTAAAATAAATTGGCGACAAAATTTTTCGTTGCTAATACAAGCAACCATTTTATATAATTGGCGACTAAATTATTTCGTTGCCATCACATATGCTGAAAATGAATTGTCGACGAAATTGTTCATCACTAATACAAGCAGCCATATATTAATTTCTATATTTGGCTGCAAAATTATTTCATTGCCATTGCATATCCTGAAAATGAATTAGCGACGCTAATGCAAAACTACTATAAATTTCGTCGCCATAGGCTTTTGGCGACGAAATATTTTCGTCGCTAAAACCTTTAGTGACGAAAAAGGGACTTTTGGCGATGAAATATGTTTGTCACTAAAACCCAATTTTGTTGTGTACATTAGTATGCTACACTCATGTGCGAGTGGCCCATTATCTGATGTTGAGAGTGTGGTGCATTTGGGCATTTGAATCTGGAAATTGCATTGATGCTCATTTGGCTAATTGGATAGCCTCGGTGGCGCTTTCATTGCATCATAAAGGCCCATGAGTGACTCGACGTTTAGCGTCGCTTTTGAAGATTCCTTGCGAGGAAGTCTTATCTTTTGAAAAACATTTCATATGCATAGCACTTGTCAGGGAGACTCGTAATACTTGTAATTTAAGATAATAGGTTAGATTAAATTACAGAACTTACATGCTGTCTTCCTTTTGTATTCATGCAAGCTATGTAATCAATATACGTTAGTATCGTAGTTTGGCCACTTGTTTAACCCCTTTTAAAATTTTGTAATGGATTTACAATCCTATTTTGAACCTATGTAGATGAAGCTTAATTGAAAGACACTATGTGTATATGGTTGTTTGAAATCCTCTATTTCTCATAAACATATTAAACCTTGAGACCATATCCCTTGTGACCGAGTGGTAAGTTTTTCAGGTGTGCTACCCAAGAGGTTTAGTTTTCGAGTCAAGGGGAGCGTGGCCATTGGGGAATTCACCCGGCGACTCCAGGGCCTTGGGGCATTAGTCAAGATGCGCACAAGCTGGCCCGAACACCCCCGATTACCAAAATATATATATATATATATATATTAAACCTTGAGTTTATGCCTAAACCCTTACGTATACTTAAAAGTTTGGAGCATGAGTTTTGCCAGCATTCGCACGAGCGAGAAAGATTGCGACATGCAAGTAAGTTTTCATAACCAATATAATTGTATTGAAACCAAAAGTCGCATGTGCGAAGCCCATCTCGCACGAGTGAGAACTCACTTTCGCACGGGCGAGAAGTGCGACGTGCAAGCGATATTTCAAAGACTTCCAAAAAAAAACATACAAACAGCTTTAACCCTATTTTATTAAAACTCTTTGAAAATCATTTCTTTTGCTTAAGGAACTCTAAATGTACTTAAAGCCTCTACTATTAAACTTTAAATCAAAATTATACCGGTTGGCCCTCTTTGACCCGTCTGGCCTCCAATTGGGTCAATCTTTGACTTTTTGATTTTCTTGGAGTTCACATGGAATTCTTCTATGCTTCTGCACCAATTAAATGTCCACATAGGTTCATTCCTCCTCCTTTTACCCTTTCTTTGACTCTTTGACATTGCCCCATGACAAAGATTCGGGCACGACATGAAGGGCTTAAAGCACTGTACAATTGCTAAATATGTGATCAGGGGCGAATCTAAAAAATCAATCCAAGGGGGACTTGATAGAAGCAAACGTGTATGGGGTTGCCTCGGAAATTATTTTTTTTGACCTATTTATACATGTTTTATGTATATTTTGAATAGGTGATATAAACTAATGCTATAATAAATTATCACAAAACATAAAAGGGAGGAGGGGCTTTTATAATAAACACAAAAGCATAAGATAGAGGGGGCTTTATAATTTTTAGAAGGGCTTAACTGTAAAAATTATTTATTTTCAAGGCTAATTTATAATTTTCAAAAATCTAGGGGGAGACTTGAGCCCCCTTTGACCCTTATTGGGTCCACCCCTGTATGTGATGTAATGCAAAGATTCGTCCGCTAAATTTATTTTCATTCAGAGTAAAACTTGGGGCACAACCAAAGCCACAACCTTTTTTGCACAACCTTCATTTTGTGTCTATCTCTCTCTTGTTGGGTCCCACAGTACCAGTGACCCCACAGTGCCCACGAGGAGAGAGATAGACACAAAATGGAGTTTGTGCAAAAAAGGTTGTGACTTTAGTTGTGCCCCAAGTATTACCCTTTCATTCATGTCATATGCATGTTTCATGAAGTATATCATCCATAAATATCATGGTGCCTTATGGCTGTTTACATTTTAAAGGTTTGGAAATTGTCAGAAACCTCTTTTTATGAGGTCAAAAGAGGTAGATAAAAATTCTGAATATGTGGTCCAAAATTCATCCCCACATATGAGTATTTGTTTTGTTGTTTTTTTTTTATTTAATCAAGTTTAGAAAACTTGCCTTCATGTTCTCTTTAGTTGGATGTGCAAAGATTTCTATGTGATTCTGTTATGGGACCAATGTCATAATTTGGGTCCTAACCTTTGTTATGTATTTTAGACATGTAAATATTGGGTATGTCATGGGAACTATGTGTTTTAAATTTTGATTGAAAGATTCGGAATCACCATTACAAGTTTTAGTCACCATTGCAAGTTTTGGATTGAGATATGCGAAGGATCAATTCTAGAATAATGAATTCAATTCCGAACTTTAAACTATTAAATCCAGGTTCAAACATTGCCCTACATGACCCTTTACTATACGATCTCGATCGCAAGAACTTTGTTTCACATTTTTGGAAAGATCAACTTCCTAATTAACAATTTGAAATTATAGGAAAATTTCAACAAAATTTATGGCTGGAAGAATTTCAATTTATCCGATTATTGTTTGGTTCGTTGAGTTTCAATATTATCGAAAATTATGGTTGGGCATAAAAAACTTGGTGCATCAATAAAAGTTTTTTTCTGAAAAAATAAAAATGTAAAAAGAGTGACAAACTTGATCCATCGAGTTTTCCTGATGCCAAAATTTTCTCAGACGGTAATTTTTTCGATCCATGGCTGCCCAGATTCGACCCTTCAAATTTAAGCATTGTTTAACTACTTAATTTTTTCACCTTATTTTTAACTTCAACTTTTAGCATGTGGACTCAACCCGAGATTTACCATATTTTGACTACCAAATTCTAATTTATTTTGAATTAAGTTGCCTACTTACTTGACTCGTTCAGTCCACGTAGGACACTTTCTTCCTCTTTCTCCTACACTCTTTACCTTCTTTTAATCATCGCCTCCTCCGAGTCACGGAACTCAAGGTGCAACCATGGGTGCATATTTTCCGTAACACAAATTTCTTACAAGCTATGAATGTAAAATAAAATAGATATTTGAAAAGTAAGATGATCAAGAAACAAAAATAGATTACACAACATCGTAAACTTGTACAATTTTTTTATTTTTTTTTTATTTTTTTAAAAGCAGAACTCAAAATTCTCTGTGAACCCAAATTGGGCACACAATTTTAGAACATGGATCAACAGTTTACTGAAAAAGTAATAACTTTTTCTCAGGCTTTTGTTGACCTTTACCTTGGGTCAAAATCAATTTACTGCAAAAGTTTTGACTTTTCCTCAAGACTTTTGTTAACTCTTATGTTGCGTCAAAATGGTCATACCGTATGAGAATTTTCTATTAAGAAACTGAAAACATAATCTATACTAATCTATGCTACTATAGAAAGGGAGGGATAGGAATTCCAAATTTATTTTCAACACCACTCTTATTTACATGCAAACTATGGAGTAATATACTTTGTCATCCTTAAAATAAATCTATAAGGGGATCAAAGGTTATTAAAAATTCATAGCAAAACTGATTTTTATTTAATTTTTTTTAAAAAAAATATGTTAACTCAGTTTCCTTATCCAATGTAACCGTCTCCCATTCAAAAAAATTTGGTTATTTGGGTTTCATTTCAGCAAAAGAAATACTGTACATTTCTATCCTCCCTTCCTCCTCCTCCTCTCTCTCTCTCTCTCTCTTAAATTGCCGTCAACATTTGAATCGATCTCAAAAGTCCGGTTTCAGTTCATTCAACTTTCAAGTCTTCATTTTTTGGGTCCCATTAGTCATAGATACAAAGCAGATAAGGCCAAGCATATATACCACTGCCAAAGCCATGCAAAACCTTAAGGACGAGGGGGATTCTTGGTCTGAGTGGGCTTTAGAAAATTCTGAGTAAGTTACACACACAATTATGTAAATTTCATATATTCACGGTTCTTTTCCTTTTTTTCTTTTTCCCAAATTCATGTTATTTCTCGCATCTGTGGTTTAAAGATTGTGAATATCTTTGTGTAAGACTATTTGGTGTGTTCATTTATGTATTCTTTTAAGAAAGAATGAAAATAAAGTGAGTCATAAATTTCTTTATCGAGCAATGGTAAATTTGTCTCTTTTTTTTTTGCCTTTGTGTCAGAGCTTATTCTTCAACTACATAAATATTTTTTTGAATTGATTACATTTAATAACTCATAACAAATATAGTGGATTACACATGCAATGCGTGTGCCTCACCCCTTGTTATATATTGTATAGAAAAGAAAAGGGAGGGGTACCAATAACCTTTGCTTAATAAATCATATTTACAATATAACCATAAAATTTCACTTGCAAACTATTTACAAGGGTAAATAAAAGTAATTAACCTTTAAAAAATGTATGTAAATATGCACACAAGCATATATGTCGAGTTTAGGTCACTTACCTAGCGGAATAACCCGACGGATCGCCGAATGGTGTTGTTACTAGCCCGGCGTCTTCACCCACGAACTGTTGCTCCATGTTGCCTCCGTGTACTCTCTTACACTTCGTATTAGTCGCAAAGAAAGCTTCTTGAGCAGTCTCCGATGATACCACGTTCTAAATCCCAAGCTCCTTGGTGATTAGCTAGAGAGAGAAACCGTGTGTATAGAGAGAGAGACTAACTTGAGAGAGAGAGAGGGGTTGCTGAAATTATATATTATCCTTAGGTTTTCTATGTGATATATATGTATATATAGGCACATAAAAACCTATAAGGCTTAGGACTCCAAAAGCCCATTATTTGGCGTCCAAGCCAGCCCTCTCTGGACCCAGTCCAATATAATGTGGGTGCCTATATGGCCCAACCACAATATTTGTTACATCTCCCACTCACCCACATAGGGTTGGTATTAAAAACCAATCTCCCAACAGAACGGAACTTCTCAACTCTTCATACAGGGAAATAGAACGTGCGACCTTACGAAAAGAAAGTACAGCGACTGGAGTGTAATGCCAAATCATCACCATAACCAGCAAGACACATCACTCGGAAGCTTCTCGTGTATGCCTTAGACGATTCAACCACACCAGACACAGCATTCTCAATCCCTCGGTGAAAAGAATTGCTGCACCACCTCAATGTAATGCACTCATGACATATCAGTAACAAATTACGATTGTCCCAGGCCTGCTAATGAGTCACAAAAACATGGTGTGTTGTTGAATGGTCTTCCCTGAGCCCACATGTCAATTCGACTAACTTGACCGCTTGCCCAGACACGCCCCATAGAACGGAATTGTCTCGTCGTCCTAGGATAGCATGTTAAAGTAGCTGTCATCAAGCGTCCTCTTCATGACATAGTCTCAAGTCGTGAAGGCAACCAGTTTGTAGGATAACCAATGTCTTGGATATGCTACATGGCTCACACAGCAATGAAGAGGAATCCATTCACTGCTCCACAATCGATCGCAAAAGCACATACTGTATGAAATGTATGCTATGGCGTTCTTCCACAAAAATGGGCATGTCACTCTGTGTTTAGAAAAATAAGTAACGCCATACGAATCTTAGTCTAGACGTTACACAAAACGTCTAACCTGAGTCTCCAGCACAGTCGCTCCTTTAGCGCCCATTTGAAAACTCACATTCGGCTGTCAACAGGCTACACAGAGTCGTGGGATATCTCTATGTTTGACCAAATATAAGGTCTCATCTTAGATCCATCTAAGGTGATATATAGAAATAATATGATTTATATCTAGCTCGCTGTTCTTATACTGCGTAGATATAAGTGTTCAAGCTCGCTTTCTAAGCACTATGGACACACATGTCTTAGCTAGCTATCTAAGTGCCATGAACACATGTGTCTCATCTTGATCGCCATCTAAGCACCATGGACACGCATGTCCTAGTTCGCTATCTCGGCGCCAAGGTGAATCACCCGTGTGAGCAGGTCAATTCAAGCCCGGTGACATATAAGAAATGTGCATCCGTTCCACTTATAACAAATATATATATATAGAAACCAACTAGTTTATAAAAACTTGAATAATAATGTCAAAACCACAATAAAATGTCTAAGCACATCAAATCCCCAAATGGAGATGTTCCTTAAGACAACTTCCCTTTGCGCAAACCACATCTCAAATATGACACGTGCTAGAATGCTTCTTGAAATCTTTTGCATATGCTCAGGCTTACGTGCTATCACCTTCGATGAGCACAACCTCATCACTATGAGATAAAG
This sequence comes from Hydrangea macrophylla, assembly GCA_033977485.1. Lineage (NCBI taxonomy): Eukaryota > Viridiplantae > Streptophyta > Magnoliopsida > Cornales > Hydrangeaceae > Hydrangea > Hydrangea macrophylla. The sequence goes on along the minus strand of CM066991.1, from coordinate 77,711,476 downwards.
AGCCTAGCCACTGCCAAAACTCTTCAACCAAAACAGCTTCTTTAACAGCTACAGAGCACACCACATATCATGCTTCCATCATGGACAGCATAATGCAAGGTCCACAGTACTCCTGCGAACATATCGCAAGATACTCTTCACTACTCTCTAGTGACAGGACCATGGTTCTTACGGCAACGACTAATTAAACCTCCGCATAGCAGACATCTGACCGAGTACACACATTAGCATACTTCAGATTCCCTATTGCGGACGGATATGGGAAACTGGACATTTGTTTCCTCTTCTCATTATTCTGAAGACATTGATGTAAGGTCAGGGTGAGTCCCTTTTAGGATGTCAATGGGTAATTAAGCCTTTTTCATGTGAAAATGTTCAAGAACCTTCATCTTGTAAGTCCCTCCAGACAATCAGATGAGCTCCTGAGAACAATATTTCACAATCTAAACTCCCAACACATAGTTGGGATCAGCCATATCCCCAATCTCAAGGAGAGAGGACAGCCGCTCTCAAGCGGCGACAATGGAACTCATCTCATTCCCAACTAGAAGGATGTCATCAACATATAAAGAATTAGAACACTTTTCTTGGACCGTTTAACGTACATACATTGTACCACTGTTTAGACGATTGTTAACTTGAGATAATAAATAGATCGTTTGAGACAGCACACTTTTGCGCTCATTCCCTTTGGTCACAACACCAATGGGATGATCCATATTTATCTCGTCGTCTTGTTCTCCATTGAGAAAAGAACAGTTTAAACATCTAACTAAAAATGTTCGAAAACTAAATATGCGACAATTGCTAGGATAAGGCGAATGGAGTCAGATCTCACCCTTTGGGAGAACATGTTTCCATGGTCTATACCCTCTCTGGGTACAAAGTATCGCCACAAGGCACGCCTAATACTTGTCAATTGAACCATCTGCCATGCGTTAGATTTTGAAAACATACTTGTCTCCAATAGTCTTACGCACAGGTGGAATGTCAACTAACTCCTAGAATTTATTTGCGTCCATAGAGCTCATCTCATTTAGCATAGCAACTATCCACTCTGCTTCAGCAGACGAAAAAAAATGCTTCAACAAAAGAAGCAGGCTCATCCCCATCCACTTGTGCACACATTTGCACACATATGAAAATGTCTTCCTCAATTTCAAAACAGCGATAGGGAACTTTTTCCTCATCACCATATAGTGTACTACCTGAGAATCTTGAGTCCCTAGTGGTACACTCCCACTATCTGGTACACTTCCACTAGCGTCTAGCGGTGTACTCCCACTCGGGTGGAGACTAGTACCATTTTACAGCGATTATTGGATGTGGATTCAATCTTCTCACCCTCGTTTAAAGATGGTATGTTGTCTTTAACATCCTCCAACTCATAGAGGTCAAGATATCTCTTAGTAATACAAATCTGGGGAAGTCATTCTCAATATCATGTGGCACCATTTGTCATTCCTATACCCGTTTGTTCATTATACATAACATAGGCTACTGAGCTATTAGAATTCCTTATAAAGGTATGCTTTCTAGCTCTCGAGTGTAGTTTCTCGCACTTATGCGAGGTATAGTGAACATAGCCTCCTGAGATCCACGGGCGCAAATGCTCCAAAATGAGCTTTCCGCCTTTCCATAGTTTTGACTGAGAAGAGGCACTCTAGTATGTAGGCAGCAATCAATAGTACATCCCCCCAAAACAACTTTGGGAAGTTGACTTGAGCCATCATAGTCCTAGCCATATCTAGGAATGTCCTATTCACTACACCAAAAGCCTCATTTTCTAACGGACGGTTTTTGAGATTTCTAACGGATATTTCCGTTACAAAATTGTAACGGATATTTTGTAACGGAAATATCCGTTAAAAATCTCAAAAATCCGTTAGAAATAGTGAAAAGTTATAAAAAAAAATAAAACACGATGGCATTTTTGTAAATAAAAATTCAAAATTAAATATGCGGTGGCAATTTCGTAATACACAAATTTTTTTTTCTTTTGAGGGACAATAAACTAAAATTTTGCCCAAACTTTTCCCTCGTAACATTTCCCCCCTAAACATTAACAGAGAGAGGAGAAGAGAAAAGAGGGAAAGGACTCCATCGGCCATCGGCCATCGCCCGTGCTCGCCGTCTTCGGTGGCCGTCCCCCATTTCCGTCGCCACCGTGACCTGCCCATCATCACCGCTGCCTGGTCAACGCCGTCGGTCACAGATACTCTCCCTCTCTCTCCCCCTCCCTACCCAATACCTCTACAAAGACTTCAACTCAGTGTCGCGATGATGAAGAAGACCACAACGACGATGAAGACAACTCTGAAAAAGGCGACTCGATGAGCTCTCTCTCTCTCTCTCTCTAGAATCTGTGTAAGTGTGTATGTTTTATTATTTCTTCATATTTTCAGATTTACTTTGTCAGTTTGTGTTAAGAAAATCTTTTGATTTGGGGATTTTGATTGTATTCAAACAAATTACAGCTAGTTTTTTTTCCCTAGATTTGAAGGTTTTGATGTTGTAATCAAACAGGTTAGAGTTGGGGTTATTTGTAGATTTGGGGGTTTCGATGTTGTTCAAACAAGTTAGAGTTGGGTTTTCTAGATTCGGGGGTTTTGATGTTGAATTCAAACAAGTTAGAGTTAGGGTTATTTCTAGATTTGGGGGTTTTGGTATTGTATTCAAACCTGATTAGGGCCTTGACTCTTTGGTGAATCTGATTTAGCCATTTTGGATTTTGATCTGCTCTTAGTTTGAAGCCGGCCTAATATCCGTTGCTAGCTTGTGGATAAGTCTAGAGAGTAGAGACTACTAGGGTATTGTAATGGTTGTAACAATGTAAGTTGGGGGTCCTTGTATTAATAATAAAGTGTTTGAAATATTAGGACAACGACAAAAGGGGTGATCGCCAGATCAATCCTCCTATGACCAGGGGGTCCACTAGCATGTGAGTTGGCTCGACATTCTGTTATTCTTATAGTTGATGACTGGGTTTTCTATCATAGTGGCCTTCTTCCGCACCATGGTAAATATCATACCAAACATCTCTGTTGATTGTTTTGACATTAAGTTCTTGCTAATATATAGGCAAAAAACTAATATTTTCCTGTATGAAATGACTAATGGGATTTTTTTTGGATGCAGTTGCCTATGGCATAGATAAGGTGAAAAGGGAGGTATCTCAATGGATGAGAGGTCTTAGTGAGAATGATAGTACTCCACAAATCCCTTTCATAGCCACTAGGGGCTATGATAGTATTGTTTGGAATCGAATATACTCTGGAGATGTTTAGGATCTGGAGAACTATCAGATTAATCAGGTAAGTACCATTTAATTGCATGAACTTGTTGAAATTCGTTTTTCAATGGAGTGTGGGTTAATTCAATATCGTTTTCCAAGCAGTAGGTGCTAAGGCCATGGTGGTGGGGAATACTCCTCAAATGAGTGGAATGAATTGGTATACCATTGTTACTTGCTGGGCTTTTTATTTGGGGAAAGTTCTGATAGAATTAACATTATGTCTTTATGTATGCAATTTTTACCCCTAGCTTCGTCTACAAACAGGAAAAATATTAGGAGCCTTATGCTCAATGATTTGACCTTTGGGCCCACTAAATGCATGTGTTGGTAACCACAACATTGTCTAATTCAAATATTAATCAAAGTTGCTTCTTTAACGAGCTGACTCCAAGATAACTTGCCACTAAAATCTTACCAATCCAAACCTGCCTAATGGTTGGTGGGCAATAAACCTATAATTTTTTATTTATTTCATAGTTGCACACACACACATGCGTATATATACACATACACACATATATATATATATGTATATACACATACCTATATATATCACAAAATGGGCTATTATGGACTCCTTCAAAGTTGATTCGGTGAAGTAGTTTTTATTTGCGCCAACAAAGAAACAACAATAAGTATTAGGTGGCAAGAACGCGACACTTGGAGAATTTTAGGCTAATTAAATATTCACATTGTTCCATCATAAAAGGTAGAAAGTTGAATTAACGGCTGAGATCCATCATAGGAAAGGACACATGGGGTCCATATATAAGAGAAATGCAACCCTGCACTTTTTTTTAAAAAAATTTATACAAATAGTAAAGTAGAATCAGGTTCAAGCTATAATTAGCAATTAGCTCATAATCACAATCTTATATGTATTTAACAGAGTTACCCACTCAAGGATAGCCAAATTAGAAAGTAGGCACTTAAAAAAAAAAAAAAAAAAGAAGACAAGGATGACGCTGCTATATGTTCAGCCATCTTTTACTATTGTTATTACATATATGAATGGGAAATTTGGGCAAGATGAAAAAACCATCAATATTTGGAATATATTTGGATTTTGCACATGCAGTTTACATACAAATTAAGTTCTGGGATAACTCATGTTCTGTTTGGTTGAAAAAAGAAATGTATGTAGGCTGATATTAATGATTCAACGAAGTTCACTATAATGCCCAAGCCTACTGGGTAAGAAAAGACTCACAACATAGTCTATCATACTTAAGCCCATATTACTAATAGCAAGCTTGTGGTGTTATTTTTATTACTGCAACCATAGAGTATAGGAAATCTAGATGTATTCTATAATCTTGGCAACACATTCAAATCACCATGTACCACTTGTCAATGATTCTTTGTTCAAACGTGTCATTAGGGATAAGTAGTGGGAAAAAAATCACCATCAGTGGAGCACTAGTAGAATTGTTTCCATTATAAGATTGTTTGCACTAACCATTCATTAACCATGGGTAGTTGGATTTTATGTTCTTGTTTGTTGCAAACAATGATGATCTCAAATAGACCCTTTCAATTAAATTCCCTGCCCATAAGAATTTTCTTAGTGAACTAGATTAGTTTAAGGTGGGTATCTAATGCCAAACAGCCCCTTTCAATTTATGAATGTGGAAGTTATGATGATTAGAACTTCATAAACTATTTGTATTTGTAGCCTACTGAACTACTACCAATAATTGAATTAACATAGCTAATTTTTACTAGTTCAATTTTGCTTGCAAACAAAATGACAAGGACACAGTGATGGACATAAACTAAACTGCATTAACTAGTTCTTTTTGGGGGTACTTATATCAGTCTTGTACCAGTTTTGTGGTCTAAAGGTCCCCCTCTCTTATATATGCCATAACTCAATTTTGACTAATTAATAAATTAATGTTTGAGATGAAGGTGAACTTATGAGTTTAATAGTGATGACTTCAGAAATTTGAATGAAACACTTATTTAAGAGTAGCGGACTAATGCCAATCAAAATCCAAACCCCACTGTATCTCATTTAAGAGTCACTAACATATTTAGTACAGGTGCTTCTTATCTTTAGTTGTCCAAAACTGATACATGCTGCTGCAGAGCAAAGTGGTTATTGACATGTTATATTCATTCTGGATGACCAAAGGCTGTTGATTCAGTGAAAACCACAAGTGTAATGTTTCATGATGCCTTGTAACTTTATAAGATTGTGTAGTGTTATTATTAATAAATTACTTGGCTTTGGTAGTAAATGCTTTTAGCAAAATTGATAATAAAGGATTTCTGAAGTGGATATGAGTGACATCTTTTAATTTATTACATATGTAAATAATTTCGTTCAAGTGCAGAGATGTTGGAAATCCAATCCATTCCTCGCTTGCCTCTCTACCTAGGGTGATAGAAGCATAGACTATTTGAATGGTTAGCAGCATAACTTTTGTTATACGCATGGTTAGCACTTAGCTCACTGATGAAGTTTATTTCGCAAACAAAAAGCAAGGTATAACAAGGCACAAATGGTTGGGTATCAGCAGCAACTGGTCCTAGGCACAAATGGTTGGGTATCGCTGATGAATTTTCTTATGTCCCTGATGAATTTTCTTTGCTTGTATTAGCCTGGTTTTGGGTATCAGCAGCAACTGGTCCTAGGTATAAGGCATGGTGGGGCTCCTATGCCAAACATCTTTATGCAATTGGTTCAGCAGGGTCAGCCGCGCCCAGGTGGCAGACGTGGACCTGTCCAAATGTAGATGTGAACCTTGAGGTAAAGAGAAAATGTGCTGACAACTATCTAATTGACTTTAGTCTGCTCTTCTCTGTTTTGGGCACGCAGAAAAAGTATTGTGATGAACTTTGAAGTGCGTGGATGGTTACGAATAGTACTTTGTCATTTTCCATGACAATTTTCATTGATTTGCGTACAATTTACTTGTAGTACTTAATCTGCTCTTTCTATTTTGCGTACATATTATGTCGTATTTGTCCCCATAACCGTACTTGTGATTCTTAGGGCAAGAATTAATACTAGCCCCTAAATGGTCAATAAATGAAGTATGTTTTTAATAGAAATTCTCAGATATTTAGGGGTTTCCTGCATGTATTATGTTATGTTTGTCCTTGAGCTGAACTTATTCTCCAAAACCATGTTGTTGTCTAGTTTTAGATGTCCTTTTTGTGGTAACATTTATACTTTTTAACCTTATGTTAAGCTTACCGACCATGTTACTATCCAGTACCCCAAGAATACTAGCCTCTCGGTAGAGATAGGTTTAGAAACAACATAGAGATAGGAAAAATTTTTATTTCCTGAGTAGTAGCATCCAAGCTGTTGCTTGTGGGAAAGTAGCTTTATCAACCTTAGTCTCTATAAGGGCCACCTCCTCTAGGCATGATTTATTTCCCAATTCTGTTGGTTGGTTAATCTAGTGCTCTTGAATATACACCTTCAGCTTGTGAAAGCCTTGAACGTATCTTTTTGACTTTTCAAATGGCAGGCAAAGAACTCAATGTCTCACTTGGTTACCTTGTGAAACCAGCTGATTTAAGTCCAGAAGATGGGAACTACTCTGTGTTTCAGTGGAAAATTTTCTTCTTCTGAAAAATATGTAACAGAGAAAATTACCTTAATACTCACGTGGAAATTGGCACCTTCTCTTTTATGAGAATGAAGAGAAATACATGCATCACTGATCACACTGTATTCAAGTTATCATTCTTCTGAATTGTGCTGTTTTTGAGATTTAGCAGCAAACAAGCAGGTGTATCATCAAACAGATTCTGCCTAAACTGAAGAAAAAAGAATATTAGAACAGAAGTCATTCTGCCTTTTTGGCTCCTGAGGAAATGTCAAATTTGAAGTACATTCTGCAATAGTTTCTGTTTGGAACATGGTTCAAAGGATTTCCACTTTTCATATGCTGTCTAAATCCATGCTAAATAACACTTGTTTACGCCACTACATGAACTGTGGAGGGAGCAGATTGTCATCCCACAGCTCTAATCTATTAACTATATACATTGGAGTGTGATTATATATTGTGAATGACTCTCAGATGAGGCTTATGGATTATGATTTCAAATGTTACATGCTCGATAGATGAACTTTTTTTCTTAAGTAAAGCATGTTTTAATACTTATATGTCTAAATTTATTGCTTGCACAGGGGACTTCTAAGAAGTCTATAATCTTATCAGTCTAAATATGTGTGCCAGATTTTTTCCATAGTGTTTTACAGATTTTTCTAACTAAATGTATTTTTTGTTTCTAACAGTCCCAATAAATTACTGTGGTTTATATATTGAGTATGATCCCCTTTCTATTCGATTACATTTCTTATTCAACTTCTTTTTTTGCTTCATGATCTTTGTGTTGTAGAAAGATTTTTCTGATTGTTAAATTTATACAGGTAATCAGGTATCCACATAATGCTTTGAATTGCATAGGAAGTTCTCCATCTTTGATCACTTACCTCAGGTAGATTCAATGCTCTATCCAGAATAACCACATACCCCAACCAAAAAAAAAAAAAAAGGAAAAGGAAAGAAAACACACACACACACACACACACACACACACACACACATTATATTAATTAAGCAGAAGCTGATTTCATTCTTCATTTTGTCGTTTACTTTTTTTTCTCACCAGATACACGGCATTTATTGTATTGTATCCAATGGGACTCGCAGGTGAAAGTGAGTCATCAGATTTCTGCGTCTCCACCCTGTTATCGCACTTTAACTGTAAATATAATGTGCATTTTTATATATGAAATTGAATTGATTGCTCTTTTGTATGCAGTGAGTCTAATGTACCAAGCACTTCCATTTATAAAAATGAAAAGCCTTTATGCAGAATCATTTTCTGGCCTACCTTTCAGCTATTTTGACTTTGTCAGGGTAAGTGTGATATTTTATTATGTTTTGTAGGCTTCGTTAATTTAAACCAGGAGAAGGTGAGAAACATGTTCTTTTCTTGGCCAATTTTCTGTACCTGTGCCTCATGATGGATGCATTTTTCAGCTATAGGTGCTTACATAATTGTGCATATAGATAGATACACGTAAATTAATGAAGCTCAAGTATGGGTTACAAATTACAATTGAATTTTTTGCCAATACATGGTAGGTAGGTATAAGGTAAATTATGATGTTGGGCAAGTGTATGCTGTAGGAATTCTTTTACTTTGATGTATATATGCATGAAAGGGAAAAAAGGGGTAATTCTTTTGGCACAACCTTTAGTTAATTTTTTGCCAATACATGTGTTTTTTTCTTAAAATTATTTTCCCTCTCTTGCTCTATTTGTCTTTGCTTCTTTCTCTTATTAACCCCAATTTACGTGTTGAATTCATTATACTTTAAACCTTCCATATGGTAGTCTCAAATAAGTGATTGATAGTCCCAAACTAAGCTAATCCAACTACTTTCGTCTTTTCCCCTCATTACAAAATTAGAAGCAACTATGTTTTGAATTCAAATGTAACAACTTATATTACTTCATGTGGATCTACCCTTGTAGTTTCGACGAAGAGATACTCCATATAGATGGATCCTTGACACCATGTCACCAACACATACAGGAAGTTCAGTTGGTTGGATAAAAATTCGGAAGATTTATTGCACTCGCACACCAACAGGTTTGAATTCTGAACTTTGTGTCTTAGGCATTTGGAGAAAAAAAATTTCGTTTCTAGCATAGAAAGCAATTGTGCGGAAAATTGCTCCAATTTTTTTCTTCCTCTCCTAATTTTAAGTGGTAAAATTCTGTAGGAGTATTAAGAAGCAGAGAGAATGTACGGTAAGAGAAGAAATGGACGAGCATGGTAATGAAATGGTCAACAGAGAAATTGTCTCTTTGAACTCTGGCCATCGGATTAAGAAGTCAATGTGAGAGGGGAAATGAAGATTCTTGAAGACATACTTTGTTTGTTAGTTTAGGTTTGAATGGAAGAATTCTTTAAATTTCCGACTTTGTTAGACATATATGAATTCTTTACTTATGATTTTTATGGATGATTTTTGTTGTATTGGGTATAGAGATGTTGGTTAGACATGGATAAATGCTTTACTTATTATGGTTAATTAATTTAGATTATTTTTTATTGTGTTGGATATCGATTAATCTTATTATTTTTTTGTGTTTGGTATAGATTAATATGCTTGTTAATCAGGTGCAAAAAAAAAAAAAAAAAAATTTGGGAAGCATATAAATAAATTATTATTTTTTTAGATTTATGCATATTTCTAACGGATATATCCGTTAGTAATAGTTGACAAACCGTTAGTATTCAAAATAAATCTTTTTTAAAATTGGCTGAAATAGCCGTTAGTAAGTTGCTTTCTAACGGATATATCCGTTAGCAATCCTTTCATTTTCTAACGGATTTACTAACGGATATATCCGTTAGTAAAATTAATTTTACTAACGGATATATCCGTTAGTAAATCCGTTAGTAATATTACTAACGCCAAAATACTAACGGATATATCCGTTAGTATAAATATTACTAACGGATATATCCGTTAGTAATGAGGCCATATGGTGTAGTGATTCCTTCTTTCTGCAACACCATATTGTTGCGGAGTTTTCGGAATAGAAAGGTGTCTGCGTTCCCCCTTTTTCCTCACATAGTACCCAGAACTGATTAGATAAATACTCACGATCCTCACATCGCGCGAAATCATCTATAAAAGTGAGAAAATAAGAGGCGCCATGACGTGCCTTTACAACCATAGGTCCATAGATATCTGAGTGAACTAGCTCTAATGCTTGAGTAGCTCAAATAGCCTCTCTAAAAGGCTTTCGGCATGCTTTGCCAACTAAGCAACACTCACACATAGGCAGGTCAACCTTAGCGAATGGGCTCAAAAAGGGCTTCTCGAGCTAATCAAGTCATCCTATTACATCCTATGCGTTCAAGTCCAGCATGTCATGTCTCAGAATAAATGAATAACAGAGGAAACTAGAATTATATAAAACAACTCTTAAGTAGTTATCCCTAGATAACCATGTCCTAGTAACACTGTTAGCCCCTTCCATTAGTTGAATGGATAATTTTGATGATAAACAAACTACTCATTAGTGGTTTCTAATTATCTCAAGTTGATTAAGATGCAGGAGACATTTGTTCACATGATCATATAACTTTTTCTCATACATGGTGATTTATGCTCATTGATTTCAAGCCAAACGGAGCTTTATAAGTTGAAGAATCTTGTTTTAATCATTCTCTAGGTCTCTATGTAAGCAAATTATTTATGTGAACATCTTACTTAAGGGCTCAAAATTTGATTGGAAAAAGGTTTCAAATGGTTAACCCAATCTACCTTTGAAAATCTGCAAAGAGCAGTCGACTGTGAAGTCGATTCAGTCGACTGATCATCCAGTCGACTGAATAGTCGACCTGGGTACACAGAGATTTTATATGTGAGCATTCCAGTCGACTGCCCTCGCGACGCAGTCGACTGAGCTTTGTATTTTACTTTACCTTTTTGAAAGGCAGTCGACTACCCTGTGAAGTCAGTCGACTGAATGACTGCGTCAATCAGAGTAACGACTAGTTAACTGCATTAAATGAAGCATTTATGGCACCCAACTACTCCCAACGGTTGGAAATCCTAAGGAAGCTATAAATACATATATTTGAACTTCATTTAAGACACTTTTTGAAAAATCCAACCAAAAACTTCATCACATTTATTTCTTGAGCCCTAGTTTGGCGAGATCATAAATTCTATTGCTCTAGTCTTCATTTGTATATCTTAAGAGCAATTTGTTGTGGAGCTTAAATCTTGTATTCATCCACTCTATTGAGAGAGTCTTCAATTCTTGTATCAAACTCTATTTATAAAGGTAGTGTATATTAAGGGTTGGTGTAACCCTAATTCAAGTGAAGAGGATTTTCTTCCTTGAAGAGATTGTAAGAGTTTAATCTTCACCCGAAGGAGATTGTGATAGTGAAATCCTCAAGAGGTGTTCTTGAGGGGTGGAAGTAGGGCGCGGCGTGCGGTTTCCCGAACCACCTAAAAATCGGTTTGCATAGTATCTCTTCTCCTCTTATTTACTTTGCTTTTATGATTTTTCTGATTGGGCAATCAATTTGAACAATTTATAAATTAATTTTTTAAAACCTTATTCAACCCCCCCCTCCCCTTTAAGGTTTCCTTTTTGGGCCAACAAACACTACCACCAAAAAGTATCCATCCTATTAATACCGAACTGGAGAACGCCCTCGATTGCGCTCTTCCACCTTGCTAGTCTTGGGCGCAAACTTGCTAGCCCCACCCTGCCTCTAGGCGGGTTTACCCTTACCATTGCGTTTAGACCCATTGGCCTTGCACTTACTTTCACTTATGAAAGTTGTAGTAATGAGTGTAGCAACACGATTCACCTTACCTTTTGGCGCTTCGTATTCAGCTCAACATGTCCGAAAACGTCAAAAACCAAAAAAATTTAACATTTTGTTGTGGATCATGATTTATTTTCTATGGACCAGCGAATCAGGCAAAGAACTAATCATAGCCTGAAACTGCAGTTCGCCAGTAAAGATGTTCCGAGTATTCTGAAATCACAAATCATACCTGTCATCGACCTTAGATGTCCAGTCATCGTGTACTTGGAACGTTTCCTTTACTTTTCCGAACTTCATAACTAGATGCTTAATCTACTAGTAAATGTGCCATCGTAAAAACAAATTTGAGCTGATCTCATAATACTTTGGCTATTGGGTAGTACATATACTTTCCAACAAGATCATGGTGCATGCTGCTTATCACAAAGCGCGTGCTATGATCCTTCTCGAGCCAAGTATTATAGGCTATTAAGGTTATAATGATATTGGGCCGGAGGCGCATTATTCGGTTTAATGGGTTGGAGCATAGAATAAGCATAAAGCCCATAAGCTCTTACTCATTCTATCGGTGTGTTACTTTGCAGTGCCATATTACAAAAAAAAAATTAGTCCCCTTTAAACTTGTTACCTTTATAAAGATCAACAAAGTGTGGTTTGGAAAACATTTGTTTTTGTGAATCCAAAAAAAATTTGAAGAATAATATTTGAGAATATACGCAAGGGATTGACATTATTATTTGCACATTTCATAAGGTTTGTTTTAAAATCCAATTACAAATGAGTTTTCCCCTTTCTACAATTTAAGACCAAAAATCTCGCTATTGCTCATTAATCAAATCTTAATTTTGTAAATCAAGAAAAACCTTTTATAATTGATTTTTCTAAACAAACATCAATTAGATGGTACAGTTACCTATCTAAGATCATCCACAAAATATAAAGTGCGCCATACAACAAAAGTGCGCATGGACCCCCATGTTGGTCCGAATTGACAACTTAGAGCTCATATTAAGGTAATTCAAGTGTATGATTTATGAACAAAGAAAACCATCCCTTTACAAGTAGGCTTTTCCAATACAAGAAATAAAACCCTCGTCCTCACATTGCATTTATAGCCCATAAAAAAAATTGGGATGCTTCGTTCATATACATACACAGAAACAACCTTAAACATACATCGTGAGGACACAAGCTCCACAAATTGTCAATTATTGTCTATTCATTTAAGCCAGATTAAAATCTATATTAATCACATACTCCAAGCACTCATGCGGTCTTATTATAAAATGAATGGACTCATCCGTCACTTCCCTTAAGGAGGAGGAATTAGAGGTCATAGGATCAACCAATCACAAACAACAGTAATTAAACGTGACCAACAATGCAATGAGCCTCTAAAAATAATAAAATGTGAAATAAAATAATTATTGCACAGCCCGGATAGCTCCCATAAACTAAAGTAAAATCAATGAAAAATTCTGAATTTTTCACTAATTTTAACACAAATTTAGGTCTTAAAACATAATTTAAAACCAATTTATTAAGGGCCCTTTAAATTAACAATTAATTTAAAACTTTATGAAAAATTTCATTAATTGAAAAAACAAAATTTTCATTATAAATAAAAATTTCCGAAATTTCAACAAAGCCCAAAAATATTTTGAATCAATTTAACATAATAAATTGATCTAGTTACACAAAAATTAACTATGAGCAACAAAAATTCCCAAAAATACAAAAAATTCAAGGAATTTGTTCTCCAAAGATTTTTTAGTGGTCTAATATGGTGTTCCAAACACCCTATATTAATTTCAAAAATTAATAATATATTTTGGCTATTTTAAGCAATTAAATAAATGCCCATATGCATAAATTTTATGCTCTAAAATACCAAAACAAAAATGAGATAATTCATAAAATTTTCTCAAGTCTCCAATTAGTGTATAAAAAACACTCGACATTAAATTCAAGAATTAACAACTTTAATTGGTTATATCTTAAGCAATTAATATTGCGCATTTAACACAATGTATATGCTCTAAAATATGTCCCAAAGAGCGAGAAAATACACTAAAGTAATTTTCTTAAGCTACCACTAGTGTTCTAAACACATTGTGTTAATTCCTTGAATTAATAATCAATAAAAATATTTTAAGCAATCCAATACGTGTACAAAAACACACAATTATATGCTCTAAAATATTAATATGATTTAGATAATTTACTAGAAATTATTTTTGGTTCCCACAAAATTTTACATGGTCTCTAAACAGTGTCCCTTATGTCCCTTATTAATTACAGTACAAAAAAATAATAATGTATTATGGCTATTTTAAGCAATTAGATAAACATCCATAAACATTAATTTTATGCTCTAAAATACCATAAATACATGATAATTTACACAACAATTATTTTAGAGTCACTAACAGTGTACTAAACACTGCATATTAATCTCCAAAATTAATATGCATTTTTTTTTTTTATATTTTAAGCAATTAAAACATATATAAAACATATATTTTATGCTCTAAAATATCAAATCAATTAAAATAATTTTCCGAGGGTTCCATACAGTTTACATAATACTGAAACATATATATATATGTATATAATATAATATGATGTTCCAAAAAAATTATTTTATAGAATTTTTTTGAATTTTTTAAAGTAATTAAAACCTTTATTTTTAATAAAACAAAACTGTTTTAATTAATGTTTTCAAACAAAACAAAAACACATGGTCCCATCCACGTGTGTCAAGCACAACCTTCCCAGGCGTGGGGCCACACGCGCCACTGGAGAGACTGGGCCATGTTGAGAGTTACTGTTCATCTTCTACAATAAAAACATAAAACGCAGCAATGCCATGCTCGCGACAGGGACCTTGCGGGCTTATATCTCTCTCATTGATCCAAAAATCTTGTATTTTACACCATTGGAAAGATTATGGAACATACTTTCATTATATGTTTAAAAACATATTCTAATACATCAAGAATCAGTCCAAAAAACTGCACAAATTTTCTGGAAAAATATTGATTTTATAAATCCAAAAAAAATAGGGTTTTGATTTTCTCCCTCTACGGAGATAATCAGACCATGAAACTTTATGGGGGAACTCTAGGGACCATATGAGACACAATCATGTAAAAAATTGGAACCCCTATTGGAGTTTTGTATTAGACCCACTTGAAAATCAATTTTCAAAGTTTTGATAAAAGCTTGCTTGAAGCTTTAATAGCAGATTCAATTCGGGTAATCTACGGGCGAATCAACAACCTACAGGCTCTGATACCAATGTAAATAAATATGCACACAAGCATATATGTCGAGTTTAGGTCACTTATCTAGCGGAATAACCCGACGGATCGCCGAATGGTGTTGTTACTAGCCCGACGTCTTCACCCACGAACTGCTGCTCCATGTTGCCTCCGTGTACTCTCTTATACTTCGTATTAGTCGCAGAGAAAGCTTCTTGAGCAATCTCCGATGATACCACGTTCTAAATCCCAAACTCCTTGGTGATTAACTAGAGAGAGAAACCGTGTGTATAGAGAGAGAGACTAACTTGAGAGAGAGAGAGAGGGGCTGCTGAAATTATATATTATCCTTAGGTTTTCTATGTGATATATATGTATATATAGGCACATAAAAACCTATAAGGCTTAGGACTCCAAAAGCCCATTATTTGGCGTCCAAGCCAGCCCTCTTTGGACCCACTCCAATATAATGTGGGTGTCCGTATAGCCCAACCACAATATTTGTTACAAAAAAGAAAACGAAAAACCAACAATAACCGCCTCCCCCTTTAACCATCTCTAATTTGCATTAACCACCTCCAAAAGTGCTACGTACATTTGCTTTTGAGAAAAACGAAAAAGTGAGGCCATTGATATGTTTTACGCTCTATTCTCTCAATGTGATGATTGTTGTATTCTTGGCTCCTGACACATGAGGATCTGAGGTTGTGTGAAGAAGCAATGAATAGAGGTGGGTGGTGGTGATCAAGTGGGTATTGGTAGGATGTGAATGGTTGGATTTTCAATATTAGTTTTAATTTGGATGGAGTAATTCTGTCAATAGATGTAGACAATCATACCTAGATGATTAAAGTTGCTCAGGATTAAAGAGAGTATTTTGGTCTATTTGTAAGAGAAGCTTTCCGAAAATCCTTAATTTTCCAATGTGAGTTATAAATGTTAAGGCCCCGTTTGATAACCATTTTATTTTTTTGTTTTCATTTTTTAGTTTTTGAGTTAGAAATTTTTGTGTTCATTTTAAAAAAAGAAAATAAAAAATGCGTTTGGTAACTTTGTTTTGTTTTTTAAAAAGAGATAACAAAAACAAAAAAATGTGTTTGGTAAACTATATTTTTGTGTTAAAATTTTATAACTACTTAGTAAAATGACTACTTTGCCCTTAAAACTTCAAAATGACATGAGTTGGTCAAAAAAATTAGAATTTAATGTCGTCAAAGTCTATAAGCTCATATTATTATAAAAACCATTTTAGAACCTAAAAATAAAAATATGTTGTAAAATGACCAAATTGCCCTTGGAGCTTACATATAAAAAGTTAACATTGTTAAAATCTTCAAATAATACGGATTGACCTGCTCCAATGTTTTTCGACGTTCTAGATCCAATGGTAGGGTTCATTTGACTTGAATATATTTGTAAAATGACTATTTTGCCCTTCAAATTTCTAAATGCCATAACTTGTTAAGAGTAAACTAGAATTGAACGTCGTCAGAGCCTGTGAGCTCATATTTAAGATAAGAACATTTGGGACCTAAAAAGTACATATATGGTAAAATGACCAAATTACCCTTGGGATTTACATATACGAAGTTAACATTATTAAAGTCTTCAAATAATACAGAGTGACCTACCCTGAGATTTTTTGGCATTCTGGATCCAATGGTAGGGTCCACTTGGCCTGAATATATTTGTAAAATGACTATTTTGCCCTTACAACTTTAAAATGCCATAACTTGTTAAAATAAAATCAGAATTTAACGTCGTCAAAATCTATGAACTCATATTATTATGAAGAACATTTTGGAACCTAAAAAGTACATATATGGTAAAATGACCAAATTACCCTTGTGGCTTACATATAAGAAGTTAACATTGTTAAAGTCGTCAAATAATACGGAGTGACCTAACCTTAGATTTTTTTAAGTTCTGGATCCAATGGTAGGGTCCATTTGGCCTGAATGTATTTATAAATTACTATTTTGCCCTTCAAACTTCAAAATACCATAACTTATTAAGACTAAACTAGAATCGAACGTCGTTAGAGCTTGTGAGCTCATATTAAGATGAACATTTGGGAATGTACAAGCATGTATATATATGGTAAAATGACCAAATTACCCTTGGGGTTTACTTGTAATAAGTTAACATTATTAAAGTATTAAAATAATGTGGGGGTGACTTACACAGTTATACTAAGGTTGTTCGACATTCTAAATCCAATGGAGGGGTCTATTTGGCCTAAATACATAAGGGCAAAATGTTAATTTACTCTTCAAAATTCAAAATAACATAACTTGTTAAGATTAAATCAAAATGCCTAAAAAGTATATAGATCATAAAATGATTAATTCTGGTTAAATCTTAACAAGTTGTGGATTTTTAAATTTATACGGGCAAAATAGTCATTTTACAAATATACCCCGCTAATAGACTCAGAACGTAGAAAAATCTCGGGCTAGGTCACTCTGTATTATTTGAAGACTTTAACAATGTTAACTTCTTAGATTTAAGCCCCAAGGACAATTTGGTCATTTTACAATCTATATACTTTTTAGGTCACAAATGTTCTTCATCTTAAATATGAGCTCACAAGCTCTGACGGTGTTTAATTATAGTTTAGTCTTAACAAGTTATGGCATTTTAAAGTTTGAAGGGCAAAATAGTCATTTTACAAATATATTCAGAGCAAATGGACCTTACCATTGGATCAAAAATGTCGAAAAACCTCGGGGTAGGCCATTCCGTATTATTTGATGACTTTAACAATGTTAACTTTTTATATGTAAGCCCCAAGGGTAATTTGGTCATTTTACGATCTATATACTTTTTAAGTTTCAAAATGTTCTTCATAATAATATGAGTTCACAGACTTTGACGTCGTTAAATTCTGATTTTATTTTATCAAGTTATGGCATTTTAAATTTTAAGGGCAAAATAGTCATTTTACAAATATATTCAGGCCAAATGGACCATACCATTGGATCCAGAACGTCGAAAAATCTCGGGGTAGGCCACTCTATATTATTTGAAGACTTTAACAATATTAACTTCGTATATGTAAATTCCAAGGGCAATTTGGTCATTTTATCATAAATGTACTTTTTAGGTCTCAAATATTCTTTATCTTAAATATAAGCTCACAAGCTTTGACGTCGTTCAATTCTAGCTTAGTCTTAACAAGTTATGACATTTTGAAATTTGAAGGGCAAAATCGTTATTTTACAAATATATTCAGTTCAAATGGACCCTACCATTGGATCCAGAACATCGAAAAACTTAGGGGTAGGTCATTCCGTATTAATTGAAGATTTAAACAATGTTAACTTCTTATATGTAAGCTCCAAGGGCAATTTGGTCATTTTACAATATATATGCTTTTTAGCTCTCCAAATGGTCTTAATATTAGAATGAGTTCATAGGCTCTAACGATGTTCAATTCTAGTTTAGCCTTAACTAGTTATGGCATTTTGAAGTATAATGGGCAAAATAGTCATTTTACAATTAGATTCAGACCAAATGGACCCCGCCATTAAATCCAGAACATCGAATAACTTTTGAGTATGTCACCTTGTGTTATTTGAAGACTTGATTTTTTTAATTTATTAAATGTAATATTTAAGGGCAATTTGGTCATTTTGCGATTATATACTTTTTTGGTCCCAACAAAATAAAATGTATGAGTCTGACCACGTTTAATTTTGGTTTAATGTTAAATAGTTATGGCTTTTAAAATTGGTAAGGGCAAAATAGTAATCTTGGATACCAAAATCGATTTTGCTTTTTTTGGAAGCTACTAATTTTTGTTTTCATTTTTGATCCGATTTTTAAAATTGATTTTGAAAAAAAAAACAAAATTAAATTTACCAAACGCTTTTTTTTATTGTCATTTTCAAAAAAATGAAAACAAAAACAAAAAAAACCAAAACGAAATAGTTATCAAACAGACCCTAAGGTTTCCAATTTGCAAAGTCGTTAATTCTCAATCAATTTTTTCAAATTTATATTCACGTTATGCTATCTTTGCTTAATCACAATGTATTGTGTGTAGTTTATGGGGTTTTCTTTAATTTCATTTATTGTCCTTGATGTCACTCAAGATTAAATACCACAAAATACTACTCGATCCATATCGAGTTAATGAATAAATAGTAAATGTGACTATAGAGAAAAAGAAAACACTCCAACAAAGAACAAAGATATTTGAAAATAACAAAGAACGTACAATTGATTTTTATTGAAACCGGCCGCCAGATATATCAAAATTCAAAATCAAATTCAAATTCCACTTCCACTTCCTCCCCTTCCTCTACCTCCCCCTCCTCTCCCTCCTCTCCCTCCTCCTCATCTTCCCCCGTCATGGCCTTTAAATTCTGCTTAATCTTGTCCATCAACCCTTTAATGTTCTTGCCATCATGGATCTCCTCCGGCTTCTCTCCCTTGTGCTCGTCGTCGTCGTCATGGTGCTCCGCCTTGTCCTCAGTACTGTGGTGTTTGTGTTCCTTTCCTTCCTTGTGATCTCCCACATGGAGCTTCTCCTCTATCTTGTGGAACATTTTTGAGACTTTCTCTCTCTTCTTTCCCTTTCCAAAATGGCCTGTCATATTCAAACTCTCTCCTCTTCTCAACCCTTGTCAAAGTTCTTTTCTAGCTTGTTTTTCTATCACTAACTAGAGTTATTTGCTGTGAGGACTTCATGTATCAGATTCAAAGAATTTATATGTGCAGATTTCCCTTTAATTAATTGTGTGAGCGCGTGAGAAGTCAATGCCAGACATCTAAATTACTCCCTAAGAAGATTAGGGCCCGCCTGAAATAGTTTTTTAACGCAACTTGGAAAATAGATATATGGGTTTTATGCTTGGATCAGCCCCACCAATACCATACTTGACAAGCTAATTAGTTAGGGCCCAAATAGTCATCTACATGCTGATGGACCCACCTTAGTTGGCAATCGGTCCACCCAATGAGACCGGTTCTATGGTTTATTACTTTCTTCATTCTTTCAGTGTATGACTATGCAGCACATGCTTATATATGTATATCCAATTTCTAAAGTTAGGCCACACTTCAATGATGGCAACCCATTTTGGCTACTTTAAGTCTTTTCTCCCAACCATAAAATTCAAAATTTTGATTTTCATACTTATATATGTATATCCAATTTCAAAAGGTTGGCCACACTTCAATGATGCAACCCATTTTGGCTACTTCAAGTCAATTCTGCCAACCATAAAATTCAAAATTTTGATTTGGCCGTACACCTCATTTAACCCAAGGATTCTTCAGCAACCAATGTGGGCTGTAATTGTGTTACTCATATGATACTTGCAATACTACATTAAATATATATACATATATTGCATTTTTTTAAATAAAATAAAAAAAAAGACCGTTAATAACAATAACAATGTAAAGGTAAATTACATAGACCTCTCCTAAGATTAGCCTTAAATACACAGACCTCACTCACATACTAATAAAGTGCACGGACCTCTTTCTTAAGTAACAAATGTCCAATTGTTAAGATGAAAAGGCAGGAAAGTACCAATTTACCCTTTAAAAAAAACCAAAACTCGTTCGCACTATCAGTTGGGAACACAATGGTTGGACCTATACAGCACACGGAACACAATGGTTTGACCTACCAGACAGCAAGCCGGATTAGGTGTACCCATTCCCGAAGGAATGGAATTGACTGGTGCATTTGAAGCGATATGCAACCATGCCATACACAATGCCAACAACAACAACGGCAGCAACCACGGACCACCCCAAAGGCAGATATGGGAAAAGCTACTGGAGGGCTTTCGTGCTATACGTCCAGAGAAGTTTACCAGTATGAGCGAGTTGTGGAAGGCCGAACAGTGGATCATCGAGATGGAGCTGATCTTCGAGGCAATTGAGTCTAGTGAGCTAGACAAGCGACGTCTACCTACATTTCAGTTAACTAACACCGCCGCTAATTGGTGAGAAGCCAAGAGAGCCACTATCAGAGTTAAAGCTGCCAGAAGACTACCCTCAGAAGCATTAAAGGTTATATTTTTGGAGAAGTATTTCGTAGAAGATGAGAGAGATCAACAAAAAAAGAACTTCCTGAGCATAGTCCAAGGGAATTTGACTTTAATGGAGTACAACACAATTCGAGCTCCTTTCCCGGTTTGCTCAACATATGGTGGACACATCTCCAAAGAAGGTCAAAAGACTTCACCAACGACTCAAACCACATCTTTTACATATGATGATAGGTGTCACACCCGTTCCAGAAATTTATGATTTTGAAAATGCATCATTTGAGATTTTTGAAATTATTAATGTTATTAATAATTTGAGTTGAGGTTGACTGTGGGTCAACGGTAAGGTGTCAGTGAGGACACGGGAACATGGTAGTTCATATGGCATGAGCATGAGTAAATGGCATTTATATGATTTAAATGTTATTTGACTTATATTGTATTTTGTGAATAGTGAATTATACCTGTGTAGTACAATTTCTGGTATTTTCGGTATTGTTTATTAAAATTTTGAGAACTGTGGTGAGAACGTGAGTGATACGTTAATTAAAAAGGTAGGTTGGGTAGAGATTCCACAGAATATAGTTTTCGGACGTTATTTTGGACCCAAATGAAACCTAGTCGAAAACTTTTAAAATTTATAATTTTCACTCGTAAAGTTATAAAATGGACGTGTGCAAAGTTTCATGGGTTAATTAGAAGTTTGAGAAACTTACGGGGAGGTAAACATAATTTCCAGAAAGTTTGCCTATATATAGAAGTGGATGAGATTTCATTCTCATCCAAACTTCCAAAAATATCTAGAGAGAGAGGAGAGAGAAGGGAGATTGAGCCAACGGGCTTTGCGACGCCGATCGACGACCTTTCGTCTGTCAGATTTTTCTCCAAATTTCATATTTGAACTCGTGGAGGTAAGAGCTACGTTTTGATCCTACTTAGGCCGTGTTTGGCCAATTTTTGTAAAAATCTTAATCCTAGGCTTTTGGGGAAAATCAGGTAAAACTCGTAGGAATCGAGTATAATTTGAAATCCGACGATTAATTAGCCCCCTAGACGATCCTTCAAAGTTTGAAGAGAATCACACGAGGTATGAATTCTAGATCTATGAAATATATGAATTTTCATGTTTTGAACGTCAACTTTGATATTCTTGGATCCGGGCGAAATTCATGTATTAACTAGGCCCGTTAATTATGCACGTGAAATTATGTGAAAAGCACGTATAACTGTTTATGTGAGCATATTATGTGTCTACTTGGGTCAAAGGGGAGTTTGGTGCAAATTCATCCGGGGTAAGCTCCTCGAACCTTGAGGATTGTGATTTGATTAATTGTGATTGAAATGGAATTGGAATTGTGGTTGTGTCTGGATTGGAGGTGGGCCCAACTAGTACACGGTACCTGGTATGGAGGAAGGCCCAACCAGTGTACGAGATGCGTGGGAGAGGTGGGCTTCCTACGGCATCGACCGGATGAATGCGTACCACTCACCCTAGAGACTATTTCTATGTGTTTTAGATGCTTAAATCATGAACTGTCATATAAGCATACATTTAGAATTGTACGCTCAGCATATAGCTGAGCAGTGGAGATGTACTCCATTGCAGGTAAGAGGAAAGACAAGAAGAATCGTGAGGAGTGAGGCTGATGAACGCCGGGGAAATCACCTTTGTATATGTTTTTGTTTTAAATCCTAAAACTTGTGCAAGGATTGGGAATTGTAATAATACGTTGTAATAAATCTTTGGATTAGTTCCGTAGTATGGTAATTCTGTATTTGAATGCCTGTAGTTATGTTTTAAATGTTGTAATTCAGTTATGGTTGTAATTATTGTTGGTATGGAGTGGCATGAGTTGTTAAATTTCATCACAGGGCTGCCCAGCAGGGGAGCAGTCGACTGGACCTTGCATCAGTCGACTGGATCACTGTGATGAATTGGTTACTGCTTTATTTCGTCTGAGATTCAGTCGACTGGGTTGAGAAAACAGTCGACTGGATGGGGCCTCAGGCCATGACATTCTGCTGGATTAGGGTACCAGTCGACTGGACATTTTCAGTCGACTGATAATTTTAGGCACCAGTCGACTGGGTCCCCGACACAATCGATTGGATGGGCTGTTATAATTTGAAACCTTTCTGTTTGAGATCACCAGTCGACCGGATCCTCGATCAGTCGACTGGACCTCTGTTTTCAAAACTATTTTCTTTTGATCGGATTCAATTGGCCAAAACTTTTTATAACTCTGATTCTATTGGATTTTTCAACTCAGAGGGTAATGTTTCCTAAAGTTTTAAAATACCCAGGTTTGTTTTAAAGTTCTTTCCGCTGCGTATCGTTAGATGATGTTTGGATGAGCCTTGGTGGCGTGCCACGTGTCCTATTTCCACGCGTAGTGGGATGGGTCCTGACAATAGGCAATCTGGACCAGTCTTTTGAAGGGATGGTACGATTGACTGCGAGTTTGGAAAAGGATGCCTACCCACTTCAGAGGCAATAAATGAACCGACCACCTTCGTCAAGAAACTTCCAACTGAA
The DNA here is from genome assembly GCA_033977485.1 of Hydrangea macrophylla. Taxonomy (NCBI): domain Eukaryota; kingdom Viridiplantae; phylum Streptophyta; class Magnoliopsida; order Cornales; family Hydrangeaceae; genus Hydrangea; species Hydrangea macrophylla. The sequence goes on along the minus strand of CM066991.1, from coordinate 77,688,028 downwards.
GAGCTTTCCTGCTCAATCGTCAAGGAGCACTCAAAGATGGAGACCCCTGACAAATTTCTAAGGGAACAAGCATGCATATGATGTGACAAGGAAACCCTAGCCTAACTATCCTTGACCTCAACAAGGTTAACAACGAGGACCACTATCTCAGGCATTGTCCTCTACCTCCACGACTGAACAACGATGGATGCTTCGATTGTAGAGTACCTGGGCATATTGGGAGATACAACACAGCTCCTAAAATCCACCACCATACGGACCTCTTCTTTTGCAACTATAACAAACTCGACCACTTGAGCAAGGACTACCGAGCACCTCGTGGAGAATATTATAGAGCGCCAGCTCAGGGACAGTAGGGACCATCAGGACAAGTTTGGATGAATGACATCATCCCTGAAGAAGTAGGATATGTTGCGAAACAACAGCAGGACTTAGAACGTACACTCGTTTTATTTCATAGTCGAGTTAGAGCTTTATTTGAGATAGCCCGTTCCTTCATTATTATTAAGGCTATGCGTGGTGGACCGTAGTGTCGTCTCACCTTTGGGAGTGACTATTAAGTTGGGTATGGTATGCAAGGATTGTCCCTTGACCCTAAAAGATAAAAATCTCGTGGCAGACTAGTCTTGTCAATGTCTGAGTTTAGCATTGTCCTAAGAATCGATTGGCTTACTACGTATGGTGCCAACTTAGATTGCTTAGCAGAACCATTATATTTTCAAAAATTAGTTATCCATTGATCAAATTTCAGTGTCACCTGTCGAGCGACATGTTTCTTATAAGTAGTCTAGCCATGCTCGAGAGTTTGAGTGCAGTACTTGCTATCGACCATATCCCTATCATTTAAGATTTTAAAGATGTATTCTAGGATATCTCTAGACTTCCTTCGAAGAAAGAGATAGATTTTTGTATAGAATTAACCCCTGGAACCTTGCCAATTTCGAAGATTCTGTACTGCATAGCGCCAATAGCGATCTTAGAATTGAAAAAGCAAGTTCAGGAGCTAGAAGTCTTAGGTTTTGTTTTCTCGAGTACGTCACCTTGGGGAGCACCAGTACTATTTGTGAGAATGGAGTACTACAACTCTGTATCGACTATAGAGAGCTAAACAAGGTCACGATCAAGGATGACCTGTTCGATTAGCTGTAAGGATCAAGGATATTTTTTTCAAAAATTGACTTGTATTCGGGATATCATCAGTTGTTAGTTCAACCAGATGACGTGCCAAAGACTGCTTTCAGGATGAGATACATGCACTATGAGTTTTTAGTGATGTCTTTTGGATTAACCAATGCCCCAGCAGTATTCATGGACCTAATGAATAGAATATTCAGACCTTATCTAGACCAATTCATTATAGTATTTATTGACGACATCCTGATCTATTCCAAGACAGAAGAAAAGCACAAGAAGCATACACAAATTATTTTGCAGACACTCTGAGACAATCGCCTATATGTAAAGTTCAATAAATGTGAATTTTGGCTTCAGCAAGTCAAATTCTTCGGACATATTATATCTCTAGACGAAATTTCTGTAAACTCATCCAAGATCGATGCAGTTTTAAGTTAGAATAGACCAACCAATGCAACAAAAGTTAGAAGTTTTCTCGGCTTAGCTGGATATTACTGGAGATTTGTGGAAGAAATCTCCAAAATTGTAGGACCATTAACGAATTTGACAAGGAAAGAGATAAAGTATGAATGGACGGATAAGCAGGAGAACACATTTTAGGAGTTGAAGGAGAGGTTGACCTCAGACCAGTGCTTGCGATACCTAGAAGTTAAGAAATATTCATAATCTATAGCGATGCTTCACACTAAGGTCTTGGTTGTGTGCTTATGCAAGATGGAGAGAAGTTTGACTTATTTTCAGATCATAAGAGTCTGAGGTACCTATTCTATCAGAAGAAGTTGGACATGAGACAACGAAGATGGATGAAGTTACTCAAGGGCTACAATTTCTCCTTGTAATACCACCCGGGTAAGGTAAATGTTGTAGCTGACACTTTGAACCACCGACCTTGTCTTTTGATTGCTTCTATATTGATTCAAGCGTGGAAAGCCTTGGAGACTTTAGTCAGATTTAACCTTCAACCAGTGGAAGCAAGGAAAGGACAATACCTTGGATGTCTTGTTGTGCAACCGACCCTCATCAGACGTACTTTGAAAGCCCAGTAGCTAGATGAAGATTTGAAGATCGGGTTCACTTAGATGCCGACAAAGGAACCAGAAGATTGGAGTATCAGTTCGGACAGAGCATTAAGATGCAAGGGTAGACTTTGTGTGCCTAACGAGGATAATTTTAGGAAGGATGTATTAGATGAAGCACAGAAGTCAAGAATGTCCATTTACCCCAAAGTAACAAGATGTACAAGGACTTGAAGAGAAATTTTTGGTGGGAATGAATGAAGCGAGAAGTAGATGAGTATATATCCTAATGCCTTGTTTGTAAACAAGTAAAGGAAGAACATTAGAAACCACTCGGACTTCTACAGCCACTATCGATCCCCTAATGGAAATGGGAACACATAACCATGAATTTCTTGGTAGGTTTGTCGAGGTCTTAACAAACCACGATGCTATGTAGGTAATAGTAGATTGACTCACGAAGGCGGCACATTTTATTGCCTACAACATGACGTATTAAGTAGAATGTTTGAACGGGATGTATCTACAACATGTGGTGCAGCTGCACGGTGTACCACCTCAATAATATCAGATCGAGATTTGCACTTTATAATAGAATTCTGGAAGATCCTTCAGACGACAATGGGAATTTCACGGAACTTGAGTTCAGCTTTTCATCCACAAACTGACAGTCAGAAAGAACAAGTTAATCAAGTGATGGAAGACATGCTATGGGCCTTTGTTATCGACTTTAAGAGTTCATGGGAAACTGACTTGCCTTTAATCGAGTTTGCATACAACAACAGCTATCGCACGGCATAGGGATCGCTCCATTTGAAGTTTTTTGCAGAAGACCCTGCCGATCACTGTTATGTTGGGCCTAAGTCAGAGATACTCAACATTTTGGGCCAGAAATGATTCTTAAAACCTGTAAGAAGATTCAAATCATGAGCGAGAAAATGAAGATAGCACCATCTAGACATAAAAGCTACGCCGACAGACGTCGTTAAGACTTAAAATTTAAAGTGGGAGATTCGTACTACTTAAAGTTTCTCCAATTCGAGGCATCGTAAGATTTGGTCAGAAGAAATGCAGGCTATCGCCGTAATTCATCGGACCGTTCAAAATTCTGGAACGTGTGGGAAAGTTCGCCTGCAAACTTACAATGCTACCAAAGATGTCAGCAGTGTACAACATTTTTCATATCAGAATGTTGAGGAAGTGTACCCATAACCTAGCGTACGAGATCAACTTTGAAGACATTAAAGTGAACAAGAATGTGACATTCAACAAAGGACCAGTTTGAATCCTAGATCGAGGTGTGAAGAAGCTCAAAAACAAGGAGATCCTGTTAGTGAAGATCCAGAGGAAGTACCATGATGAAGGAGAAGCTTCATGGGAGCTAAAGTCAGAGATGTGGGAGAAGTTTTCATTTTTATTTTAATTCTGCTTACTTCAAATTTCCGTGACGAAATCTGGTGATAAGTGGTGGATGATGTAATACCCGTGTGTTTGACTGTATATTAATAAATGAGACCTTGTTCTATTTCTTTAATGTATGTATAAGCTTTCCCCATCTTTTGCTAAAATTAGTATCCCAATCGATTGGACCTCTTACCCAATCGATTAGAGTGATAAATACCTAACCCCAATCTATTGGTACTTTTAACAATTGATTTCCATGTTGTACCAACCACCAATCGATCGGAATCGAGCCAAACTGATTGGGCTCAACAGAACCTGCTCTCTACAGCTTGGCTGGGGTATTGCTATATGGCCTCTTTTGGCCTATATATATTGCATGAATTTTACCTTTTTCTATTTTGGTTTTATAGATTGAGATATATATTTGATTGTATAGATACTCACTCATATACATATATATATACACACATCCACACACTCTTTGAACCTCACCGAAAGGAAGAGAAGAAGAAGAAGAAGAAGAAGGAAAACAGAGGGAAAAAAAGAATAAGATAGAGGTGGAAGAGAGAGGAAGACCCCTACCATTAAAGCTTGGACTCAAGCATGGTCCACTCACACATTGTAACATCCCAAATTTTTTGATATTATTTATTTATTTCTTCCATGTGATTGACATGGTTAATTATGTTTCGTAATACTATGACCATATGAATAAATAGACAGTTGAAAAAAAGATAAACAAAAAGAAATACAAGACCAGATATAAGGTGAGACCATAATTAATATGAATTGACATATTTAGTTTTGGGTAGTATTCATAGTCCCGAAATATGTTAAATGATATGCTTTATTAGAGTTAGCTATTATAATTAGTTTTATTTATATTTAGCTTTAGGGTAGTTTAGTCTTTTACTTTATATTAGGGTATTCCTAGATATACTATTATCCTCTCTTCCTTTTGTATTGTATTCATTCATTCAGTTTTGGGTTATGAGAAGCTCTAGCTTTCTTCTCTCTTTTCTCTTTTTTGTTATCTTTATTTGATATATTCACATGGTATCAAAGCAGGTTCGAATCTCATCCACGATTTTCGCAGATCGTTTTTGGATTCACATGGTTCGTTTTTGGATTTCTCGCTGATTCAGATTCGTTTTTTTTTTGGATCTCGCACTGATTCGCGTTCGTTTTTGGATCTGTTGTCTGATTTTGGTTCGTTTGTTTTGTGTTATTTAATTGTTTCGTTTTCGTAATGGCTGCTGAACGCGATGATTCGCTCCAAGCGATTAGTGTTAAACTCGATGGCAAGAATTTTGCATATTGGAATTATGTGATGAAGAATTTTCTAAAGGGGAAGAAGATGTGGGGTTATATCAATGGGGATTTTAGTAAACCTATGAATGAACAGGCTGATAAATTTGCAGAATTGTTAGATGTTTGGGAAACAAACAATTCGAAAATCATTACTTGGATCAACAACTCCGTTGCTCCCTCAATAGGTATACAATTGGCAAAGTTTGAATATGCAAAGGAGGTGTGGGATCATTTGGCTAAACTGTTTACACAGTCCAATTTTGCAAAAAGGTACCAATTAGAGAGTGATATTCGTGCCCTTGAACAAAAAAATTTGAGTATTCAGGAGTTCTATTCTACAATGACAGATCTTTGGGATCAGTTGGCTCTCATGGAGTCGCCTGAATTGCGGGCGTTTGCACCATATATCGCTAGTAGGGAGGAACAACGTCTGGTTCAGTTTTTGATGGCTCTACGTGGTGATTTTGAGGGCCTTCGTGGGTCCATTCTCCATCGTAGCCCACTTCCGTCAGTTGATTCTGTTGTCCATGAGTTAGTAGCTGAGGAAATACGTCTCAAGACTCAATCTGGAAAGGGAATTCTCCCTGACTCTACTTCATCTGTTTTAGCAGCCCCTTTTCGACCACCGTCAAACAATCAGAATAAGCCTTACTCGAGAGTTGGTAGTGATGTATGCAGCTACTGTAAGGAGAAGGGTCATTGGAAGGCTCAGTGTCCTAGGTTGGGTCGTGCAAACCAGCCCAATAGCAGCAACCAGCCTTCCAATAGTCGACCACCACAACAACAGCAACCTCAGCCTTCTCATTGGAAATCTGACAACCAATCTCAGCAGCGTTCGTATAGGCCTCCACAGCCTAACACTGCAGCAGTTGTACCACCATCAGACTCATTTGGACCCGGTTCCCCTTCACCATCCACTCCATCTATGGCCTCCCTTGCTGAGCAATTTCAGAAGTTCCTTGCCACACAGCCACATGCTATGGCCACCTCTTCACTAGGTATGTCTTCCGGTATGTCTTCAGGTATGTCCTCAGGTATTTGGGTCTTAGACTCTGGAGCTTCTAATCATATGTCACCTGATTTGTCGTCTTTTGCTTCCTTATGTCCTGTTTCCTCTTTGCCTGTTATGACTGCTGATGGTACTCCCATGCCATTAACAGGTGTTGGGTCTGTTGTCACACCTCATGTATCTCTCTCTAGTGTTTACCACATTCCCAAACTTACTATGAATCTTGTTTCTGTTGGTCAGCTTTGTGATGCAGGTTACTTAGTCTCTTTTTCTTCTACTTTTTGTCACGTGCAGGATCCGCAGTCTCAGACGCTGATTGGGACAGGCCGTAGGCAAGGGGGATTATACATCTTGGACAAGCTCAATGTACCAGTGGTTGCAGCTTCTAGTGTTGATTTGTCATCCTTTCGTTTGAGTTCATCTTCGTCTAGTTTTTATTTATGGCATTCTCGCCTTGGTCATGTTTCAGCCTCTCGTTTAAAATATTTAGCTTCTACAGGAAAATTAGGAGATTTAAAAACTCATGACATTTCTGATTGTAGTGGTTGTAAACTGGCAAAATTTTCCGCTTTACCATTTAATAGAAGTATTTCTTATTCTCTTGCACCATTTGATTTAGTTCATTCTGATGTGTGGGGACCCTCTCCTATTACTACAAGAGGGGGGTCTCGATATTATGTATCATTTATTGATGATTGCACTCGTTACTGTTGGGTTTATCTTATGAAACGCCGTTCAGACTTCTTTGATATTTACAATGCCTTTCGTGCTTTTGTTAAAACTCAACATTCTGCTGTCATCAAATGTTTTAGATGTGATTTAGGTGGAGAGTATACCTATCATAAATTTCGTGAGTTGCTTGCTTTAGATGGAACTATTCACCAGTCCTCTTGTACAGACACTCATGAGCAAAATGGTGTTGCTGAAAGGAAACATCGGCATATTGTTGAAACTGCTCGCTCTCTTTTATTATCTGCATATGTCCCTAGTGATTTTTGGGGAGAGGCTGTCCTTACTGCTGTCAATCTAATTAATAAAATTCCGTCATCTCACTGCTCAGGTCTGTCACCTTTTGAAAAATTGTATGGGCATGCTCCTGATTATTCTTCCTTAAAGGTGTTTGGTTGTACTTGTTTTGTCCTTCGACCTCATGTAGAGCGTACCAAATTGTCACCTAAGTCTGCTATTTGTGTTTTTCTAGGTTATGGTGAGGGTCAGAAGGGATATCGTTGCTTTGACCCAGTTACTAAGAAACTATATGTATCTCGTCATGTTGTGTTTCTCGAGCACATACCTTTCTTTTCTATTCCTGATAATCATCATGAGTTGACTAAATCTGATCTCATCCATCTTGACCCATTCTCTGATGATATTGATAGTGTGCCCTCTCAAGCCCCATGCACCACTGATATTGTCTCACCTCATGGTTCTACTTCTGGTGATACTGGTACCTTGCCGCTTGATGCTACCTCCCTTCCAGAGGCCACCCAAGCACCTACTGAGACTGTGGAACCTACTCGCTATCCTGCTCGCACTCGTAAGTCCACTCAATCACCTGATTTTGTTTATTCTTGTTATTCGGATTCTTTTGCTTCATTTTTAGCTTCAGTTCATGATCTCTCTGAGCCTCTGTCATATAAAGAGGCAGCTCTTGATCCTCTTTGGCAACATGCTATGGCAGAGGAACTCTCAGCATTGTATAAGACAGACACTTGGAGTTTGGTTCCCTTACCTTCTGGTAAGAGCGCTATTGGTTCTCGTTGGGTTTATAAAATCAAAACCAAGTCAGATGGGTCTGTTGAGCGGTACAAAGCAAGATTGGTTGCCAAGGGTTTTTCCCAGCAGTATGGTATGGATTACGAGGAGACTTTTGCTCATGTTGCTAAAATGACTACTGTTCGTACTCTTATTGCAGTTGCTTCTATTCGTCAGTGGCATATAACTCAGATGGATGTTAAAAATGCTTTCTTGAATGGAGACCTCCAAGAGGAGGTTTATATGGTTCCTCCTCCGGGTGTTCCTCATGGTCCTGGTAAAGTTTGCAGGCTTAAAAAAGCCTTATATGGTCTTAAACAAGCCCCTCGAGCTTGGTTTGAGAAGTTTTCCACAGTGATTACCTCATTTGGGTTTTCCCCGAGTGAGTATGATTCAGCTCTCTTTATTAGGTGTACCATTGTTGGTCGTATTATGCTTTCTTTGTATGTTGATGATATGATTATTACTGGTGATGATATTGATGGGATTGCAGTGTTGAAGTCTGAATTAGCTCGTTGTTTTGAAATGAAGGACTTAGGTCCACTACGTTATTTTTTGGGGATTGAAGTAGCCTGTTCTCCAAAAGGTTATCTTCTTTCTCAGTCTAAGTATACAGGTGACATTCTTGAGCGTGCTCGCCTCACTGATAATAAGATTGTTGATACCCCTTTGGAGCTTAATGTTCGTCTTTCCCCTTCTGATGGCGTTCCTTTGCCTGATCCTACATTATATCGCACTATTGTTGGTAGCTTGGTTTATCTTACCGTTACTCGTCCAGATATTGCTCATGCTGTTCATGTTGTTAGTCAGTTTGTTACTTCCCCTACTACAGTTCATTGGGCTGCAGTTCATCGTATTTTGAGGTACTTGAGGGGCACTCGGTTTCAAAGTCTTTTACTTTCGTCATCTTCTTCATTGGAGCTGCGTGCATACTCTGATGCTGATTGGGCCGGTGATCCTACAGATCGCAAGTCTGTTACTGGATTTTGTATATTTTTGGGTGATTCTCTCATTTCTTGGAAGAGTAAGAAGCAAGATGTTGTTGCTGTGTCTTCTACAGAAGCTGAGTATCGTGCTATGGCTTCGACCACCCGTGAGGTTATTTGGTTACGCCGGCTACTTACAGATATGGGTGTCTCTCTTCCTCGCCCTTCACCTATGTATTGTGATAATAAGAGTGCTATTCAGATTGCTCACAATTCAGTTTTCCATGAGAGGACCAAGCATATAGAGATTGATTGTCACATTACTCGTCATCATCTTAAGCATGGAGCTATCACTTTGCCTTTTGTTTCTTCTTCAGCGCAGATTGCTGATTTGTTTACAAAGTCTCATCCGATTTAGCGTTTTCGTTTTTTAGTTGGCAAACTCTCTATGCTTCTAGCTGCAGCATCGTGAGTTTGAGGGGGGATATTAGAGTTAGCTATTATAATTAGTTTTATTTATATTTAGCTTTAGGGTAGTTTAGTCTTTTACTTTATATTAGGGTATTCCTAGATATACTATTATCCTCTCTTCCTTTTGTATTGTATTCATTCATTCAGTTTTGGGTTATGAGAAGCTCTAGCTTTCTTCTCTCTTTTCTCTTTTTTGTTATCTTTATTTGATATATTCACATGCTTAACATAGAATTAAGGGCCCGAGTCATGGGTACCCATTAGTCTAGTGTTTTAATCATAATGAAGAGTATTTCAGGCCCATATAAGCCTTTTTACAAGACCTGAAGCCAAAAAAATGGGGTTCTTGTGTAGTAAGGTATTATTAGCTTTATAATTCTAGTTAGGAGAGTAGAAAATTCATATATCATTAACCCTAGCCATCCATACAAATAGAAGAGAGAGAGAGAGAGAGAGAGAGAGAGAGAGAGAGAGACGCAGGAGAGAGGGAAGAAAGAAAAGAAGAAAGAGGAAGAAGAGAAGAAAGAGAGAGAGAGATAACAGTCGAGAGGGAGGGAAGAGTTTCCCCAGTTGTCGGTGAGTTCATTGATTCGTTGTTGGTGTAGCACCTTCAATCAGTTCGGTAGTTCCTTATTTGTTTTGTTTGACATCCCATGGGTATGGTATGATTGGTGAATTAATATAATCGTTGGGGATCGATGTTGTATTTGAATCATGAGTTTGATTAGTGTCGTAGTTATGAACGAATTAGTAACCACGTTACAACGATGGATGCACGAACGTATTTACTCCCTACATGATTTTGACTGTTGCTTCCCAAGGTTATAATGGGTTCTTGGTGAAAATCTTGATTTATAAATTTAATTCCCAAAATATTATGTAAACTCTATTTTAGTGGTTGTTAAAGAATTAAAATTTTTTAAATCGTATGTTGCATATTTTAGGATTTTGCCCACGTTAACTTGTAGGTAACATAATTTTACACAACTTTTGTTCTTTGACTTTTCGCTAATTCTGCACCGTTTGGGCAGTAACTTTACATTTCAGTAGCTCTTTTATTTGGTTAATTTTAAACTATGTGAAGGATTATGTGGCCTTCGGAATAACTGTGTGGAAAAGGTTGTATGTAATTATCTATGTAAAATCATAAATTATTAGAGATGATGTGATCATGAAATGTGTAATATCCATAATTTTCGTTGTAATTTATGTATATTGATATAGATAAGATTCAGTATGTTTGCACTTACCTTTCTTGTAATTCCCTTCCCAATCGATTGTTAGGATTGCCCATCCAATCGATTGAACCTCACTCAATCATCCAATCGATTGAGAGGGTTCAATCGATTGGATGGGACTGAACTTGGTCACCAAGTTTACTTTGTGTGGTTCTCATTCACTTACCTCTCCTATGTATGCGTATCATACACACACATACTTGGGGGTTGGCTGATTGTTTGGGAGAGTTTAGAGAGGAAGAGATATACATATGTATACACACTCACATGTTTATATATATACACACATACACATACCTGTATATGTACACAAAGTGTACACTCTGGGAGAAGAGGTAGAAGAAGAAAGGAAGAAGTAGAAAGAGAAAGAGAAAGAAAAAGGGAAAGAAGAGAGAGGAAGAGAGCTTACCAAGAACCTCGAGCACCACCGAGGACCATCGACATCACCGAACCTTACCGGTGAGTGTCCAACTCACTAAGTACCTTTAATAATGTCGTATATACATGTTTCGATAAGAACGAACGGACCCCGAACATTTGTGGAATGTCCAGTTCATTCCACGGAAAAAAGATGACTTCCCAATCGAATCACCCAATCAATTAAACTTTGACCAATTGATTAAACTTGACCCAATCGATTGAACTTGATTTCAATCGATTGAATGGGTCATAATTGATTGGAAGGAATTATAATCGATTGGATAGGTCAGAACGTTAAATGTTTAGGTTGTTTATACATGCTGAACTGTTAAGTTGTTTTATATCCTGCGTTGATTTTTGGAAGCTGTATCAGAATAATACACACGTTGAACAATGGACTTAATGCATTAAATAGTGGAATTGGTTGCATAATGATGATAAAATATTGTTAACCAAAATGGGAAGCTGACTTACATAGTAGTGGGTCTATCGACCACAGAAGTTGATACTAATCATGTTTGAGTGCGTGAATGCGATCACAAAGATTGTATAATGTCATGTGTGGAATCCTAATGAATTGGGAGAGTTAAGTGTGGTCTTTTGTATGTAATAGATGGCTTGACCCATAAGATAGGTCCAGGATTGTGCAAGACATGTTTGTTAGGGAGCTGGGACTACGTGTCAAGCTTATTGTCAAGAAGGTTGGGACTACGTGTCAGGCTTATATGTCGCGGGATAGTTGGGACTACGTGTCAGGCTGATGTATTGGTTAGCAAGTTGGGACTGTATGTCAGGCATATACATTGTGAAGTTGGGACTACGTGTCAGGCTTACATGAGGTAAAGTTGGGACTATGTGTCAAGAAGGCTAATGTGGACACACAGCCTTGGTGGGGTTCACCCCTTTTCGCTTCGGAGAAAGACTTTCTTGTTTTGAAATAGAATTTGATAAAAGTTTTGTGAAAACAGATATAGAGTCACCACTTGTTCTTTGGGGAACCAAGAAACCCAATTTGACTCACCTAAATGGATAAAGAGCACCAGCCCTTCATAATCAAAGAAATTGGCTCGGGGTTTTGATACGAGAGAGGAAGGAGCCTTTGTCGTGACTAAAACATCCTCAACTCATCCCGTCTTTCAACGGGCTTCAATTAGCATCCAAATAATCATCTTATACCATGTTTGGTTCGATAGTTAATATTATGATAAGTATATTACATATGCACAAGACTCTTGAAATGGAAGATCAAAAGAAAAGATATCATTCATAAGATCTAAGCCAAATATCACACAATGCAAACTGAAAGATCACACAAAACAAACTTAGGAAAAATCGTCTAATCACATTTCAAGGAATCAAGTTTTCCTAATCAAAAGGGGTGACATAAATTTTTCTTAAAACAAACAATAAAAGAAAACAAAATATGCTTAGCAAACTAGTATGATGCATGTTAATCAGAAACAAGACAGAAATCATATAAACAAAAGAGGTTACTTAAAAACAGAATCCGTACTGTCGATTGAAAATACAAAAAAATGACAGAAAATGAAAACAAAACATTAGGAGGCCCATATTATACAAAGAGTCCCATAAGACACTGAAGTTTAAGAGAAAAATGAGTTGGGATCACAATTTTTGGAAAAGTTTTCTGGAAAACAAGTTTAAAGTCAACTAAAACTGCTGTGACAAAAAAGCAGAATGTTTGGGTCAAAATGATACCCTTCCAAGTGTTTTAAAATTCATCCAAAAATCGTGGAAGTTCTATAATGAGTTAGGAAGACTTTCCAAGTGGTATTGCAATCATCCATTGAGTATTGAACTCAGAATGTCATTTTTAAGTTGAACAACTCACTGTTTTGAAGATTTTGAGAAAACAAGTGTTTTATTTCTTAAAAACTAAATGAGGGGTTTAAGAGAGGTTTTGAAATAAGAGTTTTGAGAGTACATTTTCAGCACGAAAATGGAGATTATAACCACTTGAAATACCAACTTCAAACTCACCTCAAGAACTTCCAAAATCATTTGCAAGATAGTTTTATTTTGGACATGACTTCAAAAATACTTTAGAAGTATTGAAGTTAAAATCATCATCTATTAAACATGTTTTTAAGGTCAAGGGTTACTATCCATGAGGATTCATTCTCCTCAAATACCATGTCATCACTTAGATAATGATAAACTAGTAAGTAAAATAAAGAAAATAAAAAAGAAATGAGGTAAGAAGAGATGATAGGCATTTTAATCAGAGACAATAAGGCTTGTTATTGACTAGCCATTCTCTCCGAGTGACTTGCACGTCCAGCATTCTTGGGGAATCTCTGGCCATTAAAGCTGTTATTGATTTTGCCTTCAACTATGGCTTACTTAAATCCTACTTTGAAAGTGACAACTCCACCCGTATATCAGCCATCAACACTTCCAAGGAAGCCAAATTGGGTTTGTTAACCCCTGATTGGGTTTTGTCCCCCCTAGAGAAGGGGTGGACATTCGGTCGGTTCGGTTTTGCCAAGTTCGGTTCAGGTTGGTGACGAATTTCTCATACCAAAAACCGAACTGAAATACATTTCGAAAGTTTTGTCCGGTTTCTTCGGGCTATCGGTTCGGTTCGGTTCGGTTCGGTTCGATTCGGTTTAGAATACTTCAGTGCAGTTTCTTAGTTATTAAGCTTAAATTTCGGTTCGGTTCAGTTCGTTAAACTGAAATATCCTATACCAATATCCGAACTGAAATCTTGTTCGGTTAATCGGTTCGATTTGTTCGGTCAATCGATTGGGTTAGTTTGGTTCGGTTTGATGAAAAAAAATTTCGGGTTCAATTCACTTTGCCCACCTCTACCCTAGAGATCTTAGGGACCTTTTAGTTTATGATGTTTTTCCCACTGGTGTGGGTTGATTGTACCTTCTTTTGCCTTTAATGATGTTCGTTATTCCGTTGACCATATTTTTTTATATAGATATGCGAAGGAATAGTTCTGCAATAAGGAATTCAACTCCGAAATTTAAACTATTGAATCCAGGTTCAAACAATACCTCACATGACCCTTTACTATACGATCCTACAAGAACTTTGTTTCACATTTTGGAAAGATCGACTTCCTAACAATTTGAAAATGTTGGGAAATTTCATGAAGATTTATGGCAGGAAGAATTTCAATTCATCCAATTAATTGGTTCATCGAGTTTCAATTTTATTGAAAATTATGTTTGGGCATAATCAAACTTGGTGCATCAAAAGTTTTTTCTAAAAAAAATACAAATGTAAAAAGAGTGACAAACTCGATCCATCGAGTTTTTCTGATGCCAAAAATTTCTCAGATAATAATTGTTTCGATCCATGGCTGCCCACATTCGACCCTTCAAATGTAAGCGTTGTTTCACCACTTATTTTTTCACCTAAATTTACTTCAACTTCAATTTTTAACATGTGGTCTCGACCCAAGATTTACCATGTTTTGCCAACCAAATTCTAATTTATTTTGATTTAAGTCACCTACTTTTAAGCCTGCGTGCTTTGTATGCGAACCTTTAACCATTAACTTTAACATGAAGTTCTCCACATAAGATTCTAAACCCATAACTTGACTCGTTCATTTCTCTTTCTCCTATACTCTTTACCTTCTTTTAATCGGAGCCTCCTCCGATTCACGGAACTCAACGTGCAATCATGGGTACATATTTTCTGTAACACAAATTTCTCACAAGCAACGAATGTAAAATAAATCAATATTGAAAACGAAAATGATCAAGAAACGAAAATATATTACGTACCGTAAACTTGTACACACCCCAAAAAAAAAACACACATCATTTGTGAGATAATCACCACTAGTATTGCAATCAATAACATCAACTTGCACGATATACTTTCCATCACTTCGAACACAGCTCCAGCCACCTGCCAAAGGAGAGAAGAAAACGAAGAAAAAAAAAATAAACACACATATTCTGATAAGTGTTTAAATTTTGACACTATATCAGAATGACATCTCTCTCTCTGTGTGTGTGTTTGTTTATGCCTAAAACATACACACACAGAGACACTCTATGTGCCCAAATTTATTTATTTTTTATTTTGTCTCCCAAGTTCGATAAGTGTTTAAATTTTGACCAAAAATTGTGTAAAGTAACCAAATTTTGTCATTAGGACAACTATTTGCGACAAATGTTATTAATTTAAATTTAAACACTTATCAAATTTGGACTGAAAAAGAAAAAAAAAAACATAAGGTAAGATTGGCTCAAATTTGAATAAGTGCAATTTATCTTCTTGTTTTTTTTAAATATATATATATATATATATACACACATGCACAACTTAAAATTCTCTGTGAACCCAACTTGGGCACACGATTTTAGAACATAGATGAATCAATAGTTTACTGAAAAAGTAATGACTTTTCCTCAGGTTTTTGTTGACCATTATGTTGGGTCAAAATTCAAGAAATTAATAGTCATACGAGAATTTTTTATAAGGGAACAGAAAACATAATAATCCTAAAGAGAAAAATAAAATAAAGGAACAATTGATTTTATTAAAACCAGATATATCAAAATATACGAAGGCTAAACATACTGGATAATATATATATATATATATATATATATGTGTATGAGTAGGGATCTAATTAAACTTGATGTAAAATTAAGTGTTGATTAAATATTCGTGCCATCAATATAATCTTAATTCATAATTATGCAGTTATATATATAATGAAAGAACTGTGGAAATTTGAAAACTTTGACCAAATATCAGATGATGTGTAATTGACTTGAAATTTGGTATGCATGACTATCATGCAATGAAGAATTTATCAAACCTTTAACTTAGAAAAATGCGTATTCAAAATATATGAGCCAAAAATTCTAGATAAGCATAATTAAACGAGTTGGGGATCTAATTAAACTTGATGTAGTTTCATTATTCATCCCATAGAGTTTAGAGTTTAGGGCTAGTCAAACTCAAAAAGAGTTTAGGGCTGTTCAAATCTTAAAATACTCTACAAATATCAGATAACATCTAATTTATTTGAAACATCAATCGTATGAACTGACTACCATGAAATGGAAGCTTAATGACCTTTAACTTAGATAAGTGCAGTGTCAAGAGGTGTTATGCTTGTGCAATACAAACCTATAATCTGCTTTTTTGTTCTTTCTAAAACACAACTGCAGAATCTCTCTCTTACGGATACCATGAGCCCTTTTGGAGTCTATCATATAAGTTAAAATAAAATTGATTGGCAAACCAACTTTTGCGATTCAATTGTAAAAATTGTGAGTCAATCGCAAAAATTTACGATTGGCCAAATACTTTTGACAACTTCGGATCAAAAGAAAGTTTTTGCAAAAATTTAGCAGATTTAGAAATTGTTACCAAACGTGCTATGCATGTCTGTATACGTCAGCATGCTGATGTAGAGTGACCAATTAATCCTAACCATTCACTTCTCCCTTCCTTTAAGGGAGATCACGACAAATGGTTAGTGGAATTTCAAATTTTAAATTTGATAACCACTTGTCATGATCCCCTAGAAGGAGGGGACAAGTGGTTGGTTGGGATTAATTGGTCACACCACGTCAGAATGCTGACGTAGCGTGACGGGCTCACTAAATAATTTCTCGAGTGGTTCAGGTATCTTTACCTCAGTAATAAACATGTGCCAAAGGTGCTACCACCCTCGTCCTTACTCATCTTCCTCTTCTTCTTCCTCCTCCTCCTCCTCTTCTTCTTCCTCCTCCTCACCCTCCTCCCCCTCCTCCTCTTCTTCTTCCTCCTCCCCCGTCATGGCCTTTAAATTCTTCTTAAACTTGTCCATCAACCGTTCCTTTTTCTTGCCATCATGAATCTCCGGCTTCTCTTCCTTGTGCTCGTCGCGGTGCTCCACCTTGTCCTCACTACTGTGGTGTTTGTGTTCCTCACCTTTCTTTTCGCCTTCCTTGTGATCTTCCCCATGGAGCTTCTCCCCTATCTTGTGGAAGATTTTTGAGATTTTCTCTCTCTTCTTTCCCTCTCTAAAATGGCTCGTCATATTGAAACTCTCTCCTCAACCTTGTCAATCAAACCCTAAAGTTCTTTTCTCGTTTTTTTCTATCAGTACTAACTAGAGTTAGCCCTTCATTTGTTGAGGGCTTCATGTATCAGATTCAAAGAATTTATATGTGCAAATTTCCCTTTAATTGTGTGTGTGTGTGTGAGAAAAGTCAATACCAATTAATCATCTTAGTTAACTAAAGCAGATTAGGTAAACAGTTTTTAATGCAACTAATTGTGAAATAAGGATCAGTAAGTTTCCTGAAAGAACCCAAATAAAAATTATAAACAAATGATTGTAGGTAAGCTTGATTGTGATTGAGGCATACATCTATATCAAGTACAGACGTAAATTTGCAATACGAAATTTCAAAGTAAATTGAGTGACCTTCTCCACAAATTTTAAAACAATTATAGACCTTCTACTGTATTAGTCCTTAGGAATACTATAGTGGTGACAAGATAATAAATGTCATCTAACCACTTTGATAAGTAGTTGCAGTTCAGAAAGTCTATAAATATATGTATCATTTACGTAGGAAATCATCTTGAAATCTTGTATATTTTTCCTCGACATAATATGCTCTTTTGACTATCTTTTTGTGTAACTTTCCTATTTCTTGTTCTTTATTTTTTGTGTAACTTTGTGTAATTGGTATCCAAGCCTTAAGAGTCTATAACATCAGTGTTATTCTGTATAGCAACTTTGCAAGTATTCTCTTTGTTTATATCTTCTCTAAATACATCTTACTTACTTATATTATTCTAATTTATGGTTGTTATTTCTTTTAATTAATAGTTGTCATAGCCCATATACCCGTCTGTTCATGATTGTTTTGTTGTCGTAGTTAGGCTTGTTCAGATCTTTTGTGAGCACTTAGGAGGTCTTAGGCACCAGACAATTACTAAGCTTGAGAAAGAAATTTCCATAATGACAGATAAGTATAAGACAGTAACGTGTGTAGGAAAAACTATAGAATGTATAAATGACTCATATGATCATGCACTTCATATTGAAAAAGAGTCAGCTACAATAGGTAGTATGTGTTCAAGTTTAAATAGTATAACAGATATTATGCGTTATTATTTTTCTAAACTAGAAAAAACCCAACAAATAAGCCAAAATTACACTACACCCCATATGGGCAATTTTGTAACGGATAGATTTTATGATATCCGTTACAAATTTCGGAAACCATTACTAATTACCATTATTTTGGCTACTTAATTTATGTAACGGATGTATTTATATTCGTAATGTTTGTATCCGTTACAAATTGATCCCCAAAAAAAAATAAAAAATAAAATAATTTTGCCGCTCAAAAACCATCGGGCTCCTTCTCATTTGTTTCACAAAAAGATAAAGGAGAGAGAAAGGAGAAAGGGGCCCGGAAAAGGAGAGAGAATGGAGAGAGAGGAGAAAGGGGGAAGGAGCCGCCGCTCTATATCCACGCCGCCGCCGCCGCCGCCGCCGGCCACACACCGCCGATCAGTGGACGCCGCCGACCACCTGACATCGCAGAAGACTTCCTGTAGGTACACCCTCCTTCTTCTTCTTCTTCTTCTTCTTCTTCTTCTTTCTTCCTTATTTTTCAATCAGATTCTTCTTCTTCTTCTTCTTCTTCCTTTTAGATCAGATACAAACCCTATGTTTTCTTCTTCTTCTTCTAGACTCAAACCCTAGATGTCTAACATATTCTTCATATTCTTCTTCTTCTAGATTCAACCTACTTGTTCATTAGATTGGAACCACACCATTACTCATGAGATTCAGTCCGTCAGGTAAATGGCTATGGGTAGTGAATAATAAAAATGAGATGGATTTGGTAAAAAAAAATTGTACATTTTGGTGTGCTCTGTAGTCTCATTATACATCTGATTATTTTAATTTAATCTTCGAGCTTGTAGATTTAAAGTCAGTTACGTACTGTGGATTTTCCATAGGAACATTTGGCTCAAACCGAAATAGACTCTTATGTATGCTGTTACATTAATTTCCATGAGCCTTTGTGTTATCCATTTAATTAGTCATGTACCAAAAGCCCACAATTGAGATTGAGTATAGACACACATTTATTCACACACATACACACACACACACAAACAACTCATCCAGATGAATAACAATCAGAGGAGTTAAAACCAGAGAAACAAATAAGAACTTTAGAAAACAAAAGAAAGTGACACCACAACCTCCATTATATTCCCACTTGGGCCTTTCTATAATAAATAAATTATTGTTGTTCTTTTTTCCCTATATGGTGTAGTGCCTTTCTTTAAATTAAGAGGCATCTTTGTTATCATTGCATTCTTGATAAAATTCATGTAGGCATGATCTCAGACTGTTTTTTATTCTAATTGTTAGGCCAAGGGAATTTCCTTTGTGTGTTTGAGAAATTTGCATTCATATATACATATATATACGCATACACACACACACATACATATATTGCATTACGCAGGTATCCTCATGGTCATTCAGAGCACCTTATGAAGCATTTGGTTATATTAAACATCTTGTTGTACAAGTTTTGTTAAATTATTGTTGATTGAAGAAGTTGTATATAGTCGTTTGATGATTTTTAATAAGGAATAATTAAAAATTAGTCTATTTCAGGATAGTGAGAACTTTCATGTTTGTTCCCTTGAAATGATATATATAAACTATAATATACTGTTGTTGTTTATGTTACGCCCCAAAAATCGTAGCGCGAGGAAGGAGAGAAAATAGAGAGAAGATAGGGAGAAGAGAATTTAAAATCCTTACACAAAATGCGGAAGCGACTTTGGAAACCCACGGGGATTCCTACAAGGATGACTCACTAATACGTAAATCCAAAATGGGCTTACATATTAACGAGTCCAACAAAGATGGAAGCACTTGAAAATTTAATTAAGAGACTATCCGGACAAGTACTAGTTTCAAGGAGAGAAGGAAAAATACAATAACTTTGAAAAATGGCATTTTTTACAGTTGCTGAATTTTAAAACACCCGTAAGTAACTATATATTTGAAATTTTCACATTGGAGGTCACGCCCCGAAAACCGAAGCGCAAGGAAAGAGAAAAGAATTAAAATCCAATCACAAGTGCGGAAGCGACTTTGGAATTCCACGGGAATTTCTACAAAGATGACTTACTAACACATAAGCCAAAATGGACTTACATGTCAACGAGTCAAATGAAGGTAAAAGTATTTGAAATTTTAATTAAAAAGGCTATCCGAACACGCACTAGTTCAAGGAATACAATAAATTTGATAAAAGACCATTTTTAGATAGTTGCTGAATTTTAAAGCATCCGTAAGTAGCTGTGCCTTTGGAATTTTCATATTCTATTCGCATTGGTCCATGTAAAATTCGATTCTGCACAACTTTTGTCAAATAGCATTTTTTTTCCAAATCCACACCATTTGGACAGAAAACTGAAATAACAGTAGCAGTTTTTTTTTTTTTTTTTTACAGCAACTTGACAGCATTTTGACAGCATTATGAAGTGTAAATCCTTACACAAAATGCGGAAGCGACTTTGGAAACCCACAGGGATTCCTACAAGGATGACTCACTAATACGTAAATCCAAAATGGACTTACATATTAATGAGTCCAACAAAGATGGAAGCACTTGAAAATTTAATTAAGAAACTATCCGGACAAGTACTAGTTTCAAGGAGAGAAGGAAAAATACATTAACTTTGAAAAAGGGCATTTTTGACAGTTGCTGAATTTTAAAACACCCGTAAGTAACTATATCTTTGAAATTTTCACATTGGAGGTCACGCCCCGAAAATCGAAGCGCAAGGAAAGAGAAAAGATAGAAAGAAAAGAATTAAAATCCAATCACAAGTGCGGAAGCGACTTTGGAATTCCACGGGAATTCCTACAAAGATGACTTACTAACATATAAGCCAAAATTGACTTACATGTCAACGAGTCAAACGAAGGTAAAAGTATTTGAAATTTTAATTAAAAAGGCTATCCGAACACGCACTAGTTCAAGGAATACAATAAATTTGATAAAAAAAGACTATTTTTAGATAGTTGCTGAATTTTAAAGTATCCGTAAGTAGCTGTGCCTTTGGAATTTTCATATTCTGTCCGCCATAGTACTTGTAAAATTCGATTCTGCACAACTTTTGTCTAATGACATATTTTCCAATTCTGCACCATTTGGGCAGAAAATTGAAATAACAGTAGCAGTTTTTTTTTTTTACAGCAACTTTGACAGCTTTTGACAACATTTCGAAACATTCCCAACTGTGCTAAATTCTCGAGTTTGAACATCAATATATGACTAAACGAGTCCTAAATGACATATAACACGTGCCTAGACCAAACAGAACTTTGTGTACTCAAAATTTATTAAAAACGAGGAGTGAAAGAGATAAAGAGAGGAAGAATGGGAGAGGGAGAGATTTGAGGGAGAGAGATTTGAAGATATTTCCTTTGAAAACAAAATGGACAAATCCGACAAGGATTTAATTGAAATACAATAAGTCCGGCAAGGACAAAATCAAGCATAAACGAATCCGGCAAGGATTTAATATAAAAACAATGACTCCGGCAAGGACAAACTAAACATATCCGAATCCGGCAAGGATTCAAATCAATACACATACATAAAGCTTTAAAAGAGATTCTATGATCTCGGAAACATAATTACATAACATAAATAAGTTTAGCGAGTTTGAAAAGCAATGACTAACATTTGTCCCATCAAAATTACAACAAGGCTTCCCAATAACAAAATATGGAAGTTTAAATTCAAGAAGTTTTGTAGTAAAACTAATACAATAATTCTCTTTTTAGAGCATAAAACTATTACAAACTTTTCAAAAGCCTAAAGTTCACATGGGAACTATCCATGTACACAACTAAGCATGAGTCTTCAAAATAGAACAAAATGCCTCATAGTTCACGCGTCGGGTCACATATGCCCTTTTTCCCTTATCAAGCTCACCTGAAAAATGTTTTGTCATTTTTATGAGAACGACGGCTCGTAGAAAACATTGTAACAAGTCTATATGTTATCCGTGACTAAAATGAAATGAGGTGCAATGCATTGCCACCACACCTACAATGAAATGATTAGAGCCTCACGGCTATGCATGATATATGCACATCTCTTTCGTTACCGGACTATGAGCCACCCACGCATGGAGTGTAGCATACCAACTTTCGGGTGCTACCCGAATATAGTTTGGAGTTTGCATGTTTCTAAGGGTCATTCTCCCTGTCTCACATCACAACCCACGTCCGGATTTTCTTAAATCCAATTCCCTCACATGGGGTTTTTCTCACTTTTTCAAACAAAACCTTTATGTCATGATACATGAATGCTTACCGATTAGGCTTCAATGCACGTGATGCTAACAATGACATTAAGGATGATTCACCATAATACATTAGGCAATAATTCTATTCTATTAAACATGATATCAAGAGCTTCAAAGAATGTAATTAAATTTCATAATTTAACATTCCTAGCAAGGATTTCTAAAACTAACGCCCTAGTGTGTGTTTACACATAAAGGAAGCATCCTAAGCACATCTAGCATCACATAATCAAGTATAGTACAACCAAAGCATGTAAATTCACAATTAGACATATAACCCTAAATTTACACCTTTGGGGAAAACCTAATGCATGTGTCTAAATTATTCTCATAACATCATTTTAATTACATTTAACACCCCAAAATCACAACTAGTACAACCAAAGCATATAATCCACATTTAGGCAAAATAATCCAACATTGCAACTTTGGGGGAAATCCTAATACATGTGTCTAAGTCATTGTCTTAGCATGTTAATGAACACAAATCACCTTAGACAAGCATAACATATGGAAAAGCAACAATATAAATCTACCTCAAAGCTTACCTTCCAAAAATCAATGACAACTTAAGAGAGCTAAGCAAATCCAAAATAACTTCAATGCTTGTGCTAGGATCTTGAAGGATGCTTCAAGTATGCAGCACTAATCAAGAACAACCCAAGGTTAGGATAGAAATCATGAAACTAGCAAGCCCTAGGTAGTTAGAGATTGGGAAAACTTACCCACATTAGAAATTCTCCATAGAAATGGTTAGGATGTGAAAGAAAAACTCTATATACTTCAAGGAAGCTACAAAGAGAAGAGAAGTTCAATCAAATCCCAAAATTTTGAAATCTAGTGAAACCCTAGAATTTAGGGGTTTTCTAGAATGCTTACCAAATGATGATTCCATGCTCTAGGATGATTAGAGATGCTAAATAATGAAGTTCTTGACAATCCCTTGAAATCTTGAAGAATGAAGCTTGAAAGAGAGGGAGAACTATGGAGGTTTTTGTCTCTTGGAAGGAGAAGAAGAAGAAAAGAAGAAAAGGAAGAAAAACTAACGTGAATGAGGGGAGGAGAATGGTTTGGCCGGCTACAGGGGAGTGGGGTGGGACCCACTCTCTTGTATGCTCCAAAAAATAACTGTTTGGTGCTCCAATGGACAGTCGGACCCAACAGTGTAACTCCAAAATTAAATAAACACATCCACAGGCACAGAAATTAAATTTTAAAGCACATGAAAGGTAAAATAAAATAATTTAGTCATGCTCTGGAATTAAGAATACAGTCAAATAAAATAAGGGTCCATAACAGGAAAGGCAAAATTACCCCATTACTCTTTATTATAAATTTTGAAACATTACAGTTTATTAGCAAAATTAAGTAACAAATAAAAAGGTGAATGAACAACTCAGCCTTGCATTTCCCTATTAGAAAATAGGTTAGTCTTAATCTATGGTGTAGAAGTGATAGCAAAACTTTTGCATTCCTATATTAAAATGTGAGTGGTGACTTAGATAAGGAGGTTCTTCCTATTATTTTTATTGTTATTTCTTTGCTTTGTTGGTTGAATAGTTGCCAATTCTATATTTTGATATTTAAGCTTTTGAATTCTTGACATGATGTTACTGGTGGACTTTGTTTCACAGCTATTGTAATATCTCTGCGGATTGCTTTTATGGTTTTGTTTTTGGCCTATGGCTGTTTCAACCTTTTATTTTTTTTTTATGTTCCCTAGTTTCTGAATTATGGACTAGTTTTGGATTCTTGTGATTGATATGGAGACTTATTTCTGGTGCTATGCTCTTGATTTCCTCATCAGATTGTCTTCTGATTTTTTTAATTATGGTGCCTTCATGAATTTTTTGGAGATATAGATAGATGTAGAGATCTTATCTTTACAATACTCCACATGGAAGTAAGTATGGATTACTAGCTGCCTCTAAGGTTTGAGTTTGTTTCTTCATTATCTAAATCAAATTGAGTGGGTTGACCATAACGTTATCGTACATTGGGCTTTTTGGGGGATTTTTTTTTAACTTATCCCATTCCGACCTTTTCAACCTTTATACTCCCTCCGTTCCAAACTAAGTGTCCACTACCCTTTTGCACGCAATTTAAGAAAATAATAACTTGTGGCGGATGTTTATTCACCTTTTGGGGTGGCACATAATCATCCACACATTTTTGTCCAAAATAGAAAGTGGACATTTATTTTGGAACATCCAAAAAACAAAAGGTGGACACTTATTTTGGAATTGAGGGAGTAACTATTATTGGAAAAAGTGACTGAGATTTCCAGATATGGATTTTGAGTATTTTTCCTATTCATGCATCCTTATTATACAACTAGAAATATTTAATGTTTCTCAAAGATTGGACAGATAAAGATTCCAATTGAAAGAAGATGAACTTGCCCTAGCATTACAAGAAAGCTTAAATGTTTAGTCTCCACCTTGATATGGATATGGGAATATTGAACAACCGTTACAGCCTAATCCTTTCCCTTATTCTGTAGGCTTCAGGTACATGATTTATTTCTGTTACAGTATTTATCTCACTTTTGTAGAAACTTGTTTATCAAACTCAATGCATATTCGCAATTTTAGTAGTTGCCAAATATTTGTATCCTTTTTCATGATACATATTTTCGTCTTGCACATTGAGTAGGTATAGCAATCTGTTTTCTAATTGCTTCTATATCTAGCATTTTGTTTTTTTACAATTTTCGCATGGTCCACATAGTAAATGGACAATTGGGATTTGTGTCTTTATGCAATATCTTATTTTCAGTCACTGATTTGTCTTAGTTGACGCTCACAATGTTTTTGAAGGGTCTAAAGCGTAGGGTAGGGAAAGTTACATTTTCGCCATATTCTGTGTGTTATGTGGCTTGTTTTCAAATTTGGAAATTTCCTTCTTTCTTTCTAGTTTGAGTCTCTTCAGTTTTTTCATATGATCTAGTACATGCAGTAGATCATTATTCTCTACTTCCATATCAAGCATAGTTATTTATTTCCCCAAATGAATTCTATTTGGTCTTGATGGTTCTACTCATTCTACAGATACCCATGCAAGTATCATCACATATCAAAAGATGGAAGGGACATTGTCTATCCGATAAATGCCATGGCGTTTCATCCCATGTAAGTTTTCAACCTTCTTTTCTTCTTGTGGAGAGATCCCCCACTTCACTTTTATTGTTTGATGTTTGCTGTTTGCAAGTTATCTAATGCAATGTTTTGCACAGTTGACAATCTTACTCCATAGAAGTCGAACAATTCACTTTGCTATCAACCTGTTATAGTGTTTTAGGTGCCTTAGTGCTTCTGCGTTCTTGGTCTAAATTTGCAGGAGGTCAGCTAGTTAACATGTACCAAGTCCAGCTAGTGAATTGTTTATGATTGCAATTGCTACTTATGCTCTTAGTTAGGTACAAACGTGACTTTGCTGAATTCATCTCTCTCCTCGCACCCCCCCCCCTCTCTCTCTCTCTATATATATATGCATATATACGTATATAGAAGAGCCATAAACCTTATAATTGATTACATATGGTTTTATGGTGTGATTACATACTGTTTTGCTTTATACTTGGTAAATTTGCTTTATACTTCTCCTAAACTGCAGAAGAGTGTAGTTCGTGATTGTTTAAGGACTAAAAACGTATCTGTTTTGGTGAAATTAGGCAATTATAATCGTCATAACCCACTGAAGTATGTGAGAATAGGCAATTGTAATTGTCAAATATCAGTGATTACGTTATCAAATATGTAATCTTTTCAATGTTATAGGTTTGCTAAGCCCCCCCATATGTGCGTGTTTTTGTCTGAATTAAAATGGGAGTTTTTGGTTCAAAACACCTCTATTTTTTGTAAGGGTTTGAACTAACCTTTAGGCTTTGGTTGGTTCATGGATTTAGTAAGGGAAAAGAAAATAAAAGATAAAAGGACAACCTTTTCCTTTGCTTAGTTAATATATAAGTAAAACAACTAGGAAAATAAAAGCGAAATAAATGAAACACTCTAAGTGTTTGGAGTCATTTCCCTTCCTTTTTTTCTTTTTTCTTACAATTGTAATTAGGGGTGCTCACGAGTCCGGTGAGTCGGGTTCGGCCCTCATCCATTCATCCATCCGAACATAGTCGAGTTTTCCCTCCTTCCACCAGTCATCCACTCGCTTTGTCGGGTGCACCCGCACCCGACTCATCGGGTGGTCGGGTGAGTCGGGTCGAGTCGGGTGAAACCCGACTGTCTTATTTGTCTCAATCAAGCATTTGCTTTACACATGACTTTGTCTACATTTTCTTTTTCTTTTTTTTGCTTTGAATGTCTTTGTCTACATAGTCATGGGCTAACCAAAGCTCTGACCAAACAAAAAATAAAAACATAGTCATGTGCTAGTTTGATGGTTTTAATATTTTTATAACTCCGCTAGTGACATATATTTTATTGATATAAGAATATAACATATATACATATATATATTTTAAAGACTATGTAATACATAATACATATAATGATATAAGCATATTGCATATATATATATTAAAGACTATATAATACATAATGCATATATTGATATAAGCATATTACATATATATTTTTAAAAAATTAAGTGTGTTTCGAGTCGGGTCGGGTGAATCGGGTTTTCACCCCCCCCTACACCCGTGACTCCACCCGAAACTGTCGGGTTTCCACCCCCAAGACCCGTGACTCCACCCACATTGTTTAAAAACCAAAAAAAAGGCTACGGGTGAGTCGGGTGGGCGGGTGGATTTTGAGCAGCCCTAATTGTAATTTTAAAATTTTTAACTTTTAATGTTGTTCAAGTATGAAAGGAAACACAAGGTAAATAAAAGGGGGTTTGGACTAACCTTCAATGCTAGCTTTGTGGGGTGTTTGGTTGGTCCGGGAAAGAGAGGAGAGGAGAGGAGAGGAAGAGATTTGGGAGAGAGATGTGGGAGTTTTTCTTCTTCTTTTTTTTACCTATTTTTTTTTGGAGCATTATCAGCCCTTCCCCTTTTAGCCCCTCTGTCATTGATTTCTGTTTCTTCAGAGCGATAAGTTTGTTCAACACTCACACTTGTCCTTGTTTACATAAGATTGTTGAAAAATCCACTGATTTATTTCCGTAAGGAAAAATTATCTTTCTAGAAATCTCAATTTTGTCCAAACCCATGGAAGGTCAATAAGAGCTATGTGATTTCCAACTGGAGAAAATTATTGACTGGAATATGCTATTGTGCTAAATCTTGAGCTAGAATTAAACGTGGCACTGATTGGTGCCTTTCATGCTATTTTGATTATTTTCCATGGTATCACAAATTGAACACTCTTTTCATGTTCAAGATAGGATAATATGATATTGCTGAATATATTCGGGAAAAAGCAATGACCTTTCTACTATCTCATGGAGCATTTGTAGGCTTGTGCAGTGACTGGTTAAACTATGATATGATTTTTATAGATTCTTATAACTCCACATCAACTAAATTCTGTGAGGCTCTAGCTCAAATAAGATTAGTTATTTTTATTCTCCAAAAATTCTGTGAAATTGTCTTGCTGCCCTGCCTATTGCAACATGCGATGACCTGATAGTGACAAATGAAAATGATGGATTCCTATTTAAAATGTAATAAAGCAGAAAGTGAAGAAGGATGGATTCACAGATGGAGACTTCTAAATATTCATTAGTCAGGTTTCTTTAAAATTCTGGAAATAATGGGGGCATGTATAACTATGAGAGTAATAACAAATCACACAATAGGGGCATGTTATGTTTCTTGTTTCTTTTTTTTTTTTTAATCTGATTTTTTTGTGCAATTGTTTAGTTTTTACTGTTCAATTGCAGGATTAGGTGATTTTGAATTTGATGGGATTTAAATGTAGGCAACAATTTTTCTAGAATAGTAAAATAAAATCATAAAGTTGATTTTTTTGTTCCTAGTGGCTTTTCTTAACACATATTGTTGAACTGTTGACTGTAGGGGTTGATATTCTGTAGTACAATCAAATATTTGAAGAATGTAAAAGCATGAGAGTAATTACAAATCACACATTGGGTTCATGTTATTTTTTTGTACTATCTTAGTTCTTTTCTAAATTCTATTGCAATTGCCCTAAAAGTGATTAATTAGTGTCACCTACTTTCTCAAGGTGATTGGATTTTTTTAGCATTGACCAATTGTAGATGATCATACTCTCTTTGTTATTTATAAATGTGGGCCTTGTTAGTTGTTATAGTAACAACTACTCCCTCCGTCCCATTTTGTGAGTCATGTATTTCATTTTGGGATGTCCCAAAATTAGTGTCCACTTTCTTAATTTGGGATGTAATTTTTACTTACATTTCAAAACTATCCTTCATTGAAATCTACACTAAGACAAAACTAAAAAAGTTGTTGTAATGATTAGGGACAATTGTGGAAAGTAGGTGTAAATTCTTCTTGTCCCCTTAATAAGTTGAGTTTCCAAAGATGGACTCACAAAATGGGACGGAGGGAGTAACAATTTATGCCTACTTATTGTTGCTTGTATGTATCAAACTAGGTGATGCTATACATACACAGAGGACCAATTTGGCAGATACAAACAATGTGCTACAGAGTTGGGATCCTACACTTATCAACCCTTGCACATGGTTTCATGTTACATGCAACAATAAAAATAGTGTTATACGAGTGTAAGCAACCTTTGATTTACATTTTATACTTGTGTGTGCTTATAATGTAATCATCAAGATTTGTAGGCAAACCAATTAGCAAATGATGCTACTTATGAAGTCTTTTTACACCTTTATTTTCCCAGTGACCTTGGGAACGCGGTATTGTCATGATCAAAATAAAGTGAAAGATATCGTTGAAGTGACTCCAACTCGACAATCAGAGAGATCTTCAGGAAAAAGATTCAAGTACTTGCCTTTCCTTTTAACTTAAAGATATTATGCTCTGCTAATTTGAGGATGCCTACTGTACTGCCCAATGATATTTAGTGTCACAGATACGCATTGATTCTGTCCATTATTTTGTTTACCTGAATACTGATTCTGTTCATGTTGATTTCAGTTGTCTGGTTCATGGATTTAGTGAAGGAAAAAAAACTGTGAGGAACATGTTTCCTTTGTTTGGTTACCAAGGAAAAAACTGGGGAAAATAGGAAGAAAAATAAAAAATAGTGTTTCCTTTGATGGTGAAGGAGGCATAGAAATGACTGGAAGCATGCAATTGATTCGGGAGTCTTGTGACCTTATAAGTTATAATCCCAGAGAAAGCTATGAGGACCAGAATAGTATGTGATGATGCCAAAATTTGGTAAGAGTAAAGTAGAGCAAATTAAAGAGAGAGAGAGAGAGAGTGAGAGACTGATTTTTTGTATATGGTTCGGTCCTGTTAATGAAGGTACTTACGTCCACGGGTGTGTCTGAGCACGTTCACTATACTGTAAAAGAGTCGGGGGCCTGTGGTGAACCAACAAGTCTGGAACTACTGTAGGCCGGCCAGGCATGTAGATGAATGCTATAGAGGTGCTGTGTAGACTGAAAAGTCGGCCCTTCATTGGGGGTCCCTCCCTTTCAATGGGGGGTGAGAGGTCTCTTTTATAGATGTAAGAGACCTACTCGTACATGGATAAGGAAATATAATCCAATTGATATAGATTGGCATTAATTGTGGGGGGTTTCCTAATTGGATTAAGAAATAGTTTGCACTTTCCATTAGTATTCTAGCTTGAGTAGGAAACTGCCCGTAATGCTCGGGATCATGCCTGTGGGCCCGGATGATCTGTTTCCGCGGTGGGATGTGCCCGTGCAATTTTCCCGACCTGTTGGCCGGGTCATGGATGAACCGCTCGAGATGATGAGTTTCGGGTAGACTAGACCGCTCGGGCTGATGCTTGTCCGAGGACTTGTGCATGAGTTGGCCAGGACATGGACTGGCTGCTGATTTGAATCGCTCGGTCATAGGATATAGCCGATTTAGGGTGTATCAGCTGCCCCCCAATCCTAAGGTTGGCCAGATGCTATATCGGGGCAAGTTTGGAAATCAGTTTGATGTTACTTGCCACTGTCTGAGTGCTTGGGGAAGCTGCCTCGGGGCTTTTGAGCCTGGTGAGTCCTCAGGAACTGGCTGAGAGTTGAGACCCAGCCTAGCTCGGGACTTTTAGGTGCTCTGGAACTGACCGGGAATTGAGACCCGGCCTAATTCAGAGTCTTTGAATGCTCGGGAAGTGACCGAGAGTTGAGACTTGCCCTACTTCAGAGTATTTTTTGCTCGAGTTAGCCTCCAGGATGGTTATCTTCTGCCCGTGAATCTTCGTCAAGGTTGTGGGTAGAAGAATTTTACCATGTTGGAAAAGCCGACCTAAAGCGTATTACTTTAGGGTCCTTTTATGTTAACTCCCTAGGATGGTTATCTTCCGCCCAGTCATCCTTCGTCAAGATCGTTGGGAAAAGAGTTTGACCATGTTGGTGAAGCTAACCTAAATCACGTTGCTTTAGGGTCTTTTTGCTCCTCTATCGTCGGCCAACCTAAGAGATTTTAGTTACCTCTATCGTCGGTTTGAACCTAAGTGGAGTTAATGCCTCTGAGTACTGTAGGTGCTCGGGTTGTCCAAGATTTTGACTTGGTTATCCGCGAGGCCTATAGATACCTGGTGTGATTGCCTGTTTAGTTCACTGCGCCATCTTGCCTCCCAAGCTTTCGCTAAGACGAGGGTCTTACAGAGGCTATGAACTGTAGGTAACCGACCTGGAACATGGTGGTTGTAGGGTCTTTTGAAGCTTGCCATCATCAGCCACCTAGGGGATTTTCCCCCATCGTAGGTTGGACCTAAGAGAAGCCGATGCCTCGGGCGTGACCCCGAGGTCTTTTGCCTCGGGTGCAATCCCGAGGTCTTTAGTGCCTGGGTTCAGAGCCCGAGGTCTTTTTAGTGCCTGAGTTCGGCGCTCGAGGTCTTTTTATGCCTCGGGGTTAGGCTCGAGGTCTTTGTATGCCTCGGGGTTAGGCCCGAGGTCATTATATGCCTCGGGGTTAGGCCAGAGGTCTTTGGAGCTCTCTGACAATCGGTGGAGCCTCATGTGGTGATCAGGCAAGCACCACCGTAGTCGGGCTCATCTAGAATGATGGAGGCAGGAGGTCGGATCAGGACCGCAGGGCTCCTGATTTATCTGCGCTGGAGGCACAGTCGGAACTACTTGATCCTGACCGATGTGAACTGGAGGTCGGGTCATGGCC
Organism: Hydrangea macrophylla; assembly: GCA_033977485.1. NCBI lineage: Eukaryota > Viridiplantae > Streptophyta > Magnoliopsida > Cornales > Hydrangeaceae > Hydrangea > Hydrangea macrophylla. Next base: position 77,656,763 of record CM066991.1, on the reverse strand, counting down.
GTCGGACTCAGACCGCTGTGAACTGGAGGTCGGTTCGGGACTGCCGGACTCAGACTGCTGTGAATTGGAGGTCGGGTCAGGCCTGCCGGACTCAGACCGCTGTGAATTAGAGGTCGGGTCGGGGCTGCCACACTCGGACCGCTGTGAATTGGAAGAACTGTCAGAACTCCCGGGCTAATCTCGCTTTCGCTTACTTCTGGAAGACTCGTTGCTTTCTTGCCCGGGGGTTTTGGTCTTCAGAAACTCTTCAATGTCAATGTATTTTCCAACCCTCTCTGCGAGTACAACTAAGGTTACCGGTGGGTTTCTGTGAAACGACGTGGCGCACTTGGTGTGTTGAACTCCCGAGCAGAAAGCTATAATAGCAGCGGTTTCATCAAGATCATGGATGCTGAGCTTTTCTTGATTAAACCGGTCGATAAATTTCTTGAGGGTCTCATTATCCCTTTGTCTAACCATCAGTAGATGTATGTCAGGCTTTGGCCGTTCATGCATGCCGATGAACTGGTTGATGAACTGCTTGCTGAGTTATTTAAAACTGCAGACCAATCGGGGCTCCAAGGAATAGAACCACTGCACGGCCGGGCCTTTCAAAGTGCTGGAGAAGGCTAGGCAGTGTAGTTCATCGGAGTTGGTGGTTAGAGCCATCTGAGCCTTGTAGGTCCAGACGTGGTTGACCAGGTTCCTCGAGCCGTTATAGGGATCTAGGCAAGGCTGCTTAAATTTGCGTGAGATGGCAAACCTCATGATCTGGCTGGAGAATGGTGACTCTATCTCGGTATTGGCTTGATTCTGAGCACGATTTTGACCAAGCTTTTTGGCCACTCCGTTAATCTGCCTCTGCAAGTCCTTAATTCGGGCTTCCACTCCTTCCCGACCGGTATCCGAGGGGTTGGTCGGGTCGGTGGAAGAGGCTTTTTCTTCATGGCGGGGTGCTGTCCTCTAGGATCAGGCTCGGTTATGACTCCGGGTAACCGTGTGCCCAGGGACGACTCGGCTCTTGGCCGAGTGACCCTGGACTGATTCCCGGGCCATATGCTCCCACCTTTTCTCTCGGGCAGCACGCCCACTATTGATGTCTCTGGCATCCTCAACACGGGACGGGTTAGCTCGGGCACGTTGTCTGGTCAAGATCGGTTCCCGACCGTACACAACGTTCCCGGGTCGTTTCCTGGCCCCTGGAGGACTGCTTTGCTGGGCTAGCAGGGCTTCAATCTGTTGCTGGATTTGACGCTGGCCCTCGAGGAGTTATGTGAGAGTCGCAGTGATCTGCTCAGATGTCATGACTGCCGCAGCCGGTGCCGGGGCCGGAGGAACATCCCGGTCGGACTTCTTACCCTTCTTCGGTGCCATGACGATCAGTCAAGAGATTTGTTGATGAGAAGACTAGTCGTTTCCGACAGACGGTGCCAAACTGATGATGCCAAAATTTGGTAAGAGTAAAGTAGAGCAAATCAAAGAGAGAGAGAGTGAGAGAGTGGTTTTTTGTATGTGGTTCGGTCCTGTTAATGAAGGTACCTACGTCCACGGGTGTGTCTGAGCACGTTCACTATACTATAAAAGAGCCGGGGGCCTGTGGTGAACCAATAAGTCTGGAACTACCGTAGGCCGACCGGGCATGTAGATGAATGCTATAGAGGTGCTGTGTAGACTGAAAAGTCGGCCCTTCAATGGGGGTCCCTCCCTTTCAATGGGGGGTGAGAGGTCTCTTTTATAGATGTAAGAGACCTACTCGTACATGGATAAGGAAATATAATCCAATTGATATAGATTGGCATTAATTGTGGGGGGTTTCCTAATTGGATTAGGAAATAGTTTGCACTTTCTATTAGTCTTCTAGCTTGAGTAGGAAACTGCCCGTAATGCTCGGGATCATGCCTGTGGGCCCGGATGATCTGTTCCCGCGGTGGGATGTGCCCGTGCGGTTTTCCCGACCTGTTGGTCGGGTCATGGATGAACCGCTCGGGATGATGAGTTTCGGGTAGACTAGACCGCTCGAGCTGATGCTTGTCCGAGGAGTTGTGCATGAGTTGACCGGGACATGGACTGGCTGCTGATTTGAACCGCTCGGTCATAGGATAGAGCCAATTTTGGGTGTATCAGCATGTGTCCCTATTCTTTTTTATTCCCCCCGTGTACTTGGACCAGTGTTTCTAGTCTTTGTAGAAAACAAGTAACTAAGATTATCATGATATGCCGTCTTTGCTTAATTATGACGCTTATCACTCTTTTATTGTTACAGCCTTCATGTAGAGAAGTTTACTACTACTTGTCTTTTTTCTATTGTAGAAGTTCTAAATGATATTATCGATTTATTGAGCATAAACCAATTCTCAATAAATAAGTGTTAAGTACATACGCGTGTGTTTGTTTGTGTTAGGCATGTGCAAGCACTTGTGCATTTATGATGAAGAAAATTTACAAAATAGCTCAGTAAAATAGCTCCCTAGAACATGAGATTCTTGAGTAAGTCATTATAGTCGTACTCTTGGTGAATATGTTCAATTAACTCAATACACTTATGTATAGATTCTTTTGTTGTAATCGAGAAGGCCAAAAATTTAGCATTGGTTTATATGAATAGATGTAGATTTTGACAACTCTTATGTTCAAAATTTGGCACATGCACATTTAGGCTTTTGCATTGTTTTAGTTATGAATTTGAAATTTTCAACATTGACTTTGTAGGTGTTTCAAACAAGATTTTTGAATTGGGTGTGATCGCAAACAATATGGTGAGTTTTACATTGACTTTTCCTCATTTATTAAAATAATTTGATTACTAATCTTTTGTGATTTCTTTTTTTAACACAGTTATCGATTATGGTGAAAAGCAAGTTGGTGATAATCCAAGGACAATGAAGAAAGAAGAGATTGAAGCAATTGTAAAAAGTTAAGTTGATGAACCGGGCTATGGACATAAAAAGGTTTGTGTATTTTATCTTTCTTGAGTTAATTTCGTGTGTAAGAATTAATGTAGTTAAACTAAGAACTTGGGTATGGACAAAGATTTGTAAGATAAAACATTTTGTATTCTACTTGTATTTAATATAGATTGAGCTTGTTATTTTTGTGTCTATATGGATTATTATGCTTGTTAATTAAGTGCAAAAAAAAAAATTATTTGGGGAATTTATTAAATAATTTTTTTTTACTTTTTAATTAAAAATTGTAACGGGTATATCCATTACAAAATCCGTTACTAATTTTATGCATTTGGGAAATTAGTAACGGATATAACCGTTACTAATACTCTACAAACCGTTAGTATTTTTTTTCAAAAATCAAAAAGTTGGATATCTATCCGTTACTAAACTAATTTGTAACGAATATAACCGTTACAAAAATTATATTAGTAACGGGTATATCCGTTACAAAAATCCGTTACAAATTTACAACGCCACATTTGTAATGGGTATATCCGTTACAAATAATTTTTGTAACGGATATTCCCGTTACAAATGGGTCCATATGGTGTAGTGTTATCTAGAGTCAGTAATAATTTCAATAGATCATAAGATAGATAATCTTGGATCTATTATTAGTATTAATCTGGAAAAAGAAACAAAAAAAAAACATATTAGTCTTTTAATTAAAAGTTTGGAAAAACCAACTAACAGAAAAATAGATAACGGTATGAATAATCCAGGTGATAATCAAATCCCTTGATTATATTATAGATTCGAAGATATTCTGAAGTTACAAGAAAATATCTATAATAGGACTGAGTATGAGAATATCGTCGAAATCCTAGATTACTGGGGTCAACTATATAAAGACCTAGATTTATCTGTTGAAGAAAGAGATAAGATAATAACGCAGATAAGAGACACTTCTCTGCAATATGAGGAATTATTAAGGCATTTTGAATATTCCATAAATGTCTTATCAGATGATGATAGTCAATCATCCTTTTCAGAAGAGTCCTCAGATGAAATCCATGAGGAAGAAACCCCAACTCCTAAGGGGAAAAGAAAAGCTAGTGAACCCTTAGATCCATATTATTTTGGTGATTTTGGAATGAATGAGTTCAATCAAGACGAATTTATTCACGCAGGGGAGGGTGGAAAAGCTAAGGTAGAAAACCTTCTACTTCAGAATCAACTCTTGAACCAGTAGCAGCTAGGAGAGATGATAATCATAAGTACTCAATCGCCCAGAATGATACTTATTTAAATCTTACTAATGTACCATTTAGACATCAAATAGCCACTATTGAAGATTGGGCACAATGTAGTGTCCATCATCATTACAAATTATGGTACTATATAGACTAAAGCAAAGTTCCTAGATTATATTGCAGCCACCCTACAAGGTGATGCAATACAATGGTTAAAGCAATGGGAAAAAAAATGATCTAGGACAAGCCCAAAAAAAGGAATAATTGGAATATGACTCCTTCGATAAAATCCTAGCCAAATTTGCCCTTCTTTTAAAAACTAATTTATGTGTCTTTGTAGGTGACAGTAATTTGCAAGAAGATGCAAATTACATTCTCGCTAAGATAAAATTGTGTAATATATGTCTTTGTGAAGACTATGTTACAACTTTTAAAAGTATTATTATCAGCTTGATCTATCAGCCACAATATATTGGCTTGATAAATTTTTTCACAAACTCCCTAATCCATGGGTTGAGTTAGCTATTAAAGGCTACCCAGACTTTTTTAAGAAAATAGGAAAGGAAGATTTAGCTAACTTAGGTTTTTGCATACAATATGTTCTTCGGTTGATAACTCATCACTGTTTAGAACTAAAAGCGAAAAAACAGATAAAAAACTAGATTCCCAATAATAAATATGGTCAATAATGTTGTGACAAAATTTTAAGGGAAAATCTAAAAATAGGATGTTCAACAGCATTCTATAGGAAAAAGAAAGGATTTAAGAAAAGAAAGTTCAAGTGGAGACCATGGAATAAAAATAAAATTTTCTCCAAAAAGAAAAAAATATGTTCGTAGGAAAAAGCAAAAAAATACATGTACTTTCAAAAAGAAAACTTGCAAATGCTTCATATGTAATGAAAAAGGTCATTATGCACCTGACTGTCCCAAAAAAGGGAAGATTGCAAAGAAAATGATCAAAGTTTTTGAAGAACAAGAATACGAAGTACTCTTCAGAGAAGAAATTTCATATGAGGAAGAAATTCTCTATGAAATTTCTAGTGAAGACTATAATTCTTCATATGAAAAAATTAATGAATATATCTTCATGATGCGAGATAAATTCAAGAAGTTCCACAAGATGAATTAGAAAATGTTCGCCTAAAAGATGTTGTAGGAGAGGAAGTTACCTCACTGAATTTGAATTAGCACGATTTGAAAAACTTCAAACTCTTGTTGTACCATAAATTTACAAAAATTTTCGATTTAATTTTTTCTCAGCCCGAGTGTTTGGATAATATAGTGGAAACACAAAAGCTCAATTTTTCAGGGCAGGAAAAATTGATATTCCACTTTCTGATAAAATAAAAGTTGCTAGATGGAAGGCAAAATACCCTCATATCCAACATATTCATATTGGTGTTATTCAAATTACCATTACTGCTTTATGCAGACAAGGGATAGACACCCCAATTTTAGCAGTAGTTTTTGACAAAAAAATTTCGGACAATAAAAGCAATCATTGGAGGAATCCAGTCTAATATGGCTAATGGAGTAATTTGGTTTAACATTAGACCAAATTTCTTTATTTCAGTGAATGATCCTAATATTGAAGAGTTAGAATAAGGATCAAGACTAAAGGAATTGCTATGAAAGCAAATTCCCATGACTTGTTAATTAAATGAAAAATAATCCATGAATTAACAAGGTTGCCGAAACTAGTGTCAAACAAACAGAGAATAAATTAGTAGAAATTTTTGAACCTAGACCCTTTAACACAGTTATTTAACCCAGATTGCTTAACTGGAGTGATCTAGAAATACCTAGACAATGGTTAATTTTAGATCTCGTAGAAGAAGAAAATAGGGAAAACACAACTCCTATGTTGAATCTACAAGCTTCAGGAAAAAACTTGTATATTCAAAACTAAAGAAGAACAACTTCTACATTTGTCTTTGAAAGAGATTTTTCTAATAAACAATTAGAAAAAGGAGAATCCAGTAGACAAAACAACATTAGATTCAAATATGTACAAGTCCAATTTTACCTGGAACAATATTTCAAAAGGAAGAAGACATAAAATCTATTTCTATTTATCATCTTCAAACCAAAAATGATTTTATCATTTTTTTCTCCTAGTCAAGGAAAAAAGAGATATACCTATGTTCAAGGAACATTTAATTTTGCAGGTTATAAACCATATAACCTTAGTGTGCTAATAGACACATGAGTCACTATTAGTTCTTGTAAATGGAATGGGATTCCCAAAGAAAAATGGACTTTAATGAAACACCCTATCCTTGTCACAGAAATTGATGGAAATCACACCGCAATTCAGTTTAAAACTAAAGATGTAGCAATCTGGTTAGGTGAAAATAAATTCATCATACCTAAAATCTTGTGTTTTCCTTGTATGCATGGTGATTTCATTTTAGGAAATAATTTTATTTATAAATATTTACCTATGCATATCTATGACAAAGGTATTGGTTTGAGTATTAAAAATACTTTGATTCAGATACCTTTGCTTGAACAGCATAAATATGTATTGCGCCCGTTCCACGTGGTAAAATGACACCCATCATCAAAACCATTGATGAATCACATTGGATTTATAAAAGCTTAGAAGAAAATTTTAGTGAAGATTCATTAAAATTATGGTCTCGAAGTCCTAGATTTTGCACTTTGAAGTTAAGAGATCCTAATGTCATCATTAGAGTAAAACCTATAATCTATACCAGACAACGTATAGATGAATTTGATATTCAAACTCAAGAACTTCTATACAAGAAACTTATAGAAGAAACCACTAGCCCTCACTCAAGCCCGGCTTTCATGGTACGAAACCATGCAGAGATTAAGAGAAGAAAAGCTAGAATGATAGTTAATTATAAAAGGCTAAATGAGCAATTAGAATTTGACGGATATTTTATACCTCAAAAAGATGTTTTTGATTTCCTTAAGCCAAGGATCTAAATACTTTAGTAAATTTGATTGTAAAAGTGGATTTTGGCAAATCCAATTAACTAAAGAGTCAAAACCCTTGACTGCATTTAGTACCCCTAGAGCTCATTACCAAAGGAAGGTTATGCCCTTTGGATTAAACATCGCACCTCAAATTTATCAGCGATGGATAGATACAATTTTCAAAGATTTAAAAGATTTTTGTGTTGTATACATTGATGACATACTCATCTTCTCCAAAACCAGGGAGGAGCATAAACATCATTTAAAAATTCTTTGTGAACGATTTCAAAAACATGGGATCATTTTGTCACCAAAAAATATTGATCTAGAAAAAAAATCAATTAAATTTTTGGGAATAATTTTAAATCAAAACGATTTAAAGTTACAAGAGCATATTTTAGCAAAAGTTCGTGATTTTCCTGATATACTGGAAAACAAAACTCAATTACAAAGTTTATTAGGAATTCTAAATTAAGGACGGAATTTTATTCAAAATTTATCAAAAATAGAAATTCCTTGGTTAGCTAAACTAAGGAAAGATATTATTTTTGATTGAATTGATAAGGATGTTACCTTACTCAAACAGATTAAGGATATTATCTCACAATTACCATATGTTTATCTTCCAAAAAATGGAGATAAATTAATTTTAGAAACAGATGCTTCTGATACATGCTGTGGATGTGTATTAAAAGCTATTCCTGCTTCTTTATGGACAGAAGAGGAACCACCTATTTTGGTTAATATTATAAAACAAAGAAAAAAAACCAATTCCTTTGTATCTTCAGAAAGAAGAACTTATTTGTGGATATAATTCTGGTACGTTTAAACCAAACAAACAGAAATATATCATTTTTGAAAAAGAATTACTTGCTATTAAATTTGAAATTAAAAGATTTCATATTTACTTAACACCATAAAACTTTATTGTCAGAACAGACAATAAAGCTATCAAAGATTTCCTTGTAAAAAAAAAATCCATTGAACAAGGAAGAAGATTGGCTTGGTATAATAAAATTTCTGAATATACTTTAATTTTGAGGTAGAACATCTTAAAGGTACTAACAATTTCCTTGCAGATTCGCTTAGCAAGAACTACTACGCTAAGGAGCATGAATAAGGTTAAACAACCCTTACAAGGAGATTGGGTTACCATTGCCAAAAAGGCAAATGAACTCCAAAGGAAAGTTTATGTTGTTTTTACTGGACGCAAACCAGGCATCTATCAAACATGGCCAGAATGCCATTAGCAAGTTAATCAATTTCATGGAGCATGCTAACAATCTTATGAAAGCATGACAAAGGCTAGAAAAGCCTACTACACTACTCTTCCTATGCCATTACCAAACAAGCAATTTGAGCATATGTCAAGATTTGAAAATACCCAGCTGACACCCAAAAATGATGAATCTGGGAGTTCCAATTTTTGTAATCTTGGATTATTTATGGAAATTTATATGAACTCAATGGTGTATGGAAAATGCATTGTGCCATTGAAAGATCTAAATTTCGAAAGCATATGAGTGCTTTGGCTGCTAAAGTAGATGAAAAAACAGCTAGACTAGATGAGAAAACAGTCAAATTATCTAGTCTTCAAAATCTTTGTTTCAATATCATTAAACAAATTATTTGGGCAGAAGATTTTAATTTTGAAAAAATAAACAATTTTCTTCAAAAATCTGATCTCATAAGCCATGATTTTTCAGATCCAATTTTTTGAAAAAAATTAAAAGAATTTGTCTCTTTGAAAAAGTAAGACATCGTCTTCCAAGAGATATTGTTATTCAAATTAAAGAAAAGGTGGAAGATCATCAATAAATGATTCTTGCATTACTTTTTTGATCCTATGAAAAAAAATATTTTTCATGATGGGATTCCTAAAATAACCATCTTTGTAAACCACGGAGAATGGTATAATGAAGACATTCAATGGGGAATAGCTAATTAAGTTATTTTTCAGATTCTTGAATCACATAGTTGGATTCATTTCCCAGCAATGATTAAGTGAATACTTTCCTATATGTGGAATAAATACTTCACTTTTTGGATCACAAGCATCGTTGGATGGAGAGAAAGAGAAAAATTCTTTCAACCAAATCAGATTTGGTATCTTAAACCCATAGGAGAATGGGAATTCGAAAATGGCTTAATAAAAACTTATTCATCAGATGTGGTTAGAAAACTTGATCCGGCACAATATTGGGTAGATAGTCTTTTATCTATCTCATCAAATGCTGCAGATATTAATAGATCAATAACTCTCCCATATATGGTAACAGATGGTAGAAGACTATTTGTTACCCACCATGCTATGGCCTATACAAGGACAGATGAACAAGTTAAAAAAGCATAAGAGCTGCAACTAAGATTAAAGAAGAGAGATCAACTAGATCTTCCTCTAGATCTGTCTATGACAGTAGATAACGTGGAGCAGTTTCATTCACAACAATTCAACCGGGACCAAGATGACGAAAGCACCCACGACTTTGATGACGAAGCATACCAAAACCTGGTAAATGCAATGGAAGCATAGTGGGACCCAGCCAAGGGTGAATTATTATAGAAGACTCCGGAATGACTCCAACCTTATCAGGACACGTGGAGATTTCTGCAATAGGAAGAAAAAGTAATCCAGACAGGGTCACTTTTCAAGCATGGGGAAGAGGACACGTGGATAAACCCTCTCCAAAAATGTAAAACAATTATAGACCCTCTACTGTATTAGTCCTTAGGAATACTGTAATGGTCAAAAGATAATAAATGTCATCTAACCACTTTGATAAGTAGTTGCAGTCCATAAAGTCTATAAATAGATGTATCATTTACGGAGGAAATCATCTTAAAATCTTGTATATTTTTCCTCAATATGATATACTCCTTTTGACTATATTTTTGTGTAACTTTCCTACTTCTTCTTCTTCACTTTTTGTGTAACTTTGTGTAACTGGAGCATTTCGCACACATTTCTTGAGAACAACACTTCATCAGTGCATATACTTACATGCTTTTTATCATGTTTTAAGATACGAGATATTCTTGGAATATATGGATAAGAAACTCTCTAAAACAATAACTAAGATAGAGCATGCAAGAATTGCACTGTCTGAATAACAAATTTACGTCCCACACACGATTGCTTGTGGACTACAACGTATCGTTCTTGAGGATACTACGATCTATATAGTTGAGGCAACAAACTCAACTATATTCTATATAACATTGTGTACATAAACTACTCTCAAAAGACTCTAGAATAGATGAAGAAGAAGAGATAAATTCTGGACAAAAGTTATTTCAAAATAACTAACTATAATATATATAGGTGCCTAGGTAAGAGATGCTTCTCTACACAAAGGGTTGTGTCCCAACACCCATAAACTATGTTAACATCTGTATATACACGTTTAGAAGCCATTAGAACAGATAAAGTTAAAACAAATCCGAAGTTTCAACATGAAAAGTTACAACTTTTCACAAACTGGTTCTGGTTGAACAAGTCCAGTCGAACACCCCTGTGCCAGAAACTGTTTAAACATCATATATCCGTTGACCCGATCGACCGGTCGAAAGGGCCTAGTTCACCGATTGAAAACCCCTCTGCCAGAATCTTGGAACTTAATGTTCCAAACCATTCCCTGAACATGGAACTGGCTTATAGCGATCCTAACAATCCCCTTGAGCTCCTAGAAGCTCTCATTCACAATCCGAATCTAACAATCCCACATGTGAATGATTATGGCTATCTAAACAGAAACGAAATACAATAAAACTAGGAGAGCAATTCATGCGTGGACTTACGATGCTTTAAGAATTGGACTTGAACTTTCTTTTAGTGAATATCTACTGGATTTACTCAACGAAGTAGTGTACATTAAGTATTGAACTATTCAACCTTTTATTGTAAACCAATACTAGATAACCCACACCATATAACTTTATACGCATTAATTTATTCGGTTGTGTTCATTTAATTTTGGTCCTGAACATGATCCTTATTCATGAGAACTCTTAGAGAACTAAGCCTTTGAAGATCTCATAGAAGGGACCCCACTTCCATTGCCATATATGTGATACTAATTTATAGTACTACCATTTACTCATCAATATCATTAAATGTAAGACATAACCTCATCAAATTATATTACACACTTGAACAATATATATACATGAATGGAACCACTATAAAAGTGTGTTCAAAACATGAACTTCCCCAACTAGTTTTCCTATTGAACCTAGATCTTGGGATCTCCAGTCAACTAGGTTAGGTTTCAGCCCGGGTTGTTCAAAGTATTGGCTTTAGGTCCATTCCTTTCGTCGTATATGAACTTGATCTCTAGGTAGTCCTTTCGTGAGAGGATTCATAATGTTTTCATTTGATTTCACGTAATTAATTGTGATAACATCACTAGAGAGCATCTACTTGATTATATCGTGTCTTCTTCTTATGTACCTTGACTTTCCATTATATACGGCATTCTTAACTACGGAAGATGCTGAAGAATTCAACATCTACCGATTGCATAAATATATTAACATGAATGTCAACATTTTTGGACTTAACCACTAGGAATCTATATGCGGCGCTATTAGCGGCATATCCAATAAAAACACAAACTACGGTCTTAGGTCCAAGCTTAGTCCATTTTGGAAGTGGAACTTGAAACTTTTCCTAGGTACCCCCACACTTTTAGCTTTTTATATGAGGGCACTGTACCTTTTCACACTTCATAAGAAGACTTATATTACTTTTCTTATGTGGAATTCAGTTTAGGATCACATTCTCTGTGAGAATGGCATCCCCCCACAAGTTATGTGGCACTTCCGAGCTATTTAACATAGCATTTGCCATTCCTTTGAGAGTCTGATTTTTCCTCTTCGCAACACCATTTTGTTGTGGTATATACGGCACAGTCGTTTGGTGAATTATGCCAATAAGTACATAATACTTGGTCAATGGAGTTGAATCGTATTCACTTCTCCTATCCGGCCTTACCATTTTGATTATGTTTGATAGTTGATTTTCAACTTTGGCCTTATATGTCTTAAACATATCCATGGTCTCATCTTTTGAATGAAGTAAGTAAACATAAGAATATCTATTTTTATCATCTAGATATGAATGACAAAATATTTTCTACCACCTCTTGTTGGAGTTAATTTTAAATCACATAAATCCATATAAATTAAGTCTAATAGCTCACTTGTTCTATATATGGATTTAAATGGCTTTCTTGCAAACTTAGATTCAACACATGTTTCACATTAATGAGTTTTGTCAACTTCAAATTTTGGCAATAATCCTAAATTCATCATTTTATGCAAATATTTGAAATTAACATGTCCAAGTCTCGAATGTTATAAATTACATAACTCAACGATATAAGAAGAAGCTATTTTATTCTCATTCATATTAATTTTAGGAGTACAATTGATCTTAAATAGCCCATCACATATATAGCCTTTTCCTACATACATACTACCCTTAGTCAAAACAAATTTATCGGATTCGAATACAAGATTGAATCCTTTCTTGCTAAGCATTGGTCCGAACACCAAATTCTTGCAAATTTCAGGAATATATAGCCATCTAGGAGGTTCATCTCTTTTCCGGAAGTGAACTTCACGATCACATTCCTTTTGCCTTCAACGATTAAAGCTGTGGCATTGCCCATAAAAAGCTTCTCACCACTATTCGTTTTTGTGTAGGTAGAAAACATGTTTTTATCTCCAGATTCTGCACAAATGTGCTTAGTGGCCCCGTGTCTATCCACCAACCCTTAGAGTCAGTCACAACACAAGTTTCCATGACCACTACCGCAAGATCGTTGGTATCCATCATGTTTGCTTGATTGAGCTTCTTATTTCCTCCATTAGAACCTTTCTTGTTCCGACAATCGCTTATTGATATTTGCAAGGACATGGGAAAAAGTTTAAAAAATATTGGTCTAACCTTCCACCTATATTTTACTTATCTACAATCTTGGATCATAGCTAGACTCAATTTTGATGGTGTTTATGAAGTGCTTGGCAAAATATTTGAATTATTGCAAAGACAGAAGGTGAACCTGGTCTAGAAATAGCTAATTTGAAATGGAAAATACTTTGGAAACTTTATATCATATTTACTATAAAAAAAAATGCAAACAAAGAAAGCACTATTTCTGCTTCTACTTCTAATGTTAAGTTAAGTTCAAGAGCATCATATGCTTCTGTGCGAGCCAGTTTCTTAGTCGAAAGAAACAAAAGGGTCCTGCTACTTAATCATTTGTAAGTAGTTCTAACATCCTTGGTGAATTAAATAAGTATCAAGAAATTGAGTGGGATAGCCCATTAACTAACAAGAAAATTGTCGATTTAAATCTTTTGATATGGTGGAAAGAACATGTAAGAGTTTTTGCTATGCTTTCCATCATTGCTTGTAATCTCCTAACTCCTCCGACTTTCACAGTTGCATCGAAGTTTGCTTTTATTATAGGTAGAAGGGTGCTAGATGAAAGGAGGAGCAAATTATCTCATGATATGCTTAACTGCTTGATCTGCTTGAAGGATTGAGAAAGTGCACAATATCGAACTCAAAACTGCCGAGATCATACTGTTGAAAACTTCGCAAATTTGGATGCTACAAAAGAAAATTGAAAAATAAAGAATTGAAGATCAAACATTCCCAAACAAATGTAATGCCCATGGGCCCACATGAGTATAAACTGTGAACGGCTTTAAAAAAAATAAAAATAAAATCAATTCTGTAAAATGTAAATCATTGCTTTTTATTATATAAATTAATGTTAAGTAATCTTTAGTTTTTATTAGATTCTAATTTTTAAATATCAAATATTAGTAATCTCTATTATTTTTATTTAATAAAAAACAATCTTTAATTTTTAGTTTTATTAAATAATCTTTTTTAGTAATCTTCATTTTTATTAAATAATAAAGAGTAAATCAATGAACTAAACATGTAAAAAAATAATCATTTTTTGTTTCAAACTTCCTCCCAAAACATTAATTTTAAACTTCAAAGTAGCCCCAAAAACTTGGTCCACCCCCTAGCCCGGCCCTTTTGAGCCTGGGCCATCTGTCTGGGGCGGACACCCTCCTACACTCCCAAGCCCAGCCCGACCCGGCCTGGTGTTTGGTGAAGCCCAACCCAGTTAAGCCCGCTTTGACCGAGCTGACCCGGCCTGTTCCAAAGTACCCGGCCTACCTATTTGAAAAGGCAAGAGAGACGTATGAAGACCAAATGTAGACTACATTCAAGGCATGATCAGATTTGTGAAAGATAAAATCTGGTATATTAATATTTTTTGAAAATCAACTTGCTTTATCTTTTTCAGCTCCAGGCCGCTATAAATACACAGACTGGTTAGATTATCAAGGCACCGTGCAACTCAAACACAACTCCAAAAATACATTCATACTGAATTCTTAGTTTTTAGCATATAAAAGCATCCCTTTTGTTTTCTGAAGCTTTCTTTGCGTTCCCAATTACTTTCTTTGTAATTACAATTTCCATCAATTAACTAAAAGTATATTTTTATTTAATTTCTCATTATTACTTTTTCATCACTTTTTAGCTTGTATACTTCAGTACTGTCATAGGACTTTTAGGTGAACGTACTTTCCTACTCACCTTTAACAATCACTAGTTAGAAGTTATTTTTTTAAACCTTGTGCACCACTTGTACAAGTATTTTTAGTTTGCATTCGAGCCTAACGACTCTGGCACGCCCGAAAAAAACACAACAAATATGGGTGGAGATGTTTGTGAATTTTGTGATTAGTTGAGATTGATCAATGACTTCAAATGGAGAAGTGATATTTTGAGAGTTAAAAGAGAAAAATAATGAGCCAAAGCTAACATTTCAAGCTATGGACTTAAATACATAAGCTAACTATGCTCCATCAAGTCTTATTTCTATATGCATGTATCTATACACATGTATTAATGTATGTATTTATATATATATATATATATATATGAATGTATCAGATTAGTTTACTCTTCTTTTTTTTTGGATCAAAAGATCGTGCATTAATTCAGACATGAATGCTTAATAGTATATTTTAAATTAATAACATTCCATTCAACTTCTTACCTAATGACGTTAATTAAACCAATGCTTCCCACTTCTTCTTTTTCCTTCTCTCTCTCTCTCTCTCTTCACAAATGGAGAGCACGAGCTTTGACTTCAAGCTCCTCTGTCTACCCCTGAAAAACAAAACAGATGCTCTATCTATTTCAATGCGCTAAGGGCAGCTTTGACGCTGTCCTCCGTTGGAAGTATTGGGTTTTATTGGATTTTGACTTGAAGCATTTTAAACCATTCTTATTTGGGTCATGGGTTTTTATTTCAAAAACTCAAATAAAAGTCTTTTAGCTTTAATGTAATATATATCCCACATTTTTTAAAGATTAGACAAATCTACTTCTTATATATGATTTCACTTGATAATCTTGTAAACTTGTATTATGGAAAGTCTTTCTCACATGTGCTCAAGGGGAGTGTAAATCTCAAAATTGAGTCGCCTAATTTTGCCCTAAATATTGATACTTGTGTGGGGACGCGGTGCGTACACGTGTACCGTCCGATTTGAACCCTCCGTATGGCGTATATATGGTGTGTGTGTATATATCTTTGCATGCATATATGTATATACATGAGAGGGAGAGAGAGAGGAGAGGGTTTTTTTTTTTAACTATGGGTATTTTTCGGCATTAGCAAAGAAGGGTGGTCTTTGTAAATTTTGCAACCTACGGAGGAGGTGTGTATAATTCTAATTCAAATAGGAGGTTTGTGTTATTTTGCAATATAGATGGGAGAATATTCGTGTAATTTTGCAAAACCTCAGGAGAGGTCTGTGTAATTAACCCTATTCTAAAATATTATCAACGTTTTGGGAAGATAATATCAGGATATTATAGAAGTAATCCTTTACTAGCATGGCAAGAGAGACGTATCAAGACAAGATTTGGACTACATTCAAGATATGACCAGATTGGTGAAAGATAAAAAAAATGGTATATTAATTATCAGATAATTTTTTAATATTAACTTGCCTTATCTTTATGAGCCGCTATAAATATACAGCTAGACTATCAAGACACTCTGCTTCTCAAACACAACTCCAAAAATGCATTCAAACAACAACCTTAATTTTTATCAAATAAAAGTGCTCCTTTTATTTTCTTAAGCTTTCTTAGCATTCCCAATTACTTTCTTTGTAATTTCAGTTTCCATCAATTAAATAAAAGTACATTTTTATTTAATTTCTCTTTAATATTTTTTTCATCACTTTTTAACTTGCATGCTTCAATACTGCCAAATGGCTTTTAGGTGTGAGTATTTTCCTACTCACATTTCACAATCGCTCGTTACAAGTTTGAATTTCAAACATTGCGTACCACTTATACAAGTATTTTTATAAAATCGAGTTTGCATTTGAGCCCGATAGCTCTGGCACGCCCGGGAAAAAACACTGAAACAGCAATATGGCTAAAGATGCTGTGACTTTTTGTGATTAATTAGTTGAGATTCATCAACGACTTCAAATGGAGAAGTGATATTTTGATAGTTAAAAAGAGAAAAATTATTGGGTTAAATGCATTTTGCACCCTCAAATTATACCCTGTTTGACACTTTGGTCCATAAACAAAAAAATTTCGCGTTTTGGTTCCTCAACTAACATTTTGTGGTAGTTTGCCCCCTCCATCACTTTTGTGACGCTAAAAGTGACGGAGGGGGCAAATTGCCACAAAATGTTAGTTGAAGGACCAAAATGCGGGAAAATTTTTTTTGTTTAGTTTGAGGGAGCAAAATGCATTTTACCCAAAATAATTAGCCAAAGCTAACATTTCAAGCTATGGATTTAAGATTAAGTCTTTGGGCACAAATAAATCTTACAAGTACAATCCACAAATACTATAATGTGTCTATCTCTCCTGGTGGGGTCTACTAATATTGTGGTTTCGCTGATAATATAGGATTCACAGAAGAGAAAGTTAGATACATTGTAGTGTTTGTAAATTGTATTTGTAAGAGTTACTCAAGGACTTAAATACATAAGCCAACCATGTTGCACCAAGTCTTATTTCTGTATGTATTCATGCACAGTTATTAATGTATTATGTCAGCCTTGTTTTAATTTCTGTCTAACCAAAAAAAAAATATGTACAAGAATGTATCAGATTAGTCTACTCAAATTTTTTTTGTCAAAAGATAATGCATTAATTCAAACATGCATGCTTAATAGCATATTTTAAATTAATAACATTCCTTACCTAATGATGTTAATTAAACCAATGTTTCCCTCTTTCTCTTCTTCTTCTTTTTCTTTTCTTTTTTCCTTATCTCTCTCTTCACAAATGGAGCACGAGCTTTGACTTTAAGCTCGTATGCTACTCGTGAAAACCAAAACAAGTGCTCTATCTATTTCAATGCGCCAAGGAGAGCTCTGAATGTGTCCTCTGTTGGAATTATTGGGTTTTATTGGAAAATTTTTTTTTTCTCAAAAACTAAAATTTCATTAATGAAAATTAAACCTTACAAAGAAAACTAAACAAACAACAAAAATAAAGAAAAGAACAAACAAAAGCGAAACAGTCAAAGGTACAATAGATAAGGATGCATAAGCGACTACAGAAAACACTCCGTCCGCCAGTTGCACGAGAAATCCACCACTGCGCCACAAGAACGGCCGCATAGAGAGATCCGGAATCCAGGACAACTTCAAACTTATAGATGGTAAAGACCACCCAAAAAAAGAAGACAGCGCAAAGTCAAGCCCAATTAAGTGAAGAAGCTTCACCAAGGGAGCAACTAAAGTTGCTTGAAAAGCTTCTATGGTAGCGAAAGCTACACAATGGAAATCAACACAGCTGTAGAAGAGATCTCTGAAGCCACTAATCATAACCCAATGCAGACCAAAAGCCAATCTACTGTTGCATGCAAGACTGGTCTAGGCAACATCTATCATCTTGAACTCACGGAGAAGCCATGCGAGATAAAGAAAATAACCTTCACAAAGGTATGAGAAAAGCTTCACAGTCTGGGGTCCATCCCCATGTAATCAAAAGAAATTCAATTTCTTTTGATATGCTAGCTGTATGAATTGATGAGCATGATAGCATTTGATAGTATTCAATACTAGTTGGAGTTGGATTTGGATAATGCAAAGCCATGTGCTTATCAGTGGCGTGAATGAGAAGTCTTCTCATGCTAGGGAATCTCATCCGTGCATGTGTATGGTTTATATACATGCGTGTGATGTATATGAGAATACACTTGGTCGTTTTCTTTTTGGGAGAGAAAAAAAATATTGTGAGAGTTTTTTTCTTTGGGATATTGAGTGTGGGAGTACAAGGGAGGGTTGTGTTATGTGATTTAACCCTAGGTTTCTTGTACCATCTTTTTTTTATTCTCAATAGTAAAGGAAATATCTCTTGGGTGTGGACGTAGGCAGGGTTTTGCCGAACCACGTAGAATTCTCTTGTGTTATTTTTCTTTTCCTTTTCTCTTTTTCTCTTGTTATTTTCTTTTCATTGTGTGCTCGTTTAATTCTGCTGCTTAAATCTCAACAAGTGGTATCAGAGCCAAGGTTTGGTGTGTCAGTCAATTCACCATGAAGGCGATGATCAACTCACAATTTACCGTGGAGCAATTCAACGGAAAAGGCAGTTTTACTCTCTAGCAGAGAAGAGTAAAAGACATTCTTGTGCAACAAGGCTTGTACAAGGCTTTGAAGGGAAAGGATGGAAAGCCGGAGGCCATGAAAGACAACGAGTGAGAGGAGTTGGAGTTGCGGTGTGTTAGCACGATCCGACTCTGTATTGCTGATAACATTATCAATAATGTTATGGATGAAGATTCTGCGTCAGGCTTGTGGGAAAAGTTGGAAAAACTCTATATGGCCAAGAGTTTGACTAACAAATTGCATCTAAAGCGACAGTTGTACCGGTTGAAGATGGAAGAAGGCGGGGATCTCAGGGAACACATGAGTGTGTTCAACGGGTATTTGGATCAACTGCGGAAAGTTGATGTCAAGATTGAGGAAGAAGATAAAGCTCTCCTACTTCTTACCTTTCTTCCAGATTCGTATGACTACCTCGTGACTGCGTTGTTGTATGGTAAAGATACAGTGATTTTGGAGCAGGTGGAGGCTTCACTAGTGTCCCACGACACTCAGAGAAAGACAATTAGTGAGGGTGGACATGAAGCTACTTTGGCTGTAGCAAGTGGGAATCGGGGAAGGATGAAAGATAGATCTGAAGGTAGCAGCATGGTTAGATCTAGTTCTAGACGGAGAGACGTCCAATGCTATCTGTGCAAAGAATTGGGTCACATCAAGAAATATTGTCCTCAACGTAAAGGGAAGGATGATGGTAGGAAGGATGGTGATGGTGAAAATTCTTTGGTTTTATTGGGAGATGATGGAGATGTCCTCACAGTCTCTGAAGGTATGCACACTATTTTTCGTGATGATTGGATTTTGGATTCTGGTTGTACAAACCATATATGCTTCAGGAGGGAATATTTTAATGAGTTCCAAAAAGGTAATTTGGGGAAGGTGTCATTGGGTGACGGGTCCTCGTGCAAAATTATGGGTATTGGGACGGTTAGAATTAAAATGTTCGATGGAGCGGTTCGTACTTTGGGTGGTGTGAGATATGTCCCAAAGATGCGAAAAAATCTAATCTCGCTTAGCCAGATGGATTCCATGGGGTGCAGGTATTCAGCTGCAGGTGGAGCCATGAAAATCAAACATGGCTGCATGATAATTATGAAGGGAGAAAAGTGTGGTGGGTTGTATCGTCTGGTTGGAAGTACAATGAAGAAAAACTCGATTGGTGTTTGAAAACGGAGTGCACAGGAAAAAGGGTACCCTAGACGTGTTTCTTTTGCGGTGAAGGCGAAAACACGGGTGACAGGTTTCCAAGGAGCAGACGATGGTGAAGGGAAAAATACTGCTGGTGGTGGAGGGGGTGGATCGAGACCCTACTCCGACATTAATGGGTAAAATTAATGGAATACGATTACACATGTTCATTGGCCATGGTGAATCAAATTGGGACTATGTTGATTCGGTATGTGTAACTGGAATTTTTAGGCCAATGGTTCGGGCAACTTGACGGATTGTTGATCAAGGTGGGATATTTTTTTTTCTCTCATGGGAACGGAGGTGGAGATTTGTGGGGTCCATCCCCATGTAGTCAAAAGAAATTCAATTTCTTTTGATATGCTAGCTGTATGAATTGATGAGCATGATAGCATTTGATAGTATTCAATACTAGTTGGAGTTGGATTTGGATAATGCAAAGCCATGTGCTTATCAGTGGCGTGAATGAGAAGTCTTCTCATGCTAGGGAATCTCATCCGTGCATGTGTATGGTTTATATACATGCGTGTGATGTATATGAGAATACACTTGGTCGTTTTCTTTTTGGGAGAGAAAAAAAATATTGTGAGAGTTTTTTTCTTTGGGATATTGAGTGTGGGAGTATAAGGGAGGGTTGTGTTATGTGATTTAACCCTAGGTTTCTTGTACCATCTTTTTTTTTATTCTCAATAGTAAAGGAAATATCTCTTAGGTGTGGACGTAGGCAGGGTTTTGCCGAACCACATAGAATTCTCTTGTGTTATTTTTCTTTTCCTTTTCTCTTATTATTTTCTTTTCATTGTGTGCTCGTTTAATTCCGCTGCTTAAATCTCAACACACAGAGGAAGTGGATGAGCTAATTAGGCCCTTATTTGGACAAGTACAAAACATGGAGGAAGAGGGTGCGAGAGAGAGCGAGAGAGAGAGAGAGAGAGAGAGAGAGAAAGAGGGGGGGACGGGGGGAGGGGAGAGGGTGGTTAGGCTGGACGCAAAACAGAAGGGGGGAGGGGGAGCAGCGGCTAGGGTAACATCTCAACTCTCTAGGTATTGGATTTTGGTTTGTATTATTTTAAACCCTTCGTATTAGGGTCTTGGATCTTTTATATTAAAAACTCAAACAAAAACCTTTTAACTTTGATGTGACATGTATCATACATTGTTTAAAAATAAGACATTTATATATCCACTCCTTATATATGACTTCACTCGATAAGCTTGTAAGTTAGTATTGTGGAAAGTCTCTCTCACGTGCGCGCTGGGGGATATAAATCCCAAATTTGGGGCAGCTAATTTTGCCCTAAAAATTGATACTTATGCAGGCACGCGGTGCATACATGAATGTCGTCTGATTCAAACCCTCGCGTGTATGAGAGATTTGATCCATGTTTTATATTTTCCCCTTCCATTGGTGAGCCAATCTATTTTAAAGTTTCTCTTAAACACTGGTTTTAATAGGGGGCTATTTTAATACTTTGCTGTTACATATTTGTTCCCTGCATATCAATTTTTGTTCAATGTATATAATATTCTCTTCCTATTCTAAATATACACAGAATATATTTTGATCTCTAGTTTTTCTAAACTTTCGGAAATTCTCTTCTCTGGTTTGAAGCAAGTCTGAGCACTCAAATAATTTTTTAATTTGAGTGCATGTTTGGAAGATATGATTGCTAAATCATGGGGAGCATTGCACCATTGAAACTTTGTGCATTGAGTAACTGACTTCGAGGAGTGAAATTATTCTTAAGGACAATACAAATCATTCCACGCCTCAATCAAAGTTTGTAGCACTATCCTTCTATTTATCCAACAATCTTAAGAATTAACAAATATAGATGCTGCTATGATCATTGCGAAATGCCTACCCAAGATTTATTAAAGAGACTATTGGTTCGATAATATTATTCATATTCTATTTATAGTTCTAACAATTTAAGATGAATTTTTTGTTTTCCATCAATTTGATCATCCTCTTAGTTCTCATACCTTAACAAGGTTTTTTTGTTAAAAATAAAAAATAAAAAATTTGATGATTTTTACTGTAAGCGGTGGAAACAGTATTTAAAAATAAATTAGAATAAATAAATAAAATAAAAATTGCTACTGAGGTGAGTATATGTGTAAACACACATTCATATATCTGTTGGTACATCAAACATATTAGACATCCAATCTCTACCATTTTTAGGGTAAACTACGGTTTCACCCTCTAATTTTGGAATCGGTTTCATTTAGTGCCTATATTTAAACACAAATTTATTTATCTTCTCATGTTCGATAAGTGTTTAAATTTAAACCAATAGCAAAAAAATTGTCGCAAAGTAGTAAAATTTTGTCGCTAAGACTACTATATATTTGCCGCATATGTTATTAGTTCAAATTAACTTAAACACTTATCAAACTTGGAGGACTAAATAAATACATAAATAAAAAATTAAAAAAAAAATAAAAAACATAGGGACTAAATTAAGATTGGCTCAAAGTTGAAAAGTGTAATTTATCTTCTTTTTTTTTTTGGGTAAATTATAAATTATACCCTTGTAGTTTAAGGGTTGTGACAATTTGGTCCCTATAGATTCAATTTTGGCAATTTACACTCTATAGTTTGAAAACTGTGCAAAATCTACCTAATTACAAAATAAACAAAGCACAATGGAAATATCACATTATTTCCGGCCAAAAATGACCCCATGTGAAGGGACTGATCCAGAAGTGTAGTTCAGTGGGAGCAGAAGCTTATACGGGGGATCAGGGGCAACGCCCCGACCCGATATATTTATTTTTTTGGGGTAGAAATAGTACAATTCTGTGTTTTTTTTTTTGGTATACACTAATCTATCCCATAATTTTTTACGGAAATTTTGTATTATAAGCTTAATTTTTTATTTAATTTTATCAATTTCACTTTGATATTTGTGTGGCAGTGCGTGTTCAGCTTTAAGTGTATCAGATTGTTAATTAAAAGATTATAAGATATTAGCATGTGGTTTAAAAGGTTATAAAATATTATCAGATTATTATAAGCTTTAAGTGTATCGGATTGTTTAAAAGATTATGAGTTATTTATGGGATATATTAGTTTGTACAAAATATCACATAAATTTACACTATTTTTACCCAAAACAATCTGATGGGGGCACTGTCCCAATACCCCCCGTATAAGCTTTTGGTCCTATTGAACTACACTCCTAGGTCTATGGACACATAAGGTCATTTTGGGCTGTAAATAATGATATTCCAATTGTGCCCTTTCATATTTTGTAATTGGGTGGATTCTACACAATTTTCAAACTATAGGGTGTAAATTGTCAAAATTGAAATCATAGGGACCAAATTGTCACAACCCTTAAATTACAAGGGTGCAATTTGTAATTTACCCTTTTTTATGTATAAATATATCTATATATATGGTCAAGCTAGGGTAGAGTGAACATATCCAATGAACATTTTTTTTTTGCCTAACAAAAAACCACGAGTCATCGGGTCACTGGGGCAGCCTGTGGATTTTTTTATGCACAAAAAAAAAAATTTTACTAGGTATGTTCACTCTACCCTATTCACTTAAGAATTTGACCATATATATATATATGTATATGTATACAAGAGTCCATCTCGACTGTGTACTGGCTAAGTGCGCACTGGATGAACGTACTGGGTTTTTAAGCTTAAAAAATCACGGGTTACCCCACTGCCCCGTCGCCACGTCCTGCCACAGAGCTAACCCGCGGCTTTTTTAAGTTTAAAAACACACTATATTTACCCAATACACTTACTAAATGTTCACTAGAGCTTGACTCATATATACACACGCACGACTCTATATTCTCTGTAGGGGTGAAACCAAAATCGAAAAAACCGAATCACCGAACCGAACCGATCGATTCGGTCAGTTTTCAACCTATGCACACAGTGTAAAACCGAAATCGAACCGACAAAATTGCACTAAAACCGAAAAAAACGACCGAAACCGAACCGATCAGTCGGTGAAAAAAAACCCCCAAAACCGACCGAACCGAACCGAACCGATTTCACCCTTAATTCTCTGTGAACCCAAATTGGACACACGATTTTAGAGCAGAGAACAACAGTTAACTGAAATAGTAATGACTTTTCCTCATGCTTTTGTTGACCCTTATGTTGGGTCAAAATTCAAGAAATGGTCATACCGTACGAGAAATTTTTTAGGGAAAATTAAGCTGACCTCCTTGAGGTATCTGACAATTACAGGAATTTCTACTGTGTTTTTAAAAATTACACTCACCTTCCTTCTATTTCAAAAATGACTATTATATTTTTGGACAAATCATCAAAAAAAATTTCCACTATCTTTTAAAAATGAAAAAAAAAAAATATTAACAATTATGAAAAAAATATTTAAAAAATTATCGACAAAATTTCAGTATATACCAAATCAAGCTTTTACTAATTCTTTTTTATAAAAAAAATATCAATAGTAAATTTTAAAAATTTAAAAATCATCAACAAAATTATCTACTACCACTTTAAAATGAAAAGAATATAACTACAATAAAAAAAAAAATTATATCAACAATTAAAAAAAAAAAAAGAATAGTTATATTATATTTTTGTCTGCTTTATATTTTAAAATTGTGAACTTACTCCCATTATTGTGAATGAGCTGCTCCAATAAAACTTAATTAGTACAAGCCTTACACAGGCATTGCTCTAGTGTGTGTGTGTGTGTGTGTGTGTGTGTGTATAAAAGACTCCACTGAACATGGTTTTTTTTAAAATAATTCAGATAAAAATGCAATATATCTATTTATTTTTTAAAAAAATTGCTGATGTTTTTTTTTTCAATATTGTTATTATTCTTTTCATTTTAAAGTAATTGTAGATAATTTTTTATATTTTTAAATTATTTTTTATATTTATAAATAAAATAGTAATGCTACGATTAATTTTCTTTCCCAAAAGTGATTTTCAACACATGTGGCAGTGGACCTAATTGATTTAGATTGGTTGTGATGTTAAAGTAGTTCAACTATAGTCCCAATTCAACATCATTTGGAATGAAAATTTGGAAGTATAGTATTACTCTAAATAAATGTTCTAATATCTTTCATGTACTGCTTGGACAAAAAATTTAAATGGCTTAAATTAAAAAACTAAATATGTAAACTATTTTAAGTTATACTAAAGATTATAAAACCTAAATTTGAAATTTTTACAATTTTTTTTTCTTTGAGTTGTAAATTTTTATAAAGTCAAGGCTGAATACTATAAGTCTAAATCTGTTAAATTTACTAATGTATATATAATTTTATCTAATGCGCGCGCGCACACACTCACACAAATACACACACATGTATATATATATTAATGAGATAAGGGGTGAATTGGTAATCTTACACTCAAAAAATAGAAAGGAGGTGGGTGTTATTTTCAACTAGAAGAGAGATCCCTATAATTATCATATACCTCAACAGAGGTTAGTGTAATTTGCCCAATTTTTTTATAAAGGAGCTGAAAAATGAAAACATAATAATCCAGTCCTAAAGAGAAAAAGAAAATAGCAAAGAGCGATTGATTTTTATTGAAACCAGATATATCAAAATTCAAATTCAAATTCCACTTCCTCCTCCTCCACCTCCTCCTCCTCCTCTTCCTCTTCCTCCCCCTCCTCTCCCTCCCCCTCCTCATCTTCTTCCTTCTCCCCCGTCATGGCCTTTAAATTCTTCTTAATCTTGTCCATCAACCCTTTCTTGTTATTGCCATCATGGATCTCCGGCTTCTCGCTCTTGTGCTCGTCCACCTTGTCCTCAGTAGTACTGTGGTGTTTGTGTTCCTCTCCTTTCTTTTCGCCTTCCTTGTGATCTCCCCCATGATGGAGCTTATCCTCTATCTTGTGGAACATTTTTGAGATTTTCTCTCTCTTCTTTCCCTCTCCAAAACGGCCTATCATATTCAAACTAGAGTTATTTGCTGAGGGCTTCATGTATCAGATTCAAAGAATTTATATGTTCAAATTTCCCTTTAATTAATTAATTAAATATGTGAGCGCGTGAGAAGTCAATACCAGACTTGCCAGTCATCTAAATTAGGCAAGAAGATTAGGGCCCGCCTGAAATAGTTTTTTAACGCAACTTGGAAATTAAATAAGGATCAATAAGTTTCCTATTAAAAGAAAAAAAAAAGACACAGTTGACTAGCCGCTGAGACTAATTCATTTGAGACATATATATATATATATACATATATATATATATGATATGTCCAGAAATATTGCATAGCGGTCCAGCCGCCATGTGGTCATCTGATAGTCCGAGAGTTCGGGATAGGGGCCTAGGGCCCACAGTCCCGGGGCGTCCGGCTGTGCTTGTCCGGGATACCCGCAGCTCCGGGTGCCAGGCATGGTGGAGCTCCAGGAGATGCGGCATGAATCACGTTTCTTTCCATCCCTGTGCGATCGTATCTCTATCAAGGGAATCGACAGTTTCCTAAACCACTTAGGAAACTCTCCAAATATTGTACGAATCTATTGTAATTAGGTTAGGCTTCCTAATCTAATAAACTTGCCATGTAAGGGTGGACTCTTGCATCTATAAAAGAGCCCACCTCCCCTCATAGAAGGGATCCGAATACCAATTCTCTAAGTGCATCTGCATACATTAGAGAGCTTATCAATATATACACACATACACCCGCCCGGTATTACTGGTAGTGCCGCCCACAACTGTCGGCTCACCAGGCCTGCCGGTGATCTGCTAGTGAACGCGCCCAGACGCAACCGTGGACGTAGGTCACCTTATTAACGGGGCCGAACCACATACAAATCCTCTGTGGTCTTGTTTTCTTCCTAAATTGCCCTAACCAATTCTTGGCATCATCAGTTTGGCGCCGTCTGTGGGAATCGATACAGTTTTCTCATCATCAAAAAATTTTTGACTGATTAAACATGCCTCCCAAGAAGGGTAAGAAGACCGCCACTTCAACCGGTCAGGAGGACCAACAGATCGAGATACGGGCAACCTCCATGACCTCCGACCAGGTCACAGCCGCCCTGGAGCGGCTCTTGGAGGGCCAGATCCGGACGCAACAGCAAATAGAGGCGCTCATGGCCCAGCATGAAAAAGTGGTCGAGGACCCCAAGGAAGGCCCTTCGTCGGAAAAGCGGCCTGAAAGGAGCACTTCCAGTAAGAGGCCTGCCCGGAAACGCGGGAAAACCAGATCCGCTCCAGGGTCCCAACTAAATCGGGAAAGCCAGGCGGAGGGAGAACGTAGCCAGCCCCCCAAGCGCCCGCAGGAGGGACCTCGGTACGTTCCACGCCGAGCGCACCGAGCGGAGGACGCCCGGATCCTCATCGAACGGCGACGGGCCGCAAGGGGAGAAGCAACCGGACGAAAAGTCAGGGAACCAGTCGACGATCCGCCCGCCCTAAGCCGGGATGATCTTAGGCACAGGTTATCCCGAACTCGCAGCCGAGTACTATCCCCAAGATCGACGCGCTTCGAGGACGAGGCATCATCGTCAGACCCTCCTTACTACTCAGATGCAGAGAGGAGGACCGGGCGCACTGACGTCAAGGCCCAGGTCGAGGAGCTGCAGCAGCAGATTGAGAGGCTGAACCGCAAATCCGGCCACGACCTCACCAATACAGAAACAGAGTCGCCCTATACGGCCCGGGTGACACAGTTCCCAATCCCGCGGAAGTTCAAGCCCCCTCACCTCAGCTCATACGACGGCAAGGGGAGTCCAGTGGACCACATCCGCACTTATAAGGCGCAGATGGCACTGGTCACTACCACGGACGAGCTGCTATGCCTGGCTTTCCCCAGTACTCTGAAGGGATCAGCCGCACAATGGTTCCATGCTTTGAAGCCGCGGACGGTTGACGACTTCAAGACCCTCGGCAAACTCTTCATCAGTCAATTTGTCGGAATGCTGGACCGGTCGCAGCCAGACACCCAGCTGCTAGCCGTCAAGCAGCAAAGGGGGGAATCTTTAAGGGAATACGTAGATCGTTTCAACCAGCAGAGGCTCTTGATTCGCAACCTCAATGAGACCGCCGCTATCATGGCTTTCTGCTCGGGAGTTTAGCACACCAAGGTGGCCACGTCTTTTCATCGCGATCGACTGGCAACCCTGGTGGAACTCTCGAAAAGAGTAGGGAAGTACATAGACACCGAAGAGTTCCTGAAGGCAAAGCGCGCCAGCCAGACAGGAGACGAATCCCCAAAAGCAAAGCGCAAACGTGAGGGATTTGAGAAGGGTCCGGGAAAGAAGCCAAAGCAAGATCAAAGAGAGGCTAAGGGTCAGCCCCCAACAGTTTTTACACCTCTTTCCCGACCCATACATGAGGTGATGGCCGCCGCAGAGGCGCAGAGGTTGCTTCCGCAGCCTACCAAGCTCAGAGCCCCTCCCGGCAAGAGGAATCGGGAGAAGTTCTGCCGTTATCACAAGGATCACGGCCATGAAACGGAGGATTGCTTCAAACTGAAAATAGCAATCGAAAAGCTGATCGAGCAGGGCCATCTTGCCGAGTTTGTCACAGTGGACAGACAGCCCCGACAGGATGCCCGGGCTCCCGGTCAGCCCCCTCCACTGCTCGGCCACATCAACGTGATCTCCGGAGGAACATCTGGCGGAGGTGATTCACAGTCGTCACGGAAGAGGCATGCCCGAGCATCCCGAGCGGATGTATGGCAGGTCCAATCCACCGGCCCCTCACCAACTGACGTCCTGACGTTCTCATCCGATGATGTACATGGCCTCCACTGCCCCCACGACGACCCGCTGGTAGTGACACTGTCTATAGCAAACTACATGGTCCAAAGGGTACTAGTTGACACGGGCAGCTCGTCGGATATAATGTTCGCAGCGGCATTCGACCAACTCGGGGTCGATCGAGATCGGCTCCGGCCAGTCGCTACTCCCCTGGTTGGATTCAACGGCTCTAGCACTCAACCGCTCGGCACGATCGAACTCCCGGTACTCATGGGGACCTATCCACAACAGGTTTCCCTGCTCACCAATTTCGTGATAGTGGATGCCCCATCGGCCTACAACGTCATCCTTGGGAGGCCGACCCTCAACAGAGCACGAGCAGTTGTCTCCACATACAGCCTAACCGTAAAATTCCCGACTCCTCAGGGACCGGGATGCTTGCGAGGAGACCAGACCACGGCTCGGAGTTGTTATGTTAGCTCGTTGCGACGGGGGGCAATCACCGAGACTCTGAATGTCCAAGAAATGGATCCCCGGGACCCGAGGGACATGATAGGGCCGATGGAAGAATTGGAGCAAGTTGTGCTGGATCCGGAGCACCCGGATCAGACGATCAACGTAGGCGCATTGCTGGAGCCTGCCTTGAAAGGAAAATTGGTCCAGTTCCTGAAGCAAAACCAGGATGTCTTTGCTTGGAGTCATGAGGACATGCCCGGGATTGATCCCCAAGTGATGTCCCATCACCTCAATGTTAACCCAGACTGCCGTCCGGTAAAGCAGAAGAGAAGGGGCATGGCGTCCGAAAGGCAAAAAGCTGTAAGTGAGGAGGTAGAGAAGCTATTAAAAGCTAGCTCCGTCCGGGAGGTCCACTACCCCGACTGGTTAGCCAACGTTGTTCTGGTCAAGAAGAGCAATGGCAAGTGGAGGATGTGTGTGGACTTCACCGACCTCAACAAGGCTTGTCCCAAGGACTGTTATCTGTTGCCCAGGATAGACCTCCTTGTTGATTCAACGGCAGGCCACTCACTCCTATCGTTCATGGATGCCTACTCGGGGTACAATCAGATCAGCATGTACCCCGGGGATGAAGAGAAGACAGCGTTCATCACCGACCAAGGCACGTACTGTTACAGGGTTATGCCCTTCGGCCTTAAGAACGCCAGGGCTACATACCAGCGCTTGGTCAACTTCATGTTCAAAGATCTTATCGGAAAGTCCATGGAGGTATACGTGGACGATCTCCTGGTCAAGAGCCGAGATGAACCCGATCACCTGGAGCATCTGGCCGGTGCCTTCAGCATTTTGAGAAAATTCAGGATGAGGTTGAACCCGGCCAAGTGCACCTTTGGGGTCTCATCCGGGAAGTTCCTCGGTCATCTGGTCAGCAGACGGGGAATAGAGGCAAACCCCGACAAAATCCAGGCCATCATCAACATGCGGTCACCTAAGTCAACAAAGGAAGTTCAAAGCTTGGCCGGACGGGTGGCCGCACTGAATAGATTCGTTTCCAGAGCAACTGACCGTTGCCTACTATTCTTTAAAATCCTCCGTAAAGCTTTTCAATGGTCGGAGGAGTGCGAGGAGGCGTTCCAGGAGCTTAAGAGATACCTAGCCTCTCCACCTCTACTCACGACACCTACGGCCGGAGAGGAACTATTCCTTTACCTGGCGGTGTCACCATCGGCAGTCAGCTCAGCACTTATTCGGGAAGAGCACGGGATACAGTTCCCAGTGTATTACACCAGCCGAGCGCTGCAGGGCGCAGAAAGCCGGTACTCTCGCATCGAGAAACTAGCCTTCGCTCTCATTACCTCGGCCCGAAGGCTTCGCCCTTACTTCCAGGCCCATGCCATCGTAGTACTGACAGACCAACCTCTCCGCAAAATTCTCTCTCGGTCGGATACATCCGGAAGGCTCGTTAAATGGGCATTGGAATTGGAGGAGTTTGAGGTGACTTACCGGCCGCGGACGGCCATCAAGGGACAAGCCGTCGCAGACTTTCTGCTCGAGTTTATATATCCCGAAGACCCGGGAGAAGAACCCGAGCCTGCGGCCTTACCGCCGGGGTTGCAATCCGGCATCCCTACTTGGGTACTTCATATCGACGGCTCCTCTAACCAACAAGGTAGTGGTGCCGGGATCATCTTGACTACCCCCGACGGAATCCAGCTTGAATATGCTTTGAGATTTGGGTTTCGTGCCTCCAACAACGAGGCCGAATACGAAGCTCTCTTGGTCGGGTTACAATTAGCCATTTCAATGAGTTCACAACAAGTCAAGAGCTACAGTGACTCTCAGCTCGTGGTCAATCAGGTAAACCAGGAATATGAAGCACGGGAAGACAGCATGATAGCCTACTTAGCCCTCGTCCGGACGGTTTCCAAACAACTCCGAGGATTTTCTATCACCCGGATACCTAGAGAAGAAAACACCAGGGCTGACCGGCTTGTTCGCCTCGCATCATCAGCTGAGTCAGACTTGCCCGGGATAAGAATACAATTCTTACCCGAGCCGAGTGTGATCAACTCAGGGGGCATGGAGGTTGACCCGGTTACTCTGGAAACTAGTTGGATGGATCCAATCGCGACATTCTTGACGACAGGAGGGCTCCCAAACAACAAAGAGGAAGCAAGGCGGGTCAAATACCGGGCGGCACGATACCATATCCTCGATGGTGTCCTCTATAAGAGGGGATTCACTATCCCATACCTCAGTTGCGTGCATCCAACGCAAGTTCAGGCTATCTTGTTTGAAATCCACGAAGGTGTGTGCGGGAACCACGTAGAAGGCCGGACGCTTTCCAGAAAGGCCCTACTGCAAGGTTACTACTGGCCAACCATGGCCCGAGACTCGCAGGAGTACGTCCGGAGATGTGACAAGTGCCAACGGTACTCTCCAATGATAAACCAGCCGGGAGAACTTCAGACCCCGGTCCATAGCCCCTGGCCATTCGCCCAATGGGGGATCGACATCGTTGGTCCCTTACCAACAGGGAAAGGGCAGGTTAAGTTTGCTGTAATAGCCGTTGACTACTTCACTAAATGGGCAGAGGCCGAGCCCCTGGCAACAATAACCGAGAGGAAGATGGAACATTTTGTGGAAAGAAATATCCTTAGCAGGTTCGGTATTCCACGAGTCCTGGTTAGCGACAATGGAAGACAGTTTGATACATCCATCTTTAGACAGTTCTGCTCAGACTATGGAATACTGAACCACTACTCTTCTCCCGAGCATCCACAAGCTAATGGTCAGGCCGAGGTGACCAACCGCACAATCTTGCAGTCAATTAAAACAAGGCTGGAGGGAGCCAAGGGCCTGTGGGCCGATGAACTCCCAGCCCTTCTGTGGGCCTACCGTACCACACCCCGGGCAGCCACGGGCGAAACCCCATTTTCATTAACTTACGGTTTTGAGGCGGTAGTCCCCACAGAGCTCGGGCTGCCCACGTACCGGGTGGCTACTTTCAATTCCCAAGCCAACGGAGAAGCCCTCAGGACTGAACTAGACTTAGTGGAAGAAAAAAGGGACCAGGCCTATCTCAAGGTGGCAGCTTACAAGCAAAGGGTCTCGCGATACTACAATAGTAAGGTGAAGCATCGTAGTTTCCAGGTTGGGGACCTTGTTCTTAAAGCAGTGAACCAGTCAACCCGAGTCCCAAGCCATGGGAAGTTGGGAGCAAACTGGGAAGGACCATATACAGTCACTCGGGTCAACCGACCAGGAACCTACTGGCTACAAAGTATGGATGGGCACGACCTCAGTCACCCCTGGAACGTACAACATCTCCGCAAGTACTATCAGTAGCACATAGCTACGGGAGTCTAGTGTTATGAGGAGAATTCTTTTTTCTACGTAGCCTTGATAGGACAATTGTTACAGATTGTTATTTTTTGAATAAAATGGAAAGTTTGCTTTGAAACATTATTCCCTTCGGTACATTGGGCAATACACAAAAGACCTCGGGCCTGACCCCGAGGCACCAAAAGACCTCGGGCCTAACCCCGAGGCACCAAAATACCTCGGGCCTAACCCCGAGGCACCAAAAGGACCCTGCAACCACCCATGTTCCAGGTCGGTTTCCTATGGTCGATCCCCAACATGCCCCCTCCTTAACAGGAACCCTGGGGGCAAGAGGGTCCTACACCTAAACAGGAAATTAACTAAAGCTATGCTTAGGTCCAGCCGACGATGGGGCCAAACCCCTAGGTGGCCAGCGATGGCAAGCTTCAAACGCTCCTGCAACCACCCATGTTCCAGGTCGGTTTCCTATGGTCGATCCCCAACATGCCCCCTCCTTAACAGGAACCCTGGGGGCAAGAGGGTCCTACACCTAAACAGGAAATTAACTAAAGCTATGCTTAGGTCCAGCCGACGATGGGGCCAAACCCCTAGGTGGCCAGCGATGGCAAGCTTCAAACGCTCCTGCAACCACCCATGTTCCAGGTCAATTCCTTACGGCCAGGTGTTCCCGCACACCCGCCTTAGCAAAATGCTTGGGGGGCAGGGGGTAGAGGAAAATACCAAGGCCTAAGACAGGGAATTTCAACAATTGACTAGGTGTTCTGTGGGTTACGGTCCTAAAGCATTTGCTAAGGCAGATGTTAGGTTGGCCAAAGCCACACGGATACTAGCAAAAATTAGGTGCTCTGGGGGTTACGGTCCTAAAGCATTTGTTAAAGCAGATGTTAAGGTGGCCAAAGCCATAAGGGTACTAGTAAACTTTAAAGCACAGTGCAACAAAATTAATAGAAGGGCGACCTCGAGGGCCTTTGCATTAAATAGAGTGTACAGAGCATGGGGGGCAGTTGTAGTAGCCCCCCCCCCCCCCCCCCCCCCCCCCAAAAAAAAAAAAAAAAAAAAAAAAAAAAAAAAAAAAAACAACTACTACAAATAAATAACAGGAAGGAGGGACCGGGGAGTTAGTCTTCCACATTGACCACGGTATCGGTCTACCCGGTCTGCTCCCCAGGAGCGGCAAGTATTTCCTCCGCTAAAACCCCCTCCGGGGCGAGCACCGTGGCCCCGGTGATGACCACGGGATCTCCAGCAGCCACCGGATCCTCGCCAGCAGCAGGAACTTCCCCAGCAATAAGATCCTCTCCAATGTCCCAGTAGTCAGAGTCAATCCCCTCGTAGGCCGACAGGACCCATTCGGGGTGGTCTCGGGCTACCTGCCGTTTCAGATCGTCATAACCTTGGAAGAAGCCATCGTCAAAAGCTCCTTCCAAGGCCGCTGCGGAAGGTGTCCCGGCAACCGCCTTAGCCTGGGCTTCGGCCGCCGCTGCGAGAGCCCGGGCAGCTTCCAGTTCCGCCAAAGCTGCCGCCAGGTCCGCCTGAGCCGCCCCTAAGCTCGAGGCCAGCGACTTCGTCTTGGTTGTCTCCACGGCCAGGGCAGCTCTCGCTACGTGCAACTCTTTCCGCTCCTCCGAAAGGGCGGCTTCGGCGGCACTCACTTTCCCAGCCAGGGAAGAATGGACGGATTCAGATCCCGCGGCTATGCAGCCAACCTACAGCAGGAGAATGCAAATCGGTTAAATAAGTGATGAGTATAGGGCAAGACCGCGTTGGAAGAAGAGCAGAACGCTCACCAGGTGGGAAATGCTATATAGCCATCCTTCGAGCCCTTGGAGAGATAGCTCGGCACATGCCGACACCTGGCTCGGTGCAAGGCAGGGCTTTAACCTCTCCCGGGCCTCGTCATGCCCGCCCGAAGGCAAACCCGAAGGAATACCAGCCCTGGGCACGGGCTCTTCAACAGCTGGCCTAGGGGAAGCTGATGTCCCCACGGGACTCGGACGGGTAGTCGTCCCGTGGCGAATGCGCCTGAGCGGGCGCTCGCCGCCTGAACCCTCAGTGGCTGGTCTTTTTCCTTGGGCGATGGCCACCCGAGTAGCAGTGGCGGCGGCGGCGGCAGCTTGTCTCTCCCGCAGCTGCTCCAAATTGCGCTTAGGGGCCATTTCTGCAGAAAACGGAGATCGCGCGGTCAGACGTGCGGAGGGCAGAAATAATGCAAGTACATGGATAATGCATAGTACTCACCGGGGATGATGTGCGTGAAACTGGGGGCAGGAACAGGCGGCTCAGGAGAATAGGTAACGATAAATTCTCCCGTCCGTGACAACACGTTCCAGATGCTGGTGGGCAGCCTTGCTAGCTTCAGGATCCTGGCCTGGCACACCTCGGGAATCTCTGGGGGTTTAGTTGAGCCCACTGTAAGCAAGAAATAAAAATAATCAGTAATCCACTGTGTTCCGAATAGGCCAAAGAAGCAGACAGAGTCGGAAGGGCGGTCTTACCCCTCAACTCCCTGGCCCAGGATGTCCTCAACTGGATCCCCGGAGCCATGTCGCAGAGGCGAAGGGTAGACACCTGGAAAAATTTGCCCTTCCACCCTTTATTATTGCTGGGGCAGTTGTCGATGATTTTCCGGCCCGGTCGGGCAGAAAACGAGAAAAACCCCAATTCATTATGCACAGGGAATGGTCGGTGGGCCCAGAGGAACTCCTGTAGGGTAAGCTCATACCCGAACGCTTGGGGCCACAATGATATGCACCCTATCAAGAACCTCCACCCATTGGGGGCCAACTGACCGGGAGCGATGTCGAGAAAGATCAACATATCCCGAGCCACCGGGTGAAGCGGAAGTCGGAGGCCCGCTGCCATGGCATCCTCAAACAGGGTGACAAACCCCGACTGATATAGATGTGCGCCGCCGGTACTTACGGCTAGGGCGCAACCATCGGGGAGGGAGTACCTCTTCCTGATCCGGAGAAGGTCTCCCGAGCGCAGAACAGAGGAAGTAGACTCACAAGCAAAGACCATGCCCTCGGTCCTCTCAGGCAACTCGTCGCCCAACCCCCTCGAAACGGAGGCAACGGGGGCCTCCTCAGAAGACTCACTACTAGACAGACGAATGGGGATCCTGGCCCCACTTTGGTGGTCGGACTGGGACTCGAGGGGCTGGCCTAGGCTGGCGCCCGGGGACCCCGACCGATACTGCTCACTCTCCGATCTCGAAGATGAATTAAAGCCGGAGTGTTCCATCTCTGGCCCTCCAGCAGGAAAGAACTGACGCAAACGACGACTAGCGAAGGGATCGGAAGCCCCAAGCCTGATGTACAGGGGGGCAGAGTTACTAACCTGAATGGTAGCGAGTAGATGCTCCTCAGCACCAGGTAGCACTCTCTCAGAACAACGCAAGGAACACCCGTTTGGTTCAGGTGAGCTAGGGTTCCACCGGACTCAAAAAACGCGCCGAATCTAAGGAGGAAGAAATCCCACTCCCGCTCAAACCTCACAAGGTTCGTTCTCTCCAGTTTCGCTTCAAAATGAAAAAGGAATGGGGGAGAGAGGAAAGAAAAATCAGGAAGGTACGCAGGAGGTAGGGCGAGTGCTCCTTATATAAAGACCCTGAACGGCCCAGATCAGAGCAGATCCAGCGGTTCAGAAGATTTCCCGCCCAAACCGTCGCTTCGGTCACGTGAGGAGTCGCCTCAAAAGGCGCGCGCATTAAATACACGAAAAGACGGTTCCGTCAGTTTGCGAATGGTTCGGTTGCGCCCACGTCTCCATTCGTTAGGATCTAACCTGACCAATGATTGGTTGACACGTGGCAGCAGCGGTCCAGGCCCGAGCCATAGCCCGGGCACATTTGCGAGCTGGTCGGGCATTAATCGCACAGAGTTGTACAGAGTTGATCTGCATGTCAAATGGCTTGAGGAAGGAAAAAGTTGACCTCAAGGACCTTTTTATTTCTATAAAAAGGAGAACTGTACAAAGACGGGAGCAATTATAATAGCCTTCCCGGTAAAAAAAAAGGAAGAAGAAGAAAAAAAATATGTATACAAACAAAAGTGCCCTTAAGGTCCTTGGCCCTTCAAAGCCTTGACCTCCTCTTCCAGGGCAGCCACCTTCGCCGTCAGCCCCTCTACAGCCAGCTCCAGGGCGTGGACATCCACCCCCCGCAGGGCGGAATCCATCTGCAGCTCGGCGCCCATTTTCTCCACCACCTGCAAACGGCATTCCATGTTTGCAAGAGAGAGGTCCGACCAAGATCTGGGTAGACGAGAACCGGCGGACATCTCTGGCCGACTCCTTTTCGGTGGGGGATGAGACTCTTCCTCCACCTCTTTTTCCTTGCCTTTCCTGGAGGGGCCCGGTGGAGGAGTTGCGTCCTCAGAAGAGGGGGAATCGCTGCTGGTGGACAAAGTGACCGGTCCCTCGGACCCGCCCGTCCTGCTGGCCGGGCGCGCCCCGGTCGCCATCGACCGGGTGTAGCGGCGCGATCCAGATGCCGCAACGGCAGCGGTTGCAAAAGACGGTCCGACGCCCGAGTTCTCCGCAGGTCTCCCTGCCAGATAAGAGAACGACATGCCAGCATCAATAGCCTGGTCAAGCGCCTCTGTGTCGTCTGCGGTAGGGGTGATCCCGCGGAGGGCGGTGAAAGCTTGGTTGCAGAAATCGGGGTCAAACGCCGCCGGAAGACAGAGAACGGCGTCCTCCAACCAGTTGCCGGAAGCCACAACCCAAGGGTACCGCTACCAGGTCTTGTTCGGAAAGTCCAAGCCTCGGACAAGATCCTTCCCCTCGGTCCTGGGGCGGAAGTAGGGACCTCCGTTGTCAATGCCCAGTATGTAGCACCTAGCGACGTCAGCTGGTCGGAGGAGCAACCCCAATCGCTCGTTCAGCGCTGATATGCCCCACAGAAGGCGAGCAACGTTTGGGCGGCACTTGTGTAGTGGGATGCGTAACCCCTCCAGCAAATCGCAAAAGGAAACCGGCAGGGGGAAGCGCAATCCAACGACGAGCAGCAAATAGCTGCTAATGAGGACAAAGGGGAAAGCAACTTCCTCCCCCTCAACGTAAGGGCGGACTACTACGTCGTTTGGAATTTGGCAATCCTCTCGGAATGCTCTTAGCCCTTCATCAGACGTCAGGTCAACACGCGAAGCCATTTGAGGTGAATAAGAGATTGGAAAAGTAAAGACAGTAGAAGAAATGGGGTTCGGAGTGTTTGCTCAGGGGACTCAGTTGATGCTCTGGGGTGAAGACGCGAGGTTGAAGGAGTGCTCCTTATATAAGCATCACGAACAGTTGGGATTCAATCTGATCGGATGGCTCCCATACTCTCCCGCCGAAACTGTCATTTCGGGCACGTGGGGCGTCGCCTCAGAAAGCGTGAGCATTGAATGCGCGATGTGATGGTCTAGTTGCCAGCTGGACGATTCGGTTACTTCTCAAACTAGACGCTTTAAGCCCGAACTATACCTGTAACCAGTAGGCACGTGGCGTCGAGGGTCCCGGGCCTGTGTATATACCGCCCGGTCCTTGTACTGCCGGGTCATTCCGCGCCAGCCTTGGTCCGGTGGGGAACCTGACCCAGCCCCGGACGGTGTGTGAAGGACGTTCTTAATTTTCCAACCTCATCTTTCAGGGCGTCACCTCAGATTTGAAAATAGGGGGCAGCTGATATGTCCAGAAATATTCCATAGCGGTCCAGCCGCCATGTGGTCATCTGATAGTCCGGGAGTTCGGGATAGGGGCCTAGGGCCCACAGTCCTGGGGCGTCCGGCTGTGCTTGTCCGGGATACCCGCAGCTCCGGGTGCCAGGCATGGTGGAGCTCCAGGAGATGCGGCATGAATCACGTTTCTTTCCATCCCTGTGCGATCGTATCTCTATCAAGGGAATCGACAGTTTCCTAAACCACTTAGGAAACTCTCCAAATATTGTACGAATCTATTGTAATTAGGTTAGGCTTCCTAATCTAATAAACTTGCCATGTAAGGGTGGACTCTTGCATCTATAAAAGAGCCCACCTCCCCTCATAGAAGGGATCCGAATACCAATTCTCTAAGTGCATCTGCATACATTAGAGAGCTTATCAATATATACACACATACACCCGCCCGGTATTACTGGTAGTGCCGCCCACAACTGTCGGCTCACCAGGCCTGCCGATGATCTGCTAGTGAACGCGCCCAGACGCAACCGTGGACGTAGGTCACCTTATTAACGGGGCCGAACCACATACAAATCCTCTGTGGTCTTGTTTTCTTCCTAAATTGCCTTAACCAATTCTTGGCATCATCAATATATACACTAGCCGCTGAGACTGATTCAATTGGTTTTATGCTGTTGGATACGCCCGATCATAGTTGACATTTATCTCAAAAAAAAATGCTAGTTACATAACACATATTATAATAGAGTTTTAAATGTTTTACAGTCTTTTTTGTTTAAATTTTTCACAGTTTTTTATGCATCACTTACACAGCATAAAATATATATATACTAGTACGTGCCGTGCCCGCAAGCACGGCTCAAAAAAAAAAACCAAAAAACAAAAAATAAAAAATAAAAAAATAATGAAGCTATATATATAATCCTTTGCGTAAAGTAATCCATGTCTTTCGAATGACCAAAAAAAAAATTAATTTGAACTTAACTGCCTATGTCATTTAAGAACAATCCAAATTAGGAGCTGAAAATAATCCCTTAGTTTAGACCCATAAAAAAATCCTTAGTCACTAATCCAAATACATAGGACACATTTATCTGTCAATGAGGGGAATTGTACTATTAGTTGTTTATGTGTATCCTTCTTTGAGTCTATATATAAATAATAATGCTTTGCTTCCCAAATTAGGAATCCAAACATTTGTTTCCCAAATACTTTGACAGTTGTACTACATGCAATGGCACGTGGTACCTAGCACCGAGTCACCGACTTACACAACAATTGGTGCAACTATTAAGCTACATGGGAACAAAAATTAGGATTTGAATTTGAAAGCTTATCCAAAGGAATGAAAGCCATATCAAATGACATAATCAATCTATAATCCTTAACCATTTTAATGGTTGATCAGTCTAAAGCTCCTACATGATCATGTAACCATTTCTTTTAGTCAAATTTCTATTGTCCCAATGGCTCGTAGCCCAACACATTTTTATACTTTTTACAATAACAAAAGCACCAAATCTGGTTGGAATATAAACTATGGAACTTCATGTATAGAGCTCAACACTAAAAGCAAGATCAAAGAAATGTTGCCAATAAGGCTAAGCAAATAAAAGTATTACCAAACCCTTTAATTAATAAACTGGTGGTGGTTGGTTTAGAAGGGGAAAGAATTTTCAGAGTGAGAGAGTATCGAGAGATAGATGGTATGCGGTTCCGATTTTGGTGGCAGTTTTGATTCATGACACTAACACCCAAATGATTAAAGTATTTTCTAATCATACAAAGTAAAATACCATGACTAATGTGAGAAACAAAGACCAACTATGCTTGATTTTAAAGCTAATGATGCAAAACAATAACAAAGATTTAGAGTCAACTTTGAAGCTATTGAATTCCTAAACACAAACCATGAATTGCTCTTTTTATTTTTATTTTAAGTAAACTTGGATTATTGATTGGGTTGTAAATACTTGTACAGTTAGTGTAGAGCTAGTGTAATATGGCATTACCCACCACATGCTTGAAGACATTTGGAGAAGAAAACAAATATTTGATTATACCAAAATGCTACTCTATGATCTAAATTATATTAGTCAATAACAGTACGTAAAGAATGATTTTTGATAAAATAAAGTCATAAACATAGTACAAACAAACCATGCCAGTGTAACCGAACAGATTGACCTTGTGCCTCTATTGTCTAAACCAAGCTTTGATTTCAATCTCCATTAAGTCAGAATATAAACACAACTACCTCTTTTTTCTCTATACAAAAAACAAATACCCAGTAGTTCCAAGAATAATGGCATTTTTCGATGCCAGAACCTAAAAGCACCAATGAAGGAACTAAAGGAAAAAAATAGTAGAAGATGAATAAAATATCTCCTGCGAAAAACTATTATTTTCCTAAAATTTGTAAATTTCGGATGTGAATTTGGGATTTGGGTTTGGTAAGCATAGCATTACTCTTCATTCAAATGCAATAAAAGATGAAAAATAAATTTTCCAGATAGGAACAATATTATAGTCTTGATTAGAAAAGGAAAAGATAAAATAAAAAAGAAAACTTATCTTAATTGCAGCAATTCTTTTGAATTCCAAGTTACATATTTTTTCCCCAACTTTGTCGGCAAGCATATAAACCAATGACAAAAGGAAAGAAAATACACTTGTGGCTTAGTTTTCGGATTGTATTCACCATTTTCAGAAATGTCTCTCACTCTTTAACTTGTATGAAAGCAGATAAATATCTACATATGCATAGTCGTTAAATAGATTTCCTCCCAGATACATTGAAGTTGAAAATTAAGCATCAGTTTGTTCAGTGCTTGAGCGGGACTCGATCCTGGCTTGATAGCCGATCTAAACTCAATATAAATAAACTTTTTTCTATTTGAGCTTGAATGGCAATCAAATTGGTTAAAGATTACTACAAATTGGTTAAATTATAAATCAACTGAACTTCATCAATTTTGGAACTTCATCACTCTTTATAAATCGGAGAGCTGGTTCACACATATGTGGACTCTACCTCTTTTGAAAGGCTAGACGCCTGTGAGCTTCTAAAGATTGCTTATGCAATTTTTTAGAAACTACAATGCTATAGAAAAATCAACTCAAATAATCCTATTAAGGGGAAAAAATGAACATCACCTGCGGACGAAAGAGTGATCACACCATCCTAAACGGGTATATTGAAACCATATTAGTCTACGCATACTACATAGTAGATAAATGGTTTACCTTCTTAATCCTACTTAAAAAATATTAAAACCGAAGAAGATAAGAAATAGATCAGAAGGAAACAAAAATTAGTTTACCTCAAGCTAGCATGACAAATAACTGCATCACACAAAGTACTAAAACAATATTCTCCCAACAATCAATCAAAGTAGAAATTGCCAGACTCTATGGACAAATGAGAATAAATATAATGCACAATCCCACAAAAGAAAAATTATTGAATACAATATGAGTTCATTCAATAGCCAAAAAAACACAAACTATCCACATCAAACTTGCGTATATGGCTTTCTATAGCTTACCCATGAGAAGTCCCTTTGAGAATTACCTTTTAACTTTCCCTGTTCAATTCTCAAAGCCATGTAAAAATAAAAAAAGAAAAAAGAAAAGCAAATATAAGAATTGAAAATTAAAAAAAATAAAAAATAAAAAAAATAGTAATCTCAAACAATTCAAAGATTATAGAAAAATTATATAAAAATGAAGTGAAGAACAATACAAAATGTGCCTCATAAGAACCTTTGTTAAATATTTAAAGCTAAAAACTTTTTGAGAAAAGGGTCTATAGATCTCATTTAATATTTTCACATTTAATATTTTCAAAGCCGAAAATCCATACAAAACCCTGCAGAATAATTTCACGTTCAAAAGAGTCAAACCCTTACGTTTATCTTCAGGAAAATCAAAACATATATGCACTGAGGCGTGCGTGTACAGAACTTCGATATTAAAAACATACATAAGGGTGTGTGTGTGTGTGTGTGTGTGTGTGTGTGTGTGTTAGGCTCTCTGAGTGTGTGAGAGTGGGAGAGAGAGAGATTGAGGGTGAGATTACCGAGGGAGTGGAGAGACAGAGCAAGGCAACGAAGAAGTCGAAGAAGACGGCAATGACGATGGTGGCGATGCAGATAGGAATCGGGTGTGCCGTGATGAGAGAGAGAGAGGGAAGTGTTGGGGAGAGGAGAGAGAGTGTGCGAACTGGTGTGAATCGTGTGATGAATTTCACCCTTTTTTTGAATTTGGAATACGTGCCTGAGGAGGAGAGAGAGAGTCTAAATAGGTGAGAGAGAGAGATGGATAGGTGAGCAATTACGTGAGTAATGAGAGGAGATTAGATGATTAATGATAGGTAGGAAGTTAGAGAGAGAGAGAGAGAGAGACTTAGGAATATGGACGTGATATATAGAATTGAGAACTACCTATTAAAATTAGACGACGTGATATAGGCCTTTTTTTTTTCCGTTCGTTCCCTTATTTGAAAATTGCCAATTT
This sequence comes from Hydrangea macrophylla, assembly GCA_033977485.1. Taxonomy (NCBI): domain Eukaryota; kingdom Viridiplantae; phylum Streptophyta; class Magnoliopsida; order Cornales; family Hydrangeaceae; genus Hydrangea; species Hydrangea macrophylla. Next base: position 77,614,154 of record CM066991.1, on the reverse strand, counting down.
AAATTGTGATGATAAGGAAATAATATTATGGTGAGTATGAAATATTATACTTGTACTTTGAAATATAATGTCTATATTAAGTGGACTATATAATTATCTTACATTGATTGTTGATTCTATTATTTTATTATGAGAGCATTTTTGCTCACCCAAAAAATGGTTCACCAATGATCATTCAAACATCACATTGGCCAATGCAGTGGGACCCATGATTAAACAAATGATATTTAATCCTGGGTCCCACTGCATTGGCCAATGGGATGCTTGGGTGAGCATTGGTGAACCATTTTTTGGGTGAGCAAAAGTATTTTCTTTTACTATATGCAAGTAACGAATTACACACATGGAAAGTATTCTGATTTCAATTCTCTTTGTTTGTAATTTGTATGAAACAAAGACCCAGATTTTAATAAATAAAGAAATAAAATGCTTTTTCTAAGCTATTGGAAAGAGACAGAAAAGGAAAGCATATGCTCTATTTTTTTTTTTTAATTTTTTTTATATGGTATGTGAGGTGTATTAGTGCGTTTTTTGTGAACTGTTGTATTAAGTTGATCCAAGGATGGAAAGTAGATATGGTGTGGATAAGGGCCAAGATCCAAAATTGAGTACATGGAAAACTTTTGACCCTTAGATAAAAATTTTTTGGAACCCACACCTTTGCCCAATATAAGAGAAAGAGATAGAGAGAGAGACAAAAAAAAAAAAAAAGAAACAAAGTTTGTGTTTCTCTAACCAAAAAAAGAAGAAATTGATGATTTTTTATTTTAAAATGACAATATGTATCTAGTGATATGACAACTGTTATATGGGGTCGTCATTATACTCTTCAATTCTATATAGTGATTTGGGGTGTTACCCAAAAAAAAAAAGGCAATTATTAGATACATACGTATCTATATATACGTATCTACATATGTATTTCCAGCATGAAGAATTTCCAGGAGTAATTCTAGCATTGTTTACATTAGTTGTTTAGATATATATGTATCTGTTAGTCTAACAAATTAATGGATTTTTTTTTAATTGAAAGTGATTAAATCCTTCCAAATTGAAAATATGTATCTAGTGATATGGCAACTGTCATATGTGGTTGTCATTATACTCTTCAACTCTATATAGTGATTTGGGGTGTTACCAAAAAAAAAAAGGCAATTAGATACATACGTATCTATATATGTATTTCCAACATGAAGAATTTCCAGTAGTAATTCTAGCATTGTTTACATTAGTTATTTAGATATATACGTATCTATTAGTCTAACAAATTAATGGATTTTTTTTTTAAATTGAAAGTGACTAAATCCTTCCAAATTGAAAATAACACTTGAGAGAAATTAGCAAATTTCAAATGAGATTGAGTTAGGTGAGAGGGACTATAGTGAGAATGAGATTTTTAGACATTGGGTGAGATTTGGTGGACAAACGATTCAAGGGTTGAAAATATCTAAACTTGTCTTAATGGCTCGGATTAAAAGTTGCTAATTTAGGAGGGACTCACACCGCTCTATCTTATTATATAAATTTTAAGCCCTATTATAAAATGTGTTGTGTGGCTAACATTATTATTATCTCAAATAATCATCTACCATAGTTGGCCATAGTCTGCCAAACGAGACCGGTTCTATGGTTTATTCATTCTTGCACAATGTATGATTATGCGGCACATGCTTATGTATATCTTCTTCAAAAGGTGGGCCCACCTCAATGATGACAAGTTGTCAAACAATTTTGGCAACTTTAAGAGCCTGTTTTTGTGTGTGTTTATGCTTATGCGATCTTGATCGTGATTGGTAGACCTGTTTAAAAGTAGAACTGCTTATTATAGTTTGGGTGTTTAGTTAATATGCTGTGAATTGATTAATCATAGAGATAATCTTGAAAAGCACCCCCCACCTGCTTATTATCAAACTGCTTTTTGGATCAAATCTACTTATATTTTTGCTGAAACAAACAGATCAATAAGCAGTTTGGAACATCAGAACTGCTTAAAATAGACAAATAAGCAATGACAAACAGCCTCTAAGTCAATTCTGCCGATCATTAAATTCAAAATTTTGATTAGGTCGTACACGTCATTTAGCCCAAGGATTTTCGGCAACTAAGAGCAACTCCAATGGGAGTAGCTATTTTGACTAGGCAAATTACCATTTTGCCTAGATGAATAATAAAATGCATAGTGAATTTTTTTAAGGGAAAATTGGTAAAAAGGTTATTAAAAGGAGCTTTATTGGAATTAAAGACAATTTAAAATACACATTGAAAATAAGTCCTGCCAGAAAAAGACAAAAGAAATAAATTTGAAAAAACCGCATCTACCCTTGGTGCCACATGCGCACATGCGCACGATCCGCCCTCCCCAAGCGCCCCTCACGCACCACACACGCCTCACGCTCAGGGCTTTTCTCCAAAAGCTGCTTGTACCATGAGAGCATTGTACCATATACTTTTCAATTTCGAAAAAATGTTTTTAAACTTTAAACCTCCATAACTTTTGTTCTACAACTCCATTTTTTGTAAATTTTATACTGTTGGAATCGTGTCGACGAGATCTACAAAACTAGTACCATTGTTGATATGTTTTGAGCAAAAAAAAAAAATAAAGTTTTTACATATATGAATAATAAGTGAAATTTCACTTATTAAGTTAGCAATTTTCAATCTTAACCATTAAGTTAGCTTTTCTTTTATATATTTAGCACTCGATCGGCTTTAGGCGAGAGGAGAACACTATGAGGCCTTGCATGTTCGTTTTTGTGTTGATACAGACTAAATACTATAATGTTTGATCTTCTTTAATCGGGGAAACAAATGACATTTCTTTGCATTAATCGGGCACACAGAAACTAGATAGTCTTGATTGAAACAAACAGGCAACAAATAGATTAAACAGAAGGTAAAGGAAATGAAAGTGAAACTTGGGAATTATGATTTATCAGTTGAGAAGTTGTTGTTGGCTGTTTATAGTTGTCAAACTATTCCCTAGTCCATTTTAGCAATAAGGGTGTGGTGCGTTTAGGATTGTGTCAATGGTTCTTTGTAGAGTGTGTGGTCACTGTGGTGACTATTTTATGCTATTAAGTCTGTACTTTAATGAGCATATGTCATGATTTTTTTTATTTATTTATTTTTTATGTGAAGGTCATGTTGCTTGTTATGTTTAGGGAAAGCCACCAAAGAGAACACTGAGATGGGCTGCCATTCACATTCTAGATTTCACACTATCCTCCAAAACACAATTCTTTCTTGATGAACTAACTACCAACTTAATCTTATTCAAGTCGATCTTATATTTCTTCTTTCTTGTGATCATAGCATCTGATGGTCCAGTTCAAGTTTACTACATAAATATTAATTGAAATTTCACTTAATAATTCAACCTCCATAAATATTAAGTGATCATAGAATCTGATGGTCGAGTTCAAGTTTACTACATAAATATTAAGTGCATGACCAGTTCAACCTCCATAAATATTAAGTGAAATTTTACTTAATATTTCATATACTCAGTGAAATTTCACTTATTATTCCTATATGTAAAACTTGAATTTTTTTTTTTACATATATGAATAATTTCAATTAATAAGTGAAATTTCACTTATTATTCATATATGTAAAATTTGAAATTTCACTTATTAATCATGTATGTAAAAATTTCACTTAATAAGTGAAATTTTACTTATTATTCATATATGTAAAAGTTGAACTTAGGGCTTTTTGGGAGGAGCTTTTAAAACTCTAGAATGGAGCTTTTAAAAGCTCAAGGTCGCTTTTTGGCTTCATGATGTTTTTTTGAAGAGTAATGTCCTACTTGTACAAAATTATCAAACGACTTAAGAATAAATTTCATTAGCGACTTTTAAAAACCGCGTGGGGGCCAAACTAAGCCCTAATCTATACTTAAAAGCGTTTGCGACCCTGCTCAATTTGCCCCTTTTTAAACTAAGAAATCTTACGGTAGAGAAAATTTCAACCTCCATAAATATTAAGTGAAATTTCACTTAATATTTCATATACTTAGGGTGCGTTTGATAAAACTGAAAATTAAGTGCTGAAAATTAAGTGCTGAATTTTACGTGCTGAAAATTTTAAGTGATTGAATTTGTAATACTGAAAACAGTGCTTCAATTATTGAAATAGAATGCATTCAGTGATTATTTTCAGTAGAAAATTTTCACTTAAAGTTTTCAGTGATTTTTTGGCTGCTTTTTCAATTAAGTGGTATGTTATCAATTGCACTGAAAAAGAATAAGTGCTGAATCTTTTCATTTTCATCACTTAATTGGGTTATCAAACATACCCTTAGTGAAATTTCACTTAATAAGTGAAATTTCACTTATTATTCATATAGGTAAAATTTTGAAATTTTTTTTTTTGCTCAAAACATATCAACAATGGTACTAGTTTTGTAGATCTCGTCGACACGATTCCAATGGTATAAAATTTGCGAAAAATAGAGTTGTAGATCAAAAGTTATGAAGGCTTAAAGTTTAAAAATGTTTTTCGAAATTAGAAATTATAAGGTACTATACTCACACCATGTGAGTGGGTTGGGAGACAATTCCCCCATGTTAGTGCGCGTGTGGCGCGTTGGGGAAAATTCTGGCGCGTTGTGCGAGCTTAGGGCATGTTTGACTTGATTATTTTACAATTCCTTTAAGGGTAGTTTGGTCTGATGGAAAAAGTAAAATGGATTTGAAAAGTAATGTTTTAATATTGTGGATGTAGGATAAAAATGGACATTGGCTTTTGTCCTTAGTGAGTTTATTGTTAATGGGATGTCTTTTAATCCAATTATGCCCAACTTTAAGGACCTTAAGCCAAGTCTCCATTTTTTTAAGGGTTAATTACAGAAACACCCCCTGTGGTTTGGCCTTTTATCAAATACCCCCTTGTACTTTAAATTTTATCACTAATACCCCCTGTGGTTTGGACTAAAGTGAAACAGTTACTTTTTCCGTTAAAGTTAACGGAAAATTGATAAAAGTACAAAATTACCCCTATTACATACTAATAATAACACCCTTATATGCTTAAATGTTTATTTAGGCATATGTGGAACATTATTATATTATTTTGATATTACATTTGTTGTTAAAAATCATTATGTGGTCACTTAGGGGTACCTTTGTGAGAGCGAATTTGACACACACACACACACACACACAATTTTGGGGATAAATTTTTTTTTTTTTAGATCTTAGTACATCACTACACTGGATTTTACTGTGTGTGTGGTCAAGAGTAGATTAAAAAAAAAACTAACATATCACCAAGATTGCATGTGTCTAAGAGTAGATAAAAATAAAAAATAAAAAATAATAATATATCGCCAAGACTGTTTGTGGTGTGTGTGTCCAAGGGTAGATCAAAAAAAAATAAATAAATAAATAAATTTGCTCTCATGAATGTAACTCAAAGTGACTACAGGATTGTCTTCAACAACAAATATAATATCAAAATAATATAATAGTATACCACATATGCTTAAATAAACATTTAAGCAAATAAGGGTGTTCTCATTAGCATGTAATAGGGGTAAATTCGTATTTTTACCCATTTTCCGTTAACTTTAACGGAAAAAGTGACTATTTCACTTTAGTCCAAACCACAGGGGGTATTAGTGATAAAATTTAAAGTATAGGGGGGTAACTGATAAAAGGTCTAACCACAGGGGGTGTTTCTGTAATTAACCCTTTTTTTAATTGTCTCCAACCATACTAGCCAAAAGTACTAGTCATTTCATTTATTTTGTATTTCATAAATTTTCAATCAATATTAAATAACATAAATTAAATAAAGATAAATTAAATTTTTATAAATGACAATTAGCAAAATGATAGCAAATAACAAAGCTAATTAATTTAATAAAAAATTAAGATGAATAATTAAATATATATATATATATAAACAATGCCTAGTAATTTACAAAACCCATTCCAAATTATTTTATATTCTTAAAAAAAGTCAAAAAAAACTTTATAATAATACTTAATTTACAAAACCCAAAATTAAAAATGAGAAAGTCAAAAAAACTAAAAAAATAAATAACCCTAAAACAAGTATATAAAAATTGACTAAACTCTTCTCAAAAAAAAAAAATTTTTTTGACTAAACTAATTTACATAATAGTTAATTAAGCCCAACCCACACAACCCACTTTAAATAACAAATTTAAACAATTAACAAGCCCACAAACCTAATTAAAAAGCCCAGCCCATGAGATACCCTACTTATTCTTCTCCTTCAGTCCTCCTCCTCCCACAACAAAACAGAGAGAGAGAGAGAGAGAGAGAGAGAGAGATGGAGGCACAGACAGAACACAGAGAAGAGAGATGGAGAGATGGAGGATGAGGTTTTTTTTTTTGAAAAGGTATGTTGAATCTGCCATTTTTATGACCTAATTTGTGTTTTAATTTGAAATAAACACTGTTCATAGCTAGTGGAATCCGTCCGTTGGAGACCAACGGTCATGAACAGTGCCGGCGCTGTCACACCCCGAACCCGTATAAATAAAATTTCCACAAGACCCTTAACCAGACTAGCTCCCTAAAATGAGGTTGAACAATACCTCTTCTTTTCTTTCCTTAACTGCTTCTTTCTTTTTATTCTTTTTCCCTCTTTCCCTCTCTTTTGCTCCCCCCTATACACACTTTGGCAATCATACTTGGTAACCCATGGCCAACCGTAGCCCTTCTCCCCCCCCCCCCCCCCAATTCCTCTCTGTGTGTCATAAGTGTACATGTATTTATAGGACTTACCAACCAAGTCTTTATCCCTTCTTTTTTTAATCCTCATCTCTTTTCTTTTATGTCTATCTATTCTTATGCTTATCTATTTATCTTCTTTGATAAACACAAATGTGGTAAAGAGATAATTATGATTCTCTAAACCTTTATCCATTAGGATAACACATTAAGAAGTCCCTTTCCCACATGCACACTAAGATGATAGATATATCAAATGGTACCCATTTGGTTCATTATATTTGACCAATATATTAAACATCAACCAAACTGAAAAGCCTTATGTCCCAATCAATTGAAATTGATTATATTAATTATTTAAAGGTACCAATGTGTCATGTATTAAGATAAGACTTACTGAAAAGGTATCAATTAATGTCACACATGGGTCCCACAAGTAATGTGTCTATCATAAATTATTGCGTAAAAATATGGGTTATCACATTCAACCCTCCTTAACAGGAATTTCGTCCTCGAAATTCAACACACACCTTCACAAATCTATATTATGCGTCAAATAAATCATGCCAGTTTACTCAAACAAAAGAAACTCCAATAATTTTAGTCATAACTGACCAAAAGTGCCATAGTTCAATCTTTTTTTTTTCTAACCATAAAAATAAAAAACATGCATTTGTCCCTCTCTTCTTCCCCTTTTTTTTTTTTTTTTTTGTTAGTTGATAGAAGGTCCAACTATGCTATCCAACTCAACTATCCTTGTCTTGCACTTGACAAATATAAACTAATAGTGAACCACATGCTCAGTGAGAAAATTACTCAAAAGTATTGTATTGGTCATTATTTGCTATTGGCAACATAAATCACATCTCACACATATCAGCTTATATTGAAGTTACACTATCCGATGCATATGCGATACTTTATTTATTCACATTTCCTTTTCCCTTGTTATCAACCAATCATTGACATATTAACACATTATTGTACACATCAGCCCAGCTCGAAATATGTACAATCACATGGCCACAGCACCCCAGCCCAGCTCGAAAGGTGTATACCATCCACCAGCCCAGCTCGAAATGGAGTAGTATATTAGTGCACTACCTGCAGGACTATCTTAATCCCAGCCATTACATGGCTACAGCACCCCAGCCCCGCTCGAAAGGTGTATACTATCCACCAGCCCTGCTCGAAATGGAATAGCATATTAGTGCACTAACTGTAGGACTATCTTAGTCCCAACCACCTCAACATACCGCAGTTTTTTTTTTTAAACAACTTAAGGCCTTGACCTTATCAAATGTATTAATCACATGAATTCAACATTATGCATCCATTGGACTATAACATCTGCTTAAATAACATGTGTTATGCACGTGCAAAGACCTCATATACTACTTGTCACTGTGACCAAACCACTTTGGTGCTTGGTTCACCACCAATCCATGTCCACGTGTGACTTGCATCGACAACAACACACAAGGAAGTATACAATTCGACAGGAATAATAACTGTTAAAAAAAAAAATACGACGAATAACAGGGATTATACACATTTGATATCATCTCGATCACATGTTAATCGCTCACCCTCAGAGCATCATTCTGGGTTTCTCTTGGTAATATAGCAAGAGCCACCTCCTCACCTCACCTCACCTCACCTCACCTCACCCTTTAGCAAGCCACATCGGACCCACTTCGGAGCTATTGGCTATTGGGAAGTGCTCCTTGCCCATGTATCCATCAGTTCCATGATATTTAGCCAAAACAACATCTTAACATTTTTTTTTTACCAGAAATATACGGATTCCAAAAGAAATCACAACTTAACTCCAAAAGAGTACAATTAGTAATAACAAGAAAAATGCTCTGGAGATTTAGAGCATATTGTACTCAATCCCGTAAAACTTTTATAAACAAAAAAATAGAATGAGATATACAGGTATTACAATATCCCACCCTTTTAAAATTTTCTTCTCCAAAATTAAAATGTGAATCATTTGGTAATCAACTTCAAATATTTGAAACAAGCTTTTTTTTTTTTTTTTGTTAAAATAAAGAAAAACAAATCTAGTACTAAATAAATACCTTCACTGACTCCCCCAGGCGATGTGGAACTAAGTATCGCAATCATTTGTATCACTAACTTTGTTTGTCACCCCCTACACTCGGTCCCACACTTCTGGCTGGGGACAGGCTCGGATACCATTTTGTCACACCCCGAACCCGTATAAATAAAATTTCCACAAGACCCTTAACCAGACTAGCTCCCTAAAATGAGATTGAACAATACCTCTTCTTTTCTTTCCTTAACTGCTTCTTTCTTTTTATTCTTTTTCCCTCTTTCCCTCTCTTTTGCTCCCCCCTATACACACTTTGGCAATCATACTTGGTAACCCATGGCCAACCGTAGCCCTCCCCGTGTGTCATAAGTGTACATGTATTTATAGGACTTACCAACCAAGTCTTTATCCCTTCTTTTTTTAATCCTCATCTCTTTTCTTTTATGTCTATCTATTCTTATGCTTATCTATTTATCTTCTTTGATAAACACAAATGTGGTAAAGAGATAATTATGATTCTCTAAACCTTTATCCATTAGGATAAAACATTAAGAAGTCCCTTTCCCACATGCACACTAAGATGATAGATATATCAAATGGTACCCATTTGGTTCATTATATTTGACCAATATATTAAACATCAACCAAACTGAAAAGCCTTATGTCCCAATCAATTGAAATTGATTATATTAATTATTTAAAGGTACCAATGTGTCATGTATTAAGATAAGACTTACTGAAAAGGTATCAATTAATGTCACACATGGGTCCCACAAGTAATGTGTCTATCATAAATTATTGCGTAAAAATATGGGTTATCACAGGCGCCATTTTTTCCCTCTTCCCCTCCATGCTCGGCAAAATGGCTCATGAAATTGGGCTCTCCATTTTTGCCGAGCGTGATGGCTAGCCCCTTGGAGTGCTGATTTTTGAAATAGACTAGCCATTTTGACAGTTGGACAATTTGGCTAGTGTAATGGCTCTCCCGTTGGAGATGGCCTAATGTGGGTAGTACCTATGTTACACTTGTAGAATTATATAATTTTTTTTAAATGCAAAAAATATACAAAATTATGTAATTCTGTAAATACCACGTGACTGTTGTCCTCAATGGCAGGATCCGTGCTCCCTCAGTTACAGGATATGGTCAGTTTGAGTTATGTTTGGCCATATTAGCTTCGGCCACTACTTCGTTCGCATAAACACATTGTTTCAGCCACTTTGGGATGTGATATAGTGGGCCTACTTTAGGAAGTTATTACCTCGATCTAATATCTCTCTTGCTTTAATATGGATAAGGATATGATTTCTTTAAATTATCAAGATTATTTAGGAGATTCAAAAGATGGAAAATATTATAAGAATATGGAAAGATAAAATTTTAAAACATTATTTATATTTTAGAAAGATAATATCAGGATACTATTGAACTAATAATTTATTTGCATGGCAAGAGAGACGTATCAAGACCAGATGTGGACTATATTCAAGATATGACCAGAATGGTAGAAGATAAAATCTGGTATATTAATTATCAGATGATTTTTTGAAGATCAACTTGTCTTATCTTTATTGCATTGGTGGTTTTTCATGTAAGTATTTTGGTTTTCTCATTTTCTGGTGATTGGGAAGATCTTAAGTGAAATTTCTCTTATAAGTTTTAAGCTAAGTGAAATTTCACTGAATTTTGTTGGTTACCAGTGATCTTATTACATCAAGTGAAATTTAAGTTTTAGTGAAATTCAGTTTCAACTAAAGAAGTGAAATTTGAATTACAAAATCAAGCTGAATTTAAATTTAAGTGAAAATTCAATTAAACTAATTAAGTGAAATTTTAGTTATAATTTTACGTGAAATTTTGACAAATCCAGTGAACTAGTGAAGTTCGTCGTGAATAGTGACTACCAGAGGTGGTAGGGGTCGCCGGAGATGGCGAGAGTAGTACCCGGAGGTGATAGGGATGGTGGTCGAAGGTGGTGTGCGGGTGGTCGTAATGGTGGCTAGGGTTTGGTTAGGGTTAAAGGATGAAGATGATGATATTTTGGTCTATGGACATTGGGAGAAATCTCCAATATTTACTTGAAGTTGTCTTTCATCCCAAAAAAGCATTTCTTAATTACTTTTTTTCCAATTTTTCTCTAATGTATATATGTACTGCAAAGAAACTAAAGGGAATTAATCTGTTTTGATTACATATTCACTGAGAAAGGATTACAGCTTTATACTAGTAATAATACAATTAGATCCTACTCTATTGCCTATAATCAAGCCTAATGATTTACATATATGGAAGCAAATAACTAATGATCAATTTACAATATTTGACATCCTATTCACAGCATAGTTTCCTTTAACACTGCCTGTGACACCCGCTCCCGCGGTTTATATTTAATACTGTTTTAGCATGCATAATCATGAGTTAATATTAATTAATGTGTTATGTGACGCTTATTGGAGTGGGATTGACCCACTAAGTTGATTATGGGTGTCCAGTTGAGAACCCAGTTATGGCCAGTATGGTAATCCCAAGTTGGGATATGTATTGATGGGTCCCAGTTGTGGATATCACAGGTTTTCAAATTTTACCCACTTTTAAAACAAATATTTTCAATTTTCAAAGAGTCGCCACTTAATTTTTAAAAGGAAAAATTAAGAAACCATTTTAAAAGCAAACTGATCTTTTGCGAAACCAAAGATAAACTGGGTCCGGGGATTATGGAATGAAAGGGGAAGGAGCCCGGCGGACTAAAACACCCCCTTTCATCCTATCTCACGATAGGCCTCTACTCAACATCCTTTTTAATCAAGTTATTAATCTAAGCATGCCCTCAATTAATACATATATAGGTATACATAACACAAGCATGTTGAAAGGGTGCAAATTGCTAACGGTAAAATATCATTCATAAGTCACATAATTCAACTAGCAAACATCATGATATGCAATAGAGAACTAGAAAACATACCCGGGATCCGGCCGCGAATATCAAACGTGCAATGCATGCAAAAATAAACCTAAGAAAGGTCTTTAATATATATACACATAAGGCAAAACCTAAGCTAAGGTGTCGCACATGGGGTCGAAAAAATCAATTAAAATCAATAAAATAGATTAAACTAGAGAAGGGTTGAGAAATTGTACCTCAAAGCGCTACAAAACAAAGGTTAGTACACATGCCTTAGACAAGATATAATATCAAAAGGTAATTAATCATAGGTCATGTTCAATTAAATTCAACTAAGTCCAACTTCATCCAAGAACTAGTTCTAACTATAAGCATCAATGTACATGAATGAATGAATGATTATGAACTAGGATGAGACATGAATTTATTCACTAATTTGGATCCCTAAGCCTCTGGGTTTAATCTAAATTATCATTATTCAAAACATGGTTTGAGTCCCAAGACATTAAGAGACCATTTGAGTTGAAACAAAAAAGATTAGACAAAAACAGTAGCAGTTTTTTGTGATTTACAGAGAGCAGACCCGACGTTCAAAAATGGATATAAAATACTTTCAACGGTTGGATCTTACTGATTTTTGGATATGTCATGCCTCTGTGAGTCTAGTTTCTAACCCAACTTGAAAATCAAGATTTCAACGGTTAGATCTCCGGGAATATGGAAAATACTAGACCTCACTCAGGATTCTGCAACTCTCTGTCCAGAGATCTTGTATGATTTTCTAAAAATAGTAAAAAAATGAGAAACACTTAGATCTTTTTAGGGTACCTTCCTAACACATTAAGGTACTTATAAAAAATTATTTGAGACCCCAAAAACTTAATTAAGGTTCTGATCTATTAATTTCAAAACGGACTTATTATTCTGAAAGTATTCTAGAACTCTGGACAGATTATGATTAGCTCACAAAAACCATGATCAAACCCTTCTAATCACAAGATCTTGCTAAAACAAAAATCACAGTGGTAAAACAATGTGTTATGAACATTTTCCCGTTGGTTTCATTCGATTCCAACGGTCGGATTTCAAACTAAAAATCCTTGATCAAAAAACAGTTTATGAACCCACTGTTTCATTTTGCTAGTTCAAGTTATTGATTGGCCTCAACTATTAGAACATGAAGTTGGGGCTCAAACCAAACTACTTCTTCTACCATTTGATGGTCATTGAAGACTATGAGGCATATTATACTTATGGATCTTGATGAAGTATTGAAATGAACTTCACAAAACCCTCAAATAAAGAATTCGAACCTATGGATCCAAGTTTGAATTCAACTTATCACTCCTACCATTTGATGGTCATTGGAGTTAGAGACATACATGCTCATAGGTTCTAGATGAAGTATGAAAGACTTCTTAAAACCTAAGAGAAGGATTAGTCCAAGCCATGGGAGTAGACTTGAATTAACACATTTTCTCCTACCATTTGGTGGTCATGGGAGACTATGAGGCATACTACACTTATGGATCTTGATGAAGTATTGAAATGAACTTCACGAAATCCTCAAATAAAGAACTCAAACCTATGGATCCAAGTTTGAATTCAACTTATCACTCCTACCATTTGATGGTCATTGGAGTTAGAGACATACATGCTCATAGGTTCTAGATGAAATATGAAAGACTTCTTAAAACCTAAGAGAAGGATTAATCCAAGCCATGGGAGTAGACTTGAATTAACACATTTTCTCCTACCATTTGGTGGTCATGGGAGACTAAATGAAGTTAAAATCTACTCAAAACCTCATTGGAATATAGTAAGGATTCCATAAGATTTCTTAATGAAGAGGTTCAAGTCATGGATTAGGACTTGAATCTCAACAATTATATGTAGATTATGACTATGATTCATTTTAATCTCCATATGGATCATAAGATCATAGGAAACTAAGGAATCAAAACTCAAAGAGGCTCACTAGGATATGTAAAATCTCATGAGCCTTACAAGAGATGGTAGAAATAAGAAATCAAAGTTTGTTTTAGAGAAACTAAGAACACAAGCTCTTCAAAATTGAATTTATTTAAAACTCAAGGCATCAATTAGATCCAAATCAATGAAATATTATGAGATTCAATCACAAGTTCTAAGTGGTGTGTGATGAAATGAGGTAAGAAGAGAGGTTTTAAAAATGTGTAAAGTTCCTAGAACTATGAACTTGTGATTGAATAGTCCTAATTCTATCAAGGGTTAAGAGGTTACCTCTAGGACCTCAAGTACTTCTTCAACTTCTTGTGAAGACCTTCCAAGATTTCCCAAAATTCTTCAAATTCTTCAAGTTCTTCAAGAAATTCTTCTTCTCTCTCTCTCAAAATCTATATGATTTTTGTATATATCTCTCTCTTGATTTTCAAGTTCAAGTCTCTTTCAAGTCTCTCAAAAATGAAGGTGAAAGTTTGTTTATATAGACCATTAATCCAGGGATAAATGGGTAAATTCGGGGTGGAGACCCATGTGCAAAGATTTCTTCTAGAACATGTGAGAAAAGCAGTCTGTTACAGCCAGCGGCACTCGACGGGTGCCGGCGGCACTCTCTGAGTGCCGGGCGGCAAACAGAGAGTGCCGGCGCGGCACTCAGTGAGTGCCGCCGCATTTTCCGCATGCCGGGGTTAACTGATTTTTTGTCCCTCTTTTTGATCTTTTCAAAATATGTTGGTGTAAACACAATTTTTTTTCTATTCTATATATATATATTTGTATTAAGATCCCCCATGTGCATGGTATCAACCATGTGCATGGTATATTTTGAATATACTACTCTCTTTTTGTATTTTCTCTTTTTCCAAGATTTTTTATTTATTTTGTCCTCCCATCTCTTTCAAAAGAACTCTTTATTATTTTTATTTTTATCTTCTTAAAAACTGGTTCCCAGACTGGGTTTCTCACACGTTCTTCATTGTTCGGGTTTCTCCCGAATACCCAAACTCTCTCTCTCTTCCTTCTCCTTTTTTTTATTTTTTTTTTATATTTTTTATTTTTAATTTTGAAATTTGCCTTGTAGAATCAATTGAAGATTTTGAATTTCCTAGAAAACCTTCGAGTGTAACTGGCCATTGTCATCATCGGTGGCCATTGTCATCATCGGTCTTTTAAGAGGTAACCAATCCCTGGATTTGACGTTTGGTCAAAATCGGGGTGTCTACACCAGTTGAGATGGGACAGTAATATGTGGAATACCTTATGTGCTTAATTGTTTATTAAGACTTAAATGATTTATTATTTTATTGTTGATAATATCATGTTATTAGGTAGTGACCACATTTGGGGTCAATTAGGGGTACCTTTGTGAGCACGAATTGAACACGTTACATAATTAGTAGGCTACTTAGCAACTTCATATAATTATATGGGACCACTTATGGGACCCATACGAGACATAGACAAATACTCATTTACGTTTGGGGCAGTTTTAATACAGTTTTGTAATTAGTAGGGGCGTAATCGCAAAACTAGTAAAATTGTATGGAGGCAATAATAAAATTGAAAAATTCTTATAGTAAGCCACATCTAAGATGAGTCCTTATCATCTTTTTCATTTGGACTTTCAACAGAAGAGGTATAGGAGATTGATGAGTTTCGTCGGTGAACTTTCTGACGCCGATTGACGCGCCCGAACAACGTCGGTTTTCAAAACAGGCTATATATTCGGACTCCTGGGGGTGAGTCTAATCTATTGGTACTAATTTTATTGAGTTCTGTGATAGTTTTTCCGCGACCCACTTTAGGGATTTAGCTCATAATTTGTAATTTATTTATAGGGTTTGTACATGGTTCTTAATAGGGCTTTAATCTCACAATTAGGAGCGAAACCTAAGAGGTGAGTGATGTTAATTTTGATTTTTGGATGATTTTCATGTTGGGTTCAATTGTAAATCCAAATCATGCCAACTCTAATCTTTTAGTGTTGATTAGATTTCAAGTCCTTTATTCTTTTATTCTTTGTCTTCAAAAGAATGAAAAACGAAATAAAAAAAGAGATTTTAATACTGTTCAACATTTAAATTCTTTCTTGATTAACTTGATTTCATTGAAAACCGAAATTGAGGAAGTATATAATCCGATGTCTACTACGGTTATGAAGGTATGTTTTGAAAGTCATATATCATTGGAATCATCGTTCTATATCTTGAACTTGCATACTTACCTATGCACGGCACGTAGTCATGTGGATGCATACTTATAGGTGATTTATAATATATTTTGGATTTCTAGATAGTACCATTGTGGAGACTAGCCCCGGTGAGCTTTAGAGCCTTTCATCCTTGTTTGAGGGTAATAAATATACTTCACCGAATCTCATTGACGGAACGCATAACTCGTTGATTAGTCTCATTATTTCTTTTGTTTGTTTGATTGATAGCCAAGTTAGCATTATAATTTCCATGTTTAATGAAGAATAAATATATTTCCCTTGATGTTGTTAACATTGAAGAATTATGTGACTTTAGGAGATGATATTAGGCCATCCTTCTACTTAAACCCTTTTTGACCTTTGACCTACCCCTTCGTTAGCCCTTTAAGCCTTAAAAGAAGTCGTTTTTCGTTGTTCGCCCATTATCCTACCCACTCCAATATGGAGTTTGCCAATGAATAAAATCTTCTTACCCAAGTCTAAGAGTGGTTGAAAATGGTCTTCCAAGAGAAAAGTGGGCTAATAGCGACTAATAGAGATTAGAGTACTGAGGAGTGTGGAGTGTGGACATAAAAAAAAATAAAGAAAAAAAAGGCTGATATACAAGAAAAAAATATATAGAAAAAGATTAAAAAGAAGAAAAATGCTCTTGTCTTAAAATAATACATATGAATTAGTGAAAGCGAAATAAATAAACGAGGTACTAAAAGCTTTAGTATTAGACGATAAGGCCGTTCATAACCACTTTCAGACCCTTTGTTTAACATTTACCCTACTTTTCTTAGCTTAAACCCTTGACCAATGTTTCGTCCCGAATTGAAGTCCTATTTGATCCTAGGGAAATATCGTTTAAATGTGGAAAGGATAGAAAAGGGGAGTAAATCATGGTAGTAATGATGTTTACTTGACATTCGGTATCCTATCTATGAGACTATTATTCATTCATGTCATACGTTGTTCCTTGTCATACGCGAGACTTATTTGTTTGGTAAATGATTATCTTCCTCGCATATACTAGAGTGATTACACCTATTCTGAGGGATTTCATTTTAGAGTGTGATTAATAACGTGAGATTTGTAGTCGAAGCATTGCTAAAGGGTTATCCAAGTTATATTCCAAGTTCATGATAAATGCATATCCACTTGAATACCACTCACACACGTACGAGTTTTTGATATAATTCTATTGATTCTTTCGATACATGTGTTTGAACTAGTTTCATGATTCAGGTGGACGTACGATTGTGATACTCTCAGTGACTTAAGGTTTTATTTGTGACTCAGTTTTAGTAAGAATGATGCAGATGTTAGAATGAATAAAGTTTTTTCTTTTAACTCTAATAAAGATGGTTGTCAGTGTCTTGTTGATAAGAACTCTCACGAGACTTCACTCGTCCAACTAGGGACACCTAGGGGTTTAAAAGGCTTGTTGCATAAGCTAAATGCAATCGCAATCCATGCGACAATGGAGTAGGATATTCATTAGTAGTTTAATTTTTATTATTATGTTCTTTTTGGTCGAGGACTAGCAAAATGTAGCTTTGGAGGTGTGATCAGGAGTGAAGAATTCCTATTGACATGCCTTAATTCACATTTGTTAGCACTTCATAGCCTATTTTATTGTACTTTTACTTCATTTTTAACTTTTGTTAGGTTTAAGAAGAAAGCAGAAGTTCTGGGCTACTTGGGGTGTGAAAACAGAGTAAAAGAAGCAAAAAAAGCCCTATCGCTCGCGCGGCCCACTCGCGCGAGTAACCAGAATCGCACTCGCGCGACCTGTTGAAAAAATTAAAGTTGCGTATTTTGATGTGCTGAAGACTCCTATGCGAACAACATTGTCTGAATGCGTCCAGAAAATAAAATGCAGTTATTATAGTCGGATTAGGTTTATGAAAGCCTTCCTACTCCCTCTAGATCTATATATACTTAATTCTAATTCAATTTTGGGGGTTACACAACAATATACATAATATCATTAAACTTTGGAGGCAACTTGGAAGGTCAAAGAAAGAGAAGAAGAAGATCTATCTTGAAGGTTTCTAATGGCGACAATCATCTCCATCTCCATGTTTTCATCTACCATGTGCAACTAAACTTCTATTCTAGGGTTTCAATGAAGCGCTAGCTATGTAAAGGGGATATATCTACTTTCTTCTTTAGGTTTTTATATATTCGGATAGTTGGTTGTATGTTTAAGGATTATGAATATATAATCGGATTTTAATGCTAATAATCAATAATAATTTGGGTTTATTCTTGTCTTTGAGTCTCCCTTATATTTATTGAACTCAATATTCTTGATTTCTGTGACTGATTGGAGTGTTTACATACAATAGTGCTTACTTGATTGCGATGTTTATGTCTTTTATGATTCATGCTTATGGAAGATGGGTTATGCTACACCCTAGTTATAGGTAGACAATCCATGCCATCAGAAGATGATTTATACTTAGAGTGAACTAGTAATATCCTCTTGATTGATACTACCGGGCTTGTAGCTACGATAGATCTTAACAATCCGAGCATAGATATTAAAGTAGAAAGTATAGACCCCTGATGCATGGTTAGTGGTAGATTTGCAACTCTAGATTTCAGCCACACATATTCATTCATCTTTAAATATTTTACATATTTACTTAGTCTAATTTCAGTATTTTCGTATGTCGATAGTTTAGTATAGTAGTAGTTCAATTAAAATTGAACCAAATTCCCGTTTTCTATAACTAATTAAATTTATAAATTAAAGAATAAAATTATACAGTCTCTGTGGGTTCAACCTTTACTTCCACACTGCAAATCATTTAAAGTAGAGTATACTTTTATATCTTGATTCTGACGAGATCCATGACCAGCACGACTTCTATTGAAGAGCAACTAACGTCAATGGCTCGTGCAATTGACCAACTCAAGAATACTGTTGAAGAAAAAACATTTACAAATAGATTCTCTGATGAAAAAGTTTGAGTGTCAAAACATAGGGGAGTCAGGCCAATCTCCGAAACACCCTCCTAGTTTTACACCTCCAATTGTACCTACAAGTAGTGAACAACATGTGTCAACTACTAAATAAGTGGTAGACCAAACTACAAATTCAGCATATGTTGCTACGTTAGCTGTCCAACATCTATACGATATGATAACGAATACCATAAAAGCACAATATGGTAGCACTCCTTAAAGCAATCTCATGTACTTTAAGCCTTACACAAAAAGGATTGATGACATGAGGGTGACTATGGGGTATCAACCTCCTAAGTGCTAACATTTTGATGGAAAAGGCAACCCTAAATAGCAAATTGCCCACTTTGTTGAACCATGCAACAACGCTGGAACTAAAGGGGATCTTCTCGTCAAGCATTTTGTTCGTACCCTTAAAGGGAATGCTTTTGATTGGTACACTGACTTGGAGTCATAATCAATTGAAAGTTGGGAGCAGATGGAATGAGAATTTCTAAATCGCTTTTACAGCATTCGTCGCACAGTGAGCATGTTTGAACTCACCAGTGCTAGACAGTGGAAGGATGAGCCAATAGTCAGCTTTATTAACTGATGGTGATCGCTTAGCCTAGATTGTAAAGACTAACTTTCAAAAGTTTCTATCGTCGAGATGTGTATGCAAGGTATGTACTGGTCTCATCTACATCTTGCAAGGGTTAAAACCACATACTTTCAAGGGGTTGGCTACACGTGCACATGACATGGAAATCAGCATTGCAAATCATGGTGGCAAAAATCCTCATCTTGTTGAACACCGAACAGTCGTGAAGGAAGTAAAGAAAAGTGATGTCTGATAAGTCTGTACGTGAAGAGTTAATGGTTGTGATAGTTGCTCCTTTAAAGATTATTTCAAAATACAAGAGTAAATAAGGAAAGAAACAAGACCAGTCTCGTGAAAGCCAAACACAATGAATAACTCTCAAGGAACTAGAACAAAAAGATTATCCTTTTTCCTAATTCTGATGTGCCAAACATTTAAAGTATTTGCTCGAGAAAAAAGTGATCTGAATCCAAGAGTACAAGCGACCTAATGAGTTGGGATGAACTGACAACCTAAAATACTACAAATACCATTGCATTGTCAGTAACTCAACTGAATAATACTTCATTCTCAAAGAGGTCATCATGAACTTAACCAAATAGGGCAAAATAGTTCTTGACATAAATCAAGTAGCAAAATCAAACCATGCTACTATTACTTCTCACTCTTCAAACCTCGCGTCTGAGACGTCTTGTCTTAAGACATCATCAACATTGGGGGCAAGTCTCAACTACATTCAATTTGGCACATTTGAACCGGTTGAAGTACAAATTCTACAAAAAGTTGGACTAGACGTTTTCATCAAACATGAAGCACTATCCAACAAAGACAATGAAGAGTGGATACTCATAACAAGAAAGAAGTTACGAAATAAAAGCATGTATATGCAACATGTTACCAAGTCTAGTAGTGATTTGTGTGTAGGGAGTTCACATCAAAATCCTCATAAAAGTAACAAGGAGAAAAACAGTTAACTTCAATAACCTAGTGATGGAAAGCATTACATTGAAAGTTCTTACAAACCAATCACCTTACAAGAGTACTTTCCTGAAGAGTATTTCATAGATGATCAGGTTGTGACGACCTATATGGTTTCTGCACATGAAATGCATATTGAAGGCTATCTTGAAGTTCAAGAATTGAGCAATGCAAAGGTTGTGCAAGGTCAAAAACAAGAATTCTCGATAGCGCTTGAAGATTTACCTCCACATTTTAGCGGTCAAGAAGCATCAGAATTTTCCCAAACTATTCGTGTCCCTATCAAAGGGAAAACTAAAAATGTGAGTGTTCAATAAAACGTCAAAGAAGAGGTCAAGGAAGAACAAAATCTACAAGTTGTCTCTCATGTTTCAGTGTTCAGCCGCATAGAGGCTAGTTCCTATCGTGACTCGGTGTTTAACATGATGGGTACAGTGGAATAAAGAAGGTGTGGTTCACTTTCTTGTACGAAACACTTATCTAAAAATTATGTGTTTGGTAGGTTGGGTGATGTTGCAGAAAGAAAGAAAGTCCAAACTCCCCAAAAATGAAGTTCAGTCTTTTCTCAAATTAGCAGAAGAAATGACCAGCCTAACAGAAAGCAAAAAGTGCACCTAGCCGAAGTCAAGGAAGATATAGAAATGCGAAGTCTAATTTCTTCTTGCATGAAGCGTAAAACTACATTTGAAGTCAGTGCAAACACTATGTTGAAAGCCAAACTACAAACAAATGTACTGACTAAGCAGCTAAACGTGGAAAGCGCAGAAGTTGATGATGATGAAGTACCTACTACTTCTTACTTCGTCATAGTTGAAGAACTGGTACATGACGAAGCTCTTGCAGAGGAGATCAATAAAACTCCTCAAGCACTCGAAGACAGGGGGCATACTCACTTTAAAGTAGTACAACTAGTGCTGGCAAGAGAAGTTTATCTACAACCACGACTCACACAAGTTTGTCAACAAATTTGGGTTTCAAATTTTCCCAAAGAATAAGAAGTTCTTGAATTGACAACACTTTCCGAGATGAAAGTGACGCTCCTAATCACACGAGCTAAAGCTGCACGATGTTCCAAATAAATGTTCGCTCTTAATCACGCGAGCTTAACTGCATGATACCTTAAATAAATTAAAGTGACGCTCCTTGACGCACGAGTATAAACTGCACATTGCTCCTTACTGCACGAACGTAAACTGCATGATTTTTAAAATTAAAGTGATGTCCCTTGACACACGAGTCTAAACTGCATGTTGCTCCTTATCGCACGAGCATAAACTGCATGATGTTCAAAATAAAAAGTTGTGCTCCTTGACGCACGAGTCTAAACTACACGTTGCTCCTTATCACACGAGTGTAAACTGCATGATGTTCAAAATAAAAGTTACTCTCCTTGATGCACGAGTCTAAACTGCATGTTACTCCTGGCCCGCATAAGTATAAAATGTGTACGGCACACACAAAAAAAATATTTAATTGTCTTTTGGGAAATAAATGCTTTGAACTACGTAATGACTTGATCCCTTTCTTAGGGTACGTAGGTAAATTGAAATTTCAAGTTCAGTCAACAATAATGAAAAGCATATGCAAGTTACGTTGATAGAATAGATGGTTAACTAGTGGATAAGTTACAATAACAATCACAAAGTGCTTAAAATATTAGATATCGTTGCGTCTTGAAGATGCTGAAGTGCTGAAAGATTCTTCGGAGTCATCTTTGCGTGCTTTACCCCTGAGGTATTAATGGCTCGGGTGTAGCAAATATCAAAGCTATTCCCCGACGATCTCTAGAGTCACAATGGAGCACTCTACCCACGAGGTATTAATGGCTCTGGGGTTGCAAACCCAAAGCTATTCCCCAATAATCGATCTTTAGAGTCACAATGGAGCACTCTGTCCATGAGGTATTAATGGTTGTGGGGTAGCAAACCCAAAGATGTTCCCCAACAATCTTTAGAGTCACAATGAAGCGCTTTGCCTATGAGGTATTAATAGCTCTGGGGTAGCAAATCCAAAGTTGTTCTCTAAAGATCTCCGAAGTCATAATGGAGCGCTTTGGCCATGAGGTATTAATGGCTCTATGGTAGCAAGTCCAAAGTTGTTCCCTAAATATCTCCAAAGTCACAATGGAGTGCTTTGCCCATGAGGTATTAATGGCTCTGGGGTAGCATATCCAAAGATGTTCCCTAAAGATCTCCGAAGTCACCTGATTGGAGTGCTCTACCGAAAGGTATTAAATTATTAATGATTCTGGGGTGACAAGTCCAAAGCTATTCTCCGAAGCACCAAAAGTGCCAAACAATTTGATGCTTTGAATGCCTATCAAAAAATAAAATAAATAAAATAAAATAATAAAAAAAATGTGAGATACCAAAAGAAATTCCAAGTTGAGGTTGGGACACAACTAAAAGATACAACCTTGGGACACAACCTTCATTTTGTGTCTATCTCTCTCCTAGTAGTCCTAGTTGGTACTGTGGGGTCTACTGATACTGTGGGGCCCATTAGGAGAAATATAGACACAAAATGAAAGTTGTGTCTTTTAGTTGTGTCCCAAGTATTACTCTGAGTTGAGATACGTGAAGATTTGGGTCTGTGGGCAAAGCAAATTAAATTGAAGTATCGGTTGTGTGTTGCAAGATTCAATACAAACAGACCAAGGCCAGAAGCAGATGAAATACAATTGTCATTATGGGTGGTCATGCTGGCCTAACATACTACAGGGGTCTACAGTCTTTGTAAGTTCAAAATCTTTACAAAAGTTGATTGGCAAAGTTACAACACTTAGACCTAGTTACAATAATTTGGGATCTAGGTTACATTATTTTGACACTAAAATTGGGATGAATGGTATGTCCAAAACTAACAGAATGTATCATGGAATGTCCCTTTGTGGTGATATATTAGAAAGAAATAAAAAAATAAAAAAATAAAAAAAAAAGTAAAAAAGAGAGACAACCAAGCTGGGAGCCATACCTACTCTGGCATGCAGTTAGCACGAGCTGCCCGGAATCCGCAACTGAAAATTGTTTGGTTCCACAATCTGGCAAACCGATCACTTTGGTTTCTCTTTGTGTTAAATCCAGTTAACCCTAAGCAAGGGAAGGACGGTTATATATTGATATACACACATACATATATATATATATATATGGAGTATATATGGTGTGCTAGTAGAAGAGAGATGAAGACTGAAAAAAAAAATAAACAAACAAACAAACAAAAGAGACAAGCGTACAGTAGCCCAGAATTTCTCTTTGAATCATCCAATTCGTTATTGTATATCAAGTATCAACATATGTATATATATATACGTGGGTTGAGCAATGCTGAATCTACAAGTTTCCTAATATTTTGTGTCTTGCTTGGGAAGAAAAAGGTTCCCTAACATTATTAGGAATCCAAAAAAAAAACGTGGATGTAAATTCTGTGGGATTCCCTAGATTGGCTTGCCAAAGAGAATTCAAAGTCATAGGACATATTTGGCAAATTCGTATATGATGCTATGTACTAAAGCTTCAACAATGAACCAAAAGCATGTGCCCTATATCATCATGGATACTAGGTAATGAACATATTGTCTTTTGGTAGAGTGATACGATCCATATGCACGAAGTCTCCTAAAACACTTATGATTTCTTGTTGGGTCTTCTGACTCCAAAGCCGCATGAATTCAAAGGAATTCATTCAATGTGATGAGGTGCACTTAGTTTGGTCACCGTTTAATTCTATGGGTCGGTTTGGGAAAGTCAAGAATTGGACAAATTTCAGTTCAAAAGTGCCAAAAGTTTCAAAACCTATGATATGCTTAAAAAAAAGGCCTAATTGCACTTTACCCCTGGTACTATACACGTGTTTTCAATTGAGTACATGATTTTTTTTATTTTTTTTTTGCAATTGGGTACATGAACTTTCATCAACTTTCCAATCAGATCCAATTAATAACGCCCGTTAGTTTAAAACTAACGGAATTGCCTAGAATTGTCCTTTTTTTGCAATTGGATATATTGTAACAACCTGCATTTTCATTTAATTTAATTTGCATTTCCATATTTAATCTGTGTTCGTAGGATTATTTTAAATTGCAAACTCTCATGTCTAAATATTATTAATTGTTTTATTTCATGTTGAAATTCTTATCGGGGTCAAACTGTAAATTTTTTTTTTTATCTGTGTTGAATTTCAAAACCTGTATTTCAAATGGTGGAAATGTTTGCTTTTGACTCAAACTATATTTTTATAAAATCAGAAGACCATTTCTTACTCTAAAATGAATTTTCTGTATTTTTGTGACGAACACCGCGTCACGAAAATACCAGTTTATGTTCAAAACTGCCCGCGCTGTGCTAAACTTCCACAGATTGTGGAAGTGATGTAAAGCTAGATATGACATACACTTTACTTGCCATTTATGGAAACTAATCATTGGTTAAGGCAATGTTTGGGAATGTTTAACTTGTGTGTGTAATTTTTGTGCCATAAGCTAAATTCCCAAACACACTCAATTTGACCCCTACACATCTAATTGCCCCCTACTCTCATATACAGCAGGTTATACGTGTATATACGTAAGATTATATGCTGCTAATTGTGAGAAGTTAGTGAATTGTTAAGCTAAACTCAATTAGTGGAGTAATCCTAAAAATACTTGGAGCCCAAGTTCACTTCTTTCAAGCTTCTATTTATACACCCTCATACTATCTCAATCACACACTTTCTGCACTTCAATCACAGAGACAGAGTTTGAGAGTTTAGTTTCTAAAATTTTCTGGAAGAAGAAGTTACACAAACTCCATAGCCAAGCTTGGAGTATTTCTTGTTTGGTCTTATTCTTTCTCAACAAACACACAATTCTTGATCACAGTGAGTATTACTAACTCACTCAGATTGTAATCCATTCTTTATTTACTGAATTGTGTAGTTAATTTATGAACCACTATTGATGTTGTACGTTGAAAATTTCATAGCTCGAAAATCATAATTTTCCAAACTCAACCAAAATCCGTTTTTAGAATGAAATATGAAAGATTATACATTCTACATGCCATGTTTCAAGTATTAGAGTCTAATTTGATCACATGAGAAAGTATGCTAAAAATGAAGTTTTGACATCTTTTGAAATTTTATAAAATTCTAGAATTATAGATTGATTCATGTTAAATTGATGATGGATTCATAATCCTTATGAAAAACCGAAGAGATTCATATATAATAAGGCCTAGTAACTTCCAAAATTGAAAATGGGTCAATTTGGACCCTTAAAATGAAAACAGGGGATAACCAGTGAAGAAGACGAAGCTACTGCACAAACTCGCGCGCGCGATCGCGTGAGCGGCCTGCGCGAGCGAGCCGCAGCGCGATCCTTGTTTCCCCAGGCGGACAGAAGAGTTTATATTATAAATTGAAAAATGGGCAGATCGCGCGAGCGGCCCGCGCGAGCGACCCATCGCGCGAGCGGCTCGCGCGCGCGATTTCTGACAGATTGTGGTTTTGATTGTTTTGTGTTAAAGGACTGTTTGGTTCAACTTTTAAGGTCTGTTAAGGCCCTGTTTGGGAAATTTATTAAAACAGAATCTTAACTGGTTGTGTTTGAACGAATAGAACGATGTATTAAGACTTATAAAACTCCGTACGTACGTTATGTCTTTAATTCAGTATTTTGCTTTATGTTTAAGTTCATGTCATTCATGTGAGGTCAGTGGTACATGCATGAGGGTGTTAGTCAGTGTGGAAAAGAGTAATGGTCAGTGTGGAAAGAGTTTGAGATTGAGATTGAGGTTGTGGTTGTGGTTGTGGTTGTAGTTGTGGTTGTGGTTGAGGTTACGTCGAGAGTATCTTTGAAATGCGACGGTGGCAAATAAGGACACTCCCTGACGCCCATGGTAGCGTTAAAGTGTGTGACGCCGAACTTGGACACTCCCTGGCACCCATGGTAGTGCTAAAGTGTGGCCTACGGACACTCCCTGATACCCGAGTCTGGATACTGCGTGAGGTTGCTCTGGTATTTGCATGGCGGATTAGGTATTCAAAGTGTGAGGCAATGGACACTCCCTGGTACCCTGGACCAAAGTGTGAGGCAAACTGGACACTCCCTGGCGCCCCGTTGCTAAAGTGTGACTATCTTAGTGTTTCAAAGATACTGGAGTGAGATAGTGGGTTGTTGTGTCTGTCGAGAGAAAAGAGTCGGCAAGATGAGTGTGGTGCATTGTCTCATACACGAACATATGCTTTTATGAATGAACGACTTTTAAGATATCCCTCGTTGTTTTATAAAATGAATTCTTTCTGTGGTCAAATGGTTGATTTTACAAAATTGAAAATAGAGAAAGGTAAATGAGTATGTTTTACATTCGAAGTCATGTTTTTAATACTCACCAGCTTCTTGAAGCTGACGACGTTGATGCGTCCTGGACATTCGTGTTCAGGCTTTTCAGGTTACAACTATGCTGAGCCTTATGACTATGCTAATTGAGAACGGCTGCTTCTGGAAGAGAATCTGTTATTGTCATTGCACATTTTAAGTTATATGTTTAAGTTTTAAACTGTTTTGTAATAAGGATGACTGTAATAGACATTAAGTTATTGTTTTGTTTCCAGGCGGTCTGTGCCTTTAGATGACCCGTGCTATAGTATGTAATAAGTTAGAAAAAATTTATAAGCCTTGATTGCTCTGCTCTGATTATTGTTTATTGTTGTTCGACGTTTGAGACGGAATCGATCCTTCAAACTGTCGCGACCTACGGGTCCATAAAGGAAATTAAACGCTTTCCTTATTTATGCTACGTCGGGGCGTGACATATATGAACTTTTATCCCCTTTCCAATCAGATCCATTCGCCAACGGCGTGAGATTTTGTGGGACAGAATTGTCCAAGTGTCTTTCCTCCAAAAATAGTTAAATCGGAACCTCTTTTTTATTTAAATATTTTTTTTCATTTTATCTGCCAAAACAGATGATTTTATCTGTTGACAGACAAATAATATTGAGCTAAACGATCTTAATTTTCTTATCTTTTGGCCTTTTGGGATGATTTTTTATTTTAAATATTTGTTCGAGATCAGCGCAATGGGCTTCGAAATTTCACAAAAAAAAATATACGTTGCAGCCTTATTTTGTTTAGCTCAATATTATTTGTCTGTCAACAGATAAAATTATCTATTTTTGACATATAAAATCAAAAAATGAGATTCCAAATTAGCCATTTTTCTGTTCTAGCAATGGGGTTTTCTCTCCTTTTGATGTCGAAAAGTAGTAAAGGGGTTTATAAAAAATGGTCAAAATTTGGGAGATGGACACGTGGGCAATTCCATCCAACAAATTTTTACGCCGTTAGCGAATGGATCAAATTGGAAAAGGGATGAAAGTTCATGTACTCAATTGCAAAAAAAAGGACAATTCTGGGCAATTCCGTTAGTTTTAAACTAACGGCGTTATCAATTGAATCTGATTAGAAAGGGAATGAAAGTTTATGTACCCAATTGCAAAAAAAAAAAAAAAGTTTATGTACCCAATTGAAAATACGTGTATGTACGAGGAGGTAAAGTGCAATTAAGCCTAAAAAAAGTTATTAATAATAATACATGCATAAAAAGAAAAAAAAAAAAAAAAGTTACTCTGAATCCGTACGAAATTAGTGTATGGCATTAATTAGCACTATACTACCTAATTCAAACCCCAAATTTATTTCGCAAATAGTTTGACAGCTATAGCACTCCTATTACATTTGGGATATTCCAAACTTGAGAATCATAACATTACTCTATAGTGTAATGTTCCTAAGTACAATTGAATGTGTGAAGCTGGTTTTTTTTTTTTTTTTTTTTGGAATACGAGGACAAATCCCCATGTCTGTCCTTCGAGACTTTGGGATCGATACCTATTGTCGTTTTTATCGGAGTAGAATAAGGGGCAAACCCCGGGCACGTGCACCGACCCCACAACACACGCACCGGGTAAATCAGGGAGGCAAGCTAGCAGTAGGATCTGAACCCACACCAAGCTGGACATTTTTAAAGTCCATCTTGAGATTCATCCCTCCAACTAACTTACACGACCCCTGGGGGATTTCGAACCCCTAACCTCCCTTTGGGAGGCCAAAGGCCCTGGCCAAATCCTTAATATTTATCCATGAGGAGTTTCGAACACAAGACCAAGAGGGTAGAACACCCCCTGTCTTGGTCCGCCTCTCAGTTGGACTACCAAGGATTTGGTTGTGTGAAGCTGGTTTGACGGACTACAAATTGATTCAAGGTAAGTGCATTGAAACTTCAAGTCTCGTCGAACATGTGCGGTAAACATAATATCGACGTGCCATGAAGTGGGCGCATTTGTAGATATTAAAATTTTGATAACTTCCTAATTATATACTAATTAATTAATTAATAATTAATTCAGTTAATTATTCATGTTAATCAAAATCAAGAGATTAAATAATTGTTTACAAACAGCACCCTTTTACAAGAACTATGTGACAAGAACGTGCTTCCCACGTGCTTATCCCCCTCATATTAGCTTCTTTGGCTTTGATAAAGGGGAAAAGGGAAAAAGTCGTCGTGCCAAAAGATGATCATTTTATAATTTTTGTTATAAAAATTGCACGTGCCTATTCCCTCATTATTTGGCTTCTACAACCATTTTTGTGAAGGGAAAAAGCGAAAAAGTCGCTGTGCCAAAAAATGATCTTGTAAAATTGGCCTATATGTAAATATGATATCAGCAGCCGCTTGTGTTGACTTATTTAAAAAGTTGAATGAATTTGAAATATTTAGGCCAAAATTGACCTATGTTATAGGCAAGTGCTTCGCACGTGTCTATCCCCTCATATTAGTTTCTTTGACCTTTACAACCAATTTTGTAAAGTGGAGCAAACGAAAAAATTCAGTTGGGTCAAACGATTCTGCAATTTTCCTTACAAAAGTTGACCTATATGTAAATATGATGTAAGCAGTCGTTTTTGTTGAGTTTATTTTGAAGCTACTCGTTCTCATATTAGCTTCTTTGGCTTTTACAACCATTTTTATATTGGGAAAAAGCCGCTGTGCCAAAAGATGATCATTTTGTAATTTTTCTTACAAACATTGACATGCGTGTAAATATTGTGCCAAAAGATGAGCATTCTGTAATTTTTTTTCTTGCAATAAATGACTTATGTGTAAATATTGTGCCAAAAGATGATCATTCTGTAATTTTTCTTACAAAAAATGACCTATGTGTAAATATTGTGCCAAAAGATGATCATTTTGTAATTTTTCGTACAAATATTGACCTATATGAAAATATAATGTCAACAGCCCATTTTGTTGACTATTTTTTGAAGTGAAGTGTAATTATTTTTGGAAAAGTTGGTTGAACCTGAAATATTTAAGCCAAAGTTGATTGAATCCTCATTATTATATTAAATATAATTTCAAAAGTTGACCTGAATGTAATTATTAGTCGAGTTGAATATAATTAGGGAATTGTTATTTCCACTCCATCATTGAACCAATGCACTCCATGGTACCACTATCAGAGCATGTGGTACCATGTATATAATGCATAACATGCATGTACCACATGCTTTAAGAATGGTTCCATGAAGTGCATTGGTTCAATGATGGAGTGGAAATAACATCACCCTATAATTATTGTATAAATAACAGAATTAGCCTCACCTAAATTAATATATTCTTATGTAGTTATACACACGTACGAGTAATTATAGTATATTAAAGGGATATTATGGTATTTAAATAACTATACAATTACCGTAAATAACAAAACAATCAGAAAAATACCGAAATTGAAAAAATTAATTTGAGAAAATGGCACGCATCCATAAGCATGTTAGCTTCCTAAATGTGAAAAGAAATAAAACTATGGTATGAAGAGTCACGTCCTATTCTGAAAAGTATCTGTACACAACAGTCAAATAGCACCCTTTTACAAGAAAATAAAGTGGCTGCAAATTTGAAAAATAACTAACCAATTAATTTGGGACAGTTGATCATGCTGCCCAAACTGATTGTCAGATCAAATCACGTGACTCTTTGAAAAATTAAATCCATTCACATGCACCCTATTGTACCCTAGCAAACCAAACTCTAAAATAGCTCAAATGGGTCACGTACAAGTCTTAGGCAAAACTTTATAACTTTCAGTTTTAACTTTATAGCTTTTGACTATAATAGGATAGTGTTTATAGGCTTTATCGTTTCAGCTTTATAGGCTTTAATAAAATAAAGGGAAAATTACACTGACACCCCTTGAGGTTTGGCGTTTTGTCACTCACATCCCTTGAGATTTTTTAAGTTATACTGACCACCCTTCAGGTTTGTAGGTTGGTAACACTGACAACCCCTGCCATTAACCGCCGTTAAAAAATGGCTGACATCATCAAGTTGATTTTTCAAAATATCCAAAATACCCTTATCTTCTTCTTCTTTCACACACACATACACACACACTGTCCCAAGTGTACTCATTACAGTCTAGAAAGAGAAGTAGAGAGACGTAAACGAAATTTAAAAGGAAAGGGGGGGCATGGATTTGGGTAGAAGAGGCACAACAAGAAGTGGCGTAGTTGCAGGGTCTGTTTGGGAGAGCAGAATGAAGATAGATGAAGTCAAAGGTGGCATCAAAGTCTACAATGGCGAAGAAAATTCGGAATAAAATGGCGATTCTAGTACTGTTCCCCAATCAGACAAAAAGTTAAAACCCAAACAGAGTGTTGAGCGCAAGACTTGGAAATCTGAGAGTCCTGAAAGGTTTGAGAAAAACCCAATTCAGATTGCTTGGAAAAGATCTGAATCGAAGAAGAATTTGGATGAGCAGAGAAAAGAGATGAGTGTATCTGTTGATTCAATCAAGAAAAGCCCAATTCAGACGAAAACGAGATCTGAGTTGGGTAAGGAGCTAAGAATGTCTAGTGATGGAATTGAGAGAAGCCCAATTCAGAAAAAGAAGACAAGATCTGAAGAATCTAAGGAGCTCAGTGTCACACCCCGGATCTACTTTCTAAAATAAATGAAATATTTACAAATGAGTTTTCATTAAAAATAACATATATTACACTTGTAAAGAAAATTACAAGAATTCTTTTGACATAAATAAAGACTAAAATAGCCCAGACTCCACAGTAGTCTATACAGCGTCCCAGTCAGACTTTACTCTGATACCTCCGCTCTCCTAGCTACCTCCACTACCTGCATTTACCAATAACACACGGGGAAGTATACAGCATGACAGGAATAAACAGCGCAATGAATACACAATTTGATAGGTTTAAAAAATATACACCTATCCCACATTCAACCGCTCACCCCCAAGAGCATCATACCAGGATTCCTCGTGGTAATATAGCAAGAGTCACCTTACCTCACCTCACCTTTTGCCAAGTCACTCATGACTTTTCTGGTCTCTGGACTATTGGCTCTTGGCAGGTGCTCCTTACTCATATACCCATCAGTTTCGTGGTATTTAGCCAACACACTTTCTACTAACACATTTACCAGAAATTCATAAATTTCAAATGAAAACGCAGTAGAACTCCAAAAGAGTACAAGAGAGATAATAAAGAAATACTCCGGAGATTTGGAAGCATATTGTATACAACCCATGTACCTAAATTAAACATTCTAATAGCAAACCATGTTGAAAACCTTTCCCAAACATAGCCTTACTAGCTATGCATCTCCTCCCTAAGCCAAGACCAAACGTGGCCTTAGCTAGCCTCCTAATGATCATGGCACAAAGTAGCTCCTAATACTTATAACACTATACTGCACACACCACACGAATAGTGCTTTTTTTTTTGTCCAATGTCATTTAGGATGACACAACACACATGTGTCACTATACTACCACTTCACATTACACATGACACACGTGCACTATGACTAACCATAATTTAATTTTATTTACATTTAGACCCCCAATAAATTATTAATTGCTATTTAACCCTATAAATACTTTTAATCAATTAAAAGTAATAAAAGTGAAGTTTAGGGGTATTACAATATCCCAACCTTTTAGAAATTTCGTCCTCGAAATTTAAAAAATGAAAATCATTTGGTAAACTCTAAACATTTCAAATATATATATATATATATTTTGTATTAAACAAATGATGTTTTTCTCCAATCCCCCAGGCGATGTTGAACCAAGTACTTGACCTCGACTCAGTCCCACACTTCCGGCTGGAGACAGGCTCTGATACCACTAAATCAGCCCGGTCCCACAATAGCGGAACCGAAGCCCGTGGCACGCCACCAAGGCTAAACCAATTCATTAACGTTCCCAAAAGATTTGTTTGAAGAACACACGTAGCGGAAAAACAAAACACATTTTAAAACCAGAGGTTCAGTCGACTGGGTCGGGACCTCAGTCGACTGAAGCAAGCAGAAACAAAATGAACACATTAACCTTCAGAGGTCCAGTCGACTGAGGCATGGCCCAGTCGACTACTTTTGCCATAATAAGAAGCAGTAGCTAAACTGCACTGTCCCGTCGACTGCCCCGTCGACTGCTTCGTCGACTGCCCCGTCGATTGCTTTTACCATATTAAGAAGCAGTAGCTACACTGCACTGCCCCGTCGACTGCCCCGTCGACTGCTTCCCTGGCAGCAGCCCAATCTGCAGAATTTCAAGTTTTAAAAGCTTCCTAACTTTCACCAAGGATCAACCACTCAAACCAAACTCAATCCAAAGTAATCCTAGCTGTATTAAAACATTTCTAAAGCAGGATTACAACATGTCACTAACTATTACAACGGTTTAAAATCCATTCTATCATACGAAGTTAAACATAAGTTAAAACGATAAAAATTCTTATTACAACATCCTATTGTCCCAAAACTACAAAGTTAACATTCAAGTTGCCTTCTCAAAGAACTCCCAACCCACGTACTCACTTCTCCGATTCCTCGCCAGCATTAACACCTGAAATGGTTATTTGAATAACCACAGATATTCGATTTGTTTAAGCTAAAGCTTAGTGAATAAATCAACATATGCACATGAATGATAAACATGTCCGCATTCATATCTCTACAATTCATAATAGTCGCCGGAGACTCACGTGCCCACCTATACTCCCAATCCGCGACTCCTCGCCAATAAGTCCACGCGAAAGGGTAAGACCCACGATTCTTCTTTTCAATCGTGCGACCTTAATGCCTATATCGGCTTCACAAAATGGCACGGTGACCACGTGCTCCTTCTGACCCAAATAAGCAACTTAACATGCTCAAATACATATCACCATACTCGCGGTAATCAAAACATATCACCGTGCTATTGAGCCTACTTATCAATATAAATGCCCAATATGAACTACACAATATATCTCTAAGAATTAATACATGCTATTCACACAAAATATGAATACATGTCAAGAAATCATTCCAAAGACATAGTTGAATCACTCACCTCCGATTTACGCGCTTAAAAAATACGATCCAAAGAAAACCCGTGCACAAAGAACGTGCAGAAGTCCGTCTAGTACAATTCCTATGGATCAAAGTTCCATTTATCAACTTTTATGAAAAATTCTAGAAAATAACTTTTCGGAAAACTTGGCCAAACAAGCCCTAACGTATATCAAAATGAAGCTCTTACCTCGAGGAGCTCGAATATGAAATCTGGGAGAAAACAGACTGGCGGAAGGTCGTCGTTTGGCGTCGCAAAGCTCTAAGCTCCAAAATCTCCCTCTAGCCCCCTTTTTGGAATTTTAGGTTAAGAACTTATGAAAATATCTCAACCATCTCTATCTACATATAGGCAAAACTCTCAGGAATTACGTTTACCTCCCCACGAGTTTTCAAAACTCCTAATCAGTCTCTGAAACTTTCTACACAGCTTATTCATAGCTTTACGAGTGAAAACTCAAATTATAAAAGTTTTCGACTAAGTTTCGTTTGGTCGTTAAAACGCGAATTTCTACATGACATTTCCGAAGTTGTTAATTAGCCTACCAAATTAATAGCGTGTTAATTCATTCTCACCAGGATACTAGAACTAACAACAGAAATATATTCTAAGCCAGAAAATAATACAAATATTGAAATACATATGTAAACATTTATTTTTCAGATAAACATTTAAAGTGCTCCACAATAACCATCTCATACTTGGAGAGACGTCAAAACATCACAACACTCAATCACTACAGTCTCAGAGGGTTCTCTAATACATACACCCAAATCAACTCGTGAGTCAAAACTCACCCAAACATGTGTCATAAGACACGCCACATCATATTATCATGCATGACAATGAAATGCAAAAGTAATAACACAAATGTGGGTGTTATAATACTCTCCCCCTTAATAGAAGTTTGTCCCCAAACTTATACCTCATGTCTCGAAAAGGTGCGGATACTGAGTACGCATCTCATCTTCTATCTCCCACGTCATCTCTTCCGTAGTTTGGCTACGCCATAACACTTTCACTTTCGATATTACTTTATTTCGTAAGACTTGATCCTTCCGGTCTAAGATCTCTACCGGATATGCGACATACGTTAAATCACTCTGAATCTCATTCGATGTCGGAGTCATCACTTGATCTCTATCTTCCACTAATTGTTTGCGTAACAACGATACATGAAACACGTTATGAACTTGAGCATACTCGCTCGGCAAGTTCAAACGATAAGCTACAGGTCCAACCTTTCCAATGATTTCAAAAGGTCCTACATACCTCGGGTTGAGTTTCCCGTATCTACCAAATCTGGTTATTCCTTTTGAAGGTGACACCTTCAAATACACCAAGTCTCCTACATCGAATTCCAACGGCCGTCTGCGCTTGTCGGCATAACTCTTATACCTACTCTGGGCTGTCAGTAACCGTTGTCTAATTACCTTTATCTTATCCGTCGTTTCTTGTACAATTTTTGGCCCTTCAATCTTTCTTTCTTCGACTTCCGTCCAACTAATCGATGAACGACATACACGACCATATAAAGCTTCATAATGAGCCATCCCAATACTCGACTGAAAACTGTTGTTATACGCGAACTCAATTAACGGTAGGTGGTCTTCCCAATCACCTTGAAAATCAAGTACACATAAACGAAGCATGTCCTCTAAAATCTAGATTACTCTTTCTGATTGACCATCGGTCTGAGGATGAAAAGCGGTACTAAAGTGCAATTTGGTACCCATTGCTCCTTGCAAGGCTCTCCAAAACTTCGATGTAAAACTACTATCCCTATCCGAAATGATAGAAACTGGGATACCATGTAGTCTCACAATCTCGCGAATATACAACTTAGCTAACGGCATCGGCTTAGTTGTTCGAAGCAGTAGGAAGTGCGACGACTTCGTCAAACGGTCAACAATCTCCCAGATAATAGTATTCAATCTCTTCGACCTCGGAAACCCACTAACAAAATCCATTGTTATGTGTTCCCATTTCCACTCGGCTATCGATAACGGTTGTAACAATCCCGAGGGTACTTGGCGTTCGGCCTTTACTTGTTGACAACTCGTACATCGTGAAACATAGCGTGCTATTTCTCTCTTCATTCCCGGCCACCAATAAACATGTCTCAAGTCTCTATACATCTTGGTGCTTCCCGGATGAACGGTATACTTCATATTGTGTGCTTCCTCTAGGATGTTTCGTTTCAACTCCTTCTCGTTAGGCACACAAATTCTACCCCTCAATCTCAAAACATCATTCTCAAAAGTAAATCCCGGTTGTTTGTCCATCGGAATCTCATCACAAATCTTCTTCAAAGCCACATCTTGAAGTTGTTTCTATGTAATCTCGTGAATCAAGAGTGGTTGTGCCACCATCGTCGACATCAAGCCACTTTCAATCCTCGGTATCACTTCAAGCTCCAAATTCTCCATATCTTGTATCAGTTCTTTCTGAGAAGTCAAATCTGATGCGGTGTTGGTTGGTACTTTGCGACTAAGAGCATCGACGACGACATTCGCCTTGCCCGGATGATACTGAATTGACAAGTCATAGTCTTTCATCAACTCTAACCATCTCCTTTGCCTCATGTTCAAATCTCATTGTGTAAACAAGTACTTCAAACTCTTATGATCCGTGTATATCTCACATTTCTCCCCGTATAGATAATGACGCCAAATCTTCAATGCAAAAATCACGGCGGCCAATTCTAGATCATGTGTCGGATAGTTCTTTTCGTGCGGTCTAAGTTGTCTCGATGCATAGGTAATGACTTTGTCTTCTTGCATAAGGACGCAACCTAAACCTCTATACCAAGCATCACTGTAAATGATAAACCCTTCCGTCCCTGACGGAACGGCTAAAATTGGTGCTTTCACTAGTCGACCCTTCAACTCTTGAAAACTTTCTTCATATTTTGGACTCCAAACAAAAGCAATATCTTTCCTCATTAACTGTGTCATCGGCATTGCTATACACGAAAAGTCTTTTACAAATCTCCGATAATACCCAGCTAATCCTAGGAAACTTCTGATGTCTGTTACATTCGTTGGTCTCACCCAGTTAGTAACTGCTTCTATCTTCTGAGGGTCTACCAAAATTCCCTTTGCCGACACTATATGTCCAAGGAAAGCTATCTCGGTCAACCAAAACTCACACTTCTTCAATTTGCCGAATAATCTCTTTTCACGCAATCGTTGTAAAGTTAATCGCAAATGATGCTCGTGATCTTCAACGCTTTTGGAGTAGATTAAGATGTCATCTATGAACACGATAACGAACTCATCTAAATAATCCTTGAAAACACGGTTCATCAAGTCCATGAAAGCAGCTGATGCATTAGTCACTCTAAATGGCATAACCAAAAATTCAAAGTGACCATATCGAGTTCTGAAAGCCGTCTTCTCAACATCTTCCTCTTTGACTTTCAACTGATGGTAACCGAATCTCAAGTCGATCTTTGAAAATACCTGAGCCCCTTGCAACTGATCAAATAAGTCATCTATTCGCGGCAACGGATACTTGTTCTTGACGGTTAACTTATTCAACTCTCGGTAGTCAATGCACTTACGCATTGTTCCATCTTTCTTCTTCACAAACAAGACTGGAGCTCCCCATGGTGAAACACTAGGTCGGATAAAACCTTTCTCAAGTAGTTCTTGTAACTGAACCTTTAATTCTTTCAACTCTATCGGTGCCATTCGGTACGGCGCTTTAGATATCGGTTGTGACCCTGGTACTACTTCTATTGTGAACTCAAGCTCTCTTTCAATCAATACGTCGGGTCACTCATCGGGAAAAACATCTGGAAATTCTCAAACTACTGAAATTTCTTCTATTAGTGGTCCAAGAACTCGCTTGTCGATAATTGAACATAAGAAACCCGAACAACCCTTCTTCAACATCTTACTTGCTTGAATCACCGATATCAAGTACGTCGGTACGATCACTCCCTTACCCTGAAAAGTAAACTCTTCTCGCCCTGACGAATAGAAACTAACCCGTTTCTGTTCACAATCAATTTTGGCTTGATTAACCAACAACCAATCCATACCCAAGATAACATCAAAGTAATTCACCGTCAACGGAATCAAATCAACGCTCAAGACTTTATCACCTATCTTGATCTCACATGACTTAAATATCGAAGAAGTAACTAGCGGTTCACTACTAGGCAATGATACACACAAGTCATATCCTAGCGATTCTGACTTAACAGTTAAATGCTTAACAAAATCACGTGATACGAATGAATGCGTTGAACCAGAATCCATAAGTATACGTGCAGGATACGAACAAATAGGAAGAATACCTGATACGACGGTATCATTTGTATTCCCCGACCTGAGCTGGAAGTATCGTCCTTGTTGTTGCGCGACTCCTTTCCCTTTATCCACTCGAGGTTCTACCCTTGATCCGCTTGGCACACTCGATGCCCCGGTACTCATTCCCGGTTGTCTTTTACTTGGGCAATTCTTCGCTATATGCCCCGGTTGGCCACACTCAAAACATTTCCCTCTTATCTCTGGGTTATAGCTCTTGGTGTTCGAGGTTGTGTTTGGTGTAGTCAAATTTACGTTCAAAGGACAATTCCTAGACACATGCCCCAATTGTTTACAAAAATAGCAAGTGGTCAATTGATAGCAGGTTCCTCTATGCCGTAGGTTACATGTCGGGCACAACGGTCTCGAATCTCCAACAAACACACTTCCTCCTTGACTACCCATATTCGATCCTGAACCTTGCGTGAACGGTTTCTTCGCATTCCCTTGGCTCTTGCCCCTATTGTCATTGGGTCTCTTTCCTTGTTGCCCTTGTCGATATCAGTCGACACTCTTCTCAGCTATACGGGCAATTTCCTCGACTAGAGAAATGGTCGGGTGTTGCAACATGTCCACACGGCTACGGATATTCTCTCTAAGCCCTTCCTCAAACTTACGAGCTTTATCCCTATCAGTCGAAACGGTAGTTTTCCCAAATCGTAACAAGGCATTGAAACGAGAAACATACTCACCCACGGTCATATCTCCCTGAACCAAACTCGCAAACTCTTGGCGTTTCTGAGTATAAGCAGATTGCGGAAAGAAATGTTTGTTGAATTCTTCTTTAAATGCTTCCCACGTGGTCGACCTCCCTTGTTCAAGTACGTTGTTCCACCAATCCAATGCTTCACTCATCAACGTATCGGATGCGCATAAAATTTTCTCCTCATCGGTACATTTTACCTGACGGAAATGTCTTTCCATGTCCATCATCCAATGATCGGCCAAGTCTATGTCAACTTGTCCATAATACAGGGTCGGTTTCCGCTTATGAAACTGCTCCACGATTGTGTGTTGAGGTCGCGGTGCCGGTGGTGCATTGACGTAACGAATTTTCCACTTGTGGAGGCTGAACGTTCATCTGTTCTCTTTCATTTACCGCTTGTATGAAATTTCCCACCATGTTCACTATTTGGTCCATCCGCGAATGCGGTGACAATTCTCTCGGCATATCCGCCATAATGTTTCAAATATTCCCCTGTTGAGTTCAATGCATAATGACCATGCATGCTATGCCACAATATAGATATATGCGCACAGTTCATCACAATCAACAAATGCTAACACATGAAGCATTTTTGCAATGATAACAATTATCTTCACAATTACACACTCCACTCGACGTCACTAAGCATATATAACGTCACTCGTTCCCAAGGCTCTAAACTTATGCTCTGATACTCAGTGTCTCTGTCGATGGAATTCAGAGAAACCTTATTCAGATTAGGAAGTCAAAATCTGAATTATCGAAAGAAGTTGGTGAATTTGGTGGTGGAAATGAGATAAATTCAATTCAACTGAGGAAGGTGAAATCTGAATCGAACGAGGCTTTGATTGAATCTACGGAGAGGAATTCAATTCCACTCACCAGAGACAAATCGATGCCGAGTAAAATTTTAGATGAATCTGATAAAAGTCAAGATGGGTTGACAGATGGGCTTGAGAGGAATTCAGATTCAGTTGAGGGAATTGAGTAAAACCCAGATGGAATTAAGAAGCTTGAATCTAATGAAGCTTGTAAAGAGCTTGATGCATGTGAAGAAAAGGTGATTTCTAGTAGTTTGAGCAATGTGGGTCAGGCCAAATCTGCTCCAAAAATGGCGGTGATTGAGGACGTTGATGGTGATGATGACGGTGATGAAGAAGATTGGGAAGAATTGGAGGAAGAGGTTGAGAAGGAAATTGAAGGTGAGATTGAGAAGAAAAGCGTTGACAATAAGGAAATTAACATACCAGAATTTGATTTGGTTTCTATTTGAGTTTTGAGAATTTAGTTTGGGGTTTTGATTAGATTTCTATTTGAGTTTTGAAATTTAGTTTGTGGTTTTGATTTGAATTGGGTTCAATCACAGTTTGTGTTTTGGAATTCTTTTTCAAAATTTAGTTTTGGATTTAAGGACACTGTTTGAGAAGCATATAGATATACACACACACACACACTATTGTTTGGATTTACGAAAAACAGAGTTTTACAGGAAGGTCAAGGAAAACTAAGTGGGGTTTTAGTGATGGTGGTGGAGTTCAAAGAAGCCAAAGGATGAGCAGAAGAAAATGGAACTAGAGAGAGAAGATGGGGTTTCCGTTTTGGGTTTGGGAAAGAGAGAGAGAGAGAGAGAGAGAGAGAGAGAGAGAGAGAGAGAGAGAGAGAGCAACATGGTCTTTTTACAAGATAAATTAACGGTGTTAGTCATATAACTCTGATAGGGGGTGTCAGTGTAATGTTCTAAACCTCAAGGGAGGTTTGTGATAAAGCGCCAAACCTCAGGGGGTGTCAGTGTAATTTACCCTAAAATAAATACAAACAATTCTCCACTTTGATAGTTAAAAACAATCAACAATAATCTCTCTTTCATAACAATACAAAATATTATTATGAGTACAAGAAGGTGTTTAAGACCTTAAACCTTCAATTAGTATAAATACTTCAAAGTTAATTAGAGTCATTGGTAGCTAGGCCTTAAATCAAGTACTCTGTAATAACAAACTGGAAATACCATACACACAATAATATATTATTTACAAAGATTTCTAAACTGCTTAGCACTATTATGATCATGTGCTGTCTCCTGGATTCATGAATGATCAAGAGTAAAACTCAACCCTCTTGAGAAGCAACACCACTTCTACGTCCACATAGGTGAAACCACATTGTGTTTCCATTACTTCAAACACGTCTGACTTTATTCAAAAACTAATTCAACCCTTCATAACGTAATGGTCAACACTAATTTTCATATATTATACCTTAGAGATGGGCTTAGAAAACAAATCAGTGTTACTTAATCACTTATCAACAACTTGTTTTTACCCATTAAACTCGTGTCTAGATAATTTTTTAGTTCTGGGTCGGATTACCATTGTTGGTGATTGATGAAAACAGTTTTACCCCCATCTCATTAGATGTCACCCTTATCACTTCTTTAAGCAAGCCTTTGGTAAAAATGTCGGCCAAGTTCTTACTTGACTTGGCATATGTAATTGTAATTACTCCATCTTGAATCAATTGCATGTCTTACAAAATCATGCCTCGGACTGTTACGATTGTACTTAAAATTCCATTAGTGGATTATTTTTTAATTATGATTTGATTCCTTATTTGGTGGTTTGTTTAACAAATAAGAATTTCTTTTATAATGAAAGTTACCTATTTATATAGGAATGCTTGTGAGAGTCATCTGATTGTCAATTTAAATCACGTGGCTCTTTGAAAAATTACATTCATTCACATGCACCCAATTGTACTATAGCAAACCAAACTCTAAAATTGCACAAATGGGCCACGTACAAGTCTTGGAACAAAACTTTATAGGGTAAATTACACAAACTTCTCCTGAGGTTTGCCTTAATTACACGGACCTCCCATTTTGTTTCAACAATTACACAGACCTCCCTCGAGGTTTGTAATTAGGTAACAAAACGCCCCCTCCCCTAACGTCCGTTAGTTTTTTTTTTACATTAGCCTCCCCTAAAAATTACAATTAGCCCCTCTAATATTATAAAATTGTCATACTAAGCCCTCTTTCTCTTATATTTTTGTTCTAATTATGAAATCCCTCCTCCCTCCTATATTTTTTGGGTTAATTTTTTTAGAATTAATTTATATCATCTACACAAAAATACATATAAATAGGTCCAAATTTTTTTTTTCCCCCAAACAAACCTCTATCAAGCCCCCCATGTATTAATTTTCTAGATCCGCCCTTGTCCCTATGCTTCAAAAGTGGACACTTAACCCCCTGTGATTGTGGACTAAAATGGAATTGTTATGATTTCATTCAAAACTGACAAAAATTCTAAAATTGGTTAAAAATATAAACACTTAACCCATTTTGTGATGTTAATTTTGGGGTTAACGCTCTTTGAGTGAAATCATAACAGTTCTATTTTAGTCTACAATCATAGGGGGTTAAGTGTCCACTTTTGAAGCATAGGGACAGGGGCGGATCTAGAAAATTAATACAGGGGGGGCGCTTGATAGAGGTTTGTTCGGGGGAAAAAAATTTTTTGGACCTATTTATATATGGTTTGTGTATATTTTGTGTAGATGATATAAATTAATGCTAAAAAAATTAACCCAAAAACATAGGAGGGAGGAGGGATTTTATAATTAGCACAAAAATATAAGAGAAAGGGGGCTTTAGTATGACAATTTTATAATATTAGGGGGGCTAATTGTAATTTTCAGGGGAGGCTAATGTAAAAAAACTAACGGACCATTAGGGGAAGGGGCGTTTTGTTACCTAATTACAAACCTCGAGGGAGGTCTGTGTAATTTTTGAAACAAGAGGGGAGGTCTGTGTAATTAAGGCAAACCTCAGGGGAGGTTTGTGTAATTTACCCAACTTCATAACTTGCCGATTTAACTTTATAGCTTTTTACTATGGGCAAATTACACTGACCTCGCTTAAGGTATATGATAATTACAGAGACCTCCTCTTTAATTTGAAAAATAACACTCATCTCTCTACCTACTTTTAAGTATAAGATTACCAATTTATCCCTTACTCCTATCTCATTATATATATATATATATATATGTATGTATGTACGCGCGCGTGTGTGTGTATTTGTGTGAGTGTGTGTGTGTGCGCGCACATTAGATAAAATTATATATACATTATCAAATTTGACAGATTTAGATTTATAGTATTTAATCCTAACTTTATAAAAATTTGTAGCTCGAAAATCAAAATTTATAAAAATTTTAAATTTATGT
The DNA here is from genome assembly GCA_033977485.1 of Hydrangea macrophylla. NCBI lineage: Eukaryota > Viridiplantae > Streptophyta > Magnoliopsida > Cornales > Hydrangeaceae > Hydrangea > Hydrangea macrophylla. Next base: position 77,571,115 of record CM066991.1, on the reverse strand, counting down.
TTTATACTCTTTAGCCTAACTTACAATAATTTACAGATTTAGCCTTTTAATAATAAGTCATTAACTTTTTTGACCAAGTAATAGGTGAAATATATTAGAACATTTATTTAGAGTAATACTATGCTTTCCGAAATTTTATCCCAAATGATGATGAAGTGGGACCACAGTTGACCCACTTTAACATCACAACCAATCAAAATCAACTGGGTACACTAGCGCCACATGTGTTGGAAAACACTTTTGAAAAAAAAAATTTGGGAAGCGTAGCATTACTCTTTTATTTATAAATATCAATAATAATTTAAAACATAAAAAATCATCAACAAAATTATCTACTACGGAGTACCACTTTAAAATTAAAAGAATAATAACAATAATGAAAAAAAAAAATTAATCAACAATTTTTTTTAAGAAATGAATAGTTATATTGTATTTTTGTCAACTTTATATATATATAAAAAAAAAAAAAATATGCTTAGTGGAGTCTTACGCATATATATATATACACATATATACTAGGGCAATGCCCGTGCAGGACATGTACTAATTAAGTTTCATCGGAGCAGCTCATTTACAATGTTGGGAGTAAGTTCACAATTTTAAGAATATAAAGCAGACAAAAATATAATACAATTATTCATTTTTTTTTTTAAAAAAGTTGTTTTTTTTTTCATTATTGTTATTATTATTTTCATTTTAAAGTGATAGTAGATAATTTTGTTGATGATTTTTATATTTTTTAAATTTACAGATGATATTTAAAAAAAAAAATTAGTAAAACTTGATTTGGTATATACTGAAATTTTGTCGACGATTTTTCAAATTTTTATTCATAATTATTAGTTTTTTTTTTTTTGTTATTTTTAAATGGTAGTGGATAATTTTTTTGTTGATTTGTCAAAGAGTATAACAGTCATTTTCAAAATAAAAGGGAGATGAGTGTAATTTTTGAAATATAAAGGAGGTCTATGTAATTGTCAGAACATCAAAGGAGGTCGGTGTAATTTGCCTTTTTACTCTCGAACAATAGGACACTGTTTATTGGCTTTATTGTTTTAGCTTTATAGTTTATACGCTTTAATAAAATAAAGGGTTAAATACACTTAGTCTCTTATGCGTTAAATTTTGGCAATAATACCTCTTATGATATAGATTAAAGTGTAAGCGTGACTTTTTTCCATTCAAACTTGCAATTTTAAACTTAAAAGCTCTAATTTGAAGGAGAAAATGACTCTTTTGCTCCTAAAAGTCATATTAAAATAAAAATAAGTCATAAATCAATTTTTTTAGATCAAGCAAATAGTATTAAAGATTCTTTTTCGTCCAATTCAAAACAATACATTTTTTCCTAAATAAATTGAAGTAAGCAAATTATATTCTTAACACCGTTATGAAAGCTTGGGGATAATTTGATCATTTAACTTGTACTCTATTAACAAATTTTAATAATTGCACTTTAATCTGAACCACCATAAAAATTAGTGCCAAAAATTAAATATATATAAATCGGTCAAACCATAGAGAATACAAATATATTTAGCCCTTAAATAAATACAAACAAAACAATAAACCTGGCCCAAACGAACAAGACGATAAGATAGTCGACATAGATTATTACTTTATTAGCAGGATTTTTATTACAATAAGTAGATGTAAGGTGCAAGATTGCATCTGCATTAATGCCCCTAGGCTATGTCCTCTTTCTTCTTTTCTACATTTTTTTTTTTCTTTTTCTTTTTCAGTACAACAATTAACTTGAACATAGGAAAGGGAGAAAAAAAAAAAAAAAAAAAAACCAGAGTCACTTCCATATCTGCTAGTACACATAAATATTGAACATAGAAGTGGTTTTTTTTTTAATTATTATTTGAAGGGGGAAATGAATGAAGATCTAATCGCTGTCGCTGCTGCTGCTGCTTTCGTGTCCATCGTCGTGCTTCTTCTTCTCCTTCTTCTTATCTTTCTTCTTCTTCTCGCCGCCCTTCTGGTGATCTCCGCTGCTGTGGATCTTCTCCTCCTTCTTGTGCTCTTCCTTCTTGTGCTCTCCTTCTTTCGTGTGGTGTTCCCCCTCCTTCTTCTCTCCGTCCTTGTGTCCTCCGATGTGGAGAGCACCCCCTATCTTGTCCATGATTCCTGCCATTTTTTTTATTTTTTTATTTTATATATTCTCTCTCTCTCTCTCTCTCTCTTAGTATATGAATCAGTGGAGATATTGGGGTTGGGAAGGTCATGTTTTATAGGCACCAAATGGTTGTGTGTGTGTGTGAGAGAGAGAGAGAGAGTGAGGAAAGAAGAATCTCAATTTATCCGTGTTTGACAACGAAAGTTTATGTGTTTCGTGTCCACCGCGTCTAGTACGTGTACAGGTGTCGTGTCCTTAGTGGGATACCACGGCCGGCCCACAGCTACGTTGAGTCATTGTCTTGATTCCCAGTAGCTCTGAGTTTTGGATAAGAGTAAACAACAATAATAGGGCACAAACACTTACAAATATATTATGAGTATATTTTTCTTAGGACTGCAAGTCGGGCAGGCGGATCAAACCGCGAGAAGTTCAAGCTCGGTCCGAAAATTCTTGGGTTTGGGCCCATAATACTTTCATGGTGGGCGGGATTGGGCAGCAATTTGGAAGCCCGAATTGAATTCGGGCGGGTCTTGGACAAAAAATTGCTAGCCCGAGCCCGAGTTCTATTTACGTAGTATGTTTGACATTATATTTAAGTGTTTTTTAGTGATAATAATACACTATTAGATATTATTCTAGCACTAAATTAAAATATGAATGTTTTTTCTTAAATTTAAACAATCAAATATATATTTAATATTCTACATATTGTTTTTTACATACTAAAAATCAATTTGCACAAAAAATAAATAAATAAAATTGTAATTCGGGCTCGAGCTCGAATTGTAGAACTAATTCACAAATCGGGCTCGAGTTGACAAGTTCAGGTTTATGTCGGGCTCAGGCTTGGGTAGACTGCTTGAATTCGGGCTCGGACCTGGGCAGAGTCAAAACCTTTTGGGACCCACCCAAGTTGCACCCCTAATTTTTCCTGGGTAGTATTGTAATGTGGATTCTACAGTGCCACCTAAGAGAGAAATAGAGTGTATTTATAAGTATTTGTGTAAAGTATTTATGCCCTAAATATTACTCAAGACCAAATGCTATGCATCATCATTTAAATGATTTTAGGATATCGAAGTGGTCTCACTATTATTGAAAGTGATCCAATTATCACATGCATGTGTTTAAAAATCATTTAAAATGCAAAATTGAGAAAATATAATAAACAAATGAGAAGATGTATTATTGTTCCACACTTTTTGAAACTAGTAAATAGAAAGGACACAAAGACTTAAGGCTATGTTTGATTTGCGAATTTAAAAACAAAAAAAGAAGAAGAAAAGGAAAACAAGAAATAAAACAAATTGGCTATTTGTAATTTCCTCCACACTAAAATAATAGTATAAAAAAATTTTAAATCTAAGTATAACTTAAGAAAAAAAAAAGTTGTGAGTGCCTCAATGATTAATTCAATATTTTAGATCTGTATCTCGTCATATTTTATTTTCCTTCTTATTTTCTTTACTATTTTATTTGGTAATCAAAGAAAGAAAAGTGTGCACATTTTATGCCTCGTTCAGATGGCAGAAATCAGGAATGGGAATGGGTATTTCATTCCTATTTAGAGCATTATCATGTTTGGAGGTGCTATTTTGGGAGAATTTACAATTTGGTATTCAATACCCATGGGATATAGAATCTCATGTATGATGGGCATCTCATTCCCATTTACGGTGGTATTTTGGTTCTCATTGAGATGACTATCCTAAAAAAGAAAAATTGCAATGTCAGATATGATAATATTACCATAATAAGTAGATATTTGTCACTCCCTCAATCCCAAAATTGTTGTTATACATTGGGACTCCAGCTTTTTAAGTGTCACGGCCTGGTCCCATAATAGTAGAGCCAGAGCCTGTGGTACGCCACCAAGACAAAACCAATTCATTAACGTTCCCAAAAATTAGCATTAAGAACACGCAGCGGAAAAGAAATAAACAATTTTTAAAAATTAGCAATTCAATCGACTGCACCTCATGCCCAGGTCTAGCAGAAAGTTTGATTTTGGAACATAATTCAGTCGGTTGTTTTCCAGTTGAGGGTGCTAAATTCCCAATCGACTATACTGTCCAGTCGACTAAACTCCAAGCAAGAAGAAGGTAACCCTTGAAAACATAAACCAGTCGACTGTGTCGTGGGGCCAGTCGATTGTACCCAATGCAGTGTCTCGTTCACAAAAGGGGTCCAGTTGGCTGGACTCACAAACCAGTCGACTGGCAGCAAGGCATTATGTAGAATTCCCCAAGTTTAATTAAAAGCTTTCTGAATTTATTCGAGGCCAAACACACACTCCAAACTTATTCCAAAGTGATCCTAACTGTGTTATAACATTACTGAAACATAATTACACAAGACTACAGTCTATTACAATAGCGTTAATCCGTTTTAAGATATTAAGTTAAACATTGGCAAAAATCATGAAATATCTATTACAATGTTTCTATTTCAAAACTACGAGATGGACATGATAAGTCACCTTTTTTAAGAATTCCCACACCCACGTGCTCACTTCTGCGATTGCTCGCTAGCATTAACACATGAAATAGTTATTTGAACAATTACACATATTTGATTTGTTTAAGCTAACACTTAGTGAATAAAACAATCATGCACATGAATGATAAACATACTCGCATTCACATCTCTACATTTCATACTAATCTCCGGAGTCTCACGTGTACGTTCCATACTCCTAATCCGTGACTACTCGCCAATAATTCCACTCGAAAAGGTAAGACCCACGATTCTTTCTTTAATCATGCGACCTTAATGCCTATATCGGCTCCACAAGATGGCTTGGTAACCACGTGCTTCTTTGACCCAAATAACAACTCAACATACTCAATTCACATATCACCATGCTCTCGGTAATTGAAACATTTCACCGTGCTATTGGGCATACTTATCACTATAATTGCCCAACATGAACTACACAGTATATATACTAACACATGCTTTTCACACAAAATATGAATACATTGCAAGAAATTATTCCAAAACATAGTTGGATCACTCACTTCCGAATAACGTTCTTAAAATTCGATCCAAAGAAAACCCAAGTACAAAGATCGTGTAGAAGTCCGTTTACTGCAATTCCTATCAATCAAAAATTCAATTATCAACTTTTTATGAAATTTCTAGAAAATGACTTTTCAGAACACTTAGCCAACACATGCCTAACGGATATCAAAATGAATCTCTTACCTCGAGCAGTTCGAATATGAAATCTAGAAGAAAACAAACAGGCAGAAGTCCGTCGATTGTCGTCGTGAAGCTCTAAGCAACTAAATCCCCAAATCTCCTCCTCTTGCAAGCAAAATAGGTTTTGACTAATAAAAAATATCTCATCTATTTCTATATATAAGCAACAATTCTGGAAATTGTGTTTACCACCCCACGAGTTTTCAAAACTTCTAATCAGTCTCTGAAACTTTCTACACAGCTAATTCATAACTTCACGAGTGAAAACTAAAAATTATAAAAGTTTTCGTCTAAGTTCTGTTTGGTTGCTAAAACGCGATTTCATATGATTTTACCAAATTACTAATTAGTCTACCAATTATGCAACGTGAAAATTCGTCCCCACCAGGATGCTAAAATTAACAACGGAAATAAATTTTAAATCAGTAAATAATACAGATAGTGAAATACACAGATAAACATTTATTTTCAGATAAATATTTAAGGTATTGCACAATGAACGTCTCAATCTCGGAGAGAAGTTACAACATCCAAACATTCACTTCACACTGTCACGGAGGGTTCTCTTACACAGACACACCCAAATAGACTCGTGAGTCAAAACTCACTCACACATGTGCCAACATGCGCACATCACATTATCATACATGACATTAATGCAATGAAATGGAATAACACAAGTGCGGGTGTTATATTAAGGGAACATAATTATTGCATGATAGCATTTATATATATTATGCGAACAATTTTGCACTCAGACTTTTACTGGATGACATGTGTCACATTTCACATAATTACTATAGTAAGACACATATTATCCAATACAGACATAAATAAGCTAGGGTGAAAAAAATAGAATGAGCAAAATTTATTCTTATATTATTCCAATACAATCAGAAGTCACTAATATTTTTGAGTAAAAATTAGGGCACACCTAAAGATACAATTTTTGAACACAATTCAAAAGATGTGTCTATATCTCTCTTGTGAAGTCACTGGACCCTATAGTAATACAGGAGAGAGATAGACACATCTCTTGAGTGTGTTATAAAATAAGAGAACACTTGGGAGTTTTTTACTAAGTGTTTTTCGTGCGTGTTTTCTTTCACAGAAATAAGATCCAACACTTTAAAATAATTTTTTAAAAACTGTCTTAAATCCCACTTCTATAAAAAAGAACAGCACAAAAAATATTAACGGCCCGTTTGGTTCATGGATTTTTAGGGTGGATTTTGATTCTATCCGAAGATTACTAGTAATCTTAAAATATATCGTTGTTTGGTTCATGGAATATTTAATAAAATATGGGTCCCACTGGATTTAGAATCCATCCAAAGGTGGAAAATAGGGTGGATTCTAAATTCTAGCTTGGAGGTGGTATTCCTAAGGATTACTGGGGTTTTGATTTACCATTTTCATAATACCTAAACTAGCCTTTATTAGACTTTTTTTTTTTTTTTTTTTTCAGGGTAGCCTTTATTAGACTATTAAACAAACAAATAATGTGATTATAAGAAATTTATGATTATAATTATAATTATTTTCTAAAATGAAGAGATTGGTAGATTAGATTGTTTATGATGATTTCTTATGCTTGAAACATTATATTTGATGTTAGTTTAATGACCGAATTCAAATTTTGGTTGCCAAATGTTAATGATTGAAAAGTCTATATGATATTACAATAACTACATATTTCGCATATTGTGATTTGTAAGTTAGACCTATACATATTTTATGCTTAAAAATATAATATATCTTTTGTTATAATACCAATGTATTTTAACTACATGTAATAGTTTAGACTCATGCTCATGTCTTAATTACTCTATTTATCTCATTTTTTATGTGTCATCGATTTTTAGATTTATACCATTATTTTTTTTAATCACCCTCCACGTTTAGAGGGTTGACAATTTGATTTTAACTCATACATTCTTTTAGCCTTCAAGCGTAGCTTAGGTATTTTATAATATTTCCATTTCATTTTCCTTGATCCAACCAAACACTGGATTCTAAATCCAACTATAATTCTACTGGTAAATCAAACATTCTGCAGGGATTCAAATTCCTGGTAAAATGATTACTAGTATTATGATTCCTAGTAATTGGAATCCACCTAAAATAATCCGTGAACCAAACGGGCCGTAAGTGAAAAACACTTAAAGTGTTGTCCAATAAAATAACAGAGATAATTAACACACACCGACATGGCAATATTTACGGAGTACTAAAGGGGAAGTCTCGTGATTCCGACACATGAATTAAGTTAGATTATCATATTCATTATTCATATGATATCCATATCTGAAATCTATCCACAACTAATTTCTTTATCCATTCTCTCTCTATCTCTCCAAAAGCTTGTCGCAATTGCTTTGTTCCGCCTCTCACCCTTGGACACGTGAGCGGCCCACGGTAACTTGCCGACAGCTGAGGAAATTCTGTCCTGTTTTGAGATATCATGCTATCACCATGGGAACCCACTTCTCTGCCAAATAACTCTTATTCACCAATAATCCACAGAGTAATGCCGTGCTTTTTAAATGACGTGACAGATGATTCACTTGATTTTAATTGAAAGATATTAAAACTAACGGTGGAGGCAATGAAAGACAAAGTTGTTCAAGTCTCCCTTAAATTTTAAAAAAAATTCTAAATTAATACTAAAAAAAATTAAAAAATTTACAATTAGCCCTCCTTATTATTATAAAATTGTCATACAAAGCCATCTTTCTCTTATATTTTTTTGCTAATTATAAATGCTCTCCTCACTCCTATGTTTTTTGGATAATTTTTTTAGCATTAATTTATATCATCTGTACAAAATATACATAAAATACGTATAATTAGGTCCAAATTTTTTTTTTTTGAGTCCGTGCAAACCTCTGTCAATCCCCCTGTACCGATTTTCTAGATCCGCCCATAGTTTAAGAGACCCCGCAGTGCTCATTAGGTCACTGGTTTTTGATTGATATCATATCATTTGAGATAATGATTTGAGATTTAAATTTAAAAAACATAGCAGTACTCTAATCCATACTTAAGTATTTTTTTTTCTTACTACGGAGTATAATTTTATATCCCCCGTGTGGTAGGAGACCACCTTTAAAAAACACTACTTTAACATTTTCCAATTATAATAAAATGAACCTACATGTAGAACCATATTTAGGATATATATTTGAAAAACATACGATTACTGATACTTATGTATATATTTGCAATAAAAAGCAGAATAGAGAGATGCTTGAATTTTGAAGAGATGCTTGAATTTTGAATTCTTTTTGCTTGTGATACATCATCTACAATGGTGTATGATGCTATAGGATAAAAATAACTTAAGTTTCTATACCACATAACAAATTCACACTACGGTATCAATAAGCTAATTGGCAGAGGGAATGCCGACTAGGGTGGATCAGCTGAAACAATACCGTTTGCGCACATTGTTTTGATCATTTCTATGCCTAAAGGGGAAAAAAAAACAAAAAAGAATAACAATTCACAGCGGGCACTGCCAATGCCGGCTAAGGGTTGGCATGATTAAAATATATATATATATATATATATCTCAAACGGCAAAGACTTTGTCGGTTGATCATGGTATCTGTATGGTAAGTGAATTTCACGAAAGTGTAAACTTAACTTTCCATCGCATATATCCACCCAAGTTTCTATACAGCCTACACCGTTGAAGATGTTGTAGGCTAAAACCAGGGGTAGACCTAGCAAGGGACAAGGGAGGGCCGGTAGCCAACTCCCAACAACCCCCCCCCCGCCCCCCCCCCCCCCCCCCCCCCCCCCCCCTTCAATTTTAAAACTTTCTATTTTACCCCTCCAGTTTTAAAACGTTCAATTTATTAGTATTTGAGTTTTGAAAAATTCTACAACAAAATCAAGTATGGTGCATTCAATTTCTTAGTCTCAATTTGTAGCAATAATGTGTTATTTTATTGTACTTTTGATGCCAATCAATATTAACTTTCTAAAGTGCCATATAAAATTAACTTTTAGACGTCAGTTGTTAGTTCTAATTTGATAATAGGAAATAAAAAATTCGAAAGTGTTGTAACTTTGATGTATGGTTAACATAATGGAGAAGATTTCTTGAGTTTTTTTTTTTTTTTTTTTTATCAATTTTTATCATCTGAATGAAAAATATGTATACATAGATCCCAAGAAAATGAGTAATACTTGGGACACAACCATTAACAAAATTTTTGGGACACAACCTAAACGATATGTCTATCTCTCTCCTTTACTATTCACACAATTTTTGAGACACAACTCAAAAGATATGTATACCCAAATGTGTGAATGGTTCTGTCCCAAATATTAGTCCAAGTTAATCATCTTGTCGGCGCCGCCGAACTTCCCGTAAACCTTGGCTATTTTCACGTTCAATTTCTTGTTTCACTTCTACCAAGCCCCTAGTTAAAACTAACTTAATTTAGATAATCATGTTATTAAATATTTCCTCTCTCACCCACCCATTCTTGGTGTGTTAACTTATTAAGGCTATTGTTGCCGAGAGCATTTTTGCTCACCCAAAAAGTAGTTCACCAATGGTCACTCAAGTATTTTATTGGCCAATGCAGTGGGACCCAGGATTAAACTAAAAATGGTTCACCAATGCTCACTCAAGCATCCTATTGGCCAATGCAGTAGGGGTCCTACTGTATTAACTAATGGGATACTTGAGTGAGCATTAGTGAACCATTTTTTAGATGAGCAAAAGCATATTCATTGTTGCCATGTTGAGAATTCAAAACATCATGTTCAATAATTTTTTCTTTTTCAAAAATAAAAAAGGAAAAAATAAGAAAAAAGAAAAAGAAATTCAATTTTCAGTGAACATGGTAGATATTTTGCGTGCTGTCTTGCACCAAAATTTATAGAATTTAAAACATTTTAAGTTGGAGCCATTGTAAGGTTCTTATATTGGGCTTAGCTTTCTTCACGGTTATATGATTGAAATATGAATTCAAGCTTGTAATTACAGTGGTTTAGTAAAGTTTTCATGGTCGACTCATCTAATTACTCCATGCGAAGGGTAGGGATGTAAAAATGGCCCATCGGGCCCGGCCCGACCCTACATTGATCGGGCTTGGGCGGGCTTGGGCTTTGGCCCACGGGCTCCTTCTCTCTTTTGGGTCGGACCGGGCTCGGGCCGGGCTAGAGGGTTCATGCTCTAGGCCCTACCCGCGGGCCTTGGGCCGGGCCTAGGGCTGGGCTTAAGGCCTCGGGCCTAAGTTGTCTTCTTTTTATTTATTTATTTCTCTTATAAGATATATAAAGACATTATAAATATGTAAACAAGTGACAAAGTAACGGAAGATATACAGGGTTAGAGTCTAATTAAATAAATCAAATAAAAATCATTATCTTTTATTAAAAAAAATCAGAAATAAAAATGATTACGCCCTAAATTTGGCATTACTCCTATGTATAATTATATTATATCCTTAAATTATTCGAGTAACACTATGCTTCTTTTCCTAAATGGTTTCCAAACATAAGTGGTAATATGGGCCCACCTTCAATAATGGTAGGACTACTTCAACATCGTCCAATCAAAGTAGGCTCATTGTCACATATTTTTGAGAATCATTTGAGATATAAAATTTTGGAAGCATAGCATTACTCAATTTACTCGCAAGCTGGCAATACTATAAATTTTGTCACTTGCAATTTTGATTATATGAATTGTTAGAAAGCTTCTGGGCTTGATCGGGCCGGGCCTCGGGCTGGAATTCGGGTCGGGCTTCGGGCCGGACTCGGGCTTCAAGAGATAGGCCCAGGCCCTACCTAGGAATGTAAGGGCCTAGGGCCGGGTTGGCCCTACCTCGGGCTTAGGCCGGGCCTAAGGCCCATTTTTTCGGGCTGGGCATCGGGCTGCCCGTCGGACCGGGCTTTTTTTACATCCCTAGCGAAGGGTACCATTTCAGGCTATGGTCCAGAAAAATGATACTCCGGAAATCAAAGTGGCCAACCGTGTGGCACTAGCATGGAATAAATTTACTATGCCATATTTAACAAAAAATTTGTAATTAAAATATACTTAAAAATCATACAAGCACAAGAAAAATGACATTAAAAAGTTAATAATGCTAGAAACACCAATAATGCTAGAAACACCTAAAGAGCACATAAAAATCATCGGATAATGTGGCTACTTGAAACTCTTCTTTAATTGTAAAACAAAGGGACATGAAATGCTGTATTTAATTTCTAGATTACTACAGTCACACTAGCACGTGAAGAATTTAGGTTATTAGATTACGTGAACTTTACATCATCTTTTTTTCTGTGTTCTCAATTTCCTCCCGATATTTGATCGCCAAACAATTATTTTTTTTCCTTTTGCCACGCAAATTCACAAATCAAACAGAGACTTAAAAAGTTGAGCACTGGAATAGTCTGCCTGATGGAATTTTTGCAAAAATAGTAGGCACACAAACACATTGTTTCCATTTAGTTATTTAGATCTAAACAAAAAGCCAGAAATCCAACCCCTTACCCCCACAGTAAAACCCATTTCACAAAACAATATTTTCAACTCCTCTCCAAGCAAATACAAACCACAAATGATCTGAAAATTGTGAAATAAATTATTCTTTCGATTGTTCTCCTACACTGTTCTGCAGCCTACCAGAATTTCCAGAGCTAGCTCTAAAACTATTAAAGTAAAGCTGTGCTCTCCAAATTTGCATTCCAAATGATTCACCATTTTTACCAAATGCAGTGTGTTATGAGGTACCATCATCGATCACTACCAAAGCATATGATACAATTAAGAAAGTATTTGAGAACCAAATTTGAGAAGCATACATTCTTCAAACTATTATTAGTAAACATTATTGATGGCATGGAATAATTTCAAGTCAATAAAATTATCCACAAGCCATGCAATTAACACCTTTTTCTACTTAGTTCTGATTGTATATGTAAACAAATGCAACAATCAACACATTTTTTTTTTTCTGTACTTACCGGGCTCCACAGGCAGAAAAACAAGGGAGTGAGAAAATTGAAGAGGAGTGAGGAACATTTGGGTTGGAACTGGAAAACAAGCTATACATAGATGGAAATTTTCTTTACCTTGACTGGGTCTATGTCGCATCAGTTCTCATCATCTGATCACCCCAAGCAAATTGGCTCCATCAAGCTTTGCACCTTCCGAATGCTGTATGCAACAATACATGGTAACTAGTAAGTCATACCCGGAACTAATTCAATTATGAGAAATACTACACCCACTCCTCCAATCACACCTCCAATCACACCCACTGCTTTAAATACATGTATCCTATGCTGTGTGAATTTTTCACACTTTTCTGTGCACCACTTAAACTGCACAGGGTACATGCACTTAAAACAAGGGTGTGGTTGGGGGTGTGATTGGAGGAGTGTGTGTGTATCATTGTTGTTCAATTACATGAACAACCTTGCACAAAAGCAAAACATTAACTACTCTCACTACCAATATTTCAGTACAATTTGAAGCCATTTGAAAAACAAAATATGAAACACAAACCCAATGCAACTAATGATGATACCTCTCAAGAACAAAGATTTGGAATTACCAAAAACAAACAAGATAACAAAACACACGAACTTTGGTTCCCAAATTTGATCCCCAATTGTATATACCTTAATTTGAGGTACTCTGAACCACGTGAAGGTCACGTGGTCAGATGATGTCACTAGGAGTATATGACCAAGGATAAAACCTAAAACAGTGTGTAGACCGATTCTAGTGCGTACAAAGAGACAATATCATGCAATGTACTTATCAATTTCAGGATGGAACACATCATGACATTGGTCAACCCAACAAGATCACCTCGGGCTCACCTCATGTGACCGAGGGACTAAAGAAGACAACACGGTGTTGGTTTTCAACAATGCTGACCTTGGGCTCATCCGATTAATCAAGAAACACGTGCAATGATAGTAATGACAGTGGTCACAAAGACCGATGGACACTCATGGAATATCCATAAAGATTAAGACCGAGATATGCCAACTAACGAACGCCAAGCAGCTCAGAGCAAGAAGAAATCCATCAATGAGGGCGATATTTGCAGGGCCTACTGGGCAGTTGAGCGTGGCTAAAAAATGTGTGTGGATTTTGTTGAGCTGGAATAAAGGTGGTTACGTCCCTGCTAAAATTGCAACGTGGCATAAGTACAGATCATGGGATAGATCATGGGATAATGAGTGGGGTAGTCACTCGTTCATGCCTAGAAGTTAGGAGCCACAACCCCATTATCGTGGGTTGTTATCGACTTTGTCTATAAATAGGGAAGGTTGTATTGCATTTAGTTTTGGCTAACACATAGGTCACATTTGCCCAGGCAGACTTGTTTATATTTCCTCAAGCAATACTACTTTTTATTCTTGAGTGATTGCGAGTTCTCATTGTTTCTTGAGTGATTATAACTGACATTCAATTCGATCAATGAAGATGATGTTCGTGGAGGTATTTTAAGTTCAGTGTTCGTTTGTTTCTTTTCATTTTTCCATTTGTAATTGCTTACTTGCATCAGAGTAGAGTAAGACCCATTGTTGTTATTAATTGCTTTTAATAATAACCATTTGAGTTAGAAGTTAGATTAGGTTTTCACAATATCTTTGAGTCCAAGTGGACTCTAGCACGCCCAAACACGCCACCAAAGAATTTTATAGTGAACAATTTTTGGCATACCCAGTGGGACCATGTCAAATAGCTTGAAAAAGAACAAAATCCAGGGGGCCTTCCCAAGAGGCGGGCTCCCGCGAGCCTACCGGAGACGTAGAATCCCCAGACAGTTTGGTAGCGAGTCAAGCGGACTTGTCTAACATGGGTAATAGCATACTAGAACACTTTAACCAACACTAGTAATGGTCGAGGTGCTCGACGGGGTCCGCCTTTCCATCATGCATATTAAACTTTAGTAGAGTAAGCCCCTCTGGAGGGGCTCATTAGTGATTGGCCCAATGAACCGGGGCCTAGCTTGCCCCAAAAGGTCCTACAGCTGCTGCTCCCTTAGGCGAATCATCCTTCGGATGATCTTTCAAGTTGCCTTTTGGATGGTCTTTTGAATTATCCCTGGGATGATCTCCAGGCTTGTCAATCTACTCAACTTCTTTATGGGGTAGTTCATTGGCACCTTTAACTGCTGAGATGTGGGCCATCCTGATGGGGTGGTCACCATCCCTATGGTCCCTTGGTGGGTTAAGCTAGCTTTCTATGAGCTAGGACATTGCTTGCTGCTGTTGGACCAAGATTTGTACGGTGTCTGCCAGCTCCTGATCTGCTGCATCACTACTTCCATAGTGGTTGGTGTATGAGGTGGAGACGGGGGATCTACACTGGTTGATGCTTCTAGAGCATGGGGGTTTAGGCTTCCCCAGGGGGATTTAGATTACCTTGATGAGAAAGATGGGATGAAGTGCTTCTGGTAGAAACCATCGTAATGGATAAGAGAATATAAGGAAACGACGAAAGTATCTATCATTTCCCACAGACTGCGCGAAATGATGTTGCATAATCCAGGTTCAGTGGAAGTGGATTTTGAACTGAGTGATAGCAGATGATTTCGCCGATCTACGTCCAGCAAAGAAGGTAAAACAAAGACTCATAAGGGGGTTATGTTCCCTGAGTCTCCTCCGATGGCTAAGTTAGTCAACTGGGAGAAAAGAACTTGCAAGAAGTTTGGAGGGAAGGAGATTGTGTACCTTTTCAATGGGCTCTATTTGAGTATATATAGCACTGTGCCTCAACTGATTGCGGCCATCTCAGCGCAGTCCTCCACTTCAGCAGAGATGGGCTGGATGCATGTCTTTCATGTTTGGGATGACACCTCCAGCAACTGCCATGTGTCCCACCTCTCTAGTAGTGAGTTACATGTCCCTAGCTACCAGGAAGATGGGCAGTTAAATTATTTTGGATTCACTACAACAAAAATGTGCTTTGCCGACAAAACACGGCGAGAAAATCAAAATTTCCTCGCCAAAAGTATAGTATTTGCGAGGAAGTTATATTTTGTCGCTAAAAATTCTGAAAGACACACATTTGGGGACAAAAGTCTTATTTCCTCGCCAAAAGTATCAAAGTTGGCGAGGAAATAATATTCTCTCGCCAAAAGTCAAGACTTTGGCGACGAAATATTGATTTCCTCGCCTATAGTAAAGTCTTTGGCGACCAAATATAATTTTCCTCGCCTAAAGTTATGTAAAAAAATATAATTGTGGAAAATAACTTTTGGCGAGGAAATGTACTTTCCTCGCAAAATAATACTTTTGGCGAGAAAAGCAATGTTTCCTCGCTAATTCTATGTTTTGGCGAGGAAATTCAAATTTCCTCGCATAAAATTAAGTCTAAAACAATTAAATGTGAGAAACATTTTTTGGCGACGAAATATTTTTTCCTTACTAAATAGTACATTCGGCGAAGAAAACAATATTTGCTCGCTAAAAACATGTTTTGGCGAGGAAACTCATTTGCCTCGCCTAAAATTAAGGCTAAGGGTATGTTTGAATCTAAATGGAGTATTTAGATTCAACAATTAAATAAAATGGGGTATGTTTGAAAACAATTAAATGGGGTATGTTTTTCAATTAAGGCTAAGGGTATGTTTGATGAAAATGAAACTTTTCAGCACTTATTTATTTTCAGTGCGTTTTGATAACATACCACTTAATTGAAAAACTAACCCAAAACTTGCTGAAAACTTTAAGTGAAAATTTTCTACTGAAGATAATCACTGAATGCATTCAATTTCAGTACTTGAATCACTGTTTTAAGTATTGCAAATTCAATCACTTAAAATTTTCAATACTTAAAATTCAACACTTAATTTTCAGTACTTAATTTTCAGTTTTATCAAACAACCCCTAAGTAAAAACTGAACCAGACCCAACAACCACATTATCCCTATTTTTTCGTTTCCCTTCATCCCTTGGGCACACAGAAGCAAAAACCCTTATTTCCCCTCTCTCTCTCTCTCTCTCTCTCTCTCTCTCTGCGAACCAGACCCAAATACGAAGTCTCTGGTTCTTCATCGAAGAGGTTCGTAGTTCGTACGATCGAAGACGATTGCTGGTTCTTCATCGAAGAGGTTCGTACGATATATGTATTTTGTATTGAAGATCTCTGTATATATATGTATATAGATGTATCTGTATTGGGTTTTTTACTCTAAAATTGGGTTTTGAAACCCTTATGTGTATATATATATATATATATGTATATAGATGTATCTCTGTATGTATCTACGTGTATAGATGTATACATATATAGATGTAGATGTAACTATTCATATCATCTCTTTATTTTGTGTATCTCTATATATGTATATAGATGTAGATGTAAGTTTTCTTAGTTCTTAAACATTTGATGCGTTGTATGCCCACATTAATATACCATATCTTAGTATCATAAAAAAATAATAAATAAATAATGTGCCTTATCTTTAGACTGTAATTTGAAAACTTTGCTTTGGGTATTGCATATTGGGTTCGGATACTTATTCATAAATTAGTGTACCATCTTCATATTTAATTCATATGGTTGTCTACTTGTTTACATATTAATAAAAAAAATTACATTGGAATGACCACTTAAACTTGTTTCTTTCAGTACTAGTAATATTTTTCTAGTACAATTAACACAGCCTTAGCTCCGGTGACAAATGAGCAGAAGCCATGAAGTACTTGTAAACAATGAGTGCAATGACAATTGAGGTTGAGCTTTGAACATCAGCTGGCTAGCACCAAACCCACCTGCCGCCGCGACCTTTCCCCTGCCCCCAATCCCTTCATCTTCCACCTCCCATTACCCCCATCACCGGCCCATAACCACCATCCTCCTTCCAAGAGGCCTATTTCTCCGATGAAATCAAAGCGAAGAAGAATGTGAAAGGTAAGGGTGTCATTGGTTTTCTTATCCCCCTGTTTATCTTTTTCCAAATTTATTGTAGCTTATTTTTCCAATTTGATTTTCATTTGTTTCAGCAAGACTTTTGGAAGCAGTAAGGGTATTTCATTACACCATTTTTTATTGTAGCTTATTGAACCCACCATTTTTTTGCTGTAATAAAAAAAAGTAGTAAGGGTTCATTTTTTTAGTTCTCTATTTTTCATTATTATTTTGCAATTGGGGTAATTTTTTTGTGCAGGTAGTTTCATTTATTTGGACACCACCACAATTTCTGGCCCTGACCACCTCATCAGTAGGCACTCTCTCTCTCTCTCTCTTCTCTCTCTCTCTCTCTCTCTCTCTCTCTCTCTCTCTCTCTCTCGATCGATCGATCGATCGATGTACCTTTTTTGAGGCCATTTTATACCCTCAAGATTTATTTTTTTTTAAAAGAGGTTTGCTATAAAAGCTACTGCATTTTTATGAAGTTAATGCAATGCTGTTTTTTTGTTTTTTTTGCACATTAGGAAAGGGATATTGTAAGTATAGACTCTGATTTGCTGGGAGTACAAGTGAATGTGGTTTATTTGGGTTATCTTCTGATCTTTTTTTTTTTTAAATCAACCTCTTCTTAAAAAATATGTATATTTTTTTTAATCCTTTTAACAGATGATCATCCTAATTGTCCCCTTTAGTCTTTCTCATAAGAGCAGAAAAGTAGGATAGTTGTTTAGGGTTTTTTTGGGTTAGAATGTTTAGGATTTAACTAACAGGTCAATGTATGTGCTCATTTTTTTTTCTTGATTTTCTCTATACTTCCCAAGTTCTGCCTTAAACCTTGATAAGGAAAATTTCCTATTGACATCTTAGTTTTTATTTTTATATTTCAGCAGATTTATTTTGATTTAACAATTTTACCAAATTGGGGTTTAAATTTTAAAGTAGGCAATTCAATTATGCTTGATGTAGTTATTCCAGTTATCAAAAGCTTTTTGTAGAATTTTGAAGCTACTTGACGTTGCATATGGCCCATGCCAAGTCTTCACAAATTACAACATCTGCTACTAAAATTGCAAATTATTGAGTCAATTTTGGATGCATTCATCAGATCACAACCAAAACAAAAAACACCAGATAACAGCTAGAACATCACTGTTCCACACCCAAAACAAAGTCATCACAACCCGAAAAACCATGAGAATATTAAAATATGAAATTGTCAACTGGATTTGGTAGTCTCTAGGTGATAATCTCATTGTCAGTGTACAAGTCTGGAAACATAAATTCAGACTTTGTTAGTTACTCCATTTTTTGCTCATTAATGTATACAGTCTGGAAACTTAAAGTAGCCTTTTATATCATTTTTGCCTTATTGTTTTTGTTCTATCCAATTTTAGATCCCAGGGGATACAACCTCTAGATATTGGTGGGAATTAACCAATCTCTAGATTTTGCATTTTTTCATGTAGTAAAGTGGCCAGACAAAGATGGTAGCAGCTGATGTAGCCAAGGTAAGTTGAAATCGCAATTAATTATTGATAAATCTTAACTAACATACTCAAAACTTTACATCTGTAAGATTGTATCCCCAGACTATATGTAGGTAGACTGTACATATAAGAACTACGAACTTGATTACTAATTTCTTTCTGGAATTTGGTGCTTCAATTGTGTTCTTTCATCAACTGTGCAATGAAAACTCTTTATATGTTATGTATGGTTCAATCCACATCTTACCAATTAATTTCTTGGTAAAGATGCCAATATGCTATGTATGGTTCAATTCAACCTACCCTTATTATCTTCTTTTCTAAATATAATGTTCTTATTAACTTCCTGTGGTTATTTGTATGTTGATTAGATGTATAGAATCATGAAGATTGATGACCTTGGTTAAGGTAAAAGGTGATAGCTACCACAATACCACTAGGTATTCTTGTTCAGTATTTCCTTTTACCGATTTGTTTACTAGATTATGCTGCTTCATTGGAAATTGGTGAGTATATATGGCATTGTATATATAAGCCTGTTTAGATAAATAACAAGTATACATATCTGTTATTTCTGCAAAAAAAAAAATTGAAAGAGTGTACATATCTGTTGAATATATCTACAAGTATATCTTACATATCAGCAAGGTGTGTTGGTCTTTAAAGGTCTGGTTTGTATTTTTACCTGTGGTTGGTTGAGTAAGGGAAATGGTACTCTGTATGCTTTGGCCTGTTAATTGTGTTTTTGGTTGTAGTGTGAATGAGTTGACAGCCTCTTGATTGTTAGTTTGTATTTGTTGTACTTGGCTATGAAACTCTTGCTCCTCATTTTAGATTTATAAACTTTTTTTGGGTCTAGAATTAACTATAAATTCAATGTTTATGAACTGACTAAACTCTTTGCGGATGAATATATTATCCTTGAATTCTTGACGGTGGTCCATACAACTTGTAAGTTGTAACTACTCTAATGTCAAAAATTCATCAATTTTGTTAATTTTTTGTTGCTATGTCGAATTTTCGATAGAAATTATGTCTAACTTGTACTTCATGTGTTCTTTGTTTTTTTAAGACCTTATATTAGTTTTATAATGCTTTCCTTGTTTTTGTCGCAGATTTGGTATGGACGTGGTTGAATGGCCGAGCATCGGCTACATTTTATTTTGTTGAGGTGTTATGAACAAAGGAAGACATTAGTTTTTAGTTTTTTTTTATTGTATTTTTTTATATTCATTAGTTTATATTTTAAATGGACACGATGTTTTAGTTTTGTTAAGGGTTTTTTTTTTAATACCCAAAGAAGAAATTTTGTCAATAAAATTTGTTTATGTTTTGGACAAGATCTTGTATTGATATTTGTGTTAACTACTATTATGTGATGTTGGGTGTAGAAACAGAAATAAGAACAGATTCGTATTAAAAAAAATAAAAATAAAATAAAAAATTTGTGTAGTGACGATATTTGTTTGTCGCCAATAGTATTTAGTAAATTTGGTAAAAACTTGTTAGCGACGAAATATTTCTTCACCAAATATATTTTTGATAATTATTTGGAAAATCTTTGGCGAGGAAATTTTTTGTCGGCAATGATCAAATTTGTGGACAAACATCCGAATGTTAGCGAGGAAATATTGCAATATGGCGACGAAATATTTACTCAATAGCGAGGAAAATGTTTGTCGCTAAAAAGTATTCATTGGCGAGGAATTTTTTTTTCCTCGCAAGATACTTTAGAAGACAACCCTTTAGTGGCAAAATTGGCGAGGAAATAATTTCCTCGCAAAAGGCTTTGGCGAGGAAATACTGACTTTTGGCGAGAAAAATGAATTCTCACTAAAATCACTTTTTGTTGTATTCAACGGCTACATTGATCCAGTCCTCTTTGGTCCTTGAGTTACTCAACATTGATTGCACGCACAGTACCTGCTCTACATCTTAATGCCACTTCTCGTGATCTTGAGGACTGACTAAACGATGGTGTATCAATATCCTATGTTTGGAACATACTGTGATTAATTTTACTCTATCGAATAAGCTATTGTATCCTAATCATGTGTGTGGCCGGCACTGCCTAGATTTAAGTTCTGGATAGATGTCATTATTAATTATAGCTATACACTAATTCATTTCTAACACAAAAATTATCCATTATTACTCCAACACATAAAATTTAGATTTCTAAACTCTAAATGTTTAATCAATGCAATCCATTTTATAAAAACTATCCGATTTTGGGTAGAAAATTATATTTTTTCAACCTAGTAATATACAATGAAAAATCTCCAGCAAGCCCTGTCTAATATTTCCACCAAAGCATTAACAAATAACAATGCCATGAAAATGAAAATGAAAATGAAATTAACATCCAAACATGAACGTCCATAAAGCATTAACAATGAAATCATACCAAAAGTCTTCATCAACAAACATGAACACCACTCATTTGGTTTCATTTTTTGGGTGATGGCTGTGTTTCCTCCCAAGTAAGTGGTGGCATGCTCTGCAGTTGCTGCTATTGTGACGCCCCGCCCCGCCACGGTTCCCGGCGACGGGGTGTCAACCGGCGGAAGTACAATAATAACCGAATGACAGTAACAACAGTAGGCTTTGACTCCAATCGGTAACTCCCCGAGTCCAAGACTCCGAGGGTTACCTAAATTAAACGTTCATCGTTTGGAAACATTTATAAAACAGAAGTCTGGTTTTCATTTGAAACATTCTTTCTTGAAACAAACCGTTCAATATAAGCAGCGGATAAACAGAGTTAAACTATCTCTTTATTTAAAAGCGGTGGACCAACATTGGTCCAGTTGAAGCATAACATGTTCTTTGAAACCAAATTTCATTACATCATGTCACACCCCAACCCGACTCGTGCGGATTAGGACACGTGTAACAATGCTACAAGCTCCCAATTACATTAATTTGTAAAGAAATATATGAATTACTAAGAAACACATGTGTTTAACCCCATTAAACAACTCTGTTGTTACAAAATAGGCCCCAAGGGCAAAATGGTCATTTATAAAGTATGTAAAATTTTTATACCAAAAGTTAGAATTTTGAGTCCCGGTTCCAACGCAACAAACGGCACGCGAAACCGAGTTTCCTAGAAGAAGTTATGCATGTTTCTGTAAAAACGGACATGCTGGGGAAAAATACAAGGCGGATCGATCCCTTCATTATGGGCGGATCGATCCATATACTTGACATTCTCGCAGAATGCTCCCTAAAAAGGGCGGATCGATCCCCTCATAAAGGGCGGATCGATCCCCTTCATAATTCTGCTGCTCAAATTCTTTTGCTGTCAAAACAAGTTTTTAACTTATCAAAACACAACCAAATCTCATAGAAACCTTATGAAACTTTGGGAAATCAACTCCAACACATTTCTAAACATGTTTAAACTCAAATTAAGCATGGATCATAGAATCATACCCACAATTGGATCAAGTTAATCATGAACTCATCTCATTTGGTTCAAGAACAAACTTTCCAACTTTAAAACTCAATTCTCATTCAAAGTTTATAAAACTTGTTGGAATTCAACCCAAAGTCATAACTAACATTATAAACACTAAAGAAACATGTCCAAGACACTAACGACACATCCGGACTTGCCGAAATGGTCCTAACCATTAACTTGCATCAACTTGGGCAAAACAAAAGGAATTTTACATTGGTTCTCAAATTCACATCCAAACTTTCCAAAATACAAGTTAGGGTCCAAATATGAACATCAACTTAAGTAAAACCATAATTTACATCTGTGTACAAGTTCAAAAGTAATTTACAAGCATGGGGCACAAATCTCCCCCATCTCTCCCATCTCTCCCATCCATAAGTCAAGACTTTAATTCACAAGTTGAGAACCTTAAGCCACTAGTTACATTATAATATAAGTTTAAAACATATTTACAAGCTCTAACTCTCTTCCCCATTCCCGAGCGCGTCACCTTCTCTCCGGATATCGCTCCGTACCTGCGGTGGTTGTTATGTACCACAACAGAAATAGGAAAACGGTTTTCTTAAGCAATTTGCTTAGTGAGTAATCTAGCATGATTGTATGTTTAACACGTGCAATGCTACAAATAACACATAAGCATAAACGTAATCGCCGAGTCACCGGTTATATGGTTCATTCAGACCCGAAGACCTCCCTTGGTCCCGTGGTCACTTCTATTCCTTGGACTTCCGTATTTATCGGATTCTTCCTCTTCGCCACCCTTATTACTCCCAACAATGAACCATTTCCCCGGTGCTCATTGACTACCACATAGACATATAAGCACATAACACATATTCATGTATCAACATATGATTTTCATAAAATTGACATAGAATTCACACAATTAACATCTTTATAATTCCTAATCATGAATTAACATCTCTAACATCACATATAGCTTGAACCCATTAAACACAATCAGATTTAGGTGTAGAAAACTCACCTCACTCACAGCTTATACCCCAAATCAAGCTAATTATGCAGAATTCCTTAGTAATTCTTGCCCAATTCTTTCCCCCGGAGTAATTCCTATACAAATTCGGCAACCTCGGTCACCGATTGGCGTAAGCTACCAAAATTACAGCGAGTAAAACAGAAATTGAAGGTATAGAAACGACCGTCTTACCTCCACGAGTCCGAAAACGGCTTCGATTCGCGAATCCGACGAACGGCGGCGACGGAACGGCGAGAATTCGACGTCGGTGACGGTTTCTCCGTTTCTCTCTCCGAGCTCTACTCTTTGTTTTGTTTTAATTCTGCTGAAATGAGAGACACTCTCATTGACACACACATGCCATGCATGTAGTGTGTTGTCACTCCCTCAATTTTCCTCACTTTCCATTTACACCCCCAAAGTTTGTTAAGTTCCTATTATGAAATCCCCCAAACATTCCATTAACTACCCAATTATCTAATGAGGGTTTGTCTAAGTTCCGTATGAGTCCCAACGTGGGTCCCACATATTTTGTGAAATTGCTATCGCACCTACTAATTTTACATCTTTTTCATTTATACCCTTACTTGGGTGTCCAAACTAATACTACCACATAACAATATCTATTAAAAGCAACTTAGCAAATATCCATGTAATCATATAAAAATGCATTTAATCACTTAAAATGCAAATTACCAATTTACCCTTCAATGGGTTAAATTTCAATACCTGTCCCACCTCTCTGGGGACTTTTCCAACTAGTGTCCCTCTCTGAACACTTTTTACTTGGGCGAGTCCAAGCCTCCCCTTAATCCATTTTATACACTAATTTCACTAATTAATGCATATTAATACCAATAATTAACCCGTTCTCCGGGTACGGGTGTTACATTTCTCCCTCCCTAAAAGGGAGTTTGGTCCCCAAACTTACTCTTACCTCAAGAATTGAAGAGATGCGGGTACTTGGCTCGGATCTCATCCTCCCGCTCCCAAGTAGCCTCTTCCACTGAATGG
This sequence comes from Hydrangea macrophylla, assembly GCA_033977485.1. Classification (NCBI taxonomy): domain Eukaryota; kingdom Viridiplantae; phylum Streptophyta; class Magnoliopsida; order Cornales; family Hydrangeaceae; genus Hydrangea; species Hydrangea macrophylla. The sequence goes on along the minus strand of CM066991.1, from coordinate 77,546,932 downwards.
CTTCGCCATTGAACCATCACCAAGGGAATCACTTTGGTCCTCAATACTTGATCCTTCCTATCAAGAATTTGCACTGGATGTTCCACGTAAGTTAAATCTTCCCGAATCTCTAACGGTTCCGGAATGATAACATGTTTCGAATCCGGCACATAACGTCGAAGCATCGATACGTGAAACACATTATGAACATTCTCTAATTCTTGTGGCAGCTCTAATCGATAAGCTAATGGCCCAACTCGATTAAGAATCAAATACGGTCCAACATATCTCGGACTGAGCTTACCTCGCTTACCAAAACGTGCTATGCCTTTTGAAGGTGATACTTTCAAAAACACATAGTCACCCACCTCGAACTCCAACGGTCTTCTACCCGTATCCGCATAACTTTTATAACGACTTTGAGCCGTTTGTAATCTCTGCTTAATCAGTCGGATCTTGTCAGTAGTGATTTGCACTATCTCTGGTCCCAAAAGCTGTTTCTCTCCAACTTCTGTCCAACATACCGGCGATCTACACTTTCTTCCATATAGTGCCTCATAAGGCGCCATTCCAATGCTAGTTTGGAAGCTGTTGTTGTAAGAAAATTCAATCAACGGCAAATGAGTTTCCCAATCAGCTTTAAAATCCATAACACATACTCTCAACATATCTTCCAGAATTTGAATCACTCGCTCGGATTGACCATCGGTCTGGGGATGAAATGCAGTACTAAAATGTAAAGCTGTCCCCATAGCCCTCTGTAAACTCTCCCAAAATCTTGACACGAACCGAGTGTCACGATCTGACACTATCGACACTGGTGCTCCGTGAAGTCTAATAATCTCTCTGATATAAATCTCTGCAAGTTTTGATGGATCTTTGGTCTTAATAGGTAGGAAATGGGCTGACTTAGTCAACCGGTCTACAATCACCCATATGCTATCATTTGACTTTTGAGACTTTGGAAATCCCGAGACGAAATCCATTGTAATATGTTCCCACTTCCACTCTGGTATCTCTAAAGGATGTAACTCTCCTCCGGGTCGTTGATGTTCAATTTTCACTTTTTGACAGGTCATGCATTTAGACACAAATTCTGCTACCTCTCGTTTTATACCACTCCACCAGTAAATTTCTCGCAAGTCTCTGTACATTTTGGTACTACCCGGATGTACAGAATATCTTGTATTGTGGGCTTCCTCCATAACTTTATTTCTCAAATCTCCAACTTTAGGTACACATAATCGGTTTATATATTTCAGAACACCATCTTGGAAACTGAATTCTGGCCTTCTCCCCTCTGGTAACTCATCCACAATCTTCTTGAATTCTGGATCTAAGAGCTGATTAGTCTTGATTTCACCAATTAAACTTGGCTGTGCCACGATCGCAGCCATTAAACCACCTCTAATTTTAGGAACTACCTCAAGCTTCAATTGTTCAAATTCCTTTATCAACTTTTCCTGTCCAGTCAAGGCATATGCTAAGTTTTCTGACGACTTCCGACTCAAGGCATCGGCAACTACATTGGCTTTTCCCGGGTGATACTGAATTTTTAAATCATAATCTTTCATGAGTTCCAACCATCTTCTTTGTCTCATATTAAGATCCCTCTGAGTGAATAGGTATTTCAGACTTTTATGATCCGTGAAGATTTCACAAGTTTTCCCGTATAGATAATGTCTCCAAATCTTTAACGCAAAAATTACCGCCGCTAACTCCAAGTCATGTGTCGGGTAGTTCTTCTCGTGAGGTCTCAACTGCCTTGAAGCATAGGCTATTACCTTGTCATCTTGTGTCAAAACACATCCCAAGCCTTGGTGGGAAGCATCACTGTATATTCTGAAATTTCCAGTGCTTGTTGGGATTGTAAGTATTGGTGCCGTAGTCAACTTTTTCTTCAATGCTACGAAACAATCTTCACATTCCTTATTCCACTCAAACGGTACATCTTTTCTCATCAACCTTGTCATTGGCGTTGCAATTCTAGAAAAGTCTTTAACAAACCTTCGATAATATCCGGCTAACCCCAAGAAACTTCGAATCTCGGACACATTTGTCGGTCTTGACCAATTCATAACAGCTTCTATCTTCTGTGGGTCAACAGAAATACCCTCTTTAGAAATCACGTGTCCTAGAAAAGTGACACTCGTCAACCAAAATTCGCTCTTCTTCAACTTCCCAAACAATTGTTTCTCTCGAAGTCGCTGCAAAACTAGTCTCAAGTGTCGTTCATGCTCTTCCGGACTCTTAGAATAAATGAGAATGTCATCAATGAATACAATAACGAACTCATCCAAATATGATTTGAATACACAGTTTATCAAATCCATGAAGGCAGCAGGCGCATTAGTAACCCCAAACGGCATCACTAGGAATTCATAGTGCCCGTAACGGGTCCTAAAGGCTGTCTTCTCCACATCCTTAGCTTTAACTTTCAGTTGATGGTACCCAGATCGTAAGTCAATCTTTGAAAATACCTCAGCCCCTTGAAGTTGATCGAATAGATCGTCAATACGTGGCAACGGGTATTTGTTCTTGATGGTTACTTTGTTGATCTCCCGGTAGTCAATACACATCCGCATTGTACCATCTTTCTTCTTCACGAATAGTACTGGTGCACCCCACGGGGACACACTAGGTCGGATAAAACCCTTGTCTAGCAACTCTTGCAATTGTATCTTTAACTCTTTCAACTCAACTGGTGCCATTCGATATGGTGCTCGTGAAATTGGTTGGGTTCCCGGCATAACATCAATACCAAATTCAATTTCTCGATCAATCAATACACTAGGTAACTCCTCGGGGAATACATCTGGAAACTCTCTAACTACCGGAATATCTTCAAGTTTTAAGTCGGGACCTCTAGTATCAAGAATACTACACAGAAACCCCCGGCAACCCTTCTTTAATAAACGACAAGCTTCAATAGCTGACACGATATACGGCGGTGATACAACACCCTTACCTTGAAAATAAAATTCATCTTGATTCGGAATACGGAATGCTACTCCTTTAGTGTTACAATCAATATTAGCATGATTAGCCGCTAACCAATCCATACCCAATATAACATCGAAGTGCTGAATTACTAACGGTACCAAATCAACGGTTAACTCTTTACCATTCACATTAATCTCACACTTTCTAAACACACCCGAACTAACCAACGGAGCCCCCAATGGTATCGCGACAGATAAATCATAGTTTAGAAACTCTAATGGTTTATCTAAATGTTTAGCAAAATGGTGTGACACGAATGAGTGTGTAGATCCCGAATCTATAAGTACATTTGCTAGATGTGAGCAAATGGAAACCATACCTGAGACAACAGTGTCGGCAGAAGCAGCATCTCCCGGCCTGAGTTGAAATGATCTTGCCTCTCGTTGCTCCCTCCTCGGAGGTTGAGTAGTCCTTGGTGTGATAGCGCTAGCCGCAGAAGAACCTGAACCTGATGCTCCTTGGCATCTAGTAGGACAATCCTTAGATTGATGTCCCAATTCCTTACAAGTGAAGCATCGACCTCTCATGTCCATATTCTGATTCGGACAGTTTCTAGCAATGTGTCCCGGTTGTCGGCAACTATTGCAAATGATTGGGTTTGGAAGTTGATTGCACCGGCCCCAATGAAATTTCTGACAAGTCTGACATCTCGGTTTATTTCCACCGGAACCACTACCAATACTAGCTGATGATCCTCCTAAACTCTGTCTTTTTGCACTCCCCTGACCACTGAACTGACTTGATCCCGGTCGTTTACTTTGTTGACTCGGTGGTGGTGGCATGTTTGAAGTATAACCAAGGTCTCTCTCAGCAATAGAAGCAATGTCCAATGCCTTAGCATAGGTCTCCGGTCGAAACACAGTCACTCGCCCTCGGATATCTCCCCGGAGTCCCGCTACAAACTTCCTTGCTTTCACTTTCTCGGTTGTTACAATGTCCCCGGCAAACCTTGCCAAACTCGTAAATTGCGTGGAGTACTCCCGGACTGACCTTCCCCCTTGTACCAACTCCATGAATTCTTGAGCCTTTTGATCCCCAAACGATTCTGGAAAATATTGATCATTGAAAATCTCAAGAAATTGGTCCCACGTTGTCGGTTGACCCGGGCCTAGCTTAGTACGCCACCAATATTGCGCCTCATCTTTTAACGTGTCTGCAGCAAATAGCACTTTTTGTTCATCAGTACATGGTAATACCCGGAAGATCTTCTCCATATCCGAGATCCAAAAATTCGCCTTCATCGGATCGGCTTCCCCGCGGAATATGGTCGGCTTTTGTTTGTGAAATTTAGAAATAGTAACAATGTCTTCCCTTGGATTCGGATTCGGTTGTACCGGTCTCTCTTCAATCACATGAGTTTCTGCTACTCGTACCAATCCTTCGATTGCTCTTTCAACCCGTTCCATTCGGTTTGAGGTGTCACCTCCAGACATTATGCCTGGCACCCACATATAGTACACACATGCACGTTACTTTTAAATAAACACATGGCATGCTTATCAACATTAAAACATGCTAAGTAAACGTGTATGCATGCTTATGCAACTACGTGTTGTTGTGTGCACACTACGCGTCGTATACGTCTCTCGTCCTCAAAGGCTGTAGCCAACTGCTCTGATACCAAAAATTGTCACACCCCAACCCGACTCGTGCGGATTAGGACACGTGTAACAATGCTACAAGCTCCCAATTACATTAATTTGTAAAGAAATATATGAATTACTAAGAAACACATGTGTTTAACCCCATTAAACAACTCTGTTGTTACAAAATAGGCCCCAAGGGCAAAATGGTCATTTATAAAGTATGTAAAATTTTTATACCAAAAGTTAGAATTTTGAGTCCCGGTTCCAACGCAACAAACGGCACGCGAAACCGAGTTTCCTAGAAGAAGTTATGCATGTTTCTGTAAAAACGGACATGCTGGGGAAAAATACAAGGCGGATCGATCCCTTCATTATGGGCGGATCGATCCATATACTTGACATTCTCGCAGAATGCTCCCTAAAAAGGGCGGATCGATCCCCTCATAAAGGGCGGATCGATCCCCTTCATAATTCTGCTGCTCAAATTCTTTTGCTGTCAAAACAAGTTTTTAACTTATCAAAACACAACCAAATCTCATAGAAACCTTATGAAACTTTGGGAAATCAACTCCAACACATTTCTAAACATGTTTAAACTCAAATTAAGCATGGATCATAGAATCATACCCACAATTGGATCAAGTTAATCATGAACTCATCTCATTTGGTTCAAGAACAAACTTTCCAACTTTAAAACTCAATTCTCATTCAAAGTTTATAAAACTTGTTGGAATTCAACCCAAAGTCATAACTAACATTATAAACACTAAAGAAACATATCCAAGACACTAACGACACATCCGGACTTGCCGAAATGGTCCTAACCATTAACTTGCATCAACTTGGGCAAAACAAAAGGAATTTTACATTGGTTCTCAAATTCACATCCAAACTTTCCAAAATACAAGTTAGGGTCCAAATATGAACATCAACTTAAGTAAAACCATAATTTACATCTGTGTACAAGTTCAAAAGTAATTTACAAGCATGGGGCACAAATCTCCCCCATCTCTCCCATCTCTCCCATCCATAAGTCAAGACTTTAATTCACAAGTTGAGAACCTTAAGCCACTAGTTACATTATAATATAAGTTTAAAACATATTTACAAGCTCTAACTCTCTTCCCCATTCCCGAGCGCGTCACCTTCTCTCCGGATATCGCTCCGTACCTGCGGTGGTTGTTATGTACCACAACAGAAATAGGAAAACGGTTTTCTTAAGCAATTTGCTTAGTGAGTAATCTAGCATGATTGTATGTTTAACACGTGCAATGCTACAAATAACACATAAGCATAAACGTAATCGCCGAGTCACCGGTTATATGGTTCATTCAGACCCGAAGACCTCCCTTGGTCCCGTGGTCACTTCTATTCCTTGGACTTCCGTATTTATCGGATTCTTCCTCTTCGCCACCCTTATTACTCCCAACAATGAACCATTTCCCCGGTGCTCATTGACTACCACATAGACATATAAGCACATAACACATATTCATGTATCAACATATGATTTTCATAAAATTGACATAGAATTCACACAATTAACATCTTTATAATTCCTAATCATGAATTAACATCTCTAACATCACATATAGCTTGAACCCATTAAACACAATCAGATTTAGGTGTAGAAAACTCACCTCACTCACAGCTTATACCCCAAATCAAGCTAATTATGCAGAATTCCTTAGTAATTCTTGCCCAATTCTTTCCCCCGGAGTAATTCCTATACAAATTCGGCAACCTCGGTCACCGATTGGCGTAAGCTACCAAAATTACAGCGAGTAAAACAGAAATTGAAGGTATAGAAACGACCGTCTTACCTCCACGAGTCCGAAAACGGCTTCGATTCGCGAATCCGACGAACGGCGGCGACGGAACGGCGAGAATTCGACGTCGGTGACGGTTTCTCCGTTTCTCTCTCCGAGCTCTACTCTTTGTTTTGTTTTAATTCTGCTGAAATGAGAGACACTCTCATTGACACACACATGCCATGCATGTAGTGTGTTGTCACTCCCTCAATTTTCCTCACTTTCCATTTACACCCCCAAAGTTTGTTAAGTTCCTATTATGAAATCCCCCAAACATTCCATTAACTACCCAATTATCTAATGAGGGTTTGTCTAAGTTCCGTATGAGTCCCAACGTGGGTCCCACATATTTTGTGAAATTGCTATCGCACCTACTAATTTTACATCTTTTTCATTTATACCCTTACTTGGGTGTCCAAACTAATACTACCACATAACAATATCTATTAAAAGCAACTTAGCAAATATCCATGTAATCATATAAAAATGCATTTAATCACTTAAAATGCAAATTACCAATTTACCCTTCAATGGGTTAAATTTCAATACCTGTCCCACCTCTCTGGGGACTTTTCCAACTAGTGTCCCTCTCTGAACACTTTTTACTTGGGCGAGTCCAAGCCTCCCCTTAATCCATTTTATACACTAATTTCATTAATTAATGCATATTAATACCAATAATTAACCCGTTCTCCGGGTACGGGTGTTACACATCAATAAATGGTAATCCCCACACACGGGGTCTTCAAACTAAAGCGGAAGCATTGTCAAGTCTCGGGGCCTTGCCCTTATCTATATCACCTGAAAGAAAGGTTTAATAGTTCATAAGCCAAAAGGCTCGTATAGTCATATAACCGCACAATAACATCTGTTATATATCATGCATGAGTGCAATGAATGCCAATGTCAATGCATGAAAACCATTTTCATGCCTTTTCAAACACTCACCCTCAATCGTCATTATCATTACCCGGACCATGGGCTTCCCGTCCACGTAGGCCTAGCCTCAAACGTGCGGGACTTTGGGCCTTACGAATTACACGGAGGCCTAGCCTTTACCGTTACGAGGGTTTCTTGCAGCACATCTCGCAATTCGAGTTCCTAGTGGTACCCATCTCACATGCCTACCCACAAATCCGGGATTTCTAACTTTTCAAAACAAAATCCCTCCTAGAGGGTTTTATGCATGGAAGCCTCTAAGGTCCTCCCTTTTTAAAACCTGGAAGCCTCTAAGGTCTCCCCTTTTCAAAAATTGAAAGCCTCTAAGGTCTTTCATCCCAAAATCATTTTCGTGATTTTTGTGTTCATGCTCATGCTTATGAAATGATATGACATATGCGAGCTCTAAGCATCCAGACATATTCAATATTTCATAAGAAAGATTATCAAGGCATGCTATCAATTCAAAGCAACACAATAGACATGCTGAAATTATCCAGGTAAACACATAAGGCATAGCAACTCAAATAATCCACTTAAGGCATAGCAGTTCAAGTAAACATGTAAATACACTATTAACATGTTATACAACTTTATTGAGGGTCATACGGAACTACCGTTCACCGAGGATAGACTGAATAATTAATCAGAATAGAAACCGGAACTGCTCAATCTGTTACAAATCTCAATATACAATAACGCGCGTATATTAGTGAGGTACAACACCTCAAAGCATGAGTACAACTACTATTAAAGTAAAGTACAACTCTTAAAGCATAGGGTACAAGGCCCCTTAGCTCATAACAGACTTAAGTATAACAAAATAGAAGATTTTATCAAACTGCCCGAGGTCGCGCGCGCGGGACCTCGCTCGCGCGGAGTGTGTTCAGAAGGGTCACTTGTTTATTTTAAAAACAATTTTCAGAAATAGCGTGGTCGCGCGCGCGGGCCGCTCCCGCGATCCCTCGCTCGCGCGAGTCGCTCGCGCGACCTCTCGCTCGCGCGGGTCGCGCGCGCGAGATGTCACAGTTTCGTCTTCTTCTTTCTTTTCTTCCCCTGTTTTGAAATCCAACACTGGTTTTAACCCATTTTGAAAACGTAATTAAAACAGTACTTCCAATATATGAATCTCTTCCTTTTTCCGCATAGATTTCAAATACGAAATCAATTTTTCAAGAAATTAAACGTAGCTCTCGATTTTGTCAAAAATCCGAAAGGCGACAAAACTTTAATTTGACTGTTCGTCGCAACCGTTGCGAATTAGCTTTTGAAATTTGAAATGGAGCCTCGTGGGATCGAGACCTTTCATTTGATATAAAGAAATCAAGATTCTGTGACTGTTTTTCTGTTCGCTATTTTTGTACCCTTAACAATATACATATGAAATATATATATATATATATGTATCTATATATATGTACATATCTACACTAACAGTTTAAATATAAACTGAATTTAGCAATATGAGTTTCCAAAAGCTTACCCAAAATCCAAAGCTTTGAATCCAAAGTCACTGAATAAGTATCCAACTAGATGTTTATGTATGAGATAATATGAATGAGTGTAAGAAATAATATATGTGTGTGTTTGTGTAACTAGCCGAGAGAGAGAGAGAGGTAGAATAGAAATAGAGAGACTGTTGAGAGAGTTGTGAATTAAGAGGACCTAGGTGTGTATATATAGGCTTTCATGTCTTGGTCCCCAAGAACAATGATGTACAAGCTTCCTACACACATGAATTGTGTACACACGCACACACAGTGCACAAATTGAATTTCTTTGGGCCCAAGTTCACTAGAGGAACTCTTGTGTGTGTTGAGCTCACAAGCTTAATCGCACACACAGATAAAAATTCTACTGACAAAACTCCCAAAACTGGTATTATTCGATTAATAAAATTTTACGAAATTAAAATACGGGGTATTACAGCTATGCTGTGCCTCCTTGCATTTGTCATGCTATGCATCTGTTTGTTGCTGCTTGCGGCGATGGTGGCTTGGTGGTGGTGATATGCTGTATTTCCTAGATAATTCATTTGCAGTGTTTCCTTACTTGTGCTATGGTCCAGTTCAATTGCTTTATTTTTATTCCAGTTCATATATGGTGTGCTTGGCTTGCGTATTTTGACCTATAAGGTGTTAGTCTTTTTGGATGTTCTGTTTTTGCCTTGTGCCCTTGCTTTAATAAAAATTTGTTGCTTAGGCAAAAAATGCAAAAAAATAAAAATAAAAATAAAACAAACATGAACACCACCAATAGCAGAAAGCTCATTTTCAATCATTAATTATTCAAAATATTACATATGATATAATAAACTCAAATAATTAATGCCACTTTTCAGACATATTCCAATCATCAAAAAAAAAATCAAGATCCCCAAAATCAAGATCGAGTGCAATCAAAGGAAAGAGAAAAAGCAAACAACTAGATCGAGGAGTTGTGACCTAGAGTTTTGTTTTTTTTTTTTTTTTTGTAGATTATCTCAATAGGAATATATTTATACCAAGGGATGGTATAAGGTGGTATTAGTACACACAACTATTGAACATATAAGTTTTTTGTTAGTTTATTTGAAGGCAGAAATGAAGAACTAATCGATGTCGCTATTGCTGCTACTGTCATGTCCGTCCTTGTGCTTCTTCTTATCCCTCTTCTTATCTAAAAGATTGGAAGGGGATAGTATATTTCACTATATCAAATGTATAATAACAAAGGCCTTTATAAAGGCTACATAAATCCTAAACTAGGAAGGGAGTAGTACAAGTAGTACCCACTATTACATATCTAGTAGATAGTACAATGAACCTGGTCCCAGACATAATACATCTCATAGAGAAACTGGTTGATAGTTTGGCCAGGTTGTTGTTTCATGCGGTGTAGTGTGCTCAGAAGTTGGTATTGATGAGCCAAATTTGTGGTGGTAAAAAACCTACCAAATTGGAGACTGATAGAGCTAACTCATGTATTACGGATCCATGTGATAATTTGATGATTCTTGTTATCCCAATCTTTAAGTCGTTCGGCAAACTTGGTTTCATCTACTCCGGTGGCTTGAACTTGTTCTGTGATGTTACCAGTGACATATCTCCAAAGTTTATGGCCTTTGAGGAAGCTGGACATGAATTGAGCCCAAACAATGTAATTGGGTCCATCCATGGTGATGGCAAAAGGATGAGAGGTGTCAACACGATCCATAATATGTAGAAAATGGCTTGAATAGAGAAAACTAAGGCTGTGCAGTCAGAATATGGTCAAACAGAGGTCAAAAATGGATTCAGAAGGTCCAAATTAGCTAAGAACCCAGCAGAAGTGCGTAGAACCGGGTAACAAACGGACTGAACCAAATAAAATTTCAAAAGAGTCACGAACCGGGGCCTAAGGCTGACATAAGTGATGTTAGCGCTGATGTCAGGGAATTGATTGGCATGGATCCGGGTCGGGTTAGTTTCGAATTCGGCTCGTGTACGGGTCGTGGGTTGGGTCAGGTACGGCTTGTAGGTCTGGCAAAGATTCGGCTCGTGGGGATTGATGGTCTGCTGTGTGATATGGGAATTAAGGTGGAGTTAAAAAAAAAAAAAAAAAAAAAGGTTGTTTGACTTTCTGATCATGGGGTTCAATTGGTGATGACAGAGGAGGATGATGGTGGGTACGTTGGACAGAGAGAGAGAGAGAGAGAGAGAGAGAGGAAGGATAGATATGGTATGATGCAATGGAGAGAGAAGGTAATAGTGGTGGTGAGTACTACCGCAGCAATGGTGCCAGAAAAATTGACTGCAATGCTTGAGGACAGACTGGACAGTGGATGAAGGATCACCAAGAGTTTATAGCTTTAACACAATGAAAGATTGGAAGGAGATAGTGTATTTTTTATTATATCAAATGTACAATAACAGAAATCTTTATATAGCTAGGTGTAGACACCCCAATTTTGACCGGCCGTCGAATTTAGGAGAGCGTCACCTCCACGTCCAATGATGACAATGACCGAAAAATTCGAAGTATTCCAAGCTCTTCAGAAAATTCTCCAAAACGCGATAAAATTTCACAGAAAGAGGGAAATACCAGGTATTTAAGAAAATTCAGATATAAAACACAACTTTTGAAAAAGATATTCAAAAATAATTTGTTTCAAAAAGAGAAAAGACCTAAAAGGGGAATTTTAGCCAAAACCGGCACACGGCAGGCTTCCGCGGCACTCGGTGACTGCCGCACGGCAGTCACAGAGTGCCGTGCCGGCACTCACCAAGTGCCGCTACAGGTTTCTGACTGTCGTTTGCTTTTAAAGTCTGTATTTTGCAGAGCAATACGTATGCGCATGCGAATAAGAACAAAAAACTGATAAAGTAAGACTGACAAAAATGCGGCAATCCATTAATTGCCGCGGCATTTGGTGAATGCCGCGCGGCAGTCATGAAGTGCCGCAACGGCATTTGATGAATGCCGCAGCGGCAGTCACGGACTGTCGCGTCAGTATCTGGACTGCCGCGCTGGACAACAGTCTGCATAATTTCAGAAAGTACACATTGTACCAACTAATGAGGGAATTACACCTGTTTTTTGCTCCGAAATTCACCAAAAATACCTGGTAATTTTGCTTATAAAAGAGAAGGGATCTTCCTAAAAGAAAGGGAGACCAAGAAGAACACAAAAAAACACATTGGGAGAGAAGTCATATACAAAAATACTTCCATTACACCAACATTTTTTAGAGAGAAAAGAGAGTGTTTAGAGAATTAGAGAGAAGAGCTTGGAAGATCTTCAAAGAAAAGAAAACTTTGAGGATAATTTGGAGGTGATCCTCTAACCATAGATTATTGGCTTATTCTTTCTTCTTTTAAAATCTCTAATCCTAGAATCTTTCACTTTTTTTTGTTTATCAAGTAAACTTAGGAGTTTCTTTTGTTTCCATACTACTTTCTTCCACTTTCTTGTTTATATTCTTCTCTTGAAGGTCTTGGAGATCTTCAATATCTCTTTTGATCTCTTGAGCATGATCTTTTGAATCCTATGTAGGCTTGTGCTTCACATAGGAGTCAAAGTTTGATCACCACTTCATAAGAGGATCCAAGCCCACACTCATGAGTTGGGTCTTCTAAATTTGATGTCTTGAGGAATCCCTTCTATATTCTTTTAGGACTCGTGGGTCATAGTCATGTCTCCTTCTCCAATGACCATCAAATGGTAGGAAAAGGTAGTTTTGAGTCTAAACTCATCTCCATGGTTTAGATTCTTTATCTTGTAGATTTCATGAAGTCTATCCATATTTCATTTGAAATCTATGAAGAATAAAGGTTTATACTCTCTAATGGCCATCAAATGGTAGGAGAAGTGGTGTGGTTCAACCCAACTTCATGGTTTAATAGTTGGAGTTACCAAATAAAAGTTGAACTTGACAAATGAAAACAGTGAGTTCACAAACTGTTTTTGATCAACGATTTTTAGTTCGAAATCTAACCGTTGAAATCAAGTGAAACCAACGGGAAAGTGTCAATAACACAATATTCTACCGCTGTAATTTTTTTTTTAAGGTGGTTTCACGTCTAGCATGGTTTGATCATGAGTTTTGTGACACAAATACAATCTGTCCAGAATTTCAGAATAGTTTCAGAATAGTGACACTCTTTTGAAACAATTAAATCAGAGTTCTAATAAAGTGTTTGTGGCTCCAAATAATTTTTTCTATGAAGATTAATGTGTTAGGAAGTCACCCTAAAAAGAACAAAGTAATTCGGATTTTTTTGCTATTTTTAATAAATCGTGCAAGAATTCTGGACAGAAGGTTGTAAAGTGCTGAGTGACGTCTAGTATTTTGCATATTCCCGGAGATCCGACCGTTGGAACTTTGATTTTCTTTTTGATTTGAAAACTAGACTCACAGAGACATATTGCGTCCAAAAATCATCAAGATCAAACCATGAGAGATATGCTTTTTATTTCTTTTAAGTTCTGGTCTGCTCTCTGCAATTTTCAGAGTTTTATGACACATTTGACTTACTTTGTAAATAAGGATCTAAATGACTTTTCTATGATCTAAGGCTTAAACCATGCTTTAATAATGATTAGTTGAGCTTGAATTCAAGGTTTAAGAGTATTTCATAGTTTATCCTTGTCCATGTACATGTTCAATCATATGGTTTGACACTTGTAATTAGGATTTATTTGCTTTGGATTTAATTACATTAGATAGATTTAAGCTAGAAATTTAGGATTGTTATTTCTAACATCATATCTTACATATCATGTGAACTAACCCTTTGTTTTGTAGCGCTATTAAGGTACGATTTCTCAATCCCTCTCTAGTTTATTAAATTCCTTGATTTTTATTTGATTTTTTGACTTAATGCGCAACACCTTAGAATTAGGTTTTGCCTTATGTGTATATATGATTAGAGACTCTTTTTAGGATTTTCTTTTATTCGCATGCATTGCACGTTTACTATCGCTGCTGGATCCCGGGTAAGTTCACTTGTTCCCTATTGCATATCATATCGCTTGCTACCTGAATTATGTGGCTTTTGAATGGTATTTTGTCAATTGCAATTTTACACCCTTTGGACATGCTTTTGTGATGTATATGTATATATGTATTAGTTGAGGGCATGCTTAGATTAATAAATTTGATTAAAAGGATGTTGAGTAGAGGCCTATCGCAAGATAGGGTGAGAGAGGGTGTTTTAGTCCGACGAGCTCCTTCCTCTCTCATTCCATAATCCCCGGACCTAGTTAATCTTTGGTTTCGCAAAAGATCAGTTTGCTCTTAAAATGGTTTCTTAATTTTTTCCTTTTAAAAATTAAGTGGCGACTCATCTGTTTTAGAAATTGATTTTGAAAAGCTGTGGGTAAGTCAACCTGCGATATCCACACTAGGCTACATAAAAGTAGTAGATAGTACAATGAGCTTATATATTCTGTTTAGTAGCATCATTCGCCTTCTTCTTGATCGTCTCCTGAAGGTTGTCGCTGTTGATCTTCTGATTCTTGTCCTTCTTGTGCTCTTCCTTCTTGTGCTCTCCAGCTTTCATGTGGTGTTCCCCCTCCTTCTTCCCTCCTCCTCCGATGTGGAGAGCATCCCCCATCTTCTTGGTGATTCCAGCCATTTTTTATTCTCTCTCTCTCTCTCTAGAATGGTACTGTTTTTTTTTTTTATCTGTGGAGATAATGGGGTGGAAGGTCATGTTTTATAGGCACCAAATGGATGTAATGTGTGTGTGTGTGAGAGTGAGGAAAGAAGAATCTCAATTAATCCGTGTGTTTGGCAACGAAGTTATGTCTTACGTCTCCGCCACGTCTAGTATGTGTACAGGTGTCGTGTCCTTAGTGGGCCACCATGGGCCGTCCCATAGCAACTTGAAATCTTACTATAATATGAGTCATTGCCTTGTTTATTGAACAGTAGCTTTAACCTAATTAAGTGGTAAAAAAAAAATTTATTATTTAATTTTTTTAGTGCGTTAGATAATGTACCATTTAATTGAAAAAACAGTAAAAAAAAAAAAAATCTACTGAAAACGTTAAGTGAAAATTTTCTATTGAAAATAATTACTGAATGTAATCTATTTTAATTCTTAAAATACTGTTTTCAGTATTGCAAATACAAATCATTTAAAATTTTCAAAATTCAGCACTTAATTTTCAGTTTTATCAAACACACCCAATGCTATGCTTTTCAAATTTTTATTCAAAAGTGTTTCTGAAATAACGTATCAGTGGGATCAGATCTAATATAGTGGAACTAGCTAGTTGAATTCTAATTGGAAGTTTTACCAGGTAAACAATTTTCAATTAAAATTCAACTGATCCCACTGTCACATCATTTGGAAAAAAAATTTTGAATTCTAATATGCATTATTTAAATGGTTTCCAAACAACGGTAGCAATAGACATACTTAATTTTGATTTGAAGGTACCGAAACGATCTCATTATTATTGAAGGTGGTCCAATTGTCACCTATAATTTAAAAATCATTTGAGATACAAATTTTGAAAAACATGATAAACCGATGAGGAGACATATCATTGTTCCACACATTTTGAAACTAGTAAATAGAAAGGACACAAAGACTTAAGGCTATGTTTGGTTTATGAATTTATAAACAGAAAGGAAGAAGGAAAGGAAAACAATAAATAAAACTAATCTGTTCTTTGTAATTTCCTCCACACCTAAATAAGTAGTATAAAAAATTAAAAAAGTATAACGATAACTTAAGGAAAAAAGATTGTGAGTGACTCAATAATTCAAATATTTTAGATCTGTATCTCGCCATATTTCATTTTCCTTCCTATTTTCTTTACTATTTTATTTAGTAATCAAACAAATAAAAGTGTGCACATTTAGGCCGCGTTTAGATGGCAGAAATCTAGAGTGGAAATGGGTATTCCATGTGCATTACCATGTGTTGGAAGTGCTATTTTGGGAGAATTTATAATTTGGAATTCAATACCCACGGGTTATGGAATCCCACCGATAATGGGTATTTCATTCCCACCATCTATGATGGTATTTTGATTCTCATTGAGATGGCTATCCTAAAAAAGGAAAGAATGGAATATTAGGTATGATAGTATTACCATAATAAGTAGAAATTTGTTACTCTCTCCGTCCCGAAATTACTGTCATACTTTGGGACTACAGCTTTTTAAGGGAACATAATTATTGTATGTCTATAATTTTTATTTTTCATAATTGCCCCTCGTAATTATTACATGTATTTTTTGTCTTTTTGAGATTGGATTGATGGAATTTTAATTTGAAGAAGGGTAAAGAGAAAGTTTGCAAATATTTAGTTTTAACTTTTCGAAGATGATAATTATTTTAGTACATCCCAAAGTGGAAAATGTGATACTAATAATTTTGGGACGAAGGGATTATATATTTACATTAAATGCATTTTACTTAAATATTGTGATAAAAAAGTGATAGATTACTTCCCTAAAAAAAAAATGATAGATTGCTGAACTCAATTAATTGAGAAGTTGTACAGTGAGTCGTCACATCATGTCATTGTTCTGACATGGTGTAACCCCTCAATTACGAAGACACGTAGCTTCTTTACAAAAAAAAAAAAAAAAGTGGAGATGACAATAGGGGATTGTGCCTGTGGAAATAGGGGGCATGACTTTTTTAAAAATTTGTAAGCAAACATGTCATGTCCACCTTCTTTCAAGTATCACATATTGCTACATAATTGCGGGGTCACAGGACGTTAGCATGACGACGTGATGTGACGGACTCATTGAATAATTTCTCCAATTATTGTCAATAACTAAATAACAAAAATTAAATTAATTACTATGTTATTTAAAACTAACTCATTATCACTAGAGGGGTACCCAATGCCAACCATAATTGCTGCCATCTAAACGCGGAATTATATTTTACTTCTCTTTCTCACCCTAAATCAACGAACCAAACAGACTCTAAGTAGTTTGAAAATTGCTTAAGTCAATTGTAGAGGCGAAGAATTGATTCATTCATGAAACTTTGTAAGTAGTGTTGAAGTTGTAATTTGTAAACGAATAATGCTAAGGGTATAACTCATTCTTACTACTCATTTACAATCATATTTATCTATCTCCTAAGTAACACTGGAGTCTGGGGCTCATTAAAATTTAACCAAACCCCACTGTGCCACTTAAGAGGAAAATATATATAAATGGTTATAAATGAGTTATACTCCTAGCATTACTCTTTCTAGACATGCATTGTCTACACATTACAGAAACTATGGGAAAATAGTGGTGTTCAATTATAAAGAAATAAAATTGGGTATTCTATTCGACACCATTTTTGTTCACCATTTTTTAGTTTACTATTGCTCACCCAAGTATTCACTGGTGACATGTACCTCATTTCATTCTCTTTTTATTTTTGCTCAGCAAAATCAAATTTTATAAAGATCATGATGAAACATGACAGAAAACAAATAGCAAATGCTAACAAACAAGATTTTGCCAAGGACAATAACCCCAAGGAGAGGCCACACCCAGACAATGCATCAAAAATACAAAAAAGAAAAAACCAACACCACCTCAAAACAAATCACCCAAAAACCAAAAATGACTCCTAGCAAGACCATTCCCAAGGCAGCCATGCCAAATGCTGCCAAAAACCAGAACCCAGCAAAAACACCGAGAACCATATCGCCCACTGCAAATCACGAAGTGATCGCCTCAAATGTAATCATTTTCCACCCGAAAATGCTCCAATTACACAGCCCAAAATTGAAAACGATCATGAACCAGCATCAAATGGATTACATCCTCATCTATAAATGTGACAAACCACCTATGATTTTTAAGTGCAACAACATGAGAGGCACCCCAAACATTTGAATGTATAAGAAAAAAAGGAACGGTACTTTTATGAGTACTAGGATAAAAGGAAGCACAGTGGTGCTTTCCAAGTTCACAATCTTCACACCGAAGGTGAATACATTTTTATTAGATGATAAAGATGGAAATAAATGCTTTAGTAAACCAAAGGAAGAATGACCTAGGCGTTTGTGCCAGAGCATGATATCATCAGATGTAGAGGCAGTGAGAGTAGTATGATGAGCCAATTGTTGTCGGACCTGCAGTTCCAGAAGATAAAGACCATTCTCCTCTCTCTCCCCCTGCCAATCGTCCTCCCCATGATAAGGTCCTGAAACACACAATAAGACGGAAAAAAAAAGTGACACTACAATTTTGATCATGAGTAATACGACCAATGGATAAGAGGTTAGTGGTAAAGCTATGAACATGTAAAACAGAAGACAAAGACAACGAGGGAATGACACGGACTAAACCTTTGCCTGACACCGAAGAGACGGTTCCATCGACAATCCTAACTTTATCCTGACTTGAACACATTTATAATCGGAAAAAAATAAGAGAAGAACTGGTCATATGATCAGATGCCCCGGAATCAATAATCTAAGGATGACTAGTATGAGAATTGAATGCACTCACTGAAGTAGCTAAATTACCTGAACGAGCAAAAGAAGATGAGGCGGGAGTAGTGTAGACACCCCATTTTGTCGGCTAATAGATTTAGGAGGCCACAAGCATGTCAAACCTCGATGATTAAAAAGATCGGATTTTTAGATATTGCCTCTAACTCTCAAGAAATCAAAGAAATGACCAAAATGCCTCTAAAAGCTCAAAACTCTCCGGATTGGCCCAGAATCTCAGAAATCATTCGATGTTGTTCCAAACAAAAAAATTATATTTTAAAAGATAAATATTTGAAATCGTAAGCTCCCAGAGACCCCCGAAAGTCCCGGAAGTTCCTAGAAAGTCTCCGTTGACTGATTTGACCAAGTTTGACCAAGGTTTGACCAAAATCATCCAAATTCACCCAAAAGTTTTGAGAACATCCTAGATCATGTGAAAAGCCTTAAAATATGTTTTAAAAGAAAATCGGACGGAAACGTCAGTCTTTGGAGGCTCCCAGAACTTTCCGGAATTTCCTGAAAGTGCACTATTTGACTGATTTGACTGCAAGTTTGACCAAAAATCAAAGTCTCATTTTCGACGTTGAAATATTTTTATCAAATACTAGAGGTCAATAGCTTTCCAACGGTACATCGCACATAATTTCTGGATCTAAAACGAATTTGTTATGAATTTTTTAAGGTGAAAAATGCGATCAATTCGGCTTTTATCGCGAATACCACAAAACTTTCCAAAGTGACCCAACTCCAAACTATTTTTTATGGCAATTAGACCTCAATACCTTTCCAACGGTATATCACAATCTCAATTTAGATTTCGTATGAATTTTCTGTGAATTTCGGACGAAATAGGGCCGTTTCGCTAATTTAGGGAGTTTCGGGGGCCAAAATGCAATTTTTGGTCAACGGGGGAGTTGACTGTCGCGGCGGCACTGGCCCACTGCCGCGGCGGCACTCTGAGTGATTTTTCATTTTTTTGTAATTTTTTGTTAATTTTTGGATTTTAATTCAAATTTTCAACAAATAAAACGACATAGTTTTGAATATTCCGGGATTTTAGACCAATTAGAGACTTTTTAAAACCCAAAATACCTCCCCAAGTTGGCCTGTAAAGGAGACCCATTTACTTCCATTTAGAGGAGAGCTTGGAAGCCATTAGAGAGAGATATAGAGAGTTAGGGAGAAAGAGAGAGAGAAGTATAGATTTTCTTCTTTCAAATCCAATCCAAAATGTGAGTTTCAATTAGTTTTCTAAAAACTAAACTTTTATTTTCAAGCTTTCAATCCATCTTCTTCATCTTCTTTGAGTTTCCTATGAGTTAGCGAGTGATGTATTCACCCATATACACACATATGAGAGGTTGAATGCTTATGGTTCCACCATTGAATATCATCTATTGATTTGTTCATTTGCTTGCTTATATACAATGTTCATCTCTTCTTACCTCATTTCTTTTTTATTTTCTTTATTTACTTACTAGTTCATCATCATCTAGATGATGACATGAAGTTTGAGGTGAGTAAATCCTTATGGATAGTAGCTCTTGACCCCAAAAACATGTTTGATAGATGATGAATATAAATTCAATACCTCCAAGGTATCCTTGAAGTTATGTTCAAATAAAAATGAATCTTTCCAACAATCTTGGAGGTTCTTGATGATGAGTTTGATGTTGACATTTTAAGTGATTATAATCTCTATTTGATGTTAAAAATATACTTTCAAAACCTCTATTTCAAAACCCCTCTTAAAACCCCTCATTTTGATCTCAAGAAAGAAAACTCTAGTTTTTCCCAAAATCTTCAAAATAGTGAGTCAAAACAGTGAATGATCTGACTTCAAAGATTTCTCTAGAACTCAATACTCAATGTATGGATGCAAGACCACTTGGAAAGTCTTCCTAACTCATTAGAGAACACCCATGATTTTTGGTTTGACTTGAAAATAGTCCATTTGGACCCAAACATTCTCTCCAGATATTCTGTTTTTGCTGTCACAACAGCTTGGTCTACTTTCAACTTGTTTTACAGACAACTTTTCAAAAAAGTGTGGTCCCAATTTATTTTTCCCTTGAACTTCAATGTCTTAGGGAACGTTTTGTATAATATGGGCCTCTAGATCATTTGTTTTCATTTTCTAAGATTTTCTAACATTTCAGTCGACAGTACGAACTCTGTTTTTGAGTGACCTCTATTGTTTATATGATTTCTCTCAATCTGTGATAGTTATTGAAGATTCGCTTTTTGGGTTGTGTTCTAGATATAATAAGGAAGATCTCCATAAAAAAGTATGCATTGAAAACATTCCTAACCCCTCTTTTCCATTTTCACAATATCATGTTACTGTTCTGTCCACTATTCACAGCAAGCACACTTTTACTTTCCCACTTTGATTTGATGCTTACATGCACTCCAAATTAGCTCATGTTTTAGAAAGTAGTTCATACTACATTTGTACATATCCTATAATGACCTCCTTCATTCATTCATACACATTCTAGACTTCTAAGTCATTCTAGGAATCCATGAACATAAAACACACTACAACCTTGGCACATTCTAGATACATACATTGCATCCATGCAAAGATTTGGGGCTTTCATGGTTCCTAATCTAAGAAGAATATAAGGAACGAGTTTGATCACACGTCCATGCCTCCCCCTCGATCAAATCTTCCTTTCTCATCCGTCCCGGGGATTGAGAGGTCTTCTTTTCCCAAAAATTAACATGCATCATACTAGCTTGCTAAGCATATTTTGATTTCTTTGATTATTTTGTTTCAAAAACAATTCATGTCCCCTTTAGATTAGGGAAACTTAATTACTTGATATGTGATTAAACGATTTTTCCTAGGTTTGTGCGTGTGATCTTTCACTTTGCATTGTGTGATATTTGGCTTAGATTTTATGAATGATATTTTATCTTTAGATCTTCCATTTCAAGTTTCTTATGTGATATAATATACTATCATAGTATTAATTGTCGAACTATACATAGTATAAGATGATTATTTGGATGCTAATTGAGGCCCGTCGAAAGACGGGGCGAGTTGAGGGTGTTTTAGTCGCTACAAAGGCTCCTTCCTCTCTTGTACCAAAACCCCGAGCCAAGTTCTTTGGTTATGAAGGGTCGGTGCCCTTTATCCATTTGGGTAAGTCAAAATTAGGTTTCTTGGTTCCTTAAAGACCAAGTGTCGACTCTGTATCTATTTTCAATAGACCTTTTCTCTCTCTTTTCAAAACAATCTCAAACAAGCAAGTGGTGGAATCCTGCGTATCCACAAGTAGGTGTATCCAAATCAAACATATGGGCAGAATTGCCCTTTCTGGAATAAGTGTTAGCCATGGTCTCCCAAATGTCCTGGGCACTCACCATATCCAAGAAATCTTCAGCCATCTCTGGAATCATAGAATGTGTAAGCCAACTCATAACCAAAAAAATTTCCACTTCCTACTTTACATAAGTAGGATCTTCAATGCTAGGAGCCTTAAGTGTGCCATTAACATAACCAAATTTAGACCTGCTTTTGAGCCAAAACGTGGCTGACTGAAGGATAAATAATTCTCACCATTTAGAAGCACCATGGTGATCTTGGACCTAGGGTTCTCGGTAATGATTCTCTTATTACCTACAGCAATCTTTTGAGTCAAATTGTCCTTTGCCATATTGAAGAGAAATAAGCACAACCAACAATGATGAAATCAAGACACTCCTAGCATTCACATGCACCACTTTGGTGCTATTGTCCAATCTATGGACAAATTATATGGTCCAAAGACGGACCGAAGAAGAGGAAAAACAGATTGCGATCAGAATAGCCCAATTATGGTGGAGTCCACCCTAGGGTTTAGAAAACTTGAATAAGATAGGAATATAGGATGATAACGATCAGTCCAGTGTACCAACTGAGGTTAAAAAAAAAAAAAAAAAACCTCTCGAGTGAACAGTACCGTGAACAGTAACGATGAACAGTGCGATGAACAGTGGCGATGATAGTGACGATGAACAGTACTGTGAACAGTAAGATGAATAGTGACGTGAACAGTGTTGATGAATACTGCTCAAGTCATGTTTGTGGGTTGCGGCTATGGTGGTGGGATGATTGAGTCCCCTATTAGGGTAAATCTGATACCATGTTGAGTTTTTCATAAAGTTTATTTTATTAATTGATCACTAATGTATATATACATAATGCTGAGACATAAAAAAATGAAAACAAAATCTCCTAATAAAATGAGAAATTAAAATTGGTCAACATGACCCAAATATAAACCAACTAATAATGGAAGGAAATAAATAGTAATCCCACTGATATTGACAGCTAATTGCCAACAGTGGTCCCACCGGACGTACCAAAATTGTTCGCTCTTGTTATTTCGCTGCCGGCATGCTAGAGTTGTTGCAGCTCGATTGTATGTGTGTGTGTGTCCCGCGCGCGCGCATAGGCAAATGTTGTTTTTCCTAATATTTTGTGCGAGTGATGCACAATCTGACTTCTATTGTATTGGGATTGTTAAAAACTAGTAGAAAGGTACTCTAGTTCCTTGATAGTATTGAAGCACACAAGTCAAGTTATGTCATAAAGATGTAAATGAAACACCAAACAAATCAACAAGTTTAAAGGCCGATCAGACTAACTTAAAGAGGAGACATTTTGATGATAAAAACTTAGAACTAATCTTAATATGTAAGAACTTTGGAACAATCTTGTTAACTGAACTAAGTTATACAAAGGAAATGCTTTGTAAAGAGTGCTGTGTTTGGTTGCTCTTTTGGAGTTTGTTTGAGACGCAGGGTCCCTTCTTCTAAGGGTATCAGCTTGTATTTATAGGGGAGAAACAATTGCTCTTGACGGTTTAGGCCGAACGAATTTAGGTAGCTGCGTCCAATGCTTTTTGGCCACGTAGGCTACCTCATAACTTCCTTATTTTCTTATTGGTTGAAGTTTATCCTCTATCTGTCTTGGAACTTGCGTCCTCATCATGAGTTCTGACAGCTCCAGGGATGTCTTTCACCTTTTAGAGACATCTGCTCGATGGAAACTGTGCAAGGCTTCTTGAGAAAGCTTTAACAGCCCCATGAAAGAGCCTGTCCGATGGGAGAGGCAGCCCTATGATACTGGGTAGTCCGATGGGAGAGACAGCCCGATGATAGACAGTCCAAACTTATTGTGCTGTTTCAATGCACTTTTTGGGTGTGCATACACTAAGTCATCAAAATATATCACACAGTCATCAAAATAAGCTGTTATTAAAATATTTTCTCTTCAACCATCCACTCTCGGAGTGTTAAATTATAAATTATGGAAAAATACCGACTGATCTATTGTTGCCACGTTGTGAATTCAAAACATCATCTCCCGAGCTTTCCGTACAGTAGATATTTTGCATGCTCTCGCAACAAAATTTATGGAATTTAAGGCATTTTTAAGTTGGGAAATGCTAGATGCACAAAAAAAGTGCACAACGAAATGCACAAACAGCTTAAAATTGTTGGACTTCGTGCTGAAAAATATGTACACACAAAAAGATAAAAAAAAAGAGTATACAGCTTTTTCAACACGAGGTCCAACAAATTAAAGCAGGTTGTACATTTTGTTGTGCACTTTTTTTGTGCATCTAGCATTACTCTTTTAAGTTTGAGCCATTTTAAGGTTCTTATATTGGGCTTAGCTTTCTTTACGGTTATAGGATTGAAATATGAATTCGAGCTTGTAATTTCGGTGGTTTAGTAAAAGCTTTCATGGCCGACTCATCCAATTACTCCATGCGAATTGCGATGGGTACATTTACAGGCTATGGTCCAGAAAAATGATGAAATCATAGTGGCCGACCGCGTGGCACTCTCATGGAAAAAATTTACTAAACAATATTTAACAAAAAAATTTGTAATTAAAATATACTTAAAAATCATACAAGCACCAGAAAAATAAAATAAATAATGCTAGAAACACCGAAAGAGTTCACCTTAAAAATCATCGGATACTCTGACTACTTGAAACTCTTCTTTAATTGTAAAACAAAGGGACATGAAATACTATATCTAATTTCAAGATTACCACCACACCAGCCCGTGAAGAATTTAGGTTATTAGATTACGTGAACTTTACATTATCTTCTTTTTCTGTGTTCTCAATTTCCTCCCTATATTTGATCACCAAACAATTTTTTTTTTTTTTCTTTCGCCACCCAAATTCACAAACCAAACAGAGATTCAAAAAGTAGAGCACTGGAATAGTCTGCCTGATGGAATTTTAGCAGGCACACAATCACATTGTTTACATTTAGTTATTTAGATTTAAACCAAAAGCTAGAGACATCCAACCTCCACAGTAAAACCCATTTCACAAAACAATATTTTCAACTCCTCTCCCAGCAATACAAACCACAAATGATCTGAAAATAGTCAAATAATTGATTGTTCTCCTACACTTTTCTGCAGCCTACCAAAATTGCCAGAGAAATTTACACAGCTAGCTCTAAAACTATTAAAGTAAAGCTATGCTTCCCAAATTTGCATCCCAAATGATTCACCATTTTTACCAAATGCAGTGCTATGTGGTACCACAGATCACCACCAAAGCATTTGGTACAATTATTAAAGCATTTGAGAACCAAATTTGGGAATCATACAGTCTTCAAACTATTAGTAAACATTATTGATGGCATAGAATAGCTTCAAGTCAGTAATTATCCACAAGCCACACAATTAACACCTTTTTTCTCCTTAGGTCTGATTGTATATGTAAACAATGCAACAATCAACACATTTTTTTTCTGTACTTACTGGACTCCACAGGCAGAAACACAAGGGAGTGAGGAACAGTTGGGTTGGAAGTCGAAAACAAGCTACACATAGATGGAAATTTTCTTTACCATAACTGGGTCTATGTCACATCAGTTCCATCATCATCTGATCGCCCCAAGCAAATTGGCACCATCAAGCTTTGCACCTTCCAAATGCTGTATGCAACAATACATAGTAACTAGTAAGTCATACACGGAACTAATTCAATTTATGAACAAACTTGCACAAAAGCAAAAACATTAGCTACTCTCAACACCAGTATTTCAGTACAATTTGAAGCCATTTGAAAAACAAAATATGAAACACAAACCAATGCAACTAATGATGATACCTCTCAAGAACAAAGATTTGGAATTACCAAAAACGAACAAGAGAACAAAACACACGGACTTGGTTCCCAAATTTGATCCCAGGTTTAAATAACGTGTTGGATGACAATAGAAAATTAGAAAGAATGCAATCACAATAAGTATACGATCACACAGGCCAAGGACGTTATTTTTGTTAAGAAACTTGTATTCAAGGTTATACGCAAGTTCTTTTAATGGTTCAAATAAAATTGTCATGCTAACACAAAATAAAACAAGCAACATCTGAAATGTCGGGGACCAAATAATACCAAGCAATTCTGTAAGCTACTAGTAAGACTAAAACTAGCGTTTACGTGAGCTGGAAGTTGCTCTTTTTGCTCCCCAAACTGATCATTCATCTCAAACTTCATCTAAGTTTTGTTACTTGAACTAACAGACAAAGAATATGTAAGGAAGCATCCACACACAAAAATGCCCATGTATGCATGCGCACAATTTATACGCACATTATCTAAGTACCAAACATATTAAACTAAAGACGCCACATCCGTGTCAATTATCTGATTTGGATGGTATCCTAAGCCTTCGTAACAGGTGATGTTCCATGCTCACGGGGCATTGATACAAAACAACAAAGTTAATAACTTAAACAAATACATCAAAAGAAAGAAAGAAAGAAAGACACGGCATGGGTATATGACAATGTGGGTGTATAAACAAGTGGTTTTTCATAAATGCCTATGGGGACACCCAAGAAAGGCCATGGGGACAAAGGGTCAGAAAGGTGCAATGCAAGTCAAATGTTTTTGAAATTGAAAAAATTCCGGCCTTTCCCTGAGAACAATACAAGATATTGGCCTTGAGAAAAGAAATACTGGACAGAAACCCAGATATACTCACATGTCACAAGTCACTCTTGTAAGGCCCAGCCCATTCAACTCCTTAAAACCCAAGTGTTAAGGAGAGGGGAACTAAGGCCTTATAAACCGCACCGGCAACAACAGTGGGATGACAACAGCCACAAATAATAAATAAATAAACATATTAATAATAAAATCCTCATTAAAGAAGAAAACAAATTTGAAACGTGTTTACGCTCTCCATCTCATAATTAAACAGAATAAAAAATCTTAGTAGATATGGATATCTCCAGTTCAAAAAATGAGAAGACGCCACACGGTGTTATATAACCTGGCATGTTCACTACCGAAGGCAATAAATAATGGAAGATAATAAGAAAGTAATTTCTTTTAAATGATTTACATGTGTCATACTCAGTGTTATCTGTTTTACTTACTGTATCACGCAGATTGACATGTCGTAAATAAGCTCGCTGAAGATTTGCTCCCTTCAAATTGGCATTACTCAACTTTGCACCCTGAAATGAATGTAACCAGTCCCCACAGATGACATAAGCTACACAATTTTCCAACCACATTGTGCAGGAAGTACTAGGAAGTGTGACATAAGCTACAAAATTTATAATAGAAGGATTACTCAATTAATATTAGCAGGTAGTACTATGGAGTATGATGTAATACTTTTTCTCTCTCATGGTGTCTTCAGACACGTAGACAAGAAAATGAGCACGAACTATTTACACGGTTTTTTTTTTTTTTCCAGATATCACTATTCTGTTTGTTGTCTACCTTAATGGCAGTAGTTCTGTTGACAACTACATAATATGTAGACGTAATCTAACTAGTTCTCTCCCTTGTGTTGTTTGGCCGTTTGCTTCGTAAGTTGAGTGAATCTGTTACATATCTTAACAGAAGCACATTCGAATTTGTTAAGCATTGTAGAGTCTTTTACCACTCAAAGAAACAGTTCGGATTAGATTGTCTGCTCTGAATCCTCTATTGCAAAGCCTGTAATTCTCTTTATGTAAATATAGAATTCAGAAGTGATTTTTCAAAAACTTCAATTTCTTCCATAATTCTAGAAAGTTTTCATAAATGGTCCTCTGCCTCTACAAACGCCCAAGCTATTATAGCTACAGCCCTAACTCGATTGTTTCCTAATAATTGTTGTACTTCACAAGTCACATTAATTGGTTGACCGACAGTATCTCGGCCCTTAACTACCAGAGCATTATAAACATTAGGCATTTTGCCCTGAGGAAAAGCTAACCAATGATTTGAGCGATACGCCCCAGGTTTTTTTTTTCAAGCGTGGAAATCCCAAGACCAGAAGTAGTAGGATTGATTCTCATAATAATAAATAAAGTAAAATATGTTGAAATTTTTTGCGAAAATTATCGAATTCAAAATCCAATGTACGATAGCAAGTCAACCGGTTAATTCAATAAGAAATGGGAGTTAGCACTCGATTTCGTTGGTACCATCCAACCGAATCCAATTCAATTGTTTATTTATTCAATAAGAATAAATAAACCTCATTTGTCTTTCATTTGGTACCATCTTGAGAAAGTCTTTCATTTGTAGGATTATAGACAACCTCATTCATATCATTTATGGAATTCGAACTTGAACTCTATTTACGATTCATTATTTCTATCTCATCAGCCCTTCTTATTTCAGCATATCGATTTACACCTAATCTATTTTTTCTTTTTTATACCTTTTCATATATGAATTCCGCATATTTTCACATCTAGGATTTACATATACAACATATATCGCTATCAAGAGTGAATTTCGTATTATTTAGGTTAATTAGGTATTTCGATTCAAAAGGTAAAAAAAATAAGAATTGGGTTGCGCCATATATATGAAAGAGTATACAATAATGATGTATTTGACGAATCAAATACCATCGTCTAATAATGAAGCACTCTAATTAGTTGATAATATTAGTATTTTACCAAACGCCCAAGCTATTACACCTACCTTCCGGAGGGTGATATTTGGAGGTATGAAACCATTTGTATTTGCTACATAAACAGTTAAAACTGAAATCAGAGTGGTTTCAAACTCTGAAGAGTGCTAGGTTTCTTACACATAACGAGCATGAGGGTTTGCTCGTAATAAGGCTCAATCTGACAAAATTAGACACCAAAAGTTCAGTCACCAACTATCATAGTAGGAGCTATAGTGGCCCATTTTCAAAAAAGTAGTGCGCAAGTTTAGCATGGTTAACGCCTACGACCAACTCAAGTGGAAGTTTTCTTACAGCTTTATTAATCATCAATTATATCGCATTTACAAGAATAAACAATGGTGATACTAAGATACATACAGCATTCAATGGCAGTGAAACAACAAAATATCCAAGTTACCTTGGGTGGTATCTCTTCCACCTCCCATATTAGATAGGGTTAGAGTCCAATCAGGACAAAGTGGGTTATGTGTTCTAGCTAGAGATAACAAAAATAAATAATAAAAAATAAATTAAAAAAAAAAAAAGGAATATTCACAAAAGAACTAAACAAATTGACAAGGAACTGATGCTTGTCAATACTTCAACTTGGAGATGACAATATATTTGGTATCGTAACAACTACACGGTCAGTTCAGTGTTCTAAAAAGCGGCCGCCTAGGCGCTAGGCAGTGCCCGGCTGCCAAGATTTTTGCTTAGGCGTTTGGAAAATCGCCCAAGGCACTAGGCGGGCGTCTAGGCGGTCTAGGCGGCTAGGCAGAAACTTTAACCAAAAAAAAAATCTCATTAATCTTTTTTGCGTTTCGTTTATTTCATTTCCACACACACCACACGAGAGAGAGAGAGAGAGAGAGAGAGAGAGAGAGAGACAGAGAGATCGCGAGACAAATCGACGATGAGAAGAAGAAGGAGGAGGAGGAGGAGGAGGAGAGGACTGAGAGGTACTTACCTGTATACACGCCTGTAGGGTTTCTGCAATTACGGATTTTTTTTAATTACGTACCTGCATACTCGCCTGTTGGGTTTCTTCACTTCTTGATGTTTGGTCAATGTCTGAAAATGAATTTTTTGATCTGACCAAATAATCAAGAATTTGACTAACTTCACCTTCTTGAGCTTCATTTTCATTGTTTTGTGAACTAATCTCAATTTCAAAATTGTCTTTATATTATTAATTTTGCTTTAAAATATGGAGAAGAAAAGTTGGAAGCTTAGTTTGTTGGTAAGCACCTATTTAAATTACATTGTTAATAATGTGACTTTTTTTAATATTCGAATCGTCTCTATATTATTAATTTTGTTCGAATTGTCTCTATATTATTAATTTTGCTTTAAAATAATGTTTCCGCCTAGGCGCCCGACTAGTCCCTTAGGTGCTAGGCCCCCCTCCACCGCCCGACTAGTGCCTAGCGAGTTTTAGAACATTGGGTCAGTTGAATCCCATTTATAGGAAGGAAACCAAACAAATAGTAAGCTAATGAACCAGCAAAATTGAATACAGACTAGACGATTGTTGAACCTCGATATACATTGTTGGATCCATTTCTCTAACAGCTTAAACTTTCGGAGCAAACTTAACATGGTATCAGAACCTTCTTTCTAGAAGGTCCTGTGTTGGAATCTTCATCCCCTGTTCTGGTTTTGCATACTTGCACTTATGTTATTTGTCTCCGCTAAAATACAGCTTTTGGTCTATTCAGTTTGTTGTCTCTCCAAGTGCGAGACAAGGTCGCATGTGAGGGGGTGTTGACGCTTGATATAAATTGTTGGATCCATTCTCTAAGAGCTTAAGCTTTTGGAGCAACCGGTAACTTAACAACAATGATAAGGAATAGATATGTCTCCAATGTTAGAACAATTGCCCAAGTTAATCAATAGATTAGTGTCTAAAGAAAATATTTGTTACTCCCTAAAACATAAAGGGACATCCATTATTGTCTCTATTTAACTTAGTGCACGAATCTGAGCCTGATAGATACACAACCACAGTGCTGACAAAGATTTTACCTTTAAATTAGCTCCTTCTAGATTAGCTCCTTCCAAGTTGGCATTAGTAAGATCGGCAGTCTGACCAATTCAATACGAAGATAAATATGAACTAGAACCCCAAAGTAGAGCAGTCATAATTTTAGCCAAAGAAAGTTGCCAACAACAACTGAGATCAGGTAAAGAGTAGAGATGCAGACCTGCAGATGTGCAGATCGCAGATCTGCTCCACAAAAGCTACAGTCTATCAAACAAGCATCTGAAAAATGATGAGATGATTTAACTCAGAAGCATTTTTTCCAAGATTCAAATAAACAAGGAAAATAAACTAAACCAAAATTAATCATAGTTCTACAACTCGACCGAGATAAAGTTGAATCAACAGAGTCAACCCCGATTTTGAGGGTACCGATTCGCCACATGGTTTTGACGTCGCAGGGCTATGACATGGTTTTGTTTGAAAAGATAATACCGTTTATTTACAACGGAATGGTATTCCATGTTCTGAGATAAATTTACCATCCGAAAAGAGGAGAAAATGATTCAAGCATTTAGCACCATATGCATGACTCGGGATCCGTCTCAGGTGTATCCGCATAATAATAATGACTCATGACACATGCAAATACACGATCCTGTGGATAAAACTAAAGACCACTTTATCTCTTTTCTCTCTCTTGCTCAGCTATTCCGAACACACTGCATCAATTGCCCTATTATTTGTGTTTCATTAAATTGCTATCAATTTCGTTTTAACCGAACTAAATTTTTGGTGGACAAGTTTGAAGTGGAGTAAACATGATGAGGACCTTGGTTAAGGAATGATGAAACAAATGATATGTACAAGATGATGGAACCAACAAACAGATTTGATCGCCTTTGGAAATTTACAAGAACAGCGATCAAACCGACTCTCATCCACTGTAGTTGTGATGAAACCCTTAGCGGTGTTACCAACCACAAAAAGATTGAGACAAGGGCCCATCACCCAGTGGTGATCCTGTATAAACTGGGTACTGGGAGGGGTCTACTGAAGATAGACCAAAGATTTGACATTCTTGCAAAAAGTAGTTAAAATCATGCTCACACCTGAATAGCTCGCATACCAGCAAAGGCAATTACCACCGCACCAAACAACCACAAAAAGAGTAAGACCGTGGATATATAAATCAACATAATTAATAGCGGCTCTAAAGCATCAATTGCTAGCAGGCTAACAGCCAGCTAGTTTTTCTTAGTCATCATTTCTTAAAGTAAGTAATGATTTACTGGTGCTATACAATATATGTTTTACTTCAATTTTATTCAAAACCTCCCCTTCCATGTTCATCGGTCATCTTCCTCACCAAACCAATTCCTCTCTTTGTACCTTCTTCGAATCATCATCACCAAACCTCTCTAACTCTTTTCCGTATCAAATTTTATCTAGTAAATTACCATTTTTACCTAGTAGAATATTTGATCTGAGTATCAAATCATCATTCCAGTTATCATTGTTGACAAATGATGTGCTATAACGATTACTGATATCAGAATAAGAAATTAACAATTGCCTTGTAGGTTTGCACTCTGAAGATTAGCTCCAGCTAATAAAGCTCCACGAAGATTTGCCCCTGTAAATTCACATCTTCCCTAGGCAAGACAAAATTATTTAAGGTGGCCTTCCATGTAAAAGTAATTGCGAACTAAATTTGGCAGAAAAGGCGAGGCTAGTCAATGAGGAAAATTAAAATTAATTCCAATCACAGTAAAAAGGTTCAGCGACTTTTGAAAAGGCTGGGAAATGTTTTAGCAAAACTTACAAGGAAAAAACAAAAAATAAGCAGAATTTGATCAAATCTTACTCGCGCAAAGTTGCATTATGGAAGATGGAAGCCTCAGCGTCCACATCCTATATACAAGCAAAAACAAGAAAATCAAGACTCAGAAGTGTACAAGTATTATAAGACGCATAAGAAGAGTCCCCCCATTAATATGTAAAAGATAAAAGGAAGCCAATTCTAATACACTGAACAGAATTATTTTCAAAAGATTCATTCTATGCAAATATGTTTCAAGCCAGACACTTGTGTTTGAGAAGAATGCAATGGACATTAAAAAAGATCACACATTAGCTTTTAAGTGACAAAATATAATACATTTCCCTCATATGAACCTAAAATAACCATTGATAACTTAAATAGCACATTGAATTATGCAAAAACCTACTCGGAATTTAGCACATTGAAGGTTTGCACGTGAGAAGAATACATTCTTCAAACATGCATAACTGAAGTCCACAAATGACAGGTCCTGCATGTTTCCCAAACAGAACATGTTAGAAAGTCAAGTGTATTATATAGATTCTCTACCATGTCCTTCACCATCATACAGGAACTCCACAAGAGGAGGGTGAAAGAAATGTCATATAACAATGAATACCAAGTATGTGTAAAATTATATTCTACAGAATGGTAAGCTTATATAACTAGATAGCACTTCTACTCTTTTTGCATCCTAAATTAAAATTCACTATACCTAACCATTGTTTGTGAATACGTCGGGCCAAATTACAAACACTGAACTGCATCGCATAGCGAATTGTAAAATGGCATTTTCTAGATGATAAGTAATAACTTAATGTATAAACTGCATACTTATTGCAACACATGTACAATGCTTGATGAACAAAATAACATTTTAACATAAGTTACTGCCAATGCCTTTTGGAGCTGTAGCCATGGTCGTTAGAACTTAGAATCGGTCGATTCACGAATCGAATCGTACGAGTGGGCTTGAGTATCATACAATCCGATATGATTCATGATTCTATAGTTGTGTTAAAACAGAACCCTTTAGGTAAAAACAAAATTCAGGAAATCAAAAATGGGATATATACCACCTTCCTTACGAATCAAATTTAGCAAACACAAATAAGAGAGTCACAATGAACAAAAATTCTCAAATTGGAACTATTACCAGTTTAGAAAGATCGAGGCCAGAGAGATTCACCCCTCGAAATCTGACTCTTTCGGACTGTATGCATTTGATGATATCTACACGTGTCAACTCAGTATCTAACTCCCCATCTTCCTTCCTTTTATTCAAAGCAGCATTGATTCCATCTATTAGTCCCTAAAATCACCACTAAGGTTTAACAAATGACAATAGTTCTCCATGTGCATACACAACCATACTCTAATATCAAAGGGGGGGAGAAGTGACCATCAGAACTTAGTTTTGATTAATAAAAAAGAAAAATAGATGTGATTAAGGTCTGAGATCTACGCATCCTTGCATAGAGAAATGTAAATCGTACAACAATCTGCAAGCTCAATTTGTTCAGGGATTTCCAAGATAATATCTTATGCAATTCACTTTAGCAGTGTGCTCAAAATTATGGAGTTTCGAGGATGTTGATCATATCAAACCCAATTCAAGAAGAAAATAAATAAATAAATAAAATAAAATTATGCAACACGTACAAAAAATTTCCCAATGCAAGTAACTGCAAAAGAGGGTCATCAAGGGCTTAAGTGCAACTTTTTAGCAAAAAGCTACTGCAAGGAATAAACTGAGTTAACCAAGATATCTATAGAATTGGGGGCTCATGATAACCATGTATCTCCGTAATATGTTTTGTGAAAATCTCTTAAAGAACAAA
Source organism: Hydrangea macrophylla (assembly GCA_033977485.1). Lineage (NCBI taxonomy): Eukaryota > Viridiplantae > Streptophyta > Magnoliopsida > Cornales > Hydrangeaceae > Hydrangea > Hydrangea macrophylla. The sequence goes on along the minus strand of CM066991.1, from coordinate 77,513,095 downwards.
AAGTTTGATGGTGATGGTAGCACCGCATCTAGAACTCTGAGTTCTTATAACGGCTCGGATACAAGCCCAGATAAGAATTTCATAAAGATTTTGTAAAGTGGGGGTATATCACATCCCACTAGTTCGCCTCCATAGCAAGTAAAATATCTCGAATTATGTTTTACTTTTACAAATTAAAAACACTTACTTCCAAAGATGAAGACAAATTAACCACAAGCAATGGCTGATGTAAAGAGAAATAAAAAGTAACAAAATAACAAAAAAGGAAAAAATGAAAGAATAGAACAAGCTATATGTAAAAAAAGATAATCATCTGTTTCCATTGCATTTTAGTCTCAACCAAACATCATGAAGCAGTTAGAATATGTAATCACTTAATGGCATTCACTTGAGAAATGAACACCAACTAATGCCGGGCAATGAAGCTATACACAAGAAAGGCTTACGAGAAGCTGATAGTATTCTGCCTCCCGAAGCAGCTCTAAATATTCAGAGTCATTAAGTGTAGGAACTACACCATCCCTCAACCAATTTAGAATATGCCGAAAATGTTTCCCATCCCTATCAACAAACACATGTCCCTGCAAGAGTTCAATCGGATCAAACAGAGAGTTTAGTTCATCTACTTGACAAAAGAGATTGAGTTTAGAACTCAGACATGAAAATGTGTGGAACTATCACTTAATAAATCAATACATCATATCAACGAAAGAAGGGCGCATTCCACAAATAGCAGACCCCAGGCCAGCTAAATTTTTTTCTTGCGAATGTTTTTCGTTAAATTTACTACCGGCTTAAAGCACGATAAAATATTGAACTTACACTAGTTTTGAAAGGTGTCAACTTGTCTCTCATTATTTTCAGTAGAATATCGTAATGGATCAACGAACTGAATGGATCCATATATGCAAACAATCCCATAGTAAACATAGAAATGAGGACAGAAATACTCAAACACGGCATAGTAGGCTGACTGCGATTAAAATAATAGCTCAAAAAACATAACAAACACAAAGATGCATGTTTACTAATGTGCGTGTACAATGTTTGCATGTATACTTTCTCTGACTCCTGGAAGAGAGTATGGCGGCCGCTGAACATTGCAGCGAGCATCGAATCAGGCTCACGTTGAGTCAAGGTATCAATTGTGGTGCAAAATTTCTTTCCTCCTGTTCATAAACACACAATATGCACAAAATCAAATCCATATCGGTATAGTTAGATAATCATCCGTAACCGAGGTAAAAAGAATTCAATATGCCCATTGTTCCACTATCTATATGACGTCTGACTCCAACTGAACATTAATAATCTAACTCCGTATAAGTAAAAGAATGTACAACTACCAAGCAGATACCACAATATTTAGTAATTGTGTGACAGCCTCTTAATAGTTAATCTAAATACAAATTTGCGCATATGTGCAAGGACAAAGACGGAAGGAAATACCACCCTCATCCCCTATTAAAAATAGGGAAAATTGGCTAAAAAGTCATTAAGAAGGGCTTTATTGGGATCAAGGACAACTTAAAATACACATTGGGTATGAGTCCTCCCAATGTCCATAGACAAAAATACCCTCACCTTCAACCTCTAACCCTAAACAAACCCTAGCCACCATTACCACTACTCCACACCACCTCCGACCACCATCCCTGCCACCTCCGGCCACCACCCTCGCCATCTCCGGCGATCACCACCCTCATCTCCGGGGACTACCACATGGCCATCTCCGGTGACCACCTCCATTGCACTTTTTGACCACCACAACACCACTCCTAACCACTAGTGACCACTCCCTACCACTCGATTGACCTCCAGCCACCACCCTCGCCATTTCCGGCGACCACGACCCTCTCAATCTCCGACGACCACTCAGTAAGTCAAATTTGACTTAGGATATATCCTAAGTGAAATTTATCTTACAAATCTCTCTATTCAAATGGGTCGGTGGTGATGGTGGTGGTGGTGGCGGTGGAGACTGGTGGCGGTGGTGGATTAGGGATGGTAGCAGTAGAGACTGGTAGTGGTGGTGGTGGAGGTGGAAGTGTCGGTGGTGGAGGTGGACTGAGATCAGTCATCGTAAGAGAAATTTCTCTTAGGATGACTGAGATCAGTTTGGCCATGATTTTTGTGTGGCCGGCGATGGTGGTGGCCGGCAGTGGTGGTGGCAATGGAGGCGGAAGACAGAGAGATGGTGGTGGTGGTGGCTATGGAGGGGGAGGAGAGAGAAAGTTAGAGAGAGAAGAGAGTTGGGGTAGCGACGATGGCTCCGGCGACGACGAGGACTGCTCCGGTAGTGGCTCCGGTGGTGGTGGTTGTGTTGGTGGTGGCTATGGAGGGAGGAGGAGAGAAAGTTAGAGAGAGAAGAGATTGGTGGTGGTGGCTATGGAGGGTGAGGAGAGAGAAAGTTAGAGAGAGAAGAGAGTTGGTGGTAGTGGCGACGGCGACGACGACGGCTCCAGCTCCGGCGACAGCTTCGGTGGTGGCTCCGATGGTGGTGGTTGTGATGGTGGTGGCTATGGAGGGAGGAGGAGAGAAGGTGGTGGTGGCGGCTATGGTGAGGGAAGAGAGAGAAGATGGTGGAGGGAGGAGGAGAGAAGATGGTGGCTATGGTGGTGGTGGTTGTGATGGTGGTGGCTATGGAGAGGGAGGAGAGAGAGATGTTGGTGGTGGTGGCTATGGAGGAGAGAGAAAGTTAGAGAGAGAAGAGAGATGGTGGTGGTGGTCTCTTAGGATTCCATGGGCAATTTTGCCATTTAGAATGAACTTAAAAATTTTATAGGACTAAGAGGGATAGTTTAAATTTTAGAAGACTTTAGGAGGGAAAATTTTTTTAGAGTGTGTCCTTGTATGGGTGTTTGATTATGACTTGTCCTTTTAGTCCAACTTAGCCCAACCTTAAGGGCCTTACACCAAGTCTCCCTTAAAAATAACATAAACTCGTCATGATCACTTAACCATGAGAAATAATTACAGAATGGTACCCCTTTCCCAATGCTTTGAGCTGTCGATGCTTGAGCTCCTGAAAATGATGTAATTCTTCTCCTCACCCTTAAAATTATCCATTTGGAACTTAAAACTTCAAGTTTGCCTTAAGTTCCAATAACTTGGAAGTGTCCAGCACACTCGGACCTCAAGTGATTAGAGTTTCTATCTTTTCCATATGGGAAAGAGGGAGAGGAACGAAATTAAAGTTACACACACAAGAAATCTTTGCCTGGTAGGTTAAGGAACCAATTTTTTCAGGGCCAACTCAACCCTCTTCCCTGTAAATCCCCTATAGGGGAACCTAGGAGAGGAAACAAGCAGGCCATATGACTGGACAAATTACAAGAATTTGAACATTATTCTTAATCACGATATTACAATTTATGTGAACATTTTTACCAAGGAAACAAAAAAGAAGAGAGAACTTACTAGAATTTAAAACAAGATGTATTGACTTGTGACTAAGGCCCGTATGGCAATAGCTTTTGGATTCGTAAGTAATAATAGAACTTCAAAGATTTGGCAACCCAGATTCAGCTATACATATATACAAAAAAATGTAAATCAAAGAAACTTGATTTCGGCCAAAAGCAGTAGTTTTTTTCTACAATTGAATCGTGGAAACTGAAGCTTTACCAAACGGGCCTAATAATGCAGCAGTAGAACCCCACCCCGCCCCCACCCACCCCCCATTTTAAAAGAGTAATGCTACATCAACCGAAAGTTACCGAAACTTGCACCGAAATCATGTTGGGTCCCTACACTTTTAAACCAAATCATGTTGCAGCCCTACGCAAATACAGGTGTTTGTATGAGAGAGAGAGAGAGAGATTTCAAACCTGTGATTTGCCCCAAATCGCAGCCCCCAACTCCCGCCGCAGTTTGGGTTTCACGAGGGGAATGAAATGGAGATAGGTGGTTTCAATTCAAATCAATTTGGGAGAGAGAGAGAGAGAGAGAGAGAGAGAGAGAGAGATTGAAGATGAAGCAATGGTGTTTACAGATAAAATGCGCAGCTTTGATCTTCTTCTTTGAAGAACTGTGAAGTTGAGGAGAGGAGATAGAAAGACAAGGGCTGAGTATTGACTACCAGAGTATTGATTACATTACCCCATTTGGGTATTTTAATTCAAAGCATTTGGGTCTCCCCAAATTGACCCGCCAAAACAGAATTGGGGTGGAAAAAGTTGCGACCCACATGATTTCGGTGCATTTCTCTCGGTAGCATTCGGTTGGTGTAGCATTATTGATTTTAAAAATAAAAAAAATAAAAAAATAAAAAAAAAACAACTCTAACTCCTATTCATAGAGCCCCAAAACCCCTTCTGGGGATCGTCAATTCAGCATAATCTGTTTATACTAGTTTTTCAATTAGAGAGTCTTAAAGGGGATTATGCTCATACACAAAATGCATACAATACAATCTGACTTTGACATTCACTCAGTAACGAAGACTCTAACTTATCAATCAAACTAGAGTTCTTGATTCCTAAAATGGATCGATTTCAAAATCAACTCGCTATTAACAACTAAACACAGACACACACACACACACACACACACACACACACACACACACACATAATACTTCATTCACATCAAATTCAAGAGAAAATGATTATATATATATATATAGAGAGAGAGAGAGAGAGGATCACCGATGTTAAGCCGAACAGGGGAAGAAGAAGAAGAGACATCAGAGAACATTGTCCCTTGTCTTGTCTCCTAAGCTCCTCAACTTTTTGCTAGCGACTGAAATCGAACTCAAGAGGTATCGGGTTGTATGACTTGCCAAGTCCTTTTAGATATTTATACCCCGACGACTACGACGACGTTTAATCGACGCGCACGGTTTACCAGTTACTACTCGATGGCCAAAAGGGCAAATTGATTTTTTATTTTTTTTTTTTTTTTTTTTAAGACCATTTTTGCTCACCCAGCACTCTTATTGGCTAAGAGCCTAAAATAGTGGGATTCAAGATTTTGCATTAGTATTAGTTAATTCTCATTAATCATGGATCGCACTGCACTGGTCAATAGGAGAATTGTGTGAGTAATTTTTGGATAAGCAGAAATGTTTTTTTTTTTTTTTTTGGCTGAAGTCAAATATTAACCGAGAAAACTAGGGAACAAAGACGGCATAGGATCCCCTGACCACTATTCTCCAAAACAGACCCGGGAATAGAGTCAATTTGAATGGGACCAGAGAAATTACAAGAAACAACAGAAAAAGTCCATTGGGCAACATTGTGAGCAAAACAATTTGCAGATCTGTGAACTTTATAGACTTTCCAAAAAAAAAAAAGAGTTATGCAAAAGTCTTCTTCCTTCTAAGATGACTGATTCAATACCCTAATCAGGTTTAGAAGTCCAAACCTAGAGGGGGTTACAAATCAAGAGTGAGTCACTTTCAAAAATAACCTTCTTAAACCCCCGGCTAGCAGTTTCCTTGATTGCCAAAAGGGCCGCATGGGCCTCAGCCTGGATGGGTTCCAAAGTCTTGCCCTTCCACACATGAACAAAACTGATATTAGCTTCATTCATGCATGAGCACTACATCCACATTTTTTTTTATACTCATCTTTAAATGTATGTACCCTGTGTTGTATAAGTGGTGTACAGAAAAGTGTAAAAAAATTCAAACAGCTCGAGGTACATGCATTTAAAGTATAGTGTGTACAAAAGTGCGTGCAAAAGTATGTGCGCTCTTTTCTAACAACTAGAAATATCCACGTGACTATGGGTACCCAGTGCACTTACAAGTAGCTGCATTGTCTTTGCAATGAGATGATTTTTTCTTTTGTTGCACGAGAAATGATAGATGTACAACAAAAACCCACAACTAATTGCACAACCTGCTTAAAAATATTAGACTTTGTGCTGAAAAAGCTGTACACCCCTTTTTTTTGTCTTTTTGTGTGTACAGTTTTTTCAGCACGAAGTCCAACAATTTTAAACAGGTTGTGCAATTGGTTGTGGGTTTTTGTTGTGCATCTATCATTGCTCTTGTTGCACATAACCAGACTTGTCAAAAGTATGTCTTTACAGTTAATCTAAAACAGATTTTAGACAGGCAAAGATTAATTCATTATGAAATGGTTCAAGTCTGTAGAAGCAATCGGACGAAATAATTTTGAATCCATGGAACATTTTTTAAAAAAAATAGCCCTTGACAATCAAAACCAAACCAAATTACATATATTTTGAGACCAAAGTACAATATGTTACGGAGTACATTAAATCAGGATGATGACTATCTAAAGTCGGAAAAAAATATCACATCTTTTTTACTTTAGTTGAAAAAGCTGACCTTAAAGAAGGTGGCCTAACCTGAATTTTTATTCTCTGTTGGTTTGCACTTCATCTCGATCCTAATACAATATTGTTTTTACAAATTTGGAATTTTTAACCAATTTTTAAATATTTTAACAATTGTAACATAAAACTCAGCTTGAGAAATTTTGCAGTAAGCCCATCACACCATGTTATCATGCTAACGTTTTATGGCCCCATGTGATTGAAGTATTACATCGCGTCAACATAATGACGTAGGGTGACGGGTTATTGAATAACTTCTTAACTCCAAAAGCTTCTTTGAATTGAGGTGGAGTCTGGAGAGTCGTCAGTTGCACGCGTGGTCAACGAATGTAGCAATTGCAGCAAGGAAAACTTCAAAAAAAAAAACTTTAGCGGTGCAAACTTTGAGATACACGCAGGTGACATAGCCAAAATTTTACCAAAGGGGCCCCAAAAGAGACAGGAAAAACAGTATATGTAAGGGGTAAAATGGTCTTTTAATAACCCCTTACTCTCTTTTCTTAAGGTTATTGATTATTGTGTTAGGTTGTCACTCAGGATATTATGTCACCATGCCCAAAGCAATCAGTTGCTTTGGGCTCTCACTCCGTAAAGGCATACTATCCTACAACACAAAGGTTATAGGATAGCATTGTATTCAAATTTTAAATTAACAAAAAAAATATATGTCACTTCATTAAAATAAGAGTAATATAGGAATTTTACAATAAAGTTAATTGGTAAAATTACTTTAGTATCCTCACATAAATGAGGTGACATGGGCATTTTTGTCCAATAAATGTGTGTATATATATATATGTTGTAAGTTAGCATTTTCCATATAAATAAATAAATATATATAAGGGGCCATTAATGGTTATTTAAGGTTTTTTTTTTTTTTTTTTGCAACTAAAGTTTTGTGTTAGTACATATCAAAAAAAAAATTTCACAGGGCATCATCTTCGAAGTTCACTTGGAAACCCCCAAATAGTCAGGGCAGCTGTTACCATCAAGAAGTCCACGTTGTATTGTTTTTGACCGCTTCCTTTATTTTGAGCATGCAGACTGGTCTCATGCATCCTAGTTTTTGTTTAACGGGGTTAAAATTACGTGGAAAAAATGGATGTGATAATGGACATTTTTGGGACTATATAATCCCTTGCATGTGTTCATAAGACCAAGCAAAACGTCCGTATTTTCTTTTAATGAAACAATTAACTCTTTGCTTTCTTCTAAATCAACTGTACTGTGAATTTGAACATTTTGAGGATTATTCATATTACCCAAGAATAGCATTCACGAGAGCAGTGTTTGACAAGTCAACTGACCTTCTGTTGTAATGTGGATGGCACATCTTTCTTGTACAGCGCCATGGTCTCATGACAATTGTAGATTAAATGATCGATGCAAGTATCTATCTCTTTACCCCTCTATCTATAATATTCTAACAAACCAAACAAAGCCCATGTAGTCTTGTCCAACAGTTTTTTAAAGTAAAAGATGGTAAGTTAGAATTGGGTCATCCTCTCTACAAAGAAATCATTTCAAGAAAATGGAAAAATTGTGCCTTCTAAGACCTTCTTCACACTTCAAGTACCAAAAACTAACCAAAATAATACTTGTATAATTAATATATAATATACACATGTAACCATTCATGCTAGCATTCTTTGCACCAAACTCTCTCCAAGAACAAGCTAAGCTTCTATTTATAGTCCTCTACTTCATGAGAGCTCTCTCCAAGCTTGTTTTTCTTCATATTAGAGCTATGTCAACATTGAAAAATGGCAATGGCAATTCCAAGTGCTATGGTTCACCAAGTATGCGTGTTCCAACACCAGGAAAGGCGACAATCTTGGCCATGGGTAAGGCCTTCCCTAGTCAAGTTGTTCCACAGGACTGTTTGGTTGAGGGCTACTTTCGTGACACAAAATGTGATGACCTAGCCATTAAGGAGAAATTGGAGCGTCTGTGTAAGCAAAACTCTATCTATTAATGTTGAGAATCTTTGGTTTAATTATTTACTTACGTTAATTTTGTGTTCTCGTTCCTCAAAATGGTTATATTTGATTGATTTTTGATGTGTCTGGATAGAAAATATGATTTTCCTAGCGTATTTTCCTACCTTCTAGGGAAAAGGATTTGGAACATGAATTAAATTTTACAATTTTCTTATCGTAGTTTCTATTTCTTCCTAATTCCTTATTGTTTTCCTTTATACAAAACAAGGGAAACTGTTTGACGTCCCTAAATCCATAAACCAAATGAAGTCAAAAGCTACTCACCTTCCAGATTGTTATGGCGTAATAACATTTCTTTGTATATAAAAGAAAATAACCGACTAAGGTTTTGTTTGGTTCGTGGATTTGACGAGGAAAAACAAATGAAAACATCAAGGAAAACATTTTTACTTATTTGTTTAGTGAGGTTCTTTTTAGAGTGAGGTTCTTTTTAGCTTTGCGGATTTAGAGAAAGAAAACGTAAAGGAAAGAAGAATGGAAAGGAAAACTATTTCTCTAATGTTTTCCTCCATCCTTAAATACTGTAATTAAGAATCAATTATTTTCAAATAGAATAGAGACTCGAGGAAAGAGAAATGGGATGGCCGGGCTCACAAATTTCAGAATTTCTTACTACGTTCAATATTCTTATTCTCCTTACTACTTTCCTCCATAAGTGCTTTCCTTACTACGTTCTTTCTTTTTTCCCTCGCTAAATATGTGAACAAAGAAAGCCCTTAAGGATAATCTCGAGACTAGTAGAATTAAAAGATGACCAAAAAGAAGTTTAAAAAATCCATTTTACGAGCCACTCCATTACTCTTTGAAATTTTTTTAATTTCTACTATTATTCAAGCATCCATATAAAAGCTAGAAAACTATTATTTGCTTCTTCTTTTTATTTTCTTTCTTTAAATTCGTGGACTAACCAACATAAAATATGCAACTTAGTAAAAAGAGGCTTCTAATAGTCAGTTTCTAAATTCAAATTCGTTTAAATTGGCATCTTGAAATTACTCTCTAGCTTCTGGCTCTACTTGTACTCCAGCTAGATGCAATACTCATCCTAATTCCTTCAATTTTGCTAGGCAAAACCACAACTGTGAAGACAAGATACACAGTCATGTCAAGAGAAATCCTAGACAAATACCCAGAACTAACAACTGAAGGTTCACCAACAATCCAACAAAGGCTCGAAATAGCCAACCCAGCTGTGGTAGAAATGGCCAAAAAAGCAAGCTTGAATTGCATACAGGAATGGGGAAGGCCAGCAGGGGACATAACACATATAGTTTACGTCTCTTCAAGCGAAATTCGATTGCCCGGTGGAGACCTCTACCTTGCAAATCAGCTCGGGTTGAGGACTGATGTTAGGCGCGTAATGCTTTATTTTCTTGGATGTTATGGTGGTGTCACGGGACTAAGGGTTGCCAAAGACATAGCTGAAAACAACCCAGGAAGCAGAGTTCTGCTAACAACTTCTGAAACCACAATTCTTGGTTTTCGCCCCCCTAACAAGGCACTAAACTTTTTACCTATTCATATATGTGATTTTATGATTTTTTTTTTTTTATTTATTTTATTACAGTAATTTACTTTTGTTAGTATATCAGTGCCTAATCCGCCTTTTATGGCCGTAGTGGTTACAAATCATAATACACTATATATGATTGGATTATTATGGGCTTGCTGGTTGCTAGATGACGCCATCACTAACCTAATTACGGCTAGTTGGATGGCCTATGGTCCCTTTCAGAAAGCTTTCGTTCTCAACCATAGTCATGGTTTTCAGAAAGAATTTGGACATCGTGCTATAATAGTAGTTTATGAGATATAACCTATACAAAAGGCATTATAATAGATCCATGTAGATAATTATCCTAAAAATGTTCATGACACTTGTTTCATTTTATTAATCTCCCAATACTACTTTATTCTTACTTTTTTTCTGATTCTTGGAAATTTAAAAAGACTTAGATCGCAGCCTTATGACAAAGTGTCCTTCGTTGTCTAAGCAATAGCATCCACGCCTCGAGAGGCACTATAGTTTCAAAATAATGCTCTAGACGTGCCTTTTATCAACTCACGTATTCTGTTGCTTCATCTAATTATATTGTAGTTCTTTGGTTGTTGAAGTTTTGTCGATTTGATTGATATTGTAACCATGCCAACTACATATTATTTCATGTTTTGGTGTGATATAATCTCATTTAACTAAAAAAGTGAATAATTTGTGACATTATAGGCGCGGCCCTATGACCTTGTTGGTGCTGCACTTTTTGGAGATGGGGCAGCGGCTGTAATTATAGGAACTAGCCCATTCTTGGAGCAGGAATGTCCTTTCTTGGAACTTAACTATGCAGTTCAAAAGTTCTTGCCAGGAACACATAATGTGATAGATGGTAAATTATCAGAAGAAGGCATTAATTTCAAGCTTGGGAGAGACCTCCCTCAGAAGATTGAGGACAACATTGAGGAATTTTGCAAGAAGTTGATGGAAAAGTCGTGTTTGGATGATTTTAATGACTTGTTCTGGGCAGTTCATCCTGGTGGACCGGCGATTCTTAATCGGTTGGAGACAAAACTCTGTTTGAAAACTGACAAACTTGATTGCAGCAGAAGGGCATTGATGGACTACGGAAATGTTAGTAGCAATACCATCTTCTACGTTATTGAGTATATGAGAGAGGAGCTCAAGAAAGAGAAAGGGGAAGAGTGGGGACTTGCATTAGCATTTGGACCAGGCATTACATTTGAAGGACTTCTTATTCGTAGTCTGTAATGACTTGTTTCATTTTGGTAATTCAGTTAGTTATACAAAGACTTGTCTTTAATTTTACATGCAAGTTGGTAAGGAATTGGGATTTAAGAAATTTATGATAGACCTATCTTTGAACTTCTTTGGTTTCATGAAAGAATGGTATAGTATAACTAGTACTCTTTACATTTGGTTTCCTCTATTTTCTTAGTACCCAAATTAATTACTCCAGTTTTCAAACATAACAATTGCATGGACAAACTGTTTAATATCTACAAACAAAACGATTGAAAATGGTCATAACTCATTTAACCGGTGGTTGTATTTGTAATTATTATATCCTAATCACTAATTCTCTGTCTGTAAGAAAATATGAGGAGATATTGAAAATGTGTACTGAAGCATTATATATGTTAGAGCCTTTACATGTAGGGCTTGGCCTAAGATATACAATAACATCCCTAAAATTGAAAATGAGAATGAAAGTGTTAAGTCAAAGTTTGAAATCAGGAAACAACGGTTTTGTGGGTGTTTTTGTAGGTAGTTGAACAGTTGACTGAACGTGGTCGGGACGCACGTTAATTTGGTTAGCTCTGTGTATGAAGGCATGCTAAGATGAGAACCGGGATGAATATTTAGCATGTGGTGCGTGATCGGACCAACCGGAACTAGCCCTGCATTCACTACAACAAATCTGCTTTTTTGCCACGCGCAGATGCGTGGCTAATAGTCGTTGACTGCGTCGCTAAAGGTATTTGCGACGCATTCCGCGCGTCGCACGAGCGTAACGGAAAATTGCGTAACGAATAATATTACGCGACGCAGTCAACGGCGTTGGTAATATTATTTTTATTAGCGACGCTCCAACGCGTGGCAAATAATCCGCACGCGCGTTGCTAATAAGTTTTTAACTTATCAAAATGTCTGCGTCGCTAAAAGTAGTTATTATTAGCGACGCATGTATACGTTGCTAATAGTGAGTGTAATTATCAGTCACGCTTTATTGCGTGGCTAATAACGATGTATTTGCTACGCAACACAACGTGGCAAATAATATATTTAGTAATTTGGTAATTATCAGCAACGCTCATATGCGTTGCTAATAAGGTAGTATTTGCCACGCTACATGGCGTGGCAAATAATCATTTAGCATTTTGAATGAACATCAGCCACGCCAATGTGCGTTGTAAATAATATAACCAGATTTAAAATATTCCTTTCCTTTTTTTTTAAATAATTTTTTTATTTGAACCAATTAACCTGCTAAAACTTTAATTCAAAAACCAACAGTGATTCTAATCTTCGACAACCAAACCAAATCGCAAATTTAAAAACATAGTTATTACAAACCACAATATCAAAAGATGTTCAAATGCACTAGTACAAAAGTATCATAAATATGTCTAAGGAAAAAAAAACAGAATAAAGTTCGAGAATAAGATCATCCAATGCAGGTAGTACAACCTCCCAATCTGAAAATAGGGAAAAAAAAAAAAAACATTAGTCGCAAATTTTTTAATAGCCATCGAACTTAAAAATAAGACAATAAAAAATGATTTGCGTAACTTGCAAAATGTGTAGGAATTTCGTGTCGTTTGTTCCCGCAAGTCTAGTTAGTCGTGTGTGAGATGTGGGTTCCGGTATCGTGCCTCTCCGAGTGCCAGAACTCGTTTTGACCACCCAAAACCTCAAGTCTCTCTCCCTATCTCTCTCCCCATCAATCTCTCTCTCTCTCTCTCTCTCTCTCTCTCTCTCTCTACTACGACTACAATACACCACCCTCACTCACCACCAAAACAGCCCACCACAAACAGCTCCCTTAATCCTCTCAAAGAAAAAAATCAAAAGAAAAGAACACAAAAAAAAACTCCCACATCTCTCTCCCCTCTCCTTAATCTCTCCCCCTCACTCTCCCAAATCTCTCCCTCGCTTCTCCCTCTCGAACAACCAAATACCTCCCTAAACCCCCCCCCCCCCCCCCCATTCCCTAGCCGTGTGTGAGGTGTGAGTTCTAGTCCTCTCTGAGTGCCAGAACTCGTTTCGACCACCCAAAACCTCAAAACTTAGTTATAAAAGCCTAAGGAGATCATTTTGCGTATTATCGCCTAACTTGCAAACCGTGTGTAGGAATTGCGTGCCGTTTGTTCCCTCAAGTCTAGTTGGTTGTGTGTGAGGTGTGAGTTCTAGTCTCGTGCCTTTCTGAGTCCCGGAACTCGTTTTGACCCCCCAAAACCTCAAAACTTAGTTATAAAAGCTTAAGGAGATTATTTTGCGTATTATTGCGTAACTTGCAAACCGTGTGTAGGAATTGCATGCCGTTTGTTCCTGCAAGTCTAGTTGGTCGTGTGTGAGGAGTGAGTTTCGGTCTCGTGCCTCTCCGAGTGCCGGAACTCGTTTCGACCACCCAAAACCTCAAAACTTAGTTATAGAAGCCTAAGGAGATGATTTTGCGTATTATCGCCTAACTTGCAAACCGTGTGTAAGAATTGCGTGCCATTTGTTCCCGCAAGTTTAGTTGGTCGTGTGTAAGGTGTGAGTTCTAGTCTCGTGCCTTTCTGAGAGCAGGAACTCGTTTCGACCCCCCAAAACCGCAAGTCTCTCTCCCTATCTCTCTCCCCACCAATCTCTCTCTCAGTCTCTCTCTCTCATTCTCTCTCACGGCCACTAATACCACTACAATACACCACCCTCACTCACCACCAAAACAGTCCACCACAAATAGTTCCCTTAATCCTCTCAAAGAAAAAAATCAAAAGAAAAGAACACAAAAAAAAACCTCCCACATCTCTCTCCCCTCTCCTTAATCTCTCTCCCTCACTCTCCCAAATCTCTCCCTCGCTTCTCCCTCTCGAACAGCCAAATACCTCCCTAACCCCCCCCCCCCTCCCTGGTCGTGTGTGAGGTGTGAGTTCTAGTCTCGTGCCTCTCCGAGTGCCGAAACTCGTTTCGACCACCCAAAACTTCAAAACTTAGTTATAAAAGCCCACCTAACTTGCAAACCGTGTGTAGGAATTGTGTGCCGTTTGTTCCCACAAGTCTATTTGGTCGTGTGTGAGGTGTGAGTTCCAATCTCGTGCCTTTCTGAGTACCGGAACTCGTTTTGACCCCCCAAAACCTCAAATCTCTCTCCCTATCTCTTTCCCCGTCAATCTCTCTCTCTCTCAATCTCTCTCTCTCTCTCTCTCTCACGACCACTACTACTACCACAATACACCACCCTCACTCACCACCAAAATAGCCCACCACAAACAACCCCCCTTAATCCTCTTAAAGAAAAAAATCAAAAGAAAAGTACAAAAGAAAAAAAGATAACTCCCACATCGAAAAACTAACACAATAAAACTAACTATTTGAAACATTACTTACCATCTCATACTGCTAATGATCCACCCATCAAGTCCAAGCGAGCATTAAATGCGTCCATCCGCTCCTCCATTGTCAAGAGTTTTTCTTTCATCGCTTCAGCCTCTTTTTTGGCCTGTTCAGCTTCTTTTTTGGCCTGTTCAGCCTCTTTGATCGCCTGTTCAGCCCTCTCACTTGATTCCAACGGTTAGATTTCGCCAAAAATCTTTGATCAAAAACAGTTTGTGAACTCACTGTTTTCATTTGTCAAGTTCAACTTTATTTGTTAACCCCAACTATTAAACCATGAAGTTGGACTTAAACTAAACCATTTGATGGTCATTGGAGATGAATGCATGACTAATACTCATGAGTCTCAAAGGAATATAGAAAGGATTCCATGAAACATCAAACTTAGAGGAACCAAGTCATGAATGTGAACTTGGATCCATCTATTTGCCTATAAAATGAAGTGATGACCAAACTTTGACTCTCATGTGAAGCACAAGCTTACATGGGATTCAAAACAAATCATGTTCAAGAGATTTTAAAAGAGATATTGAGGATCTCTAAGAGTCTCAAGAATGAAGTAGAAGCAACAAAAGAAATGGAACAAAGAATTAGAAACAAGGACTTCCAAGTTTACTTAACAAACTCTAGAGCTTTAATCAAGAAAGAAACTAAATGACATTAGAGATTAGAAACCAAAACATAACTAAGATTAGAGGGTCACCTCCAAGACTATCCTCAAATTTCTATGTGAAGATCTTCCAAGTTCTTCCTTAAGCTCTCCAAGAAAATATGTATTTGTGGTAGTGATGCTCTCTTGGTAGTGTATTTTTTGGTTGTTCTTGGGATCCTCTTTCAAGGAAGATCCTCCACCTTTTATAGGCAAAATTTCCAAGTGTTTCTTAGTGAATTCGGAGTAAAATACAGGTGTAAACACCTCATTTGGTGGTACAATACGTACTTTCTGAAATTAGGCAGACTGCTGCCCAGGGCGGCAGTCAGAATTCAACTGTGGCAGTCCGTGAGTGCCGCACGGCTCTCCGTGAGTGCCGCGGAAAATCGTTGATTGCCGGGTTTTTGTCAGCCCTACTTTATCAGTTTTTTTTGTTTTTATCCGCCTACACATACGTATTGTACCACAAAATACGGACTTTAAAAGCAAACGGCTATCAGAAAATGTTGGCGGCACTCAGAGAACGCCGGCTCGGCACTCATTGAATGTCGTGCGGCACTCACTGAATGTTGCGCGGCACTCACTGAGTGCCGTGGCATACTGCCATGTGCCGTTTTTTGCTGAACTTCCTCTTTTAGGTCTTTCCCCTTTTTCAAAAAGAATATTTTCGAAGATTCTCTCCAAAAATGGTGTTTTATACCTGAATTCTCCTAACTACCTGGTATTTTCCCTTTTTCTGTGGAATTTTATCGCGTTTGGAGAACTTTCTGAAGAGCTTGGAATACTTCGATTCTTTCGGTCTTTATCATCATCGGACGTGGAGGCGACGCTCTCCTAAATCCAACGGTCGATCAAAATTGGGGTGTCTACACCAATCATTTAAAAAAATTGCTTCAGCAAGAGGGAAAAAATTACCTAAAACAATTGGCTAAAAAAAAGTCTAAAAAACAAACAAATTAGCACACACAAGGAGTGTGTGGCCCTATTTATTAATTGAAAGTAATATGTTGAAAATAGTTTTTAAAATTGTGCTGTATTTTTATGAAAAGCAGGGTCACCAACCCAATAGATGAAGCCAACAATCAAGTAAACGATTAAAAAAATGAGAAACCTTGATCAAATGAAAATCAAAAACAAAAGTAAAAAAATATGATCGTGAAGATATTAATCTTCGATCCTCATCAACACTTATGAAAATAAAAAGAATAAATTTCATCCCCCACCCCCCACACAAATAAAAAATAGAGTTATCCTAGATCAAGACTTAATCAAATATCAAAAACAATTGTCTTCATTCAAAAATAAAAATCAAATGATAGATTTATCAATACATCGAAGAAAATAGTAAAAACCAATAAGAACTTATAGTCCTCCATCAAACAATACCCAAAATCCAAATATGTAGTAGATGAAAAAAGAAAATAGAAAAAGAAAATTATGAATGAAATCCAATTTACAAACACCCTTGTAAAGATTTGACAAATATTGATTCAAGTTTTACAATATTTAAGGTTTGTATAGTTAATGAAATAGAAATTCATATTGTATATTTTATATGAAAACTTATCAAACTAATATATCAAAATTGGGGGAGGGGTCCAAATCTTATCATCATGTTCAATGTGAAGGAAAACTAGATATGAGATTAGGCCTACTAATTTCAAGCTATGAGTTTCAATATATGGAATACTAATTTCAATTTCCCCAATTTTTTTTGCTTATCATTATGTTCAATGTGAAGGAAAACTAGAAATGAGATTAGGCCTACTAATTTCAAGCTATGAGATTCAATATATGGATTTAAAGTTTTCTTCACTGACTGTTTTGCTTTAGGATCAACCACTTGATTAGGTGGTCCCACGTTCATAAGAAAATTGGGCTTTTTCACATAGCCATACCCCCCATTGGAGCATCAACCAGAGTGATCTACCATACCCCTGGCATTTAAATAGTTACAAGTAAGGCCTTTGAACATCAAGACAATTAAATTAAAAAGCCCAAAAGGACTTGTTGCCCATTGAAATCACCTCTCAGAACCTAATAGCAGACCATTGCCCATTGAAATGAAGAAATAAATACACTGCAGCAATTTTTCTTTTTTTCTCTTTTAATCAGTGTTCCTAAAAACAATCTCAATAACCAACTAAAATAAAAATTACAAGTCAATTTTTTTAACATCAAGACAATTAAATTAAAAGGCCCAGAAGGCTAAAGTAAGTACAACCACCCAACCAAGGGCACAGAGAAGTGGAAATCTAAACTCCCCAGGAAAACTTGCCCAAAGATTCAAAAACAGAGAACTCAGCCCCACTTAAGGACAATAACAAACCTGAACCAGCCAAGGATCAAAGCAAAAATCTACTATCCACTTTTATTCAACTAACCAAACAAAGGCAACCCAATGAAGTACTTTTAAATGATTCTCAAGTAAACTATTGCATAGTGTTGGCATATTATGGATTGACAGAAAACATTTTGGAAGCATATATTAGAAATCATCACTAATTTCAATTTCCCCAAATTTTTTTGAACCCTAACACACACCCCCACTCCCCCCCCCCCCCCCCCCCCCCCCACACACACACCCACACACACACACACACACACACACATAGAGAGAGAGAGAGAGGAGAGGAGCACATACCGCCGGCGGCGGCTAGAGGCGGCGTCAGTAGGGGCCGCCGGTTCTTTTTCTTCTTTTCTTCTTTTTCTTGGTTTCTTCTTTTCTTCTTTTCAGTATGTGGTTTGAGGGGGTATGTGGTTTGAGGGGGAAATGTAAAGAGAGAAACGAAAATTTATTTGCCACGCACCATGCGCGTGGCCAATAATAATAATATTATTTGCCACGCGCATGGTGCGTGGCAGATAATTTAAAACTTTTTGCTACGCAAATGTGTGTTGCAAATAATTATTCTTGACTTTTCTGAAAAATAGTTGCCACGCTTTATTAGTGCGTCGCCAATTTGTTAGTGCGTCGCAAAAAAACATTATTAACCACGCAATCTGCGCGTGGCAAATATTGTGCGTCACTGAAAAGTAGATTTGTTGTA
Source organism: Hydrangea macrophylla (assembly GCA_033977485.1). NCBI lineage: Eukaryota > Viridiplantae > Streptophyta > Magnoliopsida > Cornales > Hydrangeaceae > Hydrangea > Hydrangea macrophylla. Next base: position 77,494,975 of record CM066991.1, on the reverse strand, counting down.
GTGATTCGGAAGCATTCTAGAATGAGTAATTAGAAATTGACAATGAATTGGGTTGTACCTTGAGATGACTTAACCCACGGAAGCATTCTAGAATGAGTAATGAGAAATCGACAATGAATTGGGTTTGTACTTTGAGTAATGCTAGGCATACTTTGAAATCCATACTGAATTTGACATCTTATGCTTTAAATACATGCACCTTGTGTTGTGTGAATTTTTTACACTTTTCTGTGCACCACTTAGATAGCACAAAGTATATGCATTTAAAGCTGAGTGTCATATTCAGTGTGGATTTCAAAGTGTGCATATCATTACTCTTGTACCTTGAGATGACTTAACCCACGTGGGATGCGAGTAAGTGAGAATCCAGCATAATCGACCTGATAATTGTCTGGCCACATGTTAGAACACATGCTAGGGAAAGAAAGTGACAAAACCGGCCTAAGAGTTTATTACACTCGCATGGAAACACGACCTAGGTTTAGCACCGCATATGGAAGCGCACGTTGAAGTAGGGGTGACAACAAGATTCGTTCAATTCGGTTTGGTTCATTTGCACACTGTATGAAAATTTTGAAAACCGACTGAATCGAACTGAACCGAACCGAACCGACCGATTCGGTCGATCCGGTTGGTTTGCTTACACCGTTACGTTGAAGTGTGAACCAACTGTAATCAAATAACATATCAGTGTTGGAAACAATTGATGTAGGATGTGCAGCTAGCTGCGAAATCGTTCGGTGCCACTGTCCACTAGTGGAGCAAAATATAGATGAAAAGCTAACATATGGGAACAAAAGGCTCTAATACCATCTCAAAATAGATGAAGAAGTGTTATCAGGGCGGACTGACCAAGGGACAAGGGGGATTCAAGTTCCCATGGGTTTTTGAAAAATAATATATTTACCCTAAAAGAAAAATATTTTTACAATTAAGTCCCCTAAAAATTATAAAAAGCTCCCCAACATTATAAATTTATCATATTAAGCCCCCTCTCTCTTTTGTTTTTGTTCTAATTATATAAAAGCCCATCCCTCTATATTTAAGATCTGTATTGAAGCATTATATAACAGTCTTCACATAGCCTTGGCCTAAGCTATACTGCTACATGATGTTCTAGTGGGGGACAAACTCTAATGTTATTTGGCATAATCAAAGTGTGTAACGTCATTAAGCTAGACATAAAAAGGTACAAAGATATAACTAATGTTTAGTTACGCATACAATTTACGATTTTTTTTAAAATACCAGTTTATTTATTTTTTTAAAAAAAATAATACGTCCAATTTGAAGCTTGGAGAAAACAAAATTTCTATTAACTTGTCATGTTTATAATTAGGGTAAAAAGCATTTTGCACCCATAATGTATACATGTCACACCCCAATCCACCCCTGGCGGATTATAACATGTGTAACAAGACTATTCCTACCCAAAATACACTAAAAAGCAAGAAACCATGGTAGTTATTAAAGGAAAACATGATTTGGAGTAACATAAAAGAGTTTACTGAGATAAAACAGCCCCAAGGGCAAAATGATCATTAATAAAGTATATCAAAATTTTATACCAAATGATAGATCTTTGAGTTCCGGTTCCAACGCAAAAAAACGGCGCGCGAATCCGACTTTTCTATAAAGAGTTATGCATGTTTCCGTAAAAGTGGACGTGTTGTGAAAAATACAAGCGGATCGATCCGCTCTAAAACCCGAATCGATCCATTTCGCTGATTCCTCCGCAGAATGTCCCTTAAAAAGGCCGGATCGATCCCTTCTATAACCCGGATTGATCCGGGTTCTGCAGAACAACTTTTTGCAGCTAAAAACTCTGTCAAAACATTACAAATTCATACCTAAACAATACCCAACCACTTGGGATTTCAAGAAAACATTTCAAACATATTTCTAAACATGTTTAAACATAAACCAAACTTGTGAAACACATACAGCACTACATTTGGATCAGTATAACCCATGAGCTCAATTGATTTGAATCAAAACAAACTTTAAAGCCTTGAAACTCAATTCTCATCAAAAGTTCATAAAATTTGTTGAGAATGAACTCAAAGCTAAACCAATATCATACACACAACCAAAACTTGTCCACAATACTAATGACATAATATAAACTTGTCGGATCGACTCAACACAACATCTTTCGTATAAACAACCCAAACATGGAAATTTACATAAGTGTTTTCAACTCAACTCCAAAATCAGCAAATAACAAGTTGGAAGAACTAAACCTCTTGGTTACAAGCTAAGAACTAATCCACTATTTTAGGAACTAATAATTACAACATATTACAAGTTAAAAGAGAGTTAACATGCTCTAGCCCCAAATCTCCCCCATCTCTCCCATCTCTTCCAATGCTTGTCATTTCCTCTCCGGGAATAGCTCCGAACCTACAGTGGTTGTTATGTACCACAACAAAAATAGGAAAATGGTTTTCTTAAGCATTATGCTTAGTGAGCAATTCTAAACATGATTGAATGTTTAACATGTGCAATGCTACAATTTAACAACATATCTCATATTCGTAATCGCCGAATCATCGGTTCTATGACTCATTCAAACCCGAAAACCTTCCCTTGGTCCCGTGGTCACTTCTATTTCTTGGACTTCCGTATTTATCGGATTCTTCCTCTTCTTCTCCCTTATTACTCCCAACAATGAGTCATTTCTTCGGTGTTCATTGATTACCATGTAAGCATATAAACACATAAGCATGTAAGCCCAACAAATTTTCATATAATTGACATGCAAATGATAATTTAGCGTTTTCATGAGTTCTAAACATAAGTTTTCAACACTAATTATCATTGAAGTATGATACACATCAAACTCCCAATCAATCTTTAGTTAGAAAAACTCACCTTACACAAATTCTACCCAAAATCACCCCAAGGAGCAAAATTCTACCAAGTTCAAGCTCAATTCCTACTCCAAAGAAATTCCTACATGAACTCGGTAGATGACGTCTCACCGATTAGTATGAACTACCAAAATCCGACGATTAAACGTAAATTAATGGTATAGAAATGATTGTCTCACCTCCACGAGTCCGAAAACGGCTTTGGTTCGCAAATTGGATGAACGGCGGCAACGGAACGACAGAAAAACGACGTCGGCATCTCGTCTCCGTCTTCTCTCCCGAGTTCTCTCTTGTTTTGTTTGTTAATTTCTGTAAAAATGAGAGTATAAACTCTCCTATTGACACACACACATCACATGCAAGTGATGTGTCTCATATTTTTTTTTCCTATTTCATTTACTCCCCCGGATTTTCTTAAGTTCTTATTATGAAAATTCCCCAAACATTTCATTAACTACCCAATTATCTAATGAGTGTTTGTCTAAGTCCCGTATGGTCCCAGCGTAGATCTCATATATTTTGTGAAGTTGCTATCGCACCTACATCTACTAATTATGAATCCTTTCAGTTGTGCCCTTACTTAGGTATCCAAACCAATATCAAATGCTAACACATATATCACCATATAATATGAAAGCATTTTAAACAAATATCCATGTATTCATATAAATGCCTTTAATTACGTAAAATGCAAATATTTTTGTTCGTCCCTTCACTAGGTCCCACCTCATTACCCGTCCCACCTCACTGTGGACTTTTCCAACTATGCCCTTTACTAAACACTTTTCACTGGTGAGTCCAAGCCTCCCCTTAATCCATTTTATACACTAATTATATTAATTAATGCATATAAAAATAGTAATTTACCCGTTCTCCGGGTGCGGGTGTTACAATACACTATTTTGGACTTTGCACTCTAATATTTCAATTTTCTTAAATTTGTCCTCAATGTATATAGCGAGTTATAATGTGCCCTTCCATTAGAATTTCTATCCAAAACTAACAAAAACTTGCCCATGTACGAGTCATGTGACTTTTTTAAGGGTATTTTAGTCATTCACCATAAATTAAAAGCATTTTGCACCCTTAATGTTTGGTTCATTTGGCAATTTGCATCTTTAATGTTTGGGTCATTTGGACATATCATTTTTTTTTTAAAGATGTTCCGATTTAATTTTTGGGTGCCTCTACCGCTACCCATCAATAATAGTAAGATGACTAATACAAATAAAATTAAACAAATCTAAGTTATCCAATCTGTCCTAATTGGAAATTTAAATAAACTTTAATTCTAAAATTCAAGGAAATAAAATGAAAGGAATAAAATCCAAGGAAAAATACAATAAAAGGTTTCCAAACGGGTCAAATATAGTGTTAAGTTGAAATAAATGCATAAGGAAAAAAGACAGGATTTGCATGTGGTTTGGTGTTTTTAATGAAGCAATCTACGTCCACGTCAGCTGAATGAGGAGTTGACCCTAGGGTTTTATCCTGACCTCAATGTCGGCCATGATGGTCGGGTCAGGAGTCATGGATATTCTGAACATTCTAGGATGTATTACTAGAGCCCAAAGATACAATATTCCAAAAAAAAAATAAAAAAAATAGTAATAGTAAAATATCAAGGGCGCTGCCCCAAGCTCAAATTGTGGCTCCGCCACTAGTTGTAACGCTTCTTTGAATCAACACTAATTCTCATTGTTTTTAAATATATAAATATATATATAAGGCAATGAAAAAATCAAAAGTTGAGGGGACACAAACACATATAACCTAAAATATGGGCCAAATTACACTTTAGTCCATTAAACTATACACCTATTGCAATTGGGTCTATAAATTTTTTTTTTTGCAATTGGGTCCTTGAACTTCAAAAATTCATTCAATCAGACCCAAATTCTGACACTGTTAGCTTAAATTATTATAAATTGTCACGTACGTTGCGCTTAATGCTTACCTGTCACATGTTAAGTTAAGACAAACACGTGAGACTGTGAATGGCTAAAAAATAATGTGATTTTGGGTATGATTGAATGCAATTTTGGATCTAGTTGAATGTGTTTTCGAATTTGATTGATCGCGATTTCGGATTTGATTGAATGGGATTTTTTGCATTATTCACAATCTCCCGTGTTTGTCTTAACCTACCATGTGACAGATAAGCATTACGCGCAACGTACGTGACAATTCTAATAGTTTAAGTTAACAGTGTCAGAATATGGGTCTGATTGAATGAATTTTTGAAGTTCAAGGACCCAATTGCAAAAAAAAAAAAATTCTATATATGGACCCATTTGAAAACATGTTATAGTTTAATGGACTAAAATATAATTTGCCCTAAAATGTATAAGATAAAAGTAAATAATGTACTCTCAAAAGGTGGTGAATTTAGTAAAAAAAAAAATATATGGTGGATTTAGCCCCACCCTTTTAGAATTAGAGTTCATTTAAAATTCCAATTAGGATAGGTTATATAAATTTAGATTTGTTTCATTTTATTTAGATTAGTCATCTTACTATTATTAATGGGTAGCTAGAGGCATCCAAAAATTATGTTGGAATATTTTTTTTATATAAAAATAAAAATAGAATATGTCCAAATGAACCAAATATTAAGGGTGCAAATCGCCAAATGAACCAAACATAAATAGTGCAAAATACTTTTAGTTTATGGTGAATGACCAAATTACCCTTGAATAAGTCACATGACTCACACATGGGCGAGTTTCCGTTAGTTTTTGACAGAAATTCTGACGGAAGGGCCACATTGCAACTCACTATATACATTAAGGATTAGTTTGAGAAAATTGAAATATTAGGGTGCAAAATCCAAAATGGTGTATACATTAAGGGTGCAAAATGCTTTATATCCTTATAATTATATCAAGAATATTATTGCCAATTGACATTGCAACCATCATTGCATTGTCATCGGCAACCCTACATTGCATAGATGTGGGAAAATAATGTTATTGTTGAATTCTCACGATTGAGAAATGTGGTCATTTGAAAGAGTAATGCTACATTCACGCACATTTTTACACACAATTCACATCTAATAAATTTTAACTCTTAATTCTAGTGAGTCTCGTGTGGATTCTGTGGAATCAAAGGCCAAAATATAGTGGGTGTGGTGTTTGAGTATAACATTTTAACATTTGAAATCTCCATTATTGGAGGATATGCTTCTGAAAATTCCGAAGGCAAGTCTGGGGTGAGAAAAATGTTGTATGATCCTTAAAACATTCTAAAACTCAATAGGTATCAATGATTTGTATGCTATATTCACGTGTGAATGACTCGCTATCCGGTGTTGAGAGTGTGTGATACTCAGGGCTTCAGAAATTGGGAAATTGCATTGGAGGCCGTTGGGCTAGTTTATGTTTGCGATGTTGTTAATTTGCACCACAACGGTGTATAAAATAAATAAAATAAAATAAATAATAAATAAAAACGCTCCTAACTTCGTGAAGATTTGCTCCCGACATTGTGTGAAGAGTTGCTTTTCTAGTTATTTGTGAAGAGTTGCTCCAAACATTGTATAAAGAGTTGCTCCAAACATTACGTGAAGAGTTGCTTTTCTAGTTACAAACATACAGTTAGCATTGTAAAGGGTTGCTCCATATATTATGTGAAAGAGTTGCTTTTCCCAATTATAAGCATTTAAATTTGTGTAAAAATTAATGACTTTTTCACTTTACACAAATAATTGACATTTTTTCAAATTCGATAAATTAGTACTCCCTTCTAAATTTGATCCATGAAGTTGACTGAAATTAATTATCCCACGAAAAAAATTGATAATTCAAGAAAAGAAAAAAAAATAAAATAATAAAATAAAATAAAATTTTAAGAAATGTTTCTTGAAGCATACACCGATCCAGATCCTTGCATGGCTGAAATTAATTTGATCCATGAAGTTGACTGAAATTAATTATCCCACGAAAAAAATTGATAATTCAAGAAAAGAAAAAAAAATAAAATAATAAAATAAAATAAAATTTTAAGAAATGTTTCTTGAAGCATACACCGATCCAGATCCTTGCATGGCCTCCACGTGGCAGTTTTGAAAAACCACCAGCACGCACACCCACTAAGTACTCTGGCTACATATAGAAGGAACTCTCTGACTCTGTCACACAAATCTCATTTCATTACACACCAAAAAAAAAAGGGGAGATGACGACGAAGATAAAGCATCTCTCCGCCATTGCCAACGACGTCCTTCAAAGATGTGCCATGTATTCCCCCTTCTCCTCTCTCTTTCTCTAACGCATGATCATATTATATTATATATATATATATATGCACATCTATGTCTTTACGTATATATCCCATGTCCATGTAATGTGATATCTTCGTGATTAGAAATATTCTCTATGATTGAAAGTTTTTTGTTTTGAATAAATTTTGGATAGGCATATAAATATATATATATATATATACAGAGAGAGAGAGAGAGAGAGAGAGAGAGAGAGAGAGAGAGAGAGAGAGAATGGACCCTTATCAAAGGTTTGTAAATAAATTAAGGTGAAGGTGGTAATTAATCAGGTTGAATCAAATCCCAAATGACAAACAATGGATTAATTTGAGTTATTTTAAGATTAATGCTAGGAAAGTAAAACATGAATTAGGGATATTGGTGGGGTTCGGTAACAAATTAATTTTTCGTTTTGACTCTTATCATTCAAACCCCTAAAATAAGGTGTTAAAAGAGAGGGGAACTAAAGCCTTATTAACCGCACAAAGGGGCATAAATGGCGATGTGGGACATTCCAACACACTCCTGAATCAGGGGAGCCGGACATTCGGCATATCTTGGACCACAGCAGCCGGACACTCGACACGGCGGAAGACAAGCCCAACTAAGCTCTGATAGCACTTGTAAGGCCAGCCCATTCAACTCTTTAAAACCCAAGTGTTAAGGAGTGGGGAACTAAAGCCTTATTAACCACACAAAGGGGCATAAATGGGCGATGTGGGACATTCCAAGTTTCCAACATTGACAAACAGAAAAAATAAGAATGACAATAAAATGCATTTGACCGACAAGTGTAGTGAAAACTAGTTATGGCATGTTTGCAACCTTATGTGAATATGAATTGGGATATTCACCGTTTGTTAAAACATATCAGTATAGAAATCCATCATCTAATAATTTTAAATTCACTATTTCAAGACATTGATTTCTACTTTTGAATGCTTCACAAGTTATGAATGGGCTCATTAAAATTAGTGGGACGTCGCCCAAATAGGACGTTAGAATGTCCTAAATTCTCTCCTTCAATTGGGTTGCGTGCTACGTATGAAGTCCCAGCACAGGTGCAGGTGGGCATTTACTGATTCGTCAATTTTTCAAAAATCTACAAGTGTATTGTTTTCATTTCTTTTTTGGTAATTTAGACATGAATAACAAGCATAAATTAAGGTTGCATAAGCAATACTTGGCATTCTTATATTGGTTTCAAAGTTTTTAAGACTATGTTATAGGTCCTGTCTTTTTTGAAAAACAACCTATAACATAGAATCCACGCCAGTGCAGATGTGGGTGTGCATCTGCTGAATTATTCAACCTTTTAGAAGGACATTATGTGCTTCCTTGGCTGTGTTTTTGGTGTAGCAATATTTTTAGTCTTGACATGGTCTCAAACTTATTCAGCTTTGGTTTGATCACCCCAGAAAATATTATTTAAAAAAAGAGAGGGAAAAGACTTGAGGTTGGTCATAAGCAAGAGATCTAGGTCCGCAATTGATATTCTGTGCCGAAATGATACAACAGTCTGAAGAATCACAGCCGCAGCTTTTAATTTTTACTATTGATGTGCTCAAATGACACTGATGACTTGAAATTTATTCTATTGATTTTCATGGATTTGATTATAACATTCCAGGTTGCTAGATACGACTGTTGAGGCATTGGTGGAAGAGTTTGAGACTAATTATAAACATGAACCAGATTCGTATGCAAGGAAATTAGTGGAGTTTTGCTGCTCAAAAGCTCTTACCAATGTCTGTTGTAACATAGATGAAACCATTGGTGATGGTTCATTTAGTCGGTTCACGTTTGATATGATGGTTTCTTGGGAGAAGCCTAGTTCTGCTGATGAGGAGTCCTATACGGTGCGCTAATTCGTCCCTTTTTATTACATCATATTAGCCCAATGGTGTACATGCATTTTCAGTTTTTAGTCATGGTAATTCTAACTTTTGATTAAGATCAATATGCATTCTTTTTTTTTTTTAACCTCGACGGCACGAGGAAGATTATATTGATATCAAAAAACAAAGTACACCAAAAAAAGGGGGGGGGGGGGGGGGGGGGGGGGGGGAGAGAGATTAGACCGTACCCTCCTAAAGTGACTAAATTATCAAGCAAAAACCAACTAAATCATCAAGCAAAAACCAACAAGGAAAAACATGGAACAACCACTGCCTAAAGACTGATCAGCCTCTGCCTACATGCATTGTGAGTAGCAAACCAATGAAGCTGAACAGCAGCCCAAAAAAGAAGCCGGCAAGAAATAAAGACACAGAGCATTGAGCCAAAATTACAGAAAGCCAAAAACAGAACAGTGAGACCGTATAATACCAAAGAAGTTGTGTATGTAAGTATGTAGTATTAATGACCCAGTATTGACTTCCTCCCAAAGCAAAAGATTTCAATACAGGGTCACCCTTCAGAAAGCTGTGTATGTAAGTATGTAGTATATTCTTTTTAGGGTGACACAAAACAAATTATCTTTTTTTATTTGTTGGAGGGGCATGTGACTCATAGGCTCCTAATTAGTGGAGTATGTTCATCCATGTATTCTCAGAATTTTGTTTGTATTCAATGAGAGAGAGAGTGACACCATTCATTATACACCTTGTTTATGTCCCTTGTTTATGTCCCCCCCCCCCTTCTCCTCCCCCCCCCCCCCCCCCGCCCCTTTTTTTTTCCCTTTTCATATGTACTTGAAATAGGCACAAGTAGATCACAAATAAAATAAACTCTTTTTATTTTTTTGAACATACATGGATTCTTGTTCTTTTCCAGAATACGATTGATTCATGCATTGAAGTATCGTCTAGTAGACCAATCATGTAAAGGAACACCACCATATGTACCTAAGGAACTGTACCGAAGTGTATCAAAATTTGGATCAAAAGTAAATTGTATGCGACAATTCGTTATACACCTCATCGATCTGTAAAATCTAGGAAATTCATTTGTTAAGCTTCGCTTGTTGTGTACAAGTACATAATCATGCTGTTGAGATTGTCCCACATCGGGGACTTATAACCTAGCTACTCAATATATACGTTCAAGGGGCTACTCCACCCATTGCCATTTGGTTTTGGGTTGGATGCTCTAATTTAACATGGTATCAAAGCAGGTTATTGTTGGCCCAATTTGTCCACGTGTGCTCCACATCACCCTATTTCAGTAATCCATGTGTTTGGCTATCAATCATGCCACACATGCGGGGGCATGTTGAGATTGTCCCACAACCTAGCTACTCAATATATAAGTTCAAGGGGCTACTCCACCCATTGCCAATTGGTTTTGGGTTGGATGCTCCAATTTAACAATGTGCAATCGGAGAGAGAATGTTCGTTACATGAAGCCGTTGATATGAACATATAAAAAATGTCGTCCAAGGGTTCTAAGTAACCATGTTAATTTTGGAGTTTATGTAGCACTTTAGGAATCTTTCCTTGAATACATTGATAAATTTTGCTTCATTTTACAAAGTAAAACAATGTGATAAGTGATTGATAAGTGATGATGGAGATTCGCTTGTGTGTCACTACAATTTGAATATTGTCTCTTAGAAAAGGTAACATATATGTTTCAAAATGTAACTAAAATAGTCTCATACCCAAATATACAGGAGTGTGTGGCAAAGGAGAAAGAAGACGCGACGATACACGTGGAAGAGATTGAGGAAGAAGATGAGATCCCTCTTTTCTATTCAAACCTCATGCCACTCCTTGTAAGTTCTTCTCTTGTCTTCTTATCATTATCACCACTTTGAAGCTAACATTGTTCTCGTTGAACACTAGTCTTTAAGATTTACTCTCCTTGATTTGTTACATAATATATAGCATTTGGGATGAAAGGAAAAGGGAAGGGATGAGAGGGAGGAGGGAAGAGGGGAGGAAATAGGAGAGAAATATTTGTTTGGTAGGACGGAAGAGGTGGAGGGATGCCTCAAAACTCTGGGCCCATTAATTTCAATATGCTGCATGGGGTGGCAAAGGGGAGAGAAATTTTGACAAATAACTTTCTTAGTTTTAGAGAAAGATGCTATATGTCGTATTAATTGTATAATCGGAAAATTTAATGTATTAGTTCTTCTTCCTTCCCTCTCATTACTCCTCTTTCGTCATATCCACCAAACACAATTAGGCTCTATTCCTTTTGCGGTTTTAGAGAAGGAAAAGGAAAACGATAAGGAAAACTAATGCCCTAGTGTTTTCCCTTGTGGTGTTCATCCTTAAATAACATTAAAAAATATTTTAAAAAAAATTCAAGAAAAAAGGAAGGACAGTGGCTCGCAAAATTTCAAGTTTTCAATTTATTGCTCACCATGTTTTATTCTTATCGTCGTTTTCCCTATATACCACAAGGAAAGTATTTTCCTCTATGCTTTCTTTTCTTTTTCTTCTCCGAATCCATGAACCATATAGAGCGTTAAAGGCCTTGAGCAAATATTCCCTTCCTAGGGATACCTCTTCCGTTCTCTTCCTCAACTTGTACATCCTCCTGCCAAACAAGGCAAGAGATGCATGATAGAAACCAATCAATTTTTGAAGGTCTATGTTGTTCATTATCGGTCTTCGACCTTCAAATTTATTCTTTGTGCTTGCGCTAAAGGTATTTTGTTGTGTTCGTAGGTTGATGATGGGCCCAGTGTTGGGGAAGACGCATTCATATGGTTGGGATCATTAGTCCCATTAGCTGTGGATGTTGTTACTGGAAGATTTTCTTTTGAAACGTTGACTGCGTCAAGAATGTACCGGCTCTATTTCCCGGGTTATGATAAATTCCTAAGAGAAATTGAGAAGTAATTCATCTCTACTCATTTTGTGCTGCTGTTATTGTAGTTAATTGTGCATGCTTACCATGAATAACACTGCAAAAAAGAAAGTATGGGGACATTAAATTGAAGTTAGGAATGGATCATGATGGGAAAAAAGTGGGTTTGAGTCAAGTAGGAGTATTGAACATATTAAACAACTGAAATATGACTAATATGTCATGTTGGACCTTTTGAATACATTTAGGATCTGTTTGGTTCATGAATTTAGTTAGAGGGGAATAAAAAGAAGACACGGAGGAAAACTTTTCTCTAATTCGTTAATAAGGAAAATTGGTGAGGGAAGAGGAAGAAAAAACGCAGGGTGATAAGAGAATTGTAGGGGGAGGGAAACACTAGGGAAATTGTTTTCCTTTCCTTTTTCTCCGCAAACCAAACAGACCCTTAGGCGCTGTTTGATTCACAGATATAGCAAAGGAAAAGAAAATTGAAGAAAAAGAAGAAGGAAAACTATTTTCCTAGTTTTTTTCCTACTATTTTTCTGCATGCTTAAATAACAGTTTATAGTAATTCAGGAAATAGGAGTGGTCTGACTCACAAAACCCAAAATTTACAATTCACTTTTCACCCTGCTGCTCTTTAACTTCCTATTTTCCTTAAACTTTTTTCTTAGTAATCAAACAAAGAAAAGTGTTTTCATCGGTGTTGTCTTTTCCTTTCCCCGACTAAATCCATGAACCAAACAAATCCTTGCTGGATTTTTTAGGTTAAAGTCAAACAATAGGGTGTATGGAATTCTTTTTCATCCACGCATTTTCTGAAGTTGGGCAAAGGAAGTTGTTCAAGCATATTCTGCCTGATTTCCATATAGAATGAAACTAGTCTGCTACATCGAATAATTGGTAATAAGAATTAAGAAAATGGCATTACCTAGTAGTGGTCCTACTTTTGGATTGTTTTCTTCGATCAATTACATTTGATATCTATAATTTTTTACTGTTTTGGGATACGTGTTTAGATGCATTAAACAATTGCAAAAGCAAAGAAAACCAAAAGGTGTGGAGCTAGCAGATGATGAGTTTATACTGCATGTGGAGGGAACTCTAAGCACGCAGAGGGTAATTCGACATATTGGATCAACAAGTTGGCCTGGTTTGTCTACTATATTTAATCAACTTACTCTCTCAATTGCTTCAATAAAATTGTGTATCACAATACTTGTATTTATTCAAGTTATATCGCCACTTGGAATATTAATCCTAATTATAGTTATGGTATTTGTTAGGAAGGCTTACGCTAACCAATTACGCTCTCTACTTTGAGACCTCGGGGGTCCTATCTTATGAAGATGCACTCATGCTTGATCTTTCGAAGGACATTCCACATAGTGTGAAACCTGCGGCCACGGGTCCATGGGGTGCTCCCCTTTTTGACAAGGCCATTGTCTACGAGTCTGCTGAGTTGTAAAAACACTAACTTGTACTTGGAATTATCATTAACGTACATGTGAGAAGGCTATATTTGGTTCATGGATTTAGTGAGGGAAAAGAAAACAAAAGAAAAGAAAACATAGAGGAAATCAATCTCCTTTGTTTGGTTAATAAGGAAAAAATGAGAAGAAAATGGGAATGAAAAGAAAATAGGGTAAGGCTATAGTAAGCATCTCTTCTCATATGAGAAAACAGCTTCTAGCCTTTGGATTCGTGGCATGTGGTACAATTATTGCAAATCTCTAGCAGATATCTAGAACCATAAAGAATCCAAAGGCTAGAAGTTGCTGTCTCATACGAGAAGCTGCTTACAACAGTCTTACCCAAGAAAATATAGTGAGAAATGATTTGAAAATCTTGAATTTTGTGAGTCACTTTCCTCCCTTTTTTCTCTAGTTCCAATATTTAAACATGGAAGAAAACACAGGGGAACTAGATTTCTCTCGTGTTTTCCTTCACCTTCAATGAATCCGTGAACCAAACAGTGCCGAAGTATCCTTCCTTCAAATATTTCATGCCGCATGGACTCATTATAAATCATGCGTGTTCGGTCCCAATTGAGTTTTGCACATATGTTGATGTTGTAGGCAGACAATACTATGATATTTACCTCTTTTGGACCTAGATATTGGCAGGATTTACCAACTATTGATCAGCTTCTTAAAAAATCATGAGTTGGTCTTGTCAAAAATCAAAACAATTTATTAGTGGGATTCAAGAAGTGAAGGGCCATTCTACTGCTAAAAATCACAATTTTTGTCTGATTGGTCATACTGATACCAGAACTCAACACTCATGTTGTCTTTGAAATGGAAGTCATATGCATCAATATTTACATACTTAACACTGTTACACATAAAGAAGGAATAAAAACAAAAGAGGGGTAGTTATGGAGATAGAAGCATAATAGAGTGAAAGTTATCTCTGTAGAAATTGAGTAGGATGGGTTTATTATCAACACCTAGCTCATGTCCTCATATGCAAAATACCATCTCTAACATAAAAACTGAAGCCAACAAGACTTACTTTTTCTTTAAAAAAAAAATAAAAGTTGCATTAGAAAGCATCTTTAGAGTAAGTTGATTTTGAAGATGGTAATGTATTTACAATTTATTGGAGTGCGTTTCGAACTGTCATTCCAAACACTCCCTTGCGCAGGATGTGACTATAACTATAAGTTCAAGTGACATTCTTTTGGAAAATTTTGTAGGGAAGAGGGAGTTGTGTTTGAGTTTCCTGAGATGACAAGCTCTACGAGACGCGATCTCTGGCTTGCGCTCATAAAGGAAATAATATTACTCCACCAGTTCTTATCGAAATACAAAGTGGAATCTCTGACGCAAGCATGGGAGATGCACACAAGGACTATACTCGGGATTATTAGGCTGCACGCAGCTAGAGAAATGCATCGAATATCGCCACCGGCTCCAAAAAATTTCTTGATTTTCGCCTTGTTTGATGAGTTGCCTAAGGGGGACTTTGTATTGGAAGAGCTTGCTGGGAGCTTGAAGAATTTTAATTCTGGACACCCTTGTAGTGGTAGCTCGATTTTAAGGAGATTGAATATGACCCAACCGAGTGTCTTGTATATAGAGGCAAAAGAAGAGCCCCGGGAAATTAAGAGCGTTGAAGTTGACACTCTCTCATCTTTGGAGAGTACGATAAATCAAGTTAGAGAGGAAGCAAAGGAAGTTGAGATTGCTAAAGCTACTACCGAGGAGCTGAAAGAGGAAGGGATCGCAGATAGTGTCCTTGTTCTTACGGTAAGATGCCGACCCATATCTAATTCTGGGCCAAAAAGCACTTCTTTTGCAATGATGTGTAAGAGTGTATATGCCCCTTTTGTACGGTTTATAAGGTCTTAGTTCCCCTCTGCTTAACACCTGGGTTTTAAGGAGTTGAATGGAGTGGGCCTTACAAGAGTGTACGATGTTTTCTTTCCATAAAGAGACACTAAGGCTCCGTTTGGTTGTTGATTTAAAGAAGGAAAAGAAAAGGAAAATGATAGGAAATATATTTCGCTTTTTTTTTTCCGGGGTATTTTCTCAATGCTTAAGTCGAGACTTTGTTTGGTTTGTGGATTCATTGAAGGAAAAGAGAAGGGAATGGCTAACATTAGAAGTAAAATAAACCAAAATATTATTGTAGCACAAGAAAAAGGGAGGAAGCTGGCTCACAAAATTCAACTCTTTCAATTTGAGTCCCACAACATTTTATTTTCCTCACTATTTTCCTTGGTATCCAAACAAAGGAAAATATTTTTCTTTGTGCTTTCCTTTCTTTTCCGTCATTAAATCCATGCACCAAACATAGCCTAAATAACATTAAAAATCAACAAGTTTCGAAATATTATAGGAAATTCTAGAACAGAAAAGAGAAGTCATTTGCTATTTTTTCAAAATTTCAATTTATGTTCAACCCATTTCTTTTCCTTCATATTTTCCTCATTGTTTTCCTTATAAACTAAACAAAGAAAATGGTTCTCCTCACTGTTTTCTTTTCTTTTCCCTCACAAAATCCACGGATCAAATAGAGCCCACGTAAAACAGTTTCATTTCTTTGGTTAATAAGTTGAAAAATGAAGAAAATAGGAAGAAAAGAGAAAATGATGAAAAATAAGTAAAAATATTGAACATTGTGAGTCTCTAATCTTCCTCTTTTCTTGAGTTCTTTTTATAGTATGAAATTTATTGTATATGATATGATTAAGCACGGGAGAAATACTACGTAAAACATTAGAGTCTCACGATTCGGTTTCCTTCTCTAAATCCGCAAACTAAAAGTAGCGTTAGGAGTTGTTGATTTTTCTGCTGCTTTTTGGTATGAAGTGCTTGCTTTTCTGTAAGCAATTACAGATTATAGATTTCAACTGCTTCATGGTTTCTCCGCTATTGGTTTTGTAGGAGCTCTTAAAACCACTTAAAGAGGTAATACCTTGGTTTCAAGAAGTTCTCTCGTGGAAACGACCAGTAGCTACCCTCACCGTGATTGCTGTCACTCTAGTAGTCATCTACAAGTAAGTAGTTTTTCGTTCTTGTTCTAACATTTGGCTCAATACTGGAAGAATTATGGCATGTTTGGTTGTCCCTCGAAATAAATTGCCCCGTCTCAATTTTACAAATAAAAAAGTTACCATCTGGACTATACATATTTGTGGAAATTGTAGTAATTAATCTAGAAAATTATGCTTAAAATAATAAATTTGTTCATCTCAGGTAAAGAAGAATGACCAATAAGATGAAACATGGTAAAGTTTTTTCTTTTTTGGCAAATAGCCACATTCAAGACGATGTACTTTTGGGTAGTTCCATTCAAACTTGTAAACAGTCCCTTGATTTCATTTCTTGCATGATTCTTGAATGTAATGAACATTTTTCCGACGTAGAGAATGGGTTGGAAAAGTAATAGCGGCGCTCTTGCTGTGGGCGGTGGCAAAGATGCTCGAAGCAAGACGAAAGGGGCTTCCGGAAAAGTGCAACAAGATAGTTGTGTACACCGCCTCTGACAAGACAACAATGGAGAGTATAGTGTCCGCACAACATGGATTAAGAACCGCGCAAGAGTTGGTGCAATCGGCAAACATTGCAATATTGAAAATCTGGTCAATACCGCTCTGGAAGGCTCCTAAGGTATTAATTATTATGTAATTTCTTTATAGCTTCTTTCAAGAAGCACTTGTGAAACACACAAAAGTGTAGTTGACTGTTGTGAGTGGATGGGGGAAGAAAATACTATCGTACAACTTTGAGGGAAAAAAATTGCTAGTGTTCCAAAATTTAATTTAGCCTCTCCATTCAAACCATTAAACAGAGTTAGGATGTGTTTGGAATGACATCTTCAAAATGCATTCTCGCCAATTATAATTACACTATCTTCTTCATTTTAACTTTTTTGAAAATGCATTTGAGTACATTTTTTACCTTTTCTAAAAGCAAATCCTATTTTGCTTCCACTTTTAAGTTGGAAGTGGTGTTTTGCAGTTGAGGACATGGGTTGGGGGTTGAATGAAATCCTTGATGCTCAACTTTTATAGCGGATAATAACACTCACTCCATTATGTTTTCATCTCCATCTCTACCGTGCGCTATTTCTTTATTATTCTCTTTCAATATGAAAGTATGTCAATATTAATACATATGTTTGAAAAGAAGTTACTTATCCTCCAAAGGTAGGGAAGTGACTTTTTTGTAGTACATGTAATAATATTGAGATACTATATTATAGACATAAAATATATATATATATATATTGAAAGAGGGGTAGAGATGGTGATAGAAACATAGAGTGGGAGTTTCTGATACATAAGTTGAGCGACACATGTCCTCGTACGCAAAACATCATTCTCCAATTTTAAAGTGACAGCTTGTAAAACTTGCTCTTTTGGAAGTGTATTAGAAATGAATCCTCAAAATAAATTGAAATGAGGATGATCATGCAGTTCCAATTTTGGTGAGAATGTCATCCCAAACACACTCTAACGACAGTAATTGTGCTCACATTGCTCGTACTCCGAGTCAATTTTGCTTACCATTTTCTTTCGGTGTTTTTCAATAGTTTTTGGTTTTTGGTTGCAGCACGCGAAGATGGTGATGTTGGCTATGACTGGATTAGCAATTGTACTAGCAATTGTTCCATTGAAGTTCATCCTTATGGCTGTTGCACTGTATTGCTTTGCAATGAATTCAAAGCTTGGGAGGTCCATGCAAAATGAACAGGGGACTAGACGGTTGAACGAATGGTGGGACTCTATTCCAGTTATTCCTGTTGAAGTCACAGACAAGGTTCCCGATAGCCCTGCAGAGGATAGGCCCCTCATTTGCCACGATTAGCCTCATTCGGTATATCTTTTCTTCCCTGCTGCCCTATTATAAATAGATATACACACACGCGTGCTTTGCACCTTCGTAATTTACTCTTAAAAGTTGACATGTTAGGCCGTTTGAGTTATTAATTTGTATCAATTTGCAGTTTTCGTCAGAATTGTTTGTATAACTCTTGACTAGTTTTAACAAATTTTGAAATTTTTTTTTTACAAAATTGTAGACAGAATTCTTTAGCACCTTCATAAACTTACATTTGATTTCACTTTGGTCCCAAAGTTGACACGTTAGGCTATCGAGTTTCTAATTTGTGTCCATCATAATTGTTTATAAAACTCTCACGAATTTTAACAAATTAAATTTTGACCCCTTTTTTGTGACAAAATTGTAGACATAGTTGTGACAAATGTTGGCATAAATTTGAAACTCCAAGATCGGAATGTGTCAACTTTAAGTGACACTCGTGTAAACTACGAGGGTGGTTATATATATATATATATGTATATTTATATAGGTTTATGTGTGTGTGTGTGTGTGTGTGTCTGTATTGCTTGTAGTGATGAGTTGAAATAGGTGACTTCCCTTTTTGTGTGTATTATCACCTGTCATGTTTAGCTATGCTGAAGTGAAGAAAAATGTGTTTGTGCAGCACTAGCGCATACAAAATCTGGCAAGAAATGGTGGAAAGAGAAGAAGAAAACACAGTGATCAATAGTATGCAAAAGAGCTCATATATGTGGCACAAAGTTTGGTATTTTCTTATTTATATATAATTGTTTGTCGCCCTGAATATATAATCCCTTTTTATAACAAAGTGCTTTATTTATTTACTGTATTTATTTTTTACCAAGCAAGAATAAATGTGTGATGTAATTTCTGTCAGCATAGTGTAAAAAATCTTGTGTGTGATTATGTTCTATTGTCTCCTACGTAGAGTTAATCTTTCTCATGAGATATACTAGTGGCCTGACCATTTCCCTTGGTACTTTTTCAATATTGCAAACCTCACTCTTCATTTGGTGTACTTAGGCTCTGTTTGGTTCAAGGATTTAGTAGGGACAGGAAAGGAAAATACTATGGCAAACGTTTTTAATTTCTTCCTTTGGTTATCAAGGAAAATAGTGAGAAAAATAGGAAATAGGAAAGAAAAAAAAATGTAGTAAAAGATAAATTAAATACTTTTGAATTCTTGCTGAGATTATAATTTCACATCGGGAATTTAAAGTCTTACTGCTCAAGATATAAGATCATGGGGCTATTCCACCCATTGGCAATTGGTTTTGGGTTGGATGTTCCAATTTAACATGGTATCAGAGTAGGTTATTGTCAAGCCCAGTTTGGCCATATGTACGTGCTCCACGTTACCCTACCTTAATAATCCACGTGTTTGGCTTTCAGTCATGTCACACATGCAGGGGCATGTTGAGATTAGAATCTTACATCAAAAAATTAAAGTCTTGCTATTCAATATGTAAGATCATGTGGCTATTTTATCTATTGCCAATTGAAGGTGGGTTGGATGTTCTAATTGAACAACAATTCTGTTACAATAGTATTTTTGATAATTATCAACTTTTACTACTATTATTTAGGTATGTAAAACAAGGAATGATGCGAGAGAAATAGTTAATTCTTCTTGTTTTTCTTTCTTTTTCTTTTTCTTTATTGAATTCGCAAATCAAATAAAGTCTAAAGTTATTTTTCTTAGCCTATTTAGAGAAGGAAAAGGAAAGCAAAAGCAAAATAATTGCATCTTCAATTTAATGTTTATATTAAAACATATCAAGAAAAAAGAAAAAAGAAAAGTAGGTGACTCAAAATTAGAGAACTTTGGTTTTCCACCAATTTTTTTTTGGTTCTATCAATTTCACCATTTTTCTTATTAACCCACTAATGAAAACGATTTTTCTGAATGTTTTTTTTTTTTGCTTTCATTCCCCAAGTCTCAAGGTTGTAGTAAGTTATTAAATTTTTTTAATTTATCAATGATCATGTCACGCCCCGGAAACCGAAGCGCGAGGAAAGAGGAAAGATAGAGAGGAAAGAAATAAAACTCAATCACAGATGCGGAAGCGACATTAAGATCTTACGAGGATTCCTACAAGGATGACTTACTAACACATAAGCCAAAGTGGACTTATATATTAATAAGTCCAACAAGGATGAAAGCATTTGAAAATCACATTAAAAAGCCTTTCCGGGCAAGCACTATATCAAGGAGAAAGGAAAAGTTATAATGAATTTGATAAAAGGTCATTTTTGACAGTTGTTGAATTTTAAAACACCCGTAAGTAACTATATCTTTGAAATTTTCACATTCTGTTCGCGCTGGTCCATGTAAAATTCGATTCTGCACAACTTTCGTCTAATGACTTTTTTTCCAATTCTGCACCATTTGGGCAGAAAATAAAAAAAACAGTAGCAGTTTTTCTATGACAGCAACTTTTGCCAGCATTTTGACAACTTGTAGAAATGTTCCCAATTATGCTAAATCCTCAAGTTTAAACCTCAATACATGACTAAACAAGTCCTAAATGACATATAACACATGCCTAGACCAAACGGAACTTCATATACTCAAAATTTATTAGAAACGAGAAGTGAAAGAGATAAAGAGAGGAAAAAGAGGAGAGGGAGAGATTGGGAGAGATAGGGAGAGAGATATAAGGAATGTATTCTAAACACACACACATGTGTATTTTCACATTCGGAAACCTTTTAAAAACATATATATACATAATTCCAACATAAGTAAAAGGAGAGAATATTTAAAAAAGGGAAAGAGATCAAAGAGGGGAGAGGAGAGAACGAGAATGGGAGAGATTTTTGAACATTTCCTTTAAAAACAAAATGGACAAATCCGGCAAGGATTTCATACAATTACAATGAGTCCGGTAGGGACAAAACCAAACATAAACGAATCCGGCAAGGATTCCATACAATTACAATGAGTCCGGCAAGGACAAAACCAATCATAAACGAATCCGACAAGGACTCAATTCCACACACATACATAAAACTTTAGAAGAAATGCTACGGTCTCGGAAACATAGTTACATAACATAAATAAAAGGACTAACACTGTCCATCAAACTTACAACAAGACCTTCCGATGACAAAATTATGGAATCCAAACTTTAGAAGTTTAATAAAAGTAATACAACCATTTTCTTGAAGAGCTCTAACTATTACAAACTTCTCAAGAGACTAAAATTTACATGAGAACTATCCATTTACATATGTAGACACGAATCCTCAAAATAGAACAAAATACATCAACGTCTATGCGTCGGTCACATGTGCCCTTTTTCCCTTATCAAGTTCACCTGAAAAATATTTTGTCGTTTTTATGAGAACGACGGCTCGTAGACAACATTGTAACAAATCTATATGCTATCCATGACTAAAATGAAATGAGGTGCAATGAATCGCCAACATGGCTACAATGAAATGTTTAAAGCCGCAAGGCTATGCGTGACAAATGCACATCTCTCTCGTTACCGGACCATGAGCCACCCACGCATGGAGTGTAGCATACCAACTTCCGGGAGCTACCCGAATATAGTTTGGAGTTTGAATGTTTCTAAGGGTCATTCTCCCTGTCTCACATCACAACCCACGTCCGGATTTCTTAAACCAAAATTCCCACATGGGATTTTTCTCTCTTTTTCAAATAAAACCTTTATGTCGTGATATTTGAATGTTTGCCGATTTGGCCTCAATGCATGAAATGTTTAAAATGACAACATATATGCTCCAACAAAATAATGAACACAATAATTCTTGCATGTTGAACATGTATTAAAGACATCAAGAGTCAAATTAAAATTCATAACATAGCACTCTTAACAAGGATTTCTAAACTAACGTCCTAACATGCTTTTACACATAAATGGAGCATCCTAGGCACGTCTAGCATCACATAATCAATTATAAAACAACCAAAACATGTAAATTCACAATTAGGCATATAACCTTAAATTTACAACTTTGGGAAAAGCCTAATGCATACGTCTAAATTATTCTCATAACTTCATTTTAATTACATTTAACACCCCAAACTTTACAACTTACACAACCAAGGCATATAATTCCACAATTAGGCATACAACCCTTACATTACTACTTTGGGGAAATATCCATTGCATGTGTCTAAATTATATTTTTAACATCCTTTTGATCACGTATAACACAACAACATCACAATTTACACAACCCAAGCGTGTAAATTATATTTAGGCTTATAACCCTAACATTACAACTTTGGGGGAAAAGTCCTAATACATGTGTCTAAGTCTCTCTTAACATATAAATATACTCATAGCATCTTAGGCAAGTATAACATATATAATTGCACAATGTAAATCTACCTCAATGCTTAGCTTCCAAAGGATCAATGGCAACTCAAGAGAGCTAAGCACAACCAAAATAACTTCAAGGCTTGTGCAAGGATCTTGAAGAATGCTTCAAGAATGCACCTCTAATCAAGAACAACCCAAGGTTAGGATAGAAGTCATGAAACTTGTAAACCCTAGGTTGTTTGTAATACCCTGTATTTTTGGATGCATGGTTATATAAATAAGACCCTGTATGCTTGTGTGAACCCTTGGTGAAGAACCTTTTTCGATCAATCAAACTCTTCTCGAGCGATTGAACTTCTGTCATTCTCGATCGATCGAACCTACTTCGAGCGATCGAAGCTCTGCCGACCTGATTCTGTGATGTGGACCCTTTCCCGAGCGATCGAACTATTCTCGATCGATCGAACCTTAACCGACCTGTTCTCAATCGATCGAACTAACTTCGATCGATCGATCGTTGTATTTTAGTATACGTTTTCTGCCACCTGCCTCTCTTGCCTCCTTATATATATATGTATGTTTTGTGTGTTGTGGTGTTTTGGCAGTTTAGAGTTAGAGAGAGAGAGAGCTCTTGTGTGTGTGTGTGTTTCGTGTATATATATATATATAACCGTGTATGTGTGTGTATATATATACTTAGACAAGAGAGAATAAGGAGAACAAGAAGAAGAAGGGAAGAGAAGACAGAGAAGGAGAGAGATAGAGAAGACAGAGACAAGGAGAGAGACAGAGAAGGAGGAGGGAGAGAACGAGCTCGCCGTGACCCCGAAACCTTTGTTCGTCTCTGCCTAGTTTCTGGGTAGAAGATGATTTTCGAGCGATCGAATGGCTTTCGATCGATCGAACTCTCCGTTTCTTCAATCGATCGAAGGGACTTCGATCGATCGAACTTGTTTGACTTCAATTGATCGAGAGGACCTCAATCGATCGAACCTCGCATAACATGATTAATTCCTGTTGTTTATTATATGAACTGTTTAGTTGATTAAATGTTGATCGATGCTTTAATATGCGATATTGTTAATTTAAGAGATAATGCAACACTGTTGTGAGATGAACTGTTTAACTGTTACATAATAATATTGCTGAACTGTTAGTAGAATGGAACACGACAGCATGTTAATAATCAGAAATGAGTAGATATGATTAATACAGAGCATATGGTATTTCCAGTACTTAGTATATGAGCATTTCACAACATGTGTCAGCATGCATGGGATAGTGATGTGAAGAGGCAAGAGAAGCTGATGAGAATTGGGATATGGGACTTATGTGGAATATGAGATATGTGTACTTTGGATCCATGGGATCAACGGCTGACGAGTCGGGTGGACGTGGGATGGTTAGAGTTCCTAGTACGCCTCTCGCTGTTGAAGACGTCCAGTGATGCGTATGCACTGTTGAAGACGTCCAGTGTACCGTTGAAGACGTCCGGCTAGTGCTCTAATGTATTCTCAGCTGTGTAGACGACCAGTGAGGGTATACGCATCGTTGAAGACGTCCGATGTGCCGTTCTATCGTTTACAGATAGGTGGTACCGTGTAGACGACCGGTAACCCTATCAAGGGATTGTGGGACCTACTGCCTAGTCGGGTGATTCCGATTGGCATTATTGTATCAACAAATGAATACTGATTGGCATTATTGTATCGACGTATGGATACGGATATGAGATTTCGGTATCGACGAATGAACACAGATTTTTAATATGGTATTGATGAATGGGTATAGAGATGGATAGAGGTATGAATGTGAGTACATATATGATGAGATTAATGTTCAGTCTTGGATTCAGCGTCCCGACGTAAAGGTATGCGGCATAGGTGGTTGCATGGGTTACATGCATGGATTTGGTGAATACGTGATGAGATATTTATTCCATGATCGTTATTATTGTCTTCATTCAATATGATTTATGTTATCGTTGAATTCATATACAGTTTAATGACACATTTGCTATGTCCGTGAGAGACGCCATTGTTAAGAGATTAACCGCATTTTAAGATGCTGAACAATAACGGCGAGGAGTGTTGTTTAGTGTACTCACTCAGCTTTGTATCCAAAGCTGATGGCGTTTGTGCCCTGGACATTCCAATGTCTAGAGCTTCGCAGGACTTGAGGATGAGAGACTGATGTTCTGCCGGTCTTGGAGCTGAAGGCTTGGAGAAGAAGACGTGCTGCTTGTAATAGTTAGTTTGTATATCTGTTGTTGTTATTGTTATAGGCCTGAGACTATAAGCCAGCTGTTGTAATAGTTTTAGTAGACTTTTATAATTGGTACTTGGGCATCTGTTGCTTTTATACCTTTTATAGTTTCCGCTGTAGCCTCTGATTATGTTAATAAGATATATTCTATGAATAGCATCCTCCCTATCGTGGTGTTTATTGGTTTGAGTAGATGACAATGCGGTTATTCACCCGTCATTCCCTATGGACCCATAAAGGAAATTTATTTTTCCCTATTTATGCTGCTCCGGGGCGTGACAGGATTTTTGGTATCAGAGCCTAGGTTTCAGTTGTTAACCGCTTGTCTTTTGTGATTAGAACCTGAGTTCTAAGTTAATGTCAATAGCACGAGGATTAGTTGAGATGAGATAGAACTGGAATCTTGTCATGTAGACGAGAAGTTAGATGAATCCATCTGAGAATGTTTCGTTAGCAGGTAGTAACTGCTAGAGGCGATAAGAATCGTTAGAACTGTTGATAGCCGAGTTCATAGAGAACAATGCGTGAGAATTAGTTGTGGTTGTGGAGATCCTATAAATATAGAGCCGTTGGATGTTAGACACTGACAAATCCCGAAGCAATCTCGGAGCAGTCGGTATGACCTAAAAATAGAAAGAGGTTTAGGATAAGATTATCCTGTTACCTTGAGCCACATGTTAGTTGAGTGTTCTCACATTTTAGTTGAACAATACTCATAGTCTGGAACCTGGGAATGGAATAGAATGTTTAGATTTGACGTTACGCGTAGAACCTATAGTTTCGTAACCCGTGTTTTGAGCATAGATATATTGGAGTACACTTGATAGATAGACTGACCTTGTGGTTATTATTATTTATGTGAGGTATCCGTATTGCTTAATGTGATCGTATTATATAGTGGTACTATATATTGGTTACCACATGTTTTGTTCTTACCTGAGCTGTAAGATAGAATGCGTCTGACCGAATAGATTTTCATTGTAGGTAGCGACATCGAACACTACCAGTACTCGCTATGGTTAGGACGACTCGAGGAAACCCGGGCCAGCTGAATGGAGTACCTGAATTAGTACCTCCTGAGATAGATCCAACATGAATGATTGGAGTTTTCATCCGTCGCATGGAACAAGTAATCAATCGTGCGGATCACGTCATCGGCAATGAAGCACCAGTACGTCAGACAAGAGTCAAGCTGCTAAAGGAATTTCGTGCTCTTCAACCAGAGACCTTTACCGGATTAACGGGAGCATGGCAAGCTGAGCAATGGATTCACCAGATAGAATTGATATTTGAGACACTTGAATGTACTGACACTGAGAAAAGACATTTGGCTATATTTCAACTGACATTCTCAGCAGCAGATTGGTGGGACGCAGTGAAAGCTACGATAGGTGAAGAAGCTGTAGGAAGGATGACTTGGGAATCATTCAAGACTCGATTTCTAGAAAAGTACTTCCCAGAGTCTGAGAAGAACAAAAGGGAGATGGAGTTCATACAATTAGTCCAAGGTAGTTTTACAGTGCCAGAATATACAACTCAATTCGAGAGGCTATCACGATTTGCGCCGCATATGATCGATACCCCAAGAAGGAAGATCAAAAGATATCATCAGGGACTAGTTCCACATATCCGTCATATGACTATAGGACATTTAGATCAATTCTTTCGAAGCTCTGGTAAAAATGGCAACGAAACTGGAAGATGACACTCAGATTAGTGAAGGACAACACTTTGATCAAGCATTTCTAGAGTATGATCAGTTTCTCCTAACGGATCAGAGAGGAAGAGATAGTCAGATTGTGTTGGCTGCTAACCAAGTTCAACAAGGAAATACAGAGAGAAGTTACATAGGCAACCGCCAGAAGCGCAAGAGATTTGAGACCGACAAGAAAGAATCAAAACTAGTGGCGACTCCGACGCAGTACAGAGAACGAGATATCTGCTACAATTGTGGAGTACCAGGACACCATTCCCAAGAATGCAAAGTATCAAGGAAATCTAATGGATGTGGAATACGATGCTTTAACTGCGGTAAAGTTGGTCATGTCAGTAAGTTTTGTCCAGAACTGGAGATGCAACACAATGTTCCGTCACAACAAGTATCACGAGGGCAAACTCGCCATACAAATAATTGGTCTCAACTTAAACAAGGACGATAGACAGAAGGTACAATACTCAGCACCTACATTTTGTATTACATATGATCCCGACATTTCTAGAACTTTGGCAACCGTTTGATTGATTGTAAGAGGATTAGCCTACACCGTAAATTGTAGTTACCGGAACAATTCATTTGGCACAAATCAGTAGTTGTCTCTGATAGTAGTTATCCGAGAATGGATATAACATCATTTGCATCCCTGTATAACATCTATTGCATCCCCATAAGACATCAATTGCATCCTTATATGACGTCAATTGCCTCCCTATCGAAAGACTACGCCAACCGTTGGTAAGTTGGACAGAGATTAGAGATGAGGAATCTCAATTTTTGTTAGATATAGCCTTGACAAGAAACGACAAACTAGAAGATTTCAAGTCTATAAGAGAGGATACTAGTGACGCAGAGACGATACCAGAATTACGAGTACCACGGAAGATTGCTTTTTGACACCGAGTTCCTGTTGCTTTTATCCTTTTGAAATGTTATACAGTAGATCGACTCACAGAATCAGTATAAAACATTGTCTAACTTGTTTAAATTAGTACGTGGAAGTAGAACAAGTATTCAACGGATAGTACAAACTCGAGAGATGATTATATCAATAGTATGTGAGAAATTGGAGACACATGAGGAAGTTTAAATCATTTACTACGATGCCAGAGTCACGATACTCTCAAGACAACATACTAAAGAATGACGGTGACAACACTGGAGTTAACAAAGATGTCACAGAACGTTGTGTACAACAAGAGACCGACTAAGGACGCTGAAAAACATAACCAGGAGCCCAGAGATGGGAGACAGCCAACTGTTGATACAGTAGAGACATCGTTAGCAAAGTTCGAAGTACCTTTGGAGACAGGAGTAGACGGCAACGCTTCGCTACAACTTAGATGAGATTAGAACATTTGATCAATAGAATCCTCACACCGTAGAGTTTGACTTGAGGGAGGAACCTCATGTGTTTAGAGACTAGCCGTTTCAGATGTTGTGAGATGATTTGATTGTGCTACCTAGAACCTTTTCCCGAAGTTCGACTTACGAATTTTATATATCTAAACCCAAGGATTGGTAGCTGTCACCCTAGTACTCGTAGATCATTGATATCTCTATATCATATGATTAGAACTTTAATCCGTTGGCCGCTGAGGTAATCGTTTACGTAAAACGAGAACTTGAGCATTTTTAGATTCTATCTTCTGAGATGGATTTCTTTTTGGTTATAGGAACCGCTGCTTCAGATTTCGAGGACGAAATCTTTTGATGAGTGGTGGATGATGTAATACCCTGTATTTTTGGATGCATGGTTATATAAATAAGACCCTGTATGCTTGTGTGAACCCTTGGTGAAGAACCTTTTTCGATCAATCGAACTCTTCTCGAGCGATTGAACTTCTGTCATTCTCGATCGATCGAACCTACTTCGAGCGATCGAAGCTCTGCCGACCTGATTCTGTGATGTGGACCCTTTCCCGAGCGATCGAACTATTCTCGATCGATCGAACCTTAACCGACCTGTTCTCAATCGATCGAACTAACTTCGATCGATCGATCGTTGTATTTCAGTATACGTTTTCTGCCACCTGCCTCTCTTGCCTCCTTATATATATATATATATATGTATGTTTTGTGTGTTGTGGTGTTTTGGCAGTTTAGAGTTAGAGAGAGAGAGAGCTCTTGTGTGTGTGTGTGTTTCGTGTATATATATATATAACCGTGTATGTGTGTGTATATATATATACTTAGACAAGAGAGAAGAAGGAGAACAAGAAGAAGAAGGGAAGAGAAGACAGAGAAGGAGAGAGATAGAGAAGACAGAGACAAGGAGAGAGACAGAGAAGGAGGAGGGAGAGAACGAGCTCGCCGTCACCATAGCCGCCGCCGCGGAGCTCGGAACGCCGCCACCGGACCACCGGAGTGAGGTGAGTTTCATTAACTCACTCAAGGGATGATTTTAGGATGATTTCTGTATGTTTAGGACGTGTGTATTGTGACCCCGAAACCTTTGTTCGTCTCTGCCCAGTTTCTGGGTAGAAGATGATGTTCGAGCGATCGAATGGCTTTCGATCGATCGAACTCTCCGTTTCTTCAATCGATCGAAGGGACTTCGATCGATCGAACTTGTTTGACTTCAATTGATCGAGAGGACCTCAATCGATCGAACCTCGCATAACATGATTAATTCCTGTTGTTTATTATATGAACTGTTTAGTTGATTAAATGTTGATCGATGCTTTAATATGCGATATTGTTAATTTAAGAGATAATGCAACACTGTTGTGAGATGAACTGTTTAACTGTTACATAATAATATTGCTGAACTGTTAGTAGAATGGAACACGACAGCATGTTAATAATCAGAAATGAGTAGATATGATTAATACAGAGCATATGGTATTTCCAGTACTTAGTATATGAGCATTTCACAACACGTGTCAGCATGCATGGGATAGTGATGTGAAGAGGCAAGAGAAGCTGATGAGAATTGGGATATGGGACTTATGTGGAATATGAGATATGTGTACTTTGGATCCATGGGATCAACGGCTGACGAGTCGGGTGGACGTGGGATGGTTAGAGTTCCTAGTGCGCCTCTCGCTGTTGAAGACGTCCAGTGATGCGTATGCACTGTTGAAGACGTCCAGTGTACCGTTGAAGACGTCCGGCTAGTGCTCTAATGTATTCTCAGCTGTGTAGACGACCAGTGAGGGTATACGCATCGTTGAAGACGTCCGATGTGCCATTCTATCGTTTACAGATAGGTGGTACCGTGTAGACGACCGGTAATCCTATCAAGGGATTGTGGGACCTACTGCCTAGTCGGGTGATTCCGATTGGCATTATTGTATCAACAAATGAATACTGATTGGCATTATTGTATCGACGTATGGATACAGATATGAGATTTCGGTATCGACGAATGAACACAGATTTTTAATATGGTATTGATGAATGGGTACAGAGATGGATAGAGGTATGAATGTGAGTACGTATATGATGAGATTAATGTTCAGTCGTGGATTCAGCGTCCCGACGTAAAGGTATATGCATAGGTGGTTGCATGGGTTACATGCATGGATTTGGTGAATACGTGATGAGATATTTATTCCATGATCGTTATTATTGTCTTCATTCAATATGATTTCTATTATCGTTGAATTCATATACAGTTTAATGACACCTTTGCTATGTCCGTGAGAGACGCCATTGTTAAGAGATTAACCGCATTTTAAGATGCTGAACAATAACGACGAGGAGTGTTGTTTAGTGTACTCACTCAGCTTTGTATCCAAAGCTGATGGCGTTTGTGCCCTGGACATTCCAATGTCTAGAGCTTCGCAGGACTTGAGGACGAGAGACTGATGTTCTGCTGGTCTTGGAGCTGAAGACTTGGAGAAGAAGACGTGCTGCTTGTAATAGTTAGTTTGTATATCTGTTGTTGTTATTGTTATAGGCCTGAGACTATAAGCCAGCTGTTGTAATAGTTTTAGTAGACTTTTATAATTGGTACTTGGGCATCTGTTGCTTTCATACCTTTTATAGTTTCCGCTGTAGCCTCTGATTATGTTAATAAGATATGTTCTATGAATAACATCCTCCCTATCGTGGTGTTTAGTGGTTTGAGTAGATGACAATGCGGTTATTCACCCGTCATTCCCTATGGACCCATAAAGGAAATTTATTTTTCCCTATTTATGCTGCTCCGGGGCGTGACATTGTTAGAGATTGGGAAAACTTACCTACACTAGAAATCCTCCATAGAAATGGTTAGGATGTGAAAGAGGTATTATATATACTTCAAGGAAGCTATAAAAGAGAAGAGAAGTTCAATAAAAACCCAAATTTTCGAAATCAAGTGAAACCCTAGAATTTGAGGGTTTTCTAGAATGCTTACCAAATAATGCTTCCAAGCTCTAGGATGGTTAGAGATGCTAGATAATGATGATCTTGAGCTTCTCTTGCAATCTTGTAGAAGAAAACCCTAGGAAGAAGAAGAACTTTGGATTTTCTTGGCTCTTGAAGTGTATAGAGAAGAAGAGATGAAGAGAAATGCTTCCAACCCAAAAACTAACGTGAAAATGAAATGGGGAGGAGGGGGTGGCCGGCTATAGTGGTGTGGGGTGTATCACGACCCATCCCACTACGCGTGGAAATAGGACACATGGCACGCCACCAAGGCTCAACCAATCAACAATATAATGATACGCAGCGGAAAGAACTTTAAAACAACCTTGGGTATTTAAAACTTAGGAACATTCCCCTCTGAGTTGTAAAATCCATTGAAAATCAGAGTTATAAAAAGTTTTGTTCAATCAAAAATGTTCACAAGAATCCATTTCAAAATACCGAGGTTCAGTCGACTGCCTAGTCGACTGTACTAGGGTCCAGTCGACTGTGCCTGGCAGAAACTAAAACCCTAAATCTTCAACAGAGGTCCAGTCGACTGATCTGAGGATACAGTCGACTGCTTTTCAATTATTAGAAGTAGTGGCCAAAATCTACAGTGTTCAGTCGACTGATCAGGGATCCAGTCGACTGCTTCTCCTACTATTCACTTTCAGTGTCTCAAACACACGAGATCCAGTCGACTGACCCTGGGTCCAGTCGACTGCTCCCCTGCTGGCAGCCCTGTGTTGTAAATACTAACAACTCATGCTTCTTAATTCCAACACCAATTCAACCACGACTGATTTAACATTAAAAACATAACTATAGGCGTTCAATTACAAGATTACAATACTGCGAAACTAATCCATGGATCTGTTACAACATATTACAATATTCAAATCCTTACACAAGTTTAGGATTTAAAACAAAAACATATACAAGTGTGATTTCCCCGGCGTTCATCGGCCTCACTCATCGCGCTTCTTCTTGTCTTTCTTCTTACCTGCAATGGAGTACATCTCCACTGCTCAGCTGTATGCTGAGCGTACAATTCTAAATGTATGCTTATATGACAATTCATGGTTTAAGCATCTAAAACACATAGAAATAGTCTCTAAGGTGAGTGGTACGCATTCATCCGGTCGATGCCGTAGGAGGCCCACCTCTCCCACGCATCTCGTACACTGGTTGGGCCTTCCTCCATACCAGGTACCGTGTACTGGTTGGGCCCACCTCCAATCCAGACACAACCACAATTCCAATTCCATTTCAATCACAATCACAATCCTCAA
Organism: Hydrangea macrophylla; assembly: GCA_033977485.1. NCBI lineage: Eukaryota > Viridiplantae > Streptophyta > Magnoliopsida > Cornales > Hydrangeaceae > Hydrangea > Hydrangea macrophylla. The sequence goes on along the minus strand of CM066991.1, from coordinate 77,462,859 downwards.
GGTTCGAGGAGCTTGCCCCGGATGAATTTGCACCAAACTCCCCTTTGACCCAAGTAGACACATAACATGCTCACATAAACAGTTATACGTGCTTTTATTATAATTTCACGTGCATAATTAACGGGCCTAACTAACACATGAATTTTTCCCGGATCCAACAATATCAAAAGTGATGTCCAAAACATGAAAATCCATATATTTCATAGATCTAGAATTCATACCTCGTGCAAATCTCTTCAAACTTTGAAGGATCGTCTAGGGGGCTAAATAATCGTCGAATTTCAATTTATACGCGATTCCTACAAGTTTTACCTGATTTTCCCCAAAAGTCTAGAATTAATATTTTTACAAAAATTGGCCAAACATGACCTAAGTGGTATCAAAACGTAGATCTTACCTCCACGAGTTCAAATCTGAAATCTGGAGAAAATCTGACGGACGAACGGTCGTCGATCGGCTTCGCAAAGCCCGTTGGCTCCAAATCTCCCTTCTCTCTCCTCTCTCTAGATATTTGTGAGTGTTTGGATGAGATTGAAATCTCATCCCAATCTATATATAGGCAAACTTTCGGGGAATTACGTTTACCTCCCCGCAAGTTTCTCAAAACTTCTCATTTATTCATGAAACTTCGCACACGTCTATTTTATGCCTTTACGAGTGAAAATTATAAATTCCAAAAGTTTTCGACTAAGTTTCGTTTGGGTCCAAAATAACGTCCGAAAACTATATTCTGTGGAATCTCTACACAACCTACTTTTTTAATTAACGTATCACTCACGTTCTCACCACAGTTCTCAAAATGATACTATCATATCCAAATTTACCAGAATTATACTACACAGGTATAATTACTATTCATAGAAATACCAGATAAGGTCAAATAACATTTAAATCATATAAATGTCATTTACTCATGATTATGCAATATGAACTTCCATGTTCCCGTGTCCTTACTGACACCTTACTAATGACTCACAGTCAACCTCCTCTCAATTCAATTATCAAATAACATTGATAATCCACAAAAATATGAATATGCATATTAAAACCATGAAATTTTTGGAACGGGTGTGACAGGGTGGGACCCACATCACTTATTTGGTCAATAATGAATGTTTTGATACCCAAACGGACAGTGTGACTCAACGTGTAACCCCAAAATTAAATAAACACATCCACGGGTACATAAATTAATTTCTAAAGCATATGAAAGACAAAATAAAATAATTTAATCATGCTCTGAAAAATTTAAATACAATAAATTAAAATACCAGTCCACACAGAACATGCAAAATTACCCAATTACCCTTATTAAAATTCTAAAATATTACAGATCATTATAAATCTAAGTACGAATAATTAATTTTAAATGACTAGTTAGTAATAAGGACAGTTTATGGTTCTTGTATAAGCATAGGTCTAATTAAAAAGCCATTTTAGTGAAAAGCCTATGCACTTATATATGTATACTGCACATATATTTTGAAAAGGTCCAATAACATTACACGAGAAATATAGACACATCTCTAGGGTTGTGTCCCAAATGTTGTGTCTTTGGGTGTGTCCCAATCTTTAAATATTTTAAAATTTCACAAAACTACGAATTTAACAGTAGAAATATAAGAATTAGTCCCTCCTCAGCCGTTTTATTAGAAGTTAATTCATCTTAAGGGCTAGATTAGAAATAGATCATTGATTAGGCATGTTAATTAGAAATAGATTCTTCTTCCCAATTTAATAATTTTTTAATGTCTAAACTACCCCTACTCACATGGTCAGTGATATACATGTATATATATAAATATATATATATATATATATTCCTGTATCTATTTATAGGCATATAGATATAGATTTGAAGTTAATGTCATTAACTGATAATGAGATTATGTTCTCTTAATTCAAGGGATCTCCTTAATCTGCTCTCGCTCTCCATAATCTTTTTGTTGAAATTCAAATTAAATCATACGTTTTGCCTTAGTTCATCCAGTTTGGTTGTCATTATAATACAGATCTAAATCATATATGCGTCCGCGTGTATTCGTGATTGTATTGTTGAAGCTTTTGGGAAGAAAAAATTTGTTCTTCTTGAAAATGTGATAATTAAACGTTTACTGAGAAATTCTCGTAATAAACTGAGAAATGTCTCAGTAAAATAATGAGAAATTCCCTATTTCTGATTTTAAAAATTGAGAAATTTCCACTCTTTTGTGAAATCCTTGATTAAACTACTGAGAAATTCCCACTCTTTTGTGAAATTTCTGATCCAATAAACTGAGAAATTACACATAGACAATATCATTAGTTCTAGCAAGGAACCACAAAAATGGATACAGGTCTATCCAACAAGATGTGAGAAACAGATATTTTACCAAGTAAAATTGCAAAACAATTGTTAAATATCAATGTTATCATGTTTTATCGTTAATTTTTCTGAGTAATTTCCAGTAATGAATTTTTCTATTGACATGAATTTTCTTAGTTAACTGAACAACGATGAACAATTCCTCAATAAAAAACAAGATATAAAACACTGAGAAATTATAAAAAAATTTCAAATATGATCAATATTTTGCAAAAATTTTCATTAAACTACTGAGAATTTACCCTCTTTAGTGAAAATTTTGAGAAGTTATGCTCCATTACAACTATAAGTATACAAGTCATTATACTACTAAGTATACAAGCCAAACTATGGCATCCAAAAGCAATTTAGGGAGTTTATGCTCCATTATAACCCCAAGCATATCGAATAGATTAAGCTTGACATTGACACCACCAAGCCTGAAAGCTTGATGTTTGCTCTTGTATTGTTTAATGATAGGCACAGTGATATTATTGTGCTTTTGGTGTTCAACGAGCCTCTTTGTGATAACAGCTTCAAAAAGGTGCCACCTAAAACCTGTTATAAAATACACGGTTGGTTCTTTTGTATAAGTTGATGATAGCCGAAATGTATAAATTGAGAAACTGTAATTAATTTACAATCTTTTGTGAAATTTCTCATTAAAAGACTGAGAAATTCCCACTAATTTGGAAAAATTTTCATTAAAAAATAGAGAAATTCCCACTCTATTATGAAATTGCTGATTAAAATACTGAGAAATTCCCACTCCTTTGTGAAATTTCTGATCCAATAAACTGAGAAATTACGCATAAATAATATCATTAGTTCTACCAAGGAATCACACAAATGGATAACTATCCAACGAGATGTGAGAAACAGATACTTTACCAAGTTAAATTGCAAAACAATTGTGAAATATCAATGTTATCATGTTTTTTCGCTAATTTTTTCTGCGTAATTTCCAGTAATGGGTTTTTTTTATTGACATGAACTTTCTTAGTTAACTGAACAACTATGATCAATTCCTCAATTAAAAAAAAGATATAAAACACTGAGAAATTATAAGAAATTTCAAATATGATCAATATTTTGAAAATTTTCTCATAAACACGAAGTATTTCCTAGATTAGAAAATAGCAATAATCATACCAAAAATGCATGTTTTAGAAACCCTAAAATAATGGAACAATAAAACCATTTTTTGTGTCACGGTATCTTTTTTTGCCATCTTCGAAAATTTCTCAGTTAGAAATGTAATCTGAGTCAAATGTTTTGGCCTTTTCTCGCCATCACCTTCATAGTGTTGATGCACCATCGTTGAAGCCCTAAAAAGATCAAATTGTTGATCAAAAACCCTAATTTCTCATAAAAATCGAACAAAGAAAGTGATTTCTCCAACATTTCTGTGAGAAATTTTTACCAAAATAAATTGTTGCCTTCGATTCCCTCAAATCGCATCAAATGGACTGAAATTGCCTTCTATCGCTTGAAGACTGGTGTCTTCGGAGACGTGTTTCACGAAGTAGACTAAATTTTGAAATTCGTGGTTCTAGTAACTACGTGATTGTTGGGAGTTTAAACTCCAATTTCGGAACTGCTATAATGTAGTGTAGTATGCCATATATATACAGAGAGAGAGAGAGAGAGAGAGAGAGAGAGGATAATATAGGGGTATTTATGTCTTTACAAACACAAAGGGACTAAATTATAGATTCAGATATAAGAAGGACCTATTTCTAGAAAAAGCTAGGATTAAGGACTAAATCCTACTTTACCCATAAAAGGTACATAATTAATTACATAAAAGGGTAAATTACACAAACCTCCCCTGAGGTATGGTGTAATTACATAGACCTCCCCTTGTATTTTGAAAAATTACACTGACCTTCATTTTCAGTGTGTATCCCAAAACAGACCTAACATAAAAAATAAAAAAGTCAATAATACCCCTAAAAGTCCATCATATATATAAATATATATATCATCTCCACTATCACACCATTGCGCAACCTACCCCTCATTCACCGATCCACTGACAGCCACCACTACCTCACCCGACCAGCGCACCATTACTCCCACCATCAAAACCCACTTGCACTAATTCTGTCTCACTAACACACACGATCTGTCACCATTACCCTGTCACTATCATCTATTTTGGCAGTTGGTCACTTGATTGAACCCTAACCCTCTCGAACCTGACCGTCTTGTGGAAATAGTGGAATTGAGTTTGAATTGGTAAGAAAATTGAGAGTTGTAGAGAGATAAATAGCAATTTGGGGGGTCAAATTGGGTTTACTGTGGTTAGATCTCTTTCTGGTTATGGGTTCAAAATCAAACGAAAAATGTGGTGTCTTCATCATCCTCAATAACACATCCAATATACAATAAACTTGTATGTTTGTATTTAGAAATACTGAGAAATATACGTCCCTTACATCATAGAGATGAACAACCACAAATTCCTCAAGGCATCCTTTATTGATACCATTTTCATCACTCTCTCTCTATGATGGTGGTCTTTCATATTGACAATGTTGATATAAATATAGACATGTATGTCCATATAGAGAGAGTAATTTGTTTTGGGTTAATTTTTAATGGTCTTGACCAAGAGTGTAAACAAGTCATTTTAAATTTTTTAAAACAAATTTAACAATTTGAATTGGTCTACTAATAGTTGACTAATGAAAGAGGAGGTAAGTGTAACTCAACTACAAACCTTAAGAGAGATCAATATAATTTTTTTAAAATAGAGAATAGATCTGTAATTAAGCATACCTCAAAGGAGGTCAGTGAAATTTACCCTACATAAAACTAGTGTAATGCAGCACTTAACAGTACAACTCGAGATACAGAAAAGAGAAAGGAGACTGGAGAGACCAACCGGCAAGGCAGGAGCCTCCAGCGACGGCCAGCGAAGGCCAAGAAGAAGAAGAAGAAGAAGAAGAAGAGTGAGTGAGTGACTGCAAGGGAAAACCCTAGTCCAGATTGGACGAAGAGTGTTGGAGAAGAGACTCCTCAACCAGGTAAGTAGTGATTTATATCCAAAAACCCTCAAAATCAATTTCAGAGAATCTCTCTCTCTCTCTCTCTCTCTCTCTCTCTGGTTTTCCCCAATTTTGCATTTATTCATTCTCATCAATCATTTTTTGATTTATTCCAAATTGATTGAAATTTGAAACCCACGTACTTTTCAGTTGTTTTCACACGGGATCTCTCTCTCTCTCTCTCTCTCTCTCTCTCTCTCTCTCGTTTCATTGGAAACATTGGACGAAACACACCACCGAAACGAGACTTCATTTCGTGACTCCTGGTGGTGGGGTTTCGTTTCGGTCAACTACCACACCGAAATGTTTTGGTCGGTTTGATGATATGGAGAAGAATGAATTAGAAATTAATTTAGTTTGTTGATAATTGTGAGTTTTGTTGTTTATATGATCACAATTTGTCTCTTTCTAGATTATTAATTTTGTTTTAAAAATTAATTTTTCGCCTAGTCCCCGCCTAGGTTCCCCCCTCCACCGTAGCCATTTTTAGAACATTGGTCATGTTCAGTCTGGACGATACAAAATATTTGGATTTGTTTAGGCTATATTTGGTTCATGGATTTGGTGAGAGAAAGAAAAGGAAAACACTAAAAAGGAAAATAGGAAGGAAAGAGCATATAGCGAGAATTAAGTTAAAAATTTTAATTTTGTGAGTCAGTTCCGTCCTTTTTGTTTTCCTTTCCTTTTTCACTCCTCTAAATCTGCAAACCAAGCAGAGCCCTAGGAGCAAAATGTAGACATGATAACAAAATCTTAAATGGAGATGATGCACAACCTAGGATTTCGACAAGTGCGGTTTGTTACTCAGGAAAAGCCCTCAAATGTATACCTCAAATGTATAGTGGACACTGGAAAGTTAAGGAATCTGGTTTGCCTCCTTTTATAAACCAAACCAAATCATGCCTTGTGTCCCAATCAAATGGGGTCGGCTGTATGAATCTTTTTTTCTCTATTATGCACGATCTAAAGTTATATGCTCATTTAAATTATATATATATATATATATACTAGTACGAACCCGTGCCCGCCGGCACGGTGAAAAAAAAAAAAAAAGTTCAATAAAACTATCAAGTAAAAAATGATAGTGAACATAGTTTCCAGATAAGAAAATAAGGAAGAAAGTTTATTAAATGATTCAAAATTCTCTCAAATTGTTACAACTACACATCCTCTGGTCCTAATATTACATATTGCCATATTGGGATCATTACATAAAGAAACCTAAAGTGTGCATCAAAATTTATTAGGACATTGATTTCAAAAGTTCAAGATGCTAACCATGAGAATTCTCCACTTGCCTCTGTTGATACCTTGGTGTACCATATAATTATCATGCTAGAAATGATATGAATCATGACATCATGAGACCACTTGTACATATATTCAGGGAAGAACCTCAAACACCAAATGCTAGCAATACATCAAAAATCAGCAAAAACTTGGGTAACAAAAATCAACTTCAGTTTGTCCCAAGTCCCTTGGTCTGATTTCATAGAAAATCCCAAGCGGTTTTTTCTTTCCTTTTCTTAATTTTTTTCTCGGGAGCCAAAATTGAGCGTTAAACTGGATTTATGGTTTGTAACAGTGTTTTAGAATTGCCATTACCACATTCGTGTAACAAAAAAGGAGCTGAGTTTTTCGATACCCTTGTTTTCAAGTTCTTAATATCCGGGCAAGAACAATCATATTGACGGACAAAAGTGAAGAAAATGAAAGGAAAAAGAAAAACAGGAAATAGAACCACCATATCTACTTCAAATGACTACACAATCATTAATCGCACATGTATTACCAAAGAATATTTTTAAAATGTCCGAACTTTTAATATGGCATTCTAATCCATATTTCAAGAACTGGTTGAGCATTCCAAGTTAACTGGCACTTTCGTAGGTGTCATATCCAATCTACGTTTATTACGAAAACATAAGCGGAAAGAAGGAATATCAGTATAAAGGATGGTGCCCAATAGGCAATAGCTCAGTCCCAACCTTCAAGTCATAGATCCGTTTGGTAGCTGCACAAAAAAAAAAAAAAAAAAAAAAAAATCATTTTGAAAACTGATTTTGAGTCTTTGCAAAGACTACTTTTATAAAAAGGGCAAAATGTTCTTTTTATATTCTATTTTTGGGGTTACTTTGCTCCATCAATACGTAAATCAATTGAGCTCTAATCCACTGAAAAGTTCAGAATTTTAGAAAATGCAATTAGAAGTAGAAAAGATCAACACAATAAAGGAACATATAATTAAAAAATCGTGCATAGCTCATAAGTCAAAGTTTTTAGGGAGTTTGTGTGCAATTTTGTTAATTACTCATTGTCTGCATATAGCAACACAGGTTTGCATCCTAAACAAAACCGGTGGCAGAATACAAAAGCTAAACCACAGTGGGAGTTGATACCCCACATACTTACTAATGATATGATCCCCAAATACGAATCCCGATATTTGGTTCCCAAACAATTATTACCATCATAGATTTGGTTTAAAAGGAAAAAAAATAGAAAAAAGAAAAGAAAAGAACTTAGTATATACACTGTGGTTGTACTGTGTAATCATCAAAAAATCCACAAAAGAAGAGACAGAAGTGAAATTTTAGGAGCAATAATAAAGCTCCAAAACATGTGATTGTATTAATTATAATTGTGGAAAGAAGAAACAGATGAATGAACTACCGAGAGCAAGTTTCCAAAAATAAATTCAATTAGAAATCCAAAGAAACTATTGAAGAAATGAATGAAGAAATTCAATTAACTTGTCCAAGGCCCCAAGGCTCCTTTTGGTTCATGGAATTCATGATGGAAATCAAAGAAAACACCAAGTTTTCTAGTTTATTTTCACCTATTTATTCATATGTTTTCCTTATTAACCAAACAAAGGAAAGTGTTTCATCACTTAAGTGTAAAACAGTAACAAAAACAATAGTAAGAAACTCAAGCTATAATGCCCCAATAATACCTCTTCTTTTAATGCCCCAAATAAATGGTTTGGTGTACAAACAAAATTAAAATCAAACAACTTAAAGCACTTCCAAGCAATATCAAGCTTTCTCCAAAACCGTAATAGTTAAAATCTCTCGCCCAATCCCACAAAAGCACAAACTTAAACAGCAACCTTTAAAGCATTGGTAGTCAAATTTGGGATTTAAAT